>CM075649.1:54779659-59779659 GCA_037953625.1 Crotalaria pallida
ATTTAATCATACATTTCATTTTGTTTTCAACAAACGTATAGACTCATTCTTATACACTACATATGTAATTCTTTCTTTTCTTACTAACTAATTCTTTTATGATAAATATTTTCTACCCTAAGGTTTTATGTTCTACCTGTCCCACTATCCCTAGCCATCACTATAACAGAAGAGAACCTATTTCCTAAGCTAAGGTAATACCACCTTCTTACTTTGCGTTTCCATAGACATGTTTCTTTTCGTATAAGGATACTCAGACATCACGCGGTTCATTGCTCGCATCACGGCTGATCCTAGAGTCCTTCGTCGTCCTCAAATATGGTTTTGAAAAACCAGAGGCAAACAAACTGGTTCAGTTTAGACCGGTTCAAATCGTCTTGACCCAACCACATGGTAGCAGCATCAACACCAAGGAAGCATCCACAACAAACAAGGCGGCCGAGACGGCTCGGTGACAAACGATGGTGCACCACGAGCAAGCGGTTATGTTCGAACCCGAGACGAACGTCACCGATGTAAGGAGGAGGCGGAGATTGCGAGCTTCGTGGTGGTCGTGGCGGCGGACAACAAAGCACGGCAAGGGTGGCGGTTTTTCAGCTGGGATGGAAGAGGGAAGAGTGGCGGCGGGGGAAGAGGGCTACGGTGTCAGGAGAGACGTGATTTGAAGGGTGGAGGCTGTTGGGCTATTCGTGGAAGACGAAGGAGGGAGAAGGGTTGGTGGTGGCGACTGTGTTGGACGGTGGCGATGAGTCGAGGGCTCGTGAGCGCGGTGGTGTGATAAGGAGGGACGGTGGTGGCACGACGGGAACGGAGGGAGTTCGTGGGAGAGAAAGCAACTAGGAGGAGAGAGAGAGAGAGAGAGAGAGAGAGAGAGAGAGAGAGGATAAGGGCGGTGGTGATGGTGGATTGAGCGGCGGCGGCGTGAATGGGGTCGACGGAGGGAAGAGGGGACGGAGGAGAGGGGGAAGGAACAATGGGGAAGAAGAACCAACAGGGGGTTTCATACCCCATTCACACAACACACATGTTTTTCTTCTTTTTTTCTGTAGTGATGGAACTAACCGATTAGTACTATACTAATCGATTAGTTTGGCTTAGTTTTGATTTATTTTCTTTTCTTTGCCTTAACGAATGCCGTATTTCTTCGTTACCCGTTGGATCTTGCTCAAATTTGAAAGCAAGCTTCCCTACATATTAACCTTCACATCTAACGGTGGAATTCATGTTTAGAGTTGTCAATCTCTTATTTTCAATTTTCTATTATAACGTATTTAAATCAAAGTAAAGTATAGAAAATATATTTTTCAAATAGGGTAATTACTTCAAATGAATTTACTTTCAAATATAATTAAATATTGTTTCGTAGTTAGCATAATGTATTTTATGAAAATACCCAACACCTAAATGATTGATTTCAAGAAACAATTATTTAATTCAATAAAATTTATAATTTATAACGTTAAAGAAATCATGGTGTTGAAATTCCAATATTTCATAACACTTTTGTAACACTAAAAGGGACTTAAATTTGTTATTCCTAAACTTCCTTACTGTTATTATTATTATTATTATTATTATTATTATTATTATTATTATTATTATTATTATTATTATTATTATTATTATTATTATTATTATTATTCCAACTCTATTATTATTATAATTATACTAGGGCCAAAATTAGGGATGTTACAACTCCATCCATAAGTTTCTTGGAACCAGGATGGTTTTCTTTGACAACCAATTCATTTGTTTCAAACTCCTTTTTACTTCTCACAAAAATGTTTTCCTCTTGGTCTTTGTTTTTCATTCTTTCTTGATCTTGTCTTACTTGATGAGGAGTCATGGGGTTTAGGATTCTTTTTACCCCATTTTGGACAAAATGATATTTGTTAGCTCTTCCATCATGAATCACATTTCTATCATATTGCCATGGCCTTCCTAATAGAAGATGGCAAGCATCCATGGAAGTAACATCACAAATTACCTTGTCCATATATCTTCCTATGATGAATTCGACCTCCACTTGTTCATATACTTCCATCTCACTCTTTTCCAAACCATGGAGTTTATAAGGATTTGGGTGAGGAAAAGTTGAAAGTCCCAAGCATTTCACCATTTTTTCACTAGCCAAATTCATGTGACTTCCTCCATCAATGATTAAGAAACAAAGAGTCTCCTTGATCAAGCATCTTGATTGAAAAACAATTTCTGATTGGTCATTTAAGCACTCATCATTTTTGTTCAAAAGGCTAACATGTTTCCAAGCCATGGTTTCAAGATTCTTATGTGGATTTCAAATAGGTAAGCACAAAAGGTTGAGAACAAGTTTAGGAGAAAGTTGGACAAGAATTGTACAACCCAAGGTAACCGTTTTTTTTAAAGCTTAACAGAATTTTAGGGACAAAAATTTTCGTGACAAACAAAGCTAAAAAAAAAATTTGGTCACGGTTTAGGCCTTAAGACAAACTGCCATGGTTGCTCCAGCACTGAAAACAGCGACGGAAAATTCCGTCCATAACTGTTGCAGAGAAATAGAACCAAAATGCCAAAAGCGACGGATTAAACAAAATCCACAAAACAGACTTAATAGCGACAGAACTATCTGTTGCATCTAACAACAATTGCAACAACGACAAAACTATGGAATAAAACTCAGAAACAAAACAACGACAATTTACACAAAAGAATGCAACAAGACAAAACAGCGATGGAAAAAGAAAAAAAGACCACAAACAGACTCAATCAGCGATGAATTAAAATGCTACTACAGAAACAGAAAATAATAGCGACACAGCAAAATGGTCACTGTATGAAAACAAATACTTAAAACAACGACAGAAATTCGTTGCAAAAAGGACTGTGCATACAAAAGCAACGTGACAGTGATGCAAAATAAACCCCAGAAAATTTGCAGCGAAATATTTTTGTTGCAACAAGTTCAGGATCGATTTTTTTTTAAATGGTTGCAACAAAAATCCTTGATCTGATTACCACTTGATACACCCAAGATTTGGAACCTATGAAACCAATTGGAAATTGGTTTGAAGATTGGGTGTTTTTGGGATGTTACTCAAAACTGATTCAATGACCTCTTCTTGATAAGCATGGAACTCCCAAAATGGGACTTAAGAAATAGCAAAACAAGGGTTAGATTTTGTTGAAGGCCTTTTTAGTTTAACAAAGATTTCGATCTCAAGTTGGTTCCAGCCTTAGTTTTGAGTATCCTTGCAATAGTTCTTTTTCCTTAGTGTGATCGATCCTCCTTTCTAATATGACTCATAGAATAGAGAAATCAAGGACTTAAAAGGGTTAAGAACTTAGTACCATATGGGAAGGATAATGGCACCACAACCTAGAAAGGAAGAGAGGTTGATAAGTCAAAGAAAAACTCCACCAACCTAGATCATCAAATAAGGAGTTGTCTTCCACGTTGGAACGCTTCTCACGTACAAAGGATTTTGAGAGAGAGTGCTTGTTCACAAAACCAAAAACTAATCTTATTGATGCGAAGGTGTTACATTATATAGAGGAGTATGAGTGCATGTTAAGTTGCTAGTTTGTGACCGTACCTATCCTTAGGCCAATTTGTAACTCCTAGACTTAAATCCTATCTATTGAATGACTGCAATTAATTGATTCTTATCTTGATTGGTTTATTTTTCCTCTTGGCGTAGCTTTTAAGTTTGTTGGCAATCCACATTGGATAACAAATTCTTTTTGTAACCATGGCCTTATGACTGTGCAGCCGAAGCAACAAAGAGGTGGTGCTCTTAATTGCTCATTGAAGACTAATGTAACCCCCTTGTAATAGCCATAGTCTTTATGGTCCTTGAAGAAGGTGCAGCCATAACATCATTATGGCAATGAATTTCTATTGTGTAACTTCCTTGCATTTAACTGGCCGTAGCATTGAGTTTGAGCAATCATTCAAATTGATTCCTTCTTGGTCGTATGACTTGAATGCATTTTTGAACTTGAAACGCTCCCATTGATTTGAATTTTGGAACTCCTCATGGTTGCATTTGCTTGGCCGAATTCCCAACTTCAATTCCTATCTTCATGATTGATCTTCATGTCTTCATTTGCTCCCTGTTGCTTCTTTACTAGTTTGCCTTGGAATTGATTACAATTTTTAAAAAAAAAAAATCTAAACATTAAACTAACTAACTAAAACTCTTAAAAAGGTTCAAACTTCTTGGCACAAAGGCCATTATTACATCCCTTAAAAATCAAACTAAACACAAACTAAAATTTACAAGTTCTAAGGTTCATGAAATGAAACTCAAATTAAGTTATTCTCCTTTTCTTTCCCTCTTGCTCCACCACACTTGTTGTTCCTTGTCCTGCTTCCTCATGATCCACTGGTTCCTCAAGGTGACCTCCATCATTCCCTCCCTCTTGGGAAGGATTTGACCTCAAATCTAGGCCTTGTTTACTAGGAAAACAAACAAAATTAGTAATTGTCATGGTAAAAGATATTTCAATTTCCTCACCTTTGGTAACACTTTTGGCATAGAGGCTGAAGAAGAACGTAGTCTTGTATGGTTCTTTCCCACTAGACATCGGATGTTCCTTGACTAACCTCATCCCCTCCACTAGAGGATCATTAATTTCATTCCTTCTAGTCAGGAAGAAGTCATCTAGGTCCTTGAGACTAATCAGAATAGTTGGATCAAAAAGGATTTTCCACATAGGTTCCTCCTGAACCCTGATAACTACAAACTCATTAGTACATGTTCTGATTCTTGAAATAGAGTTACCACTACTGAAAATTATATAGTGTGAGGGTCCTCTCTCCAAAGTAAAATCATCTCCATTGATTGCAGAAGGATGTGGCCACATCTTCTTTCCTTCCCTTTCCAAGTTAATCAATATACAAATGTATCTTTCTGCTTTGATTCCTCTATCTCCTCCTTTGGCTTCAGGTCTCTCATTCTTCTCAAACAAACAGATTTCACAATCTATTTGTTCTGCCAATGATCTTTTTGCATTAAGCCCTCTTTTGGGAAGTAAAGAATGTGGTAGGAAAAATGTGACCATCTTGAAAGCATGAGGCCTCATTGTTCTATCTCCAGATGCATCCATGGTAACCTGAAAGACAACAAAATATGTTATATAAAAAATTCTTTGAACAAAAATTTGATCCTTGGAATGAAATTCTCCAAGGTAAGCCTTGACTCCATCCATAAGTCTCTTGCAACCAGGATGGTTTTCTTTGACAACCAATTCATTTGTTTCAAACTCCTTTTTACTTCTCACAAAAATGTTTTCCTCTCGGTCTTTGTTTTTCATTCTTTCTTGATCTTGTCTTACTTGATGAGGAGTCATGGGGTTTAGGATTCTTTTTACCCCCATTTTGGACAAAATGATATTTGTTAGCTCTTCCATCATGAATCACATTTCTATCATATTGCCATGGCCTTCCTAATAGAAGATGGCAAGCATCCATGGAAGTAACATCACAACTTACTTTGTCCATATATCTTCCTATGGTGAATTCGACCTCCACTTGTTCATAGACTTCCATCTCACTCTATTCCAAACCATGGAGTTTATAAGGATTTGGGTGAGGAAAAGTTGAAAGTCCCAAGCATTTCACCATTTTTTTACTAGCCAAATTCATGTGACTTCCTCCATCAATGATTAAGGAACAAAGAGTCTCCTTGATCAAGCATCTTGATTGAAAAACAATTTCTGATTGGTCATTTAAGCACTCATCATTTTTGTTCAAAAGGCTAACATGTTTCCAAGCCATGGTTTCAAGATTCTTATGTGGATTTCAAATAGGTAAGCACAAAAGGTTGAGAACAAGTTTAGAAGAAAGTTGGACAAGAATTGTACAACCCAAGGTAACCCTTTTTTTTTTTAAAGCTTAACATAATTTTAGGGACAAAAATTTTCGTGACAAACAAAGGTAAAAAAAAATTTGGTCACGGTTTAGGCCTTAAGACAAACTGCCATGGTTGCTCCAGCACTGAAAACAGCGACGAAAAATTCCGTCTAGAACTGTTGCAGAGAAATAGAACAAAAATGCCAACAGCGACGGATTAAACAAAAGCCACAAAACAGACTTAATAGCGACAGAACTATCTGTTGCATCTAACAACAATTGCAACAGCGACAAAACTGTGGAGTAAAACTTAGAAATAAAACAGCGACAATTTACACAATAGAACGCAACAAGACAAAACAGTGACGAAAAAAGAAAAAAAAAGACCACAAACAGACTCAATCAATGACGAATTAAAATGCTACTACAGAAATAGAAAATAATAGCGACACAGCAAAATGGTCACTGTATGAAAACAAATACTTAAAACAGCGACATAAATTCATTGCAAAAAGGACTGTGCAAACAAAAGCAACGTGACAGCGATGCAAAATAAACCCCAGAAAATTTGCAGCGAAATATTTTTGTTGCAACAAGTTCAGGATCGATTTTTTTTTTATATAAAATGGTTGCAACAAAAAGCCTTGCTCTGATTACCACTTGATACACCCAAGATTTGGAACCTATGAAACCAATTGGAAATTGGTTTGAAGATTGGGTGTTTTTGGGATGTTACTCAAAACTAATTCAATGACCTCTTCTTGATAAGCATGGAACTCCCAAAATGGGACTTAAGAAATAGCAAAACTAGGGCTAGATTTTGTTGAAGGCCTTTTTAGTTTAACAAAGATTTCGATCTCAAGTTGTTTCCAGCCTTAGTTTTGAGTATGCTTGCTATAGTTCTTTTTCCTTAGTGTGATCGATCCTCCTTTCTAATATGACTCATAGAATAGAGAAATCATGGACTCAAAAGGGTTAAGAACTTATTACCAATTGGGAAGGATAATGGCGCCACAACCTAGAAAGGAAGAGAGGTTGATAAGCCAAAGGAAAACTCCACCAACCTTGATCACCAAAGAAGGAGTTGTCTTCCACCTTGGAACGCTTCTCACGTACAAAGGATTTTGAGAGAGAGTGCTTGTTCACAAAACCAAAAACTAATCTTATTAATGCCAAGGTGTTACAATTTATAGAGGAGTACAAGTGCATCTTAAGTTTCTAGTTTGTGACCGTACCTATCCTTAGGCCACTTTGTAACTCCTAGACTTAAATCCTATCTATTGAGTGGCTGCAATTAATTGATTCTTATCTTGATTGGTTTATTTTTCCTCTTGGCTTAGCTTTTAAGTTTGTTGGCAATCCACAATGGATTTCAAATTCTTTTTGTAACCATGGCCTTATAACTGTGCAACCGAAGCAACAAAGAGGTGGTGCTCTTAATTGCTCATTGAAGACTAATGTAACCCCCTTGTAATAGCCATAGTCTTTATGGTCCTTGAAGAAGGTGCAGCCATAACATCATTATGGCAATGAATTTCTATTGTGTAACTTCCTTGCATTTAATTGGCCGTAGCATTGAGTTTGAGCAATCATTCAAAATTATTCCTGCTTGGCCGTATGACTTGAATGCATTTTTGAACTTGAAACGCTCCCACTGATTTGAATTTTGGAACTCCTCATGGTTGCATTTGCTTGGCCGAATTCCCAACTTCAATTCCCATCTTCATGATTGATCTTCATGTCTTCATTTGCTCCCTGTTGCTTCTTTACTAGTTTTCCTTGGAATTGATTACAATTTTAAAAGAAAAAAAAATCTAAACATTAAACTAATTAACTAAAACTCTTAAAAAGGTTCAAACTTCTTGGCACAAAGGCCATTATTACATCCCTTAAAAATCAAACTAAACACAAACTAAAATTTACAAGTTCTAATGTTCATGAAATAGAACTGAAATTAAGTTATTCTCCTTTTCTTTCCCTCTTGCTCCACCACACTTGTTGTTCCTTGTCCTTCTTCCTCATGATCCACTGGTTCCTCGAGGTGACCTCCATCAGAAAGGAAAGTCCAGCAGTGTGGAAAACTATGTTCCCCACAATATTCAAAATAGTAGCCTATGCCAATAGGTCAAATAAATATTCTGGAGTCATCATACACATATTTTGGAGTCATCATGCTCAATCAACTAAGAAACCTAACTGATAGAGATCAGTGAAAGAGGAATGAGAATAAGAATATAGTAAAGAGGGTTGCAAATTTAAGTGCAACCGAATTCCTCTTGTGCACCACAAATTAAGTCATTAAGAGGCTTCTTCACACTGTAAGTGCTGCTAATCACTACTCCTAGGCCACAACATAGAAGGATTGATTTGCTGGCCATAAGGGTTGATCCCATTATCATGTTTCAAATACTTTGGGCTGCTACAATGTTCTTCTTGTCGCTATCCTGACATTAATAACATCACCATCAATCAAAATTGGATCAAATTTATTCAAATAAAGTACTCCTTTCGGTCCTTATTATAAGCCCCCTTTCTCTCTTCCAAAAAGGGAGCTTATAATAAGGACGGGAGGGAGTACTTGCAAATGGGAAATAATTTATTAATTTTTGCAAACCTCTGTTTTATTCTTATCCATAACACTTGCTTATTTGAGGTAAAAAAAATTGAGAAATGCAGTTCTCTAATAAAATATAGTATCAATGACTTATAAAACTTATATAAATATGATTATATAAGAAAAAAGTGAATTATTTAATACTTTTTCCAATATTATCTGACACATTTTTATGTGAAATCCACTAAATTATATGAATCTACTTTATATTCAGTTGTTCAACACAAATTTCACCAATCATAGGCGATATATTGAAGAGTGTTATTAAAGTGTATTGCTAGTATTGTTTTTTAAATTAAATTTTAAAATTTTATAAAGAAAGGAGTTGCTATGGACCTAATGTTATAAGTGAATATATTCGTTTAGAAATAAATCCTTGCTATGTGTTTTGTTAAAAGTTGCAATTATGTTATGTGTTTCCCTACTATGTGTTTCCTTGCCAAGGTTTCAATTATGTTTTTTTGCCCTCTATCTAATAGCTAACTGTGATAACTAAATAACTTCTACATATTCATGCGAAAAAGTTTGTTAAAAGTTGATATGATAAATTAACATACTTCATAGACTTACTTTTTCATATAATCCAAGACCCTTAATCTTTGGAGGCATCAGTGGCACTTCCCTATGCCCAGTGATGATGTGACCATAGATAATCTAAGACCCCTTCACCACTGCACCATAGATGGTTCCAAATCACTACATCACAATATAAAATAGTGCTCTAGTGAGGAAAAAAAACAAAGTTAAGAAATTCAATACCTTATAGCCACATCAGTTTCCTTATATAGGTTCCTTGTTACTTGAAATGTTGATGATGATAAATACAATTAATTATATTTTCACCTGCTTAAGAAAATTTGTAAGCTCTTTCACCTTAGGCTTTTCTTGTATTATTTAGTTCTCTTTCCCTTTGAATCAACTTAACTGCTAGAGCCACAACCTACATAATGCACCAAATAAGTTCTAGTTCTTAAAAAATATATATTGACACATGAACTAGTGCAAGAATAAATGTACTATAAAAAATGTTAATTTATTTTATGGTGGCGGACCTATGGTTGAAAAAATGAAAGTATTTTATAAATGTGGAAATTTAGTTTATTGAGCTATTCTTAATGCCTATCCATTCTCACTCTAAATCTTTCCCCTCTACCTCCCTGCTAAAAGAAATCTACTGTCACATACTACCAGTTATTAGTCCATATTATTTATGAGAATATAGCAATAAGAAATGCCAAAAGACATTGATGATGAAGAAATTGGAACAAAATGACTTCAGATCCCTCAATCAATTTCATATGTCGCATAAAAAAAAGCAAAATCATTATTACCGAGAACGATACACATTCAAGCAATTCATGATAGGTTATTCAAGTATAATATATAATCTTCAAAGAAGGAAAGTTTAGAATCATAAGAGAAGGTGAGTAACATTAAATGTGTAGAACTAATAAATACATGTATAAAGGGTCAAAAAGCACACCAGCATATGCAAAAAGTTCATGGTCAATAACATGATTAGTCCTTAAATCAAGCATTATTGAATGTTCTTGCAATAACAGTATGATAGGAATGGTATAGCAGATCTTACTATTCTCACTATAAATTTATGCAAATTGATATAGTTAATAATATATAACCAAATTCACATAAACAACTTTAAAGCAACAACATATGAAACCTATGAAAGAAAAAAAAAACATGATTTTTAAAGCTATTCAAATTAAAAAAATGCCATTTAATTTATGCATAATTTTTTTTTCCAAAAGTCATGTTACTGAAGTTTTTTCATGTGACCTACTTATGTTTGTTACTAAAGTCATGTTATAATAAAAAAAGATACTGAAGAAAAGATAATAAAATCACAATACCAAACCAAAATCATAATCACTATTTACTTTTATCAAAAATGTGGTGTTCATCACTTGTAGCATAGACCTTGCTTAAAAAGGATTAGCTTTCTATTCTACCTATTTAGGCCAATTATTAAGTTGACCTTGATTGAGTTCAGGTGTCAATGGCCTGAAGAGCTTTAGGGACTGCTGGAGTTTAAATCTCATGGTAGGTACCATAAACATTCTTCATAAAATTTTGACCCTATGTGTAAACTATGGGAAATCAACATGCATAATATTAGCTTTTAATTCTCTGTTCCAACAGCACCATTATTACTTTCACTGTTCCCCTGTGTCACCCCTTCTGTTAATTCTTCTCTTTAAATTACTCATTTGATGCAACAACAACTTCTCTAAATCTATTCGCTTTGACTTTCTAGTAAGAGCTCACCCTTCTCAGTTCTCAGTATTTGCTTGCTTACTTTCCCCATAAAAATCTTAATGCTATTGTTTTTAAATCAACACAAAAATAACCTAAAAGTCTCTAACACAAATCTTAGCGTCAATGAATCTGAAAAAGTTAGTAAATCTCAAACACAAATTTTAGCAAATAATTTAATAGTCTCACATTCCTCACAAATCCAAAGAAACCAAAGTATCAGGGAACATATAATCATATCAAACAATTCATTTACCTTAAGAAAAAGTATCAGGGAGAAAATTGCAAATTGAAATAATTTGACAAATAAAATTTATCAACCATAGTTTTGAAATGGTTATTGTTGAAGGCAGCTTTACATGCTTATAAATGTTAAAAAGCATAGTTAACATGTTCCTTTTTACACATTTTTGGATTTGTTATAAGCAAGATGTAAATATTGAAAAGTCAGTACCATATATAAAGTTTCATGACATAATATTCATCACACATTATGAGTTACCTAAACATAATTGAAGCTGCTAAAACTCAACAAAAGCATCCTTGCAACACCTTGTCAAGTATGAGTGTATGACCAGCTAAGAATCATACACGCATATCTGACATATCAATATCATAACACAACCCACTTTACAGTATCTTTCAAAGCCTTGAAATTGCATCCTCGAGACATAGACACAACAGAACCGAATAGCAATAATAACACATCCGGTTTAAAAACATTAACATCATTCAAATTTCTATTCGAAATATTTGTCCTGAATCTCTTAAATTCAAATTAGATTTCTATTGCGATCTCTTAAACTGCTGCCATTTCTTCTCCATTTGATAACAGTGAGTTAAAAAACATAAAACTAAACATTTGGGTAAAGCCATGAAAATCAAATAGAGAAGCCAAAAGTAATAAAAAATAGAGAAATCAAATATGCCACAGATTATATCACATCCGGTTTAAAACCATATAACATGAACCAAAACAATCAAAGAAAAAAGAAAGAAAGAAAGAGATAATACAGAAACCCTTAAGTGATTGTGAACCACCGTGAATCCAACAATACCACAGGAGATCTCCATCTTTAAATGCCAATAGGTAAACACCGCAACCTGCAAATAAACCAAGAAACAAACGGTATGGGTTAGGGATTTGAGTATGAGAATGAAAAAAAAAATGAAAAAAACCCAAATTTGTTCTTCCCCAATAAACCACCTTATCAATCTTTTGTTGCAAAATCACGAATCCGCAGTGGAGTGGTCACTATGCATAAGAATGAAGTCGGAGAAATGAAAAAAAATCAAAAAGATAAGAATGAAATCGGAAAAATGAAATAATCCGCAGTGGAGTGATCACAAAGCAATAAAATCAATGAAATAAGAATGAAATCGAAGAAGAGAGAATAAACTGAAAATGGAAGGGAGATGAATGAAATCGGAGTTTCCATTTGCGAGATGATAAGAAACGGCAAGAGAAAGAAATGAGAAGAGCGATAGAAAGATTGAAAGAAAGAAGATGAAGAGACTGCTTCTCAATAAAGCTTATTGAGAAGTATGAGTCAATATCTGCCTATCAACTTGAATCGCTGAGATTTAATATAACAAATTATTATGGACGGCTGAGATTAAAAGACACAAATCACCCAATTAAAGATGTATTTAGGAGGGAAATGTATGTTTAGAAGGAAATGGAAGGGGATTAAGGAGGGAAATCAAAGTTACTATCAACTTCTCCTATTTTATATTATGTTGATGATGATTGCATTATGATTATTTTTCATATATGATTATAATCTTGTAAGATAATTTATTAAAATTTTATTTTTTCCTTTTTATTTGTAAGATCCTTTTGGAACTTTTCTCTTTCACTAAGGAAGGTAATTAAATTTATTAATGATATTGAAAATGTTAAAATTTGATATTTTTTTTTAAAACTACTTGTATAATTATTACTGGGATTCTAAAAAATGTTGAGTTTTCTTTGGTTGAAACCAGGTGGTGACCGGGCTTCACATTTTTGTGGCCCAACTAATCCACATCGGATCCGCGAACTGTGCGAGTCTTTGACTCAACTGTGTGGATCCTCCCCAGGAATTATTTCCTCACTGGGACTCGAGTCTTTGAACCTGAAGTCCCTAAGCACACAATCAGTTTCCACTAGGTCAATCCACTTGAGTAAAAGTGTTGAGTTAATAAATGTGTTTGTGAAAAAAAGTAATTAAATGTTATTGGAAATTGAAATGGAATTTTATGAATATGATCAAAATAAAAGTCCTAAAATGGTCTTAAAAAAAGGACAGGAGGGAGTAATATATTTATGTATGGGTCTCTTAAATGAAAAATGAATTTAAATTGATTTGTTTTGTTTGAATAGTATAAAAAAAATTATTTTTACTTTGTAATCTTAAAACCAATTTATAATCTTAAAACACAAGAAAGTGTTTAGATCTGCATTTTAACTTCCAAATCTCAGAAGATGGAGAAAGACGATTGAATATCGGCACGTGGCAGATAACAGATCTAGTCATTAATCATCGATCAGTAATAGCTCGTCGTTGCATTTTCCACGCTTTTGCATATTAGATTAAGGGTTTTGCTTTAGTGTCACTTATATTTTAAAAGGCACCAATGCAATCTTATATTCTATCAATCACGGAATGTCATTTAGGATTTTCTTTTCCACAATCAACGCTTAGTTGTCTGCTTATGTATCATGTAATAAGGTCCTTTTTCCAAATTTTTAAAAGTTTAACTTATCCATTTTATTTTTAATTTAAAAAAAAATCATCCTCATCTTTTCTAGTTTTTTATTTCTATGTTCATAATCATCATCTCCATGTTCATATCTTTTCTAGTTGAGCACAAACTGCATTCTTAAAATCTATATTCAAAGTCATAGGAACACCAATGTAACCATGCACCTTCAAAATTGCAACATGGGAATCTACCCAACAAAATCACATCTCCCGTGGTATCCAGCACCCATAGTACCTATAGTATTCATAGCACCCATAGTATCACAACACTAATTTTTTTTTAAATCATTGCAGCACCTAATAGAAATGATCTTTGTAATAGCCCGATTTTCATTACCGAAAATTACCATTTACTTCTTAATAAATTGCTAAAAATGAGACCATTTTTTATTTTAAACATAAACATGTTGTTGATACACAACTTTACCTTTTTACTAAAAATCGAGTTGTCACTAAATGACTTGCTTACTCACTTGATTTGCTAAAAACATTCATCATTATAAAATAACTTAGCTTCGAGTCCAACATAGTTCATTGTATTACATCAAAAGGACTCATACTGTTCCCAAAAAGGTTTCATCATCACACTTCTCCAAAACAAGACCTAATTTAAAATAAGCTGAAGTACATAAATAGTTCATTGCTTAGGTAATCCTCAATTCTAAGAAACAAAACCTAGACTCTGAGGGACACAACACTACCATAGCTCGGCTTCAGGCACACTCAATTCTCGTCGGTGGCGGAATCCATTTCCTTATCCTCCTCAAGCTCATAGTTAGCATCAGCACCGGAATCATGCTTCTCTTCCTTGATTGTCCCCTCCATAGCCTCCTCCTTCTCGGGTGTTGGTGCCTGGTTCGGCGTAGAATCTTCCACTATCAGTGATCCTGACTCATCCTCGATTGGCTGTACAGATTCTTGCACGACCTCTTGGTGCTCCATTATTCTTCTGCGATTACGACCTCGAAGTATAGCATGACCGCCTCTGCTGAGATTCCTGAAGGTGATCTGACCCAGGTGCGGTTCCACAGCTGCTCCCCTTAGAACGTGGCTGGGGTCCGGGATCTCAAGTCGAGTGTGGCCTCTCCACACTTAACCCCTTGGAGTGGCCTCCCATGCTCTTTCTCGCGAAGGCCATACAGTGACGTCTATTCGATATGCCATCTGCTCGTTGTGGCATCAGCATCCACCAACAAAACAACAAGACAGGAGAGAGTAAGCATTCCGAACGATGTATCGTCGACGATGTGGGTTTACAATAAGCAAGATATTAAGACAACACAAACATAACAAATACATATATGCAGCACAACATTCATAATCATGATCATCATCAATTAATAATTCACTAGCACAAGCTCACTTACACATATCAAAATCATTAATCTCTTCTCGACGGAATGATTCTTTCTTTCTCAAGTTCTTTTCTCAATCACATCTTATGAATCTTTTAATTCACTACAACATTTTTAATTTTATGCAACGGCAAAAAACCGTTGCTTAAAACCCAAAAACCGTTGCTGAAAGTATAGGCAACGGTTTTACAACTGTTCTCTAGGTGAGTGTTGCATATTGTCAAAGGCAACGGTTTTTTACATTTGGCAACAGTTTTATAAAAACCGTTGCCCTTTGACTTATAAACAGCAATGGTTTCTTGGTAAATAATATGCAACGGTTTTACTATAAACAGCAACGGTTTCTTGGTACATAATACGCAACGGTTTTACTATAAACAACAACGGTTTTTTGATACATAGTAGGAAACGGTTTCACTATCAACAACAACGATTTTTTTTTTCATAATTTGCAACGATAATGTTAAGAAAATCGTTGCCTTTTCCTGTTAAACAGCAATGGTTTTTTCATTTAAGCACATGCAACGCAGATAAAACCGTTGCATTATGTTTCAGCAACAGTTATACAATTATTGTCAACTTCACATATGCAACACTTATTTTAGGTTTCCTCTATATGCAACACTTTTAATAAAATTATATTGAGCAGTTATATTGTTCCATAATCCAAAAAGTACAAGACCAAATAAAGTACCAAAATAACATCATCATTCTCATTCATCTTAAATTATAATCATCACCATACATACCAAAATAACATACATATATAAGATTATATTGTTCCATAATCCAAAGAGTACAAGACCAAATTAAGTATGTGCTAATTAACATAATTTTTTGCTAAAGTTCAAAAAAAAATCAAAGCTTAAATAATCCACATATATATATATATATATATATATATATATATATATTCTTGCATTGCCAATGACATCATCATTCTCATTGATCTTCCGCTTGGTCTTCCTCAACATTCAAATTTGCTGCAATATGAAAAAAATATATATGTTAAGAATAGAGAATCTAAATATCATTACAATATATATATATATATATATGCACACACAGACAAACACAATAGGTTATACCTCTTCGTTTGGAAAATGGGTTGAGGTAGAAGAAGGATGTGCCGCACTGTTTTCACTACCCAAGGCTCCTGCCATTATATTATTCAAAGTCTCATCATCCAAATCCGGGTTTGTTTGCTTCAACACACATTTTAAGAGCGCTTTTAATCCTTCGACCTTCTTAGACAAGCTATTAATCTTCCCAGCACATTCTTTCTTGACAGCATCAATTTTTTGATTTCTTTTTAACATTGCTGGTGTGATAGTTCTTCCAAAACAACGCACCCTGTCTGGCTTTTCTTTGCCAAATATAGATTGAAAAGTTTGCCCAGCAGATTCGATTGAGTTTTGAAGTGAGTCTTTCAGCTTATCCTAATAAACATAAATAAAGCCTAAAAACATGTTGCAATTCTGATAAAAATAAAGGATTTTGGCATGTTTTTGTTTCTGTTTTTATCCTATAATAAAGCCTAAAAACATTCACTAAAAGAAGCCTAAATCAGCACTAATCATAATGAAGCCTAAATCAGCACATGATATACAAGGAAACAATCAATAAAAGCTACAACTCTCCAGAGGTACAAACAACCAGATTGTAAACCAGCAGTACAAATTAAACAAGAGACAAATACAGAGCAGATTTATCAAAGTCATGCAGCAGAGACTAAATAGACCATTAGGCTTGAAACAATATATACTCTTCAACTCTTTTAGTTTGTTTAAACCAGAGACTTAACTAAACCATCAATGTTTGTTTTAAGTTTGACTTACAACAACAGTGTTTGTTTCTGGATCCACGTTCTTTCCTTTTCGGCTTTGGCGAGTGACAATGAACATTTAAGCTTGACATACATCCTCTCCATCGTCCTTTTGTACAAGCTACAGTAGTTGTTTGAGCACAAAAAATATTGATTAGGAGAAAGCTTATTGAAATTGGGTATAGAAATTTATAACCCTTGAACAAACACATAAATAATATACTACCAATTTGTTTCGAACTCTAGCAAATTTTTTTTGGTCCCATGCATGCATATATTTCTGCTTAGTCTTGTTCACAACATTTTTCTTGCTAATGTCTTGCATTATAGAGGAACAAGTTGAAGATAGAGCATAAAATTTAGACTTGAAATCAAATAGCCAAATAATTATCTTACTTGGACAGTAGTATTTGACCAATAAGACATCAATTGTCTAAAATGAGGTTACGGAATCATCGTAGGACGATGTCTTAACCTTTCTCGCAAGCTAGAGTATTTAAGAAAATGTTGACTCTTGATTCTGCACTTGTAGCGTCTCCAAGCTTCATTGATGCAACAAAACACTGATTTCTTTCCTTCTTCGGGAATAATGAATTTACTCTACAAACAGTTTTCATTTCATAAATATTGCTATATATATATATAAGCATGTAAAAAATATATTAATAATGTGCACATACTGTAACATATTCCCATATGTGATCTCTGTAATCAGTGGGAAAGGCTTTAAAGTTTGTGAAAGTTAGAGGACAAAAGTCTGAATTCCTCGCCAAGGTGCCTAAGAAGGAGCTCAAGTCATTTACTATTTCATCAGTGGGCCCAATTGCCTCTCCAGCATCGTCTAATGTAACTTCTGGACGAACAGCAATATAAAAGGAAGCTTGCGAGATTGGGCAGCCAAGGGTCCTCTGCTACGTTGTGAGTCCACATATGAAACAATTTATCAGTTAGAAAAACAACATAGGAAATTTCATGCATGTCTTAACTTCTAGGAACACATTAGAAAAACAAGTTTGTACATATAAGGAAAAAAGAAACAAGACAACTTTATAAATCAAGTTTATAAATCAAGTCTGGACAGATAAGGAAAAACGAAACAAGACAACTTTATAAATAAAGTCTGTACATATAAGGAAAAAAGAAATAAGACAACATTAGAATGGATTGCAGCCTTAAGAAGCAAACAATGTTTTCATATCAAGTCCCACACTAGAAAATTCTGAGGACGGAAATTCCAGAATTTCATGAAATCAAGAAATGGGATTTAGGTTGAGGTCTTGAGGACACGTTGAGAACATAGGGAGAGAAAAAGAAGTAAAACAAGTAAGAACAAAATAAAAAAGAAGTAATAAAACACTAAAAATAACACAACACGCAGACTTGTATGTAAAATTTGGACTTTTGAAAAAACAATTAAAAAAATCTGGTGAGTAGCTGGTATAGTAAAAATTAAAAATCTTGAAGCAATAAAGTAAGGTGCTTTGGAAAAAACAATTAAAAATTTTTACTATTTTTTCCAAATTGATAAGTTGCATTAGTAGCCTTGCTGCTATTTTACTATTTTCCTATGCCTTTATTTGCATTTAATAATTCGTCGTTCCTATGAATTGTAATTTCTAGAAGTGCCTAATTGTTATGTATCACATGTGACATGAGGTGCATATGGAACCTATAAATACCCATGTACTGTTGCATTTACAAACCAAGCCAAGAAGTTCAATTCACAATAATTTTGAAAAAAGCCTAACATGGGCCTTCATTTTGGTCATGCTCTTCCCACACTATCTCCAACCCCTAGTTACCTAGTCGGGCTACTCGCTCTGAACATAAATTGACTACATCATATGCTATCAATAATGTTATAGCAGAATATGGACCTAAGCTAGATAAACATATACTTCAGCTCTCATATGACTATTGACAAACTTTAATTTTCAACGGCAACCCTTATGACTACGATAGAAAGCTATGAAGCATGGACACTTTAAAATAGTATGGGTTTTGTTAGATATGTATCCGTAACAGACACTCCTAGAGTCCTACTTGTATTCATTAATTTTCACTTTTACTTTTTGAAATTTTATACCAATGTTGCTGGAAATACCACAATAATGAGGTAATGTTACCATTTCCTGTGTTGCTATAGTGCATTACTTGCTAAAAGTTTGATACGTTATATAGAAATCCATAAAAATTCAGAAAAATTTGGACTGTTCTTGACAAACATAGACTTCCTTTTAGAAATCTACTGTTAGTGCAGATATATATTTAGCAATTTCAGATACTAAGTTGTAGCCCCACCACCCAAAGCTTTAAAAAAAAAAGTCCATTATTCAGAAAGCACAAGAAGCAGAACACCTTTTGTTAACAACAGCTAGGACATCAAAAGGGACCTCCATCGATAATCCCTAAAATGATTGGCACTCAGCAATCACGACACTATTAACTTTAACACTAAAGATATATTAACACTGAACACTGAACGAATAAAAAATAAAAAATTGTAACTAAAGATTTGGTTTTTTTTATAAGAAAAAAGCTTTAATAAAGGACACCAACACTGCTGGAAGAAAAACCAAACAGTAGCAACAGGCTACACCAAATCCAAGCAACAAAAAACCGTACACCAAAAGAAAAAGAAGCAGGACACAGACTTAAAGCAAACAACAAAACAAAAGTACCCCTCAACCAAAAACAACCGAAAAACAGCCAAAGCCCACTGCATAAAGCACCACCCAGACCTGCAATAAAATAGAAGCCAGCACCAACAAACACAAAACCAGAACCAAAACAGCAGATCAAAACAGCAACCAGGTAGCAGCAGATCAAATAATGACTTAGAGACTCCTTCCCCCACATATAGAGTAGCAGCAAACAACATCTAGAGAATTAATTTCAGAAACAATCAAATACAATATGACATAGACTGAGGATCGGGTTTGACACCCATTCATAGTAAGTAACTAAAGATTTGTTAATCAACTAAAGATTGTAACTTTTTTTTTTGGATAAGACAAAATTTTATTAAAAAACTAGAAGTATGAGAAATACTCCTAGAGAACAGGTACAAAATGTCTGAAACCTGCAAAACAGACAAAGAGCAAAATCTAAATAGCACCTATACCCAAAACGAGCTACCAACAAGCACACCAAAAAGACCCACAAAAGCAGAACGTACCAAAAAAAGAATAGAACACCACAATACAGCCACAAAACCAGAAGAGAACAATAGAAAGCAAACGCTAATAAAAAAAAAGCGTACACCCCCCCCCCCCCCCCCCCCCCCCATTTTAAGACGAAGCCATTAAGAACATTAAGATAGCAGCGATTGATACGGGTTTGACACCCACTTATAAAGATTGTAACTTTAACACTGAACGAATAAAAAATTAAAATAATAGAGAAAATAGGGATAATGAAATTAGAGGAAAATTAGAAATGGCTTAACATGCAGAAGCGACAATGTCACTGAAAAGCATATACTCACCAGCTGAAGGTCGAAGGTCATAGGTCGCCGGTGGAGAACGATTATCGTCAAACTTTCAAGGCTGAAGTTGGAGTGAAGGCAGAGCAAAAGTCAGCAAAGGCTGGAGTGACGGTCGAGCAGGGAGCGGAATGAAGGGACTGGTGGAGGTTGGAGCGGTGGTAGAGCGGTGGTACGGTATGGTTGGGGTTTCAATTTGAGAGGTGAATGAAGCCTCTGGAAGCTATAAGGGAAGATGAACAATTTTAGTGTTTTTTGGGAACTTTTACAATTGGGCCCTCATCAAATTTTTTGGCGCTAAAATAATTATTTCGGCCCTCCAATTTTTCTTGGCTGAATAGACTTTTCAGGAACATTTTTGCCAATGAAATTTCAGGCAACGGTTATTTTTGGCTGGATAGACTCTTCCGGAACGGTTTTATTAATAAACTTTTAGGCAACGTTTAAAAACATGTGGTCCTTTCTATCAATGATCAAAAAATCGTTGCCTAAATAGAAGCATATGCTGATATTCAGCGGTTCTCAACACATATGTACGAAAACCGTTGCTTATTCATATAAATTGGCAACACACAAAAAACCGTTGCTTATTTCATGTATAAGCAACGGTTTTTCAACCGTTGAAATTTTCAGTGTTGCCTAAAGTCAAAAATGTTGTAGTGATTGCATTCATTTTCGTCTTTCATAAAGTCTTATATATATTCCATTCTTTCATTATCAATTCTTATGAATTTGTGTCCTCCAATGATGCGGGGAATTGGTCATCATTGAGGAGGTTGGTTAGCACACACGACTACATCTCTTCATATCCACCCATGTCTAGTCGGAAGCAAACAGGAGTACTGGACCTTCTCCACGCAGGTTGGCTGCCAAAACATATCGTAATCATCTCATTCATCATCATATCACAATTCATCATAATCAAGATCATCGGGCCCAACAGCAACACAGACAACCACCTCGTTCCAGTCCCTCTCCACTGTTCACGAATTGCCATAGGGGTAACAACACTATTCCAGTTGGCCGTGCAAGACTTACCACGGTTATTCGGGACCGGCTCACCCATACCACATATGGAATTCGTCCCGCCCAGAATAGTACTCAAGGCATCATGACGTTTTACCGCCCTAGCCTACCCTAACGCAATCATCTCCTGAGTATCCGTAGATAACCCAGGGTATCTTCCTCTCCACTACTTCACACTCGTACTCGCCACATTAGTCAATGTCTTTTAAAGTTTAATTATTAACTTTCAGGCTTATTAACTTGGTCAACTCATTCTTGGTGCATCACTTCAATGAGCCTCGACCTCTAATAGATTTTTTTCTTTTCCCCAACAATAGCATTGTACAAGGCTTCGAGTTCCAGCAACTGTTTGGCACCACGGACATCGTATAGCTCACATGGTTGACTTAGAGTCCTAGCCTCACGGAGATTCCATTAGACACCATGGCCATCACATAGCTCGCATGGCTGACTTGAAGTCCTAGCCTTACAGGTGTTCCTCAGAAAGTTACTTGCGTACAAACATCGTTCCATAATCACATTCTTTGGCCAACAACATTTCCATTCAAACTTGCACAATCACAAGAACACCACCTATCTCTTATACTCTGTTACTGTTTGATCATTATCAATATCAACTTCCAACTTATCTTATCTCAGGGACATAATTCATATCTTGTACTACATTAACTTTGAATCATCATTCATGATCTTGTTCTCATATCATCATTGTTTCGACTTAAACTTTCTCAATATCAGGAGCTTAACTTGTCTCTTATATCACATCACTTTTAATCCACATCTTTTATTCTCATACTGAACTTACTTTCTTTACAATGTTTTCACATCTTTCGAATTATTCTGAGTCTCACTTATCCTTTCATGATTTCCATTGTCTCACTTAGATGAAATCCAGAGTCAAGACGTAGCAGACGTCTCTCAGCAAATTAATCATAATCAACAACAGGTATAATATTCATCATGCATAAATAAATAAATGTGAGCATACTATTATCATAACATCATCGAGTTAAACTTATCATGACATTTTTGTGGTCTTTCTCTCCTTCGTATAAGTGGCCACACAAACACAAACAATTGCCACTATACTACTGACTCAAAACCACGAAGTTCCGACCTTTGCGATGATCGAGAACGTCCTAATAAGTTACCTAAATACCACGGTGTCTTAAGCAAGCTTCTCTCTCACCTCAGAAGATGTGCAGGTCTCCAAGCGTCCTCCTCTAATTTTCGATCCGCTATTTCTTTCCCTGCTCTCTTCCCGCAATCCGAAACTAAAACATTTGATCCTTACGTTAAGATCATATCATTAGATTTATTCTTAAACCTCTCTAAAACATTTTAAAACATTTCTAACTTTGAAGAATCACCATGATACTCATTTTCGTCAAATAACTTTTCAAGACACATTGCCAATATCCAAATGACTTTAAGTCCAAAACAAATCTATAAAGTTTTGGTTTAAAACATAAACATTTTCAAGAGGCTTAAAAGGATTCCAAAAACAACTTTTTATTATCATTACATTCCTCCGAACTCTCCTGAAATTAACATCTTGAATTTATAATAAAGTCACTTATAAGTCTTATACCAAAAACCCTTAAAGCCAAAACACTTAACTAACATTTGTTTTTTAAAAAACCTTAGTACCATAAAATAAGAAGTGGGACAACATTATATTCATTTATTTAAATTACATAATCAATTAAATTAAGTCTTTAAACTACCATATCATCAACTAAAACAATTTTTCACACATGCACACTTAACTTAACATGATTTTGACTAAGTTATCATATCAAACACTTTAGGACAGCATTACACATAACATTGCAATGTCACTTAAACACATTTAAACATTTCTAAAAATCAATTCTCCTTATCTAAAAATTTACATACACATTATAATTATAAACACCCAAATCACACATTTACACTTACTAATCTTAACTAGTCAAACAATAGTTCAAGTCAACTATCCTACTTACATTCTCTTACTCAAAACCGAATTCACACATGAAACTAAAACAAACTAAATTTTCTATTTTCCTTCTTCAAAATAAATTGAAATCACTTAAACTTTTAATTTTGGTTTAAATTTATAATCATGAACAAACACAGTCAATCAAGCTTAATAAAATAACAACACCTATATTAATCCAAAATCACTTTTCACACTTAAAAATTACGGCCCAAAACCATATACAAGTTTTATACTAAAAATCCTTAAAGTGAAACACTCATGCTAATTCTTTTTCAAACCTTGTTATAATAAAATCTCAAGTTGGACAACATCATATATATATATATATAATTAAAATCATGTATTTAATGAAATAAGGTTCCTAAACTATTACATCTATAACCTAAACATTTTTCCTAACACTTACGCAACCAAACATAAATTTTTTACTCACTTTTCAATATTAACACATAGTGGACAGCAACTTAAAAAAAATAATTTCCTATACATACATGCATTCTACTTCTCAAAAATCATTTTCCATGCAACAAATAATTTTTCTATGCATTTTTGGACTTAGAACAAATTTTGGACAACATGCATACAAGTCCCTTATTTCTCAAATAAACATAATTAAATCATACCAAAATCAATTATGTTTCTAAGGCTACTCATCAAAACAAAATACCTAACACATAATAACCAAAAACAAGTGTCAAATCTATTACTTTACAATTGCAGAAACCCCTCCACCCTCTGAAACACTGTTCATTTCCACGTAGGCACAATGCTTCCCTCTTATTTTCAAGTTCGAAAACTACTTCGTCGCATTTGCCGCCTTCCATTCGTCTACAGTTGCGCAGTTAGCTCAGTTCTTATTAATGTTGCAATTAATATTTCTGACCATCATAGCACAGATGGCTATGTTTATTGTCCCCCTACATTCGGACAGTTTATTGAATATTGTGTCCGTACTTCCTGTGTCCCTAAATTCTATATCCTATTCGTACCTCGTACAATTTCTACTTTTCACCTCTTTAAATACCGAAAACTTCATGTTATTCATGCCGTGTATCCCCCTTTTCCTTTCATAAAGTTTGTCTTTTATACAATCCATGGGTATTAAGTTTGATCTTTTGACTTCTGTGAAACTTCAGCGTGAGTCATATCGTTTCAGGGTGCGTGTTGTTCGCAAATGGTTTGTTCCTGGATTTATAAATCCACAGCAGCCTATGTCAATGGAGCTCATTCTGATGGATGAGAAGGTGCTTTGCTATTATATTATTTAACCATTAATCTTTATTTGATTATTCCGGGTATTAAATGATCAGGATTGAATTTATATATTATTGCTTAGTTGTTTGAACCGGAGTTTATTTTTTTTCTTATTTATTTTCCAGGGTCATAAAATTCAAGCAACCGCTCGTAAATCAGTGCTCTACAAGTTTTCTGATGTTATTAAAGAGGGTGTTGTGTACCGTATGTCCTATTTTGGTGTTGTTGCAAATTCCGGTTCTTATCGTTCTACTCTGCATGAAAATAAGCTTATTTTTTTATTAAGGACAACTGTATCCGAGGTTGATTTCACCTCCATTCCTTTTTATGGGCTCACCCCAACCACCTCTGAGGTCATATCGTCGATCACCTCTGATTATGACTATTTAATTGGTACCTAAGTATAATCTATTCAATTTTCATTCCATAATCCTATTTTTATTTACGGCCACCTTTTATTAGGTCTCTTATCGTATCAGTAAATATCAAACAATTTTTTGAGACAGATGTTGTTGGCCTCATGATTGCCGTTTCCTCACAGCGGGAGTATCTCCGTGATGGGAAGGTCACTAAGATGATTGTAATTGAGTTAACTGACCTCGGGTATTCGGTCCAAACTTTACAAGTGTTTTGTATTGTCAGTTGCGTGATTCTGACCAATTTATTTTGTGTTATTGTAGTGGTAAAATTGAATGCACACTTTTCGGTGATTTTGTTGATCAACTAATGGGTTTTATTAACGATGGGCATGTTACTGCTCCAATGATTGTTCTTCAGTATGCCAAGGTCAAGATTTTCAAGGGTACGTGTGTTTTCCCCCTCAATTTTACTCATTGAATATTTAAATTTAGGTTTTAATTTTTTATGACCAATTGTTAGGTAAGCCAGTCGTTCAGAACTGTATGCATGCTTCTAGGCTGCTTATTAATCCTGACATATCTGACGTATCTAACTTGAAACAGAGGTATGTTCCGTTGTAGGCATTGATTTAATGATCCATATTTTTGGGTGGGTTGACTGTGTCTATTCCATTGCATTAGTCTTCTTTCGATTGGTGTTTCTCCTTCTCAAGACTGTGCCTCATTTGTTTCTGGACCTAAATATTCGGTTGAGGATGAATTTCTTAAGCTGCACCCAAAGAGGAGTATAGAAGAGCTTCTCTCGTTCTTTGAGGTTCCACATGATTGTGTTTTAATCTTTACTTCTCATTCCGTCCTATACATCAAGCATGTTTTAATTATTATGCTGGTTTATATATCGCAGGATGGAATTTCTATTATCCTTGCTACTGTTCAGGATGTTATTGATGATGGTCTATGGTGGTACCCTGCTTGTAAGTGTATGAAGGTTGTTACTCCTGACAATGATTTTTATTTTTGTGCCAGCTGTGCACGCCATGTCTTCCATGTGACCCCAAGGTAATTTTGTTTCCATAACCGAGTAAATGGGTAACTGTTCCGTCTTATCAAATTGTGGTCACAGTTAATGTCAGTTGTGTTTCCTTATATGTTATAGGTTTAGGCTTAGGATCGATGTTTCTGATTCTACTGGTTGTGCAATACTTGTGATGTTTGATAATGAGGTTGAATATCTTCTTGGTCAAAGCTGTGCCGACGTGCTCTCTTCATTTAAAGAGGTCTTTTATTTGCATAATTAAATTTTATGGTTCTTACCTCCGACCAGCCCGAACAAGGTCGTAATGTTTTATTATCTAAATTTATCTTAAATTTCAAATTCCAATAGGGTGCCGACGAACATGATTATCCTCCCATGTTTCGAAGCCTAATTGGGAGGAAGATTTTGTTTAAGGTTACTAATCCATCCGAGAGCACTTCTTCTGAGGTACCTGTTGTTAAGGTTCGTGCCTTATGTGATGACCCTAATGTCATTGCTATGTACGAACTTCCAGGTTCCGATCTATCTCCCCGATAGGTATTGCTTTACAAATGGCAAAATTTTTTCCATGCCTTTTCTTTGCATTAATTTTTCAATTTTTATTGTCCATATGCTGACACCTTTGTATTATTTGCTTTTATTTGAATATTCCACAGGGACTAATTGTCCAGAATTCTGCTCCTGGTTTGGATACAATTTCAACAACTTTTGTTGATCCTGCAGACTCTATTGCCTTCACCTCATCTGTCCTTGTCACTCCTCCATCCAATGACTCTGTTGGTCTTGAGACTATTGATCTCTCGCTTGATGAAGTACTGCCATCACCATCCAAGACCGCCAAAAGGAATCTTGCCAGTGCGTTTGCTGAATGTTCTTCTCCTGCTAATGCTGGTCGGAAGCGCACCTCCAAGAATTTTAAGAAGTGAATCGTTTGCAAGACAACTTTGTTGTGTTGACGTCCGTCTGTTTAACGTTTCTGATTCATTTACTTACCTTTCTTTTGAGTTCCGTCTCTGTCTTAGAGCACTTTCATTACCAGTCTAATGTTTCGCTCGGTAGATTTAGTGTTTTACTTGTGTTTGATGTATTTGTCTTTTACCTTGTCGGTTAGCCTTTTGTATGTTTCCTTAATTATAAATAAAATTGTATAATAGTCTGCTTTATTTGCCTTGTCTATTTCTTTTCCTCCTGCATCTGATTCCTTTTTCTATTTCCATCTTATTGTTAATGTTTATCCTTCGCTCCAACTTTCCATATAGGTGGGCCCTATATTTTTCACCTCTTTAAAAATCCATTTTTTCACATTTTGTTCGGCACACTTAATGAATCAAACAAAATTGATGTACTCTGTGTATGGTCGGGGAATACTTTCCGTTAATCATATCATACATATCCACGCACTGCTTCTTATATATTTGTAACATACGTTACACATTTATTTCAAACTGTCATTTATCTTCCGAACTTCCTTATGTATTTTCAAGAAGATCTTCGTTTTCGTCGGCGTGGTCCATCATTTACTGTTGCTAATATGCGTATGTTATTTAATTTTTTCAGCTTTAATCTCTCTAACAAGTTTTATTTAATTTTTTTTTTGGATTTTGTATAACCCATGTAAGAAATATGCTAAGCATTTTTTTTGTAGTTTCCTCTCACCGATACCAAGCACAATATGTTTGCTCGCCGCTCGACTTTTCACCTGTGTTTGGTCTCTGCTTTTTCATCTTTTTCTCCTTTGTTAATTCACTTGTATTAATTCTCAGTAATTGAATAAAACTATTTTCTATAATGGAATTTCGCAAATCACTAACAGGTGATGAAATTGCTGACTTGTATGTCTCTGATAATGCATCCTACTGTGAATATCTAATATCAACATTGTCCCATAACCATTGATTGTTTGACGTGTCTGAAAATACAGGTACTCTGACACCTTGTTAGCTATATTGTTATTTTATATATTTAGTGTATTGTGATGAAGATTCCGTTTCTGCACAGCTTATCTTGATTTTGGCGACATGGAATTCACATGCAAACACTGCAATGCTTCTATGTGGCATGATGAAAGGAGTGATAAGAATAAGAATGTTATGCTGGCTGAGTTTTCTTTGTGTTGTATGAAAGGTGATGTCACACTGCCACTGTTGTCTACTCCACCTCCCCTTATATATGGGCTAATGTCTGGATCTGATGATCGTCGGATCAATTTTTTCCAAAATATAAGGACTTATAATAGTATGTTTGATTTTACATCGCTCGGAGGCAATGTTAGCAACTCAAGTAATGATGGTCCTGGTCCTCCATAGTTTATAATTGGTGGACAGAATTATCATCGTATTGGTTCTTTGTTCCCAGATAATTTGGACAGGCCTAAGTTTATGCAGCTATACATTTATGATACTGACAATGAGATTTCTAACCGCATTAGCCACTTTGGGTAGGTAGCATTAAATTTTTAATAATAGGTTTTTTTAATTTGTTTCACTTTTTTATTTCTTACTTTGTTTTTTCAGATCCAACGACAGTGGTATGCCACTTGATATATCACTGGTCCGTGATTTTATATCCATGTTTGATGAGTTCAATATTTTGGTTAAGATCTTCAGACAGATCAGGGATTACAGCCATAACCAATTTATCCCCCACTTCTCTCTTCGGTTGTTGCGTCATCGGTCTAATGATGCACGTGTTTATAATCTTCCTTCAGTAGATGAGGTTGCTGCTTTGATTGTCGGTGATTTTGATGACCCAAATTTACTTCGAGACATCGTTGTTCGTTCCACTTCTGGTTATCTTCAACGGATACACGAAACTCACCCTTGTTACCTTCCTCTTCAATACCCAATCCTTTTTCCGTATGGTGAGGATGTTTTTCATGAACATATTCTTCGTTCTGGTCTACCTGCCGATCATGTTCCAGGTTTCCGTGATCGTGTTACTCTGCGAGAGTATGTTGCCTTTCGAATACAACATAGGCAGAGTGATCTAGGACTGTTGGTTAGGAGTCAGCGTTTATTTCAGCAGTTTGTGGTGGATTGATACTCAATGGTTGAGTCATAGAGACTTTCGTTTATAAGAGGTAAACAAAAAGAGATAAGGTCTGAATTTTTGAAGGGTGTGGAAGATGCATTAGATCGCGGTGACTTACAAGCTTCTGCTATTGGGAAACGTATTGTTCTACCATCATCATTTGTTGGTGGTCGTAGATATATGTTCAACAATTGTCAAGATGTTATGGCTATATGTAAAAAGTATGGTTATCCAGATTTTTTCATTACATTCACATGTAATCCTAAATGGCCCGAAATTGATAGATATATGGTTGCTGAAGGACTTGGTGCTGCAGATACGCCAGACATTGTTTGTCGTGTTTTCAAAATGAAACTGGATGTAATGATGAAAGACTTCAAAGATGGATCTGTGTTTGGACCATTGGTTGCTGGTACGCATTATAAATTGTTATACATATATTTTGTATTGTGTTGGAATCACTCTAATACTTATACATTTCACAGGTATGTATACTATTGAGTTTCAAAAGCGCGGATTGCCACATGCGCACATTCTTCTTTGGTTAGAACCATCTTCTAAGTCCAACCCATTTGATTTAATTGATAGTGTTATTTGCGCGGAACTTCCAAACCCTGACCTTTTTCCTGAATTATATGCCGTTGTTTCATCTTTCATGATACATGATCCCTGTGGCCATGCTCGGCCTACTTCACCTTGCATGCAGAATGGAAGATGTTCTAAGCTCTTCCCAAAGAAATATAATCCCAACACTTACTTCGATGATGCGGGGTATCCAGTATATAGACGTCGAGATCTTGGTTTTACTGTTGAACGCAATGGTGTTAGATTGTGCAATGCTTATGTTGTTCCTTACAATCCTTTGCTTCTTATGAAGTATTGGGCTCATATTAACATCGAATTTTGTAACCAATCGAATTGCATAAAATACCTGTTCAAATATGTTAGCAAAGGTCCAGACCGTGTCACTGTTGCTGTTGATCGTATGGATAATTCCGCACCTGATGCTGTTGTTGATGAAATCAAGGAATACTATGATTGCAGATACCTTTCTCCATGTGAGTCTGTTTGGAGATTATTTGCTTTTGAGATTCACCAGAGATGGCCAGCTGTTCAGCGTCTTACGTTTCATTTACCTGGTGAACAAAACATAGTTTTCCGTGACCGAGAGCTAATTGATAATGTTGTTTCCCGTTCCCGTGACTCAACAACAATGTTTCTTGCATGGATGCGTGCAAATCAAGTTTATGAAGAGGGTCGTTCCTTGACCTATGTAGATTTTCCAGCTAAATTTGTATTCCATTCACATCTCAAAGAATGGCGTCCTAGGCGAAAGGGATTTTCAGTTGGGAGACTCAATTTTATCCCAGCTGGTACTGGTGAGTTACATTTTATGCGTATTTTACTAAACTTCCAGCGTGGATGCACAAGCTTTGATGACATCAAGATTGTTAATGGAGTTATTTATGAATCGTTTAAGGAAGCATGTTTTGCCCTGGGATTGCTTGCTGATGATAAAGAATATATTAATGGTATTCATGAAGCTTATTTCTTGTCTTCTGGTAAATTTATTCGGAGGTTATTTGCTGAGCTCCTGATGTCTAATTCCATGAGTAATCCTTCAAATGTTTGGGACAAAACTTGTGACCTATTGGCTGATGATTTGCGTCGTAAAAAAATTCCCTATGGTGAAGGTATAATATATATTTGTTACTTATTATTGTTTTGGTTTTTCTTTATATCTCTGTCATTCCAACATTTTTAACTAATTCAGATGCACAAATCTCTACTGGTGATACTGCTAATATTTGCTTGAAAGAGATTGAATCTTTGCTGCATCTTAATGGACGATCACTCAAAGATTTTCCTGAAATGCCGTACCCAGCTGACATTGACTACTCCATATATGAAAATATTTATATAATTAATGAGTTGAACTACAATGTTGAAGAGATGTGTTTACTTCATCAACGTAATTTTGAGTGCTTAAACTCGGATCAGCTGCGGGCCTATAATTGCATTGTAAATGCTGCTAACTCCGACCATGGTGGATTTTTCTTTGTATATGGTTTTGGTGGCACAGGCAAGACATTTCTGTGGAACACATTATCATATCTATTTAGATCCCAGAAGAAAATTGTCATAAATGTTGCTTCAAGTGGTATCGCTTCTCTCTTGCTTCCTGGTGGACGAACTGCACATTCGATTTTCTCTATTCCTCTTGATTTAAATTCTGATTCATGTTGCAATATTAAGCAAGGTAGTTTGAAGGCTCAACTACTTCAGTCTGCAACATTGATAATATGGGATGAAGCTCCAATGGTTAATAAATGGGCATTTGAGGCATTTGACAGAACAATGCGTGACATCATGCGTTCTGACTCAGATGGCAATTTGGATGTCCCATTTGGAGGAAAGACGTTGGTTCTTGGAGGTGACTTCCGACAGATACTTCCGGTTATTCCAAGAGCTAATAGAGCAACTATAATTATGTCCACTGTGAACTCATCTTATCTTTGGAGTAGATGTACTGTTCTTGTACTTTCGCAAAACATGAGGTTGTCATCCAATATTGGCGATGTTGACTCTGCTCAGGTCGCAAAATTTGGTGAATGGATTTTGCGCATTGGTGATGGTAGGGTTGGTGTTGATGTTGATGGTGAATTCAAACTCCAGATTCCCTCTAATTTCTTAGTTGATCGTTCGGTTAACCCTGTTGTTGATATTGTCAGGGCTACCTATCCCGATCTGGAAGCTAACTTTGATACTGATAAGTATTTTGAGGAGCGTGCTGTCCTTGCTCCACGGTTGGAAGCTGTTGAAAAAATTAATGATTATGTATTATCACTGGTTCCTGGTGAAGCGAAGATATATTTAAGCGCTGATACCATCCCTGTTGTTGAGAATGATATTGCTCCTGATATTCAATGGGTGAGTACTGAATTTTTGAATATGATAAAATGTTCTGGCATCCCCAACCATAAACTTGTACTCAAGCCTGGAGTTCCTGTTATGCTTCTTCGTAATATTGACCAAGCAATTGGGCTGTGTAATGGCACAAGACTGATTGTTATTGACCTTAGAAATAACGTTATACATGCGCGGATTGTAACTGGTTCAAATTTTGGTCAAAGGGTTTTTATTCCTCGGATGAATTTGATCCCCTCTGATCCTAATTTGCCATTTAAGTTTTCCCGCCGACAGTTCCCGTTGGCCCTATGTTTCTCAATGACTATTAATAAAAGTCAGGGACAGACGCTTTCTCATGTTGGACTTTACCTAAATAAGCCAGTATTTGCTCATGGTCAACTTTATGTTGCTCTTTCAAGGGTTAAATCTCCACTCGGATTGAAGGTTTTGGTTGAAAGTACAGATGACCAACCATATGGAACTACTAATAATGTTGTTTATCAAGAAGTTTTTAACCGCATTTAATTATATTTTATTTAGCATGTAAATTACATTGTGCAAACTTCTGCAATTTCATCAATTTAATGCATGTATGTTTATGTGTTGTATTTGTCTTTTATATCGTTCTTTTTTATCTTCATATTGAAAATATGATGCACGGAAAAATGTTATACTCATATAGCTTTCAGATTTTTTTCCTTACCTGTTATCCTTCGTTATATAATCCATCGCACTAATTGTTTGCTATTTATCTTATTTTGATCGTTTTTTACTTTTTTAATGCCCCAGTATGCATGATTCATTACATGTTCGGATCCTCTTTTTTCAATTTATTACTACCATGTCTTTTATTTTCATTCATTATCTTTATTGATATCATGCAAAGCTAATTCCTAATCTTTGGTTAAACATTCCACACAAAAGAATATGCTGTTGTGTTTTCTCAATTATTTGTTTTTTTAATGTTACTGACATAATATCAACTTTAACATTTTTTAGACTACTGTGGTTGAGCTATTCTTGTATTACCCTTTGAAATCCTTTTATGCGTTATCAATGCGCCGACCTAGATGACTCAGAAGCAAATACCGAGGACATTGAACCTGCTTGGCCTTTATTATTACGTATTACATGCACATTATTCTTTGGTTAGAACCATCTTCTAATTCCAACCCCTTTGATTTAATTGACATTGTTAATTGCGGGGAATTAACAAGTCCTCATCCTTTTTCTCGATTTATTTGCCGTTAATTCATATTTCATTTTTCAATGGCTTAAATTGATTTTGTTATTTTTTAGTTTCCTCTCATTTAATCTATCGTGTTTGATTAACAAGTTAACATAGATAACTCCGATCATCAATGATCATTGCGCGGACCTAGATGACTATGAAGATATTAAGGAACAAATTGAACTTGCTCGGCTTTATATATATATTATGAACTCGATCGGAACTTACTCGTCAGTGAACTTGCAATTTGCCAGATCATTGAACTTGTTTGTACCTACTTCCGCATGGTGCATTACCAACCACATATATGTTGTATTGTGTTAGATCCACTGTATAATATTCAGTTTCAAAAGCGCGGCCCTAGATGATTTCGAAGTTTATACGCAACACGTTGCACTTGCTCGGCTTTTACTATTACATTTTCATGAACTTGAGCGTAACTTTCTCGACCGTTAACTTGCCAGTGGTCAGATCATTGAACTTGTTTGCCCCTTCCTCGTCCTAATGTATTACTAACATACATATACGTTGTTTTGTTGTTAGATCCAATCTAATATGGATATATTCACAGGTATGTATACTATTGTATTTCAAATGCGCGGATTGCCACGTGCTCACATTATTCTTTATTTAGAACCATCTTCTAAGTCCAACCCATTTCATTTATTTGATATTGTTAGCTGCGATGAACTTCCAATCCCTCAACTTTTTTTGCTGAATTATATATTGTTGTTTCATCTTTTCTCTTTAAACGTGTTAAATTATATATTGTTGTTTCATCTTTTCTCTTTGACGTAAATAATCAACACATTGAACATGCTCGGTTTTTCCATAACACGCTACTCAGGACCTCGAGCAGAACTTAATTGTCAGTGATATTGCAATTAGTCTGATCATTGAACTTGTTTGCATCTTACTTGGCGCGGGCCAACTGACTACGAAGATATTAAGGAACAAATTGAACTTGCTCGGCTTTCATATATATTTTATGAACTCGATCGGAACTTACTCGTCAGTGAACTTGCAATTTGCCAAATCATTGAACTTGTTTGTACCTACTTCGGTATGGTGCATTACCAACACACATATATGTTGTATTGTGTTAGATCCACTGTAATATGAATATATTTCAAATCTATGTATAATACTGAGTTTCAAAAGCGCGGATTGCCACATTCTCACATTATTCTTTTGTTATAACCATCTTCTAAGTCCAACCCATTTGATTTAACTGATTTTGTTATTTGCGCGGAACTTCTAAGTCTTGACCATTTTTTCTGAATTATATGCCGTTGTTTTCCTTTCATCTTTCAATGCATTAAATTGATTTCATTATCTTTTAATTGCCTCACATATAATCTATAATCATTGATTAACAAGTTAAATTAGATAACTCCGCCCATCAATGATCATTTGCGCGGACCTAGATGATTTTGAGGTTAATAAGGAGCACGTTTACTTGCTCGGCTGTTGCTACTACATTTTCATGAACTTGAGCCGAATTTACTCGCCCGTGCACTTGCCATTAGTCAGATCATTGAACTTATTTGCCCCTTCCTCGTCATAATGTATTACTAACATGCATATACGTTGTTTTGTTGTTAGATCTACTTTAATATGAATATATTCACAGGTATGTATACTATTGTGTTTTAAATGCTCCGATTGCCACGTGCTCACATTATTCTTTGTTTAGAACCATCTTCTATGTCTAACCCATTAGATTTAATTGATATTGTTAGTTGCGCCGAACTTCCAAGTCATGAACATTTTTTGCTGCATTATATGTCGTTGTTTCATCTTTCCTCTTTAAATGTGTTCAATTGATTTCATTATCTTCTAATTGCCTCACATTTAATTTATCGTGCTCGATTAACAAGTTAACATAGATAACTCCGAACATCAGTGATCCTTTCGCTGACCTACACTACTTTGAAGTAAATAAGGAACGCATTGAACTTGCTCGGCTTTTTCTATTACACGCTATTCAGTACCTTGATCGGAACTTAATTGTCAGTGATTTTGCAATTAGTCACATCATTGAACTTGTTTGCACCTTCCTTGGCATAGTCATTACCAACATACAAGCTAGAATGGCGAGGCTATCTCGATGTTTACTTTCAGTTAAACAATAGTTAGGTTTCTATCAATTAACGGTGATGATACTAATTTTGCTCGGTCCCTCGTCCGCTTTTTTCTAACCACTCTAATTCTGCATTATTGGTCTTGTGCAGTTGATCGCTTTTTGTTGGTAAGCAATCCAAAAGTGAGTACTTATTCAATTTGTCGGTACTTGATTTACCGATCTGGTTATGTTTGATATAATTATAACTTATTGTGTGGTAATCTGTTGGTCTTATTATCATTGCAAAAACAGGAAGCGTAAAACCGACACTAAAGACAAGATGCCGTCGAATAAAATTTGCAAAAATGTAAAGTGCAAGGAATCGTAAAGAAAAGCGATTAGATTGCAAGAAAAAATAAATTGCAGTTAAGTAAAAGGTGCAGCAATACGTAAATTTGCATTGAATTTAAATGGGTGGAAGGTTGTGGCCCTTTACAATTGTGTTTTCTCCGTTTGTCTGCTGTGTCTGAGACGCTTAGGATTTTTAGCCTGGCTGTGTTTATCTAGCAACCGACCCCGATTACAAACTAAGGACTTCCTATTTATAGGAATCCGAAACTACTTACAAAGTTGCATCGTGTTTTCTGCATAACTGCATAACCCACGTTCCTAATAACTACCCACTACGCTATCCCCCACGATGTAACTGCCCACGTCGTGGTTTGGGCTTTAGTGGATATTTCTGTCGGGCTTTGTGGTGACGTCTTTGTTGTTACTTCCTTCGACTAGCACTTCCCTTCGACTGCAACCTTTGACTCTTGAGATTTGTCTAAGTCTCTTTGTTGGTCGTAGCTTTGGCATTGTTGTGCTGCAGTCTCTGGTTCTTGTGATATTTACCGACACCAAGCTCCTTTCGACAGATGGGGCTATCGCTGAAATAAACCTTCGACACTTTTGCCCCACTGTCGGCCTTTTCAACATTCAATTGGAATCGGTGACCAGTAACTCAACTAAACGCTGTTTAACCAGCATTCAATCGAATAACCTGTACCCGACACTTCCAACAGAATGTCGTCAAAGGACTTATTTCCTTTCCCTCTTTAATGGGAAAGGCGGTCGTAGTCGATTCTGGCAGGACACAAACCTTGACCTATGAGATTACAAAGACTCCTCCAATGGTTATTTATCAAGTTAAATGCTTCCTCCAATTCGGAGTCCTTAACATTATCTTGAAACATCGGAAGTGGAATCTATGTAATCCCACATATTTATCCTTTCACTACCCAAGAGGGGAAAGGTGGTATTCGGAGTCGACATATACCTTAATCCCACATATATTATCCTTTGATGAACTCTCATTTGTGTGGAATATGAATCTTTTCTCTTCTTTCCAGAAATCATGGAGTCATTGTTTGAGTTTTTCCATTGTAACTCGTTGCTTTTCTTGGTAAAAACTGAAGATTTTATAGCCACAAGTGCATTAAATGCCTTCATAATTACTTTGCCGTTCCCAATGCTGAACAGACGCTTCTGACTCCTATTTTCTTGTGCCACCATTTATTCGTCATACTCCCTCCGTTTCATATTATAAGCAAAATTAACCATATTTGCGCTTATTAAGGAGGTTAGTTGATTGTATTTATTTTTCAAAAATTTATAAAAGAATAGGGGTATTTTAGGAAAGTTGCATTGGGAATGAAATAAAAATTGAATAAGATAACAATTTTCTAGAAATGTTTTAGGAAAGTGGCATTGTCAATGAAATAAAATTTAAGAAAGTTAGTTAGTTTTGCTTATATTTCAAAACAAGAGAATGATGTTTTTTTTTGCTTATATTTCAAAACGGAGGGAGTAAACCTTGGGAGTTAGTCTACGAACCCCATTATTATCCCCCAAACCCCATTTTAATGGGGAAATATCCATTATGCCCTTCAGCATAAAAAAAAAAGAAGAAAAAAACCCCAAACCCCACCACCTTCTATCTTTCCACCTTCTACCTTTTGGCTTTTTCTTGTTGACTTTTCCATATTTTTTTTTAATTTTGCCTACAAAAACTGTTGGATAAAACCGAAAATCATGCAACAACTCTAACCATCTCTTCCTTATCCTTTTATCTTGTTGTATCTATACTCTGATATGTGTTGTATAGTATAATCTATAGTTTGTTAAGATCCTGTAGATATATTCATGCCTAAGCTCATGTATATATTATTGGTATTGTTCAATCAATAAAACACATTAGTTTACATTTCTGTATAAGAACAATCCTGCTACTTTTTCTTAAAGGCTGCGTCCAGATCTGCTTCTACTCTGTCCAACCACCGCAGAAGCCACCACAAGCCACGGTTCCAGATCTGCTTTGTTTCTCCCTTACGGATCCGTTTTTTCTGTGACGGTGGGTTTCACAGTCGAGCCGCCCCGTCCATCCTTCCACGAGTCGCGTCGCTCCGCCTCAGTCAACGGTGGCCTTTTAACGCGCTTCCACGAGTCGCGCCGCCCCGCTCCGCCTCCAAAGACGACGGCACACCATCTTCCACACAAAAGAATATACTGTTGTGTTTTTTCAATTATTTGTTTCTTTAATGTTACTGACATAATATCAACTTTAAAATTTTATAGAGTATTGTGGCTGATCTATTCTGCTATTACCCTTTGAAATCTAATCCTTTTATGCGTTATCATTGCGCGGACCTAGATGACTAAGAATCTAATACGGAGCACATTTAACTTGCTCGGCTTTTACTCTTACGTATTTCATGCACATTATTCTTTGGTTAGATCCATCCTCTAATTCTAACCCCTTTGATTTAATTGATATTGTTATTTGCGCGGAATTTCCAAATCCTCATCCTTTTTCTCCAATTATATGCCGTTGTTTCATCTTTCATTTTTCAATGCCTTAAATTGATTTTGTTATCTTTTAATTTTCTCACATTTAATCTATCGTGTTTGATTAACAATTTAACATAGCTAACTCCGAACATCAATGATATTGCGCGGACCTAGATGACTACGAATATACTAGGGAAAAAATTGAACTTGCTCGGCTTTTATACATTTTTCATGAACTCGATCGGAACTTACTCGTCGGTGAACTTGCAATTTGCCAGATCAATGAACTTGTTTGTACCTACTTTGGCATGGTCCATTACCAACACACATATATGTTCTATTGTGTTAGATCCACTGTAATATGAATATATTTCAAAGCTATGTATAATATTGAGTTTCAAAAGCGCGGATTGCCACATGCTCACTTTATTCTTTGCTTATAACCATCTTCTAAGTCTAACCCATTTGAGTTAAATGATTTTGTTATTTGCGCGGACCTTCCCTTTTTTTCTTAAATATTTGCTGTTGTTTTGCTTTCATTTTTCAAAGCGTTGAATTGATTTCATTATATTTTAATTGCCTCACACTTAATCTATAGTGTTCGATTAACAAGTTAACATAGATAACTCCGAGCATCAATGATCATTTCGGGGACCTAGATGATTTTGAAGTTAATAAGGAGCACGTTGAACTTTCTTGGCTTTTACTATTACATTTTCATGAACTTGAGCGTAGCTTTCTCGGCCGTGAACTTGCCAGTAGTCAGATCATTGAACTTGTTTGCCCCTTCCTCGTCTTAATGTATTACTAACATACATATACGTTGTTTTGTTGTTAGATCCACTCTAATATGGATATATTCAGAGGTAAGTATACTACTGTGTTTCAAATTCGCGGATTGCCACGTGCTCACATTATTCTTTGTTTAGAACCATCTTCTAAGTCCAACCCATTTCATTTATTTGATATTGTTAGCTGCGCCGAACTTCCAATCCCTGACCTTTTTTGCTGAATTATGTGTTGTTGTCTCATCTTTCCTCTTTAAATGTGTTAAATTGATTTCATTATCTTCTAATTGCCTCACATTTAATCTACCGTGTTCGATTAACAAGTTAACATAGATAATTCCGAACATCAGACATCCTTTCGCGGACCTACATTACTTTGATGTAAATAAGGAACACAGCGAAGTTGCTCGGCTTTTTCTATTACATGCTACTCAGAAACTCGATCGGAACTTAATTGTCAGTGATCTTGCAATTAGTCAGATCATTGAACTTGTTTGCACCTTCCTTGGCATAATCATTACCAACATACCAGCTACGATGGCGAGCCTATCTCGATGTTTGCTTTCAGTACATCAATCGCTAGGTTTATATCAATTAACGGTGATGATACTGGTTTAAGCTCGGTCACTTCTCCGCTTTGTTTCTAAACACTCTAATAGTTGAATATTGGTCTGTGCAGCTGCCCTTTTTTTGTTGGTAAGCAATCTAAAAGTGAGTACACCGTCACTCGGTCGGTACTTGATTTACTGTTCTGGTTATTTTTGATATAATTATAACTTATGGTGTGGTAATATGCTGGTCTTATTATCATTGCATTAATGATGATTTTGATACTTGGGCAATCTTAATATATTTGTGATTATATTATATGGGCCAAACCTTTTTGTTTTCCTTTTAACAATTTCTGATATTCGTTATATATTCTGAGTTAGTAACTCTCATCTGTAATGATTATAAAATCCCATATTTTTTACGATTGCCCAGAGCTTTAATATTTTTTACCTACCATGCAGTATAGGTTTGCCAAAGTAACTCTTATCTGTTAAGTGTTACCCTATTTTTTATATCTAAACGTGGTCCGAATCTTTTGATGATTTGTATACGACTATGATGAGTGTCTCGTTAAACTTTAGAACACTTATTTAATTAGGTTGTACGTTTAATTTCTTTCCTGACTAGCATATTATTTCATTTACTTGCTATACTTAGTATTTAAAACAAACCATTGTTTTTTCGGTCAAGGTTTTTTTTATGTCCTTCCAACTATAAACAAAATCAACTTTTTATTTTTATATTATTATTCTCTAACAATATCGTTGTTAACGTAGTTACTAAATAACACATACAATTTTTCTACAAACTAAGTTATCTCATTTAACCAAATTTGATAACTTTCACGGTTTCCTTTCTCTATTTCACATTTTCATTTATAAATCATCATAAATCCTACGATGTCTAAGATATTGTAAACTTTATTACCCTTCACAGCAATCACTCTTTCCTAAGTTTGGTAGTTGGACCAGCTTTATTAATATGCACACTGATCTTCCTCGCGGCTCTATCATGATTGTACCTGCTTATTAATTTTTAGGTGTCATCCATATGTCAGTTTTGTTCTCTACGTTCCCTTACTCCTTTACTTTTGGTATAGAATAAACTTCAACTGTTTTTTCCTTATTAGTACTATGCAATTGCCGTACTTCTGTAATTCAACCATCTTTAAATCTAAATAGGCAGAAATCCTATTATGGATATTTATAAACTTCTTTGTATGATCTACTGTACCATATTTGATCTTGATATAGTTAAATTTTATTATTGTTTCATTAATTTGTATACAAACTTTCTATTAATAGTTCTTACTTTATCTTTCATTTTATTTTGTTTTAATTAATTCCCATTCGTTGATGACAGTTTGAACAGGTTTCATTATTCCTTTTTATATTTATCCCATGTTTTTGATATAGGTAAATTAAAGTTTTGTTTTTTTAAATTCTTTTGCAATTTCATCTACGTTTTTATTTACATACATGTGCTTGTATATAGGTATAGATAAAGACTTATATACATGTATATATATATGTCTATATATATATATGCCTACACATTATACACTTACCTTTAGGACGTTACTTTTTTCCTTCTTTTCTTTTCCTTCGCTCAAACTGCAGTTAACTCTACTTAATATCTTTTTTCAAGCTAAACGCAATGGCACATCCTCACACTCCAATTCGTTTTATAAACGATGAATCTAAATCTATTTCCATCCGAGCAAGGGTCAACATGATGTGGCATGTTCCCATGGACCCATATTCTATGATCTCCGATGGATTACATTTGATACTCATGGATCATATGGTATAAACTATTTTAATTGTAAATTTTATGGAAATTTCAAACAACAAATTTAAACTCTAAGTCTATTGTTTATTTTTCCTCAGGGTGATACCATTGAAGCCACTGTTAAAGGCCCTCATGTTCAATTTTTCATCAGGACTTTGCATGAGGGTTCCGTCTATGAATTTTCCAGTTTCTCTGTGGTTAAATATCCTGTCACTTATATAGCAACAAGTCATCCTTTTAAAATGCAATTTCAATTTTCAACTAATTTCCATGAAGTCACATCTTCTGCTTTCCCTTGTTGGAGTCTTAACAAGAATTCCGTTGACGATGTGACTTGTTTCAAGAACAATGCTACTCATCTCACCGGTTTGTTTTTCATTTTTACCTAACTTAAATTTATTTTTACCTCCTTTCTTGTATTAAAGCATTTCTATTTCATCTTAGATTTTGCTGGAATTGTTACCGCTGTTTCTTTAGAAAAATCATTTGTGAGTGATGGTTATCAAGGGCGTGTAATTGGATTAGAACTATGCAATGATCAGTAAGTATTTAACCATTAATCTATTACAAATATCAATGCAACTATTATTGTTGAATTATACTTCATATTTTTATTTTTCTATTTCAGTGGATCATTTGATTGCCTTTTAGTTGATTACTACATTGATGATTTCCTGGCATATTCCAATAGTAGAAAGGATAAGTCAATTGTAATGCTCATGAAGCTTGCTAAACCTGAATACAACCGTGGTATACAAATTATGAACTAAGTTTATTACTTTTATCGTTGTATTAAAAGTAACTATTCTATATTTTTCTTCATATCATTTATATATTTTTTATATATATTTCCAGGTCGAGTTGTATTTCACACGGTGTTATTTACATCTAGGATGACTTTTGATTCTGATAAACCTGATATCATCGCTTTCCGTCGAAGGTAAAATTTTGCCACGGCTGTCTACGGTAATCATTATATATTAACATTTATGTACAATTTTTTTCCTTTCCTGCTCAGGATGATATTGCAAGGGTTTGCTTCTTCTCCTCCAATATTTTCATTGGTTTCCACTGGATTAACTATCCATGAACAGCTAATGGATAATAATAATCGTATTGATATTGCGCACTTGAGGAAAATAACAAAGGTATCTACGATTATTCTTAAACAAGTATTTTTTTTGTATTATATATTCATTGTTATTTCATGATTTGTATTCCATTGTTTATATTCCTTTTCAGCCTAGATACTTTCATGTTGTTTGCACTGTTCTTGGCCTTTCCACTCATATACCTTGGTTCGCAAATGAATGCTCTTGCTTTGCTATGCTGTCAGATTACTCCGCCACGTCAATATGTGCAGTCTGTTCCTCTATTGTTTATAACCCATTTCCCAAGTAATTTTTATATCTTTGTCAATAACCCAAACTTTTATCACCGTTAACTATATGATTTCCGTTATAACATTTTCCCTTTTAACTAGGTATCGTGTTCCTCTCCTGGTTAGTGATTCATCCGGTACACTTACAGTGATTCTCCTTGACCGTGATGCTCGGGTTCTATATAAGAAACCATGCTCTGAACTATTTCCAATTGATGCCTCTGTAATTTTTTTTTCTGCTTGGAATTTTTTTTTCGTCATTAACCTTTCCATTTATGTAGGGGTCAATTCCGAATACGTACCCATCAGTACTTTCATCATTGTTTGGTCACCGTTTCAATATGAAGATTGAAGTAAGGATTGCTCGGGAAAATCCTTCCAACCCCGAATATTTTATTATTCGAATTGGCGAATCTGGTATCAACAGTGCAGCCTTTTTTCCCTCGTCTGCTTGTGTCACACCTCCTAGGGTATTAAAATAATTATGTATCTTTTGTGAACAAAATATTCATACTATTTGTGTCTTAACTTTAAAACATATGCAGCTTATCTTCCGCCCGCCTTTCCCTGATCTTGAAGACACTTTTCATTCATCTGCTGCGACTCCTTCTCAGATGTGTAACGTATATATCTATTACTTTTTTTTTTTAAAAAAAAGTTGTTCTGTACCTTAATTTAGTTATATATTGATTTTATACTACCCTCCTCTTTTTTTTTTCAGCCACATCAGTTGAAAGGCAAAGCCTCCATCGATTGTTTTATTCCATGTCATTCCGAAGAATTTACCAACAATCGTTTAATTTCTGAGTCTGAACCAAATTTCCATCCCCAGGCTTTCAATGGTTCAAAGAATGCCCTCTGCCTAGGTTCTTTGTCAGTTGAGGCCATATCTCAAAATGAATCAGTCTTGTCCAACACAGATTTTATCAACAATGCCGATTTTCTGTCGAATATTATTTGAAATTGTTTCATTTCCTTAAAATATGTATCAAACCTGGTTGTTTATCTGAACAATATAATTTCCGTGTAATTTTGTTAAATATGTTGTGGTATTTAATTTTATGTTTATGTCAGTATATTCGATCTAATCTTTATTTTATTTTTCCTTTGTTTGTTTTATTAAATATCTATCTGAAATCTATGTTCTACTATAATAATTTATGTGAATTTTAAATTTTGACATATTTTTGTTTGTGTTATGAAGTAATCTAATCGTTGAACACTTTTCCATATACCGTTTCCTTAGTTTTTAACCTAATAACTTGTTTTAAATTTTCTTACCGTACCAAGTTTATGAATAAATCCAACAACTCTTATACCTTTGTACATGGCTATGTTTGAAATTTTGCATCAAGTAATGTATAACTAAAACTCAAAGTATGGTTTTTATTTTTTCAAAGTTTAAAATTGGATAATATTTAGTATGTAAACTTTTATTTTTTTTGTTCTCATCTCCATCCTTGCATAACTGAATACCATCCACTTTCCTCCATTAATAATGGCATGATCTTTAATATCTATGTTTATACACATTTCATTTAACTCCTCTTCTTAGTGAGACTTTTTTGTACGCACTTTGTATATTTAATAGTCTCCTGTACAGTCTGTTTTAATTCAATGCTCATAGCTGATATCTACTCTGGATCTTCAATTATTGCTATGTACTCTACTTTCCCTTTTGTAACTTCAGTTCGTAGCTGCTACTTACTTCTTTATCAGTTTTGTCAGCTACATGAAGTACTAGCATTTCTGGCCAATTGTATATATCAATAAATAGCCGCCCTACAACAGTGGCTCTAAAGCTATAAAATTTATTGTTGTTTGTTTAGTCAAACGTACCCCCTTCTTTTTTTTTGTTACTTGAATGTTTGCTTTTTTGGGATTATACTAGAACCACCCATCATTCTTTAAACCTTGAGTTATAAAATCTACCTCGTTCTTCCATTTCTTTGGCTTACACTCTTTTCAATACACGAAATATCACCATCTTTTTTCTCATAATGTCTTTTAATATTTTCCCTTTAGCTTCTGTGTCATTGGAATATTCATCTTGGAATGTGAAGGTGCGTGTTATCCATTCTGCTGTTGTGCACGGTGTTTGGGACGGTGTTCCCAAAACTGAACTTCACCTAATCTTAGTGGATTCATACGTATGTTACCATTTTAACAATATTTTTCTATTATTTTTACTATATTTTTCATCGTTTACATTACTTACAGTTTCTTCAAACTTTCTTTAAGGGTACTAAAATACAAGGTCGTGTTTGTGATGCTTATTTTTCAAACTTTCTTAACTTATTGCAAGAGGGAGTTGCATATACTCTCACATCCATTTCAAGTGTACCAAGCATTGGGAAGTTCCGCTGGACCTCTCATCCTTGTGTTTTGTCATTTAATGAATATACTCAAGTGAAACCTGACAAGTGTAGCATGATTCCAGTGCACTCTTTCTCCTTTGGTAGTGTGGACAGTGTTTTTATGCCTTACTACACCACTGATATTTTGCGAGGTATATCTCTATATATTTTCGTTCATTGGCTTTTCATTACTTCAGATTTACTCTTTTACTAATTTTTTTACATTTGTGACCAAAACTAAATTTTTTTTATTAATAGATGTAATTGGCATTTTGACCGCTGTGACAAACGAGGTACCTACCAAAAGAATGCCATTGTATCTCCCTCCATAATGCTTGAATTATCTGATCAATAGTAAGTGTATTTGCAAGTATATGTGTTAGAACTGTTTTTTTTTTGTGTCGTTTCAATACTTTTTTCGTTTATTTATTTCATTTGCAGTGGTACTGTTGATTGTTGTCTGTTTGGGGGACATGTATTTGAACTCAACGAGTTTTTGGCATCCAATGTATCTTTTGGAGTTGTCGTCGTTATTCAGCTTGGAAGGATGCAAATATACAATGGTATTGATGTCGTATTCCAGTCTCTATCTTTTATTATAATTAAATCATATTGATTCTTTATTTTTATTTTTTTTCACTCTGACATAGGTAAGATTGTTTTCCATGCTATTCCTGGAATATCGAATCTGTTATTTAACCCTGATGTCCCTGAAGCTCTACAATTAAGGATCAGGTGTGATCTCTTTGCGTTATAATAACAATTTTCCACATTAATTATTTATTTCATTTTTATTTTACAAATTCGTATGTATTTATTTTTTTCGAAAAAATTTAAACAGATTGTGTCAACATGGTTTCTTTAATTACATTCCACCTGCTGTTACTACGAAGAGGAAATCTTTTGTTATGGATCAATTTATGGTTTCCTATCCTCATGTTATGCTTGATCAACTTTCACATGTTACTGAAGTACGTTAATAAATACTTTAATGTTTTATCTATTCATATTTTCCATTTATTAATTTTTCATATATTATGTATTCTATGTTGTTAATATTTTCATTCAGAGTGGTATATATGTCGTCTTTGCCACCATTGTCGGACTTGATACTTCGTTTCGTTGGGCCTTCAACGAATGTATTTGCAAGGGATCTCTTCTGTCGAAGTCTGGTGCACTATACTGTGAGAACTGTGGCAAGTTTGTTTTCCGCTTTGTTCCTCGGTACATGAAATAAATTATTGCACCTTTGTTCTACTTAATTATTACTATTGCTTAATATTTGTTTACTTGTTATATTCAATTTTTCCTAGGTATTATTTGTCAATTGTTATCTTTTTGATATTTCATATTTCTTCTTAGCTATGACCTGAAGCTTGCTGTTCGTGATTGTGATTCTGCCGCTACATTTGTTGTGTTGGACCGAGATGCTAGATTTCTTATATCTCATTCATGCCAAGATTTGCTTAACATGTCTACTCAGGTTTATTTCTTACATATCCAGTGTTATCCATAGATAATCTTAAGACAATTATTTAAATTTTTAAATTTTCTTATCTACCAGTGTGATGCATTTGCTTATGCCAAGATCATGGATTCTTTGGTTGATAGAAGTTTTTTATTCAAGATATTTGTCAAGGTTGGATCTTCCTCACAATCTTCTCCTTTGTACTCCATTCGGAGGATGTTTGAAATCAAGACCTGTGACATGTTCCAATCATATTTTCTTTTCTCTTCTCCTACCAAGGTATATTTATTATCTTTGGATTTAATTTTATAATACTTTATTAAATACTCATTATATATAGATTAATCATTTAATTCAAATTATTCTAAGTAATGGTTTTATAATTAATAAATATTCACCTCTTGTAGGATGTTACTTCCTTCATTTTTCCTGAGGTTGACCCCGAAGATGTTAGACCTCATGCCCACAAACCTAACCAACCTGTCGGTATCAATCCATTGCCCTAATTTTGCTTCAATTTCTTTTTTGTTTATCTGCCATGTTGATTTTTTAACATTTCCTCACACCTGATGCAGATTGTTAATGTGAAGACAACTGCCAAACCTATTTTATTTTCCTCTGATGCTTCTGTAACTGATCCAACAACCTTTCCAGTGACGAAAAATACACTCACTCCGTTAAATTTTGTTTCCGAGCATTTTCATCATTCTGAATCTGATACTTTCATTGGGGAGTCAACTGTTGATCCTCCAGCTGACCCCAAAGGATTGTGATTTTTACGCCTAACACTTTTGGTTCTGTTTTGTACACTACTTATGTAATGTTAATGTTGTTTGGTTTTATCAACTTTTTAATTATGTTGAATGTTAATATTATCCAATTTTCATAAAACTTATTATATCATGTTCCTAAATTTTTATATTATTCCATTATTACATGTCTTCTTATTCATTCAAAATAAATTAGGGTTTAACTTCTCAAAAACCGGAAGACATCGAATAAACAATGTTATTGCACTTAAAAATTTTGAAAAAAACTTAATACTTGGTTAAACCGAAAAAGTTGTATGCTTAAATTTAGCTTACCTTCAAAGTATAATAATACATAATGTCATAGAATAAAATTAGACTCAGGTTAAACATTCACAACCTTGCTATGTATCATACTGACTTCTATGTATCGTTGTCTGATAAGTTCACACCTGAATCATCAAACGGCGGTTCCTCAACAATATCGACCAGTGGATTGGGGAGATTTTCTGCTTTTAGATCTACCTCAGATCTATCTCTTAAATCAATCATTTTTCCTCCTTGAACTGCATTGAATGGATGAGCTCCAGCTACCCTTACATCTGCTTGGGGGTTCAAGTATATAATTTGTTGTATTGCATTGAGAAATGAATCAAAAATACCTTTTTCACAATCAAACAAATTTGTTGCTGCTATTACATTCTATGACCAATTAAGAATGATATTCTAGGAAGAAAAAAAAACCCTAATCCTAGTTTTCTCTCTTCTCTCTCTTCCTCCTTCACGGTTTCTCGCCGTGCGCCACCATGGCTAGGAAGAAGGGGAGGCCCCCGAAAACACCTTCTTCTTCTTCTAAGAAGACCCCAAGTGCAGAGAAACGGCCTGAGGCTTCTTCTTCGTTGGAGTTCAGCCTTTCGGATGAAGAGGCACTTGAGGACATAGAAAGCTTGACTCCCAAGAAAGCTGCAGAACTCTTGCAGAGTATTGATCTTTTGCGGCAGAGGGTGCAAAGTAAGATCCCTGTTGTTCAGAAGGATAAACAGAATGAGATGAATATAAATCAACAAAAAGTAATTGAAACAGAGACAGTGCAAAAGCAGAATATTCAGGAAAATCGACCAATTCATTCAGTTTGGGCGAATTTTGATATTTCTAAATTGAGGAATGCAGGGGAGAAACTGAATTTTGTCGAACCAGTTCTCAAGGAAGGTCAGGCTATCACTAAAATTGTTAAGGAGGATGTGGAGAATGAATTGACCTACTGGCAGAATGCAATAGTTTGCTATGTTTTGGGGGCTAGGCCTCCTTATTCTGTGTTTAGTGGTTACATCAAGAAGGTTTGGGGTCATTTAGGTATTGATAAAATCCTAATGACTAATGAAGGATCTATGGTGGTGAGATTCAATTCAATGGAGGCTAGGAATGAGGTTCTAGAAATTGGAATTTATCATTTTGATAAAAAACCAATTATTCTAGGCCCATGGACTGGTAGGACAGGAGTTAAGGATCATATGGATAGGTTCCCTGTTTGGATCCAGTTGCCCAATTTGAGCCCTAAATTTTGGAGTCAGTCTTCTTTGAGTAAGATTACTAGCTTAATTGGCACTCCAATTATGGTGGATAATGTCACAAAGGAGAGGAACAGACTTAATTATGCAAGGATTTTAATAGAAGTGAATCCTAATACACTTCCTGAGGAGATTTTCTTTGAAGATGAGAAAGGGAATGTGGTAAATCAGAAGGTGACTTATGAGTGGAAACCAGTACTTTGTGCTAAATGCTCAAAGTATGGTCATGACTCTAAGATGTGTAGAAGTAATATGACTCAGAAATGGGTGGAGAAAAAGAAGCCTTCCAGGGAAGATGTTGAGAAAATTGATGACTGTCTTAGAGCAAATGATGAGGAAGCTGTGGAAAAGGCAATAAAGGAAGCTAATGGGGACAGTCAACAATCTTTTGTTGCTGAATCCACCATTCCTGGGAATTCTGGTGTTGTAAAAAGTCGAAGTCCTAAGGTGCAAGATAAGGGTAAAGGTGTTCTTATTGAGAATGAGCCTAATGAGTCTGAAACTGAAGATGCAGAGCCTTGGGTTCCGGCTAACAAGAAGCAAAGTGCAAAGGAGACAGGGTGAGAATAAGGGGGTGGTGATCAGGGATTTGGCCTCTAAGGCCAATGGATAATATCTTATCTTGGAATGTTAGAGGGTCCAATAACCCTCTGAAGCAGAGAGAATTGAAATCTCTTTGCTGCATGAATAATGTAGGTTTGGTAGCTATTCTAGAAAATAAACTTAGAGTTAATTCTATGTGTAACACTATAGAGAGATTTGTTCCTGGTTGGCAATATGTGTCTAATATAGATTATCATCCAGTTGGGAGAATTTGTGTTGCTTGGAAGCCGGATATGTTCAGGGTAACTGTCTTAAAAACATCCAGCCAGTTGATTCATTGCTTAATTTTCTTGCCTGCAACTTCTGTGCAATGGATGGCTACTTTTGTCTATGGGGCAAATGATCATGTTTTGAGAAGGGATCTATGGGATGATTTAAGGGAAATTAAGATGGCTGTGAATTGTCCTTGGTTAGTTTCAGGAGACTTTAATTGTTGTTTGGACCCTTCTGAGAAGCTGGGAGGGAATCAAGTTGATTGGGAGGCTATGGAGGAGTTTAGGGAGTGTATTCATGATTGTGGTCTTCAGGATATGAAGTTTTGTGGAAACTTATTTACTTGGTGTAATAGGCAATATGATGGGAACAAAATTTATAGCAAACTGGACAGGAATTTGGTGAATGAGGATTGGATTCGTGTGTGGCCTTCCTTATACACTCAATTTTTGAACAGTAATGTTTCTGATCATTCTCCAGCTCTAATAATGGATGCTAATGTGAAAATAAGCCTAAGGGGGGATTTAAATTCTTTAATATATGTGCTCAGGATGCTGAATTCTTGAATATTGTAAAGGAGAATTGGGAGGTAGAAGTTGATGGTTATGCTCAATACAGGGTTATGAAGAAGCTTTGTTATCTTAAGCACTCTCTAAATCTCTGTTGCAGGAGCAGGTTCTTAGGGAGGAGTTGGATTCTATTCAAACTATGATTAATATGAATCCTCGGGATCCAGAGCTGCGTGAGAAGGAGAGAATCATTTATGGTAGATACATGAAGGCTTTGAAGGACTCTATTGCTATTTTGAAACAAAAGGCAAAAGAGAAGTGGGCCAAGGATGGGGACCAAAATACTGCTTATTTTCATAGTACAATTAGAACAAGTCAGTATAGGAACAGAATCCTGAACTTAGTTAAAGAGGAAGGGTAGAGTATTCAAGACCAGTAGGGGATTATGGATGAGTTTGTGAGCCATTACTCCAGATTGTTTGGAAGGAAAGAAGTGATTTGTAGAAGATATTGTGTGTCAGAATGGGCCAGTTCTTAGTGTTGAGGATCAACTGACTCTTATAAAGCCTTTCTCAAGGGAGGAGATTAGACAAAGTTTGTGGTCCATTGATAAGAATAAATCCCCTGGCCCTGATGGCTTTGGGTCAGGTTTTTTCAAAGCAGCCTGGGAAGTGGTGGGTGAGGAGTGTTGCCTGGCTATAGAGGAGTTCTTCAATTCAGGTAAGCTTTTAAAAGCTTGGAATTACATAGATCTGGTTATGATTCCTAAATGTGATAATGCTTCTACAACTAGAGATTACAGGCCTATTGCCTGCTGTAACACTCTTTACAAGTGTATATCTAAGTTGTTGTGCAGTAGGCTCAGAGATGTGCTGCCTAAGCTGATTAGCAACAATCAGACAACTTTTGTTAAGGGGAGAAGCATAGTTCATAATGTTCTCATTGTTTAGGATCTCATGAGACTGTATAGGAGGAAAAATGTTTCAGCTAGATGTCTATTAAAAATTGATCTAATGAAGGCTTATGATTCTCTTAGCTGGAGTTTTATCAGGGAGATGTTGGAGGCTTTAAGATTTCCTAGTAAGTTTGTTACCTGGATCATGATGTGCATTTCAACAGCATCATTTAATATTGTGATAAATGGGCACCATTCTCAGCAATTTAGGAATCAAAGTGGCATTAGGCAGGGAGATCCTATCTCTCCATTGCTGTTTGTCATTGCTATGGAAGGTCTATCTAGAAGGTTAATGGCTGCAACTAAAGAGAATGGTTTCAGATTTCATCCTCTTTGCAGAGGATTGAACCTGGTTAACCTCATCTTTGCTGATGATTTAATGGTGTTTTGCAAAGGGCATCCTAGAAGTGTAAGAGTTATTTCTAATGCTTTGCAGGAGTTCTCTCAAAATTCAGGTTTGCAAGCTAATCAACAGAAGTCTCAGGTATACCTTGCTGGGGTTAAGGAGACTTTTAAAAATGAAATCTTGGAGTGCACAGGATTCAGTGAAGGCTCATTTCCATTCAGGTATTTAGGCTTTCCTATCACAGCTAAGAAGTGGTCAGTGTCTACTTGTAAAGTTCTCATTGATAAAGTTGCTGCCAGATTGACAAGTTGGAGAACAAGAAACTTATCTTATCAGGCAAGGTGTGTGCATATTAACTCTGTGTTGCTTACTTTACACACGTATTGGGCTTCAGTATTTATCGTTCCTAAGTCTATTCTTAGAGGGGTTGAGAGGATCTGCAGAAAGTTTCTATGGGGAGACAAGCCTGCTGGTAATGTTAGTTGGGATAATGTTTGTAAAGAGAAGAAATTTGGGGGCTTGGGTTTCAAAAACTCAATTTTGTGGAACAAAGCTGGTCTTGGGAAGCAGGTTTGGAGTATATCAAATAAGGAAGATGTGTTGTGGGTTAAATGGGTAAACCAGGTGTACTTAAGGAATGAATCAATATGGGAAGCACAGGCTCGTCCAGATCAAGGCTGGCATTATAAACAGCTTCTTAAAACCAGAGATTGTTTGGCTCCAGCAGTTGCTAGTAGAATGTGGAGGAATGAATCTTATTCAATTGCCTCAGGATACAGATTTCTTTGTGGGTCTCAACAGAAATTTCAGTTCTATCGATTGGCTTGGAATTCGATTTCTATCCCTAAACATAGCTTTATTATGTGGCTTATGCTTCATAATAGGTTAAGTACATATGACAGATTGCAACGATTCCTAAACTTAAGTTCTAATTTGTGCCAATTGTGTGGTATTCATCCAGAATCAAAAGATCATTTATTCTTCAAGTGCAATTGGAGTAAGGATTTACTTACTCTTATTGCTACTTGGGTGTGCATGCCATTTTCGAGCTCTTCAAGCTCCAAATGGCTGAGATGGGTAAGTTATGGAGTTCGAGACAAGACATACCTGAAGATCGTCAGAGCTGCGATTGCTACGGTGGTATATGAGATTTGGATGGAACGTTGTCGTCGGATCTTCCAAGACAAGCGGCAATCTCCAGAGAGAAGAAGCATGGTGCTTATGCGTGAGCTAGCCTTGAGGATTGTGGCTCAACTCGGGACCTTATCTGCTTGTCAGAACACAATTGTGGTGCATAGGATTTTAAGCCATAGTTAGAGTTTTTTATTTTATTAAATTAGTTTAATTTTTATTGTTTATTTTTTGAATTACCAATGAACCCTTCCTAGAAGGTGCCATTGGGTGTAGCTTTGTGTGATATTTTGCAAGTTGGTATTAATATTTTTTATTTACCAAAAAAAATTTGTTGTTGCTTCCTTTTTGTGCTTAATTGCCTTTGATCTTAGCTTCTCTAAAATAATGTTCTGATTTTGTTTTTTCTCTTTCATTCTCTGCAATGTTGATGTTAGGTCGTCATTGACTTTCTGTCTTTTTTCCAGAGCCGTCTTCCCAATCTCTATATTACTCTGCAATGTATTACTAGATTGTATCAACCTTGCTTTTTCGTTCATGAGTTCTTCATTATCAATACAGAGATTTTCAAGCTCGGATTTAGCTCTTAGAAGCTCATCAGCCAAGCTAGCTTCTCTAACAGAGGAAAATTGCCTTGTTTCTTTTTGCTCTAAGTTAATTCCCTCGAACACATCTTCTCGCTGTTCAGATAGAAAATGAGTTATGTTTGCCCCTTGTAAAAGAATCTTTGTCATACCTGTCAAATATGGGCTCCATTGTGTTGCTGTCATTCTTGAGAATCTGGCCTTGTCTTTCTCCGTGCAGATAAAATTTGCAAAAATTTCATCTATTTCTTTTTCCCATATCGATCCTTTTGCACATCTTTCTTCTTCTGCATCCTCTGCTACAGAATAATCTCTGCTCTCTTCAATCATCAATCCTTTCCCTTTGTTTAAATTTCGCTGCCTTATCTCTTGTTCTGATGAACATGCACTATATTTAGTCACGTCATCAGCTATAACTAATCTGTCACATAGATATGCATCTTCATGTTCCACGGTCTCTTTGGGAGTACCCCGAATTGATCCCTTGAATCCCTCCACGCAATGTTGTGAAGAATAAGTATTCACCCTCTTCTGTACGCTACCTATAAGTCTTGAATCAATTTTTCTTTTCCTGCCTCTCAATGTCAGATTTTTACAGCGGTCGGCCAGTTCATCTGCAAATAAAATCAATTTTAGACAACTGTTTCAGTTTCACAATTAAAAACATTGTAGAAAATCTTACCAAGTTTGTTTTTGACTTGTCCCTCCGGTATGTCCAATATTTCCCGTGTATTAATTGTTCCGTTTGTTGTTATGTACTCTTCGTATGCTCGGCAGACATCCTTTTCAAACTCATACAAATCTTTCCACTCAGAGGTGTAACTATTGCAATGCCTTTGGTAGAAATATTTGCTCCACTGTAGTGGGAAATGTGGTATTTGTTGTTCCTCACCTTCCCTCATGAACCAGCTAACTCCATTGCCATAATACGTGTATTTGAAATAGTAAGGCTTGAATGACTGCCAATTCTCCCTATAGATTTCGAACATGCTGTATCCGGTTCGTGCCATGAATGATACCCAAGTTCTTTTTTCTGAATCACTTTCAAAGTTGTTGTCCTGAGATATAAAAAGGTAGAAGAATATTCGAGCCGTGCATTCCCATCCCATAGCCGCGCATAAAAGCTGAAATGCACGTACTATTGCCCATGCATTAGGGTGCAGTTGCGAGGGAGAAATTCTCATGGTTTTTAAAACTTCCATTTCAAAATATGTGAACGACATTCTTACTCCTAGCCTTGCTACAACTTCTTCGTAGAAAAAGAATCCAGGAATACTTCTTGGAAGTCTTGTGCATATACGCTCGTCTGTTCCGACAGGAAGTATGTCGTACGCATTTCCGCTTTCATCACCAGGACATGGAAGCAATATTGCTCGGCTTTGAGCAACCGACCTTTCTGATGTTAATTTCGAGCATGTTTCAATGACTTCACTGTCCACCCATTCATATTCATTCGCATCTGACGGCAAATTAAAACTTTGCTCGTTAGCCATATCCGTCTGAATTATCCCTGTTCATATTGAGGAAATCAAAAATCATTTCTGCAAAAAATCTTAATATCCTATTTTTGTATTTATACCTATCAAAAAACAGATTACTTAAGTATATATAATATCTCAGAATTTAGAGTAAATACGATAGTGATTGCATCAATACTTTGTAAAATAATAATATAATCTAACTCTTGTACTTTATACCTCTTTGTTTTCTCATTTTTTCCTTATTCTCTGCTATTCTGTAATTTATCAATCCCTGACGAACTTCCACCAAATTTGTAGGGAAATATGCAGTTATTGGTTTAACAATTATAATATCGCCTTCGTCCTTTTCGGACAACTCCGGTTCAGTATTCGATGTATTCATCACACCCGCTATTGAAATTTCAAAATCCCTGAAATGGGGTTTTTTCGATTCACAATAATTACCCAACTTTCTTAAACATAGTAAAATATATGATCTTTCTCTGAAATTGAGCAGATTTGCAAAAGTCTGTTCATAAAAGATTTAAACTTTGACCATGGAAGAATTTATGAAGAAAAAAAAACCCTCCTTAAAGCCAACAGAACCAATTTAATATATTTAATTTTTTACTATCTACTGAATCTTTGTTTCATTCCTCTTAATAATTTCAAATTTATATAAAAGACACAACAAATATGACATTCAAGTATTTGAAATCTAAGTTTTGAATACTGACCTGAGTTATCTGTGGATTTCTCGGTGTTGAAGATGATTGACGATTTCCTTTTCTTGAACCCTTAAATACCAGCTTTGTCCCCAAGTATATTCTTTATATTTGAAAAATTAAACAACCAACTTTAACTACCTAAAGTAGATACAATGTACTGTGAATTTAGTAATCCTTATTATCCAAAAATCCCCAATTTTATGATCAATACTTGCAGTTTAAATCATAAGCTTCTGATAGAACTTCACTCAATTAGAATTCTAACCGTTTTTCCTTCGCAGGCTTCCCTCCACTACTTATTTAAAGCCCATTCTGTGAAAGCCCACAATCAAATCAAGTATTTGTTTACATTGTCATTATTTTTACATATGAGCGTTTCAGTTACCTTATATAAAACACATATAAACCCCAAGTTGAATCGTTCCGCCTAGATCTATTTCAAATGTATATTTTGAATTTTAACTTTATTTTGCCTAATTTCTTTCCCTTATTTCTATATTCTCTTTATTTAACGATTAAATCAATATATTTTTTATTAAGCTTAATTATCATTTGTATGATATTGAATTTTTTTGTACCACAAAAAAAAATTGATATGTGTTTTTACACCCAAAATTTAGAAGATAGGTAAACAACTTCTTTCAAATATTTTATTTTCGTTTTCTCTCCACATTTCAAATATTATAAATTGCAAGAGGGTCTTATATTTAAAACCAACTTTTTTAACCCAACCGTAAGTTATAAAAAAAGAACGGAGGGAGTATGTTTTATACATCAATTTTTTCTGATTAATATTTTTCAATCTAAATTTTTAAAAATTTATAAGTAAACAAAAACTTTTAATTCTTTGTTTCAATTTAATTATTCTTAACTTTAAACATAACATAGGAAGATGTTCATGTACCAATAAACTAAACAAATACGCAGTTCTTAAATTTCTTCTCCTAACATAATTCTAAAACATGAAGTTATAAAAAAATAAGACAGAATCAGGCAAGTCTTCAGCATCTAGATGGCGATTCCTCCATCTTCCTACCTCTAAGACTCAATGTCTGATAGGTTAATATTTGAATCATCAAATGGCGGCTCTTCCACTATATCAGTTAGTGGATTAAACAAGTCTTCAGCATCCAGATCCACTTCTGATTCCTCGGTCAGATCAATCATCTTTCCATCCTTAATTTTGTGGAATGGATGTGCACCAATGACCCTTAATTCAGTTTGCCCATTCAGATGCTTAATCTGTTTAATTGCATTAAGGAATGAATCAAAAACACTTTTTTCACAATCAAACAGATTAGTTGCCGCTGCTTTTTTATGCTTCAGTGCCTGTTGTCGCAGCTTATCTGAAATCCTTGCTTGCCTCTCTGCTTCAGCTGTCATCCTCTGCACACTTTCTGTTAACTCTGCATTTTTTTGATTCGCATCTTCTAACCCCTTTGTTATCCTATCATTTTCTATCTTTGCATTGTTTTCAGTTTCCTTCAAACCATCTCTTTCCTTTATCAATTCATTGCGATCAGCACGCAAGTTTTCAAGTTCCGACTGAACTCTTTTTAGCTCGTCTGAAAGGCTTGCTTCTTTGGCTGTTGTTACTCCCCTTGCTTCTTTCTGCTCGTTGTTAATGCCTTCATACAAATCTTCTTTGTCCTGGAACAGAAAGTGTGTGATGCATGCACCTCGTAACAGAAACTTTGTTAGGCTGCTCATTCGATCTCCCCATCCATTTGCCGACAATTTGGAAAGATACTCCTTATCCTGCTCTGTGCAAATGAAATTTGGGAACTTCTCATGTAGCTTTGTATCCCACACCGAGGCAGTCTCCTCTTGTTGCATATCCTCTTGTTCGATATTCTCACACCTTGGAACTTCAACCGCTATTGCTTTTCCTTTACTCAGCCTTCGTCTCCTGAACACTTGTTCTGGTGATTGTGAATCTTCTTCGTTAGCCACCTCAGTTATTATAACCCCCTGATCATTTCCTGCTGGTTTTGAAATTGTTTGCACTTCACTCAAAACTGTAACAGGACCAGATGTACCTGTGGCAGTTTCTTCAGATGCTTGAGTTGTTGTGATTTTTGGAGTTGAGCTTCCTTCTGTACCCCTCGTACTTATATTCTTTCTTTTCCTCCCTGTTTTTGCTAATTTCTCAATCCGATCAGCCCTTTCCTCTATAAAGGAAATAAAACACATCAGTTGATATTCTCTAAAGCATATATGAAATACTGAATTTCTTACCAATTTTCGTTCTAACTTGGTTCTCTGCAATGTTGACTATTTCTTTCATTACAATCATTTTTTTTAATAAATATTCCTTGTATTGTCTGCATACAATCTTTTCAGAGTCTGTCAAATCTTCCCAGTCAGTGGTGTAACTTTTCACACTGTATTGATAGAATGTTTGACTCCAATGCAGTGGAAAGTAAGGTATTGGGTGAGTCTCACCAGCTCTCATGAACCAACTAACACTTTTTCCTAAATATCTATACTTTAGGTAAAGAGGTTTGAATGTTTTCCATGAATCTGTAAATTTTGTAAATAAATTGTATCCATTCCTTGCTTTGAATGATACCCATGTTTTTTTATTTGAACCTTTTACAGATGGATTAGATTGAGGTACAAAAAGATAAAAGAATGTTCTCAGTGTACATTGCCATTCCATTGCACCACAGATTTGTTGGAATGCTCTTACGAATGCCCAAGCGTTCGGGTGCAGTTGTGAAGAAGCAATTCCAAGAGTCCTCAAGACTCCCATTTCAAAATTGCTAAATGGCATTCTTATCCCAAGTTTTGTTATCACTTCTTCGTAAAAATAAAATCTCGGATTCTCTTGGGGCACTGTTGTGCAAATTCGCTCGTTTCTTCCAACTGGGAAAATTCCATAGTCATTCCCTCCATCTTTTGCAGTGTTTGCCAGCAGGATTGACCTGACATGGTCAATTGACTCATTAGTTGTTAGTTCCGAGCATGTTCTGACCACTTCTCTGTCAACCCATTCATATTCGTTTGAGTTGTTTGGCAATGGGTAATACTCAGGTTCTTTTGTAACTCTGCGACCCATACCTAGGGAAAAGGAGGCAAATCGAGATCAGTATCAACGCATAAACCATAAATTAAATTATGTACTTTATCAATTGAGGTACCATCCCTCGGTAACTTTGGCATGGACCTCAATCGATTGTGTTGTACTTCTCTTATGCCTCCTTAACCTCCTTCTCCCACTTGCTCGGAAGCCCATACTGCACGGATCTACCTCTATTTTTCAATTAAATCTATAGCAGTTCATTTTCATTCTATATCAACGATGATTTCACAATTTTCATTCCCTCCAAGCTTTAATCCCCTCTTCTCGTACCCATCTAATCAATCAAATTTGGGGTTTAAAAAGTGGAGTAAAGTATCGCAGAAACCAGCAAAGATCATGCTTCAATAAATATCAGGATATTGATTTTAAATTTTACCATATAATCGAATTCACCAGTTACTCTTTTTCAATACACAATGCAAAAAATTAAATCGCTTCATTATCAGTGATTTTTTTTTCCTTTTTTTTCTTTTCTTATTTATGTTGATTATGTGTCCAAACACACATATTAATCGCTTTTGATGACAGTATAAATTTGGTAAATCATACACAAAAATATTGAAGATGTGAAGTTAATTTTTTACCTGGTTGATGTCGAAGTTGAAATGAATCCAAGATTTTCAATCCTGCTTTCTTTCAAACCCTTGAAAATGACCTCCAAAGCTCAAAAACTATATCAGTTTTCTCGAATCCTCTGATTCTTTTCTACTTTCACCACACTGACGAGAAATTTAGGTTTCTAGATTATTCCTTCTATTAATATCTTTACTGATTTTTGTTATATTGTTCCCTGAATGTGGATGTACAATGTAGTATTTCCTTTCAAATTTTTATGTAACCGTTCTAATTTTTAACTTCCCTCCACCACTACAATAAAGTGGGCCTTACTTTCCTAAGCCCACTGACAATTCAATTTTGTTTTCTTTTTCTCAGATTTATAAAAGAAAATGCAGAATGTATACTCTTATAATGTTTTTGTAAAATTTATTTTATAAACAAATTTTTTTTTGCAAATTGTTAATTTATTATCTTACCTATTGCACATTTTGCTCTCATCGAATTTAGACCTGTTTTTTCCACCAGTGACTAAATCATTGTGTTTCTTGCTACAATAACATGATATTAATTTATAGTTAACTTTTTTCCCCTTATAAAAAAAGTGCCCTTTAATACTGTTAGAGGAAATATTTATTTCCAATACTACCACCATCATAATTTTTTTAAATCATATATACTCTTTTTTTTTCTGTTTTTTAATTTCAAACTTTCAATCTAACTTCCATCCTTAAATCTTATGGCAACTCGATAAATGAATATTTTATGTCTTGCATATTTTGCTCTCATCTAATTTATATCAACGTCTTACATCCATGATTAACTCACTGTCTTCCACACAATAATAAGTTAGCATCAATTTTTTGTTAAATTTTTTCCTCATATACAAAATGTGGCTTGTAATATTTTCAGAAGACATATTTTTTGCCTATACTCCCACAATCATTTTCTTTTTTTTAAATCAAATACAGCGTTCCTACTGACTATTATAATTTCAAATAATATTCTTAATAGAAGTAATTTATAAAATTTTAATATATTATATATATTACTAACACAATCATTGAATAAGATATGAATAGACCTTTATATAAAATTATCCCATTATAATTTATTAAGCATTTTTTTAACATACTATGCCAAATCTATATTATTAAAGAACTTATTTATGATTATCATAAAAAAGTTCATATTTAGGTATTCTGAATTAAATAGAGGTAGCTTCATCATATACAATATGGAAATGAGATTATGATAAACATGTCAGCCGCGCTTCATTCATATATTTTGTCCATTGAACGGTTTTTTCCATAGGATTCACTACAATTACTCTCTCGCTAACCGATACAATTACTGCAACTCAACCTACCTTTAGCCATGCAATTGTTCGGGGTATTAAATGTTAATAAATTAAAAACCAATTTCGATGCAGAAATCTAAAGAACTGTGTCTCTTCAGTTGTAGCGACGTTTCCCTTTCCAGACGATTTAGCCTGAAGTATATATACTAAGTCCCTGAAATACATTATAACAACAGTTATAAACAAATACTAAACTATTGGTTCTTGAAATACACGGTAAAGTCGTACTCTAAGTGTTTCTACCAATTTCTTTTTATCTTCGTCAATAGTTCTCTAACCATCATTTAATCATCTGCTTCATCAACTAATCAATTTACATTTTTAATTCATCCATTTCAGAAACACCATGGCTCTTGCAAACAACGTCAACTTCTTGCCAGCTTTATACCGTCAGATTGTAATCAATGACTCCAGGAAGGTATGTGATAGTGACTTTTTAGTTTTTGCGAATTTTTTCAACTAAGACTTCTTTATTTCTAAACTACTTTACGCATCGTTTAATAATTTTTTCACCGTTTGTATCTATAAATACGCAGACTATCTTTTCTATTGCTAAGGAGTGGTTGAATAAATGGTCGAAAGAAGCTGGTGGATATTGGACATGTCATCTTCTAGATGCAGATGTCATACGCCTCCATATCTGCTACGCTGGTGAACAAATATTCAAAGGGTGGACAATTATTCAGAATCGTTATGGTCTGGTTGATGGTCAGGAAGTTCATTTTTGTTATGTTGGAGGAGAAAGATTCCGCGTTGAAATTCCTCAGTGGGATGGCCTCATTCGACCTGATTCACCATTGTATCTTTATGAATGTGAAGATGAGGTTGAATTTGAGGAGAGTGAGGACACCGACGAGGAAGATGAAATGTGGGATTCTGAAGAGGACTGGTTTGATGATGAAGATACAGATGGAAGCAATGAGGGTGGAATGTGGTTATCGGAAGAGGACACCGATGATGAAGATGATTTTTTTTAATTTATTTGTCTCTAATTTTCTTATATTTTCTGTGGCTTTTGGACTTCGTAACCTTTTTTTATCTGGTTTTTTTGTACTTTGTGACTGAATACTGGTTATCTTTTCGTATTCTGCTTTAATTTTAATGCTATTTACGAATTTTAAACTTTAATTTTGTCTATTGTTATTGGTTATTCATGTTATATCCTTTTATTATATTTTAGGTCTTTTTAATTTTGGTGTACTTCAAGACTATGGTTAATCATCATTAATTGAAGTGCAGAATATATAGTTGGTCGGAATACACATTGAAATTTATTCCTCCACATTGTTAAAGCTAATTTCTTTGATTACAATTAATCTCATTAGCTTTTACTTCTCATTCCCAATATATAAATTGCATCTTAATGATTTTTTATATTTACTTATAATCAGATGTACTGTACATTAATCATGTAAATTATTGAAGTTTTCCAATGATATAGTTTATATTTTTCTAACTTCGACATTTATGGTCTTATAAGAAGAATATTAATATTCTTTCTATTCCCTTTGATAATGCATATATTGCTATATTATATAAATTTTACAATATTCCATTTTTAGTTTATTATATACAAAATATGCACTATGTATTGTTTGTTTTTTTTTGTATCATTTTGTCCTATATAATCAATTACAATTTTTACCTCTTTTTTAAATTATGATAAATAATTTTACCAATATTCTTCATGATGATTCTGTTCGAATCTATTTGCCGTGCAATATGCACGGGTATGGTACTAGTACAACACATGCAAGAGGAAAATCACTTTTTTTTGTTCCTCAAATAATTCGGCCATCACCTCCTTAAAGAGGAAAAATTATTTTTCCATGGTTCCTTTTATGGATCCATTTTTCTTTAAAAGATTTTGTCATTTGGCTTCATAAAAAAAACAAGGTAAAGTAAAATAGAACATCATTGCATGTCATTAAAAATCCACTCTTTTTTCACAAAAATCAACACTTTAACATTTTAAAGTAACATGCATACACATATAAATTTTTTTTTTCATTTTTATTAACATGCAAAGCTTCTAAACATATAACAAAATACAACCATTTAAAAATTTGTGTCTTTTTCACAAAATCAAGCCTAAACCGAAAATAATAAAGAAATAAATCAATCTTCCTAATATTTTTACAAGTATCGAATAATACATAGATAAATAACACAAAACAATTAATCATTACACAACACTCAAATTAAAATTAATCTAACACATGTATATACCCCCAACCGAACCACCTATATAAAAATAATCAACTCACAAAATTTTTTTATGCATGAACCAAATATATCTCCCCCAAATAATATTTTTCTCTTCATAAGAATTAATACACCACACACACACATATATATATATATTTACATACTGAATAACACAAATAAATTACAAATAAAGAAACGAAAATCAGATTTCATAGATTTTTACATAATATCCTTAGATCTTAACATGCATGCATTAGAAACAACTCAATCATTAGCAAAATTCAACATGCACAAAGTATAAACATCACACTATTTTATTTTCATCAAACTAAACCTCTAACATACTTATACATATTATGGCCGAATATTCAAGCAAGAAAAGTCATTATTTTGTTAACACACAACCATGCAATAATTTAAAAATTAGTCTCTCTAATTATACCTCTAAATCGAAAAAGATCAAGGAAACCAAAATAAATAATCTCAACTCTTTTTCAAGGAAAAATCAAAGTTAATCTTTTAGAGACAAAGATCATCATACATGTGCTCAAAAATTAAAGATCAAGTTAAATCTTGAACATGCACCAACTCTAACACAATTTAAAAATCAAGTCTCACAAATCATCATGCATAAACCGAAAATCAAGAACAAAATAAACTAAACATAAACTCTTTCTCAAATCACAACCAACAAACACACTAAACATAAACAAAAGAAATCACATGCATGCATCATCAAGCTTCAAGATCTCACTAACCAATTAACATGCATCATAATCTTAGGGTTCAACTTCAAAAATTTAGAAAGCATTTAAGAATTACATGAGATGAAGAGATCAAGATCAAGATAAAAATACCAAGCAACTTCAAGAAATTCCAAGCAAAAATGCTCCTCCTCTTTCTCTCTCTCTTCCTCGGTCACTCTCTCTCTCTCTCTAGAATTTCTTAATTTTTCTTTAAAGTGTGAAATGAAGAAATGAACCAAATGAACTACTACATGGGGTTTAAAGGGGTATTTATCTATACTATTATATAAAACAAACCCTATTTTAAGGGTTTGTACATAATTTTGTATATTCCCATTATACCCTCCTAATGGGAAGGGAAGTTACTGCACAAAAAAAAACTGTTGCATCAACAAGTAAAGGCAGTTATAATTATACCCATTCAAATGCTTTGAAGGGATTGTTTATGACTCTCCTCTCTCCAATAACACCTCTCTGCAGCAACAATTAACCTTGGATGGTTCACCAAAGCCCAAGCCAAGCAACTCATTGGTTCTTATGATTTTATTGTCCTAAACTATTACTCCGCCAGAGAGGCCCATGGGATCAGAGGAATGATGGAGGAGGAAGCGGTTACGATAATTGGGATCGGAATCAGGAGAAAGAGAAAGAGAACGAGAAGCGAAGAGAAGAGGGAGGTCGAATGGGAGAGGATGGTCGAAGAGATCCTCGCCGAGGAAGAGATCGGAAGGGTGGAGGCGGAGGGGTGGGTCGATGTCGCTGTTGCTGTTGTTTCTCTTCTTTGACTCATTGTATTCTTACTTCTTCAAATTCTTCTTCTTCTTCTGCGATTGAACGGTGGGTGTTACGGAGCGAGAATTCTTCTTTTTCTTCCTTCTGCGATTGAAGCTGATGCTGAACCATTTTGAATTCAAATTCGGAATTGACCAGTGGATCGGTTCGATTGCAATTCGGATTAGGATCCGCATGGGTGAGTGAGAAGAGGAGCGCGTGGAATATTAAGAAGAAGAAGAACGTGGCGAAGGATTTGAGAATCATTAGATCCGAATATGGTATCGGGATCGGGATCCAGGGACGGTTGACATACCTGGTGGTGATCGGAGAAGCACCGAGATCGCCGTCGTCGATGTCGGCGGGGAAGGGAAAGCGTAGCTTCTTCCACGGTGGTGCGGGAGTTTCTGTTTTTATTTTTTATTTTTAATTCTATTTTTTAAAAATGGGAAAATAAAAAAGTTGGTTGCGTTGCGTTGAGTTGGTGTGTGAATAGGTTGCAAGTAACAATGTAACACCCCGCATTTTTCCCGTCCGTGCGTGAACGAATTTCGTTAAAATAAACCTTGATGTTCTGTTTTATGAAAGATTTTTGGAAAAATGCTTTACGTAAATAAGAAGTGAAGTATTGATTTTCATGGATTTTTATAAACAAATTCTTTTCATAAATATAAAGTGAATGATTTTTGAGTTTTGAAAGGATTTTGATTCATAAGAAATAAATTGTGATTTTCTTAAAAAGTGATTTTATTAGGAATGAAGTTTTTGAGTTGTTATCTTTGAAAATTTGTATCTTTTTAACCGTAACTCGGATTTTCACGATCTTTATGTCAAAACGATCGTCTTGAAACGAAGATTTTAAAAATGTAAATTTCAGATTTTTCTGGGTGGTTTTACAAAAATTTATTTTCAGAAATATGAAATACGAATTTTGAGATTTTATCTTGAAGAAAATAAATTTAATAATTTGGTTTGAAATTTTTATGTGAAATGTGTTTGATTTAATGTGTGTGCTACATGAGAATTGTTGTGTGAATGTGATTTGTGAATTGATTGCATTATGGTGTGAATTGATGATTTTGAGTAAATTTGATTAGAAAATAAAAATATAAGATAAGTATGTGTGTGAGTGTGCTACGGTTGGTATGTATGTGTGTATGTATATATGTGTGTATGTGTGTACCGTGTATGTATGTATGTGTGAAGAGGAAAGCCTAGAAATTTCCTAAGTCTTGGTGAGTAAGTAAAACCAAAACCAAACTAAGTTAGAATTGTAACCAAACCCTAAATATTTGCTAACTAATAGTTAAGCCTAGAATGATCCCTAAAAACCTAGCCATGCTACCTTGTCCCCTTGCATTTGATAACTTCCACCCATGCAAATATTTGGAAGCCCAAAATTACCCTTTCACTTGCTCATGGCCGAACCAACACATAAGGGCACAAGAGGGAAAATAAATTTGCCTATAAATTAGAGTGGCCTTAGTTCTTTTTCTCATTTCATTTCCCTTCACCAATTCATTTCACTCCCAAACACTAAACACCTCTCTAAGAGCCCATTCCACTCTTAGAGAGAAAAAGAAAAAGAAATAGAGAGGAAGAAGAAGAAGGTGGCCGTGAGGATGAAGGAAGGAGGAAGAGGAGACCTAAGCTTAACCAAGCCTCATCCTTGTAGATCAAGAGTATTAGGAGTTAGGAGATCAACCCTTTTTCATGGTAGGATTCAAAGAGCTTGGAGGAAGATTTGTAATAGTGTAGTTTTTCTTCTTTAGTTTGTAGAACTACCTTCCTTTATTCTTTGCATATTGTTATTATGTGTTGATCTTTCTTGATCAAGGACTTTAAGGACTTAAAAATAAATTGTAATAAGCTAAGCTTATGTTTGATGTTCAGTTAAGGCTTTCTTTGTTAGATCTAATATTTTTCTAACTAAATCTTGAAGATCTAAAAGAAAACTGAGATTTTGTGAAAACCTAAAATGAATCTCTTTGCCTGCTTAATTTTCTTTCTCTAAACCGTGATCTATGAGTGTTTATGTGATTATTTGACATGAAAACCCATGATCTAAGCTTGTCTAATTATAAAGTGAAATTCTTTGTCTTTGCATGTTAGATCTTTTGCTAAACCATGTTGTATGATATGTTTTCATAAATATTTAATGAATAAAAATATGATTTAAACTTGATTTGTGAAAAAGTTTAAGTTTCTAGTCATGCATGATAAATCTTTATGCTTAAACTATAATCTATGTGTATTTTCATGTTTATTTGATGAATAATTTCGTGATCTAAACTTAATTTGTAAAAAGGTTTAATTCTTTGGCTTTGCATGTTAATTTTGTGATGATTTTTAATTGATGAGTGAAGAGTTGAGTTCTTTGATGTTGCATGTTAATTTTAATGGAAAAGATCATGTTTTTCCTCTTTGTATATGCCTCGGTTTTTAAGAAAAAATTTAAGTAACAAGTTTTAAATTAATTTTTAAATATAAACATGTTTTGATCTATTGTTTGATTATGTGCATGTGTTGTGTTGTGAGGCCATTCGGCCATGCCTAATAAAAATTAGAATTTATGCTTTTTATTTTGGAAAAGGTTAATGCATGTTTGTTTTAGGATTAGATCTAATGATTTCTAGTACATGCATGTTATTTTCAAAAAGAAAAGATCATGTTTTTGTTCGGTTTTAAAGAAAACAATTAAAGAAGTAAGATTTATTTTGTGAAGGTTGATGTGAATAAATAATGTCATGTGTTGTTTTACATGTCTTAATGTGAATACATGACTTTGTATGTTTAAAAAAGTGAACCAAAAATCTTGTTAAATGCATGTTGACTTTCGGCCATCCTAGATTAGGTAGGGAGCTAGGCTTGTTCCTCATATAGGTTGCATGAATGATAAGGTTAATTGACTTTAAGGTCTAAAAAGTACATGCATAAAGAATTGAATCTAAAAGAGAATATGAGTGCATCTTTGAAATAGTTTGTGATTCTAATTGTTGTTTTGATGTTGTTTTAAAAATGAATTAAATTATTGATTTTTCTTTTAAGCGCTCACGGTTTTGATCTTAGAATAAAGAAAATAAAATGATTTTTGGAGTAGTTTATGATTTAAATTATTGTTTTGATTTAAGTTATGAAATAAATTAAAAACTGTTAATGTTTCTTCTAAAGGTGCTCTCGGTTTTTAATTAAAATAAATGAAAATGATTTCATGATTGTATGTTTGTATTTGTGCATTAAATCTTTGCAAAATTGTATGTGTATAATTCGGCCAACATATGTTTAATTGGTAGAAAAAATTATTTTCATGAAATGACCTTGATGATGGTTATATTCCTAGATGCTTAGTGTTATGATGTGTGTTGTCTTTTGTCTTTTCGGTTTTTAGAAAAGAAACTAAATAAGTTGATTTAATTATGTAAAAAGAAATTTGTATAATGATGACTTAATGATCTTAAGTTGTTATAATTATTTGTGATTAGAAAACGTTAACCATGTGTGTGTGATTCGGTTTTGTTAAATTAGTTAGAAGATTAATTTAAATTATTTTCTAAGAAGTAATTTAGTCAATTTATTAAGATTGAAATTCAACGGATGGTTCCGGATGATATGAATTATGATTTGCCTGGTGTGTGTTTGTGAATGCTGTAATTGCTTTAAAATCTGTACGTACTGTTTGTGTGCTAACTGAATGTATTAAATTGGAATACTGTTCGTGAACCTTGTTTGTGAAAAATCTAATTTTGGATTTCAAAAGAAATTGAAAATGTTTTATTTAAAAAGTATGATTTAAACAACTTAAATTGTTTTGAAATTTTTATAAGATATTTTTTTAATCAATATCTTATAATGTTTTGAAGTTGAAATTTAATGAATCAATTTTATGTGGCCTTGGAGTTTTATTTTCTTGAATTTCCATATTCTGTTTTAAAGTTTAAGAACACTGATTTTTATAACTGAAATGTTTTTAAACTAAGAAGAATGGATTATTTTAATTGTTTCAAAGTTTTCTTGAAAACCTTTTTCATTTGATTTGGATTTGAAAATCTTTGAACATTAGCAATAAGTTTTTAAGAAAAGAATTATTTCAACGTATTTTCAAAACGGAATTAAGGATTCATCGAAAACGTTCTAACACACGGGGGAAAATTTTCTAGTTCGGGTGTCGAACGCGAAGGAAACATGGCAAGGTCAGTGACTGGGAAATCTTGGAAGCTTTCGAATGTTTCGGCATCGAGGTGAGTGAGAGTGCTGTGATCCCGTAATGCGGTTGCCCGCAATCCGAATAGATGGATTGCGAATGTACTGCGAATTAGGCAATATGGATATGTGTGCTAAATGTTTACTTGTTTTATTTACATGCTAAATGTTTAATAGTTGTGCATATTTTATTCTGTTTGAAATTGTTTGATTATGTGTGAATGGTGAACCAATAACAATGAAACCGCGAAAGTAATGAGATAAGACTGAAAAGAGAAAAGAGACACGAATAAGAGAGATGAGAATAATTAAAGTTAAGATTAAAGAGAAATTATACGAAATATTGTGAAGGAGATAATTAATGAAAGAAAGAGAACAAAAAGATAATTGTAAGACGATGATAAGAAACACCCGACGAGGCGAGCGGAAGCGTGGTGCTGATGAGCGATGCTGATGGTGCCATGGAGCCATAATTGAGGAGAGCGATGCAGATGATGCTGTTGGGCAACAACTGAGGAGCAAGATGCTGATGATGACGCTGCAGAGCCATGATGTTGAGAGAGATGCTGATGGTGCTGATGAGCTGATGATAATAATGCTGAGACGCATGAGAAAGTGATTTGAGGCAAGATTGCCGTTGAGATTTAGGGGGAACGGATTGCGATTAGTGGTCGGGTTTCATTGAAAGGATGCACCAAGGATGGACCGACTAGTAGGATCAAGCCGCTAATTAAAACGTTAATACATTAAAAGACTTTAAAAGACATTTACAAACGCGGTGAGGTATGAGTGTCGTACCGAAGTAGCGGAGAGGAAGATACTATGGGTATCTGCGGATACTCAGGTGGGGATTGCATGAGGGGAGGACGATGACGGTGAAACGTCAAGAAGTCTAGAGTACTTTCTAGGCGGAACGAATCCCACATGTGGCGTACTAACGTGGTAGGGACTGGGTCCAATGTCGTGGCAAGTTTTGCGTGCACACTAGAATTGTACTGTCGCCCCCTTGAATGCAAGTCTAGAACAGTGAGAGGGATTGGAACGGGGCATTTGTGATTGCCGCTGAGAGCGTGCATTGATTATATGATTGAATGAAATGATATGAATTGAATTGATTTGAGGCTGTAGTCCTCCTGGTCTGGGACCATTTGAATGTGAGACAGTTGTCGTGCCCTCGTGGTAAAGGTCATGTACTCCTGTTTGCTTCCGACTAGGTTGGGTGGATGACCGAGGAGATGTAGACGTGTGTGACTTCCTCAATGATGATGTTTCCCCCATCATTGAGTGAACCGGAACGCTAAAACTTAAAAGACAAAATAATCAAAAGAAAAGTACATTGAAGATACCAAGCATCAAGTAAGATTTATAAGACAAATATAAGAAAGAATTATTGGAATAAGAGATAAGTGTGGAGATTATGAGAAAAGTCGTGAAAGCTCGCGAGAAAGATTCTGAGAATGTGATTATAAGAGCGTGAATGAATTAATTGGTTAAGAATAATGGTATTGATGTGTTTAGAATATTATGATATGTTTTGTTCTATGTGATTCATATATGCTACGTATTACATGTTATATATGTTGATGATGATATGATTGTATGTCATGATGTTTTAGTTATGTTGTTTTATTATACTATACGTCTATCTTTGTATTCAATCCACCCTGAGACCGCATGGTCAACCCGTTAGTGTTCGGAACACTGACTCTCTCCTACCTTGTTGTCGTATCGGCAACTGCTGATATTACAACGGGTAGATGGCGTAGCGTGTAGCGATCCCTTTGTGCTCTTGCAAGGAGAAGCACGAAGAGGCAAGTATAAGACAACTCTCTGGAAGAGGCTGCTGAGATGGTGGATGACGACCCTACTTGCGATCGGAGAGCTTGGTCTACCCAGATTCGGAGGTTGGACGACGAGTCTTAGTGTGTCTGACTAGAAGTTAGGCAATCCCTCTGGAGGAATATATTCCAATGTAAGTTCTTAGTTACCTCAGCTCTATCATACTGTACCCCGGCAAAGGTTTTATTAAACACTGATGTTTTGGAATAAGTAAATGGGCTATGTTTTAAATGATGTTTTTGAAAACAAGTTTCAAGGTGTGGTGTCTTGTGACATCTCGGTTTGGAACTTGAAAGGTGTTACGCAACATGAGAACATGAGTTTTTAAATGTAACTATGTTTTTATTTTGAAAATTTAAATGTTCTCACTTCTTTGTTGCACTTGTTTTGTAAAAAAAAAATGGCCTTAATTTTCACTATGTTTAATTTAAGTTACGGAAGTTTTCAAGTTGCCGAATCGGGGTGTTACAAACAACGTGTGTGTGGTTTCTTTAAGTTTCTAGAATATGGGTGGTTTCTGGGTGGTTTCTTTAAGTTATTATTAAAAACTTAAATATATAGTTGGGAAAAAATAATCATAATTTTGGTAATTATATATGATTTTTTTATACAATTGAAATAAAAAATATGATAAAGTTATCATTAAAAAAATTAAATATATAGTTAGGAAAAAAATAATCATAATTTTGGTAATTATATATGGTTATTTTTGACGTCATCCCGAATCTAAAAGGGATAAGTTTAATTGGGAAATATTTTTTTTTCAAAAAATATTTAAGATAATCATACCTTTAGTGGTTACAATTGGTTTTCTTAACCTAGGATTGAGGATAAGCATCTATCTAATCAACTACATTAATCTATACTGTATCAAGTCGATTATAAATAGACATTATGAAGCTAAATTAGCTAACAAAGAACGAACAATAGCTAACGAATAACAAGCGGCAAACAATTACACGGTTTCTCATTCTTTATTATTAACATATAAATAACATTCCAAAAAACAGATTTTTCAATACACCATTTTCCTATAAACAACTCTTTACGACAAAAACACGAAAATGGGAATGCGGGAGGGTCTTGTTTAAATAAATAAAATAAATAAAATTAAATATATATAAATAAATAATTTTTATATATATTATTCCTATTTAATACTCACTCCTAATAGAGGGTCTTGTTTATATAATATTCCACTCCTCTATGGAGGGTCCTGATAATATCCATTCCTTACGGAGGGTCATGGTACTATATATATAAAATTCTCACTTCTGCTTAGAGAGTAAGCGGAGGGTCCTGTTCTCACTTCACTTACGATGCAAGTGAAGGGTCATGATAATATCCACTCCTTTATGGAGGGTCCTGATAATATCCACTCCATTATGGAGGGTTATGATAATATCCACTCCTTTATGGATGGTCCTGATAATATCCACTCCATTATGGAGGGTCATGATACTATATATATACAATTCTCACTCCTGCTTAGAGAGTAAGCGGAGGGTCCTGTTCTCACTTCACTTACGGTGCAAGTGAAGGGTCATGATGATATCCACTCCTTTACGGAGGGTCTTGATAATATCCACTCCATTATGGAGGGTCATGGTAATATCCACTCCTTTATGGAGGGTCATGATAATATATATTCCACTCCTTTATGGAGGGTCCTGATGATATCCACTCCTTTATGGAGGGTCATGATAATATACTTTCCACTCCATTTTGGAGGGTCATGATAATATCCACTCCTTTATGGAGGGTCATGCTAGTACATAATGTCCTAATCATTTATTCATACCATTTAATTACCTTCTTCTCCAACCATTTAACCCTCTTTAATTAATTTACCAATTACCTAATTTCCTTCTTATTTCCGTTGACTGCATTTTACTCTTCATCATCATTCAGGCTCATTATAATCCCATTCAAGGTACTAAAATTAATAACATAATCAACTTCCTAATCACTCTATTCATTATTGACCTTCAAGCCCGGCCATATTCTACAACCATCATCATTATTCCCAATTTAATCAATTCTACCACAAAAACATACACAACTAGCATATTCATAAATTCTAATTCTTAGTTCACTTGCTCCAAGTCCTAATCTAGTCAATTACCCTAAGGTTCACCTTTCTATTTTATTCCCTACCCTTAATTCCCCCTATATACAAACTAGAAAATACCCTCTAAGTAAAGGTAACACACCCCTTCTTACCTTCTTAAGAAGAGATGATGAACCTCAACCTTAGCACTTGAATCCTTAGCCCTAATTCCACTTGAATCTTGAAATTGGAAGAGAGAGAAAGGGAACCCTAGATGAGAGAAAAAGCTTGGATTCAAGAGATGGAGTATTTAGGTGTAGGATCTAACCCAAAATCAAGATTAGATCCATGGGTGAGTTATGAAAATGAACTTTGGTGATTGGTCTTGGTTTGGGTGTGTATGGGTGCTTAGAGAGAGAACCATGGAGGTGATGGAGAAAGGAGATCACCATGGAAAGGAAGAGAAGAAGAAAAAGAAGAAGGAGAAGAGAAGCTTGCCATGGAGGAGGATTGGAGGATGAGCCATGGAGGATTGGTGGTGGTGGGAGATGATTTGGGATGGAGGAGAGGGAGAGAGAGGCGTGAACATGAGAGAGAGAGAGAGAGAGAGAATGTCGAATAGGATAAGGGAAGGGAAATGGGTGGCTAAAATAGGGAGATAAGGGGTGGAAATTACGTTTATGCCCCTTACTTTATTTTTATTTTCTGCATCAGATCTGAAGTAATAATCGATTACTTGACTCAAAGTAATCGATTACCCTTCGATGCAACATTCCTTAGTACATTCAGCAGAGAGCGAATAATCGATTACTCCACCTAAAATAATCGATTACTTCACAAGATAATCGATTAGTTCCATGAGTTAATCGATTATCAATGCTGCAACATTTAAGTGTTTTCATCAGAGGGCTAGTAATCGATTAACCCTTTCAGAATAATCGATTACTCTAATGAAAACTCCTATTTGGCCAATTCTAACTCTATGACACTACACTTAACTCCTACCCATGATTTTTCCTATGGTCTTTACCATAATTCTAGCTTAGGTTTTTCCTAATTAACTTGGAATTAAATTTTGGGATGTTACAAATGTCAACATATAATTGGTCCAATCAAGTTGACATTGATGTCTTCCCTCACTAGAAGGCATGGAAGCATTCACCTTAGATTAGGTGCATGTTTGGTATATTTGTCAGTAAAATTATATTATAATTATTTTCATATATAATTATAATATCAGATTGTAATCTATTAAAATTATACTTTTTATGCTCCTATTTGTAAGACTCTTTTGGAATTTTTTCTCTTCTATCGAGGAAGGTTATTAAATTTGTTAATAGTATTAAAAATATCAAAATTTGATATATTTATAATTATTATTGGGACTTTAAAAAATGTTGAGTTAATAGAGGTGTTTATAAAAAAGAATAATTAAATGTTATTGGAAATTGAAATGAAGTCTTATAAATATGATCAAAATAAAAGTCATAAAATGGTCTTACAAATATGATCGGATAGAGTAATCTATTCATGTTTGGGTCTTTTAACTGAAAAATGAATTTAAACTAATATGTTTTGTTTGGATAGTATAAAAAATTTATTTTTTACTGTGTAAATTACAAAAAAAAAGGGTATAAAGTGATAAAATGTAGTTATTGTTGTTGGAGAAATAAAGGTAGCATAAAAAAAATTACATGGGTATTAAAAAAAAATCTTGCCAAAAATAATCTAAGAAGATCTTTGATTTTGATTATTTGTTCAAAAATATAATTAAAAATTATAATTTGTATTCCCAAACAAACACATTATTTTTTTTAAAAAAAAACATAAAACCAAAGTTAAAATCTTAAGAAAAATAAAAGCCCCTACTGGATCTTCTTGCAATTATGTTCCCTCGTTTTATTTTCCTCTTTATGAGGGTAAAATATTGCAAAAATCAGAAATACATTTAATAATTTTTTAATATATCATTTAGTTATTAATTAATTAATTTAATATATTTTGTATTGATTTATCATTCTAATTTATTGTTTACAATTTTTCAACATTTTTATTTTTTTCTTTAATTTTAATTTAAAAAAAATTGGTTTTTTTTTTTTTTTTTAATCATGAAGTACCTACTGTACATGAACTTGTTTCTAGATCTCAAGTTTGTTTTTGGGCAATCCTACCTTATCCTTAAGTTTAACAAGATCTCTCATTGACACTGGACGGAAGGAAACATCACCAAGATTCAAGAGTGAGATCGAGTGAACAAGAAATTAAAGTTGGAGGAGAAGATGGAGGGTGAAATTCAAAGGTTCATCGAGGTATGGATAACAGCCATCTCATGTCTCTGTTATTGTTATTACATTTCTTCAAGCTTACCAAAAGGCTTCTTCAGGCTTCTCTCCCTTCTCCCCATCCTCTACCTTTTCCTCATCCTTCCCTTCAACCTCTCTTCCTTCCACCTCGGTGGCCCCACCACCTTCTTCCTTGTTTGGCTTGCCACTTTCAAACTCCTTCTTTTCTCCTTCAACCTAGGCCCCCTTTCCTTCTCTTCCCCAAACATCTTCCACTTCATCTCCATAGCTTCCCTTCCCATCATGCTAAAAAATAACAGCTACCCACCTCACCAATCAACCCCAAACATAGAAAAACCCAAAAAAGGACATGTTTTTCCAACACTTCCGGCAACATTTTTGCTATGCCTCAAAGTTGTTATCTTGGCTATGATCATATGCGCCTATGACTACAGAGAAGCCATGCACCCTCACTTAATCCTTGCCCTCTATTGCTGCCACATGTATCTTGGCATCGAGCTGGTGCTAGCAATCTGCGCGGCACCAGCTCGAGCCATATTCGGGTTCGAGATAGAACCGCAATTCAACGAGCCTTACCTATGCACTTCACTACAAGATTTTTGGGGTCGAAGGTGGAACCTCATGGTCACCAATATTCTACGCCCCACCGTATACAACCCTATACGCAGTATAACTACTAATTTTGTGGGCCCTACGTTTGGATTGTCAATTGCCTTACTGGCCACGTTCCTTGTGTCCGGCTTAATGCATGAGTTAATATATTATTACCTTGCGCGTGTGCCACCCACGTGGGAGGTCACGTGGTTTTTCATGCTCCAAGGTGTATGTACGGCCGCGGAGGTGGCCGCGAAGAAGGCACTGGTCCGCCCTGGGTGGCGGTTGCCCCAAGCGGTGTCGCGGCTGCTCACGGTGGTGTTCCTTGTGGTCACCGGGCGGTGGTTGTTTTTTCCTCAGCTGTTGAGGAATGGAATTGATAGGAAGGCTATTGGGGAGTATGCTATTATGGTGGATTTTGTTATTTTTTGACTATTTTGTAAAGATATAAAATTTTGTCTAAGTTACTGGTTTCTATTTTTTGACTATTTTGTAAAGATATAAAATTTTGTTTCAATTTATTCATGTTCATATCTTAGATGAGCTTGCTAAGTTAACATTTTTTTTTCTAAACTTCTTTTAGTTTTTTTTACCTTATTTTTAATTATCAAATTAGTCATTTACATTTTTTTAATTATATTGGTGTTTTTTCTTATTAATTTGGTTCCTAAATTAATGTTATTCTATGTGGACCACTATGATATGCACATATGTCATCATTTATCTTTCGAACATTGCAAATGATGTTGTCAATACTATTTATAATTCAGCCTGGGTCTCATACACTTTGGTAACAAATTCCTGCCTAATCACCTTATAGTGACCATATTAATTACACTAACCACATGCTCTACTAAAAAAGCGTGGAAGGAAGCCGGAAGGACAAATGAAGTTAGGCCCAATGAATTAGAATGGCCCATGTCCCTATTTCCGACAACTCGCGGTAAGGAAGCTTTGGATACTCTCATTTGCAAGTCTCTAGCAGAATTGAAGAGTCACTTACCAAGCAACTCCATCCTCCTTCCATTTTTTACTTGAAATGTTTTTTTCATATCACATATTCAGCAAACCAAGCCAAGATAAACTTAAAATCTCAACTTCAGTCTGCTGATTTCGAGCTTCAAAAAAGGTAAAACGTCATTCATTCAAGTCAAAAGCTTTCGAAAGAATGGAAGAAAAGGATGGAGGTAAGTTTTTTGCAAGTTCAGTTTGTTTGGAAGTTCAGTTTGTTTGGAAGTTCATTTAGAAGGTCAGATTGTAAATATTTTTCGTGAATGTCGATTCTTTTTGCATTTCAGAAAGTTCACAAATGAGGTCCTGTGATTCTGAGTTCACGGCTAAAACCTTCATTCCAACATCTATTGTGAGGCTGCAACCTGGGAGAACTATTTTAAGTTCAAGAGCACCTAATCAATCAAGTGATCTGAAGTTTTGTGGTATGTTGGTAAATCACTTATTAGTATTGATGAGTTTGTAAATCACTTAATTTAATTATTTTCAGTTTTCAATCCCTTAATAAACGTTTTGCAGATGAGAATTTTGTTAAGAAAACAAATGAATCGCAAAGTGGATTAACTGATATTACAAATACAATTAATGCAAGTCGACGACGAATGAAGAGGGTTTTGCAGTTTGATGATGAGTTAGTAAGAATTCTGTCGAAATATTTTGAAGACATTACTGATGACGTTGGAGGTATATTACTAATCTAATACTTATAAAGTTATAATATTTTTAAATTTTAAATTATTTATCATGGATGAATGTATGTTTTTCTTTACATTTTTATCCACGTGTAAAGAACTCAGGACTGATAAATATGATGCAAATGAGTATTTAGGAATCAGATACTGCAACAAGCATGTTCATGGACCAAAAAACCACGGTATCTCAGGTATTTTATAGTTCTTGATGACCATCTTTGTATCTTGATCTTGATTGATTTTAACCAGAAATTCCAGTTATACAATATTAGATCAACAAATGCTAAATTATTTGTGCATATGTTTATGCAGATGCTGACATTGCATTAAGAAATACACATAATGACAAAGAGAACCTTTATGTGTCAAATGCAGTTGTAAATAATGATATACCTGGTATGAATTCTAATTGTTCTTGCTTATAATTGAATTTTCAATCATGCATTGTAATCATTCTTCTGCTATGTTGGCAGAATCATCTTCGAATAGGAAAAGGAACTGTACTTTAGATTCTGGAAATTTAAATCTTTGCAATAATCAAAACCCAAATATACCTGGTATAATTCTGAACTTATTTTTTTATTTTTTTTCTTAATTTTCTTATTCATACTAGACTGCTAATCATTTTTCATGTTATGTTCTCAGAGTCATCCACGAGTAGGAAAAGGAGGTGTTATTTACATGTTGAAAATGTAAATGTTCAGAATACTCCAAAAGAAAGTCAAATAAGTATAGACCAGGAATGTGTTACTGAAGTTGGTAAAAGATGGTTAAAAAAATAGCTTGATCTTTTATCTTGCTCTATAACAGACAAGTTTAACCAATTTAATTGATTACATGATTAATTGATTAATTGATAATTGATAAGCTCATTCCCTGTTTGATATAATTTTATACAGGTCCATCCAATAGAAGGAAAAGAAAACGGAAGGTACAAGCTGCACATCAAAACCAACCATGTACGAACAGAGGTCGTCAATTATTAGTCATTGGGCAGACACATGAAGATGGTATGGACTTTGTTACTTTGTTATTTCTGAAACACATATATTAATTTATTTATATTTAAATGATTGTGATTCTGTATAATGTGCTTCATATGAAGGTCAAGCACAGCAGAGCCCTATGAGCAATAATGAACTTTTTCACTTTGATTTGGATGAATATACGTATGATGATTGTGGCGACCCTAATCAATTATGCCAGTGGTGTGGAGCTAAATTTTGGATACGTGAGCGAATCGCCGAATCAAGTGCTTTAAATCCCATTTACACTCTTTGTTGTTCGAGAGGAAAAATTCAACTTCCGTTATTGACAGCCCCTCCTCTGTATTTACAATCATTGATGTTTGATGAAAAAAATGTGCAAGGAAAACATTTTAAAGAGAAAATAAGAGCCTACAATTCGATGTTTTCTTTTACATCTATGGGAGGAAAACTTGACAAATCAGTAAATGATGGTAGGGGACGTTTTGTGTATAGGCTATCTGGACAAAATCATCACAGGATAGGAAGTCTTCTACCTGCACATGATCAGAGTCCTAAATTTGCACAACTTTATATTTATGATACTCACAATGAAGTTGAAAATCGAATCAATGCTTTAAGGTAAAAATACTTTATATTGTGGATGGTTTATTTTTCTGTTAATTCTGTTCTAAAATTCATTTGTACTAACCTGCAGCTGTAGCAGAGAGGACAGTAGTTCTGGTTTGGATACTGAAATAATCAACAATCTCAAAGAAATGTTTGATATCTATAATCCAATTTGTAAAGTTTTTAGAATGGCACGTGATCGTCTTCAAGATCAACCAATGGTTGATTTAAAATTGAAGTTGATTAGTAGAAGAAACAAGGACAGCAGGGTTTATAATTTACCAACTGCAGATGAAGTCGCAACATTGGTAGTTGGTGACGTAAATGTTAATAATAGTGAAAGGGATATAGTTGTTCAAACGCAAGCAGGATATTTGAAAAGGATCCATGAGTTGCATCCTCTCTATCTACCTTTGCATTACCCTATCTGTTTTCCTAAAGGTGAAGATGGATATATTGAAGGTATACCTCATAATGAAATATCACAGGCAACAAGCAGAAAACAAGGGACCGTCACACTCAGGGAATGGTTTGCATTTAGATTTCAGGAACGAAATGAGGAAGACTCAATTATACTTTATTCAAGAAGACTTTTCCAGCAATTGGTTGTGGATGCTTACACAATGATAGAAAGTTGGAGAATGACATTTTATTTGACACAACAAGACAAGTTGAGGTCTGAAGTTTACAATCGTGTGCATGATGTTGTTTTTAATGGTGAAAGAAGAGGTTGTGCTATAGGTAAAAGAATCATATTACCATCAAGTTATGTGGGAGGTGCGAGATACATGGTGCAAAATTATCAAGATGCAATGGCAATATGTAGATGGTGTGGCTTCCCGGATATTTTCTTGACTTTCACTTGCAATCCTAAATGGCCTGAGATATTAAGGTATTTGGAACCAAAAGGCTTAAAACCAGAGGATAGGCCAGATATCGTTGTACGTGTTTTTAAAATGAAACTTAAGGAGCTGATGAATGATTTGCAATCAGGAAAAATCTTTGGTAATGTTAAAGCAGGTATCAATTATCTCAATATTTCATTGCTAAATATTTTAAATACTGTTACATACATTATATCATTCATTATTTGATTATTTGATAATATATTCCTAAAATGTGACATGCATTTTTTTTAATGTTTATCCAGCTGTGTATACTATTGAATTTTAGAAACGTGGCCTTCCTCATGCCCACATTTTGATATTTCTTACTGAAGATTGCAAGCATCCACGCCCTGAGGATATAGACAAGATAATTAGTGCAGAGATTCCGGATCCAACATCACATCTAGAATTGCATGAAGCTGTTAAAGAATTCATGATTCATGGTCCATGTGGTGCAACAAATAGGACATCACCATGCATGGTAGATGGATCTTGCTCAAAGTTTTATCCAAAGAAATTTGAGCTATGCACAAGAATAAATGAAGATGGATATCCAGTCTATAGAAGAAGAGAGAACGGTATAATGATTGAAAAAAATGGTGTTTTACTAGATAATAGATGGCCTGTCCCATTTAATCCTAAACTCCTTATCAAGTATCGCTCACACTTGAATACTGAATGGTGCAGTCAGAGCACAAGTGTGAAGTATTTGTTCAAATACATTAGCAAAGGAAATGATCGGGTGACTGCTGCTCTTTATCAACAATGTCAAAGTCAGTCCGGTGAAGTGGTTGATGAGATTAAAACATACTATGATTGCAGATATATATCTCCCTGTGAAGCCATGTGGCGAATTTTCATGTTTGATATAAATTTCAGAAAACCAGCTGTAGAAAGATTAAAATTCCATTTACCTAATGAGCATCCAGTGCTGTATGGTGATGATGATGACTTGCAAAATGTAGCAGAGTCTGAGAATAATAAGTCATCTATGTTCCTTGCTTGGTTAGAAGCTAATATGATATATCCTGATGCGAAAAGCCTCACATATGTTCAATTTCCAACAAAATTTGTTTACAATGCTTCTCCGCCAAAGTGGCAACCGAGAAAGAGAGGGTTCAAAATTGGAAGACTGACATTTGTTCCACCAAGTGCAGGGGAACTTTTTTACCTCAGTATACTGCTTCATAGAGTCAAAGGTCCTGAAAGCTATGAAGATATACGTACAGTCGATGGAGTTGTCTATTAGACGTTTAGAGATGCTTGCTATAAGTTAGGGTTACTCGATGATGACAATGAGTTTATTGAAGCAATAGAAGAAGCATCTCATTGGGGTACAGGATATCAATTAAGGTCATTATTTGTGTCAATGCTTCTTTCAAGTACTATATGCAGACCTGAGCGAGTATGGGAACAGTCATGGAGATTGCTATGTGAAGACATTCTTTTTCTTATGAGAAGGGAAGTTCAAAGACCAGGTAATACTTTATTGGCAAATCAGTCAGTGATACTCAAATTAGACGTTCTTTTTCCAGCATGTTTAACTTTTTTTTTATGCACATGACAGCAATGACTTTTAGTGATGATCAGATTCGTGCAAGAGGATTATTTTAAATACAGAAGTTGTTAGCGAAAGCAGGAAAAGCATTAAGTGATTTCCCAAATATGCCAATCCTTCAGTGCAATGCTGATTCAGATTTTGGAAACACCTTAATTGCTGAACAACTTGATTTTAATAGAGACCAGCTTGCAGATGAATTTTTAGCACTTCAGGAATCAATGACAGAGGAACAGAAAAATGCTTTTGATCAAATTATGTATGCAGTTGATTCAAAACAAGGTACCGATACTTATGCATAATTTAACATGAAGTTCCTTTTGAATTTACTAAAACTTTCTATTTTTTTTATTTTTTTATGAATTTTAACTCATTTATGCAAAAGAAACTTCTGTCTGATAGAAACAGACAGGTGAACAGGGGGAGTGTGATACCTGACCCTGCAAAAAGTAGAATGCACAATCCAAAAAACTAAGGAGTGTTCTTCAATATTACCTGATCTACTTATGAAAGAAAAATTGGCAAAAGAACGAGCTAGACACTTAATAGCTAACTTAATAGATCCTAGCTCATTGATATCTTCGTTTGATGAATTAACATGAGATTGCACCAAAACCTTGCAATCTGACTGGACCATAATATTTGAGAAATTTTGTTCCTTTGCAGCCTCGAGACCCTTTAAAACTGCCACAGCTTCCTCATTTGTTACAGACAATGATTTAAAATTCTAAGATGAGCTTCCTATAATAAAACTTGCACTACTGTCCCGGATTATCCATCCACAGCCTCCAACTTGGTTTATTGAGAAGCTATCCACGAGTGAGTTGCTTTATTAGATGCTTTCTCTGAATGTATCCAAAAATTTTCAATTTATTAAAATATCTCTTTCACTACCTTCTTTCTACCTTGAAATTCACCAACATTCCTGCCATTACATAAGAACCACATCACCACGATAGCAAAACACAGAACTTCTTTAGAAATGTTTTGATATAGTCAATCAAATCAGTCCATATATTTATCAATATTTAAAATTTCTTTTTAAATATTCATAATTTGAATATAACATTCTCTTTTTTTAGGTGGATTCTTTTTCTTAAATGGATACCGTGGTACTGGAAAAACTTATTTGTGGCGTGCTTTAACTGCTAAATTGAGATCTCAAGGTGAGATTGTTCTTTGTGTAGCATCAAGTGGCATTGCAGCCACCTTGCTCCCAGTTGCAAGGACTGCACACTCTAGATTTAGCATTCCGATCAGCATAAACGAGGAATCCACCTGCAACATTAAACAAGCTTCCATGCAAGCTGATTTGTTGAAACGAACGAGGCTTATAATATGGGATGAAGCACCGATGGTGGACAAGAAATGCTTTGAAGCTTTGGATCGGACATTAAAGGATATTTTACAAAGCAATGTTGGTGATGCTGATTTAAAACCTTTTGGTGGTATTTGCATTGTACTAGGTGGTGATTTTCGTCAAATATTGCCCGTTGTTCCTGGTGGTAGTCGTTCAGACATTGTTTTTGCAACCATCAATTCCTCTGACTTATGGCAAAATTGTCATATTCTCAAATTAACCCGCAATATGAGACTTCAAACATCTTCAAATGAAGTTCATGCTAACGAGATTAAAGAATTTTCAGAATGGATGCTGAAATTAGGTGATGGAAAATTAGCAGAACCTAATGATGAAGCTGATATTGATATTCCAGATGACATGTTAATTCTTGATTATGAAGATCCAATGGAAGCTTTGTTTAGCAATACCTATCCAAATTTTGAAGAACACTTCTGCAATCCAGATTATTTAAAGGATAGAGCTATTTTGGCCCCTACGCTTGACATTGTACAAATGGTGAATGAATATGTTATGTTCAAAGTTCCAGGTGAAGAGAAGGTGTATCTGAGTTCTGACAATGTTTGCAATTATGGTGACAATTTTGATATCTCTACTCAGTACATTACTCCTCCTTTGCTAAATGAAATGAAAATTTCGGGAATGCCCAACCATATGCTTAAACTTAAGGTTGGGACTCCCATAATGCTATTAAGAAATATAGATCAATCAAAGGGATTGTGTAACGGTACCAGGTTAATTGTTACACAATTAGGGAATCATGTCATTGGTGCAAAGGTCATTTCGGGTGGAAGCTTGGGAGAGACCGTTTTCATTAGTAGAATGAATATGACGCCTTCTGATTCAAGACTTCCATTTCGATTTCAGCGCCGCCAACTGCCGATTGCAATTTGTTATTGCATGACAATTAACAAAAGTCAAGGTCAATCACTTGCCAATGTTACCGTGTATCTGCCTAAACCAGTCTTTACACATGGACAGCTCTGTGTTGCTGTTTCGAGAGTCAAATCCAGAAATGGTCTTAAATTTATGATTATAGATAAAGATGGCTCGCCTTCAAAGACTACAAAAAATGTGGTGTACAAGGAGATATTTCAAAATTTACACTGAGAAATAGTTTGAAAAGGTAAAGCTCTTAACATTTTTGTTTCAGCGCTGTCACATTTTATTAGAAATATTTGTCAAGTTGTGCAAATTCTTATATGATACCGCTTCTATATTGTTCTAAACATGCACTTTTGTGACAGGGGTGCTTATAGTGACAATGATAATGTTAAGTATGGGGCTGCCCTTATTATTGTAAATTTGATGGCTAACAGGTAATTGACTATGACTTAACTTTCAATAATGAATTAAGTGCTCTTTTTCCTTTGTGGATATGTAAGATGGTAAGGACTAATTAAACTTTTCAATTTGGCAGGAGACAACGATAACAATATAGACAATGATAAATCCTCATGATAAAGATTTGAACAAATCGAAGGATATGCACAATGACAAAATTAAATTGCCATGCTAATTTGCTACCTGTTATGTTGATAAGCTCAATAAATTATGCTTATCATTCACTCTGTGGACTTTCACCATCCAATTAAATTGACTAAAGAGAGTAGATATATCTTATCATTTCATTTTTTTAGGTGGTTAACTTAAAGGTTTTCATTGTTTATTTTCCAGCCATTGAATAGTGATGTTATTTAATTGAATTGGGATTTGGGATCATTTCAACCCCAAACTAAAAAATAGTGACTATCATGATCAAGGAAAGAGTCATTTCATTCAGGTCTACCAATTCTTTTATCAATAAAAATAGGCTTTTAGTCAAATGTTCTTTACATTTGGCATTTCTTTAAATTTAACTATACTTCTAGGTGGAACAGTGTAAAATGAACAGTACTTAATGAAATTACTATTAGCAAAGCAGGAATATAAATTTTTAACTCTCATATTATGATATCGTATTTTTTCCTAATGAGCAGGTGACGTTTTACTCCAATCAGTTACTTCAATACCAGTTCCCAAATTCGATTTTAATAGGTATGCATTGTATTTATAGTATTTTTAATTTAAATTTAAAAAGAATTATAGAATTCACTAATATATATTTTCTTATTGATAATTGATTATTATCTGTTAATTTATGAATCTTTACTAACAGAATTTAACCAAGCATTAAATTATTTAAATACGAAAATAAATAATTTATAATTTATAATTTATTAAATATTAAATAATTAAATAATATATTAATATTTATTAGTAATTAGAGCAGAATTAAAGTCACATGAAGCATTACACGGTTTACCAGGGGTACATTGCAATGCATTTCTCTTGGAAAATGAAACGTTATATCCAAAAGATTCCATGCATTAATCATTTCCCTCACACCCTGCGGTTTTGGCAGTAAAGAGTTGTGCCTACACACTGTAATTGCGTCTCTTGAAAAGAATAGATGATAGGACAACTCTCCACCAAACGGTGGGACTTTCTCTATATAATCAATTGTTTACTTCCATATTTCTCCGTCTAAAACACAATTCCGCAACACTTTGAAGTGGTAAATTGCTCGAAACCTCTTCTTTTTCTTATTTATTTGTTCATTTCTTCTTCCCCTTAAAACATTTGTCGATTCTTATTTCAGATTCACAATGGCTCATCCTGCAAACATAAGCAACATGCCTGTGCTTTACCATCATGTTGTAATCAACAAGAGGACAGAGGTATATGTTTTGTTAATCTCCTAATGAAAAAAAATTTTACATGTTTTTTCTATGTATTCTCTTCTTAGATGACAACTATGTTGGAATTGTAATTTTGTTTGTTTTATGAAAAAAAAACAGACAAGGTTTCGCATTGACAATGAATGGATTAAAGAATTTTCTGCACAAGCAGGTGGATACTGGACATGCCACCTTCCAGATGGAGACCTTCTTCGGCTCCACATTTGTTATGCTGCTCGAGAGATTGTATCAGGTTGGCCAATAATCCAAAACAGGTTTGGTTTGGTTGAGGGTCAGCAAGTGAACTTCTTATATTTGGGAGGTGAAAGGTTCAGGGTTGAAATACCAGACTGGGATGGCCTCATTATGTCTAATGTACCATTGTACTATTATGAAGAAGAAAATGAAGAACCAATTGATGAGGATGACCACTTGGAGGAAGAGTCCGAGACAGATGAAGATGAAGACTTTAATGCTGAAGAAGAACAAGTGGAGGAAGAGGAGGACACTCATGATGATGAAGTGATGTTGGATGAGGAAGATCATGAAGACAATGAAGAGGTGCAGAATGAGAATGCTGAAATCGATACAAATGAAGCTTCCACCAGTAACAGTGCACCCAAGATCAATGCAAAAGTTGGCAAGAACTGAAGTCACTCCTCTCTGTTTCGTTTGGTGGTTTGATTTAAGTAGTTTTAAGTACTTTATTTCGTTTGGGTTGTTATCTTATGAACTTTTTAAAATGTTTGTTTATGTTATTTCTGTTTAAGAACTATGTTTCATAACTATGTTTGTTAAAGTTCGTACTGGGTTTCTCAATATCATGTCAATTATATAATCTTCATGTTTTTTCTATTTTTTGTTAAGTGCTAATTCTTTATGACGTAAATATTTTTTGCCTTTTGAAAATCTTCAACCTTTTATGCTTGAATATTTAAACACTTTAACTTTTAATGTTACAAGATAATTTCATGAAATTAAAAGTCCAATCTATTTTTTAAGTATAATTATATTTTCAATTATAATGAATTCTATGAAAAAATAATAAGATTTATAATTTGACATGTTTGGCGTGAAAAATTTATGAACTCGAAATGAGTTGTTTTAAGAGAAACTTTTCAATTCACAATGTATTGAATTCGTTAGGCAACCTTCATTTCACATTATATTGGACTTCTCATTTGTGAAATGCTCCATCTTTTCATCAGTCCAATAAACATTAATGACTTAATGATTATCTCTCATCAGGCAACCTTCGTATACAAAAAAAAAAGCTGATTCAAATTCCAGAAAATTAAAAAAGTTTCATGAGACGTATAAAAACAATTTAAAAAAAAGATTACTTGCTTATATGCAATAACAAAAAAAAAATCCTTTTTTGTTAAATTTTCACCTCCTAATTACCATACATGTATTGAGAATTTAAAGATCACTTATTAGAATTTGAAAGAACAGAGAAGAAAATCTTTGACTAAAACCTAAAGTTTGAAATTTTTTAAATTCGTATAAAAGAAGGAAAATGTTGGATACTTAAATATGCAATTTTAATGATTTGTATTGGGAAAAAAGGATTAGGCCTTTTTTAATTTTAATGATTTAGTGGATGAATTTTGAATAAAATATAATTTTTAAACTTTTCTGAGCCGTTTAAAACTATTTTAAAAAAATTGCATAGTTGACTAATGGTATATTGGGCAGCTAAAACGCACACTTTAAAAGTTTTGTGCAAAATAAAATTTTTAAATTTTTCTGAGCCGTATAAAACTATTTAAAAAAAATATTTGCTTATATGCAATAATAAAAAAAATCCATTTATATTAGATTTTCACCTCCTAATTATCATATATGAATCGAGAAGTTAACGATCATTTATTAGAATTTGACAAAACAGAGAACAAAATCTTTGACTAAAACCTAAAGTTTCAATTTTTTTAAATTCGTATAAAAGAAGAATTTCAGTATCCAAGATATGCAATTTTAATGATTTGTATTTGGAAAAAAAAAAATTACGCTTTTTGTACTTGACTTCTCATATACTAATCATAATATATGCATTGAAAGGTCAAAAGTCATTTATTAGGAGGTATTATCATTTATCACGATTGTTAAGAATAAGAAAAAACAATATCTATGCATAGATAATTTAAAGGACAAAATCGTGCCATTATTAGTGCATTGGAAAATTATATTTCGAATTAAAAAATAGGCGTTTTGTACTTAACTTTTCAACTACTAATTATGATATATACATTGAGAAGTTAAAAATCATTTATTAGAATTTATTGTGATTATTATGAGAAGTTAACTATTCATCTACCAAGACAAAACATATGGGTCTATGCATCGTAAAGTTAAACGACGTACATGGCTATTTTTATTATTATTGTTAGCCGTTATATTGGATATATTACGTTAGTTAATATTATTAGTTATTAGTTATTTTTATTAGTTATTAGTTATTATTATTATTATCATTATTTATATTTATTATTTATTATTTATTAGTTATTAGTTCTTATTTATTTACTTATTAGTTATAAGTTAAATTAACTTATTATTAGTTATAAGTTATTATAACTTATTAGTGCATTAGTATATTATTAGATCAGGAAAATTGTATTATTAGTGTATTAGATTTTAGTGTAATAGTGGAATAAAAAAAAAAGAATTTATGTACGCAAATAATTTTAGTGCATATTTTTTACTTAACTTTTCACCTTCTAATGCTGATGGATGCATTCACAATTTATAATTGTATTGATGCATTGAGAAATTAAATGTCACGGCGGCGGAAGTGCAGTGGTCCATTGATTATCTATGCATGGATAATTTAAACGAAATTATCTATGCATGGAGAATTTAAATGAAACAAGGAAGGTCGTGCATTGTTGTAACCCTATTGTTATTATTATAAGTATAACTTAATTAATAATTAATAATTAATTAATGTATTTATCTATGCATTGAAAAGTTAAATGATATGGCGGCTGGCTACACAATAAACTAAGGTAGTGATTGTTGATTCATGAAATCAAAATTAGGTGGCAGGGTCAGACTTCGATTGGGACGTGCATTAGGGTATTTATTAGAGATGCATGGAGAATTTAAAACAATAATTAAAGGGAAGGTGTTATTGATTATTGACTATTAATTACTAATGAGTATTGATTATTGATTAGTCGAACGTGTGGGCTCATCCAAACCACTATATATAAATTCTTTGCAACAACCCAAATAAAAAACAAACTTCAAATCCAATTGAATATCTCTGATCGAAACAAAGTCCAACTTCAATTCAATATTTCTATAAGGAGCAGGTATGTACTTGAGAAATGAGAGTGCCTTAATACTTTACCTCTTTCAATTTTTTTAGTGTTATTAAGCAATAATAAATCAAAAATATGAAGTACTTCTTCTCATCTACTTTAACATCTATAATTAGATATTTAGATATTAGATCTGTCTCAAAAGTATTCTGTTCATTACATCCGTATCAAAACAGATCATGACGTTTATTCATTTTTGCACTTAGATTATGGCAAAACTTTGCATGAAAGACTTAAACTTTGGAAGGGAAACACGAGAATTCCATGGTCGTGTGAACAGAGTATGGAAAGTAATGCAAAGAGAAAATACAATCAGATATATGCATATTGTTTTACTAGACAAGGAGGTAATTCTCTTTATATTCAATCAGCAAAATTTGTGACAATGCCCAATATATTTAAGCATATGACAAAATTGGGTCCTTCTTATTTTCAATTGCAGGCCGAAAAGGTACCATGCTATATCAATTCACAAGACTCAATTAATAAACTCCACACATGGCTCATTGAAGGAAAATGTATTATAATTTCAAAGTTTATTGTTGAGAGCAAAGATGGCCCTTATAAAGTTACACAAAATGCATTGAGACTAAAATTAACTTATGGTACAAAAATTGAATGGAGTGAAGAGAATTTACCCAACTATGGATTTCATTTTGAGCCTTATGAATCAGACGCTCTAATAGGTATAAATCTTTATCTTATTGATAACCCAAGCCTTCTTTTTATTTTCCATGATAATGACCACCATTTTTCAGATGTTATTGGTGTAATAACTGAACACTCGGCGTTGGACAGCTACCAAAAAGATGGAAGACAAGGAAAAAGACTTAATTTTCAACTCTCGGATTCAAGGTTCTATTTTTTGGTGTACAACCATTTTTAATACCATTGTCGGACATTTACATCTACATAACTTAAAAATTTGTATAACATATCAAATTGCAGGAACAACGCTGTGAAAGTATGTCTTTTTGATGACCATGCTGTAAAGATGAACGAATTTATCTGGATGAAAGACACCCCAAAATTGTTATCATGGAATATGCAAAAATAAATAATTGGCATGGTACTTTTCATTTTCTATATAAAGTTCATGTCATAATTAATACGAAAGTTCAATAACAATATGAATAATTAATGTTAGGAAACATTTCAATAAACACCTCATGGACTGCAACTAGAATACTATTCAATCCAAATTTGCCTCAAGTTGAGGAATTCCAATCCTTGTAAGAACCTTGAATCTTTTTTTTTTAAATTTAAAAAATAACATACCTTGATTCCATAATCTGTCCAATGAGATTAATGTATAATGCATTAAACATTGCCAATTTTGCAGAATAAGCCAAAATTATCAATATCCAATTTTAACACAGAGTTCTTCACAATACACAAGTGGCAGTCAAAATGAAATTGCTATTTCCATAACAGATCAGAGCATTCGGAAATCTATTAGTGAAATAAAAAATTGCCAGAAGGTAATGAAAAAGGATTTGGTACAAATAATATTATTCATTATTCATTATTCATTATTCAATTCTAATTACTAATTATTTATCATTGTTCATCATTCATTATTCATGTCTCATCATAATTATAAAAATTAGAAAATACTATTCTATTTTCTTCATGCCATTTTAAACATAATTTAATGCATGACCTGTTGATTTTAGGGTGGAAAATATGCTACCATTGCAAAAAATTTATACATCATAGAAGATAACAATTGGCATTACAACTCATGTGGAGTCTGTAAGAAAATGCTGAAGGAAAAAGTAAAAGGTAATTAATTCTGAGAATAAACTTTAAATATCGTTACTAATTACTAACATAATTGCATTTTTCTCTGTGTGTGATATACTTAAGATGGAGAAGAAACAACTTACTTCTATTGTGCTTCTGAAGAATGCAAAAAGGAGCCAGAAATCATTATTCCTAAGTACGGTATCTCATATTATTTAGAGCGTGTAGAATGAAATTATACAAAATATGTTACTACTCTTACACTTTCTTTTGCTATTACATTTTCCTATTCCAGTTCCCTCATTTAATATTCAGTTACATCATAATTTCAACTTCATCTTTAGGTACAAAATTCAAATGATGGTTTCAGATTCAAAAGATGAGGCATGCTTTATTCTATTTGACAATTTTGCATTCAAATATTTTCACAAAACTACTGCAGAAATGTTAAAGGAACTTGAGCAGGTTATGTTAATATTCAATTTTAATCTACACTCTAATCTAAATGTCTAATCCTTTCAGATTGGTGATATCTATGGCTTCCCACCTGTGTTATATACACTTTGTGATAAAGAATTTGCATTCCTCATTGATGTAAATGAGGAATTTAATGTACTAAGAAAAAAGGAGTGCTACACAATTTTGCAAATGTTTGATGATGAGAGTATATTAAATGAATTCCATGCAAACAAGTCAGACATTGAGGTATAACACTGCATTTAAAAGAATAAAAAAAGTTATCAACACAAACTTAAGCTAAATCATTTATATTTCATAATGCAGGTAGATAACTCATCTCAGAAATCTATTACAGCTGAACCCACCACAAACATGTTGCAGTGCAACAATTCTATTGCGGTAATCATATTACTGAATTTGCTAATAATTTAACTACTCTATAATCTATAACAACTAACACTAAACATTTTGATTTCAGGACATTGGATAAAATTTTTCAGAAAACAATATTGAACATTACAATACACCAGATTCAAGTTCTAATAAAGGAAAAAGGGTAGTCACAGAGAATGACAAGGACATAATTGGTATATCTGAATTGGAAACTCCACAACTTTCTTCAACCAAAACAACAAGGCGATCCAAAAAAGGCAAGCTGGACTGATTCTCTCTAATTTATAATAGTGAAGTGGACAGGATCAAAGGTCATCAAGAAAACAACTTTTATGACAATGGAAGTATTGTCAATTTTGAATTTATTAATTTCTGTCATCACATTCAGAATACTTTGGTTGTTTTTAAGTCTGCGTGGAACAATATTTCAGTTATGTTTTGTTATTTTTCAAGTTCGCAATCATTAATGTCTATTCACGGAGTTAGTCATAATTATAATCAATCTTTACAATTCACATCACATACTCATTTCAATTTAACATTAATGATTAAAAGTTAAGGCATTTTCTTATATTTAGATTTCAAAATTAACTGCCCTAAAAATTATCAAATTGTCATTTAGCTATTTCGAAATGCTTTAATTACCATCATATCATTCATTTATATAACTATAATAATAGACTATTTTTCAAACTACAAACTAGAGTTTTTACTTTGTAACAGCAATTACCCATTCTGCATCATTCATCCCTTTCATAAATACAACTTTATTACCTCTGTGCAAATTCCTTTGCTTCGCAAAGCCATACCATGCTTTGCCAAAACAACAGTAGTTGTTCCTTCCCAAATTCCAATGTATATACCACTTTTCAGGCATACCACCTTCCTCTTTAACAAACACAAACAGTTGTCCAATCTTCAGATAGGTGTCTCGAACATTTGCAGGAATAGGCTAAATTTAACAAAAAAAACTTTAGCAGTAATTGACATATACTTTTATCATAAAAAAATAAATTATAAAATAAAATTCAATCATAAATATCTTACAATGATCAATTCAAATAGAAAAAGATACTTACCAATATCTACTTCTTTTTCAGTTGTCCACTGCTAATTTTGGTTGAGAATACTTGCATCATGACATGCTCTCCTACAGCAGGGAATTCTTCCTCAAAATCGTCTTCACTTTCTTCTTCCCGAAAAATAAACAGAAGAACAGATGTTGCTTAAATGGTTAATTAACACAATGAAAAATAAGTCAAAACTTAACATTATAATCAACTATTTTATCATTTACCTCTGAAACAAAACTATCACTTGAAGATGCACCTGTAAGGTCAAGAATTTCTCTCCTTTGTCGACCAAATGAGATCATGTTTCTAACTCTTGCGCAGGGACATGTTGAGCTTGGATCGGAAAGAACCTCCACTTCTTCATTAGAACTTATAACAATAGCATCAACGGAACTAGAAAAAATTTAGAAAAACTATCATGTGTTCTATATTTTCTTCAAATATGGATGCAAAGGAAATTAACTCGATTAATGAAATAATTAATAGAATCAATAAGATGAATAGTAAGAGGAAAGCACAAAAATTTAAATGATAAAATATCAAAAGTAAGGAAATCGAAGTCGAATACTTACGCAGACATCTTCCACATGGAGCTGATCGCAAAAATGTATTTCAATTGCAGTCGACGGCAGGAAGGGAAACAAGAAACCCTAAAGGTTGGCCTCAACTTTAAAACGAATAAAACTTTGGGCCACGCAAAAAAGACTATAATCTAGTTTTCTTTAAAAAAAATGACACAAGCCCAAAATAGAATTATTCATTAATTCAATAATCAATAATAAAAAATCGATAATTCAATAACATCAATAATAGACTAATTTTCAATAATCAACAATCAATAATCAATAATATCAATAGTAAACTGATTAGATTAATAAATTAATAGATTAATAGACTAAAAGAATAAATATTCATAATAAATATAATAAAAATATTTACTCCTTTATTCGACATATTAAAATAATAGTAAGATATTAACTATTCAATATAATAATAATTGTAATAATAATAATAATTGATATTCTATTAAATAATAATAATACTAATAATATATATATATTTTTATGTTCAAAATATTGTAATAAAAATTAAGATTTTTAAAATGTTGATTTTTCATTCAATCGTAGGCCAACGTGATGCACGGGCTTGCTTACTAGTTATGTAGAATGAACAGTAACTCAAGAACCAATTTGATAGCGAAAATAAACATGAGGGACAAATATCATACCAAAAAAACATGAGGGACCAATTTGATATTAAAAAATAAGGTAAGAGACCAAATAAGTAGTTTAGCCTTTTTTTTTCAGCAATGGTATCTCAGGATTCTCAGCCCATATTTTAAAATTATTTTCTTTTGATCCCCACAATCGGCATCAGTGTAGTGTCTTTGACCGGAAGAATATTAGGACCAAGAGATATATTGCTTGCTAGTAATGATATAGTTTACTGCATGAAACCAAGAGATTTCTATCAAAGAAATTTGAAATGAAAGATCTTGGAGATGTCTCTTTTGTATTACGGAGGCAAATAGGAGTCTTAAGAGATATCACGAGGTATTCTTGGATTATCATAAAAGTGTTATATCGAAATAGATCTTAAGAAATTTGGCATGAAAGATTGTAAACCAGGTGACACTTCTGCTGCTAAGGGAGACAAATATAGTCTTAATTAGAGCCCAAAAATAATTTTGAAATGAAAGAGAATGAAAGAGATGAAAAAGATTACTTATGCTTCAACTGTAGGGAGTCTGATGTATGCTCAAGTATGTATGCATCCAGATATTGCGTACATTGTTGGAGTTCTTGGCAAATATTTAAGCATTCCAGGGATGGATCGTCGGGTAACAGCCAAACGGGTTATGCGGTACTTACATAGAACAAAGAATTATATGCTCACATGTAGAAGTTCAAATCAATTGGAGATCATTAGGTATTCTAATTCTGATATTGCTGGATTCCAAGAAAGTGAAAGATCCAAGTCTGGCTATATCTATTTACTGTCTGGAGGAGCTATTTCATGGAAGAGTGAAGAGCAGAGACTCATTGCTTCTTCTACTATGGCAGTAGAGTATATAACATGTTACGGGGCGTCCAATCGTTGCACATGGTTTCGAAATTTTGTCACTGGGCTACGAATATTAGATGGTATTGAACGACCATTGAATTTATTTTGTGATAATAAGTCAGCGGTGTTATATTTCAACAACAATAGGAGTTCGTCAAAGTCAAAACACATAGACATTAAGTTCGTAATTGTAAAGGAAAGAGTTTGAAGTGGCCATATAGCTATAGAACACATTGGTACAAACTCCATGGTTGCGGATCCACTTACTAAAAGTTTATCACCCAAGGTTTTTCACGAGCACATAGCTCATATGGGTTTTGTATCATCAGATGATATACTTGTCTAGTGGGAGTTTGTATTTTGATGTTATATTTATGTATTTAATTATTTTATACATACTCATGAGTACCTTAGTGTAATAAAGTTATTTTATATATGTTTGATTTTCACTCCTGAAATCATTTATTAGGATCTCACTAAAGAATAAAGTAGGATCAGTTGAAAATAAACATATTTAGATCACACTATTAGATGTAATTTCCATGCTACACTTCCATACTTAATTTATGTCGTCGATTATATCAATATACGTGACCACTGAAGGCTCTAGTTATTATATACGTGCAACAAAGATCGCTTTGATTCTATGTTAATATGATTAATGGACCAGATTGTTAGAGATGTTTGTTTTGGTAATGATAGCGGTTTTTGTGACGACCTGCAAATTCCTCGTCTGTTTTAAACGGATTTTTGAGATAGATTTTATTGACAAAGATGTATTGATGTGAAGATAAGTATTTTCATGGACTCTAAGCCAATGGTTTTACTATTTGAGATTTCTTTAAGAAGTGAAATTCTTGATGAATTTCAATAGATTGAATAACTTTGAAAATTCATATCTTTTTAACCGTAACTCCGAATTTTATGATCTTTATATGAAAACGATCGTATTTAAATGTAGATTTCAAAAATTTAGCTTTCATAATTTTATGGATTGATTTAAAAAAATTTATTTCCTGAGTGCATTGTAAACGAATTTTGAGTATTTAGATGAGTAAAAATAGTTAAAGACCTCAAATGAACTTTTCCTTTTGAGGATCTCTTTTACATATGCAAATATGATTTTAGAAAATGAAATGAGGGCTGTATTTATAGCCAAATAGTGCAGTTAATTGTTTTAGTTAAAGTGTGTATTTTGGAGTTTTATTTGTGATTGTTGATGATTGTTATGTTATAAAAGGAAAACTATTTTATGTGAACTTATAAAGTGAATTTAAAATAGAATGAGTATTTGATATGATGTAATGTGTATGTGAATAATTGTGTGATGTGTGAATTCTTTGCATCTTATTATTTTTTTTCATTAAGGTGGCATGGCATTTTAATACTTGAATGATGTGTGTGATTAGAAAATGAAAATGCAAAATGTGTATGAGTGTGTATAGGTGGAAAACATGCATGAAGGGAGAGTAGGAAAGTTTATTTTCTTATAGGTTAAGAAAATTAAAAAGAAAATTTAATCTATGGAAATAAATTAGGAAATGTGATGTAGGAAATAAAATGGTGAGTGATTAGACCTAAAGCCCTAAATTACTCATCATTGTCTCCTTGATAAAATCCACCCATGCAACAAACCAAAGTGCCAAAATTGTCCCTCCCTTTAACACACATGACCGAAATTCCAAGGGCAAAAGAGAGATTTCACGATTTGCCTATATAAGGCTTAGCCCTTAGTTCATTTCCTTTCATTCTTCCTCATTTCTTCATTTCCTTTCTTCTTTTCCCAAACACAACTCTAAGAGAAAACCAAACTCTTAGAGAGAGAGAGAGGGAAAAACCGTGAGGGAGAGAAGGAGGAAGAAGAAGTTCAAGCTAGATCCAAGGCTTTTTCTTTGAAGATCAAAGTGTAAGAAGCTTGAAGACTTTTCTTTCTTGGTGGGTAACTCGAAGATCCTAAGAGATTAGAGTTAGTTTTGATTTGTGGTTTTGTAATTTTCTTTTTTTCTTGCATGTGTTGATTAAGCTTTGATCTTGAATTTTTGGGGCAAAAGAAACTTGTAAAGTGTGAAACCATGAGCTAGATGATTCGGCCATGGCTAGTAAACTAGGTCTTGATGCTTTTTAATTAGATCCAAGTAGTTGCATGTTGATTTTATGTTTAGAAAAGTTGATTTAAGTAGTTGCATGTCTTGATCTTAACTTGATCTTTGATAAAGCTTTGATTTTGTCTTGATCTATGAAAAAGTTTTGATCTTGAAGTCATGCATGTTGTTTTGAACAAAAAGCTTTGATCTTTTCTTAGTGCATGTCACGGTTTTGCAAAGAAACCAAGGAAACAAGCTTTCAAAAAATGATTTTTGATTTGATCTATGTCTTATGTTCTTGCATGATAAAGATTTGAAGCTAAACTTTAATTTATGATGATGTTTAATCTTGAAAAGTTATTTTTATGTTTCTTTGAAAAATAAGTTGAAAGTGTTTATTTTGACTTATGATCCTTGCATGTTTTGTGAAAAAGCTCAGACTTTGATGATTGCATGTTGGTTTATGCTTAGGTTGGTTGATTTAAGTGCATGCATGTGATGATCTATACTTGATCTATGCTAAAGCTTAAGACTTGATTCTTGCATGTTAAATTTGAGTGAAAAGACGTGACTTTTCTTTGATGCATGTCACGGTTGGGGTTTAGATTTGGGGAAAATGAAATTATTTTTCTTATGCAAGTAATTGATTGTGATTCTTTGATGTAGGTATGGTGTATTTTGATTTTATATACATATGCTCACTTGAAAGTTGTTGATTTGCTAAGAATATGCTCATGCATGTTGGATTTTTCTATTGATCTATGGTTTTTAGTTACATGCATGTCGAGATCTCAGTTGTTTTGGAAGAATAAAGCATGCATATTAATTTTTATAATTGTTGTGATTTTTGGTTTGTGCTCAATAATTATTGAAAGGAAATTGTGATTAGTCTTAAGAGTTTGTGCATGTTAAGGATTTGGCTAATCTTGAGTTTTGAGTGCATGCATGATGGTTATTTTCGGTTTGCTTGAGAAATAAGCTTGGATTAATTTATTTTCCTACTTATATTTTCGGTCAAGGCATGAAAAATAGGTAAATGAGTTTGACTTTGAATGCATGTGGAAGATTTGATAAGTTTAGATATTTTCTTAAGTGTATTTTTATTTTCATGAAGGAGATAAATGAATAAATTTGTTTGATAAAGTTTTGTGCTTTAAATTGTATATGTGTATATTCGGCCTTAAGAGAAAGAAAGAGTAAATGATTTTTGTTTCATGTAAATGAAATTGTGTTTAGATGCTTGACATGAATCTTGATGACTTAAGTGTTTAAAGTTGTGATTTTTTTAGCCTATTTGTCTTTGATCGGTTCGGCCATATAGTGTAAGTGTACTTAAGAAATTTTGATTTATGAAAATGAATTATTTTGGAAAAGATTGTGAGTTGGTAATTGCTTTAGTGATGGTTAATTGGTTGTATGCCTCAATTTAATTAATAAAGTGTTGTTTGTTGTTGTGTGTTAGTTGACGTTTGGAAAATAATTGAGTACGTAATTGGTTTTGAAATTAATTGATTTATTTGAGATTGTTGGATTGTGTTTGTAGCTGTCCAAGGAATTATTTAAAGCAAAAAGTACTTTACGCTGTTTTCGGGTTTTACTAAAGTGGAATTTGTAAAACAATTCCTTGCTGTCCAGAATTGTTTAAAGTTGTTCCTTAATTCTAAAAATGTGTTCATATGATTTAAAGTATGAATATCAAGTGGTATTTAATTTGGGAAAAGCCGGATTAAAAACGGCGAATTTTTCGGTGTTTTCAAATATGATTAAGGTGTTGTCCAAGACGGACCAGCAACCAAATCAATTGGTTTAAAATTACTTTATTAGATATTCTCAAATGGTTTTGAAGTACTTAAAGTACTAGAAAATATTAGAGTTGTTTTGAGAAAACAATTATGTTTTAAGTCTTCCGACGAGGGACGAAATGTGTTTGAGTTAAGAGAAGATTTTCTTGATACAAGTTAATAACGTAAACGTGTTCTATTTAATATCAGGAGCTTTAAAGACGAGGGATTGGAGCAGCAAATAACGAAAAGGATCCGCGGAGATCGTGCGCATTTAATTGCTGGATTTGAGGTGAGAGAGAAGCTTCCTAAGACACCGTGGTAATTAGGTGATTTATTAGGACGTTCCGGATCATCTCAAAGATCAGAACTTGGTGGTTCTGAGTCAGTAGTATAGTGACAATTGTTTGTGTTGTTTGGCCACTTATACGAAGGAGACAAAGACCACATGTTGTTGTGTGATAGAATTATATGATGATGATTTGAAATAGCATGCTTATGTTTATCTGCTTCAATGTTTAATTATGCATGATGATATTTAAATTGTTGATTAATAAGAGTAGCATAATGATGGACGTCTGTTATGTCTTGAGAATGAGATAATGAGAATAAGATGCGAAAGTAATGAAATATGATTGAAGAGAAAGACGAATGAGATAATATGGGTAACATTGTGAAAGTAAAAGACACAAAGCGAAAGATGTAACCCCCTGTTTGGCCTAAGTCCTTAATTGAATAAGGCAACCTTGATAAGAAATTAAGAAAAGAAATAATGATAAGAGATATGAGTTGAGCTTGAGAAAGATTTAAGATATCATGAAAGTCAAGAGAATGTGATAAGAGATGAGATATGATGTTTATGAAAGTATCGTAATGACGTCGAGCCAGAGCTGAGGAAAGCAGTGTTGTTGTTGTTGATTGAAATGAGATGTGATATGAGTTGAGCTTGCTCCTCTGTTGTTGATGTTACTGAAATGAGATTGGTGTTGAGTTGAGCTTGCTCCTCCACTAGTGCTCACTGAAATGAGATGATTGTAAGATCCATGAAGAATGTTTTGATAAATGCCAAAAGGTTTTGAACAAGCTTCAAATGTGTTGATCAAGATCAAGCTCAACAAGCAACAACAAACATTAAGTTATGAAGAGAGAGCCAACTCATGAAGACTTAGTTTGGTAGTTTGTGTTTTAATGTTTTATCTTTTGCCTCACAAGTCTTTTAGTTTATGAGTTTGGGTAGAGTTTATTAGAGGGTAGTGAATCTCTTTTGATTGCATGATTATATCATATTTTGAGTATTCACTTTTCCTAAAATCAATAGGTGGCTTAAAGGTTTGAAAGAAAAGGTTTTAGTTTTTGAGAAAACAAGTTTTAAGTGATTTTTAATGTTAATAATCGATTAAACAGATTTTGATAATTGATTAACAGTGTATTTTGAATTGATAATCGATTAACAAACTTTTGATAATCGATTATCTGCACCTTTACTCGAGTATTTTTGGTCTCACTCGAGTGAAAATTATCTTGCTTTCGTATTACTCGATTAACACTTATTTTACTCGAGTAAACAGGGTCTGTAACTGTTTTAAATACGTTTTTCACTTCTCAAAAGCTATTCTAAGTTGCTCCAACTTTTGGGTATTCTATATAAACCTTTTCCTAATCATTTCTATCAACTAGAATCATTTTGATACACAATTTTACAAAGAATCAAAGCCACACTATTCTCTCTCACTCTCTCAAGATCAAAGCTTTCATTTTTACATTCTTTGATCAAGAACCTTGAATCTCTCATGTTGATATTTTCATAGCTTTTGAAAGAGATTCATAGGATTGTTATTTTGTTTTCATTTGAGTTGTAATCATTGCAAGAGGCAAACATTCTACAACATTGGAAGCCTTGATTTTGTGAATCAAGCAAAGTTATTTGGAAGCCTTGGTGAGGCATTTCATCAAGCACTTGGAAGCCTTGTTGTGTTAACAAGCAATTGGAAGTCTTGTAGTAAAGCAAGCAATTGGAAGACTTTTTGTGAGGTATCGGCAAGCAAGAGAAGAGGTTAGATTAGATATCAATAGGATTACAAGGCAAGGGTGTAGTATCCTTTGTAGGCTAGCAAGAAGGAAGTCTTGTGAGGCATTTACTTGTAATTTGAGAAACTCTAATTCCTCATAGTGAAGAATCTCTCTTGGTTGAAGAGGGGACTGGAGTAGCTTTCAAGTGGATGAAAGTGAACCAGGATAAATCACTGTGTCGTATCTCTAAACCCTTAACTCTTTACATTCAAGTCTTTAATTGTGTTCTTGATTGAAAACCTAGAAAAAGTGATTTTTCTATATTTGATTGAATTGAATCTTTATTGTTCAAATTAATTTTGGGAAAATCATTTTCATAACTAGGTTAATCAATGAGAATATTGGTGTTGATTGTTTCCGCTTAATCTCTGATCATATAATATTTGTTAATTGATTGATTTTCATTGGTTTTAATCGTTTAGATTTGTTTCTTGCGAAAATCTTTCAAAGTTTCTATAACACCTATTCAACCCCCCCTTCTAGGTGTTCTCCTACAACCACCGATTGTAGGTTTCCACAATTGGTATCAGAGCTCGGTCGAAAGACACGAGCGTAAAGCTTTTTCGTTAAGATCCTTGAGGAAACTACAATGGGTTCTACGAATCCTTTTGGTGGTGAAGGTGCTTCAATAAATCGCCCTCCTATGTTTGGTGGAGAGGGTTATGGTTATTGGAAAATTAGGATGAGAATCTTTATAGAAGCTATAGATGTGAACATTTGGGAAGCCATTGAAATTGGTTCTTATATTCCCTCAAAAAATGTAGAAGGTGTGCTTACACTAACTCCCAAAGATAAGTGGACCGATGATGATAAAAGAAAAATTCAATATGATTTAAAAGCAAAAAATATCATCACCTCCGCTCTATCTTATGATGAGTTCTTTAGAGTCTCCCAATGTCGTGATGCCAAAGAAATGTGGGACACCTTGCAAGTCACACATGAAGGCACTAGTGAAGTTAGGCGTGCTAGATTAAATTCTTTGATGCATGAATATGAATTGTTTCGTATGTTGCCTAATGAATCTATATGTTTTATGCAAAAACGTTTTACTCATATTGTTAATCATCTCATTGCTCTTGGTAAAACTTTCTTGAATTGTGAACTTGTTAACAAAGTTTTAAGATGTCTAAGTAGGGAATGACAACCTAAGGTTACCGCAATTGTTGAATCAAAGGACTTGGACACCATGGACTTAGCAACACTTTTCGGAAAGTTACACGAACATGAAATGGAGCTTCAACGTTTGCATAAGCATGAAGAATCGGTTAAGTATGGAGAAAGAAAAGGAATTGCTCTTAAAGCTCAAAGGTCATATCAAAAGGAAGAGAGTTCCGATGATGATGATAATGAAGATTCCGATTCGGATATTGATGAAGAGGAGATGAAGCTTTTACTAAGAAAGTTCAATAAAATTCTAAGGAGAAAAGGAAGGTTGAACAAGGACAAAAATAAAGAGAAGAATTCCCCACACTACAAGACAAAGAGTTCAAAAGAAGGTGTAGTTTGCCATGAATGTGGAAAGCCCGGTCATCTCAAGTACTCATGCTCTAAGTATCTCAAGAAGAAGGAGAAAGAGAAGAAAAATGCAAAACACAAAAGGGCATACATAGTTTGGAATAATGATGATGAACAAGACAAGAAAAGCACAACTAGTAGTTCTTCGGATGATGAACATGCCGCTTGTCTCAACTTGATAGCTCAAGTACATGAAGAGGAAAGCTCAAATGGTGAATCAAGTGAGCAAAGTGACGAAAGCGATGTAAGTCTTACTAAATCCGAAATTTATTCAAATTATGAAATGTTATATAATGCTTATGAAGAAATGCATGAACATCTCAAGAAATTAGCTAAGAAAAATATTGATAGGAAGAAGCTCATTGAGGAACATCAACAAAAGATTTTAGATCTTCAAAAGCAAGTTGATGACCTTAAGTTAGACAATGAGACTTTGCATCTTATCATTGATAATTCTTCTTGTGATTGTGCTAGTAGATTGAATATTGTGGTTGATTGTGAGGATTGCAAGTTGCTTAAAGACGAAAATGCTATTTTGAAAAATAAGCTTGCAAGTTTCTCAAATGGTGATATTAGATTGCGCACATTGTTAAATTTTCAAAGAGAAAATTCAAACAAGTTTGGTTTGGGTTATACTAATGCTAAGAGTAAATCTCATAGAAATGTTGTTGATTTTTCTAAAGTTGATTTCTCAAATGCACCAACATGTTTCTATTGTGGTACTCATGGACATACTTCAAATGTGTGTTATGTTAAAGTGCATGGTATACCTAAAGGAGACTTTGTTTGGGTGAAAAAGGGTGAAAGTCCCTACACTAACAAAAATGGATCCAAAACCATTTGGATACCAAAAAGCAAAGCATGATTGTTTTTGTAGGTATGATTGAAGAGAAAAAGGACTTTCATGTGTTATTCATTCATTTTGCTTCTTCAATTGCTATTAAGGAGAAGATCCTACAAATTGGTAACATTCGATATTATACAATTGGTATCAATTTCTTACAATTGTGTTACAATTGGTATCATGTTATTGGTATACAATTTGTTTGATATTGATTACTCAATGATATTAATTTTAATCATTAGATGATTATCATGCTTTGGTTGTTATATCTCATTAATCTCTCTATTTTGGCTTAGATCTTTTATTTCAATTGGTATATATATATATATATATATATATATATTTCTTTTTGATAATGCCAAAGGGGGAGAAATATGATGTTTTGAAAAAGGGGAGATTTGAAAGATTTGAAAAAGGGGAGAAATATTATGTTTTGATTATTTTTTTTGAGAAATGAAATGGTATGTTTGGAGAAAGGTTTGCTTTGTTGTTTTTATGTAGGTTGAGCAAAGTTGTTGGAGATAGGGGGAGAATCAAGCTTATCTCAATTGGATTTCAAATGTCAAAAGCATTTATTGAGGGGGAGCAAGAGTCTCACCAAGTGATCAAATGGTTCAAGCATCAACAACTTCAATGAACTTCATAATTTCAAAACATGTTTGTCATTTTCAAAAAGGGGGAGATTGTAAGATCCATGAAGAATGTTTTGATAAATGCCAAAAGGTTTTGAACAAGCTTCAAATGTGTTGATCAAGATCAAGCTCAACAAGCAACAACAAACATTAAGTTATGAAGAGAGAGCCAACTCATGAAGACTTAGTTTGGTAGTTTGTGTTTTAATGTTTTATCTTTTGCCTCACAAGTCTTTTAGTTTATGAGTTTGGGTAGAGTTTATTAGAGGGTAGTGAATCTCTTTTGATTGCATGATTATATCATATTTTGAGTATTCACTTTGCCTAAAATCAATAGGTGGCTTAAAGGTTTGAAAGAAAAGGTTTTAGTTTTTGAGAAAACAAGTTTTAAGTGATTTTTAATGTTAATAATCGATTAAACAGATTTTGATAATTGATTAACAGTGTATTTTGAATTGATAATCGATTAACAAACTTTTGATAATCGATTATCTGCACCTTTACTCGAGTATTTTTGGTCTCACTCGAGTGAAAATTATCTTGCTTTCGTATTACTCGATTAACACTTATTTTACTCGAGTAAACAGGGTCTGTAACTGTTTTAAATACGTTTTTCACTTCTCAAAAGCTATTCTAAGTTGCTCCAACTTTTGGGTATTCTATATAAACCTTTTCCTAATCATTTCTATCAACTAGAATCATTTTGATACACAATTTTAAAAAGAATCAAAGCCACACTATTCTCTCTCACTCTCTCAAGATCAAAGCTTTCATTTTTACATTCTTTGATCAAGAACCTTGAATCTCTCATGTTGATATTTTCATAGCTTTTGAAAGAGATTCATAGGATTGTTATTTTGTTTTCATTTGAGTTGTAATCATTGCAAGAGGCAAACATTCTACAACATTGGAAGCCTTGATTTTGTGAATCAAGCAAAGTTATTTGGAAGCCTTGGTGAGGCATTTCATCAAGCACTTGGAAGCCTTGTTGTGTTAACAAGCAATTGGAAGTCTTGTAGTAAAGCAAGCAATTGGAAGACTTGTTGTGAGGTATCGGCAAGCAAGAGAAGAGGTTAGATTAGATATCAATAGGATTACAAGGCAAGGGTGTAGTATCCTTTGTAGGCTAGCAAAAAGGAAGTCTTGTGAGGCATTTACTTGTAATTTAAGAAACTCTAATTCCTCATAGTGAAGAATCTCTCTTGGTTGAAGAGGGGACTGCAGTAGCTTTCAAGTGGATGAAAGTGAACCAGGATAAATCACTGTGTCGTATCTCTAAACCCTTAACTCTTTACATTCAAGTCTTTAATTGTGTTCTTGATTGAAAACCTAGAAAAAGTGATTTTTCTATATTTGATTGAATTGAATCTTTATTGTTCAAATTAATTTTGGGAAAATCATTTTCATAACTAGGTTAATCAATGAGAATATTGGTGTTGATTGTTTCCGCTTAATCTCTGATCATATAATATTTGTTAATTGATTGATTTTCATTGGTTTTAATCGTTTAGATTTGTTTCTTGCGAAAATCTTTCAAAGTTTCTATAACACCTATTCAACCCCCCCTTCTAGGTGTTCTCCTACAACCACCGATTGTAGGTTTCCACAATTGGTATCAGAGCTCGGTCGAAAGACACGAGCGTAAAGCTTTTTCGTTAAGATCCTTGAGGAAACTACAATGGGTTCTACGAATCCTTTTGGTGGTGAAGGTGCTTCAATAAATCGCCCTCCTATGTTTGGTGGAGAGGGTTATGGTTATTGGAAAATTAGGATGAGAATCTTTATAGAAGCTATAGATGTGAACATTTGGGAAGCCATTGAAATTGGTTCTTATATTCCCTCAAAAAATGTAGAAGGTGTGCTTACACTAACTCCCAAAGATAAGTGGACCGATGATGATAAAAGAAAAATTCAATATGATTTAAAAGCAAAAAATATCATCACCTCCGCTCTATCTTATGATGAGTTCTTTAGAGTCTCCCAATGTCGTGATGCCAAAGAAATGTGGGACACCTTGCAAGTCACACATGAAGGCACTAGTGAAGTTAGGCGTGCTAGATTAAATTCTTTGATGCATGAATATGAATTGTTTCGTATGTTGCCTAATGAATCTATATGTTTTATGCAAAAACGTTTTACTCATATTGTTAATCATCTCATTGCTCTTGGTAAAACTTTCTTGAATTGTGAACTTGTTAACAAAGTTTTAAGATGTCTAAGTAGGGAATGACAACCTAAGGTTACCGCAATTGTTGAATCAAAGGACTTGGACACCATGGACTTAGCAACACTTTTCGGAAAGTTACACGAACATGAAATGGAGCTTCAACGTTTGCATAAGCATGAAGAATCGGTTAAGTATGGAGAAAGAAAAGGAATTGCTCTTAAAGCTCAAAGGTCATATCAAAAGGAAGAGAGTTCCGATGATGATGATAATGAAGATTCCGATTCGGATATTGATGAAGAGGAGATGAAGCTTTTACTAAGAAAGTTCAATAAAATTCTAAGGAGAAAAGGAAGGTTGAACAAGGACAAAAATAAAGAGAAGAATTCCCCACACTACAAGACAAAGAGTTCAAAAGAAGGTGTAGTTTGCCATGAATGTGGAAAGCCCGGTCATCTCAAGTACTCATGCTCTAAGTATCTCAAGAAGAAGGAGAAAGAGAAGAAAAATGCAAAACACAAAAGGGCATACATAGTTTGGAATAATGATGATGAACAAGACAAGAAAAGCACAACTAGTAGTTCTTCGGATGATGAACATGCCGCTTGTCTCAACTTGATAGCTCAAGTACATGAAGAGGAAAGCTCAAATGGTGAATCAAGTGAGCAAAGTGACGAAAGCGATGTAAGTCTTACTAAATCCGAAATTTATTCAAATTATGAAATGTTATATAATGCTTATGAAGAAATGCATGAACATCTCAAGAAATTAGCTAAGAAAAATATTGATAGGAAGAAGCTCATTGAGGAACATCAACAAAAGATTTTAGATCTTCAAAAGCAAGTTGATGACCTTAAGTTAGACAATGAGACTTTGCATCTTATCATTGATAATTCTTCTTGTGATTGTGCTAGTAGATTGAATATTGTGGTTGATTGTGAGGATTGCAAGTTGCTTAAAGACGAAAATGCTATTTTGAAAAATAAGCTTGCAAGTTTCTCAAATGGTGATATTAGATTGCGCACATTGTTAAATTTTCAAAGAGAAAATTCAAACAAGTTTGGTTTGGGTTATACTAATGCTAAGAGTAAATCTCATAGAAATGTTGTTGATTTTTCTAAAGTTGATTTCTCAAATGCACCAACATGTTTCTATTGTGGTACTCATGGACATACTTCAAATGTGTGTTATGTTAAAGTGCATGGTATACCTAAAGGAGACTTTGTTTGGGTGAAAAAGGGTGAAAGTCCCTACACTAACAAAAATGGATCCAAAACCATTTGGATACCAAAAAGCAAAGCATGATTGTTTTTGTAGGTATGATTGAAGAGAAAAAGGACTTTCATGTGTTATTCATTCATTTTGCTTCTTCAATTGCTATTAAGGAGAAGATCCTACAAATTGGTAACATTCGATATTATACAATTGGTATCAATTTCTTACAATTGTGTTACAATTGGTATCATGTTATTGGTATACAATTTGTTTGATATTGATTACTCAATGATATTAATTTTAATCATTAGATGATTATCATGCTTTGGTTGTTATATCTCATTAATCTCTCTATTTTGGCTTAGATCTTTTATTTCAATTGGTATATATATATATATATATATATATATTTCTTTTTGATAATGCCAAAGGGGGAGAAATATGATGTTTTGAAAAAGGGGAGATTTGAAAGATTTGAAAAAGGGGAGAAATATTATGTTTTGATTATTTTTTTTGAGAAATGAAATGGTATGTTTGGAGAAAGGTTTGCTTTGTTGTTTTTATGTAGGTTGAGCAAAGTTGTTGGAGATAGGGGGAGAATCAAGCTTATCTCAATTGGATTTCAAATGTCAAAAGCATTTATTGAGGGGGAGCAAGAGTCTCACCAAGTGATCAAATGGTTCAAGCATCAACAACTTCAATGAACTTCATAATTTCAAAACATGTTTGTCATTTTCAAAAAGGGGGAGATTGTAAGATCCATGAAGAATGTTTTGATAAATGCCAAAAGGTTTTGAACAAGCTTCAAATGTGTTGATCAAGATCAAGCTCAACAAGCAACAACAAACATTAAGTTATGAAGAGAGAGCCAACTCATGAAGACTTAGTTTGGTAGTTTGTGTTTTAATGTTTTATCTTTTGCCTCACAAGTCTTTTAGTTTATGAGTTTGGGTAGAGTTTATTAGAGGGTAGTGAATCTCTTTTGATTGCATGATTATATCATATTTTGAGTATTCACTTTGCCTAAAATCAATAGGTGGCTTAAAGGTTTGAAAGAAAAGGTTTTAGTTTTTGAGAAAACAAGTTTTAAGTGATTTTTAATGTTAATAATCGATTAAACAGATTTTGATAATTGATTAACAGTGTATTTTGAATTGATAATCGATTAACAAACTTTTGATAATCGATTATCTGCACCTTTACTCGAGTATTTTTGGTCTCACTCGAGTGAAAATTATCTTGCTTTCGTATTACTCGATTAACACTTATTTTACTCGAGTAAACAGGGTCTGTAACTGTTTTAAATACGTTTTTCACTTCTCAAAAGCTATTCTAAGTTGCTCCAACTTTTGGGTATTCTATATAAACCTTTTCCTAATCATTTCTATCAACTAGAATCATTTTGATACACAATTTTAAAAAGAATCAAAGCCACACTATTCTCTCTCACTCTCTCAAGATCAAAGCTTTCATTTTTACATTCTTTGATCAAGAACCTTGAATCTCTCATGTTGATATTTTCATAGCTTTTGAAAGAGATTCATAGGATTGTTATTTTGTTTTCATTTGAGTTGTAATCATTGCAAGAGGCAAACATTCTACAACATTGGAAGCCTTGATTTTGTGAATCAAGCAAAGTTATTTGGAAGCCTTGGTGAGGCATTTCATCAAGCACTTGGAAGCCTTGTTGTGTTAACAAGCAATTGGAAGTCTTGTAGTAAAGCAAGCAATTGGAAGACTTGTTGTGAGGTATCGGCAAGCAAGAGAAGAGGTTAGATTAGATATCAATAGGATTACAAGGCAAGGGTGTAGTATCCTTTGTAGGCTAGCAAAAAGGAAGTCTTGTGAGGCATTTACTTGTAATTTAAGAAACTCTAATTCCTCATAGTGAAGAATCTCTCTTGGTTGAAGAGGGGACTGCAGTAGCTTTCAAGTGGATGAAAGTGAACCAGGATAAATCACTGTGTCGTATCTCTAAACCCTTAACTCTTTACATTCAAGTCTTTAATTGTGTTCTTGATTGAAAACCTAGAAAAAGTGATTTTTCTATATTTGATTGAATTGAATCTTTATTGTTCAAATTAATTTTGGGAAAATCATTTTCATAACTAGGTTAATCAATGAGAATATTGGTGTTGATTGTTTCCGCTTAATCTCTGATCATATAATATTTGTTAATTGATTGATTTTCATTGGTTTTAATCGTTTAGATTTGTTTCTTGCGAAAATCTTTCAAAGTTTCTATAACACCTATTCAACCCCCCCTTCTAGGTGTTCTCCTACAACCACCGATTGTAGGTTTCCACAATTGGTATCAGAGCTCGGTCGAAAGACACGAGCGTAAAGCTTTTTCGTTAAGATCCTTGAGGAAACTACAATGGGTTCTACGAATCCTTTTGGTGGTGAAGGTGCTTCAATAAATCGCCCTCCTATGTTTGGTGGAGAGGGTTATGGTTATTGGAAAATTAGGATGAGAATCTTTATAGAAGCTATAGATGTGAACATTTGGGAAGCCATTGAAATTGGTTCTTATATTCCCTCAAAAAATGTAGAAGGTGTGCTTACACTAACTCCCAAAGATAAGTGGACCGATGATGATAAAAGAAAAATTCAATATGATTTAAAAGCAAAAAATATCATCACCTCCGCTCTATCTTATGATGAGTTCTTTAGAGTCTCCCAATGTCGTGATGCCAAAGAAATGTGGGACACCTTGCAAGTCACACATGAAGGCACTAGTGAAGTTAGGCGTGCTAGATTAAATTCTTTGATGCATGAATATGAATTGTTTCGTATGTTGCCTAATGAATCTATATGTTTTATGCAAAAACGTTTTACTCATATTGTTAATCATCTCATTGCTCTTGGTAAAACTTTCTTGAATTGTGAACTTGTTAACAAAGTTTTAAGATGTCTAAGTAGGGAATGACAACCTAAGGTTACCGCAATTGTTGAATCAAAGGACTTGGACACCATGGACTTAGCAACACTTTTCGGAAAGTTACACGAACATGAAATGGAGCTTCAACGTTTGCATAAGCATGAAGAATCGGTTAAGTATGGAGAAAGAAAAGGAATTGCTCTTAAAGCTCAAAGGTCATATCAAAAGGAAGAGAGTTCCGATGATGATGATAATGAAGATTCCGATTCGGATATTGATGAAGAGGAGATGAAGCTTTTACTAAGAAAGTTCAATAAAATTCTAAGGAGAAAAGGAAGGTTGAACAAGGACAAAAATAAAGAGAAGAATTCCCCACACTACAAGACAAAGAGTTCAAAAGAAGGTGTAGTTTGCCATGAATGTGGAAAGCCCGGTCATCTCAAGTACTCATGCTCTAAGTATCTCAAGAAGAAGGAGAAAGAGAAGAAAAATGCAAAACACAAAAGGGCATACATAGTTTGGAATAATGATGATGAACAAGACAAGAAAAGCACAACTAGTAGTTCTTCGGATGATGAACATGCCGCTTGTCTCAACTTGATAGCTCAAGTACATGAAGAGGAAAGCTCAAATGGTGAATCAAGTGAGCAAAGTGACGAAAGCGATGTAAGTCTTACTAAATCCGAAATTTATTCAAATTATGAAATGTTATATAATGCTTATGAAGAAATGCATGAACATCTCAAGAAATTAGCTAAGAAAAATATTGATAGGAAGAAGCTCATTGAGGAACATCAACAAAAGATTTTAGATCTTCAAAAGCAAGTTGATGACCTTAAGTTAGACAATGAGACTTTGCATCTTATCATTGATAATTCTTCTTGTGATTGTGCTAGTAGATTGAATATTGTGGTTGATTGTGAGGATTGCAAGTTGCTTAAAGACGAAAATGCTATTTTGAAAAATAAGCTTGCAAGTTTCTCAAATGGTGATATTAGATTGCGCACATTGTTAAATTTTCAAAGAGAAAATTCAAACAAGTTTGGTTTGGGTTATACTAATGCTAAGAGTAAATCTCATAGAAATGTTGTTGATTTTTCTAAAGTTGATTTCTCAAATGCACCAACATGTTTCTATTGTGGTACTCATGGACATACTTCAAATGTGTGTTATGTTAAAGTGCATGGTATACCTAAAGGAGACTTTGTTTGGGTGAAAAAGGGTGAAAGTCCCTACACTAACAAAAATGGATCCAAAACCATTTGGATACCAAAAAGCAAAGCATGATTGTTTTTGTAGGTATGATTGAAGAGAAAAAGGACTTTCATGTGTTATTCATTCATTTTGCTTCTTCAATTGCTATTAAGGAGAAGATCCTACAAATTGGTAACATTCGATATTATACAATTGGTATCAATTTCTTACAATTGTGTTACAATTGGTATCATGTTATTGGTATACAATTTGTTTGATATTGATTACTCAATGATATTAATTTTAATCATTAGATGATTATCATGCTTTGGTTGTTATATCTCATTAATCTCTCTATTTTGGCTTAGATCTTTTATTTCAATTGGTATATATATATATATATATATTTCTTTTTGATAATGCCAAAGGGGGAGAAATATGATGTTTTGAAAAAGGGGAGATTTGAAAGATTTGAAAAAGGGGAGAAATATTATGTTTTGATTATTTTTTTTGAGAAATGAAATGGTATGTTTGGAGAAAGGTTTGCTTTGTTGTTTTTATGTAGGTTGAGCAAAGTTGTTGGAGATAGGGGGAGAATCAAGCTTATCTCAATTGGATTTCAATTGTCAAAAGCATTTATTGAGGGGGAGCAAGAGTCTCACCAAGTGATCAAATGGTTCAAGCATCAACAACTTCAATGAACTTCATAATTTCAAAACATGTTTGTCATTTTCAAAAAGGGGGAGATTGTAAGATCCATGAAGAATGTTTTGATAAATGCCAAAAGGTTTTGAACAAGCTTCAAATGTGTTGATCAAGATCAAGCTCAACAAGCAACAACAAACATTAAGTTATGAAGAGAGAGCCAACTCATGAAGACTTAGTTTGGTAGTTTGTGTTTTAATGTTTTATCTTTTGCCTCACAAGTCTTTTAGTTTATGAGTTTGGGTAGAGTTTATTAGAGGGTAGTGAATCTCTTTTGATTGCATGATTATATCATATTTTGAGTATTCACTTTGCCTAAAATCAATAGGTGGCTTAAAGGTTTGAAAGAAAAGGTTTTAGTTTTTGAGAAAACAAGTTTTAAGTGATTTTTAATGTTAATAATCGATTAAACAGATTTTGATAATTGATTAACAGTGTATTTTGAATTGATAATCGATTAACAAACTTTTGATAATCGATTATCTGCACCTTTACTCGAGTATTTTTGGTCTCACTCGAGTGAAAATTATCTTGCTTTCGTATTACTCGATTAACACTTATTTTACTCGAGTAAACAGGGTCTGTAACTGTTTTAAATACGTTTTTCACTTCTCAAAAGCTATTCTAAGTTGCTCCAACTTTTGGGTATTCTATATAAACCTTTTCCTAATCATTTCTATCAACTAGAATCATTTTGATACACAATTTTAAAAAGAATCAAAGCCACACTATTCTCTCTCACTCTCTCAAGATCAAAGCTTTCATTTTTACATTCTTTGATCAAGAACCTTGAATCTCTCATGTTGATATTTTCATAGCTTTTGAAAGAGATTCATAGGATTGTTATTTTGTTTTCATTTGAGTTGTAATCATTGCAAGAGGCAAACATTCTACAACATTGGAAGCCTTGATTTTGTGAATCAAGCAAAGTTATTTGGAAGCCTTGGTGAGGCATTTCATCAAGCACTTGGAAGCCTTGTTGTGTTAACAAGCAATTGGAAGTCTTGTAGTAAAGCAAGCAATTGGAAGACTTGTTGTGAGGTATCGGCAAGCAAGAGAAGAGGTTAGATTAGATATCAATAGGATTACAAGGCAAGGGTGTAGTATCCTTTGTAGGCTAGCAAAAAGGAAGTCTTGTGAGGCATTTACTTGTAATTTAAGAAACTCTAATTCCTCATAGTGAAGAATCTCTCTTGGTTGAAGAGGGGACTGCAGTAGCTTTCAAGTGGATGAAAGTGAACCAGGATAAATCACTGTGTCGTATCTCTAAACTCTTAACTCTTTACATTCAAGTCTTTAATTGTGTTCTTGATTGAAAACCTAGAAAAAGTGATTTTTCTATATTTGATTGAATTGAATCTTTATTGTTCAAATTAATTTTGGGAAAATCATTTTCATAACTAGGTTAATCAATAAGAATATTGGTGTTGATTGTTTCCGCTTAATCTCTGATCATATAATATTTGTTAATTGATTGATTTTCATTGGTTTTAATCGTTTAGATTTGTTTCTTGCGAAAATCTTTCAAAGTTTCTATAACACCTATTCAACCCCCCCTTCTAGGTGTTCTCCTAGTGTATCCTAGTTATTTCAACCACCGATTGTAGGTTTCTACAATGATTGTGAAATGAGATGTTGAGAAAGATTGTGAAACGAGATTTTGAGAAAGTTTATGAAATGAGATTTTGAGAAAGTTTATGAAACGAGATTTTGAGAAAGTTTATGAAATGAGATTTTGCGAAATTTTATGATATGAGGTGTTGAGAAAGGTTATGAAGTGAGATGCAAGTATGTTGATGCAATCCCAGCTCCGTGCTCTGTTGAGAAAAGAGATGTTGTAAATAGTGGTCGGGACTCATTGAAGGGATGCTGTACGAGGATGAGCCGACCTTAGGATGATAATAAAACTCTAAAACTTTAAAAGACATTGATGAATGCGAATGCGGTGAGCAATGAGTGCGAAGTAGTGGAGAGGAAGATACCATGGGTATCTGCGGATACTCAGGAGGAGATTGCATTAGGGGAGGCAATGACGGTGAAACGTCAAGAAGCCTTGAGTACTTTCTAGGCAGAACAAACTCCATATGTGGTATACCAGACGTGGTAGGGACCGGGTCCAAAGCCGTGGTAAAGTTCTACAGCGCAACTAGAAAATACTGTCGCCCCCTAGATTGCAAATCTTGAACAGTGAGAGGGACTGGAACTGGGCTCTGTGATTTTGCCACTGTACCCGATTTTTTTACAGTGTGCCTTGATTATATGATATTATTTGATTTGAGACTGTACCGGATTTTCTACAGTTCTCGTGGCTTGGAGCCATTTGCTTTGTGAGACATCTGTTAAGCCCGCGTGGTAAAGGTCCTGTACTCCTGTTTGCTTCCGACTAGGTTGGGTGGATGACTGAGGAGATGTAGACGTGTGTGCTAACTGCGAAAGAAGCGAGTACCTCGATGATATTGTGATTTGTAACATCCCTAATTTTAATCCCTAGTATAATTATAAGTTTTATTGAATTAAATAATTATTTCTTGAAATCAATCATTTAGGTGTTGGGTATTTTCCAAAAAAATACATTATGTTAATTACGAAAGTACCTTTGATTGTATTTTAAAGTGAGTCCATTTAGAAAAAATTACACTATTTGAATAATATACTTTCTATTCTTTACTTTGATTTCTTTTTACAAAGATACAATAATAAATAAATTTTTATTATTTCCTAGTATCTAACTAATTTCTTACTTTATAGTTTCTTATATGAAGCTATATGATGTTAATTTTGTATTATTAATATTTTGGGAACAATTAAATAAATAAATGAATGGAAGTATATTAAAAAAAAAGAAAGAAAAGAAGAAAAACGTGTGCTGTGTGTGAGCTTGGGTACCAAGGGCCAAAGACCCTATCTTCTTCTTTCTTCTGCTTGCAGCAACCGCCGGCCCTAAACCCCAGCCACCCTCCTTCCCCTTCGTCTCTCTCTTGGCCACTCCAACCAGCCACCAAACCGCCACCGCCGCCCTGCTCTCTCACTATCTTTTTGGTCACCGTTTCTCCCTCTCATGTTCGACTCTCTCTCCCAGCCGCTCTCTCTCCCCCTCCACCGGTGCTCTCTTCGCGCCGCCACCTCCTTCAATCACAAACCCATGGCGCTGCCACTCGTGGTCTTCGTTGTTCTTCAGTCGCAGGCCCTCTTTGGTCTTTCCCCTTCACGTCGCCACCAACCCGCGACTCCCTCCAGATCAGAACCGCCGCCGCTGTTGGGTTCTGGTGTCACCACCGTTTGCTGCCACGGTGGAGCCATCATCACCACCACCATTTCCTTCCCTTCCTGGTTCGCTTATGCTGCTCCCTGGACCGAGAGTCAGTGTTCGTTGGGTTAAGTCGAAGTTTTGTGAACCGACGCCGGTATCGCCCTCCTTGTTACCGTGGCCAGCCGCACCTTTGTGCTTTGAACCAGTTTGACCGAACCGGCCTCAAAACCATATTTGAGGGTAAACCCCTAATACCTTTTTAATTACCCTGCATTGTGTTTTAATAATATTAATATTATTTATAATAATATTGGTAATAATTAGTTTTGAAGTGTTATTGTTGTTTTAGGAAATAAATGGTATTTGGATTAAGTATTAATAAGTTCTGATTTTACTTTTTGTACTATTATTGATAACGATTTTGAGTAATTACTCTGATTTGTATAATACCGAGTTGACTGTTATGCCGAACGATGAGTTTTAAAAGTGTTTTGGTAAATTTCTTGGGTTCCTAAGTAATCGAGATGTAGTTTAGTTGGGTTGGATTATCCCTAAACTAAACAATACCCCGGTTAACTAGAAACCCGATATATTCGGCGTACGTTCGGGATAAAATATTGAGCTTTAATTTCAAATTGAAAGGGGTTATAATTACTTGGACTTTGGAAATGTGAATTAGACGTGTTTTTGAACAAAGAGCACTCTCTTTCAATTCGGAATTTATAGCGTTAAGTACATTAGGATTTGATGTTTTGTGAATCGTCACTAAAACTACTTGACTTTAATGAATTTTTGACGATTATGTTGGTTTTGAAGGTTAATGTATTTTCAACAAAAAGTTGTACTATCTTATTAAAGGGACAACGGTTTTAATTTCATTTGACTATGACTTATGAATTTTAAGTAAACGATTTCGAACTTGGCTTGCTTCGATTTCCAAACTAAAGTTTCCTTTTAGTAAAACTTCAACGTGTTAACTTTAATATGATTTTGACGCGTTTTCACATTTGCTATTAGTTTACTAATTGATTTTTAATGTTTGGTTTCGAGAACACCGAATGGTTCCTTATTAACACTTTGTTAGATTATCTTGCATATAATGGGAAGTATATATATTTTCATAATGTATGAATCAAACAACTAATAATGATATTAATATAGTGTAAATAAAAAGGATTAAATGATTGTTGTTTGTCACGTGAGTAAGACTTTGTGCGTTAAATTGATTATATGATTTGTATGGTATGGTTAGACGATGAAGGAGCTTTAGGACCAGCCGCGATGCGAGCAGTAAACTGCGTTACGTTCGGGCATTATCGTACAAAAAGGAACGTGTTTATGGAAACGCAAGAGTAAGGGGTTCTTTACCTTGCTTTAGAGAGTATTTTCTAATTAGCTCATAGTGCTTGCTAAGAGTATATGTATATGTTTGGTTTGGAACTTAGATAATTATTATGGGCTTAACAATCAAGAATGAAATTAAATGGAATAGTTGTTAAATTGATATATGTGATAAATTGAGTATGCTAAGTGCTAAATGTCATTATTTATACCTAACTGAAATATATGGAGACTTGGTTGGTTACTAGAAATGATTATATTTGATAGTTGTTACGTATGTTAGCAAAAGTATAGAGTTGTGCTATTTTGTGAATGATTACGGTGATTTATATTTGAATGGGTGATGTGGTGTTTGTTAATATATATTGGAACTTGGAATATAAAAGGATAATGATTAATTGAAAATGGAAATGGTTGTCTGGTTGGAAGTTCCCTGTATGATTGGAATTCATAAATATAGAGAGTTGGTGAAATTGATAAGTTACTGAATGTGTTTTCAAAGAAATGAAAGATGTGAAGTAAGATATTAAAATATTTAAAGAACAAAGAGTGTGTGATCCAGATCTTGTAAGACGTTGTCCGTAGGAGACTGTACGCATTGATCGCGTAAGACGCACTTGATGCGCTGCTGTAAGACGTTCGAAGGAGACTGTATGCAATTATGGACACACACACCATATATAAATTAATGATATAATTGGATTGTGCCTCTCCAGATCTTGTAAGACGTTGTCCGTAGGAGACTGTACGCCTAGATCGCGTAAGTCGCACTTGATGTGCTGCTGTAAGACGTTGTCCGAAGGAGACTGTATGCAATGATGGATGCACCTTCCGATTGTGGAATCCAGATCTTGTAAGACGTTGTCCGTAGGAGACTGTACGCATAGACCGCGTAAGACACACATTGTGTGCAGCTGTAAGACGTTGTCCGAAGGAGACTGTACGCAATGATGGAAATCCACGTAATAAATTCTAAAATTCTTTGTAAAAGCTCAAAGAGTATATGAATAGAAAAAAAAAATTGTGAATTTAAATAAGATATGAGAAAAGTAATAAAATGTTCATAAGTTTGAATGTATGAAATAATGAAACTGAACAACTGGAACTAATTTACGATTTGTAACATCCCTCGTTTCTTAAAAAGAATTTCATAAATTATTGAAACGTGTTGGAAAAGTCTGAGTATGAAAAATTTTCCTTGAATGTGGTACTCAAATTTAAACCATGTATTGGAACTAAATTCGGTAGAAGGAGTAATTATTTGCTGAACATTTTAGAACCCTTTTGAGATAACCTTTGTAGTACAAAATAGCTTTCGAAAATAACTTAGTCATTAGGTCATCCCAGGAAATCAACTTTAACAATACTTCCTTCGTGCCGAACGATAAAATCAGAGTGAACGGAATATATTAAAATAGTTCATTGACTCATAAAATCAGGGATATAAATTTGATGTGTACCACAATTATATTAAAGTATGAAAACTAGGTTTTCTCTTGGATACATCTCTCAAAATATATACATTGTTTCCATTATCAAAAATAGAGACGTTCCAGAGCTGGTCACTGGTTCTTCATCCATTCGTTCATCTGGTTGAGTCCTCAGAGTTGTACAAAAGAGTCTTTATCCCATGATGACTTGGCACTTTATGAACTTAAGAGTCATCCCATTTCCTTTAATCTCTAGGTAGTCTAGGTACCTGGTCAAAACCTATTAAGGGCAGGGGGTAAGCTTATACATTCGCATTATCAAATAAGAGTAAAGTCCTAACATCCACAAGTAAGCAACCATCATTATAGAAATGCATAAACATGAGCACCCGCCATTTCTCTTATTTCTCTTTCCAAATAGGTGGAATGATGCATGCTTCCCATCTCTCGATTCTTGAGATTCTTCAACTAATCGCTCAGATGAACGTCCTTCCATAACACCATGGTATTCCCAGAATACAAATAATACGTTATCAAACGTATGGCGTACTTGCTCGGAAGTGATAAAAACGTCACACTATCTGGTGAACGTCACGTCTCCCAAGGACGTAAACCTATCACTTTTCAATATGCACTGGGTGTGATAAAAAACGTCACCACATCTGATGAACGTCACGTCGCCTAAGGACGTAAACCTTATCACTTGTGATACACAACAGAGGTGATAAATAACGTCACCATGTCTGATGAACGTCACGTCGCCTAAGGACGTAAACCTTATCACTTGTGTGCACCACACCCTTCTCAACAAACAACGGGTGTGATAAAAAAACGTCACCACATCTGATGAACGTCACATCGCCTAAGGACGTAAACCTTATCACTTGTGTAACACAACAGAGGTGGTAAACAACGTCACCATGTCTGATGAACGTCACGTCGCCAAAACGTAAACCTTACCACTTGTGTGCAACACACCGTTGAACCATCAAACCAACAGTATACCACATACTGCCCACATTGTCCACCTCAATGTGTCATCGAGCAAGTAGTAACATTTGGCACTCCCAGAGGCCCTCCTCATGTTCCAAAAACATGACACAACGATAATTCATCACCGTTCATGGTGCATGAATGCATGCAAGTATTCCCTCAAGATTATTCGTTAATCTCATCGTATACAATATGTAATGAATTCATCAATGAGATATATCAATTTCCATGCTTAGGAATTATGGGATTTATTAAAGGAAGTATCACATTATTCCCTTTAAGTGTCATTAGGTTTAAATGGAAGTGGTTAGATTAAAAATGGTGTTTTCTCAACATTTTAGTAAAAGACTCGAGTAGTAGCTTCAATACTCGAGTAGTTCTTCAATTTCATGAAATTGTGTATCAGTCTGCCCAGAATACTCGAGTATTTCACAAAATACTCGAGTAGTTTACAGTTCAGAATACTTGAGTATTTCACAAAATACTAGAGTATTTTTCAGCCCCAAAATACTTGAGTGTTTCACAAAATACTAGAGTATTTTCCAGCCCAAAATACTAGAGTATTTCACAGAATACTAGAGTATTTTGCATCCCAGAATACTAGAGTATTTTACAAAATACTAGAGTATTTCGTGATCTTCTGGGAAGCTTGCATCAGAAAATACTCGAGTGTTTTACCAAATACTCGAGTTTTTTACCAAATACTCGAGTGTTGTACCAAATACTTGAGTGTTGTACCAAATACTCGAGTATTTTTGACAGCAGATGCACTAAAACTTAGTTTTAACATACCATTTTCAATTCTAATCAATTCCAACTTAAACCAATGATCAACAAAACTTTACATACACAAATTAAACATGTCTCAACACAGAGATCGCATCAATTCAGAGAAAATCATAATCATTCATCAATTATGCATGAAAATCACATATTATGCAACTTCAAGTACCAATTTCAATTCTATTCATTTTTGGCATAATTTCAGCATTGATTAAGCTCACATGCAACCAAATAAACTTGCCTTAGCATGTAGCATGCCTCAGATTGGCCTCCAAGCCATATTCCTATTTCAATCTATGCCCTTAGAGTCTCATGGTGACTCCTCCTACTTTCTAATGCAATTTACTCTTATTCTAGCAAATGGTAAGCTTCCCCCATACCTTAGGGTTGTTCTTGAACAAAAACTCCGCAGAGAACAGCAACCAAATGCTCTAACCACTTCCCACCCGAACTTGCATAACAGATTCAGCAGGGGTTCAAAACCACATCAATCGACATTCGAATCATGCATAAAAATTGGGGAAATTGGTTAGACTATGTTCTCTATAACATGTACTTTGAAAACTAATAAGTTTTAGACCAAAAGAGAGCTTGAGCTTACCACAATTGAAGCTCAAAGTCGGCTGAAATTCTAGTTTGGCAGATTTCAACACCTAACTTCACAAGCCCATAACTTTTCATCCAGGAACTCAAATCTCACAAACTCGGTATCAAATCGAAGCTCGTTGAAAGAGCTTTCCAATGGTATAACAGGCGTGAGGTAACTCTCAAGGAGGAGAGAGAATCGAAGCCACGAAGTTGACGGGTCTAAACTGAGTTCTGTTTTTGGCAGATTTGAAGCTCTAACTTGCAGAGCTCACTACTCCTCACACACTCAGCCTTAGCTCACGATTTTTGGTGTTTTTCAAAGCTCTGGATGTGAGCTTCGAAACGGTGTATGGTTTATGTGTTAAGACTCAGAGACGAAAACGAATTGAGAGAGGAAACTCAAGAACCCTAACATGTGAAGTTCTTCACGAAATTGGCAAAATGGGTTGGTTGATTCATCAACCATGGCTTAAATAGCTCTCCACCAAGCTCATGCAGCTCGACACGAAGGCCTTAGACGTGTTGAAGGACTGATTTCGTGTCAAACGACGGTGACTATCGGTGGTGGTGAGTGGTGGTGACTCACCAAACGCACTAACTCGTGCAACACTGACCAGAATACTCGAGTATTTTCAAAAATACTCGAGTATTTTGACCAGTTTTCACTAAAAACTTTGTTTAATTAATTTTAACCCCAAAAGACTTTCCATTATTGTTTTTAGGTCCTTCCCAAGGACTTAATTGCAAAATTTAATATTTTATGGAAAAACCTCATCATAAAATATTTCACATAATACTTATAATGAATATATATCCAAATCAAACATGAAATTATTATTTATGTATAAAACCATTTTACTAACATATTTATTCGGAAGACGAAATTTGGGGTGTTACACTACTCCCCCACTTAAAAGGAATTTCGTCCCCGAAATTCATTCTTTTTTTAAAAATTCCACACTTTCATAACAAATTGTTTGGATGTTATCATTTTGCAAAACATAATTAGGGAGAACTCTCCCCCACTTAAAAGGAATTTTCTTATATACATATTTTCCTTTTAAACTCTCTGCATCAAAATGTCACATAAAATTTTTCAAATGAAACTTTCTCGGATAAACTTTTGCGTTTCCAACACACATCAAAATCCTTCAAAAAGGTTTACCTTATGCTTTCTTGAAATTATTTAACAATGAAACCCCTTTATTAAAACTTTTTAAAACCCATGCCCCAAGTACATATTGAAACATTTGCAACAAACCTTTCAAAGAAAACTTTCTCCGCTGCGCACTCTGATCACTCGAGCACGAGTAAGGAATTAATTATATGACTTTATTCCTTAACAGTATAAATATCAGGGTGATCAGTCCTAACATTTAAACTATTAGCAATAAAATCATCCCTTTCAGATATAATCTTTCTCAAGAAAGACTATACGATTTATCTTTAAGTTAGATGAACTCAAAGATAAGGAACTTTATCGTCGCCATCAGATTTAGTCCGATTGTCAAGTTCTAGAGATATTTCCGTTGGGGAGACAAATGCTTGTCCTATCTCGGTGGTTGTTAATATCTCTAGTCTTAACTGATCTTTCCCTTTCTGTAGCGCCCAAAGACATTTATCACATCCAACTGTGATAAGGGTTTTGATCACAGAAACTCAAGTTAAAGACCTGCTCAGATTTTCAGATCACAGAACGATTTAATTAACGCAATCGAAATCATTGATTACGTTAATCTAGATCAGAGGAAGAATAAGCTCAGATTACCTATATCCGAATCTAACCCGCATCCTAGCAGGATGGAAAACTCTTCCACTCTTGATTTGCTGGTTGACCATTCCCTTCTTGCATATCTTCTTCAATTAATCCGGCGAATACTACTTAATTTTTCTTGCGACTGAAATCAAATATCCCTTTTTGTATATCACCGCTCAGCCCATGGTGATGCGCCTCACCTTCCCACCTTAAAATTGACAAATGATTTCTTTCCATTTGCTTTTCATTTACCTTCATGCAATTGAGGTTTCTCTAACCCCTTACGCATGAAATTCTGGTCCCCATAGTTAGTTCACTTATTCCTCAATCTTTTGAAACTTGGTAATGTTTTCCCCCGAGATTCATATTACCCTACCTTAATTACAAAAATTTAATCTCCTTTCTCTAATCTTCAAAGATTTCATCCTTGAATAGTTCTCAAGTGACATGCCATTCCCTTGCTTCCAATATCAGATTTACATAGTTCAACTATGTTTTAGATTCACCATTGGGCATATCATTGTATAACCTTCACTCATCCATTTGGCTTAATTCCATAATTAACCTTCAATTTCCAAATCATCCGTACTCCAAATTCTTGTCCTTAAAACATCCCCTATGGAACTTAGGTTTCTTCCCTTTTGAAATCAATCTCCTATTTGTTCTTAGTTCTTCAGTTCTTTGTTACAATTCACGAATTCGAGTTAGGAGTTCTATTGTGATTAGAAACCTTCCCTTCTTACTTCTCGTCGATCTACTTGTATCATCAATCTTGAAACTATTAGATTCCTTAAAATCACTTCCTTAATCCCCCTAGAGCTCACGTGAACTGCCCTTCGGCCCAGTTGTAATTGCTACCTCCTTTGCTTTGTCATGACGATGATAGAGTCTCCGATCATGAACCTTTAAAATTCTTTCCCTCGGCGTTGCCCCTTGTTTAACTCCTCTGGATTGCTCAACTATTTCGACTTTCCAGGGTCATTAACACTTAAAGCATAGTGACACGAGGAAAGGCCTCAAATCCTCAAACAACCATGATCTTGTAAGACTCGAGTAATGAGTCAATTGTATCACCTTGTGTGTATTCAATCACCTTGATGTATACACATCCGCCTTCTTTTAATAAAACTTCCTCCTTCCAAGTCCGGGTCTCGACACATGAAAGTATGCTCCAATACTTTGGCATGAATCGAGTGGAAGTAACACAAGAGGAAATGCTAACTTTCCTAGAAATCACATCCAAATGTGATAAAGAATAATGGATCTATTTTAACTTAGTGTCGTGATCGAATACTTCGATACTAATTTGGGGAATTTCATAGAGTCTCTAATTCTAAAACAACTAGATGAATCCGACTTCAACCTATTCACACATTTACAATAAACAAAAGAATGGGTAACTCTCGAATCGAACACAATCATGCAAAGTTGGTTTTGAAATAAATGGTTACCTTGCACGAGATCAGGAGATTGGTTAACTTCTACTCTATTCAGGGTAAACACTTTTCCTTCGAGTCTTTGGTTTGCTAGCAATTCCGGTGTGATTACCCTTCACAGATTCTCTGCAGTAACGTGCAATATGACCCTGTTTCCCACAGTTGAAGCAAATACTTGTTGCCCAGCAGATTCTTCCAAAATGATGATGTTTGCACTTCTCACAGTAAGGGGCATTGCTGCGAGACTTAACCTGATTCCTGTCTTCAACTCTACCTTTGCCTCGTTTCTGGTTGAAATATGGATCCGTTTTCCGATGATTAAATCCTTTCTTTCTTTGTGGTCCATAACTCGGCTGGTTACTCTTTGCCTGATCAGCTGCTACTTTAGCCTTCTTGTCATCCTCATACATCCGACACATGTCAACCAACGTAGGAAAACTTTGGATCTTCTGATAACTGAAAACAGATTTCAGTTCAGGTCTCAGGCCACCTTCAAATTTGATGCATTTGCTTCTCTCATCCGGATTGTTTTGATAGTATGGAGAGTACTTCATCAATTCCTCAAACTTAGCTGCGTACTCGCCCACACTCATATCTCCTTGTTTTAATTGCAGGAATTCAACTTCCTTCTTCCTCCTTAAATCTTCTGGGAAGTATTTATTGAGAAACTTCTCCATAAACACACCCCAGTTAATATCCCTTCCTTCATAGCGTAAAAGCTGAACCGTGTGATTCCACCAATTATCAGCCTCTCCTTCTAACATATAAACTGCATATGCCACCTTTTGAGCTTCCGTGCAGTCTAATGTTCTAAAAATCTTATCCATAGTATGAACCCACTTGTTAGCCTCCTCTGGCTTAAATCCTCCTTCAAACTTAGGTGGATTACAACTTCGAAAATCCGCTAAACTCTTAGCCTCAACATTACCGACATTACATTGATGTGGCGGATTAACTGGTTGTGGTGATTGTTGATGTTGTTGCTGTTGCCATTGCTGCATTGATTCCAACACAGTCGTGATCCTCTCCAGCATCGCATTAGTATGATTTCGGTTTCTTGTCGTCATATTAGACCTGCACTATGGACGTGTGGTCATATATGGTGGACTTAAGAAACACTCATCACACAACTTATACTAAAGCTGTAGCTTCAAACGGTACATCCAACTCGTATCCATTTCTTGATCAAAGTAGAATACTAATATAAATCTCATCCTGTGGATACTTTGCTTGATGGTGATAACCACCTTTCTAGAACTACTTTAGCTATCACAGGATCTGACTTTGCTCTAACGAACTCAACACTTCAAGAGAGAATATCCGGGAGATTCTTCGTAACCATGATCTCTTTAAATCCCCTCTTCCTTTACCCCACTATGAGAACAACACTCAAACGTCTTGGGTTTCGGATTCTCGCCTCTCTATCACAATTAGTTATCACTTGATTCTTGGGTATCTAATCCAAGTTCGAGATCACACCTAATTGTGAAAAATGAGTAGACCAAGTTTACTCTGAAGAGATAGCTCAATAGAATAGCTCAAACATACGTGAGAAGCAACTACAAGAAAACTTGTAGGAGTTCGATCTTGAGGTAGCAGGGTAGATCAAACACAAGAAAACGCAATCGATTCTCGTCCTCATCAAGGGTTAACTTACTTCAGAGTTACAACTCTACAAAGCAAACCACTAGGGAAAATACCTCCTAGTACTAACTTCGGGGGTTTGTTAGTTTTCATTCTAGAAGAAAATACCCTCCCTAGAGGATATTAACTCGTCTTTGGATCCTTTGGAATCACCCCTTGTTGATTCCTTGATGCCATAATGGATCAGCACTATGAGCTTAAGGTTGGAATTAACCTAAAAGAAGTACATCACTATCATACTTCAACTTAGGCTACTTTAAACACTCTAGACAGGTACTTAGTCACATACCCAGGGTCAAGGGATAGAACCTTTTACTCCAATTAGAAGTATGTAAGAGCATACTTCATAAGAAGCTCTACAATTCTTGAGGACCAGCGTATTGAACCACACACCCAAGGACCAAGAGTCAGGACCATTGCTCTGATACCATAAATGTAACATCCCTCGCTTCTTAAAAAGAATTTCATAAATTATTGAAACGTGTTGGAAAAGTCTGAGTATGAAAAATTTTCCTTGAATGTGGTACTCAAATTTAAACCATGTATTGGAACTAAATTCGGTAGAAGGAGTAATTATTTGCTGAACATTTTAGAACCCTTTTGAGATAACCTTTATAGTACAAAATAGCTTTCGAAAATAACTTAGTCATTAGGTCATCCCAGGAAATCAACTTTAACAATACTTCCTTCGTGCCGAACGATAAAATCAGAGTGAACGGAATATATTAAAATAGTTCATTGACTCATAAAATCAGGGATATAAATTTGATGTGTACCACAATTATATTAAAGTATGAAAACTAGGTTTTCTCTTGGATACATCTCTCAAAATATATACATTGTTTCCATTATCAAAAATAGAGACGTTCCAGAGCTGGTCACTGGTTCTTCATCCATTCGTTCATCTGGTTGAGTCCTCAGAGTTGTACAAAAGAGTCTTTATCCCATGATGACTTGGCACTTTACGAACTTAAGAGTCATCCCATTTCCTTTAATCTCTAGGTAGTCTAGGTACCTGGTCAAAACCTATTAAGGGCAAGGGGTAAGCTTATACATTCGCATTATCAAATAAGAGTAAAGTCCTAACATCCACAAGTAAGCAACCATCATTATAGAAATGCATAAACATGAGCACCCGCCATTTCTCTTATTTCTCTTTCCAAATAGGTGGAATGGTGCATGCTTCCCATCTCTCGATTCTTGAGATTCTTCAACTAATCGCTCAGATGAACGTCCTTCCATAACACCATGGTATTCCCAGAATACAAATAATACATTATCAAACATATGGCGTACTTGCTCGGAAGTGATAAAAACGTCACACTATCTGGTGAACGTCACGTCTCCCAAGGACGTAAACCTATCACTTTTCAATATGCACTGGGTGTGATAAAAAACGTCACCACATCTGATGAACGTCACGTCGCCTAAGGACATAAACCTTATCACTTGTGATACACAACAGAGGTGATAAATAACGTCACCATGTCTGATGAACGTCACGTCGCCTAAGGACGTAAACCTTATCACTTGTGTGCACCACACCCTTCTCAACAAACAACGGGTGTGATAAAAAAACGTCACCACATCTGATGAACGTCACATCGCCTAAGGACGTAAACCTTATCACTTGTGTAACACAACAGAGGTGGTAAACAACGTCACCATGTCTGATGAACGTCACGTCGCCAAAACGTAAACCTTACCACTTGTGTGCAACACACCGTTGAACCATCAAACCAACAGTATACCACATACTGCCCACATTGTCCACCTCAATGTGTCATCGAGCAAGTAGTAACATTTGGCACTCCCAGAGGCCCTCCTCATGTTCCAAAAACATGACACAACGATAATTCATCACCGTTCACGGTGCATGAATGCATGCAAGTATTCCCTCAAGATTATTCGTTAATCTCATCGTATACAATATGTAATGAATTCATCAATGAGATATATCAATTTCCATGCTTAGGAATTATGGGATTTATTAAAGGAAGTATCACATTATTCCCTTTAAGTGTCATTAGATTTAAATGGAAGTGGTTAGATTAAAAATGGTGTTTTCTCAACATTTTAGTAAAAGACTCGAGTAGTAGCTTCAATACTCGAGTAGTTCTTCAATTTCATGAAATTGTGTATCAGTCTGCCCAGAATACTCGAGTATTTCACAAAATACTCGAGTAGTTTACAGTTCAGAATACTTGAGTATTTCACAAAATACTAGAGTATTTTTAAGCCCCAAAATACTTGAGTGTCACAAAATACTAGAGTATTTTCCAGCCCAAAATACTAGAGTATTTCACAGAATACTAGAGTATTTTGCAGCCCAGAATACTAGAGTATTTTACAAAATACTAGAGTATTTCGTGATCTTCTGGGAAGCTTGCATCAGAAAATACTCGAGTGTTTTACCAAATACTCGAGTTTTTTACCAAATACTCGAGTGTTGTACCAAATACTCGAGTGTTGTACCAAATACTCGAGTATTTTTGACAGCAGATGCACTACAACTTGGTTTTAACATACCATTTTCAATTCTAATCAATTCCAACTTAAACCAATGATCAACAAAACTTTACATACACAAATTAAACATGTCTCAACACAGAGATCGCATCAATTCAGAGAAAATCATAATCATTCATCAATTATGCATGAAAATCACATATTATGCAACTTCAAGTACCAATTTCAATTCTATTCATTTTTGGCATAATTTCAGCATTGATTAAGCTCACATGCAACCAAATAAACTTGCCTTAGCATGTAGCATGCCTCAGATTGGCCTCCAAGCCATATTCCTATTTCAATCTATGCCCTTAGAGTCTCATGGTGACTCCTCCTACTTTCTAATGCAATTTACTCTTATTCTAGCAAATGGTAAGCTTCCCCCATACCTTAGGGTTGTTCTTGAACAAAAACTCCGCAGAGAACAGCAACCAAATGCTCTAACCACTTCCCACCCGAACTTGCATAACAGATTCAGCAGGGGTTCAAAACCACATCAATCGACATTCGAATCATGCATAAAAATTGGGGAAATTGGTTAGACTATGTTCTCTATAACATGTACTTTGAAAACCAATAAGTTTCAGACCAAAAGAGAGCTTGAGCTTACCACAATTGAAGCTCAAAGTCGGCTGAAATTCTAGTTTGGCAGATTTCAACACCTAACTTCACAAGCCCATAACTTTTCATCCAGGAACTCAAATCTCACAAACTTGGTATCAAATCGAAGCTCGTTGAAAGAGCTTTCCAATGGTATAACAGGCGTGAGGTAACTCTCAAGGAGGAGAGAGAATCGAAGCCACGAAGTTGACGGGTTTGAATTGAGTTCTGTTTTTGGCAGATTTGAAGCTCTAACTTGCAGAGCTCACTACTCCTCACACACTCAGCCTTAGCTCACGATTTTTGGTGTTTTTCAAAGCTCTGGATGTGAGCTTCGAAACGGTGTATGGTTTATGTGTTAAGACTCAGAGACGAAAACGAATTGAGAGAGGAAACTCAAGAACCCTAACATGTGAAGTTCTTCACGAAATTGGCAAAATGGGTTGGTTGATTCATCAACCATGGCTTAAATAGCCCTCCACCAAGCTCATGCAGCTCGACACGAAGGCCTTAGACGTGTTGAAGGACTGATTTCGTGTCAAACGGCGGTGACTCGGTGGTGGTGACTCACCAAACGCACTAACTCGTGCAACACTGACCAGAATACTCGAGTATTTTCAAAAATACTCGAGTATTTTGACCAGTTTTCACTAAAAACTTTGTTTAATTAATTTTAACCCCAAAAGACCTTCCATTATTGTTTTTAGGTCCTTCCCAAGGACTTAATTGCAAAATTTAATATTTTATGGAAAAACCTCATCATAAAATATTTTCACATAATACTTATAATGAATATATATCCAAATCAAACATGAAATTATTATTTATGTATAAAACCATTTTACTAACATATTTATTCGGAAGACGAAATTTGGGGTGTTACACGATTGATATGAAAGTACTTGAAATTGGTATGGGAATGCTTTATGTGATTATGTGACTTATGGCTAAATGTGTTTGGCTTAGTAGGTCATTATGTCTAGTTAGACACTACTTTCTACTTCATGTGTAAAGCTCACCCTTACAACCATTTTTCCAGGTTCAGAGTTTGAGCTGCACTATATTTGGCCGAGCAGGAGTACACTCCACCCAGTGGAGTGTAAATTAGCTTAGAAGAGAGAGTTATTTTCTTTGTTTTATTTTGTTATAAATAAGTCTTGTTTAGTTTATTATTTTTCATCCGTGAGAGCCCTGTGGATATTTTATCTGGTTACCAGGGCACAGAGATCAAATTAAATTGTTTATAAATATTTTTTTGGACTGTGCTGGTTGACAGGTTTATAAATGTTATTTTTGGGAAAATCTGATAAACAGAGGAGACTCTGTCCGTTTTTCCGGAAAAATATTCTTAAGTATTTTAATTTAAAAAGAAATTTTCAAGTACCATTTTTGATAAAACATCAATTTAATTAAATATTTGTGAGGGTGTTACATTGTGGTATCAAAGCAGTTTTCCTCGGCCTATTGGAGTAACTCATTACTCCTGTAGTTACTCGTCAAGCGAGTAACTTATAACTAGAAATAGAACTGTTTTCTGATTTAGTGAGTATCATTTCTAGCATAATAATAGGAATAGTTACGGTGTATAGTGCGGTTAGTATTTACCACATTTCTTTTGAGTTTATTTAAATTATTTGAAACTATTTTTCAAACCTGAAACCTTGTGGAAAACAATGTATCATATTTAGAAGTGGATGAATGACGAGACTAAGGAAAGCGATACCCCAACGGGCAAGAGCACTAAGATGCTACCCTATCGGGAGGAAATGATCTTTAGTTTCGTGCCAAGTAAACCAATTCTAAATGTGACACGCAAAACAAAATTTCAATGTTCTGAAACTAATAGGCTATGTGTTTCAAACTTAAGTGAGACGGGAATGATTTTATCACCAATATGATGTATGTTTGAGCCTGATCACCTCAAGTATACATATATTGGGGGATATCATCATCCTGTCCTTAAGTTTCGGCAAGTATTTTGGGAACTTGGCAAGGTCCCAAATTTAGGAGAATTAGAGGTCAGTGTCATAGGTCTCCGTATGCATGGATATACTAGAATTAGGGTTGCGCAACGGAAGTGTAGTAAGTGTCGTCATGTTTTAAGAGAATAGTTCTAGTTAGTTATAACAGTTTGTTAGGGTTCATTTTTCTTAGACTAGAAAGTGCGAAACTCAAAAATAGTGCATAGTTATAGTCCTAGGCTTAGGCAACAAGTGCAGGAGACCCTAGGTGATGTAAGAGCTAGGACGTATGTTTGATGATAAATGTACGTTATGTCATAAGTTGGCCTAAATGATATATTATGCATTTGGATGTGCCTACTATTGTTTGAACATTTGAATGTTGACATTGTTTTGTGCATAAAACAATTTTGAAAAACTCCTTTATGAAATGGTGCTTACTATCAAGATATCAACTGATTCCCAAGTATACTGGTATTAATATTGGAAATCATTTGATGTTTAAGTTGATCGTATCTAAAATGAATTTCAATGTTTTGAAACTTAATTTTCAAAATCGAAGTCGAAGGAAATGTAGCTATCTCAATTTGTGAAGAAGTACCCAAAATAAAATTTTCTAGTCCAAAAGCATATTATTGATTTGTAAAGCCTGCTTTCGAAAACTTGTACACGATATTTGACCGGAAAAACACCAAGGTTTTAATGTACAAATTGATTTGTATGATTGAATATTTTACTAAGACTCCACCCTAAAATAAATATTTCCATAAAGAGAGAAAACAAACCTTCAAAATTTTTGATTTTTATAAGCACACCCTTGCATAAATATTTTTCTATATATATGCTACTATGATTTTATGAATAAAGACATACATAAATGGTAGCGGGTACGCTATGCCGATTTTTATAAAGGTATAAATGTTTTTCTTGCCTCTAACTTTAAACATGGATGAATGCAAGCATGTTTTCTGGTATGCTATTTTGGAATCTTATAAATGTATAAATGCATAAACGATTTTCCCGTGCATTATTTTGATTTTTCATAAGGATAGAAATACCTTGAATGTATGGGGGCTTATTATTTGAACTCTAATTCCCATACATAATGATTGCTTTTACCAAAGATTTCGACATGTAATTTGGGTTGATTTAACCTACATAAACCTTGTTGCTTGAGGCGTAGTCGCCCTGAATGTGTGATGTAAGCATTCCTAATAGATAGATAATAGTTGGTCTGTTAGGAGTTATGTATTTCTTCTAGTCAGAAACCATAAGTAGTAAAGAGTAGAACTCACTAGACTAGGAGAAAGTAGAGTTTAGATCATGATTGATGCTTGGAAGTATGTGCTAAAGTGAGTTGTTATTGTGCATGTTTGAATGTTAAATGATGTGTATGTAATACATGCTTACTTGAACCATGTATGTGTTTGATTAGGGTCTAGGAATAGTAAATAAGTTGTATGTTTTGGGGTAGATTAAAATTAAACCTGATTTTGGGAAATAAATTTGAGAAAAACGCCTAAGAGTATTGACCTAGGAGCATCATAAGTGGGGGAGTGAACCCGGAAAGAGTTAGATATCATAGTTAATGGCCCTGTTTAAGTGATGGTTATCCATTCGCTTAAACAAATCAGAATTTCGGGGACGAAATTCTCCTAAGTGGGGGAGAATTGTAACATCCCTAATTTTAATCCCTAGTATAATTATAAGTTTTATTGAATTAAATAATTATTTCTTGAAATCAATCATTTAGGTGTTGGGTATTTTCCAAAAAAAATACATTATGTTAATTACGAAAGTACCTTTGATTGTATTTTAAAGTGAGTCCATTTAGAAAAAATTACACTATTTGAATAATATACTTTCTATTCTTTACTTTGATTTCTTTTTACAAAGATACAATTATAAATAAATTTTTATTATTTCCTAGTATCTAACTAATTTCTTACTTTATAGTTTCTTATATGAAGCTATATGATGTTAATTTTGTATTATTAATATTTTGGGAACAATTAAATAAATAAATGAATGGAAGTATATTAAAAAAGAAAAAGAAAGAAAAGAAGAAAAACGTGTGCTGTGTGTGAGCTTGGGTACCAAGGGCCAAAGACCCTATCTTCTTCTTTCTTCTGCTTGCAGCAACCGCCGGCCCTAAACCCCAGCCACCCTCCTTCCCCTTCGTCTCTCTCTTGGCCACTCCAACCAGCCACCAAACCGCCACCGCCGCCCTGCTCTCTCACTATCTTCTTGGTCACCGTTTCTCCCTCTCATGTTCGACTCTCTCTCCCAGCCGCTCTCTCTCCCCCTCCACCGGTGCTCTCTTCGCGCCGCCACCTCCTTCAATCACAAACCCATGGCGCTGCCACTCGTGGTCTTCGTTGTTCTTCAGTTGCAGGCCCTCTTTGGTCTTTCCCCTTTAGTCGCCACCAACCCGCGACTCCCTCCAGATCAGAACCGCCGCGCTGTTGGGTTCTGGTGTCACCACCGTTTGCTGCCACGGTGGAGCCATCATCACCACCACCATTTCCTTCCCTTCCTGGTTCGCTTATGCTGCTCCCTGGACCGAGAGTCAGTGTTCGTTGGGTTAAGTTGAAGTTTTGTGAACCGACGCCGGTATCGCCCTCCTTGTTACCGTGGCCAGCCGCACCTTTGTGCTTTGAACCAGTTTGACCGAACCGGCCTCAAAACCATATTTGAGGGTAAACCCCTAATACCTTTTTAATTACCCTGCATTGTGTTTTAATAATATTAATATTATTTATAATAATATTGGTAATAATTAGTTTTGAAGTGTTATTGTTGTTTTAGGAAATAAATGGTATTTGGATTAAGTATTAATAAGTTCTGATTTTACTTTTTGTACTATTATTGATAACGATTTTGAGTAATTACTCTGATTTGTATAATACCGAGTTGACTGTTATGCCGAACGATGAGTTTTAAAAGTTTTTTGGTAAATTTGTTGGGTTCCTAAGTAATCGAGATGTAGTTTAGTTGGGTTGGATTATCCCTAAACTAAATAATACCCCGGTTAACTAAAAACCCGATATATTCGGCGTACGTTAATTCGGGATAAAATATTGAGCTTTAATTTCAAATTGAAAGGGGTTATAATTACTTGGACTTTGGAAATGTGATTTAGACGTGTTTTTGAACAAAGAGCACTCTCTTTCAATTCGGAATTTATAGCGTTAAGTACATTAGGATTTGATGTTTTGTGAATCGTCACTAAAACTACTTGACTTTAATGAATTTTTGACGATTATGTTGGTTTTGAAGGTTAATGTATTTTCAACAAAAAGCTGTACTATCTTATTGAAGGGACAAGGGTTTTAATTTCATTTGACTATGACTTATGAATTTTAAGTAAACGATTTCGAACTTGGCTTGCTTCGATTTCCAAACTAAAGTTTCCTTTTAGTAAAACTTCAACGTGTTAACTTTAATATGATTTTGACGCGTTTTCACATTTGCTATTAGTTTACTAATTGATTTTTAATGTTTGGTTTCGAGAACACCGAATGGTTCCTTATTAACACTTTGTTAGATTATCTTGCATATAATGGGAAGTATATATATTTTCATAATGTATGAATCAAACAACTAATAATGATATTAGTATAGTGTAAATAAAAAGGATTAAATGATTGTTGTTTGTCACGTGAGTAAGACTTTGTGCGTTAAATTGATTATATGATTTGTATGGTATGGTTAGATGATGAAGGAGCTTTAGGACCAGCCGCGATGCGAGCAGTAAACTGCGTTACGTTCGGGCATTATCGTACAAAAAGGAACGTGTTTATGGAAACGCAAGAGTAAGGGGTTCTTTACCTTGCTTTAGAGAGTATTTTCTAATTAGCTCATAGTGTTTGCTAAGAGTATATGTATATGTTTGGTTTGGAACTTAGATAATTATTATGGGCTTAACAATCAAGAATGAAATTAAATGGAATAGTTGTTAAATTGATATATGTGATAAATTGAGTATGCTAAGTGCTAAATGTCATTATTTATGCCTAACTGAAATATATGGAGACTTGGTTGGTTACTAGAAATGATTATATTTGATAGTTGTTACGTATGTTAGCAAAAGTATAGAGTTGTGCTATTTTGTGAATGATTACGGTGATTTATATTTGAATGGGTGATGTGGTGTTTGTTAATATATATTGGAATTTGGAATATAAAAGGATAATGATTAATTGAAAATGGAAATGGTTGTCTGGTTGGAAGTTCCCTGTATGATTGGAATTCATAAATATAGAGAGTTGGTGAAATTGATAAGTTACTGAATGTGTTTTCAAAGAAATGAAAGATGTGAAGTAAGATATTAAAAGATTTAAAGAACAAAGAGTGTGTGATCCAGATCTTGTAAGACGTTGTCCGTAGGAGACTGTACGCATTGATCGCGTAAGACGCACTTGATGCGCTGCTGTAAGACGTTGTCCGAAGGAGACTGTACGCAATTATGGACACACACACCATATATAAATTAATGATATAATTGGATTGTGCCTCTCCAGATCTTGTAAGACGTTGTCCGTAGGAGACTGTACGCCTAGATCGCGTAAGTCGCACTTGATGCGCTGCTGTAAGACGTTGTCCGAAGGAAACTGTACGCAATGATGGATGCACCTTCCGATTATGGAATCCAGGTCTTGTAAGACGTTGTCCGTAGGAGACTGTACGCATAGACCGCGTAAGACACACATTGTGTGCAGCTGTAAGACGTGTTGGAAAACTACACTCGGTGGTTGAAACAACTAGGAACACTAGGAGAACACCTAGAAGGGGGAGTTGAATAGGTGTTATAGAAACTTTGAAAGATTTTCGCAAGAAACAAATCTAAACGATTAAAACCAATGAAAATCAATCAATTAACAAATATTATATCAGAGATTAAGTGGAAACAATCAACACCAATATTCTTATTGATTCACCTAGTTATGAAAATGATTTTCCTCAAATTAATTTGAACAATAAAGATTCAATTCAATCAAATATAGAAAAATCACTTTTTCTAGGTTTTCAATCAAGAACACAATTAATAACAAGAATTGTAAAGAGTAGAGAGTTTAGAGATACGACACAGTGATTTATCCTGGTTCACTTTCATCCACTTGAAAGCTACTCCAGTCCCCTCTTCAACCAAGAGAGATTCTTCACTATGAGGAATTAGAGTTTCTCAAATTACAAGTAAATGCCTCACAAGACTTCCTTCTTGCTAGCCTACAAGAGATACCAATTGCTATCTAATCTAACCTCTTCTCTTGCTTGCCGATATCCCACAACAAGACTTCCAATTGCTTGCTTCACTCACAAGACTTCCAAATGCTTGTTCTTCAACAAGACTTCCAAATGCTTGATGAAATGCCTCACCAAGGCTTCCAATGAAACTTGCTTGATTCCACAAAATCAAGGCTTCCAATGTTGTAGAATGTTTGCCTCTTGCAATGATTACAACTCAAATGAAAAACAATAACAATCCTATGAATCTCTTTCAAAAGCTATGAAATATCAACATGAGAGATTCAAGGTTCTTGATCAAAGAATATAAAAATGAGAGCTTTGATCTTGAGAGAGTGAGAGAGAATAGTGTGGCTTTGATTCTTTGTAAAATTGTGTATCAAAATGATTCTAGATGATAGAAATGATTAGGAAAAGGTTTATATAGAATACCCAAAAGTTAGAGCACTTAGAATTGCTTTTGAGAAGTGAAAAACGTATTTAAAAAACCATATCTGATCAAGTTACTCGAGTGAAATGAGTGTTACTCGAGTAAACCGAAAGCAAGATAATTTTCACTCGAGTGAGACAAAAAAATACTCGAGTAAAGTGCAGATAATCGATTATCAAAAGTTTGTTAATCGATTATCAGTTCAAAATACACTGTTAATCAATTATCAAAATCTGTTAATCGATTATTAACATTAAAAATCACTTAAAACTTGTTTTCTCAAAAACTAAACCTTTTCTTTCAAACCTTTAAGCCACCTATTGATTTTAGGCAAAGTGAATACTCAAAATATAATATAATCATGCAATCAAAAGAGATTCACTACCCTCTAATAAATTCTACCCAAACTCATAAACTAAAAGACTTGTGAGGCAAAAGATAAAACAATAAAACATAAACTACCAAACTAAGTCTTCATGAGTTGGTTCTTTCTTCATAACTTGATGTTTGTTGTTGCTTGTTGAGCTTGAACTTGATCAACACATTTGTAGCTTGTTCAAAACCTTTTGGCATTTATCAAAACATTCTTCATGGATCTTACAATCTCCCCCTTTTTGAAAATGACAAACATGTTTTGAAATTATGAAGTTCATTGAAGTTGTTGATGCTTGAACCATTTGATCACTTGGTGAGACTCTTGCTCCCCCTCAATTTATGCTTTTGACATTTGAATCCAATTGAGTAAGCTTGATTCTCCCCATATCTTCAACAACTTTGCTCAACCTACATAAAAACAACAAAACAACCTTTCTCCAAACATACCATTTAAAAAAAATATTTCTCCCCTTTGTTTCAAAACATCATATTTCTCCCCCTTTGGCATTATCAAAAAGAAATATATACCAATTGTAACTAATACCAATTGAAATAAGATCTAAGCCAAAATAGAAGAAATATAACCAAAGCATGATAATCATCTAATGATTAAAATTAATATCAAACATGAGAGATTCAAGGTTCTTGATCAAAGAATATAAAAATGAGAGCTTTGATCTTGAGAGAGTGAGAGAGAATAGTGTGGCTTTGATTCTTTGTAAAATTGTGTATCAAAATGATTCTAGATGATAGAAATGATTAGGAAAAGGTTTATATAGAATACCCAAAAGTTAGAGCACTTAGAATTGCTTTTGAGAAGTGAAAAACGTATTTAAAAAACCATATCTGATCAAGTTACTCGAGTGAAATGAGTGTTACTCGAGTAAACCGAAAGCAAGATAATTTTCACTCGAGTGAGACAAAAAAATACTCGAGTAAAGTGCAGATAATCGATTATCAAAAGTTTGTTAATCGATTATCAGTTCAAAATACACTGTTAATCAATTATCAAAATCTGTTAATCGATTATTAACATTAAAAATCACTTAAAACTTGTTTTCTCAAAAACTAAACATTTTCTTTCAAACCTTTAAGCCACCTATTGATTTTAGGCAAAGTGAATACTCAAAATATAATATAATCATGCAATCAAAAGAGATTCACTACCCTCTAATAAATTCTACCCAAACTCATAAACTAAAAGACTTGTGAGGCAAAAGATAAAACAATAAAACATAAACTACCAAACTAAGTCTTCATGAGTTGGTTCTTTCTTCATAACTTGATGTTTGTTGTTGCTTGTTGAGCTTGAACTTGATCAACACATTTGTAGCTTGTTCAAAACCTTTTGGCATTTATCAAAACATTCTTCATGGATCTTACAATCTCCCCCTTTTTGAAAATGACAAACATGTTTTGAAATTATGAAGTTCATTGAAGTTGTTGATGCTTGAACCATTTGATCACTTGGTGAGACTCTTGCTCCCCCTCAATTTATGCTTTTGACATTTGAATCCAATTGAGTAAGCTTGATTCTCCCCCTATCTTCAACAACTTTGCTCAACCTACATAAAAACAACAAAACAACCTTTCTCCAAACATACCATTTAAAAAAAATATTTCTCCCCTTTGTTTCAAAACATCATATTTCTCCCCCTTTGGCATTATCAAAAAGAAATATATACCAATTGTAACTAATACCAATTGAAATAAGATCTAAGCCAAAATAGAAGAAATATAACCAAAGCATGATAATCATCTAATGATTAAAATTAATATCAAACATGAGAGATTCAAGGTTCTTGATCAAAGAATATAAAAATGAGAGCTTTGATCTTGAGAGAGTGAGAGAGAATAGTGTGGCTTTGATTCTTTGTAAAATTGTGTATCAAAATGATTCTAGATGATAGAAATGATTAGGAAAAGGTTTATATAGAATACCCAAAAGTTAGAGCACTTAGAATTGCTTTTGAGAAGTGAAAAACGTATTTAAAAAACCATATCTGATCAAGTTACTCGAGTGAAATGAGTGTTACTCGAGTAAACCGAAAGCAAGATAATTTTCACTCGAGTGAGACAAAAAAATACTCGAGTAAAGTGCAGATAATCGATTATCAAAAGTTTGTTAATCGATTATCAGTTCAAAATACACTGTTAATCAATTATCAAAATCTGTTAATCGATTATTAACATTAAAAATCACTTAAAACTTGTTTTCTCAAAAACTAAACCTTTTCTTTCAAACCTTTAAGCCACCTATTGATTTTAGGCAAAGTGAATACTCAAAATATAATATAATCATGCAATCAAAAGAGATTCACTACCCTCTAATAAATTCTACCCAAACTCATAAACTAAAAGACTTGTGAGGCAAAAGATAAAACAATAAAACATAAACTACCAAACTAAGTCTTCATGAGTTGGTTCTTTCTTCATAACTTGATGTTTGTTGTTGCTTGTTGAGCTTGAACTTGATCAACACATTTGTAGCTTGTTCAAAACCTTTTGGCATTTATCAAAACATTCTTCATGGATCTTACAATCTCCCCCTTTTTGAAAATGACAAACATGTTTTGAAATTATGAAGTTCATTGAAGTTGTTGATGCTTGAACCATTTGATCACTTGGTGAGACTCTTGCTCCCCCTCAATTTATGCTTTTGACATTTGAATCCAATTGAGTAAGCTTGATTCTCCCCCTATCTTCAACAACTTTGCTCAACCTACATAAAAACAACAAAACAACCTTTCTCCAAACATACCATTTAAAAAAAATATTTCTCCCCTTTGTTTCAAAACATCATATTTCTCCCCCTTTGGCATTATCAAAAAGAAATATATACCAATTGTAACTAATACCAATTGAAATAAGATCTAAGCCAAAATAGAAGAAATATAACCAAAGCATGATAATCATCTAATGATTAAAATTAATATCAAACATGAGAGATTCAAGGTTCTTGATCAAAGAATATAAAAATGAGAGCTTTGATCTTGAGAGAGTGAGAGAGAATAGTGTGGCTTTGATTCTTTGTAAAATTGTGTATCAAAATGATTCTAGATGATAGAAATGATTAGGAAAAGGTTTATATAGAATACCCAAAAGTTAGAGCACTTAGAATTGCTTTTGAGAAGTGAAAAACGTATTTAAAAAACCATATCTGATCAAGTTACTCGAGTGAAATGAGTGTTACTCGAGTAAACCGAAAGCAAGATAATTTTCACTCGAGTGAGACAAAAAAATACTCGAGTAAAGTGCAGATAATCGATTATCAAAAGTTTGTTAATCGATTATCAGTTCAAAATACACTGTTAATCAATTATCAAAATCTGTTAATCGATTATTAACATTAAAAATCACTTAAAACTTGTTTTCTCAAAAACTAAACCTTTTCTTTCAAACCTTTAAGCCACCTATTGATTTTAGGCAAAGTGAATACTCAAAATATAATATAATCATGCAATCAAAAGAGATTCACTACCCTCTAATAAATTCTACCCAAACTCATAAACTAAAAGACTTGTGAGGCAAAAGATAAAACAATAAAACATAAACTACCAAACTAAGTCTTCATGAGTTGGTTCTTTCTTCATAACTTGATGTTTGTTGTTGCTTGTTGAGCTTGAACTTGATCAACACATTTGTAGCTTGTTCAAAACCTTTTGGCATTTATCAAAACATTCTTCATGGATCTTACAATCTCCCCCTTTTTGAAAATGACAAACATGTTTTGAAATTATGAAGTTCATTGAAGTTGTTGATGCTTGAACCATTTGATCACTTGGTGAGACTCTTGCTCCCCCTCAATTTATGCTTTTGACATTTGAATCCAATTGAGTAAGCTTGATTCTCCCCCTATCTTCAACAACTTTGCTCAACCTACATAAAAACAACAAAACAACCTTTCTCCAAACATACCATTTAAAAAAAATATTTCTCCCCTTTGTTTCAAAACATCATATTTCTCCCCCTTTGGCATTATCAAAAAGAAATATATACCAATTGTAACTAATACCAATTGAAATAAGATCTAAGCCAAAATAGAAGAAATATAACCAAAGCATGATAATCATCTAATGATTAAAATTAATATCAAACATGAGAGATTCAAGGTTCTTGATCAAAGAATATAAAAATGAGAGCTTTGATCTTGAGAGAGTGAGAGAGAATAGTGTGGCTTTGATTCTTTGTAAAATTGTGTATCAAAATGATTCTAGATGATAGAAATGATTAGGAAAAGGTTTATATAGAATACCCAAAAGTTAGAGCACTTAGAATTGCTTTTGAGAAGTGAAAAACGTATTTAAAAAACCATATCTGATCAAGTTACTCGAGTGAAATGAGTGTTACTCGAGTAAACCGAAAGCAAGATAATTTTCACTCGAGTGAGACAAAAAAATACTCGAGTAAAGTGCAGATAATCGATTATCAAAAGTTTGTTAATCGATTATCAGTTCAAAATACACTGTTAATCAATTATCAAAATCTGTTAATCGATTATTAACATTAAAAATCACTTAAAACTTGTTTTCTCAAAAACTAAACATTTTCTTTCAAACCTTTAAGCCACCTATTGATTTTAGGCAAAGTGAATACTCAAAATATAATATAATCATGCAATCAAAAGAGATTCACTACCCTCTAATAAATTCTACCCAAACTCATAAACTAAAAGACTTGTGAGGCAAAAGATAAAACAATAAAACATAAACTACCAAACTAAGTCTTCATGAGTTGGTTCTTTCTTCATAACTTGATGTTTGTTGTTGCTTGTTGAGCTTGAACTTGATCAACACATTTGTAGCTTGTTCAAAACCTTTTGGCATTTATCAAAACATTCTTCATGGATCTTACAATCTCCCCCTTTTTGAAAATGACAAACATGTTTTGAAATTATGAAGTTCATTGAAGTTGTTGATGCTTGAACCATTTGATCACTTGGTGAGACTCTTGCTCCCCCTCAATTTATGCTTTTGACATTTGAATCCAATTGAGTAAGCTTGATTCTCCCCCTATCTTCAACAACTTTGCTCAACCTACATAAAAACAACAAAACAACCTTTCTCCAAACATACCATTTAAAAAAAATATTTCTCCCCTTTGTTTCAAAACATCATATTTCTCCCCCTTTGGCATTATCAAAAAGAAATATATACCAATTGTAACTAATACCAATTGAAATAAGATCTAAGCCAAAATAGAAGAAATATAACCAAAGCATGATAATCATCTAATGATTAAAATTAATATCAAACATGAGAGATTCAAGGTTCTTGATCAAAGAATATAAAAATGAGAGCTTTGATCTTGAGAGAGTGAGAGAGAATAGTGTGGCTTTGATTCTTTGTAAAATTGTGTATCAAAATGATTCTAGATGATAGAAATGATTAGGAAAAGGTTTATATAGAATACCCAAAAGTTAGAGCACTTAGAATTGCTTTTGAGAAGTGAAAAACGTATTTAAAAAACCATATCTGATCAAGTTACTCGAGTGAAATGAGTGTTACTCGAGTAAACCGAAAGCAAGATAATTTTCACTCGAGTGAGACAAAAAAATACTCGAGTAAAGTGCAGATAATCGATTATCAAAAGTTTGTTAATCGATTATCAGTTCAAAATACACTGTTAATCAATTATCAAAATCTGTTAATCGATTATTAACATTAAAAATCACTTAAAACTTGTTTTCTCAAAAACTAAACCTTTTCTTTCAAACCTTTAAGCCACCTATTGATTTTAGGCAAAGTGAATACTCAAAATATAATATAATCATGCAATCAAAAGAGATTCACTACCCTCTAATAAATTCTACCCAAACTCATAAACTAAAAGACTTGTGAGGCAAAAGATAAAACAATAAAACATAAACTACCAAACTAAGTCTTCATGAGTTGGTTCTTTCTTCATAACTTGATGTTTGTTGTTGCTTGTTGAGCTTGAACTTGATCAACACATTTGTAGCTTGTTCAAAACCTTTTGGCATTTATCAAAACATTCTTCATGGATCTTACAATCTCCCCCTTTTTGAAAATGACAAACATGTTTTGAAATTATGAAGTTCATTGAAGTTGTTGATGCTTGAACCATTTGATCACTTGGTGAGACTCTTGCTCCCCCTCAATTTATGCTTTTGACATTTGAATCCAATTGAGTAAGCTTGATTCTCCCCCTATCTTCAACAACTTTGCTCAACCTACATAAAAACAACAAAACAACCTTTCTCCAAACATACCATTTAAAAAAAATATTTCTCCCCTTTGTTTCAAAACATCATATTTCTCCCCCTTTGGCATTATCAAAAAGAAATATATACCAATTGTAACTAATACCAATTGAAATAAGATCTAAGCCAAAATAGAAGAAATATAACCAAAGCATGATAATCATCTAATGATTAAAATTAATATCAAACATGAGAGATTCAAGGTTCTTGATCAAAGAATATAAAAATGAGAGCTTTGATCTTGAGAGAGTGAGAGAGAATAGTGTGGCTTTGATTCTTTGTAAAATTGTGTATCAAAATGATTCTAGATGATAGAAATGATTAGGAAAAGGTTTATATAGAATACCCAAAAGTTAGAGCACTTAGAATTGCTTTTGAGAAGTGAAAAACGTATTTAAAAAACCATATCTGATCAAGTTACTCGAGTGAAATGAGTGTTACTCGAGTAAACCGAAAGCAAGATAATTTTCACTCGAGTGAGACAAAAAAATACTCGAGTAAAGTGCAGATAATCGATTATCAAAAGTTTGTTAATCGATTATCAGTTCAAAATACACTGTTAATCAATTATCAAAATCTGTTAATCGATTATTAACATTAAAAATCACTTAAAACTTGTTTTCTCAAAAACTAAACCTTTTCTTTCAAACCTTTAAGCCACCTATTGATTTTAGGCAAAGTGAATACTCAAAATATAATATAATCATGCAATCAAAAGAGATTCACTACCCTCTAATAAATTCTACCCAAACTCATAAACTAAAAGACTTGTGAGGCAAAAGATAAAACAATAAAACATAAACTACCAAACTAAGTCTTCATGAGTTGGTTCTTTCTTCATAACTTGATGTTTGTTGTTGCTTGTTGAGCTTGAACTTGATCAACACATTTGTAGCTTGTTCAAAACCTTTTGGCATTTATCAAAACATTCTTCATGGATCTTACAATCTCCCCCTTTTTGAAAATGACAAACATGTTTTGAAATTATGAAGTTCATTGAAGTTGTTGATGCTTGAACCATTTGATCACTTGGTGAGACTCTTGCTCCCCCTCAATTTATGCTTTTGACATTTGAATCCAATTGAGTAAGCTTGATTCTCCCCCTATCTTCAACAACTTTGCTCAACCTACATAAAAACAACAAAACAACCTTTCTCCAAACATACCATTTAAAAAAAATATTTCTCCCCTTTGTTTCAAAACATCATATTTCTCCCCCTTTGGCATTATCAAAAAGAAATATATACCAATTGTAACTAATACCAATTGAAATAAGATCTAAGCCAAAATAGAAGAAATATAACCAAAGCATGATAATCATCTAATGATTAAAATTAATATCAAACATGAGAGATTCAAGGTTCTTGATCAAAGAATATAAAAATGAGAGCTTTGATCTTGAGAGAGTGAGAGAGAATAGTGTGGCTTTGATTCTTTGTAAAATTGTGTATCAAAATGATTCTAGATGATAGAAATGATTAGGAAAAGGTTTATATAGAATACCCAAAAGTTAGAGCACTTAGAATTGCTTTTGAGAAGTGAAAAACGTATTTAAAAAACCATATCTGATCAAGTTACTCGAGTGAAATGAGTGTTACTCGAGTAAACCGAAAGCAAGATAATTTTCACTCGAGTGAGACAAAAAAATACTCGAGTAAAGTGCAGATAATCGATTATCAAAAGTTTGTTAATCGATTATCAGTTCAAAATACACTGTTAATCAATTATCAAAATCTGTTAATCGATTATTAACATTAAAAATCACTTAAAACTTGTTTTCTCAAAAACTAAACATTTTCTTTCAAACCTTTAAGCCACCTATTGATTTTAGGCAAAGTGAATACTCAAAATATAATATAATCATGCAATCAAAAGAGATTCACTACCCTCTAATAAATTCTACCCAAACTCATAAACTAAAAGACTTGTGAGGCAAAAGATAAAACAATAAAACATAAACTACCAAACTAAGTCTTCATGAGTTGGTTCTTTCTTCATAACTTGATGTTTGTTGTTGCTTGTTGAGCTTGAACTTGATCAACACATTTGTAGCTTGTTCAAAACCTTTTGGCATTTATCAAAACATTCTTCATGGATCTTACAATCTCCCCCTTTTTGAAAATGACAAACATGTTTTGAAATTATGAAGTTCATTGAAGTTGTTGATGCTTGAACCATTTGATCACTTGGTGAGACTCTTGCTCCCCCTCAATTTATGCTTTTGACATTTGAATCCAATTGAGTAAGCTTGATTCTCCCCCTATCTTCAACAACTTTGCTCAACCTACATAAAAACAACAAAACAACCTTTCTCCAAACATACCATTTAAAAAAAATATTTCTCCCCTTTGTTTCAAAACATCATATTTCTCCCCCTTTGGCATTATCAAAAAGAAATATATACCAATTGTAACTAATACCAATTGAAATAAGATCTAAGCCAAAATAGAAGAAATATAACCAAAGCATGATAATCATCTAATGATTAAAATTAATATCAAACATGAGAGATTCAAGGTTCTTGATCAAAGAATATAAAAATGAGAGCTTTGATCTTGAGAGAGTGAGAGAGAATAGTGTGGCTTTGATTCTTTGTAAAATTGTGTATCAAAATGATTCTAGATGATAGAAATGATTAGGAAAAGGTTTATATAGAATACCCAAAAGTTAGAGCACTTAGAATTGCTTTTGAGAAGTGAAAAACGTATTTAAAAAACCATATCTGATCAAGTTACTCGAGTGAAATGAGTGTTACTCGAGTGAAATGAGTGTTACTCGAGTAAACCGAAAGCAAGATAATTTTCACTCGAGTGAGACAAAAAAATACTCGAGTAAAGTGCAGATAATCGATTATCAAAAGTTTGTTAATCGATTATCAGTTCAAAATACACTGTTAATCAATTATCAAAATCTGTTAATCGATTATTAACATTAAAAATCACTTAAAACTTGTTTTCTCAAAAACTAAACCTTTTCTTTCAAACCTTTAAGCCACCTATTGATTTTAGGCAAAGTGAATACTCAAAATATAATATAATCATGCAATCAAAAGAGATTCACTACCCTCTAATAAATTCTACCCAAACTCATAAACTAAAAGACTTGTGAGGCAAAAGATAAAACAATAAAACATAAACTACCAAACTAAGTCTTCATGAGTTGGTTCTTTCTTCATAACTTGATGTTTGTTGTTGCTTGTTGAGCTTGAACTTGATCAACACATTTGTAGCTTGTTCAAAACCTTTTGGCATTTATCAAAACATTCTTCATGGATCTTACAAGACGTTGTCCGAAGGAGACTGTACGCAATGATGGAAATCCACGTAATAAATTCTAAAATTCTTTGTAAAAGCTCAAAGAGTATATGAATAGAAATAAAATTGTGAATTTAAATAAGATATGAGAAAAGTAATAAAATGTTCATAAGTTTGAATGTATGAAATAATGAAACTGAACAACTGGAACTAATTTACGATTGATATGAAAGTACTTGAAATTGGTATGGGAATGCTTTATGTGATTATGTGACTTATGGCTAAATGTGTTTGGCTTAGTAGGTCATTATGTCTAGTTAGACACTACTTTCTACTTCATGTGTAAAGCTCACCCTTACAACCATTTTTCCAGGTTCAGGAGTTTGAGCTGCACTATATTTTGTTATAAATAAGTCTTGTTTAGTTTATTATTTTTCATCCGTGAGAGCCCTGTGGATATATTATCTGGTTACCAAGGCACGGAGATCAAATTAAATTGTTTATAAATATTTTTTTGGACTGTGCTGGTTGACAGGTTTATAAATGTTATTTTTGGGAAAATCCGATAAACAGAGGAGACTCTGTCCGTTTTTCCGGAAAAATATTCTTAAGTATTTTAATTTAAAAAGAAATTTTCAAGTACCATTTTTGATAAAACATCAATTTAATTAAACATTTGTGAGGGTGTTACATAATTCCCCAATCATCGATGGTTGTGATCCAATAAGACTTGATAAGAAAAGTTTAAGAGTAATGAAAAGACTTACCATTATAAGAAGCAAAAGCTTATGAAATATTGATAATGAGAACTGAATCGAGAATGAAAGTGTGAAGAGAGGAATGAAACCTATGAAGAGGGAAAGTAATGAAAGTGAGAGATGTACAAGTTGAGATTGAGAAAGTAATTGAGAAAGAAAGAATGTTTATGTTGAAAAGTGAAAATAAGTCAGGCAAGATAATGAATATTGATGATGATGATAATGATGATGATGATATACTTGAATGCTATGTTGTATGTACGTTGTATGGTTATGTTTGTATTGTCTTGATATCTTGCCTATTGTAAACCCACACCGTCGACGATGCGTCGTTCGGATCGCTTACTCTCTCTTGTCTCGTTGGCATATCAGTGCTGTTGGTATCGCAACGGACAGATGGAGTATCGTATGACGATCACCACCTGGAAAAGACATAGAAACGGTTGGAAGCCTACTCCCTATGGTTGGGTATGGACTGGATGTACTCAGAGAGTGATTCCGGACTCGGAGCACACCTTGAGTGGAGTTAACCTGGAACCGCATCTGGGACAAGTCACAGTATAAGGATACAGCAGCTACGAAGAAAAGGTGCGAAATGAAACTCAGGAAAGCTCCACCACTCTAGATGGAGTGGAGTTAGAGTCAAACAACAATGGGAAAGCAGCGACAGGGATGGCATCATCTTCGGGAGTGAAGAAAGGACGCAAGAAGAAAGGGAAACTTCATCCAGTTGTTTTCAACAGGAAGGTTTAAGGGTAGTGTTATTAGTCTAAGTCTTTTGTTAGTGCTTTGAGTCAAGGAATACCCAAGCAATTAACCAGTTATGTAATCAAGCTAAGTCTTTAATTCTATCTTGTTGAGTATTTCTATTTTGGAAGAAGGGACAATGTAATCTTTTGGAAACAGTTATGAATACTTTTGATATAATACAATGGATTATGATGTTCTTGGAACCAAGTCTTCTTATGAAGATGAATGTTTTACGAAAAGAGATGTTTTAGTAACAACTCGGTTTTCAGTAATGAATGTTAAGTGCAACAACGACATTTCAATAATGTTTTCAAAAAAAAAAATTTGGCCACATTTTTACAACTTATTAAATAAAAGTTGGTTATTTTGTGTTGCGAAAATCGGGCTGTTACAGTTTTGAGCTCATAAGATATATATAATGCATGATCCTACATTGATATATATGTGTCCCATGTGGGAGATTGTTGGATATTTATCTAATAAGTGGGACTACATATAAAAATTATCATGAATTATATATGCTATCTGATAGATGGTTGGGCCTAGCAAAGATTAAAAGAATTATTGTACCTATTTGGAAGAAGGGAATAGGATAGAATAAGATAGTAATTAAATAAAGGCAAAACTACTAGATTGGTCCCTTAAGTTATTTTTTAGTTGCGATTTCGTCCCTTAACTTTTTTTCGTTTCAAATAAGTCCTGAAGTTATTGAAGTGTAACAAATAAGTCCTTTCCGTTAATTTTTTTCATTAAGAGACACGTGTCACCATAAGAAAATTAAAAAAAATATCATTAAATCATTTTTTATTACGTGGCACCATTAGTTGAGTGACACGTGTCACTTAATAGAAAAAACTAACGGAAAGGACTTATTTGTTACACGGCAACAACTTCAGGACTTATTTGAAACGAAAAAAAGTTAAGGGACGAAATCACAACCAAAAAATAACTTACAGGACCAATCTAGTGGTTCTGCCTTAAATAAATTAGATTATTAGATAATATTTTATGATTTTATTCTAGAAGGTTCTTAGTGTTTAGGATTATGCCAAGTGTATGGGTATTATTAGTTTTAGGGTTGTAATATTTGCTATATAAGGATTGTATCCCTTAAGCTCTACGATGAATGAAAAATGAATCAAGTCTTTTAGTATTTATTTGTTATTTTTCCTCTTATCTGCTTAATCTCTCTTGGTAGGATTATTCATCCTATCAAATAGCGCTTTCATTCTCTTACCCAACCTCCCCACCTACCATGGGTTTCCATCAGCCACCACCATTATACTCTCCCCATCAGCCACCACCATGTCATATATGTTACACATCCTGTCTTCCAGAATATAACCATTTCCTTCCACCTAACCTATCACATGAAGACCTGATGGAAACCTACCATTACAGATCTTATTACCTCCACCACCACCACCTCCATTCTCAACCACTCCGGCCGCCACCTCAGCCACCACCATTTTGTCACCTTCCCATCGCCGGTTACACTTCGGCCAGAGATACCTTCTCTGACATCCGAGAGAAACTACTTAAGATGCAAGAAGATTTGATAGCCAATAGAGAAGCCATACTCTTTGAAAGCCAAAACCTAAAAAAATTAGAAACAAATTTTCTTCCCTCTCTTTCGAAGGAACAGTCGGCGGCGAGCACTAACCCGCCACCACCAGATCTGAAACGGAGTCCACCGCCGGTCATTGCACCATTACGGGCGAGCACTGCCCCGCCACCACCAGATCTGAAACGGAGTCCACCGCCAGTCACCGCACCATTACGGGAACCACGGTCATCGCCGCAAGCTTTGCCATTAGACACTTTTTCCAGTGAAAGAGATGAGACAAAGAAAGAGCTCCCTGTTAGCCACCACGCCACGCTGTCGTAGTCAACTCCACCGTCACGAGATCCGATATGGAGACCACCGTCTCCGCCATCGGACTTCCCCTCCGATGAGAACAAGAAGAGAGAGGACGAGAACTCCGAGCCCAGTCGCCGGCCACCGCTGCGAACTTCGTTGTGGACAACACCGTGGAAGCCTCCTTTGCCACCAAAAACCGCCTCAAAGTTTGCAGTGACTCCAGATCTATGGCACGAAAAGGAGAAAAATATGGGGTTCAACAAGGAGAAAAGGATGGAAGAAATTGAAGAGGAAGAAGAAAACAAGTTAGGTCTGAAAGGGTTTTTAAAGGAGGAAGTATTTTTGGTTTAAGTCTGAAAGAACCGTTGAAAGCATTTTTAGAGAAGAAAAAAATGCTATGTGAACCCACTGCTATAGCTACACACCCTCCCTTTGCATGTGATAGACACACAGCTTACACAAACCTGCCACCATCCTTTCTTCACTAGTGTGGGGCCACTCAAATTTCTCTTAGTGATTTGTGTGCAACCACTACATTTCTAATTCATGATGCTCTTGGTGCATCACGTGGTCCCCAATTATTTTTAATATATGTTGCAAACCAATTCTCTTCAATTTTTCTACTACGAAGCAGTATGGATCACATTCCATTTATTCAAGGGTCCAAGATTTTGGAGCATGTGGCACATATTTTTATCTTGGGCCTAAATATGTTTTAGAGGACAATGACAATTAGGGGTGTTCAAAACCGAACCGGACCAATTAAAAACTACAAAACCGGACCGAAAAACCAAAAACCGAAAAAACCGCATGTACTGGATTTTTTTGGACTGGTTTTCTGTAAACCGAATGATTCGGTTTGGTTTTTGGTTTCAGTTGAAAAAACGAAACGGTCCAAACCGAACCGATCCTTCCATATGTGCACATGAAACGCAGCATTTTGTCCCATATCTGTGTTGTGTTTTTAGGTTTAGGTTTTGGGGGGTACTGCTCAAAGACTCAAACATGGCAGACGGCACAAACTAAAGGCACAAAGCCACAACACACAAGAACGAAGAATCCTCTCCTACCCCTCTCAAAGCACCGCCGCCGCCTCTCCTCTGCTGCCGCCGCCGCCTCTCCTGTACTTTCCGTCTCCCCTCTACCGCCGCTCTCTCAACCAGACCCGTCGCCAACTCGCCATCATCTCATCATCTCACGACCCGTCGCCAATGGAGCCGTGGAGGTAAGATTTCTTCATTTTCTTACTTTGTTACTATTTATTTTTAAATGTTACTATTTTTGGCTTTAGTGTTAGTGTGTTTACAGATTTGAGGAAGGAAGGAAGAAAGGAAGGAAGAGGGCTTACTGTGTGACTAACAGTTCTATTTTACTTTGATGAATAGATCGATGTGGATTATCTTTCTAGCTCTTTAAAGGCTTTGATTAGGTTCTTTTTGGAGCAAAACTAGCAACTTTCTGATTTGGTTAAGAAATATGTTGTCTTTCAACTTCTATTTATGTAATGTAATGGTAAAAATATTAGATTACCTGTTTATCAGTAATTTGGATTCACTTTTGTCATTTATAAATTCAGATCTTTGCGAGTACTTTCTAGTTGCATGTGATATTGCTTATCAATAAGTATGGTAGTAATCTCTTGGTTGATGGATTTCCTGTTTTAATCTCTTTTGTATGTATGTGTGTGTCTGTTTTTGGCTTAATCTCCATTGTTAGACTTTTATTGGGAGTATTGCATTGTCCAGGTAGTTGATTCATCTTGAATTCTTGAGTTCAAGTTGTATGTGCTATGAATTTTATTGTCTAAGATCAGATTAACATTTTTATACGAAAAAAAGTAGCTACTTGTGGTTAGTATAGCAGTCTATTTAACTAAATATTGAACTATTCTGTTAAAAAGATCATAAATTCAGCTGAATGTCAACTACTTACCCAGTGCGGAATCCATCGTGGTAAAATGTAAGACTCTGGCTTAAATAACAACCAGGATCACAATGAAGCCAATGAGTTGATAAATCCTGCATGTATCAGTTAAATAACAACCAAGCGACACAGCAAGTTGCTTGAATGTTGAATAATGCCGTATAATGTATCAGTTGGTAACTTGGTATGATATTTTTTAGAGCTATTACCTTCCTTGGACATGTTAGCCACTGAGATCTACCCATGATATTTGCAAGCTGCAAAACGAGTTTTATTAAAATGTTATCAATATCCAATTCTGAACAGGTTGATTGACTGTAAGAGAAGCAGGCACTTAATTTCCAACACCAACAGGAGATTCCAGGAAAAAGTAGGTATTGGATTTGGGTGGAGGACTTCGAGGCATGTACCAAATCCAGGTAGTAGACATCTTCAGAATCTTATTTTAAATAGTTTTTTTTTTAGAATAAGTATGTTTTTTCATGTTTTCTGGTTTGCTGAATATTTTTTCTCATGACCTCTTGCTGGAGAAATATTCTCTTACTGGTTTGCACTTTTTAGTTAATCATATTATGAGTTCATTCGGGTAAACAGTTTAATTAAGCACTTATTTCAATAAGCTTCTTTTGAAATAAGCTAAAAAGGACATATTTCCCTTAGCCTCTGTGATATGCTTATTGAAACAAGTTATAAGGAGCTTATAGGATGGTCATAAGCAATTTTCATAAGCTTCTCAGATAAACTTATTTGAATAAGATATTCTTATAAGCCCAAATAAGCTCTCTATATAGCTTTTTAATTGTCTAGTATGCTGCATTTGTTGTGCATATTGGCTAATTATTAATACACATGGGTGTACATGCTTTCAAGTTGATGTCTTTTTCCTTTTCTTCCTCTTGCTTTCTGTTTCAGCAACTAAGAACCTATCTCATTGTAGCAACATTTCACCGATACATACAATCAAGAACTCCTTTACTTCTGATATTCATACCATGCATTTTGAAGTATTATTAAATTAAAATTATTTGCAACAGTAGCCCCAAAGAGAAGGAATTAACCTAACAGCTTAAAGGATTGGGTCATATGGGGAAAACCAAGTAAGGAAAGCCTTTTCACCTGTCTCTAATAATTCCAAACTCAATTGGAATTCATGTTATTATAACAAGATACACAGAGTTGATTAAAATAAAGGAAAAGTACGCCCAAACAATAATAATAATTTCAAGCAAAAGGAATTTCTTTTACAGTTTTAGGTTCATCTGCTGGCATCTTATAGCTAATCATCACTGCAGACTGTTATTAATCAAAAGGAATATTAAATTACTAGCAAATAGATGGTAGAATTGCATTAAAAGTTAATGATTCGTTACTTACTTACCCCAGCAGCTTCAGATTCCACAAAACATGAAAATCGTGGCTCATCATGTGATGGAACATGGAAAGTTGGTATAAGGGGGGGATTAGGTGCTGGAATTTTTTGGCTGAAATGAGTCTTTATTAACTCAACAACTGAAGAAAGAGGATTACATTAAAAAAGATTGCCACCAAAACCCAATAAAAAACCTGGTTTATGTATTTATACTTTTTCCCTTATTTAACTAATAAATTATAAATTATAACAGAGATACTAATTTAAGGATTCACAAAAACACGTGACATCACTATGAACACAATCTCAAATATACACAAGTAAACTTCAAATAGCATATTGAAGAAAATGTTCAGCCTCAAGATCAGATGACCTCGTAAGCAATGATGCAGAATTTCTGGTACAAACTATTTAGGGATTGTTTACCTGAAATATATAATAAACAGCATCAGATGAACTCTCCAGTTGTGCAACTGAGTAATTTAACGGAGATCTATATTGGGCACTAATCAAAAAGTGTCTCAATGCAAGTGGATGGTAAAGCTCAATAATCTGCAAAGAGAGAAACAAAATCTCATGAAAGATGTGCACAAAACATCATGTAAGAGACCTATACCATGTAAAAACTTCAACTAAATTTAAAAACTATATTAACCTGGCGAATAGTGAAAAAGTTGCCCAAGGACTTTGACATCTTCTCATTATTATTAGTAACGTGCCCATTATGCAGCCAATAACTGATATTGCTCTCATTGTCCGCAGCCCAGCTCTGGGCAATCTCGTTTTCATGATGAGGGAAGATTAAATCAATTCCACCACCATGAATATCAAATTTATGAGTTAAATAACAAGCACTCATTGCACTGCATTCAATGTGCCACCCCGATCTTCCAGGACCCCAAGGACTGTCCCAGCTAGGTTCACCACTCTCCAACTGCAATCACAGCCATATTGAATAAAAATCTCCAACTGAAGATGGAGGTCACGAGTTTTGGGGCGAGGGTCGCGATTCACGCATCAACGGCGATGGCCGGCGCTGGAGCTCGGTTCCGTGGCGGTGGCGAAAACCGAGGAGGAGAGCGATGAAGGGAGAGAACGGGACGGAGGAGGCCGAGAGAGAAAATAACGAGGAAGAGAGAGAGAGAGGCTAAGGACGGTGGTGATAACATGGAACCAGGGGAGAGAATGAGGGAAGAAGAGAAAGGAACCCTAGGTGGAGGAAGGGTTTGGCGGCACAAAAAGGGAACCTCCAGGGTTCTCTAAAACAACAAAAAGGAACGCAGGTGTTTTTTTTTTAATCTAATTTTTCAGACTGGTCATCAAAATGAACCACTCTGGAATGAATGCGGAACCGGTTTTAATTAATATATTTTCAGACTGATTATTTAAATGAACCAGTTTGGTTTAAACTAATTCCAACTTCTAGATCGGTTCCGTGCGGAACCGGTCTTAATTAAGTGGTCTGAAAAATATATTTTGTACTAGTGAGAGTTGTATATGGCTGAAACCTGAAATGTTTAGGTAGCATATTTTCTGTTATAGAGCATCTCTGTATTGCAAATACATAAATAACCATTTATTGTTTATGATGTATCAAATATTAGCACTAGTGCGTGCTACATTGTTGCTGCTAGTGCCAATCTTATAAGGGTATTGTGATTTTGTTATGGTCATTTATTTCGATGTGGTTCATTTTTTATTGCAAATATGAAAAGAAGTCTCTGACATTTTAGCTGTTCTGCTATGTTTTCTTGTCTTGTGAGAGTTTAAAAAAAACACACTGAACATGAGGAAGGTGTTGTGATTGAATCTTTTTCTTTCCACTCGTGTCCTTAAATGGAATATGGAAGAACTCCTCTACTATAGCATTGAGATGGCTAGTTAGTAATTAGTAATGCAGTAAAATACACTAATTAATGTAATTTGACACTTTTTTTTTCATGGATTCATCATATACTATTGAGTTTTTTTATCAGTTAGTCAAGATGTTTTATTTCTATTTTTTTTTTCAGCCCTGTATTCAAGAGTTGTATGTGACTATGTACAGTGAATTTTATGTGGATGTGAATATGTGATTGTATGTGCCTATGAGGCCTTTTTTTTTTTGCTTTCATTTAACAGTGATGCGTAATGCGTATCAAAACAGGGAAAAAATGAAATTTGAAACCGGACCGAATCGGACCAGAACCGCAAGGTTTTTTTTTGGATTGGATCTATTTGGATTTGCTAATATAATGGACAGATCCAAACCGAACCGCACATATATTTTGTTATCGGATCGAATGGTTTTTTGCCTCAAAACCGAACCGATCCGATCTGCGAACACCCCTAATGATAATATTGATTCATAACTTTTGAGTTAAGTCATGGGTTCAACCTTGAGGACAAGGTTGCGCTTCAAGGGGTCAATAATGATAGATGGTTGGGCCTAGCAAAGATTAAAAGAATTATTGTACCTATTTGGAAGAAGGGAATAGGATAGAATAAGATAGTAATTAAATAAATTAGATTATTAGATAATATTTTATGATTTTATTCTAGAAGGTTCTTAGTGTTTAGGATTATGCCAAGTGTATGGGTATTATTAGTTTTAGGGTTGTAATATTTGCTGTATAAGGATTGTATCCCTTATGCTCTATCATGAATGAAAAATGAATCAAGTCTTTTAGGTTTTATTTTTTATTTTCCCTCTTATATGCTTAATCTCTCTTGGTAGGATTCTTCATCCTATCACTATCTAAATAGTTAGCCTATTCAAAGTGATCATTTTAAAGTTTAAGATATTAGGCTATATAGCATCTCATTTAGTATGATATTTATATTGTAGATACCAAAAGTCTTATTTCTATATTGTCGATGAGCAAGAATAGAAGTAAGAAAAATTCAATAGTCGTATACACTCTTATAAATAAAGGATATGATCCCATGTCAGGCACACTAATTTTTTTTCTAGCATTCCATCATTAGAAAAGAGAGAGTTATCCCACATCAAGAAAAGTATTGCATCAAGACTTAGAAGATCAAGAACCCTCAAGTGATAAAAGTCTTAATCTTCCATATGGATTTAGGTATGCTTTTGCTTCTAGATTCTCTTAGTGATATGACGTGAATGTTTTAGTGTTTAACGATTAATTTCATTGTTAAAGTATACAAATAGAGTTTTCTAACATAGCATTCTTTTATTATTGGTTCAGTAACCTCATTTCAAATTTATTTCATTAGCTTACTCGACATACTTAATGTACTACTATGAGCTAAGTATCCAATTTGGATTTTGGACCATCAAACAAACAAAAAAAAAATTACAAAAACACATGGACAAATAAAACTTACTCGACACTACCAAATCAAAAAAAAAAAAAAAAAAAAAAAAATAAATGGGAGAGGGAATCAAAATAGCCCCGAATTCAGTTCTGACCAAATTTAACTATCGGTACACATACATGAGGAGAAAATAAAAAAAAACCATAATCATTTCACAAGCTAGAATCGTGGGTTTCAGAGATATCTAGGGTTATAGAGAATAAGAGAAAGTGAGAGTAACAGAGAATGAGAGAATGTAAGAATGTGAAAAATATGGAGGTAATCAAAAGAACCCTAATTCATGTTAAAAATTGTAGAGTAACATAGAATGAGAGCAAGTGAGATCGACCTGATGCAGCATTGATAGCGATAGCGAATGCAAGCAAGGAAAATGGCAAACAGTGATGGATTCAAGCAATGACAACAACAAGTGGAAGCAAGTGTTGGGTATCGTGAGTCTTGATGTTGAGAAAGGTTGAGAGAGAGTAAGACTGTTGAAGCTTGAGAGACTCCATCTTTGCTGAGATCTTAATTTTGGTTATTTTTTTTTCAATTTACAGTAGGACCGGTTCAATTGAATTAAAAAGAGATTGGCTCAATTGAAAAACCAGTTTTATTATTGTATATGATTTTATTTAAAGATTACAAGACCAGTTCAGCATGCGGTTTAGCACGAAACTGGCTTTAATAATCTATTTACTGGTTATAACAAAAAATAATCATTCTTTTTTTTTTTTTTAAATTAATCTCTACGAGACCAGTTCTACACGAAACCTAATTTAAAACACCAATTTTAAAAATATATTTTGTATTAGTGGGGGTGGCGCCGTCAATGGGGGAGGGGTGTGGGTTGAAGATGATGATATTAATGGAGGAGATGGAAGGGAAGGATTTATATGATGAGCTTTGATCAAGACCGTATGATTGATACAGAGGTTGTGGCTTTTTGGTTTTAAGTTTTTTTTTTATTATTTTAAAATTTAAACCGTTGAATATATCCAACGGTTTAAAATTCAAGTAAGGGATAATCCGGCATTCCGTGTGTAAATGAGTTCGGAAAAATAGTCAATGACGAAGCGCCACATGATACGTAACATATTCCCTAACAAATTTATGGACAGAGGAACTAATGTAATGTCGTTTTGATATTTCTAGGACTTAATTTGTTCTAAAAAGTTTTCGTAGACTAAGTTGACACTAGATGTATTTTTGGGGACCTAATGGATTAATGTTAAATTGTGTAATTGTATTATTTATGGATAATTTGGTTCATAATTATTTAATTAGGTTGATTTGGATAATATTTAATGACTTATTTATGTGATTTTTGTTCTATTTTTAATTTTAATTTTATTTTTAAATTTATTTAGATTTATTTTATTACATAGAAATTAAGATACATAAACCTAATCACCTGACGCAACCTGTAATGACCCAAAATATTAAGGTAATTAAAAATAGGAATTAACAAAAACCTTTTCTTAAAGAGTGTGAAAACCAAAAGCTTTCTTATTATAAGAGTATTTCTATGGTAATATAATTTCCCTATAAACCCTTGTTTACACCCAGAGCATGGTCTTCACAACTCTATCCTCCAGCAAGATGATTCAGACGACGAAACGTCATCCTGACTGTTCCTGCTATCGTACTCTCACTCCAACAAGAGTGGCTTCAATTCTGTCCTTCGAAAAGACCTACCACACAGACATGATAGATGAGAGTAAGTCACATATCATATCGTCTATGAAGATTATATGATTGGTTCAACTACAAACACAATATACTTTATATTAACCAATGCATGCTAAACAAGTGTCTTATCATACAGTATGTATCAACATATCATTAGTCTCTCATGCTATTCATGCTCGTCACTCAAATCATTCTTCCATATGGTCAACTCTTCCATCAATCAACACTATGGATATAGACAACCGTGCACTGGAATGTTTCAACAACCTGTATAACACTCCCACCGGGACATATACTAGAAACCACCCACCATGGCCCCAAAATGAGCAAGTTGACACCCCAGAACTATTGTACACCAATAGCTTTAGGAACTCGTCATTTTCCATCTTATGGAGGTCACACTGTTCCATATGTATCTTATTCCCGTAGCTTACGTAATCTACTTTACACCATGCCTGACAAGTGCAAGATTCATTCATCATTAATTCATTAATCATATCTTTTCAGTTATCTTCTCATCAGGGGTTGCTCTCGTAACACCATAAATAAGCTACCCTTAATTACCCTAAAGAACAACTATTAAGCATGCTCTCAATACATTTTAGCCGAAAACAACACAAGGGTTTAATAATTCAACCGAAAGCAATTCCATTTCTTTTCAAAAGTTAGTTTTTCCAACAAGTGCTGCATAGCAACTAAATAACATCCAAACCGAATGAAAAATCAGAGTTATACATAAGTCATGAGGTTTTCCAGAAATATTTTACAACCATAGAAAATTAAGTACAACATCATCTAACAACCCAAAATACATGTCAAAACATTGGACTAACCCACACTAACTACTCTACTACTTTCCCTAGGAGGGAAAGTGCACCTGCTCGGCCGGGGGCTGTGCTGACACAATCTCTTTACCTGAAAAAGGTTGGTAAGGAGGTGAGTATTACACATGAAATAAAAAGCAGTTCCAAAACTAAACATAATAATAAACCAAGACATACACCATTAAACACTTCGCACATAATATGAAATCATTTCTAACATATTATCCATTCATTATCATTCCCATTCTTTTCTTTTCAATTTAACCTTGCCAATACACCACTAGGCCTTTGTGCACCTGCTAGGTCATATTAACACCCATTAGGTATATTCCCACACCCATCAGGTCCCATTTTTACACCCATTAGGCCATAATACACCCGTTAGTCCCCAATTCCATTAACCTTTCAATTTTACCAATTTAATTCTTTTTAATTGCAGCACCGTAATCCATTGGGTACACCATCATCTAACGGGTCGTTTTGGGCCTAATGGGTCGTATTCGACCCGATGGGTCGTGTCGACACCTAATGGGTCGTATTAACACCTAGCAGTGCACCTAGTGGTCGGTGTCCCCCAATGGATTATAAGCTGCCATTAACTCTTTAATTTAATTAACATTAAATCATTCACTTAGTTTCCATACATACAACACCTTGTATGCATCAATGATGACCACCATCATCATTCCATTCATTCGGTTTCACCAAACCGAATGAATCCATTCGCACTTGTAACCTGGTTTCCAAGATATGCATCTCATAGTGTATACATATATACATACCACCCACACACAGTACATATATTCGGCATACACACAAACCGTATATCAACAAGCATATATACTCGGTTAACATTATGTATTAATTTAAAACTACTTTCAATATCAAGGTAAGACCCACCCCTTACCTCAACTGTGAAGAAAGAAGAAAATTGAACCTTCAAGACCTAGCCTAGCTTGTAATCCCGAGTTCTCATAGTTCTCAACGAATCACTTGACTGCACGATGATGAAAAGGATGGATCAACAACAACTAGCTTGCCACACGAAGAAGAAAGAGACTCTCAATCTTGGGGAGTAGTTTCGAATGGCTCTCTTTGGGTTTTCAGCACACAAGTCACACGTAGAGCAACAATGAGAATGTCTCACTCTACTTGTACTTGCACGAAAGAAAGGGGAAATATGTGGTTGGTATGAAAAGCTTCCCTGAGAAGCTTCACAAAGTTGTGGCTGAAAATGAATGTCAAATGTAGAATTATAGACTTACCCCAAGTCACTTATTCCAACAGAAACTGAGCATCATGTCGAGACGAAGAAGGCGACATGCTTCAAGAACATTGACCAGCAAAGGCCGACTTCCGAAGTCCAGCTCTCAACAATGAAAACATGAGAGCTCGGCGCAAGCTAGAACTCGGTGCTCGGTTCCCTTGGTGCCACCACCTCGAGATGAGACACTTTAAACGAGCACATACGACCTGCTGAGGTCGGCATTATCCGACATCAACACAAGACCAGCGCAATCTCAACAAAGGGGGTTGCAAATGATACGAGCTCGGTTCTCGTAATATCAGTTATCACTGCTCGGTTTATTCCGAGCACAACAAGATTGGAACTGCTCGGTTTCTCCCGAGCACAACATATAAGTGAACTCAACACTACAACTCGGATTACCTAAGCTCGGCTACTCTTGCTCGGCACTAAACCAACACACTATCTACTCAGATCCGCGAGCACAACACATATTGCTCGGAACCAGCTCGGTTCTGCTAACCTAATACCACCAACTCGATACTTGCTCGGTTAACTAACACCTACACACTATCTGCTCAGATCCGCGAGCACAACACATATTGCTCGGAACCTACTCGGTTCCGCTAACCCATTACCACCAACTCGGTACTTACTCGGTTAACTAACACCATACCACTCTCGGGTCACACATGAGCTCGGCTCAACCTGCTCTGATCTAACTTATAGATCCTACTGAGCTCGGACTCCCAGGAGCTTGGCTCTACTCTGACCTGGCCTCGTGACTCCAAGTCACATGCTCGGCCAATCCGAGCTATGTGCCTCCTACTAGGCACACACCCACGAGCTCGGTAACACAAGCTCGGCTCCTAAGAGCTCCGCTAACACAGAGTCTGGTCGGATCGAACTCCGACATTCCACACTTAGACTCTTGAACCACACATCCTTCAACCAGGATTACACACATCACTCAACACTTAACTTAATCGACACCGATTAAAATAAACAGGATGTTACAATCCTCTCCCACTTACCAGAATTTCGTCCTCGAAATTCAGCTCGCACGAACAAATGAGGATGGGACTCCCTCATTCTGCTTTCCAGCTCCCACGTAACCTCTTCTACGTTGTTCCTTTGCCAAATCACTTTTACCAAAGGGATTTCCTTGCCCCCGAGATGCTTAATCCGACTATCCTCAATCCGAACCGGCAAGACCTCGAAGGTTAGATTCTCTTTCAAAGGCAACTCGTCCACCGAGATCACATGAGAAGGGTCATGCATGTATTTCCTCAACTGAGAAACATGAAATACATCATGAAGTTTGGACAATTGGGGAGGCAAGGCAATCCGATATGCCACTGTTCCAACCCTCTCCAAAATCTGATATGGCCCAACAAACTTTGGAGACAACTTTCTGGATTTTAGAGCTCGACCAACACCAGAGGTAGGAGCCACCCTTAGGAACACATGAACTCCAAGGGTCTCCTACGCTGATCGACATAACTCTTCTACCGATCTTGCGACGCTTTCATCTTGTCCTTAATCATTCGGATCTGCTCAGAAGTCTCCTGCACGACCTCGGGACCGATCAACAGATTTTCCCCAATCTGAAACTAGCAAAAAGGAGTGCTGCACTTTCGACCATACAAAGCCTCAAAAGGCGCCATACCAATGCTCGAGTGGAAACTGTTATTGTAGGTGAACTCCACCGAAGGCAATAACGTTTCCCAACTGCCAACTTGCTCGAGCACACACGCACGCAACAAATCCTCCAAAGATCGAATCGTGCGCTCTGATTGCCCATCGGTCTGAGGATGGTATGATGTACTGAGCCTCAACCTCGTGCCAAGAGCTTGCTGCAAACTCTGCCAGAATCTCGACAAGAACCTCGAATCTCGGTCCGACATGATGCTGGAGGGAACTCCATGCAACGTGACAATTTCCCGAATATAGAGCTGCGCCAACCTTTCCATACTATACCTCATATTCATTGGAATGAAATGGGCACACTTGGTAAGCCGATCCACAACCACCCAAATTGCCTCGTAACCCGAGCTGGTCCTCAGCAAACCAGAAACAAAATCCATAGCAATGTCGTCCCATTTCCATTCAGGAATATCCAACGACCTCAACAAACCTCCAGGCTTTTGTTGTTCAACCTTAACCTTCTGGCACACCAGACATCTCAAAACATACTCGGCCACATCCTTCTTCAATCCGGGCCACCTAAACAGCTTCCTCAAATCCTGATACATTTTAGTGGCACCCGGATGAATACTCAATTTCGACCTATGATCTTCCTCAAGGATCACCCTCCTCAGCTCAACATCGTCGGGGATGCAAACTCGACCTCAGAATCGAATAATCTCATCGGGTTCTTTCACGAAATCGGATTCAGCCTCATCCGACCTCTCACTTGCTCGGTTCTGCAGATTTTCATCCTTTACTTGACTGATTTTGATCAAATCCGCCAATTCATTTTCGACCTGCATCATTCCCAACATGATACTCTTTTCCTTTATCTGCACATCCAAATTGAGATCACTAAATTCTTGCATGAGCTGCATTTCCTCTATCATCATGCTGCTAACCATCAGTGCCTTACGGCTCAAGGCATCGACTACCACATTAGCCTTTCTCGGATGATACTGCAGATGGAAGTCGTATTCCTTTAGAAACTCCATCCACCTTCTCTGCCTCATGTTTAGCTCCTTCTGATCAAACAAATACTTGAGGCTCTTGTGATCACTGCATACCTCGAATCTGGTTCCATACAAATAATGCCTCCAAAGCTTCAATGCAAACACCACTACTGCCAATTCCAAGTCATGCATCGGATAATTCTGATCATGCCATCTAAGCTGCCTTGAAGTATAAGCAATCACCCGACCTTGCTGTATAAGCACACAACCGAGACCCTGCTTCGAGGCATCACAAAAGACGTCGAAGGACTTGGTCAAATCCGGAAGAACCAAAACAGGAGAACTCATGAGCCGACTCTTCAACTCTTGAAAGCTAAGATCACACTGTCGTGACCACACAAACGACACATCCTTTCTTGTCAAATTCGTCAAAGGAAGAGCTAGCTTGGAGAAACCTTTTATGAACCTTCGATAATAACCGGCCAAACCCAAAAAGCTTCGGATCTCAGCCACTGTTCTCGGTCTCTCCCACTTCAACACAGATTCCACCTTGGAGGGATCCACTGCGATTCCCTGCTCGGAAATAACGTGGCCAAGAAAATGCACCTCATTCAGCCAGAAACTACACTTGGAGAGCTTTGCATACAGTTGCTTGTCCTTGAGGACTTGCAGCACCATCCTCAGATGCTCTTTGTGCTCCCTAGGACTCTTCGAATAGATCAACACATCATCTATGAACACGATCACAAAGGAATCCAAAAACGGCCTGAAAATCCGATTCATGTAGTCCATAAAAACTGCTGGTGCATTGGTCAGACCGAAAGGCATAACCACGTACTCATAATGACCATAGTGTGTCCTGAATGCTGTCTTGGGAATATCTTCCTTTCGAATCCGAATCTGATGATAACCCGACCGAATATCAATTTTCGAGAACACTGATGCAGCCTTCAACTGATCCAATAAATCATCAATGCGAGGCAGAGGATACTTGTTCTTAATTGTCACTGCATTCAACCTTCGGTAATCGGTGCACATTCGAAGGTCTCCATCCTTCTTCTTTACAAACAGAACAGGTGCTCCCCAAGGAGACACATTCAGCCGAATTTGACCTTTGGCCAACAATTCCTCCAACTGTTGCTTCAATTCGGCCAATTCTGGTGGCGCCATACGATAAGGAGCTATAGAAATCGGACCTGCACCGGGCACCAGATCAATGCCGAACTCCACCTCTTTGCTCGGCGGCAGACCAGGAATCTTGGCAGGAAACACCTCGGGAAACTTGCCGACCACATGAATCCGACTGACCTCAGATTCATCCTCGACTTTCACTGAAGCCAACGAGGCGTTACCGAACAACACAGTTTTCCGACGACAATCAATCACCACATGATGTCGCACCGTCCAATCCATACCGAGAATCACGTCTAACCGAGCTAAAGGCAAATAGATCAAATCTACCTCGAATTCCCTCTCTAAAACCCGAAGAGGACACCCCACGCATACATGCGATGAAACCACAGAACTTGTAGCAGGAGTTGAGACAGAAAGCTTAAAGGGCATTTCCCCAACCGAAAGCCCCAACCTCTCAACACACTCAAGAGACACAAACGAATGCGTGGCACCACAATCAAACAACACAACACAGGACTTGCCATTAATAAAATAGTTACCTCGGATGAGCTAGTCGGACTCAGTCACCTTCTCCCCATCCAAGGTAAACACCTTCCCTCTTTGCATCTGCTGACTACCCTCAGCTTGTTAAGACTTGGCAACCTCGGGCTCCTTCTTCACCGAGCTCTTAGAACACTGAGCTGCGAAGTGCCCCGGTTGACCACACTTGAAACAAAGGCCCTCCTTCTTGTTAGAATTGAATATATTGCGGCCCCAACACTCCCCTTGGTGAAACCTCCCACACTGAGGGCATTGAGGAGAATTATGAGAAACCATCTTCTGATTTGAACCCTTGGAACCAGCTGCCTTGGAACCTGAGTAAGGACCGAGCTTCTGCTTGGGATCCTTTCCTCGGACTAGGCCGACCAACTTCCGAGAAGCCTTGCTCTGCTCCTCAGCCTGCTCCTGCTTCAAGGAACTCTCATAAGCACTCGCCATACTCACCAGCTACGAGAGATCGGCGATATTCTGATACACCAATGTCGTTCTGATCTTGGCATTCAGACCCGACTCGAACTTGATACACTTCGAGCGCTCATCGGCCTCTCGGTAGCTCCCTGAGAACCGAATCAAATCCTCAAACCGAGCTGCATACTCACCCACACTCGAGCTCCCCTGCTCCAACTTCAGAAATGCGAGCTCCTTCTCCCTTCGTACTTCCTCGGGGAAGTACTTGCTCAAAAATCGGATCTTAAACAGATCCCAAGACACTGCTTGCCCGACAGCTTCAAGACCTCGGCGCTGGTGCTCCCATCAGTGCTCGGCCTCGCTCGACAACAGAAACTCCACTAGACGAACAACTTGCTCGGCTGGAGGTCGAACTGAACGCAACAGCTTCTCTACCTCTTGAAGCCACTTCTGCACTCCATCTGGGTTGAACCCGCCTTCAAACCGAGGAGGATCACTCTTCCTGAACCTACTCAACCAGTCCACTTCCACTGGGGCTGGTGGTGGGGGCTGCATTGCTACCGCTGCTGCAGCTGCAATATTCTCAGCTTGCTGTTGCTACATCTGAGCCAAATGAGCTGCTTGGTTTTGCTGAACCTGAACCAAGGACTCCAAAATCGCAGCCAACCTATCATGCTCAGCTCTTCTTCCAGCCATACCTCTCAATCCTAGAAGGACAATTGATCATAAACCAGATCAAGGGAGACCATCAACAACACGAAACACACACACACACACACACACCTGCAGCACCATAGATAAAACTATATCTATCTATCTAAGCAACCTAACACTTAGACACAAACACTAGGTTACTCACATGGTCGAGTAACAACTGGAGTAGTGAACCCACACTCCAAGGGCGAGGGAACTGCTCTAATACCATAAATGTAACACCATAAATAAGCTACCCTTAATTACCCCAAAGAACAACTATTAAGCATTCTCTCAATACATTTTAGCCGAAAACAACACAAGGGTTTAATAATTCAACCGAAAGCAATTCCATTTCTTTTCAAAAGTTAGTTTTTTCAACAAGTGCTACATAGCAACTAAATAACATCCAAACCGAATGAAAAATCAGAGTTATACATAAGTCATGAGGTTTTCCAGAAATATTTTACAACCAGAGAAAATAAAGTACAACATCATCTAACAACCCAAAATACATGTCAAAACACTGGACCAACCCACACTAACTACTCTACTACTTTCCCTGGGAGGGAAAGTGCACTTGCTCGGCTGGGGGCTGTGCTGACTCAATCTCTTTACCTGAAAAAGGTTGGTAAGGAGGTGAGTATTACACATGAAATAAAAAGCAGTTCCAAAACTAAACATAATAATAAACCAAGACATACACCATTAAACACTTAGCACATAATGTGAAATTATTTCTAACACATTATCCATTCATAATCATTCCCATTCTTTTCTTTTCAATTTAACCTTGCCAATACACCACTAGGCCTTTGTGCACCTGCTAGGTCATATTAACACCCATTAGGTATATTCCCACACCCATTAGGTTCCATTTTTACACCCATTAGGCCATAATACACCCGTTAGTCCCCATTACCATTAACCTTTCAATTTTACCAATTTAATTCTTTTTAATTGCAACACCGTAATCCATTGGGTACACCATCATCTAACGGGTCGTTTTGGGCCTAATGGGTCATGTTGACACCTAATGGGTCGTATTGACACCTACCAGGGCACCTAGTGGTCGGTGTCCCCCAATTGATTATAAGCTGCCATTAACTCTTTAATTTAATTAACATTAAATCATTCACTTAGTTTCCATACATACAACACCTTGTATGTATCAATGATGACCACCATTGTAACATCCCCGATTTTACCAAATCATTAGGTGCCTTAGTTAATAGAATTTTGATAAGGGTAGTGTTGTTTTCAAGTGTTTGATTTTGTTTAGAGGTGCTAAGAGATGTTTAGAATGTGTTTAGAATGTAGGATTTAGCTAAGGGTAGGTTTTATGAGGTAGAATTAGCTTAGAAATGAGTTTTAGAAGAGTTATTTAAGAACTAAAGAACATAGTATCTTAGGAAATTAGGAATAAAATATCCATAGCTCTAAACCCAAATACCACCGTTGGATGTGAAGATAAGTGTCTTAGGATGCTTGTCTCAAAATTTGAGCAAGATCCGACGGTTAACGAAGAAGTTATGACAATTTGAAGTGCAGAGGAATAGTGAGCTGAACTAGTTAATCGATTAAGCCTTGAGTTAATCGATTAAGACCTGAGTCATGCACATGACTTAATGATTAAGAATGAGATTAATCGATTAATGCATGAAAGCTGATTTTGGCCAAAATTACACTGGTTAATCGATTAACCACCCAGTTAATCGATTAACCACTACCGAATCAGACTTAAAACACGTTTTGAAGGCCAAAAATCAGAAGTTTTCCTCTCTCTTCTCCACGAACTTCTCTTCCCTCTCACCCTAGGGTTTTGCAATTTCTCCAAATCAACCCCATACTAAATGAAATTAACACCACAAATCATTCACCCATCAATTCTCTATCAATTTCCCTCTCTTAAATCTCTATTTAATCTCTTTCTCTCAAAATCCCCAATTCCCACAAAAACCCTAACTTTTCCCAATCCATCTCACAATGTCTTCTAGTCATTCAAGGGAGCTTGGATTAGAGTTGGTGTTGATGCTCCCTCAATTTCTCAATTTCTAGGGACTTAATGATAGTAATAAGGTCATAAGTAGATGTATTTTGCTATGTGTATGTGTGATTTGTATGATTTATGTGTTAAATCTGCTTTTATATGCTGTTAAAGTAGGAAGTGAAGAACCCTAGGGAGCTGACTTATATTAATGCACTCTGAGATATACCTGAGTATGTCGACTGAAATGTCTGATATCTGTGAGAATTTGTTGTGCAAACTAAATGCTAAATGTGTAAATTGTGTTTATCTGCTAAATGTGTATAATTGTGGCTAAATGCTCAATGTGTATGATTATGGTTAGACGCTGCATATGTATTATTTATAAAGTATGGCCAATTATCCTAAGTTAGAGAACCCAACCAAACTGGTATAAAGTATAAAAAGGCTTGATTATCAAAGGTTGCATAAAATGAACTAGAAACACGTGCATTCAAGGAGTAAGGTGGACCTTAGGTACGGGGAAAAACATACGTCGTTTTCGATTGATGAAGGCAAAAGTAACTAGATTGTGTCATTGAAACAATTGCCGAGAATTTTTGTGGAAAACTTTGATCCTGCAAAGGACACGGGTTCGCCACCCGTGTTGGGGATTGGTTTTATGCAACCATAACAATTCTGTCAGTTACTTTGGCTTTTCGTGGCCAGTTGAGGGTGATTTCTGCTAAAGCCAATTTGGACGAATCAAACCAAATTGTATGACGAACCCTAAAGGGGTGAAGTACTGCCCAAGCTAGCATGACGAACCCTAGAGGGGTGAAGTGCAGTATGACGAACCCTAAAGGGGTGATGTACCTTAGGTTGAGAAATGCTTACTCCTGGTCGGTTTTTCCCCAGAGTTGGAGGGTGAAGTGTTGTGAGGATAATTACAGTGTTATTGTTATTGGGACGAACCCTAAAGGGGTGAAGTACCTTAGGTTGAGAAATGCTTACTCCTGGTCGGTTTTTACCCAGAGTTGGAGGGTGAAGTGTTGTGAGGATAGTTACAGTGTTATTGTTATTGGAAATGGAGAAGTGCATTCATTGTTATATAATGGGTTTAATTCACTGAATCCAATGAAAGTGTTAAAGTGTTATAGTGGATAAAGTTAAATGGTACAATGTTACATTGGATTCCGGAATTAAACCATAATGGTATGAAGTGCATTTCATATTTATATGTTTGAGCATCAAAGCATTGTTATGTATTGGTATTGTATACTGAAATGTGTGTATACATATATAGTGTAATGTAATAGTTAAATGATAAGGTATATATATAGTATGGTTGAATAGGATAAATGAATATGAGTATATGTGTGTGGGTATGTCTAGTTATGTCTTATTACTGTTATTTCAAGTTTTTTCCTTAATTATTATTCAAAGTACTCACCCCTTAAGTTGACCATTTTAGGTACCATTGGAGAAAGATATTCACTGCTTCCGTGCCGAGAAGGTATACTCTTACATAAGGAGAGTATATTATTTGTTGAGACTTTAGTAGTCTCATTTATATTGCAATCATTCTAGGATAATGTAATGTAAATTATTTTTATTAACTAAAGTTGTATTTAATTTTGAACTATTTATCTCAAGTTAAGGATACTTCTATTTTTGTAAAAAGGACTTTATAAGAACATTTATTTTTGATTAAATGTATTAATGGTTGTGAAGGATATAAAAATATCCTTTTCTAAATTATTTCAAAGTAAGTCACAACCACTTACAATGTAATTATAGTTTTGTTACAAATAAACTGATCTGGACTGACAGGTACGAAGTTAACTTGGGGAAAGTCCATATTTTAAAGTAAACTCCGCCAAAATTTTTATAAAATCCCAAGTATTTTCTAATAGAAAGTAAAGTATTAAAGAACAAAAAAAGTTAGGATGTTACATTATGGTATCAGAGCAATGGTTGCAATTCTCGGCCGTGGAGTATGGATTTCCTACTCCCAAAGAGTTACTCCACATGAGAGTAACTAACAAATAGTTAGCTTAGTAGCTTATTGTAATAGTACATGCATGCATATCTAGTTGAAGTTAGCATAGTTTAGTAGTAGTAATGGAATAGGGCTAGTGATAGTTTAGTAATCACCAGGTCATATCTTCAATTTAAAGTGGGCTAAGAAAATTTTTCAATTGTGACTTTGTTGTATTCAGAAGTGGACAGAAAGTAGGGACTAAAGGAAGTGAAAACTCCCAACGGGTCAGAGCATGAAATTGCTACCCCAACGGGAAGGACTAAACCTTAGTTTTGAATTAAGTAGGTCAACTTCGAATATGACGAAGGAATCGCAACTTTTTATGTAAAATGAGATTTCAAAGTCCTCTTTTGAATGGAAGATGAATTATTTATTATTTGATTGGAATTCAGGTTGTACGAAAATGGTTTTATCTCTAATGCAATGTAGAATCGAGATGGTCCCCTCGAGGTTTTCATTTTATTGGAAGATGATGTCATTGAGTCCTTGAATCCAATGAAATAATTGTCAAATTTCTTTTCTATGCATAAGAATAGGATAGGTATTAGAGGTCAGTTCATCATACACACTCCGATCATTCTTTATCATAGTGCGTAGTGGAAGTGAATAGGTGTCAACCCAAAGTACTTGCCTTTAACTTTGATGACTGAGTGTCGTCTCTAATAAGACCTAACTTTGATGGTTGAGTGTTCGAGTTTAAGCCTTAGGTATATATATATATATATATAGATTTATATAGGAAGTAGGTTTTGTTTATTCTAAGAGTCGTTGGTTTGCTTGTGTTTGAATTGTATATAAGTATATTTGTAATTTTAAATTTTCTATGATTATATACAAAATCAAATTATTGTTGGAGCTATCTGTTTTGTATTCTTGCATTCAAGTTCCAACTCTAGTTATTTTTATAAAATTTATGTATTAATTAAAGTTAATCTTAGATAAAGAATGTTTTTCTACTAGGTGATTTGGTACAAATACTAAACCACTCTTTGTCAACTAAGCATCAAATTAAATTTTAAAAGCTAATTGCCTTATGTCCTCGGCAGGGCAATTTCTAACTTCAATTCTTTTTCTATTGCTATTATATTTTACAATGTAATCTCTTCTTTAGAGAAAAGTTTGTAAATGATAAATTTATAATTTTGATAAACCAAGTCCTTGTATGAAGGACAACCCATTTTCTATACATGAATGTATATACTTGAAGTGTATCTTTTCAAGTAATGTTTTCAATCCGAACTATAAACGTATATCAAACTAAATTTTCAAAAGACCATCATTATCTTTACTCCTCATAATAACCCCTATTTTCAACCGCATTCAGGTTTAATGTATTCTTTGATCTTGACTCTTTTGCAAAGGAAATTTTCGAGAGCATGAAATGGTAAATTTCGAAAATGCTTTCAAGCAACCTATCGCTTTTACCCGGCGTAGGCATATCTCAAAATCGTATTTCTTTTATATTGAATAACTTTGGGTTGGAATTTAAACTCATTCTCTTCATGAATAACCAACTCTATTTCGGGTGACCTTCCATATGCGTAAATGTTGTTTATCCTTTAAATTGCAAGATGCATAACTTTTTATCAAATAAATATCAAAATCTTTTCCAGATTTTACACAACTCAATTCAATGCAAGACTATTTTAGTATGTAGTAATTATTTTCACTTACTTGTGTTGAGTTGATGTCTTACTTTTCTTTCAAAAGTATACTCTTTGATAAAATTTCAAAAATGATGCTCATTGTATTTGGTTTTAGTTAAACAAATAATATTTTAAAACTGTTGATGTGTGCTGTTATATCTTTTGATTGTGTTTGAATTAGGTTTTGTTATGTTAATTCCTTATTGATAAATGCTTCATGTTTTGTTCCTTTTTGAGTATGTTATTTATGATTATCTGTTTAAAATGTTTTCTTGATGTTGAAGTCTATATTTTATTGAATGATTATATGTTATAAGGGAGTTTAGGACTTGTTGCTTCTCTGATTACTTTGAATAGATTAGTTTTCCTAAGAGTGAAACCTCAATCGTAGTTGTGTTCTAAGTGGGGGAGTGAATCCCCAAAGTCATAACCATCTTATTGTTCAAGATAAGATCCATCGTGTTACTAGAGCATATAGCTCTATATCTCTTTTAGTTCTTTGAACTCAGTCGAATTTCGGGGACTAAATTCCTTTAAGTGGGGGAGTATTGTAAAATCCCCGATTTTACCAAATCATTAGGTGCCTTAGTTAATAGAATTTTGATAAGGGTAGTGTTGTTTTCAAGTCTTTGATTTTGTTTAGAGGTGCTAAGAGATGTTTAGAATGTGTTTAGAATGTAGGATTTAGCTAAGGGTAGGTTTTATGAGGTAGAATTAGCTTAGAAATGAGTTTTAGAAGAGTTATTTAAGAACTAAAGAACATAGGATCTTAGGAAATTAGGAATAAAATATCCATAGCTCTAAACCCAAATTCCACCGTTGGATGTGAAGATAAGTGTCTTAGGATGCTTGTCTCAAAATTTGAGCAAGATCCGACGGTTAACGAAGAAGTTATGACAATTTGAAGTGCAGAGGAATAGTGAGCTGAACTAGTTAATCGATTAAGCCTTGAGTTAATCGATTAAGACCTGAGCCATGCACATGACTTGATCGATTAAGCATGAGATTAATCGATTAATGCCTGAAAGCTGATTTTGGCCAAAATTACACTGGTTAATCGATTAACCACCCAGTTAATCGATTAACCACTGCAAAATCAGACTTAAAACACATTTTGAAGGCCAAAAATCAGAAGTTTTCCTCTCTCTTCTCCACGAAATTCTCTTCCCTCTCACCCTAGGGTTTTGAAATTTCTCCAAATCAACCCCAAACAAATGAAATTAACACCACAAATCGTTCACCCATCAATTCTCTATCAATTTCCCTCTCTTAAATCTCTATTTCATCTCTTTCTCTCAAAATCCCCAATTCCCACAAAAACCCTAACTTTTTCCAATCCATCTCATAAGGTCTTCTAGTCATTCAAGGGAGCTTGGATTTGTGACACCCTTCTCATTATCCAGTAATTAATATACTAATTACACTATTATATCGGATAATATATGGACTTGTAAGTATTTAGAAAAGGTAGAAATAAAATTTTCTTTCAAGGCGGGTGCACAAATCAAAATATGGAGCTCTTGGAGAGAGTAATTCGTATCATTTAAAACATTGTATTGAATTCGGCGTTTGCTAAAATAAGAAAATATTTTCATTATCCGGATAACATCGGTGCTTTCGAAAACGTATTGACATAGTAAAATTAGACGATGCATATCCATTCTTTCTTTCGTAGAACTGATACCATTTAAATAACACAACCGAATCCGTTAATTAATCTTTATCAGAGTGAGCGGAAAGGGTAGGACTATGCACAGTTATAATATGAACATAAGTTATATATATATATAAGTCATGTAATGCATAGTCCCAATAGTCATGTCTCCAAGATCCAAATACAAGTCCATAACAGATCTATATCAATATAAAACCATAGCCCTAGAGCTCTCAAGAGCATATCTACAAAATATACATATCAAAATATGAACTCTAGAGGTGGTCACATAGATCTGGCAGCATCAGTAGTAGTGATAGTAGTAGCAGTCTCCAGGTAGCAAAAGAAAACATCATCATCAACATCAACAACAGCAGCAGCAGTGTCTCCTCCACAGCATCCCCACATCGGATCCCCTGATCCTCATCATATACCATATACACATACCTAGGGATCATCATCCCTCCACTGACTCCCGGTGGAATGAACGACAGGCTCGCTATCGCTCTCGTCCTCCACGGGATCCTCCTCGATCTCATCCGATGGAGAGTGTACCCTACCACTGGGTACGGGGTCAGGAGATGGTGTGACCCTAACTGGGCTCCTCGGATCATAAGGGGGAGTCTCCTCGCGGACGACTCTCGAAGAAAAAGGGTGTGAGCGGGTAGGTCTAAAACGAAAGCTGTGATAAGAGCGAGCTGGTCGTGTGGGAGGTGGTCCATGATATGTGTAAAACAGGGGTACGTGCATAGTGTATATGATGGGAATCCTAAATCTACGAGGACGAAATCGAATCAGCGGGTTCGGGTGGTAGAAGGTAACCTCCACCTCTCCCTCGAACACCGCGCGATGGTCCTCATAGATCCATGTGCCACTAGGAAGTGGCCGGATCTCGATGCAAGCGATGTAACGTGACATCACCTACAAGGGCATAGGGGTAAGCATTTCTATACACATAATCAATAGAGCATAAATGTATGTATAATGTAAAGGTATAAACATGCAACAATAAACAACAATCACACTTAGCATTTAGCAGATATAGGATGCAAGTAGGATGCTCATACTTGTTTCATTTATCAATCTTAGTTTAAATGAGTGGCATGATGTATGAACTTAGCTCTCAAGCCTATCTCCATCATTCTATGTCACTCTTTGACGTCCATCCTTTACTTCGTCCAGCACTCAACCGTGCGTTGTACTCCTAGGTGTACAACATTCGTACATTCACCAAGAATGTACACGACAAGCTTGGAATCCATGCCACCCGAGCATATCCCGTCATCCAAATGGCCCGTCATCCAAACGGTATAATCATATCGGCATCCACTAAGCCGACAACGTGTCAATCATAACGTGTCATCAAGCAAGCCGTCAATTGGCACTCCCAGAGGCCCTCCACATGTTACCAAAACATGATAAACGATCTACCATCCAGACTCCAAAATGAATGCATCATTTTTCGCTTAAAGGAATTGATTGATGTTTTTCTTGTTAATAATACCCGACGTGCCACCCGAGCAGCGTCTCGTCATTCAAACGAAAATTTATCATATCATCAATCAGGTTCCTTTAAGTCTTAGATCACTTGGATTATTGTAATTTAAGTATTAATCAATGATTCAGAATTAAAAATGGTATTTTAATATTCTGGGTAAAATACTCGAGTGTTCCTCAGAATACTCGAGTGTTCTTCAGTTATTTCCAGATTACTCGAGTGTTCCTCAGTTACTCGAGTTGTTCATGCCTTTCTGAGGATTTGGGTTTCAGATTCATAAAAATACTCGAGTAGTTCATGAGTACTCGAGTGTTCTTCATCAATTCCAGAACACTCGAGTGACCCCTGCATTACTTGAGTGGTTTACCTTAACATATCCCCATGCATCAGTCGATACTCGAGTTCTGGGCCTGGTACTCGAGTGTTCTAACACAAAATACACTGTTTTATCAATAATTTACTCGAGTATCAAGCCAAGTACTCGAGTCTTTTCTTGCAGAACAGACTGGAAACTTGGTTTTAACATGCCATTTTCAATTCTAATCATTTTTAGTCCAATCCAATGATCAACAGAGTTTATACAACACATATTAAACATGCTCAAACACTCACAACTCATCATTTAACAAATTTAACAAAGAATCAAGAGTTTATGCATAAAACATACCATTTCACAACTTAACACCTCAAATTGCAAAATACTCAACAAACTCATGAAATAAAGCTCAATACAGCTTGCATGCATCATATGAAACTTGCTCAAAACAACCATAGAGCATGAGTTGGTCTCCAAACCAAAGTTCCTATTTAATCTAAGCCCTTAGAGCCTCTTGGTGGCTCTCTAATGAAAATCATGGAATTTAAACTCTATCTAGTGCATAAAACAACTTCCCCTTACCTCTCAGACTTGACTCAACAAAGGATTTGCAAGAAAAAGCTCCACAGCACCCAGATCAACTTCAAGCATCACATGCAGAACAGTTTTGAGTGGAGGTCCAAAATGGAATTGGTTGACATATGAAACAGAGATAAAAATTGGGGAAAGTAGAACTTCTAGACTCTATGCAACACCTACTAGCTATAGAAACCGAATTGAGATTCAAAAGACTTGTGAGCTTACCAAAATCAGGGATCAAAGTAAGCTCCAGAACCAAATTGACAGCAACAACTTCAACTTCCAGGCTTTGATTCTTCCTCCACACTCACTCTCAGCTCACGAATTTGGTGTCTATACAAAGCTCAAGATGTGAGCTTTGTATTGGTGTATGGTTTGTGGTTTGAATCAGAACAGAGAGGGAGAATCGACTGAACCAATTTTGGAACCCTAGCACATGCAAACTTCACAATTTCGGCAAAATGGGTTGCTTGATTCTTCAACCACAACTTAAATAGGCTAATTGAATGACCATGCAGCTCGACACGAGTTGTGGGACATGGTTCATGAGGTGTTTTCGTGTCAACGGAGGGGAATCGGTGGTGGTGACTCACCAAACGCACTAACTCGTGCAACTCTGTCCAGAATACTCGAGTAGTCGAGAAAATACTCGAGTGTTTTGACCAGTTTTTGAAAAATAATAATTTTATTTACTTTCCCTCCAAAACCTTTCCTATAATTGCTTCTAGGTCCCAACTCAGAGACTAATATGCAAAATATTTATTTTATGCATACTTACACTTAATAAATAAATTCACACACATTCCCTAAATGCATAAATACAGATTTTAATCGAAGATTAAGAATGGAAATAATTAATTATAATAAACTTTATAATTAACATTTCATTAATCAGGGATTAAAATTTTGGGGTGTTACACTACTCCCTGACTTACAAGGAATTTCGTCCCCGAAATTCAACTCATACAAACAATTTAGGATAATCCTGACGCATCTTATCGTCTAATTCTAAGATGGTTCCATCACATCACCACAAACCCAGACGACTTTGACCAAACAAATATCCTTCCCTCTAAGCTGTTGACTCTTCGATCTTCAATGCGAACAGGCATGGCTTCAAAGGTTAGGTTCTCATGGATTTCTAGGTCATCAGGTTGGATTCTAAGAACAATGGTGGGATCATGGTCATATCTTTTTAACTGAGACACGTGAAACACATTGTGAAGATTAGCTAGCGATGGGGGCAGGGCTAATTGATAGGCTACTGGGCCGACTCTTTTAAGAATTTGGTAGGGACCAATAAACTTAGGTGATAGTTTCTGGGTTTTCAAGGCTCTACTAACACCTTTGGTCGGTACTATTCTAAGGAACACATGGTCACCTTCAGTAAATTCTAAAGGTTTCCTCCTCCTATCAGCATAGCTTTTCTGCCTACTCTGAGCTGTCCTCATCTTCTCTTGTATCATCTTGATCTTCTCATTTGTTTCTTGTACAAATTCTGGTCCAACCAAAGAACTCTCCCTCACTTGAAACCAGTATAATGGTGTCTGACACTTTCTCCCATACAAGGCTTCAAATGGTGCCATTCCAATGCTCGCGTGGAAACTATTGTTGTACGTAAATTCCACGAGCGGCAACATTTGCTCCCAATTCCCTTGACCTTCCAAAACACAGGCTCTTAAGATGTCCTCCAATGACTGAATAGTCCTTTCTGTTTGACCATCAGTCTGAGGGTGGTATGCAGAACTCAACTTCAGTCTTGAACCCAGAGCTCTCTGCAGATCTTGCCACAACTTCGACGTAAACCTCGAATAGCGATCTGACACGATACGTGATGGTACCCCATGCAGGCGAACAACTTCCTTGATATACAACTGAGTGAGCTTTTCCAAAGAGTAGCGCATGTTAACTGGAATAAAATGCGCTGACTTGGTCAAGCGATCTACGATCACCCAGATTGCATCGTGACCAGTAGTTGTCCTTGGCAATCCAGACACGAAATCCATCGAGATACTATCCCATTTCCATAGCGGAATTTCTAAGGGAAGTAACTCTCCTCCTGGCCTTTGATGTTCCACTTTCGCCTTCTGACACACCAGACAACACGCCACATAACTAGCCACATCTTTCTTTAAACCAGGCCACCAAAACATCTTCTTCATGTCCTGATACATTTTGGTAGCTCCTGGATGCATACTCATCTTGCTCTTATGCGCTTCATCCAGAATTGTAGTTGACCTATAGTAAACCGAGCGCTGCCCGACTTAATCTACCTTAGTCCGACCGCCAAGACACTGGGACAAGGCCTACGGTCGGAATGAAACACCGAGCAAACTGGGTTTTTACAGAGGTGTAATACGCTTATGAGATTAACCCTGAACACAGGATTTTCATCCTTATCTCTATCACTTACAGTCTCATCAAGCTTAGCCACTTCTCCTAGATTCCCACGATACTTGGTTAGATATAACGGTAATGGATAAAGACTTATCGCATACGGGATTTATGGGTATGATCTTATCATGGCCTCAACGAATCCTACTCAAATTCTTCCTCTTCAGAAGCCTTATCAGAACGGCCCATGACACACAGGTAATCCCCTATAAGAACCACCATGCTATAGGGCCTAAGGTACGTCTTCTCATCCCTAAGTTGACACTCGCACACACATTGTTGACTAGGGAGAACCTGTTTATCCCAACTGGATACGCAGAAATCCTATAAGTCCCACATTAATCTCTTTATTGAGGTCATTCTTTGAGGCTTTTCCATAGCTTCAAGGCTGATCTTGATCAAGGACAGTACATTGGCGCCGTCTGTGGGGACTGAGTAACATATCATTCCCACCACCACCATCATGGTCACCACCAGAAGTCAAGTTGGTGACCTCCGTGATCGCATCACCCACACCCGTGGCAGGCCCAGAAACGCTGATAACAACGACCCGCAGCCTCAGTCTGCGGGCGATCTGCGCGACGTTCTCAACCATAATCGTGGAAATAATGGGCAACCGCCACGAACATCCCATTCTGGGGCAGGGAATAATCCCCAGCCACCAAACCATTCACAAAGTCATCCACCCCCTCATCGTAGCCATAATCGTAGTAGTAATCACGCTACTCACTCCCAAACACCACAATCTTCTCATCCTAGAACTGGGAGCAATCCCCAACCACTCCAAGTTTTACGAACCATACTGCCTCCACCACCACCACCACCCCCTCCTACACCGCCTCCCTCCACCCATGGTGATTCAAGTAGCACAGCCCCAACTACCCGAAACACATCTAGGACCACGGGAACCCGAGCACACCATGGGCGAAACACCCAACGCACCCCTCCTATCCCACCCAATCCAGACCACATAAGTACAACACCTAGAACCAGATTGAATCCAGGAAGAACTGCACCTGGAAACTCTCGCCATAGCCATTCCATCAGCAGGTCTTATACAACATCTGCATCGGCTCGGGCTCGAGAGCAAGAGATGATCAACATTCTCAATAGGCAAACGGCCTTAATCGAACAACAAGGACGTGCTATTGCCGACCTTCAACAACAAGCTATGGCAAGGATTGCCCAAAGCCAACCGACCGCCATACCACCCCAAAACCCAATGACGCAAACCATGGACCCACAACCACTTCCGGTAGTGCAACTTCCCCCACCACAAAATATCCATGCTAACCCCACCATGAATCAGGATCAGGGTGATTTCCACCCTGGTCATCCCTTTACTCCATATATCATGGCGTTTTAAACCCCCCAAGGATACTTGGGCCCTTCTAATGTACCACATTATAACGGCCTAACCGATCCAGTGGACCATATTGTCTCTTATGAGGGAGCGATGAATTATTACGGAGGAGGGGAGGAGATAAAATGCCGAGCCTTTTCCATGACCCTAGAACCGTCAGTGTTACGTTGGTATTCATCCCTCCCTCGGAACTCAATAAATTCTTGGGAGGAGATGAAAAGAGTGTTTTTAAACAGATACACGGCTAGTTGCATCCAGCCTAAATCCGACCACACCTTAGCGGCAGTCACCCAAAAACAAGATGAATCATTGAAAGATTACCTTTCGCGTTTTCATGCGGAGGCTAGCTCGGTTCCTCGGTTAGAGCCTGGTGTGGCAGTACTATTGTTCACGCAAGGTTTACAGTCGGGGGATTTCAGAAAGTCATTGATTAGGAAACCTCCAAAAGTTATGGCCGAGCTGAGACAGAGGTCAAATAAGTTCATCAATTTGGAGGAATTTCATAAAGGACAGAAAGTCAGGGAAGAAAGACAGTGAGCCGACCCTCAAGGCCAGAGCAAACAAAAGCGTGACGAACGTTTTGGTGGCAGACAAGATAGGAATGATCGGGACCGAAGGATTCCTCCAAGGAATAAATTTCAGGAATACACTCCTCTAACTGTTCCAAGGAATCAAATCCTGAGGGAAACAATGCAGACCGACTTACGCTCTGCCCAAAGACCTCCGTCTTTAAGAAAGGGCGCACAGCGTAATAGGTCAAAGTACTGTGACTTCCATAAAGGTTATGGCCATACGACCAACGAGTGTATCTGGTTGAGGGATCTAATCGAAGAAATGATCAGAGATGGTAAACTACAACAATATATCAGGGATGCAGCCGGCCGAAGAGGTAGGAACAGATCTCAGTCGCTAGTAAAATCCAAACGCCAAAGAAGTAGGTCTCCAGATGATAGAAACACCGGGAGACAGAGAACCGACCCCACTCCAGCTACTGATACAAACCCTACTAAAAATGAATTCTTAGTTAACACTATTGCGGGATGTTTTGCTGGAGGTGGAGAGAAGAAGGCCGACAGAAAGAAGTACATTAACCAAATTTTAGCAGTCACTCAAAAACCCATAGCCAAAAGATTAACAAAAAAAGTTCCCATTATTTTTGATGACGGCGATTTGGATGGAATCCTTCCAGGTCATAATGACCCCATGGTGATCACTGCCCTTATTGGTAATTACGAGGTAAAACGAGTCTTTATCGATCAAGGGAGCTCAACGGACATTATGTTTTTCCCTCTATTCAAAGCTCTTAAACTCAGGGAGTGCAATCTCACTCCTTTTGAAGGAGAATTAATTGGTTTCACGGGAGACACCATTGAGCCTAAGGGATACATCCAACTTCCTGTAACTCTCGGACAACAGCCTTCGGCCAGAACCGAGATAGTCAAATTTTTGGTGGTAGATTGTCCAGCGGCTTACAACGCCATTCTTGGGAGAACTTCTTTGCAAGCATTCGGGGCGGTAGTGTCAACAGTTCATTTAGCTATGAAGTTCGTCGGAACTGATGATAGAGTCGTAACAGTCAAGGCCGAACAAGAGGCAGCGAGAAAATGTTACAACGCCAGTTTGGGGAAAGTTAAAAACAAGGATCAGAGCAATTTGGAAAGAGTCTCTTTGAGTAAGGGCAACATTAACTTGGCAGATCTGGATATGCGGGACCACTCCGACAGAAATAGACCAACCCCAAAGGGACAGTGGGAATTCCTGACGCTGTCCGACGATCCCGTTAGACAAGTGAAAATCGGTTCCGAGCTACCCACAAGTGTTAAAGATGAATTGACCGCACTGTTGATTTCAAATAAGGACCTGTTCGCTTGGACCTCAGCTGATATGCCTGGAATCGACCCTAATTTTATTTGTCATAAGTTGAGTATCATTCCGGGTTCGAAACCGGTAGCACAACGTAAAAGGAAGGTTAGTGCTGAAAAGGCCGCTGCTATTGAAGAAAAAGTTGCTGAATTACTCCGAGCAGGTTTCATTCGGGAAATCGACTATACAGACTGGTTAGCTAACACCGTCTTGGTCAAAAAGCCCAATGGAAAATGGAGGATGTGTGTCGATTACACAGACTTGAACAAAGTCTGTCCCAAAGACCAATATCCACTCCCTGTTATTGACAAGCTCGTCGACAGCTCAGCTGGCTACAAACTTCTGTCGTTTATGGATGCTTACTCTGGTTACAACCAGATTCCAATGTTTCCTGTCGACCAAGATAAGACCGCATTCATCACCGACAAGGAAACTTATTGTTACAATGTCATGCCTTTTGGGTTGAAGAATGCGGGAGCTACCTATCAGCGGATGATGAACAAGGTTTTTCAGGGCATGATTGGCTCAAACATGGAGGTATATATCGATGACATTATTGCAAAGAGCAGGCAGCAGGAAAACCATGCCCAGGACCTCAGGGCAATACTGGACTGAGTAAGAAAGTACTCCATGAGGTTGAATCCTGAAAAGTGCGTGTTTGGAGTCCCAACCGATTCGTTCCTCGGTTTCATGTTAACCGAGAGAGGTATTGAAGCCAATCCAGATAAATGCAAAGCAATCCTTGAAATGAGGAGTCCAGCTAGTCTTAAAGAAGTTCAACAACTCACGGGCCGAGTGGCGGCACTCTCCAGATTCTTATCCCAGGCTGCTCGGAAAGCTTTGCCATGGTATCAGCTCCTTAGGAAAAACAAAGATTTCCTTTGGGATGAGCACTGTGAGCAAGATTTTGTTCAATTGAAGGAGTATCTTTCCAGTCCACCAGTCCTCCACAGCCCTCTTTCTGGGGAAAACCTCATTCTATATATGTCAGTGGCAGAAGCAGCGGTCAGTTCGGTTTTGGTACGAGAAGATTCGGGAATGGAAGCCCCTGTATATTTTGTTAGCCGAGCACTTCAAGGATCAGAATTGAGATATCAAAAGCTTGAGAAACTTGCGTACTGTTTGGTTACGTCGGCTCGGAGATTGAGACAATATTTTCAGGCACACAGAATATTGGTAAGAACAGCTCAACTTCTCAGACAAGTTCTTCACAAACCCGACCTAGCAGGCAGAATGGTTTCATGGTCTGTCGAATTGTCTGAATTTGACATCACTTATGAACCGAGGAAGGCGATGAAATCTCAAGTTCTGGCTGACTTCGTCCCCGAGTTCACAGATATCCCCTCGGATACCTCTCAGAATTTATGGTCAGTGTATGTAGATGGATCGAGCAACAGGAAAGGAGCTGGAGCCGGGGTCATCATTGAAAACCCCGAAGGATTGTGCATGGAATATTCATTGAAATTCGAGTTCCAAACATCAAACAATCAAGCGGAGTACGAGGCAGTTCTTGCGGGCCTCAAGATGGTTCATGAGTTCGGAGCAGAGCGAGTGTCAGTTTTCAGTGACTCACAGTTAGTAGTTTCACAGATCAAGGGGCAATACTCGGCAAAGGAGCCCATCTTACAAAAATATCTTGAAGAGGTAAAAAGAATCATCTCTAACTTTTCAGAGTTTGACATTTTCCACGTCCCAAGAGATTCTAATTCCCGAGCCGACATTTTGTCCAAATTGGCAAGTACGAAGGGGTCGGAAAATAATGAAACTTTGATACAAGAAACCATTCCCCAACCGAGTGTCATTTTGGCTATCTCATTACCTCAATCATGGATGGATCCTCTTCTTACCTATTTGCAACATGGGTTCGTTCCCCAAGATCAGATAGAGGCTCGGAAATTAGTTAAAAAGGCAGCTCAATACACAGTTCTGAATGGAGTCCTGTACAAAAGAGGGTTTGGTTCCCCCATGCTCAGATGTGTCAACCCATCCCAAGCTGAGGAGATACTTGAAGAGATTCACGGTGGAGTTTGCAGCCACCATACGGGTGGAAAATCCCTAGCTAGGAAAATAATCCGAGCAGGTTACTTTTGGCCTACATTGCAAAAGGACGCCATGGAACATGTAAAGAAGTGTGTTCAATGCCAGTTTCACAGCGACATTTACCAAAGACCTGCTGAGGAGCTACATTCTCTCGGTGCCCCTTGGCCCTTTTATCAATGGGGCATGGACATCATCGGGAAGTTTCCCACCGCACCGGGGCAACTCAAATTTGCGGTAGTGGCTATTGACTACTTCACTAAGTGGATTGAGGCGGTACCGTTAGCAACAATCTCTACGGCCCATATTCAATCTTTCTTTGTGAAGGAAATTATCTCTCGGTTCGGAGTGCCTCATGCCATAGTTACTGATAATGGATCGCAGTTTGCAGCCTCTCACTTTCAACAACTAGCAACCGATCTAGGAATCACTCACTATTTCAGTTCTGTTGAACACCCACAGACAAATGGGTTAGCCGAAGCTGCCAACAGAACCATCTTGGATGGAATTAAGAAGAAACTCGGTAATGTAGCCGGCACTTGGGCAGATAAACTTCCGAGTGTCTTATGGTCACACAGGACAACTGTACACTCGTCTACAGGAGAGACTCCTTTTCGTTTGACATACGGCTGTGAAGCAGTCATTCCGATCGAAAAGCGAATCCCTACCTTTAGGACACTCGAACGTCCTCCAAAAACTAATGACCATTTGCTCAGTGAAGAGCTCACTTTACTTGAGGAAATTCGAAAAAACGCCGCCGCTCATGAAAGAAAAGTGAAGGAACGGCAAGCTCGGGAATACAACAAGAAGGTTCGTCCACGAAGTTTTGAGGTTGGAGATTTAATCCTTCGCCGAGCGGATATTGGCAAAGGAAATGCTGGAGTTGGAAAATTGAAGCCAAAGTGGGAAGGCCCATACCGAGTGAAGGCTAAATCTAGATCTGGTGCTTACAAATTGGAAACTCTTTCGGGCATGGAAATCAATAACAGCTGGAACGTGGCCAAGCTCAGAGCTTATTACAGTTAAGCTCCTATTTTATTTTTCACTTTTTACAAATAGGTTAGTCTATTGCTCAGAATTGTTTTGGTCGAATAAACGAAGGATAACACCCTTCTTAGATTAGTGACAAATTGTTAGGAATTGTTTAGAAAATGAGTAACTTAATTTTGTATTCTCTTATCAATAAAAATACGTATTTCTTTGAAATTCTCCTTCGAACATTGTGAAATGACATACGACTCACTTGGTTCGGCTAGCCACCGAGCTAAATCGAGATACAACTCTTTACGAGAGTTCAGCAACGTATTCATAGAATGCCCGAATTTAGGAAATTACTTTCCTTACTTCGCGGTCCGAGGGTCCCGCTTCGGCTAAAGTCGGCGATCCGAGTTCTACTCACAACAAATTATACATACCATTAAAGCGATCCCTTGCCTAATAAATTACAAACCGATCGTGCGGCAATCAACTTTGTACTAAATATAAAGGGTCACGTGACAAACGAAACCCAAAAGTAACGAAGATAATCTACGCAACACAATTTGTATACAGGGCAAATTGATTAACATTCAGTAAAAGTTAAAGTAAATTGTTCATAGCGGTCAAGGAGTACGCTCGAATACAGCGAGCAACAAGTTAAAGAAAAGTGTTTGAAGGGGCTAAGTAACGACGCTCGGTTACAAAGAGCAACAAAAAATTAAATCCTGCATACAAGCAGCACAAACTGATCTCCAAAGCTTAGAATCACTCCTCAATATCAGACAAAACATTGTTGGAATCATCAAACTCAGGGGCTTCAGTCAAATCAACGAGAGGGTTTGGCAGATCCTCAGCTTGTAAATCGACTTCGGCCTTGGTCTCAATATAAATCAGCTTCCCATTGTCGACAGTATGAAAGGATGAGCTCCGACCACCCTGAATTCAGTCTCAGGATTCAGAAATTGAATTTGCTTAATTGTCGAGACAAAAGAATCATCAACACTCTTGCTCCAGTTGTAGAAGTTGCTTTCCGCCTTTTTCTTGTGAAGAAGAGCTTTCTCCTTCAATTTATGAGCAACAACAGCAGACCTCTCAACTTCAGATCTCAACTCATCCATCTTCTGTCGGTTCTCTTGCAATTCTTTCTTTATTGCCTCCTCGACCTCCTTCTTCTTGTCCTCAGCAGCCTTTTGGGAAACTTTCAAAGAATACCTCTCTCTGACCAGCTCAGATTTGTCAGCCTTCAAATTCTCTAACTCATTTTTCACTCGGACCAGTTCGTCCGAGAGGCTAGCCTCTTGAGCAGCAGACATAGCACGAGCCTCTTTCTGTTCAACGTTCAAACCAGAAAAAAGATTACCTGCTTGCTTGGCCAAAAAGTAAGTAAGGTTGGCACTTCGAAGAAGATATTTCGTCAGAGTCATGTTGCATCGAGACCACTCGTCAGTGGTGAGAGTTCCAAACCGAGAACAATCAGATTCAGTACAGATATATTTGGCGAACCGTTCATCAAATTGTTGATCCCATATGGATGTTTCTGATGGGTTCGTAGCAGAAGATGGAACAACGACAGAAGATGGAATAGCGGTAGCTTTAACACTTGGCCCCTCAACCCTCGGATTCGCACTGTCAGACACCTTCTCTTTTCCTTTATCCAGCCGTCGGCGGTGAATTTGTTGTTGAGGGGGAGAAGTAACTTGGACTTGGCCACTAGGGCCCAATGAAACTGTAGCAGCAACAACAACTACATTAGAAGTTGGCCGAGGGGATGCCTCGGTTGGAGAAGCTATAGGTGTGGAAGTACTTAAGCTTGGGGTACTTAAGCTTGAAGACCCGGAAGCCACGCTCGTTGCAGGTGTCTTCCTCTTCTTTCCCCCTTGAAGTAAGGCAGCCATTCGTGAAGCCATTTTCTCTGCAAAGAAAACTTATTAAGATCCAAATAAATCACAAACATAACAGTAAAGAGAAAATAAAAAATTTACCAAGTTCAGCTTTGACATCCGACGAAGGGATGTTCACGATATCCTTCGTTTCTATCATTCCATTCTTTTGCAAATAACTCTCAACAGCTCGGCACACCTCTTTCTCGAATTCAGCAAGCTCTTTCCAATCCGACGCATATGATGCGATCGATCGGTTGAAAAAACTTGCACTCCACTGAAGAGGGAACCGTGGGAGTGGTCGCCTCTCCCCAGGACGAGTAAACCAGCAGGCACCATTGCCAACAAAATTATATTTGAAAAAGTAAGGTTTGAACCCCTTCCAAGATTCAGAGAATTTAGTGAAAAGAGCATATCCATGGCGGGACTTCAAAGAAACCCAAGGTCGCCTCGCCGAACCTCTCTCAAAAGTATTGCACTGGGGGGGCAAACAGATAGAAAAAAGGGGAAGAGTGCAAGACCACTCCATGGCCGAACAAACTTGCTGGAACCGCCTCACAAAAGCCCAAGAATTCGGATGCAGTTGGGAAGGGGCCACTCTCAAAGTACTCAAGACACCTATTTCAAATTCAGTAAAGGGCATTCTAATCCCTAGTCGAGTAATCACTTCTTCGTAAAAATAGAAACCAAAACTACCCTCTGGAATTTTGGTGCAAACCCTCTCGTTCAAACCCACTGGACTAACAGAATAGAGATTCCCAGTGTTATCTCCGGGACATGGTAAAATTATAGCCCGAGTTTGTTCTAGTGACCCTTCCGTTGAAAGCTCGGACCGAATACCGAGAACATCTTGGTCCACCCAATCGTATTCAGCTGCATCTGGTGGAAGTGGGTAGAGTTCAGGATTAGTGATACACTTTCTCTTCATACCTGAGGAAAAGGGGGCACACTTGGAGTCAGAAGCAGAAAAACTTGGTTATGTCGGATCAAATACTTACGGTTACCGTCGGTCGGGGAAAACCTCCCTTTCTGGGCAGAATTTCCCCAAACCAACTGAAATGTCTAATACCTCTCTATTGCTTCCTTAACCTCCTCAGTTCTACCCTCTCGGCAATCCTATAGTGAATCACACCCTGTTTGAACTCTTTCAAAGATCGAGGAAAACGCATGGCTATCGGTTTAACACAAATTTCTGGGTTTCCTCCTTTATGTGTTCTTGGTACGTCAGAGTTTACAAACTCCTCACTCATGATTAACGCAGCCTCATTACCAACCCTAAGAAGTTAAGTGTAGCAAAACGTAAAGAAAACCTAAGAAATACTACAGCGATCGCTCAGTAAATGTTAAAGGGAGATAAAGAATTTCGAAAGGCAAGTGGGGGTACCACATCAACAAATTGGGGTTTGTTCGAACCATAGAAAAATCTATTCAAAAACAAGGGAAGAAGGACCAGAGTTGATACATAAAAAAGAAAATTCTAAGCACATACACACAGCAAATGGCAGAAACAATCGCATGCAAGACAACAAAGAAGAAAGAGAAAAAAGCCAGAAAAAGTAGTCAGAAACAAGAAGAGAGGTTCATTACCTGATATCGATGAATAATCAAGAAATCAAAGGAACATGAAGGTCACGAAGTGAGAAACGCACTCAATGAAGAGAAGGAAAATGAAATAGTAACAAGAATGACGTTGAAGAACCCTGGTTTTGATGATCACAGTCATTGGAAAACGATGAACAAGGAAGAGAGAGAGTTCAAGATGTTTCTGAAGTTCTAAATGAAAGTTCTGAATTATGAGAAACCGCCCTTTGAAATTCGTCTAAAAGACTTCCCTCCACTATCTCAAAAGACTTGGGCCTAAGTTAGAAAAAGCCCATTTACGGCAAAAGTTAATACGTGGCACCCCCAGCAGGTTTGAAATCATAACGTTCCATTTCCCAGTAAAAGTGAAGGACACGTGTAGACGCAAATAGAGTTGAAGGGTCACGTCTGGGTCAATCAAACGACAGCTCTGGTAGGATCGCTCAAACGGTCGGATATCTTTTTCAACAAAGCTTGGTCGAAAAACAATTCGCTTGTCTTATTAACTCGGCAGGGGTCAAATCACCCTACCAAGCTTGGGGGGCTTATGTAGTGGACCTATAGTAAACCGAGCGCTGCCCGACTTAATCTACCTTAGTCCGACCGCCAAGACACTGGGACAAGGCCTACGGTCGGAATGAAACACCGAGCAAACTGGGTTTTTACAGAGGTGTAATACGCTTATGAGATTAACCCTGAACACAGGATTTTCATCCTTATCTCTATCACTTACAGTCTCATCAAGCTTAGCCACTTCTCCTAGATTCCCACGATACTTGGTTAGATATAACGGTAATGGATAAAGACTTATCGCATACGGGATTTATGGGTATGATCTTATCATGGCCTCAACGAATCCTACTCAAATTCTTCCTCTTCAGAAGCCTTATCAGAACGGCCCATGACACACAGGTAATCCCCTATAAGAACCACCATACTATAGGGGCTAAGGTACGTATTATCATCCCTAAGTTGACACTCGCACACACATTGTTGACTAGGGAGAACCTGTTTATCCCAATTGGATACGCAGAAATCCTATAAGTCCTACATTAATATCTTTATTGAGGTCATTCTTTGAGGCTTTTCCATAGCTTCAAGGCTGACCTTGATCAAGGACACTACAAGAATCATTCTTCTTATCTCTAGATTATCAGGCAGACAAATCCTTGCTTTAAAGCGAAGGGTTCCATCCTTTCCCTCTTGAAACTCTAACTCTTTGCCTTCCTCCCTAAGCCTCCTCTTTTCCTTGAGTCCCTCGTCTTCTTGTTGCAATTCACGAATTCTTTGCAAGAACTCATTAGCAATTTGCAGCATCCCCATCCTGACACTTGTCGGTTCCACTTGCATTGTCAGGCTCAAATCTCTAAACTCTTCAATCAGTGCAGCTTCTTTTACCATCATCGAATTGATATGCATTGCTTTTGGACTCAATGCATCTGCCATCACCTTTGCCTTCCCAGGATGGTAATGAAGCTCGAACTCATAATCCTTCAAGAACTCCATCCATCGGCGCTGCCTCATATTCAACTCTTTCTGGTCGAAGAGGTACTTTAAGCTCTTATGGTCACTAAATACCCGGAACGTAGTGCCATAGAGGTAGTGCCTCCAAATCTTTAGAGTGAAGACAACAGCTGCCAGCTCCAGATCATGGGTTGGGTAGTTCATTTCATGAACTTTTAGCTGTCTTGAGGCATAAGCGACTACCTTCCCGTCTTGCATCAAAACACTCCCAAGTCCTTGTTTCGATGCATCACAATACACTTCGAAACTTTTCTGTGTATCAGGCAAAATCAATACAGGGGATGATGTCAATCTTTCTTTCAGCTCTCGAAAACTCCTTTCACACTTCTCATCCCAATTAAAGGGTTGGTCTTTCCGAGTTAACTTTGTCAAGGGCAGTGCTAACTTCGAGAAACCTTCTATAAATCTTCTATAGTAACCAGCCAGACCAAGAAAGCTCCTCACCTCCGTGACCGACTTCGGTTGTTCCCATTGCAAAACCGAGCTCACCTTCGTCGGATCAACCGCTATTCCTTTGTTCGAAATCACATGCCCCAAAAACTTAACTTCCTCCAGCCAGAACTCACGCTTTGCAAGTTTGGCGTACAACTGCTTCTCTTTCAGAATACTCAACACTATCCTCAAGTGTTCAGCATGCTCCTCCGGATTCTTAGAGTAAGTAAGGATATCGTCAATGAACACAACCACGAATGAATCTAAATAAGGTCTAAAGATTCGATTCATGTAGTCCATGAAAATAGCTGGTGCATTGGTCAATCCGAACGGCATCACAACGTACTCATAATGCCTGTATCGGGATCGAAATGCAGTCTTTGAGATATCCTCTTCTCTAATCCTGATCTGATGATACCCTGATCTCAGATCAATCTTGGAAAATACTGAAGCCCCACGAACTTGATCCATAAGGTCATCGATCCTTGGTAAAGGATACTTGTTCTTGATTGTGACCTTATTCAATTACTGATAGTCGATGCACATCCTCATACTACCATCTTTCTTCTTGACGAACAGAACCGGAGCACCCCAAGGTGACACACTTGGTCGGATCATCTGCTTCTGCAATAGCTCCTCGATCTGCTTCTTCATTTCAGCCATCTCCGGTGGTGCCATTCTATAAGGAGCGATAGAGATGGGACCAGCTCCCGGAACTAGATCAATTCCGAATTCAATCTCTCTTCTTGGTGGCAAGCCAGGTATCTCATCAGCGAATACCTCCGGAAATTCTCTAACAACAGGGATCTCCTTCATCTTTGGACCATTCTCCTCTACTTCAATGCTGAGCAGGCACATGTAGCCAGAGGGTTTCGGGTTCCTATAGGTCACTATCTTTCTATCACAATCGATGATCACTTGGTTTTGACTCAACCAGTCCATCCCCAAGATTACATCCAATTGTGATAAGGGTAAACAGATCAAATCTACCCTAGAGGTTTGTCCTAACACTTCTATACAATAGTTAAGACATTCTCTAGAAACAACTACAGGAGCATTAGTAGGGGTTTCTACTTTCAGAATATATGGCAATTTAGACATAGGTAGACTCAAATGATCTACACATTCATAGGAAACGAATGAATGCGTTGCACCAGATTCAAACAAAACATTACAAAGCTGACCATTTAGCAAGTAGTTACCTTGCACCAGATCAGAAGATCGGCTTGCCTCCACACCACTAAGTGTGAAGACCCTTCCTTGAGCCATAGGCCTATCAGCAGTCCCTCTTGGATTAGCTTTGACCGGTTCCTTGCAGTCTCTCGCAAAGTGTCCCGGCTTCCCACAGTTGAAACAGCCACTTGTTCCCCAACAAACACGACCATAATGACGGCGCTTGCACTTGTCACAAAATGGAGCCTCGCTCCGAAGGTTCCTTCCTTCATTACCTCCAGCCTTTCCCTTGCCTTTCCCTCGGCGATCATACGGACCCTTGCCTCGGTTGTTGAAACCCTTACGCCTCTGAGATCCATAATTCTGGTTGTCCTTTCTTTCTGAGGCTTGCAACTCTTCAGCTTTCTTGTCATCTTCATACATCCTACACATGTCCACAAGTGCAGGAAAGCTTTGAATCCATTGGTAGCTGAAAATTGACTTCAACTTGGGCCTCAAGCCTCCCTCAAACTTGATACATTTGCTCCTTTCATCAGGGTTGTTCTGATAGTATGGAGAGTACTTCATCAACTCCTCGAACTTGGCAGCGTACTCACCCACACTCATGCTTCCTTGTTTCAGCTGCAAAAACTCCACCTCCTTCTTTCTCCTCAAATCCTCAGGGAAGTATTTATTGAGAATCTTCTCCATAAATACACCCCAATTCACATCCCTTCGTTCATAGTGTAGGAGCTGGATCGTGTGATTCCACCAGTTCTCAGCTTCATCCTCTAGCATGTAAACTGCATATGCTACTTTCTGAGCTTCCGTGCAATCCAAAGTTCTCAAAATTTTGTCTATGGTGTGAATCCACTTATTGGCCTCCTCAGGTTTAAATCCTCCTTCAAACTTGGGTGGGTTACAACTCCTAAAATCAGCCAAACTCTTTGCCTCAGTATTACCCACATTGCACTGGTGAGGTGGATTAACCGGTTGAGATGGTTGCTGAGATTGTTGTTGTTGCATGGACTCCAGCACCGCAGTAATCCTCTTTAACATCGCATTGGTGTGATTTGGTTTCTAGTTGCCATAATAGACCTGCGCTATGGACTTATGGTCACATATGTTGAACTAAAGAAACATTCATCACACCACCTATACTAGGGTCTTAACTAAAACCTCAAACAAAACATTCAATTGTATCCAATGCTCAAAACAAGCAAGATACTAGCATTCAAAACAGTAAATATGCCCTGTGGATACCGACTTGATGTTGATGGCTACCTTTCTAGAACTACTTCAACTACTACAGGATCTGACTTTTGCTCTGATACCACTCAATGTGACACCCTTCTCATTATCCAGTAATTAATATACTAATTACACTATTATATCGGATAATATATGGACTTGTAAGTATTTAGAAAAGGTAGAAATAAAATTTTCTTTCAAGGCGGGTGCACAAATCAAAATATGGAGCTCTTGGAGAGAGTAATTCGTATCATTTAAAACTTTGTATTGAATTCGGCGTTTGCTAAAATAAGAAAATATTTTCATAATTTGGATAGCATCGGTGCTTTAGAAAACGTATTGACATAGTAAAATTAGACGATGCATATCCATTCTTTCTTTCGTAGAACTGATACCATTTAAATAACACAACCGAATCCGTTAATTAATCTTTATCAGAGTGAGCGGAAAGGGTAGGACTATGCACATTTAAAATATGAACATAAGTTATATATATATATAAGTCATGTAATGCATAGTCCCAGTAGTCATGTCTCCAAGATCCAACTACAAGTCCATAACAAATCTATATCAATATAAAACCATAGCCCTAGAGCTCTCAAGAGCATATCTAAAAAATATACATATCAAAATATGAACTCTAGAGGTGGTCACATAGATCTGGCAACATCAGTAGTAGTGATAGTAGTAGCAGTCTCCAGGTAGCAAAAGAAAACATCATCATCAACATCAACAGCAGCAACAGCAGTGTCTCCTCCACAACATCCCCACATCGGATCCCCTGATCCTCATCATATACCATATACACATACCTAGGGATTATCATCCCTCCACTGACTCCCGGTGGAATGAACGACAGGCTCGCCTCCGCTCTCGTCCTCCACGGGATCCTCCTCAATCTCATCCGATGGAGAGTGTACCCTACCACTGGGTACAAGGTCAGGAGATGGTGTGACCCTAACTGGGCTCCTCGGATCAGAAGGGGGAGTCTCCTCGCGGACGACTCTCGAAGAAAAAGGGTGTGAGCGGGTAGGTCTAAAACGAAAGCTGTGATAAGAGCGAGCTGGTCTTGTGGGAGGTGGTCCATGATATGTGTAAAACGGGGGTACGTGCATAGTGTATATGATGGGAATCCTAAATCTACGAGGACGAAAACGAATCAGCGGGTTCGGGTGGTAGAAGGTAACCTCCATCTCTCCCTCGAACACCGCGCGGTGGTCCTCATAGATCCATGTGCCACTAGGAAGTGGTCGGTTCTCGATGCAAGCGATGTAACGTGACATCACCTACAAGGGCATACGGGTAAGCATTTCTACACACATAATCAATAGAGCATAAATGTATGTATAATGTAAAGGTATAAACATGCAACAATAAACAACAATCACACTTAGCATTTAGCAGATATAGGATGCTCATACTTGTTTCATTTATCAATCTTAGTTTAAATGAGTGGCATGATGTATGAACTTAGCTCTCAAGCCTATCTCCATCATTCTATGTCACTCTCTGACGTCCATCCTTTACTTCGTCCAGCACTCAACCGTGCGTTGTACTCCTAGGTGTACAACATTCGTACATTCACCAAGAATGTACACGACAAGCTTGGAATCCATGCCACCCGAGCATATCCCGTCATCCAAACGGTATAATCATATCGGCATCCACTAAGTCGACCACGTCATCAATCATAACGTGTCATCAAGCAAGCCGTCAATTGGCACTCCCAGAGGCCCTCCACATGTTACCAAAACATGATAAACGATCTACCATCCAGACTCCAAAATGAATGCATCATTTTTCGGTTAAAGGAATTGATTGATGTTTTTCTTGTTAATAATACCCGACGTGCCACCCGAGCGGCGTCTCGTCATTCAAACGAAAATTTATCATATCATCAATCAGGTTCCTTTAAGTCTTAGATCACTTGGATTATTGTAATTTAAGTATTAATCAATGATTCATAATTAAAAATGGTATTTTAATATTTTGGGTAAAATACTCGAGTGTTCCTCAGAATACTCGAGTGTTCTTCAGTTATTTCCAGATTACTCGAGTGTTCCTCAGTTACTCGAGTTGTTCATGCCTTTCTGAGGATTTGGGTTTCAGATTCATAAAAATACTCGAGTAGTTCATGAGTACTCGAGTGTTCTTCATCAATTCCAGAACACTCGAGTGACCCCTGCATTACTCGAGTGGTTTACCTTAACATATCCCCATGCATCAGTCGATACTCGAGTTCTGGGCCTGGTACTCGAGTGTTCTAACACAAAATACACTGTTTTATCAATAATTTACTCGAGTATCAAGTCAAGTACTCGAGTCTTTTCTTGCAGAACAGACTGGAAACTTGGTTTTAACATGCCATTTTCAATTCTAATCATTTTTAGTCCAATCCAATGATCAACAGAGTTTATACAACACATATTAAACATGCTCAAACACTCACAACTCATCAATTAACGAATTTAACAGAGAATCAAGAGTTTATGCATAAAACATACCATTTCACAACTTAACACCTCAAATTGCAAAATACTCAACAAACTCATGAAATAAAGCTCAATACAGCTTGCATGCATCATATGAAACTTGCTCAAAACAACCATAGAGCATGAGTTGGTCTCCAAACCAAAGTTCCTATTTAATCTAAGCCCTTAGAGCCTCTTGGTGGCTCTCTAATGAAAATCATGGAATTTAAACTCTATCTAGTGCATAAAACAACTTCCCCTTACCTCTCAGACTTGACTCAACAAAGGATTTGCAAGAAAAAGCTCCACAGCACCCAGATCAACTTCAAGCATCACATGCAGAACAGTTTTGAGTGGAGGTCCAAAATGGAATTGGTTGACATATGAAACAGAGATAGAAATTGGGGAAATTAGAACTTCTAGACTCTATGCAACACCTACTAGCTATAGAAACCGAATTGAGATTCAAAAGACTTGTGAGCTTACCAAAATCAGGGATCAAAGTAAGCTCCAGAACCAACTTGACAGCAATAGCTTCAACTTCCAGGCTTTGATTCTTCCTCCACACTCACTCTCAGCTCACGAATTTGGTGTATATACAAAGCTCAATATGTGAGCTTTGTATTGGTGTATGGTTTGTGGTTTGAATCAGAACAGAGAGGGAGAATCGACTGAACCAATTTTGGAACCCTAGCACATGCAAACTTCACAATTTTGGCAAAATGGGTTGCTTGATTCTTCAACCACAGCTTAAATAGGCTGATTCAATGACCATGTAGCTCGACACGAGTTGTGGGACGTGGTTCATGAGGTGTTTTCGTGTCAACGGAGGGGAATCGGTGGTGGTGACTCACCAAATGCACTAACTCGTGCAACTCTGTCCAGAATACTCGAGTAGTCGAGAAAATACTCGAGTGTTTTGACCAGTTTTTGAAAAATAATAATTTTATTTACTTTCCCTCCAAAACCTTTCCTATAATTGCTTCTAGGTCCCAACTCAGGGACTAATATGCAAAATATTTATTTTATGCATACTTACACTTAATAAATAAATTCACACACATTCCCTAAATGCATAAATACAGATTTTAATCGAAGATTAAGAATGGAAATAATTAATTATAATAAACTTTATAATTAACATTTCATTAATCAGGGATTAAAATTTTGGGGTGTTACAGGATTAGAGTTGGTGTTGATGCTTCCTCAATTTCTCATTTTCTCCTCTTCTCTTCAAGAGGTAAGGGGGAGTACTTTTGTTTTAATTAGGGAAGGGACTTAATGATAGTAATAAGGTCATAAGTAGATGTATTTTGTTATGTGTATGTGTTATTTGTATGTTTTATATGTTAAATATGCTTTTATATGCTGTTAAAGTAGGAAGTGAAGAACCCTAGGGAGTTGACTTATATTAATGCACTCTGAGACATACCTGAGTATGTCGACTGAAATGTCTGATATCTGTGAGAATTTGCTGTGCAAACTAAATGCTAAATGTGTAAAATTGTGTTTATCTACTAAATGTGTATAATTGTGGCTAAATGCTCAATGTGTATGATTATGGTTAGCGGCTACATATGTATTATTTATAAAGTATGGCCAATTATCCTAAGTTAGAGAACCCAACCAAACTGGTATAAAGTATAAAAAGGCTTGATTATCAAAGGCTACATAAAATGAACTAGAAACACGTGCATTCAAGGAGTAAGGTGGACCTTAGGTACAGGGAAAAACATACGTCGTTTTCGATTGATGAAGGCAAAAGTAACTAGATTGTGTCATTGAAACAATCGCAGATAATTTTTGTGGAAAACTTTGATCCTGCAAAGGACACGGGTGGCGGGATTGGTTTTATGCAATCATAACAATTCTGTCAGTTACTTTGGCTTTTCATGGCCAGTTGAGGGTGATTTCTGCTAAAGCCAATTTGGACGAATCAAACCAAATTGTATGACGAACCCTAAAGGGGTGAAGTACTGCGCAAGCTAGCATGACGAACCCTAGACGGGTGAAGTGCGGTATGACGAACCTTAAAGGGGTGAAGTACCTTATGTTGAGAAATGCTTACTCCTTGTCGGTTTTTCCCCAGAGTTGGAGGGTGAAGTGTTGTGAGGAAAATTACAGTGTTATTGTTATTGGAAATGGAGAAGTGCATTCATTGTTATATAATGGGTTTAATTCACTGAATCCAATGAAAGTGTTAAAGTGTTATAGTGGATAAAGTTAAATGGTACAGTGTTACATTGGATTCAGGAATTAAACCATAATGGTATGAAGTGCATTTCATATTTATATGTTTGAGCATCAAAGCATTGTTATGTATTGGTATTGTATACTGAAATGTGTATATATATATATAGTGTAATGGAATAGTTAAATGATAAGGTATAGATATAGTATGGTTGAATAGGATAAATGAATATGAGTATATGTGTGTGGGTATGTCTAGTTATGTCTTATTACTGTTATTTTAGGTACTCACCCCTTAATTATTATTCAAAGTACTCACCCCTTAAGTTGACCATTTTAGGTACCATTGGAGAAAGATATTCACTGCTTCCGTGTCGAGAAGGTATACTCTTACATAAGGAGAGTATATTATTTGTTGAGACTTTAGTAGTCTCATTTATATTGCAATCATTCTAGGATAATGTAATGTAAATTATTTTCATTAACTAAAGTTGTATTTAATTTTGAACTATTTATCTCAAGTTAAGGATACTTCTATTTTTGTAAAAAGGACTTTATAAGGGCTTTTATTTTTGATTAAATGTATTAATGGTTGTGAAGGATATAAAAATATCCTTTTCTAAATTATTTCAAAGTAAGTCACAACCACTTACAATGTAATTATAGTTTTGTTACAAATAAACTGATCTGGATTGACAGGTACGAAGTTAACTTGGGGAAAGTCCATATTTTAAAGTAAACTCCGCCAAAATTTTTATAAAACCCCAAGTATTTTCTAATAGAAAGTAAAGTATTAAAGTATAAAAAAAGTTAGGATGTTACAACCATCATCATTCCATTCATTCGGTTTCACCAAACCGAATGAATCCATTCGCACCTGTAACCTGGTTTCCAAGATATGCATCTCACAGTGTATACATATATACATACCACCCACACACATACATATATTCGGCATACACACAAACCGTATATCAACAAGCATATATACTCGGTTAACATTATGTATTAATTTAAAACTACTTTCAATATCAAGGTAAGACCCATCTCTTACCTCAACCGTGAAGAAAGAAGAAAATAGAACCTTCAAGACCTAGCCTAGCTTGTAATCCCGAGTTCTCCTAGTTCTCAACGAATCACTTGACTGCACGATGATGAAAAGGATGGATCAACAACAACTAGCTTGCCACACGAAGAAGAAAGAGACTCTGAATCTTGGGGAGTAGTTTCGAATGGCTCTCTTTGGGTTTTCAGCACACAAGTCACACGTAGAGCAACAATGAGAATGTCTCACTCTACTTATTGTAACATCCTGACTCTCTAACCTTGATTTATTTATTATTATGAAAATAGAGAATAATATAATGTAACATCCTGACTCTCTAACCTTGATTTATTTATTATTATGAAAATAGAGAATAATTTTTTCGCAAATAATTTCAAAAATTTATTATTCAATTGCGGAAGTAAAATCTTTAAGTAATATCAAGTGCGGAAGCAAATCAAAAGAACCTGTCCAATAACAAAATACAATAGTTCAAACTAATTTATTTAATAGCAATTAGACTCTGAGCTACTTAAGACACTACTCGTAACCAATAGCATGGTTCTCAACTCCAACGGTCGGGAAGGGAATCTCATATCCCTTGCCGTTCCTACTCCCCTTTCTGTGAAAACGGGACCTTCATTACCTACAAGAGCAACAAGGGAGTAAGTCATAGCTAATCACGTTAAAGCAAACGATAAATAACAGAGGCTAAAAACAACAAACACAAGTATTCAAGTAGTAACAATTTCTGCGATGCATACACATATGTCAAACCCTTTTTATTCAAGCAATTAATCTTATTATTAATGGCATGATGCATGCTGATCTCAACAATTTCCCGGGGCATCACAGTTTGGAGGTGGTAGGACTTACGAGCTTCGCTCTGCACTCATGACTTACGAGCTTCGCTCTGCATAGGACTTACGGGCTTGGCCCTGCACTCACGACATACGGGTTCCCATCTCCCGGCGTTGTAGGACTCACAGGCTTAGCCTTGCACTCACGACTTACAACGACCCCATTGGGACTCCCTTAGGAAATATCAACCAAGTGAATAAACTTTCATCGGGACGTTAGGGATAATATCAACCGAATGGGTGTACGCACTTCTGTTGGGACTCCTGTAGGGATTAATCAACCACTGAATAAGATTCCAGTAGGACACCTCCAGGATAGCTATCAACCAACAGGATTTAAGTTTTAAACATAATATTAATAATTTAGTCATTTAGGACTTTAGACGAGTTAATTTAGTGAAACTTTGAAAAATAAGAGTTTTCTGAAAATTGCTCAATTTACTCGAGTAGTTCTCGACTACTCGAGTGTTCATGCAAAAATACTCGAGTCTTTAAAGATCTACTCGAGTGTTCTTCCCAATTCCCAGAATACTAAAGTCTTCCTTAAATTACTCGAGTCTTTTTGCTGCAACAGCACCAGTTTTCTGCATTTTTAATGTCAATTCGTGATCCATACTCCGTTACTTCCATCCTGCACCAAACAGGGGTTATTCCTCACATAATAAACACATTGCACATATCAATTATCGTCAATTACAACAGGAACATAATCCAATCACAAAATTTCATAAAACATAGCAAATAACCAATTCACCCTATGACTTTGATTTCTACTTGATTTTAAGTTCGAAAATCAATCCAGTGAGCTTCCTTAGGTTCATTTAAAGTTGTTTGAATACAAAAACTACGGGTTTCTGGCTTCCAAGTCAGATTCCCATTTCTAACTTATGTTGCCCATGAACCTCACATGGTTCCTATGAATTTAGCTTATTGTTTATCATTCTAGCGATTAGATAACTTCTCCCATACCTTAGAGAAGCTAGAGGAATGATTGGTTGAAGAGGAGAGGGACTGGACCAAAGATTTGAGTTTCAGCACTCAAGGTTTGCACTTTGGACAACAAACTTTGGCCATCAAATTCACCACGAGTAAGGCATGAAAAAGAACGAAATAAGTTAGCTTAGGAAACTAGGGAATGATAACTTTACCCAGAAACAAATTTGAGATCAAGAGGGTTCCTGGATTTACCAAACCAATTCGAGAAAGAAGGGTTGAAGGTGCTGATTTGCACTCTGTTTTCAGCTTTGGAACGCCTAACTTTGAAGGCTTGTAACTCGATCTTCAGGAGGCCAAAACGAGTAGTTCTTGGTTCTAATTCAAGATTGGAATTAGAACTCGGATTGTGTTTTGGTTTCACAGAATTTGGTTGAGTGAAGAGAAAGAATCGAAGGCACCAAGAGAGCACCCGAAAACAGAGGAAATGTGAATATAATTTCGGGTTAGGAGGATTTGAATGAGTTTGGGGCTTTCTCAATCACCTATTTATAGTCTGAGATTACCCTCCTATGAAGTAAGGTCCAGCTCTGTGCTTGGAACCTCGAGAAAACGCGTTTTGGTGCGAGTTTTGAATCAAAACCGACTTATAGACTCAGCACCACTGCTCGAAATACTCGAGTCTTTTCCCCAGTACTCGAGTCTTTTTCAGCACATCAAAGAACACTCGAGTCTTCCATGAAAGACTCGAGTATTTCGACTCAAATTCAAATTTTTCAAACAGGTAAAGATTAAACTCGAGTCCTTCCCAAAACACTCGAGTACTTTAACCTAATTTCAGAAAATTCATTATTTTATTCAATATAATAAAATTATTATTTTAAATACTAAATTTTCATTTAGTTATGAAAATATAGGGTCTTACATCCTCCCCCACTTAAACAGAATTTCGTCCCCGAAATTCCGATTTGGAAAAAATAAAACTTATTATTTGAACAAATACGGATATTCTACCCTCATTCGACCAAAGTGATGTCACTAGCATCACTACGTTCGCACACAACCTTCACTAATCAGGATTTCCTTCCCTCGCAGTTGCTTACTCTTCCTATCTTCAATCCGAACGAAACCAGTTTCGAATGTCAGGTTTTCTTGCAAGGATATATCGGTGGATTCTGTGAGACCCACAATTTTACCCAAATTATTTGTGAATTTATATTTGAATTTAAAAGATTATATTTGATTTTTGGATACCTAGATTTATTTAAAATAGTATGTTTTATAAAGATATGTATATGTATATATATACACGTGGTATATATATTATATATATATGTATACCAATGTTTTCCTTAATATATTTAAATTGTATTCTTAAGGTGAAAATATTTTAAGGTATAGTATTTGATTTAAATGATCTTAGAAAATGAAATGCTTTTGAAGGATTAAAGGTGTTCTATCTTCAGAAATTCATATTTTTTAACCGTAAGTCGGAAAATTACAAATGATATGTCAAAACGATCGTATCAAAATGTAGATTATGAAAATGTAAAGTTTTTATTTTTATTTTAGAGTCTTTGAAATTTTATCACTGCTACAGTACTGAACGAAATTTTGAGTCTTAAGTTTGAAAATGTGTTTTTAATGCATTTAATGACTCTTTGACCCAAAAATATTTTTATGTGCATGGAAAATGTATTTTGAAAATCCATTATTGATTTCATTGACCAAATAAAATATAATTTTCGTATTTTTTGAATTATAAATTTGTTTGAAAGCTTATGAAGTGCATTTTTGGAGGAAATGACCTTAGAACTTCAAAAATTCATAATTTTCAAACCGTAAGTCCAAAAATTATAAATTTTATATGAAAACGATCGTATTGAAATGTAGTTTCTAAGAATATAAGAATTGAAATTTTATGAGGTATCCTTCGAAAAATTTTCTCTGCTGCAGTAACTGTATGATTTTATATGTTTTATGGATGGAAAAATTATTTTAAAGCCTAGAATTAATTATTGGATTTCAAAATATTTTATTTGTATGTTCAGATAGTTATTTGAAAGGTTATTATCTGCACAGTCCAGATTATTCTATTTTCTATTTATTTTTGAATTTTAAAAGTACAAAGCTTTAATTTGATTGGATAAAGGAGAGGTGGATTCAAAGTGAGTAAATGAAAATTGTGTCTTCCCACTTTGACTAGAGTGAGCTGTCCAAATACATGGGAAAGAGAGGAAAAATTTTCTGAAAATTTACCTAGAAGAATCTTAGAGTTTAAGGCTTATAGGAGTTGGAAACATCCCATTTAATGCATGTTCATGTTCCTAGACTTGGTTAAAGCACAAATTGAAATTCTTTGACCCATTTTATGAGGAGAGGGGTGTGTAACTCAGCCATGTTTTGGGGGGAAATTCATTTCCTACTTCACCTATAAATAGAGTCTAAGACCCCTCATTCTTTTACACACAACAAACAATCATTTTGAGAGAAAAGGCTTTGAGAAAGAGAGAGTGAGGCGTGGCACTTTGTGAAGGGAAGGGAAAAATTTTCATATTTACTTTGAAGCTCTTCTTTGCTAAGGAGAAGAGGTAATCCTACAACCTTAGTATTTGTTTTAATTTTAAGTTCTTATTCTTTATTCTTTTGGTTTAGCAAATAAAAAGACTTCTTCTACTCTTCTCCGATTTTGAAATTGTGAAACTAAAGTCTTTAATTTCTTCTCTGATATAATATGAATTTTGGTTTGTTAATGTGAGTTTGGTTAAAGGTGAAATGAATAAGGATTGAAAAGGGACAAAACAAGAGTTGTTTAAAGAGATATTGATCTCCCCTTTTTAAGCCTTTGATGACCAAATTATTAATGATTCAATAAAGAAATGATATTCTGGAATTATAATTGATAAAAAGTTTATCTGTTTTGAGAATTTTGATTGCATCTGTACTGTATTGTTGTTTTGATTCTTCTTTGATTATAAGTATGAAAACATGATTAATAAGCAAATTAAATGACAATGAACAAAAAAAAATATATAAATTTGTGATGTGTGTGTAGGCCGTGAGGCCTATGATGTTTTTAAATGATTTTGGTATGTTATTTTGTTTTAGTAATGATGTGTATCTGATGATATCTGATGTGGTTCAAAATGATTAATTGAATTTGTGATTATGTGACTATATAAATTGATAAGCTATACTGTTAAGTACCGTACAAAAAGTGATCTTACTGAAAAGTGCTTATTTTCTATTTTACTATTGATGGCTGAAATTTATTTGGTAGGAAAGAGTAATTTTTGCTAAATTCCTAAGTGCTTAAATGGTTATATGATGCCTCTGTATGTTTACTGATGTGTATACATGAAATAAACTATGTATTTTCTAGAAAAATAATTTATATCTGAAAAACAATTTTTATTGGACTATGAGTTTCCAAATGACAATTTTTGTATGTGTTTTGCAATGCTTAACTTATTTATAATTGTATTTGAATGTTAGAACATGTTTGCGTGTCAATTTCTAGAAGTGATGCAACTAAATTTTGGTGGCTGTCCAGCAAGCAAAACTATTTTATTAAACTCATATTTAATCATATGTTTATAATGGAAAAGGTAAGGGAATTTTAGGGAAAAGTGGCATGTCTTTTTGATAAACCAATTGTGAGAAAAGTGATTTTTAAGGCTTGTAGTATATGCTATCCAAAAGTATAAATTTGTTGCATCAACAATAGAAATTGATCTGGAATGAATTAGTATGTGAATTTTATGTTAGGATCTTCAGTATAAATATATAGAGTTCAAAAGGAATTATGGAAGTGATTTTGTGAATGTATGCTTAAATATTCTGATGGTTTCGTAAATTGTTTGATGTGATAAAATATGTGATTTTATTTGTTAGGAATTTAGATGCCTAAATGTATTGATGTGTAAAAAGTATAATTTTTTATTCTGTTTAGAACTTGTAATTAAAATTTCATCAACTTTAGAAAAATATATTTTAGCTTGAATGCATGAGTTATGTTTTATATGAATTAGGTGTGCTTATAACGTGGTTAAGTGATTTTTTATTTACTGCTTAATTTAGTTTTAAGGTTGCATCAAAGCAAATGATTTTAAATCCTGCTCTATGATTTGTCTGTAAATGGTAGTTGTTATAAGGTATTTAGAAATGTGTTTTTGAGTAAGTGATGTTTTAGAATTTATTTTTGAAAGGTGATAATTAAGTTCTAAAAGTTATATTATTTTTAGAAAAGGTTTTCATGATTTAAAAAGCTAAAAGAAAAGTGATTTTTCTAAAGAAGTAATCAGTTTTTTATTTTCAAAGAGGTTTTAAGCTAGTGATACTGTTTTGTATTTCTAAAAGATACTAAGTGTTTTCGATTTGTAAAATGTTCATTTAATAATTTGTTTAAAGTGATTTGTTATTTGGATTATGTGTATCAAATTGTTAAAGGTTCTCGTTTGGAATCACGTGACGCGTATTCGATTCAAGAGGACACTAATTTTGTAGCTTCAACTCAAGGTGAGAGAGAAGCCTTCTTAAGACATAGTGGCATGTAGGGTAATGTTAGGACGTTTGGTATCATCTCAAAGGTCGAAACTAGGGATCTATCGGGTGAGTAGTAGAACGACAATTGTGTGTGTGTTCCGTCGTTCATACGAAAACAACGATCCCTTGAATATAATTGTATGTGTTGTATATTCTGTTTTATTATGATGCTGAATCGATTATAATATTAAATTGTTAATGATAACATGTCTGGCGTATATGTTATATAAACTTGTTATTGGAAAATAATTGAATCATATGATGTTATGTTGGAGAATTTTTGGGAATTGATTAAAAGGCTTTATGGTTTAAGGAATTGGTATGAAATCGTTACGGAAATTTATGAAAGTTTATAATGTTATCCCCTGATCGCACTGTCATGGTGACGTGCTTGATCGTTAAGTTTTGCCGGCCACGTGAATGGAACGCCGTGGTTGTGAGCTCGGTTTGGAATTAGCTGTGATTTGGAAGCGCCTGTGATAGGTTAATCCCTTAGAGGTCGAGACCCGTTAGAAGTGTGGTTAGAATGGGTCGACCACAATTAGGAGTCAACTTAGTAAAACCCTTCGATGACTTAAAAGACTTAGGAACCCCTTTTCTAAACCTTGCGTTGAGAGTGAAGTAGTGGAGAGGAAATATACCGTATGCTTGGAGGTTGGTGTCTCTTCAAGTGGTGATTGTGATAGGGGAGGGCAAGGACGGTGAACGTCAAGAAGCCTTGAGCGCTTCTCTAGGCGGGACGAATGCTACAATGACCAAAGTTAGTGTCGTGGCGAGGACTGCGTGCGCAACTAGAGAAAGTGTTGTCGCCCCCTTGAGCAAATCATAGATGGTGAGAGGGAACCCGAACGAGGCTAGAAGCTCTGCTTATTTTGGACTCCTTTTTGGAAAATGTATTTGTAATTTTGCTGACCGCAAGGAAGTTGGTTTCAGCCTGTTGTTTTGCGACTTCGATGCCAGCGTGGTTAGGGTTCCTGTGCATCCCATCTGCTTTCCGAATTAGGACTGGTGGAGGAGATGTAACGTGTGTGCTATCCATCCCTTGAACCTCGGTAATGGTACCCCCTTTTGATTTATCGATGGTTGTGACGTTGAAACTTAGAACCTAAAGATAATTAAATATAACGGTTATGGTTTTAAGAGGCGTACCATTTTTGGGAAAGGATTTATGGTAATTAACCGAAGTTATTTATAAGGTAATGGTAATAATGATGTGTATATTGTATGGTCTTAATATTCCCCTATGGTAAGCCCACGCCGTCGACGATAATATCGTTCGGAAGTGCTTACTCTCTCTATTTCCTTTTCCTGTGGACATTGGGGGACAATGTTCACAGATGACATATCAAGTAGAAGTTCGAGTAGTGGTTGCTCAAGTTGAAAGAGGATCGTGAGATGGCGCCCATATGAGGAGGAAGCAGAAGTGGTAACCGAGGAAACTCTCAGACACTTGTGGCAGAGGATAACAACGAAGACTAGTAATCTAGGATAGTATAGTAGTCTTTGTTTTGTACCCTATCTTAAGGTGATTAAGACACGATTACTCTATCCCGATGTAACCCATGTTGTAATAAAGGATTATTTTGAAAGAAATAAAAGAAGTTCTTTTGGTTATGTATCAAGTTCAAAAAGTAATTAAATGTTTCCGCAAGTTAACCATTGAATAAATATGGCGTTAAGAAAATAAGTTTTTGGAAATGTGTTGGTAACATCTCTTTTTGGAAAAAGAATTTTATATTGCAAATATTTTGAAAACTAAGTAACTCAAAAAGTATTATGAAAACCTTTTTGTAAAAGAAATAAAATGAACAGATTTTGGTAAATGTTATAAAAAAAATGGCGCAAATTTTTAGTGAAAATTCTAAGTTCCAAATTGGGGTGTTACATTTAGTGGTATCAGAGCGATGGTTGTCCTTAGTGGCCTTAAGCATAGCCTTGCTTTCATTGTGTGACTCTGTTTGGTAGTTTAGCGATGGTTGTCCTTAGTGGCCTTAAGCATAGCCTTATATGCTTTCATTGTGTGACTCTGCCTTAATTGATGCGTATAGGTGAGTTAGTCTTTTGTGTGGGTAGATGTTTCCCTTAGTTTGAGAATTCAACCTGTTCATAAGATCGCGATGGCACAAGCGAATGAGGAACCAGCTGCTATAATGGCTCAAACAGCTGCGATTTTGGCCGGAGTAAGAGACAACATGAACCTTATACACCAACAACTTCAACAGAATCAGAATGCGAATGCTGGTGGACAAGGAATCAGAGGTCTTGATGAGTTTTGTCGCAGAAATCCGAAGGAATTTACTGGAGGTTACGCAACGGAAGAGGCTGAAGCGTGGATAGCAAGTCTGGAAAAGATATTTGGAGGGATGGGGCAATGCACGGATGAACAAAAGGTTGCTTATGCTGGATATATGATGGTGGGAGAAGCGGCTGATTGGTAGCGTAATGAGAGACAAGCTTTGGCTGGAGAGGCTGGTGCGATTACTTGGAATCAATTCAAGAATAGGCTTTTAGAGAAGATGAGAACTGCACAGAGCAGACAAAAAAGCTATCATGACAAGAGAAGGACTCCGCTGGAATTCAAGGAAGGTGACCATGTATTCATGAGGGTAGTACCTACTACCGGTATTGGTAGAGTGCTCAAAACTAGGAAACTAACCCCTCGTTTTATAAGGCCTTATCAAATCCAAAAGCGTGTAGGACCTGTAGCATATCAAATAGCCTTACCCCCTATGTTTTCAAACCTACACAATGTCTTTCATGTATCTCAGTTGAGGAAGTATATTAGTGACTCAACCCACATTGTTGAGCCTGACTCTATACAACTCAAGGATAACCTTACATATGAAACATTGCCCTTGCGGATCAATGGCCGTAGTGTTAAAAAGTTGAGAGGTAAAGAGATTCCTTTGGTTAAAGTGATACGGAGTCAAGAGCATGGGAAAGATGCTACTTGGGAGTGTGAAAGTAGCATGAGGGATTCGTACCCTCACTTGTTTGAAACAGGTACGTATTTCTCGAGGACGAGAAATCTCTAAGTTGGGGAGGATTGTGAGACCCACAATTTTACCCAAATTATTTGTGAATTTATATTTGAATTTAAAAGATTATATTTGATTTTTGGATACCTAGATTTATTTAAAATAGTATGTTTTATAAAGATATGTATATGTATATATATACATGTGGTATATATATTATATATATATGTATACCAATGTTTTCCTTAATATATTTAAATTTTATTCTTAAGGTGAAAATATTTTAAGGTATAGTATTTGATTTAAATGATCTAAGAAAATGAAATGCTTTTGAAGGATTAAAGGTGTTCTATCTTCAGAAATTCATATTTTTTAACCGTAAGTCAGAAAATTACAAATGATATGTCAAAACGATAGTATTGAAATGTAGTTTATAAGAATATAAGAATTGAAATTTTATGAGGTATCCTTCGAAAAATTTTCACTGCTGCAGTAACTGTATGATTTTATATGTTTTATGGTTGGAAAAATTATTTTAAAGCCTAGAATTAATTATTGGATTTCAAAATATTTTATTTGTATGTTCAGATATTTATTTGAAAGGTTATTAGCTGCACAGTCCAGATTATTCTATTTTCTATTTATTTTTGAATTTTAAAAGTACAAAGCTTTAATTTGATTGGATAAAGGAGAGGTGGATTCAAAGTGAGTAAATGAAAATTGTGTCTTCCCACTTTGACTAAAGTGAGCTGTCCAAATACATGGGAAAGAGAGGAAAAATTTTCTGAAAATGTACCTAGAAGAATCTTAGAGTTTAAGGCTTATAGGAGTTGAAAACATCCCATTTAATGCATGTTCATGTTCCTAGACTTGGTTAAAGCACAAATTGAAATTCTTTTACCCATTTTATGAGGAGAGGGGTGTGTAACTCAGCCATGTTTTGGGGGGAAATTCATTTCCTACTTCACCTATAAATAGAGCCTAAGACCCCTCATTCTTTTACACACAACAAACAATCATTTTGAGAGAAAAGGCTTTGAGAAAGAGAGTGAGGCGTGGCACTTTGTGAAGGGAAGGAAAAAATTTTCATATTCACTTTGAAGCTCTTCTTTGCTAAGGAGAAGAGGTAATCCTACAACCTTAGTATTTGTTTTAATTTTAAGTTCTTATTCTTTATTCTTTTGGTTTAGCAAATAAAAAGACTTCTTCTACTCTTCTCCGATTTTGAAATTGTGAAACTAAAGTCTTTAATTTCTTCTCTGATATAATATGAATTTTGGTTTGTTAATGTGAGTTTGGTTAAAGGTGAAATGAATAAGGATTGAAAAGGGACAAAACAAGAGTTGTTTAAAGAGATATTGATCTCCCCTTTTTAAGCCTTTGATGACCAAATTATTAATGATTCAATAAAGAAATGATATTCTGGAATTATAATTGATAAAAAGTTTATCTGTTTTGAGAATTTTGATTGCATCTGTACTGTATTGTTGTTTTGATTCTTCTTTGATTATAAGTATGAAAACATGATTAATAAGCAAATTAAATGACAATGAACAAAAAAAAATATATAAATTTGTGATGTGTGTGTAGGCCGTGAGGCCTATGATGTTTTTAAATGATTTTGGTATGTTATTTTGTTTTAGTAATGATGTGTATCTGATGATATCTGATGTGGTTCAAAATGATTAATTGAATTTGTGATTATGTGACTATATAAATTGATAAGCTATACTGTTAAGTACCGTACAAAAAGTGATCTTACTGAAAAGTGCTTATTTTCTATTTTACTATTGATGGCCGAAATTTATTTGGTAGGAAAGAGTAATTTTTGCTAAATTCCTAAGTGCTTAAATGGTTATATGATGCCTCTGTATGTTTACTGATGTGTATACATGAAATAAACTATGTATTTTCTAGAAAAATAATTTACATCTGAAAAACAATTTTTATTGGACTATGAGTTTCCAAATGACAATTTTTTTATGTGTTTTGCAATGCTTAACATATTTATAATTGTATTTGGATGTTAGAACATGTTTGCGTGTCAATTTCTAGAAGTGATGCAACTAAATTTTGGTGGCTGTCCAGCAAGCAAAACTATTTTATTAAACTCATATTTAATCATATGTTTATAATGGAAAAGGTAAGGGAATTTTAGAGAAAAGTGGCATGTCTTTTTGATAAACCAATTGTGAGAAAAGTGATTTTTAAGGCTTGTAGTATATGCTATCCAAAAGTATAAATTTGTTGCATCAACAATAGAAATTGATCTGGAATGAATTAGTATGTGAATTTTATGTTAGGATCTTCAGTATAAGTATATAGAGTTCAAAAGGAATTATGGAAGTGATTTTGTGAATGTATGCTTAAATGTTCTGATGGTTTCGTAAATTGTTTGATGTGATAAAATATGTGATTTTATTTGTTAGGAATTTAGATGCCTAAATGTATTGATGTGTAAAAAGTATAATTTTTTATTTTGTTTAGAACTTGTAATTAAAATTTCATCAACTTTAGAAAAATATATTTTAGCTTGAATGCATGAGTTATGTTTTATATGAATTAGGTGTGCTTATAACGTGGTTAAGTGATTTTTTATTTACTGCTTAATTTAGTTTTAAGGTTGCATCAAAGCAAATGATTTTAAATCCTGCTGTATGATTTGTCTGTAAATGGTAGTTGTTATAAGGTATTTAGAAATGTGTTTTTGAGTAAGTGATGTTTTAGAATTTATTTTTGAAAGGTGATAATTAAGTTCTAAAAGTTATATTATTTTTAGAAAAGGTTTTCATGATTTAAAAAGCTAAAAGAAAAAGTGATTTTTCTAAAGAAGTAATCAGTTTTTATTTTCAAAGAGGTTTTAAGCTAGTGATACTGTTTTGTATTTTTAAAAGATACTAAGTGTTTTCGATTTGTAAAATGTTCTTTTAATAATTTGTTTAAATTGATTTGTTATTTGGATTATGTGTATCATATTGTTAAAGGTTCTCGTTTGGAATCACGTGACGCGTATTCGATTCAAGAGGACACTAATTTTGTAGCTTCAACTCAAGGTGAGAGAGAAGCCTTCTTAAGACATAGTGGCATGTAGGGTAATGTTAGGACGTTTGGTATCATCTCAAAGGTCGGAACTAGTGATCTATCGGGTGAGTAGTAGAACGACAATTGTGTGTGTGTTCCGTCGTTCATACGAAAACAACGATCCCTCGAATATAATTGTATGTGTTGTATATTCTGTTTTATTATGATGCTGAATCGATTATAATATTAAATTGTTAATGATAACATGTCTAGCGTATATGTTATATAAACCTGTTATTGGAAAATAATTGATTCATATGATGTTATGTTGGAGAATTTTTGGGAATTGATTAAAAGGCTTTATGGTTTAAGGAATTGGTATGGAATCGTTACGGAAATTTATGAAAGTTTATAATGTTATCCCCTGATCGCACTGTCATGGTGACGTGCTTGATCGTTAAGTTTTGCCGGCCACGTGAATGGAACGTCGTGGTTGTGAGCTCGGTTTTTAATTAGCTGTGATTTGGAAGCGCCTGTGATAGGTTAATCCCTTAGAGGTCGAGATCCGTTAGAAGTGTGGTTAGAATGGGTCGACCACAATTAGGAGTCAACTTAGTAAAACCCTTCGATGACTTAAAAGACTTAGGAACCCTTTTTCTAAACCTTGCGTTGAGAGCGAAGTAGTGGAGAGGAAAGATACCGTATGCTTGGAGGTTGGTGTCTCTTCAAGTGGTGATTGTGATAGGGGAGGGCAAGGACGGTGAACGTCAAGAAGCCTTGAGCGCTTCTCTAGGCGGGACGAATGCTACAATGACCAAAGTTAGTGTCGTGGCGAGGACTGCGTGCGCAACTAGAGAAAGTGTTGTCGCCCCCTTGAGCAAATCATAGATGGTGAGAGGGAACCCGAACGAGGCTAGAAGCTCTGCTTATTTTGGACTCCTTTTTGGAAAATGTATTTGTAATTTTGCTGACCGCAAGGAAGTTGGTTTCAGCCTGTTGTTTTGCGACTTCGATGCCAGCGTGGTTAGGGTTCCTGTGCATCCCATTTGCTTTCCGAACTAGGATATGGTTGGACTGGTGGAGGAGATGTAACGTGTGTGCTATCCATCCCTTGAACCTCGGTAACGGTACCCCCTTTTGATTTATCGATGGTTGTGACGTTGAAACTTAGAACCTAAAGATAATTAAATATAACGATTATGGTTTTAAGAGGCGTACCTTTTTTGGGAAAGGATTTATGGTAATTAACTGAAGTTATTTATAAGGTAATGGTAATAATGATGTGTATATTGTATGGTCTTAATATTCCCCTATGGTAAGCCCACGCCGTCGACGATAATATCGTTCGGAAGTGCTTACTCTCTCTATTTCCTTTTCCTGTGGACATTGGGGGACAATGTTCACAGATGACATATCAAGTAGAAGTTCGAGTAGTGGTTGCTCAAGTTGCAAGAGGATCGTGAGATGGCGCCCATATGAGGAGGAAGCAGAAGCGGTAACCGAGGAAACTCTCAGACACTTGTGGCGGAGGATAGCAACGAAGACTAGTAATCTAGGATAGTATAGTAGTCTTTGTTTTGTACCCTATCTTAAGGTGATTAAGACACGATTACTCTATCCCGATGTAACCCATGTTGTAATAAAGGATTATTTTGAAAGAAATAAAAGAAGTTCTTTTGGTTATGTATCAAGCTCAAAAAGTAATTAAATGTTTCCGCAAGTTAACCATCGAATAAATATGGCGTTAAGAAAATAAGTTTTTGGAAATGTGTTGGTAACATCTCTTTTTGGAAAAAGAATTTTATATTGCAAATATTTTGAAAACTAAGTAACTCAAAAAGTATTATGAAAACCTTTTTGTAAAAGAAATAAAATGAACGGATTTTGGTAAATGTTATAAAAAAATGGCGCAAATTTTTAGTGAAAATTCTAAGTTCCAAATTGGGGTGTTACAGATTCGATGGGTGAACTCTCCCCCACTTGGGATCAGCATAGCGGAATTCTATTCGCTCCTATCCTTAAGGCAAACACCATTGCAACCAATCTTGATGGATGCCAAGAGACGAGGGCTTATCCTAACGGGATCAATCCTGGTTTTCTTCTTCTACAGACATGGAAGGCGTGCTTAGGTATTATTTGGTTGTGGCTTGTATAGATTTAGGTTTCGATAAGAAGGGTAAGCTTACTACGGCAATCTATGACATGCTATCTACTCTTAGGGTCACATCTTAAGCTTTTCAAGTCGACTAAGGTGATTTTATTGAGTATTGCTATTTTACGAACAGGCTTACTATGTAACTACTAATGAATTGATTGGGGTGAACACATCTAGGTTACTTAGCAAAAGCTAAGATCTAAGATTTCAAATTTCAACTAGTTTTCATATTCTAAACAAAGAGAAACATAGGTGGGTTTCAAGATCAAAATACTTATATAAGATAACGGTTCAAAAGACAACTAACTTATTCTAACTCCATACAACGGTTCAAAAGGCGACTAGCTTATTCTAAATCCTCTGACGGATTGGCTTCGCTTCCCATCATCGTGAAAACTTTGACACTGGTGTTGGGTTTGGGTATCGCACCACCTTGGTTTTTATTCTTTTCGGGAAAGTATGGGGAGATGTGTCCTTGTTTTCCACAGTTGAAGCAGGTTTTAGGTTGCGAAGTCCAACAAAATCTTCCACCATGGAACTTATGGCACTTATCACATTTCGGTATACTACCGTCTATTGGTTTCTCCTCACTCTTCTTCCCTTGTCCGTTCTTATCGTAGGGACTCTTGTTGTGGTCATTATGGTGACGGTTGTTCTTTTCGCGATTACGATGGGGACCATAACCCTCCTGGCTACGCTGTTGTTGATCATACACCGCCTTGGCGTTGAGGTCATCTTCAATGATACGGCCTAGGAATTCGTCGGCCTGGAGAGCGTGTCTCGAGGCCATTGCTACGTTGGACTATTTATCAAAGATAACAGTTATATTTAAAACAAAACAATATATTCATATATTATATCCTACTAACTTAGTCCTATTCTACCCATAACTCAATCCAGAGTTATCACAGCTTAAAGCATGTGTGGCCATATTCCATAGGCCGAGAGTTTGAACCATTGCTCCGATACCACTAATGTAACATCCTGACTCTCTAACCTTGATTTATTTATTATTATGAAAATAGAGAATAATATAATGTAACATCCTGACTCTCTAACCTTGATTTATTTATTATTATGAAAATAGAGAATAATTTTTTCGCAAATAATTTCAAAAATTTATTATTCAATTGCGGAAGTAAAATCTTTAAGTAATATCAAGTGCGGAAGCAAATCAAAAGAACCTGTCCAATAACAAAACACAATAGTTCAAACTAATTTATTTAATAGCAATTAGACTCTGAGCTACTTAAGACACTACTCGTAACCCAGAGCATGGTTCTCAACTCCAACGGTCGGGAAGGGAATCTCATATCCCTTGCCGTTCCTACTCCCCTTTCTGTGAAAACGGGACCTTCATTACCTACAAGGGCAACAAGGGAGTAAGTCATAGCTAATCACGTTAAAGCGAACGATAAATAACAGAGGCTAAAAACAACAAACACAAGTATTCAAGTAGTAACAGTTTCTGCGATGCATACACATATGTCAAACCCTTTTTATTCAAGCAATTAATCTTATTATTAATGGCATGATGCATGCTGATCTCAACAATTTCCCGGGGCATCACAGTTTGGAGGTGGTAGGACTTACGAGCTTCACTCTGCATAGGACTTACGGGCTTGGCCCTGCACTCACGACTTACGGGTTCCCATCTCCCGGCGTTGTAGGACTCACAGGCTTAGCCTTGCACTCACGACTTACAGGCTTCCTCCGCCCAGCGTTAATAGTATGAAAGGGAAAACCCTCGCAAACTGGAGCAATCAATGCATGTATGCAGACATAATTTGTTACCAATCCTTCTTATCTCATTCATTATCATTTCCATCAAGGACATAGTCCATCATCTATCTTTCCATTCATTAATCTCATCCTTCACAATTCCTTTCATCATTCTTTTAGCTGGTGCTGTTGTTTTTTATAGAAAAATCCATCAGCCACTTTGCGATGGTTTTAGAAATAGTATATAATCATTATTTTAATAATCTGTCGGGGCACAGCCTCCTATTGGCGGATGTTTATTGCAACGACCCCATTGTGACTCCCTTAGGAAATATCAACCAAGTGAATAAAATTTTCACTGGGACGTTAGGGATAATATCAACCAAATGGGTGTACGCACTTCCGTTGGGACTCCTGTAGGGATTAATCAACCACTGAATAAGATTCCAGTAGGACACCTCCAGGATAGCTATCAACCAACGGGATTTAAGTTGTAAACGTAATATTAATAATTTAGTCATTTAGGAGTTTAGACGAGTCAATTTAGTGAAACATTGAAAAATAAGAGTTTTCTGAAAATTGCTCAATTTACTCGAGTAGTTCTTGACTACTCGAGTGTTCATGCAAAAATACTCGAGTCTTTAAAGATCTACTCGAGTGTTCTTCCCAATTCCCAGAATACTCGAGTCTTCCTTAAATTACTCGAGTCTTTTTGCTGCAACAGCACCAGGTTTCTGCATTTTTAATGTCAATTCGTGATCCATACTCCGTTACTTCCATCCTGCACCAAACAGGGATTATTCCTCACATAATAAACACATTGCACATATCAATTATCATCAATTACAACAGGAACATAATCCAATCACAGAATTTCATAAAACATAGCAAATAACCAATTCACCCTATGACTTTGATTTCTACTTGATTTTAAGTTCGAAAATAAATCCAGTGAGCTTCCTTAGGTTCATTTAAAGTTGTTTGAATACAAAAACTATGGGTTTCTGGCCTCCAAGTCAGATTCCCATTTCTAACTTATGTTGCCCATGAACCTCACATGGTTCCTATGAATTTAGCTTATTTTTTATCATTCTAGTGATTAGATAACTTCTCCCATACCTTAGAGAAGCTAGAGTAATGATTGATGGAAGAGGAGAGGGACTGGACCAAAGATTTGAGTTTCAGCACTCAAGGTTTGCACCTTGGACAGCAAACTTTGGCCATCAAATTCACCACGAGTAAGGCATGAAAAAGAACGAAATAAGTTAGCTTAGGAAACTAGGGAATGCTAACTTTACTCTGAAACAAATTTGAGATCAAGAGGGTTCCTGGATTTACCAAACCAATTTGAGAAAGAAGGGTTGAAGGTGCTGATTTGCACTTTGTTTTCAGCTTTGGAACGCCTAACTTTGAAGGCTTGTAACTCGATCTTCAGGAGGCCAAAACGAGTAGTTCTTGGTTCTAATTCAAGATTTGAATTAGAACTCGGATTGTGTTTTGGTTTCACAGAATTTGGTTGAGTGAAGAGAAAGAATCGAAGGCACCAAGAGAGCACCCGAAAACAGAGGAAATGTGAATATAATTTCGGGTTAGGAGGATTTGAATGAGTTTGGGGCTTTCCCAATCACCTATTTATAGTCTGAGATTACCCTTCTATGAAGTAAGTTCCAGCTCTGTGTTTGGAACCTCGAGAAAACGCGTTTTGGTGCGAGTTTTGAATCAAAACCGACTTATAGACTCAGCACCACTGCTCGAAATACTCGAGTCTTTTCCCCAGTACTCGAGTCTTTTTCAGCACATCAAAGAACACTCCAGTCTTCCATGAAAGACTCGAGTCTTTCAACTCAAATTCAAATTTTTCAAACAGTTAAAGATTATACTCGAGTCCTTCCCAAAACACTCGAGTACTTTAACCTAATTTCAGAAAATTCATTATTTTATTCAATATAATAACATTATTATTTTAAATACTAAATTTTCATTTAGTTATGAAAATATAGGGTCTTACACTTGTTCTTGCACGAAAGAAAGGGGAAATATGTGGTTGGTATGAAAAGCTTCCCTGAGAAGCTTCATAAAGTTGTGGCTGAAAATGAATGTCAAATGTGGAATTACAGACTTACCCCAAGTCACTTATTCCAACATAAACTGAGCAGCACGTCGAGACAAAGAAGGCGACATGCTTCAAGAACACTGACCAGCAAAGGCCGACTTCCGAAGTCCAGCTCTCAACAATGAAAACATGAAAGCTCGGCGCAAGCTAGAACTCGGTGCTCGGTTCCCTTGGTGCCACCACCTCGGGATGAGACACTTTAAATGAGAACATACGACCTGTTGAGGTCGACATTATCCGACATCAACACAAGACCAGCGCAGTCTCAACAAAGGGGGTTGCAAATGATACGAGCTCGGCTCTCGTAATATCAGTTATCACTGCTCGATTTATTCCGAGCACAACAAGGTGGGAACTGCTCGGTTTCTCCCAAGCACAACATATAAGTGAACTCAACACTACAACTCGGATTACCTAAGCTTGGCTACTCTTGCTCGGCACTAAACCAACACACTATTTGCTCGGATCCGCGAGCACAACACATATTGCTCGGAACCTGCTCGGTTCTGCTAACCCAATACCACCAACTCGGTACTTGCTCAGTTAACTAACACCAACACACTATCTGCTCAGATCCGCGAGCACAACACATATTGCTCGGAACCTGCTCGGTTCCGCTAACCCAATACCACCAACTCGGTACTTTCTCGGTTAACTAACACCATACCACTTACTCAGGTCACACACACGAGCTCGGCTCAACTTGCTCTGATCTAACTTATAGATCCTACTGAGCTCGGACTCCTAGGAGCTCGGTTCTACCCCAACCTGGCCTCGTGACTCCGTCACATGCTCGGCCAATCCGAGCTATGTGCCTCCTACTAGGCACACACCCACGAGCTCGGTAACACAAGCTCGGCTCCTAAGAGCTCCGCTAACACAGAGTCTGGTCGGATCGAACTCCGACATTTCACACTTAGACTCTTGAACCACACATCCTTCAACCAGGATTACACACAATACTCAACACTTAACTTAATCGGCACCGATTAAAATAAACAGGATGTTACAGCTCTCAAGCAAACCCAATCAATTCACATTGTGAATTGTCCTCAAACAATCAACGTCACTTATTTCATTAATCATAATCAATTATTCACTAATCCGTTTGGATATTCAATCCTTACAATTAGATTCACACTCATACGTATATCTATTCCACGTTAACTTTTAATTTATTTTCCAATAAAGGGACGTTAATATTTTCTAATCATTTTACCATTATCAAATAACATATAAGATTTCACGATAATGGTAATCAATGACAATCACTTTTTAAAAAGGAAAACTAAGAGTGAATTGCATAATTATAGTTTCCTACAAATAATACTTTAATACATAATTTTACCTTTTAATAATCAAAACATTTGCCTTTTAATTCTAAAATTAAGATAAATAACCATTTACCTTTGAATTCCTTTCAGTTTATCATTATGGAATATATTCTTAATCCAAATATTAATTAAAATAAAACTTGAACTAAACCATAAAAGATTATTATAATAAACTTGATTAATTATTATTTTCTCTCTGGTTTTAACCGGTTGGGATAACCCGTTAACCGGTTAGATTATGTAGATTTAGCCAAGAACATCAAATTCCCAATGCAAATTTAGTTCAATACTTGCAATTAACCTTCAACCAGTAATATGTAGCAACTAACACGTATTTATTCACTTGTTGCAGGTCTACTTAGGTCTGAATTAAATTCCAATACTCACAAGATCAAGGCTAATTCATCAAGTAACTCATTTTTATAAAAATTCAGCAAGCAAAACTCAAGACATATTCACTATGATTCTCATATATTTAATCCTTTATTTCTATAATTATCTCAGTTTAACATCTCAGGGAACCAAGGATTGCTTTGACCTCCAAGCCAACCAATCTTGTCTTGATTCTAAAGTACATAATTCATACATATCATTGCACAAACTAACAACCATAAATCTTAGCGATATGAATGAATTCTCCCATACATTGCACAATTGGACATGACTTAAACAATCTTGGACTCAGCCTAGGACAACTCTACAATAGCAGCCACACGAACAACAGTAACAACAACCAAGGACAACAAAGAAACCAAGAAAATCACTCAAATTTGTCAAGCTTACACACTTACTAAACTCAACCTAATTGTGAAGCAACCAAAGGTAAGTCACTAGCACGATTTGAGAATGAATTTCAGCAGAGTTTTGACAAAAAAAACGAATGAAAAGATGAACCAAAACTCATAAAAAATAACCCCTATTTATAGAGCAAGAAATAGAGGTGGAAGTGGTGAGTATCAACTCCTCAGGCCACCCTTCGTCCCCCATCCTCTCCCACACGTCCCTTGTGACACCCTCACTTAAATTCCCTTAACTAAAATTAGTTACTTAAAGTTTGCTTAATTAGTTTAATTAGTTACTTGAAAAATTGTTGGTTAATTTAATTACTTATAAAATTCTCCGTAAAATTCGACGGAGCTTCCTTTATTTATCAGACTTTCCAAAAATTTAATTTTTCCTGCATAACCTGTATTTACCATTTTCGTATCACCAGAATAAACTGAAAAGCATATAGCATCATCATGCATAACCATCATCAGGTTTCTAAATATAAAAAGTTTTGTGGAATTGTTTTAGTTTCCCAAAATTACTCCTTTCCCAAAAGGAGGAGTCCTGAGCCACCCATGTGCTATCTACTAAGCACCAAAACCAATATATACAAGTTCATCACAAAAATATATACATCAGAAACTCAAAACAAGGCCCAGGATGACCACACACTAACTAGCTACTACTTACACTCCCCTTAGGCATAGACATATCCAAGGCAAAACACAATTAAATCATACATTTTCCTTATTTATTCTCATTTCCTTATTTTCACTTATACTCTTGATTTTTTCTCCCTTTCATATTTTATTAATTTCCCCATTAGGACGGTTGCACCTGTTAGGCATTTACACCCACTAGGAAGCTCCTACCCGTTAGGATATTCCACCCATCAGGAATTGTCCACCCATCAGGCCACACCCGTTAGGACTTTGTTATATTTATTAATCCTCTCACGTTCATTTATATACTTTTATTCGTCTCTTAGGTGTTGTTAACAAGTTTTTAATTGTTTTAACTGCGCATAATGATCCGTGGGTACACTTTTCACCTAACGGGCATTTCCACCTGAAGGGACTTTCCACCAAGGGGATTTTCTACCTAAAAGAGAATTTTGCCTAATGGGATAGTGTCACCCACACGGATCATTAGTCAGCGCCTCACTTAAACAGGCCCTCAATGGCCACATTCACTTTCTTTCCTCACCATTAACTTTTCTTCTTTCTTTCTTTTAATTTGTAGCTTATTATTATTTTCATATTATCATTCAAAGTTTCATATTATTATTATCATCATCAAATTCATCACGTGCACAAACTTCTCCATAATATCATTATATTCACAAAAACCAATTAAAACTTATAAATAAAACATGTTCATTTTAAAACCCTAACTCATCATGCACATCAATACAAGCATCCTCTTTTATGAATATAATAGGTTTTTCATCTAAACCCTAAGCATTTACTTCCTAACCATGTCTTCTATCCTAGTGATAATTTCTCTAAATACCCAAACACCCTTAGTTATCCCTATACCCTATTTAGAATCTAACCCTCAACTAAGACAATACCCCCTCTTTACCTTGAGGAGTGACAAAGAGAAACCTTAACCCTTGAACCCTTAGACCTTGAACCTTCTTAGCTTATCATGAAACCTCATGAGAGCCACCAATAAGTGAGTTGGGATAGTGTCCAAAGGAGAGCTTGAAGGAGGAAGGGACTTCACTTACACAACTTGGGGTTCTTGGGCCATGAAAGAGAAAGTGTAGCCATGGTTGTTAATGGAGAAGAGAGGGAAAGCTTGGTGGGGATGATGGTGATGATGATGGTGGTGAGCTTGGATGGTGATGGGGGAGCTTGGTTATGGCTATGGAAGTTAAGCTTGTGTGGGAAGCTTAGTTTCTAACATGGGGAGGAAGAATGGGGTGCTTTACATGCCCCACGCCTTTTATTTTTCTTTTCACATCTGATGCAGGCTAATCGATGACTAATCGATTAGCCTGGGTGATTTTGATTTTATTTTAGTCATTTTGCAGGAACTAATCGATTAGTTAGGCTAACTAATCGATTAGTCACTATAAGTTTTCATTCTTTTTGCATTCTAAGTGCCATAATTCCTTCGTTACCCGTTGGATCTTGCTCAAATTTGAAATCAAGCTTCCCTACATACTAATCTTCACAACCAACGGTGGAATTCGTGTAATAAGTTGTACATATTTTATTATTAAGTTTCTAATATAGGGTGTTTCTAACACCGAAAACACCATTTCTTATACTCTTTTGTTCATCTTTAAATCTCCCATTCGATGCCAATGCTTCTTAACTCCTTCATGGCACTCAAAGGGGTCCTAATCCATCACCTTAAATCCACTTTAGCATAATTGCCATTTTTCTAATCTTATTTTTATTCTAATTATTCTTGGAATTAAAATTTGGGATGTTACAATTCTCCCCCACTTACTAGAATTTCGTCCCCGAAATTCTGTTTAGTTTCGTAATTGGAGAGCCATCCCCCCGACAGGGTTTTCGACTATGGTCTTCACGTCCCTTCGGTTTCGTTCTCCCACTTAGGATACTTCTATTCCCATACTCCTTGACGCCTTCATACTTATGCTAAGAAATTCTACGTTTAATTCTCGCCCGACTTTCTTCTCCTTTCCGTTAGTCCGCATCTCGTTTTCGTTGTCACTCAGATAAGATCTAAGTTTGGTTACTAAGTTCTCCCCCACTTGGTATCAACATACCTGTTTGTATCAATGCCAGGAAGTAGGCTTGGTCGATACTAAGGATTGAAAACGTAAGTTACTAACAGTTCTTTGAAATTGAACTATGTGTTTAATTGATTATCTAGTGGTGGTCGATAGGTTAGACTGAATTTCTAAGGCTTGTGAAATCTCGTATCCGCACACATCTAGGTTCTTGTACTCAACGAAGAGAACGGTTCAATTGTTCAACTTGGTTGGTCTCGGTGTAGATACTTGATAAGGTTGTCAAGATTTGTTTTTCTCGCGGGCGGCCGTTCAGGAATCTTGTTAGTAAGACTCCCAATAGGTCTCGGACTACCAAAGTCTGGTTTAGCTTTCCAGGGAAGTTGGAGATGGTTTCTAGGGTCAGCTTGATTCCCTCAAAAATTCTGCATGAAGGATTCGGAAAGGGTACTGTTCAGGTTGACTTCTATTCTTCTAAAGGTGATACTTCTTGGGAAATTCTATTTCGGGTTGGTTTCTGTAGTAGTTAAAAGCTTTTAATGACATCGACCATTAATAAGTGCGGAAATCGAGGTGATCAGTTCTAATCTCACATCTATCAACAGCAACAACATTGTCGTGTTTGCTGATGATATCATCACTTAACAGATGTAAGGATCAGAGTGATTAGCTCTAACCTTACATTCTATTAAACAACAACACCATCACAGGATTTGGTTAGATTTCAATTAGAACTCTACAACATATTGATTTTTCTAAGGCTTTTCATGATTTCCAAAAAGGCTGGATTAAATTTGTGAATTCTTTAAGTTCGCAGTCCCTCATTTGAAGGATCAGGGATTGGGATCCCAAGTAGAGTACGCTTTGTGAAACCTTTACTAAAGGATCAGTGAAGACGGATACCTAGAGTCTATAAGGTATTTCTACTTTGGAACGTTCTAGTCTCTTCATGCAATTAAAAGGGAAATGAAAGAATGTGTGGCACTGTAGTCAAATAGTACGCCACATGGGGTATTGTTAACAAAGCATGTACCTCTAATCAGTTCATCCAGGTTCTCGACCTCCTCTCCATCTATGGTGTACACCTTTCCCCACTGAACAGGTTGGCTTCCTCCTCTGCTTGTTGCACCCTCTTTGCATTTACTTCCTTTTTCAGAGCATTCTTAGGACAGTTGGCAACAAAGTGTCCTTGTTGTCAGCACTAGAATCAACGATTCCCCTCCTTCTGCTTGTTCAACAACCAACATATAGCACGATGAAACCTTCTGCAATGTGGACATGGCGGTATGGCACTTGGAGGATTCGCGGTCTGAGTGGCTTCCCTCGGAGCTATTGCTTTGGTGTTGGAGCTAGCATATGGACCTGATTCCTGAACCGGTCCCTTACCCCTGATAGGACCTCCGGACCTCTGCATATTCTTGCTCTTGTCCTCAGACTCCTTCTGCTTCAAACCCTTTTCATAAGTACTAGTCATGTTCACCAGTTGAGACAAGTCACTGATGTTCTGGTATTCAAATGCAATCTTGACCTCGGTGCGAAGCCCTGCTTCGTATTTGATTCACTTGGTTCTCTTATCCGCACCCCTGTAACTTCCAGCATAACGAATGAGATCTTCGAACCGAGCTGCATACTCCCCAACACTCAAATTTTCTTGCATCAGATTTAGAAAAGCAATCTCCTGTTCTCTGCGCACATCCTCTGGAAAATACTTTCCCAAGAATCTGATCTTGAAGACATCCCACGTGACCTCCTGGTTAGCAGTCTCTAGACCCCTTCGCACATGCTCCCACCAATGTTCTGCTTCCCCAGTGAGCATATACTGTGCCAGAAGAACTTTCTGTTCCTCGGGTGGTGCCATAGTGCGGAGAATCTTCTCCACCTCCTGAAGCCATCTCTGAGCTCCATTAGGGTTGAAACCACCCTCAAACGTTGGTGGCTCGTTCCTCCTGAACTCAGCCAACCAGTTTGTTTCAGCTAGATTTTGAGGTGCCTGTGGCTGTTGATTAATTGATGCCACTGTCGTTCATCTGAGCCAAATTTTGGTTCATCTGAACCAAATTCTCTAGGATTGCAGCCATCCTAGCATTGTCATTACGTCTCCCAGCCATAATACCTAATCCTGGAGAAGACAGTAAGTTCGTACATATATAGAGAAGTAAATATATTAGTACTCTATTCATCTAACTTAGACACTTAATTATCTATCTGTCCGCTTCTAAATATGACAAAGTCACATTTGGAAAATTTAACTTAGCCCACTTTAAATTGAAGATACATCATTAGGATTTACTAAAAGAGTACAAGTACCATACTCATTATCACTAAAGACTTAATAACTCAACCAAATTATTATAATCATAATTCTAAAACACTAACATTTAACTAACTATCAATTGGTTACTCTCATGTGGAGTAACACATTGGAGATATGGAAATCCGTACTCCATAGCCGAGGATTGCAACCATTGCTCTGATACCATAATGTAACATCCTACCTTTTTAACTTAAAATATATATTTAATAGTAATGTTTACAAGAAAATTTTAATATTTTTATAGAAAATTTGGCAGAGTTTCGTCTGAATTATGGGCCTTTCCCAAAATAAATGTTTTGTACCTGTCAGAACGAGAATAGTTTATACATAAATAATTAAAATCAGTAATTACATTATAAGTGATTGTGGTACAATTTAATTTCAGCAGGAGAGGATATATATATCCTTCACAATCACTAATACATTTAATAAAAATCCTTATAAAGTCCGTTTACAAAATAAAGGTGTGCTAAAATAAGAACAAACTTTAATACTTAAACACATTTGTATATAAATAAAATCTTTACATCATAGAATCTTAGAGCGGTTGCAACCTTAATATGACCATACAGTCATCATCTTTAGCATACTCTCTTCTAGTGAGAGTACACCCTTTTCGGCTTGGATCATATGAAGTTCATTCTCCATTGTACCTAAAATGTCAACTTAAGAGGTGAGTAATTTGTATTAAAATCAAAGAAAGAACTTAAAAACAATAATAAGGCATAGTTAAATGCATTCACCTTTATCATTCATATTTCATATTTACATTATAGAATATAAGAGAACATAAACATAACATTAGCATAATCACATCTTCATATATGAATGAGTGCAACGTCGCTCACTTCAATTTCATCATTGAGTCCAATATCATATTCTTTCATTTGCATTTCTTTACATTTATTCTTTCTTTATTGGACTCAATTAAATGAAATTGCATATGCATATGCATGCTCTTTTATGCATGAACTTCATCTTTTCTTTCACTTTCTTTACTTTTCTTTGCTTTACTTTGCTTTGCTTTACATCACACATTTTCCTCACACAACCCCTCCACTCCTGGGAAAAACCGACCGGGAGTAAGCATCCCCCAACCCCTAACTTACTTGCACAGTACTTCACCCCATTTTTGGGGTTCCTCATACAACCTGGTTTGATTCGTCCAAGTTGGCTATAGTAGGATCACCCTCGACCGGCCACAAAGAGCCAAAGTGACTGAAAGAATCATTATGGTTCCGCTAAAGCCAATCCCCGACACGAGTAATGAACTCGGCCCTTTTGAAAATCAAAGCTTTCCATAATAATTCTCGGCGATTGTTTCAATAACACAATCTAGTCGCTCTTGCCCTCACGAATAGAAACATATGTTTTTCCCATACCCTAACGTCCACCTTACACCATGCATGAGATATTTATTAAATTGTCTCTAATTGAAATTGAACCCTTTTTATTTTGAAGTTGATGTGTATTTGGCTCACTTTCAATTAGAAACTTTCTTACATTAGTTTAGGTCTACAATCAAATAATCAAGTAATAATCATATTTAGAAACTAATATGTATCAATTCAATTCATAAATATATGATTCATACATCAAAGGCATCCATTCACCTAATTAACACATAATTCAAAACATATAACATATAGAACACACATATACAAAGAACATAAACTTAGGGTTCATGCAATAATTCCTAGCAATTAGAACTAATATCTAATAAGTCATACATATATACACTTAATTATACTCTTATGACAATAATTAAATCCTCCCTCTAATTTAAACCAAAGTACTCCCTCTTACCCATTTGAAGAGAGACCACAAAGTGAGCAACAAAGTGAAGGATTGAGGGAGAGAGCTCCAATCCACCCATAACCATTAATTCCTTTCTCCACAACACTTCTCAGACTTCTATTTGAACTTCTAAGACAATAACCCTTTGATTTAGAGAAGCAAGGGTTTTGGGGTTGATGTTGGGAATGAGCGGAGAGTGGGAGGAATTGAGGATTTCGAGAGGGAAATTGATGAGGGAATGATGGAGAATTGATATATGTTGTTGATTTGATGAATTTTGAGGTTGATTTGAAGTTTAGAAGAATTTGGGGTATGAAGAGGGAAGAGGTTCGAGCTTGGAAGAAAGAGGAAAATGAGTGGAATTGGTCTATTTTCGTATTTTTATTTTGCTGTTTGATGAAAATACTCGAGTCTTTTTGGAAATACTCTAGTCTTTTGCCCAGTTCTCATATATTCATTTTCTTTCCCCTTCAAAACTCCAAAACTTCTTCGTTAACCGTCAGATCTTGCTCAAATTTGATAGCAAGCTTCCTAAATTCCCTATCTTCATATCCAATGGTGAAATTTAAATTTTGAGTTGTCAATCTTTTATTTTTAATTTCTTATTATTATTTAACTATTAATAAAATTGAGGATGTTATAATTCTCCCCCACTTATATGAATTTCGGGGCGAAATTCCACTAATCTTAAAGAGATGGGGAGAAAGGGTTTCATAATGTAATTATGAAAATTAAGGATTTTTAAGAATTAACTTCCCCACTTAGAGGGCATCTTAGGTTAAGGTTTCACCGGTATTCCTATTGCTTTAGATAAGGGAATGAAATTTATCCTGCATTAGGAGGTTTTCACTACTTTGGGGATTACTCCCCCACTTAAAACGCAACCTAAGTTGAGATTTCATTACTATAATTACTACTACTCTTTATTAATTGGGTCCTTTAGTAGGTTAAACTACCTATGCATTAAAATTCAAATTGGAAAACATAACACATTACGATTCACTCTACAAAACATCGTACAAGGTTATGAAATACAAAACATCACATTACAAACAATTCATTATTACTCAGACAGGTATTCTAGCAATTTAGTATTTAGAAGCATGGTAGACATCAGTAGCAAGGGTAATATATTTTCTTAAGAAAGGTCAAAATCACAAATTAAAACACAAGTAAAAATGTTAATCAATACACATGTATTAAGCTATATTTGAATCGGATCAATAGTTTTAATATTCAAAAGTTTCATATTTATTTATAAGTCTGTTTACATAAAAGAATTACGATACTGACATCATTAGGTTTTATGTGTCTCTTAACATATATAGGTATATTTGTAGTCCTTAATTATTTAAAAACATACCAACCAGTTATAAATATTCCCATATAAGTATGTACTTAAGGAACTAGGGCTTATAAATATTTAGTTTATTAGGTACGTAACAATGAAAAACAAAATAGTTAACCAAGTAAGGAAGAAACACAATTTCACAATTCAAGCATAAGTATAAAAAATATCATTTGACATATACCTTCGTCTATACTCAAATTGTTTTATATTTCTATAAGATGTATTGAAAATAGTTATAAGTATATGTCTCAAACAAAACTTGAAATGCTGTAATCAAAAAGATTGTCATTACTTTCATGGGGCAAAGATTAAATTTTTCACAAAAACAAAATTTTCTAAATGTATATTCAAAAAGATTACGAAGAGAACACACATACACATTTCCATTCAAACACATTTCTATTAAATTTTATAACTAAGAGTAAAATATAATATTCTTAATAAATCTTTGACAAGTGCATATTAAACTATAGTAGAATGAAAGCCTTTATCAAATTCTTGTCTACTTAGGAAAACATTCCTCACTTAATCATAAACAAAGCATGACTCTAGTTAATATTAGATACTTATATGATTTAGTTTATAAAATTACAATTTTTATCATTTTCACAATTGTCTTAAAGAAGAGTTTATATTGAAGAATATATAAAATATGGAAAAATTGAAATTAAGAATCTTCATGAAAAGAGACATAAGGAAATTAGATTTGGAAAATTCGATTTGATAATTAGTTGATAAAAATAGCATAGTACGTACTTTTTCAAAATCACGTTCAATATGAGGTGGAAAAATATTCCTTAATAAAAATTAATATTGAAGAGCACAAAACATAAAAGTAATTGGAATTGGAAACTATCATAAAAAGAATACAAAGTAATTGACTTTAAAATTGATTCAATATATAGTTATAGAAAATTTTAAATTATACAATACTCACATACAATTCAAACACACAATTTAATCATTCTTGTATGAGCAGAATTTCACTTCCTATAAGTCTATATATATATATATATATATATATATATATATATATATATATATATATTCACACACATAAGACTTAAGCTCAGACATTCCATCGAACTAAACTTAGATTCTATCACTTAACAGGCTAATCAAAACTATCTAGGTTCTACATCTCAACCTAAAAAAAAAAGCTTCTTAAATTCAAAACTTTTAACTATGCCTATGCCTAATTATTCTTCATAAGACTTGAGATTTCCTAATTGGTTCCTTAGATTGTAGTTTCACATAATTACTTCTTATCTTCTACACTTTAGCTTAACTTCTCTAAAATGATCTAAGCTTTTCATACTAAGACTTTTATAAAAGATGTTAAAGTTGTTACTTTAACATTCCACAAACTATATTTCATAAGATACTTCATAATAGTTTTGAAAATTTTCTAGTTCTGAAATATAGCTTGTTTAATAGTAACAAGATATTTTCCTTGAGTTCTATACAAACTTAAGGGAAAAGTATAACATCCACCTTCCTAGTTTAAGTTCTAAACTAGTTCTTAATTCTAAACTAGATGCATTTTCTTTAACCCACCTTGATACCTTCCCTGTAGTGATACCCACCTTGATACCTTCGCCCTTGCAGCATTTTTGATCTTAAACCACACCTTTTTTTTCTTCTTAAAAAACTGTGGCCATAACACCAAATAGACCACGGTTTTACAAGTGTTGTCAATAATATACATATTTTCGATTTTCCAAACGGAAAAGGAAGAAAATCGTGGCCTATTCGTTTTAAACCACGGTTTTAAAACAAAATCTTTAGACTACGGTTTTACAACTGTAGCATATAGTATTAACTTTTAAACCGTGGCCACAGGTTTAAAATGGACCACGATTTTTACGATAAGTAGTACACTATCGTTTTTTGAGCGTGGCCTATAAATTTGATACTTAAAACGTGGTCTCATGTCATTAAAAAATTAGCTTATTTCATGAGGTAAAACCGTGGCCACAACAATAGAGAAAAAAAAAGGCTCTAAAAAAAGCTCTCACATCAAATATTTTACTCCCTCTTGCTCCCTCTTTCCAATCTAATCCTAGCCCAACATCTAGCGCCACTCCCAAGCACCGCGACGACAAAGAGGCACCCGCTGCCTGGGACGACGAGGATACCATAACATCCTCCAAGCTCTTCTAGCTCACTCTCTGCTCGACACACTCACGGAATCCAGCCCCCGCTCGTGCTCCGCTGCTCGCGACCGTCACTGCAGCTATCGCTCCACCGCTCGCAACCTTCACCCACTATTGCTCTACCACTGGCGCTCTCCACCTGCTCGCGACAGCAAAGCCTATGACTTCCACCGTGCACGCCCTCCACTGCTCGCAATCGCCTCCACTAGCGACTCCCACTTGGTTCAAACCTTGCTCAACCAGGTTAGGTTTTTTTATTTAAATTTTTTTCCTCAAATTTTTTCCCCTTTCGAGTCTTCTCTGTTTTATGCTTTGATTTAATGTTTGATTTTTTCCCCCGTTTGGTTCTCTGTTATGAGGATTTCTATGTAATATTATTGATTTTATGTTTGATTTTTTGTCCTTTTAGTTGTAGTTCTATGCTTGTTGATTATGTTATTTGATTTTATATGAGTATTAGGATTTCTATATTTTGTTCACTTTGTCTGAATCCGCAACCCTCAACCCTCATTTGGTTCCTTGCTCACATAAAACCACCATCTCAGTCTCACCATCATTCAAATCCTCGCCGCTTCAGTTACATCTCTCTTTTCCAATATGCTTTTGGAGAACACATTATGTGTCAACATGATATTTGTATTCATAGTGGTTTGATTGATTGATGAATTGCATAAAAAGATAATGCTCTGATTATATTATTGGATATAATCTTAATTTCCTGCTTTAGAAATAAACCACAGTGATTCAGTGACTTTGATGGCGATTCAGAAATTGAAGGGAAGCATCATTAATTTGTTTTGATAATTAATTCAGTGACTTTCATGTCATTACTAAATTTGAACTATTTGTTTTGATCATCTTCTCTAACTAGAAATTGAAATGAAGCATCATTAATTTTTGTAAGCTGAAGGCCTGATGCAAGCTTTTTGCTCACATGTGATGAGTGATGACCCTTCTTTTAAAACTTTTGCCTTCATATAGAAATATATATGGGATCCTGAAGAAGAAGGTCAATACCAACTTGGAAGGGTTTCAAGGTGGTGGTTGAAGCACAGCTTGGCTTACCTTGATTCATCTTTGAGAAATCTTGGCACTCCTCTAATCACCAAGAGATCCACTGATAGTGTTTCTGCTCTATTAGAGGTTGTCAAGTCCACTGGAGCCACTCAACTTTTCTTTAACCATTTATATGGTCAGTTTCTATCCCTTTTTCTCTTATCTTAATGTTTGTTACCTCTCTTATGTTTATTTCTAGTGCTTTCTAGTTCAATTTCTTTCCTTTTATTTGCAATAAGTTTCATGCAAATTTGTATTAGTCATGTGTAATTCCGATTTTGATGTCTGCTAATATGATGCCACAATTTTGGTTGGTTCATTTTTTAGTAATGATACTAATGAACAGCATATAGTAGAAGATTTTAGGATCCTTAATTTTGCCAATTCCAGTTTCTTTTGGTTGTTCAATTCGAATTGTTTCTTTTATTTACCTGGTAAAATTGTGTCTGTTAATTAGTTAGGTAGCTATTTATGGCACACTACTTCATCATTGTTTTGATTTATTATTTCTTACCAGTTTGAACTGTATGGTGGTTTATTTATTTAGTATTTTTTTATCACTTCTTCATATAAACTGCTTCATAATTTGTCATCTCTATGCATTTTCTTTTTCATAATCTCAAAAGAAAGATGAATCTGGTTTCTTCTGCTTCATGATGTTATTTTACTTCTATTCATCAAATCTTGGTTGCAAAGTCTTGGACTTAAATCTTTGACTATATGTTCCCTTATAATTTTCTGTGTTGCAGATCCCTTGTCACTTATCAGAGATCACCGAGCGAAAGAGGTCCTGACTACTGAAGGCATAACCGTGCGTTCTTTTAATTCGGACAGTATCTTTTAATTCGGACTTACTGTATGAACCATGGGATGTGAACGATGACCATGGCCAACCGTTCACAACCTTTAATGAATTTTCAAAAGTTATGTAATCAAATAAATCAATAAATAATAATCCCTTCAAAATATAATTTAAAACAAAATAATCTGCCATTCTAAAAATAAATTCCGAATAATTATTTTCGTTCGTAAATTTAAATCAAATAACGAATTTACATATCCCAATCATAAATTCTCAAAATTTAATTTATTAAAATGCTGAAAATTGCGGGTGTTACAACATTTAGGTTCATGCAATAATTCCTAGCAATTAGAACTAATATCTAATAAGTCATACATATATACACTTAATTATACTCTTATGACTATAATTAAATCCTCCCTCTAATTTAAACCAAAGTACTCCCTCTTACCCATTTGAAGAGAGACCAAAAAGTGAGCAACAAAGTGAAGGATTGAGGGAGAGAGCTCCAATCCATCCATAACCACTAATTCCTTGCTCCGCAAAACTTCTTAGAATTCTATTTGAACTTCTAAGACAATAACCCTTTGATTTAGAGAAGCTAGGGTTTTGGGGTTGATGTTGGGAATGAGAGGAGAGTGAGAGGAATTGAGGATTTCGAGAGGGAAATTGATGAGAGAATGATGGAGAATTGATATATGTTGTTTGATTTGATGAATTTTGAGGTTGATTTGAAGTTTAGAAGAATTTGGGGTATGAAGAGGGAAGAGGTTCGAGCTTGGAAGAAAGAGGAAAATGAGTGGAATTGGTCTATTTTCGTATTTTTATTTTGCTGTTATGATGAAAATACTTGAGTCTTTTTGGAAATACTCTAGTCTTTTGCCCAGTTCTCATATATTCATTTTCTTTCCCCTTCAAAACTCCATAACTTCTTCGTTAACCGTCGGATCTTGATCAAATTTGATAGCTAGCTTCCTAAATTCCTTATCTTCATATCCAACGGTGAAATTTACATTTTGAGTTGTCAATCTTTTATTTTTACTTTCTTATTATTATTTAACTATTAATAAAATTGAGGATGTTACACCCACTAGGAAGCATCTACCCATTAGGATATTCCACCCATCAGGAATTGTCCACCCATTAGGAATTTTCCACCGATCAGGCCACACCCGTTAGGACTTTGTTATATTTATTAATCCACTCACATTCATTTATATACTTTTATTCGCCTCTTAGGTGTTGTTAACAAGTTCTTAATTGTTTTGATTGTGCATAATGATCCGTGGGTACACTTTTCACCTAACCGGCATTTCCACCAAATGGGCATTTCCACCTGAAAGGCATTTCCACCTGAAGGGACTTTCCACCTAGAGTATTTTCGACCTAACAGAGCATTTTGCGTAATGGGACAGTGTCACCCACACGGATCATTAGTCAACGTCTCACTTAAACAGGCCATCAATGACCACATTCACTTTCTTTCCTCACCATTAACTTTTCTTCTTTCTTTCTTTTAATTTGTAGCTTATTATTATTTTCATATTATCATTCAAAGTTTCATATTATTATTATCATCATCAAATTCATCACGTGCACAAACATATCCATAATATCATTAAATTCACATAAACCAATTAAAACTTATAAATAAAACATGTTCATTTTAAAACCCTAACTCATTATGCACATCAATACAAGCATCCTCTTTTATGAATATAATAGGTTTTTCATCTAAACCCTAAGCATTTAGTTCCTAACCATGTCGTCTATCCTAATGATCATTTCTCTAAATACTCAAACACCCTTGGTTATCCGTATACCTTATTTAAAATCTAACCCTCAGCTAAGACAATATCCTCTCTTTACCTTGAGGAGTGAGAAAGAGAAACCTTAACCCTTGAACCCTTAGAACCTGAACCTTCTTAGCTTAGCTTGCAACCTCAAGAGAGCCACTAATTAGTGAGTTGGGATAGTGTCTAATGGAGAGCTTGAAGGAGGAAGGGACTTCACCTGCACAACTTGGGGTTCTTGGGGCATGAAAGAGAAAGTGTAGCCATGGTTGTTAATGGGGAAGAGAGAGAAGGTTTGGTGGGGATGATGGTGATGATGATGGTGGTGAGCTTGGATGGTGATAGGGGAGCATGGTTATGGGTATGGGAGTCAAACTTGTGTGGGAAGCTTAGTTTCTAACTTGGGGAGGAAGAATGGGGCGCTTTACCTGCCCCACGCCTTTTCACATCTGATGCGGGCTAATCGATTAATCTGGGTGATTTTGATTTTATTTTATTCATTTTGCAGGAACTAATCGATTAGTTTGCTGACTAATCGATTAGCCATTGTAAGTTTTCATTCTTTTTGCATTCTAAGTGCCATAATTCCATCGTTACCCATTGGATCTTGCTCAAATTTGAAAGCAAGCTTCCCTACATACTAATCTTCACAACCAGCGGTGGAATTCGTGTAATAAGTTATACATCTTTTATTATTAATTTTCTAATATAGGGTGTTTCTAACACCGAAAACACCATTTCCTACACTCTTTTGTTCATCTTTAAATCTCCCATCCGATGCCAATGCTTCCTAACTCCTTCATGACACTAAAAGGGGTCCTAATCCATCACCTTAAATCCTCTTTAGCATAATTGCCATTTTTTTAATCTTATTATTATTTTCATTATTCTTGGAATTAAAATTTGGGATGTTATATCCCTGACCATCTAGGGAAGCTCCACGTGTCCAGGAGAGGGAGGTTTTTGAGGTTATACATATGGTGCTACCTCAAACCGCCTCTATCTTTAGCAGTAGCAGGTCCCTTAACCGGCTATCGAGATTGGCTAACTAGTTATCCCTTTTGAAAATTCAAAAATATAATATTTTAATACTTTTCTCTCTAAAACCAGAATATATTATAATTACTATTTTACCCTTTTTGCCATAAAATAATTTCCAATATTAAAAATAATTCTTTTCTAATTTAACAATAAATAATGAGTTGTTAACAAAAATATTTTCCAAAATAATGTGCAATACAAAATAATTCCTTTTCAATAAATCATTATCTAAAACATTTCTCTTTATCCATTTTCATTATTAAAATAAACATTTATTTATTTATCATTTTTCTAAAAATGAGGGATGTTACACAACTCATCCTGAATTTCTATGGGTTGGGTTTGGTCAATGTTGACACTCTAATAGAGAACATCCCAAACCCTTTTTTTTTGTTAGGTCGGGTGATAAACCTCCTCAAAAATCAACCCAACCTAACTCGTTACGCCCCTGTAAACAACTGTCACTAACACTATGATATACCTTGTGCTTCCTAATAATGAAACCTTTGACTTTACCATACCTGTTATAGAACTCATACACAAGTTCTACAAATTATATTGCATTACCTCCTCGGGTGTTAGCAAATAAAACATGATTACCCCCAGATCATCATCATTGTCAATCAGATAATGATCATTGCGACCATCACCATCAGAAGCCTCATCGAGGTTGGATTCGATCTCCAATAATACACATCTTTGACTACCCTTGCAAATACAAATTCAATTAATGTTCACACAAGTGTTTCTAATATCCTCACATTTCGATTCAATTTAAGAATAAAAAAGATATCTAACATCCATGCAACCAACACTTTGGTTCTCTTTACTGCAACCATCGCTGCTGGACATCTTGGGACCACAAGTCCTTTAACGTCCTTCGTTTCATAAAAAGAATTTCAATTATTTCGGACTATGTTGGAAAAATCCGAATATGACAAATTTCTTCAAATGCGGTACTTCAAGTTTAAGTCGTGTATTTGAAACTGAATTCGGTGGAAGGAATAATTATTTGCTAAACATTTTGAAACTCATTTTGTGATAACTCTAGTAACACAAAATAGTTTTCGAGAATAACTTAAATATAAGGTTATCTCAGGAAATCAACTTTAATAATACTTCCTTCGTACCGAACTCATCTGATAAAATCAGAGTCAGCGGAATATATATTAAAGTAGTACATTTATATTTTTGGAGTTTATAAAACGAGAGTTAAGACACCGATTTATAAATCCAGGTATAATCATTCCATGAGTACCACCTTTATAATCAAATTATGAAAACTAAGTTTTACTCTGATACATCTCTCTAATCATGAAGATATGGTTTTTATCAAAAATTAGAGACGTCCAGAGCTAGTCAGTGGTCCTTCGTCCAATAATCCTTTTGGCCGGATCTTCAAGAGTTGCACAAGGAGTCTCTATCCCATGATGACTATGTACTTCATGAACCTATGGGTCATCCATGATCACTGATCTCTAGAAAATCTAGGTACCTGGCCAACACTAAGGGCAGGGAGGTAAGCTATACTTATTCGCATAATCAAATGAGAACAAAGTTCTAACATCCACAAGTAAGTAATTCATCATAATCAAAATGCATATACACATATACCAAATAGTCAAGAGATATGCACAACTTATGAGCAAGCCAAATTAATTTATAATCAATCTCATTAATTGTATGACGTGATGCTTGCACACTATCTCTCAAGTCCTGAGATTCTCCAACTAATGCTCTCATGCATGACCATCCAAACAACCCGTATACGTGCCTCGGACGTATAGTGAACCTGCTCGGAATATAATCCATAATGAAACTACCAAAGTGTACGTCGCGTCACCAAGACGTAACAGCATCCCACCATGCTGCCCACATTACCAAAATGTGTCATCGAGCAAGCCACACGACTATGCCTGGAATGTGGTCCATAATACCAATATCGATGTGCACATCTCGTCACCAAGACGAATATCCAACGTTCGCAGCAACCAATGCTGGCCACATTACCAAAATGTGACTACAGGCAAGTCATAACCAAATTGGTATTCCCAAAGTACCCTCCTCATGTTCCTCGAACATGACCAAATGATACGCTATCACTACATCACCATGCATGAATGCACACAAACATTCCATTTAAGGTTATCTTTTAATCTCGTTATGTGCAACATGCAATAATTTCACCACTGCAAATACCAATGTAAATAGGTCACATCATTTCTTCTTTGGAACATAATTCATACCTTGCAATCCTTCCTTAGTTTAATTAAATTTGACTTAGTTGAAAATGGTATTGTTTTAGCATTCTGGTCAAAAGACTCGAGTCCTTTTTAAAAGACTCGAGTAGTTCTTCAGTCTGTACAAAGTACTCGAGTGGTTCATAATAAGACTCGAGTGAATCATACGTTTTCTGAAAAGTTTAAGTCTCAGATTTTCTAAAAATACTCGAGTAGATCATGAAATACTCGAGTTTTCATCAACCCAGAAGACTCGAGTGGATCATGCAAGACTCGAGTGGTTCATCAGAAAAGTTTATTAATAACATCAGTCAATACTCGAGTCTTGGGTCAGAGGCTCGAGTGTTGATGCCACCAGGCGCACTGGTGCGCCCGAAATACTCGAGTCTCGAGTTAAAGACTCGAGTCTTGACAGACAGATAACACTGAAACTTGAGCTTTAACACACCATTTTCAATTATAATCAAATTCAATCAAAACCAATGCTCAACAGAGTTAATATTATGCATAACAAACATGTTCTAACACATAATTAACATCATATTACACTGAATCGAATTTGAGCACCAATTATGCATAAAACCACATTTTCAACAACTTAACATACCAAAATCAATTATACTCATTTCCATCATGGTTTCAGCATCAATTAAGTTGACATGCATCTGTTTAAACTTGTTCCAACAATTTTTATGGCTCAGATTGGCCTCAAAGCCAAAGTTCTATTTCAAACTAAGCCCTTAAGCCTCATGGTGGCTCATACTATTTTCTAATGCATTTCATTCTCATTCTAGTAAATGGTTAGCTTCCCCCATACCTCTCGGATGTTATTCAGCAAAGATTTCACAGGGACTTTTCTTCCCAGCTTGATTTCCCCAAAATCTCTTGGACAGTAACATAGTTGGACAGGGTCATAAAACCAACAATTTTGACCACCCATTCATGCAAAATAATTGGGGAAAATGGTTATACAATGATCTTTGCAACATTAACTTTGAAATCTAACAAGTTCCAAAACAAGGGGAAACTTGAGCTTACCACAATCGAGCTCCAAAGTGAGCTCCAAGACTCTGTTTTCTGGTTTGACAGCAAAGAGACCCGAACTTTCGAGCTTCGATTCTTCTCTGACACACACACACACACACTCAGCTCATGATTTTGGTATCTTTGTGAAGCCCTGAACGTGAGCTTCACAATGGTGTATAATTTGTAGCCTAACTCGACACAAAGAAGGAGAATCGAAGGACTAAACTCAGGAACCCTAACATATGCATCAACTCACGAAATTGGCAAAAATGAGCTGGTTGATTCGTCAACCAGAGCTTAAATAGTCAATCATCAAGCTCGTGCATCTCGACACGAAGGTGAAGACGTGTTGCTGAGTTGCTAACGTGTCAACTCGTGAGGTATTCGAGTGGGTGACTCACCAAACGCACTAACTCGTGCAACACTGTGCAGAATACTCGAGTCTTTCCAGAAAGACTCGAGTCTTTCAGCCAAAATTTGAAAAATAAATATTTTTATTTCCTTTCCCTCCAAAATCTTTCTATTATTATTTTTAAGTCTAAAAACAGGGACTGATATGCAAAACATTATTTTCACATATTAATGATTTTCAAATCATTTTCATGCATTTCCACTTACATAATTAATCAAAATTAAAATAAAAGAAATTAATTATAAACAAACTTCATAATTAAATTTTTATTAATCAGAGATTAAAAATTTGGGGTTTTACAAATCCTGCAATTTAAACAACAAATTCCAAGTCGATACCACATTCATCATTCAAAATACATCCTACCTAATAATATATGCAACCAACACTAAAAATTCATTTAACAAACTTTTTTTTAATAAAGAAAATTGGAATATGGAGTTGCAAGTCTTTTTTTTTTAATAAAATGAGTTCGAATATGGATTTACAGCCAACTCTAAAAACCCACCTCTATACTAGATGCGCATGTAAAAAAATTAAACAAATGCACATGTAAATAATATGATAAGTATTTTGGTTATTGATAATCCCATATAATATATTATACATTTTGGGTTTTTGTGATGGTAGAATATTCAAAATAATAATTAAAAAAAATATTTGAGCAGATAGTCTCACCACAAAAAAACAGGCAAATTGCGACGGTTTATGGAGGTCTTTTGCGGCGGTTTTAACCGTCGTAAAATATATTTGCGGCGGTTCTCTAACTCACGCAGAGCTGACCGTCGGGAATCATATTTTGCAGCGGTTATGACAACGGCTGTAGAATTTTGACGCAAAATTTGCGGCGGTTCAAAACCCCCGCAAATTGCAAATATGAAATTCCATTAAAAACAGTTACGACAATTATAACCGTCGCAAGATGCCTATATATTTTTATAAAACAATTGCGACAGTTTATAACCGCCGCAAGATGCCTCTTTATATTATGAAAACAATTGCGACAGTTTATAACCGCCGCAAGATGCCTCTTTATATGATGAAAACAATTGCGACAGTTTTAACCGCCGCAAAATGCCCATTTCTATTTTATAAAAGCAATTCTGATTGTTCTTAACCACCGCAAGTAAATATACATTTGCGACAGTAAAACCATAAATTAAAGAATATTTGAGTCAACAAAAAAATGGACTAGAATAAGGTGAAATATAAATGTCATAAAAAGATTTCTTAAAAGTAGTAAATCGGATAAAGAGGTGGATCTCAACCATTCCCATTAAGTTGAAATGACTTTTTCTGTTCTCTTTTCAATCATAGTATATTCAAAACATCAAAATTTACTTAAAAGAAACTAGATGGGGATTCTTTTCAATCATAGTATACTCAAAACATCAAAATCTACTCAGAGCACCTTGCCTGTCTCTCATATGCTTCAACACATACATCAAAACTTTAGCCACTGCTGCTTTATCACACTCACTCCTTAGTACAGTTATTATGTCAAACAGAAACCAAACTGATAGCACCTGAATACAATCAAAAGAAAAAGAAAAGAATCACTTCCATTTAATCCTAACAAATTGAGATCTACAATATTTTCAAATTCATTTATAAATCTATTAATTAATGCTGTTTTAGATTGGTCATTTCAAACTAAATTAAAAAGAGATAATACAATGTCCGTCAGACTGTGGATGTGGCCAAATCTGTCCATATCACCAGCACCATTATAAAACTAAATGGACAATGGCCAAATTTGTTCATATCACCAGCACCATCCTAAAACTAAATAGACAATGGTCAAATCTAAGCATATCACAAGAGCATAACAAATCATGAGCATACCAGTATAGATTCAAAATTAAGTATAGGCTCAACTTGATGTTCAGACATGGAAGACGCTAATTAACTGTTTCTACATGAGCCACACAGCACAAGTTTAGGTGTCATTGGATGAACAAAACTAAAGCGCGAATACTGTATTTGCAAGGAAGTAAACAAGTTTAGGTGTCATTTTGCTTGGTAAGATGGTAACAAAATTATTAACAAATGTAGGCTTAAGCTATCTAGTCAGTGGTATTCTACTTTAAAAGAGAAAAATTAAATACAATAACCAAATGTCATTAGGAAACAATGGCACAAGCCTAACAATGGCAAACCATCAAAAACATATAGAAAACAGTCGAGAAGTACCTCGCATTGCTATTAGAACTTGAAGGCTGTGAAGCCCTTGTCCCATCCCTGAGTTCCTGCCAAATGGACTCAGAAATTTACAAGCTTAGATTCAAAAAGACTTGATTCTCTTGATAACCCTACAGCAAGCACTATCTTTATGTAATATTAAATTCTAGACAAATTAGAAAGATATACCTTAAAACTCGAAGGATCCTCTGAAATGTCTGCAAGCATTGACTCCTTTCCTTCAAAAACAAGTGCTGGACCTGCTCAATTATCCTGCTATCAATAAAATTGTGGTGTGGACAAATATAATTTGAGCAAAGCAATTTTTTAGAACTTCAAGAAAACAGGGGAAGAAAGTTCACCAGAGAATCCTGACGTGCAACATTCCCATATAATATTTGAATGTGTGCTGTCTTCTTGATGGGATTTTCTATTGGCCTAATTATATCCTGAATCACATATCGCAGAAAATTTGTAGTCGGCCAAGAGATCTATTTATTGACAGTCATAGAAAGCATTCTAAAATTGAGCTACATTATCACTAGAGATGCTACATGTTTATAGTAACAGAACATTTAAGTTCTTTCTGGTACACCTACCTACAGGTATGAAATTATAGGGAAATTAATTAATTAATATAGCAAAGAAAGCTCCATCTACATTTTGTATTCTTTCCACGTTCATGCTAATGAGTTCACAATACCCATTTCTTTGTATACGTTGTACAACCTTGGAAGCTGCAAGACAAATTTTAAAAGAACTAATATCAACAACCACCATTATTATGTGATAATAACCTAATTTCATTAATTTTTTTTCCCAAAAAAGTAAGCTTTTTTATTTACGGGTGTATTTATGTTTATCAATTGTGTGACTAGATTAGAAGGAATTGTTTCTATGGGATCGATGCCACACAGTTGCTCAATTGTGTTCAGTATGATTTCTGCACCAGCAAGTACTCAAGACAATGGGAAAAGTCACAAACTCACAATACTATGCAACTTCTTTGGCAAATTGGTCACAAATGTATAAGTAATATAAAGAGTAATGAACTAACCATTTATGCATGGAAGCTAAAGGAAATTGCCAAGCAAATAACAACAGAATACCTGTATCAACCAAACAACATTCTCTCTGTATAATTCATTATTCACTATCCAACTAGCTAGTTGGTCCCACTCACTCTGCTTCCTTCCATATATTGATATTCTATACTCAGCCATCTGTGAATAAAATAGGTATGGATATACAAAAGTTAGGAAACATCTAGGGTTCACTTCTGAAGGCAATAAGCATACAAGTAACAATCAAGAAATGAGAAACTATAATAAATAAATACAAAATACCAAATCATGTTACTTTTCAGTCGCAGAAAAAAAACCAAAAAATTAAAAGCACAAATATAACAGACCAACACAAAAAATTGAAAGTGTCTTACTGCAATTTTGTATATTCTAGCACCAAAGGAAAAAGCATTTTCAAAGACTCGGGAAAGACCTGATATTTACTAGCTTCAAGGTCAGAGAACACTTGCTTTGCCAGCTCACCAAGGAAACGACCTATATAGAGCAACACAATAATGTTAGTACACTAGAATAAATGCCTTCTTCCTACACAGATTCTCCTCTTTAAATATCAACCCTAACTAACTCAACCTCCCACTAAACTACTAACCAGATTCCAGATTATGGCCTTAATAGGCCTAAGCCGAACAGATATCCAACCTCCTTTTGCATCAACTCCAAGCTATGCCATTGCCAATGACTAGAGAAGAACATATTGTAGAAAACTTCGGAGTGTATTGCCATATATACATCCCACTATACACATAATGGGGGGTTGTTTAAAAAGTTAACAGAACCCAAAATGCCATTATAGATGTTTTTTTTAAAAAAAAAATAGTTGGAAGTAGAACTTTTCAGAGAAGTGCTAAGCAAAAGACTGCACCTTACTACCCCCCTCCCCCACCCTAAAAGAAAAAAGTTACCTTGAATGAGATTATCCTGTTTTAGGAATATCTCCCTGAGCCTACTTTGACCACAAGGATTGTACTTAAGATTGAATTTGTCAAACCGATGAAATGTACTCTTGTCAGCATGAACGTCTAAAAGGTCAACATTGAGGTCATATCTGTTCATAAAAATAAAAATAATTATTATTGCTTATTACCAACCAAACTCAACTATTAATCATAGTAAAAATATAAAATAAAATAAAAAAATTCATTACCCAGTCAAATCCAGACTCTCAAAAACTTCTTTCAAGGTCAGATATGTCCCATCTCGAAATATCACAACCTGAACAAAGATAAAATTTTGTTCAGTTCTTCATAAGCATGCAATGTAGATTCCTTTCCTAATATATAATGCTTAATGCACAAAACATATGTAATCAAAAGCATATAACTTAACATAATACATATTTATTCTTTTTTTTCTTTTACGATTGCATATCATACTGACTTCTGCATTTGATGACAATCGGTCGCTCATTTTAAGAATCCTGCACATTACAAGTATCCCTGTAATTTGTGTTGCAGACTCGCGGTAATTTGACATTTTACATATGGCATTAATACATACAAAACAAATAAACATAAATAATTCCATAAGTTGTTATGCTCTAAACTACATCATTTAATTTGATGCGTGTTGAAATTTGCACAAATTAGTAAGCATCAAATGTAATTAGTAAGCACAAAATTGTAATTCCTTCAGGAGTGAAAAAGAACGGCTCTGGGTTAGGCTTTGGTGTGCTGGGGTCAGATATAACTTCTTTCTCCCATGGAGCAACTGCTTCTCATCAAAACACTCCACAAACTTATGCAGGAACAACATCTCAGAGACTCTAAATGGTGTAATCAAGTTAGCATTCTTTTTCATCAAACCTTTCCCCAACAAATACCCTCACCCTAGGTAGAGAACATCAGCAGTTTAAAATATGCACGAGCTGTGCATCTGGTCAAGTGAGAACTTTTCAATTTTAATGTGACTTTTATTAAAGGCATTTCATCGAACACCTTTGATACATCATTCATTCAAGGACCACAAAACACATTATGAATAGGGATAGATTTACATTGTCACAATCAATTGATTCAGAGAGCTAAACCAGAGAGATTACAGAGTAACTATTCAGAAATTAAGGTGAATCGAGGAAGAAGCTGTAACAATCGAAGAAATTGTAGAAGTAGAAAAAGCTTACCTAGGTTTGGAAGTAGCATCGGTGGTGGAAGAAGCTCACAATCGAAGAAGCTTAAACTAGATTGCTGAAGCTCGAAGAAGAAATTTGAGTTCTTAATTGTTCAGATCTCAATGAACAGAGAAATTGAAGAACGAAGAAGAACGAGTCACTGACCTTAGGACAGAGAAAGACGAAATGCGAATGGGAGTAGAGAGAAAGAAATAAATGCGGAATGTTTGGGTCTCTTAGGACAACATGCGAAATAGGGAGAGAGTGAGAACTGAGAAGAGAGCTCGAAGGGATAGTGAGAAATGAGGAGAGTGGGTGATTTGGCACAACGTGCGAGGTGCATGTGCTAACTTGCAATTTGCGGGAGTTATAAAACCGCCGCAATTTTCAAATTTTAGATTAAGCGCCGATGGCAGTTCCGAGAACTGCCGCAAATATTCCGCCACAAACTGCTATATTTCTTGTGGTGTCTCTGTAACACCCTCACAATTAATTAGCTTAAATACTATTAGTTGGGTTGAATTAAAATAGGACTTGAAAATTTCTTAATAAAATCCGACAGAGTTTCCTCTATTTATTTGACTTTCCCAAAAATTACATCTTATAAACCTGTCAGATCAGAGTAAATTTAAAATTAAACTTAAATATTAAACACAGCCAGAATATCGTAATGCCCTGATACAAAAATAATACAAGTTGTGGGCTCCAAAAAGTAAACTATACTAATTACACCACTTTGATTCTAGTTCTCTCAATGCCTAGTTTACAACCGTGGAGTGTACTCCTGTTCGACGATGCATGGTGTAACCTGTATAAAAAAAGGCAAGAAGGGTAGCATATAGTGGAAATAGTGTATAACAAGGCATAATAATAAACTAAGATCATACACAACTATCAATTCTATATCATAGCACACAATACACAATTATTCCTAATCAACTTGTTTTCATTCTCAATCTTAATCATATTTTCAGTAATTAATTCTCTTTTCATTTCCTTTTTCTTCTTATCTTTCTTTCTCTTTATTCTCATCTTATTAGTTATCCGCAGGGTCACATGACCAACCTGGGATGTGTTTCTATTTACATTTTCTTTTTCTTAATTCTCTTATCCACAGGGTCACATGACCAACCTGTGCCAATTTCTTATCCACAGGGTCATATGACCAACCTATGTCCTCTATCATATCCACAGGGTCACCTGACCAACCTGGGATGAGTGTTCTTAATCACAGGGTCAGCTGACCAACCTGCGATGTGTTCCTAGTCACATGGTCACCTGACCAACCTGCAACGTGTTTTCTATTCACAGGGTGATGTGCTCCTAGTCACATGGTCACAAGACCAACTTGTTGTAATATCCACAGTTTTCCCCATTTTAGCAAATTTATTTTTTAGAGATTTCTGATTGGTCAATTCTTTTTAAATTAAGAGGAAAATATTATTTGATTTATAATAATACGTGAAAATGAAGGAAATTATTTTAAATGGATTAAATATCGAATTCTTTTATTTTGGTAATTTAAAAAATTTATTTTGTAGTGATAAATTATTGCGTAAATGGTTATTGATCAATTTCTCTAACTTATTTAACTTTGAAAATTCATAACTTTTGACTGGTAAATCAGAATCTGACAAATTTACAGTCAAAATGATAGTAATAAAATGTAGAATTTATTTTTATACAGTTTGGAAGTTATTTTGCAGTCCATGAAATTTTCACTGTTTTGGAAAAACTATAACGTTTTATTATTTGAGAAAATTGAGTTATGACTTAAGTGTGATGCATGGTTTTGATATATTTTTATGTATTTGAATTTTGAATTTTTGAGACATCCATTTATTAGTACACAAGAACCTAGGGCAACCTAATTAATGTAACTTATCTTTAGCCAACCTTATTTAATGACTCACATTTAATTACCCTATCTTAATGTAGATTTTCCATCAATGGATAACCTTATCTCTATTTCTTAACACACTGTCTCACTCTAATTAAATTTTAAACCCCATTTTTAATAAACACACCCCTACCCACCTAATTTCTATAAATACCCCATTACCACCCCACCCCTTGTAACACCCCGCATTTTTCCCGTACGTGCGTAAACGATTTTCGTTAAAAAGAAACCCTGAGATTATATTTTCAGAAAAGTATATTACGCAATAGAGAAATAAAACAATGATTTTCAAAGATTTTTATAAACCAAAAATGTTTTTATAAATAAGAAGTGAATGATTTTGTTGATTTGATTTTTAAGAAATGAATTGTGGTTTTTCCTAAAAAGTGATTTTTGTTTAAAATGAAGTTTTTGAGTTATTAACTTGGAAAATTTGTAACTTTTTAACCGTAACTCGGATTTTTATGATCTTTATATCAAAACGATCGTCTTGAAACATAGATTTTAAAAATGTAATTTTCAGATTTTTCTAGGTGGTTTTACAAAAATTTATTTTCAGAATTAAGAAATACGAATTTTGGAATTTGTGTCTTAAAGAAAATGAAGTTATTAATTTGGCTTGGAATTTTTATGTGATGTGTGCTTAATCTAATGTGTATGTGTTGTGTGATGCATGAAACTAAGTGTGTGAATGAGAATTCTTTGAATTAATTGCCTTGTTGTGTGAATTGATGAATTTGAATAAATAAGATTAAGAAAATAAAATGTGAAACGTGTGTATGTATGTGTGTGCTACGGTATGTATGTGCATGTGTGTATATGATACGTGTATATGTGTATGTATGTACGTGTGTATGTGTAAGATAGAGTACAATTTTCTAGAAGCTTGGTGAGTAAGTAAAGCCATAACCATGAGAAAATTTAGTTAGAACCAAACCAAACCAAATGACCAAAACCCTAACTATTTCCTAACTACTATTTAGCCCTAGAATGACCCCTAAAACCTAGCCCACAAGACCTTGTCTCCTTGCATTTGATAAAAGGCACCCATGCAAAATTTTGAAAGCCCAAAACCGCCCTCCCATTTTTTGTATGGACCGAATTATGTAAAGGGCAAAAAGGGAAGTCTTAGGTTTGCTTATAAATAGAAGATGCCTTAGTCCATTTTTACTTCACCCATTCTCATTTCTTCCACCAACACAAATACACTCTAAGAGACCCATTCCACTCTTAGAGAAAGAAAAGAAAAAGAAATAGAGAGAGAGAGAGAGAGGAAGGGAGGCTATGGGGTATAGAGAAGGAGGAAGAAGATGATCCAAGCTAAACCAAGGAGAATCCTTGTAGATCAAGAGTATTAGGAGCTAGGAGACCAACCCTTTTCATGGTAGGAACCGAAGATCAAGAAGAAGATTTTGTAATAGTTTAGTTTTCCTTTTTAGTTTATAGATCTTTATTTCTTTCTTCTTGCATGCTAATTTTTATGATTTGAGAGATGAACATTGTAACAGCCCGATTTTTGTCAACCAAAATATTCACTTAAAGTTGCAAAAATTGAGGCCAGATTTTTTTTTTTAAAAAAAAAACACATTGTTGAAAAGTCATTATTATATTTAAAAGTCCTTTTGTTGAAAATCGAGTTGTTACCCAAAACAGTCCCTTTCATAGAACTTTTCTAATCACAAAACAATTTAGTTTCATGAACATCAATGTTCGTAGCGAATTTCCAAAAGTTACATTGGCCTTCCTTCCAAGGTGAAGCACTTTACAAAACGGGATTTGAGTTTAGCCATATTACATAGATGGCATATTGCTTGGTAATCCTTGACTCAAACACAAAACATAACTTAAACTAAATTTACTACTATCGCTTCCGCTGCGCTACTCTGATGAAGACAACCATGAGAGACTTCCCTTTCCCTTGCGTACTTTCTTTTATTCTTGAAGGTAGAGTCCCCTATGTTGCTACCCTCTTGCTTTCATTTCGGCTCCTGTTCTCGTTCCTCTCGAGTGATGAGCTCCTTGCGTACTCCATCTGCCCGTTGCGATATCAGCAGCACCAATAGAACAACGAACAGGAGAGAGTAAGCATTCCGGACGCGTAGCGTCGACGGTGTGGGATTACGGTAGGTAAAATAATAGGACACACACAAAACACACAACCACATACTAAACACATACACAATAACAACAATACACATACTACTATTATACCGTTTCATTATTGATTTTCTTCTTAGCTTTCCACTTTTGTTTTCCTCCCACTCCGGGGCATAATTCCTTTTCCAATTTCCTCTTTCAAATCTCTGTCTCACTCTCAACCTCTTTTTCATTTCCCACACCTCCCAACTCTCACTCTCTTATGTACAAATCTTTCCCTCATAATGTTTTATTGAATTACAACCATCGAGGATCAAGGGAGTTAAAGAATCCTCGAGGTACGCGTTCCTCTCGTATTTAGCACTCTCGTTTCAAGCTACATCTCCTTGGCCATCCACCCACCTAGTCGGAAGCAAACAGGAGTACAGGACCTTTACCGTGCGGGCACGACAGCTGTCAATCACACATGGTCCCAGACCAGGAGGCCCAGCCTCAATACATAATAACCTGGCACACTGCCTCGCAGTGGCAAACAATTGCCCCACTCCAGTCCCTCTCACTGTTCCTGAACTGCCATAGGGGTGACAGCACTATTCCGGTCCCGGGTGCAGAACTTACCACGGTATTAGACCCAGTCCCCACCACGTTAGTGCACCACATGTGGAGTTCGTTCTGCCCAGAATAGTACTCAAGGCAACGTGACGTTTTACCGCCCGAGCCTACCCTAATGCATTCATCAACCCAAATATCCCTGATATCCGGGGTACCTTCCTCTCCACTACTTCGCACTCTCATTCCTCACCGTATTCGTGGTTAATGTCTTTTAAAGTATTTTATTTAATTAACCTATTGGCCGGCTCACCCTTAGTGCATCCCTTCAGTGAGTCCCGACCACTATCTTTGCTCTTTTAAAATCACACATAGCTCAGAGCTGGGAGTTACTCAATCGAACCACACCTCATTTCTCAAATCTTATTCCTCAATATTCTCCAATTCTCACAATCGTCTCCTATTTCAATCTTTCTCAACTTTCTCAATCTCTTCCCAACAACAAGTCTCATTCTTCTCAAAACACAGTTTCATAACTCCTTTCAAAAATCTTTTCAAATTTGCTTTTCAAAACTTCTTTTCCAAAATTTTGCCTTCGCAAACAATTTTCAAAGGTTTCCTTTCTCTATTCTTTACAAAATATCTTTTCGAAGGGTCCTTTTCCAAACCTTTTCCAAACCTTTTTCTTTACAAAATATTTGCAAAAATACATTTTTTTGCGCTGAGTGCTAGTGGAGGAGCAAGCCCAGCTCAACACTAGCTCCCAGACTAAAACCAAGAACAGAGGAGCTCAGCTCAACTCAGTTCACCCCTCAACATCAAACTTCCCAGCTCTGACTCTTTCGTAACATCATCAATTCCTCTTTCCAATCAACTCTTATGGCTCTTTCACTCAACCTCATATCTCTAGTATCGTTCTTATTCTTTATTGTACCATCACTTCCAACCTCACACTTTCTCAATCATTTCACTTTATTTCCATTCTTTTATTAAGGACACAACAAGGTATAACACTTGTCCGCTCATCATAACACTAAGCATCACAAATAAATAAATACAAAGCATGTTCTCACACATCACAACACACAATAATATTGTGGTATTTGTCACCTTCGTATAAATGGCCACACAATCAAACAATTGCCATTTATACTACTGACGCCAACCACTTAGTTCCGATCTTTGAGATGATGCGGAACGTCCTACTAATCACCTAGCTACCACTATGTCTTAGGGAAAAGCTTCTCTCTCACTTGAGGTCCGGCTGTTGAAGGTGTGCTCTTCTTCGAATCCATGTGCTGCCAACTGCCCCAATCTCTTTTCTTTAACATTCCTCATATTAAATAGAACACTTTACGTTATTAACTCATTTGAGAAATTCTTGTCTTAGATTAATACTTGTCCTTTCTTTGTTGGAAAACTTTTGAAATATAATCAGAACCAACTATCACTTGAAAACTGGGTTTGCGGATCATATGAAACACTTTTAGACGTAAAAGCATGTCCAAGTAATTCTGGACAGCAAATGGTCTTACCAAAAATGACTTTATTAAAACTCTGAAAATATAGTAAAACATAGTTTACTTTTAAATAACTTTTTAACTTAAAGTTAATACTTTAAAACCTAAGTTTTTATCATAAAACCAACTTTGGACAGCCATGACATAATTTATAAGTCTGAAGTAAATCAAATCAAGCTTCCTTAAAAACAGTTTATTTCAAAACCGTTTACATGTTTACACACAACCACAACAACAACAACACTTAAATAAGTTATTAGAACATTCAAATGATTTAATCAACATCAAGGTAACTATGTATTCACATATATTTCATTTTCATAAAACACGTAGTCAGGTAAGTATTCATAAACCCATTTAAATCAAGTTCCAAGCTAAACGCATCAATATTTATTTTCATGCATCTCTTATCTAAGTAATTAAACTCTTTGGACCTTCTTAGACTATATGGCCGAATAGAGACAAAGAAAACAAATCAAACATCTCAATGAATCAACTTGCTTTACCTTAGGCATTTAAATTTCGTTTTCTCTTTACTCCTACCGAATTCACACACACACTTAATCACTTAATTAATTCATTCATTCTTTTCTTTCAAGTTATTTTATTGGAAAAGAGGTCCTAGAATACCTAACTTAAATAAACCGAATGTCAATCATGATAAAACAAGGTTAAATATTCATCATACATGCATGTAGATCATGAGGCAAGGCAAAGATCATTTCCTAAAATCTTGTTTTTCTTATTTTCTTTGCAAAACCGTGGGTTGCACAAGAAAATTTTGCAACCAAAAGTTAATTTCTTAATACAATGAAATCAAGTATTATGTCAAAGTCTTTATCTTTTAAGGAAACACATGCATGCACCTATAAACCTCTAGGTGAGACAATTTTCAACATGCATGTAAGAAAATGATGATTTCCTATCTTTCCCTAGTCTTAACCGAATGCTATCGTGCAAGAGGCAAAGTTTTATAATTTTATTTCTACATGGAAAGGCCTAACTCATGAATCATGTCATGTAAAACATCATTTTACCCTTTTAGATCATCAACCGAATCGTTGTCATACAATACACAAACCCTGGTTAAAATTCTTTTTGTACAAAAATTACTTTTAAAGCTTGCTAAGTTTATTTTTTCTCTTTTTTTTTGAAAAATCGTGACTCACATATAGAAATCAAGACTCAACATACAAAGTTTAAGCTTCATGTTTTCTTAAAAAAATCAAGCCTAGATCTAGACATGCACAAAAAGATCAAAACAAAAACATATACTTAAACTCAAGTCTTCAAGCAAACCGTGAAAATAAGTTAGAAAATAGCATAAAAGTAACATGAAATCACTTAGATCAAAGTAGAACAACAAGACCAAAAATTTCTGCTCATGGCCGAATCATTTAGCCTTTGATTTAGTGATTTACAAGTTCATTTCTTCACACAATCCAATATCAACATAAGAAGAGCATGCAAAGGAAATCAAGGATCACAAAATCCACATGCATAAGAGAATCAAGGCAAAACATGAACTCAACACAACTGTAAACCAAGCCGTGGCAAATAAAATTTACAAGTAGGAAATCAAAACTTTTTAACAACAACATTCAAAATCAAAGCATAAAAACAACATGCAAGACCTTTAAACCTCAAAATCACCCAAAAGTAATTACACGCGACACAAGAATTAAATCAAAGTCCATAATAAAGTTCTTTACAACACAAAATCATTTAATTAGAACTCTAGCTACCTTAATCCTAATTTAAATCCTCAAATCTTTTCTTCTTTTCCCTTAATGGTTTGTCTCGGTCTCTCCTTCTTCTTCTAGGGTTGATAGGTTTTCTCCTTGGTCCTTGAAGATTAAGATGGTTGAGAAAGGAATTAGAAGAGTTTGGGTTAAGGCCTTGAGATTTTTCACTCTTCTTCTTCTCTTCTTCTCACGGTTCACTCTTTCTTTCTATGGGTTTCAAGAGTTTGATGGTACTCTTGAAACTAAGTGTTTGTGGTTGTGTTTGTGTTTGAGTGAAGAATGAGTCCTACCAACACTCACTTTTACAGTTTTGAGTTGTGTGAAGATTTTGTTTTAATAAAATTGATGCATGTGGATGTGAATGAGTTGTGTAGTTTGATGCTTTGAAAATGAGTCTTGAAAACCTTCATGATGTGATTTGATTTTTGTGTTATTGTGTGTGTTGAAAAATGTATGAAAACCTTGTTTTTGTACATGTTGACTTTCGGCCAACCTAGATATAGGTAGAGGGCTAAATTTGTGTCTCATCTAGGGTGCATGCATGATGAAGTTAATTGAATCTAAGGGTCCTAAAAGTACATGCATGAAAGAAATAAATTTAAAAGAAAATATGTGTGAGGGTTTGTGATTTAATTTGTTGTGTTGATTTAAGTTTTGAAAAGGAATTAAAATTGATAATTTCCCTATTGTATGCTCACGGTTTTTAGCTTAAAATGAAGGAAATGATTTCATGATTCTATGTTTTTATTTGTGCATTAAATCTTTACAAATTGTATGTGAGTAGTTCGGTCAATATGTGTTTGAATGATAGGAAAATTATTTTCATAAAATGACCATGATGATAGCTATATTCCTAGATGCATAGTGTTATGGGATTGATGAAAATAATATGTGTTTCTTTTAATTCTTTTTGTATTTGATTTAATTATGTAAAAAGAAATTTGCATGATGATGACTAAATGATCTTAAGTTGTTATAATTATTTGTGATTAGAAATTAATGACCATGTGTGATTCGGTTTGTTAAGTTAATTAGGAGATTAAGTTAAATTATTTTCTTAAGAATAATTGAATTAATTTATTAAGATTATAATTTAATTAATTATTTTAAATAATTAAAAATGTGACTTCCTGTGTATATGTTTGTGAATGATTGGAATGCTTTGAAATGTGCATGTGATTGTTCTTGTGCTGTTTGAATTGTATTGAATACTGTTTGTGAAATTTATTTGTGAAAAATGTTTTATTTAAAAAGTGTGATTTAAATGGCTTAAATTGATTTGAAAAATTTAAAGAAACCTTCTTTGATCAGTGTTTGATAATGTTAGGAAGTTTAGAAATTTAATAAATCAATTGATTGGTTTTGAAGCTTTACCTTCTTGAGTTTTGTATTTGATTTAAGAAAGATTTTCAAAGAGTTGTTTTCTTAAAGATTTCATTCAATGATTAAAGAAAATAGTTTTTTCAACCCAAGGTGTTTTAAATTAAGAGAAATGGATTTTGTTTTGATAAAAAGATTATTCTAGAATTTGTTTTAAATTTTTCTTGAAAAACATTTTATTAAAGAATTGATTTGGAATTGAAACCTTTTTGGATATTGGTAATGTGCTTTTAAAAAGGGAATTATTTCAAGTATTTTCAAAACGAAATAAAGAACTTATGGAAATCGTTTCTAATGCACGAGGAAAAATGTTCTAGTTCGGGTGTCGGACGCAAGAAAGCGTGGCAAGGCTAACGACTGGGAAATCTTGGGAAACTCTCGGATGTTTCGTCATCGAGGTGAGTGAGAGTGCTGTGGTCCCGTAACGTGTTTGCTCGCAATCCGACCAGAGGGATTGTGAGAGTACTGCGAATTAGGTGACATGCATATTTGTGTTAGATGTTTACCTGTTTTGTTTGCATACTAAGTGTTTATCTGTTATGCATTACTAAATGTTGACTTACTATGCATACTTTATTCTGTTTAGAAATTATTGGATTATGTCCAATAGTGAAACAATAATAATGAAACCGTGAAAGTAATGAGATAAGATTGAAAAGAGAGAAGAGATGCGAATAAGAGATATGAGAAATAATTAAGAGTTAAGAAGAGAAGGTTATAAGAAATGAATGAGAAAGAAAAAATACACGATGCGAATGAAGTTGTGAAAGAAATAAATAATGAATGAAAGAGAATATGAAATGAGATAAAAAGATAATTGTAAGACGATGATAAGAGATACACGATAAGGCAAGCGGAAGCGTGGTGATGACGATGATGCTGACGGTGCTGCTGAGGAACCATTAAGGAAAGTGATGCGGAACAACAAACGAGGAGAACGATGCTGATGATGCTACCAAGTAGCAGCAGAGGAGCGAGATACTGATGATGATGATGCTGATGATCAACGATGACGAGAAAATTGTTGAGCATGAGCGTACGAGAATACTGATAATGAGATGAAAGAGATATGAGGCAAGATGCCATCGAGATTTTAGGGGGAACGGATTGCGATTAGTGGTCGGGCTTCGTTGAAGGGATGCACCAAGGACGAGCCGACTGTTAGGATTCAGCCGCTAATTAAAACGATAAAACTTAAAAGACTTTAAAAGACATTAACGAACGCGGTGAGTTATGAGTGTCGTATCGAAGTAGTGGAGAGGAAGGTACCCCGAATATCAGGGATATTCGGGTTGTGAATGCAATAGGGTAGGCTCGGGCGGTAAAACGTCACGTTGCCTTGAGTACTATTCTGGGCGGAACGAATCCCACAAGTGGTATACGAATGTGGTAGGGACTGGGTCCAATGCTGTGGTAAGTTCTGCACCCGGAACCGGAATAGTGCTGTCACCCCTATGGCTTTTCAGGAACAGTGAGAGGGACTGGAACGAGGCATTTGAGATTTCTGCTGAGAGCGTGCGTTGATTATGTGATATGAAATGAAATGATATGATTGAATTGATTTGAGGCTGTAGTCCTCCTGGTCTGGGACCAATTGATTGTGAGACAGCTGTCGTGCCCGCGTGGTAAAGGTCCTGTACTCCTGTTTGCTTCCGACTAGGTTGGGTGGATGACCGAGGAGATGTAGACGTGTGTGACTTCCTCAATGATGATGTTCCCCCATCATTGCGCGAACCGGAACGCTAAAACCTAAAAGACTAAGATGTATCAAAGAAAAGTACAATAAAGACATCAAGCATTGAGCAAAAACTTATAAGACAAATATAAGAAAGAATTCTTGGAATAAGAGATAAGGATTGAGAGAGTTGTGAAAGCTCACGAGAAAGATTCTGAGAATGTGATTCTTATATGCTACGTGTATTACATGTTATGTATGTTGATGATGTTTTAGTTATGTTGTTTTTGTATATTATCTGTCTATCTTTGTATTCAACCTACCCTGAGACTGCATGGTCAACCCGTTAGTGTTCGGAACACTGACTCTCTCCTACCATGTTGTCGTATCGGCAATCGCTGATATTGCAACTGGTAGATGGCGTAGCATGTAGCGATTCATCTGTACTCCGGTAGGGAGGAGCATGGAAGTTTGTCCCTGAGGATGGTATCTGGGGGAGGTCAATGAGACAGCAGATGAGGACGACTCTACTTGCAATTGGAGAGCTTGGGCAGCCAAGATCCGAAGTTAGACGACAAGTCTTAGGGAGTATGACTAGAAGCTAGGTAATCCCCCTCAGAACATTGTACTCCATTGTAAGTTCTTAGTTACCTAGCTCAATCATACTGTACCTCGGTAAAAGTTTTTGTTTAACATGAATGTTTTGAAACAAGTAATTAGGCCGTTGTAATTAAATGATGTTTTTGAAAACGAGTTTCAAAGTGCGGTGTCTTGTGACATCTCGGTTTGGAACTTGAAAGGTTTTATGCAATATGAGAACATTAGTTTTTATATGTAACTATATTTTGAAAGTCCAAATGTTCTCATCTTGTGTAACACTTGTTTTTTTTTTAAAAAAAAATGGCCCTAATTTTCACTACATTTAATTTAAGTTACGGAGGTTTTCAAGTTGCCGAATCGGGGTGTTACACCCCTTCTTACATGCCATTGTTCTTACAAAAAAAAAGAAAAAAGAGAAGAGATAGAGTGAAAGAGGGAGAGGCCGAGAGGGAGGAAGAAGAAGGAGGAAGGAGGAGTTCCAATTTTTCATCCCATTTTCATCCTTCCACTTGGGTATTGATCTTCTAGTTTATTTTCCTTTTCTTTTTCCTCTTTGTTTTTGGTTTTTATTTTTGGTTTCATGAAGGATTTTCGTGTTTTATGTTCTATAGCTCTTGCATGTAAATTTTCTTGTTCCTTATGATTTTCTATCCTTGATAATGTATGGATTGAAGTTTAAAATAAAAAAAAATGGACATGCATCAACCTATTGATGCTCACGGTTTTATGGTCCCTTTTGTGTAAATAAATTTTGATCTTTGATTCATGTTTATATGCTTGAATATGAGTATATTAGTGTTGTTTATGAACCTTGTATATTTGATTTGGACAAATTTTTCATCTTTCCCCATTGCACATCACGGCTAGGGTTAGAAAGGGGGGAAAATGAAATTGTTCTTTCATGCATAATGATGATGGATGAATCTTTGCTATTTCATTAGGATATTTTCGGTTCCCACAAGAAAATAAGTTGTTAAATTGATTTTGTTTTGATTTATGAACTATGAGGTCCCCACGGTTTTGATGAATTCATGGCCTTGATGATTTTTGTTTTATTTCTTTGATTTAGTTTATGTTTGGAATGAGTAGATAAAGGTTGCTTTTATGATGCATGTTATTGTTTTGTTTTTAGTTGTAAAAATTCCCAATTTTTCTTATGTATGTCATGTAACATCCCAAATTTAATTCCAAGTATAATCTATGTTGGGATGGTCTTAGGGTAGAAGAAATGGAGATATAAGTTAGAATTTAGCCAAAAATACATGTAGAACTAGGTTTAAAACATAGAACCTTAGGAAATTTAAAATAAAAGATTGGCAACTCTAAACACAAATTCCACCGTTGGATGTGAAGATTAGTATGTAGGGAAGCTTGCTTTAAAATTTGAGGAAGATCCAACGGGTAACGAAGAAGTTAGAGCCTTTCAAAGTCAGGCTACTGCAAAACTATGCAGCTTAATTGTAACATCCCTAATTTTGATTCCAGCATAATAGGAAATTATGCCAACTATTTAGGATGAATTTCCAAGAATTGGGAAAGGTTTCAAGTATCAAACCAAGCCTAAAGGAGTATGGGGACTTAAGGAAATGAATTGGAGTTAGAAAATCACCAAATTATAACTTTTCCACTCAATAATCGATTACTAGATGGTCAGTAATCGATTACAAGGCCCCTGATGAAAACAATAAAAAGTTGCAGCAATTTAATCGATTACAAGGGTAAAGTAATCGATTATATTCAGGGAGTTAATCGATTATTTAGGCTCTGGTGAATGTACTGAGAAATGTTGCATTGAAGGAATAATCGATTATCAGGTCAAGATAATCGATTATTTTAGGGTCTGTAAAAAAAAAGAAAAGAAAATAATAGTGCACGTTGTGCACTCTCCAGCACACAAAAGAGAATCTATTTTTGTGGATTAAATCATAGCCACTCATTTTTCCTCCCCCAAACAAATAAAACTCTACACTCTCTCCCCCATAATCCATTCTCTCTCTCAAAACTCATCTTCTCCTCTTTTCCTCTCATACGCGACTTCCTCTCTTCCTCATAGGGGTTTCACTTGCTCCTCCACAATCATGTCAAGGCAAGTGATTTCACACTCATTCAATCATCAAATCTTGCTATTCTCCTCTCCAAGTAAGTATTACGTTGTGGGTTTCCCTCTTTCCCTCTCTAAAATTCGTGCTTTCTCTCTCCTCTAGGGTTCAAGCTTCTCTCAATTCCATTTGACCAAGGATCAAGTGGGTGGCACTCATTCCATCATCAAGGATTGTTATTATCATCTTCAAGTAAGTGTTGTGTGTGGGTTCCTCTCTTTCTCTCTCAAAATTCGTTTGCTCTTTTCTCTCTCTACAAACCATGGTGGTTTTCAACTTCTAAGCTATGAAACTCTAATTTTCTTGAGTCTTGATATGAACCATGTCCTAAATGACAATCCTTTCTCTTTATGACTCTTGTTTTAGGTTCTCTCCCTCTCTTGTTGGTTATAAGCTTATTGGTGGAAAAGCTCAAAGTAGAGCAAGCTAGAATTTCCTAATCTCTAAGGACTTGAGGTAAGGGAATGGATATAGTGAGCTTTGCCTTGTTCTAGGGAGTTGGGTCTAGTTAGTATATAATGCTTGTTAGGGTTATGTGTTAGGGGAGAAAATTAGATTATAAAACCCTAGGTTATGGAATATAAAATTCTAATTAATTAAATATGCATGATGATTTGATGTTAAGACTAGGAAAAAGGAAACCCAATAATGTGAGAATGAATGATTTGATAAACGAAATTTTGTTAATGATGATAATGAAGTACAATAAGATTTTGGTAATAGGGTTGGGAAGATGATATAAATGATTTCTATGACTATGGATTTTAGTTGTCAAGTTATGTATAAAATGATAATTGATTGATGTTGCAAATGTATGTATGTATTATGGAGTAATTTGACATAGGAAGAAAATGGAATGGAAACGATTATGTGTGATGAATGTGTGTAGTTGTATTTAAATGCTAAATGAGAATAAATGTTAAGTAATAACAATTGTTAACAAAGGTCGTAGCTTATGAATTGAAGTGTGAATATAGGAAAAGGAAGTAAATGGATTGTGCATAAACAGGAGTAAGAGGTGATTTATGTAAATTAAAATGATGGGTAATATAAAATGTTGGGCTATAAAATGGATAAAGGTAATTATATGAACGGTTATGTATTGACTTGTGGTTGAGTTATGATTAAATGTGTTGTGGTTGACTAGACAGGAAAGTGAATAATTCTTGGCCTCTGAATTGAGGCACCAAATAATGAGAATGATGTTAAAAGTATAATCTTGGTGGTTGTATGAGGTACCTTCCAGTGTGGAGGTGAAGTACCCACCAGCCAAATTGTATGAGGTACCTTCCGGTGTGGAGGTGAAGTACAATGGTATGAGGTACCTTCCGGTGTGGAGGTGAAATACCCATAGGCCAAATGTACGAGGTACCTTCCTCCGTGGAGGTGAAGTACGATTGAGTGTTGACCTCTGACCTGAGGGACACGAGATGTATAAATTGTTAAAGGGTGTTGACCTCTGACCTGAGGGACACTGGATAAAATGTGTATTGGTGTGTTGACCTCTGACCTGAGAGACACACCGTGAAATAAGAAATTGAGTGTTGACCTCTGACCTGAGGGACACAAAATGAATTATAAAGTTTGGGTGTTGACCTCTGACCTGAGGGACACATAAATTTTAAATAAGGAAAAGTACGAGGTACCTTCCGGTGTGGAGGTGAAGTACCATGGTGTAAAATACATCGTAAGAATGAAATGAAGAGAAAAGGAAAAATGAATATTGAAATGGATAATGAAAAATGGAAATTTGAAAGGAAGAATGAAAATGGATATTGAAAAGAATAATGAAAATGGAATTTGTAGAGTAAATAATGAATATGGAAATAATGAAATGAGTATGGTGTGCAGTATGTGAATATATGCTTTAATTGCTAATTGTGTTTGACCTAGTGGGTTGTTATGTCTAGTTAGAAACTGCTTTCTATTTCATGTGCAATGCTCACTCCCTTACATTTTCAGGTACGGAGATTGAGTTGGCACAGCCCCCGGCCGAGCAGGTGTACTTTCCCTTACAGGGAGAGTAGGGTGTTATGGGTCTAGAGTAAAGTGTGGGCTTAAGCCTCTTATGTTATTTTGATGTAAACTTAATATGCTTATTTTAATGAGGCTTAGGATGTTTTGTTTGGGCAAAATTATATATTTTGGTTATGACACTCAAATTTTATATTTTTCCGCTGAAACTCTGAAATAGTTGTTACTTTTGATATAATTGGAGCCCATTGGGCCTTGATATGATTTCTCTTTATAATCTGAAGCCCTGCTGGCTACTGGTTGCTTTTAATTAAAGTTGTTTATCACAGGTTGAATTTTGGATTAGTCCGAAAAACAAACAAAATTCCGTCCGTTTGACGGTTGATTTTAATGAAATAAAAATGAATTTTCAAGTCCGTATTTTATTATAAGGGGAATTAAGGGTAATTAATCCTAGGTGTTACATTAATCGATTAAGCTGTATCGATTAAGGTCAGATTGGGTGAAAAGTCTTAATCGCCTCTTAATCGATTAAGTACTACTGCTGAGGAAAAAAATAAAGGCAAACGCACGTTATTTTCTTTCCCAAATTCGTTTCTTTCTCTTCTCTCTCCTAGGGCACCAAATTTATTCACTCTAATCCATCAAGATTCAAGTGATTCGCACCTAATCCATCATTAATACTCCTTCCTTCTCAACTCCAAGTAAGTGCCCAAGTTCTTAATTTCCTCTTTCTCTCTCTCTTGGTTCGATTTTCTCTCTCTCTCTTGCTCCCTTGGAGTTTTCTGTAATACCCTATATAATAATTACCCTTAATTACCCCAAAATTAGGATTTAAAAATTTCTTTTAAAATGAATATGATATTCGCCAAAATAATATTTCCTTTCATTAATAACAAAAACATCAGAGTCAATAAAGCGGAAGACTTAAATGCATCAAATACATAAAGTATAAGTTTAGGTACATTCAGTTCGGCCAATCAAAAATACAAAACATTGTTTTTAGCTCGGCCCAACTGGGCAAACCGAAGTCAAGATATACAAAAGTGTGTTTTAGCTCGGCCCAACTGGCCGAGACCCAATACAAAACAATATTTTATCTCGGCCCAATTGGCCGAGACCCATCCACCTATCTAACTCTAAATAACTTACTCTCCCTGTGAGGGAGAGTGATCCTGCTCGGCCGGGGACTGCGTCTGCTCGGGCTTAGTACCTGAAAAAATGGTAAGGAGGTGAGCATTACACAGAACTTAAATAAGCAGTTTCTAAAATGCCATACTGAACTACCAAGCCAAACACAAGTAGTCAATTAACAAATAGTAAAAAGTAATCAAACCACATGCATACATCATCCTTCAGCTCGGTTCACATCGTATAACATCAATTAGCTCAGCTCACATCCCACCATCTAATTTACCTCGGCTCACATCATAACCTAGTTCATCCATTACCTATTAGCTATACCTCGGCACATCCTACAGATTCTCCTTATATTCTTCCCATAGATCTAACACTCGGCCTCTCGGCCACTATCCTCTCACCTCGGTAAACCATCTCTCTACCTCGGACTCATTACTCATTATTCCATTTTCACATAGTTTACAATCTTTTACTCTTCTCGGATGCATACACCCAGTGCATGTCTTACATCATTTAAGGTCGGATATCGGAGTGTCATCCATAACTGCGAGTACCCAGTACTCGTCTTACAGCTGCGCATACCCGGTATGCGTCTGACGCGATCAATGCACGCACCCAGTACGCGTCTTCTATGACCAGGAGCACTACCGCCGATCATTCTATGGAGTAAGGAGTGTCCATAACTGCGAGCACCCAGTACTCGTCTTACAGCGGCGCATCTCGGCGACTTACGCGATCAATGCACGCACCCAGTATGCGTCTGCTATGACCAGGAACACATCCCACCGATTCCGTTCTCGGAACCCTGTGCGAATCATAACTGCGAGTACCCAGTACCCGTCTTACAGCTGCGCATACCCAGTATGCGTCTGACGCGATCAATGCACGCACCCGGTATGCGTCTGCTATGACCCGATCACACAACCATTTATCTTTTATTCCTCTTATCCTTTTTAACCATTCATTTAACTCGGCCTCTCTCGGCTCACCCTGTTACTCATCCCTTAATTATTCCCATTATCCTCTTAACCATTTCTTAGCTCGGTCTAACTCGGCTAAAACCGGTAACCATTCCCTCTTTCCATTAATCTTTCTCATTATCTGACTTATTACTCTATCTCTCCTACTTTTCATCTCTACCATTTCCTCATACCCATTCCCAACGTCACTCAGCTCGGCCACAGACATGAATCATAAATATCAAAGCTCATAAACATTTATACACAAGTTCATAAACACTTATACAACAACAACAATAAGAATCAAAGCATTCAACCACTCCATCATGTAAATACCAACATATAACACAAAACAATATTCCTCCCTACTTCAAACTCATGTTTCTAATTCATTTATTAGTTCCGTTTTTACCCTTTTTACCATTTCCTTTCTAACATTAACCTAGATCCATTTCCCTAATCTAACACCTACTCTTAGTACCCTTTATGAACACCCTAGAAACCCAAACTCAAGTAGAGGTAACACTCACTCCTTACCTCAAACCGTGAGAGATAAGAGTTGAGAGCTTGAGTATGGTTTCCTTGACCTTGGCCTTGTGAGCTTCACACCTCTTGAATCCCTTCCTCCAAGCTGCCACGAGCTCCACCAGGCTGCACACAAGCTCCACGGCGGTCCAGGGACTCCAGAACAGAACGGGGACAGAGAGAAGGAGGGTCTCCGGTTGGTGAGACTTGGTGGAGGAGAGGGAGATTCGTGAGTGAGAAGAGAGAGAGAAGGTATGTTGGTTGTTGCTGGAATTTCAGAGAAAATGGGGGAGAGAGACGAATGAGGAAGAGAGAGAGAGAGAAAAGTGTTGTGTGTTGTGTAGGGGCTTTTCTTTTATTCATTTAGGGGGATTAATTATGTGGTCCTCATTGGAGGCTTCTATGAGAAGCTAGAACATGTGGCTAGGATTCATTGGCTTCTTGAGGAAGCCATGAATAGTACATTGAAAGGGACATAAAGCAATGATAGTGACATAAAGTGAATGACAATGACATAAAGTGAAGGATAGTACCGTACGGACGGTACGAAAACCAAAGGGTTAACAGCTCCAGATGAGCTGGCACGGAGGAGCTAGGACGTGTCGGCTCGGGTACGTCGGCTAGGATACGTCGGCTCGGTTTGTAAGAACAGCAGTAGTGCGAGCTTCCTTCTCGGACGATACTATAAGGTACACTGAGGTCGGCTAATCCAAGCTTGACAATAGATTCCGCGTATGATTCCCATCCAGCTCGGTTCATATGCACACAATCTCATCTAGCTCGGCCGGGATCGGACCGAGGTCCTATACTTACATCCTAGGTCGGCCTATGCTTATACTACCCTTCTAACCTTGTAGAATTTTCTAAGGCTTAATCCTATCCTTAAATAAATATTTATATACTAAAATTATATTATTTAATATTAATTTGTCAGGATGTTACATTTTCAATCTTCCACCTAGGGAACTCTAGTTTGGTTCATGGATTTCTCTAAGCTTATGGTTAAAGCTTAACAAATTGCTTTGTTATACCCATTGTATTAGGTTCCTCCCTCTTCCTTGGATCATAGTTCATTGGTGGCAAGACTTTCAAGCTTAGAGCAAGCAAGATCACCTTATCTCCAAGTGTTTGAGGTAGGGGGGTGGGTTTTGCCTTGTTCTAGGGAGTGGATTCTAGTTAGTATATAATGCTTGTTAGGGTTATGTGTTAGGGGAGAAAAATAGGCTATAAAACCCTAGGTTATTGAATATGAAATTCTAATTAAATAAATATGTATGATGTTGGATGTAAAGATTAGGAAAAAGGAAACCCAATGACATGATAATGAATTATTTGATAAATGAAACTTGAATAATGATTATATTGAAGTACATGAGGAATTGGGTAATGTGATAGTGAAGTTGACATAAATGATTTCTATGATTATTAACTTTATTTGTAAAGTTGTGAATTAAATGATAATTAATTACTGTTGCAAATATATGTATGTGTTGTGGAATAAATTGATATAGGAAGAAAATGGAATGGAAACGAATATATGTGTTGTTAAAGCAAAAATATGAGAAGGTGATATTATGTATGTTTGGTTGAATATATTTGTACACTAAATGTGAAAATATAAATAAAGGAGGAAAAAGGGAATGAAATAATTACATGTAAATTAAAAGTGAAGCGATGATACTAATTATGTGACAGGTATGAGTTGGTTGTGTATATTTGCCCCGTTATGTTAAATTTGTTCAATTTTGCTTAAATGTATGGTATATGTTTAACTGAGAACATGAATGCTATTTAAGAGGATTCGGTAATTAATATGGGAAATGAGTATAAATGTTAAGTATTAACAATTGTGAACAAAAGTCATGGCTTATGAATTAAATTTGTGAATATAGGAAACAGAAGTAAAATGATTATGTGTAAACAAAAGGAAAAGGGTGATATATGTAAATTAAAATGAAGGGCAATCTAAATGTTAGGCTATAAAAGAGAATACTACCTGGTATGATTGTGATAATTGAGAAAGGAAATGAATAAGGAAACTACATGAATGCTTAGTTGTTGAATGTGTGTTGTTGTACTTAAATGTGTTACAATTGATAGAACAAGAAAGTGAATAATTCTTGGCCTTTGAATTGAGGCACCGAACATTGAGAATGTGGTATATGCGTTGGCCTCTGATTTGAGGTGACGATTAATGGAAAGATTTGATAATTGATATAGGGAATGAGTATGGATAAAGAATGAATGGGAAATGTGTGTAAGTGTATTTGTGGTTGTATGTGCTAAGTTGTTTCAGTAAGAAGATGAAAGTATGATTTGGCCTCTGATGTGAGGTAATGTGTAATGAATATGTAATAAGTGCGTTGGCCTCTGATTTGAGGTGACGATTAATGGAAAGTGATGAAGATTGCTGACCTCTGTTATGAGGGGCACAAAATGAATTAAAGTAAAGGAATGTTGACCTCTGACTTGAGGGACACAAGATGAAATGAAATGTTTTGGGTGTTGACCTCTGACCTGAGGGACACCAAATGAAATAAAGGAAATGAGTGTTGACCTCTGACCTGAGGGACACAGAATGAAATAAAGTGAATGAGTGTTGACCTCTGACCTGAGGGACAGGAAATGGAATAAAGTGTTTGAGTGTTGACCTCTGACCTGAGGGACACGAAATAGAATAAAGTGTTTGAGTGTTGACCTCTGATCTGAGGGACACGTAATTTAATTAAGGAAAAGTATGAGGGCCTCTGCTTTGAGGTAATAACTGTGTTGAATGAAATTTTTACATTGGCCTCTGATTTGAGGTGATGTACCGAAATAAAGTAAGTATGTGAAAAGAATAAAAAAATAAGGAAAATGGATGTTGAAATGAATAATGAAAATGGATGTTGAAATGAATAATGAAAATGGGAATCTGGAATGAATAACGAATATAGAAATAATGAAATGGGTATGGTGTGCAATATGTGATGATATGCTTTATTTGCTAGTTGTGTTTGACCTAGCGGGTTGTTATGTCTAGTTAGAAACTGCTTTCTATTTCATGTGCAATGCTCACTCCCTTAACATTTTTCAGGTATAGAGATTGAGCTCGCACAGCCCCCGGCCGAGCAGGAGTACTTTCCCTTACAGGGAGAGTAGGGTTATTATGGGATTTAGAGTATAATAGGGGCCTAAGCCTCCTACAATAGTTTGATGTAAAATGATTATATATGTTTTTGAGTGAGGCTTATGATGTTTTGTTTTGCTTAAGTTATAACTTTTGGTTTTAATACTCAAACTTAGTATTTCCGCTAATACTCTGATTATTTTATGCACTCTGATATATTTGGAGCCCATTGGGCCTTGATATGACTTATATATATAATCTGAAGCCCTGCTGGCTATTGGATGTTTAATTAAAATTGTTTATCACAGGTTGAATTTTGGAATAGTCCTAAAAACAAACAAAACTCCGTCCGTTTGACGGGTGATTTTTATTAAATTAAAATGAAATTTCAAATTCACATTTTTGATAGCGGGGTTTTAAGGGTAAAAATCTTAGGTGTTACATTTATGGTATCAGAGCAGTTTCTCCTCGGCCTTGGAGTTATACAAACTCCAAATGATTACTCACCTAGCGAGTAATTGATGCTCATAGTAATAATTTAGGATTATAATAGGATAATTATAGTACTATGTATTTACTTAGTATTTGAGTCTTATTGGTCTGTTCACTCTGGCTAAGCAGCTGATATGGTTGCAGGTAACTAACGTTTGGCAAGTCCATACGAAGTGCTTTTAAATTCGAAGTTGTGAAGTTAGTTTGCTCTTCTGTTAGCTAAATATTGAACTAGTAATGTTTTAGGATAGAAGTGTTTAAAACACTTTGGATTTGCCTTTCCAAATACAATCCTGTTCTTATAGAGAACGTATGAAAGACCTTATAAGGAATTCTTCAGTTTGAGAATTCTAGTATCAAGTGACCAATATTATGTTGTGATGTTGTTATTTGATGTACTGTAAGGTTAGAATTGATCACTCTAATCCTTGCATTTGTTAAATGATGACATTACTGATAGAACCCGGTAGTGATGTGTTGTTGGTAGACGTGAGGATGGGATTGATCACCTCAATTCTTGCATATATCAATAAATGCTATCATTGTAACCTTTAAAGTGAAAGTAGACAACCAAAGTAGTAACTTCCAAAGAAAATAATTCTTGTAAGTGAAACCAACCTAACCCAGAAAAACATTCGTTCAAAAGCTTCATATAGAGTTAGAGAGTAGATAGAAAATAGTTCTAAAGAAAAGAAGTCTTGGTATATGCTACTTGTTCCAAAGTAGTATAGCTAAGTGCTAATCCCTTGGATGAGTTAACACAGCTCTCCAGAAGTTATTCTTAACCATCATATCAATAAACCAATCTTGAAGCAATTTGACAGTTGCTTCAAATCTTTTCCCGGTTCTTAGATAACCACTCATAAGAATAGCCGGTTTTGCCGAATTTGTAAAATCCCTGCGTTGAGACCAAACATCTTAATAATTGACTCAGCCAACGGCAAGTTGTCGTACCCTTCACCTTTGGTAGTTGAGTAAATCATGGAACTAATGTGGACTTCTTCCTTCCTATTCTTTTTAAATCGATTCATGGAAGAAGTTGAATGTGGAGCATTTAGTAGGAATTGTGCCTGCTCTAATCAACTAATCATTGGGGTGCTTCTTGTTCATGAACACTTGTGTTTCTGAAAGGTTCTAAACCTTACTAGTGCTAGACAATCCTTGTAAGAAGACAAACTCTAAGGCGTTCTATCTTGCAAAAATCTTCGCATGCCACGATCCCAGGGTATCTATTCTGGGAAAGATTCTAAAACTATTCCGAAATGCTAAATATTTCGAGTTTTCCGTATCTAGCTAATGCAACTCCTGCCTTACATCTATCCGAGGGACGATCGGAAGCGGATTCACCCGACCACACATCCTTTAGAATAGCGGTAATTGGGTATGTTGATGCCAAGTGGGGGAGCACTTCCTACCCTAATTTAAATTCTGTCTAGGTAAGGGCAAATCGAAAGACTAACGGAAGAAACCAAAGGGAGTTAAAGATAGGAATCGCAAGTCCTATCACCGGGGTGATTCTCCATTTACTGAACCTAACGAAATTTCGGGGACGAAATTCCAATAAGTGGGGGAGGATTGTAACATCCCAAATTTAATTCCAAGTATAATCTATGTTGGGATGGTCTTAGGGTAGAAGAAATGGAGATATAAGTTAGAATTTAGCCAAAAATACATGTAGAACTAGGTTTAAAACATAGAACCTTAGGAAATTTAAAATAAAAGATTGGCAACTCTAAACACAAATTCCACCATTGGATGTGAAGATTAGTATGTAGGGAAGCTTGCTTTAAAATTTGAGGAAGATCCAACGGGTAACGAAGAGGTTAGGGCCTTTCAAAGTCAGGCTACGGCAAAACTATGCAGCTTAATCGTATGTAGCTTAATCGATTAAGGTCAGATTGGGTGAAAAGTCTTAATCGCCTCTTAATCGATTAAGTACTTCTGCTGAGGAAAAAAATAAAGGCAAACACACGTTATTTTCTTTCCCAAATTCGTTTCTTTCTCTTCTCTCTCCTAGGGCACCAAATTTATTCACTCTAATCCATCAAGATTCAAGTGATTCACACCTAATCCATCATCAAAACTCCTTCCTTCTCAACTCCAAGTAAGTGCCCAAGTTCTTAATTTCCTCTTTCTCTCTCTCTTGGTTCAATTTTCTCTCTCTATCTTGCTCCCTTGGAGTTTTCAATCTTCCACCTAGGGAACTCTAGTTTGGTTCATGGATTTCTCCAAGCTTATGGTTAAAGCTTAACAAATTGCTTTGTTATACCCATTGTATTAGGTTCCTCCCTCTTCATTGGATCATAGTTCATTGGTGCCAAGACTTTCAAGATTAGAGCAAGCAAGATCACCTTATCTCCAAGTGTTTGAGGTAAGGGGGTGGGTTTTGCCTTTTCTAGGGAGTGGGTTCTAGTTAGTATATAATGCTTGTTAGGGTTATGTCTTAGGGGAGAAAATTAGACTATAAAACCCTAGGTTATTGAATATGAAATTCTAATTAAATAAATATGTATGATGTTGGATGTAAAGATTAGGAAAAAGGAAACCCAATGATATGATAATGAATTATTTGATAAATGAAACTTGAATAATGATTATATTGAAGTACATGAGGAATTGGGTAATGTGATAGTGAAGTTGACATAAATGATTTCTATGATTATTGACTTTATTTGTAAAGTTGTGAATTAAATGATAATTAATTACTGTTGCAAATATATGTATGTGTTGTGGAATAAATTGATATAGGAAGAAAATGGAATGGAAACGAATATATGTGTTGTTAAAGCAATAATATGAGAAGGTGATATTATGTATGTTTGGTTGAATATATTTGTACACTAAATGTGAAAATATAAATAAAGGAGGAAAAAGGGAATGAAATAATTACATGTAAATTAAAAGTGAAATGATGATACTAATTATGTGACAGGTATGAGTTGGTTGTGTATATTTGCCCCCTTATGTTAAATTTGTTCAATTGTGCTTAAATGTATGGTATATGTTTAACTGAGAACATGAATGCTATTTAAGAGGATTCGGTAATTAATATGGGAAATGAGTATAAATGTTAAGTATTAACAATTGTGAACAAAAGTCATGGCTTATGAATTAAATTTGTGAATATAGAAAACAGAAGTAAAATGATTATGTGTAAACAAAAGGAAAAAGGTGATATATGTAAATTAAAATGAAGGGCAATCTAAATGTTGGGCTATAAAAGAGAATACTACCTGGTATGATTGTGATAATTAAGAAAGAAATGAATAAGGAAACTACATGAATGATTAGTTGTTGAATGTGTGTTGTTGTACTTAAATGTGTTACAATTGATTGAACAAGAAAGTGAATAATTCTTGGCCTCTGAATTGAGGCGCCGAACATTGAGAATGTGGTATATGCGTTGGCCTCTGATTTGAGGTGACGATTAATGGAAAGATTTGATAATTGATATAGGGAATTAGTATGGATAAAGAATGAATGGGAAATGTGTGTAAGTGTATTTGTGGTTGTATGTGCTAAGTTGTTTGAGTAAGAAGATGAAAGTATGATTTGGCCTCTGATGTGAGGTAATGTGTAATGAATATGTAATAAGTGCGTTGGCCTCTGATTTAAGGTGACGATTAATGGAAAGTGATGAAGATTGCTAACCTCTGTTATGAGGGGCACAAAATGAATTAAAGTAAAGGAGTGTTGACCTCTGACTTGAGGGACACAAGATGAAATGAAATATTTTGGGTGTTGACCTCTGACCTGAGGGACACCAAATGAAATAAAGGAAATGAGTGTTGACCTCTGACCTGAGGGACACAGAATGAAATAAAGTGAATGAGTGTTGACCTCTGACCTGAGGGGCACAGAATGAAAGAAAGTGAATGGGTGTTGACCTTTGACCTGAGGGACACGAAATGGAATAAAGTGTTTGAGTGTTGACCTCTGACCTGAGGGACACGAAATGGAATAAAGTGTTTGAGTGTTGACCTCTGACTTGAGGGACACATAATTTAATTAAGGAAAAGTATGAGGGCCTCTGCTTTGAGGTAATAAATGTGTTGAATGAAATTTGTACATTGGCCTCTGATTTGAGGTGATGTACCGAAATAAAGTATGTGAAAAGAATAAAAAAATAAGGAAAATGGATGTTGAAATGAATAATGAAAATGGATGTTGAAATGAATAATGAAAATGGATGTTGAAATGAATAATGAAAATGGGTATCTGGAATGAATAACGAATATAGAAATAATTAAATGGGTATGGTGTGCAATATGTGATGATATGCTTTATTTTCTAGTTGTGTTTGATCTACCGGGTTGTTATGTCTAGTTAGAAACTGCTTTCTATTTCATGTGCAATGCTCACTCCCTTAACATTTTTCAGGTATGGAGATTGAGCTGGCACAGCCCCCGGCTGAGCAGGAGTACTTTCCCTTACAGGGAGAGTAGGGTTATTATGGGATTTAGAGTATAATAGGGGCCTAAGCCTCCTACAATAGTTTGATGTAAAATGATTATATATGTTTTTGAGTGAGGCTTAGGATGTTTTGTTTTGCTTAAGTTATAACTTTTGGTTTTAATACTCAAACTTAGTATTTCCGCTAATACTCTGATTATTTTATGCACTCTGATATATTTGGAGCCCATTGGGCCTTGATATGACTTATATATATAATCTGAAGCCCTGCTGGCTATTGGATGTTTAATTAAAATTGTTTATCACAGGTTGAATTTTGGAATAGTCCTAAAAACAAACAAAACTCCGTCCGTTTGACGGGTGATTTTTATTAAATTAAAATGAAATTTCAAATTCACATTTTTGATAGCGGGGTTTTAAGGGTAAAAATCTTAGGTGTTACATGTCACGGCTTAGGGTTTGAAATAGTGAAAATGATTTTTGTTTTCAAATGCATGTAATTGATTGTTAATCCTTGTTGTTTATTTGTTGTATTTTTTGGTCCTTAAGTGAAAAGGAATGATTGAATGAATTTTTGTGTTGATTTGTTATTTTTAGGAGTATACAGTTTTAGGTCTTGAATATGTACATATATTTGTCTGATAAAAAAAATGCATGTTCTTGTTCATGTATATGTGTATTCGGCCAAGCATGAAAAAGTGACCAAATGATTTTGTTTCCTGGAAATAAAATATATATATATATATATATATATATATATATATATAAAAGGGAGTTTCAAGTTTCTAAATCGGGGTGTTACATTTGGTGGTATCAGAGCTGAAGTTTATCAAAAGCTAAAGTCTATCCTAGTTGCCGTAAGCATGGGCTTGCATTATTTGTTTGCTTAATCTCTATTGTTGTGTGGTGTTTCCTGTAAGGGGTGCTTGCACTCAAAAGAGAATCGTGTCGGCATTCTGTGTCGTGTGACATAAATGGTTTGTCCGTCGGTCTGTCTGTCAACATGTTCCTCTGTCTGTCTGCCTATAGTTGTATCTGGTGGCAGTGAAAGCCGATTGAGTCAAGGTTGAACCAGTATCTTATGACAGTTCGTGCCTTTTTTCATTGATAACCAACTGCTATGTCCTTGTTTGTCAGACATAAACCTTTTGACCTTTATGAACTCTTTTTATTGTAATTTGTGCTATGTCCTTGAACCCCTCGTTTTGTTGAACTGCTTTGACAAAACAATAAATTTTGCTAAACCCAAGGTTATTCTTTCTGATCTTTTCACCCAATTACTGTCCTGCCAATTCTTTTCAATTCCATTAGTAAGAATAAAAAAAACCGTGTAGGCTGGGTCGTGGGAGTTTTGAAGAATTGGCGGATGATAGAATTGCTAACCAACTAAGGATTGTGGAATGGAATTTCTGGAAGTTTATTCCCTGGAGGTGTTTAGGAAAGCAAATTTGTTAGAAGAAAAATGGTTAGAATGGTGGCGATTCGGAAGCGCTTAGTGATGAAACCCACCCACCTATTTGAGGTCAATTAGCAAGGAGGAACCCTTACCAAGTAAGTGGAAGTCTGTTGAGAAGGTGCATAGCTTGTCAACAGGAGTTAGAAGTAATGTTTTAGGAAGAACGAACCAAGGAAGGATGCAGGTATGAAATGATCTTAGCAAGAGTATCTCTAGAAATTTGAGCCTAATAGTAACCATAGTACCCTGACTTAGTGTAACCCTTATGAATTAATGTATGGTGATCAACCTTAGCAATGCGATATAAGAGGCTAAAACGTAGTATAAGTAAGGATTGTAGGTGGCAATGGCAATGTTGGGAGTTGTTGGATCACCAGTAAGTATACCGGGTCAGCAAGTAATATAGTCAGTAAGACCAGTTATCGTCCCACAAGGATTGCAAATTGTTCAATTAGTTTTCACCAAAGAGTGGTTAGAAGCGAAATCTATAGGTTTGTAATTAGAAGAGTGAAGGGACACTTTGGTCCCTCAAGTTTTTTGACAGGGACACTTTAGTCCCTCAAGAAATTTAATTCATTTTTAGTCCTCCATGTTTTCCAAAAGTGCCAATTTAGTCCTCATGTTTCCCAAAAGTACCAATTTAGTCCCTCAACGAAGTGGCTAACAGAAATAGGACAGGGACTAAATTGGTACTTTTGGAAAACAATGGGGACTAAAAATGAATTAAATTTCTTGAGGGACTAAAGTGTCCCTGTCGAAAAACTTGAGGGACCAAAGTGTCCCTTAGATTGAGTTGAAATAAAATAAAAATAGAAATTAAATAAAAGTTGTGAGCAATTTAAGAAAACGAGTTAGGAACATGGTTTCATTGTAGGTGTCGTTTATTAATCATGAATCTCTGTTTTTCCCTAAATCAAGAACAAATTCCTAAGGTAGTAATTACTAGATCCCTCTTGTGAAATCACGGTTTATTATTCAATTTGATAACCCTTACCTTAAGTGATTAAACAATTGAATAACCTTTATTAAAACAGTAGAATTTATAAAAAGTTATATAAAAATCCAAAGGTATTCCTACGAGTTGAATAGTTATATTGTTTGATTGAAGGCCTATTCTAATCCTTAATCTCCCAATTGAAGAATTAGAGATCCAAAACATGGATTAGCTACTTCCCTGCATAACAGTGAAAATACAATCAAACACCTGATTTAGAAACTGGAAAACATCAATTCATTAGATCAATAAACTAATCCATACAAATCCACGAATTCCTAACACGAGGGTTTTTGTAACAACCCGATTTTCATTACCGAAAATTACCGTTTATTTCTTAATGAGTTGCTAAAAATGGGGAAATTTTTTTTAAACATGTTGTTGATACACTACTTTACTTTTTACTGAAAACCGAGTTGTTACTAAATTACTTGCTTGCTTGAATTTCTAAAAACAACTTTCATCATTATAAAATAACTTAACATCGAGCCCAACATAGTTCATTATATTACATCAAAAGGACTCGTACAGTTCCCAATAGATTTCAACCTCAAGTCCTTCAAAATAAAAAAGTACTAAACAAGACAGAATTAGAATAAGCTGAAATACATAAATAGTTCATTGCTTAGGTAATCCTCAACCTAGACTCTATGAGACACGACACCACCATAGCCCAGCTTCGGCGTACTCAATGCTCGTCGGTGGCGGGATCCACTTCCTTATCCTCCTCAGGCTCATAGTTAGCATCAGCACCGGGATCATGCTTCTCTTCCTTGATTGTCCCCTCCATAAGCTCCTCCTTCTCGGATGTTGGTGCCTGGTTCGACGCAGAATCTTCCACTATCAGTGATCCTGACTCATCCACGACTGGCTGTACAGATTCTTGCATGACCTCTTGGTGCTCCCTTATTCTTCAGCAATTACAACCTCGAAGTATAGCATGACCGCCTCTGCTGAGATTCCTGAAGGTGATCTGACCCAGGTGCGGTTCCAAAGCTGCTCCCCTTAGAACGTGGCTGGGGTCCGGCCAACCCTCTGGAGTGGCTTCCCATGCTCTTTCTCGCGAAGGCCATACAGTGACGTCTATTTGATATGCCATCTGCTCGTTGTGGCATTAGCATCCACCAGCAAAACAACGAGACAGGAGAGAGTAAGCATTCCGAACGACGTATCGTCGACGGTGTGGGTTTACAATAGGAGACATATTAAGACAATGCAAACATAGCACAATAACACATATACAGTACACAATACATGATCATCATCATCATCATCAATTATTAATTCACCAGCACAAACTTACTTTCACTTATCAATATCATTAATTTCTCTTTCTCAAGTTCCTTCCTCAACAACATCACATCTTATAAGTCTTTTGGTTGCATTCGTTTCCATCTTCATACAGTCTCATTCACTTTTCCATTCTTTCATTATCGAGATCATTTCTCATTATTGTAATATTCATCTGTTCTTAATTAAGCATTATGAATTCGTATCCTTCAATGATGCGGGGAAATTGGTCATCATTGAGGAGGTTGGTTAGCACACACGACTACATCTCCTCATATCCACCCATGCCTAAGTCGAAAGCAAACAGGAGTACAGGACCTTCTCCATGCAGGCTGGCTGCCAAAACATATCGTAATCATCACATTTCATCATCATATCATATTACAATTCATCATAATCAAGATCATCAGGGCCCAACAGCAACACGGACAGCCACCTCGTTCCAATCTCTATCCACTGTTCACGAATTGCCATATGGGTGATAACACTATTCCAGTTGGCCGTGCAGGACTTACCACGATTATTCGGGATCGGCTCACCCATACCACATATGGAATTCGTCCCGCCCAGAATAGTACTCAAGGCATCATGACGTTTTAACGTCCTAGCTTACCCTAATGCAATCATCTCCCGAGTATTCGCAGATAATCCAGGGTATCTTCCTCTCCACTACTTCATACTCGTACTCGCCACGTTAGTTAATGTCTTTTAAAGTTTTATAATTAACTTTCATGCTTATTAACTTGGTAGACTCATTCTTGGTGCATCAGTTTAATGAGCCTCGACCTCTAACAAATTCCTTTCTTTTCCCGAACAATAGCATTGTACAAGGCTTCGAGTTCCAGCAACTATTTGGCACCACGACCATCGTATAGCTCACATGGTTGACTTAGAGTCCTAGCTTCACAGAGATTGCGTTAGGCACCACGGCCATCGAATAGCTCGCATGGCTGACTTGAAGTCCTAGCCTTACAAGAGTTCCTCAAAAGGTGACTTGGTACAAGCATCGTTCCATAATCATATTCTCATAATCATAAACATTCTCAATTAACCTTCTCAATCATTGGAACTGAACTTATCTCTTGCATCACATTACTCTTTGATCATCTTCCGTGCCATCACAACTTGGCTCATATTTCATAATACATTATCTTTGAATAATCAATCTGTTAGGATTGGCAGCCGTCACCCAAGAAGGGGGGGGGGTGAATTGGGTGTTTACGAAAACATAGGAAAATATTTGATTTAAATTGTTTTCAATAAATTAGATAAACTTTGCAACGAAAAACTCTTAAAACAATGAAAAGCGATTGCGTGGAAGCGGATAAAAATAATAATACTAGAAAAACTAATACGCGCGGCACAATTAAAACATAACAACGGGAAACGATATCGCGCTAATTAATTTAAAACAATTAAATTAATATATTAAGAAAATAATCGTTATGATGCAAGAATGATAATTACAACAACAATGCACATGCAACAACAATAACGAAAATAAAGAGATAAGGGATAGAAGATTGTGCACCAGAAATTTTATCCTGGTTCGGCAAAACAGCCTACATCCAGTCCCCAAGCGACCCGCTTGAGCTTTTATCAATTATAACCAAAGAACACCTCGCGTCCCCCAATTACAACCAGAGCGCCCTGCACGCTACTAGGAACCTCCGTTCGCTAGGGACCTCAACAACAACAACTAGGAAGACCCTTCCTAGATTTCCCAGATAGCCTAACCACTAGGTGCCTCACCGTTCGTCTAGAACTACCCAAACACAAGGGTTCCTCACCCTACAAACACGAACGCCGCACGTTCAAACTAGGAGATTCACTCCCTAGTCTCTAAGGGTCACACACCCCTTTACAACAACGGTTACAATATGAGTGATTGGTACAAGACCTATAGTGCACTCTTAATAGTGCGGATACAACAATATAAGGCATCTAACAAATGTGTGTTCTATATTAAACTGATACAACAATAAAAGTTCTAATGGCTATGGATAAAGGTTTTACTATAGCATAGACCTAGTCTAGAAGAATTGGAGAAGAAGAAGAACAGAATGTGAAAAGCGTTTTCTCAAAAATATTATCAGGAGCGTTAAGATTGAAAAGAGAGAAAAACTTTCTTATAAAAAGATTTGAAAATATTTGAATTTTGAATTTGAAATCAGAATCAAATCAGAAACGATTTTGGAAATAAATCAAATTCAAAATCAAATCAAAAACAAATCAGGAAATATATAAAGATTGATTTTCTGAAATCAAATAAATAAAATAATATTTTTGAAATCAAAATCAAATCAAATAGATTTAAAGAATAAAATAAAAGATTTGAATCTTAAATAAAAAAGGAATATTTTCAAAAATAAAATCAAATTCGAATTTTGAAAATAAATCAGAATCAATTAAGTAAAAACAAATCTGGAAATAAATCAAATTGATTTTGACACGTTTTTCAATAAAACTTGAGGTAATCGATAACTTTATAAAGGTAATCGATTATCACCTTAAAAATAGAAACTTTGAAATTCATTTGAAAAACCAGTAATTGTTTATCACATGCATGTAATCAATTACTTCACTTCTGTTTAATATATGATGCAACTGATATAATCGATTATCACTGGTCAAATAATCGATTACACAGCCTCTGGAAAATATATGATGCAACTCTAGTAATCGATTATGTAAAACCCCTAAATTTTAATCCCCGATTAATGGAATGTTAATTATAATTTAATTATAATTAATAGTTTCTATATTAATCCTTGATTAAAATATGTGTTCATGTGACTAGCTTAGGTGTGTGAAATTATTTAATAAATAATTTAAATGCATAAAATGAGTATTTTGCATATTAGTCCCTGGGTTGGGACCTAGAAACAATTATAGGAAAGGTTTTGGAGGGAAAGTAAATAAAATAATTATTTTTCAAAATCTGGGCAAAATACTCGAGTATTATTCAGAATACTCGAGTATTCTGGGTCAAACTGCACGAGTTAGTGCGTTTGATGAGTCACAGCCAACGATTCCCCTCCGTTGACACGATTACTCCGCCATCAACAGCTCAATGCCTTCGTGTCGACGTGCATGAGCTTCCTCTAGCTCTATTTAAACTCATCAACGATCCTTGGTGAAGAATTTTGCTCATTCTTGTTGTTGTTGTTGAAGTTAGGGTTCCGGATTTTCTCTCTTCGATTCTCCTTCTCCGAGTTAAATTGAAACACAAATCATACACGAATATAAAGCTTACATCTTGAGCTTTATATAAACACCAAAATCGTGAGGATTGAGTGAGTGTGTTGGAGGATTCAAGGAGTTGAAGTGAAGCTGTTCTTGGTCAAATTCTGTTTTGGAGCTTACTTTGATCTTGATTTCTGATAAGCTCATGAACCCCTGAGTCTCAATTTCGGTTTCCTTAGTTAGATTATGTTGCATAGAGTTTAGAAATCTAATTTTCCCCAATTTAATTCTCTGTTTCATGTACAAACCAATTCCATTTTGGTGTGGTACTCAAAATGCTCTGCATGTGGCATTTGAAGTTGGTCTGAGGATTTTGGAGCCTTTTTCGTGTCAATCTTTGTTTGGAAAACATCTGAGAGGTAAGGGGAAGTAATTATATTCACTAGATAGAGTTTAAATTCCATGAATTGTGTTAGAGAGCCATCAAGAGGCTCTAAGGGCTTAGATTGAATAGGAACTTTGGTTTGGAGACCAATCCATGCTCTAAAACTGTGTTGAGCAAGTTATATATCATGCATGCAAGCTTAAATGAACTTTAATTCATGAGTATTGAGCTTATTATGCAAATTGAGGTATTGAGTTGTGAAAATGTGTTTTAATGCATGATTACTGAATTCTCTGTCAAATCTGTGTTTTGATATGAAATGAATGTTGTAACATGTTCAAATTATGTTGTATGAACTCTGTGGATCCCTGGAATGGACTAGAATTAAGTAGAAATGAAAATGTTATGTTAAAACCAGGTTTTAGTGTTATCTGCTACGAAACACTCGAGTAAAAGTCAGGGTACTCGAGTAAAATGCTTTCAAAACAATGTAAAATGAACAAGAACACTCGAGTATTTTGTCTGGTACTCGAGTATCGAGCATGACCTGAGGACAGGTTTAGGTCAAACACTCGAGTCATTCAAGGTCACTCGAGTATTCTGGAAATGTTCAAGAACACTCGAGTAACCCATGAACTACTCGAGTAAATTGTTGAATTGAAAACCCAAATCCTCAGAAAGTCATGAACACTCGAGTAGTCTTAAGAACACTCGAGTAATCTGGAAAAGTTGAGTAACACTCGAGTGTCCTGAAGTTTACTCGAGTAAATAGTTCAGAACCTGAAAACACCATTTTCAATTCTAACTTATTAAATTAAGGAATTATTAATAATAGTCCAAGGGATCAAGACTTAGAGAAATTGATTAATACAAAAAGATCGTTTGGTGACGGTCCTTTTTGATAAAGAAAATAAAGCCTAGGTGGCCTGTAAAGTATTAATCAACTTCCCTTAAGTCTAAAAGATAAAATGCATTCATTCTGGAGTTTGGATGGTAGGACGTATTTCATGTTTGTTAAACATGTGGAGGGCCTCTGGGAGTGCCAATACGCTTGCTTGATGACACGTTGTTGACGTGGTCGGCTTAGTGGATGCCGATATGGATATATCGTTTGGATGACGATCCGTTTGGATGACGGGATATGCTCGGGTGGCATGGATACCAAGCTTGTCGTGTACATTCTAGGTGAATGTACGAATGGTTGTATACCTAGGAATACAACGCACTGTTGAGTGCTGGGTTGTCAAGGATGGACGTCAGAGAGGGACATAGTATTATGATGGAGATAGGCTTGAGAGCTAAAGTCATGCATCATGCCATTCATTGAAATAAACTGTTATGACTGAATTAAGTGTGAACATCCTATGTGCATAACCTACTTGCTAAGTGTTAAGTGTGATTGATATTAATTGATGCATGTTACATATTTATGTTGCATAATTTATTCTCTATTGACTATGTGTATAGAATTGCTTACCCCTATGCCCTTGTAGGTGATGTCTCGCTACATTGCTTGCATCGAGATCCGGCCACTTCCTAGTGGCATATGGATCTATGAGGACCATCGTGCGGTGTTCGAGGGGGAGGTAGAGATTACCTTCTACCACCCGAATCCGCTGATACGATTCCGTCCTCGTAGGTTTAGGATTCCCATTATATACACTATGCATGTACCCCCGTTTTACACTTACCATGGACCACCTCCCACGCGACCAGCTCGCTCTTACCATAGTTTTCGTTTTCGACCTACCCGCTCTCACCCTTTTACTTCGAGAGTCGTCCGCGAGGAGACTCCCCTATCTGATCCAAGGAGCCCAGTCAGGGTTTCACCATCACCTGACCCGGTACCCAGTGGTAGGGTACACTCTCCCTCGGATGAGATCGAGGAGGATCCGGTGGAGGACGAGAGTGAGGGCGAGCCTGTCGTACATTCTACTGGGAGTGACTGGAGGGACGATGATCCCTAGGTACATGCATATGGTGTATGATGTGGGTCTGAGGGTCCGATGTGTGGAGGCTGTGGAGGAGATTTGCTGTTGCTGCTGCTGTGATGATGATATTGCTACTATCTTACTACTACTTTTACTTTTGGGAGACTACTGCTACTACTACTCCATCTGATGCTGCCAGATCTATGTGATTACCCCTGGAGTTTATATTTTGTTTATATATATATTGTAGATATACTTTTGGAGCACTCTAGGGCTTGTAGTTACACTGTTATATAGATATGATGATGGACTTGTATATTTTGAAACTTGGAGACTTTACTCATGGGCTATGTACTTATGACTCTCTATATCTATGAAAACCTATGTTTATATTCTATCAGTTGCATAGTCCAGTAATTTCCGCTTACTCTGATTTAATTTGTTTAGGAGCTCGGCTATAAATGGTATCAGTTCTATCGTACAAAGCAAGGGTAGCTTAAGCTACTTGATACAAAGATATTTTCTAAGAGATCGAATGTTACTCTAGTTGCGAAAAGGTTTTAGAAATCGCCGAACTCGATACAATGATTTTGAGATAATATAGACTTTGTTCTCCAAGACTTTCAAGTGACGATTCGTGCACCCGCTTTAAAAGAAAATTTTATTTACCTATTTTCTTAACACTCACAAGTCCATATATTATCCGATATAAAAGCATAATCACTATCTTATATTTGGGATAATCGGAAGGGTGTCACACTGAGTGGTATCAGAGCAAAAGTCAGATCCTGTAGTAGTGGAAGTAGTTCAGAAAGGTAGCCATCAACATCAAGCAGGTATCTGCAAGGCAATTACATTACTTCGAATGTTATTATTTTGTTTGTTGAGGTTTAAATACCCTTGATTTGTTTGTATCTTGTCTCTTTGAGTACAAGATGCAATTGATTGTAGATTTAATAAGTGTAAGATAGAGCCTTAGTATAGGTAGTGTAATGGAAGTTTCTTTAGTTCAACATATGTGACCATAAGTCCATAGCGCAGGTCTAATATGGCAACTAGAAACCAAAATCACACTAATACGATGTTGGAACGAATCACCACGGTGTTGGAAGCTATGCAACGACAGTCTCAGCAACCCTCTCAACCGGCTAACCCGCCTCATCAGTGTAATATGGGTAATACTGAGGCGAAGACTCTGGCTGATTTTAGGAGCTGTAATCCACCAAAGTTTGAAGGAGGATTTAAGCCGGAAGAAGCCAACAAGTGGATTCACACCATGGACAAGATCCTAAGAACGCTGGAGTGTTCGGATGCTCAAAAAGTGGCTTATGCAACCTATATGTTAGAAGAAGAAGTTGAGAACTGGTGGAATCACACGATGCAGCTTCTGCAATATGAAGGAAGAGATGTAAGCTGGGGAGTATTCATGGAGAAATTTCTTCAGAAATATTTTCCTGAGGATCTAAGAAGGAAAAAGGAAGTGGAATTCTTGCAGCTAAAGCAAGGTAACATGAGTGTGGGTGAGTACGCGGCAAAGTTTGAAGAGCTGATGAAGTACTCTTCATACTATCAGAACAATCCAGATGAGAGGAGCAAGTGCATTAAGTTTGAAGGAGGTTTGAGGCCAAAGTTGAAGTCAATTTTTAGCTATCAGAGGATTCAAAGTTTTCCTGCACTCGTGGACATGTGTAGGATGTATGAAGATGATACAAAGGCCGAGGAGGTGCAAGTCTCGGAAAAGAAGGACAATCAAGGCTATGGACCTCAAAGGCGTAAAGGTTCCCACAACCGAGGCAAAGGTCCATATGATCGCCGAGGGAAAGGTAAAGGAAAAGCTGGTGGTTATGAGAGAAGAGATTATCGGAGCGAGGCTCCATTCTGTGACAAGTGCAAGCGCAATCACTATGGCCGTGTGTGTTGGGGGACAAGTGGTTGCTTTAATTGTGGAAAGCCGGGGCATTTTGCAAGAGATTGCAAGGAACCAGCCAAGGACAACTCAAGAGGAACTGCTGATAGACCCGTGGCTCAAGGAAGAGTTTTTACTCTTAATGGCGTGGAAGCGAATCGATCTTCTGATCTGGTGCAAGGTAAATACTTGCTTAATGGTCAGTTTTTCCATGTTTTGTTTGACTCTGGTGCAACGCATTCATTCGTTTCGTATGAATGTGTAAACCGATTAGGCTTGATGATGTCTGAAATGCATTATGTTTTGCAAGTAGAAACCCCTACAAATGCTCCTGTAGTTGTTTCTAGATCCTGTCTTAACTGTTGTATAGAAGTGTTAGGACAAACCTCTAAAGTAGATTTGATCTGCTTACCCTTAGCACAATTAGATGTGATCTTGGGAATGGACTGGTTAAGTCGAAACCAAGTGATCATTGATTGTGATAGAAAACTCGTGACCTATAGAAACCCAAAACCCTCTAGTTACATATGTCTGTTCACACTGAGGTGGACGAGAATGGTCCAAGGATGGAAGAGATCCTTGTTGTCAGAGATTTCCCGGAAGTTTTTGCTGATGAGATTCCTGGTTTGCCACCAAGAAGGGAAATTGAATTTGGTATCGATCTAGTTCCGGGAGCTGGTCCTATTTCTATCGCTCCCTATAGAATGGCACCACCGGAAATGGCAGAGATGAAGAAGCAGATTGAAGAGTTGCTGCAGAAACAGATGATTCGACCAAGCGTGTCACCTTGGGGTGCTCCTGTCTTGTTCGTCAAGAAGAAAGATGGTAGCATGAGGATGTGCATCGACTACCAGCAACTGAATAAGGTCACCATCAAGAACAAGTATCCATTGCCGAGGATAGATGACCTTATGGATCAAGTTCGTGGAGCTTCGGTATTCTCCAAGATCGATTTGAGGTCAGGATACCATCAAATCAGGGTTAGAGAAGAGGATATCTCTAAGACTGCATTTCGATCTCGATACGGACATTATGAGTATGTCGTAATGCCGTTCGGATTGACTAATGCACCAGCTATCTTCATGGACTACATGAATCGAATCTTTAGACCTTATTTAGATTCATTCGTGGTTGTGTTCATCGATGATATTCTGATTTACTCCAAGAGCCCGGAGGAGCATGCCGAACACTTGAGGATAGTGTTGAGCATCTTGAAGGATAAACAATTGTACGCCAAACTTACAAAGTGTGAGTTCTGGCTGAAGGAGGTTAAGTTTTTGGGGCATGTGATTTCGGACAAAGGAATAGCCGTTGATCCGACGAAAGTGAGTTCGGTTTTGCAATGGGAGCAACCAAAGTCGGTCACGGAAGTCAGAAGTTTTCTTGGTTTAGCTGGGTATTATAGAAGGTTCATCGAAGGTTTCTCGAAGATTGCACTGTCTCTAACGAAGTTGACTAGGAAAGATCAACCATTTCTGTGGAATGAGAAATGTGAAAGTAGTTTTCAAGAGTTGAAGGAAAGGTTGACATCTTCTCCTGTATTGGTGTTGCCCGATACACAGAAGCGTTTTGATGTGTATTGTGACGCGTCGAAACAAGGTCTTGGGTGTGTTTTAATGCAAGAGGGGCAAGTTGTCGCCTACGCCTCGAGACAGCTAAAAGTTCATGAGATGAACTATCCAACTCACGATCTGGAGTTGGCAGCTGTGGTGTTTGCCTTAAAGATTTGGAGGCACTATCTCTATGGCACTATGTTCCGGGTGTTCAGTGACCATAACAGTTTAAAGTACCTCTTTGATCATAAGGAGTTGAATATGAGGCAGCGTCGATGGATGGAGTTTTTGAAGGATTATGAATTTGAGCTCCATTATCATCCTGGGAAGGCAAACGTTGTGGCGGATGCATTGAGTAGAAAGGCAATGCACATCAGTGCGATGATGGTCAGAGAAGCTGCACTGATAGAGGAATTTCGAGATTTGAGTCTGACGATGCAAGTGGAGCCGACAAGTATCAAGTTGGGGATGCTGCAGATTGCTAACGAGTTTCTGCAAAGGATACGGGAATTGCAACACAAGGATGGGAAACTCATGGGAAAAAGGAAGTTGATGCAAGAAGGTAAGGAGTTGGAATTTCAAGAAGGGAAGGATGGAATCCTTCGCTTTAAAACGAGGATTTGTGTGCCTGATGATTTGGAAGTAAGAAGGATGATTTTGGATGAAGCGCATAAGAGTAAGATGAGTATGCATCCGGGAGCTACTAAAATGTACCAGGACTTAAAGAAGCTATTTTGGTGGCCTGGTTTGAAGAGAGATGTAGCTGAATATGTGGCATGTTGTTTGGTATGTCAAAAGGCCAAGGTGGAACATCAAAGGCCAGGAGGAGCGTTACTTCCTTTAGAGATCCCGTTGTGGAAATGGGATAGCATCTCGATGGATTTTGTGTCGGGATTGCCAAAGACATCTACTGGTCATGAGGCAATTTGGGTGATCGTGGATCGTTTGACTAAGTCAGCACATTTCATTCCCGTGAATATGCGCTACTCATTGGAAAAGCTCACTCAGCTGTACATCAAGGAAGTTGTTCGTCTGCACGGAGTACCATCAAGCATTGTGTCTGATCGTGATCCGAGGTTTACATCAAAGTTTTGGGAAGATCTGCATAGAGCCTTGGGTTCAAGATTCAAGCTAAGTTCTGCGTATCATCCTCAGACTAATGGCCAAACGGAAAGGACTATTCAGTCATTGGAGGATATTCTACGAGCCTGTGCTTTGGAAGGACAAGGGAATTGGGAGCAAATGTTGCCACTCGTGGAGTTCACTTACAACAACAGCTATCACACGAGCATTGGAATGGAACCATTTGAAGCTTTGTATGGGAGAAAGTGTCAGACGCCGTTATGCTGGTTCCAAGTGGGGGAGAGTTCTCTGATTGGACCAGATATTGTGCAAGAGACCACGGAGCAGATCAAGATGATACAAGAGAAGATGAGGGCAGTTCAGAGTAGGCAGAAAAGCTATGCTGATAGAAGGAGAAAACCCTTGGAGTTTGCTGAAGGAGACCACGTGTTCATTAGAATAGTACCAACCAAAGGTGTTAGTAGAGCCTTGAAAACCCAGAAACTATCACCTAAGTTTATTGGTCCCTATCAAATTCTCAAAAGGATCGGCCCAGTAGCCTATCAATTAGCTTTGCTTCCGTCATTAGCTAACCTCCATAATGTATTCCATGTGTCTCAATTGAAGAAATATGTCCATGACCCCACCATTGTTCTTAGCATCCAACCTGATGACTTAGAAATTCATAAAAACCTAACCTTCGAAGCTGTGCCACTTCGTATTGAAGATCGGAGAATCAAGCAGCTTAGAGGGAAGGACATCCAGCTGGTCAAAATCGTCTGGGTTTGTGGAGATGTGATAGAAGCATCTTGGGAGTTAGAGAATAGGATGCGTCGGGATTATCCTGATTTGTTTGTATAAGTTGAATTTCGGGGACGAAATTCCTTGTAAGTGGGGGAGTAGTGTAACACCCCAAAATTTTAATCCCCGATTAATGAAATGTTAATTATAATTTAATTATAATAAATAGTTTCTATATTAATCCTTGATTAAAATATGTGTTCATGTGACTAGCTTAGGTGTGTGAAATTATTTAATAAATAATTTAAATGCATAAAATGAGTATTTTGCATATTAGTCCCTGGGTTGGGACCTAGAAGCAATTATAGGAAAGGTTTTGGAGGGAAAGTAAATAAAATAATTATTTTTCAAAATCTGGGCAAAATACTCGAGTATTATTCAGAGTACTCGAGTATTCTGGGTCAAACTGCACGAGTTAGTGCGTTTGATGAGTCACAGCCAACGATTCCCCTCCGTTGACACGATTACTCCGCCATCAACAACTCAATGCCTTCGTGTCGACGTGCATGAGCTTCCTCTAACTCAATTTTAACTCATCAACGATCCTTGGTGAAGAATTTTGCTCATTCTTGTTGTTGTTGTTGAAGTTAGGGTTCCGGATTTTCTCTCTTCGATTCTCCTTCTCCGAGTTAAATTGAAACACAAATCATACACGAATATAAAGCTTACATCTTGAGCTTTATATAAACACCAAAATCGTGAGGATTGAGTGAGTGTGTTGGAGGATTCAAGGAGTTGAAGTGAAGCTGTTCTTGGTCAAATTCTGTTCTGGAGCTTACTTTGATCTTGATTTCTGGTAAGCTCATGAACCCCTGAGTCTCAATTTCGGTTTCCTTAGTTAGATTATGTTGCATAGAGTTTAGAAATCTAATTTTCCCCAATTTAATTCTCTGTTTCATGTACAAACCAATTCCATTTTGGTGTGGTACTCAAAATGCTCTGCATGTGGCATTTGAAGTTGGTCTGAGGATTTTGGAGCCTTTTTCGTGTCAATCTTTGTTTGGAAAACATCTGAGAGGTAAGGGGAAGTAATTATATTCACTAGATAGAGTTTAAATTCCATGAATTGTGTTAGAGAACCATCAAGAGGCTCTAAGGGCTTAGATTGAATAGGAACTTTGGTTTGGAGACCAATCCATGCTCTAAAACTGTGTTGAGCAAGTTATATATCATGCATGCAAGCTTAAATGAACTTTAATTCATGAGTATTGAGCTTATTATGCAAATTGAGGTATTGAGTTGTGAAAATGTGTTTTAATGCATGATTACTGAATTCTCTGTCAAATCTGTGTTTTGATATGAAATGAATGTTGTAACATGTTCAAATTATGTTGTATGAACTCTGTGGATCCCTGGAATGGACTAGAATTAAGTAGAAATGAAAATGTTATGTTAAAACCAGGTTTTAGTGTTATCTGCTACGAAACACTCGAGTAAAAGTCAGGGTACTCGAGTAAAATGCTTTCAAAACAATGTAAAATGAACAAGAACACTCGAGTATTTTGTCTGGTACTCGAGTATCGAGCATGACCTGAGGACAAGTTTAGGTCAAACACTCGAGTCATTCAAGGTCACTCGAGTATTCTGGAAATGTTCAAGAACACTCGAGTAACCCATGAACTACTCGAGTAAATTGTTGAATTGAAAACCCAAATCCTCAGAAAGTCATGAACACTCGAGTAGTCTTAAGAACACTCGAGTAATCTGGAAAAGTTGAGTAACACTCGAGTGTCCTGAAGTTTACTCGAGTAAATAGTTCAGAACCTGAAAACACCATTTTCAATTCTAACTTATTAAATTAAGGAATTATTAATAATAGTCCAAGGGATCAAGACTTAGAGAAATTGATTAATACAAAAAGATCGTTTGGTGACGGTCCTTTTTGATAAAGAAAATAAAGCCTAGGTGGCCTGTAAAGTATTAATCAACTTCCCTTAAGTCTAAAAGATAAAATGCATTCATTCTGGAGTTTGGGTGGTAGGACGTATTTCATGTTTGTTAAACATGTGGAGGGCCTCTGGGAGTGCCAATACGCTTGCTTGATGACACGTTGTTGACGTGGTCGGCTTAGTGGATGCCGATATGGATATATCGTTTGGATGACGATCCGTTTAGATGACGGGATATGCTCGGGTGGCATGGATACCAAGCTTGTCGTGTACATTCTAGGTGAATGTACGAATGGTTGTATACCTAGGAATACAACGCACTGTTGAGTGCTGGGTTGTCAGGGATGGACGTCAGAGAGGGACATAGTATTATGATGGAGATAGGCTTGAGAGCTAAAGTCATGCATCATGCCATTCATTCAAATAAACTGTTATGACTGAATTAAGTGTGAACATCCTATGTGCATAACCTACTTGCTAAGTGTTAAGTGTGATTGATATTAATTGATGCATGTTACATATTTATGTTGCATAATTTATTCTCTATTGACTATGTGTATAGAATTGCTTACCCCTATGCCCTTGTAGGTGATGTCTCGCTACATTGCTTGCATCGAGATCCGGCCACTTCCTAGTGGCATATGGATCTATGAGGACCATCGTGCGGTGTTCGAGGGGGAGGTAGAGATTGCCTTCTACCACCCGAATCCGCTGATACGATTTCGTCCTCGTAGGCTTAGGATTCCCATTATATACACTATGTATGTACCCCCGTTTTACACTTACCATGGACCACCTCCCACGCGACCAGCTCGCTCTTACCATAGTTTTCGTTTTCGACCTACCCGCTCTCACCCTTTTACTTCGAGAGTCGTCCGCGAGGAGACTCCCCTATCTGATCCAAGGAGCCCAGTCAGGGTTTCATCATCACCTCACCCGGTACCCAGTGGTAGGGTACACTCTCTCTCGGATGAGATCGAGGAGGATCCGGTGGAGGACGAGAGTGAGGGCGAGCCTGTCGTACATTCTACTGGGAGTGACTGGAGGGACAATGATCCCTAGGTACATGCATATGGTGTATGATGTGGGTCTGAGGGTCCGATGTGTGGAGGCTGTGGAGGAGATTTGCTGCTGCTGCTGCTGTGATGATGATGTTGCTACTATCTTACTACTACTTTTACTTTTGGGAGACTACTGCTACTACTACTCCATCTGTTGCTGCCAGATCTATGTGATTACCCCTAGAGTTTATATTTTGTTTATATATATATTGTAGATATACTTTTGGAGCACTCTAGGGCTTGTAGTTACACTATTATATAGATCTGATGATGGACTTGTATATTTTGAAACTTGGAGACTTTACTCATGGGCTATGTACTTATGACTCTCTATATCTATGAAAACCTATGTTTATATTCTATCAGTTGCATAGTCCAGTAATTTCCGCTTACTCTGATTTAATTTGTTTAGGAGCTCGGCTATAAATGGTATCAGTTCTATCGTACAAAGCAAGGGTAACTTAAGCTACTTGATACAAAGATATTTTCTAAGAGATCGAATGTTACTCTAGTTGCGAAAAGGTTTTAGAAATCGCCGAACTCGATACAATGATTTTGAGATAATATAGACTTTGTTCTCCAAGACTTTCAAGTGACGATTCGTGCACCCGCTTTAAAAGAAAATTTTATTTACCTATTTTCTTAACACTCACAAGTCCATATATTATCCGATATAAAAGCATAATCACTATCTTATATTTGGGATAATCGGAAGGGTGTCACAGATTATCTGTGTCAAGTAATCGATTACTTTCATACAAAAAGTAATGGATTAACCAAGTTCAAATACTCGATTACACACTTTCTGGATTTTCTATGATGCAACATAAATAATCGATTATCTTGAAAGAGTAATCGATTATCTCTGTCAAAACTTGTAAAAACAGATTTTCACAACTTAGAGAAATCCAGCTCGGGGTTGTCAAGATATATTTCCATAGTGAATCAGTTAAGACATTAAAAATATGTTTTTAGAAAAACTCTTTCGCAATTAAAACATTCTTCTCCAATAACTCTAAATAAGGCCTAAACATAAGTGACACAGTTATTCTAGCCATACATTGATTTCCTACTAAGACCGGAGAGATAGCATCTTGAAGCTCTTGCTTGAAACTTGACTTGCATCTTGACTTTGAAAGGTCCTTGTTTGGCATCATCAAAACTCTTCAACGTTATTCCACGTTGAATTCTAACACTCCCCTTTTTGTTGATGTCAAGCCTATTCTATGCAAGACAAGGGTTAAAGCATATGCAAATATGTATGTCTCCCCCATACGCATAGGAAAATCAATATAGACTTTCTCCCCCTGAATTGATGCATAATCAATAAATAAAACAATTACTAGATCTTTGGCATCAACCTCAAGGTTTCCAATATCCTGCACGATAATATCTCCAACGCCCAAGTCAGTCAAGCATAAGATAATGTATAATGGGCAATTGTAAATACACTTAGTCAAATATAGGCAGAATAAAGGTAAAACAAATAACATGATTTGTTATCATCAAAACACAATGCACTAGGCATAGGGGAATTCATATTTCCACAATTCTCCCCCTTTTTGATGATAACAAATCATTATAGAAAAATTATGAATCAAATAGCAACCAACCATATACGCACATATTCATAATTTTCTATAACAATATTTCTCCCCCTATTTGACATCAGCAAAAAGAATTATGGGATAAAAAAATTCCTTTCCCAATAAACAATTTAAAAAATGCATGATGTCAAAACGGAGTGGAAATACAAAACATGTTTTCAATGCAAATATTCAAAAATTATTTTTCTCCCCCATTCTAAAAGAATTTTTCAAAACAAGCATAACATAAAGGGAGATTGAAAATGCATCATCTAAACATGAAAATGCTCATAATCATCAAAAGAGCAAATATTCTTATCTCTATATGCCATGACAAAGAACATATTTAAAACAATTCATTTCAGCTCATATTGTCATATTGTAACACCCTTAAATTAAAATAGATTAATTACAGTCATTAAGTTGATTTTGAAAATTAGGACCTGAAAATTTCATTTTAAATCTTAATGAAAATCCGATAGAGTTTCCTCTGTTTATCGGACTTCCCAAAAATTTAGAGTTTTCACTTGTCAAACCAGTACAGTTCAGAAAATATTTATAAATATACTAATTTGATTTTCAGGCCCTGCTAACAAAGTAAAAAAAAACTCAGGGCTTAAAACGAATTGTTACAATACCCAATTAAATCAATTATAATAAAAAGAATATAATTCCCTCTACACTAAATTACACTCCACGGTACCGTGGAGTGTACTCCTGCTCGGCCGACAACGGTGATTGCTCAAACTTTGAACCTGTAAAGATGGTTGCAAAGGTGAGCTTTACACATGAAATAGAAAGTAGTTTCTAACTAGACATAATGACCTACCAAGTCAAACACAATTAGCACATAGCACAAATATTTCCATTTAGTCAAAATTTGTCTCATTAATCTCATCCTCCTATCAACTATATAGTGTATAACCCTCTCACACACATGATCAGTTAACATCTAAGTACAATTTTCACCTATTCCAAACACATCACTTATTTACTTTTATATTTCACATTCTCTTCTTCATTTACCTTTTACGTTCTAATTTCCCAACATACAGTTCCATTTATATTTCAATTTCATTTTTAAGATGTATCTCATACCATTGGATCTCATAATTATTTAGTCTTTTGCAAATAATCCTAAAACATCATTTCAAGTTCTGTAGCATTATTATAATTCATTTTCCATTTCATTTTTAAGATATATCTCTTAGCATTGTACTTCACCTTCACACAGGAAGGTACCTCATACGGTTTGGCCTATGGGTACTTCACCTCCACGCCGGAAGATACCTCATACCATTGTACTTCACCTCCACATCGGAAGGTACCTCATACGGTTTGGCCTATGGGAATAAGATTAAAGCATAACAATACACATAATTCCGAGCACACCATACTCATTTTATTATTTCCACATTCATTATTTATTCGACATTTCCATTTTCATTATTCCATTCATATTCCGTTTCCTTTACTTTTCATTCTTTTTACTTTCTCTTTATTTAGGTACATCACCACATATATTCGTTTCACTTCCACTTTCTTCCATAAAATCATCAATTTCATTATTCTTTTATATTTCCAAATTCCAAAATAAATTAACAACACACCACATCACACCTTCAAATATAAATCACCATAATCATTCACAAAATAGCACAACTCTATACTTTTTCTAACATACATAACAATTAACATATATAATCATTTCTAGTTACCAACCAAATCTCCATATATTTCAGTTAGGCATAAATAATGACATTTAGCACATAGCATACAAAATTTATCACATATATCAATTTAACAACTATTTCATTTAATTTCATTCTTGATTTTTAAGCCCATAATAACTATCTAAATTCCAAACCAAACATATACATATACTCTTAGCAAGCACTATGAGCTAATTAGAAAATACTCCCTAAAGCAAGGTAAAGAACCCCTTACTCTTGCGTTTCCATAAACACGTTCCTTTTTGTACGATAATGCCCGAACGTAACGCAGTTTACTGCTCGCATCGCGGCTGGTCCTAAAGCTCCTTCATCGTCTAACCATACCATACAAATCATATAATCAATTTAATGCACAAAGTCTTACTCACGTGACAAACAACAATCATTTAATCCTTTTTTATTTACACTATATTAATATCATTATTGGATTAGTTGTTTGATTCATACATTAGGAAAATATATACTTCCCATTATATGCAAGATAATCTAACAAAGTGTTAATAAGGAACCATTCGGTGTTCTCAAAACCAAACATTAAAAATAAATTAGTAAACTAATAGCAAATGTGAAAATGCGTCAAAATCATATTAAAGTTAACACGTTGAAGCTTTACTAAAAGGGAACTTTAGTTTGGAAATCGAAGCAAGCCAAGTTCGAAATCGTTTACTTAAAATTCATAAATCATAGTCAAATGAAATTAAAACTGTTGTCGCTTCAATAAGATGGTACAGCTTTTTGCTGAAAATACATTAACTTTCAAAACCAACATAATCGTCAAAAATTCATTAAAGTCAAGTAGTTTTAGTGACGATTCACAAAACATCAAATCCTAATGTACTTAACGCTATAAACTTCGAATTGAAAGCGAGTGCTCTTTGTTCAAAAACACGTCTAAATCACATTTCCAAAGTCCAAGTAATTATAACCCCTTTCAATTTGAAATTAAAGCTCAATATTTTATCCCGAATTAACGTACGCCGAATATATGGGTTTCTAGTTAACCGAGGTATTGTGTAGCTTAGGGATAATCGAACCGAACTAAACTACATCTCAATTACTTAGGAACCCAACAAATTTAACAAAACACTTTTAAAACTCATCGTTTGGCATAACGGTCAACTCGGTATTATACAAATCAGAGTAACTACTCAAAATTGTTATCAATAGTAGTACAAAAGTAAAATTGGAACTTAATACATAATCCAAATACCATTTATTTCCTGAAACAATAATAACACTTCAAAACAATCATACAATTTATAATTACTACCAATACTATTATTATTATTATTATTATTATTAAAACATAATATAGAGTAATTAAAAGGTGTTAAATATTTACCCTTCGATTAGGCTTTTGAGGCAGCAGAGAGATCAAGACCGGTTCAGTCAGCCTCGACCCGTCTGGTTCATGGAGAAATTGATCCAACCGTTTTGACTCATTCCAACATCTTCACTGCTGCAGATCACTCTCAGGGGTTGTTGATTGCCCCAACCCAAGCAACATGGCAAGGCACGGCAGCACCTCCCAGGGGTGGCGTCGGTCCTGATTGGAGGGAGGAGAAGCACACGGTGGCGACGGCCGGTGCATACGAGCAAGGCTTCGTCGTCGCCGATTGGGTCCTGCAGCATCAACGTGGGTGGGTCGCGATTCTGCATCGCTGATGGTGGCTAGCGTCGTGGCTTCATTCGACGGCACTGGGGTCGCGAACAAGGAAGGGAGAAGGGTGCAACTATGGCGGCTGGCGACGACGGCTTCGAGGATAGATCCGATTCGCAGTGAGAGGGAGAGCGCGACTGGAGAAGATAGGGAGAGAGAGAGAACGCTCGAAGCAATGGAGGAGAGAGGGACAAAGGCCGTGAGGGTTGTTGTGGATCAGCGGCGGTGGTGGTTGAAGAAGACCGGAACGGAGAGGGTGGCGGCGCTGCTCTCCAGAAAACCTAAGAGAAAGGGTTTTCTCCCCCCCCATAACCTAACACATACCTTACCCACACTGCACACACACACATCCACGTTTTGCCTCTTCTTTCTTTTTTTTTAACATAATCTTTTATTTATTAATTTATTATTATTAATATTCTTATTATTTTTTTATTTATTATTATTATTTTTTTTAATTATAAAACATTTACAATACTATTATTATTATTATCTATTTAAGGGAAATACCAATAACAAAGAGTAAATATCTTATTAACACAAATAGGGATGTCATAAAGTTAGTACTTTGAAATTGTATGAAACACTCATTTGATATTGGGTATATCCAAATCAAAGTAAAGTAGAAAAAGTGTATTTTTAAAATAGGTTAATTACTTTAAATAAATTTTACTTTAAAATACACGAATAAAAATATACTTTCTTAAGCAATATAACATACTTTACGAAAATACCCGACTCTTTAATAATTAATTACAAGGATTAATCATGTAATTTGATAAAACCCGAAATTTATAATGCAAAAGAAAATCAGGATGTTACACATATAGCATATATCACAAGTATAATTATAAAAAAAGATTGAGATAATAAAATAGGAACAGTGATACTTATCGTAGGTGAAGTTTTCTCCAGTCGTGGGAATGATTGTTTTGGAGTTCTACCATTTGAAGATTTATCATTTAGAACTTTAATGGAGGTCTCCTCTTGTTCAATGTGTTGCACTTCCCCAAATATCACCTTTATACACTTTTTGAACTGTGCCTTGGTAGTACTTATAAGAGTATCTGCAAAAATTATTTAAGCACATTTCTTTTGGTATCCAATGTAATTGGATCCTTAAGGATTAGTAGCACAAGCATAAATAGGCATTTTGACTTTTCAAATATTGAGGCACATGAAGGTAATCCATGAAGGACGACATAGTCAAATGCACTTAAAAGAAATATGCTCATGTACACAAATGCATGTCCTTATATCAATATATATCTCTAGTATGCCATGACATGACATCAACACATAAAGAGTGTATTCATGTGATAAAGAGAGTTTTAAAAAATATTTCAATACACATGATACAACTCACTATGTGGTGAAAAATAATGCAATGCACACACAAAAAAATATAATCATGTGCCTAAAAAGATTTTCAAATAAAGCAAGGCACACATGATTTATTTTATCCAAGGAGTGATCATGATAGATAAAAGATTTTCAAAAAGATTTCAGCACTCATGATACACCTTGGTATGCACAAAAAATAGAGTAGTCCAGGTATACCTTTGTGTAGTCGTTGTTATAGGTGGAATGATAATTTGATACCTTGGACTTGTTGTTGATCAAGGAGGCGTTTGTCCTTACCCATTGCTTCTTTCTTAAGGTCCTAGACCATTTCATTTCACCTTTAGACATGTGAGAAGCTTTGGTTGGGAGCATCTTCCTCCTTTGACCATTCCATCTATTCCTTGGCCTCTTGGAAATCACCCTTGACACTTTCCCTTTTTCTTCTCCACTTGGTTCATCATTTTGAATAAGATTCTGCACAATCGAAACACTAGGAGAACACTTTGGTACCCATTTCAACTTGGGTCCTTTGGGGTTAGTCTTAGGTTCCTTAGAAGTCTTTGGAACCCATTGCAATTTAATTCTCATGTTATAATTTTTCCGATAAAAGCACAAATGAGAAATATGTCCTAAACAACCACAATAATTGCATGTAATGGGTTTAGATGATGATTTGACTTTTTCAAAATGATTTTCATGAAACTTGGAATTTTTGTACTCACATTGAAAAATGTTATTGTCAAACACTTAGCTTGATTTTTGAATATCAACATCATTTTCAATTTCACTTTCAAGCAAAGAATTTGAACAAATAGATTTTTCAATGTTACTACATTCAAAAAGTGCTTCCCCAACTTGTTTTTCAATATGTATGCAATTTTAAAAAATGGTTGAGGAGCTGTTTTCTAAAGACATCTCTTTATCAAAAATTTCTCCATTTTTTAAAATATCAATATCATTTTCAATTAGAGATAATTTTTGAAAAGAGTCCAAGTTTTTATTTTCTAGAGATATCAAATCATCATTCAAATCATTATATGCAAATTGCAGAATTTTAGAACTTAACATAAACTATTTTGAATTACCTCATGTTCCTCATGGGCCAAGTATTCGGATGTTTCATTTTCATTTTCCATTGATTCCTCATCCGAAGAGCTTGATTCCTCCATTGAGTCCATGAAGCTTTCAAACAGCCTCTCTAATTCAACTTCATCGCATAATGAGCTACTCCCCACACTTTTTGTTTCATCATCATAATCTTCGTCAGGGAGTTTGATCTCATGCTCAATATCATTTTCTTCTTGTTCCTTCTCCTCCTTTTTCCTGTGGACACTAACACTTTCATGAAGATCGTTAGTAGCATAGTGTGTATTCAATGTGTCCCACATATCCTTAGCATTCAAACAATTTTCAATAATAGCATATGCATCAAAGTTCAAAGAATTTTTCAAAATACGCATAGCTAGAATATTCAATGAAAAAGATTTTTCATCAAAATCATTTAAAACAACCAACGTGGGGTTGGTCAAGTGGTAGCTCACTTGGTCCCTTAACCAACTGGTCTCGAGTTTGAGCCTTGGGTATGGAGCAACCCCCGGGAGACCCCTACCGCTCAGTGCGAGCTCAGTTGGGTCGGACCAGATGAGTCGGATTCTGGGTAAACCAGATCCGGGTACCGGTTGGTGTACACCATAAAAAAATCATTTAAAACATGTTTTGGCTTAAAACCATGAAAAACAACATGCCATAAACGAATGCTAGCTAATAGATTGTAAAAATATTTTCATTCTAGCACTCCAATAATGAAAATTATTTTCGTCAAAAAATAGTGCATCATCGAAAGTAAATCTGTAACACCCCTCAAAATCCTCGTACCGTTTTGAATTACAAAAGGAATTATTTTGAGAAAAGTATTTTCGAACGGGTACCTTCTTAAATAAAATTCTTTTCAATTACGTTTTCAAAAGTAGTGAATGATTTTAAATAATGAATTTTCATGAAACAAGGTTAAGAATCTTCAAAGTTGAGTTTTGGAAGTAATTATGTGTTTGGAATTCTTCTAAGAAATGGTGAATTCCTTTTAACAAGGAATTATTTTCTAAAATGTGTTTTATGTATATATGTGTGCCGTATGTGTGATAGTGTGTTTTGGTTTTCTAAATCTACGTGTTTGATATTTTTGGGCATTATAATTTTATGCATGGATGATTTCATTTTCTATGTGTGTAAACATATGTGTGTACGGTTTTGTATGCATGTATGCTTAGGATTTAATTAGTAAAAGGATGTGATGAATGTATGCATGAATGAATGAATGAATATATGCATGTATATGTGTGTGCAACGTGTAGGTGCATGAAAGAGGGTGTGAGAAAGTTGAGTATGTGTAAACCTAGGAATGTGTCGTGTGTGAGTGTGGGGAGCTTAGGATTTCCTTAAGTAGTAAGCATGCAACTAAGTTGCCACTAAGTGACCAAAACCAAACTAAAACCCAACTAAACCCTAACTAATGGTTGGAACCCTAATGGAAAGCCCCTAAGTCAAAAGCCTAATGTGAAACCCTCACCTCTCATGTTCCCTACGTGTTCCCCTTGGAGATGATAAACTCCATCCATGCAATTTTGGGCAAAGCCGAATTTACCCCTCCTCTCTAACTCTTGGCCGAAGCAACCCCAAGGACCAAATAGGAAGCCACAAATTTTTATATAAGTCAAGCCCTTGGTGCATTTTATTCATTTCCTATCTCATTTCTCATTTCTTTCCTTCGTCCCACACACCAACACAAACACAAGTTCTAAGAGCATTCTCAAACTCTTAGACAAAGAAAAGAAAATAGAAAATAGAAAGGAAGAAGAAGAGGAAGCCGTGAGTAGGAGAAGAAGAAGGAAGAAGAAGATTAAGCCATCAAACCTAGGAGTCTTTGAAGATCAAGTGTTTTGAAGCCATTCTTCTTGGTATAGCCGAAGATCTAGAAGCCTTAGCAATAGTTCTTAATTTTGTAATTTTATTTTCTTCCTTTGCATGTTTGTTTCATGGTTTGATCTAAGCTTTCATGTGATGCTCTTGTTTTGATCTTGATTTGTAATGAACTACATGATGGACTTTGTAATTCGGTTGATGTTGTTTATGTTGGATCTTAATGTTTTTCTTTTAGATCTAAAGCTTTGTTTTTAATCCTTGTGACTTTGGTATAGATCCTCCTTGCATGTGTGGATTTGATGCTTAAAACCGTGAATCCTTGAGTGTTTTGTATGTTTATTTAAATCCATACTTGATTCCAATTTTTATTCTTAATTTTAGTTTTACATGTTGTTCGTTGATGACTTTGAACCTTTGCATGTCTTGGTTTTTAGTTTGATCTTAAGAAAAGCTTTTATTCTTGACTTGATCTTTGGTTCTAGCTTTGATCTCTAAATTTTAATCTTTGACCTTGATGATTTGTGAACAATAGCCTTTTTATTCTCTCAAGAGCATGTCACGGTTTTGGTCTCTTCCTCATCTAAAATAATTCTTGTCTTTGATTTTGTTTGGGTCTTGAACTTTCTATGTGATCTTGAATCAAAAGCTTTAATGTTCTCTTACTATGTGTTACGGTTTTTGCCTTTCTCTTACTCAAAATGATTTGAAACAAAGTTTTTATTTTCTTGGATTTTGTCTCGGTTTTGACCCCTTTGTTACCCAAGATGACTTTTGTCTCCTATTTGTGTTCTTATGTGAAATTCCATGACTTGATCTACATGATCTAGATGCATGCATGTTGATCTTGTTCTTTGAAAAAGTTATTTTTATGTTGCGTGAGAAATAAATTAAAAATGTTATGTTGATCTATGATTTTTTTTCTCTTGCATGTTAAGTTTTAAATGAAATGATTATCTTCCTTGAATTGCATGCCTCGGTTTTTGAAAGGAACTTAGGGAAATAAGTTTAAAGTGATTTTCTTTGCATGAATATGTGTTGATATTGTATGTGATGCATTCGGCTATGTTTGATTCATATCTATGCTTTTTATTTTGCGTGAACTTGATATATGCCTTATATTCTTGCATGATTTAGTGTGTTAGATGATAAATGAATCTTGCTTTGATATGTGTGTAGTTTCGGTTTGTGCATATGAATTAGGTTAGGGATTTTTTTCTCATGAAGTAACATAGGAATAATGAAGGTATTTTGTAAAATAATTGATTAGGAATAGGTTTTGTGCTTGAATGACTATATGTGTGTGTATTCGGTTTGTGTACTCAAGTGTGCCTAAATGATTTTGTTTTACAAAAATGAAATGTTTTTGAAATCAATAATGTGTTGAATCATTTGAATCAAGTGTGTGATTTGTATAATGTTTATTTGAGAAGGAGTGTTTGTTTGTGATTAAATTGAATACTTGAGTAATTGTTTATGTGTCTTGTTTGATCAAAGTGTGTTGCTAATTGTAGGTGTGGCCTTGAAATTTATTTGATTTGACTTATTTGAGTTTGATTTAACAATTAAGACTTATTTTATCATGAACCTTGAGTTTTAAAGTATTTGGAACAAAAAGAATTTTTGTGATGTTTTTGGATGTTATTAAAATTGATTGTTGTAAAGTATTTCCTTTCTGTCCAAGTCTATTTAAAACTGTTCTCTTGATTTTTAAATGGGATTTATGAGACTCAAAGTTTGGTTTTCAAAAGGTTATTGATTTTAAGAAAACCCGGATTGAAACCGGTGAATTTTTCGGTGTTTTTGAATAAGGTTAAGGTGCTGTCCAAGACGGACCAACAACCTAACCGATTAATTTAAATTATTTTACTTGACGTTTTCAAAGTGATTTCAAAATGTTTAAAGAATTAAGAAAAAATTAAAGTTGTTTTAAGAAAACAATCATGTTTTAAGATCTTCGACGAGGATTAAAAGCATTTTAAGTTAATAAAAGTCTTCTTAATAAAAGTTGGTAATGAAAATGTGTTTTTAATAAATTCGAGGAATGTTACAGACGAGGGATTAAGGCAGTGGCAGCAACCAAGCTCGGAGAACGACTGTGCACGTTTAATCGCTGAACTTCAAGTGAGAGACTAGCTTTCCTAAGACACCGTGGTAGTAGGTGTTGGATTAAGACGTTCCGTATCAGCTCAAAGATCGGAACTAAGTGGTTCTGCATCAGTAGTATAGTGGCAATTGTGTGCTTTGTGTGGCCACTTATACGAATAGGACAAAGACCACATTGTTGTGTGTGATGTGTGATGATGTGTTTATGTTTATTTGTTTATGAATATTGATGTTGAAATGTTAATGTGAAACAATTAAGAAAGATAAAAGAAATTTTAAAATAAAAGACACCAAGAGAAGAAATAAGCCCGGTTTGGCCTAAGTCCTTGCAGAACAAGGCCGCCTTACCTTGATAAGACATTGAGAATGGGAATGATGATAAAAGGATTGGACTGATGATTGTGAATAGTAATGTGATAAGAGATAGTAAGATGATATTGAAGTGGTGTAATGATGTGTGTGAACGAGCCAGAGTTGAGGAGAGCGATGTGAATTGTTGGAATGAGAAGTGAACTGAGTTGAGCTGAGCTCCTCTGTTCTTGGTTTTAGTCTGGGAGCTAGTGTTGAGCTGGGCTTGCTCCTCCACTAGCGCTCAGCACAAAAGTGTTTGAAAAAGAGTTTTTGGAAAAAGAGAATTTCCGAAAAGGTTGGTGAAAGGAAAATTTTTAAGTCGTGAAAATGATTTTAAACAGGTTTTATGAAAATGAGATTTTTGAAAATGAGTCTTCAAAAGAGAAATTTTGAAATGGGATCCCCAATGTGAGATTTTGAAAAGAGTTTATAATTTGAGAAGGGGTTCCCAAAATGATAAAAGGTTTTCCATTAATAGATGTTCTGAAAAGGGATTGTGAAAAGAGGTTTTGGAAAAAGAATTTCAAAAAGGGTTTATTTTAAGAATCCGGTGGAAGGAGAATTGGAAAGTGAGATGTTTGAAAGAGTTTTGATATTGGGTGATGAGATTCAAGTTGTGTGGTGATCCCGCTCTGTGCTAAGTTGTGAAAGAAAGTGATGCAAAGTTAGCGGTCGGGAATCACTGAAGGGATGCACGAAGGGTGAGCCGACCAATAGGTTAATGTAAAAAGATAAAAGACTTTAAAAGACATTAACAACGAATACGGTGAGATATAAGAGTGCGAAGTAGAGGAGAGGAAGGTACCCCGGATATCTGGGATATTCGGGTTGATGAATGCATTAGGGTAGGCTCGGGCGGTAAAACGTCACGTTGCCTTGAGTACTATTCTGGGCAGAACGAACTCCACATGTGGTGCACAACGTGGTGGGGACTGGCTCTAATACCGTGGTAAGTTCTGCACCCGGGACCAGGATAGTGCTGTCACCCCTATGGCAGTTCAGGAGCAGTGAGAGGGACTGGAGTGGGGCAATTGTTTGCCACTGCGAGGCAGTGTGCCATGTTATTTTGTATTGAGGCTGGGCCTCCTGGTCTGGGACCATTTGTGATTGACAGCTGTCGTGCCCGCACGGTAAAGGTCCTGTACTCCTGTTTGCTTCCGACTAGGTGGTTGGATGGCCGAGGAGATGTAGGCATGAAACGTGAGTGCTAACTACGGATGGACGCGTACCTCGATGATTCTTTAATTCCCCTTAATCATCGATGGTTGTAATTTAATAAGACTTGTAAGGAAAGAATTGTAATTCAGACGAGTAAAGTTTATGGAGTTTTGATGATGAGGATGAGAATTTTGGAACGAGTGATGGAAACCCTTGAAGGGCGAAAGGGAATAAGTGAAAGAAAGGAATTGAGGAGTAAAAGATAAGAGATAAGAAATAATAATAATAACAATTGAGAATGGTGATGTTATGTTTGAATGCGGTATTGTGTGTGCTTTGTTGGTATTGTGTCTTGATATTCCGCCTGCGGTAAATCCACAACGTCGACGACTGGTCGTCCGGTTCGCTAACTCTCTCCTGCCGTGGCATATCGGTGTTTCCGGTACTCCATCGTGCAGATGGATTATCGCATGGAGATTTCAACATGGACCAGACACGGATGCGGCTGGAAGCGTACCCCATCTGGCTGGGTGTGGATTGGCGACTCTCAGATCGTGATTCCGGATCCTGAGCATCGACTTTGCGGAGCCAACCTAGGACCACTGTTGGGACAAGTATCTGTCCGAGGATACTGAGACTATGAGGAGAAGGTGCGATGTGAAGCACAAAAGATGGCTTATGCTTCAACTAGGATGCAGTGGATGCCCAAGAATGAGGGGCCAACGACGACAGCCGTGGCGTCTTCTTCTGATGTGAAGAAAGAGTGCAAGGAAGATCGGGTGCTTCATCCGGTAGTTTTCATTAGGCAGAGTCGTAGGTAGGGTATTTAGTCCAAGTTGATGTAAGTGTAAGTCAAGGACCATCTTAGTAATGTATCACTCTTGTAACTATGCCCTACTTTATTTTGTGAACTGGCCGAATGTTTAAAACTGTTTTGAAAGATTTTAAGAAGGGAAGGTGCGAAATGGTTTGAAGCAACGGCCCGGTTTTCTAGTAGGAACATGGGCATGCACCAACCGCTTTGTAAAAACGTTGTAAAAAAAAATGGCCTCATTTTTGGTAACATTTAATTAAGTGATGAAAACTTTCGGAAGGTGAAAATCGGGGCGTTACAAAATCCCTCCATATTAAAACAAATAAAATATCCCAAAAGCTGCCAATTTACAACGGATCTTTAAACTCAAGCTGTTAAGCCTTTACCAGAGCACGAAGCTCTGATACCAATTGTTAGGATTGGCAGCCGTCACCCAAGAGGGGGGGGGGGTGAATTGGGTGTTTACGAAAACATAGGAAAATATTCGATTTAAATCGTTTTCAATAAATTAGATAAACTTTGCAGCGCAAAACTCTTAAAACAATGAAAAGCGATTGCGCGGAAGCAGATAAAAATAATAATACTAGAAAAACTAATACGCGAGACACAATTAAAACGATAACAACGGGAAACGATACTGCGCTAATTAATTTAAAACAATTAAATTAGTATATTAAGAAAATAATCGTTATGATGCAAGAATGATAATTACAACAACAATGCACATGCAACAACAATAACGAAAATAAAGAGATGAGGGATAGAAGATTGTGCACCGAAGATTTTATCCTGGTTCGGCAAAACAGCCTACATCCAGTCCCCAAGCGACCCGCTTGAGCTTTTATCAATTATAACCAAAGAACGCCTCACGTCCCCCAATTACAACCAGAGCGCCCTGCACGCTACTAGGAACCTCCGTTCGCTAGGGACCTCAATAACAACAACTAGGAAGACCCTTCCTAGATTTCCCATATAGCCTAACTACTAGGTGCCCCACCGTTCGTCTAGCACTACCCAAACATAAGGGTTCCTCACCCTACAAACACGAACGCCGCACGTTCGAACTAGGAGATTCACTCCCTAGTCTCTAAGGGTCACACACCCCTTTACAACAACGGTTACAATATGAGTGATTGGTACAAGACCTATAGTGCACTCTTAATAGTGCGGATACAACAATATAAGGCTTCTAACAAATGTGTGTTCTATGTAACACTATTACAACAATAAAAGTTCTAATGGCTATGGATAAAGGTTTCACTATAGCATAGGCCTAGTCTAGAAGAATTGGAGAAGAAGAAGAACAGAACGTGAAAAGCGTTTTCTCAAAAATATTATCAGGAGCATTAAGATTGAAAAGAGAGAAAAACTTTCTTATAAAAAGATTTGAAAATATTTGAATTTTGAATTTGAAATCAGAATCAAATCAAAAACGATTTTTGAAATAAATCAAATCAAAAACAAATTATATAAAGATTGATTTTCTAAAATCAAATAAATAAAATAATATTTTTGAAATCAAAATCAAATCAAATAGATTTAAAGAATAAAATAAAAGATTTGAATCTTAAATCAAAAAGGAATATTTTCAAAAATAAAATCAAATTCGAATTTTGAAAATAAATCAGAATCAATTAAGTAAAAAGAAATCTGGAAATAAATCAAAATGATTCTGACACGTTTTTCAATAAAACTTGAGGTAATCGATTACTTCATAAAGGTAATCGATTATCACGTTAAAAATAGAAACATTGAAATTCATTTGAAAAACCAGTAATCGATTATCACATGCATGTAATCGATTACTTCACTTATGTTTACTATATGATGCAACTGATATAATCGATTATCACTCGTCAAATAATCGATTAGACAGCCTCTGAAAAATATATGATGCAACTCCAGTAATCGATTATCTGTGCCAAGTAATCAATTACTTTCATACAAAAAGTAATGGATTAGCTGGGTTCAAATACTGGATTACACACTTTCTGGATTTTCTATGATGCAACATAAATAATCGATTATCTTGAAAGAGTAATCGATTATCTCTGTCAAAAATAGTAAAAACAGATTTTCACAACTTAGAGAAATCCAGAAATCCAGCTAGAGGTTGTCAAGATATATTTCCACAGTGAATCAGTTAAGACATCAAAAATATGTTAGAAAAACTCTTTTCGCAATTAAAACATTCTTCTCCAATAACTCTAAATAAGGCCTAAACATAAGTGACACAATTATTCTAGCCTTACATTGATTTCCTACTAAGACCGGAGAGATAGCATCTTGAAGCTCTTGCTTGAAACTTGACTTGCATCTTGACTTTGAAAGGTCCTTGTTTGGCATCATCAAAACTCTTCAACGTTCTTCCACGTTGAATTCTAAAGCAATCATATCTTGCTCTCATAGCGACAACGTTTCATTCTTTCTTTCTCAACTTTGGGATTTCAACTTGTTAAATTCAACACATTAATCTTTTAAATCAACATCTTTTTCCTCATAACACTTGGAAACTTCCCATTCAATCTTGAATCATCAATCTCATAAGTTCCATCATCTTACTTACTTACAAACCGGAATCAAGACGTAGCAGACGTCTCTCAGCATACTGCTCATAACCAACAACAGGTATTATATTCATCATACAAAAATATAATAAAAACATACTATTATCAAAACATTATCATATTGAACACATCATAACATAATATGTGGTCTTTGTTTCCTTCGTATAAGTGGTCACACAATCACAAACAATTGCCACTATACCACTAACTCAGAACCACGAAGTTCCGACCTTTGAGATGTTTGGGAACGTCCTAATAAATCACCTAAATACCACGGTGTCTTAGGGAAGCTTGTCTCTCACCTCAGAATATGTGCAGGTCTCCAATCGTCCTCCTTGGATCTATTCCTTTCCCGCTTTCTTCCCATAGTTTGAAACTAAAACATTTTATTCTTATGTTAAAAATAATTTCAATAAATACACTTTCGAAAACATTTTAAAACATCTCTAGCTTTGCAAAATCATTATAATACTTAGGTTCGTTCAACAACTTTTAATCACATTGCCAATATCCAAATGATTTTAAGTACAAAAAAAATCTATAAAATTTTAGTTAAAACCAAAAATACTTTCAAGAAGCCTTTAAAAGAAAGTTTCAAAACAACTTTTCATTATTATTAAATTCATTTTACTTTATTAAATCATTTTCATACAATATCAAATAGCATGCATACGTTACACAAACACTTCCGCACTCAATCAAGCTAGCACATACATCATATAATATTTCTTAAACTATTACATTTTTAACTCAGACATTTTCCTACACAAGTTCATTTACTTACACATGATTTGGCTAACTTTTCAAAACAACAACTCTTGGACAGCATTGAAACAATTTGATTTCTAACAAACATATGCATTCTAAGGTTTCTAAAATCACTTCTCATGCAACAAGAACAACTCCTAAATGATCATACGCTCATATAAATTTTTGGACAGCATTATAACACAACTTTAAACATCAAATAAACATACATTTTAGTATCAACTAATCATCAACTAGTCATGCAATACTTTGAATCAAAATATCCAAACCATTTATACTCTTACCGAATTTTCTTTAAAAGCAAATTAACTCAACAAAATTTTCTTAAACATATTTACTTCTCAAAAACGATAACTTTCATTTTCATAAAATAAATCTATCCTTTTAGGCTATGAAAACCGTATCACACTTAGGAAATTAAAACAAGTCAAACTTTTTAATTGTTCTCCTATATGACCGAATCAACAAGTAAAATAACACAAAAATCACAAATCAATTTTCACCATTTAGATCAAGTAAACCATTTAAGGGTTTTGACATGTATCAAATAAAAATAACCATTCAAGTCTTATACTTTTTTAAAATATAAACATGCAACACATGTTGACACTTAGTTTCAAACTAAAAAAAAATCATAACTTTCTCATAATCACGTGGTCATCTCAAACACTCCCATAATCATCACAAGAATTTCATTTTAATCAAACAAAGCTTCTAACCTATTTTTACATGCATGTACTAAAAGTAATTATTTAGCCTAAGGTTCTTTAATTAATCACATGCATGATAATTAAACATTTGATTAACACCTAAAATTCATGGTTTACATATAATCACATGCATGCAAGACTAATTACAATTTCATTTCACTAATTATTGAGCATAAACCGAAAAAAAATCAAGAATAACATGAAAAGATCCAAACTTCCTTTTCAAGGTAGGAACCAAAAATCACAACAAGCATAAAATCAACATGCAAGCTCTATTCATCAAAACAACTTAGATCTAGACATGCATGTAATTAAAAACCATAGATCAACACAAAAATTCAACATGCAATAATTCAAAATTAATCTCTCTAATTATATCCATAAAACCGAAAAGATCAAGGGGCCAAAATAATCAATCTTAACTCTTTTTCAAGGGAAAATCAATAATAATCATTTAGAGTCAAAGATCATCATGCATGTACATAAAAATTCAAGTCCAAGCCTAATCTCTAACATGCATGAACTCACAATTCAAGATCTTACTAATTTACTAACATGCATAGAAAAATCATCACTAAAAATTTATTTTTAATCAAAAAAATACCTCAACCTACTTAGATGAGTTATGGCCGAAACATTAAACAAGAAAAAGGCTAACTTTTTATCAAATCGTTAACATGCAAGACATAAAATAATAAAAACTTAAATCAACACTTTTCATTTCATCTTCAACTAAAACATTAAATTTTAAAACCAAGGTCACATATTCACATGCAAGTGCTTAAAACTCATAGATTAAGTCCTAAAACTAACATGTATGTTGTAACACCTTAAAGAAATATATAGCTTAATTACAAGAAATTAAGTTGATTTGAAATTAGGACTTGAAAATTTCGTTTTAAATCTTAATAAAAATCTGACAGAGTCTCCTCTGTTTATCGGACTTTCCCAAAAATAGCATTTTGTAAACCTGTCAACCAGTACAGTCCAGAATATTTATAAACATACAAATTTGAATTCCGTGCCCTGGTAACCAAATAAAACATACTCAAGGCTTTCACAGATGAAATATAATAAAACTAAAAGAAAACTCAATTGTAATAAAATAAAACAACATTATCTCTTCTAATTTGCTTACACTCCACCCCAGTGTGCAAGCTCAAACTCTGTACCTGGAAAAATGGTAAGGAGGTGAGCATTACACATAAATTAGGAATAGCAGTTTCTAATATGATATAGTAACCGACTAAGTCAAACACATGGAATTCAAATAGTTCATATAGTCATAAATCACATAATCATTCACATCCATACGCAAAACCCCACGAATTTCATTTTATCACTTCCTAACTCTAGCGTGACCTTACTACTCCCTTTTTCTACCTCCTCCTTCTTATGATTATATCTATCTTAGGTTAATATTAGATATCGCGCTTGGTCGATTTGTGGCTTATTGCAATCGACCTCGCATTATGAAGTTGTAAGTATCGCGCTGGGTCGATGACCTCGCATTATTAAATTTTATCAATCGCGCTGGGTCGATGCGTCGACCTCGCATTATTAAGTTCGAATGATCGCGCTGGGTCAGTATGACCTTCACATTATTAAATATCATTATCGCGCTGGGTCAATATGACCTTCGCATTATTAAGTTTTATTATCACGCTGGGTAAATATGACCTTCGCATATCGCGCTGGGTACATATAACCTTCGCATTATTAAATATCATTATCGCGCTGGGTCAATATGACCTTCGCATATTTAAATATCATTATCGCTCTGGGTCAATATGACCTTCGCAGTTATTAGGTATCATTATCGCGTTGGGTCAATATGACCTTCGCATTATTAAGCTTCAAATATCCATTAACTCATACTTCTCTTTTAATCTACTATTTTCCATTTCCAGTGTTCACTCCCCGATTCCTGATTCGTCCCTAATTTAGTTATCTTTCCCTACCTTATTCATGATTTTATCATATATCCACCTAATCCAGCATTAATTATTCATCATACTTACCTTCTTCCAAGTTTATAAGCAATTCATTCTCTTTAAACAATTTCGCAACGAATAACAGATGCACAGATTTGCAAATACACACCTAATCTCAAATATACATGTATTAACAGGTAGACAAATATGCACAACATAATCATCAATTAAACCTCTTCATTTTCTTTCCCTAATATTTACTCATGGTCACTACCCTAGGGTTCTATGCCCTAAACTAACACCCAAATCTTAGCAAGCATTATATACATACCAGAAACTGTAACACCCCGATTCGGCAACTTGAAAACTCACATTCAAAGTAGTGAAAATTAGGGCCAAATTTTTTTTTTCAAACGAGTAGTGCACAAGATGAGAACACTTAAGTTTCCAAAACATAGTTATAACTAAAACTTGTGTTCTCATATTGTACAAACCATTCAAGTTCCAAACCGAGATGTCACAGGACACCGCACTTTGAAACTTGTTTTTCAAAACATCTTGTAAAATGTGGCCCGTTTACTTGTTTCAAAACAACAATGCTAAATAAAACACTTGCCGGGGTACAGTATGATAGAGCAAGGCAACTAAGAACTTACAATGGATTACCTTCCGCCAGGGGAATTCCTAGCTTCTATTCTTGCACGCCGAAATTATCGTTCTATCTTCGCGTCATGGCAGCCCAAATTCTCGGTCCACAAGAAGAGTTGTCGCCCTCAACTATCTTCGGAGCCGCCCTCCGAGAATCGTCTGGTACTCACTCCTTCTTGTCGGGATGCAGATGCATCACTACACGCTATACTACCTACCGGTTGCAATATCAACAATTGTCGATACGACAACACGGTAGGAGAGAGTCAGTGTTCCGAACACTAACGGGTTGACCATACGGTCTCAGGGTAGATACAAAGAAAGACGGGTAGTATAATAAAACAACGTAACTACAACATCATCAACATACATAACAAGTAATGCACTTAGCATATATGAATCATGTAAAACATATCATAATTTTATAAACACATCGATCCATCATTCATAACCAATTAATTCATTCATGCTCTCATAACCACATTCTCAGAATCTTTCTCGTGAACTTTCATAACTTTTCTCAAACCTTCTTACATCACACTTTCCACACTTATTTCCTTATTCTAAGGATTCTCTTGTATTCTGTCTTACACACTTTGTTTGATACTTGATACACTTCTCTTTGAAATAACTTTGTCTATTAAGTTTTATTATTTCGGTTAGCATCAATGATGAGGGGGACACATCATTGAGCTCACACACGTCTACATCTCCTCGGTTCACCACCCAACCTAGGCGGAAGCAAACAGGAGTACAGGACCTTTACCACGCGGGCACGACAGCTGTCACACAAACAAATGGTCCCAGACCAGGAGGCCTTGCCTCAAATCATATCAATTCATATCATAAACAAGCACGCTCTCAGCGGCAAACACAAATGCCCCGTTCCAGTCTCTCTCACTGTTCCTGAAAAGCCATAGGGGTGACAGCACTATTCTGGTCCCGGGTGCAGAACTTACCACGGTATTAGACCCAGTCCCCACCACGTTAGTGCACCACATGTGGAGTTCGTTCTGCCCAGAATAGTACTCAAGGCAACATGACGTTTTACCGCCTGAGCCTACCCTATTGCATTCACAACCCGAATGTCCTTGACATCCGGGGTACCTTCCTCTCCACTACTTCGATACGATACTCATACCTCACCGCGTTTGTAAATGTCTTTTAAAGATTTAACGTTTTAATTAGCGGCTTAATCCTAACGATCGACCCGTCCTTGGTGCATCCCTTCAACGAAGCCCGATCACTAAACGCAATTCGTTCCCCCTATAATCTCAATGGCCCTCGGCCTCAAAATCAAATCTCATAAACTCATCATCATAATTCCCATAAACTCATTCTCAACATATTCCTCATCACATCATCAGTATCTCTTCCTCGTCTTTCTCGAAATATCTTTTCACAAGACTTTTTCAACAATATGATTTCACAAAACTTCACTTCACAAAACATTTTCAAAAACCTCATTTCGTAAACCTTTTTGCAAAACCTTTTCAAAAGATAACAGTTCCAAAAACTTTCACAAAATATTGTTTTCACAAGAACTTTTCAAAAATCTCTTTTCAAAAACCTTTTTCAAAAACTCACATTTTTGGGTGAGTGTTAATGGAGGAGCAAGCTCAACTCAACACTAAGCTTCTTCCCAAAAATGTGTACGAGGAATCACAACACACTCTCATCACCACGTTTCCGTTCGCCACATCGGATATCTCATTTCCTTTCACTCAAATTTCACTTTCTTTCTCACTTTATTTCTTTTGCATTCCAATCACATCATGCTTTATCTTTTTCTCAATCGTTCCAACAACCTTTTCTTACTTATCGCTTATCTTTTCACCTAATATACTCATGTTTCTCATTCCCATTCTCTTTTCCCTTTTCAATCTCGTCTCATCACTCTCACGGTTTCATTCTTATGGTGTCACTACTCAAACATAATCAAACAATTTCAAACATAATAAAGTATGCTCAACAATTAAACAGGAAGTATGCAAATAAAACAAATAAGCAGTTAGCACACAGGTTCCTATTGCCTAATTCGCAGTACTCTCACAATCCATCTATTCGGATTGCGAGCAACCACGTTGCGGGATCACCGCACTCTCACTCACCTGGATGACGAATCGTCCGAAAGCTTTCCAAGAGTTTCCAGTCGATAGCCTCGCCACGTTCTCCTCGCGTCCGATGTAACACCCGAACTAGAACATTTTTCCCCGTGCGTTAGAACGTTTTCAATAATTTTCTTAATTTCGTTTTGAAAACTCTTTGAGACAATTCCTTTCTTAAGAGCTCATTATTAATATCCAAAGACTCCAAAACCAAATCAGATTTCTAATAAAAGATTTTCAAGAAAACTTTGAAATAATTAAAGTGATCCTTTTACAAAAACACTTTGTTTATAAAAATCATTTTCCTGAACGAAGTCCAAAACTCTAGGAAATAAACCAAATCAAAATCAAACACTGATCAAAAGTGTTATTTAAAATTTTCAAATTAATTTAAATTATTTAGATCACATTTTCAAAAAACATTTTTCAATTCTTTTAAGGTCTACAGATTTTACAGTTCATAATAGCATTCCAATTTAATACATCCAGTCACTACACCAACAGCACAATTTCAAGACAATAAACAGTACATACAAGTTCCAAGCATTCATAGACACACACCATACAAATCATATTTTTAATCACTCAAAAATCATTAGTTATATTATAATCCTAATAAATTAATTTAATTACACTTAAGAAAATAACTTAATCTTCTAATTAATTTAACATAAACCGAATCAATATGATTAATAATCTCTAATCACAAATCAATTTCAAAAACTTAAAATATTAATTTATCACCATAAAAATTCTTTCACATAATCAGATCAAACCAAAAGAATTAAAAGAAATACACAACACTTTCACAAAACATTAGGCACCTAGGAACATAGTTACCATCATGGTCATTTTATGAAAATAATTTTCCTACCATTTAAACATATATTGGCCGAATAATACACATACAATTTTACAAGGATTTAATGCACAAATACAAGCATACAAACATGAAATCATTTTCTTCATTTTTAGAACCAAAAACCGTGAGCACACAAAAAGAAATTAACATTCTTCAATTCATTTTCATTCACAGAACCAAGCAACAAGTTAAACCACAAAGGATTCATATGTAATTTCTTTTAAATACTTAATCATTTCATGCATGCATTTTTTTTTAATTTTTTTAAACCTTAAAGTCAATTACCCCTATCATGCATGTAACCTATAGGGGGGACAAGTCTAGCTACCTATTTTTCCTAGTATGGCCGAAAGTCAACATGTAAAAAGACATGCTTTCATTTATTTTCAACACACACAAAATCACATAATTACAACCAAGGCATGCAAAGTACTTATCATTCCTTCACATCAACCTTCACAAAATAATTTTCAATTTCATTATCTTATAAAAATCAAAGTTACACTTTTAAATTTCCAAAAATAACATGCATGCACTTGAAATCAATGGATCTAACTTTAAAACCAACATGCATCAACTTTTGCAAAATAAAAAGCATAAATTCAACTTTTTCCTAATCATGGCCGAATGGCCTCTAAAAATAGTTCATGCACATAATCAAATATTCAATGAAAATCATGTTTATACTTGAAAATCCTTTTAAAGACTTAGTTTCTTTAATCTTTTAAAAACCGAATCGTATATATGTATAAAAAGAAACAGAACCTCTTCACTTGAAAAGGACATGCAAGAGGAATCAAAGCAAACACACAAACTTAAACACCATGAAGAAGAAAATATACAAATTAAGGATCAAAGCCTTTCAAGCATAAATACTCAAGATCAACATATACACACAACATGCAAGCCATTTAATTTCACTTTATCATTTATTAAATTTAGATCATAGATTTACTACACCAACATACACTTAGATCATGGTTTACCAAGGAGATCTAGCATGCAAAGACCAAAAATTAACAAACAAATTTAGATCATGAATTTATTTATTTAAATCATCACATAATCACATAGGATCTACGGTTTAGAGCAAGAAAATTAGACATGCAAAGAGGTTCATTTTAGTCTTCACAAAAGCTTAGTTTCCTTTAGATCCTTAAAGATTTAATTAGAAAATTATTAGATCCAACCATAAAAATTCCCAAACCGAGACAAAAGCATAAAAATAACATATTACAATTTAGTCTAAGTCCTTAAAGTCCTTGATCTAACAAGATCAACACATAATAACATCTTTGAAACCATAAAATAGAACATGCAAGAAGAAAAGAATATAGATCCACAAACTAGAAGGAAAAATCTACACTACTTCAAGCCTTCTTCTTCTTCAAATCCTACCATGAAAGGTTGGTTCTCTAGCTCCTAAAGCTTCTTGATCTTCAAGGAAAACTCCTAGGTTTTGGCTTGGATCTCCTTCCTCCTTCATGTTTCGGCCACCTCTTCTTTTCTTTCTTTCTATTTCTTTTTCTTTTCTTTTCTCTCTAAGAGTTCAAGGAGTCTCTTAGGAGTTGTGTTGGTGTGGGTGGGAAGAAATGAGAATGGGTGGAGAGAAGTAAAAATGAGGTAATGGACCAAGGCTCACCCTATTTATAAGCAAATTAATTTTCCTCCTTGTGCCCTTTAGGTCTTTTTCGGCCATGAATAAGGGTGGGGGCAATCTTGGGCTTCCAATTATTTGCATGGGTGGATGTTATCATATGGAAGGGGACAAGGTAGCATGACTAGGTTTTTAAAAGTCAATCTAGGCTTAAGGATTTGTTGGCCATAGTTAGGGTTTTGGTTTCACACTAACTTAGTTCGGTTTTTGGTTTGGTTCACTTAGTTTCCATTTTCTTAGCCTCTAAGTTTCTAGAAACATACATGCACACCCACGTATATCATACACACATACACGTACATGCATACATATACAATCATACATTCATACGTACAGCACCCACATAAATACGCATACATGTACATTTTGCATTTTATTTTTTCTTAATCTTATTTACTTAAATTCATCAATTCACAAAACAAGACAATTAATTAAAAATCACACCCATACCATCAATTTCCATACATCATACAGTACACACATATTAAAACAAGCACTCACCACATAAAAATCTCAAACCAAATCAATAAATTCGTTTTCTTAAAAGCAATTTCTCCAAAAATTCGTATTTTATAATTCTGAAAATAAATTTTGTAAATCCACCCATAAAAATCTGAAAATTAAATTTTTAAAATCTACGTTCTAAGACGATCGTTTTGATATAAAGTTCATGAAAATCCGAGTTACGGTTAAAAAGTTACAAATTTTTCAAGTTAACAGACCCAAAAGCTTAATTTCAAACAAAATCACTTTTAAATAAAAACACAAAATCATTCACTTCTCTTTTATAAAAACAATTTGTTTATAAAAATCCATGAAAAACAACACTTTATTTCTTATTTACGTAAAATACTTTTCCAAAAGTCTTTTATAAATCCGAACTTCAAAGTTTATTTTAATCAAATTCGTTCTCGCACGCATGGGAAAAATGCGGGGTGTTACAGAAACCCATCCCTAAATTAAGGTAATACTCACTCCTTACCTTGCGTTTAGACATGATTCTTTCGTACAATAGAGACCAAACGTATCCGAGTCCATTGCTTATGTGCGGCGACAAGTTCTAAAGCTCCTTCAACGTCTAATCGTATTATATAAAATAAATAACAATTAATTTTGAAATCAAACTAAGACAAACACTTTAAAGCTTTACAACAAAGGGACTTTAACTTGAAAACAGAGACAAGTTAATTTCGAAAACATTTAATTATCCATAAATCAAAGTCAAATAGAAATTTAAACTTAAAACCATTGCTCCCTCAATAAAATAGTACAAGCTTTTTGTTGAAAATACCTTAACTTTCAAATTTAACGTAATCGTCAAAAATACATTGAACTTAAGTAGTCAAGTCACAAAGTGAAATGTTATGTTACTTTGAAACTATTAATTCCGAACTAAAAGGAATTGTCCTCGATGACACCCTCGTTTTATATCTTGAAAATAGTTAATATTTCCAATTATAGAATACTTGCTATCAAAAGTTGGGACTAGAAAATTTTTCCCTTTTTAATGTTTACTTTCTCTCTTATAAAAGATTTTTTTTATTTATTTACGAAGAATTTGAATTCGGCTTAATATTATCTTAATTACGAAAAGGCTCTCGAGACAATATCTTTTAAACATAATAAAACATATTATTTGTCTCTTGAGTTTAATCGAACGTAAAGAACAGAAACTTATTGCCGAATCCTTTTGAATCAAAATCAGAGTATGCGGAAGTAAAAGTAATACTTGTGGGGCACTGCTGAAGTAAATAAAAACATCATATATATATATATCATGATAAAAAAATGTGACACCATCATTTTATGTCTTGAAAATAATTAATATTTCCAAATATAGAATACTTGCTATCAAAAATTGGGACTGAAAATTTTTTCTCTTTTTTAAGGTTTACTTGCTCAATTATAAATCCCTTTTTCATTGACGAATAACTTGAATTCGGCTTACTATTGTTTTAATTACGAAAAGTCTCTCGAGACAATATCTTTTAAACATAATAAAACAGCTTCGTAGCCCTTATTAAAAATATATTATTTGTCTCTTGAGTTTGATCGAGTGTATAGGATATAAACTTATTGCCGAATCCTTTTGAATCAAAATCAGAGTATGCGGAAGTAAAATGATACTTGTGGGGCACTGCTGAGGTAAGGAAAACAACATATATATATATATATATATATTGTGACACCCTTCTTACTACCTCAAGTTTAATATAGTAATTTAACTATCTTATCAGATAATATATGGACTTGTAAGTATATAAGAAAATGTGGAAATAAAATTTTCTTTCTTTAAGCGGATGCACAAACCAAAACTTGGAATTCTTGGAGAAGAAATTCTAAACCATTTTAAATCAGTTGTATTGAGTTCGGCGATCTCTAAAACCTTTTCATAAGCGGAATTGCATTCAGATTTGAAATCGTCTTTATATGATAGAAAGTAAATGGAGCTATCCTTTACGTAGCCGAGCTCTTTAAAAAGATTAAATCAGAGTAAGCGGAAATTATAGGACTATGAAACTAATAGAAATATAACATAGACTTTATATACATATATAAATAAAAAGTCAGGTGATACATAGTCCAAGCATAAGTCATGTCTCCAAGATCCATAACACAAGTCCATAACAGATCTATGCTCAAAATAAAACCATAGCCCTAGAGTACTCATAGTATATCTACAATATGTACATCTCAAAAATATAGACTCTAGAGGTGGTCACATAGATCTGGCAGCATTAGTAGTAGCAGTGATAGTAGCAGAAATCTCCAAGTAGCAAAAGAAACATCCTCATCAACAGCAGCAGCAGAATCTCCTCCATGGCATCTCCACATCGGATTCCCTGATCCTCATCATACACCCTATGCACATACCTAGGGATCATCATCCCTCCACTGACTCCCGGTGGAATGAACGACAGGCTCGCCTCCGCTCTCATCCTCCACGGGATCCTCCTCGATCTCATCCGATGGAGAGTGTACCCTATCACTGGGTACGGGGTCAGGAGATGGTGTGACCCTGACTGGACTCCTCGTATCAGAAGGGGGAGTATCCTCGCGGACGACTCTCGAGGAAAAAGGGTGTGAGTGGGTAGGTCTGAAACGAAAACTATGATAAGAGCGAGCTGGCCGTGTGGGAGGTGGTCCATGATATGTGTAAAACGGGGGTACATGCATAGTGTATATGATGGGAATCCTAAATCTACGAGGACGGAATCGAACCAACGGGTTCGGGTGGTAGAAGGTAATCTCTACCTCTCTCTCGAACACCGCGCGATGGTCCTCATAGATCCATGTGCCACTAGGAAGTGGCCGGATCTCGATGCAAGCGATGTATCGAGACATCACCTACAAGGGCATAGGGGTAAGCAATTCTATACACATAATCAATAGAGCAGAAGTGTATGAATAATGTAAATGTATAAACATGCAACAATAAATAGCAATCACATGTAGCACTTAGCAGGAATAGAATGCAAGTAGGATGCTCATACTTGTTCATTTATCACACTTAATTTAATTGAATGGCATGATGCATGAATTTAGCCCTCAAGCCTATCTCCATCAAACTATATCACTCTCTGACGTCCATCCCTGACAACCTAGCATTCACTAGTGCGTTGTATTCCTAGGTATACAACATTTCGTACATTCACCAAGAATGTACACGACAAGCTTGGAATCCGTGCCACCCGAGCACATCCAGTCATCCAAACGGTCCGTCATCCAAACGGTATAACCATATCGGCATCCACTAAGCCGACCACGTCTTCAACGTGTCATCAAGCAAGCGTATTGGCACTCCTAGAGGCCCTCCTCATGTTACTAAAACATGATAAACGACCTACCATCCAAACTCCAAATGAATGCATCATTTTTAAGCTTAAAGGAAATTGGTTAATATATAACGTGCCACTCGAGCACATCCCGTCTTCCAAACGATATACTCATATTAATCAATTTCTTTTAAGTCCAGATCCCTTGGATTGTTGTTATTCAATTAGTAATTAAATGATTAAGAATTAAAATGGTATTTTTAAGATTTTGGGTAAATTACTCGAGTGTTCTTCAGAAGACTCGAGTGTTCTTCAACTATTTCCAGATTACTCGAGTGTTCTTCAAACTACTCGAGTGTTCATGCCTTTCTGGGGATTTGGGTTTCAGATTCATAAAAATACTCGAGTGATTCATGAGTTACTCGAGTGTTCTTCAGCATTTCCAGATACTCGAGTGACCCCTGCATTACTCGAGTGGTTTACCTTAACATATCCCATGCAACACTCGATTACTCGAGTTCTGGGCATGGTACTCGAGTGTTCTTGCTCAAAATACATTGTTTTACCAAAATTTTACTCGAGTAACCAGCCTAATACTCGAGTGTTTTATTGTAGAACAGACTGAAATCTTGGTTTTAATATACCATTTTCAATTCTAACCATTTTTAGTCCAATCCAATGATCAACAGAGTTCATATACCACATAATGAACATGTCACAACACTCAATTCATATCAAATTACAGATTTGACAGAGAATCAATCATTAATGCATAAAACATATAATTTCAGAACTTAACACCTCAAATTGCAAAATAATCAACAAATTCTTGAATTAGTGTTCATCACAGCTTGCATGCATCATGAGAGACTTGCTCCAAACAACCATAGAGCATAACTTGGTCTCCAAACCAAAGTTCCTATTCAAACTAAGCCCTTAGAGCCTCTTGGTGGCTCTATAATGAAAACAATAAAATTCATACTCTATCTAGTGCATAAAACAACTTCCCCTTACCTCTCAGACGTGTACCAACAAAAGATTCCAAGAAAAAGCTCTCCAACACTAGAAATAACTTTGAGCACCACATGCAAGACAGTTTTGAGTGCAGCACCAAGATTGAATTGGTTCACACATGAAACAGAGATAAGAATTGGGGAATTTAGTTTTTTTAGACTCTATGCAACACATACCAACTAAAGAAATCGAATTTGAGACCCAAAGACTCGTGAGCTTACCAGAAATCAGAATCAAAGTGAGCTCCCAGAACCACTTTGACAGGAACAGCCCCAACTTCCAAGCTCCAATTCTTCCAACACACTCACTCAAACCTCACGATTTTAGTGCCTATACAAAGCTCGTGATGTGAGCTTTGTATTAGTGTATGATTTGTTACTCAATTTGACTCAGAGAAGGAGAATCAAACGCCTGAACTCAGAAACCCTAGCTTCAACACTCAGCTTCAAATTTGACCAAATACCCCAACAATTCAGTGTTGATTTGCTTTTATAGACCATGGAAACGCTCATGCAAGTCGACACGACCTCCTTGGACGTGGAATGGTGGTGATTTCGTGTCAACGACACGAAATCGTTGGTGGTGACTCATCAAACGCACTAACTCGTGCAACTCTGTCCAGAATACTCGAGTATTCCGGAAAATACTCGAGTGTTTTGCCCAGTTTTTGAAAAATAATTATTTTATTTACTTTCCCTCCAAAATCTTTCCTATAATTGCTTCTAGGTCCCAACCCAGGGACTAGTATGCAAAATATCTATTTCATGCATAATTATATTTATTAAATAAATTCAAACACATCTCCTAAATACATAACGCAGAATTTTAATCAAGGATTAAAATATAAATCATTAATTATAATTAATTTTTATAATTAACATTTCATTAATCGGGGATTAAAATTTTGGGGTGTTACATGTATCATAATATAAAACATCCCCACATGATATCAGTAGCAAGTAACCAAAGTCGAGATAGCAAGTTTTGATGAAAAACATACAAACCAGCTGGTCAAAATAAACCTCACTCTAAGACCTCTCAAAATATATACAATATATCACAATGTCAAAATAGAAGTCCCAGAGCAGGTCATCCATGTCCTCAGCAGCTCCTCTGATCCTCTGCAGCTCTATCCCTAGACCTAGGATCCAAAACATCTATGCTATGCAGGCTCCTATGAACCAGCAGGTCCACCTCTAGCAGAAACAGTGGGCTCGACATGCACCTCCTCCTCGTCCTCATCCTCCACAGGGTCCTCCTCGACCTCGCCCGACTGTGCAGAGACCCCACCACTGGGTCTAGGATCTGCAGAAGCAGTCCTCTCAAAATCAGTCGGACCAGGAGAAGGAGTCTCCTCAGTAACAACTCTATGGGAAGAAGGGTGAGTACGAGTGGCAGTTCTAAAACGAAAGCTATGAAATCGACGCACTGGTCGAGCCGGGGGTGGTCCTCTATGTGTATAAAAGGGTGGAACATGCATAGTATAGACTAGAGGGATCCTAAATCTACGAGGTTGCACCCGAACCAGAGGGTTAAGGTGGTAGAGAGTGATCTCCACCTCCCCCTCAAAGGTGGCACGGTGCTCCTCGTACTTCCATATACCACTAGGGATAGGGCGTATCTCGATGCAAGCTAGGTATCTGGCCATCACCTAAACAGGGCATAGGGAGTAAGTATACACATATACATAATTAATAAAGACTGAAAAGTACAAACACAAGTATGTCATGGATAGACAATAATGTAAGTACATATGAGCATACCAAATTTCAACATTATATCTCTTATAATGTAAGTGGCATGATGCATGATTTCTATCCACAACTGAGGCCTCTACAAAAAGTTCATCTTGGACGTCCATCCAATACACCGTTGTGTTCCCGGAACACTGACATTCGTTCCCAGAACGTAATGCCAAACCATACTTGGATAATAAGCATCACTCCCAGAGTGTGCATCACGTTCCCAGAACGCATACGTCCCCAAAACGCATAAAAACCATGTCCCAGACACTGGCCACATTCCCAGAATCTGTCATCAAGTAGGTTACAATTTGGTACTCCCGGAGTACCCTCCTCATATTCCCAAAATATGATAAACGTTCCTACCAACCAATCTTCCATTCTCTATGCATGAATGTACAATTATTAAGGTTGGTTTTATCTTTACTTTAATTACTGTGGTTTAGAAATATTTCAATTTTCTCTTTTGAATGATTAATTTGAGGTATAATCCTTGGCACAAAATTCACTCTTGAATTAACTCAAAAACATGTCAATAGGCTTAGATTGGGAAAAACTTAACCAATGGTATTCACTTTTCACTTAAAAGACTTAACTTTTATTTTTCAGTTTCAGGTACTAACCAGTTACAGTCTCAGGCTAACCGGTTAGAATTACAGACCTGAACTGGTTTACCATTGAAATTCAGAAAACCCTTTTTCTTGAATTCTCTACCCAATCCATAAACTGTAACACCCCAAAATTTTAATCCCAGATTAATGAAATTTTAATTATAAAATTAATTATAATTAATGATTTCTATATTAACCCTTGATTAAAATCTGTATTTATGAAGTTAGAAAATGTGTGTGAATTTATTTAATAAATATAATTATGCATGAAATAGATATTTTGCATGTTAGTCCCTGGGTTGGGACCTAGAAGCAATTATAGGAAAGATTTTGGAGGGAAAGTAAATAAAATTACTTTCTTTCAATAATTGGGCAAAATACTCGAGTATTATTCTGAATACTCGAGTATTCTGGCCAGAGTTGCACGAGTTAGTGCGTTTGGTGAGTCACCATCAACGATTCTCGTGTGCTGTGTAACATCCCAGATTTTTAACCCCTGATTATTAATATGTTAATTTTAAAACTTATTTATAATTAATTATTTTTATTCTTGATTTCAAAGTGATTTATTATGAATGGTAATATTAGATAGTTTCATTATGAGAAAATAAATATTTTCACATTAGTCCCTGCCTTGGGGACCTTGAAGTAATTTTAGAAAGGTTTTGGAGGGAAAGAAAATAAAATTATATTTTTCAAAAATTGGTCAAAATACTCGAGTAGTTTTGGAAATACTCGAGTATTCTAGTCAGTGAAGAACGAGTTAGTGCGTTTTGGTGAGTCACCATCAACGATTCTCGTGTGTTGACACGAAATCGTCTTCCTCAACACATCCCAGCTTTCGTGTCGCCATGCATGATTGTTAGGTTCAAGTATTTAAGCTCAATGGTTGCTGGAAATCAACCATTTTGGCAAACTTCGAGTGTGTTGATTAAGTTAGGGTTCCGAGCTTGTTTCTTTCGATTCATTCTCTGTGTTCTGATTCAAACCACAAATCATACACCAATACAAAGCTCACATCTCGAGCTTTGTATAGACACCAAGATTGTGAGCTGAGAGTGAGTAGATTGGAAGAATCGAAGCTTGGAAGTGGAGTCCGTTTGTTGTCTCGGGTTTTCTGGAGCTTACTTTGGAGCTTGATTCTGGTAAGCTCAGACAACCTCCTCATGTGAATCTTGTTTCTTTAGTTAGTGCAAATTGTAGAGAGTATATAGAGACTAATTTCCCCAATTTTTATGGCTGTTTCATGCATCAACCAATTCAATCTTGGTGCTCTGCTAAAACTGCTCTATTTCAGAGTGGAGTTTGGGAATTCAGCTTGGAAGCTAAGTTTTGGGTAAAGTCTCTGTTGATTCACGTCTAAGAGGTAAGGGGGAAGCTTTCTATTCACTAGATAGAGTTTAAATTGCATACATTTGATTAGAGAGCCACCAAGAGGCTCTAAGGGATTAGTTTGAATAGGGAAATTGGTTTGGAGACCAACCTGCACTCTAAAATTGTTCTGAGCAAGTTCTATATGTTGCATGTGAGCTATATGCAAGTTGTTTTCATGTCAAAAGTGTGTGGAACTGAATTTGGTATGTTAAGTTGTTGAAAATGTGTTTTTATGCAAAATTGTTGCTCAGATTCGATTCAGTGTAATAAATTGTTGTTTTTGTATTGGAACATGTTTAATATGTATAATGTAAGCTCTGTTGATCATTGGATTGGATTAGAATTGGCTAGAATTGGAAATGGTATGTTAAAATGCAAATTATAGTGTTATCTGCCTGAAAACACTCGAGTATTGGGATAAATACTCGAGTATTCGACCCAAGCTGAAACATGAATTTCTGGAAAATAAAGAATACTCGAGTATCCTGAAGAACACTCGAGTAATTTGGTAACAAATGAAGAACACTCGAGTAACCATAAGAACACTCGAGTAATTTGGTAAAATCTGAGGAATACTCGAGTGACTATGTAAAACACTCGAGTACTTTGGTAAAAACTGAAACATGAATTTCTTGAAAATGAAGAACACTCGAGTAGTTTTACCTAGAATATTAGAAATATCATTTCCAATCCTAGACCATTTGATTAATACTTAAATGACAATAATCCAATCGATCTAAGACTTAACGGAAATTGATTTATGAGATGATTATTCCGTTTGGATGACGGGACGTTGCTCGGGTGGCACTTCATAACGTTGCTCGGGTGGCACATTATGTATTATCAATTGAGGTAGACCAATCAATTTCTTTAAGTTAAGAGCTTGAGTGCTGGATTGTTTACTCATGTTTGGATGACATGAGTAGGACCTCTGGAATTGCTAAAAGTTGCTACTAGCTCGATGACACATTAAGGTGGATAATGTGGGCAGTATGTGGTATACTGTTGATTGGATGTTTCAACGGTGTGTTGCACACAAGTGGTAAGGTTTACGTCCGTAGGCGACGTGACGTTCATCAGACATGGTGACGTTGTTTATCACCTCTGTTGTGTATCACAAGTGATAAGGTTTATGTCCGTAGGCGACGTGACGTTCATCAGAGGTGGTGACGTTTTTTATCACACCCGTTGTATGTTGAGAAGTGATAGGTTTGCGTCCTTGGGCGACGTGACGTTCACCAGGTGGTGTGACGTTTTTATCACTCCCGAGCTAGTATGCCATACGTTTTGGTAACGTATTCGTGATCTGGGAATGCATTGTGTATTGGATCGACGTCTGTGAAGACATTAGATGGAGAATCTCAGAAAAAGAAGAATGTCAGGCATCATGCCACTTACCCTTAATTTAGTTAAGGCTGGATATAAGGAATGACAGTGTGAACATCTTATTTGAATTAAGTGTTTACTAAATGTTACCTTTGGGTATTATTTGATTTGGGGTTAAATGTGCATAATTATGTTGCTTAAACATTTATGCTCAATTGATTATGTGTATAGATTTGCTTACCCCTATGCCCTTGTAGGTGATGTCAAGTTACATCGCTTGCATCGAGATCCGTCCACTTCTTAGTGGCACATGGATCTGCGAGGATTGCCGAGTAGTGTATGAGGGTGAGGTAGTGGATACCTCTTATCACCCTAACCCAATGGTTCGGTTACATCCTCGTAGGTTTAGGATTCCCATCATATACATTATGCATGTACCAACTTTTTATACTTACCATGGATCAACTCCCATTCGACCAGCTCGCTTGTGTCACAGTTTTTAATTCGGACTTACCCGCTCATACCCTTTTTCTTTTAGAATCATTCGAGAGGAGACTCTCCCATCTATTTCAAGGAGTTATATTAAGGTCACGTTTTCATCAGACCTCGTACCCAGTGGTAGGGTACCTACTCCTTCAAATAAGATCAAGGAGGATCCTATCGAAGACGAGAGCGGAGGCGAGCCTGTCGTTCATTCTATCGGGAGTCAATGGAAAGGAACGATAATTCCTAAGTACATGCATAAGGTAAATGATGAGAATCAGGGATCCGGTGTGATGGATGCTGTGAAGGATATTTGCTGCTGATGATGATGTTAGATGAAGATTGCTGCTACTTCTCGGAGACTTCTACTACTACTACTGCTGCTACCAGTGCTATGAGACCAGCTTTGGGGTTTTGATACTGTGGTTATGGGGATATTCCTTTTGAAAACTCTGGAGTTATGGTCTAATTCGATGTTCATATATTTACATAGCCTTATGGACTTGTTCTGGGATTTTGGAGTTCTTTATCGCTGGACTATGTATTACGTATCTTTTGGTATATATATATAAGATCCATGTTACATAGTCCTGTTAATTCCGCTTACTCTGATTTTTATTGGACAAAAGAATTCGGCTATGACATTTTGAGATGGTATCAGTTGGTTTTATGAAAAACTGGATGGCATTACTTAAGTTCTGTTATATGAAAGTCTATCTTCAAAAAGGATGCCATCTAAGATTTGCAAAACTATTTTATGAGCAAAGCAAATGTCGAATTCGTTTCAAAAAGTAATATGTAAATTATTCTCCAAATATCCTATGCTTTGGTTTGTGCCCCCGACTTTTTAGAAACTAAAAAGGAAAAATTTTAAATCCAGTATTTTCTAAAAATTCAACAAGTCCATATATACTCAAGTTATATCATTTATTTGTATTAATTACTTGGGTTATTTTGAGGGTGTCACACTTAGTGGTATCAGAGCAAAAGTCAGATCCTGTAGTAGTGGAAGTAGCTCCAAAAAGGCAGTCATTAACATCAAGCAGGTATCCACAGGGCATATTTATTGTTTTGAATATCAGTATCTTGCTCGAATGGAGCAATGGATACAGTGTAGAAATTGTATGCATTGATGAAAGCTACTGTTATAACCTTAGAATAGGTTGTGTGGAGCATATTTCTTTAGTCCATCATATGTGACCATGAGCAATAGCGCAGGTCTATTATGACGACTAGAAACCAAAATCACACCGATGTGATATTAGAAAGAATCACCGTCGTGTTGGAATCTATGCATCAATGGCAACAACAGCACTCTCAACAACCCCCGCATCAACATAGTATGGGTAATTCAGAAACTAAGAGTTTGGCGGATTTTAGAAGTTGTGATCCACCTATGTTCGAAGGAGGATTCAAGCCTGAGGAGGCTAATAAGTGGATTCGTACTATGGATAAGATCTTCAAAACATTATACTGCACTGAGGCTCAGAAGGTGGTGTATGCAGTTTATATGTTAGAGGACGAGGCTGAGAACTGGTGGAATCACACAGTTCAACTCCTGCACTATGAAGGAAAGGATATTAATTAGGATGTGTTTATGGAGAAGTTTCTCAATAAATACTTCCCGGAAGACTTAAGAAGGAAGAAGGAAATCGAGTTTCTGCAATTAAAGCAAGGAGACACGAGTGTGGGTGAGTACGCGGCTAAGTTCGAGGAACTGATGAAGTACTCTCCATACTATCAAAATAATCCTGATGAGAGGAGCAAATGCATCAAGTTTGAAGGCGGTCTAAGACCTTAACTGAAATCTGTTTTCAGTTATCAGAAGATTCAAAGTTTTCCTATGTCGATAGATATGTGTCGGATGTATGAGGATGATAAGAAAGCTGAAGCATTAGCTGATCAGGCAAAGAGTAACCAGCAGAATTATGGACCACAAAGAAAGAAAAGATTTGATCCTCGGAATAAGGGTCCATATTGTGAACAGAACCGAGGCAAAGAAAGAGCTAAAGTTAAGGATGGAGTTAAGCCTCGCAGTAATGCTCCTTACTGTGAGAAGTGTAGTCATTTCCACAAAATAAGACTCCTACCCAAAAGGAGTCGTCCTGGGCCCCCAAAAACTATGTACAATATTCACAACAAAAATGAATCAAATCACATCATCGGGCCCAGGACATTCCCATGTCCTACATATATAAGTAACCTACTCTCCTTGTGAGGGAGAGTACTCCTGCTCGGCTTGATCAAGTGCAAACTCTTCCTCAGTACCTGTGGAAATAGTAAGGAGTGAGTATTACACATAAAATGGGGAAGTAGTTTCCAATTACGACATAATGCTATACCAAGCCAAACACATTTAACAATTCAATCACAATATAATAAGACTCCACATATCACAATTCATTATCAAAGTATCCATTGGTTTCTAAGTCGGTTTTACCTCTTCATTCTTATCCGTTAATTCCATAAAGTCTTTTATTCAATACACATACATTATATCCGCATTTCACTTTCGGTGTGTTCCAGTCACAACTTTACCGCGTTCGCACCCAATGCGCGATCACGTCTTACCACGTCTGGACAACACTCCCGGTTACAACCGGTTCGCATCACTAGGAATTTAATGCTCCTGCCAGGCATTTGGCACACCCAAGGGTCTCTCGCTCAACCAGGACTTTCTCACCCAAAAGGCTTCACCCTGTCAAGCTATGCTATCACATTTTCCATACATCACTTTACATTCCAATTATTTGAATTCATTCACTTTTTCACATTCTCAACACATTTTATATCATTTATTTCGGCAGTGAATTAAATCTTGGTGCATTGACGCCTAACAGGGCATTTGGACCTAATGGGAATTTAGCCTGGTGAGCACTTGGCCCTTGGGAATTTGGTACACCCGGCAGGGGCACCTAGTCTGTCAATGCACCGATACTCAATTCACTGCACTTTACATTATCATTCAATTCATATTTGATTTCCATCCTTTGCCTTGGTTTTTAATTAAAATCATATAACAATAGCTTAACATAATAAGCACTTAAATAACAATCATAACCAAAACACTAGCTTATATACCAAATATCGAAAATAAAGCATATCATCATCTCATTATTTTTCCTATGTCATAAGTTCTAGTTATTAACTACCCTATGGTATAACAACCTAAACTAACACATAACTCTTAGTACCCATTATATGCATATTTTAAACTAAACCCCAGAGTACGGTAATACTCACTATAACCCACTCCTTACCTCAAAATAGCAAGAAGTAACGAAACCTTTGTGTGCCCTAGCTCAAAACCTTGGGAACTTGAATTTCCTAAGCCTTGCTTGCCACCTCAACAAGGATATGATCAAGTGATGATGAACAACTCTATTAGGGAAAGTACAAGATGGTTGATTTTTGCCTTTATCTTGGTCTTGATTTGAAGGCATGAAATAGAGGTTCCTACATGATCATGAGTGAAAGAAAACCCTAAGGAAACTAAATACAACTTCCATGAGCTTAAGAGAATTGGAAAGGAATTAATGACATGTCATGGGGTTCCACTTACCCCAAGTGATGGTGAAACTTGAAATCCAAGAGGAAGAAAGGAGGGAGAACTCGTGTGATGGAGAGGGAGGAGAGGAAATGAAATTTCAACCAACTTCCATGATGCAAGCTTGATGGGGTTTGATGATTTTGGGTTTGAGGTGCCCAAAAATCAAGTGTTTGTGATGAGAGTAATGGAATCTTGTTCTTGGATTTGAGAGAAATGGTGAGGGTGATGAGCTTGTGTTGGTGTTGGAGTGTGAAGAAATGTGGTGCCTTAGATGCCCATATGATCAGCCTTGGAGCAGCACAAATCGTGTGGCCATGGTTCAAAACTTAGCCACCAAGCTGAAATTGGACGCACCAGATCTGATCTGGTTTCGCGTTGGCGCTTGAGCGCCGCTTTTCGCGCTTGAGCGCGAGTTAGCACCAGCTGCTGGCCTGGTGCGTGGTGCGTGCCACTGATGCGGGATCAAGGGACAAAATGGCGCGCCAAACAGAACTGGTGTGTGGCTGGTGCGCCTTGGGCGCGCCTGGGCGAGCGGGAGGCGCGCCTGGGCTGTTTTTCCACTGGTCTGGTGCACGTTTTGCACCCTGGTGCGCCTGGGCGTGCACCGGTGCGCCTGGGCGTGCACCAGGAACTTGAAACTTCGACTCGCCGTAACTTTTTCGTCAACCGTCGAATCGGGTCCAAATTTTTAGACAAGCTTCTTAACCCCTTAAACTTCATATCCAACGGGGGAATTTAATTCCTTAGCATCTTATAATAAATTCCTAATTTTCTCTTTTCCGTCGATTTCTAATATCTAAAATGCCGACTTAACTCCCGATTTCGCTTAGTTAACTTTGCCCGCTGCTACAAATGCCTTCTATACGACCCATAGCACTTATAATTACTACCCACCTATCTCCCAAAATTCATTAAGCCATTATTCCAATTATTTTGGGCTTTAGCATTAATTTCTTTTAAAAATAAAGCTTAGGATGTTACAATTCTTGCCCCCACAACCTTCTATAATTTCGGTGTTATGCATACAAATGTTACTTCTTCTACATAGAGGGTTTAGTTTGGGTGACTGGATCGTATTTTTTTCACAAATTTTGGTGATAAGAAACTTGAATTCAAGGTTTTGTCAAGGATTTTGTGGGTTATATCTTCAAAGACTGGGATATTTCTGGTAAGAAGAGACATGTTTGAAGTTTTGGAGGGTATAAGCATTGTTTTTAGTGTAAAATCAAGCTCAAAAGTTGACAAAATAGAAATTGGTCTTTCACAAAGATACAACAAGATAGGATGGGGTTCTTTCTTGAACTCAATTTGTTGTCCGACTCTGACAGCTTCGTCCAGTAGTTGATCCTTTCTTCTCAATCACGGGTTTTCCAATACGGATTCAAGTACTCACATCCATTGTACTCCCAAAAGTATTCATTATTTATTATAGCATAAGAAACAATAAAAAAAACAATCTTCAATTCAACCAACAAAAGCAGAGTTTAAACACCGAAAGACAGAAATTCAATCTAGTGAACAACTCCACCACGCATCAATCAAGCATTCAAAACAACACAATAAACTGCTAGCGATACTAACACCTTCATTCCCGACCAAAACGAACATTCTTCCATCCCTTTGTAGTAGCAGCATCGATTTCACGCTTTGGTTCCCCGCAATTCCTTGCAAGATGCCCTGGTTTGTTGCAGTTGAAACAATTTGGGTTGTTCCAAGGACAAGATGGTCCATAATGATTCCTCTTGCAACGATCACAAAATGGAATTTCTTCCCCTATACTTTTTACATTATTTCCATTCTTGCTAAGTCCATCCTTAAGATTCTTGTGGTTACAGTTTCCACCATTCTTACTGAATCTGTTGCGATTCCCATTGCTGTCACTGAAGTGGATTGCTTCCAGAATCCTTAGGAATCCACTCACCTTTTGCAGGTTTCCTCTTTTGTTCCTTCCCTCTTTCTTCTCCATCTTGCTGGTAAGAGTTGTGACGCATCTTGCTCCTCTTGTCCAATCTCTCATCAAGCCGATATTTCCTCGTATAGTTTCGTATAGCCATGTAGTTAACTGGTTTTGCCCTCACTTTGCTTGCCGGAGTTTGCGAATCATTTCGTCCTCTACTTGGTCTGATTTTTGGATTCATGTGAGGAAGAATCAACTCCAATCCCAACCTTAGTCCTCTTATGAACTCAGGATGTGCATCATTGTTGTTGTTGCTCTGATTAGCTGATCTTACGAAATGTCCACGCACCATCTTTTCTGCACACCTCTAACTCTTAGATCACTCACATCATAACTTAAACTAATATAACCACACAATCAGATCGACACACCAGAGTCACGCAAAGAAAGCATATAAGGCTATCCTTAAGGCCACTAAAGACAATCATTGCTAAACTACCAAACAGAGTCACAAGGAAAGCATATAAGGCTATGCTTAAGGCCACTAAGGACAACCATTGCTCTGATACCACTAAATGTAACACCCCAAGTTGGACTTTAAATTAATAAACCATGTCATATCATACATTGTGATTACATTGTCTTAACAGTTAGAGATTGTGCTTAATTGTTGAAGAAATCATTTGTTGGATTTCTCCACATACACTCATACATCTTGTTCCAAAATCTTGGTTGATTACCAAGTGTACCTAAGTGGGTCTTAGGTTCATTCAAGTCTTGAGAGGTTCTCAAGCAAAAGACTAAGAGGTTCTTAGCTTGGTGGGGCTCTTGATGGTTTCAAGGAGCTTAAGAAGAAGGAAGTCTTCATCACCAAAATCAAATTGGGGTAGAAATTCAAGAGTTTGGTACACTCTTGAAAAGGTTAGGTTGAGTGAGGCATCTCAAGTATCCCTTGTAATATTTCTAACAATTTGATTATAGTAGACACTCCTAAAGGTTTTAGGAGGACTGGATTAGCTCTCTTGATAAGGGTGTGAACCAGTATAAAATTTGGTGGTGTCCTCTTTTTATTGCTTTCTTTCCTTTCAAGCAAAACCAACCCTAAGTTTTCTCAAAAGGGGCTTTTTAATTTGGGTAGTAATTCCGCAACAATTAAGTTGTTTTAAAGTTGTTATAGCTTTATTTAATTGCTTACTACTCTTGTATTTATCTGCTCTGGTCTGGACTTATTTATAGTGAGTTAAGGTGCAAATTTATCAGAAACAGTTTTCAGCACTTTGCACGATATACTCGAGTATTCTTCAGAAGACTCGAGTGTTCTTGCTATTTTACTCGAGTAGTCTGAAAAAGACTCGAGTGTTCTTCCCCAGTTTCTGAAAAATCTGCACAGAATCAATTATTTCTTAATCACATCCATAAATTTGTCACTGTTGCTTCATATTACTATTCACCCCCCTCTAGTAATTGCTTAGCCCGCTTGTTGGTTTCCAACAAGTGGTATCAGAGCTGGATCGAAAGATCGAGTGTAACACCTTTTCGAAAAAGATCCTATTTGGAAACTATGGGCTCAAGAAATCCCTTTGGAGGTGAAGGCTCTTCAATAAACTGCCCTCCACTATTCAATGGTGAAGGGTATGCTTATTGGAAAGTCAAAATGAAAATTTTTATTGAAGCAATCGATATGGATTTTTGGGATGCTATTGAGAATGGTCCTCACATTCCCAAGAGATTGATAAATGATGAAACCGTAATCATTCCAAGAGCTAGTTGGAGTGATGATGACAAGAAAAGAGTATCATATGATTTAAAAGGCAAAAACATCATCACTTCCGCTTTGTCTCATGATGAATTTTTCCGGGTTTCTCAATGTAATTCTTCTAAGGAAATGTGGGATATTTTGCAAGTTACTCATGAGGGAACAAGCGAAGTAAGACGTGCAAGATTAAATACTTTAACACAGGAATATGAATGATTTTGCATGCTTCCAAATGAGTCCATCAATGACTTGAAAAAGAGATTCACTCACATAATCAATCATTTGATTGCTTTAGGAAAAACATTTCATGATGGTGAAACTACTAACAAAGTGTTGAGATGTCTTGATAGGAGATGACAACCCAAAGTAACGGCCATCGTAGAATCCAAGGACTTAGACAAAATGGAGTTGGCCACTTTGTTTGGTAAACTTCAAGAACATGAAATGGAACTATCAAGACTCATCACTCATGAGGAATCCGACAAGAAGAAAAAGGGTTTATCTCTCAAAGCTTCAACCAAAGTCACAAAAGAAGTTGAAGAATGCTCTACAAGTGAGGATTCCGATAGTGAGCCCAATCAAGAAGAATTTGGGATGTTCGTCAAAAGATTCAACAAATTCTTCAAGGGCAAGAAAAGTAGTTTCCCATCAAAGATGAAAAGAACCAAAGACCTCAAACCAGGAGAAAAGAGTTCCAATGATGGAGTTAAATGTCATGAATGTGGTGGAATTGGTCACATTAGAATGGAATGTGCCACATTCTTGAAGAAGAAGGACAAGAAGACTCAAGAGACTAAAGGGAAAAGAGCATACATTGTTTGGGATGCTCCGGAGAAGAGTAATGGATCATCTTCAAGTAGCTCCGGTGATGAAGATGCAAACCTTTGTCTCATGGGCAAGAACAACAATGAGTCCTTATCAAGAGCTAAACATGACATGAGTGAATGTGATGATGAGGTAACTTCTAGTTCTTCTTGTTCTTCTTCAAACTCCATTTCTTATGATGATTTCCATGAAGCCTACAATGAAATGTTAATTCAATTTAGGAGGCTTGCTAAAATTAATAAGGAAAAAGGAAAGAAAATCTTGGAGTTTCAACAAGAAATTGATGAATTGCAAAAATCTATAAATGAGTTGAAACTTCAAAATGAATCCTTAGAACTTATTAATTCTAGTCATCAAAGTGATTGTGCAAATCTTGAGGAGACTATCACTCCATGTGAGAAATGTGGTGAACTAGAAAAGGAAGTGAAAGAGTTGAAAAACAAACTCACAATCTCACATAGTGATAGAAACCTCAACCGGTTATTGAACTCTCAAACACATAATCATAACAAAACCGGTTTAGGATATGTTCATAAAAAGAACAAAAAGTACAAGGTGGTTGGGTCATTTTCTAAGAAAAATTCATCAAAGAAACCAACTTGTACTTATTGTGGAAAAGTTGGACATATCAACATTGAGTGCCATATTAAGAAATTTGAAATGAATAAGGGCACTTATATGTGGATTAAGAAGGGAGAAAGTCCCAACACTAACACTAAGGGACCCAACATAGTTTGGGTACCCAAAATGAGCAAGTTATTTCATCTTGTAGGTGTGCCTTCGAATGGGAAAAGAATTGTGGTATCTAGATAGTGGATGTTCGAAGCACATGATGGGTGATAAGCGGCATTTCATTGAGCTTGCTCCAAAGGAAAAGGGTTATGTCACTTATGGGGACAACAACAAAGGCAAAATCCTTGGTATTGGTAAAATCGGAAACTCTTCAAACTTGATTATCGATAATGTGCTTTATGTTCAAGGGTTGGAACACAATCTCTTGAGCATAAGTCAATTATGTGATATTGGTAATCATGTATTATTTACCTCTACTCATTGCCTCATTAAAAGTTACAAAGATGAATCCATCAAATTTGTTGGTAAAAGGTCAAATGATAACTTTTTGATTATGACAAAAAGGGGGAGAAGTAAAGGGGGAGGAGTAAGGAGAAGTAGAGCTAGAGCAAGCACATACATTTTTTTTACTCTGATAATATTTTCTCTTGCTCTCGCTTTGATACCAAATATATAATTGTGCACTTGACTATGATTATTATGTTATTGTGTTGTGCTTGGAATTCTCTGGATTGACAGGTTATAGGTTCCTAAATTGAGGGGGAGCTCTCAAATGTGCTGGAACGGTTTAATTATTTTGTCATCATCAAAAAGGGGGAGATTGTAGAATCAAGTATCCATTAAGGTGGTTATAGTTTTGATGATGACAATATAATTAGATCATGGATTTAAAGGAAGAATTCAAGCTCATCAAGTCAAGAAGATCAAGTGTACCTCTAGCTAGTCATTCTCATTGAATTGTAATTTTCATTTATTATATTGAGAGCGTGTAGCTTAGGAGTAATCTCAGCCTAAGTCAAATAATTTTAATGCATGAAAAGGTTGGGATTATATAAGATTATCACTTGAGAAGAGAACTGAAAACAATTTTAGAAAAACTAGATTTTTTACCATCTCTGGGCAAAAGACTCGAGTGGTCTGAAAAAGACTCGAGTAACTATGGACAAGAGACTCGAGTATTTTTGCTTGAAATCAGAGATATGACCGTTGGCTCAGTACATGGGCATTCCTATTAGAAGATGGGCAAAAGACTCGAGTAGTCTCAAAAAGACTCGAGTATTTTGGTCCTCACAGCAAATTGTTTAACCGTTGGAAGAATGACTTTTCAACTTTGTTTTCACACTCTCTCTCATTCCCTCTTCCATATATTCTGATTGCCCTTGTACAACAAGCAACAACAACAAGAACCAGCACAACAACTTGCAAATCACAAGCTTAACATTCTTTTTGCTCTTTTCTCTCTCAAGTAGAAAATCTCTCTCTAACTCAACATATCATACATTGTGATTACATTGTCTTAACAGTTAGAGATTGTGCTTAATTGTTGAAGAAATCATTTGTTGGATTTCTCCACATACACTCATACATCTTGTTCCAAAATCTTGGTTGATTACCAAGTGTACCTAAGTGGGTCTTAGGTTCATTCAAGTCTTGAGAGGTTCTCAAGCAAAAGACTAAGAGGTTCTTAGCTTGGTGGGGCTCTTGAAGGTTTCAAGGAGCTTAAGAAGAAGGAAGTCTTCATCACCAAAATCAAATAGGAATTTCGTCCCCAAAATTCAACCTAAGAAAACAACTCAGGATAATCTCTACGCATCTTATCTTCTAGTTCCCAAGTTGCCTCAAATACATTCCCGCTTTGCCAACAGACTTTGACCAGCGGAATCTCTTTTCCTCTAAGCTGCTTCACTCTTCTATCCTCAATTCTAACTGGGCCAGCCTTAAAGGTTAGGTTTTCTTGTAGAGTGAGGTCATCAGGGCGAATCTGAAGGATTGAGGTTGGATCGTGCACATACTTTTTCAACTGGGAGACATGAAAAATGTTGTGCAAATTGGCTAAGGATGATGGTAAAGCTATTGGTAAGCTACAGGACCTACTCGCTTAAGGATTTGGTAGGGACCTATAAACTTAGGTGAAAGCTTTTTAGGTTTCAAGGCTCTACTCACTCCCTTCATCGGTACAATCCTATGGAACTCATGGTCGCCTTCTGAAAACTCTAAAGGTCTTCTTCTCTGATCTGAATAACTTTTTTGTCGACTCTGAGCAGTCTTGATTTTCTCTTGAATCATTCGAATATTCTTAGCCGTCTGCTGTACCACATCAGGACCTAGATGCAGGTGCTCCCCCACTTGGAACCAGCATAACGGGGTTTGACACTTGCTTCCATACAATGCTTCAAATGGTGCCATTCTAATACTTGCATGATATCCATTGTTGTATGTGAATTCCGCGAGTGGCAAAATTTGATCCTAACTTCCTTGTTCTTCCAATGCACATGCTCGCAGAATATCTTCCAATGTTTGAATGGTCCTTTCTGTTTACCCATCCGTCTGAGGATGATATGCTGAGCTCATCTTGAGCCTTAATCCCAGGGCTTGCTGTAGACTGAACCAAAACCTCGACATGAATCTTGGATCACGATCCGAAATGATACTGGAGGGTATCCCATGAAGCCGTACCACTTCCTTGATGTAAAGCTGGGTAAGCTTTTCTAAAGAATAGCGCATATTCACCGAGACAAAATGCGCTGACTTAGTCAAAAGATCCACAATTACCCAGATTGCATCATGGTTTGCAACTGTCCTTGGTAATCCTGTCACAAAGTCCATGGAAATGCTATCCTACTTCCATTGAGGAATTTCCAAGGGTTGCAACTCCCCTCCAGGCTTCTGGTGTTCCACTTTAACTTTCTGACAGACCAAACAAGATGCCACATAATCTGCTACATCTCTCTTGAGACCCGACCACCAGAACATACACAAGTCCCGATACATCTTGGTTGATCCTGGATGAATACTCATCTGACTCTTGTGTGCCTCATCCAAGATTAACCTCCTAACTTCCCGATCCTTTGGTGTGCAGATTCTCGTTTTGAAACGAAGAATCCCATCCAGTCCTTCAGAGAAGTTAGACTCTTTCCCTCTGATCATCAACTCCTTTTTCTCTTTTAATTCATCATCCTCTCGTTTCAATCTACAAATTCGAGCCAAGAATTCATTAGAAATTTGCAACATACCCATCTTATTACAAGTTGGTTCCACTTGCATAACCAGACTCAAATCCCTAAACTCTTCAATCAAAGTGGCCTCTTTAATCATCATTGAACTCACATGAATTGCTTTTCGACTCAAAGCGTCTGCTACAACATTGGCCTTGCCGAGGTGATAACAAAGCTCAAAATCATAATCCTTCAAAAACTCCATCCACCGGCGCTGCCTCATATTCAATTCTTTCTGGTCGAACAAATACTTCAAACTCTTATGGTCACTAAATACTCTGAAAATAGTGCCATAGAGATGATGCCTCCAAATCTTCATAGCAAACACTATAGCAGCAAGCTCCAAATCATGAGTGGGATAATTCACTTCGTGAATTTTCAATTGACGAGATGCATATGCCACAACCCTTCCTTCTTGCATTAACACACTTCTGAGCCCTTGCTTCGATGCATCACAATATACCTCATACTCCTTGTGAGGGTCAGGAAAAATCAACACCGGTGAGGATGTTAATCTTTCCTTCAACATCTGGAAACTTTTCTCGCACTTCTCATCCCAAATGAACGGTTGATCTTTCCGAGTCAACTTTGTAAGAGGTAGTGCGATTTTAGAAAATCCTTCAATAAATCTCCTATAATAGCCAGCCAGTCCTAAAAACTTCGGACTTCCGTGACTGACTTAGGTTGAACCCACTGCAGAACTGAATCAACTTTAGCTGGGTCAACTACTATGCCTTCTTCTGAAATTACATGCCCCAAAAACTTAACTTCTCTCAGCCAAAACTCACATTTGGAGATTTTGGCATAAAGTTGCTTTTCCTTCAGAATATTCAACACTATCCGGAGATGTTCAGCATGCTCCTCTAGATTCTTAGAATATATTAGGATATCATCAATGAATACCACTACGAATGAATCCAGATATGGTCTAAAAATCTTGTTCATGTAATCCATGAAAATAGCTGGTGCATTAGTCAATTCGAACGACATTACTACATACTCATAATGTCCATATCGAGATCGAAATGCAGTTTTGGGCACATCTTCATCCTTAATCCTGATCTGATGATACCCAGATCTCAGATCTATCTTAGAAAACATCGAAGCTCCCCTGACCTGATCCATGAGGTCATCAATCATTGGCAAAGGATACTTGTTCTTCATTGTCACCTTATTCAACTACCTATAATCTACACACACTCTCAGGCTTCCGTCTTTCTTCTTAACAAATAAAATTGGGGCTCCCCAGGGTGAGACGCTCGGTCTAATAAGTTGCTTCTGTAGTAACTCCTCTATCTGTTTCTTCAATTCAACCATTTTGGGTGGTGCCATTCTATATGGAGCAATAGAAATGGAACCAGTTCTGGGAGTCAACTCAATTCCAAACTCAATCTCCCTCTTTGGAGGCAATCCCGACATCTCCTGTGGGAATACTTCCGGAAAATCCCGAACAACCGGAATCTCCTCAGCAGGCTTTTCTTCTTTCTCCATTCCAACAGCAGAGAACAAACAAAGATACTTCTCTGGAGTTGAGTCCTTATACAGAATTGCCTTCTATTCACAATCAATAACCACATGGTTGCTAAACATCCAATCCATACCCAGAATAACGTCTAGTTGGGATAAAGGTAGGCAGATCAAATTTATACAAGAGACTCGATCTAATACCTTGAAGTGATCACAGGGGAATTTGTAGGAGTTTCTACCTAAGGTAATAGGGTAACTCAGACACAGGCAACTTTAAACGATTCACACATTCAAAAGAAATAAATGAATGAGTGGCTCCTGAATCAAATAAAATCTTACAAGGTTGGTCCTTAAGCAAATAATTACCATGCACGAGTTCTAGAGTTTGATTAGCTCCAGCACCACTGAGGGTGAAAACCCGCCCTTGAATCACTGGCTTCTCTACAGTTCCTCTTGGGTTGCCTTTCGGTGGTTCCTTGCAATCGCGAGAAAAATGACCAGGTTTCCCGCAGTTAAAACATCCATTATGAGTCTAGCAAAATCTTCCAAAGTGATGACGTTTTCACTTCTCACAATACGGAGCATTATTGTAAGAATTGTTTTTGTCACCAGACATCTTGCCTTTTTTCTGGTTCTTATGGGAATAAGGATCCTTGTGGTGATTATCATGCCCCTTTCGCCTTTGTGGTCCATATCCTTGGTGTTCCTTCTTTGCTTCCACTATTTGCAATACCTCAGCCTTCTTGTCATCCTCATACATTCTACACATATCCACCAACATAGGAAAACTTTGAATCTTTTGATAACTGTAGTGGACCTAACTCCTGTCCGATCGGTTCGATCTTATGCCGACCAGTTAGCATTGAGTTTATGAGCACCGACCATAAACTGGTCGGATTCACAGCACACCGAGCTAGGGACATAGTGGTTTAAAGGCTTACGGGATCTGGACCGAGCACAGGATTATCATCCTTATCCTCACTCTTTACGATCCCAACAGTCTAACAACTACTCCTATATTCCCGCGTAGCTTGATAAACTACAGGATATAGATTAATGCTTATCCTTTACAGGATTTACAAGGGTTAGCTTATCAGCACCTTAAACTAATCCTATTCGAACACTACCTTCTCACGGGCCTCATCAAAAAGTCCACAACACACATATCAGGTAAACCCCCTATAAGAACCGTCATGCTATAGGGGCTAAGGTATGTTCTCTCATCCTACTCTCAAGAACTACGTGTGGCCAACCCATCAAACACACTTCGTGGTGTTCCATCAATACTGGAACACAACATTGGCGTCGTCTGTGGGGACGATAAACTTCGATCCCCATCCACATTTAAAATAATAAAAAAAAAGCAACGTGTTGCTGCTAGTGGCTGTTGACGATGCTGTCACGACGTCATTCATGGTACAGTCACGATGCCGGTGCTGCTCCTCCGCTTTTGTCACAGTGAACCCCACCACCGCCATTCTAATGCACCAAGCATCATCGCATCTGATGGCGATGCAACACCTTTCCTTTGCCATGTCGTGGTGGCCGTTCTCTCCTTCTTCTTCTTCTTGCTTGAAGCGTGAACCAGTGTCATTCACTATCCTCAAGATCAACATGGTGATGCTGCTGGTGCGGTTGATCCCAAGATCAACATGGCGATATCATCATTGCTGCCGGTGTCCTCATCACCCATCGCTGCCGTGCCAGATCGCATCAGCACCTTCTCATCCACCATTGGCTACCGATCTATAATATCGCGCCGCCTTCTCGTCTCCTTCTGTCAATCGCGCCGCCATCTCGTCTCCTTCCGTCAATCGCGCCGCCTTCTCACCATCAACCAAGGCATCCTCTCAACCTCGCACCATTCCTCCATGAACCAGAGTCACCGAGCCTTCAGTGTCGTCGCCGATACCAAAACCAGAACCAAAAGAGGTTCAACTCCGTCACCGTCGCTGCAGAACCGCCGTCATCTGCGTTGAGGCTGCGCCGCTGTTGAGGGGATAACCTACCCTCACGCACAGCTCCAAGTTGCAGCAAAAAAACCCTAATGGGCCTTTGGCCCAGATTAAAAAAAAAGGGAAAAAGAGAATGGGATTTTGCTCCCACTTGGATTCGAGCACCGAACCTTCTGGATGTATAAGGAACGAACAACCACTACGCCACAGCAGTTCCTTAATTAAGCATGCTGGAATTTACTCTATATAATCCAAGAAAACTAGAGGAAAAGAGGCCCCATCACATGAAGAGCCACCCCATCAGCAAAATAAGACTCATGCCTTTCTCAAAACCAGGGAAGTAGTCTTTTTGTTTTCTTCATTTATGTTTCTATATCATCATTCATATTATGACGCTGCTATTTGACTACATGTATTTGCTCAACTTAATTACGTTCATTCACTTGATACATGATATGATATTCTTCACAATAAATGTCATCAAATGTTATTTACGATTATTTACATAATCATAATTATTTCTATAACGCGTGATATATCATGCTTCTTTTCGTAGACAATCTTGCAGGATTTACGAGCATTTACTCTCCAATAATTTTCATTATCCTATTTATTACGTGCGATATTTTTAAATCACACTACTTCTATTATGATATTTTATATTCACTTGCCAATAATTTTCATTATTGCAATTCCCTTATTATAAGTTGTCAAACGACAACCGCTAAAATTATTTTTTCTGCACACATATACGAGGTACATGGTCCGAGCTATTGGACCACCCATTTCAAGGTTTTCATCGATGGGCATATTATTTTTCGAGCTCCGTGAATACAATCATGTCACTCTATTCGGAACATGGTGATAACGACGAAGACCCCTCGAGCCAAATTTCCCTCTTTTACCTTGTCCCCGAGTCTAGAGAGCCTCGTGCTCGGTTCCCCACTTCGAATACATGTGCCAACTGCGCGCGGACCCTCGACAGCGTCCCCCTATTGGTATCTCATACATTCAGAATAGCGGGAACCATGCACTACCTCGGGTTCATAAGATGACTGTGGAAACCTCGCACCATGTTCCCTAGCTAAGTCAACTGCTCGACGGAGCTCCTTTGGAAAGGATTAACAGAAGACTTCAACCCAATATTCCTCACCTCAGCGATTCAGGGAAGGAATTCTCGTTCCTATATTACTCTCTTGTTCACTTGGAATTTTACGTACACATGCTAATTTACTGGATGCAATGCTTTTGATATATGCTCCTAATGCTTTTATGTATTCCTTTAATTTCATTACATATCATTTATCCTATACTCATGATTTTTCATAATGTTGATATGTGACGAAAACTTCCTTGCTGCTGAATATCCTTAAATGTCTATCTGCCCTGTCATCATGAAATAATGATATTGGATATGCATAACTCATAAGTAACACTAGGTAGTTCCCTACAATTAAACATTGTCATTATTCATAAATCAATGCTTTTATATGGTTCAACACCATTAATTTCTCTGACATATTTTTTATACATGTCATTTATCATAATTAGTACGCGTGATATATTTAAAATCATGTTTCTTTTCATGTGCAATCTTGTATGATTTTCGGGCATTTAATTCCCAATAATTGTCATGAATATGTTTATTTAGTATGATACTTCTTAAAATCGTACTACTTTTATACTGATAATATATCATCTCTTTGCCAATAATTGTGTTTACATATGCGAGGTACATGTATGATGACCCTTTTTCTCTAAAATAGCCCATTTCGAGATCCTCGTCATTGCAGAAACAGTTTTCCAAGTACTGGGAACTCGACGACATGTTCGGAATCCAGCTGACGACGGCGAAGATGAGGTGGCAAAGACCCACGTGCCAAAACTTCGCCAAAGCTTCACGATTAATCTTCGAGCTCGTGTCCTGAACAAAAAGGGCTCATGTTCGATTCACAATTCTGGATGCATGTGGCAAGCGCGACGGGCCCTCACCCCTTTTTTTTCATAACCATGAATTTGAAGCATCAGGAACCAGAGAATAACCTTCTCCCTTCAAAGTCGTTAGACGATTGTCGCCACTCTTGCACCGGTTTCCGACTAGCCTCCTACGCCTGTGGTTGAACACCGGGCTATGGAGATAACATTTTGTCTCTTGTGGCTCCTCTCCAAAAACGGGCGAGGACCGAAAAGGGGAACCGGTGGTCGTTAACTCCTTAACGAGGGATGTTCTTATTAAGGAAGACCGAGAAATCTCGACAATATGGTGTTGGGGTCCCAACACGCTCGGTCTGGGATTAAATGTAGTGAACTAGACTTCAGTCTGACCGATATTGCTCTAGGCCAACCAGTTAAGGATTGAACCAACGAACACCAACCACGAATTTGGTCGGAACCATGTCTTACCAAGCTAGGGACACGAGTGGATTGAGACTTACGGGATCACAACCTAGCATAGGATCCTCATCCCTATTTAAACCAGTCACGGTCCCAATAGTCCAACCTCCACTCCTATATTCCCATACAGCTTGAGGACACATGGGATAATGGCACTCTCGGAGTTCCTGACGAAGGATCGAAAGAATCCCGCCATCATTCTTACAAAGCAGTTATCGCACAACGCTTCCACATGCATTCTCTAAGTATTGCACTGATATCCATCCTGAGCAGATGGATACCTGACGACTCTCGATAGTTCAAAAGTCGAGCTTATGACAATCAACATACCAAGCTACGTTGCGATCAACAATTCTGAAATACTAAACTAGACCCAGAAGCTTAGAACCAAGTCATGCCGAAATGATTCTCAACACTGTCAAGCATGTCCCAGGAGTCCATGTTGTCATCACACCGTGATCTCATCAACATCCATAAACACAACAACGAAGGTCGAGCAAATCACCGGGAAGTAACCGACTGATGGTGACCTCTTTTGTCAGCTTCAAATCGCCAACGATATCCTCAAATCAATTGGTGTCATACAAACTTAGTCATTTGGCATCTAATCTTACAGCACGTCACTCTAGGCATCTAATATTTCATCATCTTCAACATGATTTCGGAAAAATCTCACGATGACATCACTGTCTCCTCTGTTGAACATGCTTACTGTGACTATTTCCATTTATTACTGGTCATGGCCTCAAAGTCATCACTCGGATTCCTGTTCAAGTAACACAAGTGAAGCCTCTAGCATCCTCGCACCTTCTGCCACGACATTAGGGTCACAAGTTGACCTCGCTTCGCCTTACACTCCTTCCCAGTAACCAATTGACCACAACGAGTCGACACTCAATTGATCGTACATGCAGCCTCCTCTACCTCGGACCGCCCTTTGAGGGGCTACACCGACCTCTCACCGAGCATCTTGTCTTAACTGTCTCACACTGAGTCGGTGCCTCCACGGATCCGAGCGCCGAGGTCCATTTTCTGATTTGGATCCATCAGATCCATTAGTACCAGCACCCAATAATCTAATTTGGATCCATCAGATCCGAGGAACCACACAATGAAGACCCTCTCTCACAACTCACAAACGTTCAAACTCGTCATAGTGTACTTCCACACAGATCTGAATCCAGAAATTTCCTAAACAAGCTGAAATCCGATCTAATCAGGCTAGCGCATGCAGATCGTCACATTTGCTCGCTCGTCCTTCCCAATGACTCACAATACATCCTTCCCAATGACTCACAATACATTATTGCTCGATCGACATCCTTCCTAGTAAGTGAAACATCATGTTGACCCTTCTTCCTATGCCATCACAAAATTAGTTTGGCACTCAACTGAATTTTGGAGCAATTCGACAAAATGGTTGGTTTTCTTCAATCAACAAGCTTAAATACTCACTTCCATTGCCCATGCATGTCGACACGAAGCCCACTATCAAGACCAGAAGTTGATTTCGTGTCAACGATTAAAATCGTTGAGTGCTGACTCATCAAACGCACTAACGAGTTCAACAGTGACCAGAATACTCGAGTCTTTCCTGAAAGACTCGAGTCTTTTGGTCAAAATTTGAAAATTTAATTATTTTAATTCCCTTCCCTCCAAAACCTTTCTAATATTACTTCTTGGTCCTAAACCAGGGACTAATATGAAAAAATCCCACTTTTGCATATTATTAATTATTAAAATATTTCCCATGTCTTTTCACTTATCACAAGCACACACATAATCACATAATTAATCTAAATAAATTATAAAAAGAAATATTTATAATTTAAGGAAATGATTTCCAATAACTTTTATAATTATAATTCCATTACATCAAGGAGCGAAAATTTGGGGTGTTACAGTTTCAAATGAATTTACTTTCAAATATAATTAAATATGCGTTCGTAATTAAGATAATGTATTTTTATGAAAATACCCAACACCTAAATGATTGATTTTTAGAAAAAATTATTTAATTCAATAAAACTTATAATTTATAACGTTTAAGAAATCATGGTGTTCCAATTCCGATAATTCCTAACACTTTTATAATATTAAAAGCGACCTTAATTTGTTATTCCCAAACTTTATTATTGTTATTATTATTATTTCAATCTATTATTATTATAATTATACTACGGGTTAAAATTCGGGATGTTACGATATGAGTATGCTCTGTACCAAATTTCGTGTCAATTGGAGTTAGTTTACTATTTTAAATAAATGCATGATTTCTTCAGGTTACAACAGTCCTGATTAGATTTTTAGGGAAAAATTGAATAAAAACTTGTGTTCTGGACATCGGAATGACTTGAAAATTTTATGTGATGAACAGTAATATATTTATAAGTGTATTTCAAAGTTTGGGACTGAAATGAATTGATTTGATATGACTTTGGAATTCTGTTTCCCTGAATTCCCCGTATTTGGTCTAGCGCGTGTTTGATGATTTGGTAATATAATGCCTTGTGCTTGTTGCTGGACGTGGCTAAATGTTTCTATTTTGATTGTGACATTTGGATATAGTTAAGGGAGTGTAAGAGATTTATTCCCATTTTGTTAAAGTGAGTGTATGTTAAGTAGTGTAAATAAGTTTAAATTTTAGAATACGTGTGCCCTAGTTGTTTTGTTTCTAGGATTCGGTTTTGTGCAGGTGAATATGTGGTTGTGAAAATCTATTTAGTTTAAATGGTATGCTTGCTATATGATTTGATTTAAATTAACTTAAGGCATGATGATTGAGTTTCTTGAATTAGAAGTAAGTTTGTTCCGGGTAAAGTAAGTTTATGGAATTACTATGACTAATTTGCCATGCTATGTGCTACTTGAATGGAATTAATTGCATTACTAAAGAAGTGAAGGAAAATGAGTGGTGTACGTAAACGCATGTGGTTTAAATAATGTGTTATTCTTGTTTTAAATGATTATGTGCTAAGTGTTTGACTTGATGATTTGCTTTCGAAAATAATTTGGTTTCAAGTTGTTTGATTTTTAATTTATTTCTGGATATTGGAACTATTTCATGACTACCCAAAATGTTATTTAAAGTATGTAATTTGAAAAACAAATTGTTTTAAGTATTTATGTTTATCTAAAAAGTATTATGAATTTACATACGGTTTTACAGTGTTTTGGATATTTGAAAAAAATGATTTTTATGGATTATGTTGCGGCTGTCCAAAATTTTGATTGAGGCATTTTCAATTTGTAAAATATTTACAAGTGTTTAAAAGCATGAGTTTTAAGTGTTTTAAGTTATAGTGAAAGTTAGAACGAATAACTAGAGTTTTTCGATGTGTTCATGGTTAGGTTGGGACTGGGGTGTATGGGTTCTATGGGTAGAACGTGTATGGCTAGTGGTTGGAGAATTTAGGCCATGGTTTCCCCTAGTTCCCGTTGATCGGGTAGTATCATAGGTCGGGGGAACTGTACTCCTAGAGTCTCCATGGGTGGATCGTACAGTATGAGGGACACTAGGGGTTCTGGAAGGAGGTGGAGGTGGGGGAGGGAGTAGATCCCTTCCTGGAGGTGGAATAGGGGAGGGTGAATGTGGTTTGTAACATCCCTAATTTTTGTCTCCCGGAATAATAAGGAAATTAATAATATATAAAGTTTTATTATTAATTAATATACATTTTCCAAGTTTATGTTTTGTATTTTATTAGCCTTGAAATATAAAAATAGGTGAAGGTATTTTTATATGGTGAATATATACAAAAATATAGATATTGCATTTTAGTCCTTGGATTAGGACCTAAATGTAATATTAGAAAGGTTCTTGGAGGGAAAGGTTCTAAAAGTATTAATTTTTAAATTTTACACTGAAGTAACCGGTTAGATGTGCCCTGTAACCGGTTACACGATGAACCCAGAAACTGGGTTAGTGCGTTTTGATGAGTAATCACTTGATTAATCCATGAATTTGCCACTAATTCAGCCTAAGATTATTGGGAAACACGTGTCTTCATGCATGGCAACTGAATCCCTCTATAAAAGGACGGATTGCTAATGAATTTGGGGTTGATTTTTCTGAGTTAAGGTTGAAGGCTCTATTTAGGGTTCTTAAGTTCATCTCTGGAAATCTTCTTCGTTTCTGAGTGTTGGAGTGTGAGTGATACACCTTCACAAAGCTTGAATCCAGGGCTTTGCGCTGACCTAAAAATCGTGAGTAGAGAGTTCTCGTGTGAGGAGAAATCAATCCAAGAAGTTGAAGCTTTGGAAGTTGCCAATACTGTTTCTGTTTTCGTGGAGCTGTCTTTGAGCTTCGATTTACGTAAGCTCAAACATTCTTTGGACCTCAAATCACTTTGTTTCTTTAGTGCATGTTGCATACAACAAGTCCTAACCATTTTCCCCAAATTATATGACCTTTTCATGCACCAAAATCTCTGGTTTTGAACCCTGTTGAACCTATGTTGGCTGAGGACAGAGTTTGAGGTTCTTGTGGATTTCTTGCAAAAGTCAGTGATTTCACTCATCAAACACGACCTAAAGGTATGGGAGAAGTTTACCTTATACTAGATTAAGACTAAAATATGTGTTTTAGGATTTGAGTCAACAAAGACTAAAAAATGGCATTATATAAATATATAAAAAGGCTTGGAGGCCATTTCTGCAGCTCACTACTTTTTGAGCAAGTTCAATGATATGCATGCAAGTGATTTTGAAGGTTGAAACAGAACCTAAAGACTTATTATGAGTTTTGTGATGTCAAGTTGTGTTTATGATGAATTATATGCAATTTGATGTTCTAAATTGAATGCATGCAAAATGAATACTTTTCTGTGGTTAAACATGTTTATATCAAGGTATGTGACCTCTGGTAATGACTGAAATTGGTTAGATTTGAGCATGGTAGAAAAGGGTATGTAAAACCCCTTTTTACAGTGTACATTCTGCAGAATCTAACCGGTTATTCGAAATCTGTAACCGGTTAGATACTGCCAGTTTTCAAAGAAAATGATTTTTCTGAAATTGGCCCAGAGTTCATACCATTGCACTCAAGTCTATACTCTAATTTCAGTTGAAACTAATCTGAAATCATGTCAAGGGACACTGTTTGTTTCAGGTTGTGATTAATGAGTCAATATCTTATGGTTAAAAGATAATTTCAAGTGGAAATTATGCTTAATTGAAATTGAATTGTGATTTAGACTTTTCAATGATGAAGTCAGTGGGGTTTGAGGTATACAACAAGCTAAGACTCTGTTTATGGATTGGGTAGAGAATTCAAGAAAAGGGTTTTCTGAATTTCAATGGTTAGTAGGTTCAGGTATGTAATTCTTACCGGTTAGTCTGAAGCTGTAATCGATTAGTACCTGAAACTGAAAAATAAAAGTTAAGTCTTTTAGGTGAAAAGTTTGATACCATTGGTCAAGTTTATCCCAATCCAAGTCTATCGATATGTTTTTAAGTTAATTCATGGATGAATTTTCATGCCAAAGGTTATACCTCAAATTAATCATTCAAAAGAGAATTTGAGATATTTCTAAATCACAATAATTAAATTAAAGATAAAAAACCAACCTTAGTAATTGTGCATTCATGCATAGAGAATGGAAAATAGGTTGGTAAGAAACGATTATCATATTCCGGGAATATGAGGAGGGTACTCCGGGAGTACCAAATTTGTGTAACCTACTTGATGACACGTTCCGGGAATGTGGCCAGTGTCTGGGACATGGTTTTTTATGCATTCTGGGAACGTGATGCACACTCTGGGAGTGATGTTTGTTTTTCCAAGTATGGTTTATCATACGTTCTCGGAACGTATGTTAGTGTTCTGGGAACACATTGGTGTATTGGATGGACCTCCAAGATGGACTAGTATTTGAGGCCTCAGTTGTGGATGGAAATCATGCATCATGCCACTTGCATTATAAGAGATATAATGTTGAAAATTGGTGTGCTCATATGTACTTGCATTATTGTCTGTCCATGATATACTTGTGTTTGGAATTTTAGTCTTTATTGATTATGTATAAGTGTATACTTACTCCCTATGCCCTATTTAGGTGATGGCCAGATACCTAGCCTGCATCGAGATACGTCCTATCCCTAGTGGCATATGGACTTACGAGGAGCACCGAGCCACCTTTGAGGGGAAGGTGGAGATTACTCTCTACCACCCTAACCCTTTGGTTCGGGTGCGACCTCGTAGGTTTAGGATCCCTATAGTCTATACTATGCATGTTCCACCCTTTTACTCATATAGTGGACCATCCCTGGCTCGACCAGTGCGTCGATTTCATAGTTTTCGTTTTAGATCTGCCACACGTACTCATCCCTCATTGCATAGAGTTGTTACTGAGGAGACTCCTTCTCCTGGTTTGGCTGATTCTGAGAGGACTGCTTCTGCAGATCCTAGACCTAGTGGTGGGGTCTCTACACAATCGGGCGAGGTCGAGGAGGACCCCGTTGAGGATGAGGACGAGGAGGAGGTGCCTGTCGAGCCTACTGTTTCTACTAGAGGTGGACCTGCTGGTTCCTAGGAGCTTGCATAGCATAGATGTTTTGGATCCTAGGTCTAGGGATAGAGCTGCAGAGGATCAAAGGAGCTACTGAGGACATGGATGACCTGGTATGGGACTTCTATTTTGATCTTGTTATATATTGTTCATATTTTTGAGAGGTCTTAGAGTGAGGTTTATTTTTGAACAACTGGTTATGGATATGTTTTACTAAAACTTGCTATCTCGACTTTGTTACTTGCTACTTGATACTGGTGGGGGTGTTTTCTCTTATGATCTATATATATCTATATGATGTTTTACCTCAGCAGTGCCCCACAAGTATTATTTTTACTTCCGCATACTCTGATTTTGGTTAAAAAGGATTCGGCAAATAAGTTTATATTCTACAAATCCGATTAAACTCAAGAGACAATTAATATGTTTTAAATCAACGCTACAGATATGTTTTATTATATTAAAAAGGCGTTGTCTCAAGAGATTTTTGTAGTTAAGGTACTAATAAGCCAAATTCAAATTATACGTCAAGGTTAAAGGTGTTGTTAATTGAGCAAGTATAAATTAAAAAGGAAAAATTTTCTAGACCAAATTTTTGGATAGCAAGTATTCCATATTTGGAAATATTTATTATTTGCAAGATATAAAACAAAGGTGTCACACGTTGGTGGTATCAAAGCATTGGTCCTGTCCCTCATGGCCCTGATGATGCAGATAAGTATGATATTCAATGTTATTTGAATATGTTTGAGTAAGTTAGTCACATAAGCTAGTTGTGCTTATGTTTTAAAAAGACCTTTTAGTGACCCAAAGCCCATAGTGTAGGTCTTTCTATGGCAACCAGAAATAGAAATTATACGAATGAAATGTTAGAGCGTATTACGGCTGTGCTGGAAGGTATGCAGCAGCAGCAACAACAGCCACCACAAGGACGAGCTGGTAACCCACAGGTTGGTAATATGGTAAATCATGATGCAAAGACTCTGTCGGAGTTTAGAAAGTGCAATCCACCAAGGTTTGAAGGAGGATACAAAACTGATGAGGCAAATAAGTGGTTGTATGAAATCAACAAGATTTTTAGAACTTTGGACTGTTCGGATGATCAGAAGGTAACCTATGCAGTTTATATGCTTCATGGGGAGGCTGAGAACTGGTGGGATCATACGGTGCAATTACTGAACTTTGAGAGAAGAGCAATCAGCTGGGGAGTGTTTATGGAGAAATTTCTTAATAAATACTTTCCAGAAGATTTAAGGAGAAAGAAGGAGGTAGAGTTCATGCAATTGAAACAGGGAGATATGAGTGTAGGAGAATATGCTGCTAGATTTGAGGAGTTGATGAAATATTCTCCCTACTACTTGAATAACCCTGATGAAAGGAGTAAGTGTGTCAAGTTTGAAGGTGGACTGAGACCGGAGTTAAAGTCCATTTTCAGTTACTAGAGAATTCAGAGCTTTCCTGCACTTGTGGATATGTGCAGAATGTATGAAGATGATAAGAAGGCTGAGTTGGTAGGAAGCCAAGGAAAAGGTAGTGGACAGAGTTATGGACCACAGAGGAAGAAGAGATTTGATCACCGGAGTAATGGTCCATATGCTCAGAAGAACAAGGGCAAGGGCAAAGCTGTGATTGATAACAGAAACAAGTCTCGCGATAATGCTCCTTATTGTGAGAAGTGTAAACGTTATCACCATGGTCAAGTCTGCTGGACCACAGGAGGGTGTTTCAAATGTGGGAAGCAAGGTCATTTTGCCCGTGATTGCAGAGAGCCCGCAAAAGGTGATGCTAAAGGATCTGTTGGCAAGTCTGTGGTGCAAGGCAAAGTGTTTACCCTGAGTGGTACTGAAGCAACCCAAACCCCGAATCTCGTGCAAGGTAACTTTTTGATTAATGATCAACCTTGCAAGATTATGTTTGATTCTGGAGCTACACATTCTTTTGTTTCTCCTGAATGTGTGAGTAGGCTGAATCTTGTTGTTTCTAATTCGCCTTGTTGTCTTAGTATAGATACCCCTACTGGAATACCCATCTTTACCTCTAAGGTTTGCTTAGGGTGTGAAGTTGAAATCCTGGGTCGTGTTTCTAAAGTAGATTTGGTTTGTCTCCCTCAGTTACAATTAGATGTGATCTTGGGTATGGATTGGTTGATGAAGAACCAAGTGACCATCAATTGCGAGAGCAAGACAATCCAATATAAAACCCTTGAACCCGAAGGTTATATGTGTTTATTCTCTGCTACCGGAGAAGAAGAGACAATGCCAATAGAAGAGATTCCTGTAGTGAGAGAATTTCCGGAAGTATTTCCTGAAGAGATACTAGGATTACCTCCGAAGCGAGAAATAGAGTTTGGGATTGATTTAGTTCCTGGAGCTGGTCCCATCTCTATTGCTCCTTATAGAATGGCACCACCGGAAATGGCAGAAATGAAAAAGCAGATAGAGGAATTGTTGCAGAAACAGATGATCAGACCAAGTGTTTTGCCTTGGGGAGCTCCACTACTGTTTGTAAAGAAGAAGGATGGAAGTATGAGAATGTGTGTGGACTACAGACAATTGAATAAGGTCACCATTAAGAATAAGTATCCTTTTCCAATGATTGATGACCTTATGGATCATGTTAGAGGGGCTGCAGTGTTTTCAAAGATTGATCTGAGATCGGGCTATCATCAGATCAGGATAAAGGAGGAAGATATACCCAAGACTGCATTTCGATCTCGATACGGTCATTATGAGTATGTTGTGATGTCGTTCGGATTGACTAATGCACCTGCCATTTTCATGGATTATATGAACCGGATCTTTAGACCATACCTGGATTTGTTTGTAGTGGTGTTTATAGATGATATTTTGGTCTATTCTAAGAGTCCGGAGGAGCATGAAGAACATCTTAGGATTGTGTTGAAGGTCCTGAAGGAGAAGTAATTGTACGCCAAACTTGCAAAATGCGAGTTTTGGTTGAATGAAGTAAAATTTCTTGGGCATGTGATCTCTAAGGAAGCAATTGCGGTGGATCCAACAAAGGTGAGTTCAGTGTTGAAATGGGAACAGCCTAAGACTGTGACTGAGGTGAGAAGTTTCTTAGGGCTGGCTCGATACTATCGTCGGTTTATAGAAGGATTTTCCAAGATTGCATTGCCTTTGACCAAGTTGAATCGAAAGGATCAACCGTTTGTGTGGGACGGCAGGTGTGAAAGTAGTTTCCGAGAGTTAAAGGTAAGATTAACATCGTCTCCTGTGTTAATCTTACCTGACCCTCACAAGAGTTTTGAAGTGTACTGTGATGCATCTAAGCAAGGACTTGGGTGTGTGTTGATGCAAGAAGGAAGAGTAGTGGCTTATGCATCACGACAGTTGAAGAATCATGAAGTGAATTACCCGACACACGATTTGGAGTTAGTTGCGATCGTGTTTGCCTTAAAGATATGGAGACATCATCTCTATGGCACTACTTTCCAAGTATTTACTGACCATAAGAGTTTGAAATATCTGTTCGACCAAAAAGAGTTGAATATGAGGCAAAGGAGGTGGACGGAGTTTTTGAAGGATTATGACTTTAAACACCATTACCATTCGGGTAAGGCGAATGAGGTTGCAGATGCTTTGAGTCGGAAAGCAATCAACATAAGTGCAGTGATGGTGAAGGAAGCAGCTTTGATCGAGGAATTTAGAGACTTGAGCTTGTTGACGCAAGTGGAACCATCAAGCATCAAGTTAGGAATGCTGCAGATCACAAATGAATTTTTGGAATGAATTCGGGAGTTGCAACAAGAAGATGAGGAGTTGATTGAAAAGATGAGATTAGGTTCGGAGGGGAAGGAACCTGATTTCAAGATTGAGTTGGATGGAATCCTTCGTTTCAGAATAAGGATTTGCATACCAAAAGATCAGGAGGTTAGGAGATTGATTCTTGATGAAGCACATAAGAGGCGGATGAGTATGCATCCTGGATCAACCAAAATGTATCAGGATTTGAAGAAAATGTTTTGGTGGTCTGGTTTGAAAAAGGATGTTGCGGAGTATGTGGCTTCATGTTTAATTTGTCAGAAAGCTAAGGTAGAGAATCAAAAACCGGGAGGACAATTGCAACCCTTAGATATCCCTCAATGGAAGTGGGATAGTATCTCAATGGATTTTGTATCTGGTTTGCCAAAGACAACAACAAATCATGATGCAATCTGGGTGATTCTGGATCGGTTGACTAAGTCGGCGTATTTTATTTCGATAAATATGCGCTATCCTTTGAATAAGCTTACCCAGATCTACATTAAGGAGGTAGTTTGTATAACACCCCGCATTTTTCCCGCACGTGCGTAAACGGTTTTGACGAAAGAACCTTTGAAATTATGATTTTTCAGAAAAGTGTTTTTCATTAAAAGGGAAATGGAGTGCTAATTTCTATGAATTTTTGGTGAACAAGATATTTTCATGAGTGAAAAGTGAATGATTTTATTGAGATGGAAAATAATTTTTGCAAAATTGTGATTTTTATTAAAAGTTGATTTTGCGAAAAATGATTTTGGGGTCTGTTATCTTTAAAAATCCATAACTTTTAAACCGTAACTCGGAATTTTATGATCCATATATGAAAACGATCGTTTTGAAACCTAGAAATTGAAAATGTAATTTTTAAAATTTTCTAGAGTGGTTTATAAAAATTTATTTTCAGAATATAAGGAAAACGAATTTTTAAGAAAAATGTGTTTTTGTGATGATTGTTTTGGCATGAATTATGTGTGATGTGTGCTTAATTGGATGTGTGTTTAATATGTGCTGCATGAAATGGTTATGTAAATGTGATTTCCTAAAGTTAATTGCCTTAGTATATGAGTTAGTAATTTTAAGTAGAAATGATTAGGAATAAATTAATTAATTAGGAAATAAAAATTAGCAAGCCATGTGTAGGTGTGTGAGAGTGCCACGGTTTTGTGCTTTGCATGCATGTGGGTGTATGTGTCATGTGTGTGTGTGTGCAAGCTTAGTGAGTAAGCAATTAAGAAACTAAATAGAAACCAAGCCAACTAGATGGAAAAACTAAGGAGTAACTAAGTGTCAAAACCTTAACCAAGAACTAATTACCCATCCAACTTAGTTGACCCCTAAGACCTAGCCCACATCATCACGTCCCCTTGACTTTGGAGACTTAGCCATGCAAAGTTTTGGGAAGACCAATTTGTCCCCCTTAGTTGTGTTTAGGGCCGAATTTTACAAGGCTAAATGGGAAATGGTGAACTTGCCGACACATAGAAATAAGCCTTGGTATATTTCATTTCAACTCATTTCATTTCCACCCATTTCTTCCAAACACACACAAACACTCTAAGGACTCATTCAACCCTTAGAGAAAAATAGAGAAAAAGAGAAAGAAAGAAAGAAAGTGGCCGTGAGCCTTTAGGAGGAAGAAGAAGGAGATCCACTTTAGACCAAGCCTTTCCCTTTTGAAGATTCAAGTACTAGAAGCCTAAGGAGCCAATCCCTTGGTAGGAAAACCGTGGAGCAAGAAAAAAGAAATGTAATAGTTTAGAGTTTCTTTTGATTTGTAGTTAGTAGAACCCTTTCTTTTCTTCTTGCATGTCTATTTTTATGGTTTGTAAGATGAAATTATATGTTATTCATTCTTGATCTTGGACATTCATGGACTAGAAGTAATTTGTAATATGTGTAATCCTATGTTTATGATTCGGTTTGTATTCTCTTGCTAGATCTACATATTTTTCTAACTAAAACCAAAAGATCTAGAGTTTTGTTTAAGTTTTGTGAAGCTTAGCATGAATCTTCTTGCATGTATGTTTTTCTTGTTTTAGATCATGATCTATGTGTGTTTATATGCTTATTTGATAAATTGATTCATGATCTAAGTTAAAGAAAAATTATTTGGTCTTGCATGATTTGATTTCTTGCCAAAACCGTGAGCTATAGTATTTTTAAAAAAAAATAATTTGATAAATGAATTTGTGATTTGAACTTGATCTAAGATCTTTAGTATTGCATGCCAAACTTTCTTGTTTAAAACGGTAATCTATGATGTGCTTGTGTGATCCTTTCATGAACAAATACATGATTTAAATTTACTTGAAAATAAAGTTGAGATTTTGTACTTTATATGTGGAGTTCATAATGTTCTTGTTCACTTATGTGCAAAAACTTTATGATCCAAGTTTTTTTTAAAAAAAAAACATGCATGATAATTTTAAAAAGAAAAAGCATGTTTTACTTTATGCATGTCACGGTTTCAAAGAGGAAAATCAATAAACAAGTTTTAAAGTGATTTTTGGAGTGAGAACATGATTTGGTTTAAGTATTGATTTTTGTGTGTGATAAATTTTGTACAAGGCCATTCGGCCATATTCAATAAAAATGGATTCCATGCTTTCTTCTATATGAAGAGTTGATGCATGTGCATGTTAAGACTAGATCTAGTGATTTTAGGTGCATGCATGTTATTCTTAGAAAGTTTAAAAATGTAACCTTAATTTTTTATTCAAGATTAGATGATGAACTTGAGTTATTTGTGTGTGATGTGAATAAATGATGTGGTGTGATGTTTGATTTAATTCTGTGAGTTTGTGTGTTGAAAATTGAATTAAAAATCTTGTCTGCTTGCATACTAAGCATTCGGCCATGAGAGGAATAAGTAGGAAATTATATTTGATCCATGTTTAAGCTGCATATCTGATGAGATTAAATTAATTTAAGAGTTCAGAATATATATGCAAGAGGTAATTGAACATGTGCATGAAACTTTGGAGTGATTCATGATTTTAACTTGTTGATTGATTTAAATTTGTTAATTGTTCCTCTTAGTGATGATCTCGGTTTTAATCCAAAAAGGAAGAAAATAATTTAATTGTTTGCGCTTGTATGTATACATGAATCTCTGCTAAATTGTACCCATATGATTCGGTCTAGGTATGTTAGTATAGCTAGGAAAATTGTTCTCATGAAATAATTTTTGTGAGTGACTATGTGCTGTGTATGTGATGCTTGGTGTGTGATTGAATTGGTGTGATGTTTGTTTTAATCCCTTTCGGTTTCTAAAGAAATAAACTAAATAAATTGATTTAATAAATGATTTTTGGTAATTCAAAGTGTGACTTGCATTGTATGATGTGAGTTTGTGAATGTTTTTAAAATGATGTGCTGTTGTTATGCTGCTTGAAAATGTTTTACCGAAAAGTATAGTTTGAGAAACTTAAATTTATTTGATTTTTGAATCTTATTTTCCTATGTCTTGAATTTTGTCTAATGATTAAGAATAATAATTCTTCAACATGAATTTACCTCAAGGCAAATGAATTCTGTTTTAAAGAAAATTAATTTAAAGTTGTTTCGAGGTTTTCATGAAAACATTTTATCTTTGATTTGGATTTGGAAAACTGTTTGAAAGTGAACAGTGTGTTTTCAAATAAAAATGATTTCCAACTGTTTTCTAAAACAAATTAATGAATTCGTTAAAAACGTTTCTAACGCACGAGGAAAAATGCTATAGTTCGGACGATCGACGCAAAGGAAATGAGACGGATTAGCTATGGAAAATCTCGGAGAGCTTTCAAAGGTCTACGGTATTTAAGGTGAGGGGGGGCTTCCCTTAAGACGTCGTGGTAGTAGGTAACTTATTAAGAGGTCCAATCATCTCAAAGGTTGGACATCCAATCTCATTTAGCGTAGTGGTGTATGTGATTGCAATTGTTTGATTGTTTGTTTGGCTATCCACCCGAACGGCTGAGATTGGTATAGTAAGTATGATATCATGTTTTTTGGTTGATTATGTTTGAGTTCTTTAATTACCCTCTGATCTATTACTGTTTAAGCAATTATGCTGTTGGTGTGAGGAATAATGCGTTGATAAGAATTAAATTTTAAAAAAAGGAAAGAAAATGTGATTGAAAGAAAAGTGATGATAAAGGTTGTATGAGTAAGGAATAATGATGCGAAGTTGAAAAGTGATGGAAGTGAGTTAAGAAATGAGATTGAGATGAAGTATGGGAGTGAGTTGAGTTATGAGATTGAGATGTGGTTTGGCTCTTGTTGTCTTTGGTTTTAGTCTGGGCACTAGTGTTGAGTTGAGCTTACTCCTCCATTAGCGCTCAGCAAGTTATTATTTTTGGGAAGAAGCTTAGTGTTGAGTTGAGCTTGCTCCTCCATTAACACTCACCCAAAAATGTGATTTTTTTTTAAAACGGTTTTTAGAAGAGATTTTTTAAAGGCTTTTTAGACTTGTCTTTGAAAAAGGGTTTTTGAAAAGTGATTTTGAAAAGCTTTTGTTAAAGGATATATTTTGAGAAAGTTTTGCGAACCAATCTTTGGGAAGGATTTTTGTAAAAAGAAATGTTTTTGAGAAAAGTTTTTGGAATCAATCTTTTTGATAAAGTTTTGTGAAAGGAAGCCATGTTATTTTATATTCTGGAAAAGTTTTACGAAAAAGTGTTTTGGGGAAAGATAAGGAAATGAGTTTTGTGAAAGTGATGGGATGAGATGAGCAAGAGTGCGATATGAGATGTTGAATTGTGATGTGATGAATTGGGGAAAAAGATAGCGTTTAGTGGTCGGGTTTCGTTGAAGGGTTGCACCAAGGACGAGCCGACTGTTAGGATTAAGCCGTTTAATAAAACTATAAAATTTTAAAAGACTTTAAAAGACATTTATATGCGCGGTAAGGTATGAGTGTCGTATCGAAGTAGTGGAGAGGAAGATACCCCGGAGTATCTGCGGATATTCGGGTTGTGATTGCAATAAGGGAGGGTAAAGACGGTGATACGTCAAGAAGCCTTGAGTGCTATTCTAGGCGGAATGAATTCCATATGTGGTACGGGCAGATCGGTCCTATGCCGTGGTAAGTTCTGCGCGATCAACTAGAATTAGTACTGTCACCCCTATGGCAATTCGAGAACAGTGAGAGGGACTGGAACGGGGCATTTGTGTTTGCCGCTGAGAGCGTGCCATTGATTATGTGAATTGATATGATTTGAGGCTGAGTCCTCCTGGTCTGGGACCATTTATGTGTTGTGACAGCTGTCGTGCCCGCGTGGTAAAGGTCCTGTACTCCTGTTAGCTTCCGACTAGGTTTGGATGGATGACCGAGGAGATATAGACGTGAGAGCCGTTTGTCCTCAATGATGGTCCCCCAAGTCATTGAGTGAGTTGAAATGATAAGATGTAATAACTTAAAGATTTGAAAAGAAAAGTACAGTAATGATATTGAGTATTGAGTATTGAGTCGAGAAACGAGAATGAGTTAGAGTATATATGATGATGATGATGATGATGTTGTTGTTATGATTTGCTTGCTGCTTACTGCTTTATCTTAATAATTGCCTATCGTAAATCCACATGGTCGACATTACATGTTTTGGGTAGCTCACTCTCTCCTATTTGTCTATTGGGTATCGGGAAATTTCTGTACGGTCCTTAGACGGATAAACTGTTAGCTCGTTATGAGGAGGAGAAGGAAACGCGAGAAGCTGCTATGGAAAGTGCCTCCAAGGAGACTAAAGAGGATGACGCTGCTTGCGACCCGAGGGGGTGACAAACCAAGAATCAGAGTAGCGCAGCGGAAGCGTTAGTGGCGATGACTAGAAGTTAGGTAATTCCCTTCCAGAGTTTTGTATTTCCAGTGCAAGTTACTTAAAGTCCTGGCTCTATAGTGTTGTAACCCCAATTGAAGTTTATTTTAGTAATGATGTTTTGAAATGAGTAAACGGATCGTGTTTTAAACGATGTTTTTGAAAACTAGTTTCAAAGTGCGATGTCTTGTGACATCTCGGTTTGGAACTTGAAAGGTCTTATGCATTTTGAGAACATGAGATTTTAAATCTGTAACTATGTTTTGTGAATACTAATGTTCTCATCTTGCATAACACTTGTTTTAAAAAAAAAATAAAAAATTGGGCCCAGATTTTCACTATAAACAAGTTGTGGTTTTCAAGTTGCCAAATCGGGGTGTTACAGTTTGTCTACACGGAGTGCCTTCAAGTATTGTGTCGGATCGGGATCCCAGGTTTGCTTCACAGTTTTGGAAGGGTTTGCATAACGCTATGGGAACATGCTTAAAGTTGAGTTCTGCGTATCATCCACAGACGGATGGTCAAACGGAGAGAACTATTCAGTCTTTGGAATATATATTGAGGGCTTGTGCACTTGAGGAACAGGGAAGTTGGGATCAAGTGTTACCTCTTGCAGAATTCACATACAACAATAGTTATCATGCAAGCATCGGAATGGCACCATTTGAGGCTTTGTATGGAAGGAAATGCCAAACCCCACTATGCTGGTTTCAAGTGGGGGAGAACTTAGTTATTGGACCAGAAATTGTGCAGCAGACAACTGAGAAGATTAAGATGGTTTAAGCAATGATGAAAGCAGCTCAGAGTCGGCAGAAGAGTTATGCTGATAAGAGGAGAAAACCAGTAGAGTTTTCGGAGGGCGACCATGTGTTTCTTCGGATAGTTCCGATGAAAGGAATCAGTAGAGCATTGAGAACCCGAAAGCATTCATCTAAGTTTATAGGTCCATACCAAATCCTCAAGAGAGTTGGTTCTGTTGCCTATCAAATAGCTTTACCACCCTCTCTGTCAAACTTGCACAATGTCTTTCATGTTTCCCAGTTAAAGAAATATGTGCATGACCCATCGGTTGTTTTGAAAGTTCGACCTGATGATCTAACTGTGAAGGAGAACCTTACCTTTGAAGCCAGACCGGTCCGGATAGAAGATCCTGAAGTTAAGCAGCTTAGGGGAAAAGAGATACCTTTAGTCAAGGTTATATGGGAGAACGCTGACGTGTCTGAAGCTACATGGGAATTAGAGGATAAGATGCGTTAGGAATACCCTGAGTTGTTTATGTAAGCTAGAATTTCGGGGACGAAATTCCTTTTAAGTGGGGGAGTAGTGTAACACCCCTAATTTTCGTCTCTCAGAATAATAAGGAAATTAATAATAAATAAAGTTTTATTATTAATTAATATACATTTTCCAAGTTTATGTTTTGTATTTAATTAACCTTGACATATAAAAATAGGTGAAGGTATTTTTATATGGTGAATATATACAAAAATATAGATATTGCATTTTAGTCCTTGGATTAGGACCTAAATGTAATATTAGAAAGGTTCTTGGAGGGAAAGGTTCTAAAAGTATTAATTTTTAAATTTTACACTGAAGTAACCGGTTAGATGTGCCCTGTAACGGGATACACGATGAACCCAAAAACTGGGTTAGTGCGTTTTGATGAGTAATCACTTTATTAATCCACAAATTCGCCACGAATTCAGCCCAAGATTAGTGGGAAACACGCGTCTTCATGCATGGCCACTGAATCCTTCTATAAAAGGACGGATTGCTGATGAATTTGGGGTTGATTTTTCTGAGTTAAGGTTGAAGGCTCTATTTAGGGTTCTTAAGTTCATCTCTGGAAATCTTCTTCGTTTCTGAGTGTTGGAGTGTGAATGATACACCTTCACAAAGCTTGAATCCAGGGCTTTGTGATGACCTAAAAATCGTGAGTAGAGAGTTCTTGTGTGAGGAGAAATCAATCCAAGAAGTTGAAGCTTTGGAAGTTGTCAATACTGTTTCTGTTTTCGTGGAGCTGTCTTTGAGCTTCGATTTAGGTAAGCTCAAACATTCTTTGGACCTCAAATCACTTTGTTTCTTTAGTGCATGTTGCATACAACAAGTCCTAACCATTTTCCCCAAATTATATGACCTTTTCATGCACCAAAATCTTTGGTTTTGAACCCTGTTGAATCTATGTTGGCTGAGGACAGAGTTTGAGGTTCTTGTGGATTTCTTGCAAAAGTCAGTGATTTCACTCATCAAACACGACCTAAAGGTATGAGAGAAGTTTACCTTATACTAGATTAAGACTAAAATATGTGTTTTAGGATTTGAGTCAACAAAGACTAAAAAAGGGCATTATATAAATATATAAAAAGGCTTGGAGGCCATTTCTGCAGAGCAAGTTTAATGATATGCATGCAAGTGATTTTGAAGGTTGAAACAGAACCTAAAGACTTATTATGAGTTTTGTGATGTCAAGTTGTGTTTATGATGAATTATATGAAATTTGATGTTCTAAATTGAATGCATGCAAAATGAATATGTTTCTGTGGTTAAACATGTTTATATCAAGGTATGTGACCTCTGGTAATGACTGAAATTGGTTAGATTTCAGCATGGTAGAAAAGGGTATGTAAAACCCCTTTTTACAGTGTACATTCTGCAGAATCTAACCGGTTATTCGAAATCTGTAACCGGTTAGATACTATCAGTTTTCAAAGTAAATGATTTTTCTGAAATTGGCCCAGAGTTCATACCATTGCACTCAAGTCTATACTCTAATTTCAGTTGAATCTAATCTGAAATCATGTCAAGGGACACTGTTTGTTTCAGGTTGTGATTAATGAGTCAATATCTTATGGTTAAAAGATAATTTCAAGTGGAAATTATGCTTAATTGAAATTGAATTGTGATTTAGACTTTTGAATGATGAAGTCAGTGGGGTTTGAGGTATACAACAAGCTAAGACTCTGTTTATGGATTGGGTAGAGAATTCAAGAAAAGGGTTTTATGAATTTCAATGGTTAGTAGGTTCAGGTCTGTAATTCTAACCGGTTAGTCTGAAGCTGTAACCGGTTAGTACCTGAAACTGAAAAATAAAAGTTAAGTCTTTTAAGTGAAAAGTTTGATACCATTGGTCAAGTTTTTCCCAATCCAAGTCTATCGGTATGTTTTTAAGTTAATTCATGGATGAATTTTCATGCCAAAGGTTATACCTCAAATTAATCATTCAAAAGAGAATTTGAGATATTTCTAAATCACAATAATTAAATTAAAGATAAAAAACCAACCTTAGTAATTGTGCATTCATGCATAGAGAATGGAAAATAGGTTGGTAAGAAACGATTATCATATTCCGGGAATATGAGGAGGGTACTCCGGGAGTACCAAATTTGTGTAACCTACTTGATGACACGTTCCGGGAATGTGGCCAGTGTCTGGGACATGGTTTTTTATGCGTTCTGGGAACGTGATACACACTCTAGGAGTGATGTTTGTTTTTCCAAGTATGGTTTATCATACATACGTTCTGGGAACGTATGTTAGTGTTATGGGAACACATTGGTGTATTGGATGGACGTCCAAGATGGACTAGTATTGGAGGCCTCAGTTATGGATGGAAATCATGCATCATGCCACTTGCATTATAAGAGATATAATGTTGAAAATTGGTGTGCTCATATGTACTTGCATTATTGTCTGTCCATGATATACTTGTGTTTGGAATTTTAGTCTTTATTGATTATGTATATGTGTATACTTACTCCCTATGCCCTATTTAGGTGATGGCCAGATACCTAGGCTGCATCGAGATACGTCCTATCCCTAGTGGCATATGGACTTACGAGGAGCACCGAGCCACCTTTGAGGGGGAGGTGGAGATTACTCTCTACCACCCTAACCCTTTGGTTCGGGTGCGACCTCGTAGGTTTAGGATCCCTATAGTCTATACTATGCATGTTCCACCATTTTACTCATATAGAGGACCACCCCCGGCTCGACCAGTGCGTCGATTTCATAGTTTTCGTTTTAGATCTGCCACACGTACTCATCCCTCATTGCATAGAGTTGTTACTGAGGAGACTGCTTCTCCTGGTTCGGCTGATTTTGAGAGGACTGCTTCTGCAGATCGTAGACCCAGTGGTGGGGTCTCTGCACAGTCGGGGGAGGTCGAGGAGGACCCCGTTGAGGATAAGGACGAGGAGGAGGTGCCTGTCGAGCCTACTGTTTCTACTAGAGGTGGATCTGCTGGTTCCTAGGAGCTTGCATAGCATAGATGTTTTGGATCCTAGGTCTAGGGATAGAGCTGCAGAGGATCAGAGGAGCTGCTGAGGACATGGATGACCTGCTCTGGGACTTCTATTTTGATCTTGTTATATATTGTTCATATTTTTGAGAGGTCTTAGAGTGAGGTTTATTTTTGAGCAGCTGGTTATGTATATGTTTTACTAAAACTTGCTATCTCGACTTTGTTACTTGCTACTTGATACTGGTGGGGGTATTTTATCTTATGATCTATATATATATCTATATGATGTTTTACCTCAGCAGTGCCCCACAAGTATTATTTTTACTTCCGCATACTCTGATTTTGGTTAAAAAGGATTCGGCAAATATGTTTATATTCTACAAATCCGATTAAACTCAAGAGACAATTAATATGTTTTTAATCAATGCTACGGATATGTTTTATTATATTAAAAAGGCGTTGTCTCAAGAGATTTTTGTATTTAAGGTACTAAAAACCCGAATTCAAATTATTCGTCAAGGTTAAAGGTGTTGTTAATTGAGCAAGTATAAATTAAAAAGGAAAAATTTTCTAGACCAAATTTTTGGATAGCAAGTATTCCATATTTGGAAATATTTATTATTTGCAAGATATAAAACAAGGGTGTCACATGGTTGCTGAGAATTTGCCCCACGATTGTGGTTCAGGTGATCATGCAGATCACCAGTGGGGTTGTGATCGTTGTTGTCTGCGTTTCTGGGTCTGCCGCGGTTGCGCTTGATGTGATCGCGGAGATCCCCTACATGTCTTCTGGTGTTAACCATGGTGGAGGTGGGGATGATTTGTCATTCGTTTCCCACAGACGGCACCAATGAAGTGTTCTGGATCAAGAACAGCCCTATGGTTATGGAGGAACCAGAGGATTGTTCCCAATCAAGTTTTTATGTTGGACCTCGTAGGATTTCTGAATATCCACTCGGGATAATCAGGATCTCCCTAGTCAACCAAGTGTGTGATTGTGTCAACTTAGGGATGGAGAAAACGTACCTTAGCCCCTATAGCATGGCGGTTCTTATAGGGAATTTACCTGATACGTGTGTTGTGGGCGAGGCCCGTGAGAAGGTAGTGTTCGAATAGGATTAGTTTAAGGCGCTGATAAGCTAACCCTTGTAAATCCTGTGATGGATAAGCACTTGCCTTTATCCCGTGGTTTATCAAGCTGTGCGGGAATATAGGAGTACTTGTTAGACTGCTGGGACCGTATCTGGAGCCGATAAGGATGAGGGTCCTGTGCTCGGCTCTGATCCGGTGAGCTTGGAAACCACTCAAGTGTCTCGAGCTCGGTATAATGCATCCGACCAGAAGGTGGTCGGTGTTTTATTACTCCAGTGTTCACCTGGTCAGATCTATGTGGTGTTGGTCGGATCGTAATCCGGTCCACTACAGTAATAGAATTATGAAAAAACTAGAAGATGAAAACTTAATCAAGTAATAATAAGATAGTTAGGGTTGTTGGGCTAAGAAGTAGTTAGTAAGCGAAATAGGAACACCTAAGAAACGAACTTAAGGAGGAAGTAATAAATAGATAAATCAAATGGAATAGGAGAATAGCTAAGGATGTGCACAAATAAGAATAGGATCGAATCTTAGGGTAGTAGAAAAGGAACACTAAGTGGATAGTAGAAAAGTAGGAATTTAATCGATTGTTCTTTATAATGGATAAATTAATTGAGGTTAGAATAACGGACTTAAATATATTAGAACTAGACAAGGCTAAATAAAGTGAACTAAGACATGAGGGAAATTAATATAAGATATACCTAATTTAGGATTTGCCCAAAAAGACTTAAACACAAATGAATAACTAGAATAAACACAAATTCATGGTAAGTCTCAAAGGTAAACTTGACCGGGTCCACCATCTAATGGGCCATCACAAGGCCAAAAGAAAACCAAAGACAAAAGAATATAGAGAGAGTCAGCTTTTCCGGGCAGATAAGCCGACTGCGTGGAATTACAGCAGGCAATCATATTAAGTTATAAGAATCACAATATTAACCGCTTCAAGTACAAATGCACATCATTATCATCATCACAATTTATTACTTCCAGTATTACAATTATCATTTCCACTTTTCCCTTTTATTGGCATTCCAAACTTTAATCCCAAATCTTTCCTTTGCTATTATTCCAAAATATTTCTATGCCCAACGGCTCCCTTAGTACCACACATACTTTTCATAATGCTTATTTCATTGTTAGGGGATATACACTATTAACTTCACATATTTTTCTTATTAAGTTTTATTGAAGCGCCTCCATCGATAACAAGGGATTTAGGGAAAGTCACCCAGGAGTTTGGTTAGCACACATACATCTCCTCCAATCCTTCCAAGCCTAATCGAAAGCAAATGGGACGTTCAGGAACCTTAACCCACACAGGTCGAACAACCGAAAATAAATTCAACAACAATGTATATGTATGTCAAGGCCACAACCGTACGGGCCGGCCATCGTGACATTTAACATTTTAAGCGATACCGCAAGGGCCCAACATCCAATTGACTAACCGCCTCATTCAGGTTCCCTCTCATCGTTCCAAAACTGATCAAGGGGGCGAGAGTACTATTCTAGTCTGCAGTGTGGAACACGCTACGATCCCTTGGGTATCAATCCCCGATCACATATAGGCTTGTTCCACCTAGAATAGCACTCTAGGTTACTTGACGTTTCACCGTCATCACCCTCCCCTATCATAATCGCTCACCTGAGTATCCGCAGATAAACAGGGTATCTTCCTCTCCACTACTTCACACTCATCTCACCGCGTTATTTAAAGTCTTTTAATGTCTTATCAAGGTTTTATTAATATCTGATTAACCCTAAGGTTCGGACGAGTCACCCTTAGACATCCCTTCGGTGATCCTCGACCTCTAATGATTCATTTTTCAACAATACTTTACTTATCATATCAGGGCTCAGACACACGAGCATACTGCACACGTAGCCAGCACAAACTCAACCTGAACAGCACGAAATCCACCTTAGTGCACATCAGGGGGATTTATTAACATATGTCTATCATATCTACAGCATCTCATTCTTTCCAATTACATTTTCTGTACCAGTTCACTTTACTTTCATTACTTCTAAAATTTACCAGTCTTTTCATCAAGTACCATCATCATATTTATGTCATTCCATCAACATCATTATTTTACTTTTTCAATTAAAGCGTGACAAATATCTCACATAACATGATTACTTTCAATTTCAGATAAAAGTTCAGCAGGCATAGAGCAACATATCATAATATCTTATCATCATAAATAAATAGTATCATGTCATAATATTATAACAAAAAAGGGGTGTCTTAGTCCTGCGTATAAGTGGTCAAACATTCACAATCAACTGCCACTATACGACTGACTCTTAGACCCCACGTTCCGGCTTTTGAGACGGCGAGGAACATCTTAACATGCTACCTACACACCATTATGTCTTAGGAAAGCTGCTCTCTCACCTCGAGTGCAGACAAAATCCAAAGAGCTTTCCACTAATGCGATCCTCCGACGCGTGTCCACAGCTGATACCTTCTCAGTCCTCGAAACAGGAATCACAAATTAATAATATAATCTACTCCAAATGTCTACCCAAAATTAAAATCACTCTTTAAAACTTAAATTGAAATCCCTTGGATAAAAATCAAAACATCAATCTTTCTTTCCAAAATAGTTTCAAAATTCTTTAACGTTTTAACTTCCTCAATATCATTATAGAACAATTGGCAAAATCATTTTAAAATAGATAAGTTAGTGGTTGGTCCGTCTTGGATAGTAGCTCACTCAGACCCGAAAACCCCCAGTATCAGGACTGAACCAACTAGAGCGACCCGAGGAGACGCTCGACGAGCGCATTATGTTAGCAGGACATATGCAACTACTGCGTCAGCTCGGAACCGCGAGCAGGAGATGATCAACATCTTGAAACAACAAACAACCCTTATCCAGAAGCAAGGACGAGCTATTGCCGAGCTCCAACAGCAGGCGATGACAAGGCTAGCGCCCAATCAACCTCTCGTTCAGCCATTGCCTAACCCCACATCTCAGCCAAAAAACCCATCACCCATAATCCAACTTCCGCCACCCCCTCCCATTGTAGCTAATCTGAGCACAGATCCTAACCAAGGAGACTTCCATCCTAGCCATCCTTTCACCCCTTATATCATGGCTTTTGAAACTCCACAGGGATAATTAGGCCCTTCAAACATACCTCCATACAACGGCCTAACTGACCCAGTGAATCACATTGTTTTGTACGAGGGGGCTATGAATTATTACGGGGGTGGTGATAGAATGAAATGTCGAGCATTTTCAATGACTCTGGAGCCCTCTATACTGCGTTGGTACTCGTCCCTCCCAAGAAACTCGGTAAACTCTTGGGAAGAGATGAAAAGGGTTTTCTTGAACAGACACACAGCCAGTTGTATCCAACCAAGATCTGATCATACACTGGCTGTAGTTACCCAGAAACTTGATGAATCCTTGAGGGATTATTTGGCGCGTTTCCATACGGAATCCAGCTCAGTGCCGAGGCTTGAACCTGGGGTAGCCGTGCTACTAATTATTCAGGGTTTACAACCCTGAGATTTTCAAAAGTCTCTGATCGGTAAACCCCCCAAAGGACATGGCTGAACTCAGACAGCGTTCTAACTACTTCATAAATTTGGAAGAATTCAATAGGGGTCAGAAGTTCAGAGACGATCGGCAAAAATCCGACCCTCAGGGACAGAATAAACAAAAACGAGATGAAAGATTCAATGGTAAAGCCGAAAGGAATGACCGAGACCGAAGACCACCGCCTAGAAACAAATTTCAGGAGTATACTCCTCTGACTGTTCCTAGGAGTCAGATCCTCAGAGAGACAATGCAGACTGACTTACTTTCGGCCCAACGACCTCCTGCTTTGAGGTAGGGTTCACAGCGTGATAGGTCCAAGTACTGTGACTTTCACAAGGGTTACGGTCAAACAACTGATGAGTGCATCTGGCTCAGGGACCTGATCGAAGAAATGATCAGGGATGGAAAACTCCAACAATACATCAGGGATGCGGTCGATCGAAGAACTAGGAATAGATCACCTTCCCCGGACAAGTCTAAGCGCCAACGAAGCAGGTCCCCTGATGACAAAAATCAAGGTCAACAAAGGGTAGACCCAGCTCCTGAAACTAACAAATCACCAAACGATTTTTTGGTGACAACCATCGTTGGAGGATTTGCTGGGGGTGGTGAGAAGAGATCAGAAAGGAAGAAATACATCAACCAGATCCTCGCTGTCAGCGAGAAACCGATCATGAAGAGATCGGGTAAGAACATTCCGATTTCATTCACTGACGACGACTTGGTCGGAATCCTCCCTGGCCACAATGACCCCATGGTCATTACAGCCCTTGTTGGGAACTATGAAGTGAGGCGGATATTCATAGATCAGGGAAGTTCAGCTGACATTATGTTCTTACCCCTGTTCAAGGTTTTGAAATTGAGAGAGTGTAATCTCACCCCATTCAAGGGTCAGCTAATTGGGTTTACGGGTGACACCATCCGACCCCTTGGCTACATTCACCTCCCAGTAACCCTTAGCCAACAACCTTCAACACGAACTGAGATAATCAAATTCTTGGTAGTTGACTGCCCCGCTGCATACAACGCTATTTTGGGAAGAACCTTCCGACAAGCGTTCAGCGTTGTGCTGTCAATGGTTCACCTCGCCATGAAGTTCATCGGAGCTGACGATAAGGTGGTTACAGTCAAAGTCGAGCAAGAGGCTACCCGAAAGTGCTACAATGCAAGCCTCGGTAAGATCAAAAGCAAGGAACAGAGAAAACTCGATATGTCATTTAAAGTAGTTATAGGTGAGTGTTTTCTAAATAACATTTAAAAGATTGAAATCAAAGAGCTCACCATTATTTTCATGAAACGAAAACTTCATTTTCACCAAAACTGAATTCTTTGGAACAATCATTCGGATAAAATTCGAAAAGATTTTTAACAAAGAGAAAACATATTCATATTTAAACTTTCATTCAAACACATTCTTATTACATTTTGTAACTAGGAACAAGATAAAATGTCCTTCATGAGTTTTTAACAATTAGGTGGTAAGACAATAAGAAAATGGGAGTTTTCAAAATGGTACTTGTATATTCCATCTTATATTATTAGGGAAAACATTTGTTAATCGATAGAAAAAGGAATATGACTTAAACATACAAAACTATTACCCAACACTAGAAATAAGGCTAGATATTTGTATATAGTTCATCCAAGATTAAAAGAATGTATTACAAAAATTACAACTTCCTCTCATTCAAAATTTTCTTAAAGGAAAGATTATTATGGAAGAGTATAACAAGCTTAGAAGTAATTGGAAATAAGAGTTACTCTTCAATAGATATAAAACAATTGACTTTGGGAAAATTGAGTTGATAGATAATTACAACTACAATCGGAATCACAATTGTAGTCACACATAGTTCAAATATCCATATATAACAAAATTCAGCTCATATATATATACACACACACACATAAAGACTTGACTTAGCTATACATTCCAACTAACTTAGACTTTGATGAATACTTACTAATCAAGTCTAACTAAGTTATACTTCTCAATCTAAAAGAGAAGCTTATTAAACTAAAACTTTTAACTAGGCCTATGCCTAGCTATTCTTCATAAGATTCGAGGTTTCCTATTTGGTTCCTTAGGTTGTGATTTCACACAAAATACTTCTTATCTTCTAAAATTCTAGCTTAAATTCCCTTACACGATCTAAACTTTTCATACTAAGACTTTATAAAAGATCTTAAAGTTGTTACTTTAACATTCAACAGATCGACTATATTTCAGAAGATAATTCAGAATGGTTTGAATTTTTTTTTTGTAGTTCTAAAATATAGTTTGTTCAATAGTAACAAAACATTTCCTTTTAGTCCTATGCAAACTTGAGGGAGAGGCATAACATCCACTTTGCTAGATTAGGTTCTATACTAGGTCTAAACTCTAAGCTAAAGTTACCTTCCCATATCTTCTTCAAATCCACATTGTTGTAAAAATCAATAAATGATAATTCATGAGGAAAAGATTTGATAATTGGTGATAATGTCACTTTCAAGAGTTGTGTTCTCCTTAAGATAAAGAAAACACATCATTATTCATAAATCATTTTCATCCAAAACTTTAATAAAATCATTTGACAGTGAAAGACATGTCTAACATTTAAACGTCCATAGCATTTTTGTATAGGTACCCAAAATAGTTCATATCGTTTTTGGAACCAAATTTTAAAAATTAAAGATTCGTTTTACAAAGAGAAGTATAAAGTCCGTTAATATCATTAAACCCAAACAAAAGGAACGTGTTCCTTGATCAAAATTTATTTTCGTTCATATTTCCAAATCTCAATAAGTGCACTTCCCTTTCTTTTGGATTTAAAGCTCAAGTTTCATCCCGAATTGACCTATGTCGCATAAAGCGGATTCCTATTTAATTGGCAAATGGTGTAATTCAAGAATAAACTACGCCACCACTCAATTACTTAGGAATTCACGTTGTCAGCAATACATTCTTAAAGACTTATTGTGCGACATAATGGTCAATTATCATGGTTCGAATTGATTCAACATATTGAAAAGTATTAAAATACTAGTATGCTTGAAATTCATCATAATTCATAATATCATTACTTTTCCAAAATAAAGTTTCAAAGTAGTTTGATACAAAAAAAATTTTACATCTTACCATTACTAGTATCCTTATAGCCAAAATATAACGTGGAAATTGGGAAGGCACTTAGGTCTCACTAAGAATAATACTTAGTAATTAAAGTTCAAGGCAAACACATTGGGTTGACACCTATTCACTTTCGTTGCCCACTCTGATTAGGAATACTAGGAGTTTATAGGGTTTGGATGACCTATAATACTTCTCCTATCCTTAGACATAGAAATTTGAAATTTTTTTTGTTGAACTCAAGGACTCAATGATACCATCAATCAATAAATGTAAATATCGAGGTGGCCAATCTCGATTCTACATTGCATCGAAGATAGGATCATTTTCCGTACTACTTGAGTTCCAATTAAATAACCAATAACTCATCTTCCATTCAAGAGAGGGCTTTATGATTTAATTTTACATAAAAGTTTCAACTTCCTTGTCATATTCAGAATTGGCATATTTACTTCAAATCTAAGGATTAGTCCTTCCCGTGGGGTAGCAATTTCATGCTCTGGCCCGTTGGGGTTTTTACTTCCCTTAGTCCTCAGTGAGTCACGAACCGTGGTGGTTGGTGGAGGCACAGGGAGGGGATGGAGGTTGCTGGACTGAGAGAAGATCGGGAAGGGTCCGGTTCGGTTGAGGGTGGCTGGGGCTGGCTGGGAGAAGGCGAAGATGGAGGTGGTGCTCGCGAGCTCTGGAACGGCGAGTGGTGGCGGCCGGAGAGGAAGGATGTCGCGATCCTTGGAGGAGAGAGAAGGCATGCGCGATGGAGAGAGGACGCGTGAGAGAGATGGTCCAGGAGAGTGAGGGAGCACACGACGGCGAGCGGCGGCAACTCATGCTGGCTGGCGGAGAAAGAAACGGAGGGCAAAACGAAGGAGGTGGAGGAACGGGGGGAGGGAGAGAGAAATAGGGCCGGCGGCGGAGAGGAGGGAGTTGGGGTTCACGAAGAACCCCTTCCCCTTTTATTATAATGATTATTTTTTCTTTTTTTTATTTATTATTATTATTGTTATTATTGTTATTATTGTTATTAATTTTACTTATTATTATTATTGTTATTATTTTTATTATTATTATTATTGTTATTATTACTTGTGTTAGTACGGTTTTAAAATACTAATACCATTTTTCTTTATTTGTTTATTTTAAACCTCAAGATATACTTTCGTAAACACTGTAGGATACTTTATAAAAATGCTCTACGCTCTAACGATAAATTTTAAGGATTCATTATTTAATTGGATAAATATCATTATTTAATACGAACGAAACTTTGAGATGTTACAATTCTCCCCCACTTATTGCAATTTCGTTCCCGAAATTCCGTTCAATTCCTTCAAATGGAGAACCATCCCAGACAAAGGGTCTTCTAACTACGACACTCTCTTCTCTTTGGTTCTACTCCCCCACTTGGAATCGGCATACCATTTTGCATTAGTACGCCACTGGGCTCTTGCACTGAATGAAGAATACAAGTTGTGGTTCAATTTGGTTAGTTTTCGACGCGAAATGCTCTAAGGTTTTCAAGGTTTTACACCACTGGCAGTCACTCATTTCAAGAGTCCTAATAGGAGGACTCCCAATTGGTCTTGGGTTTCAAGAATCAGGTACGGTTCTCCCAACAATTAGAGATAGTTTTCTAAGGTCATCTGGGTTTTCTCAAGGGATTTTACAATAAGGGTCGGGAATACTACTATTCAGGCGAATTCCTTCCTTCATTGCCTGTTTGGATTTATTCAGAATGTGTCATTGACATTGATCCCTTTTAAGCTATACTAAGCTCAAACATTTTAAATAAACCATTGGTACATTATTAACATAAAAAGTACCTTGGACCAATTTATTCGCTCCTTCTAGCCTTTCGTGCATTAACTGAGACCGTCTCCTTTCTCCAGGGCGTTCATAGGACATTTTGCAGCACGGTGTCCAGATTGTCCGCAATGGAAACAAAGACCCTCCTGCCTTTGCTATTTAAGCATCCAACACGTACGATTATGGAATCTCCCGCAATGTGGACATGGTGTCCTAGTTCTTGGGGCATTCTCATTCGGGGCCACCCCTCCTGGCACTACTGCCATATTGTGGATGTCAGTACGTGTATCCAATTCATGAGCCGGTCCCTTGCTTCTGCTAGAACCTCCAGGTTGTTGCATGCCCCTGTTCCATTTCTCCAACACACTCCGTTTCAATCCTTTTTCATAAGTGCTAGCCATATTTACCAGTCGAGCCAAATTATCTAGGTTCAGATATTCAAAGGCTAATCTGTTCTTAGGGCGAAGTCCGGATTCGAACTTGACACACTTAGATCTTCCTTCACCATCCTGGTAGCCTTCTGAATATCGAATGAGATCTTCAAATCTGGCAGCATACTCTCCAACACTCAGATCTCCCTGTTTTAGGGTCAGAAATTCTACCTCCGTTTCTCGACGCACATCTTCTGGAAAATACTTTCCAATAAATTCCCCCTTGAATATATCCCATGTAACCTTCTGATTCGCAGTCTCCATGTTCCTCCTCACATGTTCCCACCGGGATTCTGCTTCTCCAGTGAGCATGTACGTTTCCAAATAGACCTGTTGCTCAACGGGTGGCGACATGGTGCGAAGGATCTTCTCCATTGCTTGAAGCCACCTCCGGCCTACATCCGGGTTATAGCCTCCTCCAAACTCCAGCGGTCTGCTCTTCCTAAATCGCGCCACCCAGTCAATCTCGATTGGAGCGGGTGGAGGAGGGTTCAGAGCCGCCGCTGTTGCGGATGCTGCTGCTGCGGCTGCGGCTGCAATATTCTCCGCTTGATTATGATGCATCTGTGCCATATGTGCAGCTTGGTTCTGCTGCATTTGAACCATTTGTTCCAAAAGAGCAGCAATCCTGTCATCATGGGCTCGCCTCCTAGACATACTGTCCAATTCTGAAGGAGAAACAAGTTAATGCACATGTACAGTTAACAAAGTGCATAATCAGGTAAGTGTGTACCTACATGCTTAATTAGCTACTATAGGGTTAGACATGACTATTTCAGTCACTCACTTGGTGAGTAACCATCGGAGTTGTGAGTCCAAACTCCAAGGCCGAGGAAAACTGCTCTGATACCATAATGTAACAACCTCACATTTATTTAGTTAAATTACAATTTATAAAAAATGTGGACTTGAAAATTTCGATAAAAATCCGGCAGAGTCTCCTCTGTATTTCGGACTTTACCCAAAATTTCCTGTCCAGCCAGATTGTTTAAAACTTAAAACAACAAAATAATAACACAATTTAAATCCTAGAGCCCGGCTAATACAAGTTTTGGGCACAAGATTACTACATATCTTAAATTCTCCAAAATAACCGTTATAATACATAATATAGTCCACTCATACAATTCAACACGCCACGTGGTGGAGTGGATTCCTGCTCGGCCAGAAAACTGTGCATGCTCCTAGCTCAGTACCTGAAAGGGGGGTTGTAAGGGTGAGCTTTACACAAGTAGAAAGCAGTCTCCAGACCAGACATAATAACTGACTAAGTCAAACGCAAATAGCATATAGCACATAAATTACATTTAGGCAAACCCAACATGCATCATACACAAACATTAGTCTTATTAGTATCCATTCATTTATTCCATTCATAATATCTTCGTTAGGTCTCAGTTTTCAAATTTCCATTTTAATAAATCACCAACTCACGTACATATATCATTTAGCACATAGACACAATTTCAATATTCAAACACAATTACTCATTCCACTTCTTTTCATTCTAGTCTTTCCATTTACTTTTCTTTCTTGTTTTCCTTCTTTATCTCTTTCTTTCTTTTCCGTTGGCTTTAGTATCTTTCTCTCGTTTTAGTTCTCATTTCTTTTTTTTAATCCTTTGGCTGCAGGGTCTCATGACCAGGCCCTTTAGACCTAACCTGCATCTGCTCAGTCTTATTACTTTCCATCTTACTATTTGGCTACAGGGTCTCATGACCAGATTGTACGATCTAACCTGTAACAGGATACAGGGTCTCACGACCAGATCATACAACCTAACCTGCACCATTTTATTCATGTTAACTTCCTTTTTATTTAATTGGTTATAGGGTCTCATGACCATATTGTACAATCTAACCTGTAACTGGATACATGGTCTCATGACCAGATCATACAACCTAACCTGCACCAGTTTCATTCCTGTTATTAGGCCATCGGGTCTCATGACCAGGTCCTTCCGACCTAACCGGCGTCGATTCTCATTTTAATTAGCCACAGGGTCTCATGACCAGATCCTTCCGACCTAACCTGTGACAAGTATCCTTTTATCATTATTAGTTTGGCCACAGGGTCTCATGACCAGGTCCTCTTGACCTAACCTATGCCAGATCAATTTACTATTCTCATCCTCATTCCCTTTATCTTATTTAGTTATTCTTTTCATTAATTATCTTTCCTCTTCTTTAGTTTCTTTATAATTATCCTCTTCTCTCTTGCCTTTCATTAGTAACTGGTTATCCTCATCCTATTATTCATGCATTTATCACACACATATATACTTTCTCTTATTTATTTATTTTACTATCACCTTCGTCCTTCAACCTGCATTTATCACACACACTTCACAATTTACATATTCACTTTCCTAGATTAATATTCCTACCCTTTCGTTCTTTCCGTTTATCACGCATCACTAGCACCATACAATAATTCATATAATAATTCACATTTAACATTTAGCATATATACAAATAAATAGCATACCTCATAATCCATAACATACAATAATTCATATACACATATATTTTCAATCATCAAACCAAGCATGGCTCACACACCACATATATATATATTCATTAGTTCCCACTTAGCTTATTCATTTTCTTTTATTTTTCCCATTCATTTGCATTTCCATATGTTCATTAGTGTTCCTTTTTACTTCATCATGCAAAATACATTTATCATACAATGCCCAAGTTCACATGTTCAAATATTCCAAGTTCATAATCATACTTTTAGTTCTTTCTCTTTTTCTTATCTTCATTCCTTTACCTTCCTCTTCTTCCATTGTTTACATTTTCACATACAATTAGCACCAAATACCAATCATAATTTCAAATACTTTAAGTAGACATTCATAAAGGCACTTTGACATCTTTTCCGCTAAAATCAATTAGCAACATACATCATTTAGAATTTATAAATGAACAGCAACCATATATCATAATCTTTAATACCCAATAATTCCATACCCATAATTAGCATTAAATTACATATTCCTTAGCATACCAGTAGTATATCACAACTATAACATACAACCTTTCATATCCATGATTAGCATGTAAAATACATATTCAAATCACAAGTATTCAATTAGATTCTCTTTTCTTTCCTTACCTACTTTACTATTCATCTAAGTTATTTACCCAAATATTCCATCACAAGCACACCCATATAATCTTAGCAGGCACTATACTAGCTACAAAAAAAACTCCCTACAAGCGACGTAAAACACCCCTTACCTCAATTGACGAAATTAATAGAAATAACCTCAACTTCGGGGAGGGAGCGGCGATCCGTGAAGCTTCAGTGTCCCGAGGTGATGAACGGGTCGACGGCGATCAATGTCGGTGAGTGGTGGGGACGATCCTTGGCTCGACCAAGGCAAGAGCTTCGAGCTTTGGGCACCCGACACAAGCCCGGCAGAACCACGGGTGGCGATAATGGCTCCGGTGAGAATCGTGAGCCCTTCAACAACAACAACAACAACAGCGGCGGCGAGACCAAAAACAAGAGAAGGAGAGGCGGCTTTGCAGGCCTCAGGTCATGGTGGTGGCTGGACCACGAGCGGCGTTCGTTCTGGCCTCAGGGAGTCATGAACCGTGGTGATTGGTGGAGGCACAGGGAGGGGATGGAGGTTGTTGGACTGAGAGAAGATCGGGAAGGGTCCGGTTCGGTTGAGGGTGGCTGGGGCTGGCTGGGAGAAGGCGAAGATGGGGGTGGTGCTCGCGAGCTCTGGGACGGCGAGTGGTGGCGGCCGGAGAGGAAGGACATCGCGATCCTTGGAGGAGAGAGAAGGCACGCGCGATGGAGAGAGGACGCGTGAGAGAGATGGTTCAGGAGAGGGAGAGAGCACATGACGGCGAGCGGCGGCAACTCATGGTGGCTGGCGGAGGAAGAAACGGAGGGCCAAACGAAGGAGGTGGAGGAACGGGGGGAGAGAGAGAGAAATAGGGCCGGCGGCGGAAAGGAGGGAGTTGGGGTTCACGAAGAACCCCTTCCCCTTTTATTATAATTATTTTTTTTCTTTTTTTTATTCTTATTTATTATTATTATTATTATTATTGTTATTATTTTTATTATTATTATTATTATATTTATTATTACTTGTGTTAGTATGGTTTTAAAATACCAATACTATTTTTCTTTATTTGTTTATTTTAAACCTCAAGATATACTTTCGTAAACACTGTAGGATACTTTATAAAAATGCTCTACGCTCTAACGATAAATTTTAAGGATTCATTATTTAATTGGATAAATTTCATTATTTAATACGAACGAAACTTTGAGATGTTACAATTCTCCCCCACTTATTGGAATTTCGTTCCCGAAATTCCGTTCAATTCCTTCAAATGGAGAACCATCCCAGACAAAGGGTCTTCTAACTACGACACTCTCTTCTCTTTGGTTCTACTCCCCCACTTGGAATCGGCATACCATTTTGCATTAGTACGCCACTGGACTCTTGCACTGAATGAAGAATACAAGTTGTGGTTCAATTTGGTTAGTTTTCGACGCGAAATGCTCTAAGGTTTTCAAGGTTTTACACCACTGGCAGTCACTCATTTCAAGAGTCCTACTAGGAAGACTCCCAATTGGTCTTGGGTTTCAAGAATCAGGTACGGTTCTCCCAACAATTAGAGATAGTTTTCTAAGGTCATCTGGGTTTTCTCAAGGGATTTTACAATAAGGGTCGGGAATACTACTATTCAGGCGAATTCCTTCCTTCATTGCTTGTTTGGATTTATTCTGAATGTGTCATTGACATTGATCCCTTTTAAGCTATACTAAGCGCAGACATTTTAAATAAACCATTGGTACATTATTAACATAAAAAGTACCTTGGACCAATTTATTCGCTCCTTCTAGCCTTTCGTGCATTAACTGAGACCGTCCCCTTTCTCCAGGGCGTTCATAGGACATTTTGCAGCACGGTGTCCAGATTGTCCGCAATGGAAACAAAGACCCTCCCGCCTTTGCTATTTAAGCATCCAACACGTACGATTATGGAATCTCCCACAATGTGGACATGGTGTCCTAGTTCTTGGGGCATTCTCATTCGGGGCCACCCCTCCTGGCACTACTGCCATATTGTGGATGTCAGTACGTGTATCCAATTCATGAGCCGGTCCCTTGCTTCTGCTAGAACCTCCAGGTTGTTGCATGCCCCTGTTCCATTTCTCCAACACACTCCGTTTCAATCCTTTTTCATAAGTGCTAGCCATATTTACCAGTCGAGCCAAATTATCTAGGTTCAGATATTCAAAGGCTAATCTGTTCTTAGGGCGAAGTCCGGATTCGAACTTGACACACTTAGATCTTCCTTCACCATCCCGGTAGCCTTCTGAATATCGAATGAGATCTTCAAATCTGGCAGCATACTCTCCAACACTCAGATCTCCCTGTTTTAGGGTCAGAAATTCTACCTCCGTTTCTCGACGCACATCTTCTGGAAAATACTTTCCAAGAAATTCCCCCTTGAATATATCCCATGTAACCTCCTGATTCGCAGTCTCCATGTTCCTCCTCACATGTTCCCACCGGGATTCTGCTTCTCCAGTGAGCATGTACGTTTCCAAATAGACCGGTTGCTCAACGGGTGGCGACATGGTGCGAAGGATCTTCTCCATTGCTTGAAGCAACCTCCGGCCTTCATCCGGGTTATAGCCTCCTCCAAACTCCGGCGGTCTGCTCTTCCTAAATCGCGCCACCCAGTCAATCTCGATTGGAGCGGGTGGAGGAGGGTTCAGAGTCGCCGCTGTTGCGGATGCTGCTGCTGCTGCTGCAGCTGCAATATTCTCCGCTTGATTATGAAGCATCTGTGCCATATGTGCAGCTTGGTTCTGCTGCATTTGAACCATTTGTTCCAAAAGAGCAGCAATCCTGTCATCATGGGCTCGCCTCCTAGACATACTGTCCAATTCTGAAGGAGAAACAAGTTAATGCACATGTACAGTTAACAAAGTGCATAATCAGGTAAGTGTGTACCTACATGCTTAATTAGCTACTATAGGGTTAGACATGACTATTTCAGTCACTCACTTGGTGAGTAACCATCGGAGTTGTGAGTCCAAACTCCAAGGCCGAGGAAAACTGCTCTGATACCATAATGTAACAACCTCACATTTATTTAGTTAAATTACAATTTATAAAAAATGTGGACTTGAAAATTTCGATAAAAATCCGGCAGAGTCTCCTCTGTATTTCGGACTTTACCCAAAATTTCCTGTCCAGCCAGATTATTTAAAACTTAAAACAACAAAATAATAACACAATTTAAATCCTAGAGCCCGGCTAATACAAGTTTTGGGCACAAGATTACTACATATCTTAAATTCTCCAAAATAACCGTTATAATACATAATATAGTCCACTCATACAATTCAACACCCCACGTGGTGGAGTGGATTCCTGCTCGGCCAGAAAACTGTGCATGCTCCCAGCTCAGTACCTGAAAGGGGGGTTGTAAGGGTGAGCTTTACACAAGTAGAAAGCAGTCTCCAGACCAGACATAATAACTGACTAAGTCAAACGCAGATAGCATATAGCACATAAATTACATTTAGGCAAACCCAGCATGCATCATACACAAACATTAGTCTTATTAGTATCCATTCATTTATTCCATTCATAATATCTTCGTTAGGTCTCAGTTTTCAAATTTCCATTTTAATAAATCACCAACTCACGTACATATATCATTTAGCACATAGACACAATTTCAATATTCAAACACAATTACTCATTCCACTTCTTTTCATTCTAGTCTTTCCATTTACTTTTCTTTCTTGTTTTCCTTCTTTATCTCTTTCTTTCTTTTCCGTTGGCTTTAGTATCTTTTTCTCGTTTTAGTTCTCATTTCTTTTTTTTAATCCTTTGGCTGCAGGGTCTCATGACCAGGCCCTTTAGACCTAACCTGCATCTGCTCAGTCTTATTACTTTCCATCTTACTATTTGGCTACAGGGTCTCATGACCAGATTGTACGATCTAACCTGTAACAGGATACAGGGTCTCACGACCAGATCATACAACCTAACCTGCACCAGTTTATTCATGTTAACTTCCTTTTTATTTAATTGGTTATAGGGTCTCATGACCATATTGTACAATCTAACCTGTAACAGGATACATGGTCTCATGACCAGATTATACAACCTAACCTGCACCAGTTTCATTCCTGTTATTAGGCCATCGGGTCTCATGACCAGGTCCTTCCGACCTAACCGGCGTCGGTTCTCATTTTAATTAGCCACAGGGTCTCATGACCAGATCCTTCCGACCTAACCTGTGACAAGTATCCTTTTATCATTATTAGTTTGGCCACAGGGTCTCATGACCAGGTCCTCTTGACCTAACCTATGCCAGATCAATTTACTATTCTCATCCTCATTCCCTTTATCTTATTTAGTTATTCTTTTCATTAATTATCTTTTCTCTTCTTTAGTTTCTTTATAATTATCCTCTTCTCTCTTGCCTTTCATTAGTAACTAGTTATCCTCATCCTATTATTCATGCATTTATCACAACATATATACTTTCTCTTATTCATTGCTTATCGTAATTTATTTTACTATCACCTTCGTCCTTCAACCTGCATTTATCACACACACTTCACAATTTACATATTCACTTTCCTAGATTAATATTCCTACCCTTTCGTTCTTTCCGTTTATCACGCATCACTAGCACCATACAACATAATTTATAACATACAACAAATCATCTTCACATTTAACATTTAGCATATATACAAATAAATAGCATACCTCATAATCCATAACATACAATAATTCATATACACATATATTTTCAATCATCAAACCAAGCATGGCTCACACACCACATATATATATATTCATTAGTTCCCACTTAGCTTATTCATTTTCTTTTATTTTTCCCATTCATTTGCATTTCCATATGTTCATTAGTGTTCCTTTTTACTTCATCATGCAAAATACATTTATCATACAATGCCCAAGTTCACATGTTCAAATATTCCAAGTTCATAATCATACTTTTAGTTCTTTCTCTTTTTCTTATCTTCATTCCTTTACCTTCCTCTTCTTCCATTGTTTACATTTTCACATACAATTAGCACCAAATACCAATCATAATTTCAAATACTTTAAGTAGACATTCATAAAGGCACTTTGACATCTTTTCCGTTAAAATCAATTAGCAACATACATCATTTAGAATTTATAAATGAACAGCAACCATATATCATAATCTTTAATACCCAATAATTCCATACCCACAATTAGCATTAAATTACATATTCCTTAGCATACCAGTAGTATATCACAACTATAACATACAACCTTTCATATCCATGATTAGCATGTAAAATACATATTCAAATCACAAGTATTCAATTAGATTCTCTTTTCTTTCCTTACCTACTTTACTATTCATCTAAGTTATTTACGCAAATATTCCATCACAAGCACACCCATATAATCTTAGCAGGCACTATACTAGCTAGAAAATACTCCCTACAAGCGACGTAAAACACCCCTTACCTCAATTGACGAAATTAATAGAAATAACCTCAACTTCGGGGAGGGAGCGGCGATCCGTGAAGCTTCAGTGTCCCGAGGTGATGAACGGGTCGACGACGATCAATGTCGGTGAGTGGCGGGGACGACCCTTGGCTCGACCAAGGCAAGAGCTTCGAGCTTCGGGCACCCGACACAAGCCCGGCACAACCACGGGTGGCGATAATGGCTCCGGTGAGAATCGCGAGCCCTTCAACAACAACAACAACAGCGGCGGCGAGACCAAAAACAAGAGAAGGAGAGGCAGCTTTGCAGGCCTCAGGTCATGGTGGTGGCTGGACCATGAGCGGCGTTCGTTCTGGCCTCAGGGAGTCATGAACGGTGGTGGTTGGTGGAGGCACAGGGAGGGGATGGAGGTTGTTGGACTGAGAGAAGATCGGGAAGGGTCCGGTTCGGTTGAGGCTGGCTGGGGCTGGCTGGGAGAAGGCAAAGATGGGGGTGGTGCTCGCGAGCTCTGGGACGGCGAGTGGTGGCGGCCGGAGAGGAAGGACATCGCGATCCTTGGAGGAGAGAGAAGGCACGCGTGATGGAGAGAGGACGCGTGAGAGAGATGGTTCAGGAGAGGGAGAGAGCACATGACGGCGAGCGGCGACAACTCATGGTGGCTGGCGGAGGAAGAAACGGAGGGCCAAACGAAGGAGGTGGAGGAACGGGGGGAGAGAGAGAGAAATAGGGCCGGCGGCGGAAAGGAGGGAGTTGGGGTTCACGAAGAACCCCTTCCCCTTTTATTATAATTATTTTTTTTCTTTTTTTTATTCTTATTTATTATTATTATTATTATTGTTATTATTTTTTTATTATTATTATTATTGTTATTACTACTTGTGTTAGTATGGTTTTAAAATACTAATACTATTTTTCTTTATTTGTTTATTTTAAACCTCAAGATATACTTTCGTAAACACTGTAGGATACTTTATAAAAATGCTCTACGCTCTAACGATAAATTTTAAGGATTCATTATTTAATTGGATAAATTTCGTTATTTAATACGAACGAAACTTTGGGATGTTACAATCCAAATTGTCTATGATTATGGATTACTCTTCTATGGTTTTTGTTCTTATTTTCTCAATGTGTAACTAAAACCCTCGGCTTAGGAATTGGTGGATTTGTATGGATTAGTTTATTGATTTAATGAATTGATGTTTTTCCGTTTTTAAATCAAGTGTTTGATTGTGTTTTCACTGTTATGCATGGAAGTAGCTAATCTATGTTTTGGATCTCTAATTCTTCAATTGGGAGATTAAGGATTAGAATAGGCCTTCAATCAAACAATATAGCTATTCAACTCGTATAAATACTTTTGGGTAATTATATAACAAGTGTATTCAATGGTTTAATCTCTTAAGGAATTAAGGATTATTGAATAGGAAACGGTAATTATACAAGAGGGATCTAATAGTTACCAATTCTGAAATTAGTTCTTGATTTAGGGAGAAGCAGAGATTCATGATTATTAAACAACGCCTACAATACTACGTTCTTAGCTCGTTTTCTTAAATTGCTCACAACTTTTTTTTAATTTCTGTTTTTATTTTATATAAACTAAATATTAATTAATTAATTACAAACCTATAGATTTCGCTTCTAACTACTTTTTGGCGAAAACTAATTGAACAATTTGCAATCCCTGTGGGACGATAACTGATCTTACTGACTATATTACTTGTGACCCGGTATACTTGCCGGTAGTCCAACAAAGACTTTATAAATCAATTCTTTAAAAACCGTAGGATTAAAATTCTCATTTGAAAATAATTAAAAGTCTACTAAATCGTAATTCTTGACATCCTAAACTATTTACAAATTAGTACCCTAAACATGGTTGCAATTCCATTATGATTTTAAAGTCACAATGGTTAGAATACTCTCCTTCAATGAGACTGTACTTTTCTTGGCAAGAAGAGTGTGAAAGTCCTTCTCCATTGCACCTAAAAATAACAACTAAGAGTGTGAGATATTCATCCATAATTAAAGGAAACAATTAAAAGCAATAATAACACATAATGAGAATTCATGTTACATAATTAATAAATATAAACACACACATTTTTCATATAATTCACCATTCCCATTTGATGAGCCCAAGCCAAGGACACCATGAACCAACTTTTCCTTGGCTTAGTTTTTCTAAAGTTTGTTGAACTTATGCTATGTTTTATAATAAGGGCCTAGGTTTCTGCCCAATTAGTTGAACTTTTAAAGTTGCGTTTATGTTTATTTAAGTTGTAATAGCTAGTTTAGGATTAGGTCAATCATGAAGTTCTCAAGAGAAGCTCATGTCGTCAAGGCCAAGAGAATAACCACCCATCAATACAAATAAAGAGGCAATCAAGATGTGTAATGATGCCTGAGAAGATACAAGAATTCAATGCAACAAACCGTCATCATTAGTTTGGTTAAAGCATGATTAATGCATTTAATGGACAATTACAAAATTAAGACACCATCAATCCAGCCATCAAGCCAAGGTGGTTACAAATTTAATCACCAATTAATGAGGCCATCATTTTTATACGGCCGAACTTTAAAACAAGAAGGGGAATTACACTTCTCATCATCATTAGAGCAATGATTAAGAGAAGGAGGTTACAAACTTAATGCTTGGAAGGTTACACATCAACCAAACAATCATGAAATCACTAATGAGGAAGTTACAAAACTTCAAGAGATCATTAATGGAAATCAAACTCCCATTAAGAAAATGATTCCTTCATCATCATTGTAGCTCACAGCCATGTAACATAAAAGGCCAATGAATCAAGATAAATAGAGCCAATCATTACACATGGATTGAAGAAGGAAAATCATAAGAAACCAAAAGCATAACTCACGGCCATGAATTCCATTCAAGGAGTGGTTACATTTGGCAATCATTAGGAGTGGTTACTATTAACAATCATTAGGAGAATAAAGTGTGCATTTAATGTATTAATCAAACCTCTCTAGGTCGTATGAGGTTTATGTCTATATATTGTACTTGATTTTCATGAATGAGGGAGCTTGAACCTTGATGAAAAGAACGTGACTTTTGTTCACTTCCAAGAGAGTGATTCTCTTAAAACTTCTCTTGGGCGAGATGCCTTAGAGTTGTTTCCATGGCTAATCTTAGGGAAACTCATAAATGAGATGCTTAAGAGTTGATCAAAGGCTTATCAATCATTCATGATTGTGGCGCCTTCCCTCCTATCTTTGTGTTTTTCATTTTTGTTTCATCTTGAGTCTTTTAGTTAGTGTATCTTGCTTAGAGTCGTTCATAGGGTTGAGTTCTTCTTTTCTTCTTTTTATGTTTTGTTTGAAGATCAATTTATTTTCTTGAGTCTATTTTCTCAATTCGGTTTAACTCTTATTTGGTTGTAACAATCTTATTCAAGAACTAGTTAATGAATATAAGAATTCCTTCATCTACTCTTAAAAAGCTACATCAATTTTGAGTCTTGAAATATAAGAATGTTGGACTTAAGGTGAGTTTAATAATAAAACTGAAATTCATTTGTTCTAATTCTTGGATAAATTTGAACAATACCTTAGAAAAAATGTTTGGAATCAATGGTCTCATTTCCTGGGCGTATCAACTTGGTTTCAGAGCCCAGGATTCTCTAAGGTACTTTTTTCTTTTTGAGTGTTTGTTTAAATTTTGATCCTTCATCTTTGTATCTCTCTTGTGAGTCATATTTCTGTCCTTGCGTTTAGAAACATTACAAACCGTGGCTGTTTTCGTTTTGATGTGTTATATTCAAAATCAAAACCGTGGTTGTTTGATTATGTTGTCTGTAATTTTTTTTGTGATGTGCAAGCAAAAATCGTGGCTGTTTGATGTGTCAAATTCAAACCGTGACTGTCTTGGTTGTTCTCGTCATTATTTTTCTTTTGTTTTAGTGTGTCTTCTTGTCTTGTGACGGTTTAATTCGTGGCTATTTTAAGTTTTTGATGAGTAACATTCAAAGGCTGAAAATCGTGACTGATTTTTGCGTCGCTAATTTTCTTTAGTGTTAATTTTGTCGCTGTCCTAGTTTTTGTTGCATTCAAAACCATAGTCTTGTGTTTAGTTAAACCTTTGGTTTTCGTCGCTGTTTGTGTCTTTGTTAGTTTCCTTAGTAGTCGTTAATTCATTGTTTTGTTCGTGGCTGTGGGAAATAATCTGTGACTAAAAATTTTTGTGAAAAAAATGTGGCTGTTTGGATGTCCATCAAAATCCATGACTCAAACAAAACTGTGGCTAATTTGTGTTGTCGTTGTTTGTTGCATCTAAATTCCGTGGCAGATTTTTGGTCTCTCTTGTTACGAAAATTTTTGTCCCTAAACCGGTTCAGTTTTAAAAACCGTGGTTAGTTTGTCTACAACTTTTTGTTGCATCACTTTTCTTGGTTTATTCTTGTCTTTTGTGTTTTGTCTTAGTGTTTGTCCTTGTTAGTTTTGTGTTATGGTTGCCATTTATGGTGTGATTGGATCCTTTTGTCCCCAAGAGATAATCAAGAGAATCAAATCAAGAGAAAAGACCAAGAAAAGCATGAAAGGAGTGAGGAAATTGAGAGTGATTCACTTTTGAAAGAGGAAGAATTCAGTAAAGAGCAAAATAAACATGAGAAAAACACTTTGAGTGTAAACACTTTTGAGTGCATACACCTTGAGTGAAAATGAGAGAGAAGAACTTTGCTTGAATTCTAATTTTCTATATATATATATATATATATCCTTTTGCGTAATTTAATGTCTGTTTGGAATCACAGATAGTCAAAGAAGTGGTTTCCAAAGAGGAACATCTCTGGGTACAACATTTTGAGTAAGGATGTAACCAACTTTTGAGCAACCTTGTGTAACATAATAGGAATTTTATTTTTATCCTTATTGGTTTATCTTTTGGGAATTCTGACTTGGACTCATGTGAGGACTTAGTTGGAAATCATGTTTTATATTCTTTTAAGGGCTAACACTTTGCATAGTCTAGTTTTGTCTTGTAGCAATAAAGAATGCAACTTGTTGGAATTCCATGGAGGCCAAAGATGGTTTTGTTAAACTCGTTTTTTATCCTAGAATTTGGGAGAAGCAATTTGAAGAAGAAGGTCTACAAGCTTTAGATTTGAGGACAAATCCTCTGAAAAAGGGGAGAGAGATGAGCCCAAGCCAAGGACACCATGAACCAACTTTTCCTTGGCTTAGTTTTTCTAAAGTTTGTTGAACTTAAGCTTTGTTTTGTAATAAGGGCCTAGGTTTCTTCCCAATTAGTTGAACTTTTAAAGTTGTGTTTATGTTTATTTAAGTTGTAATAGCTAGTTTAGGATTAGGCCAACCATGAAGTTCTCAAGAGAAGATCATGTTGTCAAGGCCAAGAGAATAACCACCCATCAAGACAAATAAAGAGGCAATCAAGATGTGTAATGATGCCTGAGAAGTTACAAGAATTCAATGAAACAAACCATCATCATTAGTTTGGTTAATGCATTTAATGGACGGTTACAAAATTAAGACTTCATCAATCCAGCCATCAAGCCAAGGTGGTTGCAAATTGAATCACCAATTAATGAGGCCATCATTTTTATACGGCCGAACTTTAAAACAAGAAGAGGAATTACACTTCTCATTATCATTAGAGCAATGATTAAGAGAAGGATGTTACAAACTTAATGCTTGGAAGGTTACACATCAACCAAGCAATCATGAAGTCACTAATGAGGAAGTTACAAAACTTCAAGAGATCATTAATGGAAATTAAACTCCCATTAAGAAAATGATTCCTCCATCTTCATTGTAGCTCACAGCCATGTAACATGAAAGGCCAATGAATCAAGATAAATAGAGCCAATCATTACACATGGATTGAAGAATGAAAATCAAGAGAAACCAAAAGCATAAATCACGGCAATGAATTCCATTCAAGGAGTGGTTACATTTGGCAATTATTAGGAGTGGTTACAATTAACAATCATTAGGAGAATAAAGTGTACATTTAATGTATTAATCAAACCTCTCTAGGCCGTATGAGGTTTATGCCTATATATTGTACTTGATTTACATGAAAGAGGGAGCTTGAACCTCGATGAAAAGAATGTGACTTTTGTTCAATTCCAAGAGAGTGATTCTCTTGAAACATCTCTTGGGTGAGATGCCTTAGAGTTGTTTCCATGGCTGATCTTAGAGAAACTCATAAGTGAGATGCTTAAGAGTTGATCAAAGGCTTATAAATCATTCATGATTGTGGCGCCTTCCCTCCTATCTTTGTGTTTTTCATTTTTGTTTCATCTTGAGTCTTTTAGTTACTGTATCTTGCTTAGAGTCGTCCATAGGGTTGAGTTCTTCTTTTCATCTTTTTATGTTTTGTTTGACGATCATTCATTTTCTGGTGTCTATTTGGTTGTAACAATCTTATTCAAGAACTAGTTGATGAATATAAGAATTCCTTCATCTACTCTTAAAAAGCTACATCAATTTTGAGTCTTGAAACATAAGAATGTTGGCCTTAAGGTGAGTTTAATAACAAAACCGAAATTCCTTTGTTCAAGTCTTGGATAAATTTGAACAATACCTTAAAGAAAATGTTTGGAATCAATGGTCTCATTTCCTGGGCGTATCACCATTTCCTTTCTTTTTCTCCTTTTTCCATTTTATAACATTGTATTTGTAACACCCGTCAAAAATCCTCATATATTTTAAATAATAAAATATTATTTTACAGTATATTTTGCAAATAAGAATGTTTTAGAAATAAAATAGATAAGTGTTTGATTGATAAAGTGGTATTTCAAATGTATTTTTGTCTAAAGTATGATTTTGATACTTTAAGGTTTTGTTAAAATAATAATATGTATTTTCAAGTGAAGTCTTATATATTGATAATTTTAAGGTGTATTCATGAAAGATAGTTTTAGTTATTTTGAATAGCTATCTTTTGGAATAAAGAATTGTTTTATTGGTTTTAAAGAGTCATTAAATTTGAAAATTCATATCTTTTTAACCGTAACTCGGAAAATTACGATCTTTATATGCAAACGATCGTATTGAGACGTAGAATTTAAAAATGCAAAGTTTATAATTTTATGGGTTGATTTATAAAAATTTATTTTCCAGGCTTGAGAAGCACGAATTTTGAAGATATTAATTACTAAAAATAGTTAAAGACCTCCAATGAACTATTCCTTTTGAGAATCTCTTTGATGTATGAAAATATGATTTTATAAAATGAAATGGAGGCTGTATCTATAGCCAATTAGTGCAGTTAATTATTTATTTAAAGGTGTATTTTGGAATTTATTTACTAGTCTTGTTGTTTGTACTTTTATAAAAAAAAAACTATTGTATGTGATTTTATGATTAAAAAGAAAATGAAAATAAAAAAAAATAAAAAATAAAATTGTGCATGTGTGTGCTAGGTGTCGCCGTGAGAGAGTGGGTGTGTGGTGCATGAGTGAGTCATGCTTTGACTTAGTGAACCCTAGGCTAGAAACCCATTAGCACCTAGGTTTAATTTGATGTTAATTGTGGTTAGTAGTTGACCAACCAATAGGAAGCAAGCTTAGCCCTAATCTTAATCCATTTGCTCAATGGCTTGGCTTGAGCCATGCAAGCCTTGGTGAGGACAAAACTACCCTTCTTGGCTTCACTTTTGACCAAATTCTCTTAAAGATAGGAAAGGAAGTGTTGGTTGCTTCCATATAAGTCTTGACCGTAGCATCTCAACACACTTTGTTTCTCATTTTCACTTCCAAAACTAAACACAACTCTAAGGGTAAACATCAATACTCTTAGAAAGAATTAGAAACACTTAGGGAGAGAGAGAGAACCGTGAGCATCCAAGGAGAAAAGGGAGAGGAAAATCAAGTTCAAAGCCTTAGGAACCTTGAAGATCTAGTGAAGAGGTTGAAGATCCTTTCTATATCTCTAGTCTATTTGAAGATCCTATGTTGTTCTAAGTTGCCTAATCTTCCTAAGTTTTGTAAAACCATGTATTGATGCATGTTTCGGTTCTTTGTAGATTTGTGTTTGTAATTATTTGTTTAAGTCATGATCTTGAACTCCAAGAACCTTACAAGTTTGTAAACCTAAAAACTATGGACATTCTTATTCGGCCTTGCTTAGAAATTTAGGTTGAGATGACTTTTCTTTCATGTCAAGTTCATGCATGTTAACTTGATGATGGATGGAGGTGATCTAAATGATTTGTGCCCTGATTTTTAACTTTAAAATTTTCTAAGCTTTAATCCTTGATTTTTTTCAAAGAACCTTTGATCTATGTGTTGGAATATGATTGCATGTTAATTTATTTGGTAGAACTATGGTTTGTAGTAGCATGCGAATAGGAATCAAAGCGTAGATCACAAAAAAATATATGATGTACATGAATAAAAAGGTTGTTTTTGAACAATATATCCTTGTATATATGCTACTGTTTGTGTAAATAGGTAAGAATAGGATTATGTTTGAAGGTATTTGTCTCTAACATGATAGTTTTAATTTTTAATTAACTTTATGCTTGAGTTAAAAGTCTAGAAAATGAAAAGTGAAAATGCATGATGTTTTGAGTTCAATTTGGTTTTGTATTTATTTTGCTCACATAATTTTATGTTACTTGGTTAATTCGGTTTTGGCTTGGTTTGTTTTGTTCTTGCATGAAAATGATTTAGTTTAATTAAGTTGACTAAGTGCTGAAATATGGTATGATGTGATCTTGATAAATAGCCCTTTCATATGTTTAATGATTTCGTGACTTAGCCACTGTTTTAATAATGTTAATTAAAGTGTCTCTGAATTTTGGTATGATCTTTGGAACTAGTTTACTATTTTTACAAGAAATAACTTTGTGAAAACTATTTTAAGAAAACAAATTCTTTGGTCTAAAGAAGAACAGAGTTTTCAAACTTATGTTTCTCTAAACGACTTGAAATTTTTATGGTATCCTTATCAATGTGTCCAGTAAGTCTCTGCAAAATTTGGAGTGATTTGGAGTTGGTTTGGTATTTCTTTTTTTCAAAAACAGTAAGTACAGAGGTTCAGGATTTTCGGACTTAGTGGCGGAATTAATTGAAAAAGTATTACCTAAACAACTCCAAATACTCTGAAATTTGTAATAGATGACCTTGACTATGTGAGGGACGTTTGTACCAAATTTCATGCCATTCGGAATTGATTTGCTATTTTTAACCAACGAAATTGTGCCTCAAGTCAATGCGGTTCTGTTTCGGTTTTTGTGCGAAATTTGAACTGAAACTTAAGTTCTGGATGTTTAATTTACTTGAAAATTTTATATAATGAACCTTAATATGTGTTTTAGTTTTCTGGAAATTTAGGGAATGAAATGAATTGATTTGATGAAGTTTTGAAATTTTATCTCTTGTGTCTTTCCATGATGGATTAAACTCTCTTTTGAAGCACTTTTGATAAATATGATCTTGTGAGTTTTCTTTGGTGACTTGGCTGAATGTGTATATGTGTTGGGATTCCTTGAGATAGTCGAATCATGTTTGAAGTTGTGTTTAAGACATATGAAAGTGATCTTGCATATGAGTATGAGTTAACATGTTCCGGTTTAGGCATTTATTTCTAAGAGTTAGAATATTCTGCTTTGTGTGTTATATGCTGGTTGAATTGTTTGCGAGATGTCTAATGAATTATATGATTATGTATTTCCTTACCTCAGAATATTGTGTGTGAAAGAAAATAAAGGAAAATAAGCTAATCTATTAATTACGGTATTTTCGGAATTGTTGAGAATGTGATTTTAAATGGTTTCTTTACTATCCAGCAGCTAAAGAAATCGTTTTAAAGTGTTTTGTGGACTGTTTTAATTAATTTTGAGGTATTTAAAGTATGTTCAAAAGTTGGAATGATTTTGAGAAAACGATTATGTATTATACTGTCTTACAAAATCAAAAAAGAACTTTCAAAAGGAAATAGAGATTTTATTTAATTTGAAAAGAATAATCCCACCTGAATCAATTAGTAATGAAAACATATTTTGTTTAAAGCGAGGTATTTTAAAGACGGAGGATTGAGCATCAGTCGCAAGTGCCCGCGGAAATCTGGTGCAAGTGTCTGTTGGATTGAGAGGTGAGAGACGCAGTAGACCTAAGTTAACGTGACACTTAGGCTTAGTTCTAAACTGAGTATATCAAGTTCGAAATTCTGATAATTGCTATATACTATGTGTTTACATGATTATATGTTATGATTCTGATTACCATGCATTTAAATTTATACATATATGATCTACTTGAATTTATAAGCATGTTCGAAAGGCATATGTGTCATTCTAGAATTATGGTGATGATTAAAGTGAGACAATGGTAATTATGAGAATAAAGATAGTATGGAATTCAATAGAATAAAGAGGGCTAATGTTCTAAAAAGAGTTGTGTTGCTATTTTGAGAAAGTTTGTGAAATGAGATTTTGAAAAAGTTTATGAAATGAGATTTTGAAAAAATTTATGAAACGAGATTTTGAGAAAGTTTATGAAATGAGGTTTTGAGAAAGTTTATGATATGAGGTATTGAGAAAGGTTATGAAGTGAGATGCAAGTATGTTGATGCGATCCCAGCTCTGTGCTCTGTTGAGAAAAGAGTATTGAGTGAATTAGTGGTCGGGACTCGTTGAAGGGATGCACTAAGGATGAGCCAACCTTAGGGTAATAACCAAACCTTTAAAAGACTTTAAAAGACATTGACGAATGCGAATGCGGTGAGAAATGAGTGCGAAGTAGTGGAGAGGAAGATACCCCGGAATATCAGGGATATTCGGGTTGTGAATGCAATAGGGTAGGCTAGGCTCCTCTCCTAGTACGGTGTGGTTCGGGGACGAACCCGGCGGAAGCTGGTGGGCATGTAAGACCCGGGCTGATGAGGGCGGGGAGTGATCGCCGGTGCAAGAGGCACGGACAAGGAGCGGCTCCTGGCAGGCTTCTAAGGGAGGGGTACATGGATGAACCGACACATCGGAATGAGAGGGTGATCCTGAGACTGTGTAGGTATGGGACTACATAGTACAGGAAGGCTTAAATGAATTGATTGGTACTACCCATATCAACAAGATGCATCTTCTTTTCGGTAGCCCATCACATAAGAACTCCATGGTTAAGTGTGCTTGACTTGGGGTAATTCTGGGATGGGTGACCTCCTGGGAAGTTTTCCCGGGAAGTGTGCGAGTGAGGACAAAGCACGCTGAAAAGACTCGTGTTGGTATGTGGGGACAGTCGCAATCCATTTGCCGGCCAGGGATGTTACAGATGGTATCATAGCAATGGTTAATCCTCAGTGACCTTAAGCATAGCCTTATATGCTTACTCTGTGTAACTCTGTGGTGTCTATAGTGTCAGTCTGTGTCTGTGTTATCTTGTTGAAACCTTCTTGTCTTCTTTCCAAGATAAACGATGTCTCGTCCTCGTGGAAGACCTCGTGGTTCTGGCTCGGGCAACTCTGGTAGGGATGCTGAAATCCCAAATCCTGCAACTCTTATGGCTCAGATGACTACGGTGATGACGGGCGTCAATAATAATTTGCAAGCATTACACCAGCAAGTCCAACAGAATTACAATAACAATCAGAATCAAGCTCGGGATATGGAAGCACAAGGGTATAAAGGATTGGATGAGTTTTGTCGTCGGAATCCGAAGGAATTTGCTGGAGGTTTCGCCCCGGATGAAGCTCTAAGTTGGATAGAAAACTTGGAGAGGATATTTGAAGGAATGGTACAGTGTAGTGATGAACAGAAGTTAGCATATGCTGGATATATGATGACAAAAGAGGCTGCAGCTTGGTGGAGGACAGCTAAGCGAGTAATGATGAACGCTAGAGAGGAGATCAATTGGGAGTCTTTCAAAGGAAAATTCATGGAGAAGTATTTTCCAATTGATGTGAGAACTGAGAAAGAGATGGAATTTCTGAAGTTGGTGCAAGGAGACTTACCAATTGGAGAATATGCTTCAGGATTTGAAGAGTTGGCTAAGTATGTGCCACAGTATATTGGAGGAGAAAACGAGAGATCGAAATGCGCTAAGTTTAGGGATGGACTTAAACCAAAAATTAAGTTGGCTTTCTCTCATTTGGAAATCGAGGACTTCGCTACTCTTGTCAATCGATGCCGTATGTATGAAGCAGGTTTAAACGCTAAGAGTGCTGTAAAGAAAGTATTGAATTCATCTTCATCTTATGGACCAACTCATAACCCTTCTTTTCATCAAGGTTCTGGTGGAAAGTACCGGACTCTAAATCCGTACTCTAGTGGAAGGAGAAATCAACGCTCAGGAAGGAATGGACATGGTGGGAATGCAGGAGGTAACGCGAACAGAGGAGAGAGTCATAGAAGCAGCAATCAGGGAGGCAATATCATGGGATGTGACGGTAGTAGTCGCGATAACACTAAAAGATCAAGGCAAGGAAGCACCCTTCCTTACTGCAACAGATGCAATCGCAAACACTATAGACCAATATGCCCATCTTGGAATCCAAACTGTTATAATTGCAATAGGCCGGGTCATATAATGAGGGATTGTAGAGCGCCAAGGCAAGTGACTAACCCGAAAGCTTCAAATCAACCAAATCAATAAGGTAGAGTGTTTACCATGAATGAAGCTGAAACTGTCAATGCTGCTGATCTGAACCCAGGTTAATGTCTTAATTATTCTCTAGTAAAGTGTTATAGTCGCCGAGGTAACATAGGTCTGAATGATCAAGAGTAGATTGATAGTTGGAGTCGAACACAAAACGTGTGGCGGCAACGAGTTTAGTAGTGAGTTAGATCGAAGTTGGGGAGGGTCTGGTACGCTGATGCTCAAATTCTACCCCGCATTTCTCGGGGACGAGAAATCTTTAAGTTGGGGAGAATGTAACACCCATCAAAAATCCTCGTATATTTTAAATAATAAAATATTATTTTACAGTATATTTTGCAAATAAGAATGTTTTAGAAATAAAATAGATAAGTGTTTGATTGATAAAGTGGTATTTCAAATGTATTTTTGTCTAAAGTATGATTTTGATACTTTAAGGTTTTGTTAAAATAATAATATGTATTTTCAAGTGAAGTCTTATATATTGATAATTTTAAGGTGTATTCATGAAAGATAGTTTTAGTTATTTTGAATAGCTATCTTTTGGAATAAAGAATTGTTTTATTGGTTTTAAAGAGTCATTAAATTTGAAAATTCATATCTTTTTAACCGTAACTCGGAAAATTACGATCTTTATATGCAAACGATCGTATTGAGACGTAGAATTTAAAAATGCAAAGTTTATAATTTTATGGGTTGATTTATAAAAATTTATTTTCCAGGCTTGAGAAGCACGAATTTTGAAGATATTAATTACTAAAAATAGTTAAAGACCTCCAATGAACTATTCCTTTTGAGAATCTCTTTGATGTATGAAAATATGATTTTATAAAATGAAATGGAGGCTGTATCTATAGCCAATTAGTGCAGTTAATTATTTATTTAAAGGTGTATTTTGGAATTTATTTACTAGTCTTGTTGTTTGTACTTTTATAAAAAAAAAACTATTGTATGTGATTTTATGATTAAAAAGAAAATGAAAATAAAAAAAAATAAAAAATAAAATTGTGCATGTGTGTGCTAGGTGTCGCCGTGAGAGAGTGGGTGTGTGGTGCATGAGTGAGTCATGCTTTGACTTAGTGAACCCTAGGCTAGAAACCCATTAGCACCTAGGTTTAATTTGATGTTAATTGTGGTTAGTAGTTGACCAACCAATAGGAAGCAAGCTTAGCCCTAATCTTAATCCATTTGCTCAATGGCTTGGCTTGAGCCATGCAAGCCTTGGTGAGGACAAAACTACCCTTCTTGGCTTCACTTTTGACCAAATTCTCTTAAAGATAGGAAAGGAAGTGTTGGTTGCTTCCATATAAGTCTTGACCGTAGCATCTCAACACACTTTGTTTCTCATTTTCACTTCCAAAACTAAACACAACTCTAAGGGTAAACATCAATACTCTTAGAAAGAATTAGAAACACTTAGGGAGAGAGAGAGAACCGTGAGCATCCAAGGAGAAAAGGGAGAGGAAAATCAAGTTCAAAGCCTTAGGAACCTTGAAGATCTAGTGAAGAGGTTGAAGATCCTTTCTATATCTCTAGTCTATTTGAAGATCCTATGTTGTTCTAAGTTGCCTAATCTTCCTAAGTTTTGTAAAACCATGTATTGATGCATGTTTCGGTTCTTTGTAGATTTGTGTTTGTAATTATTTGTTTAAGTCATGATCTTGAACTCCAAGAACCTTACAAGTTTGTAAACCTAAAAACTATGGACATTCTTATTCGGCCTTGCTTAGAAATTTAGGTTGAGATGACTTTTCTTTCATGTCAAGTTCATGCATGTTAACTTGATGATGGATGGAGGTGATCTAAATGATTTGTGCCCTGATTTTTAACTTTAAAATTTTCTAAGCTTTAATCCTTGATTTTTTTCAAAGAACCTTTGATCTTTGTGTTGGAATATGATTGCATGTTAATTTATTTGGTAGAACTATGGTTTGTAGTAGCATGCGAATAGGAATCAAAGCGTAGATCACAAAAAAAATATATGATGTACATGAATAAAAAGGTTGTTTTTGAACAATATCTCCTTGTATATATGCTACTGTTTGTGTAAATAGGTAAGAATAGGATTATGTTTGAAGGTATTTGTCTCTAACATGATAGTTTTAATTTTTAATTACCTTTATGCTTGAGTTAAAAGTCTAGAAAATGAAAAGTGAACATGCATGATGTTTTGAGTTCAATTTGGTTTTGTATTTATTTTGCTCACATAATTTTATGTTACTTGGTTAATTCGGTTTTGGCTTGGTTTGTTTTGTTCTTGCATGAAAATGATTTAGTTTAATTAAGTTGACTAAGTGCTGAAATATGGTATGATGTGATCTTGATAAATAGCCCTTTCATATGTTTAATGATTTCGTGACTTAGCCACTGTTTTAATAATGTTAATTAAAGTGTCTCTGAATTTTGGTATGATCTTTGGAACTAGTTTACTATTTTTACAAGATATAACTTTGTGAAAACTATTTTAAGAAAACAAATTCTTTGGTTTAAAGAAGAACAGAGTTTTCAAACTTATGTTTCTCTAAACGACTTTAAATTTTTATGGTATCCTTATCAATGTGTCCAGTAAGTCTCTGAAAAATTTGGAGTGATTTGGAGTTGGTTTGGTATTTCTTTTATTTGAAAAACAGTAAGTACAGAGGTTCAGGATTTTCGGACTTAGTGGCGGAATTAATTGAAAAAGTATTACCTAAACAACTCCAAATGCTCTGATATTTTTACTATATGACCTTGACTATGTGAGGGACGTTTGTACCATATTTTATGCCATTCGGAATTGATTTGCTATTTTTAACCAACGAAATTGTGCCTCAAGTCAATGCGGTTCTGTTTCGGGTTTTGTGCGAAATTTGAACTGAAACTTAAGTTCTGGAAGTTTAATTTACTTGAAAATTTTATATATTGAACCTTAATATGTGTTTTAGTATTCTGGAAATTTAGGGAATGAAATGAATTGATTTGATGAAGTTTTGAAATTTTATCTCTTGTGTCTTTCCATGATGGATTAAACTCTCTTTTGAAGCACTTTTGATAAATATGATCTTGTGAGTTTTCTTTGGTGACTTGACTGAATGTGTATATGTGTTGGGATTCCTTGAGATAGTCGAATCATGTTTGAAGTTGTGTTTAAGACATATGAAAGTGATCTTGCATATGAGTATGAGTTAACATGTTCCGGTTTAGGCATTTATTTCTAAGAGTTAGGATATTCTGCTTTGTGTGTTATATGCTGGTTGAATTGTTTGCGAGATGTCTAATGAATTATATGATTATGTATTTCCTTACCTCAGAATATTGTGTGTGAAAGAAAATAAAGGAAAATAAGCTAATCTATTAATTACGGTATTTTCGGAATTGTTGAGAATGTGATTTTAAATGGTTTCTTTACTATCCAGCAGCTAAAGAAATCGTTTTAAAGTGTTTTGTGGACTGTTTTAATTAATTTTGAGGTATTTAAAGTATGTTCAAAAGTTGGAATGATTTTGAGAAAACGATTATGTATTATACTGTCTTACAAAATCAAAAAAGAACTTTCAAAAGGAAATAGAGATTTTATTTAATTTGAAAAGAATAATCCCACCTGAATCAATTAGTAATGAAAACATATTTTGTTTAAAGCGAGGTATTTTAAAGACGGAGGATTGAGCATCAGTCGCAAGTGCCCGCGGAAATCTGGTGCAAGTGTCTGTTGGATTGAGAGGTGAGAGACGCAGTAGACCTAAGTTAACGTGACACTTAGGCTTAGTTCTAAACTGAGTATATCAAGTTCGAAATTCTGATAATTGCTATATACTATGTGTTTACATGATTATATGTTATGATTCTGATTACCATGCATTTAAATTTATACATATATGATCTACTTGAATTTATAAGCATGTTCGAAAGGCATATGTGTCATTCTAGAATTATGGTGATGATTAAAGTGAGACAATGGTAATTATGAGAATAAAGATAGTATGGAATTCAATAGAATAAAGAGGGCTAATGTTCTAAAAAGAGTTGTGTTGCTATTTTGAGAAAGTTTGTGAAATGAGATTTTGAAAAAGTTTATGAAATGAGATTTTGAAAAAATTTATGAAACGAGATTTTGAGAAAGTTTATGAAATGAGGTTTTGAGAAAGTTTATGATATGAGGTATTGAGAAAGGTTATGAAGTGAGATGCAAGTATGTTGATGCGATCCCAGCTCTGTGCTCTGTTGAGAAAAGAGTATTGAGTGAATTAGTGGTCGGGACTCGTTGAAGGGATGCACTAAGGATGAGCCAACCTTAGGGTAATAACCAAACCTTTAAAAGACTTTAAAAGACATTGACGAATGCGAATGCGGTGAGAAATGAGTGCGAAGTAGTGGAGAGGAAGATACCCCGGAATATCAGGGATATTCGGGTTGTGAATGCAATAAGGTAGGCTAGGGCGGTAAAACGTCATGATGCCTTGAGTACTACTCTGGGCGGAATGAATTCGACATGTGGTATACCAGACGTGGTGGGGACTGGGTCCTAAGCCGTGGTAAGTTCTGCACCCGGAACTAGAATAGTACTGTCACCCCTATGGCAATTCAGGAACAGTGAGAGGGACTGGAACGGGGCTCTTTGATTTTGCCACTGTACCCGACTTTTCTAAAGTGTGCCTTGATTATATTATTTGATTTGAGACTGTACCCTATTTTCTACAGTTCTCCTGGCTTGGAACCATTTGATTTGTTGAGACAGCTGTCAAGCCCGCGTGGTAAAGGTCCTGTACTCATGTTTACTTCTGACTAGGTTGGGTGGATGACCAAGGAAATGTAGACGTGTGTGCTAACTGCGAAAGAACGAGTACCTCGATCATACTTTATAATCCCCCAATCATCGATGGTTGTGATCCGATAAGACTTGATAAGAAAAGTTTAAGAGTAATGAAAAGACTTATAATCATAAGAAGCAAAAGCTTATGAAATATTGATGAAGAGAAACGAATCGTGAAATGAAAGTATGGAAAAGTGAAAGAAATCCTATGAGAATGGGAATGAATAAGATTCACAAGTTAAGAATGAGTAAGTAATTGAGAAGGAGAAAGTAATTGAGAAAGGGAGAATGATTATGTTGCCAAATGAGAATAAGTTTGGCAAGATAATGTTGATGATGATAATGATAATGATAAACTTGAATTATGTGTTGTATGTGTGTGCATTGTTATGTATGTATTGTCTTGATATCTTGCCTATTGTAAACCCACACCGTCGACGATGCGTCGTTCGGAATGCTTACTCTCTCCTGTCTCGTTGGCATATCGGTGTTGCTGGTATTTCAACGGGCATATGGAATGTCGTATGGAGATCACCACCTGGAAAAGGCATGGAAACGGTTGGAAGCCTACTCCCTATGGTTGGGTATGGACTGGATGTACTCAGATAGTGATTCCGGACTCGGAGCACACCTTGAGTGGAGTTAACCTGGAACCACATCTGGGACAAGTCACAGTACGAGGATACAGCAGCTACGAAGAAAAGGTGCGAAATGAGACTCAGGAAAGCTTCACCACTTTAGATAAATTGGATTTGGAGTCAAACGACAACGGGAAAGCAGCGACAGAGATGGCATCATCTTCGGGAGTGAAAAAAGGGCGCAAGGAGAAAGGGAAACTTCATCCGGTTGTTTTTGACAGGAAGGTTTAAGGGTAGTGTTATTAGCCTAAGTCTGTTGTTAGTATTTTGAGTCAAGGATTACCGAGCAATGAACCATTTATGTAATTAAGCTGAGTTTTCAGTTCTGTCTTGTTGAGTACCTCTACTTGAAGGATTGGACAATGTAATCTTTTGAAAACAGTCATGAATACTTTTGATATGATACAAGGGATTATGATACTCTTTGAATAAAGTTACCTTATGAAGATGAATGTTTTATGTAAAGAAATGTTTTAGTAACAACTCGGTTTTCATTGAAGAATGTTAAGTGTATCAACGACACCTCAATAACGTTTTAAAAAAAAAAAATTTTTGGCATCATTTTTAGCAACTTCATAAATAACTGTTGGTTATTCTGTGTTACGAAAATCGGGCTAATACACTCAAAGAAACACAAACCAAGAATCAAACCAATCTTGGCCACAGTTTCAACCAAACCGATTTAGGGACACAAAATTTTGTGACAAAACAAATTCTGCCACGGTTTTAGAAACATAACCTAACCTTGACCTCGGTTTTAGATAAACCGATTTAGCAACAACAGAATTCGTGACAAGAAAACAAAGACTGCCACGGATTTGACACTAAACGACTTAACAACAAAAGAAAACATGACAAGATAACCCAAAGTTGTCACGGTTTTAAATCGTCTAAAAAAAACAATACACTCTAAACAAAAATTAGGGACAACAAAAAATCAAACAGCAATGAATTTTACTTTGAATATAACACATCAAAATGAAAATGGCTACGGTTTGGAATTGTCACAACTTGACAAACACAAAAATTGACTCAAATGATTCAAACTAGAATCAAACTCAAAAATGACTCAATTTTTTTTTCTTTTTTTTCAAGACTCAAAAAGAAAAATACCTTGGAAGTAAAATAATCTGAATCATGTACCACTGGATGAGTGGTTCATCTCATAGCTCTAAATCCAAGTTGATGTGATACCAAGTTGACGATAACAACACCTTAGACGTTTTCTCTTAGAGCTTCTAGCTCTGATACCAAGTTGATGCGCCCAGGAAATGAGACCATCGATTCCAAGTCTTTTATCCAAGGAATAGATCAAATGATCTAGACTCAAACTTTAGAAACTTATACTCATTTTGGTGATCTTTTATTTAAATGATCTTGATTTTGGGTTGATCTTTTATAAAGCTTTGATTTTGTCTTGATCTATGAAAAGCTTTGATCTTGAAGTCATGCATGTTGTTTTTGAACAAAAAGCTTTGATCTTTTCCTAATGCATGTCATGGCTTTGCAAAGAAACCAAGGAAACAAGCTTTTGAAGAATGATTTTGACTTGATCTATGACTTATGTTCTTGCATGTTAAATTTGAGTGAAAAGATTTGATTTTCCCTTGATGCATGTCACGGTTTTTGGTCCCTTTTTACTCAAGATGATTTTGATCTTTGATTTGTATTATTATGATTGATTTTATGACTTGATCTATAAGATCTAAGTACATGCATGTTGGATTTGTGACTTGATCTAGGATTTTTGTAGATGCATACAAATGGTTACATGATTTGAGTGCATGATCTTATATTTTTTTTTAAGAAAATGAAAAGCTTGAATAAAAAATGTTCCTTTTCTTGATGTGAGTTTCAGTCAAGTCTAGAAAGTGAGGAGCTTGTGCTTTTTGATTTTATTTGAGTTTATGCATGTTGATGTTCGGATTAGATTGGTTGATTTTAGGCACATGCAAGTGATTAATTGAGTGTTAAAGTGCATAACCTTGATTTTGTTAAAGTTAAAATGAAAAGCTTGAGTTTTGGATTTTGTGCATGTGAAAATCTTGAACAAAAATCTTGCCTTGATGATGATGATGTACGGTTATGATGATATGGAAAGAGATCATGCTTTGAAAACTATTTTTAGTACATGCAAGACTTAGTCTAGTGTTTTGATCATTTGCATGTAAAAATGTTTGCCTAAAAACCTTGTTATTTGCCTTGATGACATTCGGTCATGTCATGATTAAATGGGTTAAGAATTACTGTTCAAGATTATTTTCAAATAAACATTTTCACAATCAAACACTGTAGGACAGGATTACATACATCACATAATATTTCTTGGACAACATCTAGATAAATCCCAAACAATTAATCATATAGCATCCAAACAAATCATTTTAAGTTTCTAAACTCTTCCTATCCAAGTCATGTACACATATAAACAATTCAATTAACATGCAACATTTAGAACAAACCAAGTCTAACCTTCACACTTTGTCAAAACCGAATCATATAGGCAATGAAACCAAGACAAGACACAAATCGTTTAATTAATTTTATCGTTACTTAAATCAAACCAATCATTCAAGATCTCAACATGCATGCGACCAAATTCATAGTTTTAGTCTAAAATCATTTGATTACTAACATATATGACAAGCTCTTCATCATTAAAGTGCATTTCCCACACACAATAATTCTTAACCCATTTAATCATGACATGGCCGAATGTCATCAAGGCAAATAACAAGGTTTTTAGGCAAACATTTTTACATGCAAATGATCAAAACACTAGACTAAGTCTCGCATGTACTAAAAATAGTTTTCAAAACATGGTCTCTTTCCATATCATCATAACCGTACATCATCATCATCAAGGCAAGATTTTTGTTCAAGATTTTCACATGCACAAAATCCAAAACTCAAGCTTTTCATTTTAACTTTAACAAAATAAAGGTTATGCACTTTAACACTCAATTAATCACTTGCATGTGCCTAAAATCAACCAATCTAATCCGAACATCAACATGCATAAACTCAAATAAAATCAAAAAGCACAAGCTCCTCACTTTCTAGACTTGACTGAAACTCACATCAAGAAAAGGAACATTTTTTATTCAAGCTTTTCATTTTCTTAAAAAAAATATAAGATCATGCACTCAAATCATGTAACCATTTGTATGCATCTACAAAAATCCTAGATCAAGTCACAAATCCAACATGCATGTACTTAGATCTTATAGATCAAGTCATAAAATCAATCATAATAATACAAATCAAAGATCAAAATCATCTTGAGTAAAAAGGGACCAAAAACCGTGACATGCATCAAGGGAAAATCAAATCTTTTCACTCAAATTTAACATGCAAGAACATAAGTCATAGATCAAGTCAAAATCATTCTTCAAAAGCTTGTTTCCTTGGTTTCTTTGCAAAGCCATGACATGCATTAGGAAAAGATCAAAGCTTTTTGTTCAAAAACAACATGCATGACTTCAAGATCAAAGCTTTTCATAGATCAAGACAAAATCAAAGCTTTATAAAAGATCAACCCAAAATCAAGACATGCAACTACTTAAATTGATTTTTCTAAGCATGAAACCAACATGCAATCACTTAGATCTAATTAAAAAGCATCAAGACATGATTTTCTAGCCATGGCCGAATCATCTAGCTCATGGTTTAGCATTTTACAAGTTTCATTGACCTTAAAAGTTCAAGATCAAAGCATAAATGATACATGCAAAAGAAAACAAGATCACAAGGCCATAAAATCAAACATGCACAGGAAAAGAAATTTACAAAACCACAAATCAAAACTAACTCTAAAATTCTAGGATCTTCGAATCACCCACCAAAATCAAGGTCTTCTAGCCTCTAGCACTTTGATCTTCAAGGAAATCTTTAGGTTTTTGGCTTGAACTCCTTCTTCTTCTTCCTCTCTCACTCACGGCCACTCTCTCTCTCTCTCTCTAAGAGCTTGATGGACTCTTATAGTGAAGTGTTTAGAAATGAAGAGAAATGAAAGGAAAATGAGTGAAATGAACTAAGGGCTAAAGCTTATATAGGCAAACCGTGAGTTTAATTTTTTGCCCTTGGTTAATTTCGGTTCTTGTGTGGCTAGGAGGGGCAATTTTGGCATTTTGGTTTGTTGCATGGGTGGATTTTATCAAGGAGACAATGAGGAGTAATTTAAGGCTTTAGGTCTAATCACTCACTATTTTATTTCCTACATCACATCTCCTAATTTATTTCCATAGATTAAATTTTACTTTCAATTTTCTTAACCTAGAAGAAAATAAACTTTCTACTCTCTCTTCATGCATGCTTGCCACCTATACACACTTATACACAAATCTTAATTTTTATTTCTTTAATCACACACATCATGTTATGCCACCTTGATGGAAAACAATAGAATGCAAAGAATTCACACATCACATAAACATTCACATACACCTCACATCAAATGCTCATTTTAATTTTAAATTCACTTTATAAGACTATATAAAATAGTTTTCCTTTTTTAACATAACAATCATCATCAATTCAAATAAAACTCCAAAACACACACTTTAAATAAAACAATTAACTGCACCACTTGGCTATAGACATAGCCCTCATTTCATTTTCTAAAATCATATTTGCATATATATAAAAGAGATCCTCAAAAGGAAAAGTTCATTTGAAGTCCTTAACTATTTTTACCAATTTAAATACTCAAAATTCGTTTACAATGCACTCAGGAAATAAATTCTCGTAAATCAACCCAGAAAAATATAAGAATTATATTTTCAAATCCGACATTTCAAGACGATCGTTTTCATATAAAGATCATAAAATTCGGAGTTATGGTTAAAAAGATATGAATTTTCAAAGTCATTCAATTTATTAGAGTTCACAAAGAATTTCACTTCTTTAAAGGAATCTCAAATAATAAAACCACTGGATTTGAGTCCATGAAAATACTTATTTTCACACAAAAACATCTATCGTTGATAAAACATATTTCAAAAATTCATTTAAAACAGACGAGTAATTTGCGGGTCGTCACATTCTCCCCAACTTAAAGATTTCTCGTCCCCGAGAAATACGTTACGGATTGGGCAGCAGGACACAAAACTCTCGCATTACGGTGAGGTCCATGAGAACACTCTCATTCTCACTTCGTGGTCATACTTCCTGTGCGGGCACCATTTAATTTACAGTATTCCTCGTTTATCGCTTTCGGACGAAGAGGCTCCACACGTGCTACCACTCGCGTGTCGAATCGAGTCAAGTCCAATGAACTAAACAAAGAGGACACCATCTCTTTAACTGATCGTCGTTACAGAAGTCTCAACTTTAGGTACAAACTTAGGGAATATCAAGAAAACATAATTTCACGCATCTCCAAGAGTACGAGGTTTTACCCAAAATCCTTAGATATTCACTACTCTTGACAACTTCGGATTCCTACTAATCCACAAGTGACTACTCCATCCTTCAGTTCTTCTTCTAATTCTAATGCTTTCCTCCATCATTTCCATGACTTAGGGGAATTCTATTGCAACTTTGGTTTTACTTTCTCAAAACAAGTTCACTTTTCTCGTCAAATTCGCCCTAAACATCGATCATGCCTATCACTTTCACCTTCTAAACATTTAATTATAGCACAAAAGTGGTTCTAATCTTCCGGATTCTCATCATAATTTCCTCAAATTAATGACAATATACACCTCTTTTCTTCCTTACAACTCCCCAACTTCGATCAAACGTACTACAAGGTTCGCCATTGTCCTATATTTTATTCAATCATCACCATTGATCCATCCATGATCATTCAAGCTTAAGCTATCGGGGTAACTACGACACTTTCATTTTCACAAGTCAGGCTTATGGATTTCTAAAAGGGTTGATAATGCTATGGTTTCATAGTAAGTCTCATGAAGAAAAGTTCAAATTTCAGCAACAATGACTGTTTTCGTTGAAGCAATTCAACAAACATGGGGATCCAGGGATAACATCCTATTTCCTCAAAGGTAATGACTATCCTTGTACCAAGAGGTGCGTCAATATCAACAAACTTGGGTCTAACAAGCAATAATATAACACCAAAGGTTATGGGGGCTCGACTTAGAATCTATTCGCTTTCTACTCGATCTACTTCCTTCAAACTACTTAACCAACAGATTCATCAGATCAACAATGCAGACACTAGAGACACAGACAGAGTCACACAAACAAAGCATGTAAGCCCATGTTTAAGGCCACTAAGGATTACCATAAGCTCTGATACCATAATGTAACAGCCCGATTTTCGTAACACAAAATATCCAACTTTTATTTTCTAAGTTGTGAAAATTAGGCCAAATTTTTTTTTGAAACACTATTGAAATGTCGTTGGTGCACATAACACTCTTTACCGCAAACCGAGTTGTTACTAAAATATTTCTTTACATAAAACATTCATCGTCATAAAGTGGCTTGGTTCAAAAAGCATCGTGATCCATTGCATGGTTTCAAAAGTATTCATGACTGTTTCTAAAAGATTACATCATCAAGTCTCCCAAAGTGGAATTACTCAACAAGACAAAATTAACAACTTAGCTGAATTACATAACTGGTTCATTGCTCTGGTAATCCTCGACTCACAACACTAACAACAAAGTTAGACTATGAGGTACTAATACCACCCACAATAGATACACTATTCTTCGATCTTTCTATTGAACGCGACTTGTCGAAGCTTCCCTTTCATCTTGCGTCTTTTCTTCGCACCCAAAGTTGATGCCATCCATAGGGAGTAGCCTTCCAACCATCTCCGTGCCTTTTCCAGGTGGTGATCTCCATAGGATGCTCCATCTGCCCGTTGAAATACCAGCAGCACCGATATGCCAACAAGACAGGAGAGAGTAAGCATTCCGAACGACGCATCGTCGACAGTGTGGGTTTATAGTAGGCAAGATATTAAGACAATACAAACATAGCAATGCAACATAAAATACCACACCGCATTCATGTATATCATCATTATTATCATCATCATACGTTATCTTGCCAACTTATTTTCACTTCTCAACATGCACATTTTTTCTTTCTTTCATGCTCTTCTCAATCACATCTTACGAATCTTTCACTTTCATTCTTTTCCTTCTTCATAGGGTTTCAATCATCTTTCCTTACTTTTCATCCTCAACTCGTTTCTCATTATCAACATTCCAAAGGATTTCGCTTCTTATAATTATAAGTCTTTTCCCGACTCTTAAAATTTTCTTATTAAGTCTTATTGGATCACATCCATCGATGATTGGGGAAAATTAAAATATCATCGAGGTACTCGTTTCTTTCGCAGTTAGCACACACGTCTACATCTCCTCGGTCATCCACCCAACCTAGTCGGAAGCAAACAGGAGTACAGGACCTTTACCACGCGAGCTTGAAAGTTGTCTCAAAAAATCAAATGGCTCCAAGCCAGGAGAACTGTAGAAAATCCGGTACAGTCTCAAATCAAATCATATCATAAAGGAGCACTGTAGAAAAATCAGGTACAGTGGAAAAATCTTAGAGCCCCGTTCCAGTTCCTCTCACTGTTCCTGAATAGCCATAGGGGGCGACAGTACTATTCTAGTTGCGCTGCAGAACTTACCACGGCTTTGGACCTAGTCCCTACCACGTCTGGTATACCACATATGGAGTTTGTTCTGCCTAGAAAGTACTCAAGGCTTCTTGACGTTTCACCGTCATTGCCTTCCCCTATTGCCATCACAACCCGAATATCCCTGATACCCGGGGTATCTTCCTCTCCACTACTTTGCACTCATCGCTCACCGCATACGCATTCGTCAATGTCTTTTAAAGAGTTTTAAAGTTTAATTATTACCCTAAGGTCGGCTCATCCTTGGTGCATCCCTTCAACGAGTCCCGACCGCTAATCTCTCAATCTTTTCTCAACAGAGGACAAAGCTAGGATCGCATCAACATACTTGCATCTCATTTCACAATCTTTCTCAAAATAACATTTCATAGTCCTTCTCAAAATATCATTTCATAATCTTTCTCAAAACCTCATTTCATACTCAAAACCTCATTTCATAAACTTTCTCAAAATCTTATTCCACAAACTATCTCAAAATATCATTTCATAAACTTTCTCAAAAATCTCATTTCACAAACTTTCTCAAAATCTCATTTCACAAACTTTCTCAAAATCTCATTTCACAATCTGTCTCAAAAATCTTATTTCATCATCTTTCTCAAAATAACAACATATCGCTTTTGGAATATCAGCCCTCTGGCTTCACATAGTTCAACTCATATCATATCTCACTTCAGTAGACAACAACAGCATCACTTTCCCCAGCTCTGGTTCATCCATATCATTATCATCAAATTTTGCTCAATAGCATTATTCTCATCAGCATTACAATACTTTTCGCTCACATCATGACTTATCTCTTACCACGTTCTTTCGGTTCTCATAATATCTCTTATCCTTCCACAATCTCAACTCTTTATCTCTTTTCTGATCATTCTCATATCTCTTATCATTATCTCTTTTCTTAATGTCTTATCAAGGCTGCCTTATTCCATAAGGACTTAGGCCAAACAGGGTATTATATCTTCTCTTAGTGTTTCATCACTTTCAGAACCTTTAATATCATTCGTCTTTCTTCTCAATCATATATCATCACTTTCTCAAGCTTATTCACATTATCTCATTTTCAAGACGTAACAGACGTCTATCAGCATGCTTCTCTCATTACTTAACAATTCAAACATCATCATGCATAATTAAACAGATAAACATAAACATGCTATTTCAAATCATCATATAATTTCATCACACAACAACATGTGGTCTTTGTCTCCTTCGTATAAGTGGCCACACAACACAAACAATTGCCACTATAATACTGACTCGGAACCACCAAGTTCCGATCTTTGAGATGATCCGGAACGTCCTAATAAATCACCTAAATACCACGGTGTCTTACGGAAGCTTCTCTCTCACCTCAAGTCCAGCAATTAAATGTACACGATCTCCGCGAATCCTTGTCGCTGCCAGCTGCCCCAATACCTCGTCTTTAAAATTCCTCGTATTAGACAGAGCACATTATTATTAACTTATATAAGAAAATCGTCTCTCAACTCAAACACATTTCATTTCTCGTCGGATAGCTTAAAACATAATTGTTTTCTCAAAACAACTCCAACTTTTTCCAGTACTTTAAGTATTTCAAAACCATTTGAAAATATCTAATAAAATAATTTAAACCAATCTATTTGGTTTTTGTTCCGTCTTGGACAGCACCTTAATCATATCCAAAAACACCGAAAAATTCACCATTTTTAATCCGGCTTTTTCCCAAATCAAATACCACTAGAAAACCATACTTTAAATCATATGAACACATTTTTAAAGTTAAGAAACAAGTCTAAACGATTCTGGACAGCAAAGGATTGCTTCACAAAACCACTTTAATAAAAACCCGAAAACAACGTAAAAGTACTTTTGCTTCCCCAAACATTCCTTATTACAAACCAACACTTTGTTACTTTTAAAATTCAAGCTTCAATGCAAAAAAATAAAGCTAGGGCAGCCATCAAACATAATCCATAATTTCAAGTTATTTCAAAGACAACAACCTTACAATCAATTAGTCTTCAAGATTATTTTCAAATAAACATTTTCACAATCAAACACTGTAGGACAGGATTACATACATCACATAATAGTTCTTGGACAACATCTAGATAAATCCCAAACAATTAATCATATAGCATCCAAACAAATCATTTTAAGTTTCTAAACTCTTCCTAACCAAGTCATGTACACACATCATATAAACATTCACATACAACTCACATCAAATACTCATTTTAATTTTAAATTCACTTTATAAGACTATATAAAAAAGTTTTCCTTTTTAACATAACAATCATCATCAATTCAAATAAAACACCAAAACCCAAAATGTTTATTTGAAAATAATCTTGAAGACTAATTTGATTGTAAGGTTGTTGTCTTTGAAATAACTTGAAATTATGGATTGTGTTTGATGGCTACCCAAGCTTTATTTTTTTGTATTGAAGCTTGAATTTTAAAAGTAACAAAGTGTTGGTTTGTAATAAGGAATGTTTGGGGAAGCAAAAGTATTTTTACGTTGTTTTCGGGTTTTTATTAAAGTGGTTTTGTGAAGCAATCCTTTGCTGTCCAGAATCGTTTAGACTTGTTTCTTAACTTTAAAAATGTGTTCATATGATTTAAAGTATGGTTTTCAAGTGGTATTTGATTTGGGAAAAAGCCGGATTAAAAACGGTGAATTTTTCGGTGTTTTTGGATATGATTAAGGTGCTGTCCAAGACGGACCAGCAACCAAATAGATTGGTTTAAATTATTTTATTAGATATTTTCAAATGGTTTTGAAATACTTAAAGTACTGGAAAAAGTTAGAGTTGTTTTGAGAAAACAATTATGTTTTAAGCTATCCGACGAGAAATGAAATGTGTTTGAGTTGAGAGACGATTTTCTTATATAAGTTAATAATAATGTGCTCTGTCTAAAATGAGGAATTTTAAAAACGAGGTATTGGGGCAGCTGGCAGTGACAAGGATTCGCGGAGATCGTGTACATTTAATTGCTGGACTTGAGGTGAGAGAGAAGCTTCCCTAAGACACCGTGGTATTTAGGTGATTTATTAGGACGTTCCGGATCATCTCAAAGATCGGAACTTGGTGGTTCCGAGTCAGTATTATAGTGGCAATTGTTTGTGTTGTGTGGCCACTTATAAAAAGGAGAGAAACACCACATGTTGTTGTGTGATGAAATTATATGATGATTTGAAATAGCATGCTTATGTTTAACTGTTTAATTATGCATGATGATGTTTGAATTGTTAAGTAATGAGAGAAGCATGCTGATAGACGTCTGTTACGTCTTGAAAATGAGATAATGTGAATAAGCTTGAGAAAGTGATGATATATGATTGAGAAGAAAGACGAATGATTATAAAGGTTCTGAAAGTGATGAAACACTAAGAGAAGATATAATACCCTGTTTGGCCTAAGTCCTTATGGAATAAGGCAGCCCTGATAAGACATTAAGAAAAGAGATAATGATAAGAGATATGAGAATGATCAGAAAAGAGATAAAGAGTTGAGATTGTGGAAGGATAAGAGATATTATGAGAACCGAAAGAACGTGGTAAGAGATAAGTCATGATGTGAGCGAAAAGTATTGTAATGCTGATGAGAATAATGCTATTGAGAAAAATTTGATGATAATGATATGGATGAACCAGAGCTGGGGAAAGTGATGCTGTTGTTGTTTACTGAAGTGAGATATGATATGAGTTGAACTATGTGAAGCCAGAGGGCTGATATTCCAAAAGCGATATGTTGTTATTTTGAGAAAGATGAAGAAATGAGATTTTTGAGACAGATTGTGAAATGAGATTTTGAGAAAGTTTGTGAAATGTGATTTTGAGAAAGTTTGTGAAATGAGATTTTGAGAAAGTTTATGAAATGAGGTTTTGAGAAAGATTATGAAATGATATTTTGAGAAGGACTATGAAATGTTATTTTGAGAAAGATTGTGAAATGAGATGCAAGTATGTTGATGCGATCCTAGCTTTGTCCTCTGTTGAGAAAAGATTGAGAGATTAGCGGTCGGGACTCGTTGAAGGGATGCACCACGGATGAGCCGACCTTAGGGTAATAATTAAACTTTAAAACTCTTTAAAAGACATTGACGAATGCGTATGCGGTGAGCAATGAGTGCGAAGTAGTGGAGAGGAAGATACCCCGGGTATCAGGGATATTCGGGTTGTGATGGCAATAGGGGAAGGCTATGACGGCGAAACGTCAAGAAGCCTTGAGTACTTTCTAAGCAGAACAAACTCCATATGTGGTATACCAGACGTGGTAGGGACTGGGTCCAAAGCCGTGGTAAGTTCTGCAACGCAACTAGAATAGTATTGTCGCTCCCTATGGCTATTCAGGAACAGTGAGAGGGACTGGAACAGGGCTCTATGATTTTGCCATTCTACCCGATTTTTCTACAGTGTCCTTTATGATATGATTTGATTTGAGATTGTACCGGATTTTCTACAGTTCTCCTGGCTTGGAGCCATTTGATTTGTTGAGACAACTGTCAAGCCCGGGTGGTAAAGGTCCTGTACTCCTGTTTGCTTCCGACTAGGTTGGGTGGATGACCGAGGAGATGTAGACGTGTGTGCTAACTGCGAAAGAAACGAGTACCTCGATGATATTTTAATTTTCCCTAATCATCGATGGATGTGATCCAATAAGACTTAATAAGAAAATTTTAAGAGTCGTGAAAAGACTTATAATTATAAGAAGCGAAATCCTTTGGAATGTTGATAATGAGAAACGAATTGAGGATGAAAAGTAAGGAAAGATGATTGAAACCCTATGAAGAAGGAAAAGAATGAAAGTGAAAGATTCGTAAGATGTGATTGAGAAGAGCATGAAAGAAAGAAAGAATGTGCATGTTGAGAAGTGAAAATAAGTTGGCAAGATAACGTATGATGATGATAATAATGATGATATACTTGAATGCGATGTGGTATTTTATGTTGCATTGCTATGTTTGTATTGTCTTAATATTTGCCTACAATAAACCCACACCGTCGACGATGCGTCGTTCGGAATGCTTACTCTCTCCTGTCTCGTTGGCATATCGGTGCTGCTGGTATTTCAACGGGCGGATGGAGCATCGTATGGAGATCACCACCTGGAAAAGGCACGGAGATGGTTGGAAGGCTACTCCCTATGGATGGCATCAACTTTGGGTGCGAAGAAAAGACGCAAGATGAAAGGGAAGCTTCGACAAGTCGCCTTCAATAGAAAGATCGGAGAATAGTGTATCTATTGTGGGTGGTATTAGTACCTCATAGTCTAACTTTGTTGTTAGTGTTGTGAGTCAAGGATTACCAGAGCAATGAACCAGTTATGTAATTCAGCTAAGTTGTTAATTTTGTCTTGTTGAGTAATTCCACTTTGGGAGACTTGATGATGTAATCTTTAAGAAACAGTCATGAATACTTTTGAAACCATGCAATGGATCACAATGCTTTTTGAACCAAGCCACTTTATGACGACGAATGTTTTATGTAAAGAAATGTTTTAGTAACAACTCGGTTTGCGGTAAAGAGTGTTATGTGCACCAACGACATTTCAATAGTGTTTAAAAAAAAAATTTGGCCTCATTTTCACAACTTAGAAAATAAAAGTTGGATATTTTGTGTTACGAAAATCGGGCTGTTACAGGAAGAATTTGAAAAGTGAATCAAAATGACAAGTATTGTGAACCACTAAGAAATTTAAGATGATAACGCTGATCTTTGAATGCATGGGTATTTTGTGTAATATGTGCATTATATGAATTAGTTGATATTTGTGTTTGGCTTAGTGGGTGCTTATATCTAATGAGAAACTGCTTTCCTATTTCATGTGCAATGCTCACTCCCTTACTATTTTTACAGGTACAGAGATTGAGCTTGCACAACCCCCGGCCGAGCAGGTGCACTCTCCCTCACAGGGAGAGTAGAATATGGGATATTAGGGGTTTCTTTTGTATAGTCCTGATTGTTTTGGCATATGGTATATATTAGTGTTGTTGTTTTTGAAAGTGGATAGTAAAGCTTTATTTTCTTGGGTCATTCAGGACACTTCCTATGGGTAGGAAGTATATTATTTTGTTGGGAAAACTTTTATAGTTCCACAACTTATTCATTGCTTCTATCTCTGATGTAATTATACTTAAGATGTAGTTGGATTGCACACTATTGTTATTGTGGCCCTGTTGGCTCTGGCTGAAATGAATATATTTGGTCGCAAAGGTTACAGGAAAACTAAGTTTTTGGAATGTCCAATAAACAAAGGAAACTCTGTCCGAATTGACAGATAAATTTTATAATTCAAGTAGTTTTAAAAAGAAATTTTAAGTCGCTATTTCCATATTGGGGTAGTTATGGGTATTTATTTCTTAGGGTGTTACATTTATGGTATCAGAGCAGTTTCCCTCGGCTCTTGGAGTGTGGATTCACATCTCCAATAGTTACTCACCAAGCGAGTGACTAATGTGTTAGTTAAGAGTCTAGGTCCAGGAATAAGAAGTTTATTTAATTTTTGTATTAGCAACTTAACGGGATATTTCCTCCATGACTTAGCAGTATGGCGGGACGTCGTGGAGATCCTGACCGTATGGCTGCTTTTTTGGAGAATCTCGTGCAAATGAATCAGAATCAGGCCGCTTCCATGGCCCAAATGCAGCAAAATCATGTGCAGATGTAGCAGACGCAGGCGCAAATGCAGCATGATCATGCAGCAGCTATGGCGCAGATACAACAGAACCAAGCTGACAATATTGCAGCAACAGCAGTGGCTGCACTCAATCCTCCACTGGCTCCTGTGGATATAGATTGGATGTCTAGATTCCGAAAGATTGATTCCCCTCGCTTTGAAGGAGTATTTAATCCAGATGGGGCTCAAAAATGCCTCCAAGAAATGGAGAAGATTCTTCGTTCACTGCAGCCACTGGCAGACCAGCAAGTCAGATTGGTGGAGTATGTTCTGATGAGTGAGGCGAAACACTGGTGGGAGCACCAGAGAAGGAGTTTAGAGGCTGAGAATGAGGTGATAACTTGGGATCTTTTCAATGTCCGATTCTTGGGTAAATATTTTCCGGAGGATGTTCGGAAGGAGAAAGAATTGGCGTTTCTGAAGCTAGAGCAGGGTAATATGAGTGTTGGGGAATACGTCACGCAATTTGAAGACTTGATCAGATACTCGGGCAGCTACAGGGATGCTGACGAGCGGACAAAGTGTATCAAGTTTGAAGCAGGTTTGGATGCCGAGATTAGGACCATATTCACTTACCAGGGCATTGCAAATTTGGCCCAGTTAGTGAATATGACCAGTGCATACAAAAAGGCCTTGAAACAAGAAAGGGCAGAGAAGAAGAGTAAGGCAGTTCAGCGGGATGGTCCTGTCAGAGGCAAGGGTCCTATTCAGAGGTCGGGTCCTTATGCTAATCCTACTACTGCAACACCAAGAGGCATTGGGCAGTCAACAGTGGCTATTGGTCCTCCCCCTCTCTGTCAGCATTGTGGGAGGTATCACAGGGGAGTATGCTGGGGTCTTGGCCCGAATCGAGGGGAGGGGCTTTGTTTCCAGTGTGGGCAGCCTGGTCATTTTGCTTCTCGCTGTCCCAAGAGTACTTTGAAGAAAGAAGTTAATGTTGCTAAGGCACAGAAAGCTGGTGCAAGTTTGCCCATGCAAAAGGGCAAGGTTTACACTTTGGATGGTGAAGAAGTGACGGAGGAGGACGAGCTGATCAGAGGTACATGTTCTATTCATGGTAACACATGTGGATTATTATTTGATTGTGAAGCATCACATTCTTTTATTTCTATTAGCTGCATGAAGAGGCTAGGGTTGTCAACAGTAGAAATGCCTTTTAAGTTGTCAGTTTCGACTCCTACTAACTCGTCTGTTGAGACTACCCAGATGTGTTTAGAATGTCCACTCCGAGTCTTAGAGCGGGATTTCAAGGTGAATCTGATTTGTTTGCCTCTGAACAAGTTAGATATCATCTTGGGAATGGATTGGATGACTCAACATCATGTGTTGATTAATTGTCGTCAAAAGGCCGTTGTTTTTGGTGATCCTTCTTTATCTGCCACGGATGTTGAAGAAGTTTCTGATGTTAGTCAAATTCCAATTGTCTACGAATTCCCAGAAGTCTTTCCTGCCGAGATTCCTGGATTGCCCCCGAAAAGAGAAGTAGAGTTCGGCATCGATAATATGCCTGGTGCCGGCCCGATATCTAAAGCACCCTATAGAATGGCACCTCCAGAGCTAGAAGAATTAAAGAAGCAGTTGGAGGAGCTATTGGCTAAGGGATTCATAAGACCAAGTGTTTCTCCGTGGGGAGCTCCAATCCTCTTGGTCAAAAAGAAGGATGGAAGTGTCCGTAAGTGCACTGATTACCGGTAGTTGAATGCGGTGACAGTGAAGAATAAATATCCACTCCCCCGCATCGATGATTTGTTGGATCAGCTTAGGGGAGCAGCAGTTTTCTCGAAGATTGACCTCCGATCTGGATATCATCAGATTCGTATCCGAGAGGAGAACGTTCCCAAGACTGCTTTTAAAACCCGGTATGGGCATTTCGAATATGTGGTAATGCCTTTTGGTCTCACGAATGGTCCTGCCATTTTCATGGATTATATTAACCGAATTTTCATGCCGTATTTGGATTCATTCGTCATAGTCTTTATTGACGACATTCTCATTTATTCCAAGAGTCCGAAGGAGCATGAGGAGCATCTGAGAACGGTGCTCCAAGTTCTCAAAGACAAGCATCTTTATGCAAAATTCTCTAAATGTAGCTTTTGGTTGAATGAAGTGCATTTTCTGGGGCATGTAATTTCTGAGAAGGGTGTTGCAGTAGATCCTTCTAAGGTGGAAGCGATGCTTAAGTGGGAGAGACCTAAGTCTATTACCGAGATCAGGAGTTTCCTTGGTATGGCTGGGTATTACCGAAGATTTATTGAAGGGTTTTCTAAGCTAGCTCTTCCCTTTACTATTCTTACTTGGAAAGATGTTCCGTATGTATGGTCCCCAGAATGCGAGGATAGTTTCTAGGAGTTGAAAAGGCGATTGACTAGTTCCCCGGTGTTGATTTTGCCAGATCCAACTTAATCCTTTGTAGTATATTGTGATGCATCAAAACAAGGGTTGTGTTGTGTTTTAATGCAACAGGGACAAGTCATAGCCTATGCATCCAGGCAGTTGAGGCAGCATGAGCAGAACTATCCCACACATGATCTTGAGTTGGCAGCAGTAGTCTTTGCCTTGAAGATCTGGAGGCATTATCTTTATGGTTCAAAGTTTGAAGTCTTTAGCGATCATAAGAGTCTCCGCTATCTCTTCGATCAGAAATAGTTGAATATGAGGCAGAGGAGGTGGATGGAGTTCTTAAAGGACTATGATTTCAGTCTCCAGGATCATCCGGGCAAGGCCAATGTGGTAGCTGATGCACTAAGTCGCAAGACTTTGCATGTTAGCAATTTGATAGTGAAGGAGATGCAGTTAATTCAAGAATTCAGTGACCTCAACTTGAACATGCAAGTGAAAGAGAAGAGCATTGTTCTGGAAATGTTGCAGGTTACCAATGAATTGATTGATCTTATTAAGGAGAGGCAAGCTAATGATGAAGAGCTACAGAAGTTGTTGGAAGGGGCTTCGGGCAATGAAGAGCCTAACTTTGTAAAGGGTTCAGATGGTATTATCCGGTTCAGATGCCGGATATGTGTTCCTATGGATTTCAAAGTTAGAAGGGATATCCTATGGGAAGCTCATCGGACCAAGATGAGTTTTCATCCTGGTGTAACAAAGCTGTACCAGGATTTAAAGAAGATTTATTTGTGGCCAAAGTTAAAAGTTGATGTAGCCGACCATGTATCTCATTGCCTGACTTGTCAGAAGGTCAACATAGAGCATCAAAAGCCTGGTGGTCCTTTGCGATCACTAGATATCCCGGAGTGGAAGTGGGATAGCATAGCTATGGACTTTGTGACGGGTCTACCTAGAACTGCTGCAGGATGTGATGCCGTATGGGTGGTTGTCGACCATTTAACAAAGTGTGCTCATTTTATCACTATTCACAAGAAGTACACTATGGAGAAGTTGACTCAGCTATATATCAGGGACATAGTGAAGTTGCATGGGGTCCCCACCAGTATAGTATCCGACCGTGATCCGAGGTTCCTGTCTCGATTTTGGCAGAGTCTCCAGCAGGCCTTGGGAACTAAACTGAAATTTAGTACTGCTTATCATCCACAAACAGATGGACAATCTGAGCGTACTATCCAGACACTGGAAGATTTGTTGAGAGCATGTGTTCTGGAGCAGGCAGGCAGCTGGGAACAGTTACTACCGTTGATGGAGTTTACTTATAATAATAGTTTCCACTCCAGCATCGGTATGGCACCATTCGAAGCTCTCTATGGCAAAAAATGTAGGACGCCTCTATGTTGGTTTCAAATGGGTGAGAATCTGTTGACAGGTCCTGATATTGTGAAAGAAATAACTGAGAAGATCACGATGATCAAGAACAAAATGAAGACTTCCCAGGATCGCCAGAAGAGTTATGCTGATAGGCGAAGGAGACCTTTGGAATTCGATGTTGGGGATCATGTTTTTCTAAGGGTGTCTCCTGTCACCGGAATTGGGAGAGCTATCCAGTCTAAGAAATTGACTCCGCGGTTTGTTGGACCGTATGAAATTCTGGAGAAGGTTGGTCCTGTAGCTTACAGGATTCCTTTACCCCCTCACTTAGCAAGGCTTCATGATGTATTCCACGTCTCACAGTTGAGGAAGTACATTCATGATCCTGCTCATGTGGTTACTATGGATGATTTGGCTTTGAAAGAGAATTTGACTTTCGAAGTATTGCAAGTGCGGATTGAAGATAGGCAAGTGAAACAGTTGAAAGGCAAGGAGATTGTCTTGGTAAAGGTTATATGGAGCAGAAACAATGTACAGGAGGCTACTTGGGAGTTGGAAAGCAAGATCGGGCAGTCTCATCCGCAATTGTTCGAAGAAAACTGAATTTCGAGGACGAAATTCGGGTAAGTGGGAGAGGATTGTAACATCCCAATTTTTGTTTATAAGTGTAATTAGCATTTTAAATAAATTCTTGATGGAAGAAAATAAAGAGTTAAGTTAGCAATAGATAGTTAGATGTGGGTAGGGGCTAGACTCTTCGGACTTTAGGAAATTTTAAATGCATTCTTCGTAGCTCAAATCAGGAATTCCACCGTTCGATTTAAAGTAGGATATATGTGTTATAATGTCCCAAAATTTGGGAAAGATCCAACGGGTAGAAAAGAAGTTGTAGAAGTTTGAAGTTGGAAAATGCAGGTTTTGGGGTTTCGCTCAAGCGAAAAATCCCTCGCTTAAGCGAAACAGTGGTTCATCAGACCCTGAGTTCCAGACATATTTTCGCTCCAACGAAAATTGGCTCGCTCCAGCGAGAGTTCGGTTCGCTCGAGCGAAAACCTCTGGCTTGAGCGAAAACGGCTCGAGCAAAACCCAAAGTTACTGGACGAAGTTCGCTCAAGCGAGTAGGTGCTCGCTTCAGCGAAAATGCCCAGATCTGATATTCGCAAGACGCAATATGGACCGTTTGATGGGAATCTTCCCATGGTTCATCTCATCCTGGCCGTCCAAATGCCTCCCCCTCTCTCATAAACTCATACTCCACCTTCATCCTCATTCATTCCTCAACCACCATCAACACACATCTCATCCTTCTCTCCTCCCTCCCATTTGAACTCCTCCTCTTCCCCACCAAGATAGGGCTTTGTTTTTCTTCTTCCTCAAGCTCAAGACTCATTAATCATCATCATCCATCTCCATTGGTAAGTTTTAACTCTCTCCCTCTCTCTCTAGAGCTCATACGAATTTCTCTCTCCTCCCTCCCATGGGTACACGAATTTTATGTCATGGGTTTAACAAATTCATGACTCATTTGTGTTCTATTGTTTCATGGAGGTCAAGAATCTCTCTCCTTCCACTCAATCCTTGGAGTTTTTGATCAAGAGATTTTGGAGCTAGGATTTGGAAGGTTCACTCTTATCTCTACTTGGTTGAGGTAAGGGGTGGGTATTGGCTTGTCCTAGGAAAGGGATTCTAATTAGTATATAAGAGCTTGCTAGGAGTTAACTGTTTTTATAGTGATATTGAAAACCCTAGGTTAGGAAAGAACATTGAACCTTTGATTTAGGTAAAGAAATAAAAAGTTAAGCTAGGGAAAACATAGAAATTGATATGTGTTTATGTTAAATGTGCTTGAAACTAAATGTTGGTTGAGTATGTGTATATTTGATTGTGTAATTTGAAACCTTTAGAATGTATGTGAATCTTGCTTTTATGTGTATAACACAATTTGTTTTGGGAATGATTATGTAAATGATAAACAACTTGAATGTAACTAAATTGAATTATAAAAATGGATAAGTTGCAGCTATGATTGATCCTTGGGACACACCGACCCATTCGGTGCCCTGTTAGGTGACAAGTTACCCATTAGGTACAAGTTACCCATCCAGGTGAAAATGACCTGTTACGCGGGTGTACCCAATGGATCAATCATGTTGCACAAATAATAAGGGAATATAAAAGAGAAAGAGTGCCAGTGGAAGTAAAAGAGCTAAAATTATGCTTTTAGTCCTAACGGGTGTCAACCGTGACCTAATAGGTGGAAATGACCTAGATTGGGTGAAAATCCTAGTGGGTGAGAAATGACCTAACAGGTGCGCTAATTCCTAATGGTAATGAAAAGATGAAAATGTTGAAAGGATGAAAAGATATCAAGAATGGAAGAATTTGAAAAGTGAATCAAAATGACAAGTATTGTGAACCACTAAGAAATTTAAGATGATAATGCTGATCTTTGAATGCATGGGTATTTTGTGTAATATGTGAATTATATGAATTAGTTGATATTTGTGTTTGGCTTAGTGGGTGCTTATATCTAATGAGAAACTGCTTTCCTATTTCATGTGCAATGCTCACTCCCTTACTCTTTTTACAGGTACAGAGATTGAGCTTTCACAACCCCCGGCCGAGCAGGTGCACTCTCCCTCACAGGGAGAGTAGAATATGGGATATTAGGGGTTTCTTTTGTATAGTCCTGATTGTTTTGGCATATGGTATATATTAGTGTTGTTGTTTTAGAAAGTGGATAGTAAAGCTTTATTTTCTTGGGTCATTCAGGACACTTCCTATGGGTAGGAAGTATATTATTTTGTTGGGAAAACTTTTATAGTTCCACAACTTATTCATTGCTTCTATCTCTGATGTAATTATACTTAAGATGTAGTTGGATTTCACACTATTGTTATTGTGGCCCTGTTGGCTCTGGATGAAATGAATATATTTGTTCGCAAAGGTTACAGGAAAACTAAGTTTTTTGAATGTCCAATAAACAAAGGAAACTCTGTCCGAATTGACAGATAAATTTTATAATTCAAGTAGTTTTAAAAAGAAATTTTAAGTCGCTATTTCCATATTGGGGTAGTTATGGGTATTTATTTCTTAGGGTGTTACATTTATGGTATCAGAGCAGTTTCCCTCGGCCCTTGGAGTGTGGATTCACATCTCCAATAGTTACTCACCAAGCGAGTGACTAATGTGTTAGTTAAGAGTCTAGGTCCAGGAATAAGAAGTTTATTTAATTTTTGTATTAGCAACTTAACGGGATATTTCCTCCATGACTTAGCAGTATGGCGGGACGTCGTGGAGATCCTGACCGTATGGCTGCTTTTTTGGAGAATCTCGTGCAAATGAATCAGAATCAGGCCGCTTCCATGGCCCAAATGCATCAAAATCAGGTGCAGATGCAGCAGAGCAGGCGCAAATGCAGCATGATCATGCAACAGCTATGGCGCAGATACAACAGAACCAAGCTGACAATATTGCAGCAGCAGCAGCGGCAGCAGCGGCTGCACTCAATCCTCCACCGGCTCCTGTGGATATAGATTGGATGTCTAGATTCCGAAAGATTGATTCCCCTCGCTTTGAAGGAGGATTTAATCCAGATGGGGCTCAGAAATGCCTCCAAGAAATGGAGAAGATTCTTCGTTCACTGCAGCCACCGGCAGACCAGCAAGTCAGATTGGTGGAGTATGTTCTGATGAGTGAGGCGAAACACTGGTGGGAGCACTAGAGAAGGAGTTTAGAGGCTGAGAATGAGGTGATAACTTGGGATCTTTTCAAAGTCCGATTCTTGGGTAAATATTTTCCGGAGGATGTTCGGAGGGAGAAAGAATTGGCGTTTATGAAGCTAGAGCAGGGTAATATGAGTGTTGGGGAATACGTCACGCAATTTGAAGACTTGATCAGATACTCGGGCAGCTACAGGGATGCTGATGAGCGGACAAAGTGTATCAAGTTTGGAGCAGGTTTGGATGCCGAGATTAGGACCATATTCACTTACCAGGGCATTGCAAATTTGGCCCAGTTAGTGAATATGACCAGTGCATACAAAAAGGCCTTGAAACAAGAAAGGGTATTGAAGAAGAGTAAGGCAGTTCAGCGGGATGGTCCTGTCAGAGGAAAGGGTCCTATTCAGAGGTCGGGTCCTTATGCTAATCCTACTACTGCAGCACCAAGAGGCATTGGGCAGTCAACAGTGGCTATTGGTCCTTCCCCTCTTTGTCAGCATTGTGGGAGGTATCACAGGGGAGTATGCTGGGGTCTTGGCCCGAATCGAGGGGAGGGGCTTTGTTTCTAGTGTGGGCAGCCTGGTCATTTTGCTTCTCGCTGTCCCAAGAGTACTTTGAAGAAAGAAGTTAATGTTGCTAAGGCACAGAAAGCTGGTGCAAGTTTGCCCATGCAAAAGGGCAAGGTTTACACTTTGGATGGTGAAGAAGTGACGGAGGAGGACGAGCTGATCAGAGGTACATGTTCTATTCATGGTAACACATGTGGAGTATTATTTGATTGTGGAGCATCACATTCTTTTATTTCTATTAGCTGCATGAAGAGTCTAGGGTTGTCAACAGTAGAAATGCCTTTTAAGTTGTCAGTTTCTACTCCTACTAACTCGTCTGTTGAGACTACCCAGATGTGTTTAGAATGTCCACTCCGAGTCTTAGAGCGGGATTTCAAGGTGAATCTGATTTGTTTGCCTCTGAACAAGTTAGATATCATCTTGGGAATGGATTGGATGACTCAACATCATGTGTTGATTAATTGTCGTCAAAAGGCCGTTGTTTTTGGTGATCCTTCTTTATCTGCCACGGATGTTGAAGAAGTTTATGATGTTAGTCAAATTCCAATTGTCTGCGAATTCCCAGAAGTCTTTCCTGCCGAGATTCCTGGATTGCCCTCGAAAAGAGAAGTAGAGTTCGGCATCGATCTTATGCCTGGTGCCGGCCCGATATCTAAAGCACCCTATTGAATGGCACCTCCAGAGCTAGAAGAATTAAAGAAGCAGTTGGAGGAGCTATTGGCTAAGGGATTCATAAGACCAAGTGTTTCTCCGTGGGGAGCTCCAATCCTCTTTGTCAAAAAGAAGGATGGAAGCGTCCGTATGTGCACTGATTACCGGCAGTTGAATGCGGTGACAGTGAAGAATAAATATCCACTCCCCCGCATCGATGATTTGTTGGATCAGCTTAGGGGAGCAGCAGTTTTCTCGAAGATTGACCTCCGATCTGGATATCATCAGATTCGTATCCGAGAGGAGAACGTTCCCAAGACTGATTTTAGAACCCGGTATGGGCATTTCGAATATGTGGTAATGCCTTTTGGTCTCACGAATGGTCCTGCCATTTTCATGGATTATATTAACCGAATTTTCATGCCGTATTTGGATTCATTCGTCATAGTCTTTATTGACGACATTCTCATTTATTCCAAGAGTCCGAAGGAGCATGAGGAGCATCTGAGAACGGTGCTCCAAGTTCTCAAAGACAAGCATCTTTATGCAAAATTCTCTAAATGTAGCTTTTGGTTGAATGAAGTGCATTTTCTGGGGCATGTAATTTCTGAGAAGGGTGTTGCAGTAGATCCTTCTAAGGTGGAAGCGGTGCTTAAGTGGGAGAGACCTAAGTCTATTACCGAGATCAGGAGTTTCCTTGGTATGGCTGGGTGTTACCGAAGATTTATTGAAGGGTTTTCTAAGCTAGCTCTTCCCTTGACTATTCTTACTCGGAAAGATGTTCAATATGTATGGTCCCCAGAATGCGAGGATAGTTTCCAGGAGTTGAAAAGGCGATTGACTAGTTCCCCGGTGTTGATTTTGCCGGATCCAACTTAATCCTTTGTAGTATATTGTGATGCATCAAAACAAGGGTTGTGTTGTGTTTTAATGCAACAGGGACAAGTCATAGCCTATGCATCCAGGCAGTTGAGGCAGCATGAGCAGAACTATTCCACACACGATCTTGAGTTGGCAGCAGTAGTCTTTGCCTTGAAGATCTGGAGGCATTATCTTTATGGTTCAAAGTTTGAAGTCTTTAGCGATCATAAGAGTCTCCGCTACCTCTTCGATCAGAAAGAGTTGAATATGAGGCAGAGGAGGTGGATGGAGTTCTTAAAGGACTATGATTTCAGTCTCCAGTATCATCCGGGCAAGGCCAATGTGGTAGCTGATGCACTAAGTCGCAAGACTTTGCATGTCAGCAATTTGATGGTGAAGGAGATGCAGTTAATTCAAGAATTCAGTGACCTCAACTTGAACATGCAAGTGAAAGAGAAGAGCATTGTTCTGGAAATATTGCAGGTTACCAATGAATTGATTGATCTTATTAAGGAGAGGCAAGCTGATGATGAAGAGCTACAGAAGTTGTTGGAAGGGGCTTCGGGCAATGAAGAGCCTAACTTTGTAAAGGGTTCAGATGGTATTATCCGGTTCAGATGCCGGATATGTGTTCCTATGGATTTCAAAGTTAGAAGGGATATCCTACGGGAAGCTCATCGGACCAAGATGAGTTTTCATCCTCGTGCAACAAAGATGTACCAGGATTTAAAGAAGATTTATTTGTGGCCAAAGTTAAAAGTTGATGTAGCTGACCATGTATCTCATTGCCTGACTTGTTAGAAGGTCAACATAGAGCATCAAAAGCCTGGTGGTCCTTTGCGATCACTAGATATCCCGGAGTGGAAGTGGGATAGCATAGCTATGGACTTTGTGACGGGTCTACCTAGAACTGGTGCAGGATGTGATGCCGTATGGGTGGTTGTCGACCGTTTAACAAAGTGTGCTCATTTTATCACTATTCACAAGAAGTACACTATGGAGAAGTTGACTCAGCTATATATCAGGGACATAGTGAAGTTGCATGGGGTCCCCACCAGTATAGTATCCGACCGTGATCCGAGGTTCCTGTCTCGATTTTGGCAGAGTCTCCAGCAGGCCTTGGGAACTAAACTGAAATTTAGTACTGCTTATCATCCACAAACAGATGGACAATCTGAGCGTACTATCCAGACACTGGAAGATTTGTTGAGAGCATGTGTTCTGGAGCAGGCAGGGAGCTGGGAACAGTTACTACCGTTGATGGAGTTTACTTATAATAATAGTTTCCACTCCAGCATCGGTATGGCACCATTCGAGGCTCTCTACGGCAGAAAATGTAGGACGCCTCTATGTTGGTTTCAAATGGGTGAGAATCTGTTGAGAGGTCCTGATATTGTGAAAGAAATAACTGAGAAGATCACGGTGATCAAGAACAAAATGAAGACTTCCCAGGATCGCCAAAAGAGTTATGCTGATAGGCGAAGGAGACCTTCGGAATTCGATGTTGGGGATCATGTTTTTCTAAGGGTGTCTCCTGTCACCGGAATTGTGAGAGCTATCAAGTCTAAGAAATTGACTCCGCGGTTTGTTGGACCGTGTGAAATTATGGAGAAGGTTGGTCCTGTAGCTTACAGGATTCCTTTACCCCCTCACTTAGCAAGGCTTCATGATGTATTCCACGTCTCACAGTTGAGGAAGTACATTCATGATCCTGCTCATGTGGTTACTATGGATGATTTGGCTTTGAAAGAGAATTTGACTTTCGAAGTATTGCCAGTGCGGATTGAAGATAGGAATGTGAAACAGTTGAAAGGCAAGGAGATTGTCTTGGTAAAGGTTATATGGAGCATAAACAATGTAGAGGAGGCTACTTGGGAGTTGGAAAGCAAGATCAGGCAGTCTCATCCGCAATTGTTCGAAGAAAACTGAATTTCGAGGACGAAATTCGGGTAAGTGGGAGAGGATTGTAACATCCCAATTTTTGTTTATAAGTGTAATTAGCATTTTAAATAAATTCTTGATGGAAGAAAATAAAGAGTTAAGTTAGCAATAGATAGTTAGATGTGGGTAGGGGCTAGACTCTTCGGACTTTAGGAAATTTTAAATGCATTCTTCGTAGCTCAAATCAGGAATTCCACCGTTGGATTTAAAGTATGATATATGTGTTATAATGTCCCAAAATTTGGGAAAGATCCAACGGGTAGAAAAGAAGTTGTAGAAGTTTGAAGTTGGAAAATGCAGGTTTTGGGGTTTCGCTCAAGCGAAAAATCCCTCGCTTAAGCGAAACAGTGGTTCATCAGACCCTGAGTTCCAGACGTGTTTTCGCTCCAACGAAAATTGGCTCGCTCCAGCGAGAGTTCGGTTCGCTCGAGCGAAAACCTCTGGCTTGAGCGAAAACGGCTCGAGCGAAACCCAAACTTACTAGACGAAGATCGCTCAAGCGAGTAGGTGCTCGCTTCAGCGAAAATGCCCAGATCTTATATTCGCAAGACGCAATATGGACCGTTTGATGGAAATCTTCCCATGGTTCATCTAATCCTGGCCATCCAAATGCCTCCCCCTCTCTCATAAACTCATACTCCACCTTCATCCTCATTCATTCCTCCACCACCATCAACACACATCTCATCCTTCTCTCCTCCCTCCCATTTGAACTCATCCTCTTCCCCACCAAGATAGGGCTTTGTTTTTCTTCTTCCTCAAGCTCAAGACTCATTAATCATCATCATCCATCTCCATTGGTAAGTTTTAACTCTCTCCCTCTCTCTCTAGAGCTCATACGAATTTCTCTCTCCTCCCTCCCATGGGTACACGAATTTTATGTCATGGGTTTAACAAATTCATGACTCATTTGTGTTCTATTGTTTCATGGAGGTCAAGAATCTCTCTCCTTCCACTCAATCCTTGGAGTTTTTGATCAAGAGATTTTGGAGCTAGGATTTGGAAGGTTCACTCTTATCTCTACTTGGTTGAGGTAAGGGGTGGGTATTGGCTTGTCCTAGGAAAGGGATTCTAATTAGTATATAAGAGCTTTCTAGGTGTTAACTGTTTTTATAGTGATATTGAAAACCCTAGGTTAGGAAAGAACATAGAACCTTTGATTTAGGTAAAGAAATAAAAAGTTAAGCTAGGGAAAACATAGAAATTGATATGTGTTTATCTTAAATGTGCTTGAAACTAAATGTTGGTTGAGTATGTGTATATTTGATTGTGTAATTTGAAACCTTTAGAATGTATGTGAATCTTGCTTTTATGTGTATAACACAATTTGTTTTGGGAATGATTATGTAAATGATAAACAACTTGAATGTAACTAAATTGAATTATAAAAATGGATAAGTTGCAGCTATGATTGATCCTTGGGACACACCGACCCATTCGGTGCCCTGTTAGGTGACAAGTTACCCATTAGGTACAAGTTACCCATCCAGGTGAAAATGACCTGTTACGCGGGTGTACCCAATGGATCAAGCATGTTGCACAAATAATAAGGGAATATAAAAGAGAAAGAGTGCCAGTGGAAGTAAAAGAGCTAAAATTATGTTTTTAGTCCTAACGGGTGTCAACCGTGACCTAATAGGTGGAAATGACCTGGATTGGGTGAAAATCCTAGTGGGTGAGAAATGACCTAACAGGTGCGCTAATTCCTATTGGTAATGAAAAGATGAAAATGTTGAAAGGATGAAAAGATATCAAGAATGGAAGAATTTGAAAAGTGAATCAAAATGATAAGTATTGTGAACCACTAAGAAATTTAAGATGATAATGCTGATCTTTGAATGCATGGGTATTTTGTGTAATATGTGCATTATATGAATTAGTTGATATTTGTGTTTGGCTTAGTGGGTGCTTATATCTAATGAGAAACTGGTTTCCTATTTCATGTGCAATGCTCACTCCCTTACTATTTTTACAGGTACAGAGATTGAGCTTGCACAACCCCCGGCCGAGCAGGTGCACTCTCCCTCACAGGGAGAGTAGAATATGGGATATTAGGGGTTTCTTTTGTATAGTCCTGATTGTTTTGGCATATGGTATATATTAGTGTTGTTGTTTTAGAAAGTGGATAGTAAAGCTTTATTTTCTTGGGTCATTCAGGACACTTCCTATGGGTAGGAAGTATATTATTTTGTTGGGAAAACTTTTATAGTTCCACAACTTATTCATTCCTTCTATCTCTGATGTAATTATACTTAAGATGTAGTTGGATTTCACACTATTGTTATTGTGGCCCTGTTGGCTATGGATGAAATGAATATATTTGGTCGCAAAGGTTACAGGAAAACTAAGTTTTCGGAATGTCCAATAAACAAAGGAAACTTTGTCCGAATTGACAGATAAATTTTATAATTCAAGTAGTTTTAAAAAGAAATTTTAAGTCGCTATTTCCATATTGGGGTAGTTATGGGTATTTATTTCTTAGGGTGTTACATTTATGGTATCAGAGCAGTTTCCCTCGGCCCTTGAAGTGTGGATTCACATCTCCAATAGTTACTCACCAAGCGAGTGACTAATGTGTTAGTTAAGAGTCTAGGTCCAGGAATAAGAAGTTTATTTAAATTTTGTATTAGCAACTTAACGGGATATTTCCTCCATGACTTAGCAGTATGGCGGGACGTCGTGGAGATCCTGACCGTATGGCTGCTATTTTGGAGAATCTCGTGCAAATGAATCAGAATCAGGCCGCTTCCATGGCCCAAATGCAGCAAAATCAGGTGCAGATGCAGCAGACGCAGGCGCAAATGCAGCAAGATCATGCAGCAGCTATGGCGCAGATACAAGAGAACCAAGCTGACAATATTGCAGCAGCAGCGGCGGCAGTAGCGGCGGCACTCAATCCTCCACTGAACCTTCAAGAGAATCACTCTTTTGAGTGAGGAAGGCTTCACGCCCATAAGCACAAGGCTCACACGTTTGTTTGACTCAAGAGCATAGCTATCCTTCATTCATGCAATTCAAGTACATTATATAGAGTTTACAAATTGTCATGGCTGCCTAGGATCCTATACACGTGAGTTACTAGAAGGCTAGCCATGATGAGCATTCAAAATCTTAACTAATGAGGAATTAAACTCTAAGTAACCTACTCGGCCAATTAATGCTATAATCATTTCAAGAATGTAACTCCTCATTGCTCCTCAATGCTTGGCCGCCAAAAGTAATGGCTTCTTGATGATATGTTTTCAATTTGTAACCTTCTCACTTAATGGTCGTGAGCTTTGATGGCATCATGAATTTGCCATTCAATTCATAACCTTCCTCATCAATTGAATTAAGTCCCAAATGTAACCACACGGCTCATCATTTTCACTATTGATGAGAATTGTAACTTCCTCTTTGCCATTAGTGTGTGGCCATGAATGCCTTTGATGGCCTCATTCAATTTGTAACTCCCATGACTTGATGGTTCCATGAATGAATTCCTCTCTGACTTTATTCTTCTTGTCTTGGACGAATTTGTGTGATGATTGGGGCTTAGAGAGAAATTTTTTATCATCATCATTTGTAATTGTAACACTCACTGTATATCATCTTACTTTATAAGAAAAGTAATAAGTTTAAGAATAATTGGACTTGTTATCGTTGGAAAAAGATCTGAAAATAAGAATTTTCCCTTCCCTTGAAAATTTCTTTTCACAAACACTTGATTAATAATGAGGTTGACTAACAAAATCAAAGTTTACGGAAACATAGTAAAGTAATCATATTATGCCCCCAAAAATATCAAGTGTAACAAGGACATGGATACCAAATAAATATTATTATGAAACCAAATTCATCTTATGGTACCTCTTTCAAAATGTGTATCATATAAATACTATTAAAAATAGAGATGTTATAGAGCTGGTCACTGGTCTTCTGTCCAAACATATATCTGGCCGGATCCTCGATATCTGCACGGATCCTCGATATCTGCACAACGGGTTCCCAACCACACTTTCTACACTCTGCATGCACCTAAGGGACATCTCCCTTCACTGACTTTTGTGCAAGCTAAATGCACGATCAACACCTAATAAGGTCATGGGGGTTAGCTATACATATTCGCATAATCAAATGAGAATAACACTAACATCCACAAGTCAACATGTAGCAAATCATGATGCATATTCATATGAGCACACCCGGTTAATCATAATAATTCTTTCAATGCAGGTGGCATGATGCATGATTTCCTTCCACAACTGAGGCCTCTAACAAAGTCCATCTTGGATGTCCATCCAATACACCGTTGTGTTCCCGGAATACTGACATTCGTTCCCAGAATGTAATGCCAAACCATACATGGATAAATAAGCATCACTCCCAGAGTGTGCATCACGTTCCCAGAACGTGTAGCAAACCATACTTGGAATAATAAGCATCACTCCCAGAGTGTGCATCACGTTCCCGGAACGCATACGTTCCCAGAACGCATAAAAACCAAGTCCCGGACACTGACCACATTCCCAGAATGTGTCATCAAGTAGGTTGCATATCAATGTGTTCCCAGAACACTAACATACGTTCCCAGAACGTATAAAACCAGGTCCCAGACACTGGTCACATTCCCAGAATGTGTCATCAAGTATGTTACAAATTTGGTACTCCCGGAGTACCCTCCTTATATTCCCAGAATATGATAAACGTTCCTACCAACCCATCTTCCATTCTATATGCATGAATGGACAATCATTAAGGTTGGTTTTTATCTTTAATTCTATTATTATACCAATGTGTTCCCAGAACACTCACATACTATCCCAGAACGTATCGCAAACCATACTTGGAATAAAATCAAGCACCACTCCCAGAGTGTGCATCACGTTCCCAGAACGTGTCCAAGAAACTATGTCCCAGACAATGGCCACATTCCCAGAATGTGTCATCAAGTAGGTTGCATCAGTTTGGTACTCCTAGAGTACGGGGTAATGTTCCCAGAACATGACAAACAATCCTTGCCAACCTATTTCATTACTTTTCTCTATGCATGATTTGCATAAATAATTACTAAGGTTGGTCTTTCCATTGATTCCACTATTATGACTCAGAAAAACACAACTTCTGAATGATATCTTGAGGTATGGCTTTACTCATAAAATTCACTTTTGAATTTAAATTTAACATATGCTCATAGACCTGGATTGAGAGAATATAATTTTTGGTATTAACCATCCTTGCTCAAAAAAAAACTTAACTTTTATTTTTAAGTTTCAGGTACTAACTGGTTACATCATCACCAAACCGGTTAGAATTACAGACCTGAATACAAAACTACTGATTTTCAAAGACTCTTTTCTTGAATTCTCTACTCAATCCAATAACAAGGTCTTAGCATTACAAAATACCTCAAGTTCAACACATAATATCATTCAAAAGATCTAAGTCATAATCCCATTTCATTTATGCATAATTTCCTTTATCATACATTCAACCCTTCCTCTTCTTATTGTCATTCATACTTTCGAACTCCAAGCTTGTTCATGAATCACAACCTTCTTATCTTAGTACCTATTGTTTCTTTTGCATCATCCAGCTCAATTCTCTACCTTCTATAAGTGGAGTAGCTTCTTAATTTTAACTTTTGATTAGTCCATAAGTATTATGATGCAATCCTCTTAAATCAACTCCCATGATGAATCAAGGCATTAAGTTATTTTACCACATTAAATCCTTCCTTAAATTTTACTTAGGTGATTGACATTGAGTTTGGATTGGAGGAAGATGTCTACTGATTAAAAGTTCCTTCACAAAGGATTTAAATTTTATTTTAAACTTTCAGTTTCTAACCGGTTACAAGAAACTCTAACCGGTTATGAAGTATAGTTTTAGAAATAAAACCAAAGAACTTTCAAAAACCATTTTCTTTACATCGTCCAATCCAACTCAAAATAGGATTTAATCATACTCTAATACCTTAATTCCAACTGAATTCATCACTGAAATGATTTAAATCATAGTCCACTCACATTTTCCATAATTCCTCTTGGACTAATCATATTATGTTGGGGTATAATCCATCACTACCCTACCATAATTAAACAACATCCTATCATTCAATACCATCAGTTGATCTTTCCAAGTCAACTTGGTCAAAGGCCATGCAATCTTAGAAAATCCTTCAATAATCCGGCGGTAGAATCCAGCCAGCCCTAAGAACTTCTTACTTTAAAGATCACATGCTCTGCGAACGTAACTTCGCTTAACCAAAACTCATCTTTGGTGAGCTTAGCACACAACTACTCCTCTTGCAGGATTCTCAACACAATCCTGAGATGTTTCTCATGCTCCTCCGGATTCTCAGGATAAACCACAAACGAATCCAAATATGATCTAAAGGTCCAGTTCTTATAATCCATAAAAGAACAGGTGCATTAGTCAATCCGAACGGCATTATTTCCTACTCATAACGTCCGTATCGAGATCAAAAATGCAGTCTTAAGTGGATTCCTGTCCCGAATTCTGATTTGGGGTTAATTCAACCGCCAATCAATCTTAGTAAACACTTAGACTCCTTTAATCTGATCCGACCAAACCTTTTTAGCAACTTCTCTACGTGTTTCTTCCATTTGACCATTCCCGATGGTACCATATTATAAGGGTAGTAGAGACAGAATCAACATCAAGAATAAACTTGATTCCAAACTCTATCGCTTTACTCAAGGGTAAACCTGACATCATTTCTTACAACCAAGATTTCTTTAACCCCCTTTCTCCTTCACTGCTGCCCAGAAGCAACACATGGGTTCATTGGATTCCAGATTCGAAACTTGGGAATCCCAATACAGAGTTGTTCTATCGTCATTAATCATGATCACTTGATCCTTCGGCTCCCCAAACCATGCTTACGATCAAATGAAATCATGACACAGGTAGATAGACAAAGTCTAATACCTTAACGATCCAGACATACATTGAAAATGACTACAAGAAGATTTGTAGGAGTCTCCACTTGAGATAGCAGATTGGGTAAGGCATTGAGCAACTTTTCTCAATACCCTTATCCATAAGGAACAAAAGGAAGAATAGCTTTAGAGTTTAATAAATTCAACAAGGTTGATCTTTAAGAAGATAACTGCCCTGCACTCGGTCGGAGAAGTTGATTAACTTTAACACTAGTGAGGGTAAATACTCTTCTCCAGAGTCAAGGACTTAACTACAACTCCTTAAGATTTCCTTATCACTGGTTCTATGAGAACTGATAAACCAACACTATGGTTTTAGGTTTACCAAATGTCTAAAGAGAAGCATACAACAATCATACTTCTACTTAGACTACATAGAACACTTCTTAATAACAGAATAAGCTACGTATCTAGAGCCATTACCCATAACCTTAGCTCTAGTTTGGAAGTATATGAAAGCATACTTCCCAGGAAACATTGCAGATATCGATGACCAGCGTATTGGACCACACACCCAAGGACCAAGAGTCAGAACCATTACTTTGATACCCTAAAAGTGTAACACTCATTGTATATCATCTTACTTTATAAGAAAAGTAATAAGTTTAGGAATACTTGGACTTGTTATCGTTGGAAAAAGATCTGAAAATAAGAATTTTCCCTTCCCTTGAAAATTTCTTTTCACAAACACTTGATTAATAATGAGGTTGACTAACAAAATCAGAGTTTACGGAAACATAGTAAAGTAATCATATTATGCCCCCAAAAATATCAAGTGTAACAAGTCCATGAATACCAAAGAAATATTATTATGAAACCAAATTCATCTTATGATACCTCTTTCAAAATGTGTATCATATAAATACTATTAAAAATAGAGATGTTATAGAGCTGGTCACTGGTCCTCTGTCCAAACATCCATCTGGTCGGATCCTCGATATCTGCACAACGGGTTCCCAACCCACACTTTCTACACTCTGCATGCGCCTAAGGGACATCTCCCTTCACTGACTTTTGTGCAAGCTAGATGCACGATCAACACCTAATAAGGGCATGGGGGTTAGCTATACATATTCGCATAATCAAATGAGAATAACACTAACATCCACAAGTCAACATGTAGCAAATCATGATGCATATTCATATGAGCACACCCGATTAATCATAATAATTCTTTCAAAGCAGGTGGTATGATGCATGATTTCCATCTACAACTGAGGCCTCTAACAAAGTCCATCTTGGACGTCCATCCAATACACCGTTGTGTTCCCGGAACACTGACATTCGTTCCCAGAACGTAATGCCAAACCATACTTGGATAAATAAGCATCACTCCCAAAGTGTGCAGCACGTTCCCAGAACGTGTAGCAAACCATACTTGGAATAATAAGCATCACTCCCAGAGTGTGCATCGCGTTCCCAGAACGCATACGTTCCCAGAACGCATAAAAACCAGGTCCCGGACACTGGCCACATTCCCAGAATGTGTCATCAAGTAGGTTGCATATCAATGTGTTCCCAAAACACTAACATACATTCCCAGAACGTATAAAACCAGGTCCCATACACTGGCCACATTCCCAGAATGTGTCATCAAGTAGGTTACAAATTTGGTACTCCCGGAGTACCCTCCTCATATTCCCAGAATATGATAAACGTTCCTACCAACCCATCTTCCATTCTATATGCATGAATGCATAATCATTAAGGTTGGTTTTTATCTTTAATTCTATTATTATACCAATGTGTTCCCAGAACACTCACATACGTTCCCAGAACGTATCGCAAACCATACTTGGAATAAAATCAAGCACCACTCCCAAAGTGTGCATCACGTTCCCAGAACGTGTCAAAGAAACCATGTCCCAGACAATGGCCACATTCCCAGAATGTGTCATCAAGTAGGTTGCATCAGTTTGGTACTCCTAGAGTACGAGGTCATGTTCCCAGAACATGACAAACAATCCTTGCCAACCTATTTCATTACTTTTCTCTATGCATGATTTGCATAAATAATTACTAAGGTTGGTCTTTCCATTGATTCCACTATTATGACTTAGAAAAACACAACTTCTGAATGATATCTTGAGGTATGGCTTTACTCATAAAATTCACTTTTGAATTTAAATTTAACATATGCTCATAGACCTGGATTGAGAGAATATAATTATTGGTATTAACCATCCTTACTCAAAAAAAAAATTAACTTTTATTTTTAAGTTTCAGGTACTAACCGGTTACATCATCACCTAACCGGTTAGAATTACAGACCTGAATACAAAGCTACTCATTTTCAAAGACTCTTTTCTTGAATTCTCTACTCAATCCAATAACAAGGTCTTAGCATAACAAAATACCTCCAGTTCAACACATAATATCATTCAAAAGATCTAAGTCATAATCCCATTTCATTTATGCATGATTTCCTCTTGAAATTATCATTTGATATTAAGGTATTAACTCATCACCTCCAATCTAAACCAAACAGTGCTCAATCACCTAGTTTTAGACTGGTCCTTGTATGAAATTCTAGCTTAAACTTGAATACAAATGGTATGGAAACTTAGCCAATTTCATAAATTCATTTTCTTTGAAAATTGACAGTATCTAACTGGTTACAAATTTCGACTAACCGGTTAGATCATGCAGTCTGTACATTGGAAAATGAGGATTTGCATACCATTCATTTCAATACCCAAATCTAACCAATTTCAACAATCAAAAGAGTTCACATACCTTAATACTAGTATGTTCAGCCATAGAAACATATCTATCTTGCATGCATTCAATTTAGATACTCAAATTGCACATAATTGCACATATTTCACAACTTAATGCATCAATTCACATAATATCCAAATAAGTCATGAATCCAACATCAATATAGCTTGCATGCATCTAGATAACATTGCTCATAACAACAATTGAGCTCAGATTGGCCTCCAAGCCACTTAACCATTTTAACTTATGCCCTTTGAGTCTCTTGGTGACTCATCCTATATTCTACCACAATTTATTCTCATTCTTGCAAATATTAAGCTTCCCCCTTACCTTAGGTTCGTGCTTGAACAAGATTTGAGCAGATATTTGAGGTAGAACACCAACCACCCAAAGCTCCTCCTCAAACCAGAACCGTTTTGACAGGGTAGATTGATCAATGAATTTGGAACATGAAATGGACATGGAAATTAGGGAAAATAGTCATTATCAAAACCATGCAACATAAACTTTGAAAGGAAGTCAAGTCTAGAACAAGAGAAGGCTTGAGCTTACCAAAATCGAAGCTCAAAGTCAATTCCAGAAACCCACTACAGAACTGAGACAATTTTGAACCTCCAACTTCGTGAATCGATTTCTCCTAGCTCAGGAACTTTCAACTCACAAACCTTATATCAATACAAAGCCCTTGATGTGAGCTTTGTAACAGTGTATCACTCATGTTCTAACTCTCAGAAACGAAGGAGAATTTCAGAGACGAATTCACGAACCCTAAACAGAGCATCAACACTTCAGATCAACAAATGAGCCAAAAATCTTGATCAATTGGGCTATTTATAGAGCAATCAAGCTAACATGCATAAAGACACGTAGATCCCACTACGATTAAGATGATTTCGTGGCGAATTCTGGGTTAAAACGTGTGATTACTCATCAAACGCACTAACCCAGTTTTCTGAGGTCATCGTGTAACCGGTTACAGAGCCCTTCTAACCGGTTACATACTGATAAAATTCAAAAATTAATAATTTAATTACTCTTTCTTCAAAAACCTTTTTAATATTGCAATTAAGTCCCAACCGAAGGATTAAATTACAATATTTACATTTTTGTACAAAATAACCATATAAAAATATATCTCATATTTTTATATATAAAAACACATAATGTACAAAAACTAAAACGTTCAAAACTAATATAAATCAATTATAAAATAATTGTTATAATTAATTTCTTGGTTATTTGGGAGAAGAAAATTAGGGGTCTTACACTACTCCCCCACTTAAAAGGAATTTCGTCCCCGAAATTCATCTTCTGAAATTTTCCACTTTTCCAAAGTGTTTTTATACTAGAAAACTTCATCTAGCTCCCAAAAATTTGTTCTTTAGGGTCCTCCCCCACTTAAAAGAGTTTCGATATAGTTCTTTTATTTCGAAACATTTCTAATCAAATCTTTTAGGAAAAGACTTTTCAAACTAAACAATAAGGATTCTTTGCATAAAAACTCTTATGTGAAAGAATTTCTTTTTAAAAAAAATACTCTTTTGAATAATACACTTCACATAAACATTCTTCAAATAAAACACTTTCCAATAAACTTTTTGGAAAAACTTTTTGGGTTGCGCACTCTGATCTCTCAAGCACGATCAAAGAAACATTTGTATGACTTCATTCCTTAATAGTTTGAGACATTAGGGTGATCAGTCCTAATATTCAATCCATTAATAACAAAATCATCCCTTTCAGATATAATCTTTCGCAAGAAAGACCATACGACAGGTCTTTAAGTTAGATGAACTTAAAGATAGGGTAATTATCACTATCAGACTTAGTTAGATAGTCAAGTTCTAGAGACATTTCCGTTGGGGAGACAAAGATTTGTCCTATCCCGGTGGTTGTTAATCTCTCTAGACATAACTGATCTTTCTATTTCTGTAGTGTCCATAGATATTTATCACATCCAACTGTGATAAAGGTTTTGATCACAGAAAGATTGGAGTTGAACTTCCAACAGGATATTGATATTTTCAAACGATTAGATTAACGTATTCGAAAAAAAATTTGACTACGTTAACTCAGATCAAAGGAAGAGATACGCTTGGGTTGTCTACGTCAGTATTACACTCAACTCTCATCTCAGCCGGTGAATTCTTCTCGTGCTGGATTCGTCCATTCCTTTCTCACCTTTCCCTCAAGACATTTCGGTGAATAATACTCCAGCTTCCTACAATTGGAATTGACTATTCCCTTAGGTACATCACAATTAAACTCAAAGTGATGTGCCTCACAGTTTTCACCTTGAGATGGACAAACGTTCCCCTTCCCTATTTCCTCCTTAGTCACTTTTCTTCAATTGAGGATTCCTTAACCTTGATATTTCCGTGGTTGATATTCTCCCATTTACTTTTCCTCTTTCTCCAGTTGGGCCTGTATTTCATCATTCTTTCTCTTATTCTGGACTCAGACATTTCTCGCATGAAATTCATGTACTTTCCCATAGTCCTCATACATGCTTACCAACATCGAGAAATTCCTTATTCCTTGATAGTTGATAGCTAACTTGGGTTCGAACATAATCTATTCTTGAAGTTCATGCCTTTGGATTTCTCATCTAGGTTGTACCAGAAAACACTTCCCAAATCCCTTACTTCCATAATATATTTTCTAATACCCATAATCCCTGACTTTAATTTCAAAGATTAAATCTCATTCGTTTTATTCATAGAAATCTAACTCCTCATTTCCTGGTTGAAATTCACGAATCTAATTCAAGAATTCGTTGGTGATTTGCAACATTTCCAATCTAACGCTAGATGGTTCCTCTTGCGTTACAAGACTTAGGTCTCTGAATTCCTCGACAGGATAACCTCCTTAACCATCATTGAGCTCACAAGAATAGTCTATCAGCTCAAATCGTCTGCAACTACGTTTGCTATGCCAGGATGGAGCTCAAAGCCATAATCTTTAAGAAACTCCATCCATCGCCTTTATCTTACATTCAACTCTTCCTCTTCTTATTGTCATTCATACTTTCGAACTCCAAGCTTGTTCATGAATCACAACCTTCTTATCTTAGTACCTATTGTTTCTTTTGCATCATCCAGCTCAATTCTCTACCTTCTCTAAGTGGAGTAGCTTCTTAATTTTAACTTTTGATTAGTCCATAAGTATTATGATGCAATCCTCTTAAATCAACTCCCATGATGAATCAAGGCATTAAGTTATTTTACCACATTAAATCCTTCCTTAAATTTTACTTAGGTGATTGACATTGAGTTTGGATTGGAGGAAGATGTCTACTGATACTAAAAGTTCCTTCACAAAGGACTTAAATTTTATTTTAAACTTTGAGTTTCTAACCGGTTACAAGAAACTCTAACCGGTTATGAAGTATAGTTTTAGAAATAAAACCAAAGAACTTTCAAAAACCATTTTCTTTACATCGTCCAATCCAACTCAAAATAGGATTTAATCATACTCTAATACCTTGATTCCAACTGAATTCATCACTGAAATGATTTATATCATAGTCTACTCACATTTTCCATAATTCCTCTTGGACTAATCATATTATGTTGGGGTATAATCCATCACTACCCCACCATAATTAAACAACATCCTATCATTCAATACCATCATTTGATCTTTCCAAGTCAACTTGGTCAAAGGCCATGCAATCTTAGAAAATCCTTCAATAATCCGGCGGTAGAATCCAGCCAGCCCTAAGAACTTCTTACTTTAAAGATCACATGCTCTGCGAACGTAACTTCGCTTAACCAAAACTCATCTTTGGTGAGCTTAGCACACAACTACTCCTCTTGCAGGATTCTCAACACAATCCTGAGATTTTTCTCATGCTCCTCCGGATTCTCAGGATAAACCACAAACGAATCCAAATATGATCTAAAGGTCCAGTTCTTATAATCCATAAAAGAACAGGTGCATTAGTCAATCCGAACGGCATTATTTCCTACTCATAACGTCCGTATCGAGATCAAAAATGCAGTCTTAAGTGGATTCCTGTCCCGAATTCTGATTTGGGGTTAATTCAACCGCCAATCAATCTTAGTAAACACTTAGACTCCTTTAATCTGATCCGACCAAACCTTTTTAGCAACTTCTCTACGTGTTTCTTCCATTTGACCATTCTCGATGGTACCATATTATAAGGGTAGTAGAGACAGAATCAGCGTCAAGAATTAATTTGATTCCAAACTCTATCGCTTTACTCAAGGGTAAACCTGACATCATTTCTTACAACCAAGATTTCTTTAACCCCCTTTCTCCTTCACTGCTGCCCAGAAGCAAAACATGGGTTCATTGGATTCCAGATTCGAAACTTGGGAATCCCAATACAGAGTTGTTCTATCGTCATTAATCATGATCACTTGATCCTTCGGCTCCCCAAACCATGCTTACAATCAAATGAAATCATGACACAGGTAGATAGACAAAGTCTAATACCTTAACGATCCAGACATACATTGAAAATGACTACAAGAAGATTTGTAGGAGTCTCCACTTGAGATAGCAGATTGGGTAAGGCATTGAGCAACTTTTCTCAATACCCTTATCCATAAGGAACAAAAGGAAGAATAGCTTTAGAGTTTAATAAACTCAACAAGGTTGATCTTTAAGAAGATAACTGCCCTGCACTCGGTTAGAGAAGTTGATTAACTTTAACACTAGTGAGGGTAAATACTCTTCTCCAGAGTCAAGGACTTAACTACAACTCCTTAAGATTTCCTTATCACTGGTTCTATGAGAACTGATAAACCAACACTATGGTTTTAGGTTTACCAAATGTCTAAAGAGAAGCATACAACAATCATACTTCTACTTAGACTACATAGAACACTTCTTAATAACAGAATAAGCTACGTATCTAGAGCCATTACCCATAACCTTAGCTCTAGTTTGGAAGTATATGAAAGCATACTTCCCAGGAAACATTGCAGATATCGATGACCAGCGTATTGGACCACACACCCAAGGACCATGAGTCAGGACCATTACTCTGATACCATAAAAGTGTAGCACTCATTGTATATCATCTTACTTTATAAGAAAAGTAATAAGTTTACGAATACTTGGACTTGTTATCGTTGGAAAAAGATCTGAAAATAAGAATTTTCCCTTCCCTTGAAAATTTCTTTTCACAAACACTTGATTAATAATGAGGTTCACTAACAAAATCAGAGTTTACGGAAACATAGTAAAGTAATCATATTATGCCCCCAAAAATATCAAGTGTAACAAGTCCATGGATACCAAATAAATATTATTATGAAACCAAATTCATCTTATGATACCTCTTTCAAAATGTGTATCATATAAATACAAATAAAAATAGAGATGTTATAGAGCTGGTCACTGGTCCTCTGTCCAAACATCCATCTGGCCGGATCCTCGATATATGCACAACGGGTTCCCAACCCACACTTTCTACACTCTGCATGCGCCTAAGGGACATCTCCCTTCACTGACTTTTGTGCAAGCTAGATGCACGATCAACACCTAAGAAAGGCATGGGGGTTAGCTACACATATTCGCATAATCAAATGAGAATAACACTAACATCCACAAGTCAACATGTAGCAAATCATGATGCATATTCATATGAGCACACCCGATTAATCATAATAATTCTTTCAATGCAGGTGGCATGATGCATGATTTCCTTCCACAACTGAGGCCTCTAACAAAGTCCATCTTGGACGTCCATCCAATACACCATTGTGTTCCCAGAACATTGACATTCGTTCCCAGAACGTAATGCCAAACCATACTTGGATAAATAAGCATCACTCCAGAGTGTGCATCACGTTCCCAGAACGTGTAGCAAACCATACTTGGAATAATAAGCATCACTCCCAGAGTGTGCATCACGTTCCCAGAACGCATACGTTCCCAGAACGCATAAAAACCAGGTCCCGGACACTGGCCACATTCCCAGAATGTTTCATCAAGTTGGTTGCATATCAATGTGTTCCCAGAACACTAACATACATTCCCAGAACGTATAAAACCAGGTCCCATACACTGGCCACATTCCCAGAATGTGTCATCAAGTAGGTTACAAATTTGGTACTCCCGGAGTACCCTCCTCATATTCCCAGAATATGATAAACGTTCCTACCAACCCATCTTCCATTCTATATGCATGAATGCACAATCATTAAGGTTGGTTTTTATCTTTAATTCTATTATTATACCAATGTGTTCCCAGAACACTCACATACGTTCCCAGAACGTATCGCAAACCATACTTGGAATAAAATCAAGCACCACTCCAAGAGTGTGCATCACGTTCCCAGAACGTGTCAAAGAAACCATGTCCCAGACAATGGCCACATTCCCAGAATGTGTCATCAAGTAGGTTGCATCAGTTTGGTACTCCTAGAGTACGGGGTCATGTTCCCAGAACATGACAAACAATCCTTGCCAACCTATTTCATTACTTTTATCTATGCATGATTTGCATAAATAATTACTAAGGTTGGTCTTTCCATTGATTCCACTATTATGACTTAGAAAAACACAACTTCTGAATGATATCTTGAGGTATGGCTTTACTCATAAAATGCACTTTTGAATTTAAATTTAACATATGCTCATAGACCTGGATTGAGAGAATATAATTTTTGGAATTAACCATCCTTACTCAAAAAAAAACTTAACTTTTATTTTTAAGTTTCAGGTACTAACCGGTTACATCATCACCTAACCGGTTAGAATTACATACCTGAATACAAAACTACTGATTTTCAAAGACTCTTTTCTTGAATTCTCTACTCAATCCAATAACAAGGTCTTAGCATAACAAAATACCTCAAGTTCAACACATAATATCATTCAAAAGATCTAAGTCATAATCCCATTTCATTTATGCATAATTTCCTCTTGAAATTATCATTTGATATTAAGGTATTAACTCATCACCTCCAATCTAAACCAAACAGTGCTCAATCACCTAGTTTTAGACTGGTCCTTGTATGAAATTCTAGCTTAAACTTGAATACAAATGGTATGGAAATTTAGTCAATTTCATAAATTCATTTTCTTTGAATATTGACAGTATCTAACTGGTTACAAATTTCGACTAACCGGTTAGATCATGCAATCTGTACATTGGAAAATGAGGATTTTCATACCATTCATTTCAATACCCAAATCTAACCAATTTCAGCAATCAAAAGAGTTCACATACCTTAATACTAGTATGTTCAACCACAGAAACATATCTATCTTGCATGCATTCAATTTAGATACTCAAATTGCACATAATTGCACATATTTCACAACTTAATGCATCAATTCACATAATATCCAAAAAAGTCATGAATCCAACATCAATATAGCTTGCATGCATCTAGATAACATTGCTCATAACAACAATTGAGCTCAGATTGGCCTCCAAGCCACTTAACCATTTTAACTTATGCCCTTTGAGTCTCTTGGTGACTCATCCTATATTCTACCACAATTTATTCTCATTCTAGAAAATAGTAAGCTTCCCCCTTACCTTAGGTTCGTGCTTGAACAAGATTTGAACAGATATTTGAGGTAGAACACCAACCACCCAAAGCTCCTCCTCAAACCAGAACCGTTTTGACAGGGTAGATTGATCAAGGAATTTGGAACATGAAATGGACATGGAAATTAGGGAAAATAGTCATTATCAAAACCATGCAACATAAACTTTGAAAGGAAGTCAAGTCTAGAACAAGAGAAGGCTTGAGCTTACCAAAATCGAAGCTCAAAGTCAGTTCCAGAAACCCACTACAGAACTGAGACAGTTTTGAACCTCCAACTTCGTGAATCAATTTCTCCTAGCTCAGGAACTTTCAACTCACAAACCTTATATCAATACAATGCCCTTTATGTGAGCTTTGTAACAGTGTATCACTCATGTTCTAACTCTCAGAAACGAAGGAGAATTTCAGAGACGAATTCACGAACCCTAAACAGAGCATCAACACTTCAGATCAACAAATGAGCCAAAAATATCGATCAATTGGGCTATTTATAGAGCAATTAAGCTAAAATGCATAAAGACACGTAGCTCCCACTACGATTAAGATGATTTCGTGGCGAATTCTGGGTTAAAACGCGTGATTACTCATCAAACGCACTAACCCAGTTTTCTGAGTTCATCGTGTAACCGGTTACAGAGCCCTTCTAACCGGTTACATACTGATAAAATTCAAAAATTAATAATTTAATTACTCTTTCTTCAAAAACCTTTTTAATATTGTAATTAAGTCCCAACCCAAGGATTAAATTACAATATTCACATTTTTGTACAAAATAACCATATAAAAATATATCTCATATTTTTATATATAAAAACACATAATGTACAAAAACTAAAACCTTCGAAACTAATATAAATCAATTATAAAATAATTGTTATAATTAATTTCTTGGTTATTTGGGAGACGAAAATTAGGGGTGTTACAGTAATCATGACTAACCTCTCCTTAATGTCACTAATGATTCGGTTACAAAACATTAAAGTTACATTAAAAACTATTAATGGTTTTGTAACGTTCAATTAATTTCTTTTGATTACCACATGATGTGTACTGAACTCACTTCTCTCTTGCAACCAAGCATTCAAATTCGTACACCACTTTGATGTTCCATGAATGACCCTTAATTCATGGAACAAGTGCCTTTATTAAGGGCATGTGTCCTCCATAAGGGAACCTTGAAGGGCAGTCCCTTAAATTCTTCAATCTTGAGCTTGATTGTTTTAGGATTGTATTCGAGTCACCATGGTCTCTCATGAGGAGGATATCATTCCCTCCCTCTTGAAGAGGATTTGCCCTCAAATCCTGATGGTCCTAAAACAAAGAACACTCATCAGTTCAAAACAGTTAAACTTGGAAACACATTCTCTTACCCTTCAAGCATCATGTTCTTTGACACTTTCTTATTCTTGACTTGTCCTAGACAGAGAACTTTATTTCTCTTCACTTGTTGTGCTCATTCCTATCCTCAAGGATTAAACACAACAAACACATCTTTTTGAAATTTTCAATTGTTGGATGTGGTTGACAGTTCCAACAACAGCTTTAACTTGATTTGACCCATGCTTTGGCTTCACACCTGTTTGAAACTAGAGAACTAAAAATTCTAGTTCTAAACAAATGAAAAGTTACATGTCCTATTACATGATTACATGGGTCTTGACTTGACTCAAGAAAAGACTCAAACTAAAAAGACTCAATGATAAGAATTCAAACTAAAAAAAATTCCTATCTAAACACATGGTTGCTCTTGAAAACATGCACTCAATCTTCATAGTTGAGGCAATGGTGAGTGTACCCCATTGGTACTTCATTCTTGCAACCTAAAATCCAAACAAACAAAAAGTTTTCAAAAGATATGTGTTAGAAAGATAGAAATTAAAGCAAAGTCTCCACTCTTGTTTTCACTCAAGGTGTTTGCACTCATATGACTCAAAGTGTTTGTGTAACATCCCAAATTTTAAACCCAAAGACGAATAAGTAAATAATAGTTAGAATAAAGGAAATAATGATAATAAACTACAAATAGTTATTTAAAAGAAGTATTTTAACATTAGGAAAGGATAACAATAATAATAATGTTAGAAAAGAAAGGAGCATTAAATTGAAGTTAGGGACAGACCAGAAAAATAGATAATTCGGTACTAAAACAAAACATAGGATAGAAAATCAAAATAAAAGATTTAAGACTCCAAACACAATTCCCACCGTTGGATATGAAGGTATGATTTTTAGGAAGTTGCTCGTCAAATTTGAGCATGATCCGACGGTGAACGAAGAAGTTATAGCTATTTGAAGTTGGGGAGAAAATAGCTGAAAAATAGAAAAAATGAAGTAGCAGTACCTGTACATTTGGCTTAAGCGAAAATATTTTCGCTTAAGCGAAACTGCTCCAGTATCAACACCAATTGAGTTCGCTTAAGCGACCAGATTTCGCTTAAGCGAAATGTCTGCGACCTGCAACACTAAATTCGTGTTTTTGGGGACATTTTTGGTATTTCCCCACCCCAAAACCCATTTTAAAGCCCCAAACACCCCTTCCCCTCTCATACTCGAACCCCTTACTCTATCCCCCATTCTCCATCTTCTTCTTCTCATTCAAGAGGCTAGGGTTCCACCTCCCAACCCTCCCTCCTTCCACTATCACCATTAATGCTTAAGAATCAAGCTTCCAAGCTCCAAGGCATCTCTCACTCTCTCTTTCCCTCTTCCAATTAGTACCACCATCACCACCTCAAGCTTCACCATCATCATCTTCATCCTCAAGCTTTCCATGGCTTCCATGGTGTGAGCTTCAAGCTTCAACCACCATAATTATCAAGGTTTCCTTTCCCCTCTTTCCTTCAAGAGGAATCATCATCATCTATGCTCCCTTGCTTTCCATTGGGATTCTTCCATCATATTTGAAAGTGTGGGTAAGCAATAACCAAGCTTTTCATCTTATTTTCCTCTTGATTTTAGTATTAGTTTTACTTTTACTCGTTATTACTTTCCTTGGTAATCCAAGACAAAATCATGGACTCCTTTGGCCCTTGAGGATTTCGGCCAACACAAGAGAGAGAAAGGGGAGTTCATCAACCCATTTCATTCCAAATCTTGACGAATTCCAGCATCCCTCGGAGTAGTGATTGTGGCCATTAAGCTTGTTCGACACCCCTCCTTCTTAGGGTTTGCAAGTCCCAATTAAGGTTTTCTCTTTCCTGACTATATTTAAGGTAAGGGGTTTTATTGCTGTCTCGGTGGGTGAGACACTAGTATTGTGTAGTCGTGCTCAAGATTAATTGACTTGTGTGTAGTTGTTATTAGGAATTGTTATTTATGATTTATATTATGATTTGCCTATTTATATGTGCTAATTGACAACTTGATGTATGTATGCCTATCAAATATGTTTCATGTTATGAAAACCATGTGATAACATGCTAAGTGGTAATTAATGATATGAGCTATGTGTGACTTGTTGAGAACATGAATGAGGCATGTGTATGTTTGATTGTGTAAATTGATTTATTAATTATAAATGTATGCTATGTTCTGATATGGTTATTAATGAATGTTGAATTAGTGCATATATGTGGTGATTTTGAATATTGAATTGAAAAGGATAGGAGTGAGTGAGAATTGGATTAGGTGGTATCTCTTAAAGGAGAATTTAAGAAAACAACTTAGGGAAATAGAAAATGTTATTAGAGGTGAGATTGAGCGATTGCAGGGAAATAGGAAATGAGTAGGGGAGAAGACAAAAAGAGGAAAATGAGAGAAATAGGAAACCTTTTCGAAATAGTAGTGAGTGATTCTAGGAAAGGAAATGATTAGTTAGTTGAGAGGAAGAAAAGAGGAAAATAAGAATAGGAGAAAGTGGTGTTAGGTGAGGGCAGATTAAAGTTGAGAGAAGAAAAAGAATATAAAGGAAAGAAAAGAAAGGAAAAGAAAAAGAGTATTGGTATGCGGTTTGAATCCTAGAAGACACATGGTGGGGTGCAATAAGCCGAGTGCGCAACACCTGCAGTAAGCCGCGAGCTGCTCCGTGTGCATGGGTTGAGTAAGACGTGCGGCCTGCGGGACCGTACACATCGGTAAGCCGGCACCGCAATGGGTCGCAGTGGAAAATTCGCATAGCCAAGGATTTTGTGGTAATTCAGGACGCGTAAGTCATGCTCCCGGGTGCAGGATAACGTAAGCCGCTTGGAAAGTGTGCAGGGGAGCCGCTCGGGTCCGCCTTCGGGCGCGCGGAGCCGTAACTCGTGCCCGGAATGGGACGCAATAGTGAAACCACAAAGATCCAGAAAAAGGAAAAGGAGAAGAAAGGTGAGAAGGTAATGAATGAGAGGGAGAAACTAGAAAGGGGTATTGGAATTAGTTAGTTAGTGTAACCAGGAAGAATGTGAGCGGAAATAGGGGTGGAAGTAGAATTGAGGGTATTAGTTCTTGTGAGAGTTGAGTGCTAAGGGGACGGAATTAGAATAGGAACTGACACTAGTTAGGGACTACTAATAATTGGAGACGATTGTGTTTGTAGTGAATAGGTGATTGGGTGTGATTATGATTGTATTATTTGACTAATTGCTAAATGTGTGTGACTTGGCTCGTATTATGCATTACTAGTTTGTGCAATTCCCACCCTTACAACCACCACAGGTACAGGTCAGGAGCATAGCTAATTGCTGGGCCGAGCAGGAGCACACTTCCCTACGGGAAGTGTTAGTTGTTGGGTTATTGTGAGTTTGAGTCGCACCGGGCCATATGTGGAATATTATGTATTTTAAAAACTTATTATTTAAAGTATTTTAAATCTCAGGTGTATATTTGATGGCCCGGGTTCTTTAGTTAATTCTTGAAAAACTAAGTATTTTCATCTTAGTATTTTATCCCCGGATATTGGGAGAAGAATTAAATTATATATGTATATTTATCCTGGATGTTTGGACAGGTAATAAGTAAAAAAAAAAACTAAATTTTGGGAAAGTCGGTAAAACAGAGGAGACTCTGTCCGATCTTCTAGAAAAAAAATAATTAACAATGTTTTGAAAACTATAGTACACTTCAAATATAAAAAGAAATTTTTCAGTCCTGGATTTTATATCAAGGAAAAAATCCTATTTTAATAAGTAAATTCATAATAAATATTTTATAAAAAGAAGGGTGTTACATTTTGGTATCAGAGCAGTTGTCCTCGGCCTCGGAGTTGCGAGTTACTCCAATGGTTATCTCATCAAGAGAGTAACCAGGAAATAGTGTCAAGTTCTATAGTAGTTACTAAGGTTTATAGTTATAAAACCCTATGTAGTTATGTACTAAATTATGTATATGTCTGCATCAACAGAATCCTTTGTTGCCACACTGTAGCAACATGAAGAATCAGCTTTTCCATTCCCCTGCTAGTAGTTCGGTTACTGATCGTAAGATCAATTCCCCAGCTGATTCTTTGAAATCCGAGCCGTATGACATCTATTTTCAAGAAGGGCAAACTTCTACAATGGTTAAGCTTAGATCGACTATTGAAGACAAGGAGCAACACGTGGGGATACAAGTTGGTGAGAAGAAGAGTATAATTTTGAGACCGGGAATGGTTCTCCTGAAGCAACACTTGGCTCATGAAGAACAGGTGGGCGTAGTGAAGAACTGTCGTGAGATGGGCTTAGGTCCTGGAGGTTTTTATCAACCAGGTTTTACAAGTGGAGCCAGACTCCGATTGAAAATGATGTGCCTCGGCTTAGACTGGAGTCCTTAAACCCGAGTACATGGACACAAAAGGGTAATTGATGGAAGCGAACCACCCAATATTCCTGATCATTTCATTCAGCTGGTTATGGGAGCGATGCAAGAAGCACAATCTTTGATTGAGAAGGAATGCGGTGTAAGTGAAGTGGAGGACATACTCCCTTCCATGTCCCTTGATGTCTGCATTGTCAATTTCTATGAAGAAAATGGAAAGCTTGGTCTTCATCAGGACCGTGACGAAAGTGTTGGAAGCCTGCAAAGAGGGATACCAGTAGTATCATTCTGCATTGGTGACTCGGCTGAGTTTCTCTATGGAGACCAGAGAGATCCAAGGAGAGCAGAAAGAATTATCTTGGGGTCGGGTGATGTATTAATATTCGGTGGCGAGTCTCGCCACATCTTTCATGGTGTGTCGGCAATCATACCAGACACAGCCCCAGAGGGATTACTCAATGACACAGGACTTCGTCCTGGACGTCTCAACCTTACATTCCGACAATATCAGTTTCCTGGTCCACACCCTTGAGGTCTGCGGTACAACTACTTAAGGAGATCAGGGCCAAACCAACAAAAGGTACGAGACGATTCCAAAAATTTAGATAAACATTTTAGGTACTTTCAATATGCATCTCTATTAATTTTCAGCGGGAACATCTTAATCCGAATTACATAGAATCGTAATTCCTAAACCTCTATTACCGGATAATTGCAATATCTAAGAATTCCATGTTTTCGACTTAATCCTGAATTTTAGAGAAATACTCTAAGTGTTTTAAGCCTTCATCTCTATTAAGTTTCAGTGTAAAACATCTTAAATCAATCCTCTTGGAATTTTAAATTCCTAATCCTGTATTTCTAGACGTTGCGAAACCTGAGAAATACTCATCTTCAATCCAATCTTGAGTACCATCTAATGGAACACGTAGGAAAAACCTTACTTAGTTATAAGACCGTAACAAGAGACCTAACCAAAAACCTTGTGACAGTGTCATCCTTTAATAGAGTGTAAGGTCAGGATTGGTCATCCTTTCTCTTGCATCTGTTAAAAGATAATGCTATCATTCAATAACGCAGTGATGTACAGTTGATAAATGTGAGATTGGGACTGACCATCTCGGTCTTCGCGTTTATTGACATGCTATATTATTGCAATCATCTAGTTGAAATCCGAATAAACCATCTAGGAATTCTATCTCTGTCGAAAGCCCGATTGAACTTTAATCCTATAGGATCTTTACTAAGACTCATAAACAGTGATTCGCAAACCAACCCCATTTAAGACACTCTTATTCTATATTTCCACCGAGAACATTCAACTAAATGATCGAACCACCCCTCTAACTTGTATGAGAACTTAGCCGTATGCGTAGGTATGAAGAGCCATCATATCATAGAAAATTCGAAACAACACCAATAATACCGATTAGCAGTCAACTTAACCCCATGTACCACCTCGCCAACCAATTAAGAACCTAGCTAATCAATTCTTGGAATCAACCCAGTTTCCTCCCTGCCTTTGACTTACTCAGGTATGTTGATACTAAGTGGGGGAGACTTGACGACTCAATTTGGATCCTATCCGAGCGACAATAACTAGTAATCATACCATAAGCCATAGGACTACTAAACAGATAATTCCAAATGCTTCGCGGAGAATCGAATGAGAGTTAAACTAGGGATAAAACAAGACCTCCCCAAAATAACACCGAATTGAGAAATAACAACTAGACCTTGACCTTGACCCTCAAGTGGAATCGATCTTTAGGAATTCCTATACCGAATTGAAATCGTTAAACGAACGGGAAGGAAGTAGCATCAAAGTAGAATGCGAGTGTGGTGAAGATTGATTTTAAGAGTGACTTTGCTAGACTCACTTTCAGGAGTAAAAGGTGAACGGGATAAAAGTGAAGTCGCGAAGTGGAACTATAACACCTAAGTTTATTTACCCTTATATAACCTTAATTGAAAATAGCAACTCGAAAATTCCTTTTTCGACTCATAAATTGATTAGGAAAAACTCTTAATTACTTTTCTTTCATATGAAAATCTCCCGTCAAACGGACGGAGTTTCGTTTGTTTATTTGACTTTTCCAAAAAAATATTCCGGTTTTCCTGCAACCTGATAAACAATAATATTTTCACATAACAAGCCTGCAGGGCTATTCACATATATATATATACCAACTAGTGCATCTTCGTGCACGCATCAGAAACAGGTTTAAGACATCATAGTATCAGCATCAGAGTTAGCAGAGTATAAACAAGTTTTAGGAAATAAGTTTTTCCCCAAAATAGACCCCTTTCCCAAAAGGAGTCGTCCTGGGCCCCCAAATAGCTATTTACATTTATATACAACAAAAATGATTCACATCATCGGGCCCAGGACATTCCCATGTCCTACATCACTAAAGGTAACCTACTCTCCCTGAGAGGGAGAGTACTCCTGCTCGGCCTGATCAGGTGCAAACTCTTCCTCAGTACCTGTGATGATAGTAAGGAGTGAGTATTACACATAAAATGGGGAGGCAATTTCCAATTAAGACATAATGCGACACTAAGCCATACACATATAACAATTCAATCATAACATCATAAATAAGAGTCAATTCATCACAATTCAATTTCTAGTATTCATTAGTTTCTCAAATCGATTTTGATTTAACATTTTCTTAAGTCTTTCGTTCCATGCATTTTAATCATATTTATATTCTTTTTATCTGTCCCTGGTCACGACCTACTGCGTCTGCACTCCTGTGCACTCACGACTTACTGCGCCCGGGTATGTGTCTCAATCCCCTGGTCACGACCTACTGCGTCTGCACTCCTGTGCACTCACGACTTACTGCGCTCGGGTAAATCCCCTGGTCACGACCTACTGCGCTCGCACCACCGCGCGATAGCGACTTACTGCGCCCGGGTATGTTTCTCAATCCCCTGGTCACGACCTACTGCGTTCGCACCCCCGTGCGAAAACGACTTACTGCGCCCGGGTATAATATAATCTCCCCTGGCTGAGCCTGGGTATAATATAATTAGTTCTTTATCATTATCAATTCTTTAGCAAATTTCCATTATTCAAAATTAATTACCACATTACACATTTTCATTATCCAATGATCACAAATATATTTCGTAACTTAATTAGCACAATTTCACTTATTATCACAACTCAAATTATTAAACAACATAAGCATATAATTCATCAACATCACCAAACTACAAAATGTAATATATCAACATCAAAATAAATTCCCTAAGTCATAGATTCTATTCTAACAATTATTTTATATTATATCAACCTAAACTAACACAAAATCTTAGTACTCATTATATGCATAATGTAAACTAAACCCCAGAGTAAGGTAATACTCACTATAACCCACTCGTTACCTTAAATTAGTAAAGAGTAAATAGAACCTTAGTGAGCCCTAGCTCATAATCTTGGAAACTTGAATTTCCTAAGTCTAGCTTGCCACCTCAACAACGAAACGATGAAATGTTGATATACCACCCTATTTGTGAGAGCACAAGAGGAACTATCTTTATCCTTGCCTTGGTTGGAGTTGGAAGGCATGAAACTCAATTCCTATATCATGAAGAGTGCAAGAATCCTAGGGTTTTAGAATAAAATCCATGAACTAAGAAGAGTTTGATTCATGAGGAAAATAACTTATGGCATGAAACTCACTTACCCAAATCAATGATGAGAAAATGAAAACCCAAGGAGAAGGAAGGAGGGTGCAATTCGTGAGCCTCAAGAAGAAAGAAGGGAAGAGCTTTAACCAAAATCCATGGTGCAAGGTTGTGTGGTCTTGATTGATTTTGGGTTTGGGGTGCCCAAGATCAAAGGTGTATGGTGGATTTGATGGTGGAGGTGTTCTTGATGTTGAGAGGAAATGGGTGAAGGTGATGAGTTGATGATGGTTTGAATGGTGGTGGAGGAATTTGTTTTCATTTCTTTTATTTTGCCTTGGCTGGTGCAGGAAATCCAAGGGCTGGTGGGCAAAACTTAGCCACCAAGCCAAAATTCAAGGGACCAGATTTGTCCAGATCTGCGCCACGCGCCTGGGCGCATGCCAGGCTCGCCTGGGCGCGCGTCCTACACCAGCACCAGACTGGTGCATGGCTCACACGGTCAGCTGGGAAATTGGCGCGCCACACGGATTCCTGGTGCGCTGCTGCGTGCATTCGCTCGCCTGGGCGAGTGGTGGGCTGGCCTGGGCGGGTTTTTCACTGAGTTGTGCACCAAATGAACAGTGACTCGCCTGGGCGAGTGGTTCATGCGCTTGGGCGAGTTTCAGGGTTTCAACCTTCGATTCGCCGTAACTTTTTCGTCGACCGTCGGATCGAGTTCAAATTTTTAGATATGCTTCTTTACCCCATAAACTTCACATCCAACGGTGAAATTTATTTTCTTAGCTTTCTATAATGAATTTCTAATTTTCTCTTTTCGGTTGATTTCTAACACTTAAAACGCTGATTCTACTCCCGATCTCGCTTATTTGACCCTGCCCAAAGCCATACATACCTTCTATACAACTCCTAGGACCTATATTCACCACCCACATATCTGGCAAAATTCATTAAATCACTTTTTCCAATTTTCTAAGGTTTTTAGCATTTATTTCACTTAAAATCAAGGTTTAGGATGTTACAATTCTCTCCCACTTACCTGAATTTTGTCCTCGAAATTCGTCGAACAATTGTGGATGAGACTGCCTGATCTTGTCCTCCAGTTCCCATGTAGCCTCTTCCACATCGTTCCTGATCCATATAACCTTAACCAAAGAGATTTCCTTGCCTCTGAGCTGCTTCACCTGCCTGTCTTCAATTCTAACTGGCAGAACTTCAAAAGTCAAGTTCTCTTTCAAAGGCAAATCATCTAAGGTAACCACATGCGAAGGACCATGGACATATTTCCTTAGTTGTGAAACATGAAACACGTTATGAAGCCTTGACAAGTGAGGGGGTAATGCAATCCTGTACGCCACTGGGCCAACCTTCTCCAGAATCTCATAAGGCCCAACAAACCGAGGAGTTAACTTCCTAGATTTGATTGCCCTACCAATTCCTGTGATCGGAGACACTCTTAGGAACACATGATTCCCAACATCGAACTCCAAAGGTATCCTTCGCCTATCTGCATAACTCTTTTGGCGATCCTGTGAAGTTTTCATTTTGTTCTTGATCATTGTGACCTTCTCCGTTGTTTCTTTCACAATGTCAGGACCTGTCAACAGATTTTCACCTATTTGGAACCAACACAAAGGCGTTCTGCATTTTCTTTCGTAGAGAGCCTCAAATGGTGCCATACCGATGCTGGAGTGAAAACTGTTGTTGTAAGTAAACTCCATCAAAGGTAGTAGCTGCTCCCAACTATCGGCTTGCTCCAGAACACATGCTCTCAGCAAATCCTCAAGTGTTTAGATAGTACGCTTAGATTGTCTGTCTGTCTGCGGATGGTAAGCCGTACTAAATTTCAACTTAGTACCCAATGCCTCCGGAAGACTCTGCCAAAATCTAGACAGAAATCTCGGATCGCGATCGGATACAATACTAGTAGGAACACCATGCAACTTCACTATGTCCCTGATGTACAACTGAGTCAACTTCTCGAGAGTATACTTCTTATGGGTAGGAATGAAATGAGCACACTTTGTAAGACGGTCTACAACCACCCAAACTGAATCACATCCTCCAACAGTCCTCGGTAAACCCGTCACAAAGTCCATAGCTATACTGTCCCATTTCCATTTCGGAATCTCAAGTGATCGCAAAGGACCACCAGGCTTTTGATGCTCAATCTTAACCTTCTGACAAGTTAAGCAATGAGACACGTGATCGGCCACATCAGTTTTTAACTTCAGCCACCAATAAATCCTTTTTAGATCTTGGTACATCTTCGTTGCACCAGGATGAAAATTCATCTTGGTTCGATGTGCTTCCCATAGGATATCTCTTCTAACTTCGAAATCCATAGGAACACATATCCGACCCCTAAATCGGATGATGCCATCAGAACCTTTCACAAAGTCGGGCTCTTCATTGCTCGATGCCCCTTCTAACAACTTTTGCAATTCAACATCATCGACTTGCCTTTCTTTGATAAGACCCATCAAGTCATTAGTAACCCGCAACATTTCAAGAACGATGCTTTTCTCTTTCACTTGCATGTTCAAGTTGAGGTCACTAAACTCTTGAATCAATTCCATCTCTTTCACCATTAGATTACTAACATGCAAAGTCTTGCGACTTAGTGCATCAGCCACTACATTGGCCTTGCCCGGATGATACTGAAGATCGAAGTCATAGTCTTTAAGAAATTCCATCCACCTCCTCTGTCTCATGTTCAATTCTTTCTGATCGAAGAGATAGCGAAGACTTTTATGATCGCTAAAGACCTCGAACTTTGAACCATATAGATAATGCCTCCAGATTTTCAAAGCAAAAACTACTGCCGCCAACTCAAGATCATGAGTGGGATAGTTCTGTTCATGCTACCTCAATTGTCTGGATGCATAAGCTATGACTTGCCCTTGCTGCATCAAAACACAACCCAACCCTTGCTTAGAATCATCACAATACACCACGAAGGATTGAGTCGGGTCCGGCAAAATTAACACCGGAGAACTAGTCAACCGCCTCTTCAACTCTTGGAAACTACCTTCACATTCCGGGGACCACTCAAACGGAACACCTTTCCGTGTAAGAGTCGTCAGAGGAAGAGCCAACTTAGAGAACCCTTCAATGAACCTCCGATAATACCCAGCCATACCGAGAAAGCTTCTGATCTCAGTAATGGACTTAGGTCTCTTCCACTTAAGTACCGCTTCCACCTTAGAAGGATTGACAGCAACACCCTTCTCAGAAATGACATGCCCCAGAAACTGCACTTCATTCAGCCAGAAACTACACTTAGAAAGCTTTGCATAAAGTTGTTTGGATTTGAGGATCTGCAGCACTATTCTCAGATGCTCAGCATGCTCACTTGGACTCTTAGAATAGATGAGAATGTCGTCAATGAAGACTATGACGAAAGAATCCAAGTACGGCCTGAATATCCTGTTCATATAATCCATAAAGATGGTCGGAGCATTAGTGAGACCAAAGGACATAACAATGTATTCAAAATGTCCATATCTCGACCTGAACGCCGTTTTAGGAATGTCCTCCTCTCGGATACGGATTTGATGGTATCCCGATCGAAGGTCAATCTTAGAAAATATAGCTGCTCCTCGCAATTGGTCCAACAAATCGTCAATGCGGGGAAGAGGGTACTTGTTTTTCACCGTCACCGCATTCAACTGTCTATAGTCGATGCACATTCGGAGACTTCCGTCCTTCTTTTTAACAAAAAGAATCGGATCTCCCCAAGGTGACACGCTTGGTCTAATCAATCCCTTAGCCAATAGCTCCTCTATCTGCTTTTTCAACTCTTCTAACTCCGGAGGTGCCATCCGGTACGGGGCTATAGAAATAGGACCTGCACCGGGCATCAGATCTATACTAAACTCCACTTCTCTGTTTGGCGGTAATCCAGGAATCTCTGAAGGAAAGACTTCTGGAAACTCACAGACTACCGGAATCTGACTGATCTCTGCATCCTCATTCATTTTCAGGGCAGATAAAGAAAGATCACTAATGGTAATTGATTTCTGATGACAGTCAATCAGAACATGATGCCGAGACATCCAGTCCATGCCCAGAATGATGTAAAGCTTAGTTAGAGGCAAACAGATTAAATTCACTTTGAATTCCCGCTCCAATACTCGAAGTGGGCAATCCAAACACATAGTTGATGTGACTACAGAAGAATTCGTGGGTGTGGAAACAGATAATTTATAAGGCATTTGTATTGCAGACAACCCTAACTTCTTCATGCAATCAAAAGAAATAAATGAATGAGTAGCTCCGCAATCAAAGAGAATACCACAAGGAATACTATTAACATAACCGGTACCTCTAATCAGTTCATCAGCATCAGTAACCTCCTCACCATCCAGAGTATACACCTTGCCCTTCCGAGTCACCCTGTTGTCACCAGCTCTCTGAACCTTAGCCACATTAACCTCCTTTTTAACTGCATTTTTAGGACAATTTGTCACAACGTGACCCGGCTGCCCGCACTTGTAACAGGTTGGACCTTTACTCGGATTCAATGTCCAGCAATCTCCCCTGTGGTGCCTACCACAATGTGGACAAGTCGGAATAGGACCAAAAGCGCTTACTGCTCGGCTTGTTCTAGGCTGAGAGTAAGGACCTGGTCGCTGCACCGAACTCTTGCCCCTGATCGGGCCGGTCCGCTGTATTACTTTGCTCTTATCCTCCGCCTTCTCTTGCTTAAGAGCATTTTCAAATGCACTAGTCATATTCACTAATTGAGCCAAATTTGATATGCCCTGATAAGTTAAGATGGTTCTGATCTTAGCATTAAACCCAGCTTCAAACTTAATGCACTTGGTTCGTTCATCAGCATCTCTGTACCCTCTAGAGTATCGGATCAAATACTCAAACTGAGCTGCGTATTCTCCGACACTCATTGTTCCCTGTTCCAACTTCAAAAATGCTAACTCCTTCTCCCTCCTGACTTCTTCCGGAAAGTATTTGTTCAGAAATCGGATCTTAAAAAGATCCCAATTGATCACCTCATTACCAGCTTCCAAACTACGCCTCTGATGCTCCCACCAGTGTTCTGCCTCACCTGACAGAACATATTCCACCAGTCTGACATACTGATCTACTGGTGGTTGCAGCGAGTGAAGGATTTTCTCCATTTCCTGGAGCCATTTCTGAGCCCCATCTGGATTGAATCCCCCTTCGAACCGAGGTGGATCGTTCTTCCTGAACCTTGACATCCAATCAACAGGAGCTGGTGGAGGATTTATTGCTGCTGCTGCTGCAATGTTTCCCGCTTGGTTCTGTTGCATTTGTGCCAAAGCTGCTGCATGATCCTGCTGTATTTGGGTTTGGGCCTGTTGCACTTGCACTAAGTTCTCCAGTATCGCCGCCATTCTATCATTATCACCTCGTCGCCCAGCCATACTGCCAAGCCATTGAGGAGATAAACAATTAAGCATTTAATATTAAATAAGAATATAAACTTCCTAGTCTTGGCCTTAGACTCTTAGCTAAGTAATTCAGTTACTCTTTTGGTGAGTAACTATTGGAGATGTGAGTCCACACTCCAAAGGCCGAGGGAAACTGCTCTGATACCATAAAATGTAACACCTAAGTTTATTTACCCTTATATACCCTTAATTAAAAATAGCAACTCGAAAATTCCTTTTTCGACTCATAAATTGATTAGGAAAAACTCTTAATTACTTTTCTTTCATATGAAAATCTCCCGTCAAACGGACGGAGTTTCGTTTGTTTATTGGACTTTTCCAAAAAAATATTCCTATTTTCCTGCAACCTGATAAACAATAATATTTTCACATAACAAAGCCTGCAGGGCTATTCACATATATATATATATACCAGCTAGTGCATCTTCGTGCACGCATCAGAAACAGGTTTAAGACATCACAGTATCAGCATCAGAGTTAGCGGAGTATAAACAAGTTTTAGGAAATAAGTTTTTCCCCAAAATAGACCCCCAAAAGGAGTCGTCCTGGGCCCGAAAAAAGCTATTTACATTTATATACAACAAAAATGATTCACATCATCGGGCCCAGGACATTCCCATGTCCTACATCACTAAAGGTAACCTACTCTCCCTGAGAGGGAGAGTACTCCTGCTCGGCCTGATCAGGTGCAAACTCTTCCTCAGTACCTGTGATGATAGTAAGGAGTGAGTATTACACATAAAATGGGGAGGCAGTTTCCAATTAAGACATAATGCGACACTAAGCCATACACATATAACAATTCAATCATAACATCATAAATAAGAGTCAATTCATCACAATTCAATTTCGAGTATTCATTAGTTTCTCAAATCGATTTTGATTTAACATTTTCTTAAGTCTTTTCGTTCCATGCATTTTAATCATATTTATATTCTTTTTATCTGTCCCTGGTCACGACCTACTGCGTCTGCACTCCTGTGCACTCACGACTTACTGCGCCCGGGTATGTGTCTCAATCCCCTGGTCACGACCTACTGCGTCTGCACTCCTGTGCACTCACGACTTACTGCGCCCGGGTTAATCCCCTGGTCACGACCTACTGCGCTCGCACCACCGCGCGATAGCGACTTACTGCGCCCGGGTATGTTTCGCAATCCCCTGGTCACGACCTACTGCGTTCACACCACCGCGCGATAACGACTTACTGCGCCCGGGTAAATCCCCTGGTCACGACCTACTGCGTTCGCACCCCCATGCGAAAACGACTTACTGCGCCCGGGTATAATATAATCTCCCCTGGCTGAGCCTGGGTATAATTTAATTAGTTCTTTATCATTATCAATTCTTTAGCAAATTTCCATTATTCAAAATTAATTACCACATTACACATTTTCGTTATCCAATGATCACAAATATATTTCGTAACTTAATTAGCACAATTTCACTTATTATCACAACTCAAATTATTAAACAACAGAAGCATATAATTCATCAGCATCACCAAACTACAAAATGTAATATATCAACATCGAAATAAATTCCCTAAGTCATAGATTCTATTCTAACAATTATTTTATATTATATCAACCTAAACTAACACAAAATCTTAGTACTCATTATATGCATAATGTAAACTAAACCCCAGAGTAAGGTAATACTCACTATAACCGACTCCTTACCTTAAATTAGTAAAGAGTAAATAGAACCTTAGTGAGCCCTAGCTCAAAATCTTGGAAACTTGAATTTCCTAAGTCTAGCTTGCCACCTCAACAAGGAAACGATGAAATGTTGATATACCAGCCTATTTGTGAGAGCACAAGAGGAACTATCTTTATCCTTGCCTTGGTTGGAGTTGGAAGGCATGAAACTCAATTCCTATATCATGAAGAGTGCAAGAATCCTAGGGTTTTAGAATAAAATCCATGAACTAAGAAGAGTTTGATTCATGAGGAAAATAACTTATGGCATGAAACTCACTTACCCAAATCAATGATGAGAAAATGAAAACCCAAGGAGAAGGAAGGAGGGTGCAATTCGTGAGCCTCAAGAAGAAAGAAGGGAAGAGCTTTAACCAAAATCCATGGTGCAAGGTTGTGTGGTCTTGATTGATTTTGGGTTTGGGGTGCCCAAGATCAAAGGTGTATGGTGGATTTGATGGTGGAGGTGTTCTTGATGTTGAGAGGAAATGGGTGAAGGTGATGAGTTGATGATGGTTTGAATGGTGGTGGAGGACTTTGTTTTCATTTCTTTTATTTTGCCTTGGCTGGTGCAGGAAATCCAAGGGCTGGTGGGCAAAACTTAGCCACCAAGCCAAAATTCAAGGGACCAGATCTGTCCAGATCTGCGCCACGCGCCTGGGCGCATGCCAGGCTCGCCTGGGCGCGCGTCCTGCACCAGCACCAGACTGGTGCATGGCTCACACGGTCAGCTGGGAAATTGGCGCGCCACACGGATTTCTGGTGTGCTGCTGCGTGCATCCGCTCACCTAGGCGAGTGGTGGGCTGGCCTGGGCGGGTTTTTCACTGAGTTGTGCACCAAATGAATAGTGACTCGCCTGGGCGAGTGGTTCATGCGCTTGGGCGAGTTTCAGGGTTTCAACCTTCGATTCGCCGTAACTTTTTCGTCGACCGTCGGATCGAGTTCAAATTTTTAGATATGCTTCTTTACCCCATAAACTTCACATCCAACGGTGGAATTTATTTTCTTAGCTTTCTATAATGAATTTCTAATTTTCTCTTTTCGGTTGATTCCTAACACTTAAAACGCCGATTCTACTCCCGATCTCGCTTATTTGACCCTGCCCAAAGCCATACATACCTTCTATACAACTCCTAGGACCTATATTCACCACCCACATATCTGGCAAAATTCATTAAATTACTTTTTCCAATTTTCTAAGGTTTTTAGCATTTATTTCACTTAAAATCAAGGTTTAGGATGTTACAGGAACCTCAATTAAGATGTTATGTCGGAACACCGCAAGTGATAATCTAAGTCTTTTGGGACTCTGTGCATTTGACAGGACCCCGATTGACCGAGATAAACCCCATAGGAGACAAGTAAGTATGCCGACGAACTTTCACCTTAGGAATTCCACCATTGGAAGAATGGAACCGGAGGAATTAATTGACATGGTCGGAAACTATGCCAAGGGATGCTCCTCCAAGTTAAGGGACAACTGGAATTTCGAGGACGAAATTTCAATAAGTGGGGGAGAAATGTAACATCCCAAATTTTAAACCCAAAGACGAATAAGTAAATAATAGTTAGAATAAAGGAAATAATGATAATAAACTACAAATAGTTATTTAAAAGAAGTATTTTAACATTAGGAAAGGATAACAATAATAATAATAAGGTTAGAAAAGAAAGGAGCATTAAATTGAAGTTAGGGACAGGCCAGAAAAATAGATATGGTTATTAATGAATGTTGAATTAGTGCATATATGTGGTGATTTTGAATATTGAATTGAAAAGGATAGGAGTGAGTGAGAATTGGATTAGGTGGTATCTCTTAAAGGAGAATTTAAGAAAACAACTTAGGGAAATAGAAAATGTTATTAGAGGTGAGATTGAGCGATTGCAGGGAAATAGGAAATGAGTAGGGGAGAAGAGAAAAAGAGGAAAATGAGAGAAATAGAAAACCTTTTCGAAATAGTAGTGAGTGATTCTAGGAAAGGAAATGATTAGTCATTTGAGAGGAAGAAAAGAGGAAAATAAGAATAGGAGAAAGTGGTGTTAGGCGAGGGCGGATTAAAATTGAGAGAAGAAAAAGAATAAAAAGGAAAGAAAAGAAAGGAAAAGAAAAAGAGTATTGGTATGCTGTTTTGATCCTAGAAGACACACGGTGGGGTGCAATAAGCCGGGTGCGCAACACCTGCAGTAAGCCGCGAGCTGCTCCGTGTGCATGGGTTGAGTAAGACGTGCGGCCTGCGGGACCGTACGCATCGGTAAGCCGACACCGCAATGGGTCGCAGTGGCAAATTCTCTTAGCCAAGGATTTTGTGGTAATTCAGGACGCGTAAGTCATGCTCCCGAGTGCAGGATAACGTAAGCCGCTTGGGAAGTGTGCAGGGGAGCCGCTCGGGTCCGCCTTCGAGCACGCGGAGCCGTAAGTCATGCCCGGAATGGGACGCAATAGTGAAACCACAAAGATCCAGAAAAAGGAAAAAGAAATAGTAAAGAATGAAATAAAAAGGAAAAGGAGAAGAAAGGTGAGAAGGTAATGAATGAGAGGGAGAAACTAGAAAGGGGTATTGGAATTAGTTAGTTAGTGTAACCAGGAAGAATGTGAGCGGAAATAGGGGTGGAAGTAGTGTAACATCCCTGGCAGGCAAATGGATTGCGACTGTCCCCACATAACAACACGAGTCTTTTCAGTGTGCTTTGTCCTCACTCGCACACTTCCTGGGAAAACTTCCCAGGAGGTCACCCATCCCAGAATTACCCCAAATCAAGCACGCTTAACCATGGAGTTCTTATGTGATGGGCTACCGAAAAGAAGATGCATCTTGTTGATATGGGTAGTACTAATCAATTCATTTAAGCCTTCCTGTACTATTTAGTCCCATTCCTACACAGTCTCAGGATCACCCTCTCATTCCGATGTGTCGGTTCATTCATGCACCCCTCCCTTAGAAGTCTTGCCAGGAGCCTCTCCTTGTCCGTGCCTCTTGCACCGGCGATCACTCCCCGCCCTCATCAGCCCGGGTGTTGCATGCCCACCAGCTTTCGCCTGGTTCGTCCCCGAACTACACCGTACTGGGAGAGGAGCCGCTCTGATACCATTTGTAACATCCCTGGCAGGCAAATGGATTGCGACTGTCCCCACATACCAACACGAGTCTTTTCAGCGTGCTTTGTCCTCACTCGCACACATCCTGGGAAAACTTCCCAAGAGGTCACCCATCCCAGAATTACCCCAAGTCAAGCACGCTTAACCACGGAGTTCTTATGTGATGGGCTACCGAAAAGAAGATGCATCTTGTTGATATGGGTAGTACTAATCAATTCATTTAAGCCTTCCTGTACTATGTAGTCCCATTCCTATACAGTCTCAGGATCACCCTCTCATTCCGATGTGTCGGTTCATTCATGTACCCCTCCCTTAGAAGCCTTGCCAGGAGCCGCTCCTTGTCCGTGCCTCATCAGCCCGGGTGTTACAAGTAGAATTGAGGGTATTAGTTCTTGTGAGAGTTGAGTGCTAAGTGGATGGAATTAGAATAGGAACTGACACTAGTTAGGGAGTACTAATAATTGGAGACGATTGTGTTTGTAGTGAATAGGTGATTGGGTGTGATTATGATTGTATTATTTGACTAATTGCTAAATGTGTGTGACTTGGTTCGTATTATGCTTTACTAGTTTGTGCAATTCTCACCCTTACAACCACCACAGGTACAGGTCAGGAGCATAGCTGATTGCTGGGCCGAGCAGGAGCACACTTCCCTACGGGAAGTGTTAGTTGTTGGGTTATTGTGAGTTTGAGTCACACCGGGCCATATGTGGAATATTATGTATTTTAAAAACTTATTATTTAAAGTATTTTAAATCTCAGATGTATATTTGATGGCCCGGGTTCTTTAGTTAATTCTTGAAAAACTAAGTATTTTCATCTTAGTATTTTATCCCCGGATATTGGGAGAAGAATTAAATTATATATGTATATTTATCCTGGATGTTTGGACAGTTAATAAGTAAAAAAAAACTAAATTTTGGGAAAGTCGGAAAAACAGAGGAGACTCTGTCCGATCTTCTAGAAAAAAAATAATTAACAATGTTTTGAAAACTATAGTACACTTCAAATATAAAAAGAAATTTTTAAGTCCTGGATTTTATATTAAGTAAAAAATCCTATTTTAATAAGTAAATTCATAATACATATTTTATAAAAAGTAGGGTGTTACAGTTTGCACTCTTTGTGTTTTACTCAAGCTCTCTTTGCTTTTCATTCTTTTCACAAGTGTCTCACTTTTAAGCATCTCACTCTCAAGTGTTTCACTCATACTTTCTTTCACTCCCACAAATATCTCACTCTTAAGCATCTCACTCTCAAGTGTCTCATTTATGTTCTCTTTTTCTTCTCATGGATTGGTCCAAAAACTTTTTTCACCAAAGGCACTTCTTCAATTGTGCCATGTTTCTTATTTGATGTTGGTTCCACAAGGATTTGTATGAATGCAACACCAAAAAATAATCCAGCAACCTAGAGACTCTAAGACTCTATGACTCAAAGACTCAAAGTCTCAAAACTCAACAACTTAAAGACTCAAAGTGTGTTTAGGACTCAAAAATAAATGACTAAACACAAAACAAGATGGTTCAACCACAAACACACTTAAACAACCTAAGACTCAAAACTAAAGACTCAATAATGTGTATAAAACTTAATCACTTCTTGACCAATAACAAAAATTTTAATTCAGCCAAGAAATCTTACACACACTATTGTTATAACAACTACCAACCCACATATCAAAAACTATCTTGACCAAAACAAAAAGCCTAATTCAGCCAAGACACCAAACAACACTAAGAAATGCAACAAAATCTAGACTCAAAGACAACACAAACCAAGAATCAAACCAATCTTGGCCACGGTTTCAACCAAACCGATTTAGGGACACAAAATTTTGTGACAAAACAAATTCTGCCACGATTTTAGAAACATAACCTAACCTTGACCACGGTTTTAGATAAACCGATTTAGCAACAATAGAATTCGTGACAAGAAAACAAAGACTGCCACGGATTTGACACTAAACGACTTAACAACAAAAGAAAATGTGACAAGATAACCCAAAGTTGTCACGGTTTTAAATCGTCTAAAAAAACAAGACACTCTAAACAAAATTTAGGGACAACAAAAAATCAAACAGCAACGAATTTTACTTTGAATATGACACATCAAAATGATAATGGCTACGGTTTGGAATTGTCACAACTTGACAAACACAAAAATTGACTCAAATGATTCAAACTAGAATCAAACTCAAAAACGACTCAATTTTTTTTTCTTTTTATTCAAGACTCAAAGAAAAATACTTTGGAAGAAAAATAATCTGAATCTTGTACCACTGGATGAGTGGTTCATCTCATAGCTCTAAATCCAAGTTGATGATAACAACACCTTGGACGTTTTCCCTGCTTAGAGCTTCTAGCTCTGATACCAAGTTGATGCGCCCAGGAAATGAGACCATCGATTCCAAGTCTTTTCTCCAAGGAATAGATCAAATGATCTAGACTCAAACTCAATAGCACTCGGTTTTCTTCTATCCATTGTTCAATTGATGTGTTCTTTTGTTTTAGAGTTCTTTTCTCTTTTTAAATCCTCAGAAAACCAAGCATGGAATTCTTTAATCTCAAAACTTAGAAACACAATGTTCAAGGAATTAGCATAAAACCGAATTGGAAATAAGGATTTAAAGAACCAAATTTGTTCTTGAATCAAAACATAAAAATTAGAAACAAAACTCAACTCATGGACGAATTCCATAATGAGTTGCATAAACTCAAGACTCAAAGAAAAACAAAAACAAAACACCAAAGACTCAAAAGGGATAGAAAGATGGCATCACTTTCAAGAGAGAAAGGAAACCACCTTGCTTCACATAGCATCACACCATGGAAGGCTTGAGTTGGTTCACTCACTGAACCTTCAAGAGAATCACTCTCTTGAGTGAGGAAGGCTTCACGCCCATAAGCACAAGGCTCACACGTTTGTTTGACACAAGAGCATAGCTATCCTTCATTCATGCAATTCAAGTACATTATATAGAGTTTACAAATTGTCATGGCTGCCTAGGATCCTACACACGTGAGTTACTAGAAGGCTAGCCATGATGAGCATTCAAAATCTTAACTAATGAGGAATTAAACTCAAAGTAACCTACTCGGCCAATTAATGCTATAATCATTTCAAGAATGTAACTCCTCATTGCTCCTCAATGCTTGGCCGCCCAAAAGTAATGGCTTCTTGATGATATGTTTTCAATTTTTAACCTTCTCACTTAATGGTCGTGAGCTTCGATTTTGTAACATCCTACCTTTTATACTTTAGATAAATTGCTTTTAATTAACTCTTAATTGAGAAAGAGTTCGGGATTTATAAAAATTTTGGCAGAGTTTCCTTTAAAAATCATACTTTTCCCCGAATAGAATTTAAACCTGTCAGTCCAGAACAGTTTTTCATTCAAGTAAAAATATAACTTTCAGTCCCTTATAAACAATAATAGGGATTAAATTAAACTTATCAAAAAGAGAGAATGTGTTTTATTATCAATACAATTACATTTGAATAAAATTACCATTTACAATTAAACAACTTTTATAAAAATGGATTATTTACACTATAGGATCCAAGTATGGTTGCAAAACCAATAGGACCATAAGGTCACCCTTACTAATACACTCTCTACTATGAGTATACCTTCTCGGCCTTGAATTTCATAAGTGCCTGTCTCCAATGTGTACCTAATATGTCCACTGTAAGGGTGAGTACTTTGAAATCTAGATTAAAGAAAACATTTAAAAACAGTAATAAATCATAAAGGGGCATATCCATACACCAACAATAACCATAACACACTTTCGCAATTCAATTAACAATTAAAACATTATAATTTTATTCAATATATATAACTATGCATACTTAAAGTATAATACTTTATTATAACATTGTAATTCGCAATCACATGATTATGCTATGCCAACGTCGCACTTGGATGGTTTAATTCTTATATATGATATTGAACATTTCATTTCATTCTATTAACTTTAACACTTTGATCGGATTCAATGAATTAAAGCATCTATAACAATGCATTCACACTTTCCCTTTCACTTTCACACTTTAACAATAACAATTAACACTTTAACAATTTAACACTTTAACAATTGGGTACATTGTGCTTCACATTCTCCGCCAAGGAGGGTTCTTCACACAATGTACTTTTATAACTTTTCCCTTTTTCCAATAACAATATACATTCTCACATACACCCTCCACTCTGGGGAAAAACCGACCAGGAGTAAGCATTTCTCAACCTAAGTACTTCACCCCTTTAGGGTTCGTCATACCGCACTTCACCCCTCTAGGGTTCGTCATGCTAGCTTGCACAGTACTTCACCCCTTTAGGGTTCGTCATACAATTTGGATTGATTCGCCCAAATTGGCTTTAGCAGAAATCACCCTCGACTGGCCAAAACGAGCCAAAGTAATAGAATTATTACGGTTTGCATAGGACCAATCCGCAACACGGGAATCAAACCCATGTCCTGTGCAAGATCAAAGTCCTCCATAATAATTCCAGTAATTTACTTTTGCCCTCATCAATCGCAAAGCGACGTGTGTTTTTCCCCTACTCCTAACGTCCACCTTTACACCATGCATGATACAATATTCTAAGTGATTCTCAATTGAATTCAAACCCCTTTTTGGTCTTTTAGAAAATATCATTTATTTGGTTCAAACTCAATTGAGAAAGACTTGGTCCTAATTAATGCATAACTATATGGATGCAACTTTTTACTTTTATAAACACACTATCCATATACAAACATATTATTTACACTTATAACAATAATAATTATAAAAACAATATCAACTTCCAGACAATCAACATAAACATACATAAGCATGTCATTTAACAATATTCACTAAGTTAATACCAATTCCAAGCGTTAACACAAAAGTTGCAAATATAATATAAAAATTCCTTAGGGTTTTCTAACCAACCTATATCCTCTTAATCTTAAGCTTTAACTATGACACCCTTGTTACAATACCAAGTAATTCATATACTAATTATACTATTACTCGGATCGAATATGGACTTGTAAATATCTAGAAATTGTAGAAATAAAATTTTTCTTCAAAAGCGGGTGCACAACCAAAACATGGAACTCTTGGAGAGAATAATCCATTTCATTTTAAACATTGTGTTGAATTCGGCATTCTCTAAAACCTTTTCACAAACGGGATAGCATCAGTACTTTGAAATCGTATTAATATAATAGAAATTAAGCGATGCCATCCTTTCTTTCGTTTTGCAGAACTGATACCATTCATTTCTATCGTGGCCGAATTCTTTAAATAGGTTAAATCAGAGTAAGCGGAAATAGTGGAACTATGCATAATTATAAGATAAACATAATATGCATATATATATAAGTAAGTCATAGAGTACATAGTTCCATGGTCATATCTCCAAGATCCATACACAAGTCCATCAAAAAGATCTATACCAAAAGTAAAACCATAACCCTAGAGTTCTCAAAAGTATATCTACAAAATATACATCACAAAATATGAAACTCTAGAGGTGGTCACATAGATCTGACAGCAGTAGTAGTAGTAGTGATAGTAGTAGCAGTCTCCAGGTAGCAGAAATAAACATCATCATCAATAGCAGAAGCAGTGTATCCTCCACAGCAACCCCACATCGGATCCCCTGATCCTCATCATGTACCCTATGCAAATGCTTAGGGATCGTCATCCCTCCACTGGCTCCCAGTAGAGTGTACGACTGGCTCGCCTCCGCTCTCGTCCTGCACTGGGTCCTCCTCGATCTCATCCGATGGAGTGGGCACCCTACCAATGGGTACCGGGTCAGGAGATGGTGAGACCCTAACAGGGCTCCTCGGATCAGATGGAGGAGTCTCCTCGCGGACGACTCTCGAAGAAAAAGGGTGTGAGCGGGTAGGTCAAAAACGGAAACTGTGATATGAGCGAGTTGGTCGTGTGGGAGGTGGTCCATGATATGTGTAAAAAGGGGGTACGTGCATAGTGTATATGATGGGAATCCTAAACCTACGAGGACGAAATCGGATCAACGGGTTCGGGTGGTAGAAGGTAACCTCTACATCTCCCTCAAACACCGCGCGATGGTCCTCGTAGATCCATGTACCACTAGGAAGTGGTCGGATCTCGATGCAAGCGATGTAACGTGACATCACCTACAAGGGCATAGGGGTAAGCAATTCTATACACATAATCAATAGAGCATAAATGTATGTACAATGTGAAGATATAACCATATGCAATAATAAACAACAATCACATTTAGCATTTAGCAAATATTCAATGCAAGTAGGATGCTCATACTAATTTCATTTATCAACTTTAGATTAAATGAGTGGCATGATGTATGAACTTAGCTCTCAAGCCTATCTCCATTATTCTATGTCACTCTCTGACGTCCATCCTTTACTACGTCCAGCACTCAACAGTGCGTTGTACTCCTAGGTGTACAACATTCGTACATTCACCAAGAATTTACATGACAAGCTTGGAATCCATGCCACCCGAGCAAAGTTATAACGTTCCACCCGAGCAACGTCCCGTCATCCAAACGGCCCGTCATCCAAACGGTATAACCATATCAGCATCTCACTATGCCGACCACGTCATCAACCATAACGTGTCATCAAGCAAGCCGTCAATTGGCACTCCCAAAGGCCCTCCTCATGTTACCAAAACATGATAAACGATCTATCATCCAAACTCCAGAATGAATGCATCATCTTAACTTAAAGGAATTGATTGGTGTTTTTTTTTCTTTTTAATAATTCCCGACATGCCACCCGAGCAACGTCTCGTCATCCAAACGAAAATTACCATATCAATCAATTTCCTTTAAGTCTTAGATCACTTGGATTATTGTCATTTACGTATTAATCAATGATTCAGAATTAAAAATGGTATTTTTAGTATTTTGGGTAAACTACTCGAGTGTTCTTCAGAATACTCGAGTGTTCTTCATTTATTTCCATATTACTCGAGTAGTTCTCAGTTACTCGAGTTGTTCATGCCTTTCTGAGGATTTGGGTTTCAAATTCATAAGAATATTCGAGTGATTCATGAGTACTCGAGTGTTCTTCATCAATTCCAGAACACTCGAATGACTCCTGCATTACTCGAGTGGTTTACCATAAAATGTCCCCATACATCAGTTGATACTCGAATTCTGGGCTTCGTACTCGAGTGTTCTAACACAAAATACACTGTTTTATCAAAATTTTACTCGAGTATCAAGCCAAGTACTCGAGTCTTTTCTTGCAGAACAGACTGGAAACTTGGTTTTAACATATCATTTTCAATTCTAACCATTTCTAGTCTCATCCAATGATCAACAGAGTTCATGTAACACATATTGAACATGCTCAAACACATAGAACGTATCAATTAATAGATTTGACAGGGAATCACATGATAATGCATAAAACATGAAAATTCACAACTCAATATGCCAAATTGCAATATACTCAATAAACTTGTGATCTTATGTTCAAGATAGCTTGCATGCAACATATGAGACTTGCTCAAAACAGTTTTAGAGCACAAGTTGGTCTCCAAACAAATTTCCCTATTCAATCTAAGCCCTTAGATCCTCTTGGTAGCTCTCTAATTAAATTCATGCAATTTAAACTCTATCTAGTGAATAGAAAGCTTTCCCCTTACCTCAAAGTCGTGTGAGAACTGAAATTGGACAGAAAAACGAACTCCAAGCTAATTTCCCCAAGAATCATATGACAGCAACACAGTTTTGAGTGAGGTCATAAAACCAGAGATTTTGATGGTGAAATCATGCCAAACAATTGGGGAAAATAATTAGAAATTGTTCTCTGCAACACATATTAGAGAATGGAATGAAATTGGAGTCTCAAAGATTCAAGGGCTTACCAAAATCGACTTCTCAAGTAAGCTCCAGAAACTGAAACTAGCTTTAACTCCTTCCCTTCTCAGATTCAATTCTCACTCTATACTTGCTCTCAGCTAACAAACTTAGTATCTTTATGAAGCCTTGGATGTGAGCTTCGTAATCGTGTATCACTCGAAATCAACCACTCAAAATTGAAGAGGAATCGAAGGAAACAAATTCAGAACCCTAACTTCCCAATTTCATCAACAAAAGCTTCAGATTTGTTGATGAATGGCTTAAATAGAAGGATTAAAAGCTCATGCATAGCGACACGATATCCATGGACGTGGGAGGGTGGTGTTTTCGTGTCAAAGGAAGGGAATCGGTGGTGGTGACTCACCAAACGCACTAACTCGTGCAACTCTGTCCAGAATACTCGAGTATTTTCAGAAACACTCGAGTGTTTTGACCAGTTTTTGATAAATAATAATTTTATTTATTTTCCCTCCAAAAATTTTCCTATAATTACTTCTAGGTCCCAACCCAGGGACTAATATGCAAAATATTTATTTCATGCATAATTACACTTGCAAAAATAAATTCACACATCTACCACTAAAACAAGCACAGATTTTTAATCAAAGATTAAATTAGAAATAATTAATTATAATAAATTTCATAATTAACATTTCCTTAATCAGGGATTAAAATTTTGGGGTGTTACACTTCTCCCCCACTTACAAGGAATTTCGTCCCCGAAATTCAACTTATACAAACAATTCAGGATAATCCTGACGCATCTTATCCTCTAATTCCCAAGATGCTTCCATCACATCACCACAAATCCAGATAACTTTGACCAAACAAATATCCTTCCCTCTAAGCTTCTTGACTCTTCGATCTTCAATGCGAATAGGCATGGCTTTAAAGGTTAGGTTCTCATGGATTTCTAGGTCATCGGGTTGGATTCTAAGAACAATGGTGGGATCATGGACATACCTTTTTAACTGAGACACGTGAAACACATTATGAAGATTAGCTAATGACGGGGGCAAGGCCAATTGGTAGGCTACCGGACCGACTCTTTTAAGTATCTGGTAGGGACCAATAAACTTAGGTGATAGTTTCTGAGTTTTCAAGGCTTTACTAACACCTTTGGTTGGTACTATTCTAATGAATACATGGTCACCTTCAGCAAATTCTAAGGGTTTCTTCCTCCTATCAGCGTAGCTTTTCTGCCTACTCTGAGCAGTTCTCATCTTCTCTTGAATCATCTTGATCTTCTCAGTTGTTTCTTGTACAAAATCGGGTCCAACCAGAGAATTCTCCCCCACTTGAAACCAACATAATGGTGTCTGACACTTTCTCCCATACAAAGCTTCAAATGGTGCCATTCCAATGCTCGCGTGAAAACTATTGTTGTAAGTAAATTCCACGAGCGGAAACATTTGCTCCAATTCCCTTGACCTTCCAAAACACAAGCTCTTAAGATGTCCTCCAGTGAATGAATAGTCCTTTCCGTTTGACCATCAGTCTGAGGGTGGTATGCAGAACTCAACTTCAGTCTTGAACCCAGAGCTCTATGCAGATCTTGCCAAAACTTCGACGTAAACTGTAACACTCTCACATTTATCAGTTAATTTTAGGTTTTATTAAAATTGGAGTTAGAAAATTCCTTTTTAAAGCTTAATTCCTTTAAAAGGTTTTACAAAAATCCGGCAGAGTTTCCTCTGTTTTCCGGACTTCCCAAAAATTTTCTTCTTAAAACCTGTCAGCCAGAAATATTTAAAAGCATAAACCATAACAGATTAATAGTCATAACAGATCCTAGTGCCCGATTAGTACAAGTTTTCAGGGCAAGCTACTAATTCATAATATAATTTACAAAAATAATTGTCCACTCTTAATATCCAATAAACATTCCACGTAGTGGAATGAAAACCCTGCTCGGCCATATTCCATGGAAGCTCCACTTCGATACCTGCAAAATATAGCAAGAAGGGTAGCATTACACAGAACTTAAAAAGATAAATCCTAAAAGAGACATAGTAATAAACCAAGCCTACCCAATTTTTAGCATATAGTATTTATTTAATTTATTCCTTCTAGTCCTTTAATTATTCTCATATTCGTTTAATCTCCGATCCTCTTATCTTTCTCTCATTTCCATTTTGTTATTCATTTTCCATTACTTGGCCCACATGCCGATTACCTTTTCGTTCCTATATTCTTTTCATTAATTTGACAGGGTCTACCGACCTCCCGCCTTATTACTTTTTATTATTGTGACAGGGTCTACCGACCTCCGGCCTTATTACTTTTTATTATTGTGACAGGGTCTACCGACCTCCCGCCTTATTACTTTTTATTATTGCGATAGGGTCTACCGACCTCCCGCCATTTTACTTCTCATTATGGTGACAGGGTCTAACGACCTCCTGTCGTTTTACTTTTTTATTACAGTGACAGGGTCTACCGACCTCCCGTCATTTCACTTTTATCATTGTGACAGGGTCTACCGACCTCCCGCCATTTTACTTTTTATGATTTTGACAGGGTCTACCGACCTCCTACTGCTCAAACCATTCCCTTTTAAAATGTATTTCGCACCATTGTACTTCACCTCCACACCGGAAGGTACCTCATACTTTGTGGCCTATGGGTACTTCACCTCCACACCGGAAGGTACCTCATACAAGTTGGCCTGTGGGTGCATTCTTATTTTAAGTACATTCTTATTCATTAATGATTCTCATTCTCATTTCACTTTGCTTGAATTGGCCATATACATTATGTTTTAATTCTCGTCACTAACTCTTAATTATTTCCATTTTCCCTTTCTTTTCTTTTTCTTCTTCTCTTATTTTCCCTTTTTCCTTATTCTTTTTATTAATTACTCTAGCTTTCGTCTAACCTCATTCTATTAAACTACCATAATTGCATTCGCTCTAGTTGTCGTATCGCCTTATCGCTAAATTCTTTTACCTATTACCCTCTTGTATTTGGAATTTAGTTTATCATTTTCCTTTCAATTTCATTACTACCCGACCACTCTTAACTAAGTTTTCATCCGTGCTTCCTTATTGCTTTCGTACTCTAACTTCTCTTTTTCCTCACCTTTAGTTTTAACTCATTCTACACCCTTCGCCTATTACAAACACTCTATACTCTTTTACTCTCACGCTCCTCTAATTTCCCTTAATTAATTTCCCTTGGTTTTATTTTGCGTTTGTTCTACACTTTCATTCCATATTAACTCTTTTAATATTCTGTTATATTCATTCACTCCGGAACTCATTCTACGCACCTTCAATTTATTCCATTGTCCATTTAAATACACCATTTATTTTTGCGGGAACTACCCTAAGGTTCATTAACTTATTCCTTAATTACCCTATTCTTAGTCACCACTATAAACTCCTAGAATTTACTTTTTAAATAGAGATAATACGACCCTTCTTACCTCGTGCTTTTCATTTAAAAAGAACCTGGGTTGTGGCTCGGCGTCGATGACGGCGTCGGTGTTGCTCCTCGTTAGTGAGAACGATCGCGGCCGGATCGAGGCCAAAGCTTCAAGCCTTGGAGTACCCAACGCAAGCCCGGAGCGATCACGGTCAATAACGACGCCGGTGAGGTCCGGAAGAGAGAGAGAGAGACCAAATAGAGGGAAAGAGGGAGAGAGAAAGGGAACTCAAAATCAATAAGGAAAGGGAGAGGAAGGGGTGCTTATAGTGGTGGTGGTTGGAGGAGAGAGGAAGCAAAGCCCTAGATGAGAGAGAGAGAGAGAGAATGGGTCATGGAGGTGAGAAAGAAAGAGATCAAGAGAGAGGAGAGGGAGTGGATCTATAGGGAAGAGGAAGAGCAAGGAGGGAGGCGGTCCTTGGCGGCTCTTATGGTGGCTGGAGGTGGTGCTGGGCGGTTTTGGGTGAGGGAGGGAGAAATGGTGCGGATGGAAGTGAGGAGGGAGGGACTGGTGCGTGATTTTATGGACCTGGTGCGGTCTGGTCGCGCCCGCGTGCCTGGGCGCGGGGTTTGGTGCGCCTGCGCGCGCCACACGCGCATCTGGTGCGCGATAAGATATCTTGCGCGCGCCTGGGCGAGTCGTGCGTGCGCCTGGGCGGGAAGGCTCCTGAGCTGGTGCATCTGGTGCACCCTGGTGCGCCTGGGCATGCACCAGTGGTTCCCGACTTCGATTCGCCATAACTTCTTCGTTTACCGTCAGATCGGGCTCAAATTTTTATACAAGCTTCTTAATCCCTTAAACTTCATATCCAACGGTGGAATTTAATTTCTTAGCATCCTATAATAAATTCCTAATTTTCTCTTTTCGGCTGATTTCTAACATTTGAAACGCCGATTTAACCTCCGATTCCGCTTAGATAATTTTGCCCATTGCTACAAATGTCTCCTACACAACCCCTAGTACTCATAATTATTACTCACCTTGTTCCCAAAATTCTTTAAGCAATTAATCTACCCATTCCTTACAGCCTATTACTTTACTAATTATACTTGGAATTAAATTAGGGATGTTACAATTCTCCCCCACTTATTAGAATTTCGTCCCAGAAATTCCGTTCAGTTCCTTCAAATGGAGAACCATCCCTTTAGTAAGCTTCTATCTATGGTTTTCACTTCCCTTCGATTTTTACTTCCCGCTCCATATATGGTTAGGGCCATGCGCATTTCAACGTCTGTCTTCTGGCACTACGTACTATCTCTATCTACATAGGGTCGTCAGCTTTCTTATTATTAAAGTTCCATCTCTCATTCCTTGGATTTAAATCCACCCCCACATAGCATTGATATACTTGATTATATCCATTCTAGGGGGTATGCTCATTCGTTGCTCAGAATAAATTACACCGGTTCCCGACCGGTATCCAAGGCTGAAAAGAGGACACGTAGGTGACTATCTATCGATAGTCATTGAACTATGCTGGGTTTCTACGACTTGGCAAATTTTCACCCATGCATCTGAGATGCTTGAAGCTTGAAGAGAGTGAAGATGAAAAGAAGAAACATGAAACACTCAAGAGTGGGTCTCATGGTCTTTGCAAGATGACCCAGGATGTACTGGATACATGTCAAGCAAGAAGATAAGGGAGGTTATCCCCAAAGTGTGCATTTTCCGCAGAGGGCTGCCGAAGGATGCGTTTTCTATGGATTTGCGGCTAATTGATTGGTCTCGGTCAAGGCCTAGATGTTATTTCTCAATTCAGTGTTATTTTGGGGAGGTATTGTTTTACCTCAAGTTTAACTCTCATTCGATCCTCCGCGAAGCGTTTGGAATTATCTGTTTAATAGTCCTATGGCTTATGGTATGATTACTAGTTATTGTCGCTCGGATAGGATCCGAATCGAGTCGCCAAGTCTCCCCCACTTATTATCAACATACCTGAGTAAGTCGAAGGCAGGGAGGAAACCGGGTTGATTCCAAGAATTGACTAGATAGGCTCTTCATACCTACGCATACGGCTAAGTTCTCATACGAGTTAGAAGGGTGGTTCGATCACTTAGTTGGATGTTCTCGGTGGAAATATAGAATAAGAGTGTCTTGAATGGGGTTGGTTTGCGAATCACTGTTTACGAGTCTTAGTAGAGATCCTATAGGATTAAAGTTCAATTGGACTTCCGACAGAGATAGAATTCCTAAAGGGTTTATTCGGATCTCAACTAGATGATTGCAATAATATAGCATGTCAATAAACGAGAAGACCGAGGTGGTAAGTCCCACTCTCACATTTATCAACTGTACATCACTGCGTTATTAAATGATAGCATTATCTTTTAACAGGTGCAAGAGAAAGGATGACCAATCCTGACCTTACACTCTATTAGAGGACGACACTATCACAAGGTTTTTGGTTAGGTCTCTTGTTACGGTCTTATAGCTAAGTAAGGTTTTTCCTATGCGTTCCACTAGATAGTACTCGAGATTGGATTGAAGGTGAGTCTTTCTTTAGGTTTCACAACGTCTAGAAATACAAGATTAGGAATTTAAAATTCCAAGAGAATTGATTTAGGATGCTCTACACTGAAACTTAATAGAGATGCAGATTGAAAGTACCTAAAGTGTTTAATCTAAATTTTTTTATCGTCTCGTACCTTTTGTTGGTTTAGCCCCGATCTCCCTAAGTAGCTGTACCGCGGACCTCAAGGGTGTGGATCAGGGAACTGATATTGTCGGAATGTAAGGTTGAGACGTCCAGGATGATGTCTTGTGTCATTGAGTAATCCTTCCGGGGCTGTGTCTGGTATGATTGCCGACACACCATGAAAGATGTGACGAGACTCGCCACCGAATATTAATACATCACCCGACCCCAAGGTGATTCTTTCTGCTCTCCTGGGATCTCTCTGGTCTCCATAGAGAAACTCAGCCGAGTCACCAATGCAAAATGATACTACCGGTATCCCTCTTTGCAAGCTTCCAACACTTTCGTCACGGTCCTGATGAAGACCAAGCTTTCCATTCTCTTCATAGAAATTGACAATGCAGACATCAGGGGACATGGAAGGAAGCATGTCCTCCACTTCACTTACACCGTATTCCTTCTCAATCAAAGTTTGTGCTTCTTGCATCGCCCCCATAACCAGCTGAATGAAATGATCAGGAATATTGGGCGGTTCGCTTCCATCCGTTACCCTTTCGTGTCCATATACCCGGGTTTGAGGATTCCAGTCTAAGCCGAGGCACATCATTTTCAGTCGGAGTCTGGCTCCACTCATAAAGCATGGTTGATAAAAACCTCCAGGACCGAAGCCCATCTCTCGACAGTTCTTTACTACGCCCACCTGCTCTTCATGAGCCAAGTATTGCTTCAGGAGAACCATTCCCGGTCTCAAAATTAGGCTCCTCTTCTCACCAACTTGTACCCCCACGTGTTGCTCCTGGTCTTCAATAGTCGATCTAAGCTTACCCAGTGCAGAAGTTTGCCCTTCTTGAAAACAGATGTCATACGGCTGGGATTTCAAAGAATCAGCTGGGGAATTGATCTTACGATCTATAGCCGAACTACTAGCAGAAGAATGGAAAAGTTGATTCTTCATGTTGCTACAGTGTAGTAACGAAGGATTCTGTTGATGCAGACATATACATAATTTAGTACATAACTACACAGGGTTTTTATAACTATAAACCTAAGTAATGACTATAGGACTTGACACTACTTCCTGGTTACTCTCTTGGTGAGTAACCATTGGGGATGTGAGTCCACACTCCAAAGGCCGAGGAAAAACTGCTCTGATACCAAAATGTAACACTCTCACATTTATCAGTTAATTTTAGGTTTTATTAAAATTGGAGTTAGAAAATTCCTTTTTAAAGCTTAATTCCTTTAAAAGGTTTTACAAAAATCCGGCAGAGTTTCCTCTGTTTTCCGGACTTCCCAAAAAATTTCTTCTTAAAACCTGTCAGCCAGAAATTTTTAAAAACATAAACCATAACAGATTAATAGTCATAACAGATCCTAGTGCCCGATTAGTACAACTTTTCAGGGCAAGCTACTAATTCATAATATAATTTACAAAAATAATTGTCCACTCTTAATATCCAATAAACATTCCACGTAGTGGAATGAAAACCCTGCTCGGCCATATTCCATGTAAGCTCCACTTCGATACCTGCAAAATATAGCAAGAAGGGTAGCATTACACAGAACTTAAAAAGATAAATCCTAAAAGAGACATAGTAATAAACCAAGCCTACCCAATTTTTAGCATATAGTATTTATTTAATTTATTCCTTCTAGTCCTTTAATTATTCTCATATTCGTTTAATCTCCGAACCCCTTATCTTTCTCTCATTTCCATTTCGTTATTCATTTTCCATTACTTGGCCCACATGCCGATTACCTTTTCGTTCCTATATTATTTTCATTAATTTGACAGGGTCTACCGACCTCCCGCCTTATTACTTTTTATTATTGTGACAGGGTCTACCGACCTCCCGCCTTATTACTTTTTATTATTGTGACAGGGTCTACCGACCTCCCGCCTTATTACTTTTTATTATTGTGACAGGGTCTACCGACCTCCCGCCATTTTACTTCTCATTATGGTGACAGGGTCTAACGACCTCCTGTCGTTTTACTTTTTTATTATAGTGACAGGGGCTACCGACCTCCCGTCATTTCACTTTTATCATTGTGACAGGGTCTACCGACCTCCCGCCATTTTACTTTTTATTATTTTGACAGGGTCTACCGACCTCCTGCCGCTCAAACCATTCCCTTTTAAAATGTATTTCGCACCATTGTACTTCACCTCCACACTGGAAGGTACCTCATACTTTGTGGCCTATGGGTACTTCACCTCCACACCGGAAGGTACCTCGTACCGTTGTACTTCACCTCCACACCGGAAGGTACCTCATACAAGTTGGCCTGTGGGTGCATTCTTATTTTAAGTACATTCTTATTCATTAATGATTCTCATTCTCATTTCACTTTGCTTGAATTGGCCATATACATTATGTTTTAATTCTCGTCACTAACTCTTAATTATTTCCATTTTCCCTTTCTTTTCTTTTTCTTCTTCTCTTCTTTTCCCTTTTTCCTTATTCTTTTTATTAATTACTCTAGCTTTCGTCTAACCTCATTCTATTAAACTACCATAATTGCATTCGCTCTAGTTGTCTTATCACCTTATCGCTAAATTCTTTTACCTATTACCCTCTTGTATTTGGAATTTAGTTTATCATTTTCCTTTCGATTTCATTACTACCCGACCACTCTTAACTAAGTTTTCATCCGTGCTTCCTTATTGCTTTCGTACTCTAACTTCTCTTTTTCCTCACCTTTAGTTTTAACTCATTCTACACCCTTCGCCTATTACAAACACTCTATACTCTTTTACTCTCACGCTCCTCTAATTTCCCTTAATTAATTTCCCTTGGTTTTATTTTGCGTTTGTTCTACACTTTCATTCCATATTAACTCTTTTAATATTCTGTTATATTCATTCACTCCGGAACTCATTCTATGCACCTTCAATTTATTCCATTGTCCATTTAAATACACCATTTATTTTTGCGGGAACTACCCTAAGGTTCATTAACTTATTCCTTAATTACCCTATTCTTAGTCACCACTATAAACTCCTAGAATTTACATTTTAAATAGAGGTAATACGACCCTTCTTACCTCGTGCTTTTCGTTTAAAAAGAACCTGGGTTGTGGCTCGGCATCGATGTCGGCGTCGGTGTTGCTCGTCGTTAGTGAGAACGGTCGCGGCCGGGTCGAGGCCAAAGCTTCAAGCCTTGGAGTACCCAACGCAAGCCCGGAGTGATCACGGTCGATAACGATGCCGGTGAGGTCCGGAAGAGAGAGAGAGACCAAATAGAGGGAAAGAGGGAGAGAGAAAGGGAACTCAAAATCAATAAGGAAAGAGAGAGGAAGGGGTGCTCATAGTGGTGGTGGTGGGTGGTGGTTCGTGGTGGTGGGTATGGTGGTGGTTGGAGGAGAAAGGAAGCAAAGCCCTAGATGAGAGAGAGAATGGGTCATGGAGGTGAGAGAGAAAGAGATCAAGAGGGAGGAGAGGGAGTGGATCTATGGGGAAGAGGAAGAGCAAGGAGGGAGGGTGTCCTTGGCGGCTCTTATGGTGGCTGGAGGTGGTGCTGGGCGGTTTTGGGTGAGGGGAGGGAGAAATGGTGCGGATGGAAGTGAGGAGGGAGGGACTGGTGCGGGATTTTATGGACCTGGTGCGGTCTGGTCGCGCCCGCGCGCCTGGGCGCGGGGTTTGGTGCGCCTGGGCGAGTCGTGCGTGCGCCTGGGCGGGAAGGCTCCTGAGCTGGTGCACCCTGGTGCGCCTGGGCGTGCACCGGTGCGCCTGGGCGTGCACCAGTGGTTCCTGACTTCGATTCGCCATAACTTCTTCGTTTACCGGCGAATCGGGCTCAAATTTTTATACAAGCTTCTTAATCCCTTAAACTTCATATCCAACAGTGGAATTTAATTTCTTAGCATCCTATAATAAATTCCTAATTTTCTCTTTTCGGTTGATTTCTAACATTTGAAACGCCGATTTAACCTCCGATTCCGCTTAGATAATTTTGCCCATTGCTACAAATGTCTCCTACACAACCCCTAGTACTCATAATTACTACTCACCTTGCTCCCAAAATTCTTTAAGCAATTAATCTACCCATTCCTTACACTTTAAGCCTATTACTTTACTAATTATACTTGGAATTAAATTAGGGATGTTACATAAACCTCGGATCGCGATCTGACACGATACTTGATGGTACACCATGCAGGCGAACAACCTCTTTGATATACAACTGAGTGAGCTTTTCCAAAGAGTAGCTCATGTTAACTGGAATAAAATGCGCTGACTTTGTCAAGCGATCTACGATCACCCAGGTTGCATCATGACCAGTAGCTGTCCTTGGCAATCCAGACACGAAATCCATCGAGATACTATCCCACTTCCATAATGGAATTTCTAAGGGAAGTAATTCTCCTCCTAGCCTTTGGTGTTCCACCTTCGCCTTCTGGCACACCAGACAACACGCCACATAACTAGCCACATCTTTCTTTAAACCCGGCCACCAAAACATCTTCTTCAGGTCCTGATACATTTTGGTAGCTCCCGGATGCATACTCATCTTGCTCTTATGCGCTTCATCCAGAATCATCCTCCTTACCTCTAGATTGTTAGGTACACAAATCCTTGTTCTAAAACGAAGGATTCCATCCTTTCCCTCTTGGAACTCTAACTCCTTGCCTTCTTCCATAAGCTTCCTCTTTTCCTTAAGCCCCTCATCTTCTTGTTGCAACTCACGAATCCTTTGCAAGAACTCATTAGTAATTTGCAGCATTCCCATCTTGACACTTGTCAGCTCCACTTGCATCGTCAAGCTCAAATCTCTAAATTCCTCTATCAATGCGGCTTCTTTGACCATCATCGAACTGATATGCATTGCTTTTCGACTCAATGCATCTGCTACCACGTTTGCTTTCCCAGGATGGTAATGAAGCTCGAACTCATAATCTTTCAAGAAATCCATCCATCGGCGTTGCCTCATATTCAACTCTTTCTGGTCAAAGAGGTACTTTAAACTCTTATGGTCACTAAATACCCGGAACGTAGTGCCATAGAGATTGTGCCTCCAAATCTTTAGAGCGAAGACAACCGCTGCCAGCTCTAGATCATGAGTTGGGTAGTTCATTTCATGAACTTTTAGCTGTCTCGAGGCATAAGCGACTACCTTCCCATCTTGCATCAAAACACTCCCAAGTCCTAGTTTCGATGCATCACAATACACCTCGAAACTCTTCTGTGTATCAGGCAAAATCAACACAGGGGATGATGTCAATCTTTCTTTCAGCTCTCGGAAACTCCTTTCACACTTCTCATCCCAAATAAAGGGTTGGTCTTTCCGAGTTAACTTCGTCAAGGGCAGTGCTATCTTTGAGAAACCTTCTATAAATCTTCTGTAGTAACCAGCCAAACAAAGAAAGCTCCTCACCTCCGTGACCGACTTCGGTTGTTCCCATTGTAAAATTGAGCCCACCTTTGTCGGATCAACCGATATCCCCTTGTTTGAGATTACATGCCCCAAAAACTTAACTTCCTCCAGCCATAACTCACACTTTGTAAGTTTGGCGTACAGCTGCTTCTCCTTCAGCATACTCAACACTATCCTCAAGTGTTCAGCATGCTCCTCCGGGCTCTTGGAATAAATAAGGATATCGTCAATGAACACAACCACGAATGAATCTAAATAGGGTCTAAAGATTCGATTCATGTAGTCCATGAAAATAGTTGGTGCATTAGTCAATCCGAACGGCATCACAACATACTCATAATGCCCGTATCGGGATCGAAATGCGGTCTTAGAGATATCCTCTTCCCTAATCCTAATCTGATGATACCCTGATCTCAGATCAATCTTGGAAAATACTGAGGCCCCACGAACTTGATCCATAAGGTCATCTATCCTTGGTAAAGGATACTTGTTCTTGATCGTGACCTTATTCAACTGCCGGTAGTCGATACACATCCTCATACTACCGTCCTTCTTCTTGACGAACAAAATCGGAGCACCCCGTGGTGACACACTTGGTCGAATCATCTGTTTCTGCAACAATTCCTCAATCTACTTCTTCATCTCAGCCATTTCCGGTGGTGCCATTCTATAAGGAGCGATAGAAATGGGACCAGCTCCCGGAACTAAGTCGATACCAAATTCAATCTCTCTTTTCGGTGGCAAACCCGGTATCTCATCAGCAAATACCTTCGGAAAGTCTCTGACAACGGAGATCTCTTCAATCCTTGGACCATCACCCTCTACTTCAGTGTTGAACAAACACATATAGCCTGAAGGTTTCGGGTTTCTATAGATTACGACTCTTTTATCGCAATCGATGATCACTTGGTTTCGACTTAACCAGTCCATCCCCAAGATCACATCCAATTGCGATAAGGGTAAACAGATCAAATCTACCCTAGAGGTTTGTCCTAACACTTCTATACAACAGTTAAGACATGCTCTAGAAACAACTACAGGAGCATTAGTAGGGGTTTCTACTTTCAAAGTGTATGACAATTCAGACATAGGTAGACCCAAACGATCTACACATTCATATGAAACAAATGAATGCGTTGCACCAGAATCAAACAAAACATTACAAAGCTGACCATTTAGCAAGTAATTACCTTGCACAAGATCAGAAGATCGGCTTGCCTCCACACCACTAAGTGTGAAAACCCTTCCTTGAACCATAGGCCTATCAACAGCCCCTCTTGAATTGGCTTTGACTGGTTCCTTGCAGTCCTTCGCAAAGTGTCCCGGTTTCCCACAGTTGAAATAACCACTTGTCCCCCAACAAAAACGACCATAATGATGGCGCTTGCACTTGTCACAAAATGAAGCCTCGCTCCGAAAGTTCCTTCCATCATTACCTCCAACCTTCCCTTTTCCTTTCCCTCGGCGATCATACGGACCCTTGCCTCGATTGTTGAAACCCTTGCGCCTTTGAGGTCCATAATTCCGGCTATCCTTTCCCTCTTTTGCTTGCAACTCTTCAGCTTTCTTGTCATCTTCATACATCCTACACATGTCCACAAGTGCAGGAAAGCTTTGGATCCGTTGGTAGCTGAAAATAGACTTCAGCTTAGGCCTTAAGCCTCCCTCAAACTTGATACACTTGCTCCTTTCATCAGGGTTGTTCTAATAATATGGAGAGTACTTCATTAGTTCCTCGAACTTAGCCGCGTACTCACCCACGCTCATGTCTCCTTGCTTCAGCTGCAAGAACTCCACTTCCTTCTTTCTCCTCAAGTCCTCAGGGAAGTATTTATTGAGAAACTTCTCCATAAATACGCCCCAATTCACATCCCTTCCTTCATAGTGTAGGAGCTGAACCGTGTGATTCCACCAGTTCTCAGCTTCATCCTCTAGCATGTAGACTGCATATGCTACCTTTTGAGCTTCCGTGCAATCCAAAGTTCTAAAAATCTTGTCCATGGTGTGAATCCACTTATTGGCCTCCTTAGGTTTAAATCCTCCTTCAAATTTTGGTGGATTACAACTTCTAAAATCTGCCAGACTCTTTGCCTCGGCGTAACCCACATTGCATTGGTGAGGTGGATTAATTGGTTGATGTGGTTGCTGAGATCGTTGCTGCTGCATGGACTCCAGCACCGCGGTAATCCACTCTAACATCGCATTGGTGTGATTTTTGTTTCTAGTTGCCATAATAGACCTGCGCTATGGACTTATGGTCACATATGTTGAACTAAGAAACATTCATCACGCCACTTATACTAAGGCTATGACCCTAACTTCAAACAAAACATTCAATTGTATCTAATGCTCAAAACAAGCAAGATACTAGCATCCAAAACAATAAATATGCCCTGTGGATACCTGCTTGATGTTGATGGCTACCTTTCCGGAACTACTTCAACTACTACAGGATCTGACTTTTGCTCTGATACCACTCAGTGTGACACCCTTGTTACAATACCAAGTAATTCATATACTAATTATACTATTACTCGGGTCGAATATGGACTTGTAAATATCTAGAAATTGTAGAAATAAAATTTTTCTTCAAAAGCGGGTGCACAACCAAAACATGGAACTCTTGGAGAGAATAATCCATTTCATTTTAAACATTGTGTTGAATTCGGCATTCTCTAAAACCTTTTCACAAACGGGATAGCATCAGTACTTTGAAATCGTATTTATATAATAGAAATTAAGCGATGTCATCCTTTCTTTTGTTTTGCGGAACTGATACCATTCATTTCTATCGTGGCCGAATTCTTTAAATAGGTTAAATCAGAGTAAGCGGAAATAGTGGAACTATGCATAATTATAAGATAAACATAATATGAATATATATATAAGTAAGTCATAGAGTACATAGTTCCATGGTCATATCTCCAAGATCCATACACAAGTCCATCAAAAAGATCTATACCAAAAGTAAAACCATAACCCTAGAGTTCTCAAAAGTATATCTAAAAAATATACATCACAAAATATGAAACACTAGAGGTGGTCACATAGATCTGGCAGCAGTAGTAGTGGTGGTGATAGTAGTAGCAGTCTCCAAGTAGCAGAAATAAACATCATCATCAACAGCAGTAGCAGTAGTGTCTCCTCCACAGCAACCCCACATCGGATCCCCTGATCCTCATCATGTACCCTATGCACATGCCTAGGGATCGTCATCCCTCCACTGGCTCCCGGTAGAGTGTACGACTAGCTCGCCTCCGCTCTCGTCCTCAACTGGGTCCTCCTCGATCTCATCCGATGGAGTGGGCACCCTACCACTGGGTACCGGGTCAGGAGATGGTGAGACCCTAACAGGGCTCCTCCGATTAGATGGAGGAGTCTCCTCGCGGACGACTCTCGAAGAAAAAGGGTGTGAGCGGGTAGGTCGAAAACGGAAACTGTGATATGAGCGAGTTGGTCGTGTGGGAGGTGGTCCATGATATGTGTAAAAAGGGGGTACGTGCATAGTGTATATGATGGGAATCCTAAACCTACGAGGACGAAATCGGATCAACGGGTTCGGGTGGTAGAAGGTAACCTCTACATCTCCCTCAAACACCGCGCGATGGTCCTCGTAGATCCATGTACCACTAGGAAGTGGTCGGATCTCGATGCAAGCGATGTAACGTGACATCACCTACAAGGGCATAGGGGTAAGCAATTCTATACACATAATCAATAGAGCATAAATGTATGTACAATGTGAAGATATAACCATATGCAATAATAAACAACAATCACATTTAGCATTTAGCAAATATTGAATGCAAGTAGGATGCTCATACTAGTTTCATTTATCAACTTTAGATTAAATGAGTGGCATGATATACGAACTTAGCTCTCAAGCCTATCTCCATTATTCTATGTCACTCTCTGACGTCCATCCTTTACTACGTCCAGCACTCAACAGTGCGTTGTACTCCTAGGTGTACAACATTCGTACATTCACCAAGAATGTACACGACAAGCTTGGAATCCATGCCACCCGAGCAAAGTTATAACGTTCCACCCGAGCAACGTCCCGTCATCCAAACGGCCCGTCATCCAAACGGTATAACCATATCAGCATCTCACTATGCCGACCACGTCGTCAACCATAACGTGTCATCAAGCAAACCGTCAATTGGCAATCCCAAAGGCCCTCCTCATGTTACCAAAACATGATAAACGATCTATCATCCAAACTCCAGAATGAATGCATCATCTTAACTTAAAGGAATTGATTGGTTTTTTTTTTCTTTTTAATAATTCCTGACGTGCCACCCGAGCAACGTCTCGTCATCCAAACAAAAATTACCATATCAATCAATTTCCTTTAAGTCTTAGATCACTTGGATTATTGTCATTTAAGTATTAATCAATGATTCAGAATTAAAAATGGTATTTTTAGTATTTTGGGTAAACTACTCGAGTGTTCTTCAGAATACTGGAGTGTTCTTCATTTATTTCCAGATTACTCGAGTAGTTCTCAGTTACTCGAGTTGTTCATGCCTTTTTGAGGATTTGGGTTTCAGATTCATAAGAATACTCGAGTGATTCATGAGTACTCGAGTGTTCTTCATCAATTCCAGAACACTCGCATGACTCCTGCATTACTCGAGTGGTTTACCATAAAATGTCCCCATACATCAGTTGATACTCGAATTCTGGGCTTGGTACTCGAGTGTTCTAACACAAAATACACTGTTTTACCAAAATTTTACTCGAGTATCAAGCCAAGTACTCGAGTCTTTTCTTGCAGAACAAACTGGAAACTTGGTTTTAACATATCATTTTCAATTCTAACCATTTCTAGTCTCATCCAATGATCAACAGAGTTCATGTAACACATATTGAACATGCTCAAACACATAGAACGTATCAATTAACAGATTTGAGAGGGAATCACATGATAATGCATAAAACATGAAAATTCACAACTCAATATGCCAAATTGCAATATACTCAATAAACTTGTGATCTTATGTTCAAGATAGCTTGCATGCAACATATGAGACTTGCTTAAAACAGTTTTAGAGCACAAGTTGGTCTCCAAACCAATTTCCCTATTCAATCTAAGCCCTTAGAGCCTCTTGGTGGCTCTCTAATTAAATTCATGCAATTTAAACTCTATCTAGTGAATAGAAAGCTTTCCCCTTACCTCAAAGTCGTGTGAGAACTGAAATTGGACAGAAAAACGAACTCCAAGCTAATTTCCCCAAGAACCATATGACAGCAACATAGTTTTGAGTGAGGTCATAAAACCAGAGATTTTGATGGTGAAATCATGCCAAACAATTGGGGAAAATAATTAGAAATTGTTCTCTGCAACACATATTAGAGAATGGAATGAAATTGGAGTCTCAAAGATTCAAGGGCTTACCAAAATCGATTGCTCAAGTAAGCTCCAGAAACTGAAACTTGCTTTAACTCCTTCCCTTCTCAGATTTGATTCTCACTCTATACTTGCTCTCAGCTAACAAACTTAGTATCTTTACGAAGCCCTGGATGTGAGCTTCGTAATCGTGTATCACTCGAAATCAACCACTCAAAATTGAAGAGGAATCGAAGGAAACAAATTCAGAACCCTGACTTCCCAATTTCATCAACAAAAGCTTCAGATTTGTTGATGAATGGCTTAAATAGAAGGATTAAAAGCTCATGCACAGCGACACGACATCCATGGACGTGTGAGGGTGGTGTTTTCATGTCAAAGGAAGGGAATCGGTGGTGGTGACTCACCAAACGCACTAACTCGTGCAACTCTGTCCAGAATACTCGAGTATTTTCAGAAACACTCGAGTGTTTTGACTAGTTTTTGAAAATAATAATTTTATTTATTTTCCCTCCAAAATCTTTCCTATAATTACTTCAAGGTCCCAACCCAGGGACTAATATGCAAAATATTTATTTCATGCATAATTACACTTGCAAAAATAAATTCACACATCTACCACTAATACAATCATAGATTTTTAATCAAAGATTAAATTAGAAATAATTAATTATAATAAATTTCATAATTAACATTTCCTTAATCAGGGATTAAAATTTTGGGGTGTTACATTAACAATTAGTTTAAATACACCTAGTTATGTTTCTACTACTATAAATAAACCCTTTCTCTAATACTAAACCAAAGTAAACCCCTTACCTTGAGGAGAGAGAAAGAGGAAATTGGGGTTTTGATGAAGCTCCCATGCCGAGCTCCTAGGACTCCTATTCCTTGTCCTTTAACTCTTTCTAAAATCCCTTGGTTGATTGTAAGACTCTACTCCATGGATTGCAAATATTGGGGTTGACAATGAATTGGGGTTTCATGAGAAAAAGGGAGTAATATATGATTTTGGAGAGGGAAAAACATAGGGAATTGATTTGGAAGTGATTTGTGACACTAATTTGTTGTAACTTTGAGTGGCCATGGTGATTGAGTGAATCTAGGGTTGAGAGAGGAGAGAAATTGTGGAAGAGAGGGAAGGAAATGGTGAGAAATGAAGGAAAAATCGTGTTTTTATCAACCAGAACTGCAGATTTTCGCTTGAGCGAAAATTTTCTCGCTTGAGCGAAAATTTTCTCGCTTGAGCGAAAACTGGAAGCGATCAGACTTGATTTTCTGTGACATTTTCGCTTGGGCGAGTAGGAGCTCGCTTGAGCGAGTAAAATTCAGCTTCAGCATGCTAATTTCAAAACGTCATAACGTTTTCGTTAAGCGTCGGATCTTGCTCAAATTTTGAGACAAGCTTCCTAAGACACGTATCTTCACATCCAATGGTGGGATTTGGGTTTCGAGCTATGGATCTTTTATTCCTAATTTCCTAAGATCCTATGTTCTTAATCCTCGAATAACCCTTCTAAAACTCATTTCTAAATTAATTCTACCTTATATAATTCTACTATTGGCTAAACTCTACACTCTAAGAACTTAAACACACAATAATTTGCCTCTAATAACTATCCTAAATGGATATCGGAAATTGGGGATGTTACAATACTCCCCACTTATATGAATTTCGTCCCCGAAATTCGGCTCACTTCGAAGAAACGAGATAGAGCTATATGCTCTATTATAAGGGTAGACACGACTTTGGGGATTCACTCCCCCCACTTAGGACACAATTCCAGTTGGGATTCCAATACTATATCTACTTGGTTACTATTGAGACTTTCACCAAAAAGTCCCACTAATGCCTTAAGGTTCTAGCCTTAAACTCCTAATTCTACTTGCCTAATTTACCAAGACAAACCTAATAGTCCTATACATAGATACAACATATAAGCACTCACGGGAAATTAATGCAACAAATTATAATTCAAATGCAATCAAGGAAAGAATTAGAACACAAACAAAAAATCAAGATATTGCAATACATTAAAATTTTCATTTTAGAATCAAATATAAATTAGGAGCAAAAAAATATCATTTGAATTTTTATCAAAGAATACACTTTCTGAAAGAAAAGTAGAGCATCAACTCCACACAATTAAGTAAAAACAATCCATACACACCCAAAAGGAGCTTTGCATTGAATTGAATAAAAAGTTTGAAAGATTTGTCAATGGCAAGACTCCCTTAGAATCAAAAGAAATTATGATTGGTGCATGGATGCAAACAAGGTTTTGATAGAAAACAGTTACATGCATAGGGTTTCAAAACACCTTGCGAATAGACAATGAGAATCTTAAAAGGTTACATAGCCTTTACTGGTATATGGTACAATTAGAAAATATGGTTGAAGATTGAGAAAGAAGATACTATCAACCTTCAACCAAGCTCATTTTAATATTGTTGGAAACCAGCAAGCGGCTCAATATAGTCTAGAGGGGGGGTGAATAGAATATTGAAGCCTTATTATAGATTTTTCGTCCACCTAAGAGAATGGTTTTATGAAAAATAAGTTTTCTAAAAATTCAGTTCAGATTACTCGAGTAACTCAAGTCTTCACTCGAGTAATACGCAAGCAAAAATAATTTCACTCGAGTATTCAGCAAATCACTCGAGTATTACGAAATCTATTTTTTAAATCACTCGAGTAACAGAAAACCTACTCGAGTATTGTTCAAAAACTGAAAGCAGATTACTCGAGTGACAAGAACTTTACTCGAGTAAACTGGGTAAAATTCAATTAAAAACTGAGTTTTCAATGGAGTTCTTCAAGAATAACAATGCTATGATGATTCAACAAATTATGAATGATTAATATGAACAATTTCAAGTAATATTAACATGCAATTTTAGATCAATTGAGTAGAATTAAGAAACCCCCAATTCTAACCTAAAAAATGCAATTGTTAATGAATTAATGAAATACAAGGAATGAAAATAAAAGAGACACAAGGATTTATCCTGGTTCACTTTCACCCACTTGAAAGCTACTCCAGTCCCCTCTTAAATCAAGAGAGATTCTTCACTAGAAATCTTCAAATGTAGATTTTACAATGTTTTAAGATGCAACTAGATTCTTAGTTCTCCTATCTTAAAACCCAACTCAAAGTGTGTACCAAACACTTTGATCTAATCTACCCCTTTTGAGAATTCTAGATTTCCTTGCTAATTGATTGAAGATGCTTCCAACCAATCCTCTTTTCTTGCTTTGATTTGATCCTCAAAGTCTTCCTTGTGAGATTCTTCACTTGTGTTGAAACTTCAATAATGCAATCACAAATTGCAAATCTTCAACAACCACTAAGAACAAAAATATGATCTCAAGAATATTTGAACAATGATAGAAAATAGAGTGAAGAAGAAAAATTTCTTGTTGAATCTTGATAGCTCTTGAAAGATGTAAAATAGCTCTTGGATTGCTTTTGAAAAGTATATTAGAAAATTGTAAGAATGAAAGTATATGTTTATGAAAGAGAAAATTAAGTCCTTTTAAAATTTTCCCAACACTGATTGAATTACTCGAGTAAACCAAACAACGTCACTCGAGTGAAACATGTCAGATTAAGTTACTCGAGTGATGTGTAAACCATTACTCGATTAACCTGTCATGACATAAATTACTCGAGTGATCCAGTACGTATTACTCGAGTAAACTGATCAGAATCTGAATAAAAACAAAGTTTTTCTAAAATGATTTTCACAAGCTATTTAATCAAGATTTAAAGTATCTTCACTCTTAATCAAACATTATTTAAATATTCTTAAAATCACCTAAGCTACCCACACCAATGAGATGCATTGCATAAAATAAAGATTACATTGAAATAGAATTAATAAAAATCCTAATTCTAATCTTCATGTGGTGTAGCTTGCTTGTTGCCAATGTTGTTGCTTGGAGAGAGATTGTTAGCATCAAAACATGAGAATCCTACAAACTCCCCCTTTTTGATGATGACAAACCTCCTTTCAAATTAAGCACTAAGTTTTAACATACTCCCCCTAAATGTAAAACATCTAGGAAAAATATAATAAAACTAAACCTACAAGAACAACATCAACAAAAAAATATTCTCCCCCTTTTGGCATCATTAAAAAGATAAAATTTTTGAGAAAAATCCTTTGCCAAAAGTTGAAGGTAAGTAGTTCACAATGGTATATAAAATATATAACAATAAAGACAATACCAAAATAAACCACAATAGTGCCACAACGAATATAAACGCACAACGAATATAGCACCATAATATCAGAGTATCACACTATGCAGCAAATCATAGCAGATAAGCAAAACGAAACTAACCAAACGAGACCATACGCAAGGTCTGAAAAAAAATATAGTAGCAACAGAGTCAGAAACATGAGACAGAAAAATAACCAGAAATATGCAAATGAAACATGCAACAGAAAGCAACATCAAACATCATCAGCATCCACAGGTCTAGGAATCAGGTGGAGGAGAAGGGAAATGATGAGAAAAGAGTCCAGACATGTAATCCATCAAACGATGCTCCATGGCAATATTCTTCACATCCTGTCTCATCTCCAACTGAGTGAATTGAGCATTGATGTGCTCAACCAATGACTCATGAGCAGCCTGTGCATCAAATGGAGTACCAAGATTATCCAAATTGATATAGTCCTCAACACGATCGGTATCCATCGGATCAGTAGAAGAAGGAGGAACAGAAGAAGATGCACCAGCCCTATCAGCAAGTAAATTCCTTTTTCTAGAACCTGAAACTCTTGCAGCCTTTGCAGCTTCAGCCATTTCCTTAATCTGTGATTTCCATAACCAAGTGCGACTTTCCCTATGCCAAGCAATTTTCATATAACTAATGTGCGAATCATTAAGACTCCAGTTATTTTTCTTTTCCATTTCAGCTGGCTCATCATCAGGGATTGGAACACGATAATACCTCATGATCTTGGTGACATGCATAGGATATGGCAAGAATTGGGTAGGAGGAGATTGAGCAGCAGCTTCCATACGAGCTAAAAACATTTTATTCCAATTCATCTCATACCTCTTTTTAATCCCATGAAACAAAGTAAGATCATCATCTCCCAATTGAGCATAATTTTGATTGCATTTAGGAATCAAACAATAAGAGACAATGTACATGAGCACCCTATCCACAGCTTGCAAAGGTGATACAGTTCTAGTAGTCCTATCACCCCAAGATTCACCAGTACGCAACAAATCAGTATAAATCTGAGTAGTATCCACATTCAAATCCAGACATTCAGTATCACCAATAAAAGTTCCCTTGTTTTCTAAACCAAACATCATAGTCAAATCCGCAGGCTTTATAACAAAATGATGTCCTCTAACCATTGTTTGATACTCACCATCTAGCTTAGTAAAATTCTGATAAAATTGTCTGACAAGCCTAGGGTAATAATGAGTCTCAAATTCCAAAAACCTCTTCAAATTCTGAAATTCTAAATCCTCTACAAACGGAAATTGCTCCTTACGCAACCAAGCAAATTTAACATACCTTGTAAGACCAAAAGAGCGATTGATAAATGCCGGTTCCCGCAAATCTCGGTTGATTCCAGAAAACCAAGGATCATTACGACCTGCTCCTTGCTTTGCTTTCTTTTGAGGAGGTTGATAGTGAGAGGAAGAAGCCATTGATTCAGAAAGTGCAGATTCGGTTTTGGGGGTTAGGGTTTTGATTTGGGGTTTTCGGATTTTTGGATAAAATTGGTGAAATTGATGAATGAAATGAGTAGAAATGATGATATAATGAGGAAATATGGAAAAAATTTGTATGATTTGTGAGTTTTTGTGGCTGAAAAATGATGATTTGATGAAGACCCGTATGAGAGAGAAGAGAGAAAGACGAACAAGAGAGAGAAAAAGTCGTGAAAATGATGCAGATTTCAACAGTTCAGCTTTTAAAATCACGTAAGTTACTCGAGTAATGTTCATACGTCACTCGAGTGATTCGAGCAGTACTCGAGTGAAAAAGAATGTTACTCGAGTATGCCGAAAGATAAAAAAAAATTACTCGAGTGATGGATGAACTTAATCGAGTGATACGAAAGTCATTTTAAAATTAATCGAGTGACAGACAGAATTACTCGAGTAATACGAAAGAGATTTTAAAATTACTCGAGTGAAAAAAATCTGTTACTCGAGTGAACTGTCCAGATTTTTAAAAATTTCAATTTTTCATGCAAAAACATTTTTCATGCACAAACACAGAGAAACACTTAGCATTTTGCAAGAAACACACATACAAATAAAGCAATTAGCATATTATAGAACACATACACACATGACTACATATCAAAAAGTTAAGAAACACTTTAATAAGATACAACAACTCAAAATACAAATCACATTGAAATAGGCTTGAAGGTGATTTCAAAAAGCATCAAATACAATTAGCTAATAGTTGATTCATCAAAAATACCAAGTTCTCGTCGAATCTTATAAAATGTGTCCCTTGGTAATGGTTTTGTAAAAATATCAGCTAATTGATCTGAAGTTTGAACAAACTCAATAACACAATCACCTTTTTGAACATGATCTCTCAAAAAGTGATGCCTAATTTCAATATGCTTTGTCCTTGAGTGTAATACTGGATTTTTAGTCAAATTAATTGCCGAAGTGTTATCACACTTTATAGGGATTTTTGTCAAATTTAAACCAAAGTCAGATAATTGTTGCTTCATCCATAAAATTTGAGCACAACAACTACCTGCAGCTATGTATTCGGCCTCGGCGGTTGATAAAGCTACACAATTTTGCTTTTTGGAAAACCACGATACAAGTGAACTACCAATTAAATGGCATGTTCCGCTTGTACTTTTTCGCTCAACTTTACAACCGGCAAAGTCAGAGTCCGAATAACCTATAACTTTTAGAAAAGCATCCCTAGGATAATAAAGTCCAGTATTTGTTGTACCCTTTAAGTATTTCATTATTCTTTTGACAGCAGTTAGATGCGACTCTTTCGGTTTTGCTTGAAAACGTGCACACATACATACACTAAACATGATGTCAGGCCTAGATGCAGTTAAGTATAACAAACTACCAATAATACCACGATACTTCGTTACCTCTACCGCTTTTCCAGCCTCATCTTGATCTAGGTAGCATGCAACGCTCATTGGTGTAGAAGCGGATTTGCACGAATCCATTCCAAAACGTTTGATAAGCTCTCTACAATATTTACTTTGATGAATATAAATGCCATCATTAAGCTGCTTTATTTGAAGGCCAAGAAAGAATGTAAGCTCTCCCATCATTGACATCTCGAATTCACTTTGCATCAATTCTGAAAACTTTTTACACAAGTTATCGTTAGTAGCACCAAATATAATATCGTCAACATATATTTGAACCAATAAAATATCCTTACCGGAACGTTCAATAAAAAGAGTAGTGTCAACAGTGCCTCGTTTAAAACCTTTTTGTAATAAAAAATTGCTTAGTCGATCGTACCAAGCTCTAGGAGCTTGTTTCAAACCGTACAAAGCCTTTTTCAGTTTGAAAACGTAGTCCGGATGCTCAAAACTCTCGAATCCGGGAGGTTGTGACACATAAACTTCCTCTTGAATGTATCCGTTAAGAAAGGCGCTCTTAACATCCATTTGAAACAATTTAAAATTCATAATTGAAGCAAAAGCGAGAAGAATACGAATAGCTTCTAGTCTAGCAACGGGAGCATATGTCTCATCGTAATCGATTCCTTCTTCTTGACTATAACCTTGTGCTACCAACCTAGCTTTATTCCTAACAATAATACCCGATTCATCTAACTTATTCCTATAGACCCACCGAGTACCAATTTCAGGACGATCATCGGGTTTTGGCACAAGCTCCCAAACTTGGTTTCTTTCAAATTGATTTAATTCTTCTTGCATGGCCATAATCCAATGATCATCTTGAAGAGCCTCTTTGATATTCTTAGGTTCTATTTGAGATACAAAGGCAACATAATAACAAAAATTATTTAAAGTGCGTCGGGTTACCACTCCCTTCGCAATGTCACCTAAGATATTAGAAATCGGATGATTTTTGTTGGACTTCCAAGCTATTGGTAATTGAGGTTGAATCTCTTGTGCTAAGTCTTTATCTTGTGCTTGCACCTCTCTATCTTCATTTTGATTCTCTTCCATTTGTTGTGGTGTTGAATTCTCATGATCCAAAAATGTACCTATATTATCATCACAAGAAACAACACAATCTCCTTTCGAAGATTCATCAAATACAACATGCACGGATTCCTCAACGGTTAATGTTCTTTTATTGTAGACTCTAAATGCTTTGCTATGAGTTGAATAACCTATGAATATGCCTTCGTCGGCTTTAGAGTCAAACTTGCCGACCGGTTCCTTTCCGTTATTTAAAACAAACACCTTACACCCAAAAACATGAAAATGTGAAATATTTGGTTTTCGCCCTTTTAAAAGTTCATAAGGTGTTTTAATTAAATGCGGACGAATAAGAACCCTATTAAGCACATAGCAAGCGGTGTTTACCGCATCGGCCCAAAAAATATTTAGGAACATTTGATTCTTTCAACATAGTACGAGCAAGTTCCACTAACATTCTATTTTTCCTTTCTACAACTCCGTTTTGCTCCGGAGTCCTAGGGGCCGAAAATTGATGATCAATACCAAACTTATCACAAAATGCATCAATCCTAGTGTTTTCAAACTCACCTCCGTGGTCACTTCTAATAGACACAATTTTAAAACTTAGTTGATTTTGGATGAGTTTTGCAAATTTTTTAAAACATTTATAAACTTCACTTTTTGCGGATAAAAATAAAGTCCATGTGAATCTAGTAAAATCATCTACTAAAACAAATCCATAGTAATTGCCACCTAAACTTTTAATTTGTGAAGGTCCAAACAAATCCATATGGATTAACTCCAAAGGCTTTGTTGTGCTTATCACATTTTTAGGTTTAAAAGAACTTTTAACTTGCTTGCACTTTTGACAAGAGTCACAAATACCATCAAGCTTAAAGTTTAGTTTAGGCAAACCAATCACTAAATCTTTTCGTAAAAGTTTGTTTAATTGATTCACATTCACATGAGCAATTCGTCTATGCCAAAGACGAATTTCATCATCAAAAGATTTGAAACATTTTGAAAATAGTGAAGTTATCTCATCCAAATCAATTAAGTAAGTGTTATTAGAGCGACGACCAACAAACTTAACACTATCATCTATAGAAGACTTAATGAAGCATAATTCCGGAGTAAAAGTTACATAATTTCCCATATCGCATAGTTGGCTTATACTAAGCAAGTTGTGTTCTAAGCCTTCTACGTATAGGACATTTTCTATGACAAGGTTAGATACATTACCGATCTTCCCAACTCCTAGAATTTTGCCCTTGTTGTTGTCGCCGTATGTCACAAATCCACCACTTTTCGGAGTAAGTTCCATGAAGTGCGTTTTGTCTCCCGTCATGTGTCTCGAACAACCACTATCCACGTACCATTTTCGCTCTTTTGTTCGAAGACACACCTACAAGAAAGATATCATTTGGTTGACTTAGGTACCCAAGTGGTTTTGGGTCCTTTGTTGTTAGCATGAGGAGAAGTCCCCTTAACAATCCAAATATATTCTCCGCTTGGTATACCAAATTTCTTTATATTACATTTATTCGTGGTATGCCCAAAGATTCCACAATAATGGCAAGTTGGGTTTTTAGAAATCTTATTCTTTGAAAATCCACCAACTTTGCGATAATTGCGTTTCTTAGGTTTGGTATAGCCAAGACCGGATCTATTGCTATTGTTCCTTTGAGTTGAAAGCAAATGATCTAAAGAAGTATCTCCTTTCATGAGCCTTGCAAGTCGATCATTCAAATTAAAAACTTCTTTTTCCAAAGACTTGCAATTTTCACAAGATGGAGTCTCATTTGATTTCAATTCACAATTGCATGTAGAGTTTGCATAAATGAGTTCAAGAGTTTCATTTTGAAGCTTAAGTTCTTCTAAATCTTTTTGAAGTTCAATTATCTTTTCATGTTGCTTCATTATGAAATTCTTTCTTTCAACATTTATTTTAGCAAGTTTCTTCAACTCTTTATGCATCTCTACATACACATTGTACAATTCATTGAATGAAGGAGAATTAGAACTTGAGCTAGCATCGGAAAGATAATCTACCTCATTGACGTTCTCACTTGATTTAATGCTCGAAGATTCCTCTTCATCAAGCTTTGTCATTAAACATAGATTTGCAAGTTCTTCATCATCCGACGAGCTAGATGTTGATTGACTCTCTACTTCATCCCATACTATGTAAGCCCTTTTTCCTTTAGATGAGTTGAACTTTGAGTTGTCACCTTCCGACTTCTTAGAATTAGTTGGACAATTCGATCGATAGTGACCAAGCTTTCCACACCCATGACACTTGATGTGATCCTTGTTAGTCTTATTTCTTGGTTGTGAGTCCTTAGAATCTCTTTGTCTATTTCTATTAAAGTTCCCCATTTTCTTAAGGAACCTACCAAGCTTTTTAACTAGCAAGCCAAGGGTCTCATCATCTATATCGGAGTCCGAGTCATCCACTTGAAAGTTTTCCTCTTGTGCCTTAAGGGATTTTGAAGTTGATTTAAGAGCAATCCCCTTTTTCTTTCTATCGGCATCTTCATTCATGGATAACCGTCCAAGCTCCATTTCATGCTCTTGAAGCTTTCCGAATAGAGTTGCTAAGTCAATTTGATCCACGTCTCTAGCTTCCATAATGGTCGTCACCTTAGGTTGCCATTCCCTGCTAAGACATCTCAAAATCTTATTAACAACTTCACCATTAGTTATAACTTTTCCAAGTGCAGAAAGATGATTAATGATATGAGTGAACCGCTTTTGCATGTCACCTATATTTTCATTAGGTAACATACGAAAGAGTTCATATTCATGCATGAGTGTATTTAGCCTAGCCCTTCTAACCTCCGAAGTGCCCTCATGTGTGACTTGTAATGTGTCCCACATTTGTTTAGCATCAACACATTGAGATACTCGAAAGAACTCATCATAAGAAAGAGCGGACGTGATGATATTTTTAGCTTTTAAATCAAATGCAACTTTCTTCTTATCATCATTGTCCCAACTCGATTGAGGTTTAATCGAAACAACATCATTTACTTTCGTTTGAGGAACAAAAGGTCCATTCTCTATGGCGTTCCAAATTTCCATATCTATGGCTTGAATAAAAATTTTCATGCGGACCTTCCAATAAGCGTAACCCTCACCACTGAATAGTGGAGGACGATTAATGGAAGTTCCTTCACCACCAAAAGGATTTGAAATTGAGCCCATTGTTTCCAAGTAAAAAAGATCTTTTCGAAAAAGCTTTTTAAGGCTCGGATTTTTCGTCCAAGCTCTGATACCACTTGTTGGAAACCAGCAAGCGGCTCAATATAGTCTAGAGGGGGGGTGAATAGAATATTGAAGCCTTATTATAGATTTTTCGTCCACCTAAGAGAATGGTTTTATGAAAAATAAGTTTTCTAAAAATTCAGTTCAGATTACTCGAGTAACTCAAGTCTTCACTCGAGTAATACGCAAGCAAAAATAATTTCACTCGAGTATTCAGCAAATCACTCGAGTATTACGAAATCTATTTTTTAAATCACTCGAGTAACAGAAAACCTACTCGAGTATTGTTCAAAAACTGAAAGCAGATTACTCGAGTGACAAGAACTTTACTCGAGTAAACTGGGTAAAATTCAATTAAAAACTGAGTTTTCAATGGAGTTCTTCAAGAATAACAATGCTATGATGATTCAACAAATTATGAATGATTAATATGAACAATTTCAAGTAATATTAACATGCAATTTTAGATCAATTGAGTAGAATTAAGAAACCCCCAATTCTAACCTAAAAAATGCAATTGTTAATGAATTAATGAAATACAAGGAATGAAAATAAAAGAGACACAAGGATTTATCCTGGTTCACTTTCACCCACTTGAAAGCTACTCCAGTCCCCTCTTAAATCAAGAGAGATTCTTCACTAGAAATCTTCAAATGTAGATTTTACAATGTTTTAAGATGCAACTAGATTCTTAGTTCTCCTATCTTAAAACCCAACTCAAAGTGTGTACCAAACACTTTGATCTAATCTACCCCTTTTGAGAATTCTAGATTTCCTTGCTAATTGATTGAAGATGCTTCCAACCAATCCTCTTTTCTTGCTTTGATTTGATCCTCAAAGTCTTCCTTGTGAGATTCTTCACTTGTGTTGAAACTTCAATAATGCAATCACAAATTGCAAATCTTCAACAACCACTAAGAACAAAAATATGATCTCAAGAATATTTGAACAATGATAGAAAATAGAGTGAAGAAGAAAAATTTCTTGTTGAATCTTGATAGCTCTTGAAAGATGTAAAATAGCTCTTGGATTGCTTTTGAAAAGTATATTAGAAAATTGTAAGAATGAAAGTATATGTTTATGAAAGAGAAAATTAAGTCCTTTTAAAATTTTCCCAACACTGATTGAATTACTCGAGTAAACCAAACAACGTCGCTCGAGTGAAACATGTCAGATTAAGTTACTCGAGTGATGTGTAAACCATTACTCGATTAACCTGTCATGACATAAATTACTCGAGTGATCCAGTACGTATTACTCGAGTAAACTGATCAGAATCTGAATAAAAACAAAGTTTTTCTAAAATGATTTTCACAAGCTATTTAATCAAGATTTAAAGTATCTTCACTCTTAATCAAACATTATTTAAATATTCTTAAAATCACCTAAGCTACCCACACCAATGAGATGCATTGCATAAAATAAAGATTACATTGAAATAGAATTAATAAAAATCCTAATTCTAATCTTCATGTGGTGTAGCTTGCTTGTTGCCAATGTTGTTGCTTGGAGAGAGATTGTTAGCATCAAAACATGAGAATCCTACAAATATAACAGAAAGTCAATTTGGAATGTCCCTACATTCCGGATTGTCAATCCTGAAAAGAAGGTGTGATGAAAATTTAAAATCTTGTTCTATGAAAATAATGCTAGGATCGGAAACATAAGGGCTATAGTGAAAATTAGATACAAAGGTTATCCTTTGAAAAATACTCTAATGGAAATAGGTAAAATGGATTGAAGGCATTACATAACTATATACACTTCAATCGTATATATATGTAAAATAAGTTGTCATTTAAACAAAACCAAATTTATTAAAATTACAAGTTTATCACTTGTAAGGTTTTCTATAAGAAAGATGTTACTTTGGAAAATATAGATAAATAGGAACATGGGAATTAAGAATTACCCTGCAAAGAACACAAGGCAGTTATCTTTGAAAAAAAAATGATTTGATACTTAGTTAATAAAGATTAAGATAGTATGCTTTTGAAATCACCATCCATAGGAGGTGGAAAATAGCCTCTGTCAAAATAAATTTGAAACAGTACACCAAGTACTTGAAAAGAATAAAAATTTGGGAACTACCCAAAAATCACAAGTAAAAGGTTCATGAAAATAGTTGGACTTAACATATAGTCCCAATAAGTTTAGAATTTGTAAATACACCTATATAAAATTTCATTTTTTGAAAACATTTAAAACTCGCTTCCTATATGCACATCTATATGCCTACACACCTATGCCTTAAACTCTAGGGCCCAATCAAATCGGACCTAACTTCTACCGCCCAACCTATGAATGAAAAACTATTGAGGTTCTACACTCAATCTAAAAGAAATTTCTACTATACAAGACTTCAACTACCACTACACTTACTACTCTTCCTAAGGTTTAAGGTTTCCTAATTGATTCCTTAGGCTTAAAGATCGCACAACTAAGACTTGCCCTCAAATCCTAGTTGAGACCTCCCTATTACTAACTAGACTTTGGTGCTAAGACTTTTATAATGGATGTTAAAACTAGAACTTTAACATTCACAAACTACATTCCTGGAAAGAGTTGATAATTGTTTAAAAATGGTTTGTACTTCCGGAATATAGCTTGTTCCATCAACAAATTCCTTGGAGTTCTATATGAACTTGAAGGAAAGACCCAACATCCATTACCTTGGGTTAGGTTCTAAGCTAGGCTTTAACTCTAGGATAACTGCATTACCTTTAACTTACCTTGCTACCTTCATTTCACATTTTCCCACTTCCACATTACAGTAGAAAACAATGAAGTACCAACTTCTTGTGAAGAAGGTTTGGTACTTGGTGATAAAGGACTCCCAGAATTGGAAAATTTCTTAAAACAAGGAAAACACCTTTTTACCTTTGCAAATCATTTTCGTTTAAAACTTTAACAAAATTATTGTTTAACAACAGACATATCAAGTACTTACAAGTTCAAATCATTAATATAATTTTCAAAATCCTTTAACATCAGTTTGGAGCTGATTCAAAAGCTTTGAGGATTCCTTCAATAAAGATAGAATAGAATCCTCTATGATCATCAAACCTAATTGAAAGGAATGGATTCTTCGGTCAAAAGTTTAGTTTCATTCACTCTCCAAATTTTAGTGAATACCTTCCTTTCCTTTTAGCTTTGAAGTCAAATGTTGTTTCAAATTGACTTATGACGCATTCATCGAATTCCTATCAATCGATAATCAGTGTAATTTAAGAGTAAACTACACTATCATTCAATTAGTTAGGAATTCGCATTGTGAGTAAAACTTAATTTCTTGAAAATTAGAGTTGCGACATTCAATCAATTATCAGAGTTTGAATCAATTCTATACTTTGAAAAATATCAAAACATTACTGTACTTGACCTTCATTAGAAATCATAATACTAATATTTTTCGAAAACAAAGTCTTGGAAAGATTGGTTGTAAAAGCAATCTTATACTTCAACAACCATAGTACATTTATCACCAATTTATAATGTGGAAATGTGGAAGGCAATTGGGTCTTACTAAGACGACACTTAGTAATTACAGTTAAAGGCAATTACAATGGGTTAACACCTATTCACTTTCTCTGTGCACTCTGATAAAGAATGCTTGAAGTGTATAAACTAGACGACCTCTAATACCTGTCCTATTCTTAGACATAAAAATTAAATCCAACAATTATTTGATTGGATTCAAGGACTTAACGATGTCATCTACCATTGAATACAAAATGCGAGGGATCCGTCTCGATTCTACATTACATTGGAGATAAAATCATTTCCGTGCTACCTGAGTTCCAATCAAATAAGAAATGACTCATCTTCGATTCAAAAGAAGACCTTAAAATTTCATTTTAAAATGAATTCTCAATCTCTTGTCATATTTGAAATAGACATGATTAATTCAAAACTAAGAGTTAGTCCTTCCCGTTGGGGTAGCAATTTCGTGCTCTTACCCGTTGGGAGTTTTCTTTTCCCTTAGTCCCTACTTTCTGTCTATTTCCAAATACAACCAGTTACACCTTGAAAAATTGAGTTGGCCCACTTTAAATTGAAGCTGTGCTCCTATGATAACTAAACTATGACTCACCCTACTAAACTATACCTATTACCACTAATGATGCATGCATGAAACACTAATGTGCACTACTTAAACAACTATCTACTAGTTACTCTCATGTGGAGTAACTCTTTGGGAGTAGGAAAATCCATACTCCACGACCGAGGATTGCAACCATTGCTCTGATACCATAATGTAACATCCTACCTTTTATACTTTAGATAAATTGCTTTTAATTAACGCTTAATTGAGAAAGAGTTCGGGGTTTATAAAAATTTTGGCAGAGTTTCCTTTAAAAATCAGACTTTTCCCTGAATAGAATTTAAACCTGTCAGTCCAGAACAGTTTTTCATTCAAGTAAAAATATTACTTTCAGTCCCTTATAAACAATAATAGGGATTAACTTAAACTTATCAAAAAGAGAGAATGTGTTTTATTATCAATACAATTACATTTGAATAAAATTACCATTTACAATTAAACAACTTTTATAAAAATGGATTATTTACACTATAGGATCCAAGTATGGTTGCAGAACCAATAGGATCGTAAGGTCACCCTTACTAATACACTCTCTACTATGAGTATACCTTCTCGGCCTTGAATTTCATATGTGTCTGTCTCCAATGTGTACCTAATATGTCCACTGTAAGGGTGAGTACTTTGAAATCTAGATTAAAGAAAACGTTTAAAAACAGTAATAAATCAAAAAGGGGCATATCCATACACCAACAATAACCATAACACACTTTCACAATTCAATTAACAATTAAAACATTATAATTTTATTCAATATATATAACTATGCATACTTAAAGTATAATACTTTATTATAACACTGTAATGCGCAATCACATGATTATGCTATGCCAACGTCGCACTTGGATGGTTTAATTCTTGAATCCAATATTGAACATTTCATTTCATTCTATTAACTTTAACACTTTGATCGGATTCAATGAATTAAAGCATCTATAACAATGCATTCACACTTTCCCTTTCACTTTCACACTTTAACAATAACAATTAACACTTTAACAATTTAACACTTTAACAATTGGGTACATTGTGCTTCACATTCTCCCCGAAGGAGGGTTCTTCACACAATGTACTTTTATAACTTTTCCCTTTTTCCAATAACAATATACATTCTCACATACACCCTCCACTTTGGGGAAAAACCGACCAGGAGTAAGCATTTCTCAACCTAAGTACTTCACCCCTTTAGGGTTTGTCATACCGCACTTCACCCCTCTAGGGTTCGTCATGTTAGCTTGCACAGTACTTCACCCCTTTAGGGTTCGTCATACAATTTGGATTGATTCGCCCAAATTGGCTTTAGCAGAAATCACCCTCGACTGGCCAAAACGAGCCAAAGTAATAGAATTATTACGGTTTGCATAGGACCAATCCGCAACACAGGAATCAAACCCATGTCCTGTGCAAGATCAAAGTCCTCCATAATAATTCCAGTAATTTACTTTTGCCCTCATCAATCGCAAAGCGACGTGTGTTTTTCCCCTACTCCTAACGCCCACCTTTACACCATGCATGATACAATATTCTAAGTGTTTCTCAATTGAATTCAAACCCCTTTTTGGTCTTTTAGAAAATATCATTTATTTGGTTCAAACTCAATTGAGAAAGACTTGGTCCTAATTAATGCATAACTATATGGATGCAACTTTTTACTTTTATAAACACACTATCCATATACAAACATATTATTTACACTTATAACAATAATAATTATAAAAACAATATCAACTTCCAGACAATCAACATAAACATACATAAGCATGTCATTTAACAATATTCACTAAGTTAATACCAATTCCAAGCATTAACACAAAAGTTGAAAATATAATATAACAATTCCTTAGGGTTTTCTAACCAACCTATATCCTCTTAATCCTAAGCTTTAACAATTAGTTTAAATACACCTAGTTATGTTTCTATTACTATAAATAAATCCTTTCTCTAATACTAAACCAAAGTAAACCCCTTACCTAGAGGAGAGAGAAAGAGGAAATTTGGGGTTTTGATGAAGCTCCCATGCCGAGCTCCTAGGACTCCTATTCCTTGTCCTTTAACTCTTTCTAAGCTCCCTTGGTTGATTGTAAGACTCTACTCCATGGATTGCAAATATTGGGGTTGACAATGAATTGGGGTTTCATGAGAAAAAGGGAGTAATATATGATTTTGGAGAGGGAAAAATATAGGGAATTGATTTGGAAGTGATTTTTGGCACTAATTTGTTGTAACTTTGAGTGGCCATGGTGATTGAGTGAATCTAGGGTTGAGAGAGGAGAGAAATCATGGAAGAGAGGGAAGGAAATGGTGAGAAATGAAGGAAAAATCGTGTTTTTATCAACCAGAACAGCAGATTTTCGCTTAAGCGAAAATTTGCTCGCTTGAGCGAAAACTGGAAGCGATCGGACTTGATTTTCTGTGACATTTTCGCTTGGGCGAGTAAGAGCTCGCTTGAGCGAGTAAAATTCAGCTTCAACATGCTAATTTCAAAACGTCATAACGTTTTCGTTAACCGTCGGATCTTGCTCAAAGTTTGAGACAAGCTTCCTAAGACACTTATATTCACATCCAACGGTGGGATTTAGGTTTAGAGCTATGGATCTTTTATTCTTATTTTCCTAAGATCCTATGTTCTTAATCCTCGAATAACCCTTCTAAAACTCATTTCTAAATTAATTCTACCTTATATAATTCTACTATTGGCTAAACTCTACACTCTAAGCACTTAAACACACAGTAATTTGCCTCTAATAACTATCCTAAATGGATATCGGAAATTGGGGATGTTACAGATTTCATCATAAATTTGCCATTCAATTCATAACTTTCCTCATCAATTGAATTAAGTCCCAAATGTAACCACACGGCTCATCAGTTGCACTATCGATGAGAATTGTAACTTCCTCTTTGCCATTAGTGTGTGGCCATGAATGCCTTTGATGGCCTCATTCAATTTGTAACTCCCATGACTTGATGGTTCCATGATTGAATTCCTCTCTGACTTTATTCTTCTTGTCTTGGACGAATTTGTGTGATGATTAGGGCTTAGAGAGAAATGTTTTATCATCATCATTTGTTATCATGACTAACCTCTCCTTAATGTAACTAATGATTCGGTTACAAAACATTAAAGTTACATTAAAAACTATTAATGGTTTTGTAACGTTCAATTAATTTCTTTTGATTACCACATGATGTGCACTTAACTCACTTCTCTCTTGCAACCAAGCATTCAAATTCGTGCACCACTTTGATGTTCCATGAATGACCGTTAATTCATGGAACAAGTGCCTTTATTAAGGGCATGTGTCCTCCATAAGGGCACCTTTAAGGGCAGTCCCTTAAATTCTTCAATCTTGAGCTTGATTGTTTTAGGATTGTATTTGAGTCACCATGGTCTCTCATGAGGAGGATATCAAGAGGAGTGTGCAAGGAGGGAGGCTTTGTTTGTGTCTCACACCTATGGAGTTCAAAGATGGACTACAAAGAACTTTCTAAGGGGTAATGGTTTTCTTTTCCTCCAAAAACTTAAGGACCAAAAGCTTATGCAGTTCATAGAATTCCATGGCCCTATTTACATTAGGCTAGTAAGACAGTTTTATGAAAACATTAGGTATGCTGACTCTAGGTATGAATCATGCGTTGAAGGGGAGCGTTTTCAGATTCACCCTAGAGACTTACAGCTTGTCTTTGGTTTATCACGATCAGGCACGAACTCTTATACTGCTAATTCTGATGAAATTTTTCGAAAATTGCTTCGTCCTGATCGTCGATATATTGGAAATGAAAAGAAAGCCGTTATTATGATAGCTCCAAACCGTGTCTTACACCATATAGTATCCCACCAGTTAGTACCCCAAACCTTGCCAAATTACTCTAAGCCGACCCAATTTGAACTTAGAATAATGGATGCAATTCTCAATGATAATTTGCTTAACTGGGCTACCATTATTCTTGCTCGGATGGAGAAGGCGGGAAGTTACAAATATTCCCAAAAGCTGCCTTATCCCATGCATGTATGTCGACTCCTCCTACACTTCAATGTGCCTATTCCACAAGATGAGGAGTTCTTTGATCCTCAAGAGGAGCTACATGTTATCACTGATGGTCTGCTAAGGCAAATGGGTATGCAGCTTTATGGAGGTCAGTATTACTGAAGGATGAGGTAAGAGCTTTGGAAGCTCGGGCTGCAGCCGAACAAGCGGCAACACAGCAGGGACTGGATGCTGAGCAACTGGCTCAGGAGCAAGCTGCGTTTGATCAGGCTGGTGGTGGTGGTACTAATGATGATGATCCTGCGGCTCACATTGACTTCAGCAATCCTGCTTTTCAGGAGTACCGTATTCACTTTGATGCTTGCCTTGACCATTTTGACAGTCGTTTGGATAGGCTTGAGCATCAGGTGTACGAACAACAGGACAGCCTTAGAAGGCTTGAGACTCAGATGGGAGTGCAGTCATCTATGCTCTACTCTCGCTTGGATCAGCATTCGACTCAGATGAATGCTAGGTTTGATGAGATGATGTCTGCCTTCAGTCGTTTTTATCCCCCGCCTTCTAGTGATCCTCCTGCACCTGACATGTTCTGAGGACTATGATGACTTTGCGTTGCTTTTCAACTTTTCATGTTTTATTTCTAGCTTTATATGGATTTCAGCTTCATGTGGTTTTTAGTTATGTTTTGTATTGGGAGTTAGTTTTAAACTTTGATGTGGGTGTTTTATGTACTTGTGCGTTGGATATTGGTTTCAAACTATGGCTATGTTTTTATGATATTTTATGCACCGTTGCATTTTGGTTTAATGCTTTTGATTTAAACAAGTTTTATGATCCAACAGTCATGTTCATTATCTTATGCTAATATTCAGGGGGAGCTTCATTATTGGTATCCTTCTTCTCTCCTCCAAAGTTTCCAAATGATACCTTTTTTATTTTGACAAAAAGGGGGAGAAAAGGAAAAGAGAAAGAGCAGCACATTTTTTTTCTTACTCTGATGATATATGCTCTCGCTCTAATACCAAAAATATAATGTGCACTTGTTTATGGTTATTATGATATTATGTTGTGCTTGGAATTCTCTGGATTGGACAGGTTTATAGGTTCCTAAATTGAGGGGGAGCTCTCAAAAGTGTTGGAACGTTTTAATTATTTTGTCATCATCAAAACGGGGGAGATTGTAGAATCAAGTCTCCAATTAGGTGGTTAAAGTTTTGATGATGACAATGTAATTAAATCATGGATTTAAAGGGAAGAATTCAAGCTCAACAAATCAAGAAGATCAAGTGCATCATTAGCTAGTCATTCTCTTTTTCTTTTAATTGTAGTTTTTATTTTTATGTTGAGAGTGGGTGGTTTAGGAGTTAATCTCATCCTAGGATAAATAATTATAATGCATGAAAAGGTTGGGATTACATAAGATTAATACTTGAGAAGAGAATTGAAAATTATTTTAGAAAAACTTAATTTCTTACCAACTCTGATCAAAAGACTCGAGTGGTCTGAAAAAGACTCGAGTGTTTTTCTTAAAATCAGAGATATAACCGTTGGTTCAAGTACAAAGGCATCACTATCAGAGTCTGACCAAAAGACTCGAGTGGATCCAAAAAGACTCGAGTGTTTTGGTCCTGACAGCAAATTTTTTAAACGTTAGAAGAGGACAAGAATGTGGTTTAACTTGGTTTTTCTCTCTCATTCCCTCTTCCATATATTTTGACTTTGTACAAGTGGAAAAAAAAAACAAGCCTAAAACATTCCTTTTTCTCATTCTCTCTCAAGTGAAAATTCTCTCTAACTCAACCTCTCATTCATTGTTATTATCTTGTCTTAAGAGTTAGAGATTGTGCTTAATTGTTGAAGAAATCATTGGTTGTATTTCTCCACACACACACATATTGCTTGTTCCAAAATCTTGGTTGGTAACCAAGTGTACCTAAGTGGGTCTTAGGTTCAAATCAAGTCTTGGGAGGTTCTCAAGCAAAAGTCTAAGAGGTTCTTAGCTTGGTGGAGCTCTTGAAGGTTTCAAGGAGCTTAGGAAGAAGGAGTCTTCATCACCAAAATCAGATTGGGGTAGAAATTCAAGAGTTTGGTACACTCTTGGAAGGGTTAGGTTGAGTGAGGCATCTCATTGATCCTTGTAATATTTCTAACAATTTGAAATTATAAAACTCTCCTAAGGTGCTCAGGGGGACTAGAGTAGCTCTCTATATTGGGAGTGAACCAGGATAAAATTTGTGGTGTCCTCTTTTTATAGCTTTCTTAACTTTCAAGCAAAAACCAAAACCTAAGTTTTCTCAAAAGGGGCTTTTTAATTTGTGTAGTAATTCCGTAGTAATTAAGTTGTTTTTAAGTTGTTATAGCTTTACTTAATTGCTTACTACTCTGTTATATATCTGCTCTGGACTGGTGTTATTTATATTGATTCAAAGTGCTAATTTTCTGAAACTGTTTTCTGCACATCTGCACGATTCACTCGGGTGTTCTTCAGAAGACTAGAGTGTTCTTGGCATTTCACTCGAGTGTTCTTTAGAAGACTCGAGTCTTTTTGCCCTGTTTCAGAAAAATCAGTACTAAATCAATTATATCTTAATTACATCTGAAAATTAGTCACTGTTGTCTTCATATTACTATTCACCCCGTAGTAATTTCTAAGCCCGCTTGTTGGTTTCCAACAGATGAGAGGAGGGGGAGAGATATATGGAGTTTTAGAGAGAGAAATAGGTGGATTTGAGATGGGAATTGAGTTTAGGATGATGATTTATTAAGTTTTAGTGTTGATTTTGATGATGGAAAGACCTAGGGTTTGAGAGGAGGAAAGTTGGTTTTGAGAGAAGAAGAAGAAGTGTTGTGTGATTTGGTGCAATCATTGCCAGCACCAGATTTATAAATCCGTCGCGCTCAGGCGCGCGTCCTGTTGAGCTGAGCTGGTGCGTGTGGCGCTGAGGCTGGTGCGGGGCGGTCTGGTGCACCAAAACTGAAATCTGTTGCGCGCTTGGGCACCATTCTAGCGCGCCCGGGGGCACCAATCAGACCTGTTTCTTTTTTTTTTCTACACAACCTAACCTATTCCAAATCCTCTTTAAAAATAAAAGTCATGCTAAAACATTTAAAATTCTTTTTCTTAAAATTATATACTACTAAAATTTATAATTACTTAAAATAAATTTTGCTACTAAACACCTATAACTATTTAAAAATTTTGGGGATGTTACAAGTTCCATCTTTGTATTTGTATAAAAAAAAAAGGCAAGAAGGGTAGCATTACACAGAACTTAGGAAACTGTGTCTAACAAGGCATAATAATAAACTAAGATCATACACAACTATCAATTCTATATATATCATAGCACAATACACAATTATTCCTAATCAACTTATTTTCATTCTCAATCTTAATCATATTCTCAGTAATTAATTCTCTTTTCATTTCCTTTTTCTTCTTATCTTTCTTTCTCTTTATTCTCATCTTATTAGTTATCCGCAGGGTCACATGACCAACCTGGGATGTGTATCTATTTACATTTTATTTTTCTTAATTCTCTAGTCCACATGGTCACATGACCAACCTTTGTCAATTTCCTATCCACAGGGTCATATGACCAACCTGTGTCCTCTATCACATCCACAGGGTCACCTGACCAACCTAGGATGTGTGACACCCTCAATATAATACTAGAAATTAGAGTAATAAATATACTATTACTCCGTTAAATATGGACTTGTTTAGTATTAGAAAATACAGGACTTAAATTTTCCTTTTCATTTTCTAAAGAAACGGGTGCACAAAACAAAATATGGATTTCTTGGAGATTAGATTTTGTATCATTTAAAACATTATACTGAATTCGGCATTTCCTAAGACAAGGAAATCTTTTCACAATCCAGATAGCATCTGTTCTTAGAAATTGTATTTACGTAGTAAAAACTTAAGTGATGTCATCCATTCTTTCGTTTTGCAGAACTGATACCATTTTCAAATATCGTAGCCGAACTTTTTGAAATACTTTTATAAGAGTAAGCGGAAATAGCAGGACTATGCACAAGTTGTAGTATGAACCTAAGTTATATATATATATATAGGTCATGAAATACATAGTCCATAGGTTGTAATACCCTCAATTTTAATTAGTTAAAATTACGTTTTACTAAAATTCGTACTTGAAAATTTCGACGAGAATCCGATAGAGTTTCCTTTGTTTATCGGACTTCACAAAACTTTGTATCTTTTAAACCTGGCAGAATATTACAAAACCTAAAATTATATTTAACTTCGGCTACCTCGCACTAATGCCCTTTTCAAAAATAACATAAGTTTCTAGGCTTCTAAAAAAATTAAACCATAATAATTACACCAAATTAATTTAGGTTCTCCCGTGACTAAATTACACTCCACAGTGTGGAGTGTACTCCTGTTCGGCCATGACTTGTGTAAGCTCCACTTCTATACCTGTAAAAATATAGCAAGAAGGGTAGCATTACACAGAACTTAGGAAATAATTTCTAAGAAGTCATAATAGTAAACTAAGCCTAACATTTATATTTTCATCGTAATAATCATAATCATTTTCAAGTATTTCACACCACAGACTTGCATCATTCACAATCACAATATGTGGCATTTCCTTCAAAATTATTTTCTTAACTTTCTTTTTCAGCTTTCTGAGTTTTTCTCATCTTTCCTCTTTCCTTTATTTATTTCTTTTCTTTCTTGTCTTTTCTTATAAAGTACCATTAGGTATTTTTGTATGCACCTGTTAGGATGGTGTCTTCACCCAATAGGATTTCTTACCTTCACCAAGGATTTTCTTACCGCATAGACCATTAGCTCGTTAGGGCCTTTTCTTTGTTCTTTTCTTTCATGCTTTCTTACACGTTTCATTATTTATTTTTATCGATTTACCAGGCAGCTATTGATCTCGCGCGGGTTCCAAACACCTAACGAGACTTTGGATCTATGGGATTTACTTACCTGAGTGAGGACTTCACCTATTGGGAATTCGAGTCTATTCCTTAAAATACACTCTGTCCTAACAGGGCACCTAATGGGTACGGATACCCGACACGCGATCAATATAGCTGCTGCCTTTTGTTTAATTCATTTCCCAATGACAATCCATTCCAGTTTAATTCAAACATATTTGATTCACACTAACATGCAGCAGTCAAATTTTTATTCCATAATTAAATACCAACCAGATATCATCCAATAATGAATAAAAATAATCAATACAAATAATCAATTCATAACCCATTTTTAAGTTCACCAAAAATTAACCAAATAATCAATTAACCAATAATCAATAAAAAAATAATCAATTCATCAAAACATAAGCGTGTTCATTTCTTTAGTTTAATAACAGACTTATTATCAACATTAACTACCCTATGGTTCATTATTCTAATTAATCTTTTCTACTCCTAGCCACCACTATAAACAACCTAGAAATCATGCCCTAAATTAAGGTAATACAACCCTCTTACCTGGGATCCTAGCAATAGAAACAATATAACGTTCTGCGCGCCTTACTCGAGGGTCAGGGACAACAATAACGTGCGAGATCTAAAAAGGGATACACGTTAAAACTAATCATAACCTTAAAAGTATATATATATATATATATCAACTAAATTCATTTTTGTCAAAATAATAATATATATCATTATACAATAAAAATATATCACTTTTCCTCAAAACATCTCTTTATTTGAAAATATAGGAATAATAAAAATATTGATGGATTGTCGAATAAATTACATGGATGGATAGAGGGAGTTGAGAAGATTATTTACCATAAAAAAGATTTGAAATTGATCGATTGGATCTTAAATTATTGTATTGAAAAGGTGAGAAAATCCCAATTGTACGTTTACTCTCCCTGCTTGCGTGCGCCTCCTCTGTTCTCTATCTCACGCGTTTCTTTTTTTCTTTTGCTTTGATTCATTTCTGTTCATGGGGTGGGGTACTTGGGCTTTGGGTTGAATATGTATATATATATATATAGTTACGGTAGGTAAAGATCATTAGGAAATTATATGTTTTTTTTTATACTTTGTTCTTATTTATGGGTCAATGTGTATAAGTATTTTGGATTATAACCAAAAGTTTGATTATCCCAAAAATAAAATATATTTAAGTACAACAATATTATATTTTTAATTACTCAAAACTGATTAAAAAATAATAAGGTTACCAGTCCCTACATATGGCTATTATGTAAGAAAAAGTATCGAAATTCAAAAGTAAATATATTTTCTCAATCCTGATGTTAAACTTAATAAAATATAATATTTATAATTTTGAAATAGAAGATCATTATATATAACTTATACCAATAATATATTAAAACCAGTCTATAACTTAAAAATACAACAGCCTTCGAACGTTATGAAAATTTACAAGGACGCTCAAAATATTAAATTAAACATATTTTTAAAAAGAAACTATTTATAAAAATGCCTCTAAGGCTTGTCATTTGAGTTCCCTGTCAAAATGTTAATTAAACTAAACAAAAGTACTATTTTATTTTTGAAAAACGTATTATAACAAATTTATACTTATTCTGACTAGAAAACATATTTCAATTATAATGATGAAATCAGAATTTTATTACGACACTCAAATATTGAAAACATCATATTAAATCATTTAATTATTTTGCTAAAGGTATTAGAAATAGCGGGATGTTACATAGGTCATGTCTCCAAGATCCAGTACAAGTCCATAACGAAAGATCTATATCAAAAGTAAACCATAACTCTAGAGTTCTCAAGAGTATATCTACAGTATATATACATATCAAAATATAAAACTCCAGAGCTGGTCACATAGAACAAGTAGCAGCAGCAGCAGTAGTAGTAGTAGAAGTCTCCTAGAAGTAGTAGTAGTCATCATCAACCCATCAGCAGCAGCATCTCCTCCACAACATCCATCACACCGGATCCCTGATCCTCATCATCTACCCTATGCACCTACCTAAGGATCATCGTCCCTCCATTGACTCTCGGTAGAATGAACGACAGGCTCGCCTCCGCTCTCGTCCTCCATAGGGTCCTCCTCTATCTCATCCGAAGGAGTGGGTACCCTTCCACTGGGTACAGGGTCTGGTGATGGCAAGACCCTAACAGGACTCCTCGGATCAGATAGGGGAGTCTCCTCTCGGACGACTCTAGAAGTGAAAGGGTGTGAGCAGGTAGGTCGAAATCGAAAACTGTGATATGAGCGAGCTGGTCGTGTGGGAGGTGGTCCATGGTAAGTGTAAAAGGGTGGTACGTGCATAGTGTATACGATGGGGATCCTAAACCTATGAGGACGAAACCGAATCAGCGGGTTGGGGTGATAGAAGGTAACCTCTACCTCACCCTCAAATACCGCTCGGTGATCCTCGTAGATCCATATGCCACTAGGAAGTGGCCAGATCTCGATGCAAGCGATGTAACGTGACATCACCTACAAGGGCACAGGGATAAGCAATTCTATGCACATAATAAATAGAGCATAAATATTTGTACAACATAAATGTGAATGTATGCAGCAATAAACAACAACCACATTTAGCACATAGAAAGTATTTAATGCAAGTAAGATGCTCATACTTATTTTCATTTATCAATTTTAGATTAAATGAGTGGCATGATGTACGAGTCTAGCTCTCAACCCTAACTCCATCAGTCTATGTCACTCTCTGACGTCCATCCTTTACTTCATATCAGCACTCAATAGTGCGTTGTACTCCTAGGTGTACAACATTCGTACATTCACCCTAGAATGTACACGACAAGCTTGGAAATGGTACATAACGTGCTCCTCGAGAAACGTCCCGTCGTCTTAACGGAATAACCATATCATCAGCATCTCTCTTTCGCTGGCCACATCGTCAACCGTAATGTGTCATCAAGCAAGCCATCAATTGGCACTCCCAGAGGCCCTCCTCATGTTATCATAACATGAAAAACGAGCTAACACCCAAACTCCAGGATGAATGCAAATTCTTAACTTAAAAGAGTTGATTGGTATATCTCAATTAATAATATCTCACATTATTAATTCATTAATTTCATACCATCATCAATCAATTACTTTTAAGTCTTAGATCACTTGGATTATTATCATTTAAGTATTCACAAAATGATTCAGAATTAAAAATGGCATTCTTAATTTTCTGGACAGAAATACTCAAGTATTCTTCATAATACTCGAGTAGTTCTTCAGTCTTTCCAGATTACTCGAGTAGTTCACAAGCTACTCGAGTCGTTCATGCTTTTTCAGAAAAGTCAGGTTTCAGGTCTTCTAAAAATACTCGAGTAGTTCATGAAATACTCGAGTCGTTCATCAACCCAGAATACTCGAGTAGTTCATGCATTACTCGAGTAGTTCAGCAAAAAATACTCTTGCTGCATCGGTCAATACTCGAGTCCTGGACCTGATACTAGAGTGTTGGTGCAAAAAGACACACTGGTGCGTCACGAAATACTCGAGTATCAAGCCAAGTACTCGAGTCTTGACAGACAGAACAGACTAGAAATTTGGTTTTGGCATACCATTTTCAATTCTAACCATTTCTAATCCAATCCAATGATCAATAGAGTTCATATATCATATATTAAACATGTTCAAGCACTTAGAACACATCAAATTACAGAATTCATAGAGATTCACAAGATTATGCATAAAACTTAGAAAATTCACAACTTAACATACCAATTTGCATACTACTCAGAATACTCATGATTTTAAGTTCCAAATAGCTTGCATGCAACATAATAAACTTGCTCAAAACAACTTTAGAGCATAGGTTGGTCTCCAAACCAATTTCCCTATTCAAACTAAGCCCTTAGAGCCTCTTGGTGGCTCTCTAATCAAATTCATGTAATTTAAACTCTATCTAGTGAATAGAAAGCTTTCCCCTTACCTCTTAGACGTGACTCAGCAGAATTTTGGCAAGGAAAGACACCACAACACCAAAAACTATTTCCACCACCAACATGCAGAACAGTGTGAGCAGAGGTCCAAAATCAGGATATTTGAATGGGTTAACATGCAAGAGAATTAGGGGTTTTGGTTAGAATTCATTCTCTGCAACATAAACTAGGATTTAAAACGAGTTGGGGGTTGATTGGACACAAGAGCTTACCAAAATTCGAAGTCAAAGTGAGCTCTAGAAACTGTTGACAGCACACAAGCCTTCACTTTTGAGCTCCAATTCTTCCAACACACAAACTCTCTACTCACGATTTTGGTGTCTATACAAAGCTCGAGATGTGAACTTTGTATTGGTGTATGATTTGTGACTCGAATCAAAACAGAGAGGAAGAATCGAATGACTGAACTTAAGAACCCTAATACATGCAAAGCTTCCCAAATTGACCAAATGGGTTGGTTGATCCGTCAACCATGGCTTAAATAGCCATCCATGAAGCTCATGCACGGCGCCATGAAGGTGGAAACGTGTTGTTGGAGGTGTGTTCGTGTCAACGGTGGGGAATCATTGGTGGTGACTCACCAAAACACACTAACTCGTGCAATTCTAACCAGAATACTCGAGTCTTTTCAGCAATACTCGAGTATTTTGGTTAGTTTTTGAAAAATATTTATTTTATTTTCTTTCTCTCCAAAACCTTTCCTATAATTATTTCTAGGTCCCAAAACAGGGACTAATGTGCAAATTATTTATTTATGCATAAATATAATTACCAAATTAAATTCACACATTTACTAACAATATAAACACAGATTTTAATCAAAGATTAAAAATAGAAATAATTAATTATAATAAACTTTATATCACCTTCGTAAATCCTGTAGGTGAATAAACACATATTGATAGCCTGAAGGTTTTCGGTTTGAGAGGCGTATTGTAATCCTTTATATCAAGAAGGGAGTCTTGAGAGGCGTATTACTTGGGATTATCACCTACAGTGTTGAATAAACACATATTGCCTGAAGGTTTTCGGTTTCTATAGATCACTATTTTTCTATCACAATCAATGATCACTTGGTTTCGACTTAACCAATCCATTCCCAAGATCACATCCAATTGCGATAAGGGTAAACAGATCAAATCTACCCTAGAGATTTGTCCTAACACTTCTATACAACAGTTAAGACATGCTTTAGAAACAACTACAGGAGCATTAGTAGGGGTTTCTACTTTAAGAGTATATGACAACTCAGATATGGGTAAACTCAAACGATTTACACATTCATAAGAAACAAATGAATGCGTTGCACCGGAATCAAACAACACATTACAAAGCTGACCATTTAGCAAGTAATTACCTTGCACAAGATCAGAGGATTGGCTTGCCTCCACACCACTAAGCGTGAAAACCCTTCCTTGAACCACGGGCTTGTCAGCTGCCCCTCTCGAATTAGTCTTGGCCGGTTCCTTGAAGTCCTTCGCAAAATGTCCCGGTTTTCTACAATTGAAGCAGCCACTTGCCGCCCAACAGATACGACCATAATGACGACGTTTACACTTGTCACAATAGGGAGCCTCACTCCGGAAATTTCTTCCATCACTACCTCCAACTTTTCCTTTGCCTTTCCCTCGACGATCATATGGTCCTTTGCCTCGATTGTTGAAACCCTTGCGTCTTTGAGGTCCATAACTTTGATTGTCTTTCCTCTCTGGTGCTTGCAATCCTTCTGCCTTCTTGTCATCCTCATACATCCTACACATATCCACTAGTGCAGGAAAACTTTGGATCCTTTGATAACTGAAAATAGATTTCAGTTTAGGCCTTAAGCCTCCTTCAAACTTGATACATTTACTTCTTTCATCTGGATTGTTCTGGTAATATGGAGAGTACTTCATCAATTCCTCGAACTTGGTTGCGTACTCACCCACACTCATGTCTCCTTGCTTCAGCTGCAAGAACTCAACTTCCTTCTTTCTCCTCAAATCTTCTGGGAAGTATTTATTGAGAAACTTCTCCATAAACACACCCCAGTTCACATCCCTTCCTTCATAATGCAAAAGCTGAACTGTATGGTTCCACCAATTCTCAGCCTCATCTTCTAACATATAGACTGCATATGCCACCTTCTGAGCTTCCGTGTAGTCTAATGTTCTTAAGATTTTATCCATGGTATGAATCCACTTATTAGCCTCCTCAGGTTTAAATCCTCCTTCAAACTTGGGTGGATTACAACTCCTAAAATCCGCCAAACTCTTAGTGTAACACCTAGGATTTATACCCTTAATTCCCCTTATATTAAAATACGAACTTAAAAATTCATTTTTATTATATTAAAATCAACCGTCAAACGGACGGAGTTTTGTTTGTTTTTCGGACTTTTCTAAATCTTCCACCTGATAAACACATTTATATGATATCAACAGGAGCTAGCAGGGCTCAAATATAAATATATATGCATCACATAGTTGCCCCATGGGCTCCAAATATACCAGTGCACTAATTAATCAGAGTAATAGCGGAAAATACTAAGTTTGAGTGTCAATCCAAAACATGTAACTTTGTCAAAACAAAACATCCTAAGCCTCATTCGAAATATGCATGTTAAATTTACATCAAAATAATATAAGAGGCGTAGGTTCATATTATATTCTAAACCCCATAACACCCTACTCTCCCTGTAAGGGAAAGTACTCCTGCTCGGCCGGGGGCTGTGCCAGCTCAATTTCCGTACCTAAAAAATGTTAAGGGAGTGAGCATTGCACATGAAATAGAAAGCAATTTCTAACTAGACATAACAACCCACTAGGTCAAACACTATTAGCAAATAAGCATATATTCACATATTTCACACCATACTCATTTCATTATTTCCATATTCATTATTCATTCCAAATTTCCATTTTCATTATTCATTTCAACATCCATTTCCATTATTCATTTCAACATCCATTTTCATTATTCATTTCAACATCCATTTTCCTTTACTTTTTATTCTTTTCACACACTTGCTTTATTTAGGTACATCACCTCAAATAAGAGGCCAATGTACAATTTCATTCAACACATTTGTCACCTCAAACAGAGGCCCTCATACTTTTCCTTATTTAAATTATGTGTCCCTCAGTTCAGAGGTCAACACTCCAATTTCTTAATTCACGGTGTGTCTCTCAGGTCAGAGGTCAACACACCAACACTCTATTTCATCCGGTGTCCCTCGGGTCAGAGGTCAACACCCAAATCACTTTATTTCATTCTGTGTCCCTCAGGTCAGAGGTCAACACTCATTTATGTTACTTCATTTCGTGTCCCTCAGGTCAGAGGTCAACACCATATTCACTTTATTTCATTTCGTGTCCCTCAGGTCAGAGGTCGACACCCATTCATTATAATTCATTTTGTGTCCCTCAGATCAGAGGTCAACACACTATCGTACTTCACCTCCACGTAGGAAGATACCTCATACACTTGGCCTATGGGTACTTCACCTCCACACCGGAAGGTACCTCATACCATTGTACTTCACCTCCACACCGGAAGGTACCTCATACAATTTGGCCTGGTGGTACTTCACCTCCACATAGGAAGGTACCTCATACCACCACATAGGTTATACTAAAACATCATTTCATTATAAACAATTCATTCATAACACATTTAGTCACAATCAACCATAATCAACACATAATCATTCATGTAATTCCCTTATTCATTTCCTTAGGTCCCCATACTCATTTAGGTTTGGTTTGATACTCGAAACCTTCCTCAAATCTTGGAAATTCTTCCTAATTAATTGGCATAATTTCCTATTATGCTGGAATCAAAATTAGGGATGTTACACTTAGCCTCGGTATTACCAACATTACACTGATGAGGTGGATTAACCGGTTGCGGTGGTTGCTGAGATTGTTGTTGTTGTCGTTGCTGCATAGACTCCAACACAGCGGTGATTCTCTCAAGCATCGTGTTAGTATGATTTTGGTTTCTAGTTGTCATAATAGACCTGCAGTATGGGCTTATGGTCACATATGTTGAATTAAAGAAACATTCATCACACCACCTATACTAAGGCTTTAACCATAACCTCAAACAAAGCATTCAATTGTATCTAGTGCTCAAATCAAGCAAGATACTAGCATTCAAAACAATAAATATGCCCTGTGGATACCTGCTTGATGTTGATGACTACCTTTCTGGGACTACTTTAACTACTACAGGAACTGACTTTTTCTCTGTTACCACTCAGTGTGACACCCTCAATATAATACTAGAAATTAGAGTAATAAATAGACTATTACTCAGTTAAATATGGACTTGTTTAGTATTAGAAAATACAGGACTTAAATTTTCCTTTTCATTTTCTAAAGAAACGGGTGCATAAAACAAAATATGGAATTCTTGGAGATTAGATTTTGTATCATTTAAAACATTATACTGAATTCGGCATTTCCTAAGACAAGGAAATATTTTCACAATCCAGATAGCATCTGTTCTTAGAAATTGTATTTACGTAGTAAAAACTTAAGTGATGTCATCCATTCTTTCGTTTTGCGGAACTGATACCATTTTCAAATATCGTAGCCAAACTCTTTGAAATACTTTTATCAGAGTAAGCGAAAATAGCAGGACTATGCACAAGTTGTAGTATGAACCTAAGTTATATATATATAGGTCATGAAATACATAGTCCATAGGCCATGTCTCCAAGATCCAGTACAAGTCCATAACGAAAGATCTATATCAAAAGTTAACCATAACTCTAGAGTTCTCAAGAGTATATCTACAGTATATATACATATCAAAATATAAAACTCCAGAGATGGTCACATAGAACAAGCAGTAGTAGTAGTAGAAGTCTCCTAGAAGCAGTAGTAGTCATCATCAACCCATCAGCAGCAGCATCTCCTCCACAGCATCCATCACACCGGATCCCTGGTCCTCATCATCTACCCTATTCACCTACCTAAGGATCATCGTTCCTCCACTGACTCCCGGTAGAATGAACGACAGGCTCGCCTCCGCTCTCGTCCTCCACAGGGTCCTCCTCTATCTCATCCGAAGGAGTGGGTACCCTTCCACTGGGTACAGGGTTTGGTGATGGCGAGACCCTAACAGGACTCCTCGGATCAGATAGGGGAGTCTCCTCTCGGACGACTCTAGAAGTGAAAGGGTGTGAGCGGGTAGGTCGAAATCGAAAACTGTGATATGAGCGAGCTGGTCGTGTGGGAGGTGGTCCATGGTAAGTGTAAAAGGGTGGTACGTACATAGTGTATATGATGGGGATCCTAAACCTACAAGGACGAAACCGAATCAGCAGGTTGGGGTGATAGAAGGTAACCTCTACCTCACCCTCAAATACCGCTCGGTGATCCTCGTAGATCCATATGCCACTAGGAAGTGGTCGGATCTCGATGCAAGCGATGTAACGTGACATCACCTACAAGGGCACAGGGATAAGCAATTCTATACACATAATAAATTGAGCATAAATATTTGTACAACATAAATGTGAATGTATGCAGTAATAAACAACAACCACATTTAGCACTTAGCAAGTATTTAATGCAAGTAAGATGCTCATACTTATTTTCATTTATAAATTGGCATGATGTATGAGTCTAGCTCTCAACCCTAACTCCATCAGTCTATGTCACTCTCTGACATCCATCCTTTACTTCATATCAGCACTCAACAGTGCGTTGTACTCCTAGGTGTACAACATTCGTACATTCACCCTAGAATGTACACGACAAGCTTGGAAATGGTACATAACGTGCTCCTCGAGCAACGTCCCGTCGTCTTAACGGAATAACCATATCATCAGCATCTCTCTTTCGCAGGCCACATCGTCAACCATAATGTGTCATCAAGCAAGCCGTCAATTGGCACTCCCAGAGGCCCTCCTCATGTTATCATAACATGAAAAACAATCTAACACCCAAACTCCAGGATGAATGCAAATTCTTAACTTAAAAGAATTGATTGGTATATCTCAATTAATAATATCTCACATTATTAATTCATTAATTTCATACCATCATAAATCAATTACTTTTAAGTCTTAGATCACTTGGATTATTATCATTTAAGTATTCACAGAATGATTCAGAATTAAAAATGGCATTCTTAATTTTCTGGACAGAAATATGTTGGAAGTCAAGCTAGTGTTGGAAGACATGCTTCAAACTCTCTTGTGGACTTCAAGTATATATCAAGCTGATGTTTTGATGATAACAAACCAACTTAAGTTCAAGCTCACAAGTTTCCTTCATGATCAAGAATGAAGATTCAAGCAAGGCATAGATTAGAAACCTTTTCCTTAGATCATTTGTAAGGTAATGAAGTTTCTATTCTTTACGAGTTTACAAAAGCCAATAAGTTTTTCATTTTAAAAGAGAGAAGAAAAATGTGTTTTTCATGAAAATGTGTTTTCTATCTTAATCTTTGAGAAAATACTTGATGTTACGAAACTCTGTATATTTTTATGTATGCAAGAGAGAGTAATCGATTAACTGCTCAAGATAATCGATTAACTTTGTTGCATCATAGAAAAATCAGAGAGGTTGTAATCGATTAAGTGAACTTTGCTAATCAATTACTTTCTTATGGGAGTAATCGATTACCTGGCTCAAGTAATTGATTATAATTGTTGCATCATATATTTTTTCAGAGGCTTAGTAATCGATTACAGGCTCTGTAGTAATCGATTACATGATATTGCATCATATGCATAACAGAGGCTCAGTAATCGATTAATTGTTTAGTGTAATCGATTAAATGAGTTGCATCACATATTGAACAGGAGTGGTGTAATCGATTAATCATTGTTGGTCTAATCGATTACTTGTTTTTCAAATGTATTTAAGAATTTCTATTTTTGAAGGAATAATCGATTACCTTCAAAAAGTAATCGATTACTTCAAGTTTTATTGAAAAACGTGTCAGAATCATTTTGATTATTTTCTTATTTGTTTTTATATAAAAGATTCTGATTTATTTTATAAATTCGAAAATGATTTTAAATTTGAATTATTTCCTTTTTAGTTTTAAGAATCAAATCTTTATTTTATTTTGTAAATCGTTTGGATTTAGTTTTGATTTTAAAACTTATTTCAAAATCTTATTTTATTCTAATTTGATTTAAAAGTGATTTTGATTTATTGAATAAAATCTTTTTGATTCAAAAATTTTTTCTATTTTAGAAACAATTTCACTCCAACATTCAGTTGATCCTATTATTCACTCTCTGGCATATTTTCTGAAAATCACGTTCTCTCTTCTTCTTCTCTAATCTTCTGGTTTTTCACGTTCATACTTTTGGAAGAACAAAAACCTTATTGGCTGAGTAACTCTTAGAGAAAAAGCACTTCATTATCATAAGAGTATATTGTTGTATCCGTGTTGTTGAGAACACACTTTGCTATTGTAATCACTATCATATTCATTGTGTTTTGAAACCTTAGTGGTTAGGGAGAGAATCCCTTAGTGGACGTGTGATACGTCGTAGGGCGAGGAACCCTGCTGTGTGATTTGAGGCCCCTAGCGAACGGAGGTTCCTAGTAGTGTGCGGGGTGCTCTTGGGTGTTATAGGGTGCGGCTCTATTGCTGATTATAAAACTCTCAGGCGGGTCGCTTGGGGACTGGACTAGGCCTTTCGACGGGAAGGCTGAACCGGTATAAAATTTCCTGGTGCAAGCTTTTTGTAACACCCTCACAATTAATTAATTAAATTGATGTTTTAATAAAAATGGTACTTGAAAATTTCTACGAAAATCCGGCAGAGTTTCCTCTGTTTTTCGGACTTTCCCAAAATTTCTTGTTTGTACCTGCTCAGACCAAAGAAATTTTAAAACATAAAACATAATAATTTTACAACCAGATGAAATCCTAATGCCTGACTAATACGCGTTTTCAGGGCATATAATAACTACATATTTTAATGTCCCAAATAATATTCATAACATAAAATTTAGTCCACTCATGACAACTCTACACCCCACGTGGTGGAGTGTTCTCCTGCTCGGCATGACTCGTGTAAGCTCGGCTTCTGTACCTGTAAAAATATAGCAAGAAGGGTAGCATTACACAGAACTTAAGAAATAACTTCTAAGAAGTCATAGGAATAACCAAGCCTAACATTTCTATTATCATGCTACAAATATAGACATTAATACACTCGCTTTTGTCCACTCCATATTTAACTCTTATATTTGTCTTTATCTATGCTTAGTTTTTCTTAGGTAAATTCGTATATTTTATTCTTATTTCATTCCTTTTATTTTTACATTTATCATTATTCTTTCACCTTTTAGAATTATTGTCTTTCCTCCATTTACATTTATCTTTGTCATTCTCAACTATCCCCTGAGCCACTAGGACCGTCAGGGTTGTAATTCAATTCTTTTAGTTATTTCCGGAGTCACTAGGACCGTCCGGTTAGTTATTCAATTCTTTTAGTTATTTCCAGAGTCACTAGGACCGTCCGGTTAGTTATTCCCTGAGTCACTAGGACCGTCAGGGTTGCGCTAGTTATCCCCAGAGTCACTAGGACCGTCCAGGTTGCGCTGCGACAGAGTCACTAGGATCGTCCACCACTATTCTTTAAATTCTCCCCTGAGTCACTAGGACCGTCAGGGTTGTATATTAATTCTTTTAGTTAATTCCGGAGTCACTAGGACCGTCCGGTTAGGTATTCCCTGAGTCACTAGGACCGTCAGGGTTGCGCTGATTATCCCCAGAGTCACTAGGACCATCCGGGTTGCGCTTCGACAGAGTCGCTAGGACCGTCCGCCGATATTATTCTTTCTCTTATTAATTTTTTCCCTGAGTCACTAGGACCGTCAGGGTTATACTTTTAATTATTTCCGGAGTCACTAGGACCGTCCGGTTAATTACTCTTTATTATTAAGTCTTCTCTTTCTCTTCATTTTCTCATTAAGTCTTATATCGTTTTTCTTTATTTTCTTGTTCTTTGTCTCACTTTCAATTTCTTAATTCTCTTTCTTTCTTTCCTTATTACTTATCTTTATCCTTCTTTAGTTTTCTATTAATTATTTCCCTTCTCTCTTTCCTTTCGTTAGTAACTTGTTATCACTTACTTATCATCAATTAGGGGTTTGCATAAAAAACCAACATTCATAAACGCACACACCTTCACAATCATGTCCTTAATATAAGTTCTTACATGTTCCCTTATTCCCTTAATTAGTTACTTGGTTCCTATTTTGTTTATCTATTGTTGCCAATTTCTCATTATCAAATATTCATACATTATTCCACCACAAATACAAACATCTCATTTCATCCCTTAATTAGTGATTACTTATTAACTTACTATATTCTAGGTTCATTCTCAAAACCCAATTAATGTCACCTGTAAGCATTCATCATATCAACACAAATTCACTTACGCATAGCATTACTAACAACTTGGTGAGTTTAATTCCTTTATTCACCTACTCTATTTAGTGCCTTTATTTCCCTATAGTTTCCTCATCCATTATCCATTCATTTAATATTTCCATAATAAATTCACACATTTCAAACATCAACGTATACTACATACAATTACAATTTATCTAGTGAGTTCATTTCCTTTATTCCTAAGCTTTGTTTATCGTCTATTTCAACTACCCTATTATTCATTATCCTTACTAATCTTTCCTATCCCTAGTTACCCCTATAATCAGCCTAGAAATTAAATCCTAAGTAGAGGTAATACAAACCCTTCTTACCTCAGGGTTCTATAGAACCAATTTGAAGGCGTGCATAGAGCTCCCTATTCGGCAACGGTCCATTCGATCCCGATCCAAACATCCGCACCGGCCCGACTCGGTTGAACCCAACCAACAGCAGCAACAAACCCCGGTTTAACAAAAACCCACATTCGCTTCGATCCGGTTCGGTCAATTCTCAAGCTGATTAGCTCACCCCATAGCAGCAAGTAAAGAGCACCACCGCGAGCTTCGACCCCCGGTGACAGCGTCGGTTTGCACCCCGTGAATCTCCCCCAACAACAATGGTGCTGGTGACACAAAGAACTCATGGAGGAAGACGAAGATGGAAATGGTGGCATCGCTCTTAGGCGATGGCGGTGAGCGAGCTGGCGACGGCGGTGAGGGAGCTTCATGTACAGTGGCGAGGGTACAACAAGTCGCATCACCGGTGGCTGAGGCCATGGGAGCTGCGATTCGTGGGTCTCCCTTGTAACACCCTATATAATAATTACCCTTAATTACCCCAAAATTAGGATTTAAAATTTCTTTTAAAATGAATATTATATTTTCCAAAATAATATTTCCTTTCATTAATAACAAAACATCAGAGTTAATAAAGCGGAAGACTTAAATGCATCAGATACATAAAGTAAAAGTTTAGGTACATTCAGTTCGGCCAATCAAAAATACAAAACATTGTTTTTAGCTCGGCCCAACTAGGCAAACCGAAGTCAAAATATACAAAAGTGATTTTAGCTCGGCCCAACTGGCCGATACCCAACCTATTCTCCTACTCTAAATAACTTACTCTCCCTGTGAGGGAGAGTGATCCTGCTCGGCCGGGGACTGCGTCTGCTCGGGCTCAGTACCTGAAAAATGGTAAGGAGGTGAGCATTACACAGAACTTAAATAAGCAGTTTCATCTTCGAAATTTTCAGGATGTTACATTCCTCTCCCACTTACAGAAATTTCATCTTCGAAATTTAGTCGGCGTCGAACAGTTGCGGATATGACTGCTTCATCTTCTCCTCGAGTTCCCAAGTAGCTTCCTCCACATCATTCCAATTCCAGACGACTTTGACCAAGGAGATTTCCTTTCCTCTGAGTCGTCTGACCTGTTTGTCCTCAACTCGGACTGGTAGAACTTTGAAGGTCAGGTTGTCCCTTAGGGGCAGCTCGTCCACTGCTATCACATGCGAGGGATCGTGAATGTACCTCCTGAGTTGCGAGACGTGGAACACATCATGGAGCTTAGACAAGTGCGGAGGAAGAGCAATTATGTAAGCTACTGGTCCGACCTTCTCCGATATCTGGTACGGTCCGACAAACCTAGGGGTCAACTTCTTTGATTTGATAGCTCGGCCGATACCGGTTACAGGGGATACTTGAAGGAATACATGATCACCCTCAATGAAGTTCAAGGGTTTCCTTCTCTTGTCGGCATAGCTCTTCTGTCGATCGTGTGCTGCTTTCATCTTCCCTTGTATCATTCGGATCTTCTCAGTCGTCTCATGAACAATGTCAGGGCCAATCAACAAGTTCTCTCCTATCTGGATCCAGCATAACGGCGTCCGACATTTCCGACCATACAATGCTTCGAAAGGAGCCATTCCGATACTTGAATGGAAACCGTTGTTGTAGGTAAACTCGACCAAGGGCAGAAGTGCTTCCCAACTTTCTGACTGTTCAAGCACACATGTTCTCAGCAAGTCCTCAAGAGTCTGAATGGTGCGTTCGGATTGTCCATCGGTTTGAGGATGATAACTTGTGCTAAACCTCAACTTTGTACCCATAGCTTGCTGTAAACTCTGCCAAAATCGGGATAAGAAACGAGGTTCACGGTCCGACACGATACTGCTCGGAACCCCATGAAGTCTGACAATATCCTTTATGTACAGTTGTGTCAGCTTCTCCAAGCTGTACTTCATGCTGATCGGCAGGAAATGGGCACACTTTGTAAGTCGGTCCACCACAACCCAAATGGCTTCCTGCCCTGATCTCGTCCTTGGTAGACCCGATACAAAATCCATCGAAATGCTGTCCCACTTCCATTGTGGAATCTCCAAGGATTTGAGTAATCATCCTGGTTTCTGATGCTCAATCTTGGCTTTCTGACATGTCAAGCACCGAGACACATAATCGGCCACATCGGTCTTCAACTTCGGCCACCAAAATAACCTCTTCAGATCCTGGTACATCTTTGTGGCTCCCGGATGAAGACTCATCTTTGTCTTGTGAGCTTCTTCCATCAATTATCTTCGGACTTCAAAGTCCATAGGAATGCAAACTTGGCCCCGAAATCGGACGAGACCGTCAGGTCCTTTAGTGAAGTCGGGTTCATCCTTGTCTCCTGCTCTTTCTAGTAGCTTCTGGAGTTCTAGGTCGGCAGCCTGTCTTTCCTTGATGAAACCCACAAAATCATTTGTTACTTGCAGCATTTTCAGCACCACACTATTTTCCTTCTGCTGTATGCCGAGGTTAAGATCACTAAACTCCTGCATCAACTGCATCTCTCGGACCATCATATTGCTCAGATGAAGACTTTTCCTGCTCAGTGCGTCGGCCACCACGTTGGCTTTTCCGGGATGATAGTGCAAGTTGAAATCGTAATCTTTCAAAAATTCCACCCATCTGCGCTGTCTCATGTTGAGTTCTTTCTGGTCGAACAGATAGCCGAGACTCTTGTGGTCACTGAACACCTCGAATTTCGTGCCATACAGGTAGTGTCTCCAAATCTTAAGGGCAAACACCACGGCTGCCAATTCAAGATCGTGGGTGGGGTAATTCTGCTCGTGTTGCCGAAGTTGCCGAGAGGCATAAGCCACCACTTTTCCTTGTTGCATCAGCACACAGCCGAGACCCTGCTTTGAGGCGTCACAAAACACGTCAAAAGTTTTGGTCGGATCGGGCAGAATCAACACGGGCGAGCTCGTCAACCTCTTCTTTAGCTCTTGGAAGCTCTGCTCGCACACTTCGAACCACTGGTAAGGTGCATCCTTTCTGGTTAACGAGGTCAAGGGTAGAGCCAGCTTAGAAAATCCTTCAATCAACCTCCTGTAATATCCTGCCAGACCGAGGAAACTCCTGATCTCGGTCACCGAGTTGGGTCTCTCCCACTTAAGTACCGCTTCCACCTTGGAGGAATCAACCGCAACACCGTGCTCGGATATCACATGTCCGAGGAAATGAACCTCTTTGAGCCAAAAACTGCACTTAGAAAGCTTGGCGTAAAGTTCCTTGTCCTTTAAGACCTGCAACACCGTTCTCAGATGCTTCTCATGCTCACTCGGACTTCTGGAGTAGATGAGGATGTCGTCGATGAAGACTATCACAAACGAGTCCAGGTAAGGTCGGAAGATCCTATTCATGTAGTCCATGAAGATGGCAGGGGCGTTGGTAAGTCCGAAGGGCATAACCACATACTCAAAATGCCCATACCTTGTCCTGAAGGCTGTCTTTGGAATATCTTCATCTCGGATACGGATCTGGTGGTATCTAGATCGGAGGTCTATCTTTGAGAAAACCGAAGCTCCCTTGAGTTGGTCCAATAATTCGTCAATCCGAGGGAGGGGATATTTGTTCTTCACCGTTACCGCGTTGAGCTTTCTGTAATCAGTGCACATCCTGAGGATACCATCTTTCTTTTTGACGAACAGGATCAAAGCTCCCCAAGGTGATACGCTTGGTCGGATTAGCTTCTTGGCCAAAAGTTCTTCCAGTTGTTTCTTAAGCTCTTCTAACTCGGGAGGTGCCATTCTGTACGGGGCAATTGAGATCGGTCCAGCTCCTGGAATAAGGTCTATACTGAACTCTACTTCTCTTCTTGGCGGTAAGCCAGGCATTTCGTCCGAGAAAACCTCTAGGAATTCTCCGACTACAGGAATTTTGTCTAAGATCGGTTCCTCTGTCGTCTCTAACTTCGCAACAGAAGGGCCACTAAAGATGACGGTCTTTTCTCGACAATCAAGCAGGACATGGTGCTGAGACATCCAGTCCATGCTGAGGATAATATCTAGCTTGGATAGGGGTAGGCAAATCAAATTGACTTTAAACTCTTTGCCTAGCACTTGGACAGGACACTCTAGGCACATTTTAAAAGTGATTACAGAAGAATTGGTTGGGGTAGAAATGGATAATTTGTAAGGCATTTCTACTGGGGATAGTTTTAGTCTATTCATACAGTCAAGGGAAATGAAAGAATGTGTGGCTCCACAATCAAATAGCACGGCACATGGAATACTGTTTACTTGACAAGTACCTCGGATCAGCTCGTCAGCATCAGTCACTTCTTCACCATCCATAATGTAAACTTTGCCTCTCTGCATAGATTGGTTAACACCAGTCTGATGAGCCTTGGTCACATTGACCTCTTCCTTCACAATATTCTCGGTACACCGAGCTGCAAAATGACCAGGCTTGCCACATCGGAAACAGGATCCTCTTTCTTTGCTCGGATCCAGACTCCAGCATTCTCTCCGGTGCTGCCTTCCACAGTGCTGGCATATCGGATAGGGACCAGGGACAACCACCATCTGACCACCGCTCCTCGGAGTCGTTGACACTCTTGAGCTCGGATTCACATAGGGAGAAGATCTCTGAACATCTCCTTTCCCACTGATCGGACCCACTGTTTTCTATGCTGATCTGCTTCGCTTGCCGTCAGCTTTCCTTTTGAGCCCCTTCTCGTAGGTGCTAGCCATGTTCACCAGTTGCGAGAGGTTGGCCACGTTCTGATATTTGAATGCGAGCCGAATATCATCACGGAGACCAGATTCAAACTTGATGCACTTGGTGCGCTCATCAGCATCTTTGTAGCTCCCTGAATAGCGGATCAAATCCTCGAACTGAGCGGCATATTCCCCGACACTCAAGTTCCTCTGTTCCAGCTTGAGAAAAGCGAGCTCCTTCTCTCTCCTGACATCTTCGGGAAAGTACTTTCCAAGGAATCGAGTTCGACACAAATCCCAGGTAATGACTTCATGAGCCGCTTCCAGTCCTCAGCTCTGCTGCTCCCACCAGTGCTCGGCCTCACTAGCCAGCACAAACTCGGCCAACCTCACCCTGTACTCATAGGGCGGTTGCAGAGATCGGAAAATCTTCTCAATGTCCTGGAGCCATCTCTGAGCTCCATCAGGATTGTAACCCCCTTCGAACCGAGGTGGTTTGTGTAGGATTCTCATGTTTTGATGCTAACAATCTCTCTCCAAGCAACAACATTGGCAACAAGCAAGCTACACCACATGAAGATTAGAATTAGGATTTTTATTAATTCTATTTCAATGTAATCTTTATTTTTATGCAATGCATCTCATTGGTGTGGGTAGCTTAGGTGATTTTAAGAATATTTAAATAATGTTTGATTAAGAGTGAAGATATTTTAAATCTTGATTAAATAGCTCTATTAAAAGTTTTGTGAAAATCCTTTTAGAAAAACCTTGTTTTTTATTCAGATTCTGATCAGTTCACTCGAGTAATGAGTATTGGTTCACTCGAGTAATTTATGTCATGACAGGTTAATCGAGTAATGGTTTACACATCACTCGAGTAACTTAATCTGACATGTTTTAATCGAGTAATGTTATATGGTTTACTCGAGTAATTCAATCAGTATTTGGAAAATTATAAAAGGACTTAATTTTCTCTTTCACAGTGATAGAGATTCATTCTTACAATTTTCTATACACTTTCAAGAGCTATTTTTTACATCTTTCAAGAGCTATCAAGATTCAACAAAGAATTTTTCATTCTTCACTTTATTTCTTTCATTGTTCAAATATTCTTGAGATCATAATTTTTGTTCTTAGTGGTTGTTGAAGATTTGCAATTTATGATTGCATCATTGAAGTTTCAACACAAGTGAAGAATCTCACAAGGAAGACTTTGAGGATCAAATCAAAGCAAGAAAAGAGGATTGGTTGGAAGCATCTTCAATCAATTAGCAAGGAAATCTAGAATACTCAAAAGGGGTAGATTAGATCAAAGTGTTTGGTACACACTTTGTGTTGGGTTTTAAGATAGGAGAACTAAGAATCTAGTTGCATCTTAAAACATTGTAAAATCTACATTTGAAGATTTCTAGTGAAGAATCTCTCTTGATTCAAGAGGGGACTGGAGTAGCTTTCAAGTGGGTGAAAGTGAACCAGGATAAATCCTTGTGTCTCTTTTATTTTCATTCCTTGTATTGCATTTATTCATTAACAATTGCATTTTTAGGTTAGGATTGGGGTTTTCTTAATTCAACATAATTGATCTAAAATTGCATGTTAATATTACTTGAAATTGTTCATATTAATCATTCATAATTTGTTGAATTATCATAGCATTGTTATTCTTGAAGAACTCCATTGAAAACTGAGTTTTTAATTGAATTTTACCCAGTTTACTCGAGTAAAGTTCTTGTCACTCGAGTAATCTGCTTTCAGTTTATGAACAATACTCGAGTAGGTTTTCTGTTACTCGAGTGATTTAAAAATTGCTTTCGTAATACTCGAGTGATTTGCTGAATACTCGAGTGAAATTATTTTTGCTTGCGTATTACTCGAGTGAAGACTTGAGTTACTCGAGTAATCTGACTTGAATTTTTAAGAAAATTTATTTTCATAAAACCATTCTCTTAGGTGGACGAAAAATCTGTAATAAGGCTTCAATATTCTATTCACCCCCCCTCTAGACTATATTGAGCCGCTTGTTGGTTTCCAACAAGTGGTATCAGAGCTCGGACGAAAAATCCGAGCCTTAAAAAGCTTTTTCGAAAAGATCCTTTTTACTTGGAAACAATGGGCTCAATTTCAAATCCTTTTGGTGGTGAAGGAACTTCCATTAATCGTCCTCCACTATTCAATGGTGAGGGTTATGCTTATTGGAAGGTCCGCATGAAAATCTTTATTCAAGCCATAGATATGGAAATTTGGAACGCCATAGAGAATGGACCTTTTGTTCCTCAAATAAAAGTAAATGATGTTGCTTCAATCAAACCTCAATCGAGTTGGGACAATGATGATAAGAAGAAACTTGCATTTGATTTAAAAGCTAAAAATATCATCACGTCCGCTCTTTCTTATGATGAGTTCTTTCGAGTATCTCAATGTGTTGATGCTAAACAAATGTGGGACATATTACAAGTCACACATGAGGGCACTTCGGAGGTTAGAAGGGCTAGGCTAAATACACTCATGCATGAATATGAACTCTTTCGTATGTTACCTAATGAAAATATAGGTGACATGCAAAAGCGGTTCACTCATATCATAAATCATCTTTCTGCACTTGGAAAAGTTATTACTAATGGTGAAGTTGTTAATAAGATTTTGAGATGTCTTAGCAGGGAATGGCAACCTAAGGTGACGGCCATTATGGAAGCTAGAGACGTGGATCAAATTGATTTAGCAACTCTATTCGGAAAACTTCAAGAGCATGAAATGGAGCTTGGACGGTTATCCATGAATGAAGATGCCGATAGAAAGAAAAAGGGGATTGCTCTTAAATCAACTTCAAAATCTCTTAAGGCACAAGAGGAAAATTCTCAAGTGGATGGCTCGGACTCCGATATAGATGATGAGACCCTTGGCTTGCTAGTTAAAAAGCTTGGTAGGTTCTTTAAGAGTAAGGGAAACTTTAATAAGAATAGACAAAGAGATTCTAAGGATTCACAACCAAGAAATAAGACTAACAAGGATCACATCAAGTGTCATGGGTGTGGAAAGCTTGGTCACTATCGATCAAAATGCCCAAATCATTCTAAGAAGTCGGAAGGTGACAACTCTAAGTTCAACTCATCTAAAGGAAAAAGGGCTTACATAGTATGGGATGAAGAGGAGAGTCAATCAACATCTAGCTCATCGGATGATGAAGAACTTGCAAATCTATGTTTGATGACGAAGCTTGATGAAGAGGAATCTTCGAGCATTAAATCAAGTGACAACGTCAATGAGGTAGATTATCTTTCCGATGCTAGCTCTAGTTCTAATTCTCCTTCATTCAATGAGTTGTACAATGTGTATGTAGAGATGCATAAAGAGTTGAAGAAACTTGCTAAAATAAATGTTGAAAGAAAGAATTTCATAATGAAGCAACATGAAAAGATAATTGAACTTCAAAAAGATTTAGAAGAACTTAAGCTTCAAAATGAAACTCTTGAACTCATTTATGCAAACTCTACATGCAATTGTGAATTGAAATCAAATGAGACTCCATCTTGTGAAAATTGCAAGTCTTTGGAAAAAGAAGTTTTTAATTTGAATGATCGACTTGCAAGGCTCATGAAAGGAGATACTTCATTAGATCATTTGCTTTCAACTCAAAGGAACAATAGCAATAGATCCGGTCTTGGCTATACCAAACCTAAGAAACGCAATTATCGCAAAGTTGGTGGATTTTCAAAGAATAAGATTTCTAAAAACCCAACTTGCCATTATTGTGGGATCTTTGGGCATACCACGAATAAATGTAATATAAAGAAATTTGGTATACCAAGCGGTGAATATATTTGGATTGTTAAGGGGACTTCTCCCCATGCTAACAACAAAGGACCCAAGACCACTTGGGTACCTAAGTCAACCAAATGATATCTTTTTTGTAGGTGTGTCTTCGAACCAAAGAGCGCAAATGGTACTTGGATAGTGGTTGTTCGAGACACATGACGGGAGACAAAACGCACTTCATGGAACTTACTCCGAAAAGTGATGGATTTGTGACATACGGCGACAACAACAAGGGCAAAATTCTAGGAGTCGGGAAGATCGACTTGATGCAAAGCGAATTCGAGATGTCGATGATGGGAGAGCTTACATTCTTTCTTGGCCTTCAAATAAAGCAGCTTAATGATGGTATTTATATTCATCAGAGTAAATATTGTAGAGAGCTTCTCAAACGTTTTGGGATGGATTCGTGCAAATCCGCTTCTACACCAATGAGCGTTGCATGCTACCTAGATCAAGATGAGGCTGGAAAAGCGGTAGAGGTAACGAAGTATCGTGGTATTATTGGTAGTTTGTTATACTTAACTGCATCTAGGCCTGACATCATATTTAGTGTATGTATGTGTGCACGTTTTCAAGCAAAACCGAAAGAGTCGCATCTAACTGCTGTCAAAAGAATAATGAAATACTTAAAGGGTACAATGAATACTGGACTTTATTATCCTAGGGATGCTTTTCTAAAACTTATAGGTTATTCGGACTCTGACTTTGCCGGTTGTAAAGTTGAGCGAAAAAGTACAAGCGGAACATGCCATTTAATTGGTAATTCACTTGTATCGTGGTTTTCTAAAAAGCAAAATTGTGTAGCTTTATCAACCGCGGAGGCCGAATACATAGCTGCAGGTAGTTGTTGTGCACAACTTTTATGGATGAAACAACAATTATCTGACTTTGGTTTAAATTTGACAAAAATTCCTATAAGGTGTGATAACACTTCGGCAATTAATTTGACTAAAAATCCCGTATTACACTCAAGGACAAAGCATATTGAAATTAGGCATCACTTTTTGAGAGATCATGTTCAAAAAGGTGATTGTGTTATTGAGTTTGTTCAAACTTCGGATCAATTAGCTGATATCTTTACAAAACCATTACCAAGGGACACATTTTATAAGATTCGAAGAGAACTTGGTATTTTTGATGAATCAACTATTAGCTAATTGTATTTGATGCTTTTCGAAATCACCTTCAAGCCTATTTCAATGTGATTTGTATTTTGAGTTGTTGTATCTTATTAAAGTGTTTCTTATTTTTTTTGATATGTCGTTATGTGTGTATGTTTTCTATAATATGTTAATTGCTTTATTTGTATGTGTGTTACTTGCTAAATGCTAAGTGTTTCTATGTGTTTGTGTATGAAAAATGTTTTTGCATGAAAAATTGAAATTTTTAAAATTCTGGACAGTTCACTCGAGTAACAGATATTTCACTCGAGTAATTTTAAAATCTCTTTCGTATTACTCGAGTAATTCTGTTTGTCACTCGATTAATTTTAAAATGACTTTCGTATCACTCGATTAGTTCATTCATCACTCGAGTAAAAATCTTTTAATCTTCGGCACACTCGAGTAACATTTCTTTTCACTCGACTACTGCTCGAATCACTCGAGTAATGCATGAACATCACTCGAGTAACTTACGTGATTTTAAACTCTGAACTGTTGAAACTGCATCATTTTTCAAGTTTCTTTCTCTCTCTTGTTCGTCGTTTTCTCTTCTCTCTCATACGAATCTTCATCAAATCATCATTTTCAGCCACAAAACTTCTCAAATCATACCCATTTCTTCCATATTTCATCATTATATCATCATTTCTACTCATTTCATTCATCATTTTCACCAATTTTACCCAAAATCCGAAAATTCCCAAATCAAAACCCTAACCCCAAAACCGAATCTGCACTTTCTGAATCAATGTCTTCTTCCTCACAATCTCAACCTCCTCGAAAGAAAGCAAAGCAAGGAGCAGGCCGTAATGACCCCTGGTTTTCTGGAATCAACCGAGACTTGCGGGAACCGAATTTTATCAATCGCTCTTTTGGTCTTACACGGTATGTTAAGTTTGCTTGGTTGCATAAGGAGCAATTTTCATTTGTAGAGGATTTGGAATTTCAGAATTTGAAGAGGTTTTTAGAATTTGAGACTCATTATTACCCTAGGCTTGTCAGACAATTTTATCAGAATTTTTCTAAGCTAGATGGTGAGTATCAAACAATGGTTAGAGGACATCATTTTGTTATAAAGCCTGAAGATTTGACAATGTTGTTTGGTTTAGAAAACAAGGGAACTTTTATTGGTGATGATGCTTGTCAGGATTTGGATGTGGATACTAATAAGATTTATACTGATTTGTTGCGTACTGGTGAATCTTGGAGTGATAGGACTACTAGAACTGTATCACCTTTGCATGCTGTGGATAGAGTGCTCATGTACATTGTTTCTTATTGTTTGATTCCAAAATGCAATCAAAATTATGCTCAATTGGGAGATGATGATCTTATTTTGTTTCATGGGATCAAAAAGAGATATGAGATGAATTGGAATAAAATGTTTTTAGCTCGTATGGAAGCTGCTGCACAATCTCCTCCTACCCAATTCTTGCCATATCCTATGCATGTTACCAAAATAATGAGGTATTACCGTGTTCCAATCCCTGATGATGAGCCAGCTGTGACGGAAAAGAAAAATAACTGGTGTCTTAATGATTCACACATTAGTTATATGAAAATTGCTTGGCATAGGGAAAGTCGCATTTGGTTATGGAAATCACAGATTAAGGAAATGGTTGAAGCTGCTAAGGCTGTAAGTGCTTCAGGTTCTAGGAAAAGGACTTTACTTGGTGATAGGGCTGGTGCATCTTCTTCTGCTCCTCCTTCTTCTACTGATCCGATGGATACCGATCGCATTGAGGACTATATCAATTTGGACAATCTTGGTACTCCATTTGATGCACAGGCTGCTCATGAGTCATTGGTTGAGCACATCAATGCTCAATTTGCTCAGTTGGAGATGAGACAGGATGTGAAGAATATTGCCATGGAGCATCGTTTAATGGATTATATGTCTGGCCTATTTTCTCACCATTTCCCTCCTCCTCCACCTGATTCCTAGACCTGTGGATGCTGCTGATGTTTTGCTGCTTGATTTCTATTTCATGTTTCATATGCATATTTCTGACTATGTTCTGTTTATGTTTCTGTTTCATGTTCCTGACTCTGTTGCTACTATGTTTTAGGACCTTGTGTATGGTCTAGTTTGGTTAGTTTCGTTTGCTTATTTGCTATGGTTGATGTCTTTTTGCTTTACACTATGATTTGCTGCTTAGTGTGATACTCTGCTATTATTGGATTATGGTGCTATATTCGTTGTGCGTTTATATTCGTTGTGGCACTATTGTGGTTTATTTTGGTATTGTTTTTAATGTTATATTTTTTTACCATTGTGAACTACTTACCTTCAACTTTTGGCAAAGGACCTTTCTCAAACTTTACTATCTTTTTCATGATGCCAAAAGGGGGAGAATATTTTGTTGATGTTGTTCTTGTAGGTTAAGTTTTATCATATTTTTCCTAGGTGTTTTACATTTAGGGGGAGTATGTTAAAACTTAGTGCTTAATTGCAAAGGAGGTTTGTCATCATCAAAAAGGGGGAGTTTGTAGGATTCTCATGTTTTGATGCTAACAATCTCTCTCCAAGCAACAACATTGGCAACAAGCAAGCTACACCACATGAAGATTAGAATTAGGATTTTTATTAATTCTATTTCAATGTAATCTTTATTTTTATGCAATGCATCTCATTGGTGTGGGTAGCTTAGGTGATTTTAAGAATATTTAAATAATGTTTGATTAAGAGTGAAGATATTTTAAATCTTGATTAAATAGCTCTATTAAAAGTTTTGTGAAAATCCTTTTAGAAAAACCTTGTTTTTTATTCAGATTCTGATCAGTTCACTCGAGTAATGAGTATTGGTTCACTCGAGTAATTTATGTCATGACAGGTTAATCGAGTAATGGTTTACACATCACTCGAGTAACTTAATCTGACATGTTTTAATCGAGTAATGTTATATGGTTTACTCGAGTAATTCAATCAATATTTGGAAAATTATAAAAGGACTTAATTTCCTCTTTCACAGTGATAGAGATTCATTCTTACAATTTTCTATACACTTTCAAGAGCTATTTTTTACATCTTTCAAGAGCTATCAAGATTCAACAAAGAATTTTTCATTCTTCACTTTATTTCTTTCATTGTTCAAATATTCTTGAGATCATAATTTTTGTTCTTAGTGTTTGTTGAAGATTTGCAATTTATGATTGCATCATTGAAGTTTCAACACAAGTGAAGAATCTCACAAGGAAGACTTTGAGGATCAAATCAAAGCAAGAAAAGAGGATTGGTTGGAAGCATCTTCAATCAATTAGCAAGGAAATCTAGAATACTCAAAAGGGGTAGATTAGATCAAAGTGTTTGGTACACACTTTGTGTTGGGTTTTAAGATAGGAGAACTAAGAATCTAGTTGCATCTTAAAACATTGTAAAATCTACATTTGAAGATTTCTAGTGAAGAATCTCTCTTGATTCAAGAGGGGACTGGAGTAGCTTTCAAGTGGGTGAAAGTGAACCAGGATAAATCCTTGTGTCTCTTTTATTTTCATTCCTTGTATTGCATTTATTCATTAACAATTGCATTTTTAGGTTAGGATTGGGGTTTTCTTAATTCAACATAATTGATCTAAAATTGCATGTTAATATTACTTGAAATTGTTCATATTAATCATTCATAATTTGTTGAATTATCATAGCATTGTTATTCTTGAAGAACTCCATTGAAAACTGAGTTTTTAATTGAATTTTACCCAGTTTACTCGAGTAAAGTTCTTGTCACTCGAGTAATCTGCTTTCAGTTTATGAACAATACTCGAGTAGGTTTTCTGTTACTCGAGTGATTTAAAAATTGCTTTCGTAATACTCGAGTGATTTGCTGAATACTCGAGTGAAATTATTTTTGCTTGCGTATTACTCGAGTGAAGACTTGAGTTACTCGAGTAATCTGACTTGAATTTTTAAGAAAATTTATTTTCATAAAACCATTCTCTTAGGTGGACGAAAAATCTGTAATAAGGCTTCAATATTCTATTCACCCCCCCCCCTCTAGACTATATTGAGCCGCTTGTTGGTTTCCAACAGTTTGTTCTTCCTAAATCGGCTCATCCAGTCAATCTCGACCGGAGCCGGAGGTTGAGGCTGAAGGGTTGCAGCTGCAGCTGCTGCGGTTGCGGCGATGTTCTGAGCGAGGTTCTCAGCCTGGTTCTGCTGAGCCTGTGCTTGGTTCTGCTGTAGTTGAACCAGAGTTTCCAACACAGCAGCAATTCGGTCGTTATCAGCTCGTCTCCCAGCCATGCTGCTTGGTCATGGAGAGAAAGCCAATTAACCACCGAAGAAGTAAAGATTTATATATATATATATATATATCAACATATAATTCTATAAGCTTTATTGTCTAACTTAGACCTCTAGACTTTACTTATTTGTCACTCTCTGGGTGAGTAACCACTGGAGTCCTTTGTAACTCCAATAGGCCGAGGAGAAACTGCTCTGATACCATAAATGTAACACCCTATATAATAATTACCCTTAATTACCCCAAAATTAGGATTTAAAATTTCTTTTAAAATGAATATGATATTTGCCAAAATAATATTTCCTTTCATTAATAACAAAACATCAGAGTTAATAAAGCGGAAGACTTAAATGCATCAGATACATAAAGTATAAGTTTAGGTACATTCAGTTCGGCCAATCAAAAATACAAAACATTGTTTTTAGCTCGGCCCAACTGGGCAAACCGAAGTCAAAATATACAAAAGTGGTTTTAGCTCGGCCCAACTGGCCGAGACCCAACCTATTCTCCTACTCTAAATAACTTACTCTCCCTGTGAGGGAGAGTGATCCTGCTCGGCCGGGGACTGCGTCTGCTCGGGCTCAGTACCTGAAAAATGGTAAGGAGGTGAGCATTACTCAGAACTTAAATAAGCAGTTTCTAAAAATTCCATACCGAACTACCAAGCCAAACACAAGTAGCCAGATAGCATATAAATAACAAGTAATCAAACCTCATGCATGCATCATCCTTCAGCTCGGTTCACATCGTACAACATCAATTAGCTCGGCTCACATCATAACCTAGTTCATCCATTACCTATTAGCTATACCTCGGCACATCCTACAGATTCCCCTTATACTCTTTCCATAGATCTTACACTCGGCATCTCGGCCACTATCCTCTCACCTCGGTAAACCATCTCTCTACCTCGGACTCATTACTCATTATTCCATTTTCACATAGTTTACAATCTTTTACTCTTCTCGGATGCATACACCCAGTGCATGTCTTACACCATTTAAGGTCGGATATCTGAGTGTCATCCATAACTGCGAGTACCCAGTACCCGTCTTACAGTTGCGCATACCCGGTATGCGTCTGACGCGATCAATGCACGCACCCAGTACGCGTCTTCTATGACCATGAGCACTACCGCCGATCATTCTATGGAGTAAGGAGTGTCCATAACTGCGAGCACCCAGTACTCGTCTTACAGCGGCGCATCTCGGCGACTTACGCGATCAATGCACGCACCCAGTACGCGTCTGCTATGACCAGGAACACATCCCACCGATTCCGTTCTCGGAACCCTGTGTGAATCATAACTGCGAGTATGCAGTACCCGTCTTACAGCTGCACATACCCAGTATGCGTCTGACGCGATCAATGCACGCACCCGGTACGCGTCTTCTATGACCCGATCACACAGCCATTTCTCTTTTATTCCTCTTATCCTTTTTAACCACTCATTTAGCTCGTTCTATCTCGGCTCACCCTGTTACTCATCCCTTAATTATTCCCATTATCCTCTTAACCATTTCTTAGCTCGGTCTAACTCGGCTAAATTCGGTAACCATTCCCTCTTTCCATTAACCTTTCTCATTATCTGACTTATTACTCTATCTCTCCTACTTTCCATCTCTACCATTTCCTCATACCTGTAGGATTCTCATGTTTTGATGCTAACAATCTCTCTCCAAGCAACAACATTGGCAACAAGCAAGCTACATCACATGAAGATTAGAATTAGGATTTTTATTAATTCTATTTCAATGTAATCTTTATTTTATGCAATGCATCTCATTGGTGTGGGTAGCTTAGGTGATTTTAAGAATATTTAAATAATGTCTGATTAAGAGTGAAGATACTTTAAATCTTGATTAAATAACTTGTGAAAATCATTTTAGAAAAACTTTGTTTTTATTCAGATTCTGATCAGTTTACTCGAGTAATGAGTATTGGTTCACTCGAGTAATTTTTGTCCTGACAGGTTAATCGAGTAATGGTTTACACATCACTCGAGTAACTTAATCTGACATGTTTCACTCGAGTGACGTTGTTTGGTTTACTCGAGTAATTCAATCAGTGTTGGGAAAATTTTAAAAGGACTTAATTTTCTCTTTCAAAGAGATATACTTTCATTCTTACAATTTTATATAGATTTTCAAAAGCAACTCAAGAGCTATTTTTTACATCTTTCAAGAGCTATCAAGATTCAACAAAGAACTTTTCATTCTTCACTCTATTTCTTTCATTGTTCAAATATTCTTGGGATCATAATTTTGTTCTTAGTGGTTGTTGAAGATTTGCAATTTGTGATTGCATTATTGAAGTTTCAACACAAGTGAAGAATCTCACAAGGAAGACTTTGAGGATCAAATCAAAGCAAGAAAAGAGGATTGGTTGGAAGCATCTTCAATCAATTAGCAAGGAAATCTAGAATTCTCAAAAGGGGTAGATTAGATCAAAGTGTTTGGTACACACTTTGAGTTGGGTTTTAAGATAGGAAAACTAAGAATCTAGTTGCATCTTAAAACATTGTAAAATCTACATTTGAAGATTTCTAGTGAAGAATCTCTCTTGATTTAAGAGGGGACTGGAGTAGCTTTCAAGTGGGTGAAAGTGAACCAGGATAAATCCTTGTGTCTCTTTTATTTTCATTCCTTGTATTTCATTAATTCATTAACATTTGCATTTTTAGGTTAGAATTGGGGTTTTCTTAATTCTACTCAATTGATCTAAAATTGCATGTTAATATTACTTGAAATTGTTCATATTAATCATTCATAATTTGTTGAATCATCATAGCATTGTTATTCTTGAAGAACTCCATTGAAAACTAAGTTTTAAATTGAATTTTACCCAGTTTACTCGAGTAAAGTTCTTGTCACTCGAGTAATCTGCTTTCAGTTTATAAACATTACTCGAGTAGGTTTTCTGTTACTCGAGTGATTTAAAATTTGCTTTCGTAATACTCGAGTGATTTGCTGAATACTCGAGTGAAATTATTTTTGGTTGCGTATTACTCGAGTGAAGGCTTGAGTTACTCGAGTAATCTGAACTGAATTCTTAAGAAAATTTATTTTCATAAAACCATTCTCTTAGGTGGACGAAAAATCTGTAATAAGGCTTCAATATTCTATTCACCCCTCCTCTAGACTATATTGAGCCGCTTGTTGGTTTCCAACAAGTGGTATCAGAGCTCGGACGAAAAATCCGAGCCTTAAAAAGCTTTTTCGAAAAGATCCTTTTTTACTTGGAAACAATGGGCTCAATTTCAAATCCTTTTGGTGGTGAAGGAACTTCCATTAATCGTCCTCCACTATTCAGTGGTGAGGGTTACGCTTATTGGAAGGTCCGCATGAAAATTTTTATTCAAGCCATAGATATGGAAATTTGGAACGCCATAGAGAATGGACCTTTTGTTCCTCAAACGAAAGTAAATGATGTTGTTTCAATTAAACCACAATCGAGTTGGGACAATGATGATAAGAAGAAAGTTGCATTTGATTTAAAAGCTAAAAATATCATCACGTCCGCTCTTTCTTATGATGAGTTCTTTCGAGTATCTCAATGTGTTGATGCTAAACAAATGTGGCACACATTACAAGTCACACATGAGGGCACTTCGGAGGTTAGAAGGGCTAGGCTAAATACACTCATGCATGAATATGAACTCTTTCGTATGTTACCTAATGAAAATATAGGTGACATGCAAAAGCGGTTCACTCATATCATTAATCATCTTTCTGCACTTGGAAAAGTTATAACTAATGGTGAAGTTGTTAATAAGATTTTGAGATGTCTTAGCAGGGAATGGCAACCTAAGGTGACGGCCATTATGGAAGCTAGAGACGTGGATCAAATTGATTTAGCAACTCTATTCGGAAAGCTTCAAGAGCATGAAATGGAGCTTGGACGGTTATCCATGAATGAAGATGCCGATAGGAAGAAAAAGGGGATAGCTCTTAAATCAACTTCAAAATCCCTTAAGGCACAAGAGGAAAACTTTCAAGTGGATGACTCGGACTCCTATATAGATGATGAGACCCTTGGCTTGCTAGTTAAAAAGCTTGGTAGGTTCCTTAAGAAAAAGGGGAACTTTAATAGAAATAGACAAAGAGATTCTAAGGACTCACAACCAAGAAATAAGACTAACAAGGATCACATCAAGTGTCATGGATGTGGAAAGCTTGGTCACTATCGATCGAATTGTCCAACTCATTCTAAGAAGTCGGAAGGTGACAACTCAAAGTTCAATTCATCTAAAGGAAAAAGGGCTTACATAGTATGGGATGAAGTGGAGAGTCAATCAACATCTAGCTCATCGGATGATGAAGAACTTGCAAATCTATGTTTAATGACAAAGCTTGATGAAGAGGAATCTTCGAGCATTAAATCAAGTGAGAACGTCAATGAGGTAGATTATCTTTCCGATGCTAGCTCAAGTTCTAATTCTCCTTCATTCAATGAATTGTACAATGTGTATGTAGAGATGCATAAAGAGTTGAAGAAACTTGCTAAAATAAATGTTGAAAGAAAGAATTTCATAATGAAGCAACATGAAAAGATAATTGAACTTCAAAAAGATTTAGAAGAACTTAAGCTTCAAAATGAAACTCTTGAACTCATTTATGCAAACTCTACATGCAATTGTGAATTGAAATCAAATGAGACTCCATCTTGTGAAAATTGCAAGTCTTTGGAAAAAGAAGTTTTTAATTTGAATGATCGACTTGCAAGGCTCATGAAAGGAGATACTTCTTTAGATCATTTGCTTTCAACTCAAAGGAACAATAGCAATAGATCCGGTCTTGGCTATACCAAACCTAAGAAACGCAATTATCGCAAAGTTGGTGGATTTTCAAAGAATAAGATTTCTAAAAACCCAACTTGTCATTATTGTGGAATCTTTGGGCATACCACGAATAAATGTAATATAAAGAAATTTGGTATACCAAGCGGTGAATATATTTGGATTGTTAAGGGGACTTCTCCTCATGCTAACAACAAAGGACCCAAGACCACTTGGGTACCTAAGTCAACCAAATGATATCTTTCTTGTAGGTGTGTCTTCGAACCAAAGAGCGAAAATGGTACTTGGATAGTGGTTGTTCGAGACACATGACGGGAGACAAAATGCACTTCATGGAACTTACTCCGAAAAGTGGTGGATTTGTGACATACGGCGACAACAACAAGGGCAAAATTCTAGGAGTCGGGAAGATCGGTAACGTATCTAACCTTGTCATAGAAAATGTCCTATACGTAGAAGGCTTAGAACACAACTTGCTTAGTATAAGCCAACTATGCGATATGGGCAATTATGTGACATTTACTCCGGAATTATGCTTCATTAAGTCTTCTATAGATGATAGTGTTAAGTTTGTTGGTCGTCGCTCTAATAACACTTACTTAATTGATTTGGATGAGATAACTTCACTATTTTCAAAATGTTTCAAAACTTTTGATGATGAAATTCGTCTTTGGCATAGACGAATTGCTCATGTGAATGTGAATCAATTGAACAAACTTTTGCGAAAAGATTTAGTGATTGGTTTGCCTAAACTAAACTTTAAGCTTGATGGCATTTGTGACTCTTGTCAAAAGTGCAAGCAAGTTAAAAGTTCTTTTAAACCTAAAAATGTGATAAGCACAACAAAGCCTTTGGAGCTAATCCATATGGATTTGTTTGGCCCTTCACAAATTAAAAGTTTAGGTGGCAATTACTATGGATTTGTTTTAGTAGACGATTTTACTAGATTCACATGGACTTTATTTTTATCCGCAAAAAGTGAAGTTTATAAATGTTTTAAAAGATTTGCCAAACTCATCCAAAATCAACTAAGTTTGAAAGTTGTGTCTATTAGAAGTGATCACGGAGGTGAGTTTGAAAACACTAGGATTGATGCGTTTTGTGATAAGTTTGGTATTGATCATCAATTTTCGGCCCCTAGGACTCCGGAGCAAAACGGAGTTGTAGAAAGAAAAAATAGAATATTAGTGGAACTTGCTCGTACTATGTTGATAGAATCAAATGTTCCTAAATATTTTTGGGCTGATGCGGTAAGCACCGCTTGCTATGTGCTTAATAGGGTTCTTATTCGTCCGCATTTAAATAAAACACCTTATGAACTTTTAAAAGGGCGAAAGCCAAATATTTCACATTTTCATGTTTTTGGGTGTAAGGTGTTTGTTTTAAATAACGGAAAGGAACCGGTCGGCAAGTTTGACTCCAAAGCCGACGAAGGCATATTCATAGGTTATTCAACCCATAGCAAAGCATATAGAGTCTACAATAAAAGAACATTAACCGTTGAGGAATCCGTGCATGTTGTATTTGATGAATCTTCGAAAGGAGATTGTGTTGTTTCTTGTGATGATAATATAGGTACATTTTTGGATCATGAGAATTCAACACCACAACAAATGGAAGAGAATCAAAATGAAGATAGAGAGGTGCAAGCACAAGATAAAGACTTAGCACAAGAGATTCAACCTCAATTACCAATAGCTTGGAAGTCCAACAAAAATCATCCGATTTCTAATATCTTAGGTGACATTGCGAAGGGAGTGGTAACCCGACGCACTTTAAATAATTTTTGTTATTATGTTGCCTTTGTATCTCAAATAGAACCTAAGAATATCAAAGAGGCTCTTCAAGATGATCATTGGATTATGGCCATGCAAGAAGAATTAAATCAATTTGAAAGAAATCAAGTTTGGGAGCTTGTGCCAAAACCCGATGATCGTCCTGAAATTGGTACTCGGTGGGTCTATAGGAATAAGTTAGATGAATCGGGTATTATTGTTAGGAATAAAGCTAGGTTGGTAGCACAAGGTTATAGTCAAGAAGAAGGAATCGATTACGATGAGACATATGCTCCCGTTGCTAGATTAGAAGCTATTCGTATTCTTCTCGCTTTTGCTTCAATTATGAATTTTAAATTGTTTCAAATGGATGTTAAGAGCGCCTTTCTTAACGGATACATTCAAGAGGAAGTTTATGTGTCACAACCTCCCGGATTCGAGAGTTTTGAGCATCCGGACTACGTTTTCAAACTGAAAAAGGCTTTGTACGGTTTGAAACAAGCTCCTAGAGCTTGGTACGACCGACTAAGCAATTTTTTATTACAAAAAGGTTTTAAACGAGGCACTGTTGACACTACACTTTTTATTGAACGTTCTGGTAAGGATATTTTATTGGTTCAAATATATGTTGACGATATTATATTTGGTGCTACTAACGATAACTTGTGTAAGAAGTTTTCAGAATTGATGCAAAGTGAATTCGAAATGTCGATGATGGGAGAGCTTACATTCTTTCTTGGCCTTCAAATAAAGCAGCTTAGTGATGGCATTTATATTCATCAGAGTAAATATTGTAGAGAGCTTCTCAAACGTTTTGGAATGGATTCGTGCAAATCCGCTTCTACACCAATGAGCGTTGCATGCTACCTAGATCAAGATGAGGCTGGAAAAGCGGTAGAGGTAACGAAGTATCGTGGTATTATTGGTAGTTTGTTATACTTAACTGCATCTAGGCCTGATATCATGTTTAGTGTATGTATGTGTGCACGTTTTCAAGCAAAACCGAAAGAGTCGCATCTAACTGCTGTCAAAAGAATAATGAAATACTTAAAGGGTACAACGAATACTGGACTTTATTATCCTAGGGATGCTTTTCTAAAAGTTATAGGTTATTCGGACTCTGACTTTGCCGGTTGTAAAGTTGAGCGAAAAAGTACAAGCGGAACATGCCATTTAATTGGTAATTCACTTGTATCGTGGTTTTCTAAAAAGCAAAATTGTGTAGCTTTATCAACCGCGGAAGCCGAATACATAGCTGCAGGTAGCTGTTGTGCTCAAATTTTATGGATGAAGCAACAATTATCTGACTTTGGTTTAAATTTGACAAAAATCCCTATAAAGTGTGATAACACTTTGGCAATTAATTTGACTAAAAATCCAGTATTACACTCAAGGACAAAGCATATTGAAATTAGGCATCACTTTTTGAGAGATCATGTTCAAAAAGGTGATTGTGTTATTGAGTTTGTTCAAACTTCGGATCAATTAGCTGATATCTTTACAAAACCATTACCAAGGGACACATTTTATAAGATTCGAAGAGAACTTGGTATTTTTGATGAATTAACTATTAGCTAATTGTATTTGATGCTTTTCGAAATCACCTTCAAGCCTATTTCAATGTGATTTGTGTTTTGAGTTGTTGTATCTTATTAAAGTGTTTCTTAATTTTTTTTATGTATGTAGTTATGTGTGTATGTTTTCTATAATATGCTAATTGCTTTATTTGTATGTGTGTTACTTGCTACATGCTAAGTGTTGCCATGTATTTGTGCATGAAAAATGATTTTGCATGAAAAAAAAAAATTGAAATTTTTGAAATTCTGGACAGTTCACTCGAGTAACAGAAATTTCACTCGAGTAATTTTAAAAACTCTTTCGTATTACTCGAGTAATTCTGTCTGTCACTCGATTAATTTTAAAATGACTTTCGTATCACTCGATTAAGTTCATCCATCACTCGAGTAAAACCTTTTTATCTTTCGGCATACTCGAGTAACATACTCTTTCACTCGAGTACTGCTCGAATCACTCGAGTGACGTATGAACATTACTCGAGTAACTTACGTGATTTTAAAACCTGAACTGTTGAAATCTGCATCATTTTCACGACTTTTTTCTCTCTCTTGTTCGTCTTTCTCTCTTCTCTCTCATATGGTTCTTCCTCAAATCATCATTTTCATTTGCTGTTGATTTCTGTTGCATGTTTCATTTGCATATTTTCTGTTTATGTTTCTGTTTCATGTTTCTGACTCTGTTGCTACTATGACTTTAGGATCTTGTGTATGGTCTAGTTTGTTTAGTTTTCGTTTTGATTATCTGCTATGATTTGCTGCATAGTGTGATACTCTGATATTATGGTGCTATATTCGTTGTGCGTTTATATTCGTTGTTTATATTCGTTGTGGCACTATTGTGGTTTATTTTGGTATTGTCTTTATTGTTATATATTTTATATACCATTGTGATCTACTTACCTTCAACTTTTGGCAAAGGACTTTTCTCAAAAATTTTATCTTTTTAATGATGCCAAAAGGGGGAGAATATTTTGTTGATGTTGTTCTTGTAGGTTAAGTTTTATTATATTTGGCCTAGATGTTTTACATTTAGGGGGAGTATGTTAAAACTTAGTGCTTAATTTGAAAGGAGGTTTGTCATCATCAAAAAGGGGGAGTTTGTAGGATTCTCATGTTTTGATGTTAACAATCTCTCTCCAAGCAACAACATTGGCAACAAGCAAGCTACATCACATGAAGATTAGAATTAGGATTTTTATTAATTCTATTTCAATGTAATCTTTATTTTATGCAATGCATCTCATTGGTGTGGGTAGCTTAGGTGATTTTAAGAATATTTAAATAATGTCTGATTAAGAGTGAAGATACTTTAAATCTTGATTAAATAACTTGTGAAAATCATTTTAGAAAAACTTTGTTTTTATTCAGATTCTGATCAGTTTACTCGAGTAATGAGTATTGGTTCACTCGAGTAATTTTTGTCCTGACAGGTTAATCGAGTAATGGTTTACACATCACTCGAGTAACTTAATCTGACATGTTTCACTCGAGTGACGTTGTTTGGTTTACTCGAGTAATTCAATCAGTGTTGGGAAAATTTTAAAAGGACTTAATTTTCTCTTTCAAAGAGATATACTTTCATTCTTACAATTTTATATAGATTTTCAAAAGCAACTCAAGAGCTATTTTTTACATCTTTCAAGAGCTATCAAGATTCAACAAAGAACTTTTCATTCTTCACTCTATTTCTTTCATTGTTCAAATATTCTTGGGATCATAATTTTGTTCTTAGTGGTTGTTGAAGATTTGCAATTTGTGATTGCATTATTGAAGTTTCAACACAAGTGAAGAATCTCACAAGGAAGACTTTGAGGATCAAATCAAAGCAAGAAAAGAGGATTGGTTGGAAGCATCTTCAATCAATTAGCAAGGAAATCTAGAATTCTCAAAAGGGGTAGATTAGATCAAAGTGTTTGGTACACACTTTGAGTTGGGTTTTAAGATAGGAGAACTAAGAATCTAGTTGCATCTTAAAACATTGTAAAATCTACATTTGAAGATTTCTAGTGAAGAATCTCTCTTGATTTAAGAGGGGACTGGAGTAGCTTTCAAGTGGGTGAAAGTGAACCAGGATAAATCCTTGTGTCTCTTTTATTTTCATTCCTTGTATTTCATTAATTCATTAACATTTGCATTTTTAGGTTAGAATTGGGGTTTTCTTAATTCTACTCAATTGATCTAAAATTGCATGTTAATATTACTTGAAATTGTTCATATTAATCATTCATAATTTGTTGAATCATCATAGCATTGTTATTCTTGAAGAACTCCATTGAAAACTAAGTTTTAAATTGAATTTTACCCAGTTTACTCGAGTAAAGTTCTTGTCACTCGAGTAATCTGCTTTCAGTTTATAAACATTACTCGAGTAGGTTTTCTGTTACTCGAGTGATTTAAAATTTGCTTTCGTAATACTCGAGTGATTTGCTGAATACTCGAGTGAAATTATTTTTGGTTGCGTATTACTCGAGTGAAGGCTTGAGTTACTCGAGTAATCTGAACTGAATTCTTAAGAAAATTTATTTTCATAAAACCATTCTCTTAGGTGGACGAAAAATCTGTAATAAGGCTTCAATATTCTATTCACCCCCCCTCTAGACTATATTGAGCCGCTTGTTGGTTTCCAACAATACCCATTCCCAACGTCACTCAGCTCGGCCACAGACATGAATCATAAATATCAAAGCTCATAAACATTTATACACAAGTTCATAAACACTTATACAACAACAACAATAAGAATCAAAGCCTTCAACCACTCCATCATGTAATTACCAACATATAGCACAAAACAATATTCCTCCCTACTTCAAACTAATGTTTCTAATTCATTTATTAGTTCCCTTTTCACCCTTTTTACCATTTCCTTTCTAACATTAACCTAGATCCATTTCCCTAATCTAACACCCACTCTTAGCACCCTTTATGAACACTCTAGAAACCCAAACTCAAGTAGAGGTAACACTCACTCCTTACCTCAAACCGTGAGAGATAAGAGTTGAGAGCTTGAGCATGGTTTTCCTTGATGCTTGACCTCTTGAACTCCATTCCCTTGATTCCTTGCTTCCAAGTTGCACGCCGGCTGCCACACGATCCAGGGAACGCCGGACTGAAACGGGGACGGAGAGAAAGAGGGAGAGTCTCCAACCAGTATAGCTTGGTGGAGGAGAAGAAGAGATGCTTATGAGAGAGAAAGAAAATATGTTGAGGGTTTGTTGTTGCTGGATTTCAGAGAAGAAAATGAGAGAGTAAATGACAGAGAAAGAGAGTGAGACGTAGGGAGAAGAAGAATGAAAAATGAGAAGTGTTGTGGGTTGGTTTTCACTTTTATTATTTTAGGGAGAATATTTGTGTGGCTCTCATTGGAGGCTTCCATGAGAAGTCAAAACATGTGGCTAGGATTCATTGGCTTCCAAAGGAAGCCATGAATAGTACATTGAAAGGGACATAAAGCAATGATAGTGACATAAAGTGAATGACAATGACATAAAGTGAAGGATAGTACCGTACAGACGGTACGAAAACCAAAGGGTTAACAGCTCCACATGAGCTGACACGGAGGAGCTAGGACGTGTCGGCTTGGGTACGTCGGCTAGGATACGTCGGCTCGATTTGTAGGAACAGCAGTAGTCCGAGCTTCCTTTTCGGATGATACTGTGAGGTGCGCTGAGGTCGGCTAATCCGGATTGGTCAAAAGGTTCCGCGTTTGGTTCCCATCCAGCTCGGTTCATATGCACACAATCTCATCTAGCTCGGCCGGGATCGGACCGAGGTCCTATACTTACATCCTAGGTCGGCCTATACTCATACTACCCTTCTAACCTTGTACAATTTCTAAGGCTTAATCCTATTCTTAAGCAAATATTTATATATTAAAATTATATTATTTAATATTAATTTTCAGGATGTTACATCCCTCAACAACAGTGGTAGCGGCGGCGCAAGGAGGCGGAGATCGTGGGAGATGGAGGGACGGCTCGAAGAGAGTGTGAGAGAGAAGGATAGCGACTTTCGCCCATGGTCCTGGTTCGCGATTCTGCATCGCTGCGGTGGCTAACGTCCCTTCGCGCGACAAGTGTGGTGGTTGGCGTCGCCGGAGCTGGAATCGCGATTCACGGTGAGGACACAAGAGAGGGAGCGCGAACCAGAGACACGGAGAGGGAGAGAGAGAGCTACAATGGTGACCTCGAGGGTGGGTGGCGGCGGGTGGTGGCACAGGGAGAAGGAGAACGTATGATGGTGGAGGAGAGAGACGACGGAAAGAGAGAGGGAGATATGAGGGGGGCGGCGCTGTAGGGAGACAAAAGGGGTATTAGGGTTTCCCCATGTACAGCACACACACATCTATCTTTTTCTTTTAACAAAGACTAAAAGAATCACTAACAATAAAAATTAATATTAAATTAATACATATATGACAATCCTAAAGTTAGAAATGTAGAAATATTAAAATAAATTAACATTGAGTATGTCAAAACTAAGGTAAACTATAGGAAGTATATTTTTCAAATAGGGTACTTACTTTAAATGAATCTACTTTAAAATATAAGAATAAGATATACTTTCCTAAACAATATGATGTACTTTATGAAAATACTCGATACTTTAATTATTTAATTGAATGAATTAATTACTTTATTCGATAAAAAATCAAAATTTATAACACTAAAGGAAATCGGGATGTTACACTTTTCTATCCCTATCTCTTTATTTTCTGCATATTTCAATTATTTACGTTTCCGCGCTACTCAATTTATTTTATCTATCGTTTTTGCGATCCGTTTCAAACGCTTAATATCTCCATCTCAAACAATTTTTTAATTTGTAAAGGATTTCACAATACATTAATAAAACTCGATTCACCCCCCCCCCCCCCTCTCGAGATTTTGAGGCCAAAACCAACAAAATACTCAAGTATTCTTCATAATACTCGAGTAGTTCTTCAGTCTTTCCAGATTACTCGAGTAGTTCACAAGCAACTCGAGTCGTTCATGCTTTTCCAGAAAAGTCAGGTTTCAGGTCTTCTAAAAATACTCGAGTAGTTCATGAAATACTCGAGTCGTTCATCAACCCAGAATACTCGAGTAGTTCATGCATTACTCGAGTAGTTCAGCAGAAAATACTCTTGCTGCATCGGTCAATACTCGAGTCCTGGACCTGATACTCGAGTGTTGGTGCAAAAAGACACACTGGTGCGTCACGAAATACTCGAGTATCAAGCCAAGTACTCGAGTCTTGACAGACAGAACAGACTGGAAATTTGGTTTTGGCATACCATTTTCAATTCTAACCATTTCTAATCCAATCCAATGATCAACAGAGTTCATATATCATATATTAAACATGTTCAAGCACTTAGAACACATCAAATTACAGAATTCACAGAGATTCACAAGATTATGCATAAAACGTAGAAAATTCACAACTTAACATACCAATTTGCATACTACTCAGAATACTCATGATTTTAAGTTCCAAATAGCTTGCATGCAACATAATAAACTTGCTCAAAACAACTTTAGAGCACAGGTTGGTCTCCAAACCAATTTCCCTATTCAAACTAAGCCCTTAGAGCCTCTTGGTGGCTCTCTAATCAAATTCATGTAATTTAAACTCTATCTAGTGAATAGAAAGCTTTCCCCTTACCTCTTAGACGTGACTCAAAAGAATTTCGGCAAGGAAAGACACCACAGCACCAAAAACTATTTCCACCACCAACATGCAGGACAGTGTGAGCAGAGGTCCAAAATCAGGATATTTGAATGGGTTAACATGCAAGAGAATTAGGGGTTTTGGTTAGAATTCATTCTCTGCAACATAAACTAGGATTTAAAATGAGTTGGGGGTTGATTGGACACAAGAGCTTACCAAAATTCGAAGTCAAAGTGAGCTCTAGAAACTGTTGACAGCACACAAGCCTTCACTTTTGAGCTCCAATTCTTCCAACACACAAACTCTCTACTCACGATTTTGGTGTTTATACAAAGCTCGAGATGTGAACTTTGTATTGGTGTATGATTTGTGACTCGAATCAAAACAGAGAGGAAGAATCGAATGACTGAACTTAAGAACCCTTAACATGCAAAGCTTCCCAAATTGACCAAATGGGTTGGTTGATCCGTCAACCATGGCTTAAATAGCCATCCATGAAGCTCATGCATGGAGCCACGAAGGTGGAAACGTGTTGCTGGAGGTGTTTTCGTGTCAACGGTGGGGAATCGTTAGTGGTGACTCGCCAAAACGCACTAACTCGTGCAACTCTGACCAGAATACTCGAGTCTTTTCAGCAATACTCGAGTATTTTGGTCAGTTTTTGAAAAATATTTATTTTATTTTCTTTCCCTCCAAAACCTTTCCTATAATTACTTCTAGGTCCTAAAACAGGGACTAATGTGCAAATTATTTATTTATGCATAAATATAATTACCAAATTAAATTCACACATTCACTAACAACATAAACACAGATTTTAATCAAAGATTAAAAATAGAAATAATTAATTATAATAAACTTTATAATTAACATTTCATTATTCAGGGATTAAAATTTTGGGGTGTTACAGGATAATTGTTCTTAATCACAGGGTCACCTGACCAACCTGCGATGCATTCCTAGTCACAGGATCACCGGACCAACTTGCAACGTCTTTTCTATTCACAGGGTCACCTGACCAACCTGTGATGTGCTCCTAGTCACACGGTCACATGACCAACCTGTGATGTGTCTCTATTATCCTATCCCCAGGGTCACATGACCAACCTGGGTCCTATCTCTAATCACAGGGTCACCTGACCAACCTGCGATGTGCTTCCTATTCACAGGGTCACATGACCAACCTATGATCTGTTATTCTTTCCTTTCTCTTTACTCTTATTCCTACTTCGTTTCTTACTTATTCTTTTTCTCTTATTTATTCTTTTCTTTCTATCTAAATCCTTATTTCTCTTTTCTATCCTCTTGCACTATTCTTAACTCTTTTCAATACCTACTCATTCTTATTCACTTTTAATTCTTACTCTTCTTTACTTTTACTTTGTTATTTATTCTTGCTCCTCTTTCATTTTTTGTTGTTAATTACCTACTTGTTACTATTTTCATTTCGTAACTTATTATTTACTAATCCATCATCTATTTCTTTGTTGTCATTATCTAGTTTCTCTTATATCTTCCTATTAGTAAATTAACCCCTATTTCCTGCTTACATTCTTTATTCTAATCTTTATTAATTCTTAATTCAATCTAATCCATTTTAGTTATTCATTTGTGTTTAAGTCTTTTGGTCAAATCCTAAACTAGGTCTATCTTCTATTAATTTCCCTCATGTCTTAGTTCACTTTATTGCCTTGTCTAGTTCTAATATATTTAAGTCCTTTATTCTAACCTCAATTAATTTATCCATTATAAAGAACAATTGATTAAATTCCTACTTTTCTACTATCCACTTAGTGTTCTTTTTCTACTACCCTAAGATTCGATCCTATTCTTATTTGTTCACATCCTTAGCTATTCTCCTATTCTAATCGACTTATCTATTTATTACTTACTCCTTAAGTTTGTTTCTTAGGTGTTCCTATTTCGCTTATTAACTACTTCTTAGCCTAACAACGCTAACTATCTTATTATTACATGATTAAGTTTTCATCTTCTAGTTTTTACATAATTCTATTACAACCGTATCTTACTTAGGGACTTACTCAAGCTTTTACTTTAGTTTTCTTACCAACCTAGCTTACCTAGGGATTTACTCACATTCTCATTTCTACACCTTATTTCATACAAACAATTAGAGCATACACAAGTACATGCTATCAAACAAATATACATTCATCAATCAACACAATAAAGTCTATAATCCAACTCTACTACTTAGCCCTATTCAAGTACATTACCCTAAGGTTTAACACTATCACTACTCATCCCTCTTATCCATCATTATACGCTAGTTAGAACCCATGCCCTAAGAAATGGTAATACCACCTCCTTACCTCAAATGGGGAGAGAAAGGTAAAACCTTAACCCTTTTGAGCTTTCTACTTCCTTTGTGTCCTTAGGTCCTCAACCGTTTGATCCTAGCTTGTAATCGGATGAGAGCAATCAATCAATGCGTGGAGATGTTGTTTAGTGATGGAGATTGTGGGATAGTGGGTCCTCTTCTCTCTCTTGGGAGCTATGTGGCATAGGAGAGAGAAAGTAAAGCCATGGGTGATGTTGAGGAGCTTGAGAGGGAGAAAGAAAGCTTGGTGGTGATGGGGTTACTGCCGTGGAAGAGGGAAGGAAGAAGAAACTTGATGATGACGGGGATTGCCACTAGAAGAAAGCAAAATCAAAGAGAATGGGTAATGGGTTTTGATGCTTTGTTTCTCTTGAACCCTAAGCCAAGAAGAAGAATGAGAGAGAAAGCTAAGCCGTGGCTATGGTGTTAGTGAGAGAAAGTAAGGTGGAGATGGTGATTGTGATGATGGAGATGAAGATGGGAAGCTTGGAGGATGGGTGGAAACCTTAGGAAATGACTATGGAGTCTTGGGCTTGCTTTGGAAGCTTTGGCTCTAACTTATTGAGGAAGAATGGGGCAATTCGTGCCCCCCCCCCCCCCCCCACGCCTTTTATTTTTTTTTAGATCTAGCACGATCTAATCGATTAGCTCCGATTAGAGAAATAGTCTAATCGATTAGACTATACTTTTTATCACTCCTTTGCATTTCAAAATGTCATAACTTCTTCGTTACCCGTCGGATCTTGCTCAAATTTGAGAGTAAGCTTCCTTACACACTAAACTTCATATCCAACAGTGGAATTCATGTTTAGAGTTGTAAATCTTTTATTCTTAATTTTCTAATACAGAGTGTTTCTAACACCTAAAACACCGTTTCCTACACTCTGTTGTTCATCTTTAAATCTCCTATCCGATGTAAATGCTTCCTAACTCCTTTATGACACTCAAAGGGATCCTAATCCATCACCTTAAAACCTCTTTAGCATAATTCTCATTTTTCCAATCTTATGATTATTCTAATTATTCTTGTAATTAAAATTCAGGATGTTACAGTCTCAATTATTCCTTTCCTTCATCTATACTCTCTCATGTTTCTCTCACTTTCCCTTATTGGATTTTAATAAAAACCTAAATTGAACTAAACCTAAAATACTTTAAAAAACCTAAATTGAAACCAAACCTAAAAAACTAAAAAATGGCTTTCAAGAATGGCTATTCAAAAGTTAAATTTGACCAAAACCTAAAATGAAGACATGGGAAAATAAATCAGAACCGAAAATCAAAATCACACTTACCTGTTGCTCTTGCTCCCGTCTTCTTTCATGATTCGAATTTTTGAGCATCCACTCACATTCACGTCGAAGCAGATGCATGGAAGAACGCCCCTTAAACTAGCACCCACTCACATCGCACTACCTCTTGCTCTTTCCCTGTGATGAAAGCAGACTCTCTCTCTCTCTCTCTCTCTCTCTCTCTCTCTAGCAATACTTCTCTTCTCACATCTTTCATCGTCTCTTTTTAAGAAGGGCATAGTTGTAATTTAACTGTTTAAATAATAAGTAAAAAATTTTAAAATTTAAGTATAAAAAAGGTAACTAAATGTAAAAATAAAAAAAAAATAGGTGCACCTGCACCAAAGTAAAAATAAGAGCAAGAACGCCCCTAAGTATCAACCTCTGAAGTTATTTTTCCTAACAAAGTTGGCCCTAGACTAGGACAGACTACACAATCGAAATGAAAACTGTTAGCCCGAGGTCCCTTTGTTTGAATGATGATAATAAACATGAGTATTAGTTCCCTGCCCCAGGTATTAGCCCCAAACCCCAATTTAATAGTGAAAATATTGAAATGCCCTTACTTAATAATTTCCCTCCAAAACTTAATTCCCAAACCCCATTAGCCACAAACCCCATTCCTAATTTATTAAAACCCAAACCCCATCAACCTTTCACCTTCATAACCAAGAAACCTCCATAAACTCTTCATGTTCCTCTACCCCAATCTCTCTCATTCTCCAAAGCCTTCATCTTTATCATTTTTTTTCTCCAAAAGCTTCCACTTTTTCATCATTGACGCTCAGAAGAAGGTGCATATGACGTTGTGGACGTGTTGTTGAAGGTAAGCAACGTATATACGTTTAAGTTTTTTTTTTCGTACTGTTAAAAAATTCCGATAGGCCAGACTCGGAATTTATTAAAATTCCGACACGGGTATGCCGGAATTTTACTAGAAAGTAAAAATACGTTTAAGTTTTTTTTTCGTACTGTTAAAAAATTCCGATAGGCCAGACTCGGAATTTATTAAAATTCCGACACGGGTATGTCGGAATTTTACTAGAAAGTGAAAATTTTTTTCACTTTCTAGTAAAATTCCGACATATCCATGTCGGAATTTTAATAAATTCTGAGTCTGGCCTATCGGAATTTTTTAACAGTACGAAAAAAAAAACTTTATCATCATTATTATAGCTAATTAATTTAATTAAGCCATAGAGCAATCACATCAATAGTGCTTAACTTATTATGCTTATTATGGTATGAACGTGGAGCACCCGGTTCACTGATATAAGAATAATGCATTCTTAGTTGAATCGTATTCTGGTGTGGCTTCCACAAGCACACATTCATGAGGCAAATTAGGGCCCAGTTCGTACGTCAAGTTCAGAACATAACACACATAGGAGAGAAAAATATTAAAGAGAAGGTTGGGCGGAGGGTGGCGGCGGCGGCGTGAAGGGTGGTGGCGGCGGTGGAGGGTGGTGAAGGGAGGGTGAACAGGGGAGAGAGAGAGAGAGAGTGAATTGAGTTTGGGGTTTGGGAATTGGAAAGGAGTGAGTGAATGGGGTGTGGGTCTTGGGGTTTGGAATAGAAAGATGTTTAAAGGAAAAAAAGAGATAAGGACATTTTAGTATTTTCACAATTAAAATGGGGGTTGGGGCTAATGTTTGGGGTTTGGGAACTAAAACTCAATAAACATAAACATCCAATAAAAGATATATTGCATATAAAAGACTCTCCAGAGAACTCAACAAAACATTGAAAGCAATACAAGTTAGCACCACAGCTTGTCTGTGTTTGATGTATCAAAGAAATCTTCTAGTTCTAAGTGAATTAATATTGTTCAAGAGTCACGTTACTGCGTTCTGCAACTAGGCTGAAACACTATGTTTGAGGTAGAAAAAGAATGGCGTCAAGAATTAACTAGAGAAAGAATGTTGACGCAGTCGAAACCTCCAAATATCATCAGTGAATACTCAGATGAAAGACCAAGTGTTAAATGTAATGTCTCATCACTCATCAGTGATGATTATAAACGTTTTATTCACATGGTAATGAACAGAGTTATCTTCAATACTATGGAATTGTACAAGAGGATCACAGGAGTTGGACAGGCTAGACCTCTTTTTATTAGAGTCTTAGAGAAAATATATTTCTTTAATCAACTTATTGGTCACCAAAATACATACTCAACACCATTGTCACTTCTGAAATGAATGAGTGTTAAATACACAAATATTGTAACATGGCTAACATCAAGCAGCAATAGAAATGCCAAATGGAATGCCATTATCCAACAATAAATACATACAGATCCACCCTTAGAAAATACTAAATGATTCATGAGAACCGAAATCAAATTCTCTCCAGCAGCCAATCTGTCATCCACATTGTCTAACATACAATGAGCTACATCTGTTCACATTGAAACTTATTCACCCTCATTCAATATAGGAACTATGAGCGGTTTCATCTGTGCCAGATAAACAATTGCCCACCTGATGATAGATCAAAGGAAAGACAAAAGTGAGCTTAACGACAAACATAACATGATATAGCTATTGTATAGGACATGCTGTCAAACACATTTGTTCCATGTAATGAGGTACATAACTTCTTTTGTCACAAGCTCCCTGAGCATGACAAAATATGCATAATGATGAACAGAGACTCAAATAAATAAGTACATAAACTACTTTCTATTTTGTCTAGTTAAATCACAGATTTAGAATGTGCACAAAATATATAAAAGCGATAGTATGTAGTTATATCAAAGAAAAAGATAATCAACACCAAAGTAACTACTGACACAGACTATTCACAGTTGGAGACATTGCATTTACTACCATCACAATAGTGAACATGGTAGCACAATGATGTCTTTTTTGCTAATAAAACACAACACTCTTCTCTAAATAGACGTAATGTGTGGGCCTATACGTGCTCAAGCATGATTACCTAATGTATCCCATTCCCACAGAGTTCAGCTATTCTGCTGCCATTACTTTTTTTTTTAATATAATTATAATGAGGGCTGCCTCACAGCATGGGCAATTAAACCAAAAGCACAGATTTACATGGCAAAATCATGGTGAAAGAACAGCCACGGGAACAAACAAATTCAACAGCATTAATTATGAATAGTGGATACATGTCAGCCTACGAGTGTGAAGTTATGTACATAGGAAAAATAGTGTTTTATTCTTCTGACTAATAAATTCCTTATCATCGAAAATAAGCCAAGGTACACATGCTCCAATTCCTATTTGGATAATAATAATAATAATAATAATAATAAAAAAAAAAAAAAAAGAATGCCTTTCAAACCGAACTTACATCATCCAGCAGCATATTGTTGCAGTAATGACCAAAGTTAGGTGAAATCTGCAATAAAATAATGAGATTACAAACATGAAAATGAGAATGATATAGGTGTTGTACAGAGAAAGGAAATATTGAAAAGTGACAAAACAGAAACTTGATCAGTCATAACAGCTTTATACTCAATGCTACACAATTAGCATCTACATTCCAGGAATACTTTTCCAAAAATACCTGCTTATTATATTCTTATTCTTCCAAGTGCATCCGTTATGTCTAACTATAAATGTAATTTCAATTTTATGTAAGGCACAATCTAATTTGATCACACTTAATCTTCATAGATATAAAAAATACACTTCACTAGATAATCCTTCAAGAATTCTTATCAAGATGATGTGCTTTATTTGTCTCCACTAGATACTGAACTCATTTAAAAACCAATGATGAGATAATACAAGATTTCTAAAATTCAGAGACCTATAACAAAATCATCTTCAATGTTTCCCCACCTGAATTATATCATATTTTTTCTGATGAAAACTAGAAAAAATCAAGCACTCTTCTGCTGAGTTTGATTAGATTACGAGCTGTTTCTTTTATTTATCTGATATCCTCTGAATCGGGGAAGTTACTTTGGAGTTTGGACCCAGCCTAATCTAAGAGGAACTACCTAAACAAATTTCAGGGGAAATCGAACTCCTCATAGCCGGTCAAACAGATGTTTAGAATACAAAGTAAACTAATCTACAGAACCGCAGGCCAAAGGCGAAATAACACACTACAAAACAGCTCAGAATGTTGCAATAGTACAAACACAGTGTTCATAGTCCCCCTAATTTGTTATCAAATGTAGCAATTGCATATTGCTCCAGAAACGAAACAATACACACATGAAACAGAAAACTCGATCGAAAGGGAAATACAAAATAAAGAAAACGAAGAATAACATACAGATTAGCAGAAGGGCCTCTATTGCAGCAAATTCTGGTACAAAGGCACGCGATTACACCAATAGCAACGAAGATTAGCGTCGTCACCAAGAAACCCATCTCGATTCGCACCAGATCCTGATCAAATAAAAAAAATGATCAAGTTGAATTATTGTGTCATCGAATCGGAGAAACCGAAAACCTAATTTGGGGTTGGGAAAGTGGAGGCAAATGGAAGTGGAAACGGAAAAGCGTTGAAGATGGTTACCTCTAACTCTGAAGTTGATCGGGAGAATTAGTCTCCAAACCCGAGGTTTTATCCCCAAACCTTATTTTAAATGGAAAATGTCCATATTGTCTTTTATTATTTAAAAAAAAAAAAACCCTAAACATCAAAATCTCAAATCCCAAATCCTAATATCCAAAACCGCAAACTTCATCCTTTCATCATCTCATAAATCCCTCTTTCCTTTTCTCATCTTCCACCATCAAACCTCCTCACATAAAAAAAAAATCCAAAAAGACAAGTTTTTTCTCTTTCACGTTCAAAAAGAGTACTAATGAGCATTCCATACTTGTTGAAGGTAAAATTCATGTCTTTTATTTTTTTTAGTTACTGTGTAAATTCTGACAATCCAGTATCGGAATTTTTTGGGATTTCGACATGAGTATGTCGGATATAAAAAAAACAAATACTAACAACGAAGAGAAGACAAATGATTTTGCTTAAAATATTAAAAAATGAACAAAAAAACTATTAAAAAATAAAAATCTAACTTCAAACAACCTATTAATAATCTAACCTAAACCCTAAACGATACAACCCAAAAGAAGGAAAGAAGACAAAAGAAAAAGAAGACTTTAAAGGGAGAATGGAAAGAAGATAGGGGAAAAAGAAAATTGTGAAAGGGAGAAAGAATATTGTGAAATGGGAGAGAGAGAGTGGGTGTTAGAGAGAAAAGAATGAGAGGGAGAGTGAAAGGGAAGAGAGAGAAGAGAAAATGGGGTTTGGGGTTTGGAGAGGTAATAATGAAATAAAAAAAAGGGATTTGATGGATAACGTGAGGTTTGGGGACTAATTTCCATCTCAGGGCGCTCGCTCCTCATCATGTTGGGCATATAGTGAGACGCGTTGCCAATTCTCTCATTCTCAACTAACAGGGTCTGGGCCCACATTGGATCTACATCTAAGCCCATATCAAATTGCTATTACTCATGTTAGGGTTTTCATTTTTTGACACCCTAAACCCTTGCTAACCCCCCTTTACACTAGAGGTGGCAATTCGGGCTATCCGGTCGGGTTCGGTGTAACATCCCAAAAATTCATGTGTTATAATTTTATTCTTGTAGTTTTTTTTTGTAATATTAAATTATTAAAGAACTTAGACCTTTATATTATATTACTAGCTCTCACCCCGTGCAATGCACGGGTTATTGATAATTTAATTTTTTATATTAAATATTTTAAAGTAAAGTTTGTTTTTATTTTAAAGTAAAGATTATTATTACACAACAATAAAAAAAATTATACAAAAAGGCAGAGACTTAAATCAAACATTACACTTAAAAAAAATAAATTTAAATGAGTTTGTAGAGAAATATTGTACTTTCTTGTATAAATAAAAAGTAACACTTTTTATCTGATATCTTCCTTATTTATTTAATAGATAAATTAAAATTTTTATATGATTATTGTGGTGGACTCGGCCTGGCCGAGGTCCTTAAATCGCCTCGCCGAAGTCCTGAGGACCCTTCAGGAAGCCTTCTGAGCGCTCGGCCGAGCTCAATGCTCAACGGCCGAACAGATGCCAGAAACAGGCCGACCTCGTGTTCCCACTCAGTCCCGACATCCAGGTCCGACACCTCCCCGAGTCCGACATCTAGGACATGATGACGTTCCCCTACCTTATTCACAAGGACAGCTCATTACCTTATCCACAAGGACAGCTCACTACCTTATCCACAAGGACAGCTCATCCAACCTTATCCGCTCCTAGCTCAGTATAGGCTGGCCCTACTTGGGCCTAAAGCAAGCCCATTAGGGCAACCAGCTCCCCCTATAAGTAGCTCAGTACTACATGGGGCTCAGGTACGTCCTATAACCCTAATTGTCATCCTCACACACCAGTGATTAGGGTTGCTTCTTGGCTCTTTCCCTTAGCCATCTGAGGACTTCCCCCAAACATCACAGATCAACCCTAGACAGAGATCCCTTTGAAGGTCATCTCCTACACCCTTGGAGGTCCTCACCGTCTAGGACATCACATTGGCGCCGTTTGAAGATTCCACCATGTCTGAAGAAGAGCAGCCGGTCCAGAGAAGGAGGAGGGGGCATCCAAGAAGGGTGCCGTCGACTGAGGACCTGCGCCTGCACCTGGAAGCCAACAGGGCAGCGAGGTCCTCACCACCACCCCCTCCACCGCCTCCTCCCCCGCCACCACCTCCTCCACCAGAGTTCACTCATATCCATAGTGGACCCTACACCATCCACACTGAAGACACCGCAAACCAAACCCAACTTTTTGGTGGAGGTCGGCGCGTGCAGTTACGCTCCGAGCTCGGAGAAACCAACACTCAACAGCACCGCCACCGCGGCGAGCGTGCTCACTCAGTCAGTACAACACACCGTTCAAACTCACGACAGTCTACGCTCTCACGGGATGCTGAACTCTTGTCTCTGATGAGACAGCAAATGAGAATCGTAGAGCAACAAGGTAAGGCTATTGTAGATCTCCAACAAGTTGCTATGCAACGATTAGCTGAACGAGCTTCTGTCCAAGCCCCGGCCCCGAATGAGTTCCCTCCACCACCCCCTCCCCCATCTCTTCCACCACAACACCCGTTAACTCCACAAACCTTTGCAACACCACACACGACTGTCACACAACTTACACCAACTCCCGACCAGCAACAACCTGAGCTGGACGATTCCCATCCTGGACATCCTTTCACCCCTGCCGTCATGTCCTACGAACCACCGCCTGGGTACCTAGGGCCCAGTAACATCCCCAGATATAATGGCCTTACTTACCCTCAGGAACATGTCCTTTCCTATGAAGGAGCCGTGAACTTTCATGGAGGAGGAGATCGGCTGAAATGCCGAGCTTTCTCTATGACCCTCCAGGCCCCAGTCCTTCGGTGGTATTCAACGCTTCCTAAAAACTCTGTCAACAACTGGGCAGAAATGAAGCGCGTCTTCCTCAACAGATACACTGCCAGCTGCGTGCAACCCAGATCGGACCACACGCTAGCGACAGTGACCCAGAAGCCAGATGAATCCTTACGTGCGTACTTGCACAGGTTTCACAGCGAGTCCAGTTCGGTCCCAAATTTGTCTCCCGAGGTGGTCGTCCTCCTTTTGACCCAGGGATTGGCCGAAGGAGGCTTCAAAGATTCACTTATTGGAAAGCCACCAAGGGACATGGCCGAACTGAGACAGAGATCAAACAAGTATATAAACCTTGAAGAATTCAGCAAGGGACAGTCGAGCAGACTGGAAAATGCTCAAGCCACCTCGCAGAACGCCCTGCCCCGAGGCCGTCCTCGGGGCAACAGGGATGAAAGAGGAGGAAGAGCAGATCAGGGAGACCGAGGCCGCTCTCAACAAGAGGACCGCCGACGTCCATATATCACCAAATATGACTCTTACACCCCCCTCACGGTCCCGAGGTCTCAAGTCTGGAGAGAGACCATGCAGACCGAACTAAGGAGTGTACCCCGCCCCCTTCCTCAGAAATCAAAACTATGTGAGAGACAAGTCCAAATACTGCAATTTTCATGACGAGTACGACCACCATACCGACCAATGCACATGGCTTCGGGATGTCATCGAGGATATGGTAAGAAGAGGCAAGCTACAGCAGTATGTCCGAGAGGCAGTGGAAAGACGAGGTCGGAGAAGATCTCGCAGCCCGGACAATGATAAAGGAAAAGCTAAGGCCGACCCGTCCCCAGAGAAGAAGGAAGAGGAGCCACCACGGGTAAACATGGTCGTGGTTCAGGACCTCAATAAGTCGCCAGAAAACTTCCGAGTAGAAACCATCTCGGGAGGTTTCGCTGGCGGCGGTGAGATGAGGGCGGGAAGAAAAAGGTACATTAACTAGGTTTTGGCAGTTCATCACAAACCCGTCCCCAAAAAGCCTTCTCGGAATATTCCCATCATCTTTTCCGACCAGGATATGGAAAACGTCATCCCAGATCACAATGATCCTATGGTGATAACGGCGTTGATTGGCAATTTTGAGGTCGCCCGAGTCTTCGTTGACCAAGGGAGTTCGGCCGACATCCTCTTTCTGCATACTTTCCAAGCTTTGAAGTTGAGGTCCGCCGACCTCGTAGGATTCGAAGGAAATCTCATTAGCTTCACAGGTGAAGCAATCCGCCCCCTGGGAGCCATTCATCTCCCGGTGACCCTAGGCAACCAGCCTTCGGCCCGAACGGAGATCATCAAATTTTTGGTTGTTGACTCCGATTCCCCGTACAATGTAATATTGGGACGAACTTGCCTACAAGCTTTTGGGGCAGTAGTCTCAACAGTGCACTTGGCAATGAAGTTTGTTGGATCCGATGATAAAGTGGTTTCGGTAAAAGCTGACCAAGTGAAGGCCCGGCTCTGCTACAATGCGAGCCTACGGGAAGGAAAAAAGAAGCAAAAAGAGTTCCCCAATCCGACACTGTCCAAGGGAAGAGTCTTATTGGCCGAACTCCAGTCTGAACGAAACACCTATGAAGAACGGGTGGTAATTCCCCCCTTCACCTCTCTCCTGAGCAAAGATGCTATCGCGAATGATAAACCCCTCCGAAAAATCCAAGATGCAGTCAAAGGAGATCCTCTCTCTCTTTCAGTCCTCTCCTACTCCCTGCATAGGGAGAATTTGCTCTTTCATCTAGTTCTCACTAACCCCGCCCTTCACTCGGCACATCTCCGAATTAAGGGCCGAAGTGACTTTCTCGCCCATATCTTCAGCCGAGCTTTTCAGACCCCCAAGCTCAGGTACTTCAAGATGGAAAGGTCCTCACTTTTCAACATTACCAACAGTCTCGGCAACCTTTCCTATCAGCCCACCTCGGAGGACAATAACAAGGAAATCCGACGAGGCGCTCCTGGTCCGAAGAGGATAGCGATGAAAGAGCCAGCCGACCGCGACGAGAAAGGAAAGCAACCCGGGTCTTCTGAATCTGATCACCTCGTGCCCCGAGGATCGGACATCGGCCCTAACGGCCAGAAAAGCGGGAACTAACCCCGAGATCGATAACCCCCAGCAGAGGCGTTCTAGAAACATACTCTGGGTAATTACCGAACTCAAGGATTTCCAAAAACTTCAAAACACTGAGAACCTGTTCAAATAGGTTTACCTCAGGCATCTCAGCAGTCACCAGCACCCCCCCTGAGGGTTTTTATTTTAACTTCCTTTTATTTTCAATTTCCTTCCTGCTAATTATCGTTCATGTCTTTAGTTTTCATTGTGAGATATTCACCTTTCAAAAGAAAAAGCAATGTACCCATAATTTTACTCAATGAAAAGTACAAACTTGCTCATACTCAAGTGCCACAGTTTTATATACGTACGTACTAGCTTCTCATTTAGCACTAGCCCCCTAAATGTTGCATGGCGCTATGCACAGCCAACATCTTCCAGATAAGATCGGCTCATATGCAGTGTACAAGGGACACCCGATAAAGAACAGACTGCTGTGAAATGTTTATACATAGCTTCACTCAGCACTCTCTTTTACATCGGGGCCGAGGACACCCACCTCGGCTAAGGGGGGTAGATCCGAGTTCCCTACTATATGCACTTATATACAGTACCTTTATTTAGAGGAAAACTTATAAGATTACTGCACTTACTGAGTCTTCTGATATTTCAAACACCAATGATTGGGTACAAGTTTTCCTAAGGTCCGATCAGGCCGAAATACAACAAGCCGGCAAAAGACTTGTAAAGTAGCTTTGTTTATAAAAAAGATCTCGGATGCAATATATATGCGACAAGTTAAAACAAGAACTTGCATAAAAAGTTTCAGCATGCAACAAGTTCCAAACACTTGCATCTTTTCCTAAAAATCTCCCTAGTGGCCACCTAATCAATCGAAGACCGAACCCGAGGTCGAACGAATAAACATGCAATAGCTCGCAACGAGTTCCCAAAGATGCGGGCACAATTCCGACCTCGGACATCGGACGTATGCAACAAGTTAGTGTATGAACTTGCATAAATATGACGGCACGCAACAGGCTAAAACTGTTTGCTGTAAAATTAAATAAGCTACAATAAGTTAAATAGATGTCAACATTGTCAGATATAAAAGGACATAGACAAAATATAAGCTGCCCAGCATAAGGGACTTACGCTGCATCTTCCTCAACATCAGAAAGGACGACCATCCGCGGGTCGAACTCCTCATCCATCCTTTCCACTAGTGGGTTGGGCAGATTCTCCTCAGGTTGGTCCAAATCAACCTCGGCTCCACCATTTTCATATTCAACCATCTTTCCATTCTCCACTCCGAATCCGGCAGATGCGTCGACGTACCGAATGCGGAGCCCCTAGTTCAGGTGAAGAACCTGCTCAATTGCGTTGGTGAAAACCTTGCCGGCCACCCTTTCAAGGTCGAAGTCCGACTCTCGAACCGCTACCTTATGCTTTAGAGCCTGGGCAGCCCTCTTCTTCAGCAGACCCCTAACCTTTTCCACTTCGGCCAGGCCCTCCTGCCGACCGACCTCTTTCGCATCTGCTTTGGCTTTCGCCAAGTCCTCTTCATGCCTTTTTCGGAGCTCTTCCATCCGTCGACGGTGCTCCTCCTCAGCCTCAGCCAATTTTTGTTCGGCTGACCTCTTGCTACTCTTCAGCTCTTCCACCTCCGCCGCCATAGCCAACCGAGCCTTTTTCTTAGCAGGAGAAAGACCGTCCGCCACATCATCAGCTACCTCGGCCAGCACATTAAACATAGTAGTGGCTCTCTTCAGCTGGCAAGCCATTTCCTCCGCTTTCTTCTTCCATTCCGCACCTGACATTTTGACAAGAGTGTCTTTGAGTGATGGTTTGGTGGGGGTAGCTGTCAGCCTTGATTGAGTTTCAGTGCTTGGAGGCGGCACATTTGCAACAAGGGCTACCTCAGTGCTGGGACTCGGCGAGGCAGGAGGAGGAGGAGCAATAATAACGGCAGGAGGGGTAGGATGGAGGGGACCAGAGTCGACCGATAGCGTATCCGTAGAAACCTCGGACGACACGGCGTCGGTAGAAGAAACCTCGGGCTTTTTCTTCCTCCGAGCTTCAAAAGCAGCTTTCAGCGCTCTGGAAGACATCTCAGACCAATGTTCTTCTGTAAAAAAAAAATAAATATACATTAGTATAAGAGAATCGAAAGAAAACGCACAAGTGCAAGAGAAAAAGTAACTACCAATCTTTGTCAAGACACCTTATGAAAACTCCAACATCAAGTTGGGCTTTTCGAGCGCGGTATTCCGTTTGAAAGTGATGGGCCGTCACAGATTCGTCGGCATCTAGTGTTACACTCGACCACCTCTGCGGTGTACTGGAATGACGATTGAAGAACTCAGAGGTCCACTCCAGAGGGAACTTCGGTCCTGTCTCGGACCGAAACCAGGGCAGCCCCGCCCCAACATACTTGTATTTGAAGAATCTCGGTTTGAAGCGCTTCCAAGACTCAGAAAACATGCCAAACAGCCCACAATGAGCTCGGGCTTTGGCCGACACCCAAAGACGACCAGTAACCCCGTCTTTATTACTGATGAACGGGTTGTGCATCCACAAAAATAATCGAACCGTACACACCAAACGCCTGGCACCGCAATACTTCTGGAACGCTCGGAGGAATGACCAAGTATTAGGATGAAGTTGGGATGGAGCTAGTCCGAGCTCGTCTAAGACTCTCATTTCTAGGTCGGTGAAGGGGAGGGTCACGCCGAGATTGTGGATCAGATCGGCATAAAAGAAAAAAGAATTATTGTCAGTCCGACTGCATATTCTGTCATTTGCCGAACAGGGGAGCACTTCGTAAGAAGTTCCGGTGGTGTCCCCTGGGCAAGGCAGCACGGACTTCCTTACCTCGGCAAGCTTGTCCTCGGAGCAAAGATTGGACTGAATTCCTTTGGGCTCCACGTCCACCCACTCATACTGTTCGGCGTCAAAGGTGCAGGGTAAAGTTCAGGTCGACGGACGCACTTCCTGAGCGGCATGGTACCTGTGGAAGAACAGGGAAGCTCGGTATTAGTCTTGCGGGTTACGAAAAATAACCCCCCAGAGAACCCCCTCGAAGTAGTTCCGAGGGGCGAGCATCTCCCCTCTTCCACAGGTACCCCTCGTTCGTACATTCCCTCCTTCTCCATCCTCTCGAAATCGGCACGCTCCCTACCGTCAACAAACTCAGCCCAGGCGTACTACCGTATCCACTCTCTTTTCTCCTCCCAGTCCCGAGGATAGACTACCTCGACGGGATCAACCTCCAGAACCCTCCTTTCGTACTTTTGCCTATACTCCCTTTGGCGACGGAGCGCCTCGTCTACCTCCGTGGAGGAGCAGGACGAGGAGGAGGAGCCGTCCTCCTCATCACTACTGCTAGACGACAGGGACACTACCCCAGCCCATTTCCTAAACCATTCCCTACTCATACTGAACCCAATCCACTCCGTTGGATTTCTGAAAAATGAACAAAAAAAAACATGAATCAAAAACTCTCCAAAAATCTCAAAACATGCCTAACCCGAAGAAGGCCAAAACCCCAGGAATCAAAACACCCAAATCCAGAAAAACCCCCAAACCCCAGTGTTATTCCCCAAAATCAGAGCCAAAAACCTAAAGGAAAAAACCCACCGCCATGAAAATAGAAACCAGAAATAAAAACCAGAAATAAAACATTCCAATCCCCCACCGTATAAGTCATAGAGCAGTAAAGAGAGAAGTAAAAGCTAGAAAGAAGAAGGAAACAGACACGAAAAAGAAAAAAGCAAGTGTAATAGTACCTTAGTGAGAATGGGAGTAGAGGAAATCGTAAACTTGTAAAGTGAAAAAGTCAGTGCTGAAGAAGAAGAAGGCGTTGGGCGGAGAAGAGGAATAGGGTTCAATGGGAGTGCTTTTGTGGGGAGATAAAGAAGGGGAAAGAGAATGATCGATAGAAAGAGAAAGAGAAGCAGTTTCCTGGGATAGAGGGGGAAGGGAAACCGTTTTCCCTCTCAAATTCGAAGTTTGGGCCTAGCCCCAAAAAGCCCAACCCAGCTTACAACTACACATATTAAAACACGTGGCGCACAGCAGAGAAAAGTGTGGACCTCGAGCAACGTCACAATGATGGTGACGCCTCGAGAATCGCGATTTCTGACGCGTGGAACGAACGTCGTTCCGGTACTGATAACTTGACAACTGTCAAACCGACTCTGTCATAATAAAAGGACATCAGAGACCGCTAGATCCAACTTACCGGAAACTCATCGTCCGAACTCCCTAGAACCTCGGAACAAGGCTCAGATAGCCTTGACCGAGCTGAGGGGCTTATGTGGTGAACTCGGCCCTTGTGAGGTGGACTTGGGAAAAGGACATAAACCAGAACCTCGGAACAAGGCTCAGATAGCCTTGACCGAGCTGGGGGGCTTATGTGGTGGACTCGGCCTGACCGAGGTCCTTAAACCGCCTCGCCGAAGTCCTGAGGACCCTTCAGGAAGCCTTCTGAGCGCTCGGCCGAGCTCAATGCTCAACGGCCGAACAGATGCCAGAAATAGGCCGACCTCGTGTTCCCACTCAGTCCCGACATCCAGGTCCGACACCTCCCCGAGTCCGACATCTAGGACATGATGACGTCCCCCTACCTTATCCACAAGGACAGCTCATTACCTTATCCACAAGGACAGCTCATCCAACCTTATCCGCTCCTAGCTCAGTACAGGCTGGCCCTACTTGGGTCTAAAGCAAGCCCATTAGGGCAACCAGCTCCCCCCTATAAGTAGCTCAGTACTACATGGGGCTCAGGTACGTCCTCTAACCCTAATTGCCATCCTCACACACCAGTGATTAGGGTTGCTTCTTGGCTCTTTCCCTTAGCCATCTGAGGACTTCCCCCAAACATCACAGATCAACCCTAGACAGAGGTCCCTTTGAAGGTCATCTCCTACACCCTTGGAGGTCCTCACCGTCTAGGACATCACAATTATCAACTTTATTTTAAAGAATCAAAAGTAAATCATATTTAAATATTTTCATCTTTTTTGTTTGGTGGTATTATAAGTAAATTTAAGGATAAATTAGAATATTCCATATTTCATAAGACATGAAGGCGACATTGAACTTGTTATTCTTAACTGTCTTGATTAATTAACACATTACATTTTATAAGGAATATAATGACTTCTCTTTTTTTTATATTTTTAATATTATATTTGCTTATGTATAGATTAGTATTAAATTAATGTATTTCTTATTTAGTTGATCAATGAAGTAACACTTTTTATATATCATTATTACATTTATTATGATTAATTGGAGTGGAATCAAAATTAAACTTTTTTTAAATATTTTTTGCTTGATGGTATTATGAGTATATTTAAGGATAAATCAAAATATTTCCTATTTCATGGGACATGATAATTTAGTATTTTTTTGAATATAAATTATCATCTTATTAATATGATTATCACATTTATTATTATTATTATTATTATTCATATTTAAATATTTTGATATTTTTCATCGTTTATCTTATCTCAAATTAATCATAAAATTTGATCCTAACAAATCTTTATCCTAATTGTTATAATTATCTTGAATTTTTTTTTTCAATTTTTGAAATGTATGTACCTTTGTTTTTAATCTGTTACAGATTTTTTTAGAGATTAAAACAACTAAAGTATTTATCCATTGCAAACTTTTTACCAAATGATAATCATTATATTTAATCATATATCCATATTATTTGTAATGTTTGAAAAAATCTATACTTTATTAGTATTTAATTTGTTTTACTTTTTAAAAAAATATTGGAATATTCTCAATTTCGATATTGCAATACTGATAAAATATTGTTTGGTTTAAAAATGTCTCAGGTAAAATTAAAAAATGAGCTCATAATAATAAATAATATAAAATTATGTAAAAAAAATTGTCATTTCTATAAGATAATCTACCTTTATTATATTTTTTATTATAATTATCATTTAAATTTTAAATATATATTTTTTTTTCTAGTTTAGCTTTAGAGTTGACGTACTGTGCCAAATATTAAGGAAAATTTGTGAGCTATGATGTATACTCCAAATCCATCAACTTATACAGATTTATGATCTCTCCATAGATTACGTGTAAATTTCTAGATGAGACATGCAAATTCTTTTTCTTATATTTTTTATAAGTATTGAATCTATCTCCTTTTTGTAATTTGTGGATAACATCAAAAAAATTTATTCCTAAATATCCTAACCAAATAATCCTTAAGTTTTTTTCTATAGATTAATCCCTAAGTTTTTTAATATAACACTTTTTATATTAATTATTATTTTTTCATAATTATTGTGATAAAAAAACAAATAAATTTATCTCGATAATACATTTAGATAAAGTGGTTACAGAAAAAGTAGGAAGTGATTTAGATTGAATTTAGCTGTTTTTATCTTTGGGTCTGTAGTTTGTATTTTTTTTTAATGTTGTTGTTATCTTTTAATATACATTTAGATAATGTTTTTTTTTTAATGTTGTTGTTGTTCATCTAGTTCCTTGCCTTATGTTATCGTTATCGTGTTATTTCTCTTTAGCATGTGACAGAAACACTGTCACTCCTCTGTCATTGCCTTCAATTTATTTGATACCTCTGGTTGAGCGTTATTTTCATAAAATGAATTTGGGTCCTATTAAATTTGACATGCTTTTTCCTTCTAATTGGCTATGTGGAATTTATGTTTGATTTACTTGCACTGTTTTACTAAATCGAGTATTATATGATTATTGAAGGGAGTTTGTTTACCCAAAATCAAAGGTAGAGCCATGCCAAGGGTGACCGAGATCATTGCACCCTCGAGGTTAACAATTTTGTGTGTCAAACTTTCCCAAAAATTTTGGGTCTGTAGTCTGTATCCTGTTTTTTTTAATGTTGTTGTTATCTTTTAATATATTATGAGACTTATTTATAGGATTTTAATTTTAATTTAATTATTAAATAGAATTAATGATGATATTTTAATGTTGTTGAAAGAATGATGTGGAAAATTTGAATAATCTATTTAACTTAATTTTTTTTTTTCGGAATGATTAGAACAATTAAGATAAAGATTTAGAGCTATTTTGATTATCATATATTATTCAAATTTAAACAATTAAGAAAATAAAAATTTGAATAATCTATTTAACTTAATTTGAATAATCTATTTATCTTAATTGTTCTAATCTATTTAACTTAATTTTCGTCGTATATTGCTGAAGGAACAACATAAATTATATTTAACTTAATTTTCGTCGTATATTGTTGAAGGAACAGCATAAATTAACAACTCTTTTCAGTGCTATGAATTCATATGCACATTTTGCCAATTTGGTGTGTATTTCCCCTCTTGGATTAGGACATGAGTAGTTGTCACCCTAGAGAAGGGTAATGAACTCAGAAAGAGTGATTCGATAATGATTACTTCTTTTTTCAACAAACTGACGATAATGATTTCACATACAGATAATGTTCAAGCATCATTTCTTTGTGTTTATCGATCTTTTTGAGAATAGTGATTCTTTTTAAACAAAATGAGGATAATGATTCAACATATTTCACATCTAGATAATTTATTTATTTTAAATTATAATTTTGATTAAAGACGATATTATCTGCCTACAAATGTTATGATGCGAGTATTCCTTAAGCGAACAAACGTGGTGCCTCGAAAATTTATCCAATAAACATGGTGCTTCGAAAATGGATGTTTTTATATATGTATAGTAGATAATGATAATGATAATAAAATAGGCATATAGATTTTATGATAATACATTGTTGAATAAGAGTACTTGATAAAATCATCATCATCATCATCATCATTATTATTATTATTATAAGATAAGGTAGTATTAGATATTATTTTATTTAAATTATTCTATTTTATCTTTATCAATATTAGTTTTTGATAATAGTTGTGACTAAAAGGATAAGTTAGAATAATTAATTTAAAATAAAAAAAAAATTAAGATCAGATAGGTTAGTTTCATTCTCCTAAAAATAAAACCTAGCCTCCATTAGGAGAACTAGAGGGAGAAGACGTATAAGAGAAAGAAGAAGAAAAAGAAGAGGGAATCCCATTAAGGTAACATTATAACCCAATCAAACCTCCATAAATAATAATAATAATAATAATAAGGAGTAAATTATTTTATGTATCAAGTATTATGAAAATTACGATGTTGTTGTGACAATTTTCTTTTTAACATACCGACCAGTGATATTTTTTTTTTTTGGTTTACACGGGAGGTCTGGGACTAGAACCCATGACCTGGGGGAGGGGGACCGACCAGTGATATATATGCAGGATTTTGTTCATGTTGCGGCAGATTTTCTTGTAGATTATACATATATATACTAATCTTATAACATGTTCATGTTCACGTCACATACTGCACTGTGGCGGTGAATTTTTGAAGTGCACTGAATCTTTATATCACAGACCCAATTATATATTAATATCTCTCACCCCGTGCAATGCACGGTTATTGATAATTTAATTTTTTATATTAAATATTTTAAAGTAAAGATTGTTTTTATTTTAATGTAAAAATTATTATTACACATTAATAAAAAAAATATACAAAAAGGCAGAGAGTTAAATCAAATACTACACTTAAAAAAATTAATTTAAATGAGTTTGTTAAGAAATATTGTACTTTTTATATAAATAAAAAGTAACATTTTTTATCTGATATCTTCCTTATTTTTTTTATTAAATAAATTAATATTTTTATATGATTATCAACTTTATTTTAAAGAATCATAAGTAAATCATATTTAAATATTTTCATCTTTTTTTTTTGTTTGGTGGTATTATAAGTAAATTTAAGGATAAATTAGAATATTCCGTATTTTATAGGACATGAAGACGACATTGAACTTGTTATTCTTGATTGTCTTGATTAATTAACACATTGCATTTTATAAGGAATATAATGACTGCTCTTTTTTTTATATTTTAATATTATATTTGTTTATATAGATGAGTATTAAATTAATGTATTTCTTATTTAGTTGATCGATGAAGTAACACTTTTTATATATCATTATTACCTTTATTATGATATTATGATTAATTGGAGTAGAATCAAAATTGAACTTTTTTTTAATATTTTTTCGTTTGATGGTATTATGAGTATATTTAAGGATAAATCAAAATATTTCCTATTTCATGGGACATGATAATTTAGTATTTTTTTAATATAAACTATCATCTTTTTAATATGATTATCACATTTATTATTATTATTCATATTTAAATATTTTGATATTTTTCACCGTTTATCTTATCTCAAATTAACCATAAGATTTGATTCTAAAAATTCATCATCATCATCATCAGTGCTCTTTTATGCTACAAACACACAACAAAAATCAAATATAAAATAAGCAATAAATAATTAGGAACATAAAATACGAAATAATAAAATTAGAGAATTCTTGGAAGTAGAGAAATCTCAAGGTGAAACAAAGGTAAAGAATAAAGGTGATATCATGTTATATATAAGTGATTTTTTAAAAATATTTTTTTTAGGATAATGATTTTTTTTTTTCAACAAACTGAGGATAATGATTTCACATACAGATAATCCTCAAGCATATCTCTTTGTGTTTATCGATATTTTTGAGGATAATGATTTTTTTATAACAAAATGAGGATAATGATTCAACATATTCCACATATAGATAATTTATTTAATTTTAAATATTAGTTTTGAACAGATAATTTATTTATTTTAAATTATAATTTTGATTAAAGACGATATTATCTATCTACAAATACTCTGATGCGAGTATTCCTTAAGCGAACAAACGTTATACCTCGAAAATTTCTCCGACAAACGTGGTGCCTCGAAAAGGGATGTTTTTATATAAGTATAGTAGATAAATATAATAGCTACAGACCTGCCGTAGTAGCTTATTTATAGTTATATATATATATATATATATATATATATATATATAGTGCTACTCTACTAAATTCTTTTTAGTATTATGTTTTGAACACCAACCATATTCAGAGGACTTACTCGGACGCGAGTGTAAGTCATCCGAACCCGGGACGCCGAGCAAGGGGTAGGCACTTCCAGCATGCGTGCTGTGTGCAAGAGAAAATATTGGTTGGGAATGCATAGTTACAGCTTTGTTATTATAATATATAAGTTATTAATCCATCATTCAGAGGACTTACTCGGACGCGAGTGTAAGTCATCCGAACCCGGGGCGCCGGGTGAGGGGTAGGCACCTCCAGCAGGCGTGCTGTGTGCAAGATAACGAAAACTTAATAATTAGAGCTCTAATGATTTAAGACCTTAAATGCAGATTTTCTTATTCATGTGTTGTAATTAAACGTTATTATGTTTAAATTCAACTTGTTTACATTTTCATTATTAGTTATTTATTAAATTATGACAAGATTATTGGAATTTATTATTTCTATTTTTCATTATTATTATGAATGGAGATTTTCCGTACTTGAGACGACTAGAATGGTCATATTTGTTTTATTTTATATAGTGTTACCGAGATGTTTATCTCACTCTGCTTGGGTTTTCTTGACAATTCTAGGTTCTCCTAAAGAGTGAACCAATAGCTGGTAGAGGACCGCGATCAAGCAAATATTTGATTTGATATATTATCATAGTTAAATTCTTATGCTATTTTGTTTTATGGATACATGTATTTATTTGAGGATAATTTAAGACTTCGTTCTTATCCTCCATAGACAATGCCCAGTCCAATACGTTGATTTAAGTTATAAGTATGTTCCTTTATATTTGAAATAATTGACGCTTGATACATTTTTTTCATTGTTATGAGGAAATTTAAATAGTGGACTCCAATTTTTTTAGATATTTGCTTATTTAATTTATTTTCCTCTAGAAAATGTTAGTCGTAACTTGATGTTACATTTTTGGTATCAGAGCAGTTCGATTTAATTCAGATTGTGGTATGAGTCAATCACGTATGAGCTGGGTATTTAGGAGCTAGATAGAGTCTTTAGATTTCTCTTTACTTGTTCCTCGTCTACCAAGCATTCTAAATATTTAAGTATCCTATGTTGAGAGTAGCTAACTCAATATTTTGTGCTTTGTATGCAGATCTATGGCTGGACGTGGACGCCCAAGAACCAATGACAATGATGACCGTATGCTGATTGCATTAGAGCAAATGACTAACACTATGAGAGAACAAGCGGCTGCTACCAATCAAATCCTAGCTCAACTCCAGAATAATGGGAATAGAGGTTTGGGTGCTGTCGGAGGAGGCAACAACAATCAGGAATATGCAAGCTTGGCAGAATTTAGGAAGAACTCCCCACCATCTTTCAATGGTGAGTATAATCCGATGGCTGCTGAGGAATGGCTCCAAGGAATGGAGAAGATCTATCGGGTGATGCGATGCACTGATCGACAGAAGGTAGACTTTGCAGTTTTTATGCTTATAGGGGAAGCGGAACACTGGTGGAGGAATGCACAAGGGAGACTTGATGCTCGCGGTACCAATATCACTTGGGAGGTCTTCCGCTCAACATTTTTAGGAAAATATTTTCCTGAAAGTGTTAGGAATCAGAAGGAAGCTGAATTCTTACAGCTGATGCAAGGAGACATGAGTGTGGGTCAATATGTGGTTAAATTTGAGGAACTTTCGAAGTTTTCCCGATATTTGATAAGCAATCCAGATGAAGTATGGAAGGCTATCAAATTCGAACAAGGATTGAAACCCGACATTAGAAATATGGTGGGAGCTTTTGAACTTAGAGAGTATTCTATATTGGTGAATAAATGCCTGATTGCAGAGCAAAACCTTCAAGCAGTAGAGACAACAAATCAAGAAAAGTGGATTGCTCAAAACAAGAAGAAGGAAGAAGGGAAGTTTCAGAAAAACCTCAAGCCCAATCCTAATATTGGGAAAGGGAAGCAAACTCAAGGGAACCACCAAACCTGCGGAAAGTGTGGTAAAATGCATGGAGGGAGACCTTGCCTATATGGAAAAGGAGTGTGCTATAGTTGCGGTCGACCAGGACACATAATGAGTGAATGTCCTCCATACAAGCAAAAAAGTCAATCCAACCCAATACTGGAAGCCACAGGGAGAGTCTATACTATGAGTGGGGAGAAAACTACTGAGTCAGACAATCTGATCCAAGGAACGTGTGTAATTAAGGGAAAAATTTTAATTGTACTATTTGATTCAGGAGCTACACACTCTTTTATTTCTCAAAGTTGTGTGGAAGAGTTAGACATTCCTTGCATTAGGTTATTTTATAACTTGTCTGTCTCCACTCCTACTGAGGGAAATGTGGTTACCTCTTATGCTTGTCTGGATTGTCCGATCTCTATGTTTGATAGAACTTTTTCTATTGATTTAATATGCTTGCCTCTTAAGGGCCTTGATATTATTATTGGGATGGACTGGCTATCTGTCAATCAAGTAGTACTAAATTGTTCGACTAAGTCGGTTGAGTTTTCTTCCGAGTGTCCCCGGCCTCTAATGGAAAAGTCTCTTATCTTCCTAAATGCTACTCAAGTCACGAATTGCCAAACAGAGGGAGCCCAAGGATACATTCTCTTAGCTTCCTTAGAGTCTGAGGTCCTCACCGATGTTATGTCTGTTCCTGTAGTAGGTGAGTTTCCAGATGTTTTCCCTAGTGAGATTACTACCTTACCACCAGATAGGGAAGTAGAATTCTCTATAGACTTAATTCTGGGATCAGGTCCTATCTCCATAGCGCCATATAGGATGGCCCCTCTAGAACTAAGTGAGCTTAAGAGACAGTTAGAAGAATTGTTAGCTCAGAAATTCATTAGGCCCAGTGTCTCACCTTGGGGTGCACCTGTACTTTTAGTTAAGAAAAAGGATGGGAGTATGAGGTTGTGCATAGATTATAGACAATTGAATAAGATCACCATTAAGAATAAGTACCCTCTTCCTAGGATAGATGATTTGCTAGATCAATTGAGAAGAGCTGTAGCATTTTCAAAGATTGACTTGAGATCGGGGTACCATCAGATTGAGATCAAGCCTGAGGATATACCAAAGACTGCCTTTAGGACTAGGTATGGGCATTATGAGTACCGGGTGATGCCTTTTGGGCTGACTAATGCCCCTGCTGTATTCATGGATTACATGAACAGGATCTTTAGGCCTTACCTAGACAACTTTGTGGTGATGTTCATAGATGATATTTTGATATATTCTAGGAACCATCAAGAGTATGAGGGACACCTGAGAATAGTCTTGCAAACCTTAAGGGAGAAAAAGTTGTATGCTAAGCCAGAAAAGTGTGAATTTTGGTTGAGTGAGGTAAAGTTTTTAAGACATGTTATTTCCCATGAAGGAGTTTCTGTAGATGTTGATGTGCCAGCAAGTGGACTGGGTCAACGAGTAATATAGTCTGGAAGACCGAATATCGTCCCACAGGGATTGCAAATTGTTTCTAATAACTTTTCACCAATTCGTAATTATTAGTGCAACTTGTTATTGAATTTTAGAAGGAGAAGAAGAATAAAAATAAAATAAAATAAGAAGATTGAGGAGATAAGATGTATAGAAAGCAATAGAAAAAGGTTAGGAACTTGGTTTCATTGTATGATTCACTTATTTTAACTATGATTTATATTTTCCTTTAATTATCCTTCAATTCATGGACTATTCCTCTCAAATAGCAATAGTTAGACGTCTCTAACATTACCCTTATTTTCTATATATTTAATCCTTGATCCCTCAACAAATTACAATATAAGAAAATATCTATTCAACACAAGGGAATTAAAAAGCCATATAATCATCCAATTATATCCCTATATTTTGGACTGATTATACCATTAATTGCATGGCCTATTCAAAATCCCAACTCCCGTTGTGAATTAAGAAATGCAAAACATAAATTGCGCGGGTTTATGTATGAAATAAAAACTCAATTAATGCATGAATTAAAAACAGCAAAATACTAAATCATAAATTAAAATAAGTTACATCATACAATTTACACCATGTTCCTAACAAGAGGTTTTAGTTACACATATAGAAATAAAGAAAACAGAAGCAAAGAGAAAACCTCATATCATAGACAATACAGGTTAACTCTCCAAGAGACCTTCAATCCTTGTGCCTTGCCTCCTTGCTCTCAATAGATGTTACTAACCTCTCTTTCTAATCTTAATTGAATTCTATGATCTTAAAACCTGCTGAAAACTATTTACAAATCCTCTATTTAAAGAGTAAAACAAATCCTAAAATAAATCTTAATTAAATCTAGTAGATAAGGTCCATATTTATCTTCTAATTTCTGACCAAATCTAAGATATGAAGCCAAATTAGACTTCTCTTCTTCTATTTTGTACAGAATCTGGTCAAATTGGGCCTCCAACATGCACGCGCGCCCCAGGCGCATGCGACCTCGCGCCCCAGGCGCGCAAACTCTGATAATTGTTCTTTTCTTCACAGACGCGCCTCAGGCGCACCCGTCCCCGTGCCTCAGGCGCACGGGACCTACTCCGACTCCGTTTTGCTCCGTTCTTTTTCCATTTCCAAGATCTTTTCGTCCTCTTTTTAGGTCCATAAATATTTTATCCATTTAAGCTCTAAAAAGTACCTGAAACACTAACAAACGGATCAAAACGCTCAAAGGACCCTAAACTACTAAAAATAATTAAAATCTAATAAAAATTCCTAAATTTGCTAGAGAAACAAGCCAAATACATAGTATAAGGGAGTCAAATCAATGCTCAAATCTATATATATTGGACCCAAATCACTCCCCCAAACTTAGCATTTTGCATGTCCCAGGCAAAAGTAAAATAAAAATTCTAAACAAAAGACAAACTCCCTAAATCAACATGAACACACCTAATCTAAGACTACGACTCATCACTTCGACACATATTATCATAAACTATATACACAATTACATACTAGTTAACGTAATAATCCCATTCAGAACTCAGAACTAATGAACACTCTCAATCTCTCAAATGTTTCTCTCAAAAGTGTATAAGGGTCAAATTTTCAATTCACTCAAGTTCAACAATGATAATGTGTTACCATAGGCTTGACCATAGACCAACATCTCCACTGAAATTATTGAAAGTATGCAAAAATCAAAAGGTCTTATTTTTGGTTGTAATGGGGCCATAGCTAAAAGTGTTAGGTGGGATAAAAGAAAGAAGGGATAAAACAAAGGCTAACTTGCAAAAATATTTACAAAAACAAGTTTCCCTCAAAAACCATGAATGAGCAATGAATACATTAAAGACTCACACTCACATCAGGAACATTTTATTCTTCCTTTCTTTTCCAAATTCCTTCTTTTCTTCTATTCTCTTCCTTTACATTTGTTATTTTTAATTCTCTTTTTTTTTTCACACGGAAGAGAGATAGAACTCATACACTTTTCACCAATTACTTTCACTTTTCATATTCATTCCTCTCAATTGCTCATTCAAAATTTCCAAGGTACTAACAAAGAATATTTCAATAAATGCAGGGTACCAAAGAAAAATCAGATATCATTATAAGGCTCAAAATGGACAACTAAGGGAATATTTTCAATGCAAATCATCTGAAGGCCACAAAAACACATCCTAGGAGCCTTAATCATCTTAATGCATGCAATCAATTATCAATTTTGAAATGGTCACAGGTCAAGTTCTAGAAGACAATATCAAAGTGAACACACTCATGAAAAAATAGGGGTCTCAATATCAGAATATTTCAATAAAATTCATACCTCTCAATAGGCTCAAAACCTCACATATGGCTAAAGTCAGTTCACTAATCACAAGTTCTGAAAGCCTTTGTCGAAATAACCCAGTCACTGTAATCATATACAGCTCAATCAAATAGAGTCGAATACTAATGAGTCTAAGTCCTAAACTAAGTATGTACATGAATCAAAAGAGAAAAAATCCTAAGGTTAGAAAAATTAATTACTTTTGCTAAGGACACAAACCAATACCAATATGGGAGAAAAATTCAGATCTGAAAAATTTTTAATTTTTATTTTGTATATACTCCCCCAAACTTAGATGTTGGCTTGTCCTCAAGCAAACTAATCTACCCTAAAACTACAAAATAAAAATTAAAAACTACCTAAAAAGCTGGACAATATTTTTGGTGAGGTACAGGGGCCTGGGGTGCAATATTGAAGAAAAATTGGGGCTAATGGGGTCCAAATCCTACAAATACAAATCTAATCCTAAAATAAATCTATCCCTAAAAAATAGAAAAATAAAAAAAACGAAAATAAAAAAAAATCTATTCTAAAGATAATCCTAAAAAAAATAAATCTAATTCTAAAAAGATAAAAACAAACTCCTAAAAAATATAAAACTAATTTATTCCTAAAAATAAAACAAACTCCTAAAAAGATAAAAAAAACTAATCTGTTCCTAAAAAAAAAATATCTATTACTAAAAATAAATTAAAAAAAATTACTAGAGATAAAAAATAATAAATCTAATCCTAAGAGATAAGATGGTTGAATCAGAATTTGACCCCAAAACTGAACTTTTGCACCCCAAGTAGGAGTGAGATTCCCCAAACAAGGCTTTCACAGCCCGGCGCGCCTCAGGCGCACGCGGTCTGTTCCTCTTTTTTTTCACAAAAACTACCTAAGAATTGAAACCTACACTACTGCTTATGTACAAAACAAATCCACCAGGATCCCAAATTCTATGGGTCAAATCCCATGTGATGCAACAATAATGAATTATGCCCACATCCCATGGGAATTCAGCAAAATTTTCTTTTCTTCCATCATCCATCATGAAGTTGTTAACTCCATTAGTCAAGAAGATTACTTTCTCATGCTTCCTATTGCCTAATAATGATTCAGATTGTTCTAGATATTTTTCATAAAAGTACTTAGGCTGAATATAATAGAAAAATTTTGAATCACCCAAGTATGAACTAGATTTAATTAAATTCTTTATAGCAACAAATTCCTCATACAAGGGTGGTTCAATTTTTTCTACAATTTTCAAACCTTCGATTTTTATTTTTCGATCCTCTTCCTCAAACCTATCATGCACAATTTCTTTTTCAGATTTTTGCTCCTCTAAAGGGATTTGATCATTGGTCACATCCATCACCACAACTTCTTCCTCTTTTTTAGGAGAGTCAAAAATTGTTGATAATGCTTGTAACTCCTCAGATAAATGTTTTGGAATTTGCTCAAGTGCTATTTCTATGTTCTCAAAACTTTTTCTGTTTTCTTTTTCTATAAAATTAATTTCTTGAACATTACTACTAATTTTTTGAGCTAATTTATCTTGGTTAATTTCCCATGACTCTTTCTCCACAGGGGAAGGAATTGGTTCAACACGAGGGAATCTAAAATTATTTTTGCAATATTTAGCAAAATCCTCAGTGGCTTGAGCCAATTTCTCTAGAGCTATTTCCCATTGGGCCTTCCTAGGAGTTATATTTTGTGCAACATAGTATGGAGGATAAGGAAAAAGAATAAATCTATCACAATCTGAATCACTATTACAACTATAATTATACATGAGAAAGTACAAATTACACAAATAATTACAAAAAGTACCGAAAAGAAATTAGAATCGAATTTCAATCCCCGGCAACGGGGCCAAAAACTTGTTGATAGTACCAGCAAGTGGACTGGGTCAACGAGTAATATAGTCTGGAAGACCGAATATCGTCCCACAGGGATTGCAAATTGTTTCTAATAACTTTTCACCAATTCGTAATTATTAATGCAACTTGTTATTGAATTTTAGAAGGAGAAGAAGAATAATAATAAAATAAAATAAGAAGACTGAGGAGATAAGATGTATAGAAAGCAATTAGAAAAAGGTTAGGAACTTGGTTTCATTGTATGATTCACTTATTTAACTATAATTTATATTTTCCTTTAATTATCCTTCAATTCATTGACTATTCCTCTCAAATAGCAATAGTTAGACGTCTCTAACATTACCCTTATTTTCTATATATTTAATCCTTGATCCCTCAACAAATTACAATATAAGAAAATATCTATTCAACACAAGGGAATTAAAAAGCCATATAATCATCCAATTATATCCCTATATTTTGGACTGATTATACCATTAATTGCATGGCCTATTCAAAATCCCAACTCCCGTTGTGAATTAAGAAATCCAAAACATAAATTGCGCGGGTTTATGTATGAAATAAAAACTCAATTAATGCATGAATTAAAAACAGCAAAATACTAAATCATAAATTAAAATAAGTTACATCATACAATTTACACCATGTTCCTAACAAGAGGTTTTAGTTACACATATAGAAATAAAGAAAACAGAAGCAAAGAGAAAACCTCATATCATAGACAATACAGGTTAACTCTCCAAGAGACCTTCAATCCTTGTGCCTTGCCTCCTTGCTCTCAATAGATGTTACTAACCTCTCTTTCTAATCCTAATTGAATTCTATGATCTTAAAACCTGCTGAAAACTATTTACAAATCCTCTATTTAAAGAGTAAAACAAATCCTAAAATAAATCTTAATTAAATCTAGTAGATAAGGTCCATATTTATCTTCTAATTTTTGACCAAATCTAAGATATGAAGCCAAATTAGACTTCTCTTCTTCTATTTTGTACAGAATCTGGTCAAATTGGGCCTCCAACATGCACGCGCGTCCCAGGAGCACGCGACCTCGCGCCCTAGGCGCGCAAACTTTGATAATTGTTCTTTTCTTCACAGACGCGCCTCGGACGCACCCGTCCCTGCGCCTCAGGCGCGCGGGACCTACTCCGACTCCGTTTTGCTCCGTTCTTTTTCCATTTGCAAGATCTTTTCGTCCTCTTTTCAGGTCCATAAATATTTTATCCTTTTAAGCTCTAAAAAGTACCTGAAACACTAACAAACGGATCAAAACGCTCAAAGGACCCTAAACTACTAAAAATAATTAAAATCTAATAAAAAGTCCTAAATTTGCTAGAGAAACAAGCCAAATACATAGTATAAGGGAGTCAAATCAATGCTCAAATCTATATATATTGAACCCAAATCACTAGACCCGAGTAAGATTGATGCAGTTTTACAATGGGAACAACCTAAGACTGTTACTGAGATTAGGAGTTTTCTTGGTTTAGCTGGTTACTATAGGAGATTCATTCCTAAGTTCTCTCTTTTGGCTTTGCCCTTGACTAACTTGACTTGTAAAGGAGTTCCTTTTGTATGGACACAAGAGTGTGAAGAGAGCTTCCTTGAGCTTAAGAAGAGATTGACTACCACTCCTATCTTAGAAAATCCTGATCCATCAAGTGACTTTGAGGTTTCTAGTGATGCGTCTAGGAATGGGTTAGGTTGTGTGTTGATGCAAAACAAAAAGGTGATAGCCTATGCTTCTAGGCAACTTAGGCCTCATGAGAGAAACTACCCTACCCATGACTTGGAACTTGCTGCAGTAGTTTTTGCCTTAAAGGTTTGGAGGCACTACTTGTATGGTATGAAATTTGAAGTGTTTAGTGACCACAAGAGCCTTAGATACTTATTTGACCAAAAAGAATTAAATATGAGGCAGAGGATATGGATATAGTTTCTTAAGGATTATGACTATGAGTTGAAGTATCATCCTGGAAAAGCAAATGTTGTTGCAGATGCTTTGAGCAGAAAGACCTTGCACATGTCTCATATGATGGTTCATGAGCTAACTTTGATAGAGAAATTTAGAGACATGAACCTTGATGTAAACATAGCAGCCAATAGTTTGAGTCTAAGTAAGTTGGAAGTTTCCAATGACCTTTTAACCAAGCTTAAGTTAGCACAAGGTTTAGATCTTGAACTTCAGGGTAGGCTACATCAACCAGGATTCTTTGAGAAGGGGGGTCTTATCTTGTTCCATGACAGATTGTGTGTTCCTAAGGAGGGGAGTCTAAGGGATATGATCTTAAGGGAAGCTCATAAGGGTATGCTGACTATACATCCTGGTGCCACCAAGATGTATCATGACATGAGAGAGAGGTATTGGTGGCCTGGTATGAAAAATGATATAGCAAAGTTTGTAGCCAAGTGTCTAGTTTGCCAAAAGGTTAAGATAGAACATCAGAAGCCCGCAGGCTTACTTCACCCTTTGGAGATTCCTGAGTGGAAGTGGGACAACATTTCTATGGATTTTGTTATGGGTTTACCCCGAACCGAAACAAACCATGATGCCATATGGGTAATCATTGATAGGCTGACGAAGTCTGCACATTTCTTACCCATTAGAGGAACTTTCTCATTGGACAAGTTAATTAGCTAAACTATACATTCAGGAGATAGTTAGACTTAATGGGGTACCTTTGAGCATCGTTTCTGATAGAGACCCTAGGTTTACCTCAAGGTTTTGGAGAGCCTTTCAGGAGGCTTTTGGAACTAAGATGAACCTCAGTACAACTTACCACCCACAGGCCGATGGTCAAACTGAAAGGACCATTCAAACGTTAGAGGACATGCTTAGGGCGTGTGTTTTAGATGAGAGAGGTAGTTGGGATAAATTCTTACCTTTGATAGAGTTTGCTTATAATAATAGCTACCATTCTAGCATTGGGATGGCACCTTATGAAGCCCTCTATGGAAGAAAGTGCAGATCCCCCCTTTGTTGGTTTGAGGTTGGAGAGAAAGCCCTATTAGGACCTGAGTTAGTGTCTGAAACCACGGAAAAGATTAAGTTGACAAAAAAAGGATACTTGCTTCACAGAATAGACAGAAAAGTTATGCTGACAAAAGAAGAAGACCTCTAGAGTTTATGGAAGGAGATCATGTATTTCTTAGGATTACTCCCACCACTGGAATAGGCAAGGCAATTCGTGTCAAAAAGCTAAATCCTCGATTTCTTGGTCCCTTTCAAATTCTCAAAAAAGTCGGATCTGTTGCTTATCAAATAGCCTTACCACCTCAGTTGTCAAATCTCCATAATGTCTTCCATGTCTCTCAACTTAGGAAGTATGTTCCTGACTCTTCCCACATCATTGAACCTGAATCAGTACAATTAAAAGATGATTTAACATATCACCCACGACCTTTGCAAATTGTCGATCATAGTAGCAAAACCCTAAGGAGTAAGGCAATCCCTCTGGTAAAGGTTGTTTGGGAAGGATTGACATTGGAGGAGGCCACTTGGGAACTTGAAGATGAGCTGAAACTGAAGTATCCAGATTTATTTTTGCTATCAGGTAACAACAAATTTTGAGGGCAAAATTTTTTAAACAGGGGGAGAAATGTAACATCCCAAAAATTCATGTGTTATAATTTTATTCTTGTAGTTTTTTTTTGTAATATTAAATTATTAAAGAACTTAGACCTTTATATTATATTATAATGATAATGATAATAAAATAGGCATATAGATTTTATGATAATACATTGTTGAATAAGGGTACTTGATAAAATCATCATCATCATCATCATCATCATTATTATTATTATAAGATAAGGTAGTATTAGATATTATTTTATTTAAATTATTCTATTTTATCTTTATCAATATTAGTTTTTGATAATAGTTGTGACTAAAAGGATAAGTTAGAATAATTGATTTAAAATAAATAAAAAAAATTAAGATCAGATAGGTTAGTTTCGTTCTCCTAAAAATAAAACCTAGCCTCCATTAGGAGAACCAGAGGGAGAAAACGTACAAGAGAAAGAAGAAGAAAAAGAAGAAGAGAGAATCCCCATTAAGGTAACATTATAACCCAATCAAACCTCCATAAATAATAATAATAATAATAATAATAATAATAATAATAATTAGTAAATTATTTTACGTATCAAGTATTATGAAAATTACGATGTTGTTGTGACAATTTTCTTTTTAACATACCGACCAGTGATATATATGCAGGATTTTGTTCATGTTGCGGCAGATTTTCTTGTAGATTATACATATATATACTAATCTTATAACATGTTCATGTTCACGGCACATACTGCACTGTGGCGGTGAATTTTTGAAGTGCACTGAATCTTTATATCACAGACCCAATTATATGTTATAAATATAATAGCTACAGACCTGCCGTAGTAGCTTATTTATAGTTATATATATATATAGTCAGTGGCGGAGGATGAGAAAAAATTGAGGGGGTGCAACTAATTTAATTAAAATTTATAATCAAAATATGTAAAATCACAAAATCCCAAAAAACATACATAATCGTGTCAAAGCTTCAACATAATACATAATTTTGAAAGGCAGGGGAAGAGCAGTGGCTACCTTCAACCAGTGGCAACTTCAAGGAGCAAGGGAAGAGCAGCAACCGCAGCACTGCAGCAGGAAGCCAGGAAGCACCGTAGCCCGTGTGACGCTCTCTTTTTTAACTTGAAAATAATTAATATTTCCAAATTGTTTACTACTTGTTATCAAAATTTAGGACTCGAAAATTTTTCCTTTTAATATTATTACTTGCTCAATCAGAAACCTCTTTTTGACATAAACCATTTCAGGAAATGGCATGGTAATATCTTAGATGGGAAAAGACTCTCGAGGAAGCACTTCTTAAATTATAGAAAACCTTAGTAGTTATCATTAAAGCGTATAATTTGCCTCTCGAGTAAGATTTGAATATATAAAATATAAACCGATCGCCGAATCCCTTGTAAATTGAAATCAGAGTTCGCGGAAGAAAAATAATACTTATGGGGCACTGCTGAGGAAAATAAACATCATATATATATATAGATCATACCATCAAATAAAACCCCATCAGTACAGTAGCAGGTGATAAAAAGTCGAGATAGCAAGTTTTGATAAGACATATACAGACCAGCTGCACTAAAATAAAAGCTCACTCTAAGACCTCTCAATATATACAATATATAACAAAGTCCAAAAGCAGAAGTCCCAGAGCAAGTCCTCCATGTCCTCAGCAGCTCCTCAGATCCTCCACAGCTCTATCCCTAGGATCTAGGATCCAAAACACCTATGCTATGTAGGCTCCTATGAACCAGCGGGTCCACCTCTAGCAGAAACAGTCGGCTCAACATGCACCTCCTCCTCGCTCTCATCCTCCACAGGGTCCTCCTCGACCTCGCCCGACGGTGTAGAGACCCCACCACTGGGTCTAGGATCCGCAGAAGCAGTCATATCATACTCAGTCGGACCAGGAGAAGGAGTCTCCTCAGTGACAACTCTATGGGATGAAGGATGGGAACGAGTGGCAGCTCTAAATCTAAAACTATGAAAACGACGCATAGGTCGAGCCGGGGGTGGTCCTCTATAAGTATAAAAAGGTGGAACATGTATAGTATAGACTAATGGGATCCTAAATCGACGAGGTCGCACACGCACCAGAGGGTTAGGGTGGTAGAGAGTGATCTCAACCTCCCCCTCAAAAGTGGCACGGTGCTCCTCATACGTCCATATACCGCTAGGGATAGGGCGTATCTCGATGCAGGCTAGGTATCTGGCCATCACCTAAACAGGGCACAGGGAGTAAGTATACACATATACATAATTGATAAAGACTAAAATTACAATCACAAATATATCATGGACAGATCATAATGCAAATACATATGAGCACACCAATTTTTCAACATTATAACTCTTATAATGCAGGTGGCATGATGTATGATTTTCTATCCACAACTGAGGCCTCTAAATGTCCATCTTGGACGTCCATCCAGTACACCCTTGTGTTCCCAGAACACCGACATTAGTTCCCAGAACATAATGCCGAACCATACTTGGATAAAAAGCATCACTCCTGGAGTGTGCACCACGTTCCCAGAACGCCACGTTCCCAGAACGCATAAAAACCAGGTCCCGGACACTGGCCACATATCTATAATGTGTCATCAAGTAGGTTATACTTTGGTACTCCCGGAGTACCCTCCTCATATTCCCAGAATATGATAAACGTTCCTACCAACCAGACTCCAGTCTATATGTATGCAAAACATCAGGGTTGGTTTTTATCTTTACATTAATTAATGTGATTTAGAAATATTCCAATTTCTACTTTTGAATGATTTATTTGAGGTATAACATTTGACATAAAAATTCCCCTTTGAATTTTTCTCAAAACATGCCTTTTTAACTTAGATTGGGTAAAACAAAGTCAATGGTATTCAACAACTTAACTTCTTATTTTTCAGATTCAGGTACTAACCGGTTACAGCTTCAGGCTAACCGGTTAGAATTACAGACCTGAACTGTTTACCATTGCAATTCAGAAAAACCCTTTTTCTTGAATTCTATACCCAATCCAAAACACATTTAACATTGTTTTATACCTCAAAAACCATTGTTTCAACATTCAAAAATCCAAATCACATTTCCTTTTCCAATGAACATAATTTCCTCTTAAAATTATTTCATTAACTTAAGGCATTAAATTTGAACTTTCAAATCAGAACTTTGACAACTCAAGTTCAGAGCATGTATAATGAAATTAAAGCTTAAATTTGAGCAGAAACCATTAAGATTTCAGGACTGTTTAATAAACTCATTTTCTTTGAAAATCTGCAGTGTCTAATCGGTTACGAAAAATCGTGTAACCGGTTAGATTATGCAGTCAGACCATTAAAACAAGAGTTTTAACAACTCAATTTCTTCCTTTCTCAAATCTAACCAAATTTCGTTATGCACAAAGTTCATATGCCTTAAAATAAACATGTTTACACCCAGAAACACATTCATATTGCATGCATCAAGTTTATTGTATCAAATTGCATGAAAATTCACATAAACACAATTTAACACAACAAAACTTAGATTAAGCACTCAAACACAGAATTCAGCATTTATATAGCTTGCATGCATCAAATTAAAGTTGCTCAAAACCACAGTGAGCAAGTTTTTGGCCTCCAAGCCTTTGTGCTTAAAAACACATAATGCCCTTTTGAGTTTTGTGAACTCAAATCCTAAATCATTCGATTTTTAGTCTAAATCTAGTATAGTATAGACTTCTCCCATACCTCTAAGACGATCTTGATGAAGGTTATCACTGGATTTGAAGAAAAACCACAGATTCCCACAATTTCCCCAAGTCTGCTCTCAGATTCGGTTTCCAGCAACAGGGTCCAGAAACCACCAAATTTGACATAGAAATTGGCCAAAGAAATTAGGGAAAATGATCAGAATTCAAAGTAGGGTACATGCACTAGAGAATCAAAGAAGTTTGAGACTTAAAGGTCAACTAAGCTTACCAAAATCGAGTCTGGAAATCAGCTTCCAGAATCAGAACAGCACAGAGCTCAGACTCAATCTCCTGGCTTCCAAGCTTGATTCCTCTTTCCACACTCACTCTTAACTCACAAATTTGGTATCAACACGAAGCTCTGGATGTAAGCTTCGTGTTTGTGTATCACTCGTCTCTCAACACTCAAGAACGAAAGAGAATTTGCCTCCACGAATCTAAAACCCTAAATCAGCCTTTCCACCAACAATTCAGATGAACAACCCTTATTTCATCAGAAATTCGGCCTTTTATAGACAAATTGAAAGGGCATGCATGTTGACGCGTGTATCACCACTAATCTTGTGCAGTAATCGTGGCGAATTTTGGGTAATTCAAGCGATTACTCATCAAATTCCACTAAACCAGTTTCTGAGTTCATCGTCTAACCGGTTACAGGGCATTACTAACCGGTTAGATCAGTTCAAAATTTAAAAATTAATATTTTTAAATCTTTCCCTCCAAAAACCATTCTAATATTGCCTTTTAGTCCTCATCCAGGGACCAAAATGCAATATTCTTATATTTTGCATTTATTTGCGATATAAAAATATTTCAACTTATTTTTATATTTAAGGCTAATTAAATACAAAATATAAACTTGGAAAAATTCTATAAATTAATAATAAAACTTTTTTATTATTAATTTCCTATTATTCGGGAGACGAAAATTAGGGGTGTTACAGTCCGCAGCAGTCAGTGGCGGTGGAACGTGGAACCGGCGGTGCCGCGGTGGAGAAGAAGCGTGCGCCGGCGGTGGAGACTGGCTGGAGAAGAAGCGTGCGTGATGGTGGCGTGATGCGTCGGGCCGTCAACGGTGGAGTTCGCAAGAGAAGAAGGAAGAGCGAACAAGTGAAAGTGAACAACGAAGGGTCAAAGCGTGGAGGAGAAGCCAGAGGGAGAAAAGAAAAGAAAAGGTTTAAAATGCTACCCAAAACAAAAATAAAAATGCCAATGGGTGGACTAGAACCAGTGACCTCTGTGCTGCATTTTGACAAAAGGCTTTGTGCCACTAAGCCACCGCACAAAGCATTTCACATAATGTAAGTAATATATCTATAATGTAAGTAATATAATAGTAACAACAATAATAAAACTTACTCTTCTGCATGCCTAATAAAATGAGCGCTAAAAGAAACTATGTTCAAGTGCAACAAAGAGAAAATATTGAAGCAATCCTATCAGAATTTGAAAGAATTAGTAAGTCCTAACTCCTAAGTCCTGAACCTAAGGTCCTAGATCATTCAAGACATTTGAAAATCTTTATCTGTACCTCTATGCAATACTCAATATCATTTGTCATCAAATGATTTAGAATGTCTACAAGATGCAGTCAAGGTAGACAGACAACACTTTAAATATTTGAATCTCAAATGCTAGGTTAGGAAGTAATGACTTCAAACAATATCAACACTAATGATTAGAACTACCAGAAGGATACTTGGATCAATGATAGTAGCCACGTTGTCTAAGGTCATCACAAGGATATACCAGAAGGATACTTTGATGTATTGAACTAATTATTCAAGAAGACACACAACAAAAAGGACACATTTAGTAATTGGCTAATTGCTAGCTTGGTCCTTCAAGCTCAAGAAAATACAAGTTAATATTTTCCATATCAATGATTAAAGAACATACAACAATAAATTTCAAAGCAAACTTAATCTGGAAGCACAAAAGTTTTAAACTTTTAATTGTATTATTAAGTAACATACATGTTCTTCATTGTGAGTGTATGTTACTTCCAAGTTTCCATTTTCTTTGGCAAAAGACACTTGCAGAAACCAAAAGAAATAAAGCCAACAGATAGAATACAAATAAATCTTCTAAATATTCAGCACATACATAATCAACAAAAAAGTGTGAAACCAACCTTCACTGTTTTTTCCAATGAACAAGATAAAAGGAACTGGTCCCAGCAAAGCACAGACATCACCACAGACACCTCTCACTCCACCTCCTCACCCTGGAATGAAATGGAGAGTTCACCTACAAGTTTGATGTCAGTGTTCTCCACTAACCATTTTGTTCCATCCTTCTTGAATCCCATGTAACTTGAGTCAAATTCTTTCTTGAACATAAGCCACCTAAGATTCCAATCAAATTTTAGTTAGCATGTAGCTTCTAATAAGCAACCAAGTATTATGAAGCAAAAGGTTGACACCATCATCTTTTATTACAAATCATAATAAAACTATCCTGGCAAACATAATATGAAATAGTTCTAATACCTGTGACAAGAAAAGTGAGTGAATTGGAATTACTAGGATGTGCAGCATGAAAACGTTGAAGAAAGAATAGAATCAATATAATGTTTTAGTTAAAGCTATAAAATTGACTACAAATATGAATATAATTATGATAATAATATAAGATCTTGATAAAAGCAGAGCAAAAGGGGAGTCAAAATTCTGTACTAGTAGGCTAAAACTCTAACTTTGAGTGGCTTCAAAGTACAATAATAATCTTATGTTAAGCATGTGTTTGTAAGAAATTCGTAAGGTGGCACCTCTACCAGCAGAAAACATGTTATTTCCAATCATTTTTCTCCTTCTAAATTTTGGACACTGCCATTAACCACAAAATCCATTAGCATAGACTAAACAGAAGCTATATGAATTATGAAAATTAATTTGGAATTGATATCCAAACTTTTAGTACTCAAAGAAATGCATCTGCCGTCAGAAATTCCAAGGAGTTGCTTGGTTTCATAAACATACATAAAGACACAAGTTAATTTAATGTAGCGAAAATGATTTCTCATCTTTGGGATAGCAATACAAAAGCTCACACATCCTATTCAACACTGCATTATATACCTAATTAAGCAAGTCATGCTGAGATGCCTGCAACGTCTTGGCTAAAGGAAGAAAACATCTCCAGATAAAGGATTGCAATCCTGGAGACAGAACATTGAGGTATTTCAAACATTGAAGCATTTTTTCAAAAAGGTTGTGTGCAAGATTTAATACCTTCGAATAAATGGAGAGAATTGAGAAGTTAAAAGCTATTTTCTCACTCCTTGCTGCAAAATGAACAGATATTAGGGATTAGGGATTCCAACTTTTGGGATTAGGGTTTCTAGGTAGCAATTCTATGTGAGAGCTTGAACACAGATTCGAGTGATTGAAAAGAGAATGAATTAAAATGATTGAATATAGCTTCGATTAGGGATTCGAGCTAAGAAGCGATTGAGAGAATGGAGATTGAGATTGTGATATTACCTTCGATAGATAGAAATGAGTGAAGCGATTGTGAGAGAACACCACGGGAGAGAGAATGGAACGAGAGAATGAGAGTGATGGTGAGCAGACTAAGGGAAAGAGAATGGAACGAGCGAGAGTAATGAAACAAGGAGTGCAGCTTGCACGTGTCAACCTCGCAAGTTGCGGCTGTTATCAAACCTACGCAAATTTGCCGTTTTAATTAAACACAGACGACGGTTCGTGTAACTGTCGCAAATAATCCGTCGCAACACACTCTTTTTCTTGTGGTGCTTGATTTTTGTTTATATATGGCGTCCTTCTAAAACTAATAAAAGATTATACGCATGAATAATAGATAATTAAAATAATATATGCTTAAAGTAATAAATATGAATAATATAATGCAATATTTAAATAATGCTGACATGAGTGAATGTTATCATTCACTTATCCTTAGTTTCACAAAGATGACATGTACACGATCTTATCACAACCAGATAAAAAGATACACAGATGTAAGATAGTAATTAATTAATTTGGTTGCTTCTTGCAAGTTAATTGAAACTCATATTTTACACTCTTATATACACACTAGTAAATTTGCCCGTGCGGTGCACGGGTCGACGATGTGTGCGGCCGACATATTTGGGGTTTGTTTGTTTTAATATTTTTTTGTTCAAAATTATATGTAAATAGTATTATTGTATAGGTATGTGGATAAAAACTGCTGAATTAAGACAAAAGGTAGCAGCGGAAAGATTAGAGTATTTGTATAATGCACTGGATGTACATAGTTTGAAGTCTTGACATGATAAAAAGAACATAACATAGGAATAAATATTTAGAAAAATTCATTAGGTATCATTCAAAAAGAGAATTCATAAAGCTTCGTTGAGCTATCCATGTCTGCAGTGCTAAAAAGCCAAAAATAAAACCTGTTAGATACGTAAAAGAAAACAATAAGCGAATGATTATAAAAGTATTAAATAAAAAAAGTAACAATGATCAGATATATGTCTTAAAGAACTTTCAATTTTACCTGGTACTAATCATTTTTCTATTGTTTTCTTGGTTTTCTTTGCTGAGACACTGATAATTTAGGTGTTTGAATATCTCCGAAGCCGATAATATTTGAATCAGCAATCTTGGTTGTTTTTTGTTTTTTAGAAGTGGTGGAATTTGGAGTGACAGCCACATTTTCTTCGACTTGAGAGAATGAGGAGCAACTATCTTGCTATCAAATGATATAGGAAATGATTATTAGTATGTAATCTAATTATATTTTATTTTATTTAAAGATGATATTTATTTACAATATACTTTATGAATTATGTATTTGATTCATAGTCTTAATAGATAATGACCAACTGCACCATTTGGAACCTACATAGCAAGAAAAGCAAAAAATAGAATTTATCCACCTTCACCGAGCAAATGCACTAACAAATTATAAAAAATAGAAAATAGAAATGAGAAAGCAACAATAACAGACACAAATCCAAAAAAGTTAAATGAGAAAATAAAAAAATTATAAGACTCATCTTCTACTTTAACAAAGTGTGTTATGCAAGTGAAAGATTACACAAAAAGACTTAAAACATCTGAAAAAGAACTTCAGGCTCTAGTTGATACAGCAGTGTTAGAGAGTGACGAAATGGAAGCTTGATGCCAAATAGAATAGAGTAGATTTTTAGAGTTTCAGATTATGTCAGTGATGCATGAGATGGGTTTAGCACATGACACCTTATTTAGTATTTTAGAATGAATTTTAATAGAAAATGTGTTTTGTTGCATCTCAAGCTAAAATGAAAAAGTGGGTCTGTTGTAACAAAGAAGTGGAGAAGAAGAAAGGACACAAAGGGACAAAAAGGAACAACAGTAAATACAGTATTAGTGGGATAGTGTAAATCCATTTTTTTAAGGGTTTTCCATTTGTTCAAACATTAAACATTAATATAATTTTATTTACATGTGATTGAATAAATTGAAATGATAAATTGAAAGGAAGACTTTCATGATCAACATATTATAAAAAAAGAAATATTGAGAAGAAATATTGTGTTAAAGATCAACACAATATTGAAAAGAAATATTATTATACACACACGTTTACAGTTATTTGGGCATTAAAGGAATAATTTAAAGCAAGAAAGAGGAGTCGTGTCAGCATCCAGAATTGGGTAAAAATGCCAACAGCTTGCATGTTACAACTTACAACAACTTTTGTGAGGCAACTTGAAGCATTTTGATACCCAAAAAAAAATAATAATAATTGAAATCATCAAGGTAATATGTTTAATCAAAAATTTAAATGATAAATTGGAAGGAAGGCTTTCATGATCAACATATTATAAAAAAAAATAAATATTGAGAAGAAATATTGTGTTAAAGATCGCAATATTGAAAAGAATTTAACTTACTTCTTCACATTCTTTGATCTTCTTTTGTGCACCATCAAGTCTTAAGTCCCTATATTAAGAAATGTTTGAGCAAAATTCAAACACTTAAAAATACCAAAAAAAATGAAAAATCTTTCTAGCTACCAATTAAAAAAAAATAACACTAACTGTTCATATGCTTAATGTTTATGGCAAATAAGGAAATAAAATATACTTAATAAGGAAATAATTTCAGTTGAAATGAAGGCTTTCCACCAATTTAAAAAATAAAAAATAAAAAAATACTAACTGTTCATATGCTCAAACAACCAAGGTTTCCTTCTTTATACGTTTTTTTTTGCAAGTGGCATTTTGATACCAAAAATAAAAAAAAATTTCCCATTGAAAGACGAAAGGTCGGTAATAAATAAGCTTTAAATAGAAAACAAAATGACCAAACATTTATATATATGAAGATTGTAGAGGCCTAGAGGGGCAGGAAATGTACGATGGTGCACATAGTAGCTTTGATAAAATAAAAAAATTGCATAATAATCTGATGGACTACCTTGTAAGTTTGGTCACCAAAGAAGTGAATTTCATTGAAATCATCAAGGTAATATGTTTAAACAAAAATTTAAATGATAAATTGAAAGGAAGGCTTTCATGATCAACATATTATAAAAAAAAAAAAGAAATATTGAGAAGAAATATTGTGTTAAAGATCAACGCAATATTGAAAAGAATTTCACTTACTTCTTCACATTCTTTGATCTTCTTTTGTGCACCATCAAGTCTCAAGTCTCTGTATTAAGAAATGTTTGAGCAAAATTCAAACACTTAAAAATACCAAAAAAAAATGGAAAAAATACTAACTGAAAGGAAGACTTTCTATCAATTAAAAAAAAATTACTAACTGTTCATATGCTTAATGTAACATTGTCACTTTTCAAGCTTTCCATGACTATCAATTGTAAGCGGTCAGAATAACATTTGTTGCATCGCACATTGAAAGGAAATAATGAAAAATACTAACTGTTTCAATTGTAAGCAGTCATAAAATGAAAGGAAAATGAAAAGATTAAAAATATATGGTCGGATGTGATTTACTTGCAATGGATGACTAAGATTAGAATGAAATTTAGGAGGGATATGAACAGATGTGATTTATTTGCAATGGATGACTAGGATTAGAAACAAATTTGGAGGGAATTGAAAAACTATCATGGAGGGAAAGTAAAAAATACCCCTCAACTTCACCTATTTTAATATATGTTGATTAGTGGTTAGTGGGATAGTAAATACAAAATTCAAAAGTCACATGCCATTTATTCAACTATTGGCTCGCTGCTATTTTTGTTAGCATGTTTTCCCGCGTAGCTCGTGCATATTATTGAGTACATTTAGAAATTATGTCTTTGGTTGCTTTGACACTTCAATTAGAAGGGAAATTAGGTGGGAGATTAAGAAGTGCGAATCATTAGGAGGGAAATTAAGAAGTGGAAATCACTTCTCAAATTATATATTATATTGATTATATAATCGAAGCCATATATATATAATTATATATATATATATATATATATATGTTAAAACTCTTTCCATTGCCTCATGTTTCTTGATTTTCCATCATTTATTTTTTTTCTTCTCTCATTCACAGTTACATTACATAGTAAGTTTGAGAATGTGGGTTCATCTTTGAGAGTATCGAGCACGATTAATTCTCGTTCAATGTGCGAGGCAATAAATTTGAATAAATTATTTGAAGGTTATAATACATTTAAACTTTGTCCCTTTTCATTCTATTACTCAACCCTTCCTTTTTCTGGGAATATGGAGCTCTACTTTTCACATTTTCCTTTATAATTCAACTCAATGTTAATTTGCCTTTCTATTTCCGTTTTTTTTTCGATTTTACATATTATATCTTACTAATTAAATAAAGAATTTGTTTAATCTTAGCCCAATAGCAAAAAGTCAGTAGAAATTAATAAAAAATTATTGGAAAACTAAATAATACATTATTTCTTTGAGTATTTATATTTATTTTTTCCAATATAAAAAAACTTTTTATAACTTCTAATATTCAATCTAAAAGTTGAGATTAAGAAAATATTTTAATAAATAGTTGCATTATATTCAAACTTTATGAGTTTTACATGTAGAATCGTTTGACAATATTAATGTCCGAGTACATTTTTTCTGAATAGAATTATATTCAAACTTTATGAGTTTTACATGTAGAATCGTTTGACAATATTAATGTTCGAGAACATTTTTTATGAATAGAATTATATTTTTTTTCTATTTTTTATTTTCAATTTATAAGGTTCGGCCACATGTCCGCGTAAGTTAGCCCAGTTGGTAGCTGCAGGGACACCTAGGTAGCTTAGGCTCCTTTGTAATAAAAAAAAAAAGCTCGACCACATACACGTGTGATTAAGCATTTCTCAACATTTCAATTTTTATTTGATATATTGCTAGCATTTATTGCAAAAATGTAGTGAAGAAGATATAAGAGATTACAAAAAATATGGCTATATTAAAAAAAACCCCAAATATTTAAAAAATTAAAATTAGTACTAATATTCTTATATTTTTTTTTAACTTCTTATCCTTATTAGGCTTAAGGGATGGGGTTAAGTAAATTTATAAAAACAAAAACAAAAACAAAAACAAAGTTGGGATATAATTTTTCATCAATGATAAACATATTTGTGCTATTAGTATTTTTTTCTCATCTTTTTGATATGCATTTATTAGAGTGCCTTACATCTATGAAATTCAGACTCTTACTTTAGGATCATCTTTAGGAGAAGGAGAAACATTCAGAAATGTGACTTGGTTATTTCTTGTGAATGGTATTTCCTGAAATGCATTAAAAATCGCAAACACATATAAATCTTGTTAAATTGTTAACTTAAAATAATAAGCATTAATAAATTTTTAAAAAAGCATTTACTAAAAGAAACTAAGAAATCTTCACAAACATGAAATGATATTACCACTATAGGATAGAAGACACGCAACACAGAGGCAATATAGTAGCTAAAGTGCTTGTAATAATTGTATATTGAAAGGCAGATTTTATAGGCATATATATACTTGCTAATAAGCCAAGGCAGAAATCAGGGAGTATATGTAATGTGCCATCATAATAATATATATAACTAACATAACGTTCAAAACATTTTTTTCCAAATGGTTTTAAAGGCAATAATGTTTTTTAAAAAAAATCAGTTACGTTCCTCTATAATAAGACATTTAAGATTCCATACATTCATTTTTATCTCATGTCTATTTTATTTTTTTTATAAATTTCGTAGCTAACTTCTCTTTTCCCATATCCCATACAATTAATGCTAAAAATGCAGTTCCTTTTACATAAATTTATAGATAGATAGATAGATACTTTTTTTATCTATTTTGTTTGATTAATATTTTTATCAGTCACATTTAATAATATTATGTAGTGAATTTTACTTTTATATAATAAATCTAGTAAAATTTTTATATTCTGCAAAATAATTTGGTTGCTATTTTTTAAGGGAAAATATAATTTGGTTGCTATTAAATCTAGGAAAGAAATAAATTACAATTATATAACAAACTTTTAATTATTTTAATATGGTTAGGAAAGAAATTATTTTAATCTAGGAAAGAAATGAATTACAATTAGTTCTTGTATAATCGATTATTGATCTAGGAAAGAATGAAAAGAAAATAACTAATTCTAACAACTAATTAACAAAAGTCAAAAACTCACTTGCTAACCGATTATTGATCTTTCATAATCGGACACATGCTATGTTAAGTTACTAATCACTAACCTGTTATGATAGATCGATAATAGGTTACATGCTAAATACAATGACTTCAACATTAATTCTAATAAAAGTCGTATTGTCTTAGAAATTAGAGTTTTATTAGTTGATCATACAATTTTTAATTTTTTTACAATAAATAAAGTTAGATAATCTTACTTATTTTTTATCCTTTAGCTTTTATCTATAAGCACATCTTCAAATTACAACACAATGATCAGGCAAAAAATTATTTTAATTATATATTCTTGTGTTCTCCTATTATGACAATTCTTATATTATGACAATTCTTGATCTTGGGATTTTTTAATGACAAATTTTTATTATAAATAAAATAATCAGTTTGATTTTGAAGAGTTTTAGCTCCAATGAAAAATGATACTCGTTTGTAGAATCTAATTTAAAAAAGGGTCAAAAATTATATTTGAAACTAATTGAACAAATTAATAAAAATTTAAATTTAAGAGTAAAAAATAACCTTCTTGTGCACTTCGATTATGTCAGCTCTCCATCTTGTTTTTTATTTGCCAATCAAGCTTAATGTAAGTGGACGAAGCCCTTTGAGTACATCTTGCAATTTCTACTCGTGAGCTTTATTCACCCGAGAGTATTATGGGCTTGCTTTTCTTACTGATTTATTATTTGTGGAAGGAATTCTTCATAATTCATGTGGTTAGTGAGAATTTGATGCATGCGGGAATGTCATATCATTTTTTCTTTTTGGTGAACGAATGTCATATCATTTTAAATAGGCAAATTAACAATTAGTAATTTATATAATTAAATGTTTTGCCTTTTCATTCATCTAGCAGACTACGTTTTTTGTGATTAAATGTTAATACAACCAAAACTGTTACGTATTTACCATGGCTTTTAAGTTTCATTTCATTTAACCATTAAGCTTTATCTAATTGAATTGGCTCTAAAGTTTCTTTTAAAGTACGTATTTGTTATTGCTCTTACAGTAATAGCTTTATTTTAGTTTTTTAGGCCTCTCGGTAACATATTACAAATATATATTAATTATATTTGTTCTTTTAAGTGAATTTTTGATTTCAAGATTTTAAAAGTTATAGTATTTAACGACTGATATAGATATATAGATTTGCAATTGAACGGTTGAGATTTAGGAGGGGAATTAGGAGGGAAACCATCATTATTAGCAATAGGATTAAGGAGGGAAATCATATTCACCCCTCAACTACTCTTATTTTATATAGATTTGCAATTGAACGGTTGAGATTTAGGAGGGGAATTAGGAGGGAAACCATCATTAGCAATAGGATTAAGGAGGGAAATCATATTCACCCCTCAACTATTCCTATTTTATATTATGTTGATAAGAAGGCTATGAGAATCTAAATCTCTACATTACAATTTTGTAATAGCCATCAAGAGTTTTTCAATTTTCGTAATTTTTTTCCGTTAAATGTAGCATTGCTTAAAGAAATTATAAGCATTTATCACTCTTATGCATGTTCTTTTTTTTTATTAATATTATTGGTTGCATATACGTTTTTTTAAGGGGTCTTTGTATGTTTTAAAACATTGTATTAATGCTTAGATAATTTATCCATGCCTATTCATCTTTTCTATATATAGATTTTTACGGTTTTATACTTTTATTAGCATTTAGCAATTAAAATGAATTTTAGGTAGCAACATTTATATAGATGCATATACGTTTTTTGTTTTTGTTTTTGTTTTTATTCTTTTTTATATTTCTTTGATTTTTAAATTTAGAGCATTTGCTTCTAAAAAAAAAGTAGAGTATTTATTTATAAGATGCAATAAGTAAGAAATAATACATCTATATAACATAATATTGATAACTTTTGGCTAAAATATTTTGGAACTATGTATTTATATTAGACTCATTTTTTTTATTCATATTTTTTTTTCTGATGCAGTCTCTTTTACTCATGTATAAATATATCATTTCATGTATTTGATTTATAGTATTTAATACAAAAGTGTAACCTCTTTTACTTATATATATATATATATAATATTTTTAATATTGTTAATGTGTGGTGGGTATTCTCTTTGGCTGGTTCTATTCTTATATTTTTTTGGCTTATTGAAGTTTTTTTTTCCTGAACTTGGTTACTCTTTAAGAATTGATCCTTAAACTTTTTTTCGATACTTTGAGTCCTTAAACTTTGCTCAAATTTTGAAAATGTTCATTTCATCACTTAAGTGGTTATATGACCGAGGATATGCCATGTCACTTTTGTCACATCGATAGGTAACGTGCTAGATGATAGTCATAGTGACATATAAACTACAACTATCCCTAACTCAAAGTCCCAAATCTTATTATAAACTATAACTATCCCTAACTCAAAGTGTGGAAAAGAGACTCCTCTTACCTTGGAAATCCTAGTCATAGTGACATAGTCATTTTTACATCCGGGACTTGCTCCGGGGTCAGGGTTAATAATAACGTGCTGGATTTAAATAGGGACATGTGTTAAAACTAATTATAACATTAATATATATATATATATATATATCAAATAAATTCATTTTTGTCAAAATAATAAATATATATCATTATACAATAAAAATATATCACTTTTCCCTAAAACATCTCTTTATTTGAAAATATAAGGATAATAAAAATATTGACGGATCGTCAAATAAATTAGATAGATGAATAGAGGGAGTTGAGGAAGTACCTAAGAAAAATTTGAGATTGAATGATTGACTCTTGAGTTATTGGACCAAGAAATTAAAAAAAAAAACTATAGTTCTTCATGTTCTCCGATGATGCCCTCTGTGGCTCTGTCTCTCGCCAATTCTCTCTCTTTTTTTCTTGCTTCCACGTCTTGGGGTTGGGGTGGGGTTTCTTTCTTTTATTCTTAATTTTGGTTTGGGGTGGGCTGGGTAGTTCATTAGGAAATTGTGTGTATATATATATATGTTTTGTTTTTATTTGCGGGTCAATGTGTGTATGTATTTTGGATTATAATTAAAAGTTTGATGATCCAAAATATAAAATACATTTAAGTAGAACAATATTGTATTTTTAATTATTAAAAACTGATTGAAAAATAATAAAGTTACTGGTCCCTCCGGATAGATATTGCGTATGAAAAATTATCGAAATTCAAAAGTAAATATATTTTTTCAATCTTGATATTAAACTTGATAATATATAATATTTAAAATTTTGAAGTAGAAGATTATTATATACTAACTCTTATCCCGTGCAATGCACAGGTTGTTGATATTTTAATTTTTTTATATTAAATATTTTAAATTAAAAATTATTATTATTTTTAGATATGATCATAGAAGCCTCATCTCTTTGGGTTTATCTTTTTGAAGATAATGATTATTTTTTTAACAAAATGATACTGAGGATAATGATTTCATACAAAATTAATTATAAGCAAATATATCAATCTTTTTTAGATATGTATAAACTTTTATTAGATGTTTGGGTTTATGATGGACTCTTTACTATGATCATAGAAGCCTCATCTCTTTTGGTTTATCTTTTTGAGGATAATGATTAATTTTTTTTAACAAAATAATACTGAGGATAATAATTTCACCCAAAATTAATTATAAGCAAATATATCAATCTTTTTTAGATATATATAAACTTTTATTAGATGTTTGGGTTTATGATGGACTCTTTACTATGATCATATAAGCCTCATTTATTTGGGTTTATCTTGTAACATCCCAAATTTAATTCCAAGCAATAATTAATTAATTAATATAGTTAAAGTGGAAGGAACGGGTAGATTAATGACTTAATGAATTTTGGTAGATAGGTGAGTGGTGATTATAGGTCCTAGGGGTTGTATAGAAGGCAGTTGTGGCTTTGGGCAAAGTCAAATAAGCGAAATCGGGAGTTAAATCGGCGTTTTAGATGTTAGAAATCGACCGAAAAGAGAAAATTAGAAATTTATTATAGGATGCTAAGAAAATAAATTCCACCGTTGGATGTGAAGTTTGTGGGGTGAAGAAGCATGTCTAAAAATTTGGGCCCGATCCGACGGTTGACGAAAAATTTATGGCAAATCGAAGTTTCAAGTTCCTGGTGCACGCCCAGGCGCACCAGGGTGCAATTGGTGCACCAACTCAGGGAGCTAGACGCTCAGGCGTGCCCCGTGCGCACCAGTCGCACCAGCCAAGGGAAAATGGCGCACCAGCACGTCCCACCAGCACCAGCACGCGCGCCAGCTCGCATCAGCAGCACCAACTGGTGCGTGACCGCGCTCAGGCGCGTCTGAACCGCGCTCAGGCGCGCACGACACCAGATCAAATCTGGTGCGTTGGATTCAGCTTGGGCACCAAGTTGGCCCATCTCAGCCGTCCGATTCACCTTGTCTTGGCATAAAACAAATTACAACAACAACAACACCACATTTCCTCCATCATCAACATCATCTCTTCCATCATCCTCCTCATTCTTCCATTCTCTCCACCCTTCTCTCCTCCTTGGTCCAAGAAGCACAAACCAACATCAATCATATAAACCCCAAGAATCAAACCAAGCAACCATCATACTCACCATTCCACCAAGAACCCAACTCCATCATCCTCTTCTATTTCCATTTCCCTCTCATAAAACAAAGAACAAAGCTTATCATCATCTCCTTCCTTCCTTTATGATTTAAGAAACCAAAACACCAAGAGCCAAGCAAGAAATCCATCAACACAAACCCTCCTCCTCCTCTCCTAGAAATCGTGAGCCTCCCTCCCATATTCTTTGGGTTGTTCAAGCTTCCACTATCATGGGGACCCCTTCATGTTCATGCTCCACCGTCCTAATCCTTTGTTAGCAAGCACTCTAAGTGGACTCAAACTAGGAGCAAGGGAGTCAAGCTAGGGGAGCTTAAATTCAAGGTGTTGGGCTAGAGCTTGGAGTTTATCATCATCCTCCATTAAGAAGGTAAGAGGGTTCGTATTACCTTAGCTTAGGAAGTAGATTCTCTTTAGTTATAGCGATGGCTAGGGGTAGAGAGGGAGTATAGCATAAAAACCTTAGGGTATTTGATAATGAAAATAAAGGAAGTAATTAGTGGAGAATAGAAAGAGTAACTAGTGAGATTTGTGAGAACAAATGCATGAATTATAGTGGATAGGAAGTGAATAATAGACAAAGTAGATATATATAATTAGAGGGTAATGAGAATAACTGGATGACAAAACATAAGGAAATTATAAAGGAACTAAGAGTGAATGATGGAGCAAAAATAATTTCGTTGTAAGCTTGAAAAGGCATGGAAATTGTGGAAGGAATGAAATGTTATATTATTGGGGTAACCAAGAGATAGGTAAAGAAAAGGGAAAGTGTTAGTGATAGACTTGTTTTAATTTAGGAGTACGAGGTGCAATAATTAAGGAAAATATAGAGATAAGTAAGCTAAGTAAAAAGGATAATTGTTGTAGATAATGACTTGAGTTGAATAATGGAATTGAAAGGAAATTAGATAATAAATGAGTTAGTAATGAGAGTAATAATTGGACAATGGGAAATTATATTGTTAATGTGAGAAAGGACCACCTATTTAGGTGTGGGTATAGGAATGTGAAAGGTGAATTTAGGTATGAACGACCCCTCCCAAAGGGAGTGCGACAATACTAACGATTAGGATGGACCCTTCCAAATGGAAGTGCGGATAGGCGTAAATTCATAGGATCCTCCCTAAGTGGAGTGCGAATATATATAGATTAGGATGGACCCTCCATAACGGAGCGTGTATAGATTAGGTTCGACCCTCCATAACGGAGCGTGTATAGATTAGGATGGACCCTCCATAACGGAGCGTGTATAGATTAGGTTCGACCCTCCATAACGGAGCGTGTATAGATTAGGATGGACCCTCCATAAAGGAGCGTGTATAGATTAGGTTCGACCCTCCATAACGGAGCGTGTATAGATTAGGATCGACCCTCCATAACGGAGCATGTGTAGAGTAGGACCCTCCACAATAGAGTGTGAATTTTAGACCCTCCCGTAGGGAGTGTGACTAGGTATAATTAGGACCCGCCCTTGTGGTGTGCGATCAATAGAAATAATACCCACCGAAAGGTGCGCGAAAGAATGAAATGGAAAGATTAGAAAGGCATAGGGAAATCATGTAACTGAAATCATAGGGAAATGTTGAGCTGTATAAAAGGAAAGTGAGGTAGTATATGATTTGGATAGTATGGAGTAGGGTAGGACCTTGGTTTATTACTATGCTTTCGTAGAAGCTATATTTCTAAGTTCTGTGTAATGCTACCCTTCTTGATATACTTTTACAGGTACCGAAGCGGAGCATGCACTAGTCGTGGCCGAGCAGGGGCACACTCCACAACGTGAAGTGTGAACGTTAGGGGGTGATATTATATTGGTCCAAGAATTTAGCTTTGGCTTTTGATGTATATAAATATTATGTAATACCTTTTGGGGAAATTAAACTATTTTATAACTTGATTATTATTTTGGAGACAATGTCCTCGAATGTATTGGACTAATTTGTATTTTGCCCTGTTGGCATACTGCTGGTTATATAACAATGTTAAACAGGTTTTCAAGGAGAACTCTTATTTTTGGGATATCCATAAAACAAAGGAAACTCTGTCCGATTTGACAGAGATTTTTACAAGCTAAAATGGTTTTAAAAAGAAATTTTCAAGTCACTAAATAAATCGGGGTAGTTAGAATGTTATTTAAGATAGGGTGTTACATATCTTGATGAGGATAATGATTTATAAACAAAATTAATTATAAGCAAATATATCAATCTTTTTTAATTAAAATTGTTGATAAAGAATTTGTAATGTCCAAGACACAATGTCCAGAGTATATCCCTAGCTCAAGGATATGATTAGATCTGAGAGCTAGAGAGTGATATGATGTTACTGTGTGATTTCTTAGGTATACTAGATTTCCAGTTGGGACAACTAGGGTTTTCCTAATCACTGGTGTGTGCAGATGTGCGATTAGGGAGTGAGAGAACGTACCTGAGCCCCTTGCTGGAGACAGCTATTTATAGGGGTGACATTGTACCTTGTGGGCCTATACGGAGGTCCAGCAAGGCAGCTAACGTGTCCCATTTAGGATAAGGGATGAGTCATTCATTCTTATCCTGTGTTGGGAGTCCTTATCCCTGTGGCGAGTTAGGCTCACGCGCCCCTAGCTCGGACCCTCAAGGGGCGAGGCCCATGTGCTCGGTCCAAGGTCGCTAGGGTGGGTCCTAGAACAAGCGCTCGGCCTGGATAGGCGTGACCTGACAGATAGATCAATCTGGTCGGCCGAGTATTGTAAGGGTAGGACCGAGGGTCGGTCTACCACATAAGCCCCCTAGCTCGGTAAGACTTTTTGAGTCTTGAGCCGAGCTGAGAGTTCTTTGAAGTTGAGGCTGGAGAGGCCGAGTGTCATGATCGAAATGGGGTAATGACCTTTGGATAACTCAATGTGCCTCGCTGTCCCTTCATCTGTTTGACAGGACGTTTGAGTGCCCTTCTGCTGACACGTGTTGCATGTTGTCAGTTGCGCCATTATTGTGCATGTTGGCTTTTGGGTTTTTCAAATATCCCCTCCAGTGGCTACGCGCCACGTTTCCCTTTTCGTGGCTCAATGCAAAATTGGGCCTTTTGCTTCCAAGCCCAATTACTCAGAATCGTGGGGGGGGGGGGAGTTCCATTTTGAACTTCAACTGTCCTTTCAGTTTCCCCACTCTCACTTTCTTCCAAACCCTGCACTTCTGATATCTCATTCTCACTCCTGCGATTTCCTTTCTTGGATTCCAGATTCTTCTCCATCACATTCTTTCTGTCATCCTCTCTTGAAGCTTTTTGCTTCCCTTTCGCTACGCCAATCCGATTCGTGCCAGTCTTCAAATCGCAGGTACTTTGATTCTTTTTCGTTGAACTGTTCATTTCCAAATTCTTAGGCTCTGGTTTCCTAGTTTTCGTTTGGTTTTGCGTTTCCTTCTGGGTTTCTTTTCTGGGTTTCTTATTTAATCATGGATAACAAATGGTCATGGTATGAAAAGTGGTCTAAGATTTTAAATTTGAGTGACATTGAGGATTCTTCCTCCTCTTCTTCATCCTCTTCTGACTTGGAGGTCTTAGATTTCTTACCCTCACCCTTCCGCCATCGTATGGCGGATCCTGCGGTAGAGACACCGTTAGCGGTGGATTTTCCCCAAAATTTCGCAGAGGAAGAAAGCAGAAAGTTAGCGTATCGGTTGGCGAAGGAGCGGGCGCAAGTGGCGTCTCACTTCTCAAAACGTTTAACTTTGAACCGTTCTAGGGAAAGGCCCTTTTGGGAAAAACCGTAAAGGTTAGGGGAAGGTGTAGTAGGCTCGGCTATAGGACAAATAGACCTAGGGTTAGGGTATCTGAAAGTTATAATTTTATAGATTCTGACGTCGAGTCTTCCCTTTCCCCAGGTATGGTTCGTCGGTGCGTTTCGCATCCTCATGAATTTCCTGTGCCTCCAAAATTTGAAGCTTACGACTGGGTTGATCTGGAGGTGCTTGGTACAGGATCAGCTTTGGTCAACAACAATTTAGGCCACATCCGAGCTCACGTGCTCCCCTGCCCCTTGGATGAGGCTGGGACCTCTTATGCCATTAGCGCTCCGTCGGTTAACGACCGGGTGTGCACCTTAATTGAAGAGAACCGCAAGGAGTTCTTTATGTACAAGGAAGTTTTTATAAAGCTAGGCATTAAGATGCCCTTCTCGGATCTTGAGATGGCTCTGCTGCGGAGGCTGCGTTTGGCCCCTACCCAATTACATCCTAGTGGTTGGGCCTTTGCTCGGGCATTCCAAAAGTTCTGTGAGGCCCGAAGGTTGATGTGCACACTCAAAGCATTTCTGTGGTTGTATGTACCCCAAATAAACATTTTAGAGAAGGGGTCGACCAAGAGGGCATGGGTGTCGCTGAAGGCACGCAATAATTATGCTCTATTTACTAAGGTTACCGATTCGTGGAAAACCTTTAAGCCTTTATTTTTCAAGTATCAGTTCGTCAGAGAGGGAGCTTGTTGGTTTATGGAGGATGGTCATCCTCGGTTCCCCCTGTCGTGGTCTTCTGATTTTCACGATAGGAGCCCAAAGCTTTACCAATATCACTATGATACGGAGTTGTCGGAAGCGGAGAGGCACACTTGTGATACCTTTTACAAATATCTTAGAGAGAATGGTCAGGTTGATATTAGCAACATTGTCATCTTCCCCAATGAACTTGTGAAAGCCGAACTTGGTAAATTTTGTTTTTCACCATGCTTTTGGACTTTTCTTTTTATAGTCAGAATGGCCAAAGAGAACAAAGCTGCTGCTCGTATGAGGGAGCTTGCCAAGGCTAGGTCGGGTGAAGCAGCCAGGTCCCCGAGTGTAGCCGCCTCCTCCGAGGCCACCCCATATGTGACCGTTGCTTCAGCTCCACCTTCTGAGGTCGAAATTGTGCAGGATGTCCAAGCACCATCTGCTCGTGCGGCTGAGGTTGCTACTGCGATTCCTCTAGTTGGTGTTGAAGAGGAGGAAGAAGAAGAAGACCGAGTACCTTTGTCTAAGAGAGTCAGATTAGATAAGGGAAAGGGTAAAGTTATTGAACTGTTGAAGCCATTGAAATCTTCTGAGAGGAACTTTGATTTTGAAATATCTGATCCCGAGGAAGAGACCGTTTGGGCTCGGAAACTGCGGGAGAAATATGTGAATTTGATCTACACTCCCAAGGATAGGAAGAGGTTGTCGGATCAGACAACCAACACTTTGAAGAACAACTGTAATTTTCTGGCCAAGAATATGCTGAGGGCGGCAAGCTACGTCTTTCATGTAGCGGCAAATGCCGAAGAGATAAGTGCAGCTCTCTCGGAGACTGAGAGGGAGAAAAGGAGGGCTTCCGCGGTTCAAGTAGAAGGTCTACTTGCTCAGATCAGGGAGAATGAGGCTAACATCCGAGCGTTGACGGAGGCCAACACCAATCTTCAGAAAAATCTTGAGGTATCCGAGGAGGCTCGGGAAGCTGCTGTGAAGGCCAAGGAAAATGCTGTTGGGAAGGAGGTTGAAACAAGAAGGTTGCTGCAAACTGCTGAAGAAAAATTGGTTGAAGCTCGACGCAGAAATACTGGGTTCGAAGGAGTTCAGGGTTGGTTAACTGATGCAGAGAATACTATAACTAGTTTGCAAGAAGATCTTGAGAAAGTTCGTCAGAAGGCTTTAAAACACAAGGTTTTGGCCAAACGGAATCATTTCAACTGGGATCATGCAGTGAATGATTCCTTTGTTAACGCCGTCAAGCAACTGAGTTTAATGAATCCCGGGATCCGAGTTATCGGTGAAAATCCGACCTTTGGGGTCGATGGTGGTCGTATTATCGACTATGCCCAAGGTGACAGAGAGGTAGATTTGTCTGCGCCGAATCTCCCTAATCCCTTGGACTTAGAGAATGAAGATGAAGCTGACTTTGATGGGTCAACCATTGTGCTTTCCGAGGACGAGGATTAGATCTCTTTTTTTTTGTATGTTTCTTTTGATGATGTAGTTGACTGTGTAATATGATCGGTGTTCTGACGATCATGATGCTATTTGACAATGAATTTATTGCTTTTGAAGTTTGCAATTTCTTCCTATTTTGATCTTTAGCTTTTTAATTCGACGGTAATCGAGTTTTATCCTTTTTTGTTATAATCTGTTATCGAGATTTCGGATCTCCTACCTTTGGCCAAGGTGGGATCCTCGGTCCTCGGCTTGTAGAAACTGTTTAAGTTTTTAGCCGGGCATCTCTAAAAGTACTTGTGATTATTAGTTTATAAGTCCCTGTTGGAGAGACATGTATAAACACCCAAGTTCGACTCGGTGGCGAGCCGAGAGGAAAGGGTCAGTACGTTAACAGAAAGAAAATTCGAGGATGAAGTGCTGGAAAAAGAGAGATCTTCATTAAGTTCTTTCAATCTGTTTACAAACAGCGAATGTCAAATACAGAAAGTATTGAAATGACAAAAACATAAAGATGCTAAAATAAACGACATCAAAGTAGATAAAATTGAAACAACAGAATTTTAAAATTAGGGTTGAAATTTTGCAGAGGTCGTTGTGGGATTCTGAATCAACTGTAATAGGGTTTGAGTTTTGTAGCGTTCCAGGTGTTGTTTAGTTGCTGCTTTGTCAATGTCTCCAACTTGTATGCCCTAGACCCTGTTCTTGAGGTGACTCTGTAGGGGCCTTCCTAATTCCTGGACAATTTTCCTTCTTTGGCATTTCTCAGGCCGATGTCGGCTCGTCTGAGGACTAGATCTCCTACAGCGAAATTCTCAGAACGACCCACTTGTTGTACTCTCGAGACTGCCTTTCTTTTGCTTTCTTTTCTCGGGCAGCCGCGAGAGCTCGGACCTCATCACTGAGAGCTAACTCTTCCTTCAACAAATCATCATTTACTTCCATTGGGCGCTCGGACATTCAGAAGGTGGGAATCCGAGTTTCAATAGGTAACACAGCTTCACAACCATAGGTGAGTCGAAATGGGGTTTCTCCTGTGGAGGTATGTATGGTCGTGCGGATTGACCATAGCACCTCAGGAAGAATGTCAGCCCATGACCCTCCAGCTTCCAATAGTCTTTGCTTTATCCCATCAATGATGATCTTATTCACCGCTTCTGCCTGCCCGTTCGTTTGTGGATGCTCAACCGACGAGAAATGGTGGGCTATATGGAAGTGGTCGACCAATTCCTGGAAAACCTTGGCGGTGAACTGCGTGCCATTGTCGGTTATCAAAGTATGCGGGACGCCGAAGCGAGCGATGACTTGTCTGAGAAATTTTTTTTGAATTTTAGCTGAAGAGATTGTAGCCAAAGCCTCGGCTTCGACCCATTTGGTGAAATAATCCATTGCGACCACAACGAACTTTAATTGTCCAAGAGCCGTTTTGAATTTTCCGATAATGTCCATGCCTCATTGATAAAAGGGCCATGGGGTGATCATCGAGTGAAGCTCGGTCGGAGGTCGCTGGAAGACCTTTCCATGGAATTGGCAGGACTTGCATCTCTTGACATACTCTGAAGCATCACTTTGAAGTGTGGGCCAGTAATAGCCTACTCGGAGGACCTTGCGGGCTAAAGCTTTTGCACCTACATGATGGCTCGAGATTCCTTCATAAACCTCGGCCAAAACGAGTTCGGCCTCCACAGATTCCAGACACGTCAACATGGGGGAGTCTATTCCCCGTTTGTACAGGGTATCACCAATCATGGAATACTGGGCAACTTGCTTGACTATCTTTTTTCCTTCCAAAGGATCGGTTGGCAAAACTTGGTACCTGAGATATCGCTTGATAGGGTCCATCCAGTCGGTGGTCAATGGTATTGCTAGAACCACGCTTGGCTGATGGACGGTTTCCTGAACTAGGCTTTTGTTGTTCTCGGGGCCTTTGGTGCTGGCGAGCTTGGAGAGGATATCTGCTCGCCCATTGGAGGCCTTGGAGATATGAGTGATGGAGAATTGTGAAAAGAGGTCTGAAAGAGCTTTGACTTGTTCCAGGTACTTTTGGAGAATCGGTTCCTTGGCCTAAAATTCTCCGTTGACATGGGACACTACTAACTGAGAGTCACTGAAAATTTGAATTTCTGAGGCCCCCATCTGATGGGCCATCCGCAAGCCAGCCAACACCGCTTCGTACTCCGCCTGATTGTTGGAGGTGGGGAACTCGAACTTTAGGGAGTATTCAACGCTGAGGCCTTCAGCACTCTCCAGAATTATACCGGCCCCAGCCCCCTTGCTGTGGCTGGAGCCATCCACATAAATCTTCCAAAGCTGCGGTTTGTTGGAGAGATGAGGGTTTGACAGTTCTGAAACAAAATCTACTAAAATCTGGGATTTGAGGGTTCTCCTCAGATCACAGGTTACGTCGAATTCTGATAGCTCAACGGACCATGAGACCATTCTCCCAGCCAAGTCAGGTCGGTGGAGCACCTGTCTTATCGGCTGGGTTGTCCTGACTACAATGGGTGGTTCTGAAAATACTGCCGGAGTCTCATAGCAGTAACCTCCAGAGCAAAAGCAAGTTTCTCTATCTTGGAGTACCTCACTTCAGGTCCTTGCAGGGCCTTACTTACAAAGTACATGGGTTGCTCGGTCCCTGAGTCTTCTCTGACCAAGGTCGAGCTTACAGATGATTCACCAATTGACAAATATAAAAACAGTATCTCCCCCTCCCGAGGGCTGGTGAGGACGTGAGGGGTCGAGAGGTATTCCTTGAGTTCAGCAAACGCTTGTTCACAGGCTTCATTCAAATGGAAGTTTTTGTTCTTTCTGAGCAGTTTATACCACGGGTGGGCCTTCTTGGCTGCTTGCGGGAGGAATCTTGAAAGAGCCGCCATCTGACCTGTCAGCATTTGGACCTCTTTCACATTAGATGGACTGTGCATGTTCAGAATGGCTTGGCATTTTTCTGGGTTAGCCTCGATGCCTCTCTGCCGAGGTTCAGGCAAAAAGATCTTTGTTCTTCTTCAAAATTTCGAGCATTTCTGCTCATGTTTTCCCGGAGAGGTTGGTCCCCAGTTTCACTTTTCTGCTCGGGGCTTCCTCGTCCAACACAATGAATTCCCACTCTCCCTGGGGGGTCGGCCTTGTGTCGTCCTGATCGGACCTAACATCCAGGTCCGTCAAAAGTACATTTCCTTTGTTCAAACTTAACTCCGGTTGGATTTCTTCTGGGCTTTTGAGTTTTGCCAAACTAGCGTTATAGCATAGTCTGGCTTTTTCCTGTTCGGCTCTGATTGAGACAACACTTCCATCAGAGCCCTCGAATTTCATGGTCAAATGGACAGTTGAAACAACCGCCCCAAAGGCTTGCAAACATGTTCTGCCGAGGATGGCATTATATGCCGACGGGCAGTCAACAACCAAAAACTTGATGATTTCAGTTCTCGCAGGAGGATGGTTCCCGAGTGTTACAGGGAGTTGAATATGTCCTTTGGGGACAACCGTGTCCCCTGTGAAACTAATTAGTTTCCCTTCGAAAGGGGTCAAGTCCGAGGTTTTCAACTTTAGTGCTTCAAAAAGGTTCAAGAACATGATATCTGCAGAACTGCCCTGGTCGACAAATATTCTTGCAACCTCATAGTTGCCTACCAGAGCAGTAATGACCATTGGGTCGTTGTGACCCGGGATGATTCCTTCAAGATCCTCGTCGGAGAAACAGATTGGGACACTTTTTGTGGTTCTCTTGCGGATTGGATGGTCTTGAACAGCAAGTACTTGATTGATGTATTTTTTCCTATCAGATCTATTTTCACCTCCTCCCGCAAAACCTCCAACAATGGTGTTGATTCTGAGGTTTTGCGGGGATTGGTTTGTAGCTACTTCCACCATAGCTATTCTCTGTTGATTAGATGGTTGTTGCTGATTGGGGTGGTGATCGGTTTGTCTAGTTGGAGGTCGAACATTTCTGTCTGGGGAGGGGGTCCTTCTTCGGGCATGCCGGTGTAGTGCCTCCCTGAGTAACTGTTGTAACTTCCCATCTCTTACCAATTGCTCAATCTCATCTCTTAGCCAGGTGCACTCATCTGTAGTATGCCCGTATCCCCCATGATACGAGCAAAACTTAGAACGATCCTGGCGTTGGCTTCTTTTTAAGGGAGGAGGTCTCTCAACCATTCGAAGGTTAGTCTGCATAGTCTCTTGCAGGATCTGACTTCTTGGGACAGTGAGAGGGGTGTACTCGTTGAACCTGGGCCGAGGGATGGTGAATCTCCTGTCACCCCTGGGTCCTCTTCCCCGCTCCTCCCTCCTCCCTCCTATCATCTTTTCTGTCATCTCTCCTCGATCTTGCTTGAGAGGAATGCTCCCCTCTTTCACCTCTTTCTCTATGCCTCTTCCATTTGCTGAATTCCTCCAAATTGATAAACTTGGTGGAACGGTGCCTCAATTCCGCCATGTCCCTCGGCGGTTTCCCTACCAGCGAGTTTTTGAAGTCTCCGTTCCGAAGTCCCTGGGTAAATAGAAATATTGCGAAGCTCGGTTCAAGATTCGGAACAGATCCTGCCTCCGAGTGGAATCGGGAGAGATACTCTCTCAATGGCTCTTTCGGAAGCTGCATAACTCCTGCTAGTGCGTGGTCGGATTTCGGTTGCACGTAGCTAGCTGTGTATCTGTTGAGGAAGACTCTTTTCATCTCTGCCCAAGAATTAATGGAATTTCTGGGCAGGGCCGAGTACCACCTCAACACGGGTGGTTGAAGAGTCATTGAAAAAGCTCGGCATTTCATCAAATCCCTCCATCATAAAAATTCATTGCTCCTTCAAAGGATAAGATGTGCTCCAAAGGGTCGGTTAGACCGTTATACTTTGCTACGCTGGTGGGGCCGAGGAAAGCAGAGGGTGTCTCGTAGGCCATGATACGTGGGGTGAAGGGGTGACCTGGGTGAGAAGAGTTTTCAGTTTCATAAGTAGCTGCTATGGCTGGATTTATGGGAGGTGGAGGGGGTAAGGTGATTGGACCTTGTAGATCCTGAACTGGCGCGGTTGCCGGGGCTGTTTCCATTGCCCATGCAGCAAGCGCGTTCATGTTGATCTGTTGAAGGTCGGCTATGGCCTTTCCTTGCTGCTCCAACATTTGAGCTTGTTGCTTGATTATTTCTGCGAGTTGGGTTTCTCTTCGGCCCTGGGAGTGTTCCCTCTCTTCGCCGGAAACGCGGGCGTCAAAGGATTGTCCAGAGCCGCGGTTTTGAACACGGTTATGGGGAGTGGGACTTGCTTGTCTCGAAAGAACAGTGTAGGGACCACTGTGAGTTCGGGCTGGTATAGAGTGGTGGCTGCGGGCTGGGATTTCAAGTCTAACTGATGGCATGCTTTGGTGGGGTGGGTGAGGCGGGTTTCTTCCTTCAAGATCTCTTCCATTGTCTGCACTACCTTCCACCAATCTCTGATGGTTTCTTCCAGCCTGGTGGTTAGCAGCACGAGAGTTGTTTCCATGTGTGTTTGCCATTTTGGGTGGGACTGATAGTTTATCTTCCCCACAGACGACGCCAATGTAATGTCCAAGACACAATGTCCAGACTATATCCCTAGCTCAAGGATATGATTAGATCTGAGAGCTAGAGAGTGATCTGATGTTACTGTGTGATTTCTTAGGTATACTAGATGCCCATTTGGGACAACTAGGGTTTCCCTAATCACTGGTGTGTGCAGATGTGCGATTAGGGAGTGAGAGAACGTACCCGAGCCCCTTGCTGGAGACAGCTATTTATAGGGGTGGCATTGTACCTTGTGGGCCTGTACGGAGGTCCAGCAAGCGCTCGGCCTGGATAGGCGTGACCTGACAGATAGATCAATCTGGTCGGCCGAGTATTGTAAGGGTAGGACCGAGGGTCGGTCTACCACATAATTAATTTAAATCTGAAAAAAATTATTATTGTTTTTTTAGTTTGATATTTATGCAGTACAACATGTCTGAGTGTATTTTTCAATATGCTATCCCAAATTTTTTCACTTCGAACAAATATTCAAAGGGTTCTAAACATAAAATTATGGGTGCCGATAGAAATTGTTATTTTCATTATATGTTTTTCCTTGGTTTTTTTTTGGATAATCTGAAGAATCCAATGACGACGTACTGTAATTTTGTTTAGCATTGCTGTTAGTCGTTTTCAATTTTTTTCAAACAAAAAAGAAGTCAATCATATATATATTGCACCACTACAGCAGAAAAAAAAATTAAAAAATTGATATTTTTAATGCAATAAAAATAATCACCTAATCATTTGTTTAATTTTTATTTTTTCTGTGCTCATGGCTCATGGGTTTGTACCAATCCCATTCCTATCTTTTTACTCTTCCCTCACACGCAGCGTGGTGAGCACACACCGCATCCTCCCTTGTCGGTAGAGGGTGGACAGATTAGGTTGGCAAATTGCAACATTGAGTGTTTCCACAATTCCACGCGTTAAACTCTTCCTCAATACTATATTTTCACCACGAGAGATTTATGTTTATGACCTAACCATTGTTCTTATGATTAAGAGATTAAGTAATACAGTAACGTTAAAAGTTAAAACTATCTCTTTCGGTGTCTCATTCACGTTTCATTATTTATTTATATTTACACGTATTTATAAAAAACACATCCAAAGAATAAAAAACAATCACAAGTTGACACCTTGATTATCAATATAATATAATAAATAATTGAAGAATTAATTATTGGTTATTTGGTGACCAAATAATTTGTAAAAATTAAATAACAAAGGGAATGGTAATCATGTGTGAACAACTAATATATTGATGTGTGAGTTTTACTTGACATGGTTAAAATAACACTCCATTGCCACATCATTATTTACATTTAACAAATCTAGACTAATGATAAAGACCTAAATTAAATGGTCTACCCCAATCATCATTCTTCGCGCAGCAATGAAGCATATGAAGCTTGTTGTTCTTCCCAATGCAAAATGACAATGGTGATGAATGCGTGCAGTGAGATTGCAACTTATTATATGGTGACACATTGGAAGAGGTGGTGGTTCATGAACAATAAAAAAGCGAGGAGAATGATGAAGAAGGTGGCTTTCATGACTTGAGAAATCATCATATTTATAGTTTGAAATATGTGATAACTAAAAAGATATTTGGGTTTATCATGAACTCAAGCATCATCTCATTGGGTTTATCAATCTTTTTGAGAATAATGATTTTTTTTAACAAAATGAGGATAATGATTCCACATATTCCACATATAGATAATTTATTTAATTTCAAATATTAATTTTGGACAGATAATTTATTTAATTTTAAATTATAATTTTGATTAAAGACGATGTTATCTACCTACATGCTCTGGTGCGAGTATTCCTTAAGCGAACAAACGTGATACCTCGAAAAGGGATGTTTTTATATAAGGATAGTAGATAACTTAAACCGGTAATATATTAAACCAGTCCAGAAGCTAAAAATAAAACAACCTCCGAATACTATGAAAATTTACAGGGACTCTCAAAATATTAAGTTAAACATATTTTTCTGAAGAAACTATTTATAAAAATGCCTCTAAGGCTTGTCACTTGAGCTCCCTGTCAAAATGTTAATTAAACTAAATAAAAGTACTACTTTATTTTTGGAAAACGTATGATAACAAATTATACTTATTTTGACTAGAAAACATATTTCAATTAAAATGATAAAATCAAAATTTTATTACGACACTCAAATATTGAAAACATCATATTAAATCATTTAATTATTTTGCTAGAGGTATTAGAAATAACAGGATGTTACAATTCTCCCCCACTTATTGGAATTTCGTCCCCCGAAATTCCGTTCAATTCTTTCAATGGAGAACCATCCCAAACGCAAGGTCTTTCGGCTAAGACATTCACTTCTTTTTGGTTCCACTCCCCCACTTGGAATTGACATACTACCTTGCATTAGTACGCCACTGAACTCTTACACTCAATGAAGACTACAAGTTATGGTTCAATTTGGTTAGTTCGACCGGAAAAGCTTTAAGGTTCGCAAGGTTTACTCCTTTGATCGCCAAACATTTCAAGAGTCTTACCAGAAAGACTCTCAATTGGCCTTGTGTTTCTAAAATCAGGCACAATTCTGGAGATAGTGTCCAAGGTCATCTAGGCTTTCCCAGACATTTACACTTAACCTCTGAAAAGGGGTACTAGTCAGGCTGGTTTCTGCCTTCTATGTCTGATTGGTTCTGTGCCATTTTAAGACTTCTAACGACATCGACCATTAATAAACGTAAAGATCGAGGCATCAGTCCCAATCTCACATTCATCAATAGTGACATCATTGTCAGATTTACAAATAGCACCGTCACTTAACAGCTGCCGGACCCAGAGACACCTACTTCTATTCTTACACGCTATCTAAACGGCAGAATCAACAGGGGTTTGATCACAATCTACCCAAAGACATACAACTTAGGTACTACTCTTAAGCCCTAATCAAACACATTTATTGTTCAAGTAGGCATTTAGTACATACACATCATTCAAAATTCAAGCATGCACAACATTTCATATGTAACACCCCAATTTGGACATAGAATTTTTAGCAAAAGTTCGCGCCATTTTTTTTTATAAACGTTGTTTATTTTCTAACGTCTTAATAAAAATGATTTTCATCATCTGAGTTTAACTTTCGAAATAACTTAATTTACAAAATATCCTTTCATGCCATTCTATTCCAAACTGAGACATTACAAAACATCTTTCCAAAAACGACATTATTTTTCTCTAACGGTTTCCTTGAAAAACATTTAGTTATATTAAAATTTGCGGTAATACCATTGATACAAAAATTATACTGAATAGGCATTTCATTAAAATGGTCATTACCCAAAAAAGCATGACATTGATTATAATGAAGATTTTAAACAAAAGGATCTATGCCAATATTAAGAGTACATTAGTCTTATCAGAGCAGACTCTATCTACCTAAATCTTATGACATAATGTAACATCCCAAATTTTAATCCCAAATATAATTAGAATAATAGAGAGAGTAAAATAATAGTAATAATAATAACAAGGTTAAATGAGTGTTAAAAAGGGATCTTTTAGCGTTAGAACTGTATAATAATAGAAAATTAAGAATAAAGTACTTAAATGATTTAATATAATGTTTTTAAGATTTGAGTGTCTTAATAAAATTTTGATTTCATCATTATAATTGAAATATATTTTCTAGCCAAAATAAGAATAAATTTGTTATCATAAGCTTTACAAAAATAAAAGAGTACTTTTGTTTAGTTTAATGGCAAAACTACTCGTTTGGTCCCTTAAGTTATTTATTTGTTCTAAAGTGGTCCCTTAAGTTTTTTTGTTCTAAAGTGGTCCCTCAAGTTACAATGATTTTGATAGGGAGCTCAAGTGACAGGCCTTAGAGGCATTTTCATAAATAATTTCTTTAGAAAGATATGTTTAATTTAATATTTTGAGCGTCCCTATAAATTTTCAGAGCGTTCGGAGACTTTTTTTTTTAGCTTTTGGACTGATTTTATTATATTGTCGGTATATGTTATATTTAATGATTTGTTATTTCAAAATTATAAATATTATATTTTATCAAGTTTAATATCAGGATTGAGAAACTATATTTACTTTTGAATTTCGATACTTTTTCTTACGTAATAGCTATCTATAGGAACCGATAACTTCATTATTTTTCAATCATTTGTGAATAATTAAAAATACAATATTGTTATACTTAAATGTATTTTGTTTTTAGGATCGCCAAACTTTTGGTTATAATTCAAAATACCTACCTACGTTGACTCATAAATGATAACAAAACATAAAATAATATATATATATATATATATATATATATATATATATATATATATATATATATATATATATAATCCTAAACTACCCAAAACCCACCGTAACCCAAACAAAGAAAAAAAAATAAATAAAACGCGTGGTGGCCACCACGTGAATCCAAAAGAAATAAAAGGCAAGAAAGAAAGAGTACGTGGGTGACTAGAAAGAGTGCTGCAACATTTAGAAAGATAAACAAAGAAGGAAAGAGAGTGGGCGACACAGAGAGGAGACTTTGTCTCTTCCGGACTTCTCGATCCGATTACTCAAGATCCGTCCGTTCAATCTCAAATCCTTTTTAGGTAAATAACCTTCTCAACTCCCTTTACCCATCCATATAATTTATTCGACGATCCATCAATATTTTTATTATCTCTATATTTTCAAATAAAGAGATGTTTTGGGGAAAAGTTATATATTTTTATTGTATAATGATATATATTTATTATTTTGACGAAAATGAATTTAGTTGATATATATATATATATATATATATATATATTTTTAATGTCATTATTTGTTTTAACGTGTGTTCCTGTTTAGATCTATTGTTGTCCCAGACCCTCGAGTAAGGTGCGGACACGAACGTCATATTGTTTCTATTGCTAGGATTCCAGGTAAGAGGGTTGCCTTACCTTAATTTAGGCTGTGATTTCTAGGTCGATTATGGTGATGGCTAAGAATAGAAAAGATTAATTATGAGAATAAACAATAGGGTAGTTGATTTTAACAATAAGTTAAGAATGAGAATAAAGAAAATGGAACGACAGGAAGGTTTGAGTGTATGTGTTGTATGATGATGTTTGTGAAGTTGTGGCTAGTAAACTAAGTAGGAAAATAAGGACAAAGAAAATATCTGGATGTGTGTGAATATGTGTAAATGATTTGTATGTTGAAATGTTGGAGGGATTGGGGATTTGAAATGAACCTAAGGTATATATATATAGTAATTAATGAGAAGTATAAATTCAAGGGGTGTCTCGTGATGTATGTGTGTGCGATGTGCGAATGAATAATAGATAATGAAAATAATGTTAAGGAACCTAGATGATAATAAGATGTGTAAACAAGAATTGGAATCAAGTAAATAAATAAGATAGAAAAAGGAATAAGAAGTTGTAACATGGAAATGTATGAATGTGTGTCGATTGTGAATGTTTGGATTGTTTGTAAACCCTCAATGGGATAAAACGAAAGCGATAATAAGTTTTTAATGAAAGAAAGGAGAGAGGAGAATGACTAAGAGAAATTAAAAGTAAAGGAAAGAGAATAAGTAATAGAAACACAAATAAGAGAAAAGATAAATATTTAAGAAAGAAAGAGAATAAGAAGCAAAGTAAAAGAAGAAAAGACTTAATGAGAAAAACAAGAAAAAATTAAATGAGAAAGAGGAAGAAAACCAAACTCGGACGGTCCATGTGCTCCGAGGATAAAGAAACATAACCCTGACAGCCCATGTGCTCGGGGAAAATAAAGAAATAAGACTTTGGAATAAAAGAAAGAGAAATATCGGCAGACAGTCCATGTACTCTGTCGAAGCGCAACCTGGACGGCCCATGCGCTCTGGGGATTACTAGCGCAACTCGGACGGCCCATGTGCTCCGAGGATAATTAAAATGAATATCGGCGGGCGGCCCATGTGCTCTGTCGAAGCGCAACTCGGACGACCCATGTGCTCTGAGGACCCGGACGACCCATGTGCTCTGGGGATTACTAGCGCAAACTCGGACGACCCATGTGCTCCGAGGATGATTGAACTCAACCTGGACGACCCATGTGCTCTAGGGATGAGAAAAGAAAAGAAAATGATTAGAAAATAAAAGAAAAGAAAGGAAAAGAAAGAAAAGAAATGTAAGACTGAAAGAAAAGAGAAAGCATAACCTGGACGGCCCATGTGCTTCAGGGATAAGAAAGTAATTGTAAGAAATGAGGTAAAAGGCATTGAGAATTAAGAATGGTTAAAGAGTAAAAGAGTTAACTAATAAGGGAATGTAATTAAATGTATGAATGAATTGCGTGTATGAAGGTGTATGATTGTTATGAGCTAATAATAGGATTAGGCTTAGTTTATTATCATGACTTCTTAGAGGTTACTTCCTAAGTTCTGTGTAATGCTACCCTTCTTGCTATATTTTTCAGGTACAGAAGGAGCTTGCCCAAGTCGTGGCCGAGCAGGAGTACACTCCACCACGTGGAGTGTAAAGTTGTCACGAGTGGACTTTAGTTTATATTAAAAATGTTATTTTGGAAATTTAAAATATGTATTAGTGTATGCCCTGAAATTTGTATTAATCGGGCGCTAGGTTTGTCCTGATTGTAATATGATTATGTTTTTATGTTTTAAAATTTCTCTGGTCTGAACAGGTACAAACAGGAAATTTTGGCAAAGTCCGAAAAACAGAGGAAACTCTGCCGGATTTTCGTCGAAATTTTCAAGTACCATTTTTTAATAAAACTCAATTTAGCTAATTAAATGTGAGGGTGTTACACATAACACTACTCCTAACATCAGGTGTCTCCATTTGTCCTTCTTGAACGTCCTCCTCATCAGGTTCCCATATCTCAAAGTCTTCCTGAAGAACATCAGGCTCCCAAATAGTTGCATCTTCTTCTAACACGTACTCTTGAAACTTCTCTTGAATTTTTTCGTCCGAAATATCTGTAAATCCTTCCCATGTCCATCCAGTCTGCTCGCAATTCCCAAAATATTCCAAAGACGCTATGTAACACCCTCAATTTGAGTTTAAGAGCTTTATGGAATTATGAATGTAATTAAGAAAGATTAGCAGGTGTAGAGTAAGGTTTTTGGTGGTAACTAAGCCTAAGTTTAGTATAAGATTCAAGGGAAAAGCCTTAGAATTAGAAGACTAGCAAAAATGAGAAAAATGCAAAGAGTAATCGATTACCTTTGGAGAAGTAATCGATTACAGAGCCTCAGGTGGAAGTACTAGGAAATGTTGCATTGAAAAGTAATCAATTACCTTTGGGTCAGTAATCGATTACTCAGCCTCTGCTAGAAATACCAAGAATGTTGCATCAACCCGCCCAGGCGCGCTCGTGAGGCACCAGCCCCATTTTTTTGGCGCGCCAATTCCACTCCTGACCGCACCAGCCGCACGCACCACGCACCAGGCCAGGAGCTGGTTCTGTCCTCGCGCTCAAGCGCGAAAAGTGGCGCTCAAGCGCCAGCGCGAAACCAGATCAGATCTGGTGCATTGAAATCCTGCTTGGTGGCTAAGTTTTCAATTCCAGCCACACGATTTTCAGGCTTCATGGCAAGGAAATAAAGCATTAAATTAAAACACAACACTCCTTTCACACTTCCTCACCCTCATCAACCCACCATCTCCATCAATTCTCTCAAGCTCCAAGAGCACTCCATCACCCTTCCTTCTCACACACTTGATTTTTGGGCACCTCAACCCAAAATCAAACAAAACCCATCAAGCTTACTCCATGGATTTTGATTGAAGCTCATCCCTTTCTCCTCCTTGGTTCACACGATTCACTCCCTCCTCCCATTCTTCTTGGTTTGCAATTTTCACCATTGACTGGGTAAGCTAGCTTCATGCCATATATTAATCTCTTTTCCATTCCAATTTTCCTTAACTCATAGAAATTTTGTTCTAAAACCCTTAGGGTTCTTGCACTCATGGTTATGTAGGGATTGTGTTCCATGCCTTCCAACCCAAACCAAGGCAAGGACAAGGATCACTCATCTTGTGCTCTCTCAAATAGGATTGTGTACCATCATTTCATCATTTCCTTATTGAGGTGGCAAGCTAGGCTTAGGAAATTCAAGTTTCCAAGATTTTGAGCTAGGGCTCACTAAGGTTCTATTTACTTCTTGCTAATTTAAGGTAAGGAGTGGGTTATAGTGAGTATTACCGTACTCTGGGGTTTAGTTTACAATATGCATATAATGGGTACTAAGATTTTTGTGTTAGTTTAGATTGATATGATATAGAATAATTGTTAAAATAGAATTTATGACTTAGGGAAATTATTTGATGTTGATATGTTTCATCTTGATATTTGGTAATTGTTGATAATTTGAATGCTTGATTTGTGAAATGACTGAGATATTATGTTGATTAGAATTCAAGGCAAAGAATGTCAATAATGAATAAAGTGAATAATAATGGAAGTGCAGTTGAATTGAGGATCGGTGCATTGATAGAGTAGGTGCCCCTGCCGGGTGTATCAAATTCCCAAGGGCTACGTTCTCAACCAGGCATGAAATTCCCATTAGGTCCAAATTTCTGTTAGGCATCGATGCACCAAGACTCAATTCACTGCCAAAATAAAAGACATAAAATGTGTTGAGAATGTGAAAAGTGAATGAATTCAAATAACTGAATGTGTAATTGGAATGTGGAAAATTATATGATAGCATAGCTTAACAGGTGAAGCCTTTTGGGTGATATAGAGACCTGGTTGAGCGAGAGACCCCTGGGTGTGCCAAAGTCCTGGCAGGAGCGTTAAATTCCTAGTGATGCAAACCGGTTCTAACCGGGAGTGTTGTCCAGACGTGGTAAGTCGTGATCGCGCATGTGGTGCGAACGCAATAAAGTCGTGACTGGAATACACTGAATGAGAAATGTGAATATAAATTGTGAAATGAGAATAAAGGGCATTATGAGATTAATGTATGAGAATAAAGAGATAAAGTTGACTTGAGAAGTTAATGAATACTTGAAAATGAATTGTGATACATTGACTCTTATTTATGATGTTGTGATTGAATTGTGGTATGTGTATGGCTTAGTGTTGCATTATGTCTTAATTGGAAACTGCCTCCCCATTTTATGTGTAATACTCACTCCTTACTATCACCACAGGTACTGAGGAAGAGTTTGCACCTGATCAGGCCGAGCAGGAGTACTCTCCCTCACAGGGAGAATAGGTTACCTTTATCTATGTAGGACATGGGAATGTCCTGGGCCCAATAATCTGATGTGAATCATTTTTGTTGTATATATAATGTAAATAGTTTTTTGGGGGCCCAGGACGACTCCTTTTGGGAAGGGGTCTTATTTTGGGGAAAAACTGTTTTCCTAAACTTGTTTATATTCCGCTTAACTCTGATGCTTATACTCAGATGTCTCATACTGTGGTATCTTGATGTGAGCACGATGTGGCACTAGATGATATATATATATATATATATATGTGAATAGCCCTGCTGGCTTTGAAATTTGAATGATGTTGTTTATCAGGTTGCAGGTAAACCGGAATTTTTGGGAAAGTCCTAAAAACAAACGAAACTCCGTCCGTTTGACGGGAGATTTTTATGAATTAAAAAGAAAATTTTAAATTCACTATTTTAATTAAGGGTATAAAAGGGTAAATAAACTTAGGTGTTACATTTTATGGTATCAGAGCAGTTTCCCTCGGCCTTTGGAGTTATGAGCTACTCCATTGATTACTCACCGAGCGAGTAGTCGATAATTATAGTTTAGAGTCTAGAGTTTATTGATAGGATGTTTAAATTATTAACTATGCTATTAAGCATTAATTGTCGGCCTTGTGCATGACTAAACAGAATGGCTGGTAGACGGATCGATAATGATGGGATCCGAGCTATTCTGGAGCAGATGGTGCAAATGCAACAGAATCAGGGGAACAACATCGCAGCAGCAGCAACAGCAACAGCGGCTGCAATGATTCCTCAACCCCCAGCTCCAGTGGCTATCGATTGGTTGGCGCGGTTCAGAAAGAACGATCCGCAGAAGTTCGAAGGTGGTTTTAATCCCGATGGGGCACAGCTATGGTTGCAAGAGATCGAGAAGATTCTTAACACTATGACACCACCGGACGAACAGAAGGTTCTGCTAGCACAGTACATGCTTACTAGTGAAGCGGAACATTGGTGGCAACAAATGCGGAGGGGTCTGGAGGCTAACAATCAGGCGATCACTTGGCAGTTGTTCAAGGACCGTTTTCTGGGCAAGTACTTTCCTGAAGATGTTCGGAGAGAGAAGGAGATAACTTTTCTGCAGCTCGTGCAAGGGAACATGAGCGTCGGTGAATATGCTGCTAGGTTTGAGGACTTGATCCGATATGCAGGAAGTTACAGGGATGCAGATGAAAGGACCAAATGCATCAAGTTCGAGACCGGACTTCGTTCTGAGATCAAAATGGCTTTTGAGTATCAGAACATTTCTAACCTGTCTCAGTTGATCAACATGACTAGCACTTATGAAAAGAGTCGCAAGCAGCATGCAGCTGAGAAACGCGGCAAAAATGTTCAGAAGACTGGAGGTCCTATCAGGGGCAAGGGTTCGGTGCAGCGACCAGGTCCTTACTCCCAGCCTAGATCAGGCCCGGTAGTGAGTACCTAGGGTTCTATTCCGACTTGTCCACATTGTGGCAGGCAGCATAGGGGAGATTGCTAGAAGTTGGATCCGAGCAAGAGGGTTGTAACCTGTTTCAGATGTGGTCAGCCAGGTCACATGAGCATGAATTGTCCTAAAAATGCAGTTAAGAAGGAGGTGAACGTGGCTAAGGTTCAGAGAGCTGGAGACAATCGGGTGACTCAGAAGGGCAAGGTGTATACTCTGGACGGCGAGGAGGTTACTGATGCTGATGAACTGATTAGAGGTACCGGCTATGTTAATAATGTTCCTTGTGGTATTCTCTTTGATTGTGGGGCTACCCATTCATTTATTTCTGTCGATTGCATGAAGAAGTTAGGGTTATCTGCAATAGAAATGCCTTATAAATTATCTGTCTCTACACCTACAAAATCTTCTGTGGTCACATCAACTATGTGTTTGGATTGCCCACTTCGAGTATTGGAGCGGGAATTCAAAGTGAATCTAATCTGTTTGCCTCTAACTAAACTTGACATCATTCTGGGCATGGACTGGATGTCTCGACACCATGTTCTGATTGACTGTCATCAGAAATCAATTACAATCAGCGATCTATCTTTATCTGCCTTGGAAATGAATGAGGATGCAGAGATCAGTCAGATTCCGATAGTTTGCAAGTTTCCAGAAGTCTTTTCCCCAGAGATTCCTGGATTACCGCCGAACAGAGAAGTGGAGTTTAGTATTGATCTGATGCCTGGTGCCGGTCCTATTTCTATAGCCCCGTACCGGATGGCACCTCCGGAGTTAGAAGAGTTGAAAAAGCAGATAGAGGAGCTTTTGGCTAAGGGTTTGATTAGACCAAGTGTGTCACCTTGGGGAGCTCCGATTCTTTTTGTTAAAAAGAAGGACGGAAGTCTCCGAATGTGCATCGATTATAGGCAGTTGAATGCGGTGACAGTGAAAAACAAGTATCCTCTCCCTCGCATCGATGATTTGCTGGACCAATTGCGAGGAGCAGCTGTATTTTCTAAGATTGACCTTCGATCGGGATACCATCAAATCCGTATCCGAGAGGAGGACATTCCTAAAACGGCGTTCAGGTCGAGATATGGGCATTTTGAATATGTTGTTATGTCCTTTGGTCTCACTAATGCTCCGGCCATCTTCATGGATTATATGAACAGGATATTCAGGCCGTACTTGGATTCTTTCGTCATAGTCTTCATTGATGACATCCTCATCTATTCTAAGAGTCCAAGTGAGCATGCTGAGCATCTTAGAATAGTGCTGCAAATTCTCAAATCCAAACAGCTTTATGCAAAGCTTTCTAAGTGTAGTTTCTGGTTGAATGTAGTGCAGTTTCTGGGGCATGTCATTTCTGAGAAGGGTGTTGCTGTTGATCCTTCTAAGGTGGAAGCGGTACTTAAGTGGGAGAGACCTAAGTCCATTACTGAGATCAGAAGTTTTCTTGGTATGGCTGGGTATTATCGGAGGTTCATTGAGGGGTTTTCTAAATTGACTCTTCCTTTCACGACTCTTACACGGAAAGGTGTTCCGTTTGAGTGGTCCCTGGAATGTGAAAGTAGTTTCCAAGAGTTGAAGAGGCGGTTGACTAGTTCCCCAGTGTTAATTTTGCCGGACCCGACTCAATCCTTCGTGGTGTATTGTGATGCTTCTAAACAAGGGTTGGGTTATGTGTTGATGCAGCAAGGGCAAGTCATAGCTTATGCATCCAGACAATTGAGGCAGCATGAACAGAACTATCCCACTCATGATCTTGAGTTGGCGGCTGTGGTTTTTGCTTTGAAAATATGGAGGCATTATTTATATGGTTCGAAGTTCGAAGTCTTTAGCGATCATAAAAGTCTTCGCTATCTCTTCGATCAAAAAGAGTTGAACATGAGATAGAGGAGGTGGATGGAATTTTTGAAAGACTATGACTTCGATCTTCAGTATCATCCGGGAAAAGCCAATGTGGTGGCCGATGCACTAAGTCGTAAGACTTTGCATGTCAGCAATCTGATGGTGAAAGAGATGCAATTGATTCAAGAGTTTAGTGACCTTAACTTGAACATGCAAGTGAAAGAGAAGAGCATCGTTCTTGAAATGTTAAGGGTTACTAATGACTTGGTTGGTCTTATTAAAGAAAGGCAAGCCGATGATGTAGAGCTGCAAAAGTTGTTAGAAGGGGCATCGGGCAATGAAGAGCCCGACTTTGTGAAGGGTTCTGATGGCATTATCCGATTTAGGGGTCGGATATGTGTTCCTATGGATTTTGAAGTTAGAAGAGATATCCTATGGGAAGCACATCGAACCAAGATGAATTTTCATCCTGGTGCAACAAAGATGTACCAAGATTTGAAAAGGATTTATTGGTGGCCGAAGTTGAAAACCGATGTGGCCGATCACGTGTCTCATTGCCTAACTTGTCAGAAAGTTAAGATTGAGCATCAAAAGCCTGGTGGTCCTTTGCGATCACTTGATATCCCGGAGTGGAAATGGGACAGTATAGCTATGGACTTTGTGACGGGTTTACCAAGGACTGCTGGAGGATGTGATGCAGTTTGGGTGGTTGTGGACCGTCTTACAAAGTGTGCTCATTTCATTCCTATCCACAAGAAATATACTCTGGAGAAGTTGACTCAGTTGTATATCAGGGACATAGTCAAGTTGCATGGTGTTCCTACCAGTATTGTATCCGATCGTGATCCGAGATTTCTATCTAGATTTTGGCAGAGTCTTCAGGAGGCATTGGGTACTAAGCTGAAATTTAGTACGGCTTACCATCCGCAGACAGACGGACAATCTGAGCGTACTATCCAGACACTGGAGGATTTGCTGAGAGCATGTGTCCTGGAGCACGCTGGTAGTTGGGAGCAGTTACTGCCGTTGATGGAGTTCACTTACAACAACAGCTTTCACTCCAGTATCGGTATGGCACCATTTGAGGCTCTCTACGGGAGGAAATGTAGGACGCCTCTGTGTTGGTTCCAGATAGGTGAGAATCTGTTGACAGGTCCTGATATTGTGAAAGAAACAACTGAGAAGATCACAATGATCAAGAATAAGATGAAAACTTCACAGGATCGCCAGAAGAGTTATGCTGATAGGCGAAGGAGACCCTTGGAGTTTGATGTTGGGGATCATGTATTCCTAAGAGTGTCTCCGATTACAGGAATCGGTAGGGCAATTAAGTCCAGGAAACTAACTCCTCGGTTTGTTGGGCCTTATGAGATTCTGAAGAAGGTTGGCCCGGTGGCTTACAAGATTGCCTTACCCCCTCACTTGGCAAGGCTTCATGACGTGTTTCATGTTTCACAATTAAGGAAATACGTCCATGATCCTTCGCATGTGGTTACCTTAGATGATTTGCCTTTGAAGGAGAATTTGACTTTTGAAGTTCTGCCAGTTAGAATTGAAGACAGGCAGGTGAAGCAGCTCCGAGGCAAGGAAATATCTTTGGTAAAAGTTATCTGGATCAGGAACAATGTGGAAGAGGCTACATGGGAACTGGAGGACAAGATCAGGCAGTCTCATCCACAATTGTTCGACGAATTTCGAGGACGAAATTCAGGTAAGTGGGAGAGAATTGTAACACCCTTAATTTGAGCTTAAGAGCTTTATGGAATTATGAATGTAATTAAGAAAGATTAGCAGGTGTAGAGTAAGGTTTTTGGTGGTAACTAAGCCTATGTTTAGTATAAGATTCAAGGGAAAAGCCTTAGAATTAGAAAACTAGCAAATATAAGAAAAATGCAAAGAGTAATCGATTACCTTTGGAGAAGTAATCGATTACCTTTGGAGAAGTAATCGATTACAGAGCCTCAGGTGGAAGTACTAGGAAATGTTGCATTGAAGAGTAATCGATTACCTTTGGGTCAGTAATCGATTACTCAGCCTCTGCTAGAAATACCAAGAATGTTGCATCAACCCGCCCAGGCGCGCTCGTGAGGCACCAGCCTCGTTTTTTTGGCGCGCCAATTCCACTCCTGACCGCACCAGCCGCACGCACCATGCAACAGGCCAGGAGCTGGTGCTGTCCTCGCGCTCAAGCGCGAAAAGTGGCGCTCAAGCGCCAGCGCGAAACCAGATCAGATCTGGTGCGTTGAAATCCTGCTTGGTGGCCAAGTTTTCAAGTCCAGCCACACGATTTTCAAGCTTCATGGCAAGGAAATAAAGCATTAAAACACAACACTCCTTTCACACTTCCTCACCCTCATCAACCCACCATCTCCATCAATTCTCTCAAGCTCCAAGAGCACTCCATCACCCTTCCTTCTCACACACTTGATTTTTGGGCACCTCAACCCAAAATCAAACAAAACCCATCAAGCTTACTCCATGGATTTTGATTGAAGCTCATCCCTTTCTCCTCCTTGGTTCACACGATTCACTCCCTCCTCCCATTCTTCTTGGTTTGCAATTTTCACCATTGACTGGGTAAGCTAGCTTCATGCCATATATTAATCTCTTTTCCATTCCAATTTTCCTTAACTCATAGAAATTTTGTTCTAAAACCCTTAGGGTTCTTGCACTCATGGTTATGTAGGGATTGTGTTCCATGCCTTCCAACCCAAACCAAGGACGGGACAAGGATCACTCATCTTGTGCTCTCTCAAATAGGATTGTGTACCATCATTTCATCATTTCCTTATTGAGGTGGCAAGCTAGGCTTAGGAAATTCAAGTTTCCAAGATTTTGAGCTAGGGCTCACTAAGGTTCTATTTACTTCTTGCTAATTTAAGGTAAGGAGTGGGTTATAGTGAGTATTACCGTACTCTGGGGTTTAGTTTACAATATGCATATAATGGGTGCTAAGATTTTTGTGTTAGTTTAGATTGATATGATATAGAATAATTGTTAAAATAGAAATTATGACTTAGGGAAATTATTTTGATGTTGATATGTTTCATCTTGATATTTGGTAATTGTTGATAATTTGAATGCTTGATTTGTGAAATGACTGAGATATTATGTTGATTAGAATTCAAGGCAATGAATGTCAATAATGAATAAAGTGAATAATAATGGAAGTGCAGTTGAATTGAGGATCGGTGCATTGATATACTAGGTGCCCCTGGCGGGTGTATCAAATTCCCAAGGGCTACGTTCTCAACCAGGCATGAAATTCCCATTAGGTCCAAATTCCTGTTAGGCATCGATGCACCAAGACTCAATTCACTGCCAAAATAAAAGACATAAAATGTGTTGAGAATGTGAAAAGTGAATGAATTCAAATAACTGAATGTGTAATTGGAATGTGGAAAATTATATGATAGCATAGCTTAACAGGAGAAGCCTTTTGGGTGAGATAGAGACCTGGTTGAGCGAGAGACCCCTGGGTGTGCCAAAGTCCTGGCAGGAGCGTTAAATTCCTAGTGATGCAAACTGGTTCTAACTGGGAGTGTTGTCCAGACGTGGTAAGTCGTGATCGCGCATGTGGTGCGAACGCAATAAAGTCGTGACTGGAATACATTGAATGAGAAATGTGAATATAAATTGTGAAATGAGAATAAAGGGCATTATGAGATTAATGTATGAGAATAAAGATATAAAGTTGACTTGAGAAGTTAATGAATACTTGAAAATGAATTGTGATACATTGACTCTTATTTATGATGTTGTGATTGAATTGTGGTATGTGTATGGCTTAGTGTTGCTTTATGTCTTAATTGGAAACTGCCTCTCCATTTTATGTGTAATACTCACTCCTTACTATCACCACAGGTACTGAGGAAGAGTTTGCACCTGATCAGGCCGAGCAGGAGTACTCTCCCTCACAGGGAGAGTAGGTTACCTTTATCTATGTAGGACATGGGAATGTCCTGGGCCCAGTAATCTGATGTGAATCATTTTTGTTGTATATATAATGAAAATACTTTTTTGGGGGCCCAGGACGACTCCTTTTGGGAATGGGTCTTATTTTGGGGAAAAACTGTTTTCCTAAACTTGTTTATATTCCGCTTAACTCTGATGCTTATACTCAGATGTCTCATACTGTGGTATCTTGATGTGAGCACGATGTGGCACTAGATGATATATATATATATATATATATATATATATATATGTGAATAGCCCTGCTAGCTTTGAAATTTGAATGATGTTGTTTATCAGGTTGCAGGTAAACTGGAATTTTTGGGAAAGTCCTAAAAACAAACGAAACTCCGTCCGTTTGACGGGAGATTTTTATGCATTAAAAAGAAAATTTTAAATTCACTATTTTAATTAAGGGTATAAAAGGGTAAATAAACTTAGGTGTTACACGCTACTCCACTATTCGAACTATCTATCCGACATATAACGGGATCTGCCATCTGTGGACATCATCCCCAATGTCCACAGAGAAGGGGAAAACAGAGAGAGTAAGCGATCTGAACGATATAATCGTCGACGGCATGAGCTTACTCTAAGGGTCACATTAAGATACAACAGGCATAAACAAGATAGATACACAGATTCTGTGAGACCCACAATTTTACCCAATTCATTTGTGAATTTATAAGTGAATTTAAGAAATTATATTTGATTTTGATACCTGGATTTAATTAAAATCGTATGAAATATATAGATATGTATATATACACGTGATATATAGATTATATATATATGCATACCAATGTTTTCCCTAGTATATTTAAATGAAATATTTTAAGGTAAAGTATTTGATTTAACTGATCTTAGAAGATGAAATGCTTTTTGAAGGATTAAGGTATCCCATCTTCAGAAATTCATATCTTTTAAACCGTACGTCGAAAAATTACAAATGATATGTCAAAACGACCGTATCGAAACTTAGATTATGAAAATGTAAAGCTTTGATTTTTATTTTGGAGTTTTCGAAATTTTATCACTGCTACAGTACTGAACGAATTTTTGAGTTTTAAGAGTAAATGTGTGATTTTAATGCATTAAATGACCTTTTGACTCAAGTGTATTTTATTTTGAAAACAAAAATACATTTCTAAGGTTTTCTATTGGACCACCGTCCAAATAAAATATATTTTCGTATTTTTTTATTATAAAATTATTTGAAATCTTATGAAGTGCATTTTTGAAGGAAACGATCTTAGAGCTTCAAAAATTCATAACTTTCAAACCGTAAGTCCAAAAATTATAAACTTTATATGAAAATGATCGTATTGAAATGTAGCATCTGAATATGTGAAAAGAAAATTTTTATTTTGACATCTACGAAAAAGTACTGTACAGTGGGGAAAAACGAATTTTTGGTATTTTTAACTTGGAAAAATTATTTTGGAGCATGAAATAAATTATTGGACTATAAAATAATTTTATTTATATATTTAAATATTTATCTAAATGCCTACTGGTTTCACCGTCCAAATATTAGCATTTTTCTAATTATTTCTGAATTATTAAAAATGAAAGCTTTAATGTGATTGGTCAATTATGTGGTGAATTCAAAATGGGCCAATGGAAAATTTTCTCCTTATTTTTATATATATGCACCGTCCAAATATTAGGAGGGAGAGAAGAGAATAATTTCTGAAAATTGTGAGGAATAAACCTTTGAATTAAGAAGCTATAGTTTTTAGAAAAGTCCCATTTAATGCTTGTGAAGTTCCAAGTGAAGAAGTAAAGTTGATGACTCACCATGGACTAGGAGGGGGATGAATTTGGGATCAGATTGGAGGGAGATATTTGCCTTCTCTTTGTGGTGGACTCGGCCTAGCCGAGGTCCTCAGACCCCTTGCCTAAGGCCTCACGGCCCTATAAGAAACCCTCTGTGCGCTGGGCCGAGCTCAAGGCTCAACGGCCGAACAGATACCAGATACGGGCCGACCTCACACTCCTACCCAGGTCCGACTTCCCTGTCCGACACCTCCCAGGGTCCGACACCTCCCTGAGTCCGACACCTCCCAGAGTCCGACACCAAGGACGGGATGACGTGTCTCACCTTATCCACAAGGACAGCTCATCCACTCATAGCTCAGTACAGGCTGACCCTACTTGGGCCTAATGCAAGCCCATTAGGGCAACCAGCTCCCCCCTATAAGTAGCTCCGTACTACATGGGGCTCAGGTACGTTCTCTAACCCTAATTGTCATTCTCACACACCAGTGATTAGGGTTACTTCTTGGCTCTCCCCTTTGCCACCAGAGGACTCCCACCAAACATCACACAGAAACCCTAGACTGAGGCTCCTTTGAAGGTCTTCTTCCCTAACCCTTGGAGGACCTCACCGTCTGGGACATCACATTGGCGCCGTCTGTGGGAAAAGATAAACTTCATTCCCAGAAATTCTACCATGTCCGAGGAACAACCAGTCCAGAGGAGGAGGAGGGAATGTCCAGGGAGAATCCCGTCAACTGAGGACCTGCGATCACACCTTGAGGCTAACAGAGCAGCAAGGTCTCCACCACCCCCCCTCCTCACCCACCATCACTATCGTCGCATCAGAGATTGCCCGCCCGGCATCCCGCTGAACGAGCCACCGTTCAAGCCTCAGCCCCCGATGGGTCCCAACAACAACCAAGAAATTTTGTTGTACAAGATCTGTTTAAAAAACCGGAAAATTTCCGGGTGGAAACTATCTCTGGAGGTTTCGCCGGTGGCGGCGAGAAGAAGTTGGAAAGGAAAAAGTACGTTCAGCAAGTATTAGCTGTTCGCCACAAGCCTATTGGTAAAAAACCATCTCGGAACATCCCAATCAGTTTTTCTGATCAGGATCTAGAAGATATCATCCCGGATCACAATGACCCAATGGTGATCGCGGCGATGATCGGCGACTTCGAAATCGCCCGAGTTCTCGTCAACCAAGGAAGCTCGGCCGACATTCTTTTTCTCCACACATTTCAAGCACTGAAACTAAGGTCCGCCGACCTCGTACATTTTGAAGGGCATCTTATCAGCTTCACGGGCGAGGCAATATGCCCCCTTGGAGCCATCCTCCTCCCGGTGACCTTGGGCAAACTGCCTTCGGCCCGAACGGAGATTATCAAGTTTTTAGTGGTTGATTCTGAATCCCCGTACAATGTGATACTGGGACGAACCTACCTGCAAGCCTTCGGGGCAGTGGTCTCAACAGTTCACTTAGCAATGAAATTCGTCGGTTCTGATGACAACCTTGTCACCGTCAAAGCCGACCAGCTCAAAGCCCGACTCTGCTATAACGCGAGTCTACGGGAAACTAGGAAGAAGCAAGAAGAACTCTCTGGTCCAACATTAGCCAAAGGGAAGGTCCTTTTGGCCGAATTGGATGTTCGGGCTGAGCAGGATGACCTTAGGCCTTCTCCTCAAGGAGAGTGGTTGGCAGTTCAAATTGACCCCTCTAACCCCGACAGAACTGTCAAAGTGGGTGCCGACCTCCCTAAGGAGATCCAGGATGAGATCATCGCACTGTTGCGAGCTAATTTGGATCTGTTTGCTTGGACCTCGACCGATATGCCGGGGATCGACCCGAACTTTATCTGTCACAAGCTCAGTGTAGACCCGAAGGCAAGGCCAGTAGCACAGAAGATGAGACGGGTTGGGACCGAGAAAGCAAAAGTCATCCAGGAAAAGGTGTCCGAGTTGCTCGAAGCCGGGTTTATAAAAGAAGTCCCATACGCCGAATGGGTTGCAAACACTGTTTTGGTTAAAAAGGCAAACGACAGTTGGAGGATGTGTGTGGATTACACCGACCTCAACAAAGCCTGCCCCAAGGACCAGTATCCGCTGCCGATTATTGACCAGCTCGTCGATAATTCGGCAGGCTACCAGTTGTTGTCATTCACTGATGCATATTCGGGATACAATCAGATCCCTATGTATCCCTCTGATCAAGACAAGACCACATTCACGACCGGAAAGGCAACTTACTGTTACACTGTCATGCCTTTCGGCCTAAAGAATGCTGGCGCAACCTATCAAAGGATGATGAACAAAGTTTTTGATGGGATCATTGGTACCACCATGGAGGTCTATATCTATGACATGATTACAAAGAGCAAGAAAAAGGAAGACCATGTCTGAGATCTGACCATGGTTCTGGAGAGGGTAAGAGCACATAGGATGAGGTTGAATCCGGAGAAGTGTACCTTCGGGGTTCCCGCTGGTGCTTTCCTCGGATTTATGCTCTCCGAGAGAGGAATCGAAGCAAACCTCGACAAATGTCGTGCTATATTAGAAATGAAGAGCCCTGCCGACCTCAGAGGGGTGCAACAATTAACTGGCAGGATGGCGGCACTGTCTAGATTCCTTCCTCAAGCTGCTAAGAAGGCCTTACCTTGGTACCAACTTTTGAAAAAAGGTACAACTTTTAACTGGGATCAGAACTGTGAAGCCTCTTTCCTTGCGCTTAAGGAGTATCTCTCTTCCCCTCCAATTCTCTCCAGCCCTCGAGAGGGGGAGAATCTTTTCATTTATCTTTCCGTAGGGGATTCCGCCCTCAGCTCGGTGTTGGTCTGAGACGAGGGCCGAAGTGAGTTCCCCGTTTATTTCATAAGCCGAGCTCTCCAAGGTCCCGAGCTTCGGTATTCCAAGATTGAGAAATTCGCATTCTGTCTCGTCCTGGCTGCACGGCGGCTACGACAATATTTCCAAAGCCACCCTATTGTCGTAAGAACCGCCCAACCCATTAAACAAGTTCTGCAAAAGCCCGACCTCGCCGGGAGAATGATGGCCTGGGCAATCGAACTGTCCGAGTTTGACATCTCCTACGAACCGAGGAAGGCAATCAAGTCACAAGTGTTGGAAGATTTTGTGTCCGAGTTCACAGAGCCCCACCAAAGCTCTAGCTCGGATACTTGGGTGATATATGTTGATGGTTCGAGCAATCAAAAGGGTGCAGGAGCTGGTGTTATTTTGGAAAATGCGGAAGGACTCAGCATCGAATACTCCCTGAAATTCGAGTTTTTAACCTCGAACAATCAGGCCGAGTACGAAGCAGTCATTGCCAGCCTCCGCATGGCTAAGGAGCTCGGTGCAACTGAAGTCCAAATTATGAGTGATTCCCAGTTGGTGGTTTCCCAGGTCGTTGGAGACTACCAAGCCAAAGAGCCCATCCTGCAGAAATACCTTGATAAAGTTAAATCCCTGGCTCTTGATTTTGCCAAATTTTCCATCACCCATATCCCCCGCAGTTCAAACTCCCGAGCCGATGTGCTTTCCAAGTTGGCAAGCACGAAAGGCGGAGGAAACAATAAAAGCCTCATTCAAGAACAAATCTCGACCCCAAGCGTAGTAATGGCAATTTCAGTACTTCTGAACTGGATGCATCCGATAAGGGCATACCTCTAACATGGAATACTCCCTGCCGATCAAAAGGAAGCAAAGAAACTTAAGAGAAAGGCGGCTGAGTATGTCATTATGGATGGAGTCCTTTATAGAAGAGGAATGTCTTCCCCACTCCTCCGATGTCTTACCTCCGAGGAAGCTCAGGAGACCTTGAACGAGGTCCATGGAGGAATGGGGAGCCACCACGTCGGAGGAAAATCCTTGGCAAGGAAGATACTGAGGGCTGGATATTTCTGGCCGACCTTAGTTATGGATTCCATTGACCATGTTCGACGATGTCCTCAATGCCAATTCTTCAGCGATGTTTATCAAAAACCCTCCGAGGAGCTCCACTCTCTAGCTTCCCCCTGGCCTTTCAGGATGTGGGGAATGGACATTGTGGGATAGTTCCCAACGGCTCCAGGCCAGCTAAAATTCATCGTAGTAGCAATAGACTACTTCACCAAATGGATCGAAGCTGAGCCCCTAGCAACCATCACTTCGGCAAGGATCCAGAAATTTTTTATGAAACAAGTCATCTCCCGTTTTGGCCTTCCACTCACATTAATCACCGACAATGGTAGTCAGTTCGCTGCCAACAACTTCCAGATATTAGCTGAGAATCTTGGAATCTCTCATCGGTTTTCTTCGGTAGAGCACCCCCAGACTAATGGCCAAGCCGAGGCCGCCAACCGAGCTATCGTTGACGGCCTCAAGAAGAGAATTACGCAGGCCAAAGGAGCATGGGCCGATCTTCTACCCGAGGTCCTCTGGTCAATCAGGACCACGGTTCAATCCTCAATCGGAGAGACCTCCTTCAGACTCACCTATGGTTGTGATGCGGTCATCCCCATCGAACGAAGGATTCATACCTTCTGAATGAGGGACAGACCCGAGGAAGAAAACGGAAATTTGATCAAAGAAAACTTGATACTGGCTGAAGAGATCCGGGACGCCGCCTCTGCTCGAGAAAAGAAAGCAAAAGAAAGGCAAGCCAAGCAGTATAACAAAACGGTACAACCCAGGTCTTTTGAGGTCGGAGATCTCGTTCTCAGGAGAGCTGACATCGGTCTTAAAAATCGAAGAGATGGGAAATTTGCTCAAAATTGGGAAGGCCCCTACAGAGTCATTTCAAAAACACACTCTGGGGCATACAGACTGGAGATTCTCGAAGGAGCCGAACTCAAAAATTCTTGGAACGTTGCAAAACTGAGAACCTACTTCAGCTAGGTTTACCTCAGATGTTATCAGCCGCCCCAGCTAAAAGTTTAAGTTCTATCTTCATTTCTGTTAACATTTTACACTTACTTCCCCTAGTCATGCTCTTATTTTCCACTTTGGGATATACCCACCTTTTTAATTCATAGGCAATGTACTCATGTTTATAATTAATAAAAAAGTACAACCTTGCCCATTACTCAAGTGCTACAGTCTTATATACGTACGTACTAGCTTCTCATTTAGCACTAGCCACCTAAATGTTGCATGGCGCTATGCACAGCCAACGTCTTGTAAATGAGATCGGCTCATATGCACAGTGTACAAGGGACACCCGATAAAGTACAGCTTGCTGTGAAATGTTCTCACATAGCTTCACTCAGCAACCTCTTTCACATCGGGGACGAGGGCACCCACCTCGGCTAAGGTGGGTAGATCCGAGATCCCTACCGTATGCACTTATATACAGTACCTCTTTTCAGAGGAAAACTTATAAGATTACTGCACTTACTGAGTCGTCCGAGCTCGGCCTCATTATCCAGGTCTGATCAAGTGTTCTTATTTTGGGTCCAATCAATTCCGAATACAACAAGTTAAAACAGGACTTGTATTCTCAAAAACATTTTTACTTGGTTATCTAAAGTGCTACAAGTCTCAAACACTTGCATTCTTTCTTAAGTTTTCTTGGTGACTACCTAACTGATCGCAGTTCGGATCCGAGCACGAACGAGTAGACATGCAACGAGTTGGTAAAACTCGCATTCATGCAACAAGTTAAAGAAAAGGCTTGCATAACTCCGACCTCGGACATAGTACATATGAAACAAGTTAGAATAAAAACTTGCATAAATATAATAGCATGCAACAAGTTAAAACTAGAAAGAACTTGTATAAAAATAAAATGTTGTACACAATAAAGCAAAATACAACCCAACATTGTCAAACATGTTACAAAAAACATAGATAAATCGCAAGCTGCCCAGCATAAGGGACTTATGTTGCTTCATCTTCAACATCGGACAGGACAACCGAGCTTGGGTTGAACTCCTCATCCGGTTTCTCCACCAAAGGATTGGGCAGATTCTCCTCGGGCTGGTCAAGGTCAACCTTGAGCCCATCCTTGTCGAAATCGACCATCTTCCCGTCCTCCACCCCAAACCCAGCAGAGGCGCCGACATACCGAATTCGGAGCCCTTGGTTCAGGTGAAGAATCTGCTCTACCGCACTGGTAAAAATTTTAATTGCCGCCTTCTCAAGATTGAAATCCGATTCATATGCGGCTACCTTGTGTTTAAGAGCTTGAGCGGCTCTTCTCTTCAGCAATGTCCTCACCTTCTCCACCTCGGCCAGGCCTTCCTGCCGACCAGCCTCCTTTGCATCCGCCTTCGCTTGGGCCAGGGCCTCCTCCTGACTTTTCCGAAGCTCCTCCATCTGCTGACGGTGCTTTTCTTTTAACTCGGCCAACTTTTGCTCGGCAGAGTTTTTACTATTCCTCAGCTCCGCCACCTCCGCTGCCATATCAAATCGGGCCCTCTTCTTGGCTGGCGACACACCTTCCGCAACGTCATCAGCAACTTCGGCCAACACATTGAAAATGTTTGTTGATCTCTTCAAGTGATAGGCCAACCCTTCGGCCATTTTCTTCCACTCGGCTCTCGACATCTTTACGAGAGCATCTTTGACCGAGGCCTTAGTAGTGGGGGTCGCCGGCCTTGGGGTGCCGGATGCATTGATGAGCTTGGTAGTTGGAGACGGAGAGCGAGGAGGAGGTGGGGCAATGATCGCTGTAGGTGGAGTAGGGTGGGGAGGAACGGAGTCGGTCGACGTTGTATCAGTGGTCGCGGCCTCATTGGAAGTACTCTCCGGCCTCTTTCTTTTGCGGGCCAACGCAGCCTTCAGTGCCTTAGACGACATTGCCGACCAATATTCCTCTGCAAACAAAAAGATAAAGAAATATCAGTAAGAGAATTAAAAGAAAATTACAAGAGTATAACTGCGAGGTTAACTACCAATTTTGGCTAAAACTTCGTTGTCAGAACACTTCATGAAAACTCCAACATCAAGTTGGAATTTTCGAGCCTGATATTCAGTTTGGAAATGGTGGACTGTGATGGCCTCATCGGCATCAAGAGTCGCGCCCGACCACCTTTGTGGCGTGCCGAGGTGGCGATCGAAGAACTCCGGGGTCCACTCCAAGGGAAACCTCGGACCCGTCTCATCCCGGAACCAAGGTCGACCAGTGCCCACGAACTTGTACTTGAAGAATCTGGGCTTAAAATGCTTCCAAGATTCCGTAAACATTCCGAACAGCCCACAGCGAGCTCGGGCTTTGGCCGATACCCAAAGTGGACCAGTAACCCCGTCTTTGTTACTAACGAACGGGTTATACATCCACAGAAAGAGTCGCACTGTGCATACCAACCCTTTGGCCCAGCAATACTTTTGAAACGCCCTCAGAAACGACCAGGTGTTGGGATGAAGTTGCGAAGGGGCCAGTCCGAGCTCTTTCAGAACCCTCATCTCTAGATCGGTGAACGGCAAGGCCACGCCGAGGTTGTGGATTAAATCGGCATAAAAAAAGAAGGAGTTGTCATCAGTTCTAGTGCATATTCTATCATTCGCCGAACAAGGGAGAACTTCATAAGAAGTACCAGCGGCATCTCCCGAACAGGGTAGTACAACTCTCTTCACATCGGAGAGCTTATCCTCGGAATCTAAACTAGACTGCACTCCCTTTGGCTCCACATCGACCCACTGATATTGATCGGCGTCGGAGGGCGCAGGATAAAGTTCAGGTCGGCTTACGCACTTTCTTGGCGGCATGGTACCTGTGGAAGAATAGGGGAGCTCGGCGTTTGTCTTACGGGTTAAAAAAAATAACCCCCCCAGAAAACCCCCTGAAGTTGTTCCGAGAGGCGAGCATCTCCTCTCTACCACAGGCACCCCCCATTCATACGTCCTCTCTCACTCTCCATCCTCTCGACAAAACTCGGCCCAGGCGTATTGTCGTACCCACTCTCTCTTCTCCTCCCAATCCCGAGGACGGACGACCTCAACGGGATCGATATCCAGGTTTTGTCTCTCACACCTACGCCTATACTCCCTATGGCGACGAAGTGCCTCGTCCACCTCCGTGGAGGAGCAGGACGAGGAGGAAGGGCCGTCCTCCTCCTCGTTACTGCTCGAAGACAGGGAGACTACCCCTACCCACTTCCTAAACCATTCCCTACTCATATTTCCCCAATCCACTTCTCCGAATTCTCTGAAAAATAAAAACAAAAAACAAGTATCCAACACCCTCCAAAAACCCAAAGCACCCCAAAACCAAAAACACCAGAAACTCCAATATCAATAACCAAAATCACAAAACCAAAACCCAGAAAGAGCACCCTATTCCATAAAAGTAAGAACGAAGTTTCCAACTCCTCTCAGGTAAACCGCGAAACCATAAGAAAAGAAGAAAAGGGAAGAGGGAGAGAAACAGGGAGAAGAACAATACCTTAAGAATATAAGCTGGGTGGAAAGGATTCGCAGACCAAGCAAATTCGCGAAGGAAGAAGGTGATGAAGGGCAAGGAAGGCGACAGGAGTTCGATGGTGCAAGAGGAAAAGAGGAGTGTGTTCTGAGAAAGAGGGAAGTTTTGCGTATGGAAGAAGGAGGGATTGACAGGGAAAGAATGAGAAGCGGTTTTGTGTGAAAGAGGGGGAAGAGAAACCGTTTTCCCCCTCAGTTTTGAAGTTTGGGCCTGGCCCAAAAAGCCCAACCCAACATGCAGCCACACATACGGAGACACGTGGCGCAGAATAGCCGGAAGCACGAACCTCGAGCAACGTCGCAGTAATGACGACGCTTCGATAGGTGTAATTTCTGACACGTGTCAGACCTGGAGAATGCAAGCGTCACTTCGGAGCAGGTGAAAGGACAGTTCTCAGACCTACTCCGTCATAATGAAAAGACGTCAGAGACAGCTGGATCCAGCTCTTGGCAGACTTGTCGTCCGAACTCCCTTGAACCTCGGAACAAGGCTCAGATAGCCTTGACCGAGCTGGGGGGCTTATGTGGTGGACTCGGCCTTTATACGGTGGATTTGGGGAAAAGGACCTAAACCAAGACCACGGAACAAGGCTCAGATAGCCTTGACTGAGCTGGGGGGCTTATGTGGTGGACTCGGCCTAGCCGAGGTCCTCAGACCCCTTGCCTAAGGCCTCATGGACCTATAAGAAACCCTCTGTGTGCTGGGCCGAGCTCAAGGCTCAACGGCCGAACAGATACCAGATACGGGCCGACCTCACACTGCTACCCAGGTCCGACTTCCCTGTCCGACACCTCCCAGGGTTCGACACCTCCCAGAGTCCGACACCAAGGACAGGATGACGTGTCTCACCTTATCCACAAGGACAGCTCATCCACTCATAGCTCAGTACAGGCTGGCCCTACTTGGGCCTAAAGCAAACCCATTAGGGCAACCAGCTCCCCCCTATAAGTAGCTCCGTACTACATGGGGCTCAGGTAGGTCCTCTAACCCTAATTGTCACTCACACACACCAGTGATTAGGGTTACTTCTTGGCTCTCCACTTAGCCACCAGAGGACTCCCACCAAACATCACACAGAAACCCTAGACTGAGGCTCCTTTGAAGGTCTTCTTCCCTAACCCTTGGAGGACCTCACCATCTAGGACATCACACTCTTCACCTATAAATAGACCATCACACCTCTCACCATTTCACACACACTACTTGTTGTTATTTTGAGAAAAAAAATATATACCAAGGGAAAAGAGGGTGAGAGTGGCGAGTTGTTCATAGAGGAAGAGGAGGAAAATTTTCTCACTTTGGGGAAGTCATTTAGCTTAAGGAAGAGAGGTAACTCTAAGTTTATATTTTTAATCTATTTTCATCTCTTCTTCTATTGTTATTAGAAATCTCTAATTCTTTTTATGATAGTAAGAACTAAAAATTTCTAATTCTTATTTTTATATTAGAGTAAACTATGTATTTGTTTTTGGTATTTTTATTTTTTGGGTCATATGAATTGAGGTTTAAGAAAAAGGGACAAAATGAATTGTTTAAAGAGATAATTTCCCCTTTTTCCTTAACCCATGATGACCAAATTTTATGTTAAATAGGAAAATAAAATTCTGGAAATTTTTGTGTTCTTAAAATGTAGGAATTTATATTTTATAGAAATTTTGTATTTGTTTGAATTATTTTATTTCTTTTGTTTGGATTCAAGATGAATGTACAAGGAATGGAAACTAAATTAAATTGAATAAGTTTAATGTACTTTTTATTTTTCTTTTCTGGACCGTGATATATATATATATATATATATATATATATATATATATATATATATATAATAGGTAGTAGTTGTTGTTAATATGTGTATAATTGTTATGTGACTTGTTTCTTAAAAAGTATAAACTAATGTATGATTATTTGATCTTTAATAGTTTTATGAAAATAAATTTAATCCTGGATTTTTTTATGGTTGGCCGAAAAATATGATTTATTTTGAGTAAAAGTTACAAATGATTCAGTGTTTTTGTTTGATAATTCAAGGAGTAATTGGGTAATTTTAATAAGGGAAAATAAATTAATAAGAATTGTATTTTTGTGTGTGATCATATGACTATGTGATTAAGTTGAGTTGTGAGTTTAGTTGCTGTAAAAAAATGATTTTATGAAAGATGTCAATTTGATATTTTATTGATGATTAAAACAATCCTTTTGAAGGTATAATATTATGTAACTTTGAAGTATAGGTGTTTTTTAAAAAATTAAAAGTATTTTTCCTAATTGCTGAACAGAGGCCGAATTATTGAGAAAAAAAATAGAGTTTGATAATTTTCCTAATTGATTTAATAATTGTTTGATGTGAATAGATGATTATTAGTATATATAAGTGTTTAGTTATTTTAATTCTGAAAAATAATTAATTCTGGAAAATTATGTTAATTCTAGAAAATTATTATTTATTTAAGATATAAAACCCCAAATGATTATTTTTATATGTGTTAGTAGTGCTTAATTTGTATATAATTATTTAAGTTTGTTTGCTTTATTTTCTTAAGTTAATGCAAGAAATTGTGGTGGCTGTACAGAAGGTGAAATTACTTTATGTGATTTAGTTTTAATCATTTTTATATAATAGAATTCGTAAAAAGAACTTAGGAAAAAGCGGCATGTGTTTTCGATAAACCGTTTAGGAGAAAACTGAGTTTTAAGAAATAGTGTATATGATGTCCAAGATTTCTAAAATAGTTGCATCAAGGATATAAATTATTTTGAAATGAATTGGTAATGTGTACTTTATGCTAAGATCTGTATTATAAGTATTTAAAAATTAACAAGGAGGTATAAAAGTGATTTTGTGAATGTTTTGATGCTTAAAGTGATTTTTCTGTGTTCTGTTTATAGCCTGTAATTTAATTTCATTGACGATAAAGAAAAAGTGTTGTGAACTTTGAATGCTTGAGTTTATATTCTCATTGAGTTATATGTGTTTATAACATGATCATGTAAAAATTGTTTACTGCTTGGACTGATTAAAAATGTGCATCAAAGAAAAATATGTTAAATTCATGCTGTATGCATAGTCTGGACATGGTAGTTGTTATAAGGTGCTTAAAAGTAAGATTTGTAGTAAAGGAAAAATTGAGATTTATTCTTAAGATATTATGATTATGTTTTAAAAGTTATATTACGATTGGAAAAGATTTTCATTATTTAAAAAGCTAAAGAAAAGAAAAAGTGATTTCCTGGTACAGTAGTCTGTGTTTGATTTCCAAAAAGGTTTTGATTTTTAAAGGAGTAATTTATTTTCTAAGAGTTTATATATTTTCAAGACTTCAAGGATTTCTAAGAAAGTGGTGTTTTTCAAAGGGTATATTAAGTTTAATTGATTCCAAGTGGTATAGAGATTTATAGAGCTATTTTTGTAAATATGGTTGATTAAAGGTCTGCATTTGGAAACAAATAGCGCAACTGTGAATCAAGCGGACGCGAGTTCTTCGCTGCATCTCGAGGTGAGAGAGAAGCCTTCTTAAGACATAGTGGCATGTAGGGTAATGTTAGGACGTTCCGTATCATCTCAAAGGTCGGAACTAGGGATCTATCGGGTGAGTAGTAGAGCGACAATTGTGTGTGTGTTTCGCCGTTCATACGAAAACACGATCCCTCGATAATAATTGTATGTGTTGTATATCCTGAATTATTATGATGTATATATATTGTTAATTGCCTGATGATAGCATGCCTGGCTTATATGTTAAATAATCTTGTTATTGGAAGACAATTTGTTCATATGATGTAATTTTGGGAATTGATTAAAAGGCTTTATGGTTTAAGGAATTGGTATGAAATCCTTATGGAAATTTATAAAAGTTTGTAATGTTATCCCCTGAGTCAAAGTGACGTGCTTGATCATTAAGTTTTGCCGGCCACGTGACTGGAACTCCGTGGTTATGAGCTTAGTTTGAAATCCGCTGTAATTCGGAAGCGCCTGTGATAAGTCAATCCCTTAGCGGTCGAGACCCGTTAGAAGTGTGGATAGAATGGGTCGACCACAATTAGGAATGGTTAACTTAGTAAAACATTTCCATAATTTAAAAGATTTAGGAACCCCTTTCTAAACCTTGAGTTGAGAGTGAAGTAGTGGAGAGGAAAGACACCCTGTTTATCTACGGATACTCAGGTATGCTTGGAGGCTGGAGCCCCTTCAAGTGGTGATTGCAATAGGGGAAGGCAAGGACGGTGAAACGTCAAGAAGCCTCGAGCACTTCTCTAGGCGGGACGGGACTACAATGGCAAGGTTCACTGGAATCTGGACTTTCGTCGTGGCAAGGATTGCAGGCCAACTGGAGAGAGTGCTGTCACCCCCTTGAGCAAATCCTAGATGGTGAGAGGGAACCTGAACGAGGCTAGAAGTCGGTAGGTGTTTGGTTTTTGGAAACTTTTGTGGAATAAATCTTGTTGACCACCGGTGTCTGGTCACATGAATTTTGATATCTTAATTACTTACCACCGGCGTCTGGTACCACCCTTCGTTTACCGACTTCGATGCCGGCGTGGTTAAGGTTCCTGTGCGTCCTATTTGCTTTCCGAACTAGGATATGGTTGGACTTGTGGAGGAGATGTAACGTATGTGATATCCATACCTTGCTCCTCGGTACTGGTACCCCGTTTTTGATTTACCGATGGTATGAAACTTAGAGACTAAAGATAATTAAATATAACGGCTATGGTTTTTAAGAGGTATACCCTTTTTGGGAAAAGATTTTATGGTAATAAATGCTATAAGGTCATGGTAATAATGATGTACATGTTTGTGTGGTCTTAATATTCCCCTATGGTAAGCCCACGCCGTCGACGATAATATCGTTTGGAAGTGCTTACTCTCTCTATTTCCCTTTCCTGTGGACATTGGGGAACAATGTCCACAGATGGCAGATCAAGGAGTGGTAGCTTAAGACAGGAAGAGGATCATGAGATGATGCACATACAAGGAGGAAACAGAAGCGGCAATCAAGGAATCTTCTAGACACTTGTGATGGGAGATAGCAATGAAGACTTGTAGTATAAGATAGGATAGTCTTTGCTTTGTATCCTATCTTAAGGTGATTAGGACATGATTAATCTGTCCTGAATGTAACCCCAGTTGTAATATGGATTATTTTAAATGGAATAAAAGAAGTTCTTTTTGATTATGTATGAAGTTCATTTAAGTAATTAAATGTTTCCGCAAGTTAACCATCGAACAAATATGGCGTTAAGAAAATAAGTTTTTGGAAATGTGTTGGTAACATCTCTTTTTGGAAAAAGGAATTTTATGCTGCAAACATTTTGAAAATCAAGTAACTCAAATAGTATTATGAAAACCTTTTTGTAAAAGATATAAAATGAACGGATTTTGGTAAATGTTAAAAAAAAAATGGCGCAAATTTTTAGGGAAAATTCTAAGTTCCAAATTGGGGTGTTACATTTAGTGGTATCAGAGCGATGGTTGTCCTTAGGGCCTTAAGTATAGTCTTACAAGCTTTCTTTGTGTGACTCTGTTCGTTAGTATGTAGGATGGGTGTCCTTTGTGGCATGAGCATAGCCTGATATGCTTACTTGCATGACCTTTTTGCTTGGGCTAAGACTTCAATCCCAACTGCTTCAATTACAACAAACCGGGACACATAGCTCGTTACTGCCGAGAACCCAAGAGAGAAGTCAATGCTGTGAAGGCAACGAGACCCCTTGGACAAGGAAGAGTGTTTGCTATGGTTGGGAATGAGAATGCTAATGCGGCTAGAAGTTCTTAGGGTCGATGTGTGTTTTTTTTTTTAATGTGGTTTGAACAAAGTGGATTTATCCACTCGTCGTGTCTAGTCTTTTGATTGTTTTGTTCCTTGACTTGTTTTGAAGGAGTTTTCCTTCTCGTACTTTGATATTTTAAGATGGAATTTTTAAGATTTAATGCATGAATGCAGTTATTTTTGTTATGTCTTGTTCTCAATAGCATGGTATTTCTCGGGGACGAGAAATCTCTAAGTTGGGGAGGATTGTGAGACCCACAATTTTACCCAATTCATTTGTGAATTTATAAGTGAATTTAAGAAATTATATTTGATTTTGATACCTGAATTTAATTAAAATCGTATGAAATATATAGATATATATATATATACACGTGATATATAGATTATATATATATATGCATACCAATGTTTTCCCTAGTATATTTAAATGAAATATTTTAAGGTAAAGTATTTGATTTAACTGATCTTAGAAGATGAAATGCTTTTTGAAGGATTAAGGTATCCCATCTTCAGAAATTCATATCTTTTAAACCGTACGTCAAAAAATTACAAATGATATGTCAAAACGACCGTATCGAAATGTAGATTATGAAAATATAAAGCTTTGATTTTTATTTTGGAGTTTTCGAAATTTTATCGCTGCTACAGTTCTGAACGAATTTTTGAGTTTTAATAGTAAAGGTGTGATTTTAATGCATTAAATGACCTTTTGACTCAAGTGTATTTTATTTTGAAAACAAAAATACATTTCTAAGGTTTTCTATTGGACCACCGTCCAAATAAAATATATTTTCTTATTTTTTTTATTATAAAATTATTTGAAAGCTTATGAAGTGCATTTTTTAAGGAAACGATCTTAGAGCTTCAAAAATTCATAACTTTCAAACCGTAAGTCCAAAAATTATAAACTTTATATGAAAAAGATCGTATTAAATTGTAATATCTGAATATATTAAAAGAAAATTTTTATTTTGACATCTACGAAAAAGTACTGTACAGTGGGAAAAACGAATTTTTGGTATTTTTAACTTGGAAAAATTATTTTGGAGCATGAAATAAATTATTGGACTATAAAATAATTTTATTTATATATTTAAATATTTATCTAAATGCCTACTGGTTTCACCGCCCAAATATTAGCATTTTTCTAATTATTTCTGAATTATTAAAAATGAAAGCTTTAATGTGATTGGTCAGTTATGTGGTGAATTCAAAATGGGCCAATGGAAAATTTTCTCCTTATTTTTATATGTATGCACCGTCCAAATATTAGGAGGGAGAGAAGAGAATAATTTCTGAAAATTGTGAGGAATAAACCTTGAGTTAAGAAGCTATAGTTTTTAGAAAAGTCCCATTTAATGCTTGTGAAGTTCCAAGTGAAGAAGTAAAGTTGATGACTCACCATGGACTAGGACTGGGGATGAATTTGGGATCAGATTGTAGGGAGAAATTTGCCTTCTCTTCACCTATAAATAGACCATCACACCTCTTACCATTTCACACACACTACTTGTTGTTATTTTGAGAAAAAAAATATATTCCAAGGGAAAAGAGGGTGAGAGTGGCGAGTTGTTCATAGGGGAAGAGGAGGAAAATTTTCTCACTTTGGGGAAGTTATTTAGCTTAAGGAAGAGAGGTAACTCTAAGTTTATATTTTTAATCTATTTTCATCTCTTCTTCTATTGTTATTAGAAATCTCTAATTCTTTTTATGATAGTAAGTGTGATGAACTCGGCCCTTATGGGGTGGATTTGGAAAAAGGACCCAAAGCAGGACCTCGGAACAAGGCTCAGATACCCTTGACCGAGCTGGGGGGCTTATGTGGTGGACTCGGCCTAGCCGAGGTCCTCAGAACCCTTGCCCAAGGCCTCACGGCCCTACAATAAACCCTCTGTGTGCTGGGCCGAGCTCAAGGCTCAACGGCCGAACAGATACCAGATACGGGCCGACCTCATACTCCTACCCAGGTCCGACTTCCCTGTCCGACACCCACCAGAGTCCGACACCTCCCAGAGTCCGACACCTTCTAGAGTTCGACACCAAGGACAGGATGACGTGTCCCACCTTATCCACAAGGACAGCTCATCCACTCATAGCTCAGTACAGGCTGGCCCTACTTGGGCCAAAAGCAAGCCCATTAGGGCAACCAGCTCCCCCCTATAAGTAGCTCCGTACTACATGGGGCACAGGGACGTCCTCTAACCCTAATTGTCACCCTCACACACCAGTGATTAGGGTTGCTTCTTGGCTCTCCCCTTAGCCACCAGAGGACTCCCACCAAACATCACATATTAATCCTAGATAGAGGCTCCTTTGAAGGTCTTCTCCGATACCCTTGGAGGACCTCACCGTCTAGGACATCACATTGGCGCCGTCTGTGGGGAAAGATAAACTTCATTCCCAGAAATTCTACCATGTCTGAGGAACAACCAGTCCAGAGGAGAAGGAGGGGGCGTCCAAGGAGGGTGCCGTCAACTAAGGACCTGCGCCTGCATCTCGAAGCCAATAGGGCAGCGAGGTCCTCACCACCACCCCCTCCACCCCCTCCACCTCCTCTCCCGCCACCACCCCTGTTTCCACCGCCACCTCCACCACCAGAATTCACCCATACCCACAGTGGACCTTACACCATCCACACTGGAGACACTACAAATCCAACACAGCATCACGGCGGAGGTCGGCGCATACAGTTAGGCTCTGAGCTCGGAGAAACTAACACGGAACAGCACCGCCACCGCGGCAAACGTGCCCACTCTGTCAGCACAACACACCGTTCCCACTCTCGACAGTCTACGCTCTCTCGAGATGCAGAACTCTTATCCTTGATGATACAACAGATGAGAATTGTAGAACAACAAGGTAAAGCTATCGCAGATCTCCAACAAGTTGCTATGCAGCGTTTGGCTGAACGAGCTTTTGTTCAAGCTCCGGCCCCAAATGAGTTCCCCCCACCACCCCCTCCACCACCTCTTCCACCGCAACCTCCGTTAACTCCACAAACCTTTGCAACACCACACACAACCGTCACACAACTTACACCACCCCCTGACCAGCAGCAACCTGATTCGGATGATTCCCACCCTGGGCATCCTTTTACACCAGCCGTCATGGCTTATGAACCACCACCTGGGTACCTCGGGCCCAGCAATATTCCCAGATACAATGGCCTCACAGACCCTCAGGAGCATGTCCTTTCTTATGAGGGAGCTGTGAACTTTCATGGTGGAGGAGATCGGCTCAAGTGCCGAGCTTTCTCTATGACCCTCCAGGCCCCAGTCCTCCGATGGTACTCAACACTTCCCAAGAATTCTGTCAACAACTGGGCAGAAATGAAGCGGGTCTTCCTTAACAGATACACTGCTAGTTGTGTACAACCCAGGTCGGACCACACGCTAGCGACAGTGACGCAGAAACCAGAAGAATCCTTACGTGCATACTTGCACAGGTTTCATAGCGAGTCTAGCTCAGTCCCCAATCTATCTCCCGAGGTGGCTGTCCTCCTTTTGACCCAAGGATTGGCCGAAGGAGGGTTCAAAGATTCACTTATTGGAAAGCCACCAAGGGACATGGCCGAGCTGAGACAGAGATCAATCAAATAAATCAATCTTGAAGAATTCAACAAAGGACAGTCAAGTAGGATGGAAAACGCTCAAGCCGCCTCGCAGAATGCCCTGCCCCGAGGTCGACCTCGCGGCAACAGGGATGAAAGAGGAGGAAGAGCAGACCAGGGAGACCGAGGTCGCTCTCATGTCGGCCAACAAGAGGACCGCTGACGTCTGTACATCACTAAGTATGATTCTTACACCCCCCTGACGGTCCTGAGGTCTCAAGTTTGGAGAGAGACCATGCAGACCGAACTCAGGAGTGTACCTCGGCCCCCTTTTCTCAGAAATCAAAACTATGTCAGGGACAAATCCAAATATTGCAACTTCCATGACGGGTACGGCCACCATACCGATCAGTGCACTTGGCTTCGGGATGTCATTGAGGATATGGTGAGAAGGGGCAAACTGCAGCAGTATGTGCGCGAAGCGGTGGAAAGACGGGGCCGAAGAAGGTCTCGCAGCCCAGACAACGATAAAGGAAAAGCCAAAGCCGACCCGTCCCCTGAAAAGAAGGAAGAAGAACCACAACGAGTAAACATGGTTGTGGTACAAGATCTAGACAAGTCACCGGAAAACTTCCGAGTTGAAACTATCTCGGGAGGTTTCTCCGGTGGTGGAGAAAAGAAGGCAGAGAGGAAAAGGTACGTCAACCAAGTTCTCGCTGTCCATCACAAACCCGTTGGCAAAAAACCATCTAGGAACATCCCTATTATTTTTTCTGACCAAGACATGGAAGACGTCATCCCGGATCACAATGATCCAATGGTGATAACGGCGTTAATCGGCAATTTTGAAGTCGCCCGAGTTTTCATCGACCAAGGAAGCTCGACCGATATTATTTTTCTTCATACTTTTCAAGCGCTGAAGCTCAGGTCCGCCGACCTCGTTCAGTTCGAAGGCAATCTCATCAGCTTCACAGGTGAGGCAATCCGCCCCCTGGGAGCCATTCATCTCCCGGTGACCCTAGGCAACCAGCCTTCGGCCCGAACGGAGATCATCAAATTTTTAGTGGTTGACTCTGACTCCCCGTATAATGTAATACTTGGACGAACTTGCCTACAAGCTTTTGGGGCAGTGGTTTCAACAGTACACTTGGCAATGAAATTCGTCGGATCAGACGACAAGGTTGTTACGGTCAAAGCTGACCAGGTGAAAGCCCGGCTCTGCTACAATGCGAGCCTACGGGAGGTAAAAAAGAAGCAGAAAGAGTTCACTGATCCGACATTGTCCAAGGGAAGAGTCTTATTGGCCGAGGTTCAGTTCGAACGAGATATCCTTAGGTCCTTTCCTCATGAAGAATGGGTGGTAATACCCCCCTTCACCTCTGCCCCAGCAAAGATGTTATCATGAATGCCAACCTTCCCCAAAAAATCCAAGATGCATTTAATGGAAATCTCCTTTCTTTTCCAGTCCTTTCCAACCCCCCTCAGGGGGAGAATTTTCTCATTTCTCTAACTGTTAATAACCCTGCCCTCCGTTCGGTACAGCTCCGAATTGAGAGCCGAAGTAAACTTCTTGCCCATTTCTCAAGCCGAGCTTTTCAAATTCCCAAGCTCTGGTGCCTCAAGATGAAAAAGCTCCCACTTTGCAACATTACCAACAATCTCGGCTGCCTCTCCTATCAGTTCACCTCGGGTGACCATCACAAGGCAGAAGAAATCCGAGAAGCTGCTCCTGGTCAGAGGAAGATAGCAATGGAAGAGCCAGCCGACCAAGACAAGAAAATAGCGCAACCCGGGTTGTCCGAGTCTGATCACCTCGCGCCCCGAGGAGCAGACATCGGTCTTAACTACCGGAAAAGCGGGAAATGAGCCCGAAATCGGGAAGTCCCAACAGAGGCGTTCTGGAAACATACTCTGGGAAATTTCCGAAAGAACCGAGCTCAAGGATTCCCAAGACTTTACAACACTGAGAACCTGTTTCAAATAGGTTTACCTCAGATATCATCGGCAGTCATCAGCATCCTCATCTGAAAAATTCAAATTCAAGCTCATTTTAAACTTTGCTTCCTTTAAATTCTGTTCATGTTTTTACATTCCCATTGTGAGATATTCACTTTTCCAAAAAGCAATGTACTCATGACTACAATTAATGAAAAGTACAAACTTGCTCATACTCAAGTGCCACAGTTTTATATACGTACGTACTAGCTTCTCATTTAGCACTAGCCACCTAAATGTTGCATGGCGCTATGCACAACCAACGTCTTCTAGATAAGATCGGCTCATATGCACAGTGTACAAGGGACACCCGGTAAAGTACAGCTTGCTGTGAAATGTTCTCACATAACTTCACTCAGCAACCTCTTTCACATCGGGGACGAGGACTCCCACCTCGGCTAAGGTGGGTGAATCCGAGATCCCAACCGTATGCACTTATATACAGTACCTTTATTCAGAGGAAAACTTATAAGATTACTGCACTCACTGAGTCATCCGAGTTTATCCGAGTTATTAATACGAGATTTTAAACACCAATGTCTTGGGTACAAGTTTTTTAGGTCCGATCAGGCCGGAGTACAACAAGTTGGTAAAGGACTTGTATTCTCAAAAGTAGTTTTACTTAGAAACAACCTCGGACGCAGTATATATGCAACAAGTTAAAACAAGAACTTGCATAAAAGTTACAATATGCGACAAGTCTCAAACTCTTGCATTTTTTTTAAAAAGCCTTTCTGGTGACCACCTAACTGATCACAGTTCGGATCCGAGGTCGAACAAGTAAACATGCAACGAGTTGGTAAAGAAAAACTCGCGTTCGTGCAATAAGTTAAAGAAAAGGCTTGCATAACTCCGACCTCGGACATAGTACGTATGCAACAAGTTAGAGTAAAAACTTGCATAAATATAACAACATGCAACAGGTTAAAACTAGAAAGAACTTGCATAAAAATAAAATGTTGTACACAATAAAGCAAAATACAACCCAACATTGTCAAACATGTTACAAAAAAGAACATAGACAAATCACAAGCTGCCCAACATAAGGGACTTACGCTGCCTCATCCTCAACATCAGAAAGGACAACCGAGCTTGGGTCGAACTCTTTATCTGGCTTCTCCATCAAGGGGTTGGGAAGGTTCTCCTCGGGCTGGTCCAGGTCAACCTCGATTCCATCCTTGTCATAATCGACCATCTTCCCATCCTCCACCCGAACCCGGCAGAGGCGCCGACATACCGAATGCAGAGCCCTTGGTTCAAATGAAGAACTTGCTCCACTGTACTGGTAAAAATTTTGCTCGCCACCCTCTCAAGATTGAAGTCTGACTCAGATGCGGCTACCTTATGTTTGAGAGCTTGAGCAGCCCTTCTCTTCAGCAAAGTCCTAACCTTCTCAACCTCAGCTAGGCCCTCCTACCGACCAACCTCCCTAGCGTCCGCTTTCCCTTGGGCCAAAGCTTCCTCATGATTTTTTAGAAGCTCCTCCGTCTGTTGGCGGTGCTTCCCTTCCAACTCGGCCAGCTTTTGCTCAGCAGCTTTTTTGCCATTTTTCAGCTCCTCCACCTCGGCAGCCATAGCAGACCGAGCTTTTTTCTTGGTCGGTGACACTCCATCAACCACATCGTCAGCGACTTCGGCCAGCACATTAAACATGGTTGTGGCCCTTTTCAGCTGACAAGCCATATCCTCAGCCTTCTTTTTCCACTCAGCTCCCGACATTTTGATGAGAGCGTCTTTGACCGAAGTTTTGGCAAGGGTGGTCGGCGGCCTCGAAAGAGCATCAGCTTCTGAGGGCGGGGTACCTGCAGCAAGGATCACCTCAGTACTCGGACTCGAAGATTGAGGAGGAGGTGGGGCTATGATCACTGCAGGCGGAGTTGGGTGAAGAGGAGCGGAATCGGTTGAGGTCGTCTCGGTGGAGACCTGGGCAGCCACCGCTTCGTTGGAAGGACTTTCGGACCTCTTCCTCTTCCGTGCATCTAGCACAGCCTTCACCGCCCTGGACGACATGTTTGACCAATGTTCTTCTGCAAACACAAAAGGATAAAGATAAATTAATAAGAAGGATGAAAGGAAATGCACAAGTATAAGAGCAAAAGTAACTACCAATTTTTGTCAAGACTTCGTTGTCAGGACACTGCATGAAAACTCCAATGTCGAGCTGGAATTTCCGAGCTCGATACTCGGTCTGGAAATGGTGGGCCATTACGGACTCGTCGGCATCCAAGGTTACGCCCGACCACCTTTGCGGCGTGCTGGTATGACGATTAAAGAACTCGGGGGTCCACTCCAAAGGGAACCTCGGTCCCGTCTCGGACCGAAACCAAGGTAGCCCCGTTCCAACGTACTTGTATTTAAAAAATCTTGGTTTAAAATGTTTCCAAGATTCGTAGAACATGCCGAACAGCCCACAGTGAGCTTGGGCCTTAGCCGATACCCAAAGGCAACCAGTGACCCCGTCCTTATTGTTGACGAACGGGTTGTACATCCACAAAAATAGCCGAACAATGCATACCAAATTCCGGGCTCCACAGTACCTTTGGAATGCTCGGAGAAACGACCCAGTATTGGGGTGAAGTTGGGAAGGAGCCAGTCCGAGCTCGTTTAAGACCCTCATTTCCAGATCGGTGAACGGGAGGGTCACGCCGAGATTATGAATCAGGTCGGCATAAAAGAAGAAGGAATTATTGTCAGTCCGGCTGCATATCCTGTCATTTGCCGAACAGGGGAGTACTTCGTAAGAGGTCCCGGTGGCGTCCCCTGGGCAAGGCAGCACGGCCTTCCTTACCTCGGCAAGCTTATCCTCGGAATCTAAACTAGATTGCACTCCCTTCGGCTCCACGTCGACCCACTGATATTGATCGGCGTCGGAGGGCGCAGGATAAAGTTCAGGTCGGCTTACGCACTTTCTTGGCGGCATGGTACCTGTGGAAGAATAGGGGAGCTCGGCGTTAGTCTTACGGGTTACAAACCCCCCCCCCCAGAAAACCCCCTCGAAGTTGTTCCGAGAGGCGAGCATCTCCCCTCTACCACAAATACCCACCGTTCATACGTCCTCTCTCTCTCCATCCTCTCGACAAAACTCGGCCCAAGCGTATTGTCGTACCCACTCTCTCTTCTCCTCCCAATCCCGAGGACGGACGACCTCAACGGGATCGATATCCAGGTTTTGTCTCTCACACCTACGCCTATACTCCCTATGGTGACGAAGCGCCTCGTCCACCTCCGTGGAGGAGCAGGACGAGGAGGAAGGGCCGTCCTCCTCCTCGTTACTGCTCGAAGACAGGGAGACTACCCCTACCCACTTCCTAAATCGTTCCCTACGCATATTTTCCCAATCCACTTCTCTGAATTCTCTGAAAAATAAAAACAAAAAACAAGTATCCAACACCCTCCAAAAACCCAAAGCACCCCAAAACCAAAAACACCAGAAACTCCAATATAAATAACCAAAATCACAAAACCAAAACCTAGAAAGAACACCCTATTCCATAAAAGTAAGAACGAAGTTTCCAACTCCTCTCAAGTAAACCGCAAAACCATAAGAAAAGAAGAAAAGGGAAGAGGGAGAGAAACAGGGAGAAGAACAATACCTTAAGAATATAAGCTGGGTGGAAAGGATTCGCAGACCAAGCAAATTCGCGAAGGAAGAAGGTGATGACAGGCAAGGAAGGCGACAGGAGTTTGATGGTGCAAGAGGAAAAGAGGAGTGTGTTCTGAGAAAGAGGGAAGTTTTGCGTATGGAAGAAGGAGGGATTGACAGGAAAAAGAATAAGAAGCAGTTTTGTGTGAGAGAGGGGGAAGAGAAACTGTTTCCCCCCTCAATTTTGAAGTTTGGGCCTAGCCCAAAAAGCCCAACCCAGCATATAGCCACACACGCGGAGACACGTGGCGAAGAGTAGCTGGAATCACGGACCTCGAGCAACGTCGTAGTAATGGCGACGCTTCTTTAGGTACGATTTCAGACACGTGTCAGTCCTGGAAAATGCAAGCGTCACTTCGGAGCAGGTCAAAGGACAGCTTTCAGACCTGCCTAGTCATAATGAAAGGACGTCAGAAACAACTGGACCCAGCTATCGGCAACTCATCCTCCGAACTCCCTAGAACCTCGGAGCAAGGCTCAGATAGCCTTGACCGAGCTGGGGGGCTTATGTGGTGAACTCGGCCCTTATGGGGTGGATTTGGGAAAAGGACCCAAACCAGGACCTCGGAACAAGGCTCAGATACCCTTGACCGAGCTGGGGAGCTTATGTGGTGGACTCGGCCTAGCCGAGGTCCTCAGAACCCTTGCCCAAGGCCTCACGACCCTACAATAAACCCTCTGTGTGCTGGGCCGAGCTCAAGGCTCAACGGTCGAACAGATACCAGATACGGGCCGACCTCATACTCCTACCCAGGTCCGACTTCCCTGTCCGACACCCACCAGAGTCCGACACCTCCCAGAGTCCGACACCTTCTAGAGTCCGACACCAAGGACAGGATGACGTGTCCCACCTTATCCACAAGGACAGCTCATCCACTCATAGCTCAGTACAGGCTGGCCCTACTTGGGCCAAAAGCAAGCCCATTAGGGCAACCAGCTCCCCCCTATAAGTAGCTCCGTACTACATGGGGCACAGGGACGTCCTCTAACCCTAATTGTCACCCTCACACACCAGTGATTAGGGTTGCTTCTTGGCTCTCCCCTTAGCCACCAGAGGACTCCCACCAAACATCACATATTAATCCTAAATAGAGGCTCCTTTGAAGGTCTTCTCCGATACCCTTGGAGGACCTCACCGTCTAGGACATTACAGTAAGAACTAAAAATTTCTAATTCTTATTTTTATATTAGAATAAACTATGTATTTGTTGGTGGTATTTTGATTTTTTGGGTCATATGAATTGAGGTTTAAGAAAAAGGGACAAAATGAATTGTTTAAAGAGATAATCTCCCCTTTTTCCTTAACCTATGATGACCAAATTTTATGTTAAATAGGAAAATAAAATTCTGGAAATTTTTGTGTTCTTAAAATGTAGGAATTTATATTTTATAGAAATTTTGTATTTGTTTGAATTATTTTATTTCTTTTGTTTGGATTCAAGATGAATGTACAACGAATGAAAACTAAATTAAATTGAATAAGTTTAATGTACTTTTTATTTTTCTTTTCTAGACCGTGATATATATATATATATATATATATATGTATATATAATAGGTAGTAGTTGTTAATATGTGTATAATTGTTATGTGACTTATTTCTTAAAAAGTATAAACTAATGGATGATTATTTGATCTTTAATATTTTGATATGAGAATGAAATAATAATAGTTTTATGAAAATAAATTTAATCCTGGATTTTTTTATGGTTGGCCGAAAAATATGATTTATTTTGAGTAAAAGTTACAAATGATTCATAGTTTTTTTGTTTGATAATTCAAGGAGTAATTGGGTAATTTTAATAAGGGAAAATAGATTAATAAGAATTGTATTTTTGTGTGTGATGATATGACTATGTGAGTAAGTTGAGTTGTGAGTTTAGTTGCTGTAAAAAAAATGATTTTATGAAAGATGTCTATTTGATATTTTATTGATGATTAAAATAATCCTTTTGAAGGTATAATATTATGTAACTTTGAAGTATAGGTGTTTTTAAAAAAATTAAAAGTATTTTTCCTAATTACTGAACAGAGGCCAAATTATTGAGAAAAAAAATAGAGTTTGATAATTTTCCTAATTGATTTATTAATTGTTTGATGTGAATAGATGATTATTAGTATATATAAGTGTTTAGTTATTTTAATTCTGAAAAATAATTAATTCTGGAAAATTATGTTAATTCTGGAAAATTATTATTTATTTAAGATATAAGACCCCAAATGATTATTTTTATATGTGTTAGTAGTGCTTAATTTGTATATAATTATTTAAGTTTGTTTGCTTTATTTTCTTAAGTTAATGCAACAAATTGTGGTGGCTGTACAGCAGGTGAAATTACTTTATGTGATTTAGATTGAATCATTTTTATATAATAGAATTCGTAAAAAGAAATTAGGAAAAAGCGGCATGTGTTTTCGATAAACCGTTTAGGAGAAAACTGAGTTTTAAGAAATAGTGTATATGCTGTCCAAGATTTCTAAAATAGTTGCATCAAGGATATAAATTATTTTGAAATGAATTGGTAATGTGTACTTTATGCTAAGATCTTTATTATAAGTATTTAAAAATTAACAAGGAGGTATAAAAGTGATTTTGTGAATGTACTGATGCTTAAAGTGATTTTTCTGTGTTCTGTTTATAGCCTGTAATTTAATTTCATTGACGATAAAGAAAAAGTGTTGTGAACTTTGAATGCTTGAGTTTATATTCTCATTGAGTTATATGTGTTTATAACATGATCATGTAAAAATTGTTTACTGCTTGGACTGATTAAAAATGTGCATCAAAGAAAAATATGTTAAATTCATGCTGTATGCATAGTCTGGACATGGTAGTTGTTATAAGGTGCTTAAAAGTAAGATTTGTAGTAAAAGAAAAATTGAGATTTATTCTTAAGATATTATGATTATGTTTTAAAAGTTATATTACGATTGGAAAAGATTTTCATGATTTAAAAAGCTAAAGAAAAGAAAAAGTGATTTCCTGGTACAGTAGTCTGTGTTTGATTTCCAAAAAGGTTTTGATTTTTAAAGGAGTAATTTATTTTCTAAGAGTTTATATATTTTCAAGACTTCAAGGATTTCTAAGAAAGTGGTGTTTTTCAAAGGGTATATTAAGTTTAATTGATTCCAAGTGGTATAGAGATTTATAGAGCTATTTTTGTAAATATGGTTGATTAAAGGTCTGCATTTGGAAACAAATAGCGCAACTGTGAATCAAGTGGACGCGAGTTCTTAGCTGCATCTCGAGGTGAGAGAGAAGCCTTCTTAAGACATAGTGGCATGTAGGGTAATGTTAGGATGTTCCGTATCATCTCAAAGGTCGGAACAAGGGATCTATCGGGTGAGTAGTAGAACGACAATTGTGTGTGTGTTTCGCCGTTCATACGAAAACACGATCCCTCGATAATAATTGTATGTGTTGTATATCCTGAATTATTATGATGTATATATATTGTTAATTGCCTGATGATAGCATGCCTCACTTATATGTTCAATAATCTTGTTATTGGAAGACAATTTGTTCATATGATGTAATTTTGGGAATTGATTAAAAGGCTTTATGGTTTAAGGAATTGGTATGAAATCCTTATGGAAATTTATAAAAGTTTGTAATGTTATCCCCTGATCGCACTGTCAAAGTGACGTGCTTGATCATTAAGTTTTGCCGGCCACATGACTGGAACTCCGTGGTTATGAGCTCAGTTTGAAATCCGCTGTAATTCGGAAGCGCCTGTGATAAGTCAATCCCTTAGCGGTCGAGACCCGTTAGAAGTGTGGATAGAATGGGTCGACCACAATTAGGAATGGTTAACTTAGTAAAACATTTCCATAATTTAAAAGATTTAGGAACCCCTTTCTAAACCTTGAGTTGAGAGTGAAGTAGTGGAGAGGAAAGACACCCTGTTTATCTACGGATACTCAGGTATGCTTGGAGGCTGGAGCCCCTTCAAGTGGTGATTGCAATAGGGGAAGGCAAGGACGGTGAAATGTCAAGAAGCCTCGAGTACTGTAACACCCCGCATTCATTCCCCTTGATGTCGAGGAACGTGCCGGTAAGACTTTCACCCACATTCTTTTCAACATGCATGAAATCAATGCAATGTCTCACATCAAGAAGATGCCAATAGGGGAGCATGTTGAGAATCGAGTTCTTCTTCCATATGGTTTTCTCATTCGTCTTCTGTTTACCCTTCCCAAAGACAACATGGATATCTTTAACCTTTTGATAAACTTGCTCTCCACTTAAAGGCTCGGGAGCAATTTCGTGCTCCGCCTTTCCATTAAAACGCTTTTTGAGTCTGCGATAAGGGTGATCACGCCTAAGAAATCTCCGATGCCCAAGGTAAACTGTCTTCCTTCCATGGGTAAGTTGATGATAACATGTGTCTTCTCCGCATATAGGGCATGCATGATGCCCCTTCACGCTATATCCGCTTAAGTTCCCATATGCTGGGAAGTCATTTATAGTACAGAATAACAAGGCACGCATCTTGAAATTTTCACGACGATAGCCATCAAATGCATCCACACCTTCTTCCCACAAAATTAACAAATCTTCAACCAAGGGAGCAAGATAAATATCTATGTCATTTCCCGGTTGTTTTGGTCCAGAAATCAACATGGACAGCATCATATATTTCCGCTTCATGCACAAAAAAGGAGAGAGGTTGTAAATCATCAGAAGAACAGGCCATGTGCTATGCTGACTACTCAAGCTACCAAAAGGATTCATTCCGTCTGTAGCAAGTGCAAGCCTAAGGTTTCTTGGATCATTGCTAAAGTCGGGAAACAAAGAATCAATTTTTTTCCATTGCAAAGAATCGGCAGGATGACGAATCTTTCCATCACATTTTGTCTCTTCTGCATGCCATATAAGGTTCTTCGCATCAATTTCATTAGCAAACAATTGCTTGAACCTTGGAATTATTGGAAGATACCATAAGACTTTAGCAGGAGGCCTTTTCTTGCTCTCGTCATGAAGACTAGAATCATCACCATCCTTCACCTTGTAGCGTGATTTCCCACATACAGGGCACTCATGCAACTCTGCATATTCTTTCCTATACAATATGCAATCATTAGGACAAGCATGAATTTTCTGATAGTTCATACCCATTGGACACAACACCTTCTTCGCCTCATAGTTGCAGTCAGGCAAGGTATTCCCTTCTGGAAGCAAGTCTTTCAATAACTTAAGCAATTCGGTAAAACTTTTATCAGTCAACCCATTCCTCGCTTTCAAATTGAACAATTTTAACACTGTTGACAATCGTGTCAAATCATCATTGCACCCGGGATACAAAGGAGTCTCCAAATCATCAGTCAAACTCTCATACACATGCGCTTGGTGGAAAGACTCTGGTCCAATATCACGGATCATGTCCTCCAGATGATCCTCCATAACTCCGTCATCAACTTCGACACTCTGAGACTCGCTCTTCATACCTATTGGATCACCGTGCCATATCCACTTTGTATAACTCTTGCAAAACCCAGGAAAAATGAGATGATCTCTTATTTCCCTAATTGTTCTCCGATCAACATTGACACACTCTACACATGGACAATGAAATAGCCCATTGTTATCACAGTCATTGGCTTTTGCAAATTCCAAAAACTCTTCCACTCCACGAGCATACTCATCACTCAATCGATCAGCATTTATCCAACTACGATCCATATATAATTATTCAACCAAACAGGGGTGCTCCTAAATGAATAATTCAATTTTATCATCATTTCAAACAAATTATATTATGTAATCCCTCCTACTATAAGATTATATATATTCAAAATTAAAAAGTGCCATAAGATTTTAAATGAATAATTCAATTTTTACATCCTTCCATGTCGAAAGGAACAGAAAAGGAAAGAAGAATGAAATTAGTACCTGCAGAAGAAGAAGACGAAGAAAATGAAGTGAACACCGGAGTGAGAGAGTGTAGAGGAGTGAAGGAGCTCGCGAGCTGGAGGGAGAAGAAACGGAAGACAAAAAAACAAATATTAGAACTCAGTGAACAAGAATCATAGTAGTAATGCAACTTAACTTTGTAAAACAAAATGATAACTAAGATCTAAAACTTTAATTCATACATAAAATTTAAAATGAGTTACTTATTTATGCATGTAAATCTTAAGTTGTATAGTTTCATGATGATGACATATATACACACAGAAAAGTAGAGCACAAATTTTTTTATCAGTAAAAGGAACTTAAATTAAGATAAGAAAGTGCCAAAGGTGCCGCCACAAAGATACAAAACCTAGGGAAAGTACAAACTAAACATGTCCTGTTACGCAAGGACAAGGCACAAAAAGAAAAAATGCCAAGCAGATCCTCAACCAGCAAAGATTGGACAGGAACAACACTCAGAAACATACACATGCAATTATGCAAATGCTAGAATTACAAAAACAATAACAGACACAACATAACTGATAAATAGTTCTCTAGTTCTCTGCTCCAATATATAATCAGGTGCTGTAACTAATGAGACATAATCTTGGGTCTTGTAAATGTTCGAAATAGGACATCGAGGCACTTTTACATTTCCCTTTTACCCATTACCACAACTTCCATTTAATCAAATATCATGTAATTCCTAGCTATCCAAATTAACCAAACACAAGCCATCCAAATGATAGAAAACAGTCTGCCCGATTTCTTATGTCTCTTGCACTTGACTATGCACTACTTGTGAGTATTCAAATCCTTTATTCTTAGTAACATTGAAAATTAGTATTGGAATTATAACTAATATTTGTTTCCTTTTTCTTTTTCCAAACCAGTACAGTAAATTCTTAATTTCCATATAAGAGAACAGAATTATCATACATAACCAATGAACATTCAATAATAATACTTGAAGAAACTAAAACCAAAACTCAGATCAAAGCAAACCAGGGTCAATATTATTAATTTGATTTAGAACTTAATAGATTAATTAAGTTGCTTTTGATATTATTATTATAGATTAATATACTACTCACGGCTCTTGTGTCGGTGGCAACTGCAGTGACAACGAACATGAGATTAAAGCTGATAATGAACTCTAGTGCAAAAACTTGGCCATATGAGATTTACCTGACAGTGAGAAATGATGAGGTTGCTGCCAAAGATGGTGACTTGTGAGGAGAAGACGTGATTCAAAGGGTTGCTAAGGTCACCAAACCAGATTCGAAGCAATGGGGATCGGCTGACAGCGGCGACGGATGGAGTGTACGGCAGCGAGAGAGGAGCTGACAGTGGCGACGGATGGAGCGTACGGCGGCTGGAGCTTCGAATTGAAAGAGAGAGAGCGCGAAGGCCGAAGGGACGGTGAGAGAGAGCTTCAGAGGGGAGGGAGTGAGGGAAGAAGAGGAAGAACAACAGCGATGGAGCGAAGAATGCTTTGTGGCGGCAGCAGCGACGGAGAACAGTGGAGACAGCAGCGACGTCGTCGGTGGAGACAGCAGCGACGCCATCGGTGGAGAACAGTGGCAGCAGCAGGGACGGCTTCAATGGAGAACGCGAGTTTTTAGGTTTTGTTTTAGGTTTTGGCACTACTCTGATTGTGTTCGCGCGAGTTTTGAGTGCAAAGTTTTTGGAATGATTTTTTAACTCAGTCACAAACAACCGAGTTAGATAGTCTTTTTTTTTTGAAATCGGTCACAAACGAACGAGTTTGATAGTCTCTTTTTGTTTTTTGAAATCGGTCAAACACGACCGAGTTTGATAATCTTTTTTTTTAATTTTTTTGAAATCGGTTACTAATGGTCGAGTTCGAAAGTATAAGCTTTTCATTTTTAAAATCAGTCAACCACGACCGATTTCAAAAATACTTACGAAATCGGTCGTTTTGACCGATTTTATAAGATAAAAAATTTAAAAGTAAAAAAAAGAAAAAATACTAACGAAATCGGTCGTTTTGACCGATTTTAAAAGATAAAAAATTAAAAATTAAAAAAAAAAGAAAAAATACTTACGAAATCGGTCGTTTTGACCGATTTTAAAAGATTAAAATTAAAAATTAAAAAAAGAAAAAATACTTACAAAATCAGTAATTTTGACCGATTTTAAAAGATAAAAAATTTAAAATTTAAAAAAGAAAAAATACTTACGAAATCGGTTGTTTAACGACTGATTTCAAAAGTTAGATTTTATTTACAAAATTGCCACCGCGTTTTTTTTAAATCGGCTTTACAACGACCGATTTTAAAACCCCGATTTCAAAACCTTATTTTCTAGTAGTGCTGGAGCCCCTTCAAGTGGTGATTGCAATAGGGGAAGGCAAGGACGGTGAAACGTCAAGAAGCCTCGAGCACTTCTCTAGGCGGGACGGGACTACAATGGCAAGGTTCACTGGAATCTGGACTTTCGTCGTGGCAAGGACTACAGGCCAACTGGAGAGAGTGCTGTCACCCCCTTGAGCAAATCCTAGATGGTGAGAGGGAACCTGAACGAGGCTAGAAGTCGGTAGGTGTTTGGTTTTTGGAAACTTTAGTGGAATAAATCTTGTTGACCACCAGCGTTTGGTCACATGAATTTTGATATCTTAATTACTTACCACCGGCGTCTGGTACCACCCTTCGTTTACCGACTTTGATGCCGGCGTGGTTAAGGTTCCTGTGCGTCCCATTTGCTTTCCGAACTAGGATATGGTTGGACTTGTGGAGGAGATGTAACATGTGTGATATCCATACCTTGCTCCTCGGTAATGGTACCCCGTTTTTGATTTACCGATGGTATGAAACTTAGAGACTAAAGATAATTAAATATAACGGCTATGGTTTTTAAGAGGTATACCCTTTTTGGGAAAAGATTTTATGGTAACAAATGCAATAAGGTAATGGTAATAATGATGTACAAGTTTGTGTGGTCTTAATATTCTCCTATGGTAAGCCCACGCCGTCGACGATAATATCGTTTGGAAGTGCTTACTCTCTCTATTTCCCTTTCCTGTGGACATTGGGGAACAATGTCCACAGATGGCAGATCAAGGAGTGGTAGCTTAAGACAGGAAGAGGATCATGAGATGACGCACATACAAGGAGGAAGCAGAAGCGGCAATCAAGGAATCTTCTAGACACTTGTGATGGGAGATAGCAATGAAGACTTGTAGTATAAGATAGGATAGTCTTTGCTTTGTATCCTATCTTAAGGTGATTAGGACATGATTAATCTGTCCCGAATGTAACCCCAGTTGTAATATGGATTATTTTAAATGGAATAAAAGAAGTTCTTTTTGATTATGTATGAAGTTCATTTAAGTAATTAAATGTTTCCGCAAGTTAACCATCGAACAAATATGGCGTTAAGAAAATAAGTTTTTGGAAATGTGTTGGTAACATCTCTTTTTGGAAAAAGGAATTTTATGCTGCAAACATTTTGAAAATCAAGTAACTCAAATAGTATTATGAAAACCTTTTTGTAAAAGAAATAAAATGAACGGATTTTGGTAAATATTAAAAAAAAAATGGCGCAAATTTTTAGTGAAAATTCTAAGTTCCAAATTGGGGTGTTACAGATTCCATCGTGCTTCATCATGACAGCATGTTCTTTTCACAACATTACTTATTTCATTATTCTCATAATAGATTCAAATGTTTTATCACAATCTTTGATAAACTTTCTCAATTCTCTTATCCAGAATCATAACATAGCTGTCAATGATTTAGGAAGGGAAATCATTGAAGCGAAGGGTAAGTCAGCACACACGTTACATCTCCTCCTTCAATATCCAACCACAACCTAAGTCGGAAAGCAGATGGTACGCATATGAATCCTAACCACACGTGCATCGATAGTCAAAGGGTACGTACCAAGTTGAAGCCACACATCTGGCCAGCAAAACAAAATACAATAACATTTATAATTTCACAAAAGCAATGACTTCTAGCCTTGATTCAGATTCCCTCTCACCATCTCCAATTTGCTCAAGGGGGTGACAGTACTTTCTCTAGTTGATCGTGTAGTCCTTGCTACGACCATGTCCCACAACCAAAAAACACATCATTGTAGTCTTGTCCTACCTAGAGAAGCACTCGAGTCTTCTTGACGTTCACCGTCCTTGCCTTCCCCTATCACAATCACCACTCGAAGATACACCGGTCTCCAAGTATATGGTATCTTTCCTCTCCACTACATCTCTCTCAACGCGTAGTTAGAAAGGATTAAAGCTTAAAGTCTTTTAAGTCTTTTAAGTCTTATATTAACCTAGTTTGGTCGACCCATTATAAGCCTCGCTTCTAACGGGTCTCGACCTCTAAGGGTAAGCAAACACCTCCCTATGGTACAGTGGATTCCACAAGACTCGAAACCACGACACAGTCATCCACGTGGCCAGTCACTTAAAGGGGATATACATCAAAAGTTATTGTACCGCTTGCACCATCACTGTACACTAATACGAATCTCCACAAAATTAATCATTCTCATGTTTTCTTTTCATAGTTCATCAAAATATACCAAGTCCTTTCCATAGGACAACCATTCCAATATATCAAATAATCTTTCAACAGATTATACCATGATTTTCATAAACATATCCAAACATACTTGATACTTTATCACATGCTCTCTCATCATTTCCAATACCATAATCAGCAGCATAACTTTAAATTATACAACATGTCATATCAAAATAAAATGAAACAATCAATATAAAGTTACTGTCGCAACGTAGAACGACTAAGCACACCACAATCAATTGTTGTCTCGTAGCTTGACGTGTAACTTTGGATTCCGACTTTTGAGATGGTCGAAATCTTCCTAATGTTACCTTAGTGCCATTGTGTCTTAAGATAGCTACTCTCTCACCTGGATGTGAAGCTAGAGACCACTAATTCTGATTACCCGTCTTTGCTTCACTCGAACCTTAAACATTGATAATACAATTCAAAGGACCAATCAATTATACATTCACAAAACGATAACTTAAACCAATTGAATCCTTTTTCAAAATACATAGAAAAATCGTAGATCATAAAATAATATTAGTAACTTAAAACCTCTTTGAAAATCAAAAACAGATTACTGCATCAGTAAAAAAATTACTTTTTCTTTTAGCTTTTAAAATCATAAAAACCTTTTCCAAAAATAATATATCTTTTGGAACTTTATTATCACTTCTCCAAAAATAAATTCCAAAACTTTAATCACTCAAACACTCATATCTAATTATCTTATAACAACTACCATTTCAGATAAATTATACAGCCAGAGTTAAAATCATTTAAAAATCATTTTCAAATACTACTACCATATTTTAACTTAATAACCCAAAACATTTTCAAAGTGATTTGAAAACTCATTTTAAGCACGCCATAAACTTAACATGTAACTAACTATATAATACTTGGTCGCTCATATTTTTATTTACATAAAAATCATAATCAAAACTTATATAACAACTACCATGTCATTACTAACATAAACAACTAAACTACATTACTCTAACTTGATGCAACATTTTTAAGAAATTGAGACAACAACCAATATCCATTTAAAATCATTTTCATCACATAAACAAGTAACCTAACTCAAACAAATATCCCTAATCAGAACTCATGCATTTTTCCAAGTCAAAAATGATTATTTGAGCTAATGCAACTTAATAGAGTTTCTGGACAACATGCAATATAAGTACAAAAAGTCATTTTGATACATTTATCTAACATGAATAAACACATCACACACTTGAGAAATTTAGTCGAACACTTAAGCAATTCAGATAATTACTTTTTGGGTTTACAAGTAGTTGCTGGACAGCAAAATAAAAATCCATTTTTCTCATACATTTAAATACATACCAACCACATAACACACAAGCAATTTAATCATTAAAAATAACATAACCACGTTACAAGCACACCTAATTTATATAGAACATAACTCATGTACTCAAAGCTAAAAACATATATATATATATATATATATATATATATATATATTTTCTAAAGTTGATGCAACTTCAATTACAAGTTCTAAACAGAATAGAAAAATTACGTTTTACACATCAGTACATTTATGCATCTAAATTCCTAACACATAAAATCACATATCAAATCAAACAATTTATTAGACCATTAGAACATTTAAGCATACATTCACAAAATCACTTCCATAATTCCTTTTAAACTCTATATTCATATACTAAAGATCCTAAAATAAAATTCACATACTAATTCATTCTAGATCAATTTCTATTGTTGATGCAACAAATTTATACTTTTGGACAACATGTACTACAAGCCTTAAAAATCACTTTTCTCACAATTGGTTTATCAAAAAGACATGCCACTTTTTCCTAAAATTTCCTTACAATTTCCATTATAAACATATGATTAAATATGCGTTTTATAAAATAGTTTTGCTTGCTGGACAGCCACCAAAATTCAGTTGCATCACTTCTAGAAATTGAAGCAAACATGTTCTAACATCCAGATACAATTATAAATAAGTTAAGCATTGCAAAGCACATACAAAAATTTATCATTTGGGATCTCATAGTTCAATAAAAATTATTTTTCAGATATACTTTATCTTCCTATCAACACATAATTTATTTCATGTACACACATTAGTAAACATACAGAGACATCATATAACCATTTAAGCACTTAGAAATTTAGCAAAAATTATCCTTTCCTACCAAAATAATTTTCGGCCATACAAAATAAAAATAGAAAAGAAATATCATTTAATAAACACATATATATCTTATTCATATAATTCCATACCCTTCAAAAATTACTGTAGACATCAATTTAACTAGAACATAAGCACTTTTGAGTCAGATTATTATTTTTGTACAGCACTTATCAGAATATCTTATTTACAATACCAATCCATATAATCATATAAACACAAATCCAATTAATCATTTTGAACCACATCAGATATCATCAAATACACATAATTACTAAACAAAAGAACACATATAATCATTTAAAAAAAACCATAGGCTTCACGGCCTACACACACATCACAATTTTTTTATAATTTTTTTGTTCATCATCACTTATTTATTAATCATGTTTTCATTCTTATAATCAAAGAAAAATCAAAACAACAATACAGTACAGATGAAAATCAAAATTCTCAAAGCAGATATCAATTACAATCTCAGAATATTATTTCCTTATATTATCATCAATAATTTGATCATCAAAGGCTTAAAAAGGGGAGATCAATATCTCTTTAAACAATTTTTGTTTTGTCCCTTTTTAATCCTTATTCATTTGACCTTCAACCAAATTCACATTAACAAATAAAAATTCAGATTATATCAGAGATTAGAGATTTTAGTTTCACAATTTCAAAATCAGAGAAGAGTAGAAGAAGTCTTTATTTTTTTAATAAAAGAATGAAGAATAAGAACTTAAAAATGAAAACAAAAATCAATTTTGTAGGATTACCTCTTCTCCTTAGCAAAGAAGAGCTTCAAAGTGAATATGAAAATTTTTCCCTTCCCTTCACAAGAGTCACGCCTCACTCTCTCTTTTTCAAAAGCCTTTCTCTAATTTTTTTCTCTCAAAATGATTGTTTGTTAAGTGTAAAAGAATGAGGGGTCTTAGGCTCTATTTATAGGTGAAGTAGAAAATGAATTTTCCCCCCAAAACAAGGCTGAAGTACACGCCCCTATCATCATAAAATGGGTCAAAGAATTTCAATTTTTGCTTTAACCAAGTCTAGGAACATGAACATGCATTAAATGAGATTTTTCAAACTCCTATAAGCCTTAAACTCTAAGATTCTTCTAGGTACATTTTCAGAAAATATCCCCTCTCTTTCCCATGCATTTGGACGGCTCACTCTAGTCAAAGTGGGACGACAAAATTTTCATTTACTCACTTTGAATCCACCTTTCCTTTATCCAATCAAATTAAAGCTTTGTACTTTTAAAATTCAAAAATAAATAGAAAATAAAATAATCTGGACTGGGTAACACCCCTAATTTTCGTCTCCCGGATAATAAGGAAATTAATAATAAAGTTTTATTATTAATTTATATAAATTTTCCAAGTTTATATTTTGTATTTAATTAGCCTGAAATATAAAAATAAGTGGGAATATTTTTATATGGAAAATAAATGCAAAAATAAGGATATTGCATTTTAGTCCTTGGTTTAGGACCTAAAGGTAATATTGAAAAGGTTCTTGGAGGGAAAGATTTAAAAAGTATTAATTTTTAAATTTTGTACTAGCCTAACCGGTTAGACGATGAACCCAGAAACTGGGTTAGTGCGTTTTGATGAGTAATCACTTGATTAATCTGTGGAATCGCCACGAAAACAGCTCTAATTCAGTGGAAAATGCGTGTCGCCTTGCATGGAACACGAATTGTTCTATAAATTAGCTTGTGTTGATGGATTTTGGCTTCATTTTGCACCTTGAAGCTCTTAAATCTCGGTTTAGGGTTCCTGAGTTCGTTGCTGAAATTCTTCGTTGTTTCTGAGAGTAAGGCTGAGAGTTACACACCGTTGCAAAGCTTACATCTTGAGCTTTTTAAAGATACTAAGTTTGAGAGTTGAGGTTGAGTGTGGAAGGAGTACGAAGCTTGCCAAGTTCAGTTCCAAGTTCTGCAGAACCTGAAAAACTGATTTCTGGAGCTTACTTTGAAGCTCAAATTTGGTAAGTACAGACAACTCTTAAGCCTCAAATCACTTCTAATATTTAGTGCATGTTACCTAGATCAAGTTCTAATTGTTTACCCCAATTTCTTTGGTCGATTTCTATGTCAAATTCTTTGGTCTTTGAACCCTGTTGATGAAAAACGTGGCTGAAAGCAGAACATAGGATTTGTGGGGAGTTTGTGGATTTTCTTCAAGTTTCAGTGCTTATACTCATCAAAAACGACTTTGAGGTATGGGAGAAGTTTACCTTATACTAGATTTAGACTAAAATCAAGTGATTTAGGATTTGAGTCAACAAAGACTCAAAAAGGGCATTACGTGTTTAAGGCAAAAAGGCTAGGAGGCCAAATTCTAGCTCAGTTCTGTTTTGAGCAATTTTGTTTTGATGCATGCAAGTGATTTTGATACTTGAATCATAATCTAAATGTTTATTATAAGTTTTGTGGTATTAAATTGTGTTTATGTGGGTTTTTATGCAATTTGATACTTTAAACTTAATGCATGCAAATTAAATGTGTTTCTGTGGTTGAACATGTTTATTTTAAGGTATGAGAACTCTTGTGAATGTTGAAATTGGTTAGAATTTCCTTGAGTTTCCGACGTTATGGACTCGAGAAACGTGGACGAGAGACTTCGATATTACGAGACAAATTGATCAAGAGACTTCGACTTTACGAGACGAGTTAATTAAGAGAATTTCCTTAAGTGAGAGATAAAGTGTTAGATAATGCGACGATTGCATTGCATCCTCATGCATCCTGCATAATTTATCTGTTGTACTATTTGTATTGTATGTTATGTTCTGGTATGCGTCGCTAGTGTAAATCCAAGAAGTCGATGAGAGTAATTCCATTCGGATAACTTACTCTCTCAACTTCTTGTGCACATGTGACAATGAACCTCTGGTTCTAAAGATAGCGGAGCCGGTGAAGCTTCTCCCAGAAGGAGGACTTACTGATCGTGACGCGCTAACGAGAAGGCTACTGTTGGACGACGGAGACTGCTTTTTGGGAACTTACGTTCCGGATCGAGAAGGGGACGCTGCTTAGTAGTTTATAATTAGGTTCTAATGGACCCTTGCTGATATGTAAATCAAGTGTACCCCTGTGCTTTTGAAATGTTTTGCTAAGGTAAATGTTTATGTAAGAATGGCACCGTTGAACTATGGTGACTGCTTTTGAAAAGACCTTTATGATCTAATTTCCAAACAGTTTTCTAAGGACTGTCTAAATCAGACATATAAACTATTTCAAGCAAATTAAATACGTTTTCTACGCGCAAAATATTTACTTAATGAAGTCACCATTATCAAACTGTTTTGAGAAAGTTCAGTAAACGTTTTGAGGGAAAGGAATTAAAAGTAATACCTTGTTTTGGGAAACTTGGTCGATGAGTTTTCTACCAGTGAAAAAAAAATTCACCCTATTTTTCATAAATAAATTATTTAATGATTAAAGTTGTTTGTTTTCGAGTTTTCCAAATCGGGGTGTTACACTTGGTGGTATCAGAGCAATGGTTGTCCATGTGGCCTGAACATGGCCTTACATGTTCTCTGTTGTGTGATCTCTATATATGTTTAGGTTGTGTGATTAGATGTGTTAGTAGGTGTATTAAACTATTAGTGCGTTAATGAATATAGCTTACGATGTTTGGAAGAGGAAGAGGTAGACATGCTCCTGAAGCGGCTCGAAACACCGAGGATATGCTACAAGATTTGACTGCTGCAGTTCTGGGCATGAGTGAGAATCTCAACGCGATGCATCAACAGGCCCAACAGAACAACCAAAACCAAAACTTAGGACCTCAGGAATATAGGGGATTAGATGAGTTTTGTAAGAGGAACCCTAAGGAATTCGCCGGTGGATATGCTTCGGATAACGCTAACGAATGGATTAGGGAGTTGGAAAAGATTTTCACCGCTATGCAATGCACCGATGCTCAGAAGGTGACCTACGCGGTCTACATACTAACTAAGGAGGCATCTGACTGGTGGGAGAACACTAGGCAAGTTATGGAGGTTCAACAACAAGTTGTTACTTGGGACTCCTTCAAGCAAAGATTCCTGGAGAAGTATTTTCCTATCGATATGAAGTTGAAGAAGGAAATAGAGTTCATGCATCTTACTCAAGGAGATATGTCGGTCGGCGAGTATGCTACGAAATTTGAGGAACTGGTGAAGTACGTGCCGCACTACAATCAACCCGAAAACGACCAGTCGAAGTGCGCAAAGTTCTTAGATGGACTTAAGACTGAGATTAAGATGGCTTTCATACACATGGGGATCGATAGCTTCCCGCTCTTAGTGAGCAGATGCAGAATCTATGAGGATGGACTCAAAGCGAAGAACGTGGGCAATAAGACTGCTGTACCCTCGAGTTCCCATGGACCAATGAGGAACAACCCTAATTTTCTGAATGTGAGGCAAGGAACCCAACATGGGCGAGGACCCTACGATCGATTCGGAGGAAGAAGGGACAATCAGTATAGAGGATTGAGGTTCCAAAGGAATAACAATCGCAACAATGGCAACCGGGGTAATAGGAGCGCCAACACTTGGAGCCACAATGGGAGTAGAAATCGCTACAACAATAACCCTACTGATAGGAACTCTGAAATATCACCACCCTTCTGTACTCGATGCGGTAGACGCCATTTCGGCAATGAGTGTAATCCCAAGCCCGTTTGTTTCATCTGTCAAGATTCTGGTCATTATGCAAGGCAATGCCCCAAACCAAGAAAAGGGAATAATGCTGGAAATGCTGCAAGGCCACAATCTAAGGGAAAGGTGTTTACGATGAGCGGTGTAGAGGCTTCAAACCACGATGGTCTCATCCAAGGTACATGTCTTATACGCGAGAATTCCTTAAATGTGTTGTATGATTCGGGTGCCACACACTCTTTTATATCGAATGATGTTGTGAGTAGGTTGCATTTAATGGTAGCTTCTCTACCATATGATCTGATTGTGTTTACCCCTACTAGTGACCCGGTCACAGTTTCAACTTTTTGCCCTAAGTGCCCTGTAGTGATAGATGATAGGACTTTTCCCACTGACCTGATAACATTACCCTTATCCCAAATTGATGTTATCCTAGGAATGGACTGGTTATCCGCTAACCATGTTCAATTGAATTGTTTCACCAAAACCCTAACTTTTGAAAACCCTGACGAATCCTTACCAAAGCACGTAACTGCCAATCAAGTCATGGCTTCTCTGAGAGAGGGAGCCCATGTATACATGATCTCAACTTCTTTGGACGTCGATGCGGAAAATCTCATTCAAGAACTTCCTGTAGTTCGAGACTTCCCAGAAGTATTTCTTGATGACATTCCTGGACTACCACCTGTCCGAGAGGTCGAGTTTTCGATCGATGTGATACTGGGAACTGGACCAATCTCTAGAGCACCCCATCGAATGGCACTAGTGGAGCTAGCTGAGTTGAAGAAGCAAATCGAGGAGTTGACGGAGAAGCAACTCATTAGACCCAGTGTGTCGCCATGGGGAGCTCCAGTATTGCTGGTAAAGAAGAAGGACGGTAGTATGAGGTTATGTGTCGACTATCGCCAGTTGAATAAGGTGACAATCAAGAACAAGTACCCTCTACCTAGGATAGATGACCTGATGGATCAGTTGAGAGGAGCTGCGGTGTTTTCAAAGATCGACCTTCGGTCGGGATATCACCAGATTCGAGTAAAGGAAGATGATATTCCGAAGACTGCATTTAGGACCTGATATGGACATTTCGAGTATTTAGTCATGCCTTTTGGAGTGACTAATGCACCTGCAGTGTTTATGGACTACATGAACAGAATCTTTCAACCCTACTTAGATTCGTTCGTGGTAGTATTCATAGACGATATCCTCATTTATTCCAAGGACAAGGAGGAGCATGAGGAACATTTGAGGATAGTTCTGCAGATTTTGAAGGAAAAATAGTTGTATGCGAAGCTTTCGAAGTGCGAATTTTGGTTGGAGAAAGTGAATTTCTTGGGTCATGTGATCTCAAGGGAAGGAATAGCGGTAGATCCGGCCAAAGTAAAGGCGGTATTGGACTGGAAAGTGCCAACGACGGTGACGGAAATTCGAAGTTTTCTCGGTTTGGCAGGATATTATAGGCGTTTTATGGAAGGATTTTCATGATTATCCTTGCCAATGACGAAGTTGACAAGGAAGGGACAACCGTTCGTATGGACAACGAAGTGCGAAGAGAGTTTTCAGGAGTTAAAGAGGAGACTAACCACAGCCCCAGTGCTTATTCTACCTGACCCGGAGAAGAGTTTCAGTGTTTACTGTGATGCGTCAAAGCAAGGTTTAGGTTGCGTCCTGATGCAAGAGCGAAAAGTCGTAGCTTATGCCACTAGACAACTGAAAGTTCACGAGCAAAATTACCCAACTCACGACTTGGAGTTAGCTGCGGTGGATTTTGCTTTGAAGATATAGCGACATCACCTCTACGGAGCAAGGATTAAGGTATTTAGTGATCATAAGAGCCTTAAGTACCTCTTTGATCAAAAGGAGTTAAATATGAGACAAAGGCGATGGATGGAATTTTTGAAGGATTACGACTTCGAACTACAGTACCATCCGGGGAAAGCAAACGTAGTAGCAGACGCTTTGAGTAGGAAATCCCTTCATGTGTCTACAATGATGGTGAAAGAGATGGAGTTAATCGAGCGATTCAGAGATATGAACTTGGAAGTCAGGATGAATCCACGAAGTATGACTTTGGGAATGTTGGTCGTATCGAATGAGTTTATGGAACAAGCCAAGGAAGGTCAATCAAGCGATCCGGAGTTACAAGCAAGGAAGCAGTTGGTTTCGGAAGGGAAAGAGACTGAGTTTCAAGTAGGAACCGATGGTGTGTTGAAGTATAAGGGTCGGATTTGTGTGCCGCAAGACAAGGGGATGAGAGAGATGATTTTGGAAGAAGCTCATAAGAGTAAGCTGAGTATCCATCCCGGAGCAACCAAGATGTACCAAGATTTGAAGAGGATGTTTTGGTGGCCTGATATGAAAAGAGAAGTAGCAGAGTATGTGTCGAGGTGTCTGGTATGTCAGAAAGCTAAGATTGAACACAAGAAACCCGACGGAGTGTTACAACCATTGGAAATTCCAAGTTGGAAATGGGACAGTATTTCCATGGACTTTGTAACTGCTCTGCCAAAGACCAGAAGAGGATTTGACGCTATTTGGGTAATTGTGGACCGATTAACCAAAAGCTCTCATTTCCTGCCTGTCAATGTGAAGTACCCATTGGAGAAACTAGCAACCATCTATGTTAATGACATAGTGAGACTCCATGGAGTACCTTCAAACATCGTATCAGACAGAGATCCGAGATTTGTTTCAAAGTTTTGGAGTAGTCTGCATGCTGCACTTGGGACAAGGCTCCAGTTGAGTTCAGCTTATCATCCTCAGACAGACGGACAATCGGAAAGGACCATTCAATCACTGGAGGATCTTCTTAGAGCTTGTGTTTTGGAACAAGCAGGAGAATGGGATACTCTTCTGCCACTGATTGAATTCACGTACAACAACAGCTATCACTCGAGCATAGGGATGGCTCCTTATGAGGCTTTGTATGGAAGGAAGTGCAGAACGCCGTTATGTTGGTTTGAAATTAGAGAGAATCTTATTCTAGGTCCGGAAATGGTCCAGCAAACAACAGAAAAGATTAAAATGTTTCAGGAAAAGATGAGAAGTGCTCAAAGCCGGCAAAAAAGCTACTATGATCAGAGGAGGACTCCTATCGAGTTTAATGAAGGTGGCCATGCATTCATGCGAGTAGTACCAACTACTGGGATTGGCAGAGTGCTTAAAACCCGAAAACTTACCCCAAAATTCATAGGACCTTATTAAATCCTGAAACGTGTAGGACCAGTAGCTTATGAAATTGCCTTACCCCCAATGTTTTTCCAACCTACACAACGTGTTCCATGTGTCACAACTTAGAAAGTATATTGGTGATTCTTCTCACATCATCGAACCCGACTCTATACAACTCAAGGAAAATCTAACGTACGAGACCTTACGCTTAAGGATAGACGGTCGAAGTGTAAAGACTCTTCGAGGAAAGGATATTCCTCTGGTTAAGGTTATTTGGAATTCGGTGAATGGCGAGAATGCCACTTGGGAGCGTGAGAGTAGCATGAGAGATTCGTACCCTCATTTGTTTGAAACAGGTACGCCATTTCTCGGGGACGAGAAATCTCTAAGTTGGAGAGGATGTAACATCTGCCTTTTGACTCACTTCTTCTACAAGTCCCTAATCAAGAAAACTGTTTTAACCTAATTGATCTTAAGAATTAATTTAAAAAAGTTTTGATTTCATAATGAGTTTTTATACTTGGAATTTAATTTACTTGTGTTGTGATTCTCTATGTGTGATTGCTTAAGGTTTTAATTAAGATTTTGTTTTCCTAAGTTCATGCATATGATTTTAAGATGGAAAATTATTTTTACTCTAAGAAATCAAAGTCCAAATCATCTTGATCTAGAGTTATCCCTAGAAACCCTAATTAGTATCCTAACTTTTGATTAAACCCTAATCGAGCTCTTAATCCTTGATTAAGTGCTTAATCACTCTCTTAAACCCTAAACCCTCAAGGTTAGTAAGCTAATCTATAATTAGTTTTCCTTAAACTTAGATTAGTATTGATTAAGTTTTTGATTAGTACCTTAATCCTTGATTAAGCCCTAATCTCTAAGGATTAGTGGACTAAACCTAAATTAGTTTTCCTAATCCTACCCTAATCATGATTAGAACCTAATTAGTGCCTTAAACCTAATTAAACTAACCTAGTCTACCCTAATTACCCTATGGCCGAATACCTAGGTGCTTTACTTGGCCTCCAAGTTCCTTAACTTGATCACCAAGTTGTTGTGCTCCAAAGTCAAATTAGTGACATCATCTTCATGACCTAAGCATGACCTAAAGGAAGAAAAAAAAGAAAAGAAATAGAAAAAGGAAAGGGAGAGTGAGCCGTGGAGGGACTTAGAAGCAAGACTTGGTCCCCAAGTTTTGTAACTTGGTCCCCAAGTAGTTGCACTAAAGCCCCCCATGCAAGCCCTTGATGGCAAATAAGGAAAAGTAAAGAAATAGGAAGGAAAAAGAGGGGAAAAACCGTGGGGAGCAAAAACCAAGGCCCAAATCCACTAAAGATCATATACAAACACCAACACACTTCCTTAACTTCCATTCCTTCATTTCCATCATTTCTTTTCCAAAACCAAAAACACAACACCAAGAGCATCACCAAGCTCTTTGTGAGAGAGTGGTCGAATAGAGAGAGAAGAGAAGAACCAACTCCACATACTTCACATTCTAAGCAAGATCAAGCCAAGTTAGTGAAGATGAGAAGGAGAAACCATGGACCTTAGAGGGAAGAGTGAGTGAGCCGTGAGGAGAGGAAGGGAAAACCAAAGAGAAACCCAAGATTTGGACTTGATTCTTTAAAGCTTTTGATTAAGTAAGGATTTTGTTTCATGATCTTAAAAGTTTTAAACCTCTTTCTTTGATCCATTTTCGTTTTCATACTTTCCTTCTAAGACCTTGATTTTGTTTGAAAAAGTGTTGATGCATGTTTGTTTCCAAGTTAGATCTAGTGATTTCCTTTACATGCATGTTGATCTTTGAACTTGATCTTGAAGTTTTTGTTAAGAAAGTGTTTTCTTTTCATGATCTTAGATTTTCCTCTTTGATCTCTTAAAAATGCTTTTGAGAAGGACTTGATTTTAAGTTTTCATAAAGGATTTCTCAAAGATCTAGTGTTTTGTTGCTTGCATGTTAAGACCTTTGAAAATTATTGATTTTCTTGGTGATTTTCTTTGTGATGGCCACCGTTTGTGCTTGATTTTTAGGTTAGAAGTTTTAATTTTGGATTTTGTTATGTGCATGTGATTATCTTGAGATTCTAAGTATGATTTGGAAGTTTGAATCTTTAAGAAAACTCTTTTAAAGAAAACCATGGACAAGACACGGTTTTGATGATGATGTGATTGAAATCTTGATTTTCTTTTGTTTGACTTCTTGCATGTCATGATCTTGAAATTTAATAATGAATATAAAATTTTGTGGTGTTGTGATTTTGAGTGGTGGTCACGGTTTGTATGCCTAGTTGAAAAAGATTAAGATTTTCTTAAGTTTAGTTAATGAATATGTGATTTCCATGAACTTTATGTTGATCCTAACTGTTAAATGTGAAATAAAAATTGTTTAGAGATTATGTGATGCTCACGGTTTCCATGATGAAATATATGTTAGGATTGTATTTCTATTTGCTTGATGAGTTATGTGAAATTGTTGATGGATTTAGAGTTATTTCAGAAGTCTTGAATCTTTGAAAATGTTTTTGAGAAAACCTAGTTAAGGTCACGGTTTGGACCTTAACTTTGGAGTTAAATTTCCTTGAATGTGTATAGGTGTTCATGCCATGAAACTATGTGTTGATTTGTGAGGCTATTCTTTGAGAAAATAGTTTTTGAAAAGCTAATGATGTATACGGTTTCAGCATGTTTAGGCATATTGAGATGAAGTTTTGCTAAGATGGAAATTGATTAAGTGAAAGTTAAAAAGAAAAATGTGTCTGAGTATTTATGTGATGCATGATTCGGTTTGTGTATGTGTTCACAAGTCTAATTACCTTATTTGATTGAGATATATGCATGAACAAGTACGTGAGCATGTTTATGTTTAGCTTGATAGCTTGTGGTTATGCAATGTTTGAAATAAATGAATGTTTGTTTGAATTGTTCTATTTGAATAACATGCTGTCCACATTCGGTTCTAAGTGTTTGAACTTGAGGAAGTGATGAGTTAAGTGTTTATTTGATTGATTTCAAGATGCTTGATTTTTCTATGGATTTAAATTGGTTTTGAAAAATAGAAAATGAATTTGGGACTTAGCATATGATGCTGTCCAGAATTTTATAAGTTATATTTCTTGTTTTAAAGTGTTTTCAAATTATTTTAAAGTTGAGTTTTTATGGGTATTTAATCTAAGATAAAATTGGTTTGAAAAGTGCGATTTTTCGGTGTTTTTGGAATTAAATTCAATGCTGTCCAAGAGAGACCAGCAAAGAAACTTTTTAATTAAATTTATTTATTAGATTATTTTCTCATGAATTTAAAGTATAAAAGTTAGTGCTTGATTTTGGACAAGTTTGAGTGAAAAGAATTGATGTTTTGATTTTGAATAAAGACAAAAGTTTGGATTTTCTTAAGTTTCTTTGAGAATAATTTCAAGAGTAATATTTAAATAAAGTTTAACACTCATATGTCTATCTTATGGGACTTGAAAGAAGTTGGAGTCGGGCAGGCTAGGAAGGAAGCAGATCGTTCGGAACTTGTGAATTCGGTAACTGCGAATCCAGGTGAGAGAGAAGTTATCCTAAGACGCTTTGGTGTCTAGTGAGTATGCTAGGACACTCCGTACTCTCTCAAAGTCGGAGTAAAGGTCTATTGTAGCTAGTAGTATACCCGATAAATTGTGTGCTTGTTTGTATCGTGGTATACGAAGACTCAGACCTATACCATTACATGGTATGCATTGATTGATATATTTGTTATGTTGAGATATATTGTTGTTTATATTGTCATTGCACGAGCATAATGCATCATCCCGCGATGTAAGATAAGAATAGAAAAGACATAGAAAGCTATAAGAAATCCCCCAATGAATAGAGCGAAATTCTAAGGTATGGAACACGCAATGGAACCGGATGATGCTGATGCGCCGAGTATGTGGATCGAGTTGACGATATGACGACAACGACGATGCACTTAGACACAGACGTGATGGTTGCTAAATTCTACAAAGATAGTTCCCATATGGTCGTAGCCATATGTTAAGATTGTTTCCATATGGTTGTAGCCATGTGTTGAGATAGTTTCCATATGGTCGGAGCCATATGTTGAGAGTGGTTTAAGATAGGTCGGAGCCTATCTATCAAAGATTGATGGATATCCCGCATATGGTCGGAGCCATATGCCGATGGTGATTCTGAGTGGGTCGTAGCCCGTCAGAATGATGATTGATATTCCGCATATAGTCGCAGCTATATGTCGATGGTAATTTTGAATGGGTTGTAGCCCGTCAGAAAGATTGTGGATATCCTGCATACTGGTCGGAGCCGTATGCCGAAAATGATTCAAGATGGGTCGGAGCCCGTCGGACTTAGTGGTCGAGTCCCACAGAAGCATTCCGCATATGGTCGGAGTTGTATGGCGGAGATGACTTAGGATGGGTCGACGTTAGAACGAACAAGTATCACCTTACAACTCGAAACCCTAACCCGAAGTAGTGGAGAGGAAGATACACCTGAATTACCCTTGTGGTGTTCAGCTGGATGATTGAGATAGGGGACGACAATGACGGTGATTCGTCAAGAAGCCTTGAGAAGTCTGTCTAGGTGGGAAAAACCATAGGGGCCCTGGCTGAACCGGTCGGAGCAGGTCACTCAGTGGTGTGGACGAAGTACCACATGATCACTAGACAGAGGACTGACACCCCCTTGACCAAATCTTGTTCAGTGAGAGGGATGCTCGAACACGGTCGGATGTGCTTATTTCCCGGGCATTTTATGTATTCATTTGTTTTGCAATCCAGTAAAAGCCGGTGTGGTTAGAGATCCTGTACTCCTGATTGCTTCCGAACTAGGTGGTTGGATTCCGAGGAGATGTAGACCCGAGACCTCAAAACCATAGACCCTGAGTTTCCGACGTTATGGACTCGAGAAACGTGGACGAGAAACTTTGATCTTAAGAGACAAATTGATCAAGAGACTTCGACTTTACGAGACGAGTTAATTAAGAGAATTTCCTTAAGTGAGAGATAAAGTGTTAGATAATGCGACGATTGCATTGCATCCTCATGCATCCTGCATAATTTATCTGTTGTACTATTTGTATTGTATGTTATGTTCTGGTATGCGTCGCTAGTGTAAATCCAAGAAGTCGATGGGAGTAATTCCATTCGGATAACTTACTCCCTCAACTTCTTGTGCACATGTGACGATGAACCTCTGGTTCTAAAGATAGCGGAGTTGGTGAAGCTTCTCCTGGAAGGAGGACTTACTGATCGTGACGCGCTAACGAGAAGGCTACTGCTGGACGACGGAGACTGCTTTTTGGGAACTTACGTTCCGGATCGAGAAGGGGACGCTGCTTAGTAGTTTATAATTAGGTTCTAATGGACCCTTGCTGATATGTAAATCAAGTGTACCCCTGTGCTTTTGAAATGTTTTGCTAGGGTAAATGTTTATGTAAGAATGGCACCGTTGAACTATGGTGACTGCTTTTGAAAAGACCTTTATGATCTAATTTCCAAACTGTTTTCTAAGGACTGTCTAAATCAGACACATAAACTATTTCAAGCAAATTAAATACATTTTCTACGCGCAAAATATTTACTTAATGAAGTCACCATTATCAAACTGTTTTGAGAAAGTTCAGTAAACGTTTTGAGGGAAAGGAATTAAAAGTAATACCTTGTTTTGGGAAACTTGGTCGATGAGTTTTCTACCAGTGAAAAAAAAAATTCACCCTATTTTTCATAAATAAATTAATTAATTATTAAAGTTGTTTGTTTTCGAGTTTTCCAAATCGGGGTGTTACAAAAACAGTGGGTTTGAGGTATAAAACAATGTTGAAACTTGTTTATGGATTGGGTAGAGAATTCAAGAAAAAGGGTTTTCTGAATTTCAATGGTAAACCAGTTCAGGTCTGTAATTCTAACCGGTTAGCCTGAGACTGTAACCGGTTAGTACCTGAAACTGAAAAATAAAAGTTAAATCCTTTAAGTGAAAAGTGAATACCATTGGTTAAGTTTTTCCCAATCTAAGCCTAATGGCATGTTTTGAGTTAATTCCAGAGTGAATTTTGTGCCAAGGATTATACCTCAAATTAATCATTCAAAAGAAAAATTGAAATATTTCTAAATCACAGTAATTAAAGTAAAGATAAAACCAACCTTAATAATTGTGCATTCATGCATAGATAATGGAAGATTGGTTGGTAGGAACGTTTATCATATTCTGGGAATATGAGGAGGGTACTCCGGGAGTACCAAATTGTAACCTACTTGATGACACATTCTGGGAATGTGGCCAGTGTTTGGGACATGGTTTTTATGCGTTCTGGGAACGTATGCGTTATGGGAACGTGATGCACACTCTGGGAGTGATGCTTATTATCCAAGTATGGTTTGGCATTACGTTCTGGGAACGAATGTCAGTGTTCCGGGAACACAACGGTGTATTGGATGGACGTCCAAGATGGACTTTTGTTAGAGGCCTCAGTTGTGGATAGAAATCATGCATCATGCCACTTGCATTATAAGAGATATAATGTTGAAAATTGGTATGCTCATATATACTTGCATTATTGTCTGTCCATGACATATTTGTGTTTGTAATTTTAGTCTTTATCAATTACGTATATGTGTATACTTACTCCCTATGCCCTGTTTACGTGATCGCCAGATACCTAGCCTGCATCGAGATACGCCCTATCCCTAGTGGTATATGGACGTACGAGGAGCACCATGCCACTTTTGAGGGGGAGGTGGAGATCACTCTCTACCACCCTAACCTTCTGGTTCGGGTGCGACCTCGTCGATTTAGGATCCCTCTAGTCTATACTATGCATGTTCCACCCTTTTACTCATATAGAGGACCACCCCCGGCTCGACCAGTGCGTCGATTTCATAGCTTTCGTTATAGAACTGCCACTCGTACTCACCCTTCTTCCCATAGAGTTGTTACTGAGGAGACTCCTTCTCCTGGTCCGACTGATTTTGAGAGGACTGCTTCTGCAGATCCTAGACCCAGTGGTGGGGTCTCTGCACAATCGGGCGAGGTCGAGGAGGACCCTGTGGAGGATGAGGACGAGGAGGAGGTGCATGTCGAGCCTACTGTTTCTGCTAGAGGTGGACCTGCTGGTTCATAGGAGCCTGCATAACATAGATGTTTTGGATCCTAGGTCCTAGGGATAGAGCTGCAGAGGATCAGAGGAGCTGCTGAGGACATGGATGACCTGTTCTGGGACTTCTATTTTGATATTGTGATATATTATATATATTTTTGAGAGGTCTTAGAGTGAGGTTTATTTTGAGCAGCTGGTTTGTATATGTTTCATCAAAACTTGCTATCTCGACTTTGGTTACTTGCTACTGATATCATGTGGGGATGTTTTACTTTATGATAAATATATATATATATGTTGTTTTCCTTACCTCAGCAGTGCCCCACAAGTATCATTTTATTTCTGCATACTCTGATTTTGATTCAAAAAGATTCGGCAATAAGTTTTTATTCTTTACGTTCGATTAAACTCTAGAGACAAATAATATGTTTTAAGAAGAGTTACGAATATGTTTTATTATGTTAAAAAGACATTGTCTCGAGAGCCTTTTCGTAATTAAGGTATTATTATTATTAAGCCGAATTCAAATTATTGTCCAGAATAAAGGTGTTTATAATTGAGCAAGTACCATTTAAAAAGGAAAATTTTTCTAGTCCCAAATTTTTGATAGCGAGTATTCTATATTTGGAAATATTTCTTATTTTCAAGATATAAAACGAGGGTGTCACAGACTGTGCAGCCATTAAGCTTTCAAATAAATATAGGAACATACAAATAAAATACTTTGAGGTCAAATAATTACTTCTAGGCTTTAAAATAATTTTTCCAAGCATAAAACATATAAAATCATACAGTTACTGCAGTAAAGAAATTTTTTCGAAGGATACCTTATAATATTACATTTCTTATATTTTTAGAAACTACATTTCAATACGATCGTTTTCATATAAAGTTTATAATTTTTGGACTTACGGTTTGAAAGTTATGAATTTTTGAAGTTCTAAGGTCATTTCCTCCAAAAATGCACTTCATAAGCTTTCAAATAAATTTATAATTAAAAATACAAAAATTAGAGTTTATTTGGACGGTGCAGCCAATCAGGGATTTTTAAAATGTATATTCCATGCACATAAAAATATTTTTGGGTCAAAGAGCTATAAAATGCATTAAAATCAAATTTTCAAACTTTAAACTCAAAAATTCGTACAGTACTGTTGCAGTTAAAATTTCGAAAACTCTAAAATAAAAATAAAAACTTTATATTTTCATAATCCACATTTTGATACGATCGTTTTGACATATCATTTTTAATTTTTTGACTTACGGTTAAAAAGATATGAATTTCTGAATATAGAACACCATAATCCTTCAAAAATCATTTCATATTCAAATATCATTAAAATAAAATACTATACCTTATAAAAATATTTTCATGCTAAGAATACAATTTAAATTCATTAAGGAAAATATATGTATATATATATATATATCTAAATATATATTCCCACGTGTGTAACACCCTCACAATTAATTAATTAAATTGAAGTTTTATTAAAAATTGGTGTTTGAAAATTTCTTTTAAACTTGATTACTTTAAAAAGATTCTACGAAAATCCGGCAAAGTTTCCTCTGTTTTTCGGAGTTCCCAAAAATTTTCTTCTTTAAACCTGTCAGTGCAGAGTTGTCTAACAACTTAAATCATAATAGTAGTATAGCCAGATTAAATCTAACGCCCGATTAGTACAAGTTTTGGGCACATAGCTAATGCATATTTTAAACATTACAAAAATAACAATTTTCAATATAATTAGGAAATAAAGTCCGCTCAAAGTATCACGAATACACTCCACGTGGTGGAAAATTTCCTGCTCGGCCTGCAACGATGTAAGCTCCGCTCTGGTACCTGAAAATAATCAACCACAAGAGGGGAAGCATTACACAGAACTTAGGAAAATAGCTTCTATGAAAAGCATAGGAAATAACTAAAGTAATCGCAGCTAGTTTTCTATCTAAATTATCTCCAATTTATAAATGAATAACAATTCCCTTCATTCAAACGATCAATGTTTCTTACTACTTCCTGAATTTCTTAATCTCCTATTACTCTATCACTTCTAGCTTGTACTCACTGGTCTAACCTTTCCTTATGTGTTCTCTTTTGTTTTTCATCGTTTTACATTTCCTGCTTTTCATGTTCTATTTATCAATTTATCTCCCTATTTACCTTCTTATTATTTTTCTTGAATTCTTTTACCTTCTTATCATTTTCTTTATCCCTTTGTCTTATAATTGACAGGTTCTACCGAACGCCTGTCGTTTTAGTCTTTTAATTGTTGACAGGTTCTACCGAACGCCTGCCGTTTTAGTCTTTTAATATCGACAGGTTCTAACGAACGCCTGCCATTTTAGTCTTTTAATATCGATTGTCTCTACCAAGCGCCTGCCATTTTAGTCCTTTAATGTTGACAGGTTCTACCGAACACCTGCCGTTTTATTCATTTAGTGTTGACAGGTTCTACCGAACGCCTGCCATTTTAGTCTTTTAATGTCGACAGGTTCTACCGAACGCCTTCCGTTTTATTCATTTAGTGTTGACAGGTTCTACTGAACGCCTGCCATTTTAGTCTTTTAATGTCGACAGGTTCTACCGAACGCCTGTCGTTCTAGTCTTTTAATAATGACAGGTTCTACCGAACGCCTGTCGTTCTTATTCTTTCTTTTCTTTCTCCTCTTATTAAATCTTTTCTCTCTTTTCTCATTTAGTCTTCTTTTCTTTTGCTTAACTTACTTGCTCTCTTTCTCATTTTTAGTTTTTGGTTCTCTTTCTTTTATACGTATTTATCTACCATCTTCTTTAGTTTCTATTACCTATTCTCTTCTCTCTTTCCATTCGTTAGTAGTTTATTAATATTTTCATATAATTGCCTAAGGGTTAACGAACTATTTAGACATTCACAACATTTAAGTGGTCCGTGTTCTTTATTTTCATTCTTAACGTATTGTCAAACTCAACTACCCTATTGTTTATTCTCATAACTAATCTTTTCTATTCGTAGCCATCACCATAATCAACCTAGAAATCACAACCTAAATTAAGGTAGGGCAACCCTCTTACTCTTATCTAGTTCTTCCTTCTTAATTATTATTTACTACACTTAACAACAGATAATCAATCACATGCCAACTAGCAGCACATGTTCACATCATCCAGTCCAATATATTAAATTAACTATTATTTTGGGATTTTCGTATTTTAACTAAGTCTTTGGTTCTTTACTATTTTAAATTACTCTACGGTTCGTAACATATTTTTCTACCTTCCTAACCTTAGCTATCACTATACAATTCCAGAAATACATTCCCTAAATAGAGGTAACGCAGCCCATCTCACCTGGGTTTTCTGCATATATATTTCTTTCCGTATTAAGATGCCCAAAAGTACAGAGGTTCATTGTTCGGCATTGCAACTGGTCCTAAAGTCCTTCGTTGTCCTCAAATCCGATTTTTCAGCAACCAGGAGAAGGTTGGTTCTGGTCCAGTTCAAGGCACAGCAAGGAGAATCGAACCCGGTTCATGATTAAACCTCTCTAGACCCAAAACCCGGCAACAATAGCAACCCCGGTCTGACCCGATTCATGGCCAGACCGGTTCACACTCCAACCCAGCAACAACAGCAGTCGCCACAAGGAGAAAGTGGCTGGAATGCTGGTCTCACAGAGAGATCGGAGCAGAACAGCAGAAGGTAGTGGTTGCGAGCTTCAACCATGGAGGTCACGGTGCGGAGAGGTGGACGGCGGCATGAGTGTTGATGGCGGCTCCCTCTAGGGTTCGCAATTTAAATCGCGATTGGGGAAGAGAACGGGAGGCAGCGATGATTCGGTGTTGGTGGCGGGCGGAGGTGCACAAACCGGCGGCGGCAACAACAACAACAACATTGAATGCCACACACACACCCAGGCGGCGGCGGATCTAAACCAGGGAACGGTGAAGCTGCGTCCATGAAGTGGCGACGCGAAATCGCGGCCCGGGAAGAACGAGAGTCGCGGTTCGCAACTGGGTGGAGAGAGGAACAGGCGTGGGCACGCGGCTTCAACGACAAGGGAGGACGGCGGTGGCTCGCGAGTGACGGCAGCAATGAAGCTTGGGCAGCGGCGCGAAGCAGAAACCAGGGAGAGAAAGAGAGCCACGACCAAGGGAGAGGGAGAGAGAGGAACAAGAAAGAGGAAGCTTCAACGGGTAAGAATGGGGCTGCGAAACGAAGAAGAAGAAGAATGAGGGGGAAGGGGCGGCGGCCACATGACTACATGAGGGAGACGAAGAAGGGAATAAGACAGGGTTTCATACCCTTAGTACACAACACACACGTACACAACAACCCTTTTTTTTTTAAGCTTATACTTTTTTTTATTTATTTATTTTTTTTTTTTAAATAAAAATCAATATTATTATTATTTTTTCTTTTGAAGGGAAACTAATACTAAAAATTAAATATCATACAATCACATATAGGGATATCATAAAGTTAATAATTGATATTACTTACGAAGTACTTAAATATTGGTATGTCCACATTAAGGAAAATATAAAAAGTATATCCTTCAATGAGGGTGATTATTTTTAAGAGCATCTAAAAAATAGAATTTAGTCACCAAATCAAATAAGTAAATATATTTTTACGAATGTTATAAAGTGAAATATTTAAAAACACTAAACATAATTCTTTATTGAATATATAAAGGTTATAAGTAAAGTATTCAAAATATTTAGCATTATTTTAATATGATAATTTTCTTTAAAAGAGTTCACTTTAAAATATAATTAAATATTCTTTCGTAATTAACATAATGCATTTTAGGAAAATACCCAACACTTAAATGATAAATTCTAGGGAAAAATTATTTAATTCAATCAAACTTATAATTTATAACGTTAAAGAAATCACAGTGTTCTAATTCTGATATTTCCTAACACATTTGTAATACTAAAGGGACCTTAATTTGCTATTTCTAAACTTCATTATTGTTATTATTATTATTCTAAATCTTTTATTATTATAATTATACTAGGGCTAAAATTAGGGATGTTACAACGTGTATATATATATAATCAGAAATATAATTAGGCACCTATCAAAATCATGTTAAATTAATTTTGCTCAAAATATATTTCAATTGACTTCTTAAATAATAAAATAAACTATTTGGACATCTTATAATATAATAGAACCTGTACATAAATATACACGTATATAGCTTAAAATTCATGAACACCCATATATATATATATATATATATATATATATATATATATATATATATATTACTTAAATCACATATTTAGCACAAAATTAAAGTAAATATATAAATTAAATTAATTTATTTGACACAATTAAATCGGGCCTAAATTGGGGGTCTCACAATTCTCCCCAACTTGGAGATTTCTCGTCCCCGAGAAATACAGACAACACCAACAACAGCTTACTAGATTCATACACATAGATCACTTCCGACAACCATATTCATACCTTACGTGTTTCACACGACTTCCGTCGAGGCACTTCGTACATTCCGATCCATGCTCTTGATGAGACGCCGTACAAGAGTTGAATTGAGTTTAAGTTTCAAGAATCCAAAAATAGTAAAGGTTTGGTAGGTATGAGTTTGATAAAAATAGTGTAACTCAAATGTGAATCTTTGGGGTAAGGAAGATTTGTCTAAATTTTTTTTTGTATTTCTATGGTAGAGAAGGATCGATTTGTATGCACAACATTACCGCAATCACTAATAATGGATGGGACTACTTCCTACCTTTATACCACCAAGGTTACATTCTGGTACTTGTTACTAATCAATATCCTGTGACACATGACTCCCCAACTTGGGTTGAACTTATACAATACTATCCATTGACTCATACTTATCCTAATTTGCCTTAAAACTCTACTCACTTATTAATAAACCATCCTTCACCTCCCACCTTGGTCCTATCTTAGGGATCGACTCACACTCTTACTTTCAAGGTTTTGAGCTGACATTCTGAAGTAGGCTCTATTCTTTCCCCCATGACCTTCTATAATTCCGGTGTTATGCATACAAATGTCACTTCTTCCACACAGAGGGTTTAGTTTGGGTGACTAGAACGTATTTTTGTCACAAAATTTTGGTGATCAAGAACATGAATTCAAGGTTTTGTCAAGGGTTTTGTGGGTCATATCTGCAAAGACTGTGATATTTAGGGTAAGAAGGGATATTTTTGAAGTTTTTGAGGGTATAATCATTGTTTTTAGTGTAAAATCAAGCTCAAAAGTTGACAAAATAGAAATTGGTCTTTCACAAAGATACAACAATATAGGGTGGGGTTCTTTCTTGAACTCAATTTGTTGTCCAACTCTGACAGCTTCCTCCAGTAGTTGATCATTTCTTCTCACTTACGGGTTTTCGAATACAGATTCAAGCACACACATCCATTGAACTCACAAAGTTTTCAACAATTCATTATAACATAGGAAATACGAAAAGAGATAATCTTCGATACAACCGTTCAAAAGGCAAAATCATAACCAAATCATTATCCAAGAACACATAAAATAGCAAACATCACTCAAAACAACCAAAGATCTATGGCTATAGGTATGGTCACTACTTCTCTTAACCATTACGAAGACCCTTCCATATTCCAGCAGACCTATTAGAACCCATCTCGTGTTTTGGCTCTTGGCAATCCTTTGAAATGTGTCCCGGTTTGTTACAGTTAAAGCAGTTCGGATTTTTATAAGGGCAATTCGGTCCATAATGGTTCTTATTGCAGCAGTTGCACAACGGAATCACACCTCCTTGACCTTTCCCACCATTTTCAACACTACGTGCACTACTATTGTTGATTTTGTTATTGGGGTGATTCCCACGACCTCTTTTGTTGTTATGATGATGCTGATTCCGACTATTGTTGTCGTTAAAACCACCCTGGGATCTCTCTCTTCCAAGCCGATTGCTTCTCCTACCACCTCCTTGTTCATAAGGGCCTGAGGATCCGAACCCACCGTTGGACTTCCTGTGTTCTGCTAATTGCCTTATCGGTCCTCCACTTCCATCTTGAGCCACCTGCTTCGCTAGTGAATTCTTGGACGACAAACTACTTTCCACAATCCTTCCTTTGTTTACGAGAGTCGAGAACACGGTAATCTCTAAAAGAGCTAAATCTTGCTTGATCTCAGGCTTCAATCCATCTAGAAACTTAGCGCATTTCGACCTCTCATTCCCAACTTCTTCATAAAAAGGCATAAACCTTGCCAAATTTTCAAACTTTGCCGCATATTCTCCTACACTCATGGTTCCTTGTTCTAATTTTAAAAATTCTATCTCCTTAGCCGTCTTAAGATACTTCGGAAAATACTTATCCAACACCATCCTCTTAAACCGATCCCAAGTGATTGCCTCTCCAGCTAATCCTTGCCTAGCGTTGCGCCACCAGTTGGCCGCTTCTCCCGTCATCATGTAACCAGCATACACTATCTTTAGCTCGTCAGTGCATTGCACCATTCCTTCGAAAATCCTATCCAGATTTGCTATCCACTCTTGCGATTCATCTGACGCACAACCACCCTTAAATTCTTTCGGGTTACAGCGACAAAACTCATCCAAATCCCTAATTCCTTGTCCACCAACATTCGGATTCTGCTACAGCTGCTGGTGCATCAAGTTCATGTTGTTGCCTACTCCAGCCAAAACTGCTGCCATTTGAGCTATCACTTCTGCTTGGTCATTCTGGGGTTCGTTCGCTTGTCGACGGGCCATTGCTGTACTACCACACAAGTAGATTCAACCCTTTAGGTCGAGCAGAGATTGACACACCCATTAGCACGACCTAAATTTACCCGCCAACACATAATCACACAAGGCCACACAAGAAAACAAATCAGACTATACTACATATGTAACATCCCAATTTTTATCTATAAGACTATTAGCATTGTAAATGAGTTCTTGATGGAAGAAAGTAAGGGTTAAGTTAGAAAATAAACAGTTAGATGCGAGTAGGAATTAGACTCATCGGACTTTAGGAAATTTTAAATGCAGGTTTCGTGGCTCAAATCAGGAATTCCACCGTTGGATTTAAAATAGGATATGTGTAGTTAAATGTCCCAAAATTTGGGGAAGATCCAACGGGTAGAAAAGAAGTTGTAGGAGCTTGAAGTTGGAAATGCAGGTCTGTGGGATTTCGCTCAAGCGAAAAATCCCTCGCTTAAGCGAAACAGTAATCCATCAGACCCTGAGTTACTGAGTTAATTTCGCTCAAGCGAAACTGGCTCGCTCAAGCGAGAGTTTGGTTCGCTTAAGCGAAATGCTCTCGCTTAAGCGAAAACGGCTCGAGCAAAACCCAAACTTACTGAACGAAGTTCGCTCAAGCGAGTAGGTTCTCGCTCAAGCGAAAATGGCCGTATCTGATATTCTCAAGTCGCGATCTAGACCGTTTGATGGGAATCTTCATATGGTTCCTCTAATATCAGCCACCCAAAATGCCTTCCCTCTCTCATATACTCACCTCCACCTTCATTCTTCTTCATTTTTCCATCCACCCTCAACAAAAACAACTCCCCCATCTCTCTCCTCCTCCCATTCGAAACCCCCTTCTTCCCCACCAAGGTCAAGCTTTGTTTTCACCTTCCTCAAGCTCAACACTTATTGACCATCATCATCCATCCCTATTGGTAAGTTTCCATTCTTTTTCTCTCTCTAGGGCTCACACGAATTTTCTCTCTCCTCCCTCCCATGGATATACGAATTTCATGTAATGGGTTTAACAAATTCATGACTCATTTATGCTCTATTGTTTCATGGAGGTCAAGAATCTCTCTCCTTCCACTCAATCCTTGGAGCTTTTGATTTGGAACTTAGGAACTAGGGTTTGGAAGGTTTGTCCCCATTTGTCTTGGATTGAGGTAAGGAGGTTTGTGTTACCATATTCTAGGGGGTAGATTGTATTGTGTATATATTGGGCACTAAGAGGTAAGTGTTATTTAGAGTAAGGAACCCTAGGGTAGTTAGTATTATGTTAAAATGGGACTATGTATCAAAAGATATTTTTGAGTTGTTATGTTGTGCCTTAATGTGACTATGATGCTTGGTTATGTGGTTGTTATTTTTCTAAAATATGTTGAGCACTAGAATTGATGAATGATAATAATATGATGTTGGAATTGGTATAAATGACTCTTGGAACTTTAAAAACATAAATATATGTTTAAAGTGATGAATTGATGAGAATGATTCCAAGTGGAATAATTGAAAATGAAATTCAAAGACTTAAAGAACAAAGAGTGTGTGATTCCAGATCTTGTAAGACGTTGTCCGAAGGAGACTGTACGCATTGATCGCGTAAGACGCATTTGATGCGCTGCTGTAAGACGTTGTCCGAAGGAGACTGTACGCAATTATGGACACACACATACTATATATTAGTTAAAGATACATTTGGATTGTGCCTCTCCGGATCTTGTAAGACGTTGTCCGAAGGAGACTGTACGCATAGATCGCGTAAGACGCACTTGATGCGCTGCTGTAAGACGTTGTCCGAAGGAGACTGTACGCAATGATGGATGCACCTTCCTATTGTGGAATCCAGGTCTTGTAAGACGTTGTCCGTAGGAGACTGTACGCTTAGACCGCGTAAGACACACATAGTGTGCAGCTGTAAGACGTTGTCCGAAGGAGACTGTAAGCAATGATGGAAATCCACGTAACAATTTCTAAAAGTCTTTATAAAATACAAGGTGTATGGGATAAAAGGCGGATTGCGAACTTATGCAAGAATATGATTAGCATGAAAACTCTGAACTAAATCACACAAAAATATGAAATGTGGAAATTAAGGATATAATGAATTAAATTTATTCTTGGAAATAGAATCAATTTAGAGGTTTAGGAATGATTTATTGATTTATATGCACTACTTGATTAATTGTGTTTGGCTTGGTGGTTCAGTATAGCATAATAGAAACTGCTTCCCTATTTTATTGTGTAATACTCACCTCCTTACCATTTTTCAGGTACTGAGCAGGAGTATACACCCGGATCGGCCGAGCAGGATTACTCTCCCTCACAGGGAGAGTAGGGTTGGGATTTAGACATTTACTTTTGGCCTAAGCCTCCGTGTTATTTGATGTATATGGGCTGTATATGCTTTTTGAGAGAGGCTTAGGATAGTTTCTTTTGTGCATGATTTATGATTCATTTTTGGGCATAGTTGTCGTTATGGTCTTTTGATTTGTACACTTTGCATTTCTGCTGACACTCTGACAAACTGATGCCGATAATTGACACTTGAGCCCATGGGGAAACTATGTGATGCATATATTTATATTTGAGCCCTGCTGGCTATTGTTAATATTATATACATGCGTTTATCAGGTTGAAGTTTTTGGAAAAGTCCGATAAACAAACGAAACTCCGTCCGTTTGACGGTTGGTTTTTATAAATTAAAAAGGAAATTTTAAGCTCATATTTTTACTATAATGGGAATTAAGGGTAAATAATTATAGGGTGTTACATATATGGTATCAGAGCAGTTTCCCTCGGCCATTGGAGTTATGAGCTACTCCAGTGATTACTCACCAAGCGAGTAATCGATAATTATAGTTTAAAATCTAGAATATATTGATAGGATGTTTATACTACTAATCATGCTATTAAGCATTAACTGTCGGCCTTATGCATGATTAAACAGAATGGCTCATAGGCGGATCGATAATGATGGGATCCGCGCTATTCTGGAACAACTGCTACAGCTGCAACAGAATCAGGGGAATAACATAGCTGTAGCAGCTGCAACAGCAGCAACACCCACAACAGCAGCAATGAATCCTTAGCCACCAGCTCCAGTTGCGATCGATTGGTTGGCACGGTTCAGGAAGAATGATCCGATGAAGTTTGAAGGAGGGTTCAATCCCGATGGGGCACAACTTTGGTTGCAAGAGATTGAAAAGATCCTGAATACCATGGCACCACCGGAGGAACAAAAGGTTCTGTTAGCACAATACATGTTGACTAGTGAAGCAGAACACTGGTGGCAACAGATGCGGAGGGGTTTGGAGGCGAGCAACCAGGCGATCACTTGGGAGTTGTTCAAAGACCGTTTTCTTGGCAAATACTTTCCTGAGGTTGTTCGCAGAGAGAAGGAGATAGCCTTTCTGCAGCTCGTGCAAGGGAACATGAGCGTTGGGGAGTATGCTACTAGGTTTGAGGACTTGATCAGATATGCAGGGAGTTACAGAGATGCTGATGAAAGGACCAAGTGCATCAAGTTCGAGACCGGGCTTCGTTCTGAGATCAAGATGGCTTTTGAGTATCAGAACATCGCCAACCTGTCTCAATTGATCAACATGACTAGCACTTATGAAAAGAGTCGGAAACAACGAGCAGCTGAGAAAAGAAACAAAGGTGTACAGAAAGCTGGGGGTCCTATTAGGGGCAAGAGTTCGGTGCAGCGTCCAGGTCCTTACTCCCAGCCTAGAACAGGCCCAGCAGTGAGTACCTATGGTCCTATTCCGCCTTGTACTCAATGTGGCAAGCAACATAGAGGTGTATGCTGGAGTCGGAATCAGAATCAACCAAATGTCACTTGTTTCAAATGTGGGCAACCCGGTCATGTTGCAACTAACTGCCCACAGAACGCAGTTAAGAAAGAAGCCAATGTGACTAGGGCGTAGAGGATTGGTGATGGCCGCCCACTTCAGAAGGGGAAAGTGTACACTCTTGATGGAGAAGAGGTGACTGAGGCTGACGAGCTGATTCGAGGTATTGGCCATATAAATGATATTGCATGTGGTATTCTCTTTGATTGTGGAGCTACACACTCATTCATTTCTGTCAATTGCATGGAAAGATTAAAGTTATCTGCTATTGAAATGCCTTTTAAATTGTCTGTGTCTACCCCTACAAATTCAGCTGTGGTTACATCTTTAATGTGCTTGGATTGCCCTCTTCGAGTATTAGAGCGGGAATTCAAAGTAAACTTGATATGTTTGCCCTTAACCAAGCTGGATATCATTCTAGGCATGGACTGGATGTCCCAGAATCGTGTCCTTCTTGATTGTAGCCAGAAGTCAGTGATTTTCTGTCAAGTTTCGGCGTCGGCTTTAGATGATAAGGAAGCATAGGATATCTGTAGAATCCCAGTGGTTGGTGAGTTTCCGGATGTTTTCCCAGCTGAAATTCCTAGATTACCTCCAGCCAGAGAAGTAGAACTTGGCATTGATCTTATGCCTGGTGCCGGCCCAGTATCTAAAGCGCCTTATAGAATGGCCCCTCCAGAGTTGGAAGAGTTGAAGAAGCAGTTGGAGGAGCTTTTGGCAAAGGGTTTCATAAGACCGAGTGTTTCCTCGTGGGGAGCTCCTATCCTCTTTGTTAAAAAGAAGGATGGAAGTGTTCGCATGTGCACTGATTACCGTTAGTTGAATGCGATGACAGTGAAGAATAAATATCCGCTCCCACGTATTGATGATTTGTTGGATCAGCTTAGGGGAGCTGCAGTTTTCTCAAAAATTGACCTCCGATCTGGATACCATCAAATCCGTATCCGAGAGGAGGACATTCCTAAAACTGCTTTTAGATCTCGGTATGGGCATTTTGAGTATGTGGTGATGCCTTTCGGTCTCACTAATGCACCTGCTATCTTCATGGATTACATGAACAGGATATTCAGGCCGTATTTAGACTCTTTTGTCATTGCGTTCATTGATGACATTCTTATCTATTCCAAGAGCCAGAAGGAGCATGAAGAACATTTGAGAACGGTGCTCCAAGTTCTCAAAGACAAGCATCTTTATGCCAAGTTTTCTAAATGTAGTTTCTGGTTGAACGAAGTGTATTTTCTGGGGCATGTGATTTCTGAGAAGGGTGTTGCTGTTGACCCTTCTAAGGTGGAAGCGGTGCTCAAGTGGGAGAGACCCCAGTCTATTACTGAGATCAGAAGTTTCCTTGGCATGGCTGGGTATTATAGGAGGTTCATTGAGGGGTTTTCTAAACTAGCTCTTCCTTTGACTACTCTTACGCGGAAAGGCGTTCCGTTTGAATGGTCCCCGGAATGTGAAGATAGCTTTCAGGAGTTGAAGAGGCGATTGACTAGTTCCCCAGTGTTGATTTTGCCGGATCCGACTCAATCCTTTGTAGTTTATTGTGATGCATCAAAACAAGGGTTGGGTTGTGTGCTGATGCAGCAAGGACAAGTCATAGCCTATGCATCCAGGCAGTTGAGACAGCATGAGCAGAACTATCCCACTCATGATCTTGAGTTGGCGGCGGTAGTTTTCGCTTTGAAAATATGGAAACATTATCTATATGGGTCAAAGTTCGAAGTCTTTAGCGATCACAAAAGCCTTCGCTATCTCTTTGATCAAAAGGAGTTGAATATGAGACAGAGGAGGTGGATGGAGTTTCTGAAGGACTATGATTTCTCTCTTCAATATCATCCGGGCAAGGCCAATGTAGTGGCTGATGCACTAAGTCGCAAGACTTTGCATGTCAGCAGCTTGATGGTGAAGGAGACGCAGCTAATCCAAGAGTTTAGTGACCTCAATTTGAACATGCAAGTAAAAGAGAAGAGCATTGTTCTAGAAATGTTGCAGGTTACTAGTGACTTGATCGGTCTTATTAGAGAAAGACAAGCTGATGATGCAGAATTACAGAAGTTGTTGGAAAGGGGATCGGACAATGAAGAGCCCGACTTTGTAAAAGGCACAGATGGCATTATCCGATTTAAGGGTCGGATATGTGTTCCCCTGGACTTCGAGATCAGAAGGGATATCCTGTGGGAAGCACATCGGACCAAAATGAATTTCCATCCTGGTGCAACAAAAATGTACCAAGACTTGAAAAAGATTTATTGGTGGCCAAAGTTGAAAACCGATGTAGCAGATCATGTATCGCATTGCCTTACTTGCCAGAAAGTTAAGATTGAGCATCAAAAGCCTGGTGGTCAGTTGCGATCACTTGAGATTCCGGAGTGGAAGTGGGATAGCATAGCTATGGACTTTGTGACGGGTCTACCTAGGACGGCTGCAGGATGTGATGCAGTTTGGGTGGTTGTGGACCGTCTCACAAAGTGTGCTCATTTCATTCCGATTCACAAGAAGTACACTCTGGAGAAGTTGACTCAGTTGTATATCAGGGACATAGTCAAGTTGCATGGTGTTCCTACCAGCATTGTATCCGATCGTGATCCGAGGTTTCTGTCTAGATTTTGGCAGAGTCTTCAGCAGGCATTGGGTACTAAGCTGAAATTCAGTACAGCTTACCATCCGCAGACAGACAGACAATCTGAGCGTACTATCCAGACACTGGAGGACTTGTTGAGAGCATGTGTTCTGGAGCAGACTGGTAGTTGGGAGCAGTTACTGCCGTTGATGGAGTTTACTTATATTAACACTTTTCACTCCAGTATTGGCATGGCACCATTTGAGGCTCTCTATGGCAGGAAGTGTAGGACGCCTCAATGTTGGTTCCAAATAGGAGAGAATTTGTTGACAGGTCCTGATATTGTGAAGGAAACAACCGAGAGAATTACCACGATCAAGAACAAGATGAAAACTTCCCAGGATCGCCGGAAGAATTATGCTGACAGGCGTAGAAGACCTTTGGAATTTGATGTTGGGGACCATGTGTTTCTGAGAGTGTCTCCGATCACAGGGATTGGTAGAGCAATTAGGTCCAAGAAACTAACTCCTCGGTTTGTTGGACCTTATGAAATTCTGGAGAAGGTTGGTCCGGTAGCTTACAGAATTGCTATGCCCCCTCACTTGGCTAGGCTTCATGATGTATTCCATGTTTCACAGCTCAGGAAATACATTCATGATCCTACTCATGTGGTCACATTGGATGATTTGCCTTTGAAGGAGAATTTGACTTTTGAGGTGTTGCCCGTGAGGATTGATGATAGGCAAGTGAGACAGTTAAGAGGAAAGGAGATTAGCTTGGTGAAAGTCATATGGAGCAGGGACAATGTGGAGGAAGCTACTTGGGAGTTGGAAAGCAAGATCAGACAATCTCATCCACATTTGTTCGATGACAACTGAATTTTAGGGACGAAATTCGGGTAAGTGGGAGAGGAATGTAACATCCCAATTTTTATCTATAAGACTATTAGCATTGTAAATGAGTTCTTGATGGAAGAAAGTAAGGGTTAAGTTAGAAAGTAAACAGTTAGATGCGAGTAGGAATTAGACTCATCGGACTTTAGGAAATTTTAAATGCAGGTTTCGTGGATCAAATCAGGAATTCCACCGTTGGATTTAAAATAGGATATGTGTAGTTAAATGTCCCAAAATTTGGGGAAGATCCAACGGGTAGAGAAGAAGTTGTAGGAGCTTGAAGTTGGAAATGCAGGTTTGTGGGATTTCGCTCAAGCGAAAAATCCCTCGCTTAAGCGAAACAGTAATCCATTAGACCCTGAGTTACTGAGTTAATTTCGCTCAAGCGAAACTGGCTCGCTCAAGCGAGAGTTTGGTTCGCTTCAGCGAAATGCTCTCGCTTAAGCGAAAATGGCTCGAGCAAAACCCAAACTTACTGAACGAAGTTCGCTCAAGCGAGTAGGTTCTCGCTCAAGCGAAAATGGCCGTATCTGATATTCTCAAGTCGCGATCTAGACCGTTTGATGGGAATCTTCCCATGGTTCCTCTAATATCAGCCAACCAAAATGCCTTCCCTCTCTCATATACTCACCTCCACCTTCATTCTTCTTCATTCTTCCATCCACCCTCAACAAAAACAACTCCCCCATCTCTCTCCTCCTCCCACTCGAAACCCCCTTCTTCCCCACCAAGGTCAAGCTTTGTTTTCACCTTCCTCAAGCTCAACACTTATTGACCATCATCATCCATCCCTATTGGTAAGTTTCCATTATTTTTCTCTCTCTAGGGCTCACACGAATTTTCTCTCTCCTCCCTCCCATGGATATACGAATTTCATGTAATGGGTTTAACAAATTCATGACTCATTTATGCTCTATTGTTTCATGGAGGTCAAGAATCTCTCTCCTTCCACTCAATCCTTGGAGCTTTTGATTTGGAACTTAGGAACTAGGGCTTGGAAGGTTTGTCCCCATTTGTCTTGGATTGAGGTAAGGAGGTTTGTGTTACCATATTCTAGGGGGTAGATTGTATTGTGTATATATTGGGTACTAAGAGGTAAGTGTTATTTAGAGTAAGGAACCCTAGGGTAGTTAGTATTATGTTAAAATGGGACTATGTATCAAAAGATATTTTTGATTTGTTATGTTGTGCCTTAATGTGACTATGATGCTTGGTTATGTGGTTGTTATTTTGCTAAAATATGTTGAGCACTAGAATTGATGAATGATAATAATATGATGTTGGAATTGGTATAAATGACTCTTGGAACTTTAAAAACATAAATATATGTTTAAAGTGATGAATTGATGAGAATGATTCCAAGTGGAATAATTGAAAATGAAATTCAAAGACTTAAAGAACAAAGAGTGTGTGATTCCAGATCTTGTAAGACGTTGTCCGAAGGAGACTGTACGCATTGATCGCGTAAGATGCATTTGATGCGCTGCTGTAAGATGTTGTCCGAAGGAGACTGTACGCAATTATGGACACACACACATACTATATATTACTTAAAGATACATTTGGATTGTGCCTCTCCGGATCTTGTAAGACGTTGTCCGAAGGAGACTGTACGCATAGATCGCGTAAGACGCACTTGATGCGCTGCTGTAAGACGTTGTCCGAAGGAGACTGTACGCAATGATGGATGCACCTTCCTATTGTGGAATCCAGGTCTTGTAAGACGTTGTCCGTAGGAGACTGTACGCTTAGACCGCATAAGACACACATAGTGTGCAGCTGTAAGACGTTGTCCGAAGGAGACTGTACGCAATGATGGAAATCCACGTAACAATTTCTAAAAGTCTTTATAAAATACAAGGTGTATGGGATAAAAGGCGGATTGCGAACTTATGCAAGAATATGATTAGCATGAAAACTCTGAACTAAATCACACAAAAATATGAAATGTGGAAATTAAGGATATAATGAATTAAATTTATTCTTGGAAATAGAATCAATTTAGAGGTTTGGGAATGATTTATTGATTTATATGCACTACTTGATTAATTGTGTTTGGCTTGGTGGTTCAGTATAGCATAATAGAAACTGCTTCCCTATTTTATTGTGTAATACTCACCTCCTTACCATTTTTCAGGTACTGAGCAGGAGTATACACCCGGATCGGCCGAGCAAGATTACTCTCCCTCACAGGGAGAGTAGGGTTGGGATTTAGACATTTACTTTTGGCCTAAGCCTCCGTGTTATTTGATGTATATGGGCTGTATATGCTTTTTGAGAGAGACTTAGGATAGTTTCTTTTGTGCATGATTTATGATTCATTTTTGGGCATAGTTGCCGTTATGGTCTTTTGATTTGTACACTTTGCATTTCTGCTGACACTCTGACAAACTGATGCCGATAATTGACACTTGAGCCCATGGGGCAACTATGTGATGCATATATTTATATTTGAGCCCTGCTGGCTATTGTTAATATTATATACATGCGTTTATCAGGTTGAAGTTTTTGGAAAAGTCCGATAAACAAACGAAACTCCGTCCGTTTGACGGTTGGTTTTTATAAATTAAAAAGGAAATTTTAAGCTCATATTTTTACTATAATGGGAATTAAGGGTAAATAATTATAGGGTGTTACAACATACATACAGAGTCACACAAAGAAAGCATATAAGGCTATGCTTAAGGTCACTAAGGACAACCATTGCTCTGATACCACTAAATGTAACATCCCAATTTGGACATAGAATTTTTAGCAAAAGTTTGCGCCATTTTTTTATAAACAATGTTTATTTTCTAACGTCTTAATAAAAAGGATTTTCATCATCTGAGTTTAACTTTCGAAATAACTTAATTTACAAAATATCCTTTCATACCATTCTATTCCAAATTGAGACATTACAAAAATTCTTTCCAAAAACAACATTTTTTTCTCTAATGGTTTCCTTGAAAAACATTTAGTTATATTAAAATTTGCAGTAATACCATTGATACAAAAATTATACTGAATAGGCATTTCATTAAAATGGTCATTACCCAAAAAGACATGACATTGATTACAATGAAGATTTTAAACAAAAGGATCTATGCCAATATTAAGAGTACATTAGTCTTATCAGAGCAGACTCTATCTACCTAAATCTTATGACATAACACTACTCTCAATAGCAGGTGTCTCCACTTGTCCTTCTTCTTGAACGTCCTCCTCATCAGGTTCCCATATCTCAAAGTCTTCCTGAAGATCATCAGGCTCCCAAATAGTTGCATCTTCTTCTAACACGTACTCTTGAAACTTCTCTTGAATTTCTTCGTCCGAAATATCCGTAAATCCTTCCCATGTCCATCCAGTCTGCTCGCAATTCCCAAAATCTTCCAAAGACGCTACTCCACTATTCGAACTATCTATCCGACATATAACGGGATCTGCCATCTGTGGACATCATCCCCAATGTCCACAGAGAAGGGGAAAACAGAGAGAGTAAGCGATCTGAACGATATAATCGTCGATGGCATGGGCTTACTCTAAGGGTCACATTAAGATACAACATAGATACACAGATTTCATCATGACAGCATGTTTTTTTCACAACATTACTTATTTCATAATTCTCATAATAGATTCAAATGTTTTATCACAATCTTTGATAAACTTTCTCAATTCTCTTATCCAGAATCATAACATAGCTGTCAATGATTTAGGGAGGGAAATCATTGAAGCGAAGGGTAAGTCAGCACACACGTTACATCTCCTCCTTCAATATGCAACCACAACCTAAGTCGGAAAGCAGATGGGACACACAGGAATCCTAACCACACAGGCATCGATAGTCAAAGGGTACGTACCAAGCTGAAGCCACACATCTGGCCAGCAAAACAAAATACAATAACATTTATAATTTCACAAAAGCAATGACTTCTAGCCTTGATTCAGATTCCCTCTCACCATCTCCGATTTGCTCAAGGGGGTGACAGTACTTTCTCTAGTTGATCGTGTAGCCCTTGCTACGACCATGTCCCACAACCGAAAGACACGTCATTGTAGTCTTGTCCTACCTAGAGAAGCACTCGAGGCTTCTTGACGTTCACCGTCCTTGCCTTCCCCTATCACAATCACCACTCGAAGATACACCGGTCTCCGAGTATATGGTATCTTTCCTCTCCACTACTTCTCTCTCAACGCGTAGTTAGAAAGGATTAAAGCTTAAAGTCTTTTAAGTCTTTTAAGTCTTATATTAATCTAGTTTGGTCGATCCATTCTAAGCCTCGCTTCTAACGGGTCTCGACCTCTAACGGTAACAGCAAACACCTCCCTATGGTACAGTGGATTCCACAAGACTCAAAACCACGACACAGTCATCCACGTGGCCAGTCACTTAAAGGGGATATACATCAAAAGTTATTGTGCCGCTTGCACCATCACTGTACACTAATACGAATCTCCACAAAATTAATCATTCTCATGTTTTCTTTTCATAGTTCATCAAAATATACCAAGTCCTTTCCATAGGACAACCGTTCCAATATATCAAATAATCTTTCAACAGATTAAACCATGATTTTCATAAACATATCCAAACATACTTGATACTTTATCACATGCTCTCTCATCATTTCCAATACCATAATCAGCAGCATAACTTTAAATTATACAACATGTCATATCAAAATAAAATGAAACAATCAATATAAAGTTACTGTCGCAACGTAGAACGACTAAGCACACCACAATCAATTGTCGTCTCGTATCTTGATGTGTAACTTTGGATTCCGACTTTTGAGATGGTCGAAATCATCCTAATGTTACCTTAGTGTCATTGTGTCTTAAGATAGCTACTCCCTCACCTGGATGTGAAGCTAGAGACCACTAATTCTGATTACCCGTCTTTGCTTCACTCGAACCTTAAACATTGATAATACAATTCAAAGGACCAATCAATTATACATTCACAAAACGATAACTTAAACCAATTGAATCCTTTTTCAAAATACATAGAAAAATCGTAGATCATAAAATAATATCAGTAACTTAAAACCTTTTTGAAAATCAAAAACAGATTACTGCATCAGTAAAAAAATTACTTTTTCTTTTAGCTTTTAAAATCATGAAAACCTTTTCCAAAAATAATATATCTTTTGGAACTTTATTATCACTTCTCCAAAAATAAATTCCAAAACTTTAATCACTCAAACACTCATCTCTAATTATCTTATAACAACTACCATTTCAGATAAATTATACAGCCAGAGTTAAAATCATTTAAAAATCATTTTCAAATACTACTACCATATTTTAACTTAATAACCCAAAACATTTTCAAAGTGATTTGAAAACTCATTTTAAGCACGCCATAAACTTAACATGTAACTAACTATATAATACTTGGTTGCTCATATTTTTATTTACTTAAAAATCATAATCAAAACTTATATAACAACTACCATGTCATTACTAACATAAACAACTAAACTACATTACTCTAACTTGATGCAACATTTTTAAGAAATTGTGACAGCAACCAATATCCATTTAAAATCATTTTCATCACATAAACAAGTAACCTAACTCATAAACAAATATCCCTAATCAGAACTCATGCATTTTTCCAAGTCAAAAATGATTATTTGAGCTAATGCAACTTAATAGAGTTTCTGGACAACATGCAATATAAGTACAAAAAGTCATTTTGATACATTTATCTAACATGAATAAACACATCACACACTTGAGAAATTTAGTCGAACACTTAAGCAATTCAGATAATTACTTTTTGGGTTTACAAGTAGTTGCTAGACAGAAAAATAAAAATCCATTTTTCTCATACATATAAATACATACCAACCACATAACACACAAGCAATTTAATCATTAAATCACATAACCACGTTACAAGCACACCTAATTTATATAGAACATAACTCATGTACTCAAAGCTAAAAACATATATATATATATATATATATATATATATATTTTCTAAAGTTGATGCAACTTCAATTACAAGTACTAAACAGAATAGAAAAATTACGTTTTACACATCAGTACATTTATGCATCTAAATTCCTAACACATAAAATCACATATCAAATCAAACAATTTACTAGACCATTAGAACATTTAAGCATACATTCACAAAATCACTTCCATAATTCCTTTTAAACTCTATATTCATATACTAAAGATCCTAACATAAAATTCACATACTAATTCATTCTAGATCAATTTCTATTGTTGATGCAACAAATTTATACTTTTGGACAACATGTACTACAAGCCTTAAAAATCACTTTTTTCACAATTGGTTTATCAAAAAGACATGCCACTTTTTCCTAAATTTTCCTTACAATTTCCATTATAAACATATGATTAAATATGAGTTTTATAAAATAGTTTTGCTTGCTGGACAGCCACCAAAATTCAGTTGCATCACTTCTAGAAATTGAAACAAATATGTTCTAACATCCAGATACAATTATAAATAAGTTAAGCATTGCAAAGCACATACAAAAATTTATCATTTGGAATCTCATAGTTCAATAAAAATTATTTTTCAGATATACTTTATCTTCCTATCAATCACATAATTTATTTCATGTACACACATCAGTAAACATACAGAGACATCATATAACCATTTAAGCACTTAGAAATTTAGCAAAAATTATCCTTTCCTACCAAAATAATTTTCAGCCATACAAAATAAAAATAGAAAAGAAATATCAATTAATAAACACATATATATCTTATTCATATAATTCCATACCCTTTAAAAATTACTGTAGACATCAATTTAACTAGAACATAAGCACTTTTGAGTCAGATTATTATTTTTGTACAACACTTATCAGAATAGCTTATTTACAATACCAATCCATATAATCATATAAACACAAATCCAATTAATCATTTTGAACCACATCAGATATCATCAAATACACATAATTACTAAAAAAAAGAGCACATATAATCATTTAAAAAAAACCATAGGCTTCACGGCCTACACACACATCACAATTTTTTTTATAATTTTTTTGTTCATCATCACTTGTTTATTAATCATGTTTTCATTCTTATAATCAAAGAAAAAACAAAACAACAATACAATATAGATGAAAATCAAAATTCTCAAAGCAGATATCAATTACAATCTCAGAATATCATTTCCTTATATTATCATCAATAATTTGATCATCAAAGGCTTAAAAAGGGGAGATCAATATCTCTTTAAACAATTTTTGTTTTGTCCCTTTTTAATCCTTATTCATTTGACCTTCAACCAAATTCACATTAACAAATAAAAATTCAGATTATATTAGAGATTAGAGATTTTAGTTTCACAATTTCAAAATCAGAGAAGAGTAGAAGAAGTCTTTATTTTTTTTATAAAAGAATGAAGAATAAGAACTTTGTGACACCCTCGTTTTATATCTTGAAAATAATAAATAATTCCAAATATAGAATACTTGCTATCAAAGATTGAGACTAGAAAATTTTTCCTTTTTAATTGATACTTACTCAATTATAAATACCTTTAATCTGGACAAAAAATTTAAATTCGGCTTAATAATACCTTAATTACGAAAAGGCTCTCGAGACAATGTCTTTTTAACATAATGAAAACATATTCGTAAACCTTATTAAAAACATATCATTTTTCTCTTGAATTTGATCGAACATATAAAATATAAGCTTATTGCCGAATCCTTTTGAATGAAAATCAGAGTATGCAGAAGTAAAAATAATACTTGTGGGGCACTGCTGAGGTAAATAAAAACATCATATATATATATATATATCATGATAAAAACCCCACCAGTATCATAAGTAGCAAGTATCAAAAGTCGAGATAGCAAGTTTTGATGAAACATATACAAACCAATTGCATAAAATAAACCTCACTCTAGACCTCTCAAAATATATACAATATATCACAATATCCAAAAATAGAAGTCCCAGAGCAGGTCATCCGTGTCCTCAGCAGCTCCTCTGATCCTCCGCAGCTCTATCCCTAGGACCTAGGATCCAAAACATCTATGCTATGCAGGCTCCTAGGAACCAGCAGGTCCACCTCTAGCAGAAACAGTAGGCTCGATATGCACCTCCTCCTCGTCTTCATCCTCCACTGGATCCTCCTCGACCTCGCCAGACTGTGCAGAAACCCCACCACTGGGTCTCGAATCTGCAGAAGCAGTCCTCTCAAAATCAGTCGGACCAGGAGAAGGAGTCTCCTCAGTAACAACTCTGTGGGAGGAAGGATGAGTACGAGTGGCAGCTCGAAAACGAAAACTATGGAATCGACGCACAAAGGTGGTAGAGAGTGATCTCCACCTCCCCCTCAAAGGTGGCACGGTGCTCCTCGTACGTCCATATACCACTAGGGATATGGCGTATCTCGATGCAGGCTAGGTATCTGGCCATCACCTAAACAGGGCATGGGGAGTAAGTATACACATATACATAATCAATAAAGACTAAAAAGTACAAACACAAGTATGTCATGGACAGACAATAATGCAAGTACATATGAGCATACCAAATTTCAACATTATATCTCTTATAATGCAAGTGGCATGATGCATGATTTCTATCCACAACTGAGGCCTCTAATAAAAGTCCATCTTGGACGTCCATCCAATACACCGTTGTGTTCCCGGAACACTGACATTCGTTCCCAGAACGTAATGCCAAACCATACTTGGAGAAATAAGCATCACTCCCGGAGTGTGCATCACGTTCCCAGAACACATACGTTCCCAGAACGCATAAAAACCATGTCCCAGACACTGGCCACATTCCCAGAATGTGTCATCAAGTAGGTTACAATTTGGTACTCCCGGAGTACCCTCCTCATATTCTCGGAATATGATAAACGTGCCTAATAACCAATCTTCCATTCTCTATGCATGAATGCACAATTATTAAGGTCGGTTTTATCTTTACTTTAATTACTGTGATTTATAAATATTTCAATTTCTCTTTTGAATGATAAATTTGAGGTATAATCCTTGGCACAAAATTTCACTATGGAATTAACTCAAAAACATGCCATTAGGCTTAGATTGAGAAAAACTTAACCAATGATATTCATTTTCACTTAAAAGACTTAACTTTTATTTTTCAGTTTCAGGTACTAACCGGTTACAGTCTCAGGCGAACCGGTTAGAATTACAGACCTGAACTGGTTTACCATTGAAATTCAGAAAACCCTTTTTCTTAAATTCTTTACCCAATCCATAAACAAGTTTCAACATTGTTTTATACCTCAAACCCACTGTTTTCATCATTCAAAAGTCCAAATCACATTCCAATTCCAAATGAGCATAATTTCCTCTTGAAATTATCTCATTACAATAAGGTATTAACTCTCAATTTCAATCTGAACCATACAGTATTAATCAACTTATTTTCAGATTGAGTTCAAGTGAAATTAAAGTCTAGATTTGAGTAAAAATGATACGAACACAGGACTAATTTCAGAAATCCATTTTCTTTGAAATTTTACCGTATCTAACCGGTTACAAATATTGAATAACCGGTTAGATTATGCAGTCTGCACACTGAAAAATGAGGTTTTGACATAACATTGTTTTATACCTCAAACCCACTGTTTTCATCATTCAAAAGTCCAAATCACATTCCAATTCCAAATGAGCATAATTTCCTCTTGAAATTATCTCATTACAATAAGGTATTAACTCTCAATTTCAATCTGAACCATACAGTATTAATCAACTTATTTTCAGATTGAGTTCAAGTGAAATTAAAGTCTAGATTTGCGTAAAAATGATAAGAACACGGGACTAATTTCAGAAATCCATTTTCTTTGAAATTTTACAGTATCTAACCGGTTACAAATATCGAATAACCGGTTAGATTATGCAGTCTGCACACTGAAAAATGAGGTTTTGACATAACATTGTTTTATACCTCAAACACACTGTTTTCTTCATTCAAAAGTCCAAATCACATTCCAATTCCAAATGAGCATAATTTCCTCTTGAAATTATCTCATTACAATAAGGTATTAACTCTCAATTTCAATCTGAACCATACAATATTAATCAACTTATTTTCAAGTTGAGTTCAAGTGAAATTAAAGTCTAGATTTGAGTAAAAATGATAAGAATACAGGACTAATTTCATAAATCCATTTTCTTTGAAATTTTACAGTATCTAACCGGTTACAAATATCGAATAATCGGTTAGATTATGCAGTCTGCACACTGAAAAATGAGGTTTTGACATATCATTCTTTTCATTACTCAAATCTAACCAATTTCAATACTCAAAAGAGTTCACATACCTTAAAATAAAAATGTTTAACCACAGAAACACATTTAATTTGCATGCATTAAGTTTAAAGTATCAAATTGCATAAAAACCCACATAAACACAATTTAATACCACAAAACTTATAATAAACATTTAGATTATGATTCAAGCATCAAAATCACTTGCATGCATCAAAACAAAATTGCTCAAAACAGAATTGAGCTAGAATTTGGCCTCCAAGCCTTTTGGTCTTAAACACATAATGCCCTTTTTGAGTCTTTGTTGACTCAAATCCTAAATCACTTGATTTTAGTCTAAATCTAGTATAAGGTAAACTTCTCCCATACCTCAAAGTTGTGTTTGATGAGTATTAGCACTGAAACTTGAAGAAAATCCACAAACTCCCCAAAAATCCTATGTTCTGCTCTCAGCCACGTTTTCCATCAACAGGGTCCAAAAACCAAAGAGTTTGACATAGAAATTGACCAAAGAAATTGGGGAAAACAATTAGAACTCAATCTAGGTAACTTGCACTAAGAAATAGAAGTGATTTGAGGCTTAATAGTTGTCTGTACTTACCAAAATCCAGACTCAAACCCAGCTTCCAGAACCAGAAAACTCAGAATTCAGCTTTCCCAACTTCAACTTCTAAGAGTGATTTCTCTTCACACAAGGACTCTCAACTCACAAGCTTTATGTCAACACAAAGCCCTTGATGCAAGCTTTGTGGATGTGTATCACTCGTTTATAATCACTCAGAGAAGAAGGAGAATTTGCCCACACGAAACAGAAACCCTAAATCAGCCTCTCAACACAGAACTCAAAGGAATCAACCCCCAAACCCTCAAAAATCCAGCAATTTATAGAAGAATTGGGGTAACATGCATGATGACGCGTGTTATCCACTAGATTAGAGCTGTTTTCATGGCGATTCCATGGATTAATCAAGTGATTACTCATCAAAACACACTAACCCAGTTTCTGGGTTCATCGTCTAACCGGTTACAGGGCATTACTAACCGGTTAGGTCAGTACAAAATTTAAAAATTAATACTTTTTAAATCTTTCCCTCCAAGAACCTTTTCAATATTACATTTAGGTCCTAAACCAAGGACTAAAATGCAATATCTATATTTTTGCATTTATTTGCCATACAAAAATGTTTCCACTTATTTTTATATTTCATGCTAATTAAATACAAAATATAAACTTGGAAAATTTATATAAATTAATAATAAAACTTTATTATTAATTTCCTTATTATCCGGAAGACGAAAATTAGGGGTGTTACAAACTTAAAAATGAAAACAAAAATCAAGTTTGTAGGATTACCTCTTCTCCTTAGCAAAGAAGAGCTTCAAAGTGAATATGAAAATTTTTCCCTTCCCTTCACAAGAGTCGCGCCTCACTCTCTCTTTCTCAAAGCCTTTCTCTAATTTTTTTTCTCTCAAAATGATTGTTTTCTGTGTGTAAAAGAATGAGCGGTCTTAGGCTCTATTTATAGGTGAAGTAGGAAATGAATTTTTCCCCCAAAACAAGGCTGAAGTACACGCCCCTATCATCATAAAATTGGTCAAAGAATTTCAATTTTTGCTTTAACCAAGTCTAGGAACATGAACATGCATTAAATGGGATTTTTCCAACTCCTATAAGCCTTAAACTCTAAGATTCTTCTAGGTACATTTTCAGAAAATATCCCCTCTCTTTCCCATGCATTTGGACGGCTCACTCTAGTCAAAGTGGGAAGACAAAATTTTCATTTACTCACTTTGAATCCACCTATCCTTTATCCAATCAAATTAAAGCTTTGTACATTTAAAATTCAAAAATAAATAGAAAATAAAATAATCTGGACTGTGCAGCCAATAAGCTTTCAAATAAATATAGGAACCTACAAATAAAATACTTTGAGGTCAAATAATTACTTCTAGGCTTTGAAATAATTTTTCCAAGCATAAAACATATAAAATCATACAGTTACTGCAGCAAATAAATTTTTTCGAAGGATACCTCATAAAATTACAATTCTTATATTTTTAGAAACTACATTTCAATACGATCGTTTTCATATAAATTTTATAATTTTTGAACTTACGGTTTGAAAGTTATGAATTTTTGAAGTTCTAAGGTCATTTCCTCCAAAAATGCACATCATAAGCTTTCAAATAAATTTATAATTAAAATACGAAAAATTAGAGTTTATTTGGACGGTGCAGCGAATCAGGGATTTTTAAAATGTATATTTCATGCACATAAAAATATTTTTGGGTCAAAGAGCTATTAAATGCATTAAAATCACATTTTCAAACTTTAAACTCAAAAATTCGTACAGTACTGTAGCAGTGATAAAATTTTGAAAACTCTAAAATAAAAATAAAAAATTTATATTTTCATAATATACATTTTTATACGATCATTTTGACATATCATTTGTAATTTTTCGACTTAGGTTAAAAAGAAATGAATTTCTAAACATAGAACACCATAATCCTTCAAAAATCATTTCATATTCAAATATCATTAAAATAAAATACTATACCTTATAAAATTATATTCATGCTAAGAATACAATTTAAATTCATTAAGGAAAATTTATGTATATATATATCTAAATATATATTCCCACGTGTATATATATATATATAATCAGAAATATAATTAGACACCTATCAAAATCATGTTAAATTAATTTTGCTCAAAGTATATTTCAATTGACTTCTTAAAATAATAAAATAAACTATTTGGACATCTTATAATATAATAGAACCTGTACATAAATATACACGTATATAGCTTAAAATTCATGAACACCCATATATATATATATTACATAAATCACATATTTAGCACAAAATTAAAGTAAATATATAAATTAAATTAATTTATTTGACACAATTAAATCGGGCCTACATTGGGGGTCTCACATCATATCAACACATGATTGCAAACACTAACCTGGGGCAATCTCTACTTCATCCTAACCTAATCCTGATCTCCCTGGATTAACCTAAGGTTCAGGCTTACATCTATATACACATTCTTAACAAGCAGCATACATTCAAAACTAGTTTCATAAAGAGTTTAGAAAAATATGATTTTCATGATTTATTCAACAACCCAAAATCAGAAAACCATATAATTGAAATTAAAAGGCACTTTTCAAAACAAAATTTGATTTCAATTTCAAAGATCATAAAAGTTTTTGTGACACCCTTGTTTCATATCTTGAAAATAATAAATATTTCCAAATATAGAATACTTGCTATCAAAAAAATTTGGTCTAGAAAAATTTTTCCTTTTTAAATTTATACTTGCTCAATTATAAACACCTTTAACCTTGACGAATAAATTGAATTAGGCTTAACAATATCTTAATTACAAAAATTCTCTCGAGACAATGTCTTTTTAACACAATGAAACATATTCGTAACGTTTATTAAAAACATATTATTTGTCTCTTGAGTTTAATCGAACTTATAGAATATAAACTTATTGCCGAATCCTTTTTGAACCAAAATCAGAGTATGCGGAAGTGAAATAATACTTGTGGGGCACTACTGAGGTAAAATAAACATTATATATATATATATATATATATATATATATATATATATATCATAATATAAAAACACCCCACCAGTATCCAGTAGCAAGTAACAGAGTCGAGATAGCAAGTTTTTGGTAAAACATATACATAACCAGCTGCTCAAAAATAAACCTCACTCTAAGACCTCTCAAAAATATGTGAATATATCACAAGATCAAAATAGAAGTTCCAGAGCAGGTCATCCATGTCCTCCGCAGCTCCTCTGATCCTCCGCAGCTCTATCCCTAGACCTAGGATCCAAAACATTTATGCTATGCAGGCTCCTAGGAACCTGCAGGTCCACCTCTAGCAGAAACAGTAGGCTCGACAGGCACCTCCTCCTCGTCCTCATCCTCCACCGTATCTTCCTCGACCTCGCCCGACTGTGCCGAGACCCCACCACTGGGCCTAGGATCTGCAGAAGCAGTCCTCTCAAAATCAGTCGGACCAGGAGAAGGAGTCTCCTCAGTAACAACTCTATGGGATGAAGGATGAGTACGAGTGGCAGCTCTAAAGCGAATACTATGAAATCGACGCACTGGTCGAGCCGGGGGTGGTCCTCTATATGTGTAAAAGGGTGGAACATGCATAGTATAGACTAAAGGGATCCTAAATCTACGAGGTCGCACCCAAATCAGAGGGTTAGGGTGGCAGAGAGTGATCTCCATCTCCCCCTCGAAGGTGGCTCGGTGCTCCTCGTACATCCATATACCACTAGGGATAGGGCCTATCTCGATGCAGGCTAGGTATCTGGCCATCACCTAAACCGGGCATAGGGAGTAAGTATACACATATACATAATCAATAAAGACTAAAATACAAACACAAGTATATCATGGACAGACAATAATGCAAGTACATATGGGCACACCAATTTTCAACATTATATCTCTTATAATGCAAGTGGCATGATGCATGATTTCTATCCACAACTGAGGTCTCCACTATAAGTCCATCTTGGACGTCCATCCAATACACCAGTGTGTTCCCGGAACACTAACATACGTTCCCAGAACGTATGCCAAACCATACTTGGATAAATAAACATCACTCCCAGAGTGTGTATCACGTTCCCGGAACGATAAAACCATGTCCCAGACACTAGCCACATTCCCAGAATGTGTCATCAAGTAGGTTACAAATTTGGTACTCCCGGAGTACCCTCCTCATATTCCCAGAATATGATAAACGTTTCCTACCAACCCATCTTCCATTCTCTATGCATGAATGCACAATTATTAAGGTTGGTTTTTATCTTTAATTTAATTATTGTGATTTAGAGATATCTCAATCTCTCTTTTGAATGATTAATTTGAGGTATAACCTTTGGCACCAAAATTTATCCATGAATTAATTTAAAAACATGCCATTAGACTTGGATTGGGAAATCTCAACCAATGGTATCAAACTTTTCATTTAAAAGACTTAACTTTTATTTTTCAGTTTCAGGTACTAACCGGTTACAGTCTCAGGCTAACCGGTGAGAATTACAGACCTGAACTTATTAACCATTGAAATTCAGAAAACCCTTTTTCTTGAATTCTCTACCCAATCCATAAACAGAGTACTAGCTTTATTATATACCTCAAATCCCACTAATTTCATCATTCAAAAGTCTAAATCACAACTCATTCCCAATTAAGCATAATTTCCACTTGAAATTATCTCATAACATTAAGGCATTAACTCCTCCATTACAATCTGAAGCAAACAATATTTATCAACATGTTTTCAAATTGATTTCAAGTGAAATTAGAGTATAGACTTGAGTGAAAATGGTAAGAACACAGGGCCAATTTCATAAATTCATTTTCATTGAAAATTTACAGTATCTAACCGGTTACAAATTTCGAATAACCGGTTAGATTATGCAGTCTGCACACTGAAAAGTGAAGTTTTACATACCATTCTTTTCAATACTCAAATCTAACCAATTTCAACACTCAATAGAGTTCACATACCTTAATTTAAACATGTTCAACCACGAAAACATATTTCATTTGCATGCATTCAATTTAGAGTATTAAATTGCATAAAAACCAACATAAACACAACTTAATACCACAAAACTCATAATAAGCATTTAGATTATGATTCAATCATCAAAATCACTTGCATGCAGATTGTCAAACTTGCTCAACAAGGATTGAGTCACAAAATTGGCCTCCAAGCCTTTTAACCTTTTCACATAATGCCCTTTTGAGTCTTTGTTGACTCAAATCCTAAAACACACGATTTTAGTCTCAATCTAGTATAAGGTAAACTTCTCCCATACCTCTAAGTCGTGTTTGATGAGTGAAATCACTGATTTTGGCAAGAAATCCACAAGAACCTCAAGCTCTGTCCTCAGCCAACACAGGTTCAACAGGGTTCAAAAACCAGAGATTTTGGTGCATGAAAAGGTAATATAATTTGGGGAAAATGGTTAGGACTTGTTGTATGCAACATGCACAAGAAAATCAAAGTGGTTTGAGATTAAAAGAGTGCTTGAGCTTACCTAAATCGAAGCTCAAAGACAGCTCCACGAACACAGAGACAGTGTTGGCAGCTTCAACTTCTTGGATTGATTCCTCCTCACACAAGAACTCTCTGCTCACGATTTTTATGTCAATACAAAGCCCTTGATTCAAGCTTTGTGAAGGTGTATCACTCACTCTCCAACACTCAGAAACGAAGAAGAATTTCACCAGACTAATCCAGAACCCTAACAGAGCCTCCCAACACCAAAACTCAGAAAATCAACCCCAATTCCTTCAACAACACTGGTTTATATGCCGAAATTAGGTTGGCATGCAAGAGGACGCGTGTTGTCCACTAATCTTAGGCTGATTTCGTGGCGAATTCGTGGATTAATCAAGTGATTACTCATCAAAACGCACTAACCCAGTTTCTGGGTTCATCGTGTAACCGGTTACAGGGCATTACTAACCGGTTAGATCAGTGTAAAATTTAAAAATTAATACTTTTTAAACCTTTCCCTCCAAGAACCTTTCTAATATTACATTTAGGTCCTAATCCAAGGACTAAAATGCAATATCCATATTTTTTTGTATTTATTTGCCATATAAAAATACCTTAACTTATTTTTATATTTCAAGGCTAATTAAATACAACAAATAACTTGGAGAATTTATATAAATTAATAATAAAACTTTTATTATTAATTTCCTTATTATCCGGGAGACAAAAATTAGGGGTGTTACACTACTCCCCCACTTAAAAGGAATTTCGTCCCTGAAATTCTAACTTACATAAACAACTCAGGATACTCTTGACACATCTTCTCCTCTAATTCCCATGTAGCTTTAGACACGTCAGCATTTTCCCATATAACCTTAAATAAAGGTATCTCCTTTCCCCTGAGCTGCTTAACTTCACGATCTTCTATCCGGACTGGTCTGACTTCAAAGGTAAGGTTCTCCTTCAAAGCTAGATCATCAGGTTGAATTTTCAAAACAACCGATGGGTCATGCACATATTTCTTCAACTGAGAAACATGAAAGACATTGTGCAAATTTGACAGAGAGGGTGGTAAAGCTATTTGATATGAAACAGGGCCAACTCTCTTGAGGATTTGGTATGGACCTATACACTTAGGTGAAAGCTTTCGGGTTCTCAAGGCTCTACTGATCCCTTTCATCGGAACTATCCGAAGAAACACATGGTCTCCTTCCGAAAACTCTATTGGTTTTCTCCTCTTATCAGCATAACTCTTCTGCCGACTCTGAGCCGCTTTCATCTTTGCCTGAACCATCTTGATCTTCTCAGTTGTCTGCTGCAAAATTTCTGATCCAACCACTAAGTTCTCCCCCACTTGAAACCAGCATAGCGGGGTTTGACATTTCCTTCCATACAAAGCCTCAAATGGTGCATTCCTATGCTTGCATGATAACTGTTGTTATACGTGAATTCTGCAAGGGGTAACACTTGATCCCAACTTCCCTGTTCGTCAAGTGCACAAGCCCTCAATATATCTTCCAAAGACTGAATAGTTCTCTCCGTTTGACTATCCGTCTGTGGATGATACGCAGAACTCAACTTTAAGCTTGTTCCCATAGCATTATGTAAACTCTTCCAAAACTGTGAAGCAAACCTGGGATCCCGATCCGATACAATACTCGAAGGCACTCCGTGTAGACGAACTACCTCCTTAATGTAGATCTGGGTAAGCTTATTCAAAGGATAGCGCATATTTATCGGAATAAAATGCGCCGACTTAGTCAACCGGTCCACAATCACCCAGATTGCATCATGATTTGCTGTTGTCCTTGGAAAACCAGATACAAAATCCATCGAGATACTATCCCACTTCCATTGAGGGATACTTAAAGGTTGCAACTGTCCTCCCGGTTTCTGATGTTCTACCTTAGCTTTTTGACAAATTAAACATGAAGCCACATACTCCGCGACATCCTTTTTCAAGCCAGACCACCAAACATTTTCTTCAGATCCTGATACATTTTGGTTGATCCAGGATGCATACTCATCCGACTCTTATGTGCTTCATCAAGAATTAATCTTCTAACCTCCTGATCTCTTGGTATGCAAATCCTTGTTCTGAAACGAAGGATTCCATCCAATCCAATCTTGAAATCAGGTTCCTTCCCTTCTGAACCTAATCTCATCTTTTCAATCAACTCTTCATCTACTCGTTGCAACTCCCGAATTCTTTCCAAGAATTCATTCGTGATCTGCAACATTCCTAACTTGATGCTTGATGGTTCCACTTGCGTCAACAAGCTCAAGTCTCTGAATCCCTCGATCAAAGCTGCTTCCTTTATAACACTCTCACTTTTAAGTTTTATTAAGTTTTATTGAAAGGTGGACTTGAAAATTTCGACGAAAATCCGGCAGAGTTTCCTCTGTTTTTCGGACTTTCCCAAAATTCCTTCTTAAAACCTGTCAGTCCAGAATTCTTTAAAAACATAAACAACAACAGTTTAATAGTTATAACAGATCCTAATACCCAAATAATACAAGTTGCGGGGCAAGATACTAATTCATATTATAAATTACATTAAATAATGATCCACTCATAATATCTAATAAACACTCCACGTAATGGAATGAAAATCCTGCTCGGCCGGCACTGGTGTATGCTCCACTTGTGTACCTGAAAAATGTTAACCACACAGGGGAAGCATCACACAGAACTTAAAAAGAGATTTCTAAGTAGATATATACGACACACCAAGACCATTCAAGCCTATGCTATACTACTTAATTCATGCTCTTCTTTTCCCTTTTTACTTCCTAACTGTTTCCCAATTCTTTTTCTTTTTAATTGTTTCCTTTTAAATAATCCCTAACCTCTAATTATTCTTTTTGCTCATTACTTTCGCTCTATCCCTTTTACTCTTTTTTTTTTCTAATCACCGTAATTTCCCTATTCGCTCTCTTTCCGACTAACCTATTTCTTTTTCATCATTTCCCATCCTCTTATTTTCATCCTTTATCCGTTTTCCATTATTCGTTTATGTTTAGCATTTTTATAATTATTCTCCTTATTTATTTCCTTTAATTCCTATATCAACTCCATTGTTCACCCTCTTATTTCATTTCTCAATGTCCACTCTATTATCCATTTTTCCTTTTCATTACCATTTTCCATTTCCTTTTCCATTTTTCCTTTTTAATTATTTTCCCCGTTTCCAAATAAATCCCGTTGTATCCCCTTACCTTTTTCCTTATTCTTTTCCCTTTTATTTACGGTGTATGTATGTCTCCACCAAATCAAAGGCCTACATACATACACCAATCACGATGTATGTCTTCCACCAAATCGAAGGCCTACATACATCGCTTTTCCTTTACCATTTACCTTATTTTTTTCCATTATCCTTTCCCTTTTTCCTTTTTATTTAGGGTGTATGTATGTCTCCACCAAATCGAAGGCCTACATACATACACCAATCACGATGTATGTCTCCACCAAATCGAAGGCCTACATACATCGCTTTTCCATTACCGTTTTACCTCTTTATTATTTGGCCACACGGTCAATACAACCACCTGCGCCGTGCCACAGGGTCAATACAACCACCTGTGACAGGTACCATTTTATTTAGGCCACGGGGTCAATACAACCACCTGCGCCGCGCCACAGGGTCAATACAACCACCTGTGACATTTACCATTTATCAGGCCACAGGGTCAATACAACCACCTGCGCCGTGCCACAGGGTCAATACAACCACCTGTGACACTTACCATATTTATTTCCTTTTCGTTTTTATTTACGGTGTATGTATGTCTCCACCAAATCGAAGGCCTACATACATACACCATCGACGATGTATGTCTCCACCAAATCGAAGGCCTACATACATCGCCCCAGTTTCGTTGTATTGTCTCCCCCAAATCGAAGGCCTACAATACAACCCCAATTTTACAATGTATCGTCTCCCCCAAATCGAAGGCCTACTATACATCACCATATTTATCCAATATTAATTGTCCATATTATTTGTCATTATTTTGTCTACCAATTCCGTTTAACTTTTACCTGATTTTCCCACATACACTTATACTTTAATTCTCTTTACTCTCATTTGTTCATTTCTAATTTATTTCCCTATTCACCATTTCTATTCTTTTGCCACACCCTACCAATCTAATTAATTAGTTATTCTGTTACTTACCTTTTTATTCATCACTATTTGGTTCCCCTATTTACTCCATCTATCTTTCTTCATTATTAGCGGGTTACCCTAAGGTTCATTAGAAATCAACTTTTCCCCCGGTCCTAGCGATAGATATAACTACCCAGAAATACACCCCTTAAGGACTGGTAATGAAACCCCTTACCTCAATCGATGACAGTGAGAGGAGTAACCTTAATCTGACGCTCTACTCTCCGACTCACGCTTTAGCTCGGCTCCAACTGGATCCTAAGCTTCCCCAATCTTCGATTCCAAGCACGGTGGGGATAATCGACCTCGATCACGGTGACGGTGTTGCTCTTCGACACCGGGAAGAGAGAGAGCACGGTAGAGAGGGGATATGGGGATGAAAGGTGACTGTGGTGATTTGGTGATGGTGGCGGTCACCACTGCGAGTGGCGGCGATGGCGGCTGTGGTGGTGAGGGGCGGCTGTGTGTGTGGGTGGAGAGGGAGAGAGAGAAAGTAAGGCAATGGAGAGAGAGAGCTGGAGGAGGAAGAAGGTGATGATGGGTGGTGGTTGGGAGGCGGTTTTGGGTGGCGGCGATAGGAGGTGGGTGGCTCGTGGTGGTGGAGGCCGGAAGTGGTGGAGGAGAGAGGGAAAGAGATGAGGGAAAGAGAGAGAAGGAGACTAAGAGGGAGGAGAGGGAAAGAAAGGATCTATGAAGAGGAGGAAGAAAAAGGAGGTGGGGTGGCGGCCATGAGCTCCGGTGGTGGTGGTTGGAGGTGTTGGGGCGGTTTGGGGGAGGAGGGAGAAGTTGGTGCGGAAGGGATGGGGTATTGGGGGGGGGGGGGGGGCTGGCGCGCTGATTTATGGACCTGGTGCGGTCCTGATTCGCGTCGCGCGCCTGGGCGTGATTTAGGTGCGCCTGAGCGCACAAGCACCTGAGTTGGTGCATCTGATGCACCCTGGTGCGCTTGGGCGTGCACCAGTGATTCCAGACTTCGATTCGCCATAACTTCTTCGTTAACCGTCGGATCGGGCCCAAATTTTTGGACAAGCTTTTTAATCCCTTAAACTTTATATCCAACGGTGGAATTTAATTTCTTAACATCATATAATAAATTCCTAATTTTCTCTTTTCGACTGATTTCTAACATTTAAAACGCCGACTTAACTCCCGATTTCGCTTAGATAATTTTGCCCCTTGCTACCAATGTCTCCTAAACAACTCCTAATACCTATAATTACTACTCACCATGCTCCCAAAATTCTTTAAGCAATTAATCTACCCCTTCCTTCCACTTTAATTCTATTAATTCCTTAATTATTGCTTGGAATTAAATTAGGGATGTTACAATTCTCCCCCACTTATTAGAATTTCGTCCCCGAAATTCCGTTCAATTCCTTCAAATGGAGAACCATCCCATTGGTAAGCTTCTGACTACGATTTTCACTTCCCTTTGATTTTTATTTTCCACTCCATAGGTGGTGAGGGCCATGCCCATTTCGACGTCTGTCTTCCAGCACTACGTATTATTTTGATCTTCACAGGTTCGTCAGTTTTCTTATTATTAAAGTTCCATCTCCCATTCCTTGGATTGAAGTCCTCCCCCACTTAGCATCGACATACTTGATTATGTCCATGCTAGGGGGTATGCTCATTCGTTGCTCAGAATAAGGTACGCAAGTTCTTTACCGGTATCCAAGGCTGAGAAGAGGGCATGTGGGTGACTATCTAACGGTAGGCATAGAACTATGTCGGGTTTCTACGACTTGGCAAATTCTCACCTAGGCATCTGAGATGCTTGAAGCTTGAAGAGAGTGAAGATGAAAAGAAGGAACATGAAGTGCTCAAGAATGAGTCTCATGGTCTTTGCAAGATGACCCAGGATGGACTGGATACATGTCAAGCAAGAAGACAATGGAGATCATCCCCAAAGTATGCATCTTCAGCAAAGAGTCGTCGAAGGATGCGCTTCTATGGATCTGCGGCTAATTGGTTGGTCTCGGTCAATCGGGGTCCTATCAAATGCACGGGGTCCCAAAAGACTGAGATTATCACTTGCGGTGTTCCGACGTAACGTCTTGATTGAAATTCCACTTCGTGACTTCACTTTTATCCCGTTCACCTTTTACTCCTTCAAGTGAGTCTAGCAAAGTCACTCTTAAAATCAATCTTCACGCGTTTGCATTCTACTTCGATGCTATTTCCTTCTCATTCGTTTAATAATTCCAATTCGGTAATAGAATTCCTAGAGATCGATTCCACCTGAGGGTCAAGGTCAAAGTCTATTTGTTGCTTCTCAATTCGGTGTGATTCTGGGGGATCTTGTTTTATTTCTAGTTTAACCCTCATTCGATTCTCCACGAAATGTTTGGAATTATCTGTTTAGTAGTCCTATGGCTTACGGCGTGATTACTAGTTATTGTCGCTCGGGTAGAATCCAAATTGAGTCGTCACGTCTCCCCCACTTATTATCAACATACTTGAGTAAGTCGAAGGCAGGGAGGAAACTGGGTTGATTCCAAGAATTGATTAGCTAGGCTCTTCATACCTACGCATACGGCTAAATTCTCATACGAGTTAGAAGGGTGATTCGATCATTTAGTTGGGTGTTCTCTGTAGAAATATAAAATAAGAGTGTCCTGAATGGGGCTGGTTTGTGAATCACTGTTCATGAGTCTTAGTAAAGATCCTATAGGATTAAAGTCTAATCGGGCTTTTGATAGAGATAGAATTCCTAGACGGTTTATTCGGATCTCAACTAGATGATTGCAATAATATAACATGTCAATAAACGCGAAGACCGAGGTGGACAGTCCCAATCTCACATTTATTAACTGTACATCACTGCGTTATTGAATGATAGCATTATCTTTTAACAGATGCAAGAGAAAGGATGACCAATCCTGACCTTACACTCTATTAGAGGACGACACTATCATAATTGAGCTTGGTGGAATTTCTAACTAAGGTTTTAACACTTATCGACTCCTTCTAGATTACACTACTCACACTTACTCTAGGCAAAGACGCTAAAGTAATCAGTTGATGCAGCATTAACATGAAAAGTACCTTGGATAAGTTTATTCCTCGTTCTACGTGCCCATGGGACAGTCTGCAGCACGGTGTCTAGGTTGCCCGCACTGAAAGCAGAGACCTTCTTTTCTACGCCGCTCAAGCATCCAACACATACGAGTATGGGATCCTCCACAATGTGGACATGGTGGCCTGGTCCTTGGAGCGATCGCACTCTGACCTGCATTCTCTATCACTACTGCTCTGGTGCGGTTCACAGCGTACGGACCTGATCCTTGAGCCAGTCCCTTACCCTTGTTGAGACCTACTTCATTCGGTATATTGTTGCTCCTTTCCTCTGCTTCATGCTGATTCAAACTCTTCTCATAAGCGCTAGTCATATTCACCAGCTGAGAGAGGTTAGCTATACCTTGGTGCACAAAGATAGTCCGAATCCTGGCATTGAGACCTGCTTCAAATTTAATACACTTGGTGCGTTCGTCTACGTCCCGATAACTGCAGAATAGCGAATCAGATCTTCAAATTGTGCCGCATATTCGCCAACACTCATACTTCCTTGTTCCAGATGCAGAAAGGCGATCTCTTTTTCCCTACGAACATCCTCAGGAAAATACTTTCCTAGGAAGTGAGCCTTAAACAGATCAAAAGTGATAACCTGATTAGCTCCCTCCAATTCTCTTCGCACTCGTTCCCACCAATACTTTGCTTCATCAGTCAACATATACTGTGCTAGCAACACAGTTTGTTCAGCAGGTGGCGCCATGGTGCGAAGGATCTTCTCAATTTCCTTGAGCCATCGCTGAGCTCCATCAGGATTATACCCTCCTTCGAACCTAGCTGGTTCGCATTTCCTAAATCGAGCCATCCAGTCAATTTCAACAGGAATGGGTGGTGGATTTAATGCTGCTGCTGCTGCGATGTTTTCAGCTTGGTTCTGATGCATTCGGGCCTGATTCTGATTCATTTGAATCAGGTTCTCCAATATAGCAGCCATCCGCTCATTTTCGGCACGTCGCCCAGCCATACTGTTAGGTCATGAAGGGAACAGCCAGTTAAAGACTGAATACTTAATCAATAATCTAAATATCCTATTCCTAGACTTAGACTCTTACTAAACGAATCAGTTACTCGCTTGGTGAGTAACCATCGGAGATGTGAGTCCACACTCCAAAGGCCGAGGAAAAATTGCTCTGATACCAAAATATAACACTCTCACTTTTAAGTTTTATTAAGTTTTATTGAAAGGTGGACTTGAAAATTTCGACGAAAATCCGGCAGAGTTTCCTCTGTTTTTCGGACTTTCCCAAAATTCCTTCTTAAAACCTGTCAGTCCAGAATTCTTTAAAAACATAAACAACAACAGTTTAATAGTTATAACAGATCCTAATACCCAAATAATACAAGTTGCGGGGCAAGATACTAATTCATATTATAAATTACATTAAATAATGATCCACTCATAATATCTAATAAACACTCCACGTAATGGAATGAAAATCCTGCTCGACCGGCACTAGTGTATGCTTCACTTGTGTACCTTAAAAATGTTAACCACACAGGGGAAGCATCACACAGAACTTAAAAAGAGATTTCTAAGTAGATATATACGACACAACAAGACCATTCAAGCCTATGCTATACTACTTAATTCATGCTCTTCTTTTCCCTTTTTACTTCCTAACTGTTTCCCAATTCTTTTTCTTTTTAATTGTTTCCTTTTAAATAATCCCTAACCTCTAATTATTCTTGTTCCTCATTACTTTCGCTCTATCCCTTTTACTCTTTTTTTTTTCTAATCACCCTAATTTCCCTATTCGCTCTCTTTCCAACTAACCTATTTCTTTTTCTTCATTTCCCATCCTCTTATTTTCATCCTTTATCCGTTTTCCATTATTCGTTTATGTTTAGCATTTTCATAATTATTCTCCTTATTTATTTCCTTTAATTCCTATATCAACTCCATTGTTCACCCTCTTATTTCATTTCTCAATGTCCACTCTATTATCCATTTTTTCTTTTCATTACCATTTTCCATTTCCTTTTCCATTTTTCCTTTTTAATTATTTTCCCCGTTTCCAAATAAATCCCGTTGTATCCCCTTACCTTTTTCCTTATTCTTTTCCCTTTTATTTACGGTGTATGTATGTCTCCACCAAATCGAAGGCCTACATACATACACCAATCACGATGTATGTCTTCCACCAAATCGAAGGCCTACATACATCGCTTTTCCTTTACCATTTACCTTATTTTTATCCATTATCCTTTCCCTTTTTCCTTTTTATTTAGGGTGTATGTATGTCTCCACCAAATCGAAGGCCATACATACACCAATCACGATGTATGTCTCCACCAAATCGAAGGCCTACATACATCGCTTTTCCATTACCGTTTTACCTCTTTATTATTTGGCCACAGGGTCAATACAACCACCTGCGCCGTGCCACAGGGTCAATACAACCACCTGTGACATGTACCATTTTATTTAGGCCACGGGGTCAATACAACCACCTGCGCCACGCCACAGGGTCAATACAACCACCTGTGACATTTACCATTTATCAGGCCACAGGGTCAATACAACCACCTGTGCCGTGCCACAGGGTCAATACAACCACCTGTGACACTTACCATATTTATTTCCTTTTCATTTTAATTTACGGTGTATGTATGTCTCCACCAAATCGAAGGCCTACATACATACACCATCGACGATGTATGTCTCCACCAAATCGAAGGCCTACATACATCACCCCAGTTTCGTTGTATTGTCTCCCCCAAATCGAAGGCCTACAATACAACCCCAATTTTACGATGTATCGTCTCCCCCAAATCGAAGGCCTACGATACATCACCATATTTATCCAACATTAATTGTCCATATTATTTGTCATTATTTTGTCTACCAATTCCGTTTAACTTTTACTTGATTTTCCCACATACACTTATACTTTAATTCTCTTTACTCTCATTTGTTCATTTCTAATTTATTTCCCTATTCACCATTTCTATTCTTTTGCCACACCCTACCAATCTAATTAATTAGTTATTCTGTTACTTACCTTTTTATTCATCACTATTTGGTTCCCCTATTTACTCCATCTATCTTTCTTCATTATTAGCGGGTTACCCTAAGGTTCATTAGAAATCAACTTTTCCCCCGATCCTAGTGATAGATATAACTACCCAGAAATACACCCCTTAAGGACTGGTAATGAAACCCCTTACCTCAATCGATGACAGTGAGAGGGGTAACCTTAATCTGACGCTTTACTCCCCGACTCACGCTTTAGCTCGGCTCCAACTGGATCCTAAGCTTCCCCAATCTTCGATTCCAAGCACGGTGGGGATAATCGACCTCGATCATGGTGACGGTGTTGCTCTTCGACACCGGGAAGAGAGAGAGAACGGTAGAGAGGGGATATGGGGATGAAAGGTGACTGTGGTGATTTGGTGATGGTGGCGGTCACCACCGCGAGTGGCGGCGATGGCGGCTGTGGTGGTGAGGGGCGGCTGTGTGTGTGGGTGGAGAGGGAGAGAGAGAAAGTAAGGCAATGGAGAGAGAGAGCTGGAGGAGGAAGAAGGTGATGATGGGTGGTGGTTGGGAGGCGGTTTTGGGTGGCGGCGACCGGAGGTGGGTGGCTCGTGGTGGTGGAGGCCGGAAGTGGTGGAGGAGAGAGGGAAAGAGATGAGGGAAAGAGAGAGAAGGAGACTAAGAGGGAGGAGAGGGAAAGAAAGGATCTATGAGGAGGAGGAAGAACAAGGAGGTGGGGTGGCGGCCATGAGCTCCGGTGGTGGTGGTTGGAGGTGTTGGGGCGGTTTGGGGGAGGAGGGAGAAGTTGGTGCGGAAGGGATGGGGTTTTGGGGGGGGCTGGCGCGCTGATTTATGGACCTGGTGTGGTCCTGATTTGCGTCGCGCGCCTGGGCGTGATTTAGGTGTGCCTGAGCGCACAAGCACCTGAGTTGGTGCATCTGATGCACCCTGGTGCACCTGGGCGTGCACCGGTGCACCTGGGGGTGCACCAGTGATTCCAGACTTCGATTCGCCATAACTTCTTCGTTAACCGTCGGATCGGGCCCAAATTTTTGGACAAGCTTCTTAATCCCTTAAACTTTATATCCAACGGTGGAATTAAATTTCTTAACATCATATAATAAATTCCTAATTTTCTCTTTTCGGCTGATTTCTAACATTTAAAACGCCGACTTAACTCCCGATTTCGCTTAGATAATTTTGCCCATTGCTACCAATGTCTCCTAAACAACTCCTAATACCTATAATTACTACTCACCTTGCTCCCAAAATTCTTTAAGCAATTAGTCTACCCCTTCCTTCCACTTTAATTCTATTAATTCCTTAATTATTGCTTGAAATTAAATTAGGGATGTTACATCCTTCACCATCATTGCACTTACATGGATTGCTTTCCGACTCAAAGCATCTGCAACGACATTTGCTTTACCCGGATGGTAATGGAGTTTAAAGTCATAATCCTTCAAAAACTCCATCCACCTTATTTGCCTCATATTCAACTCTTTTTGGTCGAACAGATATTTCAAATTCTTATGGTCACTAAATACTTGGAAAGTAGTGCCATAGAGATGATGTCTCCATATCTTTAAGGCAAACACGATCGCAGCCAATTCCAAATCGTGTGTCGGGTAATTCACCTCATGATTTTTCAACTGTCGTGATGCATAAGCCACTACTCTTCCTTCTTGCATTAACACATACCCAAGTCCTTGCTTGGATGCATCACAATACACTTCAAAACTCTTGTGAGGGTCAGGTAAGATTAACAAAGGAGATGATGTTAACCTGTCCTTTAACTCTTGGAAACTACTTTCACACCTGTTGTCCCACACAAACGGTTGATCTTTCCGAGTCAACTTGGTTAAAGGCAACGCAATCTTGGAAAATCCTTCAATAAACCGACGATAGTATCCAGCCAGCCCTAAGAAACTTCTCACCTCAGTCACAGTCTTAGGCTGTTCCCATTTCAACACCGAACTCACCTTCGCTGGATCCACCGCAATTCCTTCCTTAGAGATTACATGCCCTAGAAACTTTACTTCATTCAACCAAAACTCACATTTCGCAAGTTTGGCATACAACTGCTTCTCCTTCAGGACCTTCAACAAAATCCTGAGATGTTCTTCATGCTCCTCTGGACTCTTAGAGAATAAACCAAAATATCATCTATAAACACCACTACTAACAAATCCAGGTATGGTCTAAAGATCCGGTTCATATAATCCATAAAAATTGCAGGTGCATTAGTCAATCCGAACGGCATCACAACATACTCATAGTGACCGTATCGAGATCGAAATGCAGTCTTGGGTATATCTTCCTCCTTTATCCTGATCTGATGATAGCCCGATCTCAGATCAATCTTTGAAAATACTGCAGCTACCCTAACTTGATCCATAAGGTCATCAATCCTTGGAAAAGGATACTTATTCTTGATGGTGACCTTATTTAATTGTCTGTAGTCCACACACATTCTCATACTTCCATCCTTATTCTTTACAAACAGTAGTGGAGCTCCCCAAGGCGAAACACTTGGCCTGATCATCTGCTTCTGCAACAATTCCTCTATCTGCTTTTTCATTTCTGCCATTTCCGGTGGTGCCATTCTATAAGGAGCAATAGAGATGGGACCCGCTCCAGGAACTAAATCAATCCCAAACTTTATTTCTCGCTTCGGAGGTAATCCTGGTATCTCTTCAGGAAATACTTCCGAAAATTCCCTCACCACAGGAATCTCTTCTATCGGCATTGACTCTTCTCCTCTAGTAGCAGAGAATAAACACATATAACCTTCGGGTTCAAGGGTTCTATATTGGATTGTCTTTCTCTCGCAATTGATGATCACTTGGTTCTTCATCAACCAATCCATACCCAAGATCACATCTAATTGTAACTTAGGGAGACAAACCAAATCTACTTTAGAGACACGACCCAAGATTTCAACTTCACACCCTAAGCAAACCTTAGAGGTAAAGATGGGTATCCCAGTAAGGGTATCTATACTAAGATAGCAAGGCGAATCAGAAACAACAAGATTTAATCTATTCACACATTCAGGAGAAACAAAAGAATGTGTAGCTCCAGAATCAAACATAATCTTGCAAGGTTGATCATTAAGCAAAAAGTTACCTTGCACGAGATTCGGGGTTTGGATTGCTTCATTACCACTCAGGGTAAACACTTTGCCCTGCACCACAGACTTGCCAGCAGATCCTTTAGCATCACCTTTTGTGGGCTCTCTGCAATCACGGGCAAAATGACATTGCTTTCCACATTTGAAACACCCTCCTGTGGACCAGCAGAATTGACCATGATGATAACGCCTACACTTCTCACAATAAGGAGCATTATCACGAGACTTGTTCTTGTTATCCATCACAACTTTACCCTTGCCCTTGTTCTTCTGAGAATATGGACCATTATTCCGGTGATCAAATCTCTTCTTCCTCTATGGTCCGTAGTTCTATCCACTACCCTTTCTTTGGCTTCCTATCAACTCAGCCTTCTTATCATCCTCATACATTCTGCACATATCTACAAGTGCAGGAAAACTCTGAATCCTCTGATAACGGAAAATAGACTTCAACTCCGGTCTCAGTCCACCTTCAAACTTGACACACTTACTCCTTTCATCAGGGTTATTCAAGTAGTAGGGAGAATATTTCATCAACTCCTCAAATCTCGCAGCATATTCTCCTACAATCATATCTCCCTGTTTCAATTGCATGAACTCTACCTCCTTCTTTCTCCTTAAATCTTCTGGAAAGTATTTATTAAGGAATTTCTCCATAAACACTCCCTTGTTGATTGCTCTTCTCTCAAAATTCAGCAATTGAACCGTATGATCCCACCAGTTCTCAACTTCCCCATGAAGCATGTAAACTGCATAGGTTACCTTCTGCTCATCCGAACAGTCTAAAGTCCTGAAAATCTTGTTGATCTCATACAACCATTTATTTGCCTCATCAGGTTTGTATCCTCCTTCAAACCTTGGTGGATTGCACTTTCTAAACTCCGACAGAGTCTTAGCATCATGATTTACCACATTACCAGCATGTGGATTACCAGCTCGTCCTTGAGGTGGCTGCTGTTGCTGCTGCTGCTGCATACCTTCCAGCACAGTCGTAATACGTTCTAACATTTCATTCGTATAGTTTCTATTTCTGGTTGCCTTAGAAAGACCTGCACTATGGGCTTTGGGTCACTAAAAGGTCTTTAAAACATAAGCACTACTAGCTTACTCAACAATCTTACTCAAACATATTCAAATAACATTGAATATCATACTTAGCTGCATCATCAGGGCCATGAGGGACATGACCAATGCTCTGATACCACCAAACGTGTGACACCCTTGTTTCATATCTTGAAAATAATAAATATTTCCAAATATAGAATACTTGTTATCAAAAATTTTTCCTTTTTAAATTTATACTTGCTCAATTATAAACACCTTTAACCCTGACGAATAATTTGAATTCGGCTTAATAATATCTTAATTGCAAAAATGCTCTCGAGACAATGTCTTTTTAACACAATGAATCATATTCGTAACGTTTATTAAAAACATATTATTTGTCTCTTGAGTTTAATCGAACTTATAGAATATAAACTTATTGTCGAATCCTTTTTGAACCAAAATCAGAGTATGCAGAAGTGAAATAATACTTGTGGGGCACTACTGAGGTAAAATAAACATCATATATATATATATATATATCATAATATAAAAACACCCCACCAGTATCCAGTAGCAAGTAACAGAGTCGAGATAGCAAGTTTTTGGTAAAACATATACAAAACTAGCTGCTCAAAAATAAACCTCACTCTAAGACCTCTCAAAAATATGTGCAATATATCACAAGATCAAAATAGAAGTCCCAGAGCAGGTCATCCATGTCCTCAGCAGCTCCTCTGATCCTCCACAGCTCTATCCCTAGACCTAGGATGCAAAACATCTATGCTATGCAGGCTCCTAGGAACCAGCAGGTCCACCTCTAGCAGAAACAGTAGGCTCGACAGGCACCTCCTCCTCGTCCTCATCCTCCACAGGATCTTCCTCGACCTCGCCCGACTGTGCCGAGACCCTACCACTGGGCCTAGGATCTGCAGAAGCAGTGCTCTCAAAATCAGTCGGACCAGGAGAAGGAGTCTCCTCAGTAACAACTGTATGGGATGAAGGATGAGTACGAGTGGCAGCTCTAAAGCGAAAACTATGAAATCGACGCACTGGTCGAGCCGGGGGTGGTCCTCTATATGTGTAAAAGGGTGGAACATGCATAGTATAGACTAAAGGGATCCTAAATCTACGAGGTTGCACCCGAACCAGAGGGTTAGGGTGGTAGAGAGTGATCTCCACCTCCCCCTCAAAGGTGGCTCGGTGCTCCTCGTACATCCATATACCACTAAGGATAGGGCGTATCACGATGCAGGCTAGGTATCTGGCCATCACCTAAACAGGGCATAGGGGGTAAGTATACACATATACATAATCAATAAAGACTAAAATACAAACACAAGTATATCATGGACAGACAATAATGCAAGTACATATGGGCACACTAACATACGTTCCCAGAACGTATGCCAAACCATACTTGGATAAATAAACATCACACCCAGAGTGTGTATCACGTTCCCGGAACGCATAAAACCATGTCCCAAACACTGGCCACATTCCCAGAATGTGTCATCAAGTAGGTTACAAATTTGGTACTCCCGGAGTACCCTCCTCATATTCCCAGAATATGATAAACATTTCCTACCAACCTATCTTCCATTCTCTATGCATGAATGCACAATTATTAAGGTTTTTTTGATCTTTAATTTTATTATTGTGATTTAGAGATATCTCAATCTCTCTTTTGAATGATTAATTTGAGGTATAACCTTTGGCACCAAAATTTATCCATGAATTAATTTAAAAACATGCCATTAGACTTGGATTGGGAAATCTAAACCAATGGTATCAAACTTTTCATTTAAAAGACTTAAATTTTATTTTTCAGTTTCAGTTACTAACCGGTTACAATCTTAGGCTAACCGGTCTCAGAAAACCTTTTTTCTTGAATTCTCTACCCAATCCATAAACAGAGTCCTAGCTTTATTATATACCTCAAATCCCACTGATTTCATCATTCAAAAGTCTAAATCACAACTCATTCCCAATTAAGCATAATTTCCACTTGAAATTATCTCATAACATTAAGGCATTAACTCCTCGATTACAATCTAAAGCAAACAATATTTATCAACATGTTTTCAGATTGATTTCAATTGAAATTAGAGTATAGACTTGAGTGAAAATGGTAAGAACACAGGGCCAATTTCATAAATTCATTTTCTTTGAAAATTTACAGTATCTAACCGGTTACAAATTTCGAATAACCGGTTAGATTATGCAGTCTGCACACTGAAAAGTGAAGTTTTACATACCATTCTTTTCAATACTCAAATCTAACCAATTTCAACACTCAATAGAGTTCACATACCTTAATTTAAACATGTTCAACCACAGAAACATATTTCATTTGCATGCATTCAATTTAGAGTATTAAATTGCATAAAAACCAACATAAACACAACTTAATACCACAAAACTCATAATAAGCATTTTGATTATGATTCAATCATCAAAATCACTTGTATGCAGATTGTCAAACTTTCTCAACAAGGATTGAGTCATAGAATTGGCCTCCAAGCCTTTTAATCTTTTCACATAATGCCCTTTTGAGTCCTTGTTGACTCAAATCCTAAAACACACGATTTTAGTCTCAATCTAGTATAAGGTAAACTTCTCCCATACCTCTAAGTCGTGTTTGATGAGTGAAATCACTGATTTTGGCAAGAAATCCACAAGAACCTCAAGCTCTGTCCTCAGCCAACAGAGGTTCAACAGGGTTCAAAAACCAGAGATTTTGGTGCATGAAAAGGTAATATAATTTGGGGAAAATGGTTAGGACTTGTTGTATGCAACATGCACAAGAAAATCAAAGTGGTTTGAGATTAAAAGAGTGCTTGAGCTTACCTAAATCGAAGCTCAAAGACAGCTCCACAAACACAAAGACCGTGTTGGCAGCTTCAACTTCTTGGATTGATTCCTCCTCACACAAGAACTCTCTGCTCACGATTTTTATGTCAATACAAAGCCCTTGATTCAAGCTTTGTGAAGGTGTATTACTCACTCTCCAACACTCAGAAACGAAGAAGAATTTCACCAGACGAATCCAGAACCCTAACAGAGCGTCCCAACACCAAAACTCAGAAAATCAACCCCAATTCCTTCAACAACACTGGTTTATATAGCGAAATTAGGTTGGCATGCAAGATGACGCGTGTTGTCCACTAATCTTAGGCTGATTTCGTGGCGAATTCGTTGATTAATCAAGTGATTACTCATCAAAACGCACTAACCCAGTTTCTGGGTTCATCGTGTAACCGGTTACAGGGCATTACTAACCGGTTAGATCAGTGTAAAATTTAAAAATTAATACTTTTTAAACCTTCCCTCCAAGAACCTTTCTAATATTACATTTAGGTCCTAATCCAAGGACTAAAATGCAATATCCATATTTTTTGTATTTATTTGCCATATAAAAATACCTTCACCTATTTTTATATTTCAAGGCTAATTAAATACAAAACATAACTTGGAGAATTTATATAAATTAATAATAAAACTTTCATTATTAATTTCCTTATTATCCGGGAGACGAAAATTAGGGGCGTTACAGGTTTTACAAGTTGGGTCCCTTCATATAGAAGAACATCATGGTAAATTTTCAGGTTACTCGGAGTTCATTAGGTCCAGCTTTAGTTTTACAACCGCTTTGTCCAAACATAAAAAAATAGGAAGAGCTGAACCTAAATTAGATTTCTTTAAAGGTGGTAAACAAACTCCAAAGAACCTCAAAATTTAAAGCGACTAAACATATACTCAGCCCCAAAGGTTGTGTAAGGTTTTCAAACCGATTCGGAGCACGTTAGACTTGATTTTACCCTTCGTTCACACTACAGGAAAACACTATAACTGTCAGGTCTAATTGCAAAAGAAAATATCACATTTATTTAAACTGCTAACTAGCTCCAAGCAGTTTGAAATTCCATTTAAAAACTTTGGTTCAACCTTAAAAGGCTCACATACAATTCATAAATGCAAATCCTTTGGTCGACACAACTCAAAATGGTTTGAGACTTTCAAAAATGGTGATGGAAATCCAAAATGTGAATTTGGGGAAAGGTAATCGATTACCTTAAGGGAGATAATCGATTACCAGCTCCCTGGTAGAACCACTTCAGTTGTTGCATCAACGATAATCGATTACCTCATGGAAGTAATAGATTACTTTGAGATTTTAGTGAAGTAATAGATTACTTGGGGTGGATTAATCGATTATCAGACCCCTGGCGAATCTCCTTGGATGTTGCATTAGGGTGATAATCGATTACCTTAAAGGAGATAATCGATTATCACCTGGAAAATCTAAGAAAATAGAGAAAGGAGGACCACATATATTCATATATACATATCCAAAGAAACTAATTACAACTACCTACGCCTATGAATGCACTCATATATATACTTTGTTGGAAACCAACAAGCGGGCTAAGCAATTACTAGAGGGGGGGGGGGTGAATAGTAATTGGAAGTAGTAATTGTCGTGTCCTTAACCAAGATCAACGTTAAAGCTATGGAAGAGCCTTGAAGAATGATCCCAGCTAAGATGTTAATGTAGGACTTATTAGGATTTCTGAATATCCAGTTGGGATAACCAGGTTCTCCCTAGTCAACAACGTGTGTGCTAGTGTTAACTTTGGGATGAGAAGACGTACCTTTGCCCCTATAGCATGGTGGTTCTTATAGGGGATTACCTGTGTGGGTTGTGCCGTCTTGATAAGCTTCCTGAAGAGTTAGAAGGCAAATAGGACTCGTTAAGGGTATGATAAGATCATATCCATAAATCCTCTAAATGATAAACATTATCCAAGGCTGTTTTATCTAGCCAAGAGTCGTGGGAATCTAGGAGTGGTTATGGCTTTGATGAGGCTGTAAACGATAAGGATCAGATTGAGAGTGCTATGCTCGGTGTTAACCTCATCAGTACGTGACCTACATGTAGAAACCCAGTTTGCTCGGTATAGGGTCCGATCGTTGGCCCTGTATCAGTATCGTACTTAGTAGGAGTCATGAGGCTTTCGGTCGGTCGACGCTCGGTCTACTGCAAGTCCACTACAGTAATACCAAATATTTCGAATGATGTTAAAAGAATTGAGCTGAAACTGATTTTTCTGGAATAGACTCGAAATACTCGAGTCTTTCTTGAGATACTCGAGTGTTTCAGGAAGAACTACTCGAGTCTTTCAAGATATACTCGAGTTTTGAGCAAGAACTACTCGAGTATTCTGAGAAATACTCGAGTCTTTCGTATCAGATATGAGTTAAACCAGAAACGAAAAATCAGCAATTCACTTCAAATCAATCCAATACAAAACAGAAACTTATCTAACAGAAAAGCAAGCAAATTAAATGACTTTTAACAATAGAATAACACTTAGGTTTCTTGAACTTGCTACCCAATTAGACAAATCCTATTTCTTTGAAAAGCTTTAAGTTGTTTGAGCAAGAATGTAAATTGAAAGCTATAAACCAACACTCAAGCAATTTTATCCTGGTTCACTCCAACAATGAGCTACATCCAGTCCTCTAATCACCTTAGGAGATTTTTCTATAAATCAAATTGTTAGAAATTACAAGGATTACTTGAGATAGCCTCACTAAACCTAACCCTTCAAGAGTGTACCAAACTCTTGATTTCTACCCCAATTTGATTCCGGTGACGAAAAACTCTTCTAAAGCTTCCTTGAACTCCCTTCAAGAAGCTCCACCGGGCTAGGAACCTCCTAGTCTTGTGCTTGAGAACCTCTCAAGACTTCCAATACCCTAAGCCACTTAGGGTTTTGCTTGGGAACAATCCAACAATCCAAGACTTGAATCAACAAGCTTTTGTATGTGTATTACGAATCTCGCAATGGATTCGCACAAATAAGCACAGCCCAATATACAAATTGAGACCTAAACTCAACTTGAGAAGAGAATAACAATATGAGTGCAAAGTTAAGTTTTGTAAATCAACACTTGAGAAGAAGAATTAATGAAAGCTTGTAATGATTTTGAGCTTGTTGTCTTGTTTGTTCTTATGCAAAATCAAAGAGAAATTTTACAATGAAGTTCTGAAATTGTTCTCTAGAGTTAGGAGAGACTCAAGTGCCCTAGGATAGGTTTTTGAGTCTTTCCAACGTCATTATTTTTTGCTGGCTGGACCTAAAGACTCGAGTCTTTTGGCCAATACTCGAGTCCTTTGGCCAGGCTGGAAAGATCCGTTGCACGAACAAGACTAACGGCTACATTTGCTGATCTGGCATAAATACTCGAGTCTTTTTCAGAATACTCGAGTAGATACTCGAGTCTTCTTCAAAATACTCGAGTATTTTGATCAGACATATCAAAAATTGATTTTCCTTTTTGTTTTTCTTCTCAAGTATTAATTTTGGTTAATCTCAACCTAATAATCATATTACTTATTTTATTCTTAGAAGAGATTAACTATTTCTACCCACTCTCAATATAAATGAAAAAATTACAAATACAATCCGATTGAGAATGAGTGAGCACTTGTCTTCTTTCTTGAATTCTTGTTGTTGTTGATGTTGCAATGACTTCAAGGCTTGATTATTAATTACTTTGTCATCATCAAAATCAAATCCACATAATTAGGAGCATTGAATTTACAATCTCCCCCTTTTTGGTGAAGACAAAATAATTAACACTTGTTGAGCTTGATACCACTTGAAGATGCTTACACATGAAGATACTTGTGAGGCAACTCCCCCTCACTATAAGATCCTCTTAACCTGTCTAAAATTCAGCTTGTGCTAGCAAAGAGTTATAACATTTTAATTACAGCAACAAACTTATTACAGGTGCACATTATGGTATCAGAGCAACCATCAGAGATCAGAGAAAATACCATATCATGAAGTGAATTATCAGAATATATATGAAAATTTAATTGAAGCAACACTTTAACAAGATTCAAGACAAGATTCTAAACAAGTGTTGTCTCTCCCCCTTTTTGTCACGAGCCAAAAAGATGTAACATTTTGAGAAAAAGATAAGGGGAGGAGAACAACATATTTGGAAACCCCATAACCAAATATGTAATAAAATATATATAATATAAAAACGAAGAGCTCCCCCTGAAGCTAAGCAATAAAACACATTAGATTTAAAAATGATAACCAAAAGTACATTAAAGCATAGAGTTTCAACATCTAACTTCCAAAGTACATAAAGTGCAACAAGGACATAAGATTTAAAACCAATATAAAAATCTAAAAACAACAACATCAAAACATTGAAGGAGAAGCATCATTCGGAGGAGGATAGAATCGAGACTTAGGGTGCTTATATCGGGCAGCAGCTAGCATCCTATCCATAATGATGCGACACCAATTCAACCTTTCATTATTAAGAATGGCACTCACAATCCTAAGCTCATTGTTGGTTGGTTTCGCATAGTTCGTTGAGGTTTGAGGAACTAGCTGGTGGCAAACAATATAATGCAGGACCCTAGACTGTGCGGTCATCATGCATGAGTGCTTAATCCCTTCGGTCCAGACACGATCGGGGCGCAAAAGACTTTGAAAAATTGCATCAGCGTTTTCCCTTAAAGAGTTGTCCCCGTGTCGTGAAGGCCCGAAGACATGGTATAGATCCTTAACTCTAATTAGCAAATATGACACCTTCAACCATGGATTCCATAACATTGTTGTTCAGCCTAAGGTTAGCATAGAATTGTCTAACTAATCTAGGGTAAACAGGACCATTAAATTCCAGAAACCGGATGAGTTTTTGTTCCTTAAGATTAGGGATAAAAGAGAAGCCCTTACTCTTAACAAATGCACAGTTCACCCAGGTGATGACTCCAAACCCTCTTGAAGAAAATCCACTAAACCTGTCCATGCACTCAGACTCTTGATAATATTCAGGGATATCTTCATCGAATGATGATTCAGTGATCCTTACTCGTTTCCCTTGCCTAGAGGATGAAGCCATTGAAGAAATTTTTGAAAAAGTTGAAGTGTTTGGAAGTTAGGGTTTGAAAAGGGGGTAGCGAATTTGAAGATGAAAACGGTTGAAATTTGTTGAAATAATTGAGGAAAAGTGTTTGAGAGATGTTAATCTAATGAGATTTGGCAAAAATTTGGAAGAAATCCGAGTTTGGATGAGAAAATCGATTGAAAACCGAGAGAGAAGAAGGAGCAGTTCGAAGAAACTCGAGTGGAATGAAGAGAATGGTGTTGAAGATATATATATAAAGGTTGCGAAATACTCGAGTATTTTTCTCAATACTCGAGTAGTTCTTAAAGAACGACTCGAGTCTTGAAGGAAATACTCGAGTCTTTTGAGACTCAGCACCAGCGTCAGCCCAAATACTCGAGTAAAATGGAGGGACTCGAATTTGGTCAGAAAAACAATTTTTCAGGAAACCAAAATGACTCGAGTCTTTATGAAAAACTCGAGTTTGGCCAGAAAGTGCCAATTTTGAGATTTTAGAAAGACTCGAGTGTTTTTGGAAACACTCGAGTGTTTTTGTCAGACCCTCAATAAAAACTTTTTCAATTTAAAACCGAATTAATTTGATTTAAAACACTCAAGTCTTTTGAAAAGAACTCGAGTCTTTTTGACAGATAAGGATTTTGAACACAGTTTTAAATGAGCGAACACAAATCAAACACAATAAGCTTCAATGCCAACTTGGAATTCAATATAGAGTCACACACAATTAATACACAATATTCAGAGCATCATCAAGGACAATCTTAACTAAGAATCAAGAACAAATTAGAATAAGACTAATATGGTGATTTTTCAAAATGACACAAAATGCAATTAGCCTATATTAGATTCATCTAAAATACCAAGTTCTCTCCTTATATAATAGAAAGTTTCCCTTGGTAGAGGTTTTGTAAAAATGTCGGCTAATTGATTTGTGGTATTAACAAATTCAATTGTATAATCACCTTTTTGCACATGATCTCTCAAAAAGTGGTGTCTTATTTCATTGTGTTTGGTTCTTGAGTGATACACCGGATTCTTAGTCAAATTGATTGCACTCGTGTTATCGCATCTAATAGGAATATTTTCAAGTTTCAAACCAAAATCCGATAATTGTTGTTTCATCCATAATAGTTGAGCACAACAACTATCGGCTGCGATATATTCCGCTTCGGCGGTAGAAAGAGCAACACTGTTGGAAACCAACAAGAGGCCTAACAATCGAGTAGAGGGGGGTGAATAGTGATTGAAGCTAATATGGCAATTTTTCGATTTATTGAAAATTAACCTGATGTTGTTCGGTTTTAAAAGAAAACGCGAGCTTCTTTCCGAGCAGACAAGGTTAAATGATTAACCAATCAGATAAACAAAATGGTTAATCAGTTAACCGAGCTGCTTCAAGGTAGAGCTGGTTTTTGACTTAAGTTCGAAGAACAACACTCAAAGGGCAGAGCTAAGAAGGATAACAGTTCAATCTTAGATAAATGAAGATTAACGGAATTAACGATATGCTCGGCAGCAACAATTAAGCAGTAAAGAAAGAACACCAGAGATTTATCCTGGTTCACTCTCACCCTGAGAGCTAGTCCAGTCCCCTCTGAAAACTTTTCAGAGAGCTTTCACTAAAAATCGATTTTCTGGGTTACAAAGGATTTACAAGAGCCTACCCCTCTAGACCTATCCAGTCAAACGAGTGTACCAAACTCATGACAAACTACCCACAACAAATCGACGACCAAAGAACCTCTTTGGAACCTTTGCAAATCGAAGCTTTCTCGATCAGAGACCAGCTTCTCACAACAGCAAATACAACGAAGAAGATGATGAAAGTGTATGGCTCCAATTCGAAACACTCTTCGAAAATGATGAAAGATTGAATAACATTCTAGAAGGATTTCACAGAGAAGAACTGATTCGAACTTAGAGTTAAGATTTGAAAGTTTTAACTCTCTAAGTTCGTATGAAAATCGAATGTTCTTCTTCTCTGTGAGTTTTTGATTTCTGCTCTGTTTTTAAAGTAAAAATGAAAGTTTAAGTTCTAAGAAAAATGGTTGTCAAGCTGTCAATCTATTTGTTAACGTTGAAGACCCCCTCTTTTATAGTCTCCTCTTTTCTGCAGAGAAAGAGAGCTGTACGGAGATGGGGTTTCCAACGATAACATTTAGACAGCAGAGCAGTGATGGTGACAGTTCACCAACCTTTGATTTAACTCATTTTGAATTTCAAACTTGTCAGAGCATACGAGCTAAACCTAGGACTTCTACCCAGACTCAACGGTAATAAAAACTATGGAACAGTAGAGCAGAGTCCGAAGGTTGAAGACGATGCATTGTTGAAGACGATGAACAGAGATTGCCGAGCGTTTAGCTTTGTTCGAGCTTGATGTTTCTGAGCTTGATCTGAGCGTCGGTAAATAGTTAAGTTTAGAACGATCAACCCGAGCTTATTTACTCTATAAGATGTTGTGGCTGTTTCGAGCTTAATCCAAGCGAATACCGAGCAAATCATCATCTGAGCTTACTTCCTTGAAATGAAGAACCGAGCTTGCAAACTTGGATGAACTTTGGCCTTGATCACGGGCCGAGTCAAATCCGAGCTTGAGCCACAAAAGCTGACTTGATGCAGGTAGCGAAGAACCCTAGTTTTCTGAGCTTCTGCCGAGCCTCTGCCTTTGGCGGAACGCATATGCAAAACAAAGATTCCGAGCCTTTGCAGAGCTTGTGCCTTTAGCTGAACGCTTGCGCTGATAAGTTTGACTTGACTAACGCTAAGCACATGCCGAGTCTTTTTATTTGACATCATCAAAAGTTCTTTGATTCTTCATTGTGAGTCTACAATTTCCCCCTTTTTGATGATGACAAATATTCTTTAACAGTTTGTTGCTTTTTGTGTTCTCCCCCTGACTGTATGCTCGTAAGCTGATTTGACTTGACACTGATTGGAATTTGCTTGAAAATACACCACATGTTGCACATGAAAATGCACTTATCAGATCTTTCTCCCCCTTCCACTTGTTGAAAGAAAGTAAAAATGTGGAGCTGGAGCAGCTCGTCAAACACTCCCCTTGAATTTATGCTCGCAAAATATGAAACATCAAAAACAAACAACAAACACACCTTTCTCCCCCTTTTGGCATGATCAAAAAGGAGCCAAAGATTAAGCACATTCGCCAAAAGAGAGAAATAAAAGCTAAAGAAAAGATTAACACCTTTCTCCCCCTGTTTGGAAAAAAAAGATTTAACATTTTTCTGTAAGCACTTGATAGTAATGTACCACTTGTTGGTTAAAAAAAATTGTTCTCCCCCTTAAGACTTTAAAATGATAACCAAGGAAGAAAATTTTCATGATCATCGTTCTCCTCCTTTAACAGTGAAAGCATGCTTCTCATCCGAGAAGTTAAAAGTTAAAGGTGAGAATGACGAATAACATAATACGAAAGTTCAAAAAATTAAAAAAAAATAGCACTCTTCTCCCCTTATAAAAATTTAGAGGAAAGGAAGAAGTTTTGAAGGATGTGAAATTTCAGGAAATTTAAACAAATACACAATTGAACGTAAAGATCGAGACTATGAAGGTGATCAAAATTTATGATATACTGAAAACCAAGCTCATGCCGAGCACATGCTAAACTTATCCAGGATTCCGAGCTTGCGCTGAGCACACACTGGATTCGTCTAGAATGCCGAGCTCACGCCGAATTTTATAAAGAGTTTCCCTCGGCAAAGGTTTAGTAAACACATCGGCTAATTGATTTTCAGTTCTTACAAATTCTATGACACAGTCACCTTTTTGAACATGATCTCGAAGAAAATGATGCCTAATTTCAATGTGTTTTGTTCGAGAGTGATACACTGGATTCTTAGTTAGATTGATTGCACTTGTATTGTCACATTTGATAGGAATGTGATCTAAAATTAAGCCAAAATCTGATAACTGTTGTTTCATCCAAAGAATTTGAGCACAACAATTACCAGCAGCAATGTATTCGGCCTCAGCTGTTGACAACGCAACGCAAGCTTGCTTTTTAGAAAACCACGACACAAGAGACCTGCCGAGAAAATGACAAGTTCCACTTGTGCTTTTTCGATCAAGCTTGCACCCAGCAAAATCTGAGTCCGAATACCCAATCAAACTAAGATTGGCATCCCTAGGATACCACAGACCAGTGTTCACAGTTCCTTTTAAATATTTAAAAATTCGCTTAACCGCCGAAAGATGAGATTCTTTGGGATTAGCTTGAAAACGAGCACATAAACAAACACTGAACATAATATCTGGCCGAGACGCAGTCAAATATAGAAGGCTTCCTATCATGCCTCTATATTTGCTCACATCCACGGCTTTACCTGATTCATCCTTGCCGAGATAGCTGGATGTGCTCATGGGAGTGGCAGCTTCTTTGCAATTTTCTAAGCCAAATTTCTTGAGGAGTGCCTTGCAGTATTTTCCTTGATGCACAAAGGTTCCTTCATCAACTTGCTTTATTTTCAGCCCAAGGAAGAATGTGAGTTCTCCCATCATCGACATCTCGAATTCACCTTGCATTGATTCAGAGAACTTCTTGGAAAGAGACATGTTAGTAGCACCAAAAATTATATCATCAACATAAACTTGTACTAACAATATGTCCTTTTTGGATTTATAAATGAATAGAGTTGTGTCAACCTTCCCTCTCTCAAACCCTTGTTCGAGTAAAAATGAGCTCAAACGATCATACCAAGCTCTCGGAGCTTGTTTCAAACCGTAAAGAGCCTTTTTGAGTTTAAATACATGGTTTGGATATTCAAAATTTTCAAAGCCAGGAGGTTGTTTCACATATACTTCTTCATTTATAAAGCCATTTAAGAAAGCACTCTTTACATCCATTTGATAAAGGGTGAAATTCATAATAGATGCAAAAGCAAGTAAAATTCGGATTGCTTCAAGCCTAGCAACTGGAGCAAAGGTTTCATCATAATCGATACCTTCCTCTTGGTTGTAGCCTTGAGCAACTAATCTTGCTCTGTTTCTTATAATTAAGCCTAATTCATCTGTTTTATTTCTGAAGATCCATTTCAAGCCAATTATCGTATGATCATTGGGCCGAGGAACCAATTCCCAGACATCATTTCTGATGAATTGATTTAGTTCCTCTTGCATGGCAATCGCCCAATGTTCATCATCAATTGCTTGATCAATCGAATTAGGTTCAATTTGAGAAACAAAGGAAGCGAAATTGCAAAAGTTCTGAATAGAACGACGAGTTAAAACTCCCTTATTCAAGTCGCCTAGCACATTCTCTATCGGATGGTCCTTGACTCTCTTCTAGGCTGGACTGAGTTCAAACTGACTGTTTTGAGTTTGGCTCGGACTGAGTTCGGTTTGTTCCTTGTTTGTTTGGCTCGGAACAAGCTCGTCCCTCCGATCTTTGTCTTCAGCAGTTTCATCCTTTTGAGCTCTTTCAGTTGTTGGGCTCGGATCAAGTTCAGTCATATGATGATCCTCTCTATCTGCACAACTAACATTGTCTCTCCGAGGAGACTCATCAAATACCACATGCACGGACTCTTCCACAGTGGAGGTCCTTTTGTTAAAAACTCTAAATGCTTTACTATGAGTAGAATAACCCAAAAATATTCCTTCATCGGCTTTAGAGTCAAATTTGCCGAGATGCTCTTTTCCATTGTTCAAAATGAAGACTTTGCAGCCAAAGGTATGGAAATGAGAAATTTTTGGTTTTCTACCCTTATAAAGTTCATATGGAGTTTTCTTTAAAATTGGTCTGATGAGGATGCGATTCATTACATAGCAAGCTGTGTTCACCGCATCGGCCCAGAAATAATGTGGTAAATTGTATTCATTTAGCATGGTTCGGGCTAGTTCTTCTAGAACTCGGTTTTTCCGTTCCACAATCCCGTTTTGTTCGGGAGTCCGAGGAACGGAAAACTGATGTTCTATTCCGAACTTAGAACAAAACTTGTCAAATTTGTAGTTCTCGAACTCACCTCCATGGTCTGTTCGGATTACAACTACTTTTTGGTTAGCTCGGTTTTGAAGTTGCTTGACAAGCTCTTTAAAAGTTTCAAAAGTTTCACTTTTTGATTTTAAAAACAAAGTCCAAGTAAACCTGGAAAAGTCATCTACAATTACTAAGGCATAGAGATTGCCACCAAAGCTTTTGACTTGTGATGGTCCGAACAAATCCATGTGTAACATTTCCAACGGATGCGTTGTCGAGACCATCAACTTAGATGAAAAATCGTTTTTCTTTTTGATCGGCTTGCACTTCTTGCAAGAAGAGCAAACTCCCTCAATGTTAAAATTTAGCTTTGGTAAACCAATCACTAATTCTTTTGATTGTAGTTTCTTTAACTGGTTTACATTTATATGAGTTGTCCTTCTATGCCATAACCATGTGTCACTTTCTTTGCTAACCATGCAAGTGGTTACCAAAGAGGTGATTTCATTCAAATCAACCAAATAAGTATTGTTAAATCGTTCTCCAACAAATTTGACAGAGTTGTCCTCGTCACTTTTAATAATGCAATGGGTAGAGGTAAAAACAACATGGTTACCAATATCACAAAGTTGGCTAATACTTAAAAGATTGTGTTCTAGCCCTTTTACAAGTAAAACATTATTGATAACCAAGTTGGCAGAGTTACTGACTTTACCTTCACCCAATATTTTACCTCGGTTGTTATCACCATAAGTGACGTAGCCCTTATTTGAATGTGAAAGTTCAATGAATAGATTTTTGTCCCCCGTCATGTGCTTCGAGCATCCACTGTCAAGGTACCATCTGCTCTCCTTTGCTCGGAAGCACACCTGCATCACAAAAATATTACTTCTTTGATTCGGGTACCCAAATTGTTTTGGGTCCCTGGGGGTTAGCAGTTGGATCTTTCTTTTTGACTACCCAAACAAAGTTGCCCTTGGTTACACCGTGACGTCGGATTTTACATTCATTGGGTGTATGACCATGAAGACCACCGTAAGAGCAGCTCGGCCGTTTTGAGTTATTAAAGTTTGAGACATAGCCGAGTTTCCTTACTGCTTTCTTCTTGGTCTGAGTGTAGCCGAGGCCAGTTTTGTTCGAGTAGTTCCTATGTTCAGCTAAAAGCCGATCAAACAAGCCATCACTCTTGATGACAATTGCACTTTTAAATTTTAGGTCAGAAATTTCCTTTTCATATTTAGTGCAGCAGTCAAGATTTTCATTTTTCAACTGAGTGATAGTGTTTTCTAATGACTCGTTTCTGCTTTTCAGAATTTCAATTGAATTTTCCAAATCAAGAACTTGCTCTTTGTATTTTGAAAGACTGAGTTTCAACTTAATGAAATTTTTAGCAAGCTTCTTGAATTCGGTTTGCATTTCAAGATAAGCAGAATACAATTCATCAGAGTCATTAAATTCAGATTCAGAGTCAGAATCAGATGTAGAGGTTACCTCAGTGTTTTTATGTTCAGATATTGTTCGGCTGGCTGAGGTTTCCTCGCTGTGTTTGCCCATTAAGCATTTGAAATTTGATCTTTGATTAATTGTGCCAAAAGTCGAGCTCGATGAGTCTTCTTGATCGGTATATCTGAGACTCGAACAAGCTTCCTCATCTTCACAATCCGAGCAAGAGTCATATACAGGGAGATCTTGTTCATCATTCTGAGTGATGAGCTCGATACTTCCTTTTCTCGGTTCGAGCACCATTCTTGCTCGGGGCTCGTTTGGCTCGGGCTTCTGAACACAGTTTCCCTTCCAATTAAGCACAGAATTGCTTTTTCTTCTTCATCGCCTGAGCTGGAGCTTGAGCTGGTATTGTTGTTGGGTGCATCCCATACTATGTAAGCTCTCTTCTTCTTGTGGTCTTTGTTCTTCTTTATTTCTTCACCACTTTGCTTTTGTAATCTTGGACAGTAAGTTTTAATGTGACCTGTTTCACCACATTCGTGGCATCTAACTTAGTCTTTTGAACTTGAGCCTTTGTGGTGAATGCTTCTGGTATCTCTTGCTCTGTTTGTGAAGTTCTTTTTGCCTTTAAAAAATTTGCTAAACTTCCTGACCATGAGACCAAAGTCTTCCTCATCCATGTCCGAGCTGGACTCATCTTCAGAGGATTCTTTGGTTGCCTTTATAGCAGCTTTGAGGGAAATTCCCTTCTTCTTCTTATCAAATTCTTCATGCATGGTCAGTCTGCCGAGCTCCATCTCATGCTCTTGCAGCTTGCCGAACAAAGTGGCTATACTCATTGTGTCCAAGTCTTTAGCTTCCATGTTGGCAGTGACCTTCGGCTGCCATTCTCTGCTAAGACATCTAAGCACTTTGTTAGTTATCTCGGCATTTTGAAAAGTTTTGCCGAGAGCATTAAGATGGTTTATAATATGAGTAAACCGTTTCTGCAAATCATTTATATTTTCATTTGGCAGCATTCGGAATAACTCATATTCATGCATCAGAGTATTTAATCTTGCTCGTCTGACCTCACTTGTCCCTTCATGAGTAAGTTGTAGAATGTCCCACATTTCTTTAGCAGATTTGCAACTTGACACTCGAAAGAATTCATCGTAGGAAAAAGCTGAGGTGATGATGTTTTTAGCTTTTAAATCAAAAGATACTTTTCTTTTGTCATCATCATCCCAACTTTCCCACGGGATTTCTACAACTTCATTATTAATTTTTCTTTTAGGGACAAATGGCCCATTTTCAATAGATTTCCAAATTTCCATATCTATGGCTTCAATGAAAATTTTCATTCGTGCTTTCCAATAAGCATAACCCTCACCATTGAATAGTGGTGGTCTGTTTATGGAAGAGCCTTCACCTCCGAAGGGATTGTTAGTAGCCATTCGGTTTCCTCAAGGATCTTTTCGAAAAAGTTTTTACACTCGATCTTTCGACCGAGCTCTGATACCACTTGTTGGAAACCAACAAGAGGCCTAACAATCGAGTAGAGGGGGGGGGGGTGAATAGGAGATTGAAGCTAATATGGCAATTTTTCGATTTATTGAAAATTAACCCGATGTTGTTCGGTTTTAAAAGAAAACGCGAGCTTCTTTCCGAGCAGACAAGGTTAAATGATTAACCAATCAGATAAACAAAATGGTTAATTAGTTAACCGAGCTGCTTCAAGGTAGAGCTGGTTTTTGACTTAAGTTCGAAGAACAACACTCAAAGGGCAGAGCTAAGAAGGATAACAGTTCAATCTTAGATAAATGAAGATTAACGGAATTAATGATATGCTCGGCAGCAACAATTAAGCAGTAAAGAAAGAACACCAGAGATTTATCCTGGTTCACTCTCACCCTGAGAGCTAGTCCAGTCCCCTCTGAAAACCTTTCAGAGAGCTTTCACTAAAAATCGATTTTCTGGGTTACAAAGGATTTACAAGAGCCTACCCCTCTAGACCTATCCAGTCAAACGAGTGTACCAAACTCGTGACAAACTACCCACAACAAATCGACGACCAAAGAACCTCTTTGGAACCTTTGCAAATCGAAGCTTTCTCGATCAGAGACCAGCTTCTCACAACAGCAAATACAACGAAGAAGATGATGAAAGTGTATGTCTCTAATTCGAAACACTCTTCGAATATGATGAAAGATTGAATAACAAGAGTGAGTCAATTCTAGAAGGATTTCACAGAGAAGAACTGATTCGAACTTAGAGTTAAGATTTGAAAGTTTTAACTCTCTAAGTTTGTATGAAAATCGAATGCTCTTCTTCTCTGTGAGTTTTTGATTTCTGCTCTGTTTTTAAAGTAAAAATGAAAGTTTAAGTTCTGAGAAAAATGGTTGTCAAGCTGTCAATCTATTTGTTAACGTTGAAGACCCCCTCTTTTATAGTCTCCTCTTTTCTGCAGAGAAAGAGAGCTGTACGGAGATGGGGTTTCCAACGGTAACATTTAGACAGTAGAGCAGTGATGGTGACAGTTCACCAACCTTTGATTTAACTTATTTTGAATTTCAAACTTGTCAGAGCATAGGAGCTAAACCTAGGACTTCTACCCAGACTCAACGGTAATAAAAAGTACGGAACAGTAGAGCAGAGTCCGAAGGTTGAAGACGATGCATTGTTGAAGACGATGAACAGAGATTGCCGAGCGTTTGGCTTTGTTCGAGCTTGGTGTTTCTGAGCTTGATCTGAGCGTCGATAAATAGTTAAGTTTAGAACGATCAACCCGAGCTTATTTACTCTATAAGATGCTGTGGCTGTTTCGAGCTTAATCCGAGCGAATACCGAGCAAATCATCATCTGAGCTTACTGCCTTGAAATGAAGAACCGAGCTTGCAAACTTGGATGAACTTTGGCCTTGATCACGGGCCGAGTCAAATCCGAGCTTGAGCCACAAAAGCTGACTTGATGCAGGTAGCGAAGAACCCTAGTTTTCTGAGCTTCTGCCGAGCCTCTGCCTTTGGCGGAACGCATATGCAAAACAAAGATTCCGAGCCTCTGCAGAGCTTGTGCCTTTAGCTGAACGCTTACGCTGATAAGTCTGACTTGACTAACGCTAAACACATGCCGAGTGTTTTTATTTGACATCATCAAAAGTTCTTTGATTCTTCATTGTGAGTCTACAAACACAAGCTTTCTTTTTAGAAAACCATGACACCAATGAACTTCCTAAGAAATGGCAAGTACCACCTGTGCTTTTGCGATCAAGCTTGCATCCCGCGAAATCGGAATCCGAGTAACCAACTAAACTAAGATTGGCATCAGCAGGATACCATAAACTAGTGTTAATTGTTCCTTTTAAATACTTAAATATATGCTTAAATCCGGAAAGGTGAGATTCTTTAGGATTAGCTTGAAATCGAGCACAAATGCATACACTAAACATAATATCCGGTCTAGATGCAGTGAGATATAGGAGACTACCTATCATTTCCCTATACTTACTAACATCAACCGGGGTACCTTGTTCATCCTTGTCTAGGTAGCATGATGTACTCAATTGAGTGTAGGCTTCTTTGCATTTGTCAAATTCGAACTTTTCAAGGAGCTCTTTGCAATATTTCCCTTGATTCACAGATGTCCCCTCCTTGACTTGCTTTATTTGTAAGCCTAGGAAGAACTTGAGCTCTCCCATCATTGACATTTCAAATTCCTTTTTCATCAAATTGGAAAACTTTCTACAAAGAGACACGTTAGTAGCACCGAATATGATATCATCAACATATATTTGTACCAACAATATGTCATCTTTGGTTTTATAAATGAATAGTGTATTATCAACCTTCCCTCTTTAAAACTTGTTTTCTAATAGAAAGGAACTCAATCGATCGTACCAAGCTCTAGGGGCTTGTTTCAATACATAGAGTGCCTTTTTCAATTTATAAACGTGGTTTGGAAATTCACTATTTTCAAAACCGGGGGGGTTGTTTGACATACACTTCTTCATTTATAAACCCATTCAAGAAAACACTTTTAACATCCATTTGATATAAAGTGAATTTCATGATTGATGCAAAAGCAAGTAAAATTCGGATAGCTTCAAGACGTGCAACCGGAGCAAAGGTCTCATCATAATCGACACCTTCCTCTTGGTTGTACCCTTGAGCTACTAGTCTAGCTTTGTTTCTTATAATCAACCCGGATTCATCAAGTTTGTTTCTATAAATCCATTTAGTGCCAATTATGGTATGATCATTGGGTTTAGGGACTAGATCCCAAACTTCATTTCTTGCAAATTGGTTCAATTCTTCTTGCATAGCAAGAACCCAATGTTCATCCTCAATGGCCTTTTTAATTGAATCGGGTTCAATTTGAGAAACAAAGGAGACATAGTTGCAAATATTTTGAATAGACCTACGAGTTAGTACTCCCTTTGACATATCTCCTATGACATTGTCTATAGGATGAGCCTTGACCGATTTCCAAGTTGGAGGAAGTTCTTGTTTAACTTCACCTTCATCACTCTTTGATTTCTCTCTCTCTTTTTCTTCATTTGAAAAATCAATGCCATCTTCACTAGCATCACATAAAACACTATCTTCTTTCGAAGACTCATTAAAAACAACATGAATTGATTCTTCAATTGTTAAAGTTCTTTTGTTGAAAATTCTATAAGCTTTACTATGAGAAGAATAGCCTAAAAATATGTCTTCATCGGATTTGGAATCAAACTTGCCAAGGTTTTCTTTTCCATTGTTTAAAACAAAAACTTTGCATCTGAAGACATGAAAATGAGATATATTTGGCTTTCTTCCCTTGTAAAGTTCATAGGGGGTTTTATCTAAAGAGGGCCTTATCAAAATTCGATTTAAAACATAACAAGCCGTATTGACGGCATCGGCCCAAAAATATTGAGGTACTTGAGAATCATTTAACATGGTTCTAGCAAGTTCCTCTAGCACTCTATTTTTCCGCTCTACCACTCCATTTTGTTCCGGAGTTCTTGGTGCGGAGAATTGGTGCTCAATACCATTTTTAGCACAAAACCTATCAAATTTGTGGTTTTCAAATTCACTTGGTTTTGCAAAAGTTTGACATGATGTTTAAAAGATTTGTAGGTCTCACTCTTTGTAGTTAAAAATAGAGTCCAAGTAAACCTAGAGAAATCATCAACAATCACCAATGCATAATAGTTGCCACCAAAGCTTTTTACTTGTGATGGTCCAAACAAATCCATATGAAGCATTTCTAATGGCCTTGATGTGGACATCACCATTTTTGATCCAAAGGTGTTTTTAGTTTGTTTACATTTCTTGCATGGAGAACAAACACCTTCAATAGCAAAATTTAGCTTTGGTAAACCAACTACTAGATCTTTAGATTGTAGTTTCTTCAATTGTTTTACATTTATGTGAGCGGCCCTACGATGCCATAACCAAGTATCACTTTCTTTGCTCACTAAACAAGTAGAGACCAAAGAAGTAACTTTGTTCAAATCAACTAAGTAAGTATTATTTGACCTTTTACCAACAAATTTGATGGATTCATCTTTGTCACTTTTAATGAGGCAATGAGTATATGTAAATAATACATGATTACTAATATCACATAATTGGCTTATGCTCAAGATATTATGTTCTAATCCTTGAACATAAAGCACATTATCAATAATCAAGTTTGAAGAGTTTCCGATTTTACCAATACCAAGGATTTGCCTTTGTTGTTGTCCCCATAAGTGACATAACCCTTTTCCTTCGGAGTAAGCTCAATGAAATGCCGCTTATCTCCCATCATGTGCCTTGAACATCCACTATCTAGATACCACAATTCCTTTCCCATTCGAAGGCACACCTACAAGATGAAATCACTTGTTCATTTTGGGTACCCAAACTATGTTGGTTCCCTTAGGGTTAGTGTTGGGACTTTCTCCCTTCATAATCCACATATAAGTGCCCTTTTTCATTTCAAATTTCTTAATGTGGCGCTCAATGTTGATATGTCCAACTTTTCCACAATAAGTACAAGTTGGCTTCTTTGAAGAATTTTTCTTAGAAAATGATCCAACCACCTTATACTTCTTGTTCTTTTTATGAACATATCCTAAACCGGTTTTGTTATGATTATGTCTTTGAGAGTTCAATAACCGGTTGAGGTTTCTATCACTATGTGAGATTGTGAGTTTGTTTTTCAACTCTTTCACTTCCTTTTCAAGTTCACCACATTTCTCACATGGAGTGATAGTTTCCTCATGATTTGCAGAATCACTTTGATGACTAGAATTAATAAGTTCTAAGGATTCATTTTGAAGTTTCAACTCATTTATAGATTTTTGCAATTCATCAATTTCTTGTTGAAACTCCAAGATTTTCTTTCCTTTTTCCTTATTAATTTTAGCAAGCCTTCTAAATTGAATTAACATTTCATTGTAGGCTTCTTGCAAATCATCATAAGAAATGGAGTTTGAAGAAGAACAAGAAGAACTAGAAGTTACATCATCATCACTTTCACTCATGTCATGTTTAGCTCTTGATGAGGACTCATTGTTGTTCTTGGCCATGAGACAAAGGTTTGCATTTTCATCACCGGAGCTACTTGAGGATGATTCATTACTCTTCTCCGGAGCATCCCAAATAATGTATGCTCTCTTTCCTTTGGTATCTTGGGTGTTCTTGTCATTCTTCTTCAAGAATGTGGCACATTCCATTTTAATGTGACCAATCCCACCACATTCATGACATTTCACTCCATCATTGGAACTCTTTTCTCTTTGTTTGGAGTCTTTGGTTCTCTTCATCTTTGATGGGATACTACTTTTCCTTCCCTTGAAGAATTTATTGAATCTTTTGACAAACATCCCAAATTCTTCTGGATTGGGTTCACTATCGGAATCCTCACTTGTAGAGCATTCTTCAACTTCTTTTGTGACTTTGGTTGAAGCTTTGAGAGATATGCCCTTTTTATTCTTGTCGGACTCCTCATGAGTGTTGAGTCTTGATAGTTCCATTTCATGTTCTTGAAGTTTGCCAAACAAAGTGGCCAACTCCATTTTGTCTAAATCTTTGGATTCTACGATGGCCGTTACTTTGGGTTGCCATCTCCTATCAAGACATCTCAAAACTTTGTTAGTAGTTTCATCATCATGGAATGTTTTTCCTAAAGCAATCAAATGCTTAATTATGTGAGTGAATCTCTTTTGCAAGTCATTGATGGACTCATTTGGAAGCATGTGAAATAATTCATATTCATGAGTTAAAGTGTTTAATCTTGCACGTCTTACTTCGCTTGTTCCCTCATGAGTAACTTGCAAAATATCCCACATTTCCTTAAAAGATTTACATTGAGAGACCCGGAAAAATTCATCATGAGACTAAGCGGAAGTGATGATGTTTTTGCCTTTTAAATCATATGATACTCTTTTCTTGTCATCATCACTCCAACTAGCTCTTGGAATGATTACGGTTTCATCATTTATCAATCTCTTGGGAATGTGAGGTCCATTCTCAATAGCATCCCAAATATCCATATCAATTGCTTCAATAAAAATTTTCATTTTGACTTTCCAATAAGCATACCCTTCACCATTGAATAGTGGAGGGAAGTTTATTGAAGAGCCTTCTCCTCCAAAGGGATTGCTTGAGCCCATAGTTTCCAAATAGGATCTTTTTCGAAAAAGTTGTTCCACTCGATCTTTCGACCGAGCTCTGACACCACTTGTTGGAAACCAACAAGCGGGCTAAGCAATTACTAGAGGGGGGGTGAATAGTAATTGGAAGCAGTAATACCAAATATTTCAAATGATATTAAAAGAATTAAGTTGAAACTGATTTTTCTGGAACAGACTCGAAATACTCGAGTCTTTCTTGAGATACTCGAGTGTTTCAGGAAGAACTACTTGAGTCTTTCAAGATATACTCGAGTTTTGAGCAAGAACTACTCGAGTATTCTGAGAAATACTCGAGTCTTTCGTATTAGATATGAGTTAAACCAGAAACGAAAAATCAGCAATTCACTTCAAATCAATCCAATACAAAACAGAAACTTATCTAACAGAATAGCTAATTTAGGTCCAATATATAGTGATTTGAGCATGATTTAGACTCCATTTTACTATGTATTTGGCTTGTTTCTCTAGCAAATTTAGGACTTTTTAGTAGATTTTAATTATTTTTAGTAGTTTAGGGTCCTTTGAGCGTTTTGATCCGTTTGTTAGTGTTTCAGGTACTTTTTGGAGCTTAAATGGATAAAATATTTATGGACCTGAAAAGAGGACGAAAAGATCTTGCAAATGGAAAAAGAACGGAGCAAAACGGAGTCAGGAACTACAGACGCGGGGACGGGTGCACCTGAGGCGCGCCTGCGTGGAAAAAGAACAATTACAGACCCAGTTTGGGGGAATTTTTCTAGTTTTCCCAAAAGGGGTGCAAAAGTTCAGTTTTGGGGTCAAATTCTGATTCTACCATCTTATCTCTTAGGATTAGATTTATCTTTATCTCTAGGAATTATTTTTTTGTTTATTTTATTTTTAGCAATAGATATTTTTTTTATCTTATCTTTTAGGATTAGATTAGTTTTATATCTTTTTATAATTTTATTTTTATCTTTTTAGGATTAGATTAGTTTTATATCTTTTTATAAATTTGTTTTATCTTTTTAGGATTAGATTTATCTTCTTAGGATTATTTTTAGAATAGATTTTTTATTTTTTTTATTTATTTTCGTTTTTTTTATTTTCTATTTTTTTAGGGAGAGATTTTTTTCGAATTAGATTTGTATTTTTAGGATTTGGACCCCATTAGCCCCAATTTTTTCAATATTGCACCCCGGGACTTGTACCTCACCAAAAATATTGTCCAGCTTTCTTAGGTAGTTTTAATTTTTATTTTGTAGTTTTAGGCTAGATTAGTTTGCTTGAGGACAAGCCAACATCTAAGTTTGGGGGAGTATATACAAAATAAAAATTTTTCAGATCTGAATTTTTTTCCCATATTGGTATTGGTTTGTGTCCCTAGCAAGAGTAATTAATTTTTCTAACCTTAGGACTTTTTCTCTTTTGATGCATGTACATACTTAGTTTAGGACTTAGACTCATTGACTTTTGACTCTATTTGATTGAGCTGTAAATATGATTGTGAACGGGTTATTTCGACAAATGCTTTCAGAACTTGTGATTAGTGAACTGACTTTAGCCCTGTGAGATTTTGAGCCTTATATTGAGGGGTATGAATTTTATTGAAATATTCTAATTTTTAGACCCCTATTCTTTCATGAGTGTGTTCACTTTGGTATTATTGTTCTAGAACTTGACCTGTGACCATTTCGAAATTGATAATTGATTGCATGCATTAAGATGATTAAGGCACTTAGGATGTTTTTTGTGGCCTTCAGATGTTTTGCATTGATAATTTTCCCTTAGTTGCCCATTTTGAGCCTTATGAGACATTATGATTTTTCTTTGGTACGTTGCATTTGTTGCATATTCTTTGTAGTACCTTGAGAATTTTGAATGAGCAATTGAGAGGAATATAGAAAGAAAAAGTGAAAGTAATTGGTGAAAAGTGTATGAGTTCTATTTCTCTTCCAAAGAAGAAAAAAAAAAGAGAATTAAAAAATAACAAATGTAAAGGAAGAGAATAGAAGAGAAAAAAATTGAAAAAGAATGGAAGAATAAAATGTTCGTGATGTGAGTGTGAGTCTTTATTGTATTCATTGCTCATTCATGGTTTTTGAGGGAAACTTGCTTTTGTAAATCTTTTTGCGAGTTAGCCTTAGTTTTATCCCTTCTTTCTTTTATCCCACCTGACACTTTTAGCCATGGCCTCATTACAACCAAAATTTAAGACCTTTTGATTTTTGCATACTTTCAATAATTTCAGTGGAGATATTGGTCTATGGTAACACATTATCATTGTTGAACTTGAGTGAATTGAAAATATGACCCTTATACACTTTTGAGAGAAACATTTGAGAGGTTGAGAGTGTTCACTAGTTCTGAGTTCTGATTGGGATTGTTACGTTAACTAGTTTGTGATTGTGTAAATAGCTTGCGATAATATGTGTTGGAGTCATGAGTCGTAGTCTTAGATGAGGTGTATATATGTTGATTTAGGGAGTTTGTCTTTTGTTTAGAAGGTTATTTTACTTTTGCCAGGGACATGCAAAATGCTAAGTTTGGGGGAGTGATTTAGGTCCAATATATAGTGATTTGAGCATGATTTAGACTCCCTTTTACTATGTATTTGGCTTGTTTCTCTAGAAAATTTAGGACTTTTAGTAGATTTTAATTATTTTTAGTAGTTTAGGGTCCTTTGAGCGTTTTGATCCGTTTGTTAGTGTTTCAGGTACTTTTTGGAGCTTAAATGGATAAAATATTTATGGACCTGAAAAGAGGACGAAAAGATCTTGCAAATGGAAAAAGAACGGAGCAAAACGGAGTCAGGAACTACAGACGCGGGGACGGGTGCACCTGAGGCGCGCCTGCGTGGAAAAAGAACAATTATCAGACCTGCGCGCCTGGGGCGCGAGGTCGCGTGCGCCTGGGGCGCGCGTGCATGTTGGAGGCCCAATTTGACCAGATTCTGAACAAAGTAGAAGAAGAGAAGTCTAATTTGGCTTCATATCTTAGATTTGGTCAGAAATTAGAAGATAAACATGGACCTTATCTACTAGATTTAATTAAGATTTATTTTAGGATTTGTTTTACTCTTTAAATAGAGGATTTGTAAATAGTTTTTAGTAGGTTTTGAGATCATAGAATTCAATTAGGATTAGAGAGAGAGGTTAGTAACATCTATTGAGAGCAAGGAGGCAAGACACGAAGATTGGAGATCATCACTACAAGAGAGATCTGCGTGAGGATTGAAGGCCTCTTGGAGAGTTAACCTGTATTGTCTATGATATGAGGTTTTCTCTTTGCTTCTGTTTTCTTTATTTCTATATGTGTAACTAAAACCTCTTGTTAGGAACATGGTGTAAATTGTATGGTGTAACTTATTTTAATTTATGATTTAGTGTTTTCCTGTTTTTAATTCATGCGTTAATTGAGTTTTTATTGCATACGTAAACCTGATCAATTTATGTTTTGGATTTCTTAATTCGTAACGAGAGTTAGGATTTTGAATACGCCATGCAATTAACAGTATAATCAGTTTAGTTATAGAGATATGATTAAATGATTATTGACTTGGTAATTCCCTTGTGCTGAATATGTTATTTTCTAATATTGTAATTTGTTGAGAGATCAAGGATTAAGTATTTAGAGAATAAGGGTAATGTTAGATGTGAGACCCACAATTTTACCCAAATGAATTATGAATGCATATTTGATTTTAAATTATTATATTTGATTTTGGTACCTAGAGTTAATTAAAATCATATGAGATATATATATGTATATATATAGACACATAGTATATATATTATATATATGCATATCAATGTTTTCCCTAATGTATTTAAATAAAATATTTTAAGGTATAGTATTTGATTTAAATAATCTTAGAAGATGAAATGCCTTTTGAATGATTAAAGTATCTTGTCTTCAGAAATTCATATCTTTTCAACCGTACGTCGAAAAATTATAAATGATATGTCAAAATGATCGTATCAAAACATAGATTCTGAAAATGTAAAGCTTTGATTTTTATTTTGGAGTTTTCGAAATTTTATCACTGCTACAGTACTGAACGGATTTTTCAGTTTTAAGTGTAAAGGTATGGTTTTAATGCATTAAATGACCTTTTGACTCAAGTGTATTTTATTTTGAAAACAAAAATACCTTTCTGGAGTTTTATATTGGACTACCATCCAAATAAAATATATTTTCGTATTTTTTTTATTATAAAATTATTTGAAAGCTTATGAAATGCATTTTTGGAAAGAAATGATATTAGAGCTTCAAAAATTCATAACTTTCAAACCGTAAGTCCAAAAATTATAAACTTTATATGAAAACGATTGTATTGAAATTTAGTATCTAAATATGTGAAAAGAGAATTTTTATTTTGGCATTTACAAAAATTACTGTACAGCAGAGAAAAACGAATTTTTGGTATCTTTAAATTATTGGACTTTAAAATAATTTTATTTATGTATTGAGATATGTATTTAAATATCTAATGATTTCACAGTCCAAATATCAGCCTTTTTCTGATTTATTTAAAATAGGAGTTTTAATGTGATTGGTTAATAGTGAAGGCACCTCCAAAAAGAACCAATGGAAAATTTTCTCTTCCTTTTTATATATATATGCCGTCCAAATAGTAGTAAGAAGAGGGGAGAATAATTCTGGAAATTGTGAGAATAAACCATGAATTAAAAAGGCTTTAGGAATCAACAAAATCCCATTTAATGCAAAAGTGTGTTCCAATGTACATGAATTAAGTTTGCTAAGTCATAGTGATATAAGGGGGCCGAATTTTGCTTCCGAAAAATTGAGGGAAAATGCATCTTCATCAACTATAAATAGATGGCATTAGTTCTCACATTTTTCACACACATTCACTTGTTATTTTGAAAGAAAAAAGTCAAAGTAAAGCTTAGGAAAGGAGGGGAGAGTGGCGAGTGGCTAGAGGAGGAAGGGAAATTTTCTTTGTCATTTTTGAAGTCCATTTTGGCTAGGAAAAGAGAGGTTTGCAATCGGAAAACGATCGCGCTACTGTGAATCAAGCAGATCTTAATCCTTGCACGTCATACTAAGGTGAGAGAGCAACTTCCTTTAGACATAATGGCACTAAGGATTACAATAGGATTATTTCGACCATCTCAAAAGTCGGAATCCGAGTTACGTGTCAAGACACGAGACGACAATTGGTTGTGAATGTTTAGTCGTTCCTCGTGCGATAGTAACTCTATTCGTATGATGTTGTTATGATTATATTTTGTTATGCTATTATAAATATGATATGTTGTTTCATTGAATTTGGAAATGATAATGATTATGTTGGGAATGTTACAATGAGATTGTGCAATTGTGATATATTGCTATTTTGTTACGAAAGATTATTGATTAAGAGTTTATGATCATGGAAATATTGAAGGAACAAGACTTTGTATTTTTGATATTGTCGTAAGAGAATCTATAAAAAGATTAATGTTGTATCAATGCGACGTTTATGACTGTGTACAGTGATGGTGCATTGTGGCACATTGACTTGTAATTATTCCCCTTTGAGTGACTAATCACGTGAATGAGTGTGCCGTGATTACGTCTTGTGGATCCCACTGTACGATGATGAAATTTTGCTGTGGTCCCTTAGAGGTCGAGGCCCGTTAGAAGTGTGGCTTAGAATGGGTCGACCAAAACTTAGGATTAAGAAAAGATATAAAAGACTTTAAAAGACTTTAGGTCCAAATCCCTTCTAACTACGTTGAGAGTGAAGTAGTGGAGAGGGAAGATACCGTATACTTGGAGGTCGTGCATCCCTCCAAGTGGTGATTGTGATAGGGGAGGGCAATGACGGTGACTCGTCAAGAAGCCTAAGAGCACTTCCCTAGGTGGAACAATGCTACAATGATCAAGGTCACGTGCTGGGCGTTGGTTGTAGCTAGGACTACACTCGAGAACTAGGGATAGAGCTGTCGCCCCCTTGAGCAAATCCTAGATGGTGTAGAGGGAATCCGAATGGGACTAGAAGCCACTGTTTATTTTGTGAAATGATGAACTGATGTTGTATTTTGTTTGCTGGCCAACTTGCGTGGTTTCAGCTGGTACGTACCCTTTGGCTTCGATGTCAGCATGGTTAGGATTCCTGTTCATCCCATCTGCTTTCCGAATTAGGATGTGGTTGGATATTGAAGGAGGAGATGTAACGTGTGTGCTAATGTACCTTTAACTCAAATAACTCCGCCTCCCTATGTTAATTGAAGTAGTAATCGTTGGAAAGATATATCAAATTCTTGAATAGTGATGAGTATAATGGCATAGTGAAAGTTAAGGTTATGAAACCCTTGCATAATAATGATAACCTTGGTAATGTATGCAGTGTTGAAAGTAAGTAATTATGCCTTGTTTTGTGTGTGTATGGTCTTACTGTAATTCCTTAGATTAAGACCATGTCGTCGACAATTTATTGTCTGGATCGTTGACTCTCTTCTCTTTTTCCCTATCTCTCTTTTCCTGTGGTCATTTGGGTAATGATCACAGATGGCAGATCCAATAACCTGCTACGTAGAAGTCTTGAATAACGAAGTTGTGGATGCAAATGCTCTCGGTCATTGGGAGGTAAATCGAGAAGGGTGGATTTGGACAGGACCGACTAGAATAGAGATTTTAGACCCAAACCAGATGATCACCGAAAATATGAATGAAGTCTTCACCAGCCATATGTATATGAGGGATTGTGTGTAAAGAGGACCATCTATGTATCATGACATTCATCCAGCCTTGAGGCAATTTACATTTGAGGACATCCCCGAACCAGAAGATTTTCTCTTAAACTTTATAGATGAAGAAGAAGAGGTTCTGGAAGTCTTCGAGGTGGACCCAGATGACGAAATGGAAGAAGACGGAGAAGAGCAGGAAGCAGAAGACATTCCTGAGGAGCCTGTTGAATGTGTAATTGATCCAGAGGAAGCACCACCAGTAGAAGACAGTGATAATGAATAGTTTTAGTAAGCTTTTGTTTTTCCTTTAGGATGACAACCACTGATGATCTTATGTAACCCCGATGAGGAAGTATGTAATCTCAATTTTGTTATTAATCGTAGAGTCGAAACCATTTTTGTAATGATCATTTTAAAGATATATATATCAACGACTTATTTCGGATTTCAATTAGTAAATTTTATTTTGTGGATGAGGAAATGTTGTAGCACTTCTTTTTGGAAAATAAGATTAGATACAAGTAACAAAAACCGATTTCAAGAAACTAAGTTGTTTATGTAATATAATCTTTGAAAAGATAAGTTGAGAAAATATTTTGGGAAACTAAGTTAATATGAAAACTTTTTCAAATGATTATAATCTCGTAATGTTTATATGTATAAAAAAAAAGAAGGAGCAAATTTTTAGTGAAAATTCTATTTCCAAATTGGGGTGTTACATTAGAGAGATCTAATTATTGCTATTTGAGAGGAATTGTCCATGAATTAAAGGAAAATCTAAATCATAGTTAAATAAGTGAATCATACAATGAAACCAAGTTCCTAACCTTTTTCTATTGCTTTCTATACATCTTATCTCCTCAATCTTTTTATTTTATTTTATTTTAAATTCTCCTTCTCCTTCTAAAATTCAATAACAAGTTGCATTAATAATTACGAATTGGTGAAAAGTTATTAGAAACAATTTGCAATCCCCGAGTGGAACGATACTCACTTACTATCTGTATTACTTGTCGACCTAGTACTCTTGCTAGACAATCAACAATAGCAAGCAAATTAAATGACTTTTAACAATAGAATAACACTTAGATTTCTTGAACTTGCTACCCAATTAGAAAAATCCTATTTCTTTGAAAAGCTTTCAGTTGTTTGAGCAAGAATGTAAATTGAAAGCTATAAACCAACACTCAAGCAATTTTATCCTGGTTCACTCCAACAATGAGCTACATCCAGTCCTCCTAATCACCTTAGGAGATTTTTCTATAAATCAAATTGTTAGAAATTACAAGGATTACTTGAGATAGCCTCACTCAACCTAACCCTTCAAGAGTGTACCAAACTCTTGATTTCTACCCCAATTTGATTCCGGTGACGAAGAACTCTTCTAAAGCTTCCTTGAACTCCCTTCAAGAAGCTCCACCAGGCTAGGAACCTCCTAGTCTTGTGCTTGAGAACCTCTCAGTACTTCCAATATCCTAAGCCACTTAGGGTTTTGCTTGGGAACAATCCAAGACTTGAATCAACAAGCTTTTGTATGTGTATTACGAATCTCGCAATGGATTCGCACAAATAAGCACAACCCAATATACAAATTGAGACCTAAACTCAACTTGAGAAGAGAATAACAATATGAGTGCAAAGTTGAGTTTTGTAAATCAACACTTGAGAAGAAGAATTAATGAAAGCTTGTAATGATTTTGAGCTTGTTGTCTTGTTTGTTCTTATGCAAAATCAAAGAGAAATTTTACAATGAAGTTCTGAAATTGTTCTCTAGAGTTAGGAGAGACTCAAGTGCCCTAGGATGGGTTTTTGAGTCTTTCCAACGTCATTATTTTTTGCTGACTGGACCTAAAGACTCAAGTCTTTTGGCCAATACTCGAGTCCTTTGGCCAGGCTGGAAAGATCCGTTGCACGAACAAGACTAACGGCTACATTGCTGATCTGGCATAAATACTCGAGTCTTTTTCAGAATACTCGAGTAGATACTCGAGTCGAGTCTTCTTCAAAATACTCGAGTATTTTGATCAGACATATCAAAAATTGATTTTCCTTTTTGTTTTTCTTCTCAAGTATTAATTTTGGTTAATCTCAACCTAATAATCATATTACTTATTTTATTCTTAGAAGAGATTAACTATTTCTACCCACTCTCAATATAAATGAAAAAATTACAAATACAATCTGATTGAGAATGAGTGAGCACTTGTCTTCTTTCTTGAATTCTTGTTGTTGTTGATGTTGCAATGCCTTCAAGGCTTGATTATTAATTACATTGTCATCATCAAAATCAAATCCACATAATTAGGAGCATTGAATTTACATACTTATGCCTACTTATGCACATACATTACTATCAATCTAGTCCACAATGCTTCGAGAACCTCCCGATTGAGTTTAAACCCCTTTTCAATTAAGTAAACCTCTTTCCATTTATAAATAACTCGGGGTTCAAGTTCAATCGATAGGAACTTCATACCTATCGTTCGTTTAGTATGAAAGTTATTGGAATTACTTAATTAGTTGTGGAACCAGCTACCAGTTCAACATAAATGTTCTTTTTATTTCTCATGGATCCTAATCTAGTCGATGTGAACTGAATCACTCGGTTAGATTAGTATTGATTCAATAAACTATTTTGATTCTCATGGTTCCACCTCTAATCCTCGTCCACTTACTTTAACACTAAACTATTCCGCATATAAACATATTCCAAGGACCTTTCAATTGGGTTCGAACTGCTTCCCAAGTTGGGCAAAAAGTTTCTTTTATACTCGTAAATCAAGTTGGTATAGTTCAGCAGTTTAAATCCGATTGATCGGTATTCGATTCTTATTCCACATTTGGTGTCACAGTCACTTGAATCAAGAGTAGCCATGAAACCGATTACTAATTTAATATAAACATTCTCTTTCGCTCTCTAAGATACTAGTCTAACCAGTGTGACTTTAATCACTCGGTTGGATTAGTATCGAGGTCATAACTTGATAATCCATTCGGTTTCATTTCTAATCACCGTCCAATTACTTTGACACCAAGCTACCCAACAAACATACATTAAAATCATTCAATAATAAACACGACAAAGAAACAAGACATAAAAGAACTGGCTCTAAGGTTTCATACATAGGAAATCGTTTACTAGTTCACGATAGTGCACAAACTCCTAGATTTCGACGACTTCACCTCCCGATAGATACAATGTCGGATTGGCCAGATCCAACACTACATTTAATCGATGGTACTAGTCCTCGCAATCCAGCTTGAGTTCCTGTACTTCGTTTTGAATGCCTTGGCATTAACAAGATTTTCTTTGTATAAAAATTTGACTTTTAGTTAACCTAAAACTTAAAATTTTCACTTTCTATCAATCATTTTATACCACTTAGGTTTCCTGTTTGCAACTAGGTATACATTTACAATATGCGATTCTTTGAATCCCTAAGGGATCCACTTAGGTTCCAAAGAATTCACTTCTCTTTTTATGTTCATAAACATTTTTCTCAATTTATCAATTGTCAGCATTTCCATTTGCAAACATAAACCTATTCCGTTGAATTCATTTAGATTACCACTCCAGTTCATCAAGCACAACAAGTATATCAATATAAGATATCAATTACCACACATTTAATTCCCATTATATTCAACAGTAACATCAAACATATACAACCACCACTTGACATTAAAATTTTCACTTATATATAAGTCTCACCTTTGGTCAGGAAGCTCGAGATGAGAGTGTTCGCAGCGAGTTAGGGATCACTTTCCCTCAGGCCGAAAGGAAGGAACTGCTTTGATACCATAAATGTAACACCCCAATTTTTTTTTTTTATTTTTTTCATAAATTAAAAGATAGAGATTTATAATTAAAATATGAAACATAAAAATTTCTTTTGTAAAACAAGTTTACAACTGATTTTGGGCATTCCATTCACAATATAAGTAGCACAACATAGAGTTTCCCTCTTTCGACATCTCCGCTGCGTCACTCTGATCTCCAAGATCCTTGCACAAAAACCTAAAATGATAACCACTAAGGGTGAGACCTTTTCACAACACAGTGAATCAAAAGATAGTAAATAGCTCATAATAAAACTCAAGAATAACAATCAAGTCAAGTCATAGATCAACAAATTCACCCCATTCATATGTCAATCTCTTACACATAAATTTCCAGATTTCAATAAATTCACATCAATAACACAAATTTCCTTTGATCATTCATCAACTCTTTTACTTCATGCATTTACAATTTATTCCAAACTTGCATCTTTTTCATCTCTTTTCATTGCTTTCATATACTCTTTTCTCTTTTCATATTCTCATAGGTTGCCAGAAGTTATTTCGTGGATCCATCATTGCGTACAGTCCCACAACCCGGACAACGTCTTACAGCTGCACACAATGTGTGTCTTACGCGATCTATGCGTACAGTCTCCTTCGGACAACATCTTACAAGATCTGGATGACCCACTTAATTTTGCCATTAATCTTTTAAGTCATACTTGATTCATTTTCATTTTATATCCACTTTCTTTAAACCATCAATTTCTTTTCCCTTTTATTTTTCTTTATTAAACTATCGTTAATCAAAATAACACACATTTAGCACCTATTTGAACATAATAAATTCTTCAACAGATAACAATAACGCTTAACAACCATCAAATATCAACAAATCACTCGACATACTCAGGTATGTCTCAGGGTGCTTAAAATAAATCAACTCCCTAGGGTTTTTCACTTCCTACTTTAATAACATACAAAAAGAATTAAATAGAAATATTTCAAATAATATAAAATCTACCCATAATATGCTAATTTCACCTAATCAAACTCTAAACAAACATTAATTTGTTACCCACAACCCAATTCAACCATTAGTCCCAAATCCTATTATAAACTATAACTATCTCTAACTCAAAGTGTGGAAAAGAGACTCCCCTTACCTTGGAAATCCTAGTCATAGTGACATAGTCATTTTTACATCCGCGACTTGCTCCGGGGTCAGGGTTAATAATAACGTGCTGGATTTAAATAGGGACATGTGTTAAAACTAATTATAACATTAATATATATATATATATATATATATATATATATATATATCAAATAAATTCATTTTTGTCAAAATAATAAATATATATCATTATATAATGAAAATATATCACTTTTCCCTAAAACATCTCTTTATTTCAAAATATAGGGATAATAAAAATATTGACGGATCGTCACATAAATTAGGTAGATGGATAGAGGGAGTTGAGGAGGTTATATACCTAAGAAAGATTTGAGATATAACGGTTGGATCTTGAGTTATTGGACCGGGATGTTAAGAAAAACCAAAGTTCTTCGTGTTCTCCGATGATGCCCTTTGTCTCTCGCCAATTCTCTCTCTATTTCTTTCTTGCTTCCACGTCTTGGGGTTGGGGTGGGGTTTCTTTCTTTTATTCTTAATTTTGGTTTGGGGTGGGCTACGCGCAGGGTTGGGTGTGACACCCTCAATATTAACTAAGTAATTAATACAATAATTGTACTATTACTCGTAATAATTATGGACTTGTTAGTATTTAGAAAATGTAGGAAATAAAATTTTCTTTTTATTTTCTATAGAGGCGGGTGCACAAACCAAAACATGGAATTCTTGGAGTATGAAACCTATATCATTTTGAACATTGTACTAAATTCGGCATTTTCTAAGATAAGGAAATCTTTTCTCAATCCAGATAGCATCGGTACTTTGAAATTGTATTTATATAGTAGAAATTAAGCGATGCCATCCATTCATTCGTTTGGTGGAACTGATACCATTTTCAAATATCGTAGCTAAATCCTTTAAATAATCTATATCAGAGTAAGCGAAAATAGTAGGACTATGCACATTTCTAATATAAACATAAGATATATATATCAGTAGGTCATGAAATACATAGTCCATGGTGTCTCCAAGATCCGATACAAGTCCATAACAAAATATCTATGTCCAAAAGAAAGCCATAACTCTAGAGTTCCCAAAAGCATATCTACAATATATATATATATATATATATATACACATCTCAAAATATATAAACTCTAGAGCTGGTCACATAGATCAGGTAGCAGCAGTAGTAGCAGTAGAAATATCCAGGTAGCAGTAGTAGTCATCAAGCATCATCACAGCAGCAGCATCATCTCCTCCACAGCGTCCATCACACTGGATCCCCTGATCCTCATCATATACCATATGCACTCGCCTAGGGATCATCGTCCCTCGACTGACTCCCGGTAGAATGCACGACTGGCTCACATCCGAAGGAGTGGGTACCCTACCACTGGGTACAGGGTCAGGTGATGGCGAGATCCTAACAGGGCTCCTCGGATCAGATGGGGGAGTCTCCTCGCGGACGACTCTAGAAGAAAAAGGGTGTGAGCGGGTAGGTCGAAAGCGAAAACTGTGATATGAGCGAGCTGGTCGTGTGGAAGGTGGTAAATGGTAAGTGAAAAAGGGTGGTACGTGCATAGTGTATATGATGGGAATCCTAAACCTACGAGGACGGAACTGGATCAGCGGGTTCGGGTGGTAGAAGGTAACCTCTACCTCTCCCTCGAACACCGCTCGATGATCCTCGTAGATCCATATTGTAACAGCTCGGTTTCCATAAACCAAAAGTAATTAACTTTTACTTATTAAGGTTGCAAAAAAATGAGGCCAATTTTTTTTATTTTTTTTTGTAAAACATTGTTGACATGATTGAAAGATCCTTGGTGTTCTCAACACCCTTTTTCGAAAACCGAGTTGTTACTGAAAACTTTTCTCTTCATAAAATAATCTAGTTTCAAAAACATTAATACTCATAACAGATTTCAAAAGTTTACATTGACCTCCCTTCCAAAGTAAAGCACTTTACAAAACAGGATTTAAATTTAGCTGTATTACATAAGTGGCACATTGCTAGGTAATCCTTGACTCAAAACACAAATCATAGCTTAAACTAATTTACTACCATCACTTCCGCTGTGTTACACTGATGAAGACCACCGAATGTAGCTTCCCTTTTCTTCTTGCCCCTTTCTTCATCCCCGAAAGTGAAGTTACTTCTGTCATTACTTTCCTGTGGACGTTAAGCTCCAGCTCCAATTCTTTTAAAGTGATGATCTCCACGTGATGCTCCGTCTGCCCGTTGAGATATCAGCAACATCGATATGCCAACGAACACGAGAGAGTAAGCAATCTGAACGACGAATCGTCTACGGTGTGGGATTACGATAGATGAGATATCAAGACAATATAACATACAATACACCCATACATACAACACAATAAACAAGTATATCACTATTGTCTTTATTATTATTGTCATTATTCTTCTTGTTTTACCAAACTTATCAACATTCCTTCTTTCTCAATTACTTTCTCAATCTCTTTTCAATTCTTCATTACCACGTCTTATCAATTCATAACCTTCGATGATTGGGGGAGAAATCATAATATCATCGAGGTACTCCCTTTGTTACCATCGTCTCACACGTCTACATCTCCTCGATCATCCACCCAGCCTAGTCGGAAGCAAACAGGAGTACAGGACCTTTACCGTGCGGGCACGACAGCTGTCTCAATAAAGAAATGGTCCCAGACCAGGAGGTCTCAGCCTCAAATCATAATCATATCAATTCATATACATGGAACACTGTCTCACTACAGTGGCAAACAAGATGCCCCACTCCAGTCCCTCTCACTGTTCTAGATTTGCAATCTAAGGGGCGACAGTATATTTCTAATGGGCCCGCAGAACTTACCACGGCATTAGACCCAGTCCCCACCACGTTAGTGCGCCACATGTGGAGTTCGTTTTGCCTAGAAATATACTCTAGACTTCTTGACGTTTCACCGTCATCGTCCTCCCCTAATGCAATATCCTCCTAAGTATCCGCAGATACCTATGGTTTCTTCCTCTCCACTACTTCGGGTCACTCATAACTCACCGCGTTAATACATGTCTTTTAAAAGTCTTTTAATTAAAGGCTTAACCTATTGGTCGGCTCATCCTTCGTGCAAACCTTCAATGAGTCCCGACCGCTAACTTTGCACAACTTTCTCTCATCATTTCTCACATAGCACAGAGCTGGATCACATCAACGAATTCTCAACTGATATCTCATTCCACAAAATACATTCCACCATCTCTCTTGACAATCCACAATCTTTTCTCAACCTTTCTCCCAATGCCATTTTACAGGCTTTCACAAAACTTCATTTCATAAACATTTTCATAAAATTCCCTCTTGTGAATTTCTCAAAACTCTAGTTTCACAATTGCTCAAAATCTCTTTTTGAAAACTTTCTTAAAACCCCCTGTTACAAAGTTTCTAAAATCTCTTTTCACATCCTTTCGCAAAATTTCCCTTCAAAACCTTCCTGAAAATTCTTTTATAATATTTCTCAAAAACCTCCTTTCAAAAAAATTTTCAAAAGACTTTCTTTTCACAAACTCTTTTCTAAAAATTTCTTTTCTCCATTTTCCACAAAATCTCTTTTCAAAAATTGCTTTTCAAAAACCACTTTTTCAAAAACCTTTTTCAAAAATAATATCTTTGCTGAGCGCTAATGGAGGAGCAAGCTCAACTCAACACTAGTCCCAGTCTAAAACCGAAAACAAAGGAGCCCAGCTCCACTCAATTCATGCCTTGTTCCAACAATCAACATCACTCTCCCCAGCTCTGGCTCGTTCTCAACATTAGCATTCATTCTTTCCCCAATCTCAATTCTTTCTTTCTTTTCCAACACATACTTTGTTTCCAATCATTATTCCTTTCTCATTGTATCTTATCATTATTATTTTCTCATACTTATAACTTTACTTTCAATTTCATTAATTTCATTTCCTTATTCAGGACGTAACAGACGTCCATCAGCCATTCACTCATTACAATCAACAGTAATAAGTATCATCCGATATAATTAAATAAATAAATAAAAGCATGCACACAACATCACACAATAACATTGTGGTCTTTGTCACCTTCGTATAAGTGGCCACACAACACAAACAATTGCCACTTATACTACTGACTCCGAACCACTTAGTTCCGATCTTTGAGATTATACGGAACATCCTAATATATCACCTAACTACCACGGTGTCTTAGGAAAGCTTCTCTCTCACCTGAGGTCCAGCTATTTAATGCGTACCGTCACCTCGGATCCTTCTTGCTGCTGGCTGCCCCAATCTCTCGTCTTTAAGATTCCTCGTACTAAATAAAATACGCTTACGTTATTAATTTGTATTAATAGAATCTTTTCTTAACTCAAACACGTTTCATTCCTCGTCGGAAAATTTAAAACATGATGGTTTTCTCAAAACAACTCCCATATTTTCTAACACTTTTAATTTCTTTAAACCATTTGAAAACATCTCATAAAATGATTTAAATTATTTAATTTGGTTGCTTGTCCGTTTTGGACAGCACCTTAGAACACGTTCGAAAACACCGAAGAATGCACCGTTTTTAATCCGGCTTTTTCTTAAGTCGATCAATACTTGAAAACTATATTTTAAATTATGTGAACACATCTTTATATTTAAGAAACAACTTTAAATAATTCCGAACAGCAGAGGTTTATTTCACAAAATCATTTTGATAAAAATTCGAAAACATCGTAAAACACTTTTTACTTTAAACAATTCTTTAGTTCAAACTAATACTTTAAAACTCAAGTTTTTAATCATGCAACAAATCTTGGACAGCCACTAAATGAAATCCATCAACCAAATAAATCAAATCAAATCATGTTAAAATCAATTAAATTTTAAAACCAATTATATACACAAACATTCTTTTAAACATCACAAGAACATATCACTTCACAACACTTTAATAAATCATATCATATAATCACTTAGTCAAACACTTGATTATTTTCTAAATATCTTCATTTTCACCAAAACACAAACACTTAGACACACATACACTCACAAACCGAATTGAGCCTAAAATATAGCTTAAGCACATTTGTTTTCTTACTTTAAACCACCTAATTTCTTTTCAAAAATTGCTATATAAGTTCATTTTCATGCAACTAAATCTCCTAGGCTTAATTATACTATATGGCTGAATGGAATTAAAGAAAACAAGCCAAAGATTACAAATCAAAAATACATAAATCAACTTAATTTATTTCAAGTACTTAAACTTCCTTTTCTTTTCCATGAAACAAAATCATTTATTCTTCCTTTCTCTTAAAGCCGAGTACACACATATACATGTATTCAAGCACAAAAACTTTTCCCTTAAGCTATTTTAATTCATTTATTTCCTTTATCTTTTTACTTAAAACCGAATTGGAAGAAAATAATCATAGTGCAATTTTAAACAATTAATTTAACCTAAGTTCACAAGACATATTCATTACTCCAAGTCAATTCATGAGAAAAGAACCCTAGTCTATTCTACATGCATATGCCGAATATCACTATGATCACAACAAGGTTTTTGGTTCACTTTTTCAACATGCAAAAACACAAGATTCTTAAATCAAAACAAAAAGAAATTAATATGCATGTACCTCTTATGAAAATCAACACATGATTTCTGGATTCCTATGTCTAGACCGAACACCTCATCATCAAAATTAAGGTTCAACTTCAAATCTTTATCATGTATGAACACTAAACATAGATCAAGTTAGAAATCAATTTTCAAAAACTTATTTCCTTTAGTCCTTTGTAAAACCGTGATGGTTCTTCAAGAAAAATTAAATCTTTTGGTTCACGAATGACATGTATGAAGAAAAGGTTAAATCCTTTGGTTCAAAAACAACATGCATGCATTTAAAGATCAACTTTTTCATAGATTACAAAAGATCAAAGCTTTTTTTTTTTTAAAGATTAAAACCGAAAATCAAAGCTTCACCAAGATCAAATCAAAAATCGAACATTTCAACAATTCACATCAAGGTTCCTAAACATGAAGTTAACATGCAATTACCTAAATCAAATTAAAAGTATCAAGACCCAATGTTTCTACTCATGGCCGAATTATATGGTCTAGGATCTAGTGTTTATTAGCTCATTCATCCTTTAAAATTTAAGATCAAGGTATAAACAAGACATGCATGTACTTAATTTATCAAGATCATCATCAAATTAACATGCAACAGAAAAGATCTTAACTTTATTACCAACCAAATTTAGATCTCACATTTATTCATCAAATAAACTCTTAAATACATCATGACTCACGGTTTTAAGAAGGAAAATTCAACATGCAAAGAGACATACTTCATTCTTCACAAAAATCTCATCAAACCTTTAGATTTAGAAGATTTAGTTTGAAAAGCTTTAGGATCTCTTATGAAAAACTTTAAACAAGTTAGGAAATCCGTTGATTAGATGTTTACAAATTTCTTCAAGCTTTGAGAAATTAATATGTAAAGAGATACACTTTAAACTTTACAAGAATCTCCAAAACTTTTTAGATCTTTAAGATTTATTTTGAAAAACTTCAAGATCTTTCATGAAGACCTTAAACGAGTTATGAAGTCCGGTAGTTAGACGTTTATAAGTTCCTTTAGACTTTAAAATCCATGATCAAGTACAAACACACTTGTACTCATCATTTAAGCTTTAGGAATTAACATGCAAGGAAGAAAAGAAAGAAAAGTCACAAGATAAAAAGGAAAATCTAAACTATTACAACTTTCTTCACATTTTCGAACTACCCACCAAGAAAGGGTTGATCTTCAAGCTTCTAAGGTCTTGTATCTTCAAGAAAGGCTTAGATTTTTGGCTTGGTTTCTCCTTCTCCTTTCTCCTTTATCACGGCCAACACTCTCCTTTTTCTTTCTCTCTCTTTTTCTTTTTCTCTTTCTAAGAGGTTTGATGAGTCTCTTAGTATTGTGTTTGGTTTTGAGAAGTGGAAGTGAAGGAAATGGAGTGAAAATGTGGGGAAGTGAACTAGGAGTGGTGGCTTATATAAGTAATCCACGAACTTCCTATCTTGCCCTTGTGAGTTTCGGCCTTAGGTGCAAATGGGAGGGCAATTTTGACTCTTCAAAATTTTGCATGGGTGGAGATTATCATTTCTAAGGGGACAAAAAGGAGTGAATCAAGGAACTAGGTTCTTCTAGGCTTAATTACTCCTTAACTTTTAGTTAGGGTTTTCTACTTATCTAGTTTGGTCTTGGTTAGGATCTAGTCCCCTTTTGGTTTCTATTTCAACACTTAAGAAAATTCTAGACTCATACACATACCCACATGCGCCACCCACATACACATATACACATACATACATCATATGTTACACGCATATACACATACACATACATTCATGCATTATAATTTATTTCTTAATCATTTTTACTCTAAAGCGTATAATTACCAAGCTTACATAATAACTCAAACATTTTCAAGAAATCGTATTAACACTATCGTATATCAAACATATATAAATCAATCACATAAATACAGAAAACAAATCACTTTCTCATAAAATAACTCTCGTTTAAAATTCACTATTCCTTTAGAGCATGAAAATATTAAACATCCAATTATTTCTAGGACCCAACTTTAAAACTTATAACTTTTGAAAATCATTTCTTTAAAATCACTTGACACTTTGAAAACGTGATTTAAGAAATTCATTTAAGAAAATACTCTTTCAAATACTTTTCTCAAAAATAAATCTCTTTAGTATTTTAAATTAATACGAGGAATTTGCGGGGTGTTACACATATGCCACTAGGAAGTGGCCGGATCTCGATGCAAGCGATGTAACGTGACATCACCTACAAGGGCATAGGGGTAAGCAGTTCTATACACATAATAAATAGAGCATAAATAAATGCACAATATCAATATGTAAACATGCAGCAATAATCAACAACCACATTTAGCACTTAGCAAGTATTTAATGCAAGTAAGATGCTCATACTTATTTCATTTATCAACTTTAGGTTAAATGAGTGGCATGATGTATGAATCTAACTCTCAATCCTATCTCCATCAATCTATGTCACTCTCTGACGTCCATCCTTTACTTCGTCCAGCACTCAACAGTGCGTTGTACTCCTAGGTGTACAACATTCGTACATTCACCAAGAATGTACACGACAAGCTTGGAAATCGTGCCACCCGAGCAACGTCCCGTCATCCAAACGGTATAACCATATCATCAACATCTCACTATGCTGACCATGTCGTCAACCATAACATGTCATCAAGCGAGCCGTCAATTGGCACTCCCAGAGGCCCTCCTCATGTTACCAAAACATGACAAATGATCTATCATCCGAACTCCAGAATGAATGCAATATCTTAACTTAAAGAAATTGATTGGTATATCTCTTTTAATAATACATAACGTGCCACCCGAGCAACGTCCCATTTTCCAAAGGAAATAACCAAAACATCAATCAATTTATTTTAAGTCTTAGATCACTTGGATTATTATCATTTAAGTATTAACAATATGATTCAGAATTAAAAAAGGTATTTTTATGTTTCTGGCTAAAATACTCGAGTATTCTTCATAATACTCGAGTAGTTCCTCAGTTTCCAGTTTTACTCGAGTAGTTCATAATTATACTTGAGTCGTTCATACTTTTTCAGAAAGTCAAGTTTCAGGTTTTCTAAAAATACTTGAGTAGTTCATGAAATACTCGAGTCGTTCATCAACCCAGAATACTCGAGTAGTTCATGCATTACTCGAGTCGTTCATCAGACTATACTCTTGCTGCATCTGTTAATACTCGAGTCCCAAACCTGATACTCGAGTCGTGGTGCCAAAAGATACACTGGTGCATCACGAAATACTCGAGTATCGAGCCATCTACTCGAGTATTATCAGACAGAACAGACTGAAAACTTGGTTTTTACATACCATTTTCAATTCTAACCATTTCTAATCAAATCCAGTGATCAACAGGGGTCACATAACATATAATAAACATGTTCAAACACTTGGAACACAGCAAATTACAGATTTGACAGAGAATCACAAGATTATGCATAAAACATGAAAATTCACAACTCAACATACTAAATTGCAATATACCCAGTAAACTTGTGAATTTAAGTTCAAAACAGTTTGCATGCATCATATGGGACTTGCTCATAACAACTTTAGAGCACAAGTTGGTCTCCAAACCAATTTCCCTATACAATCTAATCCCTTAGAGCCTCTTGGTGGCTCTCTAATCAAATTCATGTAATTTAAACTCTATCTAGTGAATAGAAAGCTTTCCCCTTACCTCTCAGACTTGAATCAATAGCAAATTTGCAAAAGAAAACACCACTGCACCCAGAACCTCTTCAACCATCAAAGTGAAGAACAGTGTGAGCAGAGTCCATAAACCCGATTGTTTGAGTGAGTAAGCATGCACGAAAATTGGGGAAAAAGATAAGGATTTGAACTTTGCAACAAGGACTAGAAAACAGAATAAGTTTGGAATCAAATGGTTACGAGAGCTTACCACAATCGATTAAGAAAGTGAGCTCCAAGACTCTGTTTTCTGGTTTTCTGCAGGTTCAACCCCCCAACTTCCAACCTTCGATTTGCCTCACACAAACACTCTTAGCTCACGAATTTGGTGTCTATACAAAGTTCGTGATGTGAGCTTTGTATTGGTGTATAATTTGTATTTCAATTTTCAGAATCAAGCAAGAAGGATGAGAACGAAATCGGGAACCCTAATGCATGCCATCTTTCATGAATTTGACAAAATGCTCGATTTCTAAGCAACAATCAGCTTAAATACATGAATTCGTTTCCCATGCATAGCGACACGACAACCATGGACGTGTGAGGGTGGAGTGTAACACCTAGAATAATAACCCATAATATTAGAATAGCGACATGAAAATTTATTGATGAAAACCCCTGGATTAGTTTCAATTCATATAAAAACTCATAATCGTGTTGTTCATTTATAAAACTTCTCAGTAAAATTGAACAGAGTTTTCTTTGTTTGAAAGGCATTTCCAAGATATTACTTTAACCTGTAAAATTTATCCGAAGCAGATTTAAATACATCAGAGACCAGCGGGGCCCAAAATATTGTTCAGTCCACTTAGAACATTAGTTCAAAAGGGATACAAATAACTTCTCAAACTCTTAGTTTTCCAAAAAGACTAAGTAAATGAAATACAACAAAACTTCCCAAAATAACCCGTGACCGATAGATGGTCGCTAAATACTATATACATTCCACGTGGTGGGATGTACTCCTGCCCGGCCAGACTTGTGTATGCTCCTTCGGTACCTGTAAAAATATAGCAAGAAGGGTAGCATTACACAGTACTAAGGAAAATAGCTTCTAAGAAGCATAGATGACAAACTAGGCCCTATCACAATAGAAATTATCTATTAAACTAATATCCCTTTTCAGGTAATTACATACAAGCTCATTTTCAATAAAATAAGTCCTATGTCCATATTACCTTCCTAGCAATTCTACATTCATTCTTAAATTACTTTTCAATTCCACTTACATTAACATCTTCCATTTTCCAAATTCCATTCTCATAAATTACCAACTCACGTATATATATCATTATTTTCATAAAGTCTTTTTATTCTATTTTCTTCCATTAAATTCACATTTCTCTTTCATTTTCCCCTGGTCACGACCTACTGCGTCCGCACGAATGTGCTGGTCACGACTTACTGCGTCCGGGTATGTTTCATTTCATTCTGTCCCTGGTCACGACCTACTGCGTCCGCACTCACGTGACGTCTTACTGCGTCCGGGTATGTTTCATTTCATTCTGTCCCTCGTCACGACCTACTGCGTCCGCACTCGCGTGACGTCTTACTGCGTCCGGGTATGTTTCATTTCATTCTGTCCCTGGTCACGATCTACTGCGTCCGCACTCGCGTGACGTCTTACTGCGTCCGGGTATGTTTCATTTCATGGTTATAACAACGTCACATCTCATGAATATTCAAGCACAAACATCATTTCAATATCACATATTATCATACAACCGTTATTGTCACATTTACACTTAACAAATTAAATCAAGCACGACATCCATCAAAGTTCCTTGACACTCAATCACCATCCTCTAACTTATGATTCGAATAATAATAATATCACTTCCCTTTTACCAAACTAGTTATCCTTAATCCATTCTTTAATTACTCAATCATAATTTTCCATCCTTCCAACCTTACTTAGCCCTTTCTATATGACTTGCCTACGTTAACACTTAGTCCATTATTTGCTTTACGAGCCACCAAACCAAACACGATTATGAACATACATCAATGACGAGTAACAATCAACAGATGGTAAACACAACAGTCGACATACTCAGGTATGTCCCAGGGTACTATAAAATAATTCAGCTCCCTAGGGTTCTTCACTTCCTACTTAATTAGCATATATTCTACACATTTAGTAGCAATTATATCCTATGTTTCATTCTCTAAATCCATTATCTACACCTAGTCATCATTACAACGACCTAGAAACTATAACCTTAGCAAAGGTAATACAAAACCCCTCTTACCTCAACCCTGGTGAGAGAGTGTCAAGACCTCAAGTCCCAAGCTTGCTTTTAGCCCTTGAGTTTCCCCACACCTCACTTGAAGTATCCCAAGCCCTAGCTTTTCTCCTTAAGTCCTAGGCTCCTCAAACCCCATACCCATGGTGTGTATATTCTCCGGTGATGATGGGTGACCTTGGCTCCTATGATAAAGGCATGTGTATGTGTGCCTCCTCATAGTTATGAAGTTTAGAAGTTCAAGGGAAACTAGAGGAGGAGGCCACGAATTATTGGGAATTTATTGGGTGGTCTTTGGTGCTTGAAATACTAGCAAGGTTGATGGTGGTGGTAATCCATGGGGTGGTTGAGGGTGATGGTGTTATGTTGTTGGTTCTTGGACCCATGAGGGAAAACATGATGAAGATGTAGAAGGTGAGGCCATGGTGCTTTGGGTGAGGGTGTGTGGTTGCTTTTTGGTTCTTGGTTGGTGGAAGTTGTTGATGAGGATGATGATGGTGCTTGCTCTTGGATCAAGAGAGTGGATGATGGTGTTGATTGGTTCTTAGAATCCATGGAGAGAGGGAAGGAGAAACATGATGGAAGAGGAAGAAGAAGGTGTGTTGGTGGGATGGCTTTGTTTTATGATGCCCCTTGCCAAGGAAGAGAAATCGTGTGGCTGGGATTGGGCAACTTGGTGCCCAAGTTGAAATCTGGTGGCTGAAAACGCACCAGATCTGATGCGCGTGCCTGGGCGCATCATTGGCGCGCCTGAGCGTGGCCACGCACCAAGCTGGTGCTGCGGAGTGAGCTGGTGCGCACGCTGGTGCTGCTGATGCGGGTCGGTGCACCATTTTCCATGGCTGGTGTAACACCCTAATAAGTACTACCCTTAATTCCCAAGTATTAAAAATGTGTACTTAAAAATTCCTTTTTAACTTATGAAAATCAACCGTCAAACGGACGGAGTTTCGTTTGTTTTTCGGACTTTTCTAAATCTTCAACCTGATAAACACATTTTTATAAAATCAACAGGAGCCAGCAGGGCTCAAATATAAATGTATATATGCATCGCATAGTTGCCCCATGGGCTCAAGTGTAAAACATCAGTGTGTCAGAGTACCAGCAAAATATTAAGTATTTAAATCAAGAGACCATGACAACAACTATGCTCAAAATGAATCATAAACCCTGCACAAAAGAAACTATCCTAAGCCTCACTCTAAAAGCATATACAGCTCATACACAACCAAATATACGGAGGCTGAAGTCAAAATAAAAGTATCCAATCCCCATAACCCTACTCTCCCTGGGAGGGAGAGCACACCTGCTCGGCCGGGGGCTGTGCAATCTCAATCTCTGTACCTGTAATGTATAGTAAGGGAGTGAGCATTGCACATGAAATACAATAGCAGTTTCTAGATAGACATAACAACTAACCAGGCCAAACACAATTAGCAAATTTATTCACATAAATACCAATTCATCGCAAGCATACCATATTTTCCAATTCCATTAATTTAATAAATGTCGGTTCCCTTTTTAGTTAGTTCCTTTCCACCATATGGTTCCCTTTTATTTGTTTTTCCCCGTTTCCAAAGAAATCTCTTTTTAATCCCTTACCTTTTCCTCATTTTTACGGTGTATGTATGTCTCCACCAAATCGAAGGCCTACATACATACACCAATCACGATGTATGTCTCCACCAAATCGAAGGCCTACATACATCGCGTTTCCATTACCATTACCTTGTCCAATTTTATTCCCTGTTTCTTTTATTCATTTCTTTTTATTTACGGTGTATGTATGTCTCCACCAAATCGAAGGCCTACATACATACACCAATCACGATGTATGTCTCCACCAAATCGAAGGCCTACATACATCGCTTTTCCTTTACCGTTTACCTTATTTTATCCATTGTCCTTTCCTTTTTCCTTTTTCTTTAGGGTCACTACTAGAAAATAAGGTTTTGAAATCGGGGTTTTAAAATCGGTCGTTGTAAAGCCGATTTAAAAAAAACGCGGTGGCAATTTTGTAAATAAAATCTAACTTTTGAAATCGGTCGTTAAACAACCGATTTCGTAAGTATTTTTTCTTTTTTAAATTTTAAATTTTTTATCTTTTGAAATCGGTCAAAATTACTGATTTTGTAAGTATTTTTTCTTTTTTTAATTTTTAATTTTAATATTTTAAAATCGGTCAAAACGACCGATTTCGTAAGTATTTTTTCTTTTTTTTAATTTTTAATTTTTTATCTTTTAAAATCGGTCAAAACGACCGATTTCGTTAGTATTTTTTCTTTTTTTTTACTTTTAAATTTTTTATCTTATAAAATCGGTTAAAACGACGGATTTCATAAGTATTTTTGAAATCGGTCGTGGTTGACTGATTTTAAAAATGAAAAGCTTATACTTTCGAACTCGACCATTAGTAACCGATTTCAAAAAAATTAAAAAAAAAGATTATCAAACTCGGTCGTGTTTGACCGATTTCAAAAAACAAAAAGAGACTATCAAACTCGTTCGTTTGTGACCGATTTAAAAAAAAAAAGACTATCTAATTCGGTTGTTTGTGACTGAGTTAAAAAATCATTCCAAAAACTTTGCACTCAAAACTCGCGCGAACACAATCAGAGTAGTGCCAAAACCTAAAACAAAACCTAAAAACTCGCGTTCTCCATTGAAGCCGTCCCTTCTGCTGCCACTGTTCTCCACCGACGGCGTCGCTGCTGTCTCCACTGATGACGTCGCTGCTGTCTCCACTGTTCTCCGTCGCTGCTGCCGCCACAAAGCATTCTTCGCTCCATCGCTGTTGTTCTTCCTCTTCTTCCCTCACTCCCTCCCCTCTGAAGCTCTCTCTCACCGTCCCTTCGGCCTTCACGCTCTCTCTCTTTCAATTCGAAGCTCCAGCCGCCGTACGCTCCATCCGTTGCCACTGTCAGCTCCTCTCTCGCCGCCGTACGCTCCATCCGTCGCCGCTGTCAGTCGATCCCCATTGCTTCGAATCTGGGTTGGTGACCTTAGCAACCCTTTGAATCACGTCTTCTCCTCACAAGTCACCATCTTTGGCAGCAACCTCATCATTTCTCACTGTCAGGTAAATCTCATATGGTCAAGTTTTTGCACTAGAGTTCATTATCAGCTTTAATCTCATGTTCGTTGTCACTGCAGTTGCCACCGACACAAGAGTCGTGAGTAGTATATTAATCTATAATAATAATATCAAAAGCAGCTTAATTAATCTATTAAGTTCTAAATCAAATTAATAATATTGACCCTGGTTTGCTTTGATCTGAGTGTTGGTTTTAGTTTCTTCAAGTATTATTATTGAATGTTCATTGGTTATGTATGATAATTCTGTTCTCTTATATGGAAATTAAGAATTTACTGTACTGGTTTGGAAAAAGAAAAAGGAAACAAATATTAGTTATAATTCCAATACTAATTTTCAATGTTACTAAGAATAAAGGATTTGAATACTCACAAGTAGTGCATAGTCAAGTGCAAGAGACATAAGAAATCGGGCAGACTGTTTTCTATCATTTGGATGGCTTGTGTTTGGTTAATTTGGATAGCTAGGAATTACATGATATTCGATTAAATGGAAGTTGTGGTAATGGGTAAAAGGGAAATGTAAAAGTGCCTCGATGTCCTATTTCGAACATTTACAAGACCCAAGATTATGTCTCATTAGTTACAGCACCTGATTATATATTGGAGCAGAGAACTAGAGAACTATTTATCAGTTATGCTGTGTCTGTTATTGTTTTTGTAATTCTAGCATTTGCATAATTGCATGTGTATGTTTCTGAGTGTTGTTCCTGTCCAACCTTTGCTGGTTGAGGATCTGCTTGGCATTTTTTCTTGTTGTGCCTTGTCCTTGCGTAACAGGACATGTTTAGTTTGTACTTTCCCTAAGTTCCTTTTACTGATAAAAAAATTTGTGCTCTACTTTTCTGTGTGTATATATGTCATCATCATGAAACTATACAACTTAAGATTTACATGCATAAATAAGTAACTCATTTTAAATTTTATGTATGAATTAAAGTTTTAGATCTTAGTTATCATTTTGTTTTACAAAGTTAAGTTGCATTACTACTATGATTCTTGGTCATTTGTCCCAGTGAATCTTACGTGGTCTTGTTGTGTTCATTATGGTGGAACATGAATAAGAGTATTGAACAGATTTTGACAACGTGAGCAATTTTACTTGTTATACAAATTCTTTAGTGTAGTTGTATTATTACTCAACATATAAAAAATATACTTATCATTGTTATTTTGTAAAATAGAGTGATGGAAGCACACAATAGAAAGAAGATGAAAATCATTAAACCCAAGGTATTTTTTTTGTTTTACTATTATTAACCCAAAGCTACTGTATAGTATCTGAACTGTGATATGGACTCTTGATGATACTTACTACGATATAAATCTGATTATGGATGATATGATATGTGTTGTTGCATTCTGACTTCTGACAGACATGTATTACAAATTTTGGGAAAGTCCTTATTTTAGAGGAAACTCTGCCAAAATTTTCCTTTAAATTTTAAAATTAATCTAAAAAATAATTGGTGTTGTATCAAAGGTTTCATTCTTCTTTATTAGACAATGAACCTATATTGATTTTAATTTGTCTTCTGTGTTGATAATTTTATTTAATATTTCAAATGTTGTATGTTGTAGTGTGCAAAACAACAGGGGAGCGTACAATGTGGGTATTATGTTATGTTAAATATGCTAACCATTATCATGGCATATATTTCCAACAAATGGAATGAGGTAATTGAATATGACTTTGTATTTTGAGTTTATTGAACAAAGTAATTGAATAATCTTTATCTCATTTATATTTCAGGCCATGAAATACCATGTTGAAGGTCCCGTACCACAAGAATGCATTGACAATGTTATTGAGCGCTGGTCATCATTTATACTTACTCTCAAAACTATTACCTAAGCTTTAATACTTAACTTTTGTAACTCTTGAGTATTTTGTTAGTTTGATAAGTATTTTGCTTATGAATTTTTCTTGGTTAGGTTCTGTATTTTCTACTAAGATTGTTAGTTTGATATGAATTTTTCTTATGAATTTTAGCTTGCTTAGGTTCTGTAATTCGGTTATATATTCTTCAACTTTTGTAACTCTTTGCGTATTTTGTTAGTTTGATAAGTATTTTGTATTTTCTACTTCAAGATTGTTAGTTTGATATGAATTTTAGCTTGGTATTCTTCTGTGTAAAGAATAAAATTTTTAATTTCATGTAGCAGGGGATGTATAGATTATGTTGTAAGTAGAAAAAAAAAGACTTTTAAAATCGGTTGTAGGAGAGGCCGATTTCAAAAGTACTTATGAAATCGGTCGTTTTGACCGATTTCTTAAATAATTTTTGAAATCGGCTAAAACGACCGATTTCATAAGTACTTTTGAAATCGGCGAAAACGACCGATTTCAAAAGTACTTTTGAAATCGGCCAAAACGACCGATTTCAAAAGGTCCACTTTTAATTCCACCTTTTTCAACATCACCACAGAAACCGATTTCAAAAGTCCAAAATGACCGATTTTAAAACTACTTTTTCCAGTAGTGGGTGTATGTATGTCTCCACCAAATCGAAGGCCTACATACATACACCACCGACGATGTATGTCTCCACCAAATCGAAGGCCTACATACATCGCCCCGTTTACGTTGTATTGTCTCCCCCAAATCGAAGGCCTACAATACAACACCATTTTACGATGTATCGTCTCCCCCAAATCGAAGGCCTACGATACATCACCATGCTCAGCCAATGTTAGTTGTCCATATTATATGTCATTAATTTGTCTACCAATTCCATTTAGTATTTACAAAATTACTCCAAGCACAAGCACCATCATATTTATAATCAAATAACCACAATTCACTTTTCACATAAACAATTAGAATACAAATAATAACAAACATCGCCTTTCATGTAATCATGCAACACCCACATTTCTTTTTCACTTGTCCAGATTATTGATTTAAAATCCTAAATTAGGGGTTCATGCCATTTAATTTTTCCTTCATAGAAACCTAACCTTATTCTCTAATTCTTAGAGTTCCATAATTAATAATTAAGCCTAATTTCAACATTTTCCTTAGTTTCTAAATTAGGGTTTCTAATTTCCTACCCTAACACATAAACTCCTAGCCAACCATTATATCTAAATACAAACCCTTTCCTAGAACAAGCCAATGCTCACTATATCCACCCCCTTACCTTAACCAAGGAGAGGAAGAGCGGAAAACCCAAGCCTTCGCTCTGCACGCTCCCAAAACGAAGAGCTCCCAAGCCAAAAAGATAGGGAGAATGATGATAACCTTCTCTAAGCCAAAGGAATGGAAGAATGATGAGATTATTGCCCCATTCAAAGAGAAATTCGAATTTCCCCAAAGGAAGGAAAGAGAGAGAGAGAAAACCCAACTTAGAGGGAGAGAGGAACTTCAAGAATCATGAATACTTACGTGGAGAGACCAAGAGAGACTTGATGGTGGACTTTGGAGTGATTCTCTTGAAGCTTGATGGATTTGGGATGAGAGATTGGGTGCCCTAGAGAGAGAAATTTCGTGCATTATGGCCAAAATCACGCGTGAACAACCTTTATTTTTTTCCACTGCAGGGTCGTTTAATCGATTATTAATCGATTAAGGGTTTTCCAACATTCTGGTCGTAATCGATTAAGCTGCAGCTTAATCGATTAAGTTGCAGAGTTTGCAGCACCCCGACTTTGAAAGGCCATAACTTCTTCGTTAACCGTTGGATCTTCCTCAAATTTTGACACAGGCTTCCTCACATATCCTACATCATATCCAACGGTGGAATTTGTATTCTAAGCTACCAATCTTGTTATTCTCATTCCCCAATTTCCTATGTTTTAAACTTGAATTTACATCTCTAAATGGCCAATTTTCTAGCTTATTTCATAATTGCTTCTATCCTAAGGCTATCAACACACAATTTATACTAAGAATTAAATTTAGGATGTTACAATCCTCTCCCACTTACCAGAATTTCGTCCTCGAAATTCAGCTGTCCTTAAACAACTGAGGATAAGACTCCTTCATCTTGCTCTCCAGCTCCCAAGTAGCCTCTTCCACATTGTTTCTGTTCCAAATCACCTTCACCAATGGAATTTCCTTGCCCCGGAGCTGCTTAATCTGCCTGTCCTCAATTCTGATCGGGAGGATCTCAAAAGTAAGATTCTCCTTCAAGGGCAAATCGTCAGCTGCTACCACATGGGAGGGATCATGAATGTACTTCCTCAACTGGGAAACATGAAATACACCATGAAGCCTAGACAAATGTGGAGGCAAAGCAATCCTGTATGCCAAAGGTCCAACTCTTTCCAGAATCTCATAAGGTCCAACGAACCTCGGAGTCAGCTCCTTTGACTTGATTGCCCGACCAATGCCAGTGGTAGGGGACACCCTAAGAAACACATGATCACCCACATCAAACTCTAGGGGTCTCCTACGCTTATCTGCATAGCTCTTTTGCCTGTCTTGAGAAGTCTTCATCTTGTCCTTAATCATCGCGATCTTCTCTGTGGTTTCTTGCACTAACTCTGGCCCAGTCAACAAGTTCTCCCCAATCTGGAACCAACAAAGAGGCGTTCTGCACTTTCTACCATATAGTTCCTCAAAAGGTTCCATGCCAATACTAGAGTGAAAGCTGTTGTTGTAAGTAAATTCCATCAATGGTAACAACTATTCCCAACTACCAGCCTGCTCTAGAACACAAGCCCTCAACAGATCCTCCAAAGTCTGAATAGTACGCTCGGACTGCCCATCAGTTTGAGGATGATAGGCTGTACTAAACCTCAATTTAGTACCCAAAGCCTGCTGAAGACCCTGCCAAAATCTGGATAGAAACCGCGGATCACGATCAGACACAATACTCGAAGGCACACCATGAAGCTTCACTATGTCCCGAATATACAATTGTGTCAGCTTCTCCAGTGTGTAATTCTTATGGATCGGAATAAAGTGAGCACACTTTGTTAAACGGTCTACAACAACCCATACACCATCACAACCTGCAGTAGTTCTAGGTAGACCCGTCACAAAGTCCATGGCTATGCTATCCCACTTCCATTCAGGAATGTCAAGTGATCGCAACGGACCACCTGGCTTTTGGTGCTCAATCTTCACCTTCTGACAAGTCAAGCAGTGAGACACATGGTCGGCCACATCAGACTTCAACCCTGGCCACCAATAGATCCTCTTCAAATCCTGATACATCTTTGTTGCACCGGGATGGAAGCTCAGTTTTGTTTGGTGAGATTCCCACAATATGTCTCTTCAAATCTGGAAGTCCATTGGAACACATATTCTACCTCTGAATCTGATGATTCCATCAGCACCCTTGATGAAATCAGGTTCCTCTTTACTTGCTGCTCCTTCTAACAACTTCTGGAGTTCTTCATCATCTGCTTGCCTTTCCTTTATCAAATCCATCAACTCACTAGTAACCTGCAACATTTCCAGAACAATACACTTCTCTTTCACCAGCATGTTCAAGTTAAGATCACTAAACTCCTGAATTAGCTGCATCTCCTTCACCATCAAGTTGCTAACATGAAGGGTTTTAGGACTCAATGCATCGGCCACCACATTAGCTTTACCCGGATGGTATTGAAGATGGAAATCATAATCTTTCAGGAACTCCATCCATCTCCTCTGTCTCATATTCAAATCCTTTTGATCGAAGAGATAATGAAGACTCTTGTGGTCACTGAACACCTCAAACTTTGTGCCATACAAGTAATGTCTCCAAATTTTCAAAGCAAACACCACAGCTGCTAATTCCAAGTCATGAGTCGGATAATTCTGCTCATGCTGTCGCAACTGCCTGGATGCATAAGCCACAACTCTGCCTTGTTTCATAAGTACACAATCCAAGCCTAGCTTCGAAGCGTCACAATACACATCAAAGGGTTGGGTTGGTTCCGGCAAGGTCAGAACCGGTGAACTCGTCAATCTCTTCTTCAGTTCTAAGAAACTGCTCTCACACTGCTTTGACCATTGATAAGGGACCTCTTTCCTGGTTAACATTGTCAATGGGAGAGCCTGTTTGGAGAAACCTTCAATGAATCTCCGATAGTAACCTGCCAATCCCAAAAAGCTTCTGATTTCTGTGACTGTTGTGGACCTCTCCCACTTTAACACTGCTTCCACCTTGGAGGGATCCACAACAACTCCCTGTGCGGAAATCACATGTCCCAGAAAATGGACTTCATCCAAGCAAAAGCTACATTTAGACAGCTTGGCATACAACTGCTTTTCTTTGAGGACCTACAGCACAATCCTCAAATGTTCTTCATGTTCACCCGGACTCTTAGAATAAATCAGGATGTCATCGATGAACACAATGACAAAAGAATCCAAGTATGGCATGAAGATCCTATTCATGTAGTCCATGAATATTGCAGGAGCGTTGGTCAAACCGAAGGGCATCACCACATACTCAAAGTGCCCGTAACGCGTCCTGAAAGCAGTTTTTGGAATGTCCTCTTCACGGATGTGGATCTGATGGTATCCCGATCGGAGGTCAATCTTAGAGAATACTGATGCACCCCTCAACTGATCCAACAAATCATCAATGCGAGGGAGCGGATATTTGTTCTTTACCGTCACTGCATTCAATTGCCTGTAATCAGTGCACATCCGAAGGCTACCGTCCTTTTTCTTGACAAAGAGGATAGGAGCACCCCAGGGTGATACACTTGGCCTGACAAGTCCCTTTGCTAATAGCTCCTCCAACTGCTTCTTCAATTCTTCCAATTCCGAAGGCGCCATTCTGTAAGGTGCAATAGAAATTGGACCTGTACCAGGCTTCAGATCAATACTAAACTCAACTTCTCTTCTTGGAGGCAATCCGGGAATCTTCGTAGAAAAGACTTCCGGAAACTCACGGACCACAGGAATATGACATACATCAGAAACTTCATCAACGTCCATGGCAGACAGAGTAGAATCACTAAAGATGACTGCTTTCTTACGACAGTCAATAAGAACATGATGCTGAGCCATCCAGTCCATACCCAGGATAACATCTAATCTAGTCAAAGGCAGACAAATGAGATTGATTTTGAATTCCCGCTCCAAAACTCGGAGTGGACAATCCAAACACATTTGAGAAGTAATAACTGAAGAATTCGTAGGGGTAGAAACCGACAACTTATAAGGCATTTCTATAGCAGACAACCCTAGTCTCTTCATGCATTCCATAGAAATGAATGAATGGGATGCACCACAATCAAACAAAACACCACAAGAACTGCCATGAACATGACATATACCTCTGATCAGCTCATCCTCATCTGTCACCTCTTCACCATCTAGAGTGTACACCTTACCCTTATGCATTGGCTGACTCCCACCAGATTTCTGTGCACTAGCCACATTGACCTCTCTCTTCACAGTATTTTTAGGGAAGTTGGAAACAAAATGACCGGCCTGTCCACATAAGTAGCAGAGTCCATCCCTTCGACCCATATTCCAGCATACTCCCCTGTGTTGCCTCCCACAATGTGTACATGTAGGAACATGACCAAGAGTTACTGCAGATTGCCCTGCTCCTCTAGGGACTGAAGGTCTAGGATTAGAATAAGGACCAGATTTCTGCATAGGACCCTTGCCCCTAATAGGACCAGCCAATTTCTGAGATGCCTTGCTTCGCTCCTCTGCTTGTTCCTGCTTGAGAGAATCTTCATAAGCACTGGTCATGTTCACTAGTTGAGAGAGATTAGAGATTCCTTGATAGACAAAGACTGTTTTGATCTTGGAATTGAGACCAGCCTCAAACTTGATACACTTAGTGCGTTCATCTGCATCCCTGTAGCTGCCAGAATAACGAATGAGGTCCTCGAATTGAGCTGCATATTCTCCAACACTGAGGTTCCCTTGCTTCAGCTCAAGAAAAGCCACCTCCTTCTCCCTTCTTACATTTTCCGGGAAATACTTTCCCAGAAAACGGACCTTGAAAAGGTCCCATGAAATGAGCTCATTAGCTGCTTCCAAGCCTCTCCTCTGTTGGTCCCACCAATGTTCCGCCTCACCAATAAGCACATACTCCACTAGTCGCATATGCTGGTCACCCGGTGGTTGCAGCGAGCGAAGAACCTTCTCCATCTCCTGGAGCCATCTTTGAGCTCCATCGGGGTTGTAACCCCCTTCAAACTTCGGTGGATCGCTTTTTAGAAATCGGCCCATCCAGTCAATCTCCACTGGTGGTGGTGGAGGAGGTTGTAGTGCTGCTACTGCAATGTTTTGGGCTTGGTTCTGTTGCAGATTTGGAAGATTCTCAGCTTGTTGCTGCTGAGCTTGGGCTTGGTTCTGCTGCAATTGAACCAGAGTTTCGAGAATTGCAGCAATCCTATCATTGTCAGCCCGTCTCCCTGCCATACTGTCGAATCATGGAAGGAAAACCAGTTAATGATAGAATAATTAAATAAAACTACTAATATCCTACAACTTCACTTAGACACTAAACTAAGTACTTGGGTTACTCGCTCGGTGAGTAACCATAGGAGTAGTGAGTTCATACTCCAAAGGCCGAGGGAAACTGCTCTGATACCATAAATGTAACACCCTAATAAGTACTACCCTTAATTCCCAAGTATTAAAAATGTGTACTTTAAAATTCCTTTTTAACTTATGAAAATCAACCGTCAAACGGACGGAGTTTCGTTTGTTTTTCGGACTTTTCTAAATCTTCAACCTGATAAACACATTTTTATAAAATAAGCAGGAGCCAGCAGGGCTCAAATGTAAATGTATATATGCATCGCATAGTTGCCCCATGGGCTCAAGTGTAAAACATCAATGTGTCAGAGTACCAGCAAAATATTAAGTATTTAAATCAAGAGACCATGACAACAACTATGCTCAAAATGAATCATAAACCCTGCACAAAAGAAACTATCCTAAGCCTCACTCTAAAAGCATATACAGCTCATACACAACCAAATATATGGAGGCTGAAGTCAAAATAAAAGTATCCAATCCCCATAACCCTATTCTCCCTGGGAGGGAGAGCACACCTGCTCGGCTGGGGGCTGTGCAATCTCAATCTCTATACCTGTAATGTATAGTAAGGGAGTGAGCATTGCACATGAAATAGAATAGCAGTTTCTAGATAGACATAACAACTAACCAGGCCAAACACAATTAGCAAATTTATTCACATAAATACCAATTCATCGCAAGCATACCATATTTTCCAATTCCATTAATTTAATAAATGTCGGTTCCCTTTTTAGTTAGTTCCTTTCCACCATATGGTTCCCTTTTATTTGTTTTTCCCCGTTTCCAAAGAAATCCCTTTTTAATCCCTTACCTTTTCCTCATTTTTACGGTGTATGTATGTCTCCACCAAATCGAAGGCCTACATACATACACCAATCACGATGTATGTCTCCACCAAATCGAAGGCCTACATACATCGCGTTTCCATTACCATTACCTTGTCCAATTTTATTCCCTGTTTCTTTTATTCATTTCCTTTTATTTACGGTGTATGTATGTCTCCACCAAATCGAAGGCCTACATACATACACCAATCACGATGTATGTCTCCACCAAATCGAAGGCCTACATACATCGCTTTTCCTTTACCGTTTACCTTATTTTATCCATTGTCCTTTCCTTTTTCCTTTTTATTTAGGGTGTATGTATGTCTCCACCAAATCGAAGGCCTACATACATACACCACCGACGATGTATGTCTCCACCAAATCGAAGGCCTACATACATCGCCCCGTTTATGTTGTATTGTCTCCCCCAAATCGAAGGCCTACAATACAACACCATTTTACGATGTATCGTCTCCCCCAAATCGAAGGCCTACGATACATCACCATGCTCATCCAATGTTAGTTGTCCATATTATATGTCATTAATTTGTCTACCAATTCCATTTAGTATTTACAAAATTACTCCAAGCACAAGCACCATCATATTTATAATCAAATAACCACAATTCACTTTTCACATAAACAATTAGAATACAAATAATAACAAATATCACCTTTCATGTAATCATGCAACACCCACATTTCTTTTTCACTTGTCCAGATTATTGATTTAAAATCCTAAATTAGGGGTTCATGCCATTTAATTTTTCCTTCATAGAAACCTAACCTTATTCTCTAATTCTTAGAGTTCCATAATTAATAATTAAGCCTAATTTCAACATTTTCCTTAGTTTCTAAATTGGGGTTTCTAATTTCCTACCCTAACACATAAACTCCTAGCCAACCATTATATCTAAATACAAACCCTTTCCAAGAACAAGCCAATGCTCACTATATCCACCCCCTTACCTTAACCAAGGAGAGGAAGAGCGGAAAACCCAAGCCTTCGCTCCGCACGCTCCCAAAACGAAGAGCTCCCAAGCCAAAAAGATAGGGAGAATGATGATAACCTTCTCTAAGCCAAAGGAATGGAAGAATGATGAGATTATTGCCCCATTCAAAGAGAAATTCGAATTTCCCCAAAGGGAGGAAAGAGAGAGAGAGAAAACCCAACTTAGAGGGAGAGAGGAACGTCAAGAATCATGAATACTTATGTGGAGAGACCAAGAGAGACTTGATGGTGGACTTTGGAGTGATTCCCTTGAAGCTTGATGGATTTGGGATGAGAGATTGGGTGCCCTAGAGAGAGAAATTTCGTGCATTATGGCCAAAATCACGCGTGAACAACCTTTATTTTTTCCACTGCAGGGTCGTTTAATCGATTATTAATCGATTAAGGGTTTTCCAACATTCTGGTAGTAATCGATTAAGCTTCAGCTTAATCGATTAAGTAGCAGAGTTTGCAGCACCCCGACTTTGAAAGGCCATAACTTCTTCGTTAATCGTTGGATCTTCCTCAAATTTTGACACAGGCTTCCTCACATATCCTACTTCATATCCGACGGTGGAATTTGTATTCTAAGCTACCAATCTTGTTATTCTCATTCCCCAATTTCCTATGTTTTAAACTTGAATTTACATGTCTAAATGCCCAATTTTCTAGCTTATTTCATAATTGCTTCTATCCTAAGGCTATCAACACACAATTTATACTAAGAATTAAATTTAGGATGTTACAGCTGGTGCGCACAGGGCGCGCCTGGGCGCATGGAGGGCGCGCCTGGGCGAAAATCTTTCTGAATTGGTGCACCAGTTGCACCCTGGTGCGCCTGGGTGTGCACCGGTGCGCCTGGGCGTGTACCAGAAATCTCAAACTTCGATTCGCCGTAACTTTTTCGTTAACCGTCTGATCGGGGCCAAATTTTTTGACAAGCTTCTTAATCCCCTAAACTTCAACTCCAACGGTGGAATTTAGTTTCTTAGTATCTTATAATAAATTCCTAATTTTCTATTTTCGGCTGATTTCTAACATTTAAAACGCCGATTTAACCTCCGATTCCGCTTAGATAATTTTGCCCATTGCTACAAGTGTCTCCTACACAACCCCTAGTGCTTATAATTACTACTCACCTAGCTCCCAAAATTGTTTAAGCAATTAATCTACCCATTCTCTACACTATAAACCTGTTAACTCACTAATTAGGCTTGGAAATTAAATTAGGGATGTTACATGGAGTATTCGTGTCAACGGTGGAGAATCGTTGGTGGTGACTCACCAAAACGCACTAACTCATGCAACTCTGACCAGAATACTCCAGTACTCTCAGAAATACTCGAGTATTTTGGCCAGTTTTTGAAAAATATTAATTTTATTTTCTTTCCCTCCAAAACCTTTCCTATAATTACCTCTAGGTCCCAAATCAGGGACTAATATGCAAAATATTTATTTTATGCATAAATTTATTTACCAAATAAATTCACACATCCACTAACAACATAAACATAGAATTTTAACCAAAGATTAAAATAGAAATAATTGATTATAATAAATTTTATAATTAACATTTCATTAATCAGGGATTAAAATTTTGGGGTGTTACATTGGGTAGTTCATTAGGAAATTGTATGTATCTATATATATATATATATATATATATTTATTTATGTTTTGTTCTCATTTGTGAGTCAGTGTGTGTATGTATTTTGGATTATAATTAAAAGTTTGATGATCCTAAAAATAAAATACATTTAAGTAGAACAATATTGTATTTTTAATTATTAAAAACTGATTGAAAAATAATAAAGTTACCGGTCCCTCCGGATAGCTATTGCGTAAGAAAAATTATCGAAATTCAAAAGTAAATATATTTTCTCAATCTTGATATTAAACTTGATAATATATAATATTTAAAATTTTCAAGTAGAAGATTATTATATATAACTTAAACCGGTAATATATTAAACCAGTCCAGAAGCTAAAAATAAAACAGCCTCCGAACACTATGAAAATTTACAGGGACGCTCGAAATATTAAGTTAAACATATTTTTCTGAAGAAACTGTTTATAAAAATGCCTCTAAGGCTTGCCACTTGAACTCCCTGTCAAAATGTTAATTAAACTAAATAAAAGTACTACGTTATTTTTGGAAAACGTATGATAACAAATTTATACTTATTTTGACTAGAAAACATATTTCAATTAAAACGATAAAATCAAAAATTTATTACGACACTCAAACATTAAAAACATCATATTAAATCATTTAATTATTTTGCTAGAGGTATTAGAAATAACGGGATGTTACAGCAATAGTTTAAATATGGTGATAATCATTGTTTTTTTTTCCAATAATATTGTTGCTATTGTATCCAATTCATGGCAAATTTATTTTTAAGCAACTCAAATCATTTTAACAGTGGTGATATTTTGTGAATTTATTATGAGTGCCAAGTGAAGTTAATATTTGCATCAATGTTATGTTTTTTTTTTAATTTTTTAAAGCTGAGCAAGGCATATTTTCTTGCTCAAATCATTTTGTTTGCATTGTTGAGGTTTTTTTACATTTAATAGGAATAAATTTATTGTAGATGACAAGTGATAAATACAAATATAGATAGATATAAAAAAGGCTTATTTATGTTTTTAGTACCTGAACTTAGGTGCTTTTTGGAATTGGTCCTCAAACTTTTTTTTTCGATGCTTTGAGTCCCTAAACTTTGCTCAAATTTTGGAAATGGTCCTTTCATCACTTAAGTGGTGATACGTGAAACGCTCTCCTTTGACTACGTATTAGTATTAGATAAGATTGCTTAAAGAAAATCATTCATATGGACTTGATTAAATTAAAAAGGGTCTTAAAAATCATTGGATCAAGAAAATTCATTAAAGATTGAGTTAACATTTATTTTAATTAGAAGATACATATAAGTGGGGGTTAAGTTGTAAAATAAAAAAAATAGTTTCCTTTCGATCCAAATCAGAGTAAGCGGAAAATGAAAATTTATAGTGCTCTTGATCATTTGCACACATAATCTAAACTCATATACATAATGAAAATAGATCAAGAGTACATAATAACAGCATAATAAAAGTAGGGTCTAAGTCATAGTCCCAAGTACAAGTCCATAGAAGATAAAGTAGACCATCAGTATAAAACTCTCTCACACTATATACAATATATCACAAGTCAAAATATAGAGAGTCTCGAAGATGGTCCAATGATCCTCCATAAGAGCCAAAAGTCCCCCTCCATCAGTCTGTTAGGTCATCATCCCAGCAGTGGCAAAACATGTCCCTCATCCCTATCATCTACCTCATGCATCTCCCGATGGGTCCCCAACTCCCCACTGGCTGCCAGTGGAATACTCGACAGGGTCATCCTCGACCTCATCCGACCCCTCCTCGGGATCCTCCTCTACCTCGTCTGATGGGGTCCGTGCCCCTCCACTAGGCGCTGGATCCACTAAAGGTGACCCATGCACTGGATTGGTCGGGCGAGGTACAGGAGAATCTTCTCTAACAACTCGATAGGCAACAGGGTGAGATCGAGTGGCAGCCTTAAAACGAAAACTATGAAAACGTCGAGCAGGTCTCTGTGGGGGTGGTCCGTGGTAAGTGTAAAAAGGTGGAACATGCATGGTGTAGACAATCGGAACTCGGAACCTACGAGGACGGAAACGAGCCAAGGGATGAGGGTGATAGACTGTCACCTCCACCTCTCCCTCATATGTGGCTCGGTTGTCCTCGTAGTACCACACTCCATTAGAGAGTGGGCGAAACTCGATGCAGGCTAGGAATCGCGCCATCACCTACAAGGGCATAAGGGTAAGCAAATACAGTTCACAAAATCGAATAAGAGTAACAGGAATTTAATCATTCACAATCACCAGCCAACATGTAACATGCATAAACAAATGATCAAACCATTTTCATAATTGATTTCTTTAGTTATGGTGGAATGATGCATGCTTTCTATCTCAAATTCCTGTGATACTCCAACTATCACACTAGTAAACGTCCAACCAAACAACCCGTATACATTTTATAACGTATAGCGAACCTGCTCAGAATATAATCCATACGCCACTACCAAAGTGTGCGTTACGTCACCATGACGTACTATTCCAATTAACAGCATTCCACAATACTGCCCACATTACCAAAATGTGTCATCGAGCAAGCCGCACGACTGTGCCTGAAATGCGATTCATATGCCACTACCATAGTGTACGTCGCATCACCAAGACGAAGGGAACACATCAGCAGCATCTCCACAATGCTGGCCACATTACCAAAATGTGACATCAAGCAAGCCGTAATCCAATTTGATACTCCTAGAGTATCCTCCTCATGTTTCTTGAACATGATAAATGATACTTATCGCCTTTTCGCCATGCATGAATGCACATAATTTTCCTTTAATTATGTTTTGGCCATTAATTTCATTGATTGTGTTGTGCAATAAATAAGGTAGTTAAACACATTGCACTTCCATGTATTATGTAAGTATCGTAAAACTCATAATACAAAGCATTACATATCAATATATTATTATTATTATTAAGCTTGGATTAAAAGAGATTAAGTGAAAATTGTAACACCTAAGTTTATTTACCCTTTTATACCCTTAATTAAAAATAGCAACTTGAAAATTTCATTTTTAACTTATAAATTGATTAGTAAAAACTCTTAGTTATTTTTAATTCATAAGAAAATCCCCCGTCAAACGGACGGAGTTTCGTTTTGTTTTTAAGACTTTTCCAAAATTTATGTTTTCCTGCAACCTGATAAATAACATATTTTCAAATTTCAAAGCTAGCAGGGCTATCCACACACACACACACACACACACACACACACACACACACATATATATATATATATATATATATATCAGCTAGTGCATCTTCGTGCACGCATCAGAAACAAGTTTAAAACATCAGAAACTAGTCATAAGAGTTAGCGGAATATAAACAAGTTAGGAAAACAGTTTTTCCCCAAAATAAACCCCTTTCCCAAAAGGAGTCGTCCTGGGGCCCCAAAAGCTATTTACATTTATCTACAACAAAAAGGATTCACATCATCGGGCCCAGGACATTTCCATGTCCTACATAATAATAAGTGACCTACTCTCCCTGTGAGGGAGAGTACTCCTGCTCGGCCTGATCTTGTGCAAACTCTTCCTCAGTACCTGTGGAGATAGTAAGGAGTGAGTATTACACATAAAATGGGGAGGCAGTTTCCAATTAAGACATAATGCAACACTAAGCCATACACATATAACAATTCAATCACAACATCATAAATAAGAGTCAATTCATCACAATTCAATTTCAAGCATTCAATAGTTTCTCAAATCGATTTTTATTAAACATTTTCTTAAGTCTTTCGTTCCATGTATTTTAATCATATTTATATTCCTTATTATCTGTCCCTGGTCATGACCTACTGCGTCTGCACTCCTGTGCACTCACGACTTACTACGTCCGTGTGTGTTTCTCAATCCCCTGGTCACAACCTACTGTGTTCGCACCACCGCGCGATAACGACTTACTGCGTCCGGGTGTATTTCTCAATCCCCTAGTCACGACCTACTGCGTTCGTACCACCGCGCGATAACGACTTACTGCGTCCGGGTGTGTTTCTCAATCCCCTGGTCACGACCTACTGCGTTCGCACCACCGCGCGATAACGACTTACTACGTCCGGGTAATCCCCTGGTCACGACCTACTGCGCTCGCACCACCGTGCGATAGCGACTTACAGCGTCCGGGTGTGATACAATCTCCCCTGGCTGAGCCTGGGTATAATTCATTTAGTTCCTTTATCATTATTAATTCTTTAGCAAATTTCCATTACTCAAAATTAATCACCACATTACCCATTTCCACTATCCAATGATCACAAATATATTTTATAACTGAATTAGCACAATTCATCTTATTATCACAACTCAAATATTTAAACAACATAAACATTTAATTCATCAACATCACCAAATCACAAAATGCAATATATCAACATCAAAATAAATTCCCTAAGTTATAAATTCTATTCTAACAATTATTCTATATCATATCAACCTAAACTAACACAAATATCTTAGTACCCATTATATGCATATTGTAAACTAAACCCCAGAGTAAGGTAATACTCACTATAACCCACTCCTTACATTAAATTAGCAAGAAGAAAATAGAACCTTAGTGAGCCCTAGCTCAAAATCTTGGGAACTTGAACTTCCGGAGCCTTGCTTGCTACCTCAACAAGGATATGATCAAGTGTTGATAAATAACTCTATTTGGGGGATTACAAGAGGGTTGGTCCTTGCCTTGGTTTGGGTTGGAAGGCATGAAACAAAGCTCCTACATAGACAAGGGTTCATGAAAACCCTAAGGGTTTTAGAACAAAATTCATGAACTAAGGAGAGTTTGAATGAAAAGAAAAATAACTCATGGCATGAAGCTACTTACCCAATCAATGGTGGAAAAATTGAAAAGCCAAGGAGAATGGAGGAGGGAGTGATTCGTGAGAGCCAAGGGAGGAAGGAATGAGCTTTATCCCACTTCCATGGTGCAAGACTTGGTGGAGCTTGGTTGATTTTGGGTTGAAGTGCCCAAGAATCAAGTGTTTATGGTGGTTTGGTGATGGAAATGTGTTGGAGATGGAGAGAAAATGGATGAAGTTGATGGAGTTGTTTGGTGATGAAAGGTGTTGAAATGAGGTGTGTTTGGTGCCTTAATTTTTGCCTTGGTTCTGCTGGAAATCGTGTGGCTGAAATCCTTGACGTAGCCACCAAGTTCAATTTCAATGGACCAGATCTGTCCAGATCTGCGCCACGCGCCTGGGCGCATGCCAGGCTCGCCTGGGCACACGATCAGCACCAGCACCAAGCTGGTGCATGGCTCATACGGTCAGCAGGAGTTTTGGCGCGCCAACACGCGATTTCTGGTGCAGCTGGTGCGATTTGCGCGCGCCTGAGCGCACGGAATGGTGCGCCTGAGCGAAAAAGCTCCTGAGTTGGTGCACCAATAAACAGTGGTGCGCCTGGGCGTGAACCGGTGCGCCTGGGCGTGCACCAGATTTTCCAAACTTCGATTCGCCGTAACTTTTTCGTTAACCGTCGGATCGGGCCCAAATTTTTAGACAAGCTTCTTCACCCCATATGCTTCCTATCCAACGGTGGAATTTATTTTCATAGCTTCCTATAATAAATTTCTAATTTTCTCTTTTCGGTCGATTTCTAACATCTAAAACGCCGATTTAACTCCCGATTTCGCTTATTTGACTTTGCCCAAAGCCACAACTGCCTTCTATACAACCCCTAGAACTTATAATCACCACTCACCTACCTACCAAAATTCATTAAGTCATTATTCCAATTTTTCTAAGGTTTTTAATCAATAATTTCATTAAAATTATAGTTTAGGATGTTACAATTCTCCCCCACTTACTGGAATTTCGTCCCCGAAATTCCATTCTGTCCCTCAATTGGAGGACCACCCCACTGATAAAACTTTAGCCTACGGTTTGGATTTTCCTCCCATTTTAGTTCGTCTACTTCTCGACTCACTTTTACTTAGACAAAACCCAAGTTGGATTGCTAAGTTGCTCCCCCACTTGGCATTAACATACTATATCATCTCGATACCCTAAGGTAAGAGACCGATTGTATCAGCTTTTGATCGTCTCCCATGGAACTTCCGACGAAGAACGCAAGAATTAAACGATGACAATTTCTAAATTCATAGAATTTCACGAAGAATTTATGTTGCTATTTTAGGGAGACAGATTAAGATCATGTAATCCACAGACTTTTGCAGAATACAACGGATCATGGCTAGAACTCTACTCGTCCATAAGGAACGAGCCGAGTAGATAAAACGAGGACTCCAGGGATAATGAATATTCCAGGATGAGAATTAAGGGTAAGTCGCGAATTCGCTCTTCTTAGTCGGCTGGAAGGAGGCAATCTTTGATTACGACATAAAAGCCACTACTCTATAATCGCATCGGACCAAATAGAATAAGAAGAAAGAGATCCACTTTTACTAATCGAATCATTAGTCAAAGTTTCACATAAATAGTAATAGAGCATTCAAATGATGATTGGGTAATCATGATCCAAGGTGGGCATATGTATACTTGAGATCTAGGTGTTTCGTTGTTCACTAAGCTAACTCTATAGAGTTATAAACCAAGTCTTGATGCTTGTTAATGACCAAACTTTCACCTACTTTGAATCAAACCTTCAAGGATGCTTGAATAAATTCGGTATAGACTAAGTGTGTCTATGGAATCTGACTCTTATGTCACTTTTAGGGGTCACAACACGCTTAAGATTTACACCACTTCTACGATTGAAGGCCAAGCGGTGTTTTACCACTCGTGGTTGGTCAATCATTAAAATTGTTGAGTCTCGATGTGGAGACTTCACAAATTTATTAAGATTTGTTCTCATGACAGAGGATCATCTAGGAATCTTGGTAAGATTCCCAGTAAGTTCTGGATTACCCATATTCGGTTCGGTCTCTATGATAGTTAGAGTTAGTTCATGTAAGGTTTTGCTTAACTCGTTCTATGATTCTAGTATGCACTAATACTATTCTACAATCGGGAAAAACAACCTAAGGTTCTCCTTCCTTCCATTTTGTTCTAGGTCAAATTCTAGATTTTACAACAAGTTTTGGAAAAGGTATTTTCCGGTCAGTTGACTTTCTTACAAGGGTTTTACTTCTTGGAAGCCACTGTTTCGGCCGTCTCGATTTCACTTAAAAGGTTATGATGATAGTATCCATTAATAGATGCGAAGATTGAGGTGATCAATTCCAATCTCACGTCTATTAATAGTACATCACTATTAAATGGTTGTTGACAATGTTATCATTTAACAAATGCAAGGATTAGAGTGATCAGTTCTAACCTCACACTCCATTAGATAATAACATTATCGCAGTTCTTGCTTAAGCGTCTTAACTAATGCCTTACACTTATAAGCTCTTTCTAAGGTCAGATTTATTTTGGTATATCACTAAATTTTTCCACGGTTTTCTGTTATAAGGACTCAAAAGTTCCAAGTCTTTTCCTATGACCACTAATTTCCAGAACGAGACCTAAATCAGGAATACAATCCAAGGAATGTAGCTATCAAAGCGATGTCGAAGAAAATCGCTTCCTACAATACCTAAGGGCATTGGTTGATTGATTTTCGTTCGCTTAGGCCCAACATTAACTTATTTTGAACTATTGGCCAGCCATTTAAAATAGATAGAGGGAGTATGCTTCATATGGTTTTACTAAAATCTTAACAAGGGTAGAAACTTACAGCTCCTAAGATGTTCATAATTTTATAGGGCGACTAGGGAAAATTTGCAAGAATACTCAATTTCCTAATTCCAACAATAACTACAAAAGATCGCAACATACAAGACGTACCCCTCGGAATATGCTGACTTCCAGGTGCCTGCTGCTGCTGTGACATGACTGCTTCCTCCCGTACACCCTTCAGGGGACAATTTGCAATGAAATGCCCCAGTTGCCCACATTGAAAACAACGCCCTTTCGTACTTTTTCTCAGCACCTTCCAACATTCGCCCCCATGAAACTTCCCACAATGGACACAAGTAGACTTGGGAAACTGAGGGGTTACCATCAGCCTTGCTTTCTTTGAAGTAACCCTCTCGATCTCAGGTTTAGAATGAACCTTTGATTTCCCTGTGGCACCTTTCGACCTCGCCATACCTTTATCCCAAACGCTGGCCCAATGTACTAGCTGAGCAAAGTTGTCCTTGGGTACCTTTCCAAGAACTGCTCTAAGATCTCCACGGAGTCCTGCAAGGAACTTGATGCATTTGATTTCTTCATTCACACCCTTATAGCTGGTAGCATAGCGAATCAGATCCTCAAATTTCCCTACATATTCCTCAACACTCATGTTCTCTTGTCTCAAGCATAGGAAAGCACGTTCCTTCTCCTTTCGGACATCTTCGAAAAGATACTTTCCCCGGAACCTTTCCTTGGATGCGTCCCATGTCTCTTTTTGTTCATTGGTCTCCATACACTTTTGAACCTGCTCCCACCACTGCTCTGCTTCTCCAACGAGTGCATATTGAACCAGAAGGACTTTCTGTTCCTCAGGCGGCGAAATATCGCGGATAATTTCTTCTATCTCCCGAAGCCACTTCCGAGTTACATTCGGATTATAGCCACCCTCAAACTTAGGGGGACCATGCCACTTGAATTCAGTCAACCAATGAATTTCAGCTGGGGAGGGATCCTGAATTGCCTGAGATGACTGGTTAAGTGAGGCTATGGTTGTCACAGCCGTAGCCACCAATTCAACTTGCCTTTGATTGATTTGGACCAAACTCTCTATGATTGCAGCGATCCTATCACCGTCACTGCGCCTGCTGCCATAACTTCTAATACTAGAAAAAATGACAAGTTAATACATATATTATTTAGCAGTAATAACTACTCTATCTTATTACTCTAATTTAGTCACTTATTTACTTATATCGGTTACTCGCTTGGTGAGTAACCATTTGGAGATGTGAGTCCACACTCCAAAGGCCGAGGGAAACTGCTCTGATACCATAAAATGTAACACCTAAGTTTATTTACCCTTTTATACCCTTAATTAAAAATAGCAACTTGAAATTTTCATTTTTAACTTATAAATTGATTAGTAAAAACTCTTAGTTATTTTTAATTCATAAGAAAATCCCCCGTCAAACGGACGGAGTTTCGTTTGTTTTTAAGACTTTTCCAAAATTTTTGTTTTCCTGCAACCTGATAAATAACATATTTTCAAATTTCAAAGCCAGCAGGGCTATTCACACACACACATATATATATATATATATCAGCTAGTGCATCTTCGTGCACGCATCAGAAACAAGTTTAAAACATCAGAAACTAGTCATCAGAGTTAGCGGAATATAAACAAGTTAGGAAAACAGTTTTTCCTCAAAATAAACCCCTTTCCCAAAAGGAGTCGTCCTGGGCCCCCAAAAGCTATTTACATTTATCTACAACAAAAAGGATTCACATCATCGGGCCCAGGACATTTCCATGTCCTACATAATAATAAGTGACCTACTCTCCCTGTGAGGGAGAGTACTCCTGCTCGGCCTGATCTTGTGCAAACTCTTCCTCAGTACCTGTGGAGATAGTAAGGAGTGAGTATTACACATAAAATGGGGAGGCAGTTTCCAATTAAGACATAATGCAACACTAAGCCATACACATATAACAATTCAATCACAACATCATAAATAAGAGTCAATTCATCACAATTCAATTTCAAGCATTCAATAGTTTCTCAAATCGATTTTTATTAAACATTTTCTTAAGTCTTTCGTTCCATGTATTTTAATCATATTTATATTCCTTATTATCTGTCCCTGGTCACGACCTACTGTGTCTGCACTCCTGTGCACTCCCGACTTACTGCGTCCGGGTGTGTTTCTCAATCCCCTGGTCACGACCTACTGCGTTCGCACCACCGCGCGATAACGACTTACTGCGTCCGGGTGTGTTTCTCAATCCCCTGGTCACGACCTACTGCGTTCGCACCACCGCGCGATAACGACTTACTGCGTCCGGGTAATCCCCTGGTCACGACCTACTGCGCTCGCACCACCGTGCGATAGCGACTTACAGCGTCCGGGTGTGATACAATCTCCCCTGGCTGAGCCTGGGTATAATTCATTTAGTTCCTTTATCATTATTAATTCTTTAGCAAATTTCCATTACTCAAAATTAATCACCACATTACCCATTTCCACTATCCAATGATCACAAATATATTTTATAACTGAATTAGCACAATTCATCTTATTATCACAACTCAAATATTTAAACAACATAAACATTTAATTCATCAACATCACCAAATCACAAAATGCAATATATCAACATCAAAATGAATTCCCTAAGTTATAAATTCTATTCTAACAATTATTCTATATCATATAAACCTAAACTAACACAAATATCTTAGTACCCATTATATGCATATTGTAAACTAAACCCCAAAGTAAGGTAATACTCACTATAACCCACTCCTTACATTAAATTAGCAAGAAGAAAATAGAACCTTAGTGAGCCCTAGCTCAAAATCTTGGGAACTTGAACTTCCGGAGCCTTGTTTGCTACCTCAACAAGGATATGATCAAGTGTTGATAAATAACTCTATTTGGGGGATTACAAGAGGGTTGGTCCTTGCCTTGGTTTGGGTTGGAAGGCATGAAACAAAGCTCCTACATAGACAAGGGTTCATGAAAACCCTAAGGGTTTTAGAACAAAATTCATGAACTAAGGAGAGTTTGAATGAAAAGAAAAATAACTCATGGCATGAAGCTACTTACCCAATCAATGGTGGAAAAATTGTAAAGCCAAGGAGAATGGAGGAGGGAGTGATTCGTGAGAGCCAAGGGAGGAAGGAATGAGCTTTATCCCACTTCCATGGTGTAAGACTTGGTGGAGCTTGGTTGATTTTGGGTTGAAGTGCCCAAGAATCAAGTGTTTATGGTGGTTTGGTGATGGAAATGTGTTAGAGATGGAGAGAAAATGGATGAAGTTGATGGAGTTGTTTGGTGATGAAAGGTGGTGAAATGAGGTGTGTTTGGTGCCCTAATTTTTGCCTTGGTTCTGCAGGAAATCGTGTGGCTGAAATCCTTGAGTTAGCCACCAAGTTCAATTTCAATGGACCAGATCTGTCCAGATCTGCGCCACGCGCCTGGGCGCATGCCAGGCTCGCCTGGGCGCACGATCAGCACCAGCACCAAGCTGGTGCATGGCTCATACGGTCAGCAGGAGTTTTGGCGCGCCAACACGCGATTTCTGGTGCAGCTGGTGCGATTTGCGCACGCCTGAGCGCACGGAATGGTGCGCCTGAGTGAAAAAGCTCCTGAGTTGGTGCACGAATAAACAGTGGTGTGCCTGGGCGTGAACCGAAGCGCCTGGGCGTGCACCAGAATTTCCAAACTTCGATTCGCCGTAACTTTTTCGTTAACCGTCGGATCGGGCCCAAATTTTTAGACAAGCTTCTTCACCCCATAAGCTTCCTATCCAACGGTGGAATTTATTTTCTTAGCTTCCTATAATAAATTTCTAATTTTCTCTTTTCGGTCGATTTCTAACATCTAAAACGCCGATTTAACTCCCGATTTCGCTTATTTGACTTTGCCCAAAGCCACAACTGCCTTCTATACAACCCCTAGAACTTATAATCACCACTCACCTACCTACCAAAATTCATTAAGTCATTATTCCAATTTTTCTAAGGTTTTTAATCAATAATTTCATTAAAATCAAAGTTTAGGATGTTACAATTCTCCCCCACTTACTAGAATTTCGTCCCCGAAATTCCATTCTGTCCCTCAATTGGAGAACCACCCCACTGATAAAACTTTAGCCTACGGTTTGGATTTTCCTCCCATTTTAGTTCGTCTACTTCTCGACTCACTTTTACTTAGACAAAACCCAAGTTGGATTGCTAAGTTGCTCCCCCACTTGGCATTAACATACTATATCATCTCGATACCCTAAGGTAAGAGACCGATTGTATCAGCTTTTGATCGTCTCCCATGGAACTTCCGACGAAGAACGCAAGAATTAAACGATGACAATTTCTAAATTCATAGAATTTCACGAAGAATTTATGTTGCTATTTTAGGGAGATAGAATAAGATCATGTAATCCACAGACTTTTGCAGAATACAACGGATCATGGCTAGAACTCTACTCGTCCATAAGGAACGAGCCGAGTAGATAAAACGGGGACTCCAGGGATAATGAATATTCCAGGATGAGAATTAAGGGTAAGTGGCGAATTCGCTCTTCTTAGTCGGCTGGAAGGAGGCAATCTTTGATTACGACGTAAAAGCCACTACTCTATAATCGCATCGGACCAAATACAATAAGAAGAAAGAGATCCACTTTTACTAATCGACTCATTAGTCAAAGTTTCACAGAAATAGTAATAGAGCATTCAAATGATGATTGGGTAATCATGATCCAAGGTGGGCATATGTATACTTGAGATCTAGGTGTTTCGTTGTTCACTAAGCTAACTCTATAGAGTTATAAACCAAGTCTTGATGCTTGTTAATGACCAAACTTTCACCTACTTTGAATCAAACCTTCAAGGATGCTTGAATAAATTCGGTATAGACTAAGTGTGTCTATGGAATCTGACTCTTATGTCACTTTTAGGGGTCACAAAACGCTTAAGATTTACACCACTTCTACGATTGAAGGCCAAGCGGTGTTTTACCACTTGTGGTTGGTCAATCATTAAAATTGTTCAGTCTCGATGTGGAGATTTCACAAATTTATTAAGATTTGTTCTCATGACAGAGGGTCATCTAGGAATCTTGGTAAGATTCCCAGTAAGTTCTGGATTACCCATATTCGGTTCGGTCTCTATGATAGTTAGAGTTAGTTCATGTAAGGTTTTGCTTAACTCGTTCTATGATTCTAGTATGCACTAATACTATTCTACAATCGGGAAAAACAACCTAAGGTTCTCCTTCCTTCCATTTTGTTCTAGGTCAAATTCTAGATTTTACAACAAGTTTTGGAAAAGGTATTTTCCGGTCAGTTGACTTTCTTACAAGGGTTTTACTTCTTGGAAGCCACTGTTTCGGCCGTCTCGATTTCACTTAAAAGGTTATGATGATAGTATCCGTTAATAGATGCGAAGATTGAGGTGATCAATCCCAATCCCACGTCTATTAATAGTACATCACTGTTAAATGGTTGTTGACAATGTTATCATTTAACAAATGCAAGGATTAGAGTGATCAGTTCTAACCTCACACTCCATTAGATAATAACATTATCGCAGTTCTTGCTTAAGAGTCTTAACTAATGCCTTACACTTATAAGCTCTTTCTAAGGTCAGATTTATTTTGGTATATCACTAAATTTTTCCACGGTTTTCTGTTATAAGGACTCAGAAGTTCTAAGTCTTTTCCTATGACCACTAATTTCCAGAACGAGACCTAAATCAGGAATACAATCCAAGGAATGTAGCTATCAAAGCGACGTCGAAGATAATCGCTTCCTACAATACCTAAGGGCATTGGTTGATTGATTTTCATTCGCTTAGGCCCAACATTAACTTATTTTGAACTATTGGCCAGCCATTTAAAATAGATAGAGGGAGTATGCTTCATATGGTTTTACTAAAAGCTTAACAAGGGTAGAAACTTACAGCTCCTAAGATGTTCATAATTTTATAGGGCGACTAGGGAAAATTTGCAAGAATACTCAATTTCCTAATTCCAACAATAACTACAAAAGATCGCAACATACAAGACGTACCCCTCGGAATATGCTGACTTCCAGGTGCCTGCTGCTGCTGTGACATGACTGCTTCCTCCCGTACACCCTTCAGGGGACAATTTGCAATGAAATGCCCCAGTTGCCCACATTGAAAACAACGCCCTTTCGTACTTTTTCTCAGCACCTTCTAACATTCGCCCCCATGAAACTTCCCACAATGGACACAAGTAGACTTGGGAAACTGAGGGGTTACCATCAGCCTTTCTTTCTTTGAAGTAACCCTCTCGATCTCAGGTTTAGAATGAACCTTTGATTTCCCTGTGGCACCTTTCGACCTCTCCATACCTTTATCCCAAACGCTGGCCCAATGTACTAGCTGAGCAAAGTTGTCCTTGGGTACCTTTCCAAGAACTGCTCTAAGATCTCCACGGAGTCCTGCAAGGAACTTGATGCATTTGATTTCTTCATTCACACCCTTATAGCTGGTAGCATAGCGAATCAGATCCTCAAATTTCCCTACATATTCCTCAACACTCATGTTCTCTTGTCTCAAGCATAGGAAAGCACGTTCCTTCTCCTTTCGGACATCTTCGAAAAGATACTTTCCCCGGAACCTTTCCTTGAATGCGTCCCGTGTCACGTTTTGTTCATTGGTCTCCATACACTTTTGAACCTGCTCCCACCACTGCTCTGCTTCTCCAACGAGTGCATATTGAACCAGAAGGACTTTCTGTTCCTCAGGCGGCGAAATATCGCGGATAATTTCTTCTATCTCCCGAAGCCACTTCCGAGTTACATTCGGATTATAGCCACCCTCGAACTTAGGGGGACCATGCCACTTGAATTCAGTCAACCAATGAATTTCAGCTGGGGAGGGATCCTGAATTGCCTGAGATGACTGGTTAAGTGAGCCTATGGTTGTCACAGCCGTAGCCACCAATTCAGCTTGCCTTTGATTGATTTGGACCAAACTCTCTATGATTGCAGCGATCCTATCACCATCACTGCGCCTGCTTGCCATTACTTCTAATACTAGAAAAAATGACAAGTTAATACATATATTATTTAGCAGTAATAACTACTCTATCTTATTACACTAATTTAGTCACTTATTTACTTATATCGGTTACTCGCTTGGTGAGTAACCATTTGGAGATGTGAGTCCACACTCCAAAGGCCGAGGGAAACTGCTCTGATACCATAAAATGTAACACCTAAGTTTATTTACCCTTTTATACCCTTAATTAAAAATAGCAACTTGAAAATTTCATTTTTAACTTATAAATTGATTAGTAAAAACTCTTAGTTATTTTTAATTCATAAGAAAATCCCCCGTCAAACGGACGGAGTTTCGTTTGTTTTTAAGACTTTTCCAAAATTTCTGTTTTCCTGCAACCTGATAAATAACATATTTTCAAATTTCAAAGCCAGCAGGGCTATTCACACACACACACACATATATATATATATATATATATATATATAAGCTAGTGCATCTTCGTGCACGCATCAGAAACAAGTTTAAAACATCAGAAACTAGTCATCAGAGTTAGCGGAATATAAACAAGTTAGGAAAACAGTTTTTCCCCAAAATAAACCCCTTTCCCAAAAGGAGTCGTCCTGGACCCCCAAAAGCTATTTACGTTTATCTACAACAAAAAGGATTCACATCATCGGGCCCAGGACATTTCCATGTCCTACATAATAATAAGTGACCTACTCTCCTTGTGAGGGAGAGTACTCCTGCTCGGCCTGATCTTGTGCAAACTCTTCCTCAGTACCTGTGGAGATAGTAAGGAGTGAGTATTACACATAAAATGGGGAGGCAGTTTCCAATTAAGACATAATGCAACACTAAGCCATACACATATAACAATTCAATCACAACATCATAAATAAGAGTCAATTCATCACAATTCAATTTCAAGCATTCAATAGTTTCTCAAATCGATTTTTATTAAACATTTTCTTAAGTCTTTCGTTCCATGTATTTTAATCATATTTATATTCCTTATTATTTGTCCCTGGTCACGACCTACTGCGTCTGCACTCCTGTGCACTCACGACTTACTGCGTCCGGGTGTGTTTCTCAATCCCCTGGTCACGACCTACTGCGTTCGCACCACCGCGCGATAACGACTTACTGCGTCCAAGTGTGTTTCTCAATCCCCTGGTCACAACCTACTGCGTTCGCACCACCGCGCGATAACGACTTACTGCGTCCGGGTAATCCCCTGGTCACGACCTACTGCGCTTGCACCACCGTGCGATAGCAACTTACAGCGTCCGGGTGTGATACAATCTCCCCTGGCTGAGCCTGGGTATAATTCATTTAGTTCCTTTATCATTATTAATTCTTTAGCAAATTTCCATTACTCAAAATTAATCACCACATTACCCATTTCCACTATCCAATGATCACGAATATATTTTATAACTGAATTAGCACAATTCATCTTATTATCACAACTCAAATATTTAAACAACATAAACATTTAATTCATCAACATCACCAAATCACAAAATGCAATATATCAACATCAAAATAAATTCCCTAAGTTATAAATTCTATTCTAACAATTATTCTATATCATATCAACCTAAACTAACACAAATATCTTAGTACCCATTATATGCATATTGTAAACTAAACCCCAGAGTAAGGTAATACTCACTATAACCCACTCCTTACCTTAAATTAGCAAGAAGAAAATAGAACCTTAGTGAGCCCTAGCTCAAAATCTTGGGAACTTGAACTTCCGGAGCCTTGCTTGCTACCTCAACAAGGATATGATCAAGTGTTGATAAATAACTCTATTTGGGGGATTACAAGAGGGTTGGTCCTTGCCTTGGTTTGGGTTGGAAGGCATGAAACAAAGCTCCTACATAGACAAGGGTTCATGAAAACCCTAAGGGTTTTAGTACAAAATTCATGAACTAAGGAGAGTTTGAATGAAAAGAAAAATAACTCATGGCATGAAGCTACTTACCCAATCAATGGTGGAAAAATTGAAAAGCCAAGGAGAATGGAGGAGGGAATGATTCATGAGAGCCAAGGGAGGAAGGAATGAGCTTTATCCCACTTCCATGGTGCATGACTTGGTGGAGCTTGGTTGATTTTGGGTTGAAGTGCCCAAGAATCAAGTGTTTATGGTGGTTTGGTGATGGAAATGTGTTAGAGATGGAGAGAAAATGGATGAAGTTGATGGAGTTGTTTGGTGATGAAAGGTGGTGAAATGAGGTGTGTTTGGTGCCTTAATTTTTGCCTTGTTTCTGCTGGAAATCGTGTGGCTGAAATCCTTGACTTAGCCACCAAGTTCAATTTCAATGGACCAGATCTGTCCAGATCTGCGCCACGCGCCTGGGCGCATGCCAGGCTCGCCTGGGCGCACGATCAGCACCAGCACCAAGCTGGTGCATGGCTCATACGGTCAGCAGGAGTTTTGGCGCGCCAACACGCGATTTCTGGTGCAGCTGGTGCGATTTGCGCGCGCCTGAGCGCACGGAATGGTGCGCTTGAGCAAAAAAGCTCCTGAGTTGGTGCACCAATAAACAGTGGTGCGCCTGGGCGTGAACCGGTGCGCCGGGGCGTGCACCAGAATTTCCAAACTTCGATTCGCCGTAACTTTTTCGTTAACCGTCGGATCGGGCCCAAATTTTTAGACAAGCTTCTTCACCCCATAAGCTTCCTATCCAACGATGGAATTTATTTTCTTAGCTTCTTATAATAAATTTCTAAATTTCTAATTTTCTCTTTTCGGTCGATTTCTAACATCTAAAACGCCGATTTAACTCCCGATTTCGCTTATTTGACTTTGCCCAAAGCCACAACTGCCTTCTATACAACCCCTAGAACTTATAATCACCACTCACCTACCTACCAAAATTCATTAAGTCATTATTCCAATTTTTCTAAGGTTTTTAATCAATAATTTCATTAAAATCAAAGTTTAGGATGTTACAAAAATGGTGTTTTTCAGCATTTTTGGTCTTGATAATCGATTACTCAGGTCTGTTAATCGATTACCACATGAAATTCTAAATTCTGTATCAGACATGGGCATAATAATCGATTATCACAAAGTGGTAATCGATTTCCACGACAGCAGTTGCAGCAAAAATGTGGGTTTTAACACACCATTTCCAATTCTCATCCATTTTAACCCAAACCAAATATCAACAGAGTTCTAGTGGCATAAAATAATCATGTTCCAACATTCATTTCAATCTAATTCACAGAGATTTCATGGAATTCATCAAATATGCATAAAACCACATATTCACATCTCATAGTACCAAATTTAATTATATGCATATTTAGCATGAAGACAATGTTCATACAGCACACATGCAACATTTTTAACTTGCTCAAATCAATATTTAAGCTCAGAAAGGCCTCAATGCCATTTTCCTATTTCAATCTATGCCCTTAGAGTCTCTTGATGACTCTCTAATTAACACAAGGCATGTTAATCTTATTCTAGTGAATGTACAGCTTCCCTCTTACCTCTAGGTCGTGATAGAACAGAAAATCCATTGAGAAAAGCTTTTGAACTCCACTTTCCCAAAAATCCACTTCAGACACAGACATGCAGAGCATTTCCAGCAGGGTCACAAGATCGAGTAATTTGACCCATGAATCATGCATTAAAATTGGGGAAAACAGTTAGATTTTGTTATATACAACATTAACTAGAGATAGAAACAAGCTTGAGTTTAAGAGGGTGTGTGTGCTTACCAAAATTGAGACTGAAAGTAAGCTTCCAGACTCAGATTTCCTTTTCTGCAGAATTCAAACTAAAGCTTTGCAGATTCACCACTTCACACACACTTAACCTCAACTCACAATTCTTGTGTCTTTGTAAAGCTCAAGACGTGAGCTTCACAATGGTGTATAACTCTCGAATTAACTCTCAGAAACCAAAGAGAATTTTGCAGACGAACTCAAGAACCCTAAGTTACTCTTCAGACCAACGCATAGTCAAAATTGGGTTGATTTCATCAACCATCTTCCTTATATAGACGAATTGAAGTCGCATGCAGGTTGACACGAGTCCAGCGGACGTGTTAAGGCTTGATTTCGTGTCAATCCGTTGATTACCGAGTGATTAGTCACTAAACGCACTCAACCATGGTTGTTCTGCACTATGGTAATCGATTACTGGATCGTGGTAATCGATTACCACGACTGAAAATTTTGAAAAATTCTATTTTAATTGAATTTCCCTCCAACAAGCTTTCTAATATTGCATTTAGGTCCTTCTCAAGGACTTAATTGCAAAACTTAGTATTTCTATACAAAATACTACCTAAATTTATTTATTTATTATATTATTTTTTTTACATATTATAAATGCATAATATACATCAATAATCAAACATTGAACTAATTATTTATTTCATAATAATTATAATAATTACGATATTATAACCATTCAGAAGACAAAATTAGGGGTGTTACACTATGATCGAGGGTATGCCACGTCACCTTCGCCACATCGATAGGTATCGTGCCAGATGATGCCACGTGATTTTTTTAAATTAAAAAAATTCAAATTGATTAAAAATTATTATAAATTGTATTTTTTTAAAAAAAGAAAATCTAATTTTTTAATAAATTTTAAAAGAAATTACTTTTTTAATAAAAAAATCATGTAGTGTCCCGTGACTCTATATAACACATCAATCCGTTTGTTAGTGTTTCAGGTACTTTTTGGAGCTTAAATGGATAAAATATTTATGGACCTGAAAAGAGGACGAAAAGATCTTGCAAATGGAAAAAGAACGGAGCAAAACGGAGTCGGGAACTACCCCGTGCGCCTGAGGCGCGGGGACGGGTGCGCCTGAGGCGCGCCTGCGTGGAAAAAGAACAATTATTAGACCTGCGCGCCTGGGGCGCGAGGTCGCGTGCGCCTGGGGCGCGCGTGCATGTTGGAGGCCCAATTTGACCAGATTCTGAACAAAGTAGAAGAAGAGAAGTCTAATTTGGCTTCATATCTTAGATTTGGTCAGAAATTAGAAGATAAACATGGACCTTATCTACTAGATTTAATTAAGATTTATTTTAGGATTTGTTTTACTCTTTAAATAGAGGATTTGTAAATAGTTTTTAGTAGGTTTTGAGATCATAGAATTCAATTAGGATTAGAGAGAGAGGTTAGTAACATCTATTGAGAGCAAGGAGGCAAGGCACGAAGATTGGAGATCATCACTACAAGAGAGATCTGCGTGAGGATTGAAGGTCTCTTGGAGAGTTAACCTGTATTGTCTATGATATGAGGTTTTCTCTTTGCTTCTGTTTTCTTTATTTCTATATGTGTAACTAAAACCTCTTGTTAGGAACATGGTGTAAATTGTATGGTGTAACTTATTTTAATTTATGATTTAGTGTTTTCCTGTTTTTAATTCATGCGTTAATTGAGTTTTTATTGCATACGTAAACCTGATCAATTTATGTTTTGGATTTCTTAATTCGTAACGAGAGTTAGGATTTTGAATACGCCATGCAATTAACGGTATAATCAGTTTAGTTATAGAGATATGATTAAATGATTATTGACTTGGTAATTCCCTTGTGCTGAATATGTTATTTTCTAATATTGTAATTTGTTGAGAGATCAAGGATTAAGTATTTAGAGAATAAGGGTAATGTTAGATGTGAGACCCACAATTTTACCCAAATTAATTATGAATGTATATTTGATTTTAAATTATTATATTTGATTTTGGTACCTAGAGTTAATTAAAATCATATGAGATATATATATATGTATATATATATAGACACGTAGTATATATATTATATATATGCATATCAATGTTTTCCCTAATGTACTTAAATAAAATATTTTAAGGTATAGTATTTGATTTAAATAATCTTAGAAGATGAAGTGCCTTTTGAAGGATTAAAGTATCTTGTCTTCAGAAATTCATATCTTTTCAACCGTACGTCGAAAAATTATAAACGATATGTCAAAACGATCGTATCGAAACATAGATTTTGAAAATGTAAAGCTTTGATTTTTATTTTGGAGTTTTCGAAATTTTATCACTGCTACAGTACTGAATGAATTTTTGAGTTTTAAGTGTAAAGGTATGGTTTTAATGCATTAAATGACCTTTTGACTCAAGTGTATTTTATTTTGAAAACAAAAATACCTTTCTGGAGTTTTATATTGGACTACCATCCAAATAAAATATATTTTCGTATTTTTTTTATTATAAAATTATTTGAAAGCTTATGAAATGCAGTTTTGGAAGGAAATGATATTAGAGCTTCAAAAATTCATAACTTTCAAACCGTAAGTCCAAAAATTATAAACTTTATATGAAAACGATTGTATTGAAATGTAGTATCTAAATATGTGAAAAGAGAATTTTTATTTTGGCATTTACAAAAATTACTGTACAGCAGAGAAAAACGAATTTTTGGTATCTTTAACTTAGAAAAATTATTTTTGGAGCATGACATAAATTATTGGACTTTAAAATAATTTTATTTATGTATTGAGATATGTATTTAAATACCTAATTATTTCACAGTCCAAATATCAGTCTTTTTCTGATTTATTTAAAATAGGAGTTTTAATGTGATTGGTTAATAGTGAAGGCACCTCCAAAAAGAACCAATGGAAAATTTTCTCTTCCTTTTGATATATATATGCCGTCCAAATAGTAGTAAGAAGAGGGGAGAATAATTCTTGAAATTGTGAGAATAAACCATGAATTAAAAAGGCTTTAGGAATCAACAAAATCCCATTTAATGCAAAAGTGTGTTCCAATGTACATGAATTAAGTTTGCTAAGTCATAGTGATATAAGGGGGCCGAATTTTGCTTCTGAAAAATTGAGGGGAAATGCATCTTCATCAACTATAAATAGATGGCATTAGTTCTCACATTTTTCACACACATTCACTTGTTATTTTGAACGAAAAAAATCAAAGTAAAGCTTAGGAAAGGAGGAGAGAGTGGCGAGTGGCTAGAGGAGGAAGGGAAATTTTCTTTGTCATTTTTGAAGTCCTTTTTGGCTAGGAAAAGAGAGGTTTGCAATCGGAAAACGATCGCGCTACTGTGAATCAAGCAGATCTTAATCCTTGCACGTCATACTAAGGTGAGAGAGCAACTTCCTTTAGACATAATGGCACTAAGGATTACAGTAGGATGATTTCGACCATCTCAAAAGTCGGAATCCGAGTTACGTGTCAAGACACGAGACGACAATTGGTTGTGAATGTTTAGTCGTTCCTCGTGCGATAGTAACTCTATTTGTATGATGTTGTTATGATTATATTTTGTTATGCTATTATAAGTATGATATGCTGTTTCATTGAATTTGGAAATGATAATGATTATGTTGGGAATGTTACAATGAGATTGTGCAATTGTGATATATTGCTATTTTGTTACGAAAGATTATTGATTAAGAGTTTATGATCATGGAAATATTGAAGGAACAAGACTTTCTATTTTTGATATTGTCGTAAGAGAATCTATAAAAAGATTAATGCTGTATCAATGCGACGTTTATGACTGTGTACAGTGATGGTGCATCGTGGCACATTGACTTGTAATTATTCCCCTTTGAGTGACTAATCACGTGAATGAGTGTGCCGTGATTACGTCTTGTGGATCCCACTGTACGATGATGAAATTTTGCTGTGGTCCCCTAGAGGTCGAGGCCCGTTAGAAGTGTGGCTTAGAATGGGTCGACCAAAACTTAGGATTAAGAAAAGATATAAAAGACTTCAAAAGACTTTAGGTCCAAATCCCTTCTAACTACGTTGAGAGTGAAGTAGTGGAGAGGGAAGATACCGTATACTTGGAGGTCGTGCATCCCTCCAAGTGGTGATTGTGATAGGGGAGGGCAATGACGGTGACTCGTCAAGAAGCCTAAGAGCACTTCCCTAGGTGGAACAATGCTACAATGATCAAGGTCACCTGTTAGGCGTTGGTCGTAGTTAGGACTACACTCGAGAACTAGGGATAGAGCTGTCGCCCCCTTGAGCAAATCCTAGATGGTGTAGAGGGAATCCGAATGGGACTAGAAGCCACTGTTTATTTTGTGAAATGATGAACTGATATTGTATTTTGTTTGCTGGCCAACTTGCGTGGTTTCAGCTGGTACGTACCCTTTGGCGTCGATGTCAGCATGGTTAGGATTCCTGTTCATCCCATCTGCTTTCCGAATTAGGATGTGGTTGGATATTGAAGGAGGAGATGTAACGTGTGTGCTAATATACCTTTAACTCAAATAACTCCGCCTCCCTATGTTAATTGAAGTAGTAATCGTTGGAAAGATATATCAAATTCTTGAATAGTGATGAGTATAATGGCATAGTGAAAGTTAAGGTTATGAAACCCTTGCATAATAATGATAACCTTGGTAATGTATGCAGTGTTGAAAGTAAGTAATTATGCCTTGTTTTGTGTGTGTATGGTCTTACTATAATTCCTTAGATTAAGACCATGTCGTCGACAATTTATTGTCTGGATCGTTGACTCTCTTCTCTTTTTCCCTATCTCTCTTTTCCTGTGGTCAATTGGGTAATGATCACAGATGGCAGATCCAATAACCTGCTACGTAGAAGTCTTGAATAACGAAGTTGTGGATGCTAATGCTCTCGGTCATTGGGAGGTAAATCGAGAAGGGTGGATTTGGACAGGACCGACTAGAATAGAGATTTTAGACCCAAACCAGATGATCACCGAAAATATGAATGAAGTCTTCACCAGCCATATGTATATGAGGGATTGTGTGTAAAGAGGACCATCTACGTATCATGACATTCATCCAGCCTTGAGGCAATTTACATTTGAGGACATCCCCGAACCAGAAGATTTTCTCTTAAACTTTGTAGATGAAGAAGAAGAGGTTCTGGAAGTCTTTGAGGTGGATCCAGATGATGAAATGGAAGAAGACGGAGAAGAGCAGGAAGCAGAAGACATTCCTGAGGAGCCTGTTGAATGTGTAATTGATCCAGAGGAAGCACCACCAGTAGAAGACAGTGATAATGAATAGTTTTAGTAAGCTTTTGTTTTTCCTTTAGGATGACAACCACTGATGATCTTATGTAACCCCGATGAGGAAGTATGTAATCTCAATTTTGTTATTGATCGTAGAGTCGAAACCATTTTTGTAATGATCATTTTAAAGATATATATATCAACGACTTATTTCGGATTTCAATTAGTAAATTTTATTTTGTGGATGAGGAAATGTTGTAGCACTTCTTTTTGGAAAATAGGATTAGATACAAAAAAACCGATTTCAAGAAACTAAGTTGTTTATGTAATATAATCTTTGAAAAGATAAGTTGAGAAAATATTTTGGGAAACTAAGTTAATATGAAAACTTTTTCAAATGATTATAATCTCGTAATGTTTATATGTATAAAAAAAAAGAAGGCGCAAATTTTTAGTGAAAATTCTATTTCCAAATTGGGGTGTTACATTAGAGAGATCTAATTATTGCTATTTGAGAGGAATTGTCCATGAATTAAAGGAAAATCTAAATCATAGTTAAATAAGTGAATCATACAATGAAACCAAGTTCCTAACCTTTTTCTATTGCTTTCTATACATCTTATCTCCTCAATCTTTTTATTTTATTTTATTTTAAATTCTCCTTCTCCTTCTAAAATTCAATAACAAGTTGCATTAATAATTACGAATTGGTGAAAAGTTATTAGAAATAATTTGCAATCCCCGAGTGGAACGATACTCACTTACTATCTGTATTACTTGTCGACCTAGTACTCTTGCTAGACAATCAACAATAGCAAGCAAATTAAATGACTTTTAACAATAGAATAACACTTAGATTTCTTGAACTTGCTACCCAATTAGACAAATACTATTTCTTTGAAAAGCTTTCAGTTGTTTGAGCAAGAATGTAAATTGAAAGCTATAAACCAACACTCAAGCAATTTTATCCTGGTTCACTCCAACAATGAGCTACATCCAGTCCTCCTAATCACCTTAGGAGATTTTTCTATAAATCAAATTGTTAGAAATTACAAGGATTACTTGAGATAGCCTCACTCAACCTAACCCTTCAAGAGTGTACCAAACTCTTGATTTCTACCCCAATTTGATTCCGGTGACGAAGAACTCTTCTAAAGCTTCCTTGAACTCCCTTCAAGAAGCTCCACCAGGCTAGGAACCTCCTAGTCTTGTGCTTGAGAACCTCTCAATACTTCCAATATCCTAAGCCACTTAGGGTTTTGCTTGGGAACAATCCAAGACTTGAATCAACAAGCTTTTGTATGTGTATTACGAATCTCGCAATGGATTCGCACAAATAAGCACAACCCAATACACAAATTGAGACCTAAACTCAACTTGAGAAGAGAATAACAATATGAGTGCAAAGTTGAGTTTTGTAAATCAACACTTGAGAAGAAGAAGAATTAATGAAAGCTTGTAATGATTTTGAGCTTGTTGTCTTGTTTGTTCTTATGCAAAATCAAAGAGAAATTTTACAATGAAGTTTTGAAATTGTTCTCTAGAGTTAGGAGAGACTCAAGTGCCCTAGGATGGGTTTTTGAGTCTTTCCAACGTCATTATTTTTTGCTGACTGGACCTAAAGACTCAAGTCTTTTGGCCAATACTCGAGTCCTTTGGCCAGGCTGGAAAGATCCGTTGCACGAACAAGACTAACGGCTACATTTGCTGATCTGGCATAAATACTCGAGTCTTTTTCAGAATACTCGAGTAGATACTCGAGTCGAGTCTTCTTCAAATTACTCGAGTATTTTGATCAGACATATCAAAAATTGATTTTCCTTTTTGTTTTTCTTCTCAAGTATTAATTTTGGTTAATCTCAACCTAATAATCATATTACTTATTTTATTCTTAGAAGAGATTAACTATTTCTACCCACTCTCAATATAAATGAAAAAATTACAAATACAATCCGATTGAGAATGAGTGAGCACTTGTCTTCTTTCTTGAATTCTTGTTGTTGTTGATGTTGCAATGCCTTCAAGGCTTGATTATTAATTACATTGTCATCATCAAAATCAAATCCACATAATTAGGAGCATTGAATTTACATACTTATGCCTACTTATGCACATACATTACTATCAATCTAGTCCACAATGCTTCGAGAACCTCCCGATTGAGTTTAAACCCTTTTTCAATTAAGTAAACCTCTTTCCATTTATAAATAACTCGGGGTTCAAGTTCAATCGATAGGAACTTCATACCTATCGTTCATTTAGTATGAAAGTTATCGGAATTACTTAATTAGTTGTGGAACCAGCTACCAGTTCAACATAAATGTTCTTTTTATTTCTTATGGATCCTAATCTAGTCGATGTGAACTGAATCACTCGGTTAGATTAGTATTGATTCAATAAACTATTTTGATTCTCATGGTTCCACCTCTAATCCTCGTCCGCTTACTTTAACACTAAACTATTCTGCATATAAACATATTCTGAGGACCTTTCAATTGGGTTCGAACTGCTTCCCAAGCTGGGCAAAAAGTTTCTTTTATACTCGTAAATCAAGTTGGTATAGTTCAGCGGTTTAAAATCCGATCGATCGGTATTCGATTCTTATTCCACATTTGGTGTCACAGGCACTTGAATCAAGAGTAGCCATGAAACCGATTACTAATTTAATATAAACATTCTCTTTCGCTCTCTAAGATACTAGTCTAACCAGTGTGACTTTAATCACTCGGTTGGATTAGTATCGAGGTCATAACTTGATAATCCATTCGGTTTCATTTCTAATCACCGTCCAATTACTTTGACACCAAGCTACCCAACAAACATACATTAAAATCATTCAATAATAAACACGACAAAGAAACAAGACATAAAAGAACTGGCTCTAAGGTTTCATACATAGGAAATCGTTTACTAGTTCACGATAGTGCACAAACTCCTAGATTTCGACGACTTCACCTCCCGATAGATACAATGTCGGATTGGCCAGATCCAACACTACATTTAATCGATGGTACTAGTCCTCGCAATCCAGCTTGAGTTCCTGTACTTCGTTTTGAATGCCTTGGCATTAACAAGATTTTCTTTGTATAAAAATTTGACTTTTAGTTAACCTAAAACTTAAAATTTTCACTTTCTATCAATCATTTTATACCACTTAGGTTTCCTGTTTGCAACTAGGTATACATTTACAATATGCGATTCTTTGAATCCCTAAGGGATCCACTTAGGTTCCAAAGAATTCACTTCTCTTTTTATGTTCATAAACATTTTTCTCAATTTATCAATTGTCAGCATTTCCATTTGCAAACATAAACCTATTCCGTTGAATTCATTTAGATTACCACTCCAGTTCATCAGGCACAACAAGTATATCAATATAAGATATATATCAATTACCACACATTTAATTCCCATTATATTCAACAGTAACATCAAACATATACAACCACCACTTGACATTAAAATTTTCACTTATATATAAGTCTCACCTTTGGTCAGGAAGCTCGAGATGAGAGTGTTCGCAGCGAGTTAGGGATCACTTTCCCTCAGGCCGAAAGGAAGGAACTGCTTTGATACCATAAATGTAACACCCCAATTTTATTTTATTTTTTTTATTTTTTTCATAAATTAAAAGATAGAGATTTATAATTAAAATATGAAACATAAAAATTTCTTTTGTAAAACAAGTTTACAACTGATTTTGGGCATTCCATTCACAATATAAGTAGCACAACATAGAGTTTCCCTCTTTCGACATCTCCGCTGCGTCACTCTGATCTCACAGATCCTTGCACAAAAACCTAAAATGATAACCACTAAGGGTGAGACCTTTTCACAACACAGTGAATCAAAAGATAGTAAATAGCTCATAATAAAACTCAAGAATAACAATCAAGTCAAGTCATAGATCAACAAATTCACCCCATTCATATGTCAATCTCTTACACATAAATTTCTAGATTTCAATAAATTCACATCAATAACACAAATTTCCTTTGATCATTCATCAACTCTTTTACTTCATGCATTTCCAATTTATTCCAAACTTGCATCTTTTTCATCTCTTTTCATTGCTTTCATATACTCTTTTCTCTTTTCATATTCTCATAGGTTTCCAGAAGTTATTTCGTGGATCCATCATTGCGTACAGTCCCACAACCCGGACAACGTCTTACAGTTGCACACAATGTGTGTCTTACGCGATCTATGCGTACAGTCTCCTTCGGACAACATCTTACAAGATCTGGATGACCCACTTAATTTTGCCATTAATCTTTTAAGTCATACTTGATTCATTTTCATTTTATATCCACTTTCTTTAAACCATCAATTTCTTTTCCCTTTTATTTTTCTTTATTAAACTATCGTTAATCAAAATAACACACATTTAGCACCTATTTGAACATAATAAATTCTTCAACAGATAACAATAACGCTTAACAACCATCAAATATCAACAAATCAGTCGACATACTCAGGTATGTCTCAGGGTGCTTAAAATAAATCAACTCCCTAGGGTTCTTCACTTCCTACTTTAATAACATACAAAAAGAATTAAATAGAAATATTTCAAATAATATAAAATCTACCCATAATATGCTAATTTCACCTAATCAAACTCTAAACAAACATTAATTTGTTACCCACAACCCAATTCAACCATTAGTCCCAAATCCTATTATAAACTATAACTATCCCTAACTCAAAGTGTGGAAAAGAGACTCCCCTTACCTTGGAAATCCTAGTCATAGTGACATAGTCATTTTTACATCCGTGACTTGCTCCGGGGTCAGGGTTAATAATAACGTGCTGGATTTAAATAGGGACATGTGTTAAAACTAATTATAACATTAAAATATATATATATATATCAAATAAATTCATTTTTGTCAAAATAATAAATATATATCATTATATAATAAAAATATATCACTTTTCCCTAAAACATCTTTTTATTTCAAAATATAGGGATAATAAAAATATTGACGGATCGTCACATAAATTAAGTATATGGATAGAGGGAGTTAAGGAGGTTATATACCTAAGAAGGATTTGAGATTGAACGGTTGGATCTTGAGTTATTGGACCGGGATGTTAAGAAAAACCAAAGTTCTTCGTGTTCTCCGATGATGCCCTTTGTCTCTCGCCAATTCTCTCTCTATTTCTTTCTTGCTTCCACGTCTTGGGGTTGGGGTGGGGTTTCTTTCTTTTATTCTTAATTTTGGTTTGGGGTGGGCTACGCGCAGGGTTGGGTGTGACACCCTCAATATTAACTAAGTAATTAATACAATAATTGTACTTTTACTCATAATAATTATGGACTTGTTAGTATTTAGAAAATGTAGGAAATAAATTTTTTTTTTTATTTTCTATAGAGGCGGGTGCACAAACCAAAACATGGAATTCTTGGAGTATGAAACCTATATCATTTTGAACATTATACTAAATTCGGCATTTTCTAAGATAAGGAAATCTTTTCTCAATCCAGATAGCATCGGTACTTTGAAATTGTATTTATATAGTAGAAATTAAGCGATGCCATCCATTCATTCGTTTTGTGGAACTGATACCATTTTCAAATATCGTAGCTGAATCCTTTAAATAATCTATATCGAAGTAAGCGAAAATAGTAGGACTATGCACATTTGTAACATAAACATAAGATATATATATATCAGTAGGTCATGAAATACATAGTCCATGGTGTCTCCAAGATCCGATACAAGTCCATAACAAAATATCTATGTCCAAAAGAAAGCCATAACTCTAGAGTTCCCAAAAGCATATCTACAATATATATATATATACATCTCAAAATATATAAACTCTAGAGCTGGTCACATAGATCAGGTAGCAGCAGTAGTAGTAGTAGAAATATCCAGGTAGCAGTAGTAGTCATCAACCATCATCACAGCAGCAGCATCATCTCCTCCACAACGTCCATCACACTGGCTCCCCTGATCCTCATCATATACCATATGCACTCGCCTAGGGATCATCGTCCCTCCACTGACTCCCGGTAGAATGCACGACTGGCTCACCTCCGCTCTCGTCCTCCACAGGATCCTCCTCGATCTCATCCGAAGGAGTGGGTACCCTACCACTGGGTACAGGGTCAGGTGATGGCGAGACCCTAACAAGGCTCCTCGGATCAGATGGGGGAGTCTCCTCGCAGACGACTCTAGAAGAAAAAGGGTGTGAGCGGGTAGGTCGAAAGCGAAAACTGAGATATGAGCGAGCTGGTCGTGTGGGAGGTGGTCCATGGTAAGTGTAAAAGGGTGGTACGTGCATAGTGTATATGATGGGAATCCTAAACCTACGAGGACAGAACCGGATCAGCGGGTTCGGGTGGTAGAAGGTAACCTCTACCTCTCCCTCGAACACCGCTCGATGATCCTCGTAGATCCATATTGTAACAGCCCGGTTTCCATAAACCAAAAGTAATTAACTTTTACTTATTAAGGTTGCAAAAAAATGAGGCCAATTTTTTTTCATTTTTTTTTTGTAAAACATTGTTGACATGATTGAAAGATCCTTGGTGTTCTCAACACCCTTTTTCGAAAATCGAGTTGTTACTGAAAACTTTTCTCTTCATAAAATAATCTAGTTTCAAAAACATTAATACTCATAACAGATTTCAAAAGTTTACATTGACCTCCCTTCCAAAGTAAAGCACTTTACAAAACAGGATTTAAATTTAGCTGTATTACATAAGTGGCACATTGCTAGGTAATCCTTGACTCAAAACACAAATCATAGCTTAAACTAATTTACTACCATCACTTCCGCTGCGTTACGCTGATGAAGACCACCGAATGTAGCTTCCCTTTTCTTCTTGCCCCTTTCTTCATCCCCGAAAGTGAAGTTACTTCTGTCATTACTTTCTTGTGGACGTTAAGCTCCAGCTCCAATTCTTTTAAAGTGATGATCTCCACGTGATGCTCCGTCTGCCCGTTGAGATATCAGCAACACCGATATGCCAACGAACACGAGAGAGTAAGCGTTCCGAACGACGAATCGTCGACGGTGTGGGATTACGATAGGCGAGATATCAAGACAATATAACATACAATACACCCATACATACAACACAATAAACAAGTATATCACTATTGTGTTTATTATTATTGTCATTATTCTTCTTGTTTTACCAAACTTATCAACATTCCTTCTTTCTTAATTACTTTCTCAATCTCTTTTCAATTCTTCATTACCACGTCTTATCAATTCATAACCTTCGATGATTGGGGGAGAAATCATAATATCATCGAGGTACTCCCTTTGTTACCATCGTCTCACACGTCTACATCTCCTCGGTCATCCACCCAGCCTAGTCGGAAGCAAACAGGAGTACAGGACCTTTACCGTGCGGGCACGACAGCTGTCTAAATAAAGAAATGGTCCCAGACCAGGAGGTCTCAGCCTCAAATCATAATCATATCAATTCATATACATGGCACACTGTCTCACTACAATGGCAAACAAGATGCCCCACTCCAGTCCCTCTCACTGTTCTAGATTTGCAATCTAGGGGGTGACAGTATATTTCTAGTGGGCCCGCAGAACTTACCACGGCATTAGACCCAATCCCCACCACGTTAGTGCGCCACATGTGGAGTTCGTTTTGCCTAGAAATATACTCTAGACTTCTTGACGTTTCACCGTCATCGTCCTCCCCTAATGCAATCTCCTCCTAAGTATCCGCAGATACCTATGGTTTCTTCCTCTCCACTACTTCGGGTCACTCATAACTCACCGCGTTAATACATGTCTTTTAAAAGTCTTTTAATTAAAGGCTTAACCTATTGGTCGGCTCATCCTTCGTGCAACCCTTCAATGAGTCACGACCGCTAACTTTGCACAACTTTCTCTCATCATTTCTCACATAGCACAGAGCTGGATAACATCAACGAATTCTCAACTGATATCTCGTTCCACAAAATACATTCCACCATCTCTCTTGACAATCCACAATCTTTTCTCAACCTTTCTCCCAATGCCATTTTACAGGCTTTCACAAAATTTCATTTCATAAACATTTTCATAAAATTCCCTCTTGTGAATTTCTCAAAACTCTAGTTTCACAATTGCTAAAAATCTCTTTTTAAAAACTTTCTTAAAACCCCTTGTTACAAAGTTTCTAAAATCTCTTTTCACATCCTTTCGCAAAATTTCCCTTCAAAACCTTCCTGAAAATTCTTTTATAATATTTCTCAAAAACCTCCTTTCAAAAAAATTTTCAAAAGACTTTCTTTTCACAAACTCTTTTCTAAAAATTTCTTTTCGCCAGTTTCCACAAAATCTCTTTTCAAAAATCTTTTCAAAAATTGCTTTTCAAAAACCACTTTTTCAAAAACCTTTTTCAAAAATAATATCTTTGTTGAGCGCTAATGGAGGAGCAAGCTCAACTCAACACTAGTCCCAGTCTAAAACCGAAAACAAAGGAGCCCAGCTCCACTCAATTCATGCCTTGTTCCAACAATCAACATCACTCTCCCCAGCTTTGGCTCGTTCTCAACATTAGCATTCATTCTTTCCCCAATCTCAATTCTTTCTTTCTTTTCCAACACATACATTGTTTCCAATCATTATTCCTTTCTCATTGTATCTTATCATTATTATTTTCTCATACTTATAACTTTACTTTCAATTTCATTAATTTCATTTCCTTATTCAGGACGTAACAGACGTCCATCAGCCATTCACTCATTACAATCAATAGTAATAAGTATCATCCGATATAATTAAATAAATAAATAAAAGCATGCACACAATATCACACAATAACATTGTGGTCTTTGTCACCTTCGTATAAGTGGTCACACAACACAAACAATTGCCACTTATACTACTGACTCCGAACCACTTAGTTCCGATCTTTGAGATTATATGGAACATCCTAATATATCACCTAACTACCACGGTGTCTTAGGAAAGCTTCTCTCTCACCTGAGGTCCAGCTATTTAATGTGTACCGTCACCTCGGATCCTTCTTGCTGTCGGCTTCCCCAATCCCTCGTCTTTAAGATTCCTCGTACTAAATAAAATACGCTTACGTTATTAATTTGTATTAAGAGAATCTTTTCTTAACTCAAACACGTTTCATTCCTCGTCGGAAAATTTAAAACATGATGGTTTTCTCAAAACAACTCCCATATTTTCTAATACTTTTAATTTCTTTAAACCATTTGAAAACATCTCATAAAATGATTTAAATTATTTAATTTGGTTGCTTTTCCGTTTTGGACAGCACCTTAGAACACGTTCGAAAACACCGAAGAATGCACCGTTTTTAATCCGGCTTTTTCATAAGTCGATCAATACTTGAAAACTATATTTTAAATTATGTGAACACATCTTTATATTTAAGAAACAACTTTAAATAATTCCGAACAACAGAGGTTTATTTCACAAAATCATTTTAATAAAAATTCGAAAACATCGTAAAACACTTTTTACTTTAAACAATTCTTTAATTCAAACTAATACTTTAAAACTCAAGTTTTTAATCATGCAACAAATCTTGGACAGCCACTAAATGAAATCCATCAACCAAATAAATCAAATCAAATCATGTTAAAATCAATTAAATTTTAAAACCAATTATATACACAAACATTCTTTTAAACATCACAAGCACATATCACTTCACAACACTTTAATAAATCATATCATATAATCACTTAGTCAAACACTTGATTATTTTCTAAATATCTTCATTTTCACCAAAACACAAACACTTAGACACACATACACTCACAAACCGAATTGAGCCTAAAATATAGCTTAAGCACATTTGTTTTCTTACTTTAAACCACCTAATTTCTTTTCAAAAATTGCTATATAAGTTCATTTTTATGCAACTAAATCTCCTAGGCTTAATTATACTATATGGCCGAATGGAATTAAAGAAAACAAGCCAAAGATTACAAATCAAAAATACATAAATCAACTTAATTTATTTCAAGTACTTAAACTTCCTCTTCTTTTCCATGAAACAAAATCATTTATTCTTCCTTTCTCTTAAAGCCGAGTACACACATATACATGTATTCAAGCACAAAAACTTTTCCCTTAAGCTATTTTAATTCATTAATTTCCTTTATCTTTTTACTTAAAACCGAATTGGAAGAAAATAATCATAGTGCAATTTTAAACAATTAATTTAACCTAAGTTCACAAGACATATTCATTACTCCAAGTCAATTCATGAGAAAAGAACCCTAGTCTATTCTACATGCATATGCCGAATATCACTATGATCACAACAAGGTTTTTGGTTCACTTTTTCAACATGCAAAAACACAAGATTCTTAAATCAAAACAAAAAGAAATTAATATGCATGTACCTCTTATGAAAATCAACACATGATTTCTTGGTTCCTAAGTCTAGACCGAACACCTCATCATCAAAATTAAGGTTCAACTTCAAATCTTTATCATGTATGAACACTAAACATAGATCAAGTTAGAAATCAATTTTCAAAAACTTATTTCCTTTAGTCCTTTGTAAAACCGTGATGGTTCTTCAAGAAAAATTAAATCTTTTGGTTCAAGAATGACATGCATGAAGAAAAGGTTAAATCCTTTGGTTCAAAAACAACATGCATGCATTTAAAGATCAACTTTTTCATAGATTACAAAAGATCAAAGCTTTTTTTTTTTAAAGATTAAAACCGAAAATCAAAGCTTCACCAAGATCAAATCAAAAATCGAACATTTCAACAATTCGCATCAAGGTTCCTAAACATGAAGTTAACATGCAATTACCTAAATCAAATTAAATGTATCAAGACCCAATGTTTCTACTCATGGCCGAATTATATGGTCTAGGATCTAGTGTTTATTAGCTCATTCATCCTTTAAAATTTAAAATCAAGGTATAAACAAGACATGCATGTACTTAATTTATCAAGATCATCATCAAATTAACATGCAACAGAAAAGATCTTAACTTTATTACCAACCAAATTTAGATCTCACATTTATTCATCAAATAAACTCTTAAATACATCATGACTCACGATTTTAAAAAGGAAAATTCAACATGCAAAGAGACATACTTCATTCTTCACAAAAATCTCATCAAACCTTTAGATTTAGAAGATTTAGTTTGAAAAGCTTTAGGATCTCTTATGAAAAACTTTAAACGAGTTAGGAAATTTGTTGATTAGATGTTTACAAATTTCTTCAAGCTTTGAGAAATTAATATGTAAAGAGATACACTTTAAACTTTACAAGAATCTCCAAAACTTTTTAGATCTTTAAGATTTATTTTGAAAAACTTCAAGATCTTTCATGAAGACCTTAAACGAGTTATGAAGTCCGGTAGTTAGACGTTTATAAGTTCCTTTAGAATTTAAAATCCATGATCAAGTACAAACACACTTGTACTCATCATTTAAGCTTTAGGAATTAACATGCAAGGAAGAAAAGAAAGAAAAGTCACAAGATATAAAGGAAAATCTAAACTATTACAACTTTCTTCACAATTTTCGAACTACCCACCAAGAAAGGGTTGATCTTCAAGCTTCTAAGGTCTTGTATCTTCAAGAAAGGCTTAGATTTTTGGCTTGGTTTCTCCTTCTCCTTTCTCCTTTATCACGGCCAACACCCTCCTTTTTCTTTCTCTCTCTTTTTCTTTTTCTCTTTCTAAGAGGTTTGATGAGTCTCTTAGTATTGTGTTTGGTTTTGAGAAGTGGAAGTGAAGGAAATGGAGTGAAAATGTGGGGAAGTGAACTAGGAGTGGTGGCTTATATAAGCAATCCACGAACTTCCTATCTTGCCCTTGTGAGTTTCGGCCTTAGGTGCAAATGGGAGGGCAATTTTGACTCTTCAAAATTTTGCATGGGTGGAGATTATCATTTCTAAGGGGACAATAAGGAGTGAATCAAGGAACTAGGTTCTTCTAGGCTTAATTACTCCTTAACTTTTAGTTAGGGTTTTCTACTTATCTAGTTTGGTCTTGGTTAGGATCTAGTCCCCTTTTGGTTTCTATTTCAACACTTAAGAAAATTCTAGACTCATACACACACCCACATGCGCCACCCACATACACATATACACATACATACATCATATGTTACACGCATATACACATACACATACATTCATGCATTATAATTTATTTCTTAATCATTTTTACTCTAAAACGTATAATTACCAAGCTTACATAATAACTCAAACATTTTCAAGAAATCGTATTAACACTATCGTATATCAAACATATATAAATCAATCACATAAATACAGAAAACAAATCACTTTCTCATAAAATAACTCTCGTTTAAAATTCACTATTCCTTTAGAGCATAAAAATATTAAACATCCAATTATTTCTAGGACTCAACTTTAAAACTTATAACTTTTGAAAATCATTTCTTTAAAATCACTTGACACTTTGAAAATGTGATTTAAGAAATTCATTTAAGAAAATACTCTTTCAAATACTTTTCTCAAAAATAAATCTCTTTAGTATTTTAAATTAATACGAGGAATTTGCGGGGTGTTACACATATGCCACTAGGAAGTGGTCGGATCTCGATGCAAGCGATGTAACGTGACATCACCTACAAGGGCATAGGGGTAAGCAGTTCTATACACATAATAAATAGAGCATAAATAAATGCACAATATCAATATGTAAACATGCAGCAATAATCAACAACCACATTTAGCACTTAGCAAGTATTTAATGCAAGTAAGATGCTCATACTTATTTCATTTATCAACTTTAGGTTAAATGAGTGGCATGATGTATGAATCTAACTCTCAATCCTATCTCCATCAATCTATGTCACTCTCTGACGTCCATCCTTTACTTCGTCCAGCACTCAACAGTGCGTTGTACTCCTAGGTGTACAACATTCGTACATTCACCAAGAATGTACACGACAAGCTTGGAAATCGTGCCACCCGAGCAACATCCCGTCATCCAAACGGTATAACCATATCATTAGCATCTCACTATGCTGACCATGTCGTCAACCATAACATGTCATCAAGCGAGTCGTCAATTGGCACTCCCAGAGGCCCTCCTCATGTTACCAAAACATGACAAACGATCTATCATCCGAACTCCAGAATGAATGCAATATCTTAACTTAAAGAAATTGATTGGTATATCTCTTTTAATAATGTAGAATCAAAGAGATTTTGATGATGTCAAATATATACGCTCGGCAGAATCAATGATGTTGATAATGTCAAGTAAATTAGAGCTCGGCGTGGGGTCACTGTCAAAAGCATCAGACTTAGTTCTGCGCATGCATTCAGCCAAAGTCAGAAGCTCGGATATCTGCTTTTGAAGTTTCAGCTCGGATTGAGCTTGGCTCTTGATCACGGTCGAAGTTCATCCAAAATTGAAAGCTCAGCTCTTCTCTTCAAGACAGTACGCTCAGATATTGATTAGATCAGAACTCGCTCGGAAGGCTCTGAATATTGAACTAAGCCACAGCATAAGAACAAATTAGCTCGGATTGTACATGCACCCTAAGCAAAGAACAAAGCTTGGATCTATTCAAATTTCAAGTGTGGTTGCTGAAGAAAGCTCAAAGCTCGGCAAAACCGATCTCACACCAAGCTCGAACAAAGCCAAAAGCTTGGCAATCTCTGTTCATCATCTTCAACAATGCATCGTCTTCAACCTTCGGACTCTGCTCAGCTGTTCCGTACTTTTTATTACCGTTGAGTCTGGGTAGAAGTCCTAGGTTTAGCTCCTATGCTCTGACAAGTTTGAAATTCAAAATGAGTTGGTGAAACGTCACCATCACTGCTCTGCTGTCTTTGTTACCGTTGGAAACCCCATGGCTTTTCCGTACGACCTTTTCTCTCTCTCTGGTTTCTGGAATTCAGAGGAGATTATAAATGGGGGTCTTCAACAGTAACAAAGTGAGACGATTTTTTTTTGACAACAAGTTTCAGATTCATTATTCTCTTATCTTAAACTTTCATTTTCATATTCAAAAACATAGCAGAATCACAGATTCACAGAGAAGAAGAACATTTGATTTTCATATGAACTTAGAGAGTTAAAACTTTCATATCATAACTCTAAGTTCAAATTTGTTCTTCTCTGTGATTTCCTTCAGAAATCGACTCACTCTAGATATTCAAACCTTCAACTAATTCGAAGAGTGATTCGAATTGGAGCCAACCACTTTCATTATCTTCTTCTTGTATTTGCTGTTGTGAGAAGCTGGTCTCTGATCGAGAAAGCTTCAGTAGTCTGTAAAGGTTCCAAAGAGGTTCTTTGGTCATCGATTTGTTGTGGGTAGTTGTCACGAGTTTGGTAAACTCAGTGGACTGGATAGATCTAGAGGGGTGGCTCTTGTAAATCCTTTTGTAACCCAGAAAATCGATTTTTTAGTGAAAGCTCTCTAAAAGGTTTTTAGAGGGGACTGGACTAGCTCTCAGGGTGAGAGTGAACCAGGATAAATTTGTGGTGTTAAGTTTTATTTCTTTACTGCTTTCTTATTGCTCGGCTTGCTCGACTGGTTATCCGCTGGATTAAGCATCAAGCTTTTTATTTACTCTGTGATAGCTCGGTTTTCAGTGTTGTTCGGAAAGCTTAGCTTTGAAGCGTCTATGTTAACTGATTAACCAGTTTATTCGTCTGGTTAATAACTTAACATTGTTTGCTCGGTAGCTCGACCTCGAACGTTATTATTTAAGAAAACCAACTCTCATTGAGACGCAGCTTGGTTAATCAATTAACCATTCTGTTTATCTATTTGGTTAATCAATTAACCGTGTATGCTCGGATAGAGCTGGAATTTCATTTAAAACAGTTAACAACATTCAAACTATTTTCAAGAAATCGAAAAATTCCCATATCACGCTCAATCTCCTATTCACCCCCCCTATACTCGATTGTTAGAGCTCTTGTTGGTTTCCAACAAGTGGTATCAAAGCTCGGTCGAAAGATCGAGTGTAAAAACTTTTTTGAAAAGATCCTTGAGGAAACCATATGGCTACTAACAATCCCTTCGGAGGTGAAGGCTCTTCCATAAACAGACCACCACTGTTCAATGGTGAGGGTTATGCTTATTGGAAAGCTCGAATGAAAATTTTCATTGAAGCCATAGATATGGAAATTTGGAAATCTATTGAAAACGGGCCATTTGTCCCTAAAAGAAAAATCAATGAAGAAGTTGTAGAAATCCCATGGGAAAGTTGGGATGATGATGATAAACGAGAAGTATCCTTTGATTTAAAAGCCAAAAATATCATCACCTCAGCTTTGTCCTATGATGAATTTTTTAGAGTGTCTAGTTGCAAATCTGCAAAAGAAATGTGGGATATTCTACAACTTACTCATGAGGGGACAAGTGAGGTCAGACGAGCAAGGCTAAACACTCTGATGCATGAATATGAGTTATTCCGAATGCTGCCAAACGAAAATATAAATGATTTGCAGAAGCGGTTTACTCATATCATAAACCATCTAAATGCTCTTGGCAAAACATTTCAAAATGCCGAGATAACTAAAAAAGTGCTTAGATGTCTTAGCAGAGAATGGCAGCCAAAGGTCACTGCCATTATGGAAGCTAAGGACTTGGACACAATGAGCATAGCCACTTTGTTCGGCAAACTGCAAGAGCATGAGATGGAGCTCGGCAGACTGACCATGCATGAAGAATCTGACAAGAAGAAGAAGGGAATTTCCCTCAAAGCTGCTATAAAGGCAACCAAAGAATCCTCTGAAGATGAGTCCAGCTCGGACATGGATGAGGAAGACATTGGTCTCATGGTCAGGAAGTTCAGCAAATTTTTTAAAGGCAAAAAGAACTTCACAAACAGAGCAAGAGATACCAGAAGCACTCACCACAAAGGCTCAAGTTCAAAAGACCGAGTTAGATGCCACGAATGTGGTGAAACAGGTCACATTAGAACTTACTGTCCAAGATTACAAAAGCAAAGTGGTGAAGAAATAAAGAAGAACAAAGACCACAAGAAGAAGAGAGCTTACATAGTATGGGATGCACCCAACAACAATACCAGCTCAAGCTCCAGCTCAGGCGATGAAGAAGAAAAAGCAATTCTGTGCTTAATTGGAAGGGAAACTGTGTTCAGAAGCCTGAGCCAAACGAGCCCCGAGCAAGAATGGTGCTCGAACCGTGAAAAGGAAGTATCGAGCTCATCACTCAGAATAGATGAACTAGATCTCCCTGTATATGACTCTTGCTCGGAGTGTGAAGATGAGGAAGCTTGTTCGAGTCTCAGATATACCGATCAAGAAGACTCATCGAGCTCGACTTTTGGCACAATTAATCAAAGATCAAATTTCAAATGCTTAATGGGCAAACACAGCGAGGAAACCTCAGCCAGCCGAACAATGTCTGAACATAAAAACACTGAGGTAACCTCTACATCTGATTCTGACTCTGAATCTGAATTTAATGACTCTGATGAATTGTACTCTGCTTATCTTGAAATGCAAACCGAATTCAAGAAGCTTGCTAAAAATTTCATTAAGTTGAAACTTAGTCTTTCAAAATACAAAGAGCAAGTTCTTGATTTGGAAAATTCAATTGAAATTCTGAAAAGCAGAAACGAGTCATTAGAAAACACTATCACTCAGTTGAAAAATGAAAATCTTGACTGCTGCACTAAATTTGAAAAGGAAATTTCTGACCTAAAATTTAAAAGTGCAACTGTCATCAAGAGTGATGGCTTGTTTGATCGGCTTTTAGCCGAACATAGGAACTACTCAAACAAAACTGGCCTCGGCAACACTCAGACCAAGAAGAAAGCAGTAAGGAAACTCGGCTATGTCTCAAACTTTAATAACTCAAAACGGCTGAGCTGCTCTTACTGTGGCCTTCATGGTCATACACCCAATGAACGTAAAATCCGACGTCACGGTGTAACCAAGGGCAACTTTGTTTGGGTAGTCTAAAAGAAAGATCCAACTGCTAACCCCCAGGGACCCAAAACAATTTGGGTACCCGAATCAAAGAAGTAATATTTTTGTGATGCAGGTGTGCTTCCGAGCGAAAGAGAGCAGATGGTACCTTGACAGTGGATGCTCGAAGCACATGACGGGGGACAAAAATCTATTCATTGAACTTTCACATTCAGATAAGGGCTACGTCACTTATGGCGATAACAACCGAGGTAAAATATTGGGTGAAGGTAAAGTCAGTAACTCTGCCAACTTGGTTATCAATAATGTTTTACTTGTAAAAGGGCTAGAACACAATCTTTTAAGTATTAGTCAACTTTGTGATATTGGTAACCATGTTGTTTTTACCTCTACCCATTGCATTATTAAAAGTGACGAGGACAACTCTGTCAAATTTGTTGGAAAATGATTCAACAATACTTATTTGGTTGATTTGAATGAAATCACCTCTTTGGTAACCACTTGCATGGTTAGCAAAGAAAGTGACACATGGTTATGGCATAGAAGGACAGCTCATATAAATGTAAACTAGTTAAAGAAACTACAATCAAAAGAATTAGTGATTGGTTTACCAAAGCTGAATTTTAATATTGAGGGGGTTTGCTCGTCTTGCAAGAAGTGCAAACCAACCAAAAAGAAAAATGATTTTTCATCTAAGTTGATGGTCTCAACAACTCGACCCTTGGAAATGCTACACATGGATTTATTTGGACCATCACAAGTGAAAAGCTTTGGTAGCAATCTCTATGCCTTAGTAATTGTAGATGACTTTTCCAGATTTACATGGACTTTATTTTTAAAATCAAAAAGTGACACTGTTGAAAATTTTAAAGAGCTTTCAAGCTACTTCAAAACCGAGCTAACCAAAAAGTAGTTATAATCCGAACAGACCATGGTGGTGAGTTCGAGAACTACAAATTTGACAAGTTTTGTTCCAAGCTCGGCATAGAACATCAGTTTTCTGCTCCTCGGACTCCTGAACAAAACGGAGTTGTGGAACGGAAAAACCGAGTTCTTGAAGAGCTAGCCCGAACCATGCTTAATGAATACAATATGCCACATTATTTCTGGGCCGATGCGGTAAACACAGCTTGCTATGTAATGAATCACATCCTCATCAGACCAATTTTAAAGAAAACTCCATATGAGCTTTACAAGGGTAGAAAACCAAAAATTTCTCATTTCCATCAATTTGGTTGCAAAGTCTTCATTTTAAACAATGGAAAAGATCATCTCGGCAAATTTGATTCTAAAGCCGACGAAGGAATATTTTTGGGTTATTCTACTCATAGTAAAGCATTTAGAGTTTTTAACAAAAGGACCTCCACTGTGGAAGAGTCCGTACATGTGGTATTTGATGAGTCTCCTCGGAGAGACAATGTTAGTTGTGCAGGTAGAGAGGATCAACCTATGGCAGAACTCGATCCATGCACAACAACTGAAAGAGCTCAAAAGGATGAAACTACTGAAGATAGAATTCAGAGGGACGAGCTTGTTCTGAGCAGAACAAACTAGGAACAAACTGAACTCAGTCCGAGCCAAACTCACAATGATCAATCCGAACTCATTCCGAGCCAAGTAGAGCATCTCGAGCTGAATCCAGCCTGGAAGAGAGTCAAGGACCATCCGATAGAGAATGTGCTGGGCGACATGTCTAAGGGAGTTTTAACTCGTCGGTCTATTCAGAATTTTTGCAATTTCGCTTCCTTTGTTTCTCAAATTGAACCTAATTCTGTTGATCAAGCCATTGAAGATGAAAATTGGGCAATTGCCATGCAAGAGGAACTGAATCAATTCATCAGAAATGATGTCTGGGAATTGGTTCCTCGGCCCAATGATCATACGATAATAGGCTTGAAATGGATTTTCAGAAACAAAACAGATGAATTAGGCTTAATTATAAGAAACAAAGCTAGATTAGTTGCTCAAGGCTACAACCAAGAGGAAGGTATCGATTATGATGAAACCTTCGCTCCAGTTGCTAGACATGAAGCAATCCGAATTTTGCTTGCTTTTGCATCTATTACGAATTTCATCCTTTATCAAATGGATGTAAAGAGTGCCTTCTTAAATGGCTTTATAAATGAAGAAGTATATGTGAAACAACCTCCTGGATTTGAAAATTTTGAATATCCAAACCATGTATTTAAACTCAAAAAGGCTCTTTACGGTTTGAAACAAGCTTCGAGAGCTTGGTATGATCGTTTGAGCTCATTTTTACTCGAACAAGGGTTTGAGAGAGGGAAGGTTGACACAACTCTATTCATTTATAAATCCAAAAAGGACATATTGTTAGTACAAGTTTATGTTGATGATATAATTTTCGGTGCTACTAACATGTCTCTTTGCAGGAAGTTCACTGAATTAATGCAAGGTGAATTCGAGATGCCAATGATGGGAGAACTCACATTCTTCCTCGGGCTGCAAATAAGGCAAGTTGAAGGTGGAACCTTTGTGCATCAAGGAAAATATTGCAAGGAACTCCTCAAGAAATTCGGGTTGGAAAATTCCAAAGAAGCTGCCACTCCCATGAGCACCTCCAGCTATCTCGGCAAGGATGAGTCAGGTAAAGCAGTGGATGTAAGCAAATATAGAGGTATGATAGGAAGCCTTCTATATTTAACTGCATCTCGGCCTGATATTATGTTCAGTGTTTGTTTATGTGCTCGATTTCAAGCTAATCCCAAAGAATCTCATCTTTCAACGGTTAAACGAATTTTTAAATATCTTAAAGGAACTGTGAACACTGGTCTATGGTATCCTAGGGATGCCAATCTTAGTTTGATTGGGTATTCGGACTCAGATTTTGCTGGGTGCAAGCTTGACCGAAAAAGCACAAGTGGAACTTGTCATTTGCTCGGCAGTTCCCTTGCGTCGTGGTTTTCTAAAAAGCAAGCTTGCGTTGCTTTGTCAACAGCTGAGGCCGAATACATTGCTGCTGGTAATTGTTGTGCTCAAATTCTGTGGATGAAACAACAGTTATCAGATTTTGGCTTAATTTTAGATCACATTCCTATCAAATGTGACAATACAAGTGCAATCAATCTAACTCAGAATCCAGTGTATCACTCTCGAGCAAAACACATTGAAATTAGGCATCATTTTCTTCGAGATCATGTTCAAAAAGGTGATTGTGTCAGAATTTGTAAGTACTGAAAATCAATTAGCCGATGTGTTTACTAAACCTTTGCCGAGGGAAACTCTTTATAAAATTCGGCGTGAGCTCGGCATTCTGGATGAATCCAGTGTGTGCTCGACGTAAGCTCGGCATGAGCTTGGTTTTTCAGTATATCATAAAACTGATCACCTTTATAATCTCGATTGTTTCATTCAATTGTGTATTTGTTTATCTTCCTGAAATTTTACATCCTTCAAATCTTCTTCCCTTGCTCTAAGGAGAAAAGAGTGTTGTTTTAATATTTGAACTTTCATATTATGTTACTCGTCATTCTCACCTTTACCCTTTAACTTCTCGGATGAGAAGCTTGCTTTCACTGTTAAAGGGGGAGAACAGTTTTTTTTAAATCAACAAGTGGTACATTACCATCAAGTGGTACAGAAAAATGTTAATTATTTTTTTTCAAAAAGGGGGAGAAAGGTGTTAATCTTTTCTTTAGTTTTTATTTCTCTCTTTTGGCGATTGTGCTTAATCTTTGGCTCCTTTTTGATCATGCCAAAAGGGGGAGAGAGGTGTGTTGTTGTTTTTGATTATTTTCAGATAGTCAATGAAGAGAGATATGCGAGCGAGCATAAATTGGGAGAAAGGTGTATGAGCATAAATTGGGAGAAAGGTGTACGAGCATAAACTCAGGGGGAGTACTTAACGAGCGGCTCCACAAACAAATGATTTCGACATGTAGTACACATTCTGATTTGAGCATCTTCATAGCAATATCAAGTGGTATATTTTCGAGCAAATTCCGATCAGTGCTGAGTCGAATCAGTTTATGAGCATACAGTCGAAGGAAGAACACAAAAAGCAACAAACTTTCAAGAGAATATTTGTCATCATCAAAAAGGGGGAGATTGTAGAATCAAAGAGATTTTGATGATGTCAAATATATACGCTCGGCAGAATCAATGATGTTGATAATGTCAAGTAAATTAGAGCTCGGCGTGGGGTCACTGTCAAAAGCATCAGACTTAGTTCTGCGCATGCATTCAGCCAAAGTCAGAAGCTCGGATATCTGCTTTTGAAGTTTCAGCTCGGATTAAGCTTGGCTCTTGATCACGGTCGAAGTTCATCCAAAATTGAAAGCTCAGCTCTTCTCTTCAAGACAGTACGCTCGGATATTGATTAGATCAGAACTCGCTCGGAAGGCTCTGAACATTGAACTAAGCCACAACATAAGAACAAATTTGCTCGGATTGTACATGCACCCTAAGCAAAGAACAAAGCTTGGATCTATTCAAATTTCAAGTGTGGTTGCTGAAGAAAGCTCAAAGCTCGGCAACACCGATCTCACACCAAGCTCGAACAAAGCCAAAAGCTCGGCAATCTCTGTTCATCATCTTCAACAATGCATCGTCTTCAACCTTCGGACTCTGCTCAGCTGTTCCGTACTTTTTATTACCGTTGAGTCTGGGTAGAAGTCCTAGGTTTAGCTCCTATGCTCTGACAAGTTTGAAATTCAAAATGAGTTGGTGAAACGTCACCATCACTGCTCTGCTGTCTTTGTTACCGTTGGAAACCCCATGGCTTTTCCGTACGACCTTTTCTCTCTCTCTCTGGTTTCTGGAATTCAGAGGAGATTATAAATGGGGGTCTTCAACAGTAACAAAGTGAGACGATTTTTTTTTACAACAAGTTTCAGATTCATTATTCTCTTATCTTAAACTTTCATTTTCATATTCAAAAACAGAGCAGAATCACAGATTCACAGAGAAGAAGAACATTTGATTTTCATATGAACTTAGAGAGTTAAAACTTTCATATCATAACTCTAAGTTCAAATTTGTTCTTCTCTGTGATTTCCTTCAGAAATCGACTCACTCTAGATATTCAAACCTTCAACTAATTCGAAGAGTGATTCGAATTGGAGCCAACCACTTTCATTATCTTCTTCTTGTATTTGCTGTTGTGAGAAGCTGGTCTCTGATCGAGAAAGCTTCAGTAGTCTGTAAAGGTTCCAAAGAGTTTCTTTGGTCATCGATTTGTTGTGGGTAGTTGTCACGAGTTTGGTAAACTCAGTGGACTGGATAGATCTAGAGGGGTGGCTCTTGTAAATCCTTTTGTAACCCAGAAAATCGATTTTTTAGTGAAAGCTCTCTAAAAGGTTTTTAGAGGGGACTGGACTAGCTCTCAGGGTGAGAGTGAACCAGGATAAATTTGTGGTGTTAAGTTTTATTTCTTTACTGCTTTCTTATTGCTCGGCTTGCTCGACTGGTTATCCGCTGGATTAAGCATCAAGCTTTTTATTTACTCTGTGATAGCTCGGTTTTCAGTGTTGTTCGGAAAGCTTAGCTTTGAAGCGTCTATGTTAACTGATTAACCAGTTTATTCGTCTGGTTAATAACTTAACATTGTTTGCTCGATAGCTCGACCTCGAACGTTATTATTTAAGAAAACCAACTCTCATTGGGAGGCAGCTCGGTTAATCAATTAACCATTCTGTTTATCTATTTGGTTAATCAATTAATCGTGTATGCTCGGATAGAGCTGGAATTTCATTTAAAACAGTTAACAACATTCAAACTATTTTCAAGAAATCGAAAAATTCCCATATCACGCTCAATCTCCTATTCACCCCCCCTCTACTCGATTGTTAGAGCTCTTGTTGGTTTCCAACAAATAATACATAACGTGCCACCCGAGCAACGTCCCATTTTCCAAAGGAAATAACCAAAACATCAATCAATTTCTTTTAAGTCTTAGATCACTTGGATTATTATCATTTAAGTATTAACAATATGATTCAGAATTAAAAAAGGTATTTTTATGTTTCTGGCTAAAATACTCGAGTATTCTTCATAATACTCGAGTAGTTCCTCAGTTTCCAGTTTTACTCGAGTAGTTCATAATTATACTCGAGTCGTTCATACTTTTTCAGAAAGTCAAGTTTCAGGTTTTCTAAAAATACTTGAGTAGTTCATGAAATACTTGAGTCGTTCATCAACCCAGAATACTCGAGTAGTTCATGCATTACTCCAGTCGTTCATCAGACTATACTCTTGCTGCATCTGTTAATACTCGAGTCCCAAACCTGATACTCGAGTCGTGGTGCCAAAAGATACACTGGTGCATCACGAAATACTCGAGTATCGAGCCATCTACTCGAGTATTATCAGACAGAACAGACTGAAAACTTGGTTTTTACATACCATTTTCAATTCGAACCATTTCTAATCAAATCCAGTGATCAACAGGGGTCACATAACATATAATAAACATGTTCAAACACTTGGAACACATCAAATTAAAGGTTTGACAGAGAATCACAAGATTATGCATAAAACATGAAAATTCACAACTCAGCATACTAAATTGCAATATACCCAATAAACTTGTGAATTTAAGTTCAAAATAGTTTGCATGCATCATATGGGACTTGCTCATAACAAATTTAGAGCACAAGTTGGTCTCCAAACCAATTTCCCTATACAATCTAAGCCCTTAGAGACTCTTGGTGGCTCTCTAATCAAATTCATGTAATTTAAACTCTATCTAGTGAATAGAAAGCTTTCCCCTTACCTCTCAGACTTGAATCAATAGCAAATTTGCAAAAGAAAACACCACTGCACCCAGAACCTCTTCAACCATCAAAGTGAAGAACAGTGTGAGCAGAATCCATAAACCCGATTGTTTGAGTGAGTAAGCATGCACGAAAATTGGGGAAAAAGATAAGGATTTGAACTTTACAACAAGGACTAGAAAACAGAATAAGTTTGGAATCAAATGGTTACGAGAGCTTACCACAATCGATTAAGAAAGTGAGCTCCAAGACTCTGTTTTCTGGTTTTCTGCAGGTTCAACCCCCCAACTTCCAACCTTCGATTTGCCTCACACAAACACTCTTAGCTCACGAATTTGGTGTCTATACAAAGCTCGTGATGTGAGCTTTGTATTGGTGTATAATTTGTGTTTCAATTTTCAGAATCAAGCAAGAACGATGAGAACGAAATCGGGAACCCTGATGCATGCCATCTTTCATGAATTTGACAAAATGCTCGATTTCTAAGCAACAATCAGCTTAAATACATGAATTCGTTGCCCATGCATAGCGACACGAAAGCCATGGACGTGTGAGGGTGGAGTGTAACACCTAGAATAATAACCCATAATATTAGAATAGCGACTTGAAAATTTCTTGATGAAAACCCCTGGATTAGTTTCAATTCATATAAAAACTCATAATCCTGTTGTTCATTATAAAACTTCTCAGTAAAATCGAACGGAGTTTTCTTTGTTTGAAAGGCATTTCCAAGATATTACTTTAACCTGTAAAATTTATCCGAAGCAGATTTAAATACATCAGAGACTAGCGGGGCCCAAAATATTGTTCAGTCCACTTAGAACATTAGTTCAAAAGGGATACAAATAACTTCTCAAACTCTTAGTTTTCCAAAAAGACTAAGTAAATGAAATACAACAAAACTTCCCAAAATAACCCGTGACCGATAGATGGTCGCTAAATACTATATACATTCCACGTGGTGGGATGTACTCCTGCCTGGCCAGACTTGTGTATGCTCCTTCGGTACCTGTAAAAATATAGCAAGAAGGGTAGCATTACACAGTACTAAGGAAAATAGCTTCTAAGAAGCATAGATGACAAACTAGGCCCTATCACAATAGAAATTATCTATTAACCTAATATCCTTTTTCAGGTAATTACATACAAGCTCATTTTCAATAAAATAAGTCCTATGTCCATACTACCTTCCTAGCAATTCTACATTCATTCTTAAATTACTTTTCAATTCCACTTACATTAACATCTTCCATTTTCCAAATTCCATTCTCATAAATTACCAACTCACGTATATATATCATTATTATCATAAAGTCTTTTTGTTCTATTTTCTTCCATTAAATTCACATTTCTCTTTCATTTTCCCCTGGTCACGACCTACTGCGTCCGCACTAATGTGCTAGTCACAACTTACCGCGTCCGGGTATATTTTACTTTCATTCTCCCCTGGTCACGACCTACTGCGTCCGCACCCATGCGCGGTCACGTCTTACTGCGTCCGGGTATGTTTCATTTCATTCTGTCCCTGGTCACGACCTACTGCGTCCGCACTCGCGTGACGTCTTACTGCGTCCGGGTATGTTTCATTTCATTCTGTCCCTGGTCACGACCTACTGCGTCCGCACTCGCGTGACGTCTTACTGCGTCCGGGTATGTTTCATTTCATTCTGTCCCTGGTCACGACCTACTGCGTCCGCACTCGCGTGACGTCTTACTGCGTCCGAGTATGTTTCATTTCATGGTTATAACAACATCACATCTCATGAATATTCAAGCACAAACATCATTTCAATATCACATATTATCATACAACCGTTATTGTCACATATACACTTAACAAATTTAATCAAGCACGACATCCATCAAAGTTCCTTGACACTCAATCACCATCCTCTAACTTATGATTCGAATAATAATAATATCACTTCCCTTTTACCAAACTAGTTATCCTTAATCCATTCTTTAATTACTCAATCATAATTTTCCATCCTTCCCACCTTACTTAGCCCTTTCTATATGACTTGCCTACGTTAACACTTAGTCCATTATTTGCTTTACGAGCCACCAAACCAAACACGATTATGAACATACATCAATGACGAGTAACAATCAACAGATGGTAAACACAACAGTCGACATACTCAGGTATGTCCCAGGGTACTATAAAATAATTTAGCTCCCTAGGGTTCTTCACTTCCTACTTAATTAGCATATATTCTACACATTTAGTAGCAATTATATCCAATGTTTCATTCTCTAAATCCATTATCTACACCTAGTCATCATTACAACGACCTAGAAACTATAACCTGAGCAAAGGTAATACAAAACCCCTCTTACCTCAACCCTGGTGAGAGAGTGTCAAGACCTCAAGTCCCAAGCTTGCTTTTAGCCCTTGAGTTTCCCCACACCTCACTTGAAGTATCCCAAGCCCTAGCTTTTCTCCTTAAGTCCTAGGCTCCTCAAACCCCATATCCATGGTGTGTATATTCTCCGGTGATGATGGGTGACCTTGGCTCCTATGATAAAAGCATGTGTATGTGTGCCTCCTCATAGTTATGAAGTTTAGAAGTTCAAGAGAAACTAGAGGAGGAGGCCACGAATTATTGGGAATTTATTGGGTGGTCTTTGGTGCTTGAAATACTAGCAAGGTTGATGGTGGTGGTAATCCATGGGGTGGTATAGGGTGATGGTGTTATGTTGTTGGTTCTTGGACCCATGAGGGAAAACATGATAAAGATGTAGAAGGTGAGGCCATGGTGCTTTGGGTGAGGGTGTGTGGTTGCCTTTTGGTTCTTGGTTGGTGGAAGTTGTTGATGAGGATGATGATGGTGCTTGCTCTTGGATCAAGAGAGTGGACGATGGTGTTGATTGGTTCTTAGAATCCATGGAGAGAGGGAAGGAGAAACATGATGGAAGAGGAAGAAGAAGGTGTGTTGGTGGTGGGATGGCTTTGTTTTATGATGCCCCTTGCCAAGGAAGAGAAATCGTGTGGCTGGGATTGGGCAACTTGGTGCCCAAGTTGAAATCTGGTGGCTGAAAACGCACCAGATCTGATGCGCATGCCTGGGCGCATCATTGGCGTGCCTGAGCGTGGCCACGCACCAAGCTGATGCTGCGGAGTGAGCTGGTGCGCGCGCTGGTGCTGCTGATGCGGGCCGGTGCGCCATTTTCCATGGCTGGGGCGCACAGGGCACGCCTGGGCGCATGGAGGGCGCGCCTGGGCGAAAATCTTTCTGAATTGGTGCACCAGTTGCACCCTGGTGCGCCTGGGCGTGCACCAGAAATCTCAAACTTCGATTCGCCGTAACTTTTTCGTTAACCGTCGGATAGGGCCCAAATTTTTTGACAAGCTTCTTAATCCCCTAAACTTCACATCCAACGGTGGAATTTAGTTTCTTAGTATCCTATAATAAATTCCTAATTTTCTCTTTTCGGCTGATTTCTATCATTTAAAACGCCGATTTAACCTCCGATTCCGCTTAGATAATTTTGCCCATTGCTACAAGTGTCTCCTACACAACCCCTACTGCTTATAATTACTACTCACCTAGCTCCCAAAATTGTTTAAGCAATTAATCTACCCGTTCTCTACACTATAAACCTATTAACTCACTAATTAGGCTTGGAAATTAAATTAGGGATGTTACAATTCTCCCCCACTTATTAGAATTTCGTCCCCAAAATTCCGTTCAATTCCTTCAAATGGAGAACCATCCCATACAAAGGGTTGCTAAACTATCATACCCACTTAGCTTCGGTTCTACTCCCCCACTTGGAATCGGCATACTACCTTGCTTAAGTACGCCACCGGACTCATGCATCCAATGAAGAATACAAATCGTGGTTTAGTTTGGTTAGACTCGAAGCAAATCGCTCTAAGGTTTTTGAGGTTTACTCCAATTTCGGTCAAACATTGCAAGTGTCCTACTAAAAAGACTTTTAATAAACCTCGGGTTTCTAAAATCAAGAGCAATTTCTCCATTAGATTGGAGATGGCTTCTAAGGTCAACTGGGTCTTTCCCAGACATTTTACTTTAAACATCTGGAAGGGGTGCTAATCAAATTGGTTCCTTCATTCGAGGCTTAATTGGTCTTGTGCCATTTATAGTCCTCAGATGACATCAATCATTAATAAACATAAGATTCGGGGTATCAGTCTAAATCTCATATCCATTAATGATAGGGTCATTGTCAGGTTTACAAATAGCACTATAACTTAACAACTGCCGCATTCAAAACAACCCAAAACTATTTCTATACTCGATCTAAACGGCAGCGTTAATAGAGATCTAATCACAATCTACCTAGTGATCTACAACTTAGGCACTATTCTTAAGTCCTAAGCAATCACACTCATTGACAAGTAAACAGTTAGCACATACATAACAATCAAAGTTCAAATATGCACACCAACATTTCATATCAGCGCATGATTGCAAACACTAACTTAGCAATCTCTACTTGATTCTAATCCAATCCTGATCTACCTGAATCAGCCCTAGAATTCAGGTCTAAGTCTATATACACATCTTAGATAATCTGTACACATTTCAAATGCAATCCAAGAAGAGCTTGAAAATTTTCATGCCATGATAAAAACTTTGATAAAAGCAATCACTTTGCATGAGGGTTAAAATTCAATAGATAAGACCTCATACATTCAAGGTATGTGTATCTTTATGAAAATCAGAATAGCGTTCGGGAAATTCGTTTGTTCATTTATGCATTTATAAAATCAGAAGGATATGCCGAAAAACATGCATGTGTTCATCTATGTTTAGAAATTTTGCTTATCATACAAGGAAGTCATTTACATATGCATAAGTCAAAGTAGCACATCAACAAATATTGATGTGATGGTGTGTCGATAGAGTCGTTATTTTTGAAAATCAAATTCCTATCTTGATGGAAAAACATTTTGATTTGTTTTACGTAAAATTCTTAGGAAAAGATTAAATCAGGAAAATTTATTTTACACTTTAAAACTTTGATATGTTCATGCCAAATAACTTGGATGAAGTTCCAAAAACAAATTTTATAAAGCAAAGCATATCTTTTTGTAAAGGATTTTCTCCATCTAATTTCGGGAGATTTAGGTGAAGGATTATAACCTTTCTCAAGATTAGCCAACTCAATGAGAATGGGAGTATGTGGTTTACTAGAAAGTTTATTTCAATGCTTCTCAAACAATCAAAATAGTCACATTCCCTTTGACTTTGAGTTCGACAACTAAGCTTCATTCCGAATTGAGTAAAGTCACATAGAAGGGTTCCTATTTAATCAGCGTGGGGATCGATTAAAAGAATAAATTAGTTCACCGCTTGATTACTTAGGAATCCTTGGTTGACTCACTAGCTTTTCAAAATTTCTCTACACAACTTAGTACTCAATTTGGAAGAATTTCTGGTTCTATTAGAACAGAAAAATTCATTTTTGAATTCAATTTCAAAACATGAAAATTCATTGGGGTTGCTATCACACTTGAAAATCGAATGGTTTTAAGCTCGAAACAGTTTTCATCATGCACATGTTCAAACAATAACAATTATCATCAAAATGCACAAATCATCATGTAGGCATACACCAGACAATACATAGCATCACATTCATTCATTTCCAAACACATAACCTAGCTCTATGCAATCACCTAGGATTCCAGGCATCTATTCGTCTAAACTTAAGACTATCACTATGTACTATCTTAGGGTTTCCTACATTCAAGTCTAGACATCTGAATCCTAGCAACTTACCATAGCTAACTAGGATTCCTAACTAGCTACTTCTCTTATCTTAAGACAAGACAATACTTCCTACACTTCCGTTGCGCAACTCTGATTCTAAAATATTTACGCATACGGAAACCTATGACAAAGACCTCTAATCCTCTAAATTTGGGATCTCACTAAATTCCCAAAATACTCGCCGAAACTTAAGGACAGGATGATGATATCTCCCAATAGATGTACACTTGAGGTGATCAGGCTCAATCATATATCATATTGATGATAAGACCATTCTCGTCTCACTTAAGTTAGAAACACATAGCCTATTAGTTTTAAAAACGTTGAAATCTTGTTTTGTGTGTCACATTTAGAGTTGGTTTACTTGGCGCGAAACTAAAGATCACTTCCTCTCGGTGGGGTAGCAATCTCGTGCTCTTGCCCGTTGGGGTATTGCTTTCCTTAGTCTCGTCATTCATCCACTTCTAAATATGACTCATTGATTTTCCACAAGATTTTCAGGTTTAGCATGGTAAACTGAACATAGTTTAAGTGAACTTAGAAAAGATTTTCCAATGCCTACCATGCCTCTCGAAAGAAATCGTCAGATACTAATCGCGCTCCTCAAATCACTAAACAAACTTAGAAGAATCTAAGCTCCTTACTACCCTAGACTCAGCAACTATGCCTATTATCATGCTAACAATAATACCTAATTAAACCACAAAGCAGTTTGATATCTAACTACAAGTTACTCGCTTGATGAGTAACTACAGGAGTAATGAGTTACTCCCCCTTCAGGCCGAGGAAAAACTGCTCTGATACTATAAATGTAACACCTAGAATAATAACCCATAATATTAGAATAGCGACTTGAAAATTTCTTGATGAAAACCCCTGGATTAGTTTCAATTCATATAAAAACTCATAATCCTACTGTTCATTTATAAAACTTCTCAGTAAAATCGAACAGAGTTTTCTTTGTTTGAAAGGCATTTCCAAGATATTACTTTAACCTGTAAAATTTATCCAAAGCAGATTTAAATACATCAGAGACCGGCGGGGCCCAAAATATTGTTCAGTCCACTTAGAACATTAGTTCAAAAGGGATACAAATAACTTCTCAAACTCTTAGTTTTCCAAAAAGATTAAGTAAATGAAATACAACAAAACTTCCCAAAATAACCCGTGACCGATATACATTCCACGTGGTGGGATGTACTCCTGCCCGGCCAGACTTGTGTATGCTCCTTCGGTACCTGTAAAAATATAGCAAGAAGGGTAGCATTACACAGTACTAAGGAAAATAGCTTCTAAGAAGCATAGATGACAAACTAGGCCCTATCACAATAGAAATTATCTATTAAACTAATATCCCTTTTCAGGTAATTACATACAAGCTCATTTTCAATAAAATAAGTCCTATGTCCATACTACCTTCCTAGCAATTCTACATTCATTCTTAAATTACTTTTCAATTCCACTTACATTAACATCTTCCATTTTCCAAATTCCATTCTCATAAATTACCAACTCACGTATATATATCATTATTTTCATAAAGTCTTTTTATTCTATTTTCTTCCATTAAATTCACATTTCTCTTTCATTTTCCCCTAGTCACGACCTACTGCGTCCGCACTAATGTGCTGGTCACGACTTACAGCGTCCGGATATATTTTACTTTCATTCTCCCCTGGTCACGACCTACTGCGTCCGCACCCATGCGCGGTCACGTCTTACTGTGTCCGGGTATGTTTCATTTCATTCTGTCCCTGGTCACGACCTACTGCGTCCGCACTCGCGTGACGTCTTACTGCGTCCGGGTATGTTTCATTTCATTCTGTCCCTGGTCACGACCTACTGCGTCCGCACTCGCGTGACGTCTTACTACGTCCGGGTATGTTTCATTTCATTCTGTCCCTGGTCACGACCTACTGCGTCCGCACTCGCATGACGTCTTACTGCGTCCGGGTATGTTTCATTTCATGGTTATAACAACGTCACATCTCATGAATATTCAAGCACAAACATCATTTCAATATCACATATTATCATACAACCATTATTGTCACATTTACACTTAACAAATTTAATCAAGCACGACATCCATCAGAGTTCCTTGACACTCAATCACCATCCTCTAACTTATGATTCGAATAATAATAATAATATCACTTCCCTTTTACCAAACTAGTTATCCTTAATCCATTCTTTAATTACTCAATCATAATTTTCCATCCTTCCCACCTTACTTAGACCTTTCTATATGACTTGCCTACGTTAACACTTAGTCCATTATTTGCTTTACGAGCCACCAAACCAAACACGATTATGAACATACATCAATGACGAGTAACAATCAACAGATGGTAAACACAACAGTCGACATACTCAGGTATGTCCCAGGGTACTATAAAATAATTCAGCTCCCTAGGGTTCTTCACTTCCTACTTAATTAGCATATATTCTACACATTTAGTAGCAATTATATCCTATGTTTCATTCTCTAAATCCATTATCTACACCTCGTCATCATTACAACGACCTAGAAACTATAACCTGAGCAAAGGTAATACAAAACCCCTCTTACCTCAACCCTGGTGAGAGAGTGTCAAGACCTCAAGTCCCAAGCTTGCTTTTAGCCCTTGAGTTTCCCCACACCTCACTTGAAGTATCCCAAGCCCTAGCTTTTCTCCTTAAGTCCTAGGCTCCTCAAACCCCATACCCATGGTGTGTATATTCTCCGGTGATGATGGGTGACCTTGGCTCCTATGATAAAGGCATGTGTATGTGTGCCTCCTCATAGTTATGAAGTTTAGAAGTTCAAGGGAAACTAGAGGAGGAGGCCACGAATTATTGGGAATTTATTGGGTGGTCTTTGGTGCTTGAAATACTAGCAAGGTTGATGGTGGTGGTAATCCATGGGGTGGTTGAGGGTGATGGTGTTATGTTGTTGGTTCTTGGACCCATGAGGGAAAACATGATGAAGATGTAGAAGGTGAGGCCATGGTGCTTTGGGTGATGGTGTGTAGTTGCTTTTTGGTTCTTGGTTGGTAGAAGTTGTTGATGAGGATGATGATGGTGCTTGCTCTTGGATCAAGAGAGTGGATGATGGTGTTTTTTGGTTCTTAGAATCCATGGATAGAAGGAAGGAGAAACATGATGGAAGAGGAAGAAGAAGGTGTGTTGGTGGTGGGATGGCTTTGTTTTATGATGCCCCTTGCCAAGAAAGAGAAATCGTGTGGCTGGGATTGGGCAACTTGGTGCCCAAGTTGAAATCTGGTGGCTGAAAACGCACCAGATCTGATGCGCGCGCTGGTGCTACTGATGCGAGCTGGTGCGCCATTTTCCATGGCTGGTGCGCATAGGGCGCGCCTGGGCACATCATTGGCGCGCCTGAGCGTGGCCACGCACCAAGCTGGTGCTGCGGAGTGAGCTAGTGCGCGCGCTGGTGCTACTGATGCGAGCTGGTGCGCCATTTTCCATGGCTGGTGCGCATAGGGCGCGCCTGGGCGCATGGAGGGCGCGCCTGGGCGAAAATCTTTCTGAATTGGTGCACCTGTTGCACCCTGGTGCGCCTGGGCGTGCATCAGAAATCTCAAACTTCGATTCGCCGTAACTTTTTCGTTAACCGTCTGATCGGACCCAAATTTTTTGACAAGCTTCTTAATCCCCTAAACTTCACATCCAACGGTGGAATTTAGTTTCTTAGTATCTTATAATAAATTCCTAATTTTCTCTTTTAGATCTTCAGTTGATCCTAACCAGATTCTAAGAGCATAATTATCCGACATTATCTCACATAGTCCTGGTTCAGTACAACTCTGATACAGGGCCCAAACGGCCCATATCAGCCTCCCCCAAACCCTATAAATAGCTAATCACAGCTAGGGTTTCAGGTAAGTACTCTCTTCCCTAAGTTGACACTCTGCACACACACGTTGACTAGGGAGACCCTGCTTTTCCCAACTGGAACTGCAGAAATACCACAAGTCACATATTAACACTTGATCCTCTCTTGGGCTCCTGGTTTCCATAATCTTGAGCACTTAGGGGGTTAAGGACATCTAGTGTTCCAGGACACTACATTGGCGCCGTCTGTGGGGAGCGAATAACTAGTATTCCCACATCCACTGTACTCATGGCAAACGATAAGGGTAATCAAGGAGATCTCCGCCGTCGCCTCCGTGGGAGGCCACCCAAGAACGGGGAAAACGTTAGGGACATAATCGCCCCAGGAAGACCAATTGAAGGCAATCAGGCTGATGTTATTCTAGTTCCGCCAGTTCCTCCGGCGGGTCAGGCGCAAGCCACGGTTCTTCCGGCTACTCAGGCACAAGTCACTGTTACTCCTCGCATGGAAGGCGGCGGAGGGCGATCCAACCCTCGCACTGTTCCAGATGGTCATGTTTCAGAATGGCATGATACTACAGATTCTAGACCACATCAATCTCGGAGGGCTCCTGTTGGATCACGAACTAGGGAGGATCGGCGAGTTGAGCGTTCAGCTCATCGTGATCATTCCCGAGCCGAGCGATCCGACGGGGAAATACCTCACTTGACAAGGGGTCGTTTTGGAACACTTCAAGGTGGTCAACGTTCTGAAACAGAGGGCAGGTCTTACATGACTACCTCTTCGGCCCGAAGGATAGAAGAATCAATCATGGAAATTTTGAGAACTCGGACTTCCCTGATTGAGAAATAGAATCAGGCTATTGCTGCTCTTCAGCAGCAGAGCATGGCAAGAACGGCCGAGCAAGGCCCTAACGTGGCTCTCGGCAACCCGAGCAATCTACCTCCACCCCCACCCCTCAACTTGAACAGGGAACCTCATCCTGGACATCCTTTCACAGTCGAGATTATGGCATTTCAAACCCCGCAGACTTATGTGGGCCATCAAAATATCCCTCGGTACACTGGGACAACTGATCTGATGGACCACATTACGGCTTACGAGTCTTCCATGATGTTTTACGGAGGAGGGGATTTCATGAAGTGCCGCGCTTTCTCAATGACCTTGGGCTCGGCACCTTTGAGATGGTTCAATTCCCTACCTGCTAATTCAATTCACTCTTGGGTCGAGCTTAGAAGAGCATTCCTAAATAGATACACAGCCAGTATGTCACAGCCGAAGTCAGACCACTCACTAGCTGGAGTCGCCCAGAGACCTGACGAGTCTCTACGCAACTACCTAGCTCGGTACCAACAAGAAGCTAGTGGCATATCAGGTCTGCAGTCTGGAGTCTCTGTCCTCTTGCTCACTCAAGACTTGCGAGATGGAGATTTCAAGGATTGTTTGATTGGGGAACCACCAAAGGATATGGCCGAGCTTAGGGAAAGGTCCAGGAAGTTTGTTAATCTGGAAGAATTTCATAGGATTAGTACCGCGGCACGGGGTAAAGAAGAACGTCAAGAGCAGCGCCCTCGTCAAAACGATCCTCGCCAAAGCGATCGTTTTCGAGATAGCAGGGGGAGGAAGGACAAAAGAGAAAGAGAGAGAGGTGAAAAACTGCCTCCTAAAGGCAAGTACGATGAGTACACCTAGCTTACAGTCCCGAGGAGTCAAATCCTTCGTGAGACTATGCATACCGAGATGCGAAATATCACTCGGCCACCAGCACTGAGAAGAGCTGCTCAAAAGGACAAGACGAAGTATTGTGACCATCATGGCGGATGGGGGCGTACCACTGACCAGTGTACCATGCTAAAGGACTTGATGGAAGAAATGGTGAGGGATGGAAAGCTTCAACAATACATTGGCGAAGCATTGCAGAAGCGGGCTAAAAGAAGAAGTCATTCCCCACCTAGATCCGAGCAAAAACAAAAGAACAGAAGCCCTTCACCACCTACAGGGGGAGCCTCTACCCTTCTGTCCGAACAGGATAAAGGTAGAGAGACCTTTCTGATTAACACCATTGCTGGAGGGTTTGCAGGTGGAGGGGAGAAAAGAGGTGATCGAAAGTGTAACATCCCAAAAATCTGGTCCATTGAAAAATGCGAGTTAACAAAAACTCTTTCATAATGAAAGTGTGAAAACCAAAAGTACTTTTCATAAGGGTGATATTTCCTTTACAAAATATTCTGAGTGTAAAATACTTATATAATACAAACTCCCAAAAACCCCTTTCTTTTTTTTTACACCCAGAGCATTGGTCTTCACAACTCGATCCTTCTACAGGAGTGACGAGACGTCATCCTGGCTGCTTCTTCTAGACACCTCCACTCCTACAGGAGTGACTTCAGTTCTGTCCTTTGAAAGAACCTACCACCACAAACATGGTAGATGGGAGTAAGTCACTTGTCATATCGCCTAAGCAGATTATATGATTGGTCAAACACAAACATTACAGATATCATTTCAACATAATAAATGCATGCCCAAGAGTCTTATTAAACAACATTGGCTAAAACCATTAATCTCTCATGCTATGCATGCACGTCTCTCAAATCATTTCTCCATAATCAACTCTTCCAGAAAACAACACTCTGGGATAGGCAATCGTGCGCTCGATGTTTCCACAACCTGTATAGCGGCCACACCGTTCTATACTAGAACCCCATCGACCACGATCTTAAAATGATACAAGGGGATTATCCCTGAACCATTGTTCACCAATAGTTCTAGGCCCTTGTCATTTCTACGGTGGCGGCCACACCGTTCCAACCATCTCATGTAGCGGCCACACCGTACTACATGGTTTCCAATCCCGCATGCACCTCACTGAACGATTCCCTGTACACCATGCATGAGATGCGTCACACATATATTAATCATCACATCATACACATGGCGGCCACACCGTTCCATGCCTTCATATAGCGGCCACACCGTACTATATGGAATCACATACATATGGCGGCCACACCGTTCCACATGTCTTCGTATAGCGGCCACACCATACTATACGGAATCACACACATATGGCGGCCACACCGTTCCACATGTCTTCGTATAGCAGCCACACCGTTCCATACGGAAATCCATAACACATACCCCACATATGGCGGCCACACCGTTCCACATGTCTTCGTATAGCGGCCACACCGTACTATACGGAATCCTTTAAGCATAATGACTTCTTGCAGGAGTTAGTCCATAACTTATGGAAATCAGGGTGAACCCACTCATCCAACATTCACATATCCGAATCGGGCACAAGCCCTAACGCATTTGGATTGAATCCTCATACTCAACAAGCATCACCACTCTTGCATTATCATTAATACTCCTTAAGTCATAGTCTATTTATGTTCCAAGGTATTGGACTTACTCCATTCATCATCATAAGGTAATAATTTCTTTCTTATGTCCTTTAAGCTATTAACTTTTTATATTCTAAGACATTAATTACCAAGTAGACATGATCATGCTTATCAAATCCTTTCTCAACATCATACCCAAATCTTGAACTATTAGTCACATTCAATATCCTCCAATGCCAACATGATCATTTTCAATTCAAAGAGGACATGATGATTATTTCACAATTCATTCCATGTGAACCAACTTAACTAGTGATTGAACTCAAATAATGGCTCATGCCCCATATGCAATCTTCACCATCATATTTAGCACTAGGAAAACATCTAATGCAAGTAAGATGCTCATATTTATTGTATTTTCAATTTTACAATTTAAGTTATCAGCATGATGCATGAGTCTAGCTCTCAATCCTCCAGAATGAATGCAATTCCTAAACTTAAAAGAATTGATTGGTATATCCCACTTAATAATATCTCGTATTATTAAGTCAATAACTTTACATTATCATCAATCAATCTCTTTTAAGTCCTAGATTATTTGGACTATTATCACTTAAGTGTAAACAAAATGATTCAGAATTGAAAATGGCATTTCTTAATTTTCTAAACAGAAATACTCGAGTATTTTCCATAATACTCGAGTAGTTCATCAGTTTCCAGTTTTTACTCGAGTAGTTCATAAATATACTCGAGTCGTTCATGTCTTTTCAGAAAAACTAAGTTTCAGAACTTCATAAATATACTCGAGTAATTCATGAGATACTCGAGTAGTCCATTACCCAGAATACTCGAGTAGTTCGTGTATTACTCGAGTGTCCAATCTGATTCTCAAGTTGGTGTGCCAATTTTCACTCTGGTGCACCACGAAATACTCGAGTGTTAAGTCATATACTCGAGTATTTGCATACAGACCAGACTGAAACTTGATTTTTACATACCATTTTCAATTCTAATCATTTCTACTTCAATCCAATGATCCACAGAGTTCATATACCATACAACAAGTATGTTCAAACACTTAGAACTCCACAAATTACACAGAATCGAATTTGAGCACCAATTATGCATAAAACCATATTTCCAACAACTTGACATGCCAAATTCAATTCTGAGTAATTCTAACTCAATCCAATGGTCAAATGAGCTCTATTTATATAATTAAAACTTGTCTCAACACAAAGATCCCAACAATTCACAGAGGACCCTATCATGCTCCTATTTATGCATAAACTACATATTATGCAACTCAACATAACAATATCACATTTACCCACAATTAACATAGAAACTGAGTTTGTACAGCACAAATGCAGTATTTAGAACTTACTCCAAACTTATCCAATGTCCATTGATGGCTTACCATAAACATACCACATCAAGATCATGATTTATCACATTTGTCAATTATAACTCAACCAAACTCATAAGTCCCTATAGCTTAATTTCATTAATTCAATTCAGACATTAATCATGTTATAAATTAAGTGACCAAGTGATTGTCTGAACCTCCAAGTCCAACAAACATGTCTTGGTCCAATTCACATAGCACTCACAAAACTAAATTCACAATCTATAATCCTAGCAATATGAATGACTTCTCCCATACCTTGGACAACACTTAGACAAGCTTAAAAACACCCAAGAACAACAGTAGCCACACAGCAGCCACCAATCTAGCACACACCACTTCAGCCACCAAAGAGCCGAACCATTGTGAGCAGAGTCCAAAGACCATATTGTTTGAGTGAGTAATCGTGCACAAAAATTGGGGAAAAAGGTTAGAATCTACTCTCTGCAACATGCATGAGAGATTAAAACCAAATTGGAACCAAGAGGGTTCATGAGCTTACCACAATTGAGGATCAAAGTGAGCTCCAAGAACCAGTTGACAGCAACCAAACCCCCACTTTTGAGCTTCGATTCTTCCAACACTCAAACTCTCAACTCACAATTTTTGTGTCTATACAAAGCTCTAGATGTGAGCTTCGTATTGGTGTATGATTTGTGACCTAACTCTACTCAAGGAAGGAGAATCGAACCAGAGAAATCAAAAACCCTAACTTCAGATTCCAGAACAAAAATGGCCAAAATGGTTGATCTTCATCAACAAGAGTTTAAATACTCGAATTCACAGCTCATGCAGGTCGACACGAAGCTATGGTCGTGTCCCTGAGTTGATAACGTGTCAACTCGTGAGGTTTCTGAGTTGGTGACTCAGCCAACGCACTCACGAGTGCAACTCTGTGCAAAATACTCGAGTCTTTTCAGAAAGACTCGAGTCTTTTTGCCAAAATAGTAAAAATAAATATTTTTATTTCCTTTTCATCCAAAATCTTCCCATTATTATTTTTAAATCCTAAAACAGGGACTACTATGTAAAAACATTATTTTCATATGTTAATGATTTCCAATCCTTTTCATGCATAATAAATCATTAAAAATCAAGGATATTAATAAAATAATTAATTACAAATAAACCTTTATAATTAATTTTTATTAATCAAGATTTAAAAATTTGGGGTGTTACAGAAAGAAGTATGTGGGGCAAGTCCTTTCGGTGGCAAACCGACCAATCCAAAAACCCAAAAAGAAGAACATCGTCATCAGCTTCAGTGACGAGGATTTTCCTGATATTATCCAAGACCACAATGATCCAATGGTTGTTACAGCCATGCTCGGCAATTACGAAGTAAAGAGGATTCTCGTGGATCAGGGGAGTTCGGCTGACATTATGTTCCTGGATCTGTTCGAAGCCTTGAGACTGAAAAGATCTGACCTAACCCCGTTCGAGGGAAGTTTGATTGGTTTTACGGGCCATTCTATTGTTCCTCTAGGGCATATCCACCTCCCAGTTACCATGGGGGAACAACCATCTGCTCGAACTGAGATAGTGAAGTTTCTGGTTGTCCAGGCTCCGTCGGCATACAACGCCATCCTCAGCCGAACTGCACTCCAGTCCTTTGGTGTCGTTGTATCAACTGTCCACCTAGCTATGAAGTTTCCAGGGTCTGACGATAAGGTGGTAACGGTACGTTCCGAGCAAGATCTAGCTCGGAAGTGTTACAATATCAGCCTGGGCAAAATGAAGCTTGAAGATGAGAAGATTATGCAAGAACCACTCAACAAGGGAAGTGTCAACTTGGCAGATCTTGACGTAAGGGAGGAGGATGAAACTAGGCCAACCCCTCAAGGGGATTTCAAGAAGGTAATCTTGGGTTCTGATCCATCTCGTTGTGTCAAGATTGGCGTTGGTCTTGCTGAGGAAGTTGAAAGAGAACTGACAGAACTGCTTGTAGAAAACAAAGACCTATTTGCTTGGACCTCAGCAGACATGCCAGGAATTGATCCGAATTTTATTTGCCATAAATTAAGCGTGTACCCTGGTGCCAAGCCAGTTTGTCAAAAGAAAAGGCGGGTCGGAACCGAGAAGGCTCAAGCAACAGAAGAAAAGGTTGCCGAACTACTTGAAGCAGGGTTCATCAGGGAAGTGGTGTACACCGATTGGTTGGCTAATCCAGTACTGGTTAAGAAATCCAATGGAAAGTGGAGAATGTGCGTGGATTATACATACTTGAACAAGGTCTGCCCCAAGGACCAATACCCACTTCCCTGCATAGACAAATTAGTAGATAGCTCGGCAGGATATCAGAGATTGTCCTTCATGGACGCTTATTCGGGCTACAATCAGATCCCGATGTATCCTCCAGATCACGTGAAGACTTCATTCGTCACTGAAAATGCCACGTATTGTTACAACGTCATGCCCTTCGGACTTAAGAACGCTGGGGCGACTTAACAGCGGATGATGAACAAGGTGTTCGGCCCACTTATTGGGCCGAGAATGGAGGTATACATCAACGATATGATTTCTAAGAGTTTAAAGGAAGAAGACCATGCTAAGGATTTGAAGATCATCCTCGGCAGAATTTGGCAATTCGATATGAGGTTGAATCCGGAAAAATGCACCTTTGGGGTTCCTGCTGGGTCGTTCCTCGGATTCATGCTCACTGAACGTGGGATCGAGGCAAATCTAGAGAAATGTCAGGCTATCCTCGAGATGAAGAGTCCCTCTGACATCAAGGGTGTATAGAAACTGGCAGGTCGGGTAGCAGCTCTTTCCCGATTTTTGTCCCAGTCAGCTCGGAAGGCTCTACCGTGGTACCAACTGCTGAAGAAAGAAAAGGAAAAGACATTTGAATGGAACGAGGCATGCGAAAAGGCCTTCACTGACCTTAAACAGTATCTGGCATCTCCCCCAATCTTATCTAGTCCTGTAACTGGAGAAATTCTTTTTCTTTACTTATCAGTGGGTGATTCGGTCGTCAGCTCGGTTCTGGTCCGGGAAGAATCAGGCAAAGAATCCCCTGTTTATTTTGTTAGCCGATCGCTTCAAGGACCAGAGTTAAGGTACCAGAAGGTGGAAAAACTAGCTTTTTGTTTGGTTATCACGGCCAGAAGAATGCGACAATACTTCCAGAGCCACCACATCACGGTCAGAACAGCTCAGCCGATCCGTCAGATTCTTCAGAAACCCGACTTGGCAGGCAGAATGGTGACTTGGGCCATTGAACTATCCGAGTTCGACATCACTTTCGAACCGAGGAAGGCAATGAAATCCCAGGTCCTAGCTGATTTTCTCACCGAGTTCACTGAGCCATTGACGAGCTCAAACTTGGACTGGAGCATTTATGTCGATGGGTCAAGCAACAAGCTCGGAGCAGGTACTGGAATAATCCTGGAGAATTCCGAGGGTGTTACCCTGGAATATTCTTTGAAGTTCGGATTTCCTACTTCAAATAATCAGGCGGAGTATGAAGCTGTAATGGGTGGTCTAAGAATGGCAAAAGAAGTGGGGGCCCGAGAAGTGAAGATTTTCAGCGATTCTCAGTTGGTGGTTTCGCAAGTTAAAGGTGATTATCAGGCTAAGGAACCCATCCTCCAAAAGTATCTGGAGAAGGTGAAGTTCCTATCTTCGGAGTTCGCCAAGGTCGAATTCTGCCACATCCCAAGGGAAAGCAATGGCTGAGCGGACATTCTTTCTAAACTCGCTTCAACAAAAGGCCCTGGTAATAACAAAACGTTGATCCAAGAAATGGTGCACGGACCTAGCGTTGTCCTCTCTGTTTCAGTGGATCCAAGTTGGACTGCTCCGATCATGAGTTACTTGGAACAAGGAGTTTTGCCAACTGATCCAATTGAGGCCAAGAAACTCGTAAGGAAAGCATCACAATTTGCCCTGGTTGATGGAATACTGTTTCGCCGAGGGGTCAGTGGCCCCATGCTCAGATGTTTGGATCCCGCTGAAGCAAAACAGACAATGGAAGAGGTTCATGGGGGTATCGGAAGTCATCATGTTGGAGGGAAATCATTGGCCAAGAAGATTATAAGGGCAGGATACAACTGGCCGACCCTTCAGCAAGATGCGATCAATCATGTGAAGAGATGCGAAAAATGTCAGTTTCACAGCGATGTCTACCAGAAGCCAGCCGAGGAACTCCATTCACTTTCATCTCCCTATCCCTTCTATCAATGGGGAATGGATTTGATTGGCCAGTTCCCCACCGCACCAGGACAGCTAAAGTGGGTGATAGTGGCCATTGATTATTTTACCAAGTGGATTGAAGCTGAGCCTCTGGCAACTATCTCGTCGGCAAAGGTTCAAAAATTCTTTGAGAGACAGGTTGTAGCTCGGTTTGGAGTACCCCAAGTTTTGGTAACGGACAACGGAACTCAATTTGCTGCGAAGGCATTCCAAGACTTGGTTAACGCTTTAAACATTGAGCACTATTTTTCCTCAGTCGAGCACCCTCAGACCAATGGACAAGTAGAATCAGTGAACCGATCTATCATCCAGGGGATAAAGAAGAGGCTCGTCGGTGCAAAATGAAATTGGTTGGAGAATTTTCATGAAGTGCTTTGGTCATATCGCACCACCATACAGACTTCGATAGGAGAAACTCCTTATCGGCTTACTTATGGTTGCGATGCAGTCATCCCGATAGAAAGAATCATCCCTTCATTCTGAGCCATACAGCAACCGAACCCCCTCAACAACACTTTACTGTGTGAGGACCTCGTTCTATCGGAAGAAGTCAGAGATCTAGCCGCCGAACGTGAAAGACATGCCAAGCTTATGCAAGCGAAAGGGTATAATCGCTCGGTAGTACCTAGAGAGTTCGAGGTAGGCGACCTCGTCCTAAGAAGAGCTGACATTGGCCTCAAGAATGCTAAGGACGGGAAACTGGCTCAAAACTGGGAAGGGCCATACCGAGTAGCTTCCAAAACAGGAACGAGAGCCTACAAGCTCGAGACTCTCTCGGGTGATCTCATCAACAACACATGGAACGTGGCAAAGCTTAGAGCATATTTCAGTTAGAGTTTTTTATCCAGTTTCAATTCTGTTTTTAATTGTTTTTATTTCATTATTACCCTTGTTCTGTTAGGATTGTTTATTTTTTATGATGGTGTACGCTCGGTGGAACTCCGAGCCCATTGTATTTACTGCTTCGAATGAATAAAAGTTCTGTTATTGTATTCATTGTATTTACGTACTTTTCCTCATAATCGATTAGCCACCGTTTATGACGCGAGCGATTATAAACAGCTCAAACAAGAGCTTATAACTCGTCAAGTACCTTAAAAAGATTCCCGATTCAAACATGATTTGTTTTAAAAATCATTTATACATCGTGGATAGAGGAACCCACCTCGGCTAAAGTGCTGGAGTTCCGAGGTCTTAACACTTGAATTCTTAACAAAAAGAACAGAAAGAAGCATAAAATAAAAGCGGATATTATAAATATTCAGAACCAGTTACAAAAAAGTTATTCAAACCCATCTATTGGGGCAGATGCAAAAGTAAAAAGGCAAAAGAAAAAAGCTACTCTATGTCAGACAGTACTACGCTGTCAGGATCGAACTTATCATCTTCCTCTTCCTCATCTTCGGCACTCTCGGCCCCTTCTTCCTCGGACTCCTCAGCCAAATGATCGGGTAGATCAGTCCTGCCCATATCAATTGGGACCCCACTTGCATCCACTATCCGACCATTTTTAGTAGCAAAGTTAGGGTCTGCACCCTTGGTCACGAGACCAGGATTCAAGATGCGAAGTTGTTCGGCGGTGTTGAGGAAAGAATCTCCAACCGCATGATCCCAATTAAACAGATTCTCCTCGGCTGCCTTCTTATGCTTAAGAGCTTTCGCTCTCATCTTGTCCAAAGAGGCTCGGAGCCCAGTAACCTCATCCCTAGCATATTCAAGTTGCTCCTGAGCCACAGCAGCATCCTCCTTAGCCTTTCTCAGGATTTCCTCGGATTGCCTCATCTTTTCCTCGGCCTCTTGAAGAGTTTTTTCAGCAGTTTCCTTATCAGCTTCGGCCTTAGCCTTGGCGCCTTCAGCTTCCTGCATTCCTTTCTGCAGTTTTTCATTTTCGGCAGCAGTGCTTGAAGTTTTTTCTCAAAGCCTTCCACCTGAAGCTGCAAGTAGTCTTCCCGAGCGTCAGCATCATTTCTTTTCTTTTTCTCTTCGGGGGCCACCCCAGCATGAACGTCATCACCACGCTTACCGAGGTAATGGAGAATGCTTGCACCACTTAGGAGACTCCTCACCAAGGCCAAACAATTATTTTCCCAGGTACCTGGGGTCCAGGCACCTATCACTTCAGCGTCCTCGGGAGGAAAGACAGTTGCAGTAAAGGAATCTGACATCTTCTTAGCCCACACAGTTTTGGCGACGGCGTCGTCCATACCCTCAGTAACTTGAATCCCCTTGTGGGGCTTACTCAGGTTGAGCCAATCACCAGTCAATCCTTTACCTTTTTCCACCCGAGCCCTTTTGGAGGGACGCTCAGGAGTACTTTTAGCACTTTGTTGCGCCTCTAAATGGATGGTTTGTTCAACATTTTCGACGGCATGAAGTACATCGGCTGGGATGGTTCGAGGGGCAACTTTAGGACTTTCCGTTGGAGTTGGAGTTGGCTTTGAGGTTTGGCTTTTAGCCGAGGATCCCGAACCTCCCTTCACAGTAGCTAGCTGAGCCATCCTGGCCGAAGCAGTTGCACTCTTCTTGGCTTTTGACGCTTTCTTCCCCATTTTTTCTGCAATAAGAAAAAATATGTTATATTGAGCAAAAAAAAAACAATACCCAGTTCGGCCTTCACTTCGGCCCGTGTCCTCTTCAACAGAATTTGCTTTGTATCAATTTGACCATTCGCTCGAAGATACTCCCAAACTCGGTCGCATAACCGCCTCTCGGCTTTAGTTAAATCGGCCTTATAATCAAATTGATACAGGGAGGCCCCTCGGTTATAAATGCCGTTAGACCTACTCAAAGGGAATTGAGGCACAACCTTAATTTCCCCTTATTCCTCAACTTGTTCCATGAACCAGCACACTTCGGCTCTAGTGTATTCGTATTGGAAGAAGAGCGGTTTGAAGGACTTCTAAGAATCGGTAACTTTGGCGAAAAGGGCATGGTCCCTCCGAGCCTTCAAGGACACCCAAAGTCCCTTTGAGTCACCGAACTTATTTACTTGGGGGGCATACAACCAGAAGAAGGATCGTAACGTAGCTAATAGACCTTCGGCGTCGCAAAACTGTTGAAACGCCCTGACAAAGGCCCACCCGCTTGGATGTAGCTGGCTCGGGGCTATACCTAAATGCTTTAGGACTTCTATTTCAAAGGTGGAAAAGGGCGTGCGGATTCCGACCTTTGTCACTATTTCCTCGTAAAAGTAAAAGAATTGTCGGTTTTCAGGCACTTGGAGGCATATCCGGTCGTCTATGCTCGCATGTCTCAATACTGTAAGATCCATGAAGAATGTTTTGATAAATGCCAAAAGGTTTTTGAACAAGCTACAAATGTGTTGATCAAGTTCAAGCTCAACAAGCAACAACAAACATCAAGTTATGAAGAGAGAGCCAACTCATGAAGACTTAGTTTGGTAGTTTATGTTTTAATGTTTTATCTTTTGCCTCACAAGTCTTTTAGTTTATGAGTTTGGGTAGAATTTATTAGAGGGTAGTGAATCTCTTTTTATTGCATGATTATATCATATTTTGAGTATTCACTTTGTCTAAAATCAATAGGTGGCTTAAAGGTTTGAAAGAAAAGGTTTAGTTTTTGAGAAAACAAGTTTTAAGTGATTTTTAATGTTAATAATCGATTAACAGATTTTGATAATTGATTAACAGTGTATTTTGTACTGATAATCGATTAACAAACTTTTGATAATCGATTATCTGAACTTTTACTCGAGTGAAACTTATGCAGCTTTCGTATTACTCGAGTAACACTCATTTCACTCGAGTAACTTGATCAGATATGGTTTTTTAAATACGTTTTTCACTTCTCAAAAGCCATTCTAAGTGTTCCAACTTTTGGGTATTCTATATAAACCTTTTCCTAATCATTTCTATCAACAAGAATCATTTTGATACACAATTTTACAAAGAATCAAAGCCACACTATTCTCTCTCACTCTCTCAAGATCAAAGCTCTCATTTTTATATTCTTTGATCAAGAACCTTGAATCTCTCATGTTGATATTTCATAGCTTTTGAAAGAGATTCATTGATTGTTTTTGTTTTCTATTGAGTTGTAATCATTGCAAGAGGCAAACATTCTACAACAAAGGAAGTCTTGATTTTGTGAATCAAGCAAGTTTAGTTGAAAGTCTTGAAGAAGCATTTCATCAAGCATTTGGAAGGCACTTTGAAGAATCTCAAAGTACTTGGAAGTCTTGTGAGTGAAGCAAGCAAAGAAGACTTGTTGTGGGGTTATCAACAAGCAAGTAGAGGTTAGATTAGATATCAATAGGGTTACAAGGCAAGGGTGTGGTATCTCTTGTAGGCTAGCAAGAAGGAAGTCTTGTGAGGCATTTACTTGTAATTTGAGAAACTCTAATTCCTCATAGTGAAGAATCTCTCTTGGTTGAAGAGGGGACTGGAGTAGCTTTCAAGTGGATGAAAGTGAACCAGGATAAATCACTGTGTCGTATCTCTAAACTCTCTACTCTTTACAATTCAAGTCTTTAATTGTGTTCTTGATTGAAAACCTAGAAAAAGTGATTTTTCTATATTTGATTGAATTGAATCTTTATTGTGCAAAATTGATAAAGGGAAAATCATTTTCATAACTAGGTGAGTCAATAAGAATATTGGTGTTGATTGTTTCCGCTTAATCTCTCATATAATACTTGTTAATTGATTGATTTTCATTGGTTTTAATCATTTAGATTTGTTTCTTGCGAAAATCTTTCAAAGTTTCTATAACACCTATTCAACCCCCCCTTCTAGGTGTTCTCCTAGTGTTCCTAGTTGTTTCAACCATCGAGTGTAGTTTTCTAACAATTACAAATTTCGATGCATCCTCATCTTCGCTCGGAGGCGTTAGAAGTGGACGAAGGTGGTTCAAGCTGTTAGCCGTTAGCAACGAGGGCCTTGTTCCAAGCACTTCCCGATCGAAGACAGTATCGTATTGCGCATGGTTGGGTGGTAGAGGATATTCTTCAGGATGGGTATCACACCTGCATTCCACCATATCTGGGGAAAAGGTAAAAGGCTCGGCGTTAGCATTTTTTATAGCAGGAGTTTTAATTCTAAAATTAAGGCCGAGCCTAAAACCTTTTCCCCCTCCCTCTTGGAATCTCCCAAAGACTCTTCCCTCCTCGTAAATCGCTCGGGACTAGTCCTAACCTGAGCTCGGCGCTTAGCAAACCTGTAAGCCAACAGCCACCTACCATCCTCTACAAGGTCACAAGGGTATTTTGTTGACAAGGGTTTAACCTCAAATGGCTCGTTCACCCCTTCGCCGAAAGGGGGGACAGGAGGATCTCCTACTGCGTCATTACCAGTATCACCAGAATCAGAACTAATCTCTATGGGAACAGAATCAGCATCAACATCCCCAGAATCCCCAGAACTAGAACTAGAATCGCTGGAAGGCTCCTCTCCTAATCTCCTACAGAGTTCATGGTAAATCTTCTTCCAATCTCTCCAACTTCCCATAGTTATTAAATCCAAACCCTCTATACTATCTAGCTAGAACAAAAACCCCAAAATCCCTGCAAAACCCAGAGAAACCAGAACCCTCTCAAAAATAAGAAAAAATGGAATTAAAAATGAGTGATTAGAGTTAGAATAAGAAGAAGAGGTTACCTTCTTTTGATTGTTGATCTCTGGAAAAAGTTGATGGCAGCGGATGATCGTGGAGGAACTGAAGAAAATGGAAAAAAGGTGCAGGGAGCGAGTGAGAAAAAGAGTTTATGGAATTTTTCTGGAGCAGCAAATGGAGAGTTTTCATTTTGGGAATCAGAAATGAGGAAGTGAAGGAAGGGGGAGTGAAGGAGTTGAATAACCCTCAACCCTCAAAAACCTTTCGGTTTCCTTCCACAACGCACGTGTGGGCCGAAAGCCCATTAACCCACTCAACCACTCGCAAGGTGAGACGTGGCAATTACTAACGATACTTTTTCAAATTTCAAAATTTACAATGATGTGGCACGACTCTCAAGGACACGCGCTATACCTAGGGAACCCAAAACGTCACCTCGAACAGACTACAGGGTTAAAGCTGGAAACAGTTGTCAAACACTCCCGAACTAAGACATCCGAAATGGTCAACCTTAGCCACTTATTATCTCGTCACAGACTTTCCAAAGTCTTTCGAGCTGGGGGGCTTGTAGGGTCTGCCGACCATACACGGACCCAAGTCTTACTAAAGGGGTTCTCCAAAGGCACTTTCCTCGGATTACTTACCATAAAAGTCCTTCGCTCGGACTCATGGACTCCGAGCAGACCAAAGGGCCAGGCTCGGACTTGATGGATCCGAGCCTTACTATCGGTCCCCCATCCATCAGGCTCGGAACTCTAGGACCGAGACATACGGTCAGATAGTGGATAAGCTCAGGCTCGCCGAGGCTTCTTATCCCTTCCGCAAATCTCTCCTAGATTCTCGCAACAGCCTAGACATGAGATCTTCAGTTGATCCTAACCAGATTCTAAGAGCATAATTATCCGACATTATCTCACAGAGTCCTGGTTCAGTACAACTCTGATACAGGGCCCAAACGGCCCATATCAGCCTCCCCCAAACCCTATAAATAGCTAATCACAGCTAGGGTTTCAGGTAAGTACTCTCATCCCTAAGTTGACACTCTGCACACACACGTTGACTAGGGAGACCCTGCTTTTCCCAACTGGAACTGCAGAAATACGACAAGTCACATATTAACACTTGATCCTCTCTTGGGCTCCTGGTTTCCATAATCTTGAGCACTTAGGGGGTTAAGGACATCTAGTGTTCAAGGACACTACATATATATATATATATATATATATTTATTTATTTATGTTTTGTTCTCATTTGTGAGTCAATGTGTGTATGTATTTTGGATTATAATTAAAAGTTTGATGATCCTAAAAATAAAATACATTTAAGTAGAACAATATTGTATTTTTAATTATTAAAAACTGATTGAAAAATAATAAAGTTACCGGTCCCTCCGGATAGCTATTGCGTAAGAAAAATTATCGAAATTCAAAAGTAAATATATTTTCTCAATCTTGATATTAAACTTGATAATATATAATATTTAAAATTTTCAAGTAGAAGATTATTATATATAAATTAAACCGGTAATATATTAAACCAGTCCAGAAGCTAAAAATAAAACAGCTTTCGAACACTATGAAAATTTACAGGGACGCTCAAAATATTAAGTTAAACATATTTTTCTGAAGAAACTATTTATAAAAATGCCTCTAAGGCTTGCCACTTGAACTCCCTGTCAAAATGTTAATTAAACTAAATAAAAGTACTACTTTATTTTTGGAAAACGTATGATAACAAATTTATACTTATTTTGACTAGAAAACATATTTCAATTAAAACGATAAAATCAAAATTTTATTACGACACTCAAATATTAAAAACATCATATAAATAATTTAATTATTTTGCTAGAGGTATTAGAAATAACGGGATGTTACAGCAATAGTTTAAATAAGGTGATAATCATTGTTTTTTCCAATAATATTGTTGCTATTGTATCCAATTCATGGCAAATTTATTTTTTAGCAACTCAAATCATTTTAACAGTGGTGATATTTTGTGAATTTATTATGAGTGCCAAGTGAAGTTAATATTTGCATCAATGTTATGTTTTTTTTTATTTTTTTAAGCTGAGCAAGGCATATTTTCTTGCTCAAATCATTTTGTTTGCATTGTTGAGGTTTTTTACATTTAATAGGAATAAATTTATTGTAGATGACAAGTGATAAATACAAATATAGATAGATATAAAAAAAGGCTTATTTAAGTTTTTAGTACCTGAACTTAGGTGCTCTTTTGGAATTGGTCCTCAAACTTTTTTTTTCGATGCTTTGAGTCCCTAAACTTTGCTCAAATTTTGGAAATGGTTCTTTCATCACTTAAGTGGTGATATGTGAAACGCTCTCCTTTGACTACTTATTAGTATTAGATAAGATTGCTTAAAGAAAATCATTCATATGGACTTGATTAAATTAAAAAGGGTCTTAAAAATCATTGGATCAAGAAAATTCATTAAAGATTGAGTTAACATTTATTTTAATTAGAAGATACATATAAGTGGGGGTTAAGTTGTAAAATAAAAAAATAGTTTCCTTTCGATCCAAATCAGAGTAAGCGGAAAATGAAAATTTATAGTGCTCTTGATCATTTGCACACATAATCTAAACTCATATACATAATGAAAATAGATCAAGAGTACATAATAATAGCATAATAAAAGTAGGGTCTAAGTCATAGTCCCAAGTACAAGTCCATAGAAGATAAGTAGGCCATCAGTATAAAACTCTCTCACACTATATACAATATATCACAAGTCAAAATATAGAGAGTCTCGAAGATGGTCCAATGATCCTCCATAAGAGCCAAAAGTCCCCCTCCATCAGTCTGTTAGGTCATCATCCCAGCAGTGGCAAATCATGTCCCTCATCCCTATCATCTACCTCATGCATCTCCCGGTGGGTCCCCAACTCCCCACTGGCTGCCAGTGGAATACTCGACAGGGTCATCCTCGACCTCATCCGACCCCTCCTCGGGATCCTCCTCTACCTCGTCTGATGGGGTTCGTGCCCCTCCACTGGGCGCTGGATCCACTAAAGGTGACCCATGCACTGGACTGGTCAGGCGAGGTACAGGAGAATCTTCTCTAACAACTCGATAGGCAACAGGGTGAGATCGAGTGGCAGCCTTAAAACGAAAACTATGAAAACGTCGAGCAGGTCTCTGTGGGGGTGGTCCGTGGTAAGTGTAAAAAGGTGGAACATGCATGGTGTAGACAATCGGAACTCGGAACCTACGAGGATGGAAACGAGCCAAGGGATGAGGGTGATAGACTGTCACCTCCACCTCTCCCTCATATGTGGCTCGGTTGTCCTCGTAGTACCACACTCCATTAGAGAGTGGGCGAAACTCGATGCAGGCTAGGAATCGCGCCATCACCTACAAGGGCATAAAGGTAAGCAAATACAGTTCACAAAATCGAATAAGAGTAACAGGAATTTAATCATTCACAATCACCAGCCAACATGTAACATGCATAAACAAATGATCAAACCATTTTCATAATTGATTTCTTTAGTTATGGTGGAATGATGCATGCTTTCTATCTCAAATTCCTGTGATACTCCAACTATCACACTAGTAAACGTCCAACCAAACAACCCGTATACGTTTTATAACGTATAGCGAACCTGCTCAGAATATAATCCATACGCCACTACCAAAGTGTGCGTTGCGTCACCATGACGTACTATTCCAATTAACAGCATTCCACAATACAGCCCACATTACCAAAATGTGTCATCGAGCAAGCCGCACGACTGTGCCTGAAATGTGATTTATATGCCACTACCATAGTGTACGTCGCGTCACCAAGACGAAGGGAACACATCAGCAGCATCTCCACAATGCTGGCCACATTACCAAAATGTGACATCAAGCAAGCCGTAATCCAATTTGATACTCCTAGAGTATCCTCCTCATGTTTCTTGAACATGATAAACGATACTTATCGCCTTTTCGCCATGTATGAATGCACATAATTTTCCTTTAATTATGTTTTGGCCATTAATTTCATTGATTGTGTTGTGCAATAAACAAGGTAGTTAAACACATTGCACTTCCATGTATTATGTAAGTATCGTAAAACTCATAATACAAAGCATTACATATCAATATTTTATTATTATTAAGCTTGGATTAAAAGAGATTAAGTGAAAATGGTGTTTTTCAGCATTTTTGGTCTTGATAATCGATTACTCAGGTCTGTTAATCGATTACCACATGAAATTCTAAATTCTGTATCAGACATGGGCATAATAATCGATTATCACAAAGTGGTAATCGATTTCCACGACAGCAGTTGCAGCAAAAATGTGGGTTTTAACACACCATTTCCAATTCTCATCCATTTTAACCCAAACCAAATATCAACAGAGTTCTATTGGCATAAAATAAACATGTTCCAACATTCATTTCAATCTAATTCACAGAGATTTCATGGAATTCATCAAATATGCATAAAACCACATATTCACATCTCATAGTACCAAATTTAATTATATGCATATTTAGCATGAAGACAATGTTCATAAAACACACATGCAACATTTTTAACTTGCTCAAATCAATATTTAAGCTCAGAAAGGCCTCAATGCCATTTTCCTATTTCAATCTATGCCCTTAGAGTCTCTTGATGACTCTCTAATTAAAACAAGGCATGTTAATCTTATTCTAGTGAATGTACAGCTTCCCTCTTACCTCTAGGTCGTGATAGAACAGAAATTCCATAGAGAAAAGCTTTTGAACTCCACTTACCCAAAAATCCACTTCAGACACAGACATGCAGAGCATTTCCAGCAGGGTCACAAGATCGAGTAATTTGACCCATGAATCATGCATTAAAATTGGGGAAAACAGTTAGATTTTTTTCTATACAACATTAACTAGAGATAGAAACAAGCTTGAGTTTAAGAGGGTGTGTGTGCTTACCAAAACTGAGACTGAAAGTAAGCTTCCAGACTCAGATTTCCTTTTCTGCAGAATTCAAACTCAAGCTTTGCAGATTCACCACTTCACACACACTTAACCTCAACTCACAATTCTTGTGTCTTTGTAAAGCTCAAGATGTGAGCTTCACAATGGTGTATAACTCTCGAATTAACTCTCAGAAACCAAAGAGAATTTTGCAGACGAACTCAAGAACCCTAAGTTACTCTTCAGACCAACGCATAGCCAAAATTGGGTTGATTTCATCAACCATCTTCCTTATATAGACGAATTGAAGTCGCATGCAAGTTGACACGAGTCCAGGGGACGTGTTAAGGCTTGATTTCGTGTCAATCCGTTGATTAACGAGTGATTAGTCACTAAACGCACTCAACCATGGTTGTTCTGCACTATGGTAATCGATTACCGGATCATGGTAATCGATTACCACAACTTAAAATTTTGAAAAATTCTATTTTAATTGAATTTCCCTCCAACAAGCTTTCTAATATTGCATTTAGACAAGATGTGGAAGAGGCTACATGGGAGATATAAGACAAGATGAAGGAGTCTCATCCGCAGCTATCATTCCGAGTTGAATTTCAAGGACGAAATTCTGGTAAGTGGGAGAGGATTGTAACATCCTGATTTTCATTATAAGCAAATTTACTTATTAAAGCATAAGAATAGGTTAGAATAAATGCATAAAAAAGAATTTAAGGTGATAGATTAGATTTCCCTTGAGTGGCATAAAATGGTTGGGAAGTTTAAGCATCAAGTAGAAAAATTAATGAAGATCAAACGAGTGTTAAAAACGATGTTTTTGGTGTTAGAAAACACCTAGTATTAGGAAATTAAAAATAAAATATCCACAGCTCTAAACATAAATTCCATTGTTGGATATGAAGATAAGAGTACTAGGAAGCTTGTCTCAAAATTTGAGCAAGATCCAATGGTTAACAAAGAAGATATAGCAATTTGAATGCAAGTCCAATGGGCCACGCCCAGGCACACCACCCAGCACACCCAGGCACGCGCCAAATGCACAGGAGCAAGAAATGGCGCGCCAGAAACCGCACCAGCCCACAATGCCGCACCCGAACACACTCGCGCCAGTCCCACGCGTGCCAACATCAGACCACCGCGCGCCCAGGCGCACCAAAGCCTGCGCCCAGGCGCGCCACAGCAGAAATAAAGACTGGTGCAGCCAGCCCTTGCACCAGACGCACCATTTCCCTTCTCTTCTCATTTGGGCGATTTTTCCTCTTCTAACCCTAGAATCTTCCACACCAAAAATCCACCCAAAAATACAACAAATCATCATCATATATTGGATTCTCATCACATATAAACACCTAAACCTTCATCATTCTCTCATTCTCCTTCTCAAATATCATGATTTGGTGAGTTAGGGTTCAATAGTTTCAACACCCAATCTTCAATCCTTCCACTTCCAAGCTTAATGTAAGTTTATTCAAGCTTCCTCTTCTCTTCCTTCATGGTACACGAAATTGTCACCCACATAACTAACTAATTGTGTCTCATTTGCTTCATGGGTCACTTTCTCCCTCCTCCATAGCTTTGGAGCTTTCCCTCTCTACACTTAAAGCTTCGGAGTCAAGCTCTCTTCCTCTCTCTCACTACAAATTGGTGGCTATTTTATTGTGGTTCAAAGGGTTAGGGTTTGGTACTCCCTCCTCCCTTTACAAGGTTATGGTAAGGAGTGGGTGTTACCTTGATTTAGGAATTAGTGCCTAATTAGTATATAGTGATTTGCTAAGAATGTTTGGTTAGTTTGTGATAGGAACCCTAGGATAGTGAATAATGACATTATTATGACTATGAAAATAAATGAAATGGACCCTAATTGAGACTTGTGATTAAATGTGTATGCTAGGTGTTAAATGTTATTATGAATGCTAATTGGAAACTATGAACCCTTGATTTATGCTTGTGAATAGTAGTGAATATTTGTTATTTGATTTTGAATATTTGTGGTGGTGTAATGTTGACAATTAGAAATATTATAAATGCTTGAGTGACTAATTGAAAATACATGTATAGTTGTAGCTATGTGTTGGTTTGATATATTAGTGCATGATTAATTGAATAGAATGTATGGCTAATTAGAAAAGAATAATGAGATAAGTTAAAGGAATGGACTGTTGAATTGATCATTGGGGACATTGCCACACCAGGTGCCCTATTAGGTGTTTCAAACACCCCATTAGGGCCAAATGCCCCATCAGGCTAAATGCCCCATTAGGTCCAAATGCCCCGTTAGGCGTCGATGTACCCAATTGATCAATTCAACGATAATTAAAAGAGTGGAAAATGTGAAAAGGGTCAAAGTAAATGAATTGAATATGCTAAGAAATGTGATAAGAAGGAATACAACACCAGTTTAGAAAAATGAAGTTATAAGCATTGTCCTAACGGGTGAAGCCTGATGGGTGCCAAAAGTCCTGATGGGTGAAAAAGTTCGTAATGGGTGTTACAAATGCCCTAGCAGGTGCAACCAATTCCTAGTGGTGAAAATAAGAGAAAAGAGTATAAGAAAGAAAAGAATGAATGATGAAATGATCAATGGACAATTTGTAACATCCCAAAATTTAATATTTAATTTAATACTTAATTTAATTCTGATTAAAGATAATGGGTGTAAGGTCTAATATTTTAAATAAATAAAATAAAATATTTTTATAATATTATTATATTAAATAACATATTTAATTTTCTGATTTTTAGTCAAAAGACTCGAGTCCTTTGGGGAAGACTCGAGTATAGTTACTAGTTGTTAGAAAAATTTGAATTTTAGTTGGAAGACTCGAGTCTTTCATGGGAAACTCGAGTATTCTGTGGTGTTGCTGAATATTTCAAGCTGGTGCGTCAGCAAAGACTCGAGTCCTGGGCAAAAGACTCGAGTAGTTCGAGCAGTGTGGTTGAGTGTATAAGTCGGTTCCAATTCAAACTTCGCACCAAAACGCGTTTTCTCGTGGTTCCAAGCACAGAGCTGGACTTTACTTCGAAGTAAGGTAACCTTAGACTATAAATAGGCAATTGGGGAAGCCCCAACACATTCAAACCATTCCAAACCTGAAATTCTGTCCAAATTTTCTGTTTTGTGGTACTTACTTTAATCACTTCATTCTCTCTCAATTCTCATCCATTCCCTTCGAAACCCAAACACAAACTGAAGTTCTAATTCCAATCTTGAATTAGAACCAAGAAACACTTGATATAACCCCCTGAAGAGCAAGTTATAAGCAATCAAAGTTGAGGTTCTAAAGCTGTGAAAAACAGAGCAACATTCAGCATCAAGTACCCTTCTTTCTTGAATCCGTTTGGTAAATCTAGGAACCCTTTCGATTCCAAATTTGTTTCTGATTACAATTAGCATTTCCTAGTTGCTAAAGCTAACTTGTTTCTTTCTTTTCCATATTTAATTCGTGGTGCAATTGATGGCCAAAGTTTGTCAGTGCAACTGTTTTTGCACAGGTCCAGAAACAAAATCTTGATTCAACCTCTTTTCTCTTCAATCAATCCTTTCTTTAGCTTCCTTGAGGTAAGGGAGGAGTTATCTAAATACTAGAATGAGTAATTTCAAGCTAAAAATGTAGGAACCATTAAAGGTTCAAAGAGGGATGCAACTTGAATTGGGATTCTGACTTGGAGGTCAGAAACCCAGGATTTTAATATTCAAACAAGTTTAAATGAACTTAATAAAGCTCACTGTAATGTGTTTCGAATTTAAAATCAAGTGGAAATGAATTTCACTGTCTAAATGGAAAATTTCAAGCTTTTGTGCAATCTGTGAATTGATGTTGCTTCATGTTGTTTTAGTTATGCTTAATTGTTATAACATGTTTGTTTTATGTGTATAAGCTTCTGTTTTGCATAGGAATTGAGTAATCAAGCATGAAAATCGAATTGGTGCATTAAAATGCAGAAAACTGGTGTTGTTGCAGCAAAAAGACTCGAGTATTTTGAATGAGACTCGAGTATTCTGGAATTGGAGAACGACTCGAGTAGATCTTCAAAGACTCGAGTATTTTTGTTTGAATTACTCGAGTAGTTCATGAACTACTCGAGTATTCTGAACAATTTTCAGAAAATACTTATTTTCTTAAATATTCAATAATTAACTCGTCTAAATTCCTAATGTTAAACTTTATTACCACTATGAGGTTTTTAACCAGTGGCTTAATTTAATGTCGTTTGGTTGATAACTATCCTGGAGGTGTCCTACTGGAATTTTATTCAGTGGTTGATCATTTTCCTACAGGAGTCCCAACGAAAGTGCGTACACCCATTTGGTCGATGTTTATCCTATGGATGTCCCAGTGAAAGTTTTTATTCACTTGGTTGATATTTTCTATGGGAGTCCCAATGGGGTCGTTGCAATAACCATCAATAGGAGGCTATGCCCCGATGGATTACTAAAATAATTAATTATATACTATTCCTAAAACCATCGCAAAGTGGCTGGGCCGCTGATGGATTTTTCTAAAAGCTTCAGCACCAGCTAAAAGAAGAGTTAGAGAAAATGAAATTATGGAATAATGAGATAACCGACAATGAATCGCCAAGAATGCTGATGAGAATAATGAAAGATTGAAATGAAACTTTTATGTGACATTATCATGCATGGTGAAAGGAATTGCTCCGATTTAATTTGGGATACTAGCTCAGGATAGGGCGTAGAAAGCCACCGACACAGAATGTCATGAAGGCTAGCTCTCAATCAATCGTGATGCCTGCAATGTGAATCCGCTCTGGTTCGATGGAAACATAGGTTTTGAATGAATTCCCGAAAGGATGCCAAACCGCGAAGCATGAATGAGGAGTAGGCATGCATCATAACACTAAAGGAAACTAAACGAACAAAATCAGTTTGAGCATATGAGTTTGCATTATTGCTTATACTTGTCAATATATGTGATTGTTATTTTTAGCCCCTGTTATGCTCATTTGTTATTGTATTTAGCTATGACTCACTCATAATCCCTTGTTCGTAGGACATGGCACGGAATATGATGTGCGTGGAGATGAGGCCGCTCCCTAATGGGGAGTGGAACTTCGAGGAGCATCGGGCTACGTTCGAAGGGGACGTGGAAGTCACTTTCGGTCACCCAAACCCTTGGTCCCGGATGCGTCCGCGTCGTACGAGAATCCCAATGGTGTACATTATGCATATTCCACCCAATTTTGTGTTTCGCCATGGAACACCACCACCACCACCAAGACGTTTTGCAAGGTGCACCCTTCCACCAAGTCCATCACCCTCCAAAGAAAGAATTATTTTGGAGGTTCCTGCTCACCCTCGTTCTTCCACTAGAGCCCGATCTCGGCCTCCAGTTTATGTGCCATCTGATCCGGCACAGGAGGTGGAGGATCCTATCGAGGATGAGGACCCGGTGGAGGATGCTGACCAGGTGGCGGATGATGATCCCATGGAAAACTCGACTGGGAGTCAGTGGGGAACTGACGACTGAGTTGAGTTCTGGCTAGTGGAATGTGGATAATGCAACCCATCAGGTTTCTCTTACTTATGCTATGTTATATTTTGATTTTTGAACCAGTTGCTCTGGGTTGTTATATGTTTTGTTGTAATATATGTAATATAATGTAATAACCTAGAGTATCTAAGATAAGTTTAATGTTTTTAACTTTTATGTTTTGATGTAATGAAGGATGTACCTCTGTTTGGAATTATGAAATGAAATATGAAGTTCAATGTTTACCCTTCATGATGTTTGTAGTTATTTCCGCACGATTTGAAAATGATGATGACTTGACTTTGAAAAAAAATGGTCGTATTTTCGAATACAAGTGTTTTATTAAGAATAGAAAGTCGGGTCGTCACAATGGGAAGTCATAGAAATAATTGAATTTTTATAAAGATAACCTTAGCAGACCAATTAAGCAACGTTCTGGGTGTCAGACCTATCTTAGCCGAGCAATGCGAGGCGGCACGTGATTGCACGCACTAGCATTAGCCATATACAGCCAACCATAGCGAGTCACTTTGTTCCAACCGATCATAGGATTGGCCTTTCTACTGCTTCTTCTTGTTAATGCCAAGACATCTCGGCTCCTCTATCCTGCCGTGCCAAGCAACTTACACCTCGTCATTCACGCCAACTGTGCAAACGTCTCTTTCAATCACTTTCTGTCCCTTTCAAGTCACTATTGGTGGCTTCCTCAAGAAGCCAATAAATCCCAGCCACATGTTCCAAGCTTCTGAAAGAAGCCTCCAATCAGAATTACGCATCTTTTGCAAAAGGGGAATAAAAGTTAAAATCTACAACCAACACATCAACACTTTCATCCTTTCTCTTCTACGTTTTCTTCTTCTTCTCTCTCAAATCGACAAAACAACCTTTCCCCTATCTCATATAAGAATCCACTCTCTTTATCGATAATCACCAAAACTCAAACTCTTCCACGAAGCAAGAACATTTCTTCCATTTCCTCTTAAGCTTCAAATTTCTCTCCGGCGTTTCTGAAGCTCAGTTTAGGCGTCATCGGAAACTAAAGGGACCACGGTTTAAAGAATCCGTACGCAGGGATCAAGCTCAAACTCTCAATATCTTCTTATCTCTCATGGTTTTGAGGTAAGGAGTGAGTGTTACCTTAGCTTAGGTTTGGGTTCCTAGTGTGTTCATAACGGGTGCTAAGGATGCGTGCTAGTTTAGGGTACCGAATATAGTTAAATCGTAGGGAATAAAATGAATAAATGAAAAGGAATCATTATATGAGTTAGGAATATGTGTATGTTTCATTATTGGTATATTTGTTAAGTATGATTAAATGTGTGTGAAATATGTTAACTGTTGAATCTGATTTTGTGTGAATGCTGTGTAAGCCAACCATAAGTGGTCGAGATGGGGGAGTGTGGTAAAATATTGAAAACCGGAATGAAGAATGAATAATAATTAAGGAACTGAAAAGATAAAGAGGATGAGTGCAAGGGTAAAACCAGGGAAATGAACCGAGAGGAAATCTGAGAAAAAATGATTAAATAGAAAGAAAGAATAAGTAAAGAGAAATGGTTGTGTGAGAGGGTCATAGAAGACGCGCACTGGGTGCGTGCATTGATCGCTTAAGACGCCGAGAAGCGCAGCTGTAAGACGCGTAACACGTACGCGGGGTTGCGCGTAGTTATGTCTCACACAAGGTTCCGAGCAAATGGAATCGGCTAGGTTGTGCTCCTGGTCATAGAAGACGCGTACTGGGTGGGTGCATTGATCGCGTAAGACGCACGGGATGCGCGGCTGTTAGACGCGCAACACGTACGCGGGGTTGCGCGCAGTGATGGACATACCTCAGCTCCATAGAAGAGATCGGTTGGATGTGCTCCTGGTCATAGAAGACGCGTACTGGGTGCGTGCATTGATCGCGTAAGACGCACGGGATGCGCAGCTGTAAGACGCGTAACACGTACGCGGGGTTGCGCGCAGTGATGGACACTCCACAATCCGAGAGTAATGGTGTAAGACGTACATGGGGTGTGCGCAGCCGAGCCTAAAAAGTGATAACACATGTAAAAGACGAAAAAGGATGGAAAAAGAGACCGAGCAGAGAGACCAAAGAGACTAAGAAAAAGAGCGTAAGATATGATAAGAGAGCATAAGTGAAAGAGGTCAGAAATTTATGATAAGGAATAAAATGAGGAAAATATCCGAGGGATTAATTATGAGCCGAGCAAAATGTTAATGATTATGTAAGCTGCATGTTTGAACTGAGTACTTGACTATGTGTATATTTGCCTAACTGTGTATGACTTGGTAGATAGGTATGTAATATTAGAAACTGATTACTTAAGTTTTGTGTAATGCTCACCTCCTTATCTTTTTTTCAGGTACCGAGTCCGAGAAAGCACAGTCCCCGGCCGAGCAGGTCCACTCTCCCTCCCAGGGAGAATAAGTCTTTTAGTCGGATATTTGTAGTGATCATGTAACCAACTATTTTTGGATATGTAACCGAGAACATTTTAAGTCATTTTGTTTTACACTTCGGTGCTATGTGTACATGGTATATTTTGCTGACACTCTGAAATTACAAAATGAAATGAAGTTGTGTATTAATCCAAGAAAAAAAAACTTTTCACGTCCTAAAATTAAATTAGTTAAGGGTAATTATTAATTAGGGTGTTACATACAATGCACATAACCATCAACAAAGAATCATATAAGCTTGCATGTATCATATTAAAGTTGCTCAAAATCAAAAATGAGCTCAAATTGGCAACAAGCCTTATAACCAATTCAAACTATGCCCTTAGAGTCTCTTGGTGACTCTCACTATAAAAATCATATTTTAAATCTCATTCTAGTATAAGGTAAGCTTCTCCCTTACCTCTAGGTAGTGTTTGATGAGTTGAATCACTGAAAATGCAAAAACTCCACAGAATCCACAATCTCTGTTTTCAGCCACAATAGGTTCGACAGGGTCCAAAAACCAGAAGATTTGACACATGAAATGGACAAACAAATTGGGGAAAACCATCAATACTCACTCTATGCAACATGCACTAAAGATTTGAACTGATTTGAGACTCAGAGAGCGTCTGTACTTACTCAAATCGAAGCTTGAAGTAAGCTTCAGAAACCAGAAACAGAACTGGACAGACTTGGAACCTCTACTTCGTGGCTCGATTTCTCCCAACTCAGGAACTCTCAGCTTATAATGTTTATATCTATACAAAGCTCTTGATTCAAGCTTTGTAAAGGTGTATCACCCGCACTCCAACTCTCAGAGATGAAGAAGAACTTCAGAAACGAAATCAAGTACCCTAGAACAGAGTCTCCAACACTCAACTCATAAATCAACCCCAAATTCATGCATAATTCGTGCTTTTATAGAGAAATCCAGCTAACATGCACAAGGACGCGTGTTTCCCACTAAAATTAAGGCTCACTGGTGGCAAGATTTGGCTTAATCAAGTGATTACTCATCAAAATCCACTAACCTAGTTTCCGGGTTCATCGACAAACCGGTTACAGGGCACATCTAACTGGTTAGATATTGATGAAATTCAAAAATTTATATTTTAATTGTTTTCCCTCCAAAAACCTTTCTAATATTGCAATTAGGTCCTAACCCAAGGGCTGAATTGCAAAACTTATATTTTTGTACAAAATATCCTTATAAAAATATACTCCATATTTTTATATTTTCAAACACATAATGTACAAAAATCTAAACTTCAAAACTAATATAAATTAATTATAAAACAAATTCTATAATTAATTTCCTATTATTCGGGAGACGAAAATTAGGGGTGTTACACTACTCCCCCACTAAAAAGGAATTTCGTCCCCGAAATTCTAACTTACAAAAACAACTCGGGGTAATCCCGACGCATCCTCTCCTCTAATTCCAACGTTGCTTTTGATACATTACCGCTCTCCCAAATAACTTTGATCAAAGGAATTTCCTTTCCTCTGAGCTGTTTGATTCTTCGATCATCAATCTGAACCGGCCCAGCCTTGTTGGTAGGGGATATGACAACAACAAACATTAAGGTGCTAAAAAGCATGCTGAAGTGGTTGTTTAAGCTTATATCTGGACTCGAGATAAACTTCTTTAAAAGCAACCTCGTTTGTATAAATGTTGAGACAGAGGAGTTAATTAATCTAGTAGCAATTGCAAAATATGGAGCGTTCCTTTCAAGTAATTAGGAAATCCTTTAGGTGCAAACCCTAGGAGTCTCAACCTGGAATCCCATTATCTCGTCCTTGTGAAGTAAATTATCATCATGGAAGCATCGTCATTTGTCTTTTGGTGACCGTGTGATTCTTCTAAAATCAGTAATTCCAACTTTTCCATTATATCTTTTGTCCTTTTTTAAAGCCCCTAATTATGTTATTAACTCTATAATTAAAATCCAAAGAAGCTTCATGTGGGGTAAGGTAGAAAATAGGAAGAAAATTAGTTCAGTAAGTTGGGTTCGGGTTTGTAGAAGTAAAGAGGAAGGAGGGATAGGGATTAGAAACATAGAACTCTTTAATATAACATTATTGGGAAAATGGAGATGAAGAGCCATAAGAGAAACAGATGCGCTGTGGTGTAGAGTCTTGACATCAATATATGGGGAGATAGTAGTACGAAACTGTATAGGAGGGGATAGTGAAATTTTTAAAAAGGGGTCTACGTGGTGGAGAGATTTAGGCAAAATAGATGGGCTAGGAAGTGGGTGTGAGAGAGAAGGGGTGGTTAACCAGTGGGGTTAGGAGGGAGGTGGATAAGGGAAACAAAACACAATTTGGGGAGGATGTTTGGATAGGAAATATGAGTCTAAAGCAAATGTTTTCTAGGCTTTTCTTTGTTTCCTCTGTTAAGGATAACGCTATGAGAGATATGGGGGAGTGGAAAGATGGCGTATGGGAATGGAAATTTACCTAGAGAAGAGATCTATACATAGGGATGGCAATTGGTCCGAGTATCCCATTACCCGGACCCGCCCCGTTCATGCATATTCGAACCTGGACCCATCCTGGACCCGCACGAGTACCCGCTGTCAAACGGGTTCACAGGTACCCATTATATTTTTTAAAAAAAATATTAAAATTTTAAGCTTATTTATTTTAACAAACATAAAAATTCCCAATTTTTACTTGTCAAGCACTCGATATATCATTAAACAATTCACAAACGAATTCACTAGAGGCAAATCAGATTCACTGACAAACAAATCCTCTCACACAAACATACTTAAATTTAAAATCAATTGAATAATAAGTATTTTTCTATGGGTCCGGGTACCCGCGGGTCTGATACACCATTACCTGGACCATGACCCATTCCAGGTATTACCTGCGGCTACCCGTTTTTATATACCCGCGGGTCCATTTTTGGTTTCGAATCCGGACCCGAACTCGTTACGGGTATTACCCACGGATACCCACGGATACGGGTTCATTTGCCAAGACTAGCTATACACATGGAAAGAAGAAACTTTTGATTTGCTTTGCAGCTGGAGAATAAAGTGCCAAAAGAGAATAGAGATTACTGGATTTGGAAACATGACAAATTAGGCACATACACCCTTCGCAGCGCGTATATGTGCTTGCAGCATAACAGGATGCAAGGTGAGGAGAATTTCTTTAAAAGCTTTTGGTCAAGTCATGCACCATTGAAGATGTCAGGACTCACATAGAAGATGCTCAACAATGGCCTGCTGACACGAGAAAAGTTTAGGCGCAGGGGAGTAATCCAAGACGGAGATGATACTAACGAACGGTTTTCTCGTGGTCCCGTATACATACGGTACCACCAGTGATCTCTACGGATGATTTGCTACCACCGGTTTTAACAGTCAAAATAGCGACGGAAAATTCCCTCACAAATCAAGCTTAAAACAGAATTAGCGACAGATTTCCTAACCCGCGGCAGCAGCAACAGCCCGCATCACCGCATCCAATGGTTGTGACGGTGACAGATCCGTGACTCGCGATGGCGACCTCGGTCCTTAGCAACAGCGACAGGAATCGAAGAGAGGAAAGAGGTGGTGCCGGTGCCACCACGACGGCAGATCGCGACCACGGGGAAGCGAGTCGCGAATCGCGACTGGAGGTAGGACGAGAGAGAGAGAGAGAGAGAGAGAGAGAGAGAGAGAGCCCAACGGAGAGGGAGAGGGACGCGTCAGTGGTGGTGGTTTTCGGCGATGGTGGTAGTTTTCGACCGTGAAAAGGGACCGGAAAGAAGGAGAGAGAGAGATACAGTGACCTGTTATTCAGGTTACCAGGTAATCGCTGAACACCGTTTGATTACGTTTTTGGTTGAGATATACGGCCCTCAAGCAAAAGGACCACCGGTGGAGAAATACCACAAGGACCATTTGAAACGTTCACGATACTAACTGTATTTTGTGTGGGGATGAGATAGAAACATCCAAACATTTATTTTTCATTTTCTCAATTCTCATATCAAATATGTAGCAAGTGTTATGGCTGGTTTGGAATGCAAACAATGGCTCACGAGGATGGTAAAACAAACTTTCAAGGCCATATGGGGTTGTTGAAAGGGGACAAAAAGCTTAAAAAGTTATGGACAACATTATGGTTTGTGGTTCTTTGGGCAATTTGGATAACACGAAACAAATGCAATTTTGAAGGAGCAAGGCCTAATTTGGAGAATGTGGTGGAACATATTGACATTAAATTCTGGTCAATTACAAAATCTGGGAACACGGGTGCAGCTTACAACTATGTAGATTGAATGCTAAATCCAATGGAATGTATTTCACAAATGTCAAAAGCATAGGTGCGCAAGACATGGGGAATTCCTTATACTACATTAGATCATAGATCATTTACTGTAAAGCTGAAGTTTGGAGGCTCTAAAGAAGATCAAGAGATGGGGACAAGTATTTAGGCTCTGGTAATTCAGTAAAAACAGAGGATTAATTACTGCTGGTGATAATAGGAACGAAAGCCCGCTTAGAGGATTCCCAGTTTTCTTATTTGATTGTTATCTTTCCTTGTTTTTATCTGCTACATAATGTACTCTTTGGAGTATCTCTTTTGCTCCTTTCTTTTCTCAATAAAGTTTTCCTTTTGCTGATTAAAAAAAAAAAAAAAAATCCTTAGGGATAACACATCCAGAGGGTGCATCTCTCGTGCTGAGGTTGGTTTAAATAATAGAACTAAAGTCAAAAGACAACAGAATCAATGCTATATAAATAACATAAGACAACAGCTCGGACCGTTTACACTATTATTCCAAGAATTTAAATTAAAAAAAAAAATTACAGGTTTTTGATTTTCTACTCTATCCTAGGATAATATCTTCAACACTAACTCACAAAAAACATGTCACCAAGTTACATGCACTTTCACATGCAAAAAATGAAAAACTACCATTGGTGTAAGTTTAGTTACAAAAACATACATGCTTCAGGTTTTGGAATAAATGATAACACACTTTCACCAAATAATTCATACACTGATGACAACAAATGTCCTGCATCCATGTCATCCTTCCAAGCTTGAGCAAGAATGGATGATACTGTCGATTGTTGACCTCCAACCTCTCTCCCTGGCATGTTGTCATTTGCAAATGGACGACCCGTAGATGATGTTCCGGCATTTGAAACCCCCATCATGGTGGAAAATCCACCTGTTGACCCTTGCATGTCAACTGACATGGAGTTCATTGGTATCACACAAACAGGGCCATCTGTTACAATTTTCTTCAGTGGAGGTTGCTGCTGCTGCATTAGATTGTCTGTACTGGCCTTACGTTTTCCTTCATAAATTGGAAAGTAATCATTGAACATAACTATCCCAAAGTTAAATTAAAGGTTACACTGTAATTGTAGGACACGTGGATGCCAAAAAGAAGCGGCTTTTCGATGGAAACATATTTTGTTATCTAAAGTAAAAGTTGGAAAGCACAAACAGAAACTGATGCTTTCAATGCAACTTCAAATCTTCAATGAACATAATGTCTTCCCTTATTAGTTGAAATAAGGATGAATGAGAAGCTGCCACATTCCAAGAAAATAGCACAAGCCTCATCTCAATGACTTAAATTGATACTTAGAGATGACCTACCAATGCAAGTCCGCCAACAAGAATGAATATGATTATATCTCATCTAGAATGCATGACTAAATGGTTGCCACCACACCAGGTATCCAGCACTGATACTTGTTGCGTTCACATGGGTATGCACCCTAAACATATTCCAAATATTGCTATCAAATATTTGCTAGATCTTGGTCAAGAAATGCAATAAGTCAATCAACTGAATACAAGCCTGATGGCAGCCCCAAAAGAGACACAACAGTCAAAAACAAATTAAAGCTTTCCAAGTTAATTTGCACCAAGAACTTTTGGAGATTTAAGTTAACTCTTGTTGTTCTTACTTTTTGTTAATGATATCGTAATAAGGGTTTAGGAGAGTACCCACAAATGCTTATGTTTCTGATTGAGTCTTAAATAAATCAAGTAGGAACATGTAATCCAAGGTACAAGGGTCAAGTTATATCTTCATGCTCATTATCATCAAGCATACGGTCTAGAGAAGAAAAGGAATCAAATCATTTAGTGACCAAATAAATGATTCAATCATGATCATTCAATGACCTTGAAGAGCTCACGGTTTCAAGAAGGTGAAGCAAGCCTTGGAGTTTCTTTTCACAATCATGACAATTAGTGATCATTAAAGGACTTAAAGGCTTATTAATTCATGAGTTTCCATAAACCAATGAAGAGCTACGGCCATGAAGGAGAAGAATCAATCCTTGACCATCAACCTTTTGGTTTCTCAACCGTAGCATCCTCATCATCACTTCAATAAGTTACCATTTAGGATCATTAATAGAATAATCATGTATGTTAATTCGTGCATCATGGAGCCATGTGAAGAGTCTTCCATGGCTGCCTTTAAATTGTAATCTCTTTTACATTAGAAAGCAGACTTGGTTTTTGTGCAAATACTCAATTTCGAGTTTGAGAGTGATTCTCATTTCCTTGGTTGTGGAAGGAGCTCAATTCGTGTGAAGCAAATTGAGCACAACCTAGGCTTATCTCTTGAATCCTCAAGAGTGGCGCCTCTCCTTCATCTATCCTTTTTTCCTCATCAAAACAAATACGATTTCATTTCTGAATTTCATCATCTTCGCATTCGAAATTTCGTATTAGCATTTCATGTTTAAACCACCCTTGATGAAGTGTTTGAGTTCTTGAGAAGAAGAAGAATAAGAAATTCGTGAGAAGAAGAAGAAGGAGTCTTGGCTGCCTACCATATTTTTAGCATCACATGGTTGAAAACAAAGACTTTAAGACACTCATCATTTCTTTTGATTCCAATTCCATCATTTCCCAAACCGTAGCCTTCCTCATAAATTCCTTAAAGTTTCCTTGAAACACAATCCCTTGATTTTAGCATCACATGTTTCATGAGTCCTAATCACTCAAGATCACTCTAACAAATTGAGATTTCCTCCTTCCTAATTCGGCCAGCCTTAATTCATTAGGCTCACAATTTAGCCAATCCTTGACTAGAAACGATAGACACTACTACCCCTGGGTTTGGGTGTATCAAAGCCAGACCTTGCAAAATAGCAAGTTTTGCTACTAAGCTCTCTGGTTTGATACCATCTATATAGCATGAGAAGTACTGAATCTTTTTTCTAAAATTTCCCTGTTAGAATTGAAAGTTTCTATAGTTAAGCAAAAAGAAAAAGGGCCATATCATACAATAACTTCCTATTTCCTAAAGCATGTATACAGAAGCATGCATCTATTGTTGCAAACAGATCAAGATAAGTCTTAAAGTAGCAAAAAAGCAAAAAAATAAATAAAAAATAAAAATAAACGTCATACTTGGCATCGTAGTCATGACTTTTACATTGCCTCTTGAAGAAGCACTAACAGTAGGAGACAGAAAACTGCTGAATTCTTTGACCTTTTCATGGATACATTGGCCCACTGCATACTGAAAGGTATATGACTTCAGTATGTAGTTCAGGAAAAAGAAATAATTATCATGCATAGTGAAAACTGGGTATTTTATAGAATTAAAACGTTCCTACTAACCAGCAAGGCCCCGTAAACTTGACATGCATCGTGCCTCTTTATTTCATTTTTTTGCTTCTCAAGTAGCATTTCTGGCTCAAGAAGATGCAAATATGGTTCAAGATTTGGAAGTATAAGCAAACGGACCTGCTCAGAGCGAGGAAGTATTATGCATTGGTCGACATCAATAAAACTAAAGGTTCTAAATCACAAAGCAAAAAAGTCCCACATGTGACCACAAAAAAAGGAAGAATAATTATTTGTTTTGGTCCACAAGAACTAAACAGAATGGTAAAACGTCATGTTCGAATTGAAAATGAACATATCTAATCTAAAAAGGAACAATAGATGCTAATATTTCTGTACTGTTTTGTTCTTGTGAGTACTCCAAGTACTCATTTTTTTAATAAAATCTTCTCTTTGTTTGCTGATCAAACAAAACAAAAAAAAGAAAAAAGAACAATAGATGTGTTCATTGAGTTAATATTCGAGACATAGCAGCAGAGTATTAATATTATACCAAATTTTAACCCATCCAACAATCTACTTTACTAGCGTTAAAACAGAAAAGCACGGAAAATTATTAGTTGGTGCTGAACCATGGTGGTCCGGACTCATCTCATCCGTTCATCATGTTAAAAAAATTTAAAAATAAATAATAAAGGATGGTGATTATCCTGGACCATGAAATCCCGGACCACCTAATAATTTCTCGAAAAGCACAAAGGTCAAAAGGTACCATTCTTGATCCAAGCGCTGTTATCCCTTTAATTGCACCATAGTGTTGAGGCAGACTTTTTGTAGGGTCCAAGAAAGCATGAAGAAATGTCTTTGTCACCCGTGGCCGAAGATTGTGATAAACATGCCCAAATCTGTAAAATTTCACAGATTAAGAACATACGAACTAAACAATTATGAAGGGTACACATGCTCAAAATAGTCAAATCATTCTATTATTTTAATTTTAGCCCATTCAATTTAATCCACCAATGCATTGGCAAATGGTGCAAGAAAACATTATTGCTTCTTAATACAAGACGTGGAATCTTAAATTAGAAGGGATATTTTTGGTAATATTGGTGCTATTCAATACAAGGAGTTAAACTTTAAAGCCATGAAATTATCTATGTATAGTGTTCAGTTTGAATGTAACAGTTGAGATTGATATTGATAGATATTTTTTATTGCAAGGATAGAACATAATCCATAAAATTAAGGGGAACATACTCCAAACCCTAAAGTTAAGGGATGTGTTGGACTTGAGTGTATATAAATATTGTACAAGTCATTGATCAAATGCAAGTTAATATTCACATAAGGCTTAATTAAGTTTAGGCCCAGAACTTAGGTGCTCTCTTGGAATTGGTTCTTGAACATTTTTTCCGATGTTTTGGGTCCTTGAACTTTGTTCAAATTTTTGGAAATGATCATTTCGTCACTTAAGTGATAATATGGCCGAAAACATGTCACGTCACTTTCGCAATATCGACAAGTGACATGCCATGTAGCGTCACGTGATACCACATGATTTTTTTTATTAAAAAATCAATTCTATTAAAAATTATTAAAAGGTTCGATTTTCTTTTTAAAAAAATACGATTTTTAATTATTCTTAATAAATTTGAAATTTTTAATTTAAAAAATCCACGTGGTACGTTACCGATCAACGTGGCAAAGATGGCATAGCATGTCGTCGGCCATATCATCACTTAAGTAATGAAATTACTATTTCCAAAAATTTTGAGCAAAGTTCAGGGACTCAAAGCATCGAAAAAAGCCTTCACATAATCATTTCAATATAGTATCAGAGCTTCTGGTTGTTTTTGTTTTAGGGTTCAGCTACAATAATACTACCCTCTGTTTTTGTTTTAGGGTTTCAACCGCCATTAGCGCTGGCCCACAGTTCATAGCCATACGATGCCCAAGGTACCTTCACGGTTAGCCTCAAACATCATTGACCGGTTGTTTCCTCTGGCCCCAACCCAACCGGCCCCAACCCCAGATTCCAGCTCACACGCTGTCCCTCCAAGCGACTGTTCAATGTCATTTTCATCTCTTTGATAATCCTTCCGTCCCGCTTCTGTTCCACCTGTTTTTGGCACATTGGTTCAAGGTCTGTATATTCTCATGGCTGAAAATACACCTAAGGTTGATGAGGAAACACCCAAGGCAGATCCATCGAGGAAGAGTTTGATCTCATTTGCGTTCTTAGGATCGCCAACCATCACCACTTAAAAACTTAATGGTAAGAATTATTTGGATTGGCATAATTCTGTTGAAATTTGGTTCTTAGGTCAGGGTCTATCTGAACATCTCACTAGGAAGAGTGCCGAAATCGCTGCTAATGAAAAAGATGAATGGCAGAGGGCTGACTATCAACTTGTGTCTCTGTTGTGGCATGAACCCAAGTTGATGGTGCACTTTCATCCCTATTAATCTTGCTATGATGTTTGGAGGAAGGCTCAGAATGTTTATGCTAATGACATTAAACGCTTGAGCCAGTTCACAGCCTGGCAGCACTCAAGATGACTGATCTTGATATGTGCTTTTATCTTAAAGAGTGCAATCTGTTATAAAAGAACTCAAGTTGATGCTGGTAAGTGATAATCTCAGTACGGTGTTGACCAAGCTTGATAATATGTTTATGGTATTTGTTTTTCATGGTCTCCACAAAGACTTTGAACCTGTTCAAAATCAGAATCTGACCAATCCTAACATTCTGGCCATTGAAGAGTTGAATGATCGTTTACTTCGAGTTCCTTCCCCAACTGTAGGTGAGTCTCATGCAATTTCTGAATCCTTAGCTTTTGCTTCTGAATTGACTATTCATGAAGGCTGGGGCCGTGACCAAAGCCGTGGCAGTTGAAGAGGTGGTGGCCATGGTGGTTGTGGAAGAGGTGGTAGAGGCAACCTTTACGGTACCCACTGTAGACGTGATGGTCATATTGAAGATAGATGTTTTACTAAGCATGGCTTTCCTACTAAGACTGCCAATGTTATTTAGTCCCCAACATCTGTCTGACACTGAGGGAGAGAATTCTACTTTTTTTCTGCAAATAAGTATAAGGAATACCTTCAGCTCAAGGGCACAAGCTACAACTACCATAGCACATATCGGTAATTGTAATTCTATGGTTTGTCTCTCCCAATCATTGCCTGTCGGATCCTGGATTTTGGATTCTGGTGCTATTGATCACTTAGCTGGTAATCCTACACTTTTCTATAAACTATCACCTATTAAAACACCACACTATATTACCCTTGCCAATGGTTCCAAGACAGGCCACTGGCATTGGCCATGCTGCACCACTTCCTTCCTTATCCTTAATTCCGTTTTACTGGTAGTGCCTGGCTGCTCATATAATTTAATTTCAATTAGCCAGCTTACTTGTTCACTAAACTGCACTATCATTTTCAAACCTGATTCTTTCCTTATACAGGACCAGAGTGCAGGACAGACGATTGGAGCCAGATCTGAATCACATGGCCTCTACTACCTTCAACATTCTCCATCCACTATATTTGCTGCCACAGAATCCCCTGATCGATTTCATCGCCGTCTAGGTCATCCGAGTTTAGAAAAGTTGAAGCAGATGATTCCTCACCTTTCTCATTTGTAATCCTTCAAGTGAGTCATGTCAGCTTGGAGAACATGTTAGGGGATCTTTTCCAAGTTGTGTCATATGAGGGCATAAGTATTATGTCATACTTTTTTCTTCCTATTGCATCAGCTAAAGATTGTTGCATGTTAGCCTCAGATTCTTCAGTTCCAAAAAACCTTCCACGAGTTCTTGGTTGACTTCCAACCAGAGCCTTCCTTCACATCTTTACTTGTATTATTTTAATTTTCTTAATAATTATTTTGAAGTATTTAATAATAAAATAAATAAAACAGATTTATTATTAAATTAAATATGAAGGATATTTTAGTAAAATTATGGTGTGTAGTCCTGTCTTCTGTATTGACTATCAAACATCAAAGATAACAAAAAGTTGTACCCTTCCTCAGTTACTTGTGTTGTTCTGGACTACCTCTCTTGTACTGTGCTTCATTTTAAACAAATCAAACACACCCTAGTGTTTTGTGCATGATCTTACACCCGGTCGTCGTGATAAATTGTCTGCTTCTGCCATTAAATGTGTTTTTCTTGGCTATTCTTGGTTGAACGAGGGTTATTGGTGTTATTGTCCTACTACCGATCATTTTTATATGTCAGCAGATGTCACCTTTTTTGAGGACACTCCATGTTTTGCCTCTCCTATTGATCCCGAGTCTATCTCTCCGGTTCTTCTTTCTGTTCTTTTATTGGAGTCTCATGTTCCTCGTGTTTTACAAGATAGTAATCCACCTCCCTCTACTCTACTAATAGAGCCACTAGAACCGACAGGTTCTGCACCTCCTCTGCGGCAGTTAGGCATTGTTTATGAGCGTCAACCTCTTCCTTTGCCCTCAGAGAATATCAATTCCGGTGATTCAACTTTTGCTCCATCTACTCTAGTCTCACCTGACTTGCCTATTGCCCTCCGTAAAGACAAACGTTTCATTGTTAACCCTTGTTCTATTTATAACTATTTATCATATCATAGCTTGTCTCTTGCGCATTATGCATTTGTCTCTACTCTATATTCTATTTCAACTCCCAAGACAGTACAAGAGGCATTATCCAATTCAGGATGGCGCCAGGCAATGATTGATGAGATGCAGGCTTTAGAATCCAACCGCACATGGGTACTAGTCACACCTCCTCCAGGGAAGTCTATTATTGGTTGTTGATGGGTCTATAATGTCAAGGTCGGTCATGATGGAAGTGTTGATAGGTTGAAAGCCCGTCTTTTGGCAAAGGTGTATACACAGGTTTATGGTTTGGATTACAGTGATACCTTCTCACCCGTTTCTAAAATGACATATATTCGTCTCTTTCTCGCCATGTGTGAAGACCTCAAAAGAGGCACAACAAACTTAGCAATCCAAAGAAATGTTTCTGTTAGATATATTAGAATTATGTATTAGTTAGTTTAGTTGTATTAGCTGTCAGCTTATAAGCTGACAGCTCAGCTTATAACTAATTGTAACTTAAGTTGAGCTGTCAACTTCTTCTATAAATAGAAGTAAGTTGCTTAGCTTCAACTAACTTTTCTCATAATGAAATAATTCAGTTTCAGATCTCTCTCTCTTCTCTCTCTCATTCTCAGTTTCTAATATGGTATCATGAGCTTTTCTGCGCGCGCCACAGCTGCTCTTCTCTGAATCTCGATTCTCTTCTCATCCATTGAGAAATCGCGATCTCACTCATCTTCTCAGTGATTGCGATTTCTTCTCAGCAACTTGCGTTTTCACCTTCTCCTTCAGCAACTCGCGATCTCTTCTTCTCTCTTCAGCAATCGTGATTTCATCTTCTCACTCCAACAACTCGCAATTTCATCTTCTCAGTTCAGCGACTTGCGATTTCTTCTTCTCACTCCAGAAAATCGCAATTACATCTTCTCCTTCTGCAATTCATGAATTTTGTTTTCTATTGCTTGCGATTTCATCATGCTTCAACAGGTTTGAGATTTGGTGAAAATCGATATTTTCTTACCCTAATTTCAAGCTCTTGCGCGTGTAGAAATTCCTCTTTTCTCTATTCTTTTTTATCCTGTTTTTCATGGCTTCCGCTCAACCTCTTCAAACTGTTTTTACACCTGTTACCTTCTCTCATTCAATTTCTGCCAAGCTCACTGACAAGAATTACTTAGTGTGGAAGCAACAAGTTGAAGCTGTAATTGCTTCACATCGCCTTCAACGCTTTGTTGTGAGCCCTATTATTCCAGCAAAATATGTTGAGGATGGTGACATGGAATACAATCGCATCAATCCTGATTATCTTAATTGGGAAGAGCAAGATCAGCACATTGCTTCTTGGCTTCTTCAATCACTCTCAGAACCGGTTCAGGCAAGGGTTCTTGGTTGTGTACACTCCTGTCAAATTTGGGAGGAACTTCACAATTACTTCAGCTCTTTGATTAAGGCTAGAAGTCAAATGTTGGAGTCTGAATTGCGCACTGCAAAGAAAGGAACGCAGAGCATTTCGGAGTTTATTGCTCGCATTAAGGCTTTGGCCTTCTCTCTTGCTGCAGTTGGAGAACCTGTGTCTCAAAAGGAACAGGTCAGAGCCATTTTGGATGGCTTACCCTCAGAGTATGAGGCTTTTGTCACTACTTTACTGGTTAGAGAGACACCAGTTACAATTGGTGCATTGGAACCTATGCTGGTTGCTCATGAGGCTTACCTTGAAAGGATTCATCCAGTCATGAATGATTCCTTCTCTGTAAACCTTGCTCAAGGACAATTTCAGAATAGTGTTCAGCTTCAGCATGCTGCACAAGGTCAGGTTCAGCACTCTACACCAATACCTCCATCTTCAGCTGCACACTTCTCTCAAGGTCCTTCTATGCAACACTCTCAGGGTATGATGTATTATCAACCACAATCATTTCCATCTACCTTTCCTGCTCAGAATTTTCCCTCTAATTCTCAGTCAGTTGCAAGTGTTGGTTTTAATCCCTCACCTCAGGCTTATCCATCCACAAACACCAATGCTCTTGTCAAAAATCCAAAGTCCACTAATTCGTTTGAATCTGACTCTGATAGTAATGACACCACTAATCAGGATCATGCTATTGTTGGACAGAATTCATATTCTAACTCTGCTCCTCAGACAAACTATAAGGGAAAATCTGGAAAAGGAAAGGTCAGATGTCAATTGTGCAACAAACCAGGGCATGAAGCTCTCAAGTGCTGGAACAGGGTTGACATTGTTATGGGTTCAAAGGATACTAATTTTGTAAACTCCAAAGGGAATAAAGGACAGAACATAGTTGGTCAGCCCAATTTTCAGTGGCCTCAATTGCAATATCCACCTATGTTGCATCAATTTCCTCTTATTCCATTTCAACAATCTCAACCTCTTCAGCCTTTTATGGTACCTCAGTATGCTCCTCGGTTTCCCAATGCTACACCATCCATTCTAGGGCCTGGACCTTCTCCTTGGGGTTTCAAAGGATACTAATTTTGTAAACTCCAAAGGGAATAAAGGACAGAACATAGTTGGTCAGCCCAATTTTCAGTGGCCTCAATTGCAATATCCACCTATGTTGCATCAATTTCCTCTTATTCCATTTCAACAATCTCAACCTCTTCAGCCTTTTATGGTACCTCAGTATGCTCCTCGGTTTCCCAATGCTACACCATCCATTCTAGGGCCTGGACCTTCTCCTTGGGGTTTGCAATCATCAAATTCAGCTATCAGAAATCCTCCTCAAGCCATGCTCATGGAACCTCAGGCCTATAACTCTCAGCTATGGTACCCTGACTCTGGTGCTACTCACCACTTGACATCTGATCCAACCAATCTCACTCAATCCAGAACTTCTCTTTCTGGTCAAGACCAGATTTTAATGGGTAATGGCTCTGGAATTCCAATAACTGGAATTGGTAGCAACAAGTTCTTTACCTCTAAAAATCCTTCTTATCCCTTACTACTTAAAAATCTTCTTTTAGTGCCTTCAATTACTAAAAACCTTGTTAGTGTTAGTCGTTTTGCTAAGGATAATGATGTCTATTTTGAATTTCACTCTAACTGTTGCTATGTGAAATCTCAGGACACCAATTCCATCCTACTTGAAGGCACACTTGGTGCTGATGGTCTTTACAGTTTTCATGGAGTTCTTCAGCCACCCTCTCCTTCTTCAAGCTCAGCCTCTCAAAATGTCTCACAAAGTTCAAACTTAGTTGCTCAGAATGTCTCTAGTAATATACAGCATGATGTATCTAGTCTTTCCTCTAATTCATGCCTTGTAAACACTGCTACTTCAGCTAATAGTGTATATACACTTTGGCATAATAGACTTGGGCATCCCAATGAGGGAATTGTAAAGAATGTTCTCAAATCTTGTAACATTTCTTCACTAATGAATAAAGAGTTCTCTATGTTTTGTTCTTCATGTGCAATTGCTAAATCTCATAGATTACCGTCCTCTCCCTCATCTACTGTTTATAATTCTCCTTTTGACTTAGTGTACATAGACCTTTGGGGTCCTGCACCAGAGGTCTCATCTACAGGTTTCAAGTATTACATGTCTATTGTAGATGCATGTAGTAGATTCACTTGGATATATCTTCTAAAACAGAAATCTGAGGCCTTACAAACATTCAAAATGTTTCAAAATTATGTCCAAACTCAATTTTCTGTTCCTATTAAAGCTGTCCAATCAGATTGGGGGGGGTGACTTCAGACCCTTTTCCAAATTATTAGAGTCTTTAGGTATCATACACAGAGTCATTTGTCCACATACTCACCATCAAAATGGTGTTATAGAGAGAAAACACAGAAATATTGTTGAAATGGGTCATACTATGCTTGCACATGCCTCTCTTCCTACTCATTATTGGGATCATGCTTTTACAAGTGCAGTTTATCTCATAAACAGATTACCTAGTTCTTCCATTGACGGGCAAGTTCCTTATTCTGTTTTGCTTAAGTCTGCACCTGACTATAAGTTTCTCAAGGTGTTTGGCTGCATTTGTTATCCTTGTCTTAGACCCTATGCTAAGAATAAGCTGCAACCTAGATCTACACAATGTATATTCTTAGGTTATTCACAAAATCACAAGGGTTATAAATGCTTATGTGTCTCTACTGGTAGAATTTACATTTCTAAGGATGTTGTTTTTGATGAAAATTCTTTTCTCTCCACCTCACATGTTGACTCTAATTCTCAGCCATCAAATTCTGATAGTGTTTCTACCACTCTCACTGTGTTGCAACCTGCAGCCCCTACATCTGCAGATGTTGTGCATCCCTCAGTGTCTGTTTCTTCCTCATCTCCTAGTGATTCTACTCCCTCTACTACCTTACCTGCCACAGCTTCTCCCACTATTTCTGTAACAAATTCTTCTTCTTCTTCCTCTACTTCAGTTTCTATTCCTCAAAACACTCATTCTATGATCACTAGGTCTAAGGCTGCTACTAATCCAGGAATTCCAATGGCTTGTGTTGCTTATACTGAACCATCTTCAGCCAAGGTGGCTCTCTCTCTTCCTCCTTGGAAAGCAGCAATGGATGATGAGTATCAAGCTTTGATAAAGAATGGTACTTGGACCCTTGTTCCCTTACCCAAAGGAAAGAAACCCATAGGCCACAAGTGGTGTTCAGAATTAAAGAGAATCCTGATGGGACTATCAACAAATTAAAAGCTAGGTTGTGTGGAAAGGGTTATCATCAGAAGAAAGGTCTTGATTACAATGAGACCTTCTCTCCTGTTGTTAAACCTGTTACCATTAGAGTTATTTTAACTCTTGCTTTATCACGTGGCTGGGATATTCAACAGATAGATGTCAACAATGCTTTTCTGAATGGTGCTCTTGAGGAGGAGGTTTATATGACACAACCAGAAAGTTTTGAGCATTCAGACAAAACTCTTGTTTGTAAGCTGAATAAAGCACTTTATGGCCTTAAACAAGCTCCTAGGGCTTGGTTTGACAAATAGAAGTACTGCCCACCCCGCAGGTTTGATAGAGGATGTCTTGGTTCGGGTTGAAGAGTTGATCTTCCCTGCTGATTTTTACATACTTGATATGGAAGATGACTCTCCCCGTAATGTTGTTCCTATTATTTTGGGGAGGCCATTTTTTAAAACAGCCCGAACCAAGATAGATGTGCATTCAGGTTCACTTTCCATGGAGTTTGATGGCAGTGTGATCCGATTTGACATTTTCCATGCTATGAAACATTTTCCTGAGGATCACTCTGTTTTCCATGTGGACTTGCTTGATGATTTGATAGATGAGCATATGCTTGACATTTTGCATCATGATTTTGAATTGCAATCTTTCACTGATTCATTTACTTGTCCATCATGCACTAACTCTGGATGGTGCACCGCATGCACTGAAATAGCTCAGCAGTTTCTAGACTCTGCCACTGCATCTGATGATTCATATGTTATAGATTTAGATTATGCTAACCCTAACCCCATATCTGTTATGCATGAGTCTGATTCACTTGTTCAGGTGCAGGCAGCAGAATCCATTTCTGCTGTCCCTTTAGTTCCATCTATTATGCAGGCAACCTCATTGGACCTGAAGCCCCTCCCTGCTCATCTCAAATATGCTTACTTGGAGGATGAGCAGAAACTCCCAGTGATCATCTCTACCTCAATTTCTGTTGATCAAAAGAAACTGCTAGATGTGATAAGAAAGAACAAGAGGGCAATTGGATGGACTTTAGCGGATATTCCTGGAATTAGCCCCTCCATGTGCATGCACCGCATTTTGTTGGAGGATGGGGCTAAACCAGTGAGACAACCCCAAAGACGATTGAACCCCCAGATTCTTGATGTGGTTAAGAAAGAGGTCACCAAGCTGCTCCAAGCGGGTATCATCTACCCAATTTCAGATAGCACTTGGGTGAGCCCGGTGCAAGTTGTCCCCAAGAAGTCTGGTGTCACAGTTGTCAAAAATGAGAAGGATGAGCTAATTCCCACTAGAGTGCAGAACAGTTGGAGAGTCTGCATTGATTACAGAAAGCTCAACCAGGCGACTCGCAAGGATCATTTCCCTCTCCCCTTCATTGATCAGATGTTGGAGCGCCTGGCAGGTAAATCTCATTATTGCTTCTTAGATGGACTCTCTGGTTATTTTCAAATTTGCATTGCACCAGAGGACCAACATAAGACCACATTTACCTGTCCTTTTGGCACATTTGCATATAGAAAGATGTCTTTTGGCCTATGCAATGCTCCTGCCACATTTCAAAGATGTATGATGAGTATTTTTGCTGACTTGCTCGAGCATTGCATAGAGGTCTTCATGGATGATTTTAGTGTTTATGGCTCCTCATTTGATGCATGTCTTGATAATTTGACTAAGGTGCTTAACAGGTGCATTGAGACTAACCTTGTCTTGAATTTTGAAAAATGCCACTTCATGATAGAACAAGGCATAGTCTTAGGGCACATTGTTTCGCACAAGGGCATAGAAGTTGACCCTACTAAGCTGCATGTAATATCACATTTGTTAGTAAAAGGCTTATTGTTGAACATGTTCCTGGAGAACATCAAGTGGCTGACATTCTTACAAAACCCCTCTCAACATCTCGGTTTTCAGTCCTTCGAGAGAAACTGAATATCACAGACAAATTCCAAGTTGCTACAAAGCACACTTCTGTTTTAGGCTATTTTCCTCTACCTAAGCTAAAAGAAGAATTGTATTGTGGTGACTCCTTCAGTTAGATGCTTAGTTTCGGGGGGAATATTAGGAATATATTGTAAAGTCTTTGATAAAGACTAGTTCAGTTTCGGGGGGAATGTTAGATATATTAGAATTATGTATTAGTTAGTTTAGTTGTATTAGCTGTCAGCTTATAAGCTGACAGCTCAGCTTATAACTAATTGTAACTTAAGTTGAGCTGTCAACTTCTTCTATAAATAGAAGTAAGTTGCTTAGCTTCAACTAACTTTTCTCATAATGAAATAATTCAGTTTCAGATCTCTCTCTCTTCCCTCTCTCATTCTCAGTTTCTAATAGTTTCAAAGGATATCATGGAAGCAATCACCCAAAGGAGGACTTTCAAAGACACACCATCAAGAAGATACCTTGGGGAGGACACAAACCCTTGTCAAGGACACTTATCCTTATCAAATAAGGTCAATAAATGTGGAGGCATGAGGTGCACGAATTTGTGAAGCATAAAGAGGCAATCAAGATGTGTAATGAAGCTTGAGAAGTTTCAAGATTCAAAGGGATGCAATTAATGTGCTTAGTGCTCTTGAATTCAGCGTTCAAGGCCACTAACCACTCAATTATGAGTTAGGAGGCATTCGTCATCATCAACATAAGATACATCATCATCAAGTCTTCCTTGAATACATCACACGTCTATGATAAGGAAGATGGAAAGCTTCACAAGAATTCAATGCAACAAACCTTCATCATTAGTTTAGTTAATGCATGATTAATGCATTTAATGGGCGAATATAGTTCATAAATAATGTGTAATCAATGGGGGGTTATAGTTTTATAATTATGGCTCATGAATTAGGAATGAATGAAGTGGTTAAGATGGGCTTTATGCTAGCCTCATCCTCACGCCAACTTCTCCTATAAATAGGAGCCTAGGCTTTCTTTGTAATTATGGAAAGACTTGGAGAATGAAACTTGTGCTAAGTTTGGCTTTGCCATTGAGAGAGTGATTCTCTCAGGTTCAGTGATTGAACAAACTAGTCTTTACAAAGGTGAGATGTCTTTGTGATGCTCTAAGGCATATCACATCCTTAGGGTTGTGTGTGGCGCCACCCCTCTTCCTTTCCTTCTTTCCTTTATCAATTTATCAAGTTGCATCACCAACAACATCAAGGTCGTGACCATCATCATCATCCCAATCAACTCGGTTTGATTTTTACTTTGATTCAATCTTGGTTCATGTTATGTTATTAAATTCTCCTGTCACCTCTTGAATGATTGATAAGAATCGTTTAGGCCTAACTTTAATTCCTTCCATAATCCTTGTTGATATTGATGTGAAATAATAAGTCTCTTCAAATTTATTGAGATCAAAGAGTCAATTCTAATCACTTAAAGGACAAAGCATTCTTAAAAGGAACCCTTGGTTTCAATCTCTCCTAGAAAGATCCTATGAACAAGGCATCCTCTTGGGAGTTTGCTATCACTATGGCTGCCATGAAACATTGGCCTTTGTATCAACTAGACATTAAAAATGAGTTCTTACATGATAATTTGGAGGACGATATCTATAGGGAACAACCTCCTGGCTTTGTTGTTGAAGGGGAGTCTGGTTTTGTGTGCAAGTTGCAAAAGTCATTGTATGTTTTGAAACAGTCACCTTGATGTTGGTTTGTACAGTTTAGCAAGGTTATACATGATTTTGGGATGATCTGTTGCGAAAAAGATCACCCAATTTTTCGAAAATGCCCATCGCCTAATCAATACATATATCTTGTTGTTTATGTTGATGATATTGTGATTACAAGTGATGATCAAGCATGTGTCGAGGCTTTGAAACAACAATTGTTTAAACATTTTCAGACTAAGGACTTACGTTACTTCCTTGGGATTGAGGTGGCTCAAAAGTCTGGTATTGCTATTTCTCAAAGGAAGTATGCTCTTGATATTCTTGAAGAGTCCTCTAGATTGTAAGCTAGTTGACACCCCCATGGATCCTAATGTGAAGCTTTTGCCCAATCAGGGGAGCCTTGTCCTGATTCAAGTAGCTTATCTCACCATGACTAGACCTGATATATCCTTTTCGGTCAGTGTTGTTAGTCAATTTATGAACTCTCCCTGTGTTTGGCAAGCAATTGTTCGGATCCTTAGATACATCAAAGGGTCACCTGGAAAGACTTGTTTACATAGATCAAGGTTATACTAACATTGTTGGGTATTCGGATGCAGATTGGGCGGGAGACCCAAGTGATAGACGATCTACAACAGGTTATTGAGTCTTTATTGGAGGAAATCTTATCTCCTGGAAGAGTAAGAAGCAGAATTTTGCTGCCAAGTCAAGTATAGAAGCCAAGTATCGGACAATGGCTTACACAGCAGATGAGCTCATGTGGGTGAAAAATTTACTCCAAGAATTGCAATTCTGCAAAATTTAACTCCATGAGGCTTATATGTGACAACCAAACAGCTTTGAATCTCTCGTCCAATCTAGTTTTTTATGAGAGGACAAAGCACATCAAAGTCGATTATCATTCCATTAGAGAGATGATTGCATCTGGTATCATCAAGACTTCTCATGTTTCCTCAGTGGACCAGCTTGCCGATATCTTTATTAAACCTCTACGGGGTCCTCGGATAAAAAGTATATACGTGACAAGCTGGAAGCATATGATGTATATGATCCAGCTTGAGGGGGAGTGTGGAGATTGATAATGATAGATATTATTTTTTATTGTAAGAATAGAACATAATCCCTTAAATTAAGGGGAATATAATCCAATCCCTAAAGTTAAGGGATGTGATTAGGCGTAATCCCTAAAGTTAAGGGGAACATAATCCCTAAAGTTAGGGGATGTGTTGGACTTGAGTGTAGATATAAATATTGTACAAGTCATTGATCAAATGCAAGTAAATGTTCACATAACTAATTCAATAGTAACTATGCAAGTAACAGCCAGCAATACCATTTAGAGTTAAACAGTTTGGAACCATATTGCACAGCATTAATGTAAGTCTAGGCACAAATTTTAGAAGTGGACCTTCTCATTGCTCTTTGTTGTCTTATGGAATATATGAAATATATGGAATGGTAAAATAGTAAACTGTCACTTTGGTCCCTGAATTTACACAGCACTTCCACTTTGGTCCCTGAAATTAGCAAAAATGCTTTTAGGTCTCTGACTCTGTAAAAAGTCATTCACTTTAGTCTCTGCCCCTAACTCCCGTCAACGGACGTTAACGGAGTGATGACGTGGCTGACTGGGGCCTTAAACGACATCGTTTTTGCGTCCTCGTGGCACTTATAACGGAGTAAAATGTCCCGTTAGTCCTATCGGCTGTATCAGTGTCATATTCATTTGCACCAGTCTGCACCAGTCTCATGTTCAGCTGCATCAGTGCAATGTTTTGAAGTGTGCATATTTTGAAGCTGATGTAGCTGAACATGGGACTGGTGCAGCTGAACATGGCACCGATGTAGCCGATAGGACTAACGGGACAGTTTACTCCATTGTAAGTGCCACGAGGACGCAAAAACGATGTCATTTAAGGCCCCCAGTCAGCCACGTCATCACTCCGTTAACGTTCGTTGACGGGGGTTAGGGGCAGGGATTAATGTGAATGACTTTTTATGAAGTCAGGGACCTAAAAGCATTTTTACTAATTTCAGGGACTAAAGTGAAAGTGCTGTGTAAATTCAGGGAACAAAGTGACAGTTTACTCAATGGTAAAATATTAAATATGCAACAAAGGTCTACCTACAGAAGTGAGAGCTATTAAGTTAACATAATAAACAAATGAGCTATATAACATAGTAATTTATACACTTATCTTGATAGAAACTAGAAAAAAGGTTAAATACCTTTTGCATATTGAAGCAACAATATTAGCACTAAAATTCCTAAGCTCCCAGTGATTATCAGATAATCTGTTTCCCATCCTTTTAGCAACGATGCAGGTAATAATAGATGGCATCAATTGATGTAACTGGCAGAATTCATCAAATTATTACATAGAAACTGAAAATCAAAATACTTATTACTGTAGATAAAGCTCTAGTTTCATCCAGATATATTTGCCTTTCAGTCTTCCCTTCAGCAACCCAGACATGATTGAAAGAAATTAATAAAGTTTTCATAGGTTTATTTATAATCATAAATGACTGATCGACCTTACAGTCTCATGTGTATATCACACTCTACAAGGATGACAACAATCATCTTAAGTTGATACATTATAGAAGTAAAGACATTTACAATAACATCATACTTACATAAAGTTCAATATGTATGTGGGGATTTTGCAAAAGGCTACGAACCAGGCGCATCAAGGCAAATAAAAGTGGTAAATTACATAAATTTTGTGCCACCTGATGTGACAAAGAAAAAAAACGAAATGAGTATTAAAAGTATATTCCGCATGATAATGACCATATATTAAGAAGGTTAATAAAAAATGTATTTATATAAATTTGACACTGACAGTACCTCATCAGCTACAAAGCGGGACAAGTAAGGAACCAAAGGATGGAGACCTGAGTCCGTTGCCAAGCTAACTAATGCTCTTCTGAAGGGAATAGAGGCAGGCTTATCTATAATCAGCTCAGTTATTTTGTCGTAGTAAAGCTGCAGAAGAAACAAAAGCTCATCAAAGTTCATAATAAACAACGAAACTTAAAAAAATACACGTCATTTAATAGTTTATACCTGCAGCTCCTTTGTTACATGTTTAACAGGTAATTTAACATCAACAGGTAGCCCATCTTCCTTATATTCAGATTTTGTCATCTCAGAGGGAGCTGCAAGTAACAGAGCACATGCAAAAATGCCAATGTTGTAAAAATGAAAAGTTTCTATCGTAAGCCTCAAAGTAACTGGAAAGAAATTAAACAGATGAAATTAACATAGCACATGCAATTATGTCAATGTTGGGAAAATGGAGCACATAGATTATAAACCTCAGACTCAGAAATTAGAAAGACCTTTTTTTTTTAATAAAAAAAGAAATATTATTAGAAGAGAAGGAAGAATATTACAAGATAAAGATTAAAAAAAATCCTCATACGAACAAAAGAAACATCTAAAAACGACGCAAAATGGGTCATGCACAAGAGATTCCTTTATCAACTGTGACCCCTAATTCCTTTAACAAAGAATGTAAGCACAAGAGATTCATGTCATAGGCCTTGGAACTACTAGCTTGAGCGCTTCCCTCCTCATACACCCCTACTGCACAAGATTGCATAGGTGGAGGGTTTGACATCGAGAGGGGGAGAAAGCCATTTCCTTGAGAAATGTTCTCAATTCCGTCACTCCCATTTTCCTCTCCATCTGCTTGGGCAGAAAGTTTAAATAATCACAACATGTCTACCCCCATGTTAGACACACCAGATTGAAATAATGTGGACGATAAAATTCGAAATTCTATGTAGCAAATACTTTGTATCATTTAAAAAATATATAAATAAAAAACAAAACAGTAGGTGGGCATCCTAGGCGCAACTTGACCTTAATATCATTCAAATTGTGCATCCCAGTGTACTAAGGATGTGAGCTCAGTTTAATTGCATTTGAATCTAAAAAATACCTTCAACTGGAGCATTTTCAGGAATTGCAGGTTGTACACCTTCGATAGCCAGCCAGTGACAGGTAACCGATGTATCAAGGGGTGCTTTTGGTAAAGGTGCTTCAATTAGCTATTCAAATCATGAAAGATATGAGAATATCATATCAGGAAGCAATTCAATAACTTCTATTAGAATAGCAATCTTGATGTACCTACTAACTCCTTACATCTTTAAATTCCACATCTTTGTCATCAACATAGAACAAATCCTTGTGTCCAGCAGCTCTTTTGAACCTCAAAGGATCATTAGATGTGAAACCATATATCGGCTGATAAAAATAAAAGCACAATAAGCATAACCAAAACAAAAACAGAACAATCAAAGATAAAAATTTTAACAAGTTGGGTGGGTAGAGTTGATTTGGAGACAAACTTTTCAAGGTGAGCATAAATGCAAGTCACGTAAAAGTAGAACTGTAACTTAGAAGTTTTAAAACAATATCTAGATATAAATGTGGCATTCTACAAATAGAAACTCTCATATGCCAACAATGCAAGAAATACACCATCTTCTCAATTCAAAATATGCACATTTTCATATGTATAGCTAAACTATTTCCGACATGAGTAATAAAAAAAATTGTTTGCAAAATACTACCACAATTCCTTAATATAAGCCCCTATTGTGGAAGTTCGCAAGAATTAAGGAAGTTAGTTAATATTGTTAATGACATTGGAATTGATCGCATTTGGTATACTTTATCAAAACTACCCTTATTATTATTATTAGAGTTAATAGTCACTTTGGTTCCCGAAAGATACATCAGTCATCAATTTAATCCCCAAAATATTTTTGGCATCAATTTAGCCCCCCAAAGATTAATATGGCACCACAGTGGTCCTTCTAGGGACTTAATTGATGCCCATATGAATCTTTCGGAAACCAAAATTTACACTTCATGATGTCATCTTGATCTTTAGGGGACTAAATTGATGCCACTCTTATCATTATTAGGATTTTCTTAACATCAGCCCTAAGGGCTAAGGATAAGACACTAAAAATAACAAATTTGTATTGAAAAACTAAAAGTTTAATATTTTAAAAAGTGAATGACTTTTTTTCCCACTGCATTCATTCCCTTTGTTGACTTCTTATTCTCTGCCCTGACGGGCTGAGATTAAGCAAACCCTTATTATTATTATTGGGACTCTAAAAAGTGTAAAGTAAATATGGGTCTTTGTGGAAAATAAGTAATTAATGCATTTGGAAATTGGAAAAGGAGCTTATAAACCGAACGAAAGAAAAGTTCCCAAAAGATGCATATTTAAGGAAGGAGGGAGTATAACAGAACATGAAATAGAATTCTGAAGGTTTTAAAAAAAAAAGCAAATGTAAAGTAAATTACCTCTAAATTTCTCAATGCAAGTGCACTATCCACATCTTCTGTAGCAAGAAAAGTTCTCTTCGAGTGGCGCATGCATTTTATGGACTCCTGTATCATTCAAAATAAACAAACCCATGTGCCCATTCTTAAACTGAATTGACAATATCAAATTCTATAAACCTCTACAACCCTTTTAACATGCCCATCCCATTGCAACCATCATCACTGTAAAATTATCAAAATTTTACAGCAAATCCTATATCAGGCTCTAAATTGTAGACCACAGCACTTGATGAAACTAGTTCCAAATCATAGAAAAGGACCGCATCCAAACAGTGCTGCACCAGCATAAGAACCCCATTGCAGCCACAACAAAACCACATTAGTTTCAAAACTCCATTTTTTGGCAACAAAATTCACATGGAGACAACAACAATCTGCATCAAAGCAACTGCAAGGGCCACAACCACAACCCATTGATAAAGTGGGCTATGCTAAGTTTTACAGCCTAAAATGGTTGGTGTTACAGATTACAATCATAGAAAAGGATTGCATCCAAACGGTGCTGCACCCACATAAGACCCTCATCGTGGCCACAACGAACCAAATTAGTTTTAAAATACCATTTCTCAGCTACAAAATTCACACGGCAACAACCACAATCTGCAACGCAGCAACCACAATGTCCACAATCGCAATGGCCACAACCATAGCCGCATCGACCATAGTGATCACAACCACAATTTAAAACCATAATCCTACCCATTAATGGTTAAAAAAAGGGCAGTGTACAAGGGTACCACCTAGTGGGGTCATGTAAGCAGCCTTACCCTCGTAAGCGGAGAGGCTGTTTCCACGATTCGAACCCGTGACCTCTTGGTCACCAAGCAACAACCTTACCGTTGTGCCAAGACTCACCCTCAATCCTACACGCTAATGGTATTTTAATTTATATACTTTTGAATGTAAGGAATTTCTTGTGAGAAGCAAAATGGGTTTTATCATCATCAAATATTCACACTCAAAATATATCAAAAGCTTGTTATTTTATCATAAGGTACAAATTGCAAAGTTTTTTTGATAGGCAAAAAATTCTTTTTACTTTAAGGAGCTAACAAAGAAATCATAAGTAGTAGAAAGTCATGGAAAAATGTAATTTTTGGGATTTTCGAGAGAAACAATCACGTAGACTTAAAAAGTGTCCCAGGATACTTGATAATAAGACCCTTGCTTTAATTTTAGCAGTGGAAGGAGAAGAGGCGCACTTTCCAAGGTCTAAATCACTCTTGCACTTTCACAGTGAGGTGAGTGACGGTGACAGGTATGAAGGAATAATGATGAAGTAAGGGATTATTGCATAGCATAGTACCTGCATGATTTCACGAATCCGATACTCGAGATCAGGAGCGAGAGCAAGGGCGACATCGGGAGATAAATTGGTGATGCCAATGCTCTGTGCGATTACTTCAATTGTTTCCTTTGGAACACCGCTCATCTCGATCTCGGTTTCAACACTTTTCTTCAATTGCTCCTCAATCTTTTAACGGAGACTGGTGCCGGGGCGGTACCTTCCAATAGCATAATATTACTCCCTCCGTTTCTTTCGTCTTTTAGTTTTTTTTTTTTCCTTGTTTATTGTTTCATCTTTTACATTTTCAATACAAAAACTTTTTTTTTTTCAATTTTACCTTTTTATTCAATTATTTTTCATCTCTCTTATCTCTAAATCAGTATATATTAATTAATGGACACACTTATTAATAAAAATTAAATACTACTACATTTTTTAATAAAAATAAATAAAGACATTTTAGATAAATTATACATAATACTTACAATAATTAATATTTTCTTAATGTATGTTCCTAGGCCTAATAGACCAAACACCGTGAAATGGAGGAGCAATAAGCTAGGTATAATTTGCAACCTTATTTTATTTTGGTGGCTGCCATTCGCAACATTTGTTTTGCTATTCACTCCATGGTAATTTTTCTCTTGAGTTTTAAATTCCTCACCCCAAATATTATCTTCATATCCCATTTTTAAGAATAAAATGATAAAAATATCTTTTAATTTTTTTCCAACACGGGATTTTCAAAAGAAAAAATTGGAGTGTTTTTCGAGAGGTATTTCTCGAAATTTTTTTCAAGATGTACCTTTCAAAATTAGTTACATACTAATCAAATATTATTAAAATAAATATCAACTTTACATCCAAAACCTGCAATTTCAGGGTTTTGACATCTTTGAAAATTTGGCATAATTAATGTCAAGTGTGAAGGTAAAGAAATTGCTCTTCCTCTTGGGAGTCATCCAAATTGACATATGAAAATTGAGTCTCCTCCTCATCTTAAGTGAAATTGCCGTCCATATCTCGATGCCAATCTTCATCATCACTCTCTGTAAAATCATATTCCATTTCATTTGCACGTGTCACCGCTACAGCAGTGGAACTACCCGTAACATCTAATGCAACATAAATATCAATGACTCATATTACATCCCTCAAAATAATCAATGACACAATGTATGTCACTATCATCATATAGCACATAATCAACATATTTGGTCGGATTTTCTTGCACTAAAAGTCTGCTTAATAATTTCGAAATGCATTGATCCGGTCGAAGCTGAATTTTTTTCACTAATATTTTTCTTCAATTGCTCATAAGTTGTAACACCTCGATTTAGAAACTTGAAATTTATTTTTATTTAATTCATAAAAATACGGGTTAAATTTTTTTTTAATTAATGACGTGGGCATGGGTTCATTCTTGTAAATACATTTTCTTTTCAAAACATTTTTATTACAACATAATTCATTCATGTTCCACGTCATCCATCAGGTTTCCAAATCGAGATGTTACCAACACCGCGCTTTGGAACCCCTTTTACCATACTCAAAATCATCACCATACTATTTCAGTTGTCAAATCCAGAAAACATTATTACAAGTACGAGAGTTACATGGTATCCTGCAAAGTTAGCAAAGTCCAATAACGTACATGACTCATAATTGAAAATAAACTAACTAATGATCCTCATCACTAAATGCTACCGCAGGCACTTCCTCCGGGTCATACTCCCAAACATCGGCATCCGATACTCGACTGGAACGATCCTTCACTAGGGTCCTCTTCAACCTCATCTGGGTCACTCTAGGGCCTCAAAAGCATCATCAAAAGGCTCGATAGGATCCAAATCCTCGTACACCTCTGCCTCCTCGGCTCCAAGGTCAATCCGTGCTGGAAGTGATAATGGATAACTGTAACACTCCTTGTATATCATCTTACTTTATAAGAAAAGTAATAAGTTTAAGAATACTTGGACTTGTTATCGTTGGAAAAAGATCTGAAAATAAGAAATTATCCCTTCCCTTGAAAATTTATTTTCACAAACACTTGATTAATAATGAAGGTGACTGGTAAAATCAGAGTTTGCGGAAACATAGTAAAATCATCATATTACACTCACAAAATATATCAAGTGTAACAAGTCCATTATTATCAAATAAGTATTATGATGAAACTGAATTCCTTTTATGATACCTTTTTCCAAAATATATATCATATAAATTCTATTAAAAATAGAAATGTTATAGAGCTGGTCACTGGTCCCTTGTCCAAGCATCCTTCTAGTCGGATCCTCGATATCTGCACAACGGGTTCCCAACCCACACTCTCTACACTCTGCATGCACCTAAGGGACATCTCCCCTTACTGATTCTTGTGCAAGCTAGATGCACGATCAACACCTAATAAGGGCATGGGGGTTAGCTATACATATTCGCATAATCAAATGAGAATAAAACTAACATCCACAAGTCAACATGTAGCAAACCATGATGCATAATCATATGAGCACACCCGGTTAATCATAATAATTCTTTCAATGCAGGTGACATGATGCATGATTTCCTTTCACAACTGAGGCCTCTAACAAAGTCCATCTTGGACGTCCATCCAATACACCGTTGTGTTCCCGGAACACTGACATTCGTTCCCAGAACGTAATGCCAAACCATACTTGGGTAAATAGCATCACTCCCAGAGTGTGCATCACGTTCCCAGAACGTGTAGCAAACCATACTTGGATAAATAAGCATCACTCCCAGAGTGTGCATCACGTTCCCAGAACGCATACGTTCCCAGAACGCATAAAAACCAGGTCCCGGACACTGGCCACATTCCCAGAATGTGTCATCAAGTAGGTTGCATATCAATGTGTTCCCAGAACACTAACATACGTTCCCAGAACGCATAAAAACCAGGTCCCGGACACTGGCCACATATCTATAATGTGTCATCAAGTAGGTTGCATATCAATGTGTTCCCAGAACACTAACATACGTTCCCAGAACGCATAAAAACCAGGTCCCGGACACTGGCCATATATCTATAATGTGTCATCAAGTAGGTTATAATTTGGTACTCCAGGAGTACCCTCCTCATATTCCCAGAATATGATAAACGTTCCTACCAACCAAACTTCCATTCTATATGGATGCACAAATATCAGGGTTGGTTTTATCTTTACATTAATTAATGTGATTCAGAAATATTCCAATTTCTCCTTTTGAATGATTTATTTGAGGCATAATCTTTGGCACAAAAATTCTCCTTTGAATTATCTCAAAAACATTTCCTCTAAACTTAGATTGGGAAAAACATACCCAATGGTATTCAAAAACTTAACTTTTTATTTTTCAGATTCAGGTACTAACCGGTTACAGTTTCAGGCTAACCGGTTAGAATTACAGACCTGAACTGTTTACCATTGTAATTCAGAAAAATCCTTTTTCTTGAATTCTCTACCCAATCTATAAACAAGTTTAACATTGTTTTATGCCTCAAAAATCATTGTTTTCATCATTCAAAAGTCTCAATCACATTCTCTTCTTAAATGAGCATAGTTTCCTCTTGAATCTATCTCATTCACTTAAGGCATTAACTCCATTCCCTCAATCTGAACCATGATAGTATAATCAACTCATTTTCAGATTGTTTCCAATGAAATTAAAGTTCAGATTTGAGTAGAATTAATAAAACCACAGGACTGATTTTTATAAGCTTATTCTCATTTGAAATTTTGCAGTGTCTAACCGGTTACAAATATCGAGTAACCGGTTAGATTATGCAGTCAGTCCACTAAAACAAGAGGTTTGACAAATCATTCTTTTCATTTCTCAAATCTAACCAAATTTCAACATTCACAGAGTTCATATACCTTAAGAAAAACATGTCCATACACAGAAACATATCTATCTTGCATGCATTCAATTTAGATACTCAAATTGCACATAATTGCACATATTTCACAACTTAATGCATCAATTCACATAATATCCAAATAAGTCATGAACCCAACATCAATACAGCTTGCATGCATCTAGATGACATTGCTCATAACAACAATTGAGCTCAGATTGGCCTCCAAGCCACTTAACCATTTTAACTTATGCCCTTTGAGTCTCTTGGTGACTCATCCTATATTCTACCACAATTTATTCTCATTCTAGCAAATAGTAAGCTTCCCCCTTACCTTAGGTTCGTGCTTGATCCAAAACGTTGCAGAGAGAAAGGCTCCAACATAGATTTCCATTAAATCCACTACATGCAGATAGAGTTGGACAGGGTACCAAAACCAGGGAAATTGACATGCAAAACCCTATTAAGAATTGGGGAAAATAGTCAAATTGAGTTCTCTGCAACATGCACTAGAGGTAGGAATAGATTTGAAACCAAAAGGGTTTGTGTGCTTACCAAAATCGAGCTTCAAAGTTAGCTCCAGAAACCAAAAGCTGAGGTTTGACAGCACCAACACCCCAACTTGGCAAGCTTCGTTCTCAAACTCCAGGAACTCTCAACTCACAAACTTTATATCAATACAAAGCCCTTGATGTGAGCTTTGTAACGGTGTATCACTCATGTTCTAACTTTCAGAAACGAAGGAGAATTTCAGAGACGAAATCACGAACCCTAAAAACAGAGTTTCAGCACTAAATTCAGAGAATCAACCCCAAATCCTTCAACAATCCCTCCTTTTATAGAGAAATCAAGCTTACATGCATCACGACGCGTGTTTCCCACTAATCCTGGGCTGATTTCGTGGCGATTAATTGGGTGATTACTCATCAAACGCACTAATCCCAATTTCTGAGTTCATCGTGTAACCGGTTACAGAGCCCTTCTAACCGGTTACATACTGATAAAATTCAAAAATTAATATTTTAATTACTCTTTCTTCAAAAACCTTTTTAATATTGCAATTAGGTCCCAACCCAAGGACTAAATTACAATATTCATATTTTTGTACAAAATAACCATATAAAAATATATCTCATATTTTTATATATAAAAACACATAATGTACAAAAACTAAAACCTTCAAAATCAATATAAATCAATTATAAAATAATTGTTATAATTAGTTTCTTGGTTAATTGGAGAGACGAAAATTAGGGGTGTTACAATAACCACCATGGTAGTTTGTTGGTCCTCCTGTCCAAAGATCCACCAACGAGAAACGACAAACACAAGTGTCAATCGAATCTCCTCCAAGCGTGTGACCTAGGTCTTTAATGATCACCTCTGAGCCGCCTCTCCATTCCCAGCCTTGACGATCCACCTCCCACTGGCCATCGTGGTAAATCTCAAAGGTAAACTTGACCGGGTTCACCATCTAATGAGCCGTCATAAGGCCAAAGGAAAACCAAAAACAAAAAGAAATACAGAGAGAGTCAGTTTTCCCGGCGGATAAGCCGACAATGTGAAATTACAGCAGACAACCATATCAAGATATAAAGACAACAATATTAAACACATCAAGTACCCATTCATATTTCATCATAATTATTATTCCCATTATCATCATTTATCATGATCATTTATTTCTCTTACTCTGCATCCCAAGCCTTCCCTTTGCCATTAACTCGAATCATCTCCTTGCCCGAAGGCTCCCTTAGTACCACATATTTTTTCCTAACTTTATCTCACTAATAAGGATTACGTTATTAACTTCATACATTTTTCTTGTTAAATTTTATTGAAGCGCATCCATCGATGACAGGGGAATTAGGGAATGTCATCGAGGAGTTTGGTTAGCACACATACATCTTCTCCAACCTCCCGAGCCTAGACGGAAGCAAACGGGACGTACAAGAACCTTAACACACGCAGGTCGAACAACCGATAAAATCCAACAGTATATATATGTAAAGGCCACAACCGTACGGGCCGTGTGAGACCACAATTTTACCCAATTTATTTGAGAATTTATATTTGAATTAAAAATATTATATTTGATTTTAGATAAATTATGATACCTGGATTTAATTAAAATCGTATGATTTATATACATATATATATATATATATGCACGTGGTATATATGTATATATATATATATGCATACCAATGTTTTCTCTAATGTATTTAAATTATATTTTTAAGATGAAATATTTTAAGGTATAGTTTAAATAATCTTAGAAAATGAAATGCTTTTTGAAGGATTAAGGTGTTTTATCTTCAGAAATTCATATCTTTTAAACCGTACGTCGAAAAATTACAAATGATATATCAAAACGATCGTATCGAAGTGTAGATTATGAAAATGAAAAGTTTTGATTTTTATTTTGGAGTTTTCGAAATTTTATCACTACAGTACTGAACGAATTTTTTGAGTTTTAAGTGTGAAGGTGTGGTTTTAATGCATTTAATGACTCTTTGACTAAAAAAAAATAATAAAATACTTTTATGTGAATAGAAAATGTATTTTTAAAATCCCTGATTGGCTACACCGTCCAAATAAAATATATTTTCATATTTTTAAATTATAAATTTATTTGAAAGCTTATGAAGTGCATTTTTGAAGGAAACAATCTTAGAACTTCAAAAATTCAGAACTTTCAAACCGTAAGTCCAAAAATTATAAATGATATGTCAAAACGATAGTATTGAAAGTTAGATTATGAAAACGTAAAGTTTTGAATTTAATTTTGGATTTTTCGAATTTTTATTGCTGAGACAGTACAGTACGAATTATGTGTTCTAAAACTTGAAAATGTTATTTAAAGAAACAATTAATGACCTTTTGACTCAAGTGTATTTTATTTTGACAACAAAAATACATTTATGAAGTTTTCTATTGGACCACCGTCCAAATTTTTATTTTTTACTTCATTTTATTGTTTTTTTTAATTAGAAGAAATTAGGTGATTGGTGGAAAGTGTGGTGTCTTAAATCAAGGTTGAATGCAAAATTTTTTTCTTCCTTTTTGTGCATGAATGCACCGTCCAAATTAAGGAGCATGGGGGGAAGAATTCTGGTTTTTATCATGAGTTTATTTTGGTAATTAAGTAGTGCATGAAATTTGTAGACTAGGAATAAGTGAAGGATAAGTACCTAGACTACCATTAAGTGTCAAAAACAAATTTCTAGGGCTAAATTACTCCCTCTTAGTCGTGTGTATCATCTAGGTGGGGATGAGAAGACCTAAAATTTTATCCTATAAATAGAGTCTTCCAAAGCCTTTGTTAACCCTCTCATTCAACCAAAATCTAAGAAAAAAAATTGTGGAAGAACCATAGCATTAGAAGGAGGTGGCGTGAGGTAGAAGAGGAGTATCAGAGAAGTCTTTTTCATTTTGCTTTACTTAAGAGAAAGGTATTCCTATTAACTTATAATCTATTCTTCTGATTTTGTTTTAAGTTTTCATTCCTGAGAAATTTCCTTCTAACAGTGTAGTTATGTTCTTAAAACTATTTCTATTTCATAAATTCTAAAATGCAAGTTTTTAAATTGTTTTAAGTATTTGTGAATTTTGTTCATGTTCATATGAATAAGGATTAAAAAAGAACTTATAAAGTGGTTTAAAGAAACAAAGTTTCCCCTTTTCATTTCCTTATGAAGGACGAATTTTTGAGAAAGAAATAAGGGCATGAAAAATTTGATTTGCAATCATATAAAAATGTTTAAGTGATTTTTTGAAATTTTTTTGATAATGATTGTTTGAGGTTTAGTCATGAATTTTTAAAGAGAAATAATCCTTCGATGAATAAACAAAACTTGATTTGGAAATTTTGCAAAAAAAAATTATTTTGCTCACTGTATAAACCGTGAGGTATATGGAAAAACAAAAAAAATAAAATTTGTATAATTGTTGGATGTTTATGTGCATGAGTTATTCTTTGTTCTTAATAGTTAATAGCTGATTATAAGGTTTAAATGATTGATTATGTGAAAAATAATTTTGGTTACTGTTTTTATCATGATGATATGGCCGAATTATTGTTTATATAGGGTAGGTATGTTGTTGTAATTTTTCTAAGTATATATGTAATTATGTGGTGTTTATATCTTAAATTCTTGAAGTGATTTCATGAAATAACAATTGAAGAAATGATTTTTATAAAAATTAATAATTCTGGGAATTTATTTATATTCTGTAAAATTTTATTGGCATGAGGATATATGAATTAAAATGATATTTCTATGTGTAATTATAATGTGCCTATGTGCCTATGTGTTTAGTGTAGTTTATAGTGTGAAAAAGAAAGTTTTTTTAAGCGACTGAAATTATTATTTTTCTGGAAAATCAAGTTGTTGTCCAGACTTGATATAAATTAGAAAATGTGACTATTTTTCTAAGTTATGGATATTTTTGAGTAATAGTTCTTAGTTCTTTGTATATAGGTGTTAGAACTTTAATTATGATGAAAATTGTGAGTAAATGCAACTTGTTTGTGTGGCTGTTCAGCAAGTTTATTTTGTTTATATAAGTCAAACTTTAGGATATTTTTATAATAGAGTATGTATTTAAGCTATAGGAAAAAGTGGCATATTTTTTTTATTAACTGTTTGAAAGAAAAGTGATTTTTGGGAATTAAAGTCTAAGCTGTTCAATATATATATATATATATATATATATATATATTGTCTATGTGATTTGATTAAGTTTAGAAATTGTGATGATGTAATAAAAATAGGTGATTTTATGTAGTAGAAGTTTAGATGCATAATATGTATGTACTGATGTTTAAAAGTGATTTTTCTATGTACAGTTTATAGTCTGTGATTTAATTTCATTGACGATAGAGAAAAATTATTTTGAACTTTGAATACTTGAGTTTATATTCTAATTGAGTTATATGTGTTTATAGTATGATTATGCAAATTTTGTTTACTGCTTGGATTGATTTTAATGTTGCATCAAAGATGAGTACTTCTAATTCATGCTGTATGAATAGTCTGAAAATGGTAGTTGTTATAAGGTGTTTAAAAATGAAATTTGTAGTAAAGGAAAAATTAAGATTTATTTTTAAGATGTTATGATTATGTTTTAAAAATTATGTTACGTTTGGAAAAGGTTTTCATGATTTAAAAGCTAAAAACAAAAAATAATTTTTATGATACATTTTTTATTTTCAAAAAGGATTAATTGATTTCAAGTATTGGATATTTTGAATACAAGTCTTTTTGGAATTCAAAGATGATTGGAGAAATTGTAATTGTTAAAAGGTTATGTATTTCAAATGAGTTGTTATTTTGAATAGTTATTTATAAAGTTCTATGATTTGGTAAAAGGTTCTCGTGTGGAAGCAAATAACGCGACTTCTAATCAAGCGGACACAAATTCTTTAGCTGCATCTCAAGGTGAGAGAGTAGCCATCTTAATACACAATGGCACCAAGGTAACATTAGGACGATTTCGACCATCTCAAAAGTCGGAATCCAAGGTTGTTTGTTCGTATACGAGACGACAATTGATTGTGAGTGTTTAGTCGTCTACGTTACGACAATAACTTTATATTATTTGTCTGATTTATTGGATACTAGGAAAATTGCCCGTGCGATGCACAGGTCTTAAATTTTGCTATCCTTCATTTTTTTGAAAGGTTTTCCATTTGTTAAAACATTAAACATTAATTTTATTTACATGTGAATTTTTTTAGCGGACAATAAATCTAGCATTTTTTGGAATTATATTTTATATGGTATTTTTTTTTAATTATTACAAATTTACATTGAAATTTATTTTTTTATGATCAGACAAATTTATGTAATCAAATCGGAATACAATACATATAATTAGATAAAATGCGATAAAGATTTTGAAAAATATTTATAATATGTGAAATAATCATGTATACTTTAAAAATAGTTATGAATAACTGTTATTATTTTTTTTCTTGTTTTTTTGGTGGGACAATTATATAATATAAAATTGGTATAATATATAATACACAAACTTCTATCTATATATTAAGCAAAATGTAAATATTTAAATATGTCTTTTGTCACACACTTATCATTATCAAGGAAAAACCATAGTTATTTGACACATGTTGAAGTGAAAAAATATATTTGTAATGACCAATAAAAACATGTTGAATTGAAAATTAAAAATGTAAATAAACAAAACAAAAACCAATTGTACTTCCAACTTCTAAAGTTTAGACACGGCTTAAGAACATCTATTTGGAAAGAACCATGAACAAACTTATATATGAGAAGCAAAATACTTAAAAGGAAAAAGATCTTTATCCTTACATCACCGGCGAGAACACGTTACCTTTAGTTGCCTCAAGCATTTTAAAGGCAGCTGCCACCTTCATTAAATGTTTGTCTCCTTAATATTTCTTATTTTTGTGATTTTCTACCATCCTTGTGGTCGGGAGTATTTCCTCAATCGTTAAATGGAACGAAGGCTGGGAGTATTCCCTCAATCCTAAATCTAAAATCTTTATGAGAAATTTACATCCATCATGAAGGTAGGTTAATTTTGTTAGTAACAATGAAATTGTACAATTTTAATATACTTATTTGAAGCTACCTCTAAAGATATTATTGACATTTTAAAAGGTGCTGACTTAATTGAAATATTTTTTAAAAGAAGTTTTTTTTATAAGTGTTTTTTGGAAAAGGTAATTAAGTTTTATTAGAAATTGAAATGAGTTTATGCAAATTGGAAAAATAAAACTATAGATATAGATGGATAAATATATATGGATTAAATGATAATTTTTTACTTTAATATTTTGAATGAAACTTTTTAGTTGAAATTTCACACACATTGACAATTTCTTGCTAAATATTTTGGATATTTTGTTTAATTTATATTTTTCTATCATTTTTATTAGTTTCGTTTAACGATATTATGTAATGCATTATATATAAAGTATTTTTTTTAAAAATAGTTTTTTATTTAAATTTAACATTTTTTACCCTTAATATTGATTGATCGCATTTATTATAAATATGTAGTGAAGAATACAAATATATATATATATATATAGAGAGAGAGAAATGAAAAGATTAGAAATGATATGGACGGATGTGATTTACTTGCAATGGATGGCTGCGATTAGAAAAGAAATTAGGAGGGAAAAAATATCATATGGAGGGAAAGTAAGATTAACCCTCAACTTCTCCTATTTTATAATAATATTGATGATTATGTTGATGATGGCTATTATTAATTACTAATATTGTGTTTCTAAGAAAACATGATGGGCGGTTATGATTTAATCTAATAAAATATGATGAACGACTAAGATTAAAAGATACAAAACGGGCGGTTATGATTTAACCTAATAAAATATGATGGACGACTAAGATTAAAAGATACAAAACACACACTTAATGATGGATTTATGAGAGAAATACACCATTAGGAGGGAAAATGGGTGTTTTAGGAGGGAAATCTTTTTTGCCCTTCTACTTCTCCAATTTTAATATATGTTGATGATATGTGATATATGATCCTATTTATTTATTTTAGAAATGATAAAAAGATTATGTGGAGAAAGGATCAAAATGGAATTATAAATGGTTGAGAATATATTGGTTTATGTATGGATAATTATTTGGTATTGATTGGAATGGTTATTCCTATGGAAAGGACTTGGTATATGTTGAGAACTGAACTATGACAAGAAAATATGAGGAATGATTATTTGAATCTTGTGGAAATTTGAGAATCGTTGTTAGTGTATTGTGAGGGTGCAAGAGGCACAATAACTTTGTTATATCCCCTTAAGTGACTGGCCACGTGAATGACTTTGTCATGGTTTCATGTCTTGTGGAATCCACTGTACTATGGGGAGGTGTTTGCTGTGGTCCCTTAGAGGTCGAGACCCGTTAGGAACGCGGCTTAGAATGAGTCGACCAACTTAGGATAATAAAGACTTAAAGGACTTAAAAGACTCTAAGCTTAAATCCTTCTAACTACACGATGAGAGTGAAGTAGTGGAGAGGAAAGATACCGTATACTTGGAGGTCGGGCATCCCTCTAAGTGGTGATTGCGATAGGGGAGGGCAAGGACGGTGAAACGTCAAGAAGCCTAAGAGCGCTTCCCTAGGCGGGACGAGGTTACAATGATCAAGGTCACTGGCGGGCATTGATCGTAGCAAGAACTGCAACGCGAACTAGGGATAGAGCTGTCGCCCCCTTGAGCAAATCTTAGATGGTGTAGAGGGAATCCGAATGGGACTAGAAGCCATTGTTTTTGTGAAATGGGGAAATTATGAAATGATATTTTGTTTTGCTGGCCAACAAGGCGTGGTTCCAGCCGGTATGTACCCTTTGGCTTCGATGTCAGCATGGTTAGGATTCCTGTGCATCCCATCTGCTTTCCGAACTAGGACGTGGTTGGATATTGAAGGAGGAGATGTATCGTGTGTGCTAATCTACCCCCTTGCCTCAATGATTTCCCTCCCTAAATCATTGATGGTTGTGAAAGACTTAGTGGAAAGTTTATGAGTATGGAATTCTAAAGTAATGATGTTAAGTGGTTATAATGATGAGTTATAAAGATAAAAGTGATAATGATATGATATGGTGAACATATGGTAATGATGAGACGTTAATGTTATGTTGTAACACCCTAGTTACTTTTACTCTTAATTAATTGAGGATTTAAAAATTTCCTTTAAATACAATTAGGTGATCATAAAAACTCTTAGTTAGATTTGCTTATTATAAAAATCTCCGTAAAATCGGACGGAGTTTCCTTTGTTTTAGGGACATTCCCAAAATATTGATTTCCTGATATACCTGCATAAAACTTCATTTTCAACAATAATGGGCCAGCAGGGCCAAAATACAATTCATACTTCAATTACACTTTTCGGAAAATGATTACAATTCTAAAGTGGGTTTGCTTTCCCAAAATATTATATATTTCAAATTCCCAAAATATTAAACTATTGACCCACACAGGGTCTCTCAACTAACTAAGCAGCATTCCACGAGGTGGAGTGTAATCCTGCCCGGCCATACTCGTGTAAGCTCCTTCTTCACCTGTAAAAATATATCAAGAAGGGTAGCATTACACAGAACTTAGAAATATAGTTTCTACAAAAGCATAGTAATATACCAAGGACCTACCCTACACCATACTATCCAAATCATATACTACCTTACTTTCCTTTTATACAACTCAGCATTTCCTTAGGATTTCAGTTACATATTTTCCCTATGCCTTTCTAGTTTTTCCATTCCTTTCTATTCTTCGCTCACCTTTCGGTGGGTCCTATTATCATTTGTTCGCTCACCACGAGGGCGGGTCCTAATTACATTTACGCACACCATATTGGCGGGTCCTAATTATATCTACGCACACCATATTGGCGGGTCCTAATTATATCTACGCACACCATATTGGTGGGTCCTAATTATATCTACGCACACCATATTAGCGGGTCCTTAACATACTAAGTCACACTCCCTACGGGGGGTCTATAATTCACACTCCATTGTGGAGGGTCCTATTCTATACACGCTCCGTTATGGAGGGTCCATTTATATACACGCTCTGTTATGGAGGGTCCATTTATATATACACGCTCCGTTATGGAGGGTCCATTTATATATACACGCTCCGTTATGGAGGGTCCATTTATATACACGCTCCGTTATGGAGGGTCCATTTATATATACACGCTCCGTTATGGAGGATCCATTTATATATACACGCTCCGTTATGGAGGGTCCATTTATATACATTCGCACTCCGCTTAGGGAGGGTCATTATACCTAAACTCACCTTTTCACATTCCTATATCCACACCTAAATAGGCGGGTCTTTCTCACATTAACAATATAATTTCCCATTGTCCAATTATTACACTCATTACTAATCCATTTATTATCTAATTTCCTTTCAATTCCATTATTCAACTCAAGTCATTATCTACAACAAACATCCTTTTCACTTAGCACACTTATCTCTATATTTTCCATATTCATTGCACCTCATCCTCCCAAATTAAAACAAGTCTATCACTAACACTTTCCCTTTTCTTTACCTATCTCTTGGTTATCCCAATAATATAATATTTCATTCCTTCCACAATTTCCATATCTTTTCAAGCTTACAACGAGTCTCTAATTATTTTCGCTCTATTATCCACTCTTAATTTCCTTTATAACTTTCTTATGATTCGTCAACTAGTTATTCTCATCACTCTCTAATTATATATCTACTTAGTCCATCATTCCTTTTCTATCCATCATCATTTATGTATTTGTTCTCACACATTACACTAGTTACTCTTTCTATTCTCCACTAATTATTTCATTTATTTTCATTATCAAATGGAGGGTCCATTTATATATACACGCTCCGTTATGGAGGGTCCATTTATATACATTCGCACTCCGCTTAGGGAGGGTCATTATACCTAAACTCACCTTTTCACATTCCTATATCCACACCTAAATAGGCGGGCCTTTCTCACATTAACAATATAATTTCCCATTGTCCAATTATTACACTCATTACTAATCCATTTATTATCTAATTTCCTTTCAATTCCATTATTCAACTCAAGTCATTATCTACAACAAACATCCTTTTCACTTAGCACACTTATCTCTATATTTTCCATATTCATTGCACCTCATCCTCCCAAATTAAAACAAGTCTATCACTAACACTTTCCCTTTTCTTTACCTATCTCTTGGTTATCCCAATAATATAATATTTCATTCCTTCCACAATTTCCATATCTTTTCAAGCTTACAACGAGTCTCTAATTATTTTCGCTCTATTATCCACTCTTAATTTCCTTTATAACTTTCTTATGATTCGTCAACTAGTTATTCTCATCACTCTCTAATTATATATCTACTTAGTCCATCATTCCTTTTCTATCCATCATCATTTATGTATTTGTTCTCACACATTACACTAGTTACTCTTTCTATTCTCCACTAATTATTTCATTCATTTTCATTATCAAATACCCTAAGGTTTTTATGCTATACTCCCTCTCTACCCCTAGCCATCACTATAACTAAAGAGAATCTACTTCCTAAGCTAAGGTAATACGAACCCTCTTACCTTCTTAATGGAGGATGATGATAAATTCAAGTTCTAGTTCCTTGATCCTTGGTGTGTGAGTTCCTTGTCCTTGACTTGGTTTTGGTTGGAAGGCATGAAACAAAACCCTACATATTTATGAGTGCAAGAACCCTAAGGTTTTAGAGCACAATTTCTATGAGCTAAGGAAAGTTGGAATGGAAAGGAAATGAATTCATGGTATGAAGCTAACTTACCCCAAGTGATGATGAAAATTGAAAAATCCAAGAAGAAGGAAGGAAGGAGCAAATCGTGTGGAGGAAGGAGGAAGAGAATGAGGCTTCAACCCACTTCCATGGTGCAAGGCTTGATGGGGTTTTGTTGGTTTTGGGTTTGAGATGCCCAAAATCAAGTGTTTGATGATGATATTTGGTTCATGGAACCAAGGAGAAAGGAATGGAGATGAGGAGGAAGGAAGGTGTGTTGTGTTGGTTGTGTTCTTGTGGTTGTTGTGTATTTGTTTCATGCCAAGGAGGAGGAAATCGTGTGGCCAAGAGGCCACAACTTGGCCCCCAAGTTTTGATCCAACGCACCAGATCTGGTGCTGCTGAGCGCGCGCGCCTGGGCGCACGCCTGGCGCGCCTGGGCAGGTCTGAGCACCAACTGATGCTGCTGGTGCGTGCCTGGTGCGGTCAGGAGGGAGTTGGTGCGCGTCTGGTGCGGTCAGGAGGGAGCTTTGGCGCGCCACACGCAGAAATGGTGCGGCTGGTGCGTGGTGCGGCTCGCCTGGGCGAAATGGTGCCTCACCTGGGCGGATTTCCCACTGTCTGGTGCACCAATGAACAGTGCACCCGCCTGGGCGCATGGCTGGTGCGCCTGGGCGAAAATCTGGGTTTCCAACCTTCGATTCGCCGTAACTTTTTCGTTAACCGTCGGATCGAGTCCAAATTTTTAGACAAGCTTCTTCACCCCATAAACTTCATATCCAACGGTGGAATTTATTTTCTTAGCATCCCATAATAAATTTCTAATTTTCTCTTTTCGGTCGATCTCTAACATCGAAAACGCCGATTTAACTCCCGATTTCGATTATATGACTTTGCCCGAAGCCACAATTGCCTTCTATACAGCCCCTAGGACTTATAATTACCGCTCACCTATCCACTAAAATTCGTTAAGTCATTATTTCAAATTTTTCCTAGGTTTTTAATATTAATTTCATTTAAAATAAGGTTTAGGATGTTACATATGTCATATTATAATTGTATGTGTTTGGTTCTAGTGCGATCCATGGCATAAGCCCATGCCGTCGACGACACTGTTTGTTTGATCGCTAAATTTCTCTCTCTTCTCTTCTATGTACTTGTTTCTATGGTAAACTTTAGATGGCGGACAAATGCTGCAATTGGTGATGTCCCCTTTGGCGGGAGGACAGTGGGTTAGGACAGCTAATAGATGGATATGGGAGGGGCCGACGAGACTCAGTTTTGTGGACAGAGACCATGTGCTTCGCGGAGTAGCTACTGACCGTGTCGAAATTCGTTTTCTGCTGAGAGACTTTATGCCGGGTGGACCCAGGGATTTTCATCAGAAAGCACCACCTGCCGATAACAATATTAGTTAGGAAGAGGACCCCGAGGAGGATCCAGAAGAAGATCCAGAAGAAGATCAGGAGGAAGACCCAACAGAGAATCCAAACGACGATGAGTAGTGTGATGTCCTAGACGGTGAGGTCCTCCAAGGGTTGAGGAAGAAGACCTTCAAAGGAGCCTCAGTCTAGGGTTTCTGTGTGATGTTTGGTCGGAGTCCTCTGGTGGCTAAGGGGAGAGCCAAGAAGTAACCCTAATCACTGGTGTGTGAGAGTGACAATTAGGGTTAGAGGACGTAACTGAGCCCCATGTAGTACGGAGCTACTTATAGGGGGGAGCTGGTTGCCCTAATGGGCTTGCTTTAGGCCCAAGTAGGGCCAGCCTGTACTGAGCTATGAGTGGATGAGCTGTCCTTGTGTAGCATCCCAAATTTAATTCCTAGTATAATTGATGATGGTCCAGCTTAGAGTGAAGGAATAATGATATTGAGTTAAAAATAGTGAATTGAAGGCTAGATTTAGGGTTAACGACATAGGATATTAGGAAATTCAAAATAAAAGATTTACATCTCTAAACACAAATTCCACCGTTGGATGTGAAGATTGGTATGTAGGGAAGCTTGTGTTAAAATTTGAGGAAGATCCAACGAGTAACGAAGAAGTTATGGCCATTCAAAGTCGGGGTGCTGCAAACTCTGCAACTTAATCGATTAAGCTGCAGCTTAATCGATTATGTCCAGAAGGTGGGGAAAACTTTAATCGATTAATAATCGATTAACTGCTCTAGATGCAGAAAAAAATAAAAGTGCAAAACGTGTTCTTCTCTTCCAAAATTCGAACCTCTCTCTCTCCTCTAGGGTTCCATTCTTCATCATCAAATCCACCAAGAACAAGTGGGATTTCTTCATTTCATCAACAAATCTCTTTCTCCTTGCTCCAAGTAAGTATTCAAGCCTTTGATTCCTTCCCTCTCTCTCTCTAATTCGAGTTTTCTCTCTCCACCCTCTCATGGAGGTTTTCATTCCTAAGCATAGAACCTTCAAGTTTTCCATGGGGTTTAGTTTGAGAATCATGGAATGAGAAATAACCCTCATTTTTGTGGCTTTATAATAGGTTCTATCACTCTCTTGTGGATTTTGAGCTCTTGGTGGGCAAACTCAAGTATAGGACACTTGGACTCTCCTTATCCTTAAGTGTTTGTGGTAAGGGGGTGGATATAGTGAGCTTTGCCTTGTTCTAGGGAGTAGGTTCTAGCTAGTATATAATGCTTGTTAGGGTTATGTGTTAGGGGAGAACATTAGATTATAAATCCCTAGGTTATTGAATATGAAATTCTAATTAATTAAATGTGCATGATGATTGGATGTTAAGTCTAGGAAAAGGAAACCCAATAATATAAGAATGAATTATTTGATAAATGAAATTTGGTTAATGATTATATTGAAGTACATGAGGAATTGGGTAATGTGAAAGTGAAGTTGACATAAATGATTTCTATGATTATTGACTTTATTTGTAAAGTTGTGAATTTAATGATAATTAATTACTGTAGCAAATATATGTAGGTGTTGTGGAATAAAATCATATAGGAAGAAAGGGAATGGAAACGATTAAATGTGATAAATGTGCATATTTGTATCTAATCGTTAAATAAGTAAAAATGTTAAGTATTTTCAATTGTGAATAAAGATCATGGTTTATGAATTGAACTTGTGAATATAGGAAACAGAAGTAAAATGATTATGTGCAAACCAAAGTAAAAGATGATATATGCAAAACTAAAATGAAGGGCGAATCTAAATGTTGGGCTATAAAAGAGAATACTACTTGGTATGGTTGTGATAATTGAGAAAGGAAAAGAATAAGGAAACTACAAGAATGACTAGTTGTTGAATGTGTGTTGTTGTACTCAAATGTGTTACAATTAATGGAACAAGAAAGTGAATAATTCTTGGCCTCTGAATTGAGGCCCCGAACACTGAAAATGTGGTTTATGCGTTGGCCTCTGCTTTGAGGTGACGATTAAAGGAAAGTTTTGATAATTGATATAAGGAATGAGTATGGATAAAGAATGAATGGGAAATGTGTGTAAGTGTATTTGTGATTGTATGTGCTATGTTGTTTGTGTAAGATGGTGAAAGTATGATTTGGCCTCCGATTTGGGGTAATGTGAAATGAAAATGAAAGTGTGCGTTGACCTCTGACCTGAGGGACGCCATATGAACTAAAGTGGTTGGGTGTTGACCTCTGACCTGAGGGACACAGACTGAAATAAAGTGTTGACCTCTGACCTGAGGGACACAGAACGAAATAAAGTGTTGACCTCTGACCTGAGGGACACGATTTGAATTAAAATGAATTGAGTGTTGACCTCTGACCTGAGGGACACCGGATTAAATAATGAGTTGGGTGTTGACCTCTGACCTGAGGGACACCGGATGAAATGTGTATTGGTGTGTTGACCTCTGACCTGAGAGACACACCGTGAATTAAGCGATTGAGGTGTTGACCTCTGACCTGAGGGACACAATATAAATCATAATGAATGAGGTGTCGACCTCTGACCTGAGGGACAAATAATTTAAATAAGGAAAAGAATGTGGGCCTCTGTTTTGAGGTGATAAATGTGTTGCATGAAATTGTGCATTGGCCTCTGATTTGAGGTGATGTACTGAAATAAAATGTGTATAGAAAATGAATAAAAAGTAAAGGAAATGATTGATGAAATGAATAATGAAAATGGATATTGAAATGAATAATGAAAATGGAAATTTGGAATGATTAATGAATATGGAAATTATGAAATGTGCATGGCGTGCTATATGTGAATATATGCTCTATTTGCTAGTTGTGTTTGACCTAGCGGGTTGTTATGTCTAGTTTGAAACTGCTTTCTATTTCATGTGCAATGCTCACTCCCTTACATATTTCAGGTACGGAGATTCAGTTGGCACCGCCCCCGACCGAGCAGGAGTACTTTTCCTTATAGGGAGAGTAGGGTGTTATGGGTTTAGAGTATAATATGGGCCTAAGCCTCTTATACTATTTTGATGTAAATTTAATATGCACACTTTGAATGAGGCTTAGGATGTTTTGCTTTGCTAAAGTTATAACTTTTGGTTTTAAACACTCAAACTTAGTATTTTCCGCTATTACTCTTATTATTTTATGCACACTAATATATTTGGAGCCCATGGGGCCTTGATATGATTTAGAAATATAATCTGAAGCCTTGCTGGCTATTAGTTGTTTATTTGAAATTGTTTATCACAGGTTAAATTTTGGATTAGTCCGAAAAACAGACAAAACTCCGTCCGTTTGACGGCTGATTTTAATGTAATTAAAATGAATTTTTAAGTCCGTATTTTAATATAAGGGGAATTAAGGGTAATTAATTATAGGGTGTTACATTATGGTATCAGAGCAGTTTCCCTCGGCCTTTGGAGTTATGAGCTACTCCAGTGATTACTCACCGAGCGAGTGATCGACAATTATAGTTTAGAGTCTAGAGTTTATTGATAGGATGTTTATACTATTAATTATGCTATTAAGCATTAACTGTCGGCCTTGTGCATGACTAAACAGAATGGCTGGTAGAGGGATCGATAATGATGGGATCCGAGTTATTCTGGAGCAGATGGCACAGATGCAACAGAATCAGGGGAATAACATCGCAGCAGCAGCGACAGCAACAACGGCTACAATGATTCCTCAACCCCCAGCTCCAGTTGCTATTGATTGGTTGGCGCGGTTCAGAAAGAACGATCCGCAGAAGTTCGAAGGTGGGTTCAATCCCGATGGAGCACAGCTTTGGTTGCAGGAGATTGAAAAGATCCTGAACACCATGGCACCACCGGAGGAACAGAAGGTTATGCTAGCACAGTACATGCTGACTAGTGAAGCGGAACACTGGTGGCAACAAATGCGGAGGGGTTTAGAGGCGGACAATCAGGCGATCACATGGGATTTGTTCAAGAATCGTTTCCTGGGCAAATACTTTCCTGAAGATGTTCGTAGAGAGAAGGAGATAAGTTTTCTGCAGCTCGTGCAAGGGAACATGAGCGTTGGGGAGTATGCTGCTAGGTTTGAGGACTTGATCCGATATGCAGGGAGTTATAGGGATGCTGATGAAAGGACCAAGTGCATCAAGTTCGAGACCGGACTTCGTTCTGAAATCAAGATGACTTTTGAGTATTAGAACATCGCCAACTTGTCTCAATTGATCAATATGACTAGTACTTATGAAAAGAGTCGGAAACAACGGGCAACTGAGAAAAGAAACAAGAATGTTCATAAGGCTGGAGGTCCTAGTAGGGGCAGGAGTTCGGTGCAGCGACCAGGTCCTTACTCCCAGCCTAGAACAGGCCAAGTAGTGAGTACCTTTGGTCCTATTCCGACTTGTCAGCACTGTGGCAGGATGCATAGGGGATTGTGCTGGACATTGGGTCGAAAGGAGGGGTTATGCTTTCACTGTGGACAACCCGGACATTTTGCTTCAAATTGTCCTAAGAACACAATAAAGAAAGAGATTAATGCTGTTAAGGCACAGAAGGCCCGTGGTGGTCCATCATTGCAGAAGGGGAAATTATTTACCGTCGAGGGTGACGAGGTGGACCCGGCTGATATGGCCGCAGGTAACTAATGTTTGCCAAGTCCGTGCGTAATGTTTCTAGGTCCAATTGTTGTGGAGTTAGTTTTCTCCTCAGTTAGCTAAATAGTGAGTTAGTAATGTCTTAGGGTAGAATTGTTTAAAAACATGTTGGATATCTGCCCCTCCAAATACAATCCTGTTCTTGCAGATAGCATAAGAAAGACCTTAGAAAGAATTCTTAAGTTTGAGAATTCTAGTACCAAGTGACCAACACTATGTTGTGATGTTGTTATTTGATGTAATGTAAGGTTAGAACTGATCACTCTAATCCTTGCATTTGTTAAATGATGACATCATCAACAGAACCTAACAGTGATGTGTTGTTGGTAGACGTGAGGATGGGATTGATCACCTCAATTCTTGCATCTATCAATAAATTCTATCATTGTAACCTTTAAAGTGAAAGTAGACAACCAAAGAAGTGACTTCCAAGGAAAATAATTCTTGTAAGTGAGGCCAACCTTACCCCGAAACATTCGTTCGAAAGCTTCGCATAGAGTTAGAGAGTAGAAAGAAAATAGTTCTAAAGAAAGGAAGTCTTGGTGTATGCTACTTGTTCCAAAGTAGTATAGCTAAGTGCTAATCCCTTGGATGAGATAAGAGAACTCTCCAGAAATTATTCTTAACCATCATATCAACTAAACCAATCTTGAAGCAATTTGACAGTTGCTTCGAATCTTTTCCCGGTTCTTAGATAACCATTCATAAGAATCGCCGGTTGTGTCAAATTTGAAAACCCCTACATTAAGACCAAAAAACTCTTAACACAAATCTTGTCGTACCCTTCACCTTTGGTAGTTGGGTAAATCTTGGAACTAATGTGGACTCCTTCCTTCCTATTCTTTTAATCGATTCATGAAAGAAGTTGATTGTTGAGCATTTAGTAGGAATTGTGTCTGCTCTAATCAAATAAGAAATTGGGGGAGCTCTTAGCCTTTGATGTGCTTCTTGTTCAGGAATGCCTGTATTTTTTAAAAGCTTTAAATCCTATCGGTGCTAGTCGAATCATTGTGAGAAGACAAACTCTAAGGCGTTCTATCCTACAAAAATCTTCGCATGGCATGATCCCAGGGTATCTATTCTGGGAAAGATTCTAAAACTATTCCGGAATGCTAAATATTTCGAGTTTTCCCGTATCTAGCCAATGCAGCTCCTGCCTTACATCTATCAGAAGGATGATCGGAAGCGGATTCACCCGATCCCACATCCTTTAGCATAGCAGTAATGGGGTATGTCGATGCCAAGTGGGGGAGCACTTCCTACCCTAATTTAAATTCTGTCTAAGTAAGGGCAAACCGAAAGACCGACGGATGAAACCAAAGGGAATTAAAGATAGGAATCGCAAGTCCTATCACCGGGGTGATTCTCCATTTACTGAACCTAACGGAATTTCGGGGGAAAAATTCCAATAAGTGGGGAAGAATTGTAACATCCCAAATTTAATTCCTAGTATAATTGATGATGGTCAAGCTTAGAGTGAAGGAAATAATGATATTGAGTTAAAAATAGTGGATTGAAGGCTAGATTTAGGGTTAACGACATAGGATATTAGGAAATTCAAAATAAAAGATTTACATCTCTAAACACAAATTCCACCGTTGGATGTGAAGATTGGTATGTAGGGAAGCTTGTGTTAAAATTTGAGGAAGATCCAACGGGTAACGAAGAAGTTATGGCCATTCAAAGTCGGGGTGCTGCAAACTCTGCAACTTAATCGATTAAGCTGCAGCTTAATCGATTAAGTCCAGAAGGTGGGGAAAACTTTAATCGATTAATAATCGATTAACTGCTGTAGATGCAGAAAAAAATAAAAGTGCAAAACGTGTTCTTCTCTTCCAAAATTCGAACCTCTCTCTCTCTCTCCTCTAGGGTTCCATTCTTCATCATCAAATCCACCAAGAACAAGTGGGATTTCTTCATTTCATCAACAAATCTCTTTCTCCTTGCTCCAAGTAAGTATTCAAGCCTTTGATTCCTTCCCTCTCTCTCTAATTCGAGTTTTCTCTCTTCACCCTCTCACGGAGGTTTTCATTCCTAAGCATAGAACCTTCAAGTTTTCCATGGGGTTTAGTTTGAGAATCATGGAATGAGCAATAACCCTCATTTTTGTGGCTTTATAATAGGTTCTATCACTCTCTTGTGGATTTTGAGCTCTTGGTGGGCAAACTCAAGTATAGGACAAATGGACTCTCCTTATCCTTAAGTGTTTGAGGTAAGGGGGTGGATATAGTGAGCTTTGCCTTGTTCTAGGGAGTAGGTTCTAGCTAGTATATAATGCTTGTTAGGGTTATGTGTTAGGGGAGAACATTAGATTATAAATCCCTAGGTTATTGAATATGAAATTCTAATTAATTAAATGTGCATGATGATTGGATGTTAAGTCTAGGAAAAGGAAACCCAATAATATAAGAATGAATTATTTGATAAATGAAATTTGGTTAATGATTATATTGAAGTACATGAGGAATTGGGTAATGTGAAAGTGAAGTTGACATAAATGATTTCTATGATTATTGACTTTATTTGTAAAGTTGTGAATTTAATGATAATTAATTACTATAGCAAATATATGTAGGTGTTGTGGAATAAAATCATATAGGAAGAAAGGGAATGGAAACGATTAAATGTGATAAATGTGCATATTTTTATCTAATCGTTAAATAAGTAAAAATGTTAAGTATTATCAATTGTGAATAAAGATCATGGTTTATGAATTGAACTTGTGAATATAGGAAACGGAAGTAAAATTATTATGTGCAAACCAAAGTAAAAGATGATATATGCAAAATTAAAATGAAGGGCGATTCTAAATGTTGGGCTATAAAAGAGAATACTACTTGGTATGGTTGTGATAATTGAGAAAGGAAAAGAATAAGGAAACTACAAGAATGACTAGTTGTTGAATGTGTGTTGTTGTACTCAAATGTGTTACAATTAATGGAACAAGAAAGTGAATAATTCTCGGCCTCTGAATTGAGGCGCCGAACACTGAAAATGTGGTTTATGCGTTGGCCTCTGCTTTGAGGTGACGATTAAAGGAAAGATTTGATAATTGATATAAGGAATGAGTATGGATAAAGAATGAATGGGAAATGTGTGTAAGTGTATTTGGGATTGTATGTGCTATGTTGTTTGTGTAAGATGGTGAAAGTATGATTTGGCCTCCGATGTGGGGTAATGTGAAATGAAAATGAAAGTGTGCGTTGACCTCTGACCTGAGGGACGCCATATGAACTAAAGTGGTTGGGTGTTGACCTCTGACCTGAGGGACACCGGATAAAATGTGTATTGGTGTGTTGACCTCTGACCTGAGAGACACACCGCGAATTAAGTGATTGGAGTGTTGACCTCTGACCTGAGGGACACAGACTGAAATAAAGTGTTGACCTCTAACCTGAGGGACACAGAATGAAATAAAGTGTTGACCTCTGACCTGAGGGACACGATATGAATTAAAATGAATTGAGTGTTGACCTCTGACCTGAGGGACACCAGATTAAATAATGAGTTGGGTGTTGACCTCTGACCTGAGGGACACCGGATGAAATGTGTATTGGTGTGTTGACCTCTGACTTGAGAGACACACCGTGAATTAAGAGATTGAGGTGTTGACCTCTGACCTGAGGGACACAATATAAATCATAATGAATGAGGTGTCGACCTCTGACCTGAGGGACACATAATTTAAATAAGGAAAAGAATGTGGGCCTCTGTTTTGAGGTGATAAATGTGTTGCATGAAATTGTGCATTGGCCTCTGATTTGAGGTGATGTACTGAAATAAAATGTGTATAGAAAATGAATAAAAAGTAAAGGAAATGATTGATGAAATGAATAATGAAAATGGATATTGAAATGAATAATGAAAATGGAAATTTGGAATGATTAATGAATATGGAAATTATGAAATGTGCATGGCGTGCTATATGTGAATATATGCTCTATTTTCTAGTTGTGTTTGACCTAGCGGGTTGTTATGTCTAGTTTGAAACTGCTTTCTATTTCATGTGCAATGCTCACTCCCTTACATATTTCGGGTACGGAGATTGAGTTGGCACAGCCCCTGGCCGAGCAGGAGTACTTTCCCTTACAGGGAGAGTAGGGTGTTATGGGTTTAGAGTATAATATGGGCCTAAGCCTCTTATACTATTTTGATGTAAATTTAATATGCACACTTTGAATGAGGCTTAGGATGTTTTGCTTTGCTAAAGTTATAACTTTTGGTTTTAAACACTCAAACTTAGTATTTTCCGCTATTACTCTGATTATTTTATGCACACTAATATATGTGGAGCCCATGGGGCCTTGATATGATTTAGAAATATAATCTGAAGCCTTGCTGGCTATTAGTTGTTTATTTGAAATTGTTTATCACAGGTTAAATTTTGGATTAGTCCGAAAAACAGACAAAACTCCGTCCGTTTGACGGCTGATTTTAATGTAATAAAAATGAATTTTTAATTCCGTATTTTAATATAAGGGGAATTAGGGGTAATTAATTATAGGGTGTTACACCTTGTGGATAAGGTGATGAGCTGTCCTTGTGAATAAGGTGAGACACGTCATCCTGTCCTTGGTGTCGGACTCTGGGAGGTGTCGGATAGGGAAGTCGGACCTAGGTAGGAGTATGAGGTCGGCCCGTATCTGGTATCTGTTCGGCCATTGAGCCTTGAGCTCGGCCCAGCACACAGAGGGCTTTTTGTAAGGCCGTGAGGCCTTAGGCAAGGGTTCTGAGGACCTCGGCTAGGTCGAGTCCACCACATAAGCCCCCCAGCTCGGTCAAGGCTATCTGAGCCATGTTCCGTGATCCTGGTTTAGGTCCTTTTCCCAAATCCATCACATAAGGGCCGAGTTCACCACATAAGCCCCCCAGCTCGGTCAAGGCCATTTGAGCCTTGTTCCGAGGTTCTAGGGAGTTCGGACGATGAACTGCCGAGATCTGGATCCAGCTGTCTCTGAAATGTCCTTTCATCATGATGGAGCAGGTCTGAGAGCTGTCCTATAGCCTGCTCCGAAGTGACGCTTGCATTCTCGCACCTGACACGTGTCAGAGATTCCACCTAACGATGCGTCGCCATTACTGCGACGTTGCTCGAGGTTCGTGATTCCAGCTGTTATGCGCCACGTGTCCCGGTATGTGTGGCTGCACGCTGGGTTGGGCCTCTTGGGCTAGGCCCCAAACTTCAAAATTGAGGGGGAAAACGGTTTCTCTTCCCCCTCTACCACAGAAAACCGCTTCTCCTTCTCTCTCTATCAATCATTCTCTCTTTCATACGAAAAAACCTTCATTCTCTCTCCACAGGAACCTTCTTTCTTTCTTCACAGAAACATTCTTTCTCTTTCTCCTCATCGAACTCCACTCCTCTTCTCTGCCTTTCATCTTCTTCTTCTCCAGTAGCGGATTTCGCTTTGGCTTTTCAAGCTTTATTCAATTTTCAACTTTTAAGGTACTGGCTCTCTCTCATCTCTTCTTCTTCTTTCTTTGATTCTCTTCTTCTTTTACTGTTTTGCGGTTTATATGGGAGGGGTTTATTTTTCGCGTTTCTTGTTCTCCGTTTTCATGGGTATGGTGCGGTTTTCCTTTACAGCTTTGTGGTTTGAGGCTTTAATTTAGGGGAGTAATGTTGTGGTTTAGAGTGTTTCTGGGTTTGGGCATTTTTAGGATTTTGGAGGGCTTTTGATTCGTGTTTTTTGTTTATTTTTCAGAAAACCAAAGGAGTAGGTTGGGTTCAGTATGAGTAGGGATTGATTTAGAAAATGGGCTGGGGTAGTCTCCCTGTCATCGAGCAGTAGTGAGGAGGAAGACGGCTCCACCTCCTCGTCCTGCTCCTCCACAGAGGTAGACGAGGCGTTCCGCCGCCAGAGGGAGTATAGGCGGAAATATGAGAGACGAGTTATGGAGGTCGATCCCGTTGAGGTCGTCTATCCTCGGGATTGGGCAGAGAAAAGAGAGTGGATACGGCAATATGCTTGGGCCGAGTTTGCTGATGGTAGAGAACGCGCCGACTTTCAGAGGATGGAGAGGGAGAGGATGTATGATCGGGGGGGTACCTGTGGTAGAGGGGAGATGCTCGCCTCTCGGAACAACTTCGAGGGGATTTTCTGGGGGGTTATTTTTTGTAACCCGTAGGACTAATACCGAGCTCCCCTGTTCTTCCACAGGTACAATGCCACCCAGGAAGTGCGTCAGTCGACCTGAGCTTTATCCTGCACCGTTTGATGCCGACCAATACGAGTGGGTTGACGTGGAGCCCAAAGGAGTCCAGTCCAGCCTTTGTTCCGAGGACAAGCTTGCCGAGGTAAGGAGGGCCGTGCTGCCTTGCCCAGGGGACGCCACCGGGACCTCTTACGAAGTACTCCCCTGTTCGGCAAATGACAGGATATGCAGCCGGACTGACAATAATTCCTTCTTATTTTATGCCGACTTGATTCATAATCTTGGCGTGACCCTCCCGTTCACCGATCTGGTAATGAGGGTCTTAAACGAGCTCGGACTAGCTCCTTCCCAACTACACCCCAATACTTGGTCGTTTCTCCGAGCATTCCAAAAGTACTGCGGAGCCAGGAATTTGGTATGCACTGTTCGGCTATTTTTGTGGATGTATAACCCGTTCGTCAGCAATAAGGACGGGGTCACTGGTCGTCTTTGGGTGTCGGCTAAGGCCCGGGCTCACTGTGGTTTGTTCGACATGTTCTCCGAATCTTGGAAACATTTTAAACCAAGATTTTTTAAATACATGTACGTAGGAACAGGGCTACCTTGGTTTCGGTCCGAGACGGGACCGAAGTTCCCTTTGGAGTGGACCCCCGAGTTCTTTAATCGTCATACCAGCACGCCGCAAAGGTGGTCGGGCGTAACCCTGGATGCCGACGAGTCCGTAACGGCCCACCATTTCCAGACCGAATATCGTGCTCGGAAATTCCAGCTTGATATTGGCGTTTTCATGCAGTGTCCTGACAACGAAGTCTTGACAAAAATTGGTAGGTACTTTTGCTCTTATACTTGTACATTTTCTTTCAGCTTTCTTATTAATTTTTCTTTATCCTTTTGTGTTTGCAGAAGAACATTGGTCAAACATGTCGTCCAGGGCGGTGAAGGCTGTGCTGGATGCACGGAAGAGGAAGAGGTCCGAAAACCCTTCCAACGAAACGGTGGCTGCCGAGGTCTCCACTGAGATGACCTCAACCGATTCCGCTCCTCTTCACCCAACTCCGCCTGCAGTGATCATAGCCCCACCTCCTCCTCAATCTCCGAGTCCAAGCGCTAAGGTAATCCTTGCTGCAGATACTCCGCCCTCAAAAGCTGATGCTCTTCCGAGGCCGCCGACCACCCTCGCCAAAACCTCGGTCAAAGACGCTCTCATCAAGATGTCGAGGGCTGAGTGGAAAAAGAAAGCTGAGGATATGGCCTGTCAACTGAAAAGGGCCACAACAATGTTTAATGTGCTGGCCGAAGTCGCTGACGATGTGGCTGATGGAGTGTCACCGGCCAAGAAGAAAGCTCGGTGTGCTATGGCTGCCGAGGTGGAGGAGCTGAAAAATGGTAAAAACGCCGCTGAGCAAAAACTGGCCGAGATGGAAGGGAAGCACCGTCAACAGACGGAGGAGCTTCTAAAAAATCATGAGGAAGTTTTGGCCCAAGTGAGAGCGGACGCTAGGGAGGCTGGTCGGCAGGATGGCCTAGCTGAGGTGGAGAAGGTTAGGACTTTGCTGAAGAGAAGGGCTGCTCAAGCTCTCAAACATAAGGTAGCCGCATCTGAGTCAGACTTCAACCTTGAGAAGGTGGCGAGCAAAATTTTTACCAGTGCAGTGGAGCAAATTCTTCATCTGAACCAAGGGCTCCGCATTCGGTATGTCGGCGCCTCTGCCGGGTTCGGGGTGGAGGATGGGAAGATGGTCGATTATGACAAGGATGGAATCGAGGTTGACCTGGACCAGCCCGAGGAGAACCTTCCCAACCCCTTGATGGAGAAGCCAGATAAAGAGTTCGACCCGAGCTCGGTTGTCCTTTCTGATGTTGAGGATGAGGCAGCGTAAGTCCCTTATGCTGGGCAGCTTGTGATTTGTCTATGTTCTTTTTTGTAACATGTTTGACAATGTTGGGTTGTATTTTGCTTTATTGTGTACAACATTTTATTTTTATGCAAGTTCTTTCTAGTATTAATTTGTTGCATGTTGTTATATTTATGCAAGTTTTTATTCTAACTTATCGCATACGTACTATGTCCGAGGTCGGTGTTATGCAAGCTTTTTCTTTAACTTGTTGCACGAACGCGAGTTTTTCTTTACCAACTCGTTGCATGTTTATTCGTTCGACCTCGGATCCGAACTGCGATCAGTTAGGTGGTCACCAAAAAGGCTTTTTTTTAAAAAAAAGAATGCAAGTGTTTGAGACTTGTCGCATATTGTAACTTTTATGCAAGTTTTTGTTTTAACTTGTTGCATATATACTGCGGCCGAGGTCGTTTTTTGCGCAAATGCGAGTTTTTATTGACTCGTTGCATGCTTCGTTCAATTTTAGACCTGGGGTCTGAATACTTGTTGATTTTTAGATAACTAAGTAAAACTACTTTTGAGAATACAAGTCCTTTACCAACTTGTTGTATTCAGACCTGATCGGACCTAAAAAACTTGTACCCAAGACATTGGTGTTTAAAATCTCGTATTAATAACTCGGATAAACTCGGATGGCTCAGTGAGTGCAGTAATCTTATAAGTTTTCCTCTGAATAAAGGTACTGTATATAAGTGCATACGGTTGGGATCTCGGATTCACCCACCTTAGCCGAGGTGGGAGTCCTCGTCCCCGATGTGAAAGAGGTTGCTGAGTGAAGTTATGTGAGAACATTTCACAGCAAGCTGTACTTTACCGGGTGTCCCTTGTCCACTGTGCATATGAGCCGATCTTATCTAGAAGACGTTGGCTGTGCATAGCGCCATGCAACATTTAGGTGGCTAGTGCTAAATGAGAAGCTAGTACGTACGTATATAAAACTGTGGCACTTGAGTATGAGCAAGTTTGTACTTTTCATTAATTGTAGTCATGAGTACATTGTTTTTTTGAAAAGTGAATATCTCACAATGGGAATGTAAAAACATGAACAGAATTTAAAAGAAGCAAAATTTAAAATGAGCTTGAATTTGAATTTTTCAGATGAGGATGCTGATGACTGCCGATGATATCTGAGGTAAACCTATTTGAAACAGGTTCTCAGTGTTGTAAAGTCTTGGGAATCCTTGAGCTCGGTTCTTTCAGAAATTTCCCAGAGTATGTTTCCAGAACGCCTCTGTTGGGACTTCCCGATTTCGGGCTCATTTCCCGCTTTTCCGGTAGTTAAGACCGATGTCTGCTCCTCGGGGCGCGAGGTGATCAGACTCGGGCAACCCGGGTTGCGCTGTTGTCTTGTCTTGGTCGGCTGGCTCTTCCATTGCTATCTTCCCCTGACCAGGAGCAGCTTCTCGGATTTCTTCTGCCTTGTGATGGTCACCCGAGGTGAACTGATAGGAGAGGCCGCCGAGATTGTTTGTAATGTTGCAAAGTGGGAGCTTTTTCATCTTGAGGCACCAGAGCTTGGGAATATGAAAAGCTCGGCTTAAGAAATGGGCAGGAAGTTTACTTCGGCTCTCAATTCGGAGCTGTACCGAACGGAGGGCAGGGTTATTAACAGTTAGAGAAATGAGAAAATTCTCCCCCTATGAAAAAGAAAAGGACTTTCCTTTAAATGCATCTTGGATTTTTTGGGGAAGGTTGGCATCCTTGTTAACATCTTTGCTTGGGGCGGAGGGGAAGGGGGGGGGGGATTGCCAACCATTCTTCTTGAGGAAAGGTTCCAAAGACACCTCGTTCAAACTGAACCTCGGCCAATAGAACTCTTCCCTTGGACAATGTTGGATCAGTGAACTCTTTCTGCTTCTTTTTTACCTCCTGTAGGCTCGCATTGTAGCAGAGCCGGGCTTTCACCTGGTCAGCTTTGACCGTAACAACCTTGTCGTCTGACCCGACGAATTTCATTGCCAAGTGTACTGTTGAGACCACTGCCCCAAAAGCTTGTAGGCAGGTTGATCCCAGTATTACATTATATGGGGAGTCAGAGTCAACCACTAAAAATTTGATGATCTCCGTTCGGGCCGAAGGCTGGTTACCTAGGGTCACCTGGAGATGAATGGCTCCCAGGGGGTGGATTGCCTCACCTGTGAAGCTGATGAGATTGCCTTCGAACTGAACGAGGTCGGCGGACCTGAGCTTCAGTGCTTGAAAAGTATGAAGAAAAATAATATCGGCCGAGCTTCCTTGGTCGATGAAAACTCGGGCGACTTCAAAATTGCCGATTAACGCCGTTATCACCATTGGATCATTGTGATCCGGGATGACGTCTTCCATATCTTGGTCAGAAAAAATGATAGGGATGTTCCTAGATGGTTTTTTGCCAACGGGTTTGTGATGGACAGCGAGAACTTGGTTGACGTACCTTTTCCTCTCTACCCTCTTTTCTCCGCCACCAGCGAAACCTCCCGAGATAGTTTCAACTCGGAAGTTTTCCGGTGACTTGTCTAGATCTTGTACCACAACCATGTTTACTCGCTGTGGTTCTTCTTCCTTCTTTTTAGGGGACGGGTCGGCTTTGGCTTTTCCCTTATCGTTGTCTGGGCTGCGAGACCTTCTTCGGCCCCGTCTTTCGACCGCTTCACGCACATACTGCTGCAGTTTGCCCCTTCTCACCATATCCTCAATGACATCCCGAAGCCAAGTGCACTGATCGGTATGGTGGCCGTACCCGTCATGGAAGTTGCAATATTTGGATTTGTCCCTGACATAGTTTTGATTTCTGAGAAAAGGGGGCCGAGGTACACTCCTGAGTTCGGTCTGCATGGTGTCTCTCCAGACTTGAGACCTCGGGACCGTCAGGGGGGTGTAAGAATCATACTTAGTGATGTACGGACGTCGGCGGTCCTCTTGTTGGCCGACGTGAGAGCGACCTTGGTCTCCCTGGTCTGCTCTTCCTCCTCTTTTATCCCTGTTGCCGCGAGGTCGACCTCGGGGCAGGGCATTCTGCGAGGCGGCTTGAGCGTTTTCCATCCTACTTGACTGTCCTTTGTTGATTTCTTCAAGATTGATGTATTTGTTTGATCTCTGTCTCAGCTCGGCCATGTCCCTTGGTGGCTTTCCAATAAGTGAATCTTTGAACCCTCCTTCGGCCAATCCTTGGGTCAAAAGGAGGACCGCCACCTCGGGAGATAGATTGGGGACTGAGCTGGATTCGCTGTGAAACCTGTGCAAGTATGCACGTAAGGATTCTTCTGGTTTCTGCGTCACTGTCGCTAGCGTGTGGTCCGACCTGGGTTGTACACAGCTAGCAGTGTATCTGTTAAGGAAGACCCGCTTCATTTCTGCCCAGTTGTTGACAGAATTCTTGGGAAGTGTTGAGTACCATCGGAGGACTGGGGCCTGGAGGGTCATAGAGAAAGCTCGGCACTTGAGCCGATCTCCTCCACCATGAAAGTTCACAGCTCCCTCATAAGAAAGGACATGCTCCTGAGGGTCTGTGAGGCCATTGTATCTGGGAATATTGCTGGGCCCGAGGTACCCAGGTGGTGGTTCATAAGCCACGACGACTGGTGTAAAAGGATGCCCAGGGTGGGAATCATCCGAATCAGGTTGCTGCTGGTCAGGGGGTGGTGTAAGTTGTGTGACGGTTGTGTGTGGTGTTGCAAAGGTTTGTGGAGTTAACGGAGGTTGTGGTGGAAGAGGTGGTGGAGGGGGTGGTGGGGGGAACTCATTTGGGGCCGGAGCTTGAACAACAGCTCGTTCGGCCAAACGTTGCATAGCAACTTGTTGGAGATCTGCGATAGCTTTACCTTGCTGTTCTACAATTCTCATCTGCTGTCTCATCAAGGATAAGAGTTCTGCATCTCGAGAGAGCATAGACTGTCGAGAGTGGGAACGGTGTGTTGTGCTGACAGAGTGGGCACGTTCGCCGCGGTGGCGGTGCTGTTCAGTGTTGGTTTCTCCGAGCTCAGAGCGTAACTGTACGCGCCGACCTCCGCCGTGAAGTTGTGTTGGATTTGTAGTGTCTCCAGTGTGGATGGTGTAAGGTCCACTGTGGGTATGGGTGAATTCTGGTGGTGGAGGTGGCGGTGGAAACGGGGGTGGTGGCGGGGGAGGAGGTGGAGGTGGTGGAGGGGGTGGTGGTGAGGACCCCGCTGCCCTATTGGCTTCGAGATGCAGGCGCAGGTCCTCAGTTGACGGCACCCTCCTTGGACGCCCCCTCCTTCTCCTCTGGACTGGTTATTCCTCAGACATGGTAGAATTTCTGGGAATGAAGTTTATCTTTTCCCACAGACGGCGCCAATGTGATGTCCTAGACGGTGAGGTCCTCTAAGGGTTGAGGAAGAAGACCTTCAAAGGAGCCTCAGTCTAGGGTTTCTGTGTGATGTTTGGTGGGAGTCCTCTGGTGGCTAAGGGGAGAGCCAAGAAGTAACCCTAATCACTGGTGTGTGAGAGTGACAATTAGGGTTAGAGGACGTACCTGAGCCCCATGTAGTACGGAGCTACTTATAGGGGGGAGCTGGTTGCCCTAATGGGCTTGCTTTAGGCCCAAGTAGGGCCAGCCTGTACTGAGTTATGAGTGGATAAGCTGTCCTTGTGGATAAGGTGATGAGTTGTCCTTGTGGATAAGGTGAGACACGTCATCCTGTCCTTGGTGTCGGACTCTGGGAGGTGTCGGATTCTGGGAGGTGTCGGATAGGGAAGTCGGACCTAGGTAGGAGTATGAGGTCGGCCCGTATCTGGTATCTGTTCGGCCGTTGAGCCTTGAGCTCGGCCCAGCACACAGAGGGCTTTTTGTAAGGCCGTGAGGCCTTGGGCAAGGGTTCTGAGGACCTCGGCTAGGTCGAGTCCACCACAAGTAGTGTCAGCTTGTAGTAGTGTATGGTTTTTGTTTATGAGTCAAGGACGGCAAGACCCTCTGATAACTATGTAACCCAATGTGGGATTTATTTTTATCTTTTAATATTGCTATAATGGCTTTTATGCCGAAACAATTTATGTTGGATCAATTTATGAATTAAATTAATTTTCCGCAATTATACTATCGCATTTTGGTGAATGAATTATGGTGATAACGTGACACTTCAATTTGGAGATTAAGTCAAGAGAAAATGTTTTCATACAATCAAGTTAAGAAGGAAATGTTTTGGAAATTACTTTGAAAACTAAGTTAAAGTTTTGGAAACTAAGATAGTGTTAGAGCAATATGCAAACCTTTTACGAATAAAATAAAATGTGAGAAATGTTTTTATAAAAAAAAATGATGCAAATTTTTTGTGAAAATTGGGATTCCAAATTGGGGTGTTACAGGCCGGCCATCATGACAATCAATATCTCATCTGTACGTGATATCACAAGGGCCCAGCAACCATTCGACTGCCCACCTCGTTCAAGTTCCCTCTCATCGTTTCGAATTTGATCAAGGGGGCGACAATACTATTCTAGTCTGCAGTGTGGAACATGCTACGATCCCTTGGGTATCAATCCCCGATCACATCAGGCTAGTTCCACCTAAAATAGCACTCTAGGTTTCTTGACGTTTCACCGTCATCACCCTCCCCTATCACAATCGCTCACCTGAGTATTCGTAGATAAACATGGTATCTTCCTCTCCACTACTTCACACTCATCTCACCGCGTTATTTAAGGTCTTTTAGTGTTTTAACAATACTTTATTAATATCTAATTAACCCTAAGGTTCGGACGAGTCACCCTTATACATCCCTTCGGTGATCCTCGACCTCTAATTATCCATCTTTCACATTAATCTATTTCAACGATACTTTGCTTAACATATCAGGGCTCAGATACATAGGCATACTGTGTAACACCCTATGATTTATTACCCTTAATTCCCCTTATATTAAAAATGCGGACTTAAAAATTCCTTTTTATTTTATTAAAAATCAACCGTCAAACGGACGAAGTTTCATTTGTTTTTCGGACTTTTCTAAATTCTCAACCTGATTAACACATTCATATAATATCAAAAGTAGCCAGCAGAGCTCTAATCATATATATATATATGCATCATATAGTTGCCCCATGGGCTCAAAAGTAAGACAACAATCTCAGTTTTCAGAGTGCCAGCAAAAAACCAAGTATGTGAATCAAGTACAATACATAACTATGCCCAAAATAAAACATCCTAAGTCTCACTCAAAAAGTATATACATCCCATATACATCAAAAAGAATGCAGGAGGCTTAGGTTAGTAAATGCATCTAAAATCCCACAACCCTACTCTCCCTGTGAGGGAGAGTAATCCTGCTCGGCCGGTCCTGGTGTAAACTCTGACTCAGTACCTGAAAAATGGTAAGGAGGTGAGTATTACACAATAAAATAGGGAAGCAGTTTCTATTATGCTATACTGAACCACCAAGCCAAACACAAATAATCATATAGTGCACATAAGACGGTAAATCATTCCCAAACAATGCAATTGATTCCATTTCAATAATAAATTAATTCATTTATAGTTTTAGTTTCAGTATTTCATACTTTTCCAAGTTATACCAAAATACATATTAGTCATACTCTTGCATAAGGTTACAATCCATTTTTAATCACATACTCTTTGTGTTTTGTAAAGACTTTTAAAATTATTACGTGGATTTCCATCATTGCGTACAGTCTCCTTCGGACAACGTCTTACAGTAGCGCATCAAGTGCGTCTTACGCGGTCTATGCGTACAGTCTCATACGGACAACGTCTTACAAGACCTGGATTCACAATCGGAAGGTGCATCCATCATTGCGTACAGTCTCCTTCGGAAAACGTCTTACAGCAGCGCATCAAGTGCGTCTTACGCGATCTAGGCGTACAGTCTCCTACGGACAACGTCTTAGAAGATCTGGAGAGGCACAATCCAAATATATCATTAATTAAAATATGGTGTGTGTGTCCATAATTGCGTACAGTCTCCTACGGACAACGTCTTACAGCAACGCATCAAGTGCGTCTTACGCGATCAATGCGTACAGTCTCCTACGGACAACGTCTTACAGCAGCGCATCAAGTGCGTCTTACGCGATCAATGCGTACAGTCTCCTACGGACAACGTCTTACAAGATCTGGAACACACATTCTTTGTTCTTTAAGTCTTTGAATTTCATTTTCAATTATTTCATTTGTAGTCATCCTCATGGATTTATCAACTTAATCATGTAATTATATTTTCAATTTCCAAAGAGTCATTCATACCAATTCCAAACATCATATTCATTATCATTCATAAATTCTAGGGCTCAATATAATTTAACAAAATATCAACCATATAAGGCAAGTATCCATGATCACATTTAAGCACAACCTAACATATCAAAATATTTTTATACATAATCACATTTTAACATAATATTAACTACCCTAGGGTTCCTTATCCTAACTAACACATATCTCCTAGTAACCCAATATATACACAATATAATCTACCCCCTAGAGTATGGTAACACAAACCTCCTTACCTCAAGTTCTTAGAGATAGAGAGATTTGTACTTGTTCTACACTTGAGAATTGGCCACGATTCAAAAGAAGAGGGAGGAACCTAATACAAATAGAATAACAACACAAACTATTATGCTTTGCCTTTAATCTTGAGGGAATGCCATAAAACCAACTAGAGTTCCCTAGGTTGAAGATTGAAACTCCAAGGGAGTAAGAGAGAGAGTGATTTACTTGGAGCAACAAGGAAGGAATTTGATGGTGAAAATGGATATAATACTCTTGAGTCTTGATTAATTGAAGCAAATAATTTTGTGCCCTAGAGAAAGAAAGAGAGAGAAAGTCGAGCTAGAGAAAGAGATACGTATGTTTCTCTTTTATTTTTTTCATCAGCTACCCAGGTTAATCGATTAACAGCTCAGTTAATCGATTAACCCCTTGTAATTTGGCCAAAGATCAGCAGCTAGCCTTACTCGATTAATTTTTTGCACACTTTCTGGCCCTAATCGATTAGCCAGTAGGTTAATCGATTAATTTTTGCACCACATTCAGGCACTAATCGATTAATCCATAGATTAATCGATTAATCTGCTGAATCATGCAATACTCAGTACTTTGAAACGCCATAACTTCTTCGTTACCCGTTGGATCTTCCTCAAATTTTAAAGCAAGCTTCCTCACCTATCCTACTTCACATCCAACGGTGGAATTTATGTTTTGAGCTACCAATCTTGTTATTCTAAATTCCCTAAGGTTCTATGTTTTAAACCTAAGGTTACTTGTACATTTGGCTAAACTTCTAACTTATATCTTCATTTCTTCTACCCTAAGACCATCACAACATAGGTTACACTATAAATTAAGTTTGGGATGTTACATACTGCACACGTTGCCAACTAAAGCACGAAATCCACCTTGGTGCACATCAGGGAGATTTATTATCATATGTCTATCATATCCATAGCATCTCATTCTTTCCAATTACGTTTTTTATATAAGCCCACTTTTCTTTCATTACTTCTAAAAATTACCAGTCTTTTCATCAAGTACTTTTTACATTTTTACATCATTTCCATCGACATCATTATTTTACTTTAACATTTAAAGCATGACAAATATTTCACATAACATGATTACTTTCAATTTTAGATAAAGGTTCAGCAGGCATAGAGCAACATATCATAACATCTCATCATCATAAATAAATAACAATCATGTCATAATATTATAACAGAAAAGAGATGTCTTAGTCTTGCGTATAAGTGGCCAAACATACAATCAACCGCCACTGTACGACTGACTCTTAGACCCCACGTTCTGACTTTTGAGGTGGCCAGGAACATCCTAACATGTTACCTACACACCACGGTGTCTTAGGAAAGTTTCTCTCTCACCTTGAGTGCAGACAGAAATCCAAAGAGCTTTCCACTGGTGCGGTCCTGCGACACACGTCCACAGCTGATACCTTTCGAATCTTCAAAACAGACATCACATATTAATATTATATTCTAATTCAAACGTCCACCCCAAAGTTAAAATCACTCTTTTAAACTTAAATTGAAATTGTTTGGGTAAAAATCAAAACATCAATCCTTCTTTCCAAAATCATTTCAAAACTCTTTAACATTTTAAATTCCTCAATATCATTATAGTACGATTAGCAAAATCATTTTAAAATAAATAGGTTAGTGGCTGGTCCGTCTCGGGCAGCAGCTCACTCGAACCCAAAAACATCGAAAAACTCCAATCATACGATCTAGCTTTTTCTATAGCTTAAAACACTTAAAACTCATGCTTTTAAATACTTGTAATTATTTTGCAATTTGAAAACATCTCAATTAAAATTCTGGACAGCCACAAGATGATCCCATAAAAATTACTTTTCAAATATCCGAAAACACCGTAAAACCGTACGTCAATTCATAATGCTTTTAGATAAAAATAAATACTTGAAACAATTCGTTTTTCAAACCACACACCTTAAATAATATTTGGGCAGCCATAAAATAGTTCTAATATCCAGAAATAAATTAAAATTAAACAACTCAAAACCAACTTATACCCGAAAGCAAATCATTAAGTCAAACACTTAGCACATAACCATTTAAAACAAAAACAAACACATCACTAAAATCATATGCATTCATGTACACAACTCATTTTCCTTCACTTCCTTAGTCATGCAAATAATTCCATACTAGTAGCATATAGCATAGCAAATTAATCACACCAATTCCATAGACTTACTTTACCCGAAACAAGTTTACTTCTAGTCCAAGCAACTCAATTATCATGCCTTAAGTTAATTTAAATCAAGTCATATAGCTAGCATGCCACTCAAACTAAACATATTTTCACAGCCACATATTCATTTGCAAAAAACCGAAACATAGAAACAAAACAACTAGGGCACACGTATTCCAAACTTTAAACCTATTAACATGCAACTCACTTTAAAAAATGGAAATAAATCTCCTACACTCACTTATTTATATCCAAATGTCACAATCAAAATAAAAATCCAGCCAAGTCCAGCAACATACACAAAGCACCACATTTGTTAAAAACACCAGATATGTGCTAAACCAAATACGGGAATCTAAGGAAATAAAATTCCAAAACCAAATCAAATCAACTCATTTCAGTCGCAAAATTTGAAATACGCTTAAATACATATTAAAGGTCATCTCATAAAATTTTCAAGCCAATCCAACCTCCAAACACAAGTTTTTATCCAAATTTGTCACAAAAACCCAATCAGGACTGTTGAAATCTGAGACAAATATGCATTTATCTAAAATAGTAAACTAACTCCGATTGCTACGAAATTTGGTACATGACATCCTCAAATATCCAAAAACTCATAAAAATTTCAGTTTATTTGGAGTTGCCTAAGTCACACTTTTTCAGTTAAATTTCCCTCTAATTCTGAAAATCCTGAAATAAGTTTGCTCACTATTTTATGTTAAATAAATTACCAAATCAACTACAAACAACCTCAAATTTTACAAAGAGTATCCCAAAATGTGCAAGGTCTTACCATAAAAATTTCAAGTTTTTTGGAATAGCACAAGTTCAAAAATTCAGTTTGCATTTAACCCAAAAACCCAATTTTTCCGAAATCGTTTTCTCAAAAACAATTCTTGAAAAAATTGGCAAATCAATCCCAAAAATTATACCAAATTTCAGAGGCATTTAAATTAGTCTCACCAAAACATTAGTCAAATTTCAATGTCATTCATCCTATGCAAGCATTATTCATTCAAATCCTTTTGCACTTAAAACCTTAAATTGTCATAATCAATACCTAACAAACTAAGGTTCACTAAAACAAATCTAAACCAATTCAAATCACTAGAACACATTCATATGACATATAGCATGTATCACATAACTCATTCCTTGAGGATTAGGCAAAACCAAATGGTGCACCAAAATGGGCCAAAAATCAATTTATTTTCTAAGACTCTTTTAAAGCACAAAATCAAGCATTTTCTCAATTAAACTTTAACTCATACTAACTAATCAACACATATACATCACTTAGGACTAAAACAAAAATCATTTGATATGCATGGCCGAATTGTGTAACAGAGAAGGTTAGGAAAATTTGCAAAACACTTTAACACTTTAAAACAATTAAATTTTCACGCTCACCTAATCAAACATAAAGGAACCGGATTGAACGAAGCAAAATAAGCCAAATATTTCATGTTCAAACATTTTAAATCAATTCCACTATTTCAAATCATCATCATGAAATTTTATGTTCAAGAAACAAAACTATCTTATCCTATATACATGCATGGCCTAATCTTAGCAAAGAAAACAAACCAAACATCACAAATTTTAAAACACTCAAACCAACTTAACACCTTCAAAGCATTTATACACAATTTTATTTTTGTGAAACAAAATCATTCAATCACTTCCTCATTCTTGGCCGAATATACACAGGGACAAAGAACACAATTTTAATTCAAATAACAGATGCATTTTTCTTAATCAAAACCGTATAGCACTCTAAATCAATAAACCAAGACAAAAATTCATTCAATCATTCATTTTCATATGGGAACCGAAAAATACATTAAGAAAATAACCAAGGTTTACAAATCAATCACATGCATCAAGAATAAAAATCATTTGAACAATAACAACAACAAAATCGTATGGCCCTAGAAATACCCAAACCAAGACAAAAATTTATTGAACAACCTATTCTCCTCATGAACATCGAAAATGAGCTTGAAAATAATAGAGATTGACAAATCAATTACATGTATTCAAAACAAAATTAATTTCCTCCATCTCCAAACCCTAGGATGAACATGCATGAAGAAAGATCGGGGATTTTTCAAACTAAAATCAAAACAATAACATATACCATAAAATCAATTAAAATCCACTCATATTTACTCATTCTTAACATAAATTAATTCAAAGAAATAAAACAAAACCATTGGGACCAAAATAATGTAAAAATCGTGGAGACCTCCTCATGGATGCATGTCCCTTTTTCAACTTCCATACTCAAATACATACTTAAAAATGCTTAGAAAGTAAGGAGAAATCACCAAAACACACATGTAAAAGCTTTTCATCATTGGACAACAAAAATCCTTCATAAACCTCAAAATGAAAACCGCATATAAGAAAGAAAAAGAGAAAGAGAATGAGATTAGGAATGTCTGCCTCAATCAAGGAGTGAAAATGCAAGAACAAAAATCAAAATCCTCCCATCCTCCCTCTTGGATTGTTTCGGCCTCCCTCTCTTCTCTCCCTATCTCTTTTCTTTTTTTTTTGGTCTAAGTGTGGGTGTGTAAGAATGGTTGTGGGTAGGGTTGTGGGGTATTTATAAAAACTTGGTGGGTGGGGTGGGTTTATTAAAATGAGGGTTTAGAATTTAATTAGAGTGAGAGAGTGTGTAGGGAGATAAGAAGCTAGGCTCCCCATTGGCCGAAAATCTATCTTAGATAGGATCATTAATTGTTAGTCTTAATTAAGGTGGGTTATGAGATAAGTTGCATTAAGAAGGTTGCCCTAGGGTCTTGTGCACTAATAAATGGATGTTTCACAATTTCAAAATTCAAATACAAAATTATACTAAAACCGTGCATCATACTTGGATAGTAGAAAATAATATTTTTCCAATACAGTAAATAATACTTAAAACCATAATTCAATTTTCTTAAATAATAAAACGTTATAATTTCCCACAAAGACATAAAAATTTCGTAGATCACAAAAAAAAATTCCAAATTGCGCAAAAATAAATTCTAAATTTCATTACGATCGTTTTGATTGTAAATTCGTCAAATTCCGATTTACCAGTCAAAAGTTATGAGTTTTCAAAGTTAATTAAATCAAAGAAATTAATAAATAACCATTTCTCCAAAGCACAGAATGATTTGTCACTACAAAATAAATTCTTTAAATTGACAAAATAAAAGAATCTGATATTTTAACCAATAAAATAATTTCCTCATTTTCACGTATTATCATAAATCAAATATTATTTTTATCTATATTTAAAAAGAATTGACTAAAAATCAGAAATATTATTTTTATCTATACTTTTATCATAAATCAGAAATCTCCAAAAATCAATTTGTTAAAATGGGGAAAATTGCAAATATTACATAAGTGATACCGCGTTGAATTTGTATCCCCTTTTTTTCTCCTTCAAAAGTGGTGCCTTCAGGTCCTTCATAATATCTCCCATTATAATAAAGGAAAACCAAAATTTTAGTCATACCTGTTCTACATGAAAAATAAAAAAAATTAATATGAATAAATAAATAACGATAAAAATAAAAATAAATAACAAAAAAATAAAACTATCCTCCTAAGTAAAAAAAAATAAGACAAAGTCAATGATTCATTGATTTCTCTAAATTGGGTGATATTGATTTGGATAGCTTGCCGCCCATGCAAGTTGATAAAGTATTAGAAACTATGGAGGAGATTCGTGGCAAATTGGTGGACAAGGATGGTGCGCCATCTATGGTTGAATCTGGTGCGCCATGGGTTGAGGGCGTGGACCTGCGATCTGGTGCGGCTGTTCTGATGGCGTGCGCGAGGTGTAACGCCCATAGTTTGATTACTTTGCTTAAAAAGAATTTCATTAATTTGATGTCATTTAACCTGACAATGTCAGAAAATCTAGATATAAAAATTTCCTTTATGAAATTCTTTAGTTATGGTACCCAACTAGAAACTGAGTTCGATAGAAGAATTATTAATTCGTTAAGTATTTAAAATAATTTCCTGGATAACTTTGATAGGTTGGAGTAGCTTTCAAAAACATATGTTTTCTTGATAAACAACTTAATTAATAAATAGAGTTATCTCAGGAGATTCACTTCATTAATATTTTTTTCGTACCGAGCTCGAATAATAAAACTCAAAGTCAGCGGAATTTAACATGATAAATTATATTATTTGCTTAAAGTTTACATAACATAGGATAGAACACTTGCCCATAAAGTTTGGTACAATAAATCCATGAGTACCACATTAGTATCATTATATGAAACTAAATCCACTCTCTGATACATCTCTCAAAACATGTACATATTATGTATTATCAAAATAGAGACGTTCCAGAGTTGGTCACTGGTTCTCTATCCATTTATCCATCTGATCGGGTCCTCAAGAGTCGTACAAGGAGTCCTTAATCCATGCTATCCATGCACTGCATGGACCTAAGGGTCATTCACCTCCACTGATTTCTAAGCAATCTAGATATGTGCTGGCCATTACCTAATAAGGGCAGGGAGGTTAGCTATACCCATTCACATTATCAAATGAGAATAAAACTCTAACATTCACAGTTAAGTCATCCAGCATGATAGAAATGCATCAATACATGAGTGCACGCCATTTTCTTTTAATCTCTTTCAATGCAAGAGGCATGACGTATACTTTCTATCTCTTAATTCCTGGGATTTCCAGTACTAGTCCCTCTCGGACGTCCATCCAAAACTCCGGTGTACTTTCACAATACGTGTGCTCCCAGAGCACAATGATACGTTCTCATAACGTATAGCGAAACTTGCTCGGAAGTGATACATAACGTCACTCCTCTAGTGAACGTCACGTCGCGAAGACGTAATAATCACATCAACAGCATATCCACATGCTGGCCACATCGTCAACCTTAATGTGTCATCGAGCAAGTCGCAACGAACATGCTTGGAACATGGTACATAACGCCACTCCCAAAGTGTGCGTCACGTCGCGAAGATGTAATAACCACATCAACAGTATATCAACATACTGGCCACATCGTCATCCTTAATGTGTCATCAAGCATGTCACAACTAACAAGTTTGGAACGTGGTACATAACGCCACTCTCCCAGAGTGAGCGTCACGTCGCGAAGACGTAATAACCACATCAACCGTAAATCTCCATTACTGGCCACATCGTCAACCTTAATGTGTCATCAAACTTTTCGTATCCATTTGGTACTCCCAGAGTACCCTCCTCATGTTCCTCGAACATGGCAAACGATAACATATCGCTATTTACCATGCACGGGTACACCTAAATCTTTTCGTTTAAGATTAATCATTAACTTCATTATATGCATCATGCACCAAACATGGTATATAAATATCTTAAGCTTTCATGAACGTCATGATTAATATTAAACACATGAGCAAAGTGTTACAATAATCATTTTGGGTGTCAATAAATTTTAATAAAAGAGGTTAAATTAAAAATGACATTTTTAGCATTTTCAGCCTTGGTAATTGATTATTGTAACATCCTAGTTTTTATTAACCTAATAATTATATTTCAGAATATTTTGCGTATATGTGTATAATTACGTTGAGCTAAAATATGTATATTTATAAGTGTTTGTAAACGTTTTCCTGGTGTATGTGTATACTTATATAAATACATTCCTTATGTAGGTACTAGTATTTGTAATTATATTCTTGTGTATATGAATGTGTGTGTTGGTATTTGCATGTGTGTGTATGAATATATACATATATGTGTATTTAGGTTGAGTTAGGATATATATATATATATATATATATGTGCTTGTGTGCATTCCTAAGTGTAAGTAATTGTACTTGTTTCATTGTGTCTATGTGTGTAATTGTTATGTGATCGCATCGTTAGGTTGGGTAGGGAAGTGTTCTATAGTCGGTGGTTATAGTCGAAGGGTAATTGGTTTAGGTTTTAGATTGGTGTGGTTGCGATTGTGCGAGTAGGACATTGTGTAGATTCGAGTGTCAAAGTGTTCCAGAATCCATACAAGTGCTTTTAGTGCCTTGACCTTGAGGGAATACTTAAGCAGAGAACCCTAAGATGGAACCTTGAGTAAAAAGATAGACCTTAGCGTCTATGCTCGGAGAATTCCTTCGAACTCACGTTTCGACTGAGTTCCAGAATCTAATAAGTGAGCAAGGCAATTGAGTTCAATCCGACCCTGTTGATTATGCCTCGAGCATGATTGGTATTAGGGTTAAGTGGTTAGAGGGTTTTTCTTAAGTCGGTCGGGTTAGATCGAGTGTTTAAGAAGAGGTTAAGTCTAGAATTCGGTTGTTAGTTCGTTTCGTCTTTCCGTGTTGTGATTTATGTGCTTATTACTATTAATTTATGATTGTGATGTTTGGTATGTGTTAAGAGGTGTTTAGAAGGTGCTTGGAAATTGGAATTGGGATAGGATAAGTTAGTGTGAGTTAGGAATGGCTTAGAACTCTTAGAATGCATGAAAGAAAGGAAAACCTAGGTCATTAATCGATTAAGAGGTCCCTTAATCGATTAATTTTTGTGCCACATTCAGCCACTAGTCGAGTAAGGCTTAGCTTAATCGATTAGAAAAAGTAGCACCTTCAGGCACTAATCGATTAACCCATGTTCCAATCGATTAATCTTGTGCAACTAACAGGTGTTAATCGATTAACCAAAGTGGTTAATCGATTAACCACTGTCAACTCAGACTTAAAACACGAATTTTAAGTTGTATTCTCATTGTTTCTTCTTCTTCCATTCGAACCCTTCTTCTTCTCTAAAATCAAATTAACATCAAATAACAACAAATCATCAACCTATAATCATCTCCCATCAATTCTCCATCATTTTCTAACAACAAAACACCAATTTCATCTCTGTCTCTCAAATCCCCAATTCTCACTCAAAACCCTAACTCTCTCCATCCTCCTCATTGAGTTGGGTAATAATCAAGGGAAGCTAGGAATTGTTTAAGGAGCAAGGAATTAGAGACATAGGAACTTAATCTCAAGGGCTTGGTAGAGTGCAACTCACACCCTTACCTTCTCTTCTTCTCTTCAAAAGGTAAGGGGAGACTTTTTTCCTCACTTTGAATTAGGGATAGTTAGGGTTTATGATAGGATTTGAGGTTAGTAGTTAAATTAGAGTGTGGTAGCAAATAGTGTAGATTAGAGTTTAATTAATTGTGATTAGTGTAGTTTTTAGTTGATTTTAATATTAATGTAAATGTTTGTATTAAATCATTTTGTGAATTGTTAAAGTAGGAAGTGAAGAACATTAGGGAGGTGACTTAAATTATAGCACTCTGAGACATACCTGAGTATGTCGACAGATTTACTTGTTCTCTGTTGATTTGTGAACTTCTGTTGTTTGTGATAGTTTGTTATGCAACCTAAGTGCTAATTGTTTATAATTGTGAATAGGATAAGTGTTATAATAGATTAATTATGATAACGGGAGGTGTTGGAATTGTTAAAGGGTCATGGAATTGAAAATGAATATGAATGAAATGAATGGAAAGGGAATTGCAAAGTAATTGTATTTTGTTACCTCTATCTTTGATTTGGTTATTAGTCTCAAGTTTTATTATGAGCTTTATACTGTCCTTTTAATTCACTGTGTTGTGAAAAGGTCTCACCCTTAGTGGTTAACATTTTAGGTACATGTTCAAGAAGCTTGAAGATCAGAGTGCGCAACGGAAAAGTCGAAAGAAGGAAACAAGTTTTGTATATTGATCTATATTGTAATTGAGTGCCCCACCTTTTGTATAAACTTATTTTGTAAAAGTTATTTTAAAGTTCCCTCTTTTGGTTTCAAAACTATTATTTATGTACCTTTTATATATTAAAATCGGGGTGTTACAATTATCAGTTCTGGTAATCGATTACCACGTGTATTTTCAATGTTCTGCATCAGACATGGTCTGGTAACCAGTTAACACATCGTGATAATCGATTACCATGACAACAGATGCACTAAAAATTGGGTTTTAACATACCATTTTCAATTCCAACCAATTTTAACTTAAACCAATGATCAACAGAACTTCATTAGCAAATGTAATATCCCTCATTTTTACAAAAAGAGTAAATAATAATTTTATTATTGAAGATTATTTTAATGGAAGTATTTTGGAAAATAAACAAGAAGAAACATATTTTGAAGATAAAATAGTATTGGGCAAGAAAGATTTAAATAGAAAATTTATGAAGATAATATTTTAGTAAAAATGTCTTCCAAAGATCGTGTCGTATCTTATTCATTAACCGTCGGATCGTGTCCAAATTTGGGGACAAGCTTCCCAACTCTCTTGTCTTTAAATCCAATGGTTGAAATTGTATTTGGAGGCCAAAAAGTCTAGGTAATCGATTACCAGATCCAATAATCGATTACCAGGTCAAAATTTTAAATCTGGTCAAATTTAAGTCGTGGTAATCGATAACCATATCGTGGTAATCGATTACCAATCTGTATCTGATGCAGTTTTAAGGCGGTGGAAGCTAGAAGCTCATGGAAACATAGATATTTCCCATTCCTATGGGCACTTGGAAGACTCCTAGATTGTCTAGGACGTTTGTGTGGTGTGGGAAAGAGATGAAGTCATGGCTTACTTCATCCCTTACCTCATTTCACCTCCTTTTCCCTTCTATAAATAACATGTGTTGTTGTTGCTATTTGGCTCAATTTTCTTCAAGTTTCCTTACCAAAACTCTGCCCAAATTCCCTCTCAGATTCGTGCATGTGACTTTCCTTGAGTTGCAGCATAATAAGCCTTGAATTAGTGAGTGATGAAAAGCTTGAGAGTTCTCTGAAAAACGAGTTTTCTGGTGTGAATTTGGTGGCTTTCGTTCTCCTTCTTCAAATCACCCCAAGCCACAAAACCTATATCATCTTGAAGCTTGTTGAACCCTCTTCAATTAGAGATCGAGTTTGTGCAATTTGGTGGAGTGTGGAAGGAGTTATACTCCTGCAAAGTTGGGTGTTTGAGACTGAAATTCTGGAATTTCAGAACTCTAGAGCCCTGTTCTTTGACTTCGTATGGTAAGCTCTGTCACCCTCCTTACCTATTTCTTGTTTATTTTCATTGTCCTCATGGCAAAGAATTATTAGAAATTGGTTTCACGTATTTTTATGGTCAGACCAAAGAGATATTTGAGGCCAAACTTTGTCAAAACTATGCTGAATTTCATATTTCAGCAAAGTCAATTTCATTGAGCTCACTTTGCAAGCTTGGTACGGCCAATCCGTACAACCAATTGTTGACATCCATAGCTTGTTTTAAATCTCTCATATCCTAGTTTAATTTTTAACCCTCTTTTACGATTTTCCTTGGCATGTTCTTGATGAAAAACTCCAACAAAGTCAGCCTGCCAAAGCTGTTCTATTGATGCTGCAAACTTGGGTTTGCAGTGGCTTTTGTCAAATTTCAGCCTCAAATCCATTCAAACACCTCAAATAGGTATGGGAGATCTCATTCATATCGCCAGGATAAATATTGAAGTATGTTTGATTGATTATGTGTGAAAAGAGAAATGAATAAACCATGACAAGGTTGCTTGGTTTGGAGACCAAGACAACCCATGGTTCATTATAAAACCTTGACTTGAGCATGTTTAAAATGATGAATATGAGCTAATAGAATGTTGAAACATGGCTATTTTGCAATGAAATTTGAATTTGATATGTCAAGTTGTGACTTTACGCCTTTTATGCATATTAAGTGAATTGATTATGAAGATTATGCTTTGATTGCTTGAAATATGCATGAACATGTGTAATTATATGTGATTTTGATTTGTTTTGGGTTGTATTAGGTGAAAGTGAAGTGTCTCAAAAGTTGGTATATCAAAACCTCATTTCAATATGCAATTTCTGTAGGGTAATCGATTACTAGGGTTTGGTAATCAATTACCAGGCTGAAATTGGTACCAAAATTTGAATTTTTACGTGGTAATCGATTACCACCAAGACTCCCGAAGTGCAAAATGCCAATTTTTAATAACCTAGCCCTAACCTAACGCACTTATGGAATGTGGAATGTATTTTATGAATAAATAAATATTTTTATGATGATTTTGATGATGGTTGATTATGAACGTGAATTCATGATTACGAAAGGAACTAATAAGGAAAAATGGAATGATAAATTATTTGCATTTGCACGAGAAGTTGCAGACAGTGAGATAATAATATTATGATGATGATGGAATAATGACAAACAAGTTAATGATAAAGGTTGGTAATGAGTCATACTTGCATACATGCAGTGAGTGAAATTTGCTCCAATCTGTTTAGGTTTTTATACTAATTACGTCGGGTAGAGGAATCTTGTAAGTTGTAAATACGTCGGGCGGAGGAAGCTTGTAAGTCGTGAATACGTCGGGCGGAGGAAGCCTGTAAGTCGTGAATGCGTCGGGTGTATGAAGCCTGTAAGTCTTGAGAGGTGATATTATTGAGATGAGATTAGCATGCATCATGCCACATAAAGATAAGATAATATAATTGTGAATCAAGGATTGAGAATGTGAAATGCATTACGATGATTATGAGTGTATGTTTGCCTATGATTACTCAATTAATTATCTGCTTAAGCGATATGACAAGTGATTTGCTCCCATCTACCATTTTTGGTGGTAGGTAAAAGTAGCAGATAAAGTCAGTCCACCTGTCAAGCCAGAGACTCAAGCGGAAAGGAAGAAAGAACACTACAAGAATTTTGTCATATACCTACAGTCAAAATCCGTTGGTAAAACACAAATAACCGTAGGTATAACACAAAAAACTTATACCAACGGATAGTTGGTTCTGTCATCTTTAAGTCACTATACCTACGGCTTTTCTCTGTCACTATAGTTTATAGCTACAGAATTGGAATTTGTCGGTAAAAGCCTAAACTCTATACCTTCGGTTCTTCGTCCATAGCTACAGGTTTTAATGACGAATTATATTTTTTTTTGTACCTACGGTTTTTCCCCATCACTATTGGTTTATGTTACAGTGGTATGGTGTGTTAGTAAAAGATTGAACTTATACCTTCGGTTTTTTGTTACACCACTATAAGTTTTAGTAATGGCACTAAAACCTGTTGGTATATCGTTTGAACCATACCAATAGCCAACTTCTTGTATACAGATATTGATAACAAATCAAATTAAACTACGACTTTGTTCCGTTACATGATTTAGTGACCGATCATCCACTTCTATACCAATAATTGTGGCCCCTTGCAACATATTTTTACGAAGTTCACATTAAATACTAATAAATTATAGGTAAAAATTAAAATAATATATTAAAATACATGCTAAACAAAATGCAATAAAATAAATAATTATATTTGTCAACCAAATATCAATAACATTCATAATTAAATCTTACAAGCAAATCAAATACAAAAGAGAAACATATCCACCAAAAAGTAACTTATTAGCATTTGGCATGCACCTTTAAAGTCTTGTAATCATAAAATTAGATCATCTTCACTTAAATGGATTAAAAAAAAGCCAAGATAGTTGATTACCGCCAAGTTGAAGCCATCAAGAAGAACTTATCTTGCTAATCCTCGTCTGCAAAGAATAAAAAATGACTTGAATGATAATATAATAATCACCAAGGAAAATAACTTGAGAGAGAAATGCATCTAGAATAAATCATGTTCATAATTATCACTTCTCAACAAAACCCCCTTAAGATCATTGCCAATATATGTATGAATAAAAAACAAGCAAAGAACCCTGCACATAATGACATTTTCAAACCATTTTTTGATCAACAAAAGCAAACTTTTACTATCTTGCACCTCCCCTACATTACTCTTTATTATTATTATTCTATCTTTTTTTATTTATCTAAGTAGAGAGGGAGTATCATAGTTGGATAGTGGAACATAATGCCAAGAGAAGTGACACAACACACTACCAGGTTTATTACCATCTCTACCAAACAACCTCAATTCTAAAACATCAAAATAAATATAAATATTTACAAAATTATATGTGTCATTATCTATAGACAAAACCAACGAAAACAAAATAAATATAAAAAAACAAAACCAACAAACGCACACAAAAACAAGGGACGCTTTTTATTCTTTTGATTTTATTTAGATTAGAAAAAATTTATTAAGGACAGGAAGCACTAGTTATGCTACCAGCTGTAGTGTCCTTGATCGAGAACAGCCCTCTGTGGTTATGGAGGAACCAGAGATTTGCTCCCAATCGAGTTTTTATGTTGGACCTCGTAACATTTCTGAATATCCAGTTGGGATAATCAAGATCTCCCTACTCAACAATGTGTGTGATTGTGTCAACTTAGGGATGGAGAAAACGTACCTTAGCCCCTATAGCATGGCGGTTCTTATAGGGGATTTACCTGATACGTGTGTTGTGGGCTTTCTGATGAGGCCCGTGAGAAGGTAGTGTTTGAATAGGATTAGTTTAAGGTGCTGATAAGCTAACCATTGTAAATCTTGTGATGGATAAGCACTAGCCTTTATCCCGTGGTTTATCAAGCTGTGCGGGAATATAAGAGTGGTTGTTAGACTGTTGGGACCGTAGCTAGAGCTGATAAGGATGAAGATCCCGTGCTTGGTTCTGATCCCGTGAGCTTGAAAACCACTCAAGTGTCCCTAGCTCAGTATAGCATGCTTCTGACCAGATGGTGGTCGGTGTCTTCTTACTCCAGTGTTCAACCGGTTAGATCTAAGTGATATCGATCAGATCATAACCTGGTCCACTACATAAGCCCCCAAGCTCGGCAAGGTGATTTGAGCCTGTGCCGTGTTAAAAGGTTAGCCGAGCAGATGATCGATCATTTTGACTTTTCTAAGGGATTCTAGCTGTCGAGCATGTTCTGCACCCCTGACCCTTTGTCTGCACGGAAGTGACGTTTGATTCTTTCCTTTAGCTTCCATGTGTCTCTTATAACATTGGGAACTGATACATAATGATTTTCCTTGGAAACAGGGAGTCTTGTGCAACAGACTCCGTAATGGGCTTTTAATATCATTTAGGCCCAACTTGTTTTCATAGTGGAGGGAAAGTTTAGATAGAGTGAAACGGTTGGATTCACAATTTTCTTTCAAATTTCCTTTCGTGCTTTCTCTCTCTCTTGCGGTTCCCAGAAGTTCTCTCTTTCTCTCTTGCGATTCTTGCTTTTGTGAGTACAATCAAAGCCTTCTTGACGGTTCATGCTGCTGTAGCCTTCCCTCCAAGATTTTCAGAGGTTTTTCTCCACCTTCAAACTCAGGTATTCAGCTTGCCCCTTTTACTAATCTTTGATGTTGTACTTTAAACACTGTTTGCTTTCTCTGGTTTCTGGGTTTGCATGTGTTTTCTTTTTTTGGCTTATGGGTTTGCATGCATTGGTTGGTCTTTAGTACTTGTTTGAGAGCCACGTTTGGAGGCCCTTCTGTTCCTGGTAACCCATTTTCACTTACCCAACCATTATTCCGATTCTGCTTCGAAACATGTCATGGCCTATAGATAATACTCTGTTTCTGAGAACTTTCTTTTCTTTCCCTTGTTTGATAATTGCTATAGTTGTTTTCGTGGTTTTAGAGGGACATTCGTTGTTCACGACCCCTGGAATTCCTTAACAACTCTTGGAACGGATTTTCAACGAGAGAGGGGGAGTAAGATGAGTGAGGACTCGGTGAATTACAGTTCGCCTTTGCCAGGCAAGGGAGACGATCAAAGTAGCAGTGTTAAGCCACTAGCGATATATTACCCGAGGAATTTGGTGGAGTCGAGACAGGGAATTTTATTTTATAAAATTGCCGAGAGAGTGGAACGAGCGAGGTTAAGAAGGCAACGAAGAGGTACTAACAGATTCAATTGGGGAGGATCCACCGAGGTTTTCCAAGGGAGGTGCTCCCCAATTGGTAATGTAAATAGCTAATAGCTTAGAATTACCAGGTTATGTGTTGATACTGATCCGAGTGTGCCTCCTTTTCCTTAGGTATGGTTCGAAAGTGCGTGTCGAATCCCGAGCTGTTTCCCTTGCCTCCAGATGCTACTGAGTATGACTGGGTCGATCGAGAAGTCGTGGGCACTCCCTCTGAGCTTACGACTGCAGAGTCAGTGGAGCAAACAAAGGCCATCTTGTTACCGTGTCCCGGAGACAAAGATAGAAATTCCTACACAGTTACTTCAGTAGGAATAAACGACCGAATTTGCACCCGAATTCCGGCAGATAGTACAGGCTTCTACTTTTACGAAGAAGTAGCGACGCGACTCGACGTTAGGATGCCCTTCACCAAGTTTGAGATGGAAGTCTTGAATACGCAAGGATTGCACCCTCGCAATTACATCCAAACGCGTGGGCCTTTGTCCGAGCTTTCCAACAAGTGTACTCGACGATGAACTGGTCCTGCACCATTCCCATTTTTTCTATTTCTTTGCTCCCCAGGCCAACGCGTTTGAGAAATGGTCTACAAAATGGCCTTGGGTATCATTGAAGGCTCGGAATGGTTATTCTCTGCTGACCTAGTATTCTGAATCATGGAAGACTTTTAAACCCTACTTTTTCAAATACGATTTTGTCAGAAACGGAATTTGTTGGTTCACGAGGGCTGGTGAAAACCGACCGATACCACGCTTCTGTTTGGATTGGCAGCCGTCACCCAAGAGGGGGGTGAATTGGGTGTTTACGAAAACATTGGAAAATATTCGATTTAAATCATTTTCAATAAACTTAAAGAGATTTGCAGCGGAAAACAATTATAACATTGAAGAGCGATTGCGCGGAAGCGGATAATAATAATAATAATAATAGAAAAACTAATACGCGCGGCATAATTAAAACGATAACAACGGGAAACGTTACCGCTCTAATTAATTTAAAACAATTAAATTAATTTACTAAAAAATAATCGTTACGTTGCAAGAGAGATAATATAACAACTACGCACATGCAACAATAACAACGGAAAATAAAGAGTTGAGGGAAAGAGAAATGTGCACCATGAGATTTTTATACTGGTTCAGCCTTTCAAGCGAAAGACCTACGTCCAGTCCCCAAGCGACCTGCTTGAGCCTTTTATATACTTGAATTGAGCCGCACCCAATTACAACCAGAGCACCCCGCACACTACTAGGAACCTCCGTTCGCTAGGGGCCTCAATAACAACAACTAGGAAGACCCTTCCTAGATTTCCCAGATAGCCTAACTACTAGGTGCCCCACCGTTCGTCTAGCACTATCCAATACACAAGGGTTCATCACCTTTACAACAGTGGTTACGGATAGAGATTGGGTACAACAACTATGATGCACTCTTAATAGTGCGAATACAACAATAATAGGCCTCTAACAAAATTGTGTTCTAGATAACACTAATACAACAATATAAGCTCTAGTGGCGCTGAATTTAAATCACAAGTACTATGGCCAAGATAAGGTTTTCTTCTCAATTAGATATCAACGATAAAACCAGAGAATTAAAGAAGATGGAGAAGAAGAGAAGAGTAGAACGTGTGATCAGCAGAAGAAGAATGTAGGAGCGTAAAAATGATTTTGAAAAACAAATAAATAAAGTTACTTTTGAAATCAAAATGAAATAAAAAAATAAAATAAAAGATTTAAGAAATAAAGTAGAACAAGTTTTAAAATCAAAACCAAATAAAAAAGATTTAGAAAATAAATCAAAGATTTGATTCTTAAAACAAATTATGGAATATTTTCAAAAATAAAATCAATTTCGAATTTTGAAAATAAATCAGAATCAATTAAGTAAAAACAAATCTGGAAATAAATCAAAATGATTCTGACACGTTTTTCCATAAAATTTGAGGTAATCGATTACTTCATAAAGGTAATCAATTATCACCTTAAAAATAGAAACTTTGAAATTCATTTGCAAAACCAGTAATCGATTATCACATGCATGTAATCGATTACTTCACTTCTGTTTAGTATATGATGCAACTCATATAATCGATTACTGAGCCTCTGATATTTGTATGATGCAACATCATGTAATCGATTACTGTAAAGCAATAATCGATTACTTTGCTTCTGGAAAATGTATGATGCAACATGTTTAATCGATTAATTGATCTAGGTAATCGATTACTCTTATTTAAAAAGTAATGGATTAGCCAAGTTCACATAATCGATTACACACACTCTGGTTTTTCTGTGATGCAACAAAGTTAATCGATTACTTCAAGAAGGTAATCGATTACTACTTCTTGCACTTGTAAAAACATCCAAAGTTTTTTCATCAATCATTTCCACAGAGACTAAGTTAGAAAACTGATTTTCACGAAAACTCTTTTTCTTCTCCTTTAAGTGAAAAACTCATTTGGCCATAACACTTAAAACAAAAATTCATTACCTTACAATTTTTCCTATGTGCAAAGCTATACAAAAACCTATTTGCTTGAGCTTGAGCCTTGAGCTTGATAATCAGGAAGCACAACTTGAATGAGCTTGTATGCACTTGTTGTTTGTAATCATCAAAACCATCTTCTAGACATCTTCTAGCATAACTCTTTACATCATTGGGAAAGCTTGATTTCCAACACTCCCCCTTTTTGATGATGACAAACTCATTCTGAGTATTTGCATCACAAGCGTTAACCAAGCAAATATATATAGCAATATAAACATACTTATACCCAACTAGGAAATATAATTGAAAAGTAGGGAATAACAAATTCAAACGTGAACTCCCCCCGCAGAGATGGTTAGAATAATATAATACTATAGCACATCATCTCAGAATTCTCCTCCCCCTTTTGTCAACATCAAAAATGATGTGAAGACTTTAGCAAGATTAGAGTTCTTCTCCCCCTTTGTCAATAGCAAAAAGTGCCTTCAGAATATAGCAAGCTTGACTTCTCACTTTTCTTTCCATGGGAATTATAACAAAATCCCTTTTGTCAACAACATTCGGTTCTCTCCCCCTTTTGTAAAGGATTCTTAACACCTGAAATATACTGAACTCCCCCTGAAACACTGAGTAGAAGCATTAATAATAACAAGGGGATTTGTTTCATACTTTATTCTCCCTATTTGACATCAGCACAAGGATTTTTGGGAAAAATTATTTTTTATCCCAATACATAGTTAAAAAATCGCATGATGTCAAGATGGAGTGAAGAAGCAAAGCATGTTTTCATGCAGATTAAAAAAAAAATTTCTCCCCCTTTCTAAAAGAATGTTTCAACCAAGCATATTATAAAGGGAGATCAAATGCATCATTAAAACATGCGAATGCTCACTATATGAAGCATCATCAAAACTTTATGAGCCTATATGCCATGACAAAAAAATATTCAATGCAATTCATTTTAGCACACTTTGTCATCTAACGCATATATCACATAAACAAGATGTATCACATGAATGAAAAGTTTTAGGAGTAGTGATACTTATCAAGATGATATTTTTCCAAGTAATAAAGATAGTAAGCTTTGGAGTTCCTTCCATTCGGATATTCAACATTCTTCAAGTACTTGAGTATTTCCAAGTTCTCTTTTCATTTGAATCTATTTACAATAAGTTTGTAGAGAACATTGCATCATTGAAACTTTTAGTAATACCTGCAAGGCTAATTATTTGCATTTTCTTGGTATCCAATAAATTTGGATCCTTAAGAATTAGTAACACATGAATATATCGAACATGCTGAAAAATAATTTTTCCTTCAAAAAGATTTGTACAAAAAAATATCGAAGAAGGAATAAATCATTTAAAAACATTTTAGCATCAAGATAAACATATGTATCACAAAGATAAGTAACATAAAATAGTTAAGAAAAAAATAAGAGTGGTGATACTTATCGTTTGTGACACTTTCTCAAGTTATAATGTTTGTGCACTTGTGAAGTTCTTCCTTTAGGTCTCTCGTCCTTATTGAATAGATTGAAGAGAACTCCACTTGTGTCCATCATGTCGCATTTCCCTTGATTAAGTTCATGTCCCTCTTTGGTATCTTTTCATTTAAGTCCATAGTGTGTACATTCTCGTATTGAAAACTCCAATGCTTGGCACTAGTAGAAATACCTGCAATACTACTTAAGAATTTTTCTTTTGGTATCCAAAGACTTGGATCCTTATAGATTAGTAGCATTACCCTTCACAGATATCAAAGATATTGTGAAGGCAAAATATGAATAAACAATTTAAACATATGCACTAATCATAATAACAATGTCATGCTTAATGTAAGATATTCAAAATAAATTGAGCATGCCTTATATATCAATGCAATATGACAACATCATCACATATAAAGTGTAATCATGTGATAGAAGATAACAAAAATTTTTAACCACGCATGATATAACACACTATATGTAACGGGTATCTAGGACTATACCAAAAATAATCATGTGCTAAAAAAAATTTTCAAAAAAAAGGTGTAAAGCACACATGATTTAATTCAACTAAGGAGTGATCATGATAATAAAAATATTTAAAAAAAAATTAGCACTCATGATACACCTTAGTATGAACAAAATTTAGAATAGTCCAAATATACCTTTGTATAGTCATTGATATAAGAAGAATGAGAGATAGGTACCTTAGGTTTGTTGACCAAGGAAGTTCTTGCCTTTACCCATTTCTCCATCTTTTGATTTTTGAACATATTGGTTTTTCCATTTTCCTCAAGTGAAGCTTTGGTGTTGGTAGGCTTCTTTCTCCTTTGATCAAACCATTTAGTGTTTGTCTTCTTAGGTACCACCCTTGAAAATTTCTCCTTTTCTCCTCTACTAGGTTCATGCCATCGCTTTTTGTTTGAGGTCCTCAATCTTATGATTTCATCTTTTTGCACGTGAGAAGCTTTGGTTGTGAACATCTTTCTCTTTCGACCATAATGCTTATTTTTGGACCAATGACCCTTTGACTTCATTGACTTCCCCTTATGTTGTCCAATTGGTTCACCCTTTAATTTAATTTCCTGCACATTTATAACACTAGGAGAACCTTTTGGTACCCATTTCATCTTTGGTCCTTTGGGATTAGTCTTAGGTTCCTTAGTAGCCTTTCGAACCCACACAAGTTTATTTCTCATATTATAATTTTTACGATATAAGCATAAATGAGAAATATGTCCCAAACAACCACAATAATTGCAACTAATGGGTTTGGACGATGATTTGACTTTTTCAAAATTATTTTCATGAAACTTGGAATTTTTGTTCTCACATTGAAAATGTAATTGTAAACAACCTTACTTGAGTTTTGGATAGCCACATTATTTTCAATTTCATAAAGTAAAGAGTTTGAACAAATAGATTTTTCAATATTTCACATTCAATAAATATGTCCTCAACATGATTTTCAAGATACATGCATTTTTCAAAACTGGTTGAGGAACTATTTTCTAAAACTATCTCTTTATCAAAAATATCTCCATTTTTCAAAATATCAATTTCATTTTCAATCAAGGAGAGTTTTTTGTAAAGAATCCAAGTTTCTATTTTCTAAAGATGTCAAATCATCATGTACCTCATTATATGCAAATTGTAGTTTATTAGAACAAGGACTATTTGAAATTACCTCAAGGTTTGTATGAACCAAGTAATCGGATGTTTCATTTTCACTTTCCATTGATTCCTCGCCCGAGCCACTTGATTCCTCCAGTGAGTCCATAAAGGTTTCAAATATCCTCTCTAAGTCATCATAATCGCTTGTTGAGCTACTCCCCACGCTTTCACTTTCATCATCAGAATCTTTTTCCAGGGAGTTTGTCATTCCATGCTTAACATCTGTACTATCATGCTCAAAGATACCATTACTAGCATAGTATATGTTTAGAAACTCCCGAATATCTTTAGCACATTCAAAATCCTTAATTCTAGCATATGCATCATCATTCAAAGCATTTCTCAAAATATGCATAGCTTGAATATTCAAAGAAAAGGATTTTTTGTCAAAATCATTTAAAACATGTTTTTGATCAAAACCATTAAGAATAACATGCCATAAACGAAAACTAATAGATTGTAAATATTCGATTTAAATATTCGATTTAAATGATGATGCATTGGAAAATATTCGCTCTTCAATGTTTTTGAATTGGGTGTTTACGAAAACATTGGAAAATATTCGATTTAAATCGTTTTCAATAAACTTAATGAGATTTGCAACGAAAAACAATTATAACATTGAAGAGCGATTGCGCAGAAGCGGATAATAATAATAATAGAAAAACTAATATGCGCAACACAATTAAAACGATAACAACGGGAAACGTTACCGCGCTAATTATTTGAAAACAATTAAATTAATATACTAAGAAAATAATCGTTACGTTGCAAGAGAGATAATATAACAACTACGCACATGCAACAATAACAACGGAAAATAAAGAGTCGAGGGAAAGAGAAATGTGCACCAGGAGATTTTTATACTGGTTCAGCCTTTCCAACGAAAGACCTACGTCCAGTCCCCAAGGGACTCGCTTGAGCCTTTTATATACTTGAATTGAGCCGCACCCAATTACAACCAGAGGACCCCGCACACTACTAGGAACCTCCGTTCGCTAGGGGCCTCAATAACAACAACTAGGAAGACCCTTCTTAGATTTTCCAGATAGCCTAACTACTAGGTGCCCCACTGTTCATCTAGAACTACCCAATACACAAGGGTTCCTCACCCTACAAACACGAACGCCGCACGTTCGAAATAGGAGATTCACTCCCTAGTCTCTAAGGATCACACACCCCTTTACAACAATGGTTACGGATAGAGATTGGGTACAACAACTATGATGCACTCTTAATAGTGCGGATACAACAGTAATAGGCCTCTAACAAAAGTGTGTTCTAGATAACACTGATACAACAATATAAGCTCTACTGGCGCTGAATTTAAATTACAAGTACTATGGCCAAGATAAGGTTTTCTTCTCAATTAGATATCAACGATAAAACCAGAGAATTGAAGAAGATGGAGAAGAAGAGAAGAGTAGAACGTGTGATCAGCAGAAGAAGAATGTAGGAGCGTAAAAATGATTTTAAAAAACAAATAAATAAAGTTACTTTTAAAATAAAAAATCAAATCAAAAAATAAAATATAAGATTTAAGAAATAAAATAGAATAAGTTTTAAAATCAAAACCAAATAAAAAAGATTTAGAAAATAAATCAAAGATTTGATTCTTAAAACAAATTATGGAATATCTTCAAAAATAAAATCAATTTCGAATTTTGAAAATAAATCAGAATCAATTAAGTAAAAACAAATCTGGAAATAAATCAAAATGATTCTGACACGTTTTTCCATAAAATTTGAGGTAATCGATTACTTCATAAAGGTAATCGATTATCACCTTAAAAATAGAAACTTTGAAATTCATTTGCAAAACCAGTAATCGATTATCACATGCATGTAATCGATTACTTCACTTCTGTTTAGTATATGATGCAACTCATATAATCGATTACCACTAATCTAATAATCGATTACTGAGCCTCTGATATTTGTATGATGCAACATCATGTAATCGATTACTATAAAGCAATAATCGATTACTTTGCTTCTGGAAAATGTATGATACAACATGTTTATTCAATTACTTGATCTAGGTAATCGATTACTCTTATTTAAAAAGTAACGGATTAGCCAAGTTCACATAATCGATTACATGCACTCTGGTTTTTGTATGATGCAACAAATTTAATCAATTACTTCAAGAAGGTAATCGATTACTCCTTCTTGCACGTGTAAAAATATATTTTCATAACATAAAAACATCTAGAGTTGTTTCATCAATCATTTCCACAGAGACTAAGTTAGAAAACTGATTTTCACGAAAACTCTTTTTCTTATCCTTTAAGTGAAAAACTCATTTGGCCATAACACTTGAAATAAAAATTCATTACCTTACAATTTTTCCTATGGGCAAAGCTATACAAAAACCTATTTGCTTGAGCTTGAGCCTTGAGCTTGATAATCAGGAAGCACAGCTGGAATGAGCTTGTATGCACTTGTTGTTTGTAATCATCAAAACCATCTTCTAGCATAACTCTTTAAATCCTTGGGAAAGCTTGATTTGCAACAGCTTCCCCCTATAGTGGTATGAGCAATTCTTCAATCGTAGGATCAAGTCCTACAGCTCGGACTGGAAACAATTGTTTGAATTTGAGAAGAGACTGTGCTGAGAGTTTCAAGATTACTTGGCTAAGAAGGGTGTGAAAGAGACTAAGGAGATAGTAGATATCCCCACTGCTAGTGTTAAAATTCAGTCGGTATAATACTTGTTTTTCTTGCTTATCATTTTGCATGACTGTGATTTTGCTTAAGTGTTTGATGAGCTTTCTTTTCTTCTTACAGATACTATGGCTGTGCGTATGGCCAAGCTGATGAAAGGTAGCAATAAGAGAAAGGCCCCTTCCCCTTCTACTAGTGTGGCCTCAAAGACTTTAACTCAGAGCACTCCTTCTGCCTCTGCTTCTCCTATCGGTGGTTCGCCACGGCGGGTGGCCACCGTAACTGTTGCTGCTACTGCTGCCTCCCCAGCCTCAAGTGGGCAGGTAGCATCCCCCCTGTCCAACTTGTCAGACGTCAAAGTTTGGACAAAGGGAAATCAAAGGTTGGTGAAGGTTCCAACACTGGGAGAGCACCTGCCGACGCTGCCCCAACTGAGTAAGAAACTGAGGAAGCTAGCTCGATGTGGAATCAGAGGATGGATGAAAATTCTCCCAACTTCATTTGCCCGGAGGTCGATCGTTATAGGTATTCCGTGCTTACAACTTCTGAGTGGGTGCAATACACCCAAATTTTGACAAAGTTTCTGCTCCGAGGGGCCAGTCTGACGCACTATATGTCCCAACACTCAGAGGATCTGTTCGTCGGTCTGAACGCTGAGCAAAAAGAAGCTCGAGGGCTTTATGTTGCAAAGGAAGCCAGCTTGACTGGCGAACTGGCTCGGGTATGGTCCGAGCTGGAAAATCTAAGGGCGGACCATGGCGAAGTAGTGAAGGAGAGGGATGCCTTGAAAACCTCTCAAAAGGCTGCTGAGGAGGGGAAGAAGGAGGTAGTGAAAACTCTGCAAGTGGCTCGTCAGCGAAATGACGAGTTGAATAGTGATGTGCAGAGGCTGACTGCCTCTTTGGAGAAATTCAAAGGGAAAGCGCTCAACTTCAAGAAGAAAGTTGCTGCGAACTTCTACAACTGGGAGAAAGGTGTTGACGACGCCTTTGTCTCGGCCATTATACAAATTCAGGTACTGAACCCTAAGACTGAGTTTTGGGTGGTCGGCGCTCACCCCTTTCATGCTGCCAAGGAGGGTAAGATAGTGGACCTCTCGTCCAATGAAGAGGTGAACTTGCAGGCTGAAGATTTGCCGAACCCCTTGGTGGATCTGGTAGAGGGCTCATCTTTTGACGATTCAAATATTATTTTGATTGATGATGAGGTGTAAATCCCTTATGCTGGGTAGCCCTTTTTGACATTGTTTACTGCTTTTACAAATTTCTTGTTAAAACCTTGCTGTATATAACAATTTTAGCTTGTCGTCATTCGAGCGTTTTTACTTGCTGTCTAACAAGTGTTTTTAAATAGTCTTTCTGCTCATTCTTACTTTCGCTCGTTTGTTATACAAGCGCCTTCTAATCGTATTTACTTGTTGTGAGGCAAGTGTTTATGACCATTTAAACCCGTGAGTTAGAACTCGGATCGCCGACTTTAGCCGAAGTGGGATCCTCAGACCGCGATGTAAGGAGCGTGATGCTCCTGGGACCGGGCGTTCTTTAAGTACGATGTTACAAACTCATGAAAAGAGCTGTTAGAAGTTCTCGATTTCGTTCAGTGGCTAGCCAAACGAAATGAGTCGTACGTATTTTCACAGTTTAATAATAACGATTTTGAATAAAACCTGGAGAATTTTATTGATGAACATGTACAAGCAATAACTCTTAACAAATGTTCGACTGAGTAGCTACCTAACAAATGTTTCAACCGATGAAGTGCCACTTCGAGAGAATTTGACAATTGAGGTACAACCAGTTAGAATCAAAGATAGGAGGATCAAACAGCTTCGTGGCAAGGAGATTCCCCTGGTAAAGGTGATTTGGAATCGGAATGATATAGAAGGAGCAACTTGGGAATTAGAAGAAAAGATGAAAGTATCGCACCCCCATCTCTTCGAAGCCAACTGAATTTCACGAATGAAATTCCTGTAAGCGGGGGAGAATTGTAACATCTTATGTTTTATAATTATGTAGAAAATGTTAGAAATCAGTAATCTAGTGTTTATAGTCTTTAGTATGCCTTAATTATGCATACGGATAATTTAGAAACACTTTATATTAGAAAATTTGAAATAAAAGATTTACAATTTTAAATACAAATTCCATCGTTGGATGGGAAAATAAGTAAGTAGAGAAGCTTGCTTTCAAAATTGAGCAAGATCCAACGGTTAACGAATGAAATACGGCCTTTTAAATGCAAAATAAAGTAAAAAGTGACAAGTACTAATCTATTAGCACATTGGTCTAATCGATTAGTCCCTGTCCAGACAGCCCAAAACATGATTTTTAAATAGTAACTCACGTGGAATCAACCCAAAAACTCACGACTCCTTCTCCATGGCTCTAGAAATTTCTAGCTTTCTCTCCACAAATCCATCATAAACCCATCCTAAAATCATCTCTAATCACAAAACCTACTCCGTCAAGCTTTCAATAATCATATTCACTTCCCTTCCTCCATAGAAATCCATACTTCTTCATACCCAAATCTCTAAATCTCCATACTCTTGTGTTCTAACCAAATAAATTGAAGAGGGAGAGCTTAGGAGCTAGGAAAAACATAAAGGAAGGACTAGCTAAGGAAGATAAGCAAAGCACCATAGCCATCAAAGCTTAAGAGAAGCTTTTTCTCACTAGGGTTTCTCTCTCCTCACCCAAGGTAAGGGAGGAGTAGTTTTCTTAATTTAAAGTAAAGAGTTGGGTATTTATAACATAGAACCATAGGATTGAGGATGATATCTATACATTTGCTTTTGATTTGTTGCATTAAAAACCTTCAATGTTTAAGTGGAATTATGGCACTATTTCTTGATGATGATTATATATGATCTTGATTCTAAATGACTCTATGTTAGATTAATAAATATGTTTGAAAATATCATATGAGGTTGATTTGAATTGAATTTATTGTATTTGATTATGTAAGAGTGATTACGTGAATATAAATTATTTAGTATTATGGGAAGTGATATTAATATTAAACGATTTAGTTGTATGTAAATATGAATAGGTTGAGTAATTAAAGTTAAATACTTGGAATATTATTATAAATGGTTGCATTGCATCATCACATATTAGAAAAGCACTTATATTTCCCAATTGAAATCATACTAAATTATTAACTCATTTCATATTTCTAATTTTTATAAAGTATGAATTCAATTGATAAATAATTAGGATCATGCATCATACATGGAGTTATAAGGTGACTGTGAGGAAGTTGGGGAAGACCAAACGTGAAGGTTCAATTGGACTGAAGGACGTTTCGCGAAGGTCCAGTGAACCGATGGACGTGAGTGGTATGTGATTAGGAGTTGTCGTGGATGGAACCTTGATCTCCTAGGAGGGCACGAACTGGCCACTCGTGTCGGGGGGATTGGTTCCGCGTTAACTATGATAATTCTATTGGTCACAGAGTCACTTCGGGACCGGTTGAGGGTGGTTCCCTGCTATAGCCAACTTGGGCCTTCAACCCAAGTTGTACTGGACCGAGAGAGATGGTCAATACTGTGCAAGCAGTGGTAGAGTGACACTTACTCCCGGTTGGTCTTTCCCTGGAGCGGAGGGCGAAGTGAGGAATGAATTGGAGTGGCAATGAATGAATTGAAATGATGATGAGAACGTGAAAGAACAAGAGATGTGGAAAAAGACGAAAAGAGTGAGATGGAGATTATATTTTTAATAATCCTTGATTGGATCCAATGCATTGAGAGTTGAAAGGGAAATTGAGAAGAAGTGAAATTTGACAATAACGTGATGATGATGTTTTCTAAAATCATTGGATTCAATTGTGGATTAAGAGAGCCATGCATGCATCATTTCATGAGAATTCAAGGATAGAGTTTTCATGCATCATTGCATTATTGATATAATGAGTATGATGTTAATGTATGTTTATTCAATTAAAGTATTATGTTTTAATATTAACTTCTTGGTTTTGTGTTATTTTTCTTAATTCTTTATTTTAAATTATGTTAAACCACTCACTCCCTTATGTTGACATTTTTAGGTATCGCATTTGGTGATGTCTTTTCCAATTCCCCTGTCGAGGAGAGTCATGCTCCATCACATGGAGTATAGACTTACTGATATGGACTTGCCACTTTTGTGCAACCAAGCTCGCTGTTATAGAAAGTTTTATACTTTTGATCACTTAAATATAATGTGTAAAACTTTATAAATCCTTTACTTTTGGTCATGTAAAGTTTTAAAACAAACTTTTATTTTGTAACTTGGGAAATAGCGCCACCACCATGGTATAGTATATACCATCGTTTTGGATGTGATAATATGGTGGCCAAAAGTCTTTTAATGTGTATTCAAACTTGATGTATTTTATTGGATCTGACAGGTACTTAAAATAAAAATTTGGATAGTCAGAAAAACAAAGAAAACCCTGTCAAAATTTTTCTAAATATTTTCATTAATTAAAGTGTTAACTAATATAAAGTACTATACTTAACATTATAATTATAGTATTGAAAATTAGTGTTACCCGACCAGCTGAGAATCACTGAACACATTTACTTGTGTTGCACCCAGCTCTAGAACCATCTTGAGACCCGCTAGGACCGCCTCGTATTTTGCCTGGTTGTTCGAAGTCTGAAACTCGAACTTTAACGAATATTTGATACTAAGGTCGTCCGCGTTTTCGATGATAATAACAGCTCCTACCCCTTTCCTGTTGCTCGACCCATCAACATAGACCGACCAGGAGCAAGAATTCGAGCTCGTCAAAGGCTCGGTGAACTCAGAAAGGAAATCTGCCAACACTTGAGACTTTATTGCTTTCCTAGGCTCATTATTGATGTCGAATTCTTAAAATTCGATGGACCAAGAAACCGTTTGTTCGGCCAAGTCCGGTTTGTGGAGGACCTGCCGTAGTGGTTGGGCAGTTCGAACTATGATCCTGTGACTTTGGAAGTATTGCCTCAACCTCCAACCAGAAACAACGAGGCAGTAGGAAAGTTTTTCAAGCTTCTGATACCTGAGCTCTCAGGCCCTTGAAGTGCTCGACTAACAAAGTAAACTGGGGCTTCGATACCAGAATCCTCCCTGACCAGAACTAAACTAATGGCTGCCTCGGCCACCGACATGTAAAGAAATAGATCTTCGTCGGAAAGGGGGCTAACTAGGACTGGCGGGCTGGACAAGTACTCTTTTAATTGAATGAAGGCTTGCTCGCACCGGTCGTCCCAGTGAAAATCTTTAGTTTTTTTCTAAGGAGTTGGTACTATGGGAGGGCTTTGCGAACTGCCAGAGAGAGGAATTTGGAGAGTGCAGCTACAATTCCAATAAGTTGTTGGAACCCTCGGGTGTTGGTTGGGCTTCTAATGTCGAGAATGGCTCTGCACTTGTTAGGATTTGCTTCAATTCCCATTTCCATTAACATGAACCCTAGGAAAGAACCGGCAGGGATGTAGTGGACCGAGAGTCTACCCGACCAAAATCGTCTTGGTCCGACCAGTTAGACGTTGGAACAAGGCATACAGACCAGCATACGGTCGGCACGCAATACCGAGCCAATGGGCATTTAGGGGACGTTACAAGCTTACGAGACTAGGCCCGAGCACAGGATCTTCATCCTTATTGTTATCACTAACAGTCTCAATTAGCCTAACGACTTCTCCTATATTCCCACACAGCTTGGTTAAGATAACATGATAAGGATAAGAATTCATCACATACGGGATTTACGAAGGCAACCTTATCAGGACCTTTACCAATCCCACTTGAATACTTCTTCTTCACAGGCCACATTAGAAAGGCCCAGGAATGCACATAATAGGTAAACTCCTATAAGAACCACCATGCTATAGGGGCTAAGGTACGTTTTCTCATCCCTAAGTTGACACTAGCACACACTTTGTTGACTGGGGAGAACCTGTTTATCCCAACTGGATATACAGAAATCCTAAAGAGTCCTACATTAAAATCTTGATTGAGATCATTCCTGGAGTTCTTCCATAGCTTCAAGGGTAATTTCAATTAAGGACACTACATTGGCGCCATCTGTGGGGATTGAATAACAAATCATTCCCACTTCCACCATGGTTCACACCAGAAGCCAAGCAGTAGATCTCCGTGATCGCATCGTGCGTACTCGCGGCAGACCCAGAAACGTTAGCAACAACGACCAACATCCACAGCCCATTGGTGACCTTCGTGATCTTCTGAATCAGAATCATGAGGCTAATTCGCAGCCACCACGAACATCTCATTCTGGAAAGAGGACTAATCCCCCGCCTCCCCATAACTCACAAAGTCAGAATCACGTCACCAATTCTCAACCACCACATTCATCTCAGCCGAGAACTGGGACTAATCCACAGCCACCCCCTAGCCGACGGAATTTACTTCCTCCATCACCTCCCCCACCACCTCCATCACCATCCCCTTCCACCCAAGGAGATTCAAGCAGCTCTGCTCCTCCAACCCGTAATACAGCCAGATCTACGGGAACCAGAGAACACCACGGTAGAAACACCTGCCGAATCCCAACACCGCAAGTTCAACCCAACCCTGATCCTAGAGGAGTAACCCCCAGTGCTAGGGCAACCCATAGTGATTCCCGACGAGCCCATTCCACTAGCAGATCCTATGCAACTTCTGCATCCGCTCGCGCTCACGAGCAAGAGATGATTAATATATTGAAACAACAAACTGCGTTAATTCAGCAGCAAGGACATGCCATCGCCGATCTCCAGCAACAGGCAATGTCGATACTCGCTCAAAATCAACCTCCTGCCCAGCAAATCCCTAACCTAATGACTCAACCTTTAGACCCTCAACCCGTTCCCGTGATGCAACTCCCCCCACCACCTCACCTTGACATCAACCCAGCTGCAGACCACAATCAGGATGATTTTCACCCCATACATCCTTTTACACCATACATCATGGCATATGAGACCCCTCAAGGATACTTAGGCCCATCCAACGTGCCACATTACAACGGCCTAACTGATCCAGTTGATCACGTCGTTTCTTATGAAGGTGCAATGAACTATTATGGAGGGGGTGATCGGATGAAGTGCTGAGCATTTTCCGTGACCCTTGAGCCATCGGTGTTATGCTGGTACTCATCTCTCCCTCGGAATTCCATTAACTCATGAGAGGAGATGAAAAGAGTCTTCCTAAATAGGTACACAACCAACTGTATCCAACCTAAATCTGATCATACACTAGCTGCAGTTACCCAAAAGCATGACGAGCCTTTAAAGGATTATTTTCCACGCTTCCATACGAAGGCTAGTTTGGTCCCACGACTCGAACCGGGCGTTGCAGTGCTGTTGTTTACTCAAGGTTTGCAGCCAGGGGATTTCCGAAAATCACTGATCGGGAAGCCCCCCAAGGACATGGCCGAGCTAAGACAACGCTCAAATAAGTTCATAAATTTGGAAGAGTTTCATAAAGGTCAGAAATTTAGAGATGATCGGCAAAAATCCGATCCTCAAGGTCAGAATAAGCAGAAACGTGATGAGTGATTTGGTGGTAGGCTAGACAGAAATGATCGTGACCGGAGGCCATCCCCTAGGAACAAATATCAGGAGTACACCCCTTTGACTGTTCCTAGGAGTCAGATCCTTCGTGAAACGATGCAGACCGACTTACGCTCGGCCCAAAGACCCCCGTCTTTGAGAAAGGGCTCACAACGTGATAGGTCCAAATATTGCGATTTTCACAAAGGATATGGTCACACGACTGACGAATGTATCTGGCTGCGGGATTTGATAGAAGAAATGATAAGAGATGGAAAGTTACAACAGTACATCAGAGATGCGACAGGACAAAGAGGCAGGAATAGGTCACACTCCCCCGATAGGTCTAAGAACCGAAGAAGCAGATCACCAGACGACAAGAATTCAGGAAGGCAAAAAACTGACCCTACCCTAGTTGCAGAAACAAATCCATCTCCAAATGAGTTCCTAGTAAATACTATTGCCGGAGGATTCGCTGGAGGGGGAGAAAAAAGAGCAGATAGGAAGAGATACATCAACCAGATCCTGGCCGTCAGTCAAAAACCCATCTCCAAAAGGTCTGCCAAGAATGTTCCGATTATTTTTAATGATGAAGATTTGGACGAGATCCTTCCAGGGCACAACGATCCTATGGTCATCACAGCTCTTATTGGAAATTATGAGGTGAAGCGTGTCTTTATTGATCAAGGAAGTTCTGCTGATATTATGTTTCTTCCCCTGTTCAAGGCGTTAAAGCTGAGGGAATGCAACCTTACTCCATTTGAAGGGGAATTGATCGGATTTACTGGAGATACTATCGAGCCTCGGAGTTACATTCAGCTACCAGTCACCCTCGGCCAGCAACCTTCGGCTCGAACAGAGATAATTAAATTTCTGGTAGTCGATTGCCCCGCTGCTTACAGCGCTATTCTTGGGAGGACCTTCTTACAAGCGTTTGGTGTGGTAGTATCGACAGTCCACTTGGCGATGAAGTTCGTAGGGACGGATGACAATGTGGTTACAGTTAAGGCCGAGCAAGAAGCAGCCCGGAAGTGCTACAATGCAAGTTTGGGCAAGATTAAAAGCAGAGACTAGGTCCATTTGGAGAAGCCCCCACTCGGGAAAGGAAATGTAAACTTGGCAGATCTTGATGTTCGTACTGAATCTGATAAAACTCGGCCAACTCCAAAAGGACAGTGGGAGCTCTTAACCTTGAAACACGATCCTCTCAAACAAATTAAGATTGGCTCAGACCTTCCTTCGGATATCAAAAGTGAACTTTCTGCTCTTTTGATCGCTAACAAGGATTTATTTGCATGGACCTCGGCTGATATGCCGGGCATTGATCCAAATTTCATCTATCACAAGCTGAGCATCCTTCCAGGAGCCAAACCAGTAGCACAACGTAAAAGAAAGGTCAGTGCTGAAAAGGCTGTCGCTATTGAGGAGAAAGTCACTGAGTTACTCCGAGCGGGTTTCATTCGGGAAATAGACTATACAGACTGGTTAGCTAACACCGTCTTAGTCAGAAAACCCAATGGGAAGTGGAGAATATGCGTCGATTATACAGATTTGAAAAAAGTCTGTCCGAAAGACCGATATCCACTTCCCGTCATAGACAAGCTCGTCGACAATTCGGCTGGATATAAACTATTATCATTCATGGATGCCTATTCAGGCTATAAACAAATACCCATGTATCCTCCCGACCAAGACAAGACTACTTTCATCATTGACAAGGCAACCTATTGTTACAATGTCATGCCTTTCGAACTTAAGAACGTGGGAGCCACCTACCAACGGATGATGAACATAGTGTTCCAGGGAATGATCGGCTCAACCATGGAGGTCTACATCGACGACATAATTGCCAAAAGTAAACAACAAGAAACTCATGCTCAAGACCTCAAGGCAATATTGGCTCATGTAAGGAACTACAACATGAGATTGAACCCCGAGAAATGTGTGTTTGGTGTCCCAGCGGGCTCCTTTCTTGGTTTTATGCTAACTGAAAGAGGCATTGAAGCTAATCCAGACAAGTGCAAAGCGATTCTGGAAATGAGAAGTCCAACCAATCTCCGTGAGGTCCAGCAGCTTACGGGACGAGAGGCAGCACTTTCCAGGTTCCTATCTCAATTTGCTCGGAAAGCCCTACTATGGTATCAGCTGCTCAGGAAAAACAAAGATTTCCTTTGGGATGACCAATGTGAACAAGCCTTTGTTCAGTTAAAATATTATCTCTCCAGCCCACCTGTCCTTAATAGTCCTCTAGCCGGGGAAGATCTGTTTCTTTACTTATCAGTGGCTGACACAGCTGTTAGTTCAGTGTTGGTACGAGAAGAGTCTGGTGCCGAGGCCCCTGTTTATTTTCTCAATCGAACACTTCAAGGGCCTGAGCTCTGCTACCAAAAGCTTGAAAAACTTGCCTACTGTCTGGTAAAATCCGCTCGCAGATTGAGGCAATACTTCCAAGCCCATAGAGTCGTCGTCAGAACTGCTCAGCCTCTGAGACAGGTTCTCCATAAACCTGATGTTGCTGGCCGCATGGTTTCGTGGTCAGTGGAGCTATCAGAATTCGATATTATCTATTAGCCTAGGAAGGCAATGAAGTCCCAAGTTCTGGCAGATTTCGTCACTGGAACAAAATCGTCTTGGTCCGACCAGTTAGACGCTGGAACAAGGCATACAGACCAGCATACGGTCGGCACGCAATACCGAGCCAATGGGCATTTAGGGGACGTTACAAGCTTACGAGACTAGGCCCGAGCATAGGATCTTCATCCTTATCGTTATCAATAACAGTCTCAATTAGCCTAACGACTTCTCCTATATTCCCACACAGCTTGGTTAAGATAACATGATAAGGATAAGAATTCATCACATACGGGATTTACGAAGGCAACCTTATCAGGACCTTTACCAATCCCACTTGAATACTTCTTCTTCACATGCCACATCAGAAAGGCACAGGAATGCACATAACAGGTAAACCCCTATAAGAACCACCATGCTATAGGGGCTAAGGTACGTTTTATCATCTCTAAGTTGACACTAGCACACACTTTGTTGACTGGGGAAATCCTGTTTATCCCAACTGGATATACAGAAATCCTAAAGAGTCCTACATTAAAATCTTGATTGACATCATTCCTGGAGTTCTTCCATAGCTTCAAGGGTGATTTCGATTAAGGACACTACAAGGGACACCAAACATACACTTCTCAAGGTTGAGCCTCATGTCGTGGCTCCTCACACGAGCTAATATTGCTGCAAGGTGTTGAGTATGGCTTTCTTGTTGCTAAATCTTGGAAATTATATCATCAATGTATACCTCCACGATCGGACCGATCATTCCCTGGAAAACTTTATTCATCATCCGTTGATAAGTTGCTCCGACGTTCTTCAAGCCGAAGAATATGAACCCTTGATTGATGCTTGTGAACATTTATGTGTGAAAATTTTTATGTATTCTTACATGAGTAAATGAGGTATATGTGGTAATGTATAATTAATAAATGATAAATAAAATGAATTAGGAGTAAGAGCATGAACTTAGGAAATTGAACATGTAAATTATGATGATTGTGTGATAAATGCGTGTTGAATGACGAATGAGATAACAAACAAATGAACGAACAATGAACTAAATTAAAGAGAAGGCATTCAAATTGACCATTAGGGGCACTGGCACACTAGGTGCCCTGCTAGATGTTCTATATGCCCCATTATGACTAAGTGCCCTATCAGGCTAAATGCCCCATTAGGTCCAAACGCCCCGTTAGGCGTCGGTGTACCCAATGGTTCAATTCGCTACTAAATAGAAAAGGATTAAAATAAGGAATAGAACTAAAGAAAAATGAAAGTGAACATGGACAAGAATAAGATAAGAATGAGTAAAGTAATAAGCATAGTCCTAACGGGTGAAGCCTAATGGGTGCCCAAGTCCTGATGGATGCAAAGTCCCTAATGGGTGTACCAAATGCCCTAGCAGGTGCATTCAAAATCCTAGTGGTGCAAATATGAAAAGAAGTAAAGAATGGTTAAGAGAAAAGTAAAGAAATGGGATCTAAGAAAAAGGAATCACTGAAAATGTTTGCGTGTGAATGAGCATGATTTGAATGTTGAATGAAAAAATATATACTATGTGTTTATTGTGTTTGACTTAGTGTGTTATTATGTCTAGTTAGAAAATGATTTTTTACTTCATGTGTAATGCTCACCTCCTTACTATTTTTACACAGGTACTGAGATTGAGCTTGCACAACCTCCGGCCGAGCAGGAGTGCTCTCCTTCATAGGGAGAGTAAGTCATTAGTTAGGGCTTGTGTCTAGTCCTGGATCCTTTTGGTTGCTGTGATGTAGTTCTTTTGATTTCTGTAGATGTTGTACATGTTTAGTTTGGGTTGGTCCAGGACCACTTCCTATGGAATGGGAAGTATATTTTTGGGAACTCTAAACAAATCCAAAACTTGTAGTTATTTTATGATTTTTCGATGCGACAAAACTCTGATGTGGTTGCATTTTGATGCACCATGTATATGCATAGCCCTGTTGGCTTCTGGATGAAATGAATATCTTGATTTACACAGATTACAGGGAAAACTTAATTTTTGGAATGTCCAGAAAACAAAGAAAACTCTGTCAGATTTGAAAGTGATTTTTATAAGTTGATGAGTTTTTTAAAAAGAATTTTTTAGTTCACTATTTACGAATAGGGTAATTAAGGGTAATTATAAATAGGGTGTTACATTTATGATATCAGAGTAGTTTCCCTTGGCCTTTGGAGTGTGGACTCACAACTCCAGTGGTTACTCACCAAGCGAGTAACCGATGTGTATAGTTAAGTGACTAAGTTAATAAGTAGGATGTGCTTGCAACTATTTACTTATTTGATCTTTAACTGGCTGTCCCTCCATGACTAAACAGTATGGCTGTGAGACGTGTTGAAAATGATCGAATTGCTGCTTTCTTGGAAACTCTAGTCCAGATGTAGCAGAACCAAGCCCAAGTGCAACAGAATCAGGCTGAGAATCTTGCACAGATGCAACAGAATCAGGCACATAACATAGCAGCAGCCGCAGCAGCAGCCCTGAATCCTCCGCCACCGGCTCCGATCAAGATTGATGATGGACCGATTCAGGAAGAGCGAGCCGCCGAGCTTCGAAGGAGGTTTCAATCCCGTTGGAGCTCAGAGATGGCTCCAAGAAGTAGAAAAGATTCTTTGTTCTTTGCAACCACCTGTTGATCAGAGAGTTCGGTGGGCTGAATACATGTTGACTAGCGAAGCTGAACATTGGTGGGAGCAACAGAGAAGGGGTTTAGAGGCGGCCGATCTGGCGATTACTTGGGATCTATTCAAGATCCGCTTCCTTGGGAAGTATTTCCCGGAAGACGTGAGAAGGGAGAAGGAGATGTTGTTCCTTAAGCTGGAGCAGGGGAGTTTGAGTGTCGGTGAATATGCGGCACAATTCGAAGATCTGTTCCGTTACTCCAGCAATTACAGGGATGCGGAGGAGCGCGCCAAGTGTGTTAAGTTTGAGTCTGGCCTCCGAGAAGATATTCGACTTGCCTTCGAATATCAAAACATTGCAGACCTTTCTCAGCATGTGAATATGACAAGCACTTATGAGAAGGGACTCAAGCGGAAGGCGGATGCAGATCGGAATAAAGCAGCCCAGAAGCAGTGGGACCCATCAGAGGCAAAAGTCCAATGCAGAGATCAAGCCCTTATTCTAATGCTAAAGTTGCAGCTCCAAGGGGAATGGGCCAAACGACGATTACTTTTGATCCTATTCCAGCTTGTCAGCATTGTGGGAGGCGACACAGAGAGGTATGTTGGAATCTGGATCCACGCAAGAGAGAAGGGCTTTGTTTTCACTGTGGTCAACCGGGGCATTTTGCTGCCAATTGTTCCAAAAGCACATTGAAGAAATAAGTTAACGTGGCCAAGGTGCAGAAGGCAGGAGGAAGTCAGCTACTTCAGAAGGGCAAAGTGTATACCATGGATAGTGAAGAAGTGACGGAAACTGATGAACTTATCCGAGGTGCATGTTATGTCAATGATATTTCTTGTGGAGTTCTATTTGATTGTGGTGTCACGCATTCTTTTATTTCTGTTGATTGCATGAAAAGGTTAGGACTGTCCTGTGCAGAAATGCCTTATAGACTTTCAGTTTCGACTTCTACAAATTCTTCAGTAATCACATCTCAAATGTGTCTGAATTATTCTCTTCGAGTGTTGGATCGGGAGTTTAAGGTGAATCTAATTTGTTTGCCGCTGGCTCGGTTAGACATCATTCTTGGCATGGGTTGGATGTCTCACCACCATGTTTTGATTGATTTTCATCAGAAAGCTGTTATTTTTAGTGATTCTTCCTTAACTGCCATGGAAGTTGAAGAAGTGTCAGATGTGAGACAGATTCCAATGGTCTGTGAGTTCCTAGAAGTCTTTCCTGCAGATATGCCCGGATTACCGCCAAACAGGGAAGTAGAGTTTGGCATCGATCTTATTCTCGGTACAGGTCCGATTTCCATAGCACCGTACTGAATGGCACCTCCTGAATTAGAAGAGCTGAAGAAATAGTTGAAGGAGTTATTGGCTAAAGAGTTGATCAGGCCTAGTGTATCTCCTTGGGGAGCACCAATCCTATTCGTCAAGAAGAAGGACAGTAGTCTTCGGATGTGCACTGATTACAGACGGTTGAATGCAATGACAGTGAAGAACAAATACCCACTCCCTCACATTGATGATTTGTTGGATCAGTTAAGGGAAGCAGCGATGTTCTTTAAGATAGACCTCCGATCTGGATACCATCAAATCCGTATCCGAGAGGAGGATATTCCCAAAACAGCATTCAGAACATGTTATTGGCATTTTAAATATGTTGTGATGCCCTTTGCTCTGACAAATGCGCCTGCAATATTCATGGACTACACGAATAGAATCTTCCGGCCTTACTTGGATTCTTTTGTAATAGTGTTCATCGATGACAACTTAATCTATTCAAAGAGTCCAAGTGAGCATGAAGAGCATTTGAGAACGGTGCTGCAGATTCTCAAAGAGAAGCAACTTTATGCAAAACTCTCTAAGTTTAGCTTCTTGTTGAACGAAGTTCACTTTCTGGGCCATGTTATTTCTGAACAGGGAGTTGTTGTTGATCCCTCTAAGGTGGAAGCAGTATTAAAGTGGGAGAGACCCAAGATAGTGACATAGATTAGAAGTTTTCTGGGCATGGCGAGTTATTATCGAAGATTTATTGAAGGGATTTTCAAATTAGCCCTTCCACTAACCATGCTCACTAGAAAAAATGTGCCTTATCAGTGGTCGCAGCAATGTGAGTATAGTTTCCACGAGCTGAAGAAGAGGTTGACTAGCTCTCCGGTTCTTATTCTGCCAGATCCGACTCAATCTTTTGATGTGTATTGTGATGCTTCGAAACAAGGATTAGGTTGTGTGTTAATGCAGCAGGGAAAGGTGTAGCTTATGCTTCTAGGAAGCTTCGACAACATGAATAGAACTACCCCACTCATGATTGATTTAGGTCTAATATATGATGTTTTAGGGCTTAATTTCACTTCCTTTTGCTTTGGTTTTGGCTTATTTCTCTTGTAAATATAGGTATTTTGTATTAGTTTTAGGAATTTTTAGTTTATTAGAATCCTTTTAACGTTTTGATCCATTTTGGGTATGTTTCAGGTGTTTTGGAGCTTTATTTGGAGAAAATATTATTGGAGCTGGGAAGAGCATAAGAAGACCTTGAAAATGGCACAAGAACGGAGAGAAACGGAGTGGGAAAGTACCTAGCACGCCCAGGCGCGGGAATGGCGCGCCCAGACGCGCGTGAAGCGGTGATTAATTGGCAATCAGATAGCGCGCGCCCAGGCGTGCTGCTTCACTCGCCTAGGCGCGCATGACACGATAAGGCCCAATTGGGCCAATTTCTGATCAATTTTGAGGGTTTCTATTAGGATTTGTATCTTATCTATATATTTATGGTTTTAGGATTAGTTTTAGGCAGAGATTAACAGTCATAATAAGTCATCATTAGAGATTAGGATCAAGTTGCAGGGAGATTACATTCTCTGGAGAGCATTCGGAGGAGGACTCCATTAAAGGCTGAAGATTCAGATCAAGGATTAGTGGTAATTTAGGAATGAATTACTTCTATTCTTATTTGTTCTTCTTCTTTATGATGTGTAACTAAACCCTCTTGTGTTAGGAACCTGGTGGATTTGATTATGTAGTTTATTTATATGAATTAATGTTTTTCAGTTTTTAAATCAAGTGTTTAATTGTGTTTTCATTGTTACGCATGAACTTGATCAATTCATGTTATGGATTTTTAGATCTGAATTGGAAAATTAGGATTTAAAATAGGTCATGCAATTAAACAATATAAGGATTCAACTTGTAGGAATACTTTTGGATTGTTATATAACTCTTCATAATTCACTGTTCTTAATCTTGGTTATTCAATAGATTAAATTTCTAAGGAATTAGGATTTAACAAATTGGATAATAAATAGTAATTTCAATAGAGGAATCTGGAAATTACTAATTTTCTGAATTAGTTCTTGATTTAAATGGAAAACATTGATTTATAATAAATAAATGAAATATTCAATGAAACTAGTTCCTAACCACCATTCACCCATTGATTAATAGTTTTTATTTATTTTCCAGCAGAAAATTCTCATTTTAATTAATTTATTTAATTCTGAATTTTAATAGATTTTACTTTTAATTACTCTTAGGTAGGAATAAGTTAAATAATTCGTAGTCCCTGTGGGAGCGATATCTGGTCTTAACCGACTATATTACTTTGCGATCTAGTATACTTGCTAGAGAGTGATCAAGTTTTTGGTGTCGTTGCCGAGGACTAGAATTTATTTAATTTATTTTTGGTACTTTGTAGTAATTTTTAGTAGAATTTATTTTTAGTTTTTTTTATTTTTTTCCTTTTCTTATTTTTTCTTTTCTTGACGGGTGCTGCTTAACCCTCTTTTATGCTTTTGCGTTCTTCAGGAAACCGTGAGGTGTTGCATTTTGACCCTGACGTGGAGTTGAGTGCAAAGAGGAGGAAAAAGCAAGCAAAGAAAGAAAGGAAGGAGCAAGAAAGGAAGATGGCTGAACGAACTACGCAAGGCACCACACCCCCTGCTAGGAAGACACTAGCTGACTATGCCGTCGTGGACCCGGATGTTTGCATGTCCAGCATTTTTCGGCCAGAGATCACTGCAGCATCATTCGAGATTGATCCCCAATACATTCATCTTATCAAGCAGGATCAATTCTCGGGTGCACCAAATCAAGACCCGACGGAGCATGTAGCCAAATTCCTGAACATGCTCGATTTCTTCAAGATCGAGGGTGCGTCAGAGGAGGCGATAAGGATGAGGATGTTTCCTCTCTCTTTGAGGGAACATGCTTATCAGTGGATGAAGAATCAGCCGCCCAGAAGTCTCTCCAGCTGGGATGTGCTTATCAAGAAATTCATAGACAAGTTCTTTCCAGCAGGGAAGCAAGTCAAGCTGCGCCAAGATATCAATTACTTCATGCAAGAGGAAGGTGAACACTTGCATGAGGCCTGGGATCAGTACAATCAGTTGCTGAAGAGGTGCCCCACGCATGCAATTCCAGACTGGATGCAAATCCTGTTATTCTACTTTGGGCTGAGAATGTCACACAAGATAATGATAGATGCAATAGCTGGTGGTTCCCTCCTCAAGAAGACTGTTGAAGAGGCAAAGGAGATAATTGAAATAATGGCCTACAACAGCAGTAAAGCCGTTTCTGACAAGGTGATTCTGAAGAACACTGATCTGGGCTCAAGTCAAGTCCAGACAATCATTCAACAAAATAAGGAGCTACATCAACAAATTTCTGAATTGGTGAAGAAGATGGCTCAGACACAAGTGGCTGCAGTCAACACTTTGGTGTGTGATTTCTGTGGAGGAAATCACCAAAATGGAGATTGCACACCAGATGTGGGGAAGGCACCGACTACCATTGAGGAGCAAGCCAAATTTGTGGGTGGTGGAGGCCAGAGAAATAATATGTACTCCAACACCTACAACCTAGCCTACAGAAATCATCCAAACTTCTCATGGAACAGCCCAGCTCTCAACCCACCAATGAAGACTCAGCAGCCTTAGAAACAAACTTGGGAAGCAGCAATGGAGAAGTTAACCACCAACACGACCACATTCATGGAGGAGACAAGGGCTAACTTTTCCAATCAAGCGGCGAGTATTCGGAACCTGGAGGTGCAAGTGGGCCAACTTGCAAAGAAGCTATCAGAGAGGTCGCTAGGAACATTTCCTAGTGACACTGTCACAAATCCAAAGGAGAGTCTAATGGTAGTGACTCTTAGGAATGGCAAATCATATGAGGAGCCACTTCCTAAGAGTGATGCAACTGCATCGGAAAAGAAGAAAGAAGAGGAACAAAAGAAACAAGAAGTGGAGAAAGAGCAAGGCAAGAGAGGAGCATCGAAAACGCAGGGTCCACCTGTGGATCACAACCGGGAATCAGCCAAGCTTGCTCCACTACCTTTGAGGGTGCCTTATCCTCAGAGGTTGAAGAAAGAAGAGGACCGGAGGCAATTCTCCAAGTTTTTGGACATGATCAAAAGGATTAACATAAACATCCCATTCGTAGAGGCTCTTGCACAGATGCCTCTGTATGCGAAGTTTATGAAAGACTTGCTGACAAGAAAGAAGGGAATGCTCTCGGAAGAGACGTTTCCAATTTCGGAGAAATGCAGCACCATTATCAAGTGCAACCTGCCACCGAAAATGAAGGACCCAAGAAGCTTCAACCTTCCCGTCAGCATTGGCAAGGAGTACTCTGGTAAGACCCTCTGTGACTTAGGTGCTAGTGTAAATATCATGCCTTTATCTGTTTGTAATGCACTAGACTTAGGTGAAATCAAACCTACCTCTGCGATTTTACAATTAGCTGATAAGTCCATCCTCCGTCCTTATGGAGTGGTGGAAGATATTTTGGTGAAGGTGGATGATTTCAAACTGCCCATGGACTTCATTGTCCTTGATATTGATGAGGATGAAAATATTCCTCTGATTTTTGGAAGGCCATTCTTGGCCACAGCCGGGGCAGTGATAGATGTTCCTTCGGGAGAGGTTATTCTCAGTGTCAATGGTGAGCAAAGTGTCATAAATATTTTTGAAAAACCACCATGTACGGCGAAGTGCTTCACCCCGCTAAATCTGGTTCAGCATTCAAGTGCTGAGAATTCTCTTAATGATCAGATGCAGTCCCCTTAGCCTCCGAAAGGAGGTGACCCGTCAGGCTCGTGACGTCAAACAAGCACTAGTTGGGAGGTAACCCAATGTTTAGGTAGCATTCCCTTAGTTTAGTAGTTTTTAGGAAATTAGTGTAGGTTATTTTTTTTATTTATTTTGTTATATATAAAAAAAAGAGCAGTGTACAGGTCTGGCGCGCTTGGGCGCGCAGCCCTGCACGCCTGGGCGCGCACTGGGCGAAAACCCAGAAAATGGGGGAATTCCTGTTTATTGATATATTTTGTGCTCTTTTTCCCACCAGACCAGTCTTGTACCTATGCAACAAAAATATGTAATTGCTTTTTAGGATTTTTTTTAGTTTTATTGCTTGGATATTTATTTGGATTACTTGTTATTTGCGTCAAGCTATATTTTGAGTAACAGATAGGAGTTGATATTTCCCCATTAGAGGTGCTATTTTTGGGCACTTGTTTTTAATGACTTATATTAAGTTTGGGGGAATGTTTTCTCACTTTTGGTTAGTGCTGATGATTTTTTAGATGCAAGTAGTAAGTGTTCCAAATTTGTTCCATGTAATTTTTTATTTTGTAGTTAGGTATGTTTAGTTTAGTTTGCTTGAGGACAAGCCAACCTTTAAGTTTGGGGGAGTGGACAAAATAAAAAAAATTTCAGATCTGAATTTTTTCTCCCATTTTTGGTGTTGGTTTTTGTCTTAGGTAGAGGTTTTGTAATTATTCTCGACATAGGATTATTTTTCTGATGATAGGTGTATATACTTAGTTTAGGATTAGACTCATTGATTCATGTTATTTATTTGTTGAGCTGTAAATATTTTTGAAATCTGGTTATTTTGACAAAGTTTTTCAGAACTTGAGATTAGTGAACTGACTTTAGCTTAGTGAGATTTTGAGCCTATTTGATGGGGTATGATTTATTTTGATGTGAGACCCCTATTTCTTTCATGAGTGTGTTCTCTTTAGTTTTATGTTCTAGAACTTGACCGGTGACCATTTTGAGATTGATAATTGATTACATGCATGAAAATGATTAAGGCATTTAGGATGGTGTTTTTGTAGCCTTCAGAGTTTGTTGGGTTTGTTTTCCCTTAGTTGCCCATTTTGAGCCTTATGAGATAATATGATTTTTCTTTGGTACCCTGCATTGATTGTATATCTTTGTGAGTACCTTAGGAATTTTGAATGAGCAATTGAGAGAGGGACATTTCAAAAGTATGAAATTGTGAAAGTGTTTATTGAGTTACTCTTCTTCCAAAAGAAAAGAGAAAAGAAAAAAATTGAGAAAATGTGAAAATTGATGAATGATAAAAGAAAAGGAATTTGTTTGGAAGAAGTAGTAGAGTAAAATTGAAAAAAAGAAGTTTGAAATAGTTGTGATTTGAGTGTGAGTTTTCATAGTATTCATTGCTCATTCATAATTTTTGAGGGAAATTTGTTTTTGCATTTTAGCCCTTAGTTTCATCCTTTCCTTCTTTTATCCCACCTTGACACTTTTAGCCATGGCCACGTTACAACCAAATTGAAGACCTTTTGATTTGTGCATGTTTTCAATAATTTCAGTGGAGATTTGGGTCTATGGTCAAGTTTATGGTAACATTTAACTATTGTATGAACTTGAGTGAATTGTTATAACCCTTGATACATATGAGAGATATACACTGAGAGGTTGAGAGTGTTCACTAGTTCTGAGTTCTGATTTATTTTGTTTCTTTAACCAGGTTTTGATATGTGAATAGCTTGTGTAAATATGTCGCTGTGTTGATGAGTCGAAGTCTTAGATTAAGTGTTGTACATTTTAATATAGAAGGTAGTCTTAAGTTTATGAATTTTTATTTTACTTTTGCCTGGGACATGCAAAATGCTAAGTTTAGGGGTGTGATTTAGGTCTAATATATGATGTTTTTGGGCTTAATTTCACTTCCTTTTGCTTTTGTTTTGGCTTGTTTCTCTTGTAAATATAAGTATTTTGTATTAGTTTTAGGAATTTTTAGTTTATTAGAATCCATTGAACGATTTGGTCAGTTTTGGGTATGTTTCAGGTGTTTTGGAGCTTTATTTGGAGAAAATATTATTGGAGCTGGGAAGAGCATAAGAAGACCTTGAAAATGGCACAAGAACAGAGAGAAACGGAGTCGGAAAGTACCTAGCACGCCCAGGCGCGCATGCAACAGTGATTAATTGGCAATCAGATAGCGCACGCCCAGGTGTGCTGCTTCACACGCCCAGGCGCGCATGACATGATAAGGCCCAATTCGGCCAATTTCTGATCACTTTTGAGGGTTTCTATTAGGATTTTTATCTTATCTATATATTTATGTTTTTAGGATTAGTTTTAGGCAGAGATTAGCAGTCATAATCACTCATCATTAGAGATTAGGATCAAGTTGGAGGGAGATTACATTCTCTGGAGAGCATTCGGAGGAATTCATTGAAGGCTGAAGATTCAGATCAAGGATTAGTGGTAATTTAGGAATGAATTACTTCTATTTTTATTTGTTCTTCTTCTCTATGATGTGTAACTAAACCCTCTTGTGTTAGGAACATGGTGGATTTGATTATGTAGTTTATTTATATGAATTAATGTTTTACAGTTTTTAAATCACGTGTTTAATTGTGTTTTCATTGTTATGCATGAACTTGATCAATTCATGTTATGGATTTTTAGATCTGAATTGGAAAATTAGGATTTAAAATAGGCCATGCAATTAAACAATATAAGGATTCAACTTGTAGGAATACTTTTGGATTTTTATATAACTCTTCATAATTCACTGTTCTTAATCATGGTTATTCAATAGATTAAATTTCTAAGGAATTAGGATTCAACAAATTGGATAATAAACAGTAATTTCATTAGAGGAATCTGGAAATTACTAATTTTCTGAATTAGTTCTTGATTTAAATGGAAAACATTGATTTATAACAAATAAATGAAATATTCAATGAAACTAGTTCCTAATCACCATTCACCCATTGATTAATAGTTTTTATTTATTTTCCAGCAGCAAAATACTCATTTTAATTAATTTATTTAATTCTGAATTTTAATAGATTTTACTTTTAATTACTCTTAGGTAGGAATAAGTTAAATAATTCATAGTCCCTGTGGGAGCGATATCTGATCTTAACCGACTATATTACTTTGCGATCTAGTATACTTGCTAGAGAGTGATCAATGATCTTGAATTGGCAGCTATAGTCTTTGCTCTAAAAATCTGGAGACACTACCTCTATGGTACAAAGTTTGAAGTCTTCAGTGATCATAAGAGTCTCAAATACCTCTTCGATCAAAAGGAGCTTAATATGAGACAGCGAAGGTGGATGGAATTCCTCAAAGATTATGACTTCAATCTCCAATATCATCTTGGCAAAGCTAATGTGGTGGCTGATGCATCAAGTCGTAAGAATTTGCATGTTAGTAATCTGATGGTAAAGGAAATGCAATTAATGCAAGAGTTTAACAACCTTAATTTAGGCATGCAGGTGAAAGAGAAAAGCATTGTCCTGGAGATGTTACAAGTCACTAATAAGTTTGTAGATTTGATCAAAGATAGACAAGCTGACGATGAAGACCTACAAAAACAGTTAGAAAGGGTAACTAAAGAGGAGGAGCTTGATTTCAAGAAGGGTTCCGATGGGATTATTCACTTCAGGAACATAGTTTGTATTCCTATGGACTTCGAAGTTAGAAAATGGTCCTTGAGGAAGCTCACAAGACTAAGTTAAGTCTTCATCCAGGTACCACCAAGATGTATCAAGATTTGAAGAGGTTGTTTTGGTGGCCAGGATTGAAAAAGGACGTAGCTGACTATGTGTCTCGATGCTTAGTTTGTTAGAAGGCTAAGATCGAACACCAGAAACCAGGTGGTTTATTGAGGCCCTTGGAGATCCCGGAATGGAAATGGGATAGCATAGCCACTGAGGCTTTCCAAGAACCAACACAGGTTGTGAAGCCATCTGGGTGACTGTTGACAGGCTTACCAAATGTGCTCATTTCATTCCCATGAATATGAAGTATAGCTTGGAGAAGTTGATTCAACTTTACATCAGGGACATAGTCAGGTTGCATGGAGTTCCTACTAGCATAGTATCTGACCGTGATCCAAGGTTACTGTCTAGATTTTGGCAGAGTCTTCAGCAGGTACTTGGTACCAAGCTGAAGTTCAGCACGGCTTACCATCCACAAACCGATGGCCAAACCGAGCGCACTATCCAGTCCCTTGAAGATTTGTTGCGGACGTGTGTGCTTGAGCAATCCGGTAACTGGGAAACACTCTTGCCATTGGTGGAGTTCACCTACAACAATAGTTTCCATTCTAGTATCGAAATGGCACCATTTGAGGCATTGTATGGCAGAAAATGTAGAACGCATCTTTGTTGGTTTCAGATGGGAGAGAACTTGCTTATTGGTCCAGATATTGTGCAAGAGACCACTGAAAAGATCAGAATGATCAAGGGCCGAATGAAGGCATCCCAAGATCGACAGAAGAGTTATGTTGATAAATGCAGGAAACCCTTGGAGTTTGATGCAGGAGATCATGTGTTTTTGAGTGTAACTCCTACTACTGGTATTGGACGGGCAATCAAGTCCAAAAAGCTAACTCCTAGGTTTGTGGGACTTTATCAGATCTTGGAAAAGGTTGGGCCACTAGCTTACAGAATTGCCGTACCTCCACATATGTCAAAGCTTCATGATGTTTTCCATGTTTCACAACTAAGGAAATACATTCATGACCCTTCACATGTGGTCACAGTTGATGATTTGCCCTTGAGGGAGAACTTGACCTTTGAAGTATTGCCAGTCAGAATTGAAGATAGACGGATTAAGCAACTTCGAGGAAAGGAAATTCCGCTGGTGAAGGTGATTTGGAATAGAAACAACATGGAAGAAGCCACTTGGGAGCTATAAGATAAGATGAAGGAAGCTCATCCACAACTGTTCATCATGGACTGAATTTCGAGGACGACATTCTGGTAAGTGGGAGAGGATTGTAACATCCTGGTTTTAAATTCCAAGTTTAATTATAATAATCTAAGTTAAACCCATGAAAATCATAGGAGTAAGTTAGGATTGAATAGAGTAATCATAGCCAAAATGAGTATAGGGGTTAAGGGAAATGCCTTAGAATTAGAAACACTCAAAATATGAAAATCCAGTAAGGTAATCGATTACCTTGGGGAGATAATCAATTACCATGTTCTATGAAAAGTAGTAAGAATTGAATTAAGGGAAGTAATCGATTACCTTTGGGAAAGTAATCGATTACTGACCTTCTGTGGGAAACCCTAAAATTGTGATTTTTGGGAGGTAATCGATTACCTTTACATGGTTTCTGTGAAGCACTCATTAAAGGTGAAAATAGGAATGTAATCGATTACCTGGATGGGGTAATAGATTACCACTCGTGTTTTGAAAAAAAATATGTCAATTAAAGCCAAGAAGTCAAAGCTTCTCAAGGAAGCTTTCATTCTCCACCACATGTTACCAAGCTTCTTGAGGAAGCTTTTAATGAGAACCACATGTTTAATTCCAAAGCAATAAAACAAAAACAAACACTCAACACCCATTCATTTCCTCTTCATTCTTCTCTTATTCCATGAAGCTCTTACTCTCATTCTCTCTCAACTCTCTCAAGCTCTAGAAAACTAAGAACAAACTCATAATCATCACCTTGACTCATTCAACATCATCAACATCAAACTAAGCTAGAGTAAGATCCTAACCCTCTATCCCACACCATCACATGACAAGCTTTCCCTATCCATTATCATCATCATCATACACGAGTTTCTCATCATCATCCAAAGCAAAGTTTTATTTTCCTTCTTCTCCTTCAAGCTTCAAGAGCTCCATTATCATCCATCATCAAGGTAAATTTCCTCTCCTCCTTATCACACCCTTTTCACGCCTCTCTCTCCCTCTCTCTTGTAAATTTCGAACTACTCACTTTAGAGTACCACACTCTTATGTTTCCCTCATTTTCACGGCTAGTTGGAATCAAGCTCATTTTTCCTCCTTCTACTCACAACACACATTGAGGGCTTCTTGGTTGTGGCTTGAAAGGGCTAGGGCAAAGCTTAGGCAAAAGTTTTGCGAAGGTGTCTCAACTCTCTCTTTGGTAGAGGTATGAAGTGGGTGTTACCTTGACTTAGGAAATAGTTTCTAGTTAGTTCATAGTGATGGCTAAGAATGTGTGTGTATGGTTGAGATTGAACCCTAGGATAGTTAATATAGACATAAATGTAAAGTTTGAAATTAAATGAAATGAAACCTAGTTGGTAATTTGTGATTGAATGTATATGCTAAATGTTAATTGTTGTTATATTTGCTTGAACAAAGAAATTGAACCCTAACTGATAATTGTGATGGAATGTATATGCTATGTGTTAATTGTTGTTATGAAGGCTTAAATGAAGAATATGAACCCTTGATTGATGCTTGTGAACATTTATGTGTGAAAATTTTTATGTATTCTTACATGAGTAAATGAGGTATATGTGGTAATGTATAATTAATAAATGATAAATAAAAAGAATTAGGAGTAAGGGCATGAACTTAGGAAATTGAACATGTAAACTGTGATGATTGTGTGATAAATGTGTGTTGAATGACGAATGAGATAACAAACAAATGAACGAACAATGAATTAAATTAAAGAGAAGGCAAACGAATTGACCATTGGGGGCACTGGCACACTAGGTGCCCTGCTAGGTGTTCCAAATGCCCCATCAGGCTAAATGTCCCATTAGGTCCAAACGCCTCGTTAGGCATCGGTGTACCCAATGGTTCAATTAGATACTAAATAGAAAGGGATTAAAATGTGGAATAGAACTAAAGAAAAATGAATGTGAACATGGACAAGAATTAGATAAGAATGGGTAAAGTAATAAGTATAGTCCTAACGGGTGAAGCCTAATGGGTGCCCAAGTCTTGATGGGTGCAAAGTCCCTAATGGGTGTACCAAATGCCCTAGCAGGTGCATTCAAAATCCTAGTGGTGAAAATATGAAAAGAAGTAAAGAATGGTTAAGAGAAAAGTAAATAAATGGGATCTAAGAAAAAAATATCAGTGAAAATGTTTGTGTGTGAATGAGCTTGATTTGAATGTTGAATGAATATATATATATATATATATATATATACTATGTGTTTATTGTGTTTGACTTAGTGTGTTATTATGTCTAGTTAGAAACTGCTTTTCTACTTCATGCGTAATGCTCACCTCCTTACTATTTGTACACAGGTACTGAGATTGAGCTTGCACAACCCCCGGCCGAGCAGGAGTGCTCTCCCTCACAGGGAGAGTAAGTCATTAGTTAGGGCTTGTGTCTAGTCCTGGATCCGTTTGGTTGTTGTGATGTAGTTCTTTGGATTTCTGTAGATGTTATACATGTTTAGTTTGGGTTGGTCCAGGACCACTTCCTATGGAATGGGAAGTATATTTTTGGGAACTCTAAATAAATCCAAAACTTGTAGTTATTTTATGATTTTCCGATGCGACAAAACTCTGATGTGGCTGCATTTTTATGCACGATGTATATGCATAGCCCTGTTGGCTTCTGGATGAAATGATTATCTTGATTTACAAAGGTTACAGGAAAAACATAATTTTTGGAATGTCTAGAAAACAAAGGAAACTCTGTCCGATTTGACAGTGATTTTTATAAGTTGATGACTTTTTAAAAAGAAATTTTTAGTTCACTATTTACAAATGGGGTAATTAAGGGTAAATATAAATAGGGTGTTACAAAGGGTGGCACGCCTGGTGCATCCAGTGGATTTAGGTCTGGTGTGCCAGAATTGGGGTCTGGTGCGTCTATGATGCATGATGATGAGAAAGGCACTTGTGCATCGAAGGATGATTCTACAAGGCACTAGTGCATTGATGTAAGGAATAATGACATTAAGAAGCTTCGTAATGCTGGGGAGAAACTCACATAACATTAGCCAGAGGTAAAAGAAGGAGTTGTTGTAGGGAAGATTGAAGCTAGTGATGTTGTGAAAGAGGTGCAGTATTGGCAAAATGCTCTAGTGTGCTATGTTTTGGGGTCAAGACCACCATTCCCAATGACCAATGGTTACATTAAGAAGGTTTGGGATCACCATGGAATTGATAAAGTCCTAATGAATAATGATGGGACTTTTATTGTTAGATTTAATACAATTGAGGCCAGGAACACGATTTTGGAGATTGGTGTATTTCACTTTGATAAGAAGCCTATGATCTTGGCACCTTGGACTGGAAGACCTACTACTAGAACGTTCATTGATAGTGTCCCTATCTGGATCCAGTTTCCGGACCTGAATTTGAAGTATTGGGGTGCTGCAACATTGAGTAAGATTGCAAGTCTGGTTGGAACTCCGATTATGGTGGACCAGGTCACTTAAGAGAGGAATCACATTAATTATGCTAGAGTCCTAATAAAGGTAAATCCTGCAATTCTTCCTTATGAAGTTTATTTTGAGGATGAGAAATGCAACATCATTAGCCAAAAAGTGGTTTATGAAAGGAAGCCGGTACTTTGCACTAAATGCTCAACTTATGGGCATGAAGCAACAATGTGCCGGAAAGGGGTGAAGCAAAAGGAGGTGGATGAGCTAGTTGATTAACTGAAGCTCAAAGAAAGCTTAGAGAACGGTACAATTTCAGAAGAGAATATAGCGACAGCCACTGAAGCTATTAAGGACCTGTTACACACTAGTGAGCTTGCTTCTGAGGCAGTGCCAGACCCTGAGGCTGTGCCAGCTTCTGAGAATGTTCCTAAGGAGGTGCAGGATTGTTCTGAGGAAGAAGTAGATGCTGAACAAGGGTGAACTCCTGTCACATCAAGGAGTAGAGGTAAATCAAAAGTTGTGGTTTTGCAAAAGAGGGTAACCTCTAAGCAAAATTCTAATGGATAAAATAGCTGCATGGAACATTAGAGGGCTGAATCACCCTCTAAAACAAAAAGTAGTTGTAGATTTTTACAATAAATATAGTGTAGGTTTGTTAGGAATCTTGGAGAATAAATTACGTGCATCCTCTTTTACTATAGCACATGACAAGATTGCATATGGTTGGGGATCTTTTTCCAATCATGACTTAACTCTTGTTGGCCGTATTTGGCTAATTTGGAAAAGGGATATGTTTGATGTTGAGATTATTAGTAGGTCTGACCAGTATATTCTATGTTATGTGAAGGTACAGACCTGGCGCGCCTGGGCGCGCAGCTCTGCACGCCTGGGCACGCACTGAGCGAATTTGTCCAGAAAATGTGGGGTTGTTAATTTTTGATATATTTTGTGTCTTTTTCCCATTAGCCAGTCCCTGTACCTATGCAACAAAAATATGTAATTGCTTTCTAGGATTTTTTTTTAGTTTTATTGCTTGGTTATTTATTTGGATTATTTGTTATTTGTATCAAGCTATATATTTTGTAACAAATATAAGTTAATATTTTCCCCATTAGAGGCGCTATTTTGGGCACTTGTTTTTCATGACTCATATTAAGTTTGGGGGAATGTTTTCTCATTTTTGTTAGTGCTGATTATTTATTTTTCAGATGCAAGTAATAAGTGTTCCAAATTTATTCCATGCAATTTTTTATTTTGTAGATAGGTATGTTTAGTTTAGTTTGCTTGAGACAAGCCAACCTTTAAGTTTGGGGGAGTGGACAAAATAATTTTTTTTTTCAGATCTGAATTTTTTTTCTCCCATTTTTGGTGTTGGTTTGTGTCTTAGGTAGAGGTTTTGTAATTATTCTAGACTTAGGATTATTTTTCTGATGATAGGTATATATATTTAGTTTAGGATTAGACTCATTGATTCATGTTACTTATTTGTTGAGCTGTAAATATTTTTGAAATTTGGTTATTTTGACAAAGTTTTTCAGAACTTGAGATTAGTGAATTGACTGTTTAGCCTGTGAGATTTTGAGCCTATATTGATGGTGTATATGATTTGTTGAAATATTTTGATTTAAACCCCTATTACTTTCATGAGTGTGTTCTCTTTAGTTTTGTGTTCTAGAACTTGACCGGTGACCATTTTGAGATTGATAATTGATTACATGCATGAAAATGATTAAGGCATTTAGGATGGTGTTTTTGTAGCCTTCAGAGATTTTTGTTGGATTTTTTTCCCTTAGTTGCCCATTTTGAGCCTGATATAAATATGATTTTTCTTTGGTACCCTGCATTTATTGTATTTTTTTATGAGTACCTAAGAAATTTTGAATGAGCAATTGAGAGAGGGACATTTCAAAAGAATGATAATTGTGAAAGTGTGATTGAGTTACTCTTCTTCCAAAAGAAAAAAAAAGAAAAGAAAAGAATTGAAAAAAAAGTGGAAATTGATGAATGAAAAGAGAAAATAAATTTTGTTTGGAAGAAGTAGTAGAGTAAAATTGAAAAAGAAGAAGTTTGAAATAGTTGTGAGTTTAGTGTGAGTCTTCATAGTATTCATTGCTCATTCATAATTTTTAGAGGGAAATTTGTTTTGCATTTTAGCCCTTAGTTTCATCTTTTCTTTCTTTTATCCCACCTTACACTTTTAGTCATGGCCTCATTACAATCAAAATAAAGACTTTTTGATTTGTGCATGTAGTTAATAATTTCAGTGGAGATTTGGGTCTATGGTCAAGCTTATGGTAACATTTAACTATTGTATGAACTTGAGTGAATTGTACAACCCTTGATACACATGAGAGATATACACTGAGAGGTTGAGAGTGTTCACTAGTTCTGAGTTCTGATTGGTTTTGTTTCTTTAACCAAGTTTTGATATGAGAATAGCTTGTATAAATATGTGGCTGTGTTAATGAGTCGAAGTCTTAAATTAGGTGCTGTATATTTTGATTTAGAAGGTAGTCTTCTGTTTTAGAATTTTTATTTTACTTTTGCCTGGGACATGCAAAATGCTAAGTTTGGGGGTGTGATGAGGGTCTAATATATGATGTTTTAAGGCTTAATTTCACTTCCTTTTGCTTGTGTTTTAGCTTGTTTCTCTTGTAAATGTATTTATTTTCCATTAGTTTTAGGAATTTTTAGTTTATTAGAATCCTTTGAACGTTTTGATCCGTTTTGGGTATGTTTCAGGTGTTTCGGAGCTTTATTTGGAGAAAATATTTTTGGAGCTGAAAAGAGCATAAGAAGACCTTGAAAATGACACAAGAACGGAGAGAAACGGAGTCGAAAATTCCTCAGCACGCCTAGGCGCGCGTGCGGCGTTAATTTTATGGCATCAGATATAGCGCGCCCAGGCATGCTGGTCTGCACGCCCAGGCGTGCGAAGTGCGAGAAAGCCCAATTGGGCCAATTTCTGATCAGTTTTGAAGGATTTTGATAAGATTAGGATTTATCTACTTATTTATGTTTTTAGGATTAGTTTAGGAAGGGATTAGAGAGTCATAATCAGAAATCATTGAGGGAGATTACATTCTCTGGAGAGCTTTCGGAGGAGGAATCCATTGAAGGCTGAAGATTCAGATCAAGGATTAGTGGTAATTTAGGAATGAATTACTTTTATTCTTATTTGTTCTTCTTCTCTATGATGTGTAACTAAACCCTCTTGTGTTAGGAACATGTGGATTTGATTATATAGTTTATTTATATGAATTAATGTCTTTCCAATTCTAAATCATGTGTTTGATTGTGTTTTATTTCCAATTCATAAATCTAGCTAATTTATGTCTTGTTTTGGATCTCTAATTCTTCAATTGAGAGATTAGGAATTAGAATAGGCCATGCCTTCAAACAATATAGTTATTCAACAAGTAGGGATACAATTGGGTAATTATATAACATGATTAATTCCATATTCTTAATTAAGATTATTCAATAGTTTAATCTCTTAAGGAATTAAGGATTATCTAATTGAATAAGAAACGGTAATTATACAAGAGGGATCTAATAGTTACCAATTTAGGGATTCGTTCATGATTTAGGGAAAAACATTGATTTATGATAAATAAACGAAATAATTAATGAAACTAGTTCCTAACCACCATTCATCCATCAATTAATAGTTTTTATTTATTTTCCATCAGCAAAATAATCCCTTTTATTAATTTATTTAAATCTGAATTTTAATAGATTTTACTCTTAATTACTCTTAGGTAGAAATAAGTTAAATAATTCTTGGTCCCTGTGGGAACGATATCTGGTCTTAACCGACTTTATTACTATCCGATCTAGTATACTTGCTAGAGAGTGATCACTTCCCTACTTCTTCCTTCATAGTATACGAATTTCCTTTCATTGTTGCTAACTATTTTCATTTCTTTTGCTTCATGGTTCGTTTCTCTCTCCTCCATGGCTATGAAGCTTTCTCTCTCTACACTAAAGCTTGGGAATCAAACATTCTCTTTCTCTCTCTCCATCTCATTTGAGGTAAGAGGGTTTTATTACCTTAATTTAGGGCGTGATTTCTAGGTTGTTTATAGTGGTGGCTAAGTGTAGTTAAATAATTATGAGAATAAACAATAGGGTAGTTGAGGCTGATAATAAGTTAAGAATGAAGTTATAGAAAATGAACTATCTCGAATGTTGTGATTATATGCATTGTATGATGATTGTTTGTATTGTGTGGAATTAAAATATAAATGTTAATAATAGGTTAAGTAAGAAAACGATGATTTGTATTAAGTGTATGTGGGGATTGCGTTTTGAAAATGAACATAGGATATAGTAAATTAAAAAGTATTACAAATAAATGGGTGAATTGGGATGTTGTGCATGTATGATGTATGTGAGCGAATGATTGAATGAATGCTTGAATGAATGGTGGGAATAACTTAGAGCTAAGGGAATAAACATAATTAGTGAGATAAAATTATAAGAAACAATGAATAAAAGTAAGTGTTGTGAATTGACTTAGACTAGTTGGATGACTTTAGGTAGTAAAAATATATTGTAATAAGTAAGGAATAAAAGGAAATGATTGCAACTGTGTGTGTAATGAATGTATGAATCGCTTGATGACCCTCAATGGGATAAAAACGAAAATAATGGTAAGATATTAAGGAAAGGAATGAGTGAAGTGAATAAATAATAGAGATTAAGGAAGAGCAAAGAAATTAAAAGAACTAAACAGAACTAAGAAACTAAAAGTGAAGAGAAAAGACTAAGACGAGTTAATGATGAGAAAGAAAATAACAAACCGGCACAGGTTGGTTGTGGTGACCCTGTGGCCTAATAAAAATAAAGGTAATCGGCACAGGTTGGTTGTGGTGACCCTGTGGCCTAATAAAAATAAAAGATGACCGGCACAGGTTGGTTGTGGTGCCCCTGTGACCTAATAAAGATAAAAGATAATCGGCACAGGTTGGTTGTCGTGACCCTGTGACCTCATAAAGATAAAAGAAACCGGCACAGGTTGGTTGTGGTGACCCTGTGGCCTAATAAAGATAAAAGATAACCGGCGCAGGTTGGTTGTGGTGACCCTATGGCCTAATAAAGGTAAAGGATAATCGGCACAGGTTGGTTGTGGTGACCCTGTGGCCTAACAGAGATAAAAGATGACCGACACAGGTTGGTTGTGGTGATCCTGTGGCCTAATAAATATAAGGCTAAACTACTCATTTGGTCTCTTACCTTATTTTTCAATTTCAAATTGGTCCCTTACATATTTTTTGTTTCAAATTGGTCCCTCATGTTTCTTTTCGCTGTCAAATTGGTCCCTGAGTCACTGTTCATCCTACGTGTCAATATCATATTGGTTCATATAGGACGAAGAGTGACACGTGTGCAAATCATAGTGGTCCACATAGGATGAATAGTGACTCAGGGACCAATTTGACAGCGAAAAGAAATATGAGGGACCAATTTGACAGCAAAAAGAAACATGAGAGACCAATTTGAAACCAAATAAACGTAAGGGATCAATTTGAAATTGAACAATAAGGTAAGGGACCAAATGAGTAGTTTAGCCAAAATATAAAAGATAACCGGCGCAGGTTGGTTGTGGTTACCCTGTGGCCTAATAAAGGTAAAGGATAATCGACACAAGTTGGTTGTGGTGACCCTGTGGCCTAACAGAGATAAAAGATGACCGACGCAGGTTGGTTGTGATGACCCTGTGGCGTAATTGCGGTTATGCGAATGCCAGGCCAAGTAAGTACGCCCCGTGGGTGCATTGGTTGCGTAAGTCGCACGATTTAATGGCGTGCGCAGCGGTAAAACGCCCAACTCGGGGAGTTGTGCGCAGTGGTGGGTTCGTATAGCTGTATAAAAGAAATGAAAAAGGAAAAGAAAGATAAAAAGAAAGAGAAAGAGAACATAGTAAAAGAATGAGATAAATTACCAAAAGAGATAAAAATGAAATGAGACGTAAAAGTAAGAGAAAGAATAAAAGAGAAATAAAAGTTGAAAGCCAAGCAAGAAAAGTTAAATGAGAGAAAAGAAAGGTAAAAGAAACTAGGGGAAAATAATTGTGATTGAATGCATGAAAATGATATGTTTACTACGTGTTAGTGATAAGATTAGGCGTAGTTATTACTATGACTTTTTAGAAGTTATTTCCTAAGTTATGTGTAATGCTACCCTTGCTATATTTTTACAGGTACAGAAGCGGAGCTTACACCAGTTGCAGGCCGAGCAGGAGTACACTCCACTGCGTGAAGTGTAGAGTTGTCATGAGCGTATCATATTTAATGTTAAGAACGTTATTTTGGAAATTAAAATATGGAGTAGTTGTATACCCTGAAACCTGTATTAATCGGGCGTTAGGATCTAGTCTGGCTGTATTAGTTATACGTTTTATGTATTAATTTAATCTGGCTGGAAAGGTATAAACAGGAAATTTTTGGGAAAGTCCGAAAAGCAGAGGAAACTCTGTCAGATTTTCGTGAGAACTTTTTATAAGTAATTAGGTTAATAAAAGAAATTTTCAAGTACCAATTTTATTAAATCTTAAAATTAACTAATTAAAAGTGAGGATGTTACACAATAGGTCTAAACTGATGAACCTTAGAAGTGTCATCAATTTTAGGAATCATTATAAGGTATGTATGATTGATTTCTCTTAGAAGATTACCTGTTGTAAAAAACTCCTTTATTGCACCACACAAATCTTGACCAGTTCTATTCTAGGTTGCCTGAAAGAAACCTGACCCAAACCCATTAGGTCCTGGTGCTTTATTTTTATTAATAGAAAACAGGGCCTGCTTTATCTCCTCATCAGAAATAGGCTTAATTAAAGCTAGTTGTTGATCCATAGATAGGCAGTTACCTTGGTTAATTACATCCTGCCCAAACATGTCACCCCTGCTTCTGCTCAGGAAAAGATTATGATAGAATTCATCAAATAACAGCTGAATCCCTTCTTGATCTATGACCTGCTCATTTCTATCATTTATAATCTTTATAATCATGTTCTGATAGTTTCTCTTTCTGATTGAATCATGAAAGAGTTTAGTGTTACTGTCTTCATCTCTCAACCAATCCATCTTTGCTTTTTGTTGTAAGAAAGAAAGAGCATCATCCTGTTGCTTCAAAGATTATTAGCAATAGGTTAGCAGATGTGTTGCCTTATTTGGTTCAGGATAATCAGAATGCGTTTGTTAAAGATAGAAGTATCTTGCATAATATTCTTTTATCTCAGGAATTGGTTAGATTGTATGGTAGAAGGAGAATGTCTCCTAGGTGCATGATGAAGTTGGACATTAAAAAGGCTTATGACACTTTAGAATGGAACTTTATTGAGGCTGTGTTATTAGCTCTAAAATTTCCAACTAAATTTATAGCTTGGATAATGGTCTGTATCAGAACTGTCTCCAACTCAATTGTGGTAAATGGTCAGCAGGGTGATAGGTTTTGGGGTACTAGGGGTATCAGGTAGGGAGATCCCATGTCCCCTTTACTCTTTGTCTTATCAATGGAAATTCTCACAAGGAATCTAAATTTGGCTACATATGAAAGGAATTTCATATTCCACCCTGCTTGTAAAGAGTTGAGATTGGTCAGCTTGGCTTTTGCAGATGATCTCATGATATTCTGCAGAGCTCATCTAGCCAATGTCAAAATCATGGTGCATGCCCTAGAGGAGTTTACTAGTTGGTCTGGTTTGAAAGTCAGTCATGAGAAGTCTCACATACTTATGGCTGGTATCTCTCAAGATACTAAGACTCTACTGTTGGCTATCACTAGATTTCAGCAGGGAACTTTTCCTTGCAGGTATTTGGGTATTCCTCTATCTTCAAGGAAATGGAATCCTGCTCCTTGTCAGGGGTTGGTGGATAAAGTGATGAGAAGCATAAATAATTGGAGAACTAGGAATCTGTCCTACCAAGCTAGAGTGTGCCTAATAAACTCTGTTATGATGAGCTTTCATATTTACTGTGTAACATCCCCAATTTCCAATGTCCGTTTAGAATGGTTATTAGAGGTAAATTAGTATGTGCTTAAGTGTTTAGAATGTAGTATTTAGCTAAGAGTAGGTTTATATGATGTAGAAATAGGTTAGAATAGATTTAGAGTGTAGAGAAAGGAATATGTTAGGTTAAACTCGTGGTTTAGAAAGGTTATTTAAGAACTAGCATAGGACTTTAAGAAATTAGGAAAAGAAGAACCATAGCTCTAAACCCAAATTCCACCGTTGGATGTGAAGATAAGTGTCTTAGGAAGCTTGCCTCAAAATTTGAGTAAGATCCGACGGTTAACGAAAAAGTTATGACACTTTGAAGTGCAAAGAAATGGTGGACTCAACCAGTTAATCTGTAACATCCCAAATTTTAAACCCAAAGACGAATAAGTAAATAATAGTTAGAATAAAGGAAATAATGATAATAAACTACAAATAGTTATTTAAAATAAGTATTTTAACAATAGTAAAGGATAACAATAATAATAATAAGGTTAGAAAAGAAAGGAGCATTAAATTGAAGTTAGGAACAAGCAAGAAAAATAGATAATTAGGTACTAAAACATAACATAGGGTAGAAAATCAAAATAAAAGATTTAAGACTCAAAACACAGTTCCCACCGTTGGATATGAAGGTATGATTTTTAGGAAGTTGCTCGTCAAATTTGAGCAAGATCCGACGGTTAACGAAGAAGTTATAGCGCGGTCACCCGAAGTCAATGGAACTCGCGCTCAAGCGCGAGAATCCGCGCCCAAGCGCGCTACGTGCATAAGACCTGAATCAGATTGACCCTCACGCTCAAGCGCGGAGGGTGGCGCTTAAGCGCCGATCTATTTTTAGGCCGTGTTGGAGGGGTTCGAAGCCCCCATTTCCGTCCCCCCTTCTCCAACTTCGAACCTCCTTCTCCCTCCCCATCCTCCACCGCCGGCGACCTCCTCCGGTTCCACCTCCCAAGGCCGCCTTCACCTTGGCCTCCCCTTCCCCTCCCTCAACCCGTCTCTCTCTCCCTCTCCCTTTCTCTTTCTCTCTCTTCTTGGATTTCCCATCTCTCTCTCCTCCTCCACCGCCCACCTCCCTCCTCTCTGGCCGCCACCGCCGTGAGTCGTGGCCACCACCACGGTGAGCCTCCCCATCTCTCTCTTCCTTCCCTTGGCCTTTCTCTCTCCTTCCCCCTTGGCCAAGCTTTCTCTCTCTCCACAGATCTCACCGACGCCGTTGCCGACCCGTGATTGCACCGGGCTTGTATCGGGTGCCCCGAAGCTCGAAGCTCTTGCCTTGGTCCAGCCGCGATCGTTCTCGCTAACGAGGAGCAACACCGATGCCGTCATCGGTGCCGAAACACAACCCAGGTTCTTTTTAAAAGCCCGAGGTAAGACGGGTTGCGTTACCTTTACTTAGAAAGTAAATTCTAGGATGCTATAGTGGTAGCTAAGAATAGGGTAATTAAAAAGTATGTTAATGCATCTTAGGGTAGTCCCCGCTGATATAAAGGAAGTAAATAAAATTGTTAATAGAAACCATACCTTAGGGAATAAAAGGTATATAATTAGAATAAGGTCCGGGATGAATGAGTGTATGTAGGATATTAATTCGGTCAACGTCGGATGAAAATATAAGAAAGTATAGAATATAACCAAAGGGAAAAGTTAGGAAAAACTAATTAAGCGTGAGTGTAAAAGAACAGAGAGTAATTGAATAGGCAAAAAGAGTAGAATAAATAAACTAAAAGTGAGATAAAAGAAGAGTTTAAATGCGAAGGCAATAGGTATGTGTGGAGTAGAATTGGTTAATAGATGTTGAGATTAGAAAAATAGAAACGAGACAATGAACTAAATTTCAAGTATAAATAGGAAACCGGTAAAAGAAATTAGTAAAAAGATAATAAGACGAGAGAGAGGCCGATATTAGGGAAGTTAAATAAAATGACATAATAAAATAGGGAAACTAAGTTGAATTAATAGGATAGTTAAATAAAATGGAGTTAATGAAATAGGAATAATAAGTTAAGTAATAATGTGAGCTAATAGAGTAGTTAAATAAACGGGAGTTAATGAAATAGAAACCATAAGTTATGTAATAGTATAAGATAAAGGAAACAAAGAAATAACTAAGAATTAATAACGAGAACTAAAATATAATAAACATAACCAAGTTAAGTAGAGTTGGATATAAACTAAAATAATTAATAAATAGAAGAAGAAAAAGAAAAAGGAAGAGAAGAAGAAAAAAAAGAGAAGAAAGAGAACTGGGGAAAAACCAAGAATCTAGTAACGATTATTTAAATATATTGTACATGACCAAACTAAGTAGTGTTAGTTAAAGATGAGAATAATTAGTAAAGAGAAATATGTAAAATCTAAAAAGATAAAGAAAAAAAAAGAGAAGGGAAAAATGGCACTATCATATTAATAGAAAAGTAAAAAGAAAAGTAAAGGAAATAATAGAGAAATAAAAGGGGTAATGGACACGATGGTAGGCGGACGATAGCCACTGCCATCACTAAAAGAAATAATGGACACGATGGTAGGCGGACGATTGTCACTGCCATCACTAAAAGAAATAATGGACACGATGGCAGGCGGGCGAAAGTCACTGCCATCACTAAAAGAAATATGAAGAAATGGTTGCGATGTCAGGCGGGCGGAAGTCACTGACATCACTAAAAGAATGGTTTCGATGACAGGTGGGCGAAAGTCACTGTCATCATTAAAAGAATTAAAAGAAAAGAATGGATTCGATGACAGGCGGGCGGAAGTCACTGTCATAACTAAAAGAAATAAAAGAAAAGAATGGTTTCGATGGAAGGCGGGCGAAAGTCACTGTCATCACTAAAAGGAATAAAAGAAAATATGGGTTCGATGGCAGGCGGGCGAAAGTCATTGTCATCACTAAAAGAAATAAAAGAATGGTTTCAATGTCAGGCGGGTGGAAGTCACTGACATCACTAAAAGAAATAAAAGAATGGTTTCGATGTCAGGCGGGCGGAAGTCACTGACATCACTAAAAGAAATAAAGGAATGGTACCGATGGCAGGCGGGCGAAAGTCATTGTCATCACTAAAAGAAATAAAAGAAAGGAATGGTATCGATGGCAGGCGGGCGGAAGTCACTGCCATCACTAAACGAAATAAAGGAAGTAATGGTAACTGACTCTAAGCCAAATAATTAAAAGGAAAAGAATGGAAACAGGTGAATGAATGTGAGAGAATGAACGAGAATTAAGAATGAAAAGAAATAGGAGGAAGTAAATAGGGAAATAAAAATGAAAATTACATGTATGAATATTTAAATGCATTGTATGTTAATAGTAACGTAGGCTTAGTTTATTGCTATTCCTTTTAGAATTTATCTTTCTAAGTCCTGTGTAATGCTACCCTTCTTGCTACATTTTGCAGGTACAGAAGGAGCTTGCACAAGACGTGGCCGAGCAGGATTACCACTCCACCACGTGGAGTGGTCGTTATTATGAGTATATATTGTAGATTTAATTATGTGGAAACTAATATTTTTGAAAATTAAAATGTGTAATAGATACCGGCCCTGATCTGGAATTAATAGGGCACTAGGATTTTCAAATGACTGTTTTAGTTTTATGGTTTATGTCTGAAAACTATTCTGGCTGAACAGGTACAACAGGAAATTTTGGGAAAGTCCAATAAACAGAGGAAACTCTGCCGGATTTTCGTAAAATATTTTAAAGGAATTAAGTTATAAAAGAAATTTTCAAATACCAATTTCAATAAAACTTAAAATTTACTAATTAAATTGAGGATGTTACATTTATGGTATCAGAGCAGTTTCCCTCGGCCTTGGAGTGTGGACTCACAACTCCTATGGTTTACTCACCAAGCGAGTGACCAAATGTTAGTGTCAAGTCTTAGAATAGATGAATAGGTACACTTAGATTAAGAATTGTTTAGTTAATTGATAATAACGTATCCTTTTTCCAGAACTCAGTCATCATGCCTCGGAGGCGTACTCATGAGGATAGGATGGCCGCGATACTTGAGAATCTGGTCCAAATGAATCAGAATCAAGCCGAAACAGTAGCAGCAGCCGCAGTAGCAGCAGCCACACTCCATCAATCACCAAACTCAATCGGCATTGATTGGCTAGCTAGATTCAGGCAGAACGATCCACCCAAGTTTGAAGGTTGCTACAATCCTGACGCAGCCTAGAGATGGCTCCAAGAGTTGGAGAAGATTTTCCGCACAATGTCACCGCCCGCGGAACAGGCAGTTCCTTTGGCAACGTACATGCTCACAGGAGAAGCTGAATATTGGTGGGAGCGTGTACGAAGGGAAATGGAGATCGCTAACCAGGAAATCACCTGGGACGTGTTCAAAATCAGATTCTTAGAGAAGTACTTCCCCGAAGATGTTCGCCGAGAGAAAGAATTAGCCTTCCTGAACTTAACACAGGGAAATATGAGTGTTGGAGAATATGCCGCACACTTTGAAGACCTCATTCGGTACTCTTGAAGCTATAGGAATGCTGATGAAAGAGCCAAGTGCATCAAGTTCGAAGCAGGACTTCGCACTGAGATCAAGGTAGTTTTTGAGTACCAGAACGTAGATAATTTGGTTCGACTGGTAAATATGGCTAGCACTTATGAGAAGGGATTGAGGCGGAAGACATCCGAGGATAGGAACAGGATGATACACTGGGCTGCAGGTTCTAGCAGAGGCAAGGTACCGGCTCAGGAATCAGATACACATGCCGACATCAATGCTACGACAAAAGTGCCAATAGACACGGCTCCAGATGTGAATGCTCCAAGACCTAGACTACCCTGTCCAGAGTGTGGAAAACCCCACAGGCGTTTGTGTATGCGGTTAAAGCAACACAAGAAAGAGGGTCGCTGCTATCAATGTGGGCAACCGGGACACATTGGGGCTAACTGTCTCGAACGCACCGGACGAAGGAATTAGTAAACCTGCTCAAGGTATTTTTCTATGTCAATAATGTATCAACTGTCTACATATAAATTTCCATATAGATTAAGCGCGTTTAGTATAACTTAGAAGAAATCGGCAGACAGTAGTACCTTAGTCAGAAGCACTGCCAAGCCCAGTTATGGTAATATCTGTAATAGAGAGCGAAGTTAGAACCCATCACTCTAGCTCTACCTCGTACTCGATCAAACCAACCATCGATCTATATGAGATGCACCTTTCGATGATTCCCCAATAAAAATGCATCCTCTCTTAATAATCTCTATTGTTTTCTTGCTTGACATGTATTCAGCCATGCAGCTATCCTTCAATGTCGGTTCCTACATGACTCTTTTATGTTGGCAGTCCACCGACACTCGCCAGTCACCGAACCTTATGTAGGAAGCCATAACACCGTTAGACACCGCGATCTCTACACTCTTGTCACCTGACCCGTCCTTGGTCATCTTGCAAATCCCATTAAACATTCCCTTGAGTGCTTCATGTTTCTTCTTTTCATCTTCACTCTCTTCGAGTTTCAAGCATCTAGTGATAGAACTCGGACTTATATATAGGAGAATTTGCCAAGCCGTAAGAAACCAGCATGATTCAGTGCCACTCGCGGGTAGCCAACCCCGCACCACTTCAATCCCGGATGACGTTTGGGAAACCCATTGACTCGATTCTTCACAACGACCGAAACTACCCTAGCATGGATATAATCAAGTGTGTCGATGCTAATTGGGGGAGGATTTCAATCCAAGGAATGGGAGATAGAACTTTAATGATAAGAAAATTGTGGATCCTGTCAGGATAGAAAAGATATGAAGTATCCAAGGACAAACATAACATTACTAAGGAACCTGGATCTAGACACATCGGAAGAGAGGAAATGGAACCGACAGGAACCTAAAGATCATAGACAAGAACTCCATCAACAAGATAGTTCTCCACGTTACATAGGAATCCGAATTTCGGGGACGAAATTCAAATAAGTGGGGGAGAAATGTAACGTCCCAAATTTTAAACCCAAAGACGAATAAGTAAATAATAATTATAATAAAGGAAATAATGATAATAAACTACAAATAGTTATTTAAAAGAAGTATTTTAACAATTTGAAAGGATAACAATAATAATAATAAGGTTAGAAAAGAAAGGAGCATTAAATTGAAGTTAGGAACAGGCCAGAAAAATAAATAATTCGGTACTAAAACATAACATAGGGTAGAAAATCAAAATAAAAGATTTAAGACTCAAAACACAATTCCCACCGTTGGTAATGAAGGTATGATTTTTAGGAAGTTTCTCGTCAAATTTGAGCAAGATCCGACGGTTAACGAAGAAGTTATAGCGCGGTCAACCCGAAGTCTATGGAACTCGTGCTCAAACGCGAGAAGCCACGCCCAAGCGTGCGACGTGCATCAGACCTGAATCAGACTGACCCTCGCGCTCAAGCGCGGAGGGCGGCGCTTAAGCGCCGATCTGTTTTTAGGCCGTGTTGGAGGGGTTCGAAGCCCCCACTTCCGTCCTCCCCTTCTCCAACTTCGAACCTCTTTATCACTCCCCATCCTCCACCGCCGGCGACCTCCTCCGGTTCCACCTCCCAAGGCCGCCTTCAGCTTGGCCTCCCCTTCCCCTCCCTCAACCCGTCTCTCTCTCCCTCTCCCTCTCCCTCTCTCTTTCTCTCTCTTCTTGGATTCCCCATCTCTCTCTCCTCCTCCACCGCCCACCTCCCTCCTCTCCGGCCGCCACCGCCGTGAGCCGTGGCCACCACCACGGTGAGCCTCCCCATCTCTCTCTTCCTTCCCTTGGCCTTTCTCTCTCCTTCCCATTTGGTTGAGCTTTCTCTCTCCACGGATCTCACCGACGCCGTTGCCGACCCGTGATCGCACCGGGCTTGTATCGGGTGCCCCGAAGCTCGAAGCTCTTGCCTTGGTCCAGCCGCGATCGTTCTCGCTAACGAGGAGCAACACCGATGCCATCATCGGTGCCGAACCACAACCGAGGTTCTTTTTAAAAGCCCGAGGTAAGACGGGTTGCGTTACCTTTACTTAGAAAGTAAATTCTAGGATGCTATAGTGGTAGCTAAGAATAGGGAAATTTAAAAGTATGTTAATGCACCTTAGGGTAGTCCCCGCTGATATAAAGGAAGTAAATAAAATTGTTAATAGAAACCATACCTTAGGGAATAAAAGGTATATAATTAGAATAAGGTCCGGGATGAATGAGTGTATGTAGGATATTAATTCGGTCAACGTCGGATGAAAATATAAGAAAGTATAGAATATAACCAAAGGGAAAAGTTAGGAAAAACTAATTAAGCGTGAGTGTAAAAGAACAGAGAGTAATTGAATAGGCAAAAAGAGTAGAACAAATAAACTAAAAGTGAGATAAAAGAAGAGTTTAAATGCGAAGGCAATAGGTATGTGTGTAGTAGAATTAGTTAATAGATGTTGGGATTAGAAAAATAGAAACGAGATAATGAACTAAATTTCAAGTATAAATAGGAAACCGTTAAAAGGAATTAGTAAAAAGATAATAAGACGAGAGAGAGACCGATATTAGGGAAGTTAAATAAAATGGCATAATAAAATAGGGAAACTAAGTTGAATTAATAGGATATTTAAATAAAATGGAGTTAATGAAATAGGAATAATAAGTTAGGTAATAATGTGAGCTAATAGAGTAGTTAAATAAACGGAAGTTAATGAAATAGAAACCATAAGTTATGTAATAGTATAAGATAAAGGAAACAAAGAAATAACTAAGAATTAATAACGAGAACTAAAATATAATAAACATAACCAAGTTAAGTAGAGTTGGATATAAACTAGAATAATTAATAGATAGAAGAAGAAAAAGAAAAAGGAAGAGAAGAAGAAAAAAAAGAGAAGAAAGAGAACTGGGGAAAAACCAAGAATCTAGTAACGATTATTTAAATATATTGTACATGACCAAACTAAGTAGTGTTAGTTAAAGATGAGAATAATTAGTAAAGAGAAATATGTAAAATCTAAAAAGATAAAGAAAAAAAAAGAGAAAGGAAAAATGGCACTATCATATTAATAGAAAAGTATAAAGAAAAGTAAAGGAAATAATAGAGAAATAAAAGGGGTAATGGACACGATGGTAGGTGGACGATAGTCACTGCCATCACTAAAATAAATAATGGACACGATGGCAGGCGGGCGAAAGTCACTGTCATCACTAAAAGAAGTATGAAGAAATGGTTGCGATGTCAGGCGGGCGGAAGTCACTGACATCACTAAAAGAATGGTTTCAATGACAGGCGGGCGAAAGTCACTGTCATCATTAAAAGAATTAAAAGAAAAAAGAATGGTTTCGATGACAGGCGGGCGAAAGTCACTGTCATCATTAAAAGAATTAAAAGAAAAGAATGGATTCGATGACAGGCGGGCGGAAGTCACTGTCATCACTAAAAGAAATAAAAGAAAAGAATGGTTTCAATGTTAGGCGGGTGGAAGTCACTGACATCACTAAAAGAAATAAAAGAATGGTTTCGATGTCAGGCGGGCGGAAGTCACTGACATCACTAAAAGAAATAAAGGAATGGTAGCGATGGCAGGCGGGCGAAAGTCACTGTCATCACTAAAAGAAATAAAATAAAGGAATGGTACCGATGGCAGGCGGGCGGAAGTCACTGCCATCACTAAACGAAATAAAGGAAGTAATGGTAACCGGCTCTAAGCCAAATAATTAAAATTAAAAGAATGGAAATAGGTGAATGAATGTGAGAGAATGAACGAGAATTAAGAATGAAAAGAAATAGGAGGAAGTAAATAGAGAAATAAAAATGAAAATTAAATGTATGAATATTTAAATACATTGTATGTTAATAGTAACATAGGCTTAGTTTATTGCTATTCCTTTTAGAATTTATCTTTCTAAGTCCTGTGTAATGCTACCATTCTTGCTACATTTTGCAAGTACAGAAGGAGCTTGCACAAGACGTGGCCGAGCAGGATTACCACTCCACCACATGGAGTGGTCGTTATTATGAGTAGATTGTAGATTTAATTATGTGGAAACTAATATTTTTGAAAATTAAAATGTGTAATAGATACTGACCCTGATCTAGAATTAATAGGGCACTAGGATTTTCAAATGACTGTTTTAGTTTTATGGTTTATGTCTGAAAACTATTCTGGCTGAATAGGTACAACAGGAAATTTTGGGAAAGTCCGATAAACAGAGGAAACTCTGCCCGATTTTCGTAAAATATTTTAAAGGAATTAAGTTATAAAAGAAATTTTCAAATACCAATTTCAATAAAACTTAAAATTTACTAATTAAATTGAGGATGTTACATAATCGATTAAGCAGGAGATTAATCGATTAAGGCCTGAAAGTTGATTTTGGTCAAAATTACACTGGTTAATCGATTAACCACCCAGTTCGTAACATCCCGAATTTTAATTCTAATAATAATTAGAATAACAATAATAAGATTTGGAAGTAAGGATTATCCAAAAGGGAGTTTAAAATGATGGATTAGGAATTCTCTGAGAGCCATAAAGGAATCAAGGAGCATTGGCATCGGAGAAGAAATTTAGAGAAGACCAAACGAGTGTTAAAAGTCGATGTTTCGGTGTTATAAACACCCTAAATTGGGAAATTCAAAATAAAAGATTTACATTTCTAAACACGAATTCCACCGTTGGATATGAAGATAATGACTTGAGGAAGCTTGCTTTCAAATTTGAGCAAGATCCGACGGTTAACGAAGAAGTTATGTTGATTTGAAGCAGGAAGAAAATAAAAGGAAAATAGAAAAATGAATTAATGGGGAACTGGGTAAAAGACTCGCGTATTCTGAGGAATACTCGAGTATTTCGTGCTGACAGTGAAAAAGATATATACGGGGATCAACCCCATTTCACCCCAAACCCATTCCTTTCTCCTTCTCCATCCACCCCAAAAACACTCAATCCATAACTTTAAGCCTTAAAATCTCATACTCTTGTGGCGAACCATCATCATCCCTCAAGCTCCCAAGTGTTGATCATCAACTTCTCTTCACTTTCTCCCTCCTTACTCTCTCTCTCCCTCTCTCTCTCCATCACCACGCCCTCCTCCGGCCACCACGATCCGCCACCGCCATGGACCACCACCTCCACAACCCAACACTCTAGCCGTAGCTTCTCCCTCTTTCCTTTCCCCCCTCACCCACGAGCTCTCTCTCTCTCTCTCTCTCCATGGATCTCACTGGCGCCGTTACCGACCCGTGATCGTGCCGGGCTTGTGTTGGGTGCCTCGAAGCTCGAAGCTCTTGCCTAGGGAAAAGATAATAAAACGAAAAGAGAGGACGTTATTATGAATGTTAAAACAGAACGGTGTAATAAAATAGGGAAACTAAGTTGAGTCAATAGGGTAGTTAAATAAAATGGAGTTAATGAAATAGGGATAATAAGTTAAGTAATAATGTGAGCTAATAGAGTAGTTAAATAAACTGGAGTTAATGAAATAGAAAGAAAGAGTTATGTAATAGTGTGAGGTAAAGGAAACAAAGAAATAACTAAGAATCAATAACGAGAACTAAAATATAATATACATGACCAAGTTAAGTAGAGTTGGATAAAATCGAGGGTAATGGGCAGTAAGAAAAAGAATAAAATAGAAAATGTAGGAAAATGTGATAAGCCAAATGAAAATAAAAATTAAAATATTGAGATAGGCATAAAAGAATTGCTTAAATTATAAAAAGAGAAAAGATAAATAATTTAGAAAGAAAAGTAAACGGCTGATGGTCTTTTGGACTCAGTCGTAATAAAGGTAAACGGCTGATGGTTTTTTGGACTCAGTCTTAATAAATGAACGCGGCTGATGGTCTGTTGGACTTAGTCATATAAAGGAAAAACGACTGATGGTCTTTTGGACTCATTCATAATAAAGGAAAACGACTGATGGTCTTTTGGACTCAGTCATAATAAAGGAAAACGGCTGATGGTCTTTTGGACTCAGTCATATAAAAGAAAACGGCTGATAGTCTTTTGGACTCTGTCATAATAAAGAAAACGGCTGATGGTCTTTTGGACTCAGTCATAATAAAGAAAGATAAATGGCTGATGGTCTGTTGGACTCAGTCATAAGGAAGAAGGAAAAGATAAAGAAAAGAAAAAGAAAGAGAAAAAGAAAAAGAAAAAGAAAAGGAAGAGAAGAAGAAAAAGAAAAGAAAAGAGAATGTAGAAATGATCAAAGAACTAAGAATGGAAATATATGAATGAATGAGGTAAACTGAATAGCGAATTAAGAATTAAAGGAAATGAATAGCGGACCAGAAAGTGTAATGAAACGCGAGAACTGTTAGAGAATTAAGAATTAAAAGAATGTGAGAATAAGAGAAGAACTAAAGGAAATTAAATATATATGGATATTTATGAATAAAGTATGTTAATAATAATGTAGGCTTAGTTTATTACTATGTCTTCTTTTAGGTTTTATCTTTTTAAGTTCTGTGTAATGCTACCCTTCTTGCTATATTTTGCTGGTACTGAAGTGGAGCTTACATGGGACGTGACCGAGCAGGATTTTCATTCCACCAGGTGGAATGTATATCTATTATTATGAGTGGACAATTATTTTTATAATTTTAGAATATGTAATAGTCGTATGCCCTGAGGCTTATACTAATCGGGCGTTAGGATTTGAACTGGCTGTAGAACTATTATGTTTTATGATTTTGAACATTTCTGGACTAACAGGTTTAAAGAAGGAAACTTTTGGGAAGTCCGTAAAACAGAGGAAACTTGCTGGATTTTCGTAAAACCTTTTAAAGAAATTAAGTTTTAAAAAGAATTTTCAAACTCTGATTTTATTTAAAACCTATAAATTAACTAATAAAAGTGAGGATGTTACATTTATGGTATCAGAGCAGTTTTTCCTCAGCCTTGGAGTTATATTACTCCAATGATTACTCACCCGGTGAGTAACTGGTGTACATAGTAAGAGTCTAGAGGTATTAATAGGATATTTATACTAAGGTATATATATATGAGTATTAAGCCTTAATGATATGCTCTCCCTGGCTAAACAGAATGGCTGGAAGATGAGCGGGTAATGATGGAATTGCTGCTATTCTGGAGCATCTGGTTCAGATGCAACAACAACAGGGTGAGCTGATGGCAGCTGCAACAACAGCCACAGTAGCAGCTTTGCAACCTCCTCCGCCAGCTCCAGTGGAAATTGACTGGATGACACGATTTAGGAAAAGTGAGCCGCCTCATTTTGAAGGTGGAAATGATCCTGATGGGGCTAAAAGGTGGATACAAGAAGTGGAGAAGATTCTCCGTTCTCTTCAACCACCAATGGAGCAGCATGTCTGACTAGCTGAATTCATGCTGACCAATGAGGCAAAACATTGGTGGGATCAGCAAAGGAGAGGATTGGTGGCAACTAATCCTTTGATTTCTTGAGAGGTGTTCAAGGACCTTTTCCTAGGGAAGTATTTCCCTAAGGATGTTCGGAGAGAGAAGGAGATTGCTTTTCTCCAATTGACTCAAGGTTCTATGTCAGTTGGGGACTATGCAGCTCAGTTTGAAGATCTCATCCGTTTTTTTGATGATGCAAGTGACCGTGGCAAGTGTGTTAAGTTTGAAGCTGGGATTAGGAGTGATATTCGCCTCTTGTGTGAGTATCACAACATTGATAACTTGGCTCGCTTGGTCAACATGGCAAGTACCTATGAGAAGGGTCTCAAATGGATGTCAGATAGTGAGAGGTTTGACAAGGGCAAGGAGTTGGCTCCGGAATCAGGCCCATGCTTTGACATCAACACTAGAGCAGTAGTGCCAAGAGATGTAGCCCCGAATGGGGATACCCCAGGAGTAAGGCTACCATGTCCACTATGTGAGAATCCCCACAGGCGTCTATGTTTGCTGTTGAAGCAGCACAAGAAAAAGGGTCTTTGCTATCAATGCGGACAACCGGGACACATTGGGGCTAACAGTTTCGAGCGCATTGGACAAGGGAATGAGCGAACACGTCCAAGGTATTTATTAATAATGCAACAACAGTTTACTTTAGTGTTTTGCTTAGATTAAGTGTGGGTAGTATAACCTAGAAGGAATCGATAGGTGTTAATACTTTAGTTAGAAATTCCACCAAGCTCAATTGTGGTACAGTCTCTATTAGAGAGTATGGTTAGAACCGATCACTCTAACTCTTACATCTGTTAAAGGATGATACCATCAACAAACTCGACAACGATATTGCCATTAATAGATGTGAGATTGGGATTGATCACCTCGATCTTCGCGCCTATTAGTGATCGATGTCATTGGCACATTTCATCTAAACCCGAAATAACCGAATTAACAATTTTTAAAGTAGACCCACCTAGGCGGGGCAGAACCAAATCGAAAAGAATTCCTTCTAAATTCTTTGCGTAACATTAGAAAGGAGAGTAATAGAGTATAGAACCCCTGAGAGACTCGAGCGAACCTTGTAGACATCCTCTTACAACCAATCGAATTAGATAGTAGACAACTTAAAGCTCGCCTAAGAATCTAATCAAAGTTCTCGAACGATCCCCTTCGAAGGAAGCAAGTCTTAACCACTGCGTCAGGTACCCTTACCGAGACCAATCAATCAGCCGCAGATCCATAGAAAACGCATCCTTCGATGGCTCTTTGCTGAAAATGCACACTTTGGGGATAACCTCCATTGTCTTCTTGGTTGACATGTATCCAGTACATCCTCGGTCGTCTTGCAAAGACTATGAGACTCATTCTTGAGTGCTTCATGTTTCTTCTTTTCATCTTCACTCTCTTCAAGTTTCAAGCATCTCAGATGTATATGTGAGAATTCGCCAAGTCTTAGAAACATGACATAGTTCTATGCCTACCAATAAATAGTCACCCACGTGCCCTCTTTCCAGCCTTGGATACCGGTCGGGAACCTGTGTACTCTATTCTGAGCAACGAATGAGCCTACCCCTAGCATGGATATAATCAAGTATGTCGATGCCAAGTGGGGAAGGATTTCAATCCAAGGAATGGAAGATAGAACTTTAATAATAAGAAAACTAACGATCCTATGCAGGTAGAGATAATACGTAGTACTAGAAGACAAGCGTTGAAATAGGCATGACCCTAACCGCATATGGAGCGAAAAATAAAAACCAAAGGGAAGGGAAAACCGTAGTCGGAAGCTGACCAAGGGGATGGTTCTCTATTCATGGAATCGAAGGAATTTTGGGGACGAAATTCTAGTAAGTGGGGGAGAAATGTAACATCCCGAATTTTAATTCTATAAATAATTTGGATAATAATAATAAGATTTGGAAGTAAGGATTATCCAAAAGGGAGTTTAAAATGATGGATTAGGAATTCTCTGAGTGCCATAAAGGAATCAAGGAGCATTGGCATCGAAGAAGAAATTTAGAGAAGACCAAACGAGTGTTAAAAGTCGATGTTTCGGTGTTATAAACACCCTCAATTGGGAAATTCAAAATAAAAGATTTACATCTCTAAACACGAATTCCGCCGTTGGATATGAAGATAATGATTTTAGGAAGCTTGCTTTCAAATTTGAGCAAGATCCGACGGTTAACGAAGAAGTTATGTCGATTTGAAGCAGGAAGAAAATAAAAGGAAAATAGAAAAATGAATTAATGGTAAACTGGGTAAAATACTCGAGTATTCCATACTCGAGTATTTTGTGCTGATAGTGAAAAAAATATATACGGGGATCAACCCCATTTCACCCCAAACCCATTCCTTTCTCCTTCTCCACCCCAAAAACACTCAATCCATAACTTTAAGCCTTAAAATCTCAAACTCTTGTGGCGAACCATCATCATCCCTCAAGCTCCCAAGTGTTGATCATCAACTTCTCTTCACTTTCTCCCTCCTTACTCTCTCTCTCCCTCTCTCCCTCTCCACCACCACGCCCTCCTCCGGCCACCACGATCCGCCACCGCCATGGACCACCACCTCCACAGCCCAACACTCTAGCCGTAGCTTCTCCCTCTTTCCTTTCCCCTCTCACCCACGAGCTCTCTCTCTCTCTCTCTCCACGGATCTCACTGGTGCCGTTACCGACCCGTGATCGTGCCGGGCTTGTGTTGGGTACCCCGAAGCTCGAAGCTCTTGCCTTGGTCCAGCCCGTAGTCGTTCTCGCCACCGGCGTCGATCGCCGTCGACCCGTTCATCACCCGGGTCACTAATGCTTCACGGATCGCCGCTCCCTCCCCGGAGTTGAGGTTATCTCTTTATTTTCGTCAACCGAGGTAAGGCGGGTTGCGTTACCTTTACTTAGAAAGTAAATTCTAGGATGCTATAGTGGTAGCTGAGAATAGAGTAAATGAAAAGTACGTTAATGAACCTTAGGGTAGTCCCCGGTGATATAAATGAAGTAATTAAAATTATTAATTGAAACCACACCTTAGGGAATAAAATGTATGTGCGTAGAATAAGGCCCGGAATGAATGAGCGTATCTAGGATATTAAAATAGTTAATATAAAATGAAAATGTGAGCGATCATAAAAATAAAACCAAAGGGTATAGTTAAAGGAAAACTAATAAAAAGAGGAATTAAAATACGAAGATGATAAATATGTGTGGAGTGAACATATTTAAGAGTTGTTGGAAAATTAGAGAACCAAAAACGAAATAATAAACTAAAATTCAAATATAAATAGGAAACCGGTAAAAGAAATTAGGGAAAAGATAATAAAACGAAAAGAGAGGACGTTATTATGAATGTTAAAATAGAACGGTGTAATAAAATAGGGAAACTAAGTTGAGTCAATAGGGTAGTTAAATAAAATGGAGTTAATGAAATAGGGATAATAAGTTAAGTAATAATGTGAGCTAATAGAGTAGTTAAATAAACTGGAGTTAATGAAATAGAAAGAAAGAGTTATGTAATAGTACGATGTAAAGGAAACAAAGAAATAACTAAGAATCAATAACGAGAAGTAAAATATAATATACATGACCAAGTTAAGTAGAGTTGGATAAAATCGAGGGTAATGGGCAGTAAGAAAAAGAATAAAATAGAAAATGTAGGAAAATGTGATAAGCCAAATGAAAATAAAAATTAAAAGATTGAGATAGGCATAAAAGAATTGCTTAAATTATAAAAATAGAAAAGATAAATAATTTAGAAAGAAAAGTAAACGGCTGATGGTCTTTTGGACTCAGTCGTAATAAAGGTAAACGACTGATGGTTTTTTGGACTCAGTCATAATAAACGAACGCGGCCGATGGTCTCTTGGACTCAGTCATATAAAGGAAAAATGATTGATGGTCTTTTAGACTCAGTCATAATAAAGGAAAACGACGGATGGTTTTTTGGACTCAGTCAAAATAAAGTAAAACGACTGATGGTCTTTTGGACTCAGTCATATAAAGGAAAATGGCTGATGGTCTTTTGGACTCAGTCATATAAAAGAAAACGGCTGATGGTCTTTTGGACTCAGTCATAATAAAGATAAATGGCTGATGGTCTGTTGGACTCAGTCATAAGGAAAAAGGAAAAGATAAAGAAAAGAAAAAGAAAGAGAAAGAGAAAAAGAAAAAGAAAAGGAAGAGAAGAAGAAAAAGAAAAGAAAAGAGAATGTAGAAATGATCAGAGAACTAAGAATGGAAATATATGAATTGTAGTGTCCTTGATCAAGATCAGCCTTGAAGCTATGGAAAAGCCTCAAAGAATGACCTCAATAAAGAGATTAATGTAGGACTTATAGGATTTCTGCGTATCCAGTTGGGATAAACAGGTTCTCCCTAGTCAACAATGTGTGTGCGAGTGTCAACTTAGGGATGAGAAGACGTACCTTAGCCCCTATAGCATGGTGGTTCTTATAGGGGATTACCTGTGTGTCATGGGCCGTTCTGATAAGGCTTCTGAAGAGGAAGAATTTGAGTAGGATTCGTTGAGGCCATGATAAGATCATACCCATAAATCCCGTATGCGATAAGTCTTTATCCATTACCGTTATATCTAACCAAGTATCGTGGAAATCTCGGAGAAGTGGCTATGCTTGATGAGACTTTAAGTGATAGAGATAAGGATGAAAATCCTGTGTTCAGGGTTAATCTCATAAGCGTATTACACCTCTGTAAAAACCCAGTTTGCTCGGTGTTTCATTCCGACCGTAGGCCTTGTCCCAGTGTCTTGGCGGTCGGACTAAGGTAGTTTAAGTCGGGCAGCGCTCGGTTTACTATAGGTCCACTACATAAGCCCCCCAAGCTTGGTAGGGTGATTTGAGCCCTACCGAGTTAATAAGACAAGCGAATTGTTTTCCGACCAAGCTTTGTTGAAAAAGATATCCGACCGTTTGAGCGATCCTACCAGAGTTGTCGTTTGGTTGACCCAGACGTGACCCTTCAACTCTATTTCCGTCTACACGTGTCCTTCACTTTTACTGGGAAATGGAACGTTATGATTTCAAACCTGCTGGGGGTTCCACGTATTAACTTTTGTCGTAAATGGGCTTTTTCTAACTTAGGCCCGAGTCTTTTGAGATAGTGGAGGGAAGTTTTTTAGACGAATTTCAAAGGGCGGTTTCTCATAATTAAGAACTTTCATTTAGAACTTCAGAAACATCTTGAACTCTCTCTCTCTTCCTTGTTCATCGTTTTCCAGTGATTGTGATCATCAAAACCAGGGTTCTTCAACGGCATTCTTGTTACTATTTCATTTTCCTTCTCTTCATTGAGTGCGTTTCTCACTTCGTGACCTTCGTGTTCCTTTGGTTTCTTGATTATTCATCGATATCAGGTAATGAACCTCTCTTCTTGTTTCTGACTACTTTTTCTGGCTTTTTTCTCTTTCTTCTTTGTTGTCTTGCATGCGATTGTTTCTACCATTTGCTGTGTGTATGTGCTTAGAATTTTCTTTTTTATGTATCAACTCTGGTCCTTCTTCCCTTGTTTTTGAATATATTTTTATAGGGTTCGAACAAACCCCAATTTGTTGATGTGGTACCCCCACTTGCCTTTCGAAATTCTTTATCCCCCTTTAACATTTACTGAGCGATCGCTGTAGTATTTCTTATGTTTTCTTTACGTTTTGCTGCACTTAACTTCTTAGGGTTGGTACTGAGGCTGCGTTAATCATGAGTGAGGAGTCTGTAAACTCTGACGTACCAAGAACACATAAAGGAGGAAACCCAGAAATTTGTGTTAAACCGATAGCCATGCGTTTTCCTCGATCTTTGAAAGAGTTCAGACAGGGTGTGATTCACTATAGGATTGCCGAGAGGGTAGAACTGAGGAGGTTAAGGAAGCAACAGAGAGGTATTAGACATTTCAGTTGGTATGGGGAAATTCTGCCCAGAAAGGGAGGTGTTCCCCGACCGACGGTAACCGTAAGTATTTGATTCGACATAACCAAGTTTTTCTGCTTCTGACTCCAAGTGTGCCCCCTTTTCCTCAGGTATGAAGAGAAAGTGTGTCACTAATCCTGAACTCTACCCACTTCCACCAGATGCAGCTGAATACGATTGGGTGGACCAAGAGGTTCTCGGTATTCGGTCTGAGCTTTCAACGGAAGGGTCACTAGAACAAACTCGGGCTATAATTTTACCATGTCCCGGAGATAACACTGGGAATCTCTATTCTGTTAGTCCAGTGGCTTTGAACAAGAGGGTTTGCACCAAAATTCCAGAGGGTAGTTTTGGTTTCTATTTTTACGAAGAAGTGATTACTCGACTAGGGATTAGAATGCCCTTTACTGAATTTGAAATAGGTGTCTTGAGTACTTTGAGAGTGGCCCCTTCCCAACTGCATCCGAATGCTTGGGCTTTTGTGAGGGGGTTCCAGCAAGTTTGTTCGACCATGGAGTGGTCTTGCACTCTTCCCCTTTTTTTCTATCTGTTTGCCCCCTAGTGCAATACTTTTGAGAGAGGTTCGGCGAGGCGACCTTGGGTTTCTTTGAAGTCCCGCCATGGATATGCTCTTTTCACTAAATTCTCTGAATCTTGGAAGGGGTTCAAACCTTACTTTTTCAAATATAATTTTGTTGGCAATGGTGCCTACTGGTTTACTCGTCTTGGGGAGAGGCGACCACTCCCACGGTTCCCTCTTCAGTGGAGTGCAAGTTTTTTCAACCGGTCTATCGCATCATATGCGTCGGATTGGAAAGAGCTTGCTGAATTCGAGAAAGAGGTGTGCCGAGCTGTTGAGAGTTATTTGCAAAAGAATGGAATGATAGAAACGAAGGATATCGTGAACATCCCTTCGTCGGATGTCAAAGCTGAACTTGGTAAATTGTTTATTTTCTCTTTGCTGTTATGTTTGTGATTTATTTGGATCTTAATAAGTTTTCTTTGCAGAGAAAATGGCTTCACGAATGGCTGCCTTACTTCAAGGGGGAAAGAAGAGGAAGACACCTGCAATGAGCGTGGCTTCCGGGTCTTCAAGCTTAAGTACCGCAAGCTTAAGTACTTCCACACCTACAGCTTCTCCAACCGAGGCATCCCCTCGGCCAACTTCTAATGTAGTTGCTATTGCTGCTACAGTTTCATTGGGCCCTAGTGGCCAAGTCCAAATTACTTCTCCCCCTCAACAACAAATTCGCCGCCGACGGCTGGATAAAGGAAAAGAGAAGGTGTCTGACAGTGCGAATCCGAGGGTTGAGGGGCCAAGTGTTAAAGCTGCTGCTATTCCATCTTCTGCCGCTGTTCCATCTTCTGCTGCGAACCCATCAGAAACATCCATATGGGATCAACAATTTGATGAACGGTTCGCCAAATATATCTGTACTGAATCTGACTGTTCTCGGTTTGGAACTCTCACCACTGACGAGTGGTCTCGATGCAACATGACTCTGACAAAATATCTTCTTCGAAGTGCCAACCTTACTTACTTTTTGGCCAAGCAAGCAGGTGATCTTTTTTCTGGTTTGAACGTTGAACAGAAAGAGGCTCGTGCTATGTCTGCTGCTCAAAAGGCTAGCCTCTCGGACGAACTGGTCCGAGTGAAAAATGAGTTAGAGAATTTGAAGGCTGACAAATCTGAGCTGGTTAGAGAGAGGGATTCTTTGAATGTTTCCCAAAAGGCTGCTGAGGACAAGAAGAAGGAGGTCGAGGAGGCAATGAAGAAAGAATTGCAAGAGAACCGACAAAAGATGGATGAGTTGAGATCTGAAGTTGAGAGGTCTGCTGTTGTTTCTCGGAAATGGAAGGAGAAAGCTCTTCTTCACAAGAAAAAGGCGGAAAGCAACTTCTACAACTGGAGCAAGAGTGTTGATGATTCTTTTGTCTCGGCAATTAAGCAAATTCAATTTCTGAATCCTGAGACTGAATTCAGGGTGGTCGGAGCTCATCCATTTCATACTGTCGACAATGGGAAGCTGATTGATATTGAGACCAAGGCCGAAGTCGATTTACAAGCTGAGGATCTGCCAAACCCTCTCGTTGATTTGACTGAAGCCCCTGAGTTTGATGATTCCAACACTGTTTTGTCTGATATTGAGGAGTGATTCTAAGCTTTGGAGATCAGTTTTTGCTTCTTGTATGCAGGATTTAATTTTTTGTTGCTCTTTGTAACCGAGCGTCGTTACTTAGCCCCTTCAAACACTTTTCTTTAACTTGTTGCTCGCTGTATTCGAGTGTACTCCTTGACCGCTATGAACAATTTACTTTAACTTTTACTAAATGTTAATCAATTTGCCCTGTATACAAATTGTGTTGCGTAGATTATCTTCGTTACTTTTGGGTTTTGTTTGTAACGTGACCCTTTATATTTAGTACAAAGTTGATTGCTGCACGATCGGTTTGTAATTTAATAGGCAAGGGATCGCTTTAATGGTATGTATAATTTGTTGTGAGTAGAACTCGGATCGCCGGCTTTAGCCGAAGCGGGACCCTCGGACCGCGAAGTAAGGAAAGTAATTTCCTAAATTCGGGCGTTCTATGAATACGTTGCTGAACTCTGGTAAAGAGTTGTATCTCGATTTAGCTCGGTGGCTAGCCGAACCAAATGAGTCGTATGTCATTTCACAATGTTCGAAGGAGAATTTCAAAGAAATACGTATTTTTATTGATAAGAGAATACAAAATGAAGTTGCTCATTTTCTAAACAATTCCTAACAATTTGTCAATAATCTAAGAAGGGTGTTATCCTTCGTTTATTCGACCTAAACAATTCTGATCAATAGCCTAACCTATTTGTAAAAAGTGAAAAATAAAATAGGAGCTTAACTGTAATAAGCTCTGAGCTTGGCCACGTTCCAGCTGTTATTGATTTCCATGCCCGAAAGAGTTTCCAATTTGTAAGCACCAGATCCAGATTTAGCCTTCACTCGGTATGGGCCTTCCCACTTTGGCTTCAATTTTCCAACTCCAGCATTTCCTTTGCCGATATCCGCTCGGCGAAGGACTAAATCTCCAACCTCAAAACTTCGTGAACGAACCTTCTTGTTGTATTCCCGAGCTTGCCGTTCCTTCACTTTTCTTTCATGAGCGGTGGCGTTTTTTTGAATTTCCTCAAGTAAAGTGAGCTCTTCACTGAGCAAATGGCCATTAGTTTATGGAGGACGTTCGAGTGTCCTAAAGGTAGGGATTCGCTTTTCGATCGGAATGACTGCGTCACAGCCGTATGTCAAACGAAAAGGAGTCTCTCCTGTAGACGAGTGTACAGTTGTCCTGTGTGACCATAAGATGCTCGGAAGTTTATCCGCCCAAGTGTCGGCTGCATTACCGAGTTTCTTCTTAATTCCATCCAAGATGGTTCTGTTGGCAGCTTCGGCTAACCTATTTGTCTGTGGGTGTTCAACAGAACTGAAATAGTGAGTGATTCCCAGATCGGTTGCTAGTTGTTGAAAGTGAGAGGCTGCAAACTGCGATCCATTATCAGTAACTATGGCATGAGGCACTCCGAACCGAGAGATAATTTCCTTCACAAAGAAAGATTGAATACGGGCCGTAGAGATTGTTGCTAACGGTACCGCCTCAATCCACTTAGTGAAGTAGTCAATAGCCACTACCGCAAATTTGAGTTGCCCCGGTGCGGTGGGAAACTTCCCGATGATGTCCATGCCCCATTGATAAAAGGGCCAAGGGGCACCGAGATAATGTAGCTCCTCAGCAGGTCTTTGGTAAATGTCGCTGTGAAACTGGCATTGAACACACTTCTTTACATGTTCCATGGCGTCCTTTTGCAATGTAGGCCAAAAGTAATCTGCTCGGATTATTTTCCTAGCTAGGGATTTTCCACCGATATGGTGGCTACAAACTCCACCGTGAATCTCTTCAAGTATCTCCTCAGCTTGGGATGGGTTGACACATCTGAGCATGGGGGAACCAAACCCTCTTTTGTACAGGACTCCATTCAGAACTGTGTATTGAGCTGCCTTTTTAACCAATTTCCGAGCCTCTGTCTGATCTTGGGGAACGAACCCATGTTGCAAATAGGTAAGAAGAGGATCCATCCATGATTGAGATAATGAGATAGCCAAAATGACACTTGGTTGGGGAATGGTTTCTTGTATCAAAGTTTTATTATTTTCCGACCCCTACGTACTTGCCAATTTGGACAAAATGTCGGCTCGGGAATTAGAATCTCTTGGGACGTGGAAAATGTCAAACTCTGAAAAGTTAGAGATGATTCTTTTTACCTCTTCAAGATATTTTTGTAAGATGGGCTCGTTTGCCGAGTATTGCCCCTTGATCTGTGAAACTACTAACTATGAGTCACTGAAAACTGACACTCGCTCTGCTCCGAACTCATGAACCATCTTGAGGCCCGCAAGAACTGCCTCGTACTCCGCTTGATTGTTTGATGTTTGGAACTCGAATTTCAATGAATATTCCATGCACAATCCTTCGGGGTTTTCAATGATGACCCTGGCTCCAGCTCCTTTCCTGTTGCTCGATCCATCTACATACACTGACCATAAATTCTGAGAGGTATCCGAGGGGATATCTGTGAACTCGGTGACGAAGTCAGCCAGAACTTGAGATTTAATTGCCTTCCTCGGTTCATAGGTGATGTCAAATTCAGACAATTCGACAGACCATGAAACCATTCTGCCTGCTAGGTCGGGTTTGGGAAGAACTTGTCTGAGAGGTTGAGCTAATCTTACCAATATTCTGTGTGCCTGAAAATATTGTCTCAATCTCCGAGCCGACGTAACCAAATAGTACACAAGTTTCTCAAGCTTTTGATATCTCAATTCTGATCCTTGAAGTGCTCGGCTAACAAAATATACGGGGGCTTCCATTCCCGAATCTTCTCGTACCAAAACCGAACTGACCGCTGCTTTTGCCACTGACATATATAGAATGAGGTTTTCCCCAGAAAGAGGGCTGTGGAGGACTGGTGGACTGGAAAGATACTCCTTCAATTGAACAAAAGCTTGCTCACAGTGCTCGTCCCAAAGGAAATCTTTGTTTTTCCTAAGGAGCTGATACCATGGCAAAGCTTTCCGAGCAGCCTGGGATAAGAATTTGGAGAGTGCCGCCACTCGGCCCGTGATTTTTTGAACTTCTTTAAGACTAGCTGGACTCCTCATTTCAAGGATTGCTTTGCATTTATCTGGATTGTCTTCAATACCTCTCTCGGTTAACATGAAACCGAGGAACGAACCGATTGGGACTCCGAACACGCACTTTTCAGGATTCAACCTCATGGAGTACTTTCTTACTCGATCCAGTATTGCCCTGAGGTCCTGGGCATGGTTTTCCTGCTGCCTGCTCTTTGCAATAATATCATCGATATATACCTCCATGTTTGAGCCAATCATGCCTTGAAAAACCTTGTTCATCATCCTCTGATAGGTAGCTCCCGCATTCTTCAACCCAAAAGGCATGACATTGTAATAATAAGTTGCCTTGTTGGTGATGAATGCGGTCTTATCTTGGTCGGCAGGAAACATTGGAATCTGGTTGTAACCAGAGTAAGCATCCATAAACGATAGAAGTTTGTAGCCAACTGAGCTGTCGACGAGCTTGTCAATAACAGGGAGTGGATATTGGTCTTTGGGATAGACTTTGTTCAAGTCTGTGTAATCGACACACATCCTCCATTTTCCATTGGGCTTTTTGACCAAGACGGTGTTAGCTAACCAGTCTGTATAGTCGATTTCCCGAATGAAACCTGCTCGGAGTAATTCAGCAACTTTTTCTTCAATAGCAGCGGCCTTTTCAGCACTAACCTTCCTTTTACGTTGTGCCACCGGTTTCGAACCCGAAATGATACTCAACTTATGACAAATAAAATTAGGGTTGATTCCAGGCATATCAGCTGAGGTCCAAGCGAACAGGTCCTTATTTGAAATCAACAGTGCGGTCAATTCATCTTTAACACTTGTGGGTAGCTCGGAACCGATTTTCACTTGTCTAACGGGATCGTCGGACAGCATCAGGAATTCCCACTGTCCCTTTGGGGTTGGTCTATTTCTGTCGGAGTGGTCCCGCATATCCAGATCTGCCAAGTTAATGTTGCCCTTACCCAAAGAGACTCTTTCCAAATTGCTCTGATCCTTGTTTTTAACTTTCCCCAAACTGGCGTTGTAACATTTTCTCGCTGCCTCTTGTTCAGCCTTGACTGTTACGACTCTATCATCAGTTCCGACGAACTTCATAGCTAAATGAACTGTTGAAACTACCGCCCCGAATGCTTGCAAAGAAGTTCTCCCAAGAATGGCGTTGTAAGCCGCTGGACAATCTACCACCAAAAATTTGACTATCTCGGTTGTGGCCGAAGGCTGTTGTCCGAGAGTTACAGGAACTTGGATGTATCCCTTAGGCTCAATGGTGTCTCTCGTGAAACCAATTAATTCTCCTTCAAAAGGAGTGAGATTGCACTCCCTGAGTTTAAGAGCTTTGAATAGAGGGAAAAACATAATGTCTGCTGAGCTCCCTTGATCGATAAAGACTCGTTTTACCTCGTAATTACCAATAAGGGAAGTGATCACCATGGGGTCATTATGACCTGGAAGGATTGCATCCAAATCGCCGTCATAAAAAATAATGGGAACGTTTTTTGTTGATCTTTTGGCTATGGGTTTTTGACTGATTGCTAAAATTTGGTTAATGTACTTCTTTCTGTCGGCCTTCTTCTCTCCACCTCCAGCAAAACCTCCTGCAATAGTGTTAACTAAGAATTCATTTTTAGTAGGGTTTGTATCAGTTGTAACATCCTCACTTTTAATAGTTAATTTTAGTTTTTATTAAAATCAGAGTTTGAAAATTCTTTTTAACTTTTGATTACTTATGAAAATTCTCTGGAAAATCCGGCAGAGTTTCCTCTGTTTTTCGGACTTCCCAAAATTTTCCTTCTTATAAACCTGTCAGTCCAGAATTGTTCAAAAATATAAACACAACATATTAAAAACCAGTTCAGGTCCTAATGCCCGATCAGTAACAGTCTCAGGGCAGATAACTACACATATTGTAAGTTACAAAAACAACAGTTTATACATAATAAAAACCCACTCAAGGTATCACAAATTTCACTCCACGTAGTGGAGGGTTTCCAGTTCGGCCTGCGACAGTGTAAGCTCCGCTCCCGTACCTGTAAAATGATATCAAGAAGGGTAGCATTACACAGAACTTAAAAAGATAAATCCTAAAAGAAGACATAGCAAATAACTAAGCCTACTTACTTATTAGCTTACTTTATTCATAATTATTCACATAATTAATCTCTTTTAGTTCTTCACTTATTCTCACATTCTTTTAATTAATAGTTCTCTTTTCTTTCTTTCCTTCTCATTCTTTTATCCATTTTCCATTCTTTTTCCTTTTAATCGATACGCCTTACCAGGCTCGCATCGATGCCGATACGCCTTCCTAGGCTCGCACCGGACTTTTATTTTCTTTTTAATCGTCTTTTCTTTTCTTTTAATCGACACGCCTTCCTAGGCTCGCATCGATGCCGATACGCCTTCCTAGGCTCTCACCGGACTTTTATTTTCTTTTTAATCTTTTTAATCGACACGCCTTCCTAGGCTCGCATCGACGCCGATACGCCTTCCTAGGCTCGCACTGGACTTCCATTTTTCCTTTTTAATCGACACGCCTTCTCAGGCTCGCATCGATGCCGATACGCCTTCCTAGGCTCGCATCGGACTTCCATTTTCTTACCTTTCTTTCTCTTTCTTTTTCTTTCTCTTTCTCTTTCTTTCTCTTTCTTTTCCTTTCTCTTTTTCTTTTTCTTTCTCTTCTCTTTTTCCCTTTTTCTTAATTATATGTCTTTTCTCTTTTTTTTTGATTCATTGTATTTTTCTCTTTTTCTCTCATTTCTTCATTTATAGATTTATTATTACATTATTTACTTTTCACTCTTTTCAATATCCTTCTTTCTTTTCCTTTTTATTCTTTTCTTCATTTTCTTTTTCTTATAATTTAAATAATTCTTTTATTCTCATCTAAATCTTTTAGCCTTTATCCTTATTTATGACTTATCACATTTTCTACGTTTCTACTTCATTCTTTTTCTCTTTGTTAGTTTCCCCCAATCTTATCCAACTCTAATCAATACGGTCCAATATAGTATATTCTAGTTCTCGTTACTAGTTCTTAATTATTTCTCAGTTTCCTTATCTCAATCAATTACCCAACTCATTGTTCCTATTTCATTAACTATATTAGTTTTAATTGCTCTATTCTCTTAATCTAACTTTTCAATTATTTTACTCCAACTTCCGCATAATGTTCTCTCTCTTAGTTTTCTTATCTTTTCGTGAACCCGCTTATCGTTTTCCTTATTTTATATTAAATCTTAATTCATCATTTTATTTCTATTCTCTACTTTACTCTGCGTGCATTCCTTATTCCTTGTTCTAGACTCTCTTTTACCCTTTTTGTTTCTTTACCTCCCCTATAGCTTTTACTTTATAATTTCCCACATTTTGTTTTATATTAACTATTTCAATATCCTAAATACGCTCATCCATTCCGGGACTTATTCTATGCTCATACATCTTATTCCCTAAGGTGTGGTTTCTCGTCACAATTTTATTTACTTTATTTCTATCAACGGGTACCCTAAGGTTCATTAACATACTTTTAATTACTCTATTCCTAGCTACCACTATATAATCCTAGAATTTACTTCTTAAGCAAAGGTAACGCGAACCCTCTTACCTCGGGCTTTTTAAATAGAACCTGGATTTTAACTCGGTGACGATGACGGCGTCGGTGTTGCTCCTCGCTAGCGCGAAACGATCGTGACCAAACCGAGGCAAGGCTTCGAGCTCCGAGGTTCCCGACATGAGCCCAGCACGATCACGGACCGGTAACGGCGTCAGGGAGATCCGTGGAGAGAGAGAGAGAGAGCTCGTGGGTGTGAGAGAGGCTATGGTGGTTTGGTGATGGTGGTGGTCACCACCGCGAGTGGCGGCTGTGGTGGTGAGGGGCGGTGGTGGTGTGTATGTGGAGAGGGAGAGAGAGAGCTTGTGGGTAAGAGAGAGATCAGAGTCAAGGGAAGAGAAACAAGGAGAGGGAGAGGGAGAGGTCTTGATGGTGGCGGGTTCCTTGGTGGTGGCGGCCGGAGGCGGTGGCCGTGAGTGGGGAGGAGAGAGAGAGGGTGTTTGTGAGGGAAGGAGGGAGAGGGAACAAGAGAGGGAGAGAGACCGGTTGAGGGAGAGAAGGAGGGTGGCCACGGTGGGGTGGCTTAGGGCGGCGGCCCTGGGTGGTTGAAGGCCGTGGAGGAGGGAGGAAAAAGGGGGTTGGCGGTGGAGAGAGAAAACAGAGGGAAGAGAGTGAGGAAGACGAGGGTTTCCCCTCGATTTAAAGCCAACCCGACGATTTTCGCTTAAGCGAAATTCATTCGCTTAAGCGAATTGGCATCAACACTGTCACGAACGATTTTCGCTTAAGCGAAATCTGTTAGCTCAAGCGAACTCGATTTATGTTGCCACTGAAGCTGTTTCACTTAAGCGAAATATTTTCGCTTAAGCGAAATGAGCAGATACTGCTGTTTCATTTTTCTATTTTTCTTCTATTTTCTTCCGAACTTCAAACCTCCATAACTTCTTCATTCACCGTCGGATCTTGCTCAAATTTGACGAGCAACTTCCTAAAAATCATATCTTCATATCCAACGGTGGGAATTGTGTTTGGAGTCTTAAATCTTTTATTTTAATTTTCCCCTTATTATTATATTTATTATCGATTTATTTATTTTCTGGCCCGATCCTAACTTCGATTCAACGCTCCTTTCTTCTCTAATTCTCTTAGTATTATTATTATTTCCTTCTAATGCTAAATTTATCATTTGGGATACCTATTTGTGGTTTATTATTTTCATTTTAATTATTCTAATTATTATTTATTTATCTATTTTCGGGTTTAAAATTCGGGATGTTACATTTCTCCCCCACTTATTTGAATTTTGTCCCCGAAATTCCATTTGTCCCTTAACTTGGAGGAGTATCCCTTGACATAGATTCCACCCATGTCATTTCAATTCCTTTGGTTTCAATCTTTCCTTTAAGGAAGTTCTAAGTAAGGGTTCTGCGGTATAATTATTCGCCTCATGTTTGGTTTATCTCAGCTACTCAGAAATCCGCGCAATACACAGAGTCTTACGAGACTGAGACAATTATTTGCGGTGCTCCGACATAACCTCTTAAGTGAGACTTCACTTCGCGACTCTGTTTATTCCCTGTTCGTTTCTTACTCATTCAAGTGAGTCTAGTGAGGTCGCCCTTCAAATCCACTTTGGCTATATCTGCGTTATACTCCGGTGGTACTTTCCTTCCGTTCGTATAACGAGTTCAATTTGGTATAGGGGTTCCTACGGGTTATGGTTTGATCGTCGGACATTGAGTCCGGCTCGATGCGATCTTCCTTACGCTTCGTTACCGTCCTACATTCCACCTTGCTACTCGGATAGGATTTACAATTTTCTTATTGTTAAAGTTCCATCTTCCATTCCTTGGATTGAAATCCTCCCTCACTTAGCATCAACATACTTGATTATGTCCCTGCTAGGGGGGTATGCTCATTCGTTATTCAGAATTTCATACTTAAGTTTCTCGACCGGTGTCCAAGGTTAGAAGGGGTGTGTGGATAGTTATCCATCGGTAGGCATCGAACCATGTTGGGTTTCTACGTCTTGGTGAATTCTCACCGCTGCATCTAAGATGCTTGAAATTCAAAGAGAGTGAAGATGAAAAGAAGAAACACGAAGCACTCAAGGATGGGTTTCATAGTCTTCATACGACAACCCAGGATGTACTGGATACATGTCAAGCAAGAAGACAATGGAGATTATCCTTAAGTGTGCGTTTCCTATGGAACTACCGTCGATTTGATTTGGTTTTGACAGAGGCACTTGGTGCAACGGCTACAACTTGTTTCCCTTGAGGGAATCGTTTGGGAACTTAACTAGGTTCTTAAGTGAATTCTAATTCCTAATGGTGAGCATGATTTACTCATTTACTTGGGTCAGTCTCGGGGTGGATATCCTGCTAATTCATCCAGTTTCGACTTGTTCGCGAATAACCACATCGGATTCTGGATGAAATGTGTAATGAGTTTTGGGCTTTTAGTTTGACTTTCCATGAAGTCTAAGGACGTTCACTACGGGTTCGCTCGATTCAGTTCTCTCGCGAGTTCTATTCGCGGCTACACTACTAGTAAGTAGGTGCATTGTCTTAAGACTCCTATTCGTCTGTTTTGATTTTTTTTATTGGAGTGTCAATGATATCAACCACTAATAGTTGCGAAGATCGAGGTGATCAGTCTCAATCTCACATCTATTAATAGCAACATCATCGTCAAGTTTATTGATGTTATCGTCCCCTAGCAGATGTAAGAATCAGAGTGATCAATTCTATCCTTACATTCTACCAGTGGCAATACCATCATTGTGTTCGGTGAAACTTTAGCTAATGTATTACCATTTATTGATTTCTTTTTAAATTAAATCGAATATGTATACCTTATGCAAAATGTTTTTTTTTATTTAAATAGTTATTCTAAATAAATATCTGGTATATAGTTAACACTAAAAGTACCTCGGGTGAGTTCATTCGCTCCCTTCACCTATACGTCCAGGACAGTTTGTCCCCATGTGTCCTGGTAGTCCGCATATATAGCAGAGACCCTGTTTTCTGTGCTGCCTCAACATTAGGCACAGTTTCCGGTGGAGTTTCCCACATAGTGGACATGGTGGTCTGTTTCTCGGGGCATTCACATCTGGAGCTCTGTCCATTGGCACCATTGCCATAGAATTGATGTCGGCATGTGTATCGGATTCCTGAACCGGTACATTGCCTCTGCTAGAACCTTCAGCCACTGTATCATCCTGTTCCTATCTTCGGATGTCTTCCGCTTCAATCCCTTCTCATAAGTACTAGCCATATTCACTAGTTGGGCCAAATTATCTATGTTCTGAAATTCAAAGGCTACTTTGATCTCAGTGCGAAGTCCTGCTTCGAACTTGATGCACTTAGTTCTTTCATCAGCATCCCTATAGTTCCCAGAATACCGGATGAGGTCTTCGAAGTGTGCGGCATATTCTCCAACGCATATACTTCCCTGTGTTAAATTCAGGAATGCCAGCTCTTTTTCTCGGCGGACATCTTCCGGAAAGTACTTCCCTAGGAACCTGATTCTGAACACATCCCAGGTGATCTCCTGGTTAGCGATCTCCATTTCCTTTCGTACACGCTCCCACCAATATTCGGCTTCTCCAGTGAGGATGTACGCCGCCAAAAGAACTATCTGCTCCGCAGGCGGTGAAATCGTGCGGAAAATCTTCTCCAATTCTTGGAGCCATCTCTGAGCTGCATCCGGATTGTAGCCACCTTCAAACATGGGCGGATCGTTCTGCATGAATCTAGCTAGCCAATCGATGCCCATTGAGCCAGATGTTTGGTGGAGTGCGGCGGCTGCTGCTGCTGCGGCTGTTGCTACTGTCTCAGCCTGATTCAGATTCATTTGGACCAGATTTTCTAGTATAGCAGCCATTCTTTCATCCTGTGTACGTCTCCGAGGCATGGTAACTAAGTTCTGGAAAAAGAGAACGTTATTCCACAATTTACTAAAAACTCTTATTTAAATATATCTATTTATCTATTCTAAGACTTGACACTATTACTTGATTACTCGCTGGGTGAGTAATCAATAGGAGTTGTGAGTCCAAACTCCAGGGCCGAGGGAAACTACTCTGATACCATAAATGTAACATCCTCACTTTTAATAGTTAATTTTAGTTTTTATTAAAATCAGAGTTTGAAAATTCTTTTTAACTTTTGATTACTTATGAAAATTCTCTGGAAAATCCGGGCAGAGATTCCTCTGTTTTTCGGACTTCCCAAAATTTTCCTTCTTATAAACCTGTCAGTCCAGAATTGTTCAAAAATATAAACACAACATATTAAAAACCAGTTCAGGTCCTAATGCTCGATCAGTAACAGTCTCAGGGCAGATAACTACACATATTGTAAGTTACAAAAACAACAGTTTATACATAATAAAAACCCACTCAAGGTATCACAAATTTCACTCCACGTAGTGGAGGGTTTCCAGTTCGGCCTGCAACAGTGTAAGCTCCGCTCCCGTACCTGTAAAATGATATCAAGAAGGGTAGCATTACACAGAACTTAAAAAGATAAATCCTAAAAGAAGACATAGCAAATAACTAAGCCTACTTACTTATTAGCTTACTTTATTCATAATTATTCACATAATTAATCTCTTTTAGTTCTTCACTTATTCTCACATTCTTTTAATTAATGGTTCTCTTTTCTTTCTTTCCTTCTCATTCTTTTATCCATTTTCCATTCTTTTTCCTTTTAATCGATACGCCTTACCAGGCTCGCATCGATGCCGATACGCCATACCAGGCTCGCATCGATGCCGATACGCCTTCCTAGGCTCGCACCGGACTTTTATTTTCTTTTTAATTGTTTTTTCTTTTCTTTTAATCGACACGCCTCCTAGGCTCGCATCGATGCCGATACGCCTTCCTAGGCTCGCACCGGACTTTTATTTTCTTTTTAATCTTTTTAATCGACACGCCTTCCTAGGCTCGCATCGACGCCGATACGCCTTCCTAGGCTCGCACCGGACTTCCATTTTTCCTTTTTAATCGACACGCCTTCTCAGGCTCGCATCGATGCCGATACGCCTTCCTAGGCTCGCATCGGACTTCCATTTTCTTACCTTTCTTTCTCTTTCTTTTTCTTTCTCTTTCTCTTTCTTTCTCTTTCTTTTCCTTTCTCTTTTTCTTTTTCTTTCTCTTCTCTTTTTCCCTTTTTCTTAATTATATGTCTTTTCTCTTTTTTTTTGATTCATTGTATTTTTCTCTTTTTCTCTCATTTCTTCATTTATAGATTTATTATTACATTATTTACTTTTCACTCTTTTCAATATCCTTCTTTCTTTTACTTTTTATTCTTTTCTTCATTTTCTTTTTCTTATAATTTAAATAATTCTTTTATTCTCATCTAAATCTTTTAGCCTTTATCCTTATTTATGACTTATCACATTTTCTACGTTTCTACTTCATTCTTTTCTCTTTGTTAGTTTCCCCCAATCTTATCCAACTCTAATCAATACGGTCCAATATAGTATATTCTAGTTCTCGTTACTAGTTCTTAATTATTTCTCAGTTTCCTTATCTCAATCAATTACCCAACTCATTGTTCCTATTTCATTAACTATATTAGTTTTAATTGCTCTATTCTCTTAATCTAACTTTTCAATTATTTTACTCCAACTTCCGTATAATGTTCTCTCTCTTAGTTTTCTTATCTTTTCGTGAACCCGCTTATCGTTTTCCTTATTTTATATTAAATCTTATTTCATCATTTTATTTCTATTCTCTACTTTACTCTGCGTGCATTCCTTATTCCTTGTTCTAGACTCTCTTTTACCCTTTTTGTTTCTTTACCTCCCCTATAGCTTTTACTTTATAATTTCCCACATTTTGTTTTATATTAACTATTTCAATATCCTAAATACGCTCATCCATTCCGGGACTTATTCTATGCTCATACATCTTATTCCCTAAGGTGTGGTTTCTCGTCACAATTTTATTTACTTTATTTCTATCAACGGGTACCCTAAGGTTCATTAACATACTTTTAATTACTCTATTCCTAGCTACCACTATATAATCCTAGAATTTACTTCTTAAGCAAAGGTAATGCAAACCCTCTTACCTCGGGCTTTTTAAATAGAACCTGGATTTTAACTCGGTGACGATGATGGCGTCGGTGTTGCTCCTCGCTAGCGGGAAACGATCGTGACCAAACCGAGGCAAGGCTTCGAGCTCCGAGGTTCCCGACACGAGCCCAGCACGATCACGGACCGGTAACGGCGTCGGGGAGATCCGTGGAGAGAGAGAGAGCTCGTGGGTGTGAGAGAGGCTATGGTGGTTTGGTGATGGTGGTGGTCACCACCGCGAGTGGCGGCTGTGGTGGTGAGGGGCGGTGGTGGTGTGTATGTGGAGAGGGAGAGAGAGAGCTTGTGGGTAAGAGAGAGATCGGAGTCAAGGGAAGAGAAACAAGGAGAGGGAGAGGGAGAGGTCTTGATGGTGGCGGGTTCCTTGGTGGTGGCGGCCGGAGGCGGTGGCCGTGAGTGGGGAGGAGAGAGAGAGGGTGTTTGTGAGGGAAGGAGGGAGAGGGAACAAGAGAGGGAGAGAGACCGGTTGAGGGAGAGAAGGAGGGTGGCCACGGTGGGGTGGCTTAGGGCGGCGGCCCTGGGTGGTTGAAGGCCGTGGAGGAGGGAGGAAAAAGGGGGTCGGCGGTGGAGAGAGAAGCAGAGGGAAGAGAGTGAGGAAGACGAGGGTTTCCCCTCGATTTAAAGCCAACCCGACGATTTTCGCTTAAGCGAATTGGCATCAACACTGTCACAAACGATTTTCGCTTAAGCGAAATCTGTTAGCTCAAGCGAACTCGATTTATGTTGCCACTGAAGCTATTTCCCTTAAGCGAAATGAGCAGATACTGCTGTTTCATTTTTCTATTTTTCTTCTATTTTCTTTCGAACTTCAAACCTCCATAACTTCTTCGTTCACCGTCGGATCTTGCTCAAATTTGACGAGCAACTTCCTAAAAATTATATCTTCATATCCAACGGTGGGAATTGTGTTTGTAGTCTTAAATATTTTATTTTAATTTTCCCCTTATTATTATATTTATTATCGATTTATTTATTTTCTGGCCCGATCCTAACTTCGATTCAACGCTCCTTTCTTCTCTAATTCGCTTAGTATTATTATTATTTCCTTCTAATGCTAAATTTCTCATTTGGGATACCTATTTGTGGTTTACTATTTTCATTTTAATTATTCTAATTATTATTTATTTATCTATTTTCGAGTTTAAAATTCGGGATGTTACATCAGTAGCTGGAGTGGGGTCGGTTCTCTGTCTCCCGGTGTTTCTATCGTCTGGAGACCTACTTCTTTGGCATTTGGATTTTACTGGCGACTGAGATCTGTTCCTGCCTCTTCGGTCGGCTGCATCCCTGATATATTGTTGTAGTTTACCATCTCTGATCATTTCTTCGATTAGATCCCTCAACCAGATACACTCGTCGGTCGTATGGCCATAACCTTTATGGAAGTCACAGTACTTTGACCTATCACGCTGTGCGCCCTTTCTTAAAGACGGAGGTCTTTGGGCAGAGCGTAAGTCGGTCTGCATTGTTTCCCTCAGGATTTGACTCCTTGGAACAGTTAGAGGAGTGTATTCCTGAAATTTATTCCTTGGAGGAATCCTTCGGTCCCGATCATTCCTATCTTGTCTGCCACCAAAACGTTCGTCATGCTTTTGTTTGCTCTGGCCTTGAGGGTCGGCTCGCTGTCTTTCTTCCCTGACTTTCTGTCCTTTATGAAATTCCTCCAAATTGATGAACTTATTTGACCTCTGTCTCAGCTCGGCCATATCTTTTGGAGGTTTCCCAATCAATGACTTTCTGAAATCCCCCGACTGTAAACCTTGCGTGAACAATAGTACTGCCACACCAGGCTCTAACCGAGGAACCGAGCTAGCTTCCGCATGAAAACGCGAAAGGTAATCTTTCAATGATTCATCTTGTTTTTGGGTGACTGCCGCTAAGGTGTGGTCGGATTTAGGCTGGATGCAACTAGCCGTGTATCTGTTTAAAAACACTCTTTTCATCTCCTCCCAAGAATTTATTGAGTTCCGAGGGAGGGATGAATACCAACGTAACACTGACGGTTCTAGGGTCATGGAAAAGGCTCGGCATTTCATCTCCTCCCCTCCTCCGTAATAATTCATCGCTCCCTCATAAGAGACAATATGGTCCACTGGATCGGTTAGGCCGTTATAATTTGGTACATTAGAAGGGCCCAAGTATCCTTGGGGGGTTTGAAACGCCATGATATATGGAGTAAAGGGATGACCAGGGTGGAAATCACCCTGATCCTGATTCATGGTGGGGTTAGCATGGATATTTTGTGGTGGGGGAAGTTGCATTATCGGAAGTGGTTGTGGGTCCATGGTTTGCGTCATTGGGTTTTGGGGTGGTATGGCGGTCGGTTGGCTCTGGGCAATCCTTGCCATAGCTTGTTGTTGAAGGTCGGCAATAGCACGTCCTTGTTGTTCGATTAAGGCCGTTTGCCTATTGAGAATGTTGATCATCTCTTGCTCTCGAGCCCGAACTGATGCAGATGTTGTATAAGACATGCTGATAGAATGGCTATGGCGAGAGTTTCCAGGTGCAGTTCTTCCTGGATTCAATCTGGTTCTAGGTGTTGTACTTATGTGGTCTGGATTGGATGGGATAGGAGGGGTGCGTTGGGTGTTTTGCCCATGGTGTGCTCGGGTTCCCATGGTCCTAGATGTGTTTCGGGTAGTTGGGGCTGTGCTACTTGAATCACCATGGGTGGAGGGAGGCGGTGTAGGAGGGGGGTGGTGGTGGTGGAGGCAGTATGGTTCGTAAAACTTGGAGTGGTTGGGGATTGCTCCCAGTTCTAGGATGAGAAGATTGTGGGGTTTGGGAGTGAGTAGCGTGATTACTACTACGATTATGGCTACGATGAGGGTGTGGATGACTTTGTGAATGGTTAGGTGGCTGGGGATTATTCCCTGCCCCAGAATGGGATGTTCGTGGCGGTTTCCCATTATTTCCACGATTATGGTTGAGAACGTCGCGCAGATCGCCCGCAGACTGAGGCTGCGGGTCATTGTTATCAGCGTTTCTGGGCCTGCCACGGGTGCGGGTGATGCGATCACGGAGGTCACCAACTTGACTTCTGGTGGTGACCATGATGGTGGTGGTGGGAATGATATGTTACTCAGTCCCCACAGACGGCGCCAATGTAGTGTCCTTAATCAAGATCAGCCTTGAAGCTATGGAAAAGCCTCAAAGAATGACCTCAATAAAGAGATTAATGTAGGACTTATAGGATTTCTGCGTATCCAGTTGGGATAAACAGGTTATCCCTAGTCAACAATGTGTGTGCGAGTGTCAACTTAGGGTTGAGAAGACGTACCTTAGCCCCTATAGCATGGTGGTTCTTATAGGGGATTACCTGTGTGTCATGGGCCGTTCTGATAAGGCTTCTGAAGAGGAAGAATTTGAGTAGGATTCGTTGAGGCCATGATAAGATCATACCCATAAATCCCGTATGCGATAAGTCTTTATCCATTACCGTTATATCTAACCAAGTATCGTGGGAATCTAGGAGAAGTGGCTAAGCTTGATGAGACTGTAAGTGATAGAGATAAGGATGAAAATCCTGTGTTCAGGGTTAATCTCATAAGCGTATTACACCTCTGTAAAAACCCAGTTTTCTCGGTGTTTCATTCCGACCGTAGGTGTGACACCCTTCCGGATTACCCAAATATAATATAGTATTTATGCTTTATATTGGATAATATATGGACTTGTGAGCTAAGAAAATATGGTAATAAAATTTTCTTTAAAGCGGGTGCACAATTCATCTAATGGAACTCTTGGAGAATAAATTCTAAAATCCTTTAAAACACTTGTATCGAGTTCGGCGATTTCTAAAACCTTTTCTCAAGCAGGATAACATTCATTCTTTAGAAATTTCTTTACATTTTACAATCAATTGAAGCTACCCATACTTTTTTCAATAAAACTGATACCGTCAATTAATACTTATAGCCGAGCTCATTTATAAGTTAAATCAGAGTAAACGGAAATTACTGGACTATGCAACTGATATAATATAAACATAGATTTTCATATATACGAAAGAGTCATACATACATAGTCCATGAGATAAGTCACTAGGTTCCAAAATATAGCAAGTCCATTTAAATAGATCTACATCACTATGATACTATAACCCTAGAGTAAAACATATGTACAATATATACATCATCAAAATACAACCCCAGGGATAGTCACGTAGATCCATCAGCATCAGATGCAGTAGTAGTAGCAGCAGTAGTCTCCCAAAAACATAGGTAATAAGGTAGTAGCATCATCATCACAGCAGCAACAGCACATCTCCTCCACACACCGGATCCTCGGATCCACATCATACACCATATACATGTACCTAGGGATCATCGTCCCTCCAGTCACTCCCAGTAGAATGCACGACAGGCTCGCTCCCACTCTCGTCCTCCACCGGATCCTCCTCGATCTCATCCGAAGGAGAGTGTACCCTACCACTGGGTACCGGGTCAGGTGATGGTGAAACCCTGACGGGGCTCCTCGGATAAGAAGGGGGAGTCTCCTCGCGGACAACTCTCGAAGTAAAAAGGTGAGAGCCGGTAGGTCGAAAATGAAAACTATGGTAAGAGCGAGCTGGTCGCATGGGAGGTGGTCCATGATAAGTATAAAACGGGGGTACATGCATAGTGTATATGATGGGAATCCTAAACCTATGAGGACGAAATCGCATCAGCGGGTTAGGGTGGTAGAATGTGAACTCTACCTCCCCCTCATACACCGCGCGATGGTCCTCATAGATCCATACGCCACTAGGAAGTGGCCGGATCTCGATGCAAGCAATGTAACGAGACATCACCTACAAGGGCATAAGGGTAAGCAATTCTATACACGTAATCAATAGAGAATAAATTGTGCAATATGAATATGTAATATGCATCAATTAACAACAATCACATATAGCACTTAGCAGTTAATGAATGCACATAGGATGCTTACACTTATTTCATTTATCACAATTAATTTAAATGAGTGGCATGATGCATGACTTTAGCTCTCAAGCCTATCTCCATCATACTATGTCACTCTCTGACGTCCATCCCTGACAACCCAGCACTCAACAGTGCGTTGTATTCCTAGGTATACAACAATTCGTACATTCACCTAGAATGTACACGACAAGCTTGGTATCCATGCCACCCAAGCATATCCCGTCATCTAAACGGACCGTCATCCAAACGGTATAACCATATCGGCATTCACTCAGCCGACCACGTCAACGACGTGTCATCAAGCAAGCGTATTGGCACTCCCAGAGGCCCTCCACATGTTTATCAAAAACATGATATACGTCCTACCAACCAAACTCCAGAATGAATGCATTACCTTACTTAAAAGAGATTGATTGACGTTTTATCCTTTTATTAATACATTACGTGCCTCCCGAGCAACGTATCATTATTCAAATGAAAACCTCATAACGTCAATCAATTTCCTCTAAGTCCAGGATCACTTGGTTTATTGACCTCTAAGAGTTACAAAATGACTTAGAATTGAAAATGGTATTTTTAAGTATCTGACTAAAAATACTCAAGTTTTCTCCAAAATACTCGAGTAGTTAATCATTTTCCAGATTCTACTCGAGTTGTTCATAATTATACTCGAGTCGTTCATGTCTTTTCAGAGATTTAGGGTTTCAGGTTTTTATAAATGTACTCGAGTATTTCATGAGATACTCGAGTATTCCATAACCCAGAATACTCGAGTAGTTCATACATTACTCGAGTGTTCAATCTGATTCCCAAGTTGGTGCGCCAATTTTCACTCTAGTGCACCACGAAATACTCGAGTGTTAAGCCAAATACTCGAGTATATGCAGACAGAACAGAGTGAAACTTGGTTTTTACATACCATTTCAATTTCTAAACACTTTTAATCCAAACCAGTGATCACAATAGTTCACATACCATATATTGAACATGTTGCAATACTCATTTCATATCAAATAACCAATTTGACAGAGAATCAACCATTTATGCATAATTTACACAATTTAGCAACTCAACACCTCAAATTGCAAAATAAGCATAACACTCATAAAACAATGGTCATTTAAGTTTGCATGCATGGTATAAAACTTGCTCAACATAGTTTTAGAGCAAAGCTTGGTCTCCAAACCAAAGTTCCTATTCAATCTAAGCCCTTAGAGCCTCTTGGTGGCTCTCTAACACAAATAATGGAATTTAATCTCTATCTAGTGAATATAATTACTTCCCCTTACCTCTCAGATGTGAATCAACATAAAGAAATCCAAAGAAAGCTCTCCAAACCCAGAAATCAACTTGAACTTCACATGCAGAGCAGTTTTGAATGCATCACCAAAACCGAATTGGTTTACCCACAAAACAGAGATAAGAATTGGGGAAAATTAGATTTCTAGACTCTATACAACATCAACTAACTAAAGGAATTAAGTTTGAGACTCAGGGATTCACGAGCTTACCGAAATCGATGATCAAAGTAAGCTCCAGACACCAACTCAAGCAAGGACAGGACAGCTTCACTTCAAGCCTTCGATTCTCTCAATCCACAGACTCAAACCTCACAACTTTGGTGTCTATACAAAGCTCGTGATGTGAGCTTTGTATTGGTGTATCACTCAAAGCCTAACACTTAGAATCAAAGAAGAATCGAACAAGACGAATTCGAAACCCTAACTATGTCAACACAAGCAAGATTGAGCAAAATTCCCACGAATTCGTGGTTGATAAGATTATATAGACATGGAGAAGGTCCATGCAGTGCGACACGACAACTAGGGTGGTGGCAAGATGATGATTTCGTGTCAACGACACGGAATCGTTGGCGGTGACTCACCAAACGCACTCACTCGTGCAGTTTGACCCAGAATACTCGAGTTTTTCAGAAAATACTCGAGTATTTTTCCCAAATTTTGAAAATTAATTATTTTATTTACTTTCCCTCCAAAACCTTTCCTATAATTGCTTCTAGGTCCCAACCCAGGGACTAATATGCAAAATATACATTTTAGGCATTTAAATTATTTACTAAATAATTTCTCACATGCAAGCTAATTACATACACATATTTTAATCAAGGATTAATTTGAAAACTATTAATTATAATTAAATTATAATTAACATTTCATTAATCGGGGATTAAAATTTTGGGGTGTTACACTACTCCCCCACTTACAAGGAATTTCGTCCCCGAAATTCAACTCATACAAACAAGTCAGGATAATCCTGACGCATCTTATCCTCTAGTTCCCAAGATGCTTCTATCACATCTCCACAGACCCAGACAACTTTGATCAGATGGATGTCCTTCCCTCTAAGCTGCTTGATTCTTTGATCTTCGATGCGAACTGGTACAGCTTTGAAGGTTAAGTTCTCATGAACTTCTAAGTTATCCGGTTGGATTCTAAGGACAATGGTGGGGTCATGGACATATTTCTTCAACTGAGACACATGGAACACATTGTGGAGGTTAGCTAATGATGGAGGCAGAGCCAATTGATAAGCTACTGGGCCGACTCTTTTGAGGATTTGGTAGGGACCAATGAATTTAGGTGATAGTTTCTGAGTTTTCAAGGCTCTACTAACACCTTTGGTTGGTACTATTCTAATAAACACATGGTCTCCTTCGGCGAACTCTAATGGTTTTCTTCTCTTATCAGCATAGCTTTTCTGCCTACTTTGAGCTACCCTCATCTTTTCTTGTATCATCCTGATCTGTTCCGTGGTCTCTTGCACAAAGACTGGTCCAACCAGAGAATTCTCCCCCACTTGGAACCAACATAACGGCGTCTGGCACTTTCTCCCATACAAAGCTTCAAATGGTGCCATTCCAATACTCGTGTGGTAACTTTTGTTGTAAGTGAATTCCACGAGTGGCAACATCTGTTCCCAGCTCCCTTGACCTTCCAACGCACAGGCTCGCAAAATGTCCTCCAATGACTGAATAGTCCTCTCCGTTTGGCCATCAGTCTGAGGATGGTATGCAGAACTCAGTTTCAATCTTGAACCCAAGGCTCTATGCAGATCTTCCCTGAACTTCGATGTAAACCTCGGATCACGATCAGATACAATGCTTGATGGTACACCGTGCAGACGAACAATTTCTTTGATGTACAACTGGGTGAGCTTTTCCAACGAATAGCGCATATTCACGGGAATGAAATGCGCCGACTTGGTCAAACGATCCACTATCACCCAGATTGCATCATGACCAGTAGATGTCCTTGGCAATCCCGACACGAAGTCCATCGAGATGCTATCCCATTTCCACAATGGAATCTCCAAAGGAAGTAACTCTCCTCCTGGCCTTTGATGTTCCACCTTGGCCTTTTGACACACCAAACAAAAGGCCACATACTCCGCTACGTCTCTCTTCAAACCAGGCCACCAAAATAGCTTCTTTAAGTCCTGGTACATTTTGGTAGCTCCCGGATGCATACTCATCTTACTCTTATGTGCTTCGTCCAGAATCATCCTTCTTACTTCTAAATCACCAGGCACACAAATCCTGGTTTTAAAGCGAAGGATTCCATCCTTCCCTTCTTGAAACTCCAATTCCTTGCTTTCTTCCATTAACTTCCTCTTTTCCATGAGCTTCTCATCCTTGCGTTGCAATTCCCGAATCCTCTGTAGAAACTCATTAGCAATCTGCAGCATCCCCATCTTGATACTTGTCGGCTCCATTTGCATCGTCAGACTCAAATCCCGGAATTCCTCAATCAGTGCAGCTTCTCTGACCATCATTGCACTGATGTGCATTGCCTTTCTACTCAATGCATCTGCCACAACATTGGCCTTTCCAGGATGATAATGGAGTTCAAACTCATAATCCTTCAAAAACTCCATCCATCGGCGTTGCCTCATATTCAACTCCTTTTGATCAAAGAGGTACTTTAAACTCTTATGGTCACTGAACACCCGGAACGTAGTGCCATAGAGAGAGTGCCTCCAAATCTTTAAGGCAAACACCACAGCTGCCAACTCCAGATCGTGGGTTGGATAGTTCATCTCATGAACTTTTAGCTGTCTCGAGACATAAGCGACGACTTGCCCTTCTTGCATCAAAACACACCCAAGACCTTGTTTCGACGCGTCACAATACACATCAAAACTCTTTTGTGTATCGGGAAGAACCAATACAGGAGACGATGTCAACCTTTCCTTCAACTCTTGAAAACTCCTTTCACATTTCTTATCCCATAGAAATTGTTGATCTTTCCGAGTCAACTTCGTCAGAGGCAGTGCGATCTTCGAGAAACCTTCGATAAACCTTCTATAATAACCAGCCAAACCAAGGAAGCTTCTGACTTCCGTGACCGACTTTGGTTGCTCCCATTGCAAAACCGAACTTACCTTCGTCGGATCAACGGCTATTCCTTTGTCTGAAATCACATGCCCCAAGAACTTAACCTCCTTCAGCCAGAACTCACACTTTGTAAGTTTGGCATACAATTGCTTCTCCTTTAGGATGCTCAACACTATCCTCAAGTGTTCGGCATGCTCCTCCGGGCTCTTAGAGTAAATGAGAATATCATCAATGAACACAACCACGAACGAATCTAGATAAGGTCTAAAGATTCGATTCATGTAGTCCATGAAGATAGCTGGTGCATTAGTCAATCCGAACGGCATCACGACGTACTCATAGTGTCCGTATCGAGATCGAAATGCAATTTTAGAGATATCCTCTTCTCTAATTCTGATCTGATGGTACCCTGACCTCAAATCAATCTTGGAAAATACTGAAACCCCACGAACTTGATCCATAAGGTCATCTATCTGCGGCAATGGATACTTGTTCTTGATGGTGACCTTATTCAGCTGCCGATAGTCTATGCACATCCTCATGCTACCATCTTTCTTCTTGACGAATAAGACAGGAGCACCCCAAGGTGACACGCTTGGTCGAATCATCTATTTCTGCAGCAGCTCCTCAATCTGCTTCTTCATTTCCGCCATTTCCGGTGGTGCCATTCTATAGGAAGCGATAGAAATGGGACCAGCTCCCGGAATTAGGTCGATACCGAATTCAATCTCTCTTCTTGGTGGCAGACCAGGAATCTCGTCAGCAAACACTTCCGGAAACTCTCGGACAACAGGAATCTCTTCCATCTTCGGATCAACTTCCTCCATCTCAGTATTGAACAGACACACGTAACCAGATGGTTTTGGGTTTCTATAGGTTACCAGTTTTCTATCACAGTCAATGATCACTTGGTTCTGACTTAACCAGTCCATCCCCAAGATCACATCTAATTGTGCTAAGGGTAAGCAGATCAAATCTACTTCAGAGGTCCGTCCTAACACTTCTATACAACAGTTAAGACATGCTCTAGAAACAATTACAGGAGCATTGGTAGGAGTTTCTACTTTAAGAACATAAGGCATTTCAGACATGAGCAAGCCTAAACGGTTTACACATTCATATGAAACAAATGAATGCGTTGCACCAGAGTCAAACAAAACATGGCAAAACTGACCATTAAGCAAGTATTTACCTTGCACCAGATCAGAAGATCGATTCGCTTCCACACCACTAAGGGTGAAGACCCTTCCTTGAGTCACCGGTCTATTTGCAGTTTCTCTGGAGTTGACTTTGGCCGGTTCTTTGCAATCTCTTGCAAAATGCCCCGGCTTTCCACAATTAAAGCAACCACTTGTCCCCCAACACACACGGCCATAGTGATTGCGCTTGCACTTGTCGCAGAATGGAGCCTCGCTCCGATAGTCCCTTCTATCAGAACCACCAGCTTTTCCCTTACCTTTCCCTCGGCGATCATATGGACCTTTGCCTCGGTTGTTGGAACCTTTACGCCTCTGAGGTCCATAGCTCTGATTGTCCTTCTTTTCCGAGACTTGCACCTCCTCAGCTTTGGTGTCGTCTTCATACATCCTACACATCTCCATGAGTGCAGGAAAACTTTGAATCCGCTGATAGCTGAAAATTGACTTCAACTTTGGCCTCAATCCACCTTCAAACTTGATGCACTTGCTCCTCTCGTCTGGATTGTTCTGGTAGTATGGAGAGTACTTCATCAGTTCTTCAAACCTTGCCGCGTACTCGCCCACACTCAAGTTCCCTTGCTTCAACTGCAGAAACTCCACCTCCTTCTTCCTTCTCAGATCCTCAGGAAAATACTTCTGGAGAAACTTCTCCATAAATACTCCCCAACTTATCTCCCTTCCTTCATATTGTAAAAGCTGCATGGTGTGATTCCACCAATTCTCAGCCTCATCCTCCAGCATATAGGTTGCATATGCCACCTTCTGAGCATCCGAACATTCCAACGTCCTCAAAATCTTGTCCATAGTATGAATCCATATGTTGGCTTTCTCCGGTTTAAATCCTCCTTCAAACTTTGGCGGATTGCAGCTCCTAAAATCGGCCAGAGTCTTCGCCTCAGTGTTTCCCATATTACACTGATGGGGCGGATTAGCCGGTTGAGATGGTTGCTGAGACTGCCTTTGCATGGCTTCCAATACCGTGGTGATTCGCTCCAACATCGCGTTGGTGTGATTTTGGTTTCTAGTTGCCATATTAGACCTGCGCTATGGGCTTACGGTCACATATGTTGAACTTAAAGAAACTTCCATTACACCACCTATACTAAGGCTCTATCCTAAGCTTATTAGATCTACAATCAATTGCGTCTTGTACTCAAAAGAGACAAGATGCAAACAAATCAGGGGTAATACAAAACTCAATGAGTAATTTAATAACATTCAAAGTACTAAATACTTTGGAGATACCTGCTTGATGTTGATGGCTACCATTCTGGAACCACTTCTACTACTACAGGATCTGACTTTTGCTCTGATACCACTAAGTGTGACACCCTTCCGGATTACCCAAATATAATATAGTATTTATGCTTTATATTGGATAATATATGGACTTGTGAGCTAAGAAAATATGGTAATAAAATTTTCTTTAAAGCGGGTGCACAATTCATCTAATGGAACTCTTGGAGAATAAATTCTAAAATCCTTTAAAACACTTGTATCGAGTTCGGCGATTTCTAAAACCTTTTCTCAAGCAGGATAACATTCGTTCTTTAGAAATTTCTTTACATTTTACAATCAATTGAAGCTACCCATACATTTTTCAATAAAACTGATATCGTCAATTAATACTTATAGCCGAGCTCATTTATAAGTTAAATCAGAGTAAACGGAAATTACTGGACTATGAACTGATATAATATAAACATAGATTTTCATATATACGAAAGAGTCATACATACATAGTCCATGAGATAAGTCACTAGGTTCCAAAATATAGCAAGTCCATATAAACAGATCTACATCACTATGATACTATAACCCTAGAGTAAAACATATGTACAATATATACATCATCAAAATACAACCCCAGGGATAGTCACGTAGATCCATCAGCATCAGATGCAGTAGTAGTAGCAGCAGTAGTCTCCCAAAAACATAGGTAATAAGGTAGTAGCATCATCATCACAGCAGCAGCAGCACATCTCCTCCACACACCAGATCCTCGGATCCACATCATACACCATATACATGTACCTAGGGATCATCGTCCCTCCAGTCACTCCCAGTAGAATGCACGACAGGCTCGCTCCCACTCTCGTCCTCCACCGGATCCTCCTCGATCTCATCCGAAGGAGAGTGTACCCTACCACTGGGTACCGGGTCAGGTGATGGTGAAACCCTGACGGGGCTCCTCGGATAAGAAGGGGGAGTCTCCTCGCGGACAACTCTCGAAGTAAAAGGGTGAGAGCGGGTAGGTCGAAAATGAAAACTATGGTAAGAGCGAGCTGGTCGCATGGGAGGTGGTCCATGATAAGTATAAAACGGGGGTACATGCATAGTGTATATGATGGGAATCCTAAACCTACGAGGACGGAATCGCATCAGCGGGTTAGGGTGGTAGAATGTGAACTCTACCTCCCCCTCATACACCGCGCGATGGTCCTCATAGATCCATACGCCACTAGGAAGTGGCCGGATCTCGATGCAAGCAATGTAACGAGACATCACCTACAAGGGCATAAGGGTAAGCAATTCTATACACATAATCAATAGAGAATAAATTGTGCAATATGAATATGTAATATGCATCAATTAACAACAATCACATATAGCACTTAGCAGTTAATGAATGCACATAGGATGCTCACACTTATTTCATTTATCACAATTAATTTAAATGAGTGGCATGATGCATGACTTTAGCTCTCAAGCCTATCTCCATCATACTATGTCACTCTCTGACGTCCATCCCTGACAACCCAGCACTCAACAGTGCGTTGTATTCCTAGGTATACAACAATTCGTACATTCACCTAGAATGTACACGACAAGCTTGGTATCCATGCCACCCGAGCATATCCCGTCATCCAAACGGACCGTCATCCAAACGGTATAACCATATCGGCATTCACTCAGCCGACCACGTCAACGACGTGTCATCAAGCAAGCGTATTGGCACTCCCAGAGGCCCTCCACATGTTTATCAAAAACATGATATACGTCCTACCAACCAAACTCCAGAATGAATGCATTACCTTACTTAAAAGAGATTGATTGACGTTTTATCCTTTTATTAATACATTACGTGCCTCCCGAGCAACGTATCATTATTCAAATGAAAACCTCATAACGTCAATCAATTTCCTCTAAGTCCAGGATCACTTGGTTTATTGACCTCTAAGAGTTACAAAATGACTTAGAATTGAAAATGGTATTTTTAAGTATCTGACTAAAAATACTCGAGTTTTCTCCAAAATACTCGAGTAGTTAATCATTTTCCAGATTCTACTCGAGTTGTTCATAATTATACTCGAGTCGTTCATGTCTTTTTAGAGATTTAGGGTTTCAGGTTTTTATAAATGTACTCGAGTATTTCATGAGATACTCGAGTATTCCATTACCCAGAATACTCGAGTAGTTCATACATTACTCGAGTGTTCAATCTGATTCCCAAGTTGGTGCGCCAATTTTCACTCTGGTGCACCACGAAATACTCGAGTGTTAAGCCAAATACTCGAGTATATGCAGACAGAACAGAGTGAAACTTGGTTTTTACATACCATTTCAATTTCTAAACACTTTTAATCCAAACCAGTGATCACAGTAGTTCACATACCATATATTGAACATGTTGCAATACTCATTTCATATCAAATAACCAATTTGACAGAGAATCAACCATTTATGCATAATTTACACAATTTAGCAACTCAACACCTCAAATTGCAAAATAAGCATAACACTCATAAAACAATGGTCATTTAAGCTTGCATGCATGGTATAAAACTTGCTCAACACAGTTTTAGAGCAAAGCTTGGTCTCCAAACCAAAGTTCCTATTCAATCTAAGCCCTTAGAGCCTCTTGGTGGCTCTCTAACACAAATAATGGAATTTAATCTCTATCTAGTGAATATAATTACTTCCCCTTACCTCTCAGATGTGAATCAACAGAAAGAAATCCAAAGAAAGCTCTCCAAACCCAGAAATCAACTTGAACTTCACATGCGGAGCAGTTTTGAATGCATCACCAAAACCGAATTGGTTTACCCACAAAACAGAGATAAGAATTGGGGAAAATTAGATTTCTAGACTCTATACAACATCAACTAACTAAAGGAATTAAGTTTGAGACTCAGGGATTCACGAGCTTACCGAAATCGATGATCAAAGTATGCTCCAGACACCAACTCATGCAAGGACAGCTTCACTTCAAGCCTTCGATTCTCTCAATCCACACACTCAAACCTCACAACTTTGGTGTCTATACAAAGCTCGTGATGTGAGCTTTGTATTGGTGTATCACTCAAAGCCTAACACTTAGAATCAAAAGAGAGTCGAACGAGACGAATTCGAAACCCTAACTATGTCAACACAAGCAAGATTGAGCAAAATTCCCACGAATTCGTGGTTGATAAGCTTATATAGACATGGAGAAGGTCCATGCAGTGCGACACGACAACTAGGGTGGTGGCAAGATGATGATTTCGTGTCAACGACACGGAATCGTTGGCGGTGACTCACCAAACGCACTCACTCGTGCAGTTTGACCCAGAATACTCGAGTTTTTCAGAAAATACTCGAGTATTTTTCCCAAATTTTGAAAAATAATTATTTTATTTACTTTCCCTCCAAAATCTTTCCTATAATTGCTTCTAGGTCCCAACCCAGGGACTAATATGCAAAATATACATTTTAGGCATTTAAATTATTTACTAAATAATTTCTCACATGCAAGCTAATTACATACACACATATTTTAATCAAGGATTAATTTGAAAACTATTAATTATAATTAAATTATAATTAACATTTCATTAATCGGGGATTAAAATTTTGGGGTGTTACAGTAGGCCTTGTCCCAGTGTCTTGGCGGTCGGACTAAGGTAGATTAAGTCGGGCAGCGCTCGGTTTACTATAGGTCCACTAGAAGAATGAATGAGGTAAACTGAATAGCGAATTAAGAATTAAAGGAAATGAATAGCGGACCAAAAAGTGTAATGAAATGCGAGAACTATTAGAGAATTAAGAATTAAAAGAATGTGAGAATAAGAGAATAACTAAAGGAAATTAAATATATATGGATATTTATGAATAACGTATGTTAATAATAATGTAGGCTTAGTTTATTACTATGTCTTCTTTTAGGATTTATCTTTTTAAGTTCTGTGTAATGCTACCATTCTTGCTATATTTTGCAGGTACTGAAGTGGAGCTTACATGGGACGTGGCCGAGCAGGATTTTCATTCCACTAGGTGGAATGTATATCTATTATTATGAGTGGACAGTTATTTTTATAATTTTTGAATATGTAATAGTCGTATGCCCTGAGGCTTATACTAATCGGGCGTTAGGATTTGAACTGGCTGTAGAACTATTATGTTTTATGATTTTGAACATTTCTGGACTAACAGGTTTAAAGAAGGAAACTCTTGGGAAGTCCGTAAAACAGAGGAAACTCTGCCGGATTTTCGTAAAACCTTTTAAAGAAATTAAGTTTTAAAAAGAATTTTCAAACTCTGATTTTATTTAAAACCTATAAATTAACTAATAAAAGTGAGGATGTTACATTTATGGTATCAGAGCAGTTTTTCCTCTGCCTTGGAGTTATATTACTCTAATGATTACTCACCCAGTGAGTAATTGGTGTACATAGTAAGAGTCTAGAGGTATTAATAGGATATTTATACTAAGGTATATATATATGAGTATTAAGCCTTAATGATATGCTCTCCCTCGCTAAACAGAATGGCTGAAGACGAGCGGGTAATGATGGAATTGCTGCTATTCTGGAGCATCTGGTTTAGATGCAACAGCAACAGGGAGAGCATATGGCAGCTGCAGCAGCAGCAACAGCCGCAGTAGCAGCTTTGCAACCTCCTCCGCCAGCTCCAGTGGAAATTGACTGGATGGCACGATTTAGGAAAAGTGAGCCGCCTCATTTTGAAGGTGGAAATGATCCTGATGGGGCTCAAAGGTGGATACAAGAAGTGTAACACCCCAAATTTTTAAATCCTGATTAATAAAAAATTAATTATAAAGGTTTATTTGTAATTAATTATTTTATTAATATCCTTGATTGTTAATGATTTATTATGCATGAAAAGGATTGGAAAATCATTAACATATGAAAATAATGTTTTTACATAGTAGTCCCTGTTTTAGGACTTAAAAATAATAATGGGAAGATTTTGGATGAAAAGGAAATAAAAATATTTATTTTTATTATTTTAACTAAAAGACTCGAGTATTTCTGAAAATACTCGAGTATTTTACACAGAGTTGCACTCGGTGAGTGCGTTGGCTGAGTCACCAACTCAGAAACCTTACGAGTTGACACGTTATCAACGAGTTGACACGTTATCAGGACTTGGAGGTTCAGACAATCACTTGGTCCCTTGTTTTATAACCTGAATACTGCCTGAAATGAATTGATGATATTAAGCTAAAGGAATTCATGAGTTGGGCTGAGTTATAAGTAATATGTATGTTAAAATATGACCTTGATGTGGTATGCTTATGGTAAGCCATTATTGGACCTTGAATAAGTTTGGAGTAAGTTCTAAATGCTGCATTTATGCTGTACAAACTCAGTTTCTATGTAAATTGTGGGTAAATTTGACATTGTTATGTTGAGTTGCATAATATGTGGTTTATGCATAAATAGGAGCATGATAGGATTCTCTGTGAATTGCTGTGACCTCTGTGTTGAGGCAAGTTTTAATTATATGGATAGAGCTCATTTGACCATTGGATTGAGTTAGAATTACTCAGAACTGAATTTGGCATGTCAAGTTGTTGGAAATATGGTTTTATGCATAATTGGTGCTCAAATTCAATTCTGTGTAATTTGTGGAGTTCTAAGTGTTTGAACATACTTGTTATATGGTATATGAACTCTGTGGATCATTGGATTGAATTAGAAATGATTAGAATTGAAAATGGTATGTAAAAATCAAGTTTCAGTCTGGTATGTCTGCAAATACTCGAGTATTTGGCTTGACACTCGAGTATTTCGTGGTGCACCGGAGTGAAAATTGGCGCACCAACTTGAGAATCAGATTGGACACTCGAGTAATACACGAACTACTCGAGTATTCTGGATAATGGACTACTCGAGTATCACATGAATTACTCGAGTATATTTATGAAGTTCTAAAACTTAGTTTTTCTGGAAAGACATGAACGACTCGAGTATATTTATGAACTACTCGAGTAAAAACTGGAAACTGATGAACTACTCAAGTATTATGGAAAATACTCAAGTATTTCTGTTTAGAAAATTAAGAATTGCCATTTTCAATTCTGAATCATTTTGTTTACACTTAAGTGATAATAGTCCAAATAATCTAGGACTTAAAAGAGATTGATTGATGATAACGTAAAGTTATTGACTTAATAATACGAGATATTATTAAGTGGGATATACCAATGAATTCTTTTAAGTTTAGGAATTGCATTCATTCTGGAGGATTGAGAGCTAGACTCATGCATCATGCCGATAACTTAAATTGTAAACTTGAAGAGGCAAGAAATATGAGCACCTTACTTGCATTAGATGCTTTCCTAGTGCTAAATATGAGGGTGAAGATTTCATATGGGGCATGAGCCATTATTTGAGTTTAATCACTAGTTAAGTTGGTTCACATGGAATGAATTGTGAAATAATCATCATGTTTTCTTTGGATTGAAAATGCTCATGTTTGCATTGGAGGATATTGAATGTGACTAATAGTTCAAGATTTGGGTATGATGTTGGGAAAGGATTTGATAAGCAAGATCATGTCTACTTGGTAATCCAGGTCTCAGAACATGAGAAGTTAAAGGTTTAAAAGACATTAGAAAGAGGTTAGTACCTCAGCATGATAAGTGGAGTAAGTCTGATGCCTCCATTTAAGGTTGGTGTGGTTAATAACTAAAATGGAACCTACGGAATCATTAATGCTTTGAGATATCAATAGACAATGACTTAAGGAGTATTAATGATAATGCAAGAGTGGTGATGTTTGTTGAGTATGAGGATTCAATCCAAATGCGTTAGGGCTTGCGCCCGATTCGGATATCTGAATGTTGGATAAGTGGGTTCACCCTGATTTCCATAAGTTATGGACTAACTCCTGCAAGAAGTCATTATGCTTAAAGGATTCCGTATAGTACGGTGTGGCCGCTATATGAAGACATGTGGAGCGGTGTGGCCGCCATATGTGGGACATGTGTTTGATTCCGTATGGAACGGTGTGGCCGCTATACGAAGACATGTGGAACGGTGTGGCCGCCATATGTATGTGATTCCATATAGTACGGTGTGGCCGCTATATGAAGGCATGGAACGGTGTGGCCGCCATGTGAACGATGTGATGATTAATATATGTGTGATGCATCTCATGCATGGTGTACAGGGAATCGTTCAGTGAGGTGCATGCGGGATTGGAAACCATGTAGAACGGTGTGGCCGCTACATGAGACGGTTGGAACGGTGTGGCCGCCACCGTAGAAATGACAAGGACCTAGAACTATTGGTGGACAATGGTTCAGGGATCATCCCCTTGTATCATTTTAGGATCGTGGTCGATGGGGTTCCAGTATAGAACGGTGTGGCCGCTATACAGGTTGTGGAAACATCGAGCGCACGATTGCCTATCCCAGAGTGTTGTTTTCTGGAAGAATTGATTATGGAGAAATGATTTGAGAGACGTTCATGCATTGCATGAGAAATTAATGGTTTTAGCCAATGTTGTTTAATAAGACTCTTGGGCATGCTTTTATTATGTTGAAATGATATCTGTAATGATTGTGTTTGACCAATCATATAATCTGCTTAGGCGATATGACAAGTGACTGACTCCCATACTACCATGTCTGTGGTGGTAGGTTCTTTCAAAGGACAGGACTGAAGTCACTCCTGTAGGAGTGGAGGTGTCTCGAAGAAGCAGCCAGGATGACGTCTCGTCATCCGAATCCTTTTGTAAAAGGATCGAGTTGTGAAGACCAATGCTCTGGGTGTAAAAAAGGGGGTTTTTGGGAGTTTGTATTATATAAGTATTTTACACTCAGAATATTTTGTAAAGGAAATATCACCCTTATGAAAAGTACTTTTGGTTTTCACAATTTCATTATGAAAAAGTTTTTGTTAACTCACATTTTTCAGTGGACCGGATTTTGGGTTGTTACATTTGTGGTATCAGAGCAATGGTTCCAACTCTCGGCTGTGGAGTATGGTCCTTCCCATACTCAATAAGTTGTGTGACTCTGACCAAAGTTTTTATGAGTGCAGGTCTATCATGGTCGCGAGAAACCGAAACCATACGAATGATATGTTAGAAAGGATCACTGTTGTATTAGAGAATATGCAGCAGCATCAAACACAAGCGAATCAACCGCGTCAATGCAATGCTGAACCTGCTGAGTTTGGAGGACTCACAGAATTCCGTAGTTGCAATCCCCCTAAGTTCGAAGGAGGATATAACCCAGAGGGAGCTCAAAAATGGTTGCAAGAAATTCAGAAAATCTTTCGGTCTATGGGTTGTTCCGATACACAAAAGGTGGTATATGCGACATATATGTTGAATGATAAAGCAGAAACTTGGTGGGATCACGCCAAGCAGTTATTGGAAGCCGAGGATCGGCACATCACTTGGGAGGTGTTTAAAGAAAAGTTTTTAGAAAAGTACTTCCCAGAGGATATAAGGAGAAAGAAGGAAGTCGAATTTTTGGAATTAAAGCAAGGGGAAATGGATGTTGGAGAGTACGCTGCAAGATTTGAAGAATTGATGAAGTATTCTCCCTACTACCAGAACCATCCAGATGAAAGATCAAAATGTATAAAATTCGAAAATGGTCTACGCCCGGATCTGAAGCCAGGAATCAGTTATCAGGGAATAAGGAATTTCCCGATGTTGGTAGACATGTGCAGAATCTATGAGGATGATATGAAGGCAAAGGAGGTTTATGAAAAGAATGTCCGGATTAAGAAGAAGCGGAAGATTGAGGAAATGAGAACTCAGTTGGAGGAGGAAGAAAAACAATTAACCATGGAAAAAGAACAATCTGAGGAGCCGGAGTTGTATAGATTGGGATTAGGAAAATCTCAATCGAAGAATGGTAATCAGAAAGGTAAGGGGAAAGAAATCACATGCCCTCCTCAATGTGAAAGGTGTGGGACACATCACTTCGGATCAAGCTGTGGTGTACCCAAGGGAATCATCTGCTTCAGCTGCAGGAAGCCGGGACACTATTCGCCAGACTGTCCAGAGAATAAAAGCAAGAAAGGATCGGGTAGCAAGCGAGGCAAGCGAGGTAAACCCTTAGGTTGTTTTTCTCCTCATCTGAATTAACGTAGTCGACTATTTCTTTCGAGTACGTTAATTGAACCGTTAGATAATTTGAAGATCTAGATATCATTTTGACTCGAATTTCTGTGATCGAAGCCTTTATCACAGTTGGATATGGTAAATATCTGTGGACACTATGGGAAATAGAAAGATTAGTTAAGACTAGAGAAATTAATGACCACCGGGATAGGACAAATCTTCGTCTCCCCAACGGAAATATCTCTAGCACTTGGCTATCTAGCTAAATCTGATGGTGAAAAATATTATATCTTTAAGTTCATCTAACTTAAAGATGTGTCGTATGACTTTTCTTGCGAAAAGTTATATCTGAAAGGAATGATTTTATTATTGATGGTTTGAATATTAGGACTGATCACCCTACTGTTTGCAACTATTAAGGAATAAAGTCATATAAATGATTCACTAATCGTGCGTGAGTGATCAGAGTGCGCAGCGAGAAAAGTTTTTCTATCGAAAGATTTGTTGCGAAATGTTTTAAGTTAGGGTTGTGTAGTCGAAAAATGTTTTTCAGAAAAAGTTTTTCTTTCAAAAGTTTATTGGGAAATGTTTCAGTTTAAGACATGTATTTAATTTGGAAAAGTTAGTCAAAAGATTTCAATCAAATTAATTGTAAAATAATTTTGAAAAAGTTTAAGGAAAAACCTTTTTGGTAAAAAAAAAAAGATTTTTATACGCGTTGGAAGCAAAAGTTATATTCAAGAGATTTTTTTTTAATGAAATATTTTGAGATAAAAAAGTTTGAAAAGTTAAAGGAACTCCTTTTTAAGTGGGGGAGAAATCTCCCTAATGTTATTCTGAAGAATAATAATAATCTTTTATATGATTTTGAAAATGTAGAATTTTTTTTAAGAATGAATTTCGGGGACGAAATTCCTTTTAAGTGGGGGAGTAGTGTAACACCCCAAATTTTTAAATTCTGATTAATAAAAAATTAATTATAAAGGTTTATTTGTAATTAATTATTTTATTAATATCCTTGATTGTTAATGATTTATTATGCATGAAAAGGATTGGAAAATCATTAACATATGAAAATAATGTTTTTACATAGTAGTCCCTGTTTTAGGACTTAAAAATAATAATGGGAAGATTTTGGATGAAAAGGAAATAAAAATATTTATTTTTATTATTTTAACTAAAAGACTCGAGTATTTCTGAAAATACTCGAGTATTTTACACAGAGTTGCACTCGGTGAGTGCGTTGGCTGAGTCACCAACTCAGAAACCTCACGAGTTGACACGTTATCAACTCAGGGACACGACCATGGCTTCGTGTCGACCTGCATGAGCGATGGATCTAAGTATATAAGCTCATGGTGTTGAAGGATCAACCTATTTTGGTCATTTTTGTTCTGGAATTCGAAGTTAGGGTTCCTGAGTTCTTGGATTCGATTCTCTCTTGTTCTTGAGAATTGATACACAAATCATACACCAATACGAAGCTCACATCTAGAGCTTTGTATAGACACCAAAATTGTGAGTTGAGAGTTTGAGTGTTAGAAGAATCGAAGCTCAAAAGTGGGGGTTTGGTTGCTGTCAACTGGTTCTTGGAGCTCACTTTGATCCTCAATTGAGGTAAGCTCATGAACCCTCTTGATTCCAATTTGGTTTTAATCTCTCATGCATGTTGCAGAGAGTAGATTCTAACCTTTTTCCCCAATTTTTGTGCACGATTACTCACTCAAACAATGTGGTTTTTGGACTCTGCTCACACTGTTCTGCATTTTGGTGGGTGAAGTGATTTGAGCTGGTGTTGGTGGGTGCTGGGTGGCTGCTGCTGTTCTTTGGTGTTTTTGAATTTGTCTAAGTGTTGTCCAAGGTATGGGAGAAGTCATTCATATTGCTAGGATTATAGATTGTGAATTTTGATTTGTGTATGCTATGTGAATTGGACCAAGACATGCTTGCTGGACTTGGAGGTTCAGACAATCACTTGGTCCCTTGTTTTATAACCTGAATACTGCCTGAAATGAATTGATGATATTAAGCTAAAGGAATTCATGAGTTGGGCTGAGTTATAAGTAATATGTATGTTAAAATATGACCTTGATGTGGTATGCTTATGGTAAGCCATTATTGGACCTTGAATAAGTTTGGAGTAAGTTCTAAATGCTGCATTTATGCTGTACAAACTCAGTTTCTATGTTAATTGTGGGTAAATTTGACATTGTTATGTTGAGTTGCATAATATGTGGTTTATGCATAAATAGGAGCATGATAGGATTCTCTGTGAATTGCTATGACCTCTGTGTTGAGGCAAGTTTTAATTATATGGATAGAGCTCATTTGACCATTGGATTGAGTTAGAATTACTCAGAACTGAATTTGGCATGTCAAGTTGTTGGAAATATGGTTTTATGCATAATTGGTGCTCAAATTCAATTTTGTGTAATTTGTGGAGTTCTAAGTGTTTGAACATACTTGTTATATGCACTACACCAAAAACGAGATTTAAAAACACACATTTTACAAATGCTGTTAAAGATTTTTGCCGGGCACTATTGTGTTTAACATTGCACTTTATACTGCGTTTGTTCAAGAAAATGCTCTGAAAAGCCTTTAAAAAATTTGTGCAGCTATTTAGACTGCACTTGTTTAGGCCAGCGCTGTTGAATGAGTGTACCAAACACAACGCTCCTTTAAGCAAGTGTCGTTGAATGCATCCTGCAATATTTACTTGTCCCGCGCGAGCCCGCTCACATGTTTTCATCTTTATTTTTTAATTTTTTTAATTTAAAAAAAAGAGGAAAAAAAATAAAAGGGCTTTAGGGGGTCTCTCACTTTCCTCTCCCCACCGACCCCACACCAAAAGATCGATCGCCCCCTCACCAAACCCTCACTCAGCTCATCGATCCCTCACCGGAACGTCACTCACTGAAACGCGGTCGCCACTGAATCCACCATCCTCTGCCAACCATTGAGACGTTGCCGTCCATAGCCAACCTTCAGTGTTGCCATCGAATCTCGTCGTTGCTCTGGGTTACTAAGCCTTCGTCATTGCTAAGCCATAGCGGTGAGCCATTGTTACCACGTTTGTGTCTAACGTTCTATTCATTCTCACCACACCCTCGAACCACCACCGCATCTCAAGTTCTCTTCGTTGCACAAGCTTCGGTAAGTTGTTACCTCCTTTTTCTCTTGTTTCCTGCTTTTAAATTTGTTTTCAATTTCACCTTTCAATCTTAGGGTTTCAAATTTTGGGTTTCTTTCGGCTAAAGTTGTCTTGGTTCTCTAAAGTGAACATGAGGCCTTGGGAGTTAGTTTACTCTTTTGTTTTTCTAATTATCAATATACCTAAGTATCAATATAATATTACACTAACGATTGTCATTTTGAGAGTAACCATTTTTATGCATAATAACTATTTAATTTGTTAGCGGTGACATTTGATTTCATCGCGTAGTTGTTGAGCTGAATACAAACCTAGTCCAAATTGATAAATTATGTAGCTTTGCTTTGATCTTTACATTAAGGTTAGAATGTGGTTTTAGCTTTGAATCTGATTGAGTTCAAGACTATTACAATTTACGAAGATCTCCACTAGAGGTGATAGAATATGAGATTGAGAGTTAGTTTTAGAATTCAATTTAGAAGTCGTCAATGTTTTTGCTGCTGTTTCTGTTTGGTGTATATATGTCTCTTCTGTTGTTTTGTTTGCTCATAAACAGGTTCTGTTGCAATTTGTGGCTGTAAAGTTTCTAGATTTATCTGTTTTTAAGTTAGGTAGTAGTGCTAAGAAGAGTGTTGAATTTGAGTACTTAGGTGGGCTCTTTGAATTGTGTTGCTAACATTTCTTGCAGTAGCAGGCATCGGTTGGTTTCTATTTGTTTCTTTGCTTTATCGGCAAAGTATTTCGTATACTTTGCTTATCTCTTTAATGCATTTTTCACTTATCCAAAGAAAATTTAAAAGCCATCAAAGTACTAGCCTTTGTGGTTTTAATTGCTTATTCCAGAAAGTAGAACTGGTGATGAGAAATTAACTATCATATGGACAACAACACAATCAGATACACATTTGATTTCCTATTGTTAGTATTTGGTACAGAGCCTAAATCATTCAAAAGTCATGTCTATAAGTGGAAGTGGTGTTTCTTCAAAAGTCATGTCTATTGTTAGTAAGCTATACTTTTTAATATGTCGTTGCTGATATATGTCTTTTTGAACTCTTGGAATGGAAATTTTCAAAATCATAATCAGGATTATCTGGTTGCAGATGTTGATTGATTATGGTTTTTCTTGCCAGCAACTATTGCCTTTGGTTGGAAGATCTTGCTGAAATGCTTACTTCAACAAAATTATACAAGTCACAGAACCTGCTAACAAAAATTATATCAAAAATATGGACTCTTGGAGCACAGAACCTGCTGAAATTAATATCAAAGGCAAGATCTTCCAACAAAATTAAGCAAAAGTGCTAATGCTAACTAAAAAACTTTATGCGAATAAATTACTTTGGACTGTTGGAGCACTTTATCTTGTTTGTACAATTTAAGCAAAAATATGGATGCTGGAAGAAGAGAATGACAATTTCCCCCCATTTTTGCTAGTTTCACTTGTATGTCCTGAATTGTTGTTTCCAGTACACTCAACTTTCTGTAGAGAAGTGTTTAATTTGCCACATGCTAACAGAGTATTTGATTCAGCATGCAAGTTGAACAATTAGGTTTTAACTCTTTTTTATTCAATAATTTTTCACATTCCCATTTTATTAAAAAGGGTGGCCCAGTGCATGATGAGGCTTCCACTTGGTAGGGTTTGTGGAGGTAAATGTACTCAAACTTACCCCTGCTACCTGAGAGGTTGTTTTTAGGATTTGAATCCGCGACCTCTAGGCCTCTATTCAGAAACCTTAATGGTGCATTGTGGTTTATTCCCCAATTTAATAGTTTTAACTTTTTTGAGATGTAATACTAAAGTTTTTTTTTCCCTTAACGAATTACATTAATTCATGATTATATTTGTCCTTAACGACTCTAAAACAAGAAAATTAGTTGTAAACGACTAGGCAAAGACATTCAAATAAATGTAACACTGATTCTCATTTGCATCAATATGATAAAATATTTAGTGAAAAGCATCACTAGTTTCTTAGTATATAGTCTTTTCAATTTTAAGTCATTCTCTACTAATCTTTACTTGCCTGTATTATTGGCTCTTCATATGTTACCGTAATCAGAGATGATATGGGTTTGGCCCCGGAAAAGCCTAGAAAGGATATGCTGGGTTCTGCTACTATGATTGTCATAACAAAGAATTCTACCTTAATAGTTATGGATGGGAGTACTGGAGTTGCTGTTAAGAAGAGGGTTTATCAACTTAAGAGGCTTGTTGAGGTGCATACAGAAATTTGCCGCTTCTAAAATCATTAGGCTAAACATATTGAGAAAAGGGTTCTATGCCATTCCAAAAGAAAATACTGAGTGAAAGGATAGCAAGATTGCCAGGGGGCATCGCCATTCCTTGAGATGTATCTATAATGGATTTTATGTTATATGCTCGGGGTGGGCTGATAATTAAGAAGAATGTAAAAGCTGAAAAATTAGAGTTTTTAGAGATGCATTGGGTATTGTATTTGCTTGTATCTTTTGCTTTTGGTATGCAGGAAGGTCGCGGTTGTCAATTTGGATCCTGCTAATGATTTATTACCGTATCCTTCCATTTTTCTCTTTCAAATATTTTTATTCTGAAAAGCATCACCTTGTAGTTGTATAGTTCAATTGATATGGTTTCCTTAAATATAAAATGTATAGCTATGAATGTGCTCTGAACATCGAGGATCTTGTGAAACTAAGTGATGTAATGGCAGAACATTCTCTTGGTCCAAATGGGGGTAAGCCTATTACTTTTTTTTAGTTTATTTTTATTTTGTAGATTTTTAAAGAAATTTATGTATTCTTAAATGTCATGTTGGTATGTAACCTATAGTACTATGTGATGGACTATTGGAAGAGTAGGCATGAGTTGATGGTTTTCTCGATTTTGCTTTTGAGAGTACATGTGACAAGAAATATAACAAGTCATTCAGTACTTAAACTATTTGTTCTTTTAAATGAGACCACGAATGTGGCACGCTGCTTTTTATAAGTTATTCGGGACATAGTGTTTGCATATTCTGATGTTTCTCTTGTCTTGTATAAGCAGGTCTTGTGTATTGTATGGATTATCTAGAGAAAAATATTGACTGGTTGCAAGCAAAGTTGGAACCTCTTCTGAAAGGTTGGTGCATTTTTATTACTTACTCTCTAGATCTGCAAGCTAGATAATCAAACTTTAATTTCCAGCAACATTGTTTAATAGACTACAAAATAATATTCTTTGTTCTGTTAACATTTTTTACTGTCTTGACTTAGATCACTACCTACTCTTTGATTTTCCTGGGCAAGTGGAACTATTTTTTCTTCATTCAAATACCAAGAACGTCATCATGAAACTCATAAAGAAATTGAACCTTAGGGTATGGTTCTTTTCTTTACATCTTGGTGATGCCAAACTGTTATGTTATCTTAAGAACTTACCTGTATGCTCAATTGTTGCAGTTAACTGCGGTGCATTTGATCGATGCCCATCTTTGTCGTAAGTTGAAAACCAATAATTGGCATAGCATATTCTTTAATTCTTTTCTCTTTATTATTCACATTGTTTCTTTTTTATTATCATTAACTCTATATGCATTCTATTTGATAGCTTTAAAATCGATGAGTTCAGTTCCAATCGGAGGATTGATTTTCTCACTTGTTGTAGAGCATTGAATTTTTGACTTGTTCGCACAGCTTCGACGCCATTCAAATCACTCGTAAGCACCGAGGATCCCGTTAGTTCAAGGTACATTCTGAATTAGGGATTTGAATATTTTTGGTTCAAATGATAAACTTTGATTATGCATACTTGTGCATTACGGTTTTGACTTAGCTCGAAATTTCCTTTCTACAGTCTCACTTGATTATGGTAAACTTTGCATGTGTTGGATTGTTGTTGTTGAAGCTTGCTAAATTTTCCACTAGCAATCACCAAGAATCTGCAAAGTTTTTTGCCATCAAAATTATGAGAACAAAAGCTGCAAATAAACAAAAGAGAAGATTGAAGATATTATAGAGATCTTACACTAATGCCTTCATATCAGTAAACTTAGCTTTCTTCTTAATGGAAAAAATCTCTAGGACTTGTGAATCAGTCCCTATAAGCACTGCTGCAACAACTCCTAGACCAAGGATCACACATCTTAACACCAACTCAGTTATCCTGATCTTCCTATCCAATACTTTAGTGTTGTGGTACACTGGCACTGTCCCAGGACTAACACCTACACCCAAATAACTCATTTCTCTCCTATAAAATCAATAGTAATAAACAACAAAGCTAGCTCAGAAAGAAAACCAGTGAAGTATTATTGATAAATACCAATGCTAACCACTTCATTGCTTATATAGAGCATAGACAGAAGAATGTTTTTTGGAAAATTTCCAAAATAGTGATGATGGTAGAGCTTAATGTATCACAAAGTGACAAGTGGTCAAAGATTGAGGCTGCAAGGACATAGAATAGGAAATGCGAGAAATGACAAACAAATTTGATAAACCTTTTATTGTTTCTAGGAAGAGGGGATTTTGATATTGCAAGGAGGAAATTTTGTAGCATGTTTCTGAACATGAATTAATGTTTATGTTTCAGTACTGTGCCTTAAAAGTTGCTACCTCCATTTGATTACTGCAAAAGATGTTGTACAAGCACTTGGTCTTGTTAATTGCCTTGTTTTTTGACAAAGTTTTAATCACCCAAACTTATGTTGTATTTAACAAAGCCCAGCCTCTTAATAAACCTTGAATGGATACTTTATAATTCATTTTGAACATTGCAGTGCAGGTACTCTTTTGTCCCAAGACCAAGAAGTGTTTGGAGGGCATTGACAAATTTATCAGAGAAAATCATTTTGATGAATGTGGCATTATCTATTGTCTTTCACGAATGGACTGTGAAAACGTTTATGAAAAGTTGCAGGTTGGTTTTCTTTTGACTCTACTTGTATAATTGATTGAAGATTTAAAATGATGAATTGGCTGTGATAATCTTGCCCATTCCAAATGCCACGCTGTACATGAACTAGTTATGTTCATTGTTCAGGAATTTGGACATAAATGTGTTTTTTTACCATGGCACCATGGATCCTGCTCAATGTGCCTTTGTTCAAAAGCAGTGGAGCAAAGATGAGATAAATATTATTTGTGCTACTGTGGCATTTGGAATGGGTAAGTTTGATTTGATGCTACTGCTTATTAAATATAAAATATCTTAGGTTATACAACTCACTCTCTCTAGGGTCACACCTTTTATATTAGTTTGTAATATCTTGTTAAATATTAGATTCCTCCACCTCCTTGATATATGAGTATTGGTGAGCTTGAGTTGTAGCCTTCCAATCATATATGTCGCCCTTGTAATTAGATGTGCACAAATCCTGGCATAAATTTGTTTGTTATTTGGAACTTGTTTAGATGTGCACAAATCCTGGCATACATTTGTTTGTTATTTGGAACTTGTTTCCAAATCCTTTCTACTGAGTATGCCCAGAGCATTATCAGTAACAAGCACATAAAATATTTAAAAGTTATATTTCTCCTAGAAACTATGACTAATTAGTGGCATGGCACTGATTAAGTATTTTGACTGAAAAGTTTCCCTAGCTTGTTACAACTTTAGTGAACCGAGTTCTTTTCCTGTTACTTTGTTTGTTGTAGTAGTAATGTTTTAGTTGTAGCATGATTTCTTATTTTATTTTTGGTTTTAATAATTTATACTTATTTGTTTGTGTTTTTCATATATGGAGAGGCGAAGGAATACAGTTTCATTAAAGAACAATCCGGAGCAACAAGATAGAAGGGTGCAGTAGAAGGAGCAACATATTTCAGTTTTTGTTTATGCAATATAATAGTAGAATTGTTAGTTGTTGTATGCAAATTGGATAATACAGGGGATACTTTTGATATTTAAACTATTTTCATTAGTAGTTTGCTTTTGATTTGATCAAGGATGCTGTATTAGAGATATTTATTGATATTAATTAAAAACCCTTTCAATTATATTGTTTTAGTGCTTCTTACTATTGAATTAGATTTTTTTTAATATTTTTTCTCAAATTTATTTAAATAATATATGCAATAACAAGTTTAAATATGAGGAAAAAATAATTTTAAAAATAAAAAAAATAAATTTATAGTACTTCTTTAAAAAAGTGCACTAGAAATCCAATAAAATAAAAAAAATTAAAAATAAATTTACAGCACTTCTCTAAGGAAGTGCTGTAGAATAGGCCCACTAAAATCAAAATTTACAGTGCTTATTAAAGCAAGTGCTGTAGAAAAAAAGCACATTTACAACACTTCTTTGGTGTAAAGCGCAGTAATATGTGGTTGTTGGCAACGCACATGCATATATTCAACAGCGCTTCAGAAGCGCCTTTGTTTATAGACCCTATTTCTACTGCGCTCAAATTTAAAGCGCCTAGCAAGCGCTGTAAATTAACTATTTCAAGCGCTGTTAATTTACTTTTCTGTTGTAGTGATGGTATATGAACTCTGTGGATCATTGGATTGAAGTAGAAATGATTAGAATTGAAAATGGTATGTAAAAATCAAGTTTTAGTCTGGTATGTCTGCAAATACTCGAGTATTTGGCTTGACACTCGAGTATTTCGTGGTGCACCAGAGTGAAAATTGGCGCACCAACTTGAGAATCAGATTGGACACTCGAGTAATACACGAACTACTCGAGTATTCTGGGTAATGGACTACTCGAGTATCACATGAATTACTCGAGTATATTTATGAAGTTCTAAAACTTAGTTTTTCTGGAAAGACATGAACGACTCGAGTATATTTATGAACTACTCGAGTAAAAACTGGAAACTGATGAACTACTCGAGTATTATGGAAAATACTCGTGTATTTCTGTTTAGAAAATTAAGAATTGCCATTTTCAATTCTGAATCATTTTGTTTACACTTAAGTGATAATAGTCCAAATAATCTAGGACTTAAAAGAGATTGATTGATGATAACGTAAAGTTATTGACTTAATAATACGAGATATTATTAAGTGGGATATACCAATGAATTCTTTTAAGTTTAGGAATTGCATTCATTCTGGAGGATTGAGAGCTAGACTCATGCATCATGCTGATAACTTAAATTGTAAACTTGAAGAGGCAATAAATATGAGCACCTTACTTGCATTAGATGCTTTCCTAGTGCTAAATATGAGGGTGAAGATTTCATATGGGGCATGAGCCATTATTTGAGTTTAATCACTAAAATTGTGAAATAATCATCATGTTCTCTTTGGATTGAAAATGCTCATGTTTGCATTGGAGGATATTGAATGTGACTAATAGTTCAAGATTTGGGTATGATGTTGGGAAAGGATTTGATAAGCAAGATCATGTCTACTTGGTAATCCAGGTCTCAGAACATGAGAAGTTAAAGGTTTAAAAGACATTAGAAAGAGGTTAGTACCTCAGCATGATAAGTGGAGTAAGTCTAATGTCTCCATTTAAGGTTGGTGTGGTTAATAACTAAAATGGAACCTACGGAATAATTAATGCTTTGAGATATCAATAGACAATGACTTAAGGAGTATTAATGATAATGCAAGAGTGGTGATGTTTGTTGAGTATGAGGATTCAATCCAAATGCGTTAGGGCTTGTGCCCGATTCGGATATGTGAATGTTGGATAAGTGGGTTCACCCTGATTTCCATAAGTTATGGACTAACTCCTGCAAGAAGTCATTATGCTTAAAGGATTCCGTATAGTACGGTGTGGCCGCTATGCGAAGACATGTGGAGCGGTGTGGCCGCCATATGTGGGACATGTGTTTGATTCCGTATGGAACGGTGTGGCCGCTATACGAAGACATGTGGAACGGTGTGGCCGCCATATGTATGTGATTCCATATAGTACGGTGTGGCCGCTATATGAAGGCATGGAACGGTGTGGCCGCCATGTGAACGATGTGATGATTAATATATGTGTGATGCATCTCATGCATGGTGTACAGGGAATCGTTCAGTGAGGTGCATGCGGGATTGGAAACCATGTAGTACGGTGTGGCCGCTACATGAGACGGTTGGAACGGTGTGGCCGCCACCGTAGAAATGACAAGGACCTAGAACTATTGGTGGACAATGGTTCAGGGATCATCCCCTTGTATCATTTTAGGATCGTGGTCGATGGGGTTTCAGTATAGAACGGTGTGGCTGCTATACAGGTTGTGGAAACATCGAGCGCACGATTGCCTATCCCAGAGTGTTGTTTTCTGGAAGAATTGATTATGGAGAAATGATTTGAGAGACGTGCATGCATTGCATGAGAAATTAATGGTTTTAGCCAATGTTGTTTAATAAGACTCTTGGGCATGCTTTTATTATGTTGAAATGATATCTGTAATGATTGTGTTTGACCAATCATATAATCTGCTTAGGCGATATGACAAGTGACTGACTCCCATACTACCATGTCTGTGGTGGTCGGTTCTTTCAAAGGACAGGACTGAAGTCACTCCTGTAGGAGTGGAGGTGTCTCGAAGAAGCAGCCAGGATGACGTCTCGTCATCCGAATCCTTTTGCAGAAGGATCGAGTTGTGAAGACCAATGCTCTGGGTGTAAAAAAAGGGGTTTTTGAGAGTTTGTATTATATAAGTATTTTACACTCAGAATATTTTGTAAAGGAAATATCACCCTTATGAAAAGTACTTTTGGTTTTCACAATTTCATTATGAAAATGTTTTTGTTAACTCGCATTTTTCAATGGACCGGATTTTGGGTTGTTACAAGAAGTGGAGAAGATTCTCCGTTCTCTTCAACCACCAATGGAGCAGCATGTCCGACTAGCTGAATTCATGCTGACCAATGAGGCAGAACATTGGTGGGATCAGCAAAGGAGAGGATTGGTGGCAACTAATCCTGTGATTTCTTGAGAGGTGTTCAAGGACCTTTTCCTAGGGAAGTATTTCCCTGAGGATGTTCGGAGAGAGAAGGAGATTGCTTTTCTCCAATTGACTCAAGGTTCTATGTCAGTTGGGGACTATGCAGCTCGGTTTGAAGATCTCATCCGTTTTTTTGATTATCGGGATGCAAGTGACCGTGGCAAGTGTGTTAAGTTTGAAGCTGGGATTAGGAGTGATATTCGCCTCTCGTGTGAGTATCACAACATTGATAACTTGGCTCGCTTGGTCAACATGGCAAGTACCTATGAGAAGGGTCTCAAACGGATGTCAGATAGTGAGAGGTTTGACAAGGGCAAGGAGTTGGCTCCGGAATCAAGCCCATGCTTTGACATCAATACTAGAGCAGTAGTGCCAAGAGATGTAGCCCCGAATGGGGATACCCCAGGAGTTAGGCTACCATGTCCACTATGTGAGATGCCCCAGAGGCGTCTATGTTTGCTGTTGAAGCAGCACAAGAAAAAGGGTCTTTGCTATCGATGCGGACAACCGGGACACATTGGGGCTAACTGTTTCGAGCGCATCAGACAAGGGAATGAGTGAACACATCCAAGGTATTTATTAATAATGCAACAACAGTTTACTTTAGTGTTTTGCTTAGATTATGTGTGGGTAGTATAACCTAGAAGGAATCGATAGGTGTTAATACTTTAGTTAGAAATTCCACCAAGCTCAATTGTGGTACAGTCTCTATTAGAGAGTATGGTTAGAACCGATCACTCTAACTCTTACATCTGTTAGAGGATGATACCATCAATAAACTCGACAACGATATTGCCATTAATAGATGTGAGATTGGGATTGATCACCTCGATCTTCGTGCCTATTAGTGATCGATGTCATTGGCACATTTAATCTAAAACCGAAATAACTGAATTAACAATTTTTAAAGTAGACCCCCTAGGCGGAGCAGAACCAAATCGAAAAGAATTCCTTCTAAATTCTTTGCGTAGCATTAGAAAGGAGAGTAATAGAGTATAGAACCCCTGAGAGACTCGAGCGAACCTTGTAGACATCCTCTTACAACCAATCGAATTAGATAGTAGACAACTTAAAGCTCGCCTAAGAATCTAATCAAAGTTCTCGAACGATCCCCTTCGAAGGAAGCAAGTCTTAACCACTGCGTCAGGTACCCTTACCGAGACCAATCAATCAGCCGCAGATCCATAGAAAATGCATCCTTCGATGGCTCTTTGCTGAAAATGCACACTTTGGGGATAACCTCCATTGTCTTCTTGGTTGACATGTATCCAGTACATCCTGGGTCGTCTTGCAAAGACCATGAGACTCATTCTTGAGTGCTTCATGTTTCTTCTTTTCATCTTCACTCTCTTCAAGTTTCAAGCATCTCAGATGTATATGTGAGAATTCCCAAGTCGTAGAAACACGACTTGGCGAATAAGTAAAAACTAGAAGAAATTTTGAGAAAATTGGGGTTTTTGAAAGTTAGGGTTTTGAAAGGGAATGATGAATTTGGGGTTTAAAAATGTGGATTTGATGTGAAATAAAGGATGGGAATGAGTTTAGAAGATGAAATCTTGTTGAAAAATGAAAGAAATATTGATTTTGGGTGAAATATGTGATGAAAGAAGTGAGAGAGCTGAGAAAACTCGAGTGAGAAGAGAGAGATTCGTGCAAAACTGGGCAAAATCGCAGCAGCATTAGACTAAATCTGATGAAATCACTCGAGTGATTTTTAAAACACTTGCGTGTTTTTCAGAAAACCTGAAAAACACTCGCGTGAATTGAAATTCACTCGCGTGCTGCCCGAAAGTTGGATTTTCAGAAAATTGCGATTCACTCGAGTGAAATGGTATTCACTCGAGTGATTTACTAAACACTCGAGTGATTTCTAAAACACTCGAGTGTTTTCCATCAGACCTGCTCAAAAACTTTTTCAATTAAAACTGATTTAATTTTGAATTAAAAATTACTCGAGTGTTTTTAGGAACACTCGAGTCTTTTTATCAGTTAAGCTTAAAACACAGTTTTTTTTTAAAACACAAAACACACAATCCATCACAAATAATGAAGACAATAGATAGGAAACATAATCACACACAGTTAAAACATAGATTTATAACATCTCAAGGTCCAATTGTTCATCAAACACCAATGCACATGAAATGAGACATGCTTGGTGATTTTTCACAAACACAAATCAATTAGCTAATGCTTGACTCATCTAAAATTCCAAGTTCCCCTCTTATATGATAAAAGGTATCTCTTGGCAATGGTTTTGTAAAAATGTCCGCTAATTGATTTGTGGTACTTACAACTTCAATTGTGCAATCACCCTTTTGAACATGATCCCTTAGAAAATGATGTCTAATTTCAATGTGTTTAGTCCTTGAGTGATACACCGGATTCTTAGTTAAGTTGATTGCACTCGTGTTATCGCACTTAATAGGAATATTTTCAAGTTTCAAACCAAAATCCAATAGTTGTTGTTTCATCCACAAGAGTTGAGCACAACAACTACCGGCGGCGATATATTCCGCTTCGGCGGTGGAAAGAGCAACACAAGCTTGCTTTTTAGAAAACCATGACACTAATGAACTTCCCAATAAATGGCAAGTACCACTAGTGCTTTTGCGATCAAGTTTGCATCCCGCAAAGTCGGAATCCGAATAACCAACCAAACTAAGACTAGTATCACTAGGATACCATAATCCGGTGTTAATTGTTCCTTTAAGATATTTAAAAATATGTTTGACCGCGGATAGGTGTGATTCCTTAGGATTAGCTTGAAAACGGGCACACATGCATACACTAAACATAATATCCGGTCTAGATGCGGTAAGATATAGAAGACTACCTATCATGCCTCTATATTTACTAACATCAACCGGTGTACCTTGTTCATCCTTGTCTAGGTAGCATGATGTGCTCATGGGAGTGTAGGCTTCTTTGCATTTGTCCATTCCGAATTTTCCAAGGAGCTCCTTGCAATATTTTCCTTGATGCACAAAAATCCCCTCCTTGACTTGCTTGATTTGAAGTCCTAGGAAGAACTTGAGCTCCCCCATCATGGACATCTCAAATTCCTTTTTCATCAACTTAGAGAACTTGCTACACAAGGACACGTTAGTGGCACCAAAGATAATATCATCTACATATATTTGCACTAACAAAATGTCCTTTTTGGTTTTATAGATGAATAGGGTATTATCAACCTTTCCTCTTTGAAAGTCATTTTCTAATAAAAAGGTACTTAATCGATCATACCAAGCTCTAGGAGCTTGTTTTAATCCATAAAGAGCCTTCTTCAATTTATAAACATGGTTTGGAAATTCATGACTTTCAAAACCGGGTGGTTGCTTAACGTACACTTCTTCATTTATGAAACCATTCAAGAAAGCACTCTTGACATCCATTTGATAAAGAGTAAATTTCATAATTGATGCAAAGGCAAGCAAGATTCGGATTGCCTCAAGGCGTGCAACCGGAGCAAAGGTCTCATCATAATCAACACCTACCTCTTGGTTGTACCCTTGGGCAACAAGTCTAGCTTTGTTTCTTATAATCAAACCCGATTCATCAAGTTTATGTCTATAAATCCATTTTAAACCAATTATGGTATGATCATCGGGTATAGGCACTAATTCCCAAACATCATTTCTAACAAATTGATTTAGTTCTTCTTGCATGGCCATAACCCAATGTTCATCCAAAATTGCTTCCTTAATTGAATTTGGTTTGATTTGAGAAACAAAGGAAACAAAATGACAAATATTTTGAATTGTCCTACGAGTTAATACTCCCTTTGAAAGGTCTCCTATGACATTGTCAATAGGGTGAGCTTTCACCGTTTTCCAAGCCGGATCAAGGTCATTTTTGACTTCTCCTTCATCCTTTAAAATCTCCTTCCCTTTTTCCTCTTTTGAAAACTCAAAACCTTCATCACAACCATCACTTAAAACACCATCTTCTTTCGAAGACTCATTAAAAACCACATGAATAGATTCTTCAATAGTCATAGTTCTTTTATTAAAAATTCTATATGCTTTACTATGTGAAGAATAACCCAAAAATATTCCCTCATCGGATTTGGAGTCAAATTTTCCAAGATGATCTTTTCCATTATTTAGCACATAAACTTTGCATCCAAAAACATGAAAGTAGGATATATTTGGTTTTCTTCCTTTGTAAAGCTCATAGGGGGTTTTCTTGAGCATGGGCCTAATTAGAATTCTATTCATGACATAGCAAGCCGTATTAATGGCATCGGCCCAAAAATAATGAGGTACTTGAGAATCATTTAGCATGGTTCTTGCAAGTTCCTCTAACACCCTATTTTTCCGCTCTACCACTCCATTTTGTTCCGGAGTTCTTGGTGCGGAATATTGGTGTTCAATACCATGTTTATCACAAAATCTATCAAACTTGTAGTTTTCAAATTCACCACCATGGTCGGTTCTAATAGTAATTACTTTTTGGTTTACTTGGTTTTGCACAAGTTTAACATGGCGTTTAAAAGATTTGTAGGTCTCACTCTTTGCACTTAAAAATAATGTCCAAGTAAATCTAGAAAAGTCATCAACAATCACCAAACCATAGTAGTTGCCACCAAAGCTTTTTACTTGAGAAGGTCCAAACAAGTCCATATGAAGCATTTCTATTGGTCTTGTTGTGGACACATCATTTTTGGAACCAAAATGATTTTTGGTGTGCTTGCACTTCTTACAAGGAGTACAATCACCTTCAATTTTAAAATCTAGCTTTGGTAATCCAACTACTAAGTCTTTTGATTGTAGTTTCTTTAATTGATTTACATTAATGTGAGCGGTCCTACGGTGCCATAACCAAGTGTCACTCTCTTTGCTAACTAGACAAGTAGAAACCAAAGAGGTGATATTGTTTAATTCAACCAAGTAAGTATTATTAGACCTTTTGCCAACAAATTTGATAGATTCATCTTTGTCACTTTTTATTAGACATTGGGTAGAGGTAAATAATACATGGTTACCAATATCACAAAGTTGACTAATGCTCAAAAGATTGTGTTCTAATCCTTGAACATAAAGTACATTATCAATAACCAAGTTGGAAGAATTACCGACTTTACCAATCCCTAGAATTTTGCCTTTGTTGTTGTCTCCATAAGTGACATATCCACCTTCTTGAGGAGTAAGCTCTATGAAGTTTCGCTTATCTCCCGTCATGTGCCTTGAACATCCACTATCAAGATACCACGGTTTCTTTTCGGTTCTAAGGCACACCTACAAGACACAATCATTTTCTCATTTTGGGTACCCAAATTATGTTGGGTCCCTTTGGGTTAGCTTTTGGTGCTTCTTCCTTTTTAATCCAAACATAAGTGCCCTTTTGAATTTCAAAATGTTTTATGTGGCACCTATTGTTTGTATGTCCAAACTTTCCACAATAAAAGCAAGTTGGTTTCTTTGTATAATCAATTTTAGAAAATGAACCAACCTTTTTATTGTCCTTTTTCTTATGGACATATCCCAAACCGGTTTTGTTTGAATAATTTCTTTGAGAATTAATTATCCGGTCTAGGTTTCTATCACTATTTGATATTGTGAGTTTGTGTTTCAAATCTTTTATTTCATTTTCAAGAAAGTCACATTTCTCACAATGAGTGATAGTTTCCTTAGGATTTGCACAATCACAAACATGACTAGAGCTAGCAAGTTCTAAGGATGCATTTTGGAGTTTCAAGTCATTTATGTATTTTTCCAATTCATTGATTTCTTTTTGATACTCCAAAATTTTCTTTCCTTTTTCCTTGTTAACCTTAGCCAGTTTTTCAAATTGTGTCAACATTTCATTATACTCATTGAGCAAATCATCATAAGGAATAGAGGAAGAGGAAAAGCTAGAACTTTGAGATGATACCTCATCCTCATTTTCACTCTTGGCACTTGAGGCTTCATTGTTGCTTCTAGCCATGAGACATAGATTTGCAACTTCATCATCCGAGCTACTTGATGATGAGTTTGCTTCCTTCTCCGGTGCATCCCACACAATGTAAGCTCTCTTGCCTTTCCCCTCTTGGGTCTTCTTTTCACTCTTTCTCAAGTATGTAGGACATTCCATCCTTATATGTCCAATGCCTCCACATTCATGACACTTCACTACATCACTTGAAGTCTTGTTCTTTGATTTTTGTTCCTTGGGTCTTCTATCTCTTGATGATGATCCACTCTTCTTACCCTTGAGGAATTTATTGAATCTTTTCGCAAATAATCCAATTTCCTCCTCATTGAGTGCATGATCGGAGTTCTCACTTGAAGAGTCATCTTCAACCTCTTTTACAACTTTGGTTGAGGCCTTGAGAGAGATGCTCTTCTTCTTTTTGTCCAACTCCTCATGTGAGCTAAGTCTTGATAGATCAATCTCATGTTCCTTGAGCTTCCCAAACAAGGTTGCCAAGTCCATAGTGTTCAAATCCTTGGACTCCTTGATGGCGGTGACCTTTGGTTTCCATTTTCTATCAAGACATCTCAAAATTTTGTGAGTAGTTTCACCATCACGAAATTGCTTTCCTAGAGAAATCAAGTGACTAATGATATGTGAAAACCTCTTTTGTAAGTCATCAATAGATTCATTCGGGAACATGTGAAATAATTCATATTCATGTGTTAAAGAATTTAATCTAGCATTTCTTACTTCACTTGTTCCTTCATGTGTGACTTCCAAAGTGTCCCACATTTCCTTAGCCGACTTGCATTGAGAAACTCGATAAAATTCATCATGGGATAAAGCGGAGAAGATGATGTTCTTAGCTTTTAAATCATAGGATACTTTCTTCTTATCATCATCACTCCAACTTTTCCTAGGAATTTCAACAACTTCCCCATTTATCATATGTCTAGGAATATATGGACCATCCTCTATTGCATCCCAAATATCGGTGTCTATTGCTTCAATAAAAACTCTCATCCGAACCTTCCAATAAGCATATCCTTCACCATTAAAGAATGGAGGGCGGTTTATTGAAGAGGATCCTTCTTGATAATTGCTAGAGCCCATAGTTTCCAAGGGATCTTTTCGAAAAAGCTTTTACGCTCGATCTTTCGACCGAGCTCTGATACCACTTGTTGGAAACCAACAAGCGGGCTTAGCAATTACTAGAGGGGGGGTGAATAGTAATATGAAAGCAACAATGACTAATTTTCGGTGCAATTAAAAGATAATTGATCAAAAGCTTGATTTTCTGAAACTGGGCAATTTACTCGAGTGATTTTAAGAACACTCGAGTGAAAACCTGATAAATACTCGAGTGATTTGGAAAACACTCGAGTGTTTTATGCAGAACAGAAAAATTCAGTTTCAGAGAAATTTAGCCAAATGATTCAATATCTTAAAGACTAGGCAAGAGCTGATATTAATCAAAGTAGAGGGCAATTAAATGAAGGTATAACAAGTTGAAAACAATTTAATTGCTACCAATTTCTACTTAAATTGTAAAAGCCCCTTTCTAGAGAACTTAGGGTTTGGTTTTTCTTGAAATCTAAGAAAGCTATAAAGAGAGAGACAACACCAATTTATCCTGGTTCACACTCAATCTAGAGTGCTAATCTAGTCCCCCTAATCAACTTAGGAGTTTCTACTAGTAATCAAATTGTTAGAAATTACAAGGCTAAATTGAGATTCCTCACTCAATCCTAACCCTTTTCAAGAGTGTACCAAACTCTTGAAATTTCTACCCCAACTTGATTTGGTGATGAAGAGTCCCTTCTTCTTTTGCTCCTTGTAACCTCCAAGAGCTCCACCAAAGCTAAGAACCTCTTAGCCCTTGAATGAACCTAAGACCCACTTAGGTACACTTGGTTACCAACCAAGATTTTTAGAACAAGAAGTGTATGAGTGTTTGAGAATTGTACAACAAATAATTCTCTTACAATTAAAGCACACTCTCTTAACTCACTAAGTCAATAACAAAGATGAATGCTTGATTGAGTTTTTGAGAGAAAAGATTTTAACACTTGAGAGAGATCAAAATCAATGAAAGAGTATTGGCTAGTTCTAGTAAATGAGGTCAACCCTTCAGAATATATGTGAGGGGACAAAAAGAAAGGAAAAATCAAGTTATTCTCCCTTTTTGTCCTCTTCTAACGTTTAGAAAAATTGCTGTCAGACCCAAAACACTCGAGTCTTTTTGAAAACACTCGAGTGTTTTGGTTAACACTGATAGGGTTGCCTTTTTACTTTATCCAACGGCTATATTACTGAAAATTCATAAATCACTCGAGTGTTTTGAGAATCACTCGAGTGAATTGCTTAATGTTAGAAAAATTAAGTTTTTCTAACATTGTTTTCAATTCTCTCTTCAAGCCTAATTGGTTTTAATCTCAATCTTGCATGCATAATTATCATGTGACGTTATGTGAGAATAAAAACCTAAACTACCCACTCTCATAAATAAAATAAAATACATTAAAATTAAATGAGAATGAATAAATAACTAAGCACTTGATCTTCTTTAATGTTGGGCTTGCATTCTTCACTTTAAGTCCATAATTTAATTACATTGTCATCATCAAAATTAATACGCCTTAATCGGAGACTTGATTTTACAGACGTCATTAAGTCCTTGAATCCAATCAAATAATTGTTGGATTTATTTTTCCAAGTCTAAGAATAGGACCCGTATTAGAGGTCTTTTAGTTTCATGCATTCCAAGCATTCTTCATTAGAGTGCGCAGCGAAAGTGAATAGGAGTTAATCTTTTGTAATTGCCTATAACTATAATTACTAAGTGTCGTCTTAGTAAGACCTAAGTACCTTCTACATTTCCACATCATACTTTGGTGATAAATGTACTCTGATTGCTAAAGTAGGACACTGATTTTGCAACCAATATTTCTATGATTCTATTTTCGAAAAGTATTAGTACTACGATTTGAAATGAATGTCAAGTACAGTAATGTTTTGATATTTTTCAATGTATGGAATTGATTCAACACAAATTTTCAAGAAAGTTTTCCTCGCAATGTGAATTCCTAACTGATTGAATGTTAGTGTAATTTACTCTTAAGTTACACCAATTATCAATTGATAGGAATTCAATGAAGGCGACATAAGTCAATTTGAATCTCTAAGCTAAAGTAAAAGGAATGGCATTCACTAGAATTTGAAAAGGTGAATGACATTAAACTTTTTGACCGAAGAATCCGTTCCTTTTATTTGGGTTTGACGACTATAGAGGACTCTTATTTTCTTTGTCAAAGGAATCCTCCAAACTTCTGAATTAGTTCCAAATGGATGTGAAATGATTTTGAAAACTCATATGAATGAATTGAACTTGTAGTGCTTGACATGTCTTTTCCTAAATAATGATTTTGTACAAGTTTTAAATGAAAAGAATTTACAAAAGTATAAAGTGTTTTTCCTCATTTTAAAGAAAATGCAAATTCTTGAAAATTCTTTTATCACCAAGTACCAAACCTTTTTCACAGAAGTTGGTACTTCATTGTTTCTACTTTAATGTGGAAGTGGAAAATGTGAAGTGAAGGTAGCAAGGTAAGTTAAAGGTAATATGGCTACCCTAGAGTTAAAGTCTAGTCTAGAACGAAACTAGAGTAATGGATTTTATTCTTTCTTCCTTCAAGTTCATATAGAACTCCAAGGAATTCGTTGTATTTATTGAACAAACTGTATTTCGGAAGTGCAAATCATTTTCAAACCATTATTAACTCTTCCATGGAATGTAGTTTGTGAATGTTAAAGTTCTAGTCTTAGCATCCATTATAAAAGTCGTAGCACCAAAGTCTAGTTAGTAATAAGGAAGTTTCATCTAGGGCTTAAGGTCAAGTTGTAGTTGTGCGATCTTTGAGCCTAAGGGACCAATTAGGAAACCTTAAACCTTAGGAAGAATAGTAAGTGTAGTACTAGTCGAAGTCTTGCATAGTAGAAATTTCTTTTATATTGAGTGTAAAATCTCAATAGTTTTTCATTCATAGATTGGGCGGTAGAAGCTAGGTTCGATTTGATTGAGTCCTAGAGTTTTAGGCATAGGTGTGTAGGCATATAGATGTGCATATAGGAAGCGAGTTTTAAATGTTTTCGAACGATGAAATTTTATATATATGTATTTACGATTTTTAAAACTTATTATTAGGATTATAAGTTAAGTCCAATTGTTTTCATGAACCTTTTTCTTATGATTTCGGGTAGTTCCCAAATTCCAAATCTTTTCAAGTGCTTTGTATAATATTTCAAATTGATTTATGACAAAGATTATTCTTCCACCTCCTATTGAAGGTGATTTTAAAAGAGTACTGTTATGGACCAGATTCAAAAAGGTACTTCACTAAACCAGATTTCCGGAAATAAAGGCCCTTTAAGGGCCTTAGACGTCATGAAACCGGTTTACCGGATTCAGAGGCCCTTTAAGGGCCCATGTCTTTAATTAATCGGCCTTCCAGCCTAAAATAGTCTCCAAGGGCCCAATACCTCAGTAAAGCGGATTACCGGTTAAGGAGGCCCGTTAACCACCACCCTGGTGAAGAGACTTAAGACAGATCAACATCGGATTCTTTTACCTCGCAAAACCGTTATAGCGGTTACTCAGAAGACAAATCCATAAATCTTGATTCCCTTGGATTCTTATACAAATGATGAGCAGCAGCTCTCCCATAATATCCACTAAATTCCTGCTATTATCACCTACCGTTAGCGGTTAAGCAGCCGTACCCATTGATGAGGAGGGAAACCCAACGGTAAGGTTATTAGCTTATATAGGAGAGTGGAGGATAACCAGGTATGCATCCTTCAATCTCACACAAACACACACACCACCCCTCAAACGAACGTAATTCTGGAAGGAGAGCCAGAAGCCCAGTAAGGAGGAGAACCAGATCACCAACAAAAAGAGATAGAACCCCCAGGCATACCAGAAATTCCCCCGTCAAAAAAGAAGGTAACAGCGGTACTAGTAATGAAGATTTAGAACTAATCTCTACAGTTGCAGGAGGATTTTCAGGTGAAAATGATTCTATAACATCTCAAAAGCGACAGCTAAAACTTGCAACAATGGCTGTCGCCTCCTCCAGCAGACAAAAAATGTCCCATCCGCCCATTATGTTCACTGAAGCAGACCTGGAGGGAGTCATTCCTCATCATAATGACCCACTGGTGATAACAGGGATTATTGACAGGTTCAAAGTTTGCAGAATGATGGTAGACCAAGGGAGTTCTTCCGACATCATGTTTTCTGAACTCTTTGATCGTTTGAAGTTGAAGCCTCAGGATCTTCGCCCATGTCAAAAGGAATTGATTGGTTTTACCGGAGACACTATCAGGCCAAGAGGATATATTGACATCAGGCTGACGCTGGGAACACCCCCTCGATGTCGGACTGAGAAGATATCTTTTGCGGTGGTAGATTGCCCATCAACGTATAACGCGATTCTAGGGCGCCCCACCCTGAAGGCATTCCAGGCGGTCGCTTCCCCTCTTCACATGGCAATGAAGTTTCTAGGAGAGAAGGGTGTGGTTATCACAGTGCGGGCAGATCAGATGCAAGCGAAAACTTGCTATATCGCTAGCTTGAAGGCTACTAAGGAAAATGCAAAGAAGCAGACACAGATAAAGAAAGGCAAAGCCCCTGCTTCTTCTTCTGGTGTGATGATGGTAGATTTAGACATGAGAGAAGACATTAAGGAAGAACGTCCCAAACCTGAAGGAGAATTGGAGAAAGTTCAGATAGGCGAAACATCAAATCACTGGACACAGGTAGGAAAAGATTTGCCAAAACAAGATTTGTCAAAATTTCCTTCATGGGTTGGGAATCAAACAACGCTTATCCTCTGTGGAACATCCACAGACCAATGGCCAGGTGTAACAGCCCGATTTTCGTAAGTCGAAAATATTTACTTTTACTTCTCAAAGTTACAAAATTTGAGGCCATATATTTTTTTTTTACATTATGAACGTGTTTTGAAAACTTCATTGAAAAGTCCTTGGTGTTCTCAATACCCTTTTTGAAAACCGAGTTGTTACTAAAACTGTTCATCCCATACAACATTTTTTTCCATAAAGAGCTTGGTTCAAAATCATCTTAACAGTTTTCAGAAACTTCTCATGAATTAAAAGCACACGAAAATATACTCCACAAGTCAAATTGAAACTTGGCTCATTTACATAATGGCTCATGGCATTGGTAATCCTTAACTCAACATTCACTACCGCCTAAGCTAATTACACTATCCCTAAACTTTCCTATTGAAAGCAAGCGGGTGTAGCTCCTTGTCCTTCTTGCGTCCTCTCCTCGTCTTCGAAGACGACGCCACTTGTGTGGTGGTTTCCTCATTGTTGTGAGACTTTAGTACCACCCCATCGGCTACCATAGCACTCCTCTGCTGCTCGCACCAGACCTTCTCCTCATAGTTCTGAAAACCTCGTACGTTGACTTGCCCCAAGTGTAGCTCCAGATTAGCTCCGCTCAATTGATGCTCCGGATCCGGAATCACGATCTCCGTGTAGCCGGTCCATGCCCATCCGTTTGGGGTATGTCTCCAACCTCTCCCATACTTGTTCCACATGGAGATATCCATGCAATACTCCATCTGCCCGTTGAGATGCCAGCCACACCGATATGCCAACGAACAGGAGAGGGTAAGCGATCCGAACGACGAATCGTCGACGGTGTGGAATTACGATAGGCAAGATAGAAGGACCATACAAACACATAGTAAAACATACAAGCACACCACAATCAAGTATGTTATCAACATTATGATCAGTCTTATCCTCAGTATTCTTATCTTTCATTATCTTTTCAAACTTAATTTCACTTCTCATAAACATACTTTCTTTCTCAATCCCTTTCATTCTCATACTCACAATCTCTTCATACAAAATATCATTGAGGTACTCATTTCGTTCTCGGTTATCACTCACGTCTACATCTCCTCGGTCATCCACCCAACCTAGTCGGAAGCAAACAGAAGTACAGGACCTTTACCACGCGGGCACGACAGCTGTCACAACACATAATGGTCCCAGACCAGGAGGATCTCGTCCTCAAATCATTTCAATAATAACAAGGCTCACTGTCCACGTAGTGGCAAACACAATGCCCCGTTCCAGTCCCTCTCACTGTTCTCGATTTGCAATCTAGGGGGCGACAGTATGTTTCTAGTGGGCCCGCAGAACTTACCACGGCATTAGACCCAGTCCCCACCACGTTAGTGCGCCACATGTGGAGTTCGTTCTGCCCAGAAACATACTCTAGACTTCTTGACGTTTCACCGTCATCGTCCTCCCCTAATGCAATCTCGTCCTAAGTATCCGCAGATACTTATCGTTTCTTCCTCTCCACTACTTCGCACTCTCATACCTCACCGCGCATGTCTTTTAAAGTCTTTTAATCTTTTTAATTAATCCTAAGGTCGACCCGTCCTTCGTGCAACCCTTCAACGAGTCCCGACCACTAACTTTGCTCGGTCTTTCTCTCATCAATTTTCACCTAGCACAGAGCTGGGATCACATCAACAAGTTCTCATCTAAATCTCCCTCATCTCATTTCTCAACATACTTTCCGCAATCATATTCCAGGTCTCTTCTCAAAATAGTCTCTTCACACTTTCTCAAAACAATCTGGTTTCACCTCTTCTGAAAATTTCCTTTCAAAACCTTTCGAAAAATCTTTTCTCAAGCCTCAAAAAAATTTCTTTTCAAAAACTCTTTTCCATTTCCAAAAATTTTCTGAGAATACTATCTATAAAGAATCTCTCTTCAAAAATAATGTTCATTAAAAACAAGGTTTTCCAAACATTTTTCCAGAAATAAGATTTCATACAATCCTTTCAAAAATACATTTCACAAATCTCGTCAAAAATTTCCTTTCGAAAACATTTTTCAAAAATCCATTTTTGCTGAGCGCTAATGGAGGAGCACGCTCAACTCGACACTAGTTCCAGACTAAAACCAAAACAAAGGAGCCCAGCTCCGCTCAAATCACATCTCATTCTCATCATCAACATCACTCTCCCAGCTCTGGCTCATTCTCAACATCATCCTTTCATTCTTTCACAATCTCAACTCTTTCTCTTTTCCACTACATACTTTATTCACGATCATTATTTCTCTTTCATTATGCCTTTACTTCACAACCTTATTTACTTTGCTTCTATTTTCAGGACGTAACAGACGTCCATCAGCATATTACTCATGTTCATTAACAGCGATAAATCACATAAGGCATAATTAAATAAATATACAAAAGCATACTATCATTCACACAAACACCACACAACAATGTGGTCTTCGTCACCTTTGTATAAGTGGCCACACAATCAAACAATTGCCACTTATACTACTGACTCTAACCACTTAGTTCCGATCTTTGAGATGATACGGAACGTCCTACTAAATCACCTAACTACCACAGTGTCTTAGGAAAGCTTCTCTCTCACCTGAGGTCCAGCTATTTAATGCGTACCGTCTTCTTGGATCCTTTGGCTGCCAGCTGCCCCAATCCCTCGTCTTTAAGATTTCCTCGTACTAAATAAAATACGCTTTCGTTATTAACTGATATTAGGAAAATCTTCTTTGTAACTTAAACACCTCTCATTCCTCGTATTAAATAAAACACTCTTGTTTTATCAAAACACTTTCCATGCTTTCTAGTACTTTAAATTGCATGAAAACATTTTTAATCATAAGAAGCATGTCCAAACAATCTTGGACAGCAGGGTCATTTAAAAATCACTTTGATAAAGACTCCGAAAACATCGTAAAAACGCTTTTCGTTTAAAACAACTTCTTTATTCAAAATTAACACTTTAAAAACTCAAATCTTTATCACAAAACAACTTGGGACAGCCATGAACATAATTCAAAAGATTCTTCAACAAATCAAATCAAATTATTTTGAAACCAATAAATTTCGAAATTAATTATGCACTCAATTATTTTCCACATATCAACTCAACATACACGCAACACTTAATATATAACTAATTCAATCAATCATCAAAGCGATCATACAACTCATAAATAATTTATTTTTATAAAACAAAACATTTAGTCATGCATGCATTCACAAACCAAGTTGAATCAAGGTTACAAACCAAACATGTTAATATTTATTTTTTTTTCTTGTTAAATGATTTTATTCCTTTCAAAATCATCATGTACATTTGATTTCATGCATTTAAACTCTCTAACTTTATATGACCGAATGTAATCAAAGAAAACAAGTTAAGAATTACAAAACTACACACATAAATCAACTTGATTTAATTCAAGTACTTAAATTCTATTTTCATTTTCATGCAACAAATTATTTTCTCTTACAAAACTTTTCTAATACTTTTTAATTCATTTGCTCCCCTTTGTCTTTAATTAAAACCGAATATAAATTAAAGGTGCACAACACAATTCCAAACATATTAATTTAACCATAGTTCACAAAACATAATCATTTTTTGCATGTTATTTCATTGAGAAAGAATCCTAGACCATTCTATGTGTATAGGCCGAACCTTATTTTGACAAAACAAGGTCCTTGGCTTACTTTTTCAACATAAAAACACAAGATTCTTTAAATCAAAGGAAATTAAGATGTACGTGCCCTTTTCATGGAGACAAAACATGATTTCCCTAACTCTAGACCTAGGCCGAATGCATCATCACCAAAAATTGAGTTGCAACTTTAAATCTTTATCATGCATGTACGTGGAACATAGATCAAGACCAAAAATCATTTTTCAAAAACTCATTTCTTGATTTCTTTGTGAAACCGTGAGGTTTATGAAAAATAAAGTCCCTTTGTACTTAAAATCACATGCATGCCTCTTTATTTTATAGATCAAATTATGAAATCAAGCGTGATAGTAGAAATCAAAGATTAAAAATCATTTTGGATAAGAAAAGGTCAAAACTATGATTAATGTTGAAGAAGATTAAATCTTTTTGTTTTAAAACAACATGCATGGCTTTATAACAAAACTTTTTCAAGATTAAAGCAAAGACCAAGTCATTTTCAAAGATCAAAGTAAAAATCAAAGCTTCCTCAACATCAAATCAAAACCGAATCACTTCAACAACTCAAATCAACTTTTAAAGGCACAAAATTAGCATGCAATGACCTAGTTCAAATAAAAGCATCAAGACCTAATTTCCCACTCATGACCGAACTATATAACCTAGGATCTAGTGTTTATTAGTCTATTTACTCCTTAGAAATTCAAGATCAAAGCATAAATAACACATGCAAGCACACATAAGCACTAGAACCAACATCAAATCATCATACAACACCCAAGATCTTTAAGTTTCACATTTATTTAGCAAATCATCTCTTAGAAACATCATGGCTCACGGTTTAAGAAAGAAAAATTAACATACAAAGAGATTTTCTTTAAACTTCACAAAATTTTCATCAAGCCTTTAGATTTAGTTTGAAAAGCTTTAGGATCTCTTATGAAAAACATAATCAAGTTATAGAGTCCGTTGTTTAGACGTTTATAAGATATTTTTAGCTTTTGAAAAATCTAAGATCAAGCATAAATAAAACTTAGAAAATTGACATGCAAAGGAATTTACTGAAAGCTTTACAAAATTTTCAACAAATCTTTAGATCTTTAGGATTTAGCTTGAAAACTTTAAGAGCTTCCATGAAAACTCTTAAACGAGTTATGGAGCCCGGTAGTTAGACATTTATAAGTTATCTTTAACTTTTTAAAAAAATCCATGATCAAGCACAAACAATACTTGTACTTGTCATTTTAACTTTAAGAATTAATATGTAAAGAAAAGGAGAAGAAAAATTACAAGATCAAACGAAAAAAAACTAACTATTACAATTTTCCTCATGCTCATTCGAAATACCCACCAAATCAAGGTCTTCTAACTCCTATGGGTTTGGATCTTCAAGGAAAACTCTAGGTTTTTGGTTTTGGTCTCTCCTTCTTCTTCCTTATTCATTCACGGCCTCCCTCTCTATTTCTCTATGTGTTGAGAGCTTTGGTATTTGCTCTCAACAATGTGTTTGGAAAGTGAAGGGAAATGAAAAGAAAGGAAGGGTGGAAATGAAGAAATGAGGTGGTCATCCCTTCACCCATTCGGCCATATATAGACAAGGACTAAAGCATGGGATTTTTCCTCTTTTGTCCTCAATTAATTCGGCTATGGTGCAAGTGGGAGGGGTAGTTTTGGCAACTCAAAACTTTGCATGGGTGGTGTTTAGCAAAATTAAGGGGACAAGGTAGGGAACATAAGGTACTTAGGGTCATTCTAGGCTTTAAGACTTTTTGGTCCTCCATAAGGTACCTAGGGACTTAGTTAGGACTTAGTTAGGGACTTAGTTAGGACTTGGTTCTTTTGGTTACAACTTAGGAAAATTCTAGGCTTCCTTCTATACATACACACACGGCACATACTCATGCACACACATCATTTATTCATGCATTTATCATCCTATACTTTTCACTAGTTAAATTTCACATAATCCTAGGCATACGTACATATATACAAAACCGACTATACATATGCACATACTCATATAAAATAAATTATTCATACATATGCATCACAATAACACCCAAAAATATCCAACACACATTTTTTTTGAAATCACATCATCCTTTCAATAAATAATTTCTTATGGAAGAATTCAATATTCCTTTAGAAGAATTTCAGTCATATAATCATTTCCAAAAAAATCAACTTTAAAAATCATAATATTATTTCTTGAAAAATCCTTCTTTTAAAATCACTCATTACTTTAAAAACGTGCGTTAAGAAATTTATTTAAGAAAATACTCTTTCCAAAAATACTTTTCTCAAAAACAAATCTCTTTAGTATTTTAAATTAATAATAGGAATTTGCGGGGTGTTACACCAGGCAGAGGCTGCAAATAGGTGCATCTTAAGAGGTATAAAAAGGAAGTTGGAAGACAGTAAAGGCAAGTGGGTGGAAATAATAGAGTCCGTACTTTGGTCGTACAGAACCACCCCTCATTCTGCTATTGGAGAAACTCCTTTTAAATTGACCTATGGAAGTGAAGCTATGATCCCATTAGAAATAGGATCCACTAACTTGAGGTCAAGATACTTTGACCTTGACACAAATGTTAAACTTCTGAGGGAGAATCTTGATCTTTTGCAGGAATCCAGGGAGATGGCTACTATTCTCATGGCAATGATCCAACAACAATCAGCCAAGCAGTACAACTTGAAGGTTATTCGTCGCTCATTCAAAGAAGGGGACCTGGTCCTAAGAAGGTCAGATGTACATGGAAAAGAACCAACACACGGGAAGTTAGTTGCCAATTGGGAAGGTCCATATCGGATTCGTGCAAAGACAGATAATGGAGCTTACTTTCTGGAAACAATAACAGGAAACAGGATCAAAAACCCATGGAACGCGGAAAAACTTCGAATTTATTACATTTAAAAACCCCCCTAGTAAGGAGAAAGCAGCTTTTAGGACATTTTTCTTGGAATAAGGCTTACTAAGTCAGTGTCATTTCCTTTTCAATAAGGCCATTGTGCCATTGTTGTTAGTAGAGAGGAAGGCTTTCTCCTGTACAAGTTTTTTCATTGAAGCAATCAAAAATTTCAGTTTGCAGTAATTAGTCTATCTTTCGGTTTTCTAACATTCAAGGTTTTATGGTTTGGAAGTGCGTTATGACTTTTCTACATCCATAAATCAGATTAACTACTTATAGAACACATCATTTCGGTTTTCTGATTAAATCCACAAATGGATTAGCGGATTATAATTCGGTTTTCTATATCCTCCAATTCAGCTTTTTACAATCATAATTCGGTTTAGCCGACTTCATCCACAAATGGATTCGACAAATTCGTAGCTGCAAATCGGTTTAACAATTTATGAGTTTGAACATCCAGTTTCATGGTTTGAATAAGTCCACAAACCGGTTTAATGAGTAACAAACTTTTCATCAAAAGTGAATGTGATTGACTAAACCGGTTATACGGTTCTGAAAAAAGCATCGCTTATTTAAAATCCAACATTAAGTACACCACCTATTTGGCTAGCCACCTTATAGGGAGTGAAATGGGTTAGAAGATGTTCTAAAAATATTAGGCACCACCCATGTACTGATGGTAAGACTACTTTCAGACTCTAGTAGAGTCTGACAAGGATAAAAGGATTTCATTCGCTGGCTAGAATAGGAAATTCTTAAAGTCTGCCAAGTATGGATATAATTCGGAAATAAGGCTTGCGAAAACAAAGTAAAACATTCATTAATATTAAGCGAACTACAACCGGATTAGCTTGATACAAGGAACAGAAACGCTGAAATAGTAAAGTACGATAAAGATAAAAGACATAAAACAGATAAAGCAGTAAAAAATCGGCAAACGAGCCCCCTATGGAGTGGCCTCATCATCATCATCATCAACCTCTTCTTCTCCAGTAGCCAAAAAATCAGGACAACAGGGATCAAATAAATCCACAGGCACCCTACTACCATCACGAAGATAGTTGTAAAACACCCCATCTTCAACACGATGAAGATAATGCATCCCTTTGGCTGAAAAGGTAGGATTCAGATGGTTAGCTTGCTCAACAACATTCATGAATGAAGATTGGACTGAATCTATCCACTTCCCCTTGTACATGTCCCTTTCAGACGCCATACCCCTCAATGCATCCCTCAAAGTAGTGAGAGCAGCATTATGGGCCTCATTCATTTCAGTAATCTTGGAGTTCAACTTCCTAGTATACTCCTCCTCAGCTTGGGACAACTCCTGTTTGGCCTTGTTAAATTTAGCAGTCTCTGAGGCAAGTTGCTGAACCAATTCTGCTTCTCTTTTGACATGATCGGCCAAGTTTACAACGTCTGGTCCAACAAACAGGACCTTTTCAGCATTCTCTGCAAGGAACTGGATAGTTGATGCAGCCTTGACTTGTTCCCTTTTTAGGAATTTCAACAGTGCAACAAATTCCCTTCGGCTCATATTGCCTAATTGCTGAGAAGTAGAGTCGGTGAGAAGCATCCGGTTGAAGCTTTCGGATAAGTCATCCGGCCAAAGAGAAGAACTTCCACCCTGGGGATTAGCCGAACTACCGGCTTCAGGATGGGAGGGACCGTCATTTCTCCTTCGTTTAGGAGTACCAGCAGGAGCAGTGTCCATACCCTCCACAGTTGTTGGGGAATGAGGAGGTCGTGGGACAGTAGATTTGCTGACTCTGGGACGCAGATTGCGAGGAGCATTTCCAAGAGCTGCTGCAAGTGCTGCCAAATCGGAAGGTGAAGCCATTTCAGCTGCATAGAAATCGTGTCAGGAGTAGGAAGAGAAGAAAAAATGCAGTACAAAATATTGCAAATTAATAAAGCAGAAATTCCTACCAAAAGTTGTTTGTAAGCTGTCAGGGGAAGAGTCCACAATAGATTTTGTAATTATGCGCCCAAAGCGGTCGCAGAAGGAAATAAGGACAGAAACAGTAGACCTCTCTAAATCAGTTAAGCGGTTTTCCGGAGTTGCAAATAGCTTCGCCGCAATAAGGGAATTACGAGGTGACCAGAAGAGAGGGAAATAGGGATTTCCCCCGTGATCAAACATGAAGGGCCAAACATCTTTTGCTCCGGTTATTTTGAAATATTTGTCTTTAAACTCCTTCCACGTCTCAGAATAAGATTCAAACACCCTCCTTCCACTACGGGATTTGAGTGTGACCCAAGCCCACTTTCCCTTCACTTTGCTGGATTGGAAGGGGCCAAAAATATAAAAGAAGACAGGAATTGTGCATTGAAGGTTAAAATGGTTGTAGAAAAGCTGAAAGGCTCTAAGATAGCACCAAGCGTTCGGGTGAAGTTGAGAAGGAGCAACCTCTAAATGTGTAAGAACTTGGTTTTCAAAATCGGTGAAAGGAATTCTTACACCACATACGTCAAACAAAACACTGTACATAAAGAAAAAGTTTTCATCAGTATCACCCACTGTACATATACGGTCTTGGTTACTAGGAGCTTCCACGACGTAAAAATTTGGAGTAATACCGGGCCTCACCAAATCGGCTCGGAGGTGGTAATGACGAAGTTTGGCCAAGTCTACAAATTTGGAAGGTCTACCTAAGGCATCTAAGTCTACCTTCTCATAGCCAGAAATATCGTCCGGTTTGACGAATTCCTCCGGATTAGTTTCCGATCTCTTGTTTCCCATCTGTGATTCCTGAGAAAGATAGGAAACATTAGGAGGAGGAGTTGGTTTGCTAACTGCTTCAACAAAATAATTTTTTATTATGAATTGTCTAGCTAGTTCATCCAGCATAATTTTTTCAGAAGAACTAATAGAAGAACTTCCTAAATGTGAACAAGAAGGATTAATAGGAGGTATATTATCAGTTGCTGAATTGTTTGAAGAAGAAGGTGAAGGAGAAGAAGAGGTCTCAGTAGGATAAATGACGAAAATGGGAAGGTTATCCATAAGAAAAGAATAAGAAAATACCTGGAAATGAGTGAAGAGGAAATGAAACTGGAAGGTGAAAACACAGCAAAACTGGTCGAATTTCCCAGGAAAAGAGAAGTAAAACACGTTTTTGAAAGAGAAGAGAAGATGGACGAATTTTTCTGCTCTTTGGTAACTAAGTGCTCAAGTGAATAAGGAGTGAGGTTGAGATGAAGAAAGCCCCCCTTATTTATAGTTAAACTCGGATTCTCAAAGGCCAAGGAAAAGACTACAAATATTAAATCAGAATTTAAAAGAGTTGGTCAAAGGAATCTCTTCAAGTTCCTTGATAAATGAATATAGTCAGTGAAAAGACTTCTTATTAATGACAAGAGGTGCTTTATGTCAGTTTGGGAAATTGAAAGGTGGCATTAATTTACTGCCATTCACTGCCAATTACCTGGTTAGTGAAAAGACTCCTTATTAATGATAAAGAGATGCTTTATGTCAGTTTGGGAAGTTGAATTAATCCACTGCCAATTCCCTGAAAAAAGATCAATGGGGGTACGAAGCAAATTCGGCAAACCGGTTAGCAATTACCCACTTTCAACTCAAATCAAGTTCAAAATTCGAAAGCTGCTGTTAAGAAGTTTAAAAGTGCTTTGCCCAAGGAGTATTCGAATTTCAAAATTCGAATCATACCGAAGAAGTGTGTGAATTTCAAATTCAAAAAACCTAGGGAATGACTAGATAGGCACGGCAGTTAAGAGAAAGATGCTCTTGGGAAGCCAATATTGAATTCTTGGTGACCGTGTGCTTGGAAACTTGAGTTGACAAGGGCTATGGAAGTCAGACAAGGCAAAGTCAGCAATTCGGTCAAAAGAGAAGAAAAGCCCAATTCAGGTAATAGATATACGATACACCCTTAAGCCGGAAAAAGGTTCGTCAGAAGGGAATAATGATCAGTTTAACCGGTAAATCGGTAGGATTGCTCAAAAAAGAGGATTCAATAGATCCCAATTAAACCGGTAATCCGGTCCAACGGATCAGTGTAACACCCCGATTTCAGCAACTTGAAAACATCATCTCTTTAACAAAAATATAGTAAAAATTTGGGAAATTTTTTTTAATGGTGACATGGGCATGAGAACCTTCAAGTTCAAAAACATTTCAGTAACATAATTGAAATAAAAATTATGTTCTCATGTCACATATCACAAGTCAAGTTCCAAACCGAGATGTTACTTAACATCACACTTTGTAACTTGGCTTCATAAATCTCTTTGAGAAAACATTTTCACATCTTGTTTTATAAAACTTTGTTCTTTCAAAAGCCATAATCAATAAAATACCAAGTGGGGTACAGAATGATATGACAATGTAAACCAAGTAGTTGCAAGGAATACAGTGCTTGAAGGGGATTACCTACTACTAGTCTTGACCTCTAATCTGAAGTCCACTGCAGCAGCCTCATCGAGATGACGTACCGATTTGCTGCAGGATCGACCATGTATCCGTTGCAATACCGGAATAACCCGATACGACAACATGATAGGAGAGATGGTCAGTACTCCAGAAGTTCAAGCATGACAAGACCAAATACTAACGACTTCATATAAAAAGAATACTTAGACTAAAATATAGAAATCATGCATTCATGCTATGCATATGACAAACATATTCATATAGGAAACACTTATAAACAAAGCACATCATAACATTCCAAACATATAAAAATTCATAACTTATCACAATTCCCATAACCGTACTTGGCATCACAAGCCTTCAAATACTCAAGTCTTCATCACCATCTTTCTCACTCTTTCCAACAATTACTTATACTTTCTTTCTCCTTTGAATCTTTCTTAATAAATTCTTCATATATTCTTTATGCTTTCTTTCTTGTAATCTTTTATCATTATTAAGTTTTATCAAACGATTCGCTCAATGATGAGGGGGAAAACATCATTGAACTCTCACACACGTCTACATCTCCTCGGTCATCCACCCAACCTAGTCGGAAGCAAACAGGAGTACAGGACCTTTACCACGCGGGCACGACAGCTGTCACACAACAAATGGTCCCAGACCAGGAGGCCCAGCCTCAAATCAATTCAATTCATATCATATAATCAAGGCACACTCTCAGCGAAAATCACAAATGCCCCGTTCCAGTCCCTCTCACTGTTCCTGAAATGCCATAGGGGTGACAGCACTATTCCGGTCCCGGGTGCAGAACTTACCACGGCATTAGACCCAGTCCCTACCACGTTAGTACACCACATGTGGGATTCATTCCGCCCAGAATAGTACTCAAAGCCTCATAGCGTTTTACCGCCCTAGCTTACCCTATTGCATTCACAACCCGAATATCCTTGATATCCGAGGTACCTTCCTCTCCACTACTTCGATACGACACTCATGCCTCACCGCATTTGTAAATGTCTTTTTAAGTCTTTTAAAGTTTTGAGTTTTAATTAAACGGCTTAATCCTAACAGTCGGCTCGTCCTTGGTGCATCCCTTCAACGAAGCCCGACCACTAATCGCAATCCGTTCCCCCTAAACCTCAATGGCCTCATGCCTCATATCACTTTCATCTCATCATCACAATTCACATAACTCAAGCTCAACATATGCTCATCAACATCATCAACATCTTTTCCTCGTCTTTCTCAAAATCTCTTTTCGCAAAACTTTTTCGAAAGTTTGATTTCACAAACTTTTGCTTCACAAAACATTTTCAGAAACCTCATTTCAAAAATCCTTTCACAAAACTTTTTCAAAAATACTGTTTCCAAAAACGTTCACAAAATATTATTTTCACAAAAGCTTTTTCAAAAATCTCTTTTCAAAAACCTTTTTCAAAAATCACATTTTTGGATGAGTGTTAATGGAGGAGCAAGCTCAACTCAACACTAAGCTTCTTCCCAAAAACATGAACGAGGAATCACATCTCCACTCAAACCACATCTCACTTTCTCTTTCAAATCTCAACTCTTCACATCTTTTACAATTTAGTCATATTATTTCTTTCTCATACTTCTCAAGTCTTACTCTTTCTCATTACCACATTCAACTTTTCCATTTAACTTCGAGTCTTACTCTTTCTCATTATTCTTATTATCGTTAATCACACTTCCAGATTTTCCAGACAGAATAATACATATCCAACAGTATACTCACAGAGAAATCCAATACATAATAAAACCAATCATGCATCATATTTAACAAATAGGTAAACATCTAACACGTATATGCATCACATATGATCATGCAGTATGTAACATATGACATTGACTCTAATTACGCTTGACGAACTCAGTTTAGAACTGAGTCTAAACGTCACGACGACTTAGGCCTACTGCATCTCTCACCTCACACTCCAGCATCTGAAATCATTGCGGGTCCTTCCAAACAAGTCGGTCGTTCTGCTTCTCGACTTATACGCACCTTGTACTAAATGAAGGATACTAGCGTTACAAGTCTATCTTAAATAATCATCCTACTTAGATCAAAACGCGTTTTCGAAAACTCATTTTACTTTTCGTCGGAAAATCGCAAAACGTTAAAACTTTATCAAATCAATCTTTTCCCAAGTTAAATACCACTTACAATTTAAACTTTAAAACAAAAATCAATTTTTGGGATTGAAAAACAATTTAAATAAAATCAGGACAGCAATTAAATGAGTCCATAAATTACTTTTCAGAAAATCCGAAAACACCGAAAAACTTAACTTTAATTCAAATAACACTTTGTTATAAAATAAACACTTAAATGATTTATTTTTCAAACTTAACATTGTGAAATGAATTAAGGGCAGCAACCACTAAGTTCAAGGTTATTCAATTAATTAAATCAAGACTAAACCATTTCAAAACCAACTAATTTTCAAACCAATTACAAAATCAAATACACATTTGGTTAATTAAATAATCTATACATATCCTAAACACATCATCAAACAATCACTTATTCAAACATTTCAAGACATCATAATCATCATGCAAGTCAAACCAAGTCATAACATTGTGGTGGACTCGGCCTAGCCGAGGTCCTTAGACTACCTCGCCAAAGTCATGAGGACCCTTCAGGAAGCCTTCTGAGCGCTTGGCCGAGCTCAATGCTCAACGGCCGAACAGACGCCAGATACAGGCCGACCTCGTGTTCCCGCTCAGGTCCGACGTCTGGGTCCGACACCTTCCCAAGTCCGACACCTAGGACATGATGACGTCCCCCTACCTTATCCACAAGGACAGCTCACTACCTTATCCACAAGGACAGCTCACTACCTTATCCACAAGGACAGCCTATCCGCTCCTAGCTCAATACAGGCTGGCCCTACTTGGGCCTAAAGCAAGCCCATTAGGGCAACCAGCTCCCCCCTATAAGTAGCTCCGTACTACATGGGGCTCAAGTATGTCCTCTAACCCTAATTGTCACCTTCACACACCAGTGATTAGGGTTACTTCCTGGCTCTTTCCCTTAGCCACCTGAGGACTCCCACTAAACATCACATATCAACCCTAGACAGAGGCACCTTCGGAGGTCTTCTCCTACCCTTGGAGGTCCTCACCGTCTAGGACATCACATTGGTGCCGTCCGTGGGGAAAGATAAACTTCAACCCCACCCAGAAGATTCTACCATGTCTGAAGCTCAACCAGATCAGAAAAAGAGGAGGGAATGTCCTGGGAGAATCCCGCCAGCTGAAGACCTGCGGTCACACCTTGAGGTGAGCTAGGCAGCAAGGCCCCCACCACCCCCCCTCTTCACACACCGTCACCATCGTTGCATCAAAATTTGTCCGTACGGTATCCCACCGAACGGGCCACCGTTCAGGCCTCGGCCCCCGATGGGTCCCAACAACAACCAAGAAATTTTGTTATACAGGATCTGCTCAAAATACCGGAAAACTTCCGGGTGGAAACGATCTCTGGAGGTTTCGCCGGTGGCGACGAGAGGAAGTTGGAAAGGAGAAAGTACGTTCAGCAAGTATTAGCTGTTCGCCACAAGCCTATGGGTAAGAAACCATCCCAGAACATCCCAATCAGTTTTTCTGATCAGGATCTAGGTGATATCATCCCTGATCACAATGACCCAATGGTGATCGCGGCAATGATCAGCAACTTCGAAATCGCCCGAGTTCTCGTCGACCATGGGAGCTCGGCCGACGTTCTTTTTCTCCACACATTTCAAGCATTGAAATTAAGGTCCGCCGACCTCGTACATTTTGAAGGGCATCTGATCAGCTTCACGGGCGAGGCAATACGCCCCCTTGGAGCCACCCTCCTCCCGGTGACCTTGGGCAAACCGCCTTCGGCCCGAACGGAGATTATCAAGTTTTTGGTGGTTGACTTTGAATCCCCTTACAGTGTGATACTCGGACGAACCTGCCTTCAAGCCTTTGGGGCAGTGGTCTCAACAGTTCACCTAGCAATGAAATTCGTTGGTTCTGACGACAACCTTGTCACCATCAAAGCCATCCAGCTCAGAGCCCGACAGGATGATCTCAGACCATCTCCTCAAGGAGAGTGGTTGGCAGTCCCCGTCGATCCCGCCGACCCCAGCAGAACTGTCAAAGTGGGTGCCGACCTCCCCAAGGAGATACAGGAGGAAATCATCGCACTATTGCGAGCTAATTTGGACCTGTTTGCTTGGACCTCGGCCGATATGCCGGGGATCGACCCGAACTTTATCTGTCACAAGCTCAGTGTAGACCCGAAAGCAAGACCGGTAGCGCAGAAAATGAGACGGGTTGGGACTGAGAAGGCAAAAGTTATCCAGGAAAAGGTGTCCGAGTTGCTCGAAGCCGGGTTTATAAAAGAAGTCCCATACTCCGAATGGGTTGCAAACACTGTCTTGGTTAAGAAGGCAAACGGTAGTTGGAGGATGTGTGTGGATTACACCGACCTCAACAAAGCTTGCCCCAAGGACCAATATCCACTGCCGATTATTGACCAGCTCGTCGATAATTCGGCAGGCTACCAATTGTATCCCCCTGATCAAGACAAGACCACATTCACGACCGGAAAGGCAACTTACTGTTACACCGTCATGCCTTTCGGCCTTAAGAATGCTGGCGCAACCTATCAGAGGATGATGAACAAAGTCTTTGACGGGATCATTGGCGCAACCATGGAGGTCTACATCGACGATATGATTACAAAGAGCAAGAAAAGGGAAGACCATGCCCGAGACCTAACCACGGTCCTGGAAAGGGTAAGAGCACATAGGATGAGGTTGAATCCGGAGAAGTGTACCTTCGGAGTCCCCGCTGGCGCTTTCCTCGGGTTCATGCTCTCCGAGAGAGGAATCGAAGAAAACCCCGACAAATGCCGTGCTATACTAGAAATGAAGAGCCCTGTCGACCTCAGAGGGGTGCAACAATTAACTGGCAGGATGGCGGCACTATCCAGATTTCTCCCTCAAGCTGCTAAAAAGGCCTTACCTTGGTACCAACTTTTGAAAAAAGGTACAACTTTTAACTGGGATCAGGACTGTGAAGCCTCTTTCATTGCTCTTAAGGAATATCTCTCTTCCCCTCCAGTTCTCTCCAGCCCTCGTGAGGGGGAGAACCTTTTTATTTATCTCTCCATTGGGGAGTCAGCCCTTAGCTCGGTTTTAGTTCGAGACGAGGGTCGAAGTGAATTCCCTGTTTATTTCATAAGCCGAGCTCTCCAGGGTCCCGAGCTTCAGTATTCCAAGATTGAGAAATTCGCATTCTGTCTCATCCTGGCTGCACGGTGGCTACGACAATATTTCCAAAGCCACCCTATTGTCGTAAGAACCGCCCAGCCCATTAAACAAGTTTTGCAAAAGCCCGACCTCGCGGGGAGAATGATGGCCTGGGCAATCGAACTGTCCGAGTTCGACATCTCCTATGAACCGAGGAAGGCTATCAAGTCACAAGTGTTAGCGGATTTTGTGTCCGAGTTCACAGAGCCCCACCAAAGCTCTAGCTCGGATATTTGGGTAATATATGTTGATGGTTCGAGCAATCAAAAGGGTGCGGGAGCTAGAGTTATTTTGGAAAATGCGGAAGGGCTCAACATCGAGTACTCCCTGAAGTTCGAGTTTCTAACTTCGAATAATCAGGCCGAGTACGAAGCAGTCATTGCTGGCCTCCGCATGGCCAAAGAGCTCGGTGCAACCGAAGTCCAAATTATGAGCGATTCCCAGTTGGTGGTTTCCCAAATCGTTGGAGACTACCAAGCCAAAGAGCCCATCCTACAGAAATACCTCGACAAAGTTAAGTCCCTAGCTCTTGATTTTGTAAAATTTTCCATCACCCATATCCCCCGCAGTTCAAACTCACGAGCCGATGTGCTTTCCAAGTTGGCAAGCACAAAAGGCGGAGGGAATAATAAAAGCCTCATTCAAGAGCAAATCGCGACTCCAAGCGTAGTAATGGCCATTTCGATATCGCCGAACTGGATGCATCCGATCAGGGCATACCTCGAACATGGAATACTCCCTGCCGATCAAAAGGAAGCAAAGAAACTGAAGAGAAAGGCAGCTGAGTATGTTATTATGGATGGAGTCCTTTACAAAAGAGGAATGTCGTCTCCACTCCTCCGATGTCTTACCTCCGAGGAAGCTCAAGAGACCTTGAACGAGGTCCATGGAGGAATGGGAAGCCATCACGTCGGAGGAAAATCCTTGGCGAGGAAGATACTAAGGGCCAGATATTTCTGGCCAACCTTAGTTATGGACTCCATTGACCATGTTTGACGATGTCCTCAATGCCAATTCTTCAGCGATGTTTACCAGAAACCATCCGAGGAGCTCCATTCTCTAGCCTCCCCCTGGCCTTTCAGCATGTGGGGGATGGACATTGTGGGACAGTTCCCAACGGCTCCAGGCCAGCTAAAATTCATCGCGGTAGCAATAGACTACTTCACCAAATGGATCGAAGCTGAGCCCCTAGCAACCATCACTTCGGCAAGGATCCAAAAGTTTTTTATGAAACAAGTCATCTCCCGTTTCGGCCTTCCTCTCACATTGATTACCGACAATGGCAGTCAATTCGTCGCCAACAATTTCCAGATATTAGCTGAGAGTCTCGGGATCTCTCACCGGTTTTCTTCGGTTGAGCACCCCCAGACTAATGGCCAAGCCGAGGCCGCCAACCGAGCTATCGTTGACGGCCTCAAGAAGAGAATTACACAGGCCAAAGGAGCATGGGCCGACCTTCTACCCGAGGTCCTCTGGTCAATCAGGACCACGGTTCAGTCCTCAACCGGAGAAACCCCCTTTAGACTCACCTATGGTTGCGATGCAGTCATCCCCATCGAACGAAGGATTCATACCTTCCGAATGAGGGACAGACCCGAGGAGGAAAACGGAAATTTGATCAAAGAAAACCTGATACTGGCCGAAGAGATCCGGGACGCCGCTTCTGCTCGGGAAAAGAAAGCGAAAGAAAGGCAAGCCAAGCAGTATAACAAAACTCTACAACCCAGGTCTTTTGAGATCGGTGATCTCGTTCTCAGGAGAGCTGACATCGGTCTTAAAAACCGAAGAGACGGGAAATTTGCTCAAAACTGGGAAGGCCCCTACAGAGTCATCTCAAAAACGCACTCTGGGGCATACAGACTAGAGACCCTTGAAGGGGGCGAACTCAAAAATTCTTGGAACGTGGCAAAACTGAGAACCTACTTCAGCTAGGTTTACCTCAGATGTTATCGACCACCCCAGTTAAAAGTCTAAGTTTTATCTTCATTTCTGTTAATATTTTACACTTACTTTTCCTAATCATGCTCTCATTTTCCACGCTGGGACATACCCACCTTCTCAATTTATAAGCAATGTACTCATGGTTATTAATGAAAAGTACAAACTTGCTCATACTCAAGTGCCACAGTTTTATATACGTACGTACTAGCTTCTCATTTAGCACTAGCCACCTAAATGTTGCATGGCGCTATGCACAGCCAACGACTTCTAGATAAGATCGGCTCATATGCACAGTGTACAAGGGACACCTGATAAAGCGCCTGAGCGGCTCTTCTCTTCAACAACGTTCTCACCTTCTCCACCTCGGCTAGCCCTTCTTGCCGTCCCGCCTCCTTTGCATCCGCCGTCGCCTGGGTCAGGGCCTCTTCCTGACTTTTCCGAAGCTCCTCCAGCTTCCGCCGGTGCTCCTCCTTTAGCTCGGCCAACTTTTGCTCAGCAGAGTCTTTATTATCCCTCAGCTCCGCCACTTCCGCCGCCATATCAGATCGGGCCTTCTTCCTGACCGGCGACACGCCTTCCGCAATGTCATCGGCAACATCAGCCAACACATTGAAAATATTCGTCGACCTTTTTAAGTGATATGCCAACCCTTCGGCCATCTTCTTTCATTCGGCCCCCGACATCTTCACAAGTGACTCTTTAACTGAGGCCCTAGTAGTGGGAGTCGTCGGCCTTGGGGTACCGGCAGCATGGACGTGCTCGGTACTTGGAGATGGAGACTGAGGAGGAGGCGAGGTAGGGATTACCACAGGTGGAGTAGAGTGCGGCAGAGCGGAGTCGGCTGACATCGTCTCGGCAGTTGCAGCATCATTGGAAGTGCTCTCCGACTTCTTCCTTTTGCGATTCAGCGCAACCTTCAATGCCTTAGACGACATCGCTGACCAATATTCCTCTACAAACAAAAAAGATGAAGACAAATCAGTAAAAAAAAAAAAGGCTATAAGTGCAAGGTTAACTACCAATTTTGGCTAACACGTCATTATCAGAACACTTCATGAAAACTCCAATATCAAGTTGGACTTTCCGAGCTTGATATTCATTTTGAAAATGATGGAATGTGGCGGCCTCGTCGGCATTGAGAGTCGCGCCCGACCACCGTTGTGGCGTACCGAGGTGGCGGTCGAAGAACTCCGGGGTCCACTCTAAGGGAAACCTCGGACCCGCCTCGTCCCGGAACCAAGGTCGGCCAACACCCACGAATTTGTACTTGAAGAACCTGGGCTTAAAGTGCTTCCAAGATTCAATAAACATTCCGAAAAGCCCACAGCGAGCTCGGGCTTTGGCCGATACCCAAAGTCGCCCAGTAACCCCGTCTTTGTTATTGACGAACGGGTTGTACATCCACAAAAAGAGCCGGACTGTGCATACTAATCCCTTGGCCCGACAATACTTTTGAAACGCCCTCAAGAACGACCAAGTGTTGGGGTGAAGTTGCGAAGGAGCCAGTCCGAGCTCTTTCAGAACCCTCATCTCGAGGTCAGTAAAAGGCAAAGTCACGCCGAGGTTGTGAATTAAATCGGCATAAAAAAAGAAGGAGTTGTCATCAGTCTTGGTGTAGATTCTGTCATGCGCCGAACAGGGAAGAACTTCGTAAGAGGTACCAGCGGCGTCTCCCGAACAGGGTAGTATAACTCTCTTCACGTCGGAGAGTTTATCCTCGGAATCTAGGTTGGATCGCACTCCCTTCGGCTACACGTCGACCCATTGATATTGGTCGGCATCGATGGGCACAGGATACAGCTCAGGTCGGCTGACGCATCTCCTGGGCGGCATGGTACCTGTGGAAGAACAGGGGAGCTCGATGTTAGTCTTACGGGTTACAAATTAACCCCTCAGAAAACCCCCTCGAAGTCGTCCCGAGGGGCGAGCACCTTCCCTCTACCACAGATACCCCCCATTCATATCCTCTTCACTCCCTCATATCCTCGAATTCCATATAGCCCCCACCACTAATAAACTCGGTCCGGGCGCATCGCCAAACCCATTCTTTCCTCCGCCAACAATCCCGAGGGTAGATTACCTCAACGGGATCAACCTCTGGAATCTGTCCCTCATATTCCTCGTCGACCTCCAGGGAGGAACAGGACGAGGAAGATGAGCCGTCCTCTTCCTCGTTACTGCTACAGGGTAGGGGGATCACTATAGACCATTCCCTAACCCGTCCCCTACTCATAATAAACCCAGTATATCCCCTCGATTTCTGGAAAAATGAAAGCAGTGCAAAAACCCGCCAACAGGTCCTAAAACGCCCCAAACCCAGAAACATTATAAGCCACCAATTATATTCCCCAAGGCTAACACGAAACCCAACAGGCAGAAAAAACCACCCCTATAGAAACAGAACTTTAGAATCCTAAGTCCTACCCAGGTGAACCAGAACAGGGAAGAAGAAGAAGTAAAAACAAAGGGAAAAAGAAGTGAGAGAATACCTCGAATATGCAACCACGAAGAACGAAGGGGATGGAGAGTGATTTGCTGTCTGTGGGGAAAGAAGGTGAGAGGAGCACAATTCCAGAATGCAATCTCGAGGGAAGGAGGGAGAGGGGAACTGGTGTAAGTGGATGAAGGTGTAGCCGTTTGGTGGAAAGAAGAAGCAGAACGGTTTTTTCCAGGATAAGAGAAGAGGAACCACCTTCCCCCCCCCCACTTTTGAAAGTTGGGCCAGGCCTAAAAGGCCCAACCCAACATGTAGCCATATCAATTGGGACGTGTGGCATGCAGCAGTTGAAATAGTGGACCTCGAGCAACGTCACAATAATGATGACGCTTCGTAGGTCGCGACTTCTGACTCGTGTCAGATCCAGTAAAAGCAAACGTCACATCAGTACTGGTGATTAGACATCTGTCAAACCTGCTCCGTCATAATGAAAGGATGTCAGAGACAGCTGGATCCAACGTATCGGCAACTTATCGCCCGAACTCCCTAGTACCTCGGAACAAGGCTCAGATAGCCTTGACCGAGCTGGGGGGCTTATGTGGTGAACTCGGCCCTTATGAGGTGGATTTGGGAAAAGGACCTAAACCAGAACCTCGGAACAAGGCTTAGATAGCCTTGACCGAGCTGGGGGGCTTATGTGGTGGACTCGGCCTAGCCGAGGTCCTTAGACTACCTCGCCAAAGTCATGAGGACCCTTCAGGAAGCCTTCTGAGCGCTTGGCCGAGCTCAATGCTCAACGGCCGAACAGACGCCAGATATAGGCCGACCTCGTGTTCCCACTCAGGTCCGACGTCTGGGTCCGACACCTTCCCAAGTCCGACACCTAGGACATGATGACGTCTCCCTACCTTATCCACAAGGACAGCTCACTACCTTATCCACAAGGACAGCTCACTACCTTATCCGCAAGGACAGCCTATCCGCTCCTAGCTCAATACAGGCTGGCCCTACTTGGGCCTAAAGCAAGCCCATTAGGGCAACCAGCTCCCCCCTATAAGTAGCTCCGTACTACATGGGGCTCAGGTATGTCCTCTAACCCTAATTGTCACCTTTACACACCAGTGATTAGGGTTACTTCTTGGCTCTTTCCCTTAGCCACCTGAGGACTCCCACTAAACATCACATATCAACCCTAGACAGAGGCACCTTCGGAGGTCTTCTCCTACCCTTGGAGGTCCTCACCGTCTAGGACATCACAAACATCAAGCCTAAAAATTCATATTCATTAAAACATACAAATGAAATCTTAGTGTGATTAAAGGTAAAACACAAAAGGTAAAATCCAAAACTAAATCAAATAAATTTATTTAATCTTCAAAATTTACAGAACATACACATGTATGATAAAGTTCATCATATAAAAATTTCAAGTCATTTAAACAAGCCTAAGCTAGGTTTCAAATCAAATTTTGCATGAAAAACAACATGGTACTGTTGCTGGTCAGAGGCAAAAACGTCCTTATTAAAAATAGTTTTTCAACTCCTAATTGCATAAAAATTGGTATATGTCTTCCTTATACAGTCAAGACTATCTCATAAAATTTTCAGATTATTTGGAGTTGTGCAAGTTATATTTTTCCAATTAAAATTGTCATTAAGTCCATAAAATCTGAACCAAGTTATTCACTGTCTTGCCTTTATTAAAAATATTAAATCAACTCCAAATCTCTTAAAATTTTACAGAGAACATCTAGAGATGTCCAGGAAGCTACCATAAAAATTTCAAACCATTTCAAGTAGCACAAGTTCGAATATTTTGTTTATCTTTAAACTGAAAAACTTATTTTCTCAAAATCATTTTCACAAAGTTGGTTCTCATAAAAATAGGAAATCACTTCCAAAAATCATTTAAAATTCAGAGAGGTTCATTTCATCATACTAAAAAGAGTGACAAAGTTCCAGAATCATTGAACATACAAAAACATCATTTATCAAAGTCAAAACACACATACTCACAATTTCAGCATAGCATTTTGTTCAACAAATTTATTCCACCATTTCTTTTCATGAAAATTAAAAATGCACACATACATACAAATCAACACCAAAAATCAATCCATCAATTATATTTCTTATTCTTTTTGAAAACAATTTATTTTAATTCAAATAAATCATGCATCAACTTCTTAGAAATAGAAATCAAGTCTTTTAGACTAAAAAGTAAAAACCAAGAATCAAACTAAACTATCCTAGATCTTAACATGCACATAACACAATTTCAACATCAAAACTTCTCAATCAAGACCATGGCCAATCATAAGAAAATCACCAAGAAAAATTTAATCATTTTCAAAGATCTTTACATTGAAACTCAAGTATCAAGCATATCATAGTTCAAGCATGGATCTTGACATGCATGCAATCAAAATTACTAGATCTAACTTAAAAACAAACATGCATCAAAGATTCACTTTTAAAAAAAATCAATTTCATTTTCCAAATACAAGCATAAAATCAAGGTTCATCAAAGAAGACAAAAAATCATTTTCACAAAATAGTTATGAAAACCGAATCACCTTCAATTCTTTTTGCATGTCCAATTTGTTGTTTTAAAACTTTAATCTTCATTCATTAGTCTTTGAAAAACATAGATCAACAATGAAAATTAACATGCAAGAACAAATCCACACATAGAACCGAAAATAAAATGATGAAGAAGAAAGAACATCAAACATAAAGCTTTAACATATTACAAATTAAGTGAGTCCTTAAAGTCCAAGATTAAAGAATAATAACACATAAAATCATCTTTAAACTTATAGAAACCAACATGCAAAGAAGAAAAAGAAGTGGATCTACAAACTAAAAAGAAAACTAAACTATTACAACTCTTCTTCTTGAGCTTCAAATCCTACCATGATAAGGTTGGTCTTCTAGTCACTTAGCACTCTTGATCTACAAAGGATGGGATTTGGTTGGGCTTGAAAACCTCCTTCTTCCTTCTTCCTACCCCTCACGGTTTCTCTCTCTTTTCTCTATGGTTCTCTTTCTCTTTTTTTTCTATGTCTCTCAAGAGCTAGTGTTGCTCTTGGAGACTTAGTGTTTGTGTTTGTGTTGGTGTGGAGGTGGAAATGAAATGAAAGAATGGAATGGAAGAATGAAAGAAAGGAACGAAGGAATGGATGGAATGAATGAAGGAAATAGGCTAAGGGTGCAACACAATTCCCTTCTTGGGCCTTAATCCATTCGGCCATACATGCATCAAGGAAGGGTATTTTTGGCATCCTAAAACTTCTACTACTTGGTCCCCAAGTTTTCTCATTTCTTTTATTTTTTATTTTTATTTCCTCTCCTCACTTAGTAATCAAGCCAAAGCCCCACAACCCTACACATACACTCCCTCACACACATGGCACACATACACACATCACACCTATATTCTACATGCACACACACACAACATGGCACTCATGCACACACACACATGGCCTACCATTTTGTTTTATCCATTTATTTTTATAAAAATCAAAAATACACACATATACGTATATACACATACATACATACATACACAAACCGTATTATGCACACACTTATACACATATTCATCAATCAATCACACATTTAATCACAAAATAATTAACTCAATCAAACACATACATATTAACACTTTTTCTTTTAAATAATAAACTGTACTTATTGGTTGCACTTATAGCCCTTATTTCATTTTCTAAAATCATAATTTAATATATTAAAGAAAATCCCAAAAGGAAAAATTTATTAGAAATCAAAAACTATTTTTCATGATTTATTCCTTGGAAATTCGTCCTTTACAGTCCTGAAAAATCATTTTCGCAAACCAGCCCAGATGTAACATCCCTCAAAATCCTCCAATTGGTTGATTTCTAAAAGGAACTATTTTTTTTTAAGAAAAGTATTTTTGAAAGAGTGTTTTTCTAAATGGTAAATGATTTTAAAGAGCGATTTCTCATAAAGTAAAGATTAGGAGTTTTGAAATTTATTGTGAGAGAGTGATTGATTTTCCATGAATATGTGTTTGATATTCGATGCTACCCTTTATGCATGAGAAATTTATTCCCTATGTGTGTGCATATGTGTATGTATGTAGTACCATGTGAATGAGATAATATGAGATGTGTATGTGATGGTGTGAGGTATATGTGTGCATGTGAGTGTGTATAAAACGTGGAAGTGAATGAGTGTGTGTGCATGTAGGTGTGTGATACGTGTAAGTGTGTGAGAATGCATGTGTATATATGTGTGTGCCGTAGGAATATGTGTGAGTGTGCCTAGAAATTTCCTAAACATAGAAAGCAAGCAACCAAGACCTAACCAAATGAACCAAGGATTCTAACTAAGTCCTAACTAAGTGGAAGGAAACCCTAATGGAGTGCCAAAAGTCTTACCCCCTAAGTAACCCCTAGAAGCGTAGTGTTCCCTACATTGTCCCCTTTTGAATTATACTAACTTCCACCCATGCAACAATAGAGATGGCCAAATTTACCCCTCCTCTAAAAGCCCTTGGCCGAATTGCATGAGGGCTAAAATAGGAAACCATGAGTTGCTCCTATAAGTCTTGGCCTTTGATGCATTCCACTCACTTCTCATTTCCTCATTTCTTTCCTTCGCCCAAACACCAAGTCTAAGAGCCCATCAAACTCTTAGACTAAGGATTAGAAAATGGAAGTAGAAGGATAGAGAAAGAAGAAGAAGTCGTGAGTAGGAAAAGGAGTAGGAAGAAGGAGATCAAGCCATTAAACTTAGGAGTTCTTGAAGATCAAAGTGTTTAGAAGACTTTTCTTCTTGGTATAAACCGAAGACCTTAGAAGCCTTAGAATTAGTCTTGATTTGTGACCTTGTAATTTTAACTCTTTTCTTCTCTTGCATGTTTAATTTTATGCACTTATGTGTAATATTTCTTTTAACCATGGACTTTCAAGAACTCAAATTTGATTTGTAATAAGTTTGGTTATGTGTGATGATTCGGTTGGAAATGTTTAGGTTAGATCTTGATATTTTCCATAGTTGATCCTTGTGTTTTTGAGTCAAATCTTGTGGATCTGGAGTTTTGTTCATGATCTTTGTGAAGTTTGAAGTTTACCCTCTTGCATGTTCAATTTTTGTGCTTAAAACCGTGGATCAATGAGTGTGTATGTGCTTATTTGTTCAATCAATGGTTGATCTAAAAGTGTTTCTTGATTTTTGGTCATGCATGTTACTTGAAATTGATTTTTATGGTTTTAAACTCTTGCATGTTTCGGTTCTGATTTAGTCTAGATGAAAGCTTTAACTTGTGTTTTGATCTTTGAATTCTTGTGTTGATCTTGAGTTTGTTTTGAGTTTTGTAAATGATTTTTGAATAAAAGCCTTTATGTTTCTTTAAGTGTGCCTCGGTTTCAACCTCTTTTTCATCTAAAATGATTTTAACCTTGATTGGTGTTATTATGCTTAATCCAAAGACTTGATCTACATGATTTAAGTGCATGCATGTTGATCTTGAACTTTGAAAATTATTTTCATGCTTCTCTGAGAATTAAATTGAAAATATTTGTGCTAATGTGCGGTTCTTTCATGATTTGATGGAAAAGCTTAGAATTTAATCTTTCATGTGATTTTAAAACGAAAGGAACATGTTTTCTTGTAATCTATGCCTCGGTCTTAGAAGAAAACTAGGGAGATAAACTTTAAAACAATTTTACTTGCATGAACATGACTTGATTTAAGTGTTTATCTTGTGCATGTCTCGGCTTTTAGAAGAAATAAGGGAGAACAAAGTGATTTTTCCTAAATTGAATTATGTTCTATATTCCTATGTGATTCTTGATCTAGACTAGGTGTTATTTTGTGCATGTTGTATTTGGTTGGTTTAGATTAAATCCATGCTTTTTATTTTGAAAGGACTTGGTATGTGCTCTATATTCTTGCATGATTTTGATTTGATTTGATTCAAGGAAAAATGAATTAAAGTTTGATTATTTGCCATGATGAGCTCACGGGTTCTGCTAATAAAAAGAAGAACTAATTGCATGAATTTTTGTATGTTAGACGATGTATGAATCATGTTTGGATTTGTGAGATTTTCGGTCTATGCATGTTACACTAATGGATTAAGGATAGGTTTTATGCATAAGTTGGATTATGTGTATGCATTCGATTTAAGATTCTATGCATATTAATGAGGTCAGAACTTAGGGATAATGCATGTATTTTGTAAAACGATTGATTAGGAGTAAGTGTTGTGACTATGTGTACGGTTTGTGTGCTTAAGTGTGCTTAAGTGGTTTTGTTTTTGAAATGATTTACGTGTATGCATTCGTTGGTGAGTGTAAGTATACCTAAATGTTTTTGTTTTATAAAAATGAAAGCAATTAAATTAAGTGTTTATGTAATCAAAGTGTGTGCTATCTATGTGTGTATATGTTTGGTTTGAAATTTATCTGGCTTGATTTATTTGAGTTTGTGAAATAACGTTGTGATTTACTCTGTGATAAAAACTTAAATTCTCAAAGTGTTAACATTAAACTAAAGAGGTACTTGAAAATAAAATGAGCTTTTGCGATGTTTTTGAATTTTATTTAATTGATTTTTTTTGTGTGAAACATGTCCTTGCTGCCCAAGTTCATTAAAAGTTGTTTTTGATGCTTTAAATTGAGTTCATGAGACTCAAGGTTTGGTTTTCAAAAGTAAGTTGATTTTGAGAAAACCCGGATTGAAACCGGTGAAATTTTCGGTGTTTTTGAAATAGGTTCAGGTGCTGTCCAAGACGAACCAGCCACCTAGCCTATCAATTTAAGTGGTTTTATTTGATGTTTTCGAATGATTTTGAAGTATTTAAAGTCTTAACAAACGATTGAAATTGTTTTAAGAAAATAATCATGTTTTAAGATTTCCAACAAGGAATGAAAAACGTTTTGAGCTAAGGAAAGTATCTCTTAAAACAAGTTAATAACGGAAATGTGTTTTAACTAATTCGAGGAACGTTACAGACGAGGGACTAAGGCAGTGGCAGCAACCGAGCTCAGAAGAGACTGTGTTCATCGGATAGCTGGACCTCAGGTGAGAGAGAAGCTTTCCCTAAGACACCGTGGTAGCTAGGTGATTTATTAGGACGTTCCGCATCATCTCAAAGATCGAAACTAAGTGGTTGGCGTCAGTAGTATAAGTGACGATTGTTTGCCTTGTGTGGCCACTTATATGAAGGTGACAAGGACCACAAGGCTATTGTGTGATGTTGTGTGTGATAGCATGCTTGGTTATTTATTTGTTTATATGTATTGATGCTTATGATTATGATGAGTAAATGGCTGTGGATGTGTGAGAATGAGAACGAATTGAGAGTGATGGCATAATAATAAAAGAGGGATGATGAAAGGATAAGTGGTTGAGATGGAGAGTAATGGCGCAATGGAGAAAAGAATAATGATAAGGAATATGAGACCGATTGAAAGAGGAGAAATAAGAATTGATTTGGAAAAAGATATTGAAAGTGACAATGGGAACGAGCCAGAGCTGGGGAGAGTGATGTGAATTGTTGGAAGGGAAATGGACTGAGTTGAGCCGAGCTCCTCCGTCCTCGGTTTTAGTTTGGGAGCTAGTGTTGAGCTGGGCTTGCTCCTCCACTAGCACTCAGCACAAAAATGTGTTTTTGAAAAGAGTTTTGAAAATAGATTTTTTTTAAAAGGATTTATGAAAGGAAAATTTTATAAAGAGCGGAGAAAAGAAACAACAATTTTTTTTTAAAAAGAGTTTTTATGAAAACGACTTTCTGAAACAATTCTTTTGAAGGAATTCCTTTGGAATGGAAGTTTGAGGAAGGGCTGTAAAGACAATGTTTTGAATGTTGGTAAAAATAAAGTTTCGTGAGAGTTTTTGGGAAATGAAAGTGTTGTAAAGATTTTTGAAAGAGTGTTTGTAGGAGATTTGAGAAATGAGGTTCCTTTTGGGAAGTTGTGAAATTGAGATTTTGAGAAGGATGGTAAAAAGGAAGATTGAGAGATGACGAGGTAACTGGGAGGAGTGTTTGAGAAATGAGATGTGATTTAATTGAGGAACTCCCAGCTCTGAGCTACGTGTGTTTGTGAAAGTGCAAAGATAGTGGTCGGGACTCACTGAAGGGATGCACGAAGGGTGAGCCGACCAATAGGTTAATTAAATAAAATACTTTAAAAGACATTAACAACGAATACGGTGAGGTATGAGAGTGCGAAGTAGTGGAGAGGAAGGTACCCCGGATATCAGGGATATTCGGGTTGATGAATGCATTAGGGTAGGCTCGGACGGTAAAACGTCGCGTTGCCTTGAGTACTATTCTGGGCGGAATGAATCCCACGTGTGGCGTACTAACGTGGTAGGGACTGGGTCTAATGCCGTGGTAAGTTCCGCACCCGGGACCGGAATAGTGCTGTCACCCCTATGGCAGTTCAGGAACAGTGAGAGGGACTGGAGTGGGGCATCTTGTTTGCCACTGCGAGGCAGTGTGCCATGTTATTGATATTGAGGCTGAGCCTCCTGGTCTGGGACCATTGGTGTTTGACAGCTGTCGTGCCCGCACGGTAAAGGTCCTGTACTCTTGTTTGCTTCCGACTAGGTGGATGGATGGCCGAGGAGATGTAGGCTTGAAACGAGAGTGCTAACTACGAAAGAAATGCGTACCTCGAGGATCCTTTAACTCCCCTGATCATCGAGGGTTATAATTCAATAAAACATTTTAAGAAGAGAGTTATATGAGTGAGAGTTGAAAAGTGTGGGCAATAAGAAAAAGCTTGAGAATGGAAATGTGGAGAAGAGGGTGAGTTCTAGGAAAGAGGTTGGAAATGAGAGGGGAGGAGTATGAAGGAATAATGTAGAATATGATTAATGATGATAGTATGTTGCTTGTTAGTATGTGTGCATGTCGTGTGTTGTATGTGTGTCCTATTATCTTGCCTACCGTAATTCCACACCGTCGACGCTACGCGTCCGGAATGCTTATTCTCTCCTGTTCGTTGTTATATTGGTGCTGCTGATATCGCAACGGGCAGACGGAGCATCATGTGAAGATCATCACTTCAAATGAGTTGGAGCTGGAGCCCAACGTCAACGAGAAAGTAATGACAGAAGCGACTTCACTTCAGAGATAAAGAAGGGACACAAGAAGAGGGGGAAGTTTCATCCGGTGGTCTTCACCAGAATAGCATAGTGGAAGCGATAGAAGAAATTCCGTTTAAGTCATGTTCTGTGTCTTGAGTCAAGGATTACCAAGCAATGTGCCATTTATGTATATAGCTAGACTTAAATCTTGTTTTGAAAAGTGCATTAAGTTGGAAGGGAGACCAATGTAAAATTTTTAAAATCCGTTATGAGTTTTGATGTTCCCGAACCTAAATCATTTAAAAAAACAGGGGTTTTATGAAATGGACTGTTTGGTAACAACTTGGTTTTCAAAATAAGGTGCTGAGAACACTGAAGATTTTTATCACATCTTCCAAACACTTCCAAAATGTTTTACAAAAAAAAATTGGCCTCAATTTTTGCAACTTTAAGTCAATATTTTGATTTACGAAAATCGGGCTGTTACAGAATGGTATCAGAGCTATGGTAATCCTTAGTGGCCTTAAGCATGGGCTTACATGCTTTGTTTGTGTGTGACTCTTTGTGTGTTTGCTAGTGTAAGGATAGGAATACAAGTTTAGGTTTTCATCCTTCTAGGATGCAAGACTTTGTGTGCCGCCTAATGTCGGCCGAACCAGTTTCAAAAACCTGTTCGCCCCGTAGCTTGAGGAACGTAGATCAAGTGGGAAGTGGATAGATTCTAAGAAGGAGACCCCCTTGCCCCGGATATTTCGTCCGTGATTGTTAGACTCAGGTTTGTTACCCTTAGCGTGCCTTTTGTACCAAGATATTAGTACCTTTAAGGATATAGTATATCCTCCTGGACCCCTGTGTTTGTTGAATTGCTTCAACAAAATGTAACACCCCAAATTTCGTTTCCCGATGTAATACAATTATGATTTATGGAAGATTATTTTATAATTATTTTCTTAATCATAATTATATTTCATAAATCAATTAGGATGACTATGAGTTGGTATTGGTATTTGCGAAAATAGAAAAATATTTTAGCAAGAGAATAATATGTGAAAATGAGATTTTTACATATTAGTCCCTGAATGAGGACCTAAAAGCAATATTAGGAAGACTTTGGAGGGAAGGGCATTAAAATAAATATTTTTGAAAATTTGACCAAAAGACTCGAGTATTTCTGGAAATACTCGAGTATTCGAGTCAGTGGAGAACTCGTTAGTGCGGTTGATGAGTCAATGCACGACGATTCCCTTTGGGTGACACGAAAACACTTTGTGGACACGTTAAGGACCTTCGTGTCAAGCTGCATGATGAATGGGAACAAGTATTTAAGCTTGAGGTTGAAGAAAGTGAAGGATTTTGGTGGAAATTTCTCTGAGAATAGCAAGTTAGGGTTCCTAATTTCGTGGCTTGATTTCTCGATCGTGTTTGAGTGTTGAATCGTGAGTGATACACCATTGTGTAGCTCACATCTCGAGCTTCACAAACATATAAAAATTGTGAGTTGAGATTCGTTGTGGAAGGAGAATCGAAGTTGGGAAAACGAGGGTGTTTTGCTGCCCAAGGTTGAGGACTGAGGTCTGGAGCTCACTTTCAATTTGGATTGTGGTAAGCTCCTGAACCCTATAACCCTCAAATTCGTTTATACCTCTAGTTTAAGTTACAGAGAATTAATCCTAATCATTTTCCCCAATTTTTAAACCAATTTTGCATGTTGAATCCTCTGCTTTTGGTACTCTGTTCAACTATGGCTGCATGCAAGGATTTTTGAGGTTTCACATTTCCAGCCAATTTCTCTGCAATCTCAGTGTTGATTCACGAATTAGAGGTAAGGGTGAAGTTTCTAATTCACTAGAATAAGTTTAAATTATGTGAAATTAGGATGGGAGTCAATAAATGACTCCATGGGCATAGTTGGAAATAGGTTTGAGGCTTGGAGGCCTTTTCTGGGTTCAATAAGAGTTTGGACATGTTTATTTGGTCACATGCAAGGTGTACCAAAGCTGAAAATGTGATGAATATGTGTAGAATATATTTTGGTATGTTAAGTTGTGGAAAGATTGGATTTTATGCATAATTGGTGAAATCCTGTGATTCAGTGTTAGATGTTGTTAATTCAGTATTGGAGCATGTATAAAATGTGTAATGTAAGCTAGATTGATCTTTGGTTTGGACTGGAATGGCCTATAATCGAAAATGGTATGTTAAAACTCAAATTTCAGTGTTGTCTGTCTGCAAACACTCGAGTATTATGGGTGATACTCGACTATTTTGCTGGTTTTGGGAAAATTGATTTTCTGGGAAACTCAAGAACACTCGAGTATTCATGAGGAACACTCGAGTATTCTGGTGAATTTTAAAGGTATTTCTGGAAAACTCAAGAACACTCGAGTATTCATGAGGAACACTCGAGTATTCTGATGAAATTTAAAGATACTTCTGGAAAACTTAAGAACACTCGAGTTTCATGGAGAACACTCGAGTATCTTGATGAAGTTTGAAGGTTTTTCTGGAAAATGTATGAACACTCGAGTTCCAGGAGGAACACTCGAGTATTTTTTTTTTCAAAACTGAGAAACACTCGAGTCTAGGAGAATCTACTCGAGTATTTTGGGACCAGAGACAAAAAACAATTATTTTTTCTAACATACCTGATAGAATGTCGATTAAGATCAATTATGCTTGTGGAAAAGGTATCATGTTCCAATAAATGGATTAGGGAAGTATTAACAACAGTTTAACTCACTGAAGGAATAATATCGAATGCACATAATAAGATTATTGGTTAATCTTAGTGTATAATTTTATGTGCATACATGCATGGTGAAAGGTTGGGGATAATTCGGTGGTGACTGGCTCGATGACACATTTTGGTAATGTGGGCAGCATTTGGGAATGTTGTTACGTCTTGGTGACATTGTGTGCACACTACCCGAGCAGTTCCACAATACATGTTGGTCATGTATGTGAATTATTAGAATGAACGTTCAATGGACAATGGAATTGGGAGACATGCATCATTACTCATAATTAATGGAATTATTATCAATGGAATACACATGTTCATTTACATCTGCATTTGCATTGGACGTTTGTAACTGGAAATCGTTATCTGCTTTATTTATTCTTATTCGATTATGTGAATTATGTGCTCACCCCTTATTGCCCATGTTAGGTGATGGCACGCTATCTAGCTTGCATCGAGTTGCGCCCGCTCCCTAGTGGAGTGTGGTACTACGAGGACCACAGAGCCACATTCGAGGGTGAGGTGGAGGTGACTCTATACCACCCCAACCCTTTGGATCGTGTCCGTCCTCGTAGGTTTCGCATCCCTATTATCTATACTTTGCATGTACCCCCTTTCTATACTTATCATGGACCACCCCCGACTCGACTTGCTCGTCGCTTCCACTCTTTCCGTTTTCGAGCTACTACTAGATCTCATCCCTCTGCTTCTCGAGTGATTCGAGAAGAGAATCCTATACCTAGTCCGATGAGTACGGTTCATGGGACACCTTCAGCGGACCCAGTGCCCAGTGGGAGGGTACCCACTCAGTCAGAGGAGGTAGAGGAGGATCCGGAGGAGGGTGAGGATGAGGACGAGCCAGTCGAGCACTCCACTGGGAGCCACTGGGGAGTTGGGGATCCACCAGGTGATGCATAGTATAGATGATTAGGATGTGGGACGGGTGGAACAGCTGCTGGAGACTCTGGAGATCATGCTATGGAGGAGGATCACTGGACCACTTTTGGGATTTCATCTTTTGCTCTATATATATTGTACATATTTTTGGGAGATCTCAGTGACGTGGTCCTATCTTTTAGTTTTATATTATGGACTTGTATTTTGTACAAACCTGCTATCTCGACTTGACTTGGATGTATGTTGACTCTTTTTATGGATGATGATATATATATATATATATCTATTTTCTTTCTATAAATAGTTTGTACATGTGAATTATCAAGTCAAGGTCTCTATTTTCCGCTTACTCTGATAATTACGGTATTTCACTTTAATAAAAAATGATTTCGTAAATGATTCTGGAAAGATTTTTTTAATAACCACAAATGAATACCAAGTTATTTTACAAGAGCTTTATAAAAGAGTTTTTAATTATATCTCTTCTCGAGCAAGTCCATATATTCTATTCAAATAACAAGAGAGAAATTCTCTTTAATAAAGTAGTATAATAAAGGAACGCTACACAAAACGGTCCTTATTATTAAAATTTGAATCTTTTCTTCATGAGCCCTTTCACCCACTCGTAGCCTCATCTGATATATTTGGAATTCCTTAGTCCAAATGGTGGAATTAGAAGTACCCTAGCTGCCCAAACCGTCCAGGCTCGGGCAATTAAAGGAGGATAAGCAGTTGAAACCAAGTAAAGATACAAGGTCATAGTGGATCTAGTTATAAGATTGACCAAAGTTGGGGAGCCACAAGGAAGAAAAGAGGCGTATATTACCAGTTATTAGGAGGAAACCTTGAGGGAATTTGAGGACTAGAAATACCCTACACCTTGAACGGAGGATTAGAAAGTGAAAGTGATAGGTTTGTTTGTTAATTAAGGGAAATCCTAAGAACATGGTGAGATGGTATGAGAAAGTGAGTAATCCCAAGTAGAAACAGAACCCCTTAAGTTAGAGAAGCTATAGACGAAAACCCTAGGGTTAGGAAAAGGATTAAGGGAAGGAGTGATTGTTGTGAGCTAGTGAGAACATAAGCAGTAGGAAATAGTGAATGTCTAGGAATTTTTAAGTAAGGTCCCATACTTTCGGAGATGTGTGAATTTCTGTCTGCTTGATTTTCCCTAAGTCCCTACAAGTGGTTGGACTTTTTGCGACGACAACCGGCTAAGGAAGCGGTATCTTCATCGGTTAGTCCATTGGGCTCAACCCGACTCGACACGCTAGTGATGGTACACCTGGATGCAGTTAAAGAGGAACACCAGACTGACATGAGAATGCTGTTGCCCTGCTGCCTAATACACAACTTATTTCTCGGGGACGAGAAATCCTTAAGTTGGGGAGACTGTAACATCCCTCAAAATCCTCAAATTGGTTGATTTCTAAAAGGAACTATTTTTTTTTAAGAAAAGTATTTTTGAAAGAGTGTTTTCCTAAATGGTAAATGATTTTAAAGAGCGATTTCTCATAAAGTAAAGATTAGAAGTTTTGAAATTTATTGTGAGAGAGTGATTGATTTTCCATGAATATGTGTTTGATATTCGATGCTACCCTTTATGCATGAGAAATTTATTCCCTATGTGTGTGCATATGTGTATGTATGTAGTACCATGTGAATGAGATAATATGAGATGTGTATGTGATGGTGTGAGGTATATGTGTGCATGTGAGTGTGTATAAAACGTGGAAGTGAATGAGTGTGTGTGCATGTAGGTGTGTGATACGTGTAAGTGTGTGAGAATGCATGTGTATATATGTGTGTGCCGTAGGAATATGTGTGAGTGTGCCTAGAAATTTCCTAAACATAGAAAGCAAGCAACCAAGACCTAACCAAATGAACCAAGGTTTCTAACTAAGTTCTAACTAAGTGGAAGGAAACCCTAATGGAGTGCCAAAAGTCTTACCCCCTAAGTAACCCCTAGAAGCCTAGTGTTCCCTACATTGTCCCCTTTTGAATTATACTAACTTCCACCCATGCAACAATAGAGATGGCCAAATTTACCCCTCCTCTAAAAGCCCTTGGCCGAATTGCATGAGGGCTAAAATAGGAAACCATGAGTTGCTCCTATAAGTCTTGGCCTTTGATGCATTCCACTCACTTCTCATTTCCTCATTTCTTTCCTTCGCCCAAACATCAAGTCTAAGAGCCCATCAAACTCTTAAACTAAGGATTAGAAAATGGAAGTAGAAGGATAGAGAATGAAGAAGAAGCCGTGAGTAGGAAAAGGAGTAGGAAGAAGGAGATCAAGCCATTAAACTTAGGAGTTCTTGAAGATCAAAGTGTTTAGAAGACTTTTCTTCTTGGTATAAACCGAAGACCTTAGAAGCCTTAGAATTAGTCTTGATTTGTGACCTTGTAATTTTAACTCTTTTCTTCTCTTGCATGTTTAATTTTATGCACTTATGTGTAATATTTCTTTTAACCATGGACTTTCAAGAACTCAAATTTGATTTGTAATAAGTTTGGTTATGTGTGATGATTCGGTTGGAAATGTTTAGGTTAGATCTTGATATTTTCCATAGTTGATCCTTGTGTTTTTGAGTCAAATCTTGTGGATCTGGAGTTTTGTTCATGATCTTTGTGAAGTTTGAAGTTTACCCTCTTGCATGTTCAATTTTTGTGCTTAAAACCGTGGATCAATGAGTGTGTATGTGCTTATTTGTTCAATCAATGGTTGATCTAAAAGTGTTTCTTGATTTTTGGTCATGCATGTTACATGAAAATGATTTTTATGGTTTTAAACTCTTGCATGTTTCGGTTCTGATTTAGTCTAGATGAAAGCTTTAACTTGTGTTTTGATCTTTGAATTCTTGTGTTGATCTTGAGTTTGTTTTGAGTTTTGTAAATGATTTTTGAATAAAAGCCTTTATGTTTCTTTAAGTGTGCCTCGGTTTCAACCTCTTTTTCATCTAAAATGATTTTAACCTTGATTGGTGTTATTATGCTTAATCTCAAGACTTGATCTACATGATTTAAGTGCATGCATGTTGATCTTGAACTTTGAAAATTATTTTCATGTTTCTCTGAGAATTAAATTGAAAATATTTGTGCTAATGTGCGGTTCTTTCATGATTTGATGGAAAAGCTTAGAATTTAATCTTTCATGTGATTTTAAAACGAAAGGAACATGTTTTCTTGTAATCTATGCCTCGGTCTTAGAAGAAAACTAGGGAGATAAACTTTAAAACAATTTTACTAGCATGAACATGACTTGATTTAAGTGTTTATCTTGTGCATGTCTCGGCTTTTAGAAGAAATAAGGGAGAACAAAGTGATTTTTCCTAAATTGAATTATGTTCTATATTCCTATGTGATTCTTGATCTAGACTAGGTGTTATTTTGTGCATGTTGTATTTGGTTGGTTTAGATTAAATCCATGCTTTTTATTTTGAAAGGACTTGGTATGTGCTCTATATTCTTGCATGATTTTGATTTGATTTGATTCAAGGAAAAATGAATTAAAGTTTGAGTATTTGCCATGATGAGCTCACGGGTTCTGCTAATAAAAAGAAGAACTAATTGCATGAATTTTTGTATGTTAGAGGATGTATGAATCATGTTTGGATTTGTGAGATTTTCGATCTATGCATGTTACACTAATGGATTAAGGATAGGTTTTATGCATAAGTTGGATTATGTGTATGCATTCGATTTAAGATTCTATGCATATTAATGAGGTCAGAACTTAGGGATAATGCATGTATTTTGTAAAATGATTGATTAGGAGTAAGTGTTGTGACTATGTGTACGGTTTGTGTGCTTAAGTGTGCTTAAGTGGTTTTGTTTTTGAAATGATTTACGTGTATGCATTCGGTTGGTGAGTGTAAGTATACCTAAATGTTTTTGTTTTATAAAAATGAAAGCAATTAAATTAAGTGTTTATGTAATCAATGTGTGTGCTATCTGTGTGTGTATATGTTTGGTTTGAAATTTATCTGGCTTGATTTATTTGAGTTTGTGAAATAACGTTGTGATTTACTCTGCGATAAAAACTTAAATTCTCAAAGTGTTAACATTAAACTAAAGAGGTACTTGAAAATAAAATGAGCTTTTGCGATGTTTTCGAATTTTATTTAATTGATTTTTTTTGTGTGAAACATGTCCTTGCTGCCCAAGTTCATTAAAAGTTGTTTTTGATGCTTTAAATTGAGTTCTTGAGACTCAAGGTTTGGTTTTCAAAAGTAAGTTGATTTTGAGAAAACCCGGATTGAAACCGGTGAAATTTTCGGTGTTTTTGAAATAGGTTCAGGTGCTGTCCAAGACGGACCAGCCACCTAGCCTATCAATTTAAGTGGTTTTATTTGATGTTTTCGAATGATTTTGAAGTATTTAAAGTCTTAACAAACGATTGAAATTGTTTTAAGAAAATAATCATGTTTTAAGATTTCCAACGAGGAATGAAAAACGTTTTGAGCTAAGGAAAGTTTCTCTTAAAACAAGTTAATAACGGAAATGTGTTTTAACTAATTCGAGGAACGTTACAGACGAGGGACTAAGGCAGTGGCAGAAACCGAGCTCAGAAGAGACTGTGTTCATCGGATAGCTGGACCTCAGGTGAGAGAGAAGCTTTCCCTAAGACACCGTGGTAGCTAGGTGATTTATTAGGACGTTCCGCATCTTCTCAAAGATCGGAACTAAGTGGTTGGCGTCAGTAGTATAAGTGGCGATTGTTTGCCTTGTGTGGCCACTTATATGAAGGTGACAAGGACCACAAGGCTATTGTGTGATGTTGTGTGTGATAGCATGCTTGGTTATTTATTTGTTTATATGTATTGATGCTTATGATTATGATGAGTAAATGGTTGTGGATGTGCGAGAATGAGAACGAATTGAGAGTGATGGCATAATAATAAAAGAGGGATGATGAAAGGATTAGTGGTTGAGATGGAGAGTAATGGCGCAATGGAGAAAAGAATAATGATATGGAATATGAGACTGATTGAAAGAGGAGAAATAAGAATTGATTTGGAAAAAGATATTGAAAGTGAGAATGGGAACGAGCCAGAGCTGGGGAGAGTGATGTGAATTGTTGGAAGGGAAATGGACTGAGTTGAGCCGAGCTCCTCCGTCCTCGGTTTTAGTCTGGGAGCTAGTGTTGAGCTGGGCTTGCTCCTCCACTAGCACTCAGCACAAAAATGTGTTTTTGAAAAGAGTTTTGAAAATAGATTTTTTTTAAAAGGATTTATGAAAGGAAAATTTTATAAAGAGCGGAGAAAAGAAACAACAATTTTTTTTAAAAAGAGTTTTTATGAAAACGACTTTCTGAAACAATTCTTTTGAAGGAATTCCTTTGGAATGGAAGTTTGAGGAAGGGCTGTAAAGACAATGTTTTGAATGTTGGTAAAAATAAAGTTTCGTGAGAGTTTTTGGGAAATGAAAGTGTTGTAAATATTTTTGAAAGAGTGTTTGTAGGAGATTTGAGAAATGAGGTTCCTTTTGGGAAGTTGTGAAATTGAGATTTTGAGAAGGATGGTAAAAAGGAAGATTGAGAGATGACGAGGTAACTGGAAGGAGTGTTTGAGAAATGAGATGTGATTTAATTGAGGAACTCCCAGCTCTGAGCTACGTGTGTTTGTGAAAGTGCAAAGATAGTGGTCGGGACTCACTGAAGGGATGCACGAAGGGTGAGCCGACCAATAGGTTAATTAAATAAAATACTTTAAAAGACATTAACAACGAATACGGTGAGGTATGAGAGTGCGAAGTAGTGGAGAGGAAGGTACCCCGGATATCAGGGATATTCGGGTTGATGAATGCATTAGGGTAGGCTCGGACGGTAAAACGTCGCGTTGCCTTGAGTACTATTCTGGGCGGAATGAATCCCACATGTGGCGTACTAACGTGGTAGGGACTGGGTCTAATGTCGTGGTAAGTTCCGCACCCGGGACCGGAATAGTGCTGTCACCCCTATGGCAGTTCAGGAACAGTGAGAGGGACTGGAGTGGGGCATCTTGTTTGCCACTGCGAGGCAGTGTGCCATGTTATTGATATTGAGGTTGAGCCTCCTGGTCTGGGACCATTGGTGTTTGACAGCTGTCGTGCCCGCACGGTAAAGGTCTTGTACTCCTGTTTGCTTCCGACTAGGTGGATGGATGGCCGAGGAGATGTAGGCTTGAAACGAGAGTGCTAACTACGAAAGAAACGGGTACCTCGAGGATCCTTTAACTCCCCTGATCATCGAGGGTTATAATTCAATAAAACATTTTAAGAAGAGAGTTATATGAGTGAGAGTTGAAAAGTGTGGGCAATAAGAAAAAGCTTGAGAATGGAAATGTGGAGAAGAGGGTGAGTTCTAGGAAAGAGGTTGGAAATGAGAGGGGAGGAGTATGAAGGAATAATGTAGAATATGATTAATGATGATAGTATGTTTCTTGTTAGTATGTGTGCATGTCGTGTGTTGTATGTGTGTCCTATTATCTTGCCTACCGTAATTCCACACCGTCGACGCTACGCGTCCGGAATGCTTACTCTCTCCTGTTCGTTGTTATATTGGTGCTGCTGATATCGCAACGGGCAGACGAAGCATCATGTGAAGATCATCACTTCAAATGAGTTGGAGCTGGAGCCCAACGTCAACGAGAAAGTAATGACAGAAGCGACTTCACTTCAGAGATAAAGAAGGGACACAAGAAGAGGGGGAAGTTTCATCCGGTGGTCTTCACCAGAATAGCATAGTGGAAGTGATAGAAGAAATTTCGTTTAAGTCATGTTCTGTGTCTTGAGTCAAGGATTACCAAGCAATGTGCCATTTATTTATATAGCTAGACTTAAATCTTGTTTTCAAAAGTGCATTAAGTTGGAAGGGAGACCAATGTAAAATTTTTAAAATCCGTTATGAGTTTTGATGTTCCCGAACCTAAATCATTTAAAAAAAAAAGGGGGTTTTATGAAATGGACTGTTTGGTAACAACTTGGTTTTCAAAATAGGGTGCTAAGAACACTGAAGATTTTTATCACATCTTCCAAACACTTCCAAAATGTTTTACAAAAAAAAAAATTGGCCTCAATTTTTGCAACTTTAAGTCAATATTTTGATTTACGAAAATTGGGCTGTTACACCAGAAAATTATGAAAGATACATTTTTGAAAACTACATTTCGATACGATCATTTTGATATAAAGATCATAAAAATCAGAGTTACGGTCAAAAAGTTATGGATTTTCAAAGTTGATACATCTAAGAAAATCCATAAAGAAATTAATTTTTGCAAGAAATCACCAACCAATAAAATTATTTCCCATAAAATCATTTTTAATAAAAATATTTATTTATCAAAACTCCATAAAATCAACACTTTACTTTGTAATTGGATAAAATACTCATTGAAAATCCTTTGTAAAACCATATCTTAAAACTTTTCTTTAATAAAATTTTATTCGTCCTAGTCGGAAAAACGCGGGATGTTACATTCTCCCCAACTTGCAGATTTCTCGTCCTCGAGAAATGCTACGCGAAATTCCATGATCAACGAATATCGGATTCCTTGGAGTGCTTCTCCCAATCTATATCAACAGTCGTCGTCTTCGAGTCGTCGCATATGCATCGTTCTTTCAAAGGTAATCTTCGTAGGTTATCTCAACATCGGACACAATGGGATACTAATGGTGTAGCTTGTCAACAAGAGTTCAAAAGGGCTCAACGATTTCGAAACAAAAGTCAAAAAGAATAGCACGCTTATGCCAATCCTGACTACTTTCCTCATGGTCTTGCTTCCTTAATTTGACTCTTCTCATTCTTTTTAAGCCTAGGTGGGTTATTACAAACCTCGAAATCTCTGTTTACTCCCCAACTTTGACGGATCATATCCCTATACATCACGTCTATCCAATAACATTTGACATGAACTAAGGTCATAAGATTTCCCAACATCCACTAATTCTAGTTTGTCTTACAAAACTTCCCATCACTTTGTTCAAGCCTATTTGAATATCACCTTAAATTCTGCTAACTAAACCAAATTCTCGTCTTCTAAACCATTAAAAACTCTTCTACTTAGGGATTGATCCTTCAGATTATCGATCTTAACACCTAATGACACTCTTATTTCCACAACTTATGATCACCTATGTCCATTAAAATGACAAATCTTGGTCACTTAACCTAATTTTTGGTCGTCACTTAAAGGTTCTATCCGTTAATTTCACCATTCCATCTAGTTGATCTTATAGTCCTATTATAAGTTCACACTTATCCCAATCATTAACCTACTCCAACTAGAGCCTTTCTAACTCCAACTCTCTCAGACTCACCCCAAATATTCACCATCCTAACACCATCTATACCATTACTTGGGTTAGACTACTATCAAACTCTTCAGTTCTAATCCTTTTGTACATTCCACCATCTTACTTAAGGTTCTAGGGGTACTTTTATCACATCCGTTCATGCTTATTCCTTCCTCAACCATTATAACTCTTTCCTTAACAACACCTCACCGTTCACCTTATAACTTAGGTGTATCTAGTCGATTGGCATAAGGTGTCAGGGTCTAGGGTTTTCTTGGAAAGTTTTTAGAGAAATCAAACGTATTGTCAAGGCAACTCAACAACACATAAGGTTTTCATAGGAAGGGGTTCCAACAAGGAAATGAGGGTTTTAGTAGCAAAACAAAGTTGCATGTCAATAGCTCAGAGGTCGTTATAAACAAAAAGGATTCTCAACAAAAAGGGGTTTTAACAGTCAAGAGAGGTTCAGGTCTCAAAGAATAGAGTCTCCGTACGATTCTGATCACGGCTCCTTGCACCATCGCAGACAAATCCGGAACACGTTTCGAAGATAGAGATATAGAATGATAGAGATAGATCGAACGTTAAAGGTGGTATGATAGAGATGCTCACATGACTTCGTACTCTTATTCTCACTCATCGTAGTTCTAACACTAACGCACAGACAGACACATAAACAAGCACGTAAGCCCATGCATCAGGCTACTTTGGATAACCATTGCTCTGATACCACTCTGTAACACCCCGATTTCGGCAACTTGAAAACATCATCTCTTTAACAAAAATATAGTAAAAATTTGGGAATTTTTTTTTTTAATGGTGACATGGGCATGAGAACCTTTAAGTTCAAAAACATTTCAGTAACATAATTGAAATAAAAATTATGTTCTCATGTCACATATCACAAGTCAAGTTCCAAACCGAGATGTTACTTAACATCACACTTTGTAACTTGGCTTCATAAATCTCTTTGAGAAAACATTTTCACATCTTGTTTTATAAAACTTTGTTCTTTCAAAAGCCATACTCAATAAAATACCAAGTGGGGTACAGAATGATATGACAATGTAAACCAAGTAGTTGCAAGGAATACAGTGCTTGAAGGGGATTACCTACTACTAGTCTTGACCTCTAATCTGAAGTCCACTGCAGCAGCCTCATCGAGATAACGTACCGATTTGCTGCAGGGTCGACCATGTATCCGTTGCAATACCGGAATAACCCGATACGACAACATGATAGGAGAGATGGTCAGTATTCCAGAAGTACAAGAATGACAAGACCAAATACTAACGACTTCATATAAAAAGAATACTCAGACTAAAATATAGAAATCATGCATTCATGCTATGCATATGACAAACATATTCATATAGGAAACACTTATAAACAAAGCACATCATAACATTCCAAACATATAAAAATTCATAACTTATCACAATTCCCATAACCGTACTTGGCATCACAAGCCTTCAAATACTCAAGTCTTCATCACCATCTTTCTCACTCTTTCCAACAATTACTTATACTTTCTTTATCCTTTGAATCTTTCTTAATAAATTCTTCATAAATTCTTTATGCTTTCTTTCTTGTAATCTTTTATCATTATTAAGTTTTATCAAACGGTTCGCTCAATGATGAGGGGGAAAACATCATTGAACTCTCACACACGTCTACATCTCCTCGGTCATCCACCCAACCTAGTCGGAAGCAAACAGGAGTACAGGACCTTTACCACGCGGGCACGACAGCTGTCACACAATAAATGGTCCCAGACCAGGAGGCCCAGCCTCAAATCAATTCAATTCATATCATATAATCAAGGCACGCTCTCAGCGGCAATCACAAATGCCCCGTTCCAGTCCCTCTCACTGTTCCTGAAATGCCATAGGGGTGACAGCACTATTCCGGTCCCGGGTGCAGAACTTACCACGGCATTAGACCCAGTCCCTACCACGTTAGTACGCCACATGTGGGATTCATTCCGCCCAGAATAGTACTCAAAACCTCATAGCGTTTTACCGCCCTAGCTTACCCTATTGCATTCACAACCCGAATATCCTTGGTATCCGGGGTACCTTCCTCTCCACTACTTCGATACGACACTCATGCCTCACCGCGTTTGTAAATGTCTTTTTAAGTCTTTTAAAGTTTTGAGTTTTAATTAAACGGCTTAATCCTAACAGTCGGCTCGTCCTTGGTGCATCCCTTCAACGAAGCCCGACCACTAATCGCAATCCGTTCCCCCTAAACCTCAATGGCCTCATGCCTCATATCACTTTCATCTCATCATCACAATTCACATAACTCAAGCTCAACATATGCTCATCAACATCATCAACATCTTTTCCTCGTCTTTCTCAAAATCTCTTTTCGCAAAACTTTTTCGAAAGCTTGATTTCACAAACTTTTGCTTCACAAAACATTTTCAGAAACCTCATTTCAAAAATCCTTTCACAAAACTTTTTCAAAAATACTGTTTCCAAAAACGTTCACAAAATATTATTTTCACAAAAGCTTTTTCAAAAATCTCTTTTCAAAAACCTTTTTCAAAAATCACATTTTTGGGTGAGTGTTAATGGAGGAGCAAGCTCAACTCAACACTAAGCTTCTTCCCAAAAACATGAACGAGGAATCACATCTCCACTCAAACCACATCTCACTTTCTCTTTCAAATCTCAACTCTTCACATCTTTTACAATTTACTCATCTTATTTCTTTCTCATACTTCTCAAGTCTTACTCTTTCTCATTACCACATTCAACTTTTCCATTTAACTTCGAGTCTTACTCTTTCTCATTATTCTTATTATCGTTAATCACACTTCCATATTTTCCAGACAGAATAATACATATCCAACAGTATACTCACAGAGAAATCCAATACATAATAAAACCAATCATGCATCATATTTAACAAATAGGTAAACATCTAACACGTATATGCATCACATATGATAATGCAGCATGTAACATATGACATTGACTCTAATTACGCTTGACGGACTCAGTTTAGAACTGAGTCTAAATGTCACGACGACTTAGGCCTACTGCATCTCTCACCTCACACTCCAGCATCTGAAATCATTGCGGGTCCTTCCAAACAAGTCGGCCGTTCTGCTTCTCGACTTATACGCACCTTGTACTAAATGAAGGATACTAGCGTTACAAGTCTATCTTAAATAATCGTCCTACTTAGATCAAAACGCGTTTTCGAAAACTCATTTTACTTTTCGTCGGAAAATCGCAAAACGTTAAAACTTTATCAAATCAATCTTTTCCCAAGTTAAATACCACTTACAATTTAAACTTTAAACCAATCAAATAAATTTTTGGGATTGAAAAACAATTTAAATAAAATCAGGACAGCAATTAAATGAGTCCATAAATTACTTTTCAGAAAATCCGAAAACACCGAAAAACTTAACTTTAATTCAAATAACACTTTGTTATAAAATAAACACTTAAATGATTTATTTTTCAAACTTAACATTGTGAAATGAATTAAGGGAAGCAACCACTAAGTTCAAGGTTATTCAATTAATTAAATCAAGACTAAACCATTTCAAAACCAACTAATTTTCAAACCAATTACAAAATCAAATACACATTTGGTTAATTAAATAATCTATACATATCCTAAACACATCATCAAACAATCACTTATTCAAACATTTCAAGACATCATAATCATCATGCAAGTCAAACCAAGTCATAACATCAAGCCTAAAAATTCATATTCATTAAAACATACAAATGAAATCTTAGTGTGATTAAAGATAAAACACAAAAGGTAAAATCCAAAACTAAATCAAATAAATTTATTTAATCTTCAAAATTTCCAGAACATACACATGTATGATAAAATTCATCATATAAAAATTCCAAGTCATTTAAACAAGCCTAAGCTAGGTTTCAAATCAAATTTTGCATGAAAAACAACATGGTACTGTTGCTGGTCAGAGGCAAAAACGTCCTTATTAAAAATAGTTTTTCAACTCCGAATTGCATAAAAATTGGTATATGTCTTCCTTGTACAGTCAAGACTATCTCATAAAATTTTCAGATTATTTGGAGTTGTGAAAGTTATATTTTTACAATTAAAATTGTCATTAAGTCCAGAAAATCTGAACCATGTGATTCACTGTCTTGCCTTTATTAAAAATATTAAATCAACTCCAAATCTCTTCAAATTTTACAGAGAACATCTAGAGATGTCCAGGAAGCTACCATAAAAATTTCAAACCATTTCAAGTAGCACAAGTTCGAAAATTTTGTTTATCTTTAAACTGAAAAACTTATTTTCTCAAAATCATTTTCACAAAGTTGGTTCTCATAAAAATAGGAAATCACTTCCAAAAATCATTTAAAAATTCAGAGAGGTTCATTTCATCATACTCAAAACAGTGAAAAAGTTCCAGAATCATTGAACATACAAAAACATCATTTATCAAAGTCAAAACACACATACTCACAATTTCAGCATAGCATTTTGTTCAACAAATTTATTCCACCATTTCTTTTCATGAAAATTAAAAATGCACACATACATACAAATCAACACCAAAAATCAATCCATCAATTATATTTCCTTTGAAAACCAAATTAAATTTTTATTTTTTTTTTTAAAATAATTTATTTTAATTCAAATAAATCATGCATCAACTTCTTAGAAATAGAAATCAAGTCTTTTAGACTAAAAACCAAGAATCAAACTAAACTATCCTAGATCTTAACATGCACATAACACAATTTCAATATCAAAACTTCTCAATCAAGACCATGGCCAATCATAAGAAAATCACCAAGAAAAATTTAATCATTTTCAAAGATCTTTACATTGAAACTCAAGTATCAAGCATATCATAGTTCAAGCATGGATCTTGACATGCATGCAATCAAAATTACTAGATCTAACTTAAAAACAAACATGCATCAAAGATTCACTTTTAAAAAAAAGTCACTCATTTTCCAAATACAAGCATAAAATCAAGGTTCATCAAAGAAGACAAAAAATCATTTTCACAAAATAGTTATGAAAACCGAATCACCTTCAATTCTTTTTGCATGTCCAATTTGTTGTTTTAAAACTTTAATCTTCATTCATTAGTCTTTGAAAAACATAGATCAACAATGAAAATTAACATGCAAGAACAAATCCACACATAGAACCGAAAATAAAATGATGAAGAAGAAAGAACATTAAACATAAAGCTTTAACATATTACAAATTAAGTGAGTCCTTAAAGTCCAAGATTAAAGAATAATAACACATAAAATCATCTTTAAACTTATAAAAACCAACATGCAAAGAAGAAAAAGAAGTGGATCTACAAACTAAAAAGAAAACTAAACTATTACAACTCTTCTTCTTGAGCTTCAAATCCTACCATGATAAGGTTGGTCTTCTAGTCACTTAGCACTCTTGATCTACAAAGGATGGGATTTGGTTGGGCTTGAAAACCTCCTTCTTCCTTCTTCCTACCCCTCACGGTTTCTCTCTCTTTTCTCTATGGTTCTCTTTCTCTTTTTTTTTCTATGTCTCTCAAGAGCTAGTGTTGCTCTTGGAGACTTAGTGTTTGTGTTTGTGTTGGTGTGGAGGTGGAAATGAAATGAAAGAATGGAATGGAAGAATGAAAGAAAGGAACGAAGGAATGGATGGAATGAATGAAGGAAATAGGCTAAGGGTGCAACACAATTCCCTTCTTGGGCCTTAATCCATTCGGCCATACATGCATCAAGGAAGGGTATTTTTGGCATCCTAAAACTTCTACTACTTGGTCCCCAAGTTTTCTCATTTCTTTTCTTTTTTATTTTTATTTCCTCTCCTCACTTAGTCATCAAGCCAAAGCCCCACAACCCTACACATACACTCCCTCACACACATGGCACACATACACACATCACACCTATATTCTACATGCACACACACACAACATGGCACTCATGCACACACACACATGGATGGCCTACCATTTTGTTTTATCCATTTATTTTTATAAAAATCAAAAATACACACATATACGTATATACACATACATACATACATACATACACAAACCGTATTATGCACACACTTATACACATATTCATCAATCAATCACACATTTAATCACAAAATAATTAACTCAATCAAACACATACATATTAACACTTTTTCTTTTAAATAATAAACTGTACTTATTGATTGCACTTATAGCCCTTATTTCATTTTCTAAAATCATAATTTAATATATTAAAGAAAATCCCAACAGGAAAAATTTATTAGAAATCAAAAACTATTTTTCATGATTTATTATTCGTCCTTTACAGTCCTGAAAAATCATTTTCGCAAACCAGCCCAGAAAATTATGAAAGATACATTTTTGAAAACTACATTTCGATACGATCGTTTTGATATAAAGATCATAAAAATCAGAGTTACGGTCAAAAAGTTATGGATTTTCAAAGTTGATACATATAAGAAAATCCATAAAGAAATTCATTTTTGCAAGAAATCACCAACCAATAAAATTATTTCCCATAAAATCATTTTTTATAAAAATATTTATTTATCAAAACTCCATAAAATCAACACTTTACTTTCTAATTGGATAAAATACTCAATGAAAATCCTTTGTAAAATCATATCTTAAAACTTTTCTTTAATAAAATTTTATTCGTCCTAGTCGGAAAAACGCGGGATGTTACAACCAGCAACCCGATTTCACGACGTAAGAAAACCGGTCAATCAGTGTCTTTGACACCAAAAACCGGGAAAGCTGTTCAGAAACCACCAAAAGTTGGAGCCAGGTGTGGGCACGGTAGACGAGGAGAAAGATTCTTCTGGTAGGATAGGATGTGGCTCAGAAATGTAAGGTCTTCTTGAAGACCGTGTTGGATAGGATGCTTTTTGGGAAATGATTAAAGAAATTTAAAATTTGAATGATCAGCGCAAACCGGAATACCGGTATACCGGTTTTAAGTGCAAATTTATGATTCTCTTCAAACTAGGAGACACGTTAAGAGATAGGAAGAGGTGACCATTTAACCGGAAAACCGGTAAGCCGACCCATCCCGGTTTTCACTATCATTAAGAAGAGGTCCTTTGAGGTCCTTGGAAAGTCGGTTTACCGGTATCAGATTGTTTCATCCCAGGGATCAGAGGTCCTTAGGATCCATTCTCTAATAAATCGCTTTATGGGTTAAAGGAGTGGTCATGCCGTTTAAGGTATACTAAAGACCCCCGTGAACTTTAGAAAATCGGTATGACGATGAACTCCATCAGGGGGGCAACCGAATTACCGGTTTAAGGTCTCATGATTTAAGGTGTGACTTTAGTTTATGGAAATAATTGTTCATACCAAGATTTATAAAAATAAACCCTGGTCTGGGGGGAAACTGTTATGGACCAAATTCAAAAAGGTACTTCACTAAACCGGATTTCCGGAAATAAAGGCCCTTTAAGGGCCTTAGACGTCATGAAACCAGTTTACCGGATTTAGAGGCCCTTTAAGGGCCCATGTCTTTAATTAATCGGCCTTCCAGCCTAAAATAGTCTCCAAGGGCCCAATACCTCAGTAAAGCGGATTACCGGTTAAGGAGGCTCGTTAACCACCACCCTGGTGAAGAGACTTAAGACAGATCAACATTGGATTCTTTTACCTCGCAAAACCGGTATAACGGTTACTCAGAAGACAAATCCATAAATCCTGATTCCCTTAGATTCCTATACAAATGATGAGCAGCAGCTCTCCCATAATATCCACTTAATTCCTGCTATTATCACCTACCGTTAGCGGTTATGCAGCCGTACCCATTGATGAGGAGGGAAACCCAACGGTAAGGTTATTAGCTTATATAGGAAGTGGAGGATAACCAGGTATGCATCCTTCAATCTCACACAAACACACACACCACCCCCCAAACTAAGAACGACAATAGAGCTGGTATCCTGGTAATCAGGGTGCCTATCTGCAGTCTAAAAGCAAACAGTAGAATACTGGCACACTTGACCGTTTAGTTCAAGTACCAGACGTTCTACAACAGAACAAGTACTATATTGGTTCCTATTAACTAATTATCAAATTAAATTTTTCAAAGTTAATTGCCTTGTGTTTCCTCACATGGTAATTTAGAATTTCCATCTTTCCCTTGTATATCTATATTTTTCAATGTAACCTTTTCTAAGGAAAACCTTACAAGTGACAAACTTGTAAGGGGAACGACAACTTATTTTATATACATACGATTGAAGTATATATAGTTATGTAATATCTTCAGTGTATTTGATCAACCTCTATTAGATTAATTTTCAAGGGATAACCCCTGTGTCTATGTTTCCTCATAACCCTAATGCTTCAATCCTATTTGTATTTAAAGTACTTCCCAACTTTAAATTTCATTAGGTGTCCTTTATTTTATATTTGACATTCGGGAAATTTGGACATTCCAATTGGTTTTCTTTTATATATAAACTAGTCCCTATGGGAATTTAAATGTTTTTTTTTATCATATGCCTTAAACATATTTTCAATTTTACTATGGATGCATATATATATATATTATATATATATATATAAAGCATTCAACCATTTAAGTTTCTCAATGAGTATTTACATTTGTTTTGGAAAGCCGATGCACTTAACTGTTTCCTTTCAAAACCTTATTTCCATTTGTACACCAATCATAATTCCTTGTGATCCTAAGGGAGTCCATTTGCAACTTTTCAAACCTTTTTCTTCTCTTCAAGACAAAACTCCTTTTGGTGTGAATGGATTGTTTTAACTTATTTGTGTATAGTTGATGCTCTATCCTTCTTTTAAAAAAAGTGTATTCCTTGATAAAATTCAAATGGTGTTTCTGGTGTTTAAATTAGGTTTTCTCTTAAAATGAAAGTTTTAACTTAGCAGAATATCTTGATCTTTTGTTTGTATTCAAATTTTTCTTTTGATTGTGATTGAATTTTAATTGTTGCCTTAATTTTTCTTGAGTGCTTACAGGTTGTATGTGAATATAGGACTAAGTAGATCTGTATTGATAGGTAATGCCCATAGACTTCGAACTTTACGTTTTGAACCTTAAGGAACTAAGTGGGACTTTTTGGTGAAAGTCTCAATAGTAATCAAGTAGATATAGTAATGGAACCCCAACCGGAGTTGTATCCTAAGTGGGGGAGCGAATTCCCCAAAGTCGTGTCTACCCTTATAATAGAGTATATAGCTCTATATCCTCTCGTTTCTTCGTAGTGAGCCGAATTTCGGGGACGAAATTCATATAAGTGGGGGAGTATTGTAACATCCCCAATTTCCAATGTCCGTTTAGAATGGTTATTAGAGGTAAATTAGTATGTGCTTAAGTGTTTAGAATGTAGTATTTAGCTAAGAGTAGGTTTATATGATGTAGAAATAGGTTAGAATAGATTTAGAGTGTAGAGAAAGGAATATGTTAGGTTAAACTCGTGGTTTAGAAAGGTTATTTAAGAACTAGGAGCATTGGACTTTAAGAAATTAGGAATAGAAGATCCATAGCTCTAAACCCAAATTCCACCGTTGGATGTAAAGATAAGTGTCTTAGGAAGCTTTCCTCAAAATTTGAGCAAGATCCGACGGTTAACGAAAAATTTATGACACTTTGAAGTGCAAAGAAATGGTGGACTGAACCAGTTAATCGATTAAGCAGGAGATTAATCGATTAAGGCCTGAAAGTTGATTTTGGTCAAAATTACATTGGTTAATCGATTAACCACCCAGTTAATCGATTAACCACTGCTGAATTAGACTAAAAATGTAACACCCCAATTTGGACATAGAATTTTTAGCAAAAATTTGCGCCATTTTTTTTTAAAATACAATAATTATTTTCCAACTTCTTAATCAAAAAGGATTTTCATTATCTTAGTTAACTTTTGAAATAACTTAAATTGCCAAATATCCTTTCATATAGTTTAACTTTCGAAATAACTTAAGTTGCAAAATATCCTTTCATATTGTTCTATTCCAAACTGAGATATTACAAAACACAATTCCAAAACAACATTATTTTTCTCTAATGGTTTCCTTGAAAATCATTTATTTATATTAAAAGTCGGAGTTATACCATTGATACAAAAAAATAAATAGACATTTCATTAAAATGGTCATTACCTAAAAAGGCATGACATTGATTACAATGAAGATTTAGAACAAAAAGGTCTATGCCAATGCTAAAGAGTACATTAGTCCTATCAGAGCAGACTCAATCTACTTAACCTTATGACAAACATAAAACTCCTCATCATCACTACTCTCAACAGCAGGTGCCTCCTCTGGATCGAACTCCCACTCTATTGGCCCTTCTTCTTGATCTTCCTCCTCATCAGGTTCCCATATCTCAAAATCTTCTTGAAGATCATCAAGCTCCCAAATAGCTGCATCTTCATTCAATTCCATATCCCACATCTCCATGTCCTGATCTTCTTCTAACGCGTCCTCTTAAAACTCCTCTTGTATTTCTTCCTCCTGGATATCTTCTAATCCTTCTTCTGAAGCTATCTCTTCTTCGCTATCAGACGCCGCATTTGGATCTTCTTCTCCACCGGAGATATCCTCGAAGTCCATACGCCTCAATGCCGGGTGAATCTCATGATAAGTGACGAGACCACCAACCACTTGGTCGCGAAGATACAACACACATGGGTTTTTGTCCGTCATCCTCCCACTAACACTAAAGTCAGGATCAATGATCTCAACTCTGGCCGGTCCTTCCCATCACCATCCAGTCTGCTTAACCTCCCAATATCCAAAATCTTCCAAAGACGCTACTTCACTATTTGAAATATCTATCTGACACATAACTGAATCTGCGGACATCATTCCCAATGTCCACAGAGAAGGGGAAAACAGAGAGAGTAAGCGATCTGAACGATATAATCGTCGACAGCATGGGCTTACTCTAAGGGTCACATTAGAATACAATAGGCATATACAACATAAATACACAGATTACATCATGCTCCATCATAATAGCATATTCATTTCACAACATTACTCACTTCATCATTCTCATAATAGATTTAAATGTTTCATTGAAATCTTTGGTAAGCTTTCTCAATTCTCTTATCCAGAACCATAACATAGCTGTCAATGATTTAGGAAGGGAAATCATTGAAGCGAAGGGTAAGTCAGCACACACGATACATCTCCTCCACAATATCCAACCACAACCTAGTTCGGAAAGCAGATGGGACGCACAGGAATCCTAACCACACAGGCATCAAGTGTCAAAGGGTACGTACCAAGCTGAAGCCACACATCTGGCCAGCAAAACAAAATCAAACTGGACCACGCTCTGTTGGTCAATACATAAGAAAATCGATGACCTTTAGCCTTGATTCAGATTCCCTCCCACCATCTCCGATTTGCTCAAGGGGGCGACAGCTCTATCCTTAGTTGTACGTGCAGTCCTTGCTACGATCAATGCCCAGCAGGTGACCTTGATCATTGTAACGTTGTCCCGCCTAAGGAAGCGCTCAAGGCTTCTTGACGTTTCACCTTCCTTGCCCTCCCCTATCGCAATCACCACTCGAAGATACACCGGTCTCCAAGTATATGATATCTTTCCTCTCCACTACTTCTCTCTCAATGCGTAGTTAGAAAGGATTAAGCTTAAAGTCTTTTAAGTCTTATATTAACCTAGTTTGGTCGACCCATTCTAAGCCTCGCTTCTAACGGGCCTCGACCTCTAAGGGTAACAGCAAACACCTCCCTATGGTACAGTGGAATCCACAAGACTTGCAACCACGGCACAGTCATCCACGTGGCCAGTCACTTAAAGGGGATATACAACAAAAATCATTGTGCCGTTGCACCATCACTGTACACTAGCCTTGTTTTCGAATTTCCACAAGATTAAGCATTCTCATATTTTCTTTTCATAGTAACTCTGAATATATCGAGTCCTTTTCATGGGAACAACCGTTCAAATATATCAAATAATCTTTCATAGAATAAACCATGATTTCATAAATATATCCAATTACATTTGATACTTCATCACATGTTCTCTTATCATTTCCAAAACCATATTCAGCAGCATAACTTTAGATTATACAACATGTCATATCAAAATAAAATCAGACAATCAATATAAAGTTATTGTCGCAACGTAGAACGACTGAGCACACCACAATCAATTGTTGTCTCGTATCTTGACATATAACTCTGCATTCCGACTTTTGAGATGGTCGAAATCATCCTAATGTTACCTTAATGTCATTATGTCTTAAGATAGCTACTCTCTCACCTGGATGTGAAGTTAGAGACAACTGATTCTGATTACTCGACTTTGCTTCACTCACACCTTAAACATTGATAATACAATTCAAAGGACCAATCAATTATACATTCACAAAACGATAACTTAACCCAATTGAATCCTTTTTCAAAATACATAGAAAAATCGTAGATCATAAAATAATATTAGTAACTTCAAACCTCTTTGAAAACCAAAAACAGATTACTGCATCAGTAAAATCACTTTTTCTTTTAGCTTTTTAAATCATGAAAACCTTTTCCAAAAAATAATATATCTCTGAGAACTTTATTATCACCTCTCAAAAATAAATTCCAAAACTTTAATCACTCAAAAACTCATCTCTAACTATCTTATAACAACTACCATTTGCAGATAAATTATACAGTCAGAGTTAAAATCATTTTCAAATACTACTACCATATTTTTAACTTAATAACTCAAAACATTTTCAGAACGATTCGAAAACTCATTCTAAACACGTCATAAACTTAACATGTAACTAAATATATAATACTTGGTCACTAATATTTTTATTTGCATAAAAATCATAACCAAAAACTTATATAACTACCATGTCATCACTAAAATAAACAAACTAAACTACATTACTCTAACTAGATGCAACATTTTTAAGAAATTGGGACAGCAACTAATATCCATTTAAAAATCATTTTATCACATAAACAAGTAACCTAGCACATAAACAAATATCCCTAATCAGAACTCATGCATTTTTCCAAGTCAAAAATAATTTTTTGAGCTAATGCAACTTAATAGATTTTCTGGACAGCATGCAATGCAAGTACAAAAAGTCACTTTTTTTTCCTAGACTACTTATTCAAAAATTATGTCACCTTTTTCCTACTTACAATACACAAGTCCTATTATCTAAATAACATTTAAAATCCACATAACAATGCAAAGATCAATTCTGGACAGCAAACTAAAACAGAGTTGCATCTATTCAAATTTACCCGAAAATGCCTCTTTTCAATTTATTACAAAGGATACATACACTAAGGTCTAAAAATAAAACCAAACTAAATGAAATAACATTTTTCCTTAATTAAACAATTCTGGACAGTAGCACAATTAATTTATAAAAATCATTTTGATACATTTATAAACACATAACACACTTAAGAAAATTAGTCAAACAGTTAAACAATTCAAATAATTACTTTTTGGGCTTAAAAGTAGTTGCTGGAGAGCAACTTCATTTTTCCAAAAAATTAGTTTCTATCCTCTTAAAGAAAGTATATTTTCGCACTATACATTAAACTAAACACTTATACATATAAACACATCACAAGATATATAAACACCTTACTTTGGGACACACTGCCCAAAGGAAAATATATTTTTCCATAATTAAAATTATTTTCACTAACAAATCAATTATTTAATGCCTATTTCATGAAATCATATTAAGCAACTGGAATACAATCATTATATAACACTCAGGCAAAAAGAACATACCTAATCATTTAAACAATAATTCGACCAAGCAAAATAAAATAGAAACAGTAGCAAAATATTTTATAAACACTTATGACATAATTATATACTTTCATAACTTTATATCAATTACTCTAAATGTAACATCCTAAATTTAATTGTTAGTGTAAGTTGTGCTTTGATAGTCTTAGGATAGAAGCAATTATGAAATAAGTTAGAAAATTGGCCATTTAGACATGTAAATTCAAGTTTAAAACATAGGAAATTGGGGAATGAGAATAACAAGATTGGTAGCTTAGAATACAAATTCCACCGTTGGAAGTGAAGTAGGATATGTGAGGAAGCCTGTGTCAAAATTTGAGGAAGATCCAACGGTTAACGAAGAAGTTATGGCCGTTCAAAGTCGGGGTGCTGAAAATCCTGCAACTGCAGCTTAATCGATTAAGTCCAGAATGTTGGAAACCCTTAATCGATTAATAATCGATTAAACGACCCTGCAGTGGAAAAAAAATAAAGGTCGTTCACGCGTGATTTTGGTCATAATGCACGAAATTTCTCTCTCTAGGGCACCCAATCTCTCATCCCAAATCCATCAAGCTTCAAGGGAATCACTCCAAGGTCCATCATCAAGTCCCTCTTGGTCTCTCCAAGTAAGTATTCATGATTCTTGAGGTTCCTCTCTCTCTAATTTGGATTTGCCCTCTCTCTCTTTCCCTTCTTTGGGGAAATTCAAATTTCCTTTTGAAATGGGGCAATAATTTCATCCTCATTCCATTCCTTTGATTTAGGAAAGATTATCATCACTCTCTTTACCTTCGTGCATTCGGAGCTCTTGATTTTGGGAGCGCTTGGAGCTACGGCTTGGGTTCTTCCACTTTCCCTCTCTTTGGTTAAGGTAAGGGGGTGGATATAGTGAGCATTGGCTTGTTCTAGGAAAGGGTTTGTATTTAGATATAATGGTTGGCTAAGAGTTTATGTGTTAGGGTAGGAAATTAGAAACCCCAATTTAGAAACTAAGGAAAATGTTGAAATTAGGCTTAATTATTAATTATGGAACTCTAAGAATTAGAGAATAAGGTTAGGCTGTTATGGAGGAAAATTAAATGGCATGAACCCCTAATTTAGGATTTTAAATCAATAATTTGGACAAGTGAAAAAGAAATGTGGGTGTTGCATGATTACATGAAAGGTGATGTTTGTTATTATTTGTATTCTAATTGTTTATGTGAAAAGTGAATTGTGGTTATTTGATTATAAATATGATGGTGCTTGTGCTGGGAGTAATTTTGTAAATACTAAATGGAATTGGTAGACAAATTAATGACATATAATATGGACAACTAACATTGGATGAGCATGGTGATGTATCGTAGGCCTTCGATTTGGGGGAGACGATACATCGTAAAATGGTGTTGTATTGTAGGCCTTCGATTTGGGGGAGACAATACAACGTAAACGAGGCGATGTATGTAGGCCTTCGATTTGGTGGAGACATACATACACCCTAAATAAAAAGGAAAAAGGAAAGGACAATGGATAAAATAAGGTAAACGGTAAAGGAAAAGCGATGTATGTAGGCCTTCGATTTGGTGGAGACATACATCGTGATTGGTGTATGTATGTAGGCCTTCGATTTGGTGGAGACATACATACACCGAAAATAAAAGGAAATGAATAAGGAAACAAGGGAATAAAATTGAATAAGGTAAAGGTAATGGAAACGCGATGTATGTAGGCCTTCGATTTGGTGGAGACATACATCGTGATTGGTGTATGTATGTAGGCCTTCGATTTGGTGGAGACATACATACGCCGTAAAAATAAGGAAAAGGGTAAGGGAATAAAATTGGACAATGTAATGGTAATGGAAACGCGATGTATGTAGGCCTTCGATTTGGTGGAGACATACATCGTGATTGGTGTATGTATGTAGGCCTTCGATTTGGTGGAGACATACATACACCGTAAAAATAAGTAAAAGGTAAGGGTTTTAAAAAGGGATTTCTTTGGAAACGGGGAAAACAAATAAAAGGGAACCAAATGGTGGAAAGGAACTAACTAAAAAGGGAACCGGCATGGATAAATTAATGGAATTGGAAAATATGGTATGCTTGTGATGAATTTGTATTTATGTGAACAAATTGCTAATTGTGTTTGGCCTGGTTAGTTTTTATGTCTATCTAGAAACTGTTGTTCTATTTCATGTGCAATGCTCACTCCCTTACTATCTTTCAGGTACAGAGATTGAGTTAGCACAGCCCCCGACCGAGCAGGAGTGCTCTCCCTCACAGGGAGAGTAGGGTTATTATGGGGATTAGGACTATATGTGACCTAAGCCTCCCTATTTCTTTTGATGTATTTGTGATGTCCATATATTTTTGATGAGGCTTAGGATATTGTTTTTGGCATAGCTATTTTTGAGCATCATGCTAGTTGCACCTAGTACACATATTCCGCTTACACTCTGATAACTGACACTGGATATTGTATTTTGTGCCCATGGGGCTTTTATCTGTTATGTGCATGTGGTGAAGCCCTGCTGGCTGATGATTTTATATATATGGATTATGTTATATACAGGTTAAATTTTGGATAGTCCGAAAAACAGACAAAACTCCGTCCGTTTGACGGGTGATTTTACTAAACTAAAAAGGAATTTTTAAGTACACATTTTTAATACTTAGGAATTAAAGGTAATAATTATTGGGCTGTTACATTTATGGTATCAGAGCAGTTTCCCTCGGCCTTTGGAGTATGAACTCACTACTCCTATGGTTACTCACCGAGCGAGTAACCCAAGTACTTAGTTTAGTGTCTAACTGAAGTTGTAGGATATTAGTAGTTTTATTTAATTATTCTATCATTAACTGGTTTTCCTTCCATGACTCGACAGTATGGCAGGGAGACGGGCTGACAATGATAGGATTGCTGCAATTCTCGAAACTCTGGTTCAATTGCAGCAGAACCAAGCCCAAGCTCAGCAGCAACAAGCTAAGAATCTTGCAAATCTGCAACAGAACCAAGCCCAAAACATTGAAGTAGCTGCGGTAGCTGCGGCAACAGCACTACAACCTCCTTCACCACCACCAGTGGAGATTGACTGGATGGGCCGCTTTCGAAAAAGCGATACACCGAACTTTGAAGGGGGTTACAACCCCGATGGAGCTCAAAGATGGCTCTAGGAGATGGAGAAGGTTCTTCGCTCGCTGCAACCACCGGGTGACCAGTATATGCGACTAGTGGAGTATGTGCTTATTGGTGAGGCGGAACATTGGTGGGATCAACAGAGAAGAGGCTTGGAAGCAGCTAATGAGCTCATTTCTTGGGACCTTTTCAAGGTCCGTTTTCTGGGAAAGTATTTCCCGGAAAATGTAAGAAGGGAGAAGGAGGTGGCTTTTCTTGAGCTGAAGCAAGGGAACCTCAGTGTTGGAGAATATGCAGCTCAATTTGAGGACCTCATTCGTTATTCTGGCAGCTACAGGGATGCAGATGAACGCACTAAGTGTATCAAGTTTGAGGCTGGTCTCAATTCCAAGATCAAAACAGTCTTTGTTTATCAAGGAATCTCTAATCTCTCTCAACTAGTGAACATGACCAGTGCTTATGAAGATTCTCTCAAGCAGGAACAAGCAGAGGAGCGAAGCAAGGCATCTCAGAAATTGGCTGGTCCTATTAGGGGCAAGGGTCCTATGCAGAAATCTGGTCCTTATTCTAATCCTAGACCTTCAGTTCCTAGAGGAGCAGGGCAATCTGCAGTAACTCTTGGTCCTGTTCCTACATGTACACATTGTGGGAGGCAACACAGGGGAGTATGCTGGAATATGGGTCGAAAGGATGGACTCTGCTACTTATGTGGACAGGCCGGTCATTTTTTTTCCAACTGCCCTAAAAATACTGTGAAGAGAGAGGTCAATGTGGCTAGTGCACAGAAATCTGGTGGGAGTCAGCCAATGCAGAAGGGCAAGGTGTACACTCTAGATGGCGAAGAGGTGACAGATGATGATGAGCTGATCAGAGGTATATGTCATGTTAATGGTAGTTCTTGTGGTGTTTTGTTTGATTGTGGTGCATCCCATTCATTCATTTCTATGGAATGCATGAAGAGACTAGGGTTGTCTACTATAGAAATGCCTTATAAGTTGTCAGTTTCTACCCCTACGAATTCTTCAGTTATTACTTCTCAAATGTGTTTGGATTGTCCACTCCGAGTTTTGGAGCGGGAATTCAAAATCAATCTCATTTGTCTGCCTTTGACTAGATTAGATGTTATCCTGGGTATGGACTGGATGGCTCAGCATCATGTTCTTATTGACTGTCGTAAGAAAGCAATCATCTTTAGTGATTCTACTCTGTCTGCCATGGAAGTTGATGAAGTTTCTGATGTAAGTCAAATTCCTGTGGTCCGTGAGTTTCTGGAAGTCTTTTCTACGGAGATTCCCGGATTGCCTCCAAGAAGAGAGGTTGAGTTTAGTATTGCTCTGAAGCCTGGTATAGGCCCAATTTCTATTGCACCTTACAGAATGGCGCCTCCGGAATTGGAAGAACTGAAGAAGCAATTGGAGGAGCTATTAGCAAAGGGACTTATGAGGCCAAGTGTGTCACCCTGGGGTGCTCCTATCCTTTTTGTCAAGAAGAAGGACGGTAGCCTTCAGATGTGCACCGATTACAGACAGTTGAATGCAATGACGGTAAAGAACAAATATCCGCTCCCTCGCATTGATGATTTGTTGGATCAGTTGAGGGGTGCATCAGTATTCTCTAAGATTGACCTCCGATCGGGATACCATCAGATCCGCATCCGTGAAGAGGACATTCCAAAAACTGCTTTCAGGACGCGTTACGGGCACTTTGAGTATGTGGTGATGCCCTTCGGTTTGACCAACGCTCTTGCAATATTCATGGACTACATGAATAGGATCTTCATGCCATACTTGGATTCTTTCGTCATTGTGTTCATCGATGATATCCTGATTTATTCTAAGAGTCCGGGTGAACATGAAGAACATTTGAGGATTGTGCTGCAGGTCCTCAAAGAAAAGCAGTTGTATGCCAAGCTGTCTAAATGTAGCTTTTGGTTGGATGAAGTCCATTTTCTGGGACATGTGATTTCCGCACAGGGAGTTGTTGTGGATCCCTCCAAGGTGGAAGCAGTGTTAAAGTGGGAGAGGCCCACAACAGTCACAAAAATCAGAAGCTTTTTGGGATTGGCAGGTTACTATCGGAGATTCATTGAAGGTTTCTCCAAACTGGCTCTCCCATTGACAATGTTAACCAGAAAAGAGGTCCCTTATCAATGGTCACAGCAGTGTGAGAGCAGTTTCTTAGAACTGAAGAAGAGATTGACGAGTTCACCGGTTCTAACCTTGCCGGAACCAACCCAACCCTTTGATGTGTATTGTGATGCTTCGAAGCTAGGCTTGGGTTGTGTACTTATGCAACAAGGCAAAGTTGTGGCCTATGCATCCAGGCAGTTGCGACAGCATGAGCAGAATTATCCGACTCATGACTTGGAATTAACAGCTGTGGTATTTGCTTTGAAAATTTGGAGACATTACTTGTATGGCACAAAGTTTGAGGTGTTCAGTGACCACAAGAGTCTCCGTTATCTCTTCGATCAAAAGGAGTTGAATATGAGACAGAGGAGATGGATGGAGTTCCTGAAAGATTATGATTTCCATCTTCAATACCATCCGGGTAATGCTAATGTGGTGGCCGATGCATTGAGTCGTAAAACCCTTCATGTTAGCAACTTGATGGTGAAGGAGATGCAGCTAATTCAGGAGTTTAGTGATCTTAACTTGAACATGCTGGTGAAAGAGAAGAGTATTGTCCTGGAAATGTTGCAGGTTACTAGTGAGTTGATGGATTTGATAAAGGAAAGGCAAGCAGATGATGAAGAACTCCTGAAGTTGTTAGAAGGAGTAGCAAGTAAAGAGGAACCTGATTTCATCAAGGGTGCAGATGGAATCATCAGATTCAGAGGTAGAATATGTGTTCCAATGGACTTCCAGATTCGAAGAGACATATTGTGGGAAGCTCACCAACCAAAAATGAGTTTCCATCCTGGTACCACAAAGATGTATCAGGATTTAAAGAGGATCTATTGGTGGCCAGGGTTGAAGGCTAATGTGGCAGACCATGTGTCTCACTGCTTGACTTGTCAGAAGGTGAAGATTGAGCACCAAAAGCCAGGTGGTCCGTTGCGATCACTTGACATTCCTGAATGGAAGTGGGATAGCATAGCCATGGACTTTGTGACGGGTCTACCTAGAACTACTGCAGGTTGTGATGGTGTATGGGTTGTCGTAGACCGTTTAACAAAGTGTGCTCACTTTATTCCGATCCATAAGAATTACACACTGGAGAAGCTGACACAGTTGTATATTCGGGACATAGTGAAGCTTCATGGTGTGCCTTCTAGTATTGTGTCTGATCGTGATCCACGGTTTCTATCCAGATTTTGGCAGAGTCTTCAGCAGGCCTTGGGTACTAAGTTGAAGTTTAGTACAACCTATCATCCTCAAACTGATGGGCAGTCTGAGCGCACTATTCAGACTCTGGAGGATCTGTTGAGTGCTTGTGTTCTGGAGCTGGCTGGTAGTTGGGAGCAGTTGTTACCATTGATGGAATTTACTTACAACAACAACTTTTACTCTAGTATTGGCATGGCACCTTTTGAGGCACTATATGGTAGAAAGTGCAGAACGCCTCTTTGTTGGTTCCAGATTGGGGAGAACTTGTTGACTAGGCCAGAGTTGGTGCAAGAAACCACAGAGAAGATCGCGATGATTAAGGATAAGATGAAGACTTCTCAAGACAGGCAAAAGAGCTATGCAGATAAGCGTAGGAGACCCCTAGAGTTTGATGTGGGCGATCATGTGTTTCTTAGGGTGTCCCCTACCACTGGAATTGGTCGGGCAATCCAGTCAAAGAAGCTAACTCCGAGGTTTGTTGGACCTTATGAGATTCTGGAAAGAGTTGGGCCTTTGGCGTACAGGATCGCCTTGCCTCCACACTTGTCTAGGCTTCATAGTGTATTTCATGTTTCCCAGCTGAGGAAGTACATTCATGATCCCTCCCATGTGGTAGCAGCTGACGAGTTGCCTTTGAAGGAGAACCTTACTTTTGAGATCCTCCCGATCAGAATTGAGGACAGGCAGATTAAGCAGCTCCGGGGCAAGGAAATTCCATTAGTGAAGGTGATTTGGAACAGAAACAACGTGGAAGAGGCTACTTGGGAGCTGGAGAGCAAGATGAAGGAGTCTTATCCTCAATTGTTTCAGGACAGATGAATTTCGAGGACGAAATTCTGGTAAGTGGGAGAGGATTGTAACATCCTAAATTTAATTCTTAGTGTAAATTGTGCTTTGATAGTCTTAGGATAGAAGCAATTATGAAATAAGTTAGAAAATTGGCCATTTAGACATGTAAATTCAAGTTTAAAACATAGGAAATTGGGGAATGAGAATAACAAGATTGGTAGCTTAGAATACAAATTCCACCGTTGGAAGTGAAGTAGGATATGTGAGGAAGCCTGTGTCAAAATTTGAGGAAGATCCAACGGTTAACGAAGAAGTTATGGCCGTTCAAAGTCGGGGTGCTGAAAATCCTGCAACTTAATCGATTAAGCTGCAACTTAATCGATTAAGCTGCAGCTTAATCGATTAAGTCCAGAATGTTGGAAACCCTTAATCGATTAATAATCGATTAAACGACCCTGCAGTGGAAAAAAATAAAGGTCGTTCACGCGTGATTTTGGCCATAATGCACGAAATTTCTATCTCTAGGGCACCCAATCTCTCATCCCAAATCCATCAAGCTTCAAGGGAATCACTCCAAGGTCCATCATCAAGTCCCTCTTGGTCTCTCCAAGTAAGTATTCATGATTCTTGAGGTTCCTCTCTCTCTAATTTGGATTTGCCCTCTCTCTCTTTCCCTTCTTTGGGGAAATTCGAATTTCCTTTTGAAATGGGGAAATAATTTCATCCTCATTCCATTCCTTTGATTTAGGAAAGATTATCATCACTCTCTTTACCTTCGTGCGTTCGGAGCTCTTGATTTTGGGAGCGCTTGGAGCTACGGCTTGGGTTCTTCCACTTTCCCTCTCTTTGGTTAAGGTAAGGGGGTGGATATAGTGAGCATTGGCTTGTTCTAGGAAAGGGTTTGTATTTAGATATAATGGTTGGCTAAGAGTTTATGTGTTAGGGTAGGAAATTAGAAACCCCAATTTAGAAACTAAGGAAAATGTTGAAATTAGGCTTAATTATTAATTATGGAACTCTAAGAATTAGAGAATAAGGTTAGGTTTTTATGGAGGAAAATTAAATGGCATGAACCCCTAATTTAGGATTTTAAATCAATAATTTGGACAAGTGAAAAAGAAATGTGGGTGTTGCATGATTACATGAAAGGTGATGTTTGTTATTATTTGTATTCTAATTGTTTATGTGAAAAGTGAATTGTGGTTATTTGATTATAAATATGATGGTGCTTGTGCTGGGAGTAATTTTGTAAATACTAAATGGAATTGGTAGACAAATTAATGACATATAATATGGACAACTAACATTGGATGAGCATGGTGATGTATCATAGGCCTTCGATTTGGGGGAGACGATACATCGTAAAATGGTGTTGTATTGTAGGCCTTCGATTTGGGGGAGACAATACAACGTAAACGGGGCGATGTATATAGGCCTTCGATTTGGTGGAGACATACATCGTCGGTGGTGTATGTATGTAGGCCTTCGATTTGGTGGAGACATACATACACCCTAAATAAAAAGGAAAAAGGAAAGGACAATGGATAAAATAAGGTAAACGATAAAGGAAAAGCGATGTATGTAGGCCTTCGATTTGGTGGAGACATACATCGTGATTGGTGTATGTATGTAGGCCTTCGATTTGGTGGAGACATACATACACCGAAAATAAAAGGAAATGAATAAGGAAACAAGGGAATAAAATTGAATAAGGTAAAGGTAATGGAAACGCGATGTATGTAGGCCTTCGATTTGGTGGAGACATACATCGTGATTGGTGTATGTATGTAGGCCTTCGATTTGGTGGAGACATACATACGCCGTAAAAATAAGGAAAAGGGTAAGGGAATAAAATTGGACAAGGTAATGGTAATGGAAACGCGATGTATGTAGGCCTTCGATTTGGTGGAGACATACATCGTGATTGGTGTATGTATGTAGGCCTTCGATTTGGTGGAGACATACATACACCGTAAAAATAAGTAAAAGGTAAGGGTTTTAAAAAGGGATTTCTTTGGAAACGGGGAAAACAAATAAAAGGGAACCAAACGGTGGAAAGGAACTAACTAAAAAGGGAACCGACATGGATAAATTAATGGAATTGGAAAATATGGTATGCTTGTGATGAATTTGTATTTATGTGAACAAATTGCTAGTTGTGTTTGGCCTGGTTAGTTGTTATGTCTATCTAGAAACTGCTGTTCTATTTCATGTGCAATGCTCACTCCCTTACTATCTTTCAGGTATAGAGATTGAGTTAGCACAGCCCCCGGCCGAGCAAGAGTGCTCTCCCTCACAGGGAGAGTAGGGTTATTATGGGGATTAGGACTATATGTGACCTAAGCCTCCCTATTTCTTTTGATGTATTTGTGATGTCCATATATTTTTGATGAGGCTTAGGATATTGTTTTTGGCATAGCTATTTTTGAGCATCATGCTAGTTTCACCTAGTACACATATTCTGCTTACACTCTGATAACTGACACTGGATGTTGTATTTTGTGCCCATGGGGCTTTTATCTGTTATGTGCATGTGGTGCAGCCCTGCTGGCTGATGATTTTATATATATCGATTATGTTATATACAGGTTAAATTTTGGAAAGTCCGAAAAACAGACAAAACTCCGTCCATTTGACGGGTGATTTTACTAAACTAAAAAAGAATTTTTAAGTACACATTTTTAATACTTAGGAATTAAAGGTAATAATTATTGGGCTGTTACACTAAATATTAAATTACTTAATAATAAATATTTTTAGAGTACACAACATTTTTGGACAGCAACTTAAGCATCATGATAATATCACATACATATCAAATAGAAGTCACATAATCACATAACCATATAGACAATTATTTTTATATTAAGAAATTATAAAAGAATACCCAATAAAACAATTTGGCACACACATAGTAACAAAAGATTTCTATATCACTTAAATAAATAACTTTTTAGGACTCAAGCCTTTATTTTTACAGCATAAAAAAAACTGTCTCTAAAATAGATAAACTTCATTAAAATTCATTTGTTCAATTGTTATTTCATTGAATCACATAAATTAAACAGAATACACATAGAGATTTAGGAAAACAAATCACTTATTCCCTTATCAGTATAATTAGGCCAGTACGGGAATAAGAACAATAACTAAAAATTTTGTTTTTAATATATACACATAATAACCTCTATAATTATTCCCAAATTGAAATAACAAAGCATGAATCATGTGTACAAACATCAAACAATTATCGAATAAATTTTCTTTTTGACCATATAGGTCTCACGTCTATATCAGTAAAGACAACACTTTTCACAGAAACTTCTAATTACAATTTCATGCGTCAACTGATTATTTCCTTTAAGATTTCATAATAAAACAATCAAACATTTATCATTTTAAAATTCCAAGAATCACTTAAACAAGTTCATATGATGCAAATCAAACTTTTCACTTCCTTATTTCATCCTTAAAATTTCAGCCATCATAAGAAAATAAAAGGGAAATCATATTTCTTTAAACCTCTTTATAGTCCCTTTTAATTTTTATTCACATGACCATAAACAAAATTTCACAATTACTTAAAATAATTTTCAAACTCCCTGTAAGGGTTCATAAAATAGAAAAAAACTCAAAAAGCTTACTGTTGTTTATACAAATCCAGAAAAGGAAACTTAAAACAATTTAGAAAGGAATAAGTCAAAAGTTCATGAGAATACCTTTCTCCTAAGCAATGAAAATATTTCAATGATGTGAAAATTCTTCCTTATTTCTTATCATAAAATTCGATCATCACTTAGGAAATAAAAGGGGAAACTTTGTTTCTTTAAACCTCCTTTGAGTCCCTTTTAAATCTTTTGCTCATATGACCACAATTATAAACACTTACAGTAATTGAAAATCTTTACTTTAGGGTTCTTTGAGAAGAAGAGGAATTAAGAATAAAAGCTTTACTGTTTATTTCTTAAAATCAAAGAGAAAAGCTAAAAGATTAAAGTAACAGTAAAAGATTATGAGTTTGTAAAAATACCTTTATATGAATCAAGATGAACACTTCAAACTTTTTGACACAAAATCCTCTCCCTTCCTTCTTCTATATCCACGGTTTGGCTCTCTCTCCCTCTAGGTTCTTTCACAAATTTTTCTAAGTCTCTATGGTGCTGAAAAAGAATACTCAACTCTAGAAGATGAGACTATTTATAAGGTTAAGGATTTTTGTATTCCCACCCTATGCACAAAGGAATCACGTTTTTATGGGAGTATATGGGCTTGAAATTTCTGTTCAAACTTAGTCAAGAAGTAAGTGAGTCTTGAACTTACACAAGGCATTAATTCTCCCTATTTCCTAAGATTCCCTCATAACTATTGTATAGTTCCTATGGCAATTTGAATTTCAAACTAACTTGGGCATAAGGAAATCTAGATTCTTCTTTCCTACATACATAAATAAATTAATTTTAGGTCCAATAATTAATCCTAGGTCTTAAATTAATTTTTCAAGCTTCAAACATATAAAATTCGTACAGTTACTGCAGCAGATAAATATTTTCGAAGGACACCACATAAAATTAAAATTTTTACATTTTCAGAAATTAAATTTCAATACGATCATTTTCATATAAAATTTATAATTTTTGGACTTACGGTTTGAAAGTTATGAATTTTTGAAGTTCTAAAGTTATCTCCTCCAAAATGCATTTCATAGCTTTTCAAACTAATATAAAATTCAACAAAATACAGAAATTAAAATTTATATGGAAGGTGCAACCAATGAGAGATTTTTAAAATATATTTTCCATGCACATAAAAATGTTTTTGGGTCAAAGAGTCATTAAATGACTTTAAATCATATTTTCAAACTTAAACTCCAAAATTCGTACATTACAGTAGCAGTGATAAAATTTCGAATACTCCAAAATAAAAATAAAAACTTTGCATTTTCATAATCTATATTTCGATACGATCGTTTTGACATATAATTTGTAATTTTTTGACTTACGGTTAAAAAGATATGAATTTCTGAAGATAGAACACCATAATCCTTCAAAAATCATTTCGTATTCAAATATCATTAAAACAAAATACTATACCTTATAAAAATATTTTCATGCTAAGAATACAATTTAAATTCATTAAGAAAAATATATGTATATATATCTATATATATATATATCCCACGTGTGTGTATATATATATATATATTCAGAAATATAAATTGGCACCTATCAAAATCATGTTAAATTAATTTTGCTCAAAATATATTTCAATTGAATAATTAAATATAATATTCGGACATCTTATAATATAATAGAACCTGTACATAAATATATATATATATATATATATGTATATATATAGCTTAAAATCCATGAACACACATATATATGTATATATATATATTACTTAAATCACATATTTAGCACAAAATTAAAGTAAATATATAAACAAAATTAATTTATTTTTTTAAATAACATAATTAAATCAGGCCTAAATTGGGGGTCTCACAAAAAACACGTTTTGAAGGCCAAAAATCATAATTTTTCCTCTCTCTTCTCCACGAATTTCTCTTCCCTCTCACCCTAGGGTTTTGCAATTTCTCCAAATCAACACCAAACTAAATGAAATTAACTCCATAGATCTTCCTCCCATCACTCCCTAAGCAATTCCCTCTTTCAATTCTCGATTCCCTCTCTTTCTCACAAAACCCCCAATTTAACCCTCAACCCCAAATTGTGCAATTGATCAAGTGGAGTCTCAAATCCATCCAAGGAGCTTGGGGAGCATTAGGAATCAAGTGAGGATGGGTTAAGGAGCTTGGTTTGAGCTTTGGGGGTTGGAGCTCCAAGAGGTTCTCATCTTCTCCTCTTCTCTTCAAGAGGTAAGGGGTGTACTTTGGGTTTAGCATTAGAGAATGGGTTTAATTATAGTAATAGAGTTATAAATAGGTGTATTTATTGATTGATTAGGTTGATGGTTAAGAGGGTAGAGTGTAGCTAGAAAACCCTAAGTTCTGTTGATATGTTATTGTGTATGTTTATATTGACTATCTGGAAATTGATATTGTTGATATGATTATTATTATTATCAAGTGTAAACTGTATGATTACAAATTGTAAATGACATTCATATAGTTATGCATCAAATAGGGTCAAGTATCTCTCCATTGGGTTTAAACCAAATTAATGACATTTTCTAAAGGACAAAAAGAGCTTTGAATTCAATTGAGAAATACTTAGAATATTGGATCATGCATGGAGTAAAGGTGGACGTTAGGAGTAGGGGAAAAACATATGCCGTTTTACGATTGATGAGGGCAAGAGTAAATTACTGGAATTATTGTGGAGAACTTTGATCTTGCAAAGGACACGGGTTTGATTCCCGTGTTGGGGGTTGGTTCTACGCAAACCATATTAATTCCATTACATTGGCTCGTTTTGGCCAGCCGAGGGTGATTTCTGCTAAAGCCAATTTGAACAAATCAACCCAAATTGCATGAGGGACCTTCCGGAGTAGAGGTGAAGTGTCGTGCAAGCGGGTGAGCGAAGGACCTTCCTAAGTGGAGGTGAAGCACCCAACTATAGGTTGAGAAATACTTACTCATGGTCGGTTTTTCCCCAGAGTGGAGGGTGTATGTGAGGATGTTATATTGATATTGGAAAAAGGGAAAAGTTATTACTTGTGCATTGTATGAGGGACCTTCCGGAGTGGAGGTGAAGTACAATGTACATGATTGTTATTGTTAAAGTTAAAAATGTTAAATTGTTATTGTTATTGTTAAAGTGTGAAAGTTAAAGGGAAAGTGTGAATGCATTGTATAGATGCTTTAATTCATTGAATCCGATCAAAGTGTTAAAGTTAATAGAATGAAATGAAATGTTCAATATCGGATTCGAGAATTAAACCATCTAAGTGTGACGTTAGCAGAGCATAACCATGTGATTACGCATCATAGTATTATATTAAAGTATTATACTCTCAGTATGCATAACTTATACATTGGATAATGCAAGGATGCTTTACTTGTCAACTGAATTGTGAATTGCGTAATTGCTATTGTTTGTGTATGAATATGCCTCTTTATGATTTATTACTGTTTTTTTAAACGTTTTCTTTGATCTAGATTTCAAAGTACTCACCCTTACAGTGGACATATTAGGTACACCGAGGAGACAGGCACATTAAATGTCAAGTCCGAGAAAGTTATACTCTTGCTGGAGAGTATATTGTCTAGGGTGACCTTATGGTCCCATCTATAGTGCAACCATTCTTAGGTTCTGTAAAGTAATGTATTAATTTTATAAAGAATTGTAATTGTAATAGTGATTCTATTTTGTTTAAGCACATTTGCATATTTGAAGAATTATATGTATATCCTTTATTTTTGTTAAGTTTTAAAGTATTTCATAGTATTGTATATTTCGAACTGAAATTTATATTTTTACTTGATTTTGAAAACTGTTCTGGTCTGACAGGTTTATTTTATTCGGGGAAAAGTACGATATTCAAAGGGAACTCTGTCAAAATTTTTATAAACCCCGAACGTTTTCTCAAATAAATGTTATTAAAAAGTAATTTCTTTAAGTATAAAAAGTAGGATGTTATATAGTGGGCATCGATTTTTATCATTCCCTCAGCTGTCATAAAGGAAATTCAGAAGCAGTGTAGAATGTTTCTTTGGGGTGCTCATGAAAGTGGGTCCTACAAGGCTAAGGTTGCGTGGTCTACTGTTTGTAATTCGAAGGTTCATGGAGGTTTGGGTATTCAACACTGTGGGGTGTGGAACCTTGCTTCTCTAGGAAAGCATATCTGGAATATTGCAGAGAAGAAGGACTATCTCTGGGTGCATTGGGTGCATAATTATTACATCAAAAATCAGTCATTCTGGTGTGTGGATCCAAGGCCAGAGTTGGCATTGGAAGCAATTATTGAAAGTCAAAGACAAGCTTAGATTGGGTTTTACCAATAATCAGTGGCACGATTGTTCAGATGGTGTCTACACCATTAAATCTGGGTATTGATTTCTTAAAGGGAATCAACATAGATTTCCTATGTTCAAAGTTGTGTGGAATCGACAAAATGTTCCTAAACATTGCTTCATTTCATGGCTAGTTTTTCATACAAAATTGCAAACCAGAGACAAGATGAGTTGGAGCTTCTTACCGAATCATTGTAGTCTCTGTATGGCTTTTTGTGAATCTTTGCAACATCTCTTCTTCGATTGCAAGTGGAGCAGTAAGTTGACGACTTTGTGTGCCAATTGGTTGGGATTGCAATACTTCCCTTTGAGCTTCGGTCGATGGCAACGATGGAGTCTCTGTGTTGGTGGAAGGAATCGGTATCGTCATATTCTATGGGCTTCACTTGTGGTTGTGGTTTATCTTGTAACACCCCGATTTGGCAACTTGAAAACCATAATCAGTTTAAATTAAAATTTGGGGTCATTTTTTTTTGGAGTTACACGCTCATGAGAACATTTTCAATTTGAAACCGAGTTATGAAACATTTTCGTTCTCAAAGGCATGCCACCCTTCAAGTTCCAAACCGAGATGTCACGGGACATCGCACTTTGAAACTCGTTTTCCAAAACATAGTTCAAACAAGTTACCCCATTTGATTTGATTTCAAAACATCAGTACTTAACATAATTTGGTTTGGGGTTACAGCATAGTAGAGCCAGGTGTCTAATAACTTGAAGTGGAATACAATACTCAAAAGGGAATTACCTAATCTACAGTCGTCGGGTTCTACTCGCTCTTGTCACCTAATATTGCTCGGTCACTCGTCCTACTCCTCAATCGAAAGATCCTCAGGGCTCGGGCTCCAATCCTCATCGCTTGGACACTCATCTGTATCAGCCTCAGTCCAAGTGTCAGGATCCTCCTCCTCTGCCTCCTCCGTGATTTCTACTGTAGAGTCATCCGGCGTTCTGTTAGTCTCTATATCCAAGGGAGTAACTCTTTCGGCTAGCTCTACGCTTCTGCGCTGAATCCTTAGAAAGAATACCACGTAGGCCGACATAGCGTTGTTATCTCCTCTCATTGGTAGGGCTCCTATCTCCCTGAACCGCTGATATCTTGCAATGTTGTCCATCTAGGATCCACACATTTTTATACATAATAGAATTGTAGAGGAAAGAGAGAGTGAGCTACCCAAAACGGCAATGTCGACTATGTGGGATTACATTAGGTAAATACTAAGACCAAATAAATGTAAAAGGGAACATAATAGCATAAGACAAATCAAAACAACACATCTAATTATCAGGATGTACACATACATAATTATCCAATCATTTACCACAATATTTGCAAGCTCAACACAAACACCTCCTTCACCATGATACTTTTCTTTTATTCTCTCTCATTTCTCAATCTCAAACCTTATCCAACGCTTGGTATCAGCATTATCATTTTCATTAGTACTATAATCATTATTACACATATCTTTGGAACATCTTGGTTTATTTAAGTCCTATCAATTCGATTAGCATCAATGATGGGGGGAGACATCATTGAGCTCACACACGTCTACATCTCCTCGGTCAACCACCCAACCTAGTCGGAAGCAAACAGGAGTACAGGACCTTTACCACGCGGGCACGACAGCTGTCACAACACATAAATGGTCCCAGACCAGGAGGATCTCGTCCTCAAATCATTTCAATATTAACAAGGCTCACTGTCCACGCAGTGGCAAACACAATGCCCCGTTCCAGTCCCTCTCACTGTTCTCGGTTTGCAATCTAGGGGGCGACAGTATGTTTCTAGTAGGCCTGCAGAACTTTACCACGGCATTGGACCCAGTCCCCACCACGTTAGTGTGCCACATGTGGAGTTCGTTCCGCCTAGAAACACACTCTAGACTTCTTGACGTTTCACCGTCATCGTCCTTCCCTAATGCAATCTCGTCCTAAGTATCCGCAGATACTTATCGTTTCTTCCTCTCCACTACTTCGATACGACACTCATACCTCACCGCAATTGTTAATGTCTTTTAAAATATTTTAAAGAGTTTTAATTACGGCTTATTCCTAATGATCGGCTCATCCTTGGTGCATCCCTTCAATGAGACCCGATCGCTAATCGTTCGCATCTAATTCCCCCTAACTTACATAGCATCACTTGAGTCATCACAATCATCATCGCATCATCTTTCTCTTTCTCATGTCACGACCACACTGCTCTCATCAACATTAGCATTACTGTTTCAGATTAGCGTGCCACTCAGTAAGACATCATTGTCCTCTTTGCCAACTATGATTCAGCAGCATCACTGGTGTTCTTCCTCGCCCAATTCGGATTCAGCAACATCAGCAACTCCTCTCGTTCATTCCAAATTTCCAGTCACCATCTACTTTCTCACAATTCAATCATAATTTTCCATTCTCTCTTACCCATTCTCGTTATTCAAATTCATTATTCTTCCCTCATCCTTCTTAGCTTGTTACTCTCATAACTTTATCATTAACGCACAATCAAATAATTTCCAACAGTATCATAATTACTTAAATAATCATATATCATTCGCAAAATGAAAGCAACTGACAGCTCAAGCATAAACAAACAGAAAATATAATATCATGCTTAACAACCAATCTCAGCCGTTCGGGTGGATAGCCAAAGCAATCAAACACGTGCTATCACATACACCACTACGCTAAATGAGATTGGGGTCCAATCTTTGAGATGATTGGATGCCTTAATATGTTACCTAATTACCACGGCGTCTTAAGGGAAAGCCCCTCTCTCACCTCGATGACGAACGTCCTATAGCTCTCCAAGGTTTCCCAATCATCTCTCCTCGCCTCTTATCCTCTCTTCCATTGCTCAACTAAGACATTTTCCCGTGCATTAGAAACGAACTCGATATATTTGGTGAATTCGATTCTGAAAACAATTTCTCTTTTAAAAACTTGTTATCATTGTCCAATGTTTTTCAAATTCAATTCAATATTTATGCTTAAGACGGTTTTTGAGAAAAACTTTTGAAAACAATTTGGAAATACTTTTTTTTAAATTAAACTTTCTTTCCTCATTAAAACTTGCTTCAAAACGTTTGGGGTATGGAAACATTCAACAGAATAACGAGATTTAAAAGATGAAATTCTAAAGTTACATTAAATCAATTTATAACGTTGACACACAAACTAATCATGCATGAGAAACAATTCAAGCTTAACCCCTTAGTTAAATCATGACAAAACCGAATTACCTAGGATAGACATTTCCTAACTACTAATAATTTCCAGACCTTGAAATCAATTTATTTATTTCTAGTCCTAAAATTCGAAAAGAAGAAAAGGAATTACATCATTTCATCAAACAGATAATAGCATAAACATAGCATATAATAATTCTCATTATTCATTTAAAAGAAATTCTTCTAATCATCTAAACATATATTACCCAGAACATTTAAATGAGATCTTGCAATGACATAGCACACAACCAGAACAAGAAAAGAAATTATTCCATGCCTTCAAAGATTGAAACCGTGAGCATCATAGGGAAATTTGACAACTTCAATTTCATTTTCTTCACTTCAATTCAAACAACAATTAAAGCTACAAATCATTTCAAAGATTTATTTTATTTTCCTTTAAATTGGTTATTTCATACATGCACCTTTATGCTCCTAAATTAAGCTAATCTTAGTCTAAGGTCTACATACATCCTAAATGATGATTAAACACACTTCCCTATTCTCCTACCTCAAGGTCGAATATCATCACACATGAGGCAAGAATTTTAGTTTACTTTTTGACATACTAAAGATAATTAATCAAAGCAAACCATATAGATCACACATCACCATTTAATCACACCAACATGCATGAGCCATTATGAGGTTTTCTTTAGACCTTTTGATAGAAACTTGAATTATAGCTTAGACTTCTAGAAAGAATGGCATGCATGGATTTAAGACCACTAAATCATTTCCTAATACATACATGCATCTAAAAAAATCATGCACCAAAACATTTTCAGCACTCATGGCCGAATGGCCTTCATATCAACACCACACATATAAAACAAGTCTTTAAATCAAATCATGCTCATAAGAAGAAAAATCACTTTAAATTCCATTATCCTATTTATTTTTACTAGGCCGAGACATACACAAAGGGAAACATAGCCTTTTTCATTTGAAACTTGACATGCAAAGCCTCAAATTCCTAACTTTTAATCAACAAACATGGATTAATGCATGCACATACAAAGGTCAATCAAAATCATCACAAAGTCAACATGCAAAACTAAAAATCCCTATTTTCTTCTCAATAAACTTAGATCATGAAATTGTTAATCAAACATTCACATACATACACATAGGTCATGGATTGAACATAAGAGATCAATCATGCAAGGCATAAATTCTTCATTTTGTCACAAATCAAACCTAGATCATAAATTATTTACTAAACTTTTTCATAAAAACCTCACGGTTCACGGTTTAAGAGGATAAATTCAACATGCATGAAGTTTTCATTTTAGTTTTCTCAAAATCTCAAATAATAAGTTAGATCCTTTAGAAGCTTGTTTAGAAAATCATCATGATCTACCTAATGAAGCCATAACCGAAGCTTAAAGAGTCCATGAGTCCACATATTACAAACCAATTTAAAAAGTCCATAGTTAAGGCTAAGACATACTTGCACTCATCTTTCATGCCATAAAGACAAACATGCAATGAAAGGGAAAAAGGAAAGAAAAGTTACAAATCCAAAAGAAAATCTAACTATCATGGTTTTCTCTTGATCTTCACATAACCTACCAAGGAAGTTGGTCTTCTAACTCCTAAGGGTCTTGATCTCCAAGGAAACTCAAAGTCTTGGTCTAATTCTCCTTCTTCCTCCTTCTTGTTTCCTACGGCCACACCCTCTTTCTCTTGCTCTCTTTTCTTTTCTAAGGGTGTGATGATCCCTTAGAAAGTGTTTGGATATGTGAGTGAAGGAAATGGGATTGAAATGTGAGAAATGAACTAAAGCAAGATAAATTTAAGGGCCAACGAATTTGCCTCCTTTGCCCTTAAGTTGAGGTTTGGCCAAGGCACTAAAAGGAAGGGTAAATTTGGGTTTCTAAAAATTTGCATGGCAAGGGTTAAATCAAAGAGACAAAGTGCTTAGGCTAGGGCTAGACTTCATCATGCATGGTCACTTCCAATCCTTTCTTTTCTACCCAAGAGTCAAGGTTCTAACCTATACACATACACACCCATCACCGTGGCACACACATATGCCCACACCTCATGCATTTTCATTTTGATTTCCTATTCTTAATTAGTCAAGGCATCATGATCATTAGTTCATGTGATTTATGCAACATTTTCAAAAGTCACATACACACCTATATGCCCAAAACCGTAACACATTTACACACACATGCACACATGTTTATTTTCAAACAATATGTTCATATTAAACCAAACACATGTCACAATGAGCACATATCATCAATTAATTCTATATCATGGCAATTGATTTAATCTCCTAGGAGAACACATCATTATCCTAGGAAAAACTTAAATTCTTTCAAAGTGAAACAATCATCTACACAAAACACATAATTAGAAATCCTTAAAAATCAAGTTTTTCGTACAAATAGAAAATTTCCAAAAGATAATTTTATTTAAAGTCATCAGCTTTCCAGAAATCATGATTTTATAAAAATTCATCTTCCAAAATTTCCAGAAATACAGTTTGTAAATAATTCCAGAAAATTCTAAAAATTGCATTCTCAAAGTTCATCAATCAAAATGCAAGTCCTTTCCATAAAGAAATCATTCTTGAATAAAGTCATAAATAATTCTTTTTAGAAAAATCCTTTTGAGAGCAAAACTCAGGGTTTATTTTAAACGAATTCGTTTACGCACGTTCGGGAAAATGCGGGGTGTTACATATCTCACGTGGCAGGAAAGAAATGATAGAACATTCAATAATGTGTCTAAATCCCCTACTCTTAGATTTAGCTTAATAAAAAAAGAGATTGTTCTTAGGATATTTTTTTGTTACAAAATTTTAGAAGGTGGCCCAATAAGTCTCTGGTAGATAATATTTGTAAAGAGCTTCAGGTTTTTTAGTCATTGAGGGAACCCTTCCTAGAAGGTGGCTCTTAATGTTTTTCAACATTTCCATATGTCCAATTAGCTAAACACTTCCTAGAAGGTGGCAGTTTGATTGGAATATGTGAGTTATGATGTATTATTTTTTCTGCATGTGGTAATAGAATTTTTTCTTCTACCAAAAAAAAAGGCAAAGTCTTCTCTAAGTGTATTAAGTGCATAAAAACATAAAGCATAGAAAAGTTATTACGATTATTAGACTCTATAATTGCATAAATAATTGCACAAATATTTACATGAAAAAAAATAAACAAGAGTATTACTATGTACCCACACGTGAAAATAATTAAAAAAAAATAAACTTAACAAGTGAATAAAATTAAATAAAAAAATAAAAAAATAATATTCACAATCATGGTCAATATACACAGGTGCATAAAAATAAGTAAAAAAAACATAAGAGTGCATAAAAAATAACAAGCAAAAAAAATTAAATATTAAATAAAAAAGACTGTCACATTCTATATTAAATAAAAACGAGTATTAGTATCTACCTATAAGTGTATAAAAAAATGAAAATAAAAAAAACTTGCAGTGTTATTATCTATTTACAAGTTCATAAAATATAAAAAGCAAAAAAAAAAATTAATATATACATAACACTATCATGCTCTCTACGTACAATTGCATAAAAATTCAAAAAAAAAAAATAATACTACCATGCTCTAAAATAAATACGTAAAAATAATAGAAAAAATTAAATAAATAACAGTCCACTCTACGTACAAATACGAAAAAAATTAATTAAAATACAAAAAACTAAACAATTATGATATAAATTATAAAAATTAAAAATTAAATATTCACCTCTAAAAATAGCTGGAAAGTATTTAGATAGTTGAGAATGATATAAAATTTGTAAAGAAAGAGAGGAGAGCAACTGCTGCTACTGGGTGGGTTTTCACAGTTTTTGTAGTGTGAAAATTAGGGTTTTTGAGGAGTAGGTAATGTGTGTGGTGAGGGAGTACTTTAAATAGATATATGAGTGAGTTATTGGGTTAGGAGGCATGTTTGGGCGTGGGGACAAGTCAACCTGAGACGCGCCACGTGGTGCAACCGTAGGTTGCGTCACTGTGGTTGACGTGTTGCTTTGCGTCAGCCACAGTGATGCAACCCTACGGTTGCGCCACGTGGCGCGCGTCAGTTTGGCTTTTTTTTTCTTCTCTTTTGTCGCTGCCGGGGTCCCGGGTTGTCCTCGGGACCTCGCCTACGAGTGGGGGTCGGTTGACCCAATATGGAGTCGCCACCACATTTTGTTGCCAAAACGCAGAATTATTAATTAAATAAAAAAATGGATAAGCATGGCCTTAAACCGGATAAATTCTGGGTTCGGGAGTCGGTTACGAGACGGTCGGGGAAGGTATTAGCACCCCGTTCGCCCATTCGAAAATGGTACCTTTGATTGATTTTAATTAAAAGACCTAAATAATTGATTTGCCAAAAAAATATTTGTTTTTTATTGTAATGCCTGACAAGGTTGTCCTTGGTCCTACTTACCCTCATAAAATGAGGATTCAAGGCTACGTAGCTCTTATTGTTTTAATTTAATTTAATTTTTTTATTTTTTTAAAAAAAATTTGATGCAAAGAGGAACATGCACAAGACCTCGTCATTTAGGCAAGGAAATTAAAGATGGATTTCCCAAAAAAAACGCATTGTCTAATTCTAACGTAATTATAACTCATATCTTAAAATAAATTATGCAAAGAGGAATATACATAAGACCTCATTATTTAGATGAGGACAAATGAATTTCCAAAATACATATTGTCAATATTTAAATTAATAAATTTTTTTTTATTATTTTATAACAGGTATTTATCTTTTAGGTTTTTATAACTTATTTTAAAAGGAAATAATGTAATGTTTATTTTTTGCGTGTGGAGAGGAAATCTTAAAGATCTCACCACTAAATAATTTCAGGTGAGAAAAACTGACTTACCAAAACACTAACTAACATATCTAAAAATTAATTTTTAATTTTTGATTGTTATAAGTTATTTTTAATTTAACAGAAAATAAAAAATAGAATTGAAGAAATAAAAATTTAAAAAAAAAGAAAAGAAAAAAGGGACGTGATGCAAAAATTCCGAAGTGAACATGGACCATGGTACAGAGAACCCAAAAGGTACTAAAAATAAAAAACAAAGTGTTTGATGGAGCACACCAACTGTGATTTTGATTTTAATTGTCACACATACTCATCCACATATTCATGTAGCCATGTGATAACAATCAATATATAACAAAATGCTACTCTTTCTGCAAGAAGGAGCTTATACCCACAGGCACCATTTTCATAAATCAAAAGACCATGACTTAAACCCATTATACCCATTGATCAATTACATCAGTAACACAGAAGAGAAGAAAAAATAAATAAATAAATAAAATAAATGAAAAAAAATCAATTGAACACAGGAAGCAACAAGTAATCAAAGTTATATCATACCGGATCTAAAATAAATCAAAACATTAACAAAATATTTCATACCTATGAACTCCACAATTGATGAGCACAAAAAATCCACCTCACTCAACACTCGAATTACACAGGAGATAAAAAAATAAAATATGTGCACTTCTTTTTTACTGATTGTACTGATTGTCTTCACTGCTATATTGCCTTCGGTCCTCTTCACCTTCTCCCCTTTTTTCCGCTCTGTCCTCCTCCTTCGCTGCTCCCTCTTCTCTCTATTTATACGACTAAAAAAAAATCATTCTCATCCATCCCGAATCATTGGCAATCTGCTTTATTCACATAGATTGAGAAGAAGACGCGAATAGGGATTGAATGCAAACGAATTTCGCGCGTGAAAGAGGAGAAGAATCGCGGATCTGTGAAGCATGAATTGATTCGAAAACCAATTACTGATTCGCCGTTGGGAATGGAGGAAACTAATTGAATGGAGATTGAGGGTGGAAAAGGTAACTTTGGGAGATTAGAATCACTAGTTGATTGGAGATTGAGAATTTAGGGTTTTTTATTTGAGGAAAGGGGGAGAAGAGGGGGAAAAAAAAAGAAGAAGAAGCGGCGGCCGCTGCTGATGATGATGCGTAGAAATGAGATTGGGAAGGGAATTAGGTTTTGTGGCATGGTTTGGGCCAAACGGCCCAAACCCCTTATGCATTTTTTTTATTAACCCCTCTTTCTTTAAATCTTTTCTTTTTTTTTTTAATTCTAAAAATAAAACCCAAAAATAACTTAATTCAAACAAACCTTTTTTATTTTTTATTTTAAAATCTTCATTTTTTAAAAAAATCTTATTTTTTTTATAATAACCCCAAAAATAACTCAATACACAAGAATAAAACATTCAAACAAACTTTTTATTTTTCCTCACTATTTATTCAATTATAAAAATTTGAGAATAAAAAATTTAATCAACCAAAATTTTTACAAAATAATATTTTGACCCCGGACAAAATTGGGTGGCTACATCTTTTATCTATAGGAAATCCAGCCAACGAATGAGATTTGCCCACGTGGCGTTGATAGGATTTTCTTTTTTTTTTATCATAAAGGAATATGACGACCCAATAGGAAGGTGACACCTGGTAAGTTAGATCGCGTCAATGTCAGTGACGCGTTTGACTTTGTCTTTTTGACTTTAAATGCCCCATTTTCGTAAATAATTTTGTTGACTACCACATTATATGTAAATAGTTTTAAAACTATCCCATTTATTTAAATTATTTGGAAAATTACACCGTGTAAGTAAAAATGCTAAGGCATTGATGATTTTATTTGTTTACTTTTTACGACCTAAAGTTTGGATAACAAAATAAAATATACTCCCTCTGGTTCTATATAGGATATACTTAACCATATTTTCCGAAATAGTGTGTACTCCCTCCAATTCCATGTACTCCCTCTAGTTCCATGTACTCCCTCCGTTTTATGATGCAACATTACAGTATTTATTTTTGAACTCTGCTCATGTGGTGGACAATCTTTTATTGTATTAAAACATAGAGAACCATGGTGAACCGTGATGTCAATATTTATAAAAAAAACTTCTTGTTATCTAAAATTTTCTGAGTTTACAAGAATAGGGTTGTGTTGTTTTATAGGCTTTTCTTATAACAATGCTTGTCTCATGTAATTTTTATCTTACCAAAAACACTTAGTTAGAGAGAATCATGTAAAATATGATATAAGGCATTTTTATCCTCACGCATTAACACTACTATTGTTTTTTCATTTCTTAAAGATAGAAAGAAGCATATAAAATATTAATTATGAATTAATATTGTTTTTTCTTTGAAGCTACTAACATGACCAATTTGCTGGACGACGACGTTCACCCCTCTTGTAACGTGACTATTGTAGGAGAAGCATGTAAGGTGGGCAGTGTGTATGAGTTAATTGAACATCATTTACCCAAAGATAATCATCCTGAATAGAATGTGGGCATTGAAGATGAAGATGAGAGACCCTATGTGCTGTTTGCAGGGTCTACAATGAATGAAAAATGCTACTTCAGACAATACCAAATTGAGGGTGATGACTTTTTGTTGGGGATTTTCACTCATGCCTTAACTGAGGGTCTCCCAGCCTCGGAAACCGGCAGCAATTTCGATTTTATAATTGTGGTCACATAGTTGCAAGGACGAGATAGGCATACAGCACGGAGAGTAGGAATCGCCGCGATCCGCAACACCCAAAATTGGTCTGTTCAACAAACAGGAGGGATGCGGTGCCTATCTTCTTATTGAGCCATAGGAATATGCTGCATTGGATATGTGGTTTTTTGTTTATTTGCTGCATTGTTTACTGCTTATTGTTTATGAGACTGATGGGATATTTATGCTAATGACATGAACAATTTTTCATTGAAAAATAATCATCCTATTTAAAGGTTAAACAAGCATGTTATATAGTATTTAGTTTAGATTAGATTTAGATTACTAATGTAATAAATGGATAAAGATTCAAGTATCATTGTAACAAAGGGAAAATAATTAACTTAGGAGCAAACTTAACTTACTTCTAGCGCTTCTGGCATGAATCAAACTGTGTACATGAAAATCTCTCCTGTACTATATCAATTAAACCAATAAATTTGTTTAAGAAAAAACATCTTGGTAGGAGGTGAATGCACTAAGTGCTCAACACATTGTTGTCTTTACATTTCCATCATTTATTCGAATAATAAGAACAACATTCGATGTTTCTACCAAAGTGCCAAGTGCCATCAAATAAGAATACATATTCCGACTCGGGTATTAAAAAATGCATAAAATCCTTTTGGAAATAAGATGAGGTACTAGATAAAAAACGTGGTTCATAGACGACTACTCTATGACAAGACATATGAGTGTAAAAATAATATTTGGTTTTTTCTTCTAACATTTGGTCTTTTTGGCTTTGGCATTTAGCCCGAGCACTTTATTAAATGAGTTGACAATAAAACATTTTTCACATTTTTCAATCTATACTAATACTTTCTTTGATCCTTATCATAGGTCATATTCTAGAAGTTCTTTTTGGTTGTAATTAAAAATTCATTTTATGTTTCTAATTTATTATTTATTGTTTTTTCTCTTTTTTCCCTTATTAAATGTTTTGACTATCTATATTTATTTTGTGTTTCATTAATGAGTGTGAATTTTCTAAGAAAAGTTGAGAGGGTAAAATTGTAAATTTACAATATATTATCCTGGAATTCATAAAAGTAACCATTTTTTTTTGCTTTGTATAATTCGCTTAAGTATGCCCTATAATAAATATCGAAGGGAGTACCACCCATTTCATGTGGAACTTCCGGAAATGCTTTTCCATACTCCATGGTGCGGTGTGAGATGAAAAATAATGTGGTGCAAAAAAAAAAATTATCAAATTAGTTGACCGAGCACTTTATAAGAGTTTTTCTTTTTGAACCTCGTTACCAACTTTTTAGCCCCCATTCCACTTTTTAATGGACTATTATGACCTTAAATATTTTTTAATTTATGACTTTAAACTGTCGGAATAATTATTCCGACATTCTTAAGTAGAAAAAAAATTAATTAAAATTTTGACTTGTCTAAGTCGAAAAGCTTTCCGACTTGACATAGTCCAAAATTAATTCTAATATATTCATTAATACAACTAGTTAGACTATGTCCACATGTTCTTCCCATGCATTCTTCTTTTCTTCAAGACCATCCACATCTACATTCTCGTCCTCACCCTCATATTGCACACACAAGTTAAACTGCTTTAAAATGCTTGCAACAAAATGATTTACTAATTTACAGGGCAGGAACTATTTATGGAAATAGGAAATAAATGATACCACAACCACAAAATGAGTATCCACTTTATAGAAGAGAATTTTTAGCAAAAGTAAATGGTATTAGTATGCTACAAAATAAAAGTGTACCCAAGGGGAAGAACAAACCTGCGAATAATTGCTACGAGGAATCAAGGTTGGGGGAAGCAGAAGCGGTAAGCCCTTCTTCTCATTTGCCACTCTGTTTGGCTTTTTTTTTTTTTTACTTAAGTGGGGTAATTTTAAAAATAATTTACAAAAATGTTTTAGTTTTAAAATTATTTACGGAAGATAGGATAGTCAACGAAATTATTTACGAAAATAAGACAGTCAAAGTCAACCCCAATTATTTATTATTTTTGAAAAATGCCACCTCATTTTGTCACTGGAAGTGACACAACCAACTTGCCACGTGGTAGGGCGTGGTTGGTCAATTTTTTTTTTAAAAAAAACTGAAACACTGGTCGCGGAATGGCAGGTGACGCAACTACCACGTTTAAAAAAAAAAGTGACCAACCATGGCCTGCCACGTGGCAAGTGGGTTGTGTCACTTCCAGTGACGCGATGAGGTGGCATTTTTCAAAAATAATAAATAATTGGGATTGACTTTGACTGCCCCATTTTCGTAAATAATTTTGTTGACTACCCTACATTCCGTAAATAGTTTTAAAACTACCACATTTTTGTAAATTGTTTTTAAAATTACCCCACTTAAGTAAAAAAGCTAAGGGCATTGACGATTTTATTTGTTTACTTTCTACGACCTAAGGTTTGGATAACAAAATAAAATATACTCCCTCCATTTATAATATGTACTCCCTCCGGTTCTATATATAGGACATACTTATCCATATTTTTCGAACCAAGAAAAGTAGTTAGTTTCATGAATTCTATAAAAATATAATGTAACATTATAATTTTATCCTCTCAACTTTTTTGGAAAATTCACACTCATTAATGAACAACAAAAACCCCATAAATAGTTAAAGCATTTAATAAGGGCAAATGTAACATCCTGATTTTCTTTTGTATTATAAATTTTGAGTTTTATCGAATTAAGTAATTAATTCTTTTAATTAATAATTAAAGCGTTGAGCATTTTGTTAAAATATCCAATGGTATTTACTAAAGTATATTTTAATAAGGGCAAATGTAACATCCTGATTTTCTTTTGTATTATAAATTTTGAGTTTTATCGAATTAAGTAATTAATTCTTTTAATTAATAATTAAAGCGTTGAGCATTTTGCTAAGCAATGAACCGCGTTTTGTTTGGGCATCATTACACGAAAAGAATCAAGTCTAAGGAAACGCAAAGTAAGGGGTTCTTTACCTTGCTTTAGGGAGTATTTTCTAATTAGCTCATAGTACTTGGTAAGAGTATATGTGTAGGTTTGGTTTGGAATTTATATAGTTATTATAGGCTTAACAATCAAAAATTAAATTAAATGAAATAGTTGTTAAATTGATATAAGTGATAAATTTTGTATGCTAAGTGCTAAATGTCATTATTTATGCCTAACTGAAGTATATGGAGACTTGGTTGGTAACTAGAAATGATTATATATGATAGTTGTTATGTATGTTAGAAAAAGTATAGAGTTGTGCTATTTTGTGAATGATTATGGTGATTTATATTTGAATGTGTGATGTGGTGTTTTGTTAATTTATATTGGAATTTGGAAATATAAAAGGATAATGAAATTGATGATTTTATGGAAGAGTTTACAAATGCAAATAATTGAAGAATGATTTAAAAGATTTAAAGGCAAAAGAGTGTGTGATCCAGATCTTGTAAGACGTTGTCCGAAGGAGACTGTACGCATAGATCGCGTAAGACGCACTTGATGCGCAACTATAAGACGTTGTCCGAAGGACACTGTACGCAACGATGGACACATACACCATATATTAATAAAGGTATAATTGGATTGTGCCTCTCCAGATCTTGTCGTTGTCCGTAGGAGACTGTACGCCTAGATCGCTTAAGAGGCACTTGATGCGCTGCTGTAAGACGTTGTCCGAAGGAGACTGTACGCAATGATGGATGCACCTTCCAATTGTGGAATCCAGGTCTTGTAAGACGTTTTCCGTAGGAGACTGTATGCATAGACCGCGTAAGACACACATTGTGTGCAGCTGTAAGACGTTGTCCGAAGGAGACTGTACGCAATGATGGATCCACGTAATAAATTCTAAAAATCTTTGCAAAACTCGAAAAGTATATGAAGAGAAAAGAAATTGTGAAATTAAATAAAAGATGAGAAAGGTATAAGTTTTGCATAAGTTGGAAATGTAAGAGATATTGAATTTAAGGAAAATTACCAAGAAATCAATTGTTAATGATATGAAAATACTAGAATTGAATGGGAATGCTTGTTTGATTCTGTGCATTATATGGCTAAATGTGTTTGACTTAGTAGGTCATTATGTCTTGTTAGACACTACTTTCTACTTCATGTGTAAAGCTCACCCTTACAACCATTTTTCAGGTACTGAACTTGGAGCTTGCACAGTTTTTTGGCCGAGCAGGATTACCCGCCACCACGTGGAGGGGTCGTGTATTACGAGGGAACTAAAGTATTAATTAAGTTAAAGATTGATATCTTGTAATTTAAAAGAATGTATTAGTCGTACGCCCTTGCTTGGATTATGAAGGGGATTAGGACTTAATTGTGTGTGTTGATTAAATGTTGTATGTTTTAAAATATTCTGGTCTGGACAGGTACAAGATTGGAAATTTTGGTAAAGTCCGAAATACAGAGGGAACTCTGCCGGATTTTTATCCAAATTTTCAAGTACCAATTTTTATAAAATCCTAAATTAACTAAATATTAGTGAGGGTGTTACATTGTGGTATCAGAGTAGTTTTTCCTCGGCCTTGGAGTTTGGACTCACAACTCCTATGGTTTACTCACCAAGCGAGTAGCCAATAGACAATTATATGTCTATGTTAGTTAGATTACGAATTAGGACTTAGAATAATATCGCTAATTCATAGTTGATTTCTTGGTGTTTGTTTTAAACTTCACAAAGTGTTCAGATCCAATTTCCCCATTTGTTGTATTGTCATACTTGGAAAACGTGTAGTTGTCAAGACTAAGGGCAGAGAAAGACCCCAACGGGCTAGGTCATGCTAGCTGCCACCCCAACGGGAAGGATTAACCCTTAGTATTGAATTAAGAGCACAAATTCCAATGGTGACAATTTAGACAAAATAATTCCAATGGCATTTCCATACATTTAAAACCATGATTTAAGTCGTGTCACTCTTCTCAATGGGAATAGCAAGTTGCCTACCGTATGGTAAAATTCGATCATACGGAAATGACTTCACCACCAATGGAATGTAAGGATGGACTTGCTTACTCCAATGTTACACCATTGAAGTTTCTGGGTTTAGGAGTACAAACTTATAATTTGAAATCCCCTATAGATTAGAAATTCTCCTCAGAATGTGCAGCGAAAATACCTGGATGATCATTCTACAAAATCATATAGGTCTTTCGTTCCTCTTCACGTATAAAACCTACATATGGTGTCCCAAACTTGGAGTGTTGATTCTGTTGTGCAGAACCTTAATATTGGCTTAGCGTCTTGAACCTTTATTTCTTCGTTTAAATCTTGACATCTTAGATATTAATTGTTGAATCTAGATTTCATTCTTCTGCGAATATCGATTGATTGTGAATGAATTTAATTAATTCATGATGCACTCGTTAATGTACAACTTCTTAAGTACATTATACCCTCCATTTCCAGTTCAATTGATCGCTTGAATACAAACCCAAAGTTTGCCTTTTCGTATTTCGCATGGGTTCGATCCTACATACCCCCATGGTCTTCTGATATCAAATGGGATTTCTCTATTGTCCCTAACAATGGAATTGTATTTGAACAAGCTTGACTTTGTGTGTTTCAAATATAATTAGAGAGTTATCAATTCTTCCTTTTCAATTCTAATTGCCTTGTGACCGTCGTAGACTCGAATTGTCTCGTGCAAAGTCTAAACACATGCTTGCTAAGTTGAAACATTAAAGGTAACATGGAATCATTTTCATGTGACCCATGATTGGATGATCATATTTATATTGATCATGTCTCCAAATATTTTCAAAGAGGTAACTCCTGAGACTCCATCCTTATTCCTTGTTCAAAACTGAAAATGGCTTTAGATAATATCCTGATTTACCTTATCCTCGGATTTGATTGGCACTTTCATGAGTTTATTATGTCATGTCTCTCTAATGAGTAGTCAGCTGAATCTCCTATCCTATCCAAAATAATGTTGACATCAAAAGAAGTCTGGATAGCACCAAATATTATCCCATATTGTTGTGCTACTGTCTAATTCAAGATCCTTAAGTCAATTAATTATCTTGTTCGTTGATGGTTTACTCTAGATTTCCGTTACTTGATTAGCTATTCTATGCCTTGCGGAGGGTTTAGCAAACTCTTGGAGTTCGCCATCGGCATGAAGTTTACCTCTCAGCTTACAAGTTAACTAAGACCCTCGTGCTACGTGTAGTGCTTGTTTATAGCGATGTTTGTCTAAGTTTGTTGGAACAATTGTCAAGAATTCTCGGATCCCTACCTTACGGTTTTCCCTAATCAAATTTCGAGGACGAAATTTCTTTTTGGGGGGAAAGATTGTAACATCCTGACTTTCTTTTGTATTATAAATTTTGAGTTTTATCGAATTAAGTAATTAATTCTTTTAATTAATAATTAAAGCGTTGAGTATTTTGTTAAAATATCCAATGGTATTTACTAAAGTATATTTTAATTATATATTTGAAAATAGATTCATATAAAGTAATTATCCTATTTGAAAAATAGACTTTCTATTATTTTATTTTGGCATTTATAAAGATACAATAATAAATAAATTTTTGTTATTTCCTAATATCTAACTAATTTCTAATTTTATAGTTTTCCTATTTGAAGCTATATGATGCTAAAATCCTATTATTAATATTTTTGGGCATAAATAAATAAATATAAGTATATGTTTATAAAAAAAAAAACGTGTTGTGTGTGTGCAGTGTATAGTGAGGGAAACCCTACTCCCTTCTTCCATGTGTGTTGAGCCGCCACCCTCACCCCCTCTCTCTCTATCAGTCGGACTCTCTCTCTCCCTCTCTTTCGTCGGCCACCGCCTGCAACCACCATCATCATCGCGGTGCTCTCTCTTCTCCTCCCTTGTAACTCACCACCGCAACCATCTTTCCTTTCTCACTCTCGGCTCCCCAAATCGGATCGCCGTCACGCTCTCCCTCTCACTGCGAATCAGACCGAACCACCATCATAGGAGCTTCACGGATCGCGAGCCCACCCGCCGTCGCATTGCTCTTCTCTCTCTCTTTTCCTTGTTCGCGACCCACCCACTTTGCTGCTGCAGAACCGAATCGGCGATGACGAAGCTTTGCTCATGTGCGCTGGCCGTCGCCACCGTTTGCTTCTCCTCCTTCCATCTAGATTGAAGGCCACGAACCAGCCACGGCCTTCGCCTCCTCTTTGCGCCAGCGACAGCCACCACAGACCGAACCGCCATCATAGAACCCTTGTGGATCGCGAACCAGGAGCCTTCACCTCCTCCTGGCATTAACGACGACACTACATGACCGAACCGCTATAGCCGCTGGACCTCCCTTCGCGGTGATGCTGTGAACCAATCGACCTTGCTATGAACCGGTATGAACCGAACTAGTCTGGTTGCCTCTAGTTCTTCAAAATCATATTTGAGGGTATGTCCCTAATACCTTTTTAACTGCTCTATATTGTGTTTTAATAATAATAGTACTAATGGTATTATGGATTAGTAATAATATAGTGTTAAATTGTTTTAGTATGTTATTATTATTGTGAAAAGTGAATTGTACTATGATTTAGTGTTTATCTTAGTTAAAGTATTATTTTTAATGATTTTAATTAGTTACTTTGATTTGGGATAATATCGGATTAAATGTTATGTCAAATAAATTGTTTTAAAGAGTACTTTAGTTAAACGTGTTGGGTTCCCAAGTAAGTGAGTTGTTGATTAGCTTGGCGGACTTGTCCCTAGGCTGAACAATACATCGGTTAATTAGGAACCGAATATGTTCGACATACATTAATCTGAGTTTAAACCTATCTTGAACTTTAATTCTAGATTGAAGGAGAGTGTAGCTAATTGGATTTGGAAATGTGATTTGCTTATTTTGGACAAAAACCACTCTCTTTTTAATTCAGAATTTATAGTTTTAAATAGCCAAAGGTACGTGATTTCAACTCATTACGATACTTTTGATGGTTTCGAAAGTTAAGCGTATTTTGCCTTTAAATCTTTTAAATCATTCTTCAATTATTTGCATTTGTAAACTCTTCCATTAAATCATCAATTTCATTATCCTTTTATATTTCCAAATTCCAATATAAATTAACAAAACACCACATCACACATTCAAATATAAATCACCATAATCATTCACAAAATAGCACAACTCTATACTTTTTCTAACATACATAACAACTATCATATATAATCATTTCTAGTTACCAACCAAGTCTCCATATACTTCAGTTAGGCATAAATAATGACATTTAGCACTTAGCATACAAAATTTATGACATATATCAATTTAACAACTATTTCATTTAATTTCATTCTTGATTTTAAGCCTATAATAACTATCTAAATTCCAAACAAAACATACACATATACTCTTAGCAAGTACTATGAGCTAATTAGAAAATACTCCCTAAAGCAAGGTAAAGAACCCCTTACTTTTGATGGACCGAGCTCGACTTCATTAACACATCGGGCTGATTTATTTGTCTTCATAAAAACCTTTTGATTCTACAGAAGTGAGTATGGATTAGTAAATAATAAGTTACGAAATGGAAAGAAGATTAAGAATTAAAAGAGAATAAAGAATGAGTAGGTATTGAGAAAGAGCTAAGAATAGTGCAAGAGGATAGAAAAGGGAAATAAGGATTTAGTTGGAAAGAATAGAAAGTGAGAGAAGAATAATATAAGATAGAATAGGATTAAGAAAAGAAAATGTGAATAGAAAACACATTACAGGTTGGTCAGGTGACCCTGTAATTTAAGATAGGACCCAGGTTGGTCAGGTGACCCTGGGGATAAGATAATAGAGACACATCGCAGGTTGGTCATGTGACCCTGTGATTAGACACATGTTGCAGGTTGGTCAGGTGACCCTGTGACTAGGAACACATCGCAGGTTGGTCAGATGACCCTGTGATTAAGAACACTCATCCCAGGTTGGTCAGGTGACCCTGTGGATGAGTGAAGAAATAGACACCGATTTTGTTCGGGAAAGAAATGAGAAACGTACTTGTTAGGTCTGGAGGTTCCTATTGCAAAAGTATATAATAAATAATTTCAAAATGACTTTCAGCTTTTGTGTCGGGTGTCAAAAGACTCAAAATGATTTTCGACATCTCTGTCGGGGCATCAAAAAGCCCAACGAACATCAAAATGACTATAGCCTTTGTGTCGGGCGTCAAAAGACCCAAAGTGATTTTCGACATTTCTGTCGGCGCATCAAAAAGCCCAACCAACATCAAAATGACTTTAGAGTTTGTGTCGGGAGTCAAAAGACCCAAAATGGTTTTCGATATTTCTGTCGGGGCATCAAAAATCCCAACCAACATCAAAATGACTTTCAGCGTTTGTGCCGAGCGTCAAAAGACCCTAAATGATTTTCGACATCTCTGTCGGGGCTTCAAAAAGCGCAACCAACATCAACATGACTTTAGCATTTGTGTCGGGCATCAAAAGACCCAAAATGATTTTCGACATCTCTGTCGGGGCATCAAAAAGCCCAACCAACATCAAAATGACTTTAGCGTTTGTGTCGGGCGTCAAAAGACCCAAAAGGATTTTCGACATTTCTGTCGGGGCATCAAAAATCCCAACCAACATCAAAATGACTTTAGCATTTGTGTCGGGCGTCAAAAGACACAAAATGATTTTCGACATCTCTGTTGGGGCATCAAAAAGCCCAACCAACATCAAAATGACTTTAGCGTTTGTGCCGAGCGTCAAAAGACACAAAATGATTTTCGACATTTCTATCGGGGCATCAAAAAGCCCAACCAACATCAAAATGACTTTAGAGTTTGTGTCGAGCGTCAAAAGACCCAAAATGATTTTCGACATCTCTATCGAGGCATCAAAAAGCCCAACCAACATCAAAATGACTTTAGCGTTTGTGTCGGGCGTCAAAAGACCCAAAATGATTTTCGACATCTCTGTCGGGGCATCAAAAAGCCCAACCAACATCAAAATGACTTTAGCGTTTGTGTCGGGCGTCAAAAGACCCAAAATGATTTTCGACATCTCTGTCGGGGCTTCAAAAAGCACAACCAACATCAACATGACTTTAGCATTTGTGTCGGGCATCAAAAGACCCAAAATGATTTTCGACATCTCTGTCGGGGCATCAAAAAGCCCAAACAACATCAAAATGACTTTAGCATTAGTGCCGGGCGTCAAAAGACCCAAAATGATTTTCGACATCTCTGTCGGGGCATCAAAAAGCCCAACCAACATCAAAATGACTTTAGCATTTGTGTCAGGCATCATGTAACATCCCTAATTTATTTTCCAAGTCTATTTATTAGAATAATAGACTCAGGAGGCGATAGTGATAGAAAAGAACCAAGTGGTAGATTTTAGAACCAAAAATAGTTAGAAAATAGTTAAAGTTTCTCAATTAGAAGAAAAATTAGGATTTAAATATTTATAGCTCAAAACCCAAATTCCACCGTTGGATATGAAGTTGGATTTATTAGGAAGCTTGATTTCAAGTTTGAGCAAGATGCAACGGTTAACGAAGAAGTTATAGCAGTTTGAAGTTGAGGAAAAATAGGAAGAATGAATCAGACCCCCACGCCCGAGTGCCCGCCCAGGCGTGCAGAAGCCCAAAAGTTGCATTAGCCACGCTCGACCTAGCAGAAGCACCAGAATGTTGCATCGATCAACGCTCGAGCGCACGCCCGAGCGTGCGACACACCAGAACCCCCACCCGCACCAGAAATGGCGCACCAGAAAACACACCAGAAATATGGCGTGGACACACGCTCAGGCGCATGCCCGAGCATGCGATGCAGGATTGGCGAATCTCAGCCGTTCTTTTTGGCTTTTCCTCCAAGCCAAGCGATCTGGGCCGTTCATCTTTTCTCCCTGCTGGCCTTAAATACAAGTTGGGGCCTCAAACCCCAACATTTTCTCTTCTTCTCTCATATGACCCTCCCTCCTTCACCCACCAAACCTCCATAGCTCCTCTCTAACCCCCTTTCCCCATGGAATCACCTCCTCCCTCATGCTTCATTCTTTCTCTCTCTCTCTCCTTCATGGCTTTCTCTCTCTCTCCATGGAACCCACATACCATAACCAACTCCAAGCACCCAAACCTCTATTTCTAGCCTCACCCATGGATTTAATCTTTATCCTATACATAAACACTATCCCTCTCTTGATTAAGCTTTCCCTATCCTCTATTGGTGTTTCTCTTTCTCTCTCCTAGGGCTCCTCTCTCTCTCTTCCAATCTTGAGGAACGGAGTGGAGATCGGTCAAGAGAATGGGAATCAAGGTAGATCCGGAGTAGATTCAAAGTCCTTGGAGCTATGTGTGGGCTCTCTCATTCTCGAAGGTAAGGGGAGTCTCTTTTCCACACTTTGAGTTAGGGATAGTTGGGGTATATAATAGGACTTGGGTTAAGTAGTTAAAGTGGGTCGTGGGTAGCAAAATAGCACCTGTTTAGATTGGGTTTAGGAATGTTGAATGTATTTTTGATTTAATTTGAATATTTTAAGTTATATAAATTTTGGCAAAATCCCTTATGTATGTTGCTAAATGTAGGAAGTGAAGAACCCTAGGGAGTTGACTTATATTAAAGTACTCTGAGACATGCTTGAGTATGTCGATTGATTTGTGATATATGCTATTTGTTGAGAGTTTCTATGTTCGTTATGTGTGTTAAAGGAGTATATTTATGATTAAGTATTAAATATGAGATAATCAATAATGCAAGCTAGTAGGTGGTAAAGAGGATTAATGGTCATAAGGATATTACATGGCTTAAATGATAATTGTTTATTTAACGATGAACATGTTTATTGAGGATGCTTGAAGTTGGGTTTTAGTCTAAGTCGGAAAATATATAAGTTTATGATTTACATTGGTGAATAGTATTGGAGTTGTAAAATGATGTTGAGTAACTGTGGTTATGTGATGTTTGGAATTTAAAATATGTGAGTGCTTGAAGGTAAATACTTGCTTCTTGATTGTGAATAACTAAATTGAATTATAAGAGTGACTAAGCTGCAGCTATGATTGATCCTTGGGACACACCGACCCATTAGGTGCCCTGTTAGGTGACAAGTTACCCATTAGGTCCAAATGACCCATCCAGGTAAAAATGACCTATTAGGCCCCGTAAATGACCAGTTAGGCGGGTGTACCCAATGGATCAATCATGCTGAACAAATAATAAAGGAATATAAAAGAGAAAGAGTACAAGTGAAAGTAAAAGAGTTAAAATTATGTTTTTAGTCCTAATGGGTGTCAATCGTGGCCTAATAGGTGGAAATGACCTGGATTGGGTGAAAATTGTTCCTAATGGGTGAGAAATGACCTAACAGGTTCGCTAATTCCTAATGGTAAAGAAAATATGAAAATGATATGAAAGATGATGAGATGTTGGTATGTTGTCCTCTGACCGTGAGGAGACATACGATGTTAATATGGGTATGTTGGCCTCTGACCGTGAGGTGACATACAGTGGTATGGTTATTGAAAGGAAAATGATTATTGATATGTGTTGAAAACTATTAATATGAGTATGTGAAGCATTTTGCTAGTTCATGACTTGGTTTAATTTGTTGGAAGTCAAGCTTTCCCAAGGACTTCAAGTGCAAATATTTTATATGGTTTTGATGATAACAAACTCAAGATTCTCAAGTTCATATCAAGTGCAATCACAAGATATTCATCCTTCAAGTCCAAGCTTCAAGTTGAAGAATCAAGCAAATGAAGTTGAAGGCTCAAGCAAATAGAAGACCTTTTAACCCTTTCCCTTAGGACATCATGTAAGGTAATGAAGTCAAGGTTTATATTATGTCAAAAGGCCAATAAAAGTTTTTCAAAATATATTTTTCATAATTAAGGAGAAGAAAAGGAAGTTTTGTGAAAATCAGTTTTCATATCTTAGTTTTGGTGAAAATAATTGATGTTACAAAACTCTGAATATTTTTATGTATGCAAGAGAGAGTAATCGATTACTTGCCTAAGTTAATCGATTAACTTTGTTGCATCATAGAAAAATCAGAGAGCTTGTAATCGATTAAGTGAACTTTGTTAATCCATTACTTTCTTATGAGAGTAATCGATTACCTGGCTCAAGTAATCGATTAAAATTGTTGCATCATATATTTTCCTGAGACAAAGTAATCGATTATTGCTTTGTAGTAATCGATTACATGATGTTGCATCATATGCATATCAGAGGCTCTGTAATCGATTATTAGAATAGTGGTAATCGATTATATGAGTTGCATCATACATTAAACAGAAGTGAAGTAATCGATTACATGCATGTGATAATCGATTACTGGTTTTTAAAATGAATTTCAAAGTTTCTATTTTTAAAGGGATAATCGATTACCTCCCTCAAGTAATCGGTTACCTTAAGTTTTATTGAAAAACGTGTCAGAATCATTTTTATTATTTCCTGATTTGTTTTTATATAAAAGATTCTGATATATTTTATAAAATTCGAAAATGATTTTAATATTTGAATTATTTTCTTTTTCGTTTTAAGAATCAAATCTTTGTTTTATTTTCTAAATCTTTTTTTATTTGGTTTTGATTTTAAAACTTAAATTATTTTATTTCCAAAACCGTTTTTGATTTGATTCTGATTCTATTTTCAAATTCAAATTTCAAATTTCAAATATTTTCACATCTTTGGTTTTAATTCTTAAATTTTTTTATTTTATTTTTTGATTTGATTTTGATTTCAAAACTATCTCTATTTATTTTGTTTTGGAAAATCATTTCACACTTCTACATTGAACTAATCTGATATTCACGTTCTTTCTCTTCTTCTCCATCATCTTCTCTGGTTTTCACATTCACATCTTTTCTAAGAAAAACTAAACCTTGTATTGGCCTTGTAACACTTTATATCGACTTCATTATTATAGAGTTTAATTGTTGTATCTGTGTTGCTTAGAACACATAATTGTTAGAGTGGCCTTTATTGTTGTATCAGCACTATTGAGAGTGCACTATAGGTCTTGTACCCGATTACTCATACCTTAACCTGTGTTGTAAAGGGGTGTGTAACCCTTAGTGACTAGGGAGTGAATCTCCTAGTGCGGACGTGCTGCGTTCGTGTGTGTAGGGTGAGGAACCCTTCTGTATTGGGTAGTGCTAGACGAACGGTGGGGCACCTAGTAGTTAGGCTATCTGATTGTTTATCGAGGTCCCTGGCGAAAGGAGGTTCCTAGTAGCTTGCGGGGCGCTCTGATTGTACTAGGGGACGCGTGGCGTCTTGGTTTAGTGAAAAGCTCAAGCGGGTCGCTTGGGAACTGGAGTAGGCCGGGTTTGCCGAACCAGGATAAAATCACTGGTGCAATCTCTTCTATCCCTTATTGTAAAATCAAGTCTCCGATTAAGGCGGATTAATTTTGATTATGACAATGTAATTAAATTATGGACTTAAAGTGAAGAATGCAAGCCCAACATTAAAGAAGATCAAGTGCTTAGTTATTTATTCATTCTCATTTAATTATAATGTATTTTATTTTATTTATGAGAGTGGGTAGTTTAGGTTTTTATTCTCACATAAGGTCACATGATAATTATGCATGAAAGGTTGAGATTAAAACCAATTAGGCTTGAAGAGAGAATTGAAAACAATGTTAGAAAAACTTAATTTTTCCAACATTAAGCAATTCACTCGAGTGATTCTAAAAACACTCGAGTGATTTATGAATTTTCAGTAATATAGCCGTTGGATAAAGTAAAAAGGCAACCCTATCAGAGTTGACCAAAACACTCGAGTGTTTTCAAAAAGGCTCGAGTGTTTTGGGTCTGACAGCAATTTTTCTAAACCTTAGAAGAGGACAAAAAGGAAGAATAACTTGGTTTTTCCTTCCCTTTTGTCCCCTCACTTATATTCTGAAGTGTTGACCTCATTTACCACAACAAGCCAATACTCTTTCATTGATTTCCATCTCTCTCAAGTGTTAAAATCTTTTCTCTCTCTAAACTCAACCAAGCATTCATCTTTATTATTGTCTTAGTGAGTTAAGAGAGTGTGCTTTAATTGTAAGAGAATTATTTGTTGTACAATTCTCAAACACTCATACACTTCTTGTTCTAAAAATCTTGGTTGGTAACCAAGTGTACCTAAGTGGGTCTTAGGTTCATTCAAGACTTGAGAGGTTCTCAAGCAAGGGCTAAGAGGTTCTTAGCTTTGGTGGAGCTCTTGGAGGTTCTAAGGAGCAAAAGAAGAAGGGACTCTTCATCACCAAATCAAGTTGGGGTAGAAATTTCAAGAGTTTGGTACACTCTTGAAAAGGGTTAAGATTGAGTGAGGAATCTCAATTTAGCCTTGTAATTTCTAACAATTTGATTACTAGTAGAAACTCCTAAGTTGATTAGGGGGACTGGATTAGCACTCTAGATTGAGTGTGAACCAGGATAAATTGGTGTTGTCTCTCTCTTTATAGCTTTCTTAGATTTCAAGAAAAACCAAACCCAAAGTTCTCTAGAAAGGGGCTTTTACAATTCAAGTAGAAATTGGTAGCAATTAAATTGTTTTCAACTTGTTATAACTTCATTTAATTGCCCTCTACTCTGATTAATATTAGCTCTTGCCTAGTCTTTAAGATATTGAATCATTTGGCAAAATTTCTCTGAAACTGAATTTTTCTGTTCTGCATAAAACACTCGAGTGTTTTCCAAATCACTTGAGTATTTATCAGGTTTTCACTCGAGTGTTCTTAAAATCACTCGAGTAAATTGCCCAGTTTCAGAAAATTAAGCTTTTGATCAATTATCTTTTAATTGCACCGAAAATTAGTCACTATTGCTTTCACATTACTATTCACCCCCCCTCTAGTAATTGCTAAGCCCGCTTGTTGGTTTCCAACAAGTGGTATCAGAGTTCGGTCGAAAGATCGAGCGTAAAAGCTTTTTCGAAAAGATCCTTTGGAAACTATGGGCTCTAGCAATTATCAAGAAGGATCCTCTTCAATAAACCTCCCTCCATTCTTTAATGGTGAAGGGTATGCTTATTGGAAGGTTCGGATGAGAGTTTTTATTGAAGCAATAGACACCGATATTTGGGATGCAATAGAGGATGGTCCATATATTCCTAGACATATGATAAATGGGGAAGTCGTTGAAATTCCTAGGAAAAGTTGGAGTGATGATGATAAAAAGAAAGCATCCTATGATTTAAAAGCTAAGAACATCATCTTCTCCGCTTTATCCCATGATGAATTTTATCGAGTTTCTCAATGCAAGTCGGCTAAGGAAATGTGGGACACTTTGGAAGTCACGCATGAAGGAACAAGTGAAGTAAGAAATGCTAGATTAAATTCTTTAACACATGAATATGAATTATTTCACATGTTCCCGAATGAATCTATTGACGACTTACAAAAGAGGTTTTCACATATCATTAGTCACTTGATTTCTCTAGGAAAGCAATTTGGTGATGGTGAAACTACTCACAAAATTTTGAGATGCCTTGATAGAAAATGGCAACCAAAGGTCACCGCCATCAAGGAGTCCAAGGATTTGAACACTATGGACTTGGCAACCTTGTTTGGGAAGCTCAAGGAACATGAGATTGATCTATCAAGACTTAGCTCACATGAGGAGTTGGACAAAAAGAAGAAGAGCATCTCTCTCAAGGCCTCAACCAAAGTTGTAAAAGAGGTTGAAGATGACTCTACAAGTGAGAACTCCGATCATGCACTCAATGAGGAGGAAATTGGATTATTTGCGAAAAGATTCAATAAATTCCTCAAGGGTAAGAAGAGTGGCTCATCATCAAGAGATAGAAGACCCAAGGAACAAAAATCAAAGAACAAGACTTCAAGTGATGTAGTGAAGTGTCATGAATGTGGAGGCATTGGACATATAAGGATGGAATGTCCTACATACTTGAGAAAGAGTGAAAAGAAGACCCAAGAGGGGAAAGGCAAGAGAGCTTACATTGTGTGGGATGCACCGGAGAAGGAAGCAAACTCATCATCAAGTAGCTCGGATGATGAAGTTGCAAATCTATGTCTCATGGCTAGAAGCAACAATGAAGCCTCAAGTTCCAAGAGTGAAAATGAGGATGAGGTATCATCTCAAAGTTCCTTATGATGATTTTCTCAATGAGTATAATGAAATGTTGACACAATTTGAAAAACTAGCTAAGGTTAACAAGGAAAAAGGAAAGAAAATTTTGGAGTATCAAAAAGAAATCAATGAATTGGAAAAATACATAAATGATTTGAAACTCCAAAATGCATCCTTAGAACTTGCTAGCTCTAGTCATGTTTGTGATTGTGAAAATCCTAAGGAAACTATCACTCATTGTGAGAAATGTGACTTTCTTGAAAATGAAATAAAAGATTTGAAACACAAACTCACAATATCAAATAGTGATAGAAACCTAGACCGGATAATTAATTCTCAAAGAAATTATTCAAACAAAACCGGTTTAGGATATGTCCATAAGAAAAAGGACAATAAAAAGGTTGGTTCATTTTCTAAAATTGATTATACAAAGAAACCAACTTGCTTTTATTGTGGAAAGTTTGGACATACAAACAATAGGTGCCACATAAAACATTTTGAAATTCAAAAGGGCACTTATGTTTGGATTAAAAAGGAAGAAGCACCAAAAGCTAACCCAAAGGGACCCAACATAATTTGGGTACCCAAAATGAGAAAATGATGGTGTATTGTAGGTGTGCCTTAGAACCGAAAAGAAACCGTGGTATCTTGATAGTGGATGTTCAAGGCACATGACGGGAGATAAGCGGAACTTCATAGAGCTTACTCCTCAAGAAGGTGGATATGTCACTTATGGAGACAACAACAAAGGCAAAATTCTTGGGATTGGTAAAGTCGGTAATTCTTCCAACTTGGTTATTGATAATGTACTTTATGTTCAAGGATTAGAACACAATCTTTTGAGCATTAGTCAACTTTGTGATATTGGTAACCATGTATTATTTACCTCTACCCAATGTCTCATAAAAAGTGACAAAGATGAATCTATCAAATTTGTTGGCAAAAGGTCTAATAATACTTACTTGGTTGAATTAAACAATATCACCTCTTTGGTTTCTACTTGTCTAGTTAGCAAAGAGAGTGACACTTGGTTATGGCACCGTAGGACCGCTCACATTAATGTAAATCAATTAAAGAAACTACAATCAAAAGACTTAGTAGTTGGATTACCAAAGCTAGATTTTAAAATTGAAGGTGATTGTACTCCTTGTAAGAAGTGCAAGCACACCAAAAACCATTTTGGTTCTAAAAATGATGTGTCCACAATAAGACCATTAGAAATGCTTCATATGGACTTGTTTGGACCTTTTCAAGTAAAAAGCTTTGGTGGCAACTACTATGGTTTGGTGATTGTTGATGACTTTTCTAGATTTACATGGACATTATTTTTAAGTGCAAAGAGTGAGACCTACAAATCGTTTAAACGCCATGTTAAACTTGTGCAAAACCAAGTAAACCAAAAAGTAATTACTATTAGAACCGACCATGGTGGTGAATTTGAAAACTACAAGTTTGATAGATTTTGTGATAAACATGGTATTGAACACCAATATTCCGCACCAAGAACTCCGGAACAAAATGGAGTGGTAGAGCGGAAAAATAGGGTGTTAGAGGAACTTGCAAGAACCATGCTAAATGATTCTCAAGTACCTCATTATTTTTGGGCCGATGCCCCGTTAATACGGCTTGCTATGTCATGAATAGAATTCTAATTAGGCCCATGCTCAAGAAAACCCCCTATGAGCTTTACAAAGGAAGAAAACCAAATATATCCTACTTTCATGTTTTTGGATGCAAAGTTTATGTGCTAAATAATGGAAAAGATCATCTTGGAAAATTTGACTCCAAATCCGATGAGGGAATATTTTTGGGTTATTCTTCACATAGTAAAGCATATAGAATTTTTAATAAAAGAACTATGACTATTGAAGAATCTATTCATGTGGTTTTTAATGAGTCTTCGAAAGAAGATGGTGTTTTAAGTGATGGTTGTGATGAAGGTTTTGAGTTTTCAAAAGAGGAAAAAGGGAAGGAGATTTTAAAGGATGAAGGAGAAGTCAAAAATGACCTTGATCCGGCTTGGAAAACGGTGAAAGCTCACCCTATTGACAATGTCATAGGAGACCTTTCAAAGGGAGTATTAACTCGTAGGACAATTCAAAATATTTGTCATTTTGTTTCCTTTGTTTCTCAAATCGAACCAAATTCAATTAAGGAAGCAATTTTGGATGAACATTGGGTTATGGCCATGCAAGAAGAATTAAATCAATTTGTTAGAAATGATGTTTGGGAATTAGTGCCTATACCCGATGATCATACCATAATTGGTTTAAAATGGATTTATAGAAATAAACTTGATGAATCGGGTTTGATTATAAGAAACAAAGCTAGACTTGTTGCCCAAGGGTACAACCAAGAGGAAGGTGTTGATTATGATGAGACCTTTGCTCCGGTTGCACGCCTTGAGGCAATCCGAATCTTGCTTGCCTTTGCATCAATTATGAAATTTACTCTTTATCAAATGGATGTCAAGAGTGCTTTCTTGAATGGTTTCATAAATGAAGAAGTGTATGTTAAGCAACCACCCGGTTTTGAAAGTCATGAATTTCCAAACCATGTTTATAAATTGAAAAAGGCTCTTTATGGATTAAAACAAGCTCCTAGAGCTTGGTATGATCGATTAAGTACCTTTTTATTAGAAAATGACTTTCAAAGAGGAAAGGTTGATAATACCCTATTCATCTATAAAACCAAAAAGGACATTTTGTTAGTGCAAATATATGTAGATGATATTATCTTTGGTTCCACTAATGTGTCCTTGTGTAGCAAGTTCTCTAATTTGATGAAAAAGGAATTTGAGATGTCCATGATGGGGGAGCTCAAGTTCTTCCTAGGACTTCAAATCAAGCAAGTCAAGGAGGGGATTTTTGTGCATCAAGGAAAATATTGCAAGGAGCTCCTTGGAAAATTCGGAATGGACAAATGCAAAGAAGCCTACACTCCCATGAGCACATCATGCTACCTAGACAAGGATGAACAAGGTACACCGGTTGATGTTAGTAAATATAGAGGCATGATAGGTAGTCTTCTATATCTTACCGCATCTAGACCGGATATTATGTTTAGTGTATGCATGTGTGCCCGTTTTCAAGCTAATCCTAAGGAATCACACCTATCCGCGGTCAAACATATTTTTAAATATCTTAAAGGAACAATTAACACCGGATTATGGTATCCTAGTGATACTAGTCTTAGTTTGGTTGGTTATTCGGATTCCGACTTTGCGGGATGCAAGCTTGATCGCAAAAGCACTAGTGGTACTTGCCATTTATTGGGAAGTTCATTAGTGTCATGGTTTTCTAAAAAGCAAGCTTGTGTTGCTCTTTCCACCGCCGAAGCGGAATATATCGCCGCCGGTAGTTGTTGTGCTCAACTCTTGTGGATGAAACAACAACTATTGGATTTTGGTTTGAAACTTGAAAATATTCCTATTAAGTGCGATAACACGAGTACAATCAACTTAACTAAGAATTCGGTGTATCACTCAAGAACTAAACACATTGAAATTAGACATCATTTTCTAAGGGATCATGTTCAAAAGGGTGATTGCACAATTGAATTTGTAAGTACCACAAATCAATTAGCGGACATTTTCACACAACCATTGCCAAGAGATACCTTTTATCATATAAGAAGGGAACTTGGAATTTTAGATGAGTCAAGCATTAGCTAATTGATTTGTGTTTGTGAAAAATCACCAAGCATGTCTCATTTCATGTGCATTGGTGTTTGATGAACAATTGGACCTTGAGATGTTATAAATCTATGTTTTAACTGTGTGTGATTATGTTTCCTATCTATTGTCTTCATTATTTTTGGTGGATTTTGTGTTTTGTGTTTTAAAAAACTGTGTTTTAAGCTTAACTGATAAAAAGACTCGAGTGTTCCTAAAATCACTCGAGTAATTTTAATTCAAAATTAAATCAGTTTTAATTGAAAAAGTTTTTGAGCAGGTCTGATGGAAAATACTCGAGTGTTTTCTAAATCACTCGAGTGTTTCGTCCAACACTCGAGTGAATCCCATTTCACTCGAGTGAATCTCAGTTTTCTGAAAATCAAACTTTCGGGCAGCACGCGAGTGAATTTCAATTCACGCGAGTGTTTTTCAGGTTTTCTGAAAAACACGCGAGTGTTTTAAAAATCACTCGAGTGATTTCATCAGATTTAGTCTGATGCTGCTGCGATTTTGCCCAGTTTTGCACGAATCTCTCTCTCTTCTCACTCGAGTTTTCTCAGCTCTCTCACCTCTTTCATCACATACTTCACCCAAAATCAATATTTCTTTCATTTTTCAAAAAGATTTCATCTTCTAAACTCATTCCCATCCTTTATTTCACATCAAATCCACATTTTTAACCTCAAAATTCATCATTCCCTTTCAAAACCCTAACTTTCAAAAACCCCAATTTTCTCAAAATTTCTTCTAGTTTTCAATTATAAGTGCAAATGGCTTCATCATCGGATAGAAGAAAAGGGAAGAAGCCTAGAATGGAGGAACCAATTGAAGAGGAGGATGATTTCTACCATAGAGCCAATTGCATTGAGAGGGAGAGAAAGTTTGCTTCCAACGATTATGCTACTCAAACATGGGTAAGTGAAGCTTATCTCAATAGTAGAGGATTCCCTTTTGTAGATGCCCTCAAAACTCAAAAGCTTATGGGTTTCATATCGTTTAATGGCCCTATTTACATTAGGCTAGTTAGACAATTTTATGCTAACTTTAGGCCGGTTGGGAATTCTTATGAGACCTCCGTGTTAGGAAATCGTTTTGAGGTTACCCCCAAGGCTTTATTCCAAGTCTTTGGGATTTCACGATCGGGCGAAGGTACATCAAAAGGGGAGGTTGACCCTATTTTTCGAAAACTACTCCGCCCCGATCGTGCATATCTCAAGGGCGAGAAGAGAGCGAACCAAATGACCGCCGACAATAGAGTCCTTCACTATATTGTTAGCCATATTTTGTTGCCCCAAACTTCTCCAAATTACTCCCGCCCTATTCAAATTGAACTTAGAGCTATGGATGCCATTTTAAATGGTAATGTTTTGAATTGGGCTTCCATTATTCTTGCCAAGATGAACCAAGCCTCCGACTCTAAACCCAAGCAACACCTCCCTTACCCAATGCATGTGTACAGACTCCTTCAACATTTTGATGTTCAAATTCCTGAAATCGAGTCTGTTGTTCGTCTACCTGAGAAGACTCATGCCTTTTCTGACATTTCTTTGGGAAAGATGGACATCGAATACTACGGTAATCGATGTTTCTATTTTGATGAGGCGGCTATTCTGAAGGCTCAGGGGAATGTTCAGCAGGCTGCGGATCAGCTGGGTGTTGATTCTCAGCAGCTAGAGGAGGAGCAGGCTGCTTTTGACCAGCAGGCCGGAGGGAGTGGGAGTGTGCCCCATGATGACCCTACTGATGGAATTAATTTTGATATGCCGGAGTCCTGGAACTCCCAATTTGCACAGCACAGGGTCTATATGGATGAGAGGCTGGATATTTTTGATGGGAAGTTTGCCTCCATGGGACATCAGGCTGAGGAGTTTAGGAACATTATGACTGGTCGGGCTGATAGGATTGATGGACGCTTGGATGCTTTGGAAATCCAAGCTCAAGAGCAAAGGGCAACCTTATTCGACATGAGAGCTCAGATGGATCTCCAGCATTCTGCTCTTCATGGTAGACTTGACGCACATTCCGATCGTATGGATGCTAGCTTTGGCCTTGTGCGCTCCGACCTCAGTCAGATTCTGTCAGCTCTTGGGCGATTTCAGCCATATCCTCGCGATGATGATCAGCAGCCACCCTCTGTCTGAGTCCGGATGTTCCTATGCACTTCTTTTTTTTTATGACTATGTCTTTCTTTTAGCTATGTTGAACTTTTTGAGTATTTTGTTGTTTTTGGAGTTGGGTGTACTTTGATTCAAACTCTAGTTTTATGGTCTATTTATGGTTTGTTGGAATGATGAATTTATGACATCTATGCATTACTCATGTTTTCTTCATAATTTTCATGTTCTTCAAAGTTTCTTTATTGCTTCATAGTCATATTTTTCCTATTATTTACTCTTCAGGGGTAAGTTTTCTTATTGGTATCCCTCATTCTCCACCTTGTTTCCAAATTGTATCTTTTTTGATCATGACAAAAAGGGGGAGAAAGGAGATTAAAGAGAAAGAGCATATTTTTTTCCGTTTTCTTGCTTATACTCTGATGACTTATGCTCTTGCTCTGATACCAATGAGCACTTGATTATGTTTATTATTGTATTACGTTGTGCTTGGCATTTTCTGGATTGTACAGGTTAAAAAAGTTCCTAGATTGAGGGGGAGCTCTCAAGTGCTAGAGGTTTAATTATTTTGTCATCATCAAAAAGGGGGAGATTGTAAAATCAAGTCTCCGATTAAGGCGGATTAATTTTGATGATGACAATGTAATTAAATTATGGACTTAAAGTGAAGAATGCAAGCCCAACATTAAAGAAGATCAAGTGCTTAGTTATTTATTCATTCTCAATTAATTTTAATGTATTTTATTTTATTTATGAGAGTGGGTAGTTTAGGTTTTTATTCTCACATAAGGTCACATGATAATTATGCATGAAAGGTTGAGATTAAAACCAATTAGGCTTGAAGAGAGAATTGAAAACAATGTTAGAAAAACTTAATTTTTCCAACATTAAGCAATTCACTCGAGTGATTCTCAAAACACTCGAGTGATGTATGAATTTTCAGTAATATAGCCGTTGGATAAAGTAAAAAGGCAACCCTATCAGAGTTGACCAAAACACTCGAGTGTTTTCAAAAAGACTCGAGTGTTTTGGGTCTGACAGCAATTTTTTTAAACGTTAGAAGAGGACAAAAAGGAAGAATAACTTGGTTTTTCCTTCCCTTTTGTCCCCTCACTTATATTCTGAAGTGTTGACCTCATTTACCACAACAAGCCAATACTCTTTCATTGATTTCCATCTCTCTCAAGTGTTAAAATCTTTTCTCTCTCTAAACTCAACCAAGCATTCATCTTTATTATTGTCTTAGTGAGTTAAGAGAGTGTGCTTTAATTGTAAGAGAATTATTTGTTGTACAATTCTCAAACACTCATACACTTCTTGTTCTAAAAATCTTGGTTGGTAACCAAGTGTACCTAAGTGGGTCTTAGGTTCATTCAAGACTTGAGAGGTTCTCAAGCAAGGGCTAAGAGGTTCTTAGCTTTGGTGGAGCTCTTGGAGGTTCCAAGGACCAAAAGAAGAAGGGACTCTTCATCACCAAATCAAGTTGGGGTAGAAATTTCAAGAGTTTGGTACACTCTTGAAAAGGGTTAGGATTGAGTGAGGAATCTCAATTTAGCCTTGTAATTTCTAACAATTTGATTACTAGTAGAAACTCCTAAGTTGATTAGGTGGACTGGATTAGCACTCTAGATTGAGTGTGAACCAGGATAAATTGGTGTTGTCTCTCTCTTTATAGCTTTCTTAGATTTCAAGAAAAACCAAACCCAAAGTTCTCTAGAAAGGGGCTTTTACAATTCAAGTAGAAATTGGTAGCAATTAAATTGTTTTCAACTTGTTATACCTTCATTTAATTGCCCTCTACTCTGATTAATATTAGCTCTTGCCTAGTCTTTAAGATATTGAATCATTTGGCAAAATTTCTCTGAAACTGAATTTTTCTGTTCTGCATAAAATAGTCGAGTGTTTTCCAAATCACTCGAGTATTTAGCAGGTTTTCACTCGAGTGTTCTTAAAATCACTCGAGTAAATTGCCCAGTTTCAGAAAATTAAGCTTTTGATCAATTATCTTTTAATTGCACCGAAAATTAGTCACTGTTGCTTTCACATTACTATTCACCCCCCCTCTAGTAATTGCTAAGCCCGCTTGTTGGTTTCCAACACTTATCTCTTTATTTTCCGCTGTTATATTTATTTGTTGCGCATCATATCGATTATTTTCATAATAATTAATTTAAAGGATTTTAAATTAATTAGCGCGGTATCATTCGTTTTCGTTATTCTTATTTTAATTCGTATCCGCGCATATTAGTTTTCATAATATTATTAATATTATTCGGTTTCGTGCAATCGTTTTCATCATTATATTGTTTTCCGCTGCAAAATCTCTTTAAGTTTATTGAAAACGTTTTAAAGCGAATATTTTCCAATGTTTTTATAAACACCCAATTCACCCCCCCTCTTGGGTGACGGCTGCCAATCCTATCAATAATTCTAACAATTGGTATCAGAGCTTCGTGCTCTGGTAAAGGTCTAACAGCCTGAGCTAAAGATCCGTTGTAGATTGGCAGCGTTGGGATATTTTATTTGTTTTTAATATGGAGGTATTTTCATTCGATGAAGAACCATTTTTTGATGGAAATAATTTTCATTATTGGAGTGCGAGAATGAAAATATTTTTACAATCTATTAGCCTTCGTTTATTTCATGTTGTTCTTAATGGTTTTGATAAAAAATCTTCTTCCTTGAATTTTCAAGCTATGCATGTTTTTAAAAATGCTTTGAACCATGATGCATTTACTATTATTGAAAATTGTGAAAATTCTAAAGATATTTGGGACACCTTACATCTACACTATGCTACTAATGATCTTGTTGAAAGTGTAAGTGTCCACAGGAAAGAGGAGAAGGAACAACAAGAAGTTGTTATAGAACGTGAAAGGACCAACTCCCTAGACGAAGATTCTGATGATGAAAGTGAAAGCGTGGGGAGTAACTCAACAAGCGACTGCGATGACTTAGAGAGGATATTTGAAACCTTTATGGACTCATTGAAGGAATCAAGTGACTCGGATGCGGAATCAATGGCAGATGAAATTAAAACATCCGACTACTTGGATCATGAGGACCATGAGGTAATTTCAATTAGTCCTTGTTCTAAATCTCTACAATTTGCATATAATGATTTGAATAATGATTTGATATCTTTAGAAAATAAAAACTTGGACTCTTTACAAAAATTATCTCAAATTGAAAATGAAATTGATATTTTGAAAAATGGAGATATTTTTGATAAAGAGATATTTTTAGAAAATAGCTCCGCAACGATTTTTGAAAATTGCTTTGATATTGAAAAACAAGTTGAGGATGCACTCTTTGAATATAGTAACATTGAAAAATCCATTTGTTCAAATTCCTTGCTTGAATGTGAAATTGAAAATGATGTTGATATTCAAAAATCAAGCAAAGTGTTTGACAATGACATTTTTCAATGTGAAGTTAAAAATTCCAAGTTTCATGAAAATAATTTTGAAAAAATCAAATCATCGTCCAAACCCATTAGTTGCAATTATTGTGGTAATTTAGGACATATTTCTCATTTATGCTTATATCGTAAGAATTTTAATATGAGAAATAGCTTGCAATGGGTTCCAAAGGCCTCTAAGGAACCTATGACTAACCCCCAAGGACCCAAGATGAAATGGGTACCAAAAGGTTCTACTTGTGTTATAAATGTGCAGAAAATGAAATCAAAGGGTGAACCAATTGGACAACGTAAGGGGAAGTCAATGAAGTCAAAGGGTCAATGGTCCAAAAATAAGCAATGTGGTCGAAAGAAGAAGATGTTCACAACCAAAGCCTCTCACGTGCAAAAAGGTGAAATCATAAGATTGAGGACTTTAAACGAAAAGCAATGGCATAAACCAAGTGGAGGAGAAAAAGGGAAAATAACAAAGATGGTACCTAAGAGGACAAAAACCAAATGGGTCGATCAAAGGAGAAAGATGCCTACCAACATCAAAGCTTCACATGAGAAAAATGGAAGATCTGATATGCTCAAAAATCAAAAGGTGAAGCAATGGGTAAAGACAAGAACTTCATTGGTCAACAAACCTAAGGTATCAATCTATTATTCCTCTCATGTCAATGACTATACAAAGGTATACTTGGACTATTCTAATTTTTATTCATACTAAGGTGGATCATGAGTGCTAATTTTTTTTAATATTTTTAATTTTAATGATCACTTCTTAGTTGAATTAAATCATGTGTGTTTTAAAACTTTTTGAAAATTCTTTTAGCACATGATTATTTTTGGTATAGTCCTACATACCTGTTACATATAGTGTGTTACATCATGTGAGGTTAAAATTTTGTTGTTATCTTATATCACATGATTACACTCTATATGTGATGATATTGCATTGATATATGAGGACATGCTTGTATTTGTAAGGGCATGTTTGGTACGACATGGACTTATAACATAAGCATGGTGTTATTTCTTTTTATGATTAGTGCATATGTTTAAATTGTTTATTCATATTTTACCTTCACAATATCTCTGATATTAGTGAAGAGATGTAACTAATCATAGAGGATCCAAGTCCTTGGATACCAAAAGAATTGTTCCTAAGTACTTTTACAGGTAATGCATCAAGTACAAGAGAAGGTATGAGCATTGAGATTATATGAAAGAATTCCAAAGGAGGAATTAAGACTCTCCTTCATCATGATGCTTGAGAAAAAGGGGAACATATTAAAAAGGTGGAGACTTCCTTCAAGGCAAAGAATAGAAAAACTCTTTAAGGAAGAACTTCACAAGTGCCCAAACTTTATAACTTGAGAATGTGTCACAAATGATAAGTAGCAACATTCTTATTTTTTTTTAACTATTTTATGTTACTTATCTCTGTGATACACATGTTTATCTTGATGCTGAAATGTTTTTGTGATTTATTCCTTCTTCGATATATTTGCACAAATCTTTTTGAAGGAAAAATTATTTTTCAGCATACAATATATTCATGTGTCACTAATACCTAAGGATCCAATTAACTTGGATACCAAGAGAAACGTGCTAATTAGTTTTGCAGGTATTCCTACAAGTATAAGTATGCAACGTCCTCTACCAACGTCGTTAATGGATTAAAATGAAAAGAGAACTGGGCAATACTCAAATACTTGAAGGTGATACGGCAATATCAAGCCGATCTCTTGGAATGGAAGAAGTGCAACACATTGAATAAGAGGAGAGTTCCTTAAATTAAAGAATTTTGAATATCCGAATGGAAGGTGTAACAACCTATTTTATTTAACCTATTTTGAAAATATGGATTTAAATATTTCTTTTAATTAAAATACTTATTATAATTTTTCCCGAAAATCGGACAGAGTTCCCTCTGTTTTATGGACATTCCCAAAAATTAACTTTGACCTGTAACCTGTTCAAAACAATTTCACTAATAACCAGGCATCCAGAATAAATATACATATATAATCTAATTCTTCTCCCAATATCCAGGGATAAAATACTAAGATGAAACTGCTTAAATTTTCGAGGAACCAAATAAAGATCCTGGGCCACCAAATATACAACTGGGATTTAAAATACATTTATAAATAAATTCTTAAAAATTCTTACTGAACATAGACGTGGCCCGGTTAAATTCTAGCTAAGAGAAAATAACTCACACTTCCCGTGGGGAAGTGTGCTCCTGCTCGGCCCGAATATTAACTATGCTCCTATCCTGCACCTGTACCTGTGTTGGTTGTAAGGGTGAGAGTTGCACTAACTGATAAAGCATAGAACATAACCCAAGTCAAGCACATTTAGCAAATAATCAAATATCACGAATATAAACACACCCAATCACCTATTCACTATAGACACAACCATCTCCAATTCTTTGTACCTCTACTTTCCTATCCTCTTTCCTTTTCTCTCCTTTCCTATTCTACCTATTCTATTCATTTTCCTCGCACTTTCTTTACTCCCTTGTCTTTCTCTTATTTCTTTACATTTCTCTTGATCTTTTGTTATTTTCCTTTAACTTTTATTACTTTCCTTTATCTTTCATTACTTTCCTTTATCTTTTATTTTTTTCCTTTATCTTTTATGGTGACGTGGGGCTCCCGCCACTGCGTTCCCCGTCTTTCAGAGGATACGACTTACCGATGCGTGCGGATCCCCAAAGGCCGCACGTCTTACTCAACCCATGTGTGCAGGTTCCAACTACCACACGTCTTCTAGGGTCCAGTACCCACTGACACCGTTTTCTATCATAGGCCACAAGGTCACCACAACCCACCTGTGCTGTTTACCTTTTATTCTTTATTAGGCCACAGGGTCACCACGACCAACCTGTGCTAGTCGCCACCACTGGTCGCAGAGTCACCACGACCCATCTGCGCCAAGACACAGGGTCTCCACAACCCACCTTTGTCAGCCACAGGGTCACCACAACCCACCTGTGACGGTGTGCTCTACTTGGCCGCAGGGTCACCACAACCACCTGCGCCAGCCACAGGGTCACCACAACCAACCTGTGACAGTGTCTTTTAATTGGCCGCAGGGTCACCACAACCACCTGCGCCAGCCACAGGGTCACCACAACCAACCTGTGTTGAGCCACAGGGTCTTATGACCTACCTGCGCTCGAATTCTCTTTTATTAAACCACAGGGTCTTATGACCAACCTGTGACATTTCCTGTCTTTCCTTCTTTACCCTTTTTAATTCAATTACATTTTAATGATTCATTTTATTCTAATTCTCTCACCTTACTCTCTTTAATTTATTTCTTTTCTTTCCTTCTAAATCACTTTATTTCTAAAAATAGAACTCTCGCTAAATTTCCTCAATTCTCACTCCTTTGCTAATATTAATACTAACTCTAAACCAAACTCACATCCCCATCAATTAATGCACCAACATTCACATATCAACATTTAAAAACATAATTATTAACATTTAAACATTTAATCAACAATTAGCATTTCACATTTTTCAGTTAGCAATTAACTCATATAAGGATGCCAAATCATGAAAACAAATTCTAAGTTCCCTATTCACACATAATCAGATAATCTCAGACATGACTACACAGTACCAGTTACACGACCACCGTGCGGCAATAAACCCCTTACCTTATATATAATTAAGGAAGACTAAACCTTAAGAGAGCTTTGCACCCAAATGAAGGAGAGGTATCGGTATCCACTAATCCACGAAGCAGAGCAAGCTTGATGAGTTCCCTCTTAGAGTGTGGGAGGCTCCAAATTACTCTTGTAAGATTGGGGCAAGGAACAATAACAACAACAATAATGAATAAGGGTTATGAGAATACCCAAATCAAAAGGAAATGGAAAGATTGAAAAGGAAAGAGGGGAAAGGAAACCTTGAAGTCTATGGAGATTGAAGCTTGCAACTCACACCATGGAAGCCATGGAGAGCTTGAGGATGAGGATGTTGATGGAGAAGCTTGAGGTGGTGATGGTGACTCAAATTGGAAGAGGGGAAAGAGAGATTGAGAGGTGCCTTGAAGCTTGGAGGCTTAATCTTTAAGAATCAATGGTGATGGTGGAAGAAGGGAGGGTTGGGAGGAGAAACCTTAGCTCCTTGGAGAGGAAGAAGAAGATGGAGAAGGTGGGAGGAGAAGGAGGTTCGAATGATGTGAGGGAGGGAGTGTTTGGGGTGTATAAAGGGGTTTTTAGGGTGGGAAATGGCGGAAATACCCTCAAAAACGCGTTCTCAGTGTTACGGATCGCAGAATTTTCGCTTAAGCGAAGCATTTTCGCTTAAGCGAAGCCCTTACAGTGATGCCATGGAACCTATTTCGCTTAAGCGAAATCTACTCGCTTAAGCGAGCTCTTTAGGTGTTGAAACTGTGACATTTTCGCTTAAGCGAAATGTACAGGTACTGCTACTTCATTTTTCTATTTTTCAGCTATTTTCTCCCAACTTCAAACAGCCATAACTTCTTCGTTCACCGTCGGATCTTGCTCAAATTTGACGAGCAACTTCCTAAAAATCATACCTTCATATCCAACGGTGGAAATTTTGTTTTGAGTCCTAAATCTTTTATTTTGATTTTCTAACCTACGTTATGTTTTAGTACCGAATTATCTATTTTTCTGGCATGTTCCTAATTCCAATTTAATGCTCCTTTCTTTTCCTAAACCAATATTATTATTGTTAATCTTTTCTAATGCTTGAACACTTCTTTTAATGTCTAATTATGGTTTTATTATTATTATTTCAATTATCCCAACTATTATTAATTTATTTGCACTTAGGTTTAAAATTTGGGATGTTACATTTCTCCCCTACTTATTTGAATTTCGTCCCCGAAATTCCATCGAGTAATCTAGGGAGATAACAAACCCTTGAGAACTAATGTTCCGCAACCTCGCATCTCTTCGTCATTTACTCCCCTACTCGGACTTCGTCCAAGAGACTTAATTGCCACAACCCCTGCTCGTTTCCTAGAAAGTTCACTCCCTTTTATTAGACTCCTGTTTATTTTCTGAGTGCGCAACCCAAGGTTTTTGGTCATTCGGGCCACAATATAGAGTCCTGAGATTCTAAGAATGACATTGTTGTCAGGTTGCAGTTCTCCTAATCACAACACTTGAAGAATTCCTAGTGCTTCATTTCCTTGCTTGAATTTAGCAAAAGTCACTCCGACATTCTGTAACATCCCGAATTTTAAACCCGAAGATAAATAAATAAATAATAATTAGAATAATTAAAATGAAAAATAATAAACCGCAAATAGGTACTCCAAATGAGGATTCTAGCATTAGAAGAAAATAATAATAATAATACTAAGCGAATTAGAGAAGAAAGGAGCGTTAGATCGAAGTTAGTATCGGGCCAGAAAATAGATAATTCGATAAGAAACACAATAAGAAGGGGAAAAATTAAAATAAAAGATTTAAGACTCCAAACACAATTCCCACCGTTGGATATGAAGATATGATTTTGAGGAAGTTGCTCATCAAATTTGAGCAAGATCCAACGGTGAACGAAGAAGTTATGGAGGTTTGAAGTTCGGAAGAAAATAGAAGAAAAATAGAAAAATGAAACAGCAGTATCTGCTCATTTCGCTTAAGCGAAAATATTTCGCTTAAGCGAAACAGCTTCAGTGGCAACATAAATCGAGTTCGCTTGAGCGAACAGATTTCGCTTAAGCGAAAATCGTTCATGACAGTGTTGATGCCAATTCGCTTAAGCGAATGAATTTCGCTTAAGCGAAAATCGTCGGGTTGGCTTTAAATCGAGGGGAAACCCTCGTCTTCCTCACTCTCTTCCCTCTGTTTCTCTCTCCACCGCTGACCCCCTTCTTCCTCCCTCCTCCACGGCCTTCAACCACCCAGGGCCGCCGCCCTAAGCCACCCCATCGTGGCCACCCTCCTTCTCTCCCTCAACCGGTCTCTCTCCCTCTCTTGTTCTCTCTCCCTCCTTCCCTCACAAACACCCTCTCTCTCTCCTCCCCACTCACGGCCACCGCCTCCGGCCGCCGCCACCACTGAGGCCGCCACCACCACCACTGACCACCACCATCACCAAACCACCATAGCCTCTCCCTCATCCACGAGCTTTCTCTCTCTCCTCACGGATCTCCCCGGCGCCGTTACCGGTTCGTGATCGTGCTGGGCTCGTGTCGGGAACCTCGGAGCTCGAAGCCTTGCCTCGGTTTAGTCCCGGTCGTTCCCCGCTAACGAGGAGCAACACCGACACCGTCATCGTCGCCGAACTAAATCCAGGTTCTATTTAAAAAGCCCGAGGTAAGAGGGTTCGCGTTACCTTTACTTAAGAAGTAAATTCTAGGATTATATAGTGGTAGCTAGGAATAGAGTAATTAAAAGTATGTTAATGAACCTTAGGGTAACCCTCGTGGATATAAATGAAGTAAATAAAATTGTTAATAGAAACCACACTTTAGGGAATAAAAGGAATGAGCGTAGAATAATGCCCGGAACGAATGAGCGTAATTAGGATATGGAAATAGTTAATAAAGAACAAAATGTGGGAAATTATAAAGTAAAAGCTATAGGGGAAGTAACGGAACAAAAAGGGTAAAAGAGAGTCTAGAATAAGGAATAAGGAATGCACGCGGAGTAAAGTAGAGAATAGAAATAAAATGATGAATTAAGATTTAATATAAAATAAGGAAAACGATAAGCGAATTTACGAAAAGATAAGAAAACTAAGAGAGAGTACATTATGAGGGAAGTTGGAGTGAAATAACTGAAAAGTTAGATTAAGAGAATAGAGCAATTAAAACTAATATAGCTAATGAAATAGGAATAATGAATTGGGTAATTGATTGAGATAGGGAAACTGAGAAATAACAAAGAATTAATAACGGGAACTAGAATATACTATATTTGACCGTAATGATTAGAGTTGGATAAGATTGGGGAAACTGATAAAGAGAAAAAGAATGAAATAGAAAATATAGAAAATGTGATAAGTGATAAATGAGGATAAAGGCTAAAAGATTTAGATGAGTATAAAAGAATTACTTAAATTATAAGAAAAAGAGAAGTAGAAGAGAATAGCAGTTGATAGCAGGTGATTTATTATAATATTTGATTAGGATTTTATATCTTTGTAAATGCTGCCTGCCTGACCCTATTATATAAAGAACCTTCTCCGGTCCGTCAAGTGTCAAGACACATAATCCAGCCCTAATTTGCTTATTCTCAAGCAAGCTAATACCAGCTAGCGCATGCGTGTGTACTCAAAATTACCAGGTGTTATATGACAGATGCTCCGGATATTTCCACATCCTCTGAAGTGAAATGCATTCTGGTAAAGATAATAAAAAAATAGTTGTAAGAACCTTCCAAGGATACTACTAAAAGTAAATCCTAATCCTCTAAACACTACAAGTGAGATGGCAAGAAAAGGATGCCATATTCCCTCAATGTAATGAAGTGTATAACAGATACATCTAATCAAGGAAAGTTAAATGATACAAGCATGTAAGCTAATAGTTCCAAGAAACATTTAATAAGACAAAAGAATTCGACAGAGGGAAAAGAAGAGAGTACAAGTAAATAACAGTGCCAGTAAGACATCCTACAAACTGAATAAGATAGTTTGAAGAAGTAATCTGTAAATCAAGTGGTCCGTGGCAATTGAAAAGCAGGCAGTTCAATGATAAAGCTAGATATAAATAATCAAGTTGGAATTGAGCAGTCCTCAGGTCAACCCAATCACATTTTGAAAAAAGTTCAAACAAAGACAGAAGACAACCAGTCATGAACAAAAACAACGATGATCCATTTCTTTCAAGACCATTTAAAAACCAAGAAAACAAAGCACCATGTGAACATGTTCGCCGGTACAAAATCTTATCAAAACTAATTACAACAGTTTGCACAATTAGGGGGTAAAAACTTAGGACCCACTAATTAAACGTATTATTTTCAAATGATAAATGTATGTGCAGATTGTGCATTAAACACATCCTAACAATGAAACTTAAATAATCATATGTACTTTTCAGTAAGCGGGAAAAAAAGAAGCATAATTAGAGAGTAATATGCATAAAATAAAAATACCTCCTTTTCCACAATAGAAGAAACTCTTGCAGGAACAGATGCACCAGAGCAGCTTTTCTGCACAGACCGACCTAGAAACTGAAACAAATGGAGCAGAACAGATAATGAGGTTTCACTTAAACTTAAACATCAATCCAATAGGATTTTCATTTTTCACCCACAGACACACTCACACACATTCAAATTGAAAATAGAAAGAGTGAGTGTTCTCACCAAAGGAGATGAGCTGCTAGAAGCAACCCTCCGCCTTACAACACCAAACATGATTGATTATGAAATCAGGTATTTCTTGTTCTTTCTTCCTAACTCAAAACCCTAATTTTGACCAAAAATAATAATAATAATTTCAGCAAACTTGAGAAATCATAATCTAAACGAATGCAAAGAAAGAGAGAGAAAACAGAATAAACTGAAATGCGTAACTGAATTGTAAACTGATTTATAGAATACAACTATTTATAGAAGAGAATTTCAACTAACTAACTCTGCCAGCTGTCATACAGCTAAGGCACTACTCTAACCAACTCAAGTAAAGACTACTCTCTTTATGAGCTAGAGAGAGGGCGCTGAGATTTTGCTAGGGAAATCTAACTCTTGAAGAAGAGAGATTATCCGCATAATTTCAGTTGCAAGGGTAAGATTATTCCATGTCCATATGAAAATATAAATGCAAATTTGGGTAACGAAAAAAGATCAAACAAATGGGAAATCCCTAACCTGAAACATCGCAGTCTTCTCTCCTTCCAACAGAAGTACAATTGCACAATTCTACTTAACAGAAAACTGCATTGCAACAAATCCAAATGTTCGAGAAAGAGAATTGAAAATCCAAAATCCAAAAAGACAATTTATGTTATTTTCATCGGAGATGTAAATGAAGGAGGAAATTAAGGATAAAAAAAGGTAAAGAGAGAAAGGGAAAAAACAAACCTAGCGTAAGGAAGAAGAAGGAGTGAAAAGGGGAAAGACTAAGTGCGAAAAAAGGCAGCGCCTGGAAAATGAAGCGTGGTTTCGATGTTTATGTATTGTGTCGTTAGGACACTTCCTCCCACACCTGAATTTCAACGTTCAATGCACATATACTTTTTTTTTTCCTTGCTAATCATATCTTTTTCATTCCGAGTTAATACTCATTTTGGCATCAATTCGATGTCAAAAGATTTTTGGTCCTTCGTATACTTAGAGCATCTCCAACCCAGGGTTAGTGACCCTGGGTATCCGTGACGAACCACCGACGAACGCACCGGGGCGTTGGAGGGAGCTGATCTGGCAGCTCGTGGGGAGCACCGTTCCTTGGCCACGGAACGGTGCGTGGAGGTCTCCGGTGGACCCCACACCGTACGGAGGAGAGAGGAAAAACAAAAAAACAATTTCCTTCTTCTCTTTCCTCGGTTCATAGCAAAAATGGAGGAGGGGAGGAAGAAATCAACAACAAAGAATCAACAAAACAAGATCAGAATGGGGAAGGAAGAAAACAAGTAATTATTTTACAACAAACACTCAATCTATATACAAGATCGAAAATTAAAATCAAAAAGGGAAAAAAAACCTAAAAACCCGAATTGGGATTCCAAGCCAAAATCCTCCACATGCAAAATCGATCCACCATGGCTTCCTTCATCCTTGGCTTCGATTTTTTCGCAAAGAAGGCAGTGGAGAAGAATGGATCGCAGAGAAGGTATGTAGTGGAGAAGAAGGGATCGTGTGTGAGAGGCATGTTGTGGAGAGGGAAGGCAAAGAGAGATCGTGAAAATAGAGAGGGAGTAATATGAGGGAAATGAAGAGATAGGGAGTTGTAAAGATAAGGGTCTGAGAGGGAGTAATTTTGTTGAGATAATTAAGGAGTAATTTTAGGGAGATGAAGAGATAGGAAGTTGTAATATGAGGGAGTAATATGAGGGAACAGAGAGCGAGTAATATGAGGGAACGTGAGGGAGTATAACCGTGAGGGTCTGAGGGAGTAAATTTTGCTTTCTTGAAGCAAGTTTGTGAGGGAGTCTATTGTGATTTCTATTAAAAAAATATAATCATTCACCAAATAAAAAAAATATAATCAATCACAATTATGTTACCGTTGCAAAACTACATATAGCCGTTTATGATCGTTGCATACACAAAAATAAGTAACCGTTGCAAATTCTTGTTCTATAAATATGAATACATTGTGTCAAGATTTCACAAGCAAAATTTCAATTTTCATTTAGCCAAATGGATCCCAATCAAAATCATTACAATGCTTATTTCAATTTCTTACAAAATCATTCACCTCCACCAAATACTAATTCCTCATACTCTCCAATTATTCCTAATACACAAGGTAGTAATTCAAACACTAGAAATTCTCAAAATCCTCCCTATTTTCCAAATCCACATTTTAACCCAAACTTCTACAACCATTCATTTTCTATGCCACATTCATACCAACACCCCATGTATCCACCACCACAAACCAACCTCACCATGAGTAATAGCCGTGTTCAAACGATTGAAGAAGATCTCAAAACATCGGGTGGGTCAATTTCTTCATCTCAAGTACCACCATTTTTAACTCAACTCGGATTGGACAATATCAATCTTGATGAACAAGAAGGAGGAGGAGCAACTGAGAAGACAAAAGGTAGAGAAAAATTCTCTCAAGATGAAGATAGGTTTCTCATTGAGGCATGGATAAATATTTCAAAGGATTCAGTTGTTGGAGTGGATCAAAAATCAGCTAGTTTTTGGGGAAGGATTGAGAGTAATTACAACCAGTACCGTGACGAGAAGTTTTCTACAAGGAGAGCACCCCAACTAAAATCAAGATGGCACAAGTTGAATAGTGCAACCCAAAAGTTTGCCGGATGCTACAAACAAGCCGTGGAAAATAAAAAAAGTGGGAGCAATCATGATGACATAATGAGAAATGCATACAAGATTTACGCTCAAGACGAAGGCGGCAAGAAGTTTGAGTGTGAGCATGCTTGGCGTTTGTTGAAGGATGAACCCAAATGGGGTGCAGGTATGTTTGAATGTTCTTCAAAAAGAACAAAGATTTCTGCTTCCGGTGCATATTCATCATCTTCTAACCCACCAACCCCAACAAGTTCTGATTGCAACCCAACAGCGCCTGTATTGGAACGTCCGATTGGCCAAAAAGCTGCAAAAAGAAAGGCGAAAGGGAAGCAGGGTCAAACATCGAATTCAATCGATCTTTCTGAATTCAATGCCATACAACTAAAAAAAGTTGAGGCAATGCAAGATTTCAAGCGTGCATTTGATCAGAAGATGAAGGAGGATGTGGACAGGTTGAAGATAAATGATCTGCTAATCCTCACGAAGGATACATCTGAGATGAGTGAGAGACAACTACGAGATCATGAGGTGTTGTGCAACTTCATCAGGGAGAAATATGGGATCGTTTAGTATGAACTTTATTAGGTAGAAATATGTGTGATGTATTATTATTATTTTTTATGATGTTCTTTTTATGTAATTCAATTATGTATTATCATATTGGTTTATGAATTATGTATTATCATCTTATTTTATGAGTTAGTTATTATTATTTTAAAAATGTCGTTAAAAAACTAGTCGTTGTATATCTGCCGTTAAAAAACTAGTCGTTGTATATCTGCCGTTAAAAAACTAGTCGTTATAAAGTAGCCGTTGTAAAGTAGCCGTTAAAAAACTAGTCGTTATAAAGTAGCCGTTGTAAAGTAGTCGTTTCGTCCAAGCCTATATATACTTCAGTCACTCTAGTTCTCCTATCATCCTCCAACTATCATATTTCCGAAACTCTTCTTTCAACTCCCAAATTATTCTCTCAATTTTCATCTTTCCAACAAAACCAATGGACCCTTCAGATCCGTTTGACTTGAACAATGTTGTTAAATGGTATTTTGACAATGTTATTAACGACAACAGTGAGGAGGAAATGATGAGAATCATCCTTGAAAAGCAAAGAGAGGAACAAGCTGGTAGCTCTACTAGTCGTACAGGGAAAAGAAGGCACATAGAGAGGAATCGTGAAGAAGGACATACAAGATTGTTTAACGATTATTTTTCTGAACAACCGGTGTACACGGATGAGCAGTTTTGCCGAAGGTTCCGAATGTCCAAGCATGTTTTCCTTCGTATTGTACAAGCCCTTGGTGAGCATGATGAGTATTTCCAGTTGAGGGTGGACGGACGTGGTAGACAAGGCCTTTCACCACTTCAGAAATGCACTTCTGCTATTCGTATGTTGGCATATGCATCACCTGCTGACAGCCTGGATGATTATGTCAGAATGGGGGAGAGCACTTCGGTGGAATGCTTAGAGAAATTTACAAGCGGAGTGATCAAGATATTTGGGGAAGAATATCTAAGGAGGCCTACAACTGATGACATTCAACGCTTGTTGCAAATAGGGAACGATCGTGGTTTTCCAGGTATGTTGGGCAGCATAGATTGTATGCATTGGGAGTGGAAAAATTGTCCAGTTGCATGGCAGGGTCAATTTTCTCGAGGTGATCATGGGAATCCTACGGTTATGCTTGAAGCAGTGGCATCAAAGGACTTGTGGATCTGGCATGCATTCTTTGGGGTTGCTGGTTCAAACAACGACATTAATGTGCTGAATCAATCACCTGTATTTAACGATATTCTACATGGCCGAGCTCCAGAGGTGAAGTACACTGTTAACGAAACTGAATACAATTTGGGGTATTATTTAGCAGACGGCATTTATCCTGAATGGGCTACATTTGTCAAGACCATCCCAATGCCACAAGGAGAGAAGAGACAATTTTTTGCGAAGCAGCAAGAAGGTGCTAGAAAGGATATCGAGCGAGCATTTGGAGTTCTCCAAGCTCGACTCGCAATCGTACGTTGCCCAGGTCGACAATGGCAATTAGACTCACTTGCGCGTATAATGTATGCTTGTATCATATTACATAATATGATTGTCGAAGATGAACGAGACACATATGGTGGTAATTTCGATTTTTCTAATGTTGGTAACGACACGGTCGAAGAATCTAACAACGGTCGTGACCCTGATATCCAAGATTACCTGCAAAGGAGATTCGTTGTTCGTGATAGGGTATCCCATCACCAACTTCAAGACGATCTAGTAGAACATGTTTGGGAGCACCACAGACGTATGAACGACCAAAATTGAAATATTATTATTTATATTTTTATTTATTTTTCATTTAAATTAATGTAGTTTTTTTAATTTTTTTTATGTATTTTCGTAATTTTAAATGAATGTTGTTGAATTATTGGTATTAATTAAATTGTAATTTAATTTTTATTATAATATGTAGTATTTAAATAATATATAAAAAGTAATGTGGGGTAGGGTGTGGGGTCCATTCAAGAACCATAGTTGGGTTCTTGGGGTTGGAGCAAATTTGTGGTAGAGTTGCTTAAAGTATGTGGAAATGTGAGATAATATAAAAAATGTTGTGGGGTCCACCTAAGAACCAAAGTGATGGTTTGGCATTGGAGATGCTCTTAGAGCATCCACACTCATGAACAATAAATTTGTTCCTAAATGGGTCCCACGCATTATTTTATTATTCTTCACATTTTTCTACAGGACAAACACAATTTTTCTCCACACCCATAAACTCACTTTTGTTCCTAAAAATTGGGACCCACATACTACCCCACACTCAGCAATTGCCACTGATGTTTGTTGTTCCTCTCTCCTTGACCCCACCGTTCTCACCTTTTCGTTGTTCCAAATTAGCAACAATCCCTAATTAAGGATAATATCACTTCTCTCCACACCGGTAAAAATAAATAGTGTAGTGGACTTGTAGTAAACCAAGCGTTGACCGACCAAAACCTCATTGCTACGAGTGGTATGAAACTACAACAGGGTAAACGGTCGGACACTTACACCGAGCAAACTGGGTTGATACGTGTAGGTTATGTACTGATGAGGTTACCACCGAGCACAGGACTCTCAACCTGATCCTTAACGTTTACAGCCTCATCTAACCGTAACTACTCCTAGATTCCCATGACTCTTGGTTAGATAAAACAGCATTGGATAGAGTTTATCATTTACAGGACTTATGGATATTATCTTATCACATCCTATACAAATCCTAGTTGAATTCTTCCTCTTGAGAAGCCTTATCAAGACGGTCCACAGTACACAGGTAATCCCCTATAAGAACCACCATGCTATAGGGGCAAAGGTACGTCTTCTCATCCCTAAGTTGACACTAGCACACACATTGTTGACTAGGGAGAACCTGATTATCCCAACTGGATATTCAGAAATCCTAAAGAGTCCTACATTAATATCTTGACTGAGATCATTCTTCAAGGCTCTTCCATAGCTTTAAGGTTGATCTTGGTTAAGGACACGACATTGGCGCCGTCTGTGGGAACTGAATAACATATCATTCCCACCACCACCATGGTCACAACTAGAAGTCAGGTCGGTGATCTCCGGGAGCGCATCGCCCGCACCCGTGGCAGGCCCAGGAATGCTAATAATAATGAGCCACAGCCTCACTCTGCGGGCGATCTGCGTGACGTCCTCAATCATAATCGTGGAAATAATGGGCAACCACCACGAAGATCTCATTCTGGGCCAGGGAATAACCCCCAACCACGAAACCATTCGCAAGGCCAACCACCGCCAAACCAAAGCCAAAATCGTAGTGGAGTTCATGTTGTACACCCCCAAACACCACAATCTTCCCATCCTAGGGCTGGGAGCAATCCTCAACCCCTTCAGGTTTTACGTACCATACAGCCTCCACCACCACCACCACCCCCTCCAACACCACCTCCCTCTACCCATGGTGATTCAAGTAGCACAGCTCCTACCACACGAAACACTTCTAGAACCACTGGAACCCGAGCACACCATGGGCGAAACACCCAATGTACCCCTCCTATCCCACATAACCCTGATCATATAAGTACAACACCTAGAACCAGACTGAATCCAAGTAGATCTGCTCCGGGAAACTCTTGTCATAGCCATTCCATCACCAGATCCTATGCAACTACTGCCTCCGCTCGGGCTCGGGAGCAAGAGATGATCAATATTCTTAATAGACAGACCACTTTAATCGAACAACAAGGACATGCTATTGCCGACCTTCAACAACAAGCTATGGCGAGAATTGCTCAAAATCAATCAACCTCTGTTCCACCACAGAACCAACCAACCATGGACCCACAACCAGCCCCGATAATGCAGCTTCCCCCACCAAATTTTCATGTTAACCCCTCCACAAATCAAGATCAGGCCGGTTTCCACCCTGGTCATCCTTTTACTCCATATATAATGGCATTTGAAACCCCTCAAGGATACTTGGGCCCCTCTAATGTGCCACATTATAATGGCCTAACTGACCCAGTGGACCATATTGTGTCTTATGAAGGGGCCATGAATTATTATGGGAGTGGTGAACAAATGAAATGCCGAGCATTTTCTATGACACTCGAACCCTCGGTTCTAAGGTGGTATTCTTCCCTCCCTCCTAACTCCATTAATTCCTGGGAGGAGATGAAGCGTGTATTTCTTAACAGATATACTACTAGCTGCATTCAACCCAAATCCGACCATACTTTGGCATCTGTTACACAAAGGCCGGATGAACCACTAAAAGATTACTTATCACGCTTCCACGCGGAAGCAAGTTCCGTTCCACGGTTAGAGCCAGGAGTAGCAGTGCTACTATTCACACAAGGTTTGCAGTTTGGGGATTTCAGAAAATCTCTGATTGGTAAACCCCCAAAGGATATGGCCGAGTTGAGACAACGGTCAAATAAGTTCATCAACTTGGAAGAATTTCACAAGGGACAGAAGTTCAGAGAAGAGATACAACGAGCCGATCCTCAAGGACCGAACAAACAAAAACGCGACGAACGTTTTGGTGGGAGACAAGACAGAGATAAGAATGATCGGGACCGACGGGTTCTCCCAAGAAATAAGTTTCAAGATTACACTCCTCTAACAGTTCCGAGGAGTCAGATTTTAAGAGAAACTATGCAGACTGACTTACGCTCTGCCCAAAGACCGTCGTCTTTACGAAAGGGCGCACAGCGTGATAGGTCAAAATACTGTGACTTCCACAGGGGCTATGGCCATACCACTGACGAATGCATCTGGCTGCGAGATCTGATCGAAGAGATGATCAGAGATGGCAAGTTACAGCAATACATCAGAGATGCAGCTGGCCGAAGAAGCAGAAACAGATCTCAATCCCCAGTAAAATCTAAACGCCAGAGAAGTAGGTCACCAGATGATAGAAACGCAGGAAGACAGAAAACCGAATCCGTTCCAGTACCTGACGCAAACGCTAGCAAAAATGAATTCTTGGTCAACACTATTGCAGGAGGTTTTGCTGGAGGAGGGGAGAAAAAAGCTGACAGGAAGAAGTACATTAACCAAATCTTGGCAGTTAGCCAAAAACCGATTGCCAAAAGATCAACAAAGAACATTCCCATCATTTTTGACGACGAAGATTTGGATGGAATCCTTCCGGGCCATAATGAACCCATGGTGATAACTGCTCTGATTGGCAATTACGAGGTAAAACGAGTTTTTATTGATCAAGGTAGTTCGGCGGATATAATGTTCTTCCCATTATTCAAAGCTTTAAAACTCAGGGAGTGTAATCTCACCCCCTTTGAAGGAGAACTAATTGGTTTTACTGGAGACACCGTTGAGCCAAAGGGCTACATCCAACTTCCTGTAACTCTCGGACAACAACCTTCGGCTAGAACCGAGATAGTCAAGTTTTTGGTGGTTGATTGTCCAGCAGCATATAATGCCATACTTGGGAGAACCTCTTTGCAAGAATTTGGGGCAGTTGTATCAGCAGTTCATTTGGCTATGAAGTTCGTCGGAACTGATGACAGAGTGGTAACGGTCAAAGCCGAACAGGATGCAGCAAGAAAATGTTACAATGCCAGCCTGGGGAAGGTGAAAAGCAAGGATCCGAGCAATCTGGAGAGAGTTTATTTGGGTAAGGGAAATGTTAATCTGGCGGACCTGGATATGACCAATCCGACAGAAATAGACCGACCCCAAAGGGACAATGGGAGTTTTTGACACTATCTGACAACCCCCTCAGGCAAGTGAAAATAGGTTCTGATTTGCCTGCATGCGTTAAAAAAGAATTGGCCGCACTATTAATCGCGAATAAAGATTAGTTCGCTTGGACATCAGCTGATATGCCAGGAATTGACCCCAATTTTATTTGTCACAAGTTAAGCATCATTCCGGGGTCGAAACCAGTGGCACAGCGTAAAAGGAAAGTTAGTGCGGAAAAGGCCGTAGCAATTGAGGAAAAAGTCGCTGAACTACTCCGAGCGGGTTTCATTAGGGAGATTGACTATACAGACTGGTTAGCTAACACCGTCTTGGTCAAAAAGCCTAACGGAAAATGGAGAATGTGTGTTGACTACACAGACTTGAACAAGGTTTGTCCTAAGGATCAATACCCACTCCCTGTTATTGACAAACTCGTCGACAGTTCGGCTGGTTACAAACTCTTATCATTTATGGATGCTTACTCTGGTTACAACCAGATTCCAATGTTCCCTGCCGACCAGGACAAAACTGCATTTATCACCGATAGGGCAACTTACTGTTATAACGTTATGCCCTTTGGGTTGAAAAATGCGGGAGCTACTTATCAGAGGATGATGAACAAGATTTTTCAAGGTATGATCGGCTCAAACATGGAGGTGTACATAGATGACATCATCGCAAAAAGTAGACAGCAATAAAATCATGCCAAGGACCTCACAATAATACTTGACCGAGTGAGAAAATACTCCATGAGGTTGAATCCGGAGAAGTGTGTATTCGGAGTCCTGGCCGGTTCTTTCCTCGGTTTTATGTTAACCGAGAGAGGAATTGAGGCCAATCCTGATAAATGCAAAGCAATCCTTGACATGAGGAGCCCAGCTAATCTTAAAGAAGTTCAACAACTTACGGGCCGAGTGGCGGCACTCTCCAGGTTCTTGTCCCAAGCCGCTCGGAAAGCCTTGCCGTGGTACCAGCTCCTTAGGAAAAACAAGGATTTCCTCTGGGACGAGCAACGTGAGCAAGCTTTTATTCAGTTAAAAGAGTACCTTTCCTGCCCACTGGTCCTCCACAGTCCTCTTCCTGGTGAGAAACTCATTCTATACATGTCAGTGGCCGAGGCGGCGGTCAGTTCAGTTTTGGTATGTGATAATTCAGGTACTGAAGCCCCAATATATTTCGTTAGCCGAGCACTTCAAGGATCGGAATTGAGATACCAGAAGCTGGAGAAACTTGCATATTGTTTGGTCACATCAGCTCGGAGACTGAGACAGTATTTTCAGGCACATAGAATATTGATATCCCTTCGGACAACTCTCAAAATCTTTGGTCAGTTTATGTGGACGGATCAAGTAATAGAAAAGGCGCAGGGGCTGGAGTCATCATTGAGAACCCCGAGGGATTGTGCATGGAGTACTCATTGAAATTTGAATTTCAAACATCGAACAATCAAGCAAAATACGAGGCAGTTCTTGCAGGCCTCAAGATGGTTCACGAGTTCGGAGCAGAGCAAGTGTCAGTTTTCAGCGATTCACAACTGATAGTTTCTCAGATCAAAGGTCAGTACTCGGCAAAGGAACCTATTTTACAAAAATATCTTGAAGAGGTAAAGCGAATCATCTCAAACTTTTCCGAATTTAACATTTCACATGTTCCGAGAGATTCGAATTCCAGAGCCGACATTCTATCCAAATTGGCAAGTACAAAAGGGTCGGAAAATAACAAAACACTGATACAAGAAACCATTCCCCGATCCAGAGTCATTCTGACGGTCTCATTATCTCAGTCATGGATGGACCCAATTCTTACTTATTTGCAACATGGGTGTGATGTCCTAGGGCGAGGAGAACCTCTAAGGAGGGGAAATCTACCTTAGAGGGGACTCTGCCTAGGGTTTGTGTGTGATGTTTGTTGGGAGTCCTCTAGTGGCCAAAGGGGAAGCCAAAGAGATACCCTAATCACTGGTGTGTGAGGGTGGCGATTAGGGTAAGAGGACGTACATTTGCCCCATGTAGTACTGAGCTACTTATAGGGGGGAGCTGGTTGCCCTAATGGGCCAACTTGGGGCCCAAGTAGGGCTAGCCTGTAATGAGCTAGGAGTGGTGCGCTGTCCTTCCGGATAAGGATGGGGTGATCTGTCCTTGCGGATAAGGCAGGGGGACGTCATCATGTCCTTGGTGTCGGAATCTTTGGGGTGATATCGGACCTGGGAAGACGTACGAAGATCGGACCTAAGCAAAGGCATGAGGTCGGCCTGTATCTGGCGCCTGCTCGGCCGTTGAACCCTGAGCTCGGCCAAGCGTTCAGTAGGTCCCTTGTTAGGTCCTTGAGCTTTTAGCGGGGTTTATGGGGAGCTCGGCCTAGCCAGGTCCACCACATAAGCCCCCCAGCTCGGTCAAGGCTATTTGAGGCTTGCTCCGAGGTCGTGGTTCGGGTATTCTTCTCGAGGTCCATCACTTTATGGCCGAGTTTACCACATAAGCCCCCCAGCTCGGTCAAGGCTATTTAAGGCTTGCTCCGAGGTCGTGATGTTCCGTCTCTGGTTGGCGCATGTGAGCTGCAACCTTCTGGTTTGGCAGTGACGATGACATGAGCTTTGACAGCTGTCTAATCACTTAGACTTGGAAGGACATTTACTTTTCCCAGGCATGTGTCAGACATTCACGGTCTACGGAGCGTCACCATCATTGTGACGTTAATCGAGGTCCACGCTTTTGGCTGTTGCGCGCCACGTGTGTCGGTTCTTATGGCTCCTCACTGGGTTGGGCCTTCTGGGCCAAGCCCAATATTCAAAAAGAGAGGGAGGACGGTTACTCTTTCCTGTACTTTGACTAGCAAACTGTCTCAGTTGCTTTTCCTATTGAACGGTTGGTTTACCTTCTCACTATACCCACGTTTCTTCTTCCCTGCGAATACGTTTCCGAGGCAAGGTTTGGTTTCAGTGAGACTTCCGTGACTTGTTCTTCCCTTCCTTCGACATACTCATCTCTTTTCTGCGATATACACAAGGTATTTTTCTTGCTTCTTCTTTCCTCATTCCTGAGTTTTGGTTTCTGCATTTGCGTGATTATTTGGGTGGGTTTTTTGTGGGTTTATCTGTGTAGCAATGGGTTAGTCATGCTTTTAAGGGGACGGTCTTTCTTGTGGGCACACTGAATTTTCTGGGGAATCTTTGGTTTAAAAGGTATTTGGGGTATGGTGGGTAGTGCTAGGGGCGTTTAAGTAAGCGCTGGTTTGGGTGGGAGCCAGAGGAGTATTTTCGTTGTTCTCCTATAGTAGCAAGGAAGAGGACGGCCCCTCTGGTATCGGAATTTTTTTTTTTTTGGGGAACCAGGAGCAGTTCCTATTGAGGCTGTTCGGGGAGGAGCGCGGGGTACCTGTGGATGGGGGTTTTTTGTGGGGTTATTCTTCATGACCCATAGAACTGACATTCGAGCTCTCCTGTTCTTCCACAGGTACGATGCCTCCTCGAAAATGTGCCAGTCGTCCCGACTTGTACCCAGCTCCTACTGACGCCTCCCACTATCACTGGGTGGACGTTGAGCCGAAGGGGATCCGGTCTCAACTGGATTGCGATGGCTTACTCTTCAACGTGAAGAGGGTGATATTGCCCTGTTCCCAAGATCCTAGCGGGACTTCTTATGAAGTTTTGCCCTGTTCGGCCGACGACCGAATCTGCTCTCGAACCGACCCCGACTCTTTCTTCTTCTACGTCGACCTGATACATAAGCTTGGCATAACTCTTCCTTTTACGGAGTTTGAGATGGGCGTTCTGAACGAGCTGGGGGTGGCCCCTTCACAACTGCATCCGAACACTTGGTCCTTCCTCCGGGCCTTCCAGAGGTACTGCGGGGCAAAGGGGCTGACATGTACCATTAAGCTCTTCCTTTGGATATACAACCCCTTCGTTGGAAACAAAGAGGGGGTGACTGGTCGGTTGTGGGTGTCCACCAAGGCTCGAGCTCGCTATGGGCTTCTCGGATTATTCGCCGAGTCTTGGAAACATTTTAAACACAGGTTCTTCAAATATAAATATGTCGGTAACGGGCGACCTTGGTTCCGAGATGAGGCGGGGCCAAAATTTCCTTTGCAGTGGACCCAAGAGTTTTTTAATCGACATCGAGACACACCCCAACAATGGTCGGGAGTGACTCTTGACGCTGCCGAGGCGGAGGCGGCTTTGCATTTTCGTACTGAATACCTTAGTCGAAAATCCTAGCTCGACGTTGGGGTATTTATGACTTGTGCGGATGACGCGGTTTTAACTGAGATCGGTAATATTTCTTGATGTCTTGTCTTTGTCAAGTCCTTTCCATTTATTTAATGTGCTCATTTTTCTTTTCGCAGAGAAATATTGGTCCACCATGTCGGCAAGGGCTTTGAAAGCGTCCCTGGAGGCCCGCAAGCGGAAGAGGGGAGAAAATGTTTCCCGAGCAGCCACTGAACCTGCTGCTCGGCCGACACTGCCCGACTCTACTCATCCGACCTTCAGTTTCCTCGCCCAATCGCCGGCGACGAGCGCGGAGGTCGATAGTGCCGCTGATGCTCCACCCCGGCCGCCTGTTGTCAAGAGGTCGGTCAAAGAAGCTGTTGTTAATCTTTCGGGGTATGAGCTGAAGATGATGACCGAGGGGTTAGCATTTCATCTGAAGAGGGCTACCAATCTCTTTAGCGTTCTATCCGAGTATGGAGATGAAGTAGCTGCAGGGATATCGGCCGATCAAAAAAGGAGTCATGCCGAAATCCAAACTGAGGTGGTCGAGCTAAGGACCAGTACCAGGGCCGCTGAGCAAAAGTTGGCCGATCTGGAGGAAAAACACCGTCAACAGGTGGAGGAGCTTCTCAAGGATCACGAAGCTCGGTTTGCGCAAGCAAGGGTTGAGGTGAAAGAAGCTGGTCGAAAGGAAGGCTTGGCCGAGATGGGGCAAGTGGAGGCGAAGCTTGAGAGAAGGGTTGCTCAAGCTCTGAAGCATAAGGTAGCGGCACATGAAGCTGATTTTAGTTTTGAGAAATTTGGTAACAAGATTTTTGCCGGAGCTGTGGAGCAACTTTTGCATTTAAATCCGGGCTTGAGGATCCGAGTTATTGGTGCCTCCGCTGGGTTCGGGGTTGAAGATGGGAAGCTGGTCGACTATGACAAGGACGGTGTGGAAGTCGATCTGAACCAACCCGAGGCGGATTTGCCGAACCCGTTGGAAGAGAAAACTGACGAGGAGTTTGATCTGAGTTCAGTTATACTGTCCGATGTGGAGGATGAGTTAGCGTAAGCCCCTTATGCTGGGCGGCTAATATTTTGTGCAAGTACTATGTTTTGTGTACAACAGCTTTTCATAGTGTGAACTTTGTTTGGATCATACTTGTAGCACATTATAAATTTCAATGCAAGTTTTGTTTTTAACTTGTTGCATGCTTTATTTATTTTAAGCCTAAGGTTTAACTTGAAACCCTGTAAGGTACTATGAAATTTTGAAAATGTAAGTTGAATGTGAATTAAGAAGGAGTGAGTTTTAACTTGAATATCTCAGTAAGTGCAGTAGGCTTATAAGTGTTCTCTGAAAAGAGGCACTGTATATAAGGGAATACGGTGGGGAACTCGGATTACCCGTCTTGGCCGAGGTGGGTATCCTCAGACCCGATGTAGAAGAGGTTGCTGAGTGAAGAGATGTGAAAACATTTCACTGCAAGCTGTACGTCATCGGGTATCCCTTGTACATTGTGCATACAAGTCGGTCTCTTTTAGGAGATGTAAGCTGTTCGTAGCGCCATGCAACATTTAGGTGGCTAATGCTAAATGAGAAGCTAGTACGTACGTATGTAAGACTGTGGCACTTGAGAGAAAAAAAAAAGGTTCTTTTCATTACTTAAAGGATCAGTACATCATTCCTTGCAAACAATGGTAATCTACCGAGGTGAGACTAACTGTAATATATCTTTAGTTTCGCGACGTTCCACGAGTTCTTGAGTTCGGAGCCTTCAAGAGTTTCTAGTCGGTACGCCCCAGAGTTTGTTTTTGAGATTACTCTGTAGGGGCCCTCCCAGTTTTGGGCGAACTTCCCGTCTCTTCGGTTCTTGAGGCCAATATCGGCCCTTCGGAGTACCAGATCTCCTACCTCGAACGACCTGGGCCGAACTTCTTTGTTGTGTTGCCTGGCTTGCCTTTCTTTTGCTTTCTTTTCTCGAACCGATGCCGCTTCTCGGACTTCTTCGGCCAGGATTAGATTTTCTTTGATCAAACTTTCGTTTTGCCCTGTGGGTCTCTCCCTCATCCTGAAGGTATGGATTCTTCGTTCAATGGGGATGACCGCGTCACAGCCATAGGTTAATCTGAACGGGGTTTCACCTGTAGAGGTCTGGACCGTGGTTCTGATTGACCAAAGGACCTCCGGTAAGAGCTCGGCCCATAATCCCTTAGCTTCCAAAATCCTCCTTTTTAGTCCGTCCACGATAACTTTGTTGGCGGCTTCAGCTTGTCCATTGGTTTGGGGATGTTCAACTGAGGAAAAATGGTGGGAAATACCGAGGTTTTCTGCCAATATCTGGAAATTGTTGGCTGCAAACTGACTGCCATTATCGGTGATTAATGTTAGCGGGAGCCCGAAGCGAGAAACGACTTGCTTCATGAAGAATTTTTGGATTCTTGCCGATGTGATGGTGGCTAGTGGCTCAGCCTCGATTCACTTGGTAAAGTAGTCCACGGCTACCACTATGAACTTTAGTTGACCTGGTGCTGTTGGGAATGGTCCCACGATGTCCATTCCCCACATGCTGAAGGGCCAAGGTGATGCCAGGGAATGCAGCTCCTCAGACGGTTTCTGATGAATGTCACTGAAGAATTGGCATTTGGGACATCGGCGAACGTGGTCAATAGAATCTGCCACTAAGGTCGGCATTTTTCGTGCTAAGGATTTGCCTCCGACGTGGTGGCTCCCAAACCCCCCATGAACTTCGTCCAATGCCTCCTGGGCTTCGTCAAGAGTGAGACACCGCAGAAGAGGAGATGACATTCCTCTTCTGTAGAGGATCCCATCTATAACGACATACTCTGCCGTCTTCCGTCTTAAGGTTCTTGCTTCTTTCTGATCAGCCGGGACGATATTGTGTTCCAAAAACGACCTTATTGGGTCCATCCAGGTTGTTGAGATCGAGATGGCCATCACCACGCTTGGGTTTGAAATTTGCTCCTGAATTAGGCTTTTGTTGTTCCCGCCGCCCTTGGTGCTTGCCAACTTGGAAAGATCGTCGGCACGGGAATTGGAGCTTCGGGGGATATGGTTAATGGAGAATTTTTCAAATTCTAGAACCAGGGTTTTGACTTTATCTAAGTACTTTTGCAGAATAGATTCTTTTGCCTGGTAGTCTCCGGTGATCTGGGACACCACCAACTGGGAATCGCTCAAAATTTGGACTTCGGATGCGCCGAGCTCCTTGGCCATGCGAAGACCAGCGAGGACGGCTTCGTACTCTGCTTGGTTATTCGAGGCGAGGAACTGGAATTTTAGAGAATATTCAATGCTGATTCCCTCTGCATTTTCCAGAATTACTCCTGCGCCCGCTCCTTTCTGGTTGCTTGATCCGTCGACGTATATAACCCAAGTGTCCGAGTTAGGGCTTGGATGGGGCTCTGTGAACTCGGACACAAAGTCTGCGAGCACTTGAAACTTGACCGCCTTTCTTGGTTCATATGAAATATCAAACTCGGACAATTCTATCGCCCAAGCCATCATTCTCCCTGCGAGGTCCGGCTTCTGAAGGACTTGTTTTATAGGCTGGGCCGTTCTTACGACAATAGGATGGCTTTGAAAGTATTGCCGAAGACGCCGTGCAGCCAGAATAAGGCAAAACGCGAATTTTTCCACTTTAGTATAGCGGAGCTCGGGGCCTTGCAAAGCTCGGCTTATAAAGTAGATTGGCAACTCATTCTTACCCTCTTCTCGGATCAGCACCGAGCTAAATGCCGAACTTCCTGCTGACAGGTAAATGAAGAGGGTTTCTCCTTGGGCGGGACTAAAGAGGATTGGGGGGGATGAAATATACTCTTTAAGTGCCAAGAAGGAGGCTTCGCACTCCTGGTCCCAATTAAAAGCTGCTCCTTTCTTTAGTAGCTGGTACCAAGGTAAGGCTTTTCTGGCAGCTTGGGGGAGGAATCTTGAAAGCGCGGCCATCCTTCCTGCTAGTTGTTGCACTCCTCTGAGGTCGGTGGGGCTTTTCATTTCCAAGATAGCTCGGCATTTATCGGGGTTGGCCTCGATCCCCCTTTCTGATAACATAAAGCCGAGGAAGGCGCCTGCTGGAACGCCAAAAGTGCACTTTTCTGGGTTCAATCTCATATTGTGTGCTCTAACACGCTCTAGTACAGCAGCCAAGTCTTTGACATGGTATTCTTTTTTTCTGCTCTTGGTAATCATATCGTCAATATACACCTCCATAATATCACCTTCGATGCCGTTGAAGACTTTGTTCATCATCCTTTGGTAGGTTGCTCCGGCATTCTTCAGTCCAAAGGGCATGACAGTGTAGCAGTAGGTCGCCTTTCCGGTTGTAAAAGTAGTTTTGTCCTGGTCTGAGGGGTACATGGGGATTTGGTTGTAACCTGAGTAAGCATCCATGAAAGATAACAGTTTGTAGCCCGCCGAGTTGTCGACGAGCTGATCGATGATCGGCAGTGGGTATTGGTCTTTTGGGCATGCCTTGTTGAGGTCGGTATAATCTACGCACATTCTCCAGCTGCCGTTTGCTTTCTTCACCAGGACGGTGTTTGCTACCCACTCAGCGTATGGGACTTCTTTGATGAACCCTGCTTGCAATAGGTCAGAAACTTTCTCCTGGATGACTTTCGCCTTCTCCGTCCCCACTCGCCTCATTTTCTGAGCTACTGGTTTGGCTTTCGGGTCTACACTCAGCTTGTGGCAGATGAAATTCGGGTCAATTCCTGGCATGTCAACCGAGGTCCAAGCAAATAAGTCCGAGTTGGTTCGCAGTAGGTCTATTATTGCTTCTCGGATTTTTGGGGAGAGGTCGGATCCCACCTTGAGGGTTTTACTAGGGTCGGAAGGGTTGATCGGAACAGCCGACCAATTTCCTTGTGGGGAGGGTCTCAAGTCGTCTTGCTCTGCCCGGACGTCCAGGTCGGCTAACAAGATTCTTCCTTTAGCCAACATCGGTCCGACGAGCTCCTCATTCTCTTTCTCCTTTACTTTTCCCCGTAGACTTGCATTGTAACAAAGTCGGGCTCTGACCTGATCTGCCCTGATCGTGACGAGTGCGTCGTCTGAGCCGATGAATTTTAACGCTAGATGAACTGTTGAAACTACTGCTCCGAAGGCCTGCAAACAGGTTCTTCCCAAGATAGCGTTGTAGGGGGAATCACAATTGACTACCAGGAATCTGACAATCTCCGTTCGGGCCGAAGGTTGTTCGCCTAGGGTTACCGGGAGGTGGATTGCTCCTACAGGACGGATCGCCTCGTTCGCGAATCCAAACAGCTTTCCTTTGAAGCTTCGGAGATCAGAGGTTTTCAACTTTAGCGCCTGGAAGGTCTGCATAAAGAGGATATCGGCTGAGCTGCCTTGGTCTACCAGGACCCGAGCGACCTTAAAGTTGGCGATCATGGCCACAACCACCATTGGATCGTTGTGATTAGGGACTATGCCTTCCAGGTCGTGATTAGAGAAACTAATGGGTACCTTTTGAGGTGGTCTCTTGTAGATCTGCTTGTGGCGAACGGCCAGGATTTGGTTGATGTACTTTTTCCTCTCCGCCTTGGTCTCACCACCACCGGCGAAACCTCCCGAGATATTACAAACTGGGAAGCTTGCGGTTGAATTAGGTGGGGGAGGCAAGGGGGGGATCTGGTGTCCTGTTGACAGCAAACTGTAGAGGCTGATCGGGGCTACGTTCCTCGCGGAACTCTTTCTTCTTTTTCTGGGTTGATGTGTGTTTAGTCATGGTAGGTACTGGTGGGAGTGATTTTATCTGGTCCCCATAGACGGCGCCAATGTGATGTCCTAGGGCGAGGAGAACCTCTAAGGAGGGGAAATCTACCTTAGAGGGGACTCTGCCTAGGGTTTATGTGTGATGTTTGTTGGGAGTCCTCTAGTGGCCAAAGGGGAAGCCAAAGAGATACCCTAATCACTGGTGTGTGAGGGTGGCGATTAGGGTAAGAGGACGTACCTTTGCCCCATGTAGTACTGAGCTACTTATAGGGGGGAGCTGGTTGCCCTAATGGGCCAACTTGGGGCCCAAGTAGGGCCAGCCTGTAATGAGCTAGGAGTGGTGCGCTGTCGTTCCGGATAAGGATGGGGTGAGCTGTCCTTGCGGATAAGGCAGGGGGACGTCATCATGTCCTTGGTGTCGGAATCTTTGGGGTGATGTCGGACCTGGGAAGACGTACGGAGATCGGACCTGAGCAGAGGCATGAGGTCGGCCTATATCTGGCGCCTGTTCGGCCGTTGAGCCCTGAGCTCGGCCAAGCGTTCAGTAGGTCCATTGTTAGGTCCTTGAGCTTTTAGCGGGGTTTATGGGGAGCTCGGCCTAGCCAGGTCCACCACAATGGGTTCATCCCCCAAGATCAGTCGGAGGCTCGGAAATTAGTTAAAAAGGCCGCTCAGTACACAGTTCTAAATGGAGTCCTGTACAAGAGAGGCTTTGGATCCCCCATGCTTAGATGCGTCAACCCATCCCAAGCTGAGGAAATATTGGAAGAGATTCACGGTGGAATTTGCAGTCACCATATGGGAGGAAAGTCCTTGGCAAGAAAAGTAATCCGGGCGGGCTATTTTTGGCCTACACTGCAGAAAGATGCTATGGAACATGTCAAGAAATGTACTCAGTGCCAATTTCATAGTGACGTCTATCAAAAACCTGCTGAAGAGTTGCACTCTCTCGGTGCACCTTGGCCTTTTTACCAATGGGGCATGGACATCATCGGAAAATTCCCCACCGCACCAGGCCAGTTTAAGTTTGCAGTAGTGGCTATTGATTACTTCAGCAAGTGGATCGAAGCAATGCCGTTAGCAACAATCTCAACAGCTTGGATTCAGTCTTTCTTCGTCAAGGAGGTGATTTCTCGATTCGGAGTTCCACATGCCATAGTCACAGACAATGGATCACAGTTCGTAGCATCTCACTTCCAACAATTAGCAGCCGACCTAAACATCATTCACTATTTTAGCTCTGTTGAACATCCACAGACAAATGGTTTAGCCGAGGCAGCCAACAGAGCCATCTTGGATGGGATCAAAAAGAAGCTCGGAAATACTGCTGGCACTTGGGCAGATAAACTTCCGAGTGTCCTATGGTCACACAGGACAACAATACACTCGTCCACAGGTGAAACTCCTTTTCGTTTGACATACGGCTGTGACGCAGTCATTCCAATCGAAAAGCGAATTCCTACCTTCAGGACACTTGAACGTCCTTCGGAGAAAAATGACCATTTGATCAGTGAGGAGCTTGTTTTATTGGAAGAAGTTCGAAAAAATGCTGCAGCCCATGAAAGCAAAATGAAGGAGCGGCAGGCTCGGGAATACAACAAGAGGGTTCGTCCAAGAAGATTTGAAGTTGGTGACTTAGTCCTTCGTCGAGCTGACATTGGCAAAGGAAATGCTGGAGTCGGAAAACTCCAACCAAAATGGGAAGGACCATATCGAGTGAAGGCTAAATCTGGATTTGGGGCATACAAACTGGAGTCTCTCTCGGGCATGGAAATCGGTAACACATGGAACGTTGCCAAACTCAGAGCTTATTACAGTTAAGCTCATACTTTGTTTTTTTTATAGTTAGGTAAATTTATTGCTCAGTAATGATTAGGTCGAATAAACGAAGGATAACATCCTTCTTAGATTAGTGACAATTGTTAGGAATTAGATTGATAGGAATTTGTTAACAAATGAGCAACTTCATTTTTTGCTTTTTCGTTTATCAATAAATGCATCAATTTATTCGTAATCCTCGTTTGAACATTGTGAAGTAACATGCGACTCATTTGCTTCGGCTAGCCACCGAGCCAAATCGAAGTACAACTCCCAACAAGAGTTCAGCAACGTACTCATAGAACACCCGAATCCAGGAAACTACTTTCCTTATTTCACGATCCGAGGATCCCACTTCGGCTAAAGTTGGCGATCCAAGTTCTACTCACAATGAATTGTATATTTATAAAACTTGTTTTACTACTCTTTAATGAGCAAACACCAGAAGCGTGACGAACGAAACCAAAAGCAATGATAACACGTCAAATAAAGATGTTATTATCATAAATCGCAAGATGATTTAAACTGTTCAAAATGACGCTCGAATAACACGAGCAATCGAAAGACATAGCAAATTTTTCAGCGTAACAAAAGGTTAAAGACAAGTTGTTGCAACGTTAGCAAGTTAAAAAGCTAAGAAAACAGCGAGCAAAAGGAAAATCAACAAAACAGCAAAGATTAAAAAAGTTCAACATCACTCCTCAATGTCAGATAAAACTACGTTTGAATCATCAAAGTTTGGCGCCTCAGTCAACTCCTCAAGGGGATTGGAAAGATCTTCCGCCTGCAGATCTACCTCGGCCCTGGTCTCAAGGTCGATCAACTTCCCATCCTGAACAACATGAAATGGATGAGCCCCGACCACCCTGAACTCTAATTCAGGGTTCAAAAATTGAACTTGCTTGATGGCCGAGACAAAGGAGTCATCCACTGCTTTTCCCCAATTGTAAAAGTTAGTTGCTGCCTTCTTCTTGTGGGAAATTGCTTTCTCCCTCAACTTCCGAGAAATTGCTGCAGACTTTTCAACCTCAGATTTTAGTTCATCCAACTTCTGCTGATGCACCTGGAGTTCCTTCTTCAGAGTGTCCTCGGCTTCCTTCTTCTTAACTTCAGCTGCTTTTTGAGAAACCTTTAAGGAATCTCTCTCCTTAATCAATTCCCCCTTGTCGGCCTTCAGGTTCTCCAGTTCATTCTTCACTCGAATCAACTCATCCGAGAGACTAGCCTCTTGAGCAGCTGCTACCTCACGAGCTTCCTTTTGATCAACATTGTAACCAGAAAAGAGTCCCTCCGGGTGCTTAGCCAAAAAATAGGCGAGATTGGCACCTCGAAGAAAGTATTTTGCAAAGGTCATATTGCAACGAGACCACTCATCAACACTCAAATTTCCAAACTTGGAATAGTCAGCCTCAGATAAGATATATTTCCCAAACCTCTCATCAAACTGCTGATCCCATATAGATGTTTCCCGAGAGATCGCAGCAGAAGTTGGAGCAACATCAGCAGGAGTAGCAGTAGTTCGAACACTTGGTCCTTCAGCTCTTGGGTTGGCACCCTCCGAAACTTTCTCTTTTCCCTTATCTAGTCGTCGGCGACGAAGTAAAGGTTGGATAGGAGAAGTAGCTTGAACTTGACCACTAGGGGCCACTGAAACAGTTGAAGCAACAGCAACCACGTTTGTGGCTTGGTGAGGAGAAGCCTCGGGAGCCGAGGCAGAAGGAGTAGGGGTGGAAACACTCAGACTCGAAGATCCTGAAGTAGCAGATGTCTTCCTCTTCTTGCCACCTTGAACAAGAGCTGCCATACGATCAACCATTTTTTCTGCAAAGGAAACAAAGAAACATTAGAGCCGTTCAAATCACAGATATAAAAGCAAAAAATAAAGCATTATACCAAGCTCGGTTTTAACGTCTGAAGACGGGATGTTCACGATATCCCTCGTCTCTATCATGCCAACTTTCTGCAAATACCTTTCAACCTCCCGACACACATCCTTTTCATACTCAGCAAGTTCTTTCCACTCTGATGAGTATGAAGCAATTGATCGGTTGAAGAAGTTGGCACTCCATTGGAGAGGAAATCGGGGAAGCGGTCGTCTTTCCCCGGGCCGAGTAAACCAGCAGACGCCATTACCAGTAAAATTATACTTAAAGAAAAAAGGTTTAAAGCCCTTCCATGATTCAGAGTATTTTGTGAAAAGAGCGTATCCCCTACGAGATTTCAGCGAAACCCAGGGTTTCTTTGCCAAACCTTTCTCGAAGGAATTACACTGTGGAGCAAAAATGTGAAAAAAGATATTAAGGTTGCAACTCCAATTCATAGCAGAGCAGACTTGTTCAAAGGCTTTTACAAACGCCCAAGCATTCGAATGTAATTGAGAAGGAGCCACTCTTAAGAAATTCAAAACGCCCATCTCAAAATCGGTAAAAGGCATTCTTATCCCAAGCCGAGTAATCACTTCTTCGTAAAAATAGAAAGCAGTACTACCGTCCGGAATTTTGGTACAAACTCTCTCGTTCTCACCCACTGGAGTAATGGAATACAAACTACCAATATTGTCTCCCGGACACGGCAAAATTATTGCTCGAGTTTGATCTAGTGATTGTTGTGTTGTAAGCTCGGATTGTGTACCAAGGACCTCTCGGTCCACCCATTCATATTCAGCCCAATCCGTCGGAAGTGGGTAGAGATCAGGATTAGTAACGCACTTCCTCTTCATACCTGAGGAAAAGGGGGCACACTTGGAGTCAGAACCACAAAAACTTGATTATGTCTGATCAAATACTTACGGTCGGTTGGGAAACACCTCCCTTTCTGGGCAGAATTTCCCCAAACCAATTGAAATGTCTAATACCTCTATGCTGCCTCCTTAACTTCCGCTGTTCTACTCTCTCGGCGATCCTATAGTGAATCATACCCTGTCTGAACTCTCTCAAAGTCCGAGGAAAATGCATGGATATTGGTTCAACACAAATTTCTGGGTTCCCTTCTTTATATGTTCTTGGCACATCAGAGGTTACGGATTCCTCACTCATGATAAATGATGCTCCAATACCAACCCTAAGAAATTAGGTGCAGAAAAGTATAAAGAAAAACCTAAGAAATACTACAACGATCACTCAATAGGTGGTAAAGCGGATAAAGAATTGCGAAGGGCAAGTGGGGGATCACAGCAACACCAACAACAGCAACGATTTGGGGTTTTCACTAAACCCAGAAAGCAAACCCCAGAAAGCAAACCCCAGAAAAACAAACAGCACCCATAAAACCCAGAAAAGGAGACGAACTCAATAAACCCAGAAAAATACATAAACCCAAAAATGGAGAACCCAAGAACGATCTTTTCAAAAAATCAGAGGAGAAGGGCCAGTAAAAATACTTGAAAAACAAAATCCTACATAAACATAGTAAGAAAGCAAAAGCAATCGCATGCAAGACATCACAGAAAGAAGAACATGCAAGACAGTATTCAGAGAAGAAATTTGATCAGAAAAAGAAAGAGTACGGTACCTGCTAGCCAAGAAGTATCAAGCGACAAGAAGAATACGAAATCAATACTGAGAAGTGCACTCGGTATATGGTGAAGAGAATCGAAGCAACAATAACGTCCTTGGAAGTTTCTGGCTTTGTTGGACAAAGATTTCAGAGAAATGAGGAAACAAGAAGAAAGAGAGTTCGAAAAATGCTTGAAGAAATGAGTAAGTGAAAAAACCGCCGTTTGATATTCTTTCTAAAACTTCCCTCCACTATCTCAAAAGGTTTGGGCCTAAGGCGGAAAAAGCCCATTCAGCGTTGAAAATGGAGTACGTGGCACCTCTGATTTGAAATCATAACGTTACATTTTCCAATAAAGTTAAGGATATGTGTAAGCACAGGGAGAAGCGGAAGGTCACTCTGGGGTCAATCAAACGACAACCTTGGTCAAAGTGCAAAAATGCTCGGGCCTTTCTTTCAATCATCAAAAGTTCAGTCAGAAAAAGATCCGTTCGTCTCAGAAGCTCGGCAGGGCTCAAATCACCCAACCGAGCTTGGGGGGCTTATGTAGTGGACTTGTAGTAAACCAAGCGTTGACTGACCAAAACCTCATTGCTACGAGTGGTATGAAACTACAACAGGGTAAACGGTCGGACACTTACACCGAGCAAACTGGGTTGATACGTGTAGGTTATGTACTGATGAGGTTACCACCGAGCACAGGACTCTCAACCTGATCCTTAACGTTTACAGCCTCATCTAACCGTAACTACTCCTAGATTCCCATGACTCTTGGTTAGATAAAACAACATTGGATAGAGTTTATCATTTACAGGACTTATGGATATTATCTTATCACATCCTATACAAATCCTAGTTGAATTCTTCCTCTTGAGAAGCCTTATCAAGACGGCCCACAGTACACAGGTAATCCCCTATAAGAACCACCATGCTATAGGGGCAAAGGTACGTCTTCTCATCCCTAAGTTGACACTAGCACACACATTGTTGACTAGGGAGAACATGATTATCCCAACTGGATATTCAGAAATCCTAAAGAGTCCTACATTAATATCTTGACTGAGATCATTCTTCAAGGCTCTTCCATAGCTTTAAGGTTGATCTTGGTTAAGGACACGACAAATAGGAACAATCCCTAAAATTTTAGGAACAAAATAAAAGCAGCCGGTGTGGATGCTCTTAGGATGACATAAAAAATGTAAATTTTGGCCGCGAAATATTCATATGAGCAATAAATAAGTCCTTAAAAGGATCAATGTAATGTTATATTAATTTTTGGAATTAAATTAATGCCAAAAAATTTCTGGATATTTAATTGATGACTAGTATTTTTTTTAGGGGGTCACGGTGACTAATAACTCCTTTATTTATGTATTTATTTTTTTATAAGAAAAAAATAATATTCCAATATAAGAAGACTATTTAAGCATCATTGTACATATCAACCCCGCCTTTTATGAAAAATTTGAATGTGCGTGCACAATTATGTGTTTTAAATAGACAAAAACCAACAAAGATCAATAAAAATAATCAACTTCATTAAAAAGTGAAGCATGTAATGACCTAACTTATAAAATAATTAAGCTCTAATTTTAGCTAATCAATTAATAATTAGAGATCGATTTTAGCTAATCAATTAATAATTTTAGCTAGTTTGATATGCTCTAATTATTAATTGATTTATATTTCTCTTTATTTTATCAATTAGTGTTAATGTATCCGCATTGTACTAAATACTCGGTCATTGGGCTTCATAAAATGAAACACTATTATTTTTATGAAGGCAAATGCTAAGATGTGCTTTAAGGTAAGAGTAAGTAAGAGCACTTGCTAAACAACCAAATATAATAGTAAATAAATATTGAAAAATATAATTTTTAAAATTCTCCTAAAAATTAATATTAACTTATTCTATTTATTTTTTTACTTTTAATCATTTTAACAAGACTTTAAAAAAAATTATGTTAGTTTTAAGAAAAATGCTATTAAGTGTCTTAAGGATATTATTTAAGCATGTAAAAAAGACATTTTTATCTTAAAAAATAAGACATTTATATATAAAAAAATATTCAATTTTATTTTTTAATATTAATCTATTTTTTTTAAATGCTTAAATAATATCATTAAAACATTTGTTAGCATAACGTAATGCTTGTTTTAATTTATTGATGCAGGGGAGAAGCCACGACAACCGATATAGTTGACGTCTTGATGAAATAGATTGAAATGGAAGCAAGAGAGACTGATATGGGATAAAAATCTGATTTAAAAATTAAACTAGTAGAAATATAATATTTGTATTTCCAAATGAGAAAAGTTAACAAGGATTAGTATAATTGGTAAATACCTTATAAATAAGTGAATATCTTAAGAATAACCCTTAGAAGATTAATATTTTTAAACAAGAAAGTGTAGAATCAAGTCTCCAATGAGGTGGATTTATTTTGATGATGACAATATAATTAGATCATGAATTTAAAGGAAGAATTCAAGCTCACCAAGTCAAGAAGATCAAGTGCATCAAATTAGCTAGTCATTCTCTCTTTTTAATTTTTAATTGTAATTTTATTTCTTTAATTGAGAGTGGGTAGCTTAGGAAGTAATCTCATCCTAGGATAAATAATTTTAATGCATGAAAAAGGTTGGGATTACATAAAATTATTCCTTGAGAAGAGAATTGAAATTAATCTTTGAAAAACTTAATTTTTATCATCTCTGGGCGAAAGACTCGAGTAGCCTGAAAATTACTCGAGTATCAAAAGACTCGAGTAATCTGAAAGTTACTCGAGTATCAAAAGACTCGAGTAGTTTCCAAAAGACTCGAGTATTTCAGCCTCAATCAGAGATTTGACCGTTAGTTCAGTACATGGGCATTTCTATTGAAAGATGGACAAAAGACTCGAGTAGTGTCAAAAATACTCGAGTATTTTGGTTCTGACAGCAAATTTTTAACCGTTGGAAGAGGGCAAAAATGGCATGAAAAAGTTTGTCTTGCTCTCTCATTCCCTCTTCCATATATCAGAATTGATTGCCCTTGTACTAGATAACGAACAAGAACATTAAAGAATATTGTGCTAAACATTCTCTTTGCTTATTCTCTCTCTTAAGTGATAAATTCTCTAACTCAATCTATTCATTCATCATTATTATTTTGTCCAAAGAGTTAGAGATTGTGCTTTATTGTTGTCGAAATCATTTGTTGGATTTCTCCATATACACATACACTTCTTGTTCCAAAAATCTTGGTGAGGTATCCAAGTACTTGGTGAGGTATCCAAGTTCTCAAGTCTTGAGAGGTTCTCAAGCAAAGTCTAAAAGGTTCTTAGCTTGGTGGAGCTCTTGAAGGTTTCAAGGAGCTTGAAGAAGAAGGAGTCTTCATCACCAAACTTCAAATTGGGGTAGAAATTCAAGAGTTTGGTACACTCTTGGAAGGGTTAGGTTGAGTGAGGAATCTCAATATCCTTTGTAATATTTCTAACAATTTGATTTTAGTAGACACTCCTAAGGTTCTTAGGGGGACTGGACTAGCTCTCTAAATAGAGAGTGAACCAGTATAAAATTGGTGGTGTTGTTCTTTTTATAGTTTTCTTTGCTTTCAAGTAAAAACCAAACCTAAGTTTCTCTAAAGGGGCTTTTTAATTAGAGTAGTAATTTCGCTACAATTAGGTTGTTTTCAAGTTGTTATAGCTTTATTTAATTGCTTTCTACTCTTCTATTAATATGCCCTGGACTGGTTTAATTCGTATTGATTAAAGTGCAAATTATTCAGAAACTGTTTTCTGCTAACTGCACGATTTACTCGAGTATTCTTCAGAAGACTCGAGTGTTCTTGTGATTTTACTCGAGTAGTTTGAAAAAGACTCGAGTGTTCTTGCTCTGTTTCAGAAAAATTTGCAAGTGATCAATTATACTTAATTGCATTCGAAAAATTAGTGGTTGTTGCATTCAGATTACTATTCACCCCCCCTCTAGTAATTGCTAAGCCCGCTTGTTGGTTTCCAACAGAAAGGATACTATATTACTATATGAGAGTTTTTCCACCAATGTGTTGTTGATGCAGTAATATCATGGGTTGCACTTGGTAGGGCGAACCACGGTTTGATCCCAAAAATATGAGAGTTTTTCCAACAAAATCTTTATATTCTTTTGAAAAAGGTGAAACTTAAATGCAAAATACTCCCTTTAAGGATGGTTAAAAAATTCAAAAGTCATAAATTAAAAAGACATACATTTAATGGTTTGTTTAACATATCAACCAATTATCAAGCATGTAACACCCCGATTTGGCAACTTGAAACCACAATCACTTTAAATAAAATATAGTGAAAATTTGGGCCATTTTTTTTTATAAACATGAGAACGTTTTCGTTTCGAAACTTGGTGTTAATTAAAAACTCATATTCTCATGTACACCAACCATTCCAAGCTCCAAACCGAGATGTCACAAGACATCGCACTTTGAAACTCGTTTTCCTCAAAACATCATTTAAACATAATAGCCCATTTAACTCAATTCCAAAACATCAGTACTGAAAATGAACTTGGTTTGGGGTTACAGCATGATAGAGCCATGATACTAAGAACTTGAAGTGGGATACATTACTCAAGGGGGAATTACCTAATCTCTAGTCATATACATATGCTAAAACTTGCCACCTAATACTGAACGTTGGTCGGTCCAGCTCTCACTCGTCCTCATCGTCTGTCAGGAAGTCCTCGGGGCTCGGGCACCAATCCTCATCGCTGAGACACTCCTCTGTGTCAGCCTCAGACCAAGCATCGAGATCCTCCTCATCTGCCTCCTCAGTGGTCTCTACCATGGAGTCGTCCGATACGCTATCTGCCTCCATCTCACGGGCTACAAGTCTCTCGGTGATCTCTGCCCTTCTTCGCTTAATCTCTATGAAGAACATCACGTAGGCGGACATGGTGATGTTGTCTCCTCTCAATGGAGATGCTCCTATCTCCCGGATCAGCTGATATCTTGCAATATTGTCCATCTAAAGATGCATACAGGTTTTTATAGAACAAAGCAGAAATGCGAGAGAGAGTGAGCTACCCAAAACGGCGATGTCGACTATGTGGGTTTACATCAGGTAAATATTAAGACAAAACAACTATAACATATTAAATCAAACAACAACATAAATTAAATCAAAACAACACATGATCACCATCAGGATATAAACATAAACACACATTTAATCATTCATAATAATGTTTTCAAGATTCTTTCGGTGGAACATGCACAACCTTGGCACTTCTCTTTTCGTCCCTTATTCTCAAACTTATCGAATGCTTCAAGGTACACATATCATAATTATCTCATAAATCTTATTCATCACTTGATATTATTACCGTTGCTGTGTTTTTCGTTTGAATATCTTAGTCCTTTAAGTCTTATCGTTTCGGTTGGCATCAATGATGTGGGGAAAACATCAATGAGCTCGCACACACGTCTACATCTCCTCGATCAACCACCCAACCTAGTCGGAAGCAAACAGGAGTACAGGACCTTTACCACGCGGGCACGACAGCTGTCTCAACAATTGGCTCCAAGCCAGGAGGACTGTAGAAATCTCGGGTACAGCCTCAATCATTTCATTCAATTCATATAATATCATTTAATCAAGGCTCACTGTAGAAAAACTCGGGTACAGTGGCAATCTAGATGCCCCGTTCAAGTCCCTCTCACTGTTCAAGATTTGCAATCTAGGGGGCGACAGTACTATTCTAGTTTCGAATGCAGAACTTGCCACGGCATTGGACCCAGTCCTTACCACGTTCGTACACCACATATGGAATTCGTTCCGCCTAGAAAGTACTCTAGACTTCTTGACGTTTCACCGTCATTGTCCTCCCCTAATGCAATCTCCTCCTGAGTATCCGCAGATGCCCATGGTTCCTTCCTCTCCACTACTTCGATACGACACTCATAACTCACCGCGTTTGTTAATGTCTTTTAAAGTCTTTTAAAGGTTTTAGGGAATTTTAGTTACGGCTTAGTCCTAATGGTCGGCTCATCCTTGGTGCATCCCTTCGACAAGTCTCGACCACTACTCTCAATTCGTTCCCCAAAGAATTTCAACGGCAATCTTGCCTCACCTCTTTCTCATGCATCTTATCATCATTATTCTCATTTGCTCTTGTACAACAGCATCATCAGCATCATCCTCTGCATCACTGTCTAGCAGCATCCTCGACATCTTTCTCCTCAGTTATTGATCAGCGGCATCGTCAGTGTCCTTCTCCTCCGTTGTCGCTCCGTAACGCCGTCAGCATCGTACTCCTTGGTTGTTGCTCAGTAGCACCACCACGCTTCCGCTACGCCTCGTCGGGTATTCCTTTTCACCATCTTGAAGATCATCCTTTCATCTCACTTCTTTCTCAATTCAACTATTCATTCTTATCTATCATTCGTTTTCTTTTCATTCTTAATTCATTAATTCCGTAATTTCGTTATTAACGCCCATTCAAACAGTTTCCCACGATAACACAGTTATTGAACAAGTAATTAAATCATTCAATCAAACGACTCATGCATAATCATAATATCCAACTATCTCATCAAAACATACCAACAAATAAACCGATCCCAGTCGTTCGTGTGGATAGCCAAACAAACAAACAAACAAACAAATAACTGCTATCGCACCACCTCGCTAAATGAGATCGGGGTCCAATCTTTGAGATGATTGGACGCCTTAATATGTTACCTAATTACCACGGCGTCTTAAGGGAAAGCCCCTCTCTCACCTCAATGACGAAACGTCCTAAAGCTCTCCAAGATTTCCCGGTCGTTATCCTCGCATCATTTTCCTTCGCGTCCGTTGCTCGAACAAGGAAAGTTGATCTCCTAGCTCCTAATGCTCTTGATCTCCAAGGAAAATCTAGGATCTTGCTCTAAATCTCCTCCTTCTTCCTTCTTACTCCCCATGGCCACACTCTTTCTCTCTCTCTCCTTTCTCTTCTAGGATCTTGCTCTAAATCTCCTTTCTCTTCCTTCTTACTCCCCATATCCTCCTTCTTACTTCCCTTAGAAAGTGTTTGGGTTGAAATGAGAAGGAAATGAACTTAATGGAAGGAAAATGAACTATGGCCTTATGCATTTATAGGCAACGAATTATCCCTCTTGTGCCCTTGGGTTTTTGGTTCGGCCAAAGCCCTTGGGTTTTTGGTTCGGCCAAAGCATCAAGGGAAGGGTAAATTTGGGCTTTCAAAAATTTGCATGGGAAGGGTTAAATCAAAGAGACAAATTGGAGTAGGCTAGGGCATTAGGCTTCATCATGCAAGGTTAGTTCCATCACTTCAAATCCTTTTTCCCACCATGTGATCTCCCTTTGGTTCCTAACTCCTCTTATAATTTTCCTTGTCCAAAAATCAAAATCCTAAACTAATACACACACACACACAAAACCGTAGCACCACACACACATATGCACACACATAAACCGTGACATACACATACATATACACACATCTTATATTTTTATTTCCTAATCAAACTTATTTAAGACATTATAATCATTAATTCATACAATTATGCAAACATTTTCAAGAATCACATTCATACAATCTCCTTCATGCACCATTTAATTCACACACACATACATCATCCAAACACATGCCATACAACAAATTCATACCATGACAATAGGTCTTATTTTCTACAAAAACACAATTTCCATTATAAAAGAAATTTAGACTCTCTGAGGTAAAATAATCATCTACATAAAACACACATAATTAAAATCTCCAAATGATTTTTTTTTTAAAATCAAGCTTCTCATACAAATAAGAAATTTCCAAAAGACAAATTCATTTGAAGTTTTCTATCCACCTTCAAAAATCAATATTTCTTAAAAATTCGTCCTTCACAATTGCAGAAAATAAATTTTTGTAAATTAACCCAGAAAATTCCAAAAATTACATTTTCAAATACTTCGTTTCAAGACGATCGTTTTCGTATAAAGATCGTAAAATTCCGAGTTACGGTCGAAAAGATACAAATTTTCAAAGTTTACAAATCCAAAAGAAAATTTATTCCATAAAGAAATCATCCTTTAATAAAATCATAAATCCTCAAACCATTTCTTGTAAATCAAGTCATTCAAAACTCAACAAAAATCATTCATTTCTTATCCATAAAACATTTTGTTTATAAAAATCCACACTTTTTTATCACACACGAAAAATCCTCATTAGAAAATCCTTTTTAAACAAAATTCCAAGGTTTCTTTTAACGAATTCGTTTACGCACATATGGGAAAAATGTGGGGTGTTACAAAGCAACTAATTTAATCATTTTGCATGGATCAACCAATCTCCATTCAAAGTTTATAATTTCTAAACTTTTCATTAATATTTTAGGTTTATTTAACATTTTAGTCCCTGAACTTAGGTGTTCTTTTGGAATTGGTCCTTGAACATTTTTTCGATGCTTTGGGTCCCTAGACTTTGTTCAATTTTTGGAAAGGGTCTTTTTGTCACTTAAATGATCATATAACCGACGACATGTCACGTCACTTTGACAATATCGATGAGTGACATGTTATGTAGAGTCACGAGACACTACGATTTTTTTTATTAAAAACATCATTTCTTTAAAAATTATTAAAAGATTCGATTTTCTTTTAAAAAAAATAAAATTCTTAATTTTTTTTAATAAATTTTATTTTTTTTAATTTAAAAAATTCACGTGGCATCATCTGGCACGTTACCTATCGATGTGGCAAAGGTTACATGACATATCCTCAATCATATCACCACTTAAGTGATGAAAGGACAATTACCAAAATTTGAGTAAAGTTTAGGGACTCAAAGCATAAAAAGAAAAAGTTCAAGGACCAACTTCAAAATAGTACTTAAGTTCAGGGACTTAAAACTTAAGGCTTAATTACTCATTTGTTCCCTTACCTTATTTTTTAATTTCAAATTGGTCCCTTACGTTTTTTTGGTTTCAAATTGGTCCCTCATGTTTCTTTTTGTTGTCGAATTGGTCCCTGAGTCACAATTCATCCTATGTGGACCACTATGATTTACACACGTGTCACTATTCATCCTATGTGGACCAATATGATATTGAAATAGGATGAATAGTGACTCATGGACCAATTTGACAGTGAAAAGAAACATGAGAGACCAATTTGAAACCAAAAATGGTAAGGGACTAATTTGAAATTGAAAAATAAGGTAAGGGACCAAATGAGTAATTTAGCCAAACTTAAATAAGTCATTATTTTAACTATAGTTTGTAACACCCACTGAAGTTATTCCCGAAATAATAATAATATATATATATGTATTTTATTAGAATACTATTCGATATTGGGAAATTTTATGTTAAGTAGAATTAATTATAAACTTGAACTTAAAATATTTAGTTGAGAGTATTAATGGAATAATATTATGTGAAAAAGAAACGAATTAAGAACAATGAAATTCAAGTTTTTGGCCATTTCAGCCAAAAAGACTCGAGTCTTTTGCGAAAGACTCGAGTATTATGGGCAAAAAGACTCGAGTGTTTAAGAAAAGACTCTAGTCTTTTGCCCAGCTCAGCAGCAGCTTTATGGCGGTTTCAACACTTTTTGAATTAAAAACTCGTTTTCCTTGGTCCATAAACTCAGAACTCGACCTTACTTCATAGGAGTGTAAAGTAGGGTCTATAAATAAGCACTTGGGAGGAGATTTGAACACAATCTACACTCTCAAACCTCAAAAACCCGAAAATCTCTCTATTTTCTGGTGCTAACTTTAAGCTCTCGATTCTCCCTCCTCAAACCATGAAATTGAGTGCAACCAAAACACACTTCTAGTTCTATTTCCAATCTTGAAATAACAACAAGAACCACGAAATTTGAGTCTCTGTAGAAAAAGTTATAAGCCTCCAAAGTTAGCCACTCAAAACTGAAAACAGAGCACAAACAGCTTCAACTACCTATCTTTCTTGAATTGGTTTGGTAAACTCAGGAACCCTCTTGATTCCAAACTTGTTTCTAATTAAATTTAGTACTTCCTAGTTGCTTAATCTAACTTGGTTCGTTATTTTTCATGGCTTATTCATGATGTAATTTGTAGCCAAAGTCAGTCGGTGCAACAGTTTTTGCACAAGTTCAGAATTGAGCTTTGAAGCTCAAAATCCGTTTCAAACCTTTTCTTCCACAACCAATCATTCCTTTAGCTTCATTAAGGTATGGGAGAAGTTATCTAATCACTAGAATGATAATTAACAAGCTAAATTCATAGGAATCATTGGAGGTTCATGGGCAATAAAACTTGAATTGGGAAACCGACTTGGAGGTCAGAAACCCATGGTTTAATGGTTGGAACAAGTTCATATGGACCTAATAATGCTCACTGGATAGTTACATGAATTTAAAATGAAGTATAAATGAATCTCCTATGTTAAAGTGTTGAATTTCTATGTTGTTGTTCACTTTATGATTTGATTATGCTTCCTTCCGATTTGATTGTGTTTGGTACTTGGAATATGTTTATTATATGTGCCTTAACTTCTGTTTTTGCATGGAATTGAGTAAAGTAAAAATCAAGAATTGGTGCATGAAGACCGTGAAACTGGTGCAGAACCAGCTAAAAGACTCGAGTGTTTTATTAAAGACTCGAGTGTTCTGGGTGAGAATACTCTAGTCTTTCCTGAACTACTCTAGTCTTCTGGGTGAAAATACTCTAGTCTTTTCTGAACTACTCTAGTCTTTTGGAAAAAATGGAATAACACACTTATTCTCTTTATTTATCAGAATTTAACACTTTTAACATGATTATTACTAAATTCTAAAGACCACTATGAGGATTTCACCCAGTGGCATAACTTAATCCCGTTTGGTTGATAACTATCCTGGAGGTGTCCTACTGGAATTTTATTCAGTGGTTGATGATTTCCCTACAGGAGTCCCAACAGAAGTGCGTACACCCATTTGGCCGATATTTATCCTATGGATGTCCCAGTGAAAGTTTTATTCACTTGGTTGATATTTTTCTATGGGAGTCCCAATGGGGTCGTTGCAATAACCATCAATAGGAGGCTATGCCCCGATGGACTATAAATGAAATGATTAAATACTATTTCTAAAACCATCACAAAGTGGCTAGGCCGCTGATGGACTTTTCCTGAAACTGTTAAACGAAAGTAATTAATCCCATCGCAAAGTGGCTAGGCCGCTGATGGCCCTTTTTCTGAAAGCATCAACACCAGTTAAAAGAAAAGTTAAAGATGATATTAATGGATTGAAAGATGGAATCATGGACTATGTCCTTGATGGAAATGATAATAAATCGATAATGAGGATTGGTAATAAATTATGATTCCATTCATGCATTGGTTGATTGCTCTAGTTTGTGAGGGTTTTCCCTGTTATACTGGTACGCCGGGAGATGGGAACCCGTAAGTCGTGAGTGCAGGGCTAAGCCCGTAAGTCCTATGCAGAGCGAAGCTCGTAAGTCATGAGTGCAGAGCGGAGGAAGCTCGTAAGTCCTACCACCTCCAAACTGTGATGCCCCGGGAAATTGTGGAGATCAGCATGCATCATGCCATTAACAATAAGATTAACTGCTTGAATAAAAAGGGTTTGACATATGTATATGCATGGTGGAAATTGTTACTATTTGAATACTTGTGTTTGTTATTTTTAGCCAATGTTCTTTATTATTCGTTTTAATGTGATTAGCTATGACTTACTCCCTTGTTGCCCTTGTAGGTAACAAAGGTCCTGTCTTCCAAAGGGAAGAGTAGCGCTGGCAAGGGATTTGGGATTCCCTTTCCAAATGATGGAGTTTGAAGAACCATGCTCTGGGTTACGAGTAGTTTATTAAGTAGCTCGGAGTCTATTTTGTCTATCTTATAGTTTGAACTATTGTTATAAGTTATAAACTCTCTATGTTTTGTTCTGAAACAATGTGATATATACAAGTTGCTTCCGCTTTTGAAACGATAAAATTCTAGATTTACTTTGGCGAAAAATTTTCTCAAATTTTATTATAAATAATCAAAGGTTAGAAAGTTGGGCTCCTCTCCCAGTACGGTGTGGTTCGGGGACGAACCGGGCGGAAGCTGGTGGGCATCTAAGACCCGTGCTGATGAGGGCAGGGAGTGATCGCCGGTGCAAGAGGCACGGACAAGGAGCGGCTCCTGGCAGGCTTCTAAGGGAGGGGTACATGAATGAACCGACGCACCGGAATGAGAGGGTGATCCTGAGACTGTGTAGGTATGAGACTACATAGTACAGGAAGGCTTAAATGAATTTATTGGTACTACCCATATCAACAAGATGCATCTTCTTTTCGGTAGCCCATCACATAAGAACTCCATGGTTAAGCGTGGTTGACTTGGGGTAATTCTGGGATGGGTGACCTCCTGAGAAGTTTTCCCGGGAAGTGTGCGAGTGAGGACAAAGCACGCTGAAAAGACTCATGTTGGTATGTGGGAACAGTCGCAATCCATTTGCCTGCTAGGGATGTTACATAGTTTAGGAAAAAATTTAACCATTTTCTACTATCCTTATCGGACGGAGGGAGTATAAACTCTACTCAACAATGAGAAAATAAAGGGATGTTCATCATTGTTTTGGATCAATTGAGTTAACGGAATATTCAATCCAAACATAAAAGTTACTCCCATTCTTCTTTAATGCTTAATTAAGTTTTTTTTTTTTTTTTTGAAGTTGATCAAGTTTTGATTTTAGTCCCTATTTTTTATTTGGTCGATCTTAATTCTTAAAAATTTAAATTTTTTTATTTTGGTTTTTATCGTTAAGAATCCATTGTTATGTCTTACAACTTTATTATCAGGGTTAGCTCATAAGACAAGATACTAATTGAACGTTATGTTGACTCATGAGATAACTGAGTTATATGCCACCCAAACCACAATACACCATACTTGAATGTGAATATTTAATCAACACATCAAATTGGTTGCTGGCCTTGCAAAGGAATATGCAATGATGTGAAAGAGTTGTGGTGAGTTACGTATCACGCGGGCTCTTCTTAAGAGAAGCAATCACAAAAAAAAAAAATAATAATAATAATAATAATAAATTAATAAATAAATAAATTATCACTATCAATGAGTCAATAAAGTTACGGTTGAACTCAGTCATGTAAAATATCTAGTCACACAAAGTTTTCTTCACTTTATTTTTTTTTTCATTATATGATATTTTCTTCGAGTCTATTTATAAGATTTTTTTGGAGTTTTTCACTCCCATCAAGGAAAGTGATTAGATTTGTTAGTGATATTGGAAATGTGAAAATTTGATATACTTTTCCAAAATTACCTCTATAATTATTATATGGAAAATCTAAAATATGTTAACTTAATAAGAGTATGTGCGAAAATAAGGAATTAAATACTATTGAAAATTGAAATAAAATCTTATAAATAGAACCAAAATAAAAATTTCTAAAAGATTTTATACATATGAGCGGAGGGAGTATTTAACAATGAATTCATTCAACTACCACCAACCAACGATTTAATAGCACGAGTTCATGAATTGCATATATGATTAAGTCAAATTTTGTCGTTTGAATTTTAAAATATAAAGAAAATAGGTTGTGCACTTTTCATGGTTTTTGGGTTTATGATTATTCATTTTTAAGTAAAAATAATAAAAATGAACGGTAAATAATATATTAACAATGTAAAAAAATATACACCATCATTGCATATAAATTAAACTCTAAAATAAAATAGTAATCAAACCTAACAATGATAAAATTCTCAGGCAAAGGTATATAACTGTTGCGAAAGGTATATACATGAAAACTAAGAAGAAGTCGGTAAAGTGGTACTTGCCTGGTCTTAAATATAAGATAAAAAAATTGATTTCACACTTATCAATAAAAGGTATTTGAGTGTAATTAGTTCCCAAATTCATTTTAAAAAAAAAAAGAGACTACTCTAGCAAACTTACATTAGAAATGAAACAAAAGTTAAATGACATAACAACTTTATAAAAATATTTTAAGAATGATTGTATTGAGAATAGAAAGTTAGTATGAAGTTTCGCTATATTCTTAGGTGTCACACTAATTTAAAGATCAATGATTTCATTCCTCAAAGAAATACTTACTGAGAAGGACAATAATGCATAAAAAAATCTTTGTTCATTGTTCATAGGATGAAGAAATAGCATTGGTTAATTCCCAAAAAAAAAAAAAAAATTGCATACATAGAAATGCAGAATTTCTAGCAGTCATTTGTTTTAGTTTTGGGTTTAAATACTCTTTTGGTCGTTTATCTTATTTTTAGTTTTTAATTTGGTTCTCTAACAATTAAAATCATCAATTTAGTTCTTTATCTTTTTAACATTTTTCAGTCTTACCCTTCCGTTATAATGGAGTCAAAATTCATCAAAATATGTATACCAAAATATATGTTATTTTTAGTGAATTAACACTTCGGATAATTATTAGATAATTGAAATATGACTTATTGAAGTGTTCTTGATGTGATGTGTGTGATGTGATTTATGCTATTGATGATTGTGGATTGGCAATAATTCATGAGATAACATGATGTTGTGATTCACCGCAATACAGAATGTGTATGTGGATTGCTTGTACTTATGCGATTTTCAGACTGTTCTAGAATCATTTGAAGTGAACTGGTATTGAAATCCTGACTGAGAAACTGATTGATGCTAATTTATGTCAAAATAATCAGATACCCAAAGAAGTAATCGGTTATCGTGACAGAAATTTGTATATTGTGGGCAAAAATGAACATAGTTAACCGGTTACCCTGAGTCAGTAATCGTTACCTTGACCAAATTTTTCATACTGATTGTGTTTCTAAGAAGGATAACCGATTAACAAACTTGTTAACCGCTTAATCCTAAAAAAAACTACAAAATAGTAAGGAATAATGAAATATGGCTAATTTCCTATAGATTTCAATTACCTTATTTGATTCCAATGATTCTAAACTGAAAGATTAAGAATGACACATGGACAAGGACTTAAGTATTGAACTTGGACATGGCTGGGGAATAGCATGAATAATACTTTACATACAATAAGTATGCAAAAGGTTATAGAAATGCAATGAAATTTTATCTATGGTCCCAAGTTCAACTAAGAATAAAAATGAATTATGCATCGTATATGGCGTTATGGTGGATTGTGAGCAAATAGGAAAGGAAGATGTGATGGCTTCAGGAGTCTATGACGAGAATGATATATTGACTAAGTTGTAATTTATCGAACAACCAGGGGAATTGTCTGTGGGTTGAATTGATCCCTAAAATGACAAGATTAGTTACCCTTGTTGGGGATCGTTCTGCAATAACCACAATAATTCTATCGATCACTAGGTCATTTCAAGATCGGTTGATTGTGGTCTCGGATAGAGCTGAACCTGAGATGGGTTGTACTTGGACCAAAGATTGGCCAAGTAAGTACTCCCTCCGGCTCAAATTATAAGCAAAAATAACTAATTTTACGCTTATTAAGGAAGTTAGTTGATTGTATTTAATTTTCTCAAATTTATAAAAGCATAGAGGTATTTTAGGAAAGTTGCATTGGGAATGAAACAAAAATTAAACAAGATAACAATTTTCTAGGGATGTTTTAGGAAAGTAGCATTGGGAATGAAATAAAATTTAAGAAGATTAGTTACTTTTGCTTATATTTTAAACCAAATGAAATGTGATTTTTGTTGCTTATATTTCAAGCCAGAGGGAGTATATGGCAAGCATTGATTGTAAGATGCTAACTCGAGGCTGTCTTTCCCATTAAGTGTGAGGAAGTGTTGTGAAAGGAAATGTGTGATGAAGAATGATATCATAAATGAAATCCAATGATTGGATATACAAAATAGAATCCAAAGATTGGATTCAAGATCCAGTTATTGGATTGGATTGTGAGATGAGCAAGCATACTTGTAGGTGCATAACAAGATAATAATAATGTGTGATTAGGATTGTGTGATATCATGCATCATATGTAAATTGCAATAAGAATGGAGGGAGGGACTAATCTAGTGGTTCGGGTGGTTCCACATGGCATTTAACGGATTGATGGATGAAGAGACTAATTTAATGTCATTTTGATTTTTGAGGGATTTAATTGATGTAAAAAAAATCTTTTGGAAACTAAGTTGGTACTAAGTAAATCTTTGGGAGATCTATTAGACTATTATCTTAGTTAAAAACCCATGTCATACTAGCATTAAATGCTAGATTGTACAAGGATTATCTACAATCCCAGGATTATGCTGAAGAATAACAATATCTTGCTATATAATGAGATAAATTAATGAGATAATCTTATGATTATCCGTATAATATATATATATATATATATATATATATATATATATTGTGCAAGATATCCCAATATCTTACCAGGATAAATCCTATGTATCCCAAATATCTGCAAGATCTCCATAAAGAATAAGTTTCAAGGAATCGTAATGGGCGATATAATAGCTTCAAAGGCTATAAATATCAAGGAACCTAGAGTACTCGATGGATCATGAATTACCATCTTCTTCTAGAACTACATCCATCTTGATTCCTTTCCACTTGGTAGGACCATGGCCAATAGTGTTAACCCAATCATAAAGAAAAACCATTTTGTCTTGGGAACGAGGTCAAAATACCAAAAGTTAACAATTCGAGGTTGCCGGTTCGTTTATATCCTTTGGGTAGTACGGTTGTCATAATCTCCTCAATGAAGAGATGGCATGGGAAAATTGTTCTTGAAGCTGGTTCATCCCTTCTTGCGTCAACTTTTTTGGTGCTTTCCTATTGGTCTCATGCTGAGATTGATTGTCTACCTCGTGCACTTCACTTGTATGCAAAGAGACATGAATTATTTCTTTGATGAGGGAGACTTCAACTGCCAGAAGGGATATATCTAGCAATCGACATTATATGTGACATGGATTTTAATTTCGTGACCTGATGGGAGGCCTGTGGAACATGCCTTGAATTGCCAGGGCATTGGCTCAAGGTGATTGATGTGTCATCCTCATCATCATGCTCAATAAGATTTCTTGCTTATTTTATCTTATTTACCCTATTGAGGAGCGAGACTAACTTCACTTGTCTCGCGGTGGGCACCAACGTTCTAGTCTAAGAATTAAAATAGGAGTTAGTGGTAATTTCTTGATTAAGGGAACTGAGAAACTTCACCTGATAAATGGTGAATATCTCACTAGCGATATGGCTCGGACAAAGATGGGGACTTGATGAAAATGCACCAACCTTTCTTAATGGCATGGAAAGGGGGAAGAGATTAGAGATGCGATACATGATTTTAATGGCATGACAATACATGGCATAAAGATTCTCCCTTCCGCAACGCAATCAGATATAATTGACAAGGCATTATCGGAAGTCACTTCAACTGTCATGCTTTACAAGATCACACAAAGATATAAACACTTAACATCTGACAATTAAGATACAAAGCCATGTCATTAGCAAAGCACGAAGAAAAATGAAAGAAACCCAATTATGATGTTTCAAAGCACACATCCAGACACAAAAGGCAAAGAGAGAAGCTTCGTGAGTCGGTATGTTTCTCATTACAAATATTTGACCAGCAGCCATATGACAACAACCAAAACCACTATACCAACCACTGACAAAAGCATGCACAAGCAGGAGCAACCACCCTTGGTACGTTTGTTCAAAACTGCCAAATTCTTCTGAACTCTCTGTTTTCACAACAGAAACAGGAAAGGTAAATTGTTAGCAACTTCTGCAATATCAACATAACTCAATTCAGGAGGATTTGGTGCTGTAAAAACTTAGCTATCAACTAGAAGAAAATATAGTATAGTCACTAGTATATGTTATGTTACAAGGGCATCCACCGATATTCAACAATTTATTTTGATCTAGTTTTGCTTTATGTTAACATCAAATCCAAACTTTCCCATGACATGGTTACCTTAAACAAAGGAAGTGTGGGTGTGCAGTAAGTTTTCTTGGCATTGTTATAGAAAACACACATCTACTGGTAAAAAAATATAAAAATCTCCATAGATCCATATTTGACAAACCATACTATGATCTATTTATATTTTATCCCAAATTAAAGTGTGTGTGGGACTGTGGGTGTCTATATATATACATTTCTACTGAAAAACACTACTGAAAAAGATCAATTAAACAAAGAATTTTTTACATAACTTGAAATGATAAAATTAATATCTTAAAATGCAGATAATATGACTATCAGAATTAAAGAATTTGTCAATTAAAAAGAAAATGAAAATCAAACACTGAAGGATTCGAAGAGGATGTTAAGTGATGTAGACTACTTAAGCATGTTGTAAACTTTCCATCTCATAAAGTTTAACTTTCATATACTTAAACAAAAGATATGGCCTCGGTATAGAAGTTAATTAGTGTGTTACCCTCAGCCGAGAATCTGTAACATCTACATGTTCATCCAAGTCATCCTAGCAGAGAAAGATACAGAATTCAATATTAGGAAGGAGAAGAAAATTATTTAAAAAAAAAAAAAAAAAAGAACAAAGAAAATTAACATAGGAAGTGAACATACAATGAGTCTAGTGTGTAAATCCAGCTCTTCATTCACTGCCAAAGCAATATGTTTCGTACTTATTACAGTCTCCTCCAGTTTCTCGAGGCCCTCGTCTTGCTCTGGATGAATAGCACTCTCCCAACTTAAGATCCAAAGTACGAACAGCAAGTAATAAATTTCAATTTATAAGCAATTTAAGTAAAGCGACCTTTCATAATTTGCCGTTGAAGTCCAACAAGTCCACTGTTGTCCAGGCCAACGGTTCTGCTCATTGCATCTGGTTTTATATCTGGCCCAAGCAAACTATCTCTGTTTGCAAAGTTTGACATGTTCAATGTTGAAGCCATTTGGTTGACTTTTGATCTTAAATTTGCAAGCATGTCTTTGCGACGATTCATCTCTTTCTCAGTTCTGTGCATCATTGAAATAGATAACAATTCAGAAAGCAATAATGCAACTTTCAACCTTTACGGCTGAAAAGAAGACAATGACTCTTTTATTGTCTATTGATAACATATTTCCTTGTCACCATTACCACAGAAGTTTTCCGTTACGCAGCCAAGGAAATCCCAAGAAAGTGGAAAGTTTAAGATCAGGATGATTCCTCAGAACATTTATTTAAAAAAAAGTATTAGAAGACTGCAATACACAGCACTCCCATTCCTCTTTGCTATGCTGTAATGGTGTGACCTTTAATCAGCATAAACAACAATTAAATACTCACTTTCCAGGGTTCTTTGATAGAAGGGATTGCAAGCTATCAAGTCGGGTCCCTAATATTGTAATCTTCCTTCTTATAGCAGATGCATGACGTTGGGTTTCTGGTCCAGATGCAGGAAAAGAACTCCTCTCAGAAATCATGCCACTGATATCATCAGCAAGTTTCACCGCTTCATTGTATTCCTTCATCCATGAGTCTGAAGAAGATGCCATTGGCCTGAAAATAAGTGAAAAAAGAAAGAAAAATCACTGAGAAATTGAGAACTCCAAAGAAGAGTGGTTATTTTAAAAGAAGATACTTTCAATAGAAATTCTACTCATAAGATCTTACATTGAATGATATGACAAATGACATATGAAATGAAATACAATAATCTGGAAGTCAAGAAATCTTGAAATAGTATCTAACAAGATAGAGAACCTTTACAGTCAACATGATTAACATAAAATAAAGCCTGATTAGATAAACTAATTAAACTAAGATATCTACATTGATTTAAAAAAATTGACAGGCAACATGTTTTTTTTAAAGATGAGAGGGGAGAGCATAGCTGCCGGGGTTTGAACCCATGCTCACGCTATTAAACTATCACATAATGACACCCACTTTTTATGATTTAATAGGCTGAGCTTTCTACCTGCTCAACAGCCTAAAAACAAGCAATTACTGACTCACTGGCATATTATAATTCAATATTATGACATAGGAAAAATAAGACAATAGTTTTTAAAAGGGACGCACTGGCTAAGGAATTCATACATCTAAAAAGTGCTTTGGGAATCATAACTTTTGGATTTTAAAACTATGGAAGACACTACTTTTCAGTGCTTTTATTTTCTTTCTAATTTTGAATCCTTAACCAGTACCCTTAGGGCATCGGGTAACATTTTCCTATTTTAAATTACTTCAGCCACTTCTCAGACTTCGACTTCAAGATGCAGCACTGGCCGCTGCAAAAGTTAATTTGGGTACTTATTGATTATTACACTCAACTTTATGAGTTGATTTTATCCTGACTAGTAAGATTGTTATATCAGTCTAATTAAAAAAACAGAGTCCTAGCAATCAAAGTTAGTTCTACAAGTGATGCACAGAAAGTCTAATTCAAATGCAGCAAAACTTAATGCATCACAAATTATCAGCTAGATATAAAGTATCCTTTGTTTTATACCAGCCTACCACAAACTATTTATAACAGTTTCACCCCAACTGAGTTCCACAACACATTCGAAAACAGAAAAAGGTTTCCCATACAATAGAGATAACAAATAATATTTTGAAGAAAACTCACAATGTACGTGTCAATGCCATTTATCTATGAGTACCGCCATAGAGTATGAATGGTTGCAACAAAATTCAACAAATTCAAAAATAGCGTAGATGATCAGGAGAGATAAGCACCAGACATCGGTGGTTAAAATGGATAAATATCAACCAACCAATTGGAACTAGTGAAATGTGTTCCATACGAAATTAGTTTCATACTGGTTAGCATTCTCTTTATCTATATAGACTGAGAAGTTAGTTCCTTTTTGGATAAAGAAACTTTAAAAGAAAGAGGAGTAGTACAAGATAGGAGAGCCTCTCATGCTTTGCATGATAAATATAGCACGAGCAGGGAAGAAATATTATTCTGTCCCTAGGAGAAATGCACTGGTAGAAGAAAACATTGGCATTAAAAAGGTCAAAATCTAAAAAAAGAAATCTTCCTGATTTCTTGCCCGCAAACCTTCAGACAGCCATATTTCGAACTGAGGAGAAGAAAGAATTGCTCCTATACTCATTTTACAATTTAACAAAACCACAACCAGTCCTCTCTCCTTCCACATGGCAGAATCACTTCCTGCTCGCTTAAACATTTAAACAATCGGTATAATCAACACCCGCCATGGTATCAAAGAAAGAAAAATTAAACATTCAGAAGATTTTCCTCAACTCAATGAGGAGTTCCTGTCTCAAGCTCTTATTATCACTAGCAATGAAGCAATTTATTACATACAACTCATCATCACTGCCATATCTCACCCATGCCATATTGCCATAGAGCTAATCTTTCCATTTAGCCAAAACCAGCATCCACATAATTCTTACCCCATTGAAACTTCACTCTTCCCCAACATCTTCACCGCTCAATTGCCTCAACGACGGTTTCCTATGCTCGAAGGCAACGCCACAATCGATATGAACCACAATACTGCTAACATTTTGCCCAAAAATTCAAGAATTAAATCACAAAAGAAGCGGTCCGAAGAGTCCTCTAAGCTCATAGCATAATCAAATAGGGTAAGAATAAAAAATCACAAAAATCCTACCATTAACATTAAAATCAGACACCAAGTACATAATTCTCTCAGAAAATAATAATAATAACAAAAATAAACCACAAAATCAGAAAGCAAAAAAACACGTAATTCAAATTAAATTTTAAGAAGGAAAATAGAAAAGTAGTCGAATGAGATAAAAAAGGAAAGGAAATTTGACCTGATGATTTCGGGTTTAGGGTGCAGGAGATTGAAAACGATGACGTTTCAGGAAGATCGCGATGTGAGGAGGAAAGAGTACGACGGTGGAAGCAAGAGGCTCCGTTGGTTTGACCCCGTCGTGGTCTACCTCGCGAGACTTCGAAAGCTGAATGGGTGGGATGGGATGGGATCAAAAGGTTGTGTCCAGCGCGTCGTCGTTTTTGCTGTCACTTGTGCTACACGGATTGTAGGACCTCTCTTTTATGTGATTTGCTAGTTTTTCATATTTTTAGGGCCAAACTAGTGACGTTGGCTAAAAAACCCACCAAATATATTTTGTATTTTGCGTTGGATTACACCATGTGTTAATCTACACTCTACTATGCTTATATAAAAAAAATCCATTTTCGAGGTACCATGCATAAGGAATACTCGCACTAGAGCGTTTGTAGCTAAAATAACATTGTTTCTAATAAAATTATAATTTGAAATTAAATGAATTATCTATATGTGAAATCATTATCATCAGTTTGTTTAAAAAAAAAGTGATCCAAAGAGATGAGGCTTCTATGGTCATAGCAAAGAGTCCATGATAAACCTAATTATCCTCAGTTGTCGATAATTAAATAAATAATTCAAATTTATTTAATCTTATCTGTGAAATAATTATCTTTAATTGTCGAAAATTAAATAAATAATTCAAATTTAATTAATCTTATATGCATTTGAAATCATTGTCGTTAATTTTACAAGTTTTTCAAATCATTATATATAGTACGCAATATCTATTCGATGACTCCTCAACAATATTTTAGAATTTCTGCGAATTTCAATTAATTTTCAATTTTTGTATTTTTTCGTCCTTAAATTCAGCAATTTGTGTGCACCATTTATCAAATTGTAGTTTGTTCAAAATTTTGATCTGTGTGTAACCAATTGTGTGGTTAGGGAGTGGAGAAAGACGAAAGACAATTGAAGGAGTTCATCCCGGCAAAGTAAATAATTCTCAACCATCATTGAGTGTAACCAATTGTGCTGGAGTGGAGAAAGACAAGTGGAAGAGTCCATCCCGATAAAGTAAATAATGCTCAACCATTATTTTTTTTGTAGTAATTGATTCTTCAATTGCAGGTGACAATAGAATGCATCAAAAATCTAATGTTGCATTAATTGTTTCAGGGTGACTATCATAAACTACTAAGGAAGATGATTATTTATTGTAACCTACATCAATGGTCTCTTTAATAACGCAGACAGTGAAAGATGGCGTGTGATGGTGGCCGGTATACCAAATCCTACCGTTTCATTTTCTTCGGAGATTCAAGCTTTAATTTAAGAATACTTCATTTATGATTGTGACAATATAATAATAGGATTTGATTTTTTCTATAATATATTTTGTCTATTTAATAGATAAAAATCATCCTATATAAAAATAGGATTTGATTTTATGCTTGATGTAAATATTTTTTTGTTTTTTTATTGTGACAAGAGAATTAAAACTATTAATAACAAACCAAATGTAATCATCCTATATAATAATAGGATTTGATTTTCCTTCTATAATATATTTTGCCTATTGTAATAGATAAAAATCATCCTATATAAAAATAGGATTTGGGAACCGGTTGGGCAACAAAAAAAAAGGATTTGATAAGCTTGATGTAAATATTTTTTTTTGTTTTTTTATTGTTACAAGAAAATTAAAACTATTAATAACAAACCAATTTTTTTAACAATATTATCTTTCTATTTTTTTTCCTCATATGATATCAACCATTAGTCCGAGATGAATTAATAATTTTAAAAATTAATTGCGAAAAAAAACTAAAAACTATGTTGATAAACTAAATTTATGTTTAGTCATTCACACTGCTATTAACATTTATATTCTCCATATTTATAAAAGTAAGATAGGTATTACTACTTATTATGTAGAAATGTGAGTATATATAAAATCCAATAAAACTTTATTTTTCCACCCTATTATTACATTATCCCACTGCTCTTTAGGTATATAGAGATTACGGCTTATTTAAAAAATATTAAACTAAGAGTCCATCTTCTTTGTTGTTGGCACATGTCTCCATTTTTTAATATTAAGATATGAGAAGTGTTTAAAAAAAATAAAAGAAAATAAAGATTAAGATCCAATAAGATAAAAATAATCATAAAAAATAAAAAAATATTTAGCTTGAGATAAGATAAAAAATTTTAGCATTCAATCTTATTATTAACTTGAGATAAGATAATTGATTAAAAACATAAAAATATTTAATTATTATTAATAACAACATATTTGATAATCATATTTAAAAAAAATACTAATTGTACAAAAAAAAACTACTTCATCCATCACATAAATATAAAAAAGATCAAAATGTTCAATTCTAATTTAATATTTATTTATCATAATAAATTCGATAATCATATATAAAAAAATATTAATGGGTGTGCACTAACGGTGTAACGTTTTTTTACACCATCAGTCCATCATCCATGTAACATCTTGATTTTCTTTTATATTATAAATTTTGAGTTTTATCGAATTAAGTAATTAATTATTTTAATTAATAATTAAAGCGTTGAACATTTTGTTAAAATATCCTATGGTATTTACTAAAGTATATCTTAACTAAATATTTAAAAGTAGATTCATTTAAATTAATTACCCTATTAATAAAAAATAGACTTTCTATTCTTTTATTTTGGTATTTATAAAGATACAATAATAAATAAATTTTTGTTATTTCCTAATCTACTATACTTATATAAAAACATCCCTTTCCTTTTCGAGACACCATGTTTGTTTGCTTAAGGAATACTCGCACCACAACATTTGTAGGTAGATAATATCGTCTTTAATCAAAATTATAATTTAAAATAAATAAATTATCTGTTCAAAATTAATATTTAAAATTAAATAAATTATCTATATGTGGAATATGTTGAATCATTATCCTCAATTTGTTTAAAAAAAATCATTATTCTCAAAAAGATCGATAAACACAAAGAGATGATGTTTGAGCATTATTTATATGTGAAATCATTATCCTCAGTTTGTTAAAAGAAAGAAGTAATCATTATCCTAAAAAAAATATTTTAAAAAAATCACTATATATAATATGATCTTACCTTCATTCTTTACCTTTGTTTCACCTTCAGATCTCTCTACTTCCAAGAATTCTCTAATTTTATTATTTCGTATTTTATGTTCCTAATTATTTATTTCTTATTTTATATTTGATTTTTATTGTGTGTTTGTATAAATTATTTTATTGCATATTTGGTTTTAGTCATAGCCTAATGTCATTGATTGGTCCATATAGCTAACTCTGGGTCTCTCCTTATGGTGATAAAGGCTTGGTTCAGTTGTTGGTGGTTGTTTTATTGCAAATATCCAATATCTTTTGAGAGCATGTAACCATCCTTTTGCATGTTGAAACAATGTATGAATTATGGAATATATACTTATTCAGATTGACATTATATTCATTAAAAAAAAAACAAGATACAAACTACAGATCCAAGATAAAAACAACTAAATTCAATTTTTTTCTGTAATCACTTTATCTAAATGTAATATCGAGATAAATTTATTTGTTTTTTTATCACAATAATTATGAAAAATAATAATTAATATAAAAAGTGTTATATTAAAAAACTGAGGGGTTGATCTATAATAAAACTTAGGGATTATTTGGTTAGGATATTCGGGAATAAAAAATTTTAATGTTATCCACAAATTACAAAAAGGAGATAGATTCAATACTTATAAAACATATAAGAAAAAGAATTTGCATATCTCATCTAGAAATTTCCACGTAATCCATGGAGAGATCATAAATCTGTATAGGTTGATGGGTTTGAAGTATACATCATAGCTCACAAACTTCCCTTAATATTTGACACAGTACGTCAACTCTAAAGCTAAACTAGAAAAAAATATATATTTAAAATTTAAATGATAATTATAATAAAAAAATATAATAAAGGTAGATTATCTTATAAAAATGACAATTTTTTTACATAATTTTATATTATTTATTATTATAAGCTCATTTTTTAATTTTACCTGAGACAATTTTTAAACCAAACAATATTTTATCAGTATTGCAATATCGAAATTAAGAATATTCCAATATTTTTTTAAAAGTAAAACAAATTAAATACTAATAAAGTTTAGATTTTTTCAAACATTACAAATAATATGGATATATGATTAAATATAATGATTATCATTTTGTAAAAATTTTGCAATGGATAAATACTTTAGTTGTTATAATCTCTACAAAAAAATTGTAACAGATTAAAAACAAAAAAAATTGTAACATTTCAAAAGTTGAAAAAAAAAATAATTCAAGATGATTAGAACAATTATGATAAAGAATTTTTAGGACCAAATCTTATGATTAAAATTTGAGATAAGATAAATGATGAAAAATATCAAAATATTTAAATATGAATAATAATAATAATAATTATAATAATAATAAATGTGATAATCATATCAAAAAGACGATAATTTATATTCAAAAAATACTAAATTATCACGTCTCATGAAATATGAAATATTTTGATTTATCCTTAAATATACTCATAATACCATCAAACAAAAAAAATATTAAAAAAAAGTTTAATTTTGATTCCACTCCAATTAATCATAATATCATAATAAACGTAATAATAATATATAAAAAGTGTTACTTCATCGATCAACTAAATAAGAAATACATTAATTTAATACTCATCTATATATAAACAAATATAATATTAAAAATATAAAAAAAGAGCCGTCATTATATTCCTTATAAAATGCAATGTGTTAATTAATCAAGGCAGCCAAAATAACAAGTTCAATGTCGTCTTCATCTCGTATGAAATATGAAATATTCTAATTTATCCTTATATTTACTTATAATACCACCAAACAAAAAAGATGAAAATATTTAAATATGATTTACTTTTGATTCTTTAAAATAAAGTTAATAATCATATAAAAATATTATTTTATCTATTAAATAAATAAGGAAGATATCAGATAAAAAGTGTTACTTTTTATTTATACAAGAAAGTACAATATTTCTCAACAAACTCATTTAAATTAATTTTTTTAAGTGTAGTGTTTGATTTAAGTTTTTGCCTTTTTGTATAATTTTTTTATTGTTGTGTAATAATAATCTTTACTTTAAAATATTTAATATAAAAAATTAAATTATCAATAACCCGTGCATTGCACGGGGTGAGAGCTAGTATCTAACTAATTTCTAACTTTATAGTTTTCCTATATGAAGCTATATGATACTAAAATCCTATTATTAATATTTTTAGGCATAAATAAATAAGTGAAAGTATATGTTAAAAAAAAAAAGAGAGAGAGAGAGAGATATGTGTATGTGTGTGCTGTGTAGTTGAGGGAAAGGAACCCTAAATTTTGGTTCCAGCCGCCACCCCCTCCTCATACCTTCTTCTTCCTTTTGGCCCCTTGGTCCCTCTCTCTCTCCTTGTTCCTCTCTCTTCGCCGCCAGCCACCCTCGCTCACCATCATCGGCGACGTCGCCCCCGCCAGGGACGAAGCTCGTGCCACCCCTTTCCTCCCTCACGGTCCCTGTTTCTCTCTTCAATTGGAGCCGTTGACCATCACCAAGGACATGGACATCAAATCGCGAATCAGACCGAGCCGCTGCTACCCAAGATCGAATCGCCACCAACGGAGCTTTCCGCGTCTCTCTCTCTCTCTTCTCCCACAATCGCCGCTCAACACTGTCGATGTCGCCACCAACAAGTGTCGTCGCCGTCGCGCGTTCTCTCCACAGTCGCGACTCGCGACGCATTGCCGTTGTTCCTCTCCTCCATCGCGAGCCACCGCTGTCCTCGCTGCCCCTCGAGTCGCGACCCGCCACCTCTTTCCTCTCTCCGGTGCATGTTGCTGCTGCTAAGGACCGAGGTCGCCACCGACGCCGGTATCACCGTCTGCCACCGTTGCGGGTTCGAGCTAAACTGCCACATTTGGGGACACTACTGTACGATGAACAAGATCCTGGTGGAGCAAGAACCAAATTAATCTCCCCCCTCCCGTTGTTTCAAAATCAGTTTGGAGGGTAAATCCCTAATACCTTCTAACTACTCTATGTTGTGTTTTAATTATAATTATAATTATAATAATATTAAAAATATTGGTAATAATTATAAAGTGTTAAATTGTTTTGGAAAGTTAGTGTTTTGGAACTTTATTATTGTTTTGGAAATTTGATGGTAGTATGAGTTCATATTAAGTTTAATATATCGTTGTTGATAATAACTCTGTTAGTTGCTTTGACTCGTTATAATACCGGGTTAATGGTTATGTCGAACGATTAGTTTTAAAAGTATTTTGTTAAATGCGTTGGGTTCCTAAGTAATTGAGTTGTAGGTTAGTTGGGCTGGATTATCCCTGAACTAACAATACACCAATTAAATAGGAATCCGACATATATTCGACATATATACATTAATTCAGGTTAAAGGCTTGAACTTTAATTTCGAATTGAAAGGAAGTGTAATTGCCTGAACGTTAGAAATGTGACTTTTACTTATTTTGAATCGAGGGCATTTCCTTTTGATTCGGAATTAATAATGTCAAGTAACATTAGCATTTGATTTTGTGAGTTATTATCAAAGTAATGTGATTTTGATTTGTTTTGATAGATTATATTAGTTTTGAAAGTTAAAGTGTTTTTAATAAGGAACCGTACTATTTTATCGAGAATGCAATGGTTCTAAGTTTAATTTTCATTTGACTTGGGTTTATGATTTACGTTCAAACAATCTTTTGATTTGATAACCTAACAAAATACGATATATTGATATTTATCAGTTTTGGATATTCAAATTAAAGTTGTTTATTTTGAATTCCATAGCTAAATCCCCTATTACGTAAAGTTTGAAAGTATTTGTTTTAAATATGATTTTGATGTGTTTTCACGCTGATATTAGTTTACTAAATGATATTAAAATATGTTTTTGAGAACATCAAATGACCCCCTTCTTATTTCTGTTAGTTTACTCCACGTATAAGGTAAAATATATTTTTATAACGTATTGAATCAAACCACAAATCCAATGCCGATACTGGTTTAGTAAATAAAAGCATATGCGTGGTTGTTTCTCTATCATGTTTAAGTAGGATTTGACACATTATATTGATTATTATTTATTTTATATAATATGATTAGATGACGAAGGATCTTTAGAACTTGTCGCCGCGCGTAAACAATGGACTCGGATACTTTTGGATATTATCATACAAAAGGCGCATGTCTTTGGAAAGGCAAGGTAAGGGGGTTGGTATTGGCTTGTCTTAGAAAAGGGTTTCTAGCTAGTTAGTATATAATGCCTTGCTAAGGTTTAGGTGTGTTTGTGTAGTGATTAGGAAACCCTAAGGTAGAGAACAATAATAATAGTTTAATTTAGATAAATAAAATAATTGAACCCTATAGGTAGTGCTAGTGACTAAATCATAGGCTAAATGCTAAATGTGAATATGAATGCTTGACAATGATGAACATGAATTTGTGTTAATATTTGCAAATAATTGTGTGCTTGATAGATGATGTGTATGTTGAATTTGACATGTGCTAATTAATAATTGGAAGTTAAAATATTAATTAAGAAAAAGTCATGTATGTTGAAACTTGAAAACAATAATATGAGACATAAAATCAAATAAAAGGGAATGCAGTGTGATTAATCCTTGGAAGCACCGGCACACTAGGTTCCCTGCTAGGTGTTACAGTTAGTCCTATTAGGGCCAATTGCCTATCAGGCCAATTGCCCATTAGGTCCAAATAGCCCCGTTAGGCGTCGGTGTGCCAATGGATCAATTCACTGGACAACTTAAAAGGAATAAGTCATGAACTGGAATGAAGGGAAATGAATTAAATAAATTAATAAGCATAGTCCTAACGGGTGATGCCTAATGGGTGCAAAGTCCTGACAGGTGTAAAGTCCCTAACGGGTGTTCCAATTGCCTAGTGTAACACCCTATGATTAATTACCCTTAATTCCCCCTTATATTAAAATATGAGCTTAAAAATTCCTTTTTAAATTATGAAAATCAACCGTCAAACGGACGGAGTTTCGTTTGTTTTTCGGACTTTTCTAAATCTTCAACCTGATAAACATATTTTAAATGATATCAACAGGAGCCAGCAGGGCTCAAATATGAATATATAGAGATCACATAGTTGCCCCATGGGCTCAAGTGTAAAACATCAGCATCAGTTTGTCAGAGTGCCAGCAAAATGCTAAGTATGTAAATCAAGAGGCCATAATCGACAACTATGCCCAAAAGAAATGAATCATAACCCATGCACAAAAGAAATTGTCCTAAGCCTCACTCAAAAAGCATATACAGCTCATACACATCCAATAATACGGAGGCTTAGGTCAAAAATAAAAATATCTAATTCCCATAACCCTACTCTCCCTGTGAGGGAGAGTGCACCTGCTCGGCCGGGGGCTGTGCAATCTCAATCTCTGTACCTGTAAAGAATAGTAAGGGAGTGAGCATTGCACATGAAATAGGAAAGCAGTTTCTCATTAGACATAATTACCCACTAAGTCAGACACAATTATCACTTAGGTCATATAGCACAATTTATTCACAGACAATTATCATGCATTCACACTTTGGCAATCCATTTCAGATTTCATTTATATTTCTCATTTCTTATCATTTTGTTTCACCTTTCATCTTTTTAGTTCCATTTTCATTACCTTCACTTACTCATATTTCAGTTTTCAACTCATAACCATAAGTCATACACTTTTTCGAAATCATACACCGTATGTCACCTCACAATCAGAGGCTAACATACCCAAATAACATCGTATGTCTCCTCACGGTCAGAGGACAACATACACACATCTCATCATCTTTAAAATCGTTTTATCTTTTCTTTACCATTAGGGATTAGCGCACCTGTTAGGCATTTCACACCCACTAGGACTTTCACCCAATCCAGGTAACTTGCCACCTATTAGGCCACGGTTGACACCCATTAGGACTAAAAACAACATCTCAACTCTTTTACCATCACATTCACATTTTCTATTTTTCAAAACTTTTATTATTGTGCAGCATGATTGATCCATTGGATACCCCCGCCTAACGGGCATTTACGGGACCTAATAGGTAACTTGCACCGAGATTGGGTAACTTGTGCCTAATGGGTAACTTGCACCTAACAGGGCACCTAATGGGTCGGTGTATCCCAAGGATCAATCATAGATGCAACTTTAATTATTCTTATAATTCTATTTATTTACATTCAAGACATTTATCACACTTACAAACATTGGCAACATTATTTGCATTATCACATAAAAGTAAAATCCACACATACTTCAAAAAATTCACAAATTAATTCAATTGCTCACATTAACAGATATTCACCAACTCAATCAACATTTAATATAAAGAACATTTAGCATCAAAACATACCAATTTCTTTGCATTCTCAAAGTTTACTTTTTATTTCTTTACCTAAATCAAACTATTCCATTCCTTCATAATCCTAGGGATTTAATAACACCAAAGTAAACATATAAATCCTAGCAAGCTCTTATGAACTAATTAGAACCTATTCCCTAGAACAAACCAATGCTCACTATATTCACTCCCTTACCTTAACCAAGGAGAGATAGAGTGAAACCAAGCCCTAGCTTCTAGCCCCCAAAATCAAGAGCTCCAAAGGAAAGAGAGGGAGTTGAGTGGTCTTGAGCTTCCTTAAATCACAAGAACAAAAAATAATCATGAGATTGTGGAGCTCCTTGAAGTGAGGTTCAATATTTCAACAAGACTAGCAAATGAAAGGGGAAAATTCGTATGGACCCCTAAGTGAGGAGAGAAATTCGTATTTGAGAGGGAATGAAGAATCAAGGATTTAAATACTTACTTGGAGGCAACAATAAAAGATTTTGATGTTGGATTTGTTGGAAGAGAAGTGGTGTTGATAGTGAGAATGCCCTAGAAAGAGAGTTGAATTTCAAGGAGGGGAAAGGAGAAATTGTAGCTCCCATTCCATGGCTTGATTCTTATGAGGATGATGATGGAGATGATTTGTGTTGGTTGATGAGGATTTGTTCTTGGATCCTTGGAGAATGAAATGAGAGGGATGATGTTTGTAATGTTGTGTGGTGTGTGGTGACTTGCTCCCCCAATCCTTTTATGTTTTCTGGCCCTAAACACTCCCATCGTGTGGTTGGGGTGCCAAAACTTGGCCCCCAAGATCTGATCGTGCGGCTGGAGACACACCAGCTGATGCGCGCGCGCCTGAGCGCGGTCGAGTGCGCCTGAGCGCGGCGAGGCACCAGCTCTCATTCTGGTGCGTGTTGGGCGCGCCTGGGCGTGGGCCTGGCATGCCTGGGCGCGCTAGGACTGCTATTTGGTCACTTAATTTTCCATACTTTAAACTCCCATAACTTCTTCGTTACCCGTTGGATCTTGCTCAAACTTTAAGGCAAGGTTTCTAAAAATCCGAACTTCATATCCAACGGTGGAATTTTCGTCTGGAGTTGTAAATCTTTTATTCCTAATTTTTTTCCTTATATCTTATAACTTTTATCATTTAACATCTATTTAATGTTTAATTAACTCTCAACTTAATCTTTCCTTCACCCTCACTTTCTAAGTCTATTAACATAGAACCTAAACTTAGAAATTTAATTGAGGATGTTACAATTCTCTCCCACTTACCAGAATTTCGTCCTCGAAATTCAGCCGTCCTGAAACAACTGAGGATAAGACTCCTTCATGTTGCTCTCCAGCTCCCAAGTAGCCTCTTCCATGTTGTTTCTGTTCCAAATCACCTTCACCAATGGAATTTCCTTGCCCCGGAGCTGCTTAATCTGCCTGTCCTCAATTCTGATCGGGAGGATCTCAAAAGTAAGATTCTCCTTCAAAGGCAAATTGTCAGCTGCTACCACATGGGAGGGATCATGAATGTACTTCCTCAGCTGGGAAACATGAAATACACCATGAAGTCTAGACAAGTGTGGAGGCAAAGCAATCCTGTACGCCAAAGGCCCAACTCTTTCCAGAATCTCATAAGGTCTAACAAACCTCGGAGTCAGCTTCTTTGACTTGATTGTCCGACCAATGCCAGTGGTAGGGGACACCCTAAGAAACACATGATCACCCACATCAAACTCTAGGGGTCTCCTACGCTTATCTGCATAGCTCTTCTGCCTATCTTGAGAAGTCTTCATCTTATCCTTTATCATAGTGATCTTCTCAGTGGTTTCTTGCACCAATTCCGGTCCCGTCAACAAGTTATCCCCAATCTGGAACCAACAAAGAGGCGTTCTACACTTTCTACCATAGAGTGCCTCAAAAGGTGCCATGCCAATGCTAGAATGAAAGCTGTTATTATACGTGAACTCCATCAATGGCAACAACTTCTCCCAACTATCAGCCTGCTCTAGAATACAAGCCCTCAACAGATCCTCCAAAGTCTGAATAGTACGCTCAGACTGCCCATCAGTTTGAGGATGATAGGCTGTACTAAACTTCAACTTAGTACCCAAGGCCTGCTGAAGACTCTGCCAAAATCTGGACAAAAACCGTGGATCACGATCAGACACAATACTAGAAGGCACACCATGAAGCTTCACTATGTCCCGGATATACAACTGTGCCAACTTCTCTAGTGTGTACTTCTTATGGATGGGGATAAAGTGAGCACACTTTGTCAAACGGTCTACAACAACCCATACACCATCACAACCTGCAGCAGTTCTAGGTAGACCTGCCACAAAGTCCATGACTATGCTATCCCACTTCCATTCAGGGATGTCAAGTGATCGCAATGGACCACCTGGCTTCTGATGCTCAATCTTCACCTTCTGACAGGTCAAGCAGTGAGAAACATCGTCGGCGACATCAGACTTCAACCCTGGCCATCAATAGATCCTCTTCAAATCCTGATACATCTTTGTTGTACCGGGATGGAAACTCATTTTTGTTTGGTGAGCTTCCCACAATATGTCTCTTCGAATCTGAAAGTCCATCGGAACACATATTCTGCCTCTGAATCTGATGATTCCATCTGCTCCTTTGATGAAATCAGGTTCCTCTTTACTTGCTGCCCCTTCCAGCAACTTATGGAGCTCTTCATCATCTGCTTGTCTTTCCTTAATCAAATCCATCAAATCACTAGTGACCTGCAACTTTTACAGAACAATACTTTTCTCTTTCACCAGCATGTTCAAGTTGAGATCACTGAACTCCTGAATCAGCTGCATCTCTTTCACCATCATATTGCTAACATGCAAAGTCTTGCGACTTAGCGCATCAGCTACCACGTTAGCTTTTCCCGGATGGTATTGAAGATGGAAATCATAATCTTTTAGAAATTCCATCCATCTCCTTTGTCGCATATTCAAGTCTTTCTGATCAAAGAGATAGCGGAGACTTTTGTGATCGCTGAAGACTTCAAACTTCGTGCCATACAAATAATGTCTCCAAATTTTCAATGCAAAGACAACAGCTGCTAACTCCAGATCGTGTGTCGGGTAATTCTGTTTATGCTGTCTCAACTGTCTAGATGCATACGCTATGACTTTGCCCTGCTGCATGAGCACACAACCCAAACCTTGCTTTGAGGCATCAGAATAAACATCAAAAGGTTGGGCCGGATCCGGTAAAACTAAAACAGGCGAGCTAGTCAGTCTCCTCTTCAACTCCTGGAAACTGTCTTCACATTGCTGGGACCACTGGTAGGGAACATCTTTTCTAGTCAACATAGTCAGTGGAAGAGCCAGCTTGGAGAATCCTTCAATGAATCTCCGATAATACCCTGCCATACCAAGAAAACTCCTGATTTCTGTCACTGTTGTGGGTCTCTCCCACTTCAACACTGCTTCCACCTTGGAGGGATCGACTACAACTCCCTGAGCAGAAATAACATGACCAAGAAAATGAACCTCATTCAACCAAAAGCTACACTTGGAAAGCTTTGCATACAATTGTTTTTCCTTGAGAACCTGTAGCACGATCCTCAAATGCTCCTCATGCTCACCTGGACTCTTAGAATAGATGAGAATGTCATCAATGAACACTATTACAAAAGAATCCAAATAAGGCATGAAGATTCTGTTCATATAATCCATAAACACTGCAGGAGCGTTAGTTAGACCAAATGGCATCACAACATATTCAAAATGCCCATACCGCGTCCTAAATGCAGTTTTAGGAATATCCTCCTCACGGATACGAATTTGGTGGTATCCCGATCGGAGATCAATTTTAGAAAATACTGCTGCACCCCGTAGCTGGTCAAGCAAATCATCAATGCGAGGAAGCGGATACTTATTCTTCACCGTCACTGCATTCAGCTGCCTGTAATCCGTGCACATCCGGAGGCTACCGTCCTTTTTCTTAACAAAAAGAATCGGAGCGCCCCAAGGTGATACACTTGGCCTAACCAACTTCTTGGCCAACATTTCCTCTAGCTGCTTCTTCAACTCCTCTAATTCAGGAGGTGCCATTCTGTATGGTGCTATAGAAATTGGGCCGGCACCGGGCTTTATATCAATACCAAACTCTACTTCTCTTTTAGGGGGCAATCCAGGAATCTCTGCAGGAAAGACTTCCAGGAACTTGCAGACAATTGGAATTTGACTAACATCAGAAACTTCCTCAACATCCATGGAAGATAAAGAAGGGTCACCAAAAACAACGGCCTTCTGACGACAATTAATCAACACATGATGTTGAGTCATCCAATCCATCCCCAAGATGATGTCTAACTTTTTCAGAGGCAAACAAATCAGGTTCACCTTGAAATCCCGCTCTAAGACTCGGAGTGGACATGCTAAACACATCTGGTTAGTCTCAACAGACGAGTTAGTAGGCGTAGAGACTGACAACTTAAAAGGCATTTCTACTGTTGACATCCCTAGCCTCTTCATGCAGCTAATAGAAATAAAAGAATGTGATGCTCCGCAATCAAATAATACTCCACAGGTGTTACCATGAATAGAACAAGTACCTCTGATCAACTCGTCCTCCTCTGTCACTTCTTCACCATCCAGAGTGTAAACCTTGCCCTTTTGCATGGGCAGACTTGCACCAGCTTGCAGTGCCTTAGCAACATTAACTTCTTTCTTCAAAGTGCTCTTGGGACAGCGAGAAGCAAAATGACCTGGCTGTCCACACTGGAAACAAAGCCCCTCACCTCGACCTGAGCCAATGTTCCAGCACACTCCTCTGTGATACCTCCCACAATGCTGACAAAGGGGGGAGGGAGGACCAATAGTAACTGCTGGCTGCCCAATACCTCTTGGAGCTGCAGAGGGGGATCATTCTTCCGGAATCTAGACATCCAATCTATATCCACAGGAGCTGGTGGAGGGTTCAGTGTCGCCGCCGCTGCTGCTACTGCTGCAATGTTGTTAGCTTGGTTCTATTGCAACTGCGCCATAGCTGCTGCATGATCTTGCTGCATCTGTGCCTGCGCTTGTTGCATTTGCACCTGATTCTGCTGCATTTGGGCCATGGAGGTGGCCTGATCCTGATTCATCTTCATGAGATTCTCCAAAATAGCAGCCATGCGATCATCACCTCCACGACGTCCCGCCATACTGCTAAGTCATGGAGCAAATATTCCGTTAAATTGCTAATACTAACAATTAAATAAACTCCTTATTCTTGGGTCCTAGACTCTTAACTAACACATTAGTTACTCGCTTGGTTAGTAACCATTGGAGATGTGAGTCCACACTCCAAAAGGCCGAGGGAAACTTCTTTGATACCATAAATGTAACACCCTATGATTAATTACCCTTAATTCCCCCTTATATTAAAATATGAGCTTAAAAATTCCTTTTTAAATTATGAAAATCAACCGTCAAACGGACGGAGTTTCGTTTGTTTTTCGGACTTTTCTAAATCTTCAACCTGATAAACATATTTTAAATGATATCAACAGGAGCCAGCAGGGCTCAAATATGAATATATAGAGATCACATAGTTGCCCCATGGGCTCAAGTGTAAAACATCAGCATCAGTTTGTCAGAGTGCCAGCAAAATGCTAAGTATGTAAATCAAGAGGCCATAATCGACAACTATGCCCAAAAGAAATGAATCATAACCCATGCACAAAAGAAATTGTCCTAAGCCTCACTCAAAAAGCATATACAGCTCATACACATCCAATAATACGGAGGCTTAGGTCAAAAATAAAAATATCTAATTCCCATAACCCTACTCTCCCTGTGAGGGAGAGTGCACCTGCTCGGCCGGGGGCTGTGCAATCTCAATATCTGTACCTGTAAAGAATAGTAAGGGAGTGAGCATTGCACATGAAATAGGAAAGCAGTTTCTCATTAGACATAATTACCCACTAAGTCAGACACAATTATCACTTAGGTCATATAGCACAATTTATTCACAGACAATTATCATGCATTCACACTTTGGCAATCCATTTCAGATTTCATTTATATTTCTCATTTCTTATCATTTTGTTTCACCTTTCATCTTTTTAGTTCCATTTTCATTACCTTCACTTACTCATATTTCAGTTTTCAACTCATAACCATAAGTCATACACTTTTTCGAAATCATACACCGTATGTCACCTCACAATCAGAGGCTAACATACCCAAATAACATCGTATGTCTCCTCACGGTCAGAGGACAACATACACACATCTCATCATCTTTTAAATCGTTTTATCTTTTCTTTACCATTAGGGATCAGCGCACCTGTTAGGCATTTCACACCCACTAGGACTTTCACCCAATCCAGGTAACTTGCCACCTATTAGGCCACGATTGACACCCATTAGGACTAAAAACAACATCTCAACTCGTTTACCATCACATTCACATTTTCTATTTTTCAAAACTTTTATTATTGTGCAGCATGATTGATCCATTGGATACCCCCGCCTAACGGGCATTTACGGGACCTAATAGGTAACTTGCACCGGGATTGGGTAACTTGTGCCTAATGGGTAACTTGCACCTAACAGGGCACCTAATGGGTCGGTGTATCCCAAGGATTAATCATAGCTGCAACTTTAATTATTCTTATAATTCTATTTATTTACATTCAAGACATTTATCACACTTACAAACATTGGCAACATTATTTGCATTATCACATAAAAGTAAAATCCACACATACTTCAAAAAATTCACAAATTAATTCAATTGCTCACATTAACAGATATTCACCAACTCAATCAACATTTAATATAAAGAACATTTAGCATCAAAACATACCAATTTCTTTGCATTCTCAAAGTTTACTTTTTATTTCTTTACCTAAATCAAACTATTCCATTCCTTCATAATCCTAGGGATTTAATAACACCAAAGTAAACATATAAATCCTAGAAAGCTCTTATGAACTAATTAGAACCTATTCCCTAGAAAAAACCAATGCTCACTATATCCACTCCCTTACCTTAACCAAGGAGAGATAGAGTGAACCCAAGCCCTAGCTTCTAGCCCCCAAAATCAAGAGCTCCAAAGGAAAGAGAGGGAGTTGAGTGGTCTTGAGCTTCCTTAAATCACAAGAACAAAAACTAATCATGAGATTGTGGAGTTCCTTGAAGTGAGGTTCAATATTTCAACAAGACTAGCAAATGAAAGGGGAAAATTCGTATGGACCCCTAAGTGAGGAGAGAAATTCGTATTTGAGAGGGAATGAAGAATCAAGGATTTAAATACTTACTTGGAGGCAACAATAAAAGATTTTGATGATGGATTTGTTGGAAGAGAAGTGGTGTTCATAGTGAGAATGCCCTAGAAAGAGAGTTGAATTTCAAGGAGGGGAAAGGAGAAATTGTAGCTCTCATTCCATGGCTTGATTCTTATGAGGATGAGGATGGAGATGATTTGTGTTGGTTGATGAGGATTTGTTCTTGGATCCTTGGAGAATGAAATGAGAGGGATGATGTTTGTAATGTTGTGTGGTGTGTGGTGACTTGCTCCCCCAATCCTTTTATGTTTTCTGGCCCTAAACACTCCCATCGTGTGGCTGGGGTGCCAAAACTTGGCCCCCAAGATCTGATCGTGCGGCTGGAGACGTACCAGCTAATGCGCGCGCGCCTGAGCGCGGTCGAGTGTGCCTGAGCGCGGCGAGGCATCAGCTCTCATTCTGGTGCGTGTTGGGCGCGCCTAGGCGTGGGCCTGGCACACCTGGGCGCGCTAGGACTGCTGTTTGGTCACTGATAAATTGCAGAAAAAAACAAGTTCAGTTCAGTTCAAGAATTACATGGAAATCTAGATACACAGAATTCAATCTAAGGTAATCAATTACTAATCAATTAAACAGAAATATAGAGAACGTAAATGAAATTTCCCAATCTAAACCTATAACCAATAACTTTTGCAAGATTCAAATTAATAACGAAAAGTAAAGAGCGAAAATAACAAGAACACGCGAAGATTTTATCCTGGTTCACTCACAACCACCGTGAGCTACATCCAGTCCTCCTTCTCTGACTTGGGAGATTTGCTTCACTAAGAAATAAAGAAGTTAGTACAATATGAGTTAGAATTCCTCACAACTCTCAATCCTAACCTTTTTCTCACGATGTACCAAATCGTTGAAAATCTACCCAAACTCTTTATTTCTTGTTCTTGTTTCTCTTGATTGAAGGTCACCTTCAATCCTCTTTAGCTTTTAGCATTGACACCTTCAAAGCCCAAGATATTGCTCAACCTTGCTCCTTTTCAATTTGCTCAATTGAAAACTCTTTTGTTGAATATCTTCAATGTAACCTCAATCGTTACTAATCGATCCAACTAAGAATATTAAAAGCACTTAGAATCTCAATTAACACAATAAGAACAAAATGTGTATTAGAATTGAGATTTCAAAAGAATATGATAGAGAATGAATTTGTCACAGAATAATAGCTCAACAAAGTTTGAAAGATAGTGAAAATATGCTCTTGAAAGTTTGAAGTTCGTAACCTTTTTCAAAACACATAAGAAAAGCTTTTATTTATTCTAATATAACAGCCCTTAATCGATTAAAGGGTACCTTAATCGATTAACCACTGTTAACATAATATATTAATTAAAATTGCACACGTGTTAATCGATTAACCTGTGGTTTAATCGATTAACCACTGTAAAAATGTTTTTCTTTTATTTGCAAGTTTCACTTGTAAGTTTTAATAAAACTTTGAGCTAATATTCTCTATCATAGTAATCTCAATTCTTAAACATATTAAATTCTTATTAGATCATATTGAGATTAACTAACCTAATCTACCCAACACTCATGTAATAAAAGAATAATAAACAATATAATATACATATATGAATGCTAAGATAAACTAGTCTTCTTCTTGATATGTTGTTGTAGGTTGTATATAAATCTTGTCTTCATCAAAACATAATTGAACACTTGAGTCTTCAATCTCCCCCTTTTTGATGAATGACAAACCTTCACCTTTGTTTAGATACTCCCCCTAAATGTAAGCACACTTAGGAAGTTCAACCTACAAAACAAATCAAAACCTTTCTCCCCCTTTTGGCATTATCAAAAAAATATAACAATAAAAGCTTTGCCAAAAGTGAGAATATCAAGTATAACTAATATCCAGACCAGAATTCAGTACTAGCAAACTAATATGCACACAATCCATAGAGTAAATATCACCATAAACTACAGAAATTGGTGCATAAACCATCAAAACATAAAACCAGTACAAAACATGTCCATAAAATAGCATAAAAACCAATACAAGACCATAAAACCAAGTCTAAAACGGAGAGAATAAAACATAAAACCAGAAAACAGAAACATAACTACGAAACATGTCCAGAGATAAGTGAAAAACATAATATCAGAACAGCAGAAATCTAAGGTAGTGGTTGTGGAAAAAGACGCCCAAGAGCACCGAAAAAGCGATCCTCCATAGCCTGTTGGCGAAGCGCCATATCCGCAAAGCCTTTCTCAAGAAGTTGTTGTTGACGATTCTCCATAACTTGAAATCACTCATCAATCTATGCAGAAAGGCTATCATGAAGTGCGCGGTAATCAAATCCGGTGTCAGCTCTAGGAGGAGGGGGTTGCTCTTGTTGTTCATCATCCGAAATATTCATGAAATCATCAATGTCAATGCCATCCGGAGGAGGAGGAGCAGAAGTGCCAGCAGCGTCTTGTTGTTCCATTTGTGCTGTAACATCCTGAGTTTTATATTAGCGTAGAAATGTTAGAATTTGGTAATTTAGTGGTTAGAAAATGTATAATAATAGAAATATTATAATTAAATATTTACAACTTTAAACACAAAAGTGACCGTTGGATATGAAGATAAGGATTTTAGAAAGCTTGCTTTCAAATTTGAGCAAGATCCGACGGTTAACGAAGAAGTTATGGAGTTTTGAAGGGGAAAGAAAATGAATATAAGAGAACTGGGCAAAAGACTAGAGTATTTCAAGAAATACTCGACTGTTTTGGGTAAAAAGACTAGAGTATTTTCAAAAAGACTCGAGTATTTTCATCAGAACAGCAAAATAAAACTACGAATTTAGCCAATCCTCACTGATTTCCTCTTTCCTTTCTCTCGACCCTTCTTCCCTCACTCATGCCCTAAAACCCTAAAACTCCAAATCAACACCAAACCTCATCAAATAATCATCATATAATCTCTTCCTATCAATTCCCTATCAATTTCTACCTCTAAAATCACAATTACTCTCATTTCCCATCAAAATCCCAAATCCCATCATGAAACCCTAACTTCTAAAAATTTGGGGCTTTTGTCTTGAAGTTAAATTAGAAGCTTATTAAGTCTTAAGGAGCAAGAAGCAAGGAACACAAATGAGGATTTGTGGCTATTGTTTGGATTTGGAGCTCTCTCCCTCTATCTCCTTATGGCTCCTCTTCAAAGTTGGTAAGAGGGAGTACTTTGGTTTAAATTAGAGGGAGGATTTAATCATAGTAATAAGAGTATAATTAAGTGTATATGTATGTGTTTGTTAGGTATTTGAAATACTTGATAGGAATTATAGCCTGAAAACCCTAGGTATATGCTTGATGTATATGTGTATTATATGTGCTTATGCTTTGAAATATATATACTATGCTATGTGTGCTTAATATCTTTGATTATATGTTGTTGTATTTAATGTCCTTTGAACTATGAATAATGTAAATATGTTTATATGTTACACCTAATACTTAATATACATAATTGGAAATAATTGTGTACAAGTTGGAATAAAGCATTCTTAATTGAGTTTGAATCCAAAACAACATGATTTATAAAAGAATAAGGGGTTCAAATTCAATTAGGATAAGATTATAAGCTTGCATCATGCATGGAGAAAAGGTGGACGTTAGGAGTAGGGGAAAAATATAAGTATAACGTGAAGGCAAGAGTAACTAGATTGTGTTATTGAAACAATCGCCGAGAATTGTTATGGAAAACTTTGATCTTCCAAAGGACACGGGTTCGCAACCCGTGTTGGGGATTGGTTTTATGCAAACCATGATAATTCTGTCAGTTACTTTGGCTTTTCGTGGCCGGTCAATGGTGATCCCTGCTATAGCCTATTTGGTGTAATCAAACCAAATTGTACGAAGAACGATTCGTGAAGTACTGTGCAAGCCAAGTGTTTGGAGGGGTACTACTATCGGTCGGTTTTTCCTCAGAGTGGAGGGTGATGTGAGGAAAATGAAAATGTGCAAAGTAAAGCAAAGTAAAGTAAAGCAAAGCAAAAGTGAAAGAAAAGAAAAAGAAGAAGTACATGCATAAGATGAGCATACATTTGCATATATATAAATGCAGTGAAATGAAAAAGTATAATATTGGATTCAAGGATTAAATCAAAATGAGCGACGTTGCATTCATCCAACTATGAATATGTGATTATAGTTAGTAATATATTAATGTTATTTATATTTTGATGATGCATTTATTTATGCCTTATTATTGTTTTTAAGTGCTTTCTTTGATTTAAATTCAAATTACTCACCTCTTAAGTTGACCATTTTAGGTACACCTTGGAGAAAGACGTTCATATCTTCTATGCCGAGAAAGTATACTCTCACCTAAAGAGAGTATGTTATTGGTTGGGACCTTCTTGGTCTCATCCTTATTGCAATCATTCTAGGATTTTATAATGTAATATAATTTCATTAATTAAAGTTGTATTTAAGTAAAAATAAAAAAAAATTATTCCAAGTTGAGCTCACCTTTATTTTGTAAACGGACTTTATAAGGATTTTATTAAAGGTAGTAGTGATTGTGAAGGATATCTATATATATCCTCTCCTGCGGAAGTTAAATAGTACCACAATCACTTATAATGTAATTACAGATTTTAATTATGTATGTATATACTATTCTGGTTCTGACAGGTTCAAAACCTTTATTTTGGGAAAGGTCCATAATACAAACGAAACTCTGCCAAATTTTCTATAAAAATATTAAATTTTTCTTATAAACATTACTATTAAATATTATATTTTTAGTATAAAAAGTAGGATGTTAAATGTGCCATTTGCCGAGCCAATTCCTCCTCGGTACGTTGTTGCACCTTTAGTGCTTGCACCTCTTGTTTCCACATCCATTTGTTAGCACTAGGATATTCCTGAAGACCTTGTGCCCTTGAAATTGAAGCATTGAGACAATTTTGTTCGTCCACCACAGTTTCTGGCTCATCATCCGAAATTGGAACACCATAGTACAATAGCAATCTTGTCACCATCATAGGATAAGGTAAAGTTGCAGAACCACTTGAACCAGCAGCAATAAGCATTTTGTCAATAACTACTCTTGCCCAATTTATCGGAATGTGATGTTTTATACCATAGAAAATTCTCATTTCGTCGTCGTTTGCTTGACCAAAGTTTTGAGAGGACTTGGGCATTAAGCAGTAAGAAATCACATATAGCAGCATCCTATTATCAACCGTCATAAGACCAACACTCTTAGTACCTTTGACCCAATTTTGACCCTCCCGCAAAGTTTGCTTAAACACCATAGCGGGATCAACATCAGTTAGAGTGTCATCATCTCTATCATTCAAAAATGTTCCAGAAGTACTCAAATCAAACAGTTGAAGCAGATGTGAGGGCTTAATAATGCACAATTTACCATTAACCACAGTTTTATATTTCCCATCAATCACCTTCAAATTTGCATAAAACTTCCTAATTAGTCTAGGATAATAATTTGAACGATGGCTAAGAAATTTTGCAAGATTTTGTTCCTCAAAAAGATTGATACATTTAAACCTCTGTGATTGAAGCCACTGCATGTTGAGATACCGAATAATCCCAAAATCTCTATCTTCAAAGTCAGCCTCTCGTTCCTTTCTCGCATCCCTAGAGAAGTAAACCGAATCCAAGTCCATGTTGGCTCTCTGTTTCTTGCGCTTACCAGCAGATGAAGAGGCAGCCATTTGATGCTCTTAGGGTTTGAAAGGGGCTTTGTGTGAAAAATAAGGACTAGAGAAGTAAAATAGTGAAATTGAAGAGTAAAAGAGTGAGTTGAATGAAGAAGTAAGTGATTTTGTGAAGAAAAATGTTGAAGAAATATGAGAAGAAAAGAAAAATTAGTGGAGAAGAGGAAGAAAACGCGTCTGAGATGAAATGTGTGAGGACCTTGTGTGTCAAAAGATAAGGTTTTAAATTTTCAGTTCTAACAGGGCTTAATCGATTAAGCTGAGTCTTAATCGATTAACGCCTGTTAATTTTTATGAGTCTAATCGATTAAAATGCAGTTAATCGATTAAGGTCAGAAAGATGAATTTTTCTTAATCGATTAACATAGAAAAATACTCAGCAGTAACAGATTAACTCATACAAAAACTCATTGAAAACTTATCCAAAAGCACACATAAACACACATCAACTAACACTATAGCAATTAAGCACACAACCAAGCAAATCACATGAGAGAACACATAGAACCAAGCCTTGTAGAGAAACATGATTAGTTTTTAACACAATAATAACTCAAACAAGTCATATAAAAATAGGCATTTAAAAAGAGATTGACTTTAAAACTTATCAAATACAACTAGCCAACGGTAGATTCATCTAAAATACCTAGCTCCCTTCTATTATGATAGAAAGTATCTCTAGGTAGCGGTTTTGTAAAAATGTCGGCAAGTTGATTTGAAGTGATTACAAATTCAATTACACAATCTCCTTTTTGGACATGATCCCTTAAAAAATGATGTCGTATTTCAATATGCTTTGTTCGTGAGTGTAATACCGGGTTTTTAGTAAGATTAATTGCGGAGGTATTATCACATCTAATTGGAATTTTTGTCAAAAACAAACCAAAATCCGAGAGTTGTTGCTTCATCCAAAGGATTTGTGCACAACAACTACCGGCCGCAATGTATTCGGCTTCCGTGGTTGATAAAGCTACACAATTTTGCTTTTTAGAAAACCATGATACAAGTGAACTACCAATTAAATGGCAAGTACCACTTGTACTTTTTCTTTCTACTTTACAACCGACAAAATCAGAATCCGAATATCCTATTAAATTTAAAAATGCATCTCTAGGATACCATAATCCGGTATTAGTCGTTCCTTTTAAATATTTCATGATTCTCTTAACGGCGGTTAAATGTGACTCTTTGGGATTTGATTGGAATCCCGCACACATGCATACACTAAACATAATATCGGGACGGGAAGCAGTTAAATATAATAAGCTACCTATCATACCACGATACTTTGTTACCTCAATGGATTTTCCACTTTCGTCCTTATCCATGTAGCATGTAGCACTCATTGGTGTTGAGGCCTCTTTGCTAGAATCCATACCAAAACGTTTAAGTAACTCTTTGCAATACTTGCTTTGGTGAATGTAAATCCCGGAAAATAGTTTAATTACTTTAAATGAACTTTATACATAATCAAAAAGAACTTCTTTTATTCCATTTAAAATAATCCATATTACAACTGGGGTTACATTCGGGACAGATTAATTATGTCCTAATCACCTTAAGATAGGATACAAAGCAAAGACTATCCTATCTTATACTACGAGTCTTCATTGCCATCTCCCATCACAAGTGTCTAGAAGATTCCTCGATTGTCGCTTCTGCTTCCTCCTTGCATGTGCGTCATCTCAGGATCCTCTTCTGGTCTTAAGCTACCACTCCTTGATCTGCCATCTGTGGACATGGTTCCCCAATGTCCACAGGAAAGGGAAATAGAGAGAGTAAGCACTTCCGAACGATGTTAACGTCGACGGCGTGGGCTTACCATAGGGGAATATTAAGACTACACAAACATGTACATCATTATTATCATTACCTTATTGTATTTATTACCATAAAATCTTTTCCCACGAAAAGGGTATACCTCTTAAGAACTATAGCCGCTATATTTTAGTCTCTAAGTTTCATACCATCGGTAATTCAAGGGGGGTACTATTACCGAGGTTCGAGGTATGGATATCACACACGTTACATCTCCTCCATAAGTCCAACCATATCCTAGTTTGGAAAGCAGATGGGACGCACAGGAACCCTAGCCACACTGGCATCGAAGTCGGTAAACGAAAAGGCTATACCATCGCCAGTGGTCAGTAAGATATAAAAATTCATGTGACCAACACCGGCGGTCAACAAGATTCATTTCATAAAAGTTTCTAAAAACCCAACCCTTACCGAACTTCTAGCCCCGTTCAGGTTCCCTCTCACCATCTATGATTTGCTCAAGGGGGTGACAGCACTATCTCCAGTTGGCCTGCAGTCCTCGCTACGACTAAAGCCCAGACTCCCGCGTGAACTTTGTCATTGTAGTCCCGTTCCGCCTAAAGAAGTACTCGAGGCTTCTTGACGTTTCACCGTCCTTGCCCTCCCCTATTACAATCGTCACTTGAAGAACTCCTATCTCCAAGCATACCTGAGTATCCATAGATAAACAGGGTGTCTTTCCTCTCCACTACTTCACTCTCAACGCAAGGTTTGGAAAGGGGTTCCTAAATTATTGAAAGGTTTCACTAAGTTAAACATTCCTAATTGTGGTCGACCCATTCTATCCACACTTCTAACGGGTCTCGACCGCTAAGGGATTGACTTATCACGGACGCTTCCAAGTTACAGCGAATTCCAAGCTGAGCTCATAACCACGGAGTTCCAGTCACGTGTCCGGCAAAACTTAATGATCAAGCACGTCACTTTGACAGTGCGATCAGGGGATAACATTACTAAATTTTATAAATTTCCATAAAGATTTCGTATCAATTCCTTAACCATAAAGCCTTTAATCAATTCTTAATATAACATCATATCAATCAATTATTTTCCAATAACAGGTTTATATAACATGTACGTCAGACATGTTATTATTAACAATATATATACCTCATAATATTAAAACCAACATCATAATAAATCAGAATCCATAACATATAAAATCATTATAAAGGGACCGTGTTTTCGTAGGAACGGCGGGGGACTCACACACAATTGTCGTTCTACTACTCACCCGATAGATCCCTAGTTCCGACCTTTGAGATGATACGGAACGTCCTAATATTACCCTACATGCCATTATGTCTTAAGAAGGCTTCTCTCTCACCTGAGCTCCACGCTTATTCTGTTTGCAACCCTTTTGCGTCTACAACTCCAGCAGCTCGTTCACTTTTGATTCCTTATGATGAACGACATACAATTAATATCTAATTGAATACCTTATACTACCTTTACGTAAAGACTAACCCAAAGTCCCTTAAAATAAAAATCCTCTTTAAAACATAAATCATTTTTAAGACATCAGATATTCTTAAAATAATTCCTTTTTAAACTTCAAGAAATCCTCTTTACAAAACATAATTTAAAACTCACTTCAATATTTGAAAACCTTTAAGAATACATTTTTATTTTCATAAAAACCACAATACATTGTTTATATAACAACTACCATGTTTAAACTAGCATGATTTTAAGGTATTTTTCTTTTGATGCAAGCAGTAAACCAATTTTGCAAAAATCATGTTATATATATACTTAAATAAGAAGTAAACTCAAGCATTCAAGTCCAAAATACTTTTTCTATCATAAATTAGATTAAGTTAAGGACCACAACTAAATTACAGCAAATTCACTCTCAAATATCTGTATATTCACATAATTAATTTTTTTACAAAATAACCTTTACAGATATTCACACTTTATCCAAGCATATACAAAATCTTACTTACAAATACTTTTAAAAATCCACTTTTTGTCCTAAACATTCATACTTAAAAAAATTAACATATACTTAATCATTTAAGAACAACTCATAACATGAATTTCATACACTTTTCTTAGTTTTGGACAGCATACATACACAAACTTAAAAATTCAATTCCTCTTAAACAGAACATCGAAAACACATGCCGATTTTTCCTAAATTCTTATTATTATTTCTACTATAATAAAATAACTAAATTAAATAAAACAAACTAGTTGCATCTGCTGTACAGTCACAGAAAAGTTGCATCAATTCAAATAAAGTTCAAGCAAACAATCCAAAACAATTCAGATACAATTCCTACTTATGCCAAAGACTTACAACTATAATTATTTCTAATAAAATATAACTTTTTCATTAATTCTAAATTTCTGGACAGCAACTTAATATTTTTATAAAATCAAAGTAATTAATCAAAAACACTTATTTCTATTTGTTTCTACCTTATATTTGCACATACAAACAAGGTATCAATAACATCTTCAAAAATAGTCATTTGGGATCTTAAATAATTAAATTTTTCAGATTTAAAAATAAATTTCCATAATAAAATTGAAACTTTTTAAAATTAATCTTTTCCATACAAACATATAATATATTCTATAAACATACTAAAGCAATCATCAAATCAATTAGAAAAATTTAATAAATTTAATTTCTTTTTCTAAAAAAAAATTCGACTAACATGTATAAAAATCAGAAAAATATTTTCAATTCCTAAAGCATCCATATCATATAATTACATCATTTCATATACTAAAAACAAAACAATATAAGAGATCTAATCATTAACAAAATATAAAATAGACTTCTTTTTAGAAAATAACTCATTTTTTTCCAGCAAATAACATGTACAAGTATATCAACCACATACTCATAAAATAAATCAAAAACACATGTTATTATAGGTTTATAACAACTACCATTTTTCCTATTTCTTTTAAACAATCAACTATAATTTAACTACCAATCATGCAACAAATAAATTACAAAAATTTCTTAGAATAGTACAATAGACCTCACGGTCTATAATTATTATTTTTCCAGAAAATTTATTTTTTATTCATATTCAATTACTAATTGTTCTTATCAAACTCAAATCCAGACAACAGAAAATCAAATAAAATCAAACAATAACAATTACATAGAAAAATTCCATAACATATAATTCCATATACTTCATTTGCATTAATATTTTCCAGAATATTATTTTATTTTCAAAAACCATTCTTAGTTCCATTAAATCACTTTAATTTTACTTCTACTTTAAGGAAAATACTCATTCTTTTTAGAGATTAACCAAAACTCAAGTACATATTCAATACAACATATAATATAATCTAATTATATACATATACGTATATATATATATCACACGCCCAGAAAAAAGAAAATACAAAGTCCTTTTTAATTCTTTTACTTATTTTCTATTCCTTTTTATTTTAATAAACACAATATAATACACATACTAAAATACACAAATAAATCCTTAATTTTTTTAATATGTGCTACGGTCCATATATATACATAAATACCAGAAATTGAAATTTTTCTATTATTACTTACTTATTGCTTATTATTCATTAACACAAAGAAGTAAAACAATTAAAAAGACAATGAATAAAAACTTATTTAACCATTCAAAATTTCTATACTTCATATGATATTAGAACTAAAATAAACCCAGAAATAATTAAATTAAACTCATCAAAAACAATTAGCCATCTTAAGAATTTAAGAAAAGGGGAGATGAATCCCTTTAAACACTCTTTTTGGTGTCCCTTTTCTTATTCTTAATTCATATGACTTAAGAATAATTTCATATATTCAAGAACAACATTAAAATGAAAATAAAATTTTAGAACTTTAACTAAAGAAGAATTTGAGAAGGTTTAAACAAAATATAAACAAAACAACTTAAAATAGCTTAATTAAATAAGTGATTATGGGTTACCTCTACTCCTTAAGCTTTTTAGAAAACTTCAAGCAACAAAGCAACCAAGCAAATTTCCTTCCTCCCTCCTAGATTTACACGTCCCTCTCTCTCTCTCTCTCTTTCTCTCTTAGAATTTCATTTTTTTCTCTTGTAAAACTATCAACTGTTGGTGTGTGAAAAATGTGGAACTAAGGCTCTCTATTTATAGGTGTTTGGAGATGCATTTCCCTTCATTTTTCTGACCTAATTTCTTGCCCCCTTCATCAAGTTCCATTCAAAAATTTTCAAATACTACTTGGAACATGAACTAGCATTAAATGTAACTTTGTTGATTCCTAAAGCATTTTAATTCAAGGATTATTTTCACAAACTTCAGAACTATTCTTCCCCTTTTTCCTCTAATTTTTTGGATGGTGCATATATTAAAAATAGGAGAGAAAATTTCTCATTGGTTCATTGTGGAGGTGCCTACATAATTACCCAATCACTTAATTATTTAAAATTTGATTTTCTACCTACTGTACAAAAATTTTCGCAAACAGCAAAATAAAAATTTTATTTTTACATATTAAGATTCTACATTTCAATGCGATCATTTTCATATAAAGTTTGTAATTTTTGGACTTACGGTTTGAAAGTTATGAATTTTGAAGTTCTAAGATCATTTCTTCAAAAAATACACTTTCTAAGTTTTTCAAAAATTTAAAAAATACTAAAAATACGAAAATACATTTTATTTAAATAATAGTACCATATACAACTTCAAAAATGTATTTTTCATTTTTAAAATAAAATAAACTATAGTCAAAAGGTTATTAAATGCATTAAAACCATACATTGATTCTTAAAACTCAAAAATTCGTTTCTATTGCAGCAGTGATAAAATTTCTAAAACTCAAAAATAAAAATCAAAGCTTTACATTTTCATAATCTACGTTTCGATACGATCGTTTTGATATATCATTTGTAATTTTTCGACGTACGGTTGAAAAGATATGAATTTCTAAAGATAGGATACTCTAATCCATCAAAATTCATTTAATCTTTTAAAATCATTTAAATCAAATACTTTACCTTAAAATATTTTATTTAAATAGGCTAGGGAAAACATTGGTATATAATATATATACCTATATATGTCACATGTATATATATAAATATATATATTTTTAATTAAATCCAGACATCAAAATCAAGCATAATTTCCTAATTTCAATTATAAAGTCACAAATAAATTGGGTAAAATTGCGGGTCTCACAAACCATCACGGTTTTACAAAGGACTAAAGGAAATAAGTTTTTGAAAATTTATTTCTAACTTGATCTATGTTTAGTGTGCATGCATGATAAAGATTTGAAGTTGAACCTTAATTTTTATGATGAGATGTTCGGTCTAGACTTAGGAATCAAGAAATCATGTTTTGATTTTCATAAGAGATACATGCATATTAATTCTCTTTAATTTAAGAATCTTGTGTTTTTGTGTGTTTTATTCTTGACTTATTTTCTTGATTTTATTAGGTCATATAGTATAATTAAGCCTAGGAAATTTAGTTGCATGAAAATGAACTTATATAGCAGATTTTGAAAAGAAATTAAGTGATTTAAAGTAAGAAAACAAATGTGCTTAGGTTATATTTCAAACTCAATTCGGTTTGTGAATGTGTGCATGTTTGAGTGTTTTGTTTTATGAAAATAAATACTCTGGAAATCCAACGTAACTATTCTTCATGCTAATTGATGTCTGAAGAGCGAATAACTTATATGATTTAGTTTATATTGCTTGTTGTGATTGTGTGTTAAGTGATGTTTGGAAAATAATTGAGTTTGACATTAAGTGATTTTAAAATAATTTGATTTATTTGGATTGTGGGATTGTATTTAGTAGATGTCCAAGATTTGTTTTATGATAAAAACTTGAGTTTTAAAGCATTAGTTTAAACTAAAGAATTGTTTAAAACAAAAAGTACTTTTACGATGGTTTCGGAGTCTTGTCAAAGTGATTTTTATAAAACGATTCTTTGCTGTCCAGAATTATTTAAACTTGCTTCTTACATTTAAAAAACGTTCTCATGCGATTTAAAGTAAAGTTTTCAAGAGATAATGGATTTAAGAAAAGATTTTCTTAGTACACGTTAGCAACATTAGTGTGTTTTATTTAATACGAGGAAATGAGAGGTGTCTAGGTTATGAAAAGATTTTCATAATATAAGTAATAACGTAAGCATATTTTATTTAGTACGAGGAAATCTTAAAGACAAGGGATTGGGGCAGCCGGCAGCACAAAGGATCCGTGGTGACGGTACGCATTTAATAGCTGGACCTCAGGTGAGAGAGAAGCTTTCCTAAGACACCGTGGTAATTAGGTGATTTATTAGGACGTTCCGTATCATCTCAAAGATCGGAACTAATTGGTTGGAGTCAGTAGTATAAGTGACAATTGTTTGATTGTGTGGCCACTTATACGAAGGTGACGAAGACCACTTTGTTGTGCGATGTTTGTGTGAATGATGACATGCTCTTATATATTTATTAATTTGTGCCTTATGTTATTGCTGTTAATGAAAATGCGTAATATGCTGATGGACGTCTGTTATGTCCTGAAAATAGAAGCGATGTGAGACCCTCAATTTTAACCAATTTATTTAAAATCTAATATTTTATTTCTGATTTGATTTTAATCGATCATATTTATTTTGAGGACAATTTAATGAGGTCTGGTTATTCGAAAATTGGTTTTAATCAAAATATAAGTATATTTTATAATTATATAAATATATGTGGCGTTAATACATATATATATATATATATACCAATGTTTTCCCTAGTATATTTAAATGAAATATTTTAAAGTATAGTATTTGATTTAAATAATTTTAGAAAATGAAATGCATGTGGAAGGATTGAAGTATCATGTATTTAGAAATTCATATCTTTTCAACCGTACGTCGAAAAATTACAAATGATATGTCAAAACGATCGTATCGAAATCTAGTTTATGAAAATATAAAGTTTTGATTTTTATTTTAGAGTTTTCGAAATTTTATCACTGCTACAATAGTAAACGCATTTTTGAGTTTTAAGAATGAATCTATGGTTTTAATGCATTAAATAACCTTTTGACTCAAGTATATTTTATTTTGAAAATAAAAATACATTTCTGAAGTTGAATACTGTACTATCATTTAAATAAATTGTATTTTCGTATTTTTCTTATTTTAAATTATTTGAAAGCTTAGGAAGTGTATTTTTGAAGGAAATGATCTTAGGACTTCAAAAATTCATAACTTTCAAACCGTAATTCCAAAAATTGTAAACTTTATATGAAAATGATCGTATTAAAATTTAGTATCTGAATATATGAAAATGGAATTTTTATTTTGACATTTACAAAAATTTATGTACAGTAGGTAGAAAATCGAATTTTGATAGTTTTAATTAAGAAAAATTATGTTGGGGCATAAAGTAATTTAATGGACTATAAAATATTTTTATTGGTATATTTAAATATTTATTTTAGTGATGTTTGACTGCACATTCCATATTTAAATATTTTCTTAATTATTTTCTGATTTATTTAAAATGATAGTTTAATATGATTGGTTAATAATGTAGGCACCTCCACAAAGAACCAATGAAAAATTTTCTCTCCTATTTTATGTATAATGTGCCGTCCAAATATTAGTAGAAAGAGGGGAAGAATAGTTCTGAAAATTGTGAGAATAAACCATGAATTAAAAGGCTTTAGGAATCAACAAAATCCCATTTAATGCTAGTTCATGTTCCAAGTAGTGTTTGAAATTTTTTGACCAAGACTTGATGGGGGGGGGGGGGGGGCGAATTTGCCTCTGAAAAGTGAAGGGAAATGGATCACTTCAACACCTATAAATAGATAGCCTTAGTTCCCACATTTTTCACACACAAAAACCTTGATAGTTTCACAAGAGAAAAAAATAAAATTCTAAGAGAAGTATAGAGAGAGAGTGGCGAGTAAGCTTAAGGAAGGAGGGAGAATTTGCTTTGTTGCTTGAAGTTTTCTTTAAAGCTTAAGGAGTAGAGGTAACTCAAAATCACTTATTTATTTAAGTTATTTTTAAATTGTTTGTTTATATTTTTGTTTAAAACTTCTAAATTTCTTCTATGGTCAAGTTCTAAATTTTCCTTTTCATTTTAAAGTTATTTTTGAATATATGAAATTGTTCTTAAGTCGTATGAATTAAGAATGAGAAAAGGGACACAAAAATGGTGTTTAAAGGGATTTATCTCCCCTTTTCTGTAATTCTTAAGATGGCTAGAAGTTTTTGAGTTTGAATAATTTAATTTCTGGGTTTATTTTAATTTTTAGAACATAAGAATTGTAGAGAATTTTGTGTGGACAAATAAGTTTTTATTCATTGTCTTTTTAATTGTTTTGTTCTTTGTTTTAAGGAATGAAAAAGAAACAAGTAAATAACAATGGAAAAATAATAATTTCTAATATATATATATGTATATATGAACCGTGTGATATATTAGAAAAATTGAAGATTGATTTATGTATTTTAGTATATGTATTGTATTGTTTAATAAAATAAAAGAGAATGGAAATGAATAAAAGATTAAAATGGATTTTTATTTTTGATTTTTATTTTCTTTTCTTTTCTGGACCGTGTATGTATGTATGTATATTGTATGATAATTGTTGTTATTTCATGTGTATTTGAGTTATACTTAAGTCTCTAAAAAGAATGAAAACAAATAAGTATTTTCCTTAAAATAGAAATGAAATGAAAATGATTTAAAGGAACTAAAAAATGATTTTTGGAAATAAAATTAATTCTAGAAATTTTTGATGTTCTTAGAGTGTGTGGAATTATATTTTATGTAATTTTTATGTAATTGTTATTGTTTGATTTTATTTGATTTTCTTTAGTTTGGATTTAAGTTAAATAAGAACAATGAATTAGGATAATAAACAAAAATGAAATTTTTGGAAATATAATAAATATAAGTAGGCCGTGAGGCCTATGATCCTTATTTTAAAATAATTTTTGTAATTTGTTTGTTGTTTGATGTGTAGTTAAATTATAGTTAATTGTTTAAAAGAAATAGTAACAAATGGTAGTTGTTATAAACCTATAAGAACATGTATTTATTAATTGTAAGAGTATGTGGTTGATGTGTTTGTAAATGTTAGTTGCTGGAAAAAGTAAATTATTTTCTAAAAGAAAGGGATCTATTTTATAATGATTAAACCTCTTATTTTTAGTATACAAAATGATGTAATTATATTGTATAGATGCTTTAGGAATTAAAAATATTTTTCTGACTTTTCTATATGCTAGTCGAATTTTAGAGAAAAAGGAATTAAAATAATTAAGTTTTTTCAAATTGATTTGATGATTGCTTTAGTATGTTTATGGAATGTATTACATGTTTACATGGAAAAGATTAATTTTGAAAGTTTCATTGTAATTCTGGAAATTTAATTTTTATTCTGGAAAATTTATTTATTTAAGATCTCAAATGATTATTTTTAAGAGTATTAGTGATGCCTAGTTTGTATGTGCCATATAATGTAGAAACGAATAGATATGAGTAATTTTGATTGATTAAAGTAATGTAAATAAAAATATTAAGTTGCTATCCAGAATTTAGAATTAATGAAAAAGTAATATTCTATTAGAAATAATAATGTTGTAAAGTCTTTGGCATGAGTAGGGATTGTGTATAATTGTGTATAATTGCTTTACTTGAATGTCTTGAATGAATGCAACTTTTTCAGTGGCTGTACACCAGATGCAACTATTTTATTTTGTTTAGTTTTGGTCATTTTATTTTAGTAGAAGTTGTAATAAGAATTTCGGAAGAACGGCATGTGTTTTCGATATTCTGTATAAGAGAAATTGAATTTTTGAGTTTAGATATGCCTGTTGTCCAAAAATTAGAAAAATGTATGATATCCATGTTATGATATGTCTTGAATGATTAAATATATGCTAATCTTGAAATGTAAGTGTTTAGGATTAAAAGTGGATTTTTAAAGTAATTTTTGTGTAAGTGTTTGAATGAAATATTGTTTGTACTTGTATGAAAATGTGGAGAATGATTGAAGGATGTTATAAAAAAATATTGATTTGATCTTTGATTTTAAAGGTTTCTTTTGGAAATGAGTTATTTTCTGAGTATTTACATGATTCCAAAACTTCAATGACTTTGAGAAATTAATGTTTTCAAAAACTAAATTTGGTTAATTACTTCTAAGTGGTGTGAATATTTATTACTGTGTGAATGTACTGATGCTTGAAAATGAACTTTCTGTACTCTGCTTATAGTTCAATTTAATTAATGATGAAAAAGTATTTTTTTACTTTGAGTGTTTGAGTTTATTTTCTTCTTTAGTTTTATATGTTTATAACATGTTTTTGCGAAAAATTGTTTACTGCTTAACCTGATTTAAAAGTTGCATCAAAAAGAAAAATACCTTAAGTCATGCTGTATGTGTAGTCTGAACCTGGTAGTTGTTATAGGGTGCTTAGAAGCAAGATGGTTAGTAAAAGAAAAATTTAGATTTATCCTTAAGGTGTTAGGATTATGTTTTAAAAAAATTATATTGAATTTTGAAAAGATTTTCCATGATTTAAAGGCTAAAAAAAAGTGATTTTTTTGATACTATAGTCTGTATTTAAATTTCAAAAGTTTTGGATTTTTAAAAGGAGTAATTTATTTTTAAGAGTTTACGTATATTCTTTCAAAAAGGATGTCAAAAGTTTTAAGAAAATAGTATTTGTCCAAAAGCTATAGCAATAATTAATTTTAAATTGATGTGATTTGATTAGAAGTTTTTGCAATCGGGAAATCGATAGCGCGACTAAGAATTCAGTAGATCCTAAATCCCTGCACAGCATATTAAGGTGAGAGAGCAACTTCCTTAAGACATAGTGGCACTAAGGATTACAGTAGGATGATTTCGACCATCTCAAAAGTCGGAATCCGGGTTACAAGTTAATATACGAGACGACGATTGAGTGAAGAATGTGTTTAGTCGTCCTTCGTTGAGACAGTGACTCTATTTTATTATTTGATATATTGTGGTTATATTATATTATGCTTGCATGAGTATATAAGAAATGTTGTTAAATGATTTGGAGAATGTTGATGGTTATGTTGTAAATATTCTGAAAGAAATGTATGATTTAGAAATGTTGGAATTGATGAGAAATAATAGTTATGGGAATGTAAATGAACCCTTGGAGCAAGTTGTAATGCGTTTGAAAGAAATACGAAATGATTAAGTCTGGATAATATGCGAGAATGATGTTTATGTACAGTGATGGTGCATCGTGGCACAATAACATTGAAATTATTTCCCTTTGAGTGACTAATCACGTGAATGAGTACGCCGTGATTACGTCTTGTGGATCCCACTGTACGATGATGAAGCTTTGCTGTAGTCCCTTAGAGGTCGAGGCCCGTTAGAAGAGCGGCTTATAATGGGTCGACCAAATTTAGGATTAAGAAAAGATTTTAAAAGACTTTAAAAGACTTAAAAGACTTTAGGACCCAATCCTTTCTAACTACGTTGAGAGTGAAGTAGTGGAGAGGAAAGATACCGTATACTTGGAGGTCGGGCATTCCGCCAAGTGGTGATTGCGATAGGGGAGGGAAATGATGGTGATTCATCAAGAAGCCTAAGAGCACTACCCTAGGTGGAACGACGCTACAGTGATCAAGGGCACCTGCTGGTCGTTGGTCGTAGAAAGGACTACACTCGAGAACTAGGGATAGAGCTGTCGCCCCCTTGAACAAATCTTAGATGGTGTAGAGGGAATCCGAATGGGACTAGAAGCCATCGATTATTTTTGATGAACTTATGAATTGATAATTGATTTTATTTTGCTGGCCAACTGGCGTGGTTTCAGCTAGTATGTACCCTTTGGCTTCGAGGTCAGCATGGTTAGGATTCCTGTGCATCCCATCTGCTTTCCGAACTAGGATGTGGTTGGATATTGAAGGAGGAGATGTAACGTGTGTGCTAATTTACCCTTAACTCAACGACTTCGCCTTCTTAGAGTATTGAAATATTAATTATTGGAAAGTTTCACCAAATCCTTAAATAATGGTTGTGTTTTATACATAACGAAAGTTATGAATGTGGAACCCTTGAAAAATAATGATAACCTGGATATAGTATGCAATTTGGAAAGTAAGTAGTTATGTCTTGTTATTGTATGCGTATGGTCAAATTGTAATCCCTTAGATTAAGACCATGCCGTCGACAATCTATTGTCTGGATCGTTGACTCTCTTCTCTTTTCCTATCTTCCTTTTCTCTGTGGTCATTTGGGTAATGATCACAGATGGCAGACCCAATCACTTTCTATATAGAAGTCTCAAACAACGGAATTGTGCATGCTGATGCTCTCGGTCATTGGGAGGTAAATCGAGAAGGATGGATTTGGACCGGACCGGCTAGAGTGGAAATCTTGGACCCAAATCAGCTAATCACTGGAAATATGAACGAAGTCTTCACCGGCTCTATGTTTATGAAGGATAGTGTGTACGGTGGACCAGCTACGTATCATGACGTCCATCCAGCTTTAAGACAGTTCACCTTTGAGGATATCCCCGAACCAGAAGATTTCCTCTTAGAGTTTATAGATGAAGACGAAGAGGTTCTGGAAGTCTTTGAGGTGGATCCAGATAACGAAATGGAAGAAGACGGAGAAGAGCAGGAAGCAGAAGACATTCCTGAGGAGCCTGTTGAATGTGTAATTGATCCGGAGGAAGCACCTCCAGTAGAGGATAGTGACGATGAATAGTATAGTAGTTTTTATATTTCTTTTAGGATGACAACCACTGATGATCTTGATGTAACCCCGATGAGGAAGTCATGTAAATTTTATTTTTGATATTTGATATTGAGTCGGAACCCTTTTTGTAATGATCATTTTAAGTACATATAACAACAACTTAATTGAATTTCAATTGCAAGTTTTATTTTGTGGATGAGGATAGGTTGTAGCACTTCTTTTTGGAAAATAGGATTAGGTGCAAGTAACAAACCGTTTTCAAGAAACTAAGTTGTTTATGTAATATAATCTTTGAAAAGGTAAGTTGAGAAAATACTTTTGAAAACTAAGTTAATATGAAAGCCTTCCTTTCAAATAATTATAACTTGTAGTGTTCACCTTTATATATATGTCTCATGTTTATAAAAAAAAAATGGCGCAAATTTTTAGTGAAAATTCTATTTCCAAATTGGGGTGTTACAAGCGAAATAAATAAGAGCGTGAAGTAAAGACATAATGAGAGAGAAATAATGATTGTAAATAAAGTAAGGAATAAAGAGAGAGTTGAGGATGGGGAATAAATTGATGATAATGTTGAGCACGAGCCAGAGCTGGGAAAGTGATGTTGAGTATGAGAAAGAGAGGTGATTTGAGCGGAGCTGGGCTCCTTTTGTTTTAGTCTGGGAACTAGTGTTGAGTTGAGCTTGCTCCTCCACTAGCGCCCAGCAAAGTGGTATTCTTTTTGAAAAAGGTTTGTGAAGTGAAGTGAAGTTTTTGAAAAGGGTTTTTGAAAAGATTTTGTAAAGAGACTTTTGAAAAGATGTTTGAAAACCGATTTCGCAAAGATCGTGAAAGAAGATTTTTGAAAAGATTTGTAAAGGGGGATTTTTGGGAAAAAGGTTTTCGAAAGGAAATTTTGTGAAAAGAAGTCCTTGATAAAGGTTTGTGAAACGAAATCTTTGAAAATGTTTTGAAAGTAGGTTGTTAAAGAAGTTTGTAAAACAATGTTTTCAAAAGAGATTTGCGAAAGCTTATGAAATGGTGTTTTGAAAAAGTTGTGAAAAGACTGTTTTGAAAGAGATGTGAGAATGAGATGATGGTGAGAAATGGAGTATGATGAGACAGTTTGAGAATTGAGATTAGAAATGGTGATGTGATCCCAGCTCTGTGCTATGTGAGAAATGATGAGAGAAAGTTTGTGCAAAGTTAGTGGTCGGGACTCGTTGAAGGGTTGCACGAAGGATGGGCCGACCTTAGGATAATTAAAGGATGAAAGACTTAAAAGACATGCACGGTGAGGTATGAGAGTGCGAAGTAGTGGAGAGGAAGGAACGATAAGTATCTGCGAATACTTAGGACGAGATTGCATTAGGGGAGGACGATGACGGTGAAACGTCAAGAAGTCTAGAGTGTGTTTCTAGGCAGAACGAACTCCACATGTGGCGCACTAACGTGGTGGGGACTGGGTCTAATGCCGTGGCAAGTTCTGCGGGCCCACTAGAAACATACTGTCGCCCCCTAGATTGCAAATCGAGAACAGTGAGAGGGACTGGAATGGGGCATTGTGTTTTGCCACTGCGTGGACAGTGAGTCTTGATATTATTATGATTGAGGACGAGATCCTCCTGGTCTGGGACCATTCTGTGTTGTGACAGCTGTCGTGCCCGCGTGGTAAAGGTCCTGTACTCCTGTTTGCTTCCGACTAGGTTGGGTGGATGACCGAGGAGATGTAGACGTGAGTGATCGTCGAGATTGAAACAAATGCTTTACCGGTATTTTAACATTCCCCAATCACCAGAAGTGATGAAATGGAAATGAATGGGAAAAAGGAAAGAATGTTATAAGATGTGAAAGTATAGAAGAATAAGAGAGTGTAACAATACTGTTAATAATGTAAGATGAATATAATTTGTTTGGTGGTTGTGTGCTTGTGTATTGCATTGTGTGTTTGGTCCTATTATTTTACTTATCGTAATCCCACACCGTCGACGATCCGTCGTTCGGAATGCTTACTCTCTCCTGTTCGTTGGAATATCGGTGCTGCTGGTATTTCAACGGGCTGATGGAGTATTGCATGGATATCGCCATTTGGAACAAGTACGGGAGAGGTTGGAAACATACTCCAAGCGGATGGGCGTGGACCGGTTACACGGAGATCGTGATTCCGGATCCGGAGCATCAACTGAGCGGAGCTAATCTAGAGCCACACTTAGGGCAAGTCAACGTACGAGGTTTTCAGAGCTATGAGGAGAAGGTCCGGTACGAGCAGTAGAGAAGTTCTATTGTAGTCGAGAGGGTGGCACAAAGGCCCCATAACAATGAGGAAACTACCACACAAGTGGCATCGCCTTCAAGGGCAAGAAGAGGACGCAAGAAGGACAAGGAGCTACACCCGCTTACTTCCAATAGGAAAGTTTAGGGATAGTGTAATTAGCTCAGGCGGTTGTGAGTATTGTGTTAAGGATTACCAAGCCATGAACCGTTTATGTAATCAAGCCAAGTTTCCAAAGTAAATGATGGGATACATTTCATGTTAAGTAAATTCATGAGAAGCTTTTGGAAAGATTGTCAAGATGAACTTGAACCGAGTTCTTCTATTGAAGTAAATGTTTTATAAAAAGGAAAGATGATAGAACAACTCGGTTTACGAAAACAGGGCGTTAAGAATACCAAAGACCTTTAAGCATCGATTTCGAACATGTCAACAATGTTTTACAAAAAAAAAATCTGGCCTCATTTTCGCAATTTTAATAAGTAAAAGTTAATTACGTTTGGTTTATGGAAATCGGGCTGTTACATTATGTCTTTTTGAACGAAAATTTTTAAATAAGTTTCAACAAGTAGCTTTTCTGGCTTAGCACATTACTCATTAGTCTTTTATATTAGTATTGGCCAATGCCAACCTATTATGTTACTTAGCTTACTCTAAGAAGTTTCCCAAAACTATCATGCCAGGGAAAATGTTTTTGAACACTAGCTTAACGAATTTTTAATTCTTTTCAGGTTTCAGCTTTTCTCCTTGTAATTTAAACTGACATTCATTTAAGTTAATGACACCCTATTAGTTGAAACATGATTATTAATTCCTACTTTTTTTTGTGGGATCTTAATTCCTGCATAAATTTTATTACATGTTCTATTTCTTGTAGAAAAGAGATGTGTCACTCTTCCTGTTTCAAGCTCTTACAAAAATTAATACCGCATTCGAATGTGTAAGTGAATTATGTTTTTCTTACAAAAATGGTTCTTAGTAAGATTATCAGATATTTTTAAATTTTGGTGCTGAACATGTTATACGAACTCAAACCATATGCATAATGTTGATTTTGTTTAGACCAGTTGGGTTTTTAAAAGCTCCTACTTTGCATTATATTTTATGTTGCCTCTTTGAGATTTGAATTCGTTTTGCATTTACGACAGAGAGTCAAAATATCCCTTCCAATAGCTATCACCTGCTAAATGCTAAAATTCTTTTTCAGTTTTGAGAATTTAGATGATTTTGTTTGGAATTGACTTTACTTTAGTTGCTATTTTGTACAACAAGTGATGATTTCTTTATTTGACATTGTCATGAAAGATGGTTTCTCCTCTTTGATTGAATTTGAGAACCTTTTTACTTATCTTGTCATCGAAATTATTTTTGCCACCGTTAAATTTTTATTACCACTACGGTTTTATTTTTCCTGTTAAATAAATGATTTTTGATAATCTCTTGATTTATATTATCCTTAGATTTGATTGACACTTTCATAAGACTATTACATCGTGTCCTAATAAGTGATCATTAGAATCTCCTATACCCAGAATAATGGTGTCATCCAAGAAAACCCAGAGAATCTTGACTTTGCTAATCCATATTCCATATTGTTGTGCAATTGTCTAATGGACGATCCTTGAATAAATCAATTACTTTGTTTGTTGATGTTTTACTCCAAAATCTTCCTGTCTTGATTAGCTATTTTATTCCTTGCGGAGAGTTTAATAAACTCATGGAATTTGACATCAGAATGGATCAAAACTTTGTTCGGAACGACGAAAACGCGACAATGCAAGAACGATCTCCGCAAAAGGATGAAGTTTACATCTCAGCTTATGAGTTAGACTAAGTAACTTGTACATTGTATTTGTCAACGTTTATTGGAATGATGGTAAAGGGTTCTTAAATCCTACCCTTACGGTTTTCCCTAATCAAATTTCAAGGACGAAATTTCTTTTTTGGGGAAGGATTGTAACATCCTGATTTTTTTTGTATTATAAATTTTGAATTTTCTCGAATTAAGTAATTAATTCTTTTAATTAATAATTAAAGCGTTGAGCATTTTGTTAAAATATCCTATGGTATTTACTAAAGTATATCTTAATTATATATTTAAAAGTAGATTCATTTAAATTAATTACCCTATTAATAAAAATAGACTTTCTATTCTTTTATTTTGGTATTTATAAAGATACAATAATAAATAAATTTTTGTTATTTCCTAATATCTAACTAATTTCTAACTTTATAGTTTTCCTATATGAAGCTATATGATGCTAAAATCCTATTATTAATATTTTTGGGCATAAATAAATAAGTGTAAGTATATGTTAAAAAAAAAGAAAAAAAAAGAGATATGTGTATGTGTGTGTTGTGTAGTTGAGGGAAAGGAACCCTAAATTTTGGTTCCAGCCGCCACCCCCTCCTCATACCTTCTTCTTCCTTTTGGCCCCTTGGTCCCTCTCTCTCTCCTTGTTCCTCTCTCTTCGCCGCCAGCCACCCTCACCCACCATCATCGGCGCCGTCGCCCCCGCCAGGGACGAAGCTTGTGCCACCCCTTTCCTCCCTCACGGTCCCTGTTTCTCTCTTCAATTGGAGCCGCTGATCATCACTAAGGGACATGGATATCAAATCGCGAATCAGACCGAGCCGCTGCCACCCAAGATCGAATCGCCACCAACGAAGCTTTCCGCCGTCTCTCTCTCTTCTCCCAAAACTGCCACCAACAAGCGTCGCCGCCGCCGTGCGTTTTCTCCACAGTCGCGACTCGCGACGCATTGTTGTTGTTCCTCTCCTCCATCGCGAGTCGCCGCTGTCCTTGTGCCCCTGGAGTCGCGACCCGCCACCTCTTTCCTCTCTCCGATGCGTGTTGCTGCTGCTAAGGATCGAGGTCGCCACCTACGCTGGTATCACCGTCTGCCACCGTTGCGAGTTCGAGCTAAACCGCCACATTTGGGGACACTACTGTACGATGAACAAGATCCTGGTGGAGCAAGAACCAAATTAATCTCCCCCCTTCCGTTGTTCCAAAATCAGTTTGGAGGGTAAATCACTAATACCTTTTAACTACTCTATGTTGTGTTTTAATTATAATTATAATTATAATAATATTAAAAATATTGGTAATAATTATAAAGTGTTAAATTGTTTTGGAAAGTTAGTGTTTTGGAACTTTATTATTGTTTTGGAAATTTGATGGTAGTATGAGTTCATATTAAGTTTAATATATCGTTGTTGATAATAACTCTGTTAGTTGCTTTGACTCGTTATAATACCGGGTTAATGGTTATGTCTAACGATTAGTTTTAAAAGTATTTTGTTAAATGCGTTGGGTTCCTAAGTAATTAAGTTGTAGGTTAGTTGGGCTGGATTATCCCTGAACTAACAATACACCAACTAAATAGGAATCTGACATATATTCGACATACATTAATTCAGGTTAAAGGCTTGAACTTTAATTTCGAATTGAAAGGAAGTGTAATTGCCTGAACGTTAGAAATGTGACTTTTACTTATTTTGAATCGAGGGCATTTCCTTTTGATTCGGAATTAATAATGTCAAGTAACATTAGCATTTGATTTTGTGAGTTATTATCAAAGTAATGTGATTTTGATTTGTTTTGATAGATTATATTAGTTTTGAAAGTTAAAGTGTTTTTAATAAGGAACCGTACTATTTTATCGAGAATGCAATGGTTCTAAGTTTAATTTTCATTTGACTTGGGTTTATGATTTACGTTCAAATAATCTTTTGATTTGATAACCTAACAAAATACGATATATTGATATTTATCAGTTTTTGATATTCAAAGTTGTTTATTTTGAATTCCATAGCTAAATCCCCTATTACGTAAAGTTTGAAAGTATTTGTTTTAAATATGATTTTGATGTGTTTTCACGCTGATATTAGTTTACTAACTGATATTAAAATATGTTTTTGAGAACATCAAATGACCCCCTTCTTATTTCTGTTAGTTTACTCCACGTATAAGGTAAAATATATTTTTATAACGTATTGAATCAAACCACAAATTCAATGCCGATACTGGTTTAGTAAATAAAAGCATATGCGTGGTTGTTTCTCTATCATGTTTAAGTAGGCTTTGGCGCATTATATTGATTATTATTTATTTTATATAATATGATTAGATGACGAAGGATCTTTAGAACTTGTCGCCGCGCGTAAACAATGGACTCATATACTTTTGGATATTATCATACAAAAGGCGCATGTCTTTGGAAAGGCAAGGTAAGGGGGTGGGTATTGGCTTGTCTTAGAAAAGGGTTTCTAGCTAGTTAGTATATAATGCCTTGCTAAGGTTTAGGTGTGTTTGTGTAGTGATTAGGAAACCCTAAGGTAGAGAACAATAATAATAGTTTAATTTAGATAAATAAAATAATTGAACCCTATAGGTAGTGCTAGTGACTAAATCATAGGCTAAATGCTAAATGTGAATATGAATGCTTGACAATAATGAACATGAATTTGTGTTAATATTTGCAAATAATTGTGTGCTTGATAGATGATGTGTATGTTGAATTTGACATGTGCTAATTAATAATTGGAAGTTAAAATATTAATTAAGAAAAAGTCATGTATGTTGAAACTTGAAAACAATAATATGAGAGATAAAATCAAATAAAAGGGAATGCAGTGCGATTGATCCTTGGAAGCACCGGCACACTAGGTGCCCTGCTAGGTGTTACAATTAGTCTTGTAGGGTCAATTGCCTATCAGGCCAATTGCCCATTAGGTGCAAATTCCCCCGTTAGGCGTCGGTGTGCCAATGGATCAATTCACTGCACAACTAAAAAGGAATAAGTCATGAAATGGAATTAAGGGAAATGAATTAAATAAACTAATAAGCATAGTCCTAACGGGTGATGCCTAATGGATGCAAAGTCCTGACAGGTGTAAAGTCCCTAACGGGTGTTCCAATTGCCTAGCTGGTGCATCAAAATCCTAGTGGTGTGAAGGTAAAAGGGAAATAAGGAAAAAGGGAAGAATATTTAAAGTGTTAAAGCATAATTTTAGTAATATAATGAGTTAGAATATGGAAATAAGACTTGAATGCAATTGAATGAAAATGTGGTTTATGATTGCGATGAATGTGCATTATTTGGATAACTTGATAACTGTGCTTGGCTTAGTGGGTTATTATGTCTAATTGGAAACTGCCTTTCTATTTCATGTGCAATGCTCACTCCCTTAACATTTTTCAGGTACTGAGATCGAGCTTGCACAGCCCCCGGCCGAGCAGGTGCCCTCTCCCTCACAAGGAGAGTAGAGTCTAGTTTAAGTGGGACATGAAATGTTCTGGGCCCGACTGGAATGATGATGATGATGTGATTTATTTTTGTTTGTAAAAAAATGTAAATATATACTTTTGGGTGGGCCCAGGACAGCCTCATTGGGAAGGGGTATTTTGGAAAACATAGTATGTTGAAAACTTGTAAATATCTACTGAAAACTCTGATATAACTTGACTGTTGATGGGTGCACAATGTTGCACAAAACATGTTTTAGCCCTGCTGGCTACTCGATGAATATGAATATCTTGTTTAAACAGGTTGCAGGTGAAACTAAATTTTTGGGAAAGTTCTACAAAAAAATGAAACTCCGTCCGTTTGGTCGAAGAATTTTTATAAACAACTAAATTATTAAATAATTTTTTTAAGTCACTAATTTAAATTAAGGGTAGTTAATGTAATAAAACTAATTTTATTACATGAGCCCTAATAAATTAGCTAATTTATAATTTAATTACATAATTATAATTTAAGCTGACATTAATATACATACCAAAAATAAATTAGTTTTATCCTCAATAAAACTAATTTTCTTTATACTATCCAAACAAAACAAATCAGCTTAAATTCATTTTCCAGCTAAGAGACCTAAACATTAACAAATTATAATTTTTTAACATATTACAATCACATATAAAAATAATCATAATCTAATTTTTCAGATATACCAAACACGCACTTACATGACGATCCATGAATGAAGTTAATCTAGTAGATCATGACCCTTAATGTGAATTTATGTGAAGATTCAATATTCCAAAATCATAATTTGTTGAATACAATCGTCAATCTACTGCATACAATTTTCAATGCATTTTAGTTTTCTTTATTAATTTTAATATCGAATATAAATATTTATGGATACTGTTCTTAATGTATAGTATTTCACATGAATGTTGAAAAAAATATATTGATTTTTGTTAGATACTCGAATAAAGGTCATGTAAAACTAGTAATTCACATCCTACCAGGCTCGGCCGAGGGGGAGGACCATAAAAATTTTAGGGCCCCCGAATAAAACATAATTTATTTTTGGTATGTATATTAATGTTTTTTTTAATAAGTTTATATCAATGTCTTATTGTAGCTCAATTGGTTATTGTACCTTAATTTTATTAGTGAGGTCTGAGGAATGAATCTCATTGTTGACTTTTTAAATTTTAAGGTAATAAAAGTGAGCTTACCAATGCCACCATTCTCTAGGAATAACATAAAGCTTACTTACTTTCTTTTTTTTTAAAGTAAGCTCATTTTGAACATCAAGTAATCAACATAATATAAAATAAGAGAAGTTTGAGGGCAAAAAGATTTCCCTCCTTTGATACTCTCATTTTCCCTCCTAATCATGTTTTTCCCTCCTAAACAATCATTAATGTTGTCTTATCAAAGATATTGGACGGATTAATCTGAGCTGTTTATTTCATTTTGATATGGGTTGTTGAAAAAAGCTTCCTCCAAAAGCTTTTTCTCCTCTTCTCTCTTTCACGTTTCGATCATTCTTTCTCCTTTTCTCCATATCTCTTCTTCTTTTTCTTTTCTCTCCTTCTCTTCTTCGGTTCCAATCTTCAACACATAACATACTTTTTGTCATCTCCCTATCTCTTTCTCGCTCTCGAGCTCTCATCAACCAGCAACACCCACTCAGCCAAGAATTGCGACTTCCACCACCGGTATCATCACCGTTGACTGCTGATCGGGAATCACTGTTGATCGCGATTTGTATTTGGATGGATTTTGGCCCCAACATCAATTTCATGTTTTCAAAAGATTTGGGATTCTAGGGTTTGAAGAATCCTCTTTCCTTCTTTTCTGTTTAATTTTCATTTTTGTAGTATTGCTTTTTTAATCTATCTGGTCTGTAATATTGTTTTTGCCATGATATTTTTTCCATGGTTTTTTCTCTTCAATTTGCTTAGCAAAGGGAGAAGATGACCAAACAAAATTTTTCCATGAGATATGTTGCTTTGAGGTTGAGTGTTGTGTGCTAATGTTATTGTCTTTGTCTTTTCGGTTTCATTTTCATATCTTAAATCAAAGCATATGTTGCTTTGATGTTTGCTTTAGGTTTTTTATATGATTTTAATGTGATTTAGGTTTTTTTAACTATGTACTGCCTAGTCTTATCCAGGAAAAACAAGCTGCTTTTGTCAAAAAGAGAAGCATTGAGCATAATGTCCTCATAACACAGGATTTACTGCGCTTGTATGGTAGAAGAAGAATCTCCCCTAGATGCTTGATGAAAATTGATATTAGAAAGGCTTATGACACTTTGGACTGCAATTTTATTGAAACAATGTTATATGCATTCAGGTTCCCAGACAAATTCATTATTTGGTTAATGGCTTGCATTAATACTGCCTCATACTCAATTGTTTTGAATGGTCAAAAATCAAGTCTATTTACAAGCTCTAGAGGTATTTGTCAAGGTGATCTTGTCTCTCCTCTAATTTTTGTTATGGCTATGGAAGTTCTAACTAGGACCTTGCAGAATGCTACTCGTCATAGAAACTTCAGGTTTCATCCCCTTTGCAAGGAGTTGAGGCTGGTTAATTTAGCCTTTGCTGATGATCTGATGATTTTCTGCAAAGGCCATCCAACTAGTGTTACAATTCTTATGCAGACCTTTGATGCTTTTTCCAAGATGTCAGGGTTGCAGGCAAGTAGGGAAAAGTCATCAATATTCATGGCTGGTATTAACCGGCAGGGGTAGAATGAGCTTATTGAAACAACTGTATTCCAAAAGGGAGTCTTCCCTTTTAGATATCTTGGCTTACCTCTATCTACAAGGAAATGGACTGTTTCTACTTGTCATTTGCTTGTAGATAAGGTAACTAAGAGGATAAATGCTTGGAGATCCAAGAATTTTTCTTATCAAGGGAGATGTTGTCTAATTAACTCGGTTCTATTGAGTTTGCACACATATTGGGCTTCTATCTTTGTCATTCCAAAAACAGTTATCAAAGAGATTGAGAAGCATCGTAGGAAGTTTCTTTGGGGTCAGAATGAGGATGGGCACTATTCAGCTAATGTAGCCTGGAGTAATGTATGCACAAGTAAGAAGTATGGGGGTCTGAATATTAAGGACAGCTGCACCTGGAATCTTGCGGCAATTGGCAAGTAGATTTGGGACTTGGCAGCAAAAAAAGACACTCTCTAGGTTAGGTGGGTGAATTCTGTCTTATATCAAGGATCAGGATTTTTGGCACTGCTCTCCAAATCAAGGTTCTAGTTAAGATTGGAAACAAGTTTTAAAGGTGAGAGATAAGCTCAGGTAAGGCTTTCATAATGACTAATGGATTGAAACTCATGATGGTGTATATACGGTCAAGCGTGGATATCTATTCCTAAGTGACCAGTATGGTCTTTTCCCAATGCATATAATGATTTGGAATAATGTGAATGTTCAAAAACATTGCTTTATAGCTTGGCTTGCTACTCTTGGTAAGCTTAAAACGCTTGACAGGTTGATACACCCAAGGAATTGGATGTAAGTTTCCAGCCAATCAAAGTCGTGTAAATCTAAATGTTATCTTGGAAAAGTGATTGAATTGAAGGATAGTTGAGTTTGCAACCTATGATTCACCAAAGAGATTCAAGGAAGAAAGGAGTTTCAAAGGAAAATTGGAATAATGAGGAGAGGCGCCACCTTGCTTTTCACTCAAGGATAAGCCTTGGTTGTGGTCAATTTGCTTCACATGAATTGAGTCCTCAAACAACCAAAGAGATGAGAATCTCTCTCAAACTCGTGGAAACAGTAATGGCTCAAAATCAAGTCTAACTCTTATTTCCATCAAGCAAATCTCCTTATAAGGAGTTACATGTAACACCCCTAATTTTTGTCTCCCGGATAATAAGGAAATTAATAATAAAGTTTTATTATTAATTTATATAAATTTTTCCAAGTTTATATTTTGTATTTAATTAGCCCGAAATATAAAAATAATTAGGAATATTTTTATATGGCAAATAAATGCAAAAATATGGATATTGCATTTTAGTCCTTGGTTTAGGACCTAAATGTAATATTGAAAAGGTTCTTGGAGGGAAAGATTTAAAAAGTATTAAATTTTAAATTTTGTACTGACCTAACCGGTTAGTAATGCCCTGTAACCGGTTAGACGATGAACCCAGAAACTGGGTTAGTGGATTTTGATGAGTAATCACTGAAATTAATCAAGGAATCGCCACGAAATCAGTCCAGTGATAATGGGAAACACGTGTCAGTGTGCATGGAATGCGAATTCCTCTATAAAAGCCCTTAATTTCGATCAAATTGAGCTGTTTTTGCTCTGGTTTGGTGTGAAGCTCTGTTCTAGGGTTTTAAAATCGTCTCTTTCAATTCTCTCTCGTTTTTGAGTGTTAGCAATCGAGTGATACACAGTTATAAAGCTTACATCAAGAGCTTTACAAAGACATAAACATTGTGAGTTGAGGGTTAGGGAGCTAAGAGAACGAAGCCTTTGAAGTGGAGGAGTTCAAAACTGCTTCTGCAAAAAAACTGATTCTTGGAGCTTAGTTGGAGCTTCAATTTGGGTAATTGTATGAACTCCTTTGACCTCAAAATCGTTCAATCTCTTGGTGCATGTTTCTTAGAGCAAACCCTAACCAATTTCCCCAATTTTTATGGTCTGTACATGCATGAAAAATTCTGGCTTCTGGACCCTTCTCAACTGTTGATGGCTGAGAACAGAGAATTGGGATTCAAGGGATTTCTTGTTAATTTCAGAGGTTATACTCATCAAAAACTACTTAGAGATATGGGAGAAGTTTACCTTATACTAGATTTAGACTAAAATCAAGTGATTTAGGATTTGAGTCAACATAGACTCAAAAGGGCATTATTTGTTTAAGGCAAAAAAAAGCTTGGAGGCCAAATTCTAGCTCAGTTCTGTTTTGATCAACTTTGTGTTGATGCATGCAAGTGATGTTGATGTTTGAATCACAATCTAAATGTTTATTGTAAGTTTTGTGGTATTGAATTGTGTTTATATGGGTTTTTATGCAATTTGGTACATTAAACTTAATGCATGCAAATTAAATGTGTTTTTGTGGTTAAACATGTTTGTTTTAAGGTATATGAACTCTTTTGAGTGTTGAAATTGGTTAGATTTGAGTAATGAAAAGAATGGTTTGTAAAATCTCATGTTTCAGTGTGCAGACTGCATAATCTAACCGATTAGTCGATATTTGTAACCGGTTAGATGCTGTGTAATTTCAAAGAAAATGGATTTCTGAAATAAATCTTGTGTTCTTACCATTTTTACTCAAATCTAGATCTTAATTTCACTTGAATTCAATCTTAAAATAAGATGAATAATACTGTTATGGTTCAGATTGAAAACAAGAGTTAATACCTTAGTGTAATGAGACAATTTCAAGAGGAAATTATGCTCATTTGGAAATTGGAATGTGATTTAGACTTTTGAATGATGAAAACAGTGGATTTGAGGTATAAAATAATGTTGGAACTTGTTCATGGATTGGGTAAAGAATTCAAGAGAAAGGGTTTTCTGAATTTCAATGGTAAACCAGTTCAGGTGTGTAATTCTAACCGGTTATCCTGAGACTGTAACCGGTTAGTACATGAAGCTGAAAAATAAAAGTTAAGTCTTTTAAAGTGAAAATGAATACCATTGGTTAAGTTTTTCCCAATCTAAGCCTAATGGCATGTTTTTGAGTTAATTCAAAGATGAATTTTTGTGCCAAAGGTTATACCTCAAATTACTCATTCAAAAAGAAATTGAAATATTTCTAAATCACAGTAATTAAAGTAAAGATAAAACCAACCTTGATAATTGTGCATTCATGCATGGAGAATGGAAGTATGGTTGGTAGGAACGTTTATCATATTCTGGGAATATGAGGAGGGTACTCCGGGAGTACCAAATTGTAACCTACTTGATGACACATTCTGGGAATGTGGCCAGTGTCTGGGACATGGTTTTTATGCGTTCTGGGAACGTATGCGTTCTGGGAACGTGATGCACACTCTGGGAGTGATGCTTATTATCCAAGTATGGTTTGGCATTACGTTATGGGAACGAATGTCAGTGTTCCGGGAACACAAGGGTGTATTGGATGGACATCCAAGATGGACTTTTAGAGGCCTCAGTTGTGGATAGAAAATCATGCATCATGCCACTTGCATTATAAGAGATATAATGTTGAAAATTGGTGTGCTCATATGTACTTGCATTATTGTCTGTCCATGACATATTTGTGTTTGTAATTTTAGTCTTTATCAATTATGTATATGTGTATACTTACTCCCTATGCCCTGTTTAGGTGATGGCCAAATACCTAGCCTGCATCGGGATAAGCCCTATCCCTAGTGGTATATGGACGTACGAGGAGCACCGTGCCACTTTTGAGGGGGAGGTGGAGATCGCTCTCTACCACCCTAACCCTCTGGTTCGGGTGCGACCTTGTAGATTTAGGATTCCTTTAGTCTATACTATGCATGTTCCGCCTTTTTATACATATAGAGGACCACCCCCGGCTCGACCTGTGCGTCGATTCCATAGTTTTCGTTTTAGAGCTACCACTCGTTCTCATCCTTCCTCCCACAGAGTTGTCACTGAGGAGACTCCTTCTCCTGGACCGACTGATTTTGAGAGGACTACTTCTGCGGATCCTAGACCCAGTGGTGGGGTCTCTGCACAGTCAGGCGAGGTCGAGGAGTGTAACATCCCCAATTTCCGATGTCCGTTTAGAATAGTTATTAGAGGCAAGTTAGTATGTGTTCAGGTGTTTGGAGTGTAGTATTGAGCCAAGAGTAGAGTTGCATGAGGTAGAACTAGCTTAAAATGGGTTTAAATAGTATAGGAATCAGGTTTTGAGTAGTAATCCAACCCTAGATGAGTATAGGAGCCTTAGGAAGTGAAATAGGGTTAGAAAGCCATCAAAACAAGATTTTGCCTCAAGTAATCGATTACCTTGATGGGTTTAATCGATTACTTGCTCTCAGGTGAAATCACACATCTTGTTGCAGCAAAGTAATCGATTACTTGGGTGAGTTAATCGATTACCTTGTTGATTTCAGTGAAGTAATCGATTATTTGAAGGGTTTAATCGATTACTTGGCCTCAGGATTTTGTACTAGAATGTTGCATCAAAGAGGTAATCGATTACCTCTGGGAAGTAATCGATTACTTCTAGCCAGATCTGATTAAAAACACGTTTCTTCCTCATTCTTCTTCATTGTTTCTCTCTCCTCATTCTCGATTCTTCTCTATTCTCTCTCTAATCTCCATAGCTTCTTCTCCTCTTTTCATGGCAAATCTCCACAATAACACCACAAATCACCAAATTAAAACCGTGAATCATCCCCAAATCTCATCCTAATGATTTCCCCTCACTCAAATTTCATGGTTTCTCCCTCTTCCTCATGAAACCCAAATCACCCCAAAACCCTAGGTTGAGATATCAACCACATAGAGCCTTCAAGTCCTTCAAAGAGTCATAGATCGGGTATGAGGGCAAGGAATAAGAGTCATAGGAGCATGGATTAGAGCTTGGCATGGAGCTTCATCAAAAACCCCAATTTCCTCTTTCTCTCTCTTCAAGGTAAGGGGGTTACTTTGGTTTTAATTAGGGAAGGGATTTGATGATAGTAATAGGGTTATACCTAGATGTATTTTGATATGTGTATGGGTGATTTGTATGCTTTGGATGTTGTGTGTGAAATATATGTTATGAACTTAGGGTTTGATGTTAGTAAGTGATTGTTTTAATTGTTATTGAAGGAAATGAATGAATAAGTGTTATTGTCATGATGATTGATATTGTTATGATTGTTATTGGACTAAAGGAATGAATAACTGTTATTATTAATGAAATTAATATTGTCAAAATTGAAAAGTTAATGTAAAATTGATGATGTTGGTACTTGAATGGTTATGAATTGGAATGATTGAATGTTAATAGTCATTTAAAGATAGTATATATATATATATATAAATGGTAATTATTATATATTGTTATGGCCTATTGCTCTAAGTTAGAGAGCCCAACCAAATTGGTATAATGGTAAAGAGGATTGACTACTGTAAACACCATAAAATAAACTAGAAACACGTGCATTTAAGGAGTAAGGTGGACCTTAGGTGTAACGGGGAAAACTTACGTTTCTATTCGTGAAGGAAAAAGTAACTAGATTGTGCCACTAAAACAATCGCTGAGAATTGTTATGGAAAACTTTGATCTTCCAAAGGGCCGGGTTCGCAACCCGTGTCGGGGATTGGTTTTATGCAAACCATAATAATTTTGTCAGTTACTTTGGCTTTTCGTGGCCAGTGAGGGTGATTTCTGCTAGAGCCAATTTGGGCGAATTAATCCAAATTGTACGTTGTGCACTACCCTAGAGGAGTGTGACGTATTGTGCAAGCGGATGAGCGATATTCCTAGAGGATATGAAGCATCCAAACAGGGGTTGGGAAATGCTTACTCCTGGTCGGTTTTCCCCAGAGTGGAGGGTGTAGTGGGGTGAGGAAATTGTTATTGTTATTGGAAATGGAGAAGTGCATTCATTGTCATAAACGAGTTTAATTCGCTGAATCCAATGAAAGTGTTAAAGTGTTATAGTGAATACAGTGAAAAGTTATAGTGTTACATTGGATTTAGGGATTAAATCACAGTGGTATAAAGTTACATGCATTGTTCATATGTTTGAACATAAAAGCATCGTAAAGTATTGTTATTGTTATTGTTATTGTTTAAGGAAAGGTGAAAAGTGTGAATTGGTTAAATGATAAGATATAGAATTGTTATTGTTGAATGGGATAATATGAATATGATGAAAGATGTTTGAGTATGTCTAGTTATGTTTTATTACTGTCGTTTTAAGTGTTTTCCTTGATTATTATTCAAAGTTCTCACCCTTACAGTGGACATATTAGGTACACATTGGAGACAGGCACATGTGAAAGTCAAGGCCGTAAAAGGTATACTCCTGTAAAGAGTATACTGGTATTGGTGACCTTATGGTCCCAACTATAGTGCAACCATTCATAGGTCCTGATTTGTAAAGATTAGATTTTTATAAATATTGTATTTTAATTGATAATGACGATTTTATTTTAAATGTATTTCATTAATGCATAAGTTCTCTCTTCTCATGGGGACAAGATGAAAGCATTGTATAGTATTGTCTATTTTGAGCTGAAAGTTATACTTTATTAAATTGAAAGTTGTTCTGGACTGACAGGTTTAATATTTATTCGGGGAAAAGTCCGATTTTTAAAGGAAACTCCGTCGAAAATTTTATAAACCCCGAACGTTTTCTAAGATAAAAGGCTAATCTATAGTAATAGTATTAGTATATAAAGATAGGGTGTTACATTTATGGTATCAGAGCAATGGTTGCAATCCTCGGCCGTGGAGTACGGATTCTTCCTACTCCCAAAGAGTTACTCCACATGAGAGTAACTAGTAGATAGTTGTTTAAGTAGTGCACTTTAGTGTTCATGCATGCATTGTTAGTTGAAATGGGTACAGTTTAGTAGGGTGAGTCATAGTTTAGTAATCATAGAAGTTTATTTTCAATATAAAGTGGGTCAACTCAATTTTTCAAAGTGTAACTGGTTGTATTTGGAAATGGACAGAAAGTAGGGACTAAGGGAAAGGAAAACTCCCAACGGGTCAGAGCATGAAACTGCTACCCCACCGGGAAGGACTAACTCTTAGTTTTGAATTAATCTCCTCTATTTCAAATATAACAAGGGATTGAGGTTTCGCTTTAAGACGAAATCTCAAGGCCTTCTTTTGAATCGAAGATGAGTCATTTCCTTATTTGCTTGGAATTCAAGTAGCACGAAAATGATTTTATCTCCAATGCAATGTAGAATCGAGACGGATCCCTCGCAATTTGTATTCATTGGCAGATGACATCGTTAAGTCCTTGAATCTAATCAAATAACGGTTGGATTTACTTTTCTAAGTCTAAGAATAGGATCGGTACTAGAAGTTGTCTAGTTTATACACTTCGAGCATTCTTTATCAGAGTGCGCAGCGAAAGTGAATAGGTGTTAATCCAGTGTAATTTCCTTTAACTGTGATTACTAAGTGTCATCTTAGTAAAACCTAATTGCCTTCTATATTTCCACATTATATTTTGGTGATAAATATACTTTGATTTCTAAAGTATGAAAGTGTTTTTGCAACAGATTTTCTAAGATTTTATTTTCGAAAAGTACTGGTACTACGATTTGAAAATGAATGTCAAGTACAGTAATGTTTTGATATTTTCCAAAGTATGGAATTGATTCAAACTCTGATAATTGATTGAATGTCGCAACACTGATTTTTAAGAAAATTTTATTCACAATGAGAATCCCTAACTAATTGAATGATAGTGTAATTTACTTTTAAGTTACACCAATTATCAATTGACAGGAATTCAATGAAGGCGACATAAGTCAATTTGAACTTTCAAACTAAAATGAGAGGAAAGGCATTCACTAGAATTTAAAGAGAGTGAACGACATTGAAACTTTTTAACCATACATCCGTTCCTTTTATTTGAGTTTGATGACTATAGAGGATTCTTATTTTCTTTGTCAAAGGAATCCTCAAGCTTCAGAATCAATTTCAAATGGATGTGAAATGATTTCGAAAACTTATATGAATGATTTGAACTCGTGAGTGCTTGACATGTCTTTTCCTGTCAAATAATTTTGTTAAAGTTTTAAATGAAAAATGTTTTACAAAAAGCAAAGGTGTTCTTCCTTATTTCAAGGAAGATACAAATTCTTGAAAATTCTTTTATCACCAAGTACCGAACCTTTTTCACAGAATTTGGTACTTCATTGTTTTCTACTGTAATGTGGAAGTGGGAAAATGTGAAGTGAAGGTAGCAAGGTGAGTTAAAGGTAATGCAGCTATCCTAGAGTTAAAGCCTAGTTTAGAACCTAAACCAAAGTAATGGATGTTGGGTCTTTCCTTCAAGTTCATATAGAACTCCAAGGAATTTGTTGTATTTATTGAACAAACTGTATTCCGGAAGTGCAAACCATTTTCAAACCATTATTACATCTTTCAAGGAATGTAGTTTGTGAATGTTAAAGTTCTAGTTTTAAACATTCATTATAAAAGTCGTAGCACCAAGGTCTAGTTGGTAATAGAGGAAAGTCTCAACTAGGATTTAAGGGCAAGTCTTAGTTGTGCGATCTTTGAGCTTAAGGAACCAATTAGGAAACCCAAAGCCTATGAGAGAATTCTAAGCATAGGTTTAGTTGAGGTCATAGATAGTGGATTTTAATTTTCAGATCGAGTGTAGAATCCAAATAGTTTTTCATTCATAGATTGGGCGGTAGAAGTTAGACCCTATGGTTTGAGTCCTAGAGTTTCAGGCATAGGTGTGTAGGCATATAGATGTGCATATAGGAAGCGAGTTTTAAATGTTTTCGAACGACGAAATTTTATATATGTGTATTTACGATTTTAAACTTAGTAGGACTCTATGTTAAGTCCAATTATTTTCATATATATATGTATATGATGTTTTTTATTTACCTCAGCAGTGCCCCACAAGTATTACTTTTACTTCCGCATACTCTGATTTTTATTCAAAAGGATTCGGCAATAAGTTTATATTCTATGCACTCGATCAAACTCAAGAGACAAATAATATATTTTTAATAAAGGCCACAAAGATGTTTTATTATGTTTAACAAGTATTGTCTCGAGAGCCTTTTCGTAATAAAAATAATATTAAGCCGAATTCGAGTTATTCGTCAATGAAAAAGGGATTTCTAATTGAGCAAGTAAACATTAAAAAGGGAAAAAAATTTCTAGTCTCAATCTTTGATAGCAAGTATTCTATATTTGGAAATATTTATTATTTTCACGATATAAAACGAGGGTGTCACACGTTTGGTGGTATCAGAGCATTGGTCCTGTCCCTCATGGCCCCGATGATGCAGCTAAGTATGGTATTCAATGTTATTTGAATATATATTTGAGTAAGATGGTTGAGTAAGCCAGTAGTGTTTATGTTTTAAAGACCTTTTAGTGACCCAAAGCCCATAGTGTAGGTCTTTCTATGGCAACCAGAAATAGAAATTATACGAACGAAATGTTAGAACGTATTACGACTGTGCTGGAGGGCATGCAACAGCAGCAGCAACAACAACCACCTCAAGGGCGAGCTGGTAACCCACATGTTGGCAATGTGGTGAATCATGATGCTAAGACTCTGTCGGAGTTCAGAAAGTGCAATCCACCAAGGTTTGAAGGAGGATACAAACCTGATGAGGCAAATAAGTGGTTGTACGAGATCAACAAGATTTTCAGAACTTTGGATTGTTCCGATGAGCAGAAGGTAACCTATGCAGTTTACATGCTCCGTGGGGAAGCTGAGAACTGGTGGGACCACACTGTTCAATTCCTGAATTTTGAAAGGAGAGCAATCAACTGGGGAGTGTTTATGAGAAATTCCTTAATAAATACTTTCCAGAGGATATAAGGAGAAAGAAGGAAGTAGAATTCATGCAATTGAAGCAAGGGGTATGAGTGTAGGAGAATATGCTGCCAGATTTGAGGAGCTGATAAAATATTCTCCCTACTACTTGAATAACCCTGATGAAAGGAGTAAGTGTGTTAAGTTCGAAGGTGGGTTGAGACCGGAGCTGAAGTCTATTTTCAGTTACCAAAAGATTCAGAGTTTTCCTACACTTGTGGATATGTGCAGAATGTATGAGGATGACAAGAAGGCTGAGCTGGTAGGAAGCCAAGAAAAGGGGAATGGAAATAACTATGGACCACTAAGGAAGAAGAGATTTGATCACCGGAATAATGGTCCATATTCTCAGAAGAACAAGGGCAAGGGCAAAGCTGAGATGGATAACAAGAGCAAGCCTCGCGATAATGCTCCTTTTTGTGAGAAGTGTAGGCGTTACCATCATGGCCAATTCTTCTGGTCCACAGGAGGATGTTTCAAATGTGGAAAGCAAGGTCATTTTGCTCGTATTGCAGAGAGTCTGCAAAAGGTGATGCAAAAGGATCTGCTGGCAAGTCTGTGGTACATATTTACCCTAAGTGGTAATGAGGCAACCCAAACCCCGAATCTCGTGCAAGGTAACTTTTTGCTTAATGCTCAACCTTGCAAGATGATGTTTGATTCTGGAGCTACACATTCTTTTGTTTCTCCTGAATGTGTGAATAGGTTGAATCTTGTTGTTTCCGATTCGCCTTGCTATCTTAGTATAGATACCCCTACTGGGATACCTATCTTTACCTCTAAGGTTTGCTTAGGGTGTAATGTTGAAATCTTGGGTCGTGTCTCTAAAGTAGATCTGGTTTGTCTCCCTAAGTTACAATTAGATGTGATCTTGGGTATGGATTGGTTGATGAAGAACCAAGTGATCATCAATTGTGAGAGAAAGACAATCCAATATAGAACCCTTGAACCTGAAGGTTATATGTGTTTATTCTCTGCTACCGGAGAAGAAGAATCGATGCCGATAGAAGAGATTCCTGTGGTGAGGGAATTTCCGGAAGTATTTCCTGAAGAGATACCAGGATTACCTCCGAAGCGAGAAATAGAGTTTGGGATTGATTTGGTTCCAGGAGCTGGTCCCATCTCTATTGCTTCGTATAGAATGGCACCACCGGAAATGGCAGAAATGAAAAAGCAGATAGAGGAATTGCTACAGATGAAAATGATAAGGCCAAGTGTTTCACATTGGGGAGCTCCATTATTGTTCGTAAAGAAGAAAGATGGGAGTATGAGAATGTGTGTGGATTACAGACAATTGAATAAGGTCACCATTAAGAATAAGTACCCTTTGCCAAGAATTGATGACCTTATGGATCAAGTTAGGGGAGCTGCAGTATTTTCCAAGATTGATCGGAGATCGGGCTATCATCAGATCAGAATAAAAGAGGAAGATATACCCAAGACTGCATTTCAATCTCGATACGGTCATTATGAGTATGTTGTAATGCCGTTCGGATTGACTAATGCACCGGCCATTTTCATGGACTATATGAACCGGATCTTTAGAACATATTTGGATTTATTCGTAGTGGTGTTTATAGACGATATTCTGGTCTATTCTAAGAGTCCGGAGGAGCATGAAGAACATCTCAGGATAGTGTTAAAAGTCCTAAAGGAGAAGCAGTTATACGCCAAACTTACGAAATGTGAGTTTTGGTTGAAAGAAGTGAAGTTTCTAGGGCATGTAATCTCTAAGGAAGGAATTGCGGTGGATCCAGCAAAGGTGAGTTCAGTGCTAAGCTGGGAACAACCTAAGACTGTGACGGATGTGAGAAGTTTCTTAGGGCTGGCTGGATACTATCGTAGATTTATTGAAGAATTTTCCAAGATTGCGTTGCCTTTGACCAAGTTGACTTGAAAAGACCAACCGTTCGTGTGGGACGATAGGTGTGAAAGTAGTTTCCGAGAGTTGAAGGAAAGGTTAACATCGTCTCCTGTGTTAATCTTACTGTGATGCATCTAAGCAAGGACTGGGGTGTGTATTGATGCAAGAAGGAAAAGTAGTGGCTTATGCATCACGACAGTTGAAGAATCGTGAGGTGAATTACCCGACACACGATTTGGAATTGGCTGCGGTCGTGTTTGCCTTAAAGATATGGAGACATCATCTCTATGGCACTAGTTTCCAAGTATTTAGTGACCATAAGAGTTTGAAATATCTGTTTGACCAAAAAGAGTTGAACATGAGGCAAAGAAGGTGGATGGAGTTTTTGAAGGATTATGACTTTAAACTCCATTACCATCCGGGTAAAGCAAATGTGGTTGCAGATGCTTTGAGTCGGAAAGCAATCCACATAAATGTGATGATGGTGAGGGAAGCAGCGTTGATTGAGGAATTCAGAGACTTAAGCTTGTTGACGCAAGTGGAACCATTAAGCATCAAGTTAGGGATGTTGCAGATCACAAATGAGTTCTTGGAAAGAATTCGGGAGTTGCAACAAGTAGATGAGGAGTTGATCGAAAAGAGGAGATTGAGTTTAGAAGGGAAGGAACTTGATTTAAAGATTGGTTTGGATGGAATCCTTCGTTTCAGAACAAGGATTTGCATACCAAGAAATCAGGAGGTTAGAAGACTGATTCTTGATGAAGCACATAAGAGTCGGATGAGTATGCATCCTGGATCAACCAAAATGTATCAGGATCTGAAGGAAATGTTTTGGTGGTCTGGTTTGAAAAGGGATGTTGCGGAGTATGTGGCTTCATGCTTAATATGTCAAAAAGTTAACGTAGAACACCAGAAACCAGGAGGACAGTTGCAACCTTTGAGTATCCCTCAATGGAAGTGGGATAGTATCTCGATGGATTTTGTATCTAGTTTGCCAAGGACAGTAGCGAATCATGATGCAATCTGGGTGATTGTGGATAGGTTGACTAAGTCGGCGCATTTTATCCAGATAAATATGCGCTACTCTTTGAATAAGCTTACCCAGATCTACATTAAGGAGGTAGTTCATCTTCACGGAGTGCCTTCGAGTATTGTGTCGGATCGAGATCCCAGATTTTCTTCGCAGTTCTGGAAGAGTCTGCATGATGCTATGGGAACAAGATTAAAATTGAGTTCTGCGTATCATCCACAGACGGATGGTCAGACGGAGAGAACTATTCAGTCTTTGGAAGATGTGTTGAGGGCTTGTGCACTTGAAGAACAAGGAAGTTGGGATCAAGTGTTACCTCTTGCAGAATTCACATACAACAATAGCTATCATGCGAGCATTGGAATGACACCGTTTGAGGCTTTGTATGGAAGGAAATGTCAAACCCCGCTATGTTGGTTTCAAGTGGGGGAGAACTTAGTGGTTGGACCGGAAATGGTGCAGCCGACAACTGAGAAAATCAGAATGGTTCAGGAAAAGATGAAAGCGGCTCAAAGTCAGCAGAAGAGTTATGCTGACAAGAGAAGGAAACCAATAGAGTTTTCGGAGGGCGATCATGTGTTTCTTCGGATAGTTCCGATGAAAGGGATTAGTAGAGCCTTGAGAACCCGAAAGCTATCACCTAAGTGTATAGGTCCATACCAAATTCTTAAAAGAGTTGGTCCCGTTGCTTATCAACTAGCTTTACCACCCTCTCTATCCAATTTGCACAACGTCTTTCATGTTTCCCAGTTGAAGAAATATGTGCATGACCCATCGATTATTTTGAAAATCCAACCTGATGATCTAGCTTTGAAGCAAAACCTTACCTTTGAAGCCAGACCCGTCTGGATAGAAGATCGTGAAGTTAAGCAGCTTAGGGGAAAGGAGATACCTTTAGTTAAGGTTATATGGGAAGATGCTGACGTGTCTGAAGCTACATGGGAATTAGAGGAGAAGATGCGTCAAGAGTATCCAGAGTTGTTTATGTAAGCTAGAATTTCAGGGACGAAATTCCTTTTAAGTGGGGGAGTAGTGTAACGCCCCTAATTTTCGTCTCCCGGATAATAAGGAAATTAATAATAAAGTTTTATTATTAATTTATATAAATTTTTCCAAGTTTATATTTTGTATTTAATTAGCCTGAAATATAAAAATAATTAGGAATATTTTTATATGGCAAATAAATGCAAAAATATGGATATTGCATTTTAGTCCTTGGTTTAGGACCTAAATGTAATATTGAAAAGGTTCTTGGAGGGAAAGATTTAAAAAGTATTAATTTTTAAATTTTGTACTGACCTAACCGGTTAGTAATGCCCTGTAACCGGTTAGACGATGAACCCAGAAACTGGGTTAGTGGATTTTGATGAGTAATCACTGAAATTAATCAAGGAATCGCCACGAAATCAGTCCAGTGATAATGGGAAACACGCGTCAGTGTGCATGGAATGCGAATTCCTCTATAAAAGCCCTTAATTTCGATCAAATTGAGCTGTTTTTGCTCTGGTTTGGTGTGAAGCTCTGTTCTAGGGTTTTAAAATCGTCTCTTTCAATTCTCTCTCGTTTTTGAGTGTTAGCAATCGAGTGATACACAGTTGTAAAGCTTACATCAAGATCTTTACAAAGACATAAACACTGTGAGTTGAGGGTTAGGAACGAAGCCTTTGAAGTGGAGGAGTTCAAAACTGCTTCTGCAAAAAAAACTGATTCTTGGAGCTTAGTTGGAGCTTCAATTTGGGTAAGTGTATGAACTCCTTTGACCTCAAAATCAATCAATCTCTTGGTGCATGTTTCTTAGAGCAAACCCTAACCAATTTCCCCAATTTTTATGGTTTGTACATGCATGAAAAATTCCGGTTTCTGGACCCTGCTCAACTGTTGATGGCTGAGAACAGAGAATTGGGATTCAAGGGATTTCTTGTTAATTTCAGAGGTTATACTCATCAAAAACTACTTAGAGGTATGGGAGAAGTTTGCCTTATACTAGATTTAGACTAAAATCAAGTGATTTAGGATTTGAGTCAACATAGACTCAAAAGGGCATTATTTGTTTAAGGCAAAAAAAGGCTTGGAGGCCAAATTCTAGCTCAGTTCTGTTTTGAGCAACTTTGTGTTGATGCATGCAAGTGATGTTGATGTTTGAATCACAATCTAAATGTTTATTGTAAGTTTTGTGGTATTGAATTGTGTTTATATGGGTTTTTATGCAATTTGGTACATTAAACATAATGCATGCAAATTAAATGTGTTTCTGTGGTTAAACATGTTTGTTTTAAGGTATATGAACTCTTTTGAGTGTTGAAATTGGTTAGGTTTGAGTAATGAAAAGAATGGTTTGTAAAATCTCATGTTTCAGTGTGCAGACTGCATAATCTAACCGGTTAGTCGATATTTGTAACCAGTTAGATACTGTGTAATTTCAAAGAAAATGGATTTCTGAAATAAATCTTGTGTTCTTACCATTTTTACTCAAATCTAGATCTTAATTTCACCTGAATTCAATCTGAAAATAAGATGAACAATACTGTTATGGTTCAGATTGAAAACAAGAGTTAATACCTTAGTGTAATGAGACAATTTCAAGAGGAAATTATGCTCATTTGGAAATTGGAATGTGATTTAGACTTTTGAATGATGAAAACAGTGGATTTGAGGTATAAAATAATGTTGGAACTTGTTCATGGATTGGGTAAAGAATTCAAGAAAAAGGGTTTTCTGAATTTCAATGGTAAACCAGTTCAGGTCTGTAATTCTAACCGGTTAGCCTGAGACTGTAACCGGTTAGTACCTAAAGCTGAAAAATAAAAGTTAAGTCTTTTAAAGTGAAAATGAATACCATTGGTTAAGTTTTTCCCAATCTAAGCCTAATGGCATGTTTTTGAGTTAATTCAAAGATGAATTTTTGTGCCAAAGGTTATACCTCAAATTACTCATTCAAAAAGAAATTGAAATATTTCTAAATCACAGTAATTAAAGTAAAGATAAAACCAACGTTGATAACTGTGCATTCATGCATAGAGAATGGAAGTATGGTTGGTAGGAACGTTTATCATATTCTGGGAATATGAGGAGGGTACTCCGGGAGTACCAAATTGTAACCTACTTGATGACACATTCTGGGAATGTGGCCAGTGTCTGGGACATGGCTTTTATGCGTTCTGGGAACGTATGCGTTCTGGGAACGTGATGCACACTCTAGGAGTGACGCTTATTATCCAAGTATGGTTTGGCATTACGTTCTGGGAACGAATGTCAGTGTTCCGGGAACACAAGGGTGTATTGGATGGACGTCCAAGATGGACTTTTAGAGGCCTCAATTGTGGATAGAAAATCATGCATCATGCCACTTGCATTATAAGAGATATAATGTTGAAAATTGGTGTGCTCATATGTACTTGCATTATTGTCTGTCCATGACATATTTGTGTTTGTAATTTTAGTCTTTATCAATTATGTATATGTGTATACTTACTCCCTATGCCCTGTTTAGGTGATGGCCAGATACCTAGCCTGCATCGAGATACGCCCTATCCCTAGTGGTATATGGACGTACGATGAGCACCGTGCCACTTTTGAGGGGGAGGTGGAGATCACTCTCTACCACCCTAACCCTCTGGTTCGGGTGCGACCTCGTAGATTTAGGATTCCTTTAGTCTATACTATGCATGTTCCGCCTTTTTATACATATAGAGGACCACCCCCGGCTCGACCTGTGCGTCGATTCCATAGTTTTCGTTTTAGAGCTGCCACTCGTTCTCATCCTTCCTCCCACAGAGTTGTCACTGAGGAGACTCCTTCTCCTGGTCCGACTGATTTTTAGAGGACTGCTTCTGCGGATCCTAGACCCAGTGGTGGGGTCTTTGCACAGTCAGGCGAGGTCGAGGAGGACCCTGTGGAGGATGAGGACGAGGAGGAGGTGCATGTTGAGCCTACTTTTTCTGCTAGAGGTGGACCCGCTGGTTCCTAGGAGCCTGCATAACATAGATGTTTTGGATCCTAGGTTCTAGGGATAGAGCTGTGGAGGATCATAGGAGCTGCTGAGGACATGGATGACCTGCTCTGGGACTTCTATTTTTAGATATTGTGATATATTGTATATATTTCGAGAGGTCTTAGAGTGAGGTTTATTTTATGCAGCTGGTTTGTCTATGTTTCATCAAAACTTGCTATCTCGACTTTTGCTATTTGCTACTTATGATACTGGTGGGGTTTTATCATTCTATATATATGTATATGATGTTTTTTATTTACCTCAGCAGTGCCCCACAAGTATTACTTTTACTTCCGCATACTCTGATTTTTATTCAAAAGGATTCGGCAATAAGTTTATATTCTATGCACTCGATCAAACTCAAGAGACAAATAATATATTTTTAATAAAGGCCACGAAGATGTTTTATTATGTTTAACAAGTATTGTCTCGAGAGCCTTTTCGTAATAAAAATAATATTAAGCCGAATTCGAGTTATTCGTCAATGAAAAAGGGATTTCTAATTGAGCAAGTAAACATTAAAAAGGGAAAAAAAATTTCTAGTCTCAATCTTTGATAGCAAGTATTCTATATTTGGAAATATTTATTATTTTCAAGATATAAAATGAGGTGTCACATTACACACACTGATCATATGGCCGAATAATTTAAGAAGGGAATAAGGAATGGGAGTTACATAATAAACCTATAGTAATTGCACTAATGAGCCGAACATTAACTAGGGGAATTAGGGGTGAGGAGTTACAAATTAATTCACTTAATAACTAACAATTTATGATTTGATTGGGTGTTACATTGCTTGATGGTTGTCTTTATGATTCAAATTAATTCTTGGCCGTGAGGATGATGGAAAGAATCTTGACTCGTGGCCATCATTATCTTTGTAGCACTCTTCTCTGCCCTTGCCAAGGTCATATGTCCTTAATAAGGGTACTTGTTTCTTTTTCATGGTGAAATATTAAATAGTTTAGTTCCTTGGGTTGTAATATCCCTTGGTAGTGTGAAGTTGAGTTTTGTGTAGTGAATACTTTCTTGAGCTCTTCTTGGGCCTTCTTCATTCTAGACCTAGTCATTGGACCACCAAGTCCTTCAAGAGGATCTTTATTTATAGAGTTCCTAGTCTTGGCCTCATCACTCTTCCCTTCTTTAGGAGGATTTGTCCTCAAATCTGGATCTTCATCATCTGCTTCAAACAGTGTGAGGTCTACTATATTGAAAGTTGCACTGACATTATAATCACCAGGAAGATCTATCTTGTAAGCATTGTCTCCAATCCTTTCCAAAACTTGAAAAGGTCCATCTCCTCTAGGCTGGAGTTTTGACTTTCTTTGTTGAGGAAATCTCTCCTTCCTAAGATGCACCCATACCCAATCACCTGGTTCAAACACCAGCTTCTTCCTTCCCTTGTTAGCTTGCTTTGCATAGCTTTCCTACTTCTTTTCAATTCGAGCCTTCACCTTTTCATGTAATTTAACAATATATTCTGCTTTGGATTTACCATCCTTATGTTTTAGCACAAAATGTTTAGGCATAGGAAGTAAATCAAGTGGTGTAAGTGGATTAAAACCATAAACAATCTCAAAAGGAGAAAATTCATTTGTGTTATGTACAGTTCGATTGTAAGCAAATTCAACATGAGGCAGGCATTCTTCCCATGCCTTCAAGTTTCTTTTCAGCACAGATCTAAGGAGAGTCCCTAAAGTTCTATTTACCACTTCAGTTTGGCCATCAGTTTGAGGGTGACAAGTTGTTGAGTAGAGCAGTTTTGTTCCCAACTTTCCCCACAGAGTTTTCCAGAAGTGACTTAAGAATTTGGAGTCTCTATCTGACACAATGCTCCTGGGCAGTCCATGCGACCTGACCACTTCTTTGAAGAAAAGGTCAGCTACATGAAAAGCATCATCCACCTTTTTGCAGGCAATGAAATGTGCCATTTTTGAAAACCTGTCAACCACTACAAAGATGGAATCCTTTCCAGTCCTTGATCTAGGCAATCCCAAAACAAAGTCCATAGACAAGTCTTCCCATGGGTGGTTTGGAATTGGTAGAGGTGTATAGAGTCCATGAGGCATGCTTTTTGATTTGGATCTTCTACACACAAGGCATTTGTCACAGGTTCTATGCACATCTACTCTCATGTGTGGCCAAAAGAAATATTCTCTCAAAATCTCAAAAGTCTTTTCTTCTCCAAAGTGTCCCATTAATCCTCCTTCATGGGCTTCCTTAGTAAGCAGTTCCCGCACAAAGCATTGAGGAATGCAAAGTCTTTTCTCCTTAAACAGAAATCCTTCATGGAGGTAGTATCCATTAAAGGCCAACTTTTCACATTGTTCTAGGATGGAGCCAAAATCTGGGTCTTGTTGATACAGGTTTTTGATTTGTTCAAGACCAAAAAGTTTTGTTTCTAAGGTATTCAGGAGGGTATGCCTTCTAGACAGTGCATCAGCTGCCACATTACTTTTTCCCTTCTTGTGTTTAATCACATAAGGAAATTGTTCAAGAAATTCAACCCACTTGGCATGCCTCTTGTTCAATTTACCCTACCCTCTGATGTACTTCAAGGATTCATGGTCACTATGAATGATGAATTCCCTGGATACTAGGTAGTGTTGCCACACTCAGAGGGTTCTTATTATGGCATAGAGTTCCTTGTCGTAGATTGGTTAATTAAGCACAGCACCTCTAAGCTTCTCACTGAAATAAGCTACTGGCTGGCCTTCTTGCATTAAAACAGCTCCTATACCTACATTGGATGCATCACACTCTACCTCAAAGGTCTTAGAGAAATCTGGTAGTCTCAGGGTGGGTGCTTGGGTGAGCTTATTCTTGAGGGTACTAAAAGCTTCCTCTTGTTTTTCTCCCCAGGTGAAGGTGGCTTTCTTTTTCACTAGTTCATTTAGAGGAGCAACTATGGTGCTGAAATCTTTGACAAATCTTCTATAGAAGCTAGCTAACCCATGGAAACTCCTAACTTCACTCACTGTTTTTGGTGTAGGCCACTCTTGAATTGCCTTAATTTTGTCTTCATCAACCTGAACTCCTTTTGAACTCACAACAAAACCCAAAAACCCAACTTGTTATTTACAAAAGATGCACATTTCTAGATTACCATAAAGTTGCTCTTTTCTCAAGACTTCCAACACAGAATTTAAATGATTGGCATGTTCATGAATATTTTTACTATACACAAGTATATCATCAAAATAGACTACTACAAATTTTCCCAAGAACTCTCTTAAGACATGATTCATCAGTCTCATGAAAGTGCTGGGGGCATTTGACAATTCAAAAGGCATGACCAACCATTCATACAAACCATACTTAGTTTTGAAGGCTGTTTTCCACTCATCTCCTTCTCTAATTCTAATCTGGTGATATCCACTTTTTAGATCAATTTTTGAAAAAAGACCGGCACCGTGCAACTCATCAAGTAGGTCATCTAGTCTAGGAATAGGATGTCTATACCTGATGGTAATATTGTTGATAGCTCTGCAATCAGTACACATCCTCCATGTGCCATTCTTCTTTGGTACCAAAAGAACTGGAACTGCACAAGGGCTCAAACTCTCTTTTACCCATCCTTTTTCAATGAGTTCTCCAACTTGTCTCTGAATCTCTTGAGTTTCTTGTGGATTGCTCCTATAAGCTGGTCTATTGGGCAAGGTGGCTCCTGGTACAAGATCAATTTGATGCTCTATTCCCCTAAGTGGGGGTAGACCATCAGGAACTTCTTGTGGAAAGACATCCAGGAAATCCTGCAAAAGTTTCTTAATTTCACCAGGCAAATCATCAAGTATTTCAGTTCCAGTGTGTAAGCACAATTGTTTGCGTATCAAAAGAAGAAAAGTTTTCTTTTTATATAGGGCCTGCTTGACTTCACTAGTTGAGGCTACGAGACATTCTTTTTTTTCAGAAACAATCTCTACTCTGATTTCTTTTTGCCTTTCTTTTCTTATTTTCTTTTGTTCTTCTTTTACCTATTTTGGTGTCATGGGAATCAAAACAATTTGCTTATGATGGTAGTGAAAAGAGAACTTATTGCTTTCTCCATCATGTATTGCTCCTTTGTCATGCTGCCATGGCCTTCCCAAAAGAACATGTGAGCTCTCAAGAGGCATTACATCAAACCATAACTCATCTCTGTAATTTCCAATGGCAAATTCTACTAGAGCTTGCTGCTTGACATCCATTGTTTCTTTTTCATTGAACCACTGGATACAATAGGGTATTGGGTGTGTTATTGTCTTTAAGCCTAACCGTTCCAGCACTTGAGGGCTAATAGCATTGGTGCAACTACCACCATCAATGATAAGAGAACACAGCTTCCCTTGAATTAAGCACCTTGACTGGAACACAACATCCCTTTGTGTTGATCTAAAGACAAGAAAAGTTGTCCCCATGGTTGCCTTGGCAGATTCAGACACCTGTGATCCATCCCAAATAATGGCCTTATCAAAATTTCCCTTTTTTTATAGACTCAATAGCAACGACTTACAATTGTTGCAGAAGACAACTGAACCAAAACAGTAACAACTCTTACTTTTGTAACAAACACGCTCAAAAACAGTGATGACATAGATTCGTTGCTTTAAGGGATAGTTGCAACAACAACGATTCAACAGAGTTGCTAAAAAAAACTCAAAAACAATTAGCGATCAAACAGAATGTCGCTACAGGAAGAAAAAAATAGCAACGGAAAAACCCACCAAAACTCAGACACGGTTTTGACCCAGAAAAATTTGCAGCACAAAATCTTGCAGCGACTCACAAATTTTGCGCGTCACAAAATCAAACAGCGACACAAAACACAACACTTTTAATGCAACAAATCAGCGACGGAAACAAAACAAGTCACGAATTTGAAAACTGAATCAGTTTTGATCACAAATAATAGCGACAAATGGAACCAATTTGCCACGGTTATGAATAAGGAAAGGAAAACACAAAAAGAAGAACAACGACGACTCAACAAAATCAACCACGATTTTGTTCCAACAACAACTGATTATAATGACTCCAAACAACACCACAATTATAAAAACGATTTCAAGACAAGACCACGACCCTAGCCTAGAAAGAAAACACCCTCAACAACTTAACATAAATTTCTAGGACTTAGGATAAGAGATCAAACCCAAAATAAATCAAAATTGAAGAAGAATGGTGCAACAAAACCCGAATGGAAAACAAGGAAGGAAATGAATAGTACACAAAATGCAGCGAACCAAAATTTGTTGCATAAAAAAATCCAAGGAGATGATGCAACAAAACCTTGCTCTGATTACCAAGTTGATACACCCAAGGAATTGGATGTAAGTTTCCAGCCAATCAAAGTCATGTAAATCTAAATGTTCTCTTGGAAAAGTGATTGAATTGAAGGATAGTTGAGTTTGCAACCTATGATTTACCAAAGAGATTCAAGGAAGAAAGGAGTTTCAAAGGAAAATTGGAATAATGAGGAGAGGCGCCACCTTGCTTTGCACTCAAGGATAAGCCTTGGTTGTGCTCAATTTGCTTCACACGAATTGAGTCCTCAAACAACCAAAGAGATGAGAATCTCTCTCAAACTCGTGGAAACATCAATGGCTCAAAATCAAGTCTAAGTCTTATTTCCATCAAGAAAATCTCCTTATAAGTAGTTACACACACTAATCATATGGCCGAATAATTTAAGAAGGGAATAAGGAATGGGAGTTACATAATAAACCTATAGTAATTGCACTAATGAGCCGAACATTAACTAGGGGAATTAGGGGTGAGGAGTTACAAATTAATTCACTTAATAACTAACAATTTATGATTTGATTGGGCGTTACATTGCTTGATGGTTGTCTTTATGATTCAAATTAATTCTTGGCCGTGAGGATGATGGAAAGAATCTTGACTCGTGGCCATCATTATCTTTGTAGCACTCTGCTCTGCCCTTGCCAAGGTCATATGTTCTTAATCAGGGTACTTGTTTCTTTTTCATGGTGAAATATAAAACAGTTTAGTTCCTTGGGTTGTAATAGCCCTTGGTAGTGTGAAGTTGAGTTTTGTGTAGTGCATACTTTCTTGAGCTCTTCTTGGGCCTTCTCCATTCTGGACCTAGTCATTGGACCACCAAGTCCTTCAAGAGGATCTTTATTTGTAGAGTTCCTAGTCTTGGCCTCATCACAGGTTGACATGTTTTCTGACTTTGCCCAATCACTGTTGCTTATGTCTTGCATCTGCTGAGTGTAGAAATCATTTATTTTTTGAGTGCAATTGGAGTCGTAGTCTCCTTGAGCTCTGTTGTCTCTGGATAGGTATTGATAGGTGGCCTTATATATATATATCACAATTGGGCAAGATGGATTCGGCATGCCTTCAAGGATAAGGTTAGGAGGAAATGCATTTTTACTATATATGCTGCTCTAATTTTATCATATTTGGGCAGAAACTAGAAAGGAATGGAAGAACTTACAACAACCAGATGATGAGCATTGGACATATTTTCAGCATAATAAGAAAAGAGGTTGCTCATAGGATTTACTTTTGTTTTCCTAGTTTTGTAGCTTGGCGTAATAAACCTTTGGTAGATAGAATCAGGATTGAGCAGTAGTTTTGTTTCTTTGATGATTTGTTTTTTTTTTAATATATTAGCTTTTGAGACTTCTTGGTAAGTTTGAACCCTTCCTAGAAGGTGGCAAACTACCAATAAGGTCTTTGGCATATTCCTTAGTCTTGAACCCTTCCTAAAAGGTGGCAAGATTGTGGTATATGGCCTGTAGTTTGCATATGAAATTTTTGTATGTGGTAATGAATTATATTCTTTAAAAAAAATGCTAACATGTAAAATACCAACCACAATAAAAATTTATGAAGAAATGTAGTTTTGTGACACCAAAAAATACATATTAATAATTAGTTTTTCAATATTAGTATCCTTAACAAGTTAAAAAAAAAAAGTTTTTTTAAATGTGTCTAGCTAGCAAGTGACCCCAAGTCCACATTAATTACTCTCTCGAAAACATAAAAAATCATATTTTCCAATAACTTTTATCTATAGTCTACATTATTATAAATTTGTGAATTTAAATGATTTTGTGTTCCCTCCAAAACCTCCATTTATGATGGGCCCCATAGTACTTAGAAGTATTATGGAGTACTTGAGGCACTACTTACAAGTACTAATGAGTACTTGATGGACTACTCGTGAGTACTTGGGAGGTACTTAGTAGTACCTAGGAGTACTTGGGGTTCAACTTTCCCGCTCAGCTATGCTCTCTTTGTGTTTTTGGTCTTCTCACGTGTGGCCGTTCGTGTGGAAGAGAGTCGTGCAGCTCACGTGGGGTCTGAAAGGGGTTGTAATGAGAATAGGGTTTCAACTCTCATTTGTCACTCTCTCTCATCTTCTCTCTGGGTTTTTGAAACTTCTTCTCTCTTCTTTCTTTCGAATCTAGGCTTTCGTTTGTTTTGAATTTTTTCAGCTACCTAGCTTCAATCTAAGCTTCATCTTGCGTTAAACATCACATTGAACACAGTTCTTCACTTTACTTTAGTTGGGTTCGTCGTTTTGGTGTGACGCGTGAGCAACAATACGGGGAGATGATTGTGGCTTAAAGTTCAATCAAAGGTATGAGATGATGAATGGTTTGGATTAAGGTTTTTTGTTTTTTTTGTGTAAAATGCCTTTTGATTTTGGGTTTTTGTTTGATTAGGGTTTTCAAAAGTTTTTTTTTCTCATTTCTAATAATGTAAATAATACACTTAATCGTTATTTCTAATAATCTAATGGTTTTTGCTGCTTTGGTATTGCTTTCTTTGCCATTTTCCAATTCTTATTTTGTGACAACAAAATGAATCATGAGGAGTTTATTTTCCAATTCTTTTTCGGTTTTGTCTCTGTTTTAGATTATTGTTGTTCTTATTATTGTCACTATTGGTGATTCGTTTGCTTCAGCCAAAGACATGTAAGTATTTAAGTGAATTTTTTGTTTTCGCTTTATGTTTGTTACTTTTTTTCTTAAAAATATGTTAGTGCTAATTTATTGGGTTGAGTGTTATTAGAAGCAATAACTATTACTTTTTGTTGGTTATGGATGCCTTAGTCATTTAACATATCTAAGAATTGGAAAAGAAATCAGTAGCTACTAAGTGTTATGTGTTTGTGTTTATTATGTATATTAAAATGGCATTGATGGAGAATCTGATATAACTTAAAGATGCATCATTGTAATGAAGCACTTTAATACTTTTTCACTTTTTGATTTGATGCACTTGCTCTACAAAATCTAATATACAAATTCTTATATCTAATTGCCTGTATATTACCTTTGATAGGAAGATTCTCAAGAATAACAAGAAATCAATGTGTGGGTTGACCCTCATTGACAACAACTAGATGAATCATGACTCCCTATGATGAAGCAAACAAAGGGCTCAAAGGGTAAGCTAACCTTTTTTACAGTCTATGTACTTAAAGTTCATTAATCTTCATTTTTGATCCAAATTATAACAATATAGGTTTGAACGTTTGCTTGCTATTGTTGAGTTTATTTGGTTGTGCGTGAGTTATCATATTAAAATGTTAAGTTGATTGTCATGTTGTTGGTTGCAACTTTTTGTTTATGCTAACTAATTGTGAATATGCATATTTATAGAGAATTGCGAATGGGACGACAAAGGTATTTGAGAATGAAGGCTCTTTCCACAAGAAAGAGGTTGGAACTCTCATTATCTCCTCCTTTACATGGTCATGTGCTGCATTTTATATCATAGGATTTTATGAATGCAAGACATAGTCAAATGCCTTTAAAGTGTGCTCCACATATAATGCTATATTAACTGTATATGTAATCACTACCATAGCATTTGTTGTGATGATGGTAGCCACTTCCCTTCGTGTTATTTGTTATGCTTGTGAAAATTAAAGTAATTTCTTTTTAGCCTCTGCATTGTGAAATCTTTCTTTGTTTTCAGTATTGATAATTGATAATTATTTGAGATGATTAAGACTAATGCAAGTTCCAAATGGTTTTTTCTAACATATGGTTTTATAGCAATTGCCATATCTAATTTGTGATAGCAAAAGCCATAGCAAGTGCATATTGGCTCATTGTTGTTGGATTTTTATATGCTTTAGAGTCTTATTCTTTTTTCTTTTGATATTAAGGGTCTTCTTAGTTTTGTGGGAGACAAAAATTAGTCACTTCTTTTGAAGCACTCTTTTGATAGCAAGTGCATATTTTAGAAATTGATCACTTCTTTTGATATTAAGGGTTGTGGCTTAGGGTTGAAACAGAGCTTCGAGTGATAAAAGCGATAAAGGAGGGGTTGAAACACTAGAGCTCTCATTTGTTATTAGTTGTATGACAAATGTTCAGAACTCAGGTTCAAAGTTTATTAATTGTGTGTTTGTGTATTTCTTTCAAACAATTGCTTTTTGGAACATTGAACTAAATGTGTCTAATTAAAGTAGAAGATTGCATATTCACTCTAAAGTTTAAAAAAAAAAGATAAAATATAGGTTTTATACACTTCAAACTGGACGCTTATTGAGCTAGCACACTTTGCATTATCCTTCAATTAGGTATTATATATAAATATAAACTTATAAATAGAGTTTGTCTTTTAAAACAAAATGTCTTTCATAGCGTTGACAAAAAGTTCAATTGGTGGTTTTTGTGACATACAGGGACAATGATGCTGTGCTGGATCTTGAACATTCGTTCATGAAGGCGTGTATGATGAGTTTATACATGTTGTTGGTGATCTATTCAAGGGGGAGTAGAGCTTAAGAAAGATGATGGTTATATCATTTTTTTCTACTTAAGAACTTAAGAACCTCTATCTTCATTGCCTATACTGAGTTATGAAGTTTTTTTTTTGTAATACATTAGTTTATTAGTTTGGAAGCCTTTGACTTAGATTCAGAATCTAGATTTACCTTTGTCAGTCATATGAGGCTTGATAGGAGGTGGAGTTGCATTTACTTTCCTCTTTTGTAGGAGGTTCAAATAAAATGACTAATCACATAGGCCACTCGTGAAAATGGTAACGACTATGAGTGTTGTACTTTGTAAGAGCATAAATCACAACTCATATATGTACTGTGTTTATTAAAGAAATGTGTGATACTTCACGGGAAAATGGTGTTCTCCCTTATTCATGTGCTTCTCCTTTTATATTTTTGGCAAGTCCATCGCTATTTTTTGTAACAAGTCCATCTTCATATATTGTAAACATCCATGGCTATTTTTTTTTGTGACAGATTCATCTTCATATACCTTGAATATCTATCAAGGTTGTGCTGCTGTGACTTGCCGTTGCTGATGTGCTGCTGCTGCTGATGGTGGATGATAAGATTGTATCATGCTATATATGGCTTAGCTTCTTCAAAGCTTTTTATATCTTTCTGTTTTTATATCTTCAAAGCTTGAGGTACATTTGTGTTGCAGTCTGATACTGCTAGTGCTACTAATCTTTACTACAAAGCGTAACAGCTGCTGCCTGCTGCTGATGATTTTCTCTATAAAAAAAAGTTTTATATTCATGTTATTGTTGTACTATTCATCTACAATTTTTTATTGGGTTTTCTTGAGTTGTTTAGTTGTTTGCTTGAATGTAGAATCATTATATATAATTAATAATTTTATTTAATCAATTTTGGCATGATGTTTTTTTCAAGGATTGTGGAGAGTGTAGGAGAGGGTGTGACTCATCTGCAATCAGGGGACCATGCTCTCCCAATGTTCACTAGAGAGTGTGGGCAATGACCACATTGCATGTCAGAGGAGATCAACATGTGTGATCTTCTTAGGATCAACACTGATAGGGGTGTCATGATCCAAGATGGCAAGTCAACGTTCTCTATTAAGGGACAATCCTATTCATCACTTTATAGCTAGGAACCTCTACATTCAACGAATAAACTGTGGTCCATGCTGGAGGTGTTGCAAAGATCAACCCTGTTGCCCCTCTTGACAATGTTTGTGTTCTCAGTTGTGGAATATGCACAGGTTTGCAACCTACCTCAATACCTTGAGATAATGAATAGTATTCAAGTTCCTAATTGTACTTGCAATTATGGAAAATGTATCGTTAATTGTGGTTATGAAATTTGAACCTTGATGGTTGTTGGCCATTCGGCAAGTGTACCGATTGCACAAGTAATAAAGAGTAAGTAAAATTATCGTTCCACTCGGGGATTGCAAATTGTTTCTAATTTCTTTCACCTAATTGTGATTACTATGTGAAACTTGCATTGGTTTGAGTTTAGAAAGGAATGGAGAACAGGTAGAATGAAACAAATCAGAAACTAAATAGGATTTAGAAGCAAATATGGAAAAGGTAAGGAACTTGGTTTCATTGTAGGATCAGGTTATTAATTATGAAAATATGTTTTCTAATAAATCAAAAACCCCAGAAACAATAAAAGCTAGATCCCTCATGGCAATTATGTTTCTTACTAAACTTTACCCCTTAATCCCTTAAGTGAGTAAAATTTATAAAAGTTATACAATTACCCAAAAGTATCCCTACGAATTGAATAATTATATTGTTTGGTTGAAAGGCCTAATCTTAATCCTAATTTTCCAATTAAGGTTCAGATCACCAAAGCAAAACATAAAGTGGTCAATTCTATGAATTGTAATTAAAACACAATCAAGCAATTGATTTGAAAGGAAAAAAACGTTAACTCATAAATAAATAGCCAAATTAAGATCCAAACAAATCCACCTTATTCCTAACAAGAGGTTCAATTATACATATTGGGAGAAGAAGAGAAAGGAATGGGAAAAACTAATAATCATAGACAATAATCAATTTACCCCCAAGAGATCTTCAATCATCAAGTGGATCCCTCCAGCAATGTTGATCTCCAATCCTTGTACCTTGCCTCCTTGCTCTCAATTGCATAACAGCCTCTCTTCTCTAATCCTAATTCTATTCTAATCTCTTATTTGGCTCTGAAAAGTATACCTAAACGTAATGGAAAAACCTATATTTAAAGTCTAAAACTAATCCCAATTGATAGGACATGATAAAATCCTATTAGAATAAAATAATCTTTAAGAATCTTATCTACAAATAGAATTTATCATTAAAATCCTTCTATAATCCCGTATTTGTGTCTGACAGCAACTTCGGCACTAATTTTGACACCAAAGATGGATGAATTTGGGAAAGAATATTTCTGGCAAAGTTGTAGATATTTTCCTTAAATTTAAAATGATACCAAGATCGCCTCATTTGGATAAGCGTAGCTCAAGTTATGATCAAAACAGCGAGCACTGTCACTTTCTCGCGTTTTACGCGCCTGGCGCCCAGGGCCTCACGCCTGGGCGTGCGTCACCTGATCCGGCTCCGTTTCGCTCCGTTCTTCTGCCATTTTCAAGGTCTTTTCATCCTCTTTCATGCTCCATATTTATTTTCTTCATTTAAGCTCCGAAAGTACCTGAAACAAACCCAAAACGAATCAAAACGTTCAAAGGATTTTAAATTACCTAACTTCCTAAAAACTATACAAAAAATCCAAAATTTACAAGAGAAACAAGTCAAATCCATAGTAAAAGGGAGTCTAATTAATGCTCAAAACATCATATATTGGACCCAAATCACTCCCCCAAACATAGTATTTTGCATGTCCCAAGCAAAAGTAAAATAAAAACTCTAGAACACAAAACCAATTTTCTAAATTAATATGCAAACACCTCATCTAAGACTCCAGACTCATGACTGGTTAGAAAAACAAACTCCAAAAGAATCAGAACTAGTGAATACTCTCAACCTCACTGTGTGTATCACTCATGTGTATCAAGGCTTTTATAAATATTCACTCAAGTTCATCCAATGACAATGTGTTACCATATGTTAGACCATAGACCCAAATCTCCACTGAAATTATTGAATACATGCAAAAATCAAAAGGTCTTAATTTTGGTTGTAACGAGGCCATGGCTAAAGATGAAAGGTGGGATAAAAGAAACAAAGGATAAAACAAAGGGCTAAAAATATGCAATCAAACAACAACCCTTTAACATATGAATGGAGCATTTGTTTAATAACAAATATCAACTCCAATATTTAATTCTCCTTCATTCTTTTTCATTCTCATTCTCTCTATTCTCTTCCCTTTTTCATTATATTTTTTTTCTTTTTTTCTTCTTTTTTCTATTTTTTTTATTTTGGAAGATAAATAGAGATCACAATTAATATATTTAGCTCAACACTTTCTGAATCAACATACTCCCATTTGCACCATTCACATTTCAAAGGATACCAAAAATATGTAACATTTATGAAAAGGGTACCAAAGAAATCATATATCAATAGGCTCAAAGTGGGCCACTAAGGAATAATGTTTATCAAAAATCTGTTGAAGGCCAGAAAAAAAAAACAATCCTAAGTGCCTTAATCATCTTAATGCATGCACTCAATTATCAATCTCAAAATGGTCACCGGTCAAGTTCTAGAACACAACATCAAAGTGAACACACTCATGAAAGAAATAGGGGTTTAAAATCACAAAAATCAATATAAATCACATATCCCTATTAAGTGTATAGGCTCAAAAACTCACAGGCTAAATAGTCAATTCACTAATAACTTGTTGCTAAACAGTTTATAAAAATAACCAATTCTCAACAAACTTAAAACTCAATCCAAAACAGTGTCATACAATCAATGAGTCATCATCCTAAATCAAGTATTTACATATATAATCAGAAAAATAGTCCTAAGCCTAGAATAATCATCTACTTCTACCCAAGACACAAACCAACACCAACTATGGGAGAAAAATTCAGATCTGAAAAATTAATTTTTATTTTGTCCACTCCCCCAAACTATGAGGTTGGCTTGTCCTCAAGCAAACTAATCTAACCTAAAACTACAAAATAAAAATTAAAAACAAAAGTAAGGAGTTAGAGAACTTTCCTTTGTAGCACAACATTCTCTCTTGATGCACCATTGAGATGACTCCCCCAAACTTATTCACCTGTGTCACATGAACAACTAAAAATAGTGCTAGAAGCACTTCATTAGTAGTTACATAGAAGGCTCTAAACTCTTTATTCACTAACTAACTAAAAAACAAAACATACACTACTACATAATTACAAAGAATCCACCAGGATCCCAAATTCTATGGGTTAAATCCCATGTGATGCAACAATAACTAGTTATTCCCACATCCCATGGGACAAACCTAGGATGATGGTGGAGTAAGGAGGTTTCAAAAATAAGTTCAATCCCACCAGGGCCAAATTAAGATCCAAACAAAACCACCTTATTCCAAACAAGAGGTTCAATTATACATATTGGGAGAAGAAGAGGAAGGAATGGGAAAAACTAATAATCATAGACAATAATCAATTTACCCCCAAGAGATCTTCAATCATCAAGTGATCCCTCCAGCAATGTTGATCTCCAATCCTTGTGCCTTGCCTCCTTGCTCTCAATTGCATAACAGCCTCTCTTCTCTAATCCTAATTCTATTTTAATCTCTTATTTGGCTCTGACCTAAACCTAATGGAAAAATCTATATTTAAAGTCTAAAACTAATCCCAATTGATAGGACATGATAAGATCCTATTAGAATAAACTAATCTTTAAGAATCTTATCTACAAATAGAATTTATCATTAAAATCCTTCTATAATCTCGTATTTGTGTCTGACAGCAACTTCGGCATTGATTTTGACCCCAAAGATGGACGAATTTGAGCAAGTCTATTTCTGGAAAAGTTGTAGATCTTTTCCTTAGCTTTAAAATGATACCTAGATCGCCTCATTTGGATAAGCGTTGCTTAAGTTATGATCAAAACAGCAAACAGTGTCACTTTCTCGCGTTTTGCGCGCCTGGGCGCCCAGGGCCTCACGCCTGGGCGTGAGTCACCTGCTCCGGCTCCGTTTCGCTCCGTTCTTGTGCCATTTTCAAGGTCTTTTCATCCTCTTTCATGCTCCATATTTATTTTCTTCATTTAAGCTCCAAAAGTACCTGAAACAAACCCAAAACGAATCAAAACGTTCAAAGGATTCTAAATTACCTAACTTCCTAAAAACTATACAAAAAATCCTAAATTTACAAGAGAAACAAGCCAAATCCTTAGTAAAAGGGAGTCTAATTAATGCTCAAAACATCATATATTGGACCCAAATCAATGGTGTTGGAAAATGTAGCAAAGTTGCTAGCCTATTCTCTTTTCTCACTATTCAATTTCTTTCATGCTTGTAGGTCTTGGTGCTAGTGTGAATGTTACAAAACCTAAACCCGGTCCTCTGTTGCAATTTTTGGACTTGGAGATGTTGGCCTTATTGTATGTTTACTTACTCTTATGCCATTTTTTTGTTTTTTGATCTGTGTGTATTATAGTATTTTAGCAACTGATAAAGGACAATGTTAACTCATGTTTTTCTGTTCTTATAATCCATTATATGCTGCAATTAAAAGATACATTAAAGTTACATATATTTGTGCTTATTCAGAGAGAACTAATCATACTAATTTGTATGCCCTCTAAAATATCCTGATCGTTTTACTTTTCTGCTTCCATTCGCTGGCCAGTTTTAACTTGGCCGTTATTACAAGCTCCCATGGTGGCCTCAGGTGAAAAGTATAGCAACTACCATGCTATAGATACCTTATAATGGTGGCCCGCTTTACATATATAAGTACTTAATAAAGAACTACTGTACTTGGAACATCGTCGATTAGATGAGCACACATGTGGTATTCACTGAGGACAGTCATGTCTTTGACAAGACATTTATTCCAATTCAAATACAAGAGAAGAAACTCGCAGTATCTCAGGTATTGGTTTCAAATTATCGCATCATATTTTACATGAAAAAGTGCAGGTGCGTTCACTTTTATATTCTTAGTTTGATAAGATCTTGATGTATGTTTAGAGTGTAAATATCTTTATTTTCTCATTGGCTTGAAAATTTGGTCATTAGGTTATATGATTATTATTCGATGCAAATTTGCTTTAGCTCATGTCTTTCTTGAACATGAATACTGCATTGCTCTTTATTGTTTTTCCTTTTCAAATATTTACTTTTCTGAATTGTGGTTCATGAAGTTATGGAAACATCAATGTTTTTTCCATGCACCTTAATTTACAATTAATTAATTGTAAATTTTCCTTAAAAACTTTTGTGATATTTGTGCTTTGTGTCTTTGCCATTATTATATGTTTCTCTTTGAAGCGTAGGTTTCTGACTTAATGTTCTTGAAATTGTCCTTGCAGTCCCATCATAGTTGATAAAGCTTTAAGTGCCATCATGCTCTGATGCAATCCCTGTTTTAAAGAACTATCAAGATTCGAGACCATATAACCATTTAAGGGTTTATTGGTGTTTTTATATATTTAATTGTTATGGCTTACGAATTTATCGGTTTAAATTTACTGCAATTGTGTGGCAGCTACTCTGTTTTATGGATGTTAGTTTTATTGAAACGTTGGTAGCGATTGAATGAGACACGTACGACCTTTGATTTTGTTGTTTTATATCATTAAATAGATGGCTGAGGCATAGTTCTTGCTTTCAAGTAAAGACAAGTTGGAAGCAAAGTATTATTAAGCATGATGCTGTGTTTTCTGCAGCCTATAATGCTGTTGGACTGTTCATGTTTGGATGTTGGGGGAGGGATTTATTGTATTTTAATTTTAACTATATGTTGCTGCTGCTGGAATAGTCAGGTCTTGATATGTTTTTTAAGAAGGCATTAGGATCTTTATTTTGGCTATGCCTTGGTGGCCTTTTAGTTACGTTGGTAGTTTGCTTAAATATTTCTGTATTCTCAGTTGCAACTTGCAAGTTGTATTTCTCATATTCCTTACTTTCTTTAGTAAAATCATTGTCTTATCTAAAAAAAAGTATGGTTTTGTTGTTTTGAATCATATTTCAAGCAATTTCAGGTGGTATTTTAATAGATGATTGTTAAAAAATATAATAAGTAGAGATGGAACTAGAGGTATTATAGCTTATAGCATTGACACCACCAAATTTTAGAGAATTGGATCTGAAATAATAATTTTACTTCTACTTTTTATTGCACAACCCATAAAAATTACTAATCAAATATGAATTAGAACACTAGAATTCTAAACCATTATTTTAATTTTATATGCCAAGTGGACAAAGTAAAAATAAAAAACGGAAGAATGTAAATTCCATACATTAGATAAATAATTATTTAATATTTGCGTACATTCAACATTTTGTAAAAAGCATATATATGTTAAAAAACTTATGTAATAGATAATTACCCGCACGGGTCAACCAACTAGTTGTTTTCTTAGCAAGTGCTTTTTTTAACAAATGCGATAAAAATATTTGTTAGCATTTTTCTTTTTTAATTAATGTATTTTTAGGGTATTGGTTGAAAAAAAAATACTAAATTGTCACTTTAGTCCTTCACTTTATAAGATTTTTCACTTTAATCCCTAACTTTTCAATAATTCCTCTTTATTAAAGATGAATTATTTAAAAATCAGGAACTAAACTGAAAACTCCTTACAAAATGAGGGATAAAAGTGACAGTTTAGTAATTAAAAAAAAAGGATAAATTTTCAATTTTAACAACACCATCAATTATTGTGGTGCTACACCGCTACGCGGTGCTGTACTCACTTGAGAGAGAGAGAGTATGAACTTTATTTTGCTCTCGGTAATGTAGAGACAACTAGGGATGTAACGGTCTGATCTGGTTCGGTCCGGTTTGTGAGTCATTTTACGGACCAGATCGCTCAATTTAGTATGGTCCGGTCCGGTCTGGTCCGAACAATTTTTATCATCAAAGATCGGACCGGACGGGACCGTTCATGAATGGTCCGGTTCGATCCGGTCCGGCTATTTTGCTTTTTTTTCCTTTAAAATCAAGCAAAAATATGAAGAAATAGCATAATACATACTGCACATTGCACACTAAAAAGCAGTACAGTAAAACACAAAAAAGGAAAAAAGTGATTTAAATGCTTAATTAGTTAATTATTGGATTTAAAAAAAGAAAAAAAAGAACCAGATCAACAAAGGAGAAGGGAGAAGGGAGAAGCAAACCTCGAACTCGTGGAGAATAGAGGACTCGAACTCGAACGACGACGACGGAGAATGGGACGGAGAACGGAACTCGTGGAGACTCGGACTTGATCGAAACTCGACGGGACTCGCGGGACTGCGACAGGAATTGCAACGGAACTCGCAGTACTGCGACGGGACTGCGAACGAAGGGTATTCGACGGAACGAAGGGGACAGCGGATCTGGGCGGTGGTGGATCTGGGAGTATGAGTGGTGAAAGGGGCGAACGAAAGAGTGAAAGTATGAGTGATTTAAGAGTAGGGTTAGTGTAGTGAGTGACTATCTGTAGTTTTTTTTTGTTTTTTTTTAAATTATTAACCCTATCAATCTGGTCCGATCCCAACGGTTTAAGAATATCTGGGATCGTGGACCGAACCGTTCAAATATGATCTGAAGTTTTTGAGATTGGACCAGATTATGAGACCGGACCATACTGCATTTTTTGGTCCGATCCGAGCGGTCTCACACTCTCGGACCGGATCACTTACACCCCAAGACAACTAGTAACACTACTTTCATTTAAGTCAAGACAACAACTACTACGTTAAACTCTCTGTTTAAATAAAGCAGACCGAGACAGTGCCATTTCCGTAATTAACCATCCAAGTAGCGGGCAATTTCCAAGACAGTCAAAAATAACACTCCCTCTAATACTTGTTATAGGATATACTTAACCGAATTACACGTACCAAGAAAAGTGGTTGGTTTTATGAATTATATAAGAATATATTGTAACATTACAATTTTACCCCCTTAACTTTTTTTGAAAAATTCGCACTCATTAATGAACAACAAAAAACACAAAGATAGTCAAAGCATTTAATAAGGGCAAAAAAGAGAAAAATTAATAAATAATGCATAAAAAATATAAAGTGACTTATAATTAAAACCAAAAAAACTTTCTGGAATGTGACCTATACATAGGACCGGAGGGAGTACATCGGAACATCACATAATCTTGTCTTCCTGTGACTAGATTAGAGATTCTATTCACACACACAACACAGGTTACACAACACAACACTCTCTTTCTCACTAACACAGTAACACTCTCTTTCTCTCTCTTCCTGTGACCACCCGTTTCTTAGATCTGAAACCACACAACCTCTAAAACCTTGGAACCACGATCTGGGTAAGTAAGTAAGTAAAGTAAGTAAAGTAAGTAAGCATTGCAAACCTCTTTTGCCTTTGCTTCTTCTTTCACTACACCAACAATGTGCACCTCATTGATTTACCACACAACAAGATCCACTTGTTTTCTTCTACTATCACTTTCTCATTTCAAGTTCTCAACTTGCTACTTCTTGATTGTGCATTGTACTACTTGTCTTTATTAGAGCTTCATTTACTTCTTTTTTTTTTTTTTTTTTTTTTTTTAAGGTTGTCATTATTTGTGTCAAGTTCATTGTAGCTTTCTTTGTATTATTGCAAATGTTATTGTTGTTTGGTGGCTAAGGGTCTTGATTTAGTTACTAAGGAAGATTTGACTTTATGTTACTAGTCGTTTCTTGACTGTGTGATCCTTGTTATTCAATTTGCATTTTAAAGTAAGTTTTATTATTATTTTTTTACTATTTTTGTTCTTAACTGTTGTGGAACTTAAATGGGTGAAATTTTGCCGCCTTTGCAGTGGGTTTGCTTTCTAGTTACAGTGCCCTTTTCCATTTTAAGTTTTTATAAGGAGGTTACTTGTTTGGCATGTATTTAAAAGATTTAAGTGTGTTTCATTTTGTTCTTTTTATTGTGATCATGTCTGCAGTGTATTTCGTTGGTTCAAATTGGTATTGGATTGTGCATTGCTTTTATGCAATTTATTGAATTTTAATAATTTAGAACTATATTAAAATAATGAAAGAGACTTTTTGGCATATCTTTCTTCCATTCTTTCATGAGATCCTAATTTGAACTCATCATTAAATCTATTTGGATGGGTAATTCATCATTCGTGGCAAATGATTACAACCTTTACCTTCAACGGATATTGTGTTTATATTCATTATGGTTTAGGGGAAGAAGAAAGGAATTACATATGACTTTTTTTCCATTATGCAGGTTTAGTTGCGCTGGAACTACAATGGCAGCTACGGATGCTCAAAATCCTCTTCTCGGAGAAAACACATGTGGTTCCTTGTTAAATAAGCTGCAGGTAAATTTATTAAACTTTTAATCTGTGTCACTATAGATGTGCATGGTCTACAAAACAGTGAAGTTATCTTTATTTGTTGTAGGAAATATGGGATGAGGTTGGCGAGAGTGATGAGGAGCGGGACAAGATGCTACTTCAGATAGATCAGGAGTGCTTGGATGTGTACAAAAGAAAGGTCGAACAGGCTGCTAAGTCAAGGGCACAGCTACTTCAATCCTTGTCTGATGCTAAGCTTGAGCTTTCTAGTCTTCTATCAGCTCTTGGAGAAAAGAGCTTTGACGAAATTGTTAGTAACTAATTAAATTTGTCCTTTTATATAGGCAGTGTCCAACAACTGCAAACATTACTTTGCATTGCAGTTAAATACTCAGCTATCAAACTAATGTCCTATGCATATTTGGTTCCCTTGCAGCCTGAAAAGACATCAGGCACTATCAAGGAACAGCTTGCAGCTATAGCACCAATATTGGAACAGTTATGGAAACAAAAGGATGAAAGAGTAAAGGAGTTTTCAGATGTTCAGACACAAATCCAAAAAATTTGTGGAGAGATAACTGGGGATTTGAGCCTTGGGGAGTTTTCAGTTGATGAGTCTGATCTGTCACTGGGGAAGTTAGATGAGTTTCAATCCCAACTTCAAGAACTTCAAAAGGAAAAGGTAACTCTGCCAAACCATCTGATAATGTATCAGCTGGTCACAAGTTTGAAAACTTCATTCGAATCACTCACCAACACATTGAGAGTTTGTTACTTCGCTTTGTCTTGCAGAGTGAAAGGTTGCACAAGGTTCTTGAACTCGTGAGTACTGTGCATGATCTTTGTGCTGTCCTTGGCATGGACTTCTTCAGTACTGTGACTGAGGTTGATCCAAGTTTAAATGATTTTGATGATGTTCATTCCAAAAGCATAAGCAATGGCACCCTAGCTAGGCTGGCCCAGACAGTCTTAACACTGAAAGAAGATAAACAGCAGAGGCTGCATAAGGTAATGCATTAAAAATTACTTTGTTAGTTCTCTTATTTGATATCCTTCATTCAGGTTCAGTTACTTATATAACGGTTCATAAGTGATATCACCTGCATGCGTTCAGTTCTGATACTAATAATGCAATAGCATAATTTGTTTGAATTTGACACTTATATCGCCTACAGCTCCAAGAATTAGCTTCACAGTTAATAGATCTTTGGAATCTAATGGATGCCCCTCTCGAAGAAAGGAGACTATTTGACCATGTTACGTGTAATATATCAACTCCTGTGGATGAAGTCACTGTTCCTGGGGCCCTTGCTCTGGATCTGATTGAGCAGGTATTAGTGATTTTCTGAAGCTTACAGATTTGGGTCCAAAAATTGTGCTGACTAATTATTTTCTTTTTCTATGTTATGAAGGCTGAAGTGGAAGTTGAAAGACTTGATCAGCTGAAAGCCAGCAGGATGAAAGAAATTGCTTTCAAGAAGCAAGCTGAACTTGAAGAGATATTTGCCCATGCTCATATAGAAATAGACCCAGAAGCAGCGCGAGAGAAGATTATGTCATTGATTGATTCCGGAAACATTGAACCAACTGAATTACTGGCTGACATGGACAATCAGATAGCAAAAGCAAAAGAAGAAGCTTTAAGCCGAAAAGATATATTGGACAAGGTTGAGAAATGGATGTCAGCATGTGAAGAAGAGAGTTGGCTTGAAGACTATAATCGGGTAACTATAAGCTCTCTTCATTCTGTGTTTCTCTATGGTTGGGTGTGTAAAGATTTGGTGGAGATTGTAGTACTATTTTGATCTGGAGATATTGTAATCCTTAAAAACTAACATCATTCTGGTTAGAACTTCTGCTAATATATCATAGGCAGAAGCAGTACAGTGATGAATATCACTATAATGCATCAATTTTGTTGTGTTATACTGATGTTACTTGTGACAACTTGCTGTTAATGCATCTGTAAGAATGAAACTAGAATGTTATCACTTGAATACTACATATGCTCTCTATCTCTCTCTCTCTCTCTCTCTCTCTCTCCCTCTTCGTCTGTGTGTTTCTCGGCTTCTTTTTCAAAATACTATGATCTTTTAACTTGCATACTCTGTGGCATGTTTTAAAGAGTTTTGTTTCGTCCTGATTGAGACAGAAGTTGACCATATTCTTCTATACACCAATTTATTGACACTGATGGCTGTGTAGAATTGATGATCTTTCTTGTAACTTTTGTGGTTTTACTATTAATTCACGTTTGGTATTAAATTATTCAATAGTGCACAAGCTTTCGGTTTATCTTATTTCCTATTTGGCAAGATAAACGGAAATGTGTTTTGTCACCTAGGAAAGTACATATTGTACCTCTTCTAGATTATAACTGTAACTCTGTCACTACGTTGTAACAGGATGATAACAGGTATAATGCAAGCAGAGGTGCACACTTAAACCTCAAGCGGGCAGAGAAAGCTCGGATACTGGTCAATAAAATTCCAGGTATTTGTTTAATGTGTATAAACAGCCATCAGAAACTATTACTAGTTTGATCCATTATTAGCATTAAACTCCTAATTTTTTGGTCTAAGCCACAAGTTTCCTCCATCCACCGTGGCGATCCTGCTCAAGCCAGGTAAGAAAACTATGGGTGGCAAAGCTCTCCCTAACAACTTTTAAAGCAGTTGCATTCACAGGGCTCGAACCCGAGACCTTTGGTTAAGCTAGAATAACTCGTGACGAATTGATCTATGCCCTTGTTGGTCATTAAACTCCTAATTGATAGTGTATAATTTTTAACTCGATCAAAATTGATAGTTATTATTTTCATATTGAGGATGACTGGATGAATATACATTTACATCATGCATAACCATGTTTTTTTTCTTGCAAATTATTTATACTTTATACTTTTTTCTTTTAAAGTACTTTTATACTACTCTTTCATAGGTTATGGTTAGTATGGGTTGGTGAAATTGATACAAATCAAATAGATGCCTTTGAATTGTCTTGAGTTGACAACTAAGGATATTGCATTAGCTTCCTTTTCGTGGAAACTTAAAACATTGATTTGGCAGCTGAAGGAAGAACATTATAGTTTGTGGTTTGCTTATGGATATACTAGCCAACAGCCATGAATTTCTTGGCATGCATGTACCATGAATAATTAATTTTGGTTCTTTTGGTGAAAAAATGCAGCTTTGGTTGATACATTGGTTGCTAAAACACGTGCTTGGGAAGAAGCTCGGGACATATCGTTCACATATGATGGTGTTCCGCTTTTGGCAATGTTAGATGAATATGCCATGCTTCGTCATGAACGGGAAGAGGAAAAGCGAAGGATGAGGGTAAGTGTCATTGATACGAATATTAAAATGGCTGGTTTTCATGTTAGTCAGTTAGCGGAAGCGAACTTTCAGCTTGGCCCATTTCTATTTGTTGAATACCCTTGTACTAAAAGAATTCTTAACCTGTGCATTTCACATTCCATAGGAGCAGAAAAAGTATCAAGAGCAGCCAAGCACAGAGACGGAACCCGTCTTTGGTTCAAGACCCAGCCCTGCTCGGCCAATTGGCAACAAGAAGGTAGTTGGCCCTCGCGCTAATGGAGGAGGAAATGGTACTCCTAATCGACGGCTTTCTCTGAATGCTCATCAAAATGGAAGCAGATCCTCTGGGAAAGATGGAAAAAGGGATAGTACTCGACAATCTGCCCCCCTGAATTATGCCTCCATGGCTAAAGAAGATGCTGCTTCCCATGTTTCTGGCGCCGAAACAGTCCCAACATCACCCTAATCAGAGATCTGTATTTCCAACCCCATAATTTCATTTTGTAGCATTGTCATATTACTAGTTGCTGCTATAGCCTGTAGGAATATAATCTCTTAGTGATGAGTAGTAATTGGAGAGGAACTGTTCTGAGATTTGTAATGCTACATGTGCCATTTAGAGGTTTTCTCAATACACGTTGCTTTTTCCCTTGAATCTCTTTTATGGCAGTCTTGCATTGACAGTTAGAAGAATGGAATTTGCTAACCATTGCATTTTAGCACCCAAAAAAGTTAAAATCAACATTGGATAGTGGTGTATTTAATGAAGATGAAATATTTTTGGAATCAATGTTAACTTTCCTATGGTGGGGTTGCATAAATGCAAAACTCATGGTTTTTTTATTTTTTGAAATATTTTTTAAAATGCTAACAAGTGTCTTAAGGGCATTGTTTAAGCAAGCAAAAAATGTATTTTTATATTGGGAAATGATGCATTTAATATACGTAGAAGTGTTAAACTTAAGTTTCTAAATTTGACTTGTTTTGGAATGCTCAAACAATATCCTTGGGGCATTTGTTAGCATAATCTCGAAGTGTTTTTTTTTTTCTTTGATGCTACACTAGCTTTCAATTACCATTTTCATTATTCAACAAAATGAAGAGGTGAAACTTTTTTTTTTATCATTTTGAAGAAATGAAGAGGTGAAGAATCTCCCACCAAAATTTTTGATTCGATCTAATGACTATTTTGAAGTGATTAAAAATTTCCCACCTAAATACAGTTTTCATCCTTTTGGATTCCCCAAATTTGCTTATTTAAAACTAAAGAACAGTTTGTGCTCATGAGTAGCTAAACAGAAACTAATTTAATCTTTTAGTTATTTAGTAAGTGACTTAATCTTTAAATTTTAAGCTAAAAATTGAACACGACAAATTAAACACAACAATCTTATACTTTTCATCCCTTTCATCTTTGTATTTAATTATCTTTTAGAATCTTATTTCATCTTTTCATCCCTTTCATCTTTGTATTTAATTATCTTTTAGATTCCAATATGTATCAAATTGTAATGTTGAATTTATTATCTATTATCTATAACTTAATATTGAATTAAATATTTAGATGCAATTTCTTTAATTCTACAACCATGTGGCGTGCTACATGGCTGCCCATCAATTTTTACACCTCCTGTTAAGCTATTACATTGCAAAAAATTCAAGGTGATTACTCATCTTATGTTCTTCTCCCGTCTTCCTCCCTTATTCTTTAACTAGCTCAGTTTTAATTCTCTTCGTAAAAAAAATTTAATAAATATTTACATCAAGTATAAAATCAAAATATATAATAATTTTTATCTATTCCAAAAACAAAATATATTATCGAAGGAATTGCAGCAGTCGTAGATGGAGTCTTCTGAAATTAAAACTTAGGCCCCTCGAGAAGATGCAGTCTTCTACCACATAACGTCTTCAAAATACTGAACTAAAAATAAGATTAAACAGGAATTTAAGAATCATACAATATAAATTAAGATGAGTGAGAAATATTAGAATTAGAGAGATTTAATGACGAAACAAAAAATGCAAAAATTGAAGATTGACATAATTGGGAGATTGTTGTTTACGTCAATAAATATATTGATTTGAAGTAAGCAATTAGAGAGAGAGGAACTTAATAATTAAATAATATAAATTAAGATGAGCGAGAATTATAAGAATTAAAGAGATTTAATGACAAAAAAAATGCAAAGATTGAGCAAGGATATAATTAGGAGGTTGTTGTTTATCTTCATATTTTGCAATAGTTTTTTTTTTTATCGTGCCACTTCGACTTTCCTCCATGATATTATCAAGCAATGCTTTGAAAAGTGGAGAATAACTAACCTGATTCAATTAAAAATTTTAAAAACTCAATAAGTTACATAATAACATAAGCATATCTCGTAAAAGAAACTAAGCTAGACAATATTTTATGGGTTAAATTTTAAAAAATATAAAGTATATGCATGATACATATTCAAGAAAGATAGAAACGGAAAAATAGAAAAAAATAGAAAAAAAAAAAGAATAAAGATGAATGTAAAGATGAAAGATGAAAAAAGAAAAAATACTCATGTTATATATAATGATTTGGAAAACTTATAAAATTGAGGATAATGGTAAACTTGTAAAATTGAGGATAATGATAAACTTGTAAAATTGAGGATAATGATTTCACATGCAGATAAGATAATATTAAATAAATTTTAATAATTTATTTAATTTCAAAATTTTCGACAAACGTGGTGCCTCGAAAATTTCTCCGACAAACGTGGTGCCTCGAATAGGCGTATTTTTATATAAGATTAGTAGACTAGCTTTTACCCCGTGCAATGCACGGGTTGTTGATATTTTAATTTTTTTTATATTAAATATTTTAAATTAAAGATTATTATTAGCAACAACTAAAAATAATTATATAAAAAGGTAGGAGTTCAAACCAAACTGTACAACGAAATACAATTAATCTAAATGATTTTGTTGATAAATTTTGTACTTCCCCGTATAAATCAAAAATAACACTTTTAATCCGAGATATTCTCTATTTATTTGATGAATAAATTAATATTTTTATATGATTATCTACTTTATTGTGATAAATCAAAATTAAATCAGAATTTTGTTTGATGGTATTATGAGCAGAATGTCTTTTGTTTATTTTGAAAAGGAAAGTTGAATCATGGTGTTACAATCAAAAATTATTTATTTTTTTCAACTTTATCTTACCGATTTTTATATATTTCCTTAAATTATGGAATTTGTATGCAGTTTATCTCTGGCCACGTGTTTGGTTGCTTACCTTAACAAATTTTATAGATTTAATTTATATTTATCCAAAATAAATAATCTATTTATTTATTATCTATTTAATTTCAAATTGTAATATCTTCAATGGGGATAATGGTTTAGAAAATTTGAATAATTTATTTAATTTCAAATCATAATATTTTGGTTAGAGATAATGATTATTTACCATAAAGATTTATCCAAAATTAATAACAAATTCAACTTATTTAATATGTGTTTATCTAAAATAAATTAATGATTTGAAAAACGTGAATAATCTATCTAATTTCAAATTGTAGTATTTTGGCTGCAGATAATGATTTCAAATTGTAGTTTTAATTCTCTTGTACAAAAAATTTTTAAAAAAATATTTTCATCAAGTATAAAATCAAAATATATAATGATTTTTATCTATTCCAAAACAAAATATATTATCGAAGGAATTGCAGCAGTTGTAGATGGAGTCTTCTGAAATTAAAACTTTGGCCCCTCGAGAAGATGCAGTCTTCTGAAATTAAAACTTAGGCCCCTCGAGAAGATGCATTCTTCTACCACATAACGTCTTCAAAATACTGAAATAAAAATAAGATTAAACAGGAACTTAAGAATCATACGATATAAATTAAGATGAGGGAGAAATATTAGAATTAGAGAGATTTAATGACGGAACAAAAAAAATGCAAAAATTGAAAATTGACATAATTGGGAGATTGTTGTTTAATCTTTGACATATTGAATTGAAGTAAGTAATTAGAGAGAGAGAGAGAGAGGAACTTAATAAATAAAATAATATAAATTAAGATGAGCGAGAATTATAAGAATTAAAGAGATTTAATGACAAAAAAAATGCAAAGATTGAGCAAGGATATAATTAGGAGGTTGTTGTTTATCTTCATATTTTGCAATAGTTTTTTTTTTTATCGTGCCACTTCGACTTTCCTCCATGATATTATCAAGCAATGCTTTGAAAAGTGGAGAATAACTAACCTGATTCAATTAAAAATTTTAGAAACTCAATAAGTTACATAATAACATAAGCATATCTCGTAAAAGAAACTAAGCTAGACAATATTTTATGGGTTAAATTTTAAAAAATATAAAGTATATGCATGATACATATTCAAGAAAGATAGAAACGGAAAAATAGAAAAAAATAGAAAAAAAAAAGAATAAAGATGAATGTAAAGATGAAAGATGAAAAAAGAAAAAATACTCATGTTATATATAATGATTTGGAAAACTTATAAAATTGAGGATAATGGTAAACTTGTAAAATTGAGGATAATGATAAACTTGTAAAATTGAGGATAATGATTTCACATGCAGATAAGATAATATTAAATAAATTTTAATAATTTATTTAATTTCAAAATTTTCGACAAACGTGGTGCCTCGAAAATTTCTCCGACAAACGTGGTGCCTCGAATAGGCGTATTTTTATATAAGATTAGTAGACTAGCTTTTACCCCGTGCAATGCACGGGTTGTTGATATTTTAATTTTTTTTATATTAAATATTTTAAATTAAAGATTATTATTAGCAACAACTAAAAATAATTATATAAAAAGGTAGGAGTTCAAACCAAACTGTACAACGAAATACAATTAATCTAAATGATTTTGTTGATAAATTTTGTACTTCCCCGTATAAATCAAAAATAACACTTTTAATCCGAGATATTCTCTATTTATTTGATGAATAAATTAATATTTTTATATGATTATCTACTTTATTGTGATAAATCAAAATTAAATCAGAATTTTGTTTGATGGTATTATGAGCAGAATGTCTTTTGTTTATTTTGAAAAGGAAAGTTGAATCATGGTGTTACAATAAAAAATTATTTATTTTTTTCAACTTTATCTTACCGATTTTTATATATTTCCTTAAATTATGGAATTTGTATGCAGTTTATCTCTGGCCACGTGTTTGGTTGCTTACCTTAACAAATTTTATAGATTTAATTTATATTTATCCAAAATAAATAATCTATTTATTTATTATCTATTTAATTTCAAATTGTAATATCTTCAATGGGGATAATGGTTTAGAAAATTTGAATAATTTATTTAATTTCAAATCATAATATTTTGGTTAGAGATAATGATTATTTACCATAAAGATTTATCCAAAATTAATAACAAATTCAACTTATTTAATATGTGTTTATCTAAAATAAATTAATGATTTGAAAAACGTGAATAATCTATCTAATTTCAAATTGTAGTATTTTGGTTGCAGATAATGATTTCAAATTGTAGTTTTAATTCTCTTGTACTAAAATTTTTTAAAAAAAATATTTTCATCAAGTATAAAATCAAAATATATAATGATTTTTATCTATTCCAAAACAAAATATATTATCGAAGGAATTGCAGCAGTTGTAGATGGAGTCTTCTGAAATTAAAACTTTGGCCCCTCGAGAAGATGCAGTCTTCTGAAATTAAAACTTAGGCCCCTCGAGAAGATGCATTCTTCTACCACATAACGTCTTCAAAATACTGAAATAAAAATAAGATTAAACAGGAACTTAAGAATCATACGATATAAATTAAGATGAGGGAGAAATATTAGAATTAGAGAGATTTAATGACGGAACAAAAAAAATGCAAAAATTGAAAATTGACATAATTGGGAGATTGTTGTTTAATCTTTGACATATTGAATTGAAGTAAGTAATTAGAGAGAGAGAGAGGAACTTAATAAATAAAATAATATAAATTAAGATGAGCGAGAATTATAAGAATTAAAGAGATTTAATGACAAAAAAAATGCAAAGATTGAGCAAGGATATAATTAGGAGGTTGTTGTTTATCTTCATATTTTGCAATAGTTTTTTTTTTATCGTGCCACTTCGACTTTCCTCCATGATATTATCAAGCAATGCTTTGAAAAGTGGAGAATGACTAACCTGATTCAATTAAAAATTTTAAAACTCAATAAGTTACATAATAACATAAGCAAATCTCGTAAAAGAAACTAAGCTAGACAATTTTTTATGGGTTAAATTTACAAAAATATAAAGTATATGCATGATACATATTCAAGAAAGATAGAACGGAAAAATAGAAAAAAAAAGAATAAAGATGAATGCAAAGATGAAAGATAAAAAAAAAATACTCGTGTTATATATAATGATTTAGAAAACTTGTAAAGTTGAGGATAATAATGGTAAACTTGGAAAATCAAGGATAATGATTTCACATGCAGATAAGATAATAATTAAATAAATTTTAATAATTTATTTAATTTCTAATTGTGATTTTTTTTGGAGATAATAATGATTATCTACCTAGAAATGCTCTGGTGAGAGGAAAACTTCAATAGCACGTGGTGCCTCGAAAATTTCTCCGACAAACGTGGTGCCTCGAATAAGCGTCTTTTTATATAAAGACTAGCTCTTACCCCGTGCAACACACGGATTATTGATATTTAAATTATTTATTTTAAAATTTTAAAGTAAAGACTATTCTTAAACAACAATAAAAAATAATTAAACAAAAAGGCATAGACTCAAATCAAATCCTATACTTAAAAAAAAATTAATTTAAATGAGCTTGTTAAGAAATTTTTGTCCTTCTTTATTTAATTAATGGATAACTTTCTAATCATCTTGATTTATTTTTATTTTTTTTAATTTTTGAAATGTAAGTAACTTTGTTTTTTTTTTTTTAGCTTTTAGGTTGAGCCCATCAACCAGTACATAAATATTTATATTTATGATCTCTCCACCGATTATGTGGAAATTTCTAGATGAAACATGCGAATTCTTTTTCTTATATGTTTTATCTGTATTAAATTTATCTTCTATTTGTAATTTTTGGATAGTATCAAAATTTTTTATTCCTGGATATCTCAACCAAATAACCCCTACTTTTTTTTTGATAAATTAATCCCTTCGCTTTTTAGTATAACATTTTTATATTAATTATTTTTTCATAATTATTGTGATTAAAAAAATAAATTTATCTCGATAATGCATTTAGATAAAATGGTCATAGAAAAAATAGGAAGAGATATCCAACTTTATATTGAATTTAGTTGGTTTTTTAATTTTTTATCTTTGGGTCTGTAGTTTGTATCATATTTTTTTAAATGTTGTTATCTATTAATATATTATGGAACTTATCATAGGATTTTAATTTTATTTTAATTACTAAATATAATTAATGATGAGATTTTAATATTGTTGGGATAATGATTTCAAAAATTTGAGAATTTTTAAGTATTATTTTAAAACTAATGAATTATATTAAATGACAATATTAGTAAATTTGGATTTCTTCTTACAGCAGGAATTAACTTCCCACCCCAAGGAATTTCTCCACACAGACACACACATCACAAACACACATATAGCCTCAAACAAAAAGGTCTCTGTTATGAACAATTTATGTTTATCTAATAAGTGGATGACTCTATCATAGTTTGAGTTTATCCCTACTTTATGTTTATCTTTAGTTGAAACAAATTCATGATAGGGTCTCATCTTTTTGTAACACCCCAAAATTTTAATCTCCGATTAATGGAAAGTTAATTATAAATTTTATTATAATTAATTATTTCTATTATTAATCTTTGATTAAAATCTATGATTATGTTATTAGTGGATGTATGAATTTATTTTTGTAAGTATATTTATGCATAAAATAAACATTTTGCATATTAGTCCCTGAGTTGGGACCTAGAAGTAATTATAGGAAAGGTTTTGGAGGGAATGTAAATAAAATAATTATTTTTCAAAAACTGGTCAAAACACTCGAGTGTTTCTGAAAAGACTCAAGTGTTCTAGTCAGAGTTGCACGAGTTAGTGCGTTTGGTGAGTCACCACCAACGATTCCCGTCGGGTGACACGAATACTCCACCCTCAACACCTCAATGGTGTCGTGTCGACTTGCATGCGAGCTTTAATCGTCTATTTAAGCTCTTCATCAACGAATTTGAAGGCTTTGTTGATGAAATTGTGAGGTTAGGGTTCTGAATTCGTTTCCTTCGATTCCTCTTCATTTCTGAGTGTTTGATTTCGAGTGATACACGATTACGAAACTCACATCCAGGGCTTCGTAAAGATACTAAGTTTGTTAGCAGAGAGCAAGTATAGAGTGAGAATCGAATCTGGGAGGGAGTTGAAGTTGGTTTTTGTTTCTGGAGCTTACTTGGGCCATCGATTTTGGTAAGCCCTTGAACCCTTGAGACTTCAATTTCATTTCATTCTCTTATGCATGTTGCAGAGAACGATTTCTAATTATTTTCCCCAATTGTTTTGCATGTTTTCACCATTAAAATCTCTGGTTTTATGACCTCACTCAAAACTGTGTTGCTGTCATATGATTCTTGGGGAAACTAGCTTGGAGTTCGTTTTTCTGTTCAATTTCAGTTCTCACACGATTTTGAGGTAAGGGGAAGTCTTTCTGTTCACTAGATAGAGTTTAAATTTCATGATTTTAATTAGAGAGCCACCAAGAGGCTCTAAGGGCTTAGATTGAATAAGGAATTTGGTTTGGAGACCAACTTAAGCTCTATTGTTGTTTTGAGCAAGTTCCATATGATGCATGCAAGCTGTATTGAGCTTTAATTCACAAGTTTACTGAGTATTTTGCAATTTGATATGTTAAGTTGTGAATTTGCATGTTTTTATGCATAATCTCTTGATTCTTTGTCAAATCTGTAAATTGATGTGTTATAAGTGTTTGAGCATGTTCAATATGTGATATATGAAATCTGTTGATCATTGGATTGAACTAGAAATGGTTAGAATTGAAAATGGTATGTTAAAACCAAGTTTCCAGTCTGTTCTGTGAGAAAAGACTCGAGTACTGGGCTGGATACTCGAGTAAAATTTTGATAAAACAGTGTATTTTGTGTTAGAACACTCGAGTATCAGGTCCAGAACTCGAGTATCAACTGATGCTCTGAAACATGTTCTGATAAACCACTCGAGTAATGCATGAGTCACTCGAGTATTCTGAACTTGATGAAGAACACTCGAGTACTCGTGAACTACTCGAGTAATTTTTAAGAATCTGAGATCTGGACTTTTTGAAAAGCATGAATAACTCGAGTAGCCATGAACCACTGGAGTAATCTGGAAAAAAAATGAAGAACCACTCGAGTATTCTGAAGAACACTCGAGTAGTTTTGCTCAGAATATTAAAAATACCATTTTTAATTCTGAATCATTTGTGTAATACTTAAATGACTATAATCCAAGTGATCTAAGACTTAAAAGAAATTGATTGATGATATGGTAATTTCTTTTGGAAGACGAGACGCTGCTCGGGTGGCACGTCAGGTATTATTAAAAAGAAAAACACCAATCAATTCCTTTAAGTGAAAGATAATGCATTCATTCTGGAGTTTGGATGATAGATCATTTATCATGTTTTGGTAACATGAGGAGGGCCTCTAGGAGTGCCAATTGACGGCTCGCTTGATGACATGTTATGGTGGACGACGTGGTCGGCATAGTGAGATGCTGATAGTATGGTTATACCGTTTGGATGACGGACCGTTTGGATGACGGGATGTTGCTCGGGTGGCACGTTATAACATTGCTCGGGTGGCATGATGTCGCGGCCGGGGTCCCGGGTCGCCCTCGGGGCCTCGCCTACGAGTGGGGGTCAACTGACCCAATATGGAGTTGCCACCGCATTTTGTTGCAAAAATGCGGAAAAAATAATTATTAATTAAAACGGATAAAACTTGATCTCGAACTAGATAGATCTGAGCTCGGGAGTCAGTTACGAGCCGGGGAAGGTATTAGCACCCCGTTCGTCCATTCGAAAATGGTACCTTTGATTGATTTTAATTAAAAAACCTAAATAATTGGTTTGTCAAAAAAATATTTGTTTTTTATTGTTGTGCCTAACAAGGTTGCCCTTGGTCCTACGTACCCTCATAAAATGAGGAATCAAGGCTACGTAGTTCTTAATGTTTTAATTTTAATGTTTATATTTAAAAAAATTGTTTGATGTGAAGAGGAAATATACACAAGACTTCGACATTTAGCCAAAAAAATGGATTTCCAAATCGCACATCGTTAATATTTAATTAAAAAAACTATTTAATTTTACTTTAAAAAATGTTTTTGTCCTTTAATGTTTATAATTTATTTATATAAAAAAATTATTTTTTATGTGTACATATTTTTGTGCGGAGAGGAAGTTTGAGAGATCTCTCCATTGAATTTGGGAGAGAAAAATCGACTTACCAAAACGCAACAAATTTTTAAAACAACTAGAAAAATCTACATTTTTAATTTATTATTATTTTAAAGAAAATTATTTTATATATGTATTTTTGTGAAGAGAGGAAGTCCAAGGGATCCCACCTCTATGATAAATTTGGGTGAGAAAAATTTGGCTTATCAAAACACAACCAATTTCTATTATTGCGAAAAAAGATAAAGATTCTTAAAAATTAATGATTAAATTATCAACAAAAATAATAAAAAAAATATTTTAATTTTTAGTATTTGATTAATTACTAAAAAATCTAGAAGTCAAAAAAAAAAGAAGGAAGGGAAAAAAATGAAAGAAAGAAGAAAAGCACCTGATGATGATGGGAGATGATGCTATAGTGCTATGGAGAGAATATGTGACAAGGAAGGGTTGCAGCACAACAGCATGCGGTTCTTGGAATGAAAATAAGGGGGCACGGAAAACGAAAGAAAAAATTATCACAAAACTCTACTTAAAATTATTCTTCTCGAATTTTTGTGTGCATCTCTCTTCGAAAACATTTTTTTTCTCCCTCCAAAGTGAAGAATGACTTCTATTTATAGTAGAAGTTAAGTTAAGAAAAAATCGTTAAAAATCAATTTCAAATCTTTTCAAAATAACGATAATATCTTTTCAAATATTTTTTATTTTAAAAGAAAATCCTCGATTAAATCAAATTGATTCTCAAATAAAAAAATGAATTGATTTTCAATCTTTTAAATTGATTGTCAAAATTTGAATGGACTTTAATCATTTCAAAAAGAGGATAATCCTTTCCAAAGAATTTTTGATTTGAATAAAAAAAATGCAATCGAAAAAAAATATTCTCAACTCAATCAAATTGATTCTCGATCCTCTATAATTGATTCAAAAAATTTTACTTGATTTTCAATTGATTCTCAATTTTTTTTGAATTAATTTTCAATCTTTTTAAAAAAAGATGTTGATAACTTCTTCCAAATAAAACATATCATCAACTAAATTCAAATTGATTTCAATAAAAAAATTTTAATTTGTCAAAAATCAATTGTAATCTTTCCCAAATATTTATGATTAAAAAAAACCTTTAATTAAATCAAATTGATTCTCAATTTCTCAAATTGATTTTTCAAAATTTTTAAATGATTTTGAAATGATTCTCAAAATTTTCTAAATTGATTTTTAATTAATTATCAAAATCTTTCTCTTTTTCAAAAATAATTGATTTTCAATCTTTTGAATTGATTTTGTCAAAATTTTGGACACAATCTTTTCAATTAATTTTTCTTCTCAAAAATTTTCAATGCACTTTTTATTTTGTTTATTTTTTTAATGAAACCCCAAAAATAACTTTATACACCTGAATTAGAAAATAATGGGTCCAAACAAACTCTTTTTTTTTATTTTATTTATAAAATTCAATTATAAAAACTTGAGGATAAAAATCTTACCCAAACAAAATATTTATGAAAATATAATTTTGACCCCGGACAAAATTAGGTGGCTACACATGAATTCCAAGCTTGTCGTGTACATTCTTGGTGAATGTACGAATGTTGTACACCTAGGAGTACAACGCACTGTTGAGTGCTGGATGGAGTAAAGGATGGACGTCAGAGAGTGACATAGAATGATGGAGTTAAGCTTGAGAGCTAGGTTCATACATCATTGCACTCATTTAATCTAAAAGTTGATAAATGAAACAAGTGTGAGCATCCTACTTGCATCCAATATTTGCTAAATGCTAAAAGTGGTTGTTGATTATTGTTGCATGTCTATACTTCACATTGTACATATATTTATGCTCTATTGATTATGTGTATAGAATTGCTTACCCCTATGCCCTTGTAGGTGATGTCACGTTACATCGCTTGCATCGAGATCCGGCCACTTCCTAGTGGCACATGGATCTACGAGGACCACCGTGCGGTGTTCGAGGGAGAGGTAGAGGTTACCTTCTACCACCCGAATTCGCTGATCCGATTCCGTCCTCGTAGGTTTAGGATTCCCATCATATACACTATGCACGTACCACCTTTTTACACGTATCATGGATCACCTCCCACACGACCAGCTCGCTCATATCACAGTTTCCATTTTCGACCTACCCGCTCACACCCTTTTACTTCAAGAGTCGTCCGCGAGGAGACTCCTGCATCTGATCCGAGGAGCACAGTTAGGGTCTCACCATCTCCTGACCCGGTACCCAGTGGTAGGGTACCCACTCCATCGGATGAGATCGAGGAGGACCCTGTGGAGGACGAGAGCGGAGGCGAGCCAGTCGTTCATTCTACCGGGAGCCAGTGGAGGGACGATGATCCCTAGGTATGCGCATATGGTACATGATGAGGATCAGGGGATCTGGTGTGAGGATTCTGTGGAGGAGACACTGCTGCTGCTGTTGATGATGATGTCTGATGATGTTTACTACTTCTGCTGTCTGGATACTACTACTACTGCTGCTATCAGATCCATGTGACCACCTCTAGAGTTTCATATTTTTGAGATGTATATTTTGTAGATATACTTTTGAGAGCTCTAGGGTTATGGTTTTATTTTGATATGGATCCACTGTGGACTTGTATTTGGATCTTGGAGATATGACCGTGGGACTATGTGTAACATCCCGCATTTTATGGACTCAAATAAATCAATGAGATTTTATTTAAGAACGATTTTCAGGATTTAAGAAAGATTTTTAAAAGAATATTTTAGCAAATGATTTTTATTTGAGTTTGATTTCATGAAAACCAAGTTGTGATTTGAGATTTCTTTTCAAATGGATTTAGTAACTTTGAAAATGCGTATCTTTTCAACAGTTTTTCAGAAAATTATGATCTTTACATGAAAATGATTTGAGGTTTTAAATGAATTGTTTCTTTTTGGAAATCTTTGATTTATGTGAAAATGTGATTTTTAAAAAAATAAAGTAAAGTTTATATTGTAGCTTAATGGACTCGGTTTATTGATTTTTCTTAAAGAATTGTATCTTGAAATTTTGAGTGATGAATAGGTGTTTTGTTTAATGAACTATGCATGAAATTTAATTAGTGAATTTGAAATGAATGAATGCATGATTTGTGTGAATGTGAAAATGTGAATGTGTGTATAATGTATGTGTGTCGTGTGTTTTGAGTGGAAATATGATGTTCTATGGTAATGTATGTATGTCTAATGTGTGCTAAGCATATGCATTAGATTTCTAGGGATATTCCATGAGTTTATCTTGCATACTTATTGTAGTGGACTTGTAGTAAACCAAGCGTTGACCGACCGTAACTTCATTGCTACGAGTGGTATGAAACTACAACAGAGTAAACGGTCAGACATTTACACCGAGCAAACTGGGTTGATACGTGTAGGTTGTGTACTGATGAGGTTACCACCGAGCACAGGACTCTCAATCTGATCCTTAACGTTTACAGCCTCATCTAACCGTAACTACTCCTAGATTCCCATGACTCTTGGTTAGATAAAACAGCAGCATTGGATAGAGTTTATCATTTACAGGACTTATAGATATTATCTTATCACATCCTATACAAATCCTAGTTGAATTCTTCCTCTTTAGAAGCCTTATCAAGACGGCCCACAGTACACAGGTAATCCCCTATAAGAACCACCATGCTATAGGGGCAAAGGTACGTCTTCTCATCCCTAAGTTGACACTAGCACACACATTGTTGACTAGGGAGAACCTGATTATCCCAACTGGATATTCAAAAATCCTAAAGAGTCCTACATTAACATCTTGGCTGAGATCATTCTTCAAGGCTCTTCCATAGCTTTAAGGTTGATCTTGGTTAAGGACACGACATTGGCGCCGTCTGTGGGGACCTGAATAACATATAATTCCCACCACCACCATGGTCACTACCAGAAGTCAGGTCGGTGATCTCCGGGAGCGCATCGCCCGCACTCGTGGCAGGCCCAGGAATGCTAATAATAATGACCCACAACCTCACTCTGCGGGCGATCTGCGTGATGTTCTCAATCATAATCGTGGGAATAATGGGCAACCACCACGAAGATCTCATTCTGGGCCAGGGAATAACCCCCAACCACGAAACCATTCGCAAGGCCAACCACCGCCAAACCAAAGCCAAAATCGTAGTGGAGTTCATGCTGTACACCCCCAAACACCACAATCTTCCCATCCTAAGGCTGGGAGCAATCCCCAACCCCTTCAGGTTTTACGTACCATACAGCCTCCACCACCACCACCACCCCCTCCAACACCACCTCCCTCTACCCATGGTGATTCAAGTAGCACAGCTCCTACCACACGAAACACTTCTAGAACCACTGGAACCCGAGCACACCATGGGCGAAACACCCAATGTACTCCTCCAATCCCACATAACCCTGATCATATAAGTAAAACACCTAGAACCAGACTGAATCCAAGTAGATCTGCTCTGGGAACTCTCGTCATAGCCACTCTATCAGCAGATCCTATGCAACTACTGCCTCCGCTCGGGCTCGGGAGCAAGAGATGATCAATATTCTTAATAGGCTGACCACTTTAATCGAACAACAAGGACGTGCTATTGCTGACCTTCAACAACAAGCTATGGCAAGGATTGCTCAAAATCAATCAACCTCTGTCCCACCACAGAACCAACCAACCATGGACCCACAACCAGCCCCAATAATGCAGCTTCCCCCACCAAATTTTCATGTTAACCCCTCCACAAATCAAGATCAGGCCGGTTTCCACCCTGGTCATCCTTTTACTCCATATATAATGGCATTTGAAACCCCTCAAGGATACTTGGGCCCCTCTAATGTGCCACATTATAATGGTCTAACTGATCCAGTGGACCATATTGTGTCTTATGAAGGGGCCATGAATTATTATGGGGGTGGTGAACAAATGAAATGCCGAGCATTTTCTATGACACTTGAACCCTCGGTTCTAAGGTGGTATTCTTCCCTCCCTCCTAACTCCATTAATTCCTGGGAAGAGATGAAGCGTATATTTCTTAACAGATATACTGCTAGCTGCATTCAACCCAAATCCGACCATACTTTGGCATCTGTTACACAAAGGCCGGATGAACCACTGAAAGATTACTTATCAGTCTTCCACGCGGAAGCAAGTTCCGTTCCACGGTTAGAGCCAGGAGTAGCAGTGCTACTATTCACACAAGGTTTGCAGTCTGGGGATTTTAGAAAATCTCTGATTGGTAAACCCCCAAAGGATATGGCCGAGTTGAGACAACGGTCAAATAAGTTCATCAACTTGGAAGAATTTCACAAGGGACAGAAGTTCAGAGAAGATAGACAACGAGCCGATCCTCAAGGACCGAACAAACAAAAACGTGACGAACGTTTTGGTGGGAGACAAGACAGAGATAAGAATGATCGGGACTGACGGGTTCCCCCAAGAAATAAGTTTCAAGATTACACTCCTCTAACAGTTCCGAGGAGTCAGATTTTAAGAGAAACTATGCAGACTGACTTACGCTCTGCCCAAAGACCGCCGTCTTTACGAAAGGGCGCACAGCGTGATAGGTCGAAGTACTGTGACTTCCACAGGGGCTATGGCCATACCACTGACGAATGCATCTGGCTGCGAGATCTGATCGAAGAGATGATCAGAGATGGCAAGTTACAGCAATACATCAGAGATGCAGCCGGCCGAAGAAGCAGAAACAGATCTCAATCCCCAGTAAAATCTAAACGCCAGAGAAGTAGGTCACCAGATGATAGAAATGCAGGAAGACAGAAAACCGAATCCGTTCCAATACCTGACGCAAACGCTAGCAAAAATGAATTCTTGGTCAACACTATTGCAGAAGGTTTTGCTGGAGGAGGGGAGAAAAAAGCTGACAGGAAGAAGTACATTAACCAAATCTTGGCAGTTAGCCAGAAACCGATTGCCAAAAGATCAACAAAGAACATTCCCATCATTTTTGACGACGAAGATTTGGATGGAATCCTTCCGGGCCACAATGACCCCATGGTGATAACTGCTCTGATTGGCAATTACGAGGTAAAACGAGTTTTTATTGATCAAGGTAGTTCGGCGGATATAATGTTCTTCCCATTATTCAAAGCTTTAAAACTCAGGGAGTGTAATCTCACCCCCTTTGAAGGAGAACTAATTGGTTTTACTGGAGACACTATTGAGCCAAAGGGCTACATCCAACTTCCTGTAACTCTCGGACAACAACCTTCGGCTATAACCGAGATAGTCAAGTTTTTGGTGGTTGATTGTCCAGCAGCATATAATACCATACTTGGGAGAACCTCTTTGCAAGCATTTGGGGCAGTTGTATCAACAGTTCATTTGGCTATGAAGTTCGTCGGAACTGATGACAGAGTGGTAACGGTCAAAGCCGAACAGGATGCAGCAAGAAAATGTTACAATGCCAGCCTGGGGAAGGTAAAAGAGCAAGGATCCGAGCAATCTGGAGAGAGTTTCTTTGGGTAAGGGAAATGTTAATCTGGCGGACCTGGATATGCGAGACCAATCCGACAGAAATAGACCGACCCCAAAGGGACAATGAGAGTTTTTGACATTATCGGACAACCCCCTCAGGCAAGTGAAAATAGGTTCTGATTTGCCTGCATGCGTTAAAAAAGAATTGGCTGCACTATTAATCGCAAATAAAGATTTGTTCGCTTGGGCATCAGCTGATATGCCAGGAATTGACCCCAATTTTATTTGTCACAAGTTAAGCATCATTCCGGGGTCGAAACCAGTGGCACAACGTAAAAGGAAAGTTAGTGCGGAAAAGGCCGTAGCAATTGAGGAAAAAGTCGCTGAACTACTCCGAGCGGGTTTCATTAGGGAGATTGACTATACAGACTGGTTAGCTAACACCGTCTTGGTCAAAAAGCCTAATGGAAAGTGGAGAATGTGTGTTGACTACACAGACTTGAACAAGGTCTGCCCTAAAGATCAATACCCACTCCCTGTTATTGACAAACTCGTCGACAGTTCGGCTGGTTACAAACTCTTATCATTTATGGATGCTTACTCTGGTTACAACCAGATTCCAATGTTCCCCGCCGACCAGGACAAAACTGCATTTATCACCGATAGGGCAACTTACTATTATAACGTTATGCCCTTTGGGTTGAAAAATGCGGGAGCTACTTATCAAAGAATGATGAACAAGATTTTTCAAGGAATGATCGGCTCAAACATGGAGGTGAACATAGATGACATCATCGCAAAAAGTAGACAGCAAGAAAATCATGCCAAGGACCTCACAATAATACTTGACCGAGTGAGAAAATACTCCATGAGGTTGAATCCGGAGAAGTGTGTGTTCGGAGTCCCGGCCGGTTCTTTCCTCGGTTTTATGTTAACCGAAAGAGGAATTGAGGCCAATCCTGATAAATGCAAAGCAATCCTTGACATGAGGAGCCCAGCTAGTCTTAAATAAGTTCAACAGCTTACGGGCCGAGTGGCGGCACTCTCCAGGTTCTTGTCCTTAGCCGCTCGGAAAGCCTTGCCGTGGTACCAGCTCCTTAGGAAAAACAAGGATTTCCTCTGGGACGAGCAATGCGAGCAAGCTTTTATTCAGTTAAAAGAGTACATTTCCTGCCCACCGGTCCTCCACAGTCCTCTTCCTGGTGAGAAACTCATTCTATACATGTCAGTGGCCGAGGCGGCGGTCAGTTCAGTTTTGGTACGTGATAATTCAGGTACTGAAGCCCCAATATATTTCGTTAGCCGAGCACTTCAAGGATCGGAATTGAGATACCAGAAGCTGGAGAAGCTTGCATATTGTTTGGTCACATCAGCTCGGAGATTGAGACAGTATTTTCAGGCACATAGAATATTGGTAAGAACCGCTCAACCTCTGAGACAAGTTCTTCACAAACCCGACCTAGCTGGCAGAATGGTCTCATGGTCTGTCGAACTTTCTGAATTCGACATTACCTACGAACCAAGGAAAGCAATGAAATCTCAAGCGCTTGCTGATTTTGTTACTGAGTTCACAGATATCCCTTCGGACAACTCTCAAAATCTTTGGTCAGTTTATGTGGACGGATCAAGTAATAGAAAAGGCGCAGGGGCTGGAGTCATCATTGAGAACCCCGAGGGATTGTGCATGGAGTACTCATTGAAATTTGAATTTCAAACATCGAACAATCAAGCAGAATACGAGGCAGTTCTTGCAGGCCTCAAGATGGTTCACTAGTTCGGAGCAGAGCAAGTGTCAGTTTTCAGCGATTCACAACTGGTAGTTTCTCAGATCAAAGGTCAGTACTCGGCAAAGGAACCTATTTTACAAAAATATCTTGAAGAGGTAAAGCGAATCATCTCAAACTTTTCCGAATTTAACATTTCACATGTGCCGAGAGATTCGAATTCCAGAGCCGACATTCTATCCAAATTGGCAAGTACAAAAGGGTCAGAAAATAACAAAACACTGATACAAGAAACCATTCCACGACCCAGTGTCATTATGACGGTCTCATTATCTCAGTCATGGATGGACCCAATTCTTACTTATTTGCAACATGGGTTCATCCCCCTAGATCAGTCGGAGGCTCGGAAATTAGTTAAAAAGGCCGCTCAGTACACAGTCCTAAATGGAGTCCTGTATAGGAGAGGCTTTGGATCCCCCATGCTTAGATGCGTCAACCCATCCCAAGCTGAGGAAATATTGGAAGAGATTCACGGTGGAATTTGCAGTCACCATATGGGAGGAAAGTCCTTGGCAAGAAAAGTAATCCGAGCAGGCTATTTTTGGCCTACACTGCAGAAAGATGCTATGGAACATGTCAAGAAATGTACTCAGTGCCAATTTCATAGTGACGTCTATCAAAAACCTGCTGAAGAGTTGCACTCTCTCGGTGCACCTTGGCTCTTTTACCAATGGGGCATGGACATCATCGGAAAATTCCCCACCACACCAGGCCAGTTTAAGTTTGCAGTAGTGGCTATTGATTACTTCACCAAGTGGATCGAAGCAATGCCATTAGCAACGATCTCAACAGCTCGGATTTAGTCTTTCTTCGTCAAGGAGGTGATTTCTCGATTCGGAGTTCCACATGCCATAGTCACAGACAATGGATCACAGTTCGCAGCATCTCACTTCCAACAATTAGCAGCCGACCTAAACATCATTCACTATTTTAGCTCTGTTGAACATCCACAGACAAATGGTTTAGCCGAGGCAGCCAACAGAGCCATCTTGGATGGGATCAAGAAGAAGCTCGAAAATGCTGCTGGCACTTGGGCAGATAAACTTCCGAGTGTCCTATGGTCACACAGGACAACAATACACTCGTCCACAGGTGAAACTCCTTTTCGTTTGACTTACGGCTGTGACGCAGTCATTCCAATCGAAAAGCGAATTCCTACCTTCAGGACACTTGAACGTCCTTCGGAGACAAATGACCATTTGATCAGCGAGGAGCTTGTTTTATTGGAAGAAGTTCGAAAAAATGCTGCAGCCCATGAAAGCAAAATGAAGGAGCGGCAGGCTCGGGAATACAACAAGAGGGTTCGTCCAAGAAGCTTTGAAGTTGGTGACTTAGTCCTTCGTCGAGCTGACATTGGCAAAGGAAATGCTGGAGTCGGAAAACTCCAACCAAAATGGGAAGGACCATATCGAGTGAAGGCTAAATCTGGTTTTGGGGCATACAAACTGGAGTCTCTCTCGGGCATGGAAATCGGTAACACATGGAACGTTGCCAAACTCAGAGCTTATTACAGTTAAGCTCATACTTTGTTTTTCCTTTATAGTTAGGTAAATTTATTGCTCAGTAATGATTAGGTCGAATAAATGAAGGGTAACATCCTTCTTAGATTAGTGACAATTGTTAGGACTTAGATTGATAGGAATTTGTTAACAAATTAGCAACTTCATTTTTTGCTTTTTCGTTTATCAATAAATGCATCAATTTATTCGTAATCCTCGTTTGAACATTGTGAAGTAACATGCGACTCATTTGCTTCGGCTAGCCACCGAGCCAAATCGAAGTACAACTCCCAACAAGAGTTCAGCAACGTACTCATAGAACACCCGAATCCAGGAAACTACTTTCCTTATTTCGCGGTCCGAGGATCCCACTTCGGCTAAAGTTGGCGATCCAAGTTCTACTCACAATGAATTGTATATTTATAAAACTTGTTAATGAGCAAACACCAGAAGCGTGACGAACGAAACCAAAAGCAATGATAACACGTCAAATAAAGATGTTATTATCATAAATCGCAAGATGATTTAAACTGTTCAAAATGACGCTCGAATAACACGAGCAATCAAAAAACATAGCAAATTGTTCAGCAGGTTAAAGATAAGTTGTTGCAACGTTAGCAAGTTAGAAACGCTCAGAAAACAGCGAGCAAAAGGAAAATCAACAAAACAGCAAAGATTAAAAAAGTTCAACATCACTCCTCAATGTCAGATAAAACTACGTTTGAATCATCAAAGTTTGGCGCCTCATTCAAATCCTCAAGGGGATTGGTAAGATCTTCCGCCTGCAGATCTACCTCGGCCCTGGTCTCAAGGTCGATCAACTTCCCATCCTGAACAGCATGAAATGGATGAGCCCCGACCACCCTGAACTCTAATTCAGGGTTCAAAAATTGAACTTTCTTGATGGCCAAGACAAAGGAGTCATACACTGCTTTTCCCCAATTGTAAAAGTTAGTTGCTGCCTTCTTCTTGTGGGAAAGTGCTTTCTCCCTCAACTTCCGAGTAATTGCGGCAGACTTTTCAACCTCAGATTTTAGTTCATCCAACTTCTGGTGATGCACCTGGAGTTCCTTCTTCAGAGTGTCCTCGGCTTCCTTCCTCGTAACTTCAGCTGCTTTTTGAGAAACCTTTAAGGAATCTCTCTCCTTAATCAATTCCCCCTTGTCGGCCTTCAGGTTCTCCAGTTCATTCTTCACTCGAATCAACTCATCCGAGAGACTAGCCTCTTGAGCAGCTGCTACCTCACGAGCTTCCTTTTGATCAACATTGTAACCAGAAAAGAGTCCCTCCGGGTTCTTAGCCAAAAAATAGGCGAGGTTGGCACCTCGAAGAAAGTATTTTGCAAAGGTCATATTGCAACGAGACCACTCATCAACACTCAAATTTCCAAACTTGGAGCAGTCAGCCTCAGATAAGATATATTTCCCAAACCTCTCATCAAACTGCTGATCCCATATAGATGTTTCCCAAGAGATCGCAACAGAAGTTGGAGCAACATCAAAAGGAGTAGCAATAGTTCGAACACTTGGTCCTTCGGCTCTTGGGTTGGCACCCTCCGGAACTTTCTCTTTTCCTTTATCCAGTCGTCGGCGACGGAGTAAAGGTTGGATAGGAGAAGTAGCTTGAACTTGACCACTAGGGGCCACTGAAACAGTTGAAGCAACAACAACCACGTTTGTGGCTTGGTGAGGAGAAGCCTTGGGAGCCGAGGCAGAAGGAGTAGGGGGGGAAACACTCAGGCTTGGAGTGCTCAGGCTCGAAGATCCTGAAGTAGCAGATGTCTTCCTCTTCTTGCCACCTTGAACAAGAGCTGCCATACGATCAGCCATTTTTTCTGCAAAGGAAACAAAGAAACATTAGAGCCATTCAAATCACATATATAAAAGCAAAAAATAAAGCACTATACCAAGCTCGGTTTTAACGTCCGAAGATGGGATGTTCACGATATCCCTTATCTCTATCATGCCAACTTTCTGCAAATACCTTTCAACCTCCCGACACACATCCTTTTCATACTCAGCAAGTTCTTTCCACTCTGATGAGTATGAAGCAATTGATCGGTTGAAGAAGTTGGCACTCCATTGGAGAGGAAATCGGGGATGCGGTCGTATTTCCCCCGGCCGAGTAAACCAACAGACGCCATTACCAGTAAAATTATACTTAAAGAAAAAAGGTTTAAAGCCCTTCCATTATCCCCTACGAGATTTCAGCGAAACCCAGGGTTTCTTTGCCGAACCTCTCTCAAAGGAATTACACTGCGGAGCAAAAATGTGAAAAAAGATATTAAGGTTGCAACTCCAATTCATAGCTGAGCAGACTTGTTCAAAGGCTTTTACAAACGCCCAAGCATTCAGATGTAATTGAGAAGGAGCCACTCTTAAGAAATTCAAAACGCCCATCTCAAAATCGGTAAAAGGCATTCTTATCCCAAGCCGAGTAATCACTTCTTCGTAAAAATAGAAAGCAGTACTACCGTCCGGAATTTTGGTACAAACTCTCTCGTTTTCACCCACTGGAGTAATGGAATACAAACTACCAGTATTGTCTCCCGGACACGGCAAAATTATTGCTCGAGTTTGATCTAGTGATTGTTGTGTTGTAAGCTCGGATTGTGTACCAAGGACCTCTCGGTCCACCCATTCATATTCTGCCCAATCCGTCGGAAGTGGGTAGAGATCAGGATTAGTAACGCACTTCCTCTTCATACCTGAGGAAAGGGGGCACACTTGGAGTCAGAACCACAAAAACTTGATTATGTCTGATCAAATACTTACGGTCGGTTGGGAAACACCTCCCTTTCTGGGCAGAATTTCCCCAAACCAATTGAAATGTCTAATACCTCTATGCTGCCTCCTTAACTTCCGTTGTTCTACTCTCTCGGCGATCCTATAGTGAATCACACCCTGTCTGAACTCTCTCAAAGTCCGAGGGAAATGCATGGATATTGGTTCAACACAAATTTCTGGGTTCCCTTCTTTATATGTTCTTGGCACATCAGAGTTTATGGATTCCTCACTCATGGTAAATGACGATCCAATACCAACCCTAAGAAGTTAGGTGCAGAAAAGTATAAAGCAAACCTAAGAAATACTACAACGATCACTCAATAGGTGGTAAAGCGGATAAAGAATTGCGAAGGGCAAGTGGGGGATCACAGCAACACCAACAACAGCAACGATTTGGGGTTTTCACTAAACCCAGAAAGCAAACCCCAGAAAGCAAACCCCAGAAAAACAAACAGCACCCATAAAACCCAGAAAAGTAGACGAACTCAATAAACCCAGAAAAATAAATAAACCCAAAAATGGAGAACCCAAGAACGATCTTTTCAAAAAATCAGAGGAGAAGGGCCAGTAAAAATACTTGAAAAACAAAATCCTACATAAACATAGTAAGAAAGAAAAAGCAATTGCATGCAAGACATCACAGAAAGAAGAACATGCAAGACAGTATTCAGAGAAGAAATTTGATCAGAAAAAGAAAGAGTACGGTACCTGCTAGCGAAGAAGTATCAAGCGACAAGAAAAATACGAAATCAAACACTGAGAAGTGCACTCGGAATATGGTGAAGAGAATCGAAGCAACAAGAACGTCCTTGGAAGTTTCTGGCTTTGTTGGACAAAGATTTCAGAGAAATGAGGAAACAAGAAGAAAGAGAGTTTGAAAAATGCTTGAAGAAATGAGTGAGTGGAAAAACCGCCCTTTGATATTCTTCCTAAAACTTCCCTCCACTATCTCAAAAGGTTTGGGCCTAAGGCGGAAAAAGCCCATTTAGCGTTGAAAATGGAGTACGTGGCACCTCTGATTTGAAATCGTAACGTTACATTTTCCAATAAAGTTAAGGACATGTGTAAGCACAGGGAGAAGCGGAAGGTCACTCTGGGGTCAATCAAACGATAGCCTTGGTCAAAGTGCAAAAATGCTCGAGCCTTTCTTTCAATCATCAAAAGTTCAGTCGGAAAAAGATCCGTTCGTCTCAGAAGCTCGACAGGGCTCAAATCACCCAACCGAACTTGGGGGGCTTATGTAGTGGACTTGTAGTAAACCAAGCGTTGACCGACCGTAACCTCATTGCTACGAGTGGTATGAAACTACAACAGAGTAAACGGTCGGACATTTACACCGAGCAAACTGGGTTGATACGTGTAGGTTGTGTACTGATGAGGTTACCACCGAGCACAGGACTCTCAATCTGATCCTTAACGTTTACAGCCTCATCTAACCGTAACTACTCCTAGATTCCCATGACTCTTGGTTAGATAAAACAACATTGGATAGAGTTTATCATTTACAGGACTTATGGATATTATCTTATCACATCCTATACAAATCCTAGTTGAATTCTTCCTCTTTAGAAGCCTTATCAAGACGGCCCACAATACACAGGTAATCCCCTATAAGAACCACCATGCTATAGGGGCAAAGGTACGTCTTCTCATCCCTAAGTTGACACTAGCACACACATTGTTGACTAGGGAGAACCTGATTATCCCAACTGGATATTCAGAAATCCTAAAGAGTCCTACATTAACATCTTGGCTGAGATCATTCTTCAAGGCTATTCCATAGCTTTAAGGTTGATCTTGGTTAAGGACACGACACTTATGATGATAACATGAAATGAAATTATATGTGTGTGCATGCATGTGTGGTTTGACCATATAGGATTAGGAGGACCAAGTGAGGATTGATTTTATTATTCATTAAGAAAATAGAAATTAAATAGAAAATAGGAGGAAATTAAGAGGTGTGACTCATGATGCCTAGGTGAGACTTTCTCTACACCTTGTCTCCTTTGTGATATGACCTCTCCCATGCAAACTTTGGAGTGGACCGAATTGCCCTTGAACCAACCCATTGAACCGAGGTTAGAAGAGGAATTTACCCACCCTTGCTTTTCCCTTAAAGCCGTGTGAGTGAGTGTGTGCTTGGTTAATTCATTTTCATTTTCCTTCACATTTCCAAACACCTAGTCCAAGAGTAACATCCAACTCTTGAGACTTAGAGAGAAAAGAGAGCTTGGCCGTGAGGGAGAAGAGAGAAAGAAGAGTGAAAACCCAAAGCTCTTAACCCAATCATCCTTAATTTCTTTCTCCACCACATTCTTCTTCAAGGATCAAGAAGGAAACCACCCATCAAACCTAGAGAAGAGGAGGCCGAAGCAAACCCTAGGAGGAGAAGAGAAGGATTTGAAGATTTAAGTTAGAAGTTTTGTTTAAGGTAGTTATTTAAGAGAGTTTAATGTAATAATTTTGGTTTTGTAAAGGACTTTAATATGGAATTTGTTTAAGTTTAATTTCGTGATGCATGTGTTTATTTCCTTATGATCTCGAAGTTTAAATGCTTTGCATGTGATTTTGTGGTTTGATCTTAAATGTTTGTGCTTGGAAACTTTGGTCTTTAACTTGTTCTTCACGGTTTTGTCTAGGATTTGAGTTTAAATTTATGTTTTTGCTTTGATATTCTTTTGCATGTCTTGATCTATGGTTGATCTTTGAGAAAACATGAAGCTTGAATTTTGTATGAGTGTAAAGTCTTGATTTCTTGTATGCATGTCACGGTTTTCAAAAGAAAATAAACCTAACAAACTTTAAAAATGATTTTTAGTATGAAAAGGTTGGAATCAAGATTTTGTGTGTGTGATGATGATTTGGTTAGTGTCTTAAGAAAGGAAATGTGGTTTTAAAGTCTTGTATGATACGATTTGTGAGTTTTGATCTTTGCATGTAAAAATGGAATTTAGAGATCTTACCTTTTTGCATGTGGTCATTCGGTCAAGTCTATAAAAAAAAGAAAACCATGCTAGATCATCATTTCATTTACATGCATGATGAAATTTGTTCCATCTAGAGATTTTAGGTGCATGCATGAATTTTCTTAGAGGTTAAAGACTTTGACACGATTCTTGATTTTATTGTGTTAAGAAATTAAATTTTGTTTGCTAAAATTTTTGTGAAGCTCACGGTTTTACCTTTATATAAGTTAAAGTTAGTCCATTTTATTGTGCATGTGTGTTTTGTGAATGGATCTATGGATTTCATGTATATGAAAATCTAAATCTTTGATTAAAAATTTAAAAGTAATTTTTATGTTCCATTCGGTTTTGGAACAAATCTTATTTAAGCTATTTTTATTTTCTTATGTGTTATTGTTTGAGTTAATCTTGGATGAATGAAGTTGATTTGATAAATGATTGTATTGAGTGATTTTCCTTATGTTCCATTCGGTTTTGATATAAAAATAAAAGAAATAAATTGATTCCTTCTTTGTATGTTGATTTATATGATGATTAGCATTATTCTAAGTTAATGTGTTCTTTTTCTTTAAATTATTATGTGATGTTTAAAAGTAGGATGATGTATGTTGTTTTCCTTAAGTGCATGTGTTAGTGATCATTAGATTTGAATGTAAACCTTGTCCTATGTGTAACATAGATTCAGCCATGCATAGAAAGTATAGGAGCATGTGTTTGATTCTTGTCTGATGTGCATGAATGATAAGTATAAGAGGATGCATGCATTGTGAATGGCTTGTAATAGTTGTGTGTGTGTGAATGATTTGAATGATTAATATTTTTAAAAGGTTTTTAATTTAATCTTTGTGTTGTTTCTTTTGATTTAATTCGGTTTTAAGGAAAATAAAGTAAGTAAAATGATTTGGTTAATTGAAAAGCATTGTTTTGAAAAGATTTTTCAATTGATTTCTGAAGTTCATGGTTTTTAATTTAACAAATGATTTTTATAAGAAAACCTTAAGATAAATGTGGCCTTTTAAATAGCCAAGGAATTATTGATGTTTTTAAACAAATGTTTTTACTCAATTCCGATCATGAATTAAAATCAAAGTGATTTTTCAAATAAGAAGTTTTGGTGATGATGTTTTGTTTGCGAAATAATTTTTATAAGAACGATTTTTAATAAGAGGGAATTATTTGAGTTCCAGTAACAATCGGGAAGCAGTTACGAGCGCCGCGTCAGAATCAAGGAGCGTGTCGTGGGAATTATTGTCGGTCGAGGTGAGAGAGAAGTTTCCCCAAAACACCGTGGTATTTAGGTAACATATTAAGTGTTTCGACCATCTCAAAAGTCGAAACTTAGTGGTCCTGAGTTGGTAAGGTTAGGTACTGAGTTTATTTGATTGTGTCTGAATGTTAGTATGTTATTTATTTGTTATTTATGATTATGCATGATAAGATGTGATCTGTTGTGGATTATAATGCTGCTGCTAATAATAATGAATAATAAGAATATAAAAGATATGTGAGATAAAGTAAGAAAAGATATAAGACGTTGTCGGGGAAAAGGCTAAGTGATGAAAGCGATGAGTCGAGCCAGAGCTTGGGGGACATTGATGATATGTTTGCTTTCTGAGGTCGAGCCATGGGGGAAAAGGAAATGTAATTGTGGAAATGAGATGGAATCTGAGCGGAGCTGGACTCCTCTGTTTTCGAATGAGACTAGTGTTGAGTTGAGCTTGCTCCTCCATTAGCGCTCAGTAAAAATGGATTTTTTTGAAAAATGTTTTCGAAAAGAAATTTTTGATAGGATTTGTGAAAGTGTATTTTTGAAAAAGAAATTTTTGAAAAGGTTCTTGAAAAGAAGCTTTTGAGGAGAATTGTAAATGCTTTCAGAAAAGTTTGAAATGGAATTGTGAAAGATTTTTAAAAGGAAATTTTTAGAAACTTTGAGATAGGATTTGTGAAAACTTTATTTTGGAAAGGATTTGTGAAAACTTTATTTTTGGAAAGGATTTGTGAAAACATTATTTTTGGAAAATGATTTTTGAAAACCTTATTTTTGGAAAAAGATTTTGGTGAAACATTATTTTTGAAAACCTTTGTGAAATCTTATTTTGAAAAGAGTTTTGAAACATGATTTTGAAGGAATAATGAAAAAAAAAACTATTTTGAGAAAATTGTAAGGAAGGAGAACCGAGATGTGGACTTGTCAAGGAAAACCCCCCTCTGTGCTAAGTTGAGAAAAGAGATGTTTGAGAGGATTAGTGGTCGGGACTCGTTGAAGGGATGCACTAAGGATGAGCCGACCAATAGGATTAAGCTTTTAATTAAATCATTAAAAGTCTTTTAAAAGACATGGATTAACGCGGTGAGTTATGTGAGCTAACCCGAAGTAGTGGAGAGGAAGGAACCATAAGTATCTGCGGATACTTAGGAGGAGATTGCATTAGGGGAGGACGATGACGGTGAAACGTCAAGAAGTCTAGAGTACGTTCTAGGCGGAACGAATTCCACATGTGGCATACGAACGTGGTAGGGACTGGGTCCAATGCCGTGGTGAGTTCTGCTTTGCAAACTAGAATTAGTACTGTCACCCCCTAGATTGCAAATCTAGAACAGTGAGAGGGACTGGAGTGGGGCATCTTGATTGCCACTGTGAGACAGTGTGCCTTGAATATATTTATGAATTGATATGATTTGATTGAGGATGTAGTCCTCCTGGTCTGGGACCAATTGTTGAGAGACAGCTGTCGTGCCCGCACGGTAAAGGTCCTGTACTCCTGTTTGCTTCCGACTAGGTTGGATGGATGACCGAGGAGATGTAGACGTGTGTGCTAACCTGAGAGCGTTCTTCCTCAATGATGATTAAAACCCCCTCATCATTGATGGATGCGAATTCATAAAACTTAAATAAGAAAAGAAAGAAATACATGTATATATATATATATAGATATAGATATAAATCTAATTGAGAATAATCCTTGAGTGTAAGTATGGAAAAGAGGATGAGCTTATATGGAGGTGGAATCAGAGTTGCGCAGCAGAAGCGATTATGGAATGTGCTGAGGATAGACTTAAGTTATTGAGAAAAGAAAGTAATGGAGTAGAGTAAGTGTTTGTATGTTATTGTTTTATATACTGTTTGTTTGTTTGTCTTATGTGTCCTTAATATTTTACCTATCGTAATTCCACACTATTGGCATCACATGTCTGGGAATACTTACTCTCTCGAATTCTTCTTTCTGTGTCTCTGTATCTGTCCCTATGTTGTCAACCCTTAGTCTATGGATCCGGTTAAGTTTACGTTCGACATCCGAGACGAAGGTAGATGGGAAGTGAACTACCGAGGTTGGGAATGGCGTGGAGTCACCGAGGTTCGCATTTTTGATCCCAACCATACCCTTCAAGGAACCGCACCCGATACTCGCACTTGTCGCTTTGTGCTTTCGGATTTGCAGACCGGTGGACCAGCTGACTATCATGGTGGACACCCAATGCCTTTACCTGCACGTATTGACCCTGAGGCTGAGGAGCTAGAGGAACTGGACGAAGCTTTCAACGATTTAGCGGACGAGGCATTTGAGGCCATGGAAGAGAGTGAACCCGAGGAAGACCCAGAGGAGGACATTGACGAAGAATTTCCAGATGCAGATGTGATTGAGATCGACCCGAGTGAGGCACCTCCCGCCGACCCATCGTCTTCAGCTTAGTGAGCCTGTTGGTAGTTCCTTTTATCTTTAATTGAAGTATTATGTTCGTTGTATTTACACTAAGCTAGATCCGCAGTACCATGATGTAATCCCCAAACTATGTTGATGAATGCTATTTTTGATTGGGCACCACTGATTTTGAATACGAAAAGCAATGGGCAATGATAATTGAGTTGAGCATAATCAAGTTGCAAAGTGTAGTGTCATGTGACACTTCGGTTTGGAACTTGAAGCTTAGCATGATGAGTGAGAACACCTTTTTAATTGTGTAAGAGTTTTGAAAATTTAATGGTTCTCATACTCATGCTACTCAACCATACTATATATATATAAAAAAAATTGGCCCATATTTTCACTACATTTTATGATTAAAGAAGTATATTTTCAAGTTGCCAAATCGGGGTGTTACAAGTACTTTATGACTCACTTATATTTATATGTATATTATGTTTATATCACAATTATGCATAGTTCCCCTATTTCCGCTTACTCTGATTTAAATTATTTAAAGAATTCGGCTACGATAGAAATGAATGGTATCAGTTCCGCAAAACGAAAGAAGGGATGACATCGCTTAATTTCTATTATATAAATACGATTTCAAAGTACTGATGCTCTCTAGTTTGTGAAAAGGTTTTAGAGAATGCCGAATTCAACACAATGTTTAAAATGATATGAATTATTCTCTCCAAGAATTCCATGTTTTGGTTGTGCACCACTACTGGAAAAAAGGGTTTTGAAATCGGGGTTTTAAAATCGGTCGTATGAAAGCCGATTTAAAAAAAAACGCGGTGGCATTTTTGTAAATAAATTCTAACTTTTAAAGTCGGTCGTAAAACAACCGATTTCAAAAGTACTTTCGAAATCGGTCGTTTCCTAAGCAGAGTTAGAAAGTCATTTTTATTTTTTAAAAATTTTTAATTTTTAATTTTTTTATCTTTTAATTTTTAATTTTTTTATCTCGACGGATAATTTAAATTCGGCTTAATAATACCTTAATTACGAAAAGGGCTGACAATGTCTTTTTAATATAATGAAAACATATTCGTAACCCTTATTAAAAAAACATATTATTTGTCTCTTGAGTCTGATCGAACGTATAAAATATAAGCTTATTGCCGAATCCTTTTGAATCAAAATCAGAGTATGTGGAAGTAAAAATAATACTTGTGGGGCACTGTTGAGGTAAAGGAAAAAATCATATATATATATATATATGTATCATAACATAAAACATCCCCACATGTATCAGTAGCAAGTAACCAAAGTCGAGATAGCAAGAGTTGATAGAACATATACATAACCAGCTGCTCAAAATAAACCTCACTCTAAGACCTCTCAAAAATATATACAATATATCACAATATCAAAATAGAAGTCCCAGAGCAGATCCATGTCCTCAGCAGCTCCTCTGATCCTCTGCAGCTCTATCCCTAGACCTAGGATCCAAAACATCTATGCTATGCAGGCTCTTAGGAACCAGCAGGTCCACCTCTAGCAGAAACAGTAGGCTCGACAGGCACCTCCTCCTCGTCCTCATCCTCCACAGGGTCCTCCTCGACCTCGTTCGACTGTGCGGAGACCCCACCACTGGGTCCAGGATCTGCAAAAACAGTCCTCTCAAAGTCAGTTGGACCAGGAGAAGGAGTCTCTTCAGTAACAACTCTATGGGAAGAAGGGTGAGTACGAGTGGCAGCTCTAAAACGAAAACTATGAAATCGACACACTGGTCGAGCCGGGGGTGGTCCTCTATATGTATAAAAGGGTGGAACATGCATAGTATAGACTAAAGGGATCCTAAATCTACGATGTCGCACCCAAACCAGAGGGTTAGGGTGGTAGAGAGTGATCTCCACCTCCCCCTCAAAGGTGGCTCGGTGCTCCTCGTACGTCCATATACCACTAGGGATAGGGCGTATCTCGATGCAGGCTAGGTATCTGGCCATCACCTAAACAGGGCATAGGGAGTAAGTATACACATATACATAATCAATAAAGACTAAAATTACAAACACAAGTATATCATGGACAGACAATTATGCAAGTACATATGAGCATACCAATTTTCAACATTATATCTCTTATAATGCAAGTGGCATGATGCATGATTTCTATCCACCACTGAGGCCTCTAACAAAAGTCCATCTTGGACGTCCATCCAATACACCGTTGTGTTCCCGGAACACTAACATTCGTTCCCAGAACGTAATGCCAAACCATACTTGGATAAATAAGCATCACTCCCAGAGTGTGCATCACGTTCCCAGAACGCATAAAAACCATGTCCCAGACACTCGCCACATTCCCAGAATGTGTCATCAAGTAGGTTATAATTTGGTACTCCCGGAGTACCCTCCTCATATTCCCAGAATATGACAAACGTTTCCTACCAACCCATCTTCGATTCTCTATGCATGAATGCACAATCATTGAGGTTGGTTTTTATCTTTAATTAATTATTGTGATTTAGAAATATCTCAATTTCTCTTTTGAATGATTAATTTGAGGTATAACCTTTAGCACAAAAATTCATTCAAGAATTAACTTTAAAAACATGCCATTAGACTTGGATTGGGAAAAACTTAACCAATGGTATTCACTTTTCACTTTAAAGACTTAACTTTTATTTTTCAGTTTCAGGTACTAACCGGTTACATTCTCAGGCTAACCGGTTAGAATTACAGACGTGAAGTGGTTAACCATTGAAATTCAGAAAAAACCCTTTTTCTTGAATTCTGTACCCAATCCATAACAAAGTTTCAGCATTGTTTTATACCTCAAATTCCACTGAATTCATCATTCAAAGTCTAAATCACAATTCCTTCCCAATGGAGCATAATTTCCTCTTGAAATTATCTCAAAACATTAAGGTAGTAACTCCTCAAATTCAATCTGAACCAAACAGTATGTATCAACATATTTTCAGATTGAGTTGAAGTGAAATTAGAGTATTTATTTGAGTAAAAATGGTAAGAACACAGGACCAATTTCAGAAATTCATTTTCTTTGAAATTTCACAGTATCTAACCGGTTACAAATATCGAATAACCGGTTAGATTATGCAGTCTGTACACTGAAAAATGAGGTTTTGCATACCATTCTTTTCAATACTCATATCTAACCAATATCAACACTCATTAGAGTTCACATACCTTATTATAAACATGTTCAACCACAAGAACATATTTCATTTGCATGCATTCAATTTAGGGTATTAAATTGCATAAAAGCCCACATAAACACAATTTAATACCACACAACTTATAAAAAGCATTTAGATCATGATTCAAGCATCAAAATCACTTGCATGCATCAAATCAAAACTCTCAAAACAGAATTGAGCTATAAATTGGCCTCCAAGCCTTTTTGATCTTTACACATAATGCCCTTTTGAGTCTTTGTTGACTCAAATCCTAAACACTTGATTTTAGTCTCAATCTAGTATAAGGTAAACTTCTACCTTACCTCAAAGTCGTGTTTGATGAGTATAATCACTGAGTTTTGAAGGAAAATCCACAGACTCCACAGAAATCCTAGGTTCTTCTCTCAGCCACGTTTTCCAGCATCAGGGTTCAAAAACCAGAGAATTTGACATAGAAATTGACCAAAGAAATTGGGGAAAACAGTTAGAACTTGCTCTAGGTAACATGCACTAAAGAATCAAAGTGGTTTGAGGCTTAAAAGTTACATGAACTTACCGAAATCAAGGCTCAAACTCAGCTTCCAGAAATAAGAAAGACACAGACTCAGCTTTCCCAACTTCAACTTCCAAAAACGATTTCTCATCCCACACACACTCTTGGCTTACAACTTTTGTATCAATGAAAAGCCCTTGATTCAAGCTTTTCAGAAGTGTATCACTCGCTCTCCAACACTCAGAGAAGAAGAAGAATTTCTCCAAATGAAATAGAAACCCTAACAGAGCAATTCCTCCACCAACACTCAGAAATCAACCCCAACCCTTCAACAATCCTGGCTTTTATAGAGGAATTGGAGTAACATGCACACCGACGCGTGTTATCCACTAATCTGAGGCTGTTTTCGTGGCGATTCCATGGATTAATCAAGTGATTACTCATCAAAACGCACTAACCCAGTTTCTGGGTTCATCGTCTAACCGGTTACAGGGCATTTCTAACCGGTTAGGTCAGTACAAAATTTAAAAATTAATACTTTTTAAATCTTTCCCTCCAAGAACCTCTCTAATATTACATTTAGGTCCTAACCCAAGGACTAAAATGCAATATCCATAATTTTGTATTTATTTGCCAAATAAAAATATTTTCACCTATTTTTATATTTCAAGGCTAAGTAAATACAAAATATAACCTTGGGAAATTTATATAAATTAATAATAAAACTTTATTATTAATTTCCTTATTATTCGGGAGACGAAAATTAGGGGTGTTACAAAATTTATGTGCTTCTTTATTGGCATGTTTTAAAAATATTAGTGATGAAAAATTCTAATATTTTTCAATTGAAAATGATTATTGCCATTATGATAAGGAGAAGAATTTTCAAATATAATTATGGATATACTTGTGCATTTGTTTATACCATTGAGTGACGTCAATACTTGTGTGAATATGATATTATTGAAAGGTATTAATCACATATTTTTTTTTGGAGATATTTTATGCTTGTTAGTTTTGGCAAGTAAAACTATGCATGATCTCATATAATCTTGTTTTGAATTCTATTTTTAATATAAATATTTTGGTGATATTTCCAAAAATTAAGTCTCCCCTTAAATATACTATTTTTGAAAAGTATTTAAAAATAATAATAATTTAATAACATGTGTTAGACATATAAATTGGTTATTGAAAATATGTCATTTTTTTTGTGAGAAATTTATTAATTTTTATTTTTTCATTGTTATTATTGAAATAATTAGATTGGAATGTACCAACCACATAAATAATTGATCACATGTATACATAATATATTTTTATAACAAAAAGTTTACGTATATAAAAGTTTTATAATAGCATATCCTAATTTTTTTTTGGTTAACAATGTGTTATAATGTAGTGGATCACGAATAAATATACCAAGTTTCAAAGGTATATGTAAAATTTTATTTTCAAAATAGTTTAGTATATTTTATCAAATTCGTGTACAATTATAATTTAGAGCTCTAAAAGAGTTGTTATCTAAAGATATTGGAAAATTACACGTATATAGTACAATTGAAATACCTCATCGTAAAACTAAAAGTTTATAAACTAGAAGTTTATAAATTATAATATAATTTTTTTGTTTGGCTTGACCGGTTAGACCATCCCGGATCAATTATATGACACGAAAAAAAATAATTAAAACTTATGTTGACATCCAACGAAGAACCCGAAGTTTCTTCAATCTGATTATCTCAATGTGTTAAAAATTGTTCCGAAATAAAGTTTATTCGGCCATCACCATAAAATTTGGATTGAATCTGGAATGAATACAAGGTGTTATTTATGTGTCATTACTTCCATCATGTTAATCATTTAGGTATTTTATATTTTTAATTGATGCATCAACTAGATGATCACATGATTCTTCATTGGCAATTCGCAACCAGAAGTTTGCGAGATTACTTATGTAATTGTATCAACCAAAGTTTAGTTATTAACTATTGTATGTCTATTGCCATTACTAATTGGGAACATGTATGACACTGATTCGCATCAAGCCATTAAAATTATAATGAGTTTCCCCTTTTACAAATGGTTTTTGGTCAGAAACCTAATATTTCCCATCTAAAAACTTTTGGATGTGCAATATATTTTTCACCACAACGCACTAAGATGGGACCTCAAAGAATGTTGGGAATATATGTTGGGTATATGAATCTCTATCCATGATATGATAAAATAACTCAAACCAACAACAAGAGAGTCATTCATGGTCTGATTTTCAATCATCGTTTTGATGAATTTGTTTTCCCAACATTAGGGGGAGAAAATAAGCAGTTGGAAAAAGAAATTATTTGAAAAGAGTTATCGTTATATTATCTTGATCCTCGAACAAAACAATTTGAACTTAAGTTCAAAAGATAATTCATTTGCAAAATTTAGATAACCAATTGCCAGATGCATTTACTGACCTAAAAAGAGTGACTAAGTCACATATTCCAGATGCTAATGCTCCAATGAAATTGATGTCCTTCTTAGACAAATTAAAATTGCAAATGAGTATGAGGCATGTTAAAAGCGTGGCAGATCCATCGGTTCCAAAATAAAAAAAATTAATTACAAAAATCCTCGAAAAAGAAAAGGAGCAAAGAAATAAGATGGTCAATTCGAGGATGTAGAGACTCATGAAGAGTCCTTAGACATAATTAATAGTTCAGTTCAAGAAGAAACTTAGGTACCTGAAAAAGTGCGAAAACAAAGAGATCTCAATAAATTATGTCATGACTGAAATACAATGGAACCGAAATGAAGTGCACGTTGACGATGCTTTTACATATGATATAGCGCGTAAATGATATAAGATGAGGATCATGCATCAAAGTCTATTAAGGAATATAGACAAAGAAATGATTAGCCAAAATGGAAAGACACAATTGAGGCAATTGAGTTCGCTTGAAAAGCGACAGATATTTAGACCTATAGTCCGTACACCTAAATGTGTAAAGTTAGATGGATACAAATGTGTTTTTGTACATAAGCGAAATTGTATAGATGAAATTATGACATATAAAGCAAGATTGATTGCCCAAAGAAGTTCACAAAGATCTGACATTGATTATGAGGAATAATACTTCCCTATGGTGGATGCAATTATTTTTCGATACTTGATTAGTCTGACAATATATAAAGGATTCAATTTGTGTCAAATGATGTTATAGCAGATTTTATGGCTAACTTGATTAATAACATATATATGAATACCTCTCAAGGATTCAATATGCTCAAAGCATATGCTTGAACTATTTAATATGGTTGAACCATATCCATGGATAATTAAAATGTTTGAAGCATAAAGTGTAAAATGTCGACATGTGCTCGCTAATTAGTTAAATTGCAAAATGCAATAATTTTGAACCTATAGTTCAAACTCCAAGAGATTTTTAATAGACTCGAAGTTTTAATTCTAGCCAACATAAAATGCATTATATGTTTATAGCCATTGTTATGGTTCACTTGAGAATGATATCATTATATCAATATGAGAAATTGCAGAAGAATTAAGGATATTGATATATACATGTATATATATATATATTTGGATTTAGCTAATAATGTTTTTTAGTTATATATTGTTTGACTTATATATATGTTGTCATGTATGTCATGCAATTTGTGACATCCCCTATTTTCCTAACGACAATAAATAAGTTTTTACTAAATAAGAATTCTGAGATATTGTTTTACGAGTGATTTTTGATGAATATTTTATTCGATTACGTTATCAATTTTCGATTTTATGGAATTTTGGTAAACAAAGGTTTTTATAAAGTTCAAGCAAATGAATTTATTGAGTGTTGAGTTATTTAATCGATTTAAAAGAGTTTTGATTTCTTGATAAGTTCTTATTTGATTGACTTGTGTGTGTGACCTTGTATGCTTGACTATTTATGGTTAATTGAGATTTTGTCTTCTTAATCGGTTCTATGATCTTATTGATTTTATGAAAAATTATTTTCTCTAAGCTTCAAAGAATCAAGTCCAATCACCTCTAGAAACCCTAATCGATGAGTCAAACCCTAATCAAGCTCTTGATCTTTGATTAAGTGCTTAATCACTTTCTTAAACCCTAAACTCCTTTGGTTAGTGAGCTAATCCAAAAATTAGTTTTCCCTAAACCTATGATTAAGTTTTTGATTAGCATCTTAATCCCTGATTAAGCCCTAATCACCAAGGATTAGCGGACTAAACCTAGATTAATTATCCTAATCCTACCCTAATCATGATTAGAACCCTAATTAGTGCCTTAAACCTAATTAACTAATCTAATCCACCCTTACCTCCATGTGGCCGAATGCTTGATGCATGGTTTGGCCACCAAGCTTATTCCCTTGATCAACAAGTGGCATGCCCTTTAGTCAACACTATGACATCATCACCATGACATAAGCATGACCTAGAAAGGAAGAAAAAGTGAAGAAAAGGAAAGGAAGAGGAAGGAACCGTGGGGACTTTGGAGCAAAACTTGGCCTCCAAGTTTTGTGACTTAGCCCCTAAGCATTTGCAAACAAGCCACCCATGCAAACCCTTCTTGGCAAATAAAGAAAAAGTGAAGAAGATTAAAGAAAGGGACCAAAACCGTGTGAGTGATGATGTGAGTTCACTTTCATTCTTCACCCTTTCTATTTCCTTTCAAGCAACAACACCAACACATACACCATCAACACACCAAAACCGTGAGGGAGTGGATGAGTTCTCCTTCATTCCCCCTTCAACACACACACATTTTCCTTCATTCCTTTCCTAAACCAAACACATAACACTAAGAGCACCATCAAGCTCTTGGTGAGAAAGTGAGAAGAGAGAGAGTGGACGAACATTGTGAGGAAGAAGGAACCAACACCTTAGACTCTTCATGATCTAAGCTAGATCAAGCTAAGAAAGTGAAAAGAGAAGGAGAAAAACCATGGACCTTAGGAAGAACACATGAACCGTGAGGAGAGGAGAGAGACCAAAGATTTTGGACTTGAATTCTTGAAAGTTTTGATTAAGTAAGGGTTTGTTTTATAATCTTAAAAGCTTAAAACCTTTTTCTTTGATTCTTGTTCTTTTTCATTCTTTCTTTCTAAACTTTGATTTTGTGTGGAAAAGTGTTGATGCATGCTAGTTTTTATGCTTGATCTAATGTTTTTGATAACATACATGTTAATCATTGTGTAGTGGACTTGTAGTAAACCAAGCGTTGACCGGCCGTAACCTCATTGCTACGAGTGGTATGAAACTACAACAGGGTAAACGGTCGGACACTTACACCGAGCAAACTGGGTTGATACATGTAGGTTACGTACTGATGAGGTTACCACCGAGCACAGGACTCTCAATCTGATCCTTAATGTTTACAGCCTCATCTAAGCGTAACTACTCCTAGATTCCCACGACTCTTGGTTAGATAAAACAACATTGGATAGAGTTTATCATTTACAGGACTTATGGATATTATCTTATCACATCCTATACAAATCCTAGTTGAATTCTTCCTCTTTAGAAGCCTTATCAAGACGGCCCACAGTACACAGGTAATCCCCTATAAGAACCACCATGCTATAGGGGCTAAGGTACGTCTTCTCATCCCTAAGTTGACACTAGCACACACATTGTTGACTAGGGAGAACCTGATTTTCCCAACTGGATATTCAGAAATCCTAAAGAGTCCTACATTAACATCTTGGCTGAGATCATTCTTCAAGGCTCTTCCATAGCTTTAAGGTTGATCTTGGTTAAGGACACGACATTGGCGCCGTCTGTGGGGACCTGAATAACATATCATTCCCACCACCACCATGGTCACTACCAGAAGTCAGGTCGGTGATCTCCGGGGGCGCATCGCCCGCACCCGTGGCAGGCCCAGGAATGCTAATAATAATGACCCACAACCTCACTCTGCGGGCGATCTGCGTGACGTTCTCAATCATAATCGTGGGAATAATGGGCAACCACCACGAAGATCTCATTCTGGGCCAGGGAATAACCCCCAACCACGAAACCATTCGCAAGGCCAACCACCGCCAAACCAAAGCCAAAATCGTAGTGGAGTTCATGCTGTACACCCCCAAACACCACAATCTTCCCATCATAGGGCTGGGAGCAATCCCCAACCCCTTCAGGTTTTACGTACCATACAACCTCCACCAGCACCACCACCCCCTCCAACACCACCTCCCTCTACCCATGGTGATTCAAGTAGCACAGCTCCTACCACACGAAACACTTCTAGAACCACTGGAACCCGAGCACACCATGGGCGAAACACCCAATGTACTCCTCCTATCCCACATAACTCTGATCATATAAGTACAACACCTAGAACCAGGCTGAATCCAAGTAGATCTGCTCCGGGAAACTCTCGTCATAGCCACTCCATCAGCAGATCCTATGCAACTACTGCCTCCGCTCCGGCTCGGGAGCAAGAGATGATCAATATTCTTAATAGGCAGACCACTTTAATCGAACAACAAGGACGTGCTATTGCCAACCTTCAACAACAAGCTATGGCAAGGATTGCTCAAAATCAATCAACCTCTGTTCCACCACAGAAACAACCAACCATGGACCCACAACCAGCCCCAATAATGCAGCTTCCCCCACCAAATTTTCATGTTAACCTCTCCACAAATCATGATCAGGCCGGTTTCCACCCTGGTCATCCTTTTACTCCATATATAATGGCATTTGAAACCCCTCAAGGATACTCGGGCCCCTCTAATGTGCCACATTATAATGGTCTAACTGACCTAGTGGACCATATTGTGTCTTATGAAGGCGCCATGAATTATTATGGGGGTGGTGAACAAATGAAATGCCGAGCATTTTCTATGACACTTGAACCCTCGGTTCTAAGGTGGTATTCTTCCCTCCCTCCTAACTCCATTAATTCCTGGGAAGAGATGAAGCGTGTATTTCTTAACAGATATACTGCTAGCTGCATTCAACCCAAATCCGACCATACTTTGGCATATGTTACACAAAGGCCGGATGAACCACTGAAAGATTACTTATCACGCTTCCACGCAGAAGCAAGTTCCGTTCCACGGTTAGAGCCAGGAGTAGCAGTGCTACTATTCACACAAGGTTTGCAGTTTGGGGATTTCAGAAAATCTCTGATTGGTAAACCCCCAAAGGATATGGCCGAGTTGAGACAACGGTCAAATAAGTTCATCAACTTGGAAGAATTTCACAAGGGACAGAAGTTCAGAGAAGATAGACAACGAGCCGATCCTCAAGGACCGAACAAACAAAAACGTGACGAACGTTTTGGTGGGAGACAAGACAGAGATAAGAATGATCGGGACCGACGGGTTCCCCCAAGAAATAAGTTTCAAGATTACACTCCTCTAACAGTTCCGAGGAGTCAGATTTTAAGAGAAACTATGCAGACTGACTTACGCTCTGCCCAAAGACCGCCGTCTTTACGAAAGGGCGCACAGCGTGATAGGTCGAAGTACTGTGACTTCCACAGGGGCTATGGCCATACCACTGACGAATGCATCTGGCTGCGAGATCTGATCGAAGAGATGATCAGAGATGGCAAGTTACAGCAATACATCAGAGATGCAGCCGGCCGAAGAAGCAGAAACAGATCTCAATCCCCAGTAAAATCTAAACGCCAGAGAAGTAGGTCACCAGATGATAGAAATGCAGGAAGACAGAAAACCAAATTCGGTCCAGTACCTGACGCAAACGCTAGCAAAAATGAATTCTTGGTCAACACTATTGCAGGAGGTTTTGCTGGAGGAGGGGAGAAAAAAGCTGACAGGAAGAAGTACATCAACCAAATCTTGGCAGTTAGTCAGAAACCGATTGCCAAAAGATCAACAAAAAACATTCCCATCATTTTTGACGACGAAGATTTAGATGGAATCCTTCCGGGCCATAACGACCCCATGGTGATAACTGCTCTGATTGGCAATTACGAGGTAAAACGAGTTTTTATTGATCAAGGTAGTTCGGCGGATATAATGTTCTTCCCATTATTCAAAGCTTTAAAACTCAGGGAGTGTAATCCCACCCCCTTTGAAGGAGAACTAATTGGTTTTACTGGAGACACCGTTGAGCCAAAGGGCTACATCCAACTTCCTGTAACTCTCGGACAACAACCTTCGGCTAGAACCGAGATAGTCAAGTTTTTGGTGGTTGATTGTCCAGCAGCATATAATGCCATACTTGGGAGAACCTCTTTGCAAGCATTTGGGGCAGGTGTATCAACAGTTCATTTGGCTATGAAGTTCGTCGGAACTGATGACAGAGTGGTAACGGTCAAAGTCGAACAGGATGCAGCAAGAAAATGTTACAATGCCAGCCTGGGGAAGGTGAAAAGCAAGGATCCAAGCACTCTGGAAAGAGTTTCTTTGGGTAAGGGAAATGTTAATCTGGCGGACCTGGATATGCGAGACCAATCCGACAGAAATAGACCGACCCCAAAGGGACAATGGGAGTTTTTGACACTATCTGACAACCCTCTCAGGCAAGTGAAAATAGATTCTGACTTGCCTGCATGCGTTAAAAAAGAATTGGCCGCACTATTAATCGCGAATAAAGATTTGTTCGCTTGGACATCAGCTGATATGCCATGAATTGACCCCAATTTTATATGTCACAAGTTAAGCATCATTCCGGGGTTGAAACCAGTGGCACAGCGTAAAAGGAAAGTTAGTGCGGAAAAGGCCGTAGCAATTGAGGAAAAAGTTGCTGAACTACTCCGAGCGGGTTTCGTTAGGGAGATTGACTATACAGACTGGTTAGCTAACACCGTCTTGGTCAAAAAGCCTAATGGAAAATGGAAAATGTGCGTTGACTACACAGACTTGAATAAGGTCTGCCCTAAAGATCAATACCCACTCCCTGTTATTGACAAACTCGTCGACAGTTCGGCTGGTTACAAAATCTTATCATTTATGGATGCTTACTCTGGTTACAACCAGATTCCAATGTTCCCTGCCGACCAGGATAAAACTGCATTTATCACCGATAGGGCAACTTACTGTTATAACGTTATGCCCTTTGGGTTGAAAAATGCGGGAGCTACTTATCAGAGGATGATGAACAAGATTTTTCAAGGTATGATCGGCTCAAACATGGAGGTGTACATATATGACATCATCGCAAAAACTAGACAGCAAGAAAATCATGCCAAGGACCTCACAATAATACTTGACCGAGTAAGAAAATACTCCATGAGGTTGAATCCGGAGAAGTGCGTATTCGGAGTCCCGGCCGGTTCTTTCCTCGGTTTTATGTTAACCGAGAGAGGAATTGAGGCCAATCCTGATAAATGCAAAGCAATCCTTGACATGAGGAGCCCAACTAGTCTTAAAGAAGTTCAACAACTTACGGGCCGAGTAGCGGCACTCTCCAGGTTCTTGTCCCAAGCCGCTCGGAAAGCCTTGCCGTGGTACCAGCTCCTTAGGAAAAACAAGGATTTCCTCTGGGACGAGCAATGTGAGCAAGCTTTTATCCAGTTAAAAGAGTACCTTTCCTTCCCCCGGTCCTCCACAGTCCTCTTCCTGGTGAGAAACTCATTCTATACATGTCAGTGGCCGAGGCGGCGGTCAGTTCAGTTTTGGTACGTGATAATACAGGTACTGAAGCCCCAATATATTTCGTTAGCCGAGCACTTCAAGGATCGGAATTAAGATACCAGAAGCTGGAGAAACTTGCATATTGTTTGGTCACATCAGCTCAGAGATTGAGACAGTATTTTCAGGCACATAGAATATTGGTAAGAACCGCTCAACCTCTCAGACAGGTTCTTCACAAACCCGACCTAGCTGGCAGAATGGTCTCATGGTCTGTTAAACTTTCTGAATTCGACATTACCTACGAACCAAGGAAAGCAATGAAATCTCAAGCGCTTGCTGACTTTGTTACTGAGTTCACAGATATCCCTTCGGACAACTCTCAAAATCTTTGGTCAGTTTATGTGGACGGATCAAGTAATAGAAAAGGCGCAGGGGCTGGAGTCATCATTGAGAAACCCGAGGGATTATGCATGGAGTACTCATTGAAATTTGAATTTCAAACATCGAACAATCAAGCAGAATACGAGGCAGTTCTTGCAGGCCTCAAGATGGTTCACGAGTTCGGAGCAGAGCAAGTGTCAGTTTTCAGCGATTCACAACTGGTAGTTTCTCAGATCAAAGGTCAGTACTCGGCAAAGGAACCCATTTTAAAAAAATATCTTGAAGAGGTAAAGCGAATCATCTCAAACTTTTCCAAATTTAACATTTCACATGTGCCGAGAGATTCGAATTCTAGAGCCGACATTCTATCCAAATTGGCAAGTACAAAAGGGTCGGAAAATAACAAAACACTGATACAAGAAACCATTCCCCGACCCAGTGTCATTCTGACGGTCTCATTATCTCAGTCATGGATGGACCCAATTCTTACTTATTTGCAACATGGGTTCATCCCCCAAGATCAGTCGGAGGCTCGGAAACTAGTTAAAAAGGCCGCTCAGTACACAGTTCTAAATGGAGTCCTGTACAAGAGAGGCTTTGGATCCCCCATGCTCAGATGCGTCAACCCATCCCAAGCTGAGGAAATATTGGAAGAGATTCACGGTGGAATTTGCAGTCACCATATGGGAGGAAAGTCCTTGGCAAGAAAAGTAATCCGAGCGGGCTATTTTTGGCCTACACTGCAGAAAGATGCTATGGAACATGTCAAGAAATGTACTCAGTGCCAATTTCATAGCGACATCTATCAAAAACCTGCTGAAGAGTTGCACTCCCTCGGTGCACCTTGGCCCTTTTACCAATGGGGCATGGACATCATCGGAAAATTCCCCACCGCACCAGGCCAGTTTAAGTTTGCAGTAGTGGCTATTGATTACTTCACCAAGTGGATCGAAGCAATGCCGTTAGCAACAATCTCAACAACTCGGATTCAGTCTTTCTTTGTCAAGGAGATGATTTCTCGATTTGGAGGTCCACATGCCATAGTCACAGACAATGGATCACAGTTCGCAGCATCTCACTTCCAACAATTAGCAGCCGACCTAAACATCATTCACTATTTTAGCTCTGTTGAACATCCGCAGACAAATGGTTTAGCCGAGGCAGCCAACAGAGCCATCTTGGATGGGATCAAAAAGAAGCTCGGAAATGCTGCTGGCACTTGGGCAGATAAACTTCCGAGTGTCCTATTATCACACAGGACAACAATACACTCGTCCACAGGTGAAACTCCTTTTCGTTTGACATACGGCTGTGACGCAGTCATTCCAATCGAAAAGCGAATTCCTACCTTCAGGACACTTGAACATCCTTCGGAGACAAATGACCATTTGATCAGTGAGGAGCTTGTTTTATTGGAAGAAGTTCGAAAAAATGCTGCAGCCCATGAAAGCAAAATGAAGGAGCGGCAGGCTCGAGAATACAACAAGAGGGTTCGTCCAAGAAGCTTTGAAGATGGTGACTTAGACCTTCGTCGAGCTGACATTGGCAAAGGAAATGCTGGAGTCAGAAAACTCCAACCAAAATGGGAAGGACCATATCGAGTGAAGGCTAAATTTGGATCTAGGGCATACAAACTGGAGTCTCTCTCGGGCATGGAAATCGGTAACACATGGAACGTTGCCAAACTCAGAGCTTATTACAGTTAAGCTCATACTTTGTTTTTTCACTTTTTATAGTTAGGTAAATTTATTGCTCAGTAATGATTAGGTCGAATAAACGAAGGGTAACATCCTTCTTAGATTAGTGACATTTGTTAGGAATTAGATTGATAGGAATTTGTTAACAGATGAGCAACTTCATTTTTTGTTTTTTATCAATAAATGCACCAATTTATTCGTAATCCTCGTTTGAACATTGTGAAGTAACATGCGACTCATTTGCTTCGGCTAGCCACCGAGCCAAATCGAAGTACAACTCCCAACAAGAGTTCAGCAACGTACTCATAGAACACCCGAATCCAGGAAACTACTTTCCTTATTTCGCGGTCCGAGGATCCCACTTCAGCTAAAGTTGGCGATCCAAGTTCTACTCACAATGAATTGTATAAAACTTGTTTTACTACTCGTTAATGAGCAGCGTGACAAACGAAACCAAAAGCAATGATAACACGTCAAATAAAGAGGTTATTACCATAAATCGCAAGATGATTTAAACTGTTCAAAATAACGTTCGAATAACACGAGCAATCCAAAGACATAGCAAATTGTTCAGCGTAACAAAAGGTTAAAGACAAGTTGTTGCAACGTTAGCAAGTTAAAAGCGCTCAGAAAACATCGAGCAAAAGGAAAATCAACAAAACAGCAAAGATTAAAAAAGTTCAACATCACTCCTCAATGTCAGATAAAACTACGTTTGAATCATCAAAGTTTGGCGCCTCAATCAAATCCTCAAGGGGATTGGAAAGATCTTCCGCCTGCAGATCTACCTCGGCCCTGGTCTCAAGGTCGATCAACTTCCCATCCTGAACAGCATGAAATGGATGAGCCCCGACCACCCTGAACTCTAATTCAGGGTTCAAAAATTGAACTTGCTTGATGGCCGAAACAAAGGAGTCATCCACTGCTTTTCCCCAATTGTAAAAGTTAGTTGCTGCCTTCTTCTTGTGGGAAAGTGCTTTCTCCCTCAACTTCCGAGCCATTGCTGCAGACTTTTCAACCTCAGATTTTAGTTCATCCAACCTCTGCTGATGCACCTGGAGTTTCTTCTTTTGAGTGTCCTCGGCTTCCTCCCTCTTAACTTCAGCTGCTTTTTGAGAAACCTTTAAGGAATCTCTCTCCTTAATCAATTCCCCCTTGTCGGCCTTCAGGTTCTCCAGTTCATTCTTCACTCGAATCAACTCATCCGAGAGACTAGCCTCTTGAGCAGCTGCTACCTCACGAGCTTCCTTTTGATCAACATTGTAACCAGAAAAGAGTCCCTCCGGGTGCTTAGCCAAAAAATAGGCGAGATTGGCACCTCGAAGAAAGTATTTTGCAAAGGTCATATTACAACGAGACCACTCATCAACACTCAAATTTCCAAACTTGGAACAGTCAGCCTCAGATAAGATATATTTCCCAAACCTCTCATCAAACTGCTGATCCCATATAGATGTTCCCCGAGAGATCGCAGCAGAAGTTGGAGCAACATCAGCAGGAGTAGCAATAGTTCAAACACTTGGTCCTTCAGCTCTTGGGTTGGCACCCTCCGGAACATTCTCTTTTCCCTTATCCAGTCGTCGGCGACGGAGTAAAGGTTGGATAGGAGAAGTAGCTTGAACTTGACCACTAGGGGCCACTGAAACAGTTGAAGCAACAGCAACCACGTTTGTGGCTTGGTGAGGAGAAGCCTCGGGGGCCAAGGCAGAAGGAGTAGGGGGGAAACACTCAGGCTTGGAGTGCTCAGGCTCGAAGATCCTGAAGTAGCAGATGTCTTCCTCTTCTTGCCACCTTGAACAAGAGCTGTCATACGATCAGCCATTTTTTATGCAAAGGAAACAAAGAAACATTAGAGCCATTCAAATCACAGATATAAAAGCAAAAAATAAAGCACTATACCAAGCTCGGTTTTAACGTCCGAAGATGGGATGTTCACGATATCCCTTGTCTCTATCATGCCAACTTTCTGCAAATACCTTTCAACCTCCCGACACACATCCTTTTCATACTCAGCAAGTTCTTTCCACTCTGATGAGTATGAAGCAATTGATCGGTTGAAGAAGTTGGCACTCCATTGGAGAGGAAATCGGGGATGCGGTCGTCTTTCCCCCGGCCGAGTAAACCAGCATACGCCATTACCAGTAAAATTATACTTAAAGAAAAAAGGTTTAAAGCCCTTCCATGATTCAGAGTATTTTGTGAAAAGAGCGTATCCCCTACAAGATTTCAGCGAAACCCAGGGTTTCTTTGCCGAACCTCTCTCAAAGGAATTACACTGAGGAGCAAAAATATGAAAAAAGATATTAAGGTTGCAACTCCAATTCATAGCTGAGCAGACTTGTTCAAAGGCTTTTACAAACGCCCAAGCATTCAGATGTAATTGAGAAGGAGCCACTCTTAAGAAATTCAAAACGCCCATCTCAAAATCGGTAAAAGGCATTCTTATCCCAAGCCGAGTAATCACTTCTTCGTAAAAATAAAAAGCAGTACTATCGTCCGGAATTTTGGTACAAACTCTCTCATTTTCACCCACTGGAGTGATGGAATACAAACTACCAGTATTGTCTCCCGGACACGGCAAAATTATTGCTCGAGTTTGATCTAGTGATTGTTGTGTTGTAAGCTCGGATTGTGTACCAAGGACTTCTCGGTCCACCCATTCATATTCTGCCCAATCCGTCGGAAGTGGGTAAAGATCAGGATTAGTAACGCACTTCCTCTTCATACCTGAGGAAAAGGGGGCACACTTGGAGTCAGAACCACAAAAACTTGATTATGTCTGATCAAATACTTACGGTCGGTTGGGAAACACCTCCCTTTCTGGGCAGAATTTCCCCAAACAATTGAAATGTCTAATACCTCTATGCTGCCTCCTTAACTTCCGCTGTTCTACTCTCTCGGCGATCCTATAGTGAATCACACCGTCTGAACTCTCTCAAAGTCCGAGGGAAATGCATGGATATTGGTTCAACACAAATTTCTGGGTTCCCTTCTTTATATGTTCTTGGCACATCAGAGTTTACGGATTCCTCACTCATGGTAAATGACGATCCAATACCAACCCTAAGAAGTTAGGTGCAGAAAAGTATAAAGCAAACCTAAGAAATACTACAACGATCACTCAATAGGTGGTAAAGCGGATAAAGAATTGCGAAGGGCAAGTGGGGGATCACAGCAACACCACCAACAACAACGATTTGGGGTTTTCACTAAACCCAGAAAGCAAACCCCAGAAAAACAAACAGCACCCATAAAACCCAAAAAAATAGACGAACTCAATAAACCCAGAAAAATAAATAAACCCAAAAATGAATAACCCAAGAACGATCCTTTCAAAAAATCAGAGGAGAAGGGCCAGTAAAAATACTTGAAAAACAAAAACATAGTAAGAAAGCAAAAGCAATCGCATGCAAGACATCACAGAAAGAAGAACATGCAAGACAATATTCAGAGAAGAAATTTGATCAGAAAAAGAAAGAGTACGGTACCTGCTAGCCAAGAAGTATCAAGCGACAAGAAAAATATGAAATCAACACTGAGAAGTGCACTCGGAATATGGTGAAGAGAATTGAAGCAACAAGAACGTCCTTGGGAGTTTCTGGCTTTGTTGGACAAAGATTTCAGAGAAATGAGGAAACAAGAAGAAAGAGAGTTCGAAAAATGCTTAAAGAAATGAGTAAGTGGAAAAACCACCCTTTGATATTCTTCCCTCCACTATCTCAAAAGGTTTGGGCCTAAGGCGGAAAAAGCCCATTTGGCATTGAAAATGGAGTACGTGGCACCTCTGATTTGAAATCGTAACGTTACATTTTCCAATAAAGTTAAGGACATGTGTAAGCGCAGGGAGAAGCGGAAGGTCACTCTAGGGTCAATCAAACGACAACCTTGGTCAAAGTGCAAAAATGCTCGAGCCTTTCTTTCGATCATCAAAAGATCAGTCGGAAAAAGATCCGTTCGTCTCAGAAGCTCGACAGGGCTCAAATCACCCAACCGAGCTTGGGGGGCTTATGCAGTGGACTTGTAGTAAACCAAGCGTTGACCGGCCGTAACCTCATTGCTACGAGTGGTATGAAACTACAACAGGGTAAACGGTCGGACACTTACACCGAGCAAACTGGGTTGATACATGTAGGTTACGTACTGATGAGGTTACCACCGAGCACAGGACTCTCAATCTGATCCTTAACGTTTACAGCCTCATCTAACCGTAACTACTCCTAGATTCCCACAACTCTTGGTTAGATAAAACAGCATTGGATAGAGTTTATCATTTACAGGACTTATGGATATTATCTTATCACATCCTATACAAATCCTAGTTGAATTCTTCCTCTTTAGAAGCCTTATCAAGACGGCCCACAGTACACAGGTAATCCCCTATAAGAACCACCATGCTATAGGGGCTAAGGTACGTCTTCTCATCCCTAAGTTGACACTAGCACACACATTGTTGACTAGGGAGAACCTGATTATCCCAACTGGATATTCAGAAATCCTAAAGAGTCCTACATTAACATCTTGGCTGAGATCATTCTTCAAGGCTCTTCCATAGCTTTAAGGTTGATCTTGGTTAAGGACACGACACTTTGAACTTGATTCTAAAAGTTTTGTTAAGAAAAATGTTTTTCTCATGATCTTGAGTTTTCTCTTTGATTTCTTGAAAATGTTTTGGAAAAAAAAACTTGATTTTAAGTTTCATGAAAGATTTTTCAAAGATCTAGTATTTTGATTTCATGTATGACAAGATCTATATTTGATCTATAAGGTACTTGATGATTTCTTTTATGATTGGCCACGATTTGATGAATGTTAAGTGTGAAGACTTGATTTTCTTTTGATTTATCTCTTGCATGTTACAATCTTGAGTTTGATGATGTTTTGAATGAATATAAATTGTGTGATCTTCCATGATTAGTCACGGTTTGTACTTGATTTTTAGGTTAGAAGTTTTAATGTTGGATTTTGGTTATGTGATTTCCATGCAATTTGAGATGATACTATGTGTTTAATGTGAAACCTAAATTGTCTAGGAACTTATGTGATGCCCACGGTTTCATGTAAGAATTGCATACTAAGATTATGCTTTTGTTTGCTTGATGAACTATGTGAACTTGTTATTAGATCTAGAGTTGTTTTTATGTCTTGAATTCTTGAAAATGTTTTTTGAAGAAAACTTACTTAAGGTCACGGTTTAGACCTTAATTTTTGAGTTGAATTCTCTTAAATGTATAAGTGTTCATGACATGAAATTATGTGTTGATTTGTGAGGCTATCCTTTGAGAAAATAACTTTTGAAAGGCTAACGATGCACGCGGTTTCAACGAAAATTTGTCTAAGTGTTTATGTGATGCATGATTCGATTTATATATGCTTTTGACCTCTTTATTTGATTAAGATATATGCATGAACAAGTATGTGAATATGATGTTCAACTTGATGACTTGTGATTATGTGATGATTGGAATAAATTTACTTGATAAAGCTTTGTGCTGAAAATTGGATATGTGTGTTTTTAACCTTGATAAATAATATTTCACTACTACAAAAACTATTTAAAATACCTGAATTTTAATCCCGGTTCCGTGTTATAACTGGGATTAAATACCCTTTTTAATTAAAAAATTAATAAAAAAGAAATAGAAATATATTTAAAGTTCCAGCGTTTTTTGATCCCAATTAAAAATAAACATGGAACTGGAATCATAAATGTAAATTAAATTTTATAAATAACGGTGTATTTTTAATCCCTGTTTTTCTATGGAGCCGGGATCAATAATGATAAAGTTTTCACACGAAAAGTTTTGGTACCAAAAGCAAAAACACTTAAACCCTCCATTTCCCTTGCCTCCTACAATACCTTGCCGTTCTCTCTCTTCCTCCCTCTATTATCTCCGTCGCAAAACCCTCCCTGCCACCGTTCTCTCTCTTCCTTGCCCAAGCTCACTAGCCGCCGCTCTTCCTCAGCCACTGTGAGTACCACTGATTCTTCTCTTCCTCGAGCCCCCTCTTTCTCTCTCTCTCTCTCTCTCTCTCTCTCGACCGCCGCTCCGAACCCCTGAACCGCCGCCACCGCTGTTCGCATTAACAACCGCCGCCGCCGATCTCTTCCTTTCCCAAACTGATAGTGGCTGAGGAATAGCTGCGGCGAGGGAGAAGCTCACCGTGATTGGCACCCCCCGTGATTCCTGGCGCATCATCTTCTCCATCGAGTAGAAGGAAGAGAGCCCAGGCAACGAGGCCATCCATGACTACAGATCCAAGATCGGGGACGAGCTCCCCGACATATTCGACAGATCCAAGACTCAGGTATTCATATATGATCCTTTTACACTCCCAATTTCGTGTTGTATTCTGTTCCATGTGCTTGCCAAATGCTATCTCAGGAAAGACTAAGTTAGTGCCTAGTGTGTTGTCTAGATTTTTCACTTGATTCAATTTGGTTTAGTGGAAGTTGGAACTACGGTTTTCTCAATCTCAATGTGATATTATATTGTTATTGTTGGAAGTACCACATCGCCTGCCTCATAACATGTAGTATGATTTAAATACCTGTTAGGCTACTCCACTCATTGCCAATTGATTTTGAGATGGTACCTTAACAATTATCAACTTTCAAGGATGTTCAAGTTGCAAACTGTGAATCCCTATAATGGTACCACCAACATGTTTTACCTTTAATGTTTTTGATTTATTGTTCTGATTGCAGGATGCTTTTTAGATGGGGGTTTATATTACTTTAATTGATTTGGCTTATGATTCTCAAAAGTGAATTGAAGAACTTGGATCCTTTCTGGACCTTATTGATTCTCAGGTTCAGTTCAGTTCTGACCTTATTGTTTGAATGATTATTTGTTTGCGTGTTTCACTTTGAGGTATCACCGTGGAGGTTGAAATGTTTCCAATACATTTATAATTTGAGAAACTTTCGTAATAATGAATAATGAATAATGATGAAAAAAATTGCAGAGCCATGGTCCTTCAGCATCATGCATAGAGGTAAAATTACTTGTGACTGTGACAAGAGTAGAGCTTCCAGAAGTTAAATTAATTAGTGTTTGGTTTAAGGAATGCACATTCATGTAATTTGATGCGACACTATGGTTCGTAGGTGTGAAGTTTTGTGGAACTGTTGAAATCTGGATTTTTTCATTCCTTAGATGTAGATGTTTTTATAGATGATTATGCTTCTCAAGTGGAAAATAGAGTGATGCATCTGTGTCAGGGAAAACCCTAGCATTGTACTTGAAACTTCTGTAAGAATAGGCTTATCTTAGGAGAAATTGAATATTCCCTTAATCCTCCTATCAGAACATTTTTTATGATTCTTTCCTTAATGTAATTTTAGTTTTTTGATATGACTTGAAAATATCAAAAATCTCACCCAGATACTGTCATGTTTTCTTGTTCATAAAGTAGTACTTGCTTATATGAGTAAGGTGTTATTAAGTGCCTTTTATATGCAGGTTCTTAGATCTAATTGTTATTGCTGAAAATGCTTTGTGGTTCTTTCTGAAACAGAATGAAGTTTCTTGCAAATCTGGCAGGTGAGCTCTTATTAAAAAATACTCATATCTGTTATCTTATACTCCCTCTTTCTCTTTCTTCTCTAAATTTCAAAGTTCCTCGTTCTCTCTCGTGCTAGGCATTTCTCGTTCTTTTCTCTCTTTCTCGTTCTCCATTGACGCTCTCTCCATTGACACTCCAAATGATTAATGTTTAGGTACAATTGAATTTCTACGTTGGCTTTACTGATATTTCTGTTTCTCTTGTCTAGAAAGAATGGAGAGTCATATGATTGGGTACGCTCGTGGAAGGAGACGCTGTTTTTGCTGCTCGAAGACATTCCACTTGACCTTCGCAAACACATTGTGTCTATTTCTCTTGATGGCACTTCTGCAACTACTATCATTGTTCATAGGTGGGTGGATGATCTGCAGTTTTATAAATTTTGTTATTTGCGTGTGTTAATTAAAAATAGCTTAAGATTGCATCTGAATTCTGAAGTAGGAGTAGGACTATGAATCTTGTATTGCAGTGACACAGGAGAACCATTGTGAGGCCTTTTCTATACAATGAGAGTTGTCCTGATGCACTACCAATGGTAAAATCTATTGTCCCTCCGAACCATACAGTTTGCTCTGGATCCTCCACTCTGTGTAAGCTAGTGTCGTGGTGGAACAATGTTGGTTCAAACCAAAAATCTGCTTTGCTGATGCACCAAGCAGATTGGCTTTTGTGGCTTCTTCATGGAAAGCTTGGAGTTTCAGATTATAATAATGCTTTGAAGGTTTCACTCAATAAGTAGCATCTAGTGAATGCTCATAAGTCATACCTGTGTTGAAGTTTCAATGTTATAAAATTGAATCTTTGTTTTATGTTCTGCAGGTTGGCTATGATCCTGAAGCTGACTCGTATCCATCATGGCTAGTCCGTCAACCACATTCTCACCTCTTACCTTCAGTTGTTGCTCCAGGAACTCCGATTGATTGTTTAAAGGAGGAAATTAGAATTAAATTTGGTATCTTTTCTTTAATTAATTACAGTTGTAATGACAGAATCAATTCATAAGAACCATTTAGGGTAATATATTCCATTAAAGACAACCTTGAAAAGAAATTCAGTTAAACTTAAATGGCTTGGTTGTAATGCCCAATTTTTATTGCTAATGCATAGTCATGTCTAATATCTTCTTACATGATTACATCTTCTTGATATTCTATTCTCTTTGACTCAGTTCCTTATTGAGAGTTCAGACACAATGTTTTAACAACTTGGCCACCAGTGAATTCAGTGCCCAAGTGACACGACATTTTGTTGTTTCCTGTTATTCACCATGTAGTAAACTTTTAATGGCTTCATAATCTATCTAAAATCCTGGTTATGATCTTTGTTGCGTTGAAGTTTAAAATCATATATATTGTGCATATCCTTTCAGGTTTTCAAGAGGATTGTGTTGTATGCACTGGAACCACTGACAGTATAGCCGCATTTCTAGCAGCTCGTGCCACTCAACCTGGGAAAGCTGTAAGTTTTTCTTACCATTATCATCATTCTTTGCAACTTTAATATATGGAAAGTAAGTTAGAGGTTTTTCCTTCCAGATTTTTATATTCAGTTTAGAATCTGAAAAGTATGTATAGCTTCAAGTATAGAAAATTTATTGTGCTTTTATTTTTCATGATTTTCCATCAAAGTCTTTCTACTAAACCACTCATTTGGAAATTGATAGGTGAATATTATAAGTATTGCATGTACACCATGTACACTCAGGAGTTGTTGGATGAAGTTAAGGAAGAATGGACAACATTCATGTTCGATGAATTACCTTAGATTTAGATTTTATATATATATATATATATATATATATATATGTATGTAGTACTTGATAATTTAGTTATATAGTAGACTTTTGAAGATATTCTGGTCTTTTGTTTATATAGTACTTGATAATTTAGCTTTATCGGTATATGTTTCTCAACTTTATGGAGCTATTTTGGCTTTTTGAAGCTCTTTTGTATGAAGTCAAGGAAAATATATATTATATTGCTTTTGAAATTGAGATTTTAAGGAAAAATTAGCTATATCAAATTCTCATTTTGGTTATACTGGTACAGGTTGTGCATAAAGATCATTTACGATCCCGGTTCATAAAAAAGCTCCCTCATTTAAGATTCCGGTTCGGGTTTTACTAAAAATTCCATCAAATACGATCCCGGTTCAGTTCTATTTAGGATCCCGGTTCTGTGGAATTTACGATCCCGGTTCCGTGTTTTTAAAGAACTGGAAATGTAAATTCGCTTATTTTTAATCCCGCCATTTTCAATTCCGGTTCGAAACCGGGATTGAAATTGTTTCGGAACCGGGATTAAAATTGTTTTTTGTAGTAGTGTTTGTATATGTTCAATATTCTTGAAATTTTGTCACTGTCTTATGTGTGGTAAAATGAACCTCTCTGAATTTTTAAATGATTTTTGGAATTGATTTTCTATTTCTATAAAAGCAAACCTTGTGAAAACAATTTTGGAGAAAAAAAGTTTTTCAGTTAAAGATGGATAGAATTTTCAAACTTGTGCTACTCTAAATTGCTTTAAATTTTTATGGTAGCTCCTTAAACATGTCGTGTGACTCTCTGTAAAATTTGAGGTGATTTGGAGTTGGTTTGATATTTTTACCAATTGAAAAACAGTGAACCGTTTGGTTCAGATTTTCCAGACTTAGTGACGAATTTAATTGAAAAAGTATGACTTGCACAACTCCAAATGATCTGGAATTTTTATGAGATGATCTTGATTGTGTGAGGAAGATTTATACCAATTTGCATGCAATTCGGAGTTGAAACACTATTTTTAATAATGGCATTTTGGCCTCAGGTCAGCAACAGTTCTATCTTGCTTTTATGCAAAAATATGATTTGAAACCTAACTTAAGATTCTTCAAATGACTTGGAAATTTTATAAGATGAACTTTGACATATATTGGTATGTTCTGGAAGTTTTGAGAATTAAATAAATTGATTTGGTATAGTTTTATATTTTATCCTTTGTGCTTTTCCCGTAATCGAACAAAAGCTTTATTTAAATGTTTTCGACAAACATGAATTTTGTACTTCATTTCATGACTTGTCTGGATCTGCATGGTGATTATAATGTCTTGAGATAACTGAATAAGTGATTGCTTGATGGTATGTTAGACTAGGCATGAGTGAGTTTACAAAGTTAATTGTTTACGGTGTTTTGGTCTAGGTTATTAGTTTGAAATTGTGATTTGAAAATGTGCTATGTGCTATGTGCTAAATGGTTTGTTTTAGTTGATTCATGATTAATTGAACTTCTTTGTTTAAGTGTTTTTGAAATTGTTTATTTGATAAAAGAAGTGAAGGAAAATGAGTTATTTAATAAGTTACGATGTTGATTGATTTTGAAAAGAATTTGGTTATTTGAAAAAGTATTGGGCTTATTGGTTGCTGCCTCATTTTGTTGCATAATGTTATACTTGGAAATAAATTGTTTTAAGTATTTGAGTTTGAGAAATTGTTAATCAAAGTGTTTATTTAATTGTTTTCAAGATACCTAATTTGTTTATGGATTTAAATTGGTTTTGGACAACGGAAAATGAATTTAAGACTTGGAATATGATGCTGTCCAGAGTTTTTATAAGTTGTATTTCTTATTTAAAAATGTTTTCAAAGTGATTTGAAGTTGAGTTTTGATGAGTATTTAATATAAGATTAAGTTGGTTGAAAAATGCGATTTTACGATGTTTTCGGATTTTCTAAAGAGTGCTTTATGGACTAGCATCTTTGCTGTCCAGATTTTATTTAAATTGTTTTTCAATCCTGAAAATGTGTTTGATTGGTTTTAAAGTTTAATTTTTAAATGGTACGTGATTTAAGAAAAGTTGGATTTTGATTTGAGAAAAATCTTGACGTTTTACGATTGTCCGACAAGAAGTGAAAGAAGTTTTCGAAAACGCGCTTTGAGTATGACGATCATTTAGATAGACTAGTAACGTTAGTGTCTTCTATCTAGTATAAGGTGCGTATAAGTCAAGAACCTGGAGCAGCTGACAGTCGGGAGGACCCGCAACGATTTCGGACGAGGTATTTGCTGGAGTTGAGGTGAGAGAGAAGCTTCCCTAAGACACCGTGGTATTTAGGTGATCTATTAGGACACTCCGTACTCTCTCAAAGTCGGAGTAAAGGTCTATCGTAGCTAGTAGTATACCCGATAAATTGTGTGATTGTTTGTATCGCGGTATACGAAGACTCAGACCTATACCATTGCATGGTATTGATTGATTGATGTACTTGTTTATGTTGAGATGTATTGTTGATATAATGTCATTGCATGAGCATAATGCATCATCCCGCGATATAAGATAAGAATAGAAAAGACATAGAAGACTATAAGGAATTCCCCAATGATTAGAGCGAGACTCTAAGTGATGGAGCACGCAGTGGAACTGGATGATGCTGATGCGCCGAGTAAGAGGATCGAGCTGATGATGTGAAGGTGACGATGATGTTTTGAACATGGACGCAATGACTGTGGAATATATTGAGAAGTTTATCTATGTGGTCGTAGCCACTTACTGAAAGTGTATCTACATGGTCGTAGCCATGTGTTGAGAGTGTTTCCACATGGTCGTAGCCATGTGTTGAGATGATTTCCATATGGTCGTAGCCATATGTTGAGATAGCCTCCATATGGTTGTAGCCATATGTTGAGAGCGAGTTGAGATAGGTCGGAGCCTATCTATTAATGTTTGATGGATATCCCGCATATGGTCGGAGCCGTATGCTGATGGTGGTTCTGAGTGGGTCGTAGCCCGTCAGAATGATGTTTGATATTCCGCATATAGTCGTAGCTATATGGCGAGGTTGACTCTGAATGGGTTGTAGCCCGTCAGAGAGATTGTGGATATCCTGCATACTGGTCGGAGCCGTATGCCGAGAATGATTCAGGATGGGTCGGAGCCCGTCAGACACAGTGGTCGAGTCCCACAGAAGCATTCCGCATATAGTCGGAGCTGTATGGCGGAGATGACTTAGGATGGGTCGACATTAGAACGAGCGAGTACAACCTTACGACTTTAAACCCTAACTCGAAGTAGTGGAGAGGAAGGTACATCTGGATTACCCTTGTGGTGTTCAGCTGGATGATTAGGATAGGGGACGGCAATGACGGTGATTCGTCAAGAAGCCTTGAGAAGTCTGTCTAGGTGGGAAAAACCATAGGGGCCCTGGCTGAACCAGTCGGAGCTGGTCACTCAGTGGTGTGGACGAAGTACCACATGATCACTAGACAAGGCGACTGACACCCCCTTGACTAAATCTTGATCAGTGAGAGGGATGCTCGAACACGGCCGGATGAGGTTATTTTATTTATTTTTCCCGGGCCATTATTTTATGAATGCATTCAGTTTGCCATCCAGTAAAAGCCGGTGTGGTTAGAGATCCTGTACTCCTGATTGCTTCCGACTAGGTGGATGGATTCCGAGGAGATGTAGAATCGAAACCAAAACGATTAAGCCTGAATCCCGATACTATGGACTCGAGATACGTGAACAAAGAGACTTTGACCTTGCGAGAAAAGCCGATCGAGAGACTTCGATTTTGTGAGACAAGCTGTTTAAGAAATTCGACTTTGCGAGGCGAACTGATTTAGGGACTCCCTAAGTAAAGGACATAGTGTTAGATAATGCGACTATTGCATTTCATCCCCATGCATCTTGCATAATTACATGTTGTATTATTGTGCTATGAATGTGTATTGTTGTGTGCTTGTATTGTCTTAATATTTTGCCTATCGTAAACCCACACCGTCGACGATGCGTCGTTCAGAATGCTTACTCTCTCTGTCTTTTCCCGTCCCTGTGGACTTCTGTGATGATGTCCACAGGCGACAGAGTAAGTAGATTATATTGGGAGTCGGCGTTTCACGTGATGGCCTACGGAGACACGACCGAGATGGAGTCTCGAAGGAGAAGATGGTCAAGCTCGGCTCGAGGACTCGATGGTTGATGATTCGACCCTTCTGAGGGGAAAGCGTTGGACGGAGGTCTACTGTCACAATATCTATGATCAAGTATTGTACTCCCTTACCAGGTACTTAGACATCATTAGCTGCATCCACATGTGCACCCGAAAGATGTTTTATAAAGCTGGATAATCAATATTAAGTTTTCTGGATAAACATAAAAGAGATGGGCTTTTAAAATGTTTTTTGTGAAAGCAAGTTTCAAAGTGCGATGTTTCGTAACATCTCGGTTTGGAACTTGAAAGGTTTTATGCAATGTGAGAACATGAGTTTAAATTGCAAACATAATTTGAAAATCTAAGTGTTCTCACCTTGTGTAACACTGTTTGAAAAAAAAATTGGCCCAAATTTTCACTACATTAATTAAAGAAATTATATTTTCAAGTTGTCAAATCGGGGTGTTACATTTGTGGTATCAGAGCAATGGTTGTCCTAAGTAGCCTGTTATATGGGCTTACATGCTTTGCTTGTGTGTGTCTATTTGTGTGTTAGTGTTAGAATTAAGACGAGTGAGAGTAGAAGTACAAAGTTGTGTGAACACTCGTTCTGTTTCTATCATTCTATCTTTCTATCTCTGGAGTGCGTCGGGAGTTTGTCTACGGTGCGTACGAAGGACCGAGACTAGTGTCATCATGAGACCTTGTTCTATGTGACCTGAACTTTCTCTTGATTGTTGAAGCCCTCTTTGTTGGGAACCCCTTTTGTTGCAATAACTTTTGAAATCCTGACCTGCCACCCTGTTTGTTAAAAAGCTTCTTTTGATGCGAACCCTTTTCTTGTGCTCATGATTAACATCCTTAATGACCTGGAATGTCTTTCGAAAAATGACCATGTTCTGTCAAAGCAATTTGACAAGACTATGATTACCGATGGACCCAAAGCTTCATCCCCTGAACTTTGACAAACCAATTTTCTTCTTCAGAACCTTTGTGACAATCTTCGACCCTGACATCTTATGCCAATCAATTAGATATTTCCGAGTATAAGGTGGACAGTGAAGTGTTGTTAAGGAAGAGTCATGATGGTTGAAGGATGTGTAAGTATGAAAAAAAAAGTGAGGTATTAGGAATAAAGTAAGGTGAGAGTACCCCTAGAGCCACAAGTCTGATAGCAGCCTACCCTGAGTAATGGTATGGATAGTGTTAAAGTGGTAGATATCTAAGACCAGTCGGAAAGGTTTAGAGTTAGAAGGGCTCTAGTCGGAGTATGTAACACCCTATATAATAATTACTCTTTATTACCCCAAAATTAGGATTTTAAATTTTTTTTTAAAAAAGAATATGATATTTGCCAAAATAATATTTCCTTCCATTAATAACGAAGACATCAGAGTTAATAAAGCGGAAGACTTAAATGCATCAAATACATAAAGTATAAGTTTAGGTACATTCAGCTTGGTCATTCAAAATACAATCAGTGTTTTAGCTTGGCCCAACTGGCCGAGACCCAATACAAAACAATGTTCTAGCTCGGCCAAACTGGCCGAGACCCATCCACCTAACTGACTCTAAATAACTTACTCTCCCTGTGAGGGAGAGTGATCCTGCTCGGCCGGGGACTGCGTCTGCTCGGGCTCAGTACCTGAAAAATGGTAAGGGGGTGAGCATTACACAGAACTTAAATAAGCAGTTTCTAAAATGACATACCGAACTACCAAGCCAAACACAAGTAGTTAAATTAGCAAATAAATCACAAGTAATCAAGCCCATGTATCTCATGCATATATCAACATTCAGCTCGGTTCGCATACCCACATCCTCGTCTAGCTCAGCTCACATCATACACCAGCTAACTCATTACTAGCTATACCTCGGTTGATCCTCTCATGTCTCGGATTACCATCTCTATCTCGGGTTCATTACTCATTATTTCACTTTCACATAGTTTACCATCTTTTACTCTTCTCGGAGGCATACACCCAGTGCATGTCTTACACCATTTAAGTCGGATAAAGGAGTGTCCATAACTGCGAGTACCACAATACTCGACTTACAGCTGCGAGCACCACAATGCTCGGCTTACGCGATCAATGCACGTACCCAGTACGCGTCTGCTATGACCAGGAACACTACCGCCGATCATTCTATGGAGTAAGGAGTGTCCATAACTGCGAGTACCACAATACTCGTCTTACAGCTGCGAGCACCACAATGCTCAGCTTACGCGATCAATGCACGCACCCAGTACGCATCTGCTATGACCAGGAACACATCCCACCGATTCCGTTCTCGGAACCTTGTGAGTCATAACGGCGAGCACCACCATGCTCGTCTTACAGCTGCGAGCACCACAATGCTCGGCTTACGCGATCTGTAACATCCCTAATTTTATTCCCTAATATAATTTAAGTTTTTATCGAATTAAATAATTGATTCTTGAAATCAAATTATTTGAGTGTTGAGTATTCTCATAAAAATATATATATTCTTTACATCACATACTTCACCTTGCTTTTGATGTATTCATTAAATAAATAGTTTGTTTTAATATTTCAAATTATTAACTTTGTAATTTTCCTATATTATTAATCATTGTTTAAAGTTATATTAGTGGTATTTATTTAGATTTGATTGCATAAATAAATAAATGTAAGTATATGTTTAAATCTTACTAATAGTATTTTGGGTTTAAAAACAATTTGTATTTATATTAGTATATTTATATCTACATATGTATTTCTTTAAAAAAAAATAATAAATAAATAAAATAAAAGGTGTGTTAGTATAAAAAAAAAAGAATAAGAATAGAAAGAAAGAAAACGTGACTGTGGGTGTGCAAAGGGGGTATGAAACCCTAAAACTACAGCAGCCGCCCCCCCCCCTTCCATTCTTCTTCTACCTTGGTCCCATCTCTCTCGGCCACCACCACCACCAGAGGGCCACCGCTGCTTGTCTTCCTCTGATGCGTTCGCTCTCAGCCTCCCTCACTTGCGTCTCTCTCTCGTCGTTCCCTCCCCGTTCCGGTCTCCTCACGAATCGCGAGCACCACGCCGCCACGAAGCTCGTGCCGCCGCTCGCGACTCCCTTCCTCCTCAAATCGGACCGCCATCACCATCATTTCTCCTCCCTCCAGCCGCGACTCTTGCTCTCCCTGGGTCGCGATTTCGCGCCGTCTGCGTCTAGCTCCAAGCTGTCGCTGTCCCTTGCTGCATTGCCATGGAGGATGCCGCTACCGCCGCCACTGATTTTTGGCTGCTGCTGCCGCCGTGGAGCACCGCCAACATTCATTCCTCTCTTCGGTTCGTATCGTCGCTGCTATCACCACCGTGGGCCACCGATCTGTCACCGTCACAGCCGTGGGGTGCGTTTGAAGGAGCTGCTTCCCTAATCGCTTGCACCGACGCCGGTACCGTCGTACCCGTGACCAATGAAGGAGCTAGGACTGAACCATCCTCGTTCTCGGTGGTGCTTCGAATATCGGACTTAGGGGTAAATCCCTAATACTTTTCTAATGACTCTATGATATGTTTTAATTTTTATATTAATACTAATTTTAATGAATATTGGTAGAAATTATTTAGTGTTAAATTGTTTTGGGAAAGTTAGTGTTTCGAAAACCTTATTATTATTCTGGGAAATTTGATGGTATTATGATTATGTATTTAAAGTTAATACATTGTTGTTGATAATAACTCAGTTAGTTGCCTTGACTTGTTGTAAAACCGGTTTAATGGTTATGTCGAACGATTAGTTTTAAAAGTATTTTTGGTTAAATGTGTTGGGTTCCTAAGTAATTGAGTTGTGGGTTAGTTGGGCTGGATTGTCCCTGAACTAACAATACACCAATTAAATAGGAATTCGATATATGTTTGACATACATTAATTCGGGTTAAAGGCTTTAACTTTGATTTCGAATTGAAAGGAAGTATAATTGCCTGAACGTTAGAAATGTAATTTGGACTTATTTTAAATCGAGGCATTTCCTTTCAATTCGGAATTAATAGTGTCAAGTAAAATTAACATTTGATTTTGTGAGTTATTATCAAAGTTACGTGATTTCGGTTCGTTTTGAAAGATTATACAAGTTCTGAAAGTTAAGGTCTTTTTAATAAAGAATCGTACTATTTTATCGAGACACAATGATTTTAAGTTTAATTTCCATTTGACTTGGGTTTATGAATTACGTTCAAACAATCTGTTGATTTGATAATTTGTCGATATATGATATGTTGATATTTATCAGTTTGGTGATTTCGAAGAAGTTTGTTTTGATTTCCAAATATAAACTCCCTATCACGTAAAGTTTGAAAGTATTTGTTTTAAATATGTTTTTGACGTGTTTCCACCTTGAGATTAGCTTACTAACTTATATTAAAATCTGTTTTTGAGAACACCAAAGGGTCCCCTTTTGTTAATCTACTTCACGTGTAATGAAAAATATATTTTTATAACGTATTGAATCAAACCACAAATCCAATGCCGATATTGGTTTAGTAAATAAAAGTGTCTGTGTGGTTGTTTATCTATCGTCTATGAGTAGGCCTTGGTGCATTATATTGATTATTATTTATTTTATATAATATGATTAGACGACGAAGGAGCTTGAGAACTTGTCGCCACGTGTAAGCAATGGGCTAGGATATTTTTGGACAGTGTCGCACAAAAGGAGCGTGTCTTTGGAAAAGCAAGGTAAGGAGTGGGTATTAGTGAGTATTACCATACTCTGGGGAATAGTTTGTGGTATGTATATAATGATTGCTAGGAGTTATGTGTTAGTTAGGAAATTAGAAAACCTAGGGGAGAAACTAAATAAAATTGATAATAATGATCTTAATTAATGAGAGTGCCTTGGTTAAGTAATAAAAGTGAATGTAACTCTAATAAATGTTTGTGATTAAGTATATGCTTAGTTGGTGCTAAATGTGATGATATATGTGTTTGGTGCTAATTGATTATAAATAAATGTTAAATTGTTGTAAAGAATGTGAAGTTGTGGCTATTTGATTTTATATGTGTTGATCATTGAGGCTTGGTTTGACTTTTGTGAAATGGACTGGAATGATGGAAAATTTTGGTTTATATATATATATCTACTTGGAAAATGAATTTTTGATATGGAATAAAAGGGAATGCAGTGTGACTTGATCCTTGGGCAAGCCAGCACACTAGGTGCCCTGCTAGGTGGTGAATTGCCTGCTAGGGCTAAATTCCTGTCAGGCCAATTGCCCATTAGGTCCTAAATTCCCGTTAGGCGTCGGTGCGCCAAAGGATCAATCCCACTGCATAACCACCTGAAAATGAATAATATGTGAATTGGAATTTATGGGAAATGAATATTAATTAAATTAACCAGCATTGTCCTAACGGGTGATGCCTAATGGGTGTCTCAGTCCTGACAGGTTTAAAGTCCCTAGTAGGTGCCGAATTGCCTAGCAGGTGCATCAATTCCTAGTGGTGCAATGGATTTTTGGAAATTAAGGAAAGGGAAATAGTGTATCTAATGAATAACGGAAATGAGCAATGAAATTAAGGAATTTGGAATTATTGTTTAATTGTGTGTTAAGGGGAATATGAATTAATTAAGGCATATGGAATGATTATAACTGGAATCTGATTTTGGTTGTTTAAAATTGTGTGCTATTTGATTTATTTGATATTTGTGATTGGCTTAGTTAGTTATTATGTCATATTCAGAAACTGCTTTCCCATTTTATGTGTATGCTCACTCCTTACTATCATCTCAGGTACTAAGCTTGAGCTAGCACAGCCCCTGGCCGAGCAGGAGTGCACTCCACACTGTGGAGTGTAATTTAGTTAAGGGTGTATTATAGTCATTGTTTTATAATTAATCTATTTTGGGTTTTTGAAATAATCTAATCACTATAAGCCCGAGTTTATTATATGTCGTAAATAGGGCTTGTAAAGTTAAGTAATATATTTAGAAATGTTGAAATGTTTTCTGGATTGTTCTGGGTTGACAGGTGAAAACTCTAAATTTTTGGGAAGTCCGATAAACAGAGGAAACTCTGTCGGATTTTCGTTAAGATTTAAAACGAAATTTTCAAGTCCTATTTTTAAAACCAACAAATTATTAGTAATTAAGCTATATAAATATTAGGGTGTTATACGATCAATGCACGCACCCAGTACGCGTCTACTATGACCCGACCACACAACCATTTCTCTTTAATTCCCCTTCTTATTAACCATTACTTTTAGTTCGGCCCACCTCAGTTCACCTCTTTAATTTATTCCTCTTTGCATCTATCTCAGCTTAACCCTTTACCCATTTTCGATTTCCATTATTCCTATTATCCATCTCATCTACCTATCTTCTTATATGCCTTATTAGTTTATCTTTTCGATCCACCCTGGTTACCATTTTTCTCATTCCCCATTCTCACCCTCTCTCGGCTCGGCCACAGATACAAATACCAAATATCAAAACTCATAAACACTTATACCACAACAACCACATGAACAAAACATTTAGTCCATTCATCATATAAAATACAGCATATGAAATATAGCGTGTAATCAAAAGTGATATTCCATCTTCACCTAAAATCCATGTTTCTAGTTCATTCATTAATTCCCCTTTTACCCTTTTTACCATTTCCCTCCTAACATTAACCTATGTCCATTCCCTAATTTAACAACCCACTCTTAGTACCCTTTATGAACACCCTAGAAACCCAAACTCAAGTAGAGGTAACACTCACTCCTTACCTCAAACCGTGAGAGATAAGAGTTGAGAGCTTGAGAATGGCTTCCTTGACCTTGTGAGCTTCACACCACTCGAATCCGTGTCCTCCTTGCTGCCACCACAACACTACGCCGGTCCAGGAACGCCGGAGTAGAAAAGAACAGAGAGGAGGAGGGTTCCGGTTTGTGAGAAGAGAGGGAGAAGGAAAATGTTGGGGTTTTGTTTGCTGAACCTTTGGAGGAGAAAGAGAGAGATTCATAGGAGAGAAAGAGAGTGAGAATGCAAAGTGTTGAGGGTTGTGTATGTGGGGTTCTTTTATTCATTTAGGGAAAACATTTGTGTGGCTAGGATTTATTAGCTTCTTGAGGAAGCTTAGAATATATATGGCCAAGATTCATTGGCTTCTTGAGGAAGCCATGAATAGTACATTGAAGGGGACATAAAGTAATGATAGAGACATAAAGTGAAGGATAAGGACAGTGTACGGATGGTACGGTTCCCAAAGGGCTACAGCTCAACATGAGCTGGCACGGAGGAGCTAGGCAGTGTCAGCTCGAATACGTCGGCCAGGATATGTTGGCTCGGTTTGTAGGAACATCCGCAGTCCGAGCTTACCTTTCGGATAACGCTATGAGTTGCGCTGAGGTCGGATAATCCAGACTGGACAATGGGTTTCCCGTTGGGTTCCCTTTCAGCTCGGTTTATATGCACACAATCTTATCTAGCTCGGCCGGGATCGGGCCGAGGCCTTAATCTCACATCCTAGGTCGGCTTATGCTCGTTCTACCCTTCTAACCTTGTACAATTTCTAAGTCTTAATCCTATCCCTAAATAGATATTTATACACTAAAATTATATTATTTAATATTAATTTTTGGGATGTTACATTCCTCTCCCACTTACAGGAATTTCGTCCTCGAAATTTAGTCGGCATTGAACAGTTGCGGATACGACTGCTTCATCTTGTCCTCGAGTTCCCACGTGGCTTCCTCCACGTCATTCCGATTCCAGACGACCTTGACTAAAGAGATTTCCTTCCCTCTGAGTCGTTTGACTTGTTTGTCCTCAACTCGGACTGGTAGGACTTCGAAGGTCAGGTTGTCTTTTAGCGGCAGTTCGTCCACTGCTATCACATGCGAGGGGTCGTGAATGTATCTCCTAAGTTGCGAGACATGGAACACATCGTGGAGCTTAGACAAGTGCGGAGGTAGAGCAATTCTGTACGCTACTGGTCCGACCTTCTCCGATATCTGGTACGGTCCGACAAACCTAGGGGTCAACTTCTTTGATTTGATAGCTCGGCCGATACCCGTCATAGGGGATACCCGAAGAAATACATGATCTCCCTCGATGAAGTTCAAGGGTTTCCTTCTCTTGTCAGCATAGCTCTTCTGTCGGTCCTGAGCGGCTTTCATCATCCCTTGTATCATTCGGATCTTCTCAGTTGTCTCATGAACAATGTCGAGACCAATCAATAAGTTTTCTCCTATCTGGAACCAGCATAGCGGCGTTCGGCATTTCCGACCATACAAGGCTTCGAAAGGAGCCATTCCAATACTTGAATGGAAACTGTTGTTGTAAGTGAATTCGACCAATGGTAATAGTGTTTCCCAGCTTTCCGATTGTTCAAGCACGCATGTTCTCAGTAAGTCCTGAAGAGTCTGAATGGTGCGCTCGGATTGTCCATCAGTTTGGGGATGATAAGCAGTGCTAAACCTCAACTTTGTACCCATGGCTTCTTGCAGACTCTGCCAGAATCGAGATAAGAAGCGGGGATCACGGTCCGACACGATACTGCTCGGAACACCATGAAGTCTGATGATGTCCTTTATGTACAGTTGCGTCAGCTTCTCCAAGCTGTACCTCATGTTCATCGGTAGGAAATGAGCGCACTTCGTAAGTCGGTCCACCACAACCCAAATGGCTTCCTGCCCTGCTCTCGTCCTCGGTAGACCTGATACAAAATCCATCGAAATGCTGTCCCACTTCCATTGAGGGATCTCCAATGACTTGAGTAATCCTCCTGGTTTCTGATGCTCGATCTTGGCTTTCTGACATGTCAAGCACCGAGACACATAATCGGCCACGTCGGTCTTCAACCTCGGCCACCAAAATAACCTCTTCAGATCTTGGTACATCTTTGTGGCACCTGGGTGAAGACTCATCTTCGTCTTGTGGGCTTCTTCCATCAACTCTCTTCGGACTTCAAAGTCCATGGGGATGCAAACTCTGCCTCGAAATCGTACGAGACCATCAGGTCCTTTAGTGAAGTCAGGTTCATCCTTGTCTCCTGCTCTTTCTAATAGCTTTTGGAGCTCTAGGTCGTCAGTCTGTCTTTCTTTAATGAAACCCACAAAATCATTGGTTACCTGCAGCATCTCCAAGACAACACTGTTTTCCTTTTTCTATATGCCGAGGTTAAGATCACTAAACTCTTGCATCAGCTGCATCTCTCGGACCATCATGTTTCTCAAGTGAAGACTCTTCCTGCTCAGTGCGTCGGCCACCACGTTGGCTTTTCCAGGATGATAGTGCAAGTTGAAATCATAATCTTTCAAAAATTCCACCCATCTGCGCTGTCTCATGTTCAGTTTCTTCTGGTCGAACAGATAGCCGAGACTCTTGTGGTCACTGAACACCTCGAATTTCGTGCCATACAGGTAGTGTCTCCAAATCTTGAGGGCAAACACCACAGCTGCCAATTCAAGATCATGGGTGGGGTAATTCTGTTCGTGTTGCCGAAGCTGTCTAGAGGCATAAGCCACCACCTTCCCTTGTTGCATCAATACACAGCCGAGACCCTGCTTCGAGGCGTCACAGAACACGTCGAAGGCTTTGGTCGGATCTGGTAAAATCAGCACAGGCGAACTCATCAATCTTTTCTTTAGCTCTTGGAAGCTCTGTTCACACACCTCGGACCATTGGTAGGGTGCATCCTTCCTGGTTAACGAAGTCAACGGTAGAGCCAGTTTAGAGAATCCTTCAATGAATCTCCTGTAGTACCCTGCAAGACCGAGGAAACTCCTGATCTCAGTCACCGAGTTCGGTCTCTCCCACTTAAGTACCGCTTCCACCTTGGAAGGATCAACTGCTACACCTTGCTCGGATATCACATGCCTGAGGAAATGAACCTCGGTGAGCCAAAAGCTGCACTTAGAGAGCTTAGCGTAGAGATTCTTATCCTTCAAAACTTGCAACACCGTTCTCAGATGCTGCTCGTGTTCACTCGGATTTTGGGAGTAGATGAGGATATCGTCAATGAAGTCTATCACAAACGAGTCCAGGTAAGGTCGGAAGATTCTATTCATGTAGTCCATGAAGATAGCTGGGGCGTTGGTAAGTCCATAGGGCATAACCACGTACTCAAAATGCCCATACCTTGAGCGGAAGGCTGTCTTCGGAATGTCTTCTTCTCGGACTCGGATCTGGTGGTATCCAGATCGAAGGTCTATCTTTGAGAACACTGACGCTCCCTTGAGTTGGTCCAATAAATCATCAATCCGAGGGAGGGGATATTTGTTCTTCACCGTTACCGCGTTGAGCTTCCTATAGTCAGTGCACATTCTGAGACTACCATCTTTCTTTTTCACAAACAGGATTGGGGCTCCCCACGGCGATACGCTTGGTCGGATTAGCTTTTTGGCCAGAAGTTCTTCCAACTGTTTCTTAAGCTCTTCTAGCTCGGGAGGCGCCATTCTGTACGGAGAAATTGAGATCGGGCCAGTTCCCGGAAGGAGGTCTATACTGAATTCTACTTCTCTATTCGGCGGTAAGCCAGGCATTTCGTCTGAGAAAACCTCAGGGAATTCTCCGACCACAGGAATTTGGTCTAAGGTCGGTTCCTCTGTTGTCTCTAACTTCGCAACAGACGGGCCACTAAAGATTACGGTCTTTTCTCGGCAATCGAGTAAGACACGGTGTTGAGACATCCAGTCCATGCCAAGGGTAATATCTAGCTTAGTTAAGGGTAGACAAATCAAATTGACTTTAAATTCTTTGCCTAATACTTGGATAGTGCACTCTAGACACATTTTAGAAGTGATTACATAAGAATTGGTTGGGGTAGAAATGGATAGTTTGTAAGGCATTTCTACTGGGGATAGTTTTAGTCTATTCATACAGTCAAGGGAAATGAAAGAATGGGTGGCTCCACAGTCAAATAGTACGACACAAGGAATACCGTTTACTTGACAAGTACCTCGGATCAGTTCGTCAGCATCAGTCACTTCTTCTCCATCCATAGTGTAAACTTTGCCTCTCTGCATAGGTCGGTTAATACCAGTCTGATGAGCCTTGGTCACATTGACCTCTTCCTTCACAATATTCTCGGTACACCGAGTTGCAAAATGGCCAGGCTTGCCACATCGGAAACAGGATCCTCTGGTTTTGCTCGGATCCAGATTCCAGCATTCCCCCCGGTGCTGCCTTCCACAATGTTGGCATATCGGATACGGGCCAGGAACAGCCACCATTTGACCACCACTCCTCGGAGCTGTTAACATTCTGGAGTTCGGATTCACATATGGGGCAGATCTCTGGACAGCTCCTTTTCCTCTGATCAGACCCACTCCTTTCTGTGCCGACTTGCTCCTCTTTCCATCAACTTTCCTCTTAAGCCCTTTCTCATAGGTGCTAGCCATGTTCACCAGTTGCGAAAGATTGGCCGCGTTCTGATATTCGAATGCGAGCCGAATATCGTCACGGAGACCAGACTCAAACTTGATGCACTTGGTACGCTCATCAGCATCTCGGTAGCTTCCTGAATAACAGATCAAATCTTCGAACTGAGCGGCATACTCCCCAACGCTCAAGTGCCTCTGTTCCAGCTTGAGAAAAGCGAGCTCCTTCTCTCTCCTGACATCCTCGGGAAAGTACTTTCCGAGGAAGCGAGCTCGGAACAAATCCCAAGTGATGACCTCATTAGCCGCTTCCAGTCCTCGGCTCTGTTGATCCCACCAATGCTCGGCTTCACTAGCCAACACAAACTCAGCCAACCTCACCCGGTACTCATAGGGAGGTTGCAGAGAACGGAAAATCTTCTCAATATCTTGGAGCCATCTCTGAGCTCCATCTGGATTATATCCTCCTTCTAACCTAGGTGGTTCGTTCTTCCGAAATCGGCTCATCCAGTCTATCTCGACCGGAGCCGGAGGTTGGGGCTGAAGGGCTGCAGCTGCAGCTGCTGCGGCTGCGGCGATGTTTTGAGCGAGGTTCTCAGCCTGATTCTGCTGAGCCTGCGCTTGGTTCTGTTGTAGTTGAACCAGAGTTTCCAACACAACAGCAATTCGGTCGTTATCAGCTCGTCTCCCAGCCATGCTGCTCGGTCATGGAGAGAAAGCCAATTAACTTCCGAATAATCAAGTAAATATATATTTAGACATGTATACCTATAAGCCCTATTGTCTAACCTAGACTTCTAGACTTACTTATTTGTCACTCTCTTGGTGAGTAACCACTAGAGTTCTTTGCAACTACAATAGGCCGAGGAGAAACTGCTCTGATACCAAAAATGTAACACCCTATATAATAATTACTCTTTATTACCCCAAAATTAGGATTTTAAATTTTTTTTTAAAAAGAATATGATATTTGCCAAAATAATATTTCCTTCCATTAATAACGAAGACATCAGAGTTAATAAAGCGGAAGACTTAAATGCATCAAATACATAAATTATAAGTTTAGGTACATTCAGCTTGGTCATTCAAAATACAATCAGTGTTTTAGCTCGGCCCAACTGGCCGAGACCCAATACAAAACAATGTTCTAGCTCGGCCAAACTGGCCGAGACCCATCCACCTAACTGACTCTAAATAACTTACTCTCCCTGTGAGGGAGAGTGATCCTGCTCGGCCGGGGACTGCGTCTGCTCGGGCTCAGTACCTGAAAAATGGTAAGGGGGTGAGCATTACACAGAACTTAAATAAGCAGTTTCTAAAATGACATACCGAACTACCAAGCCAAACACAAGTAGTTAAATTAGCAAATAAATCACAAGTAATCAAGCCCATGTATCTCATGCATATATCAACATTCAGCTCGGTTCGCATACCCACATCCTCGTCTAGCTCGGCTCACATCATACACCAGCTAACTCATTACTAGCTATACCTCGGTTGATCCTCTCATGTCTCGGATTACCATCTCTATCTCGGGTTCATTACTCATTATTTCACTTTCACATAGTTTACCATCTTTTACTCTTCTCGGAGGCATACACCCAGTGCATGTCTTACACCATTTAAGTCGGATAAAGGAGTGTCCATAACTGCGAGTACCACAATACTCGACTTACAGCTGCGAGCACCACAATGCTCGGCTTACGCGATCAATGCACGTACCCAGTACGCGTCTGCTATGACCAGGAACACTACCGCCGATCATTCTATGGAGTAAGGAGTGTCCATAACTGCGAGTACCACAATACTCGTCTTACAGCTGTGAGCACCACAATGCTCGGCTTACGCGATCAATGCACGCACCCAGTACGCATCTGCTATGACCAGGAACACATCCCACCGATTCCGTTCTCGGAACCTTGTGAGTCATAATGGCGAGCACCACCATGCTCGTCTTACAGCTGCGAGCACCACAATGCTCGGCTTACGCGATCAATGCACGCACCCAGTACGCGTCTACTATGACCCGACCACACAACCATTTCTCTTTAATTCCCCTTCTTATTAACCATTACTTTTAGTTCGGCCCACCTCAGGTCACCTCTTTAATTTATTCCTCTTTGCATCTATCTCAGCTCAACCCTTTACCCTTTACCCATTTCCGATTTCCATTATTCCTATTATCTATCTCATCTACCTATCTTCTTATATGCCTTATTAGTTTATCTTTTCGATCCACCCTGGTTACCATTTTTCTCATTCCCCATTCTCACCCTCTCTCGGCTCGGCCACAGATACAAATACCAAATATCAAAACTCATAAACACTTATACCACAACAACCACATGAACAAAACATTTAGTCCATTCATCATATAAAATACAGCATATGAAATATAGCGTGTAATCAAAAGTGATATTCCATCTTCACCTAAAATCCATGTTTCTAGTTCATTCATTAATTCCCCTTTTACCCTTTTTACCATTTCCCTCCTAACATTAACCTATGTCCATTCCCTAATCTAACAACCCACTTAGTACCCTTTATGAACACCCTAGAAACCCAAACTCAAGTAGAGGTAACACTCACTCCTTACCTCAAACCGTGAGAGATAAGAGTTGAGAGCTTGAGAATAGCTTCCTTGACCTTGTGAGCTTCACACCACTCGAATCTGTGTCCTCCTTGCTGCCACCACAACACTACGCCGGTCCAGGAACGCCGGAGTAGAAGAGAACAGAGAGGAGGAGGGTTCCGGTTTGTGAGAAGAGAGGGAGAAGGAAAATGTTGGGGTTTTGTTTGCTGAAGCTTTGGAGGAGAAAGAGAGAGATTCGTAGGAGAGAAAGAGAGTGAGAATGCAAAGTGTTGAGGGTTGTGTATGTGGGGTTCTTTTATTCATTTAGGGAAAACATTTGTGTGGCTAGGATTTATTAGCTTCTTGAGGAAGCTTAGAATATATATGGCCAAGATTCATTGGCTTCTTGAGGAAGCCATGAATAGTACATTGAAAGGGACATAAAGTAATGATAGAGACATAAAGTGAAGGATAAGGACAGTGTACGGATGGTACGGTTCCCAAAGGGCTACAGCTCAACATGAGCTGGCACGGAGGAGCTAGGCAGTGTCAGCTTGAATACGTCGGCCAGGATATGTTGGCTCGGTTTGTAGGAACATCAGCAGTCCGAGCTTACCTTTCGGATAACGCTATGAGTTGCGCTGAGGTCGGATAATCCAGACTGGACAATGGGTTTCCCATTGGGTTCCCTTTCAGCTCGGTTTATATGCACACAATCTTATCTAGCTCGGCCGGGATCGGGCCGAGGCCTTAATCTCACATCCTAGGTCGGCTTATGCTCGTTCTACCCTTCTAACCTTGTACAATTTCTAAGGCTTAATCCTATCCCTAAATAGATATTTATACACTAAAATTATATTATTTAATATTAATTTTTGGGATGTTACAGAGTAGGTAAATGATTGGAGTGGACGTGAACTTATAATAGGACCATGAGATTGAATAAGTGGGGTGGTAAAATTAACGGATGGAACCCTTAAGTAACGTCCAAAATCAGGTTAAATGACTAAGATTTGGTGTTCTAATGGACATAGGTGACCGTAAGCTGTGGAATTAAGGGTGTCATTAGGTGTTAAGATCGTTAATCTAAAGGATGAATCCCGGAGCTGGAGAGCTTTTGATGGTTTAGAACCCAAAGACGAGCCATAAAGAGGTAGAAAAAGGTTTAGAATACATAAATTGTTTAGGATGAGGAGTCAGATGATGTATATTTCCTTAGGAATTTAGTGGTTGTTAAGGAAAAGGAAGGGATAATAGTTATCATAGTAAGTCGATGAAGAAGAAAATTTGGTTTAGTCAGCAGCATTTAAGGTGATATTCGGATAGGCTTGAACAAAGTGAGGGGAAGTTTTGTAAGATGAACTAGAATTGATGCATGTCGGGAAGCTTATGGTTTTAGTCCCTGTCAAATGCTATTGGATGGGCATGATGTATAGGAATGTGATTCATCAAAGTTGGGGAGTAAGCGGAGATTTTGAGGTTTGTAGTAGCCCGCCTATGCTTAAGTGGATAAGAAGAGTCATGTTAAGAGAGGAAGACCCTGAGAATAATAGTAGCACCCTTGTAGGGATTGGCATAAGCATGTTATTCTTCCTAAATGTGTTTCGAAAACCCTTGAACCCTTGAACTTTTGTTGACGAAATTAAACCATTAATATTCCATTGTATCTGATAATGGAATGGCCCAAAAGATTACTTTTGGAAGTAATCAATTTAACTTACTCCCAAGAACCTCCAGAGAAGGATACATAATTGACGACTCGAGAACGGCAACTATTGGTAAAGGCTAAAAGGAATCGCTTGCAGGAATCCGACATCCTTTGATCGTGGAGTTCCGCGTAGCATTTCTCGAGGACAATAAATCTTTAAGTTGGGGAGAGTGTGACATCCCCTATTTTCCTAACGACAATAAATAAGTTTTTACTAAATAAGAATTCTGAGATATTGTTTTACGAGTGATTTTTGATGAATATTTTATTCGATTACGTTATCAATTTTCGATTTTATGGAATTTTGGTAAACAAAGGTTTTTATAAATTTCAAGCAAATGAATTTATTGAGTGTTGAGTTATTTAATCGATTTAAAAGAGTTTTGATTTCTTGATGAGTTCTTATTTGATTGACTTGTGTGTGTGACCTTGTATGCTTGACTATTTATGGTTAATTGAGATTTTGTCTTCTTAATCGGTTCTATGATCTTATTGATTTTATGAAAAATTATTTTCTCTAAGCTTCAAAGAATCAAGTCCAATCACCTCTAGAAACCCTAATCGATGAGTGAAACCCTAATCGAGCTCTTGATCTTTGATTAAGTGCTTAATCACTTTCTTAAACCCTAAACTCCTTTGGTTAGTGAGCTAATCCAAAAATTAGTTTTCCCTAAACCTATGATTAAGTTTTTGATTAGCATCTTAATCCCTGATTAAGCCCTAATCACCGAGGATTAGCAGACTAAACCTAGATTAATTATCCTAATCCTACCCTAATCATGATTAGAACCCTAATTAGTGCCTTAAACCTAATTAACTAATCTAATCCACCCTTACCTTCATGTGGCCGAATGCTTGATGCATGGTTTGGCCACCAAGCTTATTCCCTTGATCAACAAGTGGCATGCCCTTTAGTCAACACTATGACATCATCACCATGACATAAGCATGACCTAGAAAGGAAGAAAAAGTGAAGAAAAGGAAAGGAAGAGGAAGGAACTGTGGGGACTTTGGAGCAAAACTTGGCCTCCAAGTTTTGTGACTTAGCCCCTAAGCATTTGCAAACAAGCCACCCATGCAAACCCTTCTTGGCAAATAAAGAAAAAGTGAAGAAGATTAAAGAAAGGGACCAAAACCGTGTGAGTGATGATGTGAGTTCATTTTCATTCTTCACCCTTTCTATTTCCTTTCTAGCAACAACACCAACACATACACCATCAACACACCAAAACCGTGAGGGAGTGGATGAGTTCTCCTTCATTCCCCCTTCAAGACACACACATTTTCCTTCATTCCTTTCCTAAACCAAACACATAACACTAAGAGCACCATCAAGCTCTTGGTGAGAAAGTGAGAAGAGAGAGAGTGGACGAACATTGTGAGGAAGAAGGAACCAACACCTTAGACTCTTCATGATCTAAGCTAGATCAAGCTAAGAAAGTGAAAAGAGAAGGAGAAAAACCATGGACCTTAGGAAGAACACATGAACCGTGAGGAGAGGAGAGAGACCAAAGATTTTGGACTTGAATTCTTGAAAGTTTTGATTAAGTAAGGGTTTGTTTTATAATCTTAAAAGCTTAAAACCTTTTTCTTTGATTCTTGTTCTTTTTCATTCTTTCTTTCTAAACTTTGATTTTGTGTGGAAAAGTGTTGATGCATGCTAGTTTTTATGCTTGATCTAATGTTTTTGATAACATACATGTTAATCTTTGAACTTGATTCTAAAAGTTTTGTTAAGAAAAATGTTTTTCTCATGATCTTGAGTTTTCTCTTTGATTTCTTGAAAATGTTTTGGAAAAAAAAAACTTGATTTTAAGTTTCATGAAAGATTTTTCAAAGATCTAGTATTTTGATTTCATGTATGACAAGATCTATATTTGATCTATAAGGTACTTGATGATTTCTTTTATGATTGGCCACGGTTTGATGAATGTTAAGTGTGAAGACTTGATTTTCTTTTGATTGACCTCTTGCATGTTACAATCTTGAGTTTGATGATGTTTTGAATGAATATAAATTGTGTGATCTTCCATGATTGGTCACGGTTTGTACTTGATTTTTAGGTTAGAAGTTTTAATGTTGGATTTTGGTTATGTGATTTCCATGCAATTTGAGATGATACTATGTGTTAAATGTGAAACCTAAATTGTCTAGGAACTTATGTGATGCCCACGGTTTCATGTAAGAAGTGCATACTAAGATTATGCTTTTGTTTGCTTGATGAACTATGTGAACTTGTTATTAGATCTAGAGTTGTTTTTAAGTCTTGAATTCTTGAAAATGTTTTTTGAAGAAAACTTACTTAAGGTCACGGTTTAGACCTTAATTTTTGAGTTGAATTCTCTTAAACGTATAAGTGTTCATGACATGAAATTATGTGTTGATTTGTGAGGCTATCCTTTGAGAAAATAACTTTTGAAAGGCTAACGATGCACGCGGTTTCAATGAAAATTTGTCTAAGTGTTTATGTGATGCATGATTCGATTTATATATGCTTTTGACCTCTTTATTTGATTAAGATATATGCATGAACAAGTATGTGAATATGATGTTCAACTTGATGACTTGTGATTATGTGATGATTGGAATAAATGAACAAGTTTACTTGATAAAGCTTTGTGTTGAAAATTGGATATGTGTGTTTTTAACCTTGATAAATAATATTTGTATATGTTAAATATTATTGAAATTTTGTCACTGTCTTAAGTATGGTAAAATGAACCTCTCTGAATTTTTAAATGATTTTTGGAATTGATTTTCTATTTCTATAAAAGCAAACCTTGTGAAAACAATTTTGGAGAAAACAAGTTTTTCAGTTAAAGATGGATAGAATTTTCAAACTTGTGCTACTCTAAATTGCTTGAAATTTTTATGGTATCTCCTTAAACATGTCGTGTGACTCTCTGTAAAATTTGAGGTGATTTGGAGTTGGTTTGATATTTTTACCAATTGAAAAACAGTGAACCGTTTGGTTCAGATTTTCCAGACTTAGTGATGAATTTAATTGAAAAAGTATGACTTGCACAACTCCAAATGATTATGAGATGATCTTGATTGTGTGAGGAAGATTTATACCAATTTTCATGCAATTCGGAGTTGAAACACTATTTTTAATAATGGCATTTTGGCCTCAGGTCAGCAACAGTTCTATCTTGCTTTTATGCAAAAATATGATTTGAAACCTAACTTAAGATTGTTCAAATGACTTGGAAATTTTATAAGATGAACTTTGACATATATTGGTATGTTCTGGAAGTTTTGAGAATTAAACAAATTGATTTGGTATAGTTTTAGATTTTATCCTTTGTGCTTTTCCCGTAATCGAACAAAAGCTTTATTTAAATGTTTTCGACAAACATGAATTTTGTACTTCATTTCATGACTTGTCTGGATCTGCATGGTGATTATAATGTCTTGAGATAACTGAATAAGTGATTGCTTGATGGTATGTTAGACTAGGCATGAGTGAGTTTACAAAGTTAATTGTTTACGGTGTTTCGGTCTAGGTTATTAGTTTGAAATTGTGATTTGAAAATGTGCTATGTGCTATGTGCTAAATGGTTTGTTTTAGTTGATTCATGATTAATTGAACTTCTTTGTTTAAGTGTTTTTGAAATTGTTTATTTGATAAAAGAAGTGAAGGAAAATGAGTTATTTAATAAGTTACGATGTTGATTGATTTTGAAAAGAATTTGGTTATTTGAAAAAGTATTGGGCTTATTGGTTGCTGCCTCATTTTGTTGCATAATGTTATACTTGGAAATAAATTGTTTTAAGTATTTGAGTTTGAGAAATTGTTAATCAAAGTGTTTATTTAATTGTTTTCAAGATACCTAATTTGTTTATGGATTTAAATTGGTTTTGGACAACGGAAAATGAATTTAAGACTTGGAATATGATGCTTTCCAGAGTTTTTATAAGTTGTATTTCTTATTTAAAAATGTTTTCAAAGTGATTTGAAGTTGAGTTTTGATGAGTATTTAATATAAGATTAAGTTGGTTGAAAAATGCGATTTTACGATGTTTTCGGATTTTCTAAAGAGTGCTTTATGGACTAGCATCTTTGCTGTCCAAATTTTATTTAAATTGTTTTTCAATCCTGAAAATGTGTTTGATTGGTTTTAAAGTTTAATTTTTAAATGGTACGTGATTTAAGAAAAGATGGATTTTGATTTGAGAAAAATCTTGACGTTTTACGATTGTCCGACAAGAAGTGAAAGAAGTTTTCGAAAACGCGCTTTGAGTATGACGATCATTTAGATAGACTAGTAACATTAGTGTCTTCTATCTAGTATAAGGTGCGTATAAGTCAAGAACCTGGAGCAGCTGACAGTCGGGAGGACCCGCAACGATTTCGGACGAGGTATTTGCTGGAGTTGAGGTGAGAGAGAAGCTTCCCTAAGCCACCGTGGTATTTAGGTGATCTATTAGGACACTCCGTACTCTCTCAAAGTCGGAGTAAAGGTCTATCGTAGCTAGTAGTATACCCGATAAATTGTGTGATTGTTTGTATCGCGGTATACGAAGACTTAGACCTATACCATTGCATGGTATTGATTGATTGATGTACTTGTTTATGTTGAGATGTATTGTTGATATAATGTCATTGCATGAGCATAATGCATCATCCCGCGATATAAGATAAGAATAGAAAAGACATAGAAGACTATAAGGAATTCCCCAATGATTAGAGCGAGACTCTAAGTGATGGAGCACGCAGTGGAACTGGATGATGCTGATGCGCCGAGTAAGAGGATCGAGCTGATGATGTGAAGGTGACGATGATGTTTTGAACATGGACGCAATGACTGTGGAATATATTGAGAAGTTTATCTATGTGGTCGTAGCCACTTACTGAAAGTGTATCTACATGGTCGTAGCCATGTGTTGAGAGTGTTTCCACATGGTCGTAGCCATGTGTTGAGATGATTTCCATATGGTCGTAGCCATATGTTGAGATAGCCTCCATATGGTCGTAGCCATATGTTGAGAGCGAGTTGAGATAGGTCGGAGCCTATCTATTAATGTTTGATGGATATCCCGCATATGGTCGGAGCCGTATGCTAATGGTGGTTCTGAGTGGGTCGTAGCCCGTCAGAATGATGTTTGATATTTCGCATATAGTCGTAGCTATATGGCGAGGTTGACTCTGAATGGGTTGTAGCCCGTTAGAGAGATTGTGGATATCCTGCATACTGGTCGGAGCCGTATGCCGAGAATGATTCAGGATGGGTCGGAGCCCGTCAGACACAGTGGTCGAGTCCCACAGAAGCATTCCGCATATAGTCGAAGCTGTATGGCGGAGATGACTTAGGATGGGTCGACATTAGAACGAGCGAGTACAACCTTACGACTTTAAACCCTAACCCGAAGTAGTGGAGAGGAAGGTACATCTGGATTACCCTTGTGGTGTTCAGCTGGATGATTAGGATAGGGGACGGCAATGACGGTGATTCGTCAAGAAGCCTTGAGAAGTCTGTCTAGGTGGGAAAAACCATAGGGGCCCTGGCTGAACCAGTCGGAGCTGGTCACTCAATGGTGTGGACGAAGTACCACATGATCACTAGACAAGGCGACTGACACCCCCTTGACTAAATCTTGATCAGTGAGAGGGATGCTCGAACACGGCCGGATGAGGTTATTTTATTTATTTTTCCCGGGCCATTATTTTATGAATGCATTCACTTTGCCATCCAGTAAAAGCCGGTGTGGTTAGAGATCCTGTACACCTGATTGCTTCCGACTAGGTGGATGGATTCCGAGGAGATGTAGAATCGAAACCAAAACGATTAAGCCTGAATCCTGATACTATGGACTCGAGATACGTGAACAAAGAGACTTTGACCTTGCGAGAAAAGCCGATCGAGAGACTTCGATTTTGTGAGACAAGCTGTTTAAGAAATTCGACTTTGCGAGGCGAACTGATTTATGGACTCCCTAAGTAAAGGACATAGTGTTAGATAATGCGACTATTGCATTTCATCCCCATGCATCTTGCATAATTACATGTTGTATTATTGTGCTGTGAATGTGTATTGTTGTGTGCTTGTATTGTCTTAATATTTTGCCTATCGTAAACCCACACCGTCGACGATGCGTCGTTCGGAATGCTTACTCTCTCTGTCTTTTCCCGTCCCTGTGGACTTCTGTGATGATGTCCACAGGCGACAGAGTAAGTAGATTATATTGGGAGTCGGCGTTTCACGTGATGGCCTACGGAGACACGACTGAGATGGAGTCTCGAAGGAGAAGATGGTCAAGCTCGGCTCGAGGACTCGATGGTTGATGATTCGACCCTTCTGAGGGGAAAGCGTTGGACGGAGGTCTACTGTCACAATATCTATGATCAAGTATTGTACTCCCTTACCAGGTACTTAGACATCATTAGCTGCATCCACATGTGCACCCGAAAGATGTTTTATAAAGCTGGATAATCAATATTAAGTTTTCTGGATAAACATAAAAGAGATGGGCTTTTAAAATGTGTTTTGTGAAAGCAAGTTTCAAAGTGCGATGTTTCGTAACATCTCGGTTTGGAACTTGAAAGGTTTTATGCAATGTGAGAACATGAGTTTAAATTGCAAACATAATTTGAAAATCTAAGTGTTCTCACCTTGTGTAACACTGTTTAAAAAAAAAAAATTGGCCCAAATTTTCACTACATTAATTAAAGAAATTATATTTTCAAGTTGTCAAATCGGGGTGTTACACAATTATGGATATGTTTATTGCAATTGTTTGAGAATATTTATATCATTATGTTTCATGTTATGTGATTATTTGAGTATCTATATAGTTTTATTTCAATATTGTTTGAATTATCTAAAGTTAAAGGAAACATTTCAAAATGAAATACCTCGGCCTGAAGATCGAGCATTTAGCAAATTAAATTTGTGCCTATCAAGTGGGGAAAACAACTTCTAAAGTTATTTACTTTGATAAATAACAACTAATTTATATGCTAATCTCTGTTTGATTGTTAAATGTCGTACGTGACTTAATATGTCATCTGATATTAATTTATTAGCAAGATATTGTTATTCATTCACATGAAGATGTTGGAATGAAGTTACGCACACATTTTAGTATGATAAATTGAATAAAAGTTTTTATGGTTTGAAGTAAATTGAATGTGGTATAATTGTATAAGTGGATATTTAATCAATGGAGGATATAAAATGATCGAATTTGTCCATGTATTTTTATGAAAAGATGTGGCAATAAATTTGTTATAATTGATGTTTACGTTGATTATTTGAATATTATTAGAACTCCTGAAGAGCTTACAAATGTTGTAAATTACTTAAAGAAAGAGTTTGAAATGAAGGATTTGGAAAGAACAAAATTTTGTCTTGAATTACAATGGAATATTTAATGAAATTTCGGTACATCATGAAACATATGCTGCGAAGGTAATAGTGTAATATCTCAGAGATTATTGTTCGCATCAGGGGGATAAATAAATACGCACTGCACTCTTTTTCCCTTAGTCAAGGTTTTTTCCCAATGGGTTTTCCTGGCAAGGTTTTTAACGAGGCAGCATCCAATTGCGTAAGAAGAATTATGTACTCTTTTTCCGTCGCTCATTTTTCTCATAGGGTTTTTCTTAGGAAGATTTTTTTAAAGAGGCATGTTCTCTTGATAGTCATCCAAGGGGGAGTGTTATGAACAATATAATTTGTATTTATCTAATAAGTGGATGACTCTATCATAGTTTGAGTTTATCCCTACTTTATGTTTATCTTTAGTTGAAACAAATTCATGATAGGGTCTCATCTTTTCTTATATAATATGACTCATATGTATTGTAAACTTTGCCCCAAGAAGTGAAATACAATTTCTCCCTACTTCTCTCTTCTCCTTCGATCTCTTATGTCTTCTTATTTTCATTAATTTCATAACAGTCTCAGCCTTGTATGTGTTTGTAGACAACAACTACACAGACAGAGTTTTCATCAGCGATTTTCCACCTGTTTACATTATGATCTTTTGGTTGATAGCCTAAACTATATAAAGTGTATTTATTTTTTGGTTTAAATATTTTTGTCCCAAAAATATTGAGTTGAGTTTTGACATTAGTTTTTTTGGAAGATTAAAAAAGTATGATTAATAATTAATTATATTGATTTTTCTTCAACTTGATTTAGAATGAAATATATAAAAATATGAAATAAGTAATTTGAATTATTGTTCATGAATTTGTGCAATATTACAAAATAACTATCCATCTATTACAATAAATAAAATAAACAAAATTTATCATAAAAACACTATTAGGTTTTCTCTCATATTGCGGAACAGTTCTTCAAATTTTAAGTTGGACAAATGCAGAACAATTCTTCATTAATTTCTTAAATAAGAGATGCCCTTGTTTTGTTTGAATAGATGTAGAAGTCTGAAAATAAAAACAATAACTTGAACAAAAATAAAAGGATGTTAGTGCTTACTCATGAATTATAACGAATTATATAAATAATGTAATATAATATATGAGTAAAACATGTGAAAACAACTCACGAAATTAATATTTGATCTTGCAAACATGGAAAGAACAAAAGATGAAAGATGTCACACACAAGATGACATAAACAATTGTAAAACATGCGAAAATAACTCACCAAATTTTGATTTGATCTTGATCCCGAATGAGTCAAATCCGCTGAAAAGAACAAAAGTAAAAGATGTAACACTCAAAATCAATTCAATATAATTCAGAGTAATATATAAAAAAGAAAAAAAGAAAAGGATTTTACTCACCAAATTTAAAACAAAGCATAGAAAATAACATGGAATATACCAAATGCTCCACTCTTTTAAGTTTTTAATTGTCTTGAATTTAATTTGCGAACCTTTTACATAGGATTTTGAAGACATCGATATGATTAACAATGCTTATTAATTGTTGCATCGTATGCATTGTATGCCTTTTATATTAGGAGATAATAATTATTTTAAATTTTCAATTTTTTTTGAGGATAATGATTTAATATAAAGATGATATCTTGAATATAATGATTATTTTAAATTTTAAATTTTTTTTGTTGGGATAATGATTTCACATAAAGATGATTCCTTAGTTGAGGATAATGATTTCAACAAACTGAAGATAATGATTTCACACTAAAGATAATGGATAATGATTTCACATGTAGATAATTAATTTAATTTCAAATTATAATTTTGGTTAGAGATGATGTTATCTACGTACAAACACTCTCGTGCGAGTATTCCTTAAGCGGACAAACGTGATGCCTCGAAAAAGGAAGTTTTTATAAGTATAGTAGATAGTAGATGATAAGGAATTCTTAATCATGAAGAAACCTCCACCCGCCTAGAGGAACCAATTATCATTTTCTTCTTGTGCTATTCTCTTTTCAACGCCCGGAGATTATATATAAGTTTTATACATGGTCAACTAAAGTTCTTTCATATATGTATAGCCTCCAAGAGTTTTAGTCTCTCACTCAAAGTCTTTTATGTCCTTTTTTTCTAACTTCCAAAGAGTAAGTCTGGACTTTTATATACACCACCTCACATCCTCCTGCTCTTATTAAATTTAGGCGTTGCTATTATTATTTCCCATTCATTTTTCTTAATATATATATGTGCTAAATAACTCTTTTCTTTGGCCATTGTGACACCCTCGTTTTATATCTTGAAAATAATAAATATTTCCAAATATAGAATACTTGCTATCAAAAGTTGGGACTGAAAAATTTTTCCTTTTTAATTGGTACTTGCTCAATTATAAACACTTTTAATCTGGACGAATAATTTGAATTCGGCTTAATAATACCTTAATTACGAAAAGGCTCTCGAGACAATATTTTTCTAACATACTGAAACAGTTTCGTGGTCCTTATTAAAATATATTATTTGTCTCTTGAGTTTGATCGAGTATATAAAATATAAACTTATTGCCGAATCCTTATGAATCAAAAATCAGAGTATGCGGAAGTAAGAGTAATAGTTGTGGGGCACTGCTGAAGTAAATAAAAACATCATATATATATATATATATATATATATATATCAAGATAAAACCCCACCAGTATCATCAGTAGCAAGTAACATGAGTCGAGATAGCAAGTTTTGATGAAACATATACAAACCACCTGCATAAAATAAACCTCACTCTAAGACCTCTCAAAATATATACAATATATCACAATATCCAAAAATAGAAGTCCCAGAGCAGGTCATCCATGTCCTCAGCAGCTCCTCTAATCCTCCACAGCTCTATCCCTAGGATCTAGGATCCAAAACATCTATGCTATGCAGGCTCCAATGAACCAGCAGGTCCACCTCTAGCAGAAACAGTCGGCTCGACATGCACCTCCTCCTCGTCCTCCTCCTCCACGGGTCCTCCTCGACCTCGCCTGACTGTGCAGAGACCCCACCACTGAGTCTGGGCTCTGCAGAAGCAGTCATCTCAAAATCAGTCGGACCAGGAGAAGGAGTCTCCTCAGTGACAACTCTGTGGGAGGAAGGATGAGAACGAGTGGCAGCTCTAAAACGAAAACTATGGAATCGACGCACAGGTCGAGCCGGGGGTGGTCCTCTATATGTATAAAAGGGTGGAACATGCATAGTATAGACTAAAGGAATCCTAAATCTACGAGGTCGCACCCGAACCAGAGGGTTAGGGTAGTAGAGAGTGATCTCCACCTCCCCCTCAAAGGTGGCACGGTGCTCCTCGTACGTCCATATACCACTAGGGATAGGGCGTATCTCGATGCAGGCTAGGTATCTGGCCATCACCTAAACAGGGCATAGGGAGTAAGTATACACATATACATAATTGATAAAGACTAAAATTACAAACACAAATATGTCATGGTCAGACAACAATGCAAGTACATATGAGCACACCAACTTTCAACATTATATCTCTTATAATGCAAGTGGCATGATGCATGATTTTCTATCCACAACTGAGGGCTCTAAAAGTCCATCTTGGACGTCCATCCAATACACCCTTGTTTTCCCGGAACACTGACATTCGTTCCCAGAACGTAATGTCAAACCATACTTGGATAATAAGCATCACTCCCAGAGTATGCATCACACTCCCAGAACGCATACGGTCCCATAACGCATAAAAACCAGGTCCCGGACACTAGCCACATTCCCAGAATGTGTCATCAAGTAGGTTACAATTCGGTACTCCTGGAGTACCCTCCTCATATTCCCAGAATATGATAAACGTTCCTACCAACCAAACTTCCATTCTCTATGCATGAGTGCACAATTATCAAGGTTGGTTTTATCTTTACTTTAATTACTGTGATTTAGAAATATTTCAATTTCTCTTTTGAATGATTAATTTGAGGTATGATCCTTGGCACAAAAATTCACTCTTGAATTAACTCAAAAACATGCCATTACGCTTAGATTGGGAAAAACTTAACCAATGGTACTCACTTTCACTTAAAAGACTTAACTTTTATTTTTCAGTTTCAGGTACTAATCGGTTACAGTCTCAGGCTAACCGGTTAGAATTACAGACCTGAACTGGTTTACCATTGAAATTCAGAAAACCCTTTTTCTTGAATTCTTTACCCAATCCAAAAACAAGTTTCAACATTGTTTCATACCTCAATTCCACTATTTTCATCATTCAAAAGTCTAAATCACATTCCCATTTCCAAATGAGCACAATTTCTTCTTGAAATTATCTCATTACACTAAGGTATTAACTCTCAATTTCAATCTGAACCATAACAGTATAATCAACTTATTTTCAGATTGAGTTCCAATGAAATTAAGGTCTAGATTTGAGTAAAATTGATAAGACCACAAGACTAATTTCAGAAACTCATTTTCTTTGAAATTTTACAGTATCTAACCGGTTACAAAAATCGAATAACTGGTTAGATTATGCAGTCTGCACACTGAAACATGAGATTTTGCAAACCATTCTTTTCATTACTCAAATCTAACCAATTTCAACACTCAAAAGAGTTCATATACCTTAAAATAAACATGTTTAACCACAGAAACACATTTAACTTGCATGCATTAAGTTTGATGTATCAAATTGCATAAAAACCCATATAAACACAATTCAATACCACAAAACTTATTATAAACATTTAGATTATGATTCAAGCATCAAAATCACTTGCATGCATCAACACAAAGTTGCTCAAAACAGAATTGAGCTAGAATTTGGCCTCCAAGCCTTTTTGTCTTAACACATAATGCCCTTTTTGAGTCCTTGTTGACTCAAATCCTAAATCACTTGATTTTAGTCTAAATCTAGTATAAGGTAAACTTCTCCCATACCTCTAAGTAGTTTTTGATGAGTATAACCTCTGAAACTTGAAGAAAATCCACAATCTCCCCACAAATCCTAAGTTCTGCTCTCAGCCACTATTTCCATCAACAGGGTTCAAAGATCAGAGAATATGACATGGAAATTGACCAAAGAAATTGCGGAAAACAATTAGAACTTGCTCTAGGTAACATGCACTAAGAATAGGAACAGATTTGGAACCAAAAGGGTTTGTGTGCTTACCTAAATTGAGCTTCAAAGCAAGCTCCAGAAATCAGTTTCTCAGGTTTTGCAGAACTTGGAACAGAACTTGACAAGCTTCGTACTCCTTCCACGCTCAACCTCAATCCTCAAACTTAGTATCTTTACAAAGCTCAAGATGTAAGCTTTGCAACGGTGTATAGCTCTCAGCCTCACTCTCAAAGACAATGAAGAATTTCAGCAACGAATTCAGGAACCCTAAACAGAGCCTCCACACTCAATCTCAGCAAAACAACCCTAAATTCGTCAACAACACTGCCTTAAATAGAGGGATTTCCTTGCCATGCATGCCGACGCGTGTTCTCCACTGAGTTTAGGCTGATTTCGTGGCGATTAAAGGGATTAATCAAGTGATTACTCATCAAACGCACTAATCCCAGTTTCTGGGTTCATCGTCTAATCGATTACAGGGCATTACTAACCGGTTAGGTCAGTACAAAATTTAAAAATTAATCCTTTTTAAATCTTTCCCTCCAAGAACCTTTTCAATATTACATTTAGGTCCTAAACCAAGGACAAAAATGCAATATCTATATTTTTGCATTTATTTGCCATATAAAAATATTTCCACTTATTTTTATATTTCAGGCTAATTAAATACAAAATATAAACTTGGAAAATATATATAAATTAATAATAAAACTTTATTATTAATTTCCTTATTATCCGGGAGACGAAAATTAGGGGTGTTACACTACTCCCCCACTTAAAAGGAATTTCGTCCCCGAAATTCTAGCTTACATAAACAACTCCGGATACTCTTGACGCATCTTCTCCTCTAATTCCCATGTAGCTTCAGACACGTCAGCATTTTCCCATATAACCTTAACTAAAGGTATCTCCTTTCCCCTAAGCTGCTTAACTTCACGATCTTCTATCCGGACGGGTCTGGCTTCAAAGGTAAGGTTTTCCTTCAAAGCTAGATCATCAGGTTGGATTTTCAAAATAACCGATGGGTCATGCACATATTTCTTCAACAGGGAAACATGAAAGACGTTGTGCAAATTGGATAGAGAGGGTGGTAAAGCTAGTTGATAAGCAACGGGACCAACTCTTTTAAGAATTTGGTATGGACCTATACACTTAGGTGATAACTTTCGGGTTCTCAAGGCTCTACTAATCCCTTTCATCGGAATTATCCGAAGAAACACATGGTCGCCCTCCGAAAACTCTATGGGTTTCCTTCTCTTGTCAGCATAACTCTTCTGCCGACTCTGAGCCGCTTTCATCTTTTCCTGAACCATTCTGATTTTCTCAGTTGTCTGCTGCACCATTTCCGGTCCAACCACTAAGTTCTCCCCCACATGAAACCAACATAGCGGGGTTTGACATTTCCTTCCATACAAAGCCTCAAACGGTGCCATCCCAATGCTCGCATGATATCTGTTGTTGTACGTGAATTCTGCAAGAGGTAACACTTGATCCCAACTTCCTTGTTCTTCAAGTGCACAAGCCCTCAACACATATTCCAAAGACTGAATGGTTCTCTCCGTCTGACCATCCGTCTATGGATGATACGCAGAACTCAATTTTAATCTTGTTCCCATAGCATCATGCAGACTCTTCCAGAACTGCGAAGAAAATCTGGGATCTCGATCCGACACAATACTCGAAGGCACTCCGTGAAGACGAACTACCTCCTTAATGTAGATCTGGGTAAGCTTATTCAGAGGATAGCGCATATTTATCGGAATAAAATGCGTCGACTTAGTCAACCTATCCATAATCACCCATATTGCATCATGATTTGCTACTGTCCTCGGCAAACCAGATACAAAATCCATTGAGATACTATCCCACTTCCATTGAGGGATACTTAAAGGTTGCAATTGTCCTCCTGGTTTCTGATGCTCTACCTTAGCTTTTTGGCAAACTAAGCATGAAGCCACATACTCCGCAACATCCCTTTTCAAACCAGACCACCAAAACATTTCCTTCAGATCCTGATACATTTTGGGTTATCCAGGATGCATACTCATCCGACTCTTATGTGCTTCATCAAGAATCAGTCTTATAACCTCCTGATTTCTTGGTATGCAAATCCTTGTTCTGAAACGAAGGATTCCATCCAATCCAATCTTGAAATCAAGTTCCTTCCCTTCTAAACCCAATCTCCTCTTTTCAATCAACTCCTCATCTACTTGTTGCAACTCCCGAATTCTTTCCAAAAATTCATTTGTAATCTGCAACATTCCCAACTTGATACTTGATGGTTCCACTTGCATCAACAAGCTTAAGTCTCTGAATTCCTCAATTAACGCTGCTTCCTTCACCATCATCGCACTTATGTGGATTGCTTTCCGACTCAAAGCATCTGCAACCACATTTGCTTTACCCGGATGGTAATGGAGTTTAAAGTCATAATCTTTCAAAAACTTCGTCCACCTTCTTTGCCTCATGTTCAACTCTTTTTGGTCAAACATATATTTCAAACTCTTATGGTCACTAAATACTTGGAAAGTAGTGCCATAGATATGATGTCTCCATATCTTTAAGGCAAACACGATCGCAGCCAATTCCAAATCGTGTGTCGGGTAATTCACCTCATGATTCTTCAACTGTCGTGATGCATAAGCCACTACCTTTCCTTCTTGCATCAATACACACCCCAGTCCTTGCTTAGATGCATCACAGTACACTTCAAAACTCTTATGAGGATCGGGTAAGATTAACACAGGAGACGTTGTTAATCTTTCCTTCAACTCTCGGAAACTACTTTCACACCTATCATCCCACACGAACGGTTGATCTTTCCGAGCCAACTTGGTCAAAGGCAATGCAATCTTGGAAAATCCTTCAATAAATCTACGATAGTTTCCAGCCAGCCCTAAGAAACTTCTCACATCCGTCATGTAACACCCTAATAAATATTACCCTTAATTCCCAAGTATTAAAAATGTGTACTTAAAAATTCCTTTTTAGTTTAGTAAAATCACCCGTCAAACGGACGGAGTTTTGTCTGTTTTTCGGACTTTCCAAAATTTAACCTGTATATAACATAATCCATATATATAAAATCAACAGCCAGCAGGGCTGCACCACATGCACATAACAGATAAAAGCCCCATGGGCACAAAATACAACATCCAGTGTCAGTTATCAGAGTGTAAGCGGAATATGTGTACTAGGTGCAACTAGCATGATGCTCAAAAATAGCTATGCCAAAAACAATATCCTAAGCCTGATAAAAAATATATGGACATCACAAATACATCAAAAGAATAAGGAGGCTTAGGTCACATATAGTCCTAATCCCCATAATAACCCTACTCTCCCTGTGAGGGAGAGCACTCCTGCTCGGCCGGGGGCTGTGCTAACTCAATCTCTGTACCTGAAAGATAGTAAGGGAGTGAGCATTGCACATGAAATAGAAAAGAAGTTTCTAGATAGACATAACAACTAACCAGGCCAAACACAATTAGCAATTTATTCACATAAATACAAATTCATCGCAAGCATACCATATTTTCCAATTCCATTAATTTATACATGCCGGTTCCCTTTTTAGTTAGTTCCTTTCCACCATTTGGTTCCCTTTTATTTGTTTTCCCTGTTTCCAAAGAAATCCCTTGTTAAATCCCTTACCTTTTACTTATTTTTACGGTGTATGTATGTCTCCACCAAATCGAAGGCCTACATACATACACCAATCACGATGTATGTCACCACCAAATCGAAGGCCTACATACATCGCGTTTCCATTACCATTATCTTGTCCAATTTTATTCCCTTACCTTTTTCCTTATTTTTACGGTGTATGTATGTCTCCACCAAATCGAAGGCCTACATACATACACCAATCACGATGTATGTCTCCACCAAATCGAAGGCCTACATACATCGCGTTTCCATTACCTTTACCTTGTCCAATTTTATTCCCTGTTTCCTTTATTCGTTTCCTTTTATTTACGGTGTATGTATGTCTCCACCAAATCGAAGGCCTACATACATCGCTTTTCCTTTACCGTTTACCTTATTTTATCCATTGTCCTTTCCTTTTTCCTTTTTATTTAGGGTGTATGTATGTCTCCACCAAATCGAAGGCCTACATACATACACCAATTACGATGTATGTCTCCACCAAATCGAAGGCCTACATACATCGCCCCGTTTACGTTGTATTGTCTCCCCCAAATCGAAGGCCTACAATACAACACCATTTTACGATGTATCGTCTCCCCCAAATCGAAGGCCTACGATACATCACCATGCTCATCCAATGTTAGTTGTCCATATTATATGTCATTAATTTGTCTACCAATTCCATTTAGTATTTACAAAATCACTCCAAGCACAAGCACCATCATATTTATAATCAAATAACCACAATTCACTTTTCACATAAACAATTAGAATACAAATAATAACAAACATCACCTTTCATGTAATCATGCAACACCCACATTTCTTTTTCACTTGTCCAAATTATTGATTTAAAATCCTAAATTAGGGGTTCATGCCATTTAATTTTCCTCCATAAAAACCTAACCTTATTCTCTAATTCTTAGAGTTCCATAATTAATAATTAAGCCTAATTTCAACATTTTTCCTTAGTTTCTAAATTGGGGTTTCTAATTTCCTACCCTAACACATAAACTCCTGGCCAACCATTATATCTAAATACAAACCCTTTCCTAGAACAAGCCAATGCTCACTATATCCACCCCCTTACCTTAACCAAGGAGAGGAAGAGCGGAAAACCCAAGCCTTCGCTCCGCACGCTCCCAAAACGAAGAGCTCCCAAGCCAAAAAGATAGGGAGAATGATGATAACCTTCTCTAAGCCAAAGGAATGGAATAATGATGAGATTATTTCCCCATTCAAAGAGAAATTCGAATTTCCCCAAAGGGAGGAAAGAGAGAGAGAAAAAACCAAACTTAGAGGGAGAGAGGAACTTCATGAATCATGAATACTTACGTGGAGAGACCAAGAGAGACTTGATGGTGGACCTTGGAGTGATTCCCTTGAAGCTTGATGGATTTGGGATGAGAGATTGGGTGCCCTAGAGAGAGAAATTTCGTGCATTATGGCCAAAATCACGCGTGAACGACCTTTATTTTTTTCCACTGCAGGGTCGTTTAATCGATTATTAATCGATTAAGGGTTTCCACCCCAGAGGACCTTAATCGATTAAATTTCAGTTTAATCGATTAAGCTACTCAGTTTTTCAGCACCCATACTTTGGAAAGCCATAACTTCTTCGTTAACCGTTGGATCTTCCTCAAATTTTGACACAGGCTTCCTCACATATCCTACTTCACATCCAACGGTGGAATTTGTATTTTAAGCTACCAATCTTGTTATTCTCATTCCCCAATTTCCTATGTTTTAAACTTCAATTTACATGCCTAAATGGCCAATTTTCTAGCTTATTTCATAATTGCTTCTATCCTAAGGCTATCAACACACAATTTATACTAAGAATTAAATTTAGGATGTTACAATCCTCTCCCACTTACCAGAATTTCGTCCTCGAAATTCAGCTGTCCTGAAACAACTGAGGATAAGACTCCTTCATCTTGCTCTCCAGCTCCCAAGTAGCCTCTTCCACGTTGTTTCTGTTCCAAATCACCTTCACCAATGGAATTTCCTTGCCCCGGAGCTGCTTAATCTGCCTGTCCTCAATTCTGATCGGGAGGATCTCAAAAGTAAGGTTCTCCTTCAATGGCAAATCGTCAGCTGCTACCACATGGGAGGGGTCATGAATGTACTTCCTCAGCTGGGAAACATGAAATACACCATGAAGTCTAGACAAGTGTGGAGGCAAAGCAATCCTGTACGCCAAAGGTCCAACTCTCTCCAGAATCTCATAAGGTCCAACAAACCTCGGAGTCAGCTTCTTTGACTTGATTGCTCGACCAATGCCAGTGGTAGGGGACACCCTAAGAAACACATGATCACCCACATCAAACTCTAGGGGTCTCCTACGCTTACCTGCATAGCTCTTTTGCCTGTCTTGAGAAGTCTTCATCTTATCCTTAATCATCGCGATCTTCTCTGTAGTTTCTTGCACCAACTCTGGCCCAGTCAACAAGTTCTCCCCAATCTGGAACCAACAAAGAGGCGTTCTACACTTCCTTCCATAGAGTGCCTCAAAAGATGCCATGCCAATACTGGAGTGAAAGCTGTTGTTGTAAGTAAATTCCGTCAATGGTAACAACTGCTCTCAACTACCAGCTTGCTCTAGAACACAAGCCCTCAACAGATCCTCCAAAGTCTGAATAGTACGCTCGGACTGCCCATCAGTTCGAGGATGATAGGCTGTACTAAACCTCAATTTAGTACCCAAAGCCTGCTGAAGACTCTGCCAAAATCTGGATAGAAACCGCGGATCACGATCAGACACAATACTCGAAGGCACACCATGAAGCTTCACTATGTCCCGAATATACAACTGTGTCAGCTTCTCCAGTGTGTAATTCTTATGGATCGGAATAAAGTGAGCACACTTTGTTAAACGGTCGACAACAACCCATACACCATCACAACCTGCAGTAGTTCTAGGTAGACCCGTCACAAAGTCCATGGCTATGCTATCCCACTTCCATTCAGGAATGTCAAGTGATCGCAACGGACCACCTGGCTTTTGGTGCTCAATCTTCACCTTCTGACAAGTCAAGCAGTGAGACACATGGTCGGCCACATCAGACTTCAACCCTGGCCACCAATAGATCCTCTTCAAATCCTGATACATCTTTGTTGTACCGGGATGGAAGCTCGGTTTTGTTTGGTGAGCTTCCCACAATATGTCTCTTCGAATCTGGAAGTCCATTGGGACACATATTCTACCTCTGAATCTGATGATTCCATCTGCACCCTTGATGAAATCAGGTTCCTCTTTACTTGCTGCTCCTTCTAACAACTTCTGGAGTTCTTCATCATCTGCTTGCCTTTCCTTTATCAAATCCATCAACTCACTAGTAACCTGCAACATTTCCAGAACAATACTCTTCTCTTTCACCAGCATGTTCAAGTTAAGATCACTAAACTCCTGAATTAGCTGCATCTCCTTCACCATCAAGTTGCTAACATGAAGGGTTTTACGACTCAATGCATCGGCCACCACATTAGCTTTACCCGGATGGTATTGAAGATGGAAATCATAATCTTTCAGGAACTCCATCCATCTCCTCTGTCTCATATTCAACTCCTTTTGATCGAAGAGATAACGGAGACTCTTGTGGTCACTGAACACCTCAAACTTTGTTCCATACAAGTAATGTCTCCAAATTTTCAAAGCAAACACCACAACTGCTAATTCCAAGTCAAGAGTCGGATAATTCTGCTCATGCTGTCGCAACTGCCTAGATGCATAGGCCACAACTTTTCCTTGTTGCATAAGTACACAACCCAAGCCTAGCTTCGAAGCATCACAATACACATCAAAGGATTGGGTTGGTTCCGGCAAGGTCAGAACCGGTGAACTCGTCAATCTCTTCTTCAGATCTAAGAAACTGCTCTCACATTGCTGTGACCATTGATAAGGGACCTCTTTCCTGGTTAACATTGTCAATGGGAGAGCCAGTTTGGAGAAACCTTCAATGAATCTCCGATAGTAACCTGCCAATCCCAGAAAGCTTCTGATTTCTGTGACTATTGTGGGCCTCTCCCACTTTAACATTGCTTCCACCTTGGAGGGATCCACATCAACTCCCTGTGCGGAAATCACATGTCCCGGAAAAAGGACTTCATCCAACCAAAAGCTACATTTAGACAGCTTGGCATACAACTGCTTTTCTTTGAGGACCTGCAGCACAATCCTCAAATGTTCTTCATGTTCATCCGGACTCTTAGAATAAATCAGGATGTCATCGATGAACACAATGACAAAAGAATCCAAGTATGGCATGAAGATCCTATTCATGTAGTCCATGAATATTGCAGGAGCGTTGGTCAAACCGAAGGGCATCACCACATACTCAAAGTGCCCGTAACGTGTCCTGAAAGCAGTTTTTGGAATGTCCTCTTCACGGATGCGGATCTGATGGTATCCCGATCGGAGGTCAATCTTAGAGAATACTGATGCACCCCTCAACTGATCCAACAAATCATCAATGCGAGGGAGCGGATATTTGTTCTTTACCGTCACTGCATTCAATTGCCTGTAATCAGTGCACATCCGAAGGCTACCGTCCTTCTTCTTGACAAAGAGGATCGGAGCACCCTAGGGTGATACACTTGGCCTGACAAGTCCCTTTGCTAATAGATCCTCCAACTACTTCTTCAATTCTTCCAATTCCGGAGGCGCCATTCTGTAAGGTGCAATAGAAATTGGACCTGTACCAGGCTTCAGATCAATACTAAACTCAACTTCTCTTCTTGGAGGCAATCCGGGAATCTCCGTAGAAAAGACTTCCGGAAACTCACGGACCACAGGAATTTGACTTACATCAGAAACTTCATCAACTTCCATGGCAGACAGAGTAGAATCACTAAAGATGACTGCTTTCTTACGACAGTCAATAAGAACATGATGCTGAGCCATCCAGTCCATACCCAGGATAACATCTAATCTAGTCAAAGGCAGACAAATGAGATTGATTTTGAATTCCCGCTCCAAGACTCGGAGTGGACAATCCAAACACATTTGAGAAGTAATAACTGAAGAATTCGTAGGGGTAGATACCGACAACTTATAAGGCATTTCTATAGTAGACAACCCTAGTCTCTTCATGCATTCCATAGAAATGAATGAATGAGATGCACCACAATCAAACAAAACATCACAAGAACTGCCATTAACATGACATATACCTCTGATCAGCTCATCCTCATCTATCACCTCTTCGCCATCTAGAGTGTACACCTTGCCCTTCCGCATTGACTGACTCCCACCAGATTTCTGTGCACTAGCCACATTGACCTCTCTCTTCACAGTATTTTTAGGGTAGTTGGAAAAAAAATGACCGGCCTATCCACATAAGTAGCAGAGTCCATCCCTTCGACCCATATTCCAGCATACTCCCCTGTGTTGCCTCCCACAATGTGTACATGTAGGAACAGGACCAAGAGTTACTGCAGATTGCCCTGCTCCTCTAGGGACTGAAGGTCTAGGATTAGAATAAGGACCAGATTTCTGCATAGGACCCTTGCCCCTAATAGGACCAGCCAATTTCTGAGATGCCTTGCTTCGCTCCTCTACTTGTTCCTGCTTGAGAGAATCTTCATAAGCACTGGTCATGTTCACTAGTTGAGAGAGATTAGAGATTCCTTGATAGACAAAGACTGTTTTGATCTTGGAATTGAGACCAGCCTCAAACTTGATACACTTAGTGCATTCATCTGCATCCCTGTAGCTTCCAGAATAACGAATGAGGTCCTCGAATTGAGCTGCATATTCTCCAACACTGAGGTTCCCTTGCTTTAGCTCAAGAAAAGCCACCTCCTTCTCCCTTCTTACATTTTCCGGGAAATACTTTCCCAGAAAACGGACCTTGAAAAGGTCCCATGAAATGAACTCATTAGCTGCTTCCAAGCCTCTCCTCTGTTGGTCCCACCAATGTTCCGCCTCACCAATCAGCACATACTCCACTAGTTGCATATACTGGTCACCCGGTAGTTGTAGCGAGCGAAGAACCTTCTCCATCTCCTGGAGCCAGCTTTGAGCTCCATCGGGGTTGTAAACCCCTTCAAACTTCGGTGGATCGCTTTTTCGAAAGCGGCCCATCCAGTCAATCTCCACTGGTGGTGGAGGAGGAGGTTGTAGTGCAGCTGCTGCAGCTGCCGCAGCTACTGCAATGTTTTGGGCTTGGTTCTGTTGCAGATTTGAAAGATTCTCAGCTTGTTGCTGCTGAGCTTGGGCTTTGTTCTGCTGCAATTGAACCAGAGTTTCGAGAATTGCAGCAATCCTATCATTGTCAGCCCGTCTCCCTGCCATACTGTCGAGTCATGGAAGGAAAATCAGTTAATGATAGAATAAGTAAACAAAACTACTAATATCCTACAACTTCACTTAGACACTAAACTAAGTACTTGGGTTACTCGCTCGGTGAGTAACCATAGGAGTAGTGAGTTCATACTCAAAAGGCCGAGGGAAACTGCTCTGATACCATAAATGTAACACCCTAATAAATATTACCCTTAATTCCCAAGTATTAAAAATGTGTACTTAAAAATTCCTTTTTAGTTTAGTAAAATCACCCGTCAAACGGACGGAGTTTTGTCTGTTTTTCGGACTTTCCAAAATTTAACCTGTATATAACATAATCCATATATATAAAATCAACAGCCAGCAGGGCTGCACCACATGCACATAACAGATAAAAGCCCCATGGGCACAAAATACAACATCCAGTGTCAGTTATCAGAGTGTAAGCGGAATATGTGTACTAGGTGCAACTAGCATGATGCTCAAAAATAGCTATGCCAAAAACAATATCCTAAGCCTGATAAAAAATATATGGACATCACAAATACATCAAAAGAATAAGGAGGCTTAGGTCACATATAGTCCTAATCCCCATAATAACCCTACTCTCCCTGTGAGGGAGAGCACTCCTGCTCGGCCGGGGGCTGTGCTAACTCAATCTCTGTACCTGAAAGATAGTAAGGGAGTGAGCATTGCACATGAAATAGAAAAGAAGTTTCTAGATAGACATAACAACTAACCAGGCCAAACACAATTAGCAATTTATTCACATAAATACAAATTCATCGCAAGCATACCATATTTTCCAATTCCATTAATTTATACATGCCGGTTCCCTTTTTAGATAGTTCCTTTCCACCATTTGGTTCCCTTTTATTTGTTTTCCCTGTTTCCAAAGAAATCCCTTGTTAAATCCCTTACCTTTTACTTATTTTTACGGTGTATGTATGTCTCCACCAAATCGAAGGCCTACATACATACACCAATCACGATGTATGTCTCCACCAAATCGAAGGCCTACATACATCGCGTTTCCATTACCATTATCTTGTCCAATTTTATTCCCTTACCTTTTTCCTTATTTTTACGGTGTATGTATGTCTCCACCAAATCGAAGGCCTACATACATACACCAATCACGATGTATGTCTCCACCAAATCGAAGGCCTACATACATCGCGTTTCCATTACCTTTACCTTGTCCAATTTTATTCCCTGTTTCCTTTATTCGTTTCCTTTTATTTACGGTGTATGTATGTCTCCACCAAATCGAAGGCCTACATACATCGCTTTTCCTTTACCGTTTACCTTATTTTATCCATTGTCCTTTCCTTTTTCCTTTTTATTTAGGGTGTATGTATGTCTCCACCAAATCGAAGGCCTACATACATACACCAATTACGATGTATGTCTCTACCAAATCGAAGGCCTACATACATCGCCCCGTTTACGTTGTATTGTCTCCCCCAAATCGAAGGCCTACAATACAACACCATTTTACGATGTATCGTCTCCCCCAAATCGAAGGCCTACGATACATCACCATGCTCATCCAATGTTAGTTGTCCATATTATATGTCATTAATTTGTCTACCAATTCCATTTAGTATTTACAAACTCACTCCAAGCACAAGCACCATCATATTTATAATCAAATAACCACAATTCACTTTTCACATAAACAATTAGAATACAAATAATAACAAACATCACCTTTCATGTAATCATGCAACACCCACATTTCTTTTTCACTTGTCCAAATTATTGATTTAAAATCCTAAATTAGGGGTTCATGCCATTTAATTTTCCTCCATAAAAACCTAACCTTATTCTCTAATTCTTAGAGTTCCATAATTAATAATTAAGCCTAATTTCAACATTTTTCCTTAGTTTCTAAATTGTGGTTTCTAATTTCCTACCCTAACACATAAGCTCCTAGCCAACCATTATATCTAAATACAAACCCTTTCCTAGAACAAGCCAATGCTCACTATATCCACCCCCTTACCTTAACCAAGGAGAGGAAGAGCGGAAAACCCAAGCCTTCGCTCCGCACGCTCCCAAAACGAAGAGCTCCCAAGCCAAAAAGATAGGGAGAATGATGATAACCTTCTCTAAGCCAAAGGAATGGAAGAATGATGAGATTATTTCCCCATTCAAAGAGAAATTCGAATTTCCCCAAAGGGAGGAAAGAGAGAGAGAGAAAACCAAACTTAGAGGGAGAGAGGAACTTCAAGAATCATGAATACTTACGTGGAGAGACCAAGAGAGACTTGATGGTGGACCTTGGAGTGATTCCCTTGAAGCTTGATGGATTTGGGATGTGAGATTGGGTGCCCTAGAGAGAGAAATTTCGTGCATTATGGCCAAAATCACGCGTGAACGACCTTTATTTTTTTCCACTGCAGGGTCGTTTAATCGATTATTAATCGATTAAGGGTTTCCACCCCAGCGGACCTTAATCGATTAAATTTCAATTTAATCGATTAAGCTGCTTAGTTTTTCAGCACCCATACTTTGGAAAGCCATAACTTCTTCGTTAACCGTTGGATCTTCCTCAAATTTTGACACAGGCTTCCTCACATATCCTACTTCACATCCAATGGTGGAATTTGTATTCTAAGCTACCAATCTTGTTATTCTCATTCCCCAATTTCCTATGTTTTAAACTTGAATTGACATGTCTAAATGACCAATTTTCTAGCTTATTTCATAATTGCTTCTATCCTAAGGCTATCAACACACAATTTATACTAAGAATTAAATTTAGGATGTTACACGTCACAGTCTTAGGCTGTTCCCAGCTTAGCACTGAACTCACCTTTGCTGGATCCACCGCAATTCCTTCCTTAGAGATTACATGCCCTAGAAACTTCACTTCATTCAACCAAAACTCACATTTCGTAAGTTTGGCGTATAACTGCTTCTCCTTCAGGACTTTTAACACTATCCTGAGATGTTCTTCATGCTCCTCTGGACTTTTAGAATAGACCAGAATATCATCTATAAACACCACTACGAATAAATCCAGATAAGGTCTAAAGACCCGGTTCATATAATCCATGAAAATAGCAGGTGCATTAGTCAATCCGAACGGCATCACAACATACTCATAATGACCGTATCGAGATCGAAATGCAGTCTTGGGTATATCTTCCTCCTTTATCCTGATCTGATGATAGCCCGATCTCAGATCAATCTTGGAAAATACTGCAACTCCCCTAACTTGATCCATAAGGTCATCAATCCTTGGCAAAGGATACATATTCTTAATGGTGACCTTATTCAACTGTCTGTAATCCACACACATCCTCATACTCCCATCCTTCTTCTTTACAAACAGTAACGGAGCTCCCCAAGGCGAAACACTTGGCCTGATCATCTGCTTCTGCAGCAATTCCTCTATATGCTTTTTCATTTCTGCCATTTCCGGTGGTGCCATTCTATAAGGAGCAATAGAGATGGGACCAGCTCCCAGAACCATATCAATCCCAAACTCTATTTCTCGCTTCGGAGGTAATCTTGGTATCTCTTCAAGAAATACTTCCGTAAATTCCCTCACCACAAGAATCTCTTCTATCGGCATCGATTCTTCTTCTCCGGTAGTAGAGAATAAACACATATAACCTTCAGGTTCAAGGGTTCTATATTGGATTGTCTTTCTCTCACAATTGATGATCACTTGGTTCTTCATCAGCCAATCCATACCCAAGATCACATCTAATTGTAACTTAGGGAGACAAACCAAATCTACTTTAGAGACACGACCCAAGATTTCAACATTACACCCTAAGCAAACCTTAGAGGTAAAAATAGGTATCCCAGTAGGGGTATCTATACTAAGATAGCAAGGCGAATCGGAAACAATAAGATTCATCCTATTCACACATTCAGGAGAAACAAAAGAATGTGTAGCTCCAGAATCAAACATCATCTTGCAAGGTTGAGCATTAAGCAAAAAGTTACCTTGCACGAGATTCGGGGTTTCGGTTGCTTCATTACCACTCAGGGTAAACACTCTTCCTTGTACCACAGACTTGCCAGCAGATCCTTTTGCATCACCTTTTGCGGGCTCTCTGCAATCACGAGCAAAATGACCTTGCTTTCCAAATTTGAAACATCCTCCTGTGGACCAGCAGAATTGACCATGATGATAACGCCTACACTTCTCACAATAAGGATCATTATCGCGAGACTTGCTCTTGTTATCCATCACAGCTTTGCTCTTGCCCTTGTTCTTCTGAGAATATGGACCATTATTCCGGTGATCAAATCTCTTCTTCCTCAGTGGTCCATAGTTCTGTCCACTCCCCTTTCCTTGACTTCCTATCAGCTCAGCCTTCTTGTCATCCTCATACATTCTGCACATATCCACAAGTGCAGGAAAACTCTGAATCTTCTGGTAACTGAAAATAGATTTCAGCTCCGGTATCAGCCCACCTTCAAACTTAACACACTTACTCCTTTCATCAGGGTTATTCAAGTAGTAGGGAGAATATTTTATCAGCTCCTCAAATCTGGCAACATATTCTCCTACACTCATATCCCCCTGCTTCAATTGCATGAATTCTACCTCCTTCTTTCTCCTTAAATCCTCTGGAAAGTATTTATTAAGGAATTTATCCATAAACACTCCCCAATTGATTGCTCTCCTTTCAAAATTCAGCAATTGAACAATGTGATCCCACCAGTTCTCAGCTTCCCTATGGAGCATGTAAACTGCATAGGTTACCTTCTGCTCATCAGAACAATCCAAAGTTCTGAAAATCTTGTTGATCTCGTACAACCACTTATTTGCCTCATCAGGTTTGTATCCTCCTTCAAACCTTGATGGATTGCACTTTCTGAATTCCGACAGAGTCTTAGCATCATGATTCGCCACATTGCCAACATGTGGGTTACCAGCTCGCCCTTGAGGTGGCTGCTGTTGCTGCTGCTGTTGCATGCCCTCCAGTACCGTCGTAATACGTTCTAACATTTCGTTCGTATAATTTCTATTTCTGGTTGCCATAGAAAGACCTGCACTATGGGCTTTGGGTCACTAAAAGGTCATTAAAACATAAGCACTACTAGCTTACTCAACCATCTTACTCAAATATATATTCAAATAACATTGAATACCATACTTAGCTGCATCATCGGGGCCATGAGGGACAGGACCAATGCTCTGATACCACCAAACGTGTGACACCCTCGTTTTATATCTTGAAAATAATAAATATTTCCAAATATAGAATACTTGCTATCAAAAGTTGGGACTGGAAAATTTTTCCTTTTTAATTGGTACTTGCTCAATTATAAACACTTTTAATCTGGACGAATAATTTGAATTCGGCTTAATAATACCTTAATTACGAAAAGGCTCTCGAGACAATATTTTTCTAACATACTGAAACAGTTTCGTGGTCCTTATTAAAATATATTATTTGTCTCTTGAGTTTGATCGAGTATATAAAATATAAACTTATTGTCGAATCCTTATGAATCAAAAATCAGAGTATGCGGAAGTAAAAGTAATACTTGTGGGGCACTGCTGAGGTAAATAAAAACATCATATATATATATATATGTAACACCTAAATTATTTTCCCATAATTACCCTTAATATTAAAATAGCGACATGAAAATTTCTTTTTAAAACATTTGATTAGTTTCATTTCATAAGAAAAACTCGCAATCATATGATTTGCTTATGAAGATTCCCCGTGAAATTGGACGGAGTTTTCTTTGTTTGAAAGGCATTTCCCAAAATATTACTTTAACCTGTAAAATTTATCCGAAGCAAATTTAAATTCATCAGCGGCCAGCAGGGCCCAAAATGTTGATTAGTCCACTCAGAACATTGGTTCCAAAGAAATGCAAATAACTTCTCAAACTTAGTTTTCAAAAAATACAAAGTAATTGAAATACAATAAAGCTTCCCAAAATAACCCATGACCGATAGATGGTCGCTAAATAGTAAATACATTCCACGTGGTGGAATGTACTCCTGCTCGTCCAGACCTGTGTATGCTCCTTCGGTACCTTTAAAAATATAGCAAGAAGGGTAGCATTACACAGTACTAAGGAAAATAGCTTCTAAGAAGCATAGCTGACAAACTAGGCCCTATCACAATAAAGACTATATATTGATCTAGCATTCGTTTTCAGGTAATTACATACAAGTTCATTTTCGACAACTTAAGCCTTATGTCCATACTTCCTTCCTAGCAATCCTACATTCAACCTTAAGTTACTTTTCAATTCGTTAAATTCACATTTCACTTTCAATTTGTCCCTGGTCACGACCTACAGCGTCCGCACTCACGTGCTGGTACGACTTACTGAGCCCGGGTATGTTACTTTTCATTCTCCCCTGGTCACGACTTACTGCGTTCGCACCTATGCGTGATCACGTCTCACTGCGTCCGGGTATATTTCATTTACATTCTCCCCTGGTCACGACCTACTGCGTTCGCACCTACATGCGCGATAACATCTTACTGCGCCCGGGTAACTCTCCCCTGGTCACGACCTACTGCGTTCGCACCCACATGCGCGATAACATCTTACTGCGCCCGGGTAACTCTCCCCTGGTCACGACCTACTGCGTTCGCACCCACATGCGCGATAACATCTTACTGCGCCCGGGTAACTCTCCCGGTTACAACCGGTTTGCATCACTAGGATTTTAATGCTCCTGCCAGGCATTTGGAACACCCAAGGGTCTCTCGCTCAATCAGGACTTTCACACCCAAAAGGCTTCACCCTGTCAAGCTATGCTATCATAAATTCCACATAACATTGTACATTTCAATTATTTGATTTCATTCTCGTTTTCACATTTCCAACACATATTATATCAATTAATTCGGCAGTGAATTAAGTCTTGGTGCATTGACGCCTAACAGGGCATTTGGACCTAATGGGAATTTGGCCTGGTAAGCACTTGGCCCTTGGGAATTTGGTACATCCGGCAGGGGCACCTAGTCTATCAATGCACCGATACTCAATTCAACTGCACTTTCCATTATCATTTAATTCATATATGATTTCCATTCTTTGCCTTGGTTTCTATTTAACATCACATCACAATCATTTAACAAAATAAGCACCTATATTATAAACATCACCAAATCACATGTCATGAATATTCAAGCACAAACATCATTTCTGTAACATCCCAAATTTAATTCTAATAATAATTAGAATAATAGTAAGATTTGGAAGTAAGGACTATCCTAAAAGGGATATAAAATGATGGAATAGGAGTTCTTTGAGTGCCATAAAGGAGTCAAGGATCATTGGCATCGAAAAGCGAATTCAAAGAAGACCAAACGAGGGTTAAAAGCAGTGTTTTCGGTGTTTTAAATTCGCTAACTTGGGAAATTAAAAATAAAAGATTTAAGACTCAAAACACAATTCCCACCGTTGGATATGAAGGTATGATTTTTAGGAAGTTGCTCCTCAAATTTGAACAAGATCCGACGGTGAACGAAGAAGTTATGGCTATTTGAAGTTGGGAGAAAATAGCTGAAAAATAGAAAAATGAAGTAGCAGTATCTGTGATTTTCGCTTAAGCGAAATTACTCCAGTGACAACACGAATTGGGTTCGCTTAAGCGACCAAATTTCGCTTAAGCGAAATTACTTCGATCTGCAACATTAAAAACGCGTTTTGGGGCTGAAAACCCCCATTCCAACCCCACTTTCTCTCTCCCTCCGACCTCCCTCCCTCCTCCACCTTCCATCGGACCACCGCCGCCCCTCAACCACCCAAAACCGCCTCCCAACCACCACCTATCATCACCTTCCTCCTCCATCTCTCCCTCTCTTCCCTCACTTCCCATTGCTCTCTCTTTCTCCTTCCTTCTCATCACTTACTCTCTCCCTCTGCCGGCCACCACCCACCCAGCTGCCGCCGCCACCTCCACCACGAGCCACCATCTCTATCCCCCATCACCACCATCATATTTCTCTCTCCCTCTTCCCCTTTAGCTTGGTCTCTCTCTCTCCCCCTCTCTTCTCTCCCTTGTCGGCCGCCACAACCGCCGCCTGAGACCACCGTCGTCGTGGCCGCCGATCAAACCACCACAACCACAACTCCTCCTTCATCCCTTTTCCTCTCACACCCACGATCTCTCTCTCTCTCCACGGATCTCACCGGCGCCATTATCGACCCATGATCGTGCCGGGCTCGTGTCGGGAACCTCGAAGCTCACAGCTCTTGCCTCGGTCCAGTCACGACCGTTCCCGCCAACAAGGAGCAACATCGTCGCCGAGCTAAAATCCAGGTTTTATTTAAAAAGCCCGAGGTAAGAGGGTTCGCGTTACCTTTACTTAAGAAGTAAATTCTAGGATGCTATAGTGGTAGCTGAGAATAGGGTAATTAAAAAGTATGTAAATGAACCTTAGGATAACCCTCGTGGATATAAAGGAAGTAAATAAAATTGTTAATAGAAACCACACTTTAGGGAATAAAAGGAATGAGCGTAGAATAAGGCCCGGAACGAATAAGCGTAATTAGAATATTAAAATAGTTAGAATAAAACAAAAACGTGAGCAATCATAAAAATAAGACCATAGGGGAAGTAAAAGGACAAAAAGGGGTAAACGAAATAGACGAAAGAGAGAGTAGAATTAATGAATTAAAAGATAATAAGTATAATAGTACCCGAAGAGTAAAGTGAGGTAAAGAGGAATTAGTTAAGGAGAACCAATGAAACGTGAGAGTAAAAGAATATAGAGTAATGGTGATAGGCGAGGAGAGAAAGGTTATTAAAACTAAATGTAAGGTAAAAGAGGAGTTAAAATACGAAAACCATAAGGAAGCACGGAGGGGACTAAGTTAAGAGTTGTTGGGTAATAATGGAATGGAAACAAAATACTAAACTAAATTTTAAATACAAGTAGGTAATAAGTAAAGAATTCAATGAAAAGATAATAATACAAGGAGAGGGAATGTAATAGCGGTAGATAAATAGAGTACAGTACTATTATGGGGAAAATGAGTGAATAAGTAAATAATAGTGTGAGAGTGAGGAATCATAGAATTAATTAAGGATTTGCAAATGGGAATTTAAAATATAATGACTATACTAAAGTAAAGTTGAATAAGAGCGAGAGTAATTAGTAAAAAGAAAGAGATTAAAGTAGAAAACGTAGGAAAAATGTGATAAGTCATAAATGAAAATAAAGAGTAAAAGATTGAGTTAAGCATAAAAGAGTTACTTATATTATAATAAGAGAAAAGATAAATAATGAAGAAAGAAAAGAGAATGGCTGATGGTTTGTTGGACTCAGTCGTAATAAAAAGAAAAGAATGGTAACGATGGCAGGCGGGCGGAAGTCACTGTCATCACTAAAAGGAATGAAAAGAAAGAATGGGTTCGACAGCAGGCGGACGGAAGTCCCTGTTATCACTAAAAGAAATAAAGAAAAAGAATGAATTCGATGACAGGTGGACGGAAGTCCCTGTTATCACTAAAAGAAATAAAAGGAAAGAATGAATTCGATGACAGGAGGACGGAAGTCCCTGTTATCACTAAAACAAATAAAAGAAAGGAATGTTTTCGATGACAGGCGGGCGGTAGCCACTGTCACCAATAAAGAGATAAAGGAATAATAAAGGTAAACGGCTGATGGTATGTTGGACTCAGTCATAAGGAAAAAGGAAAAGATAAAGAAAAGGAAAAAGTAAAAGAAAAGGAAGAGAAGAAGAAAAAAGAAAATGAAAAGAAAATGAATAATGAAAAAGGGGAAATCCTAGCGCTCTATACCGTACGGTTGGCTGGGGCTGGACTACCTAATGAAAAATGGAAAAAGAATAAAGAATAGGAAAGAAAGAACGAAAAGGGAATCAATAATTAAAAGAATGTGAGAATAAGTGAAGAACTAAAAGAGATTAATTATATGAATAACTATGAATAAAATGTATTTATAATTATATAGGCTTAGTTATTTGCTATGTCTTCTTTTAGGATTTATCTTTTTAAGTCCTGTGTAATGCTACCCTTCTTGATATAATTTTACAGGTACGGAAGCGGAGCTTACACTGTTGCGGGCCGAACTGGAAACTCTCCACCACGTGGAGTGAATTTGTGATACCCTGAGTGAATTTTATTATGTTAAAAACTGTTATTTTTGTAATTTATAATATGTGTAGTTATATGCCCTGAGACTGGTACTAATCGGGCGTTAGGATTTGAACTGGTTTTTAATATGTTGTGTTTATGTTTTTAAACAATTATGGACTGACAGGTTTTATGAAGAAATTTTTTGGGAAGTCCGAAAAACAGAGGAAACTCTGCCGGATTTTCGTAAATCCTTTCTTAAGAAATCAATTTCTAAAATGAATTTTTAAACTCTGATTTTATTAAAACTTAAAATTAACTACATAAAGTGAGGATGTTACATTTATGGTATCAAAGCAGTTTCCCTCGGCCTTGGAGTGTGGAATCACAACTCCTATGGTTTACTCACCAATCGAGTGACCAAATGTTAGTGTCAAGTCTTAGAATAGGCGAATAGGTACACTTAGATTGAGAATTGTTTAGTTAACTGTGGAATAATGTAATCTTTTTCAGAACTCAGTCACCATACCCCGGAGACGTACACAGGATGAAAGGATGGCTGCTATACTAGAAAATCTGGTCCAAATGAATCAGAATCAGGCTGAAACAGCAGCAGCTGCCGCAGCAGCAGCAGCTGTCGCAGCAGCAGCAGCCTCCACACTCCACCAACCATCAGGCCCAATTGGCATCGATTGGCTAGCTAGATTCAGGCAGAACGATTCGCCCAAGTTTGAAGGTGGCTACAATCCGGATGCAGCCCAGAGATGGCTCCAAGAATTGGAGAAGATTTTCCGCACGATTTCACCGCCTGCGGAGCAGATAGTTCTTTTGGCGGCGTACATGCTCACTAGAGAAGCCGAATATTGGTGGGAGCGTGTACGAAGGGAAATGGAGATCGCTAACCAGGAGATCACCTGGGATGTGTTCAGAATCAGGTTCCTAGGGAAGTACTTTCCGGAAGATGTCCGCCGAGAAAAAGAGATGGCATTCCTGAACTTAATACAGGGAAGTATGTGCGTTGGAGAATATGCCGCACACTTCGAAGACCTCATCCGGTATTCTGGGAGCTATAGGGATGCTGATGAACGAACTAAATGCATCAAGTTCGAAGCAGGACTTCGCACTGAGATCAAGGTAGCTTTTGAATTCCAGAACATAGATAATTTGGCCCAACTGGTGAATATGGCTAGCACTTATGAGAAGGGATTGAGGAGGAAGACATCCGAGGATAGGAACAGGATGATACAGTGGGCTGAAGGTTCTAGCAGAGGCAGGGTACCGGCTCAGGAATCCGATACACATGCCGACATTAACGCTATGGCAATAGTGCCAATGGACACGGCTCCAGACGTGAATGCTCCAAGACCTAGATTACCCTGTCCAGAGTGTGGAAAACCCCACAGGCGTTTGTGTATGCGGCTGAAGCAGCACAAGAAAGAGGGTCTTTGCTACCAATGTGGGCAACCAGGACACATTGGGGCTAATTGTCCCGAGCGCACCGGGCGAGAGAATTAGTAAACCGGCTCGAGGTAATTTTTCTATATCAATAATGTATCAACTGTTTACCTACAAAATTCTATATATAGGTTAAACGCGTTTAGTGTAACCAAGAAGAAATCGATAGGTGTTAAGACCTTAGCTAGAAGTTCCACCAAACACATATGATGATATTGTCACTGGTAGAGAGTAAGGTTAGAACTGATCACTCTAACTCTTGCATCTGCTAGAGGATGATACCACCAACAAACCTGACAATGATATTTCCATTGATAGATGTAAGATTGGGATTGATCACCTCGATGTTTGCACCTATAGGTGATCGATGTCATTGACACATTTCATCTAAAACCGAAATAATCAAATTAATAAGTTTTAAAGTAGACCCCTAGAAGGAACAGAGCTAAACCGAGAAGAGTTCCTTCTGAACTCTTTGCATAGCATTAAAGAGTGGAGTGAAAAAGTGTAAAATCCTTGAGAGACTCGAGCGAACCTTATAGCTATTCCCTGCAACCGAGTCGAATTAGGAAGTAGACAATTTGGAACCCGCCTAGGAGTCTAATCAAAGTTTCCGAACGATTTCCTCAAAGGAGGCAAGTCTTAGTCACTGTGTTAGGTACCCTTACCAAGACCAATCAAACCAGCCATAGGTTCATAGAGAACGCATCTTTTGATGACTCTCTGCTAAAAATGCACACTTAAGGATAATCTCCATTGTCTTCTTGCTTGACATGTATCCAGTACATCCTGGGTCGTCGTATGAAGACTATGAAGCCCATCCTTGAGTGCTTCGTGTTTCTTCTTTTCATCTTCACTCTCTTCAAGTTTCAAGCGTCTCAGATGTATACATGAGAATTCACCGAGATGTAGGAACCCAACATAGTTCTATGCCTACCGATGGATAACCACCCACTTATCCCTTCTAACCTTGGATACCGATCGAGAACCTATGTACTCGATTCTGAATAACGAACGAGCATACCCCAAGCATTGATATAACCAAGTATGTTGATGCTAAGTGGGGGAGGATTTCAATCCAAGGAATGGAAGATGAAACTTTAACAACAAGAAAATTGTGGATCCTATCCGAGTAACAAGGTGGAATGCAGAACGGTAACGAAGCGTAAGGAAGATTGTATTAATGTCGGACTCAATGTTCGATGATCAAACCATAACCCGTAGGGCTAATGAATACCTCACCCCAAACGTTCCACATTAACTGTCGAAGAGGTTCGCGAAGAATGGAACGAGAATTAAACTAAGAATAATTCAATACCTTCTCGGACCATCAGACAATTGGGAAATAAGTTTAGACCCTGACATCGACCCTTAAGTGAAATCAACCCGTAGGAACCCCTATACCAAATTGAAATCGTTAAACAAACGGAAGGGAAATACCACCGGAGTAGAATTCAGATATAGCTAAGGTGGATTCGAAGGGCGACCTCACTAGACTCACTTGAAGGAGTAAGAAACGAACAGAGAAACAGTGGAGTCGCGAAGTGGAGTCTCACTTAAGAGGTTATGTCGGAGCACCGCAAATGATTGTCTCAGTCTCTTAAAGACTCTGTGTATTACGCGGATTCCTGAGTGACTGAGATAAACCATACATGAGGCGAGTGATTATACCGCAGAACCCTTAATTTAGAAATTCCTCAAAGGGAAGATTGGAACCGAAGAAATTAAAATGACGTGTTCGGAAGCTATGTCAAGGGATACTCCTTCCAGATAAGGAACTGAACGGAATTTCGAGGACGAAATTCTAAATAAGTGGGGGAGAAATGTAACATCCCGAATTTAATTCTAATAATAATAATAATTAGAATAATAGTAAGATTTGGAAGTAGGACAATCCTAAAAGGGATATAAAATGATGGAATAGGAGTTATTTGAGTGCCATAAAGGAGTCAAGGAGCATTGGCATCAAAAAGCGAATTCAAAGAAGACCAAACGAGGGTTAAAAGCAGTGTTTTCGGTGTTTTAAATTCGCTAACTTGGGAAATTAAAAATAAAAGATTTAAGACTCAAAACACAATTCCCACCGTTGGATATGAAGGTATGATTTTTAGGAAGTTGCTCGTCAAATTTGAGCAAGATCCGACGGTGAACGAAGAAGTTATGGCTATTTGAAGTTGGGAGAAAATAGCTGAAAAATAGAAAAATGAAGTAGCAGTATCTGTGATTTTCGCTTAAGCGAAATTACTCCAGTGACAACACGAATTGGGTTCGCTTAAGTGACCAAATTTCGCTTAAGCGAAATTACTTCGATCTGCAACATTAAAAATGCGTTTTGGGGCTGAAAACCCCCATTCCAACCCCACTTTCTCTCTCCCTCTGACCTCCCTCCCTCCTCCACCTTCCACCGGACCACCGCCGCCCCTCAACCACCCAAAACCGCCTCCCAACCACCACCCATCATCACCTTCCTCCTCCATCTCTCCCTCTCTTCCCTCACTTCCCATTGCTCTCTCTCTCCTTCCTTCTCATCACTTTCTCTCTCCCTCCGCCGGCCACCACCCACTCAGCCGCCGCTGCCACCTCCACCACGAGCCACCATCGCTATCCCCCATCACCACCATCATATTTCTCTCTCCCTCTTCCCATTTAGCTTGGTCTCTCTCTCTCTCCCTCTCTTCTCTCCCTTGTCGGCCGCCACAACCGCCGCCTGAGACCACCGCCGCCGTGGCGGCCGATCAAACCACCACAACCACAACTCCTACTTCATCCCTTTTTCTCTCACACCCACGAGCTCTCTCTCTCTCCACGGATCTTGTTGGAAACCAACAAGCGGGCTAAGCAAATACTAGAGGGGGGGTGAATAGTATTTTGAAGCACTAATACCAAATATTTCGATTGATAATTGAAGAATGGAGCTAAGACTGAATTTTCTGGAATCAGACACAAAAGACTCGAGTCTTTTGTGAAATACTCGAGTTTTTCAGTGATGAACAACTCGAGTCTTTTCTGAAATACTCGAGTTTTTCCTATCAGATAGCAGAAAAACCAGAAACGAAAATTCAGCAATTTAACTCAAATCAATTCAATAATAAACAGGAACTTATCCAACAGAATAGCAAGCAATCTAAATAACTTTTAAACACAAAGATTCCTTGAACTTGCTACCTAATTGTATAAATCCTAATTGATTGAAATGACTTAAGTCTATTGAGCTAGAAAGTAGATTAAAAGCAATAAACCAACACTCAAGCAATTTTATCCTGGTTCACTCCAACAATGAGCTACATCCAGTCCTCCTAATCACTTAGGAGTTTCTACTAATAATCAAATTGTTAGAAATTACAAAGGATTGCTTGAGAATGGCCTCACTCAACCTAACCCTTTCAAGAGTGTACCAAACTCTTGATTTCTACCCCAATTTGATTCCGGTGATTGAAGAACTCTTCACAAAGCTTCCTTGAACTCCCTTCAAGAAACTCCACCGGGCTAGGAACCTCCTAGTCTTGTGCTTGAGAACCTCTCAAGACTTCCAACACCCTAAGCCACTTAGGGTTTGCTTGGGAACAATCCAAGACTTTGAATAATCAAGCTTTTTGTATGTGTATTACTAATCTCACAATGGATTAGCACAAATAAGCACAACTCAATGTAAGAATTGAGGCCTAAAACTCAACTTGGAATAAAATGACAATATGAGTGAGAAGTTGAGCTTTTTGGGAATTAACACTTGAGAAGAGGAAATTATGAAAGCTTGTAATCAATGATGTGTTGTTGTCTTGTTTGTTCTTGCACAAATTCAAAGAGAAATTTTACAATAAGGTTCTGAATTCTCTCTTGGGGTTGGATGAGACTCAAATGCCCTCAATTGGGTTTTTGAGTCTCTCCAACGTTCATTTTTGCTGACTGGACAAAAATACTCGAGTCTTTTGGTAAATACTCGAGTCTTTTTGGTCGGTCACGAGTGAATTGGTGCACGAACCAGACTAACGGTCATATTTGCTGACCTGGCACAAATACTCGAGTTTTTCTATAAATACTCGAGTATATACTCGAGTCTTTATCAAAATACTCGAGTATTTTGATCAGATATGGAAAAATTATTTTTCAATTTTATTTTTCCTCTCAAGTATTAATTTTTGGTCAATCTCAACTTAATAAACATATAAAAATTTATTCCTAGAAGAGACTAACTATTTCTACCCACTCTCAACCACTCTCAACATAAATTAGAAATTTACAATTAATATTTGATTGAGAATGATTGGGCACTTGTCTTCTTTTCTTGACTTCTTGTTGATGTTGATGTTGCAATATCTTCAAGGCATGATTTGTTAATTATTTTGTCATCATCAAAACATAATCCACCTAATTAGGAGCATTGAATTCACAATCTCCCCCTTTTTGGTGATGACAAAAATAATTAACACTTGATCCATTTGTTGAGCTTGATCCACTTGAAAATGCAACTCCCCCTCACTATATGATACTTTTCACCTATCTAAAAATTCAGCTTGTGCAAGATGTTATGACAATTTAATTTTAGCACCAAGCCTATGGTATTAGAGTATTTAACAATTATCAGAGTATATACCATAATTAGAGAATTTTAGGTGCAACAATATCAAGACAAGTGTATAATATCTCTCCCCCTTTTTGTCATACGCCAAAAAGATGTAACAATTTAGAAAAAAGATCAAGGGAGGAGAGGTGCATAATCGGAAAACCCCATAACCAACTATGCAAAAAAAAAGACTTAATAATAAATATAAAGAGCTCCCCCTGAAGCTTTGCACAAACATCATAATGAAAACCAAATTCATTAACATAAAAACATCATAAAAGGTCCAAATCAAAGGTGCAATAATAAACCCAAAGTCTCAAATAGAATGTTCTAACTAACCTAGGATATATAGGTCCATGAAATTCCAGAAATTGAATCAGTTTCTGATATCTAAGGTTAGTAACAAAATGGAAACCCTTACTCTCAAGGAAAGTACTATTGATCCATGTGATTACGCCGAATTCTCTGGTGGCAAAGCCTTCCATCCTTTCCAAGCGTTCATCCTCTTGATAGTAGTCGAAAATTTCCTCCTCGGAAGATGAGTCAGCAATCCTTACTCTCTTTCCTTTGCCAGATGAAGAAGCCATAGATGAAATGATGTGAAAATTGGAGTTTTGGAAATTAGGGTTTTAAAAGGGGGTGACGGATTTGAGGTTGAAAAGAGGTGAAATTTGTTGAAATAAAGGTAGAAAAGTGATTAGAGGATGTAAAACTAGTAAGATTTGGCAAAAATTTGAGTAAAATCGGAGTTTTGAGGAGAGAGATATGAGAAAACCGAGAGAGAAGAGAAAGGGGTTCGTGAAACTCGAGTTTGTGGGGGCTGGAGTATATATAAACTCGCCAAAATAGTCGAGTATATTCAACAATACTCGAGTTGTTCGTTTAAAAATACTCGAGTGTTTGAGAATATACTCGAGTCGTTCGTGACTCAGCCCAGATTTCCCCAGAAAATTCGAGTAAAAATTGAAAAACTCGAGTTTGGTCCGAAAGTTCAAATTTCAGGAAAACGCAAAATACTCGAGTTTTTGGAAAATACTCGAGTTTGGTCTGAAAGTTCAAAAATTGGGGGTTTCGAAAGACTCGAGTGTTTTGAAAAACACTCGAGTATTTTAATAAAGACTCGAGTGTTTTGAGAAACACTCGAGTATTTTTCTCAGACCCTGATTAAAAACTTTTTCAATTTAAAACTGATTTAATTTTGAATTAAAATACTCGAGTGTTTTTGGAAAAACTCGAGTATTTTGACAGAACAGAAAGTAAAAACTCAGTTTTAAAAGACCAAACACAAATCAAACACAAATTCTTCACTACCAACTTGGAATACAGTACAGAATCACACACAATTAACATATACAATTTCAAATATCATCAAGGACAATTTAACTAAGAATCAATAACACATTAGAGTAAGACTAATATGGTGATTTTCCAAAAATGACACACAATGCAATTAGCCTATATTAGCTTCATCTAAAATACCAAGTTCTCTCCTAATATGATAAAAGGTGTCCCTTGGTAGAGGTTTTGTAAAAATGTCGGCTAATTGATTTGTGGTACTAACAAATTCAATTGTGCAATCACCCTTTTGTACATGATCTCTTAAAAAATGATGTCTTATTTCAATGTGTTTAGTTCTTGAGTGATACACCGGATTCTTAGTCAAATTGATTGCACTCGTGTTATCGCATCTAATCGGAATATTTTCAAGTTTCAAACCAAAATCTGATAATTGTTGTTTCATCCATAACAGTTGAGCACAACAACTACCGGCTGCGATATATTCCGCTTCGGCGGTAGAAAGAGCGACACAAGCTTGCTTTTTAGAAAACCATGACACCAATGAACTTCCCAAGAAATGGCAAGTACCACTGGTGCTTTTGCGATCAAGCTTGCATCCCGCGAGGTCGGAATCCGAGTAACCAACTAGACTAAGATTGGCATCAGCAGTATACCATAAACCAGTGTTAATTGTTCCTTTTAGATACTTAAATATATGTTTAACTGCGGATAGGTGAGATTCTTTAGGATTAGCTTGAAATCTAGCACACATGCATACACTAAACATAATATCCGGTCTAGATGCAGTGAGATATAGGAGACTACCTATCATACCCCTATACTTACTAACATCAACCGGTGTACCTTGTTCATCCTTGTCTAGGTAGCATGATGTGCTCATTGGAGTGTAGGCTTCCTTGCACTTGTCCAATCCGAATTTCTCAAGGAGCTCTTTGCAATATTTCCCTTGATGCACAAATATCCCCTCCTTGACTTGCTATATTTGTAAGCCTAGGAAGAACTTGAGTTCTCCCATCATTGACATTTCAAATTCCTTTTTCATCAAATTTGAAAACTTTCTACAAAGAGACACGTTAGTAGCACCGAAAATGATATCATCAACATAGATTTGTACTAACAAAATGTCATCCTTGGTTTTATAAATAAATAGTGTATTATCAACCTTCCCTCTTTGAAACTTGATTTCTAATAGAAAGGAACTCAATCGATCATACCAAGCTCTAGGAGCTTGTTTCAATCCATAGAGTGCCTTTTTCAATTTATAAACATGGTTTGGAAATTCACTATTTTCAAAACCGGGGGGTTGTTTGACATACACTTCTTCATTTATAAACCCATTCAAGAAAGCACTTTTAACATCCATTTGATATAAAGTGAATTTCATGATTGAAGCATAAGCAAGTAAAATTCGGATTGCTTCAAGACGTGCAACCGGAGCAAAGGTCTCATCATAATCGATACCTTCCTCTTGGTTGTACCCTTGAGCTACTAGTCTAGCTTTGTTTCTTATAATCAACCCGGATTCATCAAGTTTGTTTCTATAAATCCATTTAGTACCAATTATGGTATGATCATCGGGTTTAGGGACTAGATCCCAAACTTCATTTCTTTCAAATTGGTTTAATTCTTCTTGCATAGCAAGAACCCAATGATCATCCTCAATGGCCTTTTTAATTGAATCGGGTTCAATTTGAGAAACAAATGAGACATAGTGGCAAATGTTTTGAATAGACCTACGAGTAAGTACTCCCTTTGACATATCTCCTATGACATTGTCTATAGGATGAGCCTTGACCGATTTCCAAGTTGGAGGAAGTTCTTCCCTTACTTCTCCTTATCAACTTTTGAATTCTCTCTCTCTTTTTCTTCTTTTGAAAAGACAATGCCATCTTCACTAGCATCACATAAAACACTATCTTCTTTTGAAGACTCATTAAAAACCACATGAATTGATTCCTCAATATTTAATGTTCTTTTATTGAAAATTCTATAAGCTTTACTATGAGAAGAATAGCCTAAAAATATGCCTTCATCGGATTTGGAATCAAACTTGCCAAGGTGTTCTTTTCCATTATTTAAAACAAAAACTTGGCATCCGAAGACATGAAAATGAGATATATTTGGCTTTCTTCCCTTGTAAAGTTCATAGGGGGTTTTATCCAAAGAGGGCCTTATCAAAATACGATTTAAAACATAACAAGCCGTATTGACGACATCGGCCCAAAAATATTGAGGTACTCTAGAATCATTTAGCATGGTTCTAGGAAGTTCCTCTAGCACCCTATTTTTCCGCTCTACCACTCCGTTTTGTTCCGGAGTTCTTGGTGCGGAGAATTGGTGCTCAATACCATTTTTAGCACAAAATCTATCAAATTTGTGGTTTTCAAATTCTCCACCATGATCGGTACGAATAATAATTACTTTTTGATTTACTTGGTTTTGCAAAAGTTTGACATGATGTTTAAAAGATTTGTAGGTCTCACTCTTAGTAGTTAAGAATAAAGTCCATGTAAACCTAGAGAAGTCATTAACAATTACCAATGCATAATAGTTGCCACCAAAGCTTTTTACTTGTGATGGTCCAAACAAGTCCATATGAAGCATTTCTAATGGCCTTGATGTGGACATCACCATTTTTGATCCAAAGGTGTTTTTAGTTTGTTTACATTTCTTGCAAGGAGAACAAACACCTTCAATAGAAAAATTTAGCTTTGGTAAACCAACTACTAGATCTTTAGATTGTATTTTCTTCAATTGGTTTACATTAATATGAGCGGTCCTACGATGCCATAACCAAGTGTCATTTTCTTTGCTCACTAAACAAGTAGAGACCAAAGAAGTGACTTTGTTCAAATCAACTAAGTAAGTATTATTTGACCTTCTACCAACAAATTTGATTGATTCATCTTTGTCACTTTTAATGAGGCAATGGGTAGAGGTAGAAACTACATGATTACCAACATCACATAATTGGCTTATGCTCAAGAGATTATGTTCTAATCCTTGAACATAGAGCACATTATCAATAATCAAGTTTGAAGAGTTTCCGATTTTACCAATACCAAGGATTTTGCCTTTGTTGTTGTCCCCATAAGTGACATAACCCTTTTCCTTTGGAGTAAGCTCAATGAAGTGCCGCTTATCTCCCGTCATGTGCTTCGAACATCCACTATCAAGATACCACAATTGTTTTCCCGTTCGAAGACACGCCTACAAAATGAAATCACTTGTTCACTTTGGGTACCCAAACAATGTTGGGTCCCTTAGGGTTAGTGTTGGGACTTTCTCCCTTCTTAATCCACATATAAGTGCCCTTTTTCATTTCAAACTTCTTAATGTGGCACTCAATGTTGATATGTCCAACTTTTCCACAATAAGTACAAGTTGGTCTCTTTGATGAATTTTTCTTAGAAAATGTTCCAACCACCTTGTACTTTTTGTCCTTTTTATGAACATATCCTAAACCGGTTTTGTTGTGATTATGTCTTTGAGAGTTCAACAACCGGTTGAGGTTTCTATCACTATGTGAGATTGTGAGTTTGTTTTTCAACTCTTTCACTTCTTTTTCAAGATCATCACATCTCTCACATGAAGTGATAATTTCCTCATGATTTGCACAATCACTTTGATGACTAGAATTAATAAGTTCCAAGGATTCATTTTGAAGTTTCAACTCATTTATAGATTTTTGCAATTCATCAATTTCATGTTGAAACTCCAAAATTTTCTTTCCTTTTTCCTTATTAATTTTAGCAAGCCTTTTAAATTGAATTAACATTTCATTGTAAGCTTCTTGCAAATCATCATATGAAATGGAGTTTGAAGATGAACAAGAAGAGCTAGAGGTTACCTCATCATCACTTTCACTCATGCCATGATTAGCTCTTGATGAGGACTCATGATTGTTCTTGGCCATGAGACAAAGGTTTGCATTTTCATCACCGGAGCTATTTGAAGATGATTCATTGCTCTTCTCCGGTGCATCCCAAACAATGTATGCACGCTTCCCTTTGGTCTCTTGGGTCTTCTTGTCATTCTTCTTCAAGAATGTGGCACATTCCATTCTTATGTGACCAACCCCACCACATTCATGACACTTAACTCCATCATTGGTACTCTTTTCTCTTTGTTTGGAGTCTTTGGTTCTCTTGAAATTGGATGAAGATCCACCTTTCTTCCCTTTGAAGAATTTGTTGAATCTTTTCACAAACATCCCAAATTCTTCTTGATTTGGTTCACCATCGGAATCTCCACTTGTAGAGCATTCTTCAACTTCTTTTGTAGCTTTGGTTGAAGCTTTGAGTGCTATGCTCTTTTTCTTTTTGTCCGATTCCTCATGCATCCCAAGTCTTGTAAGCTCCATCTCATGCTCTTGGAGTTTGCCAAACAAAGTGGCTAAGTCCATGCTATTTATGTCTCTTGATTCCTTGATGGCGGTTACCTTGGGTTGCCAACTCCTATCAAGACATCTTAGAATTTTGTTAGTAGTTTCACCATTGCGAAATACTTTTCCCAAGGAAATCAAATGATTAACAATGTGAGAGAATCGCTTTTGCAAGTCACTAATGGTTTCATTTGGCAACATGTGGAACAATTCATATTCGTGAGTTAGAGAATTCAATCTTGCATCTCTAACCTCACTTGTTCCCTCATGTGTGACTTGCAAAGTATCCCACATTTCTTTTGCCGATTTACATTGGGAAACTCTATAAAATTCATCATGGGATAGAGCCGAAAAGATGATGTTTTTAGCTTTTAAATCAAATGAGACTTTTCTCTTTTCATCATCATTCCAACTACTCCTTGGAATTTCAACAATTTCATCATTTATTTTCTTTTTGGGAATGAAAGGACCATTTTCAATTGCATCCCAAATATCCATATCAATTGCTTCAATAAAAACTTTCATGCGAGTTTTCCAATAAACATATCCTTCACCATTAAATAGTGGAGGACGGTTTATTGAAGCTCCTTCTCCACCAAAGTTATTGCTAGAGCCCATTAAGTTTCCAAAAGGATCTTTTTCAAAAAAGTTGTTACACTCGATCTTTCGACCGAGCTCTGATACCATTTGTTGGAAACCAACAAGCGGGCTAAGCAAATACTAGAGGGGGGGGTGAATAGTATTTTGAAGCACTAATACCAAATATTTCGATTGATAATTGAAGAATGGAGCTAAGACTGAATTTTTTGGAATCAGACACAAAAGACTCGAGTCTTTTGTGAAATACTCGTGTTTTTCAGTGATGAACAACTCGAGTCTTTTCTGAAATACTCGAGTTTTTCCTATCAGATAGCAGAAAAACCAGAAACGAAAATTCAGCAATTTAACTCAAATCAATTCAATAATAAACAGGAATTTATCCAACAGAATAGCAAGCAATCTAAATAACTTTTAAACACAAAGATTCCTTGAACTTGCTACCTAATTGTATAAATCCTAATTGATTGAAATGACTTAAGTCTATTGAGCTAGAAAGTAGATTAAAAGCAATAAACCAACACTCAAGCAATTTTATCCTGGTTCACTCCAACAATGAGCTACATCCAGTCCTCCTAATCACTTAGGAGTTTCTACTAATAATCAAATTGTTAGAAATTACAAAGGATTGCTTGAGAATGGCCTCACTCAACCTAACCCTTTCAAGAGTGTACCAAACTCTTGATTTCTACCCCAATTTGATTCCGGTGATTGAAGAACTCTTCACAAAGCTTCCTTGAACTCCCTTCAAGAAACTCCACCGGGCTAGGAACCTCCTAGTCTTGTGCTTGAGAACCTCTCAAGACTTCCAACACCCTAAGCCACTTAGGGTTTGATTGGGAACAATCCAAGACTTTGAATAATCAAGCTTTTTGTATGTGTATTACTAATCTCACAATGGATTAGCACAAATAAGCACAGCTCAATGTAAGAATTGAGGCCTAAAACTCAACTTGGAATAAAATGACAATATGAGTGAGAAGTTGAGCTTTTTGGGAATTAACACTTGAGAAGAGGAAATTATGAAAGCTTGTAATCAATGATGTGTTGTTGTCTTGTTTGTTCTTGCACAAATTCAAAGAGAAATTTTACAATAAGGTTCTGAATTCTCTCTTGGGGTTGGATGAGACTCAAATGCCCTCAATTGGGTTTTTGAGTCTCTCCAACGTTCATTTTTGCTGACTGGACAAAAATACTCGAGTCTTTTGGTAAATACTCGAGTCTTTTTGGTCGGTCACGAGTGAATTGGTGCACGAACCAGACTAACGGTCATATTTGCTGACCTGGCACAAATACTCGAGTTTTTCTATAAATACTCGAGTATATACTCGAGTCTTTATCAAAATACTCGAGTATTTTGATCAGATATGGAAAAATTATTTTTCAATTTTATTTTTCCTCTCAAGTATTAATTTTTGGTCAATCTCAACTTAATAAACATATAAAAATTTATTCCTAGAAGAGACTAACTATTTCTACCCACTCTCAACCACTCTCAACATAAATTAGAAATTTACAATTAATATTTGATTGAGAATGATTGGGCACTTGTCTTCTTTTCTTGACTTCTTGTTGATGTTGATGTTGCAATATCTTCAAGGCATGATTTGTTAATTATTTTGTCATCATCAAAACATAATCCACCTAATTAGGAGCATTGAATTCACAGATCTCATCGGCGCCGTTATCGACCCGTGATCGTGCCGGGCTCGTGTCGGGAACCTCGAAGCTCACAGCTCTTGCCTCGGTCCAGTCACGATCGTTTCCGCCAACAAGGAGCAACATCGACGCCGTCATCGCCGCCGAGCTAAAATCCAGGTTTTATTTAAAAAGCCCGAGGTAAGAGGGTTCGCGTTACCTTTACTTAAGAAGTAAATTCTAGGATGCTATAGTGGTAGCTGAGAATAAGGTAATTAAAAAGTATGTAAATGAACCTTAGGGTAACCCTCGTGGATATAAAGGAAGTAAATAAAATTGTTAATAGAAACCACACTTTAGGGAATAAAAGGAATGAGCGTAGAATAAGGCCCGGAACGAATAAGCGTAATTAGAATATTAAAATAGTTAGAATAAAACAAAAACGGGAGCAATCATCAAAATAAGACCATAGGGGAAGTAAAAGGAAAAAAGGGGTAAACGAAATAGACGAAAGAGAGAGTAGAATTAATGAATTAAAAGATAATAAGTATAATAGTACCCGAAGAGTAAAGTGAGGTAAAGAGGAATTAGTTAAGGAGAACCAATGAAACGTGAGAGTAAAAGAATATAGAGTAATGGTGATAGGCGAGGAGAGAAAGGTTATTAAAACTAAATGTAAGGTAAAAGAGGAGTTAAAATACGAAAACCATAAGGAAGCGCGGAGGGGACTTAGTTAAGAGTTGTCGGGTAATAATGGAATGGAAAAAAAATACTAAACTAAATTTTAAATACAAGTAGGTAATAAGTAAAGAATTCAATGAAAAGATAATAATACAAGGAGAGGGAATGTAATAGCAGTAGATAAATAGAGTACAATACTATTATGGGGAAAATGTGTGAATAAGTAAATAATAGTGTGAGAGAGAGGAATCATAGAATTAATTAAGGATTTGCAAATGGGAATTTAAAATATAATGACTATACTAAAGTAAAGTTGAATAAGAGCGAGAGTAATTAGTAAAAAGAAAGAGATTAAAGTAGAAAACGTAGGAAAAATGTGATAAGTCATGAACGAAAATAAAGAGTAAAAGATTGAGTTAAGCATAAAAGAATTACTTATATTATAATAAGAGAAAAGATAAATAATGAAGAAAGAAAAGAGAATGGTTGATGGTCTGTTGGACTCAGTCGTAATAAAAAGAAAAGAATGGTAACGATGGCAGGCGGGCGGAAGTCACTGTCATCACTAAAAGGAATGAAAAGAAAGAATGGGTTCGATAGCAGGCGGACGGAAGTCTCAGTTATCACTAAAAGAAATAAATAAAAAGAATGAATTCGATGACAGGCGGACGGAAGTCCCTGTTATCACTAAAAGAAATAAAAGGAAAGAATGAATTCGATGAAAGGCGAACGGAAGTCCCTGTTATCACTAAAAGAAATAAAAGAAAGGAATGTTTTCGATGATAGGCGGGCGGTAGCCACTGTCACCAGTAAAGAGATAAAGGAATAATAAAGGTAAACGGCTGATGGTCTGTTGGACTCAATCATAAGGAAAAAGGAAAAGATAAAGAAAAGGAAAAAGTAAAAGCAAAGGAAGAGAAGAAGAAAAAAGAAAATGAAAAGAAAATGAATAATGAAAAAGGGGAAATCCTAGCGCTCAGTACCGTACGGCTGGCTGGGGCTGGACTACCTAATGAAAAATGGAAAAAGAATAAAGAATAGGAAAGAAAGAATGAAAAGCGAATCAATAATTAAAAGAATGTGAGAATAAGTGAAGAACTAAAAGAGATTAATTATATGAATAACTATGAATAAAATGTATTAATAATTATATAGGCTTAGTTATTTGATATGTCTTCTTTTAGGATTTATCTTTTTAAGTCCTGTGTAATGCTACCCTTCTTGATATAATTTTACAGGTACGGAAGCGGAGCTTACACTGTTGCGGGCCGAACTGGAAACTCTCCACCACGTGGAGTGAATTTGTGATACCCTGAGTGAATTTTATTATGTTAAAAACTGTTATTTTTGTAATTTATAATATGTGTAGTTATATGCCCTGAGACTGGTACTAATCGGGCGTTAGGATCTGAACTGGTTTTTAATATGTTGTGTTTATGTTTTTAAACAATTCTGGACTGACAGGTTTTAAGAAGAAATTTTTTGGGAAGTCCGAAAAACAGAGGAAACTCTGCCGGATTTTCGTAAATCCTTTCTTAAGAAATCAATTTCTAAAATGAATTTTTAAACTCTGATTTTATTAAAAATTAAAATTAACTACATAAAGTGATGATGTTACAATTTCAATATCACATATTATCATCCAATTATTATTGTCACATTTACACATAACAAATTAAATCAAGCACAACATTCATCAAGTTCCTAGTCACTCAATCACCATCCTCTAATTTATGATTCATTAATAATAAACATCAATTCTCTTTTACCAAGCTATTTATCCTTAGTCTATTCTTTAATTACTCACTCATAATTTTCCATCCTTTCCTCCTTACTTATCCCTTTCTATATGACTTGCCTACATTAACACTTAGCCCATTATTTGTTTTACGAATCACCCAACCAAGCACAATATGAACATACATCAATGGCAAATAACAATCCACAGTTAGTAAACAAAACAGTCGACATACTCAGGTATGTCTCAGAGTACTATAAATTAAGTCAACTCCCTAGGGTTCTTCACTTCCTACTTGATTACATATATTCTACGCATTTAGTAGCAATTACACCCTAAGGTTCATTTCATGCACTTTATAATTTAAATATTCTATGGTGTATTCTCTAAATCAATTATCTACACCTAGTCATCATTACAACAACCTAGAATCTATATCCTTAGGAAAGGTAACACAAACCCCTCTTACCTTTCTAATGGGGAAAGATGATGATTTCCAAGCTCTAGCCCAATTCCTTGTTTTTAAGCTTCCTAGCCTTGATTCCCTTGCTCCTAGTCTTGTACCCATTTAGAATGCTTGCTAGTGGTGATCTAGGATGATGGAGCATGAGCATGAAGGGGTCTACATGGTGTTGGGAGTTGGAAAAGCTCAAAAGAGAAGGGAGAAGGAGGCCACGAATTTATGGGGAGGAAGGGAGGGTGGTGCTCAACCTAGTTCTTGCTTGAGTGTTGGTGAGGAGGGTGAATAAAATGGTTATTGGACTTGATTCCCATGATTTGTGGTGTGGATGATAGAGTTTGTTCTTGGTGTAGATGAGGGAAAACATGATGAAGATGAAGGAGGTGAGGCCATGGTACTTTGAGTGGTGGTGTGTGGTTGCTTTTGGTTCTTGGTGGGTGAAGGTTGAGGAGGATAATGAGGGCACTTGATCTTAGAATCAAGGAAGAAGGTTGGAGAAGATGATGGAATGATCTTAGCCTTTTGGGTTTAAAGTGGAGATGATGATGCTTTGCCCCTTGGATCAAGAGGGTGGATGATGGTGTTGAAGATCAAGGTTGAAGGTGCCTTGATCATGGTGTTTGGGTGTTGATGATGGACTTGGCTCTTGGAATCCATGGAGAGAGGGAAGGAAAAACATGGTGGAAGAGGGAGAAGAAGGTGTGTTGGTGGTGGATGGCCTTGGTTTATGATGCCCCTTGCCAAGGAAGAAGAATCGTGTGGCCCAAAATGCATGACTTGGTCACCAAGTCGATTTTGTGTGGCTGAGATTTGGCATCAGACCGTGCGCGCCTGGGCACGGGTCTTGCGCGCTTGAGCGCGGCAACAGCACCAGCTCCTGGCCTGGTGCGTGGTGCAAGAATCTGGTGCGGGACTGGTGGGGAGTGGCGCGTCAGCTGGTGCGCCATCAGCAGGTCTGGTGTGTCTGGTGCGCGCCTGGGTGCACGGGACGATGCGCCTAAGCGCAAATCTACTTGTCCCAGCACCAATGAATAGTGGTGCGCGCCTGGGCGCAGGCTTGTGCACCTGGGCATGGGCCAGAATTCCCATACTTCGATTAGCCGTAACTTTTTCGTCAACCGTCGGATCGGGTCCAAATTTTTAGACAAGCTTCTTAATCCCTTAAACTTCATATCCAACGGTGGAATTTAATTTCTTAGCATCCTGTAATAAATTCTTAATTTTCTCTTTTCGGTCAATTTCTAACATCTAAAACGCCGATTTAACCCCCGATTTCGCTTAGATAATCTTGCCTCTTGACACATATACATCCTACACAACCCCTAGTACCTAAAATTACTTACTAGTCACCTTGCTCCCAAAATTCTTTAAGTAAATATTCTACCTATTCTCTTCTCTATAAACCTATTAAATAACTACTTAGGCTTGTAAATTAAATTAGGGATGTTACAATTCTCCCCCACTTATTAGAATTTCGTCCCCGAAATTCCGTTTAATTCCTTCAAATGGAGAACCATCCGAACAAAGGGTTTTCTAATCTACGATGCACACTGCACTAGGTTCTACTCCCCCACTTTGAATCGGCATACTACCTTGCTTAAGTACGCCACCGGACTCATGCATCCAATGAAGAATACAAATCGTGGTTTAGTTTGGTTAGACTAGAAGCAAAATGCTCTAAGGTTTTTGAGGTTTACTCTGATGTCGGTCAAACATTGCAAGAGTTCTAATAAAAAGACTTTTAATAAACCTCAGGTTTCTAAAATCAAGAGCAATTTCTCCAATAGATTGGAGATGGCTTCTATGGTCAACTGGGTTTTTCCTAGACATTTTACTTTAAACATCTGGAAAGGGTGCTAATCAAATTGGTTTCTACATTATAGGCTTGATTGGTCTTGTGCCATTTATAGTCCTCAGATGACATCAATCATTAATAAACATAAGATTAGGGGTATCAGTCTAAATCTCCTATCCATTAAAGATAGGGTCATTGTCAGGTTTACAAATAGCACTATCACTTAATAGCTGCCGCATTCAAAACAACCCAGAACTATTTCTATACTCAATCTAAACGGCAGCATTAATAAAGATCTAATCACAATCTACTTAGTGATCTAAAACTTAGGCACTATTCTTAAGTCCTAAGCAATCACACTCATTGACAAGTAAATAGTCAGCACATACATAACAATCAAAATTCAAATATGCAAACCAACATTTCATATCAGCGCATGATTGCAAACACTAACTTAGCAATCTCTACTTAATTCTGATCTAATCCTGATCTACCTGAATCAGCCCTAGAATTCAGGTCTAAATCTATATACACCTCCTAGATAATCTGTGCACATTTCAAATGCAATCCAAGAAGAGCTTGAAAATTTTCATGCCGTGATAAAAACTCTGATAAAAGCAATCACTTTGTATGGTTTCAAAGTTCAATAATTAAAATCCCATACATTCAAAGTATGTGTATCTTTATGAAAATCAGAATAGCGTTCGGGAAATTCGTCTGTGCATTTATGCATTTATAAAATCAAAAGGATATGCCGAAAAACATGTATGTGTTCCTCTGTGTTTAGAAATTTTGCTTATCATACAAGGAAGGCATTTACACATGCATAGTCATAGTAGCACATCAACAATTATTGATGTGATGGTGTGTCGATGGAGTCGTTATTTCTGAAAATCAAATTCCTTTCTTGATGGAAAACATGTTGATTTGTTTTACGTAAAATTCCTAGGAAAAGGTTAAATCGGGAAAATTTATTTTACACTTTTAAACCTTGACACGTTCATGCTAAATAACTTGGATGAAGTTCCAAAAACAAATTTTATAAAGCAAAGCATATCTTTTTGTAAAGGATTTTCTCCATCTAATTTCGAGAGATTTAGGTGAAGGATTATAACCTTTCTCAAGATTAGCAAACTCAATGAGAATGGGAGTATGTGGTTTACTAGAAAGTTTATTTTAATGCTCCTCAAACAATTAAAATAGTCACATTCCCTTTGACTTTGAGTTTGACAACTAAGCTTCATTCCGAATTGAGTAAAGTCACATAAAAGGGTTCCTATTTAATCAGCGTGGGGATCGATTAAAAGAATGAATTAGTTCACCGCTTGATTACTTAGGAATCCTTGGTTGACTCACTATCTTTTCAAAATTTCTCTACACAACTTAGTACTCAATTTGAAAGAATTTCTGGTTCTATTAGAACAGAAAAATTCATTTTTGAATTCAATTTCAAAACATAAAAATTCATTGGGGTTACTATCACGCTTGAAAAATCAAGTGGTTCCTAAAATTTTTTTTTTTAAATGTTTATGCTTGGGAACCAAGCGATTTGTGGATAGCAACACCGTTCTTGTGAAGAAGCTTGCGAATAGTTTTAAGCACAAAACAGTTTTCAACATGCACAAATCATCATGTAAGCAAACACAAGACAATACATAGCATCACATTCATTCATTTCCAAACACATAACCTAGCTCTATGAAATCACTTAGGATTTTAAGCACCTAATGCCTAAACTTAGGATTATTACTATGTACTATCTTAGGGTTTCTTATATTCAATACTAGCACTCTATCATAGCTAACTAGGATTCCTAACTAGCTACTTCTCTTATCTTAAGACAAGACAATACTTCCTACACTTCCGTTGCACAACTCTGATTCTAAAATATTTACGCATGCGGAAACCTATCACAAAGACTTCTAATCCTCCTAAATTTGGGATCTCTCTAAATTCCCAAAATAATCGCCGAAACTTAAGGACAGGATGATGATATCTCCCAATAGATGTACACTTGAGGTGATCAGGCTCAATCATACATCATATCGATGATAAGACCATTCTCGTCACACTTAAGTTTGAATTTCCTCAACCTATTATTTTCAAAATGTTGAAATCTTGCTTGGTGCATCACATTTAGAATTGGCTTACATGGCGCGAAACTAAAGATCGCTTCCTCCCGGTGGGGTAGCAATCTAGTGCTCTTGCTCGTTGGGGTATTGCTTTCCTTAGTCTCGTCATTCATCCACTTCTAAATATGACTCGTTGATTCCCACAAGATTTCAGGTTTAGCATGGTAATTTTAACATACTTTAAAAGAACTTAGAAAATATTTTCAAATGTTTACCATGCTTCTAATGATACTCACTAAATCAGAAAGCAGTTCTATTTCTATTTCAAGTTACTCGCTTGATGAGTAACTTCAGGAGTGATGAGTTACTCCCTTCAGGCCGAGGAAAAACTGCTCTGATACCATAAATGTAACACCTAAATTATTTTCCCATAATTACCCTTAATATTAAAATAGCGACTTGAAAATTTCTTTTTAAAACATTTGATTAGTTTCATTTCATAATAAAAACTCGCAATCATATGATTTGCTTATGAAGATTCCCCGTGAAATTGGATGGAGTTTTCTTTGTTTGAAAGGCATTTCCCAAAATATTACTTTAACCTGTAAAATTTATCCGAAGCAGATTTAAATTCATCAGAGGCCAGCAGGGCCCAAAATGTTGATTAGTCCACTCAAAACATTGGTTCCAAAGAAATGCAAATAACTTCTCAAACTCTTAGTTTTCCAAAAATACAAAGTAATTGAAATACAATAAAGCTTCCCAAAATAACCCATGACCGATAGATGGTCGCTAAATACTAAATACATTCCACGTGGTGGAATGTACTCCTGCTCGGCCAGACCTGTGTATGCTCCTTCGGTACCTGTAACAATATAGCAAGAAGGGTAGCATTACACAGTACTAAGGAAAATAGCTTCTAAGAAGCATAGCTGACAAACTAGGCCCTATCACAATAAAGACTATATATTGATCTAGCATTCGTTTTCAGGTAATTACATACAAGTTCATTTTCGACAGCTTAAGCCTTATGTCCATACTGCCTTCCTAGCAATCCTACATTCAACCTTAAGTTACTTTTCAATACGTTAAATTCACATTTCACTTTCAATTTGTCCCTGGTCACGACCTACAGCGTCCGCACTCACGTGTTGGTACGACTTACTGAGCCCGGGTATGTTACTTTTCATTATCCCCTGGTCACGACCTATTGCGTTCGCACCCATGCGCGATCACGTCTTACTGCGTCCGGGTATATTTCATTTACATTCTCCCCTGGTCACGACCTACTGCGTTCGCACCTACATGCGCGATAACGTCTTACTGCGCCCGGGTAACTCTCCCCTGGTCACGACCTACTGCGTTCGCACCCACATGCGCGATAACGTCTTACTGCGCCCGGGTAACTCTCCCGGTTACAACCGGTTTGCATCACTAGGATTTTAATGATCCTGCCAGGCATTTGGAACACCCAAGGGTCTCTCGCTCAACCAGGACTTTCACACCCAAAAGGCTTCACCCTGTCAAGCTATGCTATCATAAATTCCACATAACATTGTACATTTCAATTATTTGATTTCATTCTCGTTTTCACATTTCCAACACGTTTTATATCAATTAATTCGGCAGTGAATTAAGTCTTGGTGCATTGACGCCTAACAGGGCATTTGGACCTAATGGGAATTTGGCCTGGTGAGCACTTGGCCCTTGGGAATTTGGTACACCCGACAGGGGCACCTAGTCTATCAATGAACCGATACTCAATTCAACTGCACTTTCCATTATCATTTAATTCATATATGATTTCCATTCTTTGCCTTGGTTTCTATTTAACATCACATCACAATCATTTAACAAAATAAGCACCTATATTATAAACATCACCAAATCACATGTCATGAATATTCAAGCACAAACATCATTTCAATATCACATATTATCATCCACTTATTATTGTCACATTTACACATAACAAATTAAATCAAGCACAACATTCATCAAGTTCCTAGTCACTCAATCACCATCCTCTAATTTATGATTCATTAATAATAAACATCAATTCTCTTTTACCAAGCTATTTATCCTTAGTCCATTCTTTAATTACTCACTCATAATTTTCCATCCTTTCCTCCTTACTTATCCCTTTCTATATGACTTGCCTATATTAACACTTAGCCCATTATTTGTTTTACGAATCACCCAACCAAGCACAATATGAACATACATCAATGGCAAATAACAATCCACAGTTAGTAAACAAAACAGTCGACATACTCAGGTATGTCTCAGAGTACTATAAATTAAGTCAACTCCCTAGGGTTCTTCACTTCCTACTTGATTACATATATTCTACGCATTTAGTAGCAATTACACCCTAAGGTTCATTTCATGCACTTTATAATTTAAATATTCTATGGTGTATTCTCTAAATCAATTATCTACACCTAGTCATCATTACAACAACCTAGAATCTATATCCTTAGGAAAGGTAACACAAACCCCTCTTACCTTTCTAATGGGGAAAGATGATGATTTCCAAGCTCTAGCCCAATTCCTTGTTTTTAAGCTTCCTAGCCTTGATTCCCTTGCTCCTAGTCTTGTACCCATTTAGAATGCTTGCTAGTGGTGATCTAGGATGATGGAGCATGAGCATGAAGGGGTCTACATGGTGTTGGGAGTTGGAAAATCTCAAAAGAGAAGGGAGAAGGAGGCCACGAATTTATGGGGAGGAAGGGAGGGTGGTGCTCAACCTAGTTCTTGCTTGATTGTTGGTGAGGAAGGTGAATAAAATGGTTATTGGACTTGATTCCCATGATTTGTGGTGTGGATGATAGAGTTTGTTCTTGGTGTAGATGAGGGAAAACATGATGAAGATGAAGGAGGTGAGGCCATGGTACTTTGAGTGGTGGTGTGTGGTTGCTTTTGGTTCTTGGTGGGTGAAGGTTGAGGAGGATAATGAGGGCACTTGATCTTAGAATCAAGGAAGAAGGTTGGAGAAGATGATGGAATGATCTTAGCCTTTTGGGTTTAAAGTGGAGATGATGATGTTTTTCCCCTTGGATCAAGAGGGTGGATGATGGTGTTGAAGATCAAGGTTGAAGGTGCCTTGATCATGGTGTTTGGGTGTTGATGATGGACTTGGCTCTTGGAATCCATGGAGAGAGGGAAGGAAAAACATGGTGGAAGAGGGAGAAGAAGGTGTGTTGGTGGTGGATGGCCTTGGTTTATGATGCCCCTGGCCAAGGAAGAAGAATCGTGTGGCCCAAAATGCATGACTTGGTCACCAAGTCGATTTTGTGTGGCTGAGATTTGGCATCAGACCGCGCGCTCCTGGGCGCGGTTCTTGCGCGCTTGAGCGCGGCAACAGCACCAGCTCCTGGCCTGGTGCGTGGTGCAAGAATCTGGTGCGGGACTGGTGGGGAGTGGCACGTCAGTTGGTGCGCCATCAGCAGGTCTAGTGCGTCTGGTGCGCGCCTGGGCGCACGAGACGATGCGCCTAAGCGTAAATCTACCTGTCCCAGCACCAATGAATAGTGGTGCGCGCCTGGGCGCAGGCTGGTGCGCCTGGGCGTGAGCCAGAATTCTCATACTTCGATTCGCCGTAACTTTTTCGTCAACCGTCGGATCGGGTCCAAATTTTTAGACAAGCTTCTTAATCCCTTAAACTTCATATCCAACAGTGGAATTTAATTTCTTAGCATCCTGTAATAAATTCTTAATTTTCTCTTTTCGGTCGATTTCTAACATCTAAAACGCCGATTTAACCCCCGATTTCGCTTAGATAATCTTGCCTCTTGACACATATACATCCTACACAACCCCTAGTACCTAAAATTACTAGTCACCTTGCTCCCAAAATTCTTTAAGTAAATATTCTACCTATTCTCTTCTCTATAAACCTATTAAATCACTACTTAGGCTTGTAAATTAAATTAGGGATGTTACAATATATATATCAAGATAAAACCCCACCAGTATCATTAGTAGCAAGTAACATGAGTCGAGATAGCAAGTTTTGATGAAACATATACAAACCAGCTGCATAAAATAAACCTCAGTCTAAGACCTCTCAAAATATATACAATATATCACAATATCCAAAAATAGAAGTCCCAGAGCAGGTCATCCATGTCCTCAGCAACTCCTCTGATCCTCCACAGCTTTATCCCTAGGATCAAGGATCCAAAACATCTATGCTATGCAGGCTCCTATGAACCAGCAGGTCCACCTCTAGCATAAACAGTCGGCTCAACATGCACCTCCTCCTCGTCCTCATCCTCCACAGGGTCCTCCTCGACCTCGCCTACTGTGCAGAGACCCCACCATTGGGTCTGGGATCTGCAGAAGCAGTCATCTCAAAATCAGTCGGACCAGGAGAAGGAGTCTCCTCAGTGACAACTCTGTGAGAGGAAGGATGAGAACTAGTGGCAGCTCTAAAACGAAAACTATGGAATCGACGCACAGGTCAAGCCAGGGGTGGTCCTCTATATGTATAAAAGGGTGGAACATGCATAGTATAGACTAAAGGAATCCTAAATCTATGAGGTTGCACCCGAACCAGAGGGTTAGGGTGGTAGAGAGTGATCTCCACCTCCCCCTCAAAGGTGGCACGGTGCTCCTCGTACGTCCATATACCACTAGGGATAGGGCGTATCTCGATGCAGGCTAGGTATCTGGCCATCACCTAAACAGGGCATAGGGAGTAAGTATACACATATACATAATTGATAAAGACTAAAATTACAAACACAAATATGTCATGGTCAGACAACAATGCAAGTACATATGAGCACACCAATTTTCAACATTATATCTCTTATAATGCAAGTGGCATGATGCATGATTTTCTATCCACAACTGAGGCCTCTAAAAGTCCATCTTGGACGTCCATCCAATACACCCTTGTGTTCCCGGAACACTGACATTCGTTCCCATAACGTAATGCCAAACCATACTTGGATAATAAGCATCACTCCCAGAGTGTGCATCACGTTCCCAGAACGCATACGTTCCCAAAGCGCATAAAAACCAGGTCCTGGACACTGGCCACATTCCCAGAATGTGTCATCAAGTAGGTTACAATTTGGTGCTCCCGGAGTACCCTCCTCATATTCCCAGAATATGATAAACGTTCCTACCAACCAAACTTCCATTCTATATGCATGAATGCACAATTATCAAGGTTGGTTTTATCTTTACTTTAATTACTGTGATTTAGAAATATTTCAATTTCTCTTTTGAATGATTAATTTGAGGTATAATCCTTGGCACAAAAATTCACTCTTGAATTAACTCAAAAACATGCCATTATGCTTAGATTGGGAAAAACTTAACCAATGGTACTCATTTTCACTTAAAAGACTTAACTTTTATTTTTCAGTTTCAGGTACTAACCGGTTACGGTCTCAGGCTAACCGGTTAGAATTACAGACCTGAACTGGTTTACCATTGAAATTCAGAAAACCCTTTTTCTTGAATTCTTTACCCAATCCAAAAACAAGTTTCAACATTGTTTCATACCTCAATTCCACTGTTTTCATCATTCAAAAGTCTAAATCACATTCCCATTTCCAAATGAGCACAATTTCCTCTTGAAATTATCTCATTACACTAAGGTATTAACTCTCAATTTCAATCTGAACCATAACAGTATAATCAGCTTATTTTCAGATTGAGTTTCAATGAAATTAAGGTCTAGATTTGAGTAAAATTGATAAGACCACAAGACTAATTTCAGAAACTCATTTTCTTTGAAATTTTACAGTATCTAACCGGTTACAAAAATCGAATAACCGGTTAGATTATGCAGTCTGCACACTGAAACATGAGATTTTGCAAACCATTCTTTTCATTACTCAAATCTAACCAATTTCAACACTCAAAAGAGTTCATATACCTTAAAATAAACATGTTTAACCACAGAAACACATTTAACTAGCATGCATTAAGTTTGATGTATCAAATTGCATAAAAACCCATATAAACACAATTCAATACCACAAAACTTATAATAAACATTTAGATTATGATTCAAGCATCAAAATCACTTGCATGCATCAACACAAAGTTGCTCAAAACAGAATTGAGCTAGAATTTGGCCTCCAAGCCTTTTTGTCTTAACACATAATGCCCCTTTTTGAGTCCTTGTTGACTCAAATCCTAAATCACTTGATTTTAGTCTAAATCTAGTATAAGGTAAACTTCTCTCATACCTCTAAGTAGTTTTTGATGAGTATAACCTCTGAAACTTGAAGAAAATCCACAATCTCCCCACAAATCGTAAGTTCTGCTCTCAGCCACGATTTTCATCAACAGGGTTCAAAGATCAGAGAATTGACATGGAAATTGACCAAAGAAATTGGGGAAAACAATTAGAACTTGCTCTAGGTAACATGCACTAAGAATAGGAACAGATTTGGAACCAAAAGGGTTTGTGTGCTTACCTAAATTGAGCTTCAAAGCAAGCTCCAGAAATCAGTTTCTCAGGTTTTGCAGAACTTGGAACAGAACTTGACAAGCTTCGTACTCCTTCCACACTCAACCTCAATCCTCAAACTTAGTATCTTTACAAAGCTCAAGATGTAAGTTTTGCAACGGTGTATAGCTCTCAGCCTCACTCTCAAAGACAATGAAGAATTTCAGCAACGAATTCAGGAACCCTAAACAGAGCCTCCACACTCAATCTCAGCAAAACAACCCTAAATTCGTCAACAACACTGCCTTAAATAGAGGGATTTCCTTGCCATGCACGCCGACGCGTGTTCTCCACTGAGTTTAGGCTGATTTCGTGGCGATTAAAGGGATTAATCAAGTGATTACTCATCAAACGCACTAATCCCAGTTTCTGGGTTCATCGTCTAACCGGTTACAGGGCATTACTAACCGGTTAGGTCAGTACAAAATTTAAAAATTAATACTTTTTAAATCTTTCCCTCCAAGAACCTTTTCAATATTACATTTAGGTCCTAAACCAAGGACTAAAATGCAATATCTATATTTTTGCATTTATTTGCCATATAAAAATATTTCCACTTATTTTTATATTTCAGGCTAATTAAATACAAAATATAAACGTGGAAAATATATATAAATTAATAATAAAACTTTATTATTAATTTCCTTATTATCCGGGAGACGAAAATTAGGGGTGTTACAGCCATGGAATCTTCAAACATATCCATTGCCTTATATTTTCCCTAGAACCATGATGACACCTTTTTCTTGCTCAATATCGAATCTCCTGTGATGAAGTTAGTTCAATACCCTTTGATACTCAACAATCTTGTAAAGTTTAAAACCAAAGCATAAAAGCTTAAGTTTGATCATTCACTCGTATTCAGTGAAGTACAATTCTTACTATTTCAATGTATGTGAGCAATTCCAGAATCTATGTAGCTGTTGTCTTTAGTGTTATTCTGAGCTTATTTTGGATGCCAAGGTATATATGGAAGATGTCATTCATATTGCTAGGATTATTGATTGTGGAGTTTGATGTGTATTTAAACTAAAACTTGGTTTCTTGGTTTGGAGGCCAAAACAACCACTTAGTCACCGTATTATTAACCTGAGTTGAGATTGAATTGAATGAATAATATGTTGTGATCTTTAATAGAAATCATATTAACTACTGTTTTGTAATTGTTGTTGAAATTCATGAGATTGGGATAATTGATGAGCTTGTGAATATGAGCATGTACATTAAGTGAAATTTGATATGCAACTAGTGAGGAATGGGTATTAGATATTGCCTAAGACTTGTTGGGGGTAATAATTGAGAATTGGAATGAATTATGTAACATCCCGCATTTTTCCCATATGTGCGTAAACGAATTTTGTCAAAAGAAACCTTGAGATTTTGTTTTATAAAGGATTTTCTAATGAGAATTTTACGTATGTGATAAATAAAGTGTTGATTTTAAGGAGTTTTATAAACAAAGTGTTCTATGGATAAGAAATGAATGATTTTGTTGAGTTTGGAATGATTTGATGATTTGTGATTTTATTAAAGGATGATTTCTATTTGGAATAAATTTTCTCTTGAATCTGTTAACTTTGAAAATTTGTATCTTTTCGACCGTAACTCGGAATTTTATGATCTTTATATGAAAACGATGGTCTTGAAACGAAGAATTTGAAAATATAATTTTTGGAATTTTTTGGGTTGATTTATAAAATTTTATTTTCTAAATTTGTGGAAGACAAATTTTATGAAATATTGATTTTGAAAGTGGCTAGAAGTTTCGAATGAATTTGTCTTTTTTGGAAATTTCTTATGTGTATGAAAAGCTTAGTTTTGGAAAATCATTTGGAGACTTTAATTTCGTTTATTCTATATAGATGAATATTTTATCTTGAAAACTTTTAAAGATTTCTTTATAATGAGAAATGTGTTTTTGTAGGAAATAAAATTATTGTCCTGGCATGAATCTAATCTATGATATGTGTTTGATATGATATGTGCTTGGTTTGATATGTGAATGTTGCTTGAAAATGATTGTGTGAATGTGATTCTTGGAAATATTTGCATGATTGTATGAATTGATGATTATAATGTCTTAAATGAGTGTATTAGAAAATAAAAATATAAGATGTGAGTGTATACGTGTGTGTGTGTTATGGTTTTGTGTGTGTATGTATAAGCTTAGGATTTTAATTTGGGACAAGAAGCCCATGGGATAAATAGAACCAAAGGGAAATTACATGGGTAGAAAAGATTTAAGGAGGTAGAGGTAATCATTCAAGAGATGACCTTAGTGCCCTAATCTACTTCAATTTGTCTCCTTAGACTTGACCCTTCCCATGCAAACTTTTGGGAGCCCAAAATTACCCCTCCCATTATGCTTGGACCGAACCAAAAACCTAAGGGCACAAGAGGGATAATTCGGTTGCCTATAAATACCAATAGCCTTAGTTCATTTTCCTTCACTTCATTTCCATTTCCTCATTTACTCCCCAAACACATTCTAAGGGCTCATCAAACCCTTAGAAGAGTGAAGAGAGAGAGAAAGAGTGTGACCGTGGGAGGAAGAAGGAAGAAGAAGGAGACTTAGGGCAAGATCATAGACTTTCCTTGAAGATCAAGAGTGTTAGGAGTTAAGAGATCAACCTTTTCTTGGTTGGTGATTTGAAGATCAAGAGGAAGACCATGATAGTTAGGTTTTTCTTGTGGTTTTGTAACTTTTCTTTTTCTTTCTCCTTGCATGTCTATTTTTATGGCTTGAAAGATGAGTACAAGTGTGGTTTAGACTTGACCATGGACTTTTAAGGCTTAAAATGGTTTGTAATATTTAAAACCAAGGACTTTATGGTTCGGCTATAGCTTTCATGATGGATCTCGATGATTTCTAAACAAACTCTTAAAGATCTAAAGTATTACTTGAAATTTTTATGAAGACTAAAATGAATCTATTTGCATGTTGGATTTTCTCACCTAGAACCGTGACCTATGAAGTTTTTATGAAAGGATTTGATAAATAAATTATGATCTAAGCTTGATCAATGATGAAGTAGAGATCTTTAGTCTTTCATGTTAATCTTTCTTGCTTTAACCGTAATCTATGTGCATTTATGTGATTATTTGATAAACAATTATACGATCTAAGCTTATTTGAGAATAAAGTTGGGATCTTTGGCTTTGCATGTTAGTTTTATGATGATCTTGATTGATTTTTATGTATACATGTAATAATCCATGATGAATAATCAAAAAGTTAGGACCTTGAGGCTTGCATGTCAATTTTCAAGTGAAAAGATTATGTTTTTCTTCTATGTGTGTCACGGCCTAGATGAAATAAGTAGGGTAACAAACTTTAAAATGATTTTTAGCATGAACATGATTTAATCTTAGGATTTATCTTGTGCATGTCATTTTTAGAAAACTAAAGTATAATCTTAATTTTGTTTAAGAAAAGTGATGAGCTTAAGTTTTAATGGAAATGTTTAAGAAAAATCTTGTCATGATAATGATTAATGCATGTTGATATTGAGGAAACCGCAATTGGTGGTTGAAACAACTAAGGAACCCTAGGAGAACACCTAGAAGGGGGGTTGAATAGGTGTAAAAGAAACCTTGAAAGATTTTCGATCGAAACAAATCGAAACAATCAAAACGAATGATTTTTGCAAATTTGTCAGCACTTAATCGATTAATCTGAATTCTAATCGATTAAGACCAGAAAAATCAAATTCACTTAATCGATTATGAACATGCTTAATCGATTAAATCTATCAGAAACAGAAAAAATCACTTTTCAATCGAATACGAAAATCAATCAATTCACACGTATAACCAGAGATTCAGCGGAAACAATTAACACCTATATTCTTATTGATTATCCTAGTTATGAAAATGATTTTCCCCAACTTAATTTGAACAATTAAGATTCAATTCAATCAATTATGAAAATCAATCTTTCTCTAGGTTTTCAATCAAGAACACAATGAACGACAATAATGTAAAGAGTTAAGGGTTTAGAGATACGACACAGTGATTTATCCTGGTTCACTTTCATCCACTTGAAAGCTACATCCAGTCCCCTCTTCAACCAAGAGAGATTCTTCACTATGAGGAATTAGAGTTCTCAAATTACAAGTAAATGCCTCTCAAGACTCCCTTCTTGATAGCCTACAAGAGATACTCCACACCCTTGCCTTGTAATCCTATTGATCTTCTCTCTAATCTAACCTCTACCCCTTGTTGATAATCCACACAACAAGTCTTCACTTGCTTGATGATAATCCACACACCAAGGCTTCACTTTGCTTGATTCACAACCAAGACTTCTTCTTCTTCAATGAGAAATTTGCTTGATGATAATCGACACACCAAGTCTTCTTGTTTGTTGTAGATAGCTTGCCTCTTGCAAAGGTTACAACACAATTGAAAACACAATGACACTCCTATGAATCTCTTCCAATAGCTATGACAAAATCAACATGAGAGATTATAGAGTTCTTGATCAAAGAATATGAAAATAGAAAAGCTTTGATCTTTGAAATTGAGAGAGAATAGAGTAGCTTGATTCTTTGTAAAATGGATGTAAAAATGATTCTAGATAATCACAATAATTGGGAAAAGGTTTATGTAGAATACCCAAAAGTTAGAGCACTTAAAAACTGATTTTGAGAAGTGAAAATCGTATTTTAAAAAACCAGATCTGCAGTACTTAATCGATTAAATCCCTTCTTAATCGATTAGTAATCGATTAACAATGTTCTTAATCGATTAGACACTGATGAAACTTGATTAAAACTTGTTTTCTCAAAACCAAACCTTTCCTTTAAAACCTTTAAGCCACCTATTGATTTTAGGTTAAGTGAAAACTCAAATTATGATTTAATCATGACCTTGATAGAGATTCACTACCCTCTATTAACTCTAACCAAACTCATAAACTAAAAGACTTGAGAGGCTAAAGATATTACAATAAAGCATAAACTAAACCAACTAAGTCTTCATGAGTTTGTTCTCTCTTCTTCCTTTGATGATTGTTGTTGCTTGTTGAGCTTGAACTTGATCTACACCTTTGAGCTTGTTCAAAACCTTTTGTCTTTATCAAAACATTCTCAATGGAACTTACAATCTCCCCCTTTTTGAAAATGACAAACATGTTTTGAAGTTGTTTTAAGTTGTTGACGCTTTAACTATTTGATCACTTGGTGAGACTCTTGCTCCCCCTTAATCAATGCAATTTACATTTGAAATCCAATTGATAGAAGCTTGATTCTCCCCCTATCTTCAACAACTTTGCTCAACCTATACAAAAACAACCATTCTCCCAAAACAAACTATTTCTCCCCCTTTGGCATTATCAAAAAGTAATATATACCAATTGAAATATAAAATGCTTAGCCAAAATAATAGAAATCACCAATCATTCCTTTTCAACATTGATACCAATTGAAAGATAAGAACCAAAAATAATCAATGATACCAATTGAAAAGCTAATTGTCACTAATTGACAAAATATCACAAAAGCATGATAATCATCTAATCATCACTCAATGATACCAATTGAACTTTAAAAAAGTAATACCAATTGAGAACAATCAATTATACCAATTGAGAAGACTATAATTGATACCAAATAAGAATATTCAACAATATCACTTGTACCAATTTTTACCACTTTGTAGGTCATTCACTTGAGATGCAAATGTAATACCAATTGAAGATGCAAATGTATGAATAACACTTGTAAGCCCTTTTCTCTTCAATCATACCTACAAAACAATCATGCTTTGCTTTTTGGTATCCAAATGATTTTGGATCCATTTTTGTTAGTTAAGGGAATCTCACCCTTCTTAACCCAAACAAACTTTCCTTTAGGTATACCATGCACTTTAATATAACACACATTTGAAGTATGTCCATGAGAACCACAATAGAAACATGTTGGTGCATTTGAAAAATCAACTTTAGAAAAATCAACAACATTTCTATGAGAATTACTCTTAGCATTAGCATAACCCAAACCAAACTTGTTTGAATTTCCTCTTTGAAAATTTAACAATGTGCGCAATCTAATATCACCGCTTGTGAAACTTGCAAGCTTATTTTTCAAAATGACATTTTCATCCTTGAGCAACTTGCAATTTTCACAATCAACCACAATATTCAATCTACTAGCACAATCACAAGAAGAACTAGCATATATAAGATCAAGGGTTTCATTTTCAAGATTAAGCTCATCAACTTGTTTTTGAAGTTCTAAAATCTCTTTTTGATGTTTCAAAATGAGCTTCTTTCTTTCAATGTTTTTCAAAACTAGTTTTTCAAGTTGTTCATGCATTTCTTCATAAGCATTATATAACAATTCATATTTAGAAGAAATTTCGGATTTAGTATGACTTATATTGCTATCCTCGCTTTGTTCACTTGATTCATCATTTGAAATTTCCTCTTCATTGACTTGAACAAGCAAGTTGAGATTAGCAATTTCTTCATCATCCGACGAACTACTCGATATGTTTTTCTTCTCTTCTACATCACTATCCCAAACTATGTATGCCCTTTTGTGTTTTAAATTTTTCTTTTCTTTCTCCTTCTTCTTGAGATACCTAGAGCATGAGTACATGAGATGACCGGGTTTTTCACATTCATGGCAAACTACACCTTCTTTTGATGTCTTGGTCTTGTAGTGTGGGGAATCCTTCTCTTTACCTTTGTCTTTGTTCAACCTTCCTTTTCTCCTTAGAAACTTGTCAAACTTCCTTAGTAAAAGTTTCATTTCTTTTTCATCAACATCCGAATCGGAATCTTCATCATCATCATCGGAACTCTCTTTCTTTTTGTATGATCTATTGACTTTAAGAGCAAGTCCCTTTCTTCCATTGTTCTTATCCGACTCTTCATTGATACTTAAACGTCCAAGCTCCATTTCATGTTCTTGAAGCTTTCCGAAAAGTGTTTCTAGATCCATAGCATCCAAATTCTTAGATTCAACAATAGCCGCTACTTTTGGTTGCCAATTCCTGTCTAAACATCTCAACACTTTGTTAGAAAGTTCACCTTGTAAGAAAGTCTTACCAAGAGCAAGTAAATGGTTAATAATATGAGTAAAACGCTTTTGCATATCATTAATAGATTCATTTGGAAGCATTTGAAACAATTCATAATCACGCATTAAAGCATTCAATCTAGCTCTCCTAACCTCACTAGTTCCTTCATGAGTCACTTGTAAAGTGTCCCACATTTCCTTAGCACTAGTACATTGAGAAACTCTAAAGAACTCATCATAAGATAAAGCGGAGGTAATGATATTCTTTGCTTTATAATCATATTGAACTTTCTTTCTATCATCATCCTTCCACTTATCCTCGGGGATTAAATGTACTACACCTTCAACTAAACTAGAGGGGATATGAGGACCTTTTTCAACTACTTTCCAAATTTCACTATCTATGGCTTGGATAAAGATTTTCATTCTAACTTTCCAATAAGCGTATCCCTCACCATTAAAGAGTGGAGGACGACTTATCGAAGCACCTTCACCACCAAAGGGATTCATGGAACCCATTGCGATTTTCTTAAGGATCTTTACGAAAAAGCTCTTATGCTCGTGTCTTTCGACCGAGCTCTGATACCAATTGAGGAAACCGCAATTGGTGGATGAAACAACTAAGGAACCCTAGGAGAACACCTAGAAGAGGGGGTTGAATAGGTGTAAAAGAAACCTTGAAATATTTTCGATCGAAACAAATCGAAACAATCAAAACGAATGATTTTTGCAAATTTGTCAGCACTTAATCGATTAATCTGAATTCTAATCGATTAAGACCAAAAAAATCAAATTCACTTAATCGATTATGAACATGCTTAATCGATTAAATCTATCAGAAACAGAAAAAATCACTTTTCAATCGAATACGAAAATCAATCAATTCACACGTATAACCAGAGATTCAGCGGAAACAATTAACACCTATATTCTTATTGATTATCCTAGTTATGAAAATGATTTTCCCCAACTTAATTTGAACAATTAAGATTCAATTCAATCAATTATGAAAATCAATCTTTCTCTAGGTTTTCAATCAAGAACACATTGAACAACAATAATGTAAAGAGTTAAGGGTTTAGAGATACGACACAGTGATTTATCCTGGTTCACTTTCATCCACTTGAAAGCTACATCCAGTCCCCTCTTCAACCAAGAGAGATTCTTCACTATGAGGAATTAGAGTTCTCAAATTACAAGTAAATGCCTCTCAAGACTCCCTTCTTGATAGCCTACAAGAGATACTCCACACCCTTGCCTTGTAATCCTATTGATCTTCTCTCTAATCTAACCTCTACCCCTTGTTGATAATCCACACAACAAGTCTTCACTTGCTTGATGATAATCCACACACCAAGGCTTCACTTTGCTTGATTCACAACCAAGACTTCTTCTTCTTCAATGGGAAATTTGCTTGATGATAATCGACACACCAAGTCTTCTTGTTTGTTGTAGATAGCTTTCCTCTTGCAAAGATTACAACACAATTGAAAACACAATGACACTCCTATGAATCTCTTCCAATAGCTATGACAAAATCAACATGAGAGATTCTAGAGTTCTTGATCAAAGAATATGAAAATAGAAAAGCTTTGATCTTTGAAATTGAGAGAGAATAGAGTAGCTTGATTCTTTGTAAAATTGATGTAAAAATGATTCTAGATAATCACAATAATTGGGAAAAGGTTTATGTAGAATAACCAAAAGTTAGAGCACTTAAAAATTGATTTTGAGAAGTGAAAATCGTATTTTAAAAAAACCAGATCTGCAGTACTTAATCGATTAAACCCCTTCTTAATCGATTAGTAATCGATTAACAATGTTCTTAATCGATTAGACACTGATGAAACTTGATTAAAACTTGTTTTCTCAAAACCAAACCTTTCCTTTAAAACCTTTAAGCCACCTATTGATTTTAGGTTATGTGAAAACTCAAATTATGATTTAATCATGACCTTGATAGAGATTCACTACCCTCTATTAACTCTAACCAAACTCATAAACTAAAAGACTTGAGAGGCTAAAGATATTACAATAAAGCATAAACTAAACCAACTAAGTCTTCATGAGTTTGTTCTCTCTTCTTCCTTTGATGATTGTTGTTGCTTGTTGAGCTTGAACTTGATCTACACCTTTGAGCTTGTTCAAAACCTTTTGTCATTATCAAAACATTCTCAATGGAACTTACAGATATGAGTGAGTGATGTAGTATGATGCTTTGAAAATTTTGCCTTGAAAATACATGTCTTGATTTGATTATATGACTTGTGCATGTTGAAAAAGTGAACCAAATCCTTGTCTTTTGCATGATGATATTCGGCCATGAGCTAGAAGAGTAGGAAATTGTGTTTGATCATTATTTAGGTTGCATGTATGATGAAACTAGTTGAATCTAGGAGCATAGAAGTGTATGCATGAAATAATCAAATTTAAAGAAGAATAAAAATGAAACTTTGAGATGATGTGTGACTTTAATTGTTGTTTGGATTTAAGCTAGGAAAATGAATTAAGATTGTTTAATTCTCCTCTTGAAGCTCACGGTTTTTAGTCCCAAAATAAAGAAAGCAATTTCATTATTTTATGTCTTTAATTGTGAATTAAATCTTTGCAAGATTGTACTTGTATGATTCGGCCAATGCATGTCTAGATTGTTGGAAACCAACAAGCGGGCTAAGCAAATACTAGAGGGGGGTGAATAGTATTTGAAGCACTAATACCAAATATTTCGATTGATAATTGAAGAATGGAGCTAAGACTGAATTTTCTGGAATCAGACACAAAAGACTCGAGTCTTTTGTGAAATACTCGAGTTTTTCAGTGATGAACAACTCGAGTCTTTTCTGAAATACTCGAGTTTTTCCTATCAGATAGCAGAAAAACCAGAAACGAAAATTCAGCAATTTAACTCAAATCAATTCAATAATAAACAGGAACTTATCCAACAGAATAGCAAGCAATCTAAATAACTTTTAAACACAAAGATTCCTTGAACTTGCTACCTAATTGTATAAATCCTAATTGATTGAAATGACTTAAGTCTATTGAGCTAGAAAGTAGATTAAAAGCAATAAACCAACACTCAAGCAATTTTATCCTGGTTCACTCCAACAATGAGCTACATCCAGTCCTCCTAATCACTTAGGAGTTTCTACTAATAATCAAATTGTTAGAAATTACAAAGGATTGCTTGAGAATGGCCTCACTCAACCTAACCCTTTCAAGAGTGTACCAAACTCTTGATTTCTACCCCAATTTGATTCCGGTGATTGAAGAACTCTTCACAAAGCTTCCTTGAACTCCCTTCAAGAAACTCCACCGGGCTAGGAACCTCCTAGTCTTGTGCTTGAGAACCTCTCAAGACTTCCAACACCCTAAGCCACTTAGGGTTTGCTTGGGAACAATCCAAGACTTTGAATAATCAAGCTTTTTGTATGTGTATTACTAATCTCACAATGGATTAGCACAAATAAGCACAGCTCAATGTAAGAATTGAGGCATAAAACTCAACTTGGAATAAAATGACAATATGAGTGAGAAGTTGAGCTTTTTGGGAATTAACACTTGAGAAGAGGAAATTAAGAAAGCTTGAATCAATATGATCTTGTTGTCTTGTTTGTTCTTGCACAAATTCAAAGAGAAATTTTACAATCAGGTTCTGAATTGCTCTCTTGGGTTGGATGAGACTCAAATGTCCTCAATTAGTTTTTGAGTCTCTCCAACGTTCATTTTTGCTGACTGGACAAAAATACTCGAGTCTTTTGGTAAATACTCGAGTCTTTTTGGTCGTTCACGAGTGAATTGGTGCACGAACCAGACTAACGGTCATATTTGCTGACCTGGCACAAATACTCGAGTTTTTCTATAAATACTCGAGTATATACTCGAGTCTTTATCAAAATACTCGAGTATTTTGATCAGATATGGGAAAAATTATTTTTCAATTTTATTTTTCCTCTCAAGTATTAATTTTTGGTCAATCTCAACTTAATAAACATATAAAAATATATTCCTAGAAGAGACTAACTATTTCTACCCACTCTCAACCACTCTCAACATAAATTAGAAATTTACAATTAATATTTGATTGAGAATGATTGGGCACTTGTCTTCTTTTCTTGACTTCTTGTTGATGTTGCAATATCTTCAAGGCATGATTTGTTAATTATTTTGTCATCATCAAAACATAATCCACCTAATTAGGAGCATTGAATTCACATAGATGGTTGGAAAATTTTCTCCATGAAATGATCTTTGATGATGACTATATTCTATGTGTATGATATTATTTATTTGATGAAAGTGATGTGTTAATTACTTATAATCTTTTCGGATTTTAGAAAAGAAAATAAATAAATTGATTGAGTTAATTTTCATGATGTTAATTCTATGATTTCAAGGTTTAAAATTTGTTAGTGATTAGCAATTATTAACCATGAGTAATTCGGTTTTGTAGGATTAATTAAGAGATTAAGTATGAATTGTTTTCTTAAGGATGATTGAGTTAATATATTAGGATTATGATTCAATGATGTGACTTGCATTATGTGAGATGTGTATGCTTGGAGATTTAATGTGTGTTTTATGTTAACCAAGTGTGTTTTGGAAAATTTAGATCGAATTGGATTTATCTTTGAATTTTTATTTGTGAAAAACCTATGTTTGGATTTCAAAAGAGTTGAGAAACGTTTTATTGAAAAGTATAATTTAAACAATTTAAATCTATTTGGAATTTTGTCCTCTTGAACTTTTGTATTATATTGGATGCTTAAGGATAATGATTTTTATAACGTGAATGTTTTAAATTAAGTTTTTACGACTGAAATGGAGTCTATTTTGATAAAGAGAGTATTTTCGAATTATTTCAAGTTTTCTCGAAATCGTTGTAATTATGGATTTGATTTTGAACTTGAAATCTTTGGATATTGGCAATGTGTTTTCAAAAAGGAATTGTTTCAAAGTGTTTTAAGAACGAATTAATTAATTTATTGGAATCGTTTCTAATGCACGGGAAAAAAATGCTCTAGTTCGAACGACGGACGCAAAAGAAATGAGGCAAGGCCAGCGATTGGGAAATCTTGGAAAGCTTTCGAAAGTTTACGTCATTGAGGTGAGAGAGGGGCTTTCCCTTAAGACGTCATGGTATTTAGGTAACATATTAAGGCATCCAATCATCTCAAAGATTGGACTCCGATCTCATTAAGCGAAGTAGTGTGATAGCAATTGTTTGTTGGTTTGGCTATCCACATGAAAAGCTGAGATTGGTTTGATTGCTTATAGTTGATATGTTCTTGTTGCTTAATATGATGCTATGTTTTCTACATGAGTTACTTGATTATATTAGTTTTTCAAAATGATTTATTAGTTAAACAATGGTGAGACTGTTATGGACGCAGTTAGTATGCTTTGGTTATGAGATGATAATAACGAAATCGTGGAAGCAATGAATTAAGACGAAAGAGAAAAGAAGTACATATAAGAATTATGAAAATGAATGAGGAATAGACAAGTCATGATATGAATGAAAATGCGAAAGAAATAAATAGTGATTGGAAGAGAAACATGAGCTGGAATTGAGATAAATGTCGACGATGCTGCTGAGCAATAGCTGACGAGGGAGGATGCCGACGATGCTGTTAAAGGAGCTACAATGATGAGTAGAAGGATGCTGATGATGCTGCTAAGAAACGCTGATGAGGATGATGCTGCTAAGCAATGATGAGGAGAAGGATGTCAAGGATGCTGCTAAGCAAGGCAAATGAGAGTAATGTTGATGAGATTTCTAAGCAAAGAGACGTGAGGCAAGATGCTGTGATGATCCAAGTGATGGCATATGTGATTCTCTGGGGAACGGATTTGAACGATTAGCAGTCGGGACTCGTTGAAGGGATGCACCAAGGATGAGCCGACCATTAGGTTTAAGCCGTTAATTAAAACTCTAAAAGACTTTAAAATCCTTTAAAAGACATTAACGAGCGCGGTGAGTTATGAGTGTGATACCGAAGTAGTGGAGAGGAAGGTACCATGAGTATCTGCGGATGCTCAGGTGGAGATTGCATTAGGGGAGGACAATGACGGTGAAACGTCGAGAAGTCTAGAGTACTTTCTAGGCAGAACGAATTCCATATGTGGTATACGAATGTGGTAAGGACTGGGTCCAAAGCCGTGGTAAGTTCTGCATTCGAGACTAGAATAGTACTGTCGCCCCCTAGATTGCAAATCTTGAGCAGTGAGAGGGACTGGAACGGGGCATCTGTGATTTGCCACTGTACCCGAGTTTTCTACAGTGAGCCTTGATTATTTGATATCAAATGATATGAATTGAATTGATTTGAGACTATACTTGAGATTTCTACAGTTCTCCTGGCTTGGAGCCATTTGTTGAGACAGTTGTCGTGCCCGCGTGGTAAAGGTCCTGTACTCCTGTTTGCTTCCGACTAGGTTGGGTGGATGACCGAGGAGATGTAGACGTGTGTGCGAGCTCAATGATGATTTCCCCGCATCATTGATGCGAACCGAAACGATAAGACTTAAAGGATTAAGATATTTAAAAGAAAAGTATAGTAAGAATATCAAGTGATGAATAAGCTTTATAAGTCAAATTATGAATAAGAATCCGAAATAGTTGATATGTTTGGAAATAACGATTGAGGAAAGAATATATAAAGGTTGTGAAAGTTTTAATAGATAAATCTTGAGAGTATTACTATGAAGGATCGAACATGTGTTTATGTTTATATTATGATGATGATGATCATGTTGTTGTTTTGATTTGTTTAATATTTGTTGTTTTGTCTTAATATTTGCCTATCGTAATTCCACATAGTCGACATTCAATGTTTTGGGTAGCTCACTCTCTCCTATACTTCTGCTTTGCATTGTAAAACTTGTATGAATCTTAGATGGACAATATTGCGAGATATCAGCTTATTCGGGAGATAGGAGCATCTCCATTGAGAGGAGACAATATTACTATGTCCGCCTATGTGATGTTCTTCATAGAGATAAAGCGGAGGAGGGCAGAGATCACGGAGAGGTTCCTGGCCCGCGAGAGGGAGGCAGACAGAGCATCAGACGACTCAATGGAAGAGACCATTGAGATGGCAGATGATGATGATCTCGACACTTGGTCCGAGGCCGACACGGAGGAGTGTCTCAGCGACGAGGATTGGTGCCCGAGCCCCGAGGACCTCCCAACAGATGATGAGGACGAGTGAGAGTTGGATCTACCAATGCTCAGTATTAGGTGGCAAGTTTTGGTATATATGACTAGAGAATAGGTAATTCCCCCTGAGTAATGTACCCCACTTCAAGTTCTTAGTATCATAGCTCTATCATGTTGTACCCCGAATTAAGTTTACTTTCAGTACTGATGTTTTGAACCAAGTTAAATGGGCTATTATGTTTAAATAATGTTTTGGTGAACAAGTTTCAAGTTGCGGTGTCTTGTGACATCTCGGTTTGGAACTTGAAAGATTTTTATGCACGTGAGAACACAAGTTTTTAATTATAACCAAGCTTTACAAAATTTAAAGTGTTCTCATGTTCATGTTATACAAGTTTAAAAAAAATGGCCCAAATTTTCACTATATTTCATTTAAAGTAATTGTGGTTTCAAGTTGCCAAATCGGGGTGTTACAAATTACATAGGTGAATGTTGCAGATTTGCTCTCAGCCTGTATGATCTAACCGGTTAGAGGGTTAGAGCCTGACAAAATGTGTTAGTTAACCAACTTTAGTATAGTAATCATGGAGCATAGGTATGACATAGGTCTGGGCTAATAATTGAACTGATAATTTAGAGTAAATAAGTTGATGAATGATGGTAAGTGTTAAGGCTTAATAATGAGACTTTCTTGAGGTTGTATTGTTAGATTTAGAATTTATAGAGTATGTTTTGATAAGTTTGAGTCTTGTAACTGCTTTAGAGTTATGTCTTAGATGCTGCATAAGGATTAGAAAGAGATTAATTTGAGGTTGACATGATTTGGAATTGGAATAAAATGGGTTTACTCTCAGGTCTGCTCCCTTTAACCGGTTAGCGGGTAACAGTAACCAGTTAGGACCTGAGAGAAATGAATAAATAATTAAGTTTATAATAATTCTTTAAGGGTTGGCATAAGTATTGTTTTAGTTAATAATTGAATGATAATTTATAATAAGGTTTGGGTATACTTGATAATTAATGTTTTGGGATTAAAGGGAAAAGGTTTCAAGGAACATGGTAGGTTTAATTGGTAATTAATTGACCATGATTTATAAAGCATGACTTGAGTCTAGTATGATTTACGGAAGGATTAGAGTTTGAGAATAAATTATTGATTATAGCTTAGAAATGGTTTGAATGATGTTTGTAAGAATCATCTTAGATATAAAATATAAGTTTAATGATCATTGAATTTGATAATCATAGTTTGTGATGATGAAAAAAGTAAAGAATGAATAAGCCTCCCTCATGCATGATTGGTATGAAGGTCGAGCACGAAAGAATTCACAAGATATAAGTATGTTATAGTGAAATGAGTACAAGGGACGTGCACAAGAATGATGAGAATCCCGACATATCGTGTCCTTTGGGAAAGGACTCGTAGCAGGTAGGACGCTATTCTAAGCGGTATAGCCCTGAATCCTGATGTACTATGCCTTGTGGGAAAGGGTTTGTTGAAGATTGGATGCTATCTGTAAGCAGTATGTCAATGATGTTGTCCCGATATGACGTGTCCCTTGGGAAAGGACCCGTTGCAGATACGAAGGACAAATAAGTGTATTTGTAAGCGTCGTAGCCCAGTGCACGTATGACTCTTGTACAGTCGAGATGTTTTTGAAAAGTGATGAATGTACCTGTGAATCCTTTCGTAGAAGAGAGAAAAGTCTAGCATTGCATATAGATTAATAAGATAATAATTTTGAATGATAAAACACTTGTTTAGCATGCATCAATTGCATTAAAATGGTTGTACATGTGTATGACTCAATCATTAATCTGCTTATGCGATATGACAAGTAACTTACTTCCATCTACCATGTCTGTGTGATAGGTGCAAGCTTTAACCAGAGTTAGTCAACTTGTCAAAGCCGACTCAAGCGGAGAAGGAAGATGCTCAATATGGGTCTGGTCCATTGTAACCCTGAGATGATGTACTTTGAAAATAAAATTTTATTCACTATTTTTTTGAATAAAGGGAATTATTTTATTTTTCAGTGCAACAAATTTTAAATAAATTATTTTATTCCCTTTATATAAAAAAAAATTAGGGTGTTACAGGGTACGACTGAACATAAGTTTTTTTTCCCAAACGATATGTTTTGTTCTTAAGGATAAGGGAAAACCATTTTTTTTCAATTATCTTCTCATCCTCTTTCATTTTAACCAGAAAAAACACTCTCAAGTTTGAAATCTCTTTCTCCTTTCGTTGACTTGATCCTTTCTGTCTCTCAGTATGTTTGACCCCCTTCACCGCTCCTTGTGCTTGACCCCCTCCACCTCTCACGGTACACTTCATTATGTTTCCTCTCCTTCATCAGTTTGGTGCCTCCCTCTAAACTCTCTCCCATGTCTCTGTTTCGTCTTTCTCTGTTTTGTTCTCTTACTAACTGATATTTCTGTTTTTCATGTTCTATATATATTTCTCCGTTTTCTTTTTCTTTGTTGTGAAGGAATAATGAATACTATTTTGATTTAAAGCAACAATGAAAAGTGGTTTGATGCTTATATTTTGTTTTTATTTTTTTTGCACACCAAATGTTTAAACCAGTTTAGGAATTTAACAACTTTTTTTTTACTATTTTGCACCTCTTTTTTTTCTTCCTATTTTGTGTTATTTTTGGATTTTTTTTTTATGAATTGTTACATAGTGCAAACATTACAGGTTGTGTGGTAGGAAATTATTAATTCATATGAATTTCAACTTGTTGACTGCATTTTTATTTTTAAAATTTTCTATTTTTTAAATTTATATATAATTATATTAATAAAATAAATATATATAAGAACGTACCCGTACCCGTACCCTAATTTTTTAAAAAATGCCGTACCCCGTAACAGTACCCGTACCGAGTACCGATACCGTATCCGTACTCATGCAACACAGGTTAAAAGGGAGATATTCCTTCCCATCTCTATAATCTCACCCCGTTCGAATTTGTGTGTTGTATTAGCAAATTCTTTTCAAATTATTTATCCTTTAGAAATTTAAGGATGCATTAACTAATTTTTTCTAACTTTAACTTTATTTTAAAACTTTTTGAAATATGTAAAGTGTATGATAGTTAATATACTGTGAGGATAATATAGCAAAATTGCCTTATTCTTGTCTTGAAAACTGATGAAGTATTAAATGATTTTTTTAGTCTACGTGAAACTATTATAGCGACAGATAAATTGAAACGAGAGGAGTATAAGAAAAAGTAACCGAAATCACATTTTTTAAAAATGTTAGCCGAGTGTATTTAATTTTCTCAAATTCATAAAAAAAAATTATAACTATTTTAGGAAAGTTGCAATTGAAATTAAACAAATATTAAATGATATCTCTATTTTCTAGGAATATTTTAGGAATAATTGTATTGAAATATAAAGTTAGTTAACTTTTCTTTTTTAATATTTGAGTAAAGCTGCCAAAACAGGCTACCCGATTGAGTTTGGGCCATCCCGTTTTGTAACATCCTAAGTTTTATATATGTGTAAAAATGTTAGAAATTGGTAATTTAGTGTATAGGATATGTAGAATATATATATGAATAACTTATGATTAAATAGAAGGCATTAGAAAGTGATGTTATCAGGCACTACTCGAGTATTACAGATAATACTCGAGTATTGTATCAGAAAACCAATCAGTTGAAATTATAGCTCTCAGACAATACTCGAGTATTGCAAGGAATACTCGAGTATTGTATCAGAAAATCAACCAGAGAAAATAAAGCTCTCAGGAAATACTCGAATATTTCAAGAAATACTTGAGTATTCTAGACAAAATACTCGAGTAGTACTCGAGTATTCTGGATAGATCTGACAATTAAAAATATGAATTTGACTCATTTTCTTTCATATTTTCCTAAACCTAAAACTCGACCCTTTCTCCTCTCTCTAACCCTAAGGCTTCCAATCTCAAAATTACACCAAAAATCAATAAAATCACTACTCCATATTAATTTCCCATCTTAAAATTAACTCTCTCCCTCACTAAAACTCTAATTTCACTCCCTCTCCTGTAACACCCCGCAAATTCCTCGTATTAAATTAAAATACTAAAGAAATTTATTTTTGAGGAAAGTGTTTTTGAAAGAGTAAATTTTCTTAAATGAATTTCCTAATTCACGTTTTCAAAGTGATGAATGACCTTAAAGGAATATTTTTCATGAAATGCTAATATGAGTTTTAAAAATTGAGTTTTGTAATGGTTATGTGTTTACAATTTTCATGTCTTAAAGAAATTGTGATACATGAGTCATTGTATGTTGAAAAGAATTATTTTCTATGCATGTGTGTATGTATGCACGGTTTTAATATGTATGTGTATGCTTAAGGATAAATGAAGATTAAATTAGTGGAAGAATATGAGAATGCATGTATGTGTGCGCTTATATGTATGGTACGTGTATATGTGTGTATGCATATGTGTATATGTGTTACGTGTATGAATATGTATGTGTGTGTATATTATGTGTGCATGTATGCATGTGAATAAGCTTAGGACTTTATTTCTAAGATAAAGAGCTAATGGGGTAGATTAGGACTAAAAGGGAATTAATGGGTAGAAGACTTAATTAGCAAACATAAACTATTGCGTGAATAGTAACCTAAACCCTAAACCTACTCCTAGAGGTCCTTTTGCTAAACACCACCCATGCAACAAATTGGATTGCCAAAATTGCCCTCCCTTAGACACACCTTGGCCGAATTTTCAAGGGGCAAGATGGGAAGTCCATGAATTGCCTATAGAAACCTTTGGCCTTAGTTCATTTTCACATACTTCATTTCCTTTCTTTCATTTCCCTTCATTTCCATTTCATTTCTTAAACACATTCTAAGAGGCTCATCAAACCTCTTAGAGGGAGAAGGAGGCCGTGGGTGAGAAGGAAGAAGAAGGAGGAAATCAAGCCAAAAACCTAGAGTCTTCCTTGAAGATCCAAGCACATAGAAGCTAGAAGACCTTGATTTGGTGGGTAGTTCGAATGATCATGAAGGAAATTGTAATAGTTTAGACTATTTTTCTTTTGATCTTGTGAATCTTTTCTTTTTCTTCTTTGCATGTTAATCCTCAAAGCTTAAATGATGAGTATAAGTGTGTTTGTGCTTGAATCATGGATTTTTAGAGCTAAAAGAAACTTGTAAATGACTAACCAACGGACTTCATGACTCTATTAAGGTTTTCATGAAAGATCTTAAAGTTTTTCAAGCTAAATCTTCTAGATCTAAAGATTTGTTGAGATTTTTGTGGATCTAAAGTAAAATCTCTTTGCATGTTTAAATTTCTTACTTAAAACCATGATTTGTGAAGTTTAAAGTAAACCTTGTTGCATGATTTAACTTTCTTCCTTAAATCGTGATTTAAAGATATGTTTAAGAGCTTATTTGATAAATAAATATGTGATCTTAACTTGGTTAGTAACAAAGTTGTGATCGTTAACTTTGCATGTTGATTTGATGTTGATCTTGGTGCTTTGTGTACTTGCATGTGTTATTTATACTTGGATCTTGAATTTTTAAGAGTAAAGGAACTTATAAAACACTAGATTCTAAACTAGGTAATTCGGCCATGAGTATAAAATTAGGTCTTGTTGCTTTTTAATTTGATCTAAATGAGTGCATGTTGATCCCATGTTTAGAAAAGTTAATTTGAGTTGTTTGATTTTGATTTGGTTTTGATAAAACTTTGATTTTTGAGTTTTGGCCTTTAAAAGCTTTAAATCTTGTTTTGATTTATGAAAAAGTTATACTCTTGAAGCCATGCATGATGTTTTAAACCAAAAAGACTTGATTTTCTTCAATGCTCATCACGGTTTTGACCTTTTCTTACCTAAAGTGATTTTAATCTTTGATTTGTACTATTATGTTTGATTTCATGACTTGATCTACAAGATCTGGGTACATGCATGTGGTTTTTTTTTTTTTTGAGTAAAAAGATTTTATTTTCTTAATGAACCTCACGGTTTCAAAAAGAAACCAAGGAAACAAGTTTTGGAAAATGATTTTTAACTTGATTCATGTTTTGTGATCTTGCATGAGAAAAGTTTGAAGTTAAGTCTTGATTTTTGATGATGATGTGCATTTGGTCAAAGCCTAGAATTAGGAAATCATGTTTTGTTTCCATGAAAAAGGACACATGAATGTTAATTTCTTTTGACTTAAGAACCTTGTGTCTTTGCATGTTGAAAAAGTGAACCAAAAACCTTGTTTTGATCATGATGAGATTCGGCCATACAAGCTAGCTAGACTATGGTTCTTTTTCAACGAGGTGACTTAAAAACAATAAGTATGTTTTGAGAAATTGTGCTAAAAGAAATTGCTTGAAATTGTGTTGTAAATATTTATTTTCTAATTGGTTTTTGATTTAAAAATAAAGGAGATAAATGAACTAATTGATTTGAAAAAGTTTTGCGTTTAATTGAATATGTGTATGTGCGTGTGTATTCGGCTGAGAATAAAAGAAAGAGTAAATAATTTTGTTGCATGAAAAAGAAAATAGAATTTAAGTGCTTGAAATAAATCAAGCTGATTTATGTGTTTTAAATTTGTGATCTTTGAATTGTTTTCTTTGAAGTCATTCGGCCATATAGTTTAAATAAGTTTAGGAAGTGTAGTGGCATGAAATAAAATGTACATGGTGGTTTTTGAAAGGATTTAAGTTGTTTAAAGTAAGAAAAATAAATATAAATATGTTTAGTTTAAATCTTGATTCAATTTGGTTTGTGAATATATGCAAAGACTAAGTGTTTTGTTTTGTGAAAATGAATTATTTGTGAGTGGTATGATTGCTTGGATGCTAACTAAGTTGATTATATGCTTCTAATTGATTAATGAAGTGTTGCTTGTGGTTGTGTGTTAAGTTGATGTTGTGAAATGATTGAGTATGAAATTGCTTTTAAAATAATTCGATTTGATTTATTTGAGATTTTTAGATTGTATTTAATGGCTGTCCAAAATTTGTTTTGTGATAAAACTTGAGTTTTAAAGTGTTAATTTTGAATTAAAGGGTTATTTAAAGCGAAAAGTGTTTTTAAAATGTTTTCGGGGTTTTATTAAAGTAATTTTGCAAAACAACTCTTTGCTGTCCAAAATTGTTTGGACTTGTTTCTTAATTTTAAAAATGTTTTCATGTGATTTAAAGTAAAGTTTTCAAGAGATGTTTGATTTAAGAAAAACCCGGATTGAAAACGGTGAATTTTTCGGTGTCTTCGAACGTAATTAAGATGTTGTCCAAGACGGACCAGCAACTAAATTAAATGATTTAAATTACTTTACTAAATGTTTTCAAAATGGTCTTTGAAAGTGCTTAAGGTATTAGAAAATACTAGAATTGTTTGAGAGAAAATGGTTATGTTTTAAGTCTTTCGACGAGGAACGAAAGTGTTTTGGAATTAAGAAAGATTTTCTTAATACTAGTTAATAACGTGAGCATATTTTATTTAGTACGAGGAATTTGAAAGACGAGGGATTGGGGTAGCTGGCAGCGACAAGGAATCGAGGTGACGGTACGCATTTAAATCGCTGGACCTCAGGTGAGAGAAAAGCTTTCCTAAGACACCGTGGTAGTTAGGTGATATATTAGGACGTTCCGCATCATCTCAAAGATCGGAACTAAGTGGTTCGGAGTCAGTAGTATAGTGGAAATTGTTTGTGTTGTGTGGTCACTTATACGAAGGTGACAAAGACCACATTGTTGTTGTGTGATGTTTGTGTATTGATAGCATGCTTTTATGTATTCATTTAATTATGTCTGATAATATTTATTGCTGTTGATTAATATGATTAGTATGCTGAAGGGCGTCTATTACGTCCTGAATAGAAAAATGAAAATGAAATGAATGAGTTGTGAAAGAAACGAAACTGAAAGTAAAGATAAAGTGCAAAAGGAATAATGACAAGGGATATAAGATAGAATAGAAAGAGATAAAGAGTTGAGATTGGGGAAAGAATTGATGATAATGATGAGAACGAGCCAGAGCTGGGAAGAGTAATGTTGTCATTGAGGCGGGATGTGATTTGAGTGGGGCTTGGCTCCTTTGTTTTTGTTTTTGAATGAGACTAGTATTGAGTTGAGCTTGCTCCTCCTTTGTTTTTGTTTTTGAATGAGATTTTTGAAAAGGAATTTTCGAAAAAGATTTGTGAAAAGAGATTTTTGCAAAAGAGTTGTGAAAAGAAATTTTTGAAAAAGGTTTTTGAGAAAGATTACAAAGCGTATTTTCAGAAAAGTTTTTGAAATGAAATTTTGTGAAAAGTTGTGAAAGAAGATTTTTAGAAACTTTGTGAAACAAGATTTTTGGAAATAAGATTTTGTGAAAGTTTATGATATGAGATTTTCAGAAAGTTTATAAAATGTGTTTTGAGGAAAGTACATGAAGCAAGATTTCTTTTGAGAAGTTTTACGAAACGAGATTTTGAGAAATTTGTAAAAGGGGATTTTTGAGAAAATTTACGAAATAAGATTTTTAAAGGATGACGAAATGAAATTGAGACATGAGAGTGCTGAGAAAGTTTGGGAAATGAGATGTGAGTTCATGGATGTGATCCCAGCTCTGTGCTATGTCGAGGAAAAGATTGTGCAAAGTAGTGGTCGGGACTCATTGAAGGGATGTGTAACACCCAAAGTTTTTATATAAAATATCACTTAATAAGTTTAACAATTAAATTGAAGAACGTAAAAAAAATTCTTTTCATAAATCAAGTTTACATATGAAATTGGGTATTTCCATTACAATATGAGTAGCGCAACATATAATTTCCTTCTTTCCAAATCTTCCGCTGCGACACTCTGATCCTCAAGCTCCTTGACATTCACCTAAAATGATAACCACTAAGGGTGAGACCTTTTCACAACACATTGAATTATAAGATAGTAAAGAGTACATAATAAAAATTCAAGCATCATAGTCAAACCAAGTCATGAACTAACAAAATGCTTCACATTTTTATATTAACAGTTTTCAACACATATCTATAATCATTTTCATTTCATTTATTTTATCTTGGTCTCACATTGTCGTAGCTTAAGTGAGAACCAAGGTGCATACTTATATTTTACACTTGGCCTCACATTGTCGTAGCTTAAGTGAGCACCAAGCCCTTAGCCTCACATTGCCGTAGCTTAAGTGAGCACCAAGGTGCATACTTATATTCTACACTTGGTGTAACATCCCTAATTTAATTCCAAGCATAATTAGTGAATTAATAGGCTTAAAGGTTAGGGAACGAATAGATTAATTGCTTAAAGAATTTTGGGTGATAGGAGAATAGTAATTATAAGTACTAGGGGTTGTGTAGAAGACATTTGTAGTAATGGGCAAGATTAACTAAGCGGAATCGGGAGTTAAATCGGCGTTTTAGATGTTAGAAATCAACCGAAAAGAGAAAATTAGGAATAAAATATCCATATCTCTAAACCCAATTCCCACCGTTGGATGTGAAGTTTAGGATTTTAGGAAGCTTGTCTCAAAATTTGAGCAAGATCCAACGGTTATCGAAGAAGTTATGGCAATTTGAAGTCGGGACCCCCCGGGGCACGCCCAGGCGCACTGGGGCATAAGTTGGTGCGTGAATCAGTAGGAAACGCGCCCAGGCGCGCCATGACCCGCGCCCAGGCGCGCGGGGCTGTTTGCTGATGCGCTGAAGTGGTGTGTGGCACCTTAGGAGCCACCAATCTTTGGCTTTCTTAAGAAGCCAATTTGCACCATTCTCTCATAACCTCTTCTTCATGTCTTAAGCCCACGAAGCACCCAGCACCATCTTCCTCTCCTCCCAACTCCAACCGTGTCCCTCTCTCACCCATGGACCAACCATCACCATTTCTTCTTCCTTGGTTCATGAAGCATCTCCATGGCCATAGCTTCCAAGCCATGAAAATGGGTGTGAACTCTTTTCCTTCCTCTTCCACCTTAGGCGTCTTTCTCTCCCTCAAGCTTGGAGCACCATCGCCACTCATCTTCCTTCCATCATCAAAAAAACAAAAACCAAGCTCTCACCCTTAACCATGGCACCCAAGCTCTAATATTTTCCATTTGATTTCCATGGAGTTCAAGCATCAAGGACCTTCATTCCTCCCCTCCATGGTTTCGTTCTTCTCAAGCAAAAATGGAAGGAAACCGACATACCGACATTCACCGACACCGACCGAAACCGACTCGGTCATGCTCTCGGTCACTAAAAATGCTTCTAGGATCACCGCCCCATCTCGTCGGCGAACTTCGGCATTAATCGGTGCAAAGTTTGGAGCCTCGGGTCAAGGTTTTCTCTTTGGATTCGTCGGTTGAGGTAAGAGGGGTTTGTGTTACCTTTGCTAAGGATATAGATTCTAGGTTGTTGTAATAATGACGAGGTGTAGATAATTGATTAAGAGAATAAACCATAGGATAATTAAAGTGAATGAAAGGAATCTTGGGGTATAATCTCTATTAAATGTGTAGATTATATGTTAATTAAGTAGGAATTGAAGAACCCTAGGGAGTTGACTTAATTTATAGTACTCTGAGACATACCTGAGTATGTCGACTGTTTTGTTTACGAACTGTGGATTGTTATTGTCATTGATGTATTTTCATATTGTGCTAGGTTTGGTGGCTTGTAAAGCAAATAATGGATTAAGTGTTAACGTAGGCGAGTCATATAGAAAGGGCTAAGTAAGGAGGAAAGGATGGAAAATTATGAGCGAAGTAATTAAAGAATGGATTAAGGACAAATAGTTTGGTAAAAGGGAAGTGATGTTAATTGAGTTATAAGTTAGAGAATGGTGATTGTGTGACAAGGAACCTTGATGGATGTCGTGCCTGATTAAATGTGTTAAGTGTAAATGTGACCATAACGGTTGAATGATAATATGTGTTATTGAGATAATGTTGTGCTTGAATATTCATGACGTGTGATTTGGTGATGTTTATAAATTAAGTTCTTATTTTGTTAAATGATTGTGATATGATGTTGATTAGAAACCAAGGCAAAGAATGGTAATCAAGTATAAATTAAATGATAATGGAAAGTGCAGTTGAATTGAGTATCGGTGCATTGATAGACTAGGTGCCCCTGCCGAGTGTACCAAATTCCCAAGGGCCAAGTGCTCACCAGGCCAAATTCTCATTAGGTCCAAATGCCCTGTTAGGCGTCAATGCACCAAGACTTAATTCACTGCCGAAATAATTGATATAAAATGTGTTGGAAATGTGAAAACGAGAATGAAATCAAATAATTGAAATGTACAAATATATGTGGAATTTATGATAGCATAGCTTGACAGGGTGAAGCCTTTTGGGTGTGCAATTCCTGGTTGAGCGAGAGACCCTTGGGTGTTCCAAATGCCTGGCAGGAGCATTAAAATCCTAGTGATGCAAACCGGTTGTAACCGGGAGTATTACCCGGACGCAGTAAGACGTTATCGCGCATAGGTGCGAACGGAGTAGGTCGTGACCAGGGGAGAATGTAAATGAAATATACCCGGACGCTGTAAGACGTGACCGCGCATGGGTGCGGACTTAGTAGGTCGTGACCAGGGGAAAGATGAATGAGAAATGTGAATTTAATGAAAGAAAAGAGAATAAAAAGGCTTTATGAAAATAATTAAATATATATATACGTGAGTTGGTAAATTATGGGAACGAAATTTGGAATATAGAAAATGTTAATGCAAGTGGAATTGAAAAGTAATTTAAGGTTGAGCGTAGGATTGCTAGGAAGGTAGTATGGACATAGGGCTTAAGTTGTCGAAAATGAACTTGTACGTAATTACCTGAAAAAGAATGTTAGGTTAATAGATAATTTCTATTGTGATAGGGCCTAGTTTGTCAGCTATGCTTCTTAGAAGCTATTTTCCTTATTACTGTGTAATGCTACCCTTCTTGCTATATTTTTACAGGTACTGAAGGAGCATACACAAGTCTGGCCGAGCAGGAGTACATTCCACCACGTGGAATGTATATAGTATTTAGTGACCATCTATCGGTCATGGGTTATTTTGGGAAGTTTTGTTGTATTTCAATTACTTTGTCTTTCTGGAAAACTAAGAGTTTGAGAAGTTATTTGTATTTCTTTGGAACTAATGTCTTAAGTGGACTAAACAATACTTTGGGCCCTGCTGGTCTCTGATGTATTTAAATCTGCTTCGGATAAATTTTACAGGTTAAAGTAATATTTTGGAAATGCCTTACAAACAAGAAAAACTCCGTTCGATTTAACGGAGAAGTTTTATAAGTGAACAATAGGATTATGAATTTTTATATGAATTGAAACTAATCAAATGTTTTTAAAAAATAAAATTTTCAAGTCACTATTTTAATATTATGGGTAATTATTCTAGGTGTTATATTTATGGTATCAGAGCAGTTTTTCCTCGGCCCGAATGGAGTAACTCATTACTCCTGTAGTTACTCATTAAGCGAGTAACTTGTAGTTAGATATCAAACTGCTTTGTGGTTTAATTAGGTATTATTGTTAGCATGATAATAGGCTTAGTTGTTGAGTCTAGGGTAGTGAGTAGCTTAGATTCTTCTAAGTTTGTTTAGTGATTTGAGGAGCGCGTTTAGCATCTGACGATTTCTTTCGAGAAGCATGGTAAGCATTTGAAAATCTTTTCTAAGTTCATTTAAGTATGTTAAAATTACCATGCTAAACCTGAAAATCTTGTGGGAATCAACGAGTCATATTTAGAAGTGGATGAATGGCGAGACTAAGGAAAGCAATACCCCAACGGGCAAGAGCACTAGATTGCTGCCCCACCGGGAGGAAGCGATCTTTAGTTTCGCGCCAAGTAAGCCAATTCTAAATGTGATACACCAAACAAGATTTCAACGTTTTGAAACTAATAGGTTGAGGAATTCAAACTTAAGTAAAACGAGAATGGTTTTATCACTAATACGATGTGTATTTGAGCCTGATCACCTCAATGTACATCTATTGGGAGATATCATCATTCTGTCCTTAAGTTTCGGCAAGTATTTTGGGAATTTAGTGAGATCCCAAATTTAGGAGGAATAGAGGTCTTCGTCATAGATTTTCGTATGCGTAGACATTTTAGAATTAAAAGTTGCGTAGCGGAAGTGTAGGAAGTATTGTCTTGTCTTAAGGTAAGAGTTGTAGCTAGTTCAGGAATCCTAGGTAGCTATGATAGGTTGCTAGGACTTATATGTCTAGAATTGAACGTAGGAAACCCTAAGATAGTACATAGTGATAGTCTTAGGTTTAGACGAATAAATGCTTGGAATTTTAGATAGTGCATAGAGTTAGCATAGATGCTTGTACTAAATGAATGTGATGTTATGTACTGTTTTGTGCTTTCCTAATTGTGAGATTGTGAATCTCGATGATAATTGTTATTTGGACATGTGAGTGTTGAAAACTGTTTTAAGCATAAAACCATTCGAAAACTTCTTTACAAAATGGTGTTGCTATCAACGGATCGTTTAGTTCCCAAGCATCATAATTTTAAAAGTCAGGAACCATTCGACTCTTAAGTGTAATAGTGACCCCAATGAACTTTCATATTTTGAAATTGAATTAAAAAAAAGAATTGCACTGTTTTCTTTTTTTACAGAATCGGAAATCATTCCAAACTGAGTGCTAAGTCGTATCACGAAATTTTGAAACGTTAGGGAGTAAACTAAGGATTCCTAAGTAATCGGGTGGTAAAATTAAGTCATTGTTTTGTTCAAGCCATGCGCCGATTAAATAGGAACCCTTATATACGACACAAATCAATTTGGAATGACACTTAGTTGTCAAACTCAAAGTCAAAGGGAATGTGACTATTTTGATTGTTTGAGAAGCATTGAAATAAAATTTCTAGTAAACCACATACTCCCATTCTCATTGAGTTTTCTAATCTTGAGAAAGGTTATAATCCTTCACCTAAATCTCCCGAAATTAGATGGAGAAAATCCTTTACAAGAAGATATGCTTTGCTTTATAAAATTTGTTTTTGGAACTTCATCCAAGTTATTTGGCATGAACATATTAAAGTTTTAAAGTGTAAAATAAATTTTTCCTGATTTAATCTTTTCCTAGGAATTTTACGTAAAACAAATCAACATGTTTTCCATCAAGAAAGGAATTTGATTTTCAAAAATAACGATTGAGTCGACACACCATCGCATCAATAATTGTCGATGTGCTACTTTGACTATGCATGTGTAAATGCCTTCCTTGTATGATAAGCAAAATTTTTAAACATAGATGAATGCATACACGTTTTTCGGCATATCCTTTTGATTTTATAAATGCATAAATGCACAAACGAACTTCCCGAACGTTATTCTGATTTTCATAAAGATGCACATACTTTGAATGTATGGGATTTTAATTATTGAACTTTGAAACCATACAAAGTGATTGCTTTTATCAAAGTTTTTATCATGGCATGAAAATTTTCAAGCTCTTCTTGGATTGCATTTGAAAGGTGTACAGATTATCTAAGATGTGTATATAGACATAGACCTGAATTTTAGGGCTGATTCAGGTAGATCAGGAATGGGTTAGAATTAAGTAGAGATTGCTAAGTTAGTGTTTGCAATCATGCGCTGATATGAAATATTGGTGTGCATATTTGAACTTTGATTGTTATGTATGTGTTAACTGTTTACTTGTCAATGAGTGTGATTGCTTAGGACTTAAGAATAGTGCCTAAGTTGTAGATCACTAGGTAGATTGTGATTAGATCTCTATTAATGTTGCCGTTTAGATCGAGTATAGAAATAGTTCAGGGTTGTTTTGAATGCGGCAGTTATTAAGTGATAGTGCCATTTGTAAACCTGACAATGACCATATCATTAATGGATATGAGATTTAGATTGATACCCCTAATCTTACGTTTATTAATGATTGATGTCATCTGAGGACTATAAATGGCACAAGACCAATCAAGCCTAGAATGTAGGAACCAATTTGATTAGCGCCCCTTTCCAGATGTTAAAGTAAAATGTCTGGGGAAAAACCCAGTTGACCTTAGAAGCCATCTCCAATCTATTGAAGATATTGCTCTTGATTTTAGAAACCCGAGGTTTATTAAAAGTCTTTTTATTAGAACTCTTGCAATGTTTGACCGACATCGGAGTAAACCTCAAAAACCTTAGAGCATTTTGCTTCTAGTCTAACCAAACTAAACCACGATTTGTATTCTTCATTGGATGCATGAGTCTGGTGGCGTACTTAAGCAAGGTAGTATGCCGATTTCAAATGGGGGAGTAGAACCAAAGCTAAATGAGTATGGTAGCTTAGAAAACCCTGAGTTTGGGATGGTTCTCCATTTGAAGGAATTGAACGGAATTTCGGGGACTAAATTCCAATAAGTGGGGGAGAATTGTAACATCCCTAATTTAATTCCAAACATAATTAGTGAATTAATAGGCTTAAAGGTTAGGGAATGAATAGATTAATTGCTTAAAGAATTTTGGGTGATAGGAGAATAGTAATTATAAGTATTAGGGTTTGTGTAGAAGACATTTGTAGTAATGGGCAAGATTAACTAAGCGGAATCGGGAGTTAAATCGGCGTTTTAGATGTTAGAAATCAACCGAAAAGAGAAAATTAGGAATAAAATATCCATCGCTCAAAACTCAATTCCCACCGTTGGATGTGAAGTTTAGGATTTTACGAAGCTTGTCTCAAAATTTGAGCAAGATCCAACGGTTATCGAAGATGTTATGGCAATTTGAAGTCGGGACCCCCCGGGGCACGCCCGGGCGCACCGGGGCATAAGTTGGTGCGTGAATCAGTAGGAAACGCGCCCAGGAGCGCCATGACCCGCGCCCAGGCGCGCGGGGCTGTTTGATGATGCGCTGAAGTGGTGCATGGCACCTTAGGAGCCACCAATCTTTGGCTTTCTTAAGAAGCCAATTTCCACCATTCTCTCATAACCTCTTCTTCATGTCTTAAGCCCACGAAGCACCCAGCACCATCTTCCTCTCCTCCCAACTCCAACCATGTCCCTCTCTCACCCATGGACCAACCATCACCATTTCTTCTTCCTTGGTTCATGAAGCATCTCCATGGCCATAGCTTCCAAGCCATGAAAATGGGTGTGAACTCTTTTCCTTCCTCTTCCACCTTAGGCGTCTTTCTCTCCCTCAAGCTTGGAGCACCATCGCCACTCATCTTCCTTCCATCATCAACAAAACAAAAACCAAGCTCTCACCCTTAACCATGGCACCCAAGCTCTAATCTTTTCCATTTGATTTCCATGGAGTTCAAGCATCAAGGACCTTCATTCCTCCCCTCCATGGTTTCGTTCTTATCAAGCAAAAATGGAAGGAAACCGACATACCGACATTCACCGACACCGACCGAAACCGACTCGGTCATGCTCTCGGTCACTAAAAATGCTTCTAGGATCACCGCCCCGTCTCGTCGGCGAACTTCAGCATTAATCGGTGCGAAGTGTAACGCCCTAATGAATTTTACCCTTAATTACCAAGTATTAAAAATGAGTACTTAAAAATTTCTTTTTAGTTTAGTAAAATCACCCGTCAAACGGACGGAGTTTTGTCTGTTTTTCGGACTTTCCAAAATCTTCATCCTGATAAACACATTTATATGAAATCAACAGGAGCCAGCAGGGCTCAAAGATAAATATATAAGTATCGCATAGTTGCCCCTTGGGCTCAAGTGTAAAACATCACTGTGTCAGAGTGCCAGCAAAATATTAAGTATGTAAATCAATAGGCCATAACAACAACTATGCTCAAAAAGAATCATAAACCCTGCATAAAAGAAACCAGCCTAAGCTTCACCCAAAAAGCATATATAGCTCATATACATCCAAATATACGGAGGCTGAAGTCAAAAAATAAAAATATCTAATCCCCATAACCCTACTCTCCCTGTGAGGGAGAGCACTCCTGCTCGGTCGGGGGCTGTGCTAACTCAATCTCTGTACCTGAAAGATAGTAAGGGAGTGAGCATTGCACATCAATAAAAAAGCAGTTTCTAGATAGACATAACAACTAACCAGGCCAAACACACTTAGCAATTCATACGCATAAATCACAATATCCACACAGGCATACCACATTTTCCAATCCCATTATTTTATAAATGCCGATTCCCTTTTTAGTTAGGTCATTTCCACCATTTAATTCCCTTTTATTCATTTTCTCCGTTCCCAAAGAAATCCCTTTTTAAACCCTTACCTTTTTCTTATTTTTACGGTGTATGTATGTCTCCACCAAATCGAAGGCCTACACACATACACCAATCACGATGTATGTCTCCACCAAATCGAAGGCCTACATACATCGCGTTTCCATTACCAATACCTTGTTCAATTTTATTCCCTATTTCCTTTATTCATTTCCTTTTATCTACGGTGTATGTATGTCTCTACCAAATCGAAGGCCTACATACATCGCGTTTCCATTACCATTTACCTTATTTTGTCCATTGTCCTTTCCTTTTTCCTTTTTATTTAGGGTGTATGTATGTCTCCACCAAATCGAAGGCCTACATACATACACCATCGACGATGTATGTCTCCACCAAATCGAAGGCCTACATACATCGCCCCTTTTACGTTGTATTGTCTCCCCCAAATCAAAGGCCTACAATACAACCCAAATTTTTTTACGATGTATCGTCTCCCCCAAATCGAAGGCCTACGATACACCACCATATTTATGCATTATAAATTGTCCATATTATATGCCATTACTTCGTCTACCAATTCCATTTAATATTTATCAATTCATTCCGATCACAGAAACCATCACAAATATAACCAAATAGCCACAATTTACATTTCACATAAACAATTAGAGTACAAATAACAACCAAACTTCAACTTTTCATATACTTATATAATAACCACATTTTGTTCACATGTCCCAATTATTGATTCAGGGTCCTAAATTAGGGGTTCATACCATTTAATTTTTCCTCCATTAATACCTAACCTTATTCTCAAATTCTTAGAGTTCCATAATTAATAATTAAGCTTATGTTCACCATTTTCCTTAGTTTCTAAATTGGGGTTCCAAATTTCCAATCCTAACACATAAACTCCTAACCAATCATTATATCTAAACACAAACCCTCTCCTAGAACAAGCCAATGCTCACTATAACCACCCCCTTACCTTAAACCAAGAGAGATGGGAAAAATCTTCCAAGCCCTAGCTCCTAAGTTCCTTAATCAAGAGCTCCAAGGATTGAGTGGAAAGAGAGAGATTCTTGACCTCCATGAAACAATAGAGCACAAATGAGTCATAATTTTGTTAAATCATGACACAAAATTCGTATGCCATGGGAGGGAGGAGAGAGAAATTCGTGTGAGCCCTAGAGGGAGAGAGAGAGAGTGTGGAAACTTACCAATGGAGATGGATGAGGATGATTAATGGGTCTTGAGCTTGAGGAAGAAGAAAAATAAGCTTGACCTTGGTGGGGAGATGAGGAGTTCAAATGGGAGGAGGAGGAGAGATGGGGGAGTGTTTTTGTTGTTGGAGGATGGAAGAATGAAGAAGAATGAAGGTGGAAGGGAGTTTATGAGAGATGGGGAGTATTTGGGAGGCTGGGATTAAAAGAGCCATGGAGAGATTCCCATCGGACGGCCCAGATCGCGACCTGCATCAGCAGATACGGCATTATTCGCTTAAGCGAAATTTATTCGCTTAAGCGAATCCAGTTCAGTAATGGCACGAATTATTTTCGCTCAAGCGAGAGCTTTTCGCTTAAGCGAATTGCTCACAGTGGGAAAAATTCAGGTTTTCGCTTAAGCGAGTTTTCGCTTAAGCGAAACAGGCAAACACTGCTGTTTCAGTTTTCTATTTTCTAATTATTTTTCTCCTAACTTCAAATGGCTATAACTTCTTCGTTCACCGTTGGATCTTGCTCAAATTTGACGAGCTACTTCCTAAGTCCTAAATCTTTTATTTTGATTTTCTAACCTACGTTATGTTTTAGTACCGAAGTATTTGTCTTTCTGGCTTGTTCCTAACTTCAATTTAATGCTCCTTTCTTTTCTAACCTTATTATTATTGTTATCTTTATTTCCTTGATTCCAACTATTATTTACTTATTCGTCTTCGAGTTTAAAATGTAGGATGTTACACGAAGTTTGGAGCCTCGGGTCAAGGTTTTCTCTTTGGATTCGTAGGTTGAGGTAAGAGGGGTTTGTGTTACCTTTGCTAAGGATATAGATTCTAGGTTGTTGTAATGATGACTAGGTGTAGATAATTGATTAAGAGAATAAACCATAGGATAATTAAAGTGCATGAAAGGAATCTTGGGGTATAATCTCTATTAAATGTGTAGATTATATGTTAATTAAGTAGGAATTGAAGAACCCTAGGGAGTTGATGGATGTCGTGCCTGATTAAATGTGTTAAGTGTAAATGTGACCATAACGGTTGAATGATAATATGTGTTATTGAGATAATGTTGTGCTTGAATATTCATGACGTGTGATTTGGTGATGTTTATAAATTAATGCTTATTTTGTTAAATGATTGTGATATGATGTTGATTAGAAACCAAGGCAAAGAATGGTAATCAAGTATAAATTAAATGATAATGGAAAGTGCGGTTGAATTGAGTATCGGTGCATTGATAGACTAGGTGCCCCTGCCGGGTGTACCAAATTCCCAAGGGCCAAGTGCTCACCAGGCCAAATTCCCATTAGGTCCAAATGCCCTGTTAGGCGTCAATGCACCAAGACTTAATTCACTGTCGAAATAATTGATATAAAATGTGTTGGAAATGTGAAAACGAGAATGAAATCAAATAATTGAAATGTACAAAGATATGTGGAATTTATGATAGCATAGCTTGACAGGGTGAAGCCTTTTAGGTGAAAAAATCCTGGTTGAGCGAGAGACCCTTGGGTGTTCCAAATGCCTGGCAGGAGCATTAAAATCCTAGTGATGCATACCGGTTGTAACCGGGAGTATTACCCGGACGCAGTAAGACGTTATCGCGCATAGGTGCGAACGCAGTAGGTCGTGACCAGGGGAGAATGTAAATGAAATATAACCGGACGCTGTAAGATGTGACCGCGCATGGGTGCGGACGCAGTAGGTCGTGACCAGGGGAAAGATGAATGAGAAATGTGAATTTAATGAAAGAAAAGAGAATAAAAAGGCTTTATGAAAATAATTAAATATATATATATACGTGAGTTGGTAAATTATGGGAACGAAATTTGGAATATAGAAAATGTTAATGCAAGTGGAATTGAAAAGTAATTTAAGGTTGAGCGTAGGATTGCTAGGAAGGTAGTATGGACATAGGGCTTAAGTTGTCGAAAATGAACTTGTACGTAATTACCTGAAAAAGAATGTTAGGTTAATAGATAATTTCTATTGTGATAGGGCCTAGTTTGTCAGCTATGCTTCTTAGAAGCTATTTTCCTTAGTACTGTGTAATGCTACCCTTCTTGCTATATTTTTACAGGTACCGAATGAGCATACACAAGTCTGGCCGAGCAGGAGTACATTCCACCACGTGGAATGTATATAGTATTTAGTGACCATCTATCGGTCATGGGTTATTTTGGGAAGTTTTGTTGTATTTCAATTACTTTGTCTTTTTGGAAAACTAAGAGTTTGAGAAGTTATTTGTATTTCTTTGGAACTAATGTCTTAAGTGGACTGAACAATACTTTGGGCCCTGCTGGTCTCTGATGTATTTAAATCTGCTTCGGATAAATTTTACAGGTTAAAGTAATATTTTGGAAATGCATTACAAACAAGAAAAACTCCGTTCGATTTAACGGAGAAGTTTTATAAGTGAACAACAGGATTATGAGTTTTTATATGAATTGAAACTAATCAAATGTTTTAAAGAAAGAAAATTTTCAAGTCACTATTTTAATATTATGGGTAATTATTCTAGGTGTTACACTTGGCCTCACATTGCCGTAGCTTAAGTGAGCACCAAGCCCTTAGCCTCGCATTGTCGTAGCTTAAGTGAGCACCAAGGTGCATACTTATATTTTACACTTGGCCTCACATTGCCGTAGCTTAAGTGAGCACCAAGCCGCATACTTATATTTTGTCCTTAGATTTACAATATACTTATATCATCATAGATCTCTAGTCTTTTAGTTTAAACACTTCATTACAAAGCACACATATTGTAGTGTCCCGGTATTGATGGAACACCAGGATGTGTGTTTGGGGTTGTTGCAGCTGACGAGGGTGACCCCGGTCCTACGTACCCCCAGTGATAAGGGGATCAAGCCACACGTAGTTCTTGAGAGTAGGGATGAGAGAACATACCTTAGCCCCTATAGCATGGCGATACTTATAGGGGAAGTTGTGTTGTGGTGCCTTATGGGTCTGTTCGGCCCAGTAGGGCTGACGTGGCTCTTAGAGGATAAGAAGGATGAGTTATTCACCCTTATCCTGTACTAGAGAGCTCATGCTCATCCTGTAGCGGTAGGATTTATTATTGGTTAACCCTACAAGCCCCCCAAGCTCGTATAGGCTAGAAGAGCCTGTGCTGAGCTTCTGAGAGTTGGTGGTGACATAAAACATTGTTTGCGGCTGAGAACTTTTTATTCGGAGGAGTGTCGTGGATGGTTGATTAGGACGTATAAGACTGTTCGCAGTCAAGGCCCTTAGTCGTGTATCGTCATGTACTGAGTTCAAAGTCGAATTGGACTATTGTTTTTAAAGTCACGATGCTTTTAAGGAGACATCCTTTTATGCGCTTGCCATGGTGAAAGCCGAAAGGCTTGTGCCAAGGTATGCTGGCACGACTCAAACTGTTATTTGAGTTCGAGGTGTGCCAAGATTATCACCAATTGGATCGTAACGTTTACGAGGGATTGCTGTCGGAATGACAACCTTAGCCGAGGTGTATTCCTCGATCCGCGATGTATTTGGCCAGATATGAGCCGAGAGGCTAAGCCAAGTTATCGGGTCGCAATCCTCGTTTTCACTTGTAGCCTCACTGATCTGGCCGGCCAACCGAGATCGTGGGCAAGTGCGTAAGAACATGATCCGAAGTGAGTGAGTTTAACATATGTCCTTAATAAGGAAGGTAAATTATCAATTTGTTCCCTCATGGGACGTGGTGGTCCTCTTTGGCACGACATTTGATCTCGAGTAACTTATGCATCATATAATACCAGTATCAAGGTCGGCCAATGTCAGCTATGTATATGCCTCATCACATACTAGTCCCCTACTCGGTAAAGCCTGAAAAGGCTTGTGTCGAGTTCATAAGGTCTGTGAAACGCTCAAGATCAACTCTGTACACCCTCCTTTACCTGAAAAAGGAGATCGAGAAAGCTCGTAGAAGATTGTGCCGGGTATATAAGAATTGTGAGACATTTATTGTTGTTGTTCGAGGCACCCTCGGACCCGGTATAGGTCTGAAGGCTCGGTGAGAGGTTCTAAAGATGTGGTGCGAAGGCACCCAAATATTGCCGGAGCATCAGCTGCTCAGGGCTTTACAGTTCTTCTCGGATTATTTTGTAGAGTCGGAGTCCGTTCCTTCCCCGAAGCAGCGAACATTGTGTTCAAGAATAGCCACTCGACCCGAAGAGTTGGAGGGTCGAATTACTTTCAAGACTCAGAGTCAATTCTATCCGCCGAGCAGTAAGCTTCATGGCCGAATAAGGTCACTCGAGTGGAAGTCATCGAAAGTTTATCGAGCTGATGAAGCGGCCGAGGATGCCGAGAAGGGAAAGAATGAAACCGAGGAGGCAAGAACAGGTAGAGAAGCCAAGGACGACCATTTCCCTTGTCGGAACTGTTTTGTCAACTTCAATTGTTGAACCCCTCTTGAATCCGAGTAATTAGGGCGAAGGCAAGCTGATAGATCATCATAATAACAAAGCTGAAGCAAACTTTTACTCCATTGCATAACCAACCCCTTTACTCGATAAAGCCTGAAGAGGCTTGTGCCGAGTTAAGAAGTCCTTTAAGGTGTGAGTTGTTTTCTGCCAATTAGATCGTGTTCATCCAAGCCTCTTTGAGAGACTGTCGGATTCAGATCTGTGTAGGCGAACGCTGAGCGAAGGTTGAATATTTGCGAGTTGTGGGTGTGGAATCAGCATTGTGTGGTTCCTCGGAGATGCTGGGATCCGAATTAGATCACTGGGTGTTGGCACTGCGGACCGTTCTACCAGGTCGCGATGGTGCGCAAACCAAGGAAAAAATGATCGGCAACCGGTGGGGGGGGCTTGAATTAAGTTGGGTCGTCATACTCGGACTTGAATTAACATAGGTCATCATGCTCGGCAGATCCGATCGTTATGTTTGTACCTTTTTATGATGTATAAAAACAACGATTAGAATATCAAGTAATAGATGATCTGTAATGACATTAATTAGCGAAGTATGAATTAATTCACTGTTAATTACGATTATTATCTAAGATAACACATGTCATGTGGTAAGTGATTCAATAGTAATGAATATGACAGTTAAACCATGAAATTGAAATAATATTAATGGGGTAATGAGAAAGATCTTTCCCTGTCAGTCTTCGTGTTTAGACTATTTCTGAATGTTGATATGCCCGACACCCTCTTGGCAGTGAGGCATTTCCTCTTTTATTGTTGGAATGGGTGGTTGCCTAGTATTCTTCATCCTCTTCCTACCAAAAACCCTGTATGCCGTTATGGATAAGTCATTGTGTAGCACTTGTGTGAGCAAGGCCGGGATCCCGAGGAGGGATCTTGACAACGATCGTCTTTTGGCTCTAAGTGACCGTGAGAGGCAAGGGTGTCGTGGCAGAGGGTACGAGGATGTTGTAGGCTTTGGTTGTGTTATTTGAAGCGGGAATCCGAGTAGTGACGTTGAGGTCATAATCAATGATAAATTGAAATGGTCACAGTAAGCATGTGTAATAGAGGAGACAGCCATGTCATCGTGAGATTTTGCCGAACCCTGTTGAAGGCGCTGTAATATTATATGCCCATCGTGACTGAGTAGTCTAGCACCGATTAATTTGAGGATATCTTTGGCGGTCGGAAGCTCGAAATGGACCTTTTAGAGAAATGGGCCATCATAATCGTACCTCGCATGTGTAAACAAAATTAATAATTGGTAATCGTCGTTATTTAACAATTTATAACAATTAAATAACGATAATAACAATTATTGGCAAATATACGATGTATAATATCGGTATAGAGGTAGTATGATTTAATAATATCACACGTAATAAACATAATAATGACAATTATTGAGGTTAATACCCTCGTAAATCATAGAAGATTGTTTATGAAAAGAAGCATGATTATAAATATATCACGCGTTATTGGGCTGGTTGGCCCGTTAGGGTTTTGGGAACCCTAGGTTCCTTTCCTTCTTCGAGCGGCAGCAGCTGCTGCACGCCAACAAGGATGCGGTGGCGGTAAGCACGGGGCAGCGAGGGGCGCCGCAGCATGAGTGACGGCGGAGGAGGGGCGCAGCACGAGTGACGGCGTTGACGGCAAAGGGTTTCGAACAGCGAAGGCACATCAACAGTTGACAAACCCGTTTTGGTTTGTGACGGGTTACGGGTTGGGTAACCCTCCATTCCAGGAATTCCGATACTCTGTGTGAGAGGACATTGATCTTGACCCTTAGGACCTGCGAATCGGAAGCAACGACGGTGGAACCAGCGTGCGACTCAATCTGCTCATCGTGATGCCCGTGAGTTCGGGTTCGTGGGAGTTGTCTTCTCTGCGCCATGGTCATGGGTGAACGACGCTCGTTGCTCTGTTTGGATCCTCGTATGGTGGTGCGGTGATGACGTACAGGACTCACGATGCTGGCAGTTTATGCTAGCGGCGGAGCTTTCGTCGCTCTGCTGCGGTCGATGATACCACGACTTCGTGGCGGTGAGAGAGATAGTCTGGTTCGCTTGCCTCAGATCGTGAGTTTCAGATCTGAGTTCGAACTTTTGAACCTCGGGTCGTGGCGGCGGCTTTGCTGATCTTGGTGGAACTGATGGGCAACGAACCAGATATCTCGTTCTCATCCTCGACGCGTCAAGCAAGAAGAAGAAGGAGAGAACAACCATCGCCGTTGCACCTGTGCCCGAACCTGAAGCCATGAGTTCCAGCATGAGTCGCGTGGTGGAGGATGCACGTGGGATTGGGGTGATTCAGAAGCTGTGGCGGCCAAAGGTGGTCTTCACGGTGGTTGCCACGGCTGGGCTTGCGACAACTGAGGAAGATGAGAGGCGGCGGTGTGGCATCGAAGAGCGGTTGCTGGGTTTGCCACTCTTGATGGTGACTTGTGCGTCGTTAACGGCACCGGTCACGCCGACGATGAATAGTACCAGCCCCATCAAGAACACCCCCTCCATATTTGATTTTTTAAAAAATTATAATAGCATTTAATTTTCACTAAAAAATGTGTTTATTGATTAATGTATGATAATTTAGAGATGAAATAGGGAAAAAAAGTATAATTGATAAAGAATGATAAAAATGATTGAATGAAAGTTAAAATTGGGGATTAAAACTACAAAAGATATAAAATCAATGGAATATATAAAAATGGTGAGAGGATATTAATGCATCCAAATGTTCTGTTTAAACCCGGGCTCGTTAACAATTATGCCACGCAACTATACCACTCATTGGTTCAGGACTTCATGTCCTCCTTTCTTGTTTAGATGAATAGGCACTTACGTTTGAAAATGACCTAATGCTTCCTTTACAATCATATATGCCATTTGTGCACACATCCTTACCTTGTTCATCATAATCATTTGTCAACCTTCCACCATTTTGTAGAGATTAAGAGATATTCCCACCTGCGAGTTGAATTTTAGCAACTGACAATGACCATTTGAGTGGCACTAGTAGTTCAAAGGGGCCAGAGTTTAAGCCCCGGTGAGGTCCAATATTTGAAAGTGTTGGAATATTTGAACCCTAAATGTGGTTATTTGGCCCCCATTTTTCCGTCTCCCAGCAGACGGAATAATTTGTCTTGAGGGAGACGGAAATTTGGATCCCATTTTTAGTAATAACTTGCCACGGCTGGGCTTGCGACAACTGAGGAAGATGAGAGGCGGCGGTGTGGCATCGAAGAGCGGTTGCTGGGTTTGCCACTCTTGATGGTGACTTGTGCGTCGTTAACGGCACCGGTCACGCCGACGATGAATAGTACCAGCCCCATCAAGAACACCCCCTCCATATGTTCCCTATTATAATTGTATCGATGATGAATAGTACCTTTTTTTTTTTGGAATGTGGATGGGAATCGAAGTTTATCGATCCCCACAGACGGCGCCAATGTAGTGTCCCAGTATTGATGGAACACCAGGATGTGTGTTTGGGGTTGTTGCAGCTGACGAGGGTGACCCCGGTCCTACGTACCCCTAGTGATAAGGGGATCAAGCCACACGTAGTTCTTGAGAGTAGGGATGAGAGAACATACCTTAGCCCCTATAGCATGGCGATACTTATAGGGGAAGTTGTGTTGTGGTGCCTTATGGGTCTATTCGGCCCAGTAGGACTGACGTGGCTCTTAGAGGATAAGAAGGATGAGTTATTCACCCTTATCCTGTACTAGAGAGCTCATGCTCATCCTGTAGCGGTAGAATTTATTATTGGTTAACCCTACACAAATCAATTAGTCATTCATAACAAGTAACAATTTACTTAAAAACACATAACCCATACACAACTAATCACAAGCATAAGATAAGGGTTCACACTTTTTCCCAACCAATACTCATAATATTCAAAAGCACTAAAAATCGATTCCATGCATTTCCAGTAAACATCATCAACCTTCAATATACAATTATAATACTCTTCTTGTTCAAGCATTCAAATTTTATCCATTAATGATTTCACCACCTCATAGCCAACATTATTAAATATTTCATATTAAATACTTAGACATCAATATACTCATTTAACGCACATAGGGAACATTGCAATTTTCAACAGACAACAGACATCACAAATAAATCATCGACATACTCAGGTATGTCTCAGAGTGCTGTAAAATAAGTCAACTCCCTAGGGTTCTTCACTTCCTACTTTACAACATATATAAGAGATTTTTTAGCAAATTATGTCAATTAAGTTAAATAACTCAATTAAAACAAAAATACATTCAATCTCCCTAAACCAACTTTAAACATGTGCTATTTTGCTACCCACAACACGATTTAACTACTTGACCCAAGTCCTATTATATACCCCAACTATCCCTAACTCAAGGTGTGGAAAAGAGACTCCCCTTACCTGGAAATCCTAGCAATAACGACAGAGCCATGTTTAACATCTGTCACTTGCTCCAGGGTCAAGGTAAAAAACAACGTGTTGGATCTAAATAGGGACATATGTAAAAAATTAATTATAACATTAAAAATATATATAAAATAAACTCATTTTTATCAAAATAATAAATATATAACATTATGCAACAAAAATATATAACTTTTCTCCAAAACATTTCTTTATTTGAAAATATAGGGATAATAAAAATATTGACGGATCGTCGAATAAATTAGGTAGATAAATAGAGGAAGTTGAGGATATTAGTTATCTAAGAAGGATTTGAGATTGAACGGTTGAATCTTGAGTTATTGGACCGGGAAGACGAGAAAAACCAAAGAATTTCTCTCTCTGCGAGTCGCGCCTCTCATTCCCTCGCTGTGTTTCTTTCTTTTTCATTTTATTTCTTCCTCTGGCGGTGGGTAGTACTTAACGTAGTGGGGCTGGGTATTATATTATATACTATAGATAGTAGGTTATGGTGGGTACAGGGTAGAGATAGGGAAATAAATATATATTTTAATGACTTGTTCTCATTTGGGTGTCAATGTGTAGGTATTTTGGATTATAACCAAAAGTTGGATGATATTAAAAATAATATACGTTTAGGTAATAAGTTGGATGATATAAGTTGTATTTTGAATTACTCAAAACTATTAGAAAATAATAACGTTACCGGTCCCTCCGGATAGCTATTGCGTAAGAAAAATTATCGAAATTCAAAAGTAAATATATTTTCTCAATCTTGATATTAACCTTGATAATATATAATACTTAAAATTTTGAAGTATAAGATTATTATATATAACTTAATCCGGTAATATATTAAAGCAGTCCAGAAGCTAAAAATATAACAGCCTCCGAACACTATAAAAATTTACAGGGAAGCTCAAAATATTAAGTTAAATATATTTTTCTGAAGAACTATTTATAAAAATGCATCTAAGGCTTGCCACTTGAGCTCCCTGTCAAAATGTTAATTAAACTAAATAAAAGTACTACTTTATTTTCTTGGAAGACGTATGGTAACAAATTTATACTTATTTTGACTAGAAAATATATTTCAATTAAAATAATAAAATCAAAATTTTATTAGGACACTCAAATATTGAAAACATCATATTAAATCATTTAATTATTTTGCTAGAGATATTATAAATAACGGGATGTTACAGGATGCACGAAGGATGGGCCGACCTTAGGATTAATTAAAAAGATAAAAGACTTTAAAAGACATACGCGGTGAGGTATGAGAGTGCGAAGTAGTGGAGAGGAAGGAACCATGGGTATCTTCGGATACTCAGGAGGAGATTGCATTAGGGGAGGACGATGATGGTGAAACGTCAAGAAGTCTTGAGTACTTTCTAGGCAGAACGAACTTCATATGTGGCGTACGAACGTGGTAGGGACTGGGTCCAATGCCGTGGTAAGTTCTGCATGCGCAACTAGAATAGTACTGACGCCCCCTAGATTGCAAATCTTGAACAGTGAGAGGGACTGGAGTGAGGCATCTTGATTTGCCACTGTGCCCGAATTTTCCACAGTGTGCGTTGAATATATTTATGAATTGAAATGATATGAAATGATTTGAGGTTGTACCCGAGTTTTCTACAGTCCTCCTGGCTTGGAGCCAATTGTGAGACAGCTGTCGTGCCCGCACGGTAAAGGTCCTGTACTCCTGTTTGCTTCCGACTAGGTTGGGTGGATGACCGAGGAGATGTAGACGTGAGTGATAGCCGAGAACGAAAAAGAATACTTTGGTGATATCTTAAAACTCCCCAATTATTAAAGGTTGTGAATCGATAAGACTGGATGAAAAGAGAGGTATAGCTATGAAAGAGAAATGAATGAGAGAGAGAAGGAATGTTCATAAGAAGTGAAAGTAAGTTAACAAGGAAATGAGAGATGATAACAGTGATGATAATAATGAAAAATAATAATGATAATAATGTTGATAATATGCTTGATGTGCTGTGTGTATGTATGTTGTATTGTATGTTTGTATAGTCATAGTATCTTGCCTATCGTAATCCCACACCGTCGACGATGCGTCGTTCGGATCGCTTACTCTCTCCTGTTCGTTGGCATATCGGTGCTGCTGGTATCTCAACGGGCAGATGGAGTATTTCATGGAAGTCACCATGTGGAATAAGTATGGAAGGGGTTGGAAGCACACCCCATGCGGCTGGGCATGGACCGGCTACACGGAGATCGTGATTCCAGATCCGGAACATCAACTGAGTGGAGCCAATTTGGGGCCGCATCTGGGGCAAGTTACCGTGCGAGGATATAGGAGCTACGAGGAGAAGAAGCGGTACGAGACCCAGAGGAAATCCACCACTCTAAATGTAGTAAAGTTGGAGCCGAACGACGAAGGGAAAGCAGTGACCGAGATGGCATCTTCGTCGGAAAGGAAAAAAGGACGCAAGAAGAAGAAGAAGATACTTCATCCGATAGTTTTCAATAGGAAAGTTTAAGGATAGAGTTATTAGTCTAGATTTGTTGTGAATGTTTTTGATTTAAGGATTACCGAGCCATGAGCCATTTATGTAATTGAGCTAAGATTTAATTGGCCTGATGAAATACATCTTTTTGTGAGGTTGAACAGTGTAAACTTTTGAGAACCGCCATGATGTTTTTGAATCAAGTTCTTTTATGAAAACGAATGTTTTATGAAAAGGAAGGTTTTAGTAACAACTCGGTTTTCGGAAAAGTGTGTTGAAGAATATGATGAACTTTTCAATAATGTTTTCAAACACTTCAACAATGTTTTACAAAAAAAAATTGGCCTCATTTTTGGCATTTTAATTAGTAAAAGTTAATTATTTTTGGTTTACGAAAATCGGGCTGTTACATCTCCTCTCAAAACCTCAAAACACTATGAAAACCTAACTACATAAATCAAGGGGATTTTGTCTTATAATCAACATAGAAGGCTTGGAAGTGTTGGAGAATAAGTGATTAGTGACTAAGGTAGGTGCTTGGATTGAGCTTGAAGATTCGGTTTCACAAACCCTTCATTTTCTCTCTTTTTCTCTCTACAAGGTAAGAGGGGAGATATTTGTCTTAATTAGAGGAAGGAATTAATTATGATAATATGTATATAATGATTTGTGTGTTTGATGTGTGTGTTTGAATAAGATGTTAAATGTAAATTTAATTGGTTCTTGAACCTAGGGTTTCAAACTAATTAGTGATGATGATGTTGCATGAATGCTAATTCTAAGCTTGAATATATACTAAATTGGATAAATAAATGTTATTGTTAATATTATTAATATTGTCATGCTTGAATGTTAATTATTATAATGATGATAATGTTGCTTGAACAACGATTAAATGTTGAATGGTTATTAATTTGAATGATTGAATGTTATTAATCCTATTAATGATATTATTATGTGCAAATGTTAATTATTTTATTGCTATAGTCAAGTAACTTAAGTTAGAGAACACATCCAAATTAGTATAATTAAAGGCTTGGTTATCAAAACCATTAAAATGAACTAGAAACACGTTTAATTATGGAGTAAGGTGGACGTTAGGGATTAGGAAAGATGCGTGAAGATTCTATGAACTGAAGGACGTTTCATGAAGGTTCATAGAATTGACGGATAAGAGTATTATAGTGACTAGGTTTTGTTATTGAAACAATCGCGAAGAACTATTATAGAGGACTTTGATCTTCCAAAGGATCAATGGTACGAAGTAAGTTTCGTGAAGTAACGAATAGTCGGGGATTGGTCCTGTGCACACTATAATAGTTTTATCAGTCACTTAGATACTTCCTGGACTAGTTGAGGGTGGTCCCTGCTATAGCCAATTTTGGGAAAACTACCCAAAATTGTACGATGGACGTTTCGTGAAGTACTGTGCAAGCAACGGTTGAGAGACACTTACTCCTAGTTGATCTTTCCTAAAGTGTGGAGGGCGATGTGAGGATAAATGGAAAAATGGTGAGTAGTAATAACTACTTCAAAAAGGAAAATGAAATGCAGTAATAACTGCAATAAAAAGGAAAGAGGGAAGCGTAGTTAAGTCTACGATGTTATGAAATGGATAAAGGAGAAAGAAAGAAAATGGAAACTGAAGAATTATATGAAAAATGTATATTATTACACTTATCAATGATATGTGCAGCATGCATTACCGTTACGTCTTATTATCATTTTTAATTGTTTCCTTTGATTTTGAATGAATATCTCACTCTCTTTGTTGTTCATTTTAGGTACACTTGGTGGAGATTTTCCAAATCTCCCTACAACTGAGGACGAGTATACTCCTATTAGTGGGGTATAACTCTACGTTATAGATTGATAGCTGATGCAACCACGTAGTGCTCTTACTAGTTAAATATTTTGGAATATATATATATATATATATATTCTTAAGTCTTAATATAAAATTATGTTTTGATGTAAATATGTGGATGTTACTTTTGATGAATATCTAAATATTCTCCTCTTATTATAGTGATATTCCCTTTTTGGAATGTAAAACCTTAAACTTTATTTGTTTATGGACTTTGAAACATATGATGTAAAACTTTTATTTTAGTAGTGTGTAAAAGAAAATGTGTATATCTATACAGTATCTGGATTTGACAGGTTATGTTCTAAATTTTTCAAAAGGGAAATATCCACATTTTAAAAAGAACTCCGTCAAATTTTTCCCTAAAATTTTTATAATTTGAATTTAATAAAGGAAATAAAAAGTAGGATGTTACACGTTTCGGGTTCGGGCAAGATCGGGCTCGGACCAAAAACCCTGATTCCAAATTGAGTACCCTAACATGAAACCCAAATTCGCCCTTTTTTTTTGCATTTTTTTTAAAAGTTTTATTATGGAATTCTCTATCAAAATTGGCAAAACTACTAGATTGATCCTGTAAGATATTTTTTAATTGCGATTTCGTCCCTTAACTTTTTTTTTTCGTTTCAAATACGTCATGAAATTGTTGTCGTTTTACAAATCATTCATTTCCTTTTATTTTTTCCATTAAGAGATACGTGTCACTCAACTAATGGTGTCACGTATTCTCCAACTTTCCATTAGTTGAGTGACATGTGCCACTTAATGGAAAAAGTTAACTGAAAAGATTGATTTGTTAGACTGCAACAACTTCAGGACTTATTTGAAACGAAAAAAAGTTAAGGGACGAAATCACAGCAAAAAAATAACTTACAAGACCAATCTAGTGGTTTTGTCATCAAAATTTTAAGTATAGAACCAATATTTCTTTTAACATACAGAAAATTGATAGTTTACAAAAATATTAGTACATGATGGATTCCCTCATTCAACCATGTTCTGACCACATGTTTCGTTTCAAAATTTATTTTTCTTTGAAAGTAGATTTGTTTATTTTTAATAGAGAATAATCATTACTTTTCATAATATTATTCATCCATGTCTTCTATACACCCAATATTTTATGAGTGGTATATATCAAAAAATAAAATAAAATTGCCAAGTGAGATATTATTTATTAATTATTAGTTATTGTATTTTTTTTCCATTCCACATTATATAGTCCCAGGGATTGAAGTCCCAAGACTAATGTTACTACCAAATTATTTATTTTTAACAAAATGAATTAACTTCCTTTTTTTTTACACATGTTTTTTTTAGCCAATAATAAAGTTTTTTTTTCCTTTTATATTGAACATCTGCACATGTACAGCTAAAAACGTGTGCATATATTTTCCTTTTCAGGGCGGCCAAATCCCGGCCGTGTTTTTTTGGACCCGAACCCGACCCTGCCCGGTCTAGGCTAAAAACCCGGATTGAATAAATATGCCATATTAAGAAGCCTAAGCCTTGTGATTTTTCGGGTTTCCAGGCCAATTGAGCCGGCCCATTTTGACGGCTCTACATTGGTGACTAAGATTAATATGTATGGGAATTAGTTTTCTGAACCCCCAGTTAATTAGTTAACCCTCTTTTTTTTAAAAGACCCTACTAACCTTACTATAAAGTAAACTACCCAAAATGCCTCTCCTTCCCCCATGCATGCAAACCTATTTTTTCTTCTTCCTTCTCTTCTTCTTTTTCACGTTAACTCTCCAGCAGCCTCTTCCACTCTTCATCAACCCAAAACCTCTTTTCTCCCCCACCTTTCTTCAGTTGCAAGCAATCCATATACATTCATCAAGGTAATTCTATCACCATAAAGTTGATCTTTTAGGTTGATATTTGAAGTATTAGGGGTTTGAAGTGGTTAATGTTAAGTTAGACATAGACATGTTGTTAGGTTTTTTTTTTCAATGTCGTAGGGTGGCTCGCTTGAGGGTAAGCGAGCCAAAAAAAAAAAGATAAGCTCGCTGACCCCTCAGTGAGTGTTATAAAATCGTGGTTAATGTTAAGTTAGACATAGACATGTTGTTAGGTTTTTTTTTTTCAATGTCGCAGGGTTGATTTTATAACCCTCGTTGGGGAATCAGCGAGGGTTATAAAATGTTGCTTTTATAACACTCGCTGACGAATTTTATAACCCTCGTTGATCCCCAGCGAGGATTATAAAATTTTGATTTTATAACACTCGCTGAGGGGTCAGCGAGGGTTATTAATTTTTAATTTTAACTTCTATTTGTGTTTGTAGCTTAATCATGCAAGACAACAACGATGCCGAGATGAATCATAGTGTATCGGCGGATGATGAAGAGGTCGAATATTCGGATTTGACTAGTGCGTTTGAGACTGAGATGATTTTCCCCGATTGTGAAGCTCTGGTGAAATGGGTTCGTGAAGTTGCATATTCACAGGGATCAAAGTGACAATTAACTCGAATTTTTTTTCATTAATTGATATATTTTATATGAACTATTAAATAACAAGGTAGTTAAGTTAACATTGATTTATATAAAAAAAAAAAAAGAAACTACTTTAAACAATAGTTAATGTAACTTTTTTTTTTTTGTAAAATATTTGTTGTCAAGCATTGTTTTATCCTTTCCTTTTCACCAAAAATACTAACAATTGTTAATGTTGATAGATAAAGACCACAGATGTAGAGTGCATGTCGTGTTGGGTCACATTTTTGATGTTTCTAGAAGCTGGCGTATGGACATTGCACTCTTTTCTCCTCAAAGATCTCTTCATTGAAGTAAGCTAATTCATTTCCCTTACCTCTTCAATTATTCGATTATACTTAGGATAGTAAAATATTGATGTTAGTATGTTACAATATCTTTTAAAAAAGTCAAGACAATTAAATACTCTTATTGATATACTCCCTCTCGTCCTATTTATAAGATCATTTTAGGGTTTTTATTTTGGTCCTATTTATAAGACCCCTTTTCAATTTTCAATAGCATTTAATTATTTCTTTCCACTAACACCCCTATAAAGTCAACACTTTTTAGAGTTCCAATGTAACATCCCAAAATACTGTCCATTGAAAAATACGGGTTAACAAAAACTTTTTCTATAAGGAGTGTGAAAACCAAAAGTACTTTTTCATAGAGTAATATTTCTTTTACAAAATATTCTGAGTGTAAAACACTTATATAATACAAGATCCCAAAAACCCTTTTTACACCCAGAGCATTGGTCTTCACAACTCGATCTTTCTGCAAAAGGATTCGGATGACGAGACATCATCCTGGCTGTTTCTTCTAGACACTTCCACTCCTACCGGAGTGACTTCAATCCTGTCCCTTGAAAGAACCTACCACCACAAACATGGTAGATAGGAGTAAGTCACTTGTCATATCGCCTAAGCAGATTATATGATTGGTCAAACACAATCATCATAGATATCAGTTCAATATAGAAAATGCATGTTCAGGAGTCTTATTCAACCATATCATCTATAATCATAAATCTTTCATGCTATGCATGCACGTCTCTCAAATCATTTCTCCATAATCAACTCTTCCAGGAAAACAACACTCTGGGATAGGCAATCGTGCGCTCGATGTTTCCACAACCTGTATAACGGCCACACCGTTCTATATGGAACCCCATCGACCACGATCTTAAAATGATACAAGGGGATGATCCCTGAACCGTTGTCCACCAATAGTTCTAGGTCCTTGTCATTTCTACGGTGGCGGCCACACCGTTCCAACCGTCTCATGTAGCGGCCACACCGTACTACATGGTTTCCAATCCCGCATGCACCTCACTCGTATACGACCCCCTGTACACCATGCATGAGATGCATCACACATATATTAATCATCACATTATACACATGGCGGCCACACCGTTCCATGCCTTCATATAGCGGCCACAGCGTACTATATGGAATCACACACATATGGCGGCCACACCGTTCCACATGTCTTCGTATAGCGGCCACATCGTTCTATACTGAATCCCATAACACTTACCCCACATATGGCGGCTACACCGTTCCACATGTCTTCGTATAGCGGCCACACCATACTATACGGAATCCTTTAAGCATAATGACTTCTTGCAGGAGTTAATCCATAACATATGGAAATCAGGGTAATCCCACTTATCCAACGTTCACATATCCGAATCAGAGCAACAAGCCCTAACGCATTTGGATTGGATCCTCATAATCAACAAGCATCACCACTCTTACATTATCATTAATACTCCTTAAGTCATTGTCTACTTATGTTCCGAAGCATTAATTATCCCGTAGGTTCAATCGTTAATTATCAAACACACAATCCTTAGATTGAGGCATTAGACTTACTCCACTTATCATTATGAGGTAATAACTTCTTTCTAATGTCCTTTAAACCCTTAACTTCTTATGTTCTAAACATTAATTACCAAGTAGAAATGATCATGCTTATCAAATCCTATCTCAACATCATACCCAGATCATGAACTACTAAATCACATTCTATGTCCTCAAAATAGACATGATCATTTTTAATCCAAAGAGGACATGATGATTATTTCACAACTCATACCATATGAACCAACTTATCTAGAGGTTAAACTCAAATAATTGTTCATGCATCTTATGCAATTTTCAACAATCATATATAGCACTAGGCAAGCATCTAATGCAAACAAGGTGCTCATACTTATTTCATTTACAAGTTCTTCAATTTAAGTGAGTGGCATGATGTATGAGTCCAGCTCTCCATCCTAACTTCAAAGTGAATGCAATTACATAACTTAAAGGAAATTGATTGGTATATCACAATTAATAATATCTCACATTATTAATTTATCAATTTCATACCACCATCAACCAATTTCTTTTAAGTCTTAGATCACTTGGATTATTATCATTTGAGTATCCACAGAATGATTTAGAATTGAAAATGGCATTTCTAATTTTCTGAACAGAAATACTCGAGTGTTATTCAGATTACTCGAGTGTTCTTTATTTTCCAGAAATTCATTTTCCAGGTTTTACCAAAATACTCGAGTGTTCTTCATAAATACTCGAGTGTTCTTCATGAATACTCGAGTGTTCTTCAGATTTTACCAAAATACTCGAGGTTCTTCATGAGTACTCGAGTGTTCTCCATTTTCCAGAAACTCATGTTTCAGGTTTGGTCAAAATACTCGAGTGTCCTGCCATATACTCGAGTCTTTCTGACAGTATAGGCTAAAAATCTGGTTTTAACATACCATTTTCAATTTTAACCATTTCTAATCAAATCCAATGATCAACAGAGTTCATATAACATATAATAAATATGTTCAAACACTTAGAACTCATCAAATTACACAAAATTGAATTTGAGCACCAATTATGCATGAAATCACATTTTTAACAACTTGACATGCCAAATTCAATTCTGAGCAATTCTAACTCAATCCAATGGTCAAATGAACTTTGTTTACATATTTAAAACTTGTCTCATTCCAGAGATCACAACAATTCACAGAAAATCCAATCAGACTTACATTTATGCACAAAATCACATATTATGCAACTCAACATAACATTATTCAATTTACCCACATTTAACATTAAAACTGAGTTTGTACAGCACAAATGCCATATTTAGAACTTACTCCAAACTTCTTTAAGGTCCATTATTGGCTTACCAAAAGCATACCACATCAAGGTCATGATTTATCACATTTGTCAATTATAACTCAACCAAACTCATAAATTCCTCTAGCTTAATTTCATCAATTCATTTCAGACATTATTCATGTTATAAATCAAGTGACGAAGTGATTGTCTGAACCTCCAAGTCCAGCAAGCATGTCTTGGTCCAATTCGCATAGCACACACACAATTCTAAATTCACAATCTATAATCCTAGCAATATGAATGACTTCTCCCATACCTTGGACAACACTTAGACAAGTTCAAAAACACCCAAGAATAGCAGCAGCCGCACAGCAGCCACCAATCTAGCACACACCACTTCAACCACCAAAGAGCAGAACCATTGTGACCAGAGTCCAAAGACCATATTGTTTGAGTGAGTAATCGTGCACAAAAATTGGGGAAAAAGGTTAGAATCTACTCTCTGTAACATGCACGAGAGATTAAAACCAAATTGGAATCAAGAGGGTTCATGAGCTTACCACAATTGAAGATCAAAGTGAGCTCCAAGAACCAGTTGACAGCAACCAAACCCCCACTTTTGAGCTTCGATTCTTCTAACACTCAAACCCTCAGCTCACAATTTTGGTGTCTATACAAAGCTCTAGATGTGAGCTTCGTATTGGTGTATGATTTGTGTATCAATTCTCAAGAACAAGAGAGAATCGAATCAAAGAACTCAGGAACCCTAACTTCGAATTCCAGAACAAATTGGCCAATATGAGTGATCTTCATCAACAAGTGAGTTTAAATACTCGAATCCATCACTCATGCAGGTCGACACGAAGCCATGGTCGTGTCCCTGAGTTGATAACGTGTCAACTCGAGAGGTTTCTGAGTTGATGACTCAGCCAACGCACTCACGAGTGCAACTCTGTGCAAAATACTCGAGTCTTTTCAAAAAGACTCGAGTCTTTTCAAAAAGACTCGAGTCTTTTCAAAAAGACTCGAGTCTTTTTGCCAAAATAGTAAAAATAAATATTTTTATTTCCTTTTCATCCAAAATCTTCCTATTATTATTTTTAAGTCCTAAAACAGAGACTAATATGCAAAAACATTATTGTAGACACCCAATTTTGTCCGGGGTCAAAATTACATTTTTATAAAAAAAAAAGAATTTGCTTTGGTAAAATTTTATCTTTAAGTTTTTTTCAATTTTATAAATAAAAAAAAAGAAATTTGTTTAGACCCATTATTTTCTACTCAATGTGTATAAAGTTATTTTTGGGTTTTAAAAAATAAAAAATAAAAAAAATGTTAGAAATTAAAAATAAAATAAAAAAATAAAAAAAAGATTTTGAAAAAGTATTTTTTTTTGTAAAAAATAAAATAAAAAACGAAAATAAAAAATAAAATATTTTGAAAAAAAAGTATTTTTTATGAAAAATAAAAAAACGAAAAAATAAATAAAAAATAAAAGATTTTGAAAAAAAAAGAAAGTATTTTTTATGAAAAATAAAAAAAACGAAAAATAAATTTTTATTTTTAAAATAATAAGATAAAATTTTTTTGGTAAAGGATTTGGTTAATTTGTGAAGATAAGGATAAAATTTGGTTTTGTTTTAAAAAGATTATCATCAGATTTGTTTTTATTTTTTTTTAAGATTTAATTGAGGTATAAACCAGGGAATATTCTACCGGGCTTTTAAAAGCCTGTTGAAAAACCCTTTTTTCTTAACCTAGTTTTTTTCCTATAAATAGAGCTTTCATTCTCACTTTGGGGGACACAAAAAAAAAAGGAGAAAAGAAACTCTGCAGAGAAATTTCCAAAAATAAAAAAAGCTGCTGCCTTGCCGCGTTGCCCACCCTCACTCCAGGCGCGTGTAACGCACGTGCCTCTCACAGCCTCCCTCAGCCAGCCCGCGCGTGCAGCGCACGCGCTCCGTCTCCCACTCTCCTGCGCCAGCTGCAGCAGTCCTGCGGACCACTCTCGCGTTGACACGTGGCACCGGTGTCTCCTTGCTTCCTTCGTGCATTCCAGTATTCCCTCCGTCCAGTACAGGTTTGCTTCATTATTTTTTTTTTTATTTTTTTTTACTCTGTATTTTCTTTCGTTTAAAATAATAATAATAATAATAATAATAATAATAATAATAATAATAATAAAATGTAGTTTCTTTATTTGTTATTTAAATTGGTTGTGTTTTGGTAAGTCAATTTTTCTCACCCAAATTTAATATAGTGGTGGGATCTCTTGTACTTACTCCTCACGCCAAAAATAAATATAAAAATAGTTTTCTTTAAAATAATAATAATTAAAAATGTAAATTTTCTTTAGTCTATGTTTTAAAATTTGTTGCATTTTGGTAAGTCGATTTTCTTTCCCAAATATAGTGGAGAAATCTGAACTTCCTCTCTGCATAAAAATATATACAAGTTAAAAAATAATTTATAAGACAAAAAACATTTTTTCTAATTAAATGGATTTTTTTTAATTAATTATTAATCATATGCATTTTGGAAATCCACCTTTCCTTGACTAAATGTTAGGATCTTGTGCATATTTCCTCTCTGCGTCAAATATTTTTATAATAAAATATAAAAAACCTTAAAATTAAAATAATAAGAACTACGTAGCCTTGATTCCTCATTTTATGAGGGTACGTAGGACCAGGGGCAACCTTGTCAGGCACAACAATAATAAACAAATAATTTTTTGGCAAACCAATTAATTAGGTCTTTTAATTAAAATCAATCAAATAAGGGTACTATTCTAGAATGGGCGAACGGGGTGCTAATACCTTCCCCGGCTCGTAACTGACTCCCGAACTTAGAATCTATCTAGTTCAAGACTAATCTTTATCCTTTTTAATTAATAATTTTTTTTTCCGTGTTTTCGTAATAAATGCGGTGGCGACTCCATATTGGGTCAGTCGACCCCCACTCATAGGCGAGGCCCCGTGGGCGACCCGGGACCCCGGCCGCGACAGCTGGCGACTCCACTGGGGACTTAACCATAAAAAGAGAGTCAGGCCTAAATATTTGATTGTTTTTAATGGACCTATTTTATTTTTTAGTTTGCCTAAATTAATTATTTATTATACTTGTTTATTATATTGTTTTGATATATTAATTTTTTTCACTAATTCTCTATTTTTTTTAGTTCTTGTTGTTTTTTTTTTCAGCTTTGGGGTTTTCTTTTTTGTTTTTTTTTTAAGAAAAAGGTTTGTATGCCCCCGATATAGGTTTTTATTTTACACAAATTTTGGCACACACTGAAGCCCTATACCCGGGTACTGATATTTCAACCCTAAGTTTAGGGGTACTTTTGCCCTACCTTTGACTTACTAAGTGTATGGTCTCTTGTAGTGTGTGGAAGTACCACTCGGATTGTAAACCACCTCTTGTGAACACGACCTTTAAAAGGTACGTCTAACTTGTTTTGGAAGGCGTAGCCAATCTCTTGTCGACCGTTTGCAAAGTGGATCCTTACTTTAAAAAGTGGGGGCGATCCGAGGGCCTTTAGAAGTCTAGAGCCACCATGGAATACACTATAGTTATACTATAAAACAATGCCGTAGGATTGTGGCCTATAGACATTCTAAAAACCATATAGGATTTACCATGAAGGGGGCACCTTCTTCCTTACCTTGATACTATTATTTGTCATTAGTCGGGGAATGCCACCCCGTAAAGTTGGGTAACTCATTGCTATCCAAGCCTGAATGATATAAGAGATGCCATTGCACGTTGGTATCCTTATGCCATGAGGAAGGGCCACTTCATTGCATATGCATTATACCCGTAATGAGGCTCACCGCCCCAAGGGTAAATTCAGTTTTCATATACACTTGGGATGACTCCACGTTGTTCCAAGAGTGCCTGAACTATATGGATATCGTCAAATTACGGCATTCCATATCTTGGGATGAAGGTTTAACTGCCCTAAAATAAGGTCATATACCATGGGGCATGCATTCGCATTCACATCATAACATCTCATTCAATATAAATAAAGTTTTAGAGTGACCCGTTGTCGTTCTGAAGCTGGCCAGAACCATATCGATGTAATCAATCCATCCTGATACCTCATATTGGTAATGAAGGCTTCATTGCCCCCGGATAGGATCTCATGGATTCTAAGGGCACTGCATCATGCATACATATCATCATCAACCATTTTATTTACTAATGTCTAAATGTTTATTTTTATTTCCAGCATAACCTCTCTATCAAAAGAAAGTTGATTCTATATGGCAAACAAAAATATTCCGAGTGAAAAGACTAGCAATGTGACTAAGAAACATGGTTTCAATGTAAACTTCATCATAAATCCTTTGGGAAGGCTGAACTCTGTGATCGAAAATCTGCCAAGATTTGTCAAAGACAAATTCATTTCTGAATATGATGACATCCTATATCTGTCTCTGATCGAAGTGGAAGAACCTGCCATCAGAACCTTGGTTCAGTACTGGAATGTGAAGTTGGGTGTCTTCGAGTTACCGCATATTGACACTACTCCTACTCTAGAAGAATATCAAAAATTATTGGGCCTTTTCCAGCTAGACAAAATCTATTATCAGGGATTGCTTACAAAAGAAGAAGACATATTGAAATTGTTGGATATCAAAGATAACCCCGGAATAAGAACAGCTCAAAAGCCCTTCAGCGGACTAAAGCAAAACCTTTGGAAGATCATTTGGTCCATCTTGTTGAAAATCATCAATGGGTTTTTGTATGGCCGATGCTAGCTTTCTTAATTTATGGTCTGGTACTATTTCCATCAACACAAGGAATGGTGGATACTGCTGCAATAGATGTTTTTTACAAAGTTTCGAAAATGGGGGTAAGTTCGGTCCCAGCAATACTTGCCGACACATTCTCCGGTCTGACCAAGTGCTATATAAAGCAGAAAGGAAGCATTCGATGTTGTGTGTAATTACTATACTTGCGGGTAGCCACCCATCTTCACCCAGCAAGGTCCCAAAATATAAACAAAGATCCTATCCTTCGTTTCAGCAAATGGGCCCCATTTTCTCTAACCGATGTGCTATGGAGGGAGAAACTTGAAAACGTTACTGATAAATGCTATGGCTGGAGAAGCCCGTGGTATAAAGATGATACTGTACTTATGGCCTGCAGGGGCTTCTCAGGTATACCCCTCATAGGTCCTAGAAGCAGCTTTCTCTACTTTCCTTGCTTGGTACTTCGACAGATGGGCTGGACACAAACTTTGCCCGAAGGGGAAATTGAAAGCTTTTGCCTAGAAGGAGAGGAAAGTCGAGCAAAAGAAGGTACATTCCTTCAAGCCTGGAGGAACCTGAAGATACTAGGAACCAAGGAATTGCAGCAACAAATCAAGACTGAAGTAGCTTCATATGTAGCATGGAGAAGAGCTAGAACCGAGGGTTTCACCCCTTTGATACCGTTTCCTAAGAATTCTGGTCCCACTTCCAAGGAGCAGTCTCTTCAGAAAAAACCGAGGTATTGGAGGCACAACTCAAGGCAACTCAGGTGGAGAAAAGGGAGATCGAGACCATATTCTCAGTTTATGATCGTGAAAAGGTTCATTTGAAGAGAAAGATCAAAGATTTGGAAAAGGAGAACCCTTCATCAACAGAAGCCTCAAAAAGAAGGATGGAAGACAATCTGGAAGAAGAAGTAAAAAATTTGAAAGATCAATTGAGGGTTAAAGATGTAGCTTTAAGCAATAGTGCTCGGAAATGCAAAGGATTGGTAAACCAAATTGGGGAACTTCGGCAAAAGAATTCACATCAAAAAATGAATCTTCTTGAAATGGAGAAGATCGTGAAAGATAGAGATGAGGAAATTCGTCTGCTTGAAAAATTAATGAACTGCATAAAAAAGGAGCAACTTCAAGATGAAGAAACCTGGAAGATGACAAGAGAGAGAGATGAATGGCAAAAGCGGCAAATTGAGATACTAGAGAGGCAGTTGGCACAAAATGAAGAAGAGCACACGAATATGATGTCTGCGGCTAAAAATGAAATAGAAAGAATAAAAGAAGTTATCCAAAACACGAATGATTTCCACGACCAATGCAAAATCGAGTTCAATGAAATATTAAAGAGGTTAGATGAAGAATTAGCTGAAGCTCGTCACCAAATAAGTTTTCTAAAAAGAGAATATGGGGCTAGAGTTCGACAGTATGCATCATTTAGCGAACAATGGTTGATAGACTTTGATAAAGCTAGGGCTGAAATTGATGCGCCCGGGGTGCCTTGGAAAATCATCCGGTACTTCAAAGAATATGATGGAATGGCCCGTCTGATTCGAGCTAAAGGAAAAAATGAGCCCGAGTATACCCCAACCGAATACCCTCCTGGCACATGAAAGAAGATGCAAGACTTTGAAGTTTTAGTTTGTTTTCTAGTTATGTAATAAGTTGTGAAACACTGATCGTGTTTATTAATAAATGAGGGTTTACTATTGTATTCCATCAGTTACCATTTTTATTTAATAAAATAATTATTTTAATGAACCAAGTGTTGTCTCTTTAGTTATCAAAAGTAACTATTTGGAAAAACCCAGTGTTCAATTCTATAATTACGATCCACCGGAATAGATTTGTTTGCCATCTGGAAATCTCTCTCGATTGATAAAAAGGTAATTGTTTAAAATAATTAATAATAAATTTGTGCTTCATTTTTGCAAGTACAGGTTTCGTCACTATTGCTCACAAACACCGATACCAAACGAGACTGAGAACCAAAATCATGGCCGAGGAAAATGAAAGATCGACTCCAATGCAACTAGAAAAGTCGAGAGAACTCACCTTGACCCAGAGACTAAGGAATTGCTAGAATCCTTGGCAGCTCGATTGAAGGCAGTTGAGGAGAACAAGCCTTCATTGATAAGGAGTACAACAGACATGTGTTTAGTATCAGGGCTGGTAGTGCCTGCTGATTTTAAGGTGCCAAATTTTGAAAAGTATCAAGGAACTACCAGTCCAAGAGAACACTTGACCATGTATGCGAGAAGGATGACTAATTTTGCTGAGAATCACAAGATGATGATTCACTTTTTTCAAGATAGCCTTGTGGGGGCTGCATCAAGCTGGTATATGAGATTGGAGAAAAGCCAAATTCGCACTTATCAAGATCTATCTGAAGCTTTCATTAATCAGTATAAGTTCAATTTGGATATAGCCCCCGATCGGACACAATTGCAAAACATAGTCAGGAAGAATTCAGAAAGCTTCAGGGAATATGCGCTGAGATGGAGAGCCTTAGCTGCTCAAGTAGACCCCCCGTTGACTAAACGAGAGATGAACTCAATGTTCTTAGACACTTTGCCAAACTCCTACTATGAGAAAATGGTGGGACTTATGACTACAGAATTTGGCGATATGATAATAGTTGGAGAGAAGATTGATGGAGGATTACGATTTGGGAAGATGTTTGGAGGAGATCGAGAAGGATCTTCTAATACAAAAAAGCCAGGTTTCCTGAAGAAGAAGAAGGAAGGGGAGACCAATGCCATAATGACCACTTACCACCAAAATTCCTATCTCCCACAAATAGTCCAAACCAACCAGAACCAGCATCAAGTTCAAGCACAGGCCCAAATCCACAATAACAATCCTCAAACCCAAACACAGTTTCAAAATGGACCAGCTAAACCTAGAAGAAATTTCGATCCAATTCCCATGAGTTATCCCGAGATTTATGCCTACTTGCTCTCACAAGGAGCCTTGGTCCCTATACCCGGAAAGATAAATACACCTCGCCCAAGATGGTTTGATGAAAACAAACATTGTGAATTTCACATGGGGATTGAAGGCCATGATCTAAACAATTGCATAAGCTTGAAGCACAAGGTGCAAGACCTGATAGACCAAGGGGTGTTGAGTTTTAAGACTACGGCTCCAAATGTGAATGAAAATTCTTTACCAATACATCACAACACCAATATGGTAGAGGAAGCATCAGAAGAAACCTTGACTCGATTGGAGGAAGCAAAAACTCCATTACGGGTAATATTTCATGAGATGATTCAAGAAGGTTTGATAGAATTAAAAGAAGAAGTGGAGATCCTATACTTAAAAGAGGGATCTTGTATTTTCCATGGGTCAGAAGATCACTCCATCGAAACTTGCACTGAAGTGAAAATATTGATTCAAGAGTTGATGGACTCAGGTTGCATTCAAATTTCGAAACAAATTAAGTGTGGGGATGTCAATATGGTGGAAGGCTCAGCATCCAAACCCAAGGTGGTACCAGTATTGCAGCTATTCAAGGGGGAACCTTGTTTTCAAAGATTTCAGCCATCATTGGCTCCAATCCCAACTCCTTTCCCTTACTTGAATTCAAAGGTTGTTCCATGGAAATATGCGGAGCTTACCCAACCAAGAAAAGATGTCCTAGAAATATCTAACATAACAGGATTGGGAGGAATAACAAGAAGTGGTCGTGTATACCTTCCGCAAGGAAAAAGAGATGGTCCTGATTCATCAAAAATCAAGATCCCGACGGTTGAGGAAAAGGAGCCTACTAATGAGAAGGATATAGAAAAATTGACGAATGAAGATCTCGTCAACCCAAGGCATGAAAAACAAAAGGTTTCGGTTGAGGAAGCTAATGAATTTCTCATATTCATCAAGCATAGCGAATATCAGGTGGTGGATCAATTGAACAAAACACCAGCAAAAATATCAATGTTATCTCTTCTCATGAGTTCAGAATCTCATCGGAATGTTTTAATGAAGATATTAAATGAGGCTCATGTACCGCACACTATCTCTTTGGACAAATTTGGAAGAATAGTAGGGCATATTGTGGCAGATAATTACCTCACTTTCACTGACGACGAGATTCCTCCTGAAGGAATCGGACATATCAAACCTCTTCGCATTTCTGTAATGTGCAAAGGTCATTCAATGGGTGGAGTACTGATTGATAACGGTTCATCCCTAAATGTGATGCCGTTGGTAACATTGAAGAAGTTGCCAGTTGATATGTCACATATGAAACCTAGCTCGATGATTGTTAATGCTTTTGATGGAGGAAGAAGGGGAGTTGTGGGAGAGATTGATATTCTAATGAAGATAGGGCCTTGCATCTTTGAAATTACCTTTCAAGTTATGGATTTCATACCTTCCTACAGTTGTCTATTGGGGCGACCATGGATACACACTTCTGGGGCAGTGCCTTCTACCCTCCACCAAAAGTTGAAATTTGCTGTTGATGGAAAGGTAATTAGCTTGGGTGGAGAAGAAGATATTATGGTTTCACAACTTGCTGATACACCTTATGTTGACGTGGCTGAAGAAGCTTTGGAGATAGCTTTCCAAGCTCTCGAAATTACAAATGCATCTTATGTTGGAGAGGGTTCATATTTGCCAAAACCAAGGTTATCAGAAGCCTCAATGATGGTTGCTCGGGTCATGATGGTTGATAAGTATCAGCCAGGTAAAGGTTTGGGAAAGAATAATCAAGGGACAGTGGATTTGATAGTTCCCAAGGTTAACAAGGAAAGATTTGGGTTGGGTTACAAACCAACCTCCACTGACTGGCTTAGGATTTCGGAGGAGAAGAGGAAAAAGCGTTTGGCTCGGCAAGGATTTCATGATCATGTCATTGAATCCATCCCCATTGTGCCGATTAATGAAAGCTTCCGAAGTGCGGGGTTTGTGTTTGAAAGTCAAGTCAACGCTGTTGTTGAAGATCACGTGGAAGAGTCTGGTACAGAGATTTGCTGGATTCGTCCTCACCCACCGGGATTTGAGCTCAATAATTGGGAAGTCACCGAGTTTCCAAAGATTGTCTTATCCCCAGTTTCGATGTCCCCAGTTTCAATGTAATTAAGTTGTTAGTTCAATTTGCTGAGCTCTGCCCAAGGCTCACGATTAATATTTAAATAAGGGCGAATTTAGATTTCTTAGGGCCAATATGATATATCAATAAAATGCATGCATTTCAGATTCTCATATCTACTTGTATAGTTTGCCTTTAATTTGTTTTTTTATTTTCTTTTTTGCCTCTAAATGTAAATAAAGTACTAAACCATACCTTCTAAAATAAATGCAGATCCAACGGTTCATCACTAAATAATGATCATGTTAATAACTCGATACACAATTTTGAACAACCCATTAATCAAGTTAAGGATGAAAAGAGTGAAGAAGAGGTTGAAGTATCTCCTGAATTATTGAGATTGGTTGAACAAGAGGCTAGAGAAATTAAACCCAATGAGGAATCAACTGAGTTAATTAATCTGGGAACTGAGGAAGATAAAAGAGAGGTCAAAATCGAAACTAATGTGTCTGCTGATGTGCACAAAAAATTGGTTGAGCTCTTGCAAGAATACAAAGATGTTTTCGCTTGGACTTATAAAGATATGCCTGGATTGGATCCAAAGATAGTGGAACACAATTTGCCCCTTAAACCTGAATGCCCACTGGTAAAGCAAAAATTAAGAAGAATGAAAGCTGACATATCTTTGCTAGTGAAAGAAGAAGTTCAAAAGTGGCTGGAAGCTGGATTCATTACAGTTTCGAGATATCCACAATGGATTGCCAATATAGTGCCAGTACCAAAGAAGAATGGCAAAATTCGAGTATGCATAGACTTTCGAGATTTAAATCGAGCTAGTCCCAAAGATGATTTCCCGTTGCCACATATTGATGTCTTGGTGGATAACACAGCTCATCACGCTCTATTTTCTTTTATGGATGGGTATTCAGGTTACAACCAGATTAAAATGGCTCCTGAAGATATGGAGAAGACAACTCTCATTACTCTTTGGGGAACCTTTTGTTATAAGGTCATGCCGTTCGGTCTGAAGAATGCAGGGGCGACTTATCAAAGGGCTATGGTTGCATTGTTTCATGATATAATGCATAAGGAGGTCGAGATTTATGTGGATGACATCATAGCAAAGTCTAAGGCGGCAGAAAACCATGTTGACGATCTAAGGAAATTATTTGAAAGGTTGAGGAAGTATCATTTGAAGTTGAATCCTTTGAAATGCACCTTTGGGGCCCAGTCAGGGCAAGTTCTCGGGTTTATTGTAAGCCAAAAAGGAATCGAAGTTCATCCCGATAAAGTGACGGCAATAATGGACATGCCTTCTCCCAAAACTGAGAAAGAAGTTCGAGGATTTTTGGGCAGATTAAACTACATATCTCGATTCATTTTTCAATTGACAGCAACCTGTGAACCGGTGTTCAAATTGCTCAGGAAAGATCAAAAGTAGAGTGGAATGAAGATTGTCAAAGGGCTTTTGAGAAGATAAAGCAATACTTGTTAAATCCTTCAATACTGGTGCCGCCGGTGCCTGGTAGACCCCTCATCATGTACCTGACAGTTTTGGAGGAATCCATGGGTTGTGTGCTAGGCCAGCATGATGAGACTGGAAAGAAAGAAAGAGCCATCTACTACTTAAGTAAGAAGTTCACTAGCTGTGAGGTGAAATACTCACTGCTTGAGAAGACCTGTTGTGCTCTAGTTTGGGCTACCCGTAGATTGAGGCAGTACATGTTGAATTACCCCACCTGGTTAATTTCCAAAATGGATCCGATAAAATATATTTTTGAGAAACCGGCTCTCACAGGAAGGATTGCTCGTTGGCAGATGATGTTATCAGAATTCGAGATAGTGTATGTTACTCAAAAAGCTATCAAAGGAAGTGCCTTGGCAGATTACTTGGCCAATCAACCAGTTGAAGGATATGAGCAAGTAAAGATGGATTTTCCGGATGAAGATATCATGACTATCTTTAGCGCACCTGAAGACGAAAATGAGAAGTGGACTTTAGTTTTTGATGGAGCATCCAACGTTTTGGGTCATGGAATTGGGGCAGTGTTGGTCTCTCCAGAAGAAAAGTTTACTCCCATTACAGCTAGACTCTGTTTTGATTGCACAAACAACATTGCAGAATATGAAGCATGTGCCCTTGGTATCCAGGCTGCTTTGGAATTTAACATAAAGGTGCTTGAAGTTTTTGGAGACTCAGCTTTGGTGGTAAATCAACTCTGTGGTGATTGGGAGACCAAAGATTTCAAACTCATCCCGTATTGGGATCACATCAGAAGTTTAATGGAGCGATTCGAAGAAATAACTTTCCATCATATCCCCAGAGAAGATAACCAGTTGGCAGATGCACTATCAACGTTGGCTTCCATGTTTGCAATTAGTAGAGGCCAAGAGGTGCCTCTCATACAGATAAAGACTCGAGATCGGCTAGTATATTGCCATGTCATAGAAGAAGAGAAAGATCGGAATCCGTGGTTCCATGACATCATGAATTATCTCCGAAGTCAAGAATACCCTGTGGGTGCTACTGAGAATGATAAAAGGACTCTCCGTAGGTTAGCAATGAGCTATTTTCTAGATGGAGGTATCTTGTATAAAAGAAATGTGGATCAAGTTCTTCTAAGATGTGTTGAAGCTAAAGAGGCCGAACAAATAATCCGAGATGTACATGAAGGATATTTTGGAACCCATGCCAATGGGCATACCATGGCAAGGAAAATTTTGAGAGCTGGTTATTATTGGTCAACCATGGAAACAGATTGTTTCAATTTTGCGCGAAAATGCCATAAATGTCAGATTTACGCTGATAGCATTCATGTTCCTTCGACAACTCTGCATGTGATGAGCGCACCATGGCCGTTTGCTATGTGGGGAATAGATATCATTGGGCCAATAGAACCGAAAGCTTCTAATGGGCACCGCTTTATCCTGGTAGCAATTGATTACTTTACCAAATGGGTAGAAGCAGCATCTTATGCCAACGTACCTAGGAAAGTTGTGCTCAAATTTATCAAGAGAGAGTTGATTTGCAGATATGGATTACCAAGTAAGATCATCGCCGACAATGCCACCAATTTGAACAACAAAATGATGACAGAGTTGTGCGAGCAATTCAAAATTGAGCATCACAACTCTTCACCATATAGGCCAAAGATGAACGGGGCTGTTGAAGCGGCAAACAAGAACATCAAGAAAATTGTGCAAAAAATGGTTGTAAGTTACAAGGATTGGCATGAAATGTTGCCTTTTGCTTTGCACGGGTATCGAACCTCAATTCGTACATCAACAGGTGCGACGCCTTATTCTTTGGTATACGGGATGGAGGCTGTTCTCCCGATTGAGGTTGAAATCCCTTCATTAAGGGTCATAATGGAAGCAAATCTCGAAGTGGCTGAATGGGTCCAATCCCGATTTGATCAGTTGAACCTCATTGAAGGAAAACGACTAGCAGCAATTTGCCACGGTCAGCTCTATCAGAGGAGGATGATAAAGGCACATGCTAAAAAGGTTCGGGCAAGAGAATTTAAAGAAGGAGAGCTTGTGTTGAAAAAGATATTACCTCCTCACAAAGATCATAGGGGCAAGTGGACCCCGAATTATGAAGGGCCATATGTTGTCAAGAAGGCTTTCTCAGGAGGAGCTCTGATCCTGAGTAATATGGATGGAGAAGATTTGCCACTCCCTATCAACTCGGACGCAGTCAAAAAATACTATGCTTGAGGATTAAAAAAAAAGCTCGCTAGGTTGAAAATCCCAACAGGACAACCTAGGCAAGAGTTAGAGCAATGCTCGTTAGGTCAAAAAAAAAGGGCGACCTAAGCAAAAATTAGAGCGGTCTGTTAAGTCGTAAAACCGTAAAAGGACGACTTAAGCAAAAGTTAGGATCATAAAAATAAAATCCTCAAGCATAACTTATGTATCTAAGGCACAGTGATTAAATGTGTTGGGCAAAACTTTATTCCGAAAAGCCTATTGTTGAAAGGAGGATAAAAGGGATATATTGGGGCAGTTTTTTTGAAATGCTGTGGAAAACACGATACAGGGTCTGCACTTATAATCTTCAATAGCTCTCAACTCTGAATGCTTGGTTAATGTTTGTTCAATGTTGTGTACGAGGAGTTAACATGATTCATTATAATGGTTGACCGGGGGACGAGCACTCCTGCTTGATCCCAGCCTTGCAACAGCCAGTTTCTGGTCTTGTACAAAATTTAATAATATTCAATTGATTTCCAGTTCAATAATCACTTGCATTTCATGCATCATGCATCTATTTGATATATTCATATTGTCTTAAGAAATGTATATTGCTCTAATTTGAATTTGGTTGACAGAATAACTTACCTTGCAGAATATTGAAGATGAAACTGGGGCAGTTTTCGATATCAGTAGTTCGAAATTTGTCATGTAAAAAAAGGGGGGGGGGGGGCAAATGATTGAAAATTAAGGCTCGCTAGGATGAAAATCCTTAAAAGGACAGCCTAGGCAAAAGTTAGAGCGATTCGCTAAGTCGTAAAACTCAAACGAGGCGACTTAGGCAAAAATTAGGATCAAGAGATAAAGGCCCGCTAGGTATCCTAGGCAAAAGTTAGGGCAAAAGACATATCCACAAAGGTGAATAAATGAGGATGACAAATGAAGTTGAGGAAAGTCTTGAAAATTGATACTGGGGCAGTTTTTGGAAATTGCATTGACAGACCATTGGAAAGGACACTGGGGCAGTTTTTGAAAGTAAAATGAGAAGATTGATTGCAAGAGGAGATTTCCAGATATTTAAAGTTATTTGGATATAGTTCGATTTGGTATCGGTGTCCAAGAGAAATAGAGTTGAAACTTGCATTCAAATTTAGTTCGTTTTGAAAACTGGTTTGTGTATCCTCTCCCTAAGGAACACACTAATATCTGACGTTTTTTTGACACAGTTAAAGTTGCATTGTTAATTTCTCAATTGCACTCCAAATCCATTCCCTTGGCATTTGCCTCATTTGCATTAATTGCATTTTGGCATTACCTGCACCAGTTGCATCATATCAATTGTTCATTATCATATGCATACAAATTGCATTGCATTCATGATCATTACCCATTTTCTTGTTCAAATTGTCAACACACACGTGTTTGTTGAAAATAAGTTGATTGAAAGATTCCAGAAACGTTTTCTAGTTAGACTTTTTGGTGATCTCCACATTGCTAAAGTCATTTTTATATTGGTTGGGCTTTTTGATGCCCCGACAGAAATGTCGAAAATCATTTTGGGTATTTTGACACCCGGCACGCACGCTGAAGTCATTTTGGGTCTTTTGACACCCGGCACACACACCGAAGTCATTTTGGGTGTTTTGACACCCGGCGCGCACGCCGAAATCATTTTGGGTCTTTTGACACCCGGCACACACGCTTAAGTCATTTTGGGTCTTTTTGTAAGATCCATGAAGAATGTTTTGATAAATGCCAAAAGGTTTTGAACAAGCTACAAATGTGTTGATCAAGATCAAGCTCAACAAGCAACAACAAACATCAAGTGATGAAGAGAGAGCCAACTCATGAAGACTTTGTTTGGTAGTTTGTGTTTTATTGTTTTATCTTTTGCCTCACAAGTCTCTTAGTTTATGAGTTTGGGTAGAGTTTCTTAGAGGGTAGTGAATCTCTTTTGATTGCATGATTATATCATATTTTGAGTATTCACTTTGCCTAAAATCAATAGGTGGCTTAAAGGATTGAAAGAAAAGGTTTAGATTTTGAGAAAACAAGTTTTTAAGTATTTTTTGAACTGACTACTCGATTAGCCACTTGTTTACTCGAGTAGAATTTTGCAGTCTTGCGCAAATACTCAATTAAGGCTCTGATTACTCGAGTAAAATTTTGAAGCTTTGCGTAAATACTCGAGTAGTAACTTAGATTACTCGAGTAGTGAACACTGATTACACTTGTTACTCGAGTAATGACTTGGCTACTCGAGTAACACGAGCTGTTACTGTTTTTAAATGAGTTTTTCACTTCTCAAAAGCACTTCTAACCATTCCTAACTTTTGGGTATTCTATATAAACCTTTTCCTAACCTTTGTGAATCATTATTACAATTACCTATCATTTTCATATCAATTTTACAAAGAATCAAGCCACTCTATTCTCTCTCACTTTCTCAAGATCAAAGCTTTAATTTTTACATTCTTTGATCAAGAACCTTGAATCTCTCATGTTGATATTTTCATAGCTTTTGAAAGAGATTCATAGGATTGTTATTTTTTGTTTTTATTTGAGTTGTAATCTTTGCAAGAGGCAAGCTATCTACAACAATTGGAAGTCTTGGTTGTGAATCAAGCAAAGTTATATTGGAAGCCTTGATGTGACATTTCATCAAGCACTTGGAAGCCTTGTTGTGTTAACAAGCAATTGGAAGTCGTTGAAGAATCTCAAAGCAATTGGAAGTCTTGTTGTGGGGTATCGGCAAGCAAGAGAAGAGCTTAGATTAGATATCAATAGGATTACAAGGCAAGGGTGTGGTATCTCTTGTAGGCTAGCAAGAAGGGAGTCTTGTGAGGCATTTACTTGTAATTTGAGAAACTCTAATTCCTCATAGTGAAGAATCTCTCTTGGTTGAAGAGGGGACTGGAGTAGCTTTCAAGTGGATGAGAGTGAACCAGGATAAATCACTGTGTCGTATCTCTAAACTCTCTACTCTTTACAATTCTTGTTATTAATTGTGTTCTTGGTTGAAAACCTAGAAAAAGTGATTTTTCATAATTGATTGAATTGAATCTTAATTGTGCAAAATAGATTTGGGGAAAATCATTTTCATAACCTAGGTAATCAATAAGAATATAGGTGTTAATTGTTCCCGCTGAATCTCTGGTTATATGTGTTAATTGATTGATTTTCGTATTTGATTGAAAAGTGATTAATCCATTAACAGAGGCATTAATCGATTAGTTCATGTCATTAATCGATTAAGGCTAAAGAATTTTTGTGAAAATCTTTTGTTTTAATCGTTTAGATTTGTTTCTTGCGAAAATCTTTCAAGGTTTATCTAACACCTATTCAACCCCCCCCCCTCCCCCCTTCTAGGTGTTCTCCTAGTGTTTCCTAGTTGTTTCAACCACCGATTGTAGGTTCCAACACTTTTGACACCCGGCACACACGCTGAAGTCATTTTGGGTCTTTTGACACCCGGAACACACGCTAAAGTCATTTTGGGTATTTTGACACCCGACACAAACGCTGAAGTCATTTTGGGTCTTTTGACACCCGGCACAAACGCTGAAGTCATTTTGGGTCTTTTGACACCCGGCACACACGCTGAAGTCATTTTGGGTCTTTTGACACCCGACACAAACGCTGAAGTCATTTTGGGTCTTTTGACACCCGGTCCAAACGCTGAAGTCATTTTGGGTCTTTTGACACCCGGGAACTCGATATTGACGCCGATGAAGATGCGGCCGGAGGGGCCGATGCCGACGGCGGCGACGGGGAAGTTGGAAATAAAAAAAATAAAATATTGGCTTTTTCTGAATATCGGCTTTTTATTTTTTTATTTTCTGTTTTTTTTTTTAATTTTATTTAAAAAAATTCAAAGTGGCGCCACGTGTCAACAAACGGTTGGTTGTCTGTGTTGTGCTGGCGCCACGTCACCTAGTAACTGACGGTGTTTGGACGGAAGGACCTGAACCAAACGGTGTTAAAGTTTAGGGACCAAATCCAACAAAAAAAAAGTTAAGGGACTAAATCCAAAACACCCCTTAAGTTCAGGGACTTGGGACTTAAAAAAGCCTTTTTAAAATAATAAGATAAAATTGTTTTGGTAAAGGATTTGGTTAATTTGTGAAGATAAGGATAAAATTTGGTTTTGTTTTAAATAGATTATCATCAGATTTGTTTTTATTTTTTTTTAAGATTTAATTGAGGAATAAACCAGGGAATATTCTACTGGGCTTTTAAAAGCATGTTGAAAAACCCTATTTTCTTAACCTAGTTTTTTTTCCTATAAATAGAGCTTTCATTCTCACTTTGGGGGGACACAAAAAAAAAAGGAGAAAAGAAACTCTGTAGAAAAATTTCCTAAAAAAAAAAAAAAAGCTGCTGCCTTGCTGCGTTCCCCACCCTCACTCCAGGCGCGTGCAACAGAGCCTCCCTCAGCCAGCGCACACGCTCCGTCTCCCACTCTCCTGCTCTGCTGCGCAAGCTGCAGCAGTCCTGCGGACCACTCTCGCGTTGACACGTGGCACCGGTGTCTCCTTGCTTCCTCCGTGCATTCCAGTATTCCCTCCGTCCAGTACAGGTTTGCTTCATTATTAATTTTTTTTTACTCTGTATTTTTCTTTTGTTTAAAATAATAATAATAATAATAATAATAATAATAAAAATGTAGTTTCTTTATTTGTTATTTAAATTGGTTGTGTTTTGGTAAGTCAATTTTTCTCACCCAAATTTAATATAGTGGTGGGATCTCTTGTACTTACTCCTCACGCCAAAAATAAATATAAAAATAGTTTTCTTTAAAATAATAATAATTAAAAATGTAAATTTTCTTTAGTCTATGTTTTAAAATTTGTTGCATTTTGGTAAGTCGATTTTATTTCCCAAATATAGTGGAGAAATCTGAACTTCCTCTCTGCATAAAAATATATACAAGTTAAAAAATAATTTATAAGACAAAAAACATTTTTTCTAATTAAATGGATTTTTTTAATTAATTATTAATCATATGCATTTTGGAAATCCACCTTTCCTTAACTAAATGTTAGGGTCTTGTGCATATTTCCTCTCTGCGTCAAATATTTTTATAATAAAATATAAAAAACCTTAAAATTAAAATAATAAGAACTACGTAGCCTTGATTCCTCATTTTATGAGGGTACGTAGGACCAGGGGCAACCTTGTCAGGAACAACAATAATAAACAAATAATTTTTTGGCAAACCAATTAATTAGGTCTTTTAATTAAAATCAATCAAATAATAAGGGTATCATTCTAGAATGGGCGAACGGGGTGCTAATACCTTCCCCGGCTCGTAACCGACTCTCGAACTTAGAATCTATCTAGTTCAAGACTAATCTTTATCCTTTTTAATTAATAATTTTTTTTTCGTGTTTTCGTAATAAATGAGGTGGCGACTCCATATTGGGTCAGTCGACCCCCACTCGTAGGCGAGGCCCCGAGGGCAACCCAGGACCCCGGCCGCGACAATTATTTTCCCATATTAAAACTTATCTAATATTTTCGTACATAATAAATCACTTCATAATCAAGGATTTTACTAAAAATAATTAATTATAAATAAACTTCCATAATTAATTTTCATTAACCAGGAATTAAATTTTTGGGGTGTTACATCCAATAATAATTATAGGGGTAGTTTTGAAAAAGTATATCAAATTTTCACATTTCCAATGCCACAAACAAATTTATTCACTCTCCTTGGTGGGAGTAAAAAACCCCAAAAGATCTTATAAATTGGATCAGAGGGAATATTTAATTTAATTAAAAGTACTTTATAATAAGGAGTAGAGATCCCACCAATGTAAGCCTTGTTGCCAAGGTTGATTTATCACTTGTTGTTTAATTAAAGCACAATTTCCATTAAAAAATATTTCTACCACAGTTCTAAGGGATAAACACTCAAGAGTTTTTTTTTTTTAGAAAAAATATACAGTAAAACTCTTGATTTTTTTAATAGATGATTTCCCTAAAACTCATTTGTTGAAGTTTAATTTTGTGATTGCAGATACCAAATCTTATTGGGCTTATATTATGCTTAGCCCAGATCATTATTGTTTATGAGCAATGGAATTTAAATCCCAACAACTATCCCCAAACCCTATTTTTAATGTAAAATGACCAAATAATCCCCAACCCCATTCTTCATCCTCATCCTCCACTCTCTCTCTTCAAGATTCATCCTCATCCTCCATCCACAAAACCCATTGTCGAAAAAGGGACACCAACAAAGGAGCTACTCTTTCAATCTCTGACTTGGTTTGAAAGTGATGGGGCATGGGTTTCTGTGTAACATCCCAAAATTAATATTAAATAATATAATTTTAGTGTATAAATATCTATTTAGGGATAGGATTAAGCCTTAGAAATTGTACAAGGTTAGAAGGGTAGAACGAGCATAAGCCGACCTAGGATGTGAGATTAAGGCCTCGGCCCGATCCCGGCCGAGCTAGATAAGATTGTGTGCATATGAACCGAGCTGAAAGGGAACCCAACGGGAAACCCATTGTCCCGTCTGGATTATCCGATCTCAGCGCAACTCATAGCGTTATCCGAAAGGTAAGCTCGGACTGCTGATGTTCCTACAAACCGAGCCAACATATCTTGGCCGACGTATTCGAGCTGACACTGCCTAGCTCCTCCGTGCCAGATCATGTTGAGCTGTAGCCCTTTGGGAACCGTACCATCCGTACACTGTCCTTATCTTTCACATTATGTCTCTATCATTACTTTATGTCCCTTTCAATGTACTATTCATGGCTTCCTCAAGAAGCCAATGAATCTTGGCCATATATATTCTAAGCTTCCTCAAGAAGCTAATAAATCCTAGCCACACAGATATTTTCCCTAAATGAATAAAAGAAAGCCCAAAGAACCACATAACACACTTTGCATTCCTCATTCTCTCCCTCCTACGAATCTCTCTCTTTCTCTTTCAAGTTCCAGCAACAACAAACCCCCAACATATTTTCTTTCTCTCCTCACGAAACACCCTCTCTTCCACCAACCGGAAACCTTCTGTCCGCCGTGTTCCCCCCTTCCGATTTGGAGTCTCTGGACCGCCGTGAAGACCGTGGGTAGCGTGGTGTGGGGTGGCAGCAAGGAGGAAAAGGATCCAAGGGGCTTGGAGCTCTCAAGGTCAAGGTCAAGGAAAACCACTCTCAAGCTCTCAACTCTTATCTTTCACGGTTTGAGGTAAGGAGTGAGTGTTACCTCTACTTGAGTTTGGGTTTCTAGGGTGTTCATAAAGGGTACTAAGAGTGGGTTGTTAGATTAGGGAATGGATCTAGGTTAATATAGAAAGGAAATGGCAAAAAGGGTAAAAAGGGAACTAATAAATGAATTAGAAACATGAGTTTGAAGTAGGGATGAGTATCGTTATATGCTATATGTTGGTATTTACATGATGGATTGGTTAGATGTTTTATTCTTATTGTTGTTGTTGTCGTATAAGTGATTATGAACTTTGTGCATAAATGTTTATGAGCTTTGATAATTATGATCCATGTCTGTGGCCGAGCTGAGTGACTTCGGGAATGAGTATGAGAAAATGGTAGAGATGGAAAGTAGGGGATAGAGTAATACGGCAGAGACTGAACAAGGTTAATGGAAAGAGGGACTGGTTATTAGGTTTAGCTGAGAGAGGCCGAGCTAAGTAGATAATAAGATTAATGTAAAGGGGAATAAATTTAAGTGTCGAGCCGAGAGAGGCCGAGCTAAATAATGGATGAAAGGACGAGGAATAAAAGAGAAATGGTTGTGTGATCGGGTCATAGAAGACGCGTACTGGGTGCGTGCCTTGATCGCGTCAGACGCATACTGGGTATGTGCAGTTGTAAGACGGGTACTGGGTGCTCGCAGTTATGATTCACACAGGATTCCGAGAACGGAATCGGTGGGAAGTGGTCCTGGTCATAGCAGACGTGTACTGGGTGCGTGCATTGATCGCGTAAGTCGCCGAGATACGCCGCTGTAAGACGGGTACTGGGTGCTCGCAGTTATGGACTCTCCTTAACCCCATAGAATGATCGGCGGTAGTGCTCCTGGTCATAGAAGACGCGTACTGGGTGCGTGCATTGATCGCGTCAGACGCATACTGGATATGTGTAGTTGTAAGACGGGTACTGGGTACTCGCAGTTATGGACACTCCAATATCCGACTGTAAATGGTGTAAGACATGCAGTGGGTGTATGCATTCGAGAAGAGTAAAAGATTGTAAACTATGTGAAAATGGAATAATGAGTAATGTCTGAGATGGTGATGCTAATCCGAGGTATAATTAGTCAGGGAAGGATAGTGGTTGAGAATGGGAACCGAGGTAAAGTTAGTCGGTAATGAGCAAACTGGTTTATAATGTGAGCAGAGCTAAATGAGATGGTAGGATGTGAGCCGAGTTAGATGAGATTGTGTGTATGTGAACCTAGCTAATGTTGATATATGCATGAGATATATGGGTTTGACTACTTGTGATTTATTTGCTATTTGACTACGTGTGTTTGGCTTGGTAGTTCGGTATGTCATTTTAGAAACTGCTTATTTAAGTTTTGTGTAATGCTCACCTCCTTACCATTTTTCAGGTACTGAGCCCGAGCAGACGCAGTCCCCGGCCGAGCAGGATCACTCTCCCTCACAGGGAGAGTAAATCATTAGAGTCGGATAGTCTTGATGGGTCTCGGCCAGTTGGCCGAGCTAAAAATACTCTTTTGTAATTTAAACTCGAATTGCCCAGTTGGGCCGAGCTAAACTTTCATTGAACTTTTATGCTTTGTCCGAACTTAAGTCTTCCGTTTTATTAATTCTGATGTTTTTGTTATTAATGAAAGGAAATACTATTTTGGCAAATATCATATTCATCTTAAAAAAAAAAAAAAAATCCAAATTTTGGGGTAATTAAGGATAATTATTATATAGGGTGTTACATTTTTGGTATCAGAGCAGTTTCTCCTCGGCCTATTGGAGTTACAAGGAACTCCAGTGGTTACTCACCAAGAGAGTGACAAATAAGTAGAGTCTAGGAATCTAGGTCAGACAATAGGGCTTATAGGTATACATGTCTAAATATATATATTTACTTGATTATTCGGAAGTTAATTGGCTTTCTCTCCATGACCGAACATCATAGCTGGGAGACGAGCTGATAACGACCGAATTGCCACTGTGTTGGAAACCCTGGTTCAGCTACAGCAGAACCAAGCGCAGGCTCAGCAGAATCAGGCTGAGAACCTCGCTCAAGACATCGCCGCAGCCGCAGCAGCTACAGCTGCAGCCCTTCAGCCTCAACCTCTAGCTCCGGTCCAGATAGACTGGATGAGCCGATTTCGGAAAAACGAACCACCTCAGTTCGAAGGAGGATATAACCCAGATGGAGCTCAGAGATGGCTCCAGGATATTGAGAAGATCTTCCGATCTCTGCAACCTCCCTATGAGTACAGGGTGAGGTTGGCAGAGTTTGTGCTGACTAGTGAAGCCGAGCACTGGTGGGATCAACAAAGCCGAGGACTGGAAGCGGCTAATGAGGTCATCACTTGGGATTTGTTCCGAGCGCGCTTCCTCGGAAAGTACTTTCCCCAGGATGTCAGGAGGGAGAAGGAGCTCACTTTTCTCAAGCTGGAACAGAGGAACTTGAGCGTTGGGGAGTATGCCGCTCAGTTCGAAGATTTGATCCGTCATTCAGGAAGCTACCGAGATGCCGATGAGCGTACCAAGTGCATCAAGTTTGAGTCTGGTCTCCGTGATGATATTCGGCTCGCATTCGAATATCAGAACGTGGCCAATCTCTCGCAACTGGTGAACATGGCTAGTACCTATGAGAAAGGACTTAAGAGGAAAGCTGATGGAAAGAGGAGCAGGTCGGCACAAAAAGCAGTAGGTCCGATCAGGGGAAAAGGAGTCGTTCAGAGATCCGCTCCCTATGTGACTCCGAGCGCAAGAATGTCAACAGCCCCGAGGAGTGGTGGTCAGATGGTGGCTGTTCCTGGCCCGTATCCGATATGCCAACATTGTGGAAGGCAACACCGGGGAGAATGCTGGAGTCTGAACCCGAGCGCCAGAGGATCCTGTTTCCGATGTGGCAAGCCTGGCCATTTTGCAGCTCGGTGTACCGAGAATATTGTGAAGGAAGAGGTCAATGTGACCAAGGCTCATCAGACTGGTATTAACCGACCTATGCAGAGAGGCAATGTTTACACTATGGATGGAGAAGAAGTGACTGATGCTGACGAACTGATCCGAGGTACTTGTCAAGTAAACAGTATTCCTTGTGTTGTACTATTTGACTGTGGAGCCACACATTCTTTCATTTCCCTTGACTGTATGAATAGACTAAAACTATCCCCAGTAGAAATGCCTTACAAACTATCCATTTCTACCCCAACCAATTCTTCTGTAATCACTTCTAAAATGTGTCTAGAGTGTCCTATCCATGTATTAGGCAGAGAATTTAAAGTCAATCTGATTTGTCTACCCTTAACCAAGCTAGATATTATCCTTGGCATGGACTGGATGTCTCAACACCGTGTCTTACTCGATTGCCGAGAAAAGACCGTAATCTTTAGTGGCCCATCTGTTGCGAAGTTAGAGACAACAGAGGAACCAACCTTAGACCAAATTCTTGTGGTCGGAGAATTCCCTGAGGTTTTCTCAGATGAAATGCCTGGCTTACCGCCGAATAGAGAAGTAGAGTTCAGTATAGACCTCCTTCCCGGAACTGGCCCGATCTCAATTGCTCCGTACAGAATGGCGCCTCCCGAGCTAGAAGAGCTTAAGAAACAGCTGGAAGAACTTTTGGCCAAAAAGCTAATCCGACCAAGCGTATCGCCGTGGGGAGCCCCAATCCTGTTTGTGAAAAAGAAAGATGGTAGTCTCAGAATGTGCACTGACTATAGAAAGCTCAACGCGGTAACGGTGAAGAATAAATATCCCCTCCCTCGGATTGATGACTTATTGGACCAACTCAAGGGAGCGTCGGTGTTTTCAAAGATAGATCTCCGATCTGGAAATCACCAAATCCGAGTCCGAGAAGAAGACATTCCGAAGACAGCCTTCCGATCAAGGTATGGGCATTTTGAGTACGTGGTTATGCCCTTCGGACTTACCAACGCCCCTGCCATCTTCATGGATTACATGAATAGGATCTTCCGACCTTACTTGGACTCGTTCGTGATAGTCTTCATTGACGATATCCTCATCTACTCTCGGAATCCGAGCGAACACGAACAACATTTGAGAACGGTACTACAGGTTCTGAAAGATAAGAATCTCTACGCTAAGCTCTCTAAGTGCAGTTTTTGGCTCAACGAGGTCCATTTCCTCGGGCATGTGATATCCGAGCAAGGTGTAGCAGTTGACCCTTCCAAGGTGGAAGCGGTACTTAAGTGGGAGAGACCGAACTCGGTGACCGAGATCAGGAGTTTCCTCGGTCTTGCAGGGTATTACAGAAGATTCATTGAAGGATTCTCTAAACTGGCGCTACCATTGACCTCGTTAACCAGAAAGGATACCCCATACCAATGGTCCGAGGTGTGTGAACAGAGCTTTCAAGAGCTAAAGAAAAGGTTGACGAGCTCGCCCGTGTTGATTTTACCCGATCCGACCAAAACCTTTGACGTATTTTGTGACGCCTCAAAGCAGGGTCTTGGCTGTGTGCTGATGCAACAAGGAAAAGTGGTGGCGTATGCCTCTCGGCAACTTCGGCAACACGAGCAAAACTATCCGACGCATGATCTCGAATTGGCAGCCGTGGTGTTTTCCCTTAAGATTTGGAGACACTACCTGTATGGCACGAAATTCGAGGTGTTCAGTGACCACAAGGGCCTCGGCTATCTGTTCGACCAGAAGGAACTCAATATGAGACAGCGCAGATGGGTGGAATTTTTGAAAGATTATGATTTCAACTTGCACTATCATCCTGGAAAAGCCAACGTGGTGGCCGACGCACTAAGCAGGAAGAGTCTTCACTTGAGCAACATGATGGTCCGAGAGATGCAGCTGATGCAAGAGTTCAGTGATCTTAACCTCGACATACAGAAGAAGGAAAACAGTGTTGTCTTGGAAATGCTGCAAGTAACCAATGATTTTGTGGGTTTCATTAAAGAAAGACAGACCGCCGACCTAGAGCTCCAAAAGCTATTAGAAAGAGCCGGAGACAAGGATGAACCTAACTTCACTAAGGGACCTGATGGTCTTGTACGATTTCGAGGCAGAGTTTGCATCCCCATGGACTTTGAAGTCCGAAGAGAGTTGATGGAAGAAGCCCACAAGACAAAGATGAGTCTCCATCCGGGAGCCACCAAGATGTACCAAGATTTGAAGAGGTTATTTTGGTGGCCGAAGTTGAAGACCGACGTGGCCGATTATGTGTCTCGGTGCTTGACATGTCAGAAAGCCAAGATCGAGCATCAGAAACCAGGAGGATTACTCAAATCCTTGGAGATTCCACAATGGAAGTGGGATAGCATTTCGATGGACTTTGTATCAGGCCTACCGAAGACGAGATCAGGGCAGGAAGCCATTTGGGTTGTGGTGGACCGACTTACAAAGTGTGCTCATTTCCTGCCGATCAGCATGAAGTACAGCCTGGAGAAGCTGACACAACTGTACATAAAGGACATTGTTCGACTCCATGGTGTTTCGAGCAGCATAGTGTCGGACCGTGATCCTCGTTTCTTGTCTCGATTCTGGCAGAGTCTGGAAGAAGCCATGGGTACAAAGTTGAGGTTTAGCACTGCTTATCATCCCCAAACTGACGGACAATCCGAGCGCACCATTCAGACTCTTGAGGACTTGCTGAGGACATGTGTGCTTGAACAGTCGGAAAGCTGGGAAACACTATTGCCGTTGGTCGAATTCACCTACAACAACAGCTTCCATTCAAGTATCGGAATGGCTCCTTTCGAAGCCTTGTATGGTCGGAAATGCCGAACGCCGCTATGCTGGTTCCAGATAGGTGAAAACTTGTTGATTGGTCCCGACATTGTTCAGGAGACAACTGAGAAGATCCGAATGATACAAGGGAAGATGAAAGCCGCTCAGGACCGACAGAAGAGCTATGCCGACAAGAGAAGGAAACCCTTGAACTTCATCGAGGGAGATCATGTATTTCTTCGGGTATCCCCTATGACGGGTATCGGCCGAGCTATCAAATCAAAGAAGTTGACCCCTAGGTTTGTCGGACCGTACCAGATATCGGAGAAGGTCGGACCAGTAGCGTACAGAATCGCTCTACCTCCGCACTTGTCTAAGCTCCACGATGTGTTCCATGTCTCGCAACTTAGGAGATACATTCATGATCCCTCGCACGTGATAGCAGTGGACGAACTGCCGCTAAGAGACAATCTGACTTTCGAAGTCCTACCAGTCCGAGTTGGAGATAGACAAGTCAGACGACTCAGAGGAAAGGAAATCCCCTTGGTCAAGGTAGTATGGAATCGAAATGGTGTGGAGGAAACTACCTGGGAACTCGAGGAGAAGATGAAGCAGTCATATCCGCAACTGTTCAATGATGACTAAATTTTGAGGACGAAATTCCTGTAAGTGGGAGAGGAATGTAACATCCCAAAAATTAATATTAAACAATATAATTTTAGTGTATAAATATCTATTTAGGGATAGGATTAAGCCTTAGAAATTGTATAAGGTTAGAAGGGTAGAACGAGCATAAGCCGACCTAGGATGTGAGATTAAGGCCTCGGCCCGATCCCGGCCGAGCTAGATAAGATTGTGTGCATATGAACCGAGCTGAAAGGGAACCCAACGGGAAACCCATTGTCCCGTCTGGATTATCCGACCTCAGCGCAACTCATAGCGTTATCCGAAAGGTAAGCTCGGACTGCTGATGTTCCTACAAACCGAGCCAACATATCTTGGCCGACGTATTTGAGCTGACACTGCCTAGCTCCTCCGTGCCAGATCATGTTGAGCTGTAGCCCTTTGGGAACCGTACCATCCGTACACTGTCCTTATCTTTCACTTTATGTCTCTATCATTACTTTATATCCCTTTCAATGTACTATTCATGGCTTCCTCAAGAAGCCAATGAATCTTGGCCATATATATTCTAAGCTTCCTCAAGAAGCTAATAAATCCTAGCCACACAAATATTTTCCCTAAATGAATAAAAGAAAGCCCAAAGAACCACATAACACACTTTGCATTCCTCATTCTCTCCCTCCTACGAATCTCTCTCTTTCTCTTTCAAGTTCCAGCAACAACAAACCCCCAACATATTTTCTTTCTCTCCTCACGAAACACCCTCTCTTCCACCAACCGGAAACCTTCTGTCCGCCGTGTTCCCCCCTTCTGATTTGGAGTCTTTGGACCGCCGTGAAGACCGTGGGTAGCGTGGTGTGGGGTGGCAGCAAGGAGGAAAAGGATCCAAGGGGCTTGGAGATCTCAAGGTCAAGGTCAAGGAAAACCACTCTCAAGCTCTCAACTCTTATCTCTCACGGTTTGAGGTAAGGAGTGAGTATTACCTCTACTTGAGTTTGGGTTTCTAGGGTGTTCATAAAGGGTACTAAGAGTGGGTGTTAGATTAGGGAATGGATCTAGGTTAATGTAGAAAGGAAATGGCAAAAAGGGTAAAAAGGGAACTAATAAATGAATTAGAAACATGAGTTTGAAGTAGGGATGAGTATTGTTATATGCTATATGTTGGTATTTACATGATGGATTGGTTAGATGTTTTATTCTTATTGTTGTTGTTGTCGTATAAGTGATTATGAACTTTGTGCATAAATGTTTATGAGCTTTGATAATTATGATCCATGTCTGTGGCCGAGCTGAGTGACTTCGGGAATGAGTATGAGAAAATGGTAGAGATGGAAAGTAGGGGATAGAGTAATACGGCAGAGACTGAACAAGGTTAATGGAAAGAGGGACTGGTTATTAGGTTTAGCTGAGAGAGGCCGAGCTAAGTAGATAATAAGATTAATGTAAAGGGGAATAAATTTAAGTGTCGAGCCGAGAGAGGCCGAGCTAAATAATGGATGAAAGGACGAGGAATAAAAGAGAAATGGTTGTGTGATAGGGTCATAGAAGACGCGTACTGGGTGCGTGCCTTGATCGCGTCAGACGCATACTGGGTATGTGCAGTTGTAAGACGGGTACTGGGTGCTCGCAGTTATGATTCACACAGGATTCCGAGAACGGAATCGGTGGGAAGTGGTCCTGGTCATAGCAGACGCGTACTGGGTGCGTGCATTGATCGCGTAAGTCGCCGAGATGTGCCGCTGTAAGACGGGTACTAGGTGCTCGCAGTTATGGACTCTCCTTAACCCCATAGAATGATCGGCGGTAGTGCTCCTGGTCATAGAAGACGCGTACTGGGTGCATGCATTGATCGCGTCAGACGCATACTGGGTATGTGTAGCTGTAAGACGGGTACTGGGTACTCGCAGTTATGGACACTCCAATATCCGACTGTAAATGGTGTAAGACATGCACTGGGTGTATGCATCCGAGAAGAGTAAAAGATTGTAAACTATGTGAAAATGGAATAATGAGTAATGTCCGAGATGGTGATGCTAATCCGAGGTATAATTAGTCAGGGAAGGATAGTGGTTGAGAATGGGAACCGAGGTAAAGTTAGTGGGTAATGAGCAAACTGGTTTATAATGTGAGCAGAGCTAAATGAGATGGTAGGATGTGAGCCGAGTTAGATGAGATTGTGTGTATGTGAACCGAGCTAATGTCGATATATGCATGAGATATATGGGTTTGACTACTTGTGATTTATTTGCTATTTGACTACGTGTGTTTGGCTTGGTAGTTCGGTATGTCATTTTAGAAACTGCTTATTTAAGTTCTGTGTAATGCTCACCTCCTTACCATTTTTCAGGTACTGAGCCCGAGCAGACGCAGTCCCCGGCCGAGCAGGATCACTCTCCCTCACAGGGAGAGTAAATCATTAGAGTCGGATAGTCTTGATGGGTCTCGGCCAATTGGCCGAGCTAAAAATACTCTTTTGTAATTTGAACTCGAATTGCCCAGTTGGGCCGAGCTAAACTTTCATTGAACTTTTATGCTTTGTCCGAACTTAAGTCTTCCGTTTTATTAACTCTGATGTTTTTGTTATTAATGAAAGGAAATACTATTTTGGCAAATATCATATTCATCTTTAAAAAAAAATTTAAAATCCAAATTTTGGGGTAATTAAGGATAATTATTATATAGGGTGTTACATTTTGGGTGTTGTGATATGGGTTATGGCGGCTGGGACGAAGGGTTGTTTTGCGATGGAAGAGGGGAGCGATGGTGGCAAGGGTTGCAAATATGTGGAGGGAGGGCGATGTAGAAGGAAGGGCTAGTCAAAAAAGGATTGCCGTGAAGGGAGGGGGGGCAGCGGACAGAGGGAGAAGGAATCGAGTTTCGCTGTGGCTATGGGGTCAGAGAGGGACGAAAGGAGAGGTGGTGGGTCGTTGGGGACGAAGCATGACACTAACACTAACTTTGTATTAGTCTTGCCCATTGCTGCGATGAAGATTCACTGTTTCAATCTCTCAGCTTTGAGGATTTTTAATTTGTTTTTTGGTTTTTCTTCAAACGGATATTAATGCTTTACTAGTTCCCTGGGTGTTGGGTTCGCATGGTGGAAAGAGAGGAGAGGGGACATGAGAGAGAAAGCAGTGGGAAAGAGAGGAGAGTGGAAAAAGAAGAAGGACAATTTGGGAATTAAATTTAAAAATGGGGTTTAGGGATAATTGTTGGGGTTTAAATTCTTTTACTCATTGTTTATGTGATATACAAGAAGGAGCTAGTTTCTACAAGTCCAGCAATGATTCTGAGCCCGGAGAATGTAGAGATGGGGAGTGTAATGGAAACAAATGCATTCAATTTTGAAGAGGCGCAGCCGAAAATGATTGGTGTGGAAGTGGTGGAAAAGTCTATTAAAAGAGTGTCAAGCCTCCCGGGACCAAAGTTGAATCACCAAGATACCATTCCAAAGCTCCTCAAGACACTATCTTTTGGGACAAACAATTTATCCTCCACTCATTATGAGGATGTTGATGTTGAAATCGGATTGGACGTTAAAAATTCTCCAATCCTTGTCTTTAAATTATACTTTGAAATATAAGAAAAAAATTAATTTCATATTTATTAAAGATATTAGTTAATTGTATTTAATTTTTTCAAAGTTATAAAAATAAAAATATTTTAAGAAAGTAAAGAAAATTTTATTTCTACAAAAAAACTTGTTTTTTTTTTAATATTTTGGACTCAAAATTTTTATTATGGAATAAATAATTGAAGTAAAGAAATTTTTTTTGGTTATATAAAATATACATACATGTACACGTGAAAAAGAGGGTGACAGGAAGTTGGATGTATCCCTTAGGTTCAATGGTGTCTCCAGTAAAACCGATCAATTCTCCCTCAAAAGGAGTGAGATTGCATTCCTTGAGTTTTAGAGCTTTGAACAAAGGGAAAAACATAATGTTCGCCGAACTTCCTTGGTCGATAAAAACACGTTTTACCTCGTAATTACCGATAAGGGCAGTGATTACCATGGGGTCATTATGACCTGGGAGGATTCCATCCAAATCGTCATCATTAAAAATGATGGGAACATTTTTTGTTGACCTTTTGAAAATGGGTTTCTGACTGACGGCCAAAATTTGGTTAATGTATTTCTTCCTGTCGGCCTTTTTCTCTCCACCTCCAGCAAAACCTCCGGCAATAGTATTAACTAAAAATTCATTATTAGCTGAAGGATTTGTATCAGTGGCCGGAGTGGGGTCGGTTCTCTGTCTCCCTACATTTCTATCATCTGGTGACCTGCTCCTTTGGCGCTTGGATTTCACTGGTGAATGGGATCTGTTCCTACCCCTTCGCCCGGCTTCATCAATGATATACTGTTGTAGTTTACCATCTCTGATCATCTCTTCAATCAGATCTCTTAACCAAATGCACTCGTCGGTCGTATGTCCGTAACCCATGTGAAAGTCACAATACTTTGACCTATCACGCTGTGCGCCCTTTCTTAAAGATGGAGGTCTTTGGGCCGAGCGTAAGTTAGTCTGCATTGTTTCCCGAAGGATCTGACTCCTTGGAACAGTTAAAGGAGTGTATTCCTGAAATTTATTCCTCGGAGGTATCCTTCGGTCCCGATCATTTCTGTCCGACTGTCTTCCACCAAAACGTTCGTCACGTTTTTGTTTGTTCTGACCTTGAGGGTCAGCTCGTTGCCTATCGTCTCTGAATTTCTGGCCTTTGTGGAATTCCTCCAAGTTGATGAATTTATTTGACCTTTGTCTCAGCTCGGCCATATCCTTTTGAGGTTTCCCAATTAGTGATTTTCTAAAATCCCCCGGCTGTAAACCTTGTGTAAATAACAAGACTGCCACACCAGGTTCTAGTCGGGGAACAGAACTAGCTTCTGTATGGAAACGTGACAAGTAATCCTTCAATGGTTCATCTTGTTTTTGTGTGACTGCAGCCAGCGTGTGATCGGATTTGGGCTGGACGCAGCTGGCTGTGTATCTGTTTAGAAATACACGTTTCATCTCCTCCCAAGAATTAATGGAATGTCGAGGGAGAGACGAATACCACCGTAGTACCGAGGGTTCGAGAGTCATGGAAAAAGCTCGGCACTTCATCCGATCGCCACCTCCGTAATAATTCATAGCCCCCTCATAAGAAACTATATGGTCTACTGGGTTGGTCAGGCCATTATAATGTGGGACGTTGGATGGACCCAAGTATCCTTGTGGGGTTTCAAATTCCATGATAAATGGGGTAAAAGGATGGCCTGGGTGAGAATCATCTAGGTCTTGGCTAGTGGATGGATTTGAATGGAAATTTTGTGGTGGGGGAAGTTGCATTACCGGAAGTGGTTGTGGGTCCATGGCTTGTGTCATTGGGTTTTGTGGTGGTATGGTAGTCGGTTGACTTTGAGCAATCCTCGCCATAGCTTGTTGTTGAAGGTCGGCAATAACACGTCCTTGTTGTTCGATTAAAGTCGTTTGCCTATTAAGAATGTTGATCATCTCCTGCTCCCGAGCAGATGCAGATGTTGCATAGGATCTGCTGATGGAATGGCTATGACGAGAGTTTCCAGGTGCAGTTCTTCCTGGATTTAATCTGGTTCTAGGTGTTGAACTTATATGGTCGGGGTTGGGTGGGATAGGAGGGGTGCGTTGGGTGTTTCACCCATGGTGTGCTCGGGTTCCAGTGGTCCTAGATGTGTTTCGGGTGGTTGGGGCTGTGCTACTTGAATCACCATGGGTAGAGGGAGGCGGTGTAGGAGGGGGTGGTGGTGGTGGTGGAGGCAGTATGGTTCGTAAAACTTGGAGGGGTTGGGGATTGCTCCCAGCCCTAGGATGAGAAGATTGTTGTGTTTGGGAGTGGGTAGCGTGATTTCCACTACGATTTTGGCTATGATTAGGGGGTGGCTGGCTTTGTGAATGGTTTGGTGGCTGGGGGTTATTCCCTGCCCCAGAATGAGATGTTCGTGGCGGTTGCCCGTTATTTCCACGATTATGGTTGAGAACGTCACGCAGATCACCCGCAGACTGAGGCTGTGGATCGTTGTTATTAGCGTTTCTGGGCCTGCCACGGGTGCGGGTGATGCGGTCACGGAGATCGCCCACCTGACTTCTGGTGGTGACCATAGTGGTGGTGGGAATGATATGTTATTCAGGTTACCACAGACGGTGCCAATGTCGTGTCCTTAACCAAGATCAACCTTGAAGCTATGGAGAAACTTCAAAGAGTGATCCCAGCAAAGAGATTTATGTGGGACTCTTAGGATTTCTGAATATCCAGTTGGGATAATCAGGTTCTCCCTAGTCAACAAAGTGTGTGCTAGTGTCAACTTAGGGATGAGAAGACGTACCTTAGCCCCTATAGCATGGTGGTTCTTATAGGGGATTACCTGTGTGCTGTGGGCCGTTCTGATGAGGCTTCTGAAGAGGAAGAATTCAAGTAGGATTCGTAAGGGTTATGATAAGATAACACCCGTAAATCCTGTATGCGATAGACTTTATCAAATGCTGTGTTTATCTAACCAAGAGTCGTGGGAATCTAGGAGAGGTAGTTACGCTTTGGTGAGACTGTAAACGATAAGGATTAAAGTCCTGTGCTCGGGGTTAATCTTATTAGCGCGTGACCTCTCTGCAGAAAACCAGTCTACTCGGTGTAACTTTCCGACCGTATGCCTTGTTCCAGTGTCTAACCGGTCGGTCCAAGGTAGCTTTGTTCGGGAAATGCTCGGCCTATTGAAGGTCCACTACATAAGCCCCCCAAGCTCGGTTGGGTGATTTGAGCCCTGCCGAGTTAATGAGACGAGCGAACTATTTTCCGACCGAGCCTCGTTGATGGAAAGAAATTCCCGAGTATCTTAGTGCTTTTATGAGAGTTGTCGTTTGATTGACCCAGAAGTGACTCTTCAATTCTACATGAGCTTCCACGTATCCTTCTCTTTATCGGGAAATGAAACGTTATGATTTCAAACTCGCTGGAAGCGCCACGTATTTAATTTTCATCATAAATGGGCTTTTTCTGACTTCGGCCCAAGTCTTTTTGAGATAGTGGAGGGAAGTTCTGAAATTTCAAAGAGCAGTTTTCTCGCAATTCGTTCTAATCAAAACTCAAGAAACCTCTCAAGTTCTTTTCTCTTTCTTCCTTCATTGTTTTTCTGAGATTTTCATCATCGAAACCAGGGTTCTTCAAAGGAGTTCTTGCCATCTCTTCGCTTTTCTTCTCTACATCAAGTGTATTTCTACCTCCGCGGCCTTCCCTTTCCTTCGGTTTCTTGATTATTCATCACTAACAGGTAACAACCTTTCTTCTCTTCTCTGGCGATTTCCTCTTTCTTCTTTACTGTTTAAGATTCTCTACATGTGACTGTTTTTTGTCCTTTGCCATCGGTGTTGTGTTTAGAACTTTCTTTTTTATGCATTAACTCTGGTCCTACTCCTCTGATTTTGAAAGATTTTTCTAGGGTTCGATTAAACCCCCATTCACTGTTTGAGTATACCCCTTTGCCTTTCGAAATTTTTTACCCCTCTTTGTCGTTTGCTGAGTGATCGCCGTAGTGTTTCTTAGGTTTGCTTTACGTTTTGCTGAACTTAACTTCTTAGGGCTGATACCGAAGCTGCGTTAATCATGAGTGAGGAATCTGTAAACTCCGATGTACCAAGAACACACAAAGGAGGGAACCCCGATATTTGTGTAAAACCGATAGCTATGCATTTTCCTTGGACCTTGAAAGAGTTCAGACAGGGTGTGATTCATTATAGGATTGCCGAGAGGGTAGAACAGAGGAAGTTAAAGAAGCTACAGAGAGGTATTATTAGACGTTTCAGTTGGTTTGGGGAAATTCTGCCCAGAAAGGGAGGTGTTCCCCAACCGACCGTAATCGTAAGTATTTGATCCGAAATAGTTAAGTTTTTCTGCTTCTGACTCCAAGTGTGCCCCCTTTTCCTCAGGTATGAAGAGAAACTGTATCACTAATCCTGAACTCTACCCATTTCCACCGGATGCTGCTCAATACGATTGGGTGGACCGAGAGGTTCTTGGTACCCAATCTGAGCTTTCAACAGAAGACTCACTAGAACAAACCCGAGCTATAATTCTTCCTTGTCCTGGTGATAACGCTGGGAACTTGTACTCCATTAGTCCAGTGGGTCTGAATGAGAGGGTTTGCACTCAAATTCCAGAGGGTAGTACCGGTTTCTATTTTTATGAGGAAGTGGTTACTCGACTAGGGATTAGAATGCCCTTTACTGACTTTGAGATAGGTGTTTTGAGTACCTTGAGAGTGGCTCCTTCCCAACTGCATCCGAACGCTTGGGCTTTCGTAAGAGGTTTTCAACAAGTTTGTTCGGCAATGGAATGGTCTTGCACTCTTCCCATTTTTTTCTATCTGTTCGCCCCCCAATGCAATTCTTTTGAGAAAGGTTCAGTACGACGACCTTGGGTCTCTTTGAAGTCCCGTCATGGATATGCTCTTTTCACTAAATACTCTGAATCTTGGAAAGGCTTTAAGCCTTACTATTTCAGATATATTTTTGTTGGCAACGGTGTTTGCTGGTTCACTCGTCCTGGCAAAAGGCGACCAATCCCTCGGTTTCCTCTTCAGTGGAGTGCAAGTTTTTTCAACCGATCGATCGCATCATACGCCTCAGATTGGAAAGAGCTTGCTGAATACGAGAAAGAGGTGTGCCGAGCTGTTGAGAGTTACTTGAAAAACAGTAGAATGATGGAAACGAGGGACATCGTAAATATCCCTTCATCGGATGTCAAAGCTGAACTTGGTAAACTGTTCTCTTTCTGTTATAACATTTATGATTTATTTGTATCTGACCATGTTTCTTTTGCAGAAAAAATGGCATCCCGAATGGCTGCTCTGCTTCAGGGGGGCTAGAAGAGGAAAACCACTGCAACGAGTGTGGCTTCCGGGTCTTCAAGCTTAAGCACCCCAAGCTTGAGTACTTCTGCTCCTACTGCTTCTCCGACTGAGGCATCTCCTCGACCGTCTTCTAATGTAGTTGTTGTTGCCGCTACAGTTTCATTGGGCCCGAGCGGTCAAGTTCGAGTCTCTTCTCCTCCTCAACAACAGACTCGTCGCCGACGAATAGACAAAGGCAAGGAGAAAGTATCTGAGGGGGCGAATCCGAGGGTTGAGGGGACAAGTATTAGAGCTGCTACTGCTCCCTCTTCTGCTGCGACTCCACCGGAAACTTCAATTTGGGATCGAGAATTTGATGAGAGGTTTGCCAAGTATGTCTGCCCTGAATCTGACCATTCTCGGTTTGGAATTCTCACCACCGACGAGTGGTCACGTTGCAACATGACTCTGACGAAATATCTTCTTCGAAGTTCCAACCTTACTTACTTTTTGGCCAAGCAAGCGGGTGATCTTTTTTCTGGTTTTAATGTTGAACAAAAAGAGGCTCGTGCGATGTCTGCTGCTCAAGAGGCTAGCCTTTCGGACGAATTGGTCCGAGTAAAAAATGAATTGGAGAATTTGAAGGCTGACAAAACTGAGCTGATCAAGGAGAGAGATTCTTTGAAAGTTTCTCAAAAAGCTGCCGAGGAGAAGAAGAAGGAAATGGAGGAGACGCTGAAGAAGGAGTTGCAAGCAAATCAACAGAGGATGGATGAGTTGAAATCTGAAGTAGAGAGGTCTGCTGTTGTTGCTCGGAAGTTGAAGGAGAAAGCTCTTCTGCATAAGAAAAAGGCGGAGACCAATTTCTATAATTGGAGCAAGGGTGTAGATGATTCCTTTGTTTCAGCAATCAAGCAAATCCAGATTCTGAATCCAGAAACTGAGTTTAGGGTGGTCGGAGCTCATCCTTTTCACAGTGTTGAAAATAGAAAGCTGATTGATCTTGAAACTAAGGCTGAGATTGATCTGCAGGCGTAAAACCTTCCCAATCCTCTTGTCGAGCTTACTGAGGCCCCGGAATTTGATGATGCCAATATTGTCTTGTCCGATATTGAGGAATGATTTTGAATTTTGGTGGTCGGTTTTTGATACACCCAAGCCTAGGGGTAGTAGTGTCGATCGTTTCTAGTCAAGGAATTCTAATGTAAGTGAATCAATCTTTCCCTTTTTGATCAATTAAGGTTTCGAAATTAACATCCTTAGGAAAGGAAGATAATGTTCACAAAGGAAAACACGATTCTCTCCTCTTGATTAAGTTTGCTAAACAAAGAGTCAGAGAAGGAAAGTTCTCAAGTGAACCTTTAGCCTTGTTGACTCTCCTTAAGGGCTGATTATCCGTTTAAGGAAGGAAGAGAAGATCAAGGATTCTTGTCTAGAGAATGAGTTATTACTCTCAATGAATTTCAAATGGGCATGCGATTTCCAAGGAAAATCAAAGGATTAAAGGATTTGATCTTTGTTTTGAAATTTGAATCCTTTCCTATTTGGGTGTTGAACGAATATGATTAAGAGGGAATCAAGGTTTGGCTAAATTGAGAGACTAATGAATTAAGGCTGGCCGAATTTGGAAGGAAAGAATCTCAACTTGAATGATTGACCTTGAGTGATTAGAACTCATGTAACATGTGATGCTAAAATCAAGGGATTGTGTTTCAAAGAAATTATGAGGAAGGGGCTACGGTTTTGGAAAGGAATGAATGGGAATCAAAGGAAATATTGAGTGACTTAAAGTCTTTGTTTTCAACCATGTGATGCTAAAAATATGGTAGGCAGCAAAGTCTCCTTCTTCTTCTCACGAATGTCTTAGCCTTCTTCTTCTCAAGAACTCAACTCTTCATCAATGGTGGATTTAACATGAAATGCTTTTTCGAATGCAAAGGTGATGAAATTCAGAAAATGAAATCCAATTTGTTTTTGATGAGATATAAAGGATAGATGAAGGAGAGGCGCCACTCTTGTAGAATCAAGAGATAAGCCTTGGTTGTGCTCAATTTGCTTCACACGAATTTAGCCCCTTCAACAACCAAAAGATGAGAATCACTCTCAAACTCAAGAAGGAGTATTTGCACAAAATCCAAGTCTGATTAATGTAAAAGAGATTACAATTTAAAGGCAGCCATGGAAGACTCTTCACATGGCTCCATGATGCACGAATTAACATACATGATTATTCTATTAATGATCCTAAATGGTAACTTATTGAAGTGATGATGAGGATGCTACGGTTGAGAAACCAAAAGGTTGATGGTCAAGGATTGATTCTTCTCCTTCATGGTCGTAGCTCTTCATTGGTTTATGAAAGCTCATGAATTAATAAGCCTTTAAGTCCTTTAATGATCACTAATTGTCATGATTGTGAAAAGAAACTCCAAGGCTTGCTTCACCTTCTTGAAACCGTGAGCTCTTCAAGGTCATTGAATGATCATGATTGAATCATTTATTTGGTCACTAAATGATTTGATTCCTTTTCTTCTCTAGACCGTATGCTTGATGATGATGAGCATGAAGATATAACTTGACCCTTGTACCTTGGATTACATGTTCCTACTTGATTTATTTAAGACTCAATCTTAAACATAACGTAAGCATTTGTGGGTACTCTCCTAAACCCTTATTACGATATCATTAACAAAAAGTAAGAACAACAAGAGTTAACTTAAATCTCCAAAAGTTCTTGGTGCAAATTAACTTGGAAAGCTTTAAATTTGTTTTTGACTGTTGTGTTTCTTTTGGGCCTGCCATCAGTTTTTGTTGCTCGTTGTATCCGAGCGTTGTTCCTTAGCTGTTTCGAACAATTTACTTTATCTTTTTGTTGAACTTATATTAATTTGCTGTGTATGCAAATTGTGTTTCGTTATTTTTGGTTTCGTTTGTCACGTGACCCTTGGTATTTTCCGAGATACAATTCTGAACAAATAGTTTACAAATTATTTTACTAGGGGGTATAATGGATTGTGAGCAGAACTCGGATCGCCGACTTTAGCCGAAGCGGGACCCTCGGACCGCGAAATAAGGAAAGTAATTTCCTGAATTCGGGCGTTCTACGAATACGTTGTTGAACTCTCGTAAAGAGTTGTTTCTCGATTTCGCTCGGTGGCTAGCCGAACCAAATGAGTCGTATGTCGTTTCACAATGTTCATAAATAGGAGAATTCCAAAGAAATTGACGAATTTTATTGATAAAAGAATACAAAGAAGAAATTGCTCATTTGCTAAATAATTCCTAACAATTTATCTGTAATCTAAGAAGGAAGTTAACCTTCGTTTATTCAACCTAAAAAATTCTGAGCAATAGACTAACCTATCTGTAAACAGAAATGAAAAATAGGAGCTTAGCTGTGATAAGCTCTGAGCTTGGCCACGTTCCAGCTGTTATTGATTTCCGTGCCCGAGAGAGTTTCCAGTTTGTAAGCACCAGTTCCAGATTTAGCCTTCACTCGATATGGACCTTCCCACTTTGGCTTCAATTTTCCAACTCCAGCATTTCCTTTACCGATATCTGCTCGGCGAAGGACCAAGTCTCCAACTTCAAAACTTCGCGGACGAACTTTCTTGTTGTACTCCCGAGCTTGCCGTTCCTTTATTCTTTTTTCATGAGCTGCAGCATTCTTTCGAATTTCCTCAAGTAAAATGAGTTCTTCGCTGAGCAAATGGTCATTAGTTTCTGAAGGACGTTCAAGCGTCCTAAAGGTAGGGATTCGCTTTTCGATCGGAATGACTGCGTCACAGCCGTATGTCAATCGAAAAGGAGTTTCACCTGTTGATGAGTGTATAGTTGTCCTGTGTGACCATAAGACGCTCGGGAGTTTATCCTCCCAAGTGCCGGCTGCATTACCAAGTTTCTTTTTAATTCCATCCAAGATGGTTCTGTTGGCGGCCTCGGCTAACCCATTTGTTTGTGGGTGTTCAACAGAACTGAAATAGTGAGTGATTCCCAGGTCAGCTGCTAGTTGTTGAAAGTGGGAGGCTGCAAACTGCGATCCATTATCAGTAACTATGGCATGAGGCACTCCAAACCGAGAGATAATTTCCTTCACAAAGAAAGATTGAATACGGGCCGTAGAGATTGTTGCTAACGGTGCCGCTTCAATCCACTTAGTGAAGTAGTCAATAGCCACTACTGCAAATTTGAGTTGCCCTGGTGCAGTGGGAAACTTTCCGATGATGTCCATACCCTACTGATAAAAGGGCCAAGGGGCGTCGAGAGAGTGTAGCTCTTCTGCAGGTCTTTGGTAGATGTCGCTGTGAAACTGGCATTGAACACACTTCTTAACATGTTCCATGGCGTCTTTTTGCAAGGTAGGCCAAAAGTAACCTGCCCGGATTATTTTCCGAGCTAGGGATTTTCCACCCATATGGTGGCTGCAGACTCCACCGTGGATCTCTTCTAGTATCTCCTCAGCTTGGGATGGGCGGACACATCTGAGCATGGGAGAACCAAACCCTCTTTTGTACAGAACTCCATCCAAAACTGTGTATTCAGCGGCCTTCTTAACCAATTTCGAGCCTCTGCCTGATCTTGGGGAACGAAACCATGTTGCAAATAGGTAAGAAGCGGATCCATCCATGATTGAGACAATGAAACAGCTAGAATGACACTTGGTTGGGGAATGGTTTCTTGTATCAGTGTCTTATTGTTTTCCGACCCTTTGGTACTTGCCAATTTTGATAAAATATCGGCTCGGGAATTTGAATCTCTCGGGACATGGGAAATGTCAAATTCAGAAAAATTGGAAATAATTCGCCTCACCTCTTCAAGATATTTCTGTAAGATGGGTTCCTTTGCCGAGTATTGCCCCTTAATTTGAGAAACTACTAATTGCGAGTCACTGAAAACTGACACCCGCCCCGCTCCAAACTCATAAACCATCTTAAGGCCTGCAAGAACTGCCTCGTATTCCGCTTGATTGTTTGACGTTTGGAACTCGAATTTCAATGAGTACTCCATGCACAATCCTTCGGGGTTTTCAATGATGACCCCGGCTCCGGCTCCTTTCCTGTTGCTCGATCCATCTACATATACTGACCATAAATTTTGAGGGGTGTCCGAGGGAATATCTGTGAACTCAGTGACGAAGTCAGCAAGAACTTGAGATTTCATCGCCTTCCTCGGTTCATAGGTGATGTCAAATTCAGACAATTCGACTGACCATGAAACCATTCTGCCTTCTAGGTCGGGTTTGTGAAGAACCTATCTGAGAGGTTGGGCTGTTCTCACAAGGATTCTATGTGCTTGGAAGTATTGTCTCAATCTCCGAGCAGAAATGACCAAACAGTATGCAAGTTTCTCAAGCTTTTGATATCTTAACTCGGATCCCTGAAGAGCTCGGCTAACAAAATATATTGGGGCTTCCAGTCCCGAATCTTCTCGTACCAAAACCGAAATGACCGCTGCCTCTGCTACCGACATGTATAGAATGAGATTTTCACCAGAAAGAGGGTTGTGGAGGACTGGTGGACTGGAAAGATACTCCTTCAATTGAACAAAAGCTTGCTCACAGTGCTCGTCCCAAAGGAAATCTTTGTTTTTCCTAAGGAGCTGGTACCATGGCAAAGCTTTCCGAGCGGCTTGGGATAAGAATCTGGAGAGGGCCGCCACTCGGCCCGTGAGTTGTTGGACTTCTTTAAGACTAGCTGGACTTCTCATTTCAAGGATTGCTTTGCATTTATCTGGATTGGCTTCAATACCCCTTTCAGTTAACATAAAGCCGAGGAAAGATCCGGCGGGGACTCCAAACACGCACTTTTCAGGATTCAACCTCATGGAATATTTTCTTACTCGGTCCAGTATTGTCTTGAGGTCCTGGGCATGGTTTTCTTGTTGTCTGCTTTTTGCTATAATGTCATCAATATAGACCTCCATGTTGGAGCCAATCATACCTTGAAAAACCTTGTTCATCATTCTTTGATAAGTAGCTCCCGCGTTCTTTAATCCGAAAGGCATTACATTGTAACAGTAAGTTGCTTTATCGGTGATGAATGCTGTTTTATCTTGATCGGCAGGGAACATTGGTATCTGGTTGTAACCAGAGTAGCATCCATGAATGAGAGGAGTTTGTAACCGGCCGAGCTGTCGACGAGCTTGTCAATGACGGGAAGTGGGTATTGGTCTTTTGGGCAGACTTTGTTCAAGTCTGTGTAGTCGACACACATCCGCCACTTCCCATTGGGATTTTTGACCAAGACGGTGTTAGCTAACCAGTCTGTATAGTCAATTTCCCGTATGAAACCGGCTCGGAGTAATTCGGCAACCTTTTCTTCAATGGCTGCAGCCTTTTCAGCGCTAACTTTCCTTTTGCGTTGTACCACTGGCTTTGCCCCTGGAAGAATACTCAAATTGTGACAAATAAAATTGGGGTCGATTCTTGGCATATCCGCTGAAGTCCAAGCGAACAGATCCTTATTTGAAATCAGCAGAGCGGTCAATTCATCTTTAACACTTATGGGTAGCTCAGAACCGATTTTTACTTGCCTCACGGGATCATCGATCAATGTCAAGAATTCCCATTGTCCCTTTGGGTCGGTCTATTTCTGTCGGATTGGTCCCGCATATCAAGATCCGCCAAGTTAACATTGCCCTTACCCAAAGAGACTCTTTCCAAATTGTTTTGAACCTTGTTTTTAACTTTCCCCAAACTAGCGTTGTAACATTTTCTTGCTGCCTCCTGCTCGGCCTTGACTGTTACCACTCTGTCATCTGTTCCAACGAACTTCATAGCTAAATGAACTGTTGACGCTACCGCTCCAAATGCCTGCAAAGAAGTTCTCCCAAGAATGGCGTTGTAGGCCGCTGGACAGTCGACCACCAGAAATTTGACTATCTCAGTCCTAGCCGAGGGCTGTTGTCCGAGGGTGATAGGAAGTTGGATGTATCCCTTAGGTTCAATGGTGTCTCCAGTAAAACCGATCAATTCTCCCTCAAAAGGAGTGAGATTGCATTCCCTGAGTTTTAGAGCTTTGAACAAAGGGAAAAACATAATGTCCGTCGAACTTCCTTGGTCGATAAAAACGCGTTTTACCTCGTAATTACCGATAAGGGCAGTGATTACCATGGGGTCATTATGACCTGGGAGGATTCCATCCAAATCGTCATCATTAAAAATGATGGGAACATTTTTGTTGACCTTTTGCAAATGGGTTTCTGACTGACGGCCAAAATTTGGTTAATGTATTTCTTCCTGTCGGCCTTTTTCTCTCCACCTCCAGCAAAACCTCCGGCAATAGTATTAACTAAATATTCATTATTAGCTGAAGGATTTGTATCAGTGGCCGGAGTGGGGTCGGTTCTCTGTCTCCCTGCATTTCTATCATCTGGTGACCTGCTCCTTTGGCGCTTGGATTTCACTGGTGAATGGGATCTGTTCCTACCCCTTCGCCCGACTGCATCTCTGATATACTGTTGTAGTTTACCATCTCTGATCATCTCTTCAATCAGATCTCTTAACTAAATGCATTCGTCGGTCGTATGTCCGTAACCCTTGTGAAAGTCACAATACTTTGACCTATCACGCTGTGCGCCCTTTCTTAAAGATGGAGGTCTTTGGGCCGAGCGTAAGTTAGTCTGCATTGTTTCCCGAAGGATCTGACTCCTTGGAACAGTTAAAGGAGTGTATTACTGAAATTTATTCCTCGGAGGTATCCTTCGGTCCCGATCATTTCTGTCCGACTGTCTTCCACCAAAACGTTCGTCACGTTTTTGTTTGTTCTGACCTTGAGGGTCAGCTCGTTGCCTATCGTCTCTGAATTTCTGGCCTTTGTGGAATTCCTCCAAGTTGATGAATTTATTTGACCTTTGTCTCAGCTCGGCCATATCCTTTGGTGGTTTCCCAATTAGTGATTTTCTAAAATCCCCCGGCTGTAAACCTTGTGTAAATAACAAGACTGCCACACCAGGTTCTAGTCGGGGAAAAAAACTAGCTTCTATATGGAAACGTGACAAGTAATCTGTCAATGGTTCATCCTGTTTTTGTGTGACTGCAGCCAGCGTGTGATCAGATTTGGGCTGGATGCAGCTGGCTGTGTATCTGTTTAGAAATACACGTTTCATCTCCTCCCAAGAATTAATGGAATGTCGAGGGAGAGACGAATACCACCGTAGTACCGAGGGTTCGAGAGTCATGGAAAAAGCTCGGCACTTCATCCGATCGCCACCTCCGTAATAATTCATAGCCCCCTCATAAGAAACTATATGGTCTACTGGGTCGGTCAGGCCATTATAATGTGGGACGTTGGATGGACCCAAGTATCCTTGTGGGGTTTCAAATTCCATGATAAATGGGGTAAAAGGATGGCCTGGGTGAGAATCATCTAGGCCTTGGCTAGTGGCTGGATTTGAATGGAAATTTTGTGGTGGGGGAAGTTGCATTACCGGAAGTGGTTGTGGGTCCATGGCTTGTGTCATTGGGTTTTGAAGGTGGTATGGTAGTCAGTTGACTTTGAGCAATCCTCGCCATAGCTTGTTGTTGAAGGTCGGCAATAGCACGTCCTTGTTGTTCGATTAAAGCCGTTTGCCTATTAAGAATGTTGATCATCTCCTGCTCCCGAGCAGATGCAGATGTTGCATAGGATCTGCTGATGGAATGGCTATGACGAGAGTTTCCAGGTGCAGTTCTTCCTGGATTTAATCTGGTTCTAGGTGTTGAACTGATATGGTCGGGGTTGGGTGGGATAGGAGGGGTGCGTTGGGTGTTTCGCCCATGGTGTGCTCAGGTTCCAGTGGTCCTAGATGTGTTTCGGGTGGTTGGGGCTGTGCTACTTGAATCACCATGGGTAGAGGGAGGCGGTGTAGGAGGGGGTGGTGGTGGTGGTGGAGGCAGTATGGTTCGTAAAACTTGGAGGGGTTGGGGATTGCTCCCAGCCCTAGGATGAGAAGATTGTGGTGTTTGGGAGTGGGTAGCGTGATTTCCACTACGGTTTTGGCTATGATTAAGGGGTGGCTGGCTTTGTGAATAGTTTGGTGGCTGGGGGTTATTCCCTGCCCCAGAATGAGATGTTCGTGGCGGTTGCCCGTTATTTCCACGATTATGGTTGAGAACGTCACGCAGATCACCCGCAGACTGAGGCTGTGGATCGTTGTTATTAGCGTTTCTGGGCCTGCCACGGGTGCGGGCGATGCGGTCACGGTGATCGCCCACCTGACTTCTGGTGGTGACCATAGTGGTGGTGGGAATGATATGTTATTCAGGTTCCCACAGACGGTGCCAATGTCGTGTCCTTAACCAAGATCAACCTTGAAGCTATGGAGAAACTTCAAAGAGTGATCCCAGCAAAGAGATTTATGTGGGACTCTTAGGATTTCTGAATATCCAGTTGGGATAATCAGGTTCTCCCTAGTCAACAAAGTGTGTGCTAGTGTCAACTTAGGGATGAGAAGACGTACCTTAGCCCCTATAGCATGGTGGTTCTTATAGGGGATTACCTGTGTGTTGTGGGCCGTTCTGATGAGGCTTCTGAAGAGGAAGAATTCAAGTAGGATTCGTAAGGGTTATGATAAGATAACACCCGTAAATCCTATATGCGATAGACTTTATCAAATGCTGTGTTTATCTAACCAAGAGTCGTGGGAATTTAGGAGAGGTAGTTACGCTTTGGTGAGACTGTAAACGATAAGGATTAAAGTCCTGTGCTCGGGGTTAATCTTATTAGCACGTGACCTCTCTGCAGAAACCCAATCTACTCGGTGTAACTTTCCGACCGTATGCCTTGTTCCAGTGTCTAACCGGTCGGTCCAAGGTAGCTTTGGTCGGGAAATGCTCGGCCTATTGAAGGTCCACTACACAAAAGAATGTTGGAGCATTAAAGAGGGGCATTAGGAGGGAAAACAACACTTAGGAAGATCATTGGAGGGAAATCATTTTTGCCCCCGTACTTCTCCTATTTTATATTATGTTGACAATAAAAAAAATCTACTTATTTTCTCACCATAATCTCTCTTCCTTATTCCTTTCCTACTACCAAACAAAGCATAAGTACTTTCCATCAACGGCCAAGATTCAATAGCCTAGTTTTAGCGGAAGGCAACTTGCCCATCCAGTTCTGATGGATCCGGTTTCTCTAACATCGTAACCATTGGATTTATCTAGCGATTCATAGAGTTACACGTATCATTAATTTATTTAAATAATAAAAAATAAAATAAAAGTTGAGAGAACCCAGTTTCCTCCAACTGATACGCGATTGAAAATCCTCCAACCCCTTGTGCTCCTTCCAACCATCATCGCGCCACCGTCGTGTCGCCGTCTCCCCTGCATGAGTTCACATACTTCCCTGTTGGAGAAACCCTCCACCGTCGTGTCAAGGTTTCAATTTCATTATACCAAATTGTTGTGTTTCACTTTCCTCATGCCAACATGCCTGCCTTCAATTTCATCGATTTCTTCTATTTTACTAATGTCTAATTGGAGGTGCAAACTAAACTTCAAGAGTGCATCATTCACTCAATCTACAGCATGCATAACAATGACCAGATATCTAAGGCACATAATTTTCTCATGCAAGTGCAAGTGTAGATATATAGCTAAATTTTCCCTCGTGATAGACGCGTGTCATTTTGTGAGCTGCAGGATAAATCCAATGGTTAGAAAAATAGCTATGTTAGAGGAACATGGTTTTCTATATGTTAGAGAATCCAGATCTGTTCTGTTCCAACTGCCTTGTGACTTGTGTGTGAGCAATTATTAACCCTTAGATGATACCTTGCTTTCCTTTTTGTCTTCTTCACCGAGATGATCTTCGTTTGACCCTAAAGTTGGGGAAATTATTGTATGGTCCGGGACCATTGGTCCCGACCACATCCAAACCGTTGATTTCATTAAATATTTATATTTTTAATTAATTAATAATACATCCAACGGTGTGGATGTGTCCGGGACCATTGGTCCCGGACCATACAATAATTCCTCCTAGAGTTGTGTATGATGTTGATTACTCCGTGCGATTGGTGATACGCCATTCCCTTTGTTTGGCCACTGGTATTAATTAATATACAATTGAAATTGTTCTTATTTGTTTTGCTTGTGGTTGGAAATATTTAATCCTTTTAGTTTTATAAAAATTGTTTACTTCCATTTGGAACATCTACTGGAAGTCTCATTCATGACATTTGGTATGCAGATCCATCATATAATAATTATACAAAGATTTACACCCAGCTTGGCTATATTATTACTGTAAACATTAACTATAAGGGGGGACTTGTTTTTTGTTGATTTGGAAAATGGAAACTCACCCCACTGAATGTCTTCTTGATTGCAGGCAAGAGGTTGGCCCTGATGCTGCTCGTAAATTTCTTGGTCATACTCAGTGGCTCGTAAACTACTGGCTTTTGCAGCATGCTTATAGCATTGGAATTGGCGATACAATTGCTGATGCGTCAACTATGGAGGTTATTAATCAAACTATTTCACAAGCTAAGGATAAAGTGAAATAACTCATCAGGGATGCTCAAGAAAAGAAGTTGGAGGCTGAACCTGGTCGGACAATGATGGATTCATTTGAAAATAGAGTCAATCAGGTAGATAAATTAGGTTGCTTGTCACATTGCTATCCTTATTGATTTTTGCTTTTGGCAGAATCTGATGGACTTTTTAATTTGATTATTTCAGACTCGGAATAGAGCTCGTGATGATGCTGGAAATAGTGCACAGAAAAGTTTATATGAGAGCAATAATCTGAAAGCAATGGTTACAGCTGGTTCCAAAGGAAGTTTTATCAACATATCTCATATGACTGCTTGTGTGGGCCAACAAAATGTTGAGGGTAAGCGAATTCTGTATGGGTTCATAGACCGAACATTGCCCCACTTTACAAAAGATGATTATGAGCCTGAAAGTAATGGCTTTGTGGAGAACTCGTATCTCTGTGGACTGACCCCTCAGCAGTTCGTTTTGCATGCCATGGGTGGTAGGGAAGGTCTTATTAATACTGCAGTGGAGACTTCTGAAACGGGGTACATTCAAAGGCAACTTGTGAAGGCTATGGAGGATATCATGTGTAAATATGATGGGACAGTTAGAAACTCTTTGGGAGATGTTATACCATTTCTATATGGAGAGGATGGAATGGATGCGGTTTGGATAGATACACAGAAGCTAGATGATAGGATTTTTAAGTATGAGTTTGATGATGAAAACTGGAAGCCTAGTTACATGCTTGAAGAGCCTGTAGAAGACTTGGAAACCATCGGAGAGTTTCGAAGTGTGTTTGAGGCTGAAGTTCAAAAGCTTGAAGCTGACAGATTTCAACTTGCAACTGAGATAGCCACTACTGGTGACAGTTCTCTGCCACTACCTGTTAACCTTAAGAGGCTTATCTGGAATGCTCAAAAGACCTTTAAGGTTGACTTCCGAAGGCCTTCTGATATGCATCCCATGGAAATTGTGGAAGCTATTGATAAGCTGCAAGAGAGACTTAAAGGCCTTCACTGGCATTGGCATATTCACTAAGCAGCCCAAGATTGTCTCCATCAAGTCCCTACAGTCCTACATCTCCTAACTACAGGTTAGTCATTGTGTGGATTTTCTTAATATTTATACATTTTCGATACTGAATGTGATAAATGGAATTGTTAAGGCTGTAATGATATGCACCCTTCTCAATCCCGTTGCCTTCAATTTTCAGTCAATTACTTGGGTTTGAGGAGTAACCTCAATTTATTTTGTGATAACTCTACTTCAAGTATGTCTAACTTAGTACTACTCTCCAGTCCGACGTCTCCATCATATTCACCAATATCAAGCCCAACGTATAGTCTCAGCAGGTAAGTGAACTTCATTATATGTGAGTCATTTTTATTTATATATTTTTTAATTTCTCAGTCCATATAATTCTGGTATAAGCCCAGACTATAGCCCAAGTTCGCCAAATTTTAGGTATGCATTATATAGAGGTTATTCTTTTTACTTGCAGCTTAGATTTAAAAAATATTGATTTTCTTTATTGATTTTTTTATTCAACCACACGATAATTTAGCGAAATTAGAATTTGTGATTATTTAAAAATAAATAATTATAAACAAAACTTATAGCATAAATAATAAAATATAAAATATAATATAATAAATGTGTTTTTTCGGTTGAAACAAATTAACATACTATAACTGATTATTGTAAACAAAAATATGCTTATCTTATAAAAATTTATGATTTTTAAAAATCAATAATTATAACAGAAACTTATGGAATGTATAATTAATAAATATAATATGAAAAAAAGGTGATTTTTCAATTGAAACAAATTAGGGATAATGTTTCAAGGACTAAATGGATCGTTCTGTTTCAATTGATACATTTGAAATTAGTCCTTCAAGATTTTCTTACATACCAACTAGTTCCCTCATGTTTGAATGACCAAATTGGTACATCCAAAGTTTTAAGTGACCAAATAACATATATGAAAATCTTGAGGGACTAAATGTGTATTTATAATTTTCATGAACTATGTTAATCTAATGAAAAGACATCAGGGACTAAATTGGTATTTCACTCTTTTTTATTAAAATTTAATATTTGAATATCAATATTTATGGATAATGTTATTAATAGGTAAATATATGTTTACAATACATATAAGGATATTTGTGTATAAAAAATGTGTTATACTATATTAATTTATTCAAACAAAAAAATTACCTTTCTTATATTATATATTTTTTTAATTATCAAAGCTATAAATTATGTTTTAACTATTGATTTTTAAAAAATCATACATTTTTATAATTATTATATTTCTAAAAAACACATAAGGATATTTTTATTTACAATAATAATTTGTTATACTATGTTAATTTGTTCCAAAAAAAAAAATACATGAAATTCCTTCGTGAGTGTGACCAGAGTGTATTTGAATGAACTTTTTCTTTGTATGAACGATATTTTAAATAAATTTAAAGAAAAAGTACTGGTAAAACAGATTAGGCTTAGATATCCTTGTTTTTTTTAAAATGAAATTACCCTAAACTATTATCCGGTTTGAAATATATCTCGTGTCGTTTCCGGTCACCGGTGCTGACGTGGATGACCGGAAAATCATGTCATACACTCATCTTTTGACACGTGAATATTAGTATTATTTTTTTAAAAATATAAAAAATAAAAAATTGTTTTTATTTAAAATAAATAATTTATATTAAAAAATTATATAATATTAAAAAAAAGAAGAAGAACACAGATCGAAGAAGAAAGAAGAAGAAGAACAGTGGAGGAGGAATCCGACGGCGGCGGCGGAAGGAAGAGGAAAAGAAGAAGAAGAAGCCGGCGTCTCTCGCTCTCTCTCTCGATCTCTCTCCCTCACGTCTTCTTCTTCCTTCCCTCTTCTTCCGCCGTTTCTCGCTCTCTCTCTGTCTCGATCTCTCTCTCCCTCCCCTCTCCTTCCGCCGGCGGGCGGCAGCGCTCCTCTTTTTTCTTTCCTCTTCCTTCTGCCGTCGCCGCTGGCTTCTTCTTCTTCTTTTCCTCTTCCTTCCGCCGCCGCCGCGTCGGATTCCTCCTCCCCTGTTCTTCTTCTTTCTTCTTCGATTTGTGTTTTTTTTTAATTTTATATAATTTTTTAATATAAATTATTTATTTTAAATAAAAACAATTTTTTATTTATTATTTTTTTAAAAAAATAATACTAATATCCACGTGTCAAAAAATGAGTGGATGACATGATTCCGATCATCCACGTCAGCACCAATGGCCGGAAATGAGACGGAGAATAGTTTAAGGTAATTTCATTTAAATAAAGAACAAGGGTATATGACAAAAGAACCCCAAACTGCAGGCACCCCTGAAATATTTAAGCCGACATATTAATATCTTGTAGGCGATGTTATTGAATATTGATACTTCATTTTATCTAATCACACCCTGTCTATTTTAATCAATCATGACTTAATTTTTATTTTTCTAAAATCTTTGATTATTATTTTTTTTATAAGAAAAAATATTCTTTGATTATTTTTTTTATAAGAAAAAAAAATCTTTTATTTTTTTGGATAACAAAAAATAATCTTTGATTAATTTTTTTTGAATAAGAAAAAATAATTTTTTATTTTTTTGGATAAAAAAAATTAATCTTTGATTAATTTATTTTTTTATAAGAAAAAATAATCTTTGATTAATTTATGATAATTTTAGATAGATAAGATAGAGTGCCAATAACCACACTCATATCGTATCCTATATAATATCTTATACTCAAGTTTTAAATAGAGAAGTTATACTCAAGTTTTAACCAGAGAAGATAAGATGACTATCTTGAGATAGCTACTTATGAAATTAATGAAGAAAAACCAAAGTAGACACCAATTCGATGGCTATAAATATGTAGGAGTACAATACAAAAACATTATTACATACCTTACCATCAAATAAAGACAACTTTGATCCCAAAGCTTCATATTTTCATAATTTTTCTTATATGGCTACCTTGATCTCTGCTGTTAGTATTATTGGTAACTCTCTATATAGTATTTATATTCTTCTGACTGCTTTTATTCTGTTTGTTGACGTATGTTTTTTAACTACATATGTTTGGTATGTAGGCCAAGTGTTATCTTTTCTTCTTTTTGTCTCTCCCATGTATGGATACTATCCCTTCTAATTTCTCTTAAGGACCATCTCACTTATAATTTTAGTACTTTATTTATTTCTTTGTCTAACAATTTGTCTCACTCTATGTTACAAACTTTTATTATATGATTTGGTGAAATAAAATATCTAAGCATCTCAATAACTAAATATTTTAAATCAATCACAAGTTTATGCACTGAGGAGTGACATAAACCAATATGTTAAAGGGACATTAATCAAAATGTGACTGAGGTGCACTCCTTTTTTTTATTTATTGATTTTGTTTTTGAAATATAAAGGAAAAAATTTATTGGAGTGTTGAGGAATAGATCAACAGAGAATTGCGAAGGAGCTCCATATATTGCAGCGCTCATGTGTACAGGTTTATGGACAGCATATGGAGTTTTAAAGCCTGGAGGTATTATTGTCGCGGTTGTCACTGGATTTGGTGTCTGCTTGCATTGCACTTATGTACTTTTGCTCTTCTTATATTCACCTCCAGATAAAAGGGTATTATTATTTTCATAAAAGACTAGTTTTTTGATTAATTTAATTGTTATAGAATAGTCATTTAGTTTGTAAGATTGACACCTAAATTAATTTGGTCACTCACAATGAAAAAAAATATTAATTTAATATCTAATTTTAGATATAAACAATCAAATTGTACTTAACAAAAAAAACAATCAACTTGATCACGTGAGAATTTTAAAATTTTTTATTAGAGAAAAACAATTTACTAACACTGTGCATAGCTAGACATTCAATTGATACTTTTTGTTATATTTTATTTGATTGTGATAAGATATTTAGATAAAGTGTGAGGAGCAAGTATATATAAATTATATTCCTTTATTTTGGTCTTCTAAATTACTAAATAAATATTGGCTTATTATGGAAATATAGGTTAAAATGGCAAAGTTGGTGGCTATATTCGGTTTTGTTGCTGCAATCATTTCAGTAACTCTTTTTGTTCTTCATGGAATCATCCGGCTTAAATTTCTAGGATCTTCATGCTCTGGGTTAACTTCAATCGTGTATGCCTTCTCGCTATTAGCCATGGCAAGAATTTTTTTTTCATTAATTGATATATTTTATATGAACTATTAAATAACAAGGTAGTAAAGTTAACACGGATTTATATATTAAAAGAAAACTACTTTAAACATTAGTTAATGTTAACTTTTTTTTTTTTGTAAAATATTTGTTGTCAAGCATTGTTTTATCCTTTCCTTTTCACCGAAAATACTAAATGTTGATAGATATGGAATATGGACTAATATCAACCTCTAGTTAATTCTTTTTTAACTTCAATTTGTTAATGTTGATAGATAAAGACCGAAAGTGTAGACTGCATGTCGTTTTTGGACACATTTTTGATGTTTCTAGATGCTGGCACATGGACATTGCACTCTTTTCTCCACAAAGATCTCTACTTTGAAGTAAGCTAATTCTTTCCCTTACCTCTTCAATTATTCGATTATACTTAGGATAGTAAAATATTGATGTTACAATATCTTTTAAAAAAGTCAAGACAATGAAAATACTTATTGATATATTTAATTTGATTAAAAGGACTTTATAATAAGGATTAGAGATCCCACCAATATAAGCCTTATTGTCAAGGTCGATTTATCTCTTGTTGCTTAATAAAAGCACAATTTCCATTAAAAAATATTTCTACCACAGTTCTAAGGATAAACACTCAAGAGTGGTTTTTTTTTTTATAAATAATAATAATAAACAGTAAAACTCTTGATTATTTTTTAATAGATAATTTCCCATAAAACTCATTTGTTAAAGTTTAATTTTGTGATTGCACATACCAAATTTTATTGGGCTTATATTAGGCTTAGCCCAGATCATTGTTTATGTGATCTACAAGATGAGGCCAGTTTCTGAAACAAGGCCAGCAATGATTCTGAGCCTGGAGAATGCAGAGATGGGAGTGTAATGGAAACGAAAGCATTCGAATTTGAAGAGGCCCAGCTGAAAACTGTTGGTGTGAAAGTGGTGGAAAAGTCTCTTAAAAGAGACCTTCCCTCATAAATATGAATTTGTAGATGATCGTTTTTTGGTTTGAGATTAACTACGAAAGAACATGGTTCCATTTTATACTCTCGGATTTGAAATATAAGAAAAAAAATTAATTTCACATTTATTAAAGAGATTAGTTAATTGTATTTAATTTTCTCAAAGTTATAAAAAATAGAAATATTTTAAAAAAATAACATTGAGAATAAAATAAAAATTAAATCAAGTAACCACTTTTTTAAAAATGTGTTAGAAAAATAACATTGAGAATGTAATATTTTAAAATAGGGATTTAATAATTTATGTAAAGTGTTTTTTTAGTTGGAACACTTTAGCGTAGTATACCAGTTTTTTTAGACAAAAAAGTCCTCACATTATAAAAAGACTTAGTTTTAAAGAAGGGTATTCTAATAATTTTATTTTTAAATTAAAAAAAAGAAAAAGAAATCCCCCAAATATCTTACCTAGGGGTGTAACGGGTTAGATTGGGTTGTGTTTTGAGGAGATTTAGTACCCAACCCAATCAAAGTAAATTGGGTTGGGTTGTGCTCTATTTAACTGTAAAAACTGATCCAACCCAACCCATAGAAATGCGGGTTAGGTTGGGTTGGGTAATAGGGTCTGTATCATAATTTCCATAAAATAAAATAAATAAAAAATTCTGAATAAATATAAAAATATAAAATTAAAATTAAAAAAAATCACAAACAATAATCAAATTTATTTTTTGATTGTGAACCAAATTATCCATAAACAAAGAGCATCAAAAACAGTTCCTTCAACATTAATAGATTAACCATAACCTATATTAATAAAAGATAAATAAATAAATAATATATATTTAAACATGCGGGTTGGGTCGGGTTGGGTTGGGTTTTAAATAATAAACACATAACTCAATCCATACTTGATTGGGTTGTCTTTTAAAAAAAGCGACCCAACCCATTGAACCGACCAAACCCAATAAATATGGGTTGGATCGGGTCGGGCTAATCGGGTTCACGGGTAAAAATTGACCCGCTTACACCCACTCCTCATTTCTCTAAACATATAATCTCTCATCTCTCTCACTAAACCTCTTCTCTCTTCTCCATTTAGCCCACCGCCTCCTACAGCTACCGTCCCTCAGCCACCAACCGTTGTTACTGTAACACCCTTCGTTTTATTAAAATTAATTTATATAAAATGCTCGGAAGAAGAGAGATAGAATATTTTGTTAATTAAAAATCAAAATTTATAAGAAATTTCAAAACATTAATTTCGGGGTTACATAATGTCTACATATAAATCTCAGTTCCCTCTTCCTTTTTTGGTTCCACAATCTCCACCTTCAAATTCCATTATATCAGTGATAATCAATAACATAGATTGATTGTTAATCCTAAACTCTAATTGTCCATTCCATATTATCTGTAGGGTGACCCACCAATCATGGTTATGTCATTTTTCCCCCTTCGGGTGATCGGGTATTCGATGGGCATTTCCTAGTTTCTTGATTGGCTTCCCTTGTCGGATTATCCTTTATTCCTCTTGGTATTGAAATAGTTTCCAATTTGTGGGATTTCAACTTAGATTTGTAATATTCTTCTAACTGTGTACATCTTCTCTTAGGTATCTTTATTTGCTATCTGGACTTCTTCATAAAATGGGAGGCGAGTTTAAATGTCTCTCCGCATAAGTTTACTACCTATTCTTAGTCTACATACGAGGTACTATTCTCTTCTTATTATGGGTGCATACATGCACTTCTAACTCTCGGAAGATTCCTAAAGTTGTTGAGATCTTTTCTACAGCCAAGGTTGTCATCTTTGAGTTTTATAATCGGTGCTTTCATTAACTTGGGTTAAGGGTATTTTAGTCCTAAGCGTTCTAAGGTCGTACGAAAAAAACTATTTAGTCTTCATTCGAATAACCTTATTACTAAATTTTCCTTTTTGGCAAGGTTGAATACCATGGTGATTTTCTATGTCCTAATAACACAACCTTAGAAACCTTTGGCAAGGTGTTTTTCCTTTCTTTTTTGGTTCCGCAATCTCCACCTTCAAATTCCATTATATCAGTGATAATCAATAACATAGATTGATTGTTAATCCTAAACTCTGATTGTCCATTCCATATTATCTGTAGGGTGACCCACCAATCATGGTTATGTCAGTTTTACCCCTTCGGGTGATCGGGTATTCGATGGGCATTTCCTAGTTTCTTGATTGGCTTCCCTTGTCGGATAATCCTTTATATTCCTCTTGGTATTGAAATAGTTTCCAATCTGTGGGTTTTTAACTTAGATTTGTAATATTCTTCTAACTGTATACATCTTCTCTTAGGTATCTTTATTTGCTATCTGGACTTCTTCATAAAATGGGAGGCGAGTTTAAATGTCTCTCCGCATAAGTTTACTACCTATTCTTAGCCTACATACGAGGTACTATTCTCTTCTTATTATGGGTGCATACATGCACTTCTAACTCTCGGAAGATTCCTAAGGTTGTTGAGATCTTTTCTACAGCCAAGGTTGTCATCTTTGAGTTTTATAATCGGTGCTTTCATTTACTTGGGTTAAGGGTATTTTAGTCCTAAGCGTTCTAAGGTCGTACGAAAAAAACTATTTAGTCTTCATTCGAATAACCTTATTACTAAATTTTCCTTTTTGGCAAGGTCGAATACCATGGTGATTTTCTATGTCCTAATAACACAGCCTTAGAAACCTTTGGCAAGGTGTTTTTCCTTTCTTTTTTGGTTCCGCAATCTCCACCTTCAAATTCCATTATATCAGTGATAATCAATAACATAGATTGATTGTTAATCCTAAACTTTGATTGTCCATTCCATATTATCTGTAGGGTGACCCACCAATCATGGTTATGTCAGTGTTCCCCCTTCGGGTGATCGGGTATTCGATGGGCATTTCCTAGTTTCTTGATTGGCTTCCCTTGTCGGATTATCCTTTATATTCCTCTTGGTATTGAAATAGTTTCCAATCTGTGGGATTTCAACTTAGATTTGTAATATTCTTCTAACTGTGTACATCTTCTCTTATGTATCTTTATTTGCTATCTGGACTTCTTCATAAAATGGGAGGCGAGTTTAAATGTCTCTCCGCATAAGTTTACTACCTATTCTTAGTCTACATACGAGGTACTATTCTCTTCTTATTATGGGTGCATACATGCACTTCTAACTCTCGGAAGATTCCTAAGGTTGTTGAGATCTTTTCTACAGCCAAGGTTGTCATCTTTGAGTTTTATAATCGGTGCTTTCATTTACTTGGGTTAAGGGTATTTTAGTCCTAAGCGTTCTAAGGTCGTACGAAAAAAACTATTTAGTCTTCATTCGAATAACCTTATTACTAAATTTTCCTTTTTGGCAAGGTCGAATACCATGGCGATTTTCTATGTCCTAATAACACAGCCTTAGAAACCTTTGGCAAGGTGTTTTTCCTTTCTTTTTTGGTTCCGCAATCTCCACCTTCAAATTCCATTATATTAGTGATAATCAATAACATAGATTGATTGTTAATCCTAAACTCTGATTGTCCATTCCATATTATCTGTAGGGTGACCCACCAATCATGGTTATGTCAGTTTTCCCCCTTCGGATGATCGGGTATTCGATGGGCATTTCCTAGTTTCTCGATTGGCTTCCCTTGTCGGATTATCCTTTATATTCCTCTTGGTATTGAAATAGTTTCCAATCTGTGGGATTTCAACTTAGATTTGTAATATTCTTCTAACTGTGTACATCTTCTCTTATGTATCTTTATTTGCTATCTGGACTTCTTCATAAAATGGGAGGCGAGTTTAAATGTCTCTCCGCATAAGTTTACTACCTATTCTTAGTCTACATACGAAGTACTATTCTCTTCTTATTATGGGTGCATACATGCACTTCTAACTCTCGGAAGATTCCTATGGTTGTTGAGATCTTTTCTACAGCCAAGGTCACTAGTAGAAAAAATAGATTTTACATCGGCCAATTAACATCTATTTTAAAAAAATGATGTAAAAACAAAATGCGGTGGCAAAGTTGTAAATAAGTTTAAAATGAAAAACATTCCGCATCAATATTTTTATAACTGATGCGGAAAGTCATAGTTTCTTGAACATTTCGCATCTGTTTTTATTTAACTGATGCGAAATGTTTGAGTTGTCCTACTTTTCGCATCAAGTTTTAAATAAATGATGCGTAATGTTTAGTGCGGTGGCAAACTTGTAAATATAACAAATTTAAGAAATAAACATTCCGCATCTGTTTTTTATTTAACTGATGCGGAATGTCTGAGTTGTCCTACTTTTCGCATCAGGTTTTAAATAAATGATGCGAAATGTTTAGTGCGGTGACAAACTTGTAAATATAACAAATTTAAGAAATAAACATTTCGCATCTGTTTTTTATTTAACTGATGCGGAATGTCTTAGTTGTCCTACTTTTCGCATCAGGTTTTAAATAAATGATGCGAAATGTTTAGTGCGATGACAAACTTGTAAATATAACAAATTTAAGAAATGAACATTCCGCATCTGATTTTTATTTAACTGATGCGGAATGTCTAAGTATCCTACTTTTCGCATCAGATTTTAAATAAATAATGCGAAATGTTTAGTAAAATGACAAACTTGTAAATATAAAAAAAAATTAAGAAATAAACATTCCGCATCTGTTTTTTTATTTAACTGATGCGAATTGTATAAGTATTGTATGAGTTGTCAACTCATTCTTTTCCATCATGTTTCAGATAAAAGACGTGAAATGTCTTATAAAAATTACTAAAACCTAATCAGTACCGCTACTCTCTTCTCCCTCTCCCTTCGGTTCTCACCCTCCGGTTCTCCTTCTCCCTCCGTTCACTTTCCCTCCGTTCACTCGCTCCCCTTTTTCTGCCTTTCCCTCTCAAAACCACACAAATTCTTTCTTAACTTCTTCGCATCAGCCTTCGAGAGAGTCGAATCCCCAAACCCACACAAATTCTTTGCTCCTCGGTGGGTGGCTTACTCTTCTTGTGCTTGGTGGCGGTGGCGACGACGAGAGAGGGGTTGAAGGAGTTCTTCAGAATCGAGATCTGAAGCATAGGGTGTGCGATTTTGTTAGCCCTTTCACCTCTCGCTCGCTCTCATGATTAGGGTTCATCGTGTCCGTTGTTGTCCGCCCAAGGTACTCCCTTCCTCGTCAACTTCTTCTCATCCTTATTACCTCTCTGTACTTTATTTTTATTTTCATCTTCGTTTTTCGTTTTCTTTTTCTGCGATTTTTTCTTTCTCGCTGTGACGGAATCATTAAACCGGAACGATACTCATTCTGCAAATGCGAAGTTTCTTCGAAGCATCTTTGTTTAGATTTTTGCAATTTTATTATATCCTTCAAAATGAAACCTTATAGATGTGTTCTCAGAAATTCGGAAATTAGGGGTTCAATTCTTAGGGTTTTCCTTTTTTTTTTTTGGTTTAATAAATTAGGGTTCAATCTAATTTTTATGTTTGGCGAACTTTGGCTGTTTCATGTCTCTGTTAGCATTTTTCCTATTCTTTATTGTTGGCTTAATGTCTTCTGCATTTGAAGCTGCCATAAAGAAATTTCAATTTGATGTGAGTTACATCATGATTTTATCATCTGGTTTCAGAGTTTATGTTATGGTAGAGTTTATTTTATCGTCTGGACGGAAGCTCTTTAGTTTTGATGGTCACGAAGCACCAGTGCATTCTGTTTGTCCCCACACAAAGGAAAATATCCAGGTAAAAGTGTCCTCCCCTCTTGTTGGCTTTGTGTTACTGTTGAATTTTTTTCTCTGTATGAGTTGTTCATTGTTATATTATTATGGGGATTTTGAGTCTAAATATAGTCAAACGGATTTTTTTATCACGTAAACATTTAGCAGCACAGGTATTAAACTTGAGATGTAAACAAAGAAAAAGACCTTGATCGTAGAAGAAAGATAGGGTAGGCAAAGAGTGACACAACAGAATACACTGCAAGTTAAGACAGTTAAGAAATAGAAATATAAATTATCTAGGAACTTGTACCTGTTCATGGCTTCAACCTTCTTGAATTGAGTAGGATCCATTAGGCTCAAAGTTGCCTTTGAAGCAGGGTTTTAAGGTAGGCTTAGAGAATATGGAGAAGAATTTATTTATCTTGATGAACATAGAGCATAAGAAATTCCAAGTTATATAGACTTATGAAAATGGTTGATTAGTAAAATAAGTCACATGCTACTTTATCAATTATTTGTTGTGGAATTGACAACAAATAAACCACCTTTGGGAGGTTAATTATTGGTACTCTCAATAAACCATATCTATATTTTCTTTTTTGCAGGCATTATATTTATCATAGCATTAAAAGAATTATGCTAACAATGTTTCTTCACTATTTGAATATGCTCCCTCACTTCTTTCTTGCCCCTCCTTTTTCATTATGTTGGCTTTTTTACATCTCATGTTTATATAAACGTAAGCTCATCATTAATCATTGGCAATGTTAAAGTATTTATCTGACACAGGATTAAATAAAAAATGCTTCTCAGATGGATTAAAGGTCGTAAATTAAGATATCTAGTACTATAAAGTGGATTCCAAGTAAAAGAAGAAAAAGTTACCATCTAATTAATGAACATATGCTATCTTATACTAGTAGCTTAGAAGCTGAACTAAACAGAAATTCAATGTCCAATACTGCAAATTCTTAACAACTTTTTTTTTTTAAAATCAAAATCAGTATCTGATCACTGTAATTTTACTTCTTTTTTTTTTCCAAAAAGGAGATATCCTAACATAATTTGAAACTATTGTAGGTTCTATCACTAAAGCTAGATGATTGGACAGATGAACAAGTTGATGCATTGGCAAAGTTGGGAGGAAATGCAATTCTAAATAAGAAGTACGAAGCATTATTATTACTGCTAGAGTTGCCCATTATTATTACTGCTATCAATTGAAATCTGAATTACTCTCTTCTAGTACTTGGTAAATAGTGTTAACCTCTTATGTTTTTATATCATTTAGGGATTGAACTAATAGAGCTTAGCAATTAAAATGCTCGACTTTTGTGCTCATCAATGCATATAGACCCTTGACTCAGTGTCCTGCATAATACTACGTATACAGATTCTATTCTACTAGCTGGATTATTTTCTGAAACTGAAGCTGAGTACTTGGCAAAATTTTTTAGCCATTGTAGACTCGAACACTTCACATATCTAAAAAAAGGGTTGATGCCTTGATGGTTAAAATACAGACTAAGGGTATAGGGAAGAGCAAGGAGTGATAATTTTAGACTTTAGTGGTTTTAGAAGTGAACTATAATGATTTTAACATAAAATGAGAATAAAAGTGGAGGTAGCTATATTCTATAAACTTGATTGGGTTTTGTTTTCATTCAGTTATTGTTATGGTTCCTCAGGAGTCCATGATAACATCTATGTTTTTTTTACTCAATGTCAACTTCCTTACGAGCATTTGTCCCCATTGCAAGCAGCAGTTGGAGTGGTCCAGAAGGTATTCCTTCACTAAGAAATTATATATGCACTGTACTTCTCATGTGGAGTTGGTCACACATTTAAACTTTCTTTTTATTCATGCTTTGGTCAAATATGAGGTGTTAGTGTATATTCTGATCTTACATTTGCACTTGTATGTAGTGTAGATTCTGATCTTACATTTACATTTGCCCCGGTTTGAAAGAGTTCTTAAGGTAACTTAGTGAATTTGCTGACTTGGTTCTGTTTACTGCCGGTCTTGAAGGTTTGCCTCAAAAATCTAAGCTGCACTAATGCATCTTTGTTTTTTGTGAGTTCTTTTCAACTTTTCTGAATGATATTTGCCTCTGACTTCTCACAGGTTATGCTAGACCCCTTGTTGACAGAATAGACAAGGAAAATCGGTTTACTCTACGACTTTATAGGCCCTCAACGACTAGCACGTAAGCTTCTGCCTCATTTTCACTTCACTGCTTTGTCTTTATGTCATTAATCTTTCTTGCTGCTCCCTCATTGGACTTCATGTGTCTTTGCTAAATTTGCTGCATTCATATAATATCACTTGACTCTATTTGCTGCATTCATATAATATGCTAGACCCCTTGTTTTTTTTTTTTTTTTTATAATTGCTTAGATCACTCAATTTGTATGGCATGATCTTATCTCTGCTTACTTCATAATCCAATAGGTCTACTGTATTCTCATGATCTTTTTATTTTTTATTTTTTTTAGTCTAGAGCCTAATTGCCATTGTGTGTATATTTCAAGTTCTTTGTTGCCACTCTTTTATTCGATCCTTCTATGCACTTGCCCACACTTTTTAATTTTGGGCTGGACTTGACTTTGATTTTCATGCATCCACTTACAAGGCTTACCTACCCCTGTTGTTATATGCCTTATTAAAGTTATTAAATTATTTAAAATAAAAATTCTTGTCCAAAATGCCCTAAATACTTCTACTACTACTAATAATAATATCTTGTTTAGTTTTTATTTTTTAGAAAGAAGAAATTTCAGTTCTAAGCAAAGGGCAAAGAGTGTCCAATAATAAAGCCATATTACTATATTAGAGATGACAAAGAGTGTTCAATAATAAAGCTGAATTCGAGATGAGCACTGCAGTAGTGCCTCACAAGGTTTTCTGAAATTCGTAACTTATTTTATTTATTCTGATATTTGATATATGTACACATTTTTGGCACGGGCACTCTCAAACATGAGTGTAATCACATTTTACTCCCATCGATGTGTCTTATAGAATCTAAGAGAGTAAGCGTAGTGATATTAGCTTATTTTTCACCATCAGGTTTGCACTATAATGTACATTTTCTCCATAGAAATTAGCTTATTTTTGCATGAAGCAGGTTGCTTGATTCTGTGATGCTTGCTCACAATGTGTTTTTGATTCTGTGATGCTCACTCACAATGTGTATCGAAGAAGCAGAGAAGAATAAAGAAGATCTGGTTGAGAAGTGTGCTAACATTACTGCCACCTTGAAGCAGTGTATGGATTCTCATTATGATTATTACGAACCCATTCCGAGAGTCGAGAAGGCGGCGGAGAAGCAAGCCATCGAGGAATTGGAGAAAGAAAAAGAAGCGCAGGAGCAGCAGGCTGAGGTGATTGTGCTCAATGATGGGGCAGCTTATAGTTCTAAGAATGAAAAGTGAGATTGAATTTTTATACTAAGTTACTAGTACTGTATTAGTTTGATTTAATTTATAGGCATGATAGAGGCTATTGAAAATTGTGACCGATAAGAGAGAGGGTTTAATGGGTAGTTTTATTGGATTGGATATATTTATTTTGCCTTAGTTTTGGATATATTGTAATAGATTTTGTAGCATTTAGTTTTGGAGAATTTTTTGTAGTACAATTTGTAGTTGTATTGAAATTATTGGATATATTTTGCCTTTTGGATTAATTTGATTTAAAATTTTAGTTTTGGTAGTCAAAGCAAGTAACTAAATATATATAAAAATTGCAAAAAAAAAAAAAAAAAAAATTCTGGACTTTGTGCATCAGTTATTTAAATATAACAGATGCGGAAAGCGCCATTTGTTATTTGCATATAACTGATGCGGAAAATGCAAATAAGTGCACTTTTCGCATCTGTTATTTGCAAATAACAGAACAGATGCGAAAAGTGCACTTTCCGCATCTGTTAAAAAAATAATAGATGCGAAAAGTGTACTTTCCGCATCAGTTATTATACTTTCTACGTCTGTTTTTAAATAAGTGATGCGGAAAGTATACTTTTTGCATCAGTTATATATACTTTTCGCATCAGTTATATAAGTGATGCAGAAAGTTCTGACATTTCGCATCTGTTTTAAAAAGTGATGCGAAAAGTCTTAACTATCTACATCTCTCATATAGACATCATTTCCAAAACAGATGAAAATGTCTTAAAAAATAGATGTGAAATGTCCGATATGTAGTAGTGGGTTGTCATCTTTGAGTTTTATAATCGGTGCTTTCATTTACTTGGGTTAAGGGTATTTTAGTCCTAAGCGTTCTAAGGTCGTACGAAAAAAACTATTTAGTCTTCATTCGAATAACCTTATTACTAAATTTTCCTTTTTGGCAAGGTCGAATACCATGGTGATTTTCTATGTTCTAATAACACAGCCTTAGAAACCTTTGGCAAGGTGTTTTTCCTTTCTTTTTTGGTTCCGCAATCTCCACCTTCAAATTCCATTATATCAGTGATAATCAATAACATATATTGATTGTTAATCCTAAACTCTGATTGTCCATTCCATATTATCTGTAGGGTGACCCACCAATCATGGTTATGTCAGTTTTCCCGCTTCGGGTGATCGGGTATTCGATGGGCATTTCCTAGTTTCTTGATTGGCTTCCCTTGTCGGATTATCCTTTATATTCCTCTTGGTATTGAAATAGTTTCCAATCTGTGGGATTTCAACTTAGATTTGTAATATTCTTCTAACTGTGTACATCTTCTCTTAGGTATCTTTATTTGCTATCTGGACTTCTTCATAAAATGGGAGGCGAGTTTAAATGTCTCTCCGCATAAGTTTACTACCTATTCTTAGTCTACATACGAGGTACTATTCTCTTCTTATTATGGGTGCATACATGCACTTCTAACTCTCGGAAGATTCCTAAGGTTGTTGAGATCTTTTCTACAGCCAAGGTTGTCATCTTTGAGTTTTATAATCGGTGCTTTCATTTACTTGGGTTAAGGGTATTTTAGTCCTAAGCGTTCTAAGGTCGTACGAAAAAAACTATTTAGTCTTCATTCGAATAACCTTATTACTAAATTTTCCTTTTTGGCAAGGTCGAATACCATGGTGATTTTCTATGTCCTAATAACACAGCCTTAGAAACCTTTGGCAAGGTGTTTTTCCTTTCTTTTTTGGTTCCGCAATCTCCACCTTCAAATTCCATTATATCAGTGATAATCAATAACATAGATTGATTGTTAATCCTAAACTCTGATTGTCCATTCCATATTATCTGTAGGGTGACCCACCAATCATGGTTATGTCAGTTTTCCCCCTTCGGGTGATCGGGTATTCGATGGGCATTTCCTAGTTTCTTGATTGGCTTCCCTTGTCGGATTATCCTTTATATTCCTCTTGGTATTGAAATAGTTTCCAATCTGTGGGATTTCAACTTAGATTTGTAATATTCTTCTAACTGTGTACATCTTCTCTTAGGTATCTTTATTTGCTATCTGGACTTCTTCATAAAATGGGAGGCGAGTTTAAATGTCTCTCTGCATAAGTTTACTACCTATTCTTAGTCTACATACGAGGTACTATTCTCTTCTTATTATGGGTGCGTACATGCACTTCTAACTCTCGGAAGATTCCTAAGGTTGTTGAGATCTTTTCTACAGCCAAGGTTGTCATCTTTGAGTTTTATAATCGGTGCTTTCATTTACTTGGGTTAAGGGTATTTTAGTCCTAAGCGTTCTAAGGTCGTACGAAAAAAACTATTTAGTCTTCATTCGAATAACCTTATTACTAAATTTTACTTTTTGGCAAGGTCGAATACCATGGTGATTTTCTATGTCCTAATAACACAGCCTTAGAAACCTTGGCAAGGTGTTTTTCCTAATTGCTTAGTAATTTATTCCTCCACTTAAGACACTTCTTAGTTTGAGGGTTTATTGATACACTGTTCTTTTCCTAATAAGGGATTCTTTCTTCTATTGGTTTCAAACTTCGCTTTCTTAGATATTTCTGATGGGGTTCTACCTATCTATAGGTTTTAAGTTCTATCCTATGTTACTAATTGGTATTTCCACTTAATTATTTTAAGGGTATAGTAACTCTAGGCATCCTTAAGCAGTGTGACATTCTTTCTGCTTTCTACTTATATTTGTAGGGTTAACCGAACTGAGACCTTCCTTGACCGACTTAGGTCCATTCACATTGGACTGAACGCCTATTACTCGGACTAACCGCGAAGGCCAACCAGTGCCGCCAAGTCCCAACCAGACAAATCAAGATCGAACACAAGATCGGCACTTCATCAAAGCTCACCTGGCCTCCGCACAAGTCAGAACTCTGACAGTTGACCCGACCTCGGATGGACTAGGACTAGCTGCCTTTAACCAACCTTCTACAGGTTGAGAGCACTTCATCCGACCTGGCCTTCACCAGGTCGGACCCCCTTACATGGTTATTGACCGACCATACACTCGGTCTCCGTTAGGAGCACACCGAGTGGCCCAACTAGGGATGGGTAGGCATTCAACCGACCTCGGGACGCCGTACAGGTCGAGCCATACACCCTACATCCTTAATACGGGCTAGACATGAGACCAAGTGACTGTCCACAGGTCCTATGGTACACAGTACTGCGCAGTCTATCTCCTAGACAACCACAGATATTTACCAGATATTTATGGGACCTGATGTCAGCGCGGTAACCCTAACGGGCCTCACCACAGGCCCAACACCCGCACACCCTATAAAAGGCATCCTCATGCCTTAGGGTCAAGTAAGGTTTTCTCATCCCTATGTTGACACTCTGCACACACTCTTAGTTGACAGAGGGAGAACCTGGGTATCCTAACTGGATACTCAGAAACATTCCATTACCGTCACAAATAAACCCCTGATCTCACTCAGATTTCAGGACCACTAGTCATTGGTCTTGAGGTCCCCTAGGTCAGGGACATTTCCCATTTTCCAGATCCACTACATTGGCACCCTCTATGGGAAACGTTAAACTTCGATTCCTAACCAACCATCAGAAGATGACTAAACTCAAGCTGAACGTTGACAAGACCTCCGTCCAACACCCTCCAAAACAGCATCAGGACCCAGGTACGCCTGAGATCCTCACGATCGCTTTAGGTCTCGCGAGTGGAGGCGAGAGAAGGGCTGAACGGAAGCGTTACGTTGGCCAGATCCAAGGCCGAAAGGTCACAAAAAGAGTTAAGCGAGAGGCCACCACCTCGCTTAGCTTTGACAACAGTGACTACAGCAGCATCCTAAGAGACCATGATGACACCATGCTCATCACCGCTGCGGTAGGAAACTACTCAGTCCATAGGATGTTGGTGGACCAGGGTAGTTCAGTGGATGTGATATTTGAGCCCCTATTGAAATCTTTGGGTCTGAAAAGGTCAGATCTATCCCCAGTGTCGGGATCTTTGGTAAAGTTCACAGGGGACGTAACATTCCCCCTGGGTCGGATCCGCTTGACTGTGAGTATGGGACCAGGACCGTCTGCTCAAACACAGATGGTTAACTTCCACGTGGTCGACTTGTTAGAATTATTGATAGGATTGGCAGTCGTCACCCAAGAGGGGGGGGGGGGTGAATTGGGTGTGTTGGAAACCAACAAGCGGCTCAAAATAGTCTAGAGGGGGGGTGAATAGAATTTTGAAGCCTTAATACAAATATTTCGATCACCAAAGAGAATGGATTTGAGAAATTAAATTTTCTTACAAAAATATACTAATTAATCGATTAACTTCAGTATTAATCGATTAATGCCGAAGCTCACTTTCAAACTAATCGATTAACTAAAGCGTTACTCGATTAATGCCGAAAGCAACTTAAAAACTAATCGATTAACAATCGTCTTAATCGATTAATCTGAACAGTATCTGATGAAAATTCAGTTTTAATCGGAATTCAATGGAGATTTCAATGTCGTGATGCACTAACAAATTATGAATGAATGAGCAATACAAGGTAAATTTACCAAGCCAATTTAGTTTAATTATTAATGAATTGAAAAAGCCCCAAATTAAACCTAATTAAATTGTTCTTGGTTAATGAATGCTAGAAGAAATAAAAGCAAGAAGACAAGATTTTATCCTGGTTCACTTTCACCCACTTGAAAGCTACATCCAGTCCCCTCTATCAAAGATAGAGAGTTTCTACTAGATACTTCAAATGTTAGATTACAATGTTAAGATGCAGCTCACTCTAAGCTATCCTATCTTAACCCCTTACAAAGACAGTACCAATCTCTTTGCTAATCTACCCAAATGAATCCGTATCTTGTCCTCTTGAATTTGTTGAAGGATGCTCTCCAACCAAATTCTTTTCCACTTGCTTTGATATTCTTCAAAGACTTCAAATTGTGAATCTTCACTTGTTTGTTGAAAGCTTGATTGATACAACCCCTTGTTGTGAATAGCTCCAACACAAAATACTAAAACTAGAAAAAACTTGAATCTCAATAGAACTTAGAATATTGAATTGATTGTAAGTGAAGAAGATTGAAAGTTGTTGAATCTTGATAGCACAATTGAAAATAGCAATAGCTCTTGAAAGAATATTGAAAGTACGTTTCTCTATAGAAAATTTTGAAAGAGTGTGTAATCTTGACAAAGTAGAAAAGAAAAGCTTTTAAACAAAATATTATTTTTCTGAAACAACAGTAACTAATCGATTAACGTGTTACTCACTAATCGATTAACCTATGTTAATTCGTGCTAATCGATTAACGTTTAACTCACTAATTGATTAACCTTTATTAACATAATCAGTGTTGTACAGTTATACGCATTAATCGATTAACCTTATCAAGCTAATCGATTAACCACTGTAAAAAGTGATTAAAAATAAGCTTTTCAAAAATACTTTGATCAATACTTTAATTAGAGCTATTTTATCAAGATTAATCTTTCTTTACTTAATAATCAAACAATATTTAAAACCTATATTGAGATTCCTAAAGCTACCACCCACTCTCATGATATGCAAAATAAAATATTACATTGATTAGAAATAAAATAAACTTAATCTAATTCTAATCTTCATGAGTGGTGCTTCCTTGTTGAATGTTGTTGCTTGACTTTAGGTTGTTAGCATCAAAACATCATAACTCTACAAGCTCCCCCTTTTTGATGATGACAAACCTTCTTTACAATGAAGCACTAAGTTTTTAAATACTCCCCCTAAATGTAATACACTTAGGAACAATATCTAAAAACTTATCCTACAAGAACAACATCAACAAACATTTCTCCCCCTTTTGGCATCATTAAAAAGTATTGAATTTATTTTAAAAAAAATCTCTTTGCCAAAAGTTGGAGGTAAGTGCTAGACAATGGTATATATGTAATAAGCACAATTAAAAGACATAAAATGCAGTAAAAAAAAGATTGGCCATAACCGAGACCATATAATAATAAAGTCCATATACCACATAATAGTCATAATTAGAGTGCAAATTACTAAGTCCAGGTACCAAGTCATAGCATCAAAATATAACATGAAAGTAAACTAGGCCATACACAGACCCTAAGAGACATCAACCATAGCAAATAAGAACTTTCCAGCCATAAAATAAGTACCAAAAACCATGAGAAAACCAGTAAAATCAGCAGCAAAGTCAGTGAGTAATGTGCAGCAAAAACATGTGAAAATCATGTGAAAATCAGCATAAAAACCATGAGGACTAAGGGTTAGGAGGAGGATGGTGGAAGAAAGTAGCAAAGTGATCCATCATACATTGCTCCATAGCCCTATTCTGAAGCTCAATGCGTTGCTCCATAGCATCAAATCTCTCATCTATATGCTGAACAAGGGAAGTGTGAGCAGCCTGAGCATCAAACGGTTGTTCCAAATTATCAAAATCAATAAAATCCTCAAGATTTGCCCCTTGATCCATTTCCATAGGATCAACAACAGGAGGAGGAGTAGCCTGTGCAGCAGGAGGAGCAGGAGGCACTTGTTGATCAGCTTGTTCCAATGCCTTAATCTGAGATTTCCACAACCATGTCCTAGTAGGCCTATGAAATCCAATTCTCATGTAATTAATATGATGAGCATTCAAACACCACTTCTTTTCCGGATCCTTTTCACATGGTTCACTATCAGAAATTTGAACTCCATAATGCCTAAGTAGCTTTGTAACATGCATGGGATATGGAAGATACTGTGTAGATGCAGATTGAGCAGCTGTATGCATCCTAGCTAATACTATCTTATTCCAATTAATTTCAACATGCTTCTTAATTCCATAAAAAAGTCTCAAGTCATCCTCTTGAACTTGAGCATAATTTTGATTTCGTTTTGGAAGAAGACAATATGCTATGATGTATAATAAAACTGTATCATCAGCATTCAGCAAAGTAACAATTTTAGTTCCCTTATCCCATACTTCACCAACCCTTACAGCATCCTGATATACAGTTGCAGGGTCAACCTCAAGTTCAACAGATTCATTGTCCCGAAAATATGTTCCCTTATTTTCCAAACCAAACAACAGTCTTAAATCATCAGGTTTAACAACAAAATGAATACCCCTAACCTGACTTTGGTACACACCATCAATAACAGTAAAATTCTGATAGAATTGCCTAACCAACTTAGGATAATAATGTATTAAACTCCAAGAATTTCTGAACATTCTGAGCAGGGAGATCATCATGAAATTCAAACCTTTTACTTCTTAACCAAGCGAAATTAATGTACCTTATGATCCCAAATAGCCGATTATCAAACTTCGGTGCCCTTGAATCACGCTCAGCCTGAGAAAACCAAGGATTGTTCCTATCCTTGTGTGGCTTGCTCTTCTTGCGTGGAGGATCAGAGGAGGAGGAGGCCATATTTTCTGGAAAAGAGGATTAGGGTTCGGTTCTAGGGTTAGGGTTAGGGAATTTGGGGAAAAACGATTTTTGTTGATTTTTGGTGAAATTGAGGACGAATTCTAGTAGGAATGATGTTAGGAGGAAGAAATTAGGGAAGAAATGGGTTAAATTTTGAGTTACAGTAGCCCTTAGTGATGTTTATGCGATTTCGAACATGAGAGAAGAAGAGAGAATTCAGAGAAGAGAGAGAAAAGAAAGAAGAAAAATGAGCAAGTGTGCTGAAAACGTCTTTTTATAAAATTCACGCATTAATCGATTAGTGAGGCCCTTAATCGATTAGTTTGACCCTTAATCGAGTAGAAAGTACCTTAATCGATTAAGTGCGAAAGCAGTTTAAAAATTAATCGAGTTAAAAGGTCATTAATCGATTAAGTGCGCAAGCAGTTTAAAAATTAATCGAGTTAAAAGGTCATTAATCAATTAAGTGCGCAAGCAATTTAAAAATTAATCGAGTAAAATGGTCATTAATCGATTAATATTGCACAGAGCTCAAATTTTTGAAATTTTGAAAAAATTTTCATACACACAAACACATATTAACACTTAGCATTGAGCACACACAATCAAATAAGCAAACATGTCATAGAAAAATACACACATAACTACTAATTTAGAGTATTATGAAAGATTTTCAAGTTACAACTACTCAAATAACAAAGCATAACGAAATAGGCTCAAGGTGATGAACTAAAAATGACTTCAAATACAATTAGCTAATAGTTGATTCATCAAAAATACCAAGTTCCCTTCTAATACGATAGAAAGTATCTCTTGATAATGGTTTTGTAAAAATGTAAGCTAATTGATCTGAGGTTTGAACAAACTCAATAACACAATCACCTTTTTGAACATGATCTCTAAGAAAGTGATGCCTAATCTCAATATGTTTTGTCCTTGAATGCAATACCGGGTATTTAGTTAAATTGATTGCGGATGTATTGTCACATTTAATAGGAATTTTTGACAAGTTTAAACCAAAATCCGATAGTTGTTGCTTCATCCAAAGGATTTGAGCACAACAACTTCCGGCCGCAATGTATTCGGCTTCTGCGGTTGATAAAGCGACACAATTTTGCTTTTTAGAAAACCATGATACAAGTGAACTTCCAATTAAATGGCATGTTCCGCTTGTACTTTTTCTTTCAACTTTACAACCCGCAAAATCAGAATCCGAATAACCAATAAGTTTTAAAAGAGCATCTCTAGGATACCATAAACCGGTATTAGTTGTACCTTTCAAATATTTCATAATCCTCTTAACAGCAGTTAGATGTGACTCTTTTGGATTGGCTTGAAAACGAGCACACATGCAGACACTAAACATAATATCAGGACGAGAAGCAGTTAAATATAGTAAACTACCTATCATGCCACGATATTTTGTTACCTCAACGGGTTTTCCGGCTTCATCCTTGTCCAAGTAACATGTGACGCTCATTGGAGTTGATGCTCCCTTGCATGACTCCATGCCAAACCGTTTAAGAAGTTCTCTACAATACTTGCCTTGATGAATGTAGATCCCATCATCAAGTTGCTTAATTTGTAGCCCAAGGAAGAAAGTAAGCTCTCCCATCATAGACATTTCAAACTCACTCTGCATAATTTCAGAAAATTTCTTGCACAATTTTTCATTAGTTGCACCAAAAATAATGTCATCTACATATATTTGGACTAAAAGTATATCCTTACCGGATCTTTCAATAAAAAGCGTAGTGTCCACAGCACCTCTTTTAAAACACTTTTCTAATAAAAAGTTGCTTAGTCGATCATACCAAGCTCTAGGAGCTTGTTTAAGACCATACAAAGCCTTTTTCAATTTAAAAACATAGTCCGGATGTTCAAAACTTTCAAATCCGGGAGGTTGTGAGACATATACTTCCTCTTGAATGTATCCGTTAAGAAATGCACTTTTAACGTCCATTTGATACAACTTAAAGTTCATGATAGATGCATAAGCGAGAAGAATTCTAATAGCTTCTAATCTAGCTACGAGAGCATACGTTTCATCATAGTCTATCCCTTCCTCTTGACTATAACCCTTAGCTACCAACCTAGCTTTATTCCTAACAATAATACCCGACTCATCTAGTTTATTCCTATAAACCCAACGAGTACCGATTTCAGGACGATCATCGGGTTTTGGCACAAGCTCCCAAACTTGGTTTCTTTCAAATTGATTTAATTCTTCTTGCATGGCCATAACCCAATGTTCATCTTGAAGAGCCTCACTAATATTCTTAGGTTCAACTTGTGATACAAAAGCAACATAATAACAAAAGTTGTTCAAAGTGCTTCGGGTTACCACCCCCTTAGCAATGTCACCTAAGATATTAGAGGCCGGGTGATTTTTGTTCGTTTTCCAAGCAATTTGTAGTTCGGGATGTTGCACTTGTACTAAGTCTTTGTCATGTGCTTGCATTTCTCCATTCTCAACTTGGTTCTCCACTATTTGTTGTTGCATTTGCTTGTCATGATCCAAAAATGTACCTACATTCTCATCATCACAAGAAACAACACACTCTCCTTTCGAAGATTCATCAAATACGACATGAACTGATTCTTCAACGGTTAAGGTTCTTTTATTAAAAATACGATAAGCCTTGCTATGAGTTGAATATCCAAATGAAAATACCTTCGTCGGCTTTTGAGTCAAATTTGCCGACCGGATTCTTACCGTTATTTAAAATAAACACCTTACACCCAAAGACATGAAAATAAGAGATATTTGGCTTTCGCCCTTTTAAAAGCTCATAAGGTGTTTTATTCAAATGCGGACGGATAAGAACCCTATTTATGACATAACAAGCGGTATTTACCGCATCAGCCCAAAAATAAGATGGAACTCTAGATTCCTTAAGCATAGTACGTGCAAGTTCCTCTAAGACTCTATTTTTCCTTTCTACAACTCCGTTTTGCTCCGGAGTCCTAGGGGCTGAAAATTGATGATCTATACCAAACTTTTCACAAAACGCATCAAACTTTGAATTTTCAAACTCACCTCCGTGGTCACTTCTAATAGACACTATTTTCAAACTTAATTGATTTTGGATGAGCTTGGCAAATTTTTTAAAACTTTTATAAGTTTCACTTTTTTGCGGATAAAAACAAAGTCCATGTGAATCGAGTAAAGTCATCTACCAAAACAAATCCATAGTAATTGCCACCTAAACTTCGAACTTGTGATGGGCCAAACAAATCCATGTGGATTAGCTTCAATGGCTTTGTTGTGCTTACCACATTTTTTGGTTTAAAAGTGTTTTTAACTTGCTTACATTTTTGACATGAGTCGCAAACGCTATCAAGTTTAAAATTAAGTTTAGGCAAACCAATCAGTAAGTCTTTTCGTAAAAGTTTATTTAATTGATTCACATTGACATGTGCAATTCGTCGATGCCAAAGACGAACTTCATCATCAAAAGATTTAAAACATGTTGAAAACAATGAAGTTATCTCATCCAAGTCAATTAAGTAAGTGTTATTAGAATGACGACCTACGAACTTAACACTATCATCTATACAACTCTTAATAAAACAAAATTCCGAAGTAAAGGTCACATTGTTGCCCATATCGCATAGTTGGCTTATACTAAGCAAGTTGTGTTCTAAGCCTTCTACCAATAGGACATTTTCAATGATAAGGTTAGATACGTTACCAATCTTACCCACTCCTAGAATTTTGCCTTTGTTGTTGTCGCCATATGTCACATGACCACCACCTTTTGAAGTAAGTTCGATGAAGTGCGTTTTGTCTCCCGTCATATGCCTCGAACATTCACTATCCAAGTACCATCTACGCTCCTTTGTTCGAAGGCACATCTACAAAACAATGTCATTTACTTGACTTAGGTACCCAAGTTATCTTGGGTCCTTTGATGTTAGTTTGGGGTGTAGTCCCCTTCACAAATCATACATACTTTCCACTTGGTATACCAAATTTCTTAATATTGCATTTATTTGTAGTATGCCCAAAAATACCACAATAATGACAAGTTGGAGTTTTTGAAAAGTCAATTTTGGAGAATGTACCAACTTTGTGAAAATTGCGATTTTTGGGTTTGGTATACCCAAGTCCGGTTCTATTACTATTATTCCTTTGATTAGAAAGCAAATGATCTAAGCATGTGTCTCCTCTTGTGAGCCTTGAAATTCTATCATTCAAATTAAAAACTTCTTTTTCAAGAGATTTGCAATTATCACAAGTGGAGATATCATTTGTTTTCAAATCACAATTGCATGTAGAATTTGCATAAATGAGTTCAAGGGTTTCATTTTGAAGCTTTAGCTCCAATAGGGAGTTTTGTAATTCCAAAATTTTCTCTTGTTGCTTCAAAATGAAATTCTTTCTTTCAACATTGATTTTTGCTAATTTCTTCAACTCTTTATGCATTTCTACATACACATTATAAAGTTCATTGAAGGAGGGAGAATTAGAATTAGAACTAGCATCGGAAAGATAATCTACCTCATTTGTGTTATCACTTGATTTCATGCTTGAAGATGCTTCTTCATCAAACTTAGTCATCAAGCAAAGGTTAGCAAGTTCTTCATCTTCTGATGAACTAGTTGAAGATTGATTTTCCGATTCATCCCACACTATGTACGCCCTTTTTCCTTTAGATTGATTGGGCTTCCATTTGTCATTCTCGGCCTTCTTTGAATTTGTTGGACAATTTGATCTATAATGGCCCGGCTTCCCACACCCATGACATATGATGTTGTCTTTATTGGTCTTGTTCCTTGGTTGAGCGTCCTTCGAGTCTCTTGATCTATTTCTATTGAAATTATTCTTCTTCTTAAGGAAACGTCCAAGTTTTTTTACCAACAACCCAAGTGTCTCATCATCGATATCCGAGTCGGAATCATCCACTAAAGAGTGTTCTTCATGTGCCTTTAAGGATTTTGAATTAGTTTTAAGAGCAATCCCTTTCTTCTTTTTATCGGCATCCTCATTCATGGATAATCTTCCTAGCTCCATTTCATGCTCTTGAAGCTTCCCGAATAGTGTTGCTAAATCCATTTCGTCAAGATCCTTAGACTCCATAATGGCCGTGACTTTAGGTTGCCATTCCCTGCTAAGACATCTCAAAACTTTATTAACAACTTCACCATTAGTTAGTCTTTTTCCAAGAGCAGAAAGATGATTAATGATGTGAGTAAAGCGCTTTTGCATGTCGCCTATGTTTTCATTTGGCAACATACGAAAGAGCTCGTACTCATGCATGAGAGTGTTAAGCCTAGCCCTTCTAACTTCATTCATGCCCTCATGTGTGACTTGTAAAGTGTCCCACATTTGTTTTGCATCAGTGCATTGTGATACTCTAAAGAATTCGTCATAAGACAATGCCGAAGTGATGATGTTTTTGGCTTTTAAATCATATTGAACTTTCTTCTTATCATCATCATTCCAGCTTGCCTTTGGTTTCAAAGAGACAGTATCATTAACTTTTGTTTGAGGAATAAAAGGCCCATTCTCTATGGCATTCCAAATTTCCATATCAATAGCTTCTATAAAAATTTTCATTCGGACCTTCCAATAAGCGTAGCCCTCACCATTGAATAGTGGAGGACGATTAATGGAAGCTCCTTCACCACCAAAAGGATTAAAATTTGAGCCCATGATTTCCAAAATCGGATCTTTGCGAAAAAGCGTTTTAATGCTCGGATCTTTCGACCAAGCTCTGATACCACTTGTTGGAAACCAACAAGCGGCTCAAAATAGTCTAAAGGGGGGGGGGGGGGTGAATAGAATTTTGAAGCCTTAATACAAATATTTCAATCACCAAAGAGAATGGATTTGAGAAATTAAATTTTCTTACAAAAATATACTAATTAATCGATTAACTTCAGTATTAATCGATTAATGCCGAAGCTAACTTTCAAACTAATCGATTAACTAAAGCGTTACTCGATTAATGCCGAAAGAAACTTAAAAACTAATCGATTAATCTGAACAGTATCTGATGAAAATTCAGTTTTAATCGGAATTCAATGGAGATTTCAATGCCGTGATGCACCAACAAATTATGAATGAATGAATGAGCAATACAAGGTAAATTTACCAAGCCAATTTAGTTTAATTATTAAGGAATTGAAAAAGCCCCAAATTAAACCTAATTAAATTGTTCTTGGTTAATGAATGCTAGAAGAAATAAACGCAAGAAGACAAGATTTTATCCTGGTTCACTTTCACCCACTTGAAAGCTACATCCAGTCCCCTCTATCAAAGATAGAGAGTTTCTACTAGATACTTCAAATGTTAGATTACAATGTTAAGATGCAGCTCACTCTAAGCTATCCTATCTTAACCCCTTACAAAGAGAGTACCAATCTCATTGCTAATCTACCCAAATGAATCTGTATCTTGTCCTCTTGAATTTGTTGAAGGATGCTCTCCAACCAAATTCTTTTCCACTTGCTTTGATATTCTTCAAAGACTTCAAATTGTGAATCTTCACTTGTTTGTTGAAAGCTTGATTGATACAACCCCTCGTTGTGAATAGCTCCAACACAAAATACTAAAACTAGAAAAAACTTGAATCTCAATAGAACTTAGAATATTGAATTGATTGTAAGTGAAGAAGATTGAAAGTTGTTGAATCTTGATAGCACAATTGAAAATAGCAATAGCTCTTGAAAGAATATTGAAAGTACGTTTCTCTATAGAAAATTTTGAAAGAGTGTGTAACCTTGACAAAGTAGAAAAGAAAAGCATTTAAACAAAATATTATTTTTCTGAAACAACGGTAACTAATCGATTAACGTGTTACTCACTAATCGATTAACCTATGTTAATTCGTGCTAATCGATTAACGTTTAACTCACTAATCGATTAACCTTTATTAACATAATCAGTGTTGTACAGTTATACGCGTTAATCGATTAACCTTATCAAGCTAATCGATTAACCACTGTAAAAAGTGATTAAAAATAAGCTTTTCAAAAATACTTTGATCAATACTTTAATTAGAGCTATTTTATCAAGATTAATCTTTCTTCACTTAATAATCAAACAATATTTAAAACCTATATTGAGATTCCTAAAGCTACCACCCACTCTCATGATATGCAAAATAAAATATTACATTGATTAGAAATAAAATAAACTTAATCTAATTCTAATCTTCATGAGTGGTGCTTCCTTGTTGAATGTTGTTGCTTGACTTTAGGTTGTTAGCATCAAAACATCATAACTCTACAGGGTGTTTATGAAAACATTGGAAAATAAAAACTTTTTCAACAAACTTAGAGATTTTGCAGCGGAAAACAATATAATGTTGAAAATCGATTGCGCTTAGGCGAATAATATTAATACTATTATGAAAAACTAATATGCGCGGATACGAATTAAATAAGAACAATGAAAACCGTTACCACGCTTATTATTTTAAATTCGCTTAAAATAGATTATTACGAAAATAGATGTTATGATGCGCAACAAATAAATATAACAACGAAATATAAAAGAGATAGGGATAGAAGAGATTGCACCGGAGATTTTATCCTGGTTCGGCAAACCCGGCCTACTCCAGTCCCCAAGCGACCCGCTTGAGCTTTCACTATACCAAAGACGCCACGCATCCCCAAGTACAACCAGAGCGCCCCGCAAGCTACTAGGAACCTCCTTTCGCCAGGGACCTCAACAACAACCAGATAGCCTAACTACTAGGTGCCCCACCATTCGTCTAGCACTACCCAATACAGAAGGGTTCCTCACACTACACACACGAACACAGCACGTCCGCACTAGGAGATTCACTCCCTAGTCTCTAAGGGTTACACTCCCATTACAACACAGGTTATGATATGAGTTGGGTACAATAACTATGATGCACTCTTCTTAGTGCTGATACAACAATATAGGCTTCTAACAAAGTTGTGTTCTAAATAACACTGATACAACAATAAAGCTCTATGGCAATGAAGTTAAATCACAAGTGTATAGGCCAAAGTAAAGTTTTTCTTATCAAAAGATATGAACGATAAAACCAGAGAATTGAGAAGGAGAAGAAGAAGAAGAACTGTAAAGGTTTTTCAAAAAGGTTATCAAAATAAAAACTTGATTCAAATCCTTTTTATAAAAACAACAATTAACACATGTTTAAAATCAAAAACCAAATCATAAAGATTGAAGTCATAAAACTAAAGATTTGAGAATATTTGAAATTCAAATTTTGAATTTGAAAAATAGAATCAGAATCAAATCAAAACTGATTTTGGAAATAAATCAAATTTAAAATAAGAATGAAATCAAATCCGGAAATATTCAAAATTGATTTTCTGAAATCAAATAAGTAAAATAATATATTTGAAATCAATAAAATCAAATCAAATAGATTTAAAGAATAAAGTAAAATAGAATAAAATCAATTTCGAAATCAGAAACAAATAAAATAGATTTAAGGAATAAAATAAAAGATTTGAATCTTAAACCAAAAAGGAATATTTTCAAAACTAAAATCAAATTCAAATTTTGAAAATAAATCAGAATCAATTATGTAAAAACAAATCTGGAAATAAATCAAAATGATTCTGACACGTTTTTCAATAAAACTTGAGGTAATCAATTACTTCAGGAGAATAATCGATTATCCCCTTAAAAATAGAAACTTTTAAATTCTTTTGAAAAACTAGTAATCGATTACAACATAGAATTTAATTGATTACTTCACTTCTGTTTAATATATGATGCAACTGATATAATCGATTATCACTGGTCAAATAATCGATTACACAACCTCTGGAAAATATATGATGTAACTCCAGTAATCGATTATCTGTGCCAAGTAATCGATTACTTTCATACAAAACGTAATGGATTAGCCAGGTTCAAATACTCGATTACACACTCTCTGGATTTTCTATGATGCAACATAAATAATCGATTATCTTGAAAGAGTAATCGATTATCTCTGTCAAAACTTGTCTTGACAGATTTTCATAACTTAGAGAAATCCAGCTAGAGGTTGTCAAGATATATTTTCACAGTGAATCAATTAGGACACTAAAAATACGTTTTTAGAAAAACTCTTTTTGCAATTAAAAACATAAACTAAGTTAAAAACAGATTTTCATGAAAACACATTTTGCAATTAAAACATTTTTCACAAAATGTTCTTTTCTTCTCCTTAACATGAAAAACTAATTTTGGCCATTAGACACTTGTAATAAAAATTCATTACCTTACAAATTTCCTATGGGCCAGGCTATACTAAACTTGAACATGAAGCTTGAGCCTTGACTTTAGCCTTGAAACTTGATGCTTGAACTTGATGCAGCTTGATGCTTGAAACTTTGAATCTTGTTTGTAATCATCAAAACATTATCTTCTAGAATCCTTCTAGCATAACTCTTTACATCCTTTGGGGCAAGCTTGACTTTCAACACTCCTCCTTTTTGATGATGACAAACCCTTTTCTGAGTTTCTGCATCACAAGCGTTAAGCAACAAGTATAGCACAATATAGTCCAATAATATCATAGGAAATTTAAATACAAATAGAGAATATAGAGAATAATTGATTAAGCCATGAAATAGTTTCTCTTCATTCTCATAACCTCCCCCTGCATATATGGTTAGTATGCACATGAAGCTCAGAATTCTTCTACCCGAAAACTTTAGCAGGATTAGGGTTCTTCTCCCCCTTTGTACTATACTCCCCCTGAAACACTGAATAGATACATTAATAATAACAAGGGAGTAAATACACAAAGACACATAGTCAATTTCTCCCCCTATTTGACATCATCAAAAGAAGTATGGGATACAAAAGAATTTCTTCCCAATACACAATAAAAAAATCAGTATGATGTCAAAATGGGATGAAGAAGCAAAACATGTTTTAATGCAACTATTCAAATAATATTTTTCTCCCCCTTTCTAAAAGGTTTTTCCAAAATAAGCATAACATGAAGGGAGATGAAAAATGCATCATAAAAACATGTGAATGCTCACTATCATCAAAACTTTAAAATCCTATATGCCATGACAATAATAACATATGATTCATGATAGCAAATATTGTCATATAAGGCATATATCGCATAAACAAGTATCACATAATAAAAAATAAGAGTAGTGATACTTATCGAGATGACGCTTTCCATGTATGTAGTCATTCCATTTGTGGAGTTTCTTCCTTTGATAGAGTATCATTACGTATCTTGTAGAAAGCTCTACTTGTTCAGTATGTTGCACTTCTTCCACTCCAAGAGATCATTTACATATCGCAGAGTCACTATCAAGTGCTTGAGTATTGCCCAGTTCTCTTGTCATTTGAATGCATTAACCATAAGTTTGTAGAGAACGTTGCATACTGATACTTGTAGTAATACCTGCAAAACTAATTAGCACGTGTTTCTCTTGGTATCCAAGATAATTGGATCCTTAGGAATTAGTAACACATAAATATAGTGCATGCTGAAAAACAATTTATCCTTCACAAAAATTTGTACAAACATATCGAAGAAGGAATAAATTATTAAAAAAAAATTTCAGCATCAAGATAAACATGTGTATCACAAAGATAAGTATCATAAAGTATTTAAAATAAATACGTGTGGTGATACTTATCGTAGGTGTTGATTTTCCACATGAAGTAGGGATTGTTTTGGAGTTCCTTCCATTTGAAGATTCATCAATTTGCATTTTGATGGAGGTCTCCTCTTGTTCAATGTATTCTCCTTCTCCAGTATTTTCCATTTGACACCATGAAGGAAAAAAAACATAATTTTTCATTTGGAATTCTTTAATTTGATTCCTTCGTACATAGCTCCTTTTATATTTGAAGTATTACCTGTAAGACTACATAGGAGCATTTTCTTGGTATCCAAAGACTTGGATCCTTAAGGATTAGTAGCAATGTTTTTCACAAATCTCAAAGATATTGTGAAAATAGCATATAAGCAATTTTAATTCATGCACTAATCACAAAAACAATGTCATGCTCATGCACACAAATGCATGTCCATAATATCAATATATATCTCTAGTATGTCATGACATGGCATCAACACATAAAGAGTGTATTCATGTGATAAAAGGAATTTTAAAAAATATTTTAACACACATGATACAACTCAATATATGGTGAAAAAATAATGCAGTGTACACACAAAAAATATAATCATGTGCTAAAAAAGATTTTCAAATAAAGCAAGACACACATGATTTATTTTATCCAAGGAGTGATCATGAGAAATAAAAGATTTTCAAAAAGATTTCAGCACTCATGATACACCTTGGTATGCACAAAAAATAGAGTAGTCCAGGTATACCTTTGTGTAGTCGTTGTTATAGTATGAATGAGAACTTGATACCTTGGACTTGCTGATCAAGGAGGTGTTTGTCCTTACCCATTGCTTCTTGCTTGAGGACCTAGACCATTTCATTTCAATTTTAGACACGTGAGAAGCTTTGGTTGGGAGCATCTTCTTCCTTTGACCATTCCATCTATTTCTTGTCCTCTTAGACATCACCCTTGATAGTTTATCCTTTTCTCTACCACTTGCTTCATCCTTAGGCTTGTTTCGTTTCTCAACCCATACACTCATTTTCCTCTTAGGTACACCCCATAAGACTTTCTTTTGACCACTTAGATCTTCTTTTTGTTTGGATTCCTGCACATTTAGAACACTAGAAGAACTTTTTGGTACCCATTTCATGTTGGGTCCTTTGGGGTTAGCCTTAGGTTCCTTAGAAGCCTTTGGAACCCATTGCAAATTATTTCTCATATTATAAGTTTTACGATAAAAGCATAAATGAGAAATATGTCCTAAATTACCACAATAATTGCAAATAATGGGTTTAGATGATGGTTTGACTTCTTCAAAATTATTTTCATGAAACTTGGAATTTTTTATTTCACATTGAAAAATATTATTGTCATCAACTTTACTTGATTTTTGGATATCCACATTATTTTCAATTTCATCAAGTAAAGAATTTTAACAATTTGATTTTTCAATGTTACTTTCAAAAAGTGCTTCCTCAACTTGTTTTTAAATATGTAAGCAATTTTCAAAAATGGTTGAGGAGTTGTTTTCTAAAAATATCTCTTTATCAAAAATATCTCCATTTTTCAAAATATCAATTTCATTTTCAATCAAGGAGAGTTTTTGTAAAGAGTCCAAGTTTTTATTTTCTAAAGATATCAAATCATCATTCAAATCATTATATGCAAATTGTAGATTATTAGAACAAGGACTATTTGAAGTTACCTTCTGAGCCGTGTAATTTGATATTTCATTTTCATCTTCCAACGACTCCTCATCCAAAGAACTTGATTCTTCCAATGAGTCTATAAAGCTTTCAAATAGTCTCTCTAATTCATCTTCATCGCATGTTGAACTACTCCCCACGCTTTCAGTATCATCGTATTCTTCTTCCAGGAAGTTAGTTCTTTCATGCTCTACATCACTTTCTTCTTTCTCCTCCTTTTTCCCGTGGACACTAACACTTTCATGAAGATCATTAGTAGCATAGTGTGTATTCAAAGTGTCCCACATATCCTTAGAATTTTCACAATTCTCAATAATAGCAAATGCATCATGGTTCAAAGCATTTTTCAAAACATGCATAGCTTGAAAATTCAAGGAAAAAGATTTTTCATTACAACCATAAACAACAACATTCCATAAACGAATACTGATAGATTGTAAAAATATTTTCATTCTAGCACTCCAATAATGAAAGTTATTTCCATAAAAAAAATGGTGCTTCATCGAATGAAAAACCCTCCATATTAAAACAAATAAAATATCCCAACGCTGCCAATCTACAACGGATCTTTAACTCAGGCTGTTAGGCCTTTACCAGAGCACGAAGCTTTGATACCAATTGTTAGAATTATTGATAGGATTGGCAGCCGTCACCCAAGAGGGAGGGTGAATTGGGTGTTTATGAAAACATTGGAAAATAAAAACTTTTTCAACAAACTTAGAGATTTTGCAGCGGAAAACAATATAATGTTGAAAATCGATTGCGCTTAGGCGAATAATATTAATACTATTATGAAAAACTAATATGCGCGGATACGAATTAAATAATAACAATGAAAACCGTTACCGCGCTTATTATTTTAAATTCGCTTAAAATAGATTATTACGAAAATAGATGTTATGATGCGCAACAAATAAATATAACAACGAAATATAAAAGAGATAGGGATAGAAGAGATTGCACCGGAGATTTTATCCTGGTTCGGTAAACCCGGCCTACTCCAGTCCCCAAGCGACCCGCTTGAGCGTTCACTATACCAAAGACGCCACGCGTCCCCAAGTACAACCAGAGCGCCCCACAAGCTACTAGGAACCTCCTTTCGCCAGGGACCTCAACAACAACCAGATAGCCTAACTACTAGGTGCCCCACCGTTCGTCTAGCACTACCCAATACAGAAGGGTTCCTCACCCTACACACACGAACGCAACACGTCCGCACTAGGAGATTCACTCCCTAGTCTCTAAGGGTTACACTCCCCTTACAACACAGGTTATGATATGAGTTGGGTACAACAACTATGATGCACTCTTCTTAGTGATGATACAACAATATAGGCTTCTAACAAAGTTGTGTTCTAAATAACACTGATACAACAATAAAGCTCTATGGCAATGAAGTTAAATCACAAGTGTATAGGCCAAAGTAAAGTTTTTCTTCTCAAAAGATATGAACGATAAAACCAGAGAATTGAGAAGGAGAAGAAGAAGAAGAACGTGTAAAGGTTTTTCAAAAAAGTTATCAGAATAAAAACTTGATTCAAATCCTTTTTATAAAAACAACAATTAACACATGTTTAAAATCAAAAACCAAATCATAAAGATTTAAGACATAAAACTAAAGATTTGAGAATATTTGAAATTCAAATTTTGAATTTGAAAAATAGAATCAGAATCAAATCAAAACTGATTTTGGAAATAAATCAAATTTAAAATAAGAATGAAATCAAATCCGGAAATATTCAAAATTGATTTTCTGAAATCAAATAAGTAAAATAATATTTTTGAAATCAATAAAATCAAATCAAATAGATTTAAAGAATAAAATAAAATAGAATAAAATAAATTTTGAAATCAGAAACAAATAAAATAGATTTAAGGAATAAAATAAAAGATTTGAATCTTAAACCAAAAAGGAATATTTTCAAAACTAAAATCAAATTCAAATTTTGAAAATAAATCAAAATCAATTATGTAAAAACAAATCTGGAAATAAATCAAAATGATTCTGACACGTTTTTCAATAAAACTTGAGGTAATCGATTACTTCAGGAGAATAATCGATTATCCCCTTAAAAATAGAAACTTTTAAATTCTTTTGAAAAACTAGTAATCGATTACAACATAGAATTTAATCGATTACTTCACTTCTGTTTAATATATGATGCAACTGATATAATCGATTATCACTGGTCAAATAATTGATTACACAACCTCTGGAAAATATATGATGTAACTCCAGTAATCGATTATCTGTGCCAAGTAATCGATTACTTTCATACAAAAAGTAATGGATTAGCCAGGTTCAAATACTCGATTACACACTCTCTGGATTTTCTATGATGCAACATAAATAATCGATTATCTTGAAAGAGTAATCGATTATCTCTGTCAAAACTTGTCTTGACAGATTTTCACAACTTAGAGAAATCCAGCTAGAGGTTGTCAAGATATATTTTCACAGTGAATCAATTAGGACACTAAAAATACGTTTTTAGAAAAACTCTTTTTGCAATTAAAAACATAAACTAAGTTAAAGACAGATTTTCATGAAAACACATTTTGCAATTAAAACATTTTTCAAAAAAATGTTCTTTTCTTCTCCTTAACATGAAAAACTAATTTTGGCCATTAGACACTTGTAATAAAAATTCATTACCTTACAAATTTCCTATGGGCCAGGCTATACTAAACTTGAACATGAAGCTTGAGCCTTGACTTTAGCCTTGAAACTTGATGCTTGAACTTGATGCAGCTTGATGCTTGAAACTTTGAATCTTGTTTGTAATCATCAAAACATTATCTTCTAGAATCCTTCTAGCATAACTCTTTACATCCTTTGGGGCAAGCTTGACTTTCAACACGACTGCCCTTCATCATACAACGGTATCTTGGGCAGACCATATATACAATCTTTTGGCATAGTGATATCCACCATACACCTGGCCATGAAGTTTCCTGGCACTGATGGACAAGTGGTCACGATTCGAGCTGACCAGGCGAAAGCATGAAAGTTCTACAACTCCAGTTTGGGGAAGAGAAAGGCAGAAGAACTACTGCAGTTGGAGAAGCCCAGGCTCGGTAAGGGTAGGGTTAACCTTAATGACCTGGACGTCCGCAGCGAGGAGGACGAAACTCGCTCCGCCCCTGAAGGGGAGTGGTAGTACGTGCTCTTAGATGACAACCCGGAGCATCGAATCAAGATCGGTGAGGACTCCCCCAGCCCATCAAGGAGGAGCTGGCAAGCCTACTCCGCAACGATAAAGAGTTATTCGCCTGGACATCGGCGGACATGCCAGGGATAGATCCAAACTTCATCTGCCACCGATTAAGCGTATATCCCGACGCGAAACCGGTGGTCCAAAAAAGGAGGCAAGTGGGAGGCAAGAAAGCTACCGCTATAGAATAGAAAGTGGCCGAGCTCGAAGAAGTAGGATTTATCCGAGAAATCAACTACACCGACTGGCTAGCGAACACCGTGCTAGTCAAAAAATCAAACGAGAAGTGGAGGATGTGCGTGGATTACACCAACCTCAACAAGGTCTGTCCCAAAGACCAGTACCCACTTCCCCTCATCGACAAGATAGTTGATAACTTGGCTGGATACCGGCTTCCCTCCTTCCTCGACGCATATTCGGGTTACAACCGGATCCCGATGTACCCTCCGGACCAAGAAAAAACAGCTTTCATCACCGAGAAGTGTTGGACTACCGGCAAGTATACCGAGTCACAAGTAATAAAGAGTAAGTAAAATTATCGTTCCATAGGGGATTGCAAATTGTTTCTAATAATTCTTAGGAAAATAGTAATTACTATGTGAAACTTGAGATTTGTTTAGGTTTTGATAAAGGAGTGTAGAATAGATAGAATGAGACAAAACAGAAAATAAAGTGTATTTAGGAACAAATGGGGAAAAAGTTGGGAACATGGTTTCATTGTAGGACCGTAGTTACTACTTATGAAAATCTGTTTTCCATTAAATCAATGACCTTCCAGAGGTAGTAAAAGCTACATCCCTCATGGCAATTACGTTTCTTATTAAACTATACCCCTTAATCCCTTAAGTGAATCTTAGTTTAATAATCATTAATTAAAACACTGGAATTAATAAAAGTCATAATCCCCAAAAGTATCCCTAGCGCTTGGGTAATTATAATGTTTGGTTTAAAGGCCTAATCTAATCCCTAATCTTCCAATTGAACGATTAGACTACCAAAGCAAAACATAAATTGATCAATTCTATGAATTGTAATTAAAACACAACCAAGCAATTGATTTAAAAGGAAAACATGAAAACATTAATTAATAAACTATTTAGAATCCATACAAATCCACCATATTCCTAACAAGAGGTTTAGTTACACATAATGGGAGAAGAAATACAAGAATTAAGGGAAGAACTCATAATCATAGACAATAATGAATTTACCCCAAGAGATCTTCAATCTTCAAGTGGATCCCTCCATTGTTGATCTTCAATCCTTGCCTTGCCTCCTTGCTCTTAATGATATGTTTCTAACATCTCTTCTCTAATCCTATTCCTAATCTCTCTAATGTATCTAAATTCCTGCCTAAAACTAATTGCAAAACCTATATTTAAAGACTAAAATTAAAACCTAAACAAATCCCATCATAAATCAGCAAAACAGGCCAGAATAGGCCTGCTCCGGGGACCGCGCGCCTGGGCGCCCAGGGCTTCACGCCTGGGCGCACCAGTCTGATGCATGCTGCTTCACGAGGTGCGCGCGCCTGGGCTCACCAGCCTATGCGCCTGGGCGTGCGTCACCTGCTCTGACTTCGTTTCGCTCCGTTCTTGCACCATTTTCAAGGTCCTTTCGTCCTCTTTCCAATTCCATATTTATTTTCCGCAATTGAGCTCCAAAAATACCTGAAATCATGAACAAACGATCAAAACGTTCAAGGGATAATATTTCCTAAACTAATTAAAAACTAAGCTAAATCTACCTAAAACACCTAAGAAACTAGCCAAAACCAAAGCAAAAGGGAGTCAAATTAAGCCCAAAAACATCATATATTAGATCCAAATCACTCCCCCAAACTTAGCATTTTGCATGTCCCAGGCAAAAGTAAAATAAAAATTCAGAAACTCAAGTCTCCCTCCTAAATCAAAATGTACACACCTAATCTAGGACTTCGACTCACCAACTCAGACACAAATTTTCACAAGCAAACATACAATCAAAACCTGGTTAGAATAACAAACTCAACAAGAACCAATGATTAGTGAACACTCTCAACCTCTCAATGTATCTCTCATGTGTATCAAGAGTTATATATATATATATATATATAATTCACTCTAGTTCATACAATGACAATGTGTTACCATAAGCTTGACCATAGACCAAAATCTCCACTGAAATTATTGAATGCACACAAAAATCAAAAGGTCTTATATTTGGTTGTAATGAGGCCACGGTTAAAAGTGTTAGGTGGGATAAAAGAAAGAAGATATTAAAGTAAGGGCTAAAATGCAAAAACAAATTTCCCTCAAAAATCATGAATGAGCAATGAATACTCCATAAGCACAACTCAACTCACAATTATTCTATTCTTCTTTTCTTTTTCACTTTTTTATTCTCTACTCTCTTCCAAATTTCTCTTTATTTTTTCTTTTATTTCATGGAAGAGAAGTAGACTTACAACACTTTGTACCATTTTTTTTCTTTTTGAATCGTTCCTCTCAATTGCTCATTCAAAATTCGTAAGGTACTCACAAAAATTATGCAATCAATGCAGGGTACAAAAGAAAAATCATATATCATTAGGCTCAAAGTAGGCAACTAAAGGAACATGTCAATGCAATTAATCTGAAGGCCACAAAACAGATAATTCTTAGGCAAATATTAATTACTATGTGAAACTTGAGTTTTGTTTAGGTTTTGAGAAAGGAGTGTAGAATAGATAAAATGAGACAAAACAGAAAATAAAGAGTATTTAGGAACAAATGGGGAAAAGGCTAGGAACATGGTTTCATTGTAGGACCGTAGTTACTCATTATGAAAATCCTTTTTCCATTTAATCAATGACCTTCCAGAGGTAGTAAAAGCTACATCCCTCATGCCAATTACGTTTCTTATTAAACTATACCCCTTAATCCCTTTAGTGAATCTTAGTTTAATAATCATTAATTAAAACACTGGAATGAATAAAAGTCATATAATCCCCAAAAGTATCCCTACCGCTTGGGTAATTATAAAGTTTGGTTTAAAGGCCTAATCTAATCCCTAATCTTCCAATTGAAGGATTAGACTATTGAAGGATTAGACTACCAAAGCAAAACATAAATTGATCAATTCTATGAATTGTAATTAAAACACAACCAAACAATTGATTTAAAAGGAAAACATGAAAACATTAATTAATAAACTATTTAGAATCCATACAAATCCACCATATTCCTACTCATAATGGGAGAAGAAATACAAGAATTAAGGGAAGAACTCATAATCATAGACAATAATGAATTTACCCCAAGAGATCTTCAATCTTCAAGTGGATCCCACCATTGTTGATATTCAATCCTTGCCTTGCCTCCTTGCTCTCAATGATATTTTCTAACCTCTCTTCTCTAATCCTAATTCTATTCCTAATCTCTCTAATGTATCTGAATTCCTGCCTAAAACAAATTGCAAAACCTATATTTAAAGGCTAAAACTAAAACCTAAACAAATCCCATCAGATATCAGCAAAACAGGCCCGAATGGGCCTGTTCCGGGGACCGCGCGCCTGGGCGCCCAGGGCATCACGCCTGGGCACGCCAGTCTGATGCATGCTACTTCACGAGGTGTGCGGGCCTAGGCGCACCAACCTGTGCGCCTGGGCGTGCGTCACCTGCTCCGACTTCGTTTCACTCCGTTCTTCCACCATTTTCAAGGTCCTTTCGTCCTCTTTCCAATTCCATATTTATTTTCCGCAATTGAGCTCCAAAAGTACTTGAAATCATGAACAAACGGATCAAAACGTTCAAGGGATATTATTTCCTAAACTAATTAAAAACTAAGCTAAATCTACCTAAAACACCTAAGAAACAAGCCAAAACCAAAGCAAAAGGGAGTCAAATTAAGCCCAAAAACATCATATATTAGACCCAAATCAAGAAGGCAACTTACTGTTACAACGTCATGCCCTTTGGCATAAAAAACGCAAGCGCAACCTACCAAAGGATGATGAACAAGGTTTTCAATGGGCTCATCGGTGACAAGATGGCAGTCTACGTGGATGACATGATTGCAAAATAAAATAAAAAAGAAAACCATCCACGCGACTTGGCAACCATCTTAGATCGAGTTTAACAACACAATATGCGTCTGAACCTCGAAAAATGCACTTTCGGGGTACAGGGGGGCTCATTCCTCAAATTCATGCTCACTGAAAGGGGGATCAAAGCAAACCCTGAAAAGTGCCAAGCAATCCTGGACATGAAAAGCCCCGCTGACGTGAAGCAAGTGCAACAGCTAACCGGAAGGGTTGCTGCACTCTCAAGATTTCTATCTCAATCCGCAGGAAGGCCCTCCCATGGTATCAACTCCTCAGAAAAAACAAGGAGTTCCTGTGGGATGAGCGATGTGAAACCGCCTTTCTCGAACTCAAGGAGTACCTGTCGACACCTCCCGTACTGACGAGCCAGGATGAAAGGGAAATCCTTTATCTATACCTCTCATTAGGGGAACACGTCGTTAGCTCGGTGTTGGTGACAGAGTCAGGCAAGATGGATTCACCAATTTATTTCGCTAGTAAAGCACTTCAAGGTCCTGAAACAAGATACTCCAAGTTGGTAGGAGGTTGAGACAATACTTCCAGAGCCACAAGATCGTGGTCCGAATCGATCAACCAGTAAGGCAAGTATTGCAGAAACCCGACCTCGCCGGAAGAATGGTTTCCTGGGCGATCGAGTTATCCGAGTTCGACGTATCCTACGAACCTCGAAGAGCAATTAAATCACAAGTCCTAGCCGACTTCGTGACAGAGTTTACCAAACCTTCTACAGGATCGAACTCCCAGAGCTGGACCATCTATGTCGACGGGTCCAGTAATTTGAAAGGTGCAGGGGCTGGAGTAATCTTGGAAAACGACGAAGGAGTCAACTTAGAGTATTCACTCAAGTTCGAATTCTCCACGTCCAATAACCAAGCCGAGTATGAAGCTGTTCTCGCGGGGATGAGGCTTGCCAAAGAAATGGGGGCTACCACAATACGGATTTTTTCAAATTCACAGCTGGTCGTCTCTCAAGCCAAAGGCGAGTACCAGGCCAAGGAACCTATCCTTCAGAAGTACCTGGACAGGCTCAGGTTCCTTGCCTTTGAGTTTTCACACTTAGAAATCACTCACATTCCCCGAGAGTCGAACAGCCGAGCTGACATACTCTCGAAGCTTGCCAGCATCAAAGGCTTAGACCACAACAATTCATTGGTAGAGGAAATTGTTACAGGACCGAGCGTTGTCCTAGAAATTTCCTTGTCGTTGGATTGGATGACCCCTATCATTGCCTACCTCCATCTAGGGATCATTCCTCAAGATCCCTCAGAAGCCAAAAAAAGTTGTAAAATAAGCAGCCGAGTACACTATATTCAATGGGGTGTTATACCGAAGAGGAGTCGACAGCCCGATGCTCCGATGTCTTGATCCAGCCCAAGCCAAAGAAGTCTTGACAGAGGTCCACAGGGGAGAAGGAAGCCACCACGTCGGGGGAAAATCGTTGGCTAGAAAAGTGATCCGAGCTGGTTACTACTGCCCAACCATGCAGAGGGATGCGATAGACCACGTCAAAAGATGCGACCGTTGTCAGTTATACAGTGACATCTATCAAAAACCTCCAGAAGAGCTACACACATTGTCCGCCCCTTGGCCGTTCTACCAATGAGGAATGGACATAATTGGCCAGTTCCTTACTACTCCTGGCGGATTCAAATTTGTGGTGGTAGCAATAGACTACTTCACCAAGTGGGTGGAAGCAGAGCCTCTCACTATCATCTCTTCAGCTATGATCCAAAAGTTCTTCAAGAACAACATCATATCTAGGTTCGGAGTTCCCCATTCGTTGGTAACCGACAATGGGACACAGTTCACTTCAAACTCCTTCAAAGATATGATGACAGACTATAAGATCAAACATCATTTCTCTTCGGTTGAACACCCCCAAACCAACGGTCAAGTTGAGGCTGTCAACAGGTCGATCATTCGGGGAATCAAGAAAAGGCTGGAAGGTTCGAAAGGCAAATGGGCGGAAAACTTCCCTGAGGTATTTGGTCATACAAAACGACAATGCAAACCTCGACAGGTGAAACTCCATTCCGACTGACCTACGGATGTGATGTCGTCATTCCTATCGAGCGGCAAATACCGACCTTCAGGATAGGTAACACCCACGAGTCTAACAACAGACTTCTCAGGGAAAACCTCTTCCTAAGCCACGATATCCGAGAGTTTGCCGCCGAGCAGGAAAAGAAATCCAAGTCGAGGCAAGCTAGGGGGTACAACAAGTCGGTTAATCCACAATCTTTTGAGGAAGGGGATCTGGTCCTCCGAAGGGAAAACATCGGGCTGAAAAACGCCAAAGATGGCAAACTTACCCGCAATTGGGAAGGACCGTATCGGCTTCGGCTTGAAACGCTCTCTGGTTAAAGATCAACTCAGGTAGTTATCGACTTAAAACGCTCTCTGGTGCAGCCATCAAAAACACCTGGAATGCCACAAAGCTTAAGGCATACTACAGCTAAGAACTTCTTCAGTTCTTACTCAAACATGGAAGCCATTGTATTCATCATACATGCGTGACTCATGAAACAAATACCTTTGCTTAAATTCTGTTGTCTACGTACTAGCTCTCCCTACGTTCGGCTCGCCACCGAACCTAGCGGAAGGACTTTATGGTCAAGGCTCTAATTTCGCTTACGAGCTCATAAAATTAGCATGTACAAAAGATACCCGAACGCTACACTAATCAATACCCACGATTGGAGCGGATACTCGCGGTCCGAGAAACCAACCATGGCTAACGGTCTGAGCTTCAAGTTCTTAAGCAACAAAATTTAATCAGTGAAGAAACAACAACAGTGAATGTGAAAATTACTCGTTTCATTGATATGGGCCATAAACGGCTTACAAAAACAAGACCTATGTATAGGTCTTAGCAAAAGAGAAATCGAAAGTCACTCGATCCCCAACGCGAGCCATAAACGGTTTGCAAAACAGGACCTATAAACAGGTCCTAGCAAAGACTTATCAAGCGGAACCTACAAACAGGTTCCAACAAAAGTAATACAAGAAAAAACCCAAGCTCGGGGCTCATCATCAAACGACGAGGACTGCTTATAACTTGCTCGAACAAGACCTATGAACAACTTGCAAAAAGGAACTCATCATCCAAATCAGAAAGGATGACGAAGCTTCCTCGGAACTTGTCCGAATACTCCAGCGACAACCTAGGAACCAACAGTGTTCAAGTCAACAAGTTTTCGAAGTTCTCTAAAGCAGAAGCATTCAAGCAACAAAGAAACAACAGTGAAATCGAAAAAAGCTTCATTTCATTTATGTGTACAGGCCAGAAACGGCTTACAAAATAGGATCCTGGAACGGATCTTACATAAAGATTTCAAGCACGCTTAACTGCGGAGAACCTATCAAGACTGATAGAGAGCACCCACAAGCCTTGGATGGAAACAAGAAAGCATCCATAGAGCCAAGGTAGAAGTGGGGCATCTAAGGACCCCAGGCAGAAGGGGAGCCTCCGTGAGCCGAGGTGCGAGGCTGGCGATCCCTTCCACAGAGCAGAGGTGGAAGGAAAGACTGGCGCAATGACAAAGGGGACAAGAAGGTAGAAGGAGAACATAGATATGCCCAGGATGAAGGAAGGACATCCAAAGACCAAAGGACGAGGGGAAAACATTTGAGAACCAGGGGTGTGCAGAAACAATGCCCCCACCATCGCAAGGTTCTGAAATGTTACGCCCCATCTTCTCCGAACGGGAGTCTCTTGCCTTGGAGTCCAGAAACCTTACGCCACATCTTCTCCAAACAAACACTTGCTACCGTGATACCTTCTACAAACTTCTCCCGAATGTCAATCAAAGCTTTTTGGGCATCAACCAACTTCTTCTCTGCCAGCCACTCAAACTTCAAGACTGCATCCTCTTCACTTGGCCACCCTAGGGCGATCCCCCCAAGGGCCATGACAAAACGGCACTTCCGAAAGGATGCCAGGAAACTTGGGGAGTCCAGAAAAAATGAGAAAAATAAAAAATGAAAAGAAAAAAAATGAGAAAAAAGAATGAAAACAAAAGAATATGACTCCCCCAAGGACTTTTTCTGGTCGAAGCAAGGCGAAAACGTTTCTTAAAATTCAAGAAGCCACACTAGAAAGCAGGAAGAGAGAGAATGTGAAGAGGTTCAACGACGTCTCAGGAAGAAGGTACAGGAGGAAAATGGTTCAGAGAAGTTACTGGTTTGAAAGGATGCACTAAAGGGAGCAAATTTATAGGCCCCAGATCTCAGAACCCCCCCACTAAGCTGCAGCCACGTAGCACAGGCGTGTGGAGGTTACCGAAGGAGCATCGGGAATCAGATAGGTATTCATTATTACTTTCCGTTTTCCCAAGGCGTTCATTATTACTTTCCCTCTTTTCAAAACGTAGCCTTGACGTGTGTCAACTTGGGGAAACCCTAGCGTCACAACAAGCAAATGAAAAGACAGGAGACAAGACCAAGGAACCAGATCGAATCCTCGTCAACTTAAGCTTGGCACAGGCTTCTCCAAGCCTACGCCAGCTTGGGGGGCGTGTAGGGTTAACCAAACTGAGACCTTCCTTGACCGACTTAGGTCCATTCACACCGGACTGAACGTCATGACAGTTCGAAGGCTTGTCGCCTATTACTCGGACTAACCGCGAAGGCCAACTAGTGCCGCCAAGTCCCAACCAGACAAATCAAGATCGAACACATGATCGACACTTCATCAAATCTCACCCGGCCTCAGCACAGGTCGGAACTCTGACAATTGACCCGACCTCAGACGGACTAGGACTAGGACTAGCTGCCTCTAACCATCATTCTACAGGTTGAGAGCACTTCATCCGACCTAGCCTTCACCAGGTCAGACCCCCTTACATGGTCGCTTACCGACCATACACTCGGTCTTCGTTAGGAGCACACCGAGTGGCCCAACTAGGGATGGGTAGGCATTCAACCGACCTCGGGACGCCGTACAGGTCGAGCCATACACCCTACATCCTTAATACGGGCTAGACATTAGACCAACTGACTGTCCACAGGTCCTCTGGTAGACAGTACTGCGCAGTCTATCACCTAGAAAACCACAGATATTTACCAGATATTTATGGGACCTGACGTCAGCGCGGTAAACTTAACGGGCCTCACCACAGGCCCAACACCCGCACACCCTTAGGGATTGATGCATGCTTAGCTTTCTCCATTCCAAAACACTTTAATAATTCCATGCAGTACTTAGATTGATGAATGAATATCCCATTGTCCATTTTCTTCACTTGCAAGCCTAGGAAGAATGTTAATTCTCCCATCATGGACATCTCAAATTCACTAGTCATCAAATCTGAAAATTTCATGCATAGAGAGTTGTTAGTCACACCAAATATAATATCATCAACATAGATTTGGACTAACAAAATATCTTTACCAACTTGTTCAATGAAAAGAGTTGTGTCAACCGATCCTCTTTTAAAACCTTTTTCAATCAAAAAAGAACTTAACCGATCATACCAAGCTCTAGGAGCTTGTTTCAATCCGTAAAGTGCCTTTTTGAGTTTCAAAACATGATTTGGAAATTCAAAATTTTCAAAACCGGGTGGTTGTGACGCATATACTTCTTGTTGAATGTAACCATTCAAAAATGCACTTTTCACATTCATTTGGTAAAGAGTAAAGTTCATAATTGATGCAAAAGCTAGAAGCATCCTAATGGCTTCTAGTCTAGCTACGGGGGCATAGGTTTCATCATAGTCAATTCCTTCTTCTTGATTATACCCCTTAGCAACTAGTCTAGCTTTATTTCTAACAATTAGACCCGACTCATCTAGATTATTTCTATAAACCCATCTTGTGCCAATTATCGGATGATCATTGGGTCATGGAACTAAAATCCAAACTTTGTTCCTTTCAAATTGATTTAACTCTTCTTGCATAGCCATAACCTAATGTTCATCTTCAATTGCTTATTTTAAATTTTTGGGTTCTTATTGAGAAACAGATGCTACAAAATGACAAATATTTTCGAAGAGAGCTTCAGGTTACCACTCCCTTAGCTATATCACCTAACATATTTGATAATGGATGATTTCTCTTTGTCTTCCAATCGGTAGGTAGTCCATTTTCTTCTTGTTGTGCTAGCTCATTTCCTCTCAATTGATTTTCCTCTTCATTGTTCAACTTCTCAACTTCATTCTCTTTGACATTTCCATCATTTTGATTATCTTCAAATATACCTACATCATCAATATAATAAGTACCTTTCTCTCCTTTCGGAGATTCATCAAAAACCACATTTATAGATTCTTCAATAGTCAAGGTTCTTTTATTAAACACACGATAGGCCTTGCTATGATTTGAGTAACCTAAAAATATTCCACCGTCAGCTTTTGGATCAAATTTTCCCAAATTTTGTTTTCCATTGTTCAAAATAAAACATTTACATCCAAAAGCATGAAAATAGGATATATTAGGTTTCCGACCTTTAAAGAGTTCATAAGGAGTTTTCTTAAGCGAAGGTCAAATCAAAACTCTATTCAAAACATGAAATGCTGTATTAACCGCGTCGGCCCAAAAATATTTTGGAACTTGACTATCACTCAACATCGTTCTAGCCAACTCTTCTAAAACACGATTTTTCCTTTCAACTACTCTGTTTTGTTGCGGAGTCCTAGGAGCAGAAAATTGGTGTTCCACCCCATACTTTTTACAAAATCTATCAAAATAATGGTTTTCAAATTCATCGCCATGATCGGTTCTAATAGACACAATATGTTGATTGACTTGGTTTTGTACTAGCTTGGCAAAACTTTTAAAACGTTTGTAAGTTTGATCTTTAGAAGATAAAAACAAAGTTCATGTGAAATGAGAATAATCATCTACAATTACAAGACCATAGTAGTTGCCTCCAAAACTCATGGTTTGAGAAGGACCAAATAAATCCATATGAACAAGTTCTAAAATCCTTGTAGTTAAAATCACCTTTTTAGGTGGAAAATTAGTTTTAGTTTGTTTACATTTCTTACAAGGATTGCAAACACCTTCAATTTTACAATTGAGTTTTGGGAGACCAACTACCAAATCGTTAGATAGAAGTTTATTCAATTGTTTCACATGTACATGAGCAATTCTTCGATGCCAAATCCATACATCACTATCTTTGTTAATTAAACATTTTGAAAAGAGAGAAGTGATGTCATTCAAGTCAATCAAATAAGTGTTATTACACCGATTACCCATAAAATTGATCGATTGGTCAATGTCACATTTAATAATGCAATGATTAGAGGTAAAAACAACACTATTTCCAATGTCACATAATTGACTAATACTCAAAAGATTATGTTCAAGACCTTCAACATATAAAACATTTTCAATAATAACATTGGAAGCATTACTGATTTTACCTACTCCGAGAATTTTGCCACGGTTATTGTCGCCATAAGTAACATGACCTTTTTCCCTTGGAGACAATTCAATAAAGTGCCTTTTGTCCCCTATCATGTGCCTCAAACACCCGCTGTCCAAAATACCAACGGTCTTCTCTCGTTCGGAGGCACACCTAGAAAAAGAATTATTTGGAAAACTTAGGTACCTTGATGGTTTTGGGTCCTTGTGGGTTATTTTCTGGATTCTCTCCTTTAACAATCCAAATATACTCTTTCTTAGGTACACCATATTTCTTAATCTTGCAAAAATTTGAAGTATGTCCAAAAATGCCACAATAGAAACAAGTTGGGTTTCTAGAAAAATTAACCTTTGAAAAATTACCAACTCTTCTATAGGACTTCTTCTTTGTTCTGGTGTATCCTAATCCAGTTCTATTTGCATTGTCTCTCTGTCTAGAGAGCAAATCTTTCAAATCATTTAGTTCAATTTCAAATGACTTGCATTTTTCACAATCGGAAATCACACTTGGAATAATAGAGCAATCACATGATGCATTTGCATAGATAAGATCTAATGTTTCATTTTGAAGAACCAATTCATCAATTTGTTTTTGCAATTCATTAATTTTTTTCTTGATACTTCAAAATGATTTTCTTTGCTTCTAAATTGATCTTAGCTAACTTCTTAAGCTCACTATGCATGTCAACATATGCATCATATAATGCATCATAAGAGGGGGATGTGCATGAGTCACAATTAGAATCTAAATCAGAGTCATGGTTAGAATTTACCTCTTTTGAGATAGTTTGCTCAAGAGACATATTTCTTGAGGAAGCTTCATCATCATCCTTAGCCATGAGACACAAATTTGCCGATTCATCTTCATCCGAAGTGCTTGAATTAGCTTCATCCTCAGGTTCATCCCATACTATGTAGGCCTTCTTTGCCTTGTAGTTGTTGGGCTTCTTTTTCTCATTCTCGACTTTCTTTGATTTTTTAGGACAATGATACTTGATGTGCCCGGCCTTCCCACATTCATGACAAATGATTTTGTCTTTAGGAGTTTTAGGTCTTTGTGATACATCCTTGGTTTCTCTTGATTTGAATCTTTGGAAATTTCCTTTCCTTTTAAGAAACTTGCTGAATTTCTTCACCACGAATGCTAGTGATTCATCATCTAAGTCCGAATCGGAGTCTTCTTCTTGAGAAGATTCATCTTGAGCATTTACCATTTTTGAAGAAGCTTTTAGTGCTATGCTTTTTTTCTTCTTATCCGATTCTTCGTGCATAGTTAGACGGCCAAGCTCCATCTCATGCTCTTGTAGATTGCCAAAAAGCGTTGCAAGATCCATAACATCCAAGTCCTTTGATTCTACAATAGCAGTCACTTTTGGTTGCCAACGCCTGTCCAAACATCTCAAAACCTTGTTAGTAATTTCACCATTAATAAAGGTTTTTCCAAGAGCAAGTAAATGATTGATAATATGAGTAAAACGTTTTTGCATGTCATTGATAGTTTCATTGGGAAGCATACGAAAAAGTTCATACTCATGCATTAAAGCATTCAATCTAGCTCGCCTAACTTCATTAGTACCTTCGTGAGTCACTTGAAGAATGTCCCACATTTCCTTAGCATTATTACATTGAGAAACTCTAAAAAACTCATCATAAGATCAGGCGGAAGTGATGATGTTTTTTGCTTTTAAATCAAATTGAACTTTCAACTTATCATCATCACTCCACTTATCTTTAGGAGTTAATTGAGCTACTCCTTCTACTACACTAGAGGGAATGTGAGGACCATTTTCAATTACATTCCAAATTTCAATATCAATCGCTTGGATAAAAATTTTCATACGCACTTTCCAATAAGCATATCCTTCACCATTAAATAGTGGAGCATGGTTTATTGAAGAACCTTTGTGAGACCCACAATTTTACCCAAATTATTTGTGACTTTATAATTGAAATTAGGAAATTATGCTTGATTTTGATGTCTGGATTTAATATATATATGAATAAATATATATACCTATATATATATATTGTAAGATCCATGAAGAATGTTTTGATAAATGCCAAAAGGTTTTGAACAAGCTACAAATGTGTTGATCAAGTTCAAGCTCAACAAGCAACAACAAACATCAAGTTATGAAGAGAGAGCCAACTCATGAAGACTTAGTTTGGTAGTTTATGTTTTATTGTTTTATCTTTTGCCTCACAAGTCTTTTAGTTTATGAGTTTGGGTAGAATTTATTAGAGGGTAATGAATCTCTTTTGATTGCATGATTATATCATATTTTGAGTATTCACTTTGCCTAAAATCAATAGGTGGCTTAAAGTTTTGAAAGAAAATGTTTAGTTTTTGAGAAAAAATGTTTTAAGTGATTTTTAATGTTAATAATCGATTAACAGATTTTGATAATTGATTAGCAGTGTACTTTGAACTGATAATCGATTAACAAACTTTTGATAATCGATTATCTGCACCTTTACTCGAGTATTTTTGGTCTCACTCGAGTGAAAATTATCTTGCTTTCGTATTACTCGATTAACACTTATTTTACTCGAGTAAACAGGGTCTGTAACTGTTTTAAATACGTTTTTCACTTCTCAAAAGCTATTCTAAGTTGCTCCAACTTTTGGGTATTCTATATAAACCTTTTCCTAATCATTTCTATCAACTAGAATCATTTTGATACACAATTTTACAAAGAATCAAAGCCACACTATTCTCTCTCACTCTCTCAAGATCAAAGCTCTCATTTTTATATTCTTTGATCAAGAACCTTGAATCTCTCATGTTGATATTTCATAGCTTTTGAAAGAGATTCATAGGATTGTTTTTGTTTTCTATTGAGTTGTAATCATTGCAAGAGGCAAACATTCTACAACAAAGGAAGCCTTGATTTTGTGAATCAAGCAAGTTTAGTTGAAAGTCTTGAAGAAGCATTTCATCAAGCATTTGGAAGGCACTTTGAAGAATCTCAAAGTACTTGGAAGTCTTGTGAGTGAAGCAAGCAAAGAAGACTTGTTGTGGGGTTATCAACAAGCAAGTAGAGGTTAGATTAGATATCAATAGGATTACAAGGCAAGGGTGTGGTATCTCTTGTAGGCTAGCAAGAAGGAAGTCTTGTGAGGCATTTACTTGTAATTTGAGAAACTCTAATTCCTCATAGTGAAGAATCTCTCTTGGTTGAAGAGGGGACTGGAGTAGCTTTCAAGTGGATGAAAGTGAACCAGGATAAATCACTGTGTCGTATCTCTAAACTCTCTACTCTTTACAATTCAAGTCTTTAATTGTGTTCTTGATTGAAAACCTAGAAAAAGTGATTTTTCTATATTTGATTGAATTGAATCTTTATTGTGCAAAATTGATTTTGGGAAAATCATTTTCATAACTAGGTTAATCAATAAGAATATTGGTGTTGATTGTTTCCGCTTAATCTCTGATCATATAATATTTGTTAATTGATTGATTTTCATTGGTTTTAATCGTTTAGATTTGTTTCTTGCGAAAATCTTTCAAAGTTTCTTTAACACCTATTCAACCCCCCCTTCTAGGTGTTCTCCTAGTGTTCCTAGTTATTTCACCCACCGAGTGTAGTTTTCCAACAATTGGTATCAGAGCTCGGTCGAAAGACACGAGCATAGAGCTTTTTCGTTAAGATCCTAAGGAAACTACAATGGGTTCTACGAATCCTTTTGGTGGTGAAGGTGCTTCAATAAATCGCACTCCTATGTTTGGTGGAGAGGGTTATGGTTATTGGAAAATTAGGATGAGAATCTTTATAGAAGCCATAGATATGAACATTTGGGAAGCCATAGAAAATGGTCCTTATATTCCCTCAAAAGATGTAGAAGGTGTGCTTACACTTACTCCCAAAGATAAGTGGACCGATGATGATAAAAGGAAAATTCAATATGATTTAAAAGCAAAAAATATCATCACCTCCGCTCTATCTTATGATGAGTTCTTTAGAGTCTCCCAATGTAAAGATGCCAAAGATATGTGGGACACCTTGCAAGTCACACATGAAGGCACTAGTGAAGTTAGGCGTGCTAGATTAAATTCTTTGATGCATGAATATGAATTGTTTCGTATGTTGCCTAATGAATCTATATGTTTTATGCAAAAACGTTTTACTCATATTGTTAATCATCTCATTGCTCTTGGTAAAACTTTCGTGAATTGTGAACTTGTTAACAAAGTTTTAAGATGTCTAAGTAGGGAATGGCAACCCAAGGTTACCGCAATTGTTGAATCAAAGGACTTGGACACAATGGACTTAGCAACACTTTTCGGAAAGCTACAAGAACATGAAATGGAGCTTGAACGTTTGCAAATGCATGACGAGTCGGATAAGTACAAAGAAAGAAAAGGAATTGCTCTTAAATCTCAAAGGTCATATCAAAAGGAAGAGAGTTCCGATGATGATGATAATGAAGATTCCGATTCGGATATTGATGAAGAGGAAATGAAGCTTCTACTAAGAAAGTTCAATAAAATTCTAAGGAGAAAAGGAAGGTTGAACAAGGACAAAAGTAAAGAGAAGGATCCCCCACACTACAAGACCAAGACTTCAAAAAAAGGTATAGTTTGCCATGAATGTGGAAAGCCTGGTCATCTCAAGTACTCATGCTCTAAGTATCTCAAGAAGAAGGAGAAAGAGAAGAAAAATGCAAAACACAAAAGGGCATACATAGTTTGGAATAGTGATGATGAACAAGACAAGAAAAGCACAACTAGTAGTTCTTCGGATGATGAACATGCCGCTTGTCTCAACTTGATAGCTCAAGTACATGAAGAGGAAAGCTCAAATGATGAATCAAGTGAGCAAAGTGACGAAAGCGATGTAAGTCTTACTAAATCCGAAATTTCTTCAAATTATGAAATGTTATATAATGCTTATGAAGAAATGCATGAACATCTCAAGAAATTAGCTAAGAAAAATATTGATAGGAAGAAGCTCATTGAGGAACATCAACAAAAGATTTTAGATCTTCAAAAGCAAGTTGATGACCTTAAGTTAGACAATGAGACTTTGCATCTTATCATTGATAATTCTACTTGTGATTGTGCTAGTAGATTGAATATTGTGGTTGATTGTGAGAATTGCAAGTTGCTTAAGGATGAAAATGCTATTTTGAAAAATAAGCTTTCAAGTTTCACAAATGGTGATATTAGATTGCGAACATTGTTAAATTTTCAAAGAGAAAATTCAAACAAGTTTGGTTTGGGTTATACTAATGCTAAGAGTAAATCTCATAGAAATGTTGTTGATTTTTCAAAGGTTGATTTTTCAAATGCACCAACATGTTTATATTGTGGTACTCATGGACATACTTCAAATGTATGTTATGTTAAAGTGCATGGTATACCTAAAGGAGATTTTGTTTGGGTGAAAAAGGGTGAGAGTCCCTACACTAACAAAAATGGATCCAAAACCATTTGGATACCAAAAAGCAAAGCATGATTGTTTTTGTAGGTATGATTGAAGACCAAAAGGACTTTCATGTGATATTCATTCATTTGCTACTTCAATTGGTATCAAGGAGAAAATTCTACAAATTGGTGTTATTCTATTCATGCTTTGGTTATATTTCTTCTATTTTGGCTTAGATCTTATTTCAATTGGTATATATTTCTTTTTGATAATGCCAAAGGGGGAGAAATATGATGTTTTTGAAACAAAGGGAGAAATTTTTAAATGGTATGTTTGGAGAAAGGTTGTTTTGTTGTTTTTATGTAGGTTGAGCAAAGTTGTTGAAGATAGGGGGAGAATCAAGCTTACTCAATTGGATTTCAAATGTCAAAAGCATTAATTGAGGGGGAGCAAGAGTCTCACCAAGTGATCAAATGGTTCAAGCATCAACAACTTCAATGAACTTCAAACGATTTCAAAACATGTTTGTCATTTTCAAAAAGGGGGAGATTGTAAGATCCATGAAGAATGTTTTGATAAATGCCAAAAGGTTTTGAACAAGCTACAAATGTGTTGATCAAGTTCAAGCTCAACAAGCAACAACAAACATCAAGTTATGAAGAGAGAGCCAACTCATGAAGACTTAGTTTGGTAGTTTATGTTTTATTGTTTTATCTTTTGCCTCACAAGTCTTTTAGTTTATGAGTTTGGGTAGAATTTATTAGAGGGTAGTGAATCTCTTTTGATTGCATGATTATATCATATTTTGAGTATTCACTTTGCCTAAAATCAATAGGTGGCTTAAAGGTTTGAAAAAAAATGTTTAGTTTTTGAGAAAAAATGTTTTAAGTGATTTTTAATGTTAATAATCGATTAACAGATTTTGATAATTGATTAGCAGTGTATTTTGAACTGATAATCGATTAACAAACTTTTGATAATCGATTATCTGCACCTTTACTCGAGTATTTTTGGTCTCACTCGAGTGAAAATTATCTTGCTTTCGTATTACTCGATTAACACTTATTTTACTCGAGTAAACAGGGTCTGTAACTGTTTTAAATACGTTTTTCACTTCTCAAAAGCTATTCTAAGTTGCTCCAACTTTTGGGTATTCTATATAAACCTTTTCCTAATCATTTCTATCAACTAGAATCATTTTGATACACAATTTTACAAAGAATCAAAGCCACACTATTCTCTCTCACTCTCTCAAGATCAAAGCTCTCATTTTTATATTCTTTGATCAAGAACCTTGAATCTCTCATGTTGATATTTCATAGCTTTTGAAAGAGATTCATAGGATTGTTTTTGTTTTCTATTGAGTTGTAATCATTGCAAGAGGCAAACATTCTACAACAAAGGAAGCCTTGATTTTGTGAATCAAGCAAGTTTAGTTGAAAGTCTTGAAGAAGCATTTCATCAAGCATTTGGAAGGCACTTTGAAGAATCTCAAAGTACTTGGAAGTCTTGTGAGTGAAGCAAGCAAAGAAGACTTGTTGTGGGGTTATCAACAAGCAAGTAGAGGTTAGATTAGATATCAATAGGATTACAAGGCAAGGGTGTGGTATCTCTTGTAGGCTAGCAAGAAGGAAGTCTTGTGAGGCATTTACTTGTAATTTGAGAAACTCTAATTCCTCATAGTGAAGAATCTCTCTTGGTTGAAGAGGGGACTGGAGTAGCTTTCAAGTGGATGAAAGTGAACCAGGATAAATCACTGTGTCGTATCTCTAAACTCTCTACTCTTTACAATTCAAGTCTTTAATTGTGTTCTTGATTGAAAACCTAGAAAAAGTGATTTTTCTATATTTGATTGAATTGAATCTTTATTGTGCAAAATTGATTTTGGGAAAATCATTTTCATAACTAGGTTAATCAATAAGAATATTGGTGTTGATTGTTTCCGCTTAATCTCTGATCATATAATATTTGTTAATTGATTGATTTTCATTGGTTTTAATCGTTTAGATTTGTTTCTTACGAAAATCTTTCAAAGTTTCTTTAACACCTATTCAACCCCCCCTTCTAGGTGTTCTCCTAGTGTTCCTAGTTATTTCACCCACCGAGTGTAGTTTTCCAACATATATATATGTACGTGACATATATATATATATATATATATATATATATATATATATTATGTACCAATATTTTACCTAGCCTATTTAAATGAAATATTTGAAGGTAAAGTATTTGATTTAAATGATTTTAAAAGATGAAATGAATTTTGATGAATTAGAGTACCCTATCTTTAAAAATTCATATCTTTTCAACCGTACGTCGAAAAATTACAAATGATATGTCAAAACGATCGTATCGAAATCTAGATTATGAAAATGTAAAGCTTTGATTTTTATTTTTGAGTTTTTGAAATTTTATCACTGCTACAGTAGTGAACGAATTTTTGAGTTTTAAGAATCAATGTATGGTTTTAATGCATTTAATAACCTTTTGACTAAAGAATATTTTATTTTGAAAATAAAAATACATTTCTGAAGTTTTATAATGTATTATTATTCAAATTAAGTGTATTTTCTTATTTTTATTTTTTGAAAGCTTAGAAAGTGTATTTTTGAAGGAAATGATCTTAGGACTTCAAAAATTCATAACTTTCAAACCGTAAGTCCAAAAATTAAAAACTTTATATGAAAATGATCGTATTAAAATTTAGAATCTTAATATGTAAAAATAAAATTTTTATTTTAATATTTACGAAAATTTTTGAACAGTAGGTAGAAAATCAAATTTTGATAGTTAATATGATTGGATAATTATGTAGGCACCTCCACAATGAACCAATGAAAAATTTTCTCTCCTATTTTAATATATATGCACCGTCCAAAAATTAGTAGAAAGAGGGGAGGAATAGTTCTGAAGTTTGTGAAAATAAACCATGAATTAAAATGCTTTAGGAATCAACAAAATCCCATTTAATGATACTTCATGTTCCAAGTAGTGTTTGAAAATTTTTGACTAAGACTTGATGAAAGGGGGACGAATTTTGCTCTGAAAAATGGAGGGGAAATGCATCCTCAACACCTATAAATAGATAGCCTTAGTTCCCACATTTTTCACACACAAACACTTGATAGTTTTGCAAGAGAAAAAAATAAAATTCTAAGAGAAAAAGAGAGAGAGAGGGACGAGTAAGCTAAGGAAGGAGGGAAGAGTTGCTTTGTTGATTGAAGTTTTCTTTAAGGCTTAAGGAGTAGAGGTAACCCAAAATCACTTATTTATTTAAGCTATTTTTAAGTTTTTTTGTTTATATTTTTGTTTAAACCTTCTCAATTTCTTCTATAGTCAAGTTATAAATTTTTCTTTTCATTTTAAAGTTATTTTTGAATAAGTGATATTGTTCTTGAGTCATATGAATTAAGAATGAGAAAAGGGACACAAAAAGGGTGTTTAAAGGGATTTATCTCCCCTTTTCTTAAATTCTTAAGATGGCTAAATGTTTTGATGTGTTTGATTTATTTATTTTCTGGGTTTATTTTAATCTTTAGAACATTAGAATTGTAGAGAATTTTGTATGAGCAAATAAGTTTGTATTCATTGTCGTTTTAATTGTTTTATTTTTTTGTATTAAGAAATAATAATCAATGAGTAAATAATAATGGAAAAATTTTAATTTCTGGTATATGTATGTATGAACCGTGGCACATAATGAGGAATTGATGGTTGATTTGTGTAATTTGGATATATGGATTGTATTGTTGTTTAATAAAATAAAAAGGAAAAAGAAATGAATAAAAGATTAAAATGAATTTTTATTTTTTTATTTTTGGTTTTTATTTTCTTTTCTTTTCTGGACGTGTAATATATATATATATATATATATAAATATATAATTATATTGTATGATAATTGTTGTTATTTCATGTGTATTTGAGTTATAGTTAAGAATGAAAACAAATAGGTATTTTCTTTAAAGTGAAAATGAAATGAAAATGATTTAAAGGAACTAAAAATGATTTTGAAAATAAAATAATTTTCTGGAAATTTTTAATGCAAATGAAGTGTATGGAATTATATGTTTTATTGTTTGTTCGTATTTGATTTTCTTTTGTTAGGATTTAAGTTTAATAAGAACAATGAATTAGGATAATAAGAAAAGAATAATTTTCTGAAAAAAAAAATAATAACAAGAATAGACCGTGAGGTCTATGGTATTATTTTTTTAAATTATTTTTATAATTTGTTTGATTGTTTGATGTATAGTTAAATTATAGTTGATTGTTTAAAAGAAATAGGAACAAATGGTAGTTGTTATAAACCTATAAGAACATGTGTTTTTGATTAATTGTATGAGTATGTGGTTGATATGTGTGTAAATGTTAATTGCTGGAAAAAGTGATTATTTTTCTAAAAGAAGAGCTATTTTATATTTTGTTAATGATTAAACCTCTTATTTTTAGTATACAAAATGATGTAATTATATATAATATGGATGCTTTAGGAATTAAAAATATTTGTCTGATTTTTATATATGCTAGTTGAATTTTAGAGGAAAAGAAATTAAATTTATTGAATTTTTCTAATTGACTTGATGATTGCTTTAGTATATTTATGGAATATATTATATGTTTATATGGAAAAGATTAATCTTGAAAAGTTTCATTTTTATTCTGGAAAGTTATTTTAAATCTGAAAAATTTATTTATTTAAGACCCCAAGTAATTATTTTTGAAAATGTTAGTGATACTTTGTTTATATGTGCAAATGTAATGTAGAAACAAATAAATAAGTATTTTTGATTGATTAAAGTAATTTAAATGAAAAATTTAAGTTGCTGTCCAGAATTTTTAAATAGTGAAAAGTAATAGTTTTATTTGAAATATTGGTATTTTTAAAGTTTGTAGCATAAGTAGGAATTGTGTATAATTGTATATAATTGTTTTGGATTGTTTACTTGAACTTCTTGAGTTGATGCAACTTTTTCTGTGGCTGTACAGCAGATGCAACTATTTTATTTTCTTTGAATTTAGTCATTTTATTATAGTAGAAGTTGTAATAAGAATTTAGGAAAAATCGGCATATGTTTTCGATGTTCTGTTTAAGAGAAATTGAATTTTTAAGTTTGTATATGTATGCTGTCCAAAAATGAGAAATGTGTAGTATTTATGTTATGACTTGTTCTTGAATGATTAGACATGTAGATTTCATGTTAAACTTGAAGTACAAGTGCAAAGGATTAGAAAATGAATTTTAAAAAGTAATTTTAGAATATTTGTAAGTAAGGGTGAATGTGTGTTTGAAGGAAATATTATTTGTACTTGTATAAAATGATTGAAGATTGTTCTTGAAAAAGAAATATTGATTTGATATTTAATTTTAAAGCTTAGTTAGTTTTTGTTTTAAAAATGATTTATTTTCTAAGTATTTACATGTTTTCAAAACTTCAAAGGCTTTGAGAAAGTAAAGTTTTCCAATGTTATATTGATTTATTTCTTTCAAGATAGTGTGAATATTTATAAAGGTTATTTTGTGAAAATAATCGGTTTAAAAGGTTTGCAATTGGGAATGAATAGCGAGGCCGAAAATCAAGCTCACATTAGTTCTTCACATCAAGGTGAGAGAGTAGCAACCTTTAGACACAATGGCACCATGGTAATCATTAGAACGATTTCGACCATCTCAAAAGTCGGAATCCGGGTTACAAGTCAATATACGAGACGACGATTGTGTGTAGAATGTGTTTAATCGTCCTTCGTTGAGACAGTGACTCTATTTTATTATCTGATATATTGTGATTATATTATATTATGTGTGCATGAGTATATAAGAAATGTTGTTAAATGATTTGGAGAATGTTGATGGTTATGTTGTAAATATTCTGAAAGAAATGTATGATTTAGAAATGTTGGAATTGATGAGAAATGATAGTTATGGGAATATGAATGAACCCTACGAGCATGATGTATTGCGCTTGAAAGAAGTACGAAATGATTAAATTTTGATAATATGCGATAATGATGTTTGTGTACAGTGATGGTGCATCTTGGCACAATAACTTGTAATTATTTCCCTTTGAGTGACTAATCACGTGAATGAGTGTGCCGTGATTACGTCTTGTGGATCCCACTGTACGATGATGAAGTTTTGCTGTGGTCCCTTAGAGGTCGAGGCCCGTTAGAAGCGCGGCTTAGAATGGGTCGACCAAACTTAGGATTAATAAAAGACTTTAAAAGATTAAGATGACTTAAAAGACTTTAGGACCCAATCCTTTCTAACTACGTTGAGAGTGAAGTAGTGGAGAGGAAAGATACCGTATACTTGGAGGTCGGGCATTCCTCCAAGTGGTGATTGCGATAGGGGAGGGCAATGATGGTGATTCGTCAAGAAGCCTAAGAGCACTACCCTAGGTGGAACGATGCTACAGTGATCAAGGGCACCTGCTGGTCGTTGGTCGTGGCGAGGACTGCAACGCGAACTAGGGATAGAGCTGTCGCCCCCTTGAGCAAATCATGGATGGTGTAGAGGGAATCCGAATGGGACTAGAAGCCATCGATTATTTTTGATGAACTTATGAATTGATGATTGATTTTATTTTGCTGGCCAACTTGCGTGGTTTCAGCTGGTACGTACCCTTTGGCTTCGATGTCAGCATGGTTAGGACTCCTGTGCATCCCATCTGCTTTCCGAACTACGACGAGGTTGGATATTGAAGGAGGAGATGTAGCGTGTGTGCTAATTTACCTTTAACCGATAGTTCCATCCCTAATGATTCAATGATGATAGACTTATGGAAGTTGTAGATGGAATTCTTGAGGAATGATAGTATGATAAAGATATAAGAATCAATGATAATAATGATGTGATAAGGATATTATGTTTGTGTTAGTTCTAATGTGACCCCTGGATTAAGCCCATGCCGTCGACGCTTTGCCCGTCTGGTAGCTAACTCTCTATATTCTTCTACATGTTTCTTGTCTCTGTTCATGATAAATCTATTAGATGGCGGACCGAGTAATTCAAGTGGAAATGTCTCCTTTGGTGGGGGGACATTGGCTTAGAACCGCACATGGATGGATCTGGGAGGGACCAACAAGACTCACCATTATTGATCGAGATCACACACTAAGAGGAGTAGCCACCGATCGTGAAGAAGTGCGATATCGTCTCAGGGATCTTATGCCGGATGGACCTCGGGCTTTTCATGATGCTCCACCCACTAATCACAATGTTGGTGAGGAGGAGGACCCAGAAGAAGACCCAGAAGAGGAAGAAGATCCAGAAGAGTACTTAGAAATAGAAGAGGACCCAGAGGAAGACCCGGACGAGGATGTGCATGATGATGATTAGTTTATTCCCTAGTGATATTGATCTTTGTTTGTTTGGTAGTCTTGGATAACGGACCCTTTGTTTATCACTATGTTACCCCAGTGGATGTTTTATCTATTTTGTTATTTAGTATTTCGGATATTGGCTGTTAAGCCTAAACAATTTTCATAACGTTGATTTTGGAATTAATCTAAGGATAATTTTATTCCGCATTTTGAAATATTGAGTTTTGGAATGGAATGGATAAGTGGCACTTCACTTTGGTAAATAGAATAAAGTTTGAAAGACTGAGGAAAACCTTTTTATGAACCAAGTCATTAATAAGAGTTAAAAACTAAGTTAATTATGTAACCTTTTCAAAAACTAAGTCAAGTTAAGTAAACCATTTTGAAAACTAAGTTGAAAAATATTTTGGAAACTAAGTTGATATGTAAACTCACTTTTTAATGATATCATGTAAATGTTTTATAAAAAAAATGGCGCAAATTTTTAGTGAAAATTCTATTTCCAAATTCGGGTGTTACATTTGGTGGTATCAGAGCAATGGTTATCCTTAGTGGCCTTGAGCATAGCCTTATATGCTTTCATTGTGTGACTCTGTTTGGTAGTTATAGTATAGTTACCCTTTCGGCTTGAGCATAGCCTAATATGCTTACCCTGTGCAACCCTTTGCTTGATCTGAGACTCCAATCATCCGTATGTCCAGAAGCAAGATGGCACGTCTACAAGGGAATGAGGAACCAGCTGCTGTTTTGGCTCAGACAGTTGCGGTCTTGGCAGGCGTAAGGGACAACATGAACCTGATGCATCAACAACTTCAGCAGAATCAGAATATGAACGCTGGTGGGCAAGGAATCAGAGGACTCGACGAGTTTTGTCGTAGGAATCCAAAGGAATTCGCTGGAGGTTTCGCATCGGAAGAGGTAGAGGCCTGGATAGCAAGTTTGGAAAGGATATTCGGGGGAATGATGCAGTGCACTGATGAGCAAAAGATCGCCTATGATGGATACATGATGGTAGGAGAAGCGGCCGATTGGTGGCGCAATGAGAAGCAAGCATTAGGAGGAGAACTTGGAGCACTGACTTGGAATCAGTTCAAGGACAGACTTTTTGTGAAATACTTTCCGGAACATCTGAAGACGGCTAAGGAGTTAGAATTTCTGCGATTGGAACAAGGAAACATGACTGTGGGGGAGTATGCTGCAAAATTTGAGAATTTAGCGAAGTTTATGCCTTACTATGGAGAAGCGGCGAATGAAAGGTCTAAGTGTGCAAAATTTTTGGATGGACTGAAGCCGGAAATTAAGCAAGCTTTATCTCCTATGGAGATTGCTGTGTTCACAACTCTGGTGAACAAGGGAAGTATTGTGGAAAGCGGCCTGAAATCAAGGAACTCTACTGGAAAGATGGCTGTGCAAGTTTCAAGTGGTGGACCGATGAGGCACTCTTCAGGACATGGAAACCCGAATAGTGGAGCAAGATATCAAGGTCCTTATGGACAAAGGAGTGGACAAAGGGACAATCGATCAAGGTTTCATGGTAGTTTCAACCACAAGAATAATCCCTGGAATAACAATCACAACAACCAGAATCGTGGCAACAACCGAAACAACAACAATCGCAACAACCAGTTCAGAGGAAACAACAACAATAACAGTGGTGGAAATCGAGGAAACAATGGAAATGCTGGTAGATTTCGTAACAATGGGAATGCTGCTGGAGGACAAGCAAGTGCACCTCCATTCTGCAACAAGTGTAACAAGAATCACTTTGGACCAATTTTCCCATGGAACAATCCCAACTGCTTTAATTGCAACCGACCGGGACACATCTCAAGGAACTGCCCTGAACCCAAGCGAGAAGTCAATGCTGTGAACGTGGCTAGACCCCGTGGACAAGGAAGAGTTTTCTCAATGAGCGGAGCGGAAGCAGCTAACAACGCTAATCTGATCCAAGGTAGGTGTTTCATTCGTAAGATACCCTTGAATGTGTTGTATGATTCGGGTGCTACGCACTCGTTTATTGCTCGTAATGTGGTTGAGAGATTAAATTTGCCAGTTAATGTTATGTCTTTTGATTTAATCGTGTTTACCCCTACTAGTGACCCAGTCATGGTATCAACTTTGGTTTCTAAATGCCCGGTAGGAATAGAAGATAGAGAGTACTTAGTGGACTTAATTGTCTTACCCCTTACCCAACTCGACATAATTTTAGGCATGGATTGGTTAACTGCTAATCATGTTCTCTTAAATTGTGCCGAAAAGACTCTTATTTTCAATAACTTAAGACCTAGAGTACCCCAAATCTTAGAACCTGAGCACGTGACTGCCAATCAAATCAAAGCTTCATGGGAAGATGGAGCCATGATATACATGTTTCTCGCTTCTTTGGACGTCAAGGAGGAGAAAAAGATGGAGGAGTTACCTGTTGTCAAAGATTTTCCTGAAGTGTTTCCTGAGGAAATCCCTGGATTACCGCCTGTGCGAGAAGTGGAGTTCGGAATTGACTTGATTCCTGGAACGGCACCGATTTCAAAAGCACCTTATCGCATGGCACCGATGGAGTTGGTGGAGTTAAAGAAGCAATTGGAAGAGTTACTGGAAAAGCAATTCATTCGACCAAGTGTTTCACCATGGGGAGCACCTGTCTTGTTCGTCAAAAAGAAGGATGGAAGTATGAGATTATGCACCGACTACCGTCAATTGGACAAAGTTACTATCAAGAATCGATACCCGTTACCAAGAATTGACGATTTGATGGATCAATTAAGAGGAGCTACAGTATTTTCAAAGATCGACTTGAGATCAGGTTACCATCAGATCAGAGTGAAAGAAGAGGATGTCCCCAAGACAGCTTTCAGAACGAGATATGGTCATTATGAGTATCTAGTCATGCCTTTTGGAGTGACTAATGCGCCCGCAGTATTCATGGATTACATGAATAGAATCTTTCACCCGTTTTTAGATTCTTTTGTCGTTGTGTTTATCGACGATATTTTAATCTATTCACGGAGTAAAGAGGAGCACACAGAGCATTTAGCGAAGGTGTTAGGAATACTGAAGGAAAAGAAGCTATTCGCCAAGTTGTCAAAGTGTGACTTTTGGCTAGAGTCAGTGAATTTTCTAGGGCATGTGATAACCAAGAATGGAATTGCGGTGGACCCCGCGAAGGTGGAGGCAGTGTTGGAGTGGAAAGCACCAACAACGGTGACGGAAATCCGGAGTTTTCTTGGACTTGCTGGTTATTACGGTAGGTTCATCGAAGGATTCTCTCAATTGTCATTACCATTGACCAAGTTAACTAGAAAAGGACAAGCGTTCGTTTGGACGGAGAAGTGCGAGGAGTGTTTTCAAGAGCTAAAGAGGAGGTTAACATCTGCACCGGTATTGGTTTTACCCGATCCGACAAAGACTTTCTGTGTATACGATGATGCGTCGAAGCAAGGATTAGTTTGTGTGCTAATGCAAGATGGCCAAGTGGTGGCGTATGCTTCAAGACAACTGAAGATTCACGAACAGAATTATCCTACTCACGACCTGGAGCTGGCAGCCGTAGTATTTGCATTGAAGATTTGGAGGCATCATTTGTACGGTGTAAGGATCGAGGTATTTAGCGATCACAAGAGCTTGAAGTATCTATTTGAGCAGAAAGAGCTGAATATGAGGCAAAGAAGGTGGATAGAATTCCTGAAGGACTATGATTTTGAAGTGCAGTATCATCCTGGAAAGGCAAACGTTGTAGCTGATGCACTAAGTAGAAAATCTCTGCATGTGTCTGCATTAATGATAAAGGAGTTGGAGCTGATAGAGAAGTTTAGAGATCTGAATATGGCAGTGGAGTTTAACCCAAGGAGTATGGTACTGGGAACTTTGAAGGTGAACAATGAATTCATGGAGCGAGTGAAGGCATTACAAGCAGCAGATCCGGAGTTACAAGAAAAGAAGGAACTGTCAGATAAAGGAAAAGAAGTGGAATTTCAGTTGGGAACAGACGGAATTCTACGATTCATGGAAAGAGTTTGTGTGCCGGACAACCGAGAAGTTAAGGGAATGATTTTGGAGGAAGCACATAAGAGTAAATTAAGTTTTCACCCCGGAGCGACAAAAATGTACCAAGATTTAAAGAAGATTTTCTGGTGGTCAGGAATGAAACGAGAAGTGGTGGAGTATGTATCGAGATGTCTAACATGTCAGAAAGCAAAGATCGAACACAAAAAGCCTGGAGGAGAATTGCAACCGTTACCTGTACCTGTTTGGAAATGGGATAGTATATCCATGGACTTCGTGTCTGGTTTTCCAAGAACTCAGAGAGGGTGTGATGCTATTTGGGTAGTAGTGGATCGTCTTACAAAGACAGCACGATTTATCCCGATCAACATGAGGTATCCTTTGGAGAAGTTGGCTGAGTTGTACATCAAGGAAATAGTGAGACTACATGGATTACCTTCGAATATAGTGTCAGATAGAGATCCGCGTTTTACTTCGAAGTTTTGGGAGAGTTTACAAACTGCAATGGGAACAAGCCTAAGCATGAGTTCTGCATATCATCCCCAAACGGATGGTCAATCAGAACGAACGATTCAGACTTTGGAGGATCTACTAAGAGCCTGTGTACTGGAAGAAGCTGGAAATTGGGATTCTTTCTTGCCATTGATTGAATTCACCTACAACAATAGTTTCCATTCAAGCATAGGAATGGCACCTTATGAAACACTGTATGGAAGGAAGTGTAGAACTCCGTTGTGCTGGTTTGAGACCGGAGAGAAATTACAGTTAGGACCGGAGGTGGTGCAACAAACGACAGACAAAATCAAAGTAATTCAAGAAAAGATGAGAACCGCGCAAAGTAGGCAGAAGAGTTATCATGACAAAAGGAGGACTCCGTTGGAGTTTAAGGAAGGTGATCATGTATTCATTCGGGTAGTGCCTACTACCGGCATTGGCAGCCAGAAAATTAACCCCTAGATTTATAGGACCCTATCAAATCCAAAAACGTGTAGGACCGGTAGCTTACCAGATAGCCTTACCCCCTATGTTTTCCAACCTACACAATGTTTTTCACGTATCTCAACTAAGAAAGTATATTAGTGACCCAACCCACATTGTCGAACCTGACTCGATACAACTCAAGGATAATCTTACGTATGAAACATTACCCCTGCGGATCGATGGCCGTAGTATTAAGACGTTGAGAGGAAAAGAGATTCCGTTGGTCAAAGTCATTTGGAGCCAAGATCATGGGGAAGATGCTACCTGGGAACGCGAAAGTAGCATGAGGGAATCGTACCCTCACTTGTTTGAATCAGGTGCGTCTTTCTCGGGGACGAGAAATCTCTAAGTTGGGGAGGATTGTGAGACCCACAATTTTATCCAAATTATTTGTGACTTTATAATTGAAATTAGGAAATTATGCTTGATTTTGATGTCTGGATTTAATATATATATATATATATATATGAATAAATATATATACCTATATATATATATATATGTACGTGACATATATATATATATATATATATATTATGTACCAATATTTTCCCTAGCCTATTTAAATGAAATATTTTAAGGTAAAGTATTTGATTTAAATGATTTTAAAATATGAAATGAATTTTGATGAATTAGAGTACCCTATCTTTAAAAATTCATATCTTTTCAACCGTACATCGAAAAATTACAAATGATATGTCAAAACGATCGTATCGAAATCTAGATTACGAAAATGTAAAGCTTTGATTTTTATTTTTGAGTTTTTGAAATTTTATCACTGCTACAGTAGTGAACGAATTTTTGAGTTTTAAGAATCAATGTATGGTTTTAATGCATTTAATAACCTTTTGACTAAAGAATATTTTATTTTGAAAATAAAAATACATTTCTGAAGTTGTATAATGTATTATTATTCAAATTAAGTGTATTTTCGTATTTTTATTTTTTGAAAGCTTAGAAAGTGTATTTTTGAAGGAAATGATCTTAGGACTTCAAAAATTCATAACTTTCAAACCGTAAGTCCAAAAATTACAAACTTTATATGAAAATGATCGTATTAAAATGTCGAATCTTAATATGTAAAAATAAAATTTTTATTTTAATATTTACGAAAATTTTTGAACAGTAGGTAGAAAATCAAATTTTGATAGTTAATATGATTGGATAATTATGTAGGCACCTCCACAATGAACCAAGGAAAAATTTTCTCTCCTATTTTAATATATAAGCACCGTCCAAAAATTAGTAGAAAGAGGGGAGGAATAGTTCTGAAGTTTGTGAGAATAAACCATGAATTAAAATGCTTTAGGAATCAACAAAATCCCATTTAATGATAGTTCATGTTCCAAGTAGTGTTTGAAAATTTTTTACTAAGACTTGATGAAGGGGGGACGAATTTTGCTCTGAAAAATGGAGGGGAAATGCATCCTCAACACCTATAAATAGATAGCCTTAGTTCCCACATTTTTCACACACAAACACTTGATAGTTTTGCAAGAGAAAAAAATAAAATTCTAAGAGAAAAAGAGAGAGAGAGGGACGAGTAAGCTAAGGAAGGAGGGAAGAGTTGCTTTGTTGATTGAAGTTTTCTTTAAGGCTTAAGGAGTAGAGGTAACCCAAAATCACTTATTTATTTAAGATATTTTTAAGTTGTTTTGTTTATATTTTTTTTAAACCTTCTCAATTTCTTCTATAGTCAAGTTCTAAATTTTCCTTTTCATTTTAAAGTTATTTTTGAATAAGTGATATTGTTCTTGAGTCATATGAATTAAGAATGAGAAAAGGGACACAAAAAGGGTGTTTAAAGGGATTTATCTCCCCTTTTCTTAAATTCTTAAGATGGCTAAATGTTTTGATGTGTTTGATTTATTTATTTTCTGGGTTTATTTTAATCTTTAGAACATTAGAATTATAGAGAATTTTGTATGAGCAAATAAGTTTGTATTCATTGTCTTTTTAATTGTTTTATTTTTTTGTATTAAGAAATAATAATCAATGAGTAAATAATAATGGAAAAATTTTAATTTCTGGTATATGTATGTATGAACCGTGGCACATAATGAGGAATTGATGGTTGATTTGTGTAATTTGGATATATGGATTGTATTGTTGTTTAATAAAATAAAAAGGAAAAAGAAATGAATAAAAGATTAAAATGAACTTTTATTTTTTTATTTTTGGTTTTTATTTTCTTTTCTTTTCTGGACGTGTAATATATATATATAATTATATTGTATGATAATTGTTGTTATTTCATGTGTATTTGAGTTATAGTTAAGAATGAAAACAAATAGGTATTTTCTTTAAAGTGAAAATGAAATGAAAATGATTTAAAGGAACTAAAAATGATTTTGAAAATAAAATAATTTTCTGGAAATTTTTAATGCAAATGAAGTGTATGGAATTATATGTTTTATTGTTTGTTCGTATTTGATTTTCTTTTGTTAGGATTTAAGTTTAATAAGAACAATGAATTAGGATAATAAGAAAAAAAAAATTTCTGGAAAAAAAATAATAACAAGAATAGACCGTGAGGTCTATGGTATTATTTTTTTAAATTATTTTTATAATTTGTTTGATTGTTTGATGTATAGTTAAATTATAGTTGATTGTTTAAAAGAAATAGGAACAAATGGTAGTTGTTATAAACCTATAAGAACATGTGTTTTTGATTAATTGTATGAGTATGTGGTTGATATGTGTGTAAATGTTAATTGCTGGAAAAAGTGATTATTTTTCTAAAAGAAGAGCTATTTTATATTTTGTTAATGATTAAACCTCTTATTTTTAATATACAAAATGATGTAATTATATATAATATGGATGCTTTAGGAATTAAAAATATTTTTCTGATTTTTATATATGCTAGTCGAATTTTAGAGGAAAAGAAATTAAATTTATTGAATTTTTCTAATTGACTTGATGATTGCTTTAGTATGTTTATGGAATATATTATATGTTTATATGGAAAAGATTAATCTTGAAAAGTTTCATTTTTATTCTGGAAAGTTATTTTAAATCTGAAAAATTTATTTATTTAAGACCCCAAGTAATTATTTTTGAAAATGTTAGTGATACTTTGTTTATATGTGCAAATGTAATGTAGAAACAAATAAATAAGTATTTTTGATTGATTAAAGTAATTTAAATGAAAAATTTAAGTTGCTGTCCAGAATTTTTAAATAGTGAAAAGTAATAGTTTTATTTGAAATATTGGTATTTTTAAAGTTTGTAGCATAAGTAGGAATTGTGTATAATTGTATATAATTGTTTTGGATTGTTTACTTGAACTTCTTGAGTTGATGCAATTTTTTCTGTGGCTGTACAGCAGATGCAACTATTTTATTTTCTTTGAATTTAGTCATTTTATTATAGTAGAAGTTGTAATAAGAATTTAGGAAAAATCGGCATATGTTTTCGATGTTCTGTTTAAGAGAAATTGAATTTTTAAGTTTGTATAAGTATGCTGTCCAAAAATGAGAAATGTGTAGTATTTATGTTATGACTTGTTCTTGAATGATTAGACATGTAGATTTCATGTTAAACTTGAAGTACAAGTGCAAAGGATTAGAAAATGAATTTTAAAAAGTAATTTTAGAATATTTGTAAGTAAGGGTGAATGTGTGTTTGAAGGAAATATTATTTGTACTTGTATAAAATGATTGAAGATTGTTCTTGAAAAAGAAATATTGATTTGATATTTAATTTTAAAGCTTAGTTAGTTTTTGTTTTAAAAATGATTTATTTTCTAAGTATTTACATGTTTTCAAAACTTCAAAGGCTTTGAGAAAGTAAAGTTTTCCAATGTTATATTGATTTATTTCTTTCAAGATAGTGTGAATATTTATAAAGGTTATTTTGTGAAAATAATCGGTTTAAAAGGTTTGCAATTGGGAACGAATAGCGAGGCCGAAAATCAAGCTCACATTAGTTCTTCACATCAAGGTGAGAGAGTAGCAACCTTTAGACACAATGGCACCATGGTAATCGTTAGAACGATTTCGACCATCTCAAAAGTCGGAATCCGGGTTACAAGTCAATATACGAGACGACGATTGTGTGTAGAATGTGTTTAGTCATCCTTCTTTGAGACAATGACTCTATTTTATTATCTGATATATTGTGATTATATTATATTATGTGTGCATGAGTATATAAGAAATGTTGTTAAATGATTTGGAGAATGTTGATGGTTATGTTGTAAATATTCTGAAAGAAATGTATGATTTAGAAATGTTGGAATTGATGAGAAATGATAGTTATGGGAATATGAATGAACCCTACGAGCATGATGTATTGCGCTCGAAAGAAGTACGAAATGATTAAATTTTGATAATATGCGATAATGATGTTTGTGTACAGTGATGGTGCATCGTGGCACAATAACTTGTAATTATTTCCCTTTGAGTGACTAATCACGTGAATGAGTGTGCCGTGATTACGTCTTGTGGATCCCACTGTACGATGATGAAGTTTTACTGTGGTCCCTTAGAGGTCGAGGCCCGTTAGAAGCGCGGCTTAGAATGGGTCGACCAAACTTAGGATTAATAAAAGACTTTAAAAGATTAAGATGACTTAAAAGACTTTAGGACCCAATCCTTTCTAACTACGTTGAGAGTGAAGTAGTGGAGAGGAAAGATACTGTATACTTGGAGGTCGGGTATTTCTCCAAGTGGTGATTGCGATAGGGGAGGGCAATGATGGTGATTCGTCAAGAAGCCTAAGAGCACTACCCTAGGTGGAACGATGCTACAGTGATCAAGGGCACCTGCTGGTCGTTGGTCGTGGCGAGGACTGCAACGCGAACTAGGGATAGAGCTGTCCCCCCCTTGAGCAAATCATGGATGATGTAGAGGGAATCCGAATGGGACTAGAAGCCATCGATTATTTTTGATGAACTTATGAATTGATGATTGATTTTATTTTGCTGGCCAACTTGCGTGGTTTCAGCTGGTACGTACCCTTTGGCTTCGATGTCAGCATGGTTAGGACTCCTGTGCATCCCATCTGCTTTCCGAACTAGGACGAGGTTGGATATTGAAGGAGGAGATGTAGCGTGTGTGCTAATTTACCTTTAACCGATAGTTCCATCCCTAATGATTCAATGATGATAGACTTATGGAAGTTGTAGATGGAATTCTTGAGGAATGATAGTATGATAAAGATATAAGACTCAATGATAATAATGATGTGATAAGGATATTATGTTTGTGTTAGTTCTAATGTGACCCCTGGATTAAGCCCATGCCGTCGACGCTTTGCCCGTCTGGTAGCTAACTCTCTATATTCTTCTGCATGTTTCTTGTCTCTGTTCATGATAAATCTATTAGATGGCGGACCGAGTAATTCAAGTGGAAATGTCTCCTTTGGTGGGGGGACATTGGCTTAGAACCGCACATGGATGGATCTGGGAGGGACCAACAAGACTCACAATTACTGATCGAGATCACACACTAAGAGGAGTAGCCACCGATCGTGAAGAAGTGCGATATCGTCTCAGGGATCTTATGCCGGATGGACCTCGGGCTTTTCATGATGCTCCACCCGCTAATCACAATGTTGGTGAGGAGGAAGACCCAGAAGAAGACCCAGAAGAGGAAGAAGATCCAGAAGAGTACTTAGAAATAGAAGAGGACCCAGAGGAAGACCCGGACGAGGATGTGCATGATGATGATTGTAACATCCCAAATTTAATCCCTAGTATAATTGATGATGGGTCAAGCCTAGAGTGAAGGAAATAATGATATTGAGTTAAAAATAGTGGTTTGAAGGCTTGATTTAGGATTAATAACATAGGATATTAGGAAATTCAAAATAAAAGATTTACAACTCTAAACACAAATTCCACCGTTGGATATGAAGATATGATTTTTAGGAAGTTACTCGTCAAATTTGAGCAAGATCAGACGGTGAACGAAGAAGTTATCTAGAATTGAAGAAGGAAGAAAATAGGAGGAAAATAGGAAAATGAATAAATGAGGTACTGGGCAAAAATACTCGAGTCTTTTGGAAAAGACTCCAGTCTTTTGGAAAAGACTCCAGTATTTTTAAGGAAAACACTCGAGTCTTTTGGAAAAAACTCGAGTGTTTTGTGCAGACAGCCTTAAAGACGTGTTTCAGCCAACAATCTCATTCATAACTCAACTTCACTCTCTCTCCTAGGTCACGAACAAGCTCCCATTCTCTCTTCAAATTTCATCTCAAATCATCAAATACACCCATGATAAACCATTAAAAACCAATCCCCATCACTCACCAACATCATCTCTTCCATCAATCTCTCCTATTGTTCTCTTTCAAGCCATGGGTATGAGTTAGGGTTCAAGAGCTTCAACGCCCACTCTTGATTTCTACAATTTCAAGCTCAAAGTAAGTGAAATTCAAGCTTTCCTCCTCATTTCCTTCATGTTATACGAATTTCCCCCATAGTCTCTAACTAATTTTACTTCTTTTGGTTCATGAATCACTTTCTCTCTCCTCCAAGCTTGAAGCTTTCTCTCTCTTGTCGTCCATGGTGGTTTTCAACTCTAGGCCATGGAAGCTTCTCATTTTCTTGAGCTTTGTCAAGAGGCTATGGCATGAATGCTAACTCTTCTTGTTATGGCTATTATATTAGGTTCCTCACTTCTCTCTTGGGTCATAACTCAATTGGTGGCAAGGCTCTCAAGCTTAAAGCAAGTGTAACCGCCTTATCTCTAAGTGTTGAGGTAAGGAGTGGGTATTAGTGAGTATTACCATACTCTGGGGAATAGTTTATAGTATGTATATAATGCTTGCTAAGAGATAGGTGTTAGTATAAGGAATTGGAAACCTAAGTTAGAAAATGATGGTAAATTCTAGAAACGAACCTAGTGTAACTCTACGATGGGGAATAGGAATAATAAATTGATTAGGCAAACCAATAAATTGAACTAGCTAAATGCATGATCTTGCTACTATATGTTATTATAGGTGCTACTTGAGAATAATTTTAAGTGCTAATGTGTAGGATATTTTATGTGCTTATCTGAGTTGTTGCTAATGATTATATATATTTGGTGTATTCTTGATAATTATTGTGAACTGTTCATTTGTTGCTCTAAGTGTTTAAGCGTTGTGAATTGTAATTGTGTTTATTTACTAGATGGTTTATATGAGATGATAGGAATGGCGTGTTTACTATGGTATATTGATATTTGTTGTTTGTTATGATTATTCGGAAGTAGTGAGTATGTTGGCCTTTGACCTGAGGTGACATACTTTGTGAATATGGTAAGTATGTGGGCCTTTGACCTGAGGCGGCATACTTAACATGTGTGAATAGGGTGAGTATGTTGGCCTTTGACCTGAGGTGACATACTTTGTGAAGTTGGTAAGTATGTGGGCCTTTGACCTGAGGTGACATACTTATCATGTATGTATGGGGTGAGTATGTTGGCCTTTGACCTGAGGTGACATACTTTGTAAACTAGGGATGTATGTGGGCCTTTGACCTGAGGTGACATACATCGCAAATAGAAATTGGAAAAATAAAGGAAATGAAAGGGATTGGAAGAAAGGAATGAAGAATGAAAATGGAGAAAAGAAAAAGATACACGAAACATAAGATAGGAAGGTTAGTAGAAGGACATAACGAGATAATTTGGGATGGTAAAGAAGTGTACTAGTAATAATAGGACAATAAGGTATGTAAAACGAATTAATGAGTTAGGTAATTAATGGGTAAAAAGGAAGCGAAAATAGGAGCATAGGTGGTTTTGTCGGATAGGAAAAATGAACAATAACCTAGGAAAAATAATGGAATCGGAATATTGATGCATATTGGTATGAATGTGACTGTTGTGCAATTGATTGAACTATGTGGTAATTGTGTGTGACTTAGTCGGTTATTATGTCATATTGGAAACTGCTTTCCCATTTTATGTGTAATGCTCACTCCTTACTATCTCCACAGGTACTGAGATTGAGCTGGCACAGCCCCCGGCCGAGCAGGAGTACTTTCCCTTACAGGGAGAGTAAGTCATATTAGTAGAGTCGTGTGTCCCGTCCTGACTACTTTTGGGATTTTTGTATATGATGATGATTATGTGTATGTACTGAAAAACATCATTTTGGGGTATAGTCAGGACCACTCCTTGTGGGAAGGGAGTTATTTTGGAGTATTTCATGGAATTTAAATAACTGCTAAAACTTGTATTAGTTTATAATTTTCCGCCGCACTGAAACTCTGATTATGAATGCTTTAATATATGGTTTGGCCCTGATGGCTTTCTGATCTCACTTAAATTATTAAATTAACAGGTTTGCAAGAAAAACTAATTCTTGGAATGTCCATATTACAAAGTAAACTCTGTCCGTTTTGACAGAGATTTTCATAAGTTAAAATGGTATTACTCAGAAAAATTTAAAATCACTATTTTATTATGGGTATTTAAGGGTAATTATTTAGGGTGTTACAATGATTAGTTTATTCCCTAGTGATATTGATCTTTGTTTGTTTGGTAGTCTTGGATAACGGACCCTTTGTTTATCACTATGTTACCCCAGTGGATGTTTTATCTATTTTGTTATTTAGTATTTCGGATATTGGCTGTTAAGCCTAAACAATTTTCATAACGTTGATTTTGGAATTAATCTAAGGATAATTTTATTCCGCATTTTGAAATATTGAGTTTTGGAATGGAATGGATAAGTGGCACTTCACTTTGGTAAATAGAATAAAGTTTGAAAGACTGAGGAAAACCTTTTTATGAACCAAGTCATTAATAAGAGTTAGAAACTAAGTTAATTATGTAACCTTTTCAAAAACTAAGTCAAGTTAAGTAAACCTTTTTGAAAACTAAGTTGAAAAATATTTTGGAAACTAAGTTGATATGTAAACTCACTTTTTAATGATATCATGTAAATGTTTTATAAAAAAAAAATGACGCAAATTTTTAGTGAAAATTCTATTTCCAAATTGGGGTGTTACAACCTTCTCCTCCAAAAGGGTTATTGTTAGAGCCCATGGTTTCCAAAGGATCTTCTCGAAAAAGGTTTTATGCTCGGTTTATTCGACCGAGCTCTGATACCACTTGTTGGAAACCAACAAGCGGCTAAAACAATCATCTAGAGGGGGGGGGGGGGGGTTGAATAGAAGTTGTAAGCGATGATACCAAACTTTCGAATCCGATTGAAAACAGTTCAAAAAATTATCAATTTTAATAAATTTAACAGGTCTTAATCGATTAACCACCAGCTTAATCGATTATTGCCTGACAGGTGATAAGTGCTTAATCGATTAACAGCTTGCCTAATCGATTAAACACTAATTGTTTTCTGAAAAATCGTTTTCAACTAATATCAAGATTCACCACAAACGCAGAAACTTAATCACTAAACCTAGATTGAATCTAATTCAATAACAAACACTTAATTCAATAGAAATTTAATGCTTGAAATTAAAATCCCCAAATCTAACCTAGATTTATTTTCGCTCAATTAATCACAAGATTAAAGAAAGTAAAGCAAGAAATGAACACACGTGATTTTTATACTGGTTCACTCTCTACCACTGAGAGCTACATCCAGTCCTCCCGTTCCGACTTGGGAGATTTGCTTATACTTAGAAAAATCACAAGAGTTAATACAAATTATATAAGAGATTCCTCACTCAAACCTAACCCTTTTCAAGAATGTACCAAATTCTTGAAATCTACCCAATTAACTCTTTGAAGTTCCTAAGCTCCTTCTTGTTGAAGAACGTCTTCAACATCCTTGCTTTACTTTGAAACGTTCAAAGCTAGATGTGACGCACACCCTTCTTTTCAATTCACAAATTGAAAATTCTTCTTTTGTTGAATTCTTCAATACAACCTTCTTGTTGCAAATGATTCAACTAACAATTAAGTATAGTCTTGAAAATCTCAATTTATATCAATAATAGAAACATATGATATTGAATTGAGATTTAGAAGAAGATGAATTTGTTGTGATAGAGATGTGTAAAACAAAAATCAAGTAGTTGGCTTAAAGATGTTAAGAAAGTGTGTAAATTGCTCTTTTGAAAATAATAGCTTGTTACTTTTGACACAATGAAAAATAAAAGCTTTTAAATTAAAAATACATTCTCTTATAACAGCTACTAATCGATTAATACAATGACTAATCGATTAACCATTGCACACTGAATGTTCTTTTTCAAGTTTGACACGAGTTAATCGATTAACCAATATGCTTAATCGATTAACCACTGTAAAAATGGTTAAAAATGCTTTTCTATTTTGTTCACATTTACACCTTTCTTTTTCATAAAGTAAAGAGCCAATCTCTATCAAATTTTAATCTCAATCAACAACATATATAACTAATCAATTAAATTGAGATTAAACAAATCCTAATCTACCACCCACACTCATATGCATAAAAGAAAATTAAAGACTTAAGTACAACATATGAATATGAAATATAAATCTAATAAATGGTAGATAATCTTCTTCTTGAATTTGTTGTTGTGTAGTGTTTGTCTAAATCCATTTGTCTTCATCAAAACTCACTTGAATCTACAGAAAACCTCCCCCACACTACCACTGTCACTAGAGGAAGAAGACTCCTCCACAGGGACACCACCACAATCAGCGGAAGGCTCAACCATTCTAAAAACCCCAGAAACCCAGAAACGACAAAAACCCTCTCAGCACAAACCAGAAAACCAAAGAAGACAAAGATGCAGAAAAGTAAACAATACCTGAAATGTTGAAACAGTGTTGAAGAAAACAGAAGCTTCGGAAAAGGGGGACAAACAACCGTAAAAGAGGAGGAAGAAAAAGTGCTTATGAGAATAACTAGAGAGAAAGCGCAAAAAGGTGGAAAAAGATTGTGAAAAGGAGAAATGAGAGGGAAAGAGATATTTGAAGAGAAGCTGTCTCTTCAGTTTCTCACGAAGCCCAAGGAAAAAGCCCACAACGTAGGGAATGGACATGTGGCAGAAATGGCACAAGGCAGTTGGAAAAGGTTCAAATTTAGAAAAAAAAACGCATTATTTCTGATTTACCTTCCCAAAGCCAGCATAGGAGGGCGTGACGTCACCTCCCGGAAGGAAAAACCCTTCCTATGCTCGTCATAACGGGAAGACCAGAATAACCCTGCCAATACCTTCATAAGCTCGGCACAGACTTTCCGAGCCTCCGCCAGCTTGGGGGGCTTGTGGGGTTATCCGGTAATATCGATAACATCGACTAGTTCTAGTTGGACGAACTCTGGTCGAGCAAAAGACCCCTCTATCAAAATGCCAACCCGACCTCCCACAGGTCGGAAGGGACTTAATTGACCCAACCTTCTATCGGTCAGAAACGTCTTGCTAAGCCCGACCTCCATCAGGTCGGACCCCCCTTACATGGTCGCTAACCGACCATTCGCTCGGCCTCTTCTTGGAGCGTTTCGAGTGGCCCAACTAGGGACGGATGCCACAATCCGACTTCGGGACGCCGTACAGGCCATGTGTCATCCATCCCCAACGACCTTAAACGGGCTAGACATGAGAAGGGACATGCTGAGCTGTCCAAGTTCTAGAACATGCTGCGCTGTCCCAAATATGGAAAGATCCCAAATATTTTGCAAATATTTCCCTGAACCCGACGTCAGCATGGAAACCCTAAAGGGCCTTCCCTTTGGGCCCTATCCGTATGACCCTATAAAAGGCATAATGCTGCCTAGGGCTCAGGTACGTTCTCTCATCCCTAAGCTGTCATTGTAGCACACACTTTGTTGACAGAGGGAGACCCTGGGTATCCCACTGGATATTCAGATATTTTTCCATAAAACCGTCACACATAAACCCTTGATCTCACTCAGAATTTAAGACCACTAGTCATTGGTCTTACTATCTCCTAGGTCAAGGACATTCCCATTTTTCATATCCACTACAGTGTCCTAACAAATCAACTACAGTAAAAATTTATTGAAACTTACGTTTTTTTGAATTTTCAAAAAATGAAATAATAATGTGTACTTATTATTGTTTTTCTTATTGTAAAAATATTAACAAGTTAGTTGAAACAATCGTGAGAAGTGAAATATTTAAAAAATGTTTTTCAGACTATAATAGTTGAGCCTGTTGAGCCTGCAACTGAAAAGCGAGTTCTCGCTTCTCACTATATAAATTACGCACAATTTGGATTCTATAAACAAAACTATACACGTACATGCATTTTTCTGATTAGAAAATTTCGAAATTAATGATGAGATCGTATTTCGAATACATGTATAATTGCAGCTTTAATTTTTTGTTGCATTTATAGCGGCAGCTTTAATGAAAATTATATCATTCTAAAAAATGTAAAAGAAATAAAAAAATTTATACTTTTTCTATTTTGAATTTGATATGGTTGTTTTTCGAGATTCTATTCCATTCATAATCAATACTACTTCTCTATTTAATGTTAATCTTGGGCAATAAACTCAAATAAAAAAAAATGAAGAACTCAAAGATCTACATTCTCTTCAATTTTCTAATTCATTTTTTTAGAGTTTGCAATGCCTTGAATTGTTCTAGTAGTCCACCAAAGGTAATTGATGTTAACCATTCAGGAGAAGGAGGAAGCTTCAAAACTATCCAAAGCGCCATTAAGTCTATCCCACATGCCAACACTCAGTGGACTCACATTAGAATTTCTGCAGGAATTTATAAGTAAGGTTTTTTTTTTTTTTTTTATTTCAAAATAAAATGTATAACTATGTCATGTTAAGCTGAAATTATTGTTATTTAATATGGCTTTAGGTACAAATTATTTGATTTATCGTTTCATTGTTATTATGCAGAGAAACTGTCTTTATAGATAAAAGCAGGCGCTGCATATTTCTTGAAGGAGCTGGAAATTCCTCCACCATCATTCAAGCCGGTAAACATGTCCAAATGGGTAGCAGTGCCACTTTTGCATCATTAGCGGATGATATCATAGCAAAGTACATTACATTTGAGGTGAGTTTAGGATGCAATCTTCAATTCGAGCTAAACACTAATGTCATATATACTTCCCTTCAATCTTATTTACAAGACCCTTTTGTTATTTTTCTCTTTCATCAAGAAATGTAGTTAAACTTGTTAATGACATTGGAAATTTGAAAATTTGATATATTTTTTCAAAACTATCCATATAATTATTATTGAACTCTAAAACGTATTTGAATTAATAGGAGTGTTGGTGGAAAAAGTAATTAAATACTATTGAAAATTGAAATAAGGCCTTATAAATTACCAAAATTAAAAACTAAAAAAAAAAAAGTTTTATACAAGAGATCGGAGAGAGTACTTAACTTGGATTAGAGATTTCTTTATAAATATAATTTTTTTTTAATGTAAATACTTATGCATGTCTCGTGCTTACAGCTAGTATAGTACGTAGTCACGTACAAGTGGTGTATGATTAACTCAAGTAGTTAATATATTCCTTTGCCACTTAAATAAAATTATAAAAAATAATAAATAACAATTAAGTAAATAAATCATTAAAAATTACATAAAAAAACATAACTATCAAAATTCTTACATTCCAATCAAGGTGGATAATTAATAAAGCCTAACATAGTTAATACTGAATACTTCAAGCATAAAGTCAGATATTTGACTCCTACCTCCTACCGTGTATATGGAAAATGCTTCGTAATAAGAAGCTGTATGTATGCACTTCGGTGATCTCTTCATCCAAAAAAAATTAGTCTTTGATTAACTTAATTAAAAATAATTAAAGCATGGTGGACTAGTTAAAACAATAAAAATACTTTTAATACTTATACAACATTTATTTAATATAATAATATAAAAACGTTCACCTTAAAGTGATTTTTCTTCTTAATTTGATATAATAATCATTTAATGCTATAGGTGAGTCAATTTTCAAACTGAAACATTTTGGAGCAATCGATTTTAACAATTTTATGAACTCTTCAATGTTATACAAAACAACATAAATATTGAAATCTTAAAATTTTGACATTTTTGTAAATTTTCACATTTTTGTAAATAATAAATATTCAAATTATATTTAATTGATTACTCATTTAATGCTATTGGTGTAGCCTCTTTTAGTATATAAATCATTTAATGTTATAGGTGATTGATTTTGCTAATTTAAATATTTTGCAGCATTTTATTGGAATAGTGCAGCTGATCTGCTGATTTTAAGAGTAAATTTTTGAACTTGAACATTAGAAAACAAGTTAAATATTACCTTCGTCCTTTAAACAATAAGACATTAAAAATTAATGGATCATCGTATTTTTTTTCTTTTGAGTAATTAAATATGTCTTTCTTCACTTATTCAATCAAGGATATAATATTTAATTTTTAATATTTTTTATTTATTATTTTTACTTTAAATTGGGACAAATATTTTTACATTTTTTAATCAAAATAATTTGACGGGGGATTACTAAAATCTTAAAATTTTGTTATTTTTATAAATAATAAATATTTAAATTATATTTAATAGAATAATCATTTAATGCTACCGGAATAGCCACCTTTAGTGTATATTGTATACAATATATCAAACCCTTGCGTGGTACGGGTTTAACTTATAGATTAAGCATTTTATGTATTTAATTTATTAGACATACTTTAATTTGGAAGTATGTATTTTTATTAGACTTACATTTTTTCTCTATTTTTTTATTAATATTTTTCTTTCATGCACTCTCTTTTACTTATATATATATATGTTAATATTAATATTAATATAAATATAAAATAATTATTGTGCGTAAGTGAATTTTAAATTTGTAAGAAAATTTTATTATTTTATGTATTTAATACAAAAGTGTGTGTGTGTCTATATATATATATATATATATATATATATATATATATATATATATATGGGGGGGCGGGGATATATATCATTTTTCATGAGTCATTTTGCTAAATGAAATCTTTTGGAGCATTGAATAGGAATAGTGCAGTCGATTTTTACAATTTCCAGAACTCTTCAACATAAGAAAAAAGGTTAAATTTTACAATTTTTATAAATAATGGAGAAAATATAAATAAAGAACCCACAAGTTTATTATATCTTCAACTTTATTATTATAAGAAAAAAAAATCATTTCATATACTTTTATCAGAACAAAACTAACCTTGGATTTTTATTTTTGTAGGTAAGAACGTGGAGTTTTTTATTTTTTTACTATTAGTGACTTTTGATAATCTCGAAATATGATTGACTATCTTAAACTCATTTGATAAATCATTGAACAATTGCATACGTGGAAGTCTGTCACATTATTAATTTTTTGTTAAAAATATGACTAATTAATACCAAAGAACAAAACAAAACAAACAAAAGGCTCAAAGCTAAGCAAGCCCAAACTAGGCAGCAGCAGCTTCAGCCTAATCCAAGAAAACACCAATAACCGGTTACACTAATTGATTACAGAAGACAAACCCAAGCTATTAAGAAAGTTCCTATCTGCATTTAATTTCCCTCTAACCCTCAAGCCTATGATTCTAGTCTTCACATCAATCTCAATTCTTCTGATTACCTCATCAACAGGCCAACTAATCTTCTTGAAAATCCTCCAATTTCTAGCAATCTAGATATAGTAAATTGTGGTTGCAACGAAGGCAAACAAAGTCCTTCTTCTAACACCATTGTACTTTACAATATGCACAATCCATCTAGACGACAGTCTAATTCGAGTAGGCATCCTTGTCCAAAACTTATCACCAATCACCTTAATGACTTGATGAGAAAAGGAGCATTCAAAAACAAGTGATCAATTGATTCATTTTCAACTCAGCAAAGCTCACAAGTACCATCAGGAATAATGACTCTAAGCTTCATAAGTCTGTCCTTTGTAAGAATTCTTCTTCTCGTGATCAACCAATTCACAAAATACTCCAAATGAAGGACGTAATTGGCATCTTCTCTTTTTGCTGAAACAACCAGAGATAACCAGATTGAGTTGAATAAATACCATCTTTAGTTTGATTCCAGACAACACTAGTGAATCCTGTTTTCATCCTATCTTTTATCTTAAGCAACTCTCTCATATGCCAAGAGGCATTTGAATGGCATACATACTCCCATATACTGCAATTTTTCAAATAATAACCATCACCCATCTAATCCAAAGGCTATTAGCCTATTACTATTGCAAGCCAAATCATACAGCTGTTTTGCCACTACAGCCTGATTCCACACATCTATCTCCTTAACTGCCAAACCATCTCTGAACTTGTCTTGACAAATATCCATCCAACTCACCTAACAAATTGTCTTCATGGAATTACCAGATTTCCACAAGAAAGATCTACAATGACTCTCTATCTGTCTGATTATGCTCTTAGGCAGGGCATACACCTGAGACCAATAGACAAGAAGAGAAAGAAGAACTGAATTGATCAACTGAAGTTTGCCAGCATAGCTGAGATGTCTTGTGGACCAACATCTTAGTCTTGCAACAATTTTATCAAATAACTCATGGCAACCTAACACAGACCATCTGTTAGGTGAAAACTGAAAAGGGATTCCAAGATACCTCACAGGGAAATTTCCTTCACTAAAACCAGAACTCTTCCCAAGCTCCTTCTTTTGATCCAGCGACAAACCTCCAAGAAAATTTTGGGATTTTGACTTGTTTGCTTCCCACCTTGATGCATCATTGAAGACTTTCAACACATTAAGCACATTGTTGATTGAATTTTTATCAGCCCTACAAAAGATCATCAAGTCATCAGCAAAACAAATGCTTGTAATCTTCAACTTCTTACATTTTGGATGATATATGAAATCAGGACTCTGGACTCTGAGCAGGAACCATTAACAATCTTGTCAAATACTCCTTTATCATCACAATAGTAGAGGAGACATTGGATCTCCTTGCCTCAAACCTCTGGCACCTTGAAAATAGCCAGCTATCCCCCTATTAAATGCTAAAGAAAAAGTTATTGTGGTAACACAATTCAGTATCTAGTTTATAAACTGAGGGGGAAATTGAAATCCGTTCAACACTTCTCTTAAGAAATCCCAATCAACACTATCATATGCTTTCCTAAGATCAATTTTGAGCATGTAACTAGGGGTACAGTTCTTCCTGTTATAAACCCTCAACAATTCATGGCTTAAAAGCACGTTATGAAAGATTGAACTTGCGGGCTTGCAGCCACAAAAGCATTCTGATTCTTATTCACAAGTTTATCCAACACCAGAGCAAGTCTATTACAAATGATCTTAGAAATACATTTATAAATAGAGTTGCAACAAGATATTGGTCTATATTCACTAGCATTATTAGGATAGTCTTTTTTAGGAATCAGAGTAATTAGTGTAGCATTCACTTGCTTCAGTAAGTAACATGAAGTGAAGAATTCCTTTACGGCTTTGATAACATCCTTTCCAACAATAGACCAACTAGCTTTGAAAGGATCCACTTACATATCCATCTGGTTCAAAACACTTATACTTGTCAATACTGAACATGGCTTCTTTGATTTTGCATCAGAGATTGATGCCAACAAACTTATTTGGTCATCCAAGGACAACTTATATCCAGCATTAAAGACAGTCTGCATAGCATTTGTTCACATTCTTCTCTTTTCACCAAGCATATTCTGATAAAAGCTTATAAAATGCTCTTTAATCTCATTCTGATCTGTACACACATCACCAAAGGCATTTCTTACACTTGAAATCCTATTCTTCCTTTACTTATGTTTAATGGCAGCAAAGGAGAAAGAAGTGTTCTGATCCCCATTCTGAATCCAATCAATTTTTTCTTTCTACCACATTATTATTATAGATTAAAACCAAATTTTTTTTACATTTCAAGATTAAAACCAATGAAAAAATTTAGGGGAACCAAAACTAAAAATCATTAAGTTTTTAAAAAACCAAAGATATATTTAAATCTAAAATAAAACCAAGTTGACCAATGTTGAACTGAATTGCTCAATATCCCAATTCCCAAGACAATGTTGGGGTAAATGGTCAATCATAAAACAAACTTCAAAGTCATTATTTTGGACTTGGACCAAAATTGATGATGAAATCATGCTATATATTAAATCAAAGTGACAAGTGGGTGTAACCCACATGGTAATGTATCAAGTTTTAAGACTTGGAAGTTGGAAATCCCGGGTTCGATCCTTGACGCCACCATTTGGTGAATTTAAATCTCCTTCTCCTATCCCCGTAAAAAAAAAATACTTTGCCTATAAAAAAAAAGTGACAAAAATGAAAAGAATCCAAATCCTTTATTCATTTTACACATTTTTATTTTCTTATTATTAATATTATTATTACTACTACTAATAATAATAATAAGGGTCTTGTGAGGGCACTTGTTAAGGTTATTAGATATAGAAAAAAGTCTTAAGTCCACATTTATCACTTTTTGGAAAACATAAAAAATCACATTTTTCAACAATTTCTATTTATAATTGGTTCCTTAAAAAGTGTTTTTATGACACTTGTTAGGATTTGCCTAATAATAATAATAATAATAATCATAATAATAATAATATTATTATTATTATTATTAAAATGACCTATTGGCAACTTTACCATGTTTGTTAGTTTACTAATCCATTTTTAAAGTTTAAGCATGATAACACTTTTCATTTAATCAAAGAGTTTTAATAGGTCCTAAAATCATTTTTATTATATATATATATATATATATATAAACAATCGCTCCTAATAAGTACGGGTGTAAAAGTGTTCACAAAATAATTTTTATATATCAATCGCTCTTAATAAAAGATATGAAAAACTTATTATTGTTGTTTCTTTCTGATTCTTATCCCAATTAGAAGTTTGCATTATATATTTTGGGGTTTGGAAAAAAAATATTTTTATGGTTAAAATCAAATATTTATGCAGAACACATATAACAGTCCATTTAGTACACAAGTTAATGAACGGGTACTTCCAGCATTGGCAGCTAAAATTGAAGGTGATAGAACTGCTTTCTATAATTGTTCCTTCAAAGGGGTGCAAGATACCTTGTGGGATCGTTCTGGACACCATTATTTCCATAATTGCTACATTCAAGGTGCCGTAGATTTTATATTTGGAGATGGTCAATCCATGTATGAGGTAATATATATGCATAAATATTCAATATCAAAATCATATTTGTAATTCTTTCTTCCATTATTGTTGGCTCATATCTATCTTCAATTGAAGTTTTTACACTTTCGTCTAGATTTTATCTGTTATTTATATCATATTTAGCTTTTAAATACATCCTTATTTAAGCAGAAAAGTGTTATCAACTTTACAATGGGGCCTATAGGGCGTGATGGTACTATAACGGCTCAAAAGCGAGAAACTATCAATTCCCCAACTGGATTTGTGTTTAAGGAATGTTATATAACTGGGATCAATGGGAAGGCTGAACTTGGAAGAGCTTATGGACCATACTCCCGAGTTATTATTGCCAATTCGTATCTTTCAGATGTTGTTCGGCCTGAGGGTTGGTCTTCTTGGAATAAAACAGTGTACGTTCTTTTGGATTTTTAACATGTATTATATTGTGCAGAATAATGTTTTTATTTGTCTCACGTAACATGTTACAATTTAGGGAGGATAATGTTTGTGATAGGTAAGCAAAAGTTTATATCGATGTATTACAAACGAAGAGGGGAACAAGTTACTCAGAGTAACTCTAAGTTACTCCCAATCACACACATCCTATTTAGTTATAAAATATTTCTATCATACAACCAAATTTTTAATGGTTGCACAATAATCCTGAATTGAACTAATGGTTGTTGGACAAGTCAGTTAAGAAATTCATGTAATTACCACGTCAACTCTAAGTCACTGCCATGTCAACTTAGATTAGCTGATTTGTCAAGTATTCATTGATTTTTTTTTTGGTTAAGTAACACTTGTCAATTAACTAATTGGTGTCATGTGTAAAAAAAAATGATTTTAATGATATTTTTAATAAAATTTTCTTATTATGCTATGTGCCACTTAAAGAAAAAATTAACTAAAATGACTGATTTGTTGGATGGCAATAACTTACAAAACTTATTTAAAAAAAAATTAAGAAACTGATTTATAACTTAAAAATAATTTAAAGATAATGCAATAGTTTTGCCTAGATTTAATTAAAATGAAGGAACGTGATTGGTAGTAACTGTAAAGAGTTATTGTTGGAGTAACATGTTCCCTCCTTGTTACAAAATATATTAGTCTTTTTGTTTTATGATCGAATATTGACATACCATATACATCCTACGACTTTGAATTTCCAGGGAAGATATTACGTTTGTGGAAGTGAACAACACTGGACCAGGGGCAAACAATCCTAACCGTGTGAAGTGGATGAAGCATCTTGGCAAAGCTGAGCTCAACCATTTCTTGAATATCTCTTATATAGACCAAGATGGATGGATTGCCTTACAGCGTAGTGATAATAGTTTTTAAGGAATACAATCTGTAATTTTTTTAGTCTGGAAATATGACGCAGTTTTATATGTTTGCTTTGTAACAAATAATAAATAAAAGAGTTAATTATGTCAGAAGTCCCTTAAGTTTGGGGTACTTGATATCATTTTTTTTTCGATGTCTGACTCCCCGAAGTAACTTCGGGGTTTGTCATATACCTCTACTATTAATTCTGGCCAATTTTGCTGACATGTAACATCGAAATCCTGGTCAGACACAAGAGGTTGGTCATGTGGTACCGCGTGACGTCACATGGGCGAAAACGACCTCTTTCTTCAATCTTTTTTTTCTTTTTTTATTTAACTAAAAATATAAAAATATTAAGTTTTTTAGGTTTTTAATTTAAAGAAAAAAAATCTTCGCTCACGGGGCACCACGTACCTAACCTCCTGCGTCTTACCAGGATTCCGATGTTACATATCAGCAAAATTGGTCAGAATTGGTAGTAGGGGTATATGACAAACCCAGAAGTAACTTCAGGGAGTTTGAAAAAAATAAGAATAAGGGTATCTGACAAAAGTACCCCAAACTTCAAGTACTAGTGACATAATTAAGCCTAAATAAAAATAAGAAAATAAAAGTTTTATATAGTTAAGATTTAATTAATGACCACGTCCCTAACTACTTTAACTTTCGTAAATTGATCTGCAACATTAGAGGTTATAATCATTTCCTTGAACTATATATTATTTCGTTTACTCCTTCCGTCTCGTAAGAAGGTATCTTCAAGCTCAAAGAAGAGTGTGTGTGGAGGGGAGCATGCCCAAGACCTCAAGCTACGGTCAAGAGAACCAAGAAACAAGCATCAAAAAAGAAGACTTGCCCCTCAAGAAAAGAAAGAAGATTGCACATGAATTCCTGAATCATCATGACTCCTTTTGAGAAACACTTTTATTTTTCTTGTTTTGGTTGAAACTTGTTTTAAGTTTTGGTTTGTAATAAGGGCCCAAGTTAAGCCCAACACTTTATGTTGTTTTAAGCTAGTTTTTTTTTCCTAAGTTGGGGAATTATTTTTTGACCCACCCCATTAATTAGTTAACCCACTTTTTTTGTTTAAGACTCTATTAACCTTACAATAATATAAACTACCCAAAATACCCATCTTTCTCTTATACACAGAAACCTATATTTTTTTTCTCTTCTCTACAACAACCTTTTCCAATATTCATCAACCCAAAACCCCTTTTCTCTTCCACCTTTCTTCCGTTGCAAGTAATTAATAAACATTCATTAAGAGGTAATTCTATGATCATAAACTTGATTCATTATGCTTATTTTTGTATCATTACGGGTTTGAAGTGGTTAATATTAAGCAAACAATATACATGCCGTTAGTTTTTATAGGAAATTAGTTTTTATAGGAAAATCGTGGTTCTGCCATCATAAATCGAAACATCATTCATATGTAAAGCACGTTTTGGGTTCAGCGAGGGTGTTATTTTTCTGGAGAAATAACACCCTCGCTGAGGGTACAACGAGAGAACAAATTCATGCTCTCGCTGCATCCTCAACGAGAGCATGAATTTGTTCTCTCACTGTACCCTCAGCGAGGGATTTTTTTTTAATATATATAATATCGCTGCATAAATTATTAAAATTAAAATTGAGATTAAAAAAAATATTATATTGATAAATATTTCATTCATTAATTAAAATTAAGATAAGAAAACAACTTTACATATTGGATATTGATGAGCATTATTTTTTTTAAGGGATAATGATGATACTCGTTGAGGAATTAGATATAATAAAACGTGATTAAAAAAATATTTTTTTTTTCAGTTATATTTAATTTGTTTTTCTAATTATTTATTCATTGCATAATTTTAATTATTTATTTAATGTTTTAAAATTATAATAATATTTATTAATTAATTATTTAAATTTATATAAAATTTTTGTTATTATATATTTTATAAAAATATCAAGACGTTACTTTTTAGGATTCAAAAACTTTAAATTAATTTGAATTCATCCATCCGTGTTATGATATATTTGACTGCATCAATTCTCATATATAGAAGATTTGAATTTGTTTATGTTATGATGTTGAGATCAGATAAGATATATAACATTATAATGTTGATTTAAATTTTTTATTTATTTTTAATATAATTTTATTTTATTATTATTTAATTTTAACTTATTATTTAATTTTATTTTGATTTTAGTTATATTTTTTAAATTATTTTATTTTATTTTATTTTGAATTTTTTAATTTTATTATTTATTTTTTTTTTAAATTTTAACAGTTATTTGTGTTCGCAGCTTAATCATGCAAGACAACAACGATGACGAGATGAATCATAGTGCACCGGTGGATCATGAAGAGGTCGAATATCCGGATTTTACTAGTGCGTTTGAGACTGACATGGTTTTCCCTGATTGTGAAGCCCCGGTGAAATGGGTTCGTGAAGTTGCATATTCACAGGGACATGTTCTAAGGATCCTTAGGTCTGATAGAGGAGGAATGGGCCAGAAGCAAAGGATTACACTATGTTGTGAAAGGTTTGGCATATACAAACCAAAAAATGAGAAGTTCGAGTATGTCACCGGCTCAAAGAAGAGAAATTGTCCGTTCAAGGTTCATGGTAGACCACATTCGTCACTCGGAGGGTGGAAGGTAAGAGTATCTTGTGGCTCCCATAACCACGATAAGTGTGAATCATTCATCGGGCACTCTTTCCCCGGAAGACCTACGCCTGAAGAGTATGAAAAGATCATCACTATGACGAAGAATGGAGTGATGCCGAGACAGATACTGGCCACATTGAAGGAGGAAAACCCAAATAATTGCACTACATTGAAGCAAATTTACAATATCCGCAATAAATGGAGAAGAGAGGTCAGGCGTCCGAGAACATAGATGCAGCATCTTTTGAAGACTTTGAGGGATGATGGTTATGACACTTGGTACAGAAAGGACGAGACCACAGATATTGTGAAGCAAATTTTTTGGGCTCATCCAAAATCTGTTTGTCTTTTGATTTCGTTTAATACTGTGCTCATCGTGGACAACACCTACAAGACTAACAGATACAAATGGCCGTTGCTTGAGGTGGTCAGGCAAACATCTACAGAGAAGTATTTACTATTGCATTTTCTTACATGGAGGCGGAGAAGTATCCAAGCTTCGTATGGGCATTAGAACAAGTGAAGAGATTGTTTAAAGATGATGATGACATGCCCAAGGTGATTGTCTCTGATTTTGAAGCTGCGTTGGTGAAAGCAATCCATACCGTTTTTCCATCTTCGGCGCATTTGTTGTGTCAATATCATATTAAGAAGAACGTGACAAAACATATGAGGAATTATGTTCGTAATCTCGATGATGTGCCGTCACTTGAGAATCTTTGGGCCAAGGTAGTCCATTCCAAGGATGAGGAAGACTATAAAGCTTCATTAAACCGATTTCGGAAATTGAGTTGGAAGGCGATTGGTCTTTTTGAATATGTGAATGAGACTTACTTGGCCGAACAGAAAGAAAAATTCATTGATGCATGAACAAGTAAACATATGCATCTTGGTAATACTACAACAAACCGGTAAGTTTTTTTTACTTAATTTGGCATGTTGTATTAATTTGTCATGATTCTTCCATGTGCATGCGAGGTTGATAGATACAGGAAAAGTGGTAAACCTATTCCTTTGACGGCAATTCATGGTCATTGGAAGATTCTATCATTCATCAATACAGGCAAGAAAGAGGAGCTATACATCGACCCAACTCCTTTGATCGAGGAGTTTTGGCGAGTATTTAATGGTACCAATGATGTAGGAAAGAAGATTTTGACGGACAAGTTTCGAGAGGTTAACAATTTATATTATTACAATTTTTTGATTTTAACATTTTTTTAATATTATCAATTTTTTAATGTTAACAATTAAATTTGTTTTGTTTAGGTTGTGGATCCAACAACTACCTCATTGTTGCCACCAAAAGAAAAAGCAAAGACAAAAGGGCGTACAAGCGATCATGAGAGATCAACAAAGCGTGATCCATCGGGATGGGAATATGCTGAGAAAGAATCAAAAAAGGCTTCACAAAAAGCTTCTCAACAAAGCTCTCAACAATCCCCCAAAAAAGATCCTAAAGCTTCCCAAAAATCCTCCAATAATCCTCCAAAAGCACCTCCAATGCAAAGCTCTCAAAAATCCTCCAAAAGTAGCTCTCAACAAGCAAATGTGAGATCTCGGTACTTAGAACAATTTCCCTCCTGCATGCAACAATATAACGATCAAATTGTTGATGTGAGAGCAGATGAGAATTGTGGTTTTCGATCAATTAGCTTGTATGTGTACCAGTGTAAGGATTCCTATATGCTTGTCCGGAATGATCTTATACATGAGATGAAGCAACACAAGGAAATGTACCTTCAGCTGATTGGGACCGATGATTATGACGTTGTGTTCAAATCACTACATGTGGGCAACATTGGCGCTGTTCCTGAAGATAAATGGTTGACTTTTCCAGCATTGGGGCATGTCATTGCTAACAGGTATAAAGTGTCTCATCTTTTAAGTTGTATCATCATATGAGAGATTGTTTTACAAATTTACCGTATACTAACTTGATGCATGGTATTGCTAACAGGTACAATGTGGTCCTTGTTTCGATGGCTCGTGATCTGAGAGCTTGTGTTACGTTTTTACCATACACTAAAGCACCTCCCATGCATGCAAAACTTTGGGTTATCGGGCATGTCGATATGTGCTGTTTGTTGGACCCTAATAGTAAGGCAAATCATTGGGTTCAAGTTTTATTGAAGGAAGGATCACCATTACCATCTAATGATCCTTCTTGGAAATATCATTTTGATGAATCTGGGGCTCCGTGGGGTACCATATTTTACGATCGCTTTGCATTATTTAAAGATTTAATACCTCCTTCAACGTGGGACGGTGCTGTACATGATCTTTCTGATGATTAATATAAATTCCTATTTAATTTTTATTAAATTTGTGGACTTTTAGTTATTATAATTTAATTTTTATTATTTTTTGTATGGTTTTAGTTTAATTATATAATATTAATCATAAAATATTAAATGGTTTTTTGTTCCAAACATTAACATTTAAAAATGGATAATCAAATAATTGAAGCTATATAATAAAATAAAATCACCACAAATTTATAAAACATAAATTCAAATAAATCAAAAGTCAGAAAACGGCGAGAGACAACTCCGACTCTCGCCGTTGTCTACCCCTAACCCTTCCCCTAACCCTACCCCTAACCCTTCCCCTAACCCTACCCCTTCCGCTACCCCTAGTCGTCTGCACTACATGTGTCATCTCTTCTGTGAGAGGTGTCACAGCCAACCGATGGACCCTCCTCAACACCTCCAGATAAGGTTCCGGAAGCTGCGACGACAACAACGGCTCCAAGCTCTGCGATTGTTCAGCAAATCTCCGTTGAGCTCGAGCCTACAAATGTAAGAAAACATCAATAAGTAAATAAAACGAAAATTTAATATAATATTAATATAGCTTACAAGTAATGAATGAACTAACCAGCAAGGTAACTTCAGGACGATCCACCCTGATCGAGGTGCGTAGGAGAAAAGGATGGAAAAATCTATGTACCCAATCATAATAGTGAGGATCACATTCACCATCGTAGGTGACGCGACCTCCTCTCGTATCATCGTCCAGAAGATAGAGGTGCCACTCCGCAAAACTCTGATCAATGGCTGAGGCAGGGGGTCTTCCCACAGGTGGATTCATCGGAATCCTCTGAACGTATCCAAACTGACGCAACACCCTGTCAGGCAGATAAGCCCTACGCATCATGCCACAGTGGATAAATCCGGAGTAGAAAGCTACCTCCTGGAATGGGCGGACATCTCGGTGCTCGGGGTCATACGGCTGCCGTACAACCTGATCAGTAGTGAGCCTCTCTAGAAACATACGATACGTGTACTCCGAGTGTCGCACGGACTGCTGAGGACTCCACCTGAAGATCCGAGACATGGTCTCATCATAATCACTTGACAGTATAGAACATGGACCAATGGTTGGAAAATGGTCCAGTATCCATGCCTGCAAATAAACCATCAATTAATTAATTTAAATAATGAATTTAAAAAAACATAAGAATATAATAAATCATTATGAATATAAATAAAATGATGAATATTATTATGAATCAAACATTATGAATTCGTATTTGTTTACCTGCAGCAAAGACATGTAGCCGGCCAAGGAGACCTTATTCGCCTTGCTGACGAAGGACAGGTGATCATATAAATATGCCAGTGCACTAGCCCCCATGCATATTCATCAACCACGGTGAGGTCCTCCAAAGCGTACAGCAGGTGACAGCCAACAGAGTTGTTCGTCTTATCTGCGAACAATGTGCTACCCACCAGGTAAAGCAGATAACATCTGGCCGCAATATCAAATCGTCGGATCCCAACCGCTTTGTTGTACACCACCTTCAGCGTGCTAAACCTTATAGCACCAGTCTTAATCTCCATCGCCTCTGTGGTAGCCTCAGTCTGACCCATACCAAGCATCTCAGTCATCAGCAAAACTGCCTCCGCCTGGTTGGGTTTATCCCAACTGATCAAATGCCCAGCCACCGGGATATGGAGGATACATGGCACGTCATCCAGCGTGATAGTCATCTCCCCACATGGGAGATGTAACGTGTCGGTATCCTCGTACCATCTATCCACGAATGCCCCGATCAATCGCCTATCCACTACACTGTAAGATGAAGAGATCAATGGAGCCAAGCCGGATGCCTCGACGATTTCCCGCACTTGCTGTGGCACGACATCTAATAACGGAAAATCGAATGTGTGGTTGTGGCATCGGTTTAAGATACGATCCTGCACAATTTAAATTAAGAGAAATTAGTAAAACAAATAAATATCAATTAATTAAAGAAATAGATAAAATTAAATTTAAATTATTTTTTGGTCTCGTTACAAATACTTACCCGTCCTTGCCATATAAGCTTCGCCTGATGCTCGCCGTATGACCTCAACAGCGAAGTATCCTGATGATCCTCATAGAGGGTCTCGGTCTCTGTATCATCGGCACCATCATCACCATCTGAAGAAGAGGGATCAGGAGCGGCATGGGAAGGTCCTCCTCACTTCATCCGTCGCCGTCTACCCGACGCTGTCAAATACTCTCTCATCATGGGCATGTCATCGTCATCCCCGTTGCCAGTGACAATTGCGTTCTTCATCCTCAGCATCTGGAATTGCAAAATACAATGTCAAAATAATAAAATATAAAATGCAATAAAACAAATAAATAAAATAAAATAAATGCAATATCCAAAACTTAAAGAAAAACAAAAGAAATTAAATAAAAATAAAAAAGTTACAATTAAATAATAATCAAGAAAAGCAATAAAATAAAAATTAAAAGTTAAAATTAAATAATGATAAAATAGAATAAATAAATATTAAAAATAAATAATAAAATAAAATAAATAAATTAAAAAAATACAATAAAATTAAAATAAAAATTTAAAATTAAATAATAATACAATAAAATAAAAACAATATTAGCAATAAATAAAAAAATATAACAAATAGATTAAAAAAATAAAAAAATAAAAAAAATGTTAAAATTAAATAATAATAAAATAAAAAATATAAAAATAAATAATTAAATAAAATAAATAAATTAAAGTTTTTTTTATATAACTTCAAATTATTAATTTTATAAATATTAATATTATTATAAAATAAAAAAATTAAGATAAAAAGTTAAAATTAAATAATAATAAAATAAAATAAATAAATAAAATAAATAAAAAATATATAAAAAATAAATAAAATTAAAATCAAATATTTATAACAGTTATTGACCCCAAGCATAATATTTAATTTTTTAAATTAACTAATATTTATCCTATTTCTTTTTTTTTTTCAAATCAACATTATAATCCTATCTTATCTGATCTCAACATCATAACATAAACAAATTCAAATCTCATATATATATATATATATATATATATATATATATATAATGAGCCTTACAATCTTAATCTTTATGAAGCCAAAGAGGACATTGAATTAGCCTATATAAAGGTTATCATAATATGTCTATTTTTATAAATATATATTTTGGTAAAATATATAATAACAAAAATTTTATATAACTTTAAATAATTATTTTTATAAAAATTAATATTATTAAAAAATAAAAAAATAACACCCTCGTTGATGGTGCAGCGAGAACAAAATCATGCTCTAACTGCACCCTCAGCGAGAAAAATAACACCCTCGCTGACCCATAAGCGAGGGAACCCTAAAAATGGCAAATTCGTAACTGATACACAGCAGACACGATTTTAACAAACTAAAACCTATAAATCAGTTACAAACTCAAATAAAACTTGCAATAAATAACTATAAACAATAAACAACAAAAAACAATAACTATTAACCAAGATTTCTAATAACATTGTTCAATTTTAAGCAAAAAACCAAAACAAAATTGAAAGCTCGTAGAAGGGAAGGAAAGCATGATATCTTACCTCGATGGTTGCGGTTTGGCCTGCGGTTGTGTGGTGGAGGAGGTGCTGCAGGAGGAAACTTGAACCGTGGAGTGCAGACTTGAACCGCCGTGGAGTTGCTGGCCTGCGGTGGAGGAGAGTGCGGATGGAGGTTCTGCCGGTTCTGCTGGTTCGCTGCCGGTTCTGCTGGAGGAGAGTGAAGATGAATATATATGAGAGGAAGGAGATGGAGTTTTGCGTGAGCACTGAGCAGAGAGGAAAAAGTTGCTTAATATGAAATGAATGAGAGGAAGTAGATGAAACCGTGTATAAGAGGAAGGAGACGAAACACTGAGCAGAGAAGAAGGAGTTGAAAATGAATATGAGAACTGAGCAGAGAAGAAGGAGTTGAAAGGAAGGAGATGAAATCGTGAACTGAGCAGAGAGAAAAGAGTTGAAAAATGGTTATGGGTTATTAAGAATGAAGAATGTGAAAAAGGTGAGAGAGAGGAAGGAGATGTGATTTGAATTTGAAATTTGAAAAGTGGAAGAAGGGGAGGGATAAGGATGGAATAAGAAGGGGGTATTTTAGGATTATAAAAAATTTGTAAGGTTGTTATGGGATTTTCATTTAAATAAGTGGGTTAACTAATTAACAAGGGGGGTCAAAAAAGTAGAGAAGGCTTGGGCGTGCACAAGTAAAGACCAAGTGAAGTTAGAAGAGTTTAGTAAAGAGAAGAAAGTTGAACTCTTGATTTTCTCCTCTTCACGGTTACATATGGTTTAATGCAAGAGAGAAGATCATCACTAACACCTTGTTTGTTTCAAGAGAAAATGAGTAGAAAGAAAATGGGAGGAGAGATTTTGGAGAGAAAACTTCATTTTCCCTTGTTTGGTTTAGGAGAGAAAATGGGGAGAAGAGAAAAAACACATGAGACCCACAAAAAAAGTTTTCTCTCCCCAAATGAAGAGATTTTGGAGAGAAAACTGTGATTGACATGTAAAATTACTCATATGTTCTTCACTTGTCCATTTTACTTCATCTTTTTTCTTTAATTTTTTAATTCTTTAATTGAAAAAAAATAAAACATTTTTATTTTAATAAAAAAACTATTTTTATAATATTTTGGATTCGAAAATTTTATTATGTAATAAAGAATTGAAGTAAAAAAAATATCTTTGACCATATGAAATATAGATATATATGAAAAATTAAAAAAAATTATTTATATTTTTGAAAATAATGATGTAATTGTCTTTTGACAAATTTATTATTTTCTCTCTTCCCACTTTTCTCTCCAACCAAACGAAAGGAAAGAAAACTCAACTTTTCTCTCTTTCCAATTTCTTCACATTTTCTCTCATACCAAACAACCATAAAATCTACTCATTTTCTCTCCATAATCCCTCTTCCCTATTTCTTTCTTCTCATTTTCTCTCTTCCTATTTTCTCTCCGTTAACCAAACAATGATGTCAAAATAGCCTTCAATGAAGCCTTCAAACTCGATGAAGCCTTCAATGAAGCCTTCAAACTCGAGTTCAAGAAGAAGCATGATGTCAAGATAGCCTTCAATGAAGCCTTCAAACTCTTTCATGATGTCAAGATAGCCTTCAATGAAGCCTTCAAACTCGAGTTCAAGAAGAAGCATCAAATTGGGAATTACAAAATTAAGTTTAGGAGTTACCAAATTTAATAAGCTTTTATGACACTTAAGCTTGATTATTCTCCTAAGCCTTACTCGAATAATCAATGAAAGTGAAGGGGTTTTGTAGATCTTCTACAAATTGCAATCCTTGTGAATGAATGAACTAGTTTTGAAGCCTTAAAAAAAACACTTGAGAGAGCTTGCTTTCCTCTTTGTGCTTGGAGCATTCGGTCATATCAAGGGTTCTCACTCTTGTGTGGAGACCAAAGGCATATCAATCTCTTGATTGTGTGGTGCCCTCTCTTTTGTTCTTAGGTAATTCAAGACTCATTCTCTTCTTATTTCTTTCATTCGAATGAAAACTGAATTTGTTATATGATGCTGCCTTGATTTCTTTTAAGACAATCCTTAGGACTAAGTTTCATTTCAATTTGGTTGCATTCCGTTGAAATCAAACCACAGGTTTATTAATCATATTTCCTTCATCAACTCCTATCATTTCTGGCCTTGATGTGTTAAATCAATTGCTCTCAAACCCTAGGCTCAAAAATTGAATGAATTGCATCAAGAATCCCTTAGGTTCATAAGCCATAGCCCTTAGCCTCCTTAGTCTTTGAACATGCATCCTCCTTGATAGTCATCACTTTTTCCATTCTAGTTCAGCCACAAACTCACTCAATTGCACAAGGACTCCTTAAGGATTATATCATTCCCTGGATGCCTCTTGGGAGGAGGCTATCAAGTGGTATCAAGAGCTAGGAATCTTTTAAGGAGTCACTCTTGTTTTCTTTTTGTTTTCTCTCTTTAAGGCTGAATGATTATTTGATTCGAAGTGGTGGCTGTGTGGTGGCATCTCTTGGCCATATGTTGATGTCCTTGTTTTTGTCAAAGCTTAAATTTTATATAAAGTTTTGAATGTTTGATTGTTTTTCCTCTAGGCCATGAGGGTCTTTTGATTTGCCTTTCCTTATTTGTGTGATGCTGAGTAGTCTTGGGGGCTGCAATAAATTTTTAAGTGTTTTGCCTAATCCTTGAGTAGTGTTTGACATTCCCTTTTTCCCTTTGAGTCCTTTTATGAATGGCTGGAGAAGAACAATTTAATGGACAACAAAGACTCCTTATTGAAGCACTTACCACAAACCTTCAAAGAATGTGGAGAGAAACATATGAAGGGTTGAACAAAGAAGAAGAAGATATCAAGCAAGAGAACACAGACTTGAGGCCTCTAGACTCGAAATCCCAAACTTTAGAGGAAAGAGTGACACATAAGCTTATCTTGAATGGGAACTTAAGGTAGAGCAACTCTTTGATACATATGAAGCGCCCGAAGATCAGAAAGTAAGAATGGCCACTTAACAAGCATTAAATGTTTCCAATCAAATTGTAACCATTCTTTTAAGTTTGTTCTCATCCTTTACTTTAGGCTTGGTTCTTCAAATTCGTGCACCCCTCTTGGTCTTTGGATATAACCTTTATTTAATCAAACAAAGTGTCCTTATTAAGGGCATGTGTCCTCCAGAAGGACATCTTGTATAGAAGACCCTTAATTTCTTCAATATTTATTGTTCTTGAGCTTCTTTGCCTTAGGATTGTATTTGAGTCACCATGGCCCCTCTTGAGGCTGCTATCATAGTGTCGTTATATATAATGCTTTGATAATATAATCTTATATGTGTTGTTTAAATCAAATTGATTGTATCCATTGAATTAATATTGTGTCATGAGCAATATGATATGGTACGTAGGTCCAAGATATATTCTTTGTATGTATGTATGAATTATACTCATATGACCTAAGTACTGTCCAAAGATCATTGAAAATGAATTGGTAGTAGAAGCCTGGAACTAAAACTAATTTAGACCAATATCTGTTAAGATAATCTGTTACCCTGAATGCTTAATTGGTTATCGTGCCATAAATTAACTGAAATAGGGAAAAATTTATACAGGAATAACCAATTACCCTGTTCTAGTAACCAGTTATCCGGGTAAAAACTTGCTCACTGATTCTATTTTTATACAGAATAATCGGTTAACCCAATCTTAATCAGTTAAGTTAGCACAAAAAAGAAAATCAATGAGAGGGGATAAATAAGGCTAAGTTCAAAGGGATTCCACTTATTCAATTCCATTGGTCTTGAAATTGAGGATTGAGATGAACAAATGAATAAGGACTCATGATTGGACTTGAACATAGGTAAATCAAAAGGAATATGGTATTTTAAATATACTAAGAGTATGGAAAAAATACCGAAACTTACTATGGATATTACCTATAATCCAAAGTTCAATCAAAAGTCAATGAGTAGATGCATCATACATGGTGTTGAGGTTGGACGGTGAGAGTATGGGAAAGGAGGACGCGACGGTTCTATGAATTGAAAATCGAGAATGATATAGTTGTTCACTCTCTAGCAAGTATACTAGATCAGATAGTAATATAGTCGATTAAGACCAGATATCGTACCCACAGGGACTCAGAATTATTTAACTTATTCCTACCTAAGAGTAATTAAAATTAAAATCTATTAAAATTCAGAATTAAAGAAAAATAAATAAAAACAATTAACAATGGGTGATTGGTGGTTAGGAACTAGTTTCATTGAATATTTCATTTATTTAATTAAATCATTGTTTTCCATTTAAATCAAGAACTAATTCAGAAAATTAGTAATTCCCAGATTCCTCTAATGAAATTACTGTTTATTATCCAATTTGTTAAATCCTAATTCCTTAGAAATTTAATCTATTGAATAATCATGATTAAGAACAGTGAATTATGAAAAGTTATATAAAAATCCAAAAGTATTCCTACAAGTTGAATCCTTATATCGTTTAATTGCATGACCTATTTTAAATCCTAGTTTTCCAATTCAGATCTAAAAATCCATAACATGAATTGATCAAGTTCATGCATAACAATAAAAACACAATTAAACACTTGATTTAAAAACTGAAAAACATAATTCATATAAATAAACTACATAATCAAATCCACCATGTTCCTAACACAAGAGGGTTTAGTTACACATCATAGAGAAAAAGAACAAATAAGAAAAGAAGTAATTCATTCCTAAATTACCACTAATCCTTGATCTGAATCTTCAGCCTTCAATGAATTCCTCCTCTGAATGCTCTCCAGAGAATGTAATCTCCCTCAAACTTGATACTAATCTCTAATGATGACTGATTATTGCTGCCTAACCTAGTCCTAAACACATAAATATATCTCTAAAATACAAATCCTAATAGAAACCCTCAAAATTGCTCAGAAATTGGCCCAATTGGGCCTTAACGAACCAAGTGCGCCTGGGCGTGTGACACAACATGCCTGGGCGCGCGCCATCTGATGCCCAGAAATTAACGAAGCACGCGCGCCTGGGCGCGCGGTCCATGCGCCTGGGCGCGCGGTCCATGCCCCTGGGCGTGCAAAGTATTTTCCGACTCCGTTTCTCTCCGTTCTTGTGCCATTTTCAAGGTCTTCTTATGCTCTTCTCAGCTCCAATAATATTTTCTCCAAATTCAGCTCCAAGACACTTGAAACATACCCAAAACGGATCAAAACGTTCAAAGGATTCTATAAAACTAAAAATTCCTAAAACTAATACAAAATACCTATATTTACAAGAGAAACAAGCCAAATCCATAGCAAAAGGAAGCGAAATTAAGCCCTAAAACATCATATATTAGACTCAAATCAATAGTGAATAGGTTGTGTTTCAACAATCACGGGAATTGTTTGTGGGTAGAACCTTGATTCACTAGAGAAAAGCATTAGCTACCCTTGTTGAGGATCAGTTTTGCAGTAACCACAACAATTCAATCAGTCACTTGGTCATTTTAGGACCATTTGAGGGTGGTCTTGAATAGAGCCCAACTCGGGATTGTATCCCAGGTTGTACTTGGACCAGGGATTCGCCAAGTGCTGTGGCAAGCATTGGTTGCAAGATGCTTACTCCTAGTTCCCTTTCCTAGGAGTGGAGAAAGTTTTGTGAGGAATATATGTGATGTGGATTGGAGAATGATATCAAAATGGAAATTCAATTGTTCGATACCAATGAATAGAATCCAAAGATTGGATTCGGATGACAATAGAATCCAGTGATTGGATGGACAAGTATGACTAGCATGCATACATGTAGATGCAGTTGCAATATAACAATGTTTGAATAGGATTGTGTGGATTCATATGCATTATATGCATAATGGTGTGTTGATTTTAATTGTTTAATTTAATGCTTTTCCTTTACTATATTGTTAGGCTATACGACAATGACTCACTCTCAGGTTCCCTAATATTTGTAGGGTCTCAAAGGTTCAACACCCTTATCGGTCTCCTGCTGAGTCAAGCATTCATTCCCACTAAGAATGGAATGAAAGAACTGTGTATTGATAGTGGCATAGATATAACCCTAATTTTCAATAAAATTTTGTAAAGACATTATTTTGAAATCAATAAAAAGTTGAAAATTTTATTTGATGCCTGATATTTTTATCAAAACACTTTTAATTTCTTTAGTATAAATTGGGGTGTTACATTTATGGTATTAGAGTAGTTCTTTACTTCTTGCCTGAGGAAATGGTCCCAACTCCGTTGAGTATGTCTTAACCTCTTTAGTCAACTGATAATGATTAGACTAGTATTATATCAAACCTCTTGCTGCCGAGGAGAGTCATGCTCCGCCTAAAGGAGTTTAGACTCGATGTTGTGGTTATGACCACTTTCTTGCAACCCTGCTCTATGCTAGACTCTGTAGCTCTTTTAGTTAACTTCATCTTAATAGTTGTATAACCTTAAACAAACTTATGTGAATATGTAATGCGCTAATCTAAACAAATCAAGCGAACTCTTATGTATGTAAGTTTGTAATGGAACTATCACTATGGTATGTCACATACCATCCCTTTTGGAGTGATATAAAGTTATAATTATGTTCTTGAGATACTTTAAGATGTAATATTCTGAGGCTGACAGGTACTGAGATTGATGAATATTTTGGAATGATCCAATAAACAAAGTAAACTCTGTCGAAATTTTCCTAAAATATTTAATAATAAAATAATGAAATCAAATTACAATATTACACCTATCATTCATATACACTTGATGATCCTCTTTTCTCACTAAATCTCTTCCCTTATCTCTATCAAGTTCTCAATCCTCCCTCAACCATCATCTCTCTTTTGGTTGAAATACCCATGAGTTATTCATCAACAAGTTGAAAGAATAGAATTTAAGGGCAAGTAAATTCCAAATAAGGAATTAGAGCAAGAAAGAAATCAAGTAGTAATGGCCATGAGCTTCAAGTGAAGCTCTCTCTCTCTCTCTCTCAGCCTCTTCCTCTCCCCAAGTCAAGGTAAGGAGGAGATGTTTCCTATTATTTGAGCTTAAGAGTTAATGAAATCATAATAGAACTAGGAGAAAGGAAATAATTAAGGGTTAAACCATTTTCGATACTTTGGTCCCTCAAGTTTTTCGACAGGGACACTTTAGTCCCTCAAAAAATTTAATTCATTTTTAGTCCCCCATGTTTTCCAAAAGTACCAATTTAGTCCCTCATGTTTTCCAAAAGTACCAATTTAGTCCCTCAACGAAGTGGCTAACGGAAATAGGACAAGGACTAAATTGGCACTTTTGGAAACTTTGGGGACTAAAAATGAATTAAATTTCTTGAGGGACTAAAGTGTCCCTAACGAAAAACTTGAGGGACCAAAGTGTCCCTTCACTCTATAATTAAAGAAATAACGACTTAGGTGAATATATTATTATTACTTGTATATTAATATATCAAATTGAGATAATCTTGGAAGTGTTGATTAGTGTTAAGAGTATAATGCAAAGAACCCTAGGAAGTAGACTTGACTTATTATTCTGAGACACCCCAGATGGTGTTGATTTCTTGAAATGTATGACTATGACTCGATTGATGAATATTGATTGTTGAATGTGAATTTATGATTGTGTGTTTGTTAACTATGACAATTATATATATATATATATATATATATATATATATATATTCGTATGATTAGGCTGAAAAGAAGAATAAATTAACCAGGGAAATAATCAAAATTTAAATATGAAATCTTACAGAATGTGAGTTAGTGATTAATGTTAAGATAAACCATGAAATATAGCTAATGTATGTAAATGAGTAATTCTTAAGAGTCAACGTTTTTTTTAACTTAACTAGTTAGTTGAATCTAATAAGCGGTTAAGAATAAAAATATTGTAATTTAGGCCAGGAATCTTTTCGTAACTTAATATGTCACTTATATATTTATATTATAAGTATACTTCCGATCTTTCTGGTTTCTATTATTATTTCTTTTAATTCTTTTGCTTAAATTATAGAGAAATGTGTCACTCCTTGTGGTTTAACATTTTTAGGTAAATCTCTCGGACGAGCGAGGAATCAGAGATTCATAACGGTGAAGGCAAAGGAAAGAAATCTCAATGAAGTAGTTCTTATTCCATGTTGTAAATCCCAATGTAAAAATGGAATTTTAAGTTGACATTGTTGTAAATAAAAGAATATTAAATAAAATTTTATAAATTTTAAATATTACTTCATATTTAAAATAAGTTGGGATGTTACATCCTAACCCTCTTATCTTCAAACCCAACGGTGGAATTTGTATTTGGTGAAGAAAAAGCTTAGGTAATCGATTACCAAAGTCAGTAATCGATTACCCAGGTCAAAAGTTCAAATCTTGTCAAATTTAAGTCTGGTAATCGATTACCAAATCGTGGTAATCAATTACCACGAGTCTGCTGCAACTGGTTTAAGGAGGTTTAAGCATAAAATGCATGGTTTCTTCGTCCTTAAGTCTTCCCAAGATACGTGTGACTCTCCTAGGACCCCTAGGACACGTGGAAGGTGCTGGAAAAGGTTGTTGTTGGATGGACTTTCTTCATAGTGAAGAAATCTCTTCTCCAATTTCCTTTATATTAGTTTTCTGGTGTGTTCTTGCTCTCATTCGTTCTCCCTTCTCTAATGACCATAAGCCCGAAACTTATACACAATCTCAAGTACTATATCTCTTGATATAGGAACTGAAAGCACACAAATTGATCAACCATATAGGGATGGAGTTATAGACCTGCAAACTTAGCTCCTTGAATCATAAAACCGGAAAACTGATTCAAATACCCATGTTCATTAACATCGTGTGATAAGCTCAATAGTGTTTCCATGCTGAATTCTTCCCTAAACACCTTCTAACTTTTGTGCAATTATCAAGCCTTGGGTGGTTGCAGAATAAGCTTTGAATTAGTAAGTGAAAATGAGTAAGAAAGAGTGTGTGAAAGCATGAGTCAAGTCCTTAATTTTTTGGTGCCATTTCCGCTGTGTTCGGTGCATCTCCTCGTCTCGGTCGGTGCTGAATCTTGGGTGTAATATTCATGGTACGGTCTTTCGATGCAATCGGTGCACATTTCAGTGTGTGGCGGTTCTGCCGCTGCTAGTTTCCTAATGCACCAGTGCTATTTTCAGGTGCACCGTTGATGGAGTCCGGTGCAAGTTTCCTGGTGCACCTGATGATGAACTGTGGTGCTAGAGTCTGGTGCAACGGTGTTGAGCCGGTGGTGATGCTGGTGTGGGCGGTGCTGATGCTGATGCGGTCGGTGTTAACTCTACTGCTGATGGTGTACGGTGCTACTGATCGGTGCAAGTTTTCGATGCACGACACTACTTTTTGCGTTGTGGCTGAATGAAACATGCCTAAACCTGTCCTAAACATATAAGGTATGGGAGATCTCATTCATATCGCTAGGATAATGATTGAAGTGTGTTTGGATTGATTGAAAAAAAATGGACGTATCAAGACAAGATTGCTCGATTTTGAGACTAAGACAATCCATGGTACCTTGCCTAAGTAATTGGTTTACGCAAGTTATAATCACTGAATATAAGCCTAATAAACAGTGAACTTGAACTTATATGCAAGAGAACTGACTTTTATACGATAAGTGTAACGATCTGATTTTTACAAATCTAATAATTATATTTAAGTATGTCTTATTTATATGAAGGTGATGTATGAATAATGATTTATAACTATTTTCTTAATAAATACATAAAAGTATATGGCTATGTTAAGCTAATACATGTATGTATAAGTATTTATAATAATATTTTTAGTGTATGTGTGTGTGCATATATATATGTGTGTATTGGTGGTCGTAATCATTTTCTTTTGTATGTGTATATATATATTCGTATTATAAGGTTTAGTTAGGGAAATATAATAGGAGTCTGCAAATAGGCTCGAAGTGTTGTGGATTAGACTAGGAGTGCTCTGGATTTGTGTAGGTTCGAGTATCAGGATTTTCCAGAGTTCGAATGAGCGTTCTTAGTGCCTTGACCTTGATGGAGCGAATGGTTAGAGAATCCTAAGATTTGATTTCGAGCGTAGGTATAGGCCATAGTGTTAATGCTTGGAAATTCCCTTCGAACTCGCATTCCGATCGTATTTCGAAAAGTAATAGGTTTCGTGAGGCAATCGAATTTTATCCAACCTGTTTATTTATGCCTCGAGGGTGATTAGTTTTAGATTGATGAGGTTAGATAGTTGCCTTAAGTGGGTCGAGTTAGATCGAGTATTAGAAAGGAGTTAAGTCTAGAATTTAGTGCTTAATTCATTTGTTTTTCCGTGTTTGTGATTTATGTGTTTATTATTAATAATTTATGATTTTGATGTTTTGTATGTGTTTGATTGTGTAGGGGGTTTGATTTAGTGTTAGGAAGGGTTAGGATCCTTGGAATCGGGTCAAAAGGGGCGAAAATTGGTGTTTCGGGGCTTCTGGTGCGCCCAGGCGCACCGGGGTGAATCAGATGCACCAACTCAGATGCTTGCGCTTAAGCGCACGAGATCCCGCGCTCAGGAGCGCGAAGAAAAAAATGAAACGCGAATTAGATACGCGTCGCGCGCTCAAGCGCGCATGGGCCGCGCTCAAGCGCGAGGGTGCATAATCCGCGCACCAGCTTTATAAAAAGCGCTCACCAACCACTCCCCTCTTCATGTCTACGCCCCTTCCTCTCTCTAATTCACCCCAAACCACCACCAAACACCCATAACAACCCAAATCCTCCTCTCCAACCCCTTTACCCATCGAAATCACCTCCTCCCTCATACTTTCTCCTTCTTTCCCTCTTTCCTCTATGGTTCTCTCTCTCCCTCTCTTCAAGCTTTCCCTCTTTCTCTCTCTTATGGCTTTGCTCTCTCTCCTCCAATCTCAAAAACGGAGTGGAGATCGGTCAAGGGAGCGGGAATCTGAGTAGATCGGGGGTAGAATCCAAGTCCTTGGAGCTTCAATCGAGCTCTCTCTTCCTCTAAGGTAAGGGGAGACACTTTTCCACACTTTGGGTTAGGAATAGTTAGGGTTTATAATAGTATTTGGGTTTAATGGTTAGATCGGGTTGTGGGTAACAAAATAGTTTTGGTTTAGAGTTGGTTTAGGGGTGATTAGTATATTTATGGTTAATTTTATATTAATTGAATTATTTATGATAATTTTCCCTTTTGTATAATATTAAAGTAGGAAGTGAAGAACCCTAGGGAGTTGACTTATATTAAAAGTACTCTGAGACATACCTGAGTATGTCGACTGAATTGTGATATATGTTTTTGTTGAAAATTTTCTATGTACACTAAGTGCTAAATGGGTATATTTGTATTAAGTGTTAAATATGTGAATTACAGATAATGCTGGCTATTAGGTTGCGAAAAATGACTAAAATGATTGTAAGGATACTATATGAATGCTTGAATGCTAAGGTTATTATAATGGTTTATTATGAGTGTTGACGGGAAAATATGAAACTATGATTTATGTTGGTGATTAGTTGTGGATATTGTATTTTGATTTTGATTAATTGTGGTTATGTGATGCTGATAATTAAGGATGTCCTAAATGCACAAAGTTGGTATTGAGTGCTAATGTATAATTGTTGTGAAAGTGATGAATGTGAACATTGGATGTTACTTGCAATTATTTGAGGATTTGATGAATGGTGTGTATGTTGAACTTGACAATTTGTGGATGAGTTTTGATATGGAATAAAAAGGAATGCATTGGGATTGATCCTTGGAAGCACCGGCACACTAGGTGCCCTGCTAGGTGGTGAATTGCCTGCTAGGGCCAATTGCCTGTCAGGCTAATTGCCCATTAGGTCCAAATTCCTGTTAGGCATCGGTGCGCCAATTGATCAATTCACTGCATAACCACCGGAAAAACAATGAAATATGGAATGGAATTGTGAGAAATGAATATTAATGGAAATGAATAAGCATAGTCCTAACGGGTGATGCCTAATGGGTGTAAAGTCCTGACAGGTGTAAAGTCCCTAGTAGGTGGTGAATTGCCTAGTAGGTGCATAAAATCCTAGTGGTGCAAAAAGAGAAAAGAAATGAGTAAAAGAAAGAAGTATTGGTATGTTGTCCTCTGACCGTGAGGAGACATACGGTGTTATGTTGGGTATGTTGTCCTCTGACCGTGAGGAGACATACAGTGTTATGTTAGGTATGTTGGCCTCTGACCGTGAGGTGACATACAGTATTATGGTATATGAAAGGAGAATGAGTATGGAAATGTGTTTGAACTTGATAATATGAGAATGTGATGCATTTTGTTAGTTCATGGCTTGATTTGACTATTATTCTTGAGTTTTATTATGAGCTTTTTACTATCTTATAATTCACTGTGTTGTGAAGAGGTCTCACCCTTAGTGGTTAAAATTTTAGGTGAATGCTAAGGAGCTTGTGGATCAGAGTGTCGCAGTGGAATAATGGAAAGAAGGAAACTCTATTTTATGCTACTTATATTGTAATTGAAGGCCCTACATCTTTTGTAAACTTGTTTTATAAAAAGAAATTTTTAAGTTCCCTATTTTATTTATCGACTTTTATTTGTTAATTTATAAATAAGAATTGGGGTGTTACAATTATGGTATCAGAGCTGTTCCTTCCTTTAGACCTGAGGGAAAGTGGTCCCGATCTCGCTGCGAATACTCTCATCTCAAGCTTCTTCTCTAAAGGTGAGACTTATATAAGTGGAAATTTCGATGTTAAGTGATAATTGATTGTGTTTGCAAATGGGGAATACTAACACGTGACAAATTAATAAAATTTTATATGAAAAGGAAAAGAGAATGGAATTCTTTGGAACCTAAGCGGATCCCTTAGGGATTCAAAGAATCGCATATTGTAAGTGTTTACCCAATTGCAAACAGGATATTTAGGCGGTGCAAAAATGATTTATTGAGAGTGAAAACAATTTCATGTTTTGGATTATTTGAAAGTCAAAGTTTCATACAAAGGAAATCCTGTTAATGCCAAGGCTTTCCAAAACGAAGTACAGGAACTTGATCTGGATGGCGAGGGCTACTACCACTGATGGAATGTAGTGTCGAAACTGGCCAATCCGATATTGCATTTATCGGGAGGTGAAGTCGTCGGAATCTTGGAGTTTGTGCACTATCGTGAATTAGTGAATGATTTCCTATGTATTAAACTTTTGTGTTAGTTATTTTTTTTACTCTTTGCTTTGTTATTGTATTGTGTATGCTTGATTATGTGTCTGCTGATTGGTTGGTGTCAAAGTAATTGGACGGAGATTTGAAATGGAACCAGATGGATTAAATGAGTTATGACCCCGATACTAATCCAATCGAGTGATTATATTCACGTCGGTTAGACTAGTATCTAAGAGAACGAAAAATAGTGTTTAAATTAAATGAAGGGTCGGTTCCATAGCTAATCTTGATTCAAGCAATTGTGACATCAAATGTGAAATAAGAATCGAGTACTGATCGATCGGATTTAAACTGCTGAACTATACCAATTTGATTTGCGATTATAAAAGAAACTTTTTGCCTAAATTGGGAAGCGGTTCGAACCCAATCGAAAGGTCCTCGAAATATATGCCGGATAGTTTAGCAATAAAGTAAGCGGACGAAAATTAGAAGTGGATCCAGGAGAATTTAAATAATTTATTTTCTCGATACTAATCTAACCGAGTGATTTTGTTTGCATCGGTTAGACTAGAATCCACGAAACGCAACACGAACATTTATGCTGAACTGGTAGTTGGATCCACTACTAATTTGATTCCGGTAACTTTAATACTAAACGAAGGTATGTATGGAGTTCCTATCGATTGAACTTGAACCCCGGGTCATAACAATAAAATTTAATAACGGAAAAGGTTTACTTGACCGGGAAGGGGGTTTAAATTCAATCGGGAGGTTGGTATAAATGTATATTTATGTATATAGGTTGATTGTGTCATTTTAATGGTGGTGTTGCATGATTGTTGTTATGTGTGGTTGATTGTTTTATCAACTTATTTATCGCTTTTGTAAAATAACTCCAAACCATTTTCAAAACTATTTATGTCTTAATTTTAATTCCACTCTTTTTATAAAGAGCTATCCGATATAAGTGGAAATCCCATTTTAAGATTTAATATATTTTTTGTATATATATATATATGAGTGAATGTCTATATATGTATATATATATGTATATATATATATATATAGTTTTATCTTTATTTTTGGACGGGGTTAAATTTTTAAAAATGATTCCAAACAATATTTAGATTAAAAGCTTTTTTATTTCCATCACCATTTCCAAAGATTGCAAACAATTTTAAGTTGAACAATGATTAAAGGCTTGTTTTTGAGAATTTTTATTCGAAACAAAATTTAATATGTTTATATCCGTGTATATATATATATACATATGAAATGTTTTCCTTGAATCGTTTTAAGAAAGTTTTCAAAACTAAATTTTGAAAATATGAATAATAGTTTATATATATGTATTAATGGCATGTTTATGTTGTATGCATGCATATTTATGTATGTATATGTAAAGTTTTGTTTTTCCTGATTCTGTTTTTAAGAGGATTTCTCGGAACTCTGCAATGTTGGCTTTCCCCATGGTATCCACAGGAGAACCCTAGCACCAACGAAAACTGACCAATTTAGTAAACTGCGAAACCAAAGGACTATCAAGACCTTTCGTCTGGAAACCGATTAAAGTAAAGTGTTCTAGGGCCATGTCACATAGGGATTAGAGTTGTGTTTTTCTATTCCGAGAGTATGCTAGGTTAGCATGGACCAGTGAGTACCTTAAGGGAGTTAGTAAGCCAAAACCTAAGTCCTAAGTTGAATAATAGACTGACCTATAAGTAACACATCCTAATGTTGGTTTTGGCCTCAAAATCTCGAGAGGGGGGGGGGGGTGAATCGAGTTTTATTAATATATTGTGAAATCCTTTAAAAATTAAAAAAATTGTTTTACAATGGAGAGATTAGACGTTTGAGACGGATCGCGAAGACGATAGATAGAAATAAATTGAGTAGCGCAGAAACGTAAATAATTGAAATATGCGGAAAATAAAGAGATAGGGATAGAAAAGCTTGCACTAGAAAATTTTATACTGCTCCAGCCTTCCCGTCGAAAGGCCTAGTCTAGTCCCTAATCGACCCGCTTGAGAGTTCTATAATCAGCAATAAAGCCACACCCTATTACACCCAAGAGCACCCCGCACACTACTAGGAACCTCCGTTCGCTAGGGGCCTCAAGATCACACAGCAGGGTTCCTCGCCCTACGACGTATCACACGTCCACTAAGGGATTCTCTCCCTAACCACTAAGGTTTCAAATACAACGAATATGAGAGTGATTACAATAGCAATGTGTGTTCTCAAAAACACAGATACAACAATATGCTCTTATGATAATGAAGTGTTTTCTTTAAGAGTTAATCAGCCAATAAGGTTTTTGTTCTTCAAATGATATGAACGTGAAAACCAGAAGTTTAGAGAAGAAGAGAGAATGTGAATTTCAGAAAAGATGTCAGAGAAGAAAAGAATCGAATGTTTGAATGTTGGAGTGAAACTTTATTAAAATAGAAAAACATTTAGAATCAAAAAGATTTAGAATTAGTAAAATAAAATCAAAACAAAATAAAATAAGATTTGATATAAGTTTTAAAATCAAAAAATAAATCAAAACGATTTACGAAATAAAATAAAGATTTGATTCTTAAAATGAAAAAGGAAATAATTCAAATTTAAAATTATTTTCGAATTTTATAAAATAAATAAGAATCTTATATATAAAAACAAATCAGGAAATAATAAAAATGATTCTAACACCTTTTTCAATAAAACTTGAAGTAATCGATTACTTTGTGAAGGTAATCGATTATTCCTTCAAAAATAGAAATTCTTAAATTCATTTGAAAAACAAGTAATCGATTAGACCAACAATGATTAATCGATTACATCGCTCCTGTTCAATATGTGATGCAACTCATTTAATCGATTAACACTAATCAATTAATCGATTACTGAGCCTCTGTTATGCATATGATGCAACATCATGTAATCGATTACTTCATAGCATGTAATCGATTACTAAGCCTCTGAAAAACATATGATGCAACAATTATAATTGATTACTTGAGCCAGGTAATCGATTACTCCCATAAGAAAGTAATTGATTAGCAAAGTTCACTTAATCGATTACAAGCTCTTTGATTTTTCTATGATGCAAGAAAGTTAATCGATTATCTTGAGCAGTTAATCGATTACTCCTTCTTGCATAGTAAATATATACAGAGTTTTGTAACATCAAGTATTTTCACAAAGATTAAGATAGAAAACAACTTTTCATGAAAACACATTTTGCTTCTCTCTTTTTAAATGAAAAACTTATTGGCCTTTTAAACTCGTAAAGAATAGAAACTTTATTACCTTACAAATGTTCTAAGGGAAAAGGCTTCTAATCTATGTCTTGCTTGAATCTTCAACTTGATCATGAAGGAAACTTGTGAGCTTGAACTTGAGTTGGTTTGTTATCATCAAAACGTCAGCTTGATATATACTTGAAGTCCATAAGAGAGTTTGAAGCATGTCTTCCAACACTAGCTTGACTTCCAACACCTAATACTCTCCAATTTTCAAAGATGTGAGAGAGGCCAAAATAGCTAGTAAACTTCCCAACCTGTGATGCCAAGGTGAACTTTAAGTAAGGGTTGTCAACACCTACTAAGATCAGGGGACCCAACCCAAGAATATGAAGTTGTAAACCTTTTCCTTTAGCTGGTAGATCATTAAGGATCGGGAACAACTCCCATCGTAGTAGATCACCATGACTTGGTGGCGTCTTAAGGTTAGAAATCTCACCTATAGCGGAGGAGTACCAGAGAACTTCTGACTGATTTTTTTATGTAAGTTTTGGGAAGAGGAACCACTAGTTTAGACAATACCTGTTGAGGAACCACCACACCTTGAACTAAATCCAATCACATTAGAAATCCTGAAAGTTAAGAAGGTGCAGTACCTATTAGAGTGACCCAAAAAGACAAACACCTACTGGATAGGACCAACCTAGGGTATTAAACGATACCTTTCCTCGAATTCCCCGCTATCCTAATTGTCAGAAGGACCAGTGAGGACTTAGATGCCCTATAGTCAGTGATGTGCTTCACAAACCCATAGAGTACCTTTCTTTCCAATAGAGGAGAACCTTGGGTTTGAAATTGAAAGGGTTAGCAAAAGCCTAAGTGGGGGAGCACACCGGGGATAGAATATAAGATTGGTAGAAAATTCTGAGAAAACCAAAATTTTTAAATTTTAATTATTATGATTAATATTATGGAGACCTAAACATGTTTTGAAAACTTCAAGTATTTTACTGATCTTAAAAGGGTTTTAGCTAAAACAAATTTTGACGAACCCACTCTATTCTTGTTTTCTTTTCAAAGAGTGAATTTCGGGGACGAAATTCCTATAAGTGGGGGAGAATTGTAACGATCTGATTTTTATAAATCTAATAATTATATTTAAGTATGACTTATTTGTACGAAGGTGATGTATGAATAATGATTTATAACTATTTTCTTAATATATACATATAAGTATATGTCTATGTTAAGCTAATACATGTATGTATAAGTATTTATAATAATATTTTTAGTGTATGTGTGTGTGTGCATATATATATATATGTGTGTGTGTATTGGTGGTCGTAATTATTTTCTTTTGTATGTGTATATATATATTCGTATTATAAGGTTTAGTTAGGGAAATATAATAGGAGTCTGCGAATAGGCTCGAAGTGTTGTGGATTAGACTAGGAGTGCTCTGGATTTGTGTAGGTTCGAGTATTAGGATTTTCCAGAGTTCGAATGAGCGTTTATAGCACCTTGACCTTGATGGAGCGAATGGTTAGAGAATCCTAAGATTTGATTTCGAGCGTAGGTATAGGCCTTAGTGTTAATGCTTGGAAATTCCCTTCGAACTCGCATTCCGATCGTATTTCGGAAAGTAATAGGTTTCGTGAGGCAATCGGATTTTATCTGACCTGTTTGTTTATGCCTCAAGGGTGATTAGTTTTAGATTGATGAGGTTAGAGAGTTGCCTTAAGTGGGTGGAGTTAGATCAAGTGTTAGAAATGAGTTAAGTTTAGAATTTAGTGCTTAATTCGTTTGTTTTTCCGTGTTTGTGATTTATGTGTTTATTATTATTAATTTATGATTTTGATGTTTTGTATGTGTTTGATTGTGTAGGGGGTTTGATTTAGTGTTAGGAAGGGTTAGGATCCTTGGAATCGGGTCAAAAGGGGCAAAAATTGGTGTTTCGGGGCTTCTGGTGCGCCCAGGCACAAGCCGGTATTCCCAGGCGCACCAGGGTGCATCAGATGCACCAACTCAGATGCTTTCATGCTCAGGCGCGCGAAGAAAAAAACGAAACATGCATCAGATACGCGTCGCGCGCTCAAGCGCGCATGGGCCGCGCTCAAGCGCGAGGGTGCAGAATCAGCGCACCAGCTTCATAAAAAGCGTGCACCAACCACTCCCCTCTTCAATACTACGCCCCTTCCTCTCTCTACTTCACCCCAAACCACCACCAAACACCCATAACAACCCAAATCCTCCTCTCCAACCCCTTTACCCATGGAAATCACCTTCTCCCTCATACTTTCTCCTTATTTCCCTCTCTCCTCCATGGTTCTCTCTCTCCCTCTCTTCAAGCTTTCCCTCTTTCTCTCTCTTAGGGCTTTGCTCTCTCCTCCAATCTCAAGAACGGAGTGGAGATCGGTCAAGGGAGCGGGAATCCGAGTAGATTGGGGGTAGAATCCAAGTCCTTGGAGCTTCAATCGAGATCTCTCTTCCTCTAAGGTAAGGGGAGACACTTTTCCACACTTTGGGTTAGGGATAGTTAGGGTTTATAAAAGTATTTGGGTTTAATGGTTAGATCGGGTTGTGGGTAACAAAATAGTTTTGGTTTAGAGTTGGTTTAGGGGTGATTAGTATATTTATGGTTAATTTTATATTAATTGAATTGTTTATGATAATTTCCCCTTTTGTATAATATTAAAGTAGGAAGTGAAGAATCACGGGGAGTTGACTTATATTAAAAGTACTCTGAGACATACCTGAGTATGTCGACTGAATTGTGATATCTGTTTTTGTTGAAAATTTTGTATGTACACTAAGTGCTAAATGGGTATATTTGTATTAAGTGTTAAATATGTGAATTACAGATAATGCTGGCTATTAGGTTGCCAAAAATGACTAAAATGATTGTAAAGATACTATATGAATGCTTGAATGCTAAGGGTATTATAATGGTTTATTATGAGTGTTGACGGGAAAATATGAAACTATGATTTATGTTGGTGATTAGTTATGGATATTGTATTTTGATTTTGATTAATTGTGGTTATGTGATGCTGATAATTAAGGATGTCCTAAATGCACAAAGTTGGTATTGAGTGCTAATGTATAATTGTTGTGAAAGTGATGAATGTGAACATTGGATGTTACTTGCAATTATTTGAGGATTTGATGAATGGTGTGTATGTTGAACTTGACAATTTGTGGGTGAGTTTTGATATGGAATAAAAAGGAATGCAGTGGGATTGATCCTTGGAAGCACCGGCACACTAGGTGCCCTGGTAGGTGGTGATTTGCCTGCTAGGGCCAATTGCCTGTCAGGCTAATTGCCCATTAGGTCCAAATTCCCGTTAGGCGTCGATGCACCAATGGATCAATTCACTGCATAACCACCGGAAAAACAATGAAATATGGAATGGAATTGTGAGAAATGAATATTAATGGAAATGAATAAGCATAGTCCTAACGGGTGATTCCTAATGGGTGTAAAGTCCTGACAGGTGTAAAGTCCCTAGTAGGTGGTGAATTGCCTAGCAGGTGCATAAAATCCTAGTGGTGCAAAAAGAGAAAAGAAATGAGTAAAAGAAAGAAGTATTGGTATGTTGTCCTCTGACCGTGAGGAGACATACAGTGTTATATTGGGTATGTTGTCCTCTGACCGTTAGGAGACATACAATGTTATGTTAGGTATGTTGGCCTCTGACCGTGAGGTGACATACAGTATTATGGTATATGAAAGAAGAATGAGTATGTAAATGTGTTTTAACTTGATAATATGAGAATGTGATGCATTTTGTTAGTTCATGGCTTGACTTGACTATTATTCTTGAGTTTTATTATGAGCTTTTTACTATCTTATAATTCACTGTGATGTGAAGAGGTCTCACCCTTAGTGGTTAACATTTTAGGTGAATGCTAAGGAGCTTGTGGATCAGAGTGTCGCAGCGGAAGAATGGAAAGAAGGAAACTCTATTTTATGCTACTTATATTCTAATTGAAGGCCCTACATCTTTTGTAAACTTGTTTTATAAAAAGAAAATTTTTAAGTTCCCTATTTTATTTATCGACTTTTATTTGTTAATTTATAAATAAGAATTGGGGTGGTACATTAAGTTGTGTTTTATGCATATTATGCAATATATGAGAATTGAATGATGTCTTGATGATTTTGTGATGTTTTTATTGTGTTAACATGTGTAATATATGGTATTTAGTTGTTGTTAAGTGTTGGATTTGGTTGGGGAAAAGTGTATCAAAGTTTGGTATCTCAAAACCCATTTCAGTGTGCTGTTTTCTGCATAGTAATCGATTACCCGCCTCTGGTAATCGATTACCATGCCAGTATGGACCAGTAATTTGAAGTTTCATGTGGTTATCGATTAACCGACCCTGGTAATCGATTATCCTGGTCCAGGATTACTATTTTTCCAACTTTGATTATGCTTAGCCTTAGCCAAACCCCATGTTTGATTTGGGAATGATATGTGTGAATATTTGATTAAATTAAAGTGACTTGATGAATATGATGTGTCGCGGCCGAGGTCCCAGGTCGCCCTCGGAGCCTCGCCTACGAGTGGAGGTTGACTGACCCAATTTGGAGTCGCCACCGCATTTTGTTGCAAAAACGCGGAAAAAATAAATATCAATTAAAACGTATAAAGCTTGGTCTCGAACTAGATAGATTCCGAGTTCGGAAGTCGGTTACGAGTCGGGGAAGGTATTAGCACCCTGTTCGCCCATTCGAAAATGGTGCAATTGATTGATTTTAATTAAAAGACCTAAATAATTGATTTGCAAAATTATTTGTTTTTTTATTGTTGTGACTGACAAGGTTGCCCTAGATCCTACGTATCCTCATAAAATGAGGAATCAAGGCTACGTAGTTCTTAATTAATTTTTAATGTTTTTATTTTTATTTTTTAGAAAAAAGGTTTGATGAGAGGAGGAACATGCACAAGACCTTGATATTTAAACAAGGAAAGGTGGATCTCCAAAAACACATTTTATTAGCACTTATAAAATTCATTTAGTTCTTATATAATGTAACATCCTACTTTTTATAAAACATTTAGGTAGAAAAATAATACTTAATTTAATATTTGACACTTAGTTTGAAATTAGGACCTGAAAATTTCTTTTTAAACTTGAGGTGTATTGAAGTTTTCAAAAACGTAGTTAATTATTTTTCTAGAAAATCGGACAGAGTCTCCTCTGTTTTTCCGACTTTCCCAAAATTTAGTTTTTATCTGTTACCTGTCCAGACATCCAGAATAATTTTAATTATAAAATTTAACTCCCTTTCCGATAATAGGGAACAAAATACTAACAGGAAAAATACTTAGATTTTCAAGAGGCTAAATAAAGAACCCGGGCCACCAATATACAACAGAGATTTAAAATACAGTAAATCATAAATTCTTAAAAGTACTTAATAAAAATAGACGTGGCCCGATTAAACTCTAACTAAGAGAAAATAACTCACACTTCCCATAGGGAAGTGTGCTCCTGCTCGGCCCGAATATCAACTATGCTCCTGACCTGTACCTGTACCTGTAGTGGATGTAAGGGTGAGAATTGCACTAACTGGTAAAACATAGAACATAACCCAAGTCAAGCACATTTAGCAATAATTCAAATATTACGAATATAAACACACCCAATCACCTATTCACTACAAACACAACCATCTCCAATTCTTTGTACCTTCCAACCAATATTCACACTTACTCTATTTAATCACTATCCTATTCACATTGTCGTCCTACGCCCATGCTTCATCCAATTCTAATCCTTTTCTTTATCTACTTTCCTATTCTACCTATTGTATTCATTTTCCTCGCACTTCCTTTACTCCCCCTGTCTTCCTCTTATTTCTTTACATTTCACTTGATCTTTTATTACTTTCCTTTATCTTTTATTACTCTCCTTTATCGTTTATTACTTTCCTTTATCTTTTATTACTTTCCTTTATTGTTTATTACTTTCCTTTATCTTTTATTACTTTCCTTTATCTTTTATGGTGCCGTGGGGCTCCCGCCACTGCGTTCCCCGTCTGCCGAGGATACGTCTTACCGATGCGTACGTCCCGCAGTCCGCATGACTTACTCAACCCATGCGTACGGTCTCACAGGCCGCACGTCATCTAGGGTCCGGTACCCACCGACCCCGTTTTCTATCATAGACTACAGGGTCACCACAACCCACCTGTGTCGTCCTATTCCTCGACTAAGCCACAGAGTCACCACAACCTACTTGTGCTAGTCGTCACCACTGGTAGCAGAGTCACCACAACCCATCTGCACAAGGACACAGGGTCCCCGCAACCCACCTGTGTCAGCCACAGGGTCACCACAACCCACCTGTGACGGTGTGTTCTACTTGGCCGCAGGGTTACCACAACCCACCTGCGCCAGCCACAGGGTCCCCACAACCGACCTGTGACAGGGTCTTTTATTTGGCCGCAGGGTCACCACAACCCACCTGCGCCAGCCACAGGGTCACCACAACCGACCTGTGACATTTCCTATCTTTCCTTCTTTACCTTTTTAATTCAATTACTTTTTAATGGTTCATTTTATTCTAATTCTCTCACCTTACTCTCTTTAATTTATTTCCTTTCTTTCAAATCACTTTATTTCTAAAAAATAGAAATCTCACTAAATTTCCTCAATTCTCACTCCTTTGCTAATATTAATACCAACTCTAAACCAAACTCACATCCTCATCAATTCGTGCATCAACATTCACATATCAACATTTAAAACATAATTATTAACATTTAAACATTTAATCAACAATTAGCATTTAACATTTTTCAGTTAGAAATTAACTCATATAAGCATGCCAAGTCATGAAAATAAATTCTAAGTTCCCTAATCACACATAATCAGATAATATCAGGCATGACTACACAGTACCAGTTACACAACCACCGTGCGGCAATAAACCCCTTACCTTAAAATAATTAAAAGAGACTAAACCTTAGGAGAGCTTAGGACCCTAATGTAGGAGAGGTGTCGGTGTCCACTAATCCATGAAGCAGACCAAGATTGATGAGTTCCCTTTTTCCTCTTGTGTGGGTCAAATCCCCTTAGGGTGTGGGAGACCTCAACTTACTCTTTTAAAATTGGGGCAAGCAACAATAACAATAATAATAATAAGTGATGGTAATACCAATACCCAAATCAAAGGAGGAAATGGAAGGATTGAAAGGAAAGAGAGAGGCTTGATCAACTTACCCCAAAGACTTGAAGGAGAGGAAATAGAGAAGTGAGAGTTGATGATGATGATGTAGCTTATTGGAAGAGAAGAAGGAATGCTTGATGGTCTTGGAGCTTCAAGCTTCACCTAGGGCCTTCAATGGAGGTTGGGAGGGAAGGAGTTGGAGCCCTATCTCCATGAAAGAGGAAGAAGATGAGAGAGAGAGAGAGAGAGAGAGGAGGGTTCGAATGGTGTGAGGGAGGGAGTGTTTGGGGCTTAAAATGGGGTTTTGGGGTGGGAAATACCGAAATTGCCCTTAAAAACGCGTGTTTGGTGTTGCAGATCGCAGGATTTTCGTTTAAGCGAATTGGCTTTAGTGGTGACACGAACTGTTTTCGCTTAAGCGGCCAGTTTCGCTTAAGCGAAATGGCTTCAGTGGGGAAATTTTCTGTTTTCGCTTAAGCGACGGATTTTCCCTTAAGCGAAATATGCAGGTACTGCTATTTCACTTTTCTATTTTCCAGCTATTTTCTCCCCAACTTCAAATAGCCATAACTTCTTCGTTCACCGTCGGATCTTGCTCAAATTTGACGAGCAACTTCCTAAAAATTACCCCTTCACATCCAACGGTGGAATTTTTGTTTTGAGTCCTAAATCTTTTATTTTGATTTTTCTCTTTCTTATAGTGTTTAATACCGAATTATCTATTTTCTGGCTTGCTCCTAACTTCAATTTAACACTCCTTTCTTTTCTAACCTACTTGTCTTTATTATTATTCTTTTCCAATGCTAAAATACTTCTTTTGAATACTTATTTATGGTTTATTATTATTATTATTATTTCAATTATCCCAAATTATTATTAATTCAATTATACTTGGGTTTAAAATTCGGGATGTTACATATAACATAGATTGTTTTTAAATTTTTAACTTTCTCGTTGTCTAATTCTAACGTAATTATAACTCATATTTTAAAATAGCTTATGCAAAGAGAAACATATATAAGACCTTATCGTTTAGATAAGGAAAAATAAGTTTCCAAAATACATATTGTTAATACTTAATTTAATAAAAATTATTTAATTATTATTTAAAAAAAACGGTACTTATCTTTTAAGTTTTTATAATTTATTTTAAAAGGAAATTAAGTAATGTTTATATTTTGAGTGCGGAAAGGAAGTCCTTAAGATCTCACCACTAAATAATTTTGGGTGAAAAAAAAATTGACTTATCAAAATACAATTAACGAATTCAACCAAAGGTATACGAGAATCGTGAATTAAGGATGGTGATACATGATCCGAATAAGAGGTGTAGCATCAAAATAAGTTTTATGTAACTCAATTGTTAATGCATTTAAATTTAATAAGGAAAACAATAGTAGGGACCAGCTAAATGAAGTTTGCAGTATAGATAATAACGTGATTCAATTTATGAGCCCAAGCCCTAAAGCTTTATTGAGATAAATTATCAACTGGTTTAGAAACTACAATGGCAAACTCAAAAATCAAACTCATGTGATATACAAAAAAATACGTGATGGTCATATGATGGATTAACATTCAGTAACCAGCCAACACAGCTGTAAATATATTCGGCCATTTTTGTCAGCGATAAACCAAAGATAAGATTTGGAACTGGAATAAGTCCATAAAAAAGGCATCAATAATTCCAACAAGAAACTTGTTCAAATAAATCACACTCATAGACCATATAACCCTCAATCAAATACAGTTCAATTGCAGATGCAAATGCAAAAATTAAAAAAAAACGAAAAATAATACTGTAATAATGAATTAAATTAAAAAAAAGGATGAATATCAATGATTGCTCCGTTTCATATACGGCTTCTTTCCTGTTCTATCGTTCTCCCTATTTTCTCTGTGTTTCTTCTTCTTCTTTTTTTGTTGTTTCTCTTGTAACACTCCGATTCGGCAACTCGAAAACTACAGGAACTTAAATTAAGTATAGTGAAAATTTGGGCCATTTGTTTTTTTAAACATGTGAAACATAGACGTGAGAACACTTAGACTTTTAAAACATAGTTACAATTAAAAACTCATGTTCTCACATTGCATAAAATCATTCAAGTTCCAAACCGAGATGTCACAAGACACCGCACTTTAAAACTGTTTCACAAAACATCATTTAAATACACAGCCCATTTACTTGTTTCAAAACATCAATACTGAATAAAACTTTAGCCGGGGTACAGTATGATAAAGCTATGGTAACTAAGAACTTGCAATGGAATACAATACTCTGAGGGGATTACCTATGCTCTAGTTATGCACACTAAGACTCGCCATCGAACTCTGGATCTTAGTAGATCAAGCTCTCCGACCGCAAGCAGAGTCGTCCTCATCCGCCGTCTCAGGTGTCTCTTCCATGGAGTCGTCTTGTGCTTCGTTCTCCTCCTTCTCACGAGCTTAAAGCCTCTCCATGATTTCTCTTCGTCGCCGATTCATCTCTATGTAGACTATGACACGGGCGGTGATGGTTATGTTATCCCCTTTCCACGGAGATACTCTTATCTCCCGAACAAGCTGGATTCTCGCTATACTATCCATCTAATGATCATACCAAAATTTTCCAATGCAAAGCAGAAGTAAAGGAGAGAGTGAGCTACCCAAAACAGCTATGTCGACTATGTGGAATTACAATAGGCAAATATTAAGACAAGACAATAAACAACAGACAAACCAAAACAACAACAAGATCATTATCATCACATAAATAAAACACAATCTTATACTCAACTTTTCGTAATAACTTTCTCAATATCTTTCTCTTAAAACTTCCACAACTCTTATCAATCAATTATTTCTTTAACCATGATCTCAAGATTCATCAATTATTCCAGGAATCGCTTCTCATACTTGTCTTATAAATCTTATTCAATACTTGATATCTTAAATGTATTTTTTCTTTTGATTATTTTCAGTCTCTTAAGTCTTATCGTTCTGGTTCGCTCAATGATGTGGGGAAATCATCACTGAGGAAGACACACACGTCTACATCTCCTCGGTCATCCACCCATCCTAGTCGGAAGCAAACAGGAGTACAAGACCTTTACCACGCGGGCACGACAGCTGTCTTAACAATTGGCTCCAAGCCAGGAGAACTGTAGAAAACTCGGGTACAGTCTCAAATCAATTCATTTCATTATCATATCATATAATCAAGGCTCACTGTAGAAAACTCGGGTACAGTGGCAATCACAAATGCCTCGTTCCAGTCCCTCTCACTGTTCAAGAATTGCAATCTAGGGGGCGACGGTATTTTCTAGTTGGCCTACAGAACTTACCACGGCGTTGGACCCAGTCCCTACCACGTTCGTATGCCACATGTGGAGTTCGTTCCGCCTAGAAACATACTCTAGACTTCTTGACGGTTCACCGTCATTGTCCTCCCCTAATGCAATCTCCACCTGAGTATCCGCAGATACCCATGGTACCTTCCTCTCCACTACTTCGATACGACACTCATAACTCACCGCGTTCGTTAATGTCTTTTAAAGTCTTTTAAAGTTTTAGAGTTTTAATTAACGGCTTAGTCCTAATGGTCGGCTCATCCTTGGTACATCCCTTCAACGAGTCCCGACCACTAATCGTAATCCGTTCCCCAAGAATCTCAACAGCATTTCGCATCACATCTCTTTCTCATGCATCTCATCAGCATTATCAGCATCTTTCTCATCAATCATTGCTTAGCAGCAGCATCCGCATATTTCTCATCAGTTGTTACACAGCAGCACCATCAGCATCGTTCTCCTCAGTTGTTGCTCAGCAGCACCATCTGCGTCCTTCTCCTCATCATCTCCACGCTTCCGCTCGCCTCGTCGGGTATTTCTTATCACCATTTTGAAAATCATCTTTTCATCTCAATTCTTTCTCAAACTCAGCTATTCATTCTCTTCCTTTCATTATTTATTTCTTTCAATGTTCCATTCACATCATGACTTATCTCTTTCTCAATCATTTCTCATATTTCTTATCCGTATCTCTTTTCCTTTTTGTCTTATTTCATTACTTTCACCATTCCATTCAACTCATCTCATAATCAAGGTTTAATAAAACATTTTTCAAACAATATCACAGTTGCTTATTAACTAATTGAATCATTTCACATATTAAGACAATCAAATAGCTCATGCATAATTCCTAAAAACATAGCATCACACTATCTCAGCAAAGACATATCAACAGCAAACGATCTCAACTGCTCGTGCAGATAGCCAAACAAACAAACAATTGCTATCCCCACTTCCTCGCTTAATGAGATCGAGGTCCAATCTTTGAGATGATTGGACACCTTAATATGTTACCTAAATACCACGGCGTCTTAAGGGAAGCCCTTCTCTCACCTCGAATGACGTAACTCTCCAAGAACTTTCCAAGCTTCCCAAGTTGCTACTCCGGCCTAGTGTCCTTTTCGTCCGTCACCCGAACTAGAACATTTTTCCCGTGCGTTAGAAACGATTTCGATAAATTCGTAATTTCGTTTTAAAAATACTTTGAAACAATTCCCTTCGTGAAAACACATTGCCAATATCCAAAAAGATTTCAAATCCAAATTAAATCACTCATAAAAAGGTTTTCAAGAAAACTTTGAAACAATTCTAAAATAATTTCTTCATCAAAACAGAATCCATTTCTTCTTAATTTAAAACACTGGTTATAAAATCAGTGTTCTTAAGCTTTAAAACAGAATTCGGAAATAAAATTCCAAGACCACATAAAATTGATTCATTAAATTTCCAAACTTCACAATATTATCAAATACTAATCAAAGAATGTCGTATAGAAATTTCAAATCAATTTAAGTTGGTTCAAATCATACTATAAATAAAACATTTTTCAATTCCTTTGAAATCCCAACATAGATTTTTCACCAATAAATCTCACAAACAAAGTTCAGAACAATTCCAATCCAATCTAAAATTTTCCCAAAACACATTCAATTAGCACAAAGAACAACACACAACAGTTTCAAAGCATTCACCAACTCACCTAATGCAAATCACACTTTACATCATTTAAAATCATTACTTAAATTATATCCTTCATAGATTAATTCAATTATTCTTAAGAAAATAATTTAAATTAAGCCTTGTGATTAACTCACCAGGGACCAAATTACCATGGTCATTAATTTCTAATCACAAATAAATTCTAAGACTTGAAATCATTGAATCAACATTACAAAAATTTCTTTTTACATAATCAAATCAACTCATTCATTTTCTTTTCTAAAACCGAAAAGAATTAAAGAAGACACACACATCACTTTCATCAAACACATAGTATCATTCACCTAGGAATATAGCCATAGTCACAAGTCATTTCATGAAGAAAACTTTCCAACCATTTTAACATGCATTGGCCGAATCATACACATATAATCTTGCAAGGGTTTAATGCACAAATAAAGATATAAAATCATGAAATCATTTTCTTTATTTTGGAACTAAAAACCGTGAGCGTCCAAGGGGAAAATTAACAATTTTAATTCATTTTCTTGACTTAAATCAAAGCAACAATTTGAGTCACAAACCACTTCAAAGATTCACATACATTTTCTTTTTTTTAAATTTAATTATTTCATGCATGTACTTTAAAGCTCTTAGATTCAACTAGTCCTATCATGCATGCAACCTATATGATGAGCAAACATATCTTCTACCTTTTTCTATGATGGCCGAACATCATCATTCACAAAGACAAGGTTTTTTAGTTACTTTTTCAACATACAAAAGTCACATAATCACATCAAGACATGCAAGTTTTCAAGACTACTTTCAAAGCAACATACTTCTTCATTTCTCACATCAACATGCATTAATATTATCAAAATAAGATTTTCTTATATATTTCTAACAAATTCAAGTTCATCACTTTTTCTTAAACCAAAAATAAAGATCTTATTTTAACTTTATGAAAATAACATGCATGTCCTAGAAATCATTAAATCTAACTTTAAGACACACATGCACCCAATTTTCACAAAATAAAAAATGGATCCTATTCCTTTTCAAGCATGGCCGAATAGGCTTTATAAAAATATAACATGCACATAATCAAATACTATATCAAAACATGTTTATACTCAAAAATTATTTTAAAGCTTGCTTCTTTAATTTATCTTCAAAACCATGTCACATTAAAAGAAAAACATGATCTTTTCTCTTGAAATTAACATGCAAGACCAAAGATCACAACTTTTTCACTTATCAAACAAAGATCTTCACATGCACCCATTTAAATCAATTAAGATCATCATTAAACCAACATGCAAGACTAAAGACTTAAACTTTTTCACAAATCAAGTCTAGATCATATATTTATTCATCAAATAATCATGAAAACATCATGAATCACGGTTTGAGTAAGAAAACTTAACATGCAAAGGAAGTTTATTTTAGGCTTCACAAAAATATCAAACTTTCTTTAGATCTTTAAGGTTTTAGTTAGAAAAACATCAAGATCCACCAAGAAGATATTAACCGAAACATCAAGCATAAAGTTTAACATATTACAAATTATTTTTAGTCTTTAAAGTCCATGATTAAGAAAGAGCAACACATAAACTCTTCTTTCGAGTCATAAAATTAAACATGCAAGAAGAAAAGAATAAAGATCCACAAACAAAAAGGGAAAATCTAAACTGTTACAATCTTCTTCTTGATCTCCAAGTCACCTACCAAGAAAAGGGTTGATCTTCTAGCTCCTAACACTTAGATCTTCAAAGATGAGACTTGGTTAAGCTTCAAACCTCCTTCTTCCTCTTCCTAAGCCTCACGGCCTCCTCTCTCTCTCTCTCTCTCTCTCTCTCTTTTTCTTTCTCTAAGAGTTGGATGAGCTCTTAAAGTGTGTTTGGGTGTGGAGAAAAGGAAAAGTGAGGAATGGAAATGGAATGAGGGAAATGAACCAAGGCCTCTCCTATTTATAGACCAACCGAATCATCCCTCTTTTGCCCTTAGGTCTTGGTTTCGGTCATGCATAATTGGGAGGGGTAGTTTTGGCCTTTCAAAAATTTGCATGTAAGGGTCTAACCAAGGGGACATGGTGGAGTAAATCAAGGAACTAGGTCTCTTCATGTCTAGTTACTTTTTCTAATACTTTGAAATTTTCTACCAACTTAGTTTACTTAGGGTTCTAACCTCTCCCTTAGGCTTCTTGTCCAAGAAAATAAAAATCCTAGGCTTGCCCCACATGCATACATACATACGTAGAATCACACACATACACACATACATACATACAAACCGTAGCACTCACATATACTCATACATGTTTTACATTTTCACTTTCTAATCACACTTAAAATATTATAATCACGAATTCATGCAAACATTTCTTTAAAGAATCACATTCACACAATCATTTTCATACATCACTCATCAAACACACTTCAAGCCAAACACATATCATACAATAGATTTATGCCATAACAAAAATTTCACTTTCCACAAAGCACATCTCAAAATTCGTATTTTACAAACTCAGGAAATAAATTTTTATAAATCAAGCCAGAAAATTCTAAAAATCACATTTTCAGATTCTACGTTTCAAGACGATCGTTTTCGTATAAAGATCATAAAATTCCGAGTTACGGTTAAAAAGATACGAATTTTCAAAGTTAACAAATCCAAAAATTTCATTTCTAAGAAAAATCATCCTTGATAAAAATTAGAACTTATCTCTTTTTGATAGATTTACTCCAAAACTCAACAAAATCATTCACTTTAATTTTATAAAAAGAACTTGTTTCATAAAAATTCCATGAAAATCAACACTTTGCCTCTTACGTTCGTAAAATACTTGGCTGAAAATCTTTTATAAAACAGAACTCCAAGGTTTCTTTTGACAAAATTCGTTTACGCACGTACGGGAAAAATGCGAGGTGTTACATTCTCCCCAACTTGAAGATTTCTCGTCCTCGAGAAATGCTGCGCAGAGTCTGTCTGATCTGTGAACGCATAGCTCCTTGAAAATTTCTTTTCCCTTTTTAACTGCAGCCGTCATCGCATCTTTGAATTCGCACCGTCTATCCATCGTTCTCAAAGGCAAATCAAACGGATTACTTGCAAAAGTAATCTCTCGAAGTACTTTCAATGACAAACAGAGTGGGGTAAAAACAATACGGTTTCATTGACAACAAAGGATTGAGGGGTTCAAAGGTATCAAGACAGTATCCGAAGATAACATGGTTACGTTCATTTGGGGTCAAGATGTGACATTCCGTATTTTCCCGATTAATATAAATAAGTTTTTCTTTAAAGAAGAATTTTGAAATATTGTTTTACAAAGGATTTTTAATGGATATTTTATTCGATTACGTAATCAGTTGCCGATTTTAGGGTATTTTGGTAAACAAAGTTTTTTATAGAGTTCAAGCAAATGATTTTATTGAGTTTGGAATAATTTTATTATTTGTGATTCCATTTGAGAAATGAGTTTCTTTATACATCTCTATGGATTTAACCTGATTGATTTAAGAATCGATTTAAAAGAGTTTCGATTTCATAATGAACCCTTATGTTTTGAAATTTGATATGCTTGTGTTGTGACTTTGTGTGCATGAGTGTTTAAGGTTTTGATTGAGACCTTGTTTTATTGATTTATATGATTTCATGGAAAATTATTTTATAAGTTTCAAAGAATCAAAGTCCAATCACCTCTGGAAACCCTAATTGATGCCCTAATCGTTGATTAAACCCTAATCGAGCTCTTAATCCTTGATTGAGTGCTTAATCACTCTCCGACCCTAAACCCTTTTTGGTTAGCGAGCTGATCCAAGATTAGTTTTCCTTAAACCCAAGATTAAGTTTTTGATTAGCACCTTAATCCTTGATTAAGCCCTAATCATTGAGGATTAGTGGACTAAACCTAGATTAATTAACCTAATCCTACCCTAATCATGATTAGAACCCTAATTAGTGCCTTAAACCTAATTAGCTAATCTAAACCACCCTAAGCCCATGTGGCCGAATTCTATGTGCTTAGCCTAGCCACCAAGCTTGTTTACATGATCAACAAGTGGCATGCCTTAATAGTCAACATGATGACATCACTCTAATGACCTAAGCATGACTTAAGGAAGAAGAAAAAAATGAAGAGAAGGAAAGGAAGAGGAAGGTGGCCGTGAGTGCCTTGAGGCAAAGACTTGGCCTCCAAGTTTATGACTTAGCCCTTAAGCATTTGCAAACCAACCCCCATGCAAGCCCTTAGTAGCAAATAAAGAAAGTGAAGAAGAATAAAAGAGAAGCTAAAAACCGTGTGAGTGATGGTGTGAGTTCATTTCCATTCTTCACCCTTTCTACTTCTTTTCAGGCAACAACACCAACACATACACCAACAACACCAAATCGTGAAATGAGTGAATGAATTCTTCTTCATTCATTCATCAAACCCAAACTTTCTTCCATTCCTTTCCCTAAACTAAACACTTAGCACCAAGAGAATCATCAAACTCTTGGTGAGAAAGAGAAAGAGAGAGAGTGGCCGAATCTAGTGAGGAAGGGAACTAAGCTTTGAACTCTTCTTGATCTAAGCTAGATCAAGCTAAGAAAGCGAGGAGAGAAGGAGAAAGACCATGGACTAGAAAGAAAAAAAATGAGTGATGAACCGTGAGAAGAGAGAAGAGAAACCAAAGATTTGGACTTGAATTCTTGAAAGTTTTGATTAAGTAAGGGTTTGTTTTATAATCTTAAAAGCTTAAAACCTTTTTTTTTGATTCTTGTTCTTTTTCATTCTTTCTTTCTAAACTTTGATTTTGTGTGGAAAAGTGTTGATGCATGCTAGTTTTCATGCTTGATCTAATGTTTTTGATAACATACATGTTAATCTCTGAACTTGATTCTAAAAGTTTTGTTAAGAAAAATGTTTTTCTCATGATCTTGAGTTTTCTCTTTGATTTCTTGAAAATGTTTTGGAAAAGAACTTGATTTTAAGTTTCATGAAATATTTTTCAAAGATCTAGTATTTTGATTTCATGTATGACAAGATCTATATTTGATCTATAAGGTACTTGATGATTTCTTTTATGATTGGCCACGGTTTGATGAATGTTAAGTGTGAAGACTTGATTTTCTTTTGATTGATCTCTTGCATGTTACAATCTTGAGTTTGATGATGTTTTAGAAGAATAAAATTTATGTGATGATGTGATCTTCCATGATTAGTCACGGTTTGTACTTGATTTTTAGGTTAGAAGTTTTAATGTTGGATTTTGGTTATGTGATTTCCATGCAATTTGAGATGATACTGTGTTAGATGTGAAACCTAAATTGTCTAGGAACTTATGTGATGCCCACGATTTCCTGTAAGAAGTGCATACTAAGATTATGCTTTTGTTTGCTTGACGAACTATGTGAACTTGTTATTAGATCTAGAGTTGTTTTTAAGTCTTGAATTCTTGAAAATGTTTTTGAAGAAAACTTACTTAAGGTCACGGTTTAGACCTTAATTTTTGAGTTGAATTCTCTTAAATGTATAAGTGTTCACGACATGAAATTATGTGTTGATTTGTGAGGCTATCCTTTGAGAAAATAACTTTTGAAAGGCTAATGATGCACGCGATTTCAATGAAAATTTGTCTAAGTGTTTATGTGATGCATGATTCGATTTATATATGCTTTTGACCTCTTTATTTGATTAAGATATATGCATGAACAAGTATGTGAATATGATGTTCAACTTGATGACTTGTGATTATGTGATGATTGGAATAAATGAACAAGTTTACTTGATAAAGCTTTGTGCTGAAAATTGGATATGTGTGTTTTTAACCTTGATAAATAATATTTGTATATGTTCAATATTCTTGAAATTTTGTCACTATCTTAAGTATGGTAAAATGAACCTCTCTGAATTTTTAAATGATTTTTTGGAATTGATTTTCTATTTCTATAAAAGCAAACCTTGTGAAAACAATTTTGGAGAAAACAAGTTTTTCAGTTAAAGATGGATAGAATTTTCAAACTTGTGCTACTCTAAATTGCTTGAAATTTTTATGGTAGCTCCTTAAACATGTCGTGTGACTCTCTGTAAAATTTGAGGTGATTTGGAGTTGGTCTGATATTTTTACCAATTGAAAAACAGTGAACCGTTTGGTTCAGATTTTCCAGACTTAGTGACGAATTTAATTGAAAAAGTATGACTTGCACAACTCCAAATGATCTGGAATTTTTATGAGATGATCTTGATTGTGTGAGGAAGATTTATACCAATTTTCATGCAATTCGAAGTTGAAACACTATTTTTAATAATGGCATTTTGGCCTCAGGTCAGCAACAGTTCTATCATGCTTTATATGCAAAATCTGATTGGAAACCTAACTTAAGATTGTTCAAATGACTTGGAAATTTTATAAGATAAACTTTGACATATATTGGTATGTTCTGGAAGTTTTGATTATTAAACAAGTTGATTTGATGTAGTTTTAAATTTTATCTTTTGTGCTTTTCCGTGATTGAATAAAAGCTTTATTTAAACGTTTTTGACAAACATGAGTTTTGTGCTTTGTGTTGTGGCTTGGCTGGACCTGTATGATGATCATTATGTCTTGAAGTAATTGAATGAATGATTGCTTGATGATCTGTTTAGACTATGCATGATTGAGTTTACAAGATTGATTGTTTACGGTGTTTCGGTCTAGGCTATTAGAATGAAATTATGATTTGAAAATATGCTATGTGCTATGTGCTAAATGGTTTTTTTTAGGTGATACATGCTAATTGAACTTCTTTGTTTGAGCATCTGGGAATTGTTTATTTGATAAAGGAAGTAAAGGATGTAAGTTCCATGATGAATGTTTTGATAATGACAAAGTGTTTTGAACAAGCTATCATGTGTTGATCAAGTTTCAAGTTCAACAAGCAACAACAAACATCAAATGAAGAAGAGAGAAAACAAGCTCATGAAGACTTAGTTTGAGTGTAATTGTAATTGTTTTATCTTTTGCCTCTCAAGCTTCTTAGGTCTTTTATTTGGGTAGATTATTTAGAGGGTAGTGAATCTCTATCATAGTCATGATTTAATCATAATTTGAGTTTTCACTTAACCTAGAATCAATAGGTGGCTTAAAGGTTTTAAAGGAAAGGTTTGGTTTTGAGAAAACAAGTTTTAAACAAGTATCAGACATGTTTAATCGATTAAGAACATATTTAATCGATTAGTACTCGATTAAGTGAAGATTTAATCGATTAAACACTGCTGAAATGGTTTTTTAAAATACGATTTTCACTTCTCAAAATCAGTTTTCAAGTGCTACAACTTTTGGGTATTCTATATAAACCTATTCCTAACCTTTGTGATCAATATACATCATTTTCATAATCAATTTTACAAGAATCAAGCCATTCTATTCTCTCTCAATTTCAAAGATCAAAGCTTTCATATTTTCATATTCTTTGATCAAGAACATTTGAATCTCTTATTGTGAATTGTCATAGCTATTGAATGAGATTCATAGGAGTGTCATGTGTATTCATTGATTTGTAATCTTTGCAAGAAGGCAAGCCATCTACAACAAACAAGAAGCCTTGGTGTGTCGATTATCATCAAGCAAATCTCATTGGAGAAGAAGAAAGTCTTGGTTGTGAATCAAGCAAAGTGAAGACTTGGTGTGTGGATTATCATCAAGAAATTTAAGACTTGTTGTGTCGATTATCAACAAGGGGTAGAGGTTAGATTAGAGAGAAGATCAATAGGATTACAAGGCAAGGGTGTGGTATCTCTTGTAGGCTAGCAAGAAGGGAGTCTTGTGAGGCATTTACTTGTAATTTGAGAACTCTAATTCCTCATAGTGAAGAATCTCTCTTGGTTGAAGAGGGGACTGGATGTAGCTTTCAAGCGGATGAAAGTGAACCAGGATAAATCACTGTGTCGTATCTCTAAACCCTTAACTCTTTACATTCAAGTCTTTAATTGTGTTCTTGGTTGAAAACCTAGAAAAGAGTGATTTTCATAATTGATTGAATTGAATCTTTATTGTTCAAATTGATAAAGGGAAAATCATTTTCATAACTAGGATAATCAATAAGAATATAGGTGTTAATTGTTTTCGCTGAATCTCTGATCTTACGTGTTGATTGATTGATTTTCGTATTCGATTGAAAAGTGATTTTTCAGTTTCTGATAGATTTAATCGATTAAGTGTTCGTTTAATCGATTAAGGACTTTTGAACTTTCAGGTTTAATCGATTAAATTGCAGGTTAATGGATTAAATTTCAGTTTAATCGATTAAGTGCTGTAGAATTTGCAAAAATCATTTGTTTTGATTGTTTCGATTTATTTCCTTTGAAAATCTTTCAAGGTTTCTTTTACACCTATTCAACCCCCCCTTCTAGGTGTGTTCCTAGTGTTCCTTAGTTGTTTCAACCACCAATTGCGGTTTCCTCAATTGGTATCAGAGCTCGGTCGAAAGACACGAGCATAAGAGCTTTTTCGTAAAGATCCTTTAAGAAAATCGCAATGGGATTCGTACCCTTTGGTGGTGAAGGTTATTCAATAAATCGTCCTCCATTGTTTTCCGGAGAAGGCTATGCATATTGGAAAGTTAGAATGAAAATCTTTATCCAAGCCATAGATAGTGAAATTTGGAAAGTAGTTGAAAAAGGTCCTCATATCCCCTCTAGTTTAGTTGAAGGCGTAGTACATTTAATCCCCGAGGATGAGTGGAAGGATGATGATAGAAAGAAAGTTCAATATGATTATAAAGCAAAGAATATCATTACCTCCGCTTTATCCTATGACGAGTTCTTTAGAGTTTCTCAATGTTCTAGTGCTAAGGAAATGTGGGACACTTTACAAGTGACTCATGAAGGAACTAGTGAGGTTAGGAGAGCTAGATTGAATGCTTTAATGCGTGATTATGAATTGTTTCATATGCTTCCAAATGAATCTATTAATGATATGCAAAAGCGTTTTACTCATATTATTAACCATTTACTTGCTCTTGGTAAGACTTTCTTACAAGGTGAACTTTCTAACAAAGTGTTGAGATGTTTAGACATAAATTGGCAACCAAAAGTAACGGCTATTGTTGAATCTAAGAATTTGGATGCTATGGATCTAGCAACACTTTTCGGAAAGCTTCAAGAACATGAAATGGAGCTTGGACGATTAAGTATCAATGAAGAGTCGGATAAGAACAAAGGAAGAAAGGGACTTGCTCTTAAAGTCAATAGATCATACAATAAGAAAGAGAGTTCCGATGATGATGATAGTGAAGATTCCGATTCGGATGTTGATGAAAAAGACATGAAACTTTTGCTAAGGAAGTTTGACAAATTTCTAAGGAGAAAAGGAAGGTTGAACAAAGACAAAGGTAAAGAGAAGGATTCTCCACACTACAAGACCAAGACATCAAAACAAGGTGTAGTTTGCCATGAATGCGGAAAACCCGGTCAGCTCAAGTATTCGTGCTCTAAGTATCTCAAGAAGAAGGAGAAAGACAAGAAAAATTCTAAATCTAAAAGAGCATACATAGTTTGGGATAGTGATGAAGATAACAAGAAAAGCACATCGAGTAGTTCATCGGATAATGAAGAAGCCGCTTGTCTCAACTTGATAACTCTAGTAGATGATGAAGAACAAAGTTCAAATGATGAACCAAGTTATCAAAGCGAGGAAAGCGATGTAAGTCATACTAAATCCGAATTTTCTTCTAAATATGAATTGTTATATAATGCTTATGAAGAAATGCATGAAAAACTTGAAAAACTAGTTTTGAAAAACATTGAAAGAAAGAAGCTCATTTTGAAACATCAAAAAGAGATTTTAGAACTTCAAAAACAAGTTGATGAGCTTAATCTTGAAAATGAAACTCTTGATCTTATATATGCTAGTTCTTCTTGTGATTGTGCTAGTAGAGTGAATATTGTGGTTGATTGTGAGAATTGCAAGTTGCTTAAAGATGAAAATGCTATTTTGAAAAATAAGCTTGCAAGTTTCACAAATGGTTACATTAGATTGCGCACATTGTTAAATTTTCAAAGAGAAAATTCAAACAAGTTTGGTTTGGGTTATACTAATGCTAAGAGTAATTCTCATAGAAATGTTGTTGATTTTTCTAAAGTTGATTTCTCAAATGCACCAACATGTTTCTATTGTGGTACTCATGGACATACTTCAAATGTGTGTTATATTAAAGTGCATGGTATACCTAAAGGAGATTTTGTTTGGATGAAAAAGGGTGAGAGTCCCTACACTAACAAAAATGGATCCAAAACCATTTGGATACCAAAAAGCAAAGCATGATTGTTTTGTAGGTATGATTGAAGAGCAAAGGGATTACAAGTGTTATTCATACATTTGCATCTTCAATTGGTATCACTTTTGCATCTCAAAAGAAGTCCTACAAATTTGGTACAAGTGATATTGTTAGATATTGATGATTATAGTATCTTCTCAATTGGTATCTCCTCAATTTATTTTCTAAAGTTCAATTGGTATAATTGATATTGATCACTCAATGCTACTAATTTTGATGATTAGATGATTATCATGCTATTATTGTTGTGATATTTCTTTACATTGATGATATCTCAATTGGTATTATGACTTCATAGTATTTCTATTGGTTCATAATTCATTGTTATATTTTCTTGCCAATTGGTATCACATTTCAAAGTATAGTACTTGTTATATTTCAATTGATATTGGTATATATTACTTTGAAGAAATAGATGTGAATTTCTCTATTTTGGCTTAGTATTTTATATTTCAATTGGTATATATATTACTTTTTGATAATGCCAAAGGGGGAGAAATGGTATGTTTTGAAAAAGGTGGAGAAATGGTATGTTTTGAAAAATGGTATGTTTTAAAAAATGGGAGAAATGATATGTTTTTGGGAGAAAGGTTGTTTTGTTGTTTTTATGTAGGTTGAGCTAAGTTGTTGAAGATAGGGGGAGAATCAAGCTTCTATTAATTGGATTTCAAATATCAAATGCATTGATTAAGGGGGAGCAAGTTTCTCACCAAGTGATCAAATTGTTAAAGCATCAACAACTTCAATCAAATTCAAAACATGGTTTGTCATTTTCAAAAAGGGGGAGATTGTAAGTTCCATGATGAATGTTTTGATAATGACAAAGTGTTTTGAACAAGCTATCATGTGTTGATCAAGTTTCAAGTTCAACAAGCAACAACAAACATCAAATGAAGAAGAGAGAAAACAAGCTCATGAAGACTTAGTTTGAGTGTAATTGTAATTGTTTTATCTTTTGCCTCTCAAGCTTCTTAGGTCTTTTATTTGGGTAGATTATTTAGAGGGTAGTGAATCTCTATCATAGTCATGATTTAATCATAATTTGAGTTTTCACTTAACCTAGAATCAATAGGTGGCTTAAAGGTTTTAAAGGAAAGGTTTGGTTTTGAGAAAACAAGTTTTAAACAAGTATCAGACATGTTTAATCGATTAAGAACATATTTAATCGATTAGTACTCGATTAAGTGAAGATTTAATCGATTAAACACTGCTGAACTGGTTTTTTAAAATACGATTTTCACTTCTCAAAATCAGTTTTCAAGTGCTACAACTTTTGGGTATTCTATATAAACCTATTCCTAACCTTTGTGATCAATATACATCATTTTCATAATCAATTTTACAAGAATCAAGCCATTCTATTCTCTCTCAATTTCAAAGATCAAAGCTTTCATATTTTCATATTCTTTGATCAAGAACATTTGAATCTCTTATTGTGAATTGTCATAGCTATTGAATGAGATTCATAGGAGTGTCATGTGTATTCATTGATTTGTAATCTTTGCAAGAAGGCAAGCCATCTACAACAAACAAGAAGCCTTGGTGTGTCGATTATCATCAAGCAAATCTCATTGGAGAAGAAGAAAGTCTTGGTTGTGAATCAAGCAAAGTGAAGACTTGGTGTGTGGATTATCATCAAGAAATTGAAGACTTGTTGTGTCGATTATCAACAAGGGGTAGAGGTTAGATTAGAGAGAAGATCAATAGGATTACAAGGCAAGGGTGTGGTATCTCTTGTAGGCTAGCAAGAAGGGAGTCTTGTGAGGCATTTACTTGTAATTTGAGAACTCTAATTCCTCATAGTGAAGAATCTCTCTTGGTTGAAGAGGGGACTGGATGTAGCTTTCAAGCGGATGAAAGTGAACCAGGATAAATCACTGTGTCGTATCTCTAAACCCTTAACTCTTTACATTCAAGTCTTTAATTGTGTTCTTGGTTGAAAACCTAGAAAAGAGTGATTTTCATAATTGATTGAATTGAATCTTTATTGTTCAAATTGATAAAGGGAAAATCATTTTCATAACTAGGATAATCAATAAGAATATAGGTGTTAATTGTTTTCGCTGAATCTCTGATCTTACGTGTTGATTGATTGATTTTCGTATTCGATTGAAAAGTGATTTTTCAGTTTCTGATAGATTTAATCGATTAAGTGTTCGTTTAATCGATTAAGGACTTTTGAACTTTCAGGTTTAATCGATTAAATTGCAGGTTAATCGATTAAATTTCAGTTTAATCGATTAAGTGCTGTAGAATTTGCAAAAATCATTTGTTTTGATTGTTTCTATTTATTTCCTTCGAAAATCTTTCAAGGTTTCTTTTACACCTATTCAACCCCCCCTTCTAGGTGTGTTCCTAGTGTTCCTTTGTTGTTTCAACCATCAATTGCGGTTTCCTCAAAGGAAAATGGGTTATCCGATAAGTTATGATGATGTCATTAATCTTCTAAAAGTTGATTGATCTTGAAAAGAATTTGATTATTTGAAAAAGTATTGGGTTTACTAGTTTCTTCCTTATTTGATTTCATAAGCGTTATGTTTGAGAAATAAATCATTTCAAATGTTCATTTTAACATGAAGTATTAAAAAGATTAAATAACGATTTTTCGGTATTTTCGAATTTTGGTTGTGGTTGTCCGGAATGGGCCAGCAACCAATTTGTTTATTTAAAGTGTTTATATGAGTATGATTCAGTTTGTATGTGCCTATATGTTTCATTACTTTATTTGATTGAAAAGTTGCTAATCAAGGTGTTTATTTAATTGTTTTCAAGATACTTGGTTTGTCAATGGATTTAAATTGGTTTTGAACAATGAAAAATGAACTTGGGACTTAGCATGTGATGCTGCCCAGAATTTTTCTAAGATGTAATTCTTGTTTTAAAATGTTTTTTAAAGTGATTTGAAGTTGAGTTTTTAATGTAGGATAAAGTTGGTTTGAAAAGTGCAATTTTACGGTATTTCCGAATTTTCTAAAAGAGTGACTTTTGGACTTGCATCTTTGCTGTCCAGATTTATTTAAATTGTTTTTCAATCTTGAAGATGTGTTTTGTTGGTTTTAAGTTTGAGTTTTAAATGGTACGTGATTTAAGAAAAGTTGGATTTTGATTTGAGAAAACCTTTACGTTTTACGGTTGTCCGACAAGAAGTGAAAGGAGTTTTCAAAAATGCGTTTTGATTTCCGAGTATGACGATTAGTTAGATAGACTAGTAACGTTAGTGTCTCCTATCTAGTACAAGGTGCGTATAAGTCAGGAAGTTGGAGCAGCTGACAATTGAGAGGACCCGCAACGATTTCGGATGAGGTATTTGCTGGAGTTGAGGTGAGAGAGAAGCTTCCCTAAGACACCGTGGTATTTAGGTGATCTATGAGGACACTCCGTACTCTCTCAAAATCGGAGTAAAGGTCTATTGTAGCTAGTAGTATACCCGATAAATTGTGTGATTGTTTGTATCGCGGTATACGAAGACTCAGACCTATACCATTGCATGGTATTGATTGATTGATGTACTTGTTTATGTTGAGATGTATTGTTGATATAATGCCATTGCATGAGCATAATGCATCATCCCGCGATATAAGATAAGAATAGAAAAGACATAGAAGACTATAAGGAATTCCCCAATGATTAGAGCGAGACTCTAAGTGATGGAGCACGCAGTGGAACTGGATGATGCTGATGCGCCGAGTAAGAGGATCGAGCTGATGATGTGAAGGTGATGATGATGTTTTGAACATGGACGCAATGACTGTGGAATATATTGAGAAGTGTATCTATGTGGTCGTAGCCACTTACTGAAAGTGTATCCACATGGTCGTAGCCATGTGTTGAGAGTGTTTCCACATGGTCGTAGCCATGTGTTGAGAGCGAGTTGAGATAGGTCGGAGCCTATCTATTAATGTTTGATGGATATCCCGCATATGGTCGGAGCCGTATGCTGATGGTGGTTCTGAGTGGGTCGTAGCCCGTCAGAATGATGTTTGATATTCCGCATATAGTCGTAGCTATATGGCGAGGTTGACTCTGAATGGGTTGTAGCCCGTCAGAGAGATTGTGGATATCCTGCATACTGGTCGGAGCCGTATGCCGAGAATGATTCAGGATGGGTCGGAGCCCGTCAGACACAGTGGTCGAGTCCCACAGAAGCATTCCGCATATAGTCGGAGCTGTATGGCGGAGATGACTTAGGATGGGTCGACATTAGAACGAGCGAGTACAACCTTACGACTTTAAACCCTAACCCGAAGTAGTGGAGAGGAAGATACATCTGGATTACCCTTGTGGTGTTCAGCTGGATGATTAGGATAAGGGACGTCAATGACGGTGATTCGTCAAGAAGCCTTGAGAAGTCTGTCTAGGTGGGAAAAACCATAGGGGCCCTGGCTGAACCAGTCGGAGCTGGTCACTCAGTGGTGTGGACGAAGTACCACATGATCACTAGACAAGGCGACTGACACCCCCTTGACTAAATCTTGATCAGTGAGAGGGATGCTCGAACACGGCCGGATGAGGTTATTTTATTTATTTTTCCCGGGCCATTATTTTATGAATGCATTCACTTTGCCATCCAGTAAAAGCCGGTGTGGTTAGAGATCCTGTACTCCTGATTGCTTCCGACTAGGTGGATGGATTCCGAGGAGATGTAGACTCGAAACCAAAACGATTAAGCCTGAATCCCGATACTATGGACTCGAGATACGTGAACAAAGAGACTTTGACCTTGCGAGACAAGCCGATCGAGAGACTTCGATTTTGTGAGACAAGCTGTTTAAGAAATTCGACTTTGCGAGACGAACTGATTTAGGGACTCCCTAAGGAAAGGACATAGTGTTAGATAATGCGACTATTGCATTTCATCCCCATGCATCTTGCATAATTACATGTTGTATTATTGTGTTGTGAATGTGTATTGTTGTGTGCTTGTATTGTCTTAATATTTTGCCTATCGTAAACCCACACCGTCGACGATGCGTCGTTCGGAATGCTTACTCTCTCTGTCTTTTCCCGTCCCTGTGGACTTCTGTGATGATGTCCACAGGCGACAGAGTAAGTAGATTATATTGGGAGTCGGCGTTTCACGTGATGGCCTACGGAGACACGACCGAGATGGAGTCTCGAAGGAGAAGATGGTCAAGCTCGGCTCGAGGACTCGATGGTTGATGATTCGACCCTTCTGAGGGGAAAGCGTTGGACGGAGGTCTACTGTCACAGTATTTATGATCAAGTATTGTACTACCTTACCAGGTACTTAGACATCATTAGCTGCATCCACATGTGCACCCAAAGATGTTTTATAAAGCTGGATAATCAATATTAAGTTTTCTGGATAAACATAAAAGAGATGGGCTTTTAAATGTGTTTTGTGAAAGCAAGTTTCAAAGTGCGATGTTTCGTAACATCTCGGTTTGGAACTTGAAAGGTTTTATGCAATGTGAGAACATGAGTTTAAATTGCAAACATAATTTGAAAATCTAAGTGTTCTCACCTTGTGTAACACTGTTTAAAAAAAAAAAAATTGGCCCAAATTTTCACTACATTAATTAAAGAAATTATATTTTCAAGTTGTCAAATCGGGGTGTTACACAAGACACTACCACACTTAGGGTTAAATTCTTCTCATCAGTTCAAGCCTAAACGAGCTACTCCTCAAAACCTCACATCTCCATCTACTCCCCAACTTAAAGGACTCATATCTCTCTACACCACATTTACCATCACAGACTTACCCTCTAAATACTCCTATCCTTCACCACCTTTTGGTCAATCTTACAAAATTTCCCATCACTTAGCTCCAATCTATCCTCTTATTGTCTCATATCTCACTATCAGACTCCTATGGTCACCAATAAATCCTTCTTTTACTCTATCAACCACTAATCCTCAAGAAACATGTATTATCTCACTCCCTATCTCAAACACCTAATCACATAACTTAGACATTCTAAACCTTTTTCCACCTTCCAGGGTTTTCCTCAGATTCTAAACCATCAAAATTCCATCAATTCAGAGGCCTATTATCTATTACCACATCAGATCTTAGCCTTTTTCCTAACCTTGAGTCAACACTTAAGGATTCTATCCACAAATTCCACCATTTTATCAGCCCAACCTCACCATATTATCACTTATTCACCTCTGTATAACCATTTTCCAACTCAAATCAAGACACTTATACCTCTAAATTTTAATCATCACCTTAATTTCTTCCTCATTTTAACACCACCTAAACCATTATTTTGACCAATCCGACGTCAAAGCTCTTAGTCCTAACCACTCTATATAACTCGCCACTTACCTAAGACTCAAAAAGGGTACTCCTATTTTCTTCAAAACTCGCACTTTCTTTCATTCCTACCGACTAACCTTTATTCTCCTCGATCTTTGCAACTTTTACCTAACAACACTTCACTACTTACTTCCTAGCTTAGGAATATCTACTTGATCGAGACAGGGTGTCAGGGTCCAAAATTTTCACTAGAACTTTTAGGGAAGAACAAAGGTTTGGTCAAAGAGGAAACTTCGGGTTTTTCAACAATCAAGGCCTTGTCAAGAACATGGTTTAAGATGTTCAGAGAAGATATTCTTAAGCGTCATGCCAAAGCAATTTGACAACGCATAGGGTCTACACAAGAAAAGCTCCAACAAGAAGAGAGTCCTAGTCACAAGACAAGATCTCATAGCTTAAGGGTCATTACAAACAAAAGGGGTTCACATCAAGGATGAATTCAACGAAAGAAGGTTCGAATTACGCATCAACATCCCATAACGACACTGATCCCTGCTCCTCGTCTCTGCTGCAGACGAAAATCAACGCATTCCAAGAGAACATTCGCGTACTCTTAGCGTTCCTATTCTCATCTATCGCTATCTTACTACTAACGCACATACAAAGTCACACAACAGAGTATGTAAGTCCATGCATAAGGTTACTTAGATCAACCATTGCTCTGATACCGTAACTGTAACACCCCGATTCGGCAACTCGAAAACTACAGTAACTTAAATTAAGTATAGTGAAAATTTGGGCCATTTTTTTAAACATGTGAAACATAGACGTGAGAACACTTAGACTTTTAAAACATAGTTACAATTAAAAACTCATGTTCTCACATTGCATAAAATCTTTCAAGTTCCAAACCGAGATGTCACAAGACACCACACTTTGAAACTGTTTCACAAAACATCATTTAAATACACAACCCATTTACTTCTTTCAAAACATCAATACTGAATAAAACTTTAGTCGGGGTACAGGATGATAAAGCTATGGTAACTAAGAACTTGCAATGGAATACAATACTCTGAGGGGATTACCTATCCTCTAGTTATGCACACTAAGACTCGCCATCGAACTCTGGATCTTAGTAGATCAAGCTCTCTGACCGCAAGCAGAGTCGTCCTCATCTGCCGTCTCAGGAGTCTCTTCCAGGGAGTCGTCTTGTGCTTCGTTCTCCTCCTTCTCACGAGCTAAAAGCCTCTCCATGATTTCTCTTCGTCGCCGATTCATCTCTATGTAGACTATGACACATGCGGTCATGGTTATGTTATCCCCTTTCCACGGAGATACTCTTATCTCCCGAACAAGCTAGATTCTCGCTATACTATCCATCTAATGATCATACCAAAATTTTCCAATGCAAAGCAGAAGTAAAGGAGAGACAGCTATGTCGACTATGTGGAATTACAATAGGCAAATATTAAGACAAGACAATAAACAACAGACAAACGAAAACAACAACAAGATCATTATCATCATATAAATAAAACACAATCTTATACTCAGCTTTTCGTAATAACTTTCTCAATATCTTTCTCTTAAAACTTCCACAACTCTTATCAATTTTTTCATTAACCATGATCTCAAGATTCATCAATTATTCCAGGAATCGTTTCTCATACTTGTCTTATAAATCTTATTCAATAATTGATATCTTAAATGTATTTTTTCTTTTGATTATTTTCAGTCTCTTAAGTCTTATCATTCCGGTTCGCTCAATGATGTGGGAAATCATCACTGAGGAAGACACACACGTCTACATCTCCTCGGTCATCCACCCATCCTAGTCGGAAGCAAACAGGAGTACAGGACCTTTACCACGCGGGCACGACAACTGTCTCAACAATTGGCTCCATGCCAGGAGAACTGTAGAAAACTCGGGTACAGTCTCAAATCAATTCATTTCATTATCATATCATATCATATCATATAATCAAGGCTCACTGTAGAAAACTCGGGTACAGTGGCAATCACAAATGCCCCGTTCCAGTCCCTCTCACTATTCAAGAATTGCAATCTAGGGGGCGACAGTATTTTCTAGTTGGCCTGCAGAACTTAGCACGGCGTTGGACCCAGTCCCTACCACGTTCGTATGCCACCTGTGGAGTTCGTTCCGCCTAGAAACATACTCTAGACTTCTTGACGTTTCACCGTCATTGTCCTCCCCTAATGCAATCTCCACCTGAGTATCCGCAGATACCCATGGTACCTTCCTCTCCACTACTTCGATACGACACTCATAACTCACCACGTTCATTAATGTCTTTTAAAGTTTTAGATTTTTAATTAACGGCTTAGTCCTAATGGTCGAAAAGATGAGATAACCTTGGATCGGTTACTCGAATAATTGAGATGACCTTGGATCAGTCACTCGGAATATGAGACAACCTTGGATCAGTTGCTTGAAAAGATGAGATAACCTTGGATCGGTTACTCGAATAATTAAGATGACCTTGGATCAGTCACTCGAAATTTGAGACAACCTTGGATTAGTTGCTCGAAAAATGAGATAACCTTGGATCGGTTACTCGAATAATTGAGATGACCTTGGATCAGTCACTCGGAATATGAGACAACCTTGGATCAGTTGCTCGAAAAATGAGATAACCTTGGATCAATTAGTCCAATAATTGAGATGACCTTAGATCAGTCACTTGAAATATGAGACAACCATGGATCAGTTGCTCGAAAAAATGAGATAACCTTGGATCGGTTACTCGAATAATTGAGATGACCTTGGATTAGTCACTCAGAAGATGAGACAACCTTGGATCAGTTGCTCGAAAAAATGAGATAAACTTGAATCGGTTACTCGAATAATTGAGATGACCTTGGATCAGTCACTCGGAATATTAGACAACCTTGGATTAGTTGCTCGAAAAATGAGATAACCAAGGATCGGTTACTCAAATAATTGAGATGACCTTGGATCAGTCACTCAGAATATGAGACAACCTTGGATCAGTTGCTCGAAAAGATGAGATAACCTTGGATCGGTTACTCAAATAATTGAGATCACTTTGGATCAGTCACTCAGAAGATGAGACAACCTTGGATCAGTTGCTCGAAAAAATGAGATAACCTTGGATCAGTTACTTGAATAATTGAGATGACCTTGGATCAGTCACTCGGAATATGAGATAACCTTGGATCAGTTGCTCGAAAAGATGAGATAACCTTGGATCGGTTACTCGAATAATTGAGATGACCTTGGATCAGTCACTCGGAATATGAGACAACCTTGGATCAGTTGCTCGAAAATGAGATAACCTTGGATCGGTTACTGGAATAATTGAGATGACCTTGGATCAGTCACTCGGAATATGAGACAACCTTGGATCAGTTGCTCGAAAAAAATGAGATAACCTTGGATCTGTTAGTCGAATAATTGAGATGACCTTGGATCAGTCACTCGGAATATGAGACAACCTTGGATCAGTTGCTCGAAAAAAATGAGATAACCATGGATCGGTTACTCGAATAATTGAGATGACCTTGGATCAGTCACTCGGAATATGAGACAACCTTGGATTAGTTGCTCGAAAATATGAGATAACCTTGGATCGGTTACTCGAATAATTGAGATGACCTTGGATCAGTCACTCGGAATATGAGACAACCTTGGATCAGTTGCTCGAAAAGATGAGATAACCTTGGATCGGTTACTCGAATAATTGAGATGACCTTGGATCAGTCACTCGGAATATGAGACAACCTTGGATCAGTTGCTCGAAAAGATGAGATAACCTTGGATCGGTTACTCGAATAATTGAGATGACCTTGGATCGGTCACTCAGAATACGAGACAATCTTGGATCAGTTGCTCGAAAAGATGAGATAACCTTGGATCGGTTACACAAATGGTTGATAAATTTATGAACAAAGTAATTAATGGAATGACAAAAAGTGTTTTTGAATGTTTGCATTTTATGATGTAATGTGATGCATTATGAAAATGTTATGAAATGTAATGATGCTTGATGTATTTATTTTTATTTGACTTTCGACTGAATTTTGTAATGAAATGCTATGAACTCAAATGTATGCATGAGTTTGATGCATTTATGAAACATGATGCAGGACGCATATTACTTTTTAGGGGTATGCATGAGTTTGATGCATTTATGAAATATAATGCAGGATGCAAATTATTTTTTAGGGGTATGCATGATGTATGATGCATGCGTATGGAATGAAGTCTAACTCAATGTAACATGTCCCTTTTTTTGTTTTTTTTTGTTCTTTTTTCAACCATAATGGACTTGACCGAAGCATGGTTCATCATTGAATAATTGTGTTAATGGATTGATGACTTGTTCGCCTGATTGGCTCCATGCTTGCACTTACACCATTTGAAAGGACAAGAATAAATTTGCCCCAGTATCTTCATAAAACATCTGTATTGGTAATCCTCATATTTCAAAAGACAATTTCATCTTAAAAACTGCCCCAGTATTAGCTTGGTTTGTGCTTGAGAGAGCTTAAGAGAAAGCTTAATAATCTGTAGTGGCGACCACAAGATTTTTTTATTATTTTTCGTAGAAAATAATAAAAAATTTGCCCCAGTATGTGCATTGGAGGACTAGGGAATCAACTCAACAACATTGCCCCAGTGTTGGCTTTGAAGAGGGATCACACCCCATGAATTGCCCTTATGTGAAGACTTCACTCATTCCCTTTTATTTGACCCTAACTTTTGCCTAGGTCGCCCTTTCATGTTTTCAACCTAGCGGGTTGCTCTAACTTTTTCCTAGGCCGCCCTTTCGAGTTTTCAACCTAGCGAGCAATTTTATTTCTTTTTTTTTCTTTTATTTTTTAATGCATATTTATTTAAAAAGAAATACTAATGCGGAGATCATGTGATATAAAAGTGTTTGAGTTGATATGAAAGTGATGGTCTTGGTGTAAATTAATGCATAAATTAGAAATGAGATATTTTCTTCAAAATTTCCAAAAGTCAAAGGAGTCAGTTTTATTTTCACCTTGGTATATTTCTCAAGCAGGTCAATCCTCAACGAGGTCTTTTAAGCTTGTAACGTGGCCAAGGGCTTTAAGGCTTTAATTTTCAAACAAAAGGATATGAGGCTCAAAACATTTGTGTTTCCCTAACCCTTCTTATTCCTCCATTTTCTCCTTCTACCTAGTCTTTCCAAACAAATTTTGCATAATTTTCAAATCATCAAGAGGATTTACTAATGGTTGTAACATGGTTAAGGGGTGATGATGTGGCTTATGAAAGAATTGTAGAATCAAGTCTCCAATGAGATGGTTATAGTTTTGATGATGACAATATAATTAAATCATGGATTTAAAAGAAGAATTCAAGCTCATCAAGTCAAGAAGATCAAGTGCACCTCTAGCTAGTCATTCTCATATTGTATTAATTGTAATTTTCATTTTTATTTTTATATTGAGAGTGGGTAGTTTAGGAGTTAATATCAGCCTAGGATAAATAATAAAAATGCTTGAAAAGGTTGGGATTACATAAGATCAATAATTGAGAAAAGAATTGAAAATAATTTTAGAAAAACTTAATTTTTACCATCTCTGGGAAAAAGACTTGAGTGATCGGAAAAAGACTCAAGTATTTTGCTTAAAATCAGAGATATAACCGTTGGTTCAATTACAAGGGCATCACTATTAGAAGATGGGCAAAAGACTCGAGTAGAGCCAAAAAGACTCGAGTATTTTGGTCCTGACAGCAAATTTTTAACCGTTGGAAGAGGACAAGAATGGAATTTTAACTTTGTTTTACTCTCTCATTCCTTCTTCCATATATTCTAAACTTATTGCCTTTGTACTTGACAACTAGAACCAACAAGACACAAGCTAAACATTCTCTTTGCTCATTCTCTCTCTCAAGTGAAAATTCTCTGTAACTCAACCTCTCATTCATTGTTATTACTTTGTCTTAAGAGTTAGAGATTGTGCTTAATTGTTGAAGAAATCATTTGTTGTATTTCTCCACACACACTCATATAGCTTGTTCCAAAATCTTGGTTGGTAACCAAGTGTACCTAAGTGGGTCTTAGGTTCATTCAAGACTTGAGAGGTTCTCAAGCAAAAGTCTAAGAGGTTCTTATCTTGGTGGAGCTCTTGAAGGTTTCAAGGAGCTTGAGAAGAAGGAGTCTTCATCACCAAATTCAAATTGGGGTAGAAATTGAAGAGTTTGGTACACTCTTGGAAGGGTTAGGTTGAGTGAGGCATCTCAATAATCCCTTGTAATATTTCTAACAATTTGATTTTAGTAGACACTCCTAAGGTTCTTAGGGGGACTGGATTAGCTCTCTTTATAGGGAGTGAACTGAGGAAACCGCAATTGGTGGTTAAAACAACTAAGGAACCCTAGGAAAACACCTAGGGGGGGGGGGTTGAATTGGTGTTTAAAAAAACCTTGAAAGATTTTCGAACGAAACAAATCGAAACAATCAAAATGAATGATTTTTGCAGAATCTACAGCTCTTAATCGATTAGACTGCAACTTAATCGATTAAAACCAGCAAACTTAAATTCACTTAATCGATTACTAATCGATTAAACCTTCACAAAACTGAAAAATCACTTTTCAATCGAATACGAAAATCAATCAATCAACATGTATGATCAGAGATTCAGCGGAAAGGATTCACACCAATATTCTTATTAATTACCTAGGTTATGAAAATGATTTTCCCAAAATCAATTTACACAATTAAGATTCAATTCAATCACTTATGAAAACTTATTCTTTTCTAGGTTTTCAATCAAGAACATAAGAAATAACAAGAATGTAAAGAGTTAAGGGTTTAGAGATATGACACAGTGATTTATCCTGGTTCACTTTCATCCACTTGAAAGCTACATCCAGTCCCCTATTCAACCAAGAGAGATTCTTCACTATGAGGAATTAGAGTTCTCAAATTACAAGTAAATGCCTCTCAAGAATCCCTTCTTGATAGCCTACAAGAGATACTCCACACCCTTGCCTTGCAATCCTATCGACCCTCTAATCTAACCTCTACCCATGCTTGTTGATAACTCCACACAACAAGTCTTCACTTTGCTCGTTGATACCTCACATCAAGACTTCACTTTGCTTGATTCACAACCAAGACTTCTTCTTCAATTTGAATGAACTTTGCTTGATGATAATCAACACACCAAGTCTTCTTTGTTTGTTGTAAATGGCTTGCATCTTGCAAAGATTACAACTCAAATGAAAACCATATGACAATCCTATGAATCTCTTTCAATAGCTATGACAAATCAACATAAGAGATTCAAAGATTCTTGATCAAAGAATGTAAAATAGAAAAGCTTTTGATCTATGAAATTGAGAGAGAATAGAGTGGCTTGATCTTTCTAAAATTGATTTAAAAATGATGCTTGATGATCACAATGATTAGGAAAAAGTTTATATAGAATACCCAAAAGTTAGTAGCACTAAAAACTGATTTTGAGACGAGAAAATCGTATTTTTAAAACCAGTTTAACAGGCCTTAATCGATTAAACTGTTGCTTAATCGATTAAGCACTGTTACTTGAAATGTCTTAATCGATTAGATGATAACTTAATCGATTAAGCTAGTGCAAAATCACTTAGAAACTTGTTTTCTTAAAACTAAACCTTTTCTTTTAAACCTTGAAGCCACCTATTGATTTTAGGTTAAGTGAAAACTCAAATTATGATATTATCATGACCTTTGATAGAGATTCACTACCCTTTAAAGGACTCTAACCAAACTCATCAAATAAAAGACTTAAGCTAAAGAGGCTAAAGATATTACAATAATACTCAAACTAAGTCTTCATGAGTTTGCTCTCTCTTCATCCTTTTTTGAGTGTTGTTTGCTTGTTGAGCTTGAACTTGATCAACACATATGTAGCATGTTCAAAATCTTTTGTCATTATTAAAACATTCTCAATGGAACTTACAATCTCCCCCTTTTTGAAAATGACAAACATGTTTTGAAGTTGTTTGAAGTTGTTGATGCTTGAACCATTTGATCACTTGGTGAGAAACTTGCTCCCCCTTGCTAAATTCTTTTGACATTTGATATCCAATTGATAGAAGCGTGATTCTCCCCCTATCTTCAACAACTTTGCTCAACCTACATAAAAACAACAAAACAACCTTTTCTCCAAAACAACCATTTCTCCCCCTTTTGGCATTATCAAAAAGTAATATATACCATTTGAAATATAAAATACTAAGCCAAAATATAGAGAGATCAACATTCATTTCTTCACAACATTGATACCAATTGAAAAATAAAGAACTATACTTTGAAATGTTATACCAATTGGCAAGAAATATGACAATGAAATATGATACTAATAGAAAACTAAAAAGTCATAAAACCAATTGAGACTAAACAAATTATCATATCACTTAACAAAGTAAGATATCAATTGTAAAGAAATATCACAATAACAAAAATAGCATGATCATCTAATGATCACTCAATGATATCAATTGAACTTTAGAAAAGTAATACCAATTGAGAGAACTATAATTGTCAATATCTAACAATATCAATTGTTACCAATTTGTAGGACTTTCACTTGAGACTTGAAGATGAAAATCAAAGAATGACACTTGTAAGCCCTTTTGCTCTTCAATCATACCTACAAAACAATCATGCTTTGCCTTTTGGTATCCAAATGGTTTTGGATCCATTTTTGTTACTTAAGGGACTCTCACCCTTCTTAACCCAAACAAACTTTCCTTTAGGTATACCATGCACTTTAATATAACACATATTTGAAGTATGTCCATGAGTACCACAATAGAAACATGTTGGTGCATTTGAAAAATCAACCTTAGAAAAATCAACAACATTTCTATGAGATTTACTCTTAGCATTAGTATAACCCAAACCAAACTTGTTTGAATTTCCTTTTTGAAAATTTAACAATGTACGCAATCTAATATTACCACTTGTAAAACTTGCAAGCTTATTTTTCAAAATAACATTTTCATCCTTAAGCAACTTGCAATTCTCACAATCAACCACAATATTCAATCTACTAGCACAATCACAAGAAGAACTAGCATATATAAGATCAAGGGTTTCATTTTCAAGATTAAGCTCATCAACTTGTTTTTGAAGATCTAAAATCTCTTGTTGATGTTTCAAAATGAGCTTCTTTCTTTCAATGTTTTTCAAAACTAGTTTTTCAAGTTGTTCATGCATTTCTTCATAAGCATTATATAACAATTCATATTTAGAAGAAATTTCGGATTTAGTATGACTTACATCGCTTTCCTCACTTTGTTCACTTGATTCATCACTTGAACTTTCCTCTTCATCTACTTAAACAAGCAAGTTGAGATTAGCGACTTCTTCATCATCCGAAGAACTACTAGATGTTCTTTTCTTCTCTTCTACATCACTATCCCAAACTATATATGCCCTTTTATGTTTTGAATTTTTCTTTTCTTTCTCCTTCTTCTTGAGATACCTAGAGCATGAGTACTTGAGATGATCGGGTTTTCCACATTCATGGAAAACTACTCCTTCTTTTGTAGTCTTGGTCTTGTAGTGTGGGGAATCCTTCTCTTTACCTTTGTCTTTGTTCAACCTTCCTTTTCTCCTTAGAAACTTGTTAAACTTCCTTAGTAAAAGTTTCATCTCTTTTTCATCAACATCCGAATCGGAATCTTCACTATCATCATCATCGAAACTCTCTTTCTTTTTGTATGATCTATTAACTTTAAGAGCAAGTCCCTTTCTTCCTTTGTTCTTATCCGACTCTTCATCCATATTCAAACGTCCAAGCTCCATTTCATGTTCTTGAAGCTTTCCAAAAAGTGTTGCGAGATCCATAGCATCCAAGTTTTTAGATTCTACAATAGCCGTTACTTTTGGTTGCCAATTCCTGTCTAAACATCTCAACACTTTGTTAGAAAGTTCACCTTGTAAGAAAGTCTTACCAAGAGCAAGTAAATGGTTAATAATATGAGTAAAACGTTTTTGCATATCATTAATAGATTCATTTGGAAGCATTTGAAACAATTCATATTCACGCATCAAAACATTCAATCTAGCTCTCCTAACCTCACTAGTTCCTTCATGAGTCACTTGTAAAGTGTCCCACATTTCCTTAGCACTAGCACATTGAGAAACTCTGAAGAATTCGTCATAAGATAAAGTGGAGGTGATGATATTTTTTGCTTTAAAATCATATTGAACTTTCTTTCTATCATCATCCGTCCACTTATCCTCGGGGGTTAATTGTTGTGCACCTTCAACTAAACTAGAGGGGATATGAGGACCTTTTTCTATTGCTTTCCAAATTTCACTATCTATGGCTTGGATAAATATTTTCATTCTAACTTTCCAATAAGCGTATCCCTCACCATTAAATAGTGGAGGACGACTTATCGAAGCACCTTCACCACCAAAGGGATTCGTAGAACCCATTGCAGTTACTTTCTTAAAGGATCTTTACGAAAAAGCTCTTATGCTCGTGTCTTTCGACCGAGCTCTGATACCAATTGAGGAAACCGCAATTGGTGGTTAAAACAACTAAGGAACCCTAGGAGAACACCTAGAAGGGGGGGGGGGTTGAATTGGTGTTTAAAAAAACCTTGAAAGATTTTCGAACGAAACAAATCGAAACAATCAAAACGAATGATTTTTGCAGAATCTACAACTCTTAATCGATTAGACTACAACTTAATCGATTAAAACCAGCAAACTTAAATTCACTTAATCGATTACTAATCGATTAAACCTTCACAAAACTGAAAAATCACTTTTCAATCGAATACGAAAATCAATCAATCAACACGTATGATCAGAGATTCAGCGGAAAGGATTCACACCAATATTCTTATTGATTACCTAGGTTATGAAAATGATTTTCCCAAAATCAATTTACACAATTAAGATTCAATTCAATCACTTATGAAAACTTAATCTTTTCTAGGTTTTCAATCAAGAACATAAGAAATAACAAGAATGTAAAGAGTTAAGGGTTTAGAGATACGGCACAGTGATTTATCCTGGTTCACTTTCATCCACTTGAAAGCTACATCCAGTCCCCTTTCAACCAAGAGAGATTCTTCACTATGAGGAATTAGAGTTCTCAAATTACAAGTAAATGCCTCTCAAGACTCCCTTCTTGATAGCCTACAAGAGATACTCCACACCCTTGCCTTGCAATCCTATCGACCCTCTAATCTAACCTCTACCCTTGCTTGTTGATAACTCCACACAACAAGTCTTCACTTTGCTCGTTGATACCTCACAACAAGACTTCACTTTGCTTGATTCACAACCAAGACTTCTTCTTCAATTTGAATGAACTTTGCTTGATGATAATCGACACACCAAGTCTTCTTTGTTTGTTGTAAATGGCTTGCATCTTGCAAAGATTACAACTCAAATGAAAACCATATGACAATCCTATGAATCTCTTTCAATAGCTATGACAAATCAACATAAGAGATTCAAAGATTCTTGATCAAAGAATGTAAAATCGAAAAGCTTTTGATCTATGAAATTGAGAGAGAATAGAGTGGCTTGATCTTTTTAAAATTGATGTAAAAATGATGCTTGATGATCACAATGATTAGGAAAAAGTTTATATAGAATACCCAAAAGTTAGTACCACTAAAAACTGATTTTGAGAAGAGAATATCGTATTTTAAAAACCAGTTTAACAGGCCTTAATCGATTAAACTGTTGCTTAATCGATTAAGTACTGTTACTTGAAATGTCTTAATCGATTAGATGATAACTTAATCGATTAAGCTAGTGCAAAATCACTTAGAAACTTGTTTTCTTAAAACTAAACCTTTTCTTTTAAACCTTGAAGCCACCTATTGATTTTAGGTTAAGTGAAAACTCAAATTATGATATTATCATGACCTTTGATAGAGATTCACTACCCTCTAAAGGACTCTAACCAAACTCATCAAATAAAAGACTTAAGCTAAAGAGGCTAAAGATATTACAATAATACTCAAACTAAGTCTTCATGAGCTTGCTCTCTCTTCATCCTTTGTTGAGTGTTGTTTGCTTGTTGAGCTTGAACTTGATCAACACATATGTAGCATGTTCAAAATCTTTTGTCATTATCAAAACATTCTCAATGGAACTTACATGAACCAGTATAAAATTGGTGGTGTCCTCTTTTTATTGCTTTCTTTTCTTTCAAGTAAAAACAAAACCTAAGTTTTCTCAAAAGGGGCTTTTTAATTTGAGTAGTAATTCCGCAGCAATTATGTTGTTTTTAAGTTGTTATAGCTTTATTTAATTGCTTACTACTCTGTTATTTATCTGCTCTGGACTGGTTTTATTCTTATTGATTTAAAGTGCCAATTTTTCAGAAACTGTTTTCTGCACCTCTGCACGATTCACTCGAGTGTTCTTCAGAAGACTCGAGTGTTCTTGCCATTTCACTCGAGTAGTCTGCAAAAGACTCGAGTGTTTTTGCCCTGTTTCAGAAAAATCTGCACTAAATCAATTATTCCTTAATTACATCCGAAAATTAGTCACTGTTGCCTTCATATTACTATTCACCCCCCCTCTAGTAATTGCTAAGCCCACTTGTTGGTTTCCAACAAGTGGTATCAGAGCTCGGTCGAAAGATCGAGCGTAAAAGCTTTTTCGAAAAGATCCTTTGGAAACTATGGGCTCTAGCAATCACCAAGAAGGATCCTCTTCAATAAACTGCCCTCCATTCTTCAATGGTGAAGGGTATGCTTATTGGAAGGTCCGAATGAGAGTTTTTATTGAGGCAATAGATACCGAAATTTGGGATGCAATAGAAGATGGTCCATATATTCCTAGACACATGATAAATGGAGAAGTCGTTGAAATTCCTAGGAGAAGTTGGAGTGATGATGATAAAAAGAAAGTATCTTTTGATTTGAAAGCTAAAAACATCATCTTCTCCTCCTTGTCTCATGATGAATTTTATCGAGTTTATCAATGCAAGTCGGCTAAAGAAATGTGGGAAACTTTGGAAGTCACTCATGAAGGAACAAGTGAAGTGAGAAATGCAAGATTAAATTCTTTGACTCATGAATATGAATTATTTCACATGTTCCCTAATGAATCCATTGATGACTTACAAAAGAGATTTTCACATATCATTAGTCACTTGATTTCTCTAGGAAAACAATTTCGTGATGGTGAAACTACTCACAAAGTTTTGAGATGTCTTGATAGAAAATGGCAACCCAAGGTGACCGCCATCAAGAAGTCTAAGGATTTGAGCACTATGGACTTGGCCACCTTGTTTGGCAAGCTCAAAGAACATGAGATAGAGCTATCAAGACTTAGCACACATGAGGAGATGGATAAAAAGAAGAAGAGCATCTCTCTCAAGGCCTCAACCAAAGTCTCAAAAGAGGTTGAAGATGACTCTACAAGTGAGAACTCCGATCATGCTTTCAATGAGGAGGAAATTGGATTATTTGCAAAAAGATTCAATAAATTCCTCAAGGGTAAAAAGGGTGGTTCATCATCAAGAGATAAAAGACCCAAGGATTACAAATCAAATAACAAGAGCTCAAGTGAAGGAATAAAATGTCATGAATGTGGAGGCATTGGACATATCAAAATGGAATGTCCCACATACTTGAGGAAGAGTGAAAAGAAGACCCAAGAGGGCAAAGGCAAGAGAGCTTACATTGTTTGGGATGCACCGGAGAAGGATGCAAAATCCTCATCAAGTAGCTCGGATGACGAAGTTGCTAATCTTTGTCTCATGGCTAGGAGCAACAATGAAGCCTCAAATGGCAATGGTGAAAGTGAGGATGAGGTATCATCTCAAAATTCTAACTCTTCCTCTTTCACTATTCCTTATGATGATTTGCTAAATGAATATAATGAAATGTTAACTCAATTTGAAAAACTTGCTAAAGTCAACAAGGAAAAAGGAAAGAAAATCTTGGAGTATCAAAAAGATATCAATGAATTAGAAAAATGTATAAATGGCTTGAAACTCCAAAATGCATCCTTATAACTTGTTAACTCTAGTCATGTATGTGAATGTGCAAATCCTAAGGAAACTATCACACATTGTGAGAAGTGTTGTGAACTTGAAAAGGAAGTTAATGATTTGAAAAACAAACTCAACACACTCTCCAATAGTGATAGGAACCTAGATCGGTTACTAAGTTCACAAAGAAACAATTCAAACAAAACCGGTTTAGGTTATGTCCACAAGAAAAAGAACAATAAAGTGGTTGATTCATTTTCTAAAGTTGATTTTACAAAGAAACCAACTTGCTTTTATTGTGGAAAGTTTGGACATACAAACAATAGGTTCCACATAAAGAACTTTGAAATTCAAAAGGGCACTTATGTTTGGATTGAGAAGGGAGCAACACCCAAAGGGACCCGACATAATTTGGGTACCCAAAATGAGCAAATAATTTTGTCTTGTAGGTGTGCCTTAGAACGGAAAAGAAACTTTGGTATCTTGATAGTGGATGTTCAAGGCACATGATGGGAGATAAGCGGAATTTCATTGAGCTTACTCCTCAAGAAGGTGGATATGTCACTTATGGAGACATCAACAAAGGGAAAATTCTTGGTATTGGTAAAGTCGGTAATTCTTCCAACATGGTTATTGATAATGTACTTTATGTTCAAGGATTAGAACACAATCTTTTGAGCATTAGTCAATTATGTGATATTGGTAACCATGTATTATTTACCTCTACTCAATGTCTCATAAAAGGTGACAAAGATGAATCTATCAAATTTGTTGGCAAAAGGTCTAATAATACTTACTTGGTTGAATTGAACAATATCACCTCTTTGGTTTCTACTTTTTTAGTTAGCAATGAGAGTGACACTTGGTTATGGCATCGTAGGACCGCTCACATTAATGTAAATAAATTAAAGAAATTACAATCCAAAGACTTAGTAGTTGGATTACCAAAGCTAAATTTTAAAATTGAAGGTGATTGCACTCCTTGTAAGAAGTGCAAACAAACCAAAAATAATTTTGGATCTAAAAATGATGTGTCTACAACAAGACCATTAGAAATGTTTCATATGGACTTGTTTGGACCTTCTCAAGTAAAAAGCTTTGGTGCCAACTATTATGGATTGGTAATTGTTGATGACTTTTCTAGGTTTACATGGACATTATTTTTAAGTGCAAAGAGTGAGACCTACAAATCTTTCAAACGTCATGTTAAACTTGTGCAAAACCATGTAAACCAAAAAGTGATTATTATTAGAACCGACCATGGTGGTGAATTTGAAAACTACAAATTTGATAGATTTTGTGATAAACATGGTATTGAGCATCAATACTCCGCACCAAGAACTCCGGAACAAAATGGAGTGGTAGAGCGGAAAAATAGGGTGCTAGAGGAACTTGCAAGAACCATGCTAAATGATTCTCAAGTACCTCATTATTTTTGGGCCGATGCCGTTAATACGGCTTGCTATGTCATGAATAGAATTTTAACTAGGCCCATGCTAAAGAAAACCCCATATGAGCTTTACAAAGGAAGAAAGCCAAATATATCCCACTTTCATGTTTTTGGATGCAAAGTTTATGTTTTAAACAATGGAAAAGATCATCTTGGAAAATTTGACTCCAAATCCGATGAGGGAATATTTTTGGGCTATTCTTCACATAGTAAAGCATATAGAATTTTTAACAAAATAACTATGACTATTGAAGAATCTATTCATGTTGTTTTTAATGAGTCTTCGAAAGAAGATGGTGTTTTGAGTGATGTTTGTGAAGGATTTGAGTTTTCAAAAGAAGAAAAAGAGAAGGAGAAATTAAAAGATGAAGGAGAAGTCAAAGAAGAACTTGCTCCGGCTTGGAAAATGGTAAAATCTCATCCTATTGACAATGTCATAGGAGATATTTCAAAGGGAGTATTAACTCGTAGGACTATTCTTAATATTTGTCATTTTGTCTCTTTTGTTTCTCAAATTGAACCGAATTCCATTAAAACGGCGATTAAGGATGAACATTGGGTTATGGCTATGCAAGAAGAACTAAATCAATTTACTAGAAATGATGTGTGGGACTTAGTCCCTCAACCCGATGATCATAACATAATCGGCACAAAATGGATTTATAGAAATAAACTTGATGAATCCGGATTAATTATAAGAAACAAAGCGAGATTAGTAGCTCAAGGGTACAACCAAGAGGAAGGTATTGATTATGATGAAACCTTTGCTCCGGTTGCACGAATTGAGGCAATCCGAATTTTGGTTGCTTTTGCATCAATTATGAAATTCACTCTTTATCAAATGGATGTTAAGAGTGCTTTCTTGAATGGTTTTATAAATGAAGAGGTGTATGTTAAGCAACCTCTCGGTTTTGAAAGTCATGAATTTCCAAATCATGTTTATAAATTGAAAAAGGCACTTTATGGATTGAAACAAGCTCCTAGAGCTTGGTATGATCGATTAAGTTCCTTTTTATTAGAAAATGACTTTCAAAGGGGAATAGTTGATAATACCCTATTCATCTATAGAACTAAAGAAGACACCTTGTTAGTGCAAATTTATGTTGATGGTATTATCTTTGGTGCCACTAACGAGTTTCTTTGTAGAAAGTTTTCTAATTTGATGAAAAAGGAATTTGAGATGTCTATGATGGGAGAGCTCAAGTTCTTCCTAGGACTTCAAATCAAGCAAGTCAAGGAGGGGATTTTTGTGCATCAAGGGAAATATTGCAAAGAGCTCCTTTAGAAGTTTGGATTGGACAAATGCAAGGAAGCCTACACTCCAATGAGCACCTCATGCTACCTAGACAAGGATGACTCAGGTAACCCGGTTGATGTTAGTAAATATAGGGGCATGATAGGTAGTCTCCTATATCTCACTGCATCTAGACCGGATATTATGTTTAGTGTATGCATGTGTGCTCGATTTCAAGCTAATCCTAAAGAATCACACCTATCCGCGGTTAAGCATATATTTAAATATCTTAGTGGGACAATAAATACCGGATTATGGTATCCTTGTGATGCAAATCTTAGTTTAGTTGGTTACTCGGATTCCGATTTTGCGGGATGCAAGCTTGATCGTAAAAGCACTAGTGGTACTTGACATTTATTGGGAAGTTCATTAGTGTCATGGTTTTCTAAAAAGCAAGCTTGTGTTGCTCTTTCAACCGCCGAAGCGGAATATATCGCCGCCGGAAGTTGTTGTGCTCAACTATTATGGATGAAACAACAACTATCAGATTTTGGATTAAAATTAGAAAGTGTTCCCATTAAATGCGATAATACGAGTGCCATAAACTTAACTAAGAATCCGGTTTATCATTCAAGGACCAAGCATATTCAAATTAGACACCATTTTCTTAGAGACCATGTGCAAAAAGGTGATTGTACTATTGAATTTGTTAGCACATCAAGTCAATTAGCTGATATTTTTACAAAACCTTTGCCAAGAGATACCTTCTATCACAGAAGAAGGGAACTTGGAATTTTATATGAGTCAAGCATTAACTAATTGATTTGTGTTTTGTTGAAAAATCACCAAGTGTGTCTAATTAAATCTGCATTGATGCTTGATGAACAATTGAACATTGAGATGTTGTGAAATATATGATTTTGATTGTGAGTGATTTTGATTCCAAGTTTGTGTTGGTGTTAAATGTGTTAGTTCTGTGCAAAAGTGTTCAAAATGTGTTCAAAACTGACTTTCTGCTAAAAACACTCGAGTACTTTCTAAATCACTCGAGTCTTTTAATTCAAATTTAAATCATCTTTAATTAGAAAAGTTTTTGAGCATATCTGACAAATTCACTCGAGTCTTTTTAAATTTACTCGAGTCCTTTCAAATTTACTCGAGTAATTCGAGTTTTCAAATTTTCATGGTTTCAGGTATCTCAAAACACTCGAGTGGTCTGAAAACCACTCGAGTAAATTTCAGTACCTGAGAATTGAAGCTCTCGGACTAGGCAAAATACTCGAGTCCTTTCCTCAACACTCGAGTTATTTTACTTAGAACACTCGAGTGTTTTCCAAAACACTCGAGTATATCGAGAAGTTTTTATGCAGCAGCAGCGTTTTCCCCAGCATTTTTCACGAACACTCCTTCTTCTCACTCGAGGTCTCTCGCTCTCTCTCTACAAAAATCATTTTGCATCACAAATTGTTGCCATATTTCATCACTATTTCATCTTCTCATCACGTTTTAACCATTATTTCACCTCAAATCACACTTTTTCACCCTTTAATCCAAAATCCCCTTTTCAAACCCTAACTCCCAAAACCCTAAAAATCTTCAATTTTTCTCCAATTTTGCAAATGTCTTCATCCTCTAGAGTCCCAAAATGCCCGAGGAAGCAAAGGAAGGCTCCTACTCCTCCACCTTCTTCATCATCATCATCGGAGGAGGATGATTTCTTATCTCCGGAGGAGTGTGCTCGGAGGGAAGCTCTATTTGTATCTCACTCTTATGGTGTTCAGAGTTGGACTTCAGAAAATTTTCTTCAGGGTAATGGTTTTCTCTTTGTTCAAAAGCTTAAAGATCAAAAACTTATGCCTTTCATAGAATATCATGGCCCTGTGTACATTAGGCTAGTCCGACAATTCTATGCAAATATTAGGTATGTTGATGATTCTAGGTATGAATCCTGTGTTGAAGGTGTCCAATTTTAGATTCGCCCTAGAGACCTAGAGACCGTTTTCGGTTTATCACGATCAGGGATGAACTCATATACTGCTGACACTGATGCAATTTTTAGAAGTTTGCTTCGCCCTAATCGTAGATACACTGGAAATGAGAAGAAAGCTGTTACCATGACTGCACCCAACCGCATCCTTCACTATATAGTGTCTCACCAATTAGTACCCCAGACCTCTCCCAATTACTCCAAGCCTACCCAATTAGAGCTCAGAATCATAGATGCCATTCTGAATGATAACTTGCTCAACTGGGCCACTATCATACTTTCTCGGATGGGGAAGGCAGGAAGCTCCAAATCTTACTATAAATTGCCTTATCTGATGCATGTCTGTAGACTCCTCCAGCACTTCAATGTACCCATTCCACAAGATGAGGAGTTCTTTCATCCCTAGGAGGAGTTGCATGTGATTACTGATGGGTTGCTTAGACAGATGGGTATGCGGCTACATGGTGGTCGATATTATTGGAAGGATGAGGTGCGAGCTATGGAAGATCAGGGGGAAGCCGAGCACGCAGCAGCACAACAGGGTTTGGATGCTGAGCAGTTGGCTCAGGAGCAGGCTGCGTTCGATCAGGCTGATGGTAGTGGTGCTCATGATGATGATCCTGCAGATCACATTGATTTCAGCAATCCTGCCTTTCAGGAATATCGGATTCACTTTGATGCTCGACTTGATCATTTTGATAGTCGTTTGGATAGTCTTGAGCATCGAGTGTACGAGCAGCAGGATAGTATTGGCCGGCTTGAGACACAGATGGGCATACAGTCAGCTATGATCTACTCGCGCTTGGATCAACATTCGTCTCAGATGAATGCTAGATTTGATGATATGATGACTGCCTTCAGCCACTTTTATCCACCGCCTTCTAATGATCCTCCTGCACTGGACATGTTCTTTGGACCGGGATGCATTTGCTCTGTTTTTCAGCATTTCCTATTTTATGTCACATTTTTCATGGATTTCTATGTTTTATTTTGGGAGTTAGTTGTTCTATTTAACCCCTGGTGTGGGTGTTTCTATGTATTTGTGTGTTGAATATTGGTTTCAAACTTTGGCTACGTTTTATTGTTATTTTATGCATCGATTTATTTTGGTTAAACATGTTTTATATACTCCAATAGTCATGTTTAATATCTTGCTACTATTCAGGGGGAGTTTCTCTATTGGTATCCTTCTTCTCTCCTTCGCCGTTTCCAAATGATACTTTTTGATTATGACAAAAAGGGGGAGAAAAGAGGAAAGAGAAAGAGCAAGCACATTTTTTTTACTCTGATAATATATGCTCTCGCTCTGATACCAAATATATATTGTGCACTTGGTTATGGTTATTATGATATTATGCTGTGCTTGGAATTCTCTGGATTGACAGGTTTATAGGTTCCTAAATTGAGGGGGAGCTCTCAAAAGTGCTGGAACGGTTTAATTATTTTGTCATCATCAAAAAGGGGGAGATTGTAGAATCAAGTCTCCAATGAGGTGGTTATAGTTTTGATGATGACAATATAATTAAATCATGGATTTAAAAGAAGAATTCAAGCTCATCAAGTCAAGAAGATCAAGTGCACCTCTAGCTAGTCATTCTCATATTGTATTAATTGTAATTTTCATTTTTATTTTTATATTGAGCGTGGGTAGTTTAGGAATTAATCTCAGCCTAGGATAAATAATAAAAATGCTTGAAAAGGTTGGGATTACATAAGATCAATACTTGAGAAGAGAATTGAAAATAATTTTAGAAAAACTAAATTTTTACCATCTCTGGGCAAAAGACTCAAGTGATCTGAAAAAGACTCGAGTAACTCTGGTCAAAAGACTCGAGTGATCGGAAAAAGACTCGAGTATTTTGCTTAAAATTAGAGATATAACCGTTGGTTCAAGTACAAGGGCATCACTATTAGAAGATGGGCAAAAGACTCGAGTAGAGCCAAAAAGACTCGAGTATTTTGTTCCTGACAGCAAATTTTTAACCGTTGGAAGAGGACAAGAATGGGATTTTAACTTTGTTTCACTCTCTCATTCCCTCTTCCATATATTCTAAACTTATTGCCTTTGTACTTGACAACTAGAACCAACAAGACACAAGCTAAACATTCTCTTTGCTCATTCTCTCTCTCAAGTGAAAATTCTCTCTAACTCAATCTCTCATTCATTGTTATTACTTTGTCTTAAGAGTTAGAGATTGTGCTTAATTGTTGAAGAAATCATTTGTTGTATTTCTCCACACACACTCATATAGCTTGTTCCAAAATCTTGGTTGGTAACCAAGTGTACCTAAGTGGGTCTTAGGTTCATTCAAGACTTGAGAGGTTCTTAAACAAAAGTCCAAGAGGTTCTTTGCTTGGTGGAGCTCTTGAAGGTTTCAAGGAGCTTGAGAAGAAGGAGTCTTCATCACCAAATTCAAATTGGGGTAGAAGTTCAAGAGTTTGGTACACTCTTGGAAGGGTTAGGTTGAGTGAGGCATCTCAATAATCCCTTGTAATATTTCTATCAATTTGATTTTAGTAGACACTCCTAAGGTTCTTAGGGGGACTGGATTAGCTCTCTTTATAGGGAGTGAACCTGTATAAAATTGGTGGTGTCCTCTTTTTATTGCTTTCGTTTCTTTCAAGTAAAAACCAAACCTAAGTTTTCTCAAAAGGGGCTTTTTAATTTGAGTAGTAATTCCGCAACAATTAAGTTGTTTTTAAGTTGTTATAGCTTTATTTAATTGCTTACTACTCTGTTATTTATCTGCTCTGGACTGGTTTTATTCTTATTGATTTAAAGTGCCAATTTATCAAAAACTGTTTTTTGCACCTCTGCACGATTCACTTAAGTGTTCTTCAAAAGACTCGAGTGTTCTTGCCATTTCACTCGAGTAGTATGCAAAAGACTCGAGTGTTTTTGCCCTGTTTCAGAAAAATCTGCACTAAATCTATTGTTCCTTAATTACATCCGAAAATTAGTCACTGTTGCCTTCATATTACTATTCACCCCCCTCTAGTAATTGCTAAGCCCGCTTGTTGGTTTCCAACAAGAATGGATATAAAGGCCCAAAATTGATGTGGAGCTTAAATGAGAATCTTTCTTTAGTGTGACTCTTAGCATGGTTTGTGCAAGCATCATGGATTCCCATCATGCTTCTTGAACTTTTTTTTTATTTTTGCTTTCATTCTTTTGACTTTAGTTTTCTTGGGATATTCGTGTGCTCTTTATTTCTCTTGCTTGCACTTCAACCACGGAAACCTCTTTCTTTATATTTGATTCTCATTATTGCTCAGGTAAAAATTGTTTTTGAGATTTTGAGAATAAAATTTTCTGTTGGAGCCCAAATGGGGTGAACAATGGATCAAGTGGGTTTGGGTTATGAAAAAAAAGTAATCCTCTTTGATATTTGAATAATTGACAAAAATTGTTTGAAAAACTAACTGCCCCAGGTTATACACATGTTATGGGTTAAAAGAAATGATCTCCCTTTCAAAATGTCAAAGCTCAATGGGGTAACTAGGGGTATCTCCTTAGTGTTTGGGATTTGCAAAGAGTGCCTTGTATCATTGAAAGAATCTACTTGAGGGTCCACACCATTGATGGGTTTCAATTACTCCTTCCAATTTCAAATTTGAATCAAACATCTCAAGTTAATGCAAGAATCAATTTTGTTTTTTTTATTTATGATTTTTTTTATTTAATGGAAATGTGATAAGATGGTTTATTCACATGATAAAAAAAATTAGTAAATAATTGTTAAAGAGATATGCAACAAAAAGGAGATTTCATTATTAAATAACTTGGAAATGACCAAAAAAATGGCCTACAATTATTGAAGAAGGAGTGGAAAACACATCTTGCCCATTATTTAGTAGTCCTAGAGCATTGGGCAGAGCGATAGGACTGTTCGATACCATTGATTCCTATCTTATAACCCACTTAAATTGTCTGCTTAGGCAGAGGATTGTTGTATACATTTGTAGCACTGACTTTGAAGTCCAACCTACCACGATCTATTAGGTTTTGAACATGATATTTCAAACCCAAGCAACTTTCCAGAGAATGTCCTTCAAGTCCCATGTGGTAAGCACAATGTTGACCAGCCCTATACCATGAAGGTGATGGATCTAGCGAGGGGATTTTTCCAGGTTGTGGCTCAACTGCTCCTTGTTTTAGCAAATAGTCATAGAGTTCAGTGTATGTCATGGGGATAGGGTCAAACTTTCTTTTTCGTTTTTCTTGGTTTTGAAAATGCATATGGGCTTGGTAATGTGGATTAGATTTCTTGGGGTAGGCTTGTGTTTGGACTGTTTGTGAGGTATGAGAGTTTTGGTAACGGGTAGAAGTTTGGTTTGGGCGATTTGGCTTACTTGAATTTTCAGTCATCATAGCATTAGTTTCACCTTCCTTTTTTCTTGCGAATCCTGGTCTTTGGCTGCTAGAAGATCCTCCTTGTCCATCTTGAATCCTTCCAGTTCTCAATCCTCCTTCAATCCTTTCTCCTATAGTCATTAAAACCCCAAAGTCAACAAAAAAATTTCCAATCATTGCAAAGTAGTAAGGGTTTTGCAAAGTGTCTAGAAACATGGTGATCATTTCTGTAACATCCCGAATTTTAATTCTAATAATAATTAGAATAATGATAAGATTTGGAAATAAGGATTATCCTAAAAGGGATTTAAAATGATGGATTAGGAATTCTTCGAGTGCCATGAAGGAGTTAAAGAGCATTGGCATCGAAAAGCAAATTTAAAGAAGACCAAACGAGTGTTAAAAATCGATTTTTCGGTGTTATAAACACCCGACGTTAGGAAATTCAAAATAAAAGATTTAAGACTCCAAACACAATTCCCACTGTTGGATATGAAGGTATGATTTCTAGGAAGTTGCTCATCAAATTTGAGCGAGATCCGACGGTTAACGAAGAAGTTATAGCACGGCCAAATTAAAAAAAAAAAAAGAGAAAGAACTGATCAGTGGGGCGTGCCCTAGGCGCGCGTGCGGCCGCGCCCCCGGCGCGCGGTGCGCTGATACGCGCACCAGCACCATATAAGGTGCGTCGATGCACCCCCAAAACCCCAACCTCCCTCCGCTCTCCTCCTCCCTCCTTCTCCTTCCTCCGTCCAGATCCACCACTGCCGGAGCCGCCAAGCCGCCGCCGTCCTCCCCCATCCCGTCCAGCTCTCTCTCCCTCCTTTCCCTCACCACCCCTTGTTCTCTCTCTCTCTCTCTCTCTCTCTCTCTCTCTCTCTTTTTCCCTCACCTCTCTTACTCCGCCGCCGCCCCTTCCTCTCCGGCCGCCACCGCCGTGAATCGTGGCCACCCCCCCACGGTGAACACCCCCATCTCTCTCTTCCTTCCCTTGGCCTTCCTCTCTCCTTCCCGTTGGCCGAGCTCTCTCTCCCTCCACGGATCTCACCGGCGCCGTTACCGGTCCGTGATCGTGCTGGGCTTGTGTCGGGAACCTCGGAGCTCGAAGCTTTGCCTCGGTCTAGTCACGATCGTTCCCCGCTAACGAGGAGCAACACCGACGCCGTCATCGTCGCCGTGCTAAAATCCAGGTTCTATTTAAAAGGCCCGAGGTAAGAGGGTTCGCGTTTCCTTTGCTTAAGAAGTAAATTCTAGGATTATATAGTGGTAGCTAGGAATAGAGTAATTAAAAGTATGTTAATGAACCTTAGGGTACCCCGTTGATAGAAATAAAGTAAATAAAATTGTGACGAGAAACCACACCTTAGGGAATAAGATGTATGAGCATAGAATAAGTCCCGGAATGGATGAGCGTATTTAGGATATTGAAATAGTTAATATAAAACAAAATGTGGGAAATTATAAAGTAAAAACTATAGGGGAGGTAAAGAAACAAAAAGGGTAAAAGAGAGTCTAGAACAAGGAATAAGGAATGCACGCGGAGTAAAGTAGAGAATAGAAATAAAATGATGAATTAAGATTTAAAATAAAATAAGGAAAACGATAAGTGGATTTACGAAAAGATAAGAAAACTAAGAGAGAGTACATTATGAGGGAAGTTGGAGTGAAATAATTGAAAAGTTAGATTAAGAGAATAGAGCAATTAAAACTAATATAGTTAATGAAATAAGAACAATGAATTGTGTAATTGATTGAGATAGGGAAACCGAGAAATAACTAAGAATTAATAACAAGAACTAGAATATAGTATATTTGGCCGTATTGATTAGAGTTGGATAAAATCGGGGAAAACTAACGAAGGGAAAAAGAATGAAGTAGAAAACATAGAAAATGTGATAAGTCATATATGAGGATAAAGGCTAAAAGATTTTGATGAGTATAAAAGAATTATTTAAATTATAAGAAAAAAAGGAAAAGAAAGAAAGATGTTGAAAATATTAGAAAGTAAATAATGTGATGATAAGTCTATAAGAAAAGAGAAAGAAAAAGAGAAAGTGAAAGAAAAGAGAAAGAGAAAGAAAAAGAAAGAAAAAGAAAGAGAAAGAAAGGAAAGAAAAATGGAAGTCCGATGCGAGTCTGGGAAGGCGTATCGGCATCGATGCGATCCTGAGAAGGCGTGTCGATTAAAAAGGAAAAATGGATGTCCGGTGCGAGCCTAGGAAGGCGTATCGGCGTCGATGCGAGCCTAGGAAGGCGTGTCGATTAAAAAGATTAAAAGAGAATAAAAGTCCGGTGCGAGCCTAGGAAGGCGTATCGGCATCGATGCGAGCCTGGTAAGGCGTGTCGATTAAAAAGAAAAGAAAAGACGATTAAAAAGAAAATAAAAGTCCGGTGCGAGCCTAGGAAGGCGTATCGGTGTAACATCCCAAGCTTTATTTTTAAATGAAATTATTAATAAAAAACCTAAGAAAAATTGGAATAATGACTTAACGAATTTTAGTGGATAGGTGAGTGGTAATTATAAGTCCTAGGGGTTGTATGGAAGGCATTTATGGCTTTGGGCAAAGTCATATAAGCGAAATCGGGAGTTAAATCGGTGTTTTCGATGTTAGAAATCGACCGAAAAGAGAAAATTAGAAATTTATTATAGGATGCCAAGAAAATAAATTCCACCGTTGGATATGAAGTTTATGGGGTGAAGAAGCATGTCTAAAAATTTGGACTCGATCCGACGGTCGACGAAAAAGTTACGGCGAATCGAAGGTTGGAAACCCTGAAACTCGCCCAAGCGCACCAGCCATGCGCCCAGGCGGGTGCACTATTCATGGTGCACCAAGACAGTGGAAAATGCGCCCAGGCGGGGCACCATTTCGCCCAGGCGAGTTGCAGCGCGCAACAGCATGCACCAGAAATCCGTGTTGGCGCGCCAAAACCCCATCTGACCGTGTAAGCCATGCACCAGCTTGGTGCTGGTGCTGATCGCGCGCCCAGGCGGGCCGGCATGCGCCCAGGCGCGTGGCGCACCCCAGATCAGATCTGGTGCGTTGGATTCAGCTTGGGCACCAAGTTGGCCCATCTCAGCCGTCCGATTCACCTTGTCTTGGCATAAAACAAATTACAACAACATCAACACCACATTTCCTCCATCATCAACATCATCTCTTCCTCCTCCTCCTCTTCCATCATCCTCCTCATTCTTCCATTCTCTCCACCCTTCTCTCCTCCTTGGTCCAAGAAGCACAAACCAACATCAATCATATAAACCCCAAGAATCAAACCAAGCAACCATCATACTTACCCTTCCAACAAGAACCCAACTCCATCATCCTCTTCTATTTCCATTTCCCTCTCATAAAACAAAGAACAAAGCTTATCATCATCTCCTTCCTTCCTTTATGATTTAAGAAACCAAAACACCAAGATCCAAGCAAGAAATCCATCAACACAAACCCTCCTCCTCCTCTCCTAGAAATCGTGAGCCTCCCTCCCATATTCTTTGGGTTGTTCAAGCTTCCACTATCATGGGGACCCCTTCATGTTCATGCTCCACCATCCTAATCCTTTGTTAGAAAGCACTCTAAGTGGACTAAAACTAGGAGCAAAGGAGTCAAGCTAGGGGAGCTTAAATTCAAGGTGTTGGGCTAGAGCTTGGAGTTTATCATCATCCTCCATTAAGAAGGTAAGAGGGTTTGTATTACCTTAGCTTAGGAAGTAGATTCTCTTTAGTTATAGTGATGGCTAGGGGTAGAGAGGGAGTGTAGCATAAAACCTTAGGGTATTTGACAATAAAAATCAAGGAAATAATTGATGGAGAATAAAAAGAATAATTAGTGTAAATTGGTGAGAACAAATGTATAAATGAAAATAAAGGAAATAATTAATGAAGGATAGGAGGAGTAATTAGTGAAATTTGTGAGAGCAAATATATAAATGACCATGGATAGAAAGGGAATGATGGACTAAGTAGATATATAATTTGAGGGTAATGAGAGTAACTAGTTGATGAATCATAAGGAAAATTATAAAGGAAATTAAGAGTGGATAATGGAGCGAAAATAATTAGAGACTCGGGATAAGCTTGAAAAGATATGAAGGTTGTGAAAGGAATGAAACATTATATTGATGGGATAACCATGAGATAGGTAAAGAAAAGGGAAAGTAATGATGGACTGGTTCTAATTCGGAAAGATGACGGAATAAATGCATGGAAAGTATAGAAGAATGTATGTTAAGAGGAATCGATAAATGAATACTAGAGTAAAATGTTGATTTAATGCTAAGTAAATAATGTGAGTGATAAATGTGCGTAAAAGGGGATTAATAACGATAAGGGCATTTGTGGCTAAAATGGACTATGAGTGCTAAAGTGTGCAATGAATTGAATAGAAATTATATAGGGAATGAGATGAAAGTGAGTGAATACTTGAACAATGGAATTATATGGTTAATGTGAGAAGGACCCACCTATTGAGGTGTGAATATAGGAATGTGAAAGGGTGAATTTATGATGTGAATAATGATTAATGTGTAATGACCCTCCCAAAGGGAGTGAGAATGTGATAATGTTTATGAATGACCCTTCCTATGGAAGTGGAAATATGTATAGTGTATATAATGGACCCTCCATAGCGGAGCATGTATATAATGGACCCTTATAGCGGAGCGTGTATATAATGGACCCTCCATAGCGGAGCGTGTATATAATGGACCCTCCATAGCGGAGCGTGTATATTATGGACCCTCCATTTAGGAGTGGATATGTGTATGCTTATGGACCCTCCATAGAGGAGTGGATAGATGCATGATATGGACCCTCCCTACGGGAGCGTGATAATGTATGTGATGGACCCGCCTATATGGCGTGTGTAAATGCGATTAGGACCCGCCCTTGTGGTGTGCGAATGAATGGAAATAATACCCACCGAAAGGTGTGCGAATGAATGGGAAGTAATGGAAAGACTTGAAAAGCATAGGGAGAGCATGTATCTGAAATCATAAGGAAATGTTGAGTCGTATAAAAGGAAAGTAAAGTAGTATATGATTTGGTTAGTATGGTGTAGGGTAGGTCCTTGGTTTATTACTATGCTTTTGTAGAAGCTATATTTCTAGGTTCTGTGTAATGCTACCCTTCTTGATATATTTTTACAGGTACAGAAGCGGAGCATGCACTAGCCGTGGTCGAGCAGGGACACACTCCACAACGTGGAGTGTGAATATTAGGGGTGTGATAGTATATGGATCCGAAAACTGAACTTTGGCTTTTGATGTAAATAAATATGATGTATTATCTTTTGATGAGATCAAACTATTTTATAACTTGATTATTATTATTTTGGAAACGATGTACTCGAATGTATTGAACTGTTTTGTATTCCGCCTTGTTGGCATACTGCTGGCTATGTAACAATGTTAAACAGGTTTTCAAGGAGTACTCTTATTTTTGGATTGTCCATAAAACAAAGGAAACTCTGTCCGATTTGACAGAGATTTTTAAGCTAAAATGATTTTAAAAAGGAATTTTCAAGTCGCTAATTAAATCGGGGTAATTAGAGTATTAATTAAGATAGGGTGTTACATTTATGGTATCAGATCAGTTTTTCCTCGGCCCTTGGAGTTAATCATTACTCCGGTGGTTACTCATCGAGCGAGTAATCGATAATTATAGTTTAGAGTCTAGAGTCTATTGATAGGATGTTTATACTATTAATTATGCTATTAAGCATTAACTGTCGGCCTTATGCATGGCTAAACAGAATGGCTGATAGACGGGTCGATAATGACGGGATCCGTGCTATTCTGGAACATCTGGTACAGATGCAATAGGATCAGGCTGCTAATATGGCGCAAATGCACCATAACCAGGGGGAGAACATAGCAGCAACCGCAGCAGCAGCAACAGCAACAGTTGCAGCAATGAATCCTCAACCCCCAGCTCCAGTTGCTATTGACTGGTTAGCACGATTCAGGAAGAATGAACCGTTAAAGTTCGAAGGAGGGTTCAATCCCGATGGGGCTCAACTGTGGTTGCAAGAGATTGAAAAGATCCTGAATACTATGGCACCACCGGAGGAACAAAAGGTTCTGCTGGCACAATACATGTTGACTAGTGAAGCAGAACACTGGTGGCAACAGACGCGAAGGGGTTTAGAAGCAGGACATCAGGTAATTACTTGGGACCTTTTTAAGATCCGATTTCTGGAAAAGTATTTTCCTGAGGATGTCCGCATAGAAAAGGAGATCGTCTTTCTACAGCTAGTGCAAGGGGATCTGAGCGTCGGGGAGTATGCTGCTAAGTTTGAAGATCTGATCTGATATGCCGGAAGCTACAGGGACGCTGATGAAAGGACTAAATGCATCAAATTCGAGACAGGACTCCGTTCGGAGATTAAGATGGCCTTTGAGTATCAGAACATTGCAAATCTGTCCCAACTGGTTAATATGACTAGTACTTATGAAAAGAGTAGGAAGCACAGGGCGAAAGAGAAAGTTAAGAGTGGGCAGAAGGCAGGAAGTTCAAACAGAAATGATGGTCCAACTCAAAGATCAAGCCCTTATGTTGTTCCCCACAACAAGGCAGCTGTCCCAAGAATTATGGGCAAGAGTGAGACTGCTGTGGACACTCCTCCATCATGCCCACATTGTGGAAAGCAACACAGTGGAGAGTGCTGGTTCTGGAACCAAACTAGAAGAAGTTTTAGTTATTTTGTGTGCGGACAACCCGGACAGTATGCTGCCAATTGTCCCAAGAATACTATGAAGAAAGAGGTGAATACAACTAGAGCCCATCCAGTAGGTGCAAGACGATCTATCCAGAGAGGAAAGGTACTCACTTCGGAAAGAAAGGGAGTGGGAAATGCAGGCAAGCCGAACTGAGGTAAACGCTGAGTCTTTGATACTCTCTAGGAGATGATGTTTAATTATCGAGTCACATGCTTATATGTTTCCCTAATTACATGAATGGAAATGAAGTTGCTCCGAATTAGAAATCCCCTGTGAGTCGTAGGTGTTGATCTGTAATGATCAGGAACCTCTTTAGTGAAAGCTTAGAAAAACATGTGCTATTTAGAGCCTTGATCCCTAATCTCTGAATAAAGAGTTATGTAACTTAAGAAAAACGCATAGACGCAACTACACTTATTAGGAAGAAATCAGAAAGAATAAAGTGCTAAGTTTTTAAATGCCGAATAGAAAGTAATCAAACTCCGTGATAATGTCGTTGTTTAATAGAATGTAAGATTGGAACTGACCACTCTGATCCTACATTTGTTAAATGATGATGCTATCAGCAAAACCGCCGATGATGTGCTGTTAACGGACGTAAGATTGGGGTCGGTCGCCTCGATCTTTGCATCTATTAACGGACAATGTCATGGCAACTTTCTTAATAAAGTGAGAAATTAATTGAGATAGGAATTCTGCGAATACAAAGATCCATTAGTGGGATAAACACTAGCTTGAATGGTGTTTTTCCCAAAATTCCTCACACCTAATCGAGTACTAGACCCACAACGAAGCTTATGGATAAGAGTCTTTAGCTACACAAAACCCCCGGGATCTCACCAAGATCCCTGAACGGACAAACGTAAGAGAAGCTAATCTTAATAACTGTGTGAAGGAGCCACACAAAACTCAGTTAGCTTGATTCGAATTCGTACTCCCATTGAGTACGAGGACTTAAGGGTATACGGGTACGAAGGGGTATGCCTATAATAAGTGGGGGAGAGCTTAATTCCGGAACTTTAAAGATCCTTGTCGGGGTAACCACGGAGCGAAGTGTAGACAAGCAGGAGCGACGGAATTAAGGAATATAATTGTAAAAAAGTTTCCAGTGGGATGGTTCTCCAATTGAAGGAAATGAACGAAATTTCGGGGACGAAATTCTAATAAGTGGGGGAGAATTGTAACATCCCAAACTTTATTTTTAAATGAAATTATTAATAAAAAACCTAAGAAAAATTGGAATAATGACTTAACGAATTTTAGTGGATAGGTGAGTGGTAATTATAAGTCCTAGGGGTTGTATGGAAGGCATTTATGGCTTTGGGCAAAGTCATATAAGCGAAATCGGGAGTTAAATCGGCGTTTTCGATGTTAGAAATCGACCGAAAAGAGAAAATTAGAAATTTATTATAGGATGCCAAGAAAATAAATTCCACCGTTGGATATGAAGTTTATGGGGTGAAGAAGCGTGTCTAAAAATTTGGACTCGATCCGACGGTCGACGAAAAAGTTACGGCGAATCGAAGGTTGGAAACCCTGAAACTCGCCCAGGCGCACCAGCCATGCGCCCAGGCGGGTGCACTATTCATGGTGCACCAAGACAGTGGAAAATGCGCCCAGGCGGGGCACCATTTCGCCTAGGCGAGTTGCAGCGCGCACCAGCATGCACCAGAAATCCGTGTTGGCGCGCCAAAACCCCATCTGACCGTGTAAGCCATGCACCAGCTTGGTGCTGGTGCTGATCTCGCGCCCAGGCGGGCCGGCATGCGCCCAGGCGCGTGGCGCACCCCAGATTAGATCTGGTGCGTTGGATTCAGCTTGGGCACCAAGTTGGCCCATCTCAGCCGTCCGATTCACCTTGTCTTGGCATAAAACAAATTACAACAACAACAACACCACATTTCCTCCATCATCAACATCATCTCTTCCTCCTCCTCCTCTTCCATCATCCTCCTCATTCTTCCATCCTCTCCACCCTTCTCTCCTCCTTGGTCCAAGAAGCACAAACCAACATCAATCATATAAACCCCAAGAATCAAACCAAGCAACCATCATACTCACCCTTCCAACAAGAACCCAACTCCATCATCCTCTTCTATTTCCATTTCCCTCTCATAAAACAAAGAACAAAGCTTATCATCATCTCCTTCCTTCCTTTATGATTTAAGAAACCAAAACACCAAGAGCCAAGCAAGAAATCCATCAACACAAACCCTCCTCCTCCTCTCCTAGAAATCGTGAGCCTCCCTCCCATATTCTTTGGGTTGTTCAAGCTTCCACTATCATGGGGACCCCTTCATGTTCATGCTCCACCGTCCTAATCCTTTGTTAGCAATCACTCTAAGTGGACTCAAACTAGGAGCAAGGGAGTCAAGCTAGGGGAGCTTAAATTCAAGGTGTTGGGCTAGAGCTTGGAGTTTATCATCATCCTCCATTAAGAAGGTAAGAGGGTTTGTATTACCTTAGCTTAGGAAGTAGATTCTCTTTAGTTATAGTGATGGCTAGGGGTAGAGAGGGAGTGTAGCATAAAACCTTAGGGTATTTGACAATAAAAATCAAGGAAATAATTGATGGAGAACAGAAAGAATAATTAGTGTAAATTGGTGAGAACAAATGTATAAATGAAAATAAAGGAAATAATTAATGAAGGATAGGAGGAGTAATTAGTGAAATTTGTGAGAGCAAATATATAAATGACCATGGATAGAAAGGGAATGATGGACTAAGTAGATATATAATTTGAGGGTAATGAGAGTAACTAGTTGATGAATCATAAGGAAAATTATAAAGGAAATTAAGAGTGGATAATGGAGAGAAAATAATTAGAGACTCGGGATAAGCTTGAAAAGATATGAAGGTTGTGAAAGGAATGAAACATTATATTGATGGGATAACCATGAGATAGGTAAAGAAAAGGGAAAGTAATGATGGACTGTTCTAATTCGGAAAGATGACGGAATAAATGCATGGAAAGTATAGAAGAATGTATGTTAAGAGGAATCGATAAATGAATACTAGAGTAAAATGTTGATTTAATGCTAAGTAAATAATGTGAGTGATAAATGTGCGTAAAAGGGGATTAATAACGATAAGGGCATTTGTGGCTAAAATGGACTATGAGTGCTAAAGTGTGCAATGAATTGAATAGAAATTATATAGGGAATGATATGAAAGTGAGTGAATACTTGAACAATGGAATTATATGGTTAATGTGAGAAGGACCCACCTATTGAGGTGTGAATATAGGAATGTGAAAGGGTGAATTTATGATGTGAATAATGATTAATGTATAATGACCCTCCCAAAGGGAGTGAGAATGTGATAATGTTTATGAATGACCCTTCCTATGGAAGTGGAAATATGTATAGTGTATATAATGGACCCTCCATAGCGGAGCATGTATATAATGGACCCTCCATAGCGGAGCGTGTATATAATGGACCCTCCATAGCGGAGCGTGTATATAATGGACCCTCCATAGCGGAGCGTGTATATTATGGACCCTCCATTTAGGAGTGGATATGTGTATGCTTATGGACCCTCCATAGAGGAGTGGATAGATGCATGATATGGACCCTCCCTACGGGAGCGTGATAATGTATGTGATGGACCCGCCTATATGGCGTGTGTAAATGCGATTAGGACCCGCCCTTGTGGTGTGCGAATGAATGGAAATAATACCCACCGAAAGGTGTGCGAATGAATGGGAAGTAATGGAAAGACTTGAAAAGCATAGGGAGAGTATGTAACTGAAATCATAAGGAAATGTTGAGTCGTATAAAAGGAAAGTAAAGTAGTATATGATTTGGTTAGTATGGTGTAGGGTAGGTCCTTGGTTTATTACTATGCTTTTGTAGAAGCTATATTTCTAGGTTCTGTGTAATGCTACCCTTCTTGATATATTTTTACAGGTACAGAAGCGGAGCATGCACTAGCCGTGCCCGAGCAGGGACACACTCCACAACGTGGAGTGTGAATATTAGGGGTGTGATAGTATATGGATCCGAAAACTGAACTTTGGCTTTTGATGTAAATAAATATGATGTATTATCTTTTGATGAGATCAAACTATTTTATAACTTGATTATTATTATTTTGGAAATGATGTACTCGAATGTATTGAACTGTTTTGTATTCCGCCCTGTTGGCATACTTCTGGCTATGTAACAATGTTAAACAGGTTTTCAAAGAGTACTCTTATTTTTGGATTGTCCATAAAACAAAGGAAACTCTGTCCGATTTGACAGAGATTTTTAAGCTAAAATGATTTTAAAAAGGAATTTTCAAGTCGCTAATTAAATCGGGGTAATTAGATTATTAATTAAGATAGGGTGTTACAATCGGCATCGATGCGAGTCTGGTAAGGCGTGTCGATTAAAAGGAAAAAGAATGGAAAGGAAAATGGATAAGAAAAGGAAACGACTGATGGTCTTTTGGACTCAGTCATGATAAAGATAAAGGGCTGATGGTCTGTTGGACTCAGTCACCAGGAAAAAGAAAATGATAAAGAAAAGGAAAAAGAAAAGAAAAGAAAAAGTAGAAATGATTAGAGAACTGTTAGAAAATCAATAATTAAAAGAATGCGAGAATAAGTGAAAACTAAAAGAGTTTATTTATGTGAATTAATTGTGAATAAAATATATTTATAATTAAGTAGGCTTAGTTATTTGCTATGTCTTCTTTTAGAATTTATCTTTTTAAGTTCTGTGTAATGCTACCCTTCTTGATATCATTTTACAGGTACGGAAGCGGAGCTTACACTGTTGCGGGCCGAACTGGAAACTCTCCACCACGTGGAGTGCATTTATGATACTCTGAGAGGATTTTATTATTAAAACTGTTATTTTTTGTAATTTAATATGCGTAGTAATTGTATGCCCTGAATTTGTACTAATTGGGCTTTAGGATCTGATCTGGTTATTGAACTATTATGTTTTAAGTTTTTAAATATTCTGGACTGACAGGTTTTAAGAAGAGAATTTTTGGGAAGTCCGAAAAACAGAGGAAACTTTGCCGGATTTTCGAAAAACCTTTCATAGGAAATCAAATTTAAAAATGAATTTTCAAACTCTGATTTTATTATAAACTAAAATTAACTATTAAAAGTGAGGATGTTACAATTTCCTTGTCAAGAAGTGGGGGATCCACCTGAGCTACCAGTGCCGTCCATCTCAAAGCATAGTCTCTGAATCTTTCATTGTTTTTCTTAAACATATTTTGTAGCTGAGTCCGGGTTGGTGCAATGTCCAAGTTGAACCTATATTGTTTAACAAAAGCCTCTTTTAAGTCATCAAAGGTCTTGATCTTTCTCTTTTCCAGTCACATATACCAACTAGAAGCAGCACCTATAAGACTGTCTTGGAAAAAGTGAATCATCTTTCAGTGATCCTTGGCGTAGTTGGTCATCTTTCTTGTGTACATGGTCAGATGTTGATCAGGGCAAGTCAATACTTGATATTTCTCAAAATCTGGCACCTTGAAGTCAGGGGGTACCACCAAATCTGGGACCAGGCACATATGAATAGTATCTTTCAACCCATATGATTTGCTTCCTTCAATTAATTTCACCTTTGCAACTAGTGATTCTAAGAGTTCCCATTTTGCAGCGTCAGCTTGAGGAATCACAGTAGAGGTTGTGACTCTTTCAGTGTTTACAGGTGGTGTCACATGAGTTGCACCCCCAGCATGGCCTTTTTGAGTAGTCCTCGACGCTTCTAATTGAACGTTCAATTGAGAACTGGGAGCTTCTTCTTCAACTGGAGGGGTATAACCTAGAGGGAGTCCAAGTCCTGGACAGGTCATACCTCCACCGATTGGTTCAACCACTACAGAGTTCCCCTCAAAATTTTTTTGTTCAGCCAACTTCTCCAACAAACCAAATATCTGACCCATTTGTGTCTAGAGGCCTATTACTTCTGCTCGGAGTTCTTCAAACGATTGATTCTCTTCAGCCATGATCCTCGCTTGTAGTCGAGTCCGATATTTGTGCTTCCGAGCAATTGTGACAAAGCCTTTTATTTTTTTAAATGAAGAGCTATTTAGAACTTTGTTTGATGCATATGAATTGATAATGCAAAATGCATGATGCAGTGCCCTTAGAATCCATAAGATCCTATTTGGTGGCGATTAAAATATCTATAGACCACAATCCAATGACATTGTTCTATGGTACAACTAAAGTGTAACACTCTAATTTGATAACTTGAAAAATTGTATATATTTTTTAATTTTTTAATTTTTGGTTAAGTAGGTAACAGATTAACTGTTTTGACACCTCTTAATCTTTGATAGTGAATGAAGGGGAACCATGACTGAATTATTCAAGTTTCAAAATAGAATGCTACAGAAAGTGTACTCAACGGTGGCTCTAGACTTCTAAATGTGAAGCATGTGAAGTATATGCACAAGAAATTTTGATGATTCCAAAAAGCAAAGTCCACAACATTGAAGCTTAGACTCAAGTTAGTCAAAAAGGGATTTTTATAAACTTGTAATGTTAATTTAATTTTCTTAGAGTTCCTTAGGTGCTTAAAGGTTGAGTCTAAGTTAGAATGAAGCTAAATCATAATCTAAAGAAAAATGGTATGCATGCAAAGTTAAATCAAAAGTGGGTGATTTTCAAAAAAAAAATAAAAGAAAGTGATTTTCAAAATAAAAAGAAAGTGATTTTCGAAATAAAAAGAAAGTGATTTTCAAAAATAAAAGAAAGTTTAAAATAAAAGAAAGTTATTTTCAAAAATAAAAAGAAAAATTATTAAGAAAACATTTTTATTAAAATAAATAAAATGGTTTTGAAGTCAAGAAATTATTTTCAAATTAGTATGAAAATATTTGAAACAAATTAAATTTAAAAGAAAAAGAAAAAGTATATCTGATCAAAGGTATCCGGATACATCCATAAGTATCCGGATACCTCGTTAAAACAACAATCAGATTTTTGAAATCAAACACGATGTATCCGATTACTTTCAAAAGTATTCGGATACTAATAGTTAAAACTGTCATAAACATAGCCGTTTGCTATCCTAACTGATATATATAGTTTCCAAACGATTTCAAAACAGAATACAACATTCTTACAAGTCTCAACACTCTCTGAACTTTCTGGAAAAACATAAGCCATTGAGATTTCACAAGTTCTTCATGATTTCTTCTACTTTTAACATATAAACGAAGAACATTTAAGTGTTTGCTCATTTCACTTTCATAAACCCACTTTGATAAACACTTATCATTCATTCTCTTCACTTTAGACTATTGAATTAGTGTTCATAGACATTGTACATATTTGGGTTGTTAATCGCACACAAGGGTGCAAGTGACTACTACAACAAACGTTCACATTTTCGCAAGTTTGGTGAAAGGTTTTCATCCAAGTCTTGAAGGTTTCAAGTTACTGAAGGAGGTTCCTTCAGACACAAAGATTTCGCTGTGATTTTGAAGAATTTGGTTAGGGAATTGCAAGTGTGCCAAAGAGGTTCTTTGGTTGTGAAGTCTAAGGGAAAGGTTTTCTCTTAAACGTTTAAACTTGTACTAACATATTCTTGTTCATAGTGAAGCAAATCTCACACTTCAGAGAGGGAAGACTAGATGTAGCATTAGTGTTCGTTAACACACTAATGTGAACCAGGATAAAATCCTGTGTTGGCTATTCTTTCATTACTCTTTATATTTCCGCATTTAATTTTTGTTATATTTAAGCATAAGCAAAAATTAATTTTAACTCTGATAAACAGAAACAAGACCATATTAAGTGTGTTATTTTGGCTAAATTTTTTAATTGGTGAAGTTAGTATTCTTCTTCGTATTCACCCCCCCTCTAAGGAATAATACTACCCACTTGTTTTCCAACAAGTGGTATCAGAGCTCGGTCGGAAACGATCGAGCATAACTGCTTTTCCGTACGATCCTTAGTTTGGTAAACAATGGGTTCTAGTAATCCCTTTTGTGGTGAAGGTTCTTCCATTAATCGCCCCCCTATGTTTTCGGGCGAAGGTTACACCTATTGGAAGGTTAGGATGAAAATCTTCATTGAAGCAATAGATGTAGAAATTTGGAATGCTATAGAAAATGGCCCTTTTGTACCACAACATATGGTTAATGACTCTGTTCTTGATAAGCCCAAGGGGAGTTGGAATGATGATGATAAGAAAAAAGTAAGTTATGATTTAAAAGGAAAAAATATCATTACATCCGCTCTCTCATATGACGAATTCTTTAGGGTCTCTCAATGTACTAGTGCCAAACAGATGTGGGACACTTTACAAGTGACCCATGAAGGTACTAGTGAAGTCAAAAGGGCTAGACTAAATGCCCTCATGCATGAGTATGAACTATTTAGAATGCTTCCCGATGAATTCATCTCAAATATGCAAAAGCGTTTTACGCACATAATAAATCATTTACTAGCTCTTGGAAAGACTTTTCTTGATGGTGAACTTACTAACAAAGTCTTAAGATGTTTAGACAGACAGTGGCAACCAAAGGTGACAGCAATTATGGAGTCAAAGGACCTAAGTGATATGGATCTTGCTACTCTCTTTGGAAAACTACAAGAGCACGAAATGGAATTGGGAAGACTAAACATGCTTGAAGAGTCAGACAAGCGCAAAAAGCGGATATCTCTAAAGACTACTACAACAAAGATGCTAAAAAGTCTTGAAGAGTTTCCCCAAGATGAAAACTCAGATTCAGATATTGACGATGAGACCATGGGGCTTTTGGTAAAAAAGTTCAGCAATTTCCTGAAGAGAAGAAATACATTCAATAGACAACAAAGAAATCAAAATGAAGCATCTTCTCGAAAGACTCCAAAGGAAAAGATAAAATGTCGTGAGTGTGGTAACACGGGTCATATAAGGATTGAATGCGCTCAATATCTCAAGAAAAAGGAAAATGACAAAAAGGATAGCAAAGGATTCAAATCCAAGAGGGCTTATGTTGTTTGGGATTTGCCTGAAGACTCAGAGAAGCAAAATGCTAGCTCTTCAGATGAGGAAGAATTGGCTAACATGTGCTTAATGGGAAAATTTGATGAAGAAGCTTCATCAAGTGGAGAATCATCTAAGCCAATGAACTCTAAATTGGTAACATATTCTAATTCTAATTCTGACTCTGAAGACACCTCTTATAATTCGCTTTATGCTTATGTTGAAATGCATAAGGAACTTAAAAAGCTAGCTAACATCAATATTGAAAGAAAGAGAATCATTATGGAGCATGAAGCTAAAATTTTAGAAATGCAAAAATTTATTGATGAACTTCAACTCCAAAATGAAACTCTGGATCTCATTTATTCTAATGCTTTCTATGATTGTGAACTAAAAGCAAATTCCATTGCCGAATGTGAAAGTTGCAAGCATTTTGAAAAAGAAGTGCACAATTTGAAAACTAAGCTTGCAAGCTTCACTAAAGGTGATATGCAACTAAACAGCTTAATTGCTAATCAAAGAGAAAATACAAATAAAACTGGTTTGGGATATCAAAAACCCAAAAACTGCAAATATAGAAAGTTGGTATCGTTTTCAAATGTTAATTACTCTAAAAAGCCAACTTGTCATTATTGCGGAATTTTTGGGCATACTCCAAATACATGTAATATTAAACTCATAGGTATTCCAAATGGTTCATTTGTATGGATTAAGAAAGGATTTGATCTAAATGCTAACCAGTCAGGACCCAAGACCACTTGGGTACCTAAAAAATGCAAGTAATCTCTTTATCTTGTAGGTGTGTCTTAGAACAATGGAAGATCTTTGGTATTTGGACAGCGGATGTTCGAGACACATGACAGGAGATAGGAGGAAGTTCTTGAGCTTAACTGCATCAGAAAAAGGCTAGGTCACATATGGTGATAACAATCGAGGTAAAATAATGGGTGAAGGTAAAATAGGTAATGCCTCTAACGTAATTATTGACAATGTTCTTTTGGTTCAAGGCCTAGAGCACAACCCCTTGAGTATTATTCAATTATGCGATAAGGGTAATCACGTTATTTTTACTTCAACCCATTGTATCATAAAAAGTGATGTAGACGAATCTATTAAATTTGTCTGTAATCGAATGCATAACACTTATTTAGTTGATTTGAATGACATCACCTCTTTAGTTTCAAAATGTTTTATTAGTAAAGAGGATGAAGTTTGGCTATGGCATAGGAAGATTGCACACGTCAATGTAAATCAATTGAAAAAGATAGAATAAAAAAGGTTAGTAATTGGCCTACCGAATCTCAACTTTTCTATTGAAGGAGTTTGCATTCCTTGTAAGAAATGCAAACAAACAAAATCAAATTTTAAATCAAAGAGAGTGGTGTCTGCAACTAGACCATTGGAGTTACTCCATATGGATCTATTCTAACCCTCACAAGTTATGAGTTTCGGAGGTAATTACTATGCTTTAGTGATTGTAGATGATTTTTCTCGATTTACATGGACTTTGTTTCTTCCAAGAAAAAGTGATACTTATAAATCTTTTAAAAGGTTTGCCAAACAAATTCAAAATCAATTAAATAATAAGATTGTTATTATTCGTAGCGATCATGGTGGTGAATTTGAAAACGACAAATTTGATAGATTTTGTGACAAGAATGGAATTTAACATCAATTTTCTGCACCTAGAACTCCGGAACAAAATGGAATTGTAGAACGGAAAAATAGAGTACTTGAAGAGTTAGCTAGAACAATGATGAATGAAAGTCAAGTACCACATTATTTTTGGGCTGATGCTGTTAATACTGCACGCTATGTAATTAATAGAGTTTTAATTAGGCCTATACTTTTGAAAACTCCTTATGAACTTCTAAAAGGCCGAAAACCAAATATATCACACTTTCGTGTCTTCGGATGCAAATGCTTTATTTTGAATAATGGAAAACAATATTTGGGAAAATTTGATCCGAAATCTGATGAAGGTATATTTTTGGGATATTCTTTACATAGCAAGGCTTATCGTGTTTACAATAGACAAACTATGACTATGGAAGAATCTATACATGTTGTATTTGACGAGTCTCCGAAAGGAGAGAATCTTTCTATTAATGATAGTACAGGTTCGTTCGCATACCTATATGACAAGTATGGTGAAGACAAAACACAAAGTACATCAAAAGAAGACAATAAGGACAAACAAACAATTGAGGAGAAACAAGAAAAAGAGAAAGAACTAATTCAGTCTGAAGATGTTATCACTGACTTACCTTTAGTGTGGAAAATCAAGAAGAATCATCCTCTAGAAAATGTGTTGGGTGAGATAACCAAGGGAGTGGTAACCCGAGGTTCCTTGCGTAATTATTGTCATTTTATTGCATTTGTTTCACAATTAGAACCTAAAGCCATTAATGATGCTATGTTGGATGAACATTGGATAATGGCTATACAAGAGGAATTAAATCAATTTAAAAGAAATAATGTTTGGACACTTGTGTAACATCCCCAATTTTAATCCCTAGAATAATTATAAGTTTTATCGAATTAAATATATGTTTCTCAAAAATCAATTATTTAGGTGTTGTGTATTTTTATAACATACAATATGTTAATTACGAAAGTATATTTCATTTCTTTTATGTTCTAAAGTAAATTCATTTAAAATAGTTACCCTATATCAAAAATACACTTTATGTGTTTTACTTTACTTTTGATATTTTTCATATGAAAATATTTTATTGGAAATATTTATAAGTTTCTTACTTTATGATTTTTACTCTAGTGTTTAAAAATTGATTATGGGTATTATGGGTTTTAAAATAAAAGAAAAGGTAAATATATGTGTGGGTAGGTGTTAAAAAAAAAAGGAGAAACCGTGTGATGTGTGTGTGGTTGTGTTCCAAGAGGCAAAACCTTATCTCCTTCTTTACTTGCAGTCCCGCCGCCCCTATCCCCTTTAGCTTCAACCTTCAATTCCTTCTTCTTCCATAGCCATGAGCTCTAAGCTCCTCTCTCAAGTTTTATTTTCCTCTTCCAAAACCCATTTCCTATCCATGGTTCATTCTCTCTCTCGTTTCTCCCTCTCTCGCCGACTTCTCTCTCCACCACGGTTTCTCTCCCTCCTCCGTCGTCGACCCGAACCGGTTCCAGCCCTCACCGCGCGTCTCCTTCTCTCGGTCCCAAGCTCTCTCCCTCTAGCTCTTCGATTCACGTTCTCTCTCCTCACTAGCTAAGCAGGAGCAGCCGCCGCTGCTGGGTGTGCTCACCACTGCCGCCACTATTTGCTGTCGCCGCCATCATTTCTTTCCTCTTTCCGGTGTGTTGCTGCTATTAAGGATCGCCACCGACGCCGGTATCGTCATCACCGTCGTCTTCACCGTATCGTGACCAACACTTTTGATGTGCTTCAAACCAGACTTGGGTGGAGCTTTAGAATCGAACCGGTCTTGATCTCTTTCCAGCATTCAAAATCGGATTTGAGGGTAAATCCCTAATACTTTTCTAATTGCTCTATGTTGTGTTTTAATTTTTAGTACTAATGCTAATGTTAATATTATTGGTAATAATTATTTAGTATGAAATTGTTTTAGAAATTAAATTGTATTATAGTTTATATTGGTTTTAATGATACAGTTATTGATGATGATTTTAAGCGATCACTTTAATTTGTGACAACATCGAATTAAACATATGTCAAATGAATCGTTTTAAAGAGTACTTTAGTTAAATGTGTTGAATTCCTAAGTAATTGAGCTGTTGTTTACCTTGGTGGGCTTATCCCTGGGCTGAACAATACACCAGTTAATTAGGAACCGGATATATTTGACATACATTAATTCGAGTTTAAACCTATCTTGAACTTTAAGTTCTAAATTGAAGGAAAGTGTAACTAATTAGATTTAGAAATGTGATTTAAAGAAAAGTATAAGTTGTAATTTGACTATTAGTCGTTATTTTGAGACTTGTTTTCGAAAGTTAAGCTAAATTGAGATGATTGGATTTTTAAGCGTTTGAAAAACAAAAGTTTAACTTAGATGCTGTACACCTTTTATTTGAAGGCACTAATATCAGCCACGACGTGAAAACAAGGGATGTCATCGCGTGGAACGAATCGGTATTTGACGAAACTAAGAGTTAAAGCGTCAAAAGGTAAAGTGGGGAGTATTACTAAGGCTTAGAATGTAGAGTCTGGATCGCATATAATGATTACTAAGAATGAGTGTATAAATGCATTAATATGTTATTTGTTCTATGTGTGATTAAATATGTGTGTTCATGAGTAATATGCCACGTATGCTTAAAATTGTGTAAGTAAGGAATGGATAAATTGTTGATATCGATGCTATGATATGGGATGATTAATATGGAGAAAATTGAATATCATTTGAATGTCATGAGCCATGAACTTGGATCCTGAATTAAGTATATCCTATGTGATGCTATGATGAGTGGTTTAAGTGAAAGTGATATATGTGAATATTGGTATGTTGTGAATATGTTTATGAACTTTTTAGGTCATGCCTGGTCAAGTACGTATGTTCAATGAGCTGGTTGGTCTGAATAGCTTGATGTGTTGGCTGGTATGATGGGTTTATCATTATGTGAATAAGTAATTGGTATGCTAATGATGCTGATGTTATGATGCTATGTAATCAATGCAAGAAAAAGGTTAATCTACCTTATTGTTGTGAACTAGTGGACTTGGAAAGTGGAAATGAGACTCTGGAGGCTATGTGTAATTAATCACATGTTTATGGGTTGGTTTGATAAATTATACGTATAATGATAATTGATATGTTGATGAAATATTTATGTTATGTATGCGCAGGTACGTAAGATTATGAGTAATTTGACGTGTTAAGTTTAGGATGGTGTGAATTAAATATATGTTAGAAGATAATGAAGTGTTTAAACTAAAAGACTAGAGATCTATGATGATACATGTATATTGTAAATATAAGGGCAAAATATAAGCACGCGGCTTGGTTCTCACTTAAGCTACGGCAATGTGAGGCCAAGGGCAAAATATAAGTACGCGGCTTGGTGCTCACGTAAGCTACGGCAATGTGAGGCCAAGGGAAAAATATGAGGTCGTGGCTTGGTGCTCACTTAAGCTACGACAATGTGAGGCCAAGGGTAAGATATGAGGTCGTGTATTGGTGCTCACTTAAGCTACGACAATGTGAGACCAAGAGCAACATCGTAGAGGAAGTACTCCAATATAAAATAATGGGAATGAAGAAAAGAATGAAAGTATAAAAGATGTAAAAGACGAAAAGGAAAAGAGGATTAAGATGAGAATTTAAATGAGAAAGAAATGAGAACTAAAATGAGGAAGAAGATACTAAAGCCAATGAGAAGAAAGAAAAAGGATATTTGAATATATGAAGGTATTGCAGTGATTTAATATGTGAATATGAACTATGTAATGTGATTGTGTGTGTTTGACTTAGTATGTCCTTATGTCTTTTCTAGAGTCTATTTTTCTAGGTCAGTGTAATGCTCACCCTCTTTGCTACATTTTTACACAGGTGCAGGGTTAGAGCAATAACAGTCTCGGGCCAAGCAGGAGTTACACTCCACTCCGTGGAGTGTAAATTAGTCGAAGAGTTAAATTATAATTATGTTTTTGTAATTAAGTCATTTTTGGTTTTGAAATAATGTTGAAGTTATCAAGTCATAGTAAGCCCTGAGCTTTGTGGTAATTTGTCAAAAGGGCATAAGAAACCTAATAGTATGTATTAAAATGTTTTCTGGACTGTACTGGTTTTTAACAGGTGAAGATTTTAATTTTTGGAAGGTCCGGAAAACAGAGGAAACTCTGCCGGATTTTCGTAAAACCTTTTATAAGAAATCAAGTTCTAAAAGAAATTTTCTAACACCAATTTTAAATAAAACCTATAAATTAACTAATTAATGTGAGGGTGTTACAACTTGTGCCAAAGCCAGATGATTATTCAATAATAGGTACTAAATGGGTTTATAGGAACAAATTGGATGAATCAGGTATAATAACTAGAAACAAAGCTAGATTGGTCGCCAAAGGCTACAATCAGGAAGAGGGCATCGATTATGATGAGACCTATGCTCCTGTTGCTAGACTTGAGGCCATTAGATTACTACTTGCTTTTGCATCAATAGTTGGATTTCAGTTGTACCAAATGGACGTAAAGAGTGCATTCTTAAATGGTTTTATTCAAAAAGAAGTGTATGTGTCTCAACCTCCAGGACTTGAAGACTTCGAATATCCGAACTATGTTTTTAAATTAAATAAAGCTCTTTATGGTCTTAAGCAAGCTCCTAGAGCTTGGTATGATCGATTGAGTAATTTTTTATTAGAAAAGGGTTTTAAAAGAGGAAATGTAAACACAACACTCTTTATTGAACAAACCGGTAAAGACATTCTTTTAGTTCAAATTTACGTTGATGATATAATTTTTGGTGCTACTAACGAGAATCTTTGCAAGAATTTTTCTGACTTGATGCATAGTGAATTTGAGATGTCAATGATGGGAGAACTAACATTATTCCTTGGATTACAAATCAAACAAGTTGACGATGGCATCTTCATTCATCAAAGCAAGTACTGCAAGGAGCTTCTCAAAAAATTTGGAATGGACAATTGCAAACCGAGTTCAACTCCAATGTCAACCAAATGCTATCTAGACAAAGATGAAAAAGGACCATCGGTAGAGGTAACTCGTTTTAGAGGAATGATTGGTAGTTTGCTATATTTGACTGCATCTAGGCCTGACATAATGTATAGTGTATGTGTATGTGCTAGATATCAATCAAATCCTAAAGAATCACATCTAACTAGTGTTAAAAGAATAATGAAATATCTGAAAGGAACCATGAACTTGGGTCTATTTTATCCAAGGGGTGCAAATCTAAACTTAAAACATTTCAAACATTTCAATTTGGTTGCATTCTGTTGAAATCAAACCACATGTTTGTTAATCATATTTCCTTCATCAACTCCTATCATTTCTGGCCTTGATGTGTTAAATCAATTGCTCTCAAACCCTAGGCTCAAAAATTGAATGAATTGCATCAAGAATCCCTTAGGTTCATAAGCCATAGCGCTTAGCCTCCTTAGTCTTTGAACGTGCAACCTCCTTGATAGTCATCACTTTTTCCATTTTAGTTCAGCCACAAACTCACTCAATTGCACAAGGACTCCTTATGGATTATATCATTCCCTGGCTGCTTCTTGGGAGGAGGCTATCAAGTGGTATCAAGAGCTAGGAATCTTTTAAGGAGTCACTCTTGTTTTCTTTTTGTTTTCTCTCTTTAAGGCTGAATGATTATTTGATTCGAAGTGGTGGCTGTGTGGTCGCATCTCTTGGCCATATGTTGATGTCCTTGTTTTTGTCAAAGCTTAAATTTTATATAAAGTTTTGAATGTTTGATTGTTTTTCCTCTAGGCCATGAGGGTCTTTTGATTTGCCTTGCCTTATTTGTGTGATGCTGAGTAGTCTTGGGGGCTGCAATAAATTTTTAAGTGTTTTGCCTAATCCTTGAGTAGTGTTTGGCATTCCCTTTTTCCCTTTGAGTCCTTTTATGCATGGCTGGAGAAGAACAATTTAATGGACAACAAAGACTCCTTATTGAAGCACTTACCACAAACCTTCAGAGAATGTGGAGAGAAACATCTGAAGGGTTGAACAAAGAAGAAGAAGAGATCAAGCAAGAGAACACAGACTTGAGGCCTCTAGACTCGAAATCCCAAACTTTAGTGGAAAGAGTGACACATAAGCTTATCTTGAATGGGAACATAAGGTAGAGCAACTCTTTGATACATATGAAGCGCCCGAAGATCAGAAAGTAAGAATGGCCACTTAACAAGCATTAAATTTTTCCAATCAAATTGTAACCATTCTTTTAAGTTTGTTCTCATCCTTTACTTTAGGCTTGGTTCTTCAAATTCGTGCACCCCTCTTGGTCTTTGGATATAACCTTTATTTAATCAAACAAAGTGTCCTTATTAAGGGCATGTGTCCTCCAGAAGGACATCTTGTATAGAAGACCCTTAATTTCTTCAATATTTATTGTTCTTGAGCTTCTTTGCCTTAGGATTGTATTTGAGTCACCATGTCCCCTCCTGAGGCTGCTATTATAGTGTCGTTATATATAATGCTTTGATAATATAATCTTATATGTGTTGTTTAAATCAGATTGATTGTATCCATTGAATTAATATTGTGTCATGAGCAATATGATATGGTACGTAGGTCCAAGATATATTCTTTGTATGTATGTATGAATTATACTCATATGACCTAAGTACTGTCCAAAGATCATTGAAAATGAATTGGTAGTAGAAGCCTGGAACTAAAACTAATTTAGACCAATATCTGTTAAGATAATCCGTTACCCTGAATGCTTAATTGGTTATCTTGCCATAAATTAACTGAAATAGGGAAAAATTTATACAGGAATAACCAATTACCCTGTCCTAGTAACCAGTTATCCGGGTAAAAACTTGCTCACTGATTCTATTTTTATACAGAATAATCGGTTAACCCAATTTTAATCAGTTAAGTTAGCACAAAAAAAGAAAATCAATGAGAGGTGATAAATAAGGCTAAGTTCAAAGGGATTCCACTTATTCAATTCCATTGGTCCTGAAATTGAGGATTGAGATGAACAAATGAATAAGGACTCATGATTGGACTTGAACATAGGTAAATCAAAAGGAATATGGTCTTTTAAATATACTAAAAGTATGGAAAAAATACCGAAACTTACTATGGATATTACCTATAATCCAAAGTTCAATCAAAAGTCAATGAGTAGATGCATCATACATGGTGTTGAGGTTGGACGGTGAGAGTATGGGAAAGGAGGACACGACGGTTCTATGAATTCAAAATCGAGAATGATATAGTTGTTCACTTTCTAGCAAGTACACTAGATCAGATAGTAATATAGTCGATTAAGACCAGATATCGTACCCACAGGGACTCAGAATTATTTAACTTATTCCTACCTAAGAGTAATTAAAAGTAAAATCTATTAAAATTCAGAATTAAAGAAAAATAAATAAAAACAATTAACAATGGGTGAATGGTGGTTAGGAACTAGTTTCATTGAATATTTCATTTATTTAATATAAATCATTGTTTTCCATTTAAATCAAGAACTAATTCAGAAAATTAGTAATTCCCAGATTCCTCAAATGAAATTACTGTTTATTATCCAATTTGTTAAATCCTAATTCCTTAGAAATTTAATCTATTGAATAACCATGATTAAGAACAGTGAATTATGAAAAGTTATATAAAAATCCAAAAGTATTCCTACAAGTTGAATCCTTATATTGTTTAATTGCATGGCCTATTTTAAATCCTAGTTTTCCAATTCAGATCTAAAAATCCATAACATGAATTGATCAAGTTCATGCATAACAATAAAAACACAATTAAACACTTGATTTAAAAACTGAAAAACATTAATTCATATAAATAAACTACATAATCAAATCCACCATGTTCCTAACACAAGAGGGTTTAGTTACACATCATAGAGAAAAAGAACAAATAAGAAAAGAAGTAATTCATTCCTAAATTACAACTAATCCTTGATCTGAATCTTCAGCCTTCAATGGATTCCTCCTCCGAATGGTCTCCAGAGAATGTAATCTCCCTCAAACTTGATACTATTCTCTAATGATGACTGATTATTGCTGCCTAACCTAGTCCTAAACACATAAATATATCTCTAAAATACAAATCCTAATAGAAACCCTCGAAATTGCTCAGAAATTGGCCCAATTGGGCCTTAACAAACCAAGCGCGCCTGGGCGTGTGACATAGCACGCCTGGGCGCGCCATCTGATGCCCAGAAATTAACAAAGCACGCGCGCCTGGGCGCGCGGTCCATGCGCCTGGGCGTGCAAAGTATTTTTTTGACTCCGTTTCTCTCCGTTCTTGTGCCATTTTCAAGGTCTTCTTATGCTCTTCTCAGCTCCAATAATATTTTCTCCAAATTCAGCTCCAAGACACCTGAAACATACCCAAAACGGATCAAAACGTTCAAAGGATTCTATAAAACTAAAAATTACTAAAACTAATACAAAACACCTATATTTACAAGAGAAACAAGCCAAATCCATAGCAAAAGGAAGTGAAATTAAGCCCTAAAACATCATATATTAGACCCAAATCAATAGTGAATAGGTTGTGTTTCAACAATCACGGGAATTGTTTGTGGGTAGAACCTTGATTCACTAGAGAAAAGGATTAGCTACCCTTGTTGAGGATCAGTTTTGCAGTAACCACAACAATTCAATCAGTCACTTGGTCATTTTAGGACCATTTGAGGGTGGTCTTGAATAGAGCCCAACTCGGGATTGTATCCCGGGTTGTACTTGGACCAGGGATTCGCCAAGTGCTGTGGCAAGCATTGGTTGCAAGGTGCTTACTCCCAGTTCCCTTTCCTAGGAGTGGAGAAAGTTTTGTGAGGAATATATGTGATGTGGATTGGAGAATGATATCAAAATGGAAATTCAATTGTTGGATACCAATGAATAGAATCCAAAGATTGGATTCGGATGACAATATAATCCATTGATTGGATGGACAAGTATGACTAGCAAGCATACATGTAGATGCAGTTGCAATATAACAATGTTTGAATAGGATTGTGTGGATTCATATGCATTATATGCATAATGGTGTGTTGATTGTAATTGTTTAATTTAATGCTTTTCCTTTACTATATTGTTAGGCTATATGACAATGACTCACTCTCAGGTTCCCTAATATTTGTAGGGTCTCAAAGGTTCAACACCCTTATCGGTCTCCTGCTGAGTCAAGCATTCATTCCCACTGAGAATGGAATGAAAGAATTGTGTATTGATAGTGGCATAGATATAACCCTAATTTTCAATAAAATTTTGTAAAGACATTATTTTGAAATCAATAAAAAGTTGAAAATTTTATTTGATGTCTGATATTTTTATCAAAACACTTTTAATTTCTTTAGTATAAATTGGGGTGTTACATTTATGGTATCAGAGTAGTTCTTTCCTTCTTGCCTGAGGAAATGGTCCCAACTCCGTTGAGTATGTCTTAACCTCTTTAGTCAACTAATAATGATTAGACTAGTATTATATCAAACCTCTTGCTGCTGAGGAGTGTCATGCTCCGCCTAAAGGAGTTTAGACTCGATGTTGTGGTTATGACCACTTTCTTGCAACCCTGCTCTATGCTAGACTCTGTAGCTCTTTTAATTAACTTCATCTTAATAGTTGTATAACCTTAAACAAACTTATGTGAATATGTAATGCGCTAATCTAAACAAATCAAGCGAACTCTTATGTATGTAAGTTTGTAATGGAACTATCACTATGGTATGTCACATACCATCCCTTTTGGAGTGATATAAAGTTATAATTATGTTCTTAAGATACTTTAAGATGTAATATTCTGAGGCTGACAGGTACTGAGATTGATGAATATTTTGGAATGATCCAATAAACAAAGTAAACTCTGTCGAAATTTTCCTAAAATATTTAATAATAAAATAATGAAATCAAATTACAATATTACACCTATCATTCATATACACTTGATGATCCTCTTTTCTCACTAAATCTCTTCCCTTATCTGTATCAAGTTCTCAATCCTCCCTCAACCATCATCTCTCTTTTGGTTGAAATACCCATGAGTTATTCATCACCAAGTTGAAAGAATAGAATTTAAGGGCAAGTAAATTCCAAATAAGGAATTAGAGCAAGAAAGAAATCAAGTAGTAATGGCCATGAGCTTCAAGTGAAGCTCTCTCTCTCTCTCAGCCTCTTCCTCTCTCCAAGTCAAGGTAAGGAGGAGATGTTTCCTATTATTTGAGCTTAAGAGTTAATGAAATCATAATAGAACTATGAGAAAGGAAATAATTAAGGGTTAAACCATTTTCGATACTTTGGTCCCTCAAGTTTTTCGACAGGGACACTTTAGTCCCTCAAAAAATTTAATTCATTTTTAGTCCCCCCATGTTTTCCAAAAGTACCAATTTAGTCCCTCAACGAAGTGGCTAACGGAAATAGGACAGGGACTAAATTGGTACTTTTGGAAAACTTTGGGGACTAAAAATGAATTAAATTTCTTGAGGGACTAAAGTGTCCCTAACGAAAAACTTGAGGGACCAAAGTGTCCCTTCACTCTATAATTAAAGAAATAACGACTTAGGTGAATATATTATTATTACTTGTATATTAATATATCAAATTGAGATAATCTTGTAAGTGTTGATTAGTGTTAAGAGTATAATGCAAAGAACCCTAGGAAGTAGGCTTGACTTGTTATTCTGAGACACCCCAGATGGTGTTGATTGCTTGAAATGTATGACTATGACTCGATTGAAGAATATTGATTGTTGAATGTGAATTTATGATTGTGTGTTTGTTAACTATGATAATTATATATATATATATATATTCGTATGATTAGGCTGAAAAGAAGAATAAATTAACCAGGGAAATAATCAAAATTTAAATATGAAATCTTACAGAATGTGAGTTAGTGATTAATGTTAAGATAAACCATGAAATATAGCTAATGTATGTAAATGAGTAATTCTTAAGAGTCAACGTTTTTTTTTAACTTAACTGGTTAGTTGAATCGAATAAGCGATTAAGAATAAAAATATTGTAATTTAGGCCATGAATCTTTTCGTAACTTAATATGTCACTTATATATTTATATTATAAGTATACTTCCGATCTTTCTGGTTTCTATTATTATTTCTTTTAATTCTTTTGCTTAAATTATAGAGAAATGTCTCACTCCTTGTGGTTTAACATTTTTAGGTAAATCTCTCGGACGAGCGAGGAATCAGAGATTCATAACGGTGAAGGCAAAGGAAAGAAATCTCAATGAAGTAGTTCTTATTCCATGTTGTAAATCCCAATGTAAAAATGGAATTTTAAGTTGACATTGTTGTAAATAAAAGAATATTAAATAAAATTTTATAAATTTTAAATATTATTTCATATTTAAAATAAGTTGGGATGTTACATCCTAACCCTCTTATCTTCAAACCCAACGGTGGAATTTGTATTTGGTGAAGAAAAAGCTTAGGTAATCGATTACCAAAGTTAGTAATCGATTACCTAGGTCAAAAGTTCAAATCTTGTCAAATTTAAGTCTGGTAATCGATTACCAAATCGTGGTAATCGATTACCACGAGTCTGCTGCAACTGGTTTAAGGAGGTTTAAGCATAAAATGCATGGTTTCTTCGTCCTTAAGTCTTCCCAAGATACGTGTGAATCTCCTAGGACCCCTAGGACACGTGGAAGGTGCTGGAAAAGGTTGTTGTTGGCTGGACTTTCTTCATAGTGAAGAAATCTCTTCTCCAAGTTCCTTTATATTAGTTTTCTGGTGTGTTCTTGCTCTCATTCGTTCTCCCTTCTCCAATGACCATAAGCCCGAAACTTATACACAATCTCAAGTACTATATCTCTTGATATAGGAACTGAAAGCACGCAAATTGATCAACCATAGAGGGATGGAGTTATAGACCTGCAAACTTAGCTCCTTGAATCATAAAACCGGAAAACTGATTCAAATACCCATGTTCATTAACACCGTGTGATAAGCTCAATAGTGTTTCCGTGCTGAATTCTTCCCTAAACACCTTCTAACTTTTGTGCAATTATCAAGCCTTGGGTAGTTGCAGAATAAGCTTTGAATTAGTAAGTGAAAATGAGTAAGAAAGAGTGTGTGAAAGCATGAGTCAAGTCCTTAATTTTTTGGTGCCATTTCCGCTGTGGTCGGTGCATCTCCTCGTCTCGGTCGGTGCTGAATCTTGGGTGTAATATTCATGGTACGGTCTTTCGATGCAATCGGTGCACATTTCAGTGTGTGGCGGTTCTGTCGCTGCTAGTTTCCTAATGCACCGGTGCTATTTTCTGGTGCACCGATGATGGAGTCCGGTGCAAGTTTCCTGGTGCACCTGATGCTGAACTGTGGTGCTAGAGTCTGGTGCAACGGTTATGAGCCGGTGGTGATGCTGGTGTGGGCGGTGCTGATGCTGATGCGGTCGGTGTTAACTCTACTGCTGATGGTGTACAGTGCTGCTGATCGGTGCACCGAGCTGCTGATCGGTGCACCGAGTTGCTGATCGGTGCAAGTTTTCGATGCACGACACTACTTTTTGCGTTGTTGCTGAATGAAACATGCCTAAACTTGTCCTAAACATATAAGGTATGGGAAAGCAAGCTTGTGTTTCTCTTTCAACCGCCGAGGCGGAATATATAACACTCCTTGTATATCATCTTACTTTATAAGAAAAGTAATAAGTTTATGAAAACTTGGACTTGTTATCGTTGGAAAAAGATCTGAAAATAATAATTTTCCCTTCCCTTGAAAATTCCTTTTCACAAACACTTGATTAGTAATGAGGTTGACTAACAAAATCAGAGTTTGCGGAAACATAGTAAAATCATCATATTATACCCCCAAAATATATCAAGTGTAACAAGTCCATTAATACCAAATAAGTATAATTATGAAACTGAATTCCTCTTATGATACCTTTTTCCAAAATATGTATCATATAAATTCTATTAAAAATAGAAATGTTATAGAGCTGGTCACTGGTCCTTTGTCCAAACATTCATCTGGCCGGATCCTCGATATCTGCACAACGGGTTTACAACCCACATTTTCTACCCTCTGCATGCACCTAAGGAACATCTCCCCTTACTGATTCTTGTGCAAGCTAGATGCACGATCAACACCTAATAAGGGCATGGGGGTTAGCTATACATATTTGCATAATCAAATGAGAATAAAACTAACATCCACAAGTTAACATGTAGCAAATCATGATGCATAATCATATGAGCACACCCGGTTAATCATAATAATTCTTTCAATGCAGGTGGCATGATGCATGATTTCCTTCCACAACTGAGGCCTCTAAAAGTCCATCTTGGACGTCCATCCAATACACCGTTGTGTTCCCGGAACACCGACATTCGTTCCCAGAACGTAATGCCGAACCATACTTGGATAATACGCATCACTCCCAGAGTGTGCACCACGTTCCCAGAACGTGTAGCAAACCATACTTGGAATAATAAGCACCACTCCCAGAGTGTGCACCACGTTCCCAGAACGCATACGTTCCCAGAACGCATAAAAACCAGGTCCCGGACACTGGCCACACATCTATAATGTGTCATCAAGTAGGTTGCATATCAATGTGTTCCCAGAACACTAACATACGTTCCCAGAACGTATAAAACCAGGTCCCAGACACTGGCCACATATCTATAATGTGTCATCAAGTAGGTTATAATTTGGTACTCCCGGAGTACCCTCCTCATATTCGCAGAATATGATAAACGTTCCTACCAACCAAACTTCCATTCTATATGGATGCACAATCATCAAGGTTGGTTTTATCTTTAATTCTATTATTATACCAATGTGTTCCCAGAACACTAACATACGTTCCCAGAACGTATCGCAAACCATACTTGGAATATAATCAAGCACCACTCCCAGAGTGTGCATCACGTTCCCAGAACGTGTCCAAGAAACCATGTCCCAGACAATGGCCACATTCCCAGAAAGTGTCATCAAGTAGGTTGCATCAGTTTAGTACTCCTAGAGTACAGGGTCAAGTACCCCGAACATCACAAACCATCCTTGCCCACCTATTTCATTACCTTTCTCTATGCATGCATTGCATACATAATTACTAAGGTTGGTCTTTCCATTAATTCCATTATTATGACTTAGAAAACACAACTTCTGAATGATATCTTGAGGTATGGCTTTACTCATAAAATTCACCTTTGAATTTAAATTTATCATATGCTCATAGACCTGGATTGAGAGAATGTAATCTTTGGTATAAAAAATCCTTACTCAAAAACTTAACTTTTATTTTTAAGTTTCAGGTACTAACCGGTTACATCATCACCTAACCGGTTAGAATTACAGACCTGAATACAAAACCATTGATTTTCAAAGAATCTTTCCTTGATTTCTCTACTCAATCCAATAACAAGGTCTTAGCATAACAGAATACCTCAAGTCCAACCATAATATCATTCAAAAGATCTAAGTCATAATCCAATTTCATTTATGCATAATTTCCTCTTGAAATTGTCTCATTACACTAAGGTATTAACTCTTTATTTTCAATCTGAGCCATAACAGTATAATCCACTTCATTTCAGATTGTTTCCAATGAAATTAAGGCCTAGATTTGAGTAGCATCAATAAGACCACAAGACTGATTTCAAAAACTTATTTTCTTTTACAATTTTACAGTGTCTAACCGGTTACAATTATCGAGTAACTGGTTAGATTGTGCAGTCAGCACACTGAAATATGAGGTTTTGCAAACCATTCTTTTCATTACTCAAGTCTAACCAATTTAAACATTCAAAAGAGTTCATATACCTTAAGTAAACATGTTTAATCACAGAAACACATTCACCTTGCATGCATTCAATTTAGATACTCAAATTGCACATAATTGCACATATTTCACAACTTAATGCATCAATTCACATAATATCCAATTAAGTCATGAAATCAACATCAACATAGCTTGCATGCATCCAGATAACATTGCTCAAAACATCAATTGAGCTCAAATTGGCCTCCAAGCCATTTAACCATTTCAACTTATGCCCTTTGAGTCGCTTGGTGAGTCATCCTATATTCTACCACAATTTATTCTCATTCTAGCAAATAGTTAGCTTCCCTCTTACCTTAGGTTCGTGCTTGATCCAAAACATTGCAGAGAGAAAGGCTCCAACATAGATCTCCATTAAATCCACTATATGCAGATAGAGTTGGACAGGGTACCAAAACCAGGGAAATTGACATGCAAAACCCAATTAAGAATTGGGGAAATAGTCAAATTTGAGTTCTCTGCAACATGCACTAGAGGTAGGAATAGACTTGAAACCAAAAGGGTTTGTGTGCTTACCAAAATCGAGCTTCAAAGTCAGCTCCAGAAATCAGAAGCTGAGGTTTGACAGAATCAACACCTCAACTTGGCAAGCTTCGTTCTCTTGATTCAGGGACTCTCAACTCACAATCTTTATATCAATACAAAGCCCTTGATGTGAGCTTTGTAACAGTGTATCACTCATGTTCTAACTCTCAGAAACGAAGGAGAATTTCAGAGACGAACTTACAAACCCTAAACAGAGCTTCAACCCTAAATTCAGAGAACCAACCCCAAATCCTTCAGCAATCCAGCCTTTTATAGACGAATTGGAGTAACATGCAAGGCGACACGTCTATCTCCACTCAAGGAAGTAAGGAATCGTGGCAATTTCTGGGTTAAAACGCGTGATTACTCATCAAACGCACTAACCCAGTTTTTTGAGTTCATCGTGTAACCGGTTACACAGCCCTTCTAACCGGTTACATACTGATAAAATTCAAAAATTAATAATTTAATTACTCTTTCTTCAAAAACCTTTTTAATATTGCAATTAGGTCCCAACCCAAGGACTAAATTACAATATTCACATTTTTGTACAAAATAACCATATAAAAATATATCTCATATTTTTATATAATAAAAATACATAATGTACAAAAACTAAAAACTTCAAAATAAATTATAAAATAATTGTTATAATTAATTTCTTGGTTATTTGGGAGACGAAAATTAGGGGTGTTACAGAATATATCGCCGCCGGAAGTTGTTGTGCTCAACTATTATGGATGAAACAACAACTATCGGATTTTGGTTTAAAATTAGAAAGTGTTCCCATTAAATGCGATAATATGAGTGCCATAAACTTAACTAAGAATCCGGTTTATCATTCAAGGACCAAGCATATTGAAATTAGACACCATTTTCTTAGAGACCATGTGCAAAAAGGTGATTGTACTATTTAATTTGTTAGCACATCAAGTCAATTAGCCGATATTTTTACAAAACCTTTGCCAAGAGATATCTTCTATCACAGAAGAAGGGAACTTGGAATTTTAGATGAGTCAAGCATTAGCTAATTGATTTGTGTTTTGTTGAAAAATCACCAAGTGTGTCTAATTAAATGTGCATTGATGCTTGATGAACAATTGAACCTTGAGATGTTGTGAAATATATGATTTTGATTGTGAGTGATTTTGATTCCAAGTTTGTGTTGGTGTTAAATGTGTTAGTTCTGTGCAAAAGTGTTCAAAATGTGTTCAAAACTGACTTTCTGCTAAAAACACTCGAGTACTTTCTAAATCACTCGAGTCTTTTAATTCAAATTTAAATCAGCTTTAATTAGAAAAAGTTTTTGAGCATATCTGACGAATTCACTCGAGTCTTTTCCAATTCACTCGAGTCTTTTTAAATTTACTCGAGTCCTTTCAAATTTACTCGAGTGATTCGAGTTTTCAAATTTGCATGGTTTCAGGTATCTCAAAACACTCGAGTGGTTTTCAGACCACTCGAGTAAATTTCAGTACCTGAGAATTGAAGCTCTCGGACTAGGCAAAATACTTGAGTCCTTTCCTCAAGACTCGAGTTATTTTACTTAGAACACTCGAGTATCTTCCAAAACACTCGAGTATATCGAGAAGTTTTTATGCAACAGCAGCGTTTTCCCCAACATTTTTCACAAACTCTCCTTCTTCTCACTCGAGGTCTCTCGCTCTCTCTCTACAAAAATCATTTTGCATCACAAATTGTTGCCATATTTCATCACTATTTCATCTTCTCATCACGTTTTAACCATTATTTCATCTCAAATCACACTTTTTCACCCTTTAATCCGAAATCCCCTTTTCAAACCCTAACTCCCAAAACCCTAAAAATCTTCAATTTTTCTCCAATTTTGCAAATGTCTTCATCCTCTAGAGTCCCAAAATGCCCGAGGAAGCAAAGGAAGGCTCCTACTCCTCCACCTTCTTCATCATCATCATCAGAGGAGGATGATTTCTTCTCTCCGGAGGAGTGTGCTCGGAGGGAAGCTCTATTTGTGTCTCACTCTTATGGTGTTCAGAGTTGGACTTCGGAAAATTTTCTTCGGGGTAATGGTTTTCTCTTTGTTCAAAAGCTTAAAGATCAAAAACTTATGCCTTTCATAGAATATCATGGCCCTGTGTACATTAGGCTAGTCCAACAATTCTATGCAAATATTAGGTATGTTGATGATTCTAGGTATGAATCCTGTGTTGAAGGTGTCCAATTTCAGATTCGCCCTAGAGACCTAGAGACCGTTTTCGGTTTCTCATGATCAGGGACGAACTCATATACTGCTGACACTGATGCAATTTTTAGAAGTTTGCTTCGCCCTGATCGTAGATACACTGGAAATGAGAAGAAAGTCGTTACCATGACTGCACCCAACCGCATCCTTCACTATATAGTGTCTCACCAATTAGTACCCCAGACCTCTCCCAATTACTCCAAGCCTACCCAATTAGAGCTCAGAATCATGGATGCCATTCTGAATGATAACTTGCTCAATCGGGCCACTATCATACTTTCTCGGATGGGGAAGGCAGGAAGCTCCAAATCTTCCCAGAAATTGCCTTATCTGATGCATGTTTGTAGACTCCTCCAGCACTTCAATGTACCCATTCCACAAGATGAGGAGTTCTTTCATCCTCAGGAGGAGTTGCATGTGATTACTGATGGGTTGCTTAGACAGATGGGTATGCGGCTACATGGTGGTCAATATTATTGGAAGGATGAGGTGCGAGCTATGGAAGCTCAGGGGGCAGCCGAGCACGCAGCAGCACAACAGGGTTTGGATGCTGAGCAGCTGGCTCAAGAGCAGGCTGCGTTCGATCAGGCTGATGGTAGTGGTGCTCATGATGATGATCCTGTAGATCACATTGATTTCAGCAATCCTGCCTTTCAGGAATATCGGATTCACTTTGATGCTCGACTTGATCATTTTGATAGTCGTTTGGATAGTCTTGAGCATCGAGTGTACGAGCAGCAGGATAGTATTGGTCGGCTTGAGACACAGATGGGCATACAGTCAGCTATGATCTACTCGCGCTTGGATCAGCATTTGTCTCAGATGAATGCTAGATTTGATGAGATGATGACTGCCTTCAGCCGCTTCTATCCACCGCCTTCTGATGATCCTCCTGCACTGGACATGTTCTGAGGACCGGGATGCATTTGCTCTGTTTTTCAGCTTTTCCTGTTTTATGTCACATTTTTCATGGATTTCTATGTTTTATTTTGGGAGTTAGTTGTTCTATTTAACCCCTGGTGTGGGTGTTTCTATGTATTTGTGTGTTGAATATTGGTTTCAAACTTTGGCTACGTTTTATTGTTATTTTATGCATCGATTTATTTTGGTTTAAACATGTTTTATATACTCCAATAGTCATGTTTAATATCTTGCTACTATTCAGGGGGAGTTTCTCTATTGGTATCCTTCTTCTCTCCTCCGCCGTTTCCAAATGATACTTTTTGATTATGACAAAAAGGGGGAGAAAAGAGGAAAGAGAAAGAGCAAGCACATTTTTTTTACTCTGATAATATATGCTCTCGCTCTGATACCAAATATATATTGTGCACTTGGTTATGGTTATTATGATATTATGTTGTGCTTGGAATTCTCTGGATTGACAGGTTTATAGGTTCCTAAATTGAGGGGGAGCTCTCAAAAGTTCTGGAACGGTTTAATTATTTTGTCATCATCAAAAAGGGGGAGATTGTAGAATCAAGTCTCCAATGAGGTGGTTATAGTTTTGATGATGACAATATAATTAAATCATGGATTTAAAAGAATAATTCAAGCTCATCAAGTCAAGAAGATCAAGTGCACCTCTAGCTAGTCATTCTCATATTGTATTAATTGTAATTTTCATTTTTATTTTTATATTGAGCGTGGGTAGTTTAGGAGTTAATCTCAGCCTAGGATAAATAATAAAAATGCTTGAAAAGGTTGGGATTACATAAGATCAATACTTGATAAGAAAATTGAAAATAATTTTAGAAAAACTTAATTTTTACCATCTCTGGGCAAAAGACTCGAGTGATCTGAAAAAGACACGAGTAACTCTGGTCAAAAGACTCGAGTGATCAGAAAAAGACTCAAGTATTTTGCTTAAAATCAGAGATATAACCGTTGGTTCAAGTACAAGGGCATCACTATTAGAAGATGGGCAAAAGACTCGAGTAGAGCCTAAAAGACTCGAGTATTTTGGTCCTGACAGCAAATTTTTAACCGTTGGAAGAGGACAAGAATGGGATTTTAACTTTGTTTCACTCTCTCATTCCCTCTTCCATATATTCTAAACTTATTGCCTTTGTACTTGACAACTAGAACCAACAAGACACAAGCTAAACATTCTCTTTGCTCATTCTCTCTCTCAAGTGAAAATTCTCTCTAACTCAACCTCTCATTCATTGTTATTACTTTGTCTTAAGAGTTAGAGATTGTGCTTAATTGTTGAAGAAATCATTTGTTGTATTTCTCCACACACACTCATATAGCTTGTTCCAAAATCTTGGTTGGTAACCAAGTGTACCTAAGTGGGTCTTAGGTTCATTCAAGACTTGAGAGGTTCTCAAGCAAAAGTCGAAGAGGTTCTTAGCTTGGTGGAGCTCTTGAAGGTTTCAAGGAGCTTGAGAAGAAGGAGTCTTCATCACCAAATTCAAATTGGGGTAGAAATTCAAGAGATTGGTACACTCTTGGAAGGGTTAGGTTGAGTGAGGCATCTCAATAATCCCTTGTAATATTTCTAACAATTTGATTTTAGTAGACACTCCTAAGGTTCTTAGGGGGACTGTATTAGCTCTCTTTATAGGGAGTGAACCGGTATAAAATTGGTGGTGTCCTCTTTTTATTGCTTTCTTTTCTTTCAAGTAAAAACCAAACCTAAGTGATGAGCATTTTATTTCCCATTATTCCTTGCATTATTTTACTCCTATTATTGATACTTGTTGCCCATTTGACATTGTTTAGCTTGATTTAGTGATTTAGAGTTTATTGGACTAATATTCTGAATATTGTTTAATTTGGGATTATTTAGCCTAATTAATTCTATTTCTATTTTCAAGTCATATTTGGCACAAGGGCTTTTTGGGCATTTTGGGAGTGAAGATTTAATTTTGGAAGAGAAGATATATGATGAAGTGAAGATTGTAATCTATCTTTAGGATTATTTGAGATTTAGTTTATATCTTTTAAGATTTAGATTTTATCTATAGGATATTTTTAGATTTAATTTAGAGATTAACTTTCCTTAGGATTTGGGCCCATGATTTAGGCCCGTTTTTTGATTTAATTAGCCAATTTCGTGTAAACCCTAGCAGCAACCTTCCATAATCACGTTTTTACATTCTCTCTCTTAGAGAAGGCTTAGTTTTGTTCTCCAAGCTTGTGGTGGCTACTAGGGTTTCTCTCTCTTCCCTTTCTACACGTTTTTGGTATTTTTCTTCATGGAAGGCTAAACTCTTAGGTTAAATCCCTTTGGTAATGTATCACATACTCTTGAGGTTTTATTCTTAATGCTATTTCGTTTTTATTCATTGTTTTCATGTTTATTGATATGTTATGGTTCGCTTAGTTCCATTCTATAGAGATAATTCATGTGTATGAATGCTAATTTATGCAAACTCGAAAAATCTCCATGCTTTGGCTTTTAATGCTTAATTAGAGGTTTGGGTTTTGGGGTGAGAATTGAATTTTCGCTTAGTATTTAGTTCTCACGAGTTGGACAGTGAAGAGGAAAGAAATTGATCTTTTGTGACCGATGATAGAGTTGTGAACGCGAGCCAAAGGGGTTTATCCGCTTTTCCTTATCTGTTACTTCGTTTTCATTTTAATTCTGTTTTGATCTTAGATTTCAACATTCAATACAAAACCCCCCTTATTTTCTGTGCATACTATCTGTTTGACCTTTTGCTTGATAAGATATTCCTTGGGAGACGACCTAGGAGTCACTTCCTAGTACTATATTTAAACTTTTTTTTTTATTTGTATCGGGTACGGCCTCGATCACTAAGTTTTCTCAAAAGGGGCTTTTTAATTTGAGTAGTAATTCTGCAACAATTAAGTTGTTTTTAAGTTGTTATAGCTTTATTTAATTGCTTACTACTCTGTTATTTATTTGCTCTGGACTGGTTTTGTAACGCCCCGATTTTCACCATCCAGAAATAATCATCATTTAATTAAAGGTTGCTAAAAAATGAGGCCATTTTTTTTTTGAAAACGTTTTGGGAAGCGATTGGTGTATGCCCATGTTCCTACTAGAAAACCGGGCCGTTACTTACAAACCATTTCGCACCTTCCCTTCTTAAAATCTTTCAAACAGTTTTAAACATTCGGCCAGTTCACAAAATAAAGTAGGGCATAGTTACAAGAGTGATACATTACTAAGATGGTCCTTGACTTATATCAACTTAGACTACTTACCCTACCTACGACTCTGCCTAATGAAAACTACCAGGTGAAGCACCCGATCCTCCTTACACTCTTTCTTTACTCCCGGAGAAGACGCTACGGCTGTCGCTGTTGGCCCACTATTCTTGGGCGCCCACTGCATCCTAGTTGGAGCAGAAGCCACCTTCTGTGCTTCACACCGCACCTTCTCCTCATAGTCTCTGTATCCGCGGACAGATACTTGTCCTAGCAGTGGTCCTAGGTTAGCTCCGCAAAGTCGATGCTCAGGATCCGGAATCACGATCTGAGAGTCACCAATCCATACCCAACCAGAAGGGGTACGCTTCCAGCCGCATCCATGTCTGGTCCATGTTGAGATCTCCATGCGATAATCCATCTGCGCGTTGGAGTACCGAAAACACCGATATGCCAACGGGCAGGAGAGAGTTAGCAAACCGGACGACAAGTCGTCGATGTTGTGGATTTACCGCAGGCGGAATATCAAGACAACACGCAATACAAACAAGAAAGCACATACAACACACAAGCATAACCACCCAATTCTTATTATTATCTTTCTTACATAAACATCTTTTTGATTTCCAATCATTTCCTTAATTACTTCCTCATTCACCATTCTCAGTCATTCACTTATTCCCTTTCCCCTCTTCAAGGGTATCATCATTTCCTTTCACTCTTTCCATCTTTAACCAAGCACAACTTTTCTTAATTATTAGTCTTTCTTAACGAGTTTTATCAGATTTACAACCATCGATGATTAAGGGGAATTAAAGAATCATCGAGGTACACGTCCGTTCGTAGTTAGCACTCACGTCTAATGCCTACATCTCCTCGGCCACCATCCACCTAGTCAGAAGCAAACAGGAGTACAGAACCTTTACCGTGCGGGCACGACAGCTGTCAACAACAAATGGCTCCAAGCCAGGAGGTCTCAGCCTCAAAACATATCAATAAACAAGGCTCACTGTCTCTCTACAGTGGCAAACAAGATGCCCCACTCCAGTTCCTCTCACTGTTCTAGACTTGCATCTAGGGGGCAACAGTACAATTCTAGTGTGCACGCAGAACTTGCCACGGCATTGGACCCAGTCCCCACCACGTTAGTGCGCCACTTGTGGAGTTGTTCTGCCTAGAACGGTACTCTAGACTTCTTGACGTTTCACCGTCATCGTCCTCCCCTACTGCAATCCCCACCTGAGTATCCGCAGATACCCATAGTATCTTCCTCTCCACTACTTCGGGTTTTGGGATAACTCTCATATCTCACCGTGTTCGCTGTTAATGTCTTTTAAAGGCTTTTATCTTTATTATCCTAATGGTCAGCTCACCCTTCGTGCAACCCTTCAATGAGTCCTGACCGCTAACTTTGCATCATTTTCTCAAAACTCATATAGCACAGAGCTGGGATCACAATCATATCTTAAACCTCATCACTACACATTCCTCCAACCAATCCTTTCATCAAAACTCCTTTTAAAACCTTATTTCACAATTTCTCTTCAACCATTTTCATTTCATAAAAACTCTTTCAAAACTTTCGGTTCATAAATTCTTTTTCAAACCTCCTTTCCTACTTCCTCTCCTTAATTTCCTTTCGAAAACTCTTTTCAAAATCTCTTTTTGAAATCCTTTTCAGAAACTCTATCTTTGGAAAATCTTTCTTACTTTGGGAACCCCTTTCAATTATATCTCATAAACTCCTTTCAAAAACTCATTTGGGAATCCCATTTCAAACTTTCTTTTCGAAAACTTATTTTCAAAAATCTCATTTCATAAAACCTTTTTCCAAGAAAATTTCATTTCACAAACCCTTTTTCAAAATTTATTTTCACGAAAACTCCCTTTTCAAAAAATTTTTTTCCAAAAGTTCTTTTTCAAAACACATTTCGTGCTGAGCACTAGTGGAGGAGCAAGCTCAACTCAACACTAGTTCCCAGACTAAAACAGAGAACAAAGGAGTCTAGCTCCACTCAATTCACCACACATTACTCTCCCCAGCTCTGGCTCGTTCACACCCATCATTACACCACTTCAGTCTCATCTCACTATCTCTTATCACATCACTACTCTCAATCATCATTCCAATCCTTTTATCATCATTCCCATTCTCAATGTCTTATCAAGGTAAGGCGGCCTTGTTCTGCAAGGACTTAGGCCAAACCGGGATTATTTCTTCTCTTGGTGTCTTTTACTTTGAATCTCTTTTATCTTTCTTAATTATTTCACATTAACATTTCAATATCACATTCATAAATAAACAACATAACACACATTATCACACATCACACACAACAATGTGGTCTTTGTCCTATTCGTATAAGTGGCCACACAAAGCACACAATTACCACTATACTACTGACGCAGAACCACTTAGTTCCGATCTTTGAGCTGATACGGAACGCCTTAATACAACACCTACTACCACGGTGTCTTAGGAAAACTACTCTCTCACCTGAGGTCCAGCGATTAATCATGCACAGTCGTCTCTGAACTTGGTTGCTGCCACTGCCTTAATCCCTCGTCTGTAACATTCCTCGGTTTAATTAAAACTCGTTTTCTCAAAATCACTCAAACTTTCCTTAACTCTTAAATACTTTAAAACCATTTTGAAAACATCATTTAAAACATTTTAAATTGATTGGTTAGGTTGCTGGTCCGTCTGGGACAGCACCTCAACCGCATTTGAAAACACCGAAAATTCACCGGTTTTTAATCCGGGTTTTGCTAAAATCCATTACTTTATAAAAGCCAAATCTTGAGTCTTATAACTCAATCTTAGAAATCAGGAAGGCAATTTTAAATACACTTTGACAGCAAGGAAAAACGTTTTATAAAAACCAATTTAGTAAAATCCGAAAATATTGTAAAACCCTTTATTTCAAGTTAATTCTTTAAAAACTCAAGTTCTTATTAGAAAACAGGTCACAAGCACAATCTCACAAACTTAAATAAATTAAATCAAATCAAATGCACAGCTAAGCATACATACGGTCACAACACATTTTAATCACATAACAAATTCGAAACAATTTACTTAAGCATTCTTTAACACATGAACCGAATACATGCACACCCACATAATCATTCAAGGCACACAAGCACTTAATCAATTATTAGATCACAAACAAACATTTATTCATAAATAAACACTTCACAAATCAAACACTTAATTTCAATTATTTCAATACATAACAAATTCAACACCACTTCATTTCTATAAAACGAAAACATCTAAACACATTTAGACTTACAAACCGAATACACACACCCAATTTATTTAAACACAAAACTCTTTATTCTTAATCAATTATTTCACAAAACACATTAGTTATTCCATTTTATTTCATGGGAAAGAGTTCCTAACCTAATTAACATGCTTGGACCGAAAATTATCACAATTCCAAGCAAGATTTATGCATCATCAAACACATGCAAAAGCATGGAATTATATTCTTCCTTTTTTTTTATTCCTAACAAGAACCGTGAGCTACAACTTAGAAAACAATCAAACTTTAATCTATTTTAAATCAAAGATCATGCACATACATAGAGCATATATCAAGTTCTTTCAAAAATAGATGCATGGATATGAATTGAACATAACCGAACACAACATTCATGAAATCAACACTTTAATTTATTTTCTTAAATCAAACCAAAATCATGCAAGGAAAATTATTTCAAAGCTCATTCTCCTAGTGTTCTTCTTAGAATCTGAAACATGCATTACAAGAAAACACATAATCTTTTAGTTAAATTTCACATACAAGAACAAATCTTAATCTTTCCTTCAAAAATAAATAAAAATCATAGATCAACTTAAATGAAAAAGAGACCAAACCGAGACATACACAAAGAAAATACTAAAGCTTTTGTTCAAAAATCATTTTGAGTAAAAGAAAGGCAAAAACCGTAACATATAGTAAGAAAACATTAAAGCTTTTGGTCCAAAAATCACATAGAAGATTCAAGACCCAATCAAAATCAAAGATCAAAACATAAATCAAAGCTTTTGTTTCAAAAATCTTTTACAAAACCCAAAACAAAATCAAGATCAAAACAAAATTTGAGGATCAAAACTTTTACCAAGATCAAATCAAATCATACATACATGGTTCAAGATCAACATCATAAACTAACATGCAAGGGAATCTACTCTAAATTCACAAGGATCACATACAAACTTTAGATCCAAAAGAAAAAAATCAAGATCTATCCAAAACAACACCAACCGAATCATAAAGTCCCTCATTTAGTTCTTTACAATTTATTTAGGTCTAAGAAAATCAAGATCAAAGCATAAACATTACATGCAAGCTTAGAACAAACCGAAAAACAAACATGCAAGGGAAGAAAAGAAAATTACAAACAAAACTAATTCTAGTCTTCTAGATCTTCGGCTATACCAAGAAGAAAGGTCTTCTAAAGCACTTGATCTTCAAGGATTTCCTAGGTTCATGGCTTGTTCTCCCTCCTCCTTCTTCCTAGCCTCACGGTTTCTCCTTCTTCTTTCCTTTATTTTCTAAGTCTTTGTCTAAGAGTTTGAGGGACTCTTAGAACATGTGTTTGTGTGGGTGGTGGACGAAAGAGTGGAATAGGAAATGAAGTGAAGAATGGGTGAAATGAAACTAAGGCCAATGCTTATATCAACAACTCTAGGTTTCCTATTTTGTCCTCATAAAATTCGGTCATGAGCTTTGGGAGGAAGGGCAAATTCGGCTTCCCACAAAATTGCATGGGTGGAGTTTATCAACACTCAAGGGAACAACATAGGGGACATGAGGGTTTACAGTCATGCTAGGTTGTTGACTTCTTTAGCTCTCCTTTGATCTAGTTAGGGTTTCCATTTCCTAGTTAGGGCTTAGTTGGGTTTAGTTAGGGACTTGGTTGGGACTTAGTTCATTCGGTTACACCTTAGGAAATTCTAGGCTTCCACTCACTCACTCACTCACTCACGTGGCACACACACACATTTACACATACAATTGCTCATGCACAAACACACACACTTGCACGACACATATACCTCTTCATGCATATACACCCTCATTTACATGCACACCTACACGTTGCACACATACATATTCATGCATTTGCATCATAATTCTACCATACACATCATGCATACATTCACTCATTTTCACGGTACTACACACATACACACATATAATCACATGCATTCATGCACACATATAAAATAACTCACTCATAATAATCATTAGAACATCAAGTACATATTTATAAAAATCAAAACACATTTTATAAAATACTTTCTTGTTGAAAAATTTCACCACTTCCATAAAAGAATTTTAAACACATAATTATTTCCAAAACTCAACTTTAAAACTCATAACTCTATTTCTTGAAAACCCTCTCTTTAAAATCATTTAACACTCGAAAACATGATTTAAGAAACTTCTTCAAGAAAATACTCTTTCGAAAACACTTTTCTCAAAAATAATTCTTTTTAGAAATCAAACTGACACGAGGATTTTGAGGGGTGTTACAGGTTTTATTCTTATTGATTTAAAGTGCCAATTTTTCAGAAACTGTTTTCTGCACCTCTACACGATTGACTCGAGTGTTCTTCAGAAGACTCGAGTGTTCTTGCCATTTCACTCGAGTAGTCTGCAAAAGACTCGAGTGTTTTTGCCCTGTTTCAGAAAAATCTGCACTAAATCAATTGTTCCTTAATTACATCCGAAAATTAGTCACTGTTGCCCCTTCATATTACTATTCACCCCCCTCTAGTAATTGCTAAGCCCACTTGTTGGTTTCCAACAAGAATGGATATAAAGGCCCAAAATTGATGTGGAGCTTAAATGAGAATCTTTCTTTGGTGTGACTCTTAGCATGGTTTGTGCAAGCATCGTGGATTCCCGTCATGCTTCTTGAACTTTTTTTGTATTTTTGCTTTCATTCTTTTGACTTTAGTTTTCTTGGGATATTCGTGTGCTCTTTATTTCTCTTGCTTGCACTTCAACCACGGAAACCTCTTTCTTTATATTTGATTCTCATTATTGCTCGGGTAAAAATTGTTTTTGAGATTTTGAGAATAAAATTTTGTGTTGGAGCTTAAATGGGGTGAACAATGGATCAAGTGGGTTTGGGTTATGAAAAAAAAGTAATCCTCTTTGATATTTGAATAATTGACAAAAATTGTTTGAAAAACTAACTGCCCAGGTTATACACATGTTATGGGTTAAAAGAAATGATCTCCCTTTCAAAATGTCAAAGCTCAATGGGGTAACTAGGGGTATCTCCTTAGTGTTTGGGATTTGCAAAGAGTGCCTTGTATCATTGAAAGAATCTACTTGAGGGTCCACACCATTGATGGGTTTCAATTACTCCTTCCAATTTCAAATTTGAATCAAACATCTCAAGTTAATGCAAGAATCAATTTTGTTTTTTTATTTTATGATTTTTTTATTTAATGGAAATGTGATAAGATGGTTTATTCACATGATCAAACAAATTAGTAAATAATTGTTAAAGAGATATGCAACAAAAAGGAGATTTCATTATTAAATAACTTAGAAATGACCAAAAAAATGGCCTACAATTATTGAAGAAGGAGTGGAAAACACATCTTGCCCATTATTTACTAGTCCTAGAGCATTGGGCAGAGCGATAGGACTGTTCGATACCATTGATTCCTATCTTATAACCCACTTAAATTGTCTGTTTAGGCAGAGGATTGTTGTCTACATCTGTAGCACTGACTTTGAAGTCCAACCTACCACGATCTATTAGGTTTTGAACATGATATTTCAAACCCAAGCAACTTTCCAGAGAATGTCCTTCAAGTCCCATGTGGTAAGCACAATGCTGACCAGCCCTATACCATGAAGGTGGTGGTCTAGCGAGGGGATTTTTCCAGGTTGTGGCTCAACTGCTCCTTGTTTTAGCAAATAGTCATAGAGTTCAGTGTATGTCATGGGGATAGGGTCAAACTTTCTTTTTGGTTTTTCTTGGTTTTGAAAATGCATATGGTCTTGGTAATGTGGATTAGATTGCTTGGGGTAGGCTTGTGTTTGGACTGTTTGTGAGGTATGAGAGTTTTGGTAACGGGTAGAAGTTTGGTTTGGGCGATTTGGCTTACTTGAATTTTCAATCATCACAGCATTAGTTTCACCTTCCTTTTTTCTTGTGAATCATGGTCTTTGGCCGCTAGAAGATCCTCCTTGTCCATCTTGAATCCTTCCAGTTCTCAATCCTCCTTCAATCCTTTCTCCTATAGTCATTAAAACCCCAAAGTCAACAAAAAATTGTCCAATCATTGCAGAATAGTAAGGGTTTTGCAAAGTGTCGAGAAACATGGTGATCATTTCCTTGTCAAGAAGTGGGGGATCCACCTGAGCTGCCAGTGCCCTCCACCTCAAAGCATAGTCTCTGAAGCTTTCATTATTTTTCTTAAACATATTTTGTAGCTGAGTCTGGGTTGGTTCAATGTCTAAGTTGAACCTATATTGTTTAACAAAAGCCTCTTTTAAGTCATTAAAGGTCTTGATCTTTCTCTTTTCCAGTCGCATATACCAACTAGAAGCAGCACCTATAAGACTATCTTGGAAAAAGTGAATCATCATTCGGTGATCCTTGGCGTAGTTGGTCATCTTTCTTGTGTACATGGTCAGATGTTGATCAGGGCAAGTCATTCCTTGATATTTCTCAAAATCTGGCACCTTGAAGTCAAGGGGTACCACCAAATCTGGGACCAGGCACATATGAATAGTATCTTTCAACCCATATGATTTGCTTCCTTCAATTAATTTCACCTTTGCAACTAGTGATTATAAGAGTTCTCATTTTGCAGCGTCAGCTTGAGGAATCACGGTAGAGGTTGTGACTCTTTCAGTGTTTACAGGTGGTGTCACATAAGTTGCACCCCCAGCAGGGCCTTTTTGAGTAGTCCTCGATGCTTCTAATTGAACGTTCAATTGAGAACCGGGAGCTTCTTCTTCAACTAGAGGGGTATAACCTAGAGGGAGTCCAAGTCCTGGCCAGGTCATACCTCCACCGATTGGTTCAACCACTACAGAGTTCCCCTCAAAAATTTTTTGTTCAGCCAATTTCTCCAACAAACCAAATATCTGACCCATTTGTGTATTGAGGCCTATTACTTCTGCTCGGAGTTCTTCAAACGATTGATTCTCTTCAGCCATGATCCTCGCTTGTAGTCGAGTCCGATATTGGTGCTTCCGAGCAATTGTGACAAAGCCTTTTATTTTTTTAAATGAAGAGCTATTTAGAACTTTGTTTGATGCACATGAATGTGATAATGCCCCCTTAGAATCCATAAGATCCTATTTGAGGGCGATTAAAATATCTATAGACCACAATCCAATGACATTGTTCTATGGTACAACTAAAGTGTAACACTCTAATTTGATAACTTGAAAAATTGTATATATTTTTTAATTTTTGATTGACACAATCCCCATAGCTTTTTCGAAGGTTAGTAGGTAACAGATTAACTGTTTTGACACCTCTTAATCTTTGATAGTGAATGAAGGGGAACCATGACTGAATTATTCAAGTTTCAAAATAGAATGCTACACAAAGTGTACTCCACGGTGGCTCTAAACTTCTAAATGTGAAGCATGTGAAGTATATGCACAAGAAATTTTGATGATTCCAAAAAGCAAAGTCCACAACATTGAAGCTTAGACTCAAATTAGTCAAAAAGGGATTTTTATAAACTTGTAATGTTAATTTAATTTTCTTAGAGTTCCTTAGGTGCTTAAAGGTTAAGTCTAAGTTAGAATGAAGCTAAATCATAAACTAAAGAAAAATGGTATGCATGCTAAGTTAAATCAAAAGTGGGTGATTTTCAAAACAAAAAAAAATAAAAGAAAGTGATTTTCAAAATAAAAAGAAAGTTATTTTCGAAATAAAAAGAAAGTGATTTTCAAAAATAAAAGAAAGTGTAAAATAAAAGAAAGTTATTTTCAAAAATAAAAAGAAAAATTATTAAGAAAACATTTTTATTAAAATAAATAAAATGTTTTTGAAGTCAAGAAATTATTTTCAAATTAGTATGAAAATATTTGAAACAAATTAAATTTAAAAGAAAAAGAAAAAGTATATCTAATCAAAGGTATCCGGATACATCCATAAGTATACATCCATAAGTATCCGGATACCTCGTTAAAACAACAGTCAGATTTTTGAAATCAAATACGATGTATCCGAATACTTTCAAAAGTATCCGAATACTAACAGTTAAAACTGTCATAAACATAGTCGTTTGCTGTCCTAACTGATATATATAGTTTCCAAACGGTTTCAAAACAGAATACAACATTCTTACAAGTCTCAACACTCTCTGAACTTTCTGGAAAAACATAAGCCATTGAGATTTCACAAGTTCTTCATGATTTCTTCTACTTTTAACATATAAATGAAGAACATTTAAGTGTTTGCTCATTTCACTTTCATAAACCCACTTTGATAAACACTTATCATTCATTCTCTTCACTTTAGACTATTGAATTAGTGTTCATAGACATTGTACATATTTGGGTTGTTAATCGCACACAAGGGTGCAAGTGACTACTATAACAAACGTTCACATTTCTGCAAGTTTGGTGAAAGGTTTTCTTCCAAGTCTTGAAGGTTTCAAGTTACTGAAGGAGGTTCCTTCGGACACAAAGATTTCGCTGTGATTGTGAAGAATTTGGTTAGGGAATTGCAAGTGTGCCAAAGAGGTTCTTTGGTTGTGAAGTCTAAGGGAAAGGTTTTCTATTAAATGTTTAAACTTGTACTAACATATTCTTGTTCATAGTGAAGCAAATCTCACACTTCAGAGAGGGAAGACTAGATGTAGCATTAGTGTTCGTTAACACACTAATGTGAACCAGGATAAAATCCTGTGTTGGCTATTCTTTCATTACTCTTTATATTTCCGCATTTAATTTGTTATATTTAAGCATAATCAAAAATTAATTTTAACTCTGATAAACAGAAACAAGACCATATTAAGTGTGTTATTTTGGCTAAATTTTTTAATTGGTGAAGTTAGTATTCTTCTTCCTATTCACCCCCTCTAAGGAATAATACTACCCACTTGTTTTCGAACAAGTGGTATCAGAGCTCGGTCAGAAACGATCGAGCATAACTGCTTTTCCGTCTTTTCCGTACGATCCTTAGTTTGGTAAACAATGGGTTCTAGTAATCCCTTTTGTGGTGAAGGTTCTTCCATTAATCGCCCCCCTATGTTTTCGGGCGAAGGTTGCACCTATTGGAAGGTTAGGATGAAAATCTTCATTGAAGCAATAGATGTAGAAATTTGGAATGCTATAGAAAATGGCCCTTTTGTACCACAACATATGGTTAATGACTCTGTTCTTGATAAGCCCAAGGGGAGTTGGAATGATGATGATAAGAAAAAAGTAAGTTATGATTTAAAAGGAAAAAATATCATTACATCCGCTCTCTCATATGACGAATACTTTAGGGTCTCTCAATGTACTAGTGCCAAACAGATGTGGGACACTTTACAAGTGACCCATGAAGGTACTAGTGAAGTCAAAAGGGCTAGACTAAATGCCCTCATGCATGAGTATGAACTATTTAGAATGCTTCCCGATGAATCCATCTTAAATATGCAAAAGCGTTTTACGCACATAATAAATCATTTACTAGCTCTTGGAAAGACTTTTCTTGATGGTGAACTTACTAACAAAGTCTTAAGATGTTTAGACAGACAGTGGCAACCAAAGGTGACTGCAATCATGGAGTCAAAGGACCTAAGTGATATGGATCTTGCTACTCTCTTTGGAAAACTACAAGAGCACGAAATGGAATTGGGAAGACTAAACATGCTGGAAGAGTCAGACAAGCGCAAAAAGCGGATATCTCTAAAGACTACTACAACAAAGATGCTAAAAAGTCTTGAAGAGTTGCCCCAAGATGACAACTCAGATTCAGATATTGACGATGAGACCATGGGGCTTTTGGTAAAAAAGTTCAGCAATTTCCTGAAGAGAAGAAATACATTCAATAGACAACAAAGAAATCAAAATGAAGCATCTTCTCGAAAGACTCCAAAGGAAAAGATAAAATGTCATGAGTGTGGTAACACGGGTCATATAAGGATCGAATGCGCTCAATATCTCAAGAAAAAGGAAAATGACAAAAAGGATAACAAAGGATTCAAATCCAAGAGGGCTTATGTTGTTTGGGATTTGCCTGAAGACTCAGAGAAGCAGAATGCTAGCTCTTCAGATGAGGAAGAATTGGCTAACATGTGCTTAATGGGAAAATTTGATGAAGAAGCTTCATCAAGTGGAGAATCATCTGAGCCAATGAACTCTAAATTAGTAACATATTCTAATTTTTATTATGACTGAAGACACCTCTTATAATTCGCTTTATGAAGCTTATGTTGAAATGCATAAGGAACTTAAAAAGCTAGCTAAAATCAATATTGAAAGAAAGAGAATCATTATGGAGCATGAAGCTAAAATTTTAGAAATGCAAAAATTTATTTATGAACTTCAACTCCAAAATGAAACTCTGGATCTCATTTATTCTAATGCTTCCTATGATTGTGAACTAAAAGCAAATTCCATTGCCAAATGTGAAAGTTGCAAGCATTTTGAAAAAGAAGTGCACAATTTGAAAACTAAGCATGCAAGCTTCACTAAAGGTGATATGCAACTAAACAGCTTAATTTCTAATCAAAGAGAAAATACAAATAAAACTGGTTTGGGATATCAAAAACCCAAAAACTGCAAATATAGAAAGTTGGTATCGTTTTCAAATGTTAATGACTCTAAAAAGCCAACTTGTCATTATTGCGGAATTTTTGGGCATACTCCAAATACATGTAATATTAAACTCAAAGGTATTCCAAATGGTTCATTTGTATGGATTAAGAAAGGATTTGATCTAAATGCTAACCAGTCAGGACCCAAGACCACTTGGGTACCTAAAAAATGCAAGTAATCTCTTTATCTTGTAGGTGTGTCTTAGAACAATGGAAGATCGTTGGTATTTGGACAGCGGATGTTCGAGACACATGACAGGAGATAGGAGGAAGTTCTTGAGCTTAACTGCATAAGAAAAAGGCTATGTCACATATGGTGATAACAATCGAGGTAAAATAATGGGTGAAGGTAAAATAGGTAATGCCTCTAACGTAATTATTGACAATGTTCTTTTGGTTCAAGGCCTAGAGCACAACCTCTTGAGTATTAGTCAATTATCCGATAAGGGTAATCACGTTATTTTTACTTCAACCCATTGTATCATAAAAAGTTATGTAGATGAATCTATTAAATTTGTCGGTAATCGAATGCATAACACTTATTTAGTTGATTTGAATGACATCACCTCTTTAGTTTCGAAATGTTTTATTAGTAAAGAGGATGAAGTTTGGCTATGGCATAGGAAGATTGCACACGTCAATGTAAATCAATTGAAAAAGATACAATAAAAAAGGTTAGTAATTGGCCTACCGAATCTCAACTTTTCTATTGAAGGAGTTTGCATTCCTTGTAAGAAATGCAAACAAACAAAATCAAATTTTAAATCAAAGAAAGTGGTGTCTGCAACTAGACCATTGGAGTTACTCCATATGGATCTATTCGAACCCTCACAAGTTATGAGTTTCGGAGGTAATTACTATGCTTTAGTGATTGTAGATGATTTTTCTCGATTTACATGGACTTTCTTTCTTCCAAGAAAAAGTGATACTTATAAATCTTTTAAAAGGTTTGCCAAACAAATTCAAAATCAATTAAATAATAAGATTGTTATTATTCGTAGCGATCATGGTGGTGAATTTGAAAACGACAAATTTGATAGATTTTGTGACAAGAATGGAATTGAACATCAATTTTCTGCACCTAGAACTCCGGAACAAAATGGAGTTGTAGAATGGAAAAATAGAGTACTTGAAGAGTTAGCTAGAACAATGATGAATGAAAGTCAGTTACCACATTATTTTTGGGCTGATGCTGTTAATACTGCATGCTATGTAATTAATAGAGTTTTAATTAGGCCTATACTTTTGCAAACTCCTTATGAACTTCTAAAAGGCCGAAAACCAAATATATCACACTTTTGTGTCTTCGGATGCAAATGCTTTATTTTGAATAATGGAAAACAATATTTGGGAAAATTTGATCCGAAATCTGATGAAGGTATATTTTTGGGATATTCTTTACATAGCAAGGCTTATCGTGTTTACAATAAACGAACTATGACTATGGAAGAATCTATACATGTTGTATTTGACGAGTCTCCGAAAGGAGAGAATCTTTCTATTAATGATAGTACAGGTTCGTTCGCACACCTATATGACAAGTATGGTGAAGACAAGACACAAAGTACATCAAAAGAAGACAATAAGGACAATCAAACAATTGAGGAGAAACAAGAAAAAGAGAAAGAACTAATTCAGTCTGAAGATGTTATCACTGACTTACCTTTAGCGTGGAAAATCAAGAAGAATCATCCTCTAGAAAATGTGTTGGGTGAGATAACCAAGGGAGTGGTAACCCGAGGTTCCTTGCGTAATTATTGTCATTTTATTGCATTTGTTTCACAATTAGAACCTAAAGCCATTAATGATGCTATGTTGGATGAACATTGGATAATGGCTATGCAAGAGGAATTAAATCAATTTAAAAGAAATAATGTTTGGACACTTGTGCCAAAGACAGATGATCATTCAATAATAGGTACTAAATGGGTTTATAAGAACAAATAGGATGAATCAGGTATAATAACTAGAAACAAAGCTAGATTGGTCGCCAAAGGCTACAATCAGGAAGAGGGCATCGATTATGATGAGACCTATGCTCCTGTTGCTAGACTTGAGGCCATTAGATTACTACTTGCTTTTGCATCAATAGTTGGATTTAAGTTGTACCAAATGGACGTAAAGAGTGCATTCTTAAATGGTTTTATTCAAAAAGAAGTGTATGTGTCTCAACCTCCGGGATTTGAAGACTTCGAATATCCGAACTATGTTTTTAAATTAAATAAAGCTCTTTATGGTCTTAAGCAAGCTCCTAGAGCTTGGTATGATCGATTGAGTAATTTTCTATTAGAAAAGGGTTTTAAAAGAGGAAATGTAGACACAACACTCTTTATTGAACAAACCGGTAAAGACATTCTTTTAGTTCAAATTTATGTTGATGATATAATTTTTGGTGCTACTAACGAGAATCTTTGCAAGAATTTTTCTGACTTGATGCAGAGTGAATTTGAGATGTCAATGATGAGAGAACTAACATTCTTCCTTGGATTACAAATCAAACAAGTTGACGATGGCATCTTCATTCATCAAAGCAAGTACTGCAAGGAGCTTCTCAAAAAATTTGGAATGGACAATTGCAAACCGAGTTCAACTCCAATGTCAACCACATGCTATCTAGACAAAGATAAAAAAGGACCATCGGTAGAGGTAACTCGTTTGAGAGGAATGATTGGTAGTTTGCTATATTTGACTGCATCTAGGCCTGACATAATGTATAGTGTATGTGTATGTGCTAGATATCAATCAAATTCTAAAGAATCACATCTAACTAGTGTTAAAAGAATAATGAAATATCTTAAAGGAACCATGAACTTGGGTCTATTTTATCCAAAGGGTGCAAATCTAAACTTAATTGGTTATTCCGACTCTGATTTTGCTGGCTGTAAATAAGATAGGAAAAGCACTAGTGGAACATGTCACTTCCTAAGTAGTTCACTTGTTGCTTGGGCCTCCAAGAAACAAGCTTGTGTTGCATTGTCAACGACTGAAGCTGAATACATTGCGGCTGGTAGCTGTTGTGCCCAGATTTTGTGGCTAAAACAACAATTAGTTGATTATGGGTTGATATTAGATCACATCCCTATTCGTTGTGACAACACAAGTGCCACTAATCTCTCTAAGAATCCGATTATGCATTCCCATACAAAGCACATAGAAATAAGGTATCATTTCTTAAGAGATCATGTTTTAAGAGGAGATTGTGTTATGGAGTTTGTAGAAACAACAAAACAATTGGCTGACATTTTTACGAAACCTTTGCCAAGAGACTCTTTTTATTTTATTAGAAGAGAATTGGGCATTATTGATGAAACAAGTATCAATTAATTGTTTTTGTTGGATTTTAGTACCAAACATCTCCTATTTTTTGTTAAAATTTATGCTTTATTTGAGTGTTCCAAGTATATTCATGTGTTAAATTTCATATTTCATGTTCAAATGATGTTAGGATGTTTGCCTATTTGTGCTAAAATTGTTTACTTTAAGTTTTTATGCCTTTTTGGTCAAAACTGAGAAAAATATCCTGATACTTTTAAAAATATCCGGATACCGCGTGTTAAGTTGAGCAAAAACAAACAGATACATAAAAGTATCCAGATACTAAAGGATGTATCCGGATATCCCATGTTCAGCAGACTCATAAGAAGGAGGATACATCAAAAAGTATCAACATACATTTCATCTTCCTCATGCGCCGTTCTTCCCCCTTTCTAACCCTAGTCTTTCAATCTTCAAAATCCACCATTTTTCTCTAAAATTAACCCAATTTCTTGGTGTTTTCACTTATTTCCAACACTCCTCTTCTCAAAAATCTTGTTCTTTCTCTCTAAAAACTCATTTTTCTTCCCACGAGTTCTCTCTCTCTCCTCACGGTTTTTCACTGTTTGTCTCTCTCTCCTCACAGTTTCTCACTCTTCGTCTCTCTACTCACGGTTTCTCACTATAAAAACCGTATTATTCATCAAAATCATGGCTGACAAAGGCACTCCCGGTCATGGCAAGCGTATTAAGTACACCAGACCACGTGCCCGCACATCACCGCCTCGTGGGAATCTTGACCCATTTGCTGGAGATCCGCATTTCAACGCTTTTGACCGCAACAATCGGGTGCAAAGCTATGAGGGACGTCGCATCCAGATTGTGAGGTGGCTGAACTTCAATTGGCTTACCCAAGCACGCTTTAATTTTCACAATCAATTGGAGATACAAGGTATTCGGAGGTTCTTGGAATTGAAATGTAACTATTACCCTCGCATGATTAAGGAATTTTATGCTAATTTGATTTTTAGAGATGATAGTCTGCAAACATTGGTTAGAGATAATCATATAGTTATCACTGAAGCAGATTTTATGGAATTAGTTGGTTTAGTTGCTGAGGGTGTATCTAAGGATGATCATAATAGTGCTTTTAGACGCTGCAATCCTTTTCAAGTATATACTGAAACTTTAAGGAATCCTATTGGTTGGCTGGGACCCAAAAAGCGGGTTGGTAAAATGAAATCTGAAGACCGCCTATTGCTCTATGTACTTACATACTGCCTGAAGCCACGCTCTACCGGTAACAATGCCATAGCTTTAGGGAGTGATTTGAAATTGATGTACTGCATCAAGCAGGGCCTTCAAGTGAATTGGGTTCGAATCATTATGGATTGCATGAAGGGTGTCATTGGTACTCAGGCTAGTTATCAACTGCCTTATGCTATGTTTGTTCAGCGTTTACTCAATTTCAAAAGAGTTCCGCATTTTCATAATGAGGAGTTTGTTGAACTGGATGCCTCACACAATTGTATGGGTGAAAATGTGCTTCATAGTGCTGGCATTTGGAGGTATCAAGTGCTTACTCAGGAGAAATGGTTGCTGCGTGATGAGGCTAGGGAACTCAATGCTATACCTTTGGAGAATGTGCCTCCGGTTCGTGCTGGTGATGGTGCTGGTGATGATGCTAGTGATGGTGATGGTGATGATGATGGTGATGGTGATCAGCCTCAAGCACAAGCTCCCTTTCAACCTCACTTTGGTCCATCTGTGAATGAAGAAGGTGGTGCATCGGGTTCTACTACGGGTGCATCAGTTGGATTCGATCCGTCTATGCTTATGGCTCACATGGAGTCTTAGTTCGAGTCTCTTCGCCTCTCACAGCTTGCTCACATGGACAACATGCAAGCTGCACATCAAAATCAAATGGCTGACTTGCGCACATATGTCACCGATCAATTCACTGCTTTAGACAACCGCATGTCCACCAACTTCGATCGCCTTGATTTTCTGATTCGTACCTTGGGTGATTTGCCTCCGCCGCCTCCATTATCTGATGATTAGGAGATCTTTGATTGCATTTAGACATAGTCGTTTGGTTTTCTACAAGTTCTTGTTTTGTTAGTTTCGTTTTAGCATGTTTTGTAAAACATTGTTCTACCCTTATTTCTTAGCTATGTTTGATTCTGATTCTGCTTCTGGTTATGTTCTGCAATGACTATATTCTGGTTATGTTCTGGTTATGTTCTGTGATTATATTTAGGGGGAGTTTAGTTTTTATTTTCTACTCTTATTTTTGGCTTAATTTTATTGTTATCTATTCTTTTGATAATGCCAAAAGGGGGAGAAGGTATGTTGTTGACTTTTGTAGGTTGATTTTCACTTCATAAAATGTAATGCCCATACTAAGGGGGAGCACACAAATCAACAAAGTTTGTCATCATCAAAAAGGGGGAGATTGTGAAGCATGTGAAGTATATGCACAAGAGATTTTGATGATTCCAAAAAGCAAAGTTCACAACATTGAAGCTTAGACTCAAGTTAGTCAAAAAGGGATTCTTATAAACTTGTAATGTTAATTTAATTTTCTTAGAGTTCCTTAGGTGCTTAAAGGTTAAGTCTATGTTAGAATGAAGCTAAATCATAATCTAAAGAAAAATGGTATGCATGCTAAGTTAAATCAAAAGTGGGTGATTTTAAAAAAAATAAAAGAAAGTGATTTTCAAAATAAAAAGAAAGTGATTTTCAAAAATAAAATAAAGTGTAAAATAAAAGAAAGTTATTTTCAAAAATAAAAAGAAAAATTATTAAGAAAACATTTTTATTAAAATAAATAAAATGTTTTTGAAGTCAAGAAAGTATTTTCAAATTAGTATGAAAATATTTGAAACAAATTAAATTTAAAAAAAATGAAAAAGTGTATCTGATCAAATGTATCCGGATACATCCATAAGTATCTGGATACCTCGTTAAAACGACAGTCATTTTTGAAATCAAACACGATGTATCCGAATACTTTCAAAAGTATCCGGATACTAACATTTAAAACTGTCATAAACATAGTCGTTTGTTGTCCTAACTGATATATATAGTTTCCAAACGATTTCAAAGCAGAATACAACGTTCTTACAAGTCTCAACACTCTCTGAACTTTCTGGAAAAACATAAGCCATTGAGATTTCACAAGTTCTTCATGATTTCTTCTACTTTTAACATATAAATGAAGAACATTTAAGTGTTTTCTCTTTTCACTTTCATAAACCCACTTTGATAAACACTTATCATTCATTCTCTTCACTTTAGACTACTGAATTAGTGTTCATAGACATTGTACATATTTGGGTTGTTAATCGCACACAAGGGTGCAAGTGACTACTACAACAAACGTTCACATTTCCGCAAGTTTGGTGAAAGGTTTTCATCCAAGTCGATCTTGAAGGTTTCAAGTTACTGAAGGAGGTTCCTTCGGACACAAGGATTTCGCTATGATTGTGAAGAATTTGGTTAGGGAATTGCAAGTGTGCCAAAGAGGTTCTTTGGTTGTGAAGTCTAAGGGAAAGGTTTTCTCTTAAACTTGTACTAACATATTCTTGTTCATAGTGAAGCAAATCTCCCACTTCAGAGAGGGAGGACTGGATGTAGCATTAGTGTTCGTTAATACACTGATGTGAATCAGGATAAAATCCTGTGTTGGCTATTCTTTCGTTACTCTTTATATTTCTGCATTTAATTTTTGTTATATTTAAGCATAAGCAAAAATTAATTTTAACTCTGATAAACCGAAACAAGACCATATTAAGTGTGTAATTTTGGCTAAATTTTTTAATTGGTGAAGTTAGTATTCTTCTTCCTATTCACCCCCCCTCTAGGGAATAATACTACCCACTTGTTTTCCAACACTAAAGGCCCTGGTATCGCCCTCACTCTTTAAGGTGAGGAACCACTTTTTCAAACGGTCGACAAAAGATTGGTTACGCCTCCTAAAATAGGTAGGACGCACCTCCCAAAAGTCGTGCTCACAAGAAATGGTTCCCAATCAGAGTGGTACTTTCGCACACTACAAGAGACCATACACTTGGTAAGTCAAAGATATGGCAAAAGCACCCCTAAACTTAGGGTTTAAACAACAGTACCCGGGTATAGGGTTTCCGTTTGTGTCAAGATCTGTGTAAAAAAAATCTATTTCGGGGAATACAAAGCCTTTTTTTATAATAAATAAAAAAACAAAAGAAATAACAATAAAGAATAAATAATTAAGCAAATATGTAAACTAAAAAATTTAATTAAACAAATATATACAATAAACAATTAATTAAAAGCAAACCAACTATAAAAGAAAATAGGTATATTAAAACAAACCAATCATTTTGGCCCGACTCTCTTATTTGGCTTAGTCCCCAGCAGAGTCGCCAGCTGTCGCGGCCGGGGTCCCGGGTCGCCCTCGAAGCCTTGCCTACGAGTGGAGGTTGACTAGCCCAATTTGGAGTCGCCACCGCATTTTGTTGCAAAAACGCGGAAAAAATAAATATCAATTAAAACGGATAAAGCTTGGTCTCGAACTAGATAGATTCCGAGTTCGGGAGTCGGTTACGAGCCGGGGAAGGTATTAGCACCCCGTTCGCCCATTCGAAAATGGCACCATTGATTGATTTTAATTAAAAGACCTAAATAATTGATTTAGCAAAATTATTTGTTTTTTATTGTTGTACCTGACAAGGTTGTCCTAGGTCCTACGTATCCTCATAAAATAAGGAATCAAGGCTACGTTCTTAATTAATTTTTAATGTTTTTATTTTTATTTTTTAGAAAAAAGGTTTGATGCGAGGAGGAACATGCACAAGACCTTGATATTTAAACAAGAAAAGGTGGATCTCCAAAAACACATTTTATTAGCACTTATAAAATTCATTTAGTTCTTATATAACATAGATTGTTTTTAAATTTGTAACTTTCTCGTTGTCTAATTCTAACGTAATTTTAACTCATATTTTAAAATAGCTTATGCAAAGAGGAACATATATAAGACCTTATCGTTTAGATAAGGAAAAATAAGTTTCCAAAATACATATTGTTAATACTTAATTTAATAAAAATTATTTAATTATTATTTAAAAAAAAACGGTACTTATTGTAACAGCCCAGCCCCAGCCAGCTGTACGATACTGGGCACTGGGGCCCAGCGCACCGCCACGTGGATATTGTCCGCTTTGGGCATCCTTCACCCTCACGGTTTTGCTCTTGGTCTCACACTAACAGTGAGCCCCAAAACGCGTCCACGTGAGGTAAGGTATCCACACCCTATATAAGGCATGCTTCGTTCTCCTTACTAGCCGATGTGGGACTAAGGCTTCACCTTACATCCACCCCCCCTTGGGCTAGAGCCAGGGCCGGGTCGGTGTGCCAACGGGGACGTTGGGCCTCCAAGGAGGATGGATGTAAGGTGAAGCCTTAGTCCCACATCGGCTGGTAAGGAGAACATAGCATGCCTTATATAGGGTGTGGATACCTTATCTCACGTGGACGGTTTTTGGGGTTCACTGTTAGTGTGAGACCAAGAGCAAAACCGTGAGGGTGAAGGATGCCCAAAGCAGACAATATCCACGTGGCGGTGTGCTAGGCCCCAGTGCCCAGTACCGTACGGCTGGCTGGGGCTGGGCTGTTACAACTACCATCACCGGCAACAGGGTCTGGTGACATAGGCCTTTCCGAACCATATTCCGAGAAGTGCTCAAAAAGGAAACATTGCAAGAAACATATGTTAGAATTATTGATAGGATTGGCAGCCGTCACCCAAGAGGGGGTGTGAATTGGGTGTTTACAAAAACATTGGAAAATATTCGCTTTAAAACGTTTTCAACTAATTTAAAGAGATTTGCAACGGAAAACAATTATAACGATGAAAATGATTGCACGAAAGCGAATAATATTAATAATAATAGAAAAACTAATATGCGCAGATACACATAAAATAAGAACAACGAAAACCGTTACCGCGCTTATTATTTTAAATTCACTTAAAATAGATTATTATGAAAATAGATGTTATGATGCGCAACAAATAAATATAACAGCGGAAAATAAAGAGATGAGGGATAGAAGAGATTGCACCGGAGATTTTATCCTGGTTCGGCAAACCCGGCCTACATCCAGTCCCCAAGCGACCCGCTTGAGCTTTTCACTAAACCAAAGACGCCTCGCGTCCCCAAGTACAACCAGAGCGCCATGCAAACTACTAGGAACCTCCTTTCGCCAGGGACCTCGATACACAACTAGGAAAACCTTTCCTAGATTTCCTGATAGCCTAACTACTAGGTGACCCACCGTTCGTCTAGAACTACCCAACACAACAGGGTTCCTCACCCTATAACCACGAACACCGCACGTCCGCACTAGGAGATTCACTCCCTATTCTCTAAGGGTTACACACCCCTTACAACACAGGTTATGATATGAGAGATTGGGTACAAGACCTATAGTGCACTCTTAATAGTGCTGATACAACAATAATAGACCACTCTAACAATTATGTGTTCTAAATAACACAGATACAACAATATAGCTCTATGGCAATGAAGTCAAAAGAAAGTGTTATCAGACCAATACAAGGTTTATGATATTCTTCAAAAATGTATGAACGTGAAAAACCAGAAGTTGATGGAGAAGAAGAAGAAGAATAGGAACGTGATTATCAGAGGATGTGGAAGTGAGAAATGGTTTTGAAAAAACAAATAAATAAGGTTAGTTTTGAAATCAAAATCAAATAAAAAAGATTTAAAACAACAAATTAAAATCAATTTAAAATCAAAATAAAATAAAATAAGATTTTGAAATAAGTTTTAAAATCAAAACCAAATAAAAAAGATTTAAGAAATAAAACAAAGATTTGATTCTTAAAACAAAAAAGGAAATAATTCAAATTTAAAATCAATTTTGAATTTTATAAAATAAATCAGAATCTTTTATATAAAAACAAATCAGGAAATAATAAAAATGATTCTGACACGTTTTTCAATAAAACTTGAGGTAATCGATTATTTGAGGGAGGTAATCGATTATCCCTTAAAAAATAGAAACTTTGAAATTCATTTTAAAAACCAGTAATGGATTATCACATGCATGTAATCGATTACTTCACTTATGTTTAATGTATGATGCAACTCATATAATCGATTACCACTTATCTAATAATCGATTACTGACCCTCTGATATTTGTATGATGCAACTTCGTGTAATCGATTACTACAAGGCATGTAATCAATTACCTTGTCTCAGGAAAATATATGATGCAAAAATTTCAATCGATTACTTGAGCCAGGTAATTGATTACTCTCATAACAAAGTAATTGATTAGAAAAGATCACTTAATCGATTACAAGCTCTCTGATTTTTCTATGATGCAACAAGGTTAATCGATTAACTCAGCCAAGTAATCGATTACTCCTTCTTGTATAGATAAAAATATTCAGAGTTTTGTAACATCAAATATTTTCACCAAAACTAAGATATAAAAATTGATTTTCACAAAACTTCTTTTTCTTCTCCTTTAAATGAAAAATATAGTTTAGAAAAACTTATATTGGCCTTTTAACATAATATAAACCTTGACTTCATTACCTTACATAATGTCCTAAGGGAAAGGGCTAAAAGGTCTTCATTTGCTTGAGCCTTCAACTTCATTTGCTTGATTTTTCAACTTGAAGCTTGGACTTGAAGGTTGAAGAGCTTGTGATTGCCCTTGATATGAACTTGAGAATCTTGATTTTGTTATCATCAAAACCATATAATACTTGCACTTGAAGTCCTTGGGAAAGCTTGACTTCCAACACTCCCCTTTTTTGATGATGACAAACCTGTATTTTGAATGATCTGCATCACAAGTGTTATACAAGCAAATGTATATATAATAAACACATCCTTATCCCTAGAACACAAAGAATACAACAAGGATAGAAAAAGGATAGTCTCCCCATGTATAGATGCATTAGATATAACAGTTAAATGCTTCGCATCCTTGCATCATTCAGCATCATTCAGGAATTCTTCTCCCCCTTTTGTCAACAGCAAAAAGTGGGTTCAGAATTCTTCTCTTGTTGTTATGCTTGAATATTTCTTCTCCCCCTTTTGTTATTCATCAGATATGCTATGAATCTCAGAATTCTTCTCCCATGAGTAAGCTTGACTTCTCACTTTTCTTTTCATGGGATTTATAACAGGAAATACTTTCCCCCTTTTGAACAATTGAAACTAAATACTAAACTCCCCAACACTGGGTAGAAGCATTAATAATAACAAGGATATTTGTTTCATACTTTACTCCCCCTATTTTGACATCAGCATAAGGAGTTATGGGAAAAAAATAAATTTTTATCCCAATACATAGATAAATAGACGCATGATGTCAAGATAGTGTGAAGAAGCGAAACATATTTTTATGCAGATTTGAAAAAGTTTTTCTCCCCCTTTCTAAAAGAATGATTCAACCAAGCAAGTTATAAAGGGAGATAAAATGCATCATTAAAACATGTGTATGCTCACTATACGAAGAATCATCAAAACTTTATGAGCCCATATGCCATGACAATAAATATTCAATGCACTTCAGCACAAAATATCATGTAGCACATATCATAAGAAGAAGCATCACAAAATAATTAAAATAAATAAAGATCAGTGATACTTATAGTGGTGATTTGAAATCGAGAGCTTTGGAGTTCCTTCTATTGATAAGTTCATCATGTAGCATTTTGAAGGATGGTCTCCTCTTGTTCAATGTGTTGAACTTTTTCTTCATTCCAAGATATCGTTGACAAATTGCAAGATCACTTTCAAGTTCTTGAATATTGCTAAGTCCTCTCTTCAATTGACAACATTGATCATAGCATTCTATAGAGTATTGCAAGGTTGATACTTGAAGTAATACCTGCAAGACTAATTTGCACATGTATCCCTTGGTATCCAAGTTAATTGGATCCTTAGGAATTAGTAACACATGAATATAGTGTATGCTGAAAAATAATTTATTCTTCAAAAAAATTTGTACCAACATATCGAAGAAGGAATAAATACAATTTCAGCACCACGATAAACATGCGTGACACAAAGATAAATATCATATAGTAAAAAAAATAAGTGTGGTGATACTTATCATAAGTGTTGATTTTTCACATGTAATAGGGATTGTTTGTACACTTGTGGTGTATGTTTTTCCTTAAAGAGTTTTCCTATTCTTTGCCTTGAAGGAAGTCTCCACCTTTTTAATATGTTCCCCTTTTCCTCAAGCATCATGATGAAGAAGAGTCTTAATTCCTTCTTTGGAATTCTTTCATTTAATCTCAATGCGCATACCTTCTCTTGTACTTGAGACATTGCCTGTAAAAATACTCAGGAGCATTTCTTTTGGTATCCAAAAACTTGGATCCTTAAGGATTAGTTGCATCTCTTCACAAATAGCAAAGATATTGTGAAGGCAAAATATGAATAAACAGTTTAAAACATATGCACTAATCATAAAAATAAATAACATCATGCTTATAATATAAGTCCATGTCGTACCAAACATGTCCTTACAAATACAAGCATGTCCTCATATATCAATGCAATATCATTACATATAAAGTGTAATCATGTGATAGAAGATAACAACAAAATTTTAACCTCACATGATGTAACACACTATATGTAACAGGCATCTAGGACTATACCAAAAATAATCATGTGCTAAAAAGAATTTTCAAAAAGGTGTAAAGCACACATGATTTAATTCAACTAAGGAGTGATCATGATAATTAAAAAATATTTAAAAAAAATTTAGCACTCATGATCCACCTTAGTATAAATAAAAATTAGAATAGTCCAAATATACCTTTGTATAGTCATTGACATAAGAGGAATAAGAGATAGATACCTTAGGTTTGTTAACCAATGAAGTTCTTGCCTTGACCCATTGCTTCACCTTTTGATTGGTTCTTCCATTTTTCTCATGTGAAACTTTGGTGTCGGTAGGCATCTTTCTTCTTTGATCGACCCATTTAGTTCTTGTCCTCTTAGGTACCATCTTTGTTATTTTCCCTTTTTCTCCTCCACTTGGTTTATGCCATTGCTTCTTCCTTGAAGTCCTCAACCTTATGATTTCACCTTTTTGCACGTGAGAAGTTTTGGTTGGGAGCATCTTCCTCCTTTGTCCATATTGCTTGTTCGTGTGCCAAAGACTCTTTGACTTCCCCTTATGTTGTCCAAATGGTTCACCCTTTGATTTAATTTCCTGCACATTTTTAACACAAGGAGAACCTTTTGGTACCCATTTCATCTTGGGCCTTGGGGATAAGTCATAGGTTCCTGAGAGGCCTTTGGAACCCATTGCATATTATTTCTCATATATAAATTTTTACGATAAAAGCATAAATGAGAAATATGTCCTAAATTGCCACAATAATTGCAAGTAATGGGTTTGGATGATGATTTGACTTTTTCAAAATTATTTTCATGAAACTTGGAATTTTTTATTTCACATTGAAAAATATTATTGTCATCCACTTTACTTGATTTTTGGATGTCCACATTATTTTCAATTTCATCAAGTAAAGAATTTGAACAATTTGATTTTTCAGTGTTACTTTCAAAAAGTGCTTCCTCAACTTGTTTTTCAATATGTAAGCAATTTTCAAAAATGGTTGAGGAGCTATTTTCTAAAAATATCTCTTTATCAAAAATATCTCCATTTTTCAAAATATCAATTTCATTTTCAATCAAGGAGAGTTTTTGTAAAGAGTCCAAGTTTCTATTTTCTAAAGATATCAAATCATCATTCAAATCATTATATGCAAATTGTAGAGATTTAGAACAAGGACTAATTGAAATTACCTCATGGTCCTCATGAGCCAAGTAGTCGGATGTTTTAATTTCATCTGTCATTGATTCCGCATCCGAGTCACTTGATTCCTCCAGTGAGTCCATAAAGGTTTCAAAAATCCTCTCTAAGTCATCACAGTCGCTTGTTGAGTTATTCCCCACGCTTTCACTTTCATCATCAGAATCATCGTCTAGGGAGTTGGTCCTTTCACGTTCTATAGCAACTTCTTGTTGTTCCTTCTCCTCTTTCCTGTGGACACTTACACTTTCAACAAGATCATTAGTAGCATAGTGTAGATGTAAAGTGTCCCAAATATCCTTAGAATTTTCACAATTTTCAATAATAGCAAATGCATCATGGTTCAAAGCATTTTTAAAAACATGCATAGCTTGAAAATTCAAGGAAGAAGATTTTTCATCAAAACCATGTAAAACGACATTCCATAGACGAATGCTGATAGATTGTAAAAATATTTTCTTTCTCGCACTCCAATAGTGAAAATTATTTCCATCAAAAATTGGTGCTTCATCGAATGAAAATCCCTCCATATTAAAAAATAAAATATCCCAGCGCTGCCAATCTACAAGGATCTTTATACTCGGGCTGTTAAGCCTTTACCAGAGCACGAAGCTCTGATACCAATTGTTAGAATTATTGATAGGATTGGCAGCCGTCACCCAAGAGGGGGGTGAATATGGTGTTTACGAAAACATTGGAAAATATTCGCTTTAAAACGTTTTCAACTAATTTAAAAAGATTTGCAGCGGAAAACAATTATAACGATGAAAATGATTGCACGAAAGCGAATAATATTAATAATAATAGAAAAACTAATATGCGCGGATACACATAAAATAAGAACAACGAAAACCGTTACCGCGCTTATTATTTTAAATTCACTTAAAATAGATTATTATGAAAATAGATGCTATGATGCGCAACAAATAAATATAACAGCGGAAAAAAAAGAGATGAGAGATAGAAGAGATTGCACCGAAGATTTTATCCTAGTTCGGCAAACCCGGCCTACATCCAATCCCCAAGCGACCCGCTTGAGCTTTTCACTAAACCAAAGACGCCTCGCGTCCCCAAGTACAACCAGAGCGCCCCGCAAGCTACTAGGAACCTCCTTTTGCCAGGGACCTCCATACACAACTAGGAAAACCTTTCCTAGATTTCCAGATAGCCTAACTACTAGGTGACCCACCGTTCGTCTAGCACTACCCAACACAACAGGGTTCCTCACCCTATAACCACGAACACCGCACGTCCACACTAGGAGATTCACTCCCTAGTCTCTAAGGGTTACACACCCCTTACAACACAGGTTATGATATGAGAGATTGGGTACAAGACCTATAGTGCACTCTTAATAGTGCTGATACAACAATAATAGACCACTCTAACAATTATGTGTTATAAATAACACAGATACAACAATATAGCTCTATGGCAATGAAGTCAAAAGAAAGTGTTATCAGGCCAATACAAGGTTTATGATATTCTTCAAAAATGTATGAACGTGAAAAACCAGAAGTTGATGGAGAAGAAGAAGAATAGGAACGTGATTATCAGAGGATGTGGAAGTGAGAAATGATTTTGAAAAAACAAATAAATAAGGTTAGTTTTGAAATCAAAATAAAATCAAAAAGATTTAAAACAACAAATTAAAATCAATTTAAAATCAAAATAAAATAAAATAAGATTTTGAAATAAGTTTTAAAATCAAAACCAAATAAAAAAGATTTAAGAAATAAAACAAAGATTTGATTCTTAAAACAAAAAAGGAAATAATTCAAATTTAAAATCAATTTCGAATTTTATAAAATAAATCAGAATCTTTTATATAAAAACAAATCAAGAAATAATAAAAATGATTCTGACACGTTTTTCAATAAAACTTGAGGTAATCGATTACTTGAGGGAGGTAATCGATTATCCCTTAAAAAATAGAAACTTTGAAATTCATTTTAAAAACCAGTAATCGATTATCACATGCATGTAATGTGTAACGTTCCTTTATTATACTACTTTATTAAAGAGAATTTCTCTGTTGTTATTTGAATAGAATATATGGACTTGATCGAGAAGAGATATAATTAAAAACTCATTTATAAAGCTCTTGTAAAATAACTTGGTATTCATTTATGGTTATTAAAAAAAAATCTTTCCAGAATCATTTATGAAATCATTTTTTTTATTAAAGTGAAATACCGTAATTATCAGAGTAAGCGGAAAATAGAGACCTTGACTTGATAATTCACATGTACAAACTATTTATAGAAAGAAAATAGATATATATATATATATATATATATATCATCATCCATAAAAAGAGTCAACATACATCCAAGTCAAGTCGAGATAGCAGGTTTGTACAAAATACATGTCCATAATATAAAACTAAAGATAGGACCACGTCACTGAGATCTCCAAAAAATATGTACAATATATATAGAGCAAAAGATGAAATCCCAAAAGTGGTCCAGTGATCCTCCTCCATAGCATGATCTCCAGAGTCTCTAGCAGCTGCTCCACCTGTCCTACATCCTAATCATCTATACTATGCATCACATGGTGGATCCCCAACTCCCCACTGGCTCCCAGTGGAGTGCTCGACTGGCTTGTCCTCATCCTCACCCTCCTCCGGATCCTCCTCTACCTCCTCCGACTGAGTGGGTACCCTCCCACTGGGCACTAGGTCCGCTGAAAGTCATTTATTGACTCCCATCCTAATTTCACATAATTTAAACTTATTCTAGTGAATTAGAAGCTTCACCCTTACCTCTAATTCGTGAATCAACACTGAGATTGCAGAGAAATTGGCTGGAAATGTGAAACCTCAAAAATCCTTGCATGCAGCCATAGTTGAACAGAGTACCAAAAGCAGAGGATTCAACATGCAAAATTGGTTTAAAAATTGGGGAAATGATTAGGATTAATTCTCTACAACTTAAACTAGAGGTATAAACGAATTTGAGGGTCATAGGGTTCAGGAGCTTACCACAATCCAAATTGAAAGTGAGCTCCAGACTTCAGTCCTCAACCTTGGGCAGCAAAACACCCTCGTTTTCCCAACTTCGATTCTCCTTCCACAATGAATCTCAACTCACAATTTTTATATGTTTGTAAAGCTCGAGATGTGAGCTTCACAATGGTGTATCACTCACGATTCAACACTCAAACACGATCGAGAAATCAAGCCACGAAATTAGGAACCCTAACTTGCTATTCTCAGAGAAATTTCCACCCAAAATCTTTCACTTTCCTCAACCTCAAGCTTAAATACTTGTTCCCATTCATCATGCAGCTTGACACGAAGGTCCTTAATGTGTCCCCGAAGTGTTTTCGTGTCACCCAAAGGGAATCGTCGTGCGTTGACTCATCAACCGCACTAACGAGTTCTCCACTGACTCGAATACTCGAGTATTTCCAGAAATACTCGAGTCTTTTGGTCAAATTTTCAAAAATATTTATTTTAATGCCCTTCCCTCCAAAGTCTTCCTAATATTGCTTTTAGGTCCTCATTCAGGGACTAATATGTAAAAATCTCATTTTCACATATTATTCTCTTGCTAAAATATTTTTCTATTTTCGCAAATACCAATACCAACTCATAATCATCCTAATTGATTTATGAAATATAATTATGATTAACAATAATTATAAAATAATCTTCCATAAATCATAATTGTATTACATCGGGAAACGAAATTTGGGGTGTTACATAATCGATTACTTCACTTATGTTTAATGTATGATGCAACTCATATAATCGATTACCACTTATCTAATAATCGATTACTGAGCCTCTGATATTTGTATGATGCAACATCATGTAATCGATTACTACAAGGCATGTAATCGATTACCTTGTCTCACGAAAATATATGATGCAACAATTTTAATTGATTACTTGAGCCAGGTAATCGATTACTCTCATAAGAAAGTAATTGATTAGCAAAGATCACTTAATCGATTACAAGCTCTCTGATTTTTCTATGATGAAACAAGGTTAATCGATTAACTCAACCAAGTAATCGATTACTCCTTCTTGTATACATAAAAATATTCAGAGTTTTGTAACATCAGATATTTTCACCAAAACTAAGATATAAAAACTAATTTTCACAAAACTTCTTTTTCTTCTCCTTTAAATGAAAAATATATTTTAGAAAAACTTATATTGGCCTTTTAACATAATATAAACCTTGACTTCATTACCTTATATAATGTCGTAAGGGAAAGCGCTAAAAGGTCTTCATTTGCTTGAGCCTTCAACTTCATTTGCTTGATTTTTCAACCTGAAGCTTGGACTTGAAGGTTGAAGAGCTTGTGATTGCACTTGATATGAACTTGGGAATCTTGAGTTTGTTATCATCAAAACCATATAATACTTGCACTTGAAGTCCTTGGGAAAGCTTGACTTCCAACAACATAGATCCAAATAACAGTTAATTGGAAATCTACCACAAGAAATGTTTTGAGCATCTTCTTCCTCATTCTCTCTCTCTCAAAAACACGTTTTTCCTCTCTCTCTCTCTAGAATCTCTAATTTTATGCACTATTTCACAAATTTCTTCCACAAAATCTTCTCTTTTTCAATTTCCATCACTATTTCTCCACTCAATCATCTCTATTTCTCCCTATTTATTCTCAAATTCGGTTTTCCCCTTTTCAAAACCTAAAAATCTGTTTTCTTTGAGAACTCCAATGGCATCATCATCCTCTGCTCCTGCTCCTGCTGCAAAGCGTTCCAAGAGACGTGCTAATGAGATTGATCTGAATCATTAGTTCTCTCTTGCCTCCCGAACTGGTCGGTATGTTCGCTTCACATCAAGGGAACCCGCTGAAATCCGCTGGATAAATTCTTTCTGTTTGTTTCATCAGCACCTACCCCGGGTAAATCTTCTTGCAAATACTGGTTTACAGCGTTTCCTAGAATACAATGGTTGTTGTTACATTAGGACTCTCAGACACTTTTATGCTAATCTGGTGAAACAAGGAGACACATATCACTCTTTTGTTCATGGCACTCGCATTGCATTTACTCTGGCTGACTTGCATACTCTGCTTGATTTACCTACTGTTGGGGCTTCATTGGTTAATAAGGGTTTGGACTGTGATATTGCTAGAACTTATTCTGAGACTCTTCGTCCTGGTTTTATATGGTCTAAAGGTAATAAAAAGGTTAAGTCAATGACTGTGGATAACAGGATTCTGCTTTACATCATTACCTACTGTGTGTTCCCAAGAACTTCCAGGAACTTTGGACAAGCTTTTGAGGATGACATTAAGCTTATGAATGGAATTATCAATAACATTCGCGTAAACTGGGCTTTGGTTATTGTGGAGAGGATGCTCATGGCGGCTAGTTCTTCGGGTATTGGATGGCTACCCTTTCCAATGCATGTTACTAAACTTTTTCAAGATCTTGGCGTAACTATTCCTGCAAATGACCCAAGTACTCACTATGAGGATAATGAATATTGTATCAATGATGGATTCTTTCACCTAATTGGACTGCGCAAGCATGATCGGACTGGCATTTGGTATTGGAAGGCGGATCTTGAGGCCATAGAAGGTGGTAATCGGGCTCCTCAGGATGAAGACAGGGAAGAAGAGGAACAAGCGTTTCAGGCAGCTGAAGAAGGTCTAAATGTAGATGACTTTATGGATGCTCAGACTTCTCAGCCTCATGTGTCTCCCTCTCATGGCTCTTCATCATTTGATCTTAGAGCTATGCATGACTCTCTGATGTCTCATATGGATACTCACTTTGGGCGGGTCAACGATTGTCTGGATCGCATTGACAGCCGTATGGATCAAATGGAGCTTCGTATGGTGGAGGACTATGATAACATGCAGCAATTTCTCTCTGATGCCTTTGGAGCTTTTCATCCTCCCCCATCCTCTTAAATGTTTTTTTAAATGCTCTTATCTTTTGTTGTTTTTCATCTTGGTGTTTTTGGTTTTTATATTTGGATGTGTGTATCCAAAACTTTATGTTGATCTCTAGAGTTTCCAAGTTTAAGACTTATGTTTTTATTCAACTCATCCATGGATATGCATTGCATTCTGTTTGACTTTATCATTATTAAGGCTATTGCGTTTGATTTATTATCTCTCTTTTCGCACGTACGTAAGTATTTTGGCTCCTTTTTTATCATGCCAAAAGGGGGAGAAAGGTTGTTGTGTTTGTTGGTTTAATTTCTATAGGTATAGGTGCATACATTCAGAGGGAGTTTGTAAAATCAACAAGCATTTGTCATCATCAAAAAGGGGGAGACTGAAAGTGCAACAAGGAAAGCTTTATTTTGATGAAGACAAAGTGCCAAAGGAATCAACAACAACAACCAATTTTTTAGGAGTCTTCAATTTCCCGCTCCCTTGTATTATTTTATATTTATGTTGAGTGTGGGTGGTAGACTTAGGTTGATTACTCAAGCGATCATGAGGTAGTTAGCGTGAATACTAGTTAAGCTAATTAGTGGAAAAAGCATAGAAAGGGACTAGGTGCTTTGGAAAATCATTTTTGTCATTATTCTTTAAGAAAGTAGCAGTAACTACTCGAGTAGTTTGTGCACTACTCGAGTAGCCTGCAATGATGAAAATTGGTCTGCTCACTGTCTCCACAAACTACTCGAGTAGTCTGTTGACTAATCGATTAGTACTCAACTAATCGATTAGTTACTGCACTAATCGAGTAGTCTGAGAAACAGTGAGTCCACAAATTTTCTCACTACTCGAGTAGTACTCCAACTACTCGAGTAGTACGTATCAGATCTGTCAGTCTTTTATTTCTTATATGGTTGTTGAAGAGGCAATCAAGGGAGAATCTTTCCTAATCAGTTTTATCAAGCTCCTCCATGATTCTGGCAATTGAAAATCACATTATAAGGATTACCTCTTCAACAATAGCCAACAGTAGACTGATCTGAAGCGAAAAAGATTTTCGAAAACCTTGCACACAACATAGAACAATTTTTTGATCCAATCCCTTTCTAAGAATCAATCTCTAGTATTCTAGCTTTTCTTACTCATCATCAATTGAGATTGTTTTGGAGCTGTTTCTCTGTGATCAATCTTCTCCATTGAAGAAAGGAAGGATATCTTGAAGGTTTCAAGGAGTCCTACAATTGGAAGCGTTGAAGAGGTTCTTCAACCAACAAGATCAACTCAAATTGGGGTAGTCTTCAAGAGTTTGGTACACTCTTGAAAGGGATAGGTGTGATAGATTGAGGTTCACTTGTATCTCCTATTGTAACCGATTTGAACTGATTTTAGTAGATGTAACATCCTACATTTTTATACTTTGAGAAAATACTTTAATTTAATATTTATTTCTGAAAATATTCGGGGTTTATAAAAATTTTGACAGAGTTTCCTTTATAAAATGGACTTTCCCCGAATAGAATTAAACCTGTCAGTCCAGAACAGTTTTCAAAATCAAATAAAAATAAAACTTCCAATTCCAAATGTTCAACATTAGGCCATACTTTAAAACTTATCAAAATAGGAATATACTTATAACTCTTCAAATATACAAAGCGCTTAAACAAAATAAAATCCTTAATTACAAATATATTTACAAAATCTATTTATTACAAAATAACCCTATGAATGGTTGCTCAACCTCGTGACCCTTATGTCACTAGCTCCAATATACTCTCTACTATGAGTATACCGTTCTCGGCCTTGATCCTTTCGTGCCTGTCTCCTTGGTGTACCTAATATGTCCACTGTAAGGGTGAGTACTTTGAAATCTAGATAAAAGAAAACGTTTAAAAACAGTAATAAATCATAAAGAGGTATATTCAAACACAAACAATAACAATTATACAATTCACCATTCAATTAACAAGTAAGGCACAATAACTCTATTCGGTCTAAGAACTATAAATATACGGATATAACACTTTAATATAATACTATAATGCACAATCACATGGTTATGCCCTGCTAACGTCACACTTAGGTGATTTAATCCTTGAATCCGATATTAAACATTTCATTTCAATTTAAACACTTTAACACTTTGATCAGATTCAAAGAATTAAAACATCTATACAATGCTTTCAGACTTTCCCTTTCACTTTCACACTTTAACTTTAACACTTAACACTTTTAACAATTGGGTACATTGTGCTTCACATTCTCCCCGCAGGAGGGTTCCTCACAAAATGTACCTATACACTTTTAACACTTTAACTTTTCACACTTTTAACGATTGGGTACATTGTGCTTCACATTCTCCCCGCAGGAGGGTTCCTCACACAATGTACCTATAACACTTTCCCTTTCAATAACAATGATAACACAACCACCTCACAACCCCCCTCCACTCTGGGGAAAAACCCGATCAGGAGTAAGCATTTCTCAACCTCTAGTTGGGTGCTTCACCTCCACTTAGGAAGGTCCCTCGCTCACCCACTTGCACAAAACTTTGTAAGAACAACAATTGGTATCAGAGCTCGGTCGAAAGACACAAGCATAGAGCTTTTTCGTTAAGATCCTTGAGGAAACTACAATGGGTTCTACGAATCCTTTTGGTGGTGAAGGTGCTTCAATAAATCGCCCTCCTATGTTTGGTGGAGAGGGTTATGGTTATTGGAAAATTAGGATGAGAATCTTTATAGAAGCTATAGATGTGAACATTTGGGAAGCCATTGAAAATGGTCCTTATATTCCCTCAAAAGATGTAGAAGGTGTGCTTACACTAACTCCCAAAGATAAGTGGACCGATGATGATAAAAGGAAAATTCAATATGACTTAAAAGCAAAGAATATCATCACCTCCGCTTTATCTTATGATGAGTTCTTTAGAGTCTCCAAATGTCGTGATGCCAAAGAAATGTGGGACACCTTGCAAGTCACACATGAAGGCACTAGTGAAGTTAGGCGTGCTAGATTAAATTCTTTGATGCATGAATATGAATTGTTTCGTATGTTGCCTAATGAATCTATATGTTTTATGCAAAAACGTTTTACTCATATTGTTAATCATCTCATTGCTCTTGGAAAAACTTTCTTGAATTGTGAACTTGTTAACAAAGTTTTAAGATGTCTAAGTAGGGAATGGCAACCTAAGGTTACCGCAATTGTTGAATCAAAGGACTTGGACACCATGGACTTAGCAACACTTTTCGGAAAACTTCAACAACGTGAAATGGAGCTTGAACGTTTGCATTTGCATGAAAAATCGGACAAGAACAAAGAAAGAAAAGGAATTGCTCTTAAAGCTAAAAGGTCATATAAAAAGGAAGAGAGTTCCGATGATGATGATGATGATGATAATGAAGATTCCGATTTGGACATTGATGAAGAGGAGATGAAGCTTCTACTAAGAAAGTTCAATAAGATTCTAAGGAGAAAAGGAAGGATGAACAAAGACAAAAGTAAAGAGAAGAATTCCCCACACTACAAGACAAAGACTTCAAAAGAAGGTATAGTTTGCCATGAATGTGGAAAGCCCGGTCATCTCAAGTACTCGTGCTCTAAGTATCTTAAGAAGAAGGAGAAAGAAAAGAAAACTAAAAGGGCATACATAGTTTGGAATAGTGATGATGAAAAAGACAAGAAAAGCACATTGAATAGTTCTTCGGATGATGAAGATGCCGCTTGTCTCAACTTGATAGCTCTAGTAAATGAAGAGGAAAGTTCAAATGATGAATCAAGTGAGCAAAGCTACGAAAGCGATGTAAGTGAAACTAAATCCGAAATTTCTTCCAAATATGAAATATTGTATAATGCTTATGAAGAAATGCATGAACAATTTAAGAAACTAGCTTTGAAAAACATTGAAAGGAAGAAGCTCATTTTGAAACATCAACAAGAGATTTTAGAACTTCAAAAACAAGTTGATGAGCTTAATCTTGAAAATGAAACTCTTGATCTTATATATGCTAGTTCTTCTTGTGATTGTGCTAGTAGATTGAATATTGTGGTTGATTGTGAGAATTGCAAGTTGCTTAAAGATGAAAATTCTATTTTGAAAAATAAGCTTGCAAGTTTCACAAATGGTGATATTAGATTGAGCACATTGTTAAATTTTCAAAGAGAAAATTCAAACAAGTTTGGTTTGGGTTATACTAATGCTAAGAGTATGTCTCATAGAAATATTGTTGATTTTTCTAAAGTTGATTTTTCAAATGCACCAACATGTTTCTATTGTGGTACTCATGGACATACTTCAAATGTGTGTTATATTAAAGTGCATGATATGCCTAAAGGAGATTTTGTTTGGGTGAAAAAGGGTGAGAGTCCCTACACTAACAAAAATGGATCCAAAACCATTTGGATACCAAAAAGCAAAACATGATTGTTTTTGTAGGTATGATTGAAGAGCAAAAGGACTTTCATGTGATATTCATTCATTTGCTTCTTCAATTGGTATTAAGGAGAAAATCCTACAAATTGGTAACATTTGATATTATACAATTGGTATTTCAATTTGATATTCTTGGATATTGCTCATAGTTCTCTCAATTGGTATTATTTCTTATAATGTGATATTGTTTATACTATTGAGAAAATACTATTGGTATCAAACTCTTACAATTGTTTTTTTTCAATTGGTATCATGTTATTGGTATACAATTTGTTATAATTGATATCATTGAGTAATCATTAGATGATTATCATGCTTTGGTTGTTATATCTCATTAATCTCTCTATTTTGGCTTAGATCTTATATTTCAATTGTTATATATTTCTTTTTGATAATGCCAAAGGGGGAGAAATATGATGTTTTGAAAAAGGGGAGAAATATGATGTTTTGAAAAAGGGGAGAAATATTATGTTTTGATCATTTTGTTTGGAGAAAGGTTTGTTTTTTTTATGTAGGTTGAGCAAAGTTGTTGGAGATAGAGGGAGAATCAAGCTTAACTCAATTGGATTTCAAATGTCAAAAGCATTTATTGAGGGGGAGCAAGAGTCTCACCAAGTGATCAAATGGTTCAAGCATCAACAACTTTAATGAACTTCACAACTTCAAAACATGTTTGTCATTTTCAAAAAGGGGGAGATTGTAAGATCCATGAAGAATGTTTTGATAAATGCCAAAAGGTTTTGAACAAGCTTAAATGTGTTGATCAAGTTCAAGCTCAACAAGCAACAACAAACATCAAGTGATAAAGAGAGAGCCAACTCATGAAGACTTAGTTTGGTAGTTTGTGTTTTAATGTTTTATCTTTTGCCACACAAGTCTTTTAGTTTATGAGTTTGGGTAGAGTTCTTAGAGGGTAGTGAATCTCTTTTGATTGCATGATTATATCATATTTTGAGTATTCACTTTGCCTAAAATCAATAGGTGGCTTAAAGGTTTGAAAGAAAAGGTTTAGATTTTGAGAAAACAAGTTTTTAAGTGTTTTTTGAACTGCCTACTCGATTAGCCACTTGATTACTCGAGTAGAATTTTTGTGTCTTGCACAATTACTCGATTAAGGGGCTGATTACTCGAGTAGAATTATTCAGCCTTGCGTAAATACTCTAGTAGTAACTTTGTTACTCGAGTAACACGAGCTGTAACTGTTTTTAAATGAGTTTTTCACTTTTCAAAAGCACTTCTAACCATTCCTAACTTTTGGGTATTCTATATAAACCTATTTCTAACCTTTGTGATCATATTCCATCATTTTGATATTCATTTTACAAAGAATTAAAGCCACTCTATTCTCTCTCACTTTCTCAAGATCAAAGCTTTAACTTTTACATTCTTTGATCAAGAATCTTGAATCTCTCATGTTGATCTTTTCATAGCTTTTGAAAGAGATTCATAGGATTGTTATTTTGTTTTCATTTGAGTTGTAATCTTTGCAAGAGGCAAGCTATCTACAACAATTGAAAGTCTTGGTTGTGAATCAAGCAAAGTTACTTGGAAGCCTTGGTGTGGCATTTCATCAAGCACTTGGAAGCCTTGTTGTGTTAACAAGCAATTGGAAGTCTTGTAGTGAAGCAAGCATTGGAAGTCTTGTTGTGGGGTATCGGCAAGCAAGAGAAGAGGTTAGATTAGATATCAATAGGGTTACAAGGCAAGGGTGTGGAATCTCTTGTAGGCTAACAAGAAGGGAGTCTTGTGAGGCATTTACTTGTAATTTGAGAAACTCTAATTCCTCATAGTGAAGAATCTCTCTTGGTTGAAGAGGGGACTGGAGTAGCTTTCAAGTGGATGAAAGTGAACCAGGATAAATCACTGTGTCGTATCTCTAAACTCTCTACTCTTTACATTCTTGTTATTAATTGTGTTCTTGATTGAAAACCTAGAAAAAGTGATTTTTCATAATTGATTGAATTGAATCTTAATTGTGCAAAATTGATTTAGGGAAAATCATTTTCATAACCTAGGTTAATCAATAAGAATATAGGTGTTAAGTGTTTCCGCTGAATCTCTGGTTATACTTGTGAATTGATTGATTTTCGTATTTGATTGAAAAGTGATTTTTCAATATACAGAGGCATTAATCGATTAGTTCATGTTATTAATCGATTAAGGCTAAAGAATTTTCAAGAAAATCATTTGTTTTAATCGTTTTGATTTGTTTCTTGCGAATATCTTTCAAGGTTTCTTAAACACCTATTCAACCCCCCCTTCTAGGTGTTCTCCTAGTGTCTCCTAGTTGTTTCAACCACCGATTGTAGGTTCCAACAATTCTTGTTCAAAACCTTTTGGCATTTATCAAAACATTCTTCATGGATCTTACAAACTTCACCTCCACTTAGGAAGGTCCCTCATGTGATTTGGGTTGATTTGTCCAAATCGGGCTTTAGCAGAAATCACCCTCGACTGGCCCAAAGAAACCAGAGTAAATAGAATTATTATGGTTTGCATAGAACCAACCCCCAATACGGGAAGCAAACCCGTATCCTTTGCAGGATCAAAGTTCTCCATAATAATTCCTAACATTTACTCTTGTCCTCATCAATCGCAAAGCGACGTGTGTTTTTCCCCTACACCTAACGTCCACCTTTTCACCATGCATGATCCAATATTCTAAGTGTTTCTCAATTGAATTTAAGACCCTCTTTGTCCTTTAGAAAAATGTCATTTAATTGGTTTAAACTCAATTGAGAAATACTTGGCCCTATTTAATGCATAACTATATGAATGTCATTTACAGTTTACTTATATACACTTCAATAATATTAATACAAACAATATCAATCAACAATCAGTCGACATACTCAGGTATGTCTCAGGGACTGTAATTTAAATCACCTTCCTAGGGTTCTTCACTTCCTGCTTTAACCATTCACAGAATCAGTTAATATAAACATACATTAATAATATAACACTAAAACTTAGGGTTCCTAACTATGCTCTACCCTCCTACCCATCAACCTAACCAATCAATAATATACCCAATTATAATTCTATTACTATAATTAAACTCTTCCTCTAATACTAGACCAAAGTACACCCCTTACCTTGAGGAGAGAGAAAGAGAATTGGGGATTTTGTTGGAGCTCTCACACGCAGCTCCAATCCAAGCTCCTAAGACTCCTACTCCTTATCCTTAAGCACATTCCAAACTCCTTTGCATGATTAGAGAGATTTATGGAGTGGATTGGGAAAGTTAGGGTTTGGGTTGGATTTGGGGTTTTTATGAAAAAGAGGGGAAATTGAAAATTGAGAGAGGGGAATGTATGAGGGAGTGATAGGGATGTGATTTGGGGTGTTTAATTTGATTTTCTATGGTGTGAACTTGAAGAAATCAAAAGCCCTAGGGGAGGAGAAGAGAGAATCGTGTGATAGGAGAGAGAAAAGTCTTGAGAAAAATGATTCAATTCAACGTGATTTTTGCTGATATAACAGGGGTTAATCGATTAACCCGATGGTTAATCGATTAACACTAATCGATTAACACTTGTTAATTTTTAAAGGATCACTCGATTAACTTGGTCTTAATCGATTAAGGCCGAAAGGTTCTATGAATTTAATCGATTAACCTATGCCCTACTCGATTAAGGCCTAAAGGTGCCATAAATTTAATCGATTAACTCACAGTGTTAATCGATTAACCTAATCAGTCCACTTATCCCTTTGAACTTCGAATCGCTCTAACTTCTTCGCTAACCGTCGGATCTTGCTCAAATTTTGAGGCGAGCATCCTAAGACACTTGTCTTCACATCCAACGGTGGAATTTGGGTTTCGAGCTATGGGTCTTTTATTCTTAATTTCCTAGAGTCTTATGCTCTTAAACCTTAAATAACCTTTCTAAATTGCACTCTTAATCTAACATTTTCCCTTCTCTACACTCTAAACCTATTCTAACTTATTTCTACTTCACACAAACCCACTCTTAGCTAAATACTACACTCTAAACACTTAGGCACACACTAATTCTAATACCAATTAACGTTTTCAACTGAAATCGAAACCTAAGAATGCTACGACACTTAGGGCAATTCTATTCACTAAGGCACTTAAACACTTAGTAAATTTTGGGATGTTACAATTCTCCCCCACTTATATGAATTTCGTCCCCGAAATTCGGCTCACTTTCAAAGGAGAGGGAAGATATGGAGCTATATGCTCGATTGAAGGAGAGATCTTAACCTAGTTCGGGATGGACACAACTTTGGGGAATTCACTCCCCCACTTAGGATACGACTCCGGTTGGGTTTCTATTACTATATCTACTTGATTGCTATTGAGACTTTTACCATAAAGTCCCACTTAGTTCCTTAAGGTTCAAAACATGAAGTTCGAAGCCTAGGGGCAATATCTGACAATACAGACCTACTTAGTCCTATATCCACACTATCTAACACTATTCAACAAAAATCTAGGCATCCAAACTTTCACAACACATATTCATACACAATACAGATAAAGACAATCAAAACACAAAACATTTATCATTTACAAAAGGAATCAATGTCACAAGATTATAATTTAAACATAAGTTAAAGGGAAAATCAAATACAAAAACAAAGCATCAAAGTATTATAATACATAAAAATTTTCATTTTAAAATCAAACATAAATTGAGTAAAAGAACATCATTCAAATTTAAATTAAACTTTATTAAAGAGTACATTTCTTAAAAGAAAAGCAAAACATCAATTCAACACAAGATCAAGTAAAAACAATCCATACACACCAAAAGGAGTTTTGCATTGAGGAGGAGAAAAGTGTTTGAAAAGTTTGCAGATAGCAAGACTCCCTTAGGATCACAGGGAATTATGATTGGCGTATGGATGAGAATAAGGTTTTGAAAGGAAATAGTTAAATGCATCGGCTTCCCAAAACAAATGTAAACATTCATTGAGAAACTTAAATAGTTGAATACTATATATATGTATCCATAGTAAAATTGGGAATATGTTTAAGACATGTAATGGAAAAATACATTTTTAATCATAGGTATAGAAAATAAGTTGTTGTTTTCCATTACAAGTTTATCACTTGTAAGGTTTTCTCCAAAAGGTTACTTTGGAAGATATACATACACTAGAGGAAGAGAGAGAAATTCTAAATTACCATGCGAGGAAACACAAGGCAATTTAACTTTGAAAATTTGATTTGATAACTAGTTAATAGAACTGATATAGTATTCTTTTAAAATTGCATTTAGTAGGAGGTAAAAATAATCTTAGTCAAAAATCAATTTGAAATAATAAACAAAAGACTTGAAAGAATTTGGAAGTTGGGGGACTACCCAAAATCATAAGAAAAGGTTCATGAAAACGTTTGGACTTAACATATAGTCCTAATAAGATTAAAATTGTAAATACATATATATATATAATTCCCGCGTTCAAAAACATTTTAAAAACCGCTTCCTACATGCAGATCTATATGCCTACACACCTATGCTTAAATTCTTGGACTCAACGAATCTAACCTAACTTCTATCACTCAGTCAATGGATGAAAACTATTGAGGTTTTACACTCAACCTAAGAGAACTCTACAATGCAAGACTCCAACTAGTACTACGCTCACTAGTCCTTCTAAGGTTTAAGGTTTCCTAATTGGTTCCTTAGGCTTAAAGATCGCGCAACTAAGACTTAACCTTAAGCTCTAGATAAAACTTCCTTATTGTTAACTAGACTTTGGTTCTACGAATTTTTATAATGAATGCTAAGACTAGAACTTGGACATTCACAAACTACATTCCATGGAAGAGTTAATAATGGTTTGAAAATGATTTGAAAATTGTTTGCACTTCCGGAATACAGTTTGTTCAATAACACAACGAATTCCTTGGAGTTCTATGTGAACTTAAAGGCATAAAGGATCAACATCCATTACTCTAGTTTGATTCTAAACTAGACTTTGGTTCTAGGGTAACTACATTACCTTTAACTTACCTCACTACCTTCGATTCACATTTTCCACTTCCACATTACAATGGAACTAATAAAGTACCAATTTCGGTGTAAAAGGTTTGGTACTTGGTGATAAAAGAGTTTTCAAAAATTTGCATTTTCTTTAAAATGAGTAAAAACACTCTATGCTTTTTGTAAATTCTTTTCATTTAAAACTTAAACGAAATCTTTGTTTAGGGAAATCATGTAGAGCACTTGTAAGTTTCAAATCATTTATATAGATTTTCAAAATCATTTCGCATTCATTTGAAATTGATTCTGAAGCTTGAGGATTCCTCTGACAAAGAAAGGAAGAATCCTCTATATTCGTCAAACTCAAATAAAAGGAACAGATTTACGGTCAAAAATTTAATGTCATTCACCTTTCCAAATTCTAGTGAATGCCTTTCCTTTTATTTTAGTTTGTAAGTTCGAATTGACTTATGTCGCTTTCATTGAATTCCTATCAATTGATAATCAGTGTAACTTAAAAATAAATCACACTATCATTTAATTAGTTAGGAATTCACATGGTGAATAAGATTTTCTTAAAATTTAGTGTTACGACATTCAATCAATTATCAGAGTGTGAATCAATTCCATACTTTGAAAAATATGAAAACATTATTGTACTTGACATTCGTTTTAAATCATAGTATTAATACTTTTCAAAATTAAAGTCTTGGAAAAATCTATTGCAAAACACTTTCATACCTTAAAATTCAGAGTACATTTATCACCAAAACATAATGTGGAAATGTAGAAGGCAATTAGGTTCTACTAAGACTACACTTAGTAATCACAGTTAAAGGCAACTACAATGGGTTAATACCTATTCACTTCCGCTGCGCACTCTGATGAAGAATGCTCGGGATGTAGAAACTAGACAACTTCTAGTACCGATCCTATACTTAGACTTAGAAAATAAATCCAACAATTATTTGGTTGGGTTCAAGGACTTTAACAATGTCATCTTCCGATGAATACAAAATACGAGGGATCCGTCTCGATTCTATATTGCATTGGAAACAAAATTGTTTTCGTGCTACTTGAGTTCCAATCAAATAAGAAAATGACTCATCTTCGATTCAAAAGGAGGCTTTGAAATTTCGTCTTAAAGCAAAATCTCAATTCCTTGTCATATTTAAAATAGACACAATTGACTCAAAACTAAGAGTCAGTCCTTCCCGTTGGGGTAGCAATTGCATGCTCTGTCCCGTTGGGAGTTTTCCTTTCCCTTAGTCTCTACTTTATGTCCATTTCTAAATACAACAAAGTTACACTTTGAAAGATTTAATTAGCCCACTTTAAATTGAAAATACACTGCTATGACTACTGAACTACGACTCACCCTACTAAACTATACTCATTCCCACTAATGATGCATGCATGAACACTATAGTGCACAACTTAATTGACTATCTACTAGTTACTCTCCTGTGGAGTAACTCTTTGGGAGTAGGAAAAATCCATACTCCGGGCCAAGGATTGCAACCATTGCTCTGATACCAACTGTAACATCCTACATTTTTATACTTTGAGAAAATACTTTAATTTAATATTTATTTCTGAAAATATTCGGGGTTTATAAAAATTTTGACAGAGTTTCCTTTATAAAATGGACTTTCCCCGAATAGAATTAAACCTGTCAGTCCAGAACAGTTTTCAAAATCAAATAAAAATAAAACTTCCAATTCCAAATGTTCAACATTAGGCCATACTTTAAAACTTATCAAAATAGGAATATACTTATAACTCTTCAAATATACAAAGCGCTTAAACAAAATAAAATCCTTATTTACAAATATATTTACAAAGTCTATTTATTACAAAATAACCCTATGAATGGTTGCTCAACCTCGTGACCCTTGGGTCACTAGCTCCAATATACTCTCTACTATGAGTATACCGTTCTCGGCCTTGATCCTTTCGTGCATGTCTCCTTGGTGTACCTAATATGTCCACTGTAAGGGTGAGTACTTTGAAATATAGATCAAAGAAAACGTTTAAAAACAGTAATAAATCATAAAGAGATATATTCAAACACAAACAATAACAATTATACAACTCACCATTCAATTAACAAGTAAGGCACAATAACACTATTCGGTCTAAGAACTATAAATATACGGATATAACACTTTAATATAATAATATAATGCACAATCACATGGTTATGCCCTGCTAACGTCACACTTAGGTGATTTAATCCTTGAATCCGATATTAAACATTTCATTTCAATTTAAACACTTTAACACTTTGATCGGATTCAAAGAATTAAAACATCTATACAATGCATTCACACTTTCCCTTTCACTTTCACACTTTAACTTTAACACTTAACACTTTTAACAATTGGGTACATTGTGCTTCACATTCTCCCCGCAGGAGGGTTCCTCACACAATGTACCTATACACTTTTAACACTTTAACTTTTCACACTTTAACTTTTAACACTTTTAACGATTGGGTACATTGTGCTTCACATTCTCCCCGCAGGAGGGTTCCTCACACAATGTACCTATAACACTTTCCCTTTCAATAACAATGATAAAACAACCACCTCACAACCCCCCTCCACTCTGGGGAAAAACCGACCAGTAGTAAGCATTTCTCAACCTCTAGTTGGGTGCTTCACCTCCACTTAGGAAGGTCCCTCGCTCACCCGCTTGCACAACACTTCACCTCCACTTAGGAAGGTCCCTCATGCGATTTGGGTTGATTTGTCCAAATCGGGCTTTAGCAGAAATTACCCTCGACTGGCCCAAAGAAACCAGAGTAAATAGAATTATTATGGTTTGCATAGAACCAACCCCCAATACGAGAAGCAAACCCGCATCCTTTGCAGGATCAAAGTTCTCCATAGTAATTCCTAACATTTAATCTTGTCCTCATCAATCGCAAAGCGACGTGTGTTTTTCCCCTACACCTAACGTCCACCTTTTCACCATGCATGATCCAATATTCTAAGTGTTTCTCAATTGAATTTAAGACCCTCTTTGTCCTTTAGAAAAATGTCATTTAATTGGTTTAAACTCAATTGAGAAATACTTGGCCCTATTTAATGCATAACTATATGAATGTCATTTACAGTTTACTTATATACACTTCAATAATATTAATACAAACAATATCAATCAACAATCAGTCGACATACTCAGGTATGTCTCAGGGACTGTAATTTAAATCACCTTCCTAGGGTTCTTCACTTCCTACTTTAACCATTCACAGAATCAGTTAATATAAACATACATTAATAATATAACACTAAAACTTAGGGTTCCTAACTATGCTCTACCCTCCTACCCATCAACCTAACCAATCAATAATATACCTAATTATAATTCTATTACTATAATTAAACCCTTCCTCTAATACTAGACCAAAGTACACCCCTTACCTTGAGGAGAGAAAAAGAGAATTGGGGATTTTGTTGGAGCTCCCACACCCAGCTCCAATCCAAGCTCCTAAGACTCCTACTCCTTATCCTTAAGCACATTCCAAACTCCTTTGCATGATTAGAGAGCTTTATGGAGTGGATTGGGAAAGTTAGGGTTTGGGTTGGATTTGGGGTTTTTATGAAAAACAGGGGAAATTGAAAATTGAGAGAGGGGAATGTATGAGGGAGTGATAGGGAAGTGATTTGGGGTGTTTAATTTGATTTTCTATGGTGGGAACTTGAAGAAATCAAAAGCCCTAGGGGAGGAGAAGAGAGAATCGTGTGAGAGGAGAGAGAAAAGTCTTGAGAAAAATGATTCAATTCAACGTGATTTTTGCTGATATAACAGGGGTTAATCGATTAACCCGATGGTTAATCGATTAACACTTGTTAATTTTTAAAGGATCACTCGATTAACTTGGTCTTAATCGATTAAGCCGAAAGGTGCTATGAATTTAATCGATTAACCTATGCCCTACTCGATAAGGCCGAAAGGTGCCATAAATTTAATCGATTAACTCACAGTGTTAATCGATTAACCTGATCAATCCACTTATCCCTTTGAACTTCGAATCGCTCTAACTTCTTCGCTAACCGTCGGATCTTGCTCAAATTTTGAGGCAAGCATCCTAACACACTTTTCTTCACATCCAACGGTGGAATTTGGGTTTAGAGCTATGGGTATTTTATTCTTAATTTCCTAGAGTCCTATGCTCTTAATCCTTAAATAACCTTTCTAAATTGCACTCTTAATCTAACATTTTCCCTTCTCTACACTCTAAACCTATTCTAACTTATTTCTACTTCACACAAACCCACTCTTAGCTAAATACTACACTCTAAACACTTAGGCACACACTAATTCTAATACCAATTAACGTTTTCAACTGAAATCGAAACCTAAGAATGCTACGACACTTAGGGCAATTCTATTCACTAAGGCACTTAAACACTTAGTAAATTTGGGGATGTTACAGTAGACACTCCCTAAGGTTTAGGGGGGACTGGACGTAGCTCTCAGTGGATAGAGAGTGAACCAGTATAATAATTCCCTGTGTCTATCTTTTATTTCTTTCGTTTATTTCTGTTATTTAATCTGTCTTCAGAACCTTAAGTTAGCAAATCATCCGCTTCTGTTCTTGGATTCGTTTTTGCGAAACCCCTCTTTTGAAAACTCTGTTTTCTGTCTGAATTGCCTCGTACTACTCGAGTAGTCTCTGAACTAATCGAGTAGTTCATCACTTTTTGGACAGAAAACTAATTTTGCTTCAAAACAGTAAGCGTATTATTTGTTAATATCAATTACATTAGAAAAGTTAATATCGTTACTTCAATTTACTATTCACCCCCCTCTAGTAAAGTGTTAGGCCGCTTGTTGGTTTCCAACATTGAGCTGTTCAGAAACTTGATCTAGTCTAGCATAAAGGCCACCTAGGTAGAGAGAGGATAATGGGAGCCTAATGACCTCCGAAAGCATACAAGCAAAGACGAAGATTGAGGGACTCACGGACTCCCATGGGGGCCCTGGAAAGACGTACCTGCTCAACCATAAAGCAATGAAGGCCGCTCGCTGAAGACGCTGATCCTCTATAGGCCCAGATTCAAATTTACCATCGTAAACATCACCAAAGAAATATCTTACCCAGTTGGCAAAAGTGTGCTTCAAGAAAACTTTCTTGCTTATCCTTTGGTTCTTGGGAACGAGGTTACCAGTATCCCTTACCCTCTTAGAACTATCAGACTCCATTCTATGTTGTAGCAGCCCACGTGAATATTTGGCACTATCTATGATGGCCGCTTTAAGTTCTTTGGCCATATCAAAAAACTTCTCTTCCACATCAGTAAAGGAAATGTCGCTTTCTCCAAAAGAGGGAAACCTTAGGAGAACAATCACGTCTTCTAGGGATGGAGAAAATTCACCCCATGAAATAACAAAAGTATGGGTAGCAGAACACGACCTCTGTACCAACATGTATAAGTCAGTACTCCTTTTGTTCCCACCCAGGCCTGGGGACGCTCTTATCGCCTCACCGATACCAGTCTGATTCAGAATAGTAACAAATCATGGTCTTTCTCAAATACTGCATCCACCCAATGCTGCCAACCACCAGTGGCTAAAACTCTCGTGTGAAGATGGATGTCAGACCAACGAAATTCGGCACGAAGCAAGCGGGAACATAACAAAAAGGGTCACAACATCCTATTGTCAGGATGAACGTCGGGTTTGGTTCTTAAATTGGCAGCAACATCAGAGAGGATGGTGGCCCCAGAGGGAGGACCAGCAAGAAGGTTGCTTGATTTAGGAGGGCTCTGGAAGGGAGGACGCGGTCGCGGGGTTTCCACCCACCGGCGGTAGCCATGTTCGACGGGATCTGAGCGTGGTGGAGGAAGTTCAAAGAAAATGGCACAAGAGATGGGTTGTGGAGAGGTCCCATCCTCCACAAGTGTCTCTTCCTCAAAAGCATTAGAGCTAGAATCTTCTCCAGAACTAGAGGCAGCATTCGATCTCACCATGACTGCCAAGGAAGGTTTTGGAACAGGAAAGAAAAATGGATTTCCAAAAGCTAGAGAAGGAGGAAGGTCTCTTATAAAGGAAGGAACGATTGGTGGTTTTGAACGTGAGGGAAGCATATTTAAGAAGAAAAGTAGTAGTTACTTCTCCACTTTCCCACTAAACACGATTATCGGAGCAACAGTGACACGTTTCAACAGGAGAGGGGGTCGTAGGGAGTAGGCGTGCAGAGGAGGGTTTTTGCATTTAGTGTAGGTTTACTCTTAAATGCAAAAAGGGGGCTAATGCTTGGGATGGGAAAATAATCACTTTGGACTTTAGCCCATCAAGGAAAAAATAAACAAAAAATAAAGGAAAAGGCCCAAAGAACTATTGGCTCACATCAGTACCAAAATCAAGAGCTTCATGTAACCAAACTAACAAGTGGTCTCCTCTGTGTAACTGAACCAGAGGGAAGGGGGCATACCCAGTCTCCAAACATCTTCTCCAGTAGAAGTTCAGAATGAGGAAACAGCGTCCCATGGGGAGGCACCTTTCTCCAACAAGCCATCAGTCTTGGGCCCAACACCCATCACCATTAGTCACCCCAAAATACCATAAATTGTAAACTCATCATTTCACTCTAAACCAAATAAAGAAGGTTGCCTAATCTCTCTATTTAAGCAAAGCAACAATGCAAAACCAGTGGATAATGGGTGATGAGTGGACGATTAACCAACAGATCAAGGAAGGGAAAAATGTGAAAGTCAAGTTAAGATGCAAGCATAAAAGAAAGCTTAGAGGGGAGAGCAAGGCAAGCAACCAAGAAAAAGAGAACCAAAAAACACTTAATCACAACGAGAAACACAACGACTCAGAGAGCTTGAGAGAGACAAGTTATAAAGGCGTCATGCAGCTTTCCTTTGCTCTATGTTTAATGTACGCTTACTTTGTGGCAAATGTTGAGTATCAGAGTTATAGAAATAATATCACGCAGCTAAAATAGAGTTAAGAAAAATAAGGAACTGACACAAATATTTTACGTGGAAACCCTTTCGGGAGAAAACCACGGGGCAAGTATAGAAGGTTTTCACTATGTGGGGAAATATTACAACCTCTCTCTAAATATAAGGAGAGAACAATAACACCTTCTCTTATACTAGGAGAATACAATTCTCTCTATATAAAAATATAGGAGAAACACTACAAATATTTTACACCGGGATGTATATATTTTGGATACCGGGGAATTGTGTGTTGCTATGGAATTTGGAGAAATGGGATGCAAAGAGATTTGGAAAATTGGGACAAAAGAAATGAGGAATTTAGGCCTCCTTTTATAGTGAACCCCAACTCCTCTCTGCCATTAATTTCTCCGTATTGCCAACTAACTGCCTCCCTCAAATATTCAACATGCCAGCTTTTCTTTCCTTTTGTTTTTTTTTTCTTTGGTGCTTGTTGTTTTGACATAGTCACAAAATGACTTTGCAACATGCTGGCCAACAGCAAATACCCCATTTCTTGTATTCTTTCTCAAGCACATAATAAAAGAGGCCATTATTTTACTAAGTTTATGAACTCATTCTCATTTTCAATATTTGATTTAGTTTTGCATTTTCCTAACAAAAACAGATGCAAATCAATATAGATGTAATAAAACATCAACAAGTGGTTCGACAATTCAAATAAGCTTCTAGCGTCTTTCTTGCGATGATGTTAAAGATGATGATAAATCAATGCATGTGGATTGAAGTAGAAAGATTAGAAACCAATCAAGAGATATCGGGTTTAATATATATATATATATATATATATATATATGGGGAATGCTAACATCCTCCAATGTGTGGAGGATTTTAGCAATGTCCACCTAAATATTTGGATAAAATTACCCTCCATCTTTTAACTTGGATAGGTTAATTTTTAAGAGTATTTATGTAATTTGGGTTTAGGGTTTAGGGTTTAGGGAGAGTTTAGGGTTTAGGGTCTTAGGGTTTAGGGAGGGTTTAGGGTCTTAGGGTTTAGGGTCTAGGGTCTTAGGGTTTAGTGCCGGCGGCGGTGGTCAACGGCGGCGGTCGACGCCGACGGCGGCGGCGGTCCACGCCGGCGGCGGCGGCGGTCCACGCCGGCGGTCAACGCCGGTCAACGCTGGCGGTGTTGGTCAACGGCGGTCAATGGTGGTCAACGGATGGTGGGGGATGATTTTCTTTTTCTTTTTTTAAATTAATTAATAATCTAATTACATAAACACCCTTAAAAAAATAAGTTACTCATGTTATAAATGAAAGGGTAATTTTGTCCAAATATTTTGATGGACATTGCTAAAATCCTCCAACATTGGTGGATGTTAGCAGCCCCCTATATGTATTCATGTATGTACGTAAAAACATAATTGTCGTATGATAACATTTTAAGATATTAATCTCTTATCAATTCTGTAATAATATAGTCTAAAAAAATGATAAAATAGGCTATCTTATATGATACATTGATACTTAAAGACAATGATAAATCTTGACTAAAAATTTAGGAGATTAAGTTAGATTTAATAGAAATATTATAGTACAGTCAAAATTCACATTTGATATAAAAAAAAATATGATAATTTTTTTTTTGAATTTTAAATATATTAATTTGCATTACTTTAAATTAAAAAATGCTTTGTCTGGGTAGTATGTGATGCCTCAAATAAACTTGATATCCCAAGTTTCAATCCTAGTTTATACATTGTTGATAATCTTTGACTTTTTTAAAGAAAAAAAAAATAGTGAATAACAACGCAAGTAAAAGTTTGTGATCAGTGGGACTGGAACGCTTGATCTATTAAATTTAGAACATGAGCACCAACCAATAGGGCAGCAAATAACTGTTGATATGTGATATTGAGGTGGCAGCAGGTGCTCCCACCTGCTTCCATTAAGCTCCGTCCAGAACTTAAATGCAGGCAAAAATGCTGTAATATTAGCTAGCAAACTGAGTCTGCTCCTCTCTTATACCTTTTATAATTTCCTATATTCTTCGTCCAATTTTTTCCTTTTATCTATTTATGATTTTAATTTTCTATCTTGATCATTGGGGATGAAGGTTTATAACTTGAACTTTTGTGTGTTGGAGGCATATGAATGAAGTTTCAAAATCCACATGATCATATAGCCACATAAACAAGATATTACGTTTACTGGGATAATGGCTCTGTATGGTTGATCGCTGACTACTTAGCTTATCTTTGTTGTTGCCATGATTATGATACCAAGGAGCTAAGGTTGTGATAAGGGTGTTGTTCTTCTGGATTAACAGCTCAAGTTTATCATAGCTAAATATTATTAAATCCTTGATAAGGAGTTTATTGGTATGATGACTAGAAATCTGTGGTACTCTATGGCTATCTCTCGTGTACTTGTTCTAATTATTCTTCAGAACTCACTGATAGCATCGTTATCTGATTCTGGACCTGGCACTAAAAGAGACTGGAAAACATTGCAAGGTGTGTTCCTAATTTTGCTTCCATTTAGTCTTCTACTCCCCCTCCCTTGATATAAGTCGCTTTTATCTAATTCACACATATTAAGAAAAGTAATTATTACTCTTAAATTTATGAAAAAATATGTTGTCATTTCAAAGTTACCCCTATTTAAAACTTTACAACTCTTTCATTTCTTTCTCTATTGTAATTATTATTCTATCACCCCTATGTAATTATGAGAGGTGTATTTGGAATAAACTCTTTAATGCTACTTAGATATTCCAAAACGACTTATAAAAAGGGACAAGAAATCTACCAAAATGGTGCCTATATTAAGGGACAGAGGGAGTAATACTTCCCATGCACTATGGTTTTTTAGAGAGTCATAGGCTAGAGTTGGTTATTTGATATTTTTTTGGCAAAATTGTTCGTATGGTCCTCTAAGTTATTTATTTGTTCCAATCTGGTCCCCTAAGTCATTTTCGTTTCAAAATGGTCCCCTAACTCATGTAACATTAGCATCGTTAATCATTTCCGTCCATTACCTCCTAACATCGTCTATTTAAGTTGACGTGACAGCCAGAGTGCCCAATGTAAGCGATCCACGTGTACCCTCCACATATTACATTAAAAGTTTTAAATAGTGGAGTCAAACGACGTCGTTTTGATACTTAAAACCACTCACTTCATCTTCTCCTTTCTTCCATGAGAAGTCGTTGTGAGTTAAGAGAGAAAAATACTAAACTTTAGAGGGAAAACAGAGGGTTGCTAAGGCATGTGCCAAGAGAGAACAAACTGCAACATTATCGTTGATTATGAGCGCGATAAGGAGTTCGTTCATGGACGGAAAGGACTAACGGTGATAATGTTACATGAGTTAGGGGACCACTTTCAAACGAAAAAGACTTAGGGGACCAGATTGGAACAAAAAAATAACTTAGGAGACCAAACGAGTAGTTTGAGCCTTGTTCTAATTTTATTTTTTGAAAGAGTCTTCTTCTAATTAACTATGTATTGTTTCAAACTTTCGATTTGATATAAGTCTTAGTTATGGCATTGCAATGATCACAACAATGTAAATTTTGAAGTCATCAACTTTTCTATCTAAAAGAAAATGACAAGTAAACCATGTTATTATATTACTCAATAGATACAAAATTTAAGTTTAAATAAGTTAATATTCCCTCAAAATGTAATATATTTGGTTTTAGTCTCCAAATTTTTTTTTTAGTTTGGGTCCTAATAAATGTAATAGTCTTTAATGTGGTCCATGCCCATACTAAAAAAAGGCTTAAATATGTCAAGGGTTCTTGTAGTTTGGACCTCTTTTGTCAGGTAGCTCTGTTTTTTTTAATGAAATTACCCCTAAACTATTTTCCGGTTTGAAATATATCTCTCCATGCCATTTCCGGCCACCGGTGCTGACGTGGATGACTGGAAAATTATGTCATCCATTCGTTTTTTGACACGTGGATATTATTCTTTTTTTAAAAAAATTTAAAATTAAGTTTTTTTATTTAAAATAAATAATTTATATTAAAAGATTATATAAAATTATTAAAAAAGAAAAGAAATGAAGACAAATCTAGTTCGAGGAAGATCTTTAATTTTTAATTTAAAAAAAAAAATAATATCCACGTGTCAAAAAACGAGTGGATGACATGATTTTCGAGTCATCCACGTCAGCACACATAACCGGAAATGGCATGGAGGGGTATATTTCAAACCGGAGAATAGTTTAGGGGTAATTTCATTCTAAAAAAAGAACGAGTACCTCACAAAAGAGACCCAAACTACAAGGACCCCTTACATATTTAAGCCTTTTGAGTTAAGATATGAAATTTGGTCCTCCTTTTCATATATATATATATATATATATATATATATGTATATATATATATATATATATATATATATATATATATATTTGTGTTAAGGTTATACACGAGTTTTAAGAAATGATTAACTGATCTAAGAATTTGCGATATTTTAACTATAATATCCTATGTTATCATTATTGAAGAGAGACAAATATTGAAAGTGAAAAAGAGATTGTGATAAATAAAGGTATAGTTGGATAAAATAACATTATTTATGCATTGAGTTTGTAAAAGAACAAAATATATATATATATATATATATATATATATATATATATATATATGAAAATAAGACAAAAATTTTATGAATATGAATTGGAGGGAGTATTTCAAAGTCTCATTTGATTTGCTATGCAGGATCTTCCCCACTAGGCATAGCACGCGGCGGATTTTCAGGGATATTTCCAGATTCAAGCTTACCTGCCTATTCATTGGCATTAAACACTAGTGGCCCAAATGCCATTCTATGGTGTGACGTGCAACTGACAAAGGATGGAGCTGGGATTTGTTTTCCACAGCTCAAGTTGGACAATGCCACTGACATTTCCATTGTTTATCCAGGCAAAGCAAGGGATTATTTAGTTAATGAGGTTCCTACTAGGGGCTGGTTCTCTGTGGATTATGACTTGAATCAACTGAAAAATGTCTCTCGTGAGTTGAATCTATCTCTAGACCTGATCATTTTGTTTCTATAACCAGATAGTGCATTCATGCTTGGATTAACTTTAAATAGAAACTATATTCTTAAAAGATTAGAAAACAAGCTGATATTGACTTTGAATTTGAAGTTGAGGTTATGTTGTATTTATAACAAATATAGGCAATTGCAGAAAGGCACAACTACTGTGATTGCAATTGTAGTCGCGACGCAATTGTGGAGACTACCAAAACCGCAGTATTGCAGAGATAATTTTGGTTGTGGACCACAGTTTAAAACCTTTTTGACATTGTTTTCTTAAGTACAAAGCTATTTCTTGGTGCTTGCCTTTGATAACAGCACAGTGATGGCAAACTGTTCCACTTCTTTTGCCCTTTTTTGCTATGATATATGTTTGAAGCCTTGTACTTGCTGATAACTTTCTTTTTATCGTGACAGTTGTTCAGGGAGTGTACTCTCGAACTAATAAGTTTGATGGAAGTAAATTTCGCATTCTCACTGTAGAAGCTGTAGCTGAATTAGCACAATCATCATCAGCAGGACTGTGGTTGAATGTTCAGGTAAATGGAAGAATATTTGTTTCTTTGTCCTAATACTAGGCTACAATTCTTTTGTTTAAAGTAGGTCCTTATAACTTGGGGAATAGGGAGGTATCTAAATTTTAATCCATATTGTTGACTCAATGTATTTCAAATACAATGCAGCATGAAACATTCTTCAAGCAACAAAATTTGAGTACAGAAAGTTTTCTTCTTTCTCTATCTAACAAAGGAGTGTCCGTCAGTTACATCTCGTCACCTGACGTGAATTTCCTAAGAAGAGTGCGATCAAACTTCAGTCCAGAAGCTACCAAACTAATATTCAGGATTCTAGAGCAGAATAAAACAGATCCTTCAACCAATCAGACTTACGGTTCTCTCCTAAAAAATCTCCAGTTTATCATGACTTTTGCTTCTGGAATTCTTGTTCCGAAGGGATATATATGGCCTGTAGACACAGACCTTTATCTACAACCGTATACCTCTCTTGTCTTAGATGCTCATGAACAAGGACTTCAAGTTTTTGTTTCACAACTTACTAATGATATTCCATTTAGCTACAATTTCAGTTACGATCCTGTTGCTGAGTGCTTGTCTTTCATTGACAATGGTGCCTTCTCCGTTGATGGTTTGGTGTCTGACTTCCCAGTAACTCCATCTGCAGCTATAAGTATGCTTTGTTTCCCCTATATAGAGATGGACCTTCAGGACTAGTGTGTATTATGGTCACTTTATTGAAAAGAAGTTTCAAATTGTTGTATAATTATCTTTTTTAAAGGTTACAATGCCCTCTATTGAGGTTTGGTACTTTGGTTTAATTACATTTGGCACCCCTCTTGTTTTTGAAGTTACACCGGCTTCCCTTGAGGTTTATCTCAGTACAATTCACCCTTAACAATCATATGATAACATCCATGCAACTATGGAGTATGGAAGAATAAGACATGCTAGAGATGAATATTTATGTAATCTGTTGAGGCTTAATTGCCTTTAACTTTCTTTTTACCCTGTGAATCAGGAATTACAATCTAGAGTGTTTTATGGTTTCTGATATTAATTAGCATCCCATTCCGATTCTGAAATCCCTTCTTCTACTGTAGATTGCTTTTCTGGACTAGGGGAAAATGCCACGGAACAAGGTATTATATAGTTGTTCTTCCTATTGATATATTTAATTTGTTTAAAGCTTGATAGTATGTCATAGGGTGTCTAACAATGTGATTGAATTATGAGGAAAGCCTAATATTTAAATCATCTTTATTGACTTGTTCCTGCTTCTTTCATATTTTTCATCATAAAGTGGATATTTTGGTTATCTCAAAATATGGAGCAAGTGGAGACTATCCTGCTTGTACAGACATTGCATATAATCAAGCTAAATCAGATGGAGCAGATGTACTTGACTGCCCTGTTCAAATGTCTAAGGATGGAATACCCTTCTGCTTAAGCTCCATAGATCTTTTAGAGAGCACAACAGTTGCTGATTCAAAATTTAAAAACCTTGCAACAAGTATTCCAGAGATTAAATATGGCAGTGGCATATATACATTCAGTTTGACCTGGAATGAGATAAAAACTTTGACTCGTAAGTTGAATGATGTTCTTTGTTGCTTGTTCTTTAGGTGTGATATGGTCTAGCCCTTTTCCTTATTTTTCTTTCCTTAGGGGGCACCAATGGAACCCTTCCTTAGATGTCTTATATGAACAAACATTGTCAATGGTTGTCCAACAGTTGTCAAGAATGAATGTACGAATAATTTTTACGTACAATGATGTAGCAAATGAACTTATTAAGAAGGCAATCATGAGAGAAACAAATATATAAGTTGAAATGTTCATTTAAAAACACTTAATAAATTCTTGTTGTTGCTTCTGATGTGTTCTGTAAAGTATTATAAAGCTTGAATCCTTGACTGAGATATACTGATGGAATTGAGAGAGTTAAGAAATTTAAAATGTTTCTTTAGGTATGCGCTTTTTAAATGCTAGAAAGACTTAGCTTGCCATTTGCGTATCCCATGCAGTTTAAGTTTTTTAAAAAATACAGCAAAACTAGAAATTAACCATCAAATATTCTATTCTTTATGTTTTTTTGGCAGCCGCTATATTGAACCCTTACGAGAAATACATCTTGTTCCGGAATCCGAAATTCAAAAATTCAGGCAAACTTTTAACCTTGTCTGACTTTTTGTCCTTGGCCAAAGGCTCTGACATCTTGATCAGCATAGAGGTAATTTCTTCCAGGCACTCTAGTTCTATGTTTTTGGTTCAGGATTCAATCAAGTATGAGCTATTGATTCTTATTGGTTATTACTTATTACCATGCATCTTATAAATTATATCAATGATCATATGACAAATAATTTTTAAGAGAGAGAAAAGTAGATGGGGTTAGAGTCTTAAATGTTATATGGTGCTTGTTCTTTAGTTGCTTCATAAGTTCATATATCTTTAATTCTTGAAAACTTCACGTGAATTTCTCATATATTTATTTCTTGACTTCTTCTAGCCACGTTTATTTGGAATACGCATAAACATAACTGATTGGAACCTAGACTATGTTGTATTTAATTATTATCAAGAATGAATGGTTTGCTGCTCAACAATATAATGGATGATTTCCACCTAGACAATTTATGATATGTTAATGACATTTTCATTTTGGTTTCCTGGTACTAGAATGCTGCTTACTTAGTGCAGAAGCAGGGACTAAGTGTGACCAGTGCAGTCCTTGATGCATTACGCAACGCAGGTTACGATAAACCAGGATCCAATAAGGTTATGATTCAATCCACTCATAGCTCTGTACTGAAGATATTCAAGGATAAATCCAAATATGAAAGGGTATACAAAGTCGATGAGAATATTGGCGATGCTCTTGATTCAACTGTTGAGGACATCAAGACATTTGCTGATTCGGTCGTGATTGGAAAGGCATCTGTGTTTCCTGAAACTTCAGCCTTTGTAGTTAACTCTACAAACACTATAACAAGGCTACAATCATTTAACCTCCCAGTTTATGTAGAAACTTTCAGCAATGAATTTGTATCTCAAGCATGGGATTACTACTCAGATGCATTTGTTGAGATACATTCATATGTTATTGGAGCCAAAGTTAAGGGCATTATTACCGACTTCCCTAAAACAGCTGATAGATACAGAAGTAAGTGGAAACTTCTATCTAAAACTTTGCTACTGGAACAAGGTTTCTGGATGATTGACATCACATAGTACTTATTTTGTGTTTGGTATAACTTGAAAGCATGAGTTCATGATGCTAATTTAATTATTTATACTATGGTGGCAAACACCGCATAGTGCAAAGTGCAAACTGATTGCCATGTGCTGCAAAGTTTTGTCTAGTCTGCCTCTGGGTTTCTTCTTCATTCATGAATATTGCCACCATATATAGTTATAAAATTATTATTGTTTTATATTTTTTGACTACTTGCCAGCATGTTTATTGGTTAAGCTATTAAAATACAATTGCTGTGGGAGAATCTTTTTTTGAACATTTGATTTTTTACATCTCATATTTGTTAGTATAGCAAATTATTACGAGAATTTGAACACTGTAATAGGTATTAGCTGATTATCAAATCTAGTTGAACAATAGAAGTAATGGAATTAGAATACTATTGCCACTTAACAAGTTTTTAAGGGTCTTATTTACTTTTTATCTGATTTGATTATTTTTGAGGCTAACAGGAAAAGTTATGTGAAAAACTGTGTTCTTGTATGAAGAAGCTATTTAGTCCTCATTCCTTACTTAATATTTGTCATACTTATTACAGAGAACAGGTGTCTAAAGCAAGGCAACAAAGCACCTTACATGAGCCTAGTTGAACCTGGCAAACTTTTAAAACAAGTTAATATAGAGTACCTTCCACCACCAGCCCCTCCACTACCAGTATTGATTGATAGCAATGTGACGGAGGCACCTTTGCCTTCTGTGTCTGGACAAATTCAAAGCGTCGGTACTACTCATGGATTAAAAGCACTAGCTTCAGCTCCCATCACAACTTAATGGAAAGTAAATAAGAAAATCTAGTGCTAGTGTGACATCCATGCCATGACCTTGTAAGCAACATAGTTAGAATTAAAGGAATTTTTTTCAACAACTATTGTATCGAACATTACATTTATTATGACCTGTACGATGTGATGATCAGTTTATTGATTTCTCATTACCAGTTATAAATCTTTGGACGGTGGAAATCATTCTCAACGCCTCCATCATGAAATGTTAAATTAATTTTAGGCTTATTTATGTTTTTGGTACTTGAAAGTTTAGCGTGTTTTGATTTTAGTCCCTATAAGTTTTTGACCTGGACGAATCCTTAATTTTTCAAACATTTTGGTTTTGATCCACTCCATTATGAAATAATTGCAATAGCCGGTTGAGGTTTTCACGGAACGAACACTTGTTTTGCCAAAACTATTTATGTTCTCATACACCGATTTCCTTTCCAAGATCCTTAGGACCAGATGAAACACTTGCGAGTGTCGGATATTCTTAAAGGAAATTGAACACGAAATGTGTTTGTTCAGTAAATAACCAAAAGTTGCAAAGGAATAAAAGGTGATTCAAGTTGTCTTGAGAATATCACACGTCCTATATCACAACGCATATGACAGGTCATCATTAGAGTCAATCGAAAAGGAAAGATTTTCTTGAGGGCATAATTAAAACCCCTCAAACGTTACTTGGGTGCTGACTTCAGGATAGGCACAAAAGTAATTGTTTTGTTATCAAACCAAAACGGCTAGGGATGGCAACGGGGCGGGGAACGTTCGGGGAGACCTTTCCCATTCCCCATCCTCGGGTCTCATTTGCCCCCCATCCCCATCCCCATTCCCCATGTCGGGCGTTGATTAACCCCCATCCTCATTCCCCACCACCCCACGGGTCCCCACAGGGAACCTAACTTCAATTTAACCTGTTATAAAATTCACAACGTCAAATAACATTTTTAAACTCGTACACTACAGAAAAATAATCGTTAAAATTCAAGAGATTCAATTTAAAAAATCGTTAAAATAATCGTTAATAATGATAATTTTAATAATATATGTAACATCCCAAACTTTATTTTAAATTAGATTAATAATTAAAAGCCTTAGAAAAATTGGAAAAGTGACTTAATGAATTTTGCTAGATATGTGAGTAGTAATTATGAGTCCTAGGGGCTGTATAGAAGGCATTTATGGCTTTGGGCAAAGTCATATAAGCGAAATCGGGAGTTAAATCGGCGTTTTCGATGTTAGAAATCGACCGAAAAGAGAAAATTAGAAATTTATTATAGGAAGCTAAGAAAATAAATTCCACCGTTGGATGTGAATTTTATGGGGTAAAGAAGCATGTCTAAAAATTTGGACCCGATCCGACGGTTAACGAAAAAGTTACGGCGAATCGAAGATTTTGAACACTGGTGCACGCCCAGGCGGGTGCACTGTTCATGGTGCACCAATCCAGTGAAAAACCCGCCCAGGCTAGCCAGCCGTGCGCCCAGGCGAGCCAAAATCCGCACCAGCCGCCCCAGTTGCATATTGGCGCACCAGAAATCCCCACCTGGCGCACCATTCTCCTTTCTGGCGCATCAGCCATGCACCAGCTTGGTGCTGGTGCTGAATCTCCCGCCCAGGCGAGGCACCAGCTCGCCCAGGCGCGCCCCAGGCGCATCAGACGCATCAGACTCACGATTTGGCGCGCCAATTTCCACCCCTGACCGCACCAGCCCACGCACCACGCACCAGCAACACAGGCTGGTGCAGATCCCGCGCTCAGGCGCGACTGAACCCCGCTCAGGCGTGCGCGACACCAGATCAGATCTGGTGCGTTGGTTTCAGTTTGGGCACCAAGTTGCCCAGCCCCAGCCGTCCGATTCACTTTGTCTTGGCATAAAACAAATTACAACAACAACAACACCACATTTCCTCCATCATCAACATCATCTCTTCCTCCTCCTCTTCCATCATCCTCCTCATTCTTCCATTCTCTCCACCCTTCTCTCCTCCTTGGTCCAAGAAGCACAAACCAACATCAATCACATAAATCCCAAGAATCAAACCAAGCAACCATCATACTCACCATTCTACCAAGAACCCAACTCCATCACACACCCATCAACATCCCACCATAAACACATTGTATTGGGCACCTCAAACCCAAACCCACCAAACTCCATCAAGCTTTTCACCATGAAGATGGGTTAAAGCTTCATCCTCTTTCTCCCTTGGACCTCACGAGTTACTCCCTCCTTCCATTCTCTTTGGCTTTTCAATTTTCCACCACTAATTGGGTAAGCTAGCTTTATATCATGAATTAATTTCCTTTCCATTCCAACTTTCCTTAGTTCATAGAAATTGAGTTTAAGTCCTTAGGGTTCTTGCACTCATGAATGTATAGGACTTTATTTCATGCTTCCAACTCAAAACCAAGTCAAGGACAAGGAACTCACATACCAAGGATCAAGGAGCTAGAGCTTGAATTCATCATCACCTCTTAAGATGTAAGAGGGTTTGTATTACCTTAGCTTAGGAAGTGGATTCTCTTTAGTTATAGTGATGGCTAGGGGTAGAGAGGGAGTGTAGCATAAAACCTTAGGGTATTTGACAATAAAAATCAAGGAAATAATTGATGGAGAATAAAAAGAATAATTAGTGTAAATTGGTGAGAACAAATGTATAAATGAAAATAAAGGAAATAATTAATGAAGGATAGGAGGAGTAATTAGTGAAATTTGTGAGAGCAAATATATAAATGACCATGGATAGAAAGGGAATGATGGACTAAGTAGATATATAATTTGAGGGTAATGAGAGTAACTAGTTGATGAATCATAAGGAAAATTATAAAGGAAATTAAGAGTGGATAATGGAGCGAAAATAATTAGAGACTCGGGATAAGCTTGAAAAGATATGGAGGTTGTGAAAGGAATGAAACATTATATTGATGGGATAACCATGAGATAGGTAAAGAAAAGGGAAAGTAATGATGGACTGGTTCTAATTCGGAAAGATGACGGGATAAATGCATGGAAAGTATAGAAGAATGTATGTTAAGAGGAATCGATAAATGAATACTAGAGTAAAATGTTGATTTAATGCTAAGTAAATAATGTGAGTGATAAATGTGTGTAAAAAGGGGATTAATAACGATAAGGGCATTTGTGGCTAAAATGGACTATGAGTGCTAAAGTGTGCAATGAATTGAATAGAAATTATATAGGGAATGAGATGAAAGTGAGTGAATACTTGAACAATGGAATTATATGGTTAATGTGAGAAGGACCCACCTATTGAGGTGTGAATATAGGAATGTGAAAGGGTGAATTTATGATGTGAATAATGATTAATGTATAATGACCCTCCCAAACGGAGTGAGAATGTGATAATGTTTATGAATGACCCTTCCTATGGAAGTGGAAATATGTATAGTGTATATAATGGACCCTCCATAGCGGAGCGTGTATATAATGGACCCTCCATAGCGGAGCGTGTATATAATGGACCCTCCATACGGAGCGTGTATATAATGGACCCTCCATAGCGGAGCGTGATTGATGGACCCTCCATATAGGAGTGGATATGTATATGATATGGACCCTCCCTATGGGAGCGTGATAATGTATATGATGGACCCGCCTATATGGCGTGAGTAGATGTGATTAGAACCCGCCCTTGCGGTGTGTGAATAAATGGAAAATAATACCCACCGAAAGGTGTGGGAATGAATGGAAAGTATTGGAAAGACTTGAAAAGCATAGGGAAAGTACGTAACTGAAATTACAAGAAAATGTTGAGTCGGATAAAAAGGAAAGTGAAGTAGTATGTGATTTTGATAGTATGGAGTAGGGTAGGTCCTTGGTTTATTACTATGCTTTTGTAGAAGCTATATTTCTATGTTCTGTGTAATGCTACCCTTCTTGATATATTTTTACAGGTATAGAAGCGGAGCATGCACTAGCCGTGGCCGAGCAGGGACACACTCCACAACGTGGAGTGTGAATATTAGGGGTGTGATAGTATATGGATCCGAAAACTGAACTTTGGCTTTTGATGTAAATAAATATGATGTATTATCTTTTGAGGAGATCAAACTATTTTATAACTTGATTATTATTATTTTGGAAATGATGTACTTGAATGTATTGAACTGAATTGTGATTTGCCCTGTTGGCATACTACTGATTATGTAACAATGTTAAACAGGTTTTCAAGGAGTACTCTTATTTTTGGATTGTCCATAAAACAAAGGAAACTCTGTCTGATTTGACAGAGATTTTTATAAGCTAAAATGATTTTAAAAAGGAATTTTCAAGTCGCTAATTAAATCGGGGTAATTAGAGTATTAATTAAGATAGGGTGTTACACTTATGGTATCAGAGCAGTTTTTCCTCGGCCCTTGGAGTTAATCATTACTCCAGTGGTTACTCACCGAGCGAGTAATCGATAATTATAGTTTAGAGTCTAGAGTCTATTGATAGGATGTTTATACTATTAATTATGCTATTAAGCATTAACTGTCGGCCTTATGCATGACTAAACAGAATGACTGATAGACGGGTCGATAATGACGGGATCCGTGCTATTCTGGAACATCTGGTACAGATGCAACAGGATCAGGCTGCTAATATGGCGCAAATGCACCATAACCAGGGAGAGAACATATAGCAGCAGCCGCAGCAGCAGCAGCAACAGCAACAGTTGCAGCAATGAATCCTCAACCCCCAGCTCCAGTTGCTATTGACTGGTTAGCACGATTCAGGAAGAATGAACCGTTAAAGTTCGAAGGAGGGTTCAATCCCGATGGGGCTCAACTGTGGTTGCAAGAGATTGAAAAGATCCTAAATACTATGGCACCACCGGAGGAACAAAAGGTTCTGCTGGCACAATACATGTTGACTAGTGAAGCTGAACACTGGTGGCAACAGACGTGAAGGGGTTTAGAAGCAGGACATCAGGCAATTACTTGGGATCTTTTTAAGATCCGATTTCTGGAAAAGTATTTTCCTGAGGATGTCCGCAGAGAAAAGGAGATCGCCTTTCTACAGCTAGTGCAAGGGGATCTGAGCGTCGGGGAGTATGCTGCTAAGTTTGAAGATCTAATCCGATATGCCGGAAGCTACAGGGACGCTGATGAAAGGACTAAATGCATCAAATTCGAGACAGGACTTCGTTCGGAGATTAAGATGGCCTTTGAGTATCAGAACATTGCAAATCTGTCCCAACTGGTTAATATGACCAGTACTTATGAAAAGAGTAGGAAGCACAGGGCGAAAGAGAAAGTTAAGAGTGGGCAGAAGGCAGGAGGTTCAAACAGAAATGATGGGCCAACTCAAAGATCAAGCCCTTATGTTGTTCCCCACAACAAGGCAGCTGTCCCAAGAATTATGGGCAAGAGTGAGACTGCTGTGGACACTCCTCCATCATGCCCACGTTGTGGAAAGCAACACAGTGGAGAGTGCTGGTTCTGGAACCAAACTAGAAGAAGTTTTAGTTGTTTTGTGTGCGGACAACCCGGACACTATGCTGCCAATTGTCCCAAGAATACTATGAAGAAAGAGGTGAATACAGCTAGAGCCCATCCAGTAGGTGCAAGACGATCTATCCAGAGAGGAAAGGTACTCACTTCGGAAAGGAAGGGAGTGGGAAATGCAGGCAAGCCGAACTGAGGTAAACGCTGAGTCTTTGATACTCCCTGGGAGATGATGTTTAATTATCGAGTCACATGCTTATATGTTTCCCTTAATTACATGAATGGAAATGAAGTTGCTCCAAATTAGAAATCCCCTGTGAGTCTTAGGTGTTGATCTTTAATGATCAGGAACCTCTTTAGTGAAAGCTTAGAAAAGCATGTGCTATTTAGAGCCTTGATCCCTAATCTCTGAATAAAGAGTTATGTAACTTAAGAAAAACGCATAGACGCAACTACACTTATTAGGAAGAAATCAGAAAGAATAAAGTGCTAAGTTTTTGAATGCCGAATAGAAAGTAATCAAACTCCGTGATAATGTCGTTGTTTAATAGAATGTAAGATTGGAACTGACCACTCTGATCCTACATCTGTTAAATGATGATGCTATCAGCAAAACCGCCGATGATGTGCTGTTAACGGACGTAAGATTGGGGTTGGTCGCCTCGATTTTTGCATCTATTAACGGACGATGTCATGGCAACTTTCTTAATAAAGTGAGAAATTAATTGCGATAGGAATTCTGCAAATACAAGATCCATTAGTGGGATAAACGCTAGCTTGAACGGTATTCTTTCCAAAATTCCTTACGCCTAATCGAGTACAAGGACTTAAGGGCATACGGATACGAAGGGGTACGCCTATAGTAAGTGGGGGAGAGCTTAATTATGAAACTTTAAAGATCCTTGTTGGGGTAACCACGGAGCGAAGTGTAGACAAGCAGGAGCGACGGAATTAAGGAATATAATTGTAAAAAATTTTCAATGGGATGGTTCTCCAATTGAAGGAATTGAACGGAATTTCGGGGACGAAATTCTAATAAGTGGGGGAGAATTGTAACATCCCAAACTTTATTTTAAATTAGATTAATAATTAAAAGCCTTAGAAAAATTGGAAAAGTGACTTAATGAATTTTGCTAGATATGTGAGTAGTAATTATGAGTCCTAGGGGCTGTATAGAAGGCATTTATGGCTTTGGGCAAAGTCATATAAGCGAAATCGGGAGTTAAATCGGCGTTTTCGATGTTAGAAATCGACCGAAAAGAGAAAATTAGAAATTTATGATAGGAAGCTAAGAAAATAAATTCCACCGTTGGATGTGAAGTTTATGGGGTAAAGAAGCATGTCTAAAAATTTGGACCCGATCCGACGGTTAACGAAAAAGTTACGGCGAATCGAAGATTTTGAACACTGGTGCACGCCCAGGCGCACCGGTGCACGCCCAGGCGGGTGCACTGTTCATGGTGCACCAATCCAGTGAAAAACCCGCCCAGGCCAGCCAGCCGTGCGCCCAGGCCAGCCAAAATCTGCACCAGCCGCACCAGTTGCATATTGGCGCACCAGAAATCCCCACCTGGCGCACCATTCTCCTTTCTGGTGCATCAGCCATGCACCAGCTTGGTGCTGGTGCTGAATCTCCCGCCCAGGCGAGGCACCAGCTCGCCCAGGCGCGCCCCAGGCGCATCAGACGCATCAGACTCACGATTTGGCGCGCCAATTTCCACCCCTGACCGCACCAGCCCACGCACCACGCACCAGCAACACATTCTGGTGCAGATCCCGCGCTCAGGCGCGACTGAACCGCGCTCAGGCGCGCGCGACACCAGATCAGATCTGGTGCGTTGGTTTCAGCTTGGGCACCAAGTTGCCCAGCCCCAGCCGTCCGATTCACTTTGTCTTGGCATAAAACAAATTACAACAACAACAACACCACATTTCCTCCATCATCAACATCATCTCTTCCTCCTCCTCTTCCATCATCCTCGTCATTCTTCCATTCTCTCCACCCTTCTCTCCTCCTTGGTCCAAGAAGCACAAACCAACATCAATCACATAAATCCCAAGAATCAAACCAAGCAACCATCATACTCACCATTCTACCAAGAACCCAACTCCATCACACACCCATCAACATCCCACCATAAACACATTGTATTGGGCACCTCAAACCCAAAACCACCAAACTCCATCAAGCTTTTCACCATGAAGATGGGTTAAAGCATCATCCTCTTCCTCCTTTGGACCTCACGAGTTACTCCCTCCTTCCATTCTCTTTGACTTTTCAATTTTCCACCACTAATTGGGTAAGCTAGCTTTATATCATGAATTAATTTCCTTTCCATTCCAACTTTCCTTAGTTCATAGAAATTGAGTTTAAGTCCTTAGGGTTCTTGCACTCATGAATGTATAGGACTTATTTCATGCTTCCAACTCAAAACCAAGTCAAGGACAAGGAACTCACATACCAAGGATCAAGGAGCTAGAGCTTGAATTCATCATCACCTCTTAAGAAGGTAAGAGGGTTTGTATTACCTTAGCTTAGGAAGTAGATTCTCTTTAGTTATAGTGATGGCTAGGGGTAGAGAGGGAGTGTAGCATAAAACCTTAGGGTATTTGACAATAAAAATCAAGGAAATAATTGATGGAGAGTAAAAAGAATAATTAGTGTAAATTGGTGAGAACAAATGTATAAATGAATATAAAGGAAATAATTAATGAAGGATAGGAGGAGTAATTAGTGAAATTTGTGAGAGCAAATATATAAATGACCATGGATAGAAAGGGAATGATGGACTAAGTAAATATATAATTTGAGGGTAATGAGAGTAACTAGTTGATGAATCATAAGGAAAATTATAAAGGAAATTAAGAATGGATAATGGAGCGAAAATAATTAGAGACTCGGGATAAGCTTGAAAAGATATGGAGGTTGTGAAAGGAATGAAACATTATATTGATGGGATAACCATGAGATAGGTAAAGAAAAGGGAAAGTAATGATGGACTGGTTCTAATTCGGAAAGATGACGGGATAAATGCATGGAAAGTATAGAAGAATGTATGTTAAGAGGAATCGATAAATGAATACTAGAGTAAAATGTTGATTTAATGCTAAGTAAATAATGTGAGTGATAAATGTGTGTAAAAAGGGGATTAATAACGATAAGGGCATTTGTGGCTAAAATGGACTATGAGTGCTAAAGTGTGCAATGAATTGAATAGAAATTATATAGGGAATGAGATGAAAGTGAGTGAATACTTGAACAATGGAATTATATGGTTAATGTGAGAAGGACCCACCTATTGAGGTGTGAATATAGGAATGTGAAAGGGTGAATTTATGATGTGAATAATGATTAATGTATAATGACCCTCCCAAACGGAGTGAGAATGTGATAATGTTTATGAATGACCCTTCCTATGGAAGTGGAAATATGTATAGTGTATATAATGGACCCTCCATAGCGGAGCGTGTATATAATGGACCCTCCATAGCGGAGCGTGTATATAATGGACCCTCCATACGGAGCGTGTATATAATGGACCCTCCATAGCAGAGCGTGATTGATGGACCCTCCATATAGGAGTGGATATGTATATGATATGGACCCTCCCTATGGGAGCGTGATAATGTATATGATGGACCCGCCTATATGGCGTGAGTAGATGTGATTAGAACCCGCCCTTGCGGTGTGTGAATAAATGGAAAATAATACCCACCGAAAGGTGTGGGAATGAATGGAAAGTATTGGAAAGACTTGAAAAGCATAGGGAAAGTACGTAACTGAAATTACAAGAAAATGTTGAGTCGGATAAAAAGGAAAGTGAAGTAGTATGTGATTTTGATAGTATGGAGTAGGGTAGGTCCTTGGTTTATTACTATGCTTTTGTAGAAGCTATATTTCTAAGTTCTGTGTAATGCTACCCTTCTTGATATATTTTTACAGGTATAGAAGCGGAGCATGCACTAGCCGTGGCCGAGCAGGGACACACTCCACAACGTGGAGTGTTAATATTAGGGGTGTGATAGTATATGGATCCGAAAACTGAACTTTGGCTTTTGATGTAAATAAATATGATGTATTATCTCTTGAGGAGATCAAACTATTTTATAACTTGATTATTATTATTTTGGAAATGATGTACTTGAATGTATTGAACTGAATTGTGATTTGCCCTGTTGGCATACTGCTGATTATGTAACAATGTTAAACAGGTTTTCAAGGAGTACTCTTATTTTTGGATTGTCCATAAAACAAAGGAAACTCTGTCCGATTTGACAGAGATTTTTATAAGCTAAAATGATTTTAAAAAGGAATTTTCAAGTCGCTAATTAAATCGGGGTAATTAGAGTATTAATTAAGATAGGGTGTTACAATATATGTGAAGTTACTAAAAAACCTATTTTTTTAACTATATAAAGCCTAAATTTTTAAAGGCATATAAGTAAAATTGTCGGGGACGGGGAACCCGTGGGGACGGGGGAACCAATCCCATTCCCCGCCCCAAAATCTGTTAGGGGGAAAAATCTCCCCCATCCCCGCCCCCGTTGGGGAAAAATCCCCAAACTCGGGTACCCGAACGGGGCGTTCCCCGCGGGGATCCCCATCTGCAGTCTCCTATTGTCATCCCTAAAAACGGCTTTTAATTGTGGGTTCCTTTCCATGATTCTAGTGCTGGAATGACTATGTGCAAAACATGGAAAAGAAATAGGATATAAGATAGAAAAGTCCTCAGCGTTAATGTAACACTCTGACTCTTTTATAAAGGGAATAAAATAATTTATTCAAAAACTGTTGGAGCGAACATTAAAAATTCCCTTTTCTCAAGAATAGTGAATAAAATTTTTCCTTTTCAAAGTGCAACATTTTACGGTTACAAAGGATCAGATCCAATTTAGCATCTTTCTTTTTCGCTTGAGTCTTTGGTTTGGACAGTTTGGCTAACTCTGGTTAGGACTTGTGCCTACCACACAAACATGGTAGATGAGAGTAAATCACTTGTCATATCCCGTAAGCGGATAATAGATTGAATAATCATGAACAAACATACACACACAATCATAATGCAAATACTCATGCTCGATCCATTATTCACAATCATATTACCTTATATTTAGGTGGTATGATGCATGCCTAATTCCAAGCGTCACGGTTTCGTAGGACCTGGTCACACCTGTCTTCATCCTAAACTAGACATCCACCTTTCACAATGAACCGGAGCAAATTCCATTTCCATAGGGCATCACAACTCACCGGGAGCTAGCATCCAAATGCTGGCTTTCTACGCCCTGCCTGCTCGACCAGCATGAAATCGGAGCCATTCCATTCCATAGGGTATCACGATGCACTAAGAGCTAGCTTTTGGCTTTCTACGCCCTACTCTGAGCCTACTCAACCAACGTGAAATCGGAGCCTGTAACATCCTAAACCTTATTTTAAATGAAATTATTATTAAAAACCTAGGAAAATTTTGAAATAATGACTTAACGAATTTTGGTGGATAGGTGAGTGGTAAATATAAGTCCTAGGGGTTGTATAGAAGGTAGTTTTGGCTTCGGGCAAAGTCATATAATCGAAATCGGGAGTTAAATCGGCGTTTTCGATGTTAGAGATCGACCGAAAAGAGAAAATTAGAAATTTATTATGGGATGCTAAGAAAATAAATTCCACCGTTGGATATGAAGTTTATGGGGTGAAGAAGCTTGTCTAAAAATTTGGACTCGATCCGACGGTTAACGAAAAAGTTACGGCGAATCGAAGGTTGGAAACCCAGATTTTCGCCCAGGCGCACCAGCCATGCGCCCAGGCGGGTGCACTGTTCATTGGTGCACCAGACAGTGGGAAATCCGCCCAGGCGAGGCACCATTTCGCCCAGGCGAGCCGCTCCATGCACCAGCCGCACCAAATTCGCGTCTTGGCGCGCCAAACTCACACCTGACCGCACCAGTTCAGCATCAGATGCACCAGCAGCACCAGCTGGTGCCAGGACTCGCCCAAGCGAGTGCTGGGCTCGCCCAAGCGAGCGCGACCAGCAGCACCAGATCTGGTGTGTTGGATTAAAACTTGGGGGCCAAGTTGTGGCCTCTTGGCCACACGATTTCCTCAGCTGATTGAAAGGCAAATACAACATCAAAAACACAACACTCCTTCATCCTTCATCACCATCATCAACCCACCATCTCCATCAATTCTCTCAAGCTCCAAGAACACTCCATCACTCTTCATCATCAAACACTTGATTTTGGGCATCTCAAACCCAACACCAACAAAACCCCATCAAGCCTTGCACCATGGAAGTGGGTTGAAGCCTCATTCTCTTCCTCCTTCCTCCACACGATTTGCTCCCTCCTTCCTTCTTCTTGGATTTTTCAATTTTCATCATCACTTGGGGTAAGTTAGCTTCATGCCATGAATTCATTTCCTTTCCATTCCAACTTTCCTTAGCTCATAGAAATTGTGCTCTAAAACCTTAGGGTTCTTGCACTCATAAATATGTAGGGTTTTGTTTCATGCTTTCCAACCAAAACCAAGTCAAGGACAAGGAACTCACACACCAAGGATCAAGGGGCTAGGACTTGAGATTCCTCACCACCTCTTAAGAAGGTAAGAGGGTTCGTATTACCTTAGCTTAGGAAGTAGATTCTCTTTAGTTATAGTGATGGCTAGGGGTAGAAAGGGAGTATGGCACAAAAACCTTAGGGTATTTGATAATGAAAATAAAGGAAATAATTAGTGGAGAATAGAAAGAGTAACTAGTGTAATGTGTGAGAACAAATACATAAATGATGATGGATAGAAAGGGAATGGTGGACTAAGTAGATATGTAATTAGAGAGTAATGAGAATAACTAGTTGACGAATCATAAGAAAGTTATAAAGGAAATTAAGAGTGGATAATAGAGCGAAAATAATTAGAGACTCGTTGTAAGCTTGAAAAGATATGGAAATTGTGGAAGGAATGAAATATTATATTATTGGGATAACCAAGAGATAGGTAAAGAAAAGTGAAAGTGTTAGTGATAGACTTGCTTTAATTTGGGAGGATGATGGGCAATGAATATGGAAAATATAGAGATAAGTGTGCTAAGTGAAAAGGATGTTTGTTGTAGATAACGACATGAGTTGGATAATGGAATTGAAAGGAAATTAGATAATAAATGGATTAGTAATGAGTGTAATAATTGGACAATGAGAAATTATATTGTTAATGTGAGAAAGGCCCGCCAATATGGTGTGCGTAGATATAATTAGGACCCGCCAATATGGTGTGCGTAGATATAATTAGGACCCGCCAATATGGTGTGCGTAAATGTAATTAGGACCCGCCAATATGGTGTGCGTAGATATAATTAGGACCCGCCAATATGGTGTGCGTAGATATAATTAGGACCCGCCAATATGGTGTGCGTAGATATAATTAAGACCCGCCAATATGGTGTGCGTACATGTAATTAGGACCCGCCAATATGGTGTGCGTAGATATAATTAGGACCCGCCAATATGGTGTGCGTAGATATAATTTGGACCCGCCAATATGGTGTGCGTAGATATAATTAGGACCCGCCAATATGGTGTGCGTAAATATAACTAGGACCCGCCTATATGGTGAGCGTAAATATAATTAGGACCCGCCTATATGGTGTGCGTAAATGTAGTTAGGACCCGCCCTCGTGGTGAGCGAACAAATGATAATAGGACCCACCGAAAGGTGAGCGAAGAATAGAAAGGAATGAAAAGTCTAGAAAGGCATAGGGAAAACATGTAACTGAAATCATAAGGAAATGTTGAGCTGTATAAAAGGAAAGTGAGGTAGTATATGATTTGGATAGTATGGTGTAGGGTAGGTCCTTGGTTTATTACTATGCTTTTGTAGAAACTATATTTCTAAGTTCTGTGTAATGCTACCCTTCTTGATATATTTTTACAGGTGAAGAAGGAGCTTACACGAGTATGGCCAGGCAGGATTACACTCCACCTCGTGGAATGCTGCTTAGTTAGTTGAGTGACCCTGTGTGGGTCAATAGTTTAATATTTTGGGAATTTGAAATATATAATATTTTGGGAAAGCAAACCCACTTTAGAATTGTAATCATTTTCTGAAAAGTGTAATTGAACTGAGTTGTATTTTGGCCCTGCTGGCCATTGTTGTTGAAAAGAAGTTTTATGCAGGTTAATCAGGAAATCAATATTTTGGGAATGTCCCTAAAACAAAGGAAACTCCGTCCGATTTTACGGAGATTTTTATAACAAACAAATATAATGAAGAGTTTTCATGATCATCTATAAGTTTAAAAGAAAAATTTTCAGATCCTCAATTAATTAAGGGTAAAAGTAACTAGGGTGTTACAGAGCCATTCCATTCCATGCATATGTATGCACACATACTTTAGTTACCATTCTTTTCCATTAATTGATTTTATAGTTTCCCGACATAGTCCATTCTCAATTCCCAATTCGTATCCAGATAATATCTGTTTTACATTCAAGTCTTATCCAATTCATATTCGGGTAATATCCAAGTTATTTGTCATCATGTAACTACCCAATTTTGTCCGGAGTCAAAAATATTATTTTGTAAAAATTTTGGTTAATTAAATTTTTATTCTCAAATTTTTATAATTGAATAAATAGTGAGGAAAAATAAAAAGCTTGTTTAAATGTATTATTCTTGTGTATTGAGTTATTTTTGGGGTTATTTAAAAAAATAAGATTTAAAAAAAAAGTTTTAAAATAAAAAAAAAGTTTGTTTGAACATTTTTTTAGTTCTTGTGCATTAACTTATTTTTGGGATTTATAAAAAAAAAAAAGATTTAAAACAAAAAAGGCCAAATGGCAACAAAAAAAAAAAAAAGAGGGGGGTTTGAGCCGTTTGGCCCAAACCGGGCCACAGAAACCCGGTTCACCCTCTCCCTATTTACTAGTCACGTAGCAGCCTGCAGCAGCAGCTGCTGCTACTTCTTGTTTTCCCTTTCTTCCCCAAATATACCCTAGGTTCCCAAATCAAAATACCTAGCCGCCCCCTTTCCTCTCTAATCCTCAAAAATTACTCAAATTTCTAGTTGTTTCTTCAATCCCAATCGAAAAATCTGTTTCTAATCAAATAGAGATTCAATTTCAATTCGTGTTTCCTTCCCCCACGAAAAATCCGGTTCATGATTGAAGCTTCAATTCAATTCGTGATTCATCTCCGTATTGTTGCCCCATTTCACGTCGAATCCGTATCTGCATCTCAAAGGGGTCGAAATCGATCCTTGCTGCTTTGGTTGTAGAAGGAAAATCAAATTGATTACTTGCCATTTTCGGTCCAAGGATTCGAATCTCTGGAAGCCTATAAAAGGAACGGAAGCAAACACTTGCTGGAGGGCAGTAAAAAAAATAGAGGACAGAGACGGAGAGAAACAACAAAAAAGAAGAAGAAGAAGAAACACAGAGCAAATAGGGAGAACGATAGAACAGGAAAGAAGCCGTATACGAAACGGAGCAATCTCATCACCAGTATTGATATTCATCCTTTTTTTTAATTTAATTCATTATTACAGTATTATTTTTCGTTTTTTTTATTTTTCATTTTTTTTTATTTTTGCATTTGCATCTGCAATTGAACTGTATTTGATTGAGGGTTATAAGGTCTATGAGTGTGATTTATTTGAACAAGTTTCTTGTTGGAATTATTGATACCTTTTTTATGGACTTATTCCAGTTCCAAATCTTATCTTTGGTTTATCGTTGACAAAAATGGCCGAATATATTTACAGCTATGTTGGCTGGTTACTGAATGTTAATCCATCATATGACCATCACGTTTTTTTTTTTTGTATATCACATGAGTTTGATTTTTGAGTTTGCCATTGTAGTTTCTAAACCAGTTGTCTAATTTATCTCAATACAGATTTAGGGCTTGGGCTCATAAATTGAATCACGTTATTATCTATAATGCAAACTTCATTTAGCAGGTCCCTACTATTGTTTTCCTTATTAAATTTAAATGCATTAACAGTGGAGTTACATAAAACTTATTTTGATGTTACACCTCTTATTGGGATCATGTATCACCATCCTTAATTCACGATTCTCGTATACGTTTGGTTGAATTCGTTAGTTGTATTTTGATAAGTCAATTTTTTTTTCACCCAAAATTATTTAGTGGTGAGATCTTAAGGACTTCCTTTCCGTGTTCAAAATATAAGCATTACTTAATTTCCTTTTAAAATAAATTATAAAAACTTAAAAGATAAGTGTAACACCCCTTTTTTTTCCAATAAAAATATAAAACATAATTACTTGAGGATAAAATAGGGAACTCAAAAATTTCTTTTATAACTCAAGTTTATACAAAGTGTTGGGGGCCACAATTACAATATAGTCAAAATAGAGTTTAGAGTTCCCTTCCTTCGACTTGTTCGCTGCGCACTCTGATTTTCAAACTTCTTGCACAAGCACCTAAAATGATAACCACTAAGGGTGAGACCTTTTCACAACACAGTGACTCAAAGATAGTATACAGCTCATAATAAAAACTTAAGAATAATAGTCAAATCAAGTCATGGATCAACAAATTCACCACATTTATTTAACCAAGTAGCACACATCAAATTTCCAAGTTCTAATATATCATCATAACTCATTACCCATTTCCATTTCCATTTCCCTTGCACCACTAGGATACTTGGATGCACCTGCTAGGTCATTTGTAAACACCATTAGGGACTTTGCACCTGTCAGGACTTTTCACCCATTAGGCATCACCCGTTAGGACTATGCTTTTCCATCATCTCCATTCTTTTACCCAATTCCATTCTTTAATTTATTTTATTATATTCTGCTGTGAATTGATCCATTGAACACACCGACGCCTAACGGGTCATTTGGTCCTAATGGGTCATTTGGGCTTGACAGATCATTTGGCCCTAACAGGTCATTTGGAACACCTAGCAGGGGCACCTAGTGTGCCGGTGTTTCCAAGGATTAATTCAACAGCAGAATTTCCAATCACCATTCACATTCAAAACACAGCATACATGTTCAAGCACAAACATCATTCCAGAGGCATACATCATCACTTAGCATATATATTTACATTTAACACCTAATTTTCCTAGTAACTTTCCATCAATCAGTAACAACCAAAGGCATCAATACATTTCAGAAATTCATTAATCATATATAAGGAAATAAGCAGATAGTCAAATCAGTCAGTCGACATACTCAGGTATGTCTCAGAGTGCAATAATATAAGTCATCTCCCTAGGGTTCTTCACTTCCTACTTGAATGTCATACAAAAAGGATTCAAAATAAATATTTCAAATAATATAAAATCAACCATAATATACTAATTACTCCTAATCAAACTCTAAACCAACACTAATTTGTTACCCACAACCCAATTCAACCATTAGTCCCAAATTTTATTATAAACCCTAACAATCCCTAACTCAAAGTGTGGAAAAGAGACTCCCCTTACCTTGGAGAGAGAGGAAGCTCGATTGAAGCTCCAAAGACCTTGAATCTACCCCCGATCTATTTGGATTCCAACTCTTTTGAGAGATCTCCACTTGGATCTTGAGATTGGAAGAGAGAGAGAGAAGCCCTAGGAGAGAGAAAGCTTCAAAGAGAGAGAGAGAGACCAGAGGAAAGAGATGAACGAAAATACATGAGGGAGAAAGTGGATCTCCATGGAAGGAAAGGAAGAAACTTGTTCAAGGCTTGCTTGAAGTGAGGAGAGAGAGAAACTCCATGGATGATGAACTAGAGAGAGAAAGCTTGAATGATAAGGGTGTTTATGGAGGTAAGGATGACGAAGACGGTGAGGAAAAGATTGGATGATGAACCAAGACCTTGGATCATGAGCTATGGAACTTGGGGTTTTGATTGGGGAGCTTAGGGTTTGCTTTGGGGAAGAAGAAATGGAGCAGATGAAGCTCCCTTCGTCCTTTTATTTTTTCACAGTCTGGATGTACTACTCGAGTAGTCCTTGAAATCTCACTTTTCTGGACTTGCTGTTTGGACAGACTACTCGATTAGTCAGTGAACTAATCGATTAGTCAGTGCACTAATCGATTAGTCTGGCTTGTTTTCTTTTCTTGGTATTTCAAAATGTCATAACTTCTTCGTTATCCGTCGGATCTTGCTCAAATTTTGAGGCAAGCTTCCTAAGACCCTTATCTTCACATCCAACGGTGGGAATTGGGTTTAGAGCTATGGATCTTCTACTCCTAACTTCCTTAAGTCCTATGCTCTAAATTCTCAAATTACACTTCTAAATTCCTAATTTTAACCTACCATACCCATTCCTCTTCACTCTAAGCCTATTACCACACTAATTATGCTTGGGAATAAATTAGGGATGTTACAATTCTCCCCCACTTATTGGAATTTCGTCCCCGAAATTCCGTCTGATTCCTTTAATGGAGAACCATCCCTAATACAAGGTTTCTGGGCCGCGATAATCACTTCTCTTGGGTTCTACTCCCCCACTTGGAATCGGCATACTACTCGGCATTAGCACGCCACTAAATTCTTGCACTCAAAGAAGACTACGAATCATGGTTTGATTTGGTTAGTCTCGACGAGAAGACTCTATTAGGTTTCCTAAGGTTTACTCTTCTTGCGGTTAACGTTTCAAGAGTCTCACTAGTAAGACTCCCAAAGGGTCTTGGGTTCTCAAAACTCAGGTTTTACTTCCCCAAGGAAGTCGGAAATGGTTTCTAAGATCAGCTGGGTTCCCTCCGGAATTCTACACCAAAGGTCTGGAAAGGATACTAATACGTTCTAAGCACTAATACCCGCTTGGGTCAATTATAATCTAGCTCCAAACCTACCACTTAAATCCTATACCTAGGGCCCTAATCAACCACATTCACCAATTAAACAAACATAAATCATATAATTCTCATACAAGGTTCAAACATTCACAACAACAATCCACGACATCACACACTTCACACATAAACATAACTCAACCCTACTTCCTCCTAAGCTAGTCCTAGTCTATCCTGCCTGTCTTAGGACTAAAAATTATTTCGACACACACACTCACAACAATCATCACACATTTGAAAATCGGTTCAAAAGGGGGTTCGGGGAATAGGACTTATATGGTTTGCAACCGAGAATACATTTTCATCGATTCAATTCTCTAACGTTATGAAAATTTGAAAATAGTGTCCCTATACATAAAAGAACATCATGGTAAATTTTCAAGTCGATCAGAGTTCATTAGGTTCATTTTTGACCCTACGACCACTTTGTCAAAAATCTGCAATGGTCGGGGGTGAACCTACATCAAATTCACTTAAAAATAGTAGACAAACTCCAATTGACCTCAAAATTTAATGGGACAACACCTAAACTCATCCCAAGGTTGTGTAAAATTGTCAAACCGATCAGGGCACGTTAAATTCATTTCAGTTAAAACACTAGCTTGCTCCAATTGGTTTGAAATGTTACATGAAACAAAGATTCAACCTTAGGGTGCTTAGGCCAAAATTTCCACGTCAACCAAGTATCCTAAACCCAAAAACTTAGTTTTCCATTTTCTGTAAAAACCCTGATTTCCCAACCGTCATCGAACCACAAACACATACATTCTAAAATCTTTGGTTTGAATAATCACTAGGTATGGGAATTTAAAATTTAGGCAAAAGGTCTCATACTAGTGAAACACTTAGAAAACAGTGATGCATTTATAAAAACAAGTTCTTTGGAAATCATGTTCCTCTCTTGATGAGGAAACAATTAGTTTCGTTTTGAAAATTCGATAAAACTTTTAATTGTGCACACCACCGAAAAGAACTACCTCCATCTAATTTTGTAAGAACCTAGATGAAGGGGTGAAAGATCATTCAGGACTAGTAAACTCAAAGAAAAAGGAATGTGCCTTGGACTTGGAAACATTTAGTTTTGTTCATCTTCAAAAGTTGAAACAGTTACATTCCTTTTGACTTTAAGTTTGAAAATTGAGTTTCATTCCAAATTGATTTGAGTCGCATAGTAAGAGTTCCTATTTAATCGACGTGTGACTTGGTTACAAACAACTAAGCCAATTCACTGCTCGATTACATAAGAATCCTTGCTTTTCTTACTATTTCTTGAAAATTTGTCGTGCGACCTCACGATCCATTTGGAATGGTTGTGGGTCGGTGCAACATTTTGAAATTCATTTTAAACACTCACATAATCAAACAAAGAATCATAATAATATTCACTCACAAGCATCAAATAAAATTCACTTTAATGAAGCAATCAACGTATAAACACATACACACCTACACTAGTAACAATCTAGTTGAAATTCGGTTCAGACACCTTTCGATTGAATTAAAACCCCTTTCTTGATTAAATAAACCTTTTCCATTTATAAAAATTTTATTGTTATACTTGGGGTTCAAGTTCAATCGATAGGGACTCCCTACATATCTTTCGTTTAGTATTAAAGTCATCGGAATCAAATTAGTGGTGGAATCATCTACGAGTTTAACAGAAATGTTTTTGTTGTTTTTATGGATTCTAGTCTAACCGATGCAAGCTAAGTCACTCGGATAGATTAGAATCGAGGCAATAAATTATTTTGATTCTCATGGTTCCACCTCTAATTTTTGTCCACTTACTTTAACGCTACACTATTCCACATATAAACATATTTCGAGAACATTTTGATTGAATTCAAACCGCTTCCCAAATTGGGCAAAAAGTTTGTTTTTATTCGTAACTCAAATTGATATGATTCAGCAGTTTAAATCCGATCGATTAGTTCTCGATTCCTATTTTTCATTTGATATCACAGTCACTTGAATCAAGATTAGCTACGGGACCGATTATTAATTTAATATAAACATTATTTTTCGTTCTCTTAGATACTAATCTAATCGATGTGACTTTAATCACTTGGTTGGATTAGTATCGAAATCATAATTTATTTATTCCATGCGGTTCCATTTCTAATCCCGATTCAATTACTTTGACACCAATTTACTCAGCAAACATACATTAAAATCATACACAAATAAACATAGCAGAGCAACAAAACATAAAAGATCTAGCACTAAGGTTTCATACACAGGAAATCGTTTACTAATTCACGATGGTGCATAAACTCCTGGATTTCGACGACGTCACCTCCCGATAAATGCAACATCAGATTGGCCAGTTTCGACACTACATTCCATCAGTGGTAATAGCCCTCGCCATCTAGTTTAAGTTTCTGCACTTCGTTTTGATTTAGCAAGATTTCCTTTGTAAGAAACTTCGACTCTAGATTAACTCAAAACCTGAAATTTTTCGCCCTTTCACAAGATCGTCTTGCACCATCTAAATTTCCTATTTGCAATCGGGCACCACTTATAGGATGCGATTCTTTGAATCCCTAAGGGATCCGCTTAGGTTCCCAAAGAGTTACATTCTATTTTCCTAAGTTATCCGTGTTATAAAAAATTCAGCAGTTCTCCATTAGGAAATTCGCGCACCTGTTAGGTCATTTCTCACCCATTAGGAACTATTTTCACCCATACCAGGTCATTTCCACCTATTAGGCCACGGTTGACACCCATTAGGACTAAAATATAATTTTGACTCTTTACCTCTACTTGGTACTTTTCACTTTCATAATTCTTATTATTTGCGCAGCAGATTGATCCATCGGGTACACCCGCCTAACAGGTCATTTACGGGGCCTAATAGGTCATTTTCACCTGGATGGGTCATTTGGACCTAATGGGTAACTTGTCACCTAACAGGGCACCTAATGGGTCGGTGTTTCCAAAGGATCAATCTTTGCTGCGACTTAACCATTATTACACATTACATAATCCTATGTCAAAAATCAACAATCACAGTTTTTCAATTAAATATTTAGCACCAAACATTTTCACCAATCACTTAACATTCAAATTTCCACTTAAAAGGGTCTCACCGCTGGATAAGAAGCTTGAGATGAGAGTGTCCGCAGCGAGATAGGAACCACTTTCCCTCAGGTCGAGAGGAAGAAACTGCTTTGATACCATAATGTAACACCCCTTTTTTTTCAATAAAAATATAAACCATAATTACTTGAGGATAAAATAGGGAACTCAAAACTTTCTTTTATAACTCAAGTTTATACAAAGTGTTGGGGGCCACAATTACAATATAGTCAAAATAGAGTTTAGAGTTCCCTTTCTTCGACTTGTTCGCTGCGCACTCTGATCTTCAAACTTATTGCACAAGCACCTAAAATGATAACCACTAAGGGTGAGACCTTTTCACAACACAGTGACTTAAAGATAGTATACAACTCGTAATAAAAACTCAAGAATAATAGTCAAATCAAGTCATGGATCAACAAATTCACCACATTTATTTAACCAAGTAGCACACATCAAATTTCCAAGTTCTAATATATCATCATAACTCATTACCCATTTCCATTTCCATTTCCCTTGCACCACTAGGATACTTGGATGCACCTGCTAGGTCATTTGTAAACACCCATTAGGGACTTTGCACTTGTCAGGACTTTTCACCCATTAGGCATCACCTGTTAGGACTATGCTTTTCCATCATCTCCATTCTTTTACCCAATTCCATTCTTTAATTTATTTTATTATATTCTGCTGTGAACTGATCCATTGAACACACCAACGCCTAACGGGTCATTTGGGCTTGACAGATCATTTGGGCCTGACAGGTCATTTGGAACACCTAGCAGGGGCACCTAGTGTGCCGGTGTTTCCAAGGATTAATTCAACAACAGAATTTCCCATCACCATTCTCATTCAAAACACAACATACATGTTCAAGCACAAACATCATTCCAGAGGCATACATCATCACTTAACATATATATTTACATTTAACACCTAATTTTCCTAGTAACTTTCCATCAATCAGTAACAACCAAAGGCATCAATACATTTCAGAAATTCATTAATCATATATAAGGAAATAAGCAGATAGTCAAATCAGTCAGTCGACATACTCAGGTATGTCTCAGAGTGCAATAATATAAGTCATCTCCCTAGGGTTCTTCACTTCCTACTTGAATGTCATACAAAAAGGATTCAAAATAAATATTTCAAATAATATAAAATCAACCATAATATACTAATTACTCCTAATCAAACTCTAAACCAACACTAATTTGTTACCCACAACCCAATTCAACCATTAGTCCCAAATTTTATTATAAACCCTAACAATCCCTAACTCAAAGTGTGGAAAAGAGACTCCCCTTACCTTGGAGAGAGAGGAAGCTCGATTGAAGCTCCAAAGACCTTGAATCTACCCCCGATCTATTTGGATTCCAACTCTTTTGAGAGATCTCCACTTGGATCTTGAGATTGGAAGAGAGAGAGAGAAGCCCTAGGAGAGAGAAAGCTTCAAAGAGAGAGAGAGAGACCAGAGGAAAGAGATGAACGAAAATACATGAGGGAGAAGGTGGATCTCCATGGAAGGAAAGGAAGAAACTTGTTCAAGGCTTGCTTGAAGTGAGGAGAGAGAGAAACTCCATGGATGATGAACTAGAGAGAGAAAGCTTGAATGATAAGGGTGTTTATGGAGGTAAGGATGATGGAGATGTTGAGGAAAAGATTGGATGATGAACCAAGACCTTGGATCATGAGCTATGGAACTTGGGGTTTTGATTGGGGAGCTTAGGGTTTGCTTTGGGGAAGAAGAAATGGAGCAAATGAAGCTCCCTTCGTCCTTTTATTTTTTCACAGTCTGGACGTACTACTCGAGTAGTCAATGCACTAATTGAGTAGTCCTTGAAATCTCACTTTTCTGGACTTGCTGTTTGGACAGACTACTCGATTAGTCAGTGAACTTATCGATTAGTCTGGCTTGTTTTCTTTTCTTGGTATTTCAAAATGCCATAACTTCTTCGTTATCCGTCGGATCTTGCTCAAATTTTGAGGCAAGCTTCCTAAGACCTTTATCTTCACATCCAACGGTGGGAATTGGGTTTAGAGCTATGGATCTTCTACTCCTAACTTCCTTAAGTCCTATGCTCTAAATTCTCAAATTACACTTCTAAATTCCTAATTTTAACCTACCATACCCATTCCTCTTCACTCTAAGCCTATTACCACACTAATTATGCTTGGGAATAAATTAGGGATCTTACAGTAGTTCTGCTGCTGTGAAGCCTCGTTCTTGGTTTTGGTCCATAGGGAGACCGAGGCGTCCCTTTGTTCATGTTATTGATGATGAGAAGGGATTTCTGTTTCGTCCTTTTGCTATTGGGTTTCCTGGTGCAGTCTTGCATGACCTGTATACTGATGACGAGAATAAGTTTGCAATTTTCAATGATGTTGAAAACAAAAAGGAAGGTATCTCTAGTCCTTGGGATCTGATCTTGTCTCCTCGATATCTCCCTGGGTTCGTCCCCACAGATAATAAAAGTGCCCATGGTGGTGCTCTTTGGCCCTTTGTTTACAGACCAGACTGGATACCATGCCAATTCAGTTGGGACCAGCCCCCTTGCATTCTTCATATGTCCCCTTGTGGTGTAGAAACGGCGTTGCAAACGGTGCTCTTTAAGACTTCAGCTGATTCTACTGATACCACTCTTCATTATGTTCCGAGGGATTGCTCTGGTGGAGTCTTGCAAAGCTGGTTGGACTTGCATCGCAACATCCTGCAGCATCTTTGTAGCTTCGAAGTTACTCCCAACCTGATTGCCCTTGCTCATGTATCTGTCTCCTTCATGGACCCTTATTATGCTTCTTCCTCTAAAAAAGGTACGCTTTAACTGCATTCTTCTTTGTCGCAGTGTCTGGGTCTGTCATTTTTATTTTATTGCTGGTGTTTCATAACTTTTGCAAATAACTCAGGTCATACATGACGCCATCTTGTTTGTTACATTCCATTTCTAATCAGGTGCAACAGAAACAACTTCAGCTTTTCGCAAGCGTAAAACGCCTATGGCTCCCCCCTCCGCTTCAGCATCTAAAAATGGTAAGAAGAAGGTTTCCTCTTCTGGCACCTTACCCCCTCACCCTAGTCCTCCTGCAAAGAAAAGGGCGTCAAGCCTTCCTCCTAAAAACAAGAAGGGTGCTTCGGTTTCTGCCTTTGTGGCCCCTTCCCGTCGCTCCAACCGTCTTCGTGCTCGCATTGCTTCCCCTGCCCCATCTGTTTCCCAACCTCCAGAGCACATTGATTTGGTTGACGAAAAGGAGGATGGATATGGCGCTGCTGGGGAGTCCCTTGCCTCCCTTTATTCCAGTGATGACCAATCCTTGAAGAGCGTTGGGACCTCTCCGCCCACGGATCGCCCATCTCCACCTTCATCTTCCCATACTGGATCTCCACAAGCAGGGAGTAGTGATAAACCAGGGGTGAGTGCTTTGATGTCTCCTTCTACCAGTGAGGGTTTGCTTTTTCTCGCCCCGTCCTAGCCGAATCACTTTGCTTCTTTCCTCTTTTTGTCAATTCATCCGCTTTCTTCTTTCTTCCTGTTATACCGTATACTTAAGTTGTCATCTTATTTTTTGCCATTCCAATCTGGCTATACTTGACTGTTTATTTTTGCTTTGTTTCTTTGACAGAGACTCCAAAGGTGAAGCAACCCTCTTCAGTTGGCAAGTCCAAACCTGCATCTACCCCAACTCCTCCTTCACGTGGTCAAAGCAAGCGTGTGCCGACTCCTGTTTTTGGTTCTGGTAGCCATTCTTCATTTGGTACAGCGACTGGTCCTCCTATCGGTTATGCGACTTTTGTCCCTTTGCTTATTGAACCTTTGGCTACTGTTGCACCCTCCGGTCCTATGGCCATTGATCAAGAGACTCACGGAGAAGGCGTTGAATTGACCCCTTCCTCAGCAACAGGTCATGCCCCTTTCGCTGCTGGCCCCAATGTTGAGTCTGTTAATAATCCCAGTGTTGAACCTGCTATGCACGAGGATGTTACCATTATGGACTCTGACACTTTTGTTGATCATGCTACCCCCGTTGATCATGTTGATCCTGTTGATCTGATTGGCGAGAAAACTCCTGTTGATGGGGGTGCCATGGAAAAAGAAGCTGCTTTTGTTGACGTTCCCATGATTGAGGAAGTGGTGGCTCCCACTGTTCACACTTCCACAATTCACGCTTCTGCTTCTGGTGATTCCGTCTCTCCATGTAAGTGTTGTTTGTTTTGTCTGTTTATATATATATATATATATATGTATGCATACTTTGATGCTGAACGGTTTTCCTTTATTCATTCCTCATCCTCTTTGTTTTATAGTGTTGCCTGCTCTGCGTTTTCTTGACGCTATTAGTGATGGGGATATGGCGCTTTAGAATTCTTTCTTTCAAGCTCACATCGACTTGAGTTTGCCAAACAAAGATCTTCCCTAGATTTTAAGAGAAATTGGTTTGCACACTATGCTACACATGCTTAAGTTCACCACTGCTCATGATGTTGACACGCTTTCTTGGGAGCAAAAGGCTCCTTTGTTGGATTTTCTTTATTCACTTCGTCTTCATCATTATTCTGGTCCCTGGCTTGAAGGCGCAATTGGGAAAATGGAGAATCAGCGCCCCACTTTTGATGTTGATGCCTTGGTTGATCAAGAAAAGGAGTTGGCTACTCGTCGTGCCTCCTTGCTAAGCACCATTGAAAATTTATCTGTGAATATGGAAAAAGCTACTTCTGATTTGGATAGTTTGGATGTGGAAACCACCCTTATTGCAGCTCAACAAAAGGCATACGATGATGCTTGCAAGTCTTCATGCCTAAGTGCCTTTTTCCGCATCTAGAGATTTTGGATACTTTTCTTCTGTTGGTGTTTGGACTTTGTATTTTGTATTTGGTTTTCACTTGAATAACTATCTTCTGATGGTATTTGGACTTTGTATTTTTGTATTTGGGTTTGTAAGGTGGTACTTGCATTTTGGCTTTCGTGTTTGGATAACTAGTGACTTTATATATGATGGTTTGGTTGGGCAGTCTCGTATGAAAGCCTTATTTTGCTACCTTGTGTTTGAAGGTTTTATGCATATTCTCTTTGGTTTCATTTTGCTTTTTACTTTTCCTTTGAATAGAATCTTTGATTTGGGTCTAATATATGATGTTTTTGGGCTTAATTTCACTTCCTTTTGCTATGGTTTTGGCTTGTTTCTCTTGTAAATATAGGTATTTTGTATTAGTTTTTAGGAATTTTTAGTTTTATAGAATCCTTTGAATGTTTTGATCCGTTTTGGATATGTTTCAGGTGTTTTGGAGCTTTATTTGGAGAAAATATTATTGGAGTTGAGAAGAGGAAGAGAAGACCTTGAAATTGGCACAAGAACGGAGAGAAACGGAGTCGAAAATTACTTGGCACGCCCAGGCACGTGGATGGCACGCCCAGGCGCGCGTGCAGCGGTGATTTATTGGGCATCAGATATGGCGCGCCCAGGCGTGCTGACCAACACGCCCAGGCGCGCATGACTCGAGCAGGCCCAACTGGGCCAATTTCTGAGCAATTTCGAGGGTTTCTATTAGGTCCTCGTTCTCCCTAGTATATGGTGCAGAAGCCATGTTGCCAACAGAAGTGAGTGTGTTCTCTTTAGTTTTGTGTTCTAGAACTTGACCGGTGACCATTTTGAGATTGATAATTGATTACATGCATGAAAATGATTAAGGCATTTAGGATGGTGTTTTTGTATCCTTCAGAGATTTTTGTTGGATTTGTTTTCCCTTAGTTGCCCATTTTGAGCCAGATATAAATATGATTTTTCTTTGGTACCGTACATTGATTGTATATTTTTGTGAGTACCTTAGGAATTGTGAATGAGCAATTGAGAGAGGGACATTTCAAAAGTATGAAAATTGTGAAAGTGTGATTGAGTTACTCTTCTTCCAAAAGAAAAGAAAAGGAAAAGAAAAAATATGAGAAAAAGTGAAAATTGATGAATGATAAGAGAAACGAATTTTGTTTGGAAGAAGTAGTAGAAAAAAAAAAAGAAAATTGATAAAAAAGAAGTTTGAAATAGTTGTGATTTGAGTGTGAGTCCTCATAGTATTCATTGCTCATTCATAATTTTTAGAGGGAAATTTGTTTTTGCATTTTAGCCCTTAGTTTCATCATTTCTTTCTTTTATCCCACCTTGACACTTTTAGCCATGATCTCATTACAACCAAAATAAAGACCTTTTGATTTCTGCATGTTTTTAATAATTTCAGTGGAGATTTGGGTCTATGGTCAAGCTTATGGTAACATTTAACTATTGTATGGACTTGAGTGAATTGATTTATACCCTTGATGTACATGAGAGATATACACTGAGAGGTTGAAAGTGTTCACTAGTTCTGAGTTCTGATTGATTTTGTTTCTTTAACCAGGTATTGATATGTGAATAGCTTGTGTAAATATGTGGCTGTGTTGATGAGTCGAAGTCTTAGATTAAGTGTTGTACATTTTGATTTAGAGGGTTGTCTTGTGTTTATGAATTTTTATTTTACTTTTTCCTAGGACATGCAAAATGCTAAGTTTGGGGGAGTGATTTGGGTCTAATATATGATGTTTTTGGGCTTAATTTCACTTCCTTTTGCTATGGTTTTGGCTTGTTTCTCTTGTAAATATAGGTATTTTGTATTAGTTTTAGGAATTTTTAGTTTTATAGAATCCTTTGAACGTTTTGATCCGTTTTGGGTATTTTTCCGGCGTTTTGGAGCTTTATTTGGAGAAAATATTATTGGAGTTGAGAAGAGCAAGAGAAGACCTTGAAATTGGAAAAAGAATGGAGAGAAACGGAGTCGGAAATTACTTGGCACGCCCAGGCGCGTGGATGGCATGCCCAGGCGCGCGTGCAGCGGTGATTTATTGTGCATCAGATATGGCGCGCCCAGGCGTGCTGACCAACACGCCCAGGCGTGCATGACTCGAGCAGGCCCAATTGGGCCAATTTCTGAGCAATTTCGAGGGTTTCTATTAGGATTTGTATTTTAGAGATATATTTATGTGTTTAGTGAGGAAACCGCAATTGATGGTTGAAACAACTAAGGAACCCTAGGAGAACACCTAGAAGGGGGGTTGAATAGGTGTAAAAGAAACCTTGAAAGATTTTCGAACGAAACCAATTGAAACAATCAAAACAGATGATTTTTGCAAATTCTACAGCATTTAATCGATTAAACAGATCCTTTAATCGATTAACCTACAATTTAATCGATTAACATCAGAAAACACAAAATGCCTTAATCGATTAATAATCGATTATGACAGTTAAAAACTGAAAAATCACTTTTCAATCGAATACGAAAATCAATCAATTCACACGTAAGATCAGAGATTCAGCGGAAACAATTAACACCTATATTCTTATTGATTACCTATGTTATGAAAATGATTTTCCCTTAATCAATTTGCACAATAAAGATTCAATTCAATCAATTATGAAAATCAATCTTTCTCTAGGTTTTCAATCAAGAACACAATGAATAACAAGAATGTAAAGAGTAAGGGTTTAGAGATACGACACAGTGATTTATCCTGGTTCACTTTCATCCACTTGAAAGCTACATCCAGTCCCCTCTTCAACCAAGAGAGATTCTTCACTATGAGGAATTAGAGTTCTCAAATTACAAGTAAATGCCTCTCAAGACTCCCTTCTTGATAGCCTACAAGAGATACACCACACCCTTGCCTTGCAATCCTATTGATCTTCTCTCTAATCTAACCTCTACCCCTTGTTGATAATCCACACAACAAGTCTTCACGTTGCTCGTTGATACCTCACAACAAGACTTCACTTTGCTTGATTCACAACCAAGACTTCTTCTTCAATTTGAATGAACTTTGCTTGATGATAATCGACACACCAAGTCTTCTTGTTTGTTGTAGATGGCTTGCCTCTTGCAAAGATTACAACACAATAGAAAACACAATGACACTCCTATGAATCTCTTTCAATAGCTATGACAAAATCAAGATGAGAGATTCAAGAGTTCTTGATCAAAGAATATGAAAATAGAAAGCTTTGATCTATGAAATTGAGAGAGAATAGAGTGACTTGATTCTTTGTAAAAAGTGTATGAAAATGATTCTAGATGATCACAATGATTAGGAAAAGGTTAATATAGAATACCCAAAAGTTAATAGCACTTAAAACTGATTTTGAGAAGTGAAAAAACGTATTTTAAAAATCAGATATGCAGTGTTTAATCGATTAGATTTATGCTTAATCGATTAGTAATCGATTAGACTTTATTTTAATCGATTAAACCCTGTTAAAATCAATTAAAAACTTGTTTTCTCAAAACTAAACCTTTCATTTCAAACCTTTAAGCCACCTATTGATTTTAGGTTAAGTGAAAACTCAAATTATGATATAATCATGCAATCAAAAGAGATTCACTACCCTCTATAGGACTCTACCCAAACTTATCAAATAAAAAGACTTAATCTAGAGAGGCTAAAGATATTACAATAATACTCAAACTAAGTCTTCATGAGTTTATTCTCTCTTCTTCCTTTGATGTTTGTTGTTGCTTTTTGAGCTTGAACTTGATCAACACCTTTGTAGCTTATTCAAAACCTTTTGTCATTATCAAAACATTCTCAATGGAACTTACAATCTCCCCCTTTTTGAAAATGACAAACATGTTTTGAAGTTGTTTGAAGTTGTTGATGCTTGAACCATTTGTTACTTGGTGAGACTCTTGCTCCCCTTCAACTAATGCTTTTGACATTTGAAATCCAATTGATAGAAGCTTGATTCTCCCCCTATCTTCAACAACTTTGCTCAACCTATACAAAAACAACAAAACAACCCTTTCTCCAAAACAACCATTTCTCCCCCTTTGGCATTATCAAAAAGTAATATATACCAATTGAAATATAAAATGCTAAGCCAAATTAAGAGACATCAATGATCATTTCTTCACAATATTGATACCAATTGAAAAATACAAGAACTATACTTTGAAATGTGATACCAATTGGCAAGAAAATATAGCAATGAATTATGATACCAATTGAAAGACTAAGAAATCATAATATCACTTAACAAAATAAGATATCAATTGTAAAGAAATATCACAATATCAACAATAGCATGATAATCATCTAATAATCACTCAATGATACCAATTGAACTTTTAGAAAAGTAATACCAATTGAGAAGATACCAATTGAGAATATTCAACAATATCAAATTTTACCACTTTGTAGGACATTCTCTTGAGATTTGAAGAATGTGTATAGACCTTCATTTGCATCTTCAATCATACCTACAAAACAATCATGCTTTGCCTTTTGGTATCCAAATTGTCTTGGATCCATTTTTGTTAGTTAAGGGACTCTCACCCTTCTTAACCCACACAAAATTTCCTCTAGGTATACCATGCACTTTAACATAACACACATTTGAAGTATGTCCATGAGTACCACAATAGAAACATGTTGGTGCATTTGAAAAATTAACTTTAGAAAAATCAACAACATTCCTATGAGAATTACTCTTAGCATTAGTATAACCCAAACCAAACTTGTTTGAAATTTCTCTTTGAAAATTTAACAATGTGCGCAATCTAATATCACCATTTGTGAAACTTGCAAGCTTATTTTTCAAAATAGAATTTTCATCTTTAAGTAACTTGCAATTGTCACAATCAACCACAATATTCAATCTATTAGCACAATCACAAGAAGAACTAGCATATATAAGATCAAGAGTTTCATTTTCAAGATTAAGCTCATCAACTTGTTTTTGAAGATCTAAAATCTCTTGTTGATGTTTCAAAATGAGCTTCTTTCTTTCAATGTTTTTCAAAGCTAGTTTTTCAAGTTGTTCATGCATTTCTTCATAAGCATTATATAACATTTCATATTTAGAAGAAATTTCGGATTTAGTATGACTTACATCGCTTTCCTCGCTTTGTTCACTTGATTCATCATTTGAACTTTCCTCTTCATCTACTTGAACAAGCAAGTTGAGATTAGCGACTTCTTCATCATCCGAAGAACTACTTGATGTGATTTTCTTCTCTTCTACATCACTATCCCAAACTATATATGCCCTTTTGTGTTTAGAATTTTTCTGTTCATTCTCCTTCTTCTTGAGATACTTAGAGCATGCATACTTGAGATGACCGGGCTTTCCACATTCATGGCAAACTACTCCATCTTTTGTAGTCTTGGTCTTGTAGTGTGGAGAGTTCTTCTCTTTACTCTTGTCTTTGTTCAACCTTCCTTTTCTCCTTAGAAACTTGTCAAATTTCCTTAGTAAGAGTTTCATTTCTTTTTCATCAACATCCCAATCGGAATCTTCACTATCATTATCATCGAAACTCTCTTTCTTTTTGAATGATCTATTGACTTTAAGAGCAAGTCCCTTTCTTCCTTTGTTCTTATCCGACTCTTCATTCATGTTTAAACGTCCAAGCTCCATTTCATGTTCTTGAAGCTTTCCGAAAAGTGTTGCAAGATCCATAGCATCCAAATTCTTAGATTCAACAATAGCCGTTACTTTTGGTTGCCAATTCCTGTCTAAACATCCCAACACTTTGTTAGAAAGTTCACCTTGAAGAAAAGTTTTACCAAGAGCAAGCAAATGATTAATAATATGAGTAAATCGCATTTGCATATCATTAATAGATTCATTTGGAAGCATTTGAAACAATTCATATTCACGCATCAAAACATTCAATCTAGCTCTCCTAACCTCACTAGTTCCTTCATGAGTCACTTGTAAAGTGTCCCACATTTCCTTAGCACTAGCACATTGAGAAACTCTAAAGAACTCATCATAAGATAAAGCGGAGGTAATGATATTCTTTGCTTTATAATCATATTGAACTTTCTTTCTATCATCATCCTTCCACTTATCCTCGGGGATTAAATGTACTACGCCTTCAACTAAACTAGATGAGATATGAGGACCTTTTTCAACTACTTTCCAAATTTCACTATCTATGGCTTGGATAAAGATTTTCATTCTAACTTTCCAATAAGCATATCCCTCACCATTAAAGAGTGGAGGACGACTTATCGAGGAGCCTTCACCACCAAAGGGATTCGTAGAACCCATTGCGGTTACTTAAGGATCTTTACGAAAAAGCTCTTATGCTCGTGTCTTTCGACCGAGCTCTGATACCAATTGAGGAAACCGCAATTGGTGGTTGAAACAACTAAGGAACCCTAGGAGAACACCTAGAAGGGGGGGTTGAATAGGTGTAAAAGAAACCTTGAAAGATTTTCGAACGAAACCAATCGAAACAATCAAAACAGATGATTTTTGCAAATTCTACAGCATTTAATCGATTAAACAGATCCTTTAATCGATTAACCTGCAATTTAATCGATTAACATCAGAAAACACAAAATGCCTTAATCGATTAATAATCGATTATGACAGTTAAAAACTGAAAAATCACTTTTCAATCGAATACGAAAATCAATCAATTCACACGTAAGATCAGAGATTTAGCGGAAACAATTAACACCTATATTCTTATTGATTACCTATGTTATGAAAATGATTTTCCCTTAATCAATTTGCACAATAAAGATTCAATTCAATCAATTATGAAAATCAATCTTTCTCTAGGTTTTCAATCAAGAACACAATGAATAACAAGAATGTAAAGAGTAAGGGTTTAGAGATACGACACAATGATTTATCCTGGTTCACTTTCATCCACTTGAAAGCTACATCCAGTCCCCTCTTCAACCAAGAGAGATTCTTCACTATGAGGAATTAGAGTTCTCAAATTACAAGTAAATTCCTCTCAAGACTCCCTTCTTGATAGCCTACAAGAGATACACCACACCCTTGCCTTGCAATCCTATTGATCTTCTCTCTAATCTAACCTCTACCCCTTGTTGATAATCCACACAACAAGTCTTCACGTTGCTCATTGATACCTCACAACAAGACTTCACTTTGCTTGATTCACAACCAAGACTTCTTCTTCAATTTGAATGAACTTTGCTTGATGATAATCGACACACCAAGTCTTCTTGTTTGTTGTAGATGGCTTGCCTCTTGAAAAGATTACAACACAATAGAAAACACAATAACACTCCTATGAATCTCTTTCAATAGCTTTGACAAAATCAACATGAGAGATTCAAGAGTTCTTGATCAAAGAATATGAAAATAGAAAGCTTTGATCTATGAAATTGAGAGAGAATAGAGTGGCTTGATTCTTTTTAAAAAGTGTATGAAAATGATTCTAGATGATCACAATGATTAGGAAAAGGTTAATATAGAATACCCAAAAGTTAATATTCTTTGATCAAGAACTCCTATGAATCTCTTTCAATAGCTATGACAAAATCAACATGAGAGATTCAAGAGTTCTTGATCAAAGAATATGAAAATAGAAAGCTTTGATCTATGAAATTGAGAGAGAATAGAGTGGCTTGATTCTTTGTAAAAAGTGTATGAAAATGATTCTAGATCATCACAATGATTAGGAAAAGGTTAATATAGAATACCCAAAAGTTAATAGCACTTAAAACTGATTTTGAGAAGTGAAAAACGTATTTTAAAAATCAGATCTGCAGTGTTTAATCGATTAGATTTATGCTTAATCGATTAGTAATCGATTAGACTTTATTTTAATCGATTAAACCCTGTTAAAATCAATTAAAAACTTGTTTTCTCAAAACTAAACCTTTCCTTTCAAACCTTTAAGCCACCTATTGATTTTAGGTTAAGTGAAAACTCAAATTATGATATAATCATGCAATCAAAAGAGATTCACTACCCTCTATAGGACTCTACCCAAACTCATCAAATAAAAAGACTTAATCTAGAGAGGCTAAAGATATTACAATAATACTCAAACTTAGTCTTCATGAGTTTATTCTCTCTTCTTCCTTTGATGTTTGTTGTTGCTTGTTGAGCTTGAACTTGATCAACACCTTTGTAGCTTATTCAAAACCTTTTGAGATTATCAAAACATTCTCAATGGAACTTACATTTAGGACTAGGTTAGGCAGCCATAATCAGTCATCATTAGAGATTAGTATCAAGTTTGAGGGAGATTACATTCTCTAGAGAGCATTCGGAGGAGGAATCCATTGAAGGCTGAAGATTCAGATCAAGGATTAGTGGTAATTTAGGAATGAATTACTTCTATTCTTATTTGTTCTTCTTGTCTATGATGTGTAACTAAACCCTCTTGTGTTAGGAACATGGTGGATTTGATTATGTAGTTTATTTATATGAATTGATGTTTTTCAGTTTTTAAATCAATTGTTTAGTTGTGTTTTTATTGTTATGCATGAACTTGATCAATTCATGTTATGGATTTTTAAATCAAGTGTTATGGATTTATCGTCCCACAGGGAGTTTGTGAGAATGTTCAATCTACTTTTACCTTAATGCAACTAAAAGCGAATCCTATAACTAAAATTCAAATTTAATTAAAAATTGATTTGAATTGAAATTAACAACTAAAACTAAAACTAATGCTGAAAATTAAAGAGAGTTGTGAGCAGGTAGAGAGGGATTGTTAGGAACGTGGTTTCATTGTATGTTTCTTCTATCTAATTATGAATTATTGTCTTCCCCTAAATCATGAACAAATCCCTAAATTAGTAACTATCAGATCTCTCATGTTTAGTTACCGTTTCTTATTCAATTCATAACCCTCAATCTCTCAAGTGATTAATTCATTGAATAATAGTTAAGAACAATGGATTTCATAAAAAGTTATATAATTACCCAATTGTATCTCTACCCCTGGATCAATTATATTGTTTGATTGGAAAGGCCTATCTAAACCCTAAACCTCTCAATTTGGGGATTAGAAATCCAAAACATAAATTGGCCAGATTCATGCATAACAATTAAATCACAATCAAACACATGATTTAGAAACGGAAAAACATTAATTCAATAACTACATAAATTAATCCATACAAATTCACCAATTCCTAACAAAGGGTTTTAGTTACATGATAAACAATGATGAAGGCACCATCACTTCTGTTGGCAACATGGCTTCTGCACCATATACTAGGGAGAACAGGGACGCTTTGGTAGTTCCATGATTTGTTACACGATATGCCCATAAAGCCAGAGGCAAGTACTCACTCCATTCTTGAGGTGCATCTTTCACGGTTTTGGACAGGATTCTGATCAGCGTCTTGTTTGTTGATTCCGCCTGGCCATTCGACTGTGGGTAATACGGGGTGGACTTTTTGTGCACAACACCATATTCTTCCAAGATTTTTTCTACCTTTTTGTTAATGAAGTGAGTGTCATTGTCTGGCACTATTATCTTAGGCAAACCAAAACGGCAGAACATATTGTCTCTAATGAACTGAACAGTGGTGTCTGCATCCGCTTTCTTGCATGCTGTGGCTTCCACCCATTTTGTTGAATGTTCAGTTGCTGCTAATGTCCACCTTTTCCCTATGTAGGGTGGGTCTATGGGACCAACAAAATCCATGCACCACGTGTGGAAGGGGTATGGTGAACTCAAACTCCTCATGTTGCTGGAGGGTGCATGCACTTTGTTGTCGTGTTTTTTGCACTGTTCACACTTTCTTACAAAATCAATAACGTCATCTCTTATTGTTGGCCAGAAATAGCCAATCTTCATGAGTTCTGAATAGAGCGCCCAACCTCGTTGGTGTCTGCCACAGGCCCCCCCTGTGTACCTCCTCCATTACTTTGTCTTGGTCTTCCTTTTCTAAGCACCTCAAAATGTCTCCAGCAAAATTCCTTTTGAAAAGCTCCCATTCTTCACAAAAATATCTGTCAGCCTTTTTCCTCACTCTCTCTGCTTCTGTGTGATCTTTTGGGAGGACTCCAAACTCTAAATATTCTTTAATAGGCCCGGTCCAGTCTTCATTTATCAAGTGGACCTCACTCTCTTCCCTGCAATCTTGGCATTCCTTGCAAAATTTCTGAAGGGAGTCGCACTGTGCTTTCATGGTGGGCCAAAACACCCCCAACCTTTGCATGCGTTTGTACAATCCTGGCCCCACTTGTCCACAGATACTATCATGTAGCTGTGTCATTTTCTTCAAACCCTCTTATTCTGCAACGCTCTGCATAAGCAAGCCATCTCCACTCCTTTTGTACAAGTTTCCTTTTACGAGGCAGTAGTCTCTGGAAGCCTTTGACAATACTCTGCTCTCGAGTTCTTTCTTGATTGGGATCCTCCAGTCACCCTTGGCTTCCTCCTTGGATACCTCTGCCTGGATCTAAGGTCGGTGTGCTTTCCTCAAATGTATCATATGTTCTCCTTCACCCATCACGGTCTTACTTCCCAGCGTGGCAAGGGCGTCTGCCTTCTTGTTTTAGGATCTGGTTACATGCTATAGGGATTCCACTTTGAATTTTTCCAGTGCCTGCAACACCTTTTCTCTACAGAGGGCTAATGAAAACTCCTTCACCCCATATTCTCCTTTTAACTGCTTGACTACAAAGTTGGATTCTCCTTTGATGATGATTCTGTTAATGCCCTGTTCCTCCGCCATCCCCAATCTCAATAGGAGGGCTTCATATTCGGCCTCATTATTTGTACATGGGAATTCCATATGAAAGGAAAAGGCCAACTTCTCTCCCTTCTCATTGGACAGTGTTACCCCAACTCCTCCTTTTGGACAGGAAGGAGACCCGTCGAACATGAGTGTCCACACTTCACCTTCATATGTTGTACATATGCTGTACAGACCTCTTCCATGGACTCCTTCTCATCATCAATCATACACATTGCCATTAAGTCAGCCATGGCTTGGCTTTTCAAAGCCGTAGGTGTTACCAGTGTGATGTCATAGTCTGTCAAAGCTAAGACCCACTTACTCACTCTTCCCGTAAGATCAGCACCTTGCAGCAAGTGTTTGATTCCTTGTGATTTGGTCACCACGTGGATGGCATGGGCTTGAAAATAGTGATGGTACTTTTGAGATACGTACACCAGGGCCAGACATTGTCTTTCCTGAAGAGAGTACTTGGTTTTTGTATCTTTAAGCATCCGACTCCAATAAGCAATCAGACTCTCTACTCTACCTGTTTCTTGTGCAAGGAGTCAGCTGATGGCTGACGTTGTTGCAGCAAGGTAAGATCTATGGGGCACGCCTTTTTGAGGGGGCGCCATGATTGGGGGTGATGCAAGTGCTACTTTAATTCTGTCAAAGGCTTCTTGATGTTTTTCTTCCCATTTGAATGCTTCCTTGTTTTTATGGACTTTTCTCGTTGACCCCAATAGTTCTCCTAAAGCTTGAACAAATCTTCAAATATATCCCAATTCGCCTAGCCCCTGTTGGAGTTCTTTCTGATTCCTGGGCGGCCTCAAATTCTTTACTACTTGTACATTCCCTTCACCTGCTGAAATTCCTTCTTTATGTACTTTGAAACCAAGGAACTCCCTAGATGACACCCCAAATTTGCAGTTTAATGGGTTCATCCTGAGTTTGTACTTTTTGCATCTTTCAAAAATTGCTCTCAAATGATCCAGATGTTTCTCTTTTTCCTTGGACTTCACCACCAGGTCATCCACATAGTCTTCACGATCTTGTGCATCATATCATGAAAAATTGTCATCATTACTCTTTGGTACGTGGCTCCCGCATTCTTGATCCCAAAAGGCATTACAATGTAGAAGAAGTTCCCCACAGGCGTCCTGAAACCGGTTTTTTCGTTATCTCCCTTTGCCATTTTGATTTGATTGTAGCCACTAAAGTCATCCATGAAGGAGAAGCGTTCGTGCATTGCAGTGACTTCCACCATACTATCTATGTTGGGCAGGGGGAAATCATCTTTGGGGCACGCCTTGTTTAGATCTCTGAAATCTACGCAACACCGTATTTGCCCATTCTTCTTTTTTACCGGTACGATGTTTACCAGCCAGGTGGGGTGCTGTATTGGCCTGATGAACTGGGCTTTGAGCAATTTCTTTACTTCCTTTTTTATGGCTTTTTCAATTTCTGGATCAAATTTTCTGGTTGGCTGCTTGACTGGGGTTGCACACGCCTTTACTGCTAGATTGTGGGTGACCAATTTGGGGCTAAGTCCAGGCATCTCCTCATAGGTCCAAGCAAATACCTCCTTATACTCTTTGAGCAGTGCAATCATATCTTATTTCTCTTTACTATTTAGTGATGATGCTATGTACAGTGGCTTATGTTTACTCTCCCCCGCGTTGATGTCTTCTAACTCCTCTTTTGTTGACTCCTCTTCTTGTGAAACCATGACACTTTCTTCGAATATGGCCTTCCCCTTCAGTACCTGTAAGAGGGTGGGGCTGGCCAAGTCTTGGAGGATCGGCTTGTCCGGCCTCGCGAATTCCTATAAGATAGCCCACCGCGTGCCTCCTTGTGGGAGACGCTATTTCTGCAGCTTGAACTTGGTCTTTGATGCTGAACTTGGACCTGAGGTGTCCTCCTTCCCAGGAAGACGGAGCCTTTTGAACACAGACTCTCTTGCAGGGGTTGCTTTTTCTTTCCCCTTGAGGCTAACATGTACTTCCTTTTCAATTCTTCCTACCTTTGGCGGAGCCAACTCGTCAAACACAAAGGCATCTATCAAGTGCATTTCTGATGCTTCAAAGGGTGCTTTAGTAGTTGGGATCTCGATATCTCGTCCCTTGTAGACAGACTTGACACATTGATTGCAGTGTGGAGGGAACGCATTGATGCAAATGGATCCAAGGGCGTCCTAGAAGAATTTGATAGCTGGGACTTCCATCAACAATATGGAATGTGTTGAGCTTCTTTATGGGCCCCACCTCCAGGTTAATCACAACATAGGCTCTTGTCTCTACTGTGTCTCCGTTAAATGTGCTCAATGTTGTCTCTGCCTTCTTCAACCTTGAACCAGGGATCCCTAACTTGGCGAAGATGTGGGTAGGGATGATGTTGACACCTGAACCATTATCCACTAAGGCACGCCTTACCCTGACGCCATCGACTACTGCCTCTACATATAATGGCCTGTTATGACAATATCCTGGGTGCAATGGTTGAGGTTCTCTGAACATGATAGCCATAGCATACGCCTTTGCTACTCTTGAAAGTGGGGCATATGCAGCGCTGGAGTTTCCACCTTTTCTTACGATGATGTCTGCCAAAGCATGTGGAGCTTCAGCCCTCACATTCACGTCAAGCCCCAATTGATCGAAGAGCGCCCTGAAACCCCTGGTTTTTGCCAAACCCCTCATTAGTTCATCTTCAAGGACCTCTTCCTCCTCTAGTTCTTCCAGTAAGTTCTCTCCTCCAGACAGGATGACATTCACCTAATGCCTTGGCAAAGGTTGTGTTTCTATGCCCTCTTCTATCTCTTTTTCTAGTAACAGTACCTTTCCTGCTGCAAGTTGTTTATGAAATATGCCTCTGATCACATAGCATTCCATGGTACTGTGCCCCCTGTGTCTGTGTAATATACAGAAGGTTGGGTCACATACTCCTGTCGCGTTAGAGGGCGCCTCTCAGTCCTCTATTTTAGCACGCCCTCCTTTAACCATTCTTCTACCAACTGATATGTGAGTTCTCTTAGAATGGGCAACGCTGGTGGGGGATCCCTTTTTTCATTGTTCCACTGGGCCGTCCTGTAACTCTTTCTTTTTCTGTCATCTATGACATTGACATCAAAGGCTGCCTGGTCTTTAGTTCTCTTCCCTTGTTTTCGCATTGCTTCTGTTACATCCAATGCCCTAGCTAACAACTCAGCGAAAGTGGGATCTTGCTCAAGGCCAAGAATATTTGCGATCCATCCTCCACACTCTTAATGCATCCATACACCAAGTCGGCCTCTGGGAGCGTCTCCCTGCAACTGAGTGTCTTGTCTCTATACCTCTTTATAAATGGTACCAGCCCTTCGCCCTGTAACACCTAAGATTTATACCCTTAATTCCCCCTTATAATAAAATACGGACTTGAAAATTCCTTTTTATTATATTAAAATCAACCGTCAAACGGACGGAGTTTTGTTTGTTTTTCGGACCATTCCAAAGGTTAACCTGTGGTAAACATTTTCAAGAAAACAAACCATAGCCAGCAGGGCTTCAGATTATATATATAAATCATAACAAGGCCCAATGGGCTCCAAATATATCAGAGTGCATAAACTAATCAGAGTATTAGCGGAAATACTAAGTGTTGAGTATTAAAACCAAAAGTTATAACTTAAGCAAAACAAAACATCCTAAGCCTCACTCAAAAACATATATAATCATTTTACATCAAACTATTGTAGGAGGCATAGGCCCATATTATACTCTAAAATCCCATAAATAACCCTACTCTCCCTGTAAGGGAAAGTACTCCTGCTCGGCCGGGGGCTGTGCCAGCTCAATCTCCGTACCTGAAAAATGTTAAGGGAGTGAGCATTGCACATGAAATAGAAAGCAGTTTCTAACTAGACATAACAACCCACTAGGTCAAACACAATTAGCAAATAAGCATATATTCACATATTGCACACCATACTCATTTCATTATTTCCATACTCATTATTCATTCCAAATTTCCATTTTCATTATTCATTTCAACATCAATTTTCATTATTCATTTCAACATCCGTTTCCTTTACTTTTTATTCTTTTCACATACTTACTTTATTTCGGTACATCACCTCAAATCACAGGCCAATGTACAAATTTTCATTCAACACATTTATCACCTCAAAACAGAGGCCCTCATACTTTTCCATATTTAAATTATGTGTCCCTCAGGTCAGAGGTCAACACTCCAATTTCTTAATTCACGCTGTGTCTCTCAGGTCAAAGGTCAACACACCAATACACATTTCATCCGGTGTCCCTCAGGTCAGAGGTCAACACCCAATAACATTCATTTAATTTGTGTCCCTGAGGGCAGAGGTCAACACTTTATTTCATTCTGTGTCCCTCAGGTCAGAGGTCAACACTCCTTCATTTTAATTCATTGTGTCCCTTAGGTCAGAGGTCAACACTTTAACATTTTATTCATTTTGTGTCCCTCAGGTCAGAGGTCAACACACTATCGTACTTCACCTCCACGCAGGAAGGTACCTCATACACTTGGCCTATGGGTACTTCACCTCCACACTAGAAGGTACCTCATACCATTGTACTTCATCTCCACACCGGAAGGTACCTCATACAATTTGGCCTGGTGGTACTTCACCTCCACATAGGAAGGTACCTCATACCACCACATAGGTTATACTAAAACATCATTTTCATTATCAACAATTCATTACACATTTCCTCACATCAGAGGCCAAATCATACTTTCATCTTCTTACTCAAACCATTATAACACATACATTTGCTCATTCATACGATATCCACATTCAATTCCCGTATCCAACATCAAACCTTTCAAATAGCCAACATGTTATTCACTAAAACATACACAATACCATTAATCACATTTTCTCGTACTCATTGGTCATGCATTATACTTATAATTATTAGTCATTTTGCCACTTGATGGTCGACCTTATCCATGCATCACATACTCATTATAAACACTTCGTCACATAATTAACATCATCATTTCCCATTTAATTTTACATTTAATTATTTGTTTCCCATTTCCACCTTTATGCACATTTAGCAATTAGTGTACAATTAAATTTCACCAAAACATACATATAATCATCTCCATTCCAGTTTCTTCCTTAATTAATTTATTCCCTAACATATACACATATTTGCAACAGTAATTAATTATCATTTAATTCACAACTTTACAAATAAAGTCAATAATCATAGAAATCATTTATGTCAACTTCACTATCACATTACCCAATTCCTCATGTACTTCAATATCATCATTATCCAATTTTCATTTATCAAATAATTTATTATCATATCATTGGGTTTCCTTTTTCCTAATCTTTACATCCAACATCATACATATTTATTTAGTTAGAATTTCATATTCAATAACCTAGGGTTTTATAGTCTAATTTTCTCCCCTAACACATAACCCTAACAAGCATTATATACTAACTAGAACCCACTCCCTAGAACAAGGCAAAACCCACCCCCTTACCTCAAACACTTGGAGATAAGGTGATTTTACTTGCTCTAAGCTTGAAAGTCTTGCCACCAAATGAGTTAGAATCCAAAGGAAGAGGGAGGAACCTAATATAAGAGCCATAACAAGAAAAGATTAACATTCATGTCATGGGTCATGCCAAAACTCAAGAAAAGTGGAGCTTCCATGGCTTAGAATCAAAAACCACCATGGATGGAGGAGAGAGAAAGTGGATCATGAAACAAAAGAAATAAAATTAGTTAGAGGCTATGGGGGAAATTCGTATAACATGAAGGAAATGAGGAGGAAAGCTTGAATCTCACTTACTTTGAGCTTGAAATGGTGGAAATCAAGAGTGGGTGATGGAGTTCTTGAACCCTAACTCATACCCATGGCGTGAAAGAGAACAATAGGAGAGATTGATGCAAGATTGAGTATTTAAATGTGATGAGAATTGATTTCTAGTGGTTTATTATGTGTCTAAGGAATGATTTGAGGATGAAATTAGAGAGAGAGAAGAGAGAGCTTCGTGCCCTAGAGAGAGAAAGACAAAGGGATGAATGAGGAAGAAGACCCCCAATCACGTTTTATTTTTTTCTGAAACTGGACAGACTACTCGAGTAGTCCAAGCACTACTCGAGTAGTTCAGGAAATCATGACTTGCTGTTTCCACCAACTACTCGATTAGTCAGTGAACTAATCGATTAGTTAGTGTACTAATCGATTAGTTTGGCATTACTCGAGTAGTCTGGCTTGTTTTCTTTTCTTGGCATTTCAAACTGCCATAACTTCTTCGTTATCCGTCGAATCTTGCTCAAATTTTAAAGCAAGCTTCTCTACCTACTAACCTTCATATCCAACGGTGGAATTTAAGTTTTGAGTTTTAAATCTTTTATTTTAAATTTCTTAATATCATATGTTATTAATCCTAAAACAAGCCTTCAATCCACTATTTTTAACTTAATATCATCACTTCCTTCACTCTAAGATTAACCCATCATCAATTATACTAGGAATTAAATTTGGGATGTTACAATCATCCCCCACTTATTGGAATTTCGCCCCAAAATTCTGTTAGGTTCAATAAATGGAGAATCACCCCGATGATAGGACTGGTGATTCCTATCTTTAATTCCCTTTGGTTTCTTCCGTCAGTCCTTCGATTTGCCCTTACCTTGACAGAATTTAAATTAGGGTAGGAAGTGCTCCCCCACTTGGCATCGACATACCCAATTACCGCTATGCTAGAGGATATGGAATGGATTTGAATTCAATTCCGATTGTATTACAATTAACTCTGGGGCAGGAGTTGTAAGAACTAGATGTAGAAAACTCGAAATGCGTAGCAGTTCGGCATATTTCTAAAATCTTTTCTTGAAGAGGTGTCCTGAAATCATGGCATACGAAGATTCGTATAGAGTATCATGCCTTAAAGTTTGTCTCTCATAAGGATTTGACTAGCACCGATAGGATTTAAAGCTTTTCAAAAACACAGGCATTCCTGAACAAGAAGCACACCAAAGGCTAAGAGCTTCCCCAATTGCTTATTTGATTAGAGAAGACACAATTCCTACTAAATGCTCAACAATCAACTTCTTTCATGAATCGATTAAAAAGAATAGGAAGGAAGGAGTCCACATTAGTTCCAAGATTTACCCAACTACCAAAGGTGAAGGGTACGACAAACTTGCCGTTGGCTGGGTCAATTATCAAGATTGTTTGGGTCTTAACGCAGGGATTTACAAATTTGACACAACCGGCTATTCTTATGAATGGTTATCTAAGAACCGGGAAAAGATTCGAAGCAACTGTCAAATTGCTTCAAGATTGGTTTAGTTGATATGATGGTTACGAATAACTTCTGGAGAGCTTTCTTAACTCATCCAAGGGATTAGCACTTAGCTATACTACTTTGGAACAAGTAGCATACACCAAGACTTCCTTTCTTTAGAACTATTTTCTATCTACCCTCTAACTCTATATGAAGATTTTGAACGAATGTTTCTGGGTTAGGTTGGCTTCACTTACAAGAATTATTTTCCTTGGAAGTCACTACTTTGGTTGTCTACTTTCACTTTAAAGGTTACAATGATAGCATTTATTGATAGATGCAAGAATTGAGGTGATCAATCCCATCCTCACGTCTACCAACAACACATCACTGTCGGGTTTTGTCAGTAATGTCATCATTTAACCAATGCAAGGATTAGAGTGATCAGTTCTAACCTTACATTACATCAAATAACAACATCACAACATAATATTGGTCACTTGGTACTAGAATTCTCAAACTTAAGAATTCCTTCTAAGGTCTTTCATATGCTATCTATAAGAGCAAGATCGAATTTGGAAGGGCGGATATTGTAACACCCCAAAATTTTAATCCCCGATTAATGAAATGTTAATTATAAAATTAATTATAATTAATAATTTCTATTTTAATCCTTGATTAAAATCTGTGTTTATGTAGTTAGGAAATGTGTGTGGATTTAGTTAATAAATATAATTATGCAGGAAATAAGTATTTTGCATATAAGTCCCTGGGTTGGGACCTAGAGGTAATTATAGGAAAGATTTTGGAGGGAAAGTAAATAAAATAATTATTTTTCAAAAATTGGGAAAAGTACTCGAGTATTGTTCGGAAAACTCGAGTATTCTAGACAGTTGCACGAGTTAGTGTTTTTGGTGAGTCATCACCAACGATTCCCTCTCCACGACACGAATACTCCATCACCAACACCTCAATGCATTCGTGTCGGCCTGCATGAACTGGATTTGTGTCTATAAAAGCTGATGAAACCCGAATTGTTGAGACATTTGGTCAAATTCGGGTAAATTACTCAAGCTAGGGTTCTTGATTCGTTTCCTTCAATTCTCCTTCTCTGTTTTGAATTAAACCACAAATCATACACTAATACAAAGCTCACATCACGAGCTTTGTATAGATACCAAATTTGTGAGCTAAGAGTGAGTGTGGTGGAAGAATCAAGGTTTGGAAGTGGAAGCTGTTTTCTGTCAAGTGGTTCTGGGAGCTCATTTTAATTCCAATTTCTGGTAAGCTCACGAGTCTTTTGAGTCCCAAATTCGATTTCTCTAGTTAGTATGTGTTGCATAGAGTCTATAAAAACTAAATTCCCCAATTCTTATCTCTGTTTCATGTGTGAACCAATTCAATCTTGGTGATGCACTCAAAACTGTCTTGCATGTGGTGCTCAAAGTCATTTCTGGTGTTGGAGAGCTTTTTCTTTGGAATCCTCTGTTGGTACACGTCTGAGAGGTAAGGGGAAGTTGTTTTATGCACTAGATAGAGTTTAAATTCCATGATTTTCATTAGAGAGCCACCAAGAGGCTCTAAGGGCTTAGATTGAATAGGAACTATGGTTTTGAGACCAATTCATGGTCCATGGTTGTTGTGAGCAAGTTTCATATGATGCATGCAAGCTGTAATGAACACAATTTCATGAGTTTGTTGATTAATTTGCAATTTGAGGTATTAAGTTGTTAAATGGTATGTTTTATGCATTAACAATCGATTCTCTGTCAAATCTGTAATTTGATATGTGATAAGTGTTGTAACATGTTCAATATATGGTATATGAACTGTTTTGATCATTGGTTTGGGTTAGAAATGTTTAGAAATGAAAATGGTATTTAAAAACTAAGTTTTCAGTCTGTTTTGTCTGATAAAACTCGAGTAGATGGCTCGATACTCGAGTATTTCGTGATGCACTAGTGTGGATTTTGGCGCACGACTCGAGTATCTGGCTTGGGACTCGAGTATTAACAGATGCAACAAGAGTCAAGTTTGATTAACGACTCGAGTAATGCATGAACTACTCGAGTATTCTGGATTGGTGAATGACTCGAGTATCTCGTGAACTACTCGAGTATTTTCTTAAAAATCTGAAACCTAACTTTCTGAAAAGATATGAACCACTCGAGTATAATGATGAATTACTCGAGTAAAAACTGAAAACTGATGAACTACTCGAGTGTTATGAAGAATACTCGAGTATTTTAGTCAGAAACTTAAAAATACCATTTTCAATTCTAAGTCATTTTGTTAACACTTAAAAGACAATAAACCAAGTGATCCTGGACATAAAAGAAATTGATGGACGTCATGATGTTTTCATTTGAGTAATGACACGTTGCTCGGGAGGCACGTAAGGTATTAATAAAAGATTAAAACATCAATCAATTCCTTTTAACCTAAGTTAATGCATCCATCTTGGAGTTTGGATGGTAGGTCGTTTATCATGTTTTGGTAACATGTGGAGGGCCTCTGGGAGTGCCAATACGCTTGCTTGATGACACGTTGAAGACGTGGTAGGCTTAGTGGATTCCGATATGGTTACACCGTTTGGATGACGGTCCGTTTGGATGACGGGATGTGCTCGGGTGGCACGGGTTCCAAGCTTGTCGTGTACATTCTTGGTGAATGTATGAAATGTTGTATACCTAGGAATACAACGCACTGATGAGTGCTGGGTTGTCAGGGATGGACGTCAAAGAGTGACATAGATTGATGGAGATAGGCTTGAGAGCTAGATTCATACATCATGCCACTCATTTAAATTAAGTGTGATAAATGAAACAAGTATGAGCATCCTACTTGCATTCAATAACTGCTAAGTGCTAAATGTGATGGTTGTTTATTGTTGCATGACTTTACATTCCTATTGTTCACATATTTATACTCTATTGATTATGTGTATAGAATTGCTTACCCCTATGCCCTTGTAGGTGATGTCTCGCTACATCGGTTGCATCGAGATCCGGCCACTTCCTAGTGGCATATGGATCTATGAGGACCATCGCGCGGTGTTCGAGGGAGAGGTAGAGATTACCTTCTACCACCCGAACCCGTTGATTCGATTTCGTCCTCGTAGATTTAGGATTCCCATCATATACACTATGCATGTACCCCCGTTTTACACATATCATGGACCACCTCCCACACGGCCAGCTCGCTCTTATCATAGTTTTCACTTCAGACCTACCCACTCACACCCTTTTTCCTCAAGAGTCGTCCGCGAGGATACTCCCCCTTCTGATCCGAGGAGTCCAGTCAGGGTCACACCATCTTCTGACCCCGTACCCAGTGGTAGGGTACACTCTCCATCGGATGAGATCGAGGATGATCCCGTGGAGGATGAGAGCGGAGGCGAGCCTGTCGTTCATTCGACCGGGAGTCAGTGGAGGGATGATGATCCCTAGGTATGTGTATAGGGTGTATGATGAGGATCAGGGGATCTGATGTGGAGATGCCATGGAGGAGATTCTACTACTGCTGCTGTTGATGGGGATGTTTCTTTTGCTACTTGGAGATTTCTGCTACTATCACTGGTACTACTGATGCTGCCAGATCTATGTGACCACCTCTAGAGTCTATATTTTTGAGATGTACATATTGTAGATATACTATGAGTACTCTAGGGCTATGGTTTTATTTTGAGCATAGATCTGTTATGGACTTGTGTTATGGATCTTGGAGACATGACTTATGCTTGGACTATGTATCACCTGACTTTTTATTTATATATGTATATAAAGTCTATGTTATATTTCTATTAGTTGCATAGTCCTATAATTTCCGCTTACTCTGATTTAATCTTTTTAAAGAGCTCGGCTACGAAAAGGATAGCTCCATTTACTTTCTATCATATAAAGACGATTTCAAATACGAATGCTATCCCGCTTATGAAAAGGTTTTAGAGATTCCCGAACTCAATACAACTGATTTGAAATGATTTAGAATTTCTTCTCCAAGAATTCCAAGTTTTGGTTTGTGCACCCGCTTAAAGAAAGAAAATTTTATTTTACATTTTCTAAATACTTACAAGTCCATATATTATCTGATAAGATAGTTTAATTACTATATTAAACTTGAGGTAGTAAGAAGGGTGTCACACTGAGTGGTATCAGAGCAAAAGTCAGATCCTGTAGTAGTGGAAGTAGCTCCAGAAAGGTAGCCATCAACATCAAGCAGGTATCCGCAGGGCATATTTATTATGATGAATGTTTGTATCTTGTCTCTTTTGAGCACAAGACACAATTGAATGTTGATTTAAAGTTATAAGCTATAGCCTTAGTATAGGTGGTGTGAGTAATGTTTCTTTAGTTCAACATATGTTACCATGAGCATATAGCGCAGGTCTATCATGGCAACTAGAAACCAAAATCACACCAATGCGATGTTAGAAAGGATAACCGCGGTGTTGGAGGCCATGCAGCAACAAGCTCAGCAACCACCTCAACCGGTTAACCCGCCTCACCAGTGTAATGTGGGTAACATCGAGGCGAAGAGTCTGGCTGATTTCAGAAGTTGTAACCCACCTAAGTTTGAAGGAGGATTTAAACCGGAAGAGGCCAATAAGTGGATTCATACCATGGACAAGATTCTGAGAACCCTGGATTGAACAGAAGCTCAGAAGGTGGCATATGCTGTCTACATGCTAGAAGACGAAGCTGAGAATTGGTGGAATCACACGGTTCAGCTTCTGCATTATGAAGGAAGGGATGTGAATTGGGGTGTATTTATGGAGAAGTTTCTCAATAAATACTTCCCTGAAGATCCAAGGAGGAAGAAAGAGGTGGAATTCTTACAGCTGAAACAAGGGAATATGAGTGTGGGTGAGTACGCGACCAAGTTCGAGGAATTGATGAAGTACTCTCCCTACTATCAGAACAACCCCGACGAAAGGAGCAAGTGTATCAAGTTTGAGGGAGGTTTGAGACCCAAGTTGAAGTCGATCTTTAGCTATCAACGGATTCAAAGTTTTCCTGCCCTCGTGGACATGTGTAGGATGTATGAGGATGACAAGAAAGCTGAAGAGTTGCAAGTCTCAGAAAGAAAGGACAACCAAAATTATGGACCTCAGAAGCGGAAAGGTTTCAACAACCGAAGCAAGGGTCCGTATGATCGCCGAGGGAAAGGCAAGGGGAAGGTTGGTGGTTCGGATGGAAGAAATTTTCGGATCGAGGCTCCATTTTGTGACAAGTGCAAGCGCCATCATTATGGCCATGTTTGTTGGGGAACAAGTGGTTGTTTCAACTGTGGGAAACCGGGACACTTTGCGAGAGACTGCAAGGAACCGGTCAAAGCTAATTCCAGGGGAGTTGCGGATAGGCCTATGGTTCAAGGAAGGGTTTTCACGCTCAGCGGAGTGGAAGCGAGCCGATCTTCTGATCTGGTGCAAGGTAATTACTTGCTAAATGGTCAGCTCTGTAATGTCTTGTTCGATTCTGGTGCAACGCATTCATTTGTTTCATATGAATGTGTGGATCGTTTGGGTCTATCTATGTCTGAATTGCTATATACTTTGAAAGTAGAAACCCCTGCTAATGCTCTTGTAGTTGTTTCTAGAGCATGTCTTAACTGTTGTATAAAAGTGTTAGGACAAACCTCTAGGGTAGATTTAATCTGTTTACCCTTAGCACAATTGGATGTGATCTTGGGGATGGACTGGTTAAGTCAAAACCAAGTGATCATCGATTGTGATAAGAAGATAGTGACCTATAGAAACCCAAAACCCTCTGGCTACATGTGTCTGTTCAACACTGAAGTAGAGGAGAATGGTCCAAGGTTGGAAGAGATTCCTGTTGTTAGAGACTTCCCGGAGGTATTTGCTGATGAGATCCCTGGTTTGCCACCAAGAAGAGAGATAGAATTTGGCATCGACCTAGTTCCGGGAGCTGGTCCCATTTCTATCACTCCTTATAGAATGACACCACCGGAAATGGCTGAAATGAAGAAGCAGATCGAGGAGCTATTGCAAAAACAGATGATCCGACCAAGTGCGTCACCTTGGGGTGCTCCAGTTTTGTTTGTCAAGAAGAAGGATGGTAGTATGAGGATGTGTATCGACTACCGGCAATTGAATAAGGTCACCATCAAGAACAAGTATCCTTTACCAAGGATAGATGACCTTATAGATCAAGTTTGTAACAGCTCGATTTTCGTAAGCCAAAAATATTTACTTTTACTCATCAAAGTTACAAAAATTGAGGCCAGATTTTTTTTTTTTGTAAAACATTGTGAATGTGGTTTGAAAACATTATTGAAAAGTCCTTGGTGTTCTCAACACCCTCTTTGAAAACCGAGTTGTTACTAAAAACTTTCCTTTTTATAAAACATTTATTTCAATAGAAGAACTTGGTTCGAAATCATCTTGACAATCTTTCAAAAACTTCACATGGGTTACTTAACATGAAATGTATTCCATCAATCAGTTTGAAAACATAGCTTGATTACATAAATGGTTCATGGCTTGGTAATCCTTACTTCGAACTTTCACAACAAACTTAAATTCATAACCCTATCCTTAGACTATCCTATTGAACACGATCGGATGAAGTCCCTCCTTGTTGCTGTCACCTCATTGCTGATGAATTCCGGCTCCGCCCCATGAAGAAGGGAAGTATTCCTCCGAGTCTTATACCGAAACTTCTCCGCGTAGTTCCTATACCCTCATACGGTGACTTGCCCTATGTGCGGCTCCAGGTTAGCTCCACTGAGTAGATGTTCTGGATCTGCAATTACGATCTGGGTATAGCCGGTCCATACCCAACCACTTGGGGTGCGCTTCCAACCTCTTCCGTACTTACTCCACGTGGTGACGTCCATTCAGTACTCCATCTGCCCGTTGAAATACCAGCAGCACCGATATGCCAACGAACAGGAGAGAGTAAGCATTCCGAACGACGGATCGTCGACGGTGTGGGATTACGCTAGGCAAAATAATAGGACCATACAAGCATACAATATAACACACAGGCACACAACAACCAAACATATCGTTGTAATTATGATTATGATTATCATTCTCTTTTATGCATTTCTCACGAATATTCTTTCTTTCTTTCTTTCATTCCTTTACTTCCCTTAATTTCTCATTTTCTTTTCATCCAGTCTTATCAATTTACATTTTTTGATGCTTGGGGGAAAAATACCATACATCATCAGGATATTCACTTCGTTCTCGACTATCACTCACGTCTACATCTCCTCGGTTATCCACCCAACCTAGTCGAAAGCAAACAGGAGTACAGGACCTTTACCACGCGGGCACGACAGCTGTCACAACACATAATAGTCCCAGACCAGGAGGATCTCGTCCTCAAATCATATCAATAATATCAAGGCTCACTGTCCACGCAGTGGCAAACACAATGCCCCGTTCCAGTCCCTCTCACTGTTCTCGATTTGCAATCTAGGGGGCGATAGTATGTTTCTAGTGGGCCCGCAGAACTTGCCACGACATTAGACCCAGTCCCCACCACGTTAGTGCGCCACATGTGGAGTTCGTTCTGCCTAGAAACATACTCTAGACTTCTTGACGTTTCACCGTCATCGTCCTCCCCTAATGCAATCTCCTCCTAAGTATCCGCAGATACCTATGGTTCCTTCCTCTCCACTACTTCGCACTCTCATACCTCACCGCGTATGTCTTTTAAAGTCTTTTAATCTTTTGATTATCCTAAGGTCGGCCCGTCCTTCGTGCAACCCTTCAACGAGTCCCGACCACTAACTTTGAAAAAACTTTCTCTCATCATTTCTCACATAGCACAGAGCTGGGTTCACATCAACAAATCTCAACTGATATCTCATTCCACAAAATACATTCCACCCTCTCTCCTGACAGTCCACAATCCTTTCTCAAAACAATGCTTTCATAATACTGCATTTTCACAAACATTTTCATAAAATTCCCTCTCGTAAATTTCTCAAAAACCTAGTTTCACAACTGCTCAAAATCGCTTTCCAAGATTTTCTCAAAAACCTCTTTTTTACAAAAACATTTTCAAAGGAATTTCTTTTCACAAATCTATTTCTAAAAATTTCTTTTCACCCTTCTCCACAAGATCCCTTTTCAAAAAAATCTTTTTGAAAATCTCTTGTCAAAAACCTTTTCAAAGCTGTTTTTCAAAAACCTTTTCTAAAAGTATAACTTTGCTGGGCGCTAATGGAGGAGCAAGCTCAACTCGACACTAGTCCCAGACTAAAACAAAAACAAAAGGAGCCCAGCTCCGCTCACGTCACATCTCATATCCACATTCACATCCCTCTCCCCAGCTCTGGCTCGTTCTCAACACTATCATTTCATTCTTTCCCCAAATCTCAACTCTTTCTCTTTTCCATTACATACTTTATTTACAATCATTATTTCTCTTTCATTATGTCTTTACTGTACAATCTTATTTATTTCGCTTCTATTTCCAGGACGTAATAGACGCCCATCAGCATATTACTCATTTTCATTAACAGCATTAAATAACATAAGGCATAATTGAATAAATGTATAAAAGCATGCCATCATTCACACAAGCATCCCTTTGGCTGCCGGCTGCCCCAATCTCTTTTCTATATCATTCCTCATATTACATAAAACACTTTACATTATTAGCTTATACAAGAAAATCTTTTCTTGGTTTAATATTCGTCTTTTCTTTGTTGAGAAATTTTTTGAAAATATAACCAAAATCAACTGCCACTTGAAAACTTGGTTTTAGATCACACGAAAACATTTTTAAACATAAAAAGCACGTCCAAGTAATTCTGGACAGTAAAAACAATTTTACAAAATCATTATATTAAGACTCTTGAATATTGTAAAAAACATTTTTACTTGAAGTAACTTTTTAATTTAAAATTATCATTTTACAAACCCATGTTTTCATCATAAAACAATTTTGGACAGCCATGAACACAATTAAAAATTCTCAAGTAAATCAAATCAATTTTCTTAAAAATCAACTTATTCCAAAACCGTTCACACCTTTACATATTTTTCAAGCATAATTGACACACAACAGCAACAAACGACACTTGATTTATTGGAAGTATCAACATCAAAGCAATTAGGCATTCACACGTAATTCATGTTCATGAAACACTTAAGCATGCAAGTATTCATAAACCACATCCATATTTATGTCCATGCACATTTTGTTCATGCAATTAAACTCCCTAAATCTATTTAAATCACTTACCCGAATAAAAGCAAAGAAAAAACATCACAATTCAATTTACATGAATCAATTTATTTCATTTTAGGCATTCGGATTCTATTTTCTCTTAACCCTAACCGAAATTACATAGGCACACACGATCACACATATATTCATTCAAACACACACTCTTCCAAGATTAATTCAATTTATTTATTTCCTTTATTTCTAAGTAAAGGACCGATTTGAAAATAGGTGTTCACAACCTAAATTCAAACAATTTATTTTAGCACAATTCCTTAAAATACACCTATTCCTTCTAAGTTATTTTGTTGAAAAGGAATTCTAGTCTAACTATCATGCATAAACCGAATATTATCATGAGAAGGCAAAGTCAAATATTCATCATGCATGCACATAGAACATGGACTAATGCAAAGATCATTTTCAAAAACTTGTTTTCTTATTGTCTTTATGAAAACCGTAAGTTTCACAAGAATTTTAATCAAACAAAAATTCAATTTTCTTGACACAATGAAATCAAAATCGTGTCAAGGTCGTTATCATTTTAGAAAAACACATGCATGTACCTACAAATCTCTAGGTGGGACAATTTTCAACATGCATGTAAGAAAAATGATGACTTAGTATGGTTTCCTATTTCCCTTAGTCTTGACCGAATGGAGACATGCAAGAAGGCAAGGCCTTACAATTTTATTTTCTACATGCAAATGCCTAAATTCATGGATCATCTCATGCAAGACATAGAAGCATCATTTCACTTTTCCAAACATCAACCGAATCATCATTTCACACACAAAATCTTGATTCAACTTAAAATCATTTTCAAAGTTTGTTAAGCTTAATTTTCTTTGGAAACCGTGACATGCATGCAATAAATCAAGACTTTACACTCAATTTAGACATACAAGATTTAAGCTTCATGTTTTCTCAAAATCAACCATGGATCAAGACATGCAAAAGAAGATCAAGACAAAAACATAAACTTAAGCTCAAACCTTCAAACAAACCGTGAAAAATAAGCTAGAAATTAATGCAATTAACATAAAATTAATTAGATCAAATCAAAAACATCTAGACCTAAGTTTTCTAATTATGGCCCAATCATTTAGTTCTTGATTTGGTGATTTATAAGTCCATTCATTCATAGAAATCCAAGATCAAAACATAAGAAGAACATGCAAAGAAGAATAAGGATTATAAAACCACAAAATCAACATGCATGAGGAAATCAAAGCAATCTATGAATTTAAACACAACTTTAAACAAAACCGTGATGAAAATAATTTTACAAGTTAGAGATCAAAACTTTTTCACATCAACATTCAAGATCAAAACATAAAAGTAACATGCAAGACATTTAAACCTCAAAAACATTCAAAAATAATTACATGCATCACAAAGATAAATAGAGTCCATGATAAAGTCCTTTACAACATAAAATGGTTCAATTACAACTCTTTCTACCTTAATTCCTAATCTTAAATTTTCAAATCTCCTCTCCTTCTCCTCTTGGTTTGCTATGGCCTCTTCCCTTCTTCTAGGGTTAATGGGGTTTTTCCTTGATCTTTGAAGAATGATGTGTGTGGAAGGAAGAAATCAAGGGGTTTGGGTTAAGGCTTTTGAGTTTTTCACTCTTTCTTCCTCTATTCTCCTCTCACGGGTTCTCTCTTTCTCTCTATGGGTTTCAAGAGCTTGAGAGTGCTCTTGAAACTAAGTGTGTTTGTGTTGTGATGGAGTGAAGAAAAATGAATCCAAACCAACACTCCTCACACGGCCTTAAGGACAATTGCAAGGGGTGAATATTGTCCTTTTTAGCCTTGGTTCAAAGTGTGGAGTTAGGGACAATTCGGTCCAGCCACAAAATTGCATGGGAAGGGTCTCATCAAAAGGGGACAAGGTGAAGAAAAGGTCTTCCCTAGGCTTCATGAGTCATCTCTCCTACTCTTTCCCTATTTTCGATTTAAAAATTTATTTTCTTAATGTTTAAGAAAATCAACCCCATTTTGTTCTTCCACTTCTTGCATGGCCGAACCACATGCTAATGCACACACATACACATTTAATTCAATCTCATGTTCATCACATAGCATGAATTCATGGGATAATGCATACATTCAACACATACATGAGCATGCATACAATTAACATTTTGATGGCACACACACACACACACACATATATATATATATATATATATCATATATTCATGCATCGCACATCACTCATATATGTTTGTAACAGCCTGATTTTCGTAAACCAAAAATAATTAACTTTTATTTAACAAAGTGCCAAAAATGAGACCAGATTTTTTTTTTACATTGTTGAAGTATTCGAAAACATTATTAAAAACCCCTTGTAGTACTTCACTACTTCCTTTCGAAAACCGAGTTGTTACTAAAACATTTATTCTCATAAAAATTTTCATGTTTCCAAAAGAACTTGTTTCATAAAATTATTCTCACATTCCATTAAAGTCGGGCATGCTTCAAATTAATTGAAGTACAACATTAGTTCATCACTTAGGTAATCCTGAATACAAAACACAACAACTTAATCTAATTCTTCTACTGGCTCTCTCTTCCTATCAAAGATGGTCGGTCCCAACTTCCGTTTCTTCTTCGCAGGTGCCTTCGTACCGGTGGATGATGCGACTCCACTTGTTGACTCTCCTTTGAAACTCGGATTGAGCTCCACTCCAAACAACTTCACAGGATTCTCCTTCTTTCTTTCTCGAGGAGGTGGTTTGGAATTATATCCCACAAAGGATGCACTTCCCGAACCCGAACTCGTTGTCCTACCACCTAACCGATGCTCTGGATTCGCGATCACCAACTGAGTATGTCCAGTCCATGCCCATCCATAGCGCGTGGCTTTCCATCCATTTCCCTCACGAAGCCGTGTAGAGATTTCCAAGCTCCGATCCATCTGCCCGTTGGAATACCAGCAACACCGATGCGCCAACGAACAGGAGAGAGTAAGCGATCCGGACGCGTAACGTCGGCGGTGTGAGATTACGGTAGGCAAGATAATAGGACACACACAGCATACAACACACACAAGATAACATACAAACACATTATCATCATCAATACTACTTGATATCCCATCTTATTTTTTTTTCATTGTTAATTCCTTCATACTTCTCCACTTTCCTTTCATACCCTTCTCATGAACTTAATCTCTTCTCCACACTTCCATAATCAATCTCCTTCTCACTCTTCATACTTCTTTGCACTTATTGGACTCTTACTTGCATAAATATAATTAACGTCTTATCGAGTTATAACCATCGATGATCGGGGGAGTTAAAGGATCATCGAGGTACGCGTTTCTTTCGTAGTTAGCACTCACATCTCAAGTCTACATCTCCTCGGCCAACCATTCACCTAGTCGGAAGCAAACAGGAGTACAGGACCTTTACCACGCGGGCACGACAGCTGTCACAATACATAATGGTCCCAGACCAGGAGGATCTTGTCCTCAAATCATATCAATAACATTCAGGCTCACTGTCCACGCAGTGGCAAACACAATGCCCCGTTCCAGTCCCTTTCACTGTTCTCGATTTGCAATCTAGGAGGCGACAGTATGTTTCTAGTGGGCCCGCAGAACTTTCCACGACATTAGACCCAGTCCCCACCACGTTAGTGCGCCACTTGTGGAGTTCGTTCTGCCTAGAAACATACTCTAGACTTCTTGACGTTTCACCGTCATCGTCCTCCCCTAATACAATCTCGTCCTAAGTATCCGCAGATACTTATCGTTTCTTCCTCTCCACTACTTCGCACTCTCATACCTTACCGCGCATGTCTTTTAAAGCCTTTTATCTTTTAATTATCCTAAGGTGGGCCCGTCCTTCGTACAAACCTTCAACGAGTCCCGACCACTACCTTTACACCTTCTTTCTCTCATCATTTCTCGCATAGCACAGAGCTGGGATCATCTCAACAAGCTCGCATCACAATCTTTCCCATCTCAAACTTTCTCAGCATTCTCCATTTCTCACACTCATCTCATTTCCAAAATCTTTCTCAACACTCACAATCTTTTCAAAAACCATCTCAAAACACCCCTTTCATGAACTTTTACAAAACCTCATTTCACAAAGTTTCTGAAATCTCTTTTCACATCCTTCCACAAAACTTCTTTTCAAAACTTCTTTGAAACACGTTTCATAACATTTCTCAGAACCTTTGTTCAAAACATTTTCAAATTTACCAACCTTTTCTAAAATTTACTTTTCACCATTTTCCACAAAATTTCTTTTCCAAAAATCTTTTCAAAAAGTTTTTCTCAAAAACCTTTTTTTTAAAACTACTTTTCAAAACCTTTTACAAGAATCTCATTGTTGCTGGGCACTAGTGGAGGAGCAAGCTCAACTCAACACTAGTCCCAGACTAAATCCAACACAAAAGGAGCCTAGCTCCACTCAATCTCCTCTCACATCCACTTCCACATTACTTTTCCCAGCTCTGGCTCGTTCTCAACATTACCATCAATTCATTCCCCAATCTCAACTCTTTCTTTCTTTCTTATCGTGTCTTTACTTTCGATCCCATTATCTTCTTAACTTATTCCTTTCGTTTTCATTCTCATTCAGGACGTACCAGATGTCCATCAACAGTTTACTCATCATAACCAATAACAATAAGCAATCAAACATAATTAAATAAAAATATGCTATCAACACACAACATCACACAACAATAGTGTGGTCATAGTCACCTTCGTATAAGTGGCCACACAATCAAACAATTGCCACTTATACTACTGACTCCTAACCACTAAGTTCCGATCTGTGAGATGATTCGGAACGTCCTAATATGTCACCTAAACACCACAGTGTCTTAGGATAGCTTCTCTCTCACCTGGGGGTCCAGCTATTTAGTGCGTACCGTCTCCTCGGATCCTTTGTGCCACCGGCTGCCCCAATCCCTCGTCTTTCAAATTCCTCGTACTAAATAAAATATGCTTATATTATTAACTTGTACTATGAAAATCTTATCCATAAGTTAGACACTTCTCATTCCTCGTATTTAATTAAAACGCTTATGGTTTTATCAAAACAATTCACATGTTTCCTAGTACTTTAAATGTTTCAAAACCTTATGAAAATACTTTATAAAATGATTTAAATCAATTTGTTTGGTTGCTGGTCCTCCTTGGACAGCACCTCAGTTATGTCCGAAAACACCGAAAAATTCGCCGTTTTCCATCCGGCTTTTCTTAAATCGATTATTACTTGAAAACTTTACTTTAAATCACTTGAAAACATTTTCAAGTTAGGAAATCGTTTTAAATCATTCTGGGCAGCCCTAAACACCGTCCCAAAATTCCAAATAAATTAAATCAAATCAAATTGTTTCAAAATCCATTAATTTCAAAATCGATTACACACTCAATTATTTTCCATGCGTCTGCTTAACATACCACAACAAGTCACACACACGATTATAATTTAAACACTTATGCACTTAATTAAAACAAAACACTTAGGCATTCACATATTCACAGAGATATAAACCAAACATGTACATTTCATTTCATGCAACTAAGCTTCCTAAATTTATTTTCTCTACATGGCCAAATGACCTCAAAGGGATAATTCAAAGATCACATAAGTCAGCTTGGCTTATATCAAGCACTTAAATTCTATTTCCTTTTTCATGCAATACTTTATTTACTCTTTCTCCTTCTCTAAACCGATTACACACACTCACCCATTTAATTATTCAAACACCCTACTCCTCCAAATCATTTAATTTATTTATTTCCCCTTTTTATTAAAAATCGAATAGGATTTAGACATTCACAACACCTTTTTAAATAATTTAATTTAACAATGTTTCACAAAACATGTTTGTTGCTTTTAGGTCACTTTATTTAGAAGAGTCCTACTCTACTAATCATGTATAGGCCGAATGCACCTCATCATAAATTAAGATTTTATTTTCAAATCTTTCACATGCACGTTCATAGGACATTGTTGGAAAACTACACTCGGTGGTTGAAACAAATAAGAACACTAGGAGAACACCTAGAAGGGGGGGTTGAATAGGTGTTAAAGAAACTTTGAAAGATTTTCGCAAGAAACAAATCTAAACGATAAAAACCAATGAAAATCAATCAATTAACAAATATTATATCAGAGATTAAGCGGAAACAATCAACACCAATATTCTTATTGATTCACCTAGGTTATGAAAATGATTTTCCCTTTATCAATTTTGCACAATAAAGATTCAATTCAATCAAATATAGAAAAATCACTTTTTCTAGGTTTTCAATCAAGAACACAATTAAAGACTTGAATTGTAAAGAGTAGAGAGTTTAGAGATACGACACAGTGATTTATCCTGGTTCACTTTCATCCACTTGAAAGCTACTCCAGTCCCCTCTTCAACCAAGAGAGATTCTTCACTATGAGGAATTAGAGTTTCTCAAATTACAAGTAAATACACTGCTAATCAATTATCAAAATCTGTTAATCGATTATTAACATTAAAAATCACTTAAAACTTGTTTTCTCAAAAACTAAACCTTTTCTTTCAAACCTTTAAGCCACCTATTGATTTTAGGCAATGTGAATACTCAAAATATGATATAATCATGCAATCAAAAGAGATTCACTACCCTCTAATAAATTCTACCCAAACTCATAAACTAAAAGACTTGTGAGGCAAAAGATAAAACATTAAAACACAAACTACCAAACTAAGTCTTCATGAGTTGGTTCTCTCTTCATAACTTGATGTTTGTTGTTGCTTGTTGAGCTTGAACTTGATCAACACATTTGTAGCTTGTTCAAAACCTTTTGGCATTTATCAAAACATTCTTCATGGATCTTACAGACATGAACCAAAACAAAAATCACTTTTCAAAACTTATTTCTTTTGGTCCTTTTACAAAACCGAATTGAGCAAAACAACAACACAGTTCAAATACATTTTCTTGAAATACAAGACATAATCATTTCCACAAGTAAATCATATGCACAAAGGGACCTAGCCTATTGAACCTAGTAGACCTACACTAGGCCGAATCATGATCATGGAAGAAACAAAGCCTTTGATGCAAAATTTCAACATGCACACCACATCAAAGACATGCACTTCAAATACATGGTTTAGAGAAACACCACTCTTTTATTTTCATAAAACCGTGACCTCTTGGTCACTTCAAACCTATTTTCATTTTTTTTTCTCTTGCATGCACTTTTAAAATTATATATATCAAAGGGAAACACATACAAGAAACTTTTTCATGAAGACAATCATGATCTCTTTGATTTTAAAGCTTGACCGAAAACCCCTTTAACAAAATCCAGAGGAAAAACTTAAATCTTTAGTTTTGAAACACATGTAGATTTAGATCAAGGTAAAACCATTTTGAAAAAGTTGTTTTCCTTTTGTTTCTCCTCAAAATCGTGACATGCAAACTAAGGAACAAAACTTGAGTAAAAGAATCACATGCAAGACTTGAAAATTGAAGCCATGGAAAGATCAAGATGAAATAAAACCTTTTTCAAGATCACAGCAAGAAATCAAAGGCTTTTTGAAAGGAGAATCAAAGATCAAAGCTTAGAAAATTCAAAGTTACAATCAAGGCATGCAAACCACTTAGATCATCTTCAACACATATCAAACTAACATGCATGAGTTCCAAACAAAATAAGAATCATCATAACCTAATTTTCTAGACATGGCCGAATGGTAATGTCCATGGTTTTTAAGGTTCTACAAATTTGTGTGGCTCTTGAAAACTCAAGATCAAGACTAAGAATTTACATTCAAACATGGATCTACAAGAAAAATAAACATGCAACAACAAAAGGACTTTACAAGACTTAGAGGAATAAAAACTACTCCTAACACTCTATAATCTTCGAATACACAAAGAAATAGAGAAGATCTTCAACCTTCTCAACTTGGTCTTCAAAATCCTAAGGCTTTGGGCTTGATCTTCTTCCCCTTCTCTTCTTGAAGCTCACGGTTCTACTTTCTCTCTAAGTTTCTCTCTAAGAGTTTGATGTTACTCTTAGGGAATGTGTTTAGTTTTGGGAATGAAGTGTTGGAGGGTGTGGATGGAAAAAGGAGCTAGGGTTGGGTTATAAGGAAGCACTAACAATTCCCTTCTTGTCCTCAAAGGAATTCGGCCAAAGAGTGTTGTTTCAAGGGTAAGATTGGCATTAGGAAGGCTTGCATGGCTCAAGCCAAGCCATGATACAAATGGAATAAGATTAGGGCTAATCCTTCATCCAATTGGTTGATCAAACTCTTAACTACACTTAACACTAATCCTAAACCTATGGGTCATTAATCCACTAGCCTAGAGTGCAAGTAAGTCAACAAAATTGCATCATGCATGCACCCCACTCACACACACGGTGACACCTATGCCTCCACATGCATATACACACCCTCGGTCAAACATACACATGCACACACACATTACTCACACGTATACACATGCATATTCATCACTTCACCTAGTTAGGACTTGGTTAGGATTTAGTTATGATTTGGTTACCACTTAGTTACTTAGGAAATTTCTAGGTTTCTCTTCTACACTCACACATATACACACGACACACACGTACATTTACACATACACACATACATGCACATATAATCACATTCATTAACCAATTAAATCTCCACATAATTCCAAGCATACATATACATAATCGCAAAGATATATATATATATATATATACATGCTTAAAATAAATCTTTTTCTCATAAAATCACACATGTTCATAATTCCTTTAAAATGCCCAAAAATATCAAACACACACATATAGAAAATAAATCACCACTTAAAAGAATTTTAATCACGTCATTATTCCCAAAACTTAACTTTAAAATTTCATGACATAATTTCATGAATATCATTTCTTTAAAATCACTTATCACCTTGAAAACGTGGATTAGGAATATTGTTTAAGAAAATACTCTTTATAAACACTTTTCTCAAAAATAGGTCTCTTTAGTATTTTACATTAATACGAGGAATTTGCGGGGTGTTACATTCTCCCCAACTTAAGGATTTCTCGTCCCCGAGAAATATGTTGTGGATTGGGCAGCAAGGCACAAAATTCATTCATCATTACGATTCTCATAAGAACACTTTCCTTTCGCTTCGCAGTCGTACTCTCTTTTGCTGATCGGATTCACTTTGTCGTGTTCCTCGTTTGTTGTTTCTAGTCGAAGAAATTCCACTCGTAACATCACTTGCGTGTCGAACCGGGTCAAGTCCAACGGACTGACCGAAGAGAATGCCGCTCCTTTAGCTGATCGTTGTCACAGAAAGTCCAACCATAGGTACGGACTTAGGGGAAAAGCAAGCAAACAAAATTCAAACATATCGGGTTTATCCTAGAATACTCACTATCTCTACTCTTTAGGTTCTCACTAACTTACAAAACATCACTCTTTCCTCTTATTCTCTTCTAACTCTAAGGCGTTCATCCATTATTTCTGCACCTTAAGGGGAATTTGGGTGATAATTCTGGTTCTTCTTTCTTAAGACAACTTCACCTACCCTCCTATACATCAATCAAACTTATCACTTTCTCCGTCTAAACATCTAACTATGGAATAAAGGGGTCCAATCTCCCTCACTAATTCCTCAACTTAAGACTAATATACACCTCCTTTTCCTCCTTGTAACTCCCCAACTTAAATCTCGCTTATAACTAAATCCACTGCGATCTCATGTCTTCACTTAATTTTTAACCATTTATCCTTCCTCAATCGTCCAAGCCTAAATTATTTGGGTAGTCGTGACACTTCTGATTCTACGGCTTGGATTAATGACTCCTACATAGGATTGGTAAGACCACAGGTTAATAATAAGGCTCATGGGGAAAAAGTTCAAAGTTTAACAACATCAACTGTTTTGTTGAAGCAATTCAACAATCATGGGAATTAAGAGATAGCAACCTATATTCTCAAAGACGATAACTGTCCCTGCATAAAGGTATGCTAAGGTTAATCAAATCTGAGTCTTCTAATGAAACATCAGGGTATAGGGTCTTAATTGTAGGATCTATCCATGGTCTACTCTTATAGAGCCAAAAGGTTTCTTAAACTAATACGGTCGATGCTAAGCTACAAACTAGTTCCATGTCCCGAGAGACAAAAGCTTATCCTCCTATTCCTACTCAAAGACTAACAAACACACAGAGTCACACAAACAAAGCATGTAAGCCCATGCTTAAGGCCACTAAGGATTACCATAAGCTCTGATACCATTCTGTAACAGCCCGATTTTCGTAAACCAAAAATAATTAACTTTTATTTAACAAAGTGCCAAAAATGAGACCAGATTTTTTTTTACATTGTTGAAGTATTCGAAAACATTATTAAAAACCCCTTGTTGTACTTCACTACTTCCTTTCGAAAACCGAGTTGTTACTAAAACATTTATTCTCATAAAACTTTTCATGTTTCCAAAAGAACTTGTTTCATAAAAGTATTTTCACATTCCATAAAAGTCGGGCATGCTTCAAATTAATTGAAGTACAACATTAGTGTAGTGGACCTGTAGTAAACCGAGCGAATAACCGACTGTATCCTCATTACTCTAGTTAATATGACACTGAAGCAGGGCTTTCGGTCGGAAACATACACCGAGTAAGTTGGGTACCTAACGAGAAGTTACATGCCAATGAGATTAACCCCGAGCATAGGATTCTCATCCTTATCCTTATCACTAACAGTCTCAACGCGCTTAACTGCTTCCCCTGGATTCCCACGACTGTTGGTAAGATAAAAACCGTATTGGATGAAGTCTATCGTTTACAGGATTAACGGATATGATCTTATCATATCCTCTACGAATCCTATTTGAGTTCTTCCTCTTCAGAAGCCTTATCAGAACGGCCCATGGCATACAGGCAATCCCCTATAAGAACCACCATGCTATAGGGGCTAAGGTACGTCTTCTCATCCCTAAGTTGACACCAGCACACACGTTGTTGACTAGGGAGAACCTGATTATCCCAACTGGATATTCAAAAATCCTATAAAGTCCTACATTAATATCTTGATTGAGATCATTCTTCAAGGCTCTTCCATAGCTTTAAGGTTGATCTTGGTTAAGGACACGACATTGGCGCCGTCTATGAGGAACTGAATAACAAATCATTCCCACCACCACCATGGTCACTACCAGAAGTCAAGTTGGTGACCTCCGTGAACGCATCGCTCGCACCCGCGGCAGGCCCAGAAACGCTAATAATAATGAACCGCAGCCCCACTCAGCAGGCGATCTGCGTGACGTCCTCAACCACAATCGTGGGAATAATGGGCAACCACCACAAAGGTCTCAATCTGGGCCAGGGAGTAAGCCCCAGCCTCCAAACCATTCACAAAGCCAACCGCCACATAACCAAAGTCAGAATCATAGCGGTGGTCATGCTCTACACCCCCAAACGCCACTATCCTCCCATCCAAGGGCTGGGAGCAATCCCCAACCCCTTCAGGTATTACGTGCCATGCCACCTCCACCTCCACCACCACCGCCACCTACACCACCACCTTCTACCCATGGTGACTCCAGTAGTACAGCTCCTACTACACGAAATACTTCTAGAACCACCGGAACCCAAGTACACCATGGGCGAAACACCCAACGCACTCACCTTAACCCACACAACCCCGATCATATAAGTACAACTCGTAGAACCAGACTGAATCCAAGTACATCTGCCCCAGGACATTCTCGTCATAGCCATTCCATTAGCAGATCATATGCAACTGCAGCTTCCGCCAGAGCGAGGGAAATAGAGATGATTAATATTCTTAATAGGCAAACCACGTTAATCGAGCAGCAAGGACGTGCTATTGCCGACCTTCAACAACAGGCTATGGCAAGGATCGCTCAAAACCAACCAACCATGGACCCCCAATCAACACCAATAATTTAGCTTCCGCCACCGAATTCCCATGTTAACCCCACCACAAATGAAGATCAGAGTGATTTTCACCCTGGTCATCCTTTCACCCCACATATCATGGCGTTTCAAACCCCTCAAGGCTACTTGGGCCCTACTAATGTCCCACATTATAACGGCCTAACCGACCCAGTGGACCATATTGTCTCTTTCGACGGGGCAATGAACTATTATAGCGGAGGGGATGAAATGAAGTGCCGGGCCTTTTCCATGACCCTCGAACCATCAGTATTACGCTGGTACTCATCTCTCCCTCGGAATTCTGTTAATTCATGGGAGGAGATGAAAAGAGTATTTTTAAATAGATACACGGCTAGTTGTATTCAGCCTAGGTCGGACCACACTTTAGCAGCGGTAACCCAAAAGCAAGATGAATCCTTAAAAGATTACCTTTCGCGGTTCCATACAGAGGCAAGTTCAGTCCCTCACTTGGCACCTGGTGTGGCGGTATTACTGTTCACTCAAGGTCTACAACCCGGAGATTTTAGAAAATCCCTGATTGGCAAACCTCCGAAGGATATGGCCGAGCTAAGGCAACGATCGAATAAATTCATCAATCTGGAAGAATTCCACAAAGGGCAAAAAATAAGAGAGGAAAGGCAGCGTGCCGACCCACAGGGTCAAAATAAGCAAAAACGTGACGAACGTTTTGGTGGCAGACAGGAAAGGAACGATCGAGATCGATGACTTCCTCCCCGGAATAAGTTTCAGGATTACACGCCTCTTACTGTTCCGAGGAGTCAGATTTTAAGAGAAACTATGCAAACCGACTTACGCTCGGCTCAAAGACCTCATTCTTTGAGAAAAGGCGCACAGCGTGATAGGTCGAAATATTGTGACTTCCACAGAGGTTATGGCCACACTACTGACGAATGCATATGGCTACGTGATTTGATTGAGGAAATGATCAGAGATGGCAAGCTACAGCGGTACATCAGGGACGCAGCCGGCCGAAGGAACAGGAACAGATCTCAATCTCCAGTAAAACCTAAACGCCAGAGAAGCAGGTCGCCAGATGATCGGAATAGCGGGAAACAGAGAACCGACCCTACCCCGGTTCCCGAATCCAACACCAATAAAAATGATTTCCTGGTTAACACTATTGCGGGAGGTTTTGCCGGAGGAGGGGAGAAGAAAGCCGATAGGAAAAAGTACATCAACCAGATCTTGGCAGTCAGTCAAAAACCGATCGCCAAGAGATCAACAAAAAACATTCCCATTATTTTTGACGACGAGGATTTGGATGGAATACTCCCAGGCCATAATGATCCCATGGTAATAACTGCTCTGATCGGAAATTATGAGGTAAAACGGGTTTTTATTGATCAAGGTAGTTCGGCGGATATAATGTTTTTCCCTTTGTTCAAAGCTTTGAGACTCGGGGAATGTAATCTCACTCCCTTTGAAGGTGAACTGATCGGTTTTACTGGAGACACTGTTGAGCCAAAAGGTTACATTCAGCTCCCTGTAACCCTTGGACAACAGCCTTCAGCTAGGACCGAGATTGTGAAGTTTTTGGTTGTGGATTGTCCGGCAGCCTACAATGCAATTCTTGGAAGAACTTCTCTGCAGGCTTTTGGAGCGGTTGTGTCAACAGTTCATTTGGCCATGAAGTTCGTCGGAACTGATGACAGAGTAGTAACGGTGAAGGCCGAAAAGGACGCAGCAAGAAAATGTTATAATGATAGCCTAGGAAAAGTGAAGAGCAAGGATCCGAACAATCTGGAAAGAGTTTCTTTGGGTAAGGGAAATGTGAATTTGGCGGATTTGGATATGCGGGACCAATCCGACAGAAATAGACCGACCCCAAAGGGACAGTGGGAGTTCTTGACGCTATCTGACGACCCTCTCAGACAAGTGAACATTGGTGCTGATTTGCCCACGGGCGTAAAAGAAGAATTGGCCGCTCTATTAATTGCAAATAAGGATTTGTTCGCTTGGACGTCAGCTGATATGCCTGGAATCGACCCCAATTTTATTTGTCATAAGTTGAGCATCGTACGAGGGTCGAAACCAGTGGCGCAACGCAAAAGGAAAGTTAGCGCGGAAAAAGCCATGGCAATAGAAGAAAAGGTTGCTGAACTACTCCGAGCAGGCTTCATTCGGGAAATTGACTACACAGATTGGTTGGCAAACACCGTCTTAGTCAAAAAACCCAATGGAAAATGGAGAATGTGTGTTGATTACACAGACTTGAACAAAGTCTGTCCTAAAGATCAATACCCACTCCCTGTTATTGACAAACTCGTCGACAGTTCAGCTGGTTACAAACTCTTATCGTTTATGGATGCTTACTCTGGTTACAACCAGATTCCAATGTTCCCAGCCGACCAGGACAAAACTGCATTTATCACTGACAGGGCCACTTACTGTTACAACGTTATGCCATTTGGGTTGAAGAATGCGGGAGCTACTTATCAAAGGATGATGAACAAAATTTTTCAGGGTATGATCGGTTCAAATATGGAGGTATACGTAGATGACATCATCGCCAAAAGTAGACAACAAGAGAATCATGCCAAGGACCTCACAGCAATACTCGATCGGGTAAGGAAATATTCCATGAGGTTGAATCCCGAGAAGTGTGTATTTGGGGTTCCGGCCGGTTCTTTTCTCGGATTTATGTTAACCGAGAGAGGAATTGAGGCTAATCCTGATAAATGTAAAGCAATCCTTGATATGAGGAGCCCAGAAAATTTGAAAGAAGTTCAGCAACTCACGGGTCGAGTGGCAGCACTCTCTAGGTTCCTGTCCCAAGTCGCTCGAAAAGCCTTGCCATGGTACCAACTCCTCAGGAAAAATAAGGATTTCCTGTGGGATGAACACTGTGAACAAGCTTTTATTCAATTAAAAGAATATCTTTCAAGCCCACCCGTCCTCCACAGTCCTCTTCCTGGGGAGAACCTCATCCTATACATGTCAGTGGCCGAGACAGCAGTCAGTTCAGTTCTGGTATGAGATGATTCAGGCACTGAGGCTCCGATCTAATATGTTAGCCGAGCACTTCAAGGATCAGAGTTGAGGTATCAGAGGCTTGAGAAGCTTGCGTATTGTTTGGTCACATCAGCTCGAAGATTGAGACAGTACTTTCAGGCACATAAAATATTGGTGAGAACCGCTCAACCTATTAGACAGGTTCTTCATAAACCCGACCTAGCTGACAGAATGGTTTCATGGTCTATCGAACTTTCCGAATTCGACATTGCCTATGAACCAAGAAAAGCAATGAAGTCACAAGTACTAGCGGATTTCGTTTCCGAATTTACGGATGTTCCTTCTAACAGCTCTCATAGTCTTTGGTCAGTCTACGTGGATGGATCAAGTAATAGGAAAGGCGCGGGGGCTGGAGTAATCATCGAAAACCCCGAGGGACTATCCATGGAGTACTCACTGAAATTTGAGTTCCAGACGTCAAATAATCAAGCAGAATACGAGGCAGTTCTGGCAGGCCTCAAGATGGTGCGTGAGTTTGGAGCGGAACAAGTGTCGGCTTTTAGCGATTCACAACTGGTAGTTTCTCAAATCAAAGGCCAGTACTCGGCAAAGGAGCCCATTCTGCAGAAATATCTGGAAGAGGTAAAGCGAATCATCTCCAACTTTTCTGAGTTTAATATATCCCATGTTCCGAGAGATTCAAACTCCCGAGCGGATATTCTGTCCAAGTTAGCAAGTACAAAAGGGTCGGAAAACAACAAAACTCTGATACAAGAAACTGTTCCCCGACCTATTGTCATTTTGGCGGTCTCAATATCTCAGTCATGGATGGACCCAATTCTCACTTACTTGCAACATGGATTTGTCCCTCAAGATCAGTCCGAAGCTCGGAAGTTGGTGAAAAAGGCTGCCCAATACACAGTTTTAAACGGAATCTTATACAAAAGAGGTTTTGGATCCCCCATGCTCAGATGTGTCAATCCATCCCAAGCTGAGGAAATCCTGGAGGAGATTCATGGTGGCATTTGCAGCCATCACATGGGAGGGAAGTCCTTGGCGAAAAAAATAATCAGAGCAGGCTATTTTTGGCCTACACTGCAGAAAGACGCTATGGAACATGTCAAGAAATGTACTCAATGCCAATTTCACAGTGACGTTCATCAAAAGCCTGCTGAAGAGTTATACTCTCTCGGCGCGCCTTGGCCTTTTTACCAATGGGGCATGGACATCATAGGAAAGTTTCCCACTGCTCCGGGCCAACTCAAATTTGCAGTAGTGGCAATTGATTACTTCACCAAATGGATCGAGGCAATGCCGTTAGCAACAATCTCAACCGCTCGAATCCAATCCTTCTTTGTCAAAGAGGTAATTTCTCGGTTTGGGGTACCACACGCCATAGTCACAGACAACGGATCTCAGTTTGCAGCATCTCACTTCCAACAATTAGCAGCCGACTTAAATATTACTCACTATTTTAGTTCTGTTGAACACCCACAAACAAATGGGTTAGCCGAGGCGGCCAACAGAACCATCTTAGATGGGATCAAAAAGAAGCTCGGAAATGCTGCTGGCACTTGGGCAGATAAACTTCCGAGCGTCCTGTGGTCACACAGGACTACAGTACATTCGACCACAGGAGAAACCCCTTTTCGTTTAACATACGGCTACGACGCAGTCATCCCGACCGAAAAGCATATCCCCACCTTCAGGACACTTAAGCGTCCCTTAGAAACAAACGACCATTTGATCAGTGAAGAGCTGGTGTTGTTAGAAGAAGTCCGGAAAAATGCCGCAGCCCATGAAAGAAAAATGAAGGAACGGCAAGCTCGGGAATACAACAAAAAGGTCCGCCCAAGAAGTTTCGAAGTGGGTGACTTAGTCCTCCGCCGAGCAGATATTGGCAAAGGAAATGCGGGAGTCGGAAAGCTAAAACCAAACTGGGAAGGTCATACTGAGTGAAGGCTAAATCTGGATCTGGAGCATACAGGTTGGAGACTCTCTCGAGCACGGAAATTGATAACACATGGAACGTGTCCAAACTCAAAGCTTATTACAGTTAAACTTCTATTTTGTTTTCACAATCTCGCATAGTTCGTTTATCATCAATTAGGGTAGTTCATTTCTTAAGTTTGAATAAAACGAAGGGTAACAACCTTCTCAGCTTAGAAACGTTTGTTAGAAATCGAGATGTTAGGAATTTGTTAGTTGATGAATAACTTCATTTTTGTATTCGCGTATCAATAAATGCATCAATTTTTGAAAAGTCTTTTGTTCGAACATTGTGATGTGACACGCTACTCATTTGGAACGACTAGCCACCGAGCCAAATCGAGACACAACTCTTTACAAGAGTTCAGCAACGTACACATAGAACGCCCGAATCCAGGAAACTACTTTCCTTGCTTCGCGGTCCGAGGGTCCCGCTTTGGCTAAAGTCAGCGATCCAATTTCTACTCACAATGAATTATGCAATTTAAATACCGAAGCGTAACGAACGAAATAGCTATGATATCATTATCATAAGGTGCAAAATAAGCTAACTTGTCCAAAACAGTGCTCAATACGAGCGAAAACAAACGGACATAGCTTATTCAGCAAAAATAAATGCAAGATAAAGTAAATTGTTCAGCAATGCAAGGAAAGCGTCAAGTTAAAATGCTCGGAATACATTGAGCAAACAACAGAGTGATAGAACAGCAATGGGATGGAACATCATTCTTCAACATCGGATAAAACAACTTGAGAATCATCAAAATCTGGTGCCTCGGTCAGCTCCTCAAGAGGATTAGAAAGATCCTCAGCTTGCAGATCCACCTCCGCCTTGGAAGCAATGTCAATCAATTTCCCATTTTGAACGGTATGATATGGATGAGCCCCAAACGCCCTAAATTCCAATTCCGGGTTCAAAAATTGAACTTGCTGAATGGCCGAAACAAAGGCGTCATCAACCGCTTTGCTCCAATTGTAAAAGTTGGTTTCTGCCTTCTTTTTATGAGTAAGGGCTTTCTCCTTCCACTTTTGAGTAATGACGACAGACTTCTCAACCTTAGACTTTGATTCATTCAGCTTCTGTTGAAACATTTGAGCCTCTTTCTTCATGTTTTCCTCAACCTCTTTCTTCTTAACCTCAACAGTCTTCAGTAAAACCTTCAAAGAATCTCTTTCTTTGACCAACTCCCCCTTATCAGCCTTCAGGTTTTCCAGCTCTTTTTTCACTCGGATCAACTCATCCGAGAGACTGGCTTCTTGAGCAGCCGAAAGATCCCGAGCTTCCTTTTGTCGTTATAGCCAGTGAAAAGACCATCAGGATTTTTGGCCAAGAAATAAGCAAGGTTGGCCCCCCTAAGGAGATACTTAGCAAGTGTCATGTTGCAACGTGACCACTCGTCAGTATTCAGCGTTCCAAAACGAGTGCAATCCGATTCGGGGCAGATGTACCTCCCAAATCCTTCATCAAATTGCACATCCCATATGGATGTGTCAGGAGGATTCTCGGCAGAAGTTGGAGCAGCAGCAGTGGTACCAGCAGTAGGAGCGGCAGTTGGTCGAGCACTTGGTCCCTCAGTCCTTGGGTTTACGCCTTCGGTTACTTTTTCCTTTCCTTTGTCCACTCGTCGGCGTCGCTGAAGGGGTTGATGAGGAGAAGTTGATTGAGCTTGACCACCAGGGGCCATAGAAACAGTAGAAGCGACAGCAACTGTATCGGCGGCTGGCCGAGGAGAAGCCCTGGCAGCTGAGGCAGAAGGAGTTGGGCTAGAAGTACTCAAGCTTGGAGTACTCAGATTTGAGGATCCAGAAGTGGCGGGAGTTTTTCTCTTCTTACCACCTTGACCTTCAACCAGAGCTGCCAGGCGAGCCGCCATGTTTTCTGCAAACAAAACATATAGACGTTAGAGCCGATGAAACCACAAATTCAAAGAAAAACAAAACCAATAGATATAAGAGCCGATCAAACCACAAAATTGAAAAGCAAAATAAATACACTATACCAAGCTCCGTTTTAACTTCAGAAGAAGGGATGTTCACAATATCCCTCGTCTCTATCATCCCATTCTTCTGCAAGTAACTTTCAACCGACCGACAAACCTCCTTTTCAAATTCAGCAAGTTCCTTCCAGTTAGAAGAGTAGGAAGCGATTGATCGATTAAAGAAACTGGCGCTCCATTGAAGAGGAAACAACGGAAGTGGCCGTCTTTCCCCAGGTCGGGTAAACCAGCAGACCCCAGTACCATTAAAGTTATACTTAAAGAAAAAAGGTTTGAATCCCTTCCAGGACTCAGAGTATTTGGTAAATAAAGCATATCCTCTGCGAGACTTCAAAGAAACCCAGGGTTTCTTAGCCGAACCTTTCTCAAATGAATTACACTGTGGAGCAAAAAGATAGAAAAAGATACGAAGATTACAAGCCCAATTCATGGCTGAGCAAACCTGTTCAAAAACCTTCACGAACGCCCATGCGTTCGGATGCAACTGAGTAGGGGCCACCCTTAGGAAATTCAGAACCCCCATCTCAAAATCAGTAAAAGGCAGCCTTATACCAAGTCGAGTTATCACCTCTTCGTAAAAATAAAAGCCTGTACTACCCTCAGGAATCTTGGTGCAGACTCTCTCATTCTCACTCACCGGAGTAATGGAGTACAAATTCCCTGTGTTATCTCCTGGACATGGCAAAATTATGGCTCGTGTTTGGTCTAGTGATTGATGTGTCTTAAGCTCTGATTGAGTGCCAAGAACCTCTCGGTCTACCCAATCGTATTCAGCTGAATCTGGTGGAAGAGGGTACAAGTCGGGATTAGTATCACACTTTCTCTTCATACCTGAGGAAAAGGGGGCACACTTGGAATCAGAACCACAAAAACTTGATCAAATACTTACGGTCGTTTTGGGAACATCTCCCTTTTTGGGCAGAATTTCCCAAAACCGATTGAGATGTCTAATACCTCTATGAAGCCTCCTTAACCTCCTTTGTTCTACCCTTTCGGCGATCCTATACTGAATCACACCTTGCCTGAACTCCCTCAAAGTCCGAGGGAAATGCACGGCTATCGGTTTAACACAAACCTCGGGGTTCCCTCCCTTATGTGTTCTTGGCACATCAGAGTTTACAGATTCCTCACTCATGACAAACGGCGCTCCAGTACCAACCCTAAGAAGTTAAGTGCAGAAAAGCGTAAAGCAAACCTAAGAAATTCTACAGCGATCACTCAATAGATGGTAAAGCGGATAAAGAAGTTTGAGGGGCAAGTGAGGTATCATAGCAACAACAACAAAACGATTTGGGGCTTTCACTGAACTCGGAAAGTAAACCCCACAATCCAGAAAAGCCAAAAATAACACCCTAAAAACCCAGAAAGAATGACATCCTCAAGACCCAGAAAAAATAACACTCGCAAAACCAAGAAAACCCAAAAAACCCAGAAATGTGTAAAGTTTTTCAAAACCAGAAAAGTAAGTAAACCCAGGAAAATACAAAGGCGATAACACGCCTTACACGAAAATCAGAGTAAGGAAAAACAGCAATAAAGCATAAAAATAAAAATCCAGAGGAGTGCAGTAAACAAGTGATAATGATCGCATGCAAGAACAAGGAATACATCAAAATAGCAAAAATAGAAATGCTTTGAAAGAAAAAGTTCAGTTACCTGGTGATAGTAAAGGGTCAGGAAGAACAGCGAAGATTGAGATATGAAAGGCTAAAAGAAGTGCAGAAGAAACGTCAATCAAGACCCTGGCAAGAAGCGGTGCAAGGAAGAAGATTTTTTGCAGTTTCGTTTCTGGTTTCCAATTTCTCAGGAGAACGTACGATGAAGAAAGAGAAGAAAGGAGTAAGTGAGAAACCGCCCTTTGATTTTCCTTTAACTTCCCTCCACTATCTCAAAAAGTTTGGGCTTTAGATGAAAAAAGCCCATTTGGCGCTTGAAAAGCTAGTACGTGGCACCTCTGATGGGTTTGAAATCATAACGGTACGATTCCCGATAAAATTGAAGACACGTGTACACTTAGGAAAAAATGGAAGGTCATTCCAAGGTCAGTCAAGCGACAGCCTTGGTCGAAGCACAGTAAGGCTCGGATTTCCTCCTCAAATCATTGAAGAATTCAGTCGAAAAACAATTCGTTCTTCTCATAAGCTCGGCGGGACTCGAATCATCCAACCGAGCTTGGGGGGCTTATGTAGTGGACCTGTAGTAAACCGAGCGAATAACCGACCGTATCCTCATTACTCTAGTTAATATGACACTGAAGCAGGGCTTTCGGTCGGAAACATACACCGAGTAAGTTGGGTACCTAACGAGAAGTTACATGCCAATGAGATTAACCCCGAGCATAGGATTCTCATCCTTATCCTTATCACTAACAGTCTCAACGCGCTTAACTGCTTCCCCTGGATTCCCACGACTCTTGGTAAGATAAAAACCGTATTGGATGAAGTCTATCGTTTACAGGATTAACGGATATGATCTTATCATATCCTCTACGAATCCTATTTGAGTTCTTCCTCTTCAAAAGCCTTATCAGAATGACCCATGGCATACAGGCAATCCCCTATAAGAACCACCATGCTATAGGGGCTAAGGTACGTCTTCTCATCCCTAAGTTGACACCAGCACACACGTTGTTGACTAGGGAGAACCTGATTATCCCAACTGGATATTCAGAAATCCTATAAAGTCCTACATTAATATCTTGATTGAGATCATTCTTCAAGGCTCTTCCATAGCTTTAAGGTTGATCTTGGTTAAGGACACGACAATTAGTTCATCACTTAGGTAATCCTGAATACAAAACACAACAAATTAATCTAATTCTTCTACTGGCTCTCTCTTCCTATCAAAGATGGTCGGTCCCAACTTCCGTTTCTTCTTCGCAGGTGCCTTCGTACCGGTGGATGATGCGACTCCACTTGTTGACTCTCCTTTGAAACTCGGATTGAGCTCCACTCGAAACAACTTCACAGGATTCTCCTTCTTTCTTTCTCGAGGAGGTGGTTCGGAATTATATCCTACAAAGGATGCACTTCCCGAAGCCGAACTCGTTGTCCTACCACCTAACCGATGCTCTAGATCCACGATCACCAACTGAGTATGTCTAGTCCATGCCCATCCATAGCGCGTGGCTTTCCATCCATTTCTCTCACGAAGCCGTGTAGAGATTTCCAAGCTTCGATCCATCTGCCCGTTGGAATACCAGCAACACCGATGCGCCAACGAATAGGAGAGAGTAAGCGATCCGGACGCGTAACGTCGACGGTGTGGGATTACGGTAGGCAAGATAATAGGACACACACAGCATACAACACACACAAGATAACATACAAACACATTATTATCATCAATACTACTTGATATCCCATCTTATTTTTTTTTCATTGTTAATTCCTTCATACTTCTCCACTTTCCTTTCATACCCTTCTCATGAACTTAATCTCTTCTCCACACTTCCATACTCAATCTCCTTCTCACTCTTCATACTTCTTTGCACTTATTGGACTCTTACTCGCATAAATATAATTAACGTCTTATCAAGTTATAACCATCGATGATCGGGGGAGTTAAAGGATCATCGAGGTACGCGTTTCTTTCGTAGTTAGCACTCACATCTCAAGTCTACATCTCCTCGGCCAACCATTCACCTAGTCGGAAGCAAACAGGAGTACAGGACCTTTACCACGCGGGCACGACAGCTGTCACAATACATAATGGTCCCAGACTAGGAGGATCTCGTCCTCAAATCATATCAATAACATTCAGGCTCACTGTCCACGCAGTGGCAAACACAATGCCTCGTTCCAGTCCCTCTCACTGTTCTCGATTTGCAATCTAGGGGGCGACAATATGTTTCTAGTGGGCCCGCAAAACTTGCCACGACATTAGACCCAGTCCCCACCACGTTAGTGCGCCACTTGTGGTGTTCGTTCTGCCTAGAAACATACTCTAGACTTCTTGACATTTCACCGTCATCGTCCTCCCCTAATGCAATCTCGTCCTAAGTATCCGCAGATACTTATCGTTTCTTCCTCTCCACTACTTCGCACTCTCATACCTTACCGCGCATGTCTTTTAAAGCCTTTTATCTTTTAATTATCCTAAGGTCGGCTCGTCCTTCGTACAACCCTTCAACGAGTCCCGACCACTACCTTTGCACCTTCTTTCTCTCATCATTTCTCACATAGCACAGAGCTGGGATCATCTCAACAAGCTCGCATCACAATCTTTCCCATCTCAAACTTTCTCAGCATTCTCCATTTCTCACACTCATCTCATTTCCAAAATCTTTCTCAACACTCACAATCTTTTCAAAAACCATCTCAAAACACCCCTTTCATGAACTTTTACAAAACCTCATTTCACAAAGTTTCTGAAATCTCTTTTCACATCCTTCCACAAAACTTCTTTTCAAAACTTCTTTGAAACACGTTTCATAACATTTCTCAGAACCTTTGTTCAAAACATTTTCAAAAGAATTCCCTTTTTACCAACCTTTTCTAAAATTTACTTTTCACCATTTTCCACAAAATTTCTTTTCCAAAAATCTTTTCAAAAAGTTTTTCTCAAAAACCTTTTTTTTAAAAACTGCTTTTCAAAACCTTTTACAAGAATCGCATTGTTGCTGGGCACTAGTGGAGGAGCAAGCTCAACTCAACACTAGTCCCAGACTAAATCCAAAACAAAAGGAGCCCAGCTCCACTCAATCTCCTCTCACATCCACTTCCACATTACTTTTCCCAGCTCTGGCTCGTTCTCAACATTACCATCAATTCATTCCCCAATCTCAACTCTTTCTTTCTTTCATATCGTGTCTTTACTTTCGATCCCATTATCTTCTTAACTTATTCCTTTCGTTTTCATTCTCATTCAGGACGTAACAGATGTCCATCAACAGTTTACTCATCATAACCAATAACAATAAGCAATCAAACATAATTAAATAAAAACATGCTATCAACACACAACATCACACAACAATAGTGTGGTCATAGTCACCTTCGTATAAGTGGCCACACAATCAAACAATTGCCACTTATACTACTGACTCCTAACCACTAAGTTCCGATCTTTGAGATGATTCGGAACGTCCTAATATGTCACCTAAACACCACAATGTCTAGGATAGCTTCTCTCTCACCTGGGGATCTAGCTATTTAGTGCGTACCGTCTCCTCGGATCCTTTGTGCCACCGGCTGCCCCAATCCCTCGTCTTTCAAATTCCTCGTACTAAATAAAATATGCTTATATTATTAACTTGTACTATGAAAATCTTATCCATAACTTAGACACTTCTCATTCCTCGTATTTAATTAAAACGCTTATGGTTTTATCAAAACAATTCACATGTTTCCTAGTACTTTAAATGTTTCAAAACCTTATGAAAATACTTTATAAAATGATTTAAATCAATTTGTTTGGTTGCTGGTCCTTCTTGGACAGCACCTCAGTTATGTCCGAAAACACCGAAAAATTCGCCGTTTTCCATCCGGCTTTTCTTAAATCGATTATTACTTGAAAACTTTACTTTAAATCACTTGAAAACATTTTCAAGTTAGGAAATCGTTTAAAATCATTCTGGGCAGCCCTAAACACCGTCCCAAAATTCCAAATAAATTAAATCAAATTGTTTCAAAATCCATTAATTTCAAAATCGATTACACACTCAATTATTTTCCATGCGTCTGCTTAACATACCACAACAAGTCACACACACACACGATTATAATTTAAACACTTATGCACTTAATTAAAACAAAACACTTAGGCATTCACATATTCACAGAGATATAAACCAAACATGTACATTTCATTTCATGCAACTAAGCTTCCTAAATTTATTTTCTCTACATGGCCAAATGACCTCAAAGGGATAATTCAAAGATCACATAAGTCAGCTTGGCTTATATCAAGCACTTAAATTCTATTTCCTTTTTCATGCAATACTTTATTTACTCTTTCTCCTTCTCTAAACCGATTACACACACTCACCCATTTAATTAGTCAAACACCCTACTCTTCCAAATCATTTAATTTATTTATTTCCCCTTTTTATTAAAAATCGAATAGGATTTAGACATTCACAACACCTTCTTAAATAATTTAATTTAACAATGTTTCATAAAACATGTTTGTTGCTTTTAGGTCACTTTATTTAGAAGAGTCCTAGTCTACTAATCATGTATAGGCCGAATGCACCTCATCATAAATTAAGATTTTATTTTCAAATCTTTCACATGCACGTTCATAGGACATGAACCAAAACAAAAATCACTTTTCAAAACTTATTTCTTTTGGTCCTTTTACAAAACCGAATTGAGCAAAACAACAACACAGTTCAAATACATTTTCTTGAAATACAAGACATAATCATTTCCACAAGTAAATCATATGCACAAAGGGACCTAGCCTATTGAACCTAGTAGACCTACACTAGGCCGAATCATGATCATGGAAGAAACAAAGCCTTTGATGCAAAATTTCAACATGCACACAACATCAAAGACATGCACTTCAAATACATGGTTTAGAGAAACACCACTCTTTTAATTTCATAAAACCGTGACCTCTTGGTCACTTCAAACCTATTTTCATTTTTGTTTTTCTCTTGCATGCACTTTTAAAATTATATATATCAAAGGGAAACACATACAAGAAACTTTTTCATGAAGACAATCATGATCTCTTTGATTTTAAAGCTTGACCGAAAACCCCTTTAACAAAATCCAGAGGAAAAACTTAAATCTTTAGTTTTGAAACACATGTAGATTTAGATCAAGGTAAAACCATTTTGAAAAAGTTGTTTTCCTTTTGTTTCTCCTCAAAACCGTGACATGCAAACTAAGGAACAAAATTTGAGTAAAAGAATCACATGCAAGACTTGAAAATTGAAGCCATGGAAAGATCAAGATGAAATAAAACCTTTTTCAAGATCACAGCAAGAAATCAAAGGCTTTTTGAAAGGAGAATCAAAGATCAAAGCTTAGAAAATTCAAAGTTACAATCAAGGCATGCAAACCACTTAGATCATCTTCAACACATATCAAACTAACATGCATGAGTTCCAAACAAAATAAGAATCATCATAACCTAATTTTCTAGACATGGACGAATGGTAATGTCCATGGTTTTTAAGGTTCTACAAATTTGTGTGGCTCTTGAAAACTCAAGATCAAGACTAAGAATTTACATTCAAACATGGATCTACAAGAAAAATAAACATGCAACAACAAAAGGACTTTACAAGACTTAGAGGGATAAAAACTACTCCTAACACTCTATAATCTTTGAATACACAAAGAAATAGAGAAGATCTTCAACCTTCTCAACTTGGTCTTCAAAATCCTAAGGCTTTGGGCTTGATCTTCTTCCCCTTCTCTTCTTGAAGCTCACGGTTCTACTTTCTCTCTAAGTTTCTCTCTAAGAGTTTGATGTTACTCTTAGGGAATGTGTTTAGTTTTGGGAATGAAGTGTTGGAGGATGTGGATGGAAAAATGAGCTACGGTTGGGTTATAAGGAAGCACTAACAATTCCCTTCTTGTCCTCAAAGGAATTCGGCCAAAGAGTGTTGTTTCAAGGGTAAGATTGGCATTAGGAAGGCTTGCATGGCTCAAGCCAAGCCATGAGACAAATGGAATAAGATTAGGGCTAATCCTTCATCCAATTGGTTGATCAAACTCTTAACTACACTTAACACTAATACTAAACCTATGGGTCATTAATCCACTAGCCTAGAGTGCAAGTAAGTCAACAAAATTGCATCATGCATGCACCCCACTCACACACACGGTGACACCTATGCCTCCACATGCATATACACACCCTCGGTCAAACATACACATGCACACACACATTACTCACACGTATACACATGCATATTTATCACTTCACCTAGTTAGGACTTGGTTAGGATTTAGTTATGATTTGGTTACCACTTAGTTACTTAGGAAATTTCTAGGTTTCTCTTCTACACTCACACATATACACACGGCACACACGTACATTTACACATACACACATACATGCACATATAATCACATTCATTCACCAATTAAATCTCCACATAATTCCAAGCATACATATACATAATTGCACATATATATATATACATGCTTAAAATAAATCTTTTTCTCATAAAATCACACATGTTCATAATTCCTTTAAAATGCCCAAAAATATCAAACACACACATATAGAAAATAAATCACCACTTAAAAGAATTTTAATCACGTCATTATTCCCAAAATTTAACTTTAAAATTTCATGACATAATTTCATGAATATCATTTCTTTAAAATCACTTATCACCTTGAAAACATGGATTAGGAATATTGTTTAAGAAAATACTCTTTATAAACACTTTTCTCAAAAATAGGTCTCTTTAGTATTTTACATTAATACGAGGAATTTGTGGGGTGTTACAATGTTCACATACATTTACACACATCATATTCTTTTCAATAATTAAATCCTCATATAATCCTAAGCAGACTTATACATACCAAAAACCGTGTAAACACACACAATTACAAAATAAATCACAAACATTTAAATTTTTCCAAAAACTTAATTTCTAAACCTTGGACATTACTTTAGGGAATCATTTCCCTAAAAATCATTCATTTTCTTGAAAATGTGAATTTAAGGAGAATCATTTAGGAAAACACTCTTTCAAAACACTTTTCTCAAAATAAATTTCTTTAGTGTTTTAATTTAATATGAGGAATTTACGGGGTGTTACAAAGTTCGTGCAGCTTCAGTATTTTCCAAGATCGATTTGAGGTCAGGGTACCATCAGATCAGGATTAGAGAAGAGGATATCTCTAAGACCACATTTCGACCCCGATACGGGCATTATGAGTAGGTTGTGATGCCATTTGGATTAACTAATGCACCAGCTATCTTCATGGACTACATGAATCAAATCTTTGGACCTTATTTAGATTCATTCGTGGTTGTGTTCATTGACGATATCCTTATCTATTCCAAGAGCCCGGAGGAGCATGCTGAACACTTGAGGATAGTGTTGAGTATTCTAAAGGAGAAGCAACTGTATGTCAAACTTACAAAGTGTGAATTCTAGCTGGAGGAGGTTAAGTTTTTGGGGCATGTGATTTCAAGCAAGGGAATAGCGGTTGACCCGGATAAAGTAAGTTCAGTGTTGCAATGGGAACAACCGAAGTCGGTCACAGAGGTGAAAAGCTTTCTTGGTTTGGCTGGTTACTATAGAAGGTTTATCGAAGGTTTCTCGAAGATTGCGTTACCCTTAACGAAGTTGACTCGGATAGATCAACCATTTATATGGGACGAGGAGTGTGAAAGGAGTTTCCGAGAGTTGAAGGAAAGGTTGACGTCATATCCTGTGTTGGTTTTGCCTGACACACAGAAGAATTTTGAGGTGTATTGTGACGCATCGAAACAAGGTCTTGGGAGCGTTTTGATGCAAGAAGGGAAAGTCGTCGCTTACGTCTCGAGACAGCTAAAAGTTCATGAAATGAACTATCCAACTCACGACCTAGAGCTGGCAGCTGTTGTCTTTGCATTGAAGATTTGGAGGCACTATCTCTATGGAACTATGTTCCGGGTGTTTAGCGACCATAAGAGTTTAAAGTACCTATTTGACCAGAAGGAGTTGAATATGAGACAGCGTCGATGGATGGATTTCTTGAAAGATTATGAGTTTGAGCTCCATTACCACCCTGGGAAGGCAAATGTTGTGGCAGATGCATTGAGTCGAAAAGCAACGCATATCAGTACGATGATGGTTAGAGAAGCTGCACTGATAGAAGAATTTAGAGACATGAGTCTGACGATGCAAGTGGAGCCAACAAGTATCAAGATGGGGATGTTGCAGATTACTAATGAATTTCTGCAAAGAATTCGGGAATTGCAACATAAAGATGAGGGACTTAAAGAAAAGAAGAAGCTTATGGAAGAAGGCAATGAGTTGGAGTTTCAAGAGGGGAAGGATGGAATCCTTCGTTTTCGAACAAGGATTTGTGTGCCTGATGACCTGGAAGTAAAGAGGATGATTTTGGATGAGGCACATAAGAGCAAAATCAGTATGCATCCAGGAGCTACCAAAATGTATCAGGATTTGAAGAAGGTATTTTGGTGGCCTGGTTTAAAGAAAGACGTGGCTAGGTACGTGGCATGTTGTTTGGTGTGTCAGAAGGCGAAAGTGGAACATCAAAGGCCAGGAGGAGAATTACTTCCCTTGGAAATTCCATTGTGGAAATGGGATAGTATCTCAATGGATTTTGTGTCAGGATTGCCAAGGATAGCCACTGGTCATGATGCAATCTGGGTGATCGTGGATCGTTTAACCAAGTCGGCGCATTTCATTGCCGTTAATATGCGCTATTCTTTAGAAAAGCTCACTCAATTGTATGTCAAGGAAGTTGTTCGTCTGCATGGGGTACCATCAAGCATCGTGTCAGATCGCGATCCGAGGTTTACATCAAAGTTTTGGCAAGATCTACATAGAGCCTTGGGTTCAAGATTGAAACTGATTTCTGCATACCACCCTCAGACTGATGGTCAAACGGAGAGGACTATTCAGTCATTGGAGGACATCTTGAGAGCATGTGCTTTGGAAGGCCAAGGAAATTGGGAGCAAATGTTGTCGCTCGTAGAATTTTCCTACAACAATAGTTACCACTCGAGCATCGGGATGGCACCATTTGAAGCTTTATATGGAAGAAAGTGTCAGACACCATTATGCTGGTTTCAAGTGGGGGAGAGTTCTCTGGTTGGACCCGATTTTGTGCAAGAGACAACTGAGAAGATCAAGATGATACAAGAGAAGATGAAGACGGCTCAAAGCAGGCAGAAAAGCTATGCTGATAGGAGGAGGAAACCTTTAGAGTTTGCTGAAGGAGACCATGTGTTCATTAGAATAGTACCCACAAAAGGTGTTAGTAGAGCCTTGAAAACCCAGAAACCATCACCTAAGTTTATTGGTCCCTACCAAATTCTTAAAAGAGTCGGCCCAGTAGCTTATCAATTAGCTCTGCCCCCATCACTAGCTAACCTACATAATGTATTCCACCTGTCTCAGTTGAAAAGATATGTCCATGACCCCACCATTGTCCTTAGGATCCAACCTGATGACCTAGAAATTCATGAGAACTTAACCTTCGAAGCTAAGCCTGTTCGTATTGAAGACCGAAGAGTCAAGCAACTTAGAGGAAAGGATATTTGTTTGGTCAAAGTCGTCTGGATCTGTGGCGATGTAATGGAAGCATCTTGGGAATTGGAGGATAAGATGCGTCGGGACTATCCTGAATTGTTTGTATAAGTTGAATTTCGGGGACGAAATTCCTTGTAAGTGGGGGAGTAGTGTAACACCCCAAAATTTTAATCCCCGATTAATGAAATGTTAATTATAAAATTAATTATAATTAATAATTTCTATTTTAATCCTTGATTAAAATCTGTGTTTATGTAGTTAGGAAATGTGTGTGGATTTAGTTAATAAATATAATTATGCAGGAAATAAGTATTTTGCATATAAGTCCCTGGGTTGGGACCTAGAGGTAATTATAGGAAAGATTTTGGAGGGAAAGTAAATAAAATAATTATTTTTCACGAGTATTCTAGACAGAGTTGCACGAGTTAGTGCGTTTGGTGAGTCATCACCAACGATTCCCTCTCCACGACACAAATACTCCATCACCAACACCTCAATGCATTCGTGTCGGCGTGCATGAACTTGATTTGTGTCTATAAAAGCTGATGAAACCGGAATTGTTGAGACATTTGGTCAAATTCGGGTAAATTACTCAAGCTAGGGTTCTTGATTCGTTTCCTTCAATACTCCTTCTCCGTGTTGAATTAAACCACAAATCATACACTAATACAAAGATCACATCACGAGCTTTGTATAGATACCAAATTTCTGAGCTAAGAGTGAGTGTGGTGGAAGAATCAAGGCTTGGAAGTGGAAGCTGTTTTCTGTCAAGTGGTTCTGGGAGCTCATTTTAATTCCAATTTCTGGTAAGCTCACGAGTCTTTTGAGTCCCAAATTAGATTTCTCTAGTTAGTATGTGTTGCATAGAGTCTAGAAAAACTAAATTCCCCAATTCTTATCTCTGTTTCATGTGTGAACCAATTCAATCTTGGTGATGCACTCAAAACTGTCTTGCATGTGGTGCTCAAAGTCATTTCTGGTGTTGGAGAGCTTTTTCTTTGGAATCCTCTGTTGGTACACGTCTGAGAGGTAAGGGGAAGTTGTTTTATGCACTAGATAGAGTTTAAATTCCATGATTTTCATTAGAGAGCCACCAAGAGGCTCTAAGGGCTTAGATTGAATAGGAACTATGGTTTTGAGACCAATTCATGCTCCATGGTTGTTGTGAGCAAGTTTCATATGATGCATGCAAGCTGTAATGAACACAATTTCATGAGTTTGTTGATTAATTTGCAATTTGAGGTATTAAGTTGTTAAATGGTATGTTTTATGCATTAACAATCGATTCTCTGTCAAATCTGTAATTTGATATGTGATAAGTGTTGTAACATGTTCAATATATGGTATATGAACTGTTTTGATCATTGGTTTGGGTTAGAAATGTTTAGAAATGAAAATGGTATGTAAAAACTAAGTTTTCAGTCTGTTTTGTCTGATAAAACTCGAGTAGATGGCTCGATACTCGAGTATTTCGTGATGCACCAATGTGGATTTTGGCGCACGAATCGAGTATCTGGCTTGGGACTCGAGTATTAACAGATGCAACAAGAGTCAAGTTTGATGAACGACTCGAGTAATGCATGAACTACTCGAGTATTCTGGATTGGTGAATGACTCGAGTATCTCGTGAACTACTCGAGTATTTTCTTAAAAATCTGAAACCTAACTTTCTGAAAAGATATGAACCACTCCAGTATAATGATGAATTACTCGAGTAAAAACTGGAAACTGATGAACTACTCGAGTGTTATGAAGAATACTCGAGTATTTTAGTCAGAAACTTAAAAATACCATTTTCAATTCTAAGTCATTTTATTAACACTTAAAAGAAAATAAACCAAGTGATCCTGGACTTAAAAGAAATTGATGGACGTCATGATGTTTTCATTTGAGTAATGACACGTTGCTCGGGAGGCACGTAAGGTATTAATAAAAGATTAAAACATCAATCAATTCCTTTTAACCTAAGTTAATGCATCCATCTTGGAGTTTGGATGGTAGGTCATATATCATGTTTTGGTAACATGTGGAGGGCCTCTAGGAGTGCCAATACGCTTGCTTGATGACACGTTGAAGATGTGGTCGGCTTAGTGGATGCCGATATGGTTACACCGTTTGGATGACGGTCTGTTTGGATGACGGGATGTGCTCGGGTGGCACGGGTTCTAAGCTTGTCGTTTACATTCTTGGTGAATGTACGAAATATTGTATACCTAGGATTACAACGCACTGATGAGTGCTGGGTTGTCAGGGATGGACGTTAGAGAGTGACATAGATTGATGGAGATAGGCTTGAGAGCTAGATTCATACATCATGCCACTCATTTAAATTAAGTGTGATAAATGAAACAAGTATGAGCATCCTACTTGCATTCAATAACTGCTAAGTGCTAAATGTGATGGTTGTTTATTGTTGCATGACTTTACATTCCTATTGTTCACATATTTATACTCTATTGATTATGTGTATAGAATTGCTTACCCCTATGCCCTTGTAGGTGATGTCTCGCTACATCACTTGCATCGAGATCCGGCCACTTCCTAGTGGCATATGGATCTATGAGGACCATCGCGCGGTGTTCGAGGGAGAGGTAGAGATTACCTTCTACCACCCGAACCCGTTGATTCGATTTCGTCCTCGTAGATTTAGGATTCCCATCATATACACTATGCATGTACCCCCGTTTTACACATATCATGGACCACCTCCCACACGGCCAGCTCGCTCTTATCATAGTTTTTGCTTCAGACCTACCCGCTCACACCCTTTTTCCTCGAGAGTCGTCCGCGAGGATACTCCCCCTTCTGATCCGAGGAGTCCAGTCAGGGTCACACCATCTTCTGACCCCGTACCCAGTGGTAGGGTACACTCTCCATCGGATGAGATCGAGGAGGATCCCGTGGAGGATGAGAGCGGAGGCGAGCCTGTCGTTCATTCCACCGGGAGTCAGTGGAGGGATGATGATCCCTAGGTATGTGTATAGGGTGTATGATGAGGATCAGGGGATCCGATGTGGAGATGCCATGGAGGAGATTCTACTACTGCTGGTGTTGATGGGGATGTTTCTTTTGCTACTTGGACATTTCTGCTACTATCACTGGTACTACTGATGCTGCCAGATCTATGTGACCACCTCTAGAGTCTATATTTTTGAGATGTACATATTGTAGATATACTATGAGTACTCTAGGGCTATGGTTTTATTTTGAGCATCGATCTGTTATGGACTTGTGTTATGGATCTTGGAGACATGACTTATGCTTGGACTATGTATCACCTGACTTTTTATTTATATATGTATATAAAGTCTATGTTATATTTCTATTAGTTGCATAGTCCTATAATTTCCGCTTACTCTGATTTAATCTTTTTAAAGAGGTCGGCTACGAAAAGGATAGCTCCATTTACTTTCTATCATATAAAGACGATTTCAAATACGAATGCTATCCCGCTTATGAAAAGGTTTTAGAGATTGTCGAACTCAATACAACTGATTTGAAATGATTTAGAATTTCTTCTCCAAGAATTCCAAGTTTTGGTTTGTGCACCCGCTTAAAGAAAGAAGATTTTATTTTACATTTTCTAAATACTTACAAGTCCATATATTATCTGATAAGATAGTTTAATTACTATATTAAACTATAGGTAGTAAGAAGGGTGTCACAGATATCCAACATGTTTTTAAACAATTCTACCCTAAGACATTACTAACTCACTATTTAGCCAACTAAGGAGAAAACTAACTCCACAACAATCGAACTTAGAAGCATTACGCATGGACTTGGCAAACATTAGTTACCTGCGGCCATATCAGCTAGGTCCACCTCGTCACCCTCGACGGTAAATAATTTCCCCTTCTGCAATGATGGACCACCACGGGCCTTTTGTGCCTTAGCAACATTAATCTCCTTCTTCATTGTGTTCTTAGGACAATTTGAAGCAAAATGTCCGAGTTGTCCACAGTGAAAGCATAACCCCTCCTTTCGACCCAATGACCAGCACACTCCCCTATGCATCCTGCCACAATGCTGACAAGTTGGTATTGGACCATAAGCATTCACTGTTGGTCCGGATTCCCTAGGAAACATGACCCCGGAATGAGAGTATGAACCAGACTTCTGAATCGGTCCCTTGTCCTTATTTTGACCTCCGATTCTCTGGTTTGCCCGAGACCTCTCATCAGCTAGCTTTCGTTTGAGACCCTTCTCATAGGTGCTTGCCATGTTGACCAAGCGAGCAAATTTATCAATGTTGTGATTCTCACATGAGAGGCGAAGATCACTCCTAAGCCCAGCTTCAAACTTAACACACTTGCCACGATCACTTGCGTACCGATAATCAGAAAAACAGATGAGGTCTTCAAACCGAGCTGCATAGTCCCCAACCGACATAGAACCTTGAGTCAATTGGAGAAAAGCAATCTCCTTATCCCTCCTAAAATCTTCAGGGAAATACTTCCCCAGGAATAGATCCTTGAACATCTCCCAAGGAATCACAGGATTAGCTGCCACCAATCCTCTCCTCTGCTAGTCCCACCAATGCTCTGCCTCATTGGTCAGCATGAATTCAGCTAGTCGAACATACTGCTCCATTGGTGGTTGAAGAGAATGGATAATCTTCTCTATCTCCTGTATCCACCTCTGTGCTCCATCCGGGTCATTTCCACCTTCAAAGCAGGGCGGATTATTCTTTCGAAATCGAGACATCCAGTCAATTTCAACTGGAGCTGGTTGCAGAGCCGCTGCTACCATCTGTTCCCCCTACTACTGCTGCATCTGGGATAGATGCTCCAGAATAGCAACAAGTCCATCGTTACCAGCCCTTCTTCCAGCCATACTGCTTAGCCAGAGAAAATAGACCAATAAGACTCAACTACTAAGTAGACACATAGTACTATAATTATCCTATTATAATCTTAAACTATTACTATGAGCATCAATTACTCGCTAGGTGAGTAATCATTTGGAGTTTTTATAACTCCAAGGCCGAGGAGAAACTGCTCTGATACCATAAATGTAACACCTAAGATTTATACCCTTAATTCCCCCTTATAATAAAATACGGACTTGAAAATTCCTTTTTATTATATTAAAATCAACCGTCAAACGGACGAAGTTTTGTTTGTTTTTCGGACCATTCCAAAGGTTAACCTGTGGTAAACATTTTCAAGAAAACAAACCATAACCAGCAGGGCTTCAGATTATATATATAAATCATAACAAGGCCCAATGGGCTCCAAATATATCAGAGTGCATCAACTAATCAGAGTATTAGCGGAAATACTAAGTGTTGAGTATTAAAACCAAAAGTTATAACTTAAGCAAAACAAAACATCCTAAGCCTCACTCAAAAACATATATAATCATTTTACATCAAACTATTGTAGGAGGCATAGGCCCATATTATACTCTAAAATCCTATAAATAACCCTACTCTCCCTGTAAGGGAAAGTACTCCTGCTCGGCCGGGGGCTGTGCCAGCTCAATCTCCGTACCTGAAAAATGTTAAGGGAGTGAGCATTGCACATGAAATAGAAAGCAGTTTCTAACTAGACATAACAATCCACTAGGTCAAACACAATTAGAAAATAAGCATATATTCACATATTGCACACCATACTCATTTCATTATTTCCATACTCATTATTCATTCCAAATTTCCATTTTCATTATTCATTTCAACATCCATTTTCATTATTCATTTCAACATCCGTTTCCTTTACTTTTTATTCTTTTCACATACTTACTTTATTTCGGTACATCACCTCAAATCAGAGGCCAATGTACAAATTTTCATTCAACACATTTATCACCTCAAAACAGAGGCCCTCATACTTTTCCATATTTAAATTATGTGTCCCTCAGATCAGAGGTCAACACTCCATTTTCTTATTTCATTTATGTGTCCCTCAGGTCAATGGTCAACACTCCAATTTCTTAATTCACGGTGTGTCTCTCAGGTCAGAGGTCAACACACCAATACACATTTCATCCGGTGTCCCTCAGGTCAGAGGTCAACACTCGATAACATTCATTTCATCTTGTGTCCCTCAGGGCAGAGGTCAACACTTTATTTCATTCTGTGTCCCTCAGGTCAGAGGTCAACACTCCTTCATTTTAATTCATTGTGTCCCTTAGGTCAGAGGTCAACACTTTAACATTTTATTCATTTTGTGTCCCTCAGGTCAGAGGTCAACACACTATCGTACTTCACCTCCACGCAGGAAGGTACCTCATACACTTGGCCTATGGGTACTTCACCTCCACACCAGAAGGTACCTCATACCATTGTACTTCACCTCCACACCGGAAGGTACCTCATACAATTTGGCCTGGTGGTACTTCACCTCCACATAGGAAGGTACCTCATACCACCACATAGGTTATACTAAAACATCATTTTCATTATCAACAATTCATTACACATTTCCTCACATCAGAGGCCAAATCATACTTTCATCTTCTTACTCAAACCATTATAACACATACATTTGCTCATTCATACGATATCCACATTCAATTCCCATATCCAACATCAAACCTTTCAAATAGCCAACATGTTATTCACTAAAACATACACAATACCATTAATCACATTTTCTCGTACTCATTGGTCATGCATTATACTCATAATTATTAGTCATTTTGCCACTTGATGGTCGACCTTATCCATGCATCACATACTCATTATAAACACTTCGTCACATAATTAACATCATCATTTCCCATTTAATTTTACATTTAATTATTTGTTTCTCATTTCCACCTTTATGCACATTTAGCAATTAGTGTACAATTATATTTCACCAAAACATACATATAATCATCTCCATTCCAGTTTCTTCCTTTATTAATTTATTCCCTAACATATATACATATTTGCAACAGTAATTAATTATCATTTAATTCACAACTTTACAAATAAAGTCAATAATCATAGAAATCATTTATGTCAACTTCACTATCACATTACCCAATTCCTCATGTACTTCAATATCATCATTATCCAAGTTTCATTTATCAAATAATTCATTATCATATCATTGGGTTTCCTTTTTCCTAATCTTTACATCCAACATCATACATATTTATTTAGTTAGAATTTCATATTCAATAACCTAGGGTTTTATAGTCTAATTTTCTCCCCTAACACATAACCCTAAAAAGCATTATATACTAACTAGAACCCACTCCCTAGAACAAGGCAAAACCCACCCCCTTACCTCAAACACTTGGAGATAAGGTGATTTTACTTGTTCTAAGCTTGAAAGTCTTGCCACCAAATGAGTTAGAATCCAAAGGAAGAGGGAGGAACCTAATATAAGAGCCATAACAAGAAAAGATTAACATTCATGTCATGGGTCATGCCAAAACTCAAGAAAAGTGGAGCTTCCATGGCTTAGAATCAAAAACCACCATGGATGGAGGAGAGAGAAAGTGGATCATGAAACAAAAGAAATAAAATTAGTTAGAGGCTATGGGGGAAATTCGTATAACATGAAGGAAATGAGGAGGAAAGCTTGAATCTCACTTACTTTGAGCTTGAAATGGTGGAAATCAAGAGTGGGTGATGGAGTTCTTGAACCCTAACTCATACCCATGGCGTGAAAGAGAACAATAGGAGAGATTGATGCAAGATTGAGTGTTTAAATGTGATGAGAATTGATTTCTAGTGGTTTATTATGGATCTAAGGAATGATTTGAGGATGAAATTAGAGAGAGAGAAGAGAGAGCTTCGTGCCCTAGAGAGAGAAAGACAAAGGGATGAATGAGGAAGAAGACCCCCAATCACGTTTTATTTTTTTCTGAAACTGGACAGACTACTTGAGTAGTCCAAGCACTACTCGAGTAGTTCAGGAAATCATGACTTGCTGTTTCCACCAACTACTCGATTAGTCAGTGAACTAATCGATTAGTTCGTGTACTAATCAATTAGTTTAGCACTACTCGAGTAGTCTGGCTTGTTTTCTTTTCTTGGCATTTCAAACTGCTATAACTTCTTCGTTATCCGTCGGATCTTGCTCAAATTTTAAAGCAAGCTTCTCTACCTACTAACCTTCATATCCAACGGTGGAATTTAAGTTTTGAGTTGTAAATCTTTTATTTTAAATTTCTTAATATCCTATGTTATTAATCCTAAAACAAGCCTTCAATCCACTATTTTTAACTTAATATCATCACTTCCTTCACTCTAAGCTTAACCCATCATCAATTATACTAGGAATTAAATTTGGGATGTTACACGCCCATTCTTTGTCTAACTCGACCAAGATCCATAACATGAATGGCAGCTTTCTCTTCAAGGAACTTATTCCAGAACTCTGTTGTCATTTGTTCCCAGTTTCTGATGGATGCAGGGCGCAACTTGGAGTACCAAGTAAAGGCACGCCTGTGAGACTCTTGTAGAACTCCCTCAACCTCAAACGCAAATCAACGCTATGGACCCCCAAATCGTCAACATACGTCATCAGATGCTCCCTGGCACTTCTGATCCCGTCAAACTTCCACAACGTTGGGGGTGTGTACCCATGAAGGTAATGATATGCAGCTATTTCTGCTGTGAAGGATGGGTCTAAGTCAATCACTAAGCTGTTGCCTTCCTCGTGTGCCTATAGTATACGTTTTAACTCTGCCTGTGTTACTGGAGCGTTCTCAACATTTTCTGCACCTGCTTGGATTTCGTACTCCACCCACGCCTTTTCCTTGGCCACCTCTTCTTCCTTCCTAGCTTCTTCTTCCACCCTGGCTTTAGCTTTTAGTACTTCGGCCTCCTCCCTTGCTCTGGCATTCTGGTCCTTATAATTTGCGATCATTTAAGCTAGAGCACTTTGGTTGGCTATGATATTGTTGAGGATGGCAGCATCCGAAGTCACCTACACACCTCGGTCTCCTTCTCCTTGGGGATTTCCCTTGTCCGCACGTCCCTCCTCTTTTGAAGCATCCAAGAAAGGTTCCCCATGGTCACTCTCTGAGCTGAACGTTAACCTTCTTGCTGCCCCACTTTGTGATGCTCCAGTACCACCTCCAATGGTGGCTCTCACACCATCCTCCTGAACCACCTTTGCACGTCACCCAAATCATTGAGTGTAGAAGCCATGATTTCCCCGGCAACGGCGCCAAATGTTTTTGCCAGGAAAATGCAAAACTAAATCAAATATTGAAAATGGGAGTGGGTTCGTAAACTTAGTGAAATCAATGGCCTCTTTTATTATGTGCTTGAGAAAGAACACAAGAAATGGGGTATTTGCCACAAAGTAAGCGTACAGTAAACAGAAAGCTACAGGACGCCTTTAACTTGTCTCTCTCAAGCTCTCTGAGTCGTTGTGTTTCTCGCTGTGATTAAGTGTTTTGTGGTTCTTTTTTCCTTGGTCGCTTGCCTTGCTCTCCCCTCTAAGCCTTCTTTTATGCTTGCATCTTAACTTGGCTTTCACGTTTTTCCATTCCTTGATCTGTTGGTTAATCCACTGATCACCCATTATCCACTGGTTTTGCGTTGTTGCTTTGCTTAAACAGAGAGATTAGACAACCTTCTTTATTTGGTTTAGAGTGAAATGATTAGTTTACCATTTATAGTATTTTGGGGTGACTAATGGTGATGGGTGTTGGGCCCGAGATTGATGGCTTGTTGGAGAAAGGTGCCTCCCCTTGGGACTCTGTTTCCTCATTCTGAACTTCTGCTGGAGAAGTTGTTTGGAGGTTGGGGACGCCCCCTTCCCTCTGGTTCAGTTACACGGAGGAGACCACTTGTTAGTTTGGTTATATGAAGGTCTTGATTTTGGTACTGATGTGAGCCAATAGTTCTTTGGGCCTTTTCCTTTAGTTTTTGTTTATTTTTTCCTTGATGGGCTAAAGCCCAAAGTGATTATTTTTTCATCCAAAACAGCAACTTATTACATTACGATATTTTAAAGATTTTACAACCAAAAATTGTCTAGTCAATTTATTATGAAGACTTCTTTGTTTAGTTTTCGTCAAACTTTTATTAGTGTCATCCAAAAATTATTTTATTGAATATTTAATTTAGTCTTTTATGTTTTTGAAATATGGTCCAATATTTTTTTGAATACGAATAAAATTAAAGAATTAATACACATTTAAATTTTAGTCTTTTATGCCAGAAGCTTCCACTTGAGGCTAATAAATTTCTCTAAACTATATATTTGATTCCTTACCTTATTTTTCTATTTCAAATTGGTCCCTTATGTTTTTTTGGTGTCATATTAGTTCCTTACGTTTCTTTTCACTATCAATTTGGTCCTCGAATCCCTGTTCATGCTATATGGACCGATAAGATACGCATACGTGTCATTTCTCTCTCCAAAATTCCAAATGTGAACCAATATGATGTTGACACGTAGAATGAACAGTGACTTAGGAACGAATTTGATAGTAGAAAGAAACGAGAAACCAATATGATACCCAAAAAAACTTAAGAGACCAATTTCAAATTGAAAAAGGGTTTTAGTTTATTGACCCCCCCTTAATCACTTGACCCCTTTTTTTGCCAAAACCCAAAATTGCCCTTTTTTCTGGGTTTATAACACACTCGCTGGAGGGTCAGCGAGAATTCGAAAAAGAAAAAAAAATACTACTCGCTGGAGGGTCAGCGAGCTGTGTAAATTTACACACTAGCTGACCCTTCAACGAGCTTTATTATTATTTTTTTGCCTTCTCGCTCTAGGGTCAGCGAGTGTGTAAATTTACCCAACTCACTGACCCTCCAGCGAGTAGTATTTTTTTTGCTTTTTCGAATACTCGCTGAGGTGCCAACGAGTACGCATATTTTACATTCACGCTTGGGGGCCAGCGAGTATTAAAAAAAACAAAAAAAAAATCCTGCTAGCTGGGGGGTCAGCGAGCTATGTAAATTTACACAGTCGCTGACCCCGAAGCAAGCTATTCTGATGCATAAATCTCTTGGCTCGCTGACCCCAAGAGAGTAATATTTTTTTTTTGAATGTTCGCTGACCCTCCAGCGAGTGTGTTAAAAACCAAGAAAAAAATGACAATTTTGGGTTTTGGCAGAAAAAGGGGATCAGGTGATTAAGTGGGGGGTCAATAAACTAAAACCCATTGAAAAATAAGGCAAGAGACCAAATACGTAATTTAGCCCAATAAATTTAGATCTAGTTTGGTAAGTAAGTTCTTCAAAACGTTATACCATAACAAGCCCGCATGATTCAGTGTCACCCAACCATGATGACCTGGTAGTGGTTTATTCTTTAAAATCTCAATATATCAAAGACGTATTGTGTTTACATAAAATACATATGTCCAGCGGATCGGAATATATCAATGAAAGGACAAAGTCCATTATATATTAAAAAAAGTCCATTTCTTTTTCTTTCTAAACGGTGATATTTTATTACAACTCAGTGACTCACAGTAGAAGCTCATCTTCCGCTTTGAAATATAACAAAAATAATTTTTTAATTTAAAATATGAGTAAAATTAACGTTTTCTTTTATAAAAAATATAAGCAAAATTAACTAATTTTTTAAAGTTTTGTTTTATTCTCAATGTTACTTTCCTAAGACATCCCTAAAAAAGTTTTATCTTATTTAAATCGTTTTTTTAATCGATTATTTTATAACACTCCGATATTGTTTCCCGAAAATATTGTACTTATTTATTAAAGTATTAGTAAAAATGAGGATTGATTTTTTTTTAAACATTTATGTACATGCACTTTGCTTGGTCCATTTTATTTATTTTCCAAAAGAACCATTACCTTTAATTAATTATAAAAGATAACGTTGTTCGATCTGTCGCAGAAAGATTTATCATCGTTGTTATCGAGTTGTTACAAAAACACATCACGCATCGGAATACTTACTTTGCATTTTTAAACATTACAAGATAAAATTCACGAGTACCATAATTACATCAGTTTCAAAAGCAGTTACTAAAGAAGATTAAAAAGAGTTGTGGACACCAAGTCTCAAAATACATCAAAAGATAAGAGTAGTTACATCATTAGATATCTAGAGTATGACTCTCCTCAACTGAGACAAGACCCAAACTGCAACAAAACAAAACACCTAAGCAGCAACACCCACGAGACTCCCTAAGCTGTCGGCTGATCCTCGTCATCCTCCGGTGCTATCTCCTCAACCTCCTAAGTCTTAACCTCAACAGGCGGTTCAAGCTGCACACGCCGTGCGAAGTAAGTCTGAGGGCCACCATCCATGTAGTCTCTCAAGGTAATGCTGTAACATCCTAAACTTTGGGTTAAATGAAATTATTAATTAAAAACCTTAGAAAAATTGAAATAATGACTTAATGAATTTTGGTAGATAGGTGAGTGGTGATTATAGGTCCTAGGGGTTGTATAGAAGGCAGTTGTGGCTTTGGGCAAAGTCACATAAGCGAAATCGGGAGTTAAATCGGCGTTTTCGATGTTAGAAATCAACCGAAAAGAGAAAATTAGAAATTTATTATAGGAATCTAAGAAAATAAATTCCACCGTTGGATGTGAAGTTTATGGGGTGAAGAAGCATGTCTAAAAATTTGGACTCGATCCGACGGTTAACGAAAAAGTTACGGCGAATCGAAGATTTGAAAAGTGAAACTCGCCCAGGCGCATGAGCCACTCGCCCAGGCGAGTTCACTATTCATTTGAGCTCAAATCCAGTGAAAAACTCGCCCAGGCGAGAAATAGGCTCGCCCAGGCGAGTCCCTGATTTTCAGCAGCACGTGTTCAGATGCCAAAACCCGCCCAGGCGAGAAATAGGCTCGCCCAGGCGAGCGACGCAGACCAGATTGAATCTGGTGCGTCCAATTAGAACTTGGGGGCCAAGTTGTGGCCTCTTGGCCACACGATTTTGCTTTTCTTGGGCAAGAACAAGCACCCAACAACAAGAACACCACTCTTCATCATCAACACCATCTCTTCATCCATTTTCTCTCAACATCAAGAACACCTCCACCACCAAATCCACCAAACACCTTTGATTCTTGGGCACCTCAACCCAAAATCAACCAAAGCTCATCAAGTTGCATCATGGGTGTTGATTGAAGCTTCATTCCTTTCTCCTCCTTGGCTCACGAATTGCACCACCTTCCTTTCTCCTTGGATTTTCATTTTTCCACCATTGATTTGGGTAAGTAAGCTTCATGCCATAAGTTATTTTCCTTTCATTCAAACTCTACTTAATTCATGAATTTTTGTTCTAAAACCCTTAGGGTTCTTGCACCCATGATTATGTAGGGCTTTGTTTCATGCTTTTCCAACTCAAACCAAGGCAAAGACAAGGATCATTTCATCATTTCCTTATTGAGGTGGTAAGCTAGGCTTAGGAAGTTCAAATTCCCAAGATTTTGAGCTAGGGCTCACTAAGGTTCTATATACTCTTTGCTAATTTAAGGTAAGGAGTGGGTTATAGTGAGTATTACCTTACTCTGGGGTTGAGTTTACATTATGCATATAATGGATATTAAGATTTTGTGTTAATTTAGGTGAATAAGACATAGAATAGTTGTTAAAGTAGTATTCGTGACTTAGGGAAATTATATTGATGAAGATATGCTAAATTTTGATATTTGATAATTGTTGTTGATTTGAATGCTTGATTTATGAAATGATTGAGACATTATGTTGATTTAAACTCAATGCAATGAGTGATGGAAATGTATAAAGTAAATAATAATGAATAGTGCAGTTGAATTGAGAATTGGTGCATTGGTAGACTAGGTGCCCCTGCCGGGTGTTTCAAAATGCCCAAGGGCCAAGTGCTCAACCAGGCTAAAAACCCATTAGGTACAAATTCCTGTTAGGCATCGATGCACCAAGACTCAATTCACTGCCAAGATAAAAGACATAAAATGTGTTGAGAACGTGAAAAGTTAATGAATTTAATCAACTGAATGTATAATGGAATGTGAAAACTATATGTTAGCATAGCTTAACAGGTGAAGCCTTTTGGGTGATTTAGAGACCTGGTTGAGCGAGAGACCCTTGGTTGTTCCAAAGTTCCCGGCAGGCGCGTTAAATTCCTAGTGATGCAAACCGGTTCTAACCGGGAGTGTTGTCCAGACGTGGTAAGTCGTCATCGCGCATGGGGTGCGAACGCAATAAAGTCGTGACTGGAATACACTAAATGAGAAATGTGATGATAAATGATGAAATGTGAACGAAAGACATTATGAGATTAATGCATAAGAATAATGAGATAAAATCGACTCGAGGAATCTAATGAATACTTGAAAACGAATTGTGATGAATTGACCCTTATTTTGATGTTGTGATTGAATTGCTATTTGTGTTTGGCTTAGTGTTACATTATGTCTTATTTGGAAACTGCCTCCCCATTTTATGTGTAATACTCACTCCTTACTATCACCACAGGTACCGAGGAAGAGTTTGCACAAGATCAGGCCGAGCAGGAGTACTCTCCCTCACAGGGAGAGTAGGTTACCTTTAGTGATGTAGGACATGGGAATGTCCTGGGCCCGATGATGTGAATCATTTTTGTTGTATATAAATGTAAATAGCTTTTTGGGGGCCCAGGACGACTCCTTTTGGGAAAGGGGTATATTTTGGGGAAAAACTTATTTCCTAAAACTTGTTTATATTCCGCTAACTCTGATGCTGATACTATTTTGTCTTAAACCTGTTTCTGATGCGTGCACGAAGATGCACTAGCTGGTATACATATAGGTGAATAGCCCTGCAGGCTTTGTTATGTGAAAATATTATTGTTTATCAGGTTGCAGGAAAACAGGAATTTTTGGAAAAATCCAATAAACAAACGAAACTCCGTCCGTTTGACGGGAGATTTTCATATGAAAGAAAAGTAATTAAGAGTTTTTCCTAATCAATTCATGAGTCGAAAAAGGAATTTTCAAGTTTCTATTTTTAATTAAGGGTATATAAGGGTAAACAAACTTAGGTGTTACAAATGCTACCAATTTGCAAGTCGATCCTTGCTCCTCTCAGCCTGTGCTTCGGGTCTCTAACCTCCAACCGAGCCGGGCCTTTCCAGATCCAACCATCAGGGGTATCTTCCCACACTCCCCCCGCTAGGGGCCACATTTGGATCGCGATGTTGTACACCATCTGCCCGTTGCGTCACCATGAAGAACGAAGAGAAATAACGAACAGGAGAAAGAATAAACTTTTCTGGACGCATGACACGTCGGCAAAAGAGATGTACCACCAATATATCTCAAAGCAGAAATAAATAGCAGTACAGGTGGACATGAGTATGAATGAATGCATGATCATCATCATCATCAGATAATTAATTCATCGATCTCGCATCATTACACTTAACGCAATTCCGCTGCCATCAGTCATGACACCACACTTTTAATCATTATGAGCAATTAGCTTTATTAATGTACTTTGTTAAGTCTTATTGGAATTCTCTTCGCAAATGATGTCAGGGTATTTTAAATCATCACTGGGATAACCATCTAATCGACACTCATGTCTACATCTCCTCCACATCCTCCCAAATCTAGTCGGAAGCAAACGGGACGTTCAGGAACCTTAACCCACGCCGGTCGAACAGTCGAGAAAAACCAACAGCATATAAATACATATGTCAAGGCCACAACCGTACGGGCCGACCATGATGACAATTAATATTTTACGCAATACCGCAAGGGCCCAACAACCAATCGATCTGCCCACCTCGTTCAGGTTCCCTCTCACCGCTTTAGATTTGATCAAGGGGGCGATAGTACTTTTCTAGTTCGCGGTGTAGAACACGCTACGATCCCTTGGGTCTTAAGTCCCAATCACATATAGTCTAGTTCTACCAAGAAAAGCACCCTAGGTTTCTTGACGAGTCACCGTCATCACCATCCCCTATCACAATCACACACCTGAATATCCGCAGTGAAGCAGGGTATCTTCCTCTCCACTACTTCTCGCTCATCTCACCGCATTATAATTAATGTATTTTAAATATTTTATTAAGGCTTATTAATCCTAATTGCAGACGAGTCACCCTTATCCATCCTTCGGTGATCTTCGACCTCTAATTAAACAATCTTTTACAACATTCATTCTTTTCCGTTAACACTTGATAATTAAAGGCTCAGACTCACGGAGCATCACTCTCGTGGCCAGCACAAACTCAACCTAGAGAGCATAAAATCCATCTTGGTGCTCATCAGGGAGATTCACTGTCAATCACTACTTTCCTTAAATTAATTTCTCGAACTCATAACATTCATTCATCACTTTTTAATTTCATATTCATTCCATGCATCATGTTGAACATAATAAAACAAAATGAATCATCATGCATGAGCAGGCATAATACTTGCATATTCTCATTGTTAACATAAATCAATCAAGCAACAACACATAAATACAATAGTGATCTTATTCTTTCGTGCGAGGAGCCAAACAATCAAACAGACCAATTGCCCTCGCACTACCTAACCTTTATCCGATCACGATTCTGATTTAAACAATCAAAACTAAAATCATTTAACCATGACATACATTCAAGATAAGCTATTATTCTCACCTTGATTATGAAATAGAAACTCTCCGAGGGTCCATGAAACTCTGATTCCCACGATCGCGCTCGAGAGCGGTACCTTTATTTCCTCAAATTAAACATAACGTATTAGCATAAAAATTCCAAATAACATATTTGTTCTTTATCATTTGTATAAGACTTTAAACTTAAATAAAAATCCTTTCGGGTAAAACAAAAACACATTTTTTTTCAAATTGTTTTAAGTAAAACGACAACTCAAATACCTTAAAACACATTGAGAATAATCCATAAATAAATTTTAAAAGCAAATAGGGGCTTCTGGTCCGCCTTGGACAGCACCCAAATCAACTCCGAAAAACACCGAAAAATTCACGTTTTCACTTCCGCCTTTTTTTTCCCTAAATCGAATACCACTCAAAAGTTATGCTTTAAACCCTTTCAACACATTTTTAAAATTGAAAAACAATCCAAAACAATTCTGGACAACGAAGGATTTATTCACAAAAATCATTTTTAGAAAATCCAAAAACAACGTAAAAGTACTTTTTGCTTCAAGACATACTTTAGCACAAAACAAACACTTTAACACTTTATAATTCAAACTTTATCAATAAAAATAGGACTAGGGAAGCCACCAAACATAACCAACAATTTCAAATAATCAAATCAAGCAATATCAAAATCACTTAATTTTTAAAGCTAATTACGTACCCAAACATTTTCTAAACATCGATTAACACATAAACGACAAACAACACTTTGATAAATCAATTCACATAGTCACATAGTACATATTCTTTCATGGATTTAATCATTTAAACCTACATACATGTACACTAAATCAAGCCACATACTTAATAACTTAACTAGATTATAAACTAAACAGTCACTTTCATTTAAACATTTTTTTTTGGTCCGAATTCCTTGCGGAACCACCGGTATCCCCAAGAGCACCCTTAATACCAGGGAGCCCTTGAGACTAATCCGGAGCGAGCTGCGTGGTTGGCTCTCCCAGCGGGATGTTTTTAGTGGGAATAGAACCCGGGGCTACTAGCACCCTTGTCCCATTCCCAGGATTTCAGTTGGGGCCTTACACCAACTGAACCAAACCCCGTTGGTTTAGTTAAACATTTTCATCAACAAACACTTAGTTTTCAATTTCACATAGGCCATACATAGGCCATACACTTTTCAAATATCAATTAACATTTAACAAAATAAATTCCTATACTACTAAGCTTACCTTGGCCGAATTGCTCCTCAAGGCCAAACAACATCCATAAATTTTTCTAACACTTCATAAAACATCAAAACAACACCTTTTCAATTAATCCTAAGCATATAATCAATTAACTAACACTAAATCACTTATACAACGCATAATCACTTTCATAACAATTTCATTTTCATATCTACCTACTTATACACAGAGAGGCCGAATTGAACAAGCAAAAATAAATCAAGTTCTACAAGTTTTAAACACTTTAAATCAACTTAATCAATTCAAAGTATTAGCATGCAAGTTCATTTTCAAGAACAAAATCGCTTAAACATATGCACACATCCAAAACCGAATCTAATCAAAGAAATAAGCAAAAAATACATTCTTTACATGCTTCAAGTAACTTAACCATTTTCAAACATCAACATAAAAGCTTATTTTCAAGAAATCAATTTCATTTACTCATGAACACATGCATGGCCGAATTAATCTAAAAGGAATAAGCTTAAAAATCACAAATTTAAACATTTAAATCATCGTGATTCATGACAAGCATTCAAACACAAATTTCATTTTCATGAAACACAATCATTTACTCATTCTTCTTCTCATGGCCGAATTCACATACACAAGAACAAGGGCACAAAACTTCATCAAACAAAATCATTTATTAATGTTTCCATGCATTGACCGTTGTTGGACTACCGGCAAGTCTACCGGGTCAGCAAGTAATATAGTCAGTAAAACCAGTTATCGTCCTGCAGGGATTACAAATTGTTCAATTAGTTTTCACCAAAGAGTAGTTAGAAGCGAAATCTATAGGTTTGTAATTAATTAATTAAGATTAAGTTGAAATAAAATAAAAACAGAAATTAAATAAAAAACATAAATTAAATAAAAGTTGTGAGCAATTTAAGAAAACGAGTTAGGAACGTGGTTTCATTGTAGGCGTTGTTTATTATTCATGAATCTCTGTTTTTTCCTAAATCAAGAACAAATTCCTAAGGTAGTAATTACTAGATCCCTCTTGTGCAATCAGTGTTTATTATTCAATTTGATAACCCTTAATCCCTTAAGTGATTAAACCATTAAATAACCTTTATTAAAACAGTGGAATTTATAAAAAGTTATATAAAAATCCAAAAGTATTCCTACGAGTTGAATAGTTATATTGTTTGATTGAAGGCATATTCTAATCCTAAATCTCCCAATTGAAGAATTAGAGATACAAAACATAGATTAGCTACTTCCATGCATAACAGTAAGAATACAATCAAACACTTGATTTAGAAACGGAAAAACATCAATTCATTAAATCAATAAATTAATCCATCCAAATTCACCAATTCCTAACACAAGGGTTTTAGTTACACATTAATAAAATAAGAACAAAAACCATAGAAGAGTAATCCATAATCATAGACAATTAGGATTACAGCGAAGAGATCTTCAATTTTCCAATCTCCGATCTTCTTCTCCTCTAAAGCTCTCCAAAATCATGTAATCTCTCTCTCTCTCCAAAAGTTGCTAACCTAGTTTCTAATCCTAGTTTAAATATATAATTACAAAACCTAAGAGAATCTCCATCAGAAATCAGAAAAACAGGCTCGATTGGGCCTGTTCGGGGGACGCGCGCCTGGGCGCCCCAGGCTCCACACCTGGGTGCGCCAAGCCTGATACTGGTGCTGCAACGTGGTGCGCGAGCCTGGGTGCCCCAGCCTGGGCGCCTGGGCGTGTAGCACCTGCTCCGACTCCGTTTCGCTCTGTTCTTGTGCTATTTTCAAGGTCTTTTCGCTCTCTTTCTAGTTCCATATTTATTTTCTTCAATTAGGCTCCAAAAGTATCTGAAACATACCCAAAACGGATCAAAACGTTCAAAGGATCCTAATCTACGAAAAATTCCTAAAACTAAACTAAAAGCCTAAGTTTGCAAGAGAAACAAACCAAATCCTTAGCAAAAGGGAGTCTAATTCATGCTCAAAACATCATATATTGGACCTAAATCACTCCCCCAAACTTAGTATTTTGCATGCCCCAGGCAAAAGTAAAATAAAAACTCATAAACTCAAGACTACCTCCTAAATCAAAATGTACACACCTAATCTAGGACTTAGACTCACTGACTTAGACACTTTTATTACAAGCAATTCATACAATCAAAACCTGATTAGAAAAGAAAACTCCAAAAGAACCAATGATCAGAGAACACTCTCAACCTCACCATGTATCTCTCATGTGTATCAAGGGTTATATATATGTAATTCACTCAAGTTCATACAATGACTAAGTGCTACCATAAGCTTAACCGTAAACCAAAATTATAGAATGCACACAAAAATCAAAAGGTCTTATATTTGGTTGTAATGAGGTCATGGCCAAAGTGTCAGGTAGAATAAAAGAAAGGAGAGATAAAACAAAGAGCTAAATTGAAAAAACAAATTTCTCTCAAAAATTATGAATGAGCAATGAATACTAAGAGGACTCACACTCAACACACAATTATTCTATTCTTCCTTTCTTTTTCATTTTTTCTTTCTCTACTCTCTTCCTTTTCATTTAATACTTTTCTTTTATTTCATTTATTTCATGGAAGAGAAGTAGACTTACAACACTTTGTACCATTTTTTCTCACTTTTTGAATCGTTCCTCTCAATTGTTCATTCAAAATTCCTAAGGTAGTAACCAAAATTATGCAATTAATGCAGGGTACAATAAAAAATCATAATTTCATTAGGCTCAAAATGGGCAACAAAGGGAAGATTATCAATGCAAATCAGTTGAAGGCCACAAAAAACACATCCTAAGTGCCTTAATCATTTTCATGCATGCAATCAAATATCATTCTTGAAATGGTCACAGGTCAAGTTCTAGAACACAAAGCCAAAGTGAACATACTCATGAAAGAAATAGGGTCAAGTTCTAGAACACAAAGCCAAAGTAAACATACTTGTAACATCCCGAATTTTAATCCCAAATATAATTAGACTAATAATAGGTTTAGGTAAATGGAATGATAAATACAAGTCTTAATCAAGTGTTAAAATGATAGGTTTAGTGTTAAGAAACGTCTAATAATAGAAAAATTAGGAATAAATGATTTACAACTCAAACCATGAATCCCACCATTGGATATGAAGATAAGGGTCTTAGGAAGCTTGTCTCCAAATTTGAGCAAGATCCGACTGTTAACGAAGAAGTTATAGCGCGGTCAACACAAAGTCAACCGACTCACGCCCAGGTGCGCGAAGCCCACGCCCAAGCGCGCGGGCTGTACGCATCAGGTCCTGGACAGTAGGGGCTGCACCCAGGCGCACGGGAGGCCGCGCACGGGAGGCCGCGCCCAGGTGCGCGGTCTGTGGCTGAAGGGGAAAAACACGATTTTTGGGGGCCAAAACCGTCTTTTCACCCCCTTCTTCTTCCTTAAAGCACCCAACCCCCATTCCCTTCCTCAATTCTGACCCTCCCTCTCTCTCTCTCTCTCCTCCTCCTCCTGTTCTCCTCCTTCCCTTCCAGAGCCATCGCGAGCCGCCGCCACCTCTCCCCCAACCCATAATAAGTTAAGTAATAGTGTAAATAGAGGAAACAAAGAAATAATCAAGAACTAGTAACGAGAATTAAAATATAATGATATGACCAAGCCAATTAGAGTTAGTTAAAAACGAGAATAATTAGTAAAGAGTAATACTTAAAATATAAGAAGATAATGAAAAGAGAAAGGATAATGTGGCAGGCGGTCGGTAGACACTGCTATCAATGTGGCCGATCGGGATACATTGGGGCTAACTGTTTCGAGCGCATCGGACGAGGGAATGAGTGAACATGTCCATTGTATTTTTCTATGTTAATAATGTATCAACTGTTTACTTCGATATTTCTGCATAGATTAAGCGCGTTTAGTATAACTTAGAAGAAATTGATAGGTGTTAGTATCTTAGTTAGTAATTCCACCAAGCCCAGTTGTGGTACTGTCTCTGGTAGAGGGTAAGGTTAGAACTGATCACTCTAACTCTTACATCTATTAGAGGATGATACCATCAACAAACCCGACAATGATGTTGCCACTGATAGATGTGAGATTGGGATTAATCACCTCGATCTTCGCACCTATTAGTGATCGATGTCAATGGCATATTCCATCTAAAACCAAAATAATCAAATTAGATAGTTGACAGTTTAAAACCCGCCTACAATCTAAACAAAACTCTTGAACGGTTACCCTGTATAAGTAAAGCTGGACCATTTTATCAGGCACCCTTACCGAGGTCGATCAAGTCAACCATCGCTCTGTAGAAAATGCATCCTTCGATGATTCCCCAATGAAAGTGCATTCTCTGGGATAATCTCCATTGTCTTCTTGCTTGACATGTACCCAGTCATGCTGCTACCCCTCGATGTCTGTACTGGTATGAACTTTTCTCGACCTTGTCACCCAGTACGTCCAGGGTCGCCTTACAAAGACCATGAGACCCATCCTTGAGTGCTTCGTGTTTCTTCTCTACATTCTCACTCTCTTATAGCTTCAAACATCTAATGAGAAAACTCAGATGTACACACGAGAGTTCGTCAAATCATAGGAATCCAGCATGATTCTATGCCTACCAACGGTTAGCCAACCACGTACCACTTCCAACCATGAAAAACGATCGGGAATCTATGCACTCGATTCTGAATAACGAATGAGCATACTCCCAAGCATGGATATAATCAAGTATGTCAATGCCAAGTGGGGGAGGATTTCAATCCAAGGAATGGGAGATGAAACTTTAATAATAAGAAAATTGTGGATCCTATTAAGATAGAGAAGGTATGTAGTATCTGAGGACAGGCATGACAATACTAAGAAGAATGGACCTAGACACATTGGAAGCGGGGAAATGGAACCAGCAGGAACATAATGACCACAGACAGGAACCCTATCAGCGGGATGATTCTCCACGTTATGAAGCAATTCGAATTTCGAGGACGAAATTCAAGTAAGTGGGGGAGAAATGTTGTAATATCCCGTATTTTCTGGACTCAAATAAATTAATGAGATTTTGTTTAAAATGAAATTTTCAGAAATTAAGAAAGATTTTTCTTTCAGTTAAAGAATTTTAGCAAGTGATTTTCTTTGAAGTTTGATTTCATGAAAACTAAGCTATGATTTGCTTTTGATCAAAATGATTTGAGGTTTTAAATAAATTATTCTTTTAAAGATTTTTGGGGTATGTGAAAATGTAATTATTTGTAAAATCAAGTAAAGTTTATTTTATAGTGAATTAATACGGTTTATTGGCTTTCTTATGGATTATATTTTGAGTTGTGAATGTATGTGTTTGTGTGATGAATTATGAATGAAACCTAATTAGTAAATTTAAATGAATATATGCATGGATTATGTGGATGAGTGTGTGATGTATATGTGTGTGCCGTATGTTGGAGTGGGAAACATGATATGCTAAAAGTGTGATGTGCATGATCAAGTATGTGTTAAGTATATGCATCATAATTCCAGGCTATGTGTTTAGCATGATAACATGAAATGGAACCACATGTGTTAAGTGCATGCACTACTCCATGATGATGACATGAAATGAAATGGTATGTGCATGTGTGTGTATGTTCGGCCGAGTATGGGAGAAGAGGAACCAAATAGGATGCATTTTCCTATTCATTAAGAAATTAGAAAATCAAATAGGAAATAGGAGGAACTAGGTTGGTGACTCATGATGCCTAAGGAAGACTTTCATCAACCTTGTCTCACCATTGATAAGACCCTTGCCATGCAAACTTTGAGTTGGACTAAACTACCCTTGAACCAAGCCATTGAACCGAGGCTAAGATAGGAAATTTTCCAACCCATTTGTTTTACCTTAAAGCCGTATGAAGGAGTGAGTGTTGGTTAACTCATTTCCATTTTCTTCTTCAACCTAAACACTTAGTCCAAGAGCACCCCAAACTCTTGAGACTATAGAGAGAAAAGAGAGTGAGGCCAAGAGGGAGAGGAAGAAAAGAAGAGTGAAAACCCAAATGTCTCAACCCAAACATCCTTAATTTCTTCTCAACCACCTTCTTCTTCAAGGATTAGAAGAGAAAAGCTACCCATCAACTTAGAGAGGAGGAGGCCGAGGCAACCCTAGGAGGAGAAGAGGAGGATTTAAAGCTTAAAGATTAGGATTTTGTTTAAGGTAGTTATTTAAGATAGTTTAGTATAGTGATTTTGGTTTGTAAAGGACTTTATATGGACTTTTGTTTAAATTTAATTCTTTTGTGATGCATGTCTTTATTTTCTTGTGATCTTAAAATTTTGTTGCCTTGCATGTCATTTTTATAATTTGATCTTGAATATTTGTACTTGTATACTTTGATTCTTAACTTGCTCTTCACGGATTTGTCTAGGTTTTGTGTCTAAGTTCATGTTTTTGCTTTGATCCTGTCTTGCATGTCATGATCTATGATTGATCTTCGAGAAAACATGAAGTTTGAGTTTGTATGTTTGTTTGATGCAAGGTTTTGATTTTTCTTTGGTGCATGTTACGGTTTCCAAAAGAAAATACGGATAACTAGCATTGAAAATAATTTTTTGGAATCAAGATTTGGTTTGTGTGTGATGATGATTCGGTTGGAGCCTTATAAAAGGAAATGTTGTTTTAAAAAGATTTTTTGCATGATTTGACCTTGAGTGTGATCTTTGCATGTGAAAATAAATTTGTGAGATCTTGCCTTTATGCATGTAGTCATTCGGCCAAGACTAAGAAGAATAGAAATTCATGCTAGATCATCATCTTAGTTGCATGTATGATGAAGATTTGTCTCATCTAAGAATTTTTAGCACATGCATGAAATTTTCTTAAGAAGATCAAGATTTTTATATGATCCTTGATGTTATTTTGATTTGATTGAAACTTGTTGAATTTTCTTGTGAAGCTCACGGTTTTGTGCTTGTAAATGTTTAAGATGGTTCATTTCATTTGGCAAGTGTATTTTATTGTTAAGATTAGGGAATTCTAGACCTATGGGACTTAAATCTTTTGGATTCCAAACTTAAAAGTAATTTTTCATTATCCCATTCAGTTCTAGAATAAATCCCATTCCGACTATTTTAATTCTTGTGTGTTATTATTTGAGAAATACTTGACTAAATGAAAGTGATTTGATAAATGATTGCATTGAGTGATTTTCCTTTTTGTTCCATTCGGTCTTATAATAAAAATAAAAGAAATAAATTGATTTTTCCTTTGTGTGTTGGTTTATGTGATGGTTAGCATGATTTTAATTAAGTGTGCCCTTTTCTTTAATTATTATTAAATATTGATGTTCAAATATAGGATAGAGTACTTGTCATATGTACATGTATTAATAATCATTAGACTTGAACATGAACCTTGTCTCATGTAGGAAAGGATTCGGCCATGCATGGAAATTAGGTGGATGTATTTGATTCTTGTCTTATGTGCATGAATTGTGATGTTATATTTATGTGCGTATGAATGATTTGAGTGTTTAATATTTTTAAAGGTTTTTGATCCAATTCTTGGTGTTGTTTCTTTTGATTTGATTCGGTTTTAAAGAAAATAAAGTGAACCAAATGATTTGATTAATTGAAAAGTATTGTTCTGAAAAGATTTTCATATGATTTCTGAAGTTCATGGTTTTTAATTTAACAAATGATTTTCATAAGAAAACCTTAAGATAAATGTGGCCTTTTTAAAGAACCAAGGAATTATTGATGTTTCCAAACAAATGTTTTTACTTGATTATGAATTGAAGTTAAAGTGAATTTCAACTAAGGAGTTTTGGCAATAATGTTCTGTTTTCGAAATGATTCTATAAGAACAATTTTTAATAAAAGAGAATTATTTAAGTTCCAGTAACGATCGGGAAGCAGTTACAAGCATAGCGTCGGGAATCAAGGAGCGTATCGTGAGTATTGTCGTCAATCAAGGTGAGAGAGAAGTTTCCCCCAAACACCGTGGTTTTTAGGTAACATATTAAGTGTTTCGACCATCTCAAAAGTCGAAACATAGTGTCTTGAGTCAGTGTGAGTAAGTAATCAATTTATTTGTGTTTGAATGATAGTATGTTATTTATTCGCCTATTTATCTATTGCTTATGATTAGTCGATGTGAATCGTGGCAATGCTGTGAATAATAATAATAATAATCAAAGATATAAAAGATAAGAGATGAGTAAGGAAAAATGTAAGATGTTATCGGAAAAGAATAAGTGATGAAAGCGATGAGTTGAGCCAGAGCTTGGGCAACACTGGTGATATGGATGCTTTCTGAGGTGAGACATGGGTGAAAGGAGATGAGATTGTGGAAACAGAATGGAGTTTGATCGGAGATGGACTTTTTGTTTTGGTTTTAGTCTGGGGACTAGTGTTGAGTTGAGCTTGCTCCTCCACTAGCGCTCAGCAAAAGGTTATTATTTTGAAAAAGAGATTTTGAAAGGATTTTGGAAATAAATTTTCAAAAAGGATCTTTTGAGAAAGGTTGGAAAAAGAATTTGTGAAATATTATTTTGAAAAGAGTTTGAATAGACTACTTTTGAAAAGAATGATGAGATATGATTTTCAAAAAGAAATTGCGAAACCTTATTTTTGGAATCTTTATGTTGAAACCTCATTTCTTTTGGAAACATTATTGTTGGAAAGGATTTTCGGAGAAAACCTATTTTTGAAAAGGATTTGTGAAACTTTGTTTTGGGAAGGTATTTGAGAAAGTTTTACTTTTTGAGAAGAGTTTATGAAATACTAGCTTTTGAAAAGTTGTTGAGTACATTATCTTGGTGAAGATTTTGTGAAACATTATTTTTGGAAAGATATTTTCAAGATGAGAAAGAAACAAGTATTTGATGATGGATGATGAGATGAGGAGTTTTGGCTGCCAAGGAAAACCCGGCTCTGTGCGATGTTGAGAAAAGAGATGTCTTGAGAAGCATTAGAGGTCGGGACTCGTTGAAGGGACGTACGAAGGATGAGCCGACCAATAGTTTAAGCCTCTTATTAAAAGACTTTTAAAAGATATGTATTAACGCGGTGAGTTATGAGATTTAACCCGAAGTAGTGGAGAGGAAGGAACCATAGGTATCTGCGGATACTTAGGAGGAGATTGCATTAGGGGAAGACAATGACGGTGATACGTCAAGAAGTCTAGAGTACTCTTCTAGGCGGAACAACTCCACAAGTGGCGCACTAACGTGGTGGGGACTGGGTCCAATGCCGTGGCAAGTTCTGCTTTGCAAACTAGAAGTAGTACTGATCTTTGATAAACCAAGAAACTTGAGTCTTGCATGTGTGATTTTATGGCCTTGAGATCTTTATTTTTCCTTGCATGCATCATTTGTGCTTTGATCTTGAATTTTTTAAGAGTAAATAAACTTATAAAACACTAAACCAAGAACTATGTAATTCGGCCATGAATACAAAATTAGGTCTTGATGCTTTTAAATTTATTCTAAGTCATTGCATGTTAACTGTAGGTTTATAAAAGTTGATTTGAGTTGTTGTTATGTTTGATTTTGATTTGGTTTTGAAAAAGCTTTGATTTTTGCCTTGATCTTTGAAAAAGTTTTGATCTAAAGTCATGCATGTGATTTTCAAACAAAAAGATTTGATCTTTCTTCTATGCATGTCACGGTTTTGGGCTTCAAAGAGGAAGTGATATTTTTCTAGAATTATTTTGTAAAGAGTGTATGATTTGGTTTAAGAATCTTGTGTTGTGCATGTTGAAAAATGAACTAAAAACCTTATCATGACCATGATGAAATTCGGCCAATGCATGCTCACTAGACTAGGCTTCTTTTTCATGAAAAGACACAAAAATAATGAGTATGTCTTGTGAATTTATGTTAAATTAATTTGTTTGAAATTGTATTTTGACTATTTTTCTTTTAATTCGGTTTGGTTTAAAAGATAAAGGAAACCATATTTGATTTGATAAATTAATTTAAGTTGAGAACATAAATTAAAGTTTGTTTAATGTAAGAAGGGCTCACGGTTTTGGGATCAAAATGGGGTGAATGACTTCATGATTTCATGTCCTTAATATTGAATAAATCCTTGCTTAGACTTATACCTATATTCGGCCTTAAAGGAAAGAAAGAGTAAATGATTTTATTCAATCTAAATGAAATTGTTCTGAAAAGTAATTATGTGTTGCCTAAGTGAATAAGTGTTTGATTGTGAAAGAGTTTATGTGAAAATGAATTTTGATTATAATTAAATTAAATGATTTGTTAATTGCTTGCATGACTTAGTTCATTTGAGTGTTGTTGTGGTTGTGTGTTAGTTGATGTTTGAAAACTATTTGAATGCATAATTGGTTTTGAAATTAATTGATTTTAAGATAAATCCATTTGATCTGTTTGAGATTTTTGGATTGTATTTATAGATGCCCAAGATTTGTTTTAAGATAAAAGCTGAATTTTAAAGTGTTAACTTTTGAGCTAAAGAATTATTTGAAACAAAAGAGTTTTTACGATGTTTTCGGATTTCTATCAAAGTGATTTTGTGAAACGATTCTTTGCTGTCCAGAATTATTTGGACTTGTTCCTAAACTTCAAAAATGTGTTTATGTGATTTAAAGTATAGTTTTCAAGTGGTAATTAATTTGAGAAAAAGCCGGAGTGAAAACGGTGAATTTTTCGGTGTTTTCGAACGCGGTTAAGGTGCTATCCAAGACGGACCAGCAACTAACCCAAATGATTTAAATTATTTTATATGATATTTTCAAATGGTTTTAAAGTACTTAAAGTATTAGAAGAATGTTAAAGTTGTTTTGAGAAAACGGTTATATTTTAAAGTCTTCCGACGAAGAAAGGAACGAGTGTTGAGTTAAGAAAAGATTTTCTTGTACAAGTCAATAACGTAAAGTGTTTTATTTAATACGAGGAATAGTATAGACGAGGGATTGGGGCAGCTGGCAGCGACAAGGATCCGCGGAGATCGAGTACGTTTAATTGCTGGACCTCAGGTGAGAGAGAAGCTTTCCAAAGACACCGTGGTATTTAGGTGATATATTAGGACGTTCCGTATCATCTCAAAGATCGGAACTAAGTGGTTCGGAGTCAGTAGTATAGTGGCAATTGTTTGTGTTGTGTGGCCACTTATACGAAGGAGACAAAGACCACATTGTTGTTGTGTGATGATTGTATGTTGATTATGTGAAATAGCATGCTTTTAGTTATTTTTTAATTATGCATGATGAAATTTAATACTGTTGATTAAAATGAGTAACATGCTGATGGACGTCTACTACGACCTAAAAATGAAAATGAAATAAGTAAGTTGATGGAAGTAAAGACAAAATGGGAAAGGAATAATGATAAAAGATATGAGATGCAATAGAAAGCGATAAAGAGTTGAGATTGGGGAAAGAGTTGATGATAATAACAAGGATGCGCCAGAGTTGGGGAAAGTGATGTTGTTGTTGAAGCGAGATGTGATCTGAATGGAGCTTGGCTCCTTTGTTGATGTTTTTGGAAAGAGACTAGTGTTGAGTTGAGCTTGCTCCTCCATTAGCGCTCAGTAAAAATGGGATTTTTGAAAAAGGTTTTTAAAACGAGATTTTTGAAAAATTTGTGAAATGAGATTTTTAGAAAACCAGTGAAATACTATTTTAATAAAATTTGTGAAAAGAGGTTTTGGAAAAGTCTGTGAAATGAGTTTTCGAGAAAAGTTTGTAAAAATGAAGTTTTTAACGGTTTTATGAAAAGAGACTTTTAGAAATTTTATGAAACGAGATTTTTAGCAAGTTATGAAAAGAAGTTTTTAGAAAGTTTGTGAAATAAGATTTTTGAAAGTTGTGAAATGAGACTTTGAGGAGATTTTATGAAATGAGATTTTTGAAAAAGTTTATGGAACAAGATTTTGAGAAAAAAAAATTATGAAATAAGATTTTGTGAAAGTTATGATATGAGATTTTCAGAAAGTTTATAAAAATGTATTTTGAGGAAAGTAAGTGAAACAAGATTTTTGAGAAAGTTATGTAATGAGATTTTAAGAAATTTGTAAAAGGAGATTTTGAGAAAGATTGCGAAATGAGATTGTGAAATGAGATGGTTGAGAAAGATTGAGAAATGAGATATGAGTTTATCGATGTGATCTCAACTCTGTGCTATGTTGAGAAAAGATGAGAGAATGATTGTGCAAAGTTAGTGGTCGGGACTCATTGAAGGGATGCACGAAGGATGGGTCGACCTTAGGTTAATTAACAAGATAAAAGACTTTAAAAGACACTAACGCGGTGAGCTATGAGAGTGCGAAGTAGTGGAGAGGAAGGTACCCCGGATATCAGGGATATTCGGGTTGTGAATGCAATAGGGTAGGCTATGTAACACCTAGGATTTATACCCTTATTTCCCCCTTATAATAAAATACGGACTTGAAAATTCATTTTTATTTCATTAAAATCAACCGTCAAACGGACGGAGTTTTGTTTGTTTTTCGGACTATTCCAAAATTCAACCTGTGGTAAACCATTTTAATTAAACAACCAATAGCCAGCAGGGCTTCAGATAATATTTCTAAATCATATCAAGGCCCAGTGGGCTCCAAAAATATCAGAGTACTAGCGGAAATACTAAGTTTGAGTATCTTAACCAAAACATAATACTTTATCAAAACAAAGCATCCTAAGCCTCATTTAAAATATGCATATTAAATTTACATCAAAATAATATAAGAGGCTTAGGTCCATATTATACTCTAAACCCATAACACCCTACTCTCCCTGTAAGGGAAAGTACTCCTGCTCGGCCGGGGGCTGTGCCAGCTCAATCTCCGTACCTGAAAAATGTAAGGGAGTGAGCTTTGCACATGAAATAGAAAGCAGTTTCTAACTAGACATAACAACCGGCTAGGTCAAACACAACTAGCAAATAGAGCATATATTCACATATAGCACGCCATGCACATTTCATAATTTCCATATTCATTATTCATTCCAAATTTCCATTTTCATTATTCATTTCAACATCCATTTTCATTATTCATTTCATCATTCATTTTCTTTACTTTTTATTCATTTCACATACACATTTTATTTCAGTACATCACCTCAAATCAGGGGCCAATGCACAATTTTCATTCAACACATTTATCACCTCAAAACAGAGGCCCTTAGACTTTTCCATATTTAAATTATGTGTCCCTCAGGTCAGAGGTCAACACTTAAACATTTTATTCATTTGATTTCATACACATGCCCTTTTCATAAATTCTCTTAACTTTCATAATTTTTTTTCTCTGTACATATACCTTGAGTTCCTCATAATATAGGGAAATTTATTCACGTGGATCCATCATTGCGTACAGTCCCACAACCCGGACAACGTCTTACAGCTGCGCACCATTGCGTCTTACGCGATCTATGCGTGCAGTCCCACAACCCGGACAACGTCTTACAAGGCATTAAATCAAACCAGTCGATGCGTACAGTCCCACAACCCGGACAACGTCTTACACGACATCAAATCAAATCGGTCGATGCGTACAGTCCCACAACCCAGACAACGTCTTACACGACCTCATACCGAACCAGTCGACGCGTACAGTCCCACAACCCGGACAACGTCTTACACGACTTGATTCACACCAGTCTAAGCGTACAGTCCCACAACCTGGACAACGTCTTACAAGACTGGCTCCTTTAACCAATTTACCTTTAGCCTTTTGGAAGTGCACCACCATATTTTTAAAGTCTTGCATTCAATGCCATAAAATCCTTATTTACTTTATCCAATTATACTACTAAATTTTCACCTTCTTGTTCAATAAATGATAACACATTTAATCATAACTACACATATTCATAATTTCCCATTCATAACTTATCCCTACTCAATGCCCATGTTAATTATTCAATTCCTCTCAAATAGCATTCATATTCTTAATTAAGCATATGCAATACATTTAGGCTCAGTTATATAAATTTAGCAATTAGGGAGAAAATATATTCAACCAAAACATACATTTGCCCTAGCAGTCAATTATCATTTAATACAAAACTTTACAAATAAAATCAATAATCGTAGAAATCATTTATGACAATTTCACTATCTTATTACCCAAATCCTCTTGTACATCAATATAATCATTATCCAAGTTTCATTTATCAAATAATTCATTCTCATATTATTGGGTTTCCTTTTCCTAATCTTAACATCCAATCATCATGCATATTTAATTAATTAGAATTTTATATTCGATAACCTAGGGTTTTATAATTTAATTTTCTCCCCTAACACATAACCCTAACAAATCATTATATACTAATTAGAACCAACTCCCTAGAACAAGGCAATGCTCACAATATCCACCCCCTTACCTTAACCAAGGAGAGGGAGAGTGGGAAAATCCAAGCCTTAGCTCCAAGCACTCCCACAACCAAGAGCTCCAAAGGCAAGAAGATAAAGAGAGTGATGATGATCTTCCCTAAGTCGAAGGAATGGAATGATGACGAGATTATTGCCCAATTTCAAGAGAAAATTCGAATTTCCCAAAGAGGGGAAAGAGAGAGAGAGAGAAAATCCAAATTAGAGAGAGAGAAGAACATCAAGAACATGAATACTTACTTGGAGCAACGAAGAGGGACTTGATGATGGATTTTGGAGTGATTCCCTTGAGGCTTGATGGATTTGGAATGAGAGATTGTGTGCCCTAGAGAGAGAAAATTCGAGTTTTTGGCAAGAATTCACGTGTGGATCGCCTTTATTTTTTTCCACTGCAACAGCCCTTAATCGATTAATAATCGATTAAATTGCAGCTTAATCGATTAAGAGGCGATTAAGCTGCACAATTTTGCAGTATCCAGACTTTGAAAGGCCATAACTTCTTCGTTACCCGTTGGATCTTCCTCAAATTTTAAAGCATGCTTCCTCACCTATCATACTTCACATCCAACGGTGGAATTTGTGTTTAGAGTTGTAAATCTTTTATTTTGAACTTCCTAATATAGGGTATTTATAACACCAAAAACATTGCTTCTAACGCTCTTTTGTTCATCTTTCAACCTCCTTTTTGATGTCAATGCTTCTGGATTCCTTTATGGCATTCAAAGAACTCCTAATCCATCATTTTAAATCATTTTTAGAATAATCCTTACTTCCAAATCTTATCGTTATTCTAAATATTATTTGAATTAAAATTCGGGATGTTACAGGCTAGGGCGGTAAAACGTCATGAGGCCTTGAGTACTATTCTGGGCGGAACGAATTCCATATGTGGTAACCAAACGTGGTGGGGACTGGGTCCTAATGTCGTGGTAAGTTCTGCACCCGGAACCGGAATAGTGCTATCACCCCTATGGCATTTCGAGAACAGTGAGAGGGACTGGAACGGGGCAACTTTATTTGCCACTGTACCCGAGTTTTCTACAGTGTGCCTTGATATTATATGAATTGAAATGATATGAATTGATTTGAGACTGTACCCGAGATTTCTACAGTTCTCCTGGCTTGGAGCCAATTGATGATTGAGACAGCTGTCGTGCCCGCGTGGTAAAGGTCCTGTACTTCTGTTAGCTTCCGACTAGTTTGGGTGGATGACCGAGGAGATGTAGACGTGAGTGTTAGATGAGAACGTAATGGATACCCCGATGATACCTTAAAATTATCCTCAATCATTGAAAGTCGTGAATTGAGAATATTTGATGAGAAAGGATTTAAAATTATGAGATGGATGAGAATGAGAAAGAAAGGATATTTATGAGATGAGAAAGTAAGTTGGAAACAGAATGAAAAATGATAATAAGGATGATAATAATGAATAATGATGATGATATGCTTGAGTGTTATGTTGTGTGTATGTTGTGTGTGTATGCTTGTATGGTCTTGATATCTCGCCTACTGTAATCCCACACCGTCGACGATTCGTCGTTCGGATCGCTTACTCTCTCCTGTTCGTTGGCATATCGGTCTTGCTGGTATCTCAACGGGCAGATGGAGCATCGCTTAGAGATTACCACATGGCGTCGTCGGGGAAGCGGCTGGAAACCCACCCGTTATGGATGGGCGTGGATGGGATATACTGAGATGTTGATCGCGGATCCAGAACACAAGCTAAGCAGATCGACATTGGGATCGCGTTTGGGAAGTGTCTCTATAATGGGATACGATAGTAATGAACCACCGCCACGGGATGAAGCTAAAGAGAAATCTGTGAAGCTGTTCGGTGTAGAGCTCAAGCCAAGTTCCGAAGGAGAGTCAGTAACCGAGGTAGCATCACCCTCCGGTACGAAGGCATCAGCAGAAAAGAAAAGGAAGCCGCATCCAGTTGTCTTCACCAGAAGGAAACGCGAGTAGCGTGTTTAGCCTAAGTTGGTTGTTATTTGGTTTTGTGTAACACCCCGTAATATAATGAATAATAAACAATAAACGTTTGAAAAATGAAACATAGGACTTTAAATTTTCTTTTATAAATCAGAGTTCACGAATAGCGTTGGGGGCTTTCAATTACAATATAATAAAATACACTTGAGTTCCTTTCTTTCGACTGATCCGCTGAGCACTCTGATCTCCAAGCTCCTTGCTCAAGAACCTAAAATGTTAACCACATAAGGGTGAGACCTTTTCACAACACAGTGGATTAAAAGATAGTAAAACGGTATATAACAAAAACTCAAGGATAATAAGTAAATCAAGCCATGGATTAACAAAATGAATCACATTCACTTATTAACAATTTTTAAATACATTCCATATTTATTCTCTTTCCCTGTTTCATAAAACTGTATGTCACCTCACGGTCAGAGGCCAACATACCCACTTATACATTGTATGTCTCCTCACGGTCAGAGGACAACATACAAACCACATATACATTGTACGTCTCCTCACGGTCAGAGGACAACATACAAACCATATTCTCTTTTTCTTTTTATCTTTGCACCACTAGGAATTAGCGCACCTGCTAAGCAATTCGGCACCTACTAGGGACTTTATACCTGTCAGGACTGAGACACCCATTAGGCATCACCCGTTAGGACAACGCAATTAATTACCTTTCCATTAATTATTCATTTCTCAATTCCAGTCCACAATTTATTAACTTTTTCCGGTGGTTATGCAGTGTATTGATCCATTGGCGCACCGACGCCTAACGGGAATTTAGGACCTAATGGGCAATTCGCCTGACAGGTAATTAGGCCCTAGCAGGCAATTCACCACCTAGCAGGGCACCTAGTGTGTCGGGGCATCCAAGGATCAATTACACTGCATTCCTTTTATTCCATATCAAAACTCATTCACAAAAGTCAAGAACAACATGCACACCATTCATCAAATACTCAGAGAATTGCAAACAATATCAAATATTCATTTTCACCACTTTTAAAAGACATAATCATTCCTTTAATTTATAGATCAAACCATAATTTACCGAGCATTTCACAAATCACACATATTTTCAAACATTATTTACACACCAACATTCTCAAGTTATGTCTATATATAAATTCATTTCAAGTTCCAGCTTATTATATCTTTTTACATCACATTTCCATTTTTAATGTTTATACACATACACCATCAATTAAACACATATAGGGTCACATTTCAATTAATCACATATAAAAATCTTACTGAGCATATCAATTTAACAACCATCAACCAATATTACAAATCAGTCGACATACTCAGGTATGTCTCAGAGTACATGGAATGTAAGTCAACTCCCTAGGGTTCTTCACTTCCTACTTTAGTATTAATAAAAAGAGAATTTAACATAAACAATTTAATTAATATAAAATTAACCGTAAACATACTAATCACCCCTAAATCAACTTTAAATCAAAACCATTTTGCTACCCACAACCCGATCTAAGTATTAAACTCAAATCCTATTATACACCCTAACTATCCCTCACCCAAAGTGTGGAAAAGAGACTCCCCTTACCTTGAAAATCCTAGTCATAATGATAGTCATTTTTACATCTGCGACTTACTCCGGGATCAGGGTTAATAATAACGTGCATATCAAGTTCTTGGGCCATTAAGATGCACGGTGTACACCATGTTGCATAAAAATCAATAATAAGAGGTACATTTCTTTCTCCCTTCACCAGGTCTTGGATTTCATGAGCTGACCACTTTTTCACAAGATATTCTTCGTTGGCAAATTTCCCATGAGGTGGTTTTGCACAACAACTTCCTGGGAAGAGTCGAGAGGGAAAGGGGACTATAATTTTGTTAATGCCTCTGGTTGTGAAGAGAGGGTAGCTTCGTTGATAGGAAGGACGAGATAGAGAAACAGAGTGATTTGGGATTCGAAGCGAAGGTAGGGAGTGTGGCCACGCTTTGAAGATGAAGAGGCACGTTGCAATGGAGAAGAGCCATAGATGATGTTTTTGCGACAAAGTGTGCTCCCCTTTTGTTGTTTTGGCTTAAACGTGGTGGCCTTAGTGCCACACGTTGCTATTTATTTATTTTTTTTAATTTTTCTTTTATTTGGGGTGGGCTACGGGTACTTGGGTAGTGCTAGGAAAATATATATTTATATAAATTTGTGGGTCAATGTGTGTAGGTATTTTGGATTATATCTAAAAGTTTGAGGATCCAAACCATAAAATACTTTTAAGTAAAACAATATTGTACTTTTAATTACTCAAAACTAATTAGAAAATAATAGAGTTACCGATCCCTCCGGATAGCTATTGCTTTCGAGAAATTATTGAAATTCAAAAGTAAATATATTTTCTCAATCCTGATATTAAACTTGATAAAATATAATATTTATAGTTTTGAAATAGTGTAACATCCCGAATTGTAACCCGTAGTATAATTATGATAAATAATAGATTTAAATAATAATAACAATAATAAAGTTTGAGAATAACAAATTAAGGTCGCTTTTAATATTATAAAAGTGTTAGTAAATATTGGAACCTTAACACCCTGATTTCTTTAACGTCATAAATTATAAGTTTTACAGAATTAAATAATTGTTTCCTATTTATCATTTAGGTGTTGGGTATTTTTATAAAATACATTATGTTATTTAAGAAAGTGTTTTAATTATATTTTAAAGTAAATTCATTTGAAACAATTACCCTATTTGAAAAATAGACTTTCTATTTTATACTTTGGTATTTATAAATATACAATATTAAATAAATTTTGTTATTTTCCTATTATCTAAACTAATTTTTATCTTAAAGTTTTCCTATATGAAGCTAAAATCCTATTATTAATATTTATTTTGGGTTGATAAATAAATAAATAAAAGTGAGACAAAAAAAAAAAGAAGTAAAACATTTGTGTGCTGTGTGTGAAAGGGAACCCTGGTTCCCTTCTTGTTGTGCGTTGGCGCCGCCCCTCTTCCTCATGGCCTTCTTCTTCAGTTCGACACCCCATCTCCGATCCATGAAGCTTTTCTTTCTCTCTTTCTCCTTGCACACAGGCACCTCCTTCTCCATAACCGTGCGTCGCCGCCGCGCTCGTCTCTCTCTCTTTCCAACCAGTCGCGAATCGCGACCCACCTGCCTTCTCCGCCGTTGAACCGAACAGAGACCATGGAGCTCGCGAACCTTGCCGCCGCCATAGCCTTCACCTCCGTCGACCTCTTCTCCTTCTCAAATCGCAAGTTCGCACCCTCCACTGTCACCGAACTCAACCTCGGCGCCATAACAGCCGCCATCTCCACCACCTCTTCCAACCACGAACTGAACCACCGACAGTGTTGTCGCCGTCCCTACCTCAATCGTCGATGTGGGTTCGAATCGAACCGCTGTAGCTGGTGGCCCTCCCATGAAGATGATGCTGCGAGCCAACCGATTGGAGCGGTTTTGGCATGAACCGTACGGGTTTGGGGTTGACTGAACCGGTTTCAACCCGTTTTGCTGCAAACCGGATTGGAGTGGAGCTATGGAATCGAGCTAATCCCCTTTAATGCTTGAAAGTTGATTTGTGGGTAAATCTCTAACACTTTCTTAATTGCTCTATGATGCATTTTAATGATAGTAATTTAACAATAATCGTAATCTTAATTGGTAGTAATTATAAAGTGTTAAATGGTTTTGGAAAGTTAGTGTTTTGGAGCTTTATTATTGTTTTGGAAATTTGATGGTAGTATGATTTCATATTAAGTTTAATATATCGTTGTTGATAATAACTCAGTTAGTTGCTTTGACTTGTTGTAAAACCAGTTTAATGGTTATGTCGAACGATTAGTTTTAAAAGTATTTTTGGTTAAATGCGTTGGGTTCCTAAGTAATTGAGTTGTAGGTTAGTTGGGCTGGATTGTCCCTGAACTAACAATACACCAATTAAAAAGGAATTCGATATATGTTTGACATACATTAATTCGGGTTAAAGGCTTTAACTTTGATTTCGAATTGAAAGGAAGTATAATTGCCTGTACGTTAGAAATGTAATTTGGACTTATTTTAAATCGAGGCATTTCTTTTTAATTCGGAATTAATAGTGTCAAGTAAAATTAACATTTGATTTTGTGAGTTATTATCAAAGTTACGTGATTTTGGTTCGTTTTGAAAGATTATACAAGTTCTGAAAGTTAAGGTCTTTTTAATAAAGAATCATACTATTTTATCGAGACACAATGGTTTTAAGTTTAATTTCCATTTGACTTGGGTTTATGAATTACATTCAAACAATCTTTTGATTTGATAATCTGTCAATATATGATATGTTGATATTTATCAGTTTGGTGATTTCGAAGAAGTTTGTTTTGATTTCCAGATATAAACTCCCTATCACGTAAAGTTTGAAAGTATTTGTTTTAAATATGTTTTTGACGTATTTTCACCTTGAGATTAGCTTACTAATTGATATTAAAATCTGTTTTTGAGAACATCAAAGGGCCCCCTTTTTGTTAATCTACTTCACGCGTAACGTGTAAGGAAATGTGTATTTTTATAACGTATTAAATCAAACCACAAATCAATGCCAATATTGGTTTAGTAAATAAAAGCGTCTGTGTGGTTGTTTATCTATCGTCTATGAGTAGGCCTTGGCGCATTATATTGATTATTATTTATTTTATATAATATGATTAGACGACAAAGGAGCTTGAGAACTTGTCGCCACGTGTAAGCAATGGGCTAGGATACTTTTTGACAGTGTCGCACAAAAAGGAGCGTGTCTTTGGGAAAGCAAGGTAAGGGAGTGGATATAGTGAGCATTGGTTTGTTCTAGGGAATAGGTTCTAATTAGTTCATAAGAGCTTGCTAGGATTTATATGTTTACTTTGGTGTTATTAAATCCCTAGGATTATGAAGGAATGGAATAGTTTGATTTAGGTAAAGAAATAAAAAGTAAACTTTGAGAATGCAAAGAAATTGGTATGTTTTGATGCTAAATGTTCTTTATATTAAATGTTGATTGAGTTGGTGAATATCTGTTAATGTGAGCAATTGAATTAATTTGTGAATTATTTGAAGTATGTCTGGATTTTACTTTTATGTGATAATGCAAATAATGTTGCCAATGTTTCTAAGTGTGATAAATGTCTTGAATGTAAATAAATAGAATTATAAGAATAATTAAAGTTGCAGCTATGATTGATCCTTGGGATACACCGACCCATTAGGTGCCCTGTTAGGTGCAAGTTACCCATTAGGCACAAGTTACCCAATCCAGGTGCAAGTTACCTATTAGGTCCCGTAAATGCCCGTTAGGCGGGGGTATCCAATGGATCAATCATGCTGCACAATAATAGAAGTTTTGAAAAATAGAAAATGTGAATGTGATGGTAAAAGAGTTGAGATGTTGTTTTTAGTCCTAATGGGTGTCAACCGTGGCCTAATAGGTGGCAAGTTACCTGGATTGGGTGAAAGTCCTAGTGGGTGTGAAATGCCTAACAGGTGCGCTAATCCCTAATGGTAAAGAAAAGATAAAATGACTTAAAATATGATGAGATGTGTGTATGTTGTCCTCTGACCGTGAGGAGACATACGATGTTATTTGGGTATGTTAGCCTCTGATAGTGAGGTGACATACGGTGTATGATTTCGAAAGAGTGTATGACTTATGGTTATGAGTTGAAAACTGATAATATGAGTAATTGAAGGTAATGAAAATGGAATCACAAAGACGAAAGGTGAAACAAGATGATAAGTAATGAGAAATATAAATGAAATCTGAAATGGATTGCCATGTTGTGAATGCATGTTATTTGTCTGTGGATAAACTGTGCTATATGATCTAATTGATAATTGTGTCTGACTTAGTGGGTAATTATGTCTAATGAGAAACTGCTTTCCTATTTCATGTGCAATGCTCACTCCCTTACTATCCTTTACAGGTACAGAGATTGAGATTGCACTATTACTGGCCGAGAAGGAGTGCACTCCACACCGTGGAGTGTAATTTAGTTTAGAGTGTATTATGGTCATTTTATTATAATTAATCTATTTTGGGTTTTTGAAATAATCTAATCATTGTAAGCCCGAGTTTGTTATATGTCGTTGTTAGGGCTGGTAAAGTTAATTATTATATTTAGAAGTTGAAATGTTTTTCTGGATTGTACTGGTTTGACAGGTGAAAATTCTAAATTTTTGGGAAGTCCGATAAACAGAGGAAACTCTGTCGGATTTTCATTAAGTTTTAAAACGAAATTTTCAAGTCCTAAGTAAAAATCAACTTAATTATTAGTAATTAAACTATATAATTGTGAGGGTGTTACATTATGGTATCAGAGCAGTTTTTCCTCGGCCTAGGAGTGTGGACTCACAACTCCTGTGGGTTACTCAAAAAGCGAGTAACCAATAGATAGTTATATGTCTAAGTTAGTTACATTAGGAATTAGAATTTAGCGGACTTAGTATAACATCTCTTAGCTTATAGTTGAATTCTTAGTGTTTGTTCCGGACTTCGTAAAGTGTTCGAATCTAATATCCTTAACTATTGTATTGTCGCACTTGGAAAACATTTAATTGTCAACACTAAGGGATATGAGAGACCCCAACGGGCTAGGGCATACTAGTTGCCACCCCAACGGGAAGGATCAACCCTTAGGATTGTATCAAGTACACGAATTTCGAATGTGACAATTCACACCAAATAATTCAAATAAAATTTTCGTACAAGAGCAATATCAAGTTGTTCATAGTATGACAAAAAAATTCAGTTAATGCGGAAATGATTTTACCCCCAATGGAATGCAAGGTTGGGCTTGATCATCCCAATGTTTGCATTTATTGGAAGGTGATATCACTATAGTTTCTGAGTACAAGAGTATAAATCGATAACTAGTAATATCTAAAATTTACTTAAAGCAATCCGTCGTAGTTAATACCCTTTAATTTGAGATGCTCTCTAATTAGAGTGCACGATGGAATGACTAGAAGACAATCCCAGAAAATCCTATAGATTTTCTTTTTCCTTTTCATGTTTCCGAATTATGCTCGGTGTCTCGAATCTGCAGAGTTGACTCTGCTTGTGTAAAACCTTGATAAGTGCATGGCATCTTAAATCTTTCTGGATGAGTGGGATTCCGTATGGCTTAAGCATAATTAAGAGAATAGTTTATCCTTCCTCTAGTCGCGTATCTGTTCCTGAAGGCAACATACCGTTATGACTTGATAAGTCGATCCCTGAATCTATCTTGGGTTCATAATCCTTATCACCTCTTATAAGTCAAAAATCTGATTATTTGGTAATTCTTTCAATTCCAATAGAATCGTGACCGACATAGACTCGAATTGTCTCTTGCAAAGTTTAAATACATGCTTGCTAGTTTGAAACATTCCAGCTAACATGAAATCATTTCATGTGACTTATGATTCCATGACCATGTTTATTTTGGTCAAGACTCAAACGCTTTTGATACTGATAATTCTTGAGATCTTATCCTTATTCATTCTTCGATAGAAACTCAAACTGAAACTGATTTTGTTATAACCTTTTGACTTATCTTACCCTTGGATTCAATTGGCATTTTCATGAGTCTATCATATCGTGCCCCTCTAATGTGTAGTCAGCAAAATTTCCTATCTTACCTAGCATGGTGTTGACAATCCGGGTCAATCAAATTGTCACTGATGGCTCATCCTACATTTTCCCTTATTAGATTAGCTATTCTACGCCTTGCGAAGAGTTTAGCAAACTCGTGGAGTTCGACATCGGCATGAAGTGTACCTCTTAGCTTACAAGTTAACTAAGACCCTCATGCTTCATGTAACGTTTTTTTATATAGTTGTCTCTATTTGTTGGAACATACGTCAAGAATTCTCGGATTAGTGAACATTGGTCCTACTTTAGAAATCCTAAACAGGAACTCAAGTGTACTCATTGGTGTTAAGGAAAGAAGGTATCAGCATGAAACGACTTTGAGCTGCTGCAGTCGAAAATAGATTTGAGAAAAACACCAAAGCGTATTGCTCTAGGAGCATCATAAGTGGGGGAGTGAACCTGGAAAGAGTTAGATATCATAGTTAGATGCCCTGTTTAAGTGATGGTCCTCCATTCGCTTGAACCAACCAGAATTTCGGGGACGAAATTCTCCTAAGTGGGGGAGAATTGTAACATCCCGAATTGTAACCCGTAGTATAATTATGATAAATAATAGATTTAAATAATAATAACAATAATAAAGTTTGAGAATAACAAATTAAGGTCGCTTTTAATATTATAAAAGTGTAAGGAAATATTGGAACCTTAACACCCTGATTTCTTTAACGTCATAAATTATAAGTTTTACAGAATTAAATAATTGTTTCCTATTTATCATTTAGGTGTTGGGTATTTTTATAAAATACATTATGTTATTTAAGAAAGTGTATTTAATTATATTTTAAAGTAAATTCATTTGAAACAATTACCCTATTTGAAAAATAGACTTTCTATTTTATACTTTGGTATTTATAAATATACAATATTAAATAAATTTTGTTATTTTCCTATTATCTAAACTAATTTTTATCTTAAAGTTTTCCTATATGAAGCTAAAATCCTATTATTAATATTTATTTTGGGTTGATAAATAAATAAATAAAAGTGAGACAAAAAAAAAAGAAGTAAAACGTTTGTGTGCTGTGTGTGAAAGGGAACCCTGGTTCCCTTCTTGTTGTGCGTTGGCCCCGCCCCTCTTCCTCATGGCCTTCTTCTTCAGTTCGACACCCCATCTCCGATCCATGAAGCTTTTCTTTCTCTCTTTCTCCTTGCACATAGGTGCCTCCTTCTCCATAACCGTGCGTCGCCGCCGCGCTCGTCTCTCTCTCTTTCCAACCAGTCGCGAATCGCGACCCACCTGCCTTCTCCGCCGTGAACCGAATAGAGACCATGGAGCTCGCGAACCTTTCCGCCGCCATAGCCTTCACCTCCGTCGACCTCTTCTCCTTCTCAAATCGCAAGTTCGCACCCTCCACTGTCACCGAACTCAACCTCGGCGCCATAACAGCCGCCATCTCCACCACCTCTTCCAACCACGAACCGAACCACCGATAGTGTTGTCGCCGTCCCTACCTCAATCGTCGATGTGGGTTCGAATCGAACCGCTGTAGCTGGTGGCCCTCCCATGAAGATGATGCTGCGAGCCAACCGATTGGAGCGGTTTTGGCATGAACCGTACGGGTTTGGGGTTGACTGAACCGGTTTCAACCCGTTTTGCTGCAAACCGGATTGGAGTGGAGCTATGGAATCGAGCTAATCCCCTTTGATGCTTGAAAAGTTGATTTGTGGGTAAATCTCTAACACTTTCTTAATTGCTCTATGATGCATTTTAATGATAGTAATTTAACAATAATCGTAATCTTAATTGGTAGTAATTATAAAGTGTTAAATGGTTTTGGAAAGTTAGTGTTTTGGAGCTTTATTATTGTTTTGGAAATTTGATGGTAGTATGATTTCATATTAAGTTTCATATATCGTTGTTGATAATAACTCAGTTAGTTGCTTTGACTTGTTGTAAAACTGGTTTAATGGTTATGTCGAACGATTAGTTTTAAAAGTATTTTTGGTTAAATGCGTTGGGTTCCTAAGTAATTGAGTTGTAGGTTAGTTGGGCTGGATTGTCCCTGAACTAACAATACACCAATTAAAAAGGAATTCGATATATGTTTGACATACATTAATTCGGGTTAAAGGCTTTAACTTTGATTTCGAATTGAAAGGAAGTATAATTGCCTGTACGTTAGAAATGTAATTTGGACTTATTTTAAATCGAGGCATTTCTTTTTAATTCGGAATTAATAGTGTCAAGTAAAATTAACATTTGATTTTGTGAGTTATTATCAAAGTTACGTGATTTTGGTTCGTTTTGAAAGATTATACAAGTTCTGAAAGTTAAGGTCTTTTTAATAAAGAATCATACTATTTTATCGAGACACAATGGTTTTAAGTTTAATTTCCATTTGACTTGGGTTTATGAATTACGTTCAAACAATCTTTTGATTTGATAATCTGTCAATATATGATATGTTGATATTTATCAGTTTGGTGATTTCGAAGAAGTTTGTTTTGATTTCCAGAGATAAACTCCCTATCACGTAAAGTTTGAAAGTATTTGTTTTAAATATGTTTTTGACGTATTTTCACCTTGAGATTAGCTTACTAATTGATATTAAAATCTGTTTTTGAGAACATCAAAGGGCCCCCTTTTTGTTAATCTACTTCACGCGTAACGTGTAAGGAAATGTGTATTTTTATAACGTATTAAATCAAACCACAAATCAATGCCGATATTGGTTTAGTAAATAAAAGCGTCTGTGTGGTTGTTTATCTATCGTCTATGAGTAGGCCTTGGCGCATTATATTGATTATTATTTATTTTATATAATATGATTAGACGACAAAGGAGCTTGAGAACTTGTCGCCACGTGTAAGCAATGGGCTAGGATACTTTTTGACAGTGTCGCACAAAAAGGAGCGTGTCTTTGGGAAAGCAAGGTAAGGGAGTGGATATAGTGAGCATTGGTTTGTTCTAGGGAATAGGTTCTAATTAGTTCATAAGAGCTTGCTAGGATTTATATGTTTACTTTGGTGTTATTAAATCCCTAGGATTATGAAGGAATGGAATAGTTTGATTTAGGTAAAGAAATAAAAAGTAAACTTTGAGAATGCAAAGAAATTGGTATGTTTTGATGCTAAATGTTCTTTATATTAAATTTTGATTGAGTTGGTGAATATTTGTTAATGTGTGCAATTGAATTAATTTGTGAATTATTTGAAGTATGTCTGGATTTTACTTTTATGTGATAATGCAAATAATGTTGCCAATGTTTCTAAGTGTGATAAATGTCTTGAATGTAAATAAATAGAATTATAAGAATAATTAAAGTTGCAGCTATGATTGATCCTTGGGATACACCGACCCATTAGGTGCCCTGTTAGGTGCAAGTTACCCATTAGGCACAAGTTACCCAATCCAGGTGCAAGTTACCTATTAGGTCCCGTAAATGCCCGTTAGGCGGGGGTATCCAATGGATCAATCATGCTGCACAATAATAAAAGTTTTGAAAAATACAAAATGTGAATGTGATGGTAAAAGAGTTGAGATGTTGTTTTTAGTCCTAATGGGTGTCAACCGTGGCCTAATAGGTGGCAAGTTACCTGGATTGGGTGAAAGTCCTAGTGGGTGTGAAATGCCTAACAGGTGCGCTAATCCCTAATGGTAAAGAAAAGATAAAATGATTTAAAATATGATGAGATGTGTGTATGTTGTCCTCTGACCGTGAGGAGACATACGATGTTATTTGGGTATGTTAGCCTCTGATAGTGAGGTGACATACGGTGTATGATTTCGAAAGAGTGTATGACTTATGGTTATGAGTTGAAAACTGATAATATGAGTAATTGAAGGTAATGAAAATGGAATCACAAAGACGAAAGATGAAACAAGATGATAAGTAATGAGAAATATAAATGAAATCTGAAATGGATTGCCATGTTGTGAATGCATATTATTTGTCTGTGGATAAATTGTGCTATATGATCTAATTGATAATTGTGTCTGACTTAGTGGGTAATTATGTCTAATGAGAAACTGCTTTCCTATTTCATGTGCAATGCTCACTCCCTTACTATCCTTTACAGGTACAGAGATTGAGATTGCACTATTACTGGCCGAGCAGGAGTGCACTCCACATCGTGGAGTGTAATTTAGTTTAGAGTGTATTATGGTCATTTTATTATAATTAATCTATTTTGGGTTTTTGAAATAATCTAATCATTGTAAGCCCGAGTTTGTTATATGTCATTGTTAGGGCTGGTAAAGTTAATTATTATATTTAGAAGTTGAAATGTTTTTCTGGATTGTACTGGTTTGACAGGTGAAAATTCTAAATTTTTGGGAAGTCCGATAAACAGAGGAAACTCTGTCGGATTTTCATTAAGTTTTAAAACGAAATTTTCAAGTCCTAAGTAAAAATCAACTTAATTATTAGTAATTAAACTATATAATTGTGAGGGTGTTACAAATAGCAAATTATTATATATAACTTATACCAATAATTTATTAAACCAGTCCAGAAGCTAAAAGTAAAACAGCCTCCGAACACTATGAAAATTTACAGGGACGCTCAACATATTAAGTTAAACATATTTTTCTAAAGAAACTATATATGAAAATGCCTCTAAGGCTTGCCACTTGAGCTCCCTGTCAAAATGTTAATTTAAACTAAATAAAAGTACTCTTTTATTTTTTTGAAAAACATTAACAAATTTATACTTATTTTGACTAGAAAACATATTTCAATTATAATGATGAAATCCAAATTTTATTAAAACACGCAAATCTTGAAAACATCATATTAAATCACTTAATTATTTTACTAGAGGTATTATAAATAACGGGATGTTACAATTCTCCCCCACTTATTGGAATTTCGTCCCCGAAATTCCGTTCAAAATCCTTAAATGGAGAACCATCCCGGACAAGGGTTTTCTACTACAATACTCACTTCCTTTGGTTTTACTCCCCCACTTGAAAAACGGCATACTATTCTGCGTTAGTACGTCACTAAGCTCTTGCACTCAATGAAGAGTACGAATTTATGGTTTGATTTGGTTAGTCTCGACGCGAAGACTCTAACAGGTTCTCTAAGGTTTACTCTCCTTACGACTAACATTTCAAGAGTCCCACTAATAGGACTCCCAAAATTCGGGTTTTGCTTCCCAAGGAAGTCGGAAATGGTTTCTAAGATCAACTGGGTTTCCTCCGGAATTTTATATCAGAGGTTTGGAAAGGGTATTATTAGGCCCTAAACACTAATACCCTCAAGGGTTTGATTATTTCCTAACCCCAAAACATACAACCTCTCTGCTATTCCTAGGCCCTAGACAACCACATTCATTATTCAAACAAACATAGATCATGTAAAGGTCATTCAAAGTTAAAGCATACACAACAACAACTCCCAATAACATGTAATTCAAGTACAAACGTCATACCAAGCACTAGACATGGAGATTTAGAATTTAATAAAAAGATTTCATACTAGTGATGCTTTGCAGAAAAACGGTTTTGCATTTATAAAACAAAATCCCTTGAAATCGGGTTCCTCTCTTAATGAGGGGAACACTGAGTTTTAATTGAAAATTCAATGAAACTTTGAATCGTGCACGTCACCATAAAGAGCTACTTCCATCTAGTTTCACAAGAATCTAAATGGGGAAGTGTAACCTTGTTCCAATTCGTCAAATTCAAAGAAAAGGGATATAATATTACTTTAAACCAAATTAGTTTAGTAAGTTTCCAAAATTTAGAACAATTACATTCCCTTCTTCTCCAAGTTTGAGAATTGGATTTTTATCCCAAATTGACTTGGGTTTGCATATGAAGAATTCCTATTTAATAGACTAGTGACTTGGTTAAAGCAAATGCGTTAATTCACCGATCAATTACTTAGAAATCCTCGTATCCTTTATTATTTTCTTAAAAATTTGCCGTGTAACCTCACAATCCATTTGGGATGATTGTGGTTCAGTGCACCCTTTTGAAATTCATTTTGAACATTCATTTAATCAAACAACCAATCGTAATACTTTTCACTCCCAAACATCAAGCACGTGCATCATTCAGACAAACACAGCTATGCACAAATCATAATCCTATCTATCCTAGGATTCACAACCACTAACTAAACTTGTAATCCTAACGATTCGCTAAGGACTAACTAGGGTCCCTAATCCTAGGACAAAACACAAAAGCTCATAGTTCAAAGATTATTTGAAAGCGTTTGCAAAATTTGAAACCATCCAAACCTGAACATAAAATATATACATGTACATACATTGATATACCCGTACACCAATATGGTCAAGTTTTTATTTCAAAAACAAACCCCGAAAACAAAACTTTTAGTCGCTGTTGTGATTGAAATGGATTTGGGACTTTTAAATATGGGGATGGAAATTTTGAAAAGATCTTAGTCCCAAATTATCGTTTGATAGCATTTTCGAAAGTTTGGATCCATCTCAATCATAACATAAACTTTTTGGGATATGCAAATATGTAGATATATTCATTCAAATATACAGAAATAAGTTTGGGTCTGAAAATAGGAGTTCCCCTTATATCGGGAAGCCTTTTGAAATCGAACGGAAATGGCAACACAATTAGTTTTAGAAATGGTTTGGAATGATGTTGCAAAAACGTTTAATAACTTGCGTTGAAAAAATATCCGACACCAAAAATGCAATAGCCGAATATAGTGACAACCAAGAGATATTAATACTATAGTGTGGCCATCTGCATATACAACTAAGCAAATAATTTAGTAGCATTAAGCAAAAACATGCATGAACGCAAGACATATGAATGAACAAACATATGCAATGTACCACGACCATTTAGTACAACACCTAGTATTTATAGCTATATCATCAAGTGTAATATGCACACATACACATACAAGTAATTCAATATGTATACTCATATAGATATGCACATATACTACTATGGACCTACTCCAAAACTTGTGCAAAGACCTCCCGATTGAATTTAAACCCTTGGTGCTGGTTGAGTAAAATCTCTTGTCATTCAAAAATCCAATTATTGTCACTTGGGTTTAATTTCAATCGATAGGACTCCATACTTAACTTTCGTTTAGTATTAAAGTTATCGAAACTAAACTAGTGGTGGAGTCAACTACTAATCTGATATAAAAGTTGTTATTGTTCTTCGTGGATTCTAATTTAAGCGATGTGAAATAAATCATCGTTTAGATTAGAATCGAGCAAGAAGTTATTTCAATTCTCCTTATTCCACCTCTAATTTCCATCCCCTTGCTTTAATGCTAAACTATTCCGCATATAGTCATATTGTGAGAACCTTTCGATTGAATCCGAACCGCTTCCCCAAGTTAGGCAAAACTCCTTTTATATTCGCAAATCAAATTGGTGCGGTTCAAATTCAATTGGTCAGTACTCAAAACTTGTTTCACATTTGGGGTCACAGTTAATTGAATCGAGATTAGCTATGGAACCAACTATTGCTTTACTCTAAACATTATTTTTTCGCTCTCCTAGATACTAGTCTAATCAATGTGAATTTAATCATTTGGTTAGATTAGCATCGAGATCGTAATCTATTTGATTTGTGCGGCTCCATTTCTAACCCCTGTCCAATTACTTTGATACCAAACTAGTTGTCAAACACATATATTCAAAATATAGACAATTAAACATAGCAAAGCAAAGAGAAGCATATCATTGGCATTAAGGTTTCATACATAGGAAATCGTTACAAATTCGCGATAGTGCACAAACTTTTGAATTTCGGTGACTTCACCTCCCGATAGATATAGTGTCGGATTGGCCATTTCCAACACTACATTTAATCGATGGTAGTAGCCCTCGCAATTCGATTGAGTTCCTGTACTACATGCTCGAATGCATTGACATTAATTAGATTTCCTTTGTATAAAACTTTAACTTTCGATTAGTCCAAAAACTCAACATTTACACTCTCGACTAATCGTGTTCATACCAATTAGGTTTCCTGTTTGCAATTGGGTGCATACTCAGAATATCCAATTCTTTGAATCACTAAGGGATCCTGCTTAGTTTCCAAAGAATTCGATTCTCTTCCGTTACCGTAAATAATTTCTCTTACATTGTCAATTGTCGGTATTCCCAATGCAAACATAAACCTATTCAGTTCATTTCAAATATACTCAACAATAGTATCAAACATATACCAATTCACTTGACATTCAAAAGTTTTCACTTGTATGGGTCTCACCTCTGGTCAAGAAGCTTGAGATGAGAGTGTCGCAGCGGGATCGAGATTACTTTCCCTCAGGTCGAAAGGAAAGAACTGCTCTATACCATAAATGTAACACCCCGTAATATAATGAATAATAAACAATAAACGTTTGAAAAATGAAACATAGGACTTTAAATTTTCTTTTATAAATCAGAGTTCACAAATAGCGTTGGGGGCTTTCAATTACAATATAATAAAATACACTTGAGTTCCTTTCTTTCGACTGATCCGCTGAGCACTCTGATCTCCAAGCTCCTTGCTCAAGAACCTAAAATGTTAACCACATAAGGGTGAGACCTTTTCACAACACAGTGGATTAAAAGATAGTAAAACGGTATATAACAAAAACTCAAGGATAATAAGTAAATCAAGCCATGGATTAACAAAATGAATCACATTCACTTATTAACAATTTTTAAATACATTCCATATTTATTCTCTTCCCCTGTTTCATAAAACTGTATGTCACCTCACAATCAGAGGCCAACATACCCACTTATACATTGTATGTCTCCTTACAGTCAGAGGACAACATACAAACCACATATACATTGTACGTCTCCTCACGGTCAGAGGACAACATACAAACCATATTCTCTTTTTCTTTTTATCTTTGCACCACTAAGAATTAGCTCACCTGCTAGGCAATTCGGCACCTACTAAGGACTTTACACCTGTCAGGACTGAGACACCCATTAGGCATCACCCGTTAGGACAACGCAATTAATTACCTTTCCATTAATTATTCATTTCTCAATTCCAGTCCACAATTCATTAACTTTTTCCGGTGGTTATGCAGTGTATTGATCCATTGGCGCACCGACGCCTAACGGGAATTTAGGACCTAATGGGAAATTCGCCTGACAGGTAATTAGGCCCTAGCAGACAATTCACCACCTAGCAGGGCACCTAGTGTGCCGGGGCATCCAAGGATCAATTACACTGCATTCCTTTTATTCCATATCAAAACTCATTCACAAAAGTCAAGAACAACATGCACACCATTCATCAAATACTCAGAGAATTGCAAACAATATCAAATATTCATTTTCACCACTTTTAACAGACATAATCATTCCTTTAATTTATAGATCAAACCATAATTTACCGAGCATTTAACAAATCACACATATTTCCAAACATTATTTACACACCAACATTCTCAAGTTATATCTATATATAAATTCATTTCAAGTTCCAGCTTATTATATCTTTTTACATCACATTTCCATTTTTAATGTTTATACACATACACCATCAATTAAACACATATAGGGTCACATTTCAATTAATCACATATAAAAATCTTAGTGAGCATATCAATTTAACAACCATCAACCAATATTACAAATCAGTCGACATACTCATGTATGTCTCAGAGTACATGGAATGTAAGTCAACTCCCTAGGGTTCTTCACTTCCTACTTTAGTATTAATAAAAAGAGAATTTAACATAAACAATTTAATTAATATAAAATTAACCGTAAACATACTAATCACCCCTAAATCAACTTTAAATCAAAACCATTTTGCTACCCACAACCCGGTCTAAGTATTAAACTCAAATCCTATTATACACCCTAACTATCCCTAACCCAAAGTGTGGAAAAGAGACTCCCCTTACCTTGAAAATCCTAGTCATAATGACAGAGTCATTTTTACATCTGCGACTTACTCCGGGATCAGGGTTAATAATAACGTGCATATCAAGTTCTTGGGCCATTAAGATGCACGGTCCACACCATGTTGCATAAAAATCAATAATAAGAGGTACATTTCTTTCTCCCTTCACCAGGTCTTGGATTTCATGGCTGACCACTTTTTCACAAGATATTCTTCGTTGACAAATTTCCCATGAGGTGGTTTTGCACAACAACTTCCTGGGAAGTGTCGAGAGGGAAAGGGGACTATAATTTTGTTAATGCCTCTGGTTGTGAAGAGAGGGTAGCTTCGCTGATAGGAAGGACGAGATAGAGAAACATAGAGTGATTTGGGATTCGAAGCGAATGTAGGGAGTGTGGCCACGCTTTGAAGATGAAGAGGCAAGTTGCAATGGAGAAGAGCCATTGATGATGTTTTTGTGACAAAGTGTGCTCCCCTTTTGTTGTTTTGGCTTAAACGTGGTGGCCTTAGTGCCACACGTTGCTATTTATTTATTTTTTTTAATTTTTCTTTTATTTGGGGTGGGCTACGGGTACTTGGGTAGTGCTAGGAAAATATATATTTATATATATTTGTGGGTCAATGTGTGTAGGTATTTTGGATTATATCTAAAAGTTTGAGGATGCAAACCATAAAATACTTTTAAGTAAAACAATATTGTATTTTTATTTACTCAAAACTAATTAGAAAATAATATAGTTACCGGTCCCTCCGGATAGCTATTGCGTAAGAGAAATTATTGAAATTCAAAAGTAAATATATTTTCTCAATCCTGATATTAAACTTGATAAAATATAATATTTATAGTTTTGAAATAGCAAATTATTATATATAACTTATACCAATAATTTATTAAACCAGTCCAGAAGCTAAAAGTAAGACAGCCTCCGAACACTATGAAAATTTACAGGGACGCTCAACATATATTAAGTTAAACATATTTTTCTAAAGAAACTATATATAAAAATGCCTCTAAGGCTTGCCACTTGAGCTCCCTGTCAAAATGTTAATTTAAACTAAATAAAAGTACTCTTTTATTTTTTTGAAAATCATATTATAACAAATTTATACTTATTTTGACTAGAAAACATATTTCAATTATAATGATGAAATCAAAATTTTATTAAAACACGCAAATCTTGAAAACATCATATTAAATCACTTAATTATTTTACTAGAGGTATTATAAATAACGGGATGTTACATTTTGAGTCAAGGATTACCGAGCGAAGAACCATTCATGTAATCAAGCTAATTTTAAATCTGTATTGCGGAAGTACTTTGTTTTGATAGATTGAGAAATGTAATCTTTTGGAAAACCGTTATGAACACTTGTTAATTAATGTGACGAAACAGGATACTTTTGGAACCAAGTCGTTTTCGGGAAAAGAAAGTTTTGAGTAGACAAATGTTTTAGTAACAACTCGGTTTTCAAGTAAAAGATGTTAGAGTTTATCAAGGACACTTCAACATTGTTTTACTCAAAAAAAAAATTGGCCTCATTTTTGCCACTTTAATAAGTAAAAGTTAAGCATTTTTTGTTTGCGAAAATCGGGCTGTTACATCCGACGGTTAACGAAGAAGTTATAGTGTGGTCAACACAAAGTCAACTGACTCAAGCCGAGGCGCGCGAAGCCCACCCCCAGGCGTGCGGACTGTACGCATCAGGTCCTGGACAGTAGGGGTTGCGCCCAGGCGCACAGGAGGCCACGCCCAGGCACGCGGCCTGTGGCTGAAGGGAAAAAATACGATTTTTGGGGGCAAAACCGTGTTTTCAACCCCTTCTTCTTCCTTAAAGCACCCAACCCCCATTCTCTTCCTCAATTCCGACCCTCCCTCTCTCTCTCTCTCCTCCTCCTTCCGTTCTCCTCCTTCCCTTCCGGCGCCACCGCGAGCCGCCGCCACCTCCCCCCAACCCATACGGCTCTCTCTCTCTCTCTTCCTCCCTCTTTGGAGGCGATCCAGCATCGAAGAAGCCACCGGCGCCGATCACCCCATGAGCTACGACCCAGGACCACACCTCTATCTCCTTGGGTCACCGGTGTTAGCTACGGATCCGGATCTAACCACCACCGTTCTCGCTAACGAGGAGCAGCCCTAACACCGTCATCGTCGTCGTGGCCGACTCTTCCATTGTGCTCAGGACCAAATCTTAGTGGAGTCTCGAGAGTGAACCGGCCGGGTTGGGTCAGTGTGACCGCAAGTAAGATCGGGGCAAGCCGAAGCAGGATCTCCCCGCCGAGTCGCAAACCAGGTTCTATTAAAGCCCGAGGTAAGACGGGTTGTGTTACCTTTACTTAGAGAGTAAATTCTAGGATGCTATAGTGGTAACTAAGGACAGGGTAATTAAAAAGTATGTTCATGAACCTTAGGATAGTCCCCATTGATGTAAATGGAGTATTTAGAGTTGATAATGGACTTCACACCATAGGGAATCAAATGTATGAGTTTAGGATAAGGTCTGGAATGAACGAGTGTAATTAGGATATCAAAATGGTTAATATGGAATGAAAATATAAGAAAATATAAAATAAAACCAAGGGGAAAAGTTAAGGAAAACTAACTAACGTGAGAGTAAAAGAGAGAAAGGGTAATTGTAATAGGCAAAGAGAGTAGAACTATTAAACTAAAAGTGAGGTAAAAGAGGAGTTAAATTGCGAAGACAATAAGTATATGCGGAGTCAGGTGAGTTAAAAGTTGTTGGGATTAGTGAAATAGAAACGGAATAATGAACTGAATTTTAAAATGTAAATAGGAAACTGGTAAACGGACTTAGAGATAAGATAATTAAATGAAGATGGATGAAGTTAATAGGACAGTTAAATAGAATGGAGTTAATGAAATAGGAATAATAAGTTAAGTAATAGTGTAAGATAGAGGAAACAAAGAAATAATCAAGAACTAGTAACGAGAATTAAAAACGAGAATAATTAGTAAAGAGAATGTATATGACCAAGCCAAGTAGAGTTAGTTAAAAACGAGAATAATTAGTAAAGAGTAATACTTAAAATATAAGAAGATAATGAAAAGAGAAAGGATAATGTGGCAGGCGGTCGGTAGACACTGTCATAATAAAAGAAAGGAAAGGAAAGATGGCAGGTGGACGGTAGTCACTGTCATCACTAAAAGAAATAAAGGATTCGATGGCAGGCGGACGGTAGTCACCGTCATCACTAAAAGAAATAAAAGAAATAAAGGATTTGATGGCAGGCGGGCGGTAGTCACTGTCATCACTAAAATAAATAAAAGAAATAAAGGATTCGATGGCAGGCGGGCGGTCATCCCTAAAAGAAAAAAAAAAGGGATTCGATGGCAGGCGGGCGGTAGTCACTGTCATCACTAAAAGAAATAAAAGAAATAAATGATTCGATGGCAGGCGGGCGGTAGTCACTGTCATCACTAAAAGAAATAAAAGAAATAAAGGATTCATTGATAGGTGGGCGGTAGTCACTGTCATCACTAAAAGAATTAAAGGACACGATGACTGGCTGGCGGTAGTCACTGTCATCACTAAAAGAATTAAAAGATGGGGTGACAGGCGGTTGGTAGACACTGTCACTTGAAAAAAAAAGGTAAAGGAATAAAAAGGCAACCGACATTGTGGCCAAATAATGAAAAGGAAAAGAATGGAAACAAAAGAATGAATGATATAAAATGAATAGAGATTTAAGAATGAAAAGAAATGTGAGAAGTAAAAGAAATTAAATGTATGGATATTTATGTATAATGTAGGTTAATAATAATGTAGGCTTAGTTTATTACTATGTCTTCTTATAGGATCTATCTTTCTAAGTTCTGTGTAATGCTACCCTTCTTGCTATATTTTTACAGGTATAGAAGCGGAGCTTATGTAACATCCTCACTTTTAATAGTTAATTTTAGTTTTTAATAAAATTAGAGTTTGAAAATTCCTTTTTTAAATTTGACTTCTTAAGAAAGGTTTTATGAAAATCCGGCAGAGTTTCCTCTGTTTTTCGGACTTCCCAAAAATTTTCTTCTAAAAACCTGTCAGTCCAGAATTATATAAAAACATAAACACAACAGATTAAAAACCAGTTCAGATCCTAACGCCCGATTAGTACCAGTCTCAGGACATATAACTACACATATTATAAATTACAAAAATAACAGTTTTTAATGTAATTAGAAATAAAATCCCCTCTTGGTATCATAAATTCACTCCACGTAGTGGAGAGTTTCCAGTTCGGCCTGCAACAGTGTAAGCTCCGCTTCCGTACCTGTAAAATGATATCAAGAAGGGTAGCATTACACAGAACTTAAAAAGATAAATTCTAAAAGAAGACATAGCAAATAACTAAGCCTACTTAATTATTAATATATTTTATTCACAATTATTCACATAAATAAACTCGTTTAGTTCTTCACTTATTCTCACATTCTTTTAATTATTTATTCTCTAACAGTTCTCTGATCGTTTCTACTTTCTCTTTTCTTTTCTTTTCTTTATCTATTTCCTTTTTCTCATGACTGAGTCCAACAGACCATCAGCCACTTGATTTTATTATGACTGAGTCCAAAAGACCATCAGTCGTTTTCCTCTATATGACTGAGTCCAAAAGACCATCAGCCGTTTTCCTTTTCATTATGACTGAGTCCAACAGACCATCAGCCGTTTATCTTTCCATTATGACTGAGTCCAACAGACCATCAGCCGTTTATCTTTCCATTATGATTGAGTCCAACAGACCATCAGCCGTTTATCTTTTCTTTATGACTGAGTCCAACAGACCATCAGCCGTTCTCTTTTATTATTTTTTTTAATTAATTCTCTTTTCTGTTTTTCTGATTCATTGTACTTTTCTCTTTTTCTCTTTCTTTGTACTTTTCTCTTTTCTCTCATTTCCTTATTTATAGACTTATCATTACATTATTTACTTTTCACTCTTTTCAATATCCTTCTTTCTTTTCCTTTTTATTCTTTTCTTCCTTTTTCTTTTTCTTATAATTTAAATAATTCATTTATTCTCATCTAAATCTTTTAGCCTTTATCCTCATTTATGACTTATCACATTTTCTACGTTTTCTACTTCATTCTTTTTCTCTTTGTTAGTTTCCCCCAATCTTATCCAACTCTCATCAATACGGTCAAATATAGTATATTCTAGTTCTCGTTACTAATTCTTAGTTATTTCCCAGTTTCCTCATCTCAATCAATTATCCAACTCATTGTCCCTATTTCATTAACTATATTATTTTTAATTGCTCAACTCACTTAATCTAGCTTTTCAATTCTTATTACATTATTTTACCCAATTCTCCCTCATAATGCGCTCTTTTAGTTTTCTTATCTTTTCGTAAATCCTCTTATCGTTTTCCTTATTTTATGTTAAATCTTAATTCATCATTTTATTTTTCTTCCCTAATTTATTCCGCGTGCATTCATTATTCCTTGTTCTAAACTCTCTTTTACCCTCTTTGTTCCTTTACCTCCCCTATAGCTTTTACTTTATAATTTCCCACATTTTGTTTTATATTAACTATTTCAATATCCTAAACACGCTCATCCATTCCGGGACTTATTCCATGCTCATACCATTTATTCCCTAGGGTGTGGTTTCTCGTCACAATTTTATTTACTTTATCTTTGTCAACGGGGTGCCCTACGGTTCATTAACATACTTTTTAATTACCCTATTCTCAGCTACCACTATATAATCCTAGAATTTACTTCTTAAGCAAAGGTAACGCGAACCCTCTTACCTCGGGCTTTTTAAATAGAACCTGGATTTTAGCTCGGCGACGATGACGGCGTCGATGTTGCTCCTCGTTAGCGGGAACGATCGTGACCGAACCGAGGCAAGGCTTCGAGCTCCGAGGTTCCCGACACGAGCCCGGCACGATCACGGACCGGTAACGGCGCCGGTGAGATCCGTGGAGAGAGAGCTCGTAGTAGATGGAGAGCTTGGGAAGAGGGAGAGGCTATGGTGGTTTGGTGATGGTGGTGGTCACCACCGCGAGTGGCGGCTGTGGTGGTGAGGGCGGCGGTGTGTGTGTGTGGAGAGGGAGAGAGAAAAAGCTTGTGGGTGAGAGAGAGATCGGAGTCAAGGGAAGAGAAACAAGGAGAGGGAGAGGTCTTGATAGTGGCGGGGGGGGGGGGTCCTTGGCAGTGGCGGCTGTGAGTGGGGAGGAGAGAGAGAGAGAGTTGGTGAGGGAAGGAGGGAGAGAGAACAAGAGAGGGAGAGAGAGACGGTTTGAGGGAGTGAGAAGGGTGGCCACGGTGGGCGGCTTAGGGCGGCGGTGGAGGCCGTGGAGGAGGGAGGAAGAAGGAGGATCGGAGGAGGAGAGAGAAACAAAGGGGGAGATTGGTTGAAGAAGAGGGTTTCCCCTCGATTTAAAGCCACTCGAGCTATTTTCGCTTAAGAGAAATTTATTCGCTTAAGCGAACGACCTTCAGTAATGGACACGAACGTTTTTCGCTTAAGCGAAATCCGCTCGCTTAAGCGAACCTCTTCTATGTTGCCACCGGATCAGTTTCGCTTAAGCGAAATATTTTCGCTTAAGCGAAATGATCAGATACTGCTGTTTTATTTTTCTATTTTCCTTCAATTTTCGTCCGAACCCCAAACCTCCATAACTTCTTCGTTCACCGTCGGATCTGGCTCAAATTTGACGAGCAACTTCCTAAAAATCATATCTTCATATCCAATGGTGGAAATTGTGTTTGAAGTCTTAAATCTTTTATTTTAATTTTCCCCCTTGTTATTATATTTATTATCGAATTACCTATTTTCTGGCCCGATCCTAACTTCGATTTAACGCTCCTTTCTCCTCTAATTCGCTTATTATTATTATTATTATTATTATTATTATTATTATTATTATTATTATTTTCTTCTAATGTTAGAATCCTCATTGGGAATACCTATTTGTGGTTTGTTATTTTCATTTTTAATTATTCTAATTATTATTTATTTATTTATTTATCTTCGGGTTTAAAATTTGGGATGTTACAGCTTACATGAGTCATGGCCGAGCAGGATTACATTCCACCACATGGAGTGTACATTTATTATGAGTGGACCGTTATTTTGTAATTTAGAATATGTTGTAGTTGCATGCCCTGGAACTTTTACTAATCGGGCGTTAGGATTTGATTTGGCTAATAAACTGCTGAATTTTAAGTTTTTAAATAATTCTGCTCTGTCAGGTTTAAAAGAAGAAATTTTTAGGAAGTCCGAAAAATAGAGGAAACTCTGCCGGATTTTCGTAAGAAATTTTTATAAGTAATCAAGTTTTTAAAATAAATTTTCAAACACCAATTTTAATAAAACTTAAAATTAACTAATTAAAGTGAGGTTGTTACAAAACTCATGAAAGAAATAGGGTTTTCAAATCAAAAATAATTCAATAATCACATACCCTTCAATGTTTAGCATAACATCCTAACTTTTTAATTTAAAATATATTACCTAAAAGTAGTAATTTCATGAGAAAATACTTGGGTTTTATAAAAAATTTGGCGGAGTTCCGCTTGAAATATGGACTTTTCTCAAATTAATTTTGTTCAGCTGTCACAACCAGAACAATTCAGATAATTATATATAAGTATTTATCATAAAAGGGAGGATATTGGAATATCCTTTATGACTATTATCATTAAATATAAACTTTATACAATGTTTTTTCAAAGACTTTATAATAAAAACTTGAATTTACATATGAATAAAACTTTAACAAACGATACCTATTTATATAATAAACCTTTTCACAAATTAAAATCCTAATCATGGTTGCACTTTCATTATGACTTTGGAGTCAGAATGGATAGTATACTCTCTTTCTTTGAGAGTATACCTTTCTCGGCGTGAGAGGCATGAACGTCTTTTCGATGGTGTACCTAAAAATGTCAACTTAAGAGGTGAGTTATTTGAAACATAAATTAAGAAAGACATTTAACAACAATAATAAAGTATATCCATGTGCATTCAACATTCACATAAACATACATATTTTTATCATATGTCATAATACAACATAATAACGATGCAATTGTGTATCATACAATCATTTCACAAGATGTATGTACGTTGCTCACTTTTGTTCATTCATTGAATCCAATAACATTCTTTTCTTTTCTTTTCTTTGTAATCTTTCTTTTATTGGATTCAATCATTGGAATATGCATATGCATGACTTTTCCCTTTTTCTTTAACTTTTCTCTTTTCATTTACATTTCATCACACACTTTGCATTTTCCTCACACAACCCCTCCACTCCTGGGAAAAACCGACCGGGAGTAAGCATCCCCTAACCCCTAATTTTCTTGCACAGTACTTCACCCCATTTTTGGGGTTCCTCAAACAACTTGGTTTGATTCTTCCAAGTTGGCTATGGTAGGGATCACCCTCGACCGACCACAAAGAGCCAAAGTGGCTGACAGAATCATTATGGTCCGGTAAAGCCAATCCCCGAAACGAGTAATGAACTCGGCCCTTTGGGAGATCAAAGCTTTCCATAATTATTCTCGGCGATTGTTTCAATAACACAATCTAATCACTCTTGCCCTCACGAATAGAAACGTATGTTTTTCCCATACCCTAACGTCCACTTTTTCACCATGTATGATGCATGTCATAAAGCCCTTTCTAATTGAATTTGAACCTCTTATTCACTTATTCTTTGGAAAATTATAATTGATTTGGTTCACTTTCAAGTTGAAAGTCCTTTATCCTAAATTGTGCCTAACTATCAATAATTAAATTTAATAATTGGCAAGCACACAAGAAATACATATTTATATCATTCATAATCCAAGAGCATATATTAACATAGCAATATATAATCCACGATCACATATTTATATAGTAACATACAAGTTAATATTTCAAACATACAAGATATTACCAATAAAGAGAGCATAAACTCAATAACTAATATCAATTTAATGATTTGCAATATGATAATATTGGATTCTTTAATAAAAATAAGAGAGTCAATAACCATTTTCTTGGTAAAAGTCAAACAAGTCAATGAAAATGAGAGAGTATCTGTTTAACATAATGCTATGATTCACTCATTAATTATAAATTGATATTACACAAATTTTCATATCATTACAATTAATACATATTGCAATATTGCCTTAAAAAATAGAAGGTGGCTGGTCTTGGAAATGGCCTTTGTTTTGTGTTTGAATTTTGTTCGTGGTAATGAATTTTTTATCTTTACCAAAAAAAAATATTGCCTTAAAAAAATCTTTAAATGTGTTTTCCTTATTTATTTATCAATCATTGATATAATATACAATCTTTAAGATTTTTCATTTATTTTTTTTACTTTAATATGGGACAAAAATTTTTGCATTTTTTACCAAGATAATGGGACGGAGGGAGTACTTTCTAACAAACCATTTAACTACACATGCATATATCCCTATTATTATCATTAAATCTCTTCCCTAATTCATGACAAATAATCCCCTCTTACCTTAATTTCCTATTCATAGTGATAGAGCCACTTTTATAACCGCAACTTACTCCAGTGTCAGGGTTCCCAATAATATGTTGGATCTAAATAGGGACATATGTTAAAATTAATTATAACATTATATATATATATACACATCTCTCTCTATATATATATCAACTAAATTCATTTTTGTTAAAATAATAAATATATATCATTATACAATAAAGATATATCACTTTTCCTCAAAATATATCTTTATTTGAAAATATAGGGATAATAAATATTGATGGATCGGCAAATAAATTAAGTAGATGGACAGAGGGAGTTGAGGAGATTTTATATCTAAGAAGGATCTAATATTGAACGGTTGGTTCTTGAATTATTGTACCGAGAATGAGAGGAAAAGAAAAATACTACCTTCGGTTTCGTCCTGTTTTCTCGCTCTCTTTCTATTATTTTTCATTCAGTCTGTTTCTCTCTCTTTCTCTCATATGTTCTCCTTCTTTCTTTTTCTTTCTTTCATTTGTAATTCTACTCAATTGGGTTGGGTTACAGCGGGGCTATTGGGTAGATTATTGGGAAAATATATATATTTTAATGATTTGCTTTTAATTGTGGGTCAATGTGTGTAAGTTTTTTGAACTATAATCAAAAATTTGATGATCCTAAAAATAAAATACATTTAAGTGCAACGATATTGTATTTTTAATTAATATTGAAAAATAATATAGTTACCGATCCCTACAGATAGCTATTGCGTAAGAAAAAGTATAAAAATTCAAATATAAATACATTTTCTCAATTCTGATGTCAAACTTGATAAAATATAATATTCAGAATCTTGAAATAATAAGTCATTAATTATAATTTATACCGGTAATATATTAAAATCAGTTTGGGAGTTAAAAATAAAACAGTCTCAAAATGTTATATATGAAAATTTACAGGAACATTCCAAATATTAAATTAAACATATCTTTCTAAAGAAACTATTTATGAAAATGCCTCTAAGGTTTGCCAGTTGAGCTCCTTGTCAAAATATTAATTAAACTAATTAAAAGTACCTTTGTATTTTTTTGAAAACCGTATGATAACAAATTTATACGTATTTTGACTAGGAAACATTTTTCAAATATAATGATGAAATGAAAATTTTGTTACGACACTTCGATCTTGAAAATATCATATTAAATCATTTAATTATTTTACTAAAAGTATTAAAAATAGCGGGGTGTTACAATCTCCCCCACTTATATGAATTTCGTCCCCGAAATTCGATTTACCTTAATAATAGGAATGGTTGATGTTATGGACTACATGAACAGGACCGGTATGCCGAATCCGGATACCGGATTGAGGCCCAAGAGGTCCACTAAATTCGAATCTGGATTCCGAATTGAGACCCAAGAGGTCCGTTTAATGCGAAACCGGATACCGGATTAAGGTATGAGAAACCCGCCGAATACCAATCCGGATACCGGATTGAGACCCCAAAGAGGTCCATTGGGTCTGAAAGCAAGTACCGAATTGAGACCGTAAAGGAGCCCAATTAATCCGGATTTGGATACCGGATACTAACAGAATTGAGACATACGATTTCCTACCGTTATACCGGTATGAATTCCTACACGTGGTTGAAAGAGTCTGAGAAATCCCATCCACTTCACACTTGCATAGGATTCCCATCCTCTTAATACCTGCCATCATGCCAGAACCGTTTAGAAGGAATCTTACCCGCCACATGAAAGCGGTCATCATTACGGATAATACTGGTATGTGTATAAGATACCTGGTAAGTTAACAGGTATGAACTAACTCATCTCACACAAACACACACACCACCCCCCAAAACTGAGAACGACAAGAGAGTGTGTATCTTGGTATTCAAGGTGCTCATTTCACGTCTGACATCAAAAGTGGGATTGCTGGATTCTTAGCCGAATTGTCTAAGCACCGTAATCCTACGACAGAACATTGGCGACCACAGTGGGAGCGAGAAACTTATTCCCACCACCTTCTGAGGAAGTCCATGACGGATCGGTCACAAGAGGAACGTGCTAAACCCAGCCACCACAATGTGCTGGAAGTAAGGAAAAATGGAGAACAGGCACCTTCTCGTCAAAAGGACCTCAGGGAACGATTAAGTGATGGAAGGAGAAGGGCAGAACAGGAGCGCTCGAGACAAGAAGAACCTTCTCGCCATGAGCAGGAAAAATCGCGACAGAGGCCCCCCACTAGAGGAGGAAGCCCTTCGCATTCCTGACATGAGAGTAAGGGGTCGTCTGGCGGATGTTCACAGAGGAAGGCAAGCATGGAAACAGAATTGGCTCGCCTGCGTAAGCGGCTGGATGAACAGGATAAGTTGCTGAAAGAATTAAGGAAAGCAACATCCCAGTCAGGCGTGGGTAAAGGAAATGAAGTAGAGCTGATTGGAGAACCTGAAGAAAAAGACCACCCCTTTTCTGAAAGCATAATGGATTTCCCCATGCCTGAGAATCTCAAAGCTCCAGCCAATGTAGATCCATACTTCGGGAATTCGGATTCACAGGAGCATATTGACAGTTTTCTGGTGGCAATGTCATGTCAAGGGGCTAAGGAAGCGTACAAATGTCGCACCTTCCCCCTGACTCTGAAAAAATCTGCTTTGCGTTGGTATTCTAAATTGGAACCTGACTCGATAACCGGGTGGAAAGACTTGGCTGGCAAATTCCTGGGACACTTCACAACAAGTAAGGCTCAGCCAAAGTCGGAACACCATTTGTCTCAAATTAAGCAGGAGAAGGGAGAATCGCTGAGAGATTTTCTCACCCGTTTCAATACTGAATACCTTTCAATTAGTGACATAGAGGCTTCAATGGCCTTGCATCTCTTGATGCGTGCATTAAGACCAGGGGATTTCACAGACCACTTGGTGATGCACAAAATCAAAACCATGGACGAAGTTATGGAAAGAGATGAAAGGTATATCAACTTAGAGGAGTATCAGAAAGTGCAGGACGGTTTTGCAGGGGATACATCCGGAAAAAAGAAAGAGGCTCTCTTCAACAAGGGGTCAGGGAAGGGTCACAGAGAAGGAGACAAAAACAACAGACATGATCTAGGGCCTAAAAATCCCGAAGGTAAGTATGACCGTTATACGCCTTTAAACACTTCTAGATCACAAATCCTTCGTGAGATTATGAATGCAGAACTGATGGAAGTAGATCGCCCACCCCCATTGAGGAGGCCTCCCACGAAGGAGAAGCAACACAAAAGGTGTAGTTGGCATGGCAGCTATGGACACACCGATGATGAATGTGTCCAACTTAAAGATGCTGTCGAAACTTTGATAAGAAGAGGAAAGCTGAATCGTTACACTCGGCCCTTTAGAGGAGGCCCCAATGAGCGAACCCCCACAAGAAGGGTCAGGAGTCCTGTTAGAAGGAGGACAAGAAGTCCGCCTAGAAGGAGATCCCGAACGCCCCCAAGGAGAAGCAGAACTCCTAGGCGCACTACAACCAGAAATTCCCCAGTAAAGAAAGAAGACGCTGATAAAAACAACAATGAAGACATGGAGGTAATTAGCACTATCGCTGGTGGACTGACGGTTGAAGGAGAATCCATAACGTCCCAGAAAAAACAATTAAAGCTAGCAAAAATGGCAGTGGCTATGGCAAACAGGCAGAAAGAAGTACACCCTCCGATCACATTTACCGAAGCTGATTTGGAAGGAGTGATTCCCAACCACAACGATCCATTAGTGGTAACCGGAATTATTGACAGATTCCGGGTTTGCCGCATGATGGTGGACCAGGGTAGTTCATCAGATATCATGTTCGCAGAACTATTTGATCGCTTGAAGTTGAAACCAGCAGACCTACATCCCTGCCAAGGACTTGGGAGCGCACTCAATTGTACTTTACAGTGATTCGCAGCTTGTTATTTCTCAGATTAAAGGAGACTTTCAAGCCAAAGAGCCTTTACTTCAGAGGTACCTCACCAAGTGCAAAGAATTGGCAGGAAGGTTTGACAGCGTGGATTTTCAACACATTCCCAGGGATCAGAATTCCAGAGTTGATGTCCTATCTAAGCTGGCTAGTACCAAAAAACCAGGGAGTCACAGGTCTGTAATTCAACAATCCATCTCTCACCCCAGTGCAACATTGGCAGTGGAGGATGAGGAGTCATGGGCTTCGCCTATCATATCATTTCTGCTTCAAGGAATCCTTCCAAGTGATGATGAAGCCGCAAGAAAAATCAGAAAGATGGATCCTCACTTTGTCATGCAAGATGGATTGCTCTATAGGAGAGGGTTCTCTTCGCCTCTACTCAGATGCCTGACTGAAAAGGAGTCCGAATTGGCCCTGAAGGAAGTGCACGAGGGGAGGTGCAGTCATCATCTTGGAGGAAGGAGTCTGGCAAGGAAGGTATTGAGAGCAGGATTCTACTGGCCTAGTATACAGTTGGATGCCATGAAACATGTGAAGAAATGTGACCGGTGTCAGAAGCATGCTGACGTTCACTTAGCACCACCAGAGGAGCTCCATTCGATATCTGCTCCGTGGCCATTCTTTTAGTGGGGTATGGACTTGTTAGGACCATTTCCACAAGCAGCAGGACAAGTGACTCACTTAGTGGTGGTTGTCGACTATTTCACCAAGTGGATCGAAGCAAAAGCGGTCGCCGTTACTACCTCTACTCAAATTGTGAAATTTTTCAGTAATCAAGTTATAACACGCTTTGGAGTTCCAGCTGTTTTAGTCACAGACAATGGTACTCAGTTTACTAGCAAAGCTTTCAAGGAGTTTCTCGAGAAGATAAGGATCAAGCAACGCCTATCCTCTGTGGAGCACCCGCAAACAAACGGGCAAGCCGAAGCAGCTAACAGGTGTATACTGAGGGGGTTGAAGAGAAAGCTAGAGGATAGAAAAGGTAAGTGGGTAGATTGTATAGATACGGTCCTTTGGTCCTACAGAACCACTCCCCATTTTACCATTGGAGAGACGCCGTTCAAGCTTACATATGGAAGTGAAGCAATGATTTTGCTGGAAGTTGGGTCCACTAATATGAGGTCAAGGTACTTTGATCCAGAAACTAATGTGAGGCTCATCAGAGAAAACTTAGATCTCTTGCAAGAATCTAGGGAGATGGCAACTGTCCGCATGGCAACAATCCAGCAGCAGTCAGCCAAGCAATATAATTCAAAGGTGGTTTCCAGAACTTTCAACGAGGGTGACTTGGTACTGAGAAGAGCCGATGTGCATGGTACTGAGCCTGCGCATGGGAAGTTGGCAGCCAATTGGGAGGGACCATATCGAGTCCGATCAAAAACTGGAAAGGGAGCGTATTTTCTGGAAACACTTACTGGTAGAGGCATCAAGAATCCGTGGAATGCAGCTAAGCTTCGCCTCTACTATAGTTGAATTCTGTTCCTTGTTTAATAATTTCTTAAAAGTTGTTTACTTTCCAAGAAGGTCTTATAGACCATTATCATATGTCTAGTTCATTTCTGTTTGAAAAGAGGGTCACCCATAGACTCTGTTTGGTTTAAGTTATGATTATATTTGGTTTATGATTATGTTTGGCTTTCTATTTTATGAATGAGAATTATAAAGTTCCATAAGATGCAGAACTGAGTATAATACCCCAGTGAGATGGTGTACTCAAAGTATCCCTTTCCATTCAAGTATAAGAGTCCGGTATCAGGAATGTTATCAGGAAGCAGATATAAAAAAAATAAAAAGAAATTCCAGTATTCGGATCCGGTATCGCAATCCGGTATCAGGATCCAGTGTAAGGATCCGGTATCAGGATTCAGCTGATGCTTTGGGAATCGTTAAAATTCGGATAAGCAATCCGGTATCTTTATCCCATGACTGAATTCGGCATCAGGATTTGGTATGAGCAATCTTACACTTAGAAGGACTTAAGGAAAAAATCCTAAGTATCCAATAATGATTACACCACTTGTCTGACTAGCCATCAGATAAGAAGAAAATGGGTAAGTAGATGTTCTATGTTAAAATGAACACCACCCATGTAAGTATAATGATCCCTGTTAGTTTCAAACTAATAAGGTAAATGGAAAACCATTCGCTGGCTAGAATAGGCTTCCATGGATCAATAAAAAAGAAAATGGATTCGCAAAGGAAATATAACATAAAGGCTAATTCGAATACATTAATGAGAAAGTGCATTACGAGTTACAACCAAGGGAAATCAGAAACAAAGTACAACTAAGGAAAGCACAAAGCAGAATTCGAAAAAGGAAAAGCAAAGTACAGAAACAACAAAGCAACAGGAAAAACTCGAAAATTAAACTAAACAGCAGCATCTCCATCATCCTCATGTCCTCCAGCGCCCTCATCTTCGGATTCTTCATCATCCACAGGGGCTAAGGGATCAAGGCAGTTTTCATCATCCAAATTGACGGGCACCCTACTTCCATCTTGGAGATACTTGTAAAGTACTCCATCTTCGACCTTGTGCAAAAAATACATGCCTCGGGAAGAGAAGTCACTGTTGAGGAAGTTAGCTTGCTCCACTGTGTTCATAAAAGAAGATTGGACTGATTCAATCCATTTCTCTTTGTACATATCCCTTTGTTTCTCAGCTTCATTAAGTGCTTCCCTCAGCGTCCTCAAGGCAGCGTCATTAGCATCATTCACCTCCTTTAGCTTATCATTCATCCTCTTTGCAAATTCTTCCTCAGCTTGGGAGAGTGCTTGCTTGGTCTTCCTCAATTCGGCAGTTTGGGAAGCGATCTGTTCAGCCATTTCCGCTTCCTTATGGGCATGAGCAGCCAAGTCCACAGCCTCTTTCCCGACAAACAGAACCTTCTCAGCATTATCCTCTAAGAACTGGAGTGTGGAGGCGGCACGAAGTTGGTGTTTCTTTAGGGACTTCATCATATTGACGAATTCACGGCGGGTCATCCCTTGGAAGCGATGGGAGTCAGTGTCCGTGACCAGCATGCGTCCAAAATGTTTGCTCAGGTTTTCCTCCCACACTGAGGAAGTGAAGCCAGAAGACCCCTGTCCAGCATCGAAATGGGTTCCAGTAGGAGAACAGGATTGGAAAGGTTCCTGATCTTTCCTCTTTCGGGCAACACCTTCAGGGCTGTCAAGGATGATAGTGGCTGAAGGAGGACGGCTGACACTAGTCTTACTACGTTTGGGGGGCCTCCTTGGAGCATTTCCAATAGCAGCAGCAAGAGCAGCCAAGTCTTGTGGGCTCGCCATTTTTTCTGCATAAAAAAATTACGAAAGCATTAATAATTCTAAAGGTTACGAAAGTAAGTAAAATGTAGGCATCGAGTATCCTACCGAATTCCGAACGCAAGGAATCCGGCTCCGCATCAATTATCTTCCTGGTACTGATGTACCCGAGTCGTTCATACCAGGCAAAGAAAAATGCTATGGTTGATCGCTCTACATCGGTAAGGACATTGTTGGGGGTAAGGAAAGAACGCGCTGGAATTTTTGATTTTTTATCAGACCAAAAGAGAGGGAAATATGGATTTCCCCCATGGTCAAAGAAGAAAGGCCAGGAATGCGGGGCTCCTACTATCTTGAAGTACTCGCTTTTAAATACTTTCCATGTCTCAGAGTAGGTTTCAAAAACTTTCCAATTGAAACGGGATTTCAGTGTAACCCAAGACCATTTGCCTTTAACTTTACTTGAAGCAAATGGTCCAAAGAAAGTGAAGAACACAGGGAGAGTACAAGCTAGGTTGAAGTGGTTGCAAAAGAGTTGGAAGGCCCTCAGATAACACCAACCATTAGGGTGGAGTTGTGTTGGGGCAAGTTCTAAGTGGCTAAGTACCCTACATTCAAAGTCAGTAAACATGAGTTGGGACGAGTGGTAAGCGGCTCAGTCTTGCTTAAGCAAGGTCTCGAGTTCGAGTCCTTGTGAATGCAGAAAATTCATGTTGGGAGACTCACCTGCCATAGCCAGGCACGCGACCCGGGTCGGATCCGGATGTACCTAGGTAGTACTTAGGGAACCGGGTGGGCAACCAAAAAAAAAAAGTCAGTAAACGGGATTCGGACTCCACAAGTCTCAAAGAGAACCACATACATAAAAAAGAAATTTTCAAGGGGGCTTCCTACAGAGCAAATTCGGTTTTGAGAAGAAGGGGCCTCTAAAGCGTAAAAGTTTGGAACAACTCCTGGTCTGGCAAGTTCAGCATTGTTGTGGTACCTCTGTAGACGTTGGACATCTAAAAAGATGGAGGGTCTACCTAAAGCATCAAGGTCTACATCCTCATAACCAGTAATGACAGCAGGAAGGATGAATTCCTCAGGGTTTGTTTCAGACCTCTTCTTCCCCATTTCGGACTCCTGAGAGGAAGGGTAGAAACAAGACTTAGAAGGAGAACTGGAGACTTCACTAAACATATCCCTAATGATCCATTTCTTCTCTAGTTCGTCTAAAGCTTCCTTTTCTTGTTTAGAAAAAGGAGAGTTTTGAAGGCCACTGGGTTGGCTAACAGAATGGCAAGGCTTGGCAGAAAAGGGCTTTGGCGAATTGGAAGAAGAAGAGCATGGGGACTTGTTGGAGGGAAGTGACTCCATGATAAAAGAAAAAGTAAAAGATAATAAGTAGTATACCTGAGAGAGAAGAGAATACTGGAAGAATGCAGGAAGAGAAGAAGCTAGTTTGTTTAGAAAGTGGAAGATATGCAAGTGGATTTTTGCTGAAAGACTCCTCTGCATTTATAGAGGAAATTCGGTTTTAACATTTGGTAAGTGGAAGGGTGCTTGCATTGAAAAGAGTGTTATCCAGAAGTTGCATTAAGATAGATGATCACTCAGAAGTCACATCAGTTAAAGAGTGAAGAGTCATGACAGTTAAAATGAAAAGTCATGACTGCAATAAAACATCACCCCTTTTCATCTTTTCAAGGAGTTGATGATCAATTATGACACCTTTTTAGAATCCTAGGGGGAAAGGTGAATCCGAATTCGTGATAGACTTGGGTGTTGTGCAAAAAGTGGTTCGATTTCCAACATGATTCGGTTTCCAACAATCTCTGAAAAAAGGCTGGTTCCTAAGCAGCTCAAACAAGATATAAAGATGAACATTATGAAGAATGATGACTTGTGTCAGATTAAAGATAAGCCTGGAAACATGGGCTTATGCCTTGGGAATCCAATCCTGGGGAATCGTGAAATCTTGGGTGAGAGCTAAGTTCAAAATTTGAATTCAATAGTACAAGTTCAGAGTCCTGAAAGCTAAGGTCACCGACTTGGAAGTTAGAAGCGACACGGATAGAGGAATCCGGAATCCGGTACGCTGCTCTCAATCCGATCATGGTGCATTGCATGTCCAATCCGGTCTGTCCAATGCACGTAGGAACCGATGTTAGGATTGACGAAGCTGCTCTAAAAATCATGGTACATTGCATGAACCATGACTTGGGGGGCTACTGTTATGGACTACATGAACAGGACCGGTATGCCGAATCCGGATACCGGATTGAGGCCCAAGAGGTCCGTTTAATGCGAAACTGGATACCGGATTAAGGTATGAGAAACCCGCCGAATACTAATCCAGATACCGGATTGAGACCCCAAAGAGGTCCATTGGGTCTGAAAGCAAGTACCGAATTGAGACCGTAAAGGAGCCCAATTAATCCAGATTTGGATACCGGATACTAACAGAATTGAGACATACGATTTCCTACCGTTATACCAGTATGAATTCCTACACGTGGTTGAAAGTGTTAGAATTATTGATAGGATTTTAAAAAATATGTTAATACACATGATACAACTCACTATGTGGTGAAAAATAATGCAATGTACACACAAAAAATATAATAATGTGCTTAAAAAGATTTTCAAATAAAGCAAGGCACACATGATTTATTTTATCCAAGGAGTGATCATGAGAAATAAAAGATTTTCAAAAAGATTTCAGCACTCATGTTACACCTTGGTATGCACAAAAAATAGAGTAGTCCAGGTATACCTTTGTGTAGTCGTTGTTATAGTAGGAATGATAATTTGATACCTTGGACTTCTTGTTGATCAAGGAGGCGTTTGTCCTTACCTATTGCTTCTTTCTTGAGGTCCTAGACCATTTCATTTCACCTTTAGACATGTGAGAAGCTTTGGTTGGGAGCATCTTCCTCCTTTGACCATTCCATCTATTCCTTGGCCTTTTGGAAATCATCCTTGATACTTTCCCCTTTTCTTCTCCATTTGGTTCATCCTTTTTAATAAAATTCTGCACATTTGAAATACTAGGAGAACACTTTGGTACCCATTTCAACTTGGGTCCTTTGGGGTTAGTCTTAGGTTCCTTAGAAGCCTTTGGAACCCATTGCAAATTATTTCTCAAATTAAAATTTTTACGATAAAAGCACAAATGAGAAATATGTCCTAAACAACCACAATAATTGCAAATAATGGGTTTGGATGATGGTTTGACTTTTTCAAAATTATTTTCATGAAACTTGGAATTTTTTATTTCACATTGAAAAATATTTTTGTCATCCACTTTACTTGATTTTTGGATATCCACATTATTTTCAATTTCATCAAGTAAAGAATTTGAACAATGTGATTTTTCAATGTTACTTTCAAAAAGTGCTTCCTCAACTTGTTTTTCAATATGTAAGCAATTTTCAAAAATGGTTGAGGAACTGTTTTCTAAAAATATCTCTTTATCAAAAATATCTCTATTTTTCAAAATATCAATTTCATTTTCAATTAGAGATAATTTTTGTAAAGAGTCCAAGTTTTTATTTTTCAAAGATATCAAATCCTCATTCAAATCATTATATGCAAAATGTAGATTATTAGAACAACGACTATTTGAAGTTACCTTATGAGCCGTGTAATTTGATATTCCATTTTCATCTTCTAACGACTCCTCATCCGAAGAACTTGATTCTTCCAATGAGTCTATAAAGCTCTCAAATAGCCTTTCTAATTCATCCTCATCGCATGTTGAACTACTCCCCACGCTTTCAGTATCATCGTATTCTTCTTCCAGGGAGCTAGTTCTTTCATGCTCTACATCACTTTCTTCTTGTTCCTTCTCCTTCTTTTTCCTGTGGACACTAACACTTCCATGAAGATCATTAGTAGCATAGTGTGTATTCAATGTGTCCCAAATTTCTTTGGCATTCAAACAATTTTCAATTATAGCATATGCATCAACATTTAAAGCATTTCTTAAAATATGCATAGCTTGAATATTGAATGAAAAAGATTTTTCATCAAAATCATTTAAAACATGTTTTTGATCAAAACCATAAAGAACAATATGCCATAAACGAAAACTAATAGATTGAAGAAATATTTTCACAGTGAATCAGTTAAGTCTTTAAAAACTATGTTTTTAGAAAAACTATTTTCGCAATTAAAAACATTTTTCATAAACTAAGTTAAAAACAGATTTTCATGAAAACATATTTTGCAATTAAAACATTTTTCATAAAAAGTTCTTTTCTTCTCCTTAACATGAAAAATTAATTTTGGCCATTAGACACTTGTAATAAAAATTCATTACCTTACAAATTTCCTATGGGCCAGGCTATACTAAACTTGAACATGAAGCTTGAGCCTTGACTTTAGCCTTGAAACTTGATGCTTGAACTTGATGCAGCTTGATGCTTGAAACTTCGAATCTTGTTTGTAATCATCAAAACATTATCTTCTAGAATCCTTCTAGCATTACTCTTTACGTCCTTTGGGGCAAGCTTGACTTCCAACACTCCCCCTTTTTGATGATGACAAACCCTTTTCTGAGTTTCTGCATCACAAGCGTTAAGCAGCAAGTATAGCACAATATAGTCCAATAATATCATAGGAAATTTAAATACAAATAGAGAATATAGAGAATAATTGATTAAGCCATGAAATAGTTTCTCTTCATTCTCATAACCTCCCCCTGCATATATGGTTAGTATGCACATACAAAAAAAAATCTGTTAAGACAATTATTTTTTTGAAAAAGGAGGAATCCCATCCCATCCACTTCACACTTGCATAGGATTCCCATCCTCTTAATACCTGCCATCATGCCAAAACCGTTTAGAAGGAATCTTACCCGCCACATGAAAGCGGTCATCATTACGGATAATACTGGTATGTGTATAAGATACCTGGTAAGTTAACAGGTATGAACTAACTCATCTCACACAAACACACACACCACCCCCAAAACTGAGAACGACAAGAGAGTGTGTATCTTGGTATTCAAGGTGCTCATTTCACGTCTGACATCAAAAGTGGGATTGCTGGATTCTTAGCCGAATTGTCTAAGCACCGTAATCCTACGACAGAACAGTTGACCTTATCTTAAGTAAGGGTTAATCACTCTTCTAAAGATTTGCTCCCCCACTTAGAATATATCTTAGGTTGAGGTTTCATTGATATTACTATTCCTTTTCTAATAAGGTTCATCTCTAGATTAGATTTCACTAATGGATTGCAATTTAAAATTTTAGAAATATAACATACTGCAAGTTAAACATAAAAATTATATAAGATTACAGGAAACATAAATCACACTACTACAAACAATTCGCTATGAAACAATCATATTATTTATATAAGTACTTTTTTCAACTTGGTATTAGTAATAACGAAGGAACAAAATCATTAAGCAAGTTATAAAGTTTCAATTTCAATAAAAAAAAAAAGTATCATTCCTTTAAGAAGGCACACAGATTCACAATTCAAACATAAGCACAGAAAAATCAATTGATACATATATTATTCTACACTCAAATTGTTTTATATTCCTATAAGATTTATCGAAAATAGTTATAAATAGATGTCCCAAACAAACTTTGAAATGCTGTAATCAAAATGATCATCATTAATTTCATGGGACAAAGATTAAATTTTCACAAAACAAAATTCTCTATATGTATACTCAAAAAGATTATTTTTTTTTACGAAAAGAAAACATATACATACTTTCATTCAAACACATTCCTATCATATTTTATAACTAAGGGTAAGATATAATATCCTTAATAAATCTTTGACAAGTGTATGTTAAAATTATAGTAGAATGGAAACCTTTATAAAATTTAAGTGATGATTTAGGAAAATAAAAGGCATATAAGATTTCAAAGTAGTATTAATATATCTATTCTTGTCTCCTTAGGAAAACATTCGTCAATTAATTGTAAACAAAGCATGACTCAAGTTTACAAAAGCCATCCAATGATACTCAAGTTAATATTAGATACTCATACGATTTAGTTTATCAAAAATTACAATTTTATCATTTTCACAATTCTCTTAAAGAAGAGTTTATATTGAAGAATATATAAAATATGGAAAGAATTGGAATTAAGAATTATCATGAAAAGAGGCACAAGGAAATTAGCTTTGAAAAATTCGATTTGATAATTAGTTGTAACTAAATTGGAATCAAAGACAATTTCATATACAAACCAACTTTCACACACACAGATATATATATATATATATAAACATAATTCAATTTCCTATATATCTAAGGACTCGACTCGGCTCTTTAATTGATATTTGCTAATCAACTTCTAACTAAGTTCTAACTCTCATCTTGAGAGAAAAAGGCTTCTTGACAAAATGTTTTCTATACTTATGATTAACCATTTCCTATAAAGGTTCAAGGTCTCCTATTTGGTTCATTAGTTTGGTTTCACTCGAGACACTACTTCTCTTCTATAAATCCCAACTCACATTCCTTTCCCTCTTTCTTATGCTATCTAAGTTTTGCATATCTAAACTTCTATGAAAAGTGCTAAAGGTGTTACTTTAACATTCAACGAATTATATTTCATAAGAAAAGTATTTGATAAAGAGTAGTATAGTATTCGTTTAAAATCGTATTACATATAAGATGGAAAATATTCTTTGATTTATGAATTACTTTTATCCAAAACATTATCAAAATGAAGTATGTGATACATATCATACTTTTGTTCATCCACAATACTTATATAATTTCATAAAACAACTCATAACAGTTCAAAAATTTAGTTATAAAAATATAGTTTGTTTAATAAAAACGGATTATCTCCATTTAATCCTATATAAGTTAAATGGATAAACATAATTGTCATTCGAGACTATCAAGTCCAAATCACAAAGGGTTATGCTTCTCGATTCAACATCAGTCTGAATCATATTTCAAAAATCTAGTAATTGCACTCCCTTTTTAATTTGAATTTGAAGTTCAAAATTCATTCCCAAATGTCGCATGTGTTTGGTTCTTATTTAACTAACATATGGTAAATTTAAAAACACTATGCCACAGTTTAGTTACTTAGGAATTCCACACATTCACTAAGGCACTCTTAAAAATAATTATGCTACATAACAATCGGTTTGACAAAATTTAAATTCAAGTTACACTTTAAGAATAATATAGTTCAAAACATTACTATACAGATTATTACTAATAGCAGCCTTATCATAAAACCAATGGACAATAATCAAGGAGATAAGTTTTACCAGAAATAAAGTTTAATAATCAAAATCCATAGAAAAAGTTTTGATATGATGCTTAAGAACTTCCGCTTCACACTCTGATAAAGAATACTCGGAGCCTATAAGGTTTAGCTGACACATATTACTCTTCCTATCTTTAGGCATTGTACATTTTCAAAAATATTTTGTTGAACTCAAGGACTCAATGATACTATTTATCAACAAATGTAAATTTCGTGGTGGCCAATATCGATTCTACATTATATTGGAAATAGGATCATTTTCCGTACTGCTCAAGTTCAATCATATGGTAAATAACTAACTATCCGTTCTAAAGATGGCTTTAATAATTTCATTTTAAACAAAAGTTTCATTTTCTTTGTCACATTTGGAATTTACATACTTAATGCAAAACTAAGGTTTTAGTCCTTCCCGTTGGGATAACAATTTTATGCTCGGACCCGTCGGGGGTTTTCACTTCCCTTAGTCTTGATTTTCCGTCCGCTTCTAAATGTGACAAAGTCACATTCCAAAAATTTTGACTTCAGCCACTTTAGACTTTGGATGCATCATTAAAATTAGTTAAAAGGTACAAGCACTATTCTATTATTACTAAAGACTCACTGGCTTAATCAATTACTTATACTCATATTTCTAATAGAATTCAAACACTTAATTAGCTATTGATCAGTTACTCTCATGTGGAGTAACTCATTGGAGATATGGAAATCCATACTCCATAGCCGAGGATTGCAACCATTGCTCTGATACCGTAATATAACATCCCAATTTTTTAATTTAAAATATATTACTTAAAAGTAGTAATTTCATGTGAAAATACTTGGGTTTTATAAAAAATTTGGCGGAGTTCCGCTTGAAATATGGACTTTTCCCAAATTAATTTTGTTCACCTGTCACAAGCAGAACAATTCAGATAATTATATATAAGTATTTATCATAAAAAGGGAGGATATTTGAATATCCTTTATGACTATTATCATTAAATATAAACTTTATACAATGTTTTTCCAAAGACTTTATAATAAAAACTTGAATTTACATATGAATAAAACTTTAACAAACGATACCTATTTATATAATAAACCTTTTCACAAATTAAAATCCTAGTCATGGTTGCACTTTCATTATGACTTTACAAGTTATTTAAAATGTGAAGGACTAAAATGCAATATGATAATATTGGATTCTTTAATAAAAAATATGCTGGCATGACTAATTATATGAGGTGGCGTGTTTTCATTGGTTAAGGGTTCGACGACACCGAAACTCACTCTTTTGCGACGGCACCGGAGAAACTCTCTTCCAAATAAACTTTTGTTCCCAAAAACATTTTCGCTATAATTACAATTGACAAAATGTTTCATTTTATTACATAATGACAATATAGGTCAAGCTCCCAAACCGAGATGCCACAAAACACTTCCTTTCTCATAACTCATTTCACAAATCATTTCTCAAAATTATAACAATGGTTAATTTGCGAAAAAAGCTTTCATTAATTTATTGAACTTTATTTCAAAATCTCATAATGTCATTATGTTGTTCAATTCCCAAAAGTCATTACATTACCAAAAAAAAAGCAATAGCATCCTAGCCACCTAAAGAAGGGATACAATACTAAAGCATAGAACATCCTAGACTATTTGTCTTCGTGCACCATATTCATGTCTTAGTTATGACCTTTATTTCATCAATCCAATTGACTTTATTAAGGGCATCTGTCCTTTAGAATAACACCTTATAGGGCAAAGACCCCAAATTTCTTCCATTTTTAGATGCTTCTACTCTCTTGACCTCCTTTGTTTTTGGAGGGTATTTGAGAATAATAACACTGAGGTTGATATCGTTTAAGGTCTCACATCATTAATAGAGTTAATAGTTCACATTAAGCGTTCACTTCAAATCTTTTAAACATATGGATTTCCTCACAAGAATTTAAGCTTATCATATACCCTTTTCAAGCTAGAAACTAAGAGTAAAACTATTCTCGACTTCATAACTTTGTTTTGTTGTCATTTTGGCTGGTCAAATTTCTCTCATGGCCTTAGTAGGGACGAATCCAAAAAGGAAATGGAGGGATAAGTCCAAAATATATTCTTTTAAAACTACTTATAGAAAAACAAAGCTAGAATAATAACTTGAGGATAATAATTTATTATATAAATTTTAAAGCTAAGATACAAATTTAAAATCATTTTTAAAGTAAACTTTTGAGTAAAATATTTACATATATATATATATATATATATGAGTTTTTTACTAAGTGTTGAGGATTAAAACCTAAAAGTAGATAATTTTTATAAGGAAGTTTTGTATTGGAAAAGTTACAAGATTTTGATTTTATTTTTTCATTAAAAATTGTCTACTTTTGGATTTTTATCCGCAATTTTAAGGGTTTGGATCAAGATCAGAAAATCTTATATATATATATATATATATATATATATATATATATTTGTGTGCATCGAAGGTATCCTTCAACCGATAGCCGAAGACTAATCCCGTCCGAGGCGTAAAGATCACCTAAGTGATATATATATATATATATATATATATATATATAGTATGACTTTTTTTAACTTATCTCCTATGATAACACATGTTAAGAAACCTATATTGCTTAAGTCTACATTGTAGTTGTCTGCTGCTAGATGTCAGGATTCGAATTTGTGATATGAATGACAAAGGACCTTCTAAAATAGGCCACTAAGCTACCAAGCTCAACTAGTGTGTAAGTCTACATTGTAAATTGATATAATTAACGCACATAAATTTGTGACATTGTTAACTGGAAGTTGAAATTGAAAAAAGGGCAAGAATGTCGGATGTATAAGTGACGTCGACGGAAGTGTACTTAAACATTTTGTTTAAAAGTGACTTCGAAGGAGGTGAATGTACAACCCGACAAAGGGTAGATTTCGACAAAAGGAAGAGTTCCAACAACATAAGTGATGTCGAAGGAGGTGTACATAAGTCTCACGACTTAAAAGTGATTTCGAAGGACGTGTACGTGTGTCGACAAAAGGAAGAGGCGGAAACAGAGGTCTGTGTCGAAGGAATAATGGTGCAAGAAAAGAGGAAGTCAGAGCTGTCTTGTCAGCATTGGAAACGGAAGAGTAATTATGAAGGCATTTAATGCTCCTCATGGCTATAAATTCCCCACTCAGAAACCAGAAAGGCCATGAGAGAATATGGAGAAACACAAGGAATGCCTTCACGAATTCTGGAAAGAAGAAAAAAGATTCAAATTTCACATAGCATGAGTTTATGAAAGATCAAACATGTGAGATTAAGGTGTTCAGGTGTTGAAGAGGAAATGAGGGAATCTTCGCCCCGAATATCTTCCTTATCCTCATGAATAGTGAAAGACCAAACATGCGGGATTACATAGAATCCATTTCTGATGCATTAGGTCAATGCAAGTAACTCTGAATTGGAGGAAGCATTGAACTTGATACATAAGACTTGGTGGAACCTTTGTAATCCCCATAGGCCAAGGTTTGTGCCCTGCTAGGGTCGACTACGGCCGTCTTTCCTATTAAAGAGGTAAAGGAAAAAGACCTCTGATGGCATTCTGTTAGAAATGTCGGAGGCATGTCTTTTGATTGAATGGTGGTGAAACATCAATTAATCGAAATGCAGGTCACCGATATCAATCGAATGCATCTGAGGCCGACAATAGGCCGGAAATCGATTCCGAAAGATGGCCTATTTGTCGAAAGGGACTTGATGTCGGTGGGCATCCCAAAACCAAAAGGCAAGAGCACAACAACGTCAATGCTTCGACCAACAAAGAGACTTAGACAAGAGTCAAATGGTTGCAATCGAAGAGGAGTGCTGGTCGAAGGGATCTCAACAAAGATGTCACCACGGAGTCCGACAGAAGTATCCACTAAGCCCAAACCACGACGTGGGCAGTTACATCGTGGGGGATAGCGTAGTGGGTAGTTATTAGGTCGTGGGTTCTGCAGTTATGCAGAACGTGCGAACTTGCTTTGTAAATAGTTTCCAGATTCCTATACCTATAAATAGGAAGTCCTTAGGTTGTAATCGAGGTCGGTTGCTAGGTTGACACACATAGGCCAAAATCCTAAACATCTCACCAGAGCAAATAAACGGAGAAACGCCATTGTAAAGAACCTCAGCCTTCCACCCCTTTTTAATTTCAATGCAATCTTTACTCTTCCATGCACTTTTAATTTGCTGCAATTTACATTCACGCAAATTTACGTTTCCCAGTCATTTACTTTACTGCAAATTTTAATCGCTTTCCTTTCGATTCCAAGTCATTTACTCTACTGCAAATTTTAATCTCTGTCGGATCGTGTTCTTGGTGTCGGTTTTTATTTCCAATCGCATTTTCTTACCCTTTCCAACCCCGAATATCAAAAACACCAAAAAATACGGTCAAGTTCCTTTGCAAGATTACCACATAACCTGTCGTTACCCACACCCCTTCCATCACCGTCAGTTCGGCAGGCGTCGGACGAAAAACCCACAAAAAGACATAGACTTACTCATTATGAATTTATTTAACAAAATAAATGTTACAAAAACCCTATCTATCTTTCTATATATATAGGCATGAATAATTGAGCAAAGTTAGGGATGACCACAAGCAAACCGGGTTATGGAAGGATCTTTGCCCTCTTTCATGCAAAGAGACTTTTACAGAGAAAAGAGACTGAATATAGGCATGAATAGTTGAGCAAAGTTAGGGATGACTACAAGCAAACCGGGTTATGGAAAGATCTTTGCCCTCTTTCATGCAAAGAGACTTTTACAGAGCAACCAATGGTGCTCAGACCTTCCTCCTTTAGTTTACTGTAGCACAGCCTTCCTTCATTTCCTACCGGAGGCGTAACTAATTTTGCTAAATTATCCATAACCATATTCAGTAAATTTTCTTTTACAGAATCATAACTTTTAGTTAAAGGTAATACTAGCTTTAGCCCCGAAAGAAGTTTAGTTGGCCATACCTTATTGAGCTTTAACTTCTTTGGAGGTGATGGTGAATCAGCTATGAAAGACTAAATTCTTTCTTCTTCAAATATGTGTTTCTAGTGTTTATTATTTTCTCAATACTCAAGATAGTAAGTAAAGAGATGTGTATGAGAGAATATAGAGAGAGACTTTGTATGCTGAAACTTAGAATGCTCGATGCTTATTCAACTTGAGAATAACTTAGGCATACAGGTATTTATAGAGCTAGGCATTCCCAACTCTGGTTACATAACTAGGATTTCTTTACTCAACCAGAATTACTTTTACTAACCAGAGTTACTTTTATTCTGCTAACTCTAGTTACTTTTTGACTTTATTACAATTTGCTCAGAGATATTTACAAAACATTACTGTTGATGGTGGGTGACTCATAGTCCTGTTCTTCCTTTTCTCTGTCGGCACAATAAAGACACCTGTGGGCTGGATCCCACTCTGATAATACTTGGCATATCTTTCTCTTCGTCATTTCATCGCTATCCATATCATTATTTTTTATTCTTTCATAAAAATGGTTGAATAGTCTCTGGTTTCTTCCATTTTTTCCTACTGAGTATATACATGTAGTTGGGCCTGCAAAGTAGGTCCATTGAGCTTCATCACTGGACTTTGTTATATTCATTTCTTGAAAAATAATGTTCGTCTCTTGGGCTCTTATAGTACCAATCTTGGACTGAAAATCTTCTTCTAGAATATCTTCTTTTATTTCTTCTTCGAATTCAAATGGCTTCTTTGTAGTGCCAAATCGGATCAGATTAATTGGAGGATAAAACTTATCAGGAGTTATTTCAGCTATTGTGGAATAAAATCTGATATATACCTTATATTGGGTCACTATGGAAGAATAGTGTTTAGCAGCTTCTTGGATCATTTTTGGTAGTTGGGATAGTTCTTGTAGGTTTGTGGAAGGATAAAGTCAATGAATTAATCCATACGTATACAAAGTTTTTACTAATTCTGGATTAGTTCCTGGCATTACAACTGCCTTATTGAAAGCATAATGAGATATGTATCTTATTGTTGTAGAGGTCAAAGCTAATTGGTTCAATTTTTGGGTTAAAAGCCTGAGAAAATTATAATGGTCAACAAGGTTAAAAGGTGATTGATTATTGTTGCTTCTTGAATTATTGGCTGATCCTGATGAGCTACTAGACTTGGACTTATCTTTTTGTTGTGACTTTACTATTTTTGTAAAGGGAGTGATCTGGTTATTTGGCTTAGTGGGTTCTTGGGATATAATCTCATGAATTCCTTTAATTATCTGTTTATTGGTCTGGATAATGGGCTTTTCATTTTTCTGAACCTTCTCTAGTTCAGTTACTCTATTTTTTATTTCTTCAACTTGGCTACACAACCCATTAATTGCCATGTTTATATTACGGAGAGTAGAATTTACTTGTCCTTGTAGAATATTCATACTCATCTTCAGCATACTTATTTCCAGTATTAATTGATCATTAGTCGTAGTTGGTATGTCTTTCGACACATTACTGGATTCTGCATTACTCGACGAGTTTTTCTCCATCTGCTAAAACAATCAATTAGTCATCAAAATTTCAGAAGCTTCTATTTTATCATAAGGATCTAGTTCAAGTTCTCTAATTAATTCCTCAATTTTTATTATAAAAGCTAATCTTATCTTGTCATTATCTCTTCCAGTATTAATTATTTGTTTCTCTATTCTATTATGTAATCTTTCTTTTTCTCTTTTAATGAATCTAATTATGAGAGGCATTTTTTCTTTAGTTAATTTCTTTACTTCATCTAACACATATAACATTCTACTAGTATTATCAAAATTTAATTCTTGATTTTCCATTATCAGTCAAAAATATGATTTATTATTATATTGAAATCTATTCTGATATTAAAATTATATTCTATTAAATCTACTATTGAATGAAAAATGGTTACTATTCTTTCTACATATGGTCGGTTATAAGATCTAGAAGTTATTGTAATGGTTATAGTGATCATACCAGACTTGGCTTACTCTGAGCTCAAATTACTTGCCTGCTCAAAAAATCAGCAATTAGATTATTTTTTTCCTTTAATGTTGTAACATCCCTGAATTTTAGTTCCCAAATAATGTCATGCTTTGCTATATGAATGTTTTGCCTTGCTTGATGTGTTAGAGCTTAATCGTGTGTAGCTAGCTTATAGTGATTAGGGTTAGCTTAAGCCTAAGTAATTAGGTTTAGCCTTGTGTAGTTCTAAGTTGATTAGGTTTAGATGTCTAATAGCTTAGTTAAGAGTTAGATTAGCTTGGTTAATGAATGGCTTAAGGGTTAAGTGGACTAGATTAAGCCTAAGCTAACCAAATGGGCCTTGTGAGTGATGTTGGGCCATGAATGTGTGTTGGGCCTGTGTGTGTGTGAGTAGGCCGTGGAGTGCATGTGTGTGTGAGTGAACTTGTGTGTTGCATGAAGAAGTGAGGTGGCAAGCTCACCTTTCATGCATGTTGGCCAAGAGTTAGGTGGCAACACCATATTTTCTTCCCTTGCATGAGGCGTGAGTTGTCCACACACCAAGCACACCACTTAGCCATCTTAACAACTCACCATTTGACTTTGCATCCTTACATAAGAGACCATGTATTGATGAGAATTACTTTGGCTCCCTTTTCTTCTTAGCACCATCACCATCATCTTCTTCTTCTCTCTTGAAACCTCACGGCCACCACCCATAAACACCACATCCAAACTCATTCTTCCACTAAAACCAAGAAATCTTCACATATCCTAGGCCTAGATCATGAATACACATCATGCATGAGTGATCATGGCTTAGAAAATTCAAACTCAACCCCTTCCTTTTTTCTTAGAAGCTCACGGCCACATCCACCACCACCCTTGATCAAACCTAAACTTCTACCAAACACAAGAAACCTTAGCATATTCATACTCTAGATTATGAATATGCCACTTACTTGAAGATTTGTGTTGAAGAAATTTCAATCATTAAACTCTAAATCCAAACAACCCTCACGGCCAAACCCCCAAACCAAGCCTTAAAATCTTTAGCTTGGTAGATCAAGGGGAGCCTTAGAGTTTTAGAAGCTTGGGATCAAGTCTAAGTGTCTAAGGAGGGAGAGTGCTCACGGTTTTGGAGAGGAAAAGGGCCAAAAGTTCTAAGTCTCAATAGTTGTCTTCAAGAGGTAAGTGAGAGAAGCTTACACTTTTGCTAGAATAAGTCTTAAAGCTTAGAAACTAGGTTGAGTCACCATGAGACTCAAGGGCACTAGCTAGACTTTATTTTGGGCTTGGAGGCCAATTTGTGATGAATCTTGGTATGTGATTAATGAATGTTCTATGCTGAATTTTGTGTTTATATTTGTATTGATTGAGCAATTATGATTATGTTATGTTGGTTAATGGAATGCTTAGGAGAACATGGCCAAGGGTGGACTAAATGGATTTTAGTTGACTAGGCCTTAACTGAGAATTAGATGAGGTAATTAAGTGTTGATCAAAACGGTTTTAGATTGCTAAGTCTCGGTTAAGGGGTTAACCTAGTAGCTAAAATGGTTTAGTCAACTAAGTGTTAACCAAACCTAGTCTTAAACCTAATCAAGTTTCAATTAATCCTAGATTAGTAACCTTAATCCTTGATTAGTCAACTAATCCAAGATTAGTTGGACTTAATCCAAACTTAGTGACCTTAATCCTTGATTAGTCAACTAATCCAAGATTAGTTGGAATTAATCCGAACTTAGTAACCTTAATCCTTGATTAGTCAACTAATCCAAGATTAGTTGGACTTAATCCGAACTTAGTGACCCTAATCCTTGATTAGTCAACTAATCCAAGATTAGTTGGACTTAATCCAAACTTAGTGACCTTAATCCTTAATTAGTCAACTAATCCATGATTAGTTGGACTTAACCCACGATTAGTCGGATTTAATCCGAGATTAGTCAATTAAGCTAGACCTAATTCATGATTAGTGAGACCTAATTCATGATTAGGGGACTTAGTCCATGATTAGTCAGCTAAAGTACACTTAAACCTAGTCTTAAGTAATTAGGACTTACTTAACCAAAGTCTTAAGTAATTAAGACTTACAGAACCCAAGTTCTAGTTACTTAAGGTGTACTTAGGTCAGGGAAATGATGGGACTTTGTCCGATTACTCGGACATAAGCTGACCTAGAACTCGTATGACTCTGCTGTGTTAACTACATGCTTATGGATACATGTTGAATGCTTATGCTTATATGATGAGCTAGTATGAATGTGTATGTATCCATGTTGAACTAATGTCGAATGATCAAGACATAGTTGGGCTAATGATAAACTTGGAACTTGAACATATGCATGATAACCTAGGATTGCAAGAGTTGCATTGATAACATACATGAGCTAGGTTATCAGACCAGTCCCAATCTGAGGAACACCTACGCAGGTGGAAACACCGTAAGGCGTGCCTTTTCTACGCAGGTGAACCTGTAAACCGTTTCTGTAACTGAACTTGATATTTTATGAAAGCATGCACAGGGTTCACCGTAAGCCGTGCCTTTCTACGTTGGTGGACGCACTGTAAGTCATGTCTTTTACGCTGGTGGAAACACTGTAAGTCGTGCCTTTTACGCTGGTGGAAACACTGTAAGTCGTGCCTTTTACGCTGGTGGAAACACTGTAAGTCGTGCCGTTTACGCTGGTGGAAACACTGTAAGTCGTGTCTTTTACGCTGGTGGAAACACTGTAAGTCGTGCCGTTTACGCTGGTGGAAACACTGTAAGTCGTGCCTTTTACGCTGGCAGACGTGCCGTAAGCCGTGTCGCGTTCTTGAACGCATCGTTCCTCAGATATGGACCCGGTGGACATTGAGGCCTCGGAGTTGGAGAAACATGTGCATGCATCATGCCACCTATCTTGAAGATAATAACTAAACTGGTGTTTGCTCATATGTACATGCATTATTGCACTGGTGATTGATGCTGTTTATCTGATTGTGAATGTTAGGGCTTAGGCTTATTCGATAATGCGACTGTGTTAGGCTTACTCTCCTGCCCTTTTAGGTGATGGCCAGACGCCTGCTTTGCATCGAGATTCGCCCGCACCTTGACGGCGTTTGGGAGTATCAGGATCACCGGGTTGTTTTTGAGGGTGAAGTAGAGATCACTCTCTACCATCCCAATCCCGTAGTTCGCTTTCGTCCTCGTAGGTTTTGTATTCCAATTACTTACGTTATGCACATACCCCTGTTTTAAACTCTTTGTGTCCTCGGATGGACGACCTTCAAGGGTGTGTATAGTGGAAGTAATCCGGAATCCGAAATACTCGTACAGTTTTGGTTGGACGAAACCGGTGATCTCTGACTATGGAGTAGCTGCAGTGGACCAGTGACCAGCTCTGATGATACCCTTTTTCTTTTGAGTTAAACATATTATAAATAATATTTTTGTAAGGTATTATCAGAGTGTTTAATTTCCAATGGACTTGTACCTATTATGTATCAGACCTTTAAGGCCTATTATCTACAACTAAGGTTCACATTACGCATTTCAATATTCCGCTGGATTTTAAGAATTTTGGAAATCCGGTATTGAGCAGTTTTTAAGGAACTTGCAATTGAGGGACTAATGGTTTCATTTCAAAATTTATAATTATTGCAAAAACCCTCGACTGGTTTTCAACGACTTATAACTTCCCGGATTTCAACTCTTTGATTTTTACTTACAAACCAAGCGTATTAAAAAGAAAAAAATTTCCACCCTAATTTTTGGAAAACTTTACAAGTCCAAATGAATCGAGCGAAAACCTTTTCATTTTCGGAAATAAGAACGTCACAAATGTGCTCTATATTATAGTCATAATATGATATATCCATTTGCCATTTTATTAACATTTTATTACTTAGTTTATTAATATTTATTCCTTTGTCTAACCAATGTTTTACTTGGGTATTATTAGTTCTTATTATAAATTTATTATTTACTATTAATAATTCAAATTTTTCTACTGCTTTAACTATTGCTAAAAATTCTTTCCAATTAGAATGATATTTACTTTGACTGTCATTAAATTTTCCACTTGCATATTTTGTTATAATTTCTTCTCCTTTTTCATTTTCATGATATAATGCTGCACCCCAATAATTGTCAGAGGCATCGGTATAAATAATCCAATTTATATTATCATCCAAAGGAATTATTAATTTTGGTAAATTTTGACACATGTTTTTTATTTGTTCTACAACTTGTTGGGTTTCTTTATTCCAAATCCACCTAGTTCTTTCTCCAGCTAATTTAGATATTTTAGCAGTTAATTTTGACAGATTAGGAACATAATTTCTTGCTTGGTTTACTAATCCTAAAAAAGATTGTAACTCTTTTTTATTTTTTATTTCTGGGAAATCAAATATCTTTTTTACCTATATGTTCTTGCAATTATATCCCATCTTTTGAAACATATTGTCCTAAGAATGATATTCTGCTTTTCCTTAATTCAGCTTTTTTAGGTGATATATTCAATCCTTTTTCTTCTATTATTTCAATAAATTTTAGCAAATGTCCTTCGTGTTCTTTTTCATTTTTTGAAAATATTAAAATATCATCTATATATATTACTGCAAATTCCCTTATTGGTAATAATAATTTTGTTACATATTCTTGAAATATACTAGGGCTATTATGGAATCTCATAGGTAATACATTCCATTCATATAATCCTTCAGAGGTACTAAAGGCTGTATATTTTTTACTTTCCTCTTCTAATTTAATAAACAGGAATTGGGTTACAATCAAATTTACTAAATATTGTTTTTCCTCTTATTAGATTAAATAATAATTCCATTTTAGGAATTGGGTATCTATTTCTTATAGCTAAATCATTTAGTTTTTTTATAATTTATTACTAATCTAGATTTTCCTCTTTTTTCTTCACTATGTTTAATTATTATCATTGCTGGGGAAGAGTAGGCTGATTGGCTTTCTCTTATTAATTTATATTGTTTCATTTCTTTTATATGCATAATAAATTCTTTTTTATCGTTTCCAGTCCATGGATAGGGCTTACAATTTATTTCTTTACTGTAATCTTTTAATTCTATTTTTGCTATTGGTTTAGATTTTTCCCAATGAATTAATGGATTATCACTATAATTATCTATTAACCTTCTTTCTATTTCATCTTTGATTTGTATAACCTTTATTATTGGCTTTTCTTCTATTTCTACGGGTAATTTATTTTTTAAGAATTGTATTTCATTTAGTCCTTGTTTTTTCTGGAATGGTTCATCCTGTCTAGTGTATGGTCTGGTGATTCTTATATCCCATGTTTTGTGTTTACATGGAGTTGCTAATGTTAATGCTTTATTCCACATAATTATAGGTTCATAATTCATTAAAAAGTCTAATCCTAAAATTACATCACATGTTGAATCATTAAATTGTTGAAGTACTGGTATTTTTAATTCATATTCTCCTATTTGTATGGGAACATTTTTGGCATCTAATTCTATCATGTGAACTTCTTGTCCAACACTAGCCATCATTAATGGTTTTATTTTTTGCTTCCATAATTCTCCTGGTAAGACATTATATTTTGCTATAGTTATACTTGATCCTGTGTCTATTAGAGCATGATATTTTCTTGATCTATATTTTTGGTAATTGAATTTCACTAACACATAGTATAACATTTAAATTATCTTAGGAATTACTAATGCTTGATGATCTACACTAATCATTATCCTTTTTTCTTGAATATGATATGGTTTTACTTGTTCTAAAAAATATTTTCCTAATATTAATTTTGTTGTACTATTATCATTAATTTCTTTTTGTACCCATAATTTTAAACTTATTATTTCTGTTTTATTAATTCTTATGGTGGAACTAGTTTTGGTTCCTTCCAGATCTATTTCTATATTATTTTCAGTATATTCTATGTCTATTGTACTTCTTTCTTTATTTGGATCTATTAGGGCTATAATTTCTTTCCATATTCCTTCCTTTTTTATTTCTATTGAAACATAATTATCTATCTGAGAAGTTAAATCTATTTGTGCTGTTTTCAGGTTTATTGGAGCAATTAATGATGATATAGGTATTTCTGCCAAGTGGAGTCTAGTCTTGTTTTCTCCTATCCTGAAGCTTTTAGATTTATGTAGGCTAGGTGCATTATTAAAGTTGTTAGGGGTTGAAAAACTTTTTCTAGCTACTAGGGGTTGACTAGAAACTAGGCTAGGTAGGTTAATGTTTATACTAGTAGGTGTATTAACTCTTAATGATCTTTGTCCTAATGTATTATTGTAATTTATTCTACTAAGATTTCTATCATGATAATCTATTGTCTTATCATTCTAATTGTAATTGTTGTGAAATATTTATATTTACAGGATCTAAAGGAAGCTCTTGTAATATTGGCATAAATTGTTTGTCTATAATTACTTTACCACTATTTCTTTTATATATTTTATGCTCATTTGTAAATACTAATCCTATGATAGCTTATATGCTTATTATTTTTGAACCTGGTGGCATTTTTATTCCATCTAATTTATGATAGACTATTAATGTTTGATCCATATTGGTATCTGCTCTAGATAAAGCAAAATTAGTATTTAGTGTAAATTTTAATTTTTGGTATATTAAATTTCCTGTCAATATTCCTAATATGCTATCCTGCACACTACTTATAATTCTTCCATCTATAATTAATAATTCTACTGGTGTATTTATTCCTTCTTGAAAATAAGCTTTTACTAATATTTGTACTCCAGCTACATATATTTCAGTTATTACATCTCTAAACGATATTTTAGCAATTTCTGCTTCTATTATATTTTTATTTAATAATGGTATTCTTAATACTCCTTCTGCTAACTTAGAATCTATAGGGGTTTTCTTTTGTAGTATTACACATGCATTTTTTTTCTCTTCTTTTTGTTTTTAATATTTTTGATACTTTACCCATTAAATTTTGTTGATGAATTTCTTCTGGTTTTAGACCTAAGCTTGTCTTTTTTATTTTATCATATTGTTTTTCATTAAATGTCATCCTTCTTTCGATTATACCTTGACTTGCATTTCTATATTCTTGGTATTCTTCGTAATTTTGACTACTTTCTCTTTCATCCTCTTTAGATTCACCGGGATCTATTGTTCTCATCATATACATATAGCTTATCTCATTTTCTTCTTTTGAACTAGATTCTTCAGATTCTAATATTTGTAATTTATATATTTCCATCTCTGAATCTTCTATTTCATTTTTATCTTCTATCATTTGATCATATTCTATTGGCTCTAAGTCTATTTCATATGCATCTTCTAGGATTTTCATATATTTTTTATTTGGGGGTTCAGGACAATTAAGTGATATATGTCCTATTTTTCCACAATTATAACACTTACATTTCTTAGGATTTTTATTATATTTAATTTTCTTTCCTCCTTTCTTAAAATATTTTCCATGTTTATATTTTTCAAACATTTTTTGTTTTGGATATTTTTTAAATTTATATTTATATTTTTTCTTTTTCCTTTTCATTATTTTATCTTTTGGCTTGCAACATCCCCAGCTATGAGGTGTTTGTAATTGTCCACATTTTAATATCATTTTATTAGTCTTATAATATTTCATATTTCTCCATGCTTGTTTACATTTTTCAGATAAATAATGTCTCAAATAATCTTCTCTTCTTCCCATTGTATCCAGATATTGCATTATATATTCCTGTTCCTTAAATGCATTGTTATATTCCTCTATTATAGTTTCTGATATTAATGTTGGCAATTTTCTATAAAATAATTCTAAGTAAAATTTTTGTTGTTCATAATTTTCTAATCCTGCCTCATAATATAACTTTTTATATTCACATATATAAGGATTTAAATATTTGGGATCTAATGAACATATTTTTATTTGATGTAATCCTGTTATTGCTCTTGCTGATTTTGTTTTTTCATTTATTGCATTACTTTTTCCTACAAATTCATTTCTTAATACTTGTTCGTATTGCTTGACTAATATGAGAAAATATTCTTTTCTAGTTGTATGCCCTTGAACTTTTCTTACTTGATCTCTAAATTCTGTTGGTCTATTTCTCCACCAATTTTGCACTATTCCTATAAAACTTGCTTCTATTATTAAACTTGCAGTTTGTGTATCTATATTTCTTCCTACTAACTCAATTAATTGAGATTTAGCCCATTCCTCTATTCTTTTTTCATTGTCTAAATTACAGTCTAAATCTAACCATATTCCTGAATTTGGTATTGATCTAGTCTCATATTGTTCTAGTGGTGTTGGTGTAAAATTATTTTCTTTTGGAGTTTTATATGTCATCTCAAATACTTGTTTCATTGCTTCTTTATGTCATAGCTCTTCTCTTTCTGTATTTCTATTAATAGAAATTCCTATGTCTTGTGTTACTCTTGAATTTTGACTTTCCTCAGGGGGTACTATATTATTCATATTAATTTGTTCCATCTGTTTTTCTAGTGATCTCAATCCTATATTTTCTAATTCTTGTTCTAATTCTTGTTTTATTTGTTCATAATTCATTTCCTCTTCTTCACCCATTTTTCTTTCTATTTCCTCATAATTTAATATATCCATAGTATTTATTTGTTCTATAACTAATTTTTTATCTTCTTTTTTAATCGGTTTTAATATTTCTAATATTTGGTCAGTATCCTTTCCTATTTGACATGCTAGTTCTGATATATTATTAGTTTCTTTTGTATTTAATTCTGGTTCTATTATCTCTTTATTTTTATGTCCTTTTATTCCCTCATTTCTAAATTCTATTTTCTTTATTTCCTCCATTATTGTCCATAAATTCTGCTTCATTACCTCCCGTCCTATTTTTACTTGCTCTGTTATTATTCTAGTTTGTCTCATATTTTCATCTATTGTTTGCTTATTTATTTGTGCTTCAGTAGTACATGATCCATATTCCTTTTCTAATATTCTCATCATATTAATTTGTGGTACATCTGGGATTAGCTCTAGTTGTGATTGTATTCCTAATGTTTTCATAATTATCTTAGTATTTGATTTTATAATATATGATTCTTTAATTACTTTCTTAAGTTCTAATTTTACCAATTATGCATAAAAACTACATTTTGAGCAACTTGCCATACCAAATTCCATTCTAATCATTTTTGGCATGAAAGTAACTTTCATACTTTCATACAACACACATGCAGCATAACCAACTTGCTCAAACATATAGCATGTCTTAGATTGGCCTCCATGCCATTTCTCTAATTCAAAACTATGCCCTTAAGCCTCATGGTGGCTCATCATACTTTCTAATACATTTTATTCTCATTCTAGCAAATGGTAAGCTTCCCCCATACCTCTTAGATGTGAATCCACAGAGACTTGACCCCAAACTTAGCTTCCAAGCTGAATTCCCCAAAATCCACACTGAAACAGAGCAGTTTCAGCAGAGCACTAAGATTGAATTGGTTGATGCATGAAACAGCCATAAAAATTGGGGAAATTAGTCTCTATATAGTCTCTACAATTCGCACTAGCTAAAGAAACAAGATTCACATGAGGAGGTTACCTGAGCTTACCAAAAATCAAACCCAAAGTAAGCTCCAAAAACAGAACTTGAGAGAAACAGCTTCACTTCCAAGCTCCAGTTCTCCCAATATACTCACACAATCCTCACGATTTTGGTGTTTATACAAAGCTCGAGACGTGAGCTTTGTATTCGTGTATCACTCGAATCCTAACGCTCATAATTGAAGAGGAATCGAAGGCAACAATCTTCAGAACCCTAACTTCATCAACAAACCCAAACTTAGCCAAAAATCCCCACGAATTCGGTGTTGCTTGGCTTAAATAGGGTGGGGAAACACTCATGCAGGTCGACACGACCTCCATGGACGTGGAAGAGTCCTGATTTCGTGTCAACGAGACGAACTCGTTGATGGTGACTCAGCAAACGCACTCACGAGTGCAACTCTGATCAAAATACTCGAGTATTCCCAGAAACACTCGAGTGTTTTGACCAGTTTTTCAAAAATAATGATTTTATTTTCTTTCCCACCCAAAACTTTTCTAAAATTACTTCAAGGTCCCCAAACAGGGACTAATGTGAAAATATTTATTTTCTCATATTAAAATTCTCTAATATCTTCTTTCATAATAAATTTCATGAAATCGAGACTAAAAATAATCAATTATAAATAAACTTTATAATTAATATTCTATTAATCAGGGGTTACAAATCAGGGATGTTACAAATACTATATTATTCATATTAATTTGTTCCATCTGTTTTTCTAGTGATCTCAATCCTATATTTTCTAATTCTTGTTCTAATTCTTGTTTTATTTGTTCATAATTCATTTCCTCTTCTTCACCCATTTTTCTTTCTATTTCCTCATAATTTAATATATCCATAGTATTTATTTGTTCTATAACTAATTGTTTATCTTTTTTTTAATCGGTTTTAATATTTCTAATATTTGGTCAGTATCCTTTCCTATTTGACATGCTAGTTCTGATATATTATTAGTTTCTTTTGTATTTAATTCTGGTTCTATTATCTCTTTATTTTTATGTCCTTTTATTCCCTCATTTCTAAATTCTATTTTCTTTATTTCCTCCATTATTGTCCATAAATTTGCTTCATTACCTCCCGTCCTATTTTTACTTGCTCTGTTATTATTCTAGTTTGTCTCATATTTTCATCTATTGTTTGCTTATTTATTTGTGCTTCAGTAGTACATGATCCATATTCCTTTTCTAATATTCTCATCATATTAATTTGTGGTACATCTGGGATTGGCTCTAGTTGTGATTGTATTCCTAATGTTTTCATAATTATCTTAGTATTTGATTTTATATTATATGATTCTTTAATTACTTTCTTAAGTTCTAATTTTATATCATATAATTTTTGTTCTATGGGCTTTGATAATTCTATCAACCTGTCATTTTTCTTTATTGAATCCTCTTTATCTATTATTGCTTTTATATTTTCAGGTAATCCTTTAATAGCCTCTTCTAATGTTTTACCATCTTCATAAATATTCGCATTTATGTAACTACCTAATTGCTTCATTAAAAACATATTAGTCCAATTCACTTAATTAAATATACTATCTCCATCTCCTCCTAATATAAATGGTGCATTTTTTGAAATTAAAATTTTAGAGACTTAAGCATCATATTATCTTTAACCTATATATATATATATATATATATATATATATATATATATATATATATATATATATATATATATAATGTAAGAGGGAATAATTGGGAGCACAGATTAGCCCGTCCATGTGATTATGCATCTAAATCCGTTTTAGTTTTGATAATATTTTAAAGGAAATTTGACCGTTGTAGAGTGGGACGCATTTGTTATTATTGTTTTATTCTCTTATTCGTTCTTAATTCAAGTTTCAACAAAGGAAAGCTACTCTCATTCTTTTAACGCACTTACAAACAAAGTCCCGAGCAAGCTCCTTTGAATTCTTCAGCATCAGCATGATGCAAGGTAGCAGCAAAGAAGATGATGAAGGGACACCGGCAGGGGTGGTTGCGGTTGAACAACAATTAGACGGTCACCCTTACGCATTTCACGTCTCTGGCCCTCGCAATTTGGCTAACCTTAATTGGAAAGACCTTATCACTTCTAGCTGGTAACTTCCTTTCTTACTCATCATCATTTCATCTCTTGCCTTTATCTAACTCCATCTCTTATGACTCATAGTCATGATCGTGGGGCAAAAGAAATAAAAAATGCGAAACGCTAACAAGTGCCCTTACGGAACCAAAAGTAGCGTAAAAGTGTTGGAAAGTGTGTTTTTTGTTCTTCTCGAGAGAAGATAAAAAGTGAACTTATGATATTTTTTCCAATTTTAGTGACCCTATCGAGTACTCTACCCTTAAGACACTTGTTAAGGGCTAAAGACACTTGTTAAGGGCACTTGTAAGTAAGATACATAAAAAAAATATATTAGAATATGAACTATGAAATAATAAATGAAATGTATAATCTATTTTTAGTTTCCTTATATATATTCATTTAATTGCCTTATGCATCTTGGCCTTGTACTGTCGAATCCGGAGCTAACTTTGGAAATTCTCAAATAGGTACATAAGATACATATTTTATGGTATTCCCATTTTGATTCCAGTTTTTAAGTTGCTTTAATCAAAGTATGTGTAATAGAATTTTGGGGACGCTTATTTATAGCATTTCCTTATATATTTGCAATAATACCAATATGATAGTTGTCTTCTGGAATTCGGCTTCGACAAGGTTTTTTTTTCCTGAACTCCATGGTGTTCAATTGATAGTTCTGCTTTGACCTATATAAATTGCCTGGAATTAAAAGAATATTCTCAGTTCTGAATAATGTAGTAGTACCTTTTCATGAAATTTATTTTTCCAAAGCCAAAAAAAGAATATTGTAGTACCTTTAATTTTTAAACAAAAAACAGTTAAAAATAGTTAGCTCCTTCAGATATTAGTATTTACTTCTTTTGATGCTTTAAATAATGAGTTTAGAGTGTGCACCGAGAGTTTTACTGTACTAGGCATCGTTCGCCATTCATGTGTATATTGCAATGTTGCTGACAGTGCACAACCCGTTTTCTCTCATCTGATATTTTATTTTCCAGAGATGGTCCATAAAATATACTCTATAGGTTTGTCTTTCTATATGATCATGTTAACCATGCCTGCGATGATCATCTTATACTGTTGAACTAGGCTTTTTCATAACCAAGGAGAAACTTTTCTCTTTTGATTTAGATGTCTATTTTTCAACTTATTCCGCGATTAGTCTACTGCAATTTCAGGAAATCCATTTGATGAGGACTTTGTGAGAAACATTAGTTTTGTGTATCTAGTTGTTCATATAGGCCACTTCAGTGTATTCTCATATAATGATAGTATAGAATTATAGATATGCCTGTCGTTTTCTATTTTTCCCTATGTTTTAATTTTGGCGTAATTGTTTTTTAAACTCTTTTTGTTCCATTTTTAACATGATAGTAAGACATACAAATTATAAAAGAATATTGCGTAATACTGATAAATATATATATTTTTTTGGTTCTGTACAGGAAGAATGCAAATTATAAAAGAACCGTGATTGCATGCTTTATACAGGCTGTCTACTTACTAGAACTTGATAGACAGGAGAAACGAACACCAGAAAATGCTCTCGCTCCGAATTGGTGGATTCCCTTCAAGTACAAGGTCACAAAAACATTGATTGATGAAAGAGATGGATCCATTTTTGGTGCAATACTTGAATGGGATCGATCCGCAGCAATGGCTGACTTGGTATTAATAAGACCAAGTGGTGCTCCAAGAGCTGTTCTAGCTCTAAGGGGAACAATACTCAAAAGCCCTACAATGCGAAGAGATATTCAAGACGACCTTCGTTTTCTTGCTTGGGAAAGCTTGAAGGGTTCTGTCAGGTTTAAAGTAGCATTGCAGGAACTAAAATCAGTTTCTGAATCATATGGAAGCAGCAATGTTTATATTGCAGGGCATTCCTTGGGAGCTGGATTTGCTCTTCAAGTCGGAAAGGCATTAGCAAAAGAAGGTATTTATGTGGAGACACATTTATTTAATCCACCTTCTGTTTCGTTAGCCATGAGTCTCAGAAATATTGGAGAAAAGGCAGAATCAGCTTGGAAAAGACTTAAATCCATGCTTCCTTCAAGTTCTGAAGAAGATCAAGTCAACAATGATGAAGAGAAGACACTGGGTGTAGGACTGAAGAGTTGGATACCTAGACTATCTAGTTCTAAAAATGCTGGTTTTGAGGTGGGAAAATGGGTTCCTCATTTATATGTAAACAACAGTGACTATATCTGTTGCTCTTATACTGACCCTGATGGCTCAGGAGATAAAATTGGCGCTGATAAGGAGAACATTCGCCCAACAAACGGGCATGTTGCAGCAAAGCTGTTTGTCGTCACCAAGGAAAAGCAGAAATTTCATGAAGCTCATGGACTGGAACAATGGTGGTCAAGTGATGCAGAACTTCAGATGGCCATCCATAGCAGTAAACTCATATGCAGACAGCTAAAATCTTTGTATACAGGTCCTACCCCTTCTCAAGCAACACAGTGAAAGCCTCAGTAACCGTGAACTTAACTCTTGAATGTCTGAGAATGACTAATTTTCTTTCTTAATAATGCTTTTGCTAGTGTTCATACCTTGTTAATCTTTACTGTTTTTTTTTCATTAATATATTTTTACAAACTGTACAATTTTACCAGATAATGCATAAATTCATTCTTTTATAATTTTTTTGTTATTGTCTCGGAGAGCAATGTTCTTATATCCTAAATAGCTTCCGGATAATGAGGTTAAGAATTAAACATGTTATAAAATATCAAGAGGAGAGATCAAAATATAGAATTTGATCTCTGATGGATGTATATCTGCACTTTTGGAGCAAGCTAATCACAAGCTACTGATAACTGAGTTTTGCTTCAATATAATATCCCTGCAGTTCATAAGAAGCTTTGACACAATTGAAACAACTGCTTTTTAAAGTCATTGAATAATATTAAAAAAATGGTTTGATATCATTGCAAAATATCACAAAAGCCAAGAGTGATAATATTACTGAGCACTTGCGAAGAACTTACCCTGTGTTTGCTCATCTGTTTTGAGTAACTTGGCATTTTTTGGGTAAGCCTAGCCATGGTCATCTTAATTAAAGATAACTTGGCCACCTTGTGTCCAACTTGGACATGCTGAAGCTGAACAACCATGCCAAGCACATCGCTGGCCAAACATTATACAAACCACAAGAAGCAAACAATCACCAGACGTATTTTTTTTGATAAAAAAACCCTAATCCTAGTTTTCTCTCTTCTCTCTCTTCCTCCTTCACGGTTTCTCGCCGTGCGCCACCATGGCTAGGAAGAAGGGGAGGCCCCCGAAAACACCTTCTTCTTCTTCTAAGAAGACCCCAAGTGCAGAGAAACGGCCTGAGGCTTCTTCTTCGTTGGAGTTCAGCCTTTCGGATGAAGAGGCACTTGAGGACATAGAAAGCTTGACTCCCAAGAAAGCTGCAGAACTCTTGCAGAGTATTGATCTTTTGAAGCAGAGGGTGCAGAGTAAGATCCCTGTTGTTCAGAAGGATAAACAGAATGAGATGAATATAAATCAACAAAAAGTAATTGAAACAGAGACAGTGCAAAAGCAGAATATTCAGGAAAATCGACCAATTCATTCAGTTTGGGCGAATTTTGATATTTCTAAATTGAGGAATGCAGGGTAGAAACTGAATTTTGTCGAACCAGTTCTCAAGCAAGGTCAGGCTATCACTAAAATTGTTATGGAGGATGTGGAGAATGAATTGACCTACTGGCAGAATGCAATAGTTTGCTATGTTTTGGGGGCTAGGCCTCCTTATTCTGTGTTTAGTGGTTACATCAAGAAGGTTTGGGGTCATTTAGGTATTGATAAAATCCTAATGACTAATGAAGGATCTATGGTGGTGAGATTCAATTTAATGGAGGCTAGGAATGAGGTTCTAGAAATTGGAATTTATCATTTTGATAAAAAACCAATTATTCTAGGCCCATGGACTGGTAGGACAGGAGTTAAGGATCATATGGATAGGTTCCTGTTTGGATCCAGTTGCCCAATTTGAGCCCTAAATTTTGGAGTCAGTCTTCTTTGAGTAAGATTACTAGCTTAATTGGCACTCCAATTATGGTGGATAATGTCACAAAGGAGAGGAACAGACTTAATTATGCAAGGATTTTAATAGAAGTGAATCCTAATACACTTCCTGAGGAGATTTTCTTTGAAGATGAGAAAGGGAATGTGGTAAATCAGAAGGTGACTTATGAGTGGAAACCAGTACTTTGTGCTAAATGCTCAAAGTATGGTCATGACTCTAAGATGTGTAGAAGTAATGTGACTCAGAAATGGGTGGAGAAAAAGAAGCCTTCCAGGGAAGATGTTGAGAAAATTGATGACTGTCTTAGAGAAAATGATGAGGAAGCTGTGGAAAAGGCAATAAAGGAAGCTAATGGGGACAGTCAACAATCTTTTGTTGCTGAATCCACCATTCCTGGGAATTCTGGTGTTGTAAAAAGTCGAAGTCCTAAGGTGCAAGATAAGGGTAAAGGTGTTCTTATTGAGAATGAGCCTAATGAGTCTGAAACTGAAGATGCAGAGCCTTGGGTTCCGGTGCTAACAAGAAGCAAAGTGCAAAGGAGACAGGGTGAGAATAAGGGGGTGGTGATCAGGGATTTGGCCTCTAAGGCCAATGGATAATATCTTATCTTGGAATGTTAGAGGGTTCAATAACCCTCTGAAGTAGAGAGAATTGAAATCTCTTTGCTGCATGAATAATGTAGGTTTGGTAGCTATTCTAGAAAATAAACTTAGAGTTAATTCTATGTGTAACACTATAGAGAGATTTGTTCCTGGTTGGCAATATGTGTCTAATATAGATTATCATCCAGTTGGGAGAATTTGTGTTGCTTGGAAGCCGGATATGTTCAGGGTAACTGTCTTAAAAACATCCAGCCAGTTGATTCATTGCTTAATTTTCTTGCCTGCAACTTCTGTGCAATGGATGGCTACTTTTGTCTATGGGGCAAATGATCATGTTTTGAGAAGGGATCTATGGGATGATTTAAGGGAAATTAAGATGGCTGTGAATTGTCCTTGGTTAGTTTCAGGAGACTTTAATTGTTGTTTGGACCCTTCTGAGAAGCTGGGAGGGAATCAGGTTGATTGGGAAGCTATGGAGGAGTTTAGGGAGTGTATTCATGATTGTGGTCTTCATGATATGAAGTTTTGTGGAAACTTATTTACTTGGTGTAATAGGCAATATGATGGGAACAGAATTTATAGCAAACTGGACAGGAATTTGGTGAATGAGGATTGGATTCGTGTGTGGCCTTCCTTATACACTCAATTTTTGAACAGTAATGTTTCTGATCATTCTCCAGCTCTAATAATGGATGCTAATGTGAAAATGAAGCCTAAGGGGGGATTTAAATTCTTTATTATCTGTGCTCAGGATGCTGAATTCTTGAATATTGTAAAGGAGAATTGGGAGGTAGAAGTTGATGGTTATGCTCAATACAGGGTTATGAAGAAGCTTTGTTATCTTAAGCACTCTCTAAATATGCTGTATAAAAGGAAGTATGCTAAATCTCTGTTGCAGGAGCAGGTTCTTAGGGAGGAGTTGGATTCTATTCAAACTATGATTAATATGAATCCTCAGGATCCAGAGCTGCATGAGAAGGAGGGAATCATTTATGGTAGATACATGAAGGCTTTGAAGGACTCTATTGCTATTTTGCAACAAAAGGCAAAAGAGAAGTGGGCCAAGGATGGGGACCAAAATACTGCTTATTTTCATAGTACAATTAGAACAAGGAAGTATAGGAACAGAATCCTGAACTTAGTTAAAGAGGAAGGGCAAAGTATTCAAGACCAGCAGGGGATTATGGATGAGTTTGTGAGCCATTACTCCAGATTGTTTGGAAGGAAAGAAGTGATTTGGTCTCTAGAAGATATTGTGTGTCAGAATGGGCCAGTTCTTAGTGTTGAGGATCAACTGACTCTTATAAAGCCTTTCTCAAGGGAGGAGATTAGACAAAGTTTGTGGTCCATTGATAAGAATAAATCCCCTGGCCCTGATGGCTTTGGGTCAGGTTTTTTCAAAGCAGCCTGGGAAGTGGTGGGTGAGGAGTGTTGCCTGGCTATAGAGGAGTTCTTCAATTCAGGTAAGCTTTTAAAAGCTTGGAATTACACAGATCTGGTTATGATTCCTAAATGTGATAATGCTTCTACAACTAGAGATTACAGGCCTATTGCCTGCTGTAACACTCTTTACAAGTGTATATCTAAGTTGTTGTGCAGTAGGCTCAGAGATGTGCTGCCTAAGCTGATTAGCAACAATCAGACAGCTTTTGTTAAGGGGAGAAGCATAGTTCATAATGTTCTCATTGTTCAGGATCTCATGAGACTGTATAGGAGGAAAAATGTTTCAGCTAGATGTCTATTAAAAATTGATCTAATGAAGGCTTATGATTCTCTTAGCTGGAGTTTTATCAGGGAGATGTTGGAGGCTTTAAGATTTCCTAGTAAGTTTGTTACCTGGATCATGATGTGCATTTCAACAGCATCATTTAATATTGTGATAAATGGGCACCATTCTCAGCAATTTAGGAATCAAAGTGGCATTAGGCAGGGAGATCCTATCTCTCCATTGCTGTTTGTCATTGCTATGGAAGGTCTATCTAGAAGGTTAATGACTGCAACTAAAGAGAATGGTTTCAGATTTCATCCTCTTTGCAGAGGATTGAACCTGGTTAACCTCATCTTTGCTGATGATTTAATGGTGTTTTGCAAAGGGCATCCTAGAAGTGTAAGAATTATTTCTAATGCTTTGCAGGAGTTCTCTCAAAATTCAGGTTTGCAAGCTAATCAACAGAAGTCTCAGGTATACCTTGCTGGGGTTAAGGAGACTTTTAAAAATGAAATCTTGGAGTGCACAGGATTCAGTGAAGGCTCATTTCCATTCAGGTATTTAGGCTTTCCTATCACAGCTAAGAAGTGGTCAGTGTCTACTTGTAAAGTTCTCATTGATAAAGTTGCTGCCAGATTGACAAGTTGGAGAACAAGAAACTTATCTTATCAGGCAAGGTGTGTGCTTATTAACTCTGTGTTGCTTACTTTACACACGTATTGGGCTTCAGTATTTATCGTTCCTAAGTCTGTTCTTAGAGGGGTTGAGAGGATCTGCAGAAAGTTTCTATGGGGAGACAAGCCTGCTGGTAATGTTAGTTGGGATAATGTTTGTAAAGAGAAGAAATTTGGGGGCTTGGGTTTCAAAAACTCAATTTTGTGGAACAAAGCTGGTCTTGGGAAGCAGGTTTGGAGTATATCAAATAAGGAAGATGTGTTGTGGGTTAAATGGGTAAACCAGGTGTACTTAAGGAATGAATCAATATGGGAAGCACAGGCTCATCCAGATCAAGGCTGGCATTATAAACAGCTTCTTAAAATCAGAGATTGTTTGGCTCCAGCAGTTGCTAGTGGAATGTGGAGGAATGAATCTTATTCAATTGCCTCAGGATACAGATTTCTTTGTGGGTCTCAACAGAAATTTCAATTCTATCGATTGGCTTGGAATTCGATTTCTATCCCTAAACATAGCTTTATTATGTGGCTTATGCTTCATAATAGGTTAAGTACATATGACAGATTGCAGCGATTCCTAAACTTAAGTTCTAATTTGTGCCAATTGTGTGGTATTCATCCAGAATCAAAAGATCATTTATTCTTCAAGTGCAATTGGAGTAAGGATTTACTTACTCTTATTGCTACTTGGGTGTGCATGCAATTTTCGAGCTCTTCAAGCTCCAAATGGCTGAGATGGGTAAGTTATGGAGTTCGAGACAAGACATACCTGAAGATCGTCAGAGCTGCGATTGCTGCGGTGGTATATGAGATTTGGATGGAACGTTGTCGTCGGATCTTCCAAGACAAGCGCAATCTCCAGAGAGAAGAAGCATGGTGCTGATGCGTGAGCTAGCCTTGAGGATTGTGGCTCAACTCGGGACCTTATCTGCTTGTCAGAACACAATTGTGGTGCATAGGATTTTAAGCCATAGTTAGAGTTTTTTATTTTATTAAATTAGTTTAATTTTTATTGTTTATTTTTTGAATTACCAATGAACCCTTTCTAGAAGGTGGCATTGGGTGTGGCTTTGTGTGATATTTTGCAAGTTGGTATTAATATTTTTTATTTACCAAAAAAAAAATCACCAGACTCGGCGAAGTTGACCAGGCCAAGCCCATCAAGTTCGTCCCGTTTTATCCGCGTAAATGTCCAACATGATAGTTTTACCTTAATTGATAATGATTGGAATAACTATAACTTCCAGGATTTTCTCTATGCTAGCAATATGATACACACAATATTGTCAAGTTAAGTATAAGCACAAGTTACCCACATAATCCTATATAACTAGCATTGCCACTCAAGTATGTTCAACTCATCTCACATACACACACTCATATATTGACTAGGCTGCTACATTCCTTCACCAAGGATAATTTGTCAAGGACATAAATCAAATTTAGTTCAATCTTCACAATAGAATCTTGGACACTCAACATAGCTTCGGCGTGAAGCTTCGGCGTGAAGCGAGTCAAATCATATTTGCTTTGTCTGTTTACATTTACATTTGCTTGTTTTCACTTTTTTTTTTCAATTAAGCCAAAATTCAATAAGGGGCACAAGGGGTTCACAACCCAAGTACAAAGAGGACTAAAACCACCTACATATAAGTGGTCTTAGAAGCAGATAAAACACAGTCAAGAGAAGCAGTACACCAATTTGCAAAGCTAATGTCTGGAACCTTAGAGTGAGCCTCAAACCACCTCCAAGTTCTCACCTTAACTAAATCTAAAAGAGTTACCAATGGAACCTTAGAATGAACCTCAAGCCACCTCCAGTACACCAATTTGCTTGTTTTCACTTATTATGTTCTAAAAGAGTTGCTTTAGTATCAAATTCAACGTTTTTATTAAAATACTAAAAATCAACTCATTAAAAACATAGCTTAATCTGATTTATTTGATGATTATATTTATCAAATTCTTCGTCAAGTAATAAGCCGTATTCGACCCCCTTCTATTGTTTGTTTACTTTCATTTTGCATTAGAGCTCGAACTTGGAATGGGAAACTATTTTGGTCCACAAAAATAGGACCTAGGGAAAAGTGTTATTGTAGTTTAGTAAGAGCAAATTCTTGATCCTATGAACTAGTTGAGCTTAAAAAACTCTTAAGAATTAAGACTACCTAGTTCTCTTAACTAGCTTTCATTGATGCTTTTGTATAACAAATGAGTTCACTATTACGTTATATTGCTTATTCAAGTTGGTTGTTGAGGGGTCCAATTTTTTGAGGGGAAAGCTTCTCTTTACGTATGAACAACATATTATCTCCACAAAGATGTAATCTCTTTATATTAAGTTTCATTAAAAGAGAGTATGAGGCACAAAGAACTTACGTTTGAACTTGCATGTGCTATAGAATAATTGTTGTGTAATTTTTTTCTGTTTGCTCACTCATTGAGGCTTTATTTATAGGAATCCTTCACCATTATTGAGGTCGGTTTTCCTTGTCGAATAAGTTATCATTTTAGATAATCTTTCATTGATCTTCTCTGTCTTTTTTAATCTATTTCCATTGGTAATCTTGTGTTTATCCCTAATTGTCGAGGTATGATCTTGTGGAGATATTCTCTAAGATCTCTAATGTAGGATAATTTATGTATCTTACATTATTTGTTGACCATAATTCATTTTTCGAATCAATCCAACTATTAATATAGAACAATGACTTTGATACAAGTAGTCATACGACTTCCATCTGATCTATGTAAGCCGGAGGTCAACGTCCCTTAATAATGCCCCTCTGACTTGCTTCGAGGTATGTTCTAGGGTATTGTCCATGATAAGGGATAAGTCGGATGAACAAACCAGATCATATGCTTCTAGGTCATTGCTACGAAGTACCCTTCGAGTTACTAGTTGCTTCACATGTTTGAATAGTTCGAATATCCAAGTTCACAATCTTGATCGTTCCATTCTTCTACCCCGAGTGAGTAAACAAAAACTTTATCTTTCGAATTTCAAAACGTTATTTCTAACACGAATTTCTCATGAGTCTTGTAACATCCACCTTTTTAGCCATTTGATTATAAATTTTAAATATGTATTTTTATGTTTGAATAATAAAAATAATAATAATATGAATATATATATTTCAAATATTTGATTTTATTTCAAAATAGTATTCTTAGTTGCTTGAGTTTTATGCCACTCTTACTCATCATCCTAACCCTAAGTTCTAGATCGATATCATGGAGGTTGAAGTTTGCATGTTGTTGACACCCAATTTTGTCCCACCTCAAAATTCCAAATCATAATAATAAATAATAAAAATAAAATAAAGTAAGAAAATAAAAAAGGCAAAAAACTAGTACAAAGATGTGTTTGAAAAATGCCAAAAAAATGAATAAAAACGATGTTTTGTCTTATCTCATTGGGACTCCGGATAAAAAAAATATGTAAAAGAGCCAAGACCTTGAAAAATACCAAAAAAATTAAATTTCTTTAATCCAACTTTTTGTAAACAAGAAAATGAAAAAGAAAAAAAAAAGAAAGAAGGATAAGATAAGCTGAGCGAATAACTGAGAAGATAAGTGGTGGAACTGAAAAAGAATGGATGCATGAGTTGGAGGGATTGATTTTGTTTATGTAAAAAAAGTATTCTAATGGCTATAAAAGAGAGGTGAGCACTCTACAGAGAAGGGGGGAGGGAAAAAAAACGAAGAAGAAAAAATTAGGAAAAGAAAGAAAAAAATTTAGAAGAAATAGAGAAAGAAAAAATTCGAGAAGAAGAAAAATTAATTGTCAGAGAAAATGAAAACAACAGGGGAAGATTGATATATATTTAAAGAAAAAAATTTGAATAGAGGAGAGAAAAATAGAGAAAGAGTAAAAAGCATAGAAAAAAGAGTGAAATTGAGAAAGGAAGGAATTTACGGAGAAAAAAATACACAAACATTTGGCTCATACCTTCTGTTTGGCCATTTTCTTGGGTATATCACTCATCGAAGCCAATAACGAAGGTGAATAATTTTTAGTCGTTTGATTCGCATCTAATACAGATAATGGTTTAAATATCGATGGTGTAACATCCTAATTTTTATTAGTATTAGAAAATGTTAGGAATTAGAATTTTAGTGTATATAGTATTAAATATGTTTAAGAATAACTTAGAAACCATTAGAATGAAAAAGAAAATGAAATTTTACAGGTGCTAATCGATTAGCTGAACAGACTAATCGATTAACCATAAAATAGTTCTCAGGTACTAATCGATTAGCCGTCTGTCTAATCGATTAGTTGGTAAAGTTTTAATAAAATTTTTAACTGGACTAATCGATTAGCTCAACTCTGATAAGCTTAAAAACGTGTTTTTAAGTTCATTTTCAGTCACTCTTTCCATTGTTTCTCTCTCCAAGACCTACGAACTCTTCTCTTTCTCTCTCCAAATCCTTCCTAAATCATCAATTAATCCACCATAATTCATCAAGAAATCCACTCCCCATCACATATACACACCTAATCCTCTCTCAATCTCTCATAATTCCTTCCACAAGTTCAAAACCCCCAATCTCTCCCTATGTCAAAACCCTAGGTTTTGATTCATGGAGATTATCATACATAGAGAAAGGAATAGAAATCACAAGCTAAGAGTTTAAGGAAATTAAGTGTGGAAGGAAGGAAGTGGAGCCAAAGAGGAAGCTCTTTCTCTCTTTCTGTAACTCCATCACAATAAAGTAGCTTAATTACCATTAATTAGGTTGAGTTAAAATAGGACTTGAAAATTTCGTAATAAAAATCCGACAGAGTTCCCTCTGTTTATCGGATATCCCAAAAATTTACATTTTATAAACCTGTCATAATAGATTAACTTAAACATAAACCTAGATATCCAATACAACCAGAAAGATCTAATGCCCCGATTACAAAGTAATACAAGTTATGGGGCTAACAAAAAAACTAATCTATATTAATTACACATTTTGTTTCTAGTTCTCTCAATGACTAATTTACACTCCACGGTGTGGAGTGTATTCCTGCTCGGCCATGCATAGTGTAAGCTTCATCTTCGTACCTGTATAAAAAAAATGGCAAGAAGGCTAGCATTACACAGGACTTAGGAAATAGTGTCTAACAAGGCATAATAACAAACTAAGATCACACACATTATTCAATCATAATTCATATTACACAATTATTCATAAACAATTTATTTTCATTCACAATCTTAACCATATTTTCAGCAATTAATTTCCCTATTCATTTACTCTTTCTCTTAACTTTCCTTTTTCCTAATTCTCTTGTCCACAGGGTCACCTGACCAACCTGTGTCCAATTCCTATCCACAGGGTCACCTGACCAACCTGCAATGTGTTCCTAGTCACAGGGTCACCTAACCAACCTGCGATGTGTTTCATTTATCCTATCCCCAGGGTCACCTGACCAACTTGGGTCCCATCTCTGATCACAGGGTCATCTGACCAACCTGCAATGTGCTTATCCTTTCTATCTCTTTCCTCTTATTCCTATCTTATTAATTACTAATCCTACTTCTCTTACTTATTCTTTTCCCACTTTCTATTCTTAATCTCATTCTATCTTATCTTATTCTTCTCCCATTTCCTATTCCTAATCCTATTCTATCTTGTTATCTATACTTACTCATCCATTATTCACTTTTAATTCTCACTCTTCTTTATAAACAATGTTCTAGTTTCTCTTGTGTTTTCCTACTAATAGATCAACTCCTAATCTTATGCCTACGTTCTCTATTCTAATATCTACTCATTCCTAATCTCATCTAATCTATCTTAGTCACTCATTTGTGTTTAAGTCTTTTTGGGCAAATCCTAAATTAAGCCTATCTTCTATTAGTTTCCCTCATGTCTTAGCTCACTTTATTTAGCCTTGTCTAGTTCTAGTATACTTAAGTCCTTTATTCTATTGATTTTACTTCCTACTATCCTATTATCCACTTAGTGTTCCTTTTCTACTACCCTAAGGTCTAATCCTATTCTATATATGTACAATCTTAACTATTCATCTATTTCTATGGATCTACCTATTTTCACTCACTCCCTAACTCACTCCTTAAGTGTTACTAACCCACTTTTAACTACTCCTATTTCAATAGTCCTAACTATCTTATTATCAACTTATTAACTTTTCCCTTTCAAGCTTTTAATTAGTTTTTATTACTATTCTAGCATCTCCTAGCTAAACTTACATTTCCCTACTACTAACTATTTCCCTTAAGTCAATAAATCCTATGCATTCACAAAATATCATGCACATATTCCTATCACTCCTTATTCCATAAAAATAAATAGAACACATCCAAACATATAATACACTCAACAATCATCGGAACAATTCCTATAATCTCAATTCTAACTATTTAATCCTATTCAAGTACCCTACCCTAAGGTTTAACACTATCACTACCCATCCTTCCTAGCCATCACTATACACAAGCTAGAACCCATGCCCTAAGGACCGGTAATACCACCCCCTTACCTCAATGAAGATGGAGAGATGGAACCCTCAAAGAACTCTAGCTTTTCCTTAGTTTGATGACCTCTTAGAGCTTGAACTTTCTTTCCCTAGCTTCCTTTCAAAGCTTGAGCCCCTTAATGCTCCATAGTTGTGGAGCTTGAAAACTCAAGAGAGATGGTGGGGAGGGAAAGTCATGTGGTATTATTGATGATGGTGTGAGGAGACTTGATATTGTGCCTTAGAATTTGGTTGAGGTTTGATGATGAGTGTTGTGTTAGGATTGGCAGCCGACACCCAAGAGGGGGGTGAATTGGGTGTTTATGAAATCATTGAAAATATTGGTTTCAAATCATTTTCAACAAACTTAAAGAGATTTGCAGCGGAAAATAATATAATGTTGAAAATCGATTGCGCGGAAGCGAATAATACTAATACTATTATGAAAACTAATATGCGCGGATACGAATTAAAATAAGAACAACGAAAACCGTTACCGCGCTTATTATTTTAAATTAACTTAAAATAGATTATTACGAAAATAGATGTTATGATGCACAACAAATAAATATAACAACGGAATATAAAAGAGATAGAAATAGAAGAGATTGCACCGGAGATTTTATCCTAGTTCGGCAACACAGCCTACATTCAGTCCCCAAGCGACCCGCTTGAGCTTTTCTATCAATAATCCAAAGACGCCCCCGCGTCCCCGAATACAAGCAGAGCGCCCCGCAAGCTACTAGGAACCTCCTTTCGCTAGGGACCTCAACAATAACAACTAGGAAGACCCTTCCTAGATTTTCCAGATAGCCTAATTACTAGGTGCCACACCGTTCGTCTAGCACTACCCAACACACAAGGGTTCCTCACCCTACAAACACGAACGCCGCACGTTCGAACTAGGAGATTCACTCCATAATCTCTAAGGGTCACACACCCCTTTACAACACTGGTTACGATGATTGGGTACAACTAACAAGATGCACTCTAAATAGTGCGGATACAACAAGATAGCTCACTAACAATATTGTGTTCTAAATAACACAGATACAACAATAACGCACTATGGCAATGAAGTCTAGATAAGTAGTTACAAGGCCAACACAAGGTTTAGTTTTCTTCAAAAATGTATGAACGTGAAAACCAGAGAAGAATGGAGAAGAAGAGAAAAATAGAACGTGATGATCAGAATCCTTCTTTTTTTTTTTGAATGTTGGAGTGATTCATTTATTTAAAAGAGAAAATCTGATTTTGAAAAGAGATAAGATAAAATAAGATTTAAAATCAAAATCAAATAAAAGATTTAAAACAACAAATTAAAATCAATTTGAAAATCAAAATAAGATTAAATAAGATTTTGTAATAAGTTTTAAAATCAAAATCAAATCAAAATGATTTAAGAAATAAAACAAAGATTTGATTCTTAAAACAAATAAGGAATTATTTCAAAAATAAAATCAATTTCGAATTTTAGAAATAAATCAGAATCAATCAGTTAAAAACAAATCGGGAAATAAATCAAAATGATTATGACACATTTTTCAATAAAACTTGAGGTAATCGATTACTCCAGGAAGATAATCGATTATCTCTTTAAAAATAGAAACTTTGAAATTCTTTTGAAAAACCAGTAATCGATTACAACATAGAATTTAATCGATTACTTCACTTCTGTTTAATGTATGATGCAACTCATATAATCGATTACCACTAGTCTAATAATCGATTACAGAGCCTCTGATATTTATATGATGCAACATCATGTAATCGATTACACCATGGCAGTAATCGATTACTTTGTCTCTGATCAATGTATGATGCAACATGGATAATCGATTACTTGAACCAGGTAATCAATTACTCTTGTTCAAAAAGTAATGGATTAGCCAAGTTCACATAATCGACACACTCTGGTTTTTCTGTGATGCAACAAAGTTAATCGATTACTTTAAGTAGGTAATCGATTACTTGTAAAATTAGATTTCCATAACATAAAAACATCCAGAGTTTTGTTTCATCAAGCATTTTTCAAAGAAACTAAGTTAGAAAAACTGATTTTCACAAAACTTCTTTTTCTTCTCCTTTTATATGAAAAACATATTTAGAAAAACTTATATTGACCTTTTAACATAATATAAACCTTGACTTCATTACCTTACATGATGTCCTAAGGGAAAGGGCTAAAAGATCTTTTATTTGCTTGATATTTGCTAGAGCCTTGAACTTCATTTGCTTGAGTCTTCAACTTGAAGCTTGGACTTGAAGGATGAAGATCTTGTGATTGCACTTGATAAGAGCTCGAGAATCTTGAGTTTGTTATCATCAAAACCATATAATGATTGCACTTGAAGTTCTTGGGAAAGTTTGACTTCCAACACTCCCCCTTATTGATGATGACAAACCTGTATTATGAATGATCTGCATCACAAGTGTTATACAAGCAAATGTATATATAATAAACACATCCTTATCCCTAGAACACAAAGAATACAAAAAAAATACAAAAAGGATACTCTCCCCCTGTATAGATGCATTAGATATAACAGTTAAACGCTTCGCATCCTTGCATCATTCAGGAATTCTTCTACCCCTTTTGTCAACAGCAAAAAGTGGCTTCAAAATTCTTCTCTCCATGAGTAAGCTTGACTTCTCAGTTTTCTTTCCATGGGAGTTATCACAGGATCCCTTTTGTTTTGTCAACGACATTTGGTTCTCTCCCCCTTTTGTCTTCATCAAAGGAATAAATGGGAGACCTTGGACTTCCCCTCTTTTCATGCAGTCCATGTCTTTTGACAAATACCTCTCCCCCTTTTGGTCAATTAAAACAAATACTAAACTCCCCCTGAAACACTGGGTAGAAGCATTAATAATAACAAGGGATTAAAGTATGAGACATTCACATGAACACTTTTCTTCCCCTATTTGACATCAGCATAAGGAGTTATGAAATTTTTTTTATCCCAATACATAGTTAAAGAGTCGCATGATGTCAAGATAGAGTGAAGAAGCGAAACATGTTTTTATGCAGATTTGAAAAAGATTTTCTCCCCCTTTCTAAAAGAATGTTTCAGCCAAGCATATTATAAAGGGAGATTGTGACATCCTGTATTCTTCCATACGTGCATAAATGAATTTTATCAAAATGAATCTTGAGGTTCTGTTTTATAAAGGATTTTCAGATGAGTATTTTACGTGAGTAAGAAACAAGGTGTTGATTTTTACGGAGTTTTATAAACAAAATATTTTCATAGACGTAAAGTGAATAATTTTGTTGAGTTTGGAATAATTTGATCAACAAGAGATAAGTTATGATTTTTAGCAAGGATGATTCTTATTAGAAATAAATTTCCTTATGGATTTGATAACTTTCAAAATTCATATCTTTTTAACCGTAACTCGGAAATTTATGATATTTATATGAAAACGATCGTATTGAAACGTAGAATTTGAAAATGTAACTTTTAGAATTTTCTGGGTTGATTTATAAAAATTTATTCTCTAAGTTTGTGAAGTACGAATTTTTTAGAATATTGGTTGTTAAAAATAACCAAAAAACCTCAAATGAACTTGTCTTTTTGAGAATCTCTTATGTGTATGAAAGCATAATTTTGAAAATAATTTGGGGACTATATCTATGTCCATTTTATACAGATAACTATTTCACTTTGAAATGGTTTAATTCCTTAATAAGAAATGTGTTTTGTAGAAAAGAAAATTATTGTTATGGCATAATTCTATTATGTGATATGTGTTTGGTTTGATGTGTGTTTGATGAATGATGCATGAGAATAATTGTGTAAGTATGATTCTTTAGAGATATTTGCATCATTGTTTGAATTGATGATTATAATGTTCTAAAGTGAATATGATTAGGAAATAAAAAGGTAAGATATGTATGTATATATGTGTGCTACGGTGTGTATGTATGTATGTAAGCTTAGGATTTTAATTTTTAGGACAAGAAGCCTATAGAATAAGTTGGAACCATTTGGAAATTAAATAAAGTAGAATTGGTGAAAAATGTGAGTTAAGGAAAAAGCCAACCAATAAAAAATAACCTAAGTGCCCTAAATTGCTCCTTCTTGTCTAAGTTGACAAGACTCAAACCATGCAAACTTTTCAATTGCCAAAACTACCCTTCCCATTTGTGCTTGAACCGAAAATTTTCTAAGGGCAAAAGAGGGATAATACAGTAGCCTATATATAGGGTTTAGCTTGGTTTATTTCTCTTCAAACCAAATTCATTTCTTCTCACTTGCAACAAACACTCTTCTAAGAGCCCATTAACTCTTAGAACTTAGAGAGAGAGAGAGAGTGGTGGCCGTGAGGAAGAGGAAGGAAGAAGGAGAGGATTCCAAGCTTGATCGAGACTATTCTTTGAAGATCCAAGTGTTAGAAAGCTAGAAGATCATCTTCTCTTTAGGTGGGTGATTCGAAGATCATGAAGAAGTTGTGTTAGTTTAGGTTTTCTTTTGACTTTGTGATCTTTCTTCTCTTTTCTTTGCATGTTGATTTTATGGCTTAGATGATGAGTGCATGTGTTGTTTGTACTTGATCATGGACTTTTGAGATTAAAAGAAACTTGTAATATGCTAAACAATGGACTTGATGATTCGGTTAAGGTTTGTACGATGGATTTTGATGCTTTTTGAATTAGATCTCAAAGATCTAAAGAGTTGTTTGATATTTTTGTGAGTTTAAAATAAATTTCTTTGCATGGTAAATTTTCTTACTTTAACCGTGATCTATGATGCATTCATGTGGTTATTTGATGAATAAATGTATGATCTAAACTTGATTGGCGATAAAGTTGCGATCTTTAGCCTTGCATGTTGGTTTGATGATGATCTTGGTTGATTTAAGTACATGCATGTGATGATCTATGTTTAATAAGTGAAAAGTTAAGATCTTGAGTCTTGCATGTCAATTTTTAAGTGAAAAGATCATGTTTTTCTTGATGCATGATTCGGTCTTGATGATATGAGTAGGGAAACAAGCTTTAAAAAAAATGATTTTTGAGTATGAACATGATTTGATCTAAGTGTTTGATCTTGTGCATGTCAAGATTTTTAATAAAAACCTTGTCTTTGTTGTTGATGATATAAAGTGGGTATGATGCTGTGAAAATTGGTCTTGAAAACCTACATGTCTTGATTTTGATTGTGTGATTCTTGCATGTTGAAAAAAAATGAACAAAAAAAAAATCTTGTCTTTTTGTATGATGATATTCGGCCAAGATGAAAAGAGGTAGAAAGTTATGTTTGATCATCATTTAGGTTACATGCATGATGAGACTAGTTTAATCTAAGAACTTAAAAGTGCATGCATGAAATAATCAAGGTTTAAAAAAAAAATAAATAAAACTTTGAGGTGGTTTGTGACTCAAATTATTGCTTTGATTCAAGTTAAGAAGATGAATTAAAATTGCTAATTTTTCTTCTTGATGCTCACGGTTTTGAGTCAAAAAGAAAGAAAATGATTTCATTATTTTATGCCTTTATTTGTGCATCAAATCTTTGCAAGATTATATATATATAATTCGGCCAATGCATGTTCAAGTAGTTGGGAAAATTTTCTTCATGAAATGACCCTTGATAATGACTATATTCCCATGTACATGATGCTATATGTTTGATGGAAGTGATGTGTTGTTTTCTTTAATCTTTTTCGGGTTTTTAGATATGAAAATAAATAAGTTGATTTAGTTAATTAAAAAGGAATTTTCATGATGTAATTCAATGATTTCAAGATTTAAAATTTATTGGTGATTAGGAAATAATGACCATGGGTAATTCGGTCTTTGTTGAATTAATTACGAGGCTTAGTTTGAATTATTTTCTTGAGAGTAATTAAGTTAGTCTATTAAGAATATAATTTGATTAATGATTTTGAATGACTTAAAATGTGACTTGCATTATGTTAGCTTGTGAATGCTTTGAAAATTTAATGTGTTTTTTCTTTGTCATATCTTGGAATTTTCTTTAATGCTTAAGGATAATGATTTTTGTAACAGATACATGAATGTTTTAAATTAAGTTCATAATGAGTGGAATGGATTCTATTTTGACAAAGAGATTGTTTTAGAATTGTTTCAAAATTTTCTTGGAAACATTTTTATTATAGATTTGACCTGGATTTGAAATCTTTTGGATATTGGCAATGTGTTTTCAAAAGGGAATTGTTTCAAAGTGTTTTCAAAAAACGAAATAATGAATTTATTGAAATCGTTTCTAACGCACGGGAAAAATGTTTTAGTTCGGGTGACGGACGAAAAGGAAACGAGGCAGGATTAGCGACTTGGAAATCTCGGAAAACTCTTGGAGGCCTATATCATTGGAGGTGAGAGAGGGGCTTTCCCTAAGACCTCGTGGTATTTAGGTAACATATTAAGATGTTCCAATCACCTCAAAGATTGGACTCCGATCTCATTAAGCGAGGTAGTGTCATAGCAATTGTTTGTTTGACTGGCTATCCATACGAACAACTGAGATTGGTTCGTTGTTTATAGCTTGACATGTCCTTGCTGCTGTAGTATGATGCCATGTTTTCTAGTTAATTATACATGAACTACTTGATTATCTTAGTATGTGAAATGATTTATTTATCGATTAAGCATTTGTGATACTGTTTGAGAGACGTTTGTTATGCCTTGATTATGAGATGATGTGAATGAAACTGCGATAGTAATGAATTGTGATTGAAAATAAAGACGAATGATAATAAAGGTTCTGAAAGTGATGAAATACCAAGAGAAAGATGTAAGACCCGGTTGGGCCTAAGTCCTTATTGAATGAGGCAGTCTCGATAAGACATTAAGAAGAGAAATGATTTGATTTCTAGAATTGTTCGATGATGATCATGAGCAAGGAAATATGAGGCAGGCTAAGGCTCTGCATTATGAAAGTTCCAGAGGAACAATGAGATGATGAGAATGATCATGGATTCCAGTTTGGAAAGTGAAAGACTTAAAGCTTCGTGCTATGATTGGGGAAAAGATTGAACGATTAGTGCTCGGGACTCGTTGAAGGGATGCACCAAGGATGAGCCGACCTTAGGATTAAGATGTTAATTAAAACACTAAGACTTTAAAAGACATGGATTAATGCGGTGAGTTATGAGTGCGATATCGAAGTAGTGGAGAGGAAGATACTACGAGTAATCTGCGGATACTCGGGTGGAGATTGCATTAGGGGAGGACAATGATGGTGAAACGTCAAGAAGTCTAGAGTATTTTTCTAGGCGGAACGAATCCCACAGGTGACGACGGGTGATCGGTCCCGAAAGGTCGTGGTGATGTTCTGCAGGCCAGCTAGAAATAATACTGTCACCCCCTAGATTGCAAGTCTAGAACAGTGAGAGGGACTGGAACGGGGCTCTGTGATTTTGCCACTGTACCGGATTTTTCTACAGTGTGCCTTGATTATATGATTTGATTTGAGACTGTACCTGATTTTCTACAGTTCTCCTGGCATTGATTATTTTGTTGAGACAGCTGTCAAGCCCGCGTGGTCAATGTCCTGTACTCCTGTTTGCTTCCGACTAGGTTGGGTGGATTATCGAGGAGATGTAGACGCGTGTGCAGACGATTTTCCTCTGTGATGCTTCCCCACATCATTGAGTGAACCGAAATGATAAGACTCAAAGGATTAAGATGTTTCAAAAGAAAAGTATAGCAATGAATGCAAGTGTTGAGTAAGATTCATAAGACAAGTATGAGAAACAATCCCTGAAAATAATCGATAAGTCTCGAAATAATGATTGAAGAAAGAATTGATAAGAGTTGTAAAAGTCTTATGAGATAGATATTGAGAATGTTATTACGAGAAGATTGAGCATGAATTTGTGTTTATTTATATGATGATGATGATCATGTTGTTATTATGGTTTGCATGATGTTTATTGTTTTGTCTTAATATATATTTGCCTATTGTAATTCCACACAGTCGACATTTATTGTTTTAGGTTGCTCACTCTCTCGTGTACACCTGTTTTGTGTTGGAAAAAAAAACTGTATGTTCTTTAGATGGAAAACATCGCAAGAAATTCAGCTCATTCGGGAGATAGGCGCATCTCTGTGGAAAGGGGATAGTGTACCCATGTCCGCCTATGTTATAGTCTACATAGAGATGGAACGGCGAAGGAAAGAGATTATGGAGGAACTTTCAGCTAGTAAGATGGAGGAGGAGAGATCACAAGACAACTCTGCGGAAGAAACCCCTGAGGTGGCTGATGACGATGATTCTGATCCGTGGTCTGAGGCTGACACGTAGGAGTGTACCAGTGACGAGGATTGGTACCCGAGCCCCGAGGATCTTCCGACAGACCAAGATGAATGAGAGCTTGATATGCCGAGACTCAGAGTTCGATGGCGTGTCTTAGTATATATGACTAGAGGATAGGTAAATCCCTCAGAGTAATGTATTCCACTGCAGGTTCTTAGTTGCCATAGCTTTATCATGTTGTACCCCGGATAAAGTCTTATTCAGCATTGATGTTTCAAAACAAGTTAAATGGGCCTTTATGTTCAAATGATGTGTTATGGACAAGTTTCAAAGTGCGGTGTTTTGTGGCATCTCGGTTTGGAACTTGAAGGATTATATGCAACGTGAGAACACGAGTTTTAATTGTAACCAAGTTTTGAAAATTTAAATGTTCTCATGTCCATGTTAATTGTGTTTTTTTTAAAAAAAAATTGGCCCAAATTTTCACTATATTTAATTTAAGTAATTGCGTTTTCAAGTTGCCGAATCGGGGTGTTACAGAGATCAACTGCATCAATAAAACATGTTTATGCTTACTATCATCACAGAAATTTGAGAGACCTATATGCCATGACAATAAATATTCAATGCACTTCAGCACAAAATGTCATGTAGCAAATATCATAAGTAGAAGCATCACAAAATGATTAAAATAATTAAAGGATCAGTGATACTTATAGTGATGATTGAGAGTGAGAGCTTTGGAGTTCCTTCTATTGATAAATTCATCATGTAGCATTTTGAAGGATGTCTCCTCTTGTTCAATGTGTTGAACCTTTTTCCATTCCAAGAGATCATCTTGATATTGTCGTATCACCTTCAAGTATTTGAGTATTGCCCAGTTCTCTTTTCATTTGAATCCATTAACCAAGTTTGTAGAGGACGTTGCATACTGATACTTGTAGGAATACTTGCAAAACTAATTAGCACGAGTATCTCTTGGTATCTAAGTTAATTGGATCCTAAGGAATTAGTAACACATGAATATAGTGTATGCTGAAAAAACTAATTTATTCTTCAACAAAAGGTTTTGCACAACCATATCGAAGAAGAAATGAATAAAATTTCAGCACCAGAATAAACATGTGTGACACAAAGATAAATATCATATAGTATTTAAAACATAAGTACAGTGATACTTATCGTAGGAGATGCTATCTCATGTAATAAGCTTGTGTACTAGTGAAGTTCTTCCCTAAGGAGTTTTGCCATTCTTTGTTTTTGAGGGAAGTCTCCACCCTTTTAACATGTTCCCCTTCTTTGGTATTTTTCCTCAAGCATCATGATGAAAGAGAGTCTTAATTCCTCCTTTGGAATTCTTTCATTTAATTTCAATGCGTATAACATCACTTGTACTTGAGGCATTACTTGTAGAAGTACTTAGGAACATTTCTTTTGGTATCCAAAGACTTGGATCCTCTATGATTAGTTACATCTCCTCACAAATATCAAAGATATTGTGGAGGCAAAATATGAATAAACAATTTAAGCATATGCACTAATCATAAAAGGGATAACAACATGCTTATGTTATAAGTCAACGTCGTACCAAACATGTCCTTACAAATACAAGTATGTCCTCATATATCAATGCAATATCATTACATATAAAATGTAATCATGTGATAGAAGATAACAACAAAATTTTAGTCACACAGGATATAACACACTATATGTAACAAATATCTAGGACTATACCAAAAATAAACATGTGCTAAAAAGAATTTTCAAAAAGGTGTAAAGCACACATGATTTAATTCAACTAAGGAGCGATCATGATAATTAAAAATATTTAAAAAAAATTTAGCACTCATGATCCACCTTAGTATGAACGGAATTTAGAATAGTCCAAATATACCTTTGTATAGTCATTGATATAAGAGGAGTAAGAGGTAGATACCTTAGGCTTGATGATTAAGGAAGTACTCACCTTTACCCATTGCTTCACCTTTTGATTTTTGACCATAGTGATTCTTCCATTTTCCTTATGTGAAGCTTTGGTGTTAGTAGGCTTGCTTCTTTTCTCAACCCATACACTTTTTATCCTCTTAGATACTGTCCTTGACACTTTCCCTTTTTCTCCTCTACTTGGTTTATGCCATTGCTTCTTGCTTGAGGTCCTTGACCTTATGATTTCACCTTTTTGCACATGAGAAGCTTTGGCTGGGAGCATCTTCCTCCTTTGACCATATTGTTTGTTTTTGGACCATTTCCCCATAACTTTCATTGACTTCCCCTTTCCTTGTCCAATTGGTTCTTCCTTTGGTTTAATTTCCTGCATGTTCCCAACACTAGGAGAACCTTTTGGTACTAATTTCATCTTGGGTCCTTTGGGGTTAGTCTTAGATTCCTTAGAGGCCTTTGGAACCCATTGCAAATTATTTCTCATATTATAATTTTTGACGATAACAACACAAATGAGAAATATGTCCTAAACAACCACAATAATTACATGTAATGGGTTTGGATGATGATATGACTTTTTCAAAATTATTTTCATGAAACTTGGAATTTTTAACCTCACATTGAAAAATTTCATTGTCAAACACTTTGCTTGAGTTTTGAATATCAACATCATTTTCAATTTCACATTCAAGCAAGGAATTTGAACAAATGGATTTTTCAATGTTACTATATTCAAAGAGTGCATCCTCAACTTGTTTTTCAATATCAATGCAATTTTCAAAAATAGTTGAGGAGCTATTTTCTAAAAACATCTCTTTATCAAAAATATCTCCATTTCTCAAAATATCAATTTCATTTTCAATTAGAGATAATTTTTGTAAAGAGTCCAAGTTTCTATTTTCCAAAGTTATTAAACCATCATTCAAATCATTATATGCAAATTGTAGAGTTTTAGAACAAGGACTAATTGAAATTACCTAATGGTCCTCATGAGCCAAGTAGTCGGATGTTTTAATTTCATCTACCATTGATTCCTCATCCGAAAAGCATGATTCCTCCATTGAGTCCATGAAGCTTTCAAATAATCTTTCAAGTTCATCGTCATCGTACATTGAGCTACTCCCCACGCTTTCAATATCATCATATTCTTCTTCCAGGGAGTTAGTTCTTTCATGCTCAACATCACTTTCTTCTTTCTCCTCATTCCTGTGGACACTTACACTTTCAACAAGATCATTAGTAGCATAGTGTAAATGTAAAGTGTCCCAAATATCCTTAGAATTTTCACAATTTTCAACAATAGCAAATGCATCATGATTCAAAGCATTTTTCAAAACATGCATAGCTTGAAAATTCAAGGAAAAAGATTTTTCATCAAAACCATAAACAACAACATTCCATAAACGAATGCTGATAGATTGTAAAAATACTTTCATTCTAGCACTCCAATTGTAGTGTCCTAATCACTATATGTCCTTAACCCTCTAAGTGCTCAAGATTATGGCAACCAGGAGCCTAGGAGAGGATCGAGTATTGATGTATGACTTATGGTATTTCTGCAGTTCCAGTTGGGAAAAGCAGGATCTCCCTAGTCAACGTGTGTGTGCAGAGTGTCAACTTAGGGATGAGATTACTTACCTGAAACCCTAGTTGTGATGAGCTATTTATAGGGTTTAGAGGAGGCTGATATGGGCCCTTTGGCCCTGTATCAGAGTTGTGCTGAACCAGGATTCTGTGAGATAATATCGGACGATTATGCTTCTAGAATCTGGATAGGATCAGCTGAAGATCTCATGTCTAGGCAGTTGCGAGAATCTAGGAGAGATTAGCGGAAGGGATAAGAAGCCTCGGCGAGCCTAAGCTTATCCACGAGCCGACGGTATGTCTCGGTCCTAGAGTCCCGAGCCTGATGGATTGGGGACCAATCGTAAGGCTCGGTTCCATCAAGTCCGAGCCTGGCCCTCTTGTATGCTCGGATCCCACGAGTCCGAGCGAAGGACTTTCATGACAGGTAAACCGAGCAAAATGCCCTTAGAGGAACCCTTTGGTGAGACTCGGGTCCGTATATGGTTGGTAGACCCTACAAGCCCCCCAGCTCGTAAGACTTGGAAAGTCTGTGGCAAGGTAACAAGTGGCTAGGGTTGACCTTTAGCATGTCTTGGTTCAGAAGTGTGTGACAACTGTTTCCAACCTTAACCATGTAGCCTGTTCGAGGTGACGTTTTAGGTTTTTTAGGTACGACACGTGCCCCGGGAAGTTGTGCCAAATCATTTCAAATTTCGAACTTTGAAAAAGTAACTCCAATAACTGCCACGTCTTTCCCTGTGGGTGGCTGAGCGGGTTAATGGGCCTTTGGCCCAACCAATGCATCGTGGAAGGAGGGAAGTTGAGGGGTTTTGAGGGGTATTTAAACCCTTTATTCATACCCTTCCACTACTTTACACTCATTTGCAATTTCATAAACCAGAAACCTTCTTCATTCTCTAACTTCAAACACATTTCTGTGCATCTACTTAACGCATTCACGATCAATCATCGCAATCAAACTCTTCCACAAAGATCAAGTAGCAACCAAAAACAGGTAATCTTTTCTTCCCTTCTGACTCAAACAACTACTTCTGGTTCTGTCATTTCTTCTTTTTGAGAGGGTTTTGCCTTTTCTGGGTTTTGCAGGGATTTGGGGTTTTAGTTCTAGGTTGGTAGTTAAAGGGTTTGGTATTAGGATTTCTCAATTATGAGGGGTTGGAGATACTAGAGGAAGTTTTACTGTGAACTCTGTGAGAGATGGCGAAGAGCCTTCCAGTGATTCTAGTTCCTCTGAGGACTCTGGGGATTATGAGGCTGAATCCGTTCCTTTAGAAATTGGTTATGACACTGCTAATACTGGTAATAAAACTGTAAATCCTCCTACCCCCCTTGTGGTGAAAGGATAAACAAGTCATTCGAGGTAGAACCTTTGACCACGAAGTATCCCACCGATCCCGCAGAGGAAAGTATGAGGCTATTAGCTTATAGGTTTGCCGAGCGTCGGGCTCAGGTTAGGACTAGCCCAGAGTGCTTTACAAGAGGGAAAGAGTTTTGGGGAAAACCTATGAGGGTGAGGGGAAAAGGTCCAAGGCTCGACCTTAGGTTTAGAATTAAAATACCTGTTATGAAAAATGCTAACGCCGAGCCTTTTACTTTTTCCCCAGATATGGTGGAGCGCAGGTGTGTGACCCATCCCGAAGAATTCCCTTTACCACCCAACCATGCGGAGTATGACGAAACTTTCGATCGAGAAGTACTCGAGACGAGGCCCTCTTTGCTTACGACGGATAGTTTAAACCATCTTCGACCTATTCTGAGCCCTCCGAACGTAAACGGGAATATCTCAGAACTTGCTTTGACGCATGTGAGCATAGACGATCGCATATGCTTCAAAGTGCCAGTAAACCAACAGTTTTTATACTTCTACGAGGAGATATCCACGAAGGTCGGAATTCGTGTGCCATTTTCCACCTTCGAGATAGAGGTCCTCAACCATCTAGGCATAGCCCCGAGTCAGTTGCATCCGAGCGGGTGGGCCTTTGCCAGAGCATTCCAGCAATTTTGCGATGCTGAGGGTCTGGTCGCGACGTTACGAGCCTTTTTTTGGATATATGCCCCTCAAGTAAACAAATTTGGCAACTCCAAAGGGCTCTGGGTGTCGCTGATGTTGGAAGTCAAGCTTTCCCAAGGACTTCAAGTGCAATCATTATATGGTTTTGATGATAACAAACTCAAACTTCTCAAGTTCATATCAAGTGCAATCACAAGCTCTTCATCATTCAAGTCCAAGCTTCAAGTTGAAGAATCAAGCAAATGAAGTTGAAGGCTCAAGCAAATAGAAGACCTTTTAACCCTTTCCCTTAGGACATCATGTAAGGTAATGAAGTCAAGGTTTATATTATGTTAAAAGGCCAATATAAGTTTTTCTAAAATATATTTTTCATATAAAAGGAGAAGAAAAAGAAGTATTGTGAAAATCAGTTTTTCTATCTTAGTTTTGGTGAAAATACTTGATGTTACAAAACTCTGAATATTTTTATGTATGCAAGAGAGAGTAATCGATTACTTGCCTAAGTTAATCGATTAACTTTGTTGCATCATAGAAAAATCAGAGAGGTTGTAATCGATTAAATGAATCTTGTTAATCAATTACTTTCTGTATGAGAGTAATCGATTATCTGACTCAAGTAATCCATTAAAATTGTTGCATCATATATTTTCCTGAGACAAAGTAATCGATTACATGCCTTGTAGTAATCGATTACATGATGTTGCATCATATAAAAATCAGAGGCTCTGTAATCGATTATTAGAATAGTGGTAATCGATTATATGTGTTGTATCATACATTAAACAGAAGTGAAGTAATCGATTACATGCATGTGATAATCGATTACTGGTTTTTCAAATGAATTTCAAAGTTTCTATTTCTAAAGGGATAATCGATTACCTACCTGAAGTAATCGATTACCTCAAGTTTTATTGAAAAACGTGTCAGAATCATTTTGATTTATTTCCTGATTTGTTTTTACTTAATTGATTCTGATTTATATTCAAAATTCGAATTTGATTTTATTTTTGAAAATATTCCTTTTTTGTTTTAAGAATCAAATCCTTGATTTATTTTCTAAATCTTTTTTATTTGGTTTTGATTTTGAAACTTAAATTATTTTATTTCCAAAATCGTTTTTGATTTGATTCTGATTCTATTTTCAAATTCAAAATTCAAATTTCAAATCTTTGGTTTTAATTCTTAAATCTTTTATTTTATTTTTTGATTTGATTTGATTTCAAAACTATCTCTATTTATTTTGTTTTGGAAAATCATTTCACACTTCCACATTTGAACAACTTCTGATAATCACGCTCTTCTTCTTCTTCTTCTTCTTATATTCTCTGGTTTTCACGCTCAATCTTTTTGAAGAAAAACTAAACCTTATTTTGGCCTTGTAACACTTTATATCGACTTCATTATCATAGAGCTTAATTGTTGTATCTGTGTTGCTTAGAACACATAATTGTTAGAGTGGCCTTTATTGTTGTATCAGCACTATTGAGAGTGCACTATAGGTCTTGTACCCGATCAATCATATCATAACCGTGTTGTAAAGGGGTGTGTAACCCTTAGTGACTAGGGAGTGACTCTCCTAGTGCGGACGTGTTGCGTTCGTGGTTGTAGGGTGAGGAACCCTTTGTGTGTGGGTAGTGCTAGACGAACGGTGGGTCACCTAGTAGTTAGGCTATCTGGAAATCTAGGAAAGGTTTTCCTAGTTGTGTATCGAGGTCCCTGGCGAAAGGAGGTTCCTAGTAGCTTGCGGGGTGCTCTGGTTGTACTCGGGGACGCGAGGCGTCTTGGTTTAGTGAAAAGCTCAAGCGAGTCGCTTGGGGACTGGAGTAGGTCGGGTTTGCCGAACCAGGATAAAATCACCAGTGCAATCTCTTCTATCCCTATCTCTTTTATATTCTGTTGTTATATTTATTTGTTGTGCATCATAACATCTATTTTCGTAATAATCTATTTTAAGCGAATTTAAAATAATAAGCGCGGTAACGGTTTTCGTTGTTCTTATTTAATTCGTATCCGCGCATATTAGTTTTTCATAATAGTATTAATATTATTCGCTTAAGCGCAATCGTTTTCATCAATATATTGTTTTCCGCTGCAAAATCTCTTTAAGTTTATTGAAAACAATTTAAATCGAATATTTTCCAATGTTTTCATAAACACCCAATTCACCCCCCCTTTTGGGTGACGGCTGCCAATCCTATCAATATTTCTAACAATTGTTATCAGAGCTTCGTGCTCTGGTAAAGGCCTAACAGCTTGAGTTAAAGATCCGTTGTAGATTGGCAGCGTTGGGATATTTTATTTGTTTTTAATATGGAGGGATTGTCATTCGATGAAGCACCATTTTTTGATGGAAATAATTTTCACTATTGGAGTGCGAGAATGAAAATATTTTTACAATCTATTAGTTTTCGTTTATGGAATGTCGTTTTACATGGTTTTGATGAAAAATCTTTTTCCTTGAATTTTCAAGCTATGCATGTTTTGAAAAATGCTTTGAACCATGATGCATTTGCTATTATTGAAAATTGTGAAAATTCTAAGGATATTTGGGACACTTTACATCTACACTATGCTACTAATGATCTTGTTGAAAGTGTAAGTGTCCACAGGAATGAGGAGAAAGGAAAAAGTGATGTGGAGCATAAAAGAACTAACTCCCTGGAAGAAGAATATGATGATATTGAAAGCATGGGGAGTAGCTCAATGTACGATGATGATGAACTTGAAAGATTATTTGAAAGCCTCATGGACTCATTGGAAGAATCAAGTTCTTCGGATGAGGAGCCGATGGAAAATGAAAATGAAATATTAAATTACACGGCTCATAAGGTAATTTCAATTAGTCCTTGTTCTAAATCTCTACAATTTGCATATAATGGTTTGCATGATAATTTGACATCTTTGGAAAATAAAAACTTGGACTCTTTACAAAAATTATCTCTAATTGAAAATGAGATTGATATTTTGAAAAATGGAGATATTTTTGATAAAGAGATATTTTTAGAAAATAGCTCCTCAAATATTTTTGAAAATTGCTTTGATATTGAAAAACAAGTTGAGGATGCACTCTTTGAATATAGTAACATCGAAAAATCCATTTGTTCAAATTCCTTGCTTGAATGTGAAATTAAAAATGATGTTGATATTCAAAAATCAAGCAAAGTGTTTGACAATGAAATTTTTCAATGTGAAGTTAAAAATTCCAAGTTTCATGAAAATAATTTTGAAAAAGTCATATCATCATCCAAACCCATTACATACAATTATTGTGGTTGTTTAGGACATATTTCTCATTTATGCTTTTATCGTAAAAATTTAAATATGAGAAATAATATGCAATGGGTTCCAAAGGCCTCTAAGGAACCTAAGACTAACCCCATAGGACCCAAGACGAAATGGGTACCAAAAGGTTCTTCTAGTGTTGTGAATGTGCAGGAAATTAAACCAAAGGAAGAACCAATTGGACAAGGAAAGGAGAAGTCTATGAAAGTTATGGGTAAATGGTCCAAAAACAAACAATATGGTCAAAAGAGAAAGATGTTCACAACCAAAGCTTCTAACGTGAAAAAAGGTGAAATCATAAGGTCAAGGACCTCAAGTAAGAAGCAATGGCATGAACCACGTGGAAGAGTAAAGGCGAAATTATCAAGGGTGGCACCTAAGAGGACAAGAAATAAATGGGTCGGTCAAAGGAGAATCAAGCCTACCAACAACAAAGCTTCACACAAGGAATATGGAAGAACCAACATGGTCAAAAATCAAAAAGTGAAGCAATGGGTAAAGGCGAGTACTTCTTTGGTCAACAAACCTAAGGTACCTACCTCTTATTCTTCTTATATCAATGATTATACAAAGGTATACTTGGACTATTCTAATTTTTATTCATACTAAGGCGGATCATGGGTGCTAATTTTTTTTTTAAAATAAAATATTTTTAATTATCATGATCACTCCTTGGTTGAATTAAATCATGTGTGCTTTACATCTTTTTTGAAAGTTCTTTTTAGCACATGATTATTTTTGGCATAGTCCTAGATACCTGTTACATATAGTGTGTTACATCATGTGAGGTTAAAATTTTTGTTGTTATCTCCTATCACATGATTACGCTTTATATGTAATGATATTGCATTGATATATGAGGACATGCTTGTATTTGTAAGGACATGTTTGGTACGACATGGACTTATAACATAAGCATGGTGATATTTCCTTTTATGATTAGCGCATATGTTTAAATTGTTCATTCATATTTTACCTTCATAATATCCTTGATATTAGTGAAGAGATGCAACTAATCCTTAAGGATCCAAGACTTTGGATACCAAAAGTATTATCTTAAGTAGTATTGCAGGTGATATTTCAAGCACAAGAGGATTCATGCACTATGAGATTAATCGAAAGAATACCAAAGAGGGTCATGAACATAATCAAGGGAAATGTGACATGATGGACACAAGTGGAGTTCGCTTCAATGTATTCAATAAGGACAAGAAACCTAAAGGAAGAACTTCACAAGTGCACGCACAAACATTATAACTTGAGAATGTGTCACAAACGATAAGTATCACCATTCTTATTTTATGTTACTTATCTCTGTGATACACATGTTTATCTTGATGCTGAAATGTTTTTGTGATTTATTCCTTCTTCGATATATTTGTACAATTTTTTTGAAGAATAAATTATTTTTTCAGCATACACCATATTCATGTGTTACTAACTCCTAAGGATCCAATTATCTTGGATACCAAGAGAAACGTGCTAATTAGTTTTGCAGGTATTCCTACAAGTATTAGTATGAAAAGTTCTGAATAAACTTATGGTCGTGGTTACAAATGAAAAAGAACTTGGAAATACATAAGTACTTGAAGGTGATATGGCAATATAAAAAAAAATCTCTTGGAATGGAAGTAGTGTGACACATTGATCAAGAGGAGACATCCTTCAAAATGCTACATGATGAAATTATCAACAGAAGGAACTCCAAAATTCTCAATCATCACTATAAGTATCACTGATATTTATTTATTTTAATCATTTTATGATGATTCTACTTATGATATGTGCTACATGATATTTTGTGCTTAATTGCATTGAATAATTATTTTCATGGCATATAGGTCTTCAAATTTTTGTGATGATAGTAAGCATACACATGTTTTAATGATGCATTTGATCTCCCTTTATATCTTGATTAGTTGAATCATTCTTTTAGAAAGGGGGAGAAAAACTTTTTCAAATTTGCATGAAAACATGTTTGCTACTTCACTCTATCTTGACATCATGCGTATTTTTAACTATGTATTGGGACAAAAAAAATTTTTCCCATAACTCCTTGTGCTGATGTAAAATAGGGGGAGTAAAGTATGTAAGAAATCTCCTTGTTATTATTAATGCTTCTACCCAGTGTTTCAGGGGGAGTTTAACATTTGGTTTATTTGATCAAAAGGGGAGAAATATTTTACAAAAGACATGGGCTTAATGAAGACAAAAGGGAAAGAGAACCAAATGTCGTCGACAAATCAAAAGGGATCATGTGATAACTCCCATGGAAAGAAAAGTGAGAAGTCAAGCTTACTCATGGGGAGAAGAATTCTGAGCTTCATAGCATATCTAATGGATAACAAAAGGGGGAGAAGAAAAATTCAAGCATAACAACAAGTGAAGAATTCTGAACCCACTTTTTGCTGTTGACAAAAGGGGGAGAAGAATTCCTGAATGACGCTGAATGATGCAAGGATGCGAAGCATTTAATTTGTTATATATCCTTTTTGTATCGTTGTTGTATTATTTGTGTTCTAGGGATAAGGATGTGTCTATTATATATACATTTTCTTGTATAACACTTGTGATGCAGATCATTCAGAGTACAGGTTTGTCATCATCAAAAAGGGGGAGTGTTGGAAGTCAAGCTTTCCCAAGGACTTCAAGTGCAATCATTATATGGTTTTGATGATAACAAACTCAAACTTCTCAAGTTCATATCAAGTGCAATCACAAGCTCTTCATCATTCAAGTCCAAGCTTCAAGTTGAAGAATCAAGCAAATGAAGTTGAAGGCTCAAGCAAATAGAAGACCTTTTAACCCTTTCCCTTAGGACATCATGTAAGGTAATGAAGGCAAGGTTTATATTATGTTAAAAGGCCAATATAAGTTTTTCTAAAATATATTTTTCATATAAAAGGAGAAGAAAAAGAAGTATTGTGAAAATCAGTTTTTCTATCTTAGTTTTGGTGAAAATACTTGATGTTACAAAACTCTGAATATTTTTATGTATGCAAGAGAGAGTAATCGATTACTTGCCTAAGTTAATCGATTAACTTTGTTGCATCATAGAAAAATCAGAGAGGTTGTAATCGATTAAATGAATCTTGTTAATCAATTACTTTCTGTATGAGAGTAATCGATTACCTGACTCAAGTAATCGATTAAAATTGTTGCATCATATATTTTCCTAAGACAAAGTAATCGATTACATGCCTTGTAGTAATCGATTAAATGATGTTGCATCATATAAAAATCAGAGGCTCTGTAATCGATTATTAGAATAGTGGTAATCGATTATATGTGTTGCATCATACATTAAACAGAAGTGAAGTAATCGATTACATGCATGTGATAATCGATTACTGGTTTTTCAAATGAATTTCAAAGTTTCTATTTTTAAAGGGATAATCGATTACCTCTCTGAAGTAATCGATTACCTCAAGTTTTATTGAAAAACGTGTCAGAATCATTTTGATTTATTTCCTTATTTGTTTTTACTTAATTGATTCTGATTTATTTTCAAAATTCGAATTTGATTTTATTTTTGAAAATATTCCTTTTTTGTTTTATGAATCAAATCCTTTATTTATTTTCTAAATCTTTTTTATTTGGTTTTGATTTTAAAACTTAAATTATTTTATTTCCAAAGTCGTTTTTGATTTGATTCTGATTCTATTTTCAAATTCAAAATTCAAATTTCAAATCTTTGGTTTTAATTCTTAAATCTTTTATTTTATTTTTTGATTTGATTTGATTTCAAAACTATCTCTATTTATTTTGTTTTGGAAAATCATTTCACACTTCCACATTTGAACAACTTCTGATAATCACGCTCTTTTTCTTCTTCTTCTTCTTATATTCTCTGGTTTTCACGCTCAATCTTTTTGAAGAAAAACTAAACCTTATTTTGGCCTTGTAACACTTTATATCGACTTCATTATCATAGAGCTTAATTGTTGTATCTGTGTTTCTTAGAACACATACTTGTTAGAGTGGCCTTTATTGTTGTATCAGCACTATTGAGAGTGCACTATAGGTCTTGTACCCGATCAATCATATCATAACCGTGTTGTAAAGGGGTGTGTAACCCTTAGTGACTAGGGAGTGAATCTCCTAGTGTGTACGTGCTGCGTTCGTGGTTGTAGGGTGAGGAACCCTTTGTGTGTGGGTAGTGCTAGACGAACGGTGGGTCACCTAGTAGTTAGGCTATCTGGAAATCTAGGAAAGGTTTTCCTAGTTGTGTATCGAGGTCCCTGGCGAAAGGAGGTTCCTAGTAGCTTGCGGGGCGCTCTGGTTGTACTCGGGGACGCGAGGCGTCTTGGTTTAGTGAAAAGCTCAAGCGAGTCGCTTGGGGACTGGAGTAGGCCGGGTTTGCCGAACCAGGATAAAATCACCGGTGCAATCTATTCTATCCCTATCTCTTTTATATTCTGTTGTTATATTTATTTGTTGTGCATCATAACATCTATTTTCGTAATAATCTATTTTAAGCGAATTTAAAATAATAAGCGCGGTAACGGTTTTCGTTGTTCTTATTTAATTCGTATCCGTGCATATTAGTTTTTCATAATAGTATTAATATTATTCTCTTAAGCGCAATCGTTTTCATCAATATATTGTTTTCCGCTGCAAAATCTCTTTAAGTTTATTGAAAACAATTTAAATCGAATATTTTCCAATGTTTTCATAAACACCCAATTCACCCCCCCTCTTGGGTGACGGCTGCCAATCCTATCAATATTTCTAATAGCTGAAGGCTCGGAAAGACCATGCCCTTTTTGCTAAGGTTACCGACTCTTGGAAATCCTTCAAACCTCGCTTCTTCAAGTATGAATATACAAGAACCGAGGTATGCTGGTTCATGAAACAAGTTGAAGATGGAGAAGAAGTTAAGGTCGTGCCTCAGTTCCCGCTAAGCTGGTCGGGCGATATTTATAATAGAGGAGCCTCCTTATACCAATTCGACTACAAAGTGGATTTGAGTAGGGTCGAGAGACGTGTATGTGATCGGGTTTGGGAATATCTCCAAGAAAAAGGCCAGATTGATACGAAACAAATACTTTTGAAGAGAACAAAGGCTGAAGTGAAGACCGAGCTGGGTATCCATTTTTTTTCTCGGTATAATACTGACATACTCTTTCTGTTGCAGAGAAAATGGTGAAAAAAGTATCAAAGGCCAAGAAGAGTGCTGCTGCCTCATCTAGGATGGCTCAACTAGCTGCGATGAAGGCAGGTTCTGGTTCATCGAGTAGGAGCCAGTCCTCCGCGCCAACACCAACTGACAGTCCAATCGTTACTCCCAGTGCTGCTCCTGACGAGGGGGTCTTGGCAGCCGAGGGCATTGAGCAAGTAGTTACGGGGCACCGTGTTGTCGAAGTTGCTGACGTTAACGTGGAGGCTCACCGAGTGCCGAAGGTACTCCCGAGCGTCCCCCCAAGAGGCCTCGGATGGACAAGGGAAAAGGGGTAGCTGGGGAGTGGCTTAACCTTAGTAAATCCCACAAAGGGATCCAAGGCTCTGAGGCAGGGAGGACATTGTTGCAAAAATAGTGTGGGCGAAGAAGACTCCTGATGGCTTCAATGCCACAGTCTTCCCCCCTGAAGATGCACAAGTGATAGATGCCTGGCCTGCATCGGTTTGGGAAAACAACTGTTCCGCCTTGGTAAAGAGTCTTCTAAGGAGTGCGAGCATTCTTCGCTACCTTGGTAAGCGTGGTGAGGATGTTTATGCTGGCGTGGCCACCGAAGGGAAGAAAAAACGACGAGCAGCTGACGCTCAGGAGGATTATTTAAACCTCCAGGTAGAAGCCTTTGAAAGAAGACTTCAAACATTGGCTGCAGAGAAGGAAGGGCTGCAAAAGGATAAGCAAGAGGCTGAAGATGCCAAGGCTAGAGCCGAGGCTGACAAGGAGAAGGCTGAGAAAACTCTTCAGGAGGCCAATGAGAGGATGAGGAGGGCCGAGGAGATCCTGAAGAAGGCCGAAGAGGATGCCACAGCTCTGCGGGAGGCTACAGAGAAGGCTCGGAAAGCCGAGGAGGATGCTGTAGTGGCTCGAGAGCAACTCAAGGATGCCAAGGATGAGGCCGCCGGACTCCGAGCATCTCTAGACAAAATGAGAGCGAAAGCTCTTAAGCACAGAAGGGCAGCCAGAGAGAATCTTTATAACTGGGATCATGTAGTTGAAGACTCTTTCCTCAATATCGTCGAGCAGCTTCGTATCCTGAATCCTGGCCTTATAACCAAAGGTGTTGACCCCAACTTCAGTGTTAAAGATGGTCGGATCGTGGGTGAGAACGGAGTCGAAATAGACATGGGTGGAAACGATCTGCCTGACCACTTTGCTGAAGAGTCCGAAGAAGACGGGGCCGAGGGTGAACAAGGAGAAGGCGACGAAGAAGAAGAGGATGATAAATTTGATCCTGAAAGTATAGTGTTGTCTGATATAGAGTAGATTTACCCTTTTGCTTTTCAACTTATGTATTTTCCCCATTAGATGGGCTTGGACCTTTTGCTGTAACCACTTTGAATATTTATAATATCCGTTATGACTTTTTGCTTCTCTCATATTATTCTTTTAGTTATGAATTCAAGTGTTAAGACCTCGGAACTCCGACACTCTAGCCAAGGTGGGTTCCTCTATCCGCGATGTATAAAATGATTTTATGCCAATCACGTTTGAATCGGGAATCTTTTAAAGTACTTGACGAGTTATAAGCTCTTGTTCGAGCTGTTTATAATCGTTCGCGTCATAAACGGTGGCTAATCGGTTATGAGGAAAAGCACGTAAATACAATGAATTCAGAAATAGAACTTTCATTTAACTGAAGCAGTAAATACAATGGGCTCGGAGTTCCACCGAGCGTACACCATTATCAAAAATAAACAAACCTATCACTTAGCAAAAGTAACAATGAAACTAAAAACAGAATTGAAATATGGAGGAAAAACTTTAGCTGAAATACGCTTTAAGCTTTGCCACATTCCAAGTGTTATTGATGAGAGCACCAGAGAGAGTTTCGAGTTTGTAGGCCCCTGTTCCCGTCTTGAAAGCTATTCGGTAGGGCCCTTCCCAGTTTTGAGCCAGTTTTCCGTATTTAGCGTTTTTCAGGCCAATGTCAGCTCTTCTTAGGATGAGGTCACCTACTTCGAATTCTCTGGGTACTACCAAGCGATTATACTCTTTTGCTTGCATTAGCTTGGCATGTCGTTCTCGCTCGGCAGCTAGATCTCTGACTTCATCAGATAGAATGAGGTCTTCACACAGTAAAGTGTTGTTGAGGGGGTTTGGTTGTTGTATGGTTCGAAATGAGGGGATGATCCTTTCCATCGGGATGACCGCGTCGCAGCCGTAGGTAAGCCGATAAGGAGTTTCCCCCGTCGAGGTTTGTATTGTGGTGCGGTATGACCAAAGTACTTCATGCAGATTATCCAACCAATTTCCCTTTGCACCAATAAGCCTCTTCTTAATTCCCTGGATGATGGTTCGATTCACTGATTCCACTTGTCCATTGGTCTAAGGATGCTCAATCGAGGAAAAATAGTGCTCGATGTTTAAAGCATTAACCAAATCTTGGAACGCTTTTGCTGCGAACTGAGTTCCGTTGTCAGTCACCAGAACTTGTGGAACTCCAAACCGAGCTATGACCTGCCTTTCAAAAAACTTCTGAACTTTGGCAGACGAGATAGTTGCTAGAGGCTCGGCTTCTACCATTTTGGTAAAGTAATCTATGGCAACTACCACCCATTTCAGCTGTCCTGGTGCGGTGGGGAACTGGCCAATCAAATCTATTCCCCATTGATAGAAACGATAGGGAGATGAAAGTGAGTGGAGTTCCTCGGCCGGCTTCTGGTACACATCGCTATGGAATTGACACTTTCCGCATCTTTTCACATGATTAATTGCATCTTGCTGAAGGGTCGGCCAGTAATATCCTGCCCTTAGAATCTTTTTGGCCAATGATTTACCCCCAACATGTTGGCTTCCGGTTCCTCCGTGAACCTCTTCAAGTGTTTGTTTTGCTTCAGTGGGATCCAAACATCTGAGCATAGGGCCACTGACCCCTCGGCGAAACAAAATTCCTTCAACCAGAGCAAATTGCGACGCTTTCCTGATGAGCTTCTTAGCCTCGGTTGGATCAGTAGGCAAAGTTCCTTGTTCTAAGTAACTCATGATCGGAGCAGTCCAATTTGGATCCACCGAAACGGAGAGGACAACTCTAGGTCCGTGCACCGTTTCCTGGATCAATGTCTTGTTATTTTCGGGGCCTTTTGTTGAAGCAAGTTTTGAAAGAATGTCTGCTCGGCCATTGCTTTCCCTTGGAATATGACAGAATTCAACTTTGGCAAACTCTGAAGACAAGAACTTCACCTTCTCAAGATACTTTTGGAGGATGGGTTCTTTGGCTTGATAATCTCCTTTGACTTGAGAGACCACCAGCTGAGAATCACTGAAAATCTTGACTTCTCGGGCCCCTACCTCCTTTTCCATCCTGAGACCAGCCATTACAGCTTCGTATTCTACCTGATTGTTTGAAGTAGGAAATTCAAACTTCAAAGAATACTCAAGGGTAACACCATCGGAGCTTTCCAGGATTATACCAGCACCTGCCCCTAGCTTGTTGCTCGATCCATCAACGTAAATGCTCCAGTCCAAGTTTGAGCTCGTCAGTGGCTTAGTAAACTCGGTGAGGAAATCAGCTAGAACCTGAGACTTCATTGCCTTCCTTGGTTCGAAAGTGATGTCGAACTCAGAAAGTTCAATGGCCCAAGTTACCATTCTTCTTGCTAAGTTGGGTTTCTGGAGAATCTGGCAGATAGGTTGAGTTGTTCTGACCTTAATGTGATGACTCTGGAAGTACTGACGCAGTCTTCTGGCCGTGATGACCAAACAGAAAGCCAATTTTTCCACCTTTTGGTATCTCAGTTATGGTCCTTGAAGCGCTCGGCTAACAAAGTAAACGGGGGATTCCTTGCCTGATTCTTCTCGAACTAAAACTGAAATGACAACTGAATCACCCACTAACAAGTATAGGAATAGAGTCTCTCCAATTACAGGGCTAGATAGGATGGGGGGGATGCCAGATATTGCTTAAGGTCAGTGAAGGCCTTTTCGCATGCATCGTTCCACTCAAACGCCTTCTCTTTTTCCTTTCGCAACAATTGGTACCATGGTAGGGCCTTCCGAGCTGATTGGGATAAGAATCTGGAAAGAGCTGCTACCCGACCTGCCAATTGCTGTACACCCTTAATGTCAGATGGGCTCTTCATCTCGAGGATAGCTCGGCATTTTTTAGGGTTCGCTTCGATTCCTCGTTCAGTGAGCATAAATCCGAGGAATGATCCAGCGGGAACCCCAAAGGTGCATTTTTCAGGATTCAGCCTCATATCGTACTGCCGAATTCTGTCAAGAATGATCTTCAAGTCCTTGGCATGGTCTTCTTCCTTCAAACTCTTGACAATCATGTCATCGATGTACACTTCCATTCTGGGCTCGATAAGTGGGCCGAACACTTTATTCATCATTCGCTGGTAAGTTTCCCCAGCGTTCTTGAGTCCGAAGGGCATGACATTATAACAGTATGTAGCGTTTTCAGTAACGAAGGAAGTTTTCACCTGATCCAGAGGATACATCGGAATCTGATTGTAGCCAGAATAAGCGTCCATGAAGGATAGTCTCTGGTATCCTGCCGAGCTGTCTACTAATTTGTCTATGCAAGGAAGTGGATATTGTTCTTTGGGGCAGACCTTGTTCAGGTCTGTATAATCCACGCACATTCTCCACTTTCCATTAGATTTTTTGACCAGTACGGGATTAGCCAGCCAATCGGTGTATACCACTTCCCTGATGAACCCTGCTTCAAGCAGCTCGGCAACCTTTTCCTCTGTGGCTTGAGCTTTTTCGGTTCCGACCCGCCTCTTCTTCTGGCAAACTGGTTTAGCGCCAGGATAGACACTTAATTTGTGGGAGATGAAATTCGGGTCAATGCCTGGCATGTCTGCCGAGGTCCAGGCGAATAGATCTTTGTTCTCAATGAGCAGTTCTGTCAACTCTTTCTCAACTTCCTCGGCAAGACCAACACCAATCTTGACACAGCGGGATGGATCGGAGCCTAAGATTATCTTCTTGAAATCCCCCTAAGGGTTGGTCTGGTTTCGTCATCCTCCCTTACATCAAGATCTGCCAGGTTAACACTTCCCTTATTTAGTGGCTCTTGCATAATTTTTTCATCTTCGATCTTCAGTTTACCCAGGCTGATATTGTAACACTTCCGAGCCAGCTCTTGTTCAGAACGCACCGTGACCACCTTGTCGTTAGACCCTGGAAATTTCATAGCTAGGTGGACAGTTGAAACAACGGCGCCAAAAGACTGGAGTGCAGTATGACCGAGGATGGCGTTGTATGCCGACGGAGCCTGGACGACCAGAAACTTTACTATCTCTATTCGAGCAGATGGTTGTTCCCCCAGGGTGACTGGGAGGTGGATATGGCCTAGGGGAACAATCGAATGGCCCGTAAAGCCAATCAAATTTCCTTCGAATGGAGTTAGATTAGACCTTTTCAGCTTCAGGGCTTCAAACAAATCCAAGTACATAATATCTGCTGAGCTTCCCTGATCAACAAGAATCCTCTTCACTTCATAATTACCAAGCAGAGCCGTAACTACCATGGGATCATTGTGGTCTCGGATTATGTCAGCGAAGTCCTCGTCACTGAAGCTGATGACGATATTCTTCTTTTTAGGCTTTTGAATTGGTCGGCTAACAACAGAAAGAATTTCACCCACGTACTTCTTTCGGTCACCTCTTTTCTCCCCTCCACCTGCGAATCCTCCAGCAATGGTGTTGATCAAAAAACCCTCTCAACCCTTATCCTGTTCGGACAGTAGGGTAGAAGCTCCCCCCGCAGGTGGCGAGGGGCTCCTATTTCTTTGTTTCTGATCGGGTTTGGGTGGGGACTGGCTTTTTCTCCTAGTACGCTTCCGCATTGCTTCGCCAATGTACTGTTGGAGTTTTCCGTCCCTCACCATTTCTTCAATCAAGTCTTTTAACATGGTGCACTGGTCAGTGGTGTGTTCCCATCCACCATGATGGTCACAATACTTGGTCTTATCTTTCTGAGCAACTTTGCTCAAAGCTGGAGGCCTAGTAATATTGCGCATCTCGGTGGCATAGTCTTGCGAAGAATTTGACTCCTTGGTACTGTAAGCTGAGTATACTCGTCATATTTGCCTTTTGGAGGCAGTTTTTCTCCTCTTTTTCTCTCTCTTTTATCCTTCCTCCCTCTACCATCTCGAAACCGATCGTTTTGCCGAGGACGTTGCTCTTGACTCTCTTCCTTACCACGCGCCACAGTACTGATTCTGTTAAACTCTTCCAAATTTACAAACTTCCTGGACCTTTCCCTGAGCTCGGCCATATCCTTAGGTGGTTCTCCTATCAAAGAATCCTTAAAATCTCCGTCTCGTAACCCTTGAGTAAGCAAGAGAACAGATACTCCAGATTGTAAACCCGATATGCCACTAGCCTCTTGTTGATACCGAGCTAAATAGTGTCGTAGAGACTCGTCTGGTCTCTGTGCAACTCCACCTAATGAATGATCGGATTTTGGTTGTGACATACTGGCAGTGTACCTATTCAAGAACGTTCTTCTGAGTTCAGCCCAAGAGTGAATTGAATTTGTAGGTAGGGAGTTGAACCACCGTAAGGGCGCCGAGCCCAAAGTCATTGAGAAAGCGAGGCATTTCATGAAGTCCCCTCCTTCATAAAACATCATGGAGGATTCGTAAGCCGCAATATGGTCCATCGGATCGGTTGTCCCGGTATAGCGAGGAATATTTTGATGTCCTACATAAGTTTGCGGGGTTTGGTATGCCATGATCTCTGCTGTGAAAGGATGGCCAAGTTGAGGTTCCCCGGTAATACGCTCGGGAACCACGCTCGGGTTGAAAGGTGGAGGAGGAGGAAGGTTGCTTAGGTTGCCGGAAGCCACGCGAGGGCTTTGCTCGGTTGTTCTTTCCAAGCTCTGTTGCTGAAGAGCAGCAATAGCCTGATTCCGTCTCTCGATCAAGGAAGTCTGAGTTCTTAAAATTTCCATGATTGACTCTTCTCGCCTTCGAGCCGAAGAGGTAGTCATGTAAGACCTGCCCTCAGTTTCAGTGGAACGTGGTCCACCTTGAAGCGTTCCAAACTGGCCCCTCGTGAAGTGAGGTACTTCTCTTTGGGATCTATCGGCTCAGGAATGATCATGACGAGCGGAACGTTCTACTCGACGAGCCTCATCAGTTCATGATCCAGAAGGGGCCCTCCGAGATACGTGTGGTCCAGAATCTGCAGTATCATGCCACTCTGAAACATGACCATCAGGAACAGTGTGAGAGTTAGATCGTCCTCCGCCGCATTCAATAAGGGGAGGGACATTAGCATGTGCCTGAAGGGGATTTTCAGGAGGAACTGGAGGGGGAGGGTTAACAGGAGGAGCCTGATTGCCTTCTTGGGGCCCTCCCGGAGCGATCCTATCCCTAATATTTCCTCTTCCGTTTTTGGGTGGCCTCCCACGGAGGCGACGACGAAGATCTCCTTCATTAACGTTGTTGTTTGCCATGAAAACAGTGGATGTGGGAATATTAGTTATTCGTCCCCACAGACGGCGCCAAATGTAGTGTCCTAATCACTATATGTCCTTAACCCTCTAAGTGCTCAAGATTATGGCAACTAGGAGCCCAGGAGAGGATCGAGTATTGATGTATGACTTATGGTATTTCTGCAGTTCTAGTTGGGAGAAGCAGGATCTCCCTAGTTAACGTGTGTGCAGAGTGTCAACTTAGGGATGAGATTACTTACCTGAAACCCTAGCTGTGATGAGCTATTTATAGGGTTTGGAGGAGGCTGATATGGGCCCTTTGGGCCCTGTATCAGAGTTGTGCTGAACCAGGATTCTATGAGATAATATCGGACGATTATGATTCTAGAATCTGGATAGGATCAGCTGAAGATCTCATGTCTAGGCTGTTGCGAGAATCTAGGAGAGATTTGCGGAAGGGATAAAAAGCCTCGGCGAGCCTAAGCTTATCCACGAGCCGACGGTATGTCTCGGTCCTAGAGTCCCGAGCCTGATGGATTGGGGACCGATCGTAAGGCTCGGTTCCATCAAGTTCGAGCCTGGCCCTCTCGTATGCTCGGATCCCACGAGTCCGAGTGAAGGACTTTCATGACAGGTAAACCGAGCAAAATGCCCTTAGAGGAACCCTTTGGTGAGACTCGGGTCCGTATATGGTTGGCAGGCCCTACACCAATAGTGAAAATTATTTCCATCAAAAAATGGTGCATCATCGAATGTAACACCCTCCATACTAAAAAAAATAAAAATATCCCAATAGCTGCCAATTTACAAAGGATCTTTACCTCAGACTGTTAGGCCTTTATCAGAGCAAGAAGCTCTGATACCAATTGTTAGGATTAGCAGCCGACTCCCAAGAGGGGGGTGAATTGGGTGTTTATGAAATCATTGAAAATATTGGTTTCAAATCGTTTTCAACAAACTTAAAGAGATTTGCAGCGAAAAATAATATAATGTTGAAAATCAATTGCGTGGAAGCGAATAATATTAATACTATTATGAAAACTAATATGCGCGGATACGAATTAAAATAAGAACAACGAAAACCGTTACCGCGCTTATTATTTTAAATTCACTTAAAATAGATTATTACGAAAATAGATGTTATGATGCACAACAAATAAATATAACAACAAGATATAAAAGAGATAGGTATAGAAGAGATTGCACTAGAGATTTTATCCTGCTTCGGCAACATAGCCTACATCCAGTCCCCAAGCGACCCGCTTGAGCTTTTCTATCAATAATCCAAAGACGCCCCCGCGTCCCCGAATACAACCAGAGCACCCCACAAGCTACTAGGAACCTCCTTTCGCTAGAGACCTCAACAATAACAACTAGGAAGACCCTTCCTAGATTTTCCAGATAGCCTAACTACTAGGTGCCCCACCGTTCATCTAGCACTACCCAACACACAAGGGTTCTTCACCCTACTAACACGAACGCCGCACGTTCGAACTAGGAGATTCACTCCCTAGTCTCTAAGGGTCACACACCCCTTTACAACACTGGTTACGATGATTGGGTACAACTAACAATATGCACTCTAAATAGTGCGGATACAACAAGATAGCTCACTAACAACATTGTGTTCTAAATAACACAGATACAACAATAACGCACTATGGCAATGAAGTCTAGATAAGTAGTTACAAGGCCAACACAAGGTTTAGTTTTTCTACAAAAATGTATGAACGTGAAAACCAGAGAAGAATGGAGAAGAAGAGAAAAATAGAACGTGATGATCAGAATCCTTCTTTTTTTTGAATGTTGGAGTGATTCATTTATTTAAAAGAGAAAATCTGATTTTGAAAAGAGATAAGATAAAATAATATTTAAAATCAAAATCAAATAAAAGATTTAAAACAACAAATTAAAATCAATTTGAAAATCAAAATAAGATAAAATACGATTTTGTAATAAGTTTTAAAATCAAAAGCAAATCAAAAAGATTTAAGAAATAAAACAAAGATTTGATTCTTAAAACAAATAAGGAATGATTTCAAAAATAAAATCAATTTCGAATTTTAGAAATAAATCAGAATCAATCAGTTAAAACAAATCGGGAAATAAATCAAAATGATTCTTACACGTTTTTCAATAAAACTTGAGGTAATCGATTACTCCAAGAAGATAATCGATTATCTCTTTAAAAATAGAAACTTTGAAATTCTTTTGAAAAACCAGTAATCGATTACAACATAGAATTTAATTGATTACTTCACTTCTGTTTAATGTATGATGCAACTCATATAATCGATTACCACTAGCCACTAGTCTAATAATCGATTACAGAGCCTCTGATATTTATATGATGCAACATCATGTAATCGATTACACCAAGGCAGTAATCGATTACTTTGCCTCTGATCAATGTATGATGCAACATGGATAATCGATTACTTGAACCAGGTAATCAATTACTCTTGTTCAAAAAGTAATGGATTAGCCAAGTTCACATAATCGATTACACACACTCTGGTTTTTCTGTGATGCAACAAAGTTAATCGATTACTTTAAGCAGGTAATCGATTACTCCTTCTTGCACTTGTAAAATTAGATTTCCATAACAAAAAAATATCCAGAGTTTTGTTTCATCAAGCATTTTTCTAAGAAACTAAGTTAGAAAAACTGATTTTCACAAAACTTCTTTTCTTCTCCTTTTATATGAAAAACATATTTAGAAAAACTTATATTGGCCTTTTAACATAATATAAACCTTGACTTCATTACCTTACATGATGTCCTAAGTGAAAGGGCTAAAAGGTCTTCTATTTGCTTGATATTTGCTAGAGCCTTCAACTTCATTTGCTTGAGTCTTCAACTTGAAGCTTGGACTTGAAGGATGAAGACCTTGTGATTTCACTTGATAAGAGCTTGAGAATCTTGAGTTTGTTATCATCAAAACCATATAATGATTGCACTTGAAGTCCTTGGGAAAGCTTGACTTCCAACATGTTGATGATGATCTTGATGATGGGTGCTCTTGGTTCTTGGTAGAGAGTGGGAGATGTTAAGTGTTGAGGGTGCAGAAGCCCTTGGCTCATGAGAGAAATGAGAGGATGAAGAAGTGATGAAGAAGAAGTGAATGAGGTGTATGGTGTTTGTTTATGAAGATGGGTAGCCCTTGGTGGAGATGGGTGGTTCGTGTGGTGACTTTGGGTGGTGATGGAAGTGGAGTTGTTGATGGTGCTCTTGGAGCTCTTAAGAGAGGAAGAGAAGAAATGAAGAAGAAGAGTGAATGGAAGGAATGTTTGTTGTTGCTCTTGTTTTATTTTTATGAAGGGAAAGGAATGAGTGGTTGTGGTGAATGGCTTCCCTAAGAAGTTTGGCAACATGTGGTTGTGAGTGAGTGGCTTCCTCAAGAAACCTCCTATGTGTGGTCCTCATAAATCTATTTTTTTTTCATGCCAGACCTTGAGGTAATCGATTACCTTCAAAAGTAATTGATTACTTCATGAATTTTGTTTTTATTTTTCCATCCAGAATGAAGGTAATTGATTACCTTCAACAGTAATCTATTACTTCGCCTAATTTTCATCCTTTGCATTTCAAAATGCCATATCTTCTTCGTTAACCGTCAGATCTTTCTCAAATTTGAAAGCAAGTCTTCTAAGATCCTTATCTTCACATCGAACGGTGGAATTTGTATTTAAACTTGTAAATCTTTTATATCTAATTTTCTAATATAGGATGTTTATAACACCAAAAACACCTTTTATAACGCTCTTTTGATCATCTTCAAATCTCCTATCCATGTCAATACTTCTTAAATCCTTTATGGCACTCAAAGGAATCCTAATTAATCATCTTAAACCTCCTTTAGCATTATTATTCTTTGAGGGTGATGAGTGAAGTGTTGTTGGTGTGTTTTGCTTTGTTCTTGTTTATTTACACATGTGTTTGAAACATGTGGCTCACATGGAAAGCTTCCTTAAGAAGCTTGGTGAATGAGTGATTGAGAAGAGAAGCTTCCTCAAGAAGCTTCATTTGGGTGGTCTTTATTTCCTTTATTTTTTTGTTTGTACGACTGGTAATCGATTACCACACCAGGTAATCGATTACATCCTTAAATTCCTAAATATTGAACTCCTCACATAATCTATGTAATCGATCATCTCACTCAAGGTAATCGATTATCCCCTTTAATTCAAATCTAGGGCTTTTTCACAAAATGATAGTAATCGATTACATCCCCTAAGGTAATCAATTACCTAACTTGATTTTTACATATTGATGGTTTCTAACTCTAAGACATCCCTCTTAACTCCTACATATACTTTGGCCATGATTAACTCCCTTTGATGGTTTCTAACTCGTTCGACTATAAGGTTATGTTGTTTCCAATGACCCAAAAAGGGAATTTTTATTTTTTCCATTTCTTATATGCAACTCAAGTCCATATTAACTAAATTATATCTTTATTCAACTATAAAGATTTTCAATCCTAAAAGAGAGTGTGACACCTTTTACGGTATCAGAGCATAATGGTCCTGATTCTTGATCCTCAATAGCATGATCTGCCAGAAGGTCATCCATATGATTAAAGTTTCTTTGCTATTTGATTTATTTCATATAGCTTAAGTTCTGTTAATGCTTTGTCTAGGGCAGAACTAGTTAGCATTCAATAGTTTAGACAGACCTCTAATGACCCAAGTCCATAGTGTAGGTCTACTATGGCAGCACGCTATAGAAACCATACGAACGATATGCTGGAAAGGATCACTGTAGTGTTGGAAAACATGCAGCAAAATCAGCATCAGTATCAGCAACAGCAACAACAGCCAGTTGATCCACCTCCGGTGAATGTAGCAGCTGTTGAGGCTAAGACTTTGTCTGATTTCAGGAGCTGTAATCCCTCAAAGTTTGCTGGTGGGTTCAAGCCTGAAGAAGCTAATAAGTGGATCTTGGAGATGGACAAGATCTTTAGAACCTTGGAATGTTCTGATGTTCAGAAGATAACTTATGTTGTTTTCATGATGGAAGGAGAAGCTGAGCACTGGTGGAATCATACTACCCAGTTATTGGCTCATGAGGGGAGAGACTTAACTTGGGCAATATTCATGGAGAAATTCTTGAACAAGTTTAAGGAGAAAGAAAGAAGTCGAGTTTTTGCAACTTAAGCAAGGCAGCATGAGTATCGGTGAATATGTTGCAAGATTTGAAGAACTGATGAAGTATTCTCCTTATTATCAGATGAACCCTGATGAAAGGAGTAAATGTATTGAGTTTGAAGGAAGACTAAGACCTGAGCTGAAGTCGGTGTTCAGTTATCAAAAGATTCAGAGTTTTCCCATGTTGGTAGACATGTGTAGAATGTATAAGGATGATAAGAAGGCTGAGACTCTGCAGTTTGTGGAAGGAAAGAAGGATCAATCGGGGTATGGACCACATAGGAGAAAGGGGCATGATGATCGTCACAAGGGTCCCTATTCCCATAAGAATCAAGGAAAGGGTAAGACAGTGTATGGTGGCAGAAACAGTTCTTACAATAATGCTCCTTATTGTGAGAAATGAAACGTCATCATTTTGGGAAGTTTTGTTGGACCAACAATGGGCGCTACAAATGCGGGAAAACCTGGTCATTTTTCTCGTGATTGCAAGGAACCGCGGAGGAACAACCCAAGAGAATCTGCTGAGAAGCCGGTGATACAAGGACGGGTTTTCACCCTTAATGGTGTTGAAGCTAATCAGACTCCAGGACTCGTGCAAGGTAATTATTTGCTTAATGACCAACCTTGTAAGATTTTATTCGATTCAGGAGCCAATCATTCATTCATTTCTTTTGAATGTGTGAATCGTTTAAAGTTACCTATGTCTAGGTCACCCTATTATCTTAGGGTAGAAACCCCTACTAATTCTCCTGTGATCGCTTCGAAGATTTGCTTTAATTGTAGAGTTAAGGTGCTAGACCGAGTGTCTCGGATAGATTTGATTTGCCTACCTTTGTCCCAATTGGATGTGATACTGGGCATGGATTGGATGGTTAGCAACCATGTGGTTATTGACTGTGATAAGAAGACAATCCTATAGAAGCACCCAACTCCAGAAAAGTATCTTTGTTTATTCTCCGCTGTTGGACCAGAGGAAGAAGAAAAGTCTGTAGAGGAAATTCCGGTTGTTCAGAATTTTCCTGAAGTATTCCCTGAGGAGATTCCGGGATTACCACCCAAAAGGGAAATTGAGTTCGGAATTGAGTTGATTCCCAGAGCTGGTCCCATTTCTATTACTCCTTATAGAATGGCACCACCCAAAATGGTCGAATTGAAGAAGCATGTAGAGGAGTTACTACAGAAGCAACTTATTAGACCAAGTGTATCACCCTGGGGAGCACCAGTTTTGTTTGTTAAGAAGAAAGACAGAAGCTTGAGAATGTGTGTAGATTACAGACAATTGAATAAGGTGACAATAAAGAACAGGTATCTTTTGCCAAGGATTGATGATCTCATGGATCAGGTCAGAGGAGCTTCAGTGTTTTCCAAGATAGATCTGAGATCTGGGTATTATCAGATCAGGATTAACGAAGAAGATGTCCCTAAGACTGCATTTCGATCTCGATACGGACATTATGAGTATGTTGTAATGACGTTCGGATTGACTAATGCACCAGCTGTTTTCATGGATTACATGAACCGGATTTTTAGACCATATCTGGATTCATTCGTGGTGGTATTCATTGATGATATCCTGATATATTCTAAGAATTTGGAGGAGCATGCTGAACATCTCCGGATAGTGTTGAAGATCTTAAAGGAGAAACAGCTCTATGCGAAACTCTCCAAATGTGAGTTTTGGCTGAGGGAAGTTAAGTTTTTGGGGCATGTAATTTCAGAAGAAGGTATCGCAGTAGACCCAGCCAAAGTTGATTCAGATCTTCAGTGGGTTCAGCCTAAGTCAGTCACTGAGGTCCGAAGTTTCTTGGGACTGGCTGGTTATTATAGGAGGTTTATTGAAGGATTCTCCAAAATCGCACTACCTCTTACAAAGTTGACTCGGAAAGATCAACCATTCATATGGGATGAGAAGTGCGAGAAAAGTTTTCAGATGTAGAAGGAAAGATTAACATCCTCGCCAGTGTTAATCTTACCTGACCCTCGCAAGGAGTATGAGGTGTATTGTTATGCATCGAAACAAGGACTCAGACGTGTATCGATGCAAGAGGGAAAGTTTGTGGCGTATGCATCTCGTCAATTGAAAATTCACGAGGTGAATTACCCCACCCATGATTTGGAGCTTTATGCAATAGTATTTGCTCTGAAGATCTGGAGGCATCATCTCTATGGCACTATATTCAGAGTATTTAGTGACCATAAGAGTTTGAGTATCTGTTTGATCAAAAGGAATTGAATATGAGGCAGCGTCGGTGGATGGAGTTTTTGAAAGATTATGACTTTGAGCTTCGTTACCACCCTGGTAAGGCCAATGTTGTGGCAGATGCTTTGAGTCGGAAAGCGATTCATGTAAGCTCGATGATGATTAAAGAAGCAGCTTTGACTAAAGAGTTTCGGGATTTAAGTTTGGTAATGCAAGTTGAACCAAACCATATTAGAATGGGTATGTTGCAAATTTCTAACGAATTCTTGGCTCGAATTCGAGAATTGCAACGAGAGGATGAAGAGCTAAAGGAGAAAAGAGAATTGATGATAGGGGGAAAGGAGCCACATTTCTTAGAAGGATCGGATGGAATTCTTCGTTTTAAAACGAGAATTTGCATACCCAAGAATCCGGAAGTTAGGAGATTAATCTTGGATGAAGCACATAAGAGTCAGATGAGTATCCATCCAGGATCAACTAAAATGTATCGGGATTTGAAGAGCATGTTCTGGTGGTCGGGTCTCAAGAAGGACATGGCAGATTATGTAGCTTCTTGTATATTCTGTCAGAAGGTTAAGATAGAACACCAGAAGCCTGGAGGAAAATTGCAACCCTTGGATATCCCGCAATGGAAATGGGATAGTATTTCTATGGATTTTGTAATAGGATTGCCAAGGACAGTTACAAACCATGATGCAATCTGGGTAATTGTGGATCGTTTGACTAAGTCGGCGCATTTCATTCCGGTGAATATACGCTATTCTTTGGAAAAGCTTACCCAGCTTTACATCAAGGAAGTGGTACGATTGCATGGGGTACCTTCCAGTATTATTTCCGATCGCGATCCGAGGTTCATGTCAAGGTTTTGGTCGAGTCTAGATCAAGCTTTGGGGACAAGGTTGAAGATGAGTTCGGCTTACCATCCTCAGACCGATGGGCAGACAGAAAGGACCCTCCAAACATTGGAAGATATTCTACGAGCTTGTGCACTGGAGGAACCAGGAAGTTGGGATCAGTTTTTGCCACTCGCTGAATTCACATACAATAATGGATATCATACAAGTATCGGAATGGCACCGTTCGAGGCATTGTATGGGAGGAAGTGCCAAACCCCGCTATGTTGGTTCCAAGTGGGGGAGAATCTGCATCTTGGCCCTGATGTAGTACAGCAGACGACTGAAAAGATTCAGATGATTCAAGGGAAAATCAAGACTGCTCTGAGTCGCCAGAAAAGTTATGCCGACCAGAGAAGAAGACCTTTAGAGTTTGCAGAAGGCGACCATGTGTTCCTTAGGATTGTACCGATGAAGGGAGTGAGTAGAGCTTTGAAACCTCAAAAGCTTTCACCATAGTTTATAGGACTCTACCAAATCCTTAAACGGGTAGGCCCTGTAGCTTACCAAATAGCTTTACTCCCATCCCTAGCTAATTTGCACAATGTTTTCCATGTTTCCCAATTGAAAAAGTATGTGCACGGTCCAACCACAATCCTTCAGATTCGCCCTGATGACCTAACCCTACGAGAAAACCTAACCTTTAAGGCTGGCCCAGTTAGAATTGAAGATAGAAGGATAAAGAAGCTTAAAGGAAAGGAAATTCAGCTAGTCAAATTTGTGTGGCAAAGCGGAGATGTGTATGAAGCGATTTGGGAATTAGAAGATAAGATACGTAAGGATTATCCTGAGTTGTTTATGTAGGTTGAATTTCGGGGACGAAATTCTTGTTAAGTGGGGGAGTAGTGTAACACCCCAAATTTTCATTCCCTGATGTAATAAAATTATAATCATGAAAGTTATTCAAAATTATTTTCTTAAATTATAAATATTTCTTTTATTATTAATTTGGATTAATTATGTGGTTATGTGTGTGCTTGTGTTATGTAAAAGTTAGTAAAATATTCTAATAAGTAATAATATGTAAAAATAGGGTTTTTTCATATTAGTCCCTGATTTAGGACCTAGAAGCAATATTAGAAAGGTTTTGGAGGGAAGGGAATTAAAATAATTATTTTTCAAATTTTAGTCGAAAGACTCGAGTCTTTGGGGAAAGACTCGAGTATTCTGGACAATTCAGCACTCGTTAGTGCGTTTGATGAGTCAACACACAACGATTCTCTTTCGTTGATATGAAAACACTTCAAGGACACATTAATGATCTTCGTGTCGAGCTGCATGATCAATGGAAACAAGTATTTAAGCCAATTATTGAAGGAAATCGACCATTTTGGTCGAATTGCTCTGGAGATATCAACTTAGGGTTCCTGATTTCGTCTCTTCCGTTCTCATCCATTTCTGAGTGTTGATTCGAGAGTTATACACCATTGTAAAGCTCACATCACGAGCTTTACAAAGATACAAAAATCGTGAGTTGAGGTTTCGTGAGGAAGGAGAATCGAAGCTTGAAAGAGAGGTGTTCTTTGCTGTCAAACTCTGAAACTGATGTCTGGAGCTTACTTCGAGCTCGGATTTTGGTAAGTTTATGAGTCCTACAACCCTCAAATTCATTCCTACCTTTAGTCTATGTTGCAGAGAATAGTTCCTAACCAATTTCCCCAATTATTAAACTAATTTTGCATGTTAAAATCTCTGCAAACATGTTTAGAGATAACCTGAAACATGTTTAGAGATAACCTGAAAATCTCTGATCTTTGGACCCTGTTCGAATATGGCTGGATGCAAAGGGTTTTGTGGGTTTAGTGCTTCCAGTCAATTTCTCTTCAATTTCCTTGTTGATTCACGGCCTAGAGGTAAGGGTGAAGCTATACATTCACTAGAATAAGTTTAATTTGTTAAATTTTAAGTGTAGAGTCATCATGAGACTCTATGGGCTTAGATTGAATTAGGTTTATGGCTTAGAGGCCACTCTGAGTTTAAAAGTTGTTTGGAGCAAGTTCTATATGTTGCATGCAAGTTGTACCAAAGTTTTTTTCATGCTAAAAATGTTTAGAATTGAATTTGGTATTGTAGGGTTAACCAATGGGACACTACAGGTATGTTGAGTTGTTGAAAATGTGATTTTATGCTAATTGGTGCTCAGATTCGATTCAGTGTAATATGATGTTATTTCTGTGTTGGAACATGTTTAATATACATAATGTTAGCTCTGTTGATCATTGGTTTTGGTAAAATTTGACTAGAAATGAAAATGGTATGATGAAACCCAAATCTCAATGTATTCTGTCTGTCAAGACTCGAGTAGTTGGCTCGAGACTTGAGTGTTTTCTGGCGCACCAGTGCGTCTGATTGCATCAACACTCGAGTATTTGAGCCAGGACTCGAGTATTGACTGATGCATCAAATGAACCTTCCTGATGAACAACTCGAGTCTTCTGGGTTGATGAACGTCTCGAGTATCTCATGAACTACTCGAGTAATTTTACAAAATCTGAAACATGAACTTTTCAGAAAACTCATGATCCACTCGAGTCTTACTAAGAACCACTCGAGTACTTTGTAGAGATTGAAATACTACTCGAGTCTTTTGAAAAGGACTCGAGTCTTTTTGACCTGAATGCTCAAAAATGCCATTTTCAACTAAGTCAAGTTTAATTAAAATTTAAGGACACTGATAAGGAATAGGTCATGTTCCAAATAAGAAATAATCTGATCAATTACACTGATAATTGCATTGATGGATTTATTTGCTTGATGCACAAAATGAGATTAAAGAATAATCTTACATGGAATAATTGTGTGCATTCATGCATGGTGATGTGGTGATAGGATTTCGTTTGTCATGTTCGAGGAACATGAGGAGGGTACTCTGGGAGTACCAAATTGGTTACAACTTGCCTGTAGTCACATTTTGGTAATGTGACCAGCATTGGTTGCTGCGAACGTGGGGGTCCCGTCTTGGTGACGTGATGGACACTTTGGAATTGGTATTATGGACCACGTTCCAGGCATAGTCGCGTGGCTTGCTCGATGACACATTTTGGTAATTTGGGTAGCATTGTGGGATGCTGTTACGTCTTAGTGACTCGACGTGCTCTTTGGTAGTGACGTTATGGAATATATTCCGAGCAGGTTCACTATACGTTTAAGCACGTATACGAGTTGTTTGGATGGACGTTCAGCAAGTGATAGCTTGGAGAAATCTTAGGAACTGTAACATCCACATTTTTAATTCCCAACATAATAAGAGTAATAAAAAGAAAAATGGCACTGACTAATCGATTACTGATATGGCTAAGTGATTAGTTCAATTAAAATGTTAAAAATAATTATACCATTTGAAAAGCATACTTTCTATACTTTAATGTATTTTGACATTTTAAATGTTGAACTTGTTTTAAGAATTTTAAGATTCTTAACTTTATAATTTCATATAAGTACTTACTAAATGCTTACATTTTATTATTAGTATTTTTTTGAGATTTACAATAAACAAATAAAGAAAAATGGTATTAGTGTTTTAAAACCATACTAACACAAGTAATAATAATAATAATAATAATAAATAAAAAGAAAAAAGAAAAATAATAATAATAATAATAATAGTAATAACACTAATAATAATAATAATAATGATAATGTAATAATAAAAAAAAGAAAAAAAAATAATAAGAGGAAGGGGGTTCGATCAACCCCCCATCTCCTTCTTCTCCACAGCGGGCCCTAATTTGGGCAACCACCATCTCCCTCCTTCCTCCCAGTTCCGGCCACCAAACACCCAAAACCGCCGGCGCCGCCACACCAAGCACCACCACCTGTCCCGTTCTCTCTTCTCCACCTCGCGCTTTCCCTCTCTCTCACTGGGTCGCGAATCGCGACTCCCTCCCTCTGCGGATCGCGAAGCCGCCGCCGTTCCAGCGTGTGCCCTCCCTCTTGATGCTGCAGCCGATCGCAGCCCCTCCATTCCCGTCGTCTCGCTCTCGCGCGCTCGAAGCCACGCCACCGCACACCGCCGTGTTCCTCCTCTCCTCCCAACCGCAAGCCAGCCTCCACCGACGAAGCCATCAGCCCCATCCGTTGTGTGTCCAGCAACCCAAGACCGCATCTCCGCCTCCTCCTTGCGCCGGTGACGTTCGTCACTGGTTCGAGCAGAACCACTTGCTCGTGGTGCTCCATCATTCGCCACCGAGCCGTCACCTCTCTTGCTCGCGGACCAACACCGCCTTTGGGTCTTGCGGTGTCTTCACCCAAGAAGGGTTCGAACCGAACCGACGCCGTTATTGTCATCGGTCACGGTTGCGGGTTCGATCCAAACCGCCATCACCAACATAGTCGAGGAGTCAGACCGACGCCGGTTGTGTAAGCTGTAATTGCCGCTGGTGGATTTGGACTAGTTCGACGTAAACCACAGCGGGATCGCCTCACCGAGCCGTAAATCAGGTTCTAAAAGGACCCTGAGGTAAGAGGTTCTTTACCTTGCTTTAGAGGTTATTTTCTAATTAGTATATAATACTTGCTAAGAATATGTGGGTGTGCTTATAACTGATCATTCGGTAATTAATTTAAATTAAATATAAAGTAAGAAAGTAAATAAAATGAACTATAAATTGATACTTGTGATTGAATATGCAAGCTAAGTGCTATATGTTCATGTATGTTTATTTTAAGAACAGGAACTCTGGTTATTAATTGTGAATGATTATAAGTGATTATTGTTTTGTATGTCCGATTGACTCAAAGAGATATATGTGAATTATATAAGTGGCTGAATTGTGATGTTTGTGTGCTAAATGTGTATCGTATAATGAACTGAGTAATTGGATAATAAATAAAAGAAAGTAAGTATGTAGGAGATGTAAATTAGAATGAGAATTAAGGAATAGAAAAAGTTAGAAATGTCATGGCATAAACTTAGGGAATTGAGAAGGTAAAGTGTGAGAGTTGGTGTGTATGTTTGCATGATAAATGTATGTTGGATGACGAATGAAATAACAAGTTAATAATGAAAGTCAAGAGAGAAAAGGATAATTATAAAGAAAATTAAAGAAGTGAAACGATAATAAATGAAAAGAATAACTAAATAAAATAAGCAGAATGAGAATGAAAATAGTAAAAGGATACTTGTCACAGGTTAGGTCGGGAGGACCTGGTCGTAAGACCCTGTGGCCAATTGATAAAAGAATTAATAAAAGAATGGGCCAACACAGGTTAGATCGTGGGATCTGGTCATAAGATCCTGTGGCCAACGCAGGTTACAGAGTATGATCTGGTCGTGAGACCCTATGGCGCAGGTTAGGTCGAAAGATCTGGTCGTGAGACCCTGTGACATAGGTTAGGTCATATGAATCTGGTTGTTAGACCCTGTGGATAGATGATAAAGGAAATGTTTGGTGCAGGTTAGGTCGGTGGGCCTGGTCGTGAGACCCTGTAGCCAAATTAATAAAAAGAAAGAAGTAAAGAAAGATTAAAAAGAAAGAAAGAATGAAATAAAGAAAGAATACAATGAAGAAAGAGAAGAAAACAATAAAAATATAAAAGAAAAAATAAAGAGAAAATTGAAAGATAATATGATGTGAGTGAGAGAAAAGAGAATCAACCGTGCATGAGGAAGATAAAAGAGCAAAGGATATGGGTTTAAGAATGGCTAAGGGAACTATTGTTTGTGTGTGATGCATGCTTGGTTTGATGATTGAAAATATGTGTTACGTGCTAAATGTGTTTGACTTAGTAGGTCATTATGTTTAGTTAGGAACTACTTTCTACTTCATGTGTAAAGCTCACCCTTACAACCATTTTTCAGGTACTGAGCTTGGAGCTTTCACAGTTTTTGGCCGAGCAGGATTACCCTCCACCACGTGGAGTGGTCTTGTTTTATGAGTGATCTAAAGTAATAATTAAGTTAAAGATTGATATTTTGTAATTTAAAAGAATGTATTAGTTGTACGCCCTTGCTTGGTTTATGTTGGGCATTAGGACTTAATTGTGTGTTTTGATTAAATATCGTATGTTTTTAAATAATTCTGGACTGACAGGTTTTAAGAAGAAAATTTTTGGGAAGTTCGAAAAACAGAGGAAACTCTGTCCGATTTTCTGGAAAAATATTTCTTAAGTATTTTAATTTAAAAAGAAATTTTCAAGTACTATTTTTTTATAAAATCCTAATTTAACTGAATAATTGTGAGGGTGTTACAGGAACTTGAGAGATAGTGAGCATGCATCATGTCATATAATTAAAGAGATTGTATATAAATGAAATTTGTTTGCTCATATGTTGTGCATATCACTTGACTACTTGATACATGTGTTTGTTACCTGCTTTAAATTATACTTATTCGATTATGTGGATTATATTGCTTACCCCTTATGCCCATTGTAGGTGATGGCTCGCTATCTAGCTTGCATCGAATTGCGCCCACTCCCTAGTGGAGTGTCGTACTACGAGGACCATCGAGCCACCTATGAGGGGGAGGTAGAGGTGACCCTCTATCAACCCAATCCTTTGGCTCGTGTCCGTCCTCGTAGGTTCCGCATCCCCATTATCTATACCCTGCATGTGTCCCCTTTTTATGCTTATCATGGACCACCCCCGGCTCGACCCGCTCGTCGATTTCATACTTTTCGTTTTAGAACAGCTACTAAATCCCATCCCTCTGCTTCCCGAGTGATTCGTGAGGAGACTCCTTTGCCTAGTCCGATGAGTCCTGTTCATGGGATTCCTTCAGCTGACCCAGTGTCTAGTGGTAGGGCACCGACTCAGTCGGACGAGGTGGAGGAGGATCCCGAGGAGGCAGAGAGCGAGGGAGAGCCAGTCGAGCATTCCACTGGGAGCCACTGGGGAGTTGGGGATCCACCGGGCGATGCATAGTATAGATGGTTAGGATGTGAGACGTGTGGAGCAGTTGTTGGAGACCCTGGAGGACTATGCTATGGAGGAGGATCATCAGACCACCACTGGGATTTAATATTTTGCTCTGTATTTATATTGTATATATTTTTGAGAGATCTCAGTGAGGCGGTCTTTTCTTTTAGTTTTATTTTATGGACTTGTACTTTTGGTATCTTTCCCTGGCACTACCTGGACCTTGGACTTTGATGTACTTCGACTATGTTCATGTCATCACCTATATATATATATATATATATATATATATATATATATATCTATCTGATAGTTTGGTATCTACAAATCCAAGGTTCCTATTTTATTTAATTCCGCATACTTTTCCGTGTACTCTGATAAATAAGTTGTTTTATTCGATTCAAAGGAACATTATTTGTGAGTTGGGAATAACAATGTTTTATTGTGAAAAACTTAACTTATGTTCTAATTGAATATGTTAACATGTGTTGGCTCGCTTGTAAATGATGGAATAATGATAAATATTTGTTAATTTTAATGTTTATCAATTGTTAAAGTGCTAATGAGTGTTTAGGCACAAAATTAGGATAAAGAGCTTTCTAATTGAAATTGATCCTAATCAATTATAATTTCCAAAAAACAAGTGGTTCAAATTCAATTAGAAAGGATATTAAGACATGCATCATACATGGTGTCAAGGTGGATGCTAGGGTATGGGAAACACATTCGTATATCGTGAGGGCAAGAGTGACTAGGTTGTGTTATTTAAACAATCGCCGAGAATTATTATGGAAAACTTTGATCTTCCAAAGGGTCGGGATCGCTACCCGTGTCGGGAATTGGTTTTACTAGAACCATAATAAATTTGTCAGTCACTTTGGCTCTTCATGTCCGATTGAGGATGATCCCTACTATAGCCAATTTGGACGAATCAAACCAAATTGTATGAGGAACCCCAGAATGGGGTGAAGTACTGTGCAAGTACGTTTCGATTGGGGGATGCTTACTCCTGGTCGGTTTTTCCCAGGAGTGGAGGGTGATGTAAGGAAAATGAAAATTGTGTGACGAAAAGTAAATGAAATGAAAAGTGAAAAGAAAAAGGAAAAGGGAAAGTAAAGAATGCATATGCATATTGTGACACCCTCTCTATAATACTAGAAATTAGAGTAATGAATAGACTATTACTTAGTTAAGTATGGACTTGTTTAAATATAGAAAATATAAGGTTAGGTTTTTCCTTTTCATTTTCTAAAAGAAGCGGGTGCACAAACCAAAATATGGAATTCTTGGAGATTAGATTTTGTATCATTTAAAATATTGAATTCGGCGTTTATCTAAAACAAGGAAATCATTTCATAATCTAGATAGCATCTATTCATTGAAATTGCATTTACGTAATAAAAACTTAAGTGATGTCATCCATTCTTTCATTTTGCGGAACTGATACCATTTTCAAATATCGAAGCCGAACTCTTTAAATACTTTTATCAGAGTAAGCGGAAATAGCAGGACTATGCACAAGTTGTAATATAAACATAAGATATATATATATATATATATATATATATATATATATATATATGTCATAAGATACATAGTCCAAGGGTCAAGTCTCCAAGATCCAATAAAAGCCCATAACAAAATAAACCATAACTCTAGAGTCCTCATAAGTATATCTACAATATATACATCTCAAAATATAAAACTCCAGAGCTGGTCATATAAGACAAGTAGCAGCAGTAGTAGTAGTAGTAGAAGTCTCCTAGAAGCAGCAGTAGTAGTCATCATCCAACATCAGCAGCATCATCTCCTTCACAGTATCCATCACACCGGATCCCTGATCCTCATCATCTACCCTATGCGCATACCAAGGGATCGTCGTCCCTCCACTGACTCTCGGTAGAGTGAACGATAGGCTCGCCTCCGCTCTCGTCCTCAACAGGGTCCTCCTCTATCTCATCTGAAGGAGTGGGTACTGTAACACCCCGATTTATAATTAAAAGATTAACAAACTTAAGTTTAAAATAAAATAGTGAATTGAAAATTTCTTTTTACAAAACAAGTTTATAATACACATTGGGGGAAATCATTCATAATATACATAGCTTCACTGGAATTCCCTTCTTTCGACTTGTCCGCTGCGCACTCTGATCTTCAAGCTCCTTGATTATGCACCTAAAATGTTAACCACTAAGGGTGAGACCTTTTCAAAACACAGTGAATTAGCAGATAATAAATAGTCCATAATAAAACGCAGGAATAATAATTAAATCAAAGGATGGAATAATAAAATGCACCACATTCACATAGCAGAGAAAACATTCAATTCAATTCAAGATCTGCATTCACCTTCATTCATTTCCATTTTCACAATTTGTTTCATTCCATTATACTACACATATACTTTATAATACCTTTATGCTCAAACACATGAACATGCAAAGCAATGCAATGCAATGCAACTTTATACCTCTTGATTTAATTCCTGAGTCCAATGTCACACTTTTCATTTCACTTTATACACTTTAACACTTTAACACTTCCATTGGATTCAGTGAATTAAAACAATATATATATATATATATAAATGTATGCACTTCCCTTATTTTCATTCACTTTACACTTTTCCTCACCCACTTGCCCCTCCACTCTAGGGAAAAACCGGCCAGGAGTAAGCATTTCTCAACCCCTAGTTGGGTGCTTCACCTCCACTTAGGAAGGTCCCTCGCTAACCCGCTTGCGCAACACTTCACCTCCACTAAGGAAGGTCCCTCATGCAATTTGGTTTGATTTATCCAAATTGGCTTTAGCAGAAATCACCCTCAACTGGCCACGAAAAGCCAAAGTAACTGACAGAATTATATGGTTGCATAAAACCAATCCCCAACACGGGTTGCGAACCCGTGTCCTTTTCAGGATCAAAGTTTTTCACAACAATTCTCAGCGATTCTAGTTACTTTTTCCTTAATCAATCGTAAACGACGTATGTTTTTCCCCGTACTCCTAAACGTCCACCTTACTCCTTGAATGCACGTGTTTCTAGTTCATTTTAAATTGTTTTTAATAATCAAACCTTTTAATACTTTATACCAATTGGGTTGGGTTTTCTAACTTAGGATAATTGGCCATACTTTATAAATAATACATATGTAGTGTCTAGCCATAATTATACACATTGAGCATTTAGCCACAATTATACACATTTAGCATATAAACACAATTTTATACATTTAGCATTTAGTTTGCACAACAAATTCTCACAGATATTAGACATTTCAGTCGACATACTCAGATATGTCTCAGAGTGCACTAATATAAATCAGCTCCCTAATGTTCTTCACTTCCTACTTTAACAGGATATAAAAGCATATTTAACATAATTATTTCTAATAATATAAAAATCAACCAAAAATAAAATAATTGTAACACCCCGCATTTTTCTCGTACGTGCGCGAACGAATATTGTTAAAATAAACCCTGAAGTTCTGATTAATAAAATATTTTTGGAAAAGTATTTTACGTGAATAAGAAATAACGTATTGATTTTCATGGAACTTTATAAACAAAATATTTTTATAAGTCAAGAAGTGAATGATTTTGTTAAGTTTAGAATGATTTGCTAAGTGATGATTTTATTAAAAGATGATTTTTCTAGAAATAAAGTTTTTGGATTTGTTAACTTGGAAAATTCGTAACTTTTTAACCGTAACTCGGATTTTTACAATCTTTATATCAAAACGATCGTATTGAAACGTAGATTTTGAAAATGTGATTTTTGGAATTTTTTGGGTGGATTTATAAAAATTTATTTTCAGAGTTATGAAAGTACGAATTTTGAGAAAATATGTTTGTAGAAAATGAAAATTTTTATCATGGCATGAATTCTTATGTAATCTGTGTGCTTGATTTAATGTGTGTGTTTGATGTATGATGATGATTGTAAGAATGTGACTTTTGAATTAATTGCATTAGGGTGTGAATTAATGATTTTGAGTGAATATGATTAAGGAATAAAAATGCAAAATATGTATGTGTATGTGTGTATATGATACGGTTTGTATGTGTGTGTATGTTATACGTGTGTGTATGTGTATGTGTAAGCTTAGATTTTTAATTTTTGGACAAGTAACCAAGTGAACTAAACCATAACCAAACTAAGTAGGAAACCCTAACTATTAACCAACTAGTCTTTAAGCCTAAAGTGACCCCTAAAACCCTAGCTTACTCTACCTTGTCCCCTTAACTTTGATAAACACCACCCATGCATATTTTTGTAAGCCCAAAACCGCCCCTCCCATTGTGTGTGACCAAACCTAAACCTAAGGGCAAAAGAGGGATTCGTGAATTCGCTTATAAATACAAGGGGCCTTAGTTCATTTTCACTTCACCCATTCTCATTTCTTCACACCAACACAAACACATCTCTAAGAGCCCATTCCACTCTTAGAGAGAAAAAGAAAAGAAAAAGAGAGAGAGGAGAGAGAGGGAGCCGTGAACCATGGAGAGGAAGAAGGAGAAAATTAGGAGCTTGATCAATCCCTCATCCTTGAAGATCTAAGTGCTAGGAGTTAGAAGATCAACCTTTGTCTTGGTGGGTGATTCTAAGAACCTAAAGAAGATTGTAATAGTTTATGATCTTTCCTTTTGATTTTGTGGATCTTTATTCTTTTCTTTTTGCATGTTGTTGTTATGTGTTGATCTTGCTTGATCAAGGACTTTTAGGGACTAAAAATAACTTGTAATAAGTTAAGCTTATGTTTGATGTTCGGTTAAGGCTTTTCTTGCTAGATCTAATATTTTTCTAACTAAATCTTGAAGATCTAAAGAAAAACTAAGAATTTTGTGAAAGCTAAAATAAATCTTTCTTGCATGTTTAGTTCTCTTGCTTTAAACCGTGATTTAAGTGTGTGTTTGTGATTATTTGCCAAGTAAATCTATGATCTAAGCTTGTTTATTTATAAATTGAAATTATTTGACTTTGCATGTTGGATCTTTTGCTAAATCATATTTTCATGACTATTTGATGAATAAAAATGTGATCTAAACTTGATTTGTAAAAAAAAAAGTTTAAGTCTATGGTCTTGCATGTTAATTTTGTGATGATCTTAGTTGATCTAAATGTATGCATGTAATTACCTTGTGTGATGAACGAAAAATGTTTAGATCCTTGATTTGCATGTTATTTTTCAAGAGAAAAGATTGTGTTTTCTTTTATGTATGATTCGGTTTTTAAGAAAAGAATTAAAGTAACAAGTTTTAAATTGATTTTTGAGTATAAACATGATTTTGGTTAAATGTTTGATCTTGTACATGTTATATTTTTATGAAGGCCATTCGGCCATGTGTGATAGAACTAGTGTAACACCCTAATTTGGACTTAGAATTTTCACTAAAAATTTGCGCCATTTTTTTTATATAACAATATCAAATCAATTCAGTTTAATTCTTTTACAAAAAGGTTTTCATAGATACAATTTGGTTTACAAAAAATGTTTTCGTACTTAGACTCGCGTCATAAAAATTCTATTTCCAAAAAGAGATGTTACCATCCAACACATTTCCAAAAACTCCTTTTCTCAATGTCATATTTAGTCGATGGTTAACTTGCGGAAAAATAGTTTAATTACTTTATGAACATGATATATGACAAAAGAAACTTCTTTTATTTCATTTCAAATAATCATTTATTACAACAGGGGTTACATTCGGGATAGAGTAATCATGTCCTATTCATCTGAAGATGGAATACAAAACAAGAACTATTCAAACTTAGACTACTAGTCTTCATTGCTATCGTTCACCCCAAGTGTCTTGAAAGATTCTTCGGTTGTTGCTTTTACATCCTCTTCGTAGATATGCTCACTCCTCCCGAATTAGCAGTTCTAAACCACTATCCTCCCGCCAAAGGGGTCGTCACCAACCGTAGCACGTGATCCGCCATCTAAGGTTTACCACAACCAGAAAAACAAGAACATAGAAGAGAAGGGAGAGAGAATTAGCGATCAAACAAACAAGTTCGTCGACGGCATGGACTTATGCCATGGATCGCACTAGAACCAAGCACATACAATATAACATTACGACCTCTTCTCTTCCAAAAATCATTATATCATCTTATTACAACTTTATCCTCTTTACAACTTTTATTCATGACTTTATCTTAAATATTCCATACTCATAAACTTTCCACTAAGTATTTTCACAACCATCAATGATCTAGGGAGGGAAATCATTGAGGTAAGGGTAGATTAGAACACACGATACATCTCCTCCTTCAATATCCAACCACGACCTAGTTCGGAAAGCAGATGGGACGCACAGGAATCCTAACCACACAGGCATCGAAGTCAAAGGGTACGTACCAGCTGAAACCATGCATGTTGGCTAGCAAATAAAACATAGTAAACAATTCGAGATCCGCCATGTTGGAACCATCAATATGGCCAACCGCCTATGATCGTCGTAATAAAATCAGTGACTTTTAGCCTTGTTCAGATTCCCTCTATGTAACACCCCGATTTGTCAACTTGAAAAATATAATTTCTTCAATTAAAGTAGTGAAAATTTGGGCCAATTTTTTTTTTATCACATAACATGGACATGAGAACCTCCAAGTTCCAAAATCTTTTATCAAAATGATTTACAACAGAAAATTGAGTCTCATATCTCATGTTATACTTCAAGTCCCAAACCGAGAGGTTACGAAACATCGCACTTTGAAACTCTTTTTCACAATCACATTTAAAAGCCCATATCTTTTATGTTTAACCAGAAAACTTAACATTGAATATCCAGCTTTGTAAAACATCTTTCGGGTGCACATGTGGATACAGCTAATGATGTCTAAGTACCTGGTAAGGGAGTACAATACTTGGACATAAATACTATGACAGTAGACCTCCATCCAACGCAATGCTCCTCATAAGGATCGAATCATCATCCATCGAGTCCTCGAGCCGAGCTTGACCTCTTCGTCTTCGAGACTCCGTCATGGTCTTGTCTTCGTAGGCCAATGCTTAGAGTGCCGACTACCAAGGTAATCTACTTACTCTGTCACCTGTGGACATTGTCACCGAAGTCCACAGAGATGGGAAAGACAGAGAGAGTAAACATTCCGAATGACGCATCGTCGACGGTGTGGGTTTACGATAGGTAAAATATTAAGACAATACAAGCATACAACAATACACATTCGCAGCACAACAATACAGCGGATAATTATGCAAGATGCATGAGAATGCAATGCAATCGTCGCATTATCTAAACCTTTATCTCTCTCTTAAGGGAATCTCTTATTCATTTATCTCGCAAAGTCGAAGTCTCTCTGTTCACATATCTCGAGTCCATAATATCGGAATTCAGGCTTTATAGTTTTAGGTCTCGGGTCTACATCTCCTCGGAATCCATCCACCTAATTCGGAAGCAATCAGGAGTACAGAATCTCTAACCACACCGGCTTTTACTGGATGGCAAAGTGAATGCATTCATATAATAATGGCCCGGGAAATAAATAAAATAACCTCATCCGGCCGTGTTCGAGCATCCCTCTCACTGATCAAGATTTAGTTAAGGTGGTGTCAGTCGCCTTGTCTAGTGATCATGTGGTACTTCGTCCACACCACTGAGTGACCAGCTCCGACTGGTTCAGCCAGGGCCCCTATGGTTTTTCCCACCTAAACAGACTTCTCAAGGCTTCTTGACGAATCACCGTCATTGCCGTCCCCTATCCTAATCATCCAGCTGAACACCACAAGGTTAATTCAGATGTATCTTCCTCTCCACTACTTCGGGTTAGGGTTTAAAGTCGTAAGGTTATTCTCGCTCGTTCTAACGTCGACCCATCCTAAGTCATATCCGCCATACAGCTCCGACTATATGCGGAATGCTCCTGTGGGACTCGACCACTGTGTCTGACGGGCTCCGACCCATCCTGAATCATTTCGGCATACGGCTCCGACCAGTATGCAGGATATCCACAATCTCTCTGACGGGCTACAACCCATTCAGAGTCAACCTCGCCATATAGCTACGACTATATGCGGAATATTAATCAACGTTCTGACGGGCTACGACCCATTCAGAATCACCATCAGCATACGGCTCCGACCATATGCGGGATATCCATCAATCATCGATAGATAGGCTCCGACCTATCCCAAATCATTCACACTCAACATATGGCTACGACCATATGGAGGCTATCTCAACACATGGCTACAACCACGTGGAAACTATCTCAACATATGGCTACGGCCATATGGAAGCTATCGACAGTTATTGTGTCCACGTCCAAAGCGTCGTCATCATCATCATAGCATCAGCTCGATCCACGTACTCGGCGCATCAGCATCATCCGGTTCATCGCGCGTTCCATCCCTTAGAGTTTCGCTCTAGTCGTTGGGGAATTTCTTATAGTTTTCTATGTCTCTTTTATCCTCATCTTATATCACGGGATGATGCATTATGCTCATGCAATGACATTATAATAACAATACATCTCAACATAAACAAGTACATCAATCAATCAATACCATGCAATGGTATATGTCTGAGTCTTCGTATACCGCGATACAAACAATCACACAATTTATCGGGTATACTACTAGCTACGATAGACCTTTACTCCGACTTTGAGAGAGTACGGAGTGTCCTAATAGATCACCTAAATACCACGGTGTCTTAAGGAAGCTTCTCTCTCACCTCAACTCCAGCAAATACCTCGTCCGAAATCGTTGCGGGTCCTTTCAACTGTCAGCTGCTCCAGGTTCTTGACTTATACGCACCTTATACTAGAAAGGAGACACTAACGTTACTAGTCTATCTAAATAATCGTCATACTTAAAATCCAAAACGTGTTTTCGAAAACTCCTTTCACTTCTTGTCGGGAAATCGTAAAATGTCAAGACTTTCTCAAAATAAAAAAAAATCCACTTTCACTGTCCTTTAAATACTTTGAAATCATTGTAAGAAATCAATGAAATCATTTTAAATAAATGGATCGGTTGCTGGTCCGTCTTGGACAGCAGCTTGCTCGATCCCGAAAACATTGAATAACGCCATTTTTGAAATCCAGCTTTTCTTAAATCACGTACCATTTAAAACTTAAACTTTAAACCCATCAAACACATTTTCAGGATTGAAAAACAATGTAAATAAAATCGGGACAGCAAAGATACAAGTCCATAAAACACTCTTTTAGAAAATCCGGAAACATCGTAAAGTTGCACTTTTCAAACCAACTTTATCTTATATCAAAACTCAGCTTCAATTCACTTTGAAAACATTTTTAAATAAGAAATACAACTTATAAAAACTCTGGACAGCATCATATTCTATATCTCTAGTTCATTTTCCATTATTAAAAACCAATTTAAATCCAGAAACAAGCTAAGCATCTTGAAAACAATTTAATAAACACTTTGATCAACGATTTTCCAATCAAATAAAGCAGTGAAACATATAGGCACATACAAACCGAATCATACTCATATAAACACTTTAAATAAATGAATTGGTTGTTGGTCCATTCCGGACAGCCACAACCAAGGTTCGAAAACACCGAAAAATTGTTCTTTAATCTCTTTAACACCCCATGTTAAAATGAACATTTGAAATGATTTATTTTCAAACATAACACCATGAAATCAAATAGGGAAGCAACCAATAAGCCAAATACTTTTTCAAGTAATCAAATTCTTTTTTGAAAATCAATCAACTTCAAAAGATTACTTACAACATCGTAACTTATTAAATAACTCATTTTCCTTCACTTCTTTTATCAAATAAACAATTTCAAAAACACTTAAACAAAGAAGTTCAATTAACATGAATCAACTAAAACAAACCATTTAGCACATAGCACGTAGCACATTTTCAAAACATAATTTCAAACTAATAGCCTAGACTGAAACACCGTAAACAATTAACTTTGCAAACTCAATCATGCATAGTCTAAACATATCATCAAGCAATCATTCATTCAATTACTTCAAGACATTATAATCATCATACAAGCCCAGCCAAGTCACAAAACAAAGCACAAAATTCATGTTTTTCAAAAACATTTAAACAATGCTTTTGTTCAATTACGGAGAGCACAAAAGATAAAATTTAAAACTATACCAAATCAACTTGTTTAATTCTCAAAATTTCCAGAACATACACATATATGCCAAAGTTCATCATATAAAATTTCTAAGTCATTTGAACAACCTTAGGCTAGGTTTCAAGTCAGATTTCGCATGAAAAGCAAGATAGAACTGTTGCTGTCCTCAGGCCAAAATGGCATAATTAAAAATAGTGTTTCAACTCCGAATTGCATGAAAATTAGTATAAATCTTCATTACACAATCAAGATCATCGCATAAAAATTTCAGGTTATTTGGAGTTGTGCAAGTCATACCTTTTCAATTAAACTTGTCACTAAGTCTAGAAAATCTGAACCAAACAGTTCACTGTTTTTCAATTGGTAAAAATATCAAACCAACTCCAAATCACCTCAAATTTTACAGAGAGTCACACGACATGTTTATGGAGATACCATAAAAATTTCAAGCAATTTAGAGTAGAACAAGTTCAAAAATTCTGTTTCTCTTTAAACTGAAAAACTTGTTTTCTTAAAATTGTTTTCACAAAGTTTGCTTTCATAGAAATAGAAAATCAATTCCAAAAATCATACAAAAATTCAGAGAAGTTCATTTTATCATACTTAAGTCAGTGACAAAATTTCAGAATTATTGAACACACATAAAGATCATTTATCAAAGTTAGAAACACACGCATCACCATTTCCAGCACAACATTATTTTATTCAACAAGTTTGTTCATTCATTTGTCTTTATGAAAATCACTAATACACTCATACACACAATTCAACACATAGTTTCATGGAGTCAACACATATTCGTCCAAGAAAATTTAACTCAAGATCTTAGGTCCAATCCGTGACCTTAACTAGGTTTTTCCCAAAAACATTTTCAAGAATTTAAGACTTCTAAAAACAATTCCAAATCCAACAACAATTTCACATACTTCATCAAACAAGTAGAAACATAACCCTAGCATATTTTTTTTCTCTATATAAAACCGTGAGCATACATAGGTTTCTAAACAATTTTTTTTTATTTCATTTCAAACACTTAGAATTCACTCAAAGTTCATGGAAATCACACCTTCATAACTTAAACCTAAGAAAACTCTAGTCTTTCCAATTAAGCATGTAAAATCGTGACTAACACATAAAGATCACAATCATCACATAAATTTTATTCACTTAAAGCATCACTAAATCTCAAGATCACTACATGCAAGAGATCAAACAAAAGAAATTCAAGCTTTTACTCACAACAACAAAAAACCGTGGCCATCATAAAGAAAATCATCAAGGAAAAGTTCAATTATTTCAAAGGTCTCTATATCACAACTCAAACATCAAGTTCATCATAGATCAAGCATGGATCTAAACATGCATGCAACCAAAAATATTAGGTCTTTAAAGAATCTTTCATGAAAGCTTAAAAATCAAGTTCTTTTTCAAAACACTTTTAAGAAATCAAAGAGGAAAACCCAAGATCATGAGGAAAAACACTTTTCTTAACAAAACTTTAAGATCAAGTTGAAAAATCAACATGCATGTAAAGGAAATCACTAGATCCAAGACAAAAGCAAACATGCATTAACACTTTTCAAACAAAATCAAAGTTTTAGAAGAAAATCATGAGAAACGAAAATGAATCAAAGGAAAAGGTTTAAAACTTTTTAGATCATGAAATAAAATTCTTACTTAGTCAAAAACTTTTAATCAAGTCCAAAATCTTCAATCTCTCTTCCTAGTCTTCACGGTTTCTCCCTCCTTTTCCTAGGTCCATTGGTTTCTCTTCTCCTTTTCACTAGCTTGGCTTGATCTTGCTTAGGTCATGAAGAGTCTAAAGTGTTGGTCCTTCTTCTCTCTATTCGGCCACTCTCTCTCATTTCACTAAGAGTTTGATTTTCTCTTAGTGTTTGTGTGTTTGGTCTTGGGAAGAAATGAAGGAAATGAAGGAATGGAAGTTACATGAAGTGTGTGTGTTTGATCACTCTCACGGTTTAGGGTTGGAATGGATGGATGGGATGAAGAACCGAATGGGGGTGTGTGAGTGTTGATGTTTGGCTTGGAATGAGGAATGAAGAAGAGAAGAAATGGAAATGAACTCACTCACTCTCTCACACGGTTTTGCCCTTCTTTTATCCTTCTTTACTTTTTCTTAATTGCCATCAAGGGTTTGCATGGAGGGCTTGCTTGCAAATACTTGGGGACTAAGTCACAAAACTTGGAGACCAAGTCTTACACTTGAGCCCCTCACGGCCTCCTTCCTCTTTCCTTCCTATTGTCTTCACTTTTCCTCCTTAAGTCATTCTTAGGTCATGTAGATGAGGTCATGGTTTGACTATAAGGCATCCTAGCTTATGACTAAGCAAAGCTACTAGGAGACCAAGTGGAACAACTTGGTGACCAAGTCATTCACCTAGCATTCGGCCATTAGGGTAATTAGGTAGATTAGGTTAGCTAATTAGGTTTAAGGCACTAATTAGGGTTCTAATCATGATTAGGGTAGGATTAGGATAATTAATCTAGGATTAGTCCACTAATCCTCAGTGATTAAGGCTTAATCAAGGATTAAGACACTAATCAAAACTTAATCATAGGTTTAAGGAAAACTAATTCTAGGTTAGCTCACCAACCTTGAGGATTTAGGTCTTAAGAGAGTGATTAAGTTCTTAATCAAGGATTAAGAACTCGATTAGGGTTTTAATCCACGATTGGGATACTAATTAGGGTTTCTAGGGATAACTCTAGATCAAGACGATTGGACTTTGATTTCTTTGAAACTTAATAAAAATAGTTCTCCATCCTAAAACCATAAAACCATATGAATCAACTTGAGAGAAACAAAATCTTAGTTAAAACCTTAAGTAAAACAATACATCGAAAACCTTAGGAAAACAAATACATGAAATCATAACACAAGTGGATTAAATTTCAAAGTTTAAAAATCCATCATGAAATCAAAACTCTTTTAAATCAATCCTTAAATGACTCAAAACCCAATAAAATCACTTGCTTGATTTCTATAAAAAAAATCTTTGTTTTCCAAAATTCCATAAAATCGAAAATTGATTACGTAATCGAATAAAATACCCATCGAAAATCATTTGTAAAACAATATCTCAAAACAATATCTCAGGACGACTAAACACACCACAACCAATTGTCGTCTCGTATACTGACAGATAACTTAGGATTCCGACCTTTGAGATGGTCGAAATCGTCCTAATGTTACCATGGTGCCATTGTGTCTTAAGATGGCTACTCTCTCACCTCGAGATGCAGCTAAGAACTCGCGTCCGCTTGATTCACAGTTGCGCTATTTGTTTCCAAATGCAGACATTTAATCAAACCACATTTACAAAAATAGCTCTATAAATACCTATACCAACTTAACAATTAAAAATTGCTATAACTTTTGGAAAAACACTATTTTCTTAAAAATCCTTGACGTTTAGAAAATACATAAACTCGTAGAAAATAAATCACTCCTTTAAAAATCAAAACCTTTTTGAAAATCAAACACAGATTACAGTATCAGGAAATCACTTTTTCTTTTTAGCTTTTAAATCATGAAAATCTTTTCCAATCGCAATATAACTTTTAAAAGATAATCATAACATCAAAAAAATAAATCTCAATTTTTCTTTTACTACAAATCTTACTTTTAAGCACCTTATAACAACTACCATGTTCAGACCACTCATACAGCATGACTTTAAAGTATTCTTCTTTTGATGCAAAATTTTTTAATCAAATCAAGCAGTAAACAAATTTTGCAAAATCATGTTATAAGCATATATAATTAAATAAGAAAATAATCTCAAGCATCTAAGGTTCAAAATACTTTTTCTATCATTAATTAGATTAATTTACAGACTACAAACAGATTACAGAAATTCACTTTCAGGCAGTACATTCACAAAATCACTTTTATACTTCCTAATAAATTTTTAAATACTTATAATAAAGATTCTATCATAAAGCACACATTACCAGTTATTTCAAAAATGATTTTCGTTCTTGATGCAACTATTTTGAAATTTGGACAGCACATACAGAACTTCTCAAAAATGAATTTTCTCCTAAACAGTTCATCGAAAACACATGCCACTTTTTCCTAAAAAAAAATTCTTTACAAAAACTACTATAATCAAATGATTAAACATGATTAAAATAAAGCATATTGATTTGCTGGACAGACACCTTAAGTCCAGTTGCATCACTTCCAAAAAAAAAATAAACTAACAGATTCTAACATTATTGTACATACTGCAATTTCATATAAACAGTACACACCTATAAAAATTATTATTTGAAGCCTTGTATCTTATGAAAATAATACTTTTAAACATTAAGGAAATTTCTAGATCTAAATATATTTTCATCAGAATACCTAATACACACTGATAATCATTTATTCACATCAGAAATATCAAATAAAAAAAATCAAACATCTTTGTTTTTCTTCTTCAATAAATTCATCAACTCTATATATAAAAGAGTACCTTTTTAAATTTTTCAAACACATATGTACACTTTAGGCACATAATTTCATATACTCAAAATAATCAATTTGACACAGGCTAATCACTTTTAAGAAAATTTACTTTTGTACAGTAACTAGTCTAAAATTTCTACTAATCTCATAGTCAGACATTTACACAATCACAAGATAAAAACTTCACTTACTTACTCCTAAATTTACCAAATCAAATAATATGAATCATGTGAAATTTTAAATCAGAAATCATTTATACTTGTAACACCATAAAATCCAGAATTTCATCGGTTTTCATAAAACTATTTTCATTTTACCACAGCACATCAGAGATCAAATAATCATCACATATAATAATAACAACTATCACTTTATATACATATCATGACCAATCACTAGAAAAAGCAAAAGACTAAAATTTTTTTTTCTTTTTCTTTTAATGCTACATCAGATCTCAGTAACACAAAATTTTCAGAATCAATTTTAGTTTCCATTTTGAATCAAAACAAAGAGAACTAAAATACTTCAATCAGATACAAAATATAAATGTCTATATTGTAAGAACACAAAAATTTCAGAATATAAATTTCCCTTTTGTGCTACAAAATTAGGTCATCTCAAGGCCAAAGAAAAGGGGAGATTATTCCCTTTAAACAATTCATTTTGTCCCTTTCCTTTAAACCTTTATTCATTTGACCATAAAAACAAAATACTATCAATAAATACATAGTTCATAAAAAGAAGAAATAGAACTTTTTGTTCTTGTTACTATAAAAGGAATTAGGGATTATAATATCAGTAGAAGAAGAAATGAATTAAAATAAAATAAGAACTTAGAATTACCTTTCCTCCTAAAGCTAAAAGACTTCCCAAAGGTGAGAAAATTTTCCTCCTCTTCCCCTATGCACTCACCACCCTCCTCTCTCCTTCCTCTTGGAATAAAATTTTTTTTCTCAGATAGCAAGTAATGTGTGTGAAAGTGTGAGAGGTGTGGTGGTCTATTTATAGGTGAAGAGAAGACCAATTTTCCCCTCCCATCAGACCTCAAATTCGTCCCCCCTTAGCCATAGTGAGTCAGCATTTTCAATTTTCACTTTGAAACACACACATGCATTAATGAAACTCTTCTAAATCCTATGGCTTATTAACTTAAGAATGATTCCTCACAAGTTCAGAAAATTCTACTCTCTCTCTCTCCTATTATTTTTTTGGATGGTGCATATATATAAAAATAAGAAGAAAGATTTCCATTGGTCCATTTTGAATTCACCACAAAATTGACCAATCAGAATAAGGCTTTCATTTTAATAATTTAGCACAAAATTTAGAAAAAAAAACTAATATTTGGACTGTATAATCAGTAGACATTTAAATAAACCTCTCAATACACAAATAAAATTATTTTATAGACTAATAATTTATTTCATGTTCCAAATAATTCTTTCTAAGTTAGAAATACCAAAAATTCGTTTTCTCTACTGTACAGAAATTTTTTTGTAAATTCCAAAATAAAAATTTTATTTTCACATATTCAGATTCTAAATTTCAATACGATCGTTTTCATATAAAGTTTATAATTTTTGGACTTACGGTTTGAAAGTTATGAATTTTTGAAGTTCTAAGATCATTTCCTTCAAAAATGCATTTCATAAGCTTTCAAATGTTTCATAATAAGAAAATACGAAAATATATTTTATTTGGATGGTAGTCCAATATAAAACTTCAGAAAATTATTTTTGTTTTCAAAATAAAATACACTTGAGTCAAAAGGCCATTAAATGCATTAAAGTCACACCTTTCCACTTAAAACTCAAAAATTCGTTCAGTACTGTAGCAGTGATAAAATTTCGAAAACTTTAAAATAAAAATAAAAGCTTTACATTTTCATAATCTACGTTTCGATACGGTCGTTTTGATATATCATTTGTAATTTTTCGATGTACGGTTGAAAAGATATGAATTTCTGAAGATAGGATACTCTAATCCTTCAAAAAGGCATTTCATCTTTCTAAGATCATTTAAATCAAATACTATACCTTAAAATATTTCCTTTAATTATACTAGGGAAAACATTAGTATATATGTGTGTATATATATATATATATATATTTCGTGTATATATATATATCTATATAATTCATACGATTTTAATTAAATCCAGATATCAAAATCAAATATAATTTCTTAAATTCAATTATAAATTCGCAAATAAATTGGGAAAAATTGTGGGTCTCACAATCCTCCCCAACTTAGAGATTTCTCGTCCCCGAGAAATACCATGCTATTGAGAATAAGGCATAACATTCTTATGAAAATAACTGCATTCATGCATTAAATCTTAAAAATTCCACCTTAAAATATCAAAGTACGAGAAGGAAAAACTCCTTCAAAACAAGTCAAGGAAACAAAACAACAAAAGACTAAACACGACGAGTGGATAAATCCACTTTGTTCAAACAACATTCAAAAACAAACATCGACCCTAAGAACTTCTAGCCGCATTAGCATTCTCACTCCCAACCATAGCAAACACTCTTCCTTGTGTAACACCCCTAATTTTCGTCTCCCAAATAACCAAGAAATTGATTATAACAATTATTTTATAATTGATTTATATTAGTTTTGAAGGTTTTAGTTTTTGTACATTATGTGTTTTTATATAAAAATATGAGATATATTTTTATATGGTTATTTTGTACAAAAATGTGAATATTGTAAATTAGCCCTTGGGTTGGGACCTAATTGCAATATTAAAAAGGTTTTTGAAGAAAGAGTAATTAAATTATTAATTTTTGAATTTTATCAGTATGTAACCGGTTAGAAGGGCTTTGTAACCGGTTACACGATGAACTCAGAAAACTGGGTTAGTGCGTTTGATGAGTAATCACGCGTTTTAACCCAGAATTCGCCACGAATCCCACTCGATTCATAGTGGGAGACGCGTGTCGCCATGCATGAGAGGCCAATTTCGCTATAAAAGCTGGAATTCAGATCAAAATCAAGGTTTTGGTGAGTGTTAGTTGGGAAATCCTCTGTTCTAGGGTTCTTGATTCGTCTGGCTTGATTCTCCTTCTGTGTGAGGAGTGGGACTTTGAGTGATACACGAACACGAAGCTTACATCCAGAGCTTCGTGTTGATATAAAATTTGTAAGCTAAAAGTGTGTGTGGAAGAAGAAATCAATCCCTGAAGTTGAAGTTTGAAAACTGGTTCAGTGTTATTCTTGTTTCTGGAAGCTAGGTTTGAGCTCTGATTTTGGTAAGCTCCTGCTATTCCTTGGTCTCAAATCTTTCCTAATCTCTTTAGCATGTTGCAGAGATTAAGTCCTAACTATTTTCCCCAATTTTTGATTGGGTTTTGCATGTCAATCTCTCTGGTTTTGGTACCCTGTCCAACTCTAGCTGTTTGTAGTGGATTTAATGGAAGTCTGTGTTGGAGCCTTTCTCTCTGCAATGTTTTGGATCAAGCACGAACCTAAGGTAAGGGGGAAGCTTACTATTTGCTAGAATGAGAATAAATTGTGGTAGAATATAGGATGAGTCACCAAGAGACTCAAAGGGCATAAGTTGAAATGGTTAAATGGCTTGGAGGCCAATTTGAGCTCAATTGTTGTTTTGAGCAATGTTATCTGGATGCATGCAAGCTATGTTGATGTTGATTTCATGACTTAATTGGATATTATGTGAATTGATGCATTAAGTTGTGAAATATGTGCAATTATGTGCAATTTGAGTATCTAAATTGAATGCATGCAAGGTGAATGTGTTTCTGTGATTAAACATGTTTACTTAAGGTATATGAACTCTTTTGAATGTTGAAATTGGTTAGATTTGAGTAATGAAAAGAATGGTTTGCAAAACCTCATATTTCAGTGTGCTGACTGCACAATCTAACCGGTTACTCGATAATTGTAACCGGTTAGACACTGTAAAATTGTCAAAGAAAATAAATTTCTGAAATCAGTTCTGTGGTCTTATCAATGTTACTCAAATCTAGACCCTAATTTCACTGGAATTCAATCTGAAATGAAGTTGATTTTATTGTAATAATTCAGATTGAAAATTGAGAGTTAATACCTTAAGGTAATGAGATAGTTTCAAGAGGAAATTATGCTCATTGGACAATGAAATGTGATTTAGACTTTTGAATGATATAAACAGTGGTTTTGAGGTATAAACATTGTTAAACTGATTTATGGATTGGGTAGGGAATTTAAGAAAAAGGGTTTTCTAAATTACAATGGTAAACAGTTCAGGTCTGTAATTCTAACCGGTTAGCCTGGAACTGTAACCGGTTAGTACCTGAATCTGAAAAATAAAAAGTTAAGTTTTTGAATACCATTGACTTTGTTTTACCCAATCTAAGTTTAAGGGCATGAATTGAGATAATTCAAAGGAGAATTTTGTGTCAAAGAATATACCTCGAATAAATCATTCAAAAGAGAAATTGGAATATTTCTAAATCACAGTAATTAATAGAAAGACCAACCTTAGAAAGTATGTATGCAATGCATGCATAGAGAAAGGTAATGAAATAGGTTGGCAAGGATGGTTTGTGATACTCGGGTACTTGACCCTGTACTCTAGGAGTACTAAACTGATGCAACCTACTTGATGACACATTCTGGGAATGTGGCCATTGTCTGGGACATGGTTTCTTGGACACGTTCTGGGAACGTGATGCACACTCTGGGAGTGGTGCTTGATTATATTCCAAGTATGGTTTGCGATACGTTCTGGGAACGTATGTTAGTGTTCTGGGAACACGTTGGTATAATAATAGAATTAAAGATAAAACCAACCTTGATGATTGTTCATTCATATAGAATGGAAGTTTGGTTGGTAGGAACGATTATCATATTCTGGGAATATGAGGAGGGTACTCCGGGAGTACCAAATTATAACCTACTTGATGACACATTATAGATATGTGGCCAGTGTCCGGGACCTGATTTTATACGTTCTGGGAACATATGTTAGTGTTCTGGGAACACATTGATATGCAACCTACTTGATGACACATTATAGATATGTGGCCAGTGTCCGGGACCTGGTTTTTATGCGTTCTGGGAACGTATGCGTTCTGGGAACGTGGTGCACACTCTGGGAGTGGTGCTTATTATTCCAAGTATGGTTTGCTACACGTTCTGGGAACGTGGTGCACACTCTGGGAGTGATGCGTATTATCCAAGTATGGTTCGGCATTACGTTCTGGGAACGAGTGTCGGTGTTCCGGGAACACAACGGTGTATTGGATGGACGTCCAAGATGGACTTTAGAGGCCTCAGTTGTGGAAGGAAATCATGCATCATGCCACCTGCATTGAAAGAATTATTATGATTAACCGGGTGTGCTCATATGATTATGCATCATGATTTGCTACATGTTGACTTGTGGATGTTAGTTTTATTCCCATTTGATTATGCGAATATGTATAGCTAACCCCCATGCCCTTATTAGGTGTTGATCGTGCATCTAGCTTGTACAAGAATCTGTAAAGGGAGATGTCTCTTAGGTGCATGCAGAGTATAGAAAGTGTGGGTTGGGAACCCGTTGTGCAGATATCGAGGATCCGACCAGAAGGATGTTTGGACAAAGGACCAGTGACCAGCTCTATCACATTTCTATTTTTAATGGAATTTATATGATACATATTTTGGAAAAAGGTATCATAAGAGGAATTCAGTTTCATAATTATACTTATTTGGTATTAATGGACTTGTTACACCTGATATATTTTGGGGTACAATATGATGATTTTACTATGTTTCCGCAAACTCTGATTTTGGTAGTCAACCTTTATCATTGATCAAGTGTTTCTGAAATTAAATTTTCAAGGGAAGGGGAAAATTTTTATTTTCAGATCTTTTTCCAACGATAACAAGTCCAAGTATTCTTAAACTTATTACTTTTCTTATAAAGTAAGATGATATACAAGGAGTGTTACACCTTGTCCAATGGGTCTCGTTGCATTCACCGCATTGACTTCTCTCTTGGGTTCTCGGCAGTAACGAGCTATGTGTCCCGGTTTGTTGCAATTGAAGCAATTGGGATTGTTCCAAGGGCAATTTGGTCCAAAATGATTCTTGTTGCACTGGTTGCAAAGTGGAGGTGCAGTAACTTGTCCTCCAGTACCATTCCTGTTGTCACCACTAGCATCGCCATTGCTCCCTCGGTTTCCACCATTGTTGCGATGCTGATTGTTTCGATTGTTGTTATGACTCTGATTGTTGTGATTGTTGTTCCGAGGATGATTCCTGTTGAAACCACCATGAAGCCTTGACCCACTAGACCTACTGTTTCCCTGCCCATAAGGACCTTGATTTCGAGCTCCACTGTTTCCACTTCCTGGGGAGTGTCTCACAGGACCACCACTCGAGACTTGTGCAACAGACTTTCCTGCCGAGTCCTTCAACTTAAGACCACTTTCCACAGTACTTCCCTTATTCTCTAGAGTTGTAAACACTTGTATCTCCAAAGGTGCCAGGGCTTGCTTAATCTCCGGCTTCAAACCATCCAAGAATTTTTCACACTTAGACCTCTTATTTCCAGCTTCTCCATAGTAAGGCATAAACCTCGCCAAGTTCTCAAATTTTGCAGCATATTCACCAACACTCATGTTACCTTGTTCCAATCGCAGGAATTCCATCTCCTTGGCTGTCTTCAGATGCTCCGGAAAATATTTCTCCAAAATTCGATTCTTGAATTGGTTCCAAGTTATCACACCAGCTTCGCCAGCCAAAGCTTGCCTCTCATTACGCCACCAATCAGCCGCTTCTCCCACCATCATATATCTAGCATAAGCAACCTTTTGTTCATCCGTGCATTGTACCATTCCTCCAAAAATCCTCTCCAGACCGGCTATCCACGCTTCAGCCTCTTCCGTTGCGTAACCTCCAGTAAATTCCTTCGGATTTCTGCGGCAAAACTCATCAAGACCTCTGATTCCTTGTCCACCGGCATTCGCATTCTGATTCTGTTGAAGCTGTTGTTGCATGAGATTCATGTTGTCCCTCACTCCTGCCAGAACTGTAGCTGTCTGAGCCAGGATAGCAGCTTGTTGTTGAGCGTTCATCGGTTCCTCATTTTCTTGTCGACGTGCCATTGGGATTCTTCTACACATGTGAAGTTTTAAGTTTTAGACCAAGCAGAGGGTCATACAAGAAAAGCATATAAGGCTATGCTTAAAGCCACAAAGGATATTCATCCTACATACTAACTACCAAACAGAGTCACACAAGGAAAGCATATAAGGTTATGCTTAAGGCCACTAAGGACAACCATCGCTCTGATACCACTAAATGTAACACCCCAATTTGGACTTAGAATTTTCACTAAAAATTTGCGCCATTTTTTTTATAACATTATCAAAATCAATTCAGTTTAATTCTTTTACAAAAAGGTTTTCATAGATACAATTTGGTTTACAAAAAATGTTTTGGTACTTAGACTCGCGTCACAAAAATTCTATTTCCAAAAAGAGATGTTACCATCCAACACATTTCCAAAAACTCCTTTTCTCAATGTCATATTTAGTCGATGGTTAACTTGCGGAAAAATAGTTTAATTACTTTATGAACATGATATATGACAAAAGAAACTTCTTTTATTTCATTTCAAATAATCATTTATTACAACAGGGGTTCGGGATAGAGTAATCATGTCCTATTCATCTGAAGATGGAATACAAAACAAGAACTATTCAAACTTAGACTACTAGTCTTCATTGCTATCCTTCACCCCAAGTGTCTTGAAAGATTCTTCGGTTGCTGCTTTTACATCCTCTTCGTAGATATGCTCACTCCTCCCGAATTAGCAGTTCTAAACCACTGTCCTCCCGCCAAAGGGGTCGTCACCAACCGTAGCACGTGATCCGCCATCTAAGGTTTACCACAACCAGAAAAACAAGAACATAGAAGAGAAGGGAGAGAGAGTTAGCGATCAAACGAACAAGTTCGTTGACGGCATGGACTTATGCCATGGATCGCACTAGAACCAAGCACATACAATATAACATTACGACCTCTTCTCTTCCAAAAATCATTATATCATCTTATTACAACTTTATCCTCTTTACAACTTTTATTCATGACTTTATCTTAAATATTCCATACTCATAAACTTTCCACTAAGTATTTTCACAACCATCAATGATCTAGGGAGGGAAATCATTGAGGTAAGGGTAGATTAGCACACACGATACATCTCCTCCTTCAATATCCAACCACGACCTAGTTCGGAAAGCAGATGGGACGCACAAGAATCCTAACCACACAGGCATCGAAGTCAAAGGGTACGTACCAGCTGAAACCACGCATGTTGGCCAGCAAATAAAACATAGTAAACAATTCGAGATCCGCCATGTTGGAACCATCAATATGGCCAACCGCCTATGATCGTCGTAATAAAATCAGTGACTTTTAGCTTTGTTCAGATTCCCTCTGCACCATCTAATATTTGCTCAAGGGGGCGACAGCTCTAACCCTAGTTCCGGTTGCAGTCCTTGCTATGATCAACGCCCGACAAGTGACCTTGACTATTTTAACTTCGTCCTGCCTAGGGAAGCGCTCTTAGGCTTCTTGACGAGTCACCGTCCTTGCCCTCCCCTATCACAATTAACTCCTGAGTATCCTTAGATAAACAGGGTGTCTTTCCTCTCCACTACTTCACTCTCAACGCGTAGTTAGAAAGGGTTTAAGCTTAGAGTCTTTTAAGTCTTTTCAGTCTTTTATTAAACCTAAGTTTGGTCGACCCATTCTAAGTCGCGCTTCTAACGGGCCTCGACCTCTAAGGGACCACAGCAAACACCTCCCTATAGTACAGTGGAATCCACAAGACATGAACCACGGCAAAGTCATTCACGTGGCCAGTCACTTAAAGGGAAAATAAAACGTAGTCATTGTGCCGCTTGCACCATCACTGTACACTACCAATGATTCCACCATTTCATAAAATTCATTAACCCTTATCATATTTTCTTTTCAAAACATAATTCCAAATTATACCAAGTCCTTTCCATAGGAACAATTATTTCAATATATCCAATAATCTCAATCATATCCATCAATCACCATTTCTCAATTATTAAATTTTCATCGATACTTCATCACATAATTTATCATTATTTTCCAAAGCCATATAAACAGAATAACTTATCATAACCAAATAAAATCAGACAATCAATAATAGTTACTGTCGCAACGCAGGACGACTAAACACACCACAACCAATTGTCGTCTCGTATACTGACAGATAACTTAGGATTCCGAACTTTGAGATGGTCGAAATCGTCCTAATGTTACCATGGTGCCATTGTGTCTTAAGATGGCTACTCTCTCACCTCGAGATGCAGCTAAGAACTCGCGTCCGCTTGATTCACAGTTGCGCTATTTGTTTCCAAATGCAGACCTTTAATCAAACCCCATTTGCAAAAATAGCTCTATAAATACCTATACCAACTTAACGATTAAAAATTGCTATAACTTTTGGAAAAACACTATTTTCTTAAAAATCCTTGACATTTTGAAAATACATAAACTCTTAGAAAATAAATCACTCCTTTAAAAATCAAAACCTTTTTGAAAATCAAACACAGATTACAGTATCAGGAAATCACTTTTTCTTTTTAGCTTTTAAATCATTAAAATCTTTTCCAATCGCAATATAACTTTTAAAAGATAATCATAACATCAAAAAAATAAATCTCAATTTTTCGTTTACTACAAATCTTACTTTTAAGCACCTTATAACAACTACCATGTTCAGACCACTCATACAGCATGACTTTAAAGTATTCTTCTTTTGATGCAAAAATTTTTAATCAAATCAAGCAGTAAACAAATTTTGCAAAATCATGTTATAAGCATATATAATTAAATAAGAAAATAATCTCAAGCATCCAAGGTTCAAAATACTTTTTCTATCATTAATTAGATTAATTTACAGACTACAAACAGATTACAGAAATTCACTTTCAGGCATCAGTACATTCACAAAATCACTTTTATACTTCCTAATAAATTTTTAAATACTTATAATAAAGATTCTATCATAAAGCACACATTACCAGTTATTTCAAAAATGATTTTCGTTCTTGATGCAACTATTTTGAAATTTGGACAGCACATACAGAACTTCTCAAAAATGAATTTTCTCCTAAACTGTTCATCGAAAACACATGCCACTTTTTCCTAAAAATAAATTCTTTACAAAAACTACTATAATCAAATGATTAAACATGATTAAAATAAAGCATATTGATTTGCTGGACAGACACCTTAAGTCCAGTTGCATCACTTCCAAAAAAAATAAACTAACAGATTCTAACATTACTGTACATACTGCAATTTCATATAAACAGTACACACCTATAAAAATTATTATTTGAAGCCTTGTATCTTATGAAAATAATACTTTTCAACAATAAGGAAATTTCTAGATCTAAATATATTTTCATCAGAATACCTAATACACACTGATAATCATTTATTCACATCAGAAAGATCAAATAAAAAAAATCAAACATCTTTGTTTTTCTTCTTCAATAAATTCGACCAACTCTATATATAAAAGAGTACCTTTTTAAAGTTTTCAAACACATATGTACACTTTCGGCACATAATTTCATATACTCAAAATAATCAATTTGACACAGGCTAATCACTTTTAAGAAAATTTACTTTTGTACAGTAACTAGTCTAAAATTTCTACTAATCTCATAGTCAGACATTTACACAATCACAAGATAAAAACTTCACTTACTTACTCCTAAATTTACCAAATCAAATAATATGAATCATGTGAAATTTTAAATCAGAAATCATTTATACTTGTAACACCATAAAATCCAGAATTTCATCGGTTTTCATAAAACTATTTTCATTTTACCACAGCACATCAGAGATCAAATAATCATCACATATAATAATAACAACTACCACTTTATATACATATCATGACCAATCACTAGAAAAAGCAAAAGACTAAATTTTTTTTTTCTTTTTCTTTTAATGCTACATCAGATCTCAGTAACACAAAATTTTCAGAATCAATTTTAGTTTCCATTTTGAATCAAAACAAAGAGAACTAAAATACTTCAATCAGATACAAAATATAAATGTCTATATTGTAAGAACACAAAAAATTCAGAATATAAATTTCCCTTTTGTGCAACAAAATTAGGTCATCTCAAGGCCAAAGAAAAGGGGAGATTATTCCCTTTAAACAATTCATTTTGTCCCTTTCCTTTAAACCTTTATTCATTTGACCATAAAAAAAAATACTATCAATAAATACATAGTTCATAAAAAGAAGAAATAGAACTTTTTGTTCTTGTTACTATAAAAGGAATTAGGGATTATAATATCAGTAGAAGAAGAAATGAATTAAAATAAAATAAGAACTTAGAATTACCTTTCCTCCTAAAGCTAAAAGACTTCCCAAAGGCGAGAAAATTTTCCTCCTCTTCCCCTATGCACTCGCCACCCTCCTCTCTCCTTCCTCTTGGAATAAAATTTTTTTCTCAGAATGATAGCAAGTAATGTGTGTGAAAGTGTGAGAGGTGTGGTGGTTGTAACATCCCGAAAATAAATATTAAATAATATAATTTTAGTATATAAATATCTATTTAAGGATAGGATTAAGCCTTGAAATTGTACAAGGGTAGAGGGATAGTATGAGCATAAGCCGACCTAGGATGTGAGATTAAGGCCTTGGCCCGATCTCGGTCGAGCTAGATAAGATTGTGTGCATATGAACCGAGCTGGATGGGAACCAAACGCGGAACCTGTTGTCCAGACCGATTAGCCGATCTCAGAGTCCTGTCCGAGAGGGAAGCTCGGACTATTGTTGTTCCTACAAACCGAGCCGACTCATCTTAACTCCTCCATGCCAGCTCATGTTGAGCTGTAGCCCTTTGGGATTCGTACCATTCGTACACTGTCCTTGCCTTTCACTTTATGTCACTATCATTGCTTTATGTCCCTTTCAATGTACTATTCATGGCTTCCTCAAGAAGCCAATGAACCTTGGCCATACATTTTAGCTTCTCCAAGAAGCCAATGAATCCTAGCCACACAAATATTTTCCCTAAATGAATAAAAGAAAGCCCAAACCCCACGTAACACACTTTGTATTTCTCATTCTCTCCCTCCTACGAATCTCTCTCTTTCTCCTCCAAAGCTTCAGCAAACAAAACCCCAACACTTTCTTTCTCCCTCTCTTCTCACAAAACCGGAACCCTCCTCCTCTCTGTTCTTTTCTGTTTCGGCGCCTCTGAACCGGCGTGGTAGTGTGGTGGTGGCAGCAAGGAGGGCACGGGTTCGAGTGGTGTGAAGCTCTCAAGGTCAAGGAAACCATTCTCAACTCTCAACTCTTATCTCTCACGGTTTGAGGTAAGGAGTGAGTGTTACCTCTACTTGAGTTTGGGTTTCTAGGGTGTTCATAAAGGGTACTAAGAGTGGGTGTTAGATTAGGGAATGGATCTAGGTTAATGTTAGAAAGAAAATGGTAAAAAGGGAACTAATAAATGAACTAGAAACATGTGTATGAAGTAGGGATGGAATAATGTTATATGTTATATGTTGGTGTATACATGATGGATTGGTTGAAGGTTTTATTCTTATTGTTGATGTTGTATAAATGTCTATGAGTTTTGATATTTATGATTCATGTCTGTGGCCGAGCCGAGTGACTTCGGTAATGGGTATGAGAAAATGGTAGAGGCAAAGTAGGAGAGATAGAGTAACAAGGCAGAAAATGAGTAAGGTTAATGGAAAGAGGGAATGGTTACCGAATTTAGCCGAAAGAGAGGCCGAGCTAAGCAAATAATGAGATTAAAGTAAAGAGGAATAAATTAAAGAGTGGAGCCGAGAGAGGCCGAGCTAAAAGATGGTTAACAGGATAAGAGGAATTAAAGAGAAATGGTTGTGTGATCGGGTCATAGCAGACGCGTACCGGGTGCGTGCATTGATCGCGTCAGACGCATACTGGGTATGTGCAGCTGTAAGACGGGTACTGGGTACTCGCAGTTATGATTCACACAAGGTTCCGAGAACGGAATCGGTGGGATGTGTTCCTGGTCATAGCAGACGCGTACTGGGTGCGTGCATTGATCGCGTAAGCCGAGCATTGTGGTGCTCGCAGCTGTAAGACGAGTATTGTGGTACTCGCAGGTATGGACACTCCTTACTCCATAGAATGATCGGCGGTAGTGCTCCTGGTCATAGAAGATGCGTACTGGGTGCGTGCATTGATCGCGTCAGACGCATACCGGGTATGCGCAGCTGTAAGACGGGTACTGGGTACTCGCCATTATGGATGACACTCCGATATCCGACTGTAAATGGTGTAAGACATGCACTGGGTGTATGCATCCGAGAAGAGTAAAAGATTGTAAGCTATGTGAAAGTGAAATAATGAGTAATGAATCCGTGATAGAGATGGTAATCCGAGGTAAGAGAATGTGAACCGAGGTCTAACTAATAGGTAATAGAGCTGTTGGATAATCATGTGAGCCGAGCTAAAGTAGAGAGTATGATGTGAGCCAAACTAGATGAGATTGTGTGTATGTAACCGAGCTAAATGAGATAGTATGCATGTGATATAGGGTTTGATTACTTGCTGCTTATATGCTAATTGACTACTTGTGTTTGGCTTGGTAGTTCGGTATGTCAATTTAGAAACTGCTTACTTAAGTTCTGTGTAATGCTCACCTCCTTACCATTTTTCAGGTACTGAGCCCGAGCAGACGCAATCCCCGGCCGAGCAGGATTACTCTCCCTCACAGGAAGAGTAAGTTATTTAGAGTCAGATAGGTGGATGGGTCTCAGCCAGTTTGGCCGAGCTAGAACATTGTTTTGTATTGGGACTCGGTCAGTTGGGCCGAGCTAAAACACTGAATGTACCTAAACTTATACTTTATGTATTTGATGTATTTAAGTCTTCCGCTTTATTAACTCTGACGTTTTTCGTTATTAATGGAAGGAAATATTATTTTGGCAAATATCATATTCCTTTTTAAAAGAAATTTTAAATCCTAATTTTCGGGTTTAAGGAAAATTATTACTTAGGGTGTTACAGTGGTCTATTTATAGGTGAAGAGAATACCAATTTTCCCCTCCCATCAGACCTCAAATTCGTCCCCCCTTAGCCATAGTGAGTCAGCATTTTCAATTTTCACTTTGAAACACACACATGCATTAATGAAACTCTTCTAAATCTATCCTATGGCTTATTAACTTAAGAATGATTCCCCACAAGTTCAGAAAATTCTACTCTCTCTCTTGCCTATTATTTTTTTGGATGGTGCATATATATAAAAATAAGAAGAAAAATTTTCATTGGTCCATTTTGAATTCACCACAAAATTGACCAATCAGAATAAGGCTTTCATTTTAATAATTTAGAACAAAATTTAGAAAAAAATAATATTTGGACTGTGCAATCAGTAGACATTTAAATAAACCTCTCAATACACAAATAAAATTATTTTATAGCCTAATAATTTATTTCATGTTCCAAATAATTCTTTCTAAGTTAGAAATACCAAAAATTCGTTTTCTCTACTGTACAGAATTTTTTTTTGTAAATGCCAAAATAAAAATTTTCTTTTCACATATTCAGATTTTACATTTCAATACGATCGTTTTCATATAAAGTTTATAATTTTTGGACTTACGGTTTGAAAGTTATGAATTTTTGAAGTTCTAAGATCATTTCCTTCAAAAATGCACTTCATAAGCTTTCAAATGTTTCATAATAAGAAAATACGAAAATATATTTTATTTGGATGGTAGTCCAATATAAAACTTCAGAAAATTATTTTTGTTTTCAAAATAAAATACACTTGAGTCAAAAGGCCATTAAATGCATTAAAGTCACACCTTTCCACTTAAAACTCAAAAATTCGTTCAGTACTGTAGCAGTGATAAAATTTCGAAAACTTTAAAATAAAAATAAAAGCTTTACATTTTCATAATCTACGTTTCGATACGGTCGTTTTGACATATTATTTGTAATTTTTCGATGTACGGTTGAAAAGATATGAATTTCTGAAGATAGGATACTCTAATCCTTCAAAAAGGCATTTCATCTTTCTAAGATCATTTAAATCAAATACTATACCTTAAAATATTTCCTTTAATTATACTAGGGAAAACATTAGTATATATGTATATATATATTTCGTGTATATATATATATCTATATAATTCATACGATTTTAATTAAATCCAGGTATCAAAATCAAATATAATTTCTTAAATTCAATTATAAATTCGCAAATAAATTGGGAAAAATTGTGGGTCTCACAACTAGGATCCATGCTTTTTATTTTTGTAAAAAGTTTATGCATGTGTGTGTTAAGATTAGATCTAATGATTTCAAACCCATGCATGTTATTTTCATGAAATTAAAATAAGATCTTTTATTTTTGGTTTGAGAAAAGGTTATGATGAACTTGAAATTATTTTGTGTATGAGATGTGGTATGTTGTTTTGAAAAAGTTGCCTTGAAATCCTATATGTTTTGATGTGATCATATGACTTTTGTATGCTTAAAAAGTGAACCAAAAATCTTGTAGGGTGCATGTTGACATTCGGCCATCCTAGGGAGAAGTAGAAAGCTAGGTTTGTTCCTCATTTAGGGTGCATACATGATGAAACTATTTTAATCTAAGAGATTTAAAGTATGTACATGAAATGATTAAGTTTTTGAAAGAAAATATATGTAAATCTTTGAAATAGTTTGTGGTTCAAATTGTTGCTTTGACCTTGTTTAGAAAATGAATTAAAATTGTTGGTTTTTCTTTTTAAGTGCTCACGGTTTTGGTTCTAAAAATAAATAAAATAATTTGATGACTTGTATGTCTTTGTTTGTGCATTAAAACCTTTCAAAATTATATTCGGTCAATACATGTTTAAAATGGTAGAAAGATTTTCTTCATGGCTATGTCTCTAGGTGCATGGTGCTAGGTGCTTGTTGAAAGTGATATGTGTTGTCTTTTATCTTTTCGGTTTTTAGAAAAGAAAATAAATAAGTTGATTTGATTTTGTGAAAAGGAATTTTTGTAATGTTGATTCAATGATTTTTAGCTTTAGAATTTATTTGTGATTAGAAAATTGTTGACCATGTGTTTGATTAGGTTTTGTTGAGTTAATTTAAAAGATTAAGTTTAAAATATTATTTTAAGAGTAATTGAATTAATTTATTAAGATTATAATTTAACTAATGATGTTTGAATGATTGAAAATGTGATTCTTGCATGATGTATGTTTGTGAATGCTTTAAATACTTTGAAACTTGTATGTGTTGTTCCTTATGTTGTTTGAATGTGTTGAATTGGAATTGTTCTGAATCTGTTTGTGAGATTTAAATAGTGAAAAATATCTTATTTAAAAAGTATAATTTAAACAACTTAAATTGATTTGAAACTTTTTATATGACATTCTTTCATCAGTGTTTGATGATGTGTGAAGTATAGAAATTTAAGGAATCAATGTGAAATGGTCTTGATGTTTTTATTTTTCTTGAATTTCTGAATTCTGTTTTAAAGTTTAAGCACACTGATTTTATAACTAAAATGTTTTCAAACTAAGAGAAATGAATCCTGTTTTGAAAAAGAGATTATTTTTTTGTTTCAAAGTTTTCTTGAAAGCCTTTTTATTAGAGATTTGAATCGGATTTGAAAACTTTTGGATATTGGCAATGTGTTTTCAAAAAGGGAATTGTTTCAAAATATTTTCAAAACGAAATTAAGAATTTATCGAAAACGTTCTAACGCATGGGAAAAATGTTCTAGTTCGGGTGACAGACGCGAAGGAAACGAGGCAAGCCTAGCGATTGGGAAATCTTGGAACGATTTCAGATGTTTCGTCATCGAGGTGAGAGAGAAGCTCCCCTTAAGACGCCGTGGTCTTTAGGTGACATATTAAGGCGTCCCATCATCTCAGAGATTGGACCCCAATCTCGTTAGGCGATATAGTAGGATAGCCATTGTTTGTTTGCTTGCTGTTTGTTGGGCTATCCATACGAATCGCTGAGATTGAATTGTTATCTATAATTGGTATGTTTTTGCTGATTGGTATGATGTTCTGTGTTTAATGATTATGCATGAGATACTTGATTTCCTTAGTATGTGAATGATAATAATGAACTTGTGAAAGTAAAGAATTAAGAGTGGAAAGAGAAAAGAGATACGGATAAGAATCGTAAGAAAAAAAAATTGAGAAAGAGATGAGGAATGATGAGAATGAAACTGCGAAAGAGATAAGTAGTGAATGAAAGAGAATTAATAGTTGGAACTGAGAAAGAATTGAGATGGAAAGATAATGCTCGAGATGGTAATAAGGAATACCCGATAAGGCGAGCGGAAGCGTGGTGATGATACTGCTGCTGATGGTGCTGCTGAGGGACAACTAAGGAGAGTGATGCTGATGATGCTGCGGAACAACAATCGAGGAGAACGATGCTGATGGTGCTACCAAGTAACAGTTGAGGAGCAGGATGCTGACGATGATGCTGCTGAGCCATGATGATGAGAAAGATGCTGAGGATGCTGCTGAGTATGAGCTGATGAGAATAATGCTGTTAAGATGCATGAGAAAGCGATTTGAGGCATGATGCCGCTTAGATTATTTGGGGAATAGATTGCGATTAGTGGTCGGGTTTCATTGAAGGGATGCACCAAGGATGAACCGACTGTTAGGATTCAACCGCTAATTAAAACGTTAAAACGCTAAAACTTTAAAAGACTTTAAAAGACATTTACAAACATGGTGAGGTATGAGTGTCGTATCGAAATAGTGGAGAGGAAGGAACCATGGGTATCTGCGGATACTCAGGAGGAGATTTCATTAGGGGAGGACAATGACGGTGAAATGTCAAGAAGTCTAGAGTATATTTCTAGGCGGAACAAACTCCACATGTGGCGTACTAACGTGGTAGGGACTGGGTCCAATGCCGTGGTAAGTTCTGCACTGCAGACTAGAATTGTACTGTCGCCCCCTAGATTGCAAATCAAGAACAGTGAGAGGGACTAGAACGGGGCATTTGAGATTGCCACTGTGAGTTTGAGACAGTGTGCCTTGATTATATGATATGAATGAAATGATATGAATTGAATTGATTTGAGGCTGTAGTCCTCCTGGCCTGAGGCCAATTGATTGTGAGACAGCTGTCGTGCCCGCATGGTAAAGGTCCTGTACTCCTATTTGCTTCCGACTAGGTTGGGTGGATGACCGAGGAGATGTAGACGTGTGTGACTTCCTCAATGATGATTCCCCACATCATTGAGCGCATCGGAACGATAAAACTTAAAAGGCTAAGATGTTTCAAATAAAAGTACACCTAAAGATATCAAGCATTGAATAAGTTTATAAGACAAGCATAAGAAAGGATTCTTGGAATGCGTGATGAGTTTGGGAAAGTATGATGGAAGAAAGAATGGATAAGAGTTGTGGAAGATGATAAGGAAAATTTTAAGAATGCTATCATAAGAGATTGTGTTTATTTTGTGATGATTATTATGTTGTGTCATTGTTTGTTTGTTTATTGTTTGCCTTAATATTTGCCTATTGTAATTCCACATAGTCGACATAGCTGTTTTGGGTAGCTTACTCTCTCCTGTTCTCCTGTACTTCTGCTTTCTCTTGGAAAATTTTGTACGAACACTAGATGGGTAGTATAGTGAGGTTCCAGCTCATTCGGGAGATAGGAGCATCTCCATCTCACGCAAGACAACTCTGTGGATGAAGTTTCTGAGGCAACGGACGAGGATGACTCTACTTGCAAGTGAAGGGTCTGATTTGCCAGGAGTCGGAGTTAGACGACAAGTCTTAGGGAGTATGACTAGAAGCTAGGTGATCCCCCTGGCGGAATGTATTCCATTGTAAGTTCTTAGTTACCTTAGCTCTATCATACTGTACCCCGGCTAAAATTTTATTAAACATTGTTTTGAAAACAAGTAAACTGGGCTATGTTTTAAATGATGTTTTGAAAACGAGTTTCAAGGTGCGGTGTCTTGTGACATCTCAGTTTGGAACTTGAAAGATTTTTACGTAACATGAGAACATGAGTTTCTAAAAGAAATTATGTTTTGAAAGTTTAAATGTTCTCATGTCTTTGTTACACTTGTTTTAAAAAAAATGGCCCAAATTTTCACTACATTGAATTTAAGTAAGTTAAGTTTTCAAGTTGCCGAATCGGGGTGTTACAGTTATGGTATCAGAGCAATGGTTAATCTAGGTTACTTTATGCATGGACTTACATGCTCTGCTGTATGACTCTGTGTGTGCGTTAGTACTAAGATAGTGATAGATAAGGATAGAAGTGCTAGGAGTACGCCAGGAGTACGCCGACGCTTTCCTGGACAGCGTCAGTTTTCGTCTACAGCGGAAACGAGTAGCAGAGATTAGTGTCGTCATGGGATGCTGATGCGTGATTCGAATCTCCTTTTGTTGAGCTCATCTTTGATGTGAACCCCTTTTGTTTGTGATGACCCTTAACCTATGAGATTTGTCTTGTGACTAGAACCCTTCCCTTCTTGTCGGAGCTTTTCTTGTGTAAACCCTATGCGTGCCAAATTTCTTTGGCATGACGTTTGAAAAAGCCTTTTCTGAGAATCTTAGACCATGTTCTTGACAAAGCCTTGATTGTTGACGAACCTGCAGTTTTCCTTTTGATCTTGAACCAGACATTTATCTTTTCCTAGAGTCCTGGTGAGAATTTTGAACCCTGACGCCCTACCCCAGTCAAATAGATGGTTCTAGAATAGAGAGTTAGTCGTGAAGTGATGTTAGGCAAGTGTTGTAAGGACCAAGGAGAATAAGGATTAGTAAGTATGGATTAAGGGAAGTATGAGTCTTGGAGAAAATAGGAGTATCCTTTTGAGTCTTAGATAAGTGGTGAGTTATGTAAAGTGATTAGGACTAAGAGTTTTGATGCCGGATGGGTCAAGATAATGGTTTAGATGGCGTTAAGATGAGGAAGAAATTAAGGTGATATATAGAAATTAGAGTCATAAGTGTCTTGAGTTGAGTTGGAAAATGGTTAGATAGCGGTGAATAAGTAATGATATGGTAAAGTCGAATTGGTAAGATGGTGGAATTTGTGGATAGAATTCTTAAGTGTTGACCCAAGGTTAGGCAAAAAGCTAGGATTTGATGTGGTAATGGATAATAGGTCTTGGAGTTGAGGAATTTTGATGGTTTAGAATATGATAAAAATCGTGGAAAGTGGAGAAAGGTCTAGAGTGCCTAAGTTATATGATTAAGTGTTTGAGATAAGGAGTGAGATAGTACATGTTTCTTGAGGATTAGTGATGGATTAGAGTAAAGGGAAGATGTAATAGTAATTGTAGGAGTCTGAAGAGGGCAATCATTTGGTGAAGGGTAAGGCAATAAGAGGATAGATTGGAGCTAAGTGATGGGAAATCGTGTAAGATTAACCCGAAGGTGGTAAAGGATAGGAGTATTTAGAGGTTAAGTCTGTGATGATGAGTGTGGTATAGAGAGATATGAGTCATTTAAGTTGGGGAGTAGTAGGAGATGTGAATTTTGAGGAGTAGATCGTTTAGGCTTGAACGGATGATAAGAAATCAACCTTGAGGTGTGGTAGTCTCTTGACCCAAACGAGCGTAACCCTGTTGTTTCTGAATCCTATTTTGATGCCTTTAAACCCCTCAGTCCTTTGTTGTCAGTGAAACCGTGTTGTTTTAACTCCATCCTATTTGTTAATGAAAGTACCCCGAGGGATTACTTTTGCAAGTGATCCATTTGAATTGCTCTTGAGAACGAAGAATAGACGGTGCAAGTTCGAAGACGCAACAATTACGACAGTTAAAAAGGGGGGAGGATTTCTTCTCATAGCTACGCGTCCACCGATCAGACAGACTCTACGCCGCATTTCTCGAGGACGAGAAATCTTCAAGTTGGGGGGAATGTAACACCCCGCATTTTTCCCGTACATGCGTGAACGAATATTGTTAAAATAAACCCTGAAGTTCTGATTAATAAAAGATTTTTGGAAAAGTATTTTACGTGAATAAGAAATAACGTACAAAATATTTTTATAAGTCAAGAAGTGAATGATTTTTTTAAGTTTAGAATGATTTGCTAAGTGATGATTTTATTAAAAGATGATTTTTCTAGAAATAAAGTTTTTGGATTTGTTAACTTGGAAAATTCGTAATTTTTTAACCGTAACTCGGATTTTTACGATCTTTATATCAAAACGATCGTCTTGAAACGTAGATTTTGAAAATGTGATTTTTGGAATTTTCTGGGTGGATTTATAAAAATTTATTTTCAGAGTTATGAAAGTACGAATTTTGAGAAAATATGTTTGTAGAAAATGAAAATTTTTATCATGGCATGAATTCTTATGTGATCTGTGTGCTTGATTTAATGTGTGTGTTTGATGTATGATGATGATTGTAAGAATGTGACTTTTGAATTAATTGCATTATGGTGTGAATTAATGATTTTGAGTGAATATGATTAAGGAATAAAAATGCAAAATATGTATGTGTATGTGTGTATATGATACGGTTTGTATGTGTGTGTATGTTATACGTGTGTGTATGTGTATGTGTAAGCTTAGATTTTTAATTTTTGGACAAGTAACCAAGTGAACTAAACCATAACCAAATTAAGTAGGAAACCCTAACTACTAACCAACTAGTCTTTAAGCCTAAAGTGACCCCTAAAACCCTAGCTTACGCTACCTTGTCCCCTTAACTTTGATAAACACCACCCATGCATATTTTTGTAAGCCCAAAACCGCCCCTCCCATTGTGTGTGACCAAACCTAAACCTAAGGGCAAAAGAGGGATTCATGAATTCGCTTATAAAAACAAGGGGCCTTAGTTCATTTTCACTTCACCCATTCTCATTTCTTCACACCAACACAAACACATCTCTAAGAGCCCATTCCACTCTTAGAGAGAAAAAGAAAAGAAAAAGAGAGAGAGAGAAGAGAGAGGGAGCCGTGAACCATGGAGAGGAAGAAGGAGAAAATTAGGAGCTTGATCAATCCCTCATCCTTGAAGATCTAAGTGCTAGGAGTTAGAAGATCAACCTTTGTCTTGGTGGGTGATTCGAAGAACCTAAAGAAGATTGTAATAGTTTAAGATCTTTCCTTTTGATTTTGTGGATCTTTATTCTTTTCTTTTTGCATGTTGTTGTTATGTGTTGATCTTGCTTGATCAAGGACTTTTAAGGACTAAAAATAACTTGTAATAAGTTAAGCTTATGTTTGATGTTCGGTTAAGGCTTTTCTTGCTAGATCTAATATTTTTCTAACTAAATCTTGAAGATCTAAAGAAAAACTAAGAATTTTGTGAAAGCTAAAATAAATCTTTCTTGCATGTTTAGTTCTCTTGCTTTAAACCGTGATTTAAGTGTGTGTTTGTGATTATTTGCCAAGTAAATCTATGATCTAAGCTTGTTTATTTATAAAGTGAAATTCTTTGACTTTGCATGTTGGATCTTTTGCTAAATCATATTTTCATGACTATTTGATGAATAAAAATGTGATCTAAACTTGATTTGTAAAAAAAAAAAAGTTTAAGTCTATGGTCTTGCATGTTAATTTTGTGATGATCTTAGTTGATCTAAATGTATGCATGTAATTACCTTGTGTGATGAACGAAAAATGTTTAGATCCTTGATTTGCATGTTATTTTTCAAGAGAAAAGATTGTGTTTTCTTTTATGTATGATTCGGTTTTTAAGAAAAGAATTAAAGTAACAAGTTTTAAATTAATTTTTGAGTATAAACATGATTTTGGTTAAATGTTTGATCTTGTACATGTTATATTTTTATGAAGGCCATTCGGCCATGTGTGATAGAACTAGGATCCATGCTTTTTATTTTTGTAAAAAGTTTATGCATGTGTGTGTTAAGGTTAGATCTAATGATTTCAAACCCATGCATGTTATTTTCATGAAATTAAAATAAGATCTTTTATTTTTGGTTTGAGAAAAGGTTATGATGAACTTGAAATTATTTTGTGTATGAGATGTGGTATGTTGTTTTGAAAAAGTTGCCTTGAAATCCTATATGTTTTGATGTGATCATATGACTTTTGTATGCTTAAAAAGTGAACCAAAAATCTTGTAGGGTGCATGTTGACATTCGGCCATCCTAGGGAGAAGTAGAAAGCTAGGTTTATTCCTCATTTAGGGTGCATACATGATGAAACTATTTTAATCTAAGAGCTTTAAAGTATGTACATGAAATGATTAAGTTTTTGAAAGAAAATATATGTAAATCTTTGAAATAGTTTGTGGTTCAAATTTTTGCTTTGACCTTGTTTAGAAAATGAATTAAAATTGTTGGTTTTTCTTTTTAAGTGCTCACGGTTTTGGTTCTAAAAATAAAGAAAATAATTTGATGACTTGTATGTATTTGTTTGTGCATTAAAACCTTGCAAAATTATATTCGGTCAATACATGTTTAAAATGGTAGAAATATTTTCTTCATGGCTATGTCTCTAGGTGCATGGTGCTAGGTGCTTGTTGAAAGTGATATGTGTTGTCTTTTATCTTTTCGGTTTTTAGAAAAGAAAATAAATAATTTGATTTGATTTTGTGAAAAGGAATTTTTGTAATGTTGATTCAATGATTTTTAGCTTTAGAATTTATTTGTGATTGGAAAATTGTTGACCATGTGGTTGATTCGGTTTTGTTGAGTTAATTTAAAAGATTAAGTTTAAATTATTATTTTAAGAGTAATTGAATTAATTTATTAAGATTATAATTTAACTAATGATGTTTGAATGATTGAAAATGTGATTCTTGCATGATGTATGTTTGTGAATGCTTTAAATACTTTGAAACTTGTATGTGTTGTTCCTTATGCTGTTTGAATGTGTTGAATTGGAATTGTTCTGAATCTGTTTGTGAGATTTAAATTGTGAAAAATATCTTATTTAAAAAGTATAATTTAAACAACTTAAATTGATTTGAAACTTTTTATATGACATTCTTTGATCAGTGTTTGATGACGTGTGAAGTATAGAAATTTAAGGAATCAATGTGAAATGGTCTTGATGTTTTTATTTTTCTTGAATTTCTGAATTCTGTTTTAAAGTTTAAGAACACTGATTTTATAACTAAAATGTTTTCGAACTAAGAGAAATGGATCCTGTTTTGAAAAAGAGATTACATTTTTGTTTCAAAGTTTTCTTGAAAGCCTTTTTATTAGAGATTTGAATCGGATTTGAAAACTTTTGGATATTGGCAATGTGTTTTCAAAAAGGGAATTGTTTCAAAATATTTTCAAAACGAAATTAAGAATTTATCGAAAACGTTCTAACGCACGGGAAAAATGTTCTAGTTCGGGTGACAGACGCGAAGGAAACGAGGCAAGCCTAGCGATTGGGAAATCTTGGAACGATTTCGGATGTTTCGTCATCGAGGTGAGAGAGAAGCTCCCCTTAAGACGCCGTGGTCTTTAGGTGACATATTAAGGCATCCAATCATCTCAGAGATTGGACCCCAATCTCGTTAGGCGATATAGTAGGATAGCCATTGTTTGTTTGCTTGATGTTTGTTGGGTTATCCACACGAATCGCTGAGATTGAATTGTTATCTATAATTGGTATGTTTTTGCTGATTGGTATGATGTTCTGTGTTTAATGATTATGCATGAGATACTTGATTTCCTTAGTATGTGAATGATAATAATGAACTTGTGAAAGTAAAGAATTAAGAGTGGAAAGAGAAAAGAGATACGGATAAGAATCGTAAGAAAAAAATTGAGAAAGAGATGAGGAATGATGAGAATGAAACTGCGAAAGAGATAAGTAGTGAATGAAAGAGAATTAATAGTTGGAACTGAGAAAGAATTGAGATGGAAAGATAATGCTCGAGATGGTAATAAGGAATATCCGATTAGGCGAGCGGAAGCGTGGTGATGATGATGATGCTGATGGTGCTGCTGAGGGACAACTAAGGAGAGTGATGCTGATGATGCTGCGGAACAACAATCGAGGAGAACGATGCTGATGGTGCTACCAAGTAACAGTTGAGGTGCAGGATGCTGACGATGATGCTGCTGAGCCATGATGATGAGAAAGATGTTGAGGATGCTGCTGAGTATGAGCTGATGAGAATAATGCTGTTAAGATGCATGAGAAAGCGATTTGAGGCAAGATGCCGCTTAGATTCTTTGAGGAATAGATTGCGATTAGTGGTCGGGTTTCATTGAAGGGATGCACCAAGGATGAACCGACTGTTAGGATTCAGCCGTTAATTAAAACGTTAAAACGCTAAAACTTTAAAAGACTTTAAAAGACAATTACAAATGCGGTGAGGTATGAGTGTCGTATCGAAGTAGTGGAGAGGAAGGAACCATGGGTATCTGCGGATACTCAGGAGGAGATTGCATTAGGGGAGGACAATGACGGTGAAACGTCAAGAAGTCTCGAGTATATTTCTAGGCGGAACAAACTCCACATGTGGCGTACTATTGTGGTAGGGACTGGGTCCAATGCCGTGGTAAGTTCTGCACTGCAGACTACAATTGTACTGTCGCCCCCTAGATTGCAAATCAAGAACAGTGAGAGGGACTGGAACAGGGCATTTGAGATTGCCACTGTGAGTTTGAGACAGTGTGTCTTGATTATATGATATGAATGAAATGATATGAATTGAATTGATTTGAGGCTGTAGTCCTCCTGGCCTGGGGCCAATTGATTGTGAGACAGTTGTCGTGCCCGCGTGGTAAAGGTCCTGTACTCCTGTTTGCTTCCGACTAGGTTGGGTGGATGACCGAGGAGATGTAGACGTGTGTGACTTCCTCAATGATGATTCCCCACATCATTGAGCGCATCGGAACGATAAAACTTAAAAGGCTAAGATGTTTCAAAGAAAAGTACACCTAAAAATATCAAGCATTGAATAAGTTTATAAGACAAGCATACGAAAAGATTCTTGGAATGCGTGATGAGTTTGGGAAAGTATGATGGAAGAAAGAATGGATAAGAGTTGTGGAAGATGATAAGGAAAATTTTAAGAATGCTATCATAAGAGATTGAGTTTATTTTGTGATGATTATTATGTTGTGTCATTGTTTGTTTGTTTATTGTTTGTCTTAATATTTGCCTATTGTAATTCCACATAGTCGACATAACTGTTTTGGGTAGCTTACTCTCTCCTGTTCTCCTGTACTTCGGCTTTCTCTTGGAAAATTTTGTACGAACACTAGATGGGTAGTATAGTGAGGTTCCAGCTCATTCGGGAGATAGGAGCATCTCCATCTCACGCAAGACAACTCTGTGGAAGAAGTTTCTGAGGCAACGGACGAGGATGACTCTACTTGCAAGTGAAGGGCCTGATTTGCCAGGAGTCGGAGTTAGACGACAAGTCTTAGGGAGTATGACTAGAAGCTAGGTGATCCCCCTGGCCGAATGTATTCCATTGTAAGTTCTTAGTTACCTTAGCTCTATCATACTGTACCCTGGCTAAAATTTTATTAAACATGGATGTTTTGAAAACAAGTAAACTGGGCTATGTTTTAAATGATGTTTTGAAAACGAGTTTCAAAGTGCGGTGTCTTGTGACATCTCGGTTTGGAACTTGAAAGATTTTTACGTAACATGAGAATATGAGTTTCTAAAAGAAATTATGTTTTGAAAGTTTAAATGTTCTCATGTCTTTGTTACACTTGTTTTAAAAAAAAATGGCCCAAATTTTCACTACATTGAATTTAAGTAAGTTAAGTTTTCAAGTTGCCGAATCGGGGTGTTACAATAATCATCTCTAATCAAACTCTTATCAAGCACTATTTTGCTACTCACACTCTAATTTAACTATTAAACCCAAATACTATTATAAACTCTAACTATCCCTAATTCAAAGTGTAGAAAAGTGTCTCCCCTTACCTTGGAAATCCTAGACATAGAGACAGAGTCATTTTATTTTACATCCGCGACTTGCTCCGGAGTCAGGTTAACAATAACGTGCTGGATTTAAATAGGGACACATGTTAAAACTAATTATAACATTAAAAATATATATCAAATAAACTCATTTCTGTCAAAATAATTAATATATATCATTATACAATAAAAATATATTACTTTTCCCCAAAACATCTCTTTATTTGAAAATACAGGGATAATAAAAATATTGATGGATCGTAAAATAAATTACATAGATAGGTAGAGGGAGTTGAGGAGATTATATACCTAAGAAAAATTTGAGATTGGACGGTTGGATCTTGAGTTATTGGACCGGGAAGTCGAAAGAAACGAAAGTTTCCCCAACTCTGTCGCTGCTGCTACTCTCTTTCCGTGTTTCTTTTCTATTTCGTTTACTTCTTTCTCTCACGCTGTTGGTTTTAAGCCACAGCTTTCATTCTTTTATTTTTTTTTTTTTATAAGAAATGGGCGGCTGGGCTTGGGCAATGTTAGGGAAATATTTATATTTTAATAATTTGTTTTTACTTGTGGGTCAATGTCTGTAGGTATTCTGAATTATAACTAAAAGTTGGATGATACTAAAAATAAAATATGTTTAGGTAAAACAATATTGTATTTTGGATTACTCAAAACTGATTGAAAAATAATAAAATTACCGGTCCCTCCGAATAGTTGTTGCATAAGAAAAATTATCGAAATTCAAAAGTGAATATATTTCCTAAATCTTGATATTAAACTTGATAATATATAATATTTAAAATTTTGAAGTAGAAGATTATTATATATAACTTAAGCCGGTAATATATTAAACCAGTCCAAAAGCTAAAAATAAAACAGCCTCCGAACACTATGAAATTTACAGGGACGCTCAAAATATTAAGTTAAACATATTTTTCTAAAAAAAATATTTATAAAAATGCCTCTAAGGCTTGCCACTTGAGCTCCCTGTCAAAATGTTAATTAGACTAAATAAAAGTACTACTTTATTTTTGGAAAACGTATGATAACAAATTTATACTTATTTCGATTAGGAAACATATTTCAAATATAATGAGGAAATCAGAATTTTATTCCGAGACTCAAATATTGAAAACATCATATTAAATCATTTAATTATTTTGCTTGAGGTATTAGAAATAACGGGATGTTACAATTCTCCCCCACTTATTGTAATTTCGTCCCCGAAATTCCGCTCAGAATCCTTAATTGGATAACCATCCCGTAAAAAGGTTTCTAAGCTATAGAACTTACTTCACTTTGGTTCTACTCCCCCACAGACACCTAACTACAAACACAAACATTTTAAACTCCTTGGTTTGAACAATCAGTAGGTATGAGGATTTAAAATTTAGGGAGAAGATCCCATACTAGTGAAACACTTAGAAAAGCAATTTTACATTTACAAAAACAAAATTCTTTAAAAATTTGGTTCCTCTCTTGATGAGGAACATTTAGTTTCATTTGAAAAGTTCAATAAAACCTTCAATCGTGCATATTACCATAAAGAACTACCTTCATCTAATTTCGTAAGATCCTATATGAAGGAGTCAAAGTACACTCAAGATTGGTAAACTCAAAGAAAAAGGGAATATACTTTGGACTTGGAAAAATTTAGTTGAGTTCATTTTCAAAAATTGAAACAATGATATTCCCTTTTACTTCTAGTTTGAAAATCTGAGTTTCATTCCGATTTGATTGTGGATCGCATATGAAGGGTTCCTATTTAATCGACGTATGACTTGGTTAAAGACAAATGAATTAATTCACTGCTCGATTACTTAGGAATCCTTGCACTCCTTACTATTTTCTTAAAAATTTGTTATGCGACCTTACGATTCATTTGGAATGATTGTGGTTCGGTGCAACCATTTGAAATTCATTTTAAACACTCGCATAATCAAACAAGCATTTATCATGACATCCACTCACAAGCAATCAAACAAAAATTCATCTTTCATATATTAATATCAAGCACGTAAATCAATCAAACACATACAAACGTAATCAGTTTTTATCCTAAACACAATTTCCAAAAACAACATTTTTAGTCAATGCTTAGTGGAAAATAGTTTGGGACTTTCAAGTACAAGGATGGCAATTGAAAAGCTCTAAATCCCAAAATCGTTTGAAAGCATTTTCGAAAGTTTTAATTTCATCTCCACATAAACATAGACTTTTCACATATGCAGAATATGTAACACCCCGATTCGGCAACTTGAAAACTTCCGTTACTTATATTAAATATAGTAAAAACTTGGGCCATTTTTTTTTTAACATGTAAAACGTAAACATGAGAACATTTAGATTTTCAAAGCATATTTACAATTAAAACTCATGTTCTCATAAAACCTTTCAAGTTCCAAACCGAGATGTCACAAGACACCGCACCTTAAAACTTGTTTTCAAAACATCATTTAAAACATAGCCCGTTTTGCTTGTTTCAAAACATCCATGCTTAATAAAACTGTAGCCGGGGTACAATATGATAGAGCTAAGGTAACTAAGCACTTACAATGAAATACCATGCTCCGAGGGGAATTACCTAGCATCTAGTCAAACACACTAAGACTCGTCGTCTAACTCCGGATCTTGATAGATCAGGCTCTCCGACCGCAAGCATAGTCGTCCTCGTCTGCCATCTCAGGAATCTCTTCCGGGTCTACCTCAGACCGCCAAGTAGAATCGTCGTCCTTTGCCACCGCAGAAGTTTCTTTCGATGGAGATGCGCCCATCTCTCGCAGGAGCTGGAACCTCGCTATGTTTTCCATCTATGGATTACACCAAAATTTTCCAAGAGGAAGCAGAAATATAGGAGAGAGTGAGCTACCCAAAACAGCTATGTCGACTATGTGGAATTACAATAGGTAAATATTAAGACAAAACAGTAAACAATAAACAACCAAAACAACAACAATATCATTATCATCATATAATTAAAATACAATCTTATGCTCAGCTTTTCATAATCGCATTCTCAAAAGTTTTTCTCATAACTTCCACAACTCTTATCAATTCTTTCTTCAATCATTGTCTCAAGATTTATCAATTATTCCAAGAATCATTTCTCGTACTTGTCTTATAAATTTTGCTCAATACTTGATATCTTTAATGTACTTTTCTTTGAAACATCTTAGTCTTTTAAGTTTTAGCGTTCCGGTTCGCTCAATGATGTGGGGAATTCACCATTGAGGAAGTCACACACGTCTACATCTCCTCGGTCATCCACCCAACCTAGTCGGAAGCAAACAGGACTACAGGACCATTACCACGCGGGCACGACAGCTGTCTCACAATCAATTGGCTCCAAGCCAGGAGGACTACATCCTCAAATCGACTCAATTCATATCATATCATATCATATAATCAAGGCACACTGTAGAAAACTCGGGTACAGTGGCAATCACAAATGCCCCGTTCCAGTCCCTCTCACTGTTCAAGATTTGCAATCTAGGGGGCGACAGTACAATTCTAGTTTCGGGTGCAGAACTTACCACGACATTGGACCCAGTCCCTACCACATTCGTATACCACATGTGGAGTTTGTTCTACCTAGAAAGTACTCTAGACTTCTTGACGTTTCACCATCATTGTCCTCCCCTAATGCAATCTCCTCCTGAGTATCCGCAGATACCCATGGTTCCTTCCTCTCCACTACTTCGATACGACACTCATGCCTCACCGCGTTTGTTAATGTCTTTTAAAGTCTTTTAAAGTTTTAAAGTTTTAATTAGCGGCTTAGTCCTAATGGTCGGCTCATCCTTGGTGCATGCATTCAACGAGTCCCGACCGCTAATCGCAATCCGTTCCCCAAAAATCTCAACGACATCTTGCCTCAAATCTATTTCTCTTGCATCCCATTATCATTATTCTCATAAGCTCATGCTCAGCATCTTTCTCATCATCATTGATTAGCAGCATCATCAACATCTTTCTCCTCAGTTGTTGCTCAACAGCACCATCAGCGTCCTTCTCCTCCGTTGTTGCTCAGCAGCACCATCAGTATCGCTTTCCTTGGTTGTTGCTCCACAGCATCATCAGCATTGCTCTCCTCCGTTGTTGCTCATTATCCTCATCAGCACCACGCTTCCGCTCACCTTGTCGGGTATATCTTATCGTCATCTTAAAAATTATCTTCTCATCTCAATTCTTTCTCAACTCAACCCTTATTTCTCTTTCTCAATCTTAGTTTATTACTTTCACAATTTTTTTCTTAACATCTTATGATTCCGGTGTACCAACGTTTTTCATAATAGTTTAACAATAGTCCAATCAATAAATAAGTCATTTCACTTACTCAAAAATCAAGGAACTCATGCATAATTACTAAAAACATAACATCATACCATTTCAGCAAAACATACCAATAAGCAATCTCAGCGATTCGTAGGGATAGCCAAACAAACAACAAACAAACAAACAATTGCCATCCCACTACATCGCCTAACAAGATTGGGGTCCAATCTTTGAGATGATTGGATGCCTTAATATGTTACCTAATACCACGGCGTCTTAAGGGGAGCCCCTCTCTCACCTCGATGACGAAACTCCCGAAAGCTTGTCCAAGATTTCCCAATCGCTAGCCTTGTATCGTTCCCGTCGCGTCCGTCACCCGAACTAGAACATTTTTCCCCGTGCGTTAGAAACGATTTCCATAAATTCTTAATTTTCGTTTTGAAATACTTTGAAACCATTCCCTTTTTCGAAAACACATTGCCAATATCCAAAAAGGTTTCAAATCCCAATCAAATCTCTAATAAAAAGGTTTTTAAGAAAACTCTGAAACAATTTCTAAAATAATCTTTTTATCGAAACAAAATTCCATTCTTCTTAGTTTAAAACATTCCGGTTATAAAATCTTTTTCTGTATGCTTTAAACAGAATACGAAAATTCAAGAGAATAAAAACATCAAGATCAAATCACAATTATTCATTAAATTTCTAAACTTCACAACATTATCAAACACTGGTCAAGAATGTCATTTAAAAATTTCAAATTAACTTAAGTTGTTTAAATCACACTTTTTTAATAAAACATTTTTCAATTCCTTTAGAATCCAAACATAGATTTTTCACAAGTAAACAAATTCAGAACAATTCCAATTTAATCTAAATCTTTTCCAAAAACACATTCAAATAGCATAAGAGCAGCACATGCAAAGTTCAAAACACTCACAAACATACATAATGCAAATCACATTTCACACCACTCAAAATCATCAATTAAATTATAGTCTTAATAAATTAATTCAATTACTCTTAAGAAAATAATTAAGCCTTGTGTTTAATTCATCAAGAGCCGAATTACCATGGTTATTATTTTCTAATCACTAATAAATTTTAACACTTGAAATCATTGACTTAACATTACAAAATTTATTTTCACATAATCAAATCAACCTATTTATTTTTATTTCTAAAACCAAAAAGATTAAAAGAAACACACATCACTTTCACATAGCATCATACACCTAGGGTCATAGCTACAATCACGAGTCATTTCATGAAGACAATTTTTCCAACCATATGCTCATGCTTTGGCCGAATCATACATATATGGTTTTGCAAGGATTTTAATGCACAAACAAAAACTTAGAATCATGAAATCATTTTCTTTCTTTTAGGGCTAAAACCGTGAGCATTCTAAGAGAAAATTAACAATTTTAATTTTATTTTCTAGACAAGATCAAAGCAACCATTAGCATCACAACCATCTCAAGATTCACACATATTTTCTTTTGAATTCAATTACTTTATGCATGCACTTTTTAAGCCCTTAAATTAAATTAGTCTTAGCATGCATGTAACCTAAATGATGAGCAAACATAGCCCTCTACCTATTTCTACGTTGGCCGAATGCTTATCATGCAAAAGACAAGATTTTCATTCATTTTTCAACACACACAAAATCACATAACTACAACCAAGGCATGTAAATTTTTAAGACAACTTTCAAAGCAACAAACCACATCAAGTCATGTAAAGTAACACATTACATCATTTATTCACATAAACATGCATAAACTTTTCACAAAATAATAACACATGAAATCATCTAGCAAACCATAAAATAAGACATGCAAAGAAGAAAATAAAATAGATCTACAAACTAAAAGGGAAAAACTAAACTATTACAATCTTCTTCCTTGATCTTCGATGCACCTACCAAGATAAGGGTTGGTTCTCTAGCTCCTAACATTCTTGATCTACAAGGAAGACTCCTTGATCTAGCTCGGATCTCCTTCTTCCTCCTTCTCCATACCTCACGGCCACTCTCCCTCTCTTTCTCTCTATTTCTTTTCTTTTTCTCTCTAAGGGTTTGATGAGGCCCTTAGAAGTGTGTTTGGAGTGGAATGAAGAAATGAAAATGGGTGGAGTGAAAATGAATTAAGGCCATCTTGTATTTATAAGCAAGTTCACGAATCCCTCTTTTGCCCTTAGGTTTAGGTTTGGTCATGCACTAAAAGCGGGGCGGTTTTGTCCTCACAAAAACTTGCATGGGTGATGTTTATCAAATGGAGGGGACAAAGTAGAATAGGCTAGGGTTTTAGGGGTCACTTTAGGCTTAAGGACTAGTTAGCTTTTAGTTAGGGTTTGGTTACTATACTAACTTAGTTTGGTTCTAGTTCTAGTCTAGTTTCCTCATGGTTCTAGGAAATTATAATCCTAGCTTATACATACATGCACATACACGTACAACATATACACACACATATATACATCCGTATCATACACACACATATACATACATTTACATACATACCTTATATTTTTATTTTCTAATCATATTCATTTATAATTATCAATTCACATAACAAAGAAATTAATTCCAAGAAATCATATTCACACAATAATTTTCATGCATCATACATCAAACACACACATCAAACCAAGCACTCATCACATAAAAATTCGTGCCATGACAAAAATCTCATTTTCTTCAAAAACACATTTTTTTCAAAATTCGTATTTTACAAACTCAGAAATAAATTTTTATAAATCAATCCAGAAAATTCCAAAAGTTACATTTTTAAAATCTAAGTTTCAAGACGATCGTTTTCATATAAAGATCATGAAAATCCGAGTTACGGTTAAAAAGATACGAATTTTCAAAGTTTACAAATCCAAAAATTTCATTTCTAATAAAGATCACCTTTTGATAAAATCACACTTATTTCTTATAAATCAAATCAACAAAATCATTCACTTCTCATTTATAAAAATATTTTGTTTATAAAATCCATAAAAATCAACATTTTATTTCTTTCTCACATAAAATATTTTTCTGAAAATCTCTTATAAAATAGAATCTCAGAGTTTATTATGTCGGAAATCGTTTACACACGTATGGGAAAAATGCGGGGTGTTACATTCTCCCCAACTTGAAGATTTCTCATCCTCGAGAAATGCCGTGTAGAGTCTGTCTGATCCGTGGACGCGTAGCTCTTTGAAGAAATTCTTTCCCTCTTTAACTGTAGCTATCGTCGTATCTTCACACATGCACCGCCTATCCATTGTTCTTAAGAGCGAATCGAACGGATTACTTGCAAAAGTAATCTCTCGGGGTACTTTCAATGACAAACAGAGTGGGGTCAAAACAATACGGTTTCATTAGCAACAAAGGACTGAGGGGTTCGAAGGTATCGAGACAGTATCCAATAACAGGGTCACGTTCATTTGGGGTCAAGATACTACCACTACACTTAAGGTCACGTTCTTCTCATCAGTTAAGGCCTACACAAGCTATTCCTCAAAAACTTCACATTTTCCACTACTCCCCAACTTATATGACTCTTATCACCACATTCAGCACCACGGATTTAACCTCTAAATACTCCTATCCTTCACCACTTTTTTTTTTTGGTCAATCCTACAAAATTTCCCATCACTTAGCTTCAATCTATCCTTTGGTTCTCTTACATCTCACCAATAATGATTCTTATCAGACTCCTATTGTGGTGGACTCGGCCTAGCCGAGGTCCTTAGACTACCTCGCCAAAGTCCTGAGGACCCTTCAAGAAGCCTTCGGAGCGCTTGGCCGAGCTCAATGCTCAACGGCCGAACAGACGCCAGATACAGGCCGACCTCGTGTTCCTGCTCAGGTCCGACGTCTAGGTCCGACACCTTCCCAAGTCCGACACCTAGACACGATGACGTCCTCCTTCCTTATCCACAAGGACAGCTCACTACCTTATCCACAAGGATAGCTCACAACCTTATCCACAAGGACACAAGGACAGTCTATCCACTCCTAGCTCAGTACAGGCTGGCCCTACTTGGGCCTAAAGAAAGCCCATTAGGGCAACCAACTCCCCCCTATAAGTAGCTCCGTACTACATGGGGCTCAGGTACGTCCTCTAACCCTAATTGCCATCCTCACACACCAGTGATTAGGGTTGCTTCTTGGCTCTTTTCCTTAGCCACCTGAGGACTTCCCCCAAACATCACATATCAACCCTAGACAGAGGCTCCTTCGAAGGTCATCTCCTGTACCCTTGGAGGTCCTCACCGTCTAGGACATCACATTGGCGCCGTCTATGGGGAGTGATAAACCCTAACCCCACCCAGAAGATTCTACCATGTCTGAAGCTCAACCAGATCAGAAAAGGAGGAGGGAGTGTCTTGGGATAATCCCGCCAGCTGAAGACCTGCGGTCACAACTTGAGGGTAGCTAGGCAGCAAGGTCCCCACCACCCCCCCTCCTCACCCACCTTCACCACCGTCACACCCAAATTTGTCCATGCGGCATCCCACCGAACGGGCCACTGGTCAAGCCTCAGCCCCCGATGGGTCCCAACAACAACCAAGAAATTTTGTTATACAGGATCTGCTCAAGATACCGGAAAGCTGTCGGGTGGAGACTATTTCTGGAGGCTTTGCCGGTGGCGGCGAGAAGAAGTTGGAAAGGAGAAAGTACGTTCAGCAAGTATTAGCTGTTCGCCACAAACCTATGGGTAAAAAACCATCCCGGAACATCCCCATCAGTTTCTCTGATCAGGATCTAGGAGATATCATCCCGGATCACAATGACCCAATGGTGATCGCGGCTATGATCAGCAACTTCGAAGTCGCCCGAGTTCTCGTCGACCAAGGAAGCTCGACCGATGTTCTTTTTCTCCACACATTTCAAGCACTGAAACTAAGGTCCGCCGACCTCATACATTTTGAAGGGCATCTTATCAGCTTCACGGGCGAGGCAATACGCCCCCTTGGAGCCATCCTCCTCCCGGTCACCCTGGGCAAACTGCCTTCGGCCCGAACGGAGATTATCAAGTTTTTGGTGGTTGACTTTGAATCCCCTTACAGTGTGATACTGGGACGAACCTGCCTTCAAGCCTTTGGGGCAGTGGTCTCAACAGTTCACCTAGCAATGAAATTCGTTGGTTCTGATGACAACCTTGTCACCGTCAAAGCCGACCAGCTCAGAGCCCGACTCTGCTACAATGCGAGCCTACGGGAGGGAAAAAAGAAGCAAGAAGAACTCTCCGGTCCGACACTAGCCAAAGGGAAGGTCTTGTTGGCCGAATTGGACGTCTGGGCCGAACAGGATGATCTCAGACCGTCTCCTCAAGGAGAGTGGTTGGCAGTCCCCATCGATCTCGCCGACCCCAGCAGAACTGTCAAAGTAGGTGCCGACCTCCCTAAGGGGATACAGGAGGAAATCATCGCACTATTGCGAGCTAATTTGGATCTGTTTGCCTGGACCTCGGCCGATATGCCAGGGATCGACCCAAACTTTATCTGTCACAAGCTCAGTGTGGACCCGAAAGCAAGACCGGTAGCGCAGAAAATGAGACGGGTTGGAACTGAGAAGGCAAAAGTTATCCAGGAAAAGGTGTCCGAGTTGCTCGAAACCGGGTTTATAAAAGAAGTCCCGTACGTTGAATGGGTTGCAAACACGGTCTTGGTTATAAAGGCAAACGGTAGTTGGAGGATGTGTGTGGATTACACTGACCTCAACAAAGCCTGCCCTAAGGACCAATACCCACTGCCGATTATTGACCAGCTCGTTGATAATTGGGAAGGCTACCAATTGTTGTCATTCACTGATGCATATTCGGGATATAACCAGATCCCTATGTATCCCCCTGATCAAGACAAGACCACATTCACGACCGGGAAGGCAACTTACTGTTACACCGTCATGCCTTTCGGCCTTAAGAATGCCGGCGCAACCTATCAGAGGATGATGAACAAAGTCTTTGACGGGATCATCGGTGCAACCATGGAGGTCTACATCGACGACATGATTACAAAGAGCAAGAAAAGGGAAGACCATGCCCGAGACCTAACCACGGTCCTGGAAAGGGTAAGAGCACACAGGATGAGGTTAAATCCGGAGAAGTGTACCTTTGGGGTCCCCGCTGGCGCTTTCCTCGGGTTCATGCTCTCCGAGCGAGGAATCAAAGCAAACCCCGACAAATGCCGTGCTATACTAGAAATGAAGAGCCCTGCCGACCTCAGAGGGGTGCAACAATTAACTGGCAGGATGGCGGCACTATCCAGATTTCTTCCTCAAGCTGCTAAAAAGGCCTTACCCTGGTACCAACTTTTGAAAAAAGGTACAACTTTTAACTGGGATCAGGACTGTGAAGCCTCTTTCATCGCTCTTAAGGAGTATCTCTCTTCCCCTCCAGTTCTCTCCAGCCCTCGTGAGGGGGAGAACCTTTTCATTTATCTCTCCGTTGGGGAGTCAGCCCTTAGCTCGGTTCTGGTTCGAGACGAGGGTCGAAGTGAATTCCCCGTTTATTTCATAAGCCGCGCTCTCCAGGTGCCTGAGCTTCGGTATTCCAAGATCGAGAAATTCGCATTCTGCCTCATCCTAGCTGCACGGCGGCTACGACAATATTTCCAAAGTCACCCTATTGTCGTAAGAACTGCCCAGCCCATTAAACAAGTTCTGCAAAAGCCCGACCTCGCGGGGAGAATGATGGCCTGGGCAATCGAACTGTCCGAGTTTGACATCTCCTATGAACCGAGGAAGGCAATCAAGTCACAAGTGTTAGCAGATTTTGTGTCCGAGTTTATAGAGCCCCATCAAAGCTCTAGCTCGGATATTTGGGTAATATATGTTGATGGTTCGAGCAATCAAAAGGGTGCGGGAGCTGGAGTTATTTTGGAAAATGCGGAAGGGCTCAGCATCGAGTACTCCCTGAAGTTTGAGTTTTTAACTTCGAATAATCAGGCTGAGTACGAAGCAGTCATTGCTGGCCTCCGCATGGCCAAAGAGCTCGGTGCAACCGAAGTCCAAATTATGAGCGATTCCCAATTGGTGGTTTCCCAAATCGTTGGAGACTACCAAGCCAAAGAGCCCATCCTACAAAAATACCTCGACAAAGTTAAGTCCCTAGCTCTTGATTTTGTAAAAATTTCCATCACCCATATCCCCCGCAGTTCAAACTCCCGAGCCGATGTGCTTTCCAAGTTGGCAAGCACAAAAGGAGGAGGGAATAATAAAAGCCTCATCCAAGAGCAAATCGCGACTCCAAGCGTAGTAATGGCCATTTCGATATCGCCGAACTGGATGCATCCGATTAGGGCATACCTCGAACATGGAACACTCCCCGCCGATCAAAAAGAAGCACAGAAACTGAAGAGAAAGGCAGCTGAGTATGTTATTATGGATGGAGTCCTTTACAGAAGAGGAATGTCATCTCCACTCCTCCGATGTCTTGCCTCCGAGGAAGCTCAAGAGACCTTGAACGAGGTCCATGGAGTAATGGGGAGCCATCACGTCGGAGGAAAATCCTTGGCGTGGAAGATATTAAGGGCCGGATATTTCTGGCCAACCTTAGTTACGGACTCCATTGACCATGTTCGACGATGTCCTCAATGCCAATTTTTCAGCGATGTTTACCAGAAACCATCCGAGGAGCTCCACTCTCTAGCCTCCCCTTGGCCTTTCAGCATGTGGGGGATGGACATTGTGGGACAGTTCCCAACGGCTCCAAGCCAGCTAAAATTCATCGTGGTAGCAATAGACTACTTCACTAAATGGATCGAAGCTGAGCCCCTAGCAACCATCACTTCGGCAAGGATCCAGAAATTTTTTATGAAACAAGTCATCTCCCGTTTCGGCCTTCCGCTCACATTGATCACCGACAATGGCAATCAATTCGCCGCCAACAATTTCCAGATATTAGCTGAGAGTCTCGGGATCTCTCATCGGTTTTCTTCGGTTGAGCACCCCCAGACCAATGGCCAAGCTGAGGCCGCCAACCGAGCTATCGTTGACGGCCTCAAGAAGAGAATCACACAGGCCAAAGGAGTCTGGGCCGATCTCCTACCCGAGGTCCTTTGGTCAATCAGGACCACGGTTCAGTCCTCAACCGGATAAACCCCCTTCAGACTCACCTATGGTTGCGATGCAGTCATCCCCATCGAACGAAGGATTCACACCTTCCGAATGAGGGACAGACCAGAGGAGGAAAACAGAAATTTGATCAAAGAAAACTTGATACTGGTCGAGGAGATCCGGGACGCCGCGTCTGCTCGGGAAAAGAAAGCGAAAGAAAGGCAAGCCAAGCAGTATAACAAAACGGTACAACCCAGGTCTTTTGAGATCGGTGATCTCGTTCTCAGGAGAGCTGACATCGGCCTCAAAAACCGAAGAGATGGGAAACTTGCTCAAAACTGGGAAGGCCCCTACAGAGTCATCTCAAAAACACACTCTAGGGCATACAGACTAGAAACCCTTGAAGGGGGCAAACTCAAAAATTCTTGGAACGTGGCAAAACTGAGAACCTACTTCAGCTAGGTTTACCTCAGATGATATCGGCCGCCCCAGTTAAAAGTTTAAGTTTTATCTTCATTTCTGTTGATATTTTACACTTAGTTTTCCTAATCATACTCCCATTTTCCACGTTGGGACATACCCACCTTCTCAATTTGTAAGCAATGTACTCATAGTTATTAATGAAAAGTACAAACTTGCTCATACTCAAGTGCCACAGTTTTATATATGTACGTACTAGCTTCTCATTTAGCAATAGCCACCTAAATGTTGCATGGCGCTATGTACAGCCAACGTCTTCTAGATAAGATCGGCTCATATGCACAGTGTACAAGGGATACCCGATAAAGAACAGACTGCTGTGAAATGTTTACACATAGCTTCACTCAGCACTCTCTTTTACATCGGGGCCGAGGACACCCACCTCGGCTAAGGTGGGTAGATCCGAGTTCCCTACCGTATGCACTTATATACAGTACCTTTATTCAGAGGAAAACTTATAAGATTACTGCACTTACTGAGTCGTCCGAGTTTAACATTAGTAAGCTTTAAATCCGATCAAATCCAAATACAACAAGTTGGCAAAAAACTTGTATTCTCAAAGGTAGTTCTACTTAGGGATTTAAGAATGACCTTGGACGCAGTATACATGCAACAAGTTAGAGGAAAAACTTGCATAGAAATGACCTCAGACCATATACGAGTGCAACAAGTTAGAATAAAAACTTGCATAGATATGATAGCATGCAACAAGTTGAAACTAGAAAGAACTTGCAAAATGTTGTACACAACCAAATAAAATACAATCCAACATTGTCAAACATGATTACAAAAACATTGACAGATCACAAGCTGCGCAGCATAAGGGACTTATGCTGCTCCATCTTCAACATCGGATAGGACAACCGAGTTTGGGTTGAACTCCTCATCCGGTTTCTCCACCAAAGGATTGGGCAGGCTCTCCTCAGACTAGTTTAAGTCGACTTCGAGCCCGTCCTTGTCATAGTCGACCATTTTCCCATCCTCTACCCCGAAACCAGCAGAGGCGCCGATGTACCGTATTCGGAGCCCTTGGTTCAGGTGCAGAATCTGCTCTATTGCGCTGGTAAAAACTTTACCCGCCGCCCTCTCAAGATTGAAATCCGCTTCACGTGCGGCTACTTTGTGTTTAAGAGCTTGAGAGACTCTTCTCTTCAACAACGTTCTCGCCTTCTCCACCTCGGCTAGCCCTTCTTGCCGACCAGCCTCCTTTGCATCCGCCGTTGCCCGGGTCAGGGCCTCCTCCTGACTCTTCCGAAGCTCCTCCAGCTTACGACGGTGCTCCTCCTTTAACTCGGCCAACTTTTGCTCAGCAAAGTCTTTATTATCCCTCAGCTCCGCCACTTCCGCCGCCATATCAGATCGGGCCTTCTTCCTGGCCGGCGACACACCTTCCGCAATGTCATCGGCAACATCGGCCAACACATTGAAAATATTCGTCGATCTTTTTAAGTGATAGGCCAACCCTTCGGCCATCTTCTTCCATTCGGCCCCCGACATCTTCACAAGTGACTCTTTAACTGAGGACCTAGGAGTGGGAGTCGTCGGTCTTGGGGTACCGGCAGCTTGAACGTGCTCGGAACTTGGAGAGGGAGGCTGAGGAGGAGGCGAAGTAATGATCGCCGCAGGCGGAGTAGAGTGCGGCAGAGCGGAGTCGGCTGACGTCGTCTTCGCAGTTGCGGCATCATTGGAAGTGCTCTCCGACTTCTTCCTCTTGCGATTCAGCGCAACCTTCAATGCTTTAGACGACATCGCTGACCAATATTCTTCCGCGAACAAAAAAAAAAGACAAAGTCAAATCATCAAAAATAAAAAAATAAATAAATAAATAAATAATTAAATAATTTTACAAGGCTATAAGTGCAAGGTTAGCTACCAATTTTGGCTAACACGTCATTATCGGAACACTTCATAAAAACTCCAATATCAAGTTGGACTTTCCGAGCTTGATATTCATTTTGAAAATGATGGAATGTGGCGGCCTCGTCGGCATCAAGAGTCGCGCCCGACCACCGTTGTGGCGTACCGAGGTGGCGGTCGAAGAACTCCGGGGTCCACTCTAAGGGGAACCTCGGACCCGTCTCGTCCTGGAACCAAGGTCGGCCAGCACCCACGAATTTATACTTGAAAAATCTGGGCTTAAAGTGCTTCCACGATTCCGTAAACATTCCGAAAAGCCCACAGCGAGCTCGGGCTTTAGCCGATACCCAAAGTCGCCCAGTAACCCCGTCTTTGTTATTGATGAACGGGTTGTACATCCACAAAAAGAGCCGGACTGTGCATACCAATCCCTTGGCCCGACAATATTTTTGAAATGCCCTCAGGAACGACCAAGTGTTGGGGTGAAGTTGCGAAGGAGCCAGTCCGAGCTCTTTCAGAACCCTCATCTCGAGGTCAGTAAACGGCAAAGTCACGCCGAGGTTGTGAATTAAATCGGCATAAAAAAAGAAAGAGTTGTCATCAGTCTTGGTGCAGATTCGGTCATTCGTTGAACAGGGAAGAACTTCGTAAGAAGTACCAGCGACGTCTCCCGAACAGGGTAGTATAACTCTCTTCACGTCGGAGAGTTTATCCTCGGAATCTAGATTAGACCGCACCCCCTTCGGCTCCACGTCGATCCATTGGTATTGGTCGGCATCGGTGGGCGCAGGATATAGATCAGGTCGGCTGACACATCTCCTGGGCGGCATGGTACCTGTGGTAGAACAGGGGAGCTCGACGTTAGTCCTACGGGTTACAAAGAATAACCCCCCAGAAAACCCCATCGAAGTTGTTCCGAGGGGCGAGCACCTTCCCTCCACCACAGGTACCCCCCATTCGCACCCCCTTCACTCCCCCATATTTTAGAAATCGACATATCCCCTACCTCCATCAAACTCGACCCAGGCATATGGCCAAACCCACTCTTTCCTCCGCTCCCAATCCCGAGAGTAGACCACCTCAACGGGATCAACCTCTAAAACCTATCCCTCATATTCCTCGTCGACCCCCAGGGAGGAGCAAGACGAGGAAGAGGAACCGTCCTCTTCCTCGTTACTGCTACAGGATAGGAAGATCACTACAGTCCATCCCCAACCCGTTCCCTACTCATGATAAGCCCAATATATCCCCTTGGTTTCTTGAAAAATGAAAACCACAACCTTCTAACAAATCCTAAAACGCCCCAAAACCAGAAACATTGTAAGCCATCCTTTTCCAAGATTAACACGAAACCCAGCAAGCAGAAAAAACCCCCTAAAGAAATAGAGCCTTTAGAATCCTAAATCCTACCCAGACCAACCAGAACAAATAAGAAGAAGAGGCAAAAAACAAAAGGAGAAAAGGAACAAGAGAATACCTTGGATATGCAACCGTGAAGAACGAATGAGGAGGAGAGTAAATTGCTGTCGTTCCTCTGCAAAGAAAGAAGGAAAGAGGAGTACGATCTCAGGAAGCAATCTCGAGGAAAGAGGGGAATGGAACGGGTGTAAGTGAAGGAAGATGCAGCCCTTTGGTGGAAAGAAAAAGCGGAATGGTTTTGCCAGGATAAGAGAAGAGGAACCACCTTCCCTCCACTTTCGAAAGTTGGGCCAGGCCTAAAAGGCCCAACCCAGCATGCAGCCATATCAATTGGGACACGTGACATGCAGCAGCTGAAATAGTGGACCTCGAGCAACGTCACAATAATGATGACGCTTCGTAGGTCGCAACTTCTGACACACGTCAGATCCAGTAAAAGCAAACGTCACATCGGTTCTGGTGACTAGACAACTGTCAAACCTGCTCTGTCATAATGAAAGGACGTCAAAGACAGCTGGATCCAACGTATCGGCAACTCGTTGTCCGAACTCCCTAGAACCTCGGAACAAGGCTCAGATAGCCTTGACCGAGCTGGGGGGCTTATGTGGTGAACTCGGCCCTTATGAGGTGGATTTGGGAAAAGGACCTAACTCAGGACCTCGGAACAAGGCTTAGATAGCCTTGACCGAGCTGGTGGGCTTATGTAGTGGACTCGGCCTAGCCGAGGTCCTTAGACTACCTCGCCAAAGTCCTGAGGACCCTTCAGGAAGCCTTCGGAGCGCTTGGCCGAGCTCAATGCTCAACGGCCGAACAGACGCCAGATACAGGACGACCTCGTGTTCCTGCTCAGGTCCGACGTCTAGGTCCGACACCTTCCCAAGTCCGACACCTAGACACGATGACGTCCTCCTTCCTTATCCACAAGGACAGCTCACTACCTTATCCACAAGGACAACTCACTACCTTATCCACAAGGACAGCTCACAACCTTATCCACAAGGACACAAGGACAGTCTATCCACTCCTAGCTCAGTACAGGCTGGCCCTACTTGGGCCTAAAGCAAGCCCATTAGGGCAGCCAGCTCCCCCCTATATGTAGCTCCGTACTACATGGGGCTCAGGTACGTCCTCTAACCCTAATTGCCATCCTCACACACCAGTGATTAGGGTTGCTTCTTGGCTCTTTTACTTAGCCACCTGAGGACTTTCCCCAAACATCACATATCAACCCTAGACAGAGGCTCCTTCGAAGGTCATCTCCTGTACCCTTGGAGGTCCTCACCGTCTAGGACATCACACCTATAGTCGCTATTACATCTTCCCTTTACTCTATCAACCACTAATCCTCAAGAAACTTACACTATCTCACTCCTTATCTTAAACTCTTAATCATATAACTTAGACATTCTAAACCTTTTTCCATTTTCCACAATTTTCCTCTTATTCTAAACCATTAAAATTCCTCAACTCAGAGACCTATTATCCATTACCACATCAAATCCTAGCTTTTTACCTAACCTTGGGTCAACACTGAATGATTCTATCCACAAATTCCACCATCTTATCACTTCGACTCTACCATATCATCACTTATTCACTGCTATCTAACCATTTACCAACTCAAATCAAGACACCTAGGACTCTAAATCCTAAATATCACCTTAATTTCTTCCTCATCTTATCACCACCTAAACCATCATTTTGACCAATCCAACATCAAAGTTCTTTAATCCTAATCACCTTATGTTACTCACCACTCATCTAAGACTCAAAAGACACTCCTACTTTCTCCAAACTCATACATCCTTTAATCCATACTTACTAATCCTTATTCTCCTTAGCCTTACAACTCTTGCCTACCATCACTTCACAACTAACTCTTTATTCTAGAACTATCTACTTGACCGGGATAGGGCGTCAAGGTTCAAATTTCTCATCAAGACTTTAGGAAAGAATAAATGTCTGGTTCAAGATCAAAAGGGAAAACTGCGGGTTCGTCAACAATTAAGGCTTCATCAAAAATCATGGTCTAAGATTTCCAGAAAAGGCTTTTTCAAGCGTCATGCCAAAGCAATTTGGCAACACATAGGGTTCATACAAGAAAAGCTGCAACAAGAGAAGAAGGGTTCTAGTCACAAGACAAATATTATGGATTAAGGGTCATCACAAACAAAAGGGGTTCACATCAAAGAGGATTTCAACGAAAGAAGATTCGAATCACGCATCAGCACCCCATGTCGACACTAATCTCTGCTCCTCGTTCCCGCTGTAGATGCTTTCCAGGAAAACATCCGCGTACTCTTAGCGTTCCTATTCTCATCTATCGCGATCTTACTACTAACGCACACATAGAGACACACAGCAGAGTATGTAAGTCCATGCATAAGGTTACTTAGATCAACCATTGCTCTGATACCATAACTGTAACACCCCGATTCGGCAACTTGAAAACTTCCGTTACTTATATTAAATATAGTAAAAATTTGGGCCATTTTTTTTAACATGTAAAACGTAAACATGAGAACATTTAGATTTTCAAAGCATAGTTACAATTAAAACTCATGGTCTCATAAAACCTTTCAAGTTCCAAACCGAGATGTCACAAGACACCGCACTTTGAAACTTGTTTTCAAAACATCATTTAAAACATAGCCCGTTTACTTGTTTCAAAACATCCATGCTTAATAAAACTTTAGCCGGGGTACAGTATGATAGAGCTAAGGTAACTAAGCACTTACAATAGAATACCATGCTCCGAGGGGAATTACCTAGCATCTAGTCAAACACACTAAGACTCGTCGTCTAACTACGGATCTTGATAGATCAGGCTCTCCGACCGCAAGCATAGTCGTCCTCGTCCGCCATCTCAGGAATCTCTTTCGGGTCTACCTCAGACCGCCAAGTAGAATCGTCGTCCTTTGCCACCGCAGAAGTTTCTTTCGATGGAGATGCGCCCATCTCTCGCAGGAGCTGGAACCTCGCTATGTTTTCCATCTATAGATTACACCAAAATTTTCCAAGAGGAAGCAGAAATATAGGAGAGAGTGAGCTACCCAAAACAGCTATGTCGACTATGTGGAATTACAATAGGTATATATTAAGACAAAACAGTAAACAATAAACAACCAAAACAACAACAATATCATTATCAACATATAATTAAAACACAATCTTATGCTCAGCTTTTCATAATTGCATTCTCAAAGTTTTTCTCATAACTTCCACAACTCTTATCAATTCTTTCTTCAATCATTGTCTCAAGGTTTATCAATTATTCCAAGAATCATTTCTCGTACTTGTCTTATAAATTTTGCTCAATACTTGATATCTTTAATGTACTTTTCTTTGAAACATCTTAGTCTTTTAAGTTTTAGCGTTCCGGTTCGCTCAATGATGTGGGGAATTCACCATTGAGGAAGTCACACACGTCTACATCTCCTCGGTCATCCACCCAACCTAGTCGGAAGCAAACAGGAGTACAGGACCTTTACCACGCGGGCACGACAGCTGTCTCACAATCAATTGGCTCCAAGCCAGGAGGACTACAGCCTCAAATCGACTCAATTCATATCATATCATATCATATCATATCATATCATATAATCAAGGCACACTGTAGAAAACTCGGGTACAGTGGCAATCACAAATGCCCCGTTCCAGTCCCTCTCACTGTTCAAGATTTGCAATCTAGGGGGCGACAGTACAATTCTAGTTCCGGGTGTAGAACTTACCACGGAATTGGACCCAGTCCCTACCACGTTCGTATACCACATGTGGAGTTTGTTCTGCCTAGAAAGTACTCTAGACTTCTTGACGTTTCATCGTCATTGTCCTCCCCTAATGCAATCTCCTCCTGAGTATCCGCATATACCCATGGTTCCTTCCTCTCCACTACTTCGATACGACACTCATGTCTCACCGCGTTTGTTAATGTCTTTTAAAGTCTTTTAAAGTTTTAAAGTTTTAATTAGCGGCTTAGTCCTAATGGTCGGCTCATCCTTGGTGCATCCATTCAACAAGTCCCGACCGCTAATCGCAATCCGTTCCCCAAAAATCTCAACGGCATCTTGCCTCAAATCTATTTCTCTTGCATCCAATTATCATTATTCTCATAAGCTCATGCTCAGCATCTTTCTCATCATCATTGATTAGCAGCATCATCAACATCTTTCTCCTCAGTTGTTGCTCAGCACTACCATCAGCGTCCTTCTCCTCCGTTGTTGCTCAGCAGCACCATCAGTATCGCTTTCCTTGGTTGTTGCTCCACAGCACCATCAGCATTGCTATCCTCCGTTGTTGCTCATCATCCTCATCAGCACCACGCTTCCGCTCACCTTGTCGGGTATATCTTACCATCATCTTAAAAATTATCTTCTCATCTCAATTCTTTCTCAACTCAACCCTTATTTCTCTTTCTCAATCTTAGTTTATTACTTTCACAATTTTTTTCTTAACGTCTTATGATTCTGGTGTACCAACGTTTTTCATAATAGTTTAACAATAGTCCAATCAATAAATAAGTCATTTCACTTACTCAAAAATCAAGGAACTCATGCATAATTACTAAAAACATAACATCATACCATTTCAGCAAAACATACCAATAAGCAATCTCAGCAATTCGTAGGGATAGTCAAACAAACAAACAATTGCCATCCCACTACATCGCCTAACGAGATTGGGGTCCAATCTTTGAGATGATTGGACGCCTTAATATGTTACCTAATACCACAGCGTCTTAAGGGGAGCCCCTCTCTCACCTCGATGACGAAACTCCCGAAAGCTTGTCCAAGATTTCCCAATCGCTAGCCTTGTCTCGTTCCCCGTCACCCGAACTATAACATTTTTCCCCGTGCGTTAGAAACAATTTCCATAAATTCTTAATTTTCGTTTTGAAATACTTTGAAACCATTCCCTTTTTCGAAAACACATTGCCAATATCCAAAAAGGTTTCAAATCCCAATCAAATCTCTAATAAAAAGGTTTTTAAGAAAACTCTGAAACAGTTTCTAAAATAATCTTTTTATCGAAACAAAATTCCATTCTTCTTAGTGGTTATAAAATCTTTGTCTGTATGCTTTAAACAGTATACGGAAATTCAAGAGAATAAAAACATCAAGATCAAATCACATTGATTCATTAAATTTCTAAACTTCACAACATTATCAAACACTGGTCAAGAATGTCATTTAAAAATTTCAAATTAACTTAAGTTGTTTAAATCACACTTTTTTAATAAAACATTTTTCAATTCCTTTAGAATCCAAACATAGATTTTTCACAAGTAAACAAATTCAGAACAATTCCAATTTAATCTAAATCTTTTCCAAAAACACATTCAAATAGCATAAGAGCAGCGAATGCAAAGTTCAAAACACTCACAAACATACATAATGCAAATCACATTTCACACCACTCAAAATCATCAATTAAATTATAGTCTTAATAAATTAATTCAATTACTCTTAAGAAAATAATTAAGCCTTGTGTTTAATTCATCAAGAGCCGAATTACCATGGTTATTATTTTCTAATCACTAATAAATTTTAACACTTGAAATCATTGACTTAACATTACAAAATTTCTTTTCACATAATCAAATCAACCTATTTATTTTTATTTCTAAAACCAAAAAGATTAAAAGAAACACACATCACTTTCACATAGCATCATACACCTAGGGTCATAGCTACAATCTCGAGTCATTTCATGAAGACAATTTTTCCCACCATATGCTCATGCTTTGGCCGAATCATACATATATGGTTTTGCAAGGATTTTAATGCACAAACAAAAACATAGAATCATGAAATCATTTTCTTTCTTTTAGGGCTAAAACCGTGAGCATTCCAAGAGAAAATTAACAATTTTAATTTTATTTTCTAGACAAGATCAAAGCAACCATTAGCATCACAACCATCTCAAGATTCACACATATTTTCTTTTGAATTCAATTACTTTATGCATGTACTTTTTAAGCCCTTAAATTAAATTAGTCTTAGCATGCATGTAACCTAAATGATGAGCAAACATAACCCTCTACCTATTTCTAGGTTGGCCGAATGCTTATCATGCAAAAGACAAGATTTTCATTCATTTTTCAACACACACAAAATCACATAACTACAACAAAGGCATGTAAATTTTTAAGACAACTTTCAAAGCAACAAACCACATCAAGTCATGTAAAGTAACACATTACATCATTTATTCACATAAACATGCATCAACTTTTCACAAAATAAAAAGCATAGATCCTAGCTCATTCAAACATGGTCGAATGGCCTCACAAACAAAACATACACAAGCTTGAATATTAGATCAAATCATGTTTACACTTGAAAATCATTTTTAAAACTTACTTCTTTAATTTTCCCTTTGAAACCGTGGTACACATAAAAGAAAAACGTAATCTTTTCGCTTGAAAATAACATGCAAATCAAAGATCTAAACACTTTTCATTCATTAAACAAAGATAATTACATGCATACATTTAGATCAAATAAGGACATCACTAAACCAACATGCAAGACTAGAAACTTGAACTTTTTCACAAATCAATTCTAAATCATAAATTTTTCAACAAATAATTATGGAAACAAATCATAGATTACGGTTTAGTAAAAAGATTTAACATACAAAGACAAAGAATTTCACTTTATTATCACTTAAGCTTAGATCATAGGTTTATTCATCAAATCATCACATAAACATATATAAATCACGGTTTAGAGTAAGAAAATTCAACATGCAAGAAAGTTTATTTTAGGTTTCATAAAAATCTTAGTTTTCTTTAGATCTTTAAAGTTTTAGTTAGAAAAACATTAGATCCATCAAGAAAACTTTGAACCGAAACATCAAGTGTAACACCCCGATTTCGGCAACTTGAAAACACTTATCTCTTTAATAAAATATAGTAAAAATTTGGGAAAATTTTTTTTTACATAGTGACATGGGCATGAGAACCTTTATGTTCAAAAACTTTTCAGTAACTTGATTGAAATAAAAATTATGTTCTCATGTCACATATCACAAGTCAAGTTCCAAACCGAGATGTTACTTAACATCGCACTTTGTAACTTGGCTTCATAAATCTGTTTTGAGAAAACATTTTCAAATCTTGTTTCATAAAACCATTCTCAATAAAATTCCAAGCGGGGTTCAGAATGATACGACAATGTAACCAAGTAGTTGCAAAGGGTACAGTGCTCAAGGGAGTTACCTATTACTATTCTTGACCTCTAATCTTCTTCGCTGAAGCCCACTGCCGAAATCGCTTCGAGACGAAAGTAACGATCCTACTACAGGGTCGACCATCTACCCGTTGCAATATCGGAGTAACCCGACACGACAACATGGTAGGAGAGATGGTCAGTATTCCCGAAGCACAACATGACCAGACAGAATACCAACGACTTCTTATAAAAAGAATAATAAAATATAGGTATCATACATTAACAACTACTCATGCTATGCATATGACAATGTATTCACATAAGCATATAGGGAACACTTATAAACAAAACACATCATAACCAACCAAATATACCAAAATTATAACCCATCACAATATACATTATCACACTTGGCATCACCAGCCTTCGAACTTTTCAAGTCTCTCACCATCTTTCTCAACCTTTCCAACAGTTACTTATGCTTTTCTTCTTTGAATCTTTTCAATTCTTCATAAATTCTTTATGCTTTCTTTCTTGTAATCTTTTATCATTAATAAGTTTTATTAAACAGTTAGCATCAATGATGAGGGGGAAAAACATCATTGAGCTCGCACACGTCTACATCTCCTCGGTCATCCACCCAACCTAGTCGGAAGCAAACAGGAGTACAGGACCTTTACCACGCGGGCACGACAACTGTCACACAAACAAATGGTCCCAGACCAGGAGGCCTTGCCTCAAATCATAATCATAATTCACATAATAACAATGCACGCTCTCAGCGGCAATCACAAATGCCCCGTTCCAGTCCCTCTCACTGTTCTCGATTTGCAATCAAGGGGGCGACAGTATAATTTCTAGTTCGCGATGCGGAACTTACCACGGTATTAGACCCAGTCCCTACCACGTTAGTACACCAAATGTGGGATTCGTTACGCCTAGAAATATACTTGAGACTTCTTGACGTTTCACCGTCATCGTCCTCTCCTCATGCAATCTCCTCCTAAGTATCCGCAGATACCTATGGTTCCTTCCTCTCCACTACTTCGATACGACACTCATACCTCACTGCGTATATAAATGTCTTTTAAAGTCTTTTAGAGTTTTAGAGTTTTATTAAACGGCTTAATCCTAACAGTCGGCTCAACCTTGGTGCATCCCTTCAACGAAGCCCGACCACTAATCGCAATCCGTTCCCCCTAAATCTCAATGGCCTCATGCCTCATATCACTTTCATCTCATCATCACAATTCACATAACTCATGCTCAACATAGTCTCATCAACATCATCAACATCTTTCCTCGTCTTTCTCAAAATCTCTTTTCGCAAAACTTTTCGAAAGCTTGAGTTCACAAAGTTTTTGCTTCACAAAACATTTTCAGAAACCTCATTTCAAAAATCCTTTCACAAAACTTTTCAAAAATACTGTTTCCAAAACTTTCACAAAAATATTGTTTTCACAAAAGTTTTTCAAAAATCTCTTTTCAAAACCTTTTTCAAAAATCACATTTTTGGGTGAGTGTTAATGGAGGAGCAAGCTCAACTCAATACTAAGCTTCTTCCCAAAAACGTGTACGAGGAATCACATCTCCACATCAACCACATCTCACTTTCATAACATCATTACTCTTCTCCAATCATAACTCTTTGTATTCCATTCTTATACAACCTTTATGATCATTCCTCTTTCTTTCAATCACAAATCATTCATCTCATCAACTCATTTCCTTCACAATCTTATTCACGTTACGTTTTATCTCTTTCTCAATCATATCTCTTTAATTTCTCACTTAAACTCAATCGTACGCTTTCTCATAATTCTCATGTCCACATACTTCCTTTTTCAAACTGAAACAAGATATACTCCACAGAGTAATCCACAAAACATCCAATACATAACAAAATAAATCATGCATCATTCTTAACGAAACAGGTAGACATCTAGCACATATATGCATCACGTATGATAATGCAGCATGTAACATATGACATAGACTCAAATTACGCTTGATGGACTCAGTTTAGAACTGAGTCTAAACGTCACGACGACTTAGGCCTACTGCATCTCTCACCTCACACTCCAGCTTCTGAAATCTTTGTGAGTCCTTCCCAACAAGTCGGCTGCTTCCGCTTCTCGACTTATACGTACCTCGTACAAAATAGACGATACTAACGTTATAATTCTGTAACACCTAAGTTTATTTACCCTTATATACCCTTAATTAAAAATAGCAACTTAAAAATTCCTTTTTCGACTCATGAATTGATTAGGAAAAACTCTTAATTACTTTTCTTTCATATGAAAATATCCCGTCAAACGGACGGAGTTTCGTTTGTTTATTGGACTTTTCCAAAAATTCCTGTTTTCCTGCAACCTGATAAACAATAATATTTTCACATAACAAAGCCTGCAGGGCTATTCACATATATATATACCAGCTAGTGCATCTTCGTGCACGCATCAGAAACAGGTTTAAGACATCATAGTATCAGCATCAGAGTTAGCGGAATATAAACAAGTTTTAGGAAATAAGTTTTTTCCCAAAATAGACCCCTTTCCCAAAAGGAGTCGTCCTGGGCCCCCAAAATCTATTTACATTTATATACAACAAAAAGGATTCACGTCATCGGGCCCAGGACATTCCCATGTCCTATTTAATAATAAGTGACCTACTCTCCCTGTGAGGGAGAGTACTCCTGCTCGGCCTGATCTTGTGCAAACTCTTCCTCAGTACCTGTGGTGATAGTAAGGAGTGAGTATTACACATAAAATGGGGAGGCAGTTTCCAATTAAGACATAATGCGACACTAAGCCATACACATATAACAATTCAATCATAACATCATAAATAAGAGTCAATTCATCACAATTCAATTTCGAGTATTCATTAGTTTCTCAAATCGATTTTGATTTAACATTTTCTTAAGTCTTTCGTTCCATGTATTTTAATCATATTAATATTCTTTTTATCTGTCCCTGGTCACGACCTACTGCGTCTGCACTCCTGTGCACTCACGACTTACTGCGTCCGGGTAAATCCCCTGGTCACGACCTACTGCGTTCGCACCCCCATGCGAAAACGACTTACTGCGCCCGGGTGTGTTTCTCAATCCCCTGGTCACGACCTACTGCGCTCGCACCACCGCGCGATAGCGACTTACTGCGTCCGGGTAATCCCCTGGCCACGACCTACTGCGTTCGCACCCCCGTGCGAAAACGGCTTACTGCGTCCGGGTAAAATACAATCTCCCCTGGCTGAGCCTGGGTATAATATTATTAGTTCTGTTATCATTATCAATTCATTAACACATTTCCATTTCCCAAAATTAATTACCTCATTACACATTTCTACTATCCAATGATCACAAATGTATTTTTTTAACTTAATTAGCACAATTCATTTTAATATCACATCTCAAATTATTAAACAACCTAAGCATTTAATTCATCAACATCACCAAATCACAAAATGCAATATATCAACATCATAATAAATTTCCTAAGTCACAAATTCTATTCTAACAATTATCTTATATCATATTAACCTAAACTAATACAATTATCTTAGAACTCATTATATGCATAATGTAAACTAAACCCCAGAGTAAGGTAATACTCACTATAACCCACTCCTTACCTTAAATTAGCAAAGAGTATATAGAACCTTGGTGAGCCCTAGCTCAAAATCTTGGGAATTTGAACTTCCTAAGCCTAGCTTACCACCTCAATAAGGAAATGATGAAATGATCCTTGTCTTTGCCTTGGTTTGAGTTGGAAAAGCATGAAACAAAGCCCTACATAATCATGGGTGCAAGAACCCTAAGGGTTTTAGAACAAAAATTCATGAATTAAGTAGAGTTTGAATGAAAGGAAAATAACTTATGGCATGAAGCTTACTTACCTAAATCAATGGTGGAAAAATGAAAATCCAAAGAGAAAGGAAGGTGGTGCAATTCGTGAGCCAAGGAGGAGAAAGGAATGAAGCTTTAATCAACACCCATGATGCAACTTGATTAGCTTTAGTTGATTTTGGGTTGAGGTGCCCAAGAATCAAAGGTGTTTGGTGGATTTGGTGGTGGAGGTGTCCTTGATGTTGAGAGAAAATGGATGAAGAGATGGTGTTGATGATGAAGAGTGGTGTTCTTGTTGTTGGGTGCTTGTTCTTGCCAAAGAAAAGCAAAATCGTGTGGCCAAGAGGCCACAACTTGGCCCCCAAGTTCTAATTGGACGCACCAGATCAAATCTGGTCTGCACCACTCGCTTGGGCGAGCTTTATACTCGCTTGGGCGAGCTCAAGCACCAGCTGGTGCTGCTGGTGCACCTGGTGCGTGCTGGTGGGGGCTCTGGCGCGCCAACAGAATTCCTGGTGCGGCTGGTGTGCGCGTCAGCTCGCTTGGGCGAGCCATTTCCTCGCCTGGGCGAGGGAACTGCACCAGAACCAAGCTGGTGCATAGCTGGCTCGGGCAGAAATGGAAATGGTGCGGCTGGGGGATCTTCTGGTGCGCCAACTCACGCTCCTGGTGCGCTGGAGTGGTGTTGCGCTCGCCTGGGCGAATGGCGGGCTGGCCTGGGCGGATTTCCCACTGGATGGTGCGCCAAATGAATAGTGACTCGCCTGGGCGCATGGCTGGTGCGCCTGGGCGAGTTTCAGGGTTTCCAACCTTCGATTCGCCGTAACTTTTTCGTCGACCGTCGGATCGAGTCCAAATTTTTAGACATGCTTCTTCACCCCTTAAACTTCACATCCAACGGTGGAATTTATTTTCTTAGCTTCCCATAATAAATTTCTAATTTTCTCTTTTCGGTTGATTTCTAACACCTAAAACGCCGATTTTACTCCCGATCTCGCTTATTTGACCCTGCCCAAGGCCATATATACCTCCTATACAACTCCTAGGGCCTATAATCACCACCCACATATTTGGAAAAATTCATTAAATCACTTTTCCAATTTTTCTAAGGTTTTAAATCAATAATTTCCTTAAAATCAAAGTTTAGGATGTTACAATTCTCCCCCACTTATTGGAATTTCGTCCCCGAAATTCCATTCTGTCCCTCAATTGGAGAACCACCCCACTGATACAACTTTAGCCTACGGTTTGGATTTTCCTCCCGTTTTAGTTCGTCTACTTCTCGACGCATTTTTACTTAGACAAACCCCAAGTTGGATTGCTAAGTTGCTCCCCCACTTGGCATTAACATACTATTTTATCTCGATGCCCGAAGGTAAGAGACCGATTGTATCAGCTTTTGATCGTCTCCCGTGGAACTTCCGACGAAGAACGCAAGGATTAAACAATGACAATTACTAAATCCATAGAATTTCATGAAGAATTTATGTTGCTAATTTTAGGGAGACAGAATAAGATCATGTAATCCACAGACTTTTGCAGAATACCACGGATCATGGTTAGAACTCTACTCGTCCATAAGGAACGAGCCGAGTAGATAAAACGGGGACTCCAGGGATAATGATTATTCCAGGATGAGAACTAAGGGTAAGTCGTGAATTCGCTCTTCTTAGTCGGCTGGAAGGAGGCAATCTTTGATTATGACGTAAAAGCCACTACTCCAAAATTGCATTGGACCAAATAGAATAAGAAGAAGGAGATCCACTTTTACTAACCGAATCATTAGTCAAAGTTTCACAGAATAGCAATGGAGCATTCAAATGATGATTGGGTAATCATGATCCAAGGTGGGCATATATATATATACTTGAGATTTAGGGGTTTCGTTGTTCACTAAGCTAACTCTATAGAGTTATAAACCAAGTCTTGATGCTTGTTAATGACCAAACTTTCGTCTACTTTAAATCGAACCTTCAAGGATGCTTGAATAAATTCGGTATAGACTAAGACTGTTTATGGAATCTGACTCTTATGTCACTTTTAGGAGTCACAACACGCTTAAGATTTACACCGCTTCTACGATTGAAGGCCAAGCTGTGTTTTACCCCTTGTGGTTGGTCAATCATTAAAATTGTTCAGCCTCGATGTGGAGACTTCACAAGTTTACTAAGATTTGTTCTCATGACAGAGGGTCATCTAGGAATCTTGGTAAGATTCCCAGTAAGTTCTGGATTACCCCTTTTCGGTTCGGTCTCTATGATAGTTAGGGTTAGTTCATGTAAGGTTTTGCTTAACCCGTTCTATGATTCTAATATGTACTAATACTATTCTACAATCGGGAAAAACAACCTAAGGTTCTCCTTCCTTCCGTTTTGTTCTAGGTCAAATTCTAGATCCTACAATAAGTTTTGGGAACGGTATTTTTCGGTCAGTTGACTTTCTTACAAGGGTTTTACTTCTTGGAAGCCACTGCTTCGGCTGTCTCGATTTCACTTAAAAGGTTGTAATGACAGTATCCATTAATAGATGCGAAGATTGAGGTGATCAATCCCAAGCTCACGTCTATTAATAGTACATCACTGTTAAATGGATGTTGACAATGCTATCATTTAACAAATGCAAGGATTAGAGTGATCCGTTCTAACCTCACACTCCATTAGATAATAACATTATCGCAGTTCTTGCTTAAGCGTCTTAACTAATGCTTTACACTTATAAGCTTTTTCTAAGGTCAGATTTATTTTGGTATATCACTAAATTTTCCACAATTTTCTGTTATAAGAACTCAGAAGTTCTAAGTCTTTTCCTGTGACCACTAATTTCCAGAACGAGACTTAAATCAGGAATACAATCCAAGGAATGTAGCTATCAAAACGACATCGAAGAAATTCGATTCCGACAATACCTAAGGGCATGGGTTGATTGATTTTCGTTCGCTTAGGCCTAACATTAACTTATTTTGAACTATTGGCCAGCCATTTAAAATAGATAGAGGGGGTATACTTCATATGGTTTTACTAAAAGCTTCACAAGGGTAGAAACTTACAGCTCCTAAGATGTTCATAATTTTATAGGGAGACTAGGGAAATTTGCAAGAATACTCAATTTCCTAATTCCAACAACAACTACAAAAGGTCGCAACATACAAGACGTACCCCTCGGAACATGCTGACTTCCAGGTGCCAGCTGCTGCTGTAGCATAACTGCTTCCTCCCGTACACCCTTCAGGGGACAATTTGCCATGAAATGCCCAGGTTGTCCACATTGAAAACAAGTGAAATTCTTCCTGGTTTGATTCCGATACCAGCATTCTCCCCCATGCTTCTTCCCACAATGGACACAAGTAGACTTGGGAAATTGAGGGGTTACCATCCGCCTTGCTTTCTTTGAAGTAACCCTCTCGATATCAGGTTTAGAATGAACCTTTGATTTCCCTTTGGCACCTTTCGACCTCGCCATACCTTTATCCCAAACGCTGGCCCAATGTACTAGCCGAGCAAAGTTGTCCTTGGGTACCTCTCCAAGAACTGCTCTAAGATCCTCACGGAGTCCTGCAAGGAACTTGATGCATTTGATTTCTTCATTCACACCCTTATAGATGGTAGCATAGTGAATCAGATCCTCAAATTTCCCTACATATTCATCAACACTCATGTTCTCTTGCCTCAAGCATAGGAAAGCACGTTCCTTCTCCTTTCGGACATCTTCGAAAAGATACTTTCCCCGGAACCTTTCCTTGAATGCGTCCCATGACACTTTTTGTTCATTGGTCCCCATACACTTTTGAACCTGCTCCCACCACTGCTCTGCTTCTCCAACAAGTGCATATTGAACCAAAAGGACTTTCTGTTCCTCAGGCGGCGATATATCGTGGAGAATTTCTTCTATCTCCCGAAGCCACTTCTGAGTTACATTCGGATTATAGCCACCCTCGAACTTAGGGGGACCATGCCACTTGAATTCAGTCAACCAATGAATTGCAGCTGGGGAGGGATCCTGAATTGACTGAGATGACTGGTTAAGTGAGGCTATGGTTGTCACAGCCGTAGCCACCAATTCAGCCTGTCTTTGATTGACTTGGACCAAACTTTCTATGATTGTAGTGATCCTATCATCGTTACTGCGCCTGTTTGCCATAACTCCTAATCCTAGAAAATGACAAGTTAGTACATATATTATTTAGCAGTAATAACTACTCTATCTTACTACTCTAATTTAGTCACTTATTTACTCATATCGGTTACTCGCTTGGTGAGTAACCATATGGAGATGTGAGTCCACACTCCAAAGGCCGAGGGAAACTGCTCTGATACCATAAAATGTAACACCTAAGTTTATTTACCCTTATATACCCTTAATTAAAAATAGCAACTTAAAAATTCCTTTTTCGACTCATGAATTGATTAGGAAAAACTCTTAATTACTTTTCTTTCATATGAAAATCTCCCGTCAAACGGACGGAGTTTCGTTTGTTTATTGGACTTTTCCAAAAATTCCTGTTTTCCATCAACCTGATAAACAATAATATTTTCACATAACAAAGCCTGCAGGGCTATTCACATATATATATACCAGCTAGTGCATCTTCGTGCACGCATCAGAAACAGGTTTAAGACATCATAGTATCAGCATCAGAGTTAGCGGAATATAAACAAGTTTTAGGAAATAAGTTTTTTCCCAAAATAGACCCCTTTCCCAAAAGGAGTCGTCCTGGGCCCCCAAAAGCTATTTACATTTATATACAACAAAAAGGATTCACGTCATCGGGCCCAGGACATTCCCATGTCCTATTTAATAATAAGTGACCTACTCTCCCTGTGAGGGAGAGTACTCCTGCTCGGCCTGATCTTGTGCAAACTCTTCCTCAGTACCTGTGGTGATAGTAAGGAGTGAGTATTCCACATAAAATGGGGAGGCAGTTTCCAATTAAGACATAATGCGACACTAAGCCATACACATATAACAGTTCAATCATAACATCATAAATAAGAGTCAATTCATCACAATTCAATTTCGAGTATTCATTAGTTTCTCAAATCGATTTTGATTTAACATTTTCTTAAGTCTTTCGTTCCATTTATTTTAATCATATTAATATTCTTTTTATCTGACCCTGGTCACGACCTACTGCGTCTGCACTCCTGTGCACTCACGACTTACTGCGTCCGGGTAAATCCCCTGGTCACGACCTACTGCGTTCGCACCCCCGTGCGAAAACAACTTACTGCGCCCGGGTGTGTTTCTCAATCCCCTGGTCACGACCTACTGCGCTCGCACCACCGCGCGATAGCGACTTACTGCGTCCGGGTAATCCCCTGGTCACGACCTACTGCGTTCGCACCCCCGTGCGAAAACGGCTTACTGCGTCCGGGTAAAATACAATCTCCCCTGGCTGAGCCTGGGTATAATATAATTAGTTCTGTTATCATTATCAATTCATTAACACATTTCCATTTCCCAAAATTAATTACCTCATTACACATTTCTACTATCCAATGATCACAAATGTATTTTTTTAACTTAATTAGCACAATTCATTTTAATATCACAACTCAAATTATTAAACAACCTAAGCATTTAATTCATCAACATCACCAAATCACAAAATGCAATATATCAACATCATAATAAATTTCCTAAGTCACAAATTCTATTCTAACAATTATCTTATATCATATTAACCTAAACTAATACAATTATCTTAGTACTCATTATATGCATAATGTAAACTAAACCCCAGAGTAAGGTAATACTCACTATAACCCACTCCTTACCTTAAATTAGCAAAGAGTATATAGAACCTTAGTGAGCCCTAGCTCAAAATCTTGGGAATTTGAACTTCCTAAGCCTAGCTTACCACCTCAATAAGGAAATGATGAAATGATCCTTGTCTTTGCCTTGGTTTGAGTTGGAAAAGCATGAAACAAAGCCCTACATAATCATGGGTGCAAGAACCCTAAGGGTTTTAGAACAAAAATTCATGAATTAAGGAGAGTTTGAATGAAAGGAAAATAACTTATGGCATGAAGCTTACTTACCCAAATCAATGGTGGAAAAATGAAAATCCAAAGAGAAAGGAAGGTGGTGCAATTCGTGAGCCAAGGAGGAGAAAGGAATGAAGCTTTAATCAACACCCATGATGCAACTTGATGAGCTTTGGTTGATTTTGGGTTGAGGTGCCCAAGAATCAAAGGTGTTTGGTGGATTTGGTGGTGGAGGTGTTCTTGGTGTTGAGAGAAAATGGATGAAGAGATGGTGTTGATGATGAAGAGTGGTGTTCTTGTTGTTGGGTGCTTGTTCTTGCCAAAGAAAAGCAAAATCGTGTGGCCAAGAGGCCACAACTTGGCCCCCAAGTTCTAATTGGACGCACCAGATCAAATCTGGTCTGCCCCACTCGCTTGGGCGAGCTTTATGCTCGCTTGGGCGAGCTCAAGCACCAGCTGGTGCTGTTGGTGCACCTGGTGCGTGCTGGTGGGGGCTCTGGCGCGCCAATAGAATTCCTGGTGCGGCTGGTGTGCGCGTCAGCTCGCTTGGGCGAGCCATTTCCTCGCCTGGGCGAGAGAACTGCACCAGAACCAAGCTGGTGCGTAGCTGGCTCGGTCAGAAATGGAAATGGTGCGGCTGGGGGATCTTCTGGTGCGCCAACTCACGCTCCTGGTGCGCTGGAGTGGTGCTGCGCTCGCCTGGGCGAATGGTGGGCTGGCCTGGGCGGATTTCCCACTGGATGGTGCGCCAAATGAATAGTGACTCGCCTGGGCGCATGGCTGGTGCGCCTGGGTGAGTTTCAGGGTTTCCAACCTTCGATTCGCCGTAACTTTTTCGTCGACCGTCGGATCGAGTCCAAATTTTTATACATGCTTCTTCACCCCTTAAACTTCACATCCAAAGGTGGAATTTATTTTCTTAGCTTCCCATAATAAATTTCTAATTTTCTCTTTTCGGTTGATTTCTAACACCTAAAACGCCGATTTTATTCCCGATCTCGCTTATTTGACCCTGCCCAAGGCCATATATACCTCCTATACAACTCCTAGGGCCTATAATCACCACCCACATATTTGGCAAAATTCATTAAATCACTTTTCCAATTTTTCTAAGGTTTTAAATCAATAATTTCCTTAAAATCAAAGTTTAGGATGTTACAAATTCTATCTTAAATAATCGTCATATTCATTATCTAAACGTGTTTTCGAAAACTCTTTTTATTTTCCGTCGGAAAATCGTAAATCGTTAAAACTTTTTCAAATCAAATTCAACTTTTGAAAACACTTAAATATCTTAAAATCTTTTTAAAATAATTTACAAAATGTAACACCCCAAAATTTTAATCCCCGATTAATGAAATGTTAATTATAATTTAATTATAATTAATAGTTTCCAAATTAATCCTTGATTAAAATATGTGTGTATATAATTAGCTTGCATGTGAGAAATTATTTAATAAATAATTTAAATGCCTAAAATGTATATTTTGCATATTAGTCCCTGGGTTGGGACCTAGAAGCAATTATAAGAAAGGTTTTGGAGAGAAAGTAAATAAAATAATTATTTTTCAAAATCTGGGCGAATTACTCGAGTATTACTCAGAATACTCGAGTAATCTGGGTCAAACTGCACGAGTTAGTGCGTTTGATGAGTCACAGCCAACGATTCCTTTCGTTGACACGAAAACGTCTTCAAGCCACCTCCATGGCAGTCGTGTCGCGACGCATGATGCCTCTCTATGCCTATAAAAGCTCATCTTCAACCCTTAGCCAAGAATTTTGCTTAACTTTGTTGAAATTGAAGAAGTTAGGGTTTCTGAGTTGTGAGCTTCGATTCTCTTTCTCTACATTGATTTGAAACACAAACCAAACACGAATACAAAGCTTACATCTTGAGCTTTGTATAGAGAGTGAAATCGTGAGATTTGAGTGAGTAAGCTAAGAGAATTGAAGAATTGAAGTGAAGCTGTTCTTGCTCGAGTTGGTGTCTGGAGCTTACTTTGATCATCGATTTCGGTAAGCTCGTGAATCCCTGAGTCTCAAACTTAATTCCTTTAGTTAGTTCATGTTGCATAGAGTTAATAAATCTAATTTTCCCCAATTTAAATCTCTGTTCCATGTACAAACCAATTCCATTTTGGTATGGTACTCAAAATGCTCTGCTCATGGTTCTTGAAGTTGGTCTGAGGAGTTTGGAGTCTCTTTCTTGCCAAGTTTCGTTTGGAAAACATCTGAGAGGTAAGGGGAAGTAATTATATTCACTAGATAGTGTTTGAAATCCATTAAATGTGTTAGAGAGCCACCAAGAGGCTCTAAGGGCTTAGATTCTATAGGAACTTTGGTTTGGAGACCAATCCATGCTCTAAATCTGTAATGAGCAAGTTTGTTATCATGTATGTGAACCTGAATGAGCTTTGTTTCATGAAGATTATGCTTATTGTGTGATTTGAGGTATTGAGTTGTTAAAAATGCCTTTTTGTGCATAATCAATGATTTCTCTGTCAATTCTGTGTTTTGAATTGAAATAAGTGTTGTAACATGTTTGATTAATGATATGTTAACTCTGTTGATCCCTGAAATGGACTTAAATTGAGTAGAAATGAAAATGGCATGTTAAAACCAGTTTTCAATACTGTCAGTTGCAGAACACTCGAGTAAATGGCAAAGTACTCGAGTGAATCGTGTTCAAAATAAAGTAAATTTCATAAGAACACTCGAGTATTTTGTTTTTCCTACTCGAGTATCGGGCATGAACTGAGAATTGTTATAGGTCAAACACTCGAGTCATTCAAAGTCACTCGAGTATTCTGGAAAAGTCCAAGAACACTCGAGTAACTCATGAACTACTCGAGTAAATTGTTGAAATTAAAACCCAAATCCTCAGAAAGATATGAACACTCGAGTAAGCTTAAGAACACTCGAGTAATCTGGAAAATCTCCAGAACACTCGAGTATTCTAAACTTTACTCGAGTAAAATGCCCAGAATCTAAAAACATCATTTTCAATTCTAACTTAATTAATTAAGGAATTATTAAAGGTAATTCAAGGGATCAAGACTTAGAGAAATTGATCAATACAATTCGATCGTTTGGTGACGATCCTTTTTGATAAAAATTAAGCCTAGGTGGCTAGTAAAGTATTAATCAATTTCCCCTAAGTCTAAAATGCATTCATTCTGGAGTTTGGATGGTAGGACGTATTCATGTTCGATAAACATGAGGAGGGCCTCTGGGAGTGCCAATACGCTTGCTTGATGACACGTCGTTGACGTGGTCGGCTTTGTGGATGCCGATATGGATATATCGTTTGGATGACGATCCGTTTGGATGACGGGATATGCTCGGGTGGCATGGATACCAAGCTTGTCGTGTACATTCTAGGTGAATGTACGAATTGTTGTATACCTAGGAATACATCGCACTGTGGAGTGCTGGGTTGTCAGGGATGGACGTCAGAGAGTGACTTAGAAAATGTGGAGATAAGTTGAGATTTAAAGTCATGCATCATGTCATTCACCTAATGCAATTGATATACCTGAATTAAGTGTGAACATCCTATGTGCATCTGATACTTGCTAAATGCTAATTGTGATTGTTATTAAATGATGCATTATAATCTTTCATATGTTGCATGATTTATTCTCTATTGATTATGTGAGTAGAATTGCTTACCCCTATGCCCTTGTAGGTGATGTCTCGCTACATTGCTTGCATCGAGATCCGGCCACTTCCTAGTGGCGTATGGATCTATGAGGACCATCGCGCGGTGTATGAGGGGGAGGTAGAGTTCACATTCTACCACCCTAATCCGCTGATGCGATTCCGTCCTCGTAGGTTTAGGATTCCCATCATATACACTATGCATGTACCCCCGTTTTATACTTATCATGGACCACCTCCCATGCGACCAGCTCGCTCTTACCATAGCTTTCGTTTTCAACCTACCCGCTCTCACCCTTTTTCTTCGAGAGTCGTCCGCGAGGAGACTCCCCTATCTGATCCGAGGAGCCCAGTCAGGGTTTCACCATCACCTGACCCGGTACCCAGTGGTAGGGTACACTCTCCTTCGGATGAGATCGAGGAGGATCCGGTGGAGGACGAGAGTGGGAGCGAGCCTGTCGTGCATTCTACTGGGAGTGACTGGAGGGACGACGATCCCTAGGTACATGTATATGGTGTATGGTGTGGATCTGAGGATCCGGTGTGTGGAGGAGATGTGCTGCTGCTGCTGTGATGATGATGCTACTACCTTATTACCTATGTTTTTGGGAGACTATTGCCGCTACTACTACTGCATCTGATGCTGATGGATCTACATGACTATCCCTGGGGTTGTATTTTGGTTATATATATAGTGTACATATGTTTTACTCTAGGGTTATAGTATCATGGTAATGTAGATCTGTTTATATGGACTTGTTATATTTTGGAACTTGGTGACTTATCTCATGGACTATGTATCTATGACTCTTTCATATATATGAAAATCTATGTTTATATTATATCGGTTGCATAGTCCAGTAATTTCCGCTTACTCTGATTTAACTTATAAAAGAGCTCGGCTATAAGTATTAATTGACGGTATCAGTTTTATTGAACAAAGTATGGGTAGCTTCAATTGATTGTAAAATGTAAAGAAATTTCTAAAGAATGAATGTTATCCTGTTTGAGAAAAGGTTTTAGAAATCGCCGAACTCGATACAAGTGTTTTAAAGGATTTTAGAAATTATTCTCCAAGAGTTCCATTTGATGAATTGTGCACCCACAATAAAGAAAATTTTATTTTTCATATTTTCTTAGCGCACAAGTCCATATATTATCCAATATAAAGTATAAATACTATACAATATTCGGGTAATCCGGAAGGGTGTCACACTTAGTGGTATCAGAGCAAAAGTCAGATCCTGTAGTAGTAGAAGTGGTTCCAGAAAGGTAGCCATCAGCATCAAGCAGGTATCTCCAAGGCGCTTATTACCTTGAATGTTTTTATTTTCATTGTTAAAGGTTTGAATACCTTGAATTGTTTGTATCTTGTCTCTTTTGAGTACAAGACGCAATTGATTGTAGATTTAATAAGCTTAGGATAGAGCCTTAGGATAGGTGGTGTAATGGAAGTTTCTTTAGTTCAACATATGTGACCGTAAGCCCATAGCGCAGGTCTAATATGGCAACTAGAAACCAAAATCACACCAACGCGATGTTGGAGCGAATCACCACGGTATTGGAAGCCATGCAAAGGCAGTCTCAGCAACCATCTCAACCGGCTAACCCGCCTCATCAGTGTAATATGGGAAACACTGAGGCGAAGACTCTGGCTGATTTTAGGAGCTGCAATCCGCCAAAGTTTGAAGGAGGATTTAAACCGGAGGAAGCCAACAAATGGATTCACACTATGGACAAGATTTTGAGAACGTTGGAGTGTTCGGATGCTCAAAAGGTGGCATATGCAACCTATATGCTGGAGGATGAGGCTGAGAACTGGTGGAATCACACCATGCAGCTTTTACAATATGAAGGAAGGGAGATAAGTTGGGGAGTATTTATGGAGAAGTTTCTCCAGAAGTATTTTCCTGAGGATCTGAGAAGGAAGAAGGAGGTGGAGTTTCTGCAGTTGAAGCAAGGGAACATGAGTGTGGGCGAGTACGCGGCAAAGTTTGAAGAGCTGATGAAGTACTCTCCATACTACCAGAACAACCCAGACGAGAGGAGCAAGTGCATCAAGTTTGAAGGTGGATTGAGGCCAAAGTTGAAGTCAATTTTCAGTTACCAGCGGATTCAAAGTTTTCCTACACTGGTGGATATGTGTAGGATGTATGAGGATGACACCAAGGCTGAGGAGATGCAAGTGCCAGAGAAGAAGGACAATCAAGGATATGGATCACAGAGACGAAAGGGTTTTAACAATAGAGGCAAAGGTCCATATGATTGCAGAGGGAAAGGAAAGGGCAAGGTTGGTGGTTCTGAGGGAAGAAATTATCGGAGCGAAGCTCCATTCTGCGACAAGTGCAAACGCAACCATTATGGTCGTGTTTGCTGGGGAACAAGTGGATGTTTCAATTGTGGAAAGCCGGGGCATTTTGCGAGAGATTGCAAGGAGCCAGCCAAGGCCAATTCAAGAGGAGTGGCAGATAGACCGGTGACTCAAGGAAGGGTCTTCACCCTTAGTGGTGTGGAAGCGAATCGATCCTCTGATCTGGTGCAAGGTAAATACTTGCTTAATGGTCAGTTTTGCCATGTTTTGTTTGACTCCGGTGCAACGCATTCATTTGTTTCATATGAATGTGTAAACCGCTTAGGCTTGACTGTGTCTGAAATGCCTTATGTTCTTAAGGTAGAAACCCCTACCAATGCTCCTGTAATTGTTTCTAGAGCATGTCTTAATTGTTGTATAGAAGTGTTAAGACAAACCTCTAAAGTAGATTTGATCTGCTTATCCTTAGTACAATTGGATGTGATCTTGGGAATGGACTGGTTAAGTCAAAACCAAGTGATCATTGATTGTGATAGAAGACTCGTGACCTATAGAAACCCAAAACCCTCTGGTTATATATGTCTGTTCGACACCGAGGTGGGAGAAAGTGGTCCGAGGATGGAAGAGATCCCTGTTGTCAGAGATTTCCCGGAAGTTTTTGCTGACGAGATTCCTGGTTTGCCACCAAGAAGAGAGATAGAATTTGGCATCGATCTAGTTCCGGGAGCTGGTCCCATTTCTATCGCTCCCTATAGAATGGCACCACCGGAAATGGCGGAAATGAAGAAGCAAATTGAGGAGTTGCTGCAGAAACAGATGATTCGACCAAGCGTGTCACCTTGGGGTGCTCCTGTCTTATTCGTCAAGAAGAAAGATGGTAGCATGAGGATGTGCATCGACTACCGACAACTTAATAAGGTCACCATCAAGAACAAGTATCCGTTGCCACGGATAGATGACCTTATGGATCAAGTGCGTGGGGCTTCAGTATTTTCCAAGATTGATTTGAGGTCGGGGTACCATCAGATCAGAATTAGAGAAGAGGATATCTCTAAGACTGCATTTCGATCTCGATACGGACATTATGAGTATGTTGTGATGCCGTTCGGATTGACTAATGCACCAGCTATCTTCATGGACTACATGAATCGAATCTTTAGACCTTATTTAGATTCATTCGTGGTCGTGTTCATTGATGATATTCTGATTTACTCTAAAAGTCCGGAGGAGCATGCTGAACACTTGAAGATAGTGTTAAGCATCTTGAAGGAGAAGCAGCTGTACGCCAAACTTACAAAGTGTGAGTTCTGGCTGAAGGAGATTAAATTTTTGGGGCATGTGATTTCAGATAAAAGGGATAGCAGTTGATCCAACGAAAGTAAGTTCGGTTTTGCAATGGGAGCAACCAAAGTCGGCCACGGAAGTCAGAAGTTTTCTTGGTTTGGCTGGGTATTATAGAAGGTTCGTCGAAGGTTTCTCGAAGATTGCACTGCCTCTGACGAAGTTGACAAGGAAAGATCAACCATTCCTATGGGATAAGAAGTGTGAGAGAAGTTTTCGGGAGTTGAAGGAAAGGTTGACATCGTCTCCTGCATTGGTGTTGCCCGATACACAGAAGAGTTTCGATGTGTATTGTGACGCGTCGAAACAAGGTCTTGGGTGTGTCTTGATGCAAGATGGGCAAGTTGTCGCTTACACTTCGAGACAGCTAAAAGTTCATGAGATGAACTATCCAACTCATGATCTGGAGTTGGCAGCTGTGGTGTTTGCCTTAAAGATTTGGAGGAACTATCTCTATGGCACTACGTTCCGGGTGTTTAGTGACCATAAGAGTTTAAAGTACCTCTTTGATCAAAAGGAGTTGAATATGAGGCAACGCCGATGGATGGAGTTTTTGAAGGATTATGAGTTTGAGCTCCATTACCATCCTGGGAAGGCTAACGTTGTGGCGGACGCATTGAGTAGAAAGGCAATGAATATCAGTGCAATGATGGTTAGAGAAGCTGCCCTGATAGAGGAGTTTCGGGATTTAAATTTGACGATGCAAGTGGAGCCGACGAGTATCAAGTTGGGGATGTTGCAAATTGCTAATGAATTCCTGCAAAGGATTCGAGAATTGCAACACAAGGATGAGAAACTTATGGAGAAGAAGAGGTTAATGCAAGAAGGTAAGGAGTTAGAATTCCAAGAAGGGAAGGATGGAATCCTGCGTTTTAGAATGAGGATTTGTATTCCGGATAATTTGGAAGTAAGGAGAATGATTCTGGATGAAGCGCATAAGAGCAAGATGAGTATGCATCCAGGAGCCACCAAGATGTATCAGGATTTGAAGAAATTATTTTGGTGTCCGAGACTGAAGAAGGACGTAGCTGAGTATGTGGCGTGCTGTTTGGTGTGTCAAAAGGCGAAGGTAGAACACCAAAGGCCAGGAGGAGAGTTGCTTTCTTTAGAAGTTCCTGTATGGAAGTGGGATAGCATCTCGATGGATTTTGTGTCGGGATTGCCAAAGACATCTACTGGTCATGATGCAATTTGGGTGATCGTGGATCGGTTGACCAAATCAGCGCATTTCATTCCCGTGAATATGCGCTACTCATTGGAAAAGCTCACTCAATTGTACATCAATGAAGTTGTTCGTCTTCATGGGGTACCATCGAGCATTGTGTCTGATCGTGATCCGAGGTTTACGTCGAAGTTCTGGCAAGATCTACACAGAGCCTTGGGTTCAAGATTGAAGTTAAGCTCTGCATACCACCCCCAGACTGATGGTCAGACGGAAAGAACTATTCAGTCATTGGAAGACATTCTGCGAGCTTGTGCACTGGAAGAACAAGGGAATTGGGAACGAATGTTACCACTTGTGGAATTCACGTACAACAACAGCTATCACGCGAGTATTGGAATGGCACCATTTGAAGCTCTGTATGGACGAAAGTGTCAGACGCCGTTATGCTGGTTTCAAGTGGGGGAGAGTTCTCTGATTGGACCAGATATTGTGCAAGAGACCACGGAACAGATCAAAATGATACAAAAGAAGATGAGGGCAGCTCAGAGTAGGCAGAAAAGCTATGCTGATAGAAGGAGAAAAACCTTAGAGTTTGCTGAAGGAGACCACGTGTTCATTAGGATAATACCAACCAAAGGTGTTAGTAGAGCCTTGAAAACCCAGAAACTATCGCCTAAGTTTATTGGTCCCTATCAAATTCTCAAAAGAATCGGTCCAGTAGCTTATCAATTAGCTTTGCCTTCGTCATTAGCTAACCTCCATAATGTATTCCATGTGTCTCAATTGAAGAAATATGTCCATGATCCCACCATTGTCCTTAGAATCCAACCGGATGACTTACAAATTCATGAGAACCTAACCTTCAAAGCTGTGCCAGTTCGCATCGAAGATCGGAGAATCAAGCAGCTGAGAGGGAAGGATATTCATCTGGTCAAAGTTGTCTGGGTTTGTGGAGATGTAATAGAATCCTCTTGGGAATTAGAGAATAAGATGCGTCAGGATCATCGTGACTTGTTTGTATGAGTTGAATTTCGGGGACGAAATTCCTTGTAAGTGGGGGAGTAGTGTAACACCCCAAAATTTTAATCCCCGATTAATGAAATGTTAATTATAATTTAATTATAATTAATAGTTTTCAAATTAATCCTTGATTAAAATATGTGTGTATATAATTAGCTTGCATGTGAGAAATTATTTAATAAATAATTTAAATGCCTAAAATGTATATTTTGCATATTAGTCCCTGGGTTGGGACCTAGAAGCAATTATAGGAAAGGTTTTGGAGAGAAAGTAAATAAAATAATTATTTTTCAAAATCTGGGCGAATTACTCGAGTATTACTTAGAATACTCGAGTAATCTGGGTCAAACTGCACGAGTTAGTGCGTTTGATGAGTCACAGCCAACGATTCCTTTCGTTGACACGAAAACGTCTTCAAGCCACCTCCATGGCAGTCGTGTCGCGACGCATGATGCCTCTCTATGCCTATAAAAGCTCATCTTCAACCCTTAGCCAAGAATTTTGCTTAACTTTGTTGATATTGAAGAAGTTAGGGTTTCTGAGTTGTGAGCTTCGATTCTCTTTCTCTACATTGATTTGAAACACAAACCAAACACGAATACAAAGCTTACATCTTGAGCTTTGTATAGAGAGTGAAATCGTGAGATTTGAGTGAGTAAGCTAAGAGAATTGAAGAATTGAAGTGAAGCTGTTCTTGCTCGAGTTGGTGTCTGGAGCTTACTTTGATCATCGATTTCGGTAAGCTCGTGAATCCCTGAGTCTCAAACTTAATTCCTTTAGTTAGTTCATGTTGCATAGAGTTAATAAATCTAATTTTCCCCAATTTAAATCTCTGTTCCATGTACAAACCAATTCCATTTTGGTATGGTACTCAAAATGCTCTGCTCATGGTTCTTGAAGTTGGTCTGAGGAGTTTGGAGTCTCTTTCTTGCCAAGTTTCGTTTGGAAAACATCTGAGAGGTAAGGGGAAGTAATTATATTCACTAGATAGAGTTTGAAATCCATTAAATGTGTTAGAGAGCCACCAAGAGGCTCTAAGGGCTTAGATTCTATAGGAACTTTGGTTTGGAGACCAATCCATGCTCTAAATCTGTAATGAGCAAGTTTGTTATCATGTATGTGAACCTGAATGAGCTTTGTTTCATGAAGATTATGCTTATTGTGTGATTTGAGCTATTGAGTTGTTAAAATGCCTTTTTGTGCATAATCAATGATTTCTCTGTCAATTCTGTGTTTTGAATTGAAATAAGTGTTGTAACATGTTTGATTAATGATATGTTAACTCTGTTGATCCCTGAAATGGACTTAAATTGAGTAGAAATGAAAATGGCATGTTAAAACCAGTTTTCAATACTGTCAGTTGCGGAACACTCGAGTAAATGGCAAAGTACTCGAGTGAATCGTGTTCAAAATAAAGTAAATTTCATAAGAACACTCGAGTATTTTGTTTTTCCTACTCGAGTATCGGGCATGAACTGAGAATTGTTATAGGTCAAACACTCGAGTCATTCAAAGTCACTCGAGTATTCTGGAAAAGTCCAAGAACACTCGAGTAACTCATGAACTACTCGAGTAAATTGTTGAAATTAAAACCCAAATCCTCAGAAAGACATGAACACTCGAGTAAGCTTAAGAACACTCGAGTAATCTGGAAAATCTCCAGAACACTCGAGTATTCTAAACTTTACTCGAGTAAAATGCCCAGAATCTAAAAACATCATTTTCAATTCTAACTTAATTAATTAAGGAATTATTAAAGGTAATTCAAGGGATCAAGACTTAGAGAAATTGATCAATACAATTCGATCGTTTAGTGATGATCCTTTTTGATAAAAATTAAGACTAGGTGGCTAGTAAAGTATTAATCAATTTCCCCTAAGTCTAAAATGCATTCATTCTGGAGTTTGGATGGTAGGACGTATTCATGTTCGATAAACATGAGGAGGGCCTCTGGGAGTGCCAATACGCTTGCTTGATGACACGTCGTTGACGTGGTCGGCTTTGTGGATGCCGATATGGATATATCGTTTGGATGACGATCCGTTTGGATGACGGGATATGCTCGGGTGGCATGGATACCAAGCTTGTCGTGTACATTCTAGGTGAATGTACGAATTGTTGTATACCTAGGAATACAACGCACTGTGGAGTGCTGGGTTGTTAGGGATGGACGTCAGAGAGTGACTTAGAAAATGTGGAGATAAGTTGAGAGTTAAAGTCATGCATCATGTCATTCACCTAATGCAATTGATATACCTGAATTAAGTGTGAACATCCTATGTGCATCTGATACTTGCTAAATGCTAATTGTGATTGTTATTAAATGATGCATTATAATCTTTCATATGTTGCATGATTTATTCTCTATTGATTATGTGAGTAGAATTGCTTACCCCTATGCCCTTGTAGGTGATGTCTCGCTACATTGCTTGCATCGAGATCCGGCCACTTCCTAGTGGCGTATGGATCTATGAGGACCATCGCGCGGTGTATGAGGGGGAGGTAGATTTCACATTCTACCACCCTAATCCGCTGATGCGATTCCGTCCTCGTAGGTTTAGGATTCCCATCATATACACTATGCATGTACCCCCGTTTTATACTTATCATGGACCACCTCCCATGCGACCAGCTCGCTCTTACCATAGCTTTCGTTTTCAACCTACCCGCTCTCACCCTTTTTCTTCGAGAGTCGTCCGCGAGGAGACGCCCCTATCTGATCCGAGGAGCCCAGTCAGGGTTTCACCATCACCTGACCCGGTACCCAGTGGTAGGGTACACTCTCCTTCGGATGAGATCGAGGAGGATCCGGTGGAGGACGAGAGTGGGAGCGAGCCTGTCGTGAATTCTACTGGGAGTGACTGGAGGGACGACGATCCCTAGGTACATGTATATGGTGTATGGTGTGGATCTGAGGATCCGGTGTGTGGAGGAGATGTGCTGCTGCTGTTGTGATGATGATGCTACTACCTTATTACCTATGTTTTTGGGAGACTATTGCTGCTACTACTACTGCATCTGATGCTGATGGATCTACATGACTATCCCTGGGGTTGTATTTTGGTTATATATATAGTGTACATATGTTTTACTCTAGGGTTATAGTATCATGGTAATATAGATCTGTTTATATGGACTTGTTATATTTTGGAACTTGGTGACTTATCTCATGGACTATGTATCTATGACTCTTTCATATATATGAAAATCTATGTTTATATTATATCGGTTGCATAGTCCAGTAATTTCCGCTTACTCTGATTTAACTTATAAAAGAGCTCGGCTATAAGTATTAATTGACGGTATCAGTTTTATTGAACAAAGTATGGGTAGCTTCAATTGATTGTAAAATGTAAAGAAATTTCTAAAGAACGAATGTTATCCTGTTTGAGAAAAGGTTTTAGAAATTGCCGAACTCGATACAAGTGTTTTAAAGGATTTTAGAAATTATTCTCCAAGAGTTCCATTTGATGAATTGTGCACCCACAATAAAGAAAATTTTATTTTTCATATTTTCTTAGCGCACAAGTCCATATATTATCCAATATAAAGTATAAATACTATACAATATTCGGGTAATCCGGAAGGGTGTCACACAAAACACTTTAAAATCATTGGTTTTGGTTGCTGGTCCATTCCGGACAGCCATTAACCAAAACCCGAAAACTCCGAAAAACTTAACTTTAGTTCAAATAACACTTTGTTATAAAATAAACACTTGAATAATTTATTTTTCAAACTTAACATTGTGAAATGAATTAAGGGTAGCAACCACTAAGTCCAAGGTTCTTTAATTAAATCAAGATTGTACTATTTCAAAAACCCATTAATTTTCACCACCAATTGCAAAACACTTCGGCTAAATAATTTATTCAGACATAACCTAAGAATATCATCAAACAATTATTTATTCAATCAATTCAAGACATCATAACCATCACACAAACCAGCCAAGTCATAATATCAAATATAAAAATTCACATTCATCAAAAACATTCAAATAAAACTTAGTGTGATTAGAGGTGAAACACAAAAGATAAAATCCAAAACTATATCAAATTAATTCATTAAATCCTAAAAATTTCCAGAACATACACATATATGATAAAGTTCATCCTATAAAATTTTAAAGTCATTTAAACAATCCTAAGCTATGTTTCAAATCATATTTTGCATGAAAAACAAGACTGTACTGTTGCTGGACTGAGACAAAAACGTTATTATTAAAAATAGTTTCTCAACTCAGAATTGCATAAAAATTTGCATAAATCTTCCTTATACAGTCAAGACTATCTCATAAAAGTTTCAGATTATTTGGAGTTGTGAAAGTCATATTTTTCTAATTAAAATTGTCACTAAGTCCAGAAAATCTGAACCAAACGGTTCACTGTTTTGCCTTTAGTAAAAATATCAAATCAACTCCAAATCTCTTCAACTTTTTCAGAGAACATCTATAGATGTTCAGGAAGCTACCATAAAAATTTCAAACAATTTAGAGTAACACAAGTTCGAAAATTATATTTCTCTTTAGACTGAAAAACTTATTTTCTTAAAAGTGTTTTCACAAAGTTTTCTCTTAAAGAAATAGAAAATCAATTCCAAAAATCATCCAAAAATTCAGAGAAGTTAATTTTATCATATTTAATTCAGTGACAACATTCCAGAATTATTGAGCATACATACATATCATTTATCAATGTGAAAACACACGAATCACAATTTTCAGCATAACATTTTATCCAACAAATTTATTTATTCATTTATTTTTATGAAAATCAAAAACACACTCATACATACAAATCAATAAAAAAATCAATCCATTAATTATTATTTCCTATGAAAACCGAATTAATTTTTCAAGAAAACAATTTATTTTAATTCAAATAGAACATGCATCAAGAATTATGGGTTCATTTTATCAAAAGTTTTCATGCTTTAGATTAAACTCTTCTTGCTAAAAATAATTTTCCTTCACATGCACCCAAAATCAAATCAAGCAAGAAAATAAAATCTTTAGCACAAAAATCTCTTTAAAACCGAATTGATCATCTAGTTCTTAAACATAGTAGATCAAGTCACAAAATTAAACATAATAACACAAATCAAAGACAAAGTCATTTTAAATGAAAAGGGGACCAAAACCGAGACATAATCCAAGAAAATAAGAAAGCTTTATTTTTGAAAACCACATATAAAATTCAAGAACAAAACCAAAATCAAAGATCAAGATACAAATCAAAGCTTTTCTTAAGATTAAACCGAAAATCAAGACATGCAAAGATTAAAAATCATCATCAAGCAACATGCAAGACCCCAAATTAAAATAAGTTTAGATCAAACATAGATTTACCAATCAAACATTTAAACACCTCGTGATTTACGGTGTTAAGCATCAAAATCAAACATGCAAGAAGATGTACTTTAAATTCACAAGGGTCATATACAAAGCTTTAAATCTAAAAGAAAAACATCAAGATCCATCAAGATCACCACCAACCGAATTATCAAACATAACTACACATATTACAAATTAATTTAAGTCTCTAAAAGTCCATAGTTAACAAAAAGATTACATATATATGCATAAAAATAAATATGCAAGAGAAGAAAGTAAAATTACAAGATTACGAACAAAACTAATTCTAATTCTTCTAGGGTCTTTGGTTTATACCAAGAAATAGGTCTTCTAACACTTTGATCTTCAAAGGGACTCCTAGGTTTGGGTTGATGTCCTCCTCTTCTTCCTAACGGTTCTCTCTCTTTCTCTCCATGGTTCTCTCTCTCTCTCTTTTTTTTTTGTATGTCTCAAGAGCTAATGTTGCTCTTGAGACTTAAGTGTTTGTGTTGGTGGAAGTGGGAAAGGAAAGGAAATGAAAGGATGGAATGGAATGAAGGAAATAAAGGGAATAAAGGGAATGGATGAAACTAATAGGAAATGGACTAAGAGTGCAACACAATTTCCCTTCCTTAGGCTCTTAATTGGTTCGGCCATATCATGCACCAAAGAGGGGGTATTTTGTCAACACTAGGACTTCTACTACTTGGTCTCCAAGTTTTTACTTTCTTTTTCTTTTTATTTTATTTTTTTCTATGGGCTTAGTCACCAAACAAGGCACGACAAACCTACACATACACACTCTCATACAAGTGGCACACATACACACATTACACCTATATTCTACATGCACTCACACAACATGGCACTCATGTACACCCACACATGTCCTACATTTTCTTTTTTTTTTTTATTTCTTAATCCTATTATACTTACTAATTTTCTAGAAATTAATCCTAGCTTATACATACCATGCACACACACGTATATCACATATATACATACATACACAAACCGTATTATACACACACTTGTACATACACACATTCATAAATTAATCACACTCTTGATCTCAAAGCAAATAACAAACATATATAGTAACAATTAAATACATTTTCTTCTTAAATAATAAACTGTACTTATTGGTTGCACTTATAGCCCTTATTTCATTTTCTGTAATCATACTTTAATATATTAAAGAAAATCTCAAAAGGAAAAATTTATTAGAAATCAAAAACTATTTTTCATGATTAATTCCTTCAAAATTCGTCCTTTACAGTACTGGAAAATTATTTTCGCAAACGAGCCCATAAAATTATGAAAGATACATTTTTGAAATCTACGTTTCGATACGATCGTTTTGATATAAAGATCATAAAAATCGGAGTTACGGTTAAAAAGTTATGGATTTTCTAAGTTAGTCAATCTTTCAAAATCCATAAAGAAAATCATTTTTGCAAATCACCCACAATAAAAATCATTTTTCATTAAAAATCATTTCTACTAACTCTATAAAAATATTTGTTGACCAAAACTCTGTAAAATCAACACTTTACTTCGTATTCGAATAAAATACTTATTGAAAATCTTTTGTAAAACCATATCTTAAAATTTTTCTTTAATGAAATTTTATTCGTCCTAGTCGGAAAAACGCGGGATGTTACATTCTCCCCAACTTGAAGATTTCTCGTCCTCGAGAAATGCTCCGCGAAATTCCACGATTAGCGGATGTCGGATCCCTTGGAGTGATTCTCTCAATCTATAACAGCAGTTGTCGTCCTTGAGTCGTCGCATATGCATTTTTTTCTCAAAGGTGATTTTCTTAGGTCATTTCATTATCAAACACAAGGGAATACGAATGGTATAACTTTGTCAACAAGGGTTAAAGGGGTTCAATGGTTTCGAAACAAGATTCAAAAAGAATCGCACGCTTATGCCAATCCTGACAAGGATACTACTATCCTAAGGGTCTTTCCGCCTTAATTTGACTCCTTTCAGCCTTTTATGCCTAGGTGGATTATTACGAACCTCAAAATCTCCGCTTACTCCCCAACTTTGACTGATCATATTCCTATATATCACATCTATCCAATAACACTTGACAGGGACTAAGGTCATAAAACTTCCCAACCTTCACCAATTCTAATTTATCTCACAAAACTTCCCATCACTTTGTTCAAGCCTATTTGAGTATCATCTTAAATTCGGCTAACTAAACCAAATTTTCGTGCTCTAAACCATTAAAAACTCTCCAACTTAGGGATTGATCCTTCAGACTGACGATCTTAACTCCTAATGACACCCTTAATTCCACAACTTATAATCACCTATGTCCATTATTAAAACGTCAAATCTTGGTCATTTAACCTAATTTTGGTCGTTACTTAAAGGTTCTATTCGTTTATTTCACTACTCCATCTAGTCGCTCTTATAGTCCTATTATAGGTTCACATCTACCCCAATCATTCACCTACTCCAACTAGAGCTTTTCTAACTTCAACTCTTTCCTTAACAACATCTCACTGTTCACCTTATAACTTAAACATGTCTAGTTGATTGGCATAAGGTGTCAGGGTCTAAGGTTTTCATGGAAAGCTTTTAGAGAAAACAAACGCATTGTCGAGGCAACTCAATCAATACATAGGGTTCACATAAGAAGGAGTATCAACAAAGAAAAGAGGGTTCTAGTCGCAAAACAAAGTTACATGTCAATAGCTCAGAGGTTGTCACAAACAAAAAGGATTCTCAACAAAAAGGGGTTTTAACAGTCAAGAGAGGTTCAGGTCACAAAGAATAAAGTCTTTTTTTTTTGTTTCTGATCACTGTTCCTCGTACCATCATAGACAAATCCGTGACACGTTCCGATGATAGAGAGATAGATCGATAGAAATAGAACGAACGTTAGAGGTGGTATGATAGAGATGCTCACGTGACTTCGTACTCCTATTCTCACTCATCGTAGTTCTAACACTAACGCACAGACAGACACACAAACAAGCACGCACGTAAGCCCATGCATCAGGCTACTTTGGATAACCATTGCTCTAATACCACTCTGTAACACCCCGATTTCGGCAACTTGAAAACACTTATCTCTTTAATAAAATATAGTAAAAATTTGGGAATTTTTTTTTTACATGGTAACATGGGCACGAGAACCTTTATGTTCAAAAACTATTCAATAACTTGATTGAAATAAAAATTATGTTCTCATGTCACATATCACAAGTCAAGTTCCAAACCGAGATGTTACTTAACATCGCACTTTGTAACTTGGCTTCATAAATCTGTTTTGAGAAAACATTTTCAAATCTTGTTTCATAAAACCATTCTCAATAAAATTCCAAGCGGGGTTCAGAATGATACGACAATGTAACCAAGTAGTTGCAAAGGGTACAGTGCTCAAGGGAGTTACCTATTACTATTCTTGACCACTAATCTTCTTCTCTGAAGCCCACTGTCGAAATCGCTTCGAGACGAAAGTAACGATCCTACTACAGGGTCGACCATCTACCCGTTGCAATATCGGAGTAACCCGACACGACAACATGGTAGGAGAGATGGTCAGTATTCCCGAAGTACAACATGACCAGACAGAATACCAACGACTTCTTATAAAAAGAATAATAAAATATAGGTATCATACATTAACAACTACTCATGCTATGCATATGACAATGTATTCACATAAGCATATAGGGAACACTTATAAACAAAAAACATCATAACCAACCAAATATACCAAAATTATATCCCATCACAATATACATTATCACACTTGGCATCACCAGCCTTCGAACTTTTCAAGTCTCTCACCATCTTTCTCAACCTTTCCAACAATTATGCTTTTCTTCTTTGAATCTTTTCAATTCTTCATAAATTCTTTATGCTTTCTTTCTTGTAATCTTTTATCATTAATAAGTTTTATTAAACGGTTAGCATCAATGATGAGGGGGAAAACATCATTGAGCTCGTACACGTCTACATCTCCTCGGTCATCACCCAACCTAGTCGGAAGCAAACAGGAGTACAGGACCTTTACCACGCGGGCACGACAGCTGTCACACAAACAAATGGTCCCAGACCAGGAGGTCTTGCCTCAAATCATAATCATAATTCACATAATAACAATGCACGCTCTCAGCGGCAATCACAAATGCCCCGTTCCAGTCCCTCTCACTGTTCTCGATTTGCAATCAAGGGGGCGACAGTATAATTTCTAGTTCGCGATGCGGAACTTACCACGGTATTAGACCCAGTCCCTACCACGTTAGTACACCACATGTGGGATTCGTTCCGCCTAGAAATATACTCGAGACTTCTTGACGTTTCACCGTCATCGTCCTCTCCTCATGCAATCTCCTCCTAAGTATCCGCAGATACCTATGGTTCCTTCCTCTCCACTACTTCGATACGACACTCATACCTCATCGCGTATATAAATGTCTTTTAAAGTCTTTTAGAGTTTTAGAGTTTTATTAAACGGCTTAATCCTAACAGTCGGCTCGTCCTTGGTGCATCCCTTCAACGAAGCCCGACCACTAATCGCAATCCGTTCCCCCTAAATCTCAATGGCCTCATGCCTCATATCACTTTCATCTCATCATCACAATTCACATAACTCATGCTCAACATAGTCTCATCAACATCATCAACATCTTTCCTCGTCTTTCTCAAAATCTCTTTTCGCAAAACTTTTCGAAAGCTTGAGTTCACAAAGTTTTTGCTTCAAAAAAACATTTTCAGAAACCTCATTTCAAAAATCCTTTCACAAAACTTTTCAAAAATACTGTTTCCAAAACTTTCACAAAAATATTGTTTTCACAAAAGTTTTTCAAAAATCTCTTTTCAAAACCTTTTTCAAAAATCACATTTTTGGGTGAGTGTTAATGGAGGAGCAAGCTCAACTCAACACTAAGCTTCTTCCCAAAAACGTGTACGAGGAATCACATCTCCACATCAACCACATCTCACTTTCATAACATCATTACTCTTCTCCAATCACAACTCTTTGTATTCCATTCTTATACAACCTTTATGATCATTCCTCTTTCTTTCAATCACAATTCATTCATCTCATCAACTCATTTCCTTCACAATCTTATTCACGTTACGTTTTATCTATTTCTCAATCATATCTCTTTAATTTCTCACTTAAACTCAATCGTACGCTTTCTCATAATTCTCATGTCCACATACTACCTTTTTCAAACAGAACAAGATATACTCCACAGAGTAATCCACAAAACATCCAATACATAACAAAATAAATCATGCATCATCCTTAACGAAACAGGTAGACTTCTAGCACATATATGCATCACGTATGATAATGCAGCATGTAACTTATGACATAGACTCAAATTACGCTTGATGGACTCAGTTTAGAACTGAGTCTAAACGTCACGACGACTTAGGCCTACTGCATCTCTCACCTCACACTCCAGCTTCTGAAATCTTTGCGAGTCCTTCCCAACAAGTCGGCCGCTTCCGCTTCTCGACTTATACGTACCTCGTACTAAATAGACGATACTAACGTTATAATTCTATCTTAAATAATCGTCATATTCATTATCTAAACGTGTTTTCGAAAACTCTTTTTATTTTCCGTCGGAAAATCGTAAATCGTTAAAACTTTTTCAAATCAAATTCAACTTTTGAACACACTTTAAATATCTTAAAATATTTTTAAAATAATTTACAAAACACTTTAAAATCATTGGTTTTGGTTGCTGGTCCATTCCGGCAGCCATTAACCAAAATCCGAAAACGCCGAAAAACTTAACTTTAGTTCAAATAACACTTTGTTATAAAATAAACACTTAAATAATTTATTTTTCAAACTTAACATTGTGAAATGAATTAAGGGCAGCAACCACTAAGTCCAAGGTTCTTTAATTAAATCAAGATTGTACTATTTCAAAAACCCATTAATTTTCACCACCAATTGCAAAACACTTCGGCTAAATAATTTATTCAGACATAACCTAAGCATATCATCAAACAATTATTTATTCAATCAATTCAAGACATCATAACCATTACACAAACCAGCCAAGTCATAATATCAAATATAAAAATTCACATTCATCAAAAACATTCAAATAAAACTTAGTGTGATTAGAGGTGAAACACAAAAGATAAAATCTAAAACTATATCAAATTAATTCATTAAATCCTAAAAATTTCCATAACAAACAAATATTTGATAAAGTTCATCATAAAAAATTTTAAAGTCATTTAAACATTCCTAAGCTATGTTTCAAATCATATTTTGCATGAAAAACAAGACTATACTGTTGCTGGACTGAGACAAAAACGTTATTATTAAACCTCAGAATTGCATAAAAATCGGTATAAATCTTCCTTATACAGTCAAGACTATCTCATAAAATTTTCAGATTATTTGGAGTTGTGAAAGTCATAGTTTTCTAATTAAAATTGTCACTAAGGCCAGATAATTTGAACCAAACGGTTCACTGTTTTGCCTTTAGTAAAAATATCAAATCAACTCCAAATCTCTTAAAAGTTTACAGAGAATATCTATAGATGTTCAGGAAGCTACCATAAAAATTTCAAACAATTTAGAGTAACACAAGTTCGAAAATTATATTTCTCTTTAGACTGAAAAACTTATTTTCTTAAAAGTGTTTTCACAAAGTTTGCTCTCAAAGAAATAGAAAATCAATTCCAAAAATCATCTAAAAATTCAGAGAAGTTAATTTTATCATATTTAAGTCAGTGACAACATTCCAGAATTATTGAGCATACATACATATCATTTATCAATGTGAAAACACACGAATCGCAATTTTCAGCATAACATTTTATCCAACAAATTTATTTATTCATTTATTTTTATGAAAATCAAAAACACACTCATACATACAAATCAATACAAAAATCAATCCATTAATTATTATTTCCTATGAAAACCGAATTAATTTTTCATGAAAAAAATTTATTTTAATTCAAATAGAACATGCATAAAGAATTATGGGTTCATTTTATCAAAAGTTTTCATGCTTTAAATTAAACTCTTCTTGCTAAAAATAATTTTCCTTCACATGCACCCAAAATCAAATCAAGCAAGAAAATAAAATTTTAGCACAAAAATCTCTTTAAAACCGAATTGATCATCTAGTTCTTAAACATAGTAGATCAAGTCACAAAATTAAACATAATAACACAAATCAAAGACAAAGTCATTTTAAATGAAAAAGGGACCAAAACCGAGACATAATCCAAGAAAATAAGAAAGCTTTGTTTTCGAAAACCACATATAAAATTCAAGAACAAAACCAAAATCAAAGATCAAGATACAAATCAAAGCTTTTCTTAAGATTAAACCGAAAATCAAGACATGCAAAGATTAAAAATCATCATCAAGCAACATGCAAGACCCCAAATTAAAATGAGTTTAGATCAAACATAGATTTACCAATCAAACATTTAAACACCTCGTGATTTACGGTGTTAAGCATCAAAAACAAACATGCAAGAAGATGTACTTTAAATTCACAAGGGTCATATACAAAGCTTTAAATCTAAAAGAAAAACATCAAGATCCATCAAGATCACCACCAACCGAATTATCAAACATAACTACACATATTACAAATTAATTTAAGTCTCTAAAAGTCCATAGTTAACAAAAAGATTACATATATATGCATAAAAATAAATATGCAAGAGAAGAAAGTAAAATTACAAGATTATGAACAAAACTAATTCTAATTCTTCTAGGGTCTTTGGTTTATACCAAGAAATAGGTCTTCTAACACTTTGATCTTCAAAGAGACTCCTAGGTTTGGGTTGATGTCCTCCTCTTCTTCCTAACGGTTCTCTCTCTTTCTCTCCATGGTTCTCTCTCTCTCTTTTTTTTGTATGTCTCAAGAGCTAATGTTGCTCTTGAGACTTAAGTGTTTGTGTTGGTGGAAGTGGGAAAGGAAAGGAAATGAAAGGATGGAATGGAATGAAGGAAATAAAGGGAATAAAGGGAATGGATGAAACTAATAGGAAATGGACTAAGAGTGCAACACAATTTCCCTTCCTTAGGCTCTTAATTGGTTCGGCCATATCATGCACCAAAGAGGGGGTATTTTGTCAACACTAGGACTTCTACTACTTGGTCTCCAAGTTTTTACTTTCTTTTACTTTTTATTTTATTTATTTTTTTCTATGGGCTTAGTCACCAAACAAGGCACCATAAACCTACACATACACACTCTCATACAAGTGGCACACATACACACATTACACCTATATTCTACATGCACTCACACAACATGGCACTCATGTACACCCACACATGCCCAACATTTTCTTTTTTTTATTTCTTAATCCTATTATACTTACTAATTTTCTAGAAATTAATCCTAGCTTATACATACCATGCACACACACACGTATTTCACATATATACATACATACACAAACCGTATTATACACACACTTGTACATACACACATTCATAAATTAATCACACTCTTGATCTCAAAGCAAATAACCAACATATATAGTAACAATTAAATACATTTTCTTCTTAAATAATAAACTGTACTTGTTGGTTGCACTTATAGCCCTTATTTCATTTTCTGAAATCATACTTTAATATATTAAAGAAAATCTCAAAAGGAAAAATTTATTAGAAATCAAAAACTATTTTTCATGATTAATTCCTTCAAAATTCGTCCTTTACAGTACTGGAAAATTATTTTCGCAAACGAGCCCATAAAATTATGAAAGATACATTTTTGAAATCTACGTTTCGATACGATCGTTTTGATATAAAGATCATAAAAATCGGAGTTACGGTTAAAAAGTTATGGATTTTCTAAGTTAGTCAATCTTTCAAAATCCATAAAGAAAATCATTTTTGCAAATCACCCACAATAAAAATCATTTTTCATTAAAAATCATTTTTACTAACTCTATAAAAATATTTGTTGACCAAAACTTTGTAAAATCAACACTTTACTTCGTATTCGAATAAAATACTTATTGAAAATCTTTAGTAAAACCATATCTTAAAATTTTTATTTAATGAAATTTTATTCGTCCTAGTCGGAAAAACGCGGGATGTTACATCAAGCATCAAGTCTAACATATTACAAATTATTTTGAGTCCTTAAAGTCCAAGATCAAAGAATAATAACACATGAAATCATCTTGCAAACCATAAAATAAGACATGCAAAGAAGAAAATAAAATAGATCTACAAACTAAAAGAGAAAAACTAAACTATTACAATCTTCTTCCTTGACCTTCGATGCACCTACCAAGATAAGGGTTGGTTCTCTAGCTCCTAACATTCTTGACTACAAGGAAGACTCCTTGATCTAGCTTGGATCTCCTTCTTCCTCCTTCTCCATACCTCACAGCCACTCTCCCTCTCTTTCTCTCTATTTCTTTTCTTTTTCTCTCTAAGGGTTTGATGAGGCCCTTAAAAGTGTGTTTGGAGTGGAATGAAGAAATGAAAATGGGTGGAATGAAAATGAACTAAGGCCATCTTGTATTAATAAGCAAGTTCACTAATCCCTCTTTTGCCCTTAGGTTTAGGTTTGGTCATGCACAAAAAGGGGGGCGGTTTTGTCCTCACAAAAACTTGCATGGGTGATGTTTATCAAATGGAGGGGACAAAGTAGAATAGGCTAGGGTTTTAGGGGTCACTTTAGGCTTAAGGACTAGTTAGCTTTTAGTTAGGGTTTGGTTACTATACTAACTTAGTTTGGTTCTAGTTCTAGTCTAGTTTCCTCATGGTTCTAGGAAATTATAATCCTATCTTATACATACATGCACATACATGTACAACATATACACACACATATATACATCCGTATCATACACACACATATACATACATACCTTATATTTTTATTTTCTAATCATATTCATTTATAATTATCAATTCACATAACAAAGAAATTAATTCCAAGAAATCATATTCACACAATAATTTTCATGCATCATACATCAAACACACACATCAAACCAAGCACTCATCACATAAAAATTCGTGCCATGACAAAAATCTCATTTTCTACAAAAACACATTTTTTTCAAAATTCGTATTTTACAAACTCAAAAATAAATTTTTATAAATCAATCCAGAAAATTCCAAAAGTTACATTTTCAAAATCTACGTTTCAAGACGATCGTTTTCATATAAAGATCATGAAAATCCGAGTTACGGTTAAAAAGATACGAATTTTCAAAGTTTACAAATCCAAAAATTTCATTTCTAATAAAGATCACCTTTTGATAAAATCACACTTATTTCTTATAAATCAAATCAACAAAATCATTCACTTCTCATTTATAAAAATATTTTGTTTATAAAATCCATAAAAATCAACATTTTATTTCTTTCTCACATAAAATATTTTTCTAAAAATCTCTTATAAAATAGAATCTCAGAGTTTATTCTGTCGGAAATCGTTTACGCACGTATGGGAAAAATGCGGGGTGTTACAAAATACACCACCATCAACATAATCCAAAGTGATGCGAGAACCTCTAGATTGAATTTTAACCCCTTTATCGATTAAATAAACCTGTTTCCGTTATAAAATTTTATTATTGTTGTTCGGGGTTTAAGTTCAATCGTTAGAAACCCCATACTTATCTTTCGTTTAGTATTAAAGTCATCGGAATCAAATTAGTGGTGACATCAACTACAAGTTCCACTTCTAATTTCCTTCCGCCTACTTTAACGCTAAACTATTCCACATACAAACATATTTCGAGAACCTTTTGATTGAATTCAAACTGCTTCCCAAACTTGGACAAAAGTTACTTTTATGCTTGCAATTCAAATTAGTATAGTTCAGCGGTTCAAATCCGATCGATCAGTACTCGTTTTCTTGTTTCCCGAGATTGGTATCACAGTTACTTGAATTGAGATTAGCTATGGAATTCAACCATTTATTTAATTTAAACATTGTTTTTGGTTCTCTTAGATACTAGTCCAATCGACGTAAATTTGATCACTCGGTTGGATTAGTATTCAAGATTCAAAATTTGTTTATTCCATGCAGTTCCATTTCTAATCCCTGTTCAATTAATTCAACACCAATTTACTCAACAACATATGTAACACCCCAAATTTTCATCCCCTGATTTTTTGGTGTACACCAAGGGTATCCCCCAGCCGACAGCCGAAGACTAATCCCCTCCGAGGCGTAGAGATCACCGAAGTGGGTTTTGCCTCTACCAACAAAGCCTTTTCCATGCCCACGGCAGGGATCGAACCCCTGACATCATGCTTAAGGAACTCAGCTATCTACCAACTGTGCTAGGCTTTATTGATATTATTGCTTCTTAATACAAGACGTGGAATCTTAAATTAGAAGGGATATTTTTGGTAATATTGGTGCTATTCAATAAAAGGAGTTAAACTTTAAAGCCATGAAATCATCTATGTATAGTGTTCAGTTTGAATGTAACAGTTGAGACTGATATTGATAGATATTTTTTATTGCAAGGATAGAACATAATCCATAAAATTAAGGGGAACATACTCCAAACCCTAAACTTAAGGGATGTGTTGGACTTGAGTGTATATAAATATTGTAGAAGTCATTGATCAAATGCAAGTTAATATTCACATAAGGCTTAATTAAGTTTAGTTCCAGAACTTAGGTGCTCTCTTGGAATTGGTTCTTGAACATTTTTTTCGATGTTTTGGGTCCTTGAACTTTGTTCAAATTTTTGGAAATGATCATTTCGTCACTTAAGTGATGATATAGCCGAAGACATGTCACGTCACTTTCGCAATATCGACAAGTGACGTGCCATGTAGCGTCACGTAATACCACATGATTTTTCTTATTAAAAAATCAATTCTATTAAAAATTATTAAAAGGTTCGATTTTTTTAAAAAAAAATACGATTTTTAATTATTCTTAATAAATTTTAAATTTTAAATTTAAAAAATCCTAAATTTTTAATTTAGGTTGAGAGTCAACAAGAGACTCTATGGGCATAGTTTGAAATAGGTTTAAGGCTTGGAGGCCTATTTGGGTTCAAATGTTGATTTGGACAAGTTTCTTATGTTGTATGCAAGCTGTACCAAAGTTGTTCATGCTAAATGTGCTTAGAATCGAATTTGGTATGTTGAGTTGTTGGAAAGTGGATTTTATGCATAAATGATGCCATTGTTTGATTCAGTGTAATTTATTGTTAATTCTATGTTGGAACATGTTTAATGTGAATAATGTGAGCCCTGTTGATTATTGGTTTTAACTGGAATCGACTAGAATTGAAAATGATAAGTTAAAATGCAGTTTCACTTCTGAAAACACTCGAGTATTGGGGCCAATACTCGAGTATTTTGACCAAACCTGAAACATGAATTTCTGGAAAATGAAGAACACTCGAGTACTCATGAAGAACACTCGAGTATTTTGGTAAAATCTGAAGAACACTCGAGTATCCATGAAGAATACTCGAGTATTTTGGTAAAAACCTGAAAAATGAATTTCTGGAAAATAAAGAACACTCGAGTATTCAGGAACTACTCGAGTATTTTCATGAAAAGCATGATTCACTCGAGTCTAAGGAAATTCCACTCGAGTCTTTGTCCAGAGACAGAGAAATACCCTTTTCAAACATATCTAGGTCATTTCCATTTGAATCAACTATGCTTATGGGAAAAAAAATACCATGTTCCAATACAAGATTGAGGTGATTAAGAACAACATTGAATACACTGGTGGAATATTATTGATTGAACCTAATAAGATTTATGGTTAATCTTAATGGATAAACTTATGTGCATTCATACATGGAAAAACTGAGTGGATAATTAATTCGGTGGTAACTGGGTCGATGACACATTTTGGTAATGTGGGAAGCTGAGTGAATTAACATATACATAATGAAAACACAATTAATAAATACTTGAAGTTTATTGAGGACCCAAATCCAAGTAGTTCTCTAAAAAAAACTATCTCCTGTCGAGAAAGGAGGTTTTTGCCTACTCAACAACTAAAAGCAATACTAATATACCCAGCAACTAAATGCAACACTAACATACTCAGCTTATTCAACCATTTCAACACAGAAAATATATGCTCAAACACATAAGACAAATTGAAAATCCAAAATAACAAAATAAAAAATGTAAGGATTAATGAAATGTGTAATTTCCAAACCCAGGACTTATCAGCGGCCTTCATCGGTCACTGAGAGAGAGAAGATGAAACTTTCTATACTCTTGACTTCTTTGTTTAGTCACAACCAATCAAAGTATGAAGGAAGAAAAGAGTGGAGGAATCTGAAATGAAATGGGGTATAAGAAATTTTCGACCAAGCTTGAGGAAAAGGTAGGAGAGAAAGAAACAATCCCAATAAACTCTCTTTCTTATATTTAGAAGCTTCCCAAAGAAGCTAAAAGGTAAGAATAAAATAGTGTGTGTCAGCTCAAAGTATTGACAATATTTTATTTATTTATGTAATATTATTTAGTGTGTAAAAAAGTGGGATCTTATCATTTGTAGTGTAAACATTCGGTGGGAATCACAATTTTCAGTGGCACTGGGCGGGAACAGTTCCCAGAATGTCATCACATAATTTATAACAATGTAGATAAGAAATGGGCGGCTGGGCTTGGGCAATGTTAGGGAAATATTTATATTTTAATAATTTGTTTTTACTTTTTGGGTCAATGTGTGTAGGTATTCTGAATTATAACTAAAAGTTGGACAAATAAAATACGTTTAGGTAAAACAATATTGTATTTTGGATTACTCAAAACTGATTGAAAAATAATAAAATTACCGGTTCCTCCGAATAGCTGTTGCATAAGAAAAATTATCGAAATTCAAAAGTAAATATATTTTCTAAATCTTGATATTAAACTTGATAATATATAATATTTAAAATTTTGAAGTAGAAGATTATTATATATAACTTAAGCCGGTAATATATTAAACCAATCCAAAAGCTAAAAATAAAACAGCCTCCGAACACTATGAAAATTTACAAAGACGCTCAAAATATTAAGTTAAACATATTTTTCTGAAAAAACTATTTATAAAAATGTCTCTAAGGCTTTTTTTTGGTATGGGAAAAAATCGATTACCACATGCAAAAAATTTTACACCTAACAGCCCTGGCTATAGTAATTTGCCACCTTCTAGGAAGGGTTCAAACACCATAACCATGCCAAACCTCAAACAGAATTGCCACCTTCTATGAAGGGTGCGACCCTGTAAGAGGCCAAAAACTATACATCAGCATAGCTCACATTGAATTCTAGTGACAAAAGCTTTATTCTGCCAACTAGTAAACTTTGGAAAATTAAACTCAATCCTATGGGAAACCTCCTTTCTAATAATCCTAAAAATAGAAGGAATAGTTAAGCTAGCATCAGTAAAAGTCCTCCTGTTCCTTTCTTGCCAAATGTGGTAGATAAGAGCAGCAAACAATATGAAGACACACTTCCTTCTGGTCTTGTTCTGAAAGGCATACATGATCCATCTGGTCCAGTTAGCAAAACCACATGGCCAAGTAGAGATACCAAACCACGTGCAGCATAGGTCTAACAATTCAGCACTCCAACAGCAAGTGAAAAACAAGTGATTCCTGGTCTCATTAGCAGCTAAATAGAGGCAACAATGGTTTGGAATGAAGTTGAATCTCATTCTATCAATAGTCCTCAACCTATTCTGTAGTGCAAGCCATGCAATGAACTTGTGTTTATTGATATTCGCAGGGTTCCAAACAAAACGCCAAAGAGGAAAAGTTCCATGATTGCCAGTCAAGAAAATGTAACCTGATTTAACATCATACATGCCAGATGCAGAATTTTGCCATATATCAGTCATGTACCCTGGCTTTAAAGCATCCCTAACCTTCACAATCTGTTTCCAATGCCAGCTAGAACCTGGACCAGCAGTGCAGCTCCAGAAATCTTGATCTTTGATATATATGCTATGCAGCCATTTCACCCATAAACACTCCTTTTTTGAAGCTAAGTCCCAGACTTGCTTTCCAATGGCTGCCTTATTCCATGAGGCACTGTCTTTAATTCCCAACCCTCCAGCCTTCCTACTCCTACAGACCTGCTCCCAGCCAACCTTAGGTATAGAGTGACCATCATCATTTGCACCCCATAAGAAGGATCTGCAAACCTTCTCAATACCTTTAATAACTGCTTTAGGGATAATAAAAATGGAGGCCTAGTAAGAATGCAGACTCAATAATACAGAATTAATGAGGCAGCATCTAGCCTGATAAGATAGGCTTCTAGTTTTCCACAACTGAACTCTTCTTGTTACCTTGTCAATGAGAGTGTTACATGAACTGACAGACCACTTCCTAGCAGAGATAGGTAGGCCAAGATATTTAAAAGGAAATGATCCCTTCTGAAAACCAGTAAGCATCAGAAGCTCATCTGCTCTGGTCTGGTCCACACCAGCAATAAGAATGGATGATTTTTCATGATTTGCAGTCAAACCAGCTATAGATGCAAAATGGTGCAAGGTACCAGTCATTGCCCTTACACTTGTTGGATGTGCCTTACAAAAAATCATAAGGTCATCAGCAAAGCAAAGGCTAACTAACCTGAGATCCTTGCATTGAGGGTGGAATCTGAAATTCCTACTCCTAGTAGCATGCTGTAAAGCTCTTGTCAAATATTCCATAGCAATAACAAACAGCATAGGGGACAAGGGATCCCCTTGCCTCAAACCCCTTGAAGCCTTGAATTGCTGCCCTCTTGAACCATTCAGTACAATGGAGAAAGTTGCAGTGGTCACACAAGCCATTGTCCAGGAAATGAACTTCTCAGGAAAAGCCAAGACCCTGAACAAATTCTCTAAGAAAGTCCAGTCCAAGGTATCATATGCCTTCCTAAAATAAATCTTCATGAGACACCTAGGAGAAACCCTTCTTCTACCATATAACCTCAAGAGCTCCTGTGTGATTAAGACATTATGCACTATGTTTCTATTCTGCACAAAAGCTGTTTGATTCTCCTGAATAATGGTTGGCAACACTTTATTAAGCCTACTGCATAATACTTTGGTGATGCATTTATATAGTGTATTACAGCATGCTATAGGTCGAAAATGAGCAATCTGAGTAGCAGCCTCAACCTTTGGAATCATTACCAAATCAGTGGTATTCAGTTCCCTCAGCATAAAACCAGTTTCAAAAAAACTCCTTACTGCTAAACAACAGTCAGAACCAATTATATCCCAGCATTCATGGAAAAAACCTGAGCCAAAACCATCAGGACCAGGAGCTCTATCCAGGTGAATTGAGAACATGGCTTGCCTAATTTCATCATTAGAGATAGGAACAATCAAGGATAATTGAGCATCAGTTGACAACACATTACCTTCAGCTATGACATCCTGATTAATAATGCAATTTTGAAACCTGCTAGCATATAAATCCTCATAATAATCCTGAAAAGCCAACCTGATGGCATTAGGGTCAGAAATAATAGATCCATCCTCACCAGTAATGCTGAGCACCCTATTAAGATATTGCCTCTGCTTAATTGATTGATGAAAAAGTCTGGTGTTACTGTCTCCATCCCTCAACCAATTAATCTTGGCTTTCTGTCTCAGAAAAGATAGGGTCATGTTTCTAGTATTCTGATATTGCTTTGTCAACTCCTTTTCAGAACACTGCAAATCCAAGTCCCAAGGAGATTGCTGCAACTGAGACTAAACTAAATCAAGCCTGCTCCTCAACTCTTCCTTCTTAGCATCAATACTAGAAAAATACTCTCTGTTTAGCTTGCTCAAAGGCTGTCTCAGATGAAACAGTTTCCTACAGATCTGATACATCCTGCTACCTGCATAATTCAAAGACTAGATGTCTTGAACTATACCTTTGAAACTCTCATGAGTACTCCACATGTTGAAAAACTTAAAGCTAGGCTTCCTCTGAATGACCTGTGTACCCCAATCTATTACCACTGGAGATTGATCAGACAGACCAGGATTATTGAAAATAGCACTTGAATTAGGCATAACCCTGCACCATGCCTCATTGACCAAGGCTCTATCCAGCTTAGAGTAGATTCTGTCAGCACTCATCTGATTATTACACCAAGTGTAAAAACAGCTTGATTGCTTAAGATCCACCAAATTGCAAGTCAATACACAATCCCTAAACTCCTGCATCTGATTGCCATCCACCATATTTCCTCCAATCTTCTCATGATAATCATGGTTCATGTTAAAATCACCAAGAACTAACCATGGAATCTGTACTATAGAACTGATGCCACACAGAACAGACCATAAATCCCTCCTCTCCTCAGCATCATTAGAGGCATACACAAAAGTGAGAAAGAAAGATGATTGCCTCACCCTTTCAGTAACAAAACAGTGCACATACTAAGAGGATCTTCCAATTATGACCACATTAAACATATCCTGCCTCCATATAATCCAGATCCTACCAACAGGGCTACAATCAAGGTTATGGAAGGAACCCCAACCTGATGCTATTTTATTTTGTACTAAAGTAAAAGAATGAGACCTCAATTTATTTTCTAAAATACCAAATAAACCAATATTATTCCTACTATACAACTTCACAACCTCCTGTTGCTTCTGAGGGTGGTTGAGACCCCTCACATTCCATGCACAAATCCTATCCATTGGGTTTTTGCTTAGAGGTTTCCCCCTTTTGCAAAACAGCATTCTTCTGAGATTTTCTCCTAGTCTTCACTGGAGTCCACCCTTCCTTGTCATTCTCATCACTGCCCTTATCAGATGTAATGGTTTGAGGTGCCTTCCCTTTGTCTTCCTGCTGATCAGCTCCCTTCACAACTAAAGCACTATTTGGTCCAAGTACCTCCTCCACCAACTTCTCACAAGTAGACACATTCTCCGCTGGGACTGAACCATCATTCAAACTTTACTGAACTTTCAAAGCATCAACAACAATATCAACATCCTCTTGTGTTGGTTTTTCCTTAACAACCCACTGTTGTTTAATTCCCTTCTTACACATCTTCCCATCATGACCATACCCTGAACACTTAGAAAAGATAGTTGGTTTCCACTCATACACCACTTTCTGTGTAGTGATGTTCCCCTTCTCATCCTCAAAGAAAACTTCATCTGGTAACACAGAAGGATCCACTTCAATGAGGACTCTGGCAAAATGACTTCTGTTCCTTTCATGAGTAACCTTATCCACCATAATTGGAACTCCTACTAGACTGGCAATCTTCCCTAATGCAGCAGCACCCCAAAATTTGAGACTCAAGTTAGGGAACTGAATCCAAATTGGAATCCTCTCCAAGAAACTCTTCATTCCTGATCTACCTGTCCATGGAGCCAAAATCATTGGATTTTTTGTCAAAATGAAAGATCCCTATTTCGAGGACAGTATTCCTTGCTTCCTCAGTATTGAAACGCACAATTACAGTTCCATCAGTGTTCATCAATATCTTATCAATACCATGCTGACCCCATATCTTCTTAATATAAGAGCTAATCACAGGATACGACGGTTTAGCCCCTAGCACATAGCAAACCAAGGAGTTTTGCCAATATTTTATCTCACCTTGAATGTCCTCAACTTCAATTTTGCCTACTGAAACACCCTCCTTCATAAGTGGCTTATAAAACTAAAGCTTCTCACCCGCATTCCTAAGTCTTGAAATATCAAAACTCTCCCATACATTCTTAGGACGTGGTAATTCTTCATCAACCTGTTTAGGATTCGTTCCTTTTGGCTCTGTCCTTGCAACATCAGGGCCTGTGGTATCACCAACAATTGTTTCCTTCGTGGCAACAGGCTTCCTGGACTTCTCCTCAATACGTTGACGTAAAAGATCCAAGTTTTTCAACCATGCCTCAGCTTGCTTGGGATTCAAGCTATCTATTTCAGTTAAGTCCTCATCATCAAACTGTGACAAATCAAAAGGCTGTGATTCAGAAACACCACGAGATGAAGTGTTGGAGGGTTTGCTGGACGAGGGAGTTGATTTCTTAGGGGGACGGCCCTTTTTCTTCGACATGACGCCGTCAGCAGTGGCAGGCAGCCACCGTGGGAAAGAAAGAAAGCCAAAACCCTAGCAGAGAGAAGTCAACTCAAAGTCAAACCCTAAGGAGTTTATTCTCTAAGGCTTGCCACTTGAGCTCCCTGTCAAAATGTTAATTAGACTAAATAAAAGTACTACTTTATTTTTGGAAAACGTGTGATAACAAATTTATACTTATTTCGATTAGGAAACATATTTCAAATATAATGATGAAATCATAATTTTATTCCGAGACTCAAATATTGAAAACATCATATTAAATCATTTAATTATTTTGCTAGAGGTATTAGAAATATCGGGATGTTACAGGTACCCTTCCACTGGGTACAGGGTCTGGTGATGGTGTGACGCTCTCTTTTCAATTTGAAAATAATTAATATTTCCAAATAGTTTACTACTTGCTATCAAAATTTAGGACTAGAAAATTTTTCCTATTTAATATTATTACTTGCTCAATCAAAAACCTCTTTTTGACATAAACCATTTCATGAATTCGGCATGGTAATATCTTAGATTAGAAAAGACTCTCGAGAAAGCACTTCCTTAATTATAGAAAACCTTAGTAGTTATCATTATAGCATATAATTTGCCTCTCGAGTAAGATTTGAATATATAAAATATAAACCTATCGCCGAATCCCTTGTAAATTGAAATCAGAGTTCGCGGAAGTAAAAATAATACTTATGGGGCTCTGCTGAGGAAAATAAACGTCATATATATATATATATATATATATCATAGCATAAAATAAAACCCCATCAGTACAGTAGTAGCAAGTAACATCAGTCGAGATAGCAAGAGTTTATAAAAACATATACAACCCAGCTGTATAAAATAAAACCTCACTCTAAGACCTCTCAAAATATATACACTATATCACATGGTCTCAAAATAGAAGTCTCAGAGCAGGTCTTCAGTGTCCTCAGCAGCTCCTCAAATCCTCCACAGCTCTATCCCTAGGATCTAGGATCCAAAACACCTATGCTATGCAGGCTCCTATGAACCAGCGGGTCCACCTCTAGCAGAAACAGTCGGCTCAACGTGCACCTCCTCCTCGCTCTCATCCTCCACAGGGTCCTCCTCGACCTCGCCCGACTGCGTAGAGACCCCACCACTGGGTCTAGGATCTGCAGAAGCAGTCCTATCGTAATCAGTCGGACCAGGAGAAGGAGTCTCCTCAGTGACAACTCTATGGGAAGAAGGATGGGAACGAGTGGCAGCTCTAAAACGGAAACTATGAAAACGACGCATAGGTCGAGCCGGGGGTGGTCCTCTATAAGTATAAAATGGTGGAACATGGATAGTATAGACTAATGGGATCCTAAATCGACGAGGTCGCACACGCACCAGAGGGTTAGGGTGGTAGAGAGTGATCTCAACCTCCCCCTCAAAAGTGGCACGGTGCTCCTCATACGTCCATATACCGCTAGGGATAGGGCGTATCTCGATGCAGGCTAGGTATCTGGCCATCACCTAAACAGGGCACAGGGAGTAAGTATACACATATACATAATTGATAAAGACTAAAATTACAATCACAGGTATATCATGGACAGATCATAATGCAAATACATATGAGCACACCAATTTTTTCAACATTATAACTCTTATAATGCAAGTGGCATGATGTATGATTTTCTATCCACAACTGAGGCCTCTAAAGTCCATCTTGGACGTCCATCCAATACACCCTTGTGTTCCCGGAACACCGACATTCGTTCCCAGAACGTAATGCCGAACCATACTTGGATAATAAGCATCACTCCCGGAGTGTGCACCACGTTCCCAGAACGCATACGTTCCCAGAACGCATAAAAACCAGGTCCCGGACACTGGCCACATATCTATAATGTGTCATCAAGTAGGTTATAATTTGGTACTCCCGGAGTACCCTCCTCATATTCCCAGAATATGATAAACGTTCCTACCAACCAGACTCCCAGTCTATATGTATGCACAAATATCAGGGTTGGTTTTATCTTTACATTAATTAATGTGATTTAGAAATATTCCAATTTCCATTTTGAATGATTAATTTGAGGCATAATATTTGGCATAAAATTCTCCTTTGAATTTTCTCAAAACATGCCTTTTAACTTAGATTGGATAAAACAAAACCAATGGTATTCAAAACTTAACTTTTTATTTTTCAGATTCAGGTACTAACCGGTTACAGTTTCAGGCTAACCGGTTAGAATTACAGACCTGAACTGTTTACCATTGCAATTCAGAAAAACCCCTTTTTCTTGAATTCTCTACCCAATCTATACACCAATTAAACCTTGTTTTATGCCTCAAAATCACAGTTTCCATCATTCAAAATTAAAATCACATGTGTTTCCAATCATACATAATTTTCTCTTGAAAATTACTATATGAACTTAAGGTATAAACTCTTTACTTCTGATCTGAATCATAACACTTTGTATTCAGATTATTTATAATGGATTTATAGTATAGATTTGAGCAAAACTCCTAAAACTTAAGGACTGATTTAATAAACTAATTTTTCTTTAAAATTCTGTAGTGTCTAACCGGTTACGAAAATCGAGTAACCGGTTAGATTATGCAGTCAGTCCCTCAAATTGAAGGTTTTAACACACCATTTTCTTTAATTCTCAAATCTAACCACAAACCATCATTCAATGAAGTTCATATACCTTAAACAAATATGTTTCATCACAGAAATCATATTCAAAGTGCATGCATCAAGTCTTTGCATCAAATTGCATAAAAATCCACATCAACACAATTTAACACAACAAAACTCATATTAATCATTCAAATCCAGAATTTAACATTCATACACTTTGCATGCATCAATCTAAACTTGCTCAAACAGAATTGAGCCAAGATTTTGGCCTCCAAGCCTTTGTGCTTAAAAACACATAATGCCCTTTGAGTTTTGCCAACTCAAATCCTAATTCATTTGACATTTAGTCTAAATCTAGTATAGTGAAGACTTCTCCCATACCTCTAAGACGATTTTGATGAAGATTTGACACTGGTTTGAAGAAAACTCCACAACTTCCTCTCAGACCCAAAGTTCTGTTTTCAGATTCGGTTTCCAGCAACAGGGTCCAGAAACCACCAAATTTAACATAGGATTTGACCAAATAAATTGGGGAAAATAGTTAGAATTCAAAGTAGGTAACATGCACTAGAGAATCAAAGAGGTTTGAGACTTAAAGGTTAACTATGCTTACCAAAATCGAATCTGGAATTCAGCTTCCAGAACCAGAACAACAGAGAACTCAGACTCAAACTCTTAGCTTCCAAGCTTGATTCCTCCACCCACACGAACACTCAACTTACAAGGTGTATATCACTGGAAAGCTCTTGATTTAAGCTTTCCAGAAAGGTGTGTTTAACTCTCTAACTCTCAAAGAAGAAGACGAATTGCTCAGAACGAATTTGGAACCCTAATTACCCTTCTTCAACAAGAATTGCAGCAATCAACCCTTGATTCTTCAGCAATTCCACTATTTATAGACAAATTAAGATAGCATGCAGGGCGACGCGTGGTTCTCCACTAATCCAAGGCTGTAATCGTGGCGAATTTTGGATTAATCAAGCGATTACTCATCAAAATCCACTAAACCAGTTCCTGAGTTCATCGTCTAACCGGTTACAGGGCATTACTAACCGGTTAGATCAGTTCAAAATTTAAAAATTAATATTTTTAAATCTTTCCCTCCAAGAACCTTTTCAATATTACTTTTAAGCCCTCATTCAGGGACCAAAATGCAATATTCTTATATTTCGCATTTATTTGCCATATAAAAATATTTCAACTTATTTTTATATTTAAGGCGAATTAAATACAAAACATAATCTTGGAAAATTCTATAAATTAATAATAAAACTTTTTATTATTAATTTCCTATTATACGGGAGACGAAAATTAGGGGTGTTACAGATGGCGAGACCTTAACAGGACTCCTCGGATCAGATAGGGGAGTCTCCTCTCGGACGACTCTAGAAATGAAAGGGTGTGAACGGGTAGGTCGAAATCGAAAACTGATATGAGCAAGTTAGTCGTGTGGGAGGTGGTCCATGGTAAGTGTAAAAGGGTGGTACATGCATATAGGATGGGGATCCTAAACCTACGAGGACAAAACTGAATTAGCGGGTTAGGGTGATAGAAGGTAATCTCTATCTCACCCTCAAATACCGCCCGGTGATCATCGTAGATCCATATGCCACTAGGAAGTGGTCGGATCTCGATGCAAGTGATGTAACGTGACATCACCTACAAGGGCACAGGGATAAGCAATTCTATACACATAATAAGTAGAGCATAAATAAGTGCACAATATAAATATGAATGTATGCAGCCATACACAACAACCACATTTAGCATTTAGCAATTATTTTATGTAAGTAGAATGCTCATACTTATTTTCATTTATCAACTTTAAATTAGATGTATGAGTCTAGCTCTCAATCCTAACTCCATCAATCTATGTCACTCTCTGACGTCCATTCGTACATTCACCAAGAATGTACATGACAAGCTTGGAAATGGTACATAACGTGCTCCTCAAGCAACGTTCCGTCGTCTTAACGGAATAACCATATCATCAACATCTCACTTTCGCTGGCCATCAAGCATAATGTGTCATCAAGCAAGTCGTCAGTTGGCACTCCCAGAGGCCCTCCTCATGTTACCAAAACATGAAAAACGATCTAACACCCAAACTCCAGTATGAATGCAATTTCATAACTTAAAAGAATTGATTGGTATATCTCAATTAATAATATCTCACGTTATTAATTCAATAGTTGTGTACCATCATCAATCAATTACTTTTAAGTCTTTGATCACTTGGATTATTACCACTTGATATTAACATAATGATTCAGAATTAAAAATGACATTTTTAAGTTTTCTGATAAAAAAGACTCGAGTATTCCCCATAGGACTCGAGTAGTTCTTCAAACATCCCCTTAGACTCGAGTGGTTTATGAAAAGACTTGAGTGGATTATAAATTTCCAGAAATTTCTTGATTCAGGTTTTCTCAAAAATACTCGAGTCATTCATGATTCACTCGAGTCGTTCATTAACCCAGAAGGCTCGAGTGATTCATTCAAGACTCGAGTGGTTCATCAGAAAAGTTCATTGGTGCATCAGTCATACCCAAGTCTTGGACCAGAGACTCGAGTGATGGTGCCAGCAGACCCACTGGTGCGTCATGAAACACTCGAGTCTTATCAGACAGTGGACAATGAAAAACTGAGTTTTAACATGCCATTTTCATTTCTAACCAATTCCAATCCAATCCAATCCAATGATCAACAGAGTTAATATAACAAATATTAAACATGTTCAAGCACCTAGAACACAACAAATTACGTAATTCACAGAGATTCCCAAGATTATGCATGAAACTTAGAAAATTCACAACTTAACATATCAACTTGCATAATACATAGAATACTCATGATTTTAAGTTCTAAATAGCTTGCATGCAACATGTAAAACTTGCTCAAAACAACCATAGAGCACAGGTTGGTCTTCAAACCAATTTCCCTATTCAAACTAAGCCCTTAGAGCCTCTTGGTGGCTCTCTAATCAAATTCATGTTATTTAATCTCTATCTAGTGAATAGAAAGCTTTCCCCTTACCTCTTTGACGTATACCAACAGAAAATTTGAAAAGAAAAGCTCCCCAACACAGAAACCACTTCAACCACCAAAGTACAGAACAGTGTGAGCAGGGTCCAAAAATAAGATTGTTTGAGTGAGTATACATGCACGAAAATTGGGGAAACAAATTAGGATTTGAACTTTGCAACAAGGACTAGAAAATAGAACAATTTTGGAGTCAAATGGTTATAAGAGCTTACCACAATCGATTAAGAAAGTGAGCTCCAAGACTCTGTTTTCTGGTTTTCTGCAGGTTCTACCCCCAACTTCCAAGCTTCGATTTTTCTCACACAAATACTCTTAGCTCATGAATTTGGTATCTATACAAAGCTCGTGATGTGATCTTTGTATTGGTTTATAATTTGTTGTTTAAATCTAAACAGGGAAAGAGAATCGATCAAGCGAAATTAAGAACCCTAACTCACGAATTCTACACGAAATTGGGCAAAATGGGTTGTTGATTCATCAACCAGAAGCTTAAATACACAACTAAAGCATTCATGCAGCTCGACAAGAATGTTAGGACATGTTCATGAGTTGTTTTCATGGCAATTCTGGGTAATTCGAGTGGGTGACTCATCAAAACGCACTAACGAGTGCTGAGTTGACTAAAAACTCGAGTCTTGGTAGAAAGACTCGACTCTTTTGGCTAATTTTTGAAAAATAATTATTTAATTTTCTTTCCCTCCAAAACCTATCATATTATTACTTCTAGGTCCCAAAGTAGAGACAAATATGCAAATATATTTATTTTTATGCATAAACATAATTTCTAAATCACATTCACACATTTTCTGATAACATAAACACAGATTTTAATCAAAGATTAAAAATAGAAATAATTAATTATAATAAACTTTATAATTAACATTTCATTAATCAGGGATTAAAATTTTGGGGTGTTACACATATTTCAATGGTTGAATCCTATAAAAAGTAAAGTTTTAAAGAAATGGAAAATGAAAGATAATGGTATTCGATTCAATTATTGGACAAAAGTGAGTGACGTGCATGCATCACTTTCAATGCATTGAATTACACACAATCACACTTTCTATTTTGCTTTGTGTTATATGATGATAATGTGTGTGAATTTGTGAAAGTTAATACTGTAACAGCCCAATTTTCGTAACTCAAAAGTAACTAGCTTTTATCCATTTATGTTGCAAAAACAGGGCAAATTTTTTTTTTTTTTAAAACATTGTGGCAGAATTTGAAACCGTATTTGAAAAGGTCTTGATGTTCTTCCACACCTTCTTTCGAAAACCGAGTTATTACTTAACAAATCTTTACTCACTTAGGTCTCCAAAACATTTATTAGGAAAAACGTTTTGGTTCCATATGGAAATAGTTCTTTGCATTCCACCAAAAGAGATCATTAGACATTTCTCATGAAGGTGTAAAAGTAGGGCATGCATGAGAATAAGTTAAGTTACATCAATGGATCATTACTCAGGTAATCCTTATCACACACACTGATTACAATCTAAAATAACCATGCTAATCTTGAACCACCCTATTGAAGGCAATCGGGTGGAGGTCCTCCTTCTTCTTGGATCCCCTTGTTGTCTTCAAAGAAGATGTCGTTCCTATTGCTGCCCCTGCAGTGTTGTTGGGCTCCAACTTTTCTCCGTCTCTGGTGGTATAATTCCACCGTTTCTCATTTCGCACCTTCTCCTTGTAGTTCTTATACCCTCGCACGGTAACTTGCCTCAAGCGAGGCCCCAGATCAGCTCCGCTCAGTTGATGTTCCGGGTCGGGTATCACAATCTGAGTATGGCCGACCCATACCCAGCCTCTTGTGGTTCTCTTCCATCCTCTTCCATATTTACTCCACGTGGTGATATCCATACAACACTCCATCTGCCCGTTGAGATACCAGCAGTACCGATACGCCGACGAACAGGAGAGAGTAAGCAGTCCGAACGACGAATCGTCGACGGTGTGGAATTACGATAGGCAAAATAGAAGGACCATACAACATACAATAAAACATACAAGCACACAATGGTCAAGCGTGTTATCACATTATTATCAATCATTTCATTGTTACTCTTATCTTTCATTATCTTTTCAAACTTGATTCCTCTCACAAACATTCTTTCTGTCTCAATCCTTTTCCTTCTCATACTCATAATTTCTCCTTACAAAATATCATCGGAGTACTCATTTCGTTTTCGATTATCACTCACGTCTACATCTCCTCGGTCATCCACCCTACCTAGTCGGAAGCAAACAGGAGTACCGGACCTTTACCGTGCGGGCACGACAGCTGTCTCACAACAAATGGTCCCAGACCAGGAGGACTCAGCCTCAAATCATAATCATATCAAATCATAAACATGGCACACTGTCTCACTACAGTGGCAAACAAGATGCCCCTCTCCAGTCCCTCTCACTGTTCTCGATTTGCAATCTAGGGGGCGACAGTATATTGAAGGAAACCGCAATTGGTGGTTGAAACAACTAAGGAACCCTAGGAGAACACCTAGAAGGGGGGGTCTAATAAGTGAAAAAGAAACCTTGAAAGATTTTCGAACAAAACAAATCGAAACAATTAAAACAAATGATTTTTGCAAATTTGTCAGCACTTAATCGATTAATCTGAATTCTAATTGATTAACCTGCAATTTAACCGATTAAGGTCAGAAAACACAAATTCACTTAATCGATTAGATCTATCAGAAACTGAAAAGTCACTTTTTCAAATGCATACGAAAATCAATCAATCAACACGTAAGATCAGAAATTCAGCGAAAACAATTAACACCTATATTCTTATTGATTACTTAGGTTATGAAAATGATTTTCCCCAACTTAATTTGAACAATTAAGATTCAATTCAATCAATTATGAAAATCAATCTTTCTCTAGGTTTTTCAACCAAGAACACAATGAATAACAAGAATGTAAAGAGTAAGGGTTTAGAGATACGGCACAGTGATTTATCCTAGTTCACGTTCATCCACTTGAAAGCTACATCCAGTCCCCTCTTCAACCAAGAGAGATTCTTCACTATGAGGAATTAGAGTTCTCAAATTACAAGTAAATGCCTCTCAAGACTCCCTTCTTGATAGCCTACAAAGGATACACCACACCCTTGCCTTGTAATCCTATTGATCTTCTCTCTAATCTAACCTCTACCCCTTGTTGATAATCCACACAACAAGTCTTCACTTGCTTGATGATAATCCACACACCAAGGCTTCACTTTGCTTGATTTACAACCAAGACTTCTTCTTCTTCAATGAACTTTGCTTGATGATAATCGACACACCAAGTCTTCTTGTTTGTTGTAGATGGCTTGCCTTTTGAAAAGATTACAACACAATAGAAAACAAAATGACACTCCTATGAATCTCTTCCAATAGTTATGACAAAATCAATATAAGAGATTCAAGAGTTCTTGATCAAAGAATATGAAAATAGAAAGCTTTGATCTATGAAATTGAGAGAGAATAGAGTGGCTTGATTCTTTGTAAAACTTGTATGAAAATGATTCTAGATAATCACAATAATTGGGAAAAGGTTTGTATAGAATACCCAAAACTTGGAAGCACTTAAAAAATTGATTTTGAGAAGTGAAAAACGTATTTTAAAAACCAGTTCTACAGTGTTTAATCGATTATATCTTCACTTAATCGATTAGTAATCGATTAGATTTGTTATTAATCGATTAATCCCTGTACAAATCACTTTAAAACTTGTTTTCTCAAAACTAAACCTTTCCTTTCAAACCTTTAAGCCACCTATTGATTTTAGGTTAAGTGAAAAACTCAAATTATGATTTAATCATGATATGATAGAGATTCACTACCCTCTATAGAACTCTACCCAAACTCATCAAATAAAAGACTAAGTCTAGAGAGGCAAAAAATAAAACAATAACAAAACTCAAACTAGATCTTCAAGTCTTCATGAGTTGGCTCTCTCTTCTTCACTTGATGTTTGTTGTTGCTTGTTGAGCTTGAAACTTAATCAACACCTTAGTAGCTTGTTCAAAACCTTTTGTCATTATCAAAACATTCTCAATGGAACTTACAATCTCCCCCTTTTTGAAATTGACAAACATGTTTTGAAGTTGTTTGAAGTTGTTGATGCTTTAACAATTTGATCACTTGGTGAGACTCTTGCTCCCCCTTAATCAATGCAATTTACATTTGAAATCCAATTGATAGAAGCTTGATTGATTCTCCTCCTATCTTCAACAACTTTGCTCAACCTACATAAAAACAACAAAAACAACCCTTTCTCCAAAACAACTATTTCTCCCCCTTTGGCATTATCAAAAAGTAATATATACCAATTGAAATATAAAATGCTTAGCCAAAATAAGAAGAGCAACAATGAATGTTAATTTCTCTTATATGAAATCATTTCTTCACAACATTGATACCAATTGAAAAATAAGAACCAAAAATAATCAATGATACCAATTGAAAAGCTAATTGTCACTAATTGACAAAAAAATATCACAAAAGCATGATAATCATCTAATGATCACTCAATGATACCAATTGAACTTTAGAAAAGTAATACCAATTGAGAACAATTCAATTATACCAATTGACAAGACTATACTTGATACCAAATAAGAATATTCAACACTATCACTTGTACCAAATTTTACCACTTTGTAGATCATTCACTTGAGATGCAAATGTAATACCAATTGAAGATGCAAATGTAAGAATAACACTTGTAAGCCCTTTGCTCTTTAATCATACCTACAAAACAATCATGCTTTGCCTTTTGGTATCCAAATGGTTTTGGATCCATTTTTGTTAGTGTAGGGACTTTCACCCTTTTTCATCCAAACAAACTTTCCTTTAGGTATACCATGCACTTTAATATAACACACATTTGAAGTATGTCCATGAGTACCACAATAGAAACATGTTGGTGCATTTGAGAAATCAACTTTAGAAAAATCAACAACATTTCTATGAGAATTACTCATAGCATTAGTATAACCCAAACCAAACTTGTTTGAATTTCCTCTTTGAAAATTTAACAATGTGCGCAATCTAATATCACCACTTGTGAAACTTGCAAGCTTATTTTTCAAAATAGCATTTTCATCTTTAAGCAACTTGCAATTCTCACAATCAACCACAATATTCACTTTATTAGCACAATCACAAGAAGAACTAGCATATATAAGATCAAGAGTTTCATTTTCAAGATTAAGCTCATCAACTTCTTTTTGAAGTTCTAAAATCTCTTTTTGATGTTTCAAAATGAGCTTCTTTCTTTCAATGTTTTTCAAAACTAGTTTTTCAAGTTGTTCATGCATTTCTTCATAAGCATTATATAACAATTCATATTTAGAAGAAATTTCGGATTTAGTATGACTTACATTGCTATTCTCGCTTTGTTCACTTGATTCATCATTTGAACTTTCCTCTTCATTGACTTGAACAAGCAAGTTGAGATTAGCAACTTCTTCATCATCCGAAGAACTATTTGATGTGCTTTTCTTTTCATCTTCATCATCACTATTCCAAACTATGTATGCTCTTTTAGATTTTGAATTTTTCGTTTCTTTCTCCTTCTTCTTGAGATAATTAGAGCATGAGTACTTGAGATGACCGGGTTTTCCACATTCATGGCAAACTACACCTTCTTTTGATGTCTTGGTCTTGTAGTGTGGGGAATCCTTCTCTTTACCTTTGTCTTTGTTCAACCTTCCTTTTCTCCTTAGAAACTTGTCAAACTTCCTTAGTAAAAGTTTCATTTCTTTTTCATCAACATCCGAATCGGAATCTTCACTATCATCATCATCGGAACTCTCTTTCTTCTTGTATGATCTATTAACTTTAAGAGCAAGTCCCTTTCTTCCTTTGTTCTTATCCGACTCTTCATTTATATGCAAACGTCCTAGCTCCATTTCATGTTCTTGAAGCTTTCCGAAAAGTGTTGCTAGATCCATAGCATCCAAATTCTTAGATTCAACAATAGCCGTTACTTTTGGTTGCCAATTCCTGTCTAAACATCTCAACACTTTGTTAGAAAGTTCACCTTGTAAGAAAGTCTTACCAAGAGCAAGTAAATGGTTAATAATATGAGTAAAACGCTTTTGCATATCATTAATAGATTCATTTGGAAGCATTTGAAACAATTCATAATCACGCATTAAAGCATTCAATCTAGCTCTCCTAACCTCACTAGTTCCTTCATGAGTCACTTGTAAAGTGTCCCACATTTCCTTAGCACTAGTACATTGGGAAACTCTAAAGAACTCATCATAAGATAAAGCGGAGGTGATGATATTCTTTGATTTATAATCATATTGAACTTTCTTTCTATCATCATCCTTCCACTTATCCTCGGGGATTAAATGTACTACGCCTTCAACTAAACTAGAGGGGATATGAGGACCTTTTCCAACTACTTTCCAAATTTCACTATCTATGGCTTGGATAAAGATTTTCATTCTAACTTTCCAATAAGCGTATCCCTCACCATTAAATAGTGGAGGACGACTTATCGAAGCACCTTCACCACAAAAAGGATTCATAGAACCCATTGCGATTTTCTTAAAGGATCTTTACGAAAAAGCTCTTATGCTCGTGTCTTTCGACCGAGCTCTGATACCAATTGAAGGAAACCGCAATTGGTGGTTGAAACAACTAAGGAACCCTAGGAGAACACCTAGAAGGGGGGGTTGAATAGGTTTAAAAGAAACCTTGAAAGATTTTCGAACAAAACAAATCGAAACAATTAAAACAAATGATTTGTGCAAATTTGTCAACACTTAATCGATTAATCTGAATTCTAATCGATTAACCTGCAATTTAATCGATTAAGGTTAGAAAACACAAATTCACTTAATCGATTAGATCTATCAGAAACTGAAAAATCACTTTTTCAAACGCATACGAAAATCAATCAATCAACACGTAAGATCAGAAATTCAGCGGAAACAATTAACACCTATATTCTTATTGATTACCTAGGTTATGAAAATGATTTTCCCCAACTTAATTTGAACAATTAAGATTCAATTCAATCAATTATGAAAATCAATCTTTCTCTAGTTTTTTCAACCAAGAACACAATGAATAACAAGAATGTAAAGAGTAAGGGTTTAGAGATACGGCACAGTGATTTATCCTGGTTCACTTTCATCCACCTGAAAGCTACATCCAGTCCCCTCTTCAACCAAGAGAGATTCTTCACTATGAGGAATTAGAGTTCTCAAATTACAAGTAAATGCCTCTCAAGACTCCCTTCTTGATAGCCTACAAAGGATACACCACACCCTTGCCTTGTAATCCTATTGATCTTCTCTCTAATCTAACCTCTACCCCTTGTTGATAATCCACACAACAAGTCTTCACTTGCTTGATGATAATCCACACACCAAGGCTTCACTTTGCTTGATTCACAACCAAGACTTCTTCTTCTTCAATGAACTTTGCTTGATGATAATCGACACACCAAGTCTTCTTGTTTGTTGTAGATGGCTTGCCTTTTGCAAAGATTACAACACAATAGAAAAAAAAATGACACTCCTATGAATCTCTTGCAATAGTTATGACAAAATCAATATAATAGATTCAAGAGTTCTTGATCAAAGAATATGAAAATAGAAAGCTTTGATCTATGAAATTGAGAGAGAATAGAGTGGCTTGATTCTTTGTAAAACTTGTATGAAAATGATTCTAGATAATCACAATAATTGGGAAAAGGTTTGTATAGAATACCCAAAACTTGGAAGCACTTAAAAAACTGATTTTGAGAAGTGAAAAACGTATTTTAAAAACCAGTTCTACAGTGTTTAATCGATTAGATCTTCACTTAATCGATTAGTAATCGATTAGATTTGTTATTAATCGATTAATCCTTGTACAAATCACTTTAAAACTTGTTTTCTCAAAACTAAACCTTTCCTTTCAAACCTTTAAGCCACCTATTGATTTTAGGTTAAGTGAAAAACTCAAATTATGATTTAATCATGACTATGATAGAGATTCACTACTCTCTATAGAACTCTACCCAAACTCATCAAATAAAAGACTAAGTCTAGAGAGGCAAAAAATAAAACAATAACAAAACTCAAACTAGATCTTCAAGTCTTCATGAGTTGGCTCTCTCTTCTTCACTTGATGTTTGTTGTTGCTTGTTGAGCTTGAAACTTAATCAAATCCTTAGTAGCTTGTTCAAAACCTTTTGTCATTATCAAAACATTCTCAATGGAACTTACATATATTTCTAGTGGGCCCGCAGAACTTACCACGGAATTAGACCCAGTCCCCACCACGTTAGTGAGCCACATGTGGAGTTCGTTCTACCTAGAAATATACTCTAGACTTCTTGATGTTTCACCGTCATCGTCCTCCCCTAATGCAATCTCCTCCTAAGTATCCGCAGATACTTATGGTTTCTTCCTCTCCACTACTTCGCACTCTCATACCTCACCGCGTAAGTCTTTTAAAGTCTTTTATCTTGTTTTTAATTATCCTACGGTCGGCCCATCCTTCGTGCAACCCTTCAATGAGTCCTGACCACTAACTTTGCACAGCCTTTCTCTCATCATTTCTCACATGGCACAGAGCTGGGATCACATCACGGAACTCTCATTTCATATCTCAATCCTTCTCAACATCCTCAATCTTTTTCAAAACAATCTCACTTTCCTCAAAACACGTTCTCATAGACATTTGGAAAAATCTCATATCATAAGCTTTCATAAAATATCCTTTCAAAAACTTTCACAAAAATCTTTTTACAATTTTCTCAAAACACCATTTTATCAGCTTTTACAAAACCTCACTTCATAAACATTTTCATAAAACTCCCTTTTGTAAATTTTCTCAAAAATCTAGTTTCACAACTGCTCAAATTCTCTTTTCACAACCTTACTCAAAATTTTTCTTTCAAAAACTTTTCTGAAAATACTTTTTATAATATTTCTCAAAACCTCTTTTCAAAAACATTTTCAAAATAATTTCTTTTCACAAACCCTTTTCTAAAAATTTCCTTTCACCATTCTCCACAAGATCTCTTCTCAAAAATCTTTTCGAAGATCTCTTTTCGAAAACCTTTTAAAAAACTGCTTTTTCAAAAACCTTTTTAAAACTTCAACTTTGCTGAGCGCTAATGGAGGAGCAAGCTCAACTCGACACTAGTCCCAGACTAAAACCAAAAACAAAAGGGAGCCCAGCTCCGCTCAATTCACACCTTGTTCCAACCATCAACATCACTCTCCCCAGCTCTGGCTCGTTCTCAACAGTATCATTCATTCTTTCCCCAATCTCAATTCTTTCTTTCTTTTCCAACACATACTTTGTTTCCAATCCTTATTCCTTTCTCGTTGCATCTTCATTTCCATCAATTCATTTATTTACTTTTCATTTTCATATTCAGGACGTAACAGACGTCCATCAGTTTGTTACTCATGTTAATCTTCAACAATAAATATCACTAGGCATAATTAAATAAAGAATAAAAGCATGCTATCAATCACACACTCATCACACAACAACATTGTGGTTTCCATCAACTTCTTATAAGTGGCCACACAATCAAACAATTTCCACTTATACTACTGACTCTAACCACTTAGTTCCGATCTTTGAGATGATACGGAACATCCTAATATATCACCTAACTACCACGGTGTCTTAGGAAAGCTTCTCTCTCACCTGAGGTCCAGCTATTCAATGCGTACCGTCTCCTCGAATCCTTTTTGTTGCCGGCTGCCCCAATCCCTCGTCTTTAAGATTCCTCGTACTAAATAAAATACTTTACGTTATTAACTTATTCGAGAAAATCTTTTCTTAGTTCAATACTAGTCCTTCTTGTCAGAACACTTGAACATTCTTCTAATTCTTTATATATATATATATATATACTTCCAAAAATCATTTGAAAACCACACTTTAATTTATTATGAAAACGTTTTTTTTAGTATAGATAGCAAGTCCAAGTAATTATGGATAGCAATTAGTCATTTTATAAAAATCATTTCGATAAAACCCTAAAATATCGTAAAAACACTTTTTGCTTTTAAATAGTCCTTTAATTTGAAATCATAAAAAAAAAACTCAAGTCTTCTTCATAAAGCAAATTTTGGACAGCCATGAATACAATTTAATTAACATCAAAAAAATTATGCAACCCACACATAGTTCATGACATAAAATATTTGGGCATGCAAGTACTCATAAACCAATTTGAATCAAGTTTCAAATCAACGTGTGTATATTGATTCTTTTTACTCTAAACAATCAGTATGCACCTTTTATCTCATGCAATTAAACTTCCTAAACCTATTTAAACTACATGACCGAACGAAACATGAGTACACACATACATTCATTTAAACTCAACACTCTTCCAAGATTAATTTAATTTATTTATTTTCTTAAAATAAAGAATTGATTGAAACATAAAGGTTCACAACACAATTTCAAACAATTTATTTTGGTATAACTTCACAAAATATACTTATTTCTTTTATGCCATTTCATTGAAAAGGAGTCTAGCCTACTAACCCTAACTAGGCCGAATCATCATCATTGTGATAAATCAAGGCTCAATTTTCAAATATTCATCATGCATGCACATAGAACATGGATCAATGCAAGAATTATCATTCAAAAACTTGTTTTCTTATCTCCTTTGTAAAAACCTTGAGTTTCACAAGAAATTTAGCAAACACCATTTAATTGCTTAACACAATAAAATCAAGAATTATGCCAAAGTCTTTTAACCTTTAAGAAAATCCATGCATGCGCTTAAAAATCTCTAGGTGGAACAATTGTCAACATGCATGCAAGTAAAATGATAACCTAGTATGGTTTCTTATTCTCCCTAAACTTGGCCGTATGACTACATGCAAGAAGGCAAGGTCTTATATTTTCATTTTCACATGCACATATCTAAATTCATAGATTACATCATGCAATACTTAAAAGCATCACTTTACTTTTCAAACTATCAACTAAATCATCATCATCACACACACAATCTTGATTCAAATTGTTTTTTTAAAGCTTGTTAGGCTTATTTTCCTTTGAAAACCGTGACATGCATACAAGAAATCAAGGCTTTACACGCAAATTGAACATAGAATTTCAAGCTTCATGTTTTCTCAAAGATCAACCATAGATCAAGACATGCAAAAGAAGATCAAAGCAAAAACATAAACTTAAATTCAAATCTTCAATGGAACCGTGAAGAATAAGCTAGAAATAACATAGAAGTAGCATGAAATCACTTAGATCAAATTAAAAGCATAAGACCTAAATTTTCTACTTATGGCCGAATCACTTAGTTCTTAATTTGAGGATTTAGGAGTTCATTTATTCTTAAAATCCAAGATCAAAACATAAAGAGAACATGCAAAGAAAGGTAAGGATCATAAAGTCACCAAAATCAACATGCATGAGGAAATCATTACAAGATATGAACTCAAACACAACTTCAAGTAAAAACCGTGATAAAGAACAACAACAAGTAAGAGATCGAAGTTTTCCAACATCAATATTCATGATTGAGACATAAAAATAACATGCAAGACAATTAAATCTCAAGGTCACTCAAAATGGTTACATGCATCACAAAATTAAACAAAGTCCTTTACAACATAAAAAATCACTCAATCAAAACTCTCTCTGCCTTAATTCCTAACTTAAATCCTCAAGTCTTTTCTTCTTCTCCTCTTGGGTTTGCCTCGGCCTCACTTCTTCTAGGGTTGAGGGGTGGTTTTCTCCTTGATCGTTGATGAGGGATGTGGGTGGAAGAAAGAAATCAAAGATGTTTGGGGGAAGGACTTTGGGTTTTTTACTCTTCTTTCTCTCTTCTCCTCCCTCACGGACTCATTCTCTTCTCTCTATGTGTCTTGAGAGCTTGATGGTGCTCTTGAGAGTAAGTGTGTCTATGTTTGTGTGGGAAGGAAATGAAAGAAAGGAGATATGAACCAAAGCCAACACATACGGCTTGAAGGACAAGGGCAAGGAATGGATAATTTCCTTTTTTAGCCTTGGTTCAATGTGTGGAGTCAAGGACAATTTGGTCCAACTCAATTGTTGCATGGGAGAGGTCACTTCGTGGGAGACAAGGGTGGAGAAAAGTCCTCCTAGGTATCATGAGTCACACCTCCTAATCTCTCCCTATTTTTTCTATTATAATTTCACTTTCTTAATTCTTAAGAAAATCACTCCTTCTTGGTTCTTCTATCCCTCACTTGGCCGAACCACACACATGCACACACATTCATATTCAATTCATTTCCATGTTCAACACATAGCATGAATCCATGGAATAAGGCATACACTCAACATACATAATCATACATACAATCAATACTTTTAAGACATCATGTCCTCATGGCATCCACATATATATACATATATCATGCATTCATGCATCACACATCACTCATGTATATTTATTCACATGCACTTACACATACATTATATTCTTTTTCATAATTAAATACTCACATAATCCTAAGCATACCAAAACCATATACACACATACACACCTAGGAATTGATTCTTGTTCATCATGTAGTGACACACACAAATATCACAAATACTTTTACAAAAATATCAAGCATATAGATTTTAAGGACAAACCCAATTTCTAGATATGGAATATTACTTTGGGAAGTCATTTCTTAAAAATCATTTATTATCTTAAAAACGTGAATTTAAGAAAGTCATCTAAGAAAATACTCTTTCGAAATACTTTTCTCAAACATAAATTTCTTTAGTGTTTTAAATTAATACAAGGAATTTGCGGGGTGTTACATTCTCCCCAACTTAAAGATTTCTCGTCCCCGAGAAATACATTGGGAATTGGTTAGCAGGGCACTAAAATTCTCATGTCATTTTGACTCCCATAAGAGCATCCTCCTTCCGCTTCATGGTCGTATCCCTTTTTGTTGACCTCTTTCACCTTGTTGTGTTCCTTGTTTGTTGCTTCCAGATGAATAAATCTCCCTCGCAAATCCGCTTGTGTGTCGAGTCGGGTTAAGTCCAACGGACTAACCGAAGAAGATGCCGCTCCCTTAGCCGGTCGTTGTTGTTGAAAGTCCAACCATAAGTACGGACTTAGGGAAAATCAAGCAAACAAACATTCACACGTCTCCAGAAGCAAGGATTTTACCTAAGAATCCTTAAATAATCATCGTCCTCTACGACTCGGGTTCCTACTACCTCACAATAACCACTCCTTCCTTCAATTCTTCTTCTAATTCTAGGGTGTTCGTCTATCATTTTCTAGCTTAAGGGAAATCTCATCACCACTTAGACTTCACCTTTGATCATTTCATTTTCTAATTAAGGTGTAACACTCCTTGTATATCATCTTACTTTATAAGAAAAGTAATAAGTTTATGAATCCTTGGACTTGTTATCGTTGGAATAAGATCTGAAAATAAGAATTTTCCCTTACCTTGAAAATTCCTTTTTACAAACACTTGATTGATAATGAGGTTGACTAACAAAATCAGAGTTTGCGGAAACATAGTAAAATCATCATATTATACCCCCAAAATATATCAAGTGTAACAAGTCCATTAATACCAAATAGGTATAATTATGAAACTGAATTCCTCTTATGATACCCTTTTTCCAAAATATGTATCATATAAATTCTAATAAAAAAAAATAGAAATGTTATAGAGCTAGTCACTGGCCCTTTGTCCAAACATCCTTCTGGTCGGATCCTCGATATCTGCACAACGGGTTCCCAACCCACATTTTCTACACTCTGCATGCACCTAAGGGACATCTCCCCTTACTGATTTTTGTGCAAGCTAGATGCACGATCAACACCTAATAAGAGCATGGGGGTTAGCTATATACATATTCGCATAATCAAATGAGAATAAAACTAACATCCACAAGTCAACATGTAGCAAACCATGATGCATAATCATATGAGCACACCCGGTTAATCATAATTCTTTCAATGCAGGTGGCATGATGCATGATTTCCTTCCACAATTGAGGCTTCTAACAAAGTCCATCTTGGACGTCCATCCAATACACCGTTGTGTTCCCGGAACAGTGACATTCGTTCCTAGAACGTAATGCCAAACCATACTTGGATAAAAACGCAACACTCCCAGAGTGTGCACCACGTTCCCAGAACGTGTAGCAAACCATACTTGGATAAATAAGCATCACTCCCAGAGTGTGCATCACGTTCCCAGAACGCATACGTTCTCAGAACGCATAAAAACCAGGTCCCGGAAACTGGCCACATATCTATAATGTGTCATCAAGTAGGTTGCATATCAATGTGTTCCCAGAACACTAACATACGTTCCCAAAACATATAAAACCAGGTCCCAGACACTGGCCACATATCTATAATGTGTCATCAAGTAGGTTATAATTTGGTACTCCCGGAGTACCCTCCTCAAATTTCCAGAATATGATAAACGTTCCTACCAACCCATCTTCCATTCCATATGCATGAATGCACAATCATTAAGGTTGGTTTTTTTATCTTTAATTCTATGATTATACCAATGTGTTCCCAGAACACTCACATACGTTCCCAGAACGTATCGCAAACCATACTTGGAATAAAATCAAGGACCACTCCCAGAGTGTGCATCACGTTCCCAGAACGTGTCCAAGAAACCATGTCCCAGACAATGGCCACATTCCCAGAATGTGTCATCAAGTAGGTTGCATCAGTTTAGTACTCCTAGAGTACAGGGTCATGTTCCCATTAATTCCATTATTATGACTTAGAAAACACAACTTCTGAATGATATCTTGAGGTATGACTTTACTCATAAAATTCACCTTTGAATTTAAATTTAACATATGCTCATAGACCTGGATTGAGAGAATATAATCATTGGTATTAGCAACCCTTATTCAAAAACTTAACTTTTATTTTTAAGTTTCAGGTACTAACCGGTTACATCATCACCTAACCGGTTAGAATTACATACTTGAATATAAAACCATTGATTTTCAATGAATCTTTTCTTGAATTCTCTACTCAATCCAATAACAAGGTCTTAGCATAACAGAATACCTCAAGTTCAACACATAATATCATTCAAAAGATCTAAGTCATAATCTAATTTTCATTTATGCATAATTTCCTCTTGAAATTATCCTTTGATATTAAGGTATTAACTCATCACCTCCAATCTAAACCAAACAGTGCTCAAACACATAGTTTTAGATTGGTCTTTGTATGAAATTCTAGCTTAAACTTGAGTACAAATGGTATGGATACTTAGCCAATTTCAGAAATTCATTTTCTTTGAAAATTGACAGTATCTAACCGGTTACAAATTTCGACTAACCGGTTAGATTAGGCAGAACATACACTGAAAAATGAGGTTTTGCATACCATTTTCTACCATACTCAAATTGTAACACCCTAATGAATATTACCCTTACTTCCCAAGTATTAAAAATGTGAACTTAAAAATTCATTTTTATTACATTAAAATCAACCGTCAAACGGACGGAGTTTTGTCTGTTTTTCGGACTTTCCAAAATTTAACCTATATAAACAATTTTCAAATAAACAACTGATAGCCAGCAGGGCTTCAGATTATAGTTCTAAATCATATCAAGGCCCCATGGGCTCCAAATATATCAGAGTATATTAATTAATCAGAGTAATAGCGGAAAAATACTAAGTTTGAATGTTAAAACCAAAAGTTAGAACTTCAGCAAATCAAAACATCCTAAGCCTCATTCAAAATATGCATATTAAATTTACATCAAAATAATATGAGAGGCTTCGATCCATGCTACGATCTAAAACCCATAACACCCTACTCTCCCTGTGAGGGAAAGTACTCCTGCTCGGCTGGGGGCTGTGCCAACTCAATCTCCGTACCTGAAACTGTAAGGGAGTGAGCATTGCACATGAAATAGAAAGCAGTTTCTAACTAGACATAACAACCCACTAGGTCAAACACAATTAACAAATAAGCATATATTCACATATTGCACACCATACTCATTTCATCAATTCCATATCCATTATTCTTTTTACCATCCATTTCCATTATTCAGTTCAACATCCATTTTTCCTTATTCATTTCTACATCCAATCAACATTCATTTCCTTTTCTTTTTATTCATTTCACATACTCATTTCATTTTAATACATCTCCTCAAGTCAGAGGCCAATGCACAGTTTCATACAACACATTTATCACCTTAAAACAGAGGCTCTCATTCCTTTCCTTATTTAAATCATGTGTCCCTCAGGTCAGAGGTCAACACCCATTCATTATAATCCATTCTGTGTCCCTCAGGTCAGAGGTCAACACTTCACTCCCTTAATTCACGATGTGTCTCTCAGGTCAGAGGTCAACACACCAATGCATATTCCATCCGGTGTCCCTCAGGTCAGAGGTCAACACCCAACTCATTATTTAACCCGGTGTCCCTCAGGTCAGAGGTCGACACCCATTAACATTCCTTTCATCTTGTGTCCCTCAGGTCAGAGGTCAACACTTCAAATTCCTTTAATTCAATTTGTGCCCCTCATATCAGAGGTCAGCATAATCACCACTTTCCATTTATCGTCACCTCAAATCAGAGGCCAACGCACTTAATTTCATTTCCCTATTCCTTACCTTACATTAGAGGCCAAAACATACTTTCATGCCAAAACATACTTTCATATTCTCACGTAAACAAATATATCACATGTAAGTTCAACAACACACATTCAACACCTAATCCTTCATGTAATTACCTTATTCATTTCCTTTCTCAACCATCAATCTCATTCACATTGTATTCCATTTTATATCCAAACATTTATATTGCCCTCCATTGTTAATTTACATATATCACCTTTCACTTTTATTTACACATAATTAATTATTTCCTTTTCCCATATTCCCAATCTAATTCATAAGACACTACCTCTGTATACTATTGTTAATACTTAGCATTTATCCTCATTTAACATTTAGGTACAACCACACACTTTCATCGCATATAGTAATTTTCATTCCCTTTCTTCCTATATCAATTTATTCCACAACACCTACATATTTTGTTACCGTAATAAATTACCATTTAGTCCACAACCTTGCAAATAAAACCAATAATCACAGAGACCATTTTTATGTCAACTTCATTATCAATTACCCAATTCCTCATTTAATTCAACTTAATTAATAACCAAATTTCATTTATCAGATAATTCATTCTCATATTATGGGGTTTCCTTTTCCTAGTCATAACACACAATCATTATACATATTCAATTAAATAGAATTTCATATTCAATATCCTAGGGATTTATAATCTAAATTTTCTCCCCTAACACATAACCCTAACAAGCATTATATACTAACTAGAGCCTACTCCCTAGAACAAGGCAAAGCTCACTATATCCACTCCCTTACCTCAAACACTTGGAGATAAGGTGATTTTGCTTGCTCTACACTTGAAAGCCTTGCCACCAATTGAGTTAGAGTCCAAAGGAAGAGGGAGGAACCTAATATAATAGCCATAGCAAGAAAAGATTAACATTCATGTAATGAGTCATGCAAAAACTCAAGAAAAGTGGAGCTTCCATGACTTAAGAATCAAAAACCACCATGGATGGAGGAGAGAGAAAGGGAAAACGAATTTAGAGAAAGAAAAGAGGAAATCCATGGCATTAAACACTTACTTGAAGTGAAGAAGGAAGAGATTTGTTGACGGAATGAAGAAATCCCACTTGCTCTTGGTGGATTTGATGATGGAGAATGGAACCCTAGGGGAGAGAAAGAGTGAGGTTCGAATTTGGAAGAGAAAGAACGTGTGCTGCGCTTTATTATTTTCTGCATCTACAGCATTTAATCGAGTATTACTCGATTAAATCCCCCCCCCCCCCTTCAGGTCTTAATCGATTAAGCTGCAGCTTAATCGATTAAGTTGCAGGATTTTCAGCACCCCGACTTTGAACGGCCATAACTTCTTCGTTAACCGTTGGATCTTCCTCAAATTTTGACACATGCTTCCCCACATATCCTACTTCACATCCAACGGTGGAATCTGTGTTTAGAGTTGTAAATCTTTTATTTTGAATTTCCTAATATCCTATTTTATTAATCCTAAATCAAGCCTTCAAACCACTAGTTTCAACTCCATATCATTACTTCCTTCACTTTAGGCTTGACCCATCATCAATTATAATAGGAATTAAATTTGGGATGTTACACAAATCTAACCAATTTCATTCATAAATAGAGTTTACATACCTTAATACTAGTGTGTTCAACCACATAAACATATCTATCTTGCATGCACTCAATTTAGATACTCAAATTGCACATAATTGCACAAATTTCACAACTTAATGCATCAATTCACAGAATACCCAAATAAGTCATGAATCCAACATCAATATAGCTTGCATGCATCTAAATAACATTGCTCATAACAATAATTGAGCTCAGTTTGGCCTCCAAGCCACTTAACCATTTCAACTTATGCCCTTTGAGTCTCTTGGTGACTCATCCTATATTCTACCACAATTTATTCTCATTCTAGCAATTAGTAAGCTTCCCCCTTACCTCTAAATTGTGCTTGATCCAAAGCATTGCAGAGAGAAAGGCTCCAACACAGGTTTCCATTAAATCCACTCCATGCTGATAGAGTTAGATAGGGTACCAAAACCAGGGAATTTGACATGCAAAACCAAATTAAGAATTGGGGAAAATGGTCAAATTGAATTCTCTGCAACATGCACTAGAGGTAGGAACAGATTTTAAACCAAAAGGGTTCGTGTGCTTACCAAAATCGAGCTTCAAAGTCAGCTCCAGAAACCAGAAGCTGAGGTTTGACAGCATCAACACCTCAACTTGGCAAGCTTCGTTCTCAAACTCCAGGAACTCTTCACTCACAAACTTTATATCAATACAAAGCCCTTGATGTGAGCTTTGTAACCGTGTATCACTCATGTTCTAACTCTCAGAAACGAAGGAGAATCGCACCAGACGAATCAAGAACCCTAAAAACAGAGTTTCAACCCTTCTATCAGAAAATCAACCCAAATTCATCAACAATTCGGGTTTTTATAGAGAAATCAAACTTGCATGCAAGGCGACACGCGTTCCTCAGCGTGATTTAAGTGGGATTCGTGGCGATTTCTGGATTAATTGGGTGATTACTCATCAAAATCCACTAACCCAGATTCTGAGTTCATCGTGTAACCGGTTACAAAGCCCTTCTAACCGGTTACATACTGATAAAATTCAAAAATTAATAATTTAATTCCTCTTTCTTTGAGAACCTTTCTAATATTGCAATTAGGTCCCAACCCAAGGACTCAATTACAATATTCATATTTTTGTACAAAATAATCATATAAAAATATATCTCATATTTTTATATATAAAAAAACACATAATGTACAAAAACTAAAACCTTCAAAACTAATATAAATCAATTATAGAATAATTGTTATAATTAATTTCTTTGTTATTTGGGAGACGAAAATTAGGGGTGTTACACTACTCCCCCACTTAAAAGGAATTTCGTCCCCGAAATTCATCCTCTGAAATTTTCCACTTTTCCAAAGTGTTTTTTTTTATTTTTTATACTAGAAAACTTCATCTTGCTCCCCAAAAATTTGTTCTTTTAGGGTCCTCCCCCACTTAAAAGAGTTTCGATATAGTTTATTTTATTTCGAAACATTTCTAATAAAACTTTTCACTTTAAACAAAAATTCTTTGCATAAAAACTCTTATGTGAAAGAATTTCTTTTAAAATAATTACCCTTTTTAATAATACACTTCACATAAATTTTCTTCAAATAAAAGACTTTCCAATAAACTTTTTGGAAAAACTTTTTGGGCTGCGCACTCTGATCCCTCGAGCACGATCAAAGAAACATTTGTATGATTTTATTCCTTAATAGTTTGAGACATTAGGGTGATCAGTCCTAATATTCAAACCATTAATAACAAAATCATCCCTTTCAGATATAATCTTTCGCAAGAAAGACCATACGACAGGTCTTTAAGTTAGATGAACTTAAAGATAGGGTAATTATCACTATCAGACTTAGTTAGGTAGTTAGGTTCTAGAGACATTTCCGTTGGGGAGACAAAAATTTGTCCTATCCCAGTGGTTGTTAATCTCTCTAGTCATAACTGATCTTTCTATTTCTGTAGTGTCCACAGATATTATCACATCCAACTGTGATAAGGGTTTTGATCACAGAAAGATTGGAGTTGAACTTCCAACAGGATATTGATATTCTCAAACGATTAGATTAACATAATTGAAAACACTTAACTACGTTAACTCATATCAAAGGAAGAGATAGGCTTGGGTTGTCTACGTCAGGATTACACTCAACTCTCATCTCAGCCGGTGAATTCTTCTCGTGCTGGATTCATCCATTCCTTTCTCACCTTTTCTTTCAAGACATTTCGGTGAATAATACTCCAGCTTCCTACAATCGAAATTGACTATTCCCTTAGGTACATCGCAACTAAACTCAAAGTGATGTGCCTCACAGTTTTCACCTTGAGATGGACAAATGTTCCCTTCCCTATTTCCTCCTTAGTCCCTTTTCTTCAATCGAGGATTCCTTAACCTTGATATTTCCGTGGTTGATATTCTCCCATTTACTTTTCCTCTTTCTCCAGTTGGGCCTTTATTTCATCAATCTTTCCCTTATCCTGAATTTTGATACTTCTCGCATGAAATTCATGTACTTTCCCATAGTCCTCATACATGCTTACCAACATCGAGAAATTCCTTATTCCTTGATAGTTGATAGCTAACTAGGATTCGAACATAATCTACTCTTGAAATTCGTACCTTTGGATTTCTCATCCTAGTTGTCCTAGATAACACTTCATAAATCCCTTGCCTCCCATATATATATATTTTCTAATATCCATAATCTCATACTTAAATTCCAAAAATTAAATCTCATTCGTCTCTTTCAACTCCTCATCTTCTGGTTGTAATTCACAAATCCGATTCAAGAATTCGTTGACCATTTGCAACATTCCCCATCTAAGGCTAGATAGTTCCGCTTGCATTGCTAGACATAGGTCTCTGAATTCCTCGATCAGGATAACCTCCTTAACCATCATTGAGCTCACAAGAATAGCCTATCAACTCAAATCGTCTGCAACTACGTTTGCTATGCCAGGATGGAGATCAAAGCCATAATCTTTAAGAAACTCCATCCATCGCCTTTATCTTACATTCAACTTTTCCTCTTCTTATTGTCATTCATACTTTCGAACTCCAAACTTGTTCATGAATTACAACCTTCTTATCTTAGTACCTATTGTTTCTTTTGCATCATCCAGCTCAATTCTCTACCTTCTCTAATTGGAGTAGCTCCTTAATTTCAACTCTCGATTAATCCGTAAGTATTATAATTCAATCTTCTTAAATCAATTTCAATGATGAATCAAGGCATTAAGTTATTTTATCACATTAAATCCTTCTTCAAATTTTAATTAGATGATTGACATTGAGTTTGGATTGGAGGAAGATGTTTATTTATACCAAAAGTTCCTTCACAAATTACTTAAATGTTTATTTTATACTTTCAGCTTCTAACCGGTTACCAGAAACTCTAACCGGTTATGAAGTATTGTTTTAGAAATAAAATCAAAGAGCTTTCAAAAACCATCTTCTTTACATCGTCCAATCCAACTCAAAATAGGATTTAATCATACTCTAATACCTTGATTCCAACTGAATTCATCACTGAAATGATTTAAATCATAGTCTACTCACATTTTCCATAATTCTTCTTGGACTAATCATATTATATTGGGGTATAATCCATCACTACCCTATCATAATTAAACAACATCCTATCATCCAATACCATCAGTTGATCTTTCCAAGTCAACTTGGTCAAAGGCCATGCGATCTTAGAAAATCCTTAAATATTCCGGCGATAGTATCCAGCCAGCCCTAAGAAACTTTTTACCTCAGTCACAATCTTAGGCTGATCCCATTTCAACACTAAACTTACCTTTGCTGAATCCATCGCAATTTCTTCTTTAAAAATCACATGCCCTGCGAACGTAACTTCGCTCAACCAAAACTCATCTTTTGCGAGCTTACACACAACTACTCCTCTTGCAGGATTCTCAACACAATCCCGAGATGTTCCTCATGCTCCTCCGGATTCTCAGGATAAACCACAAACGAATCCAAATATAATCTAAAGGTCCCGTTCTTATAATCCATAAAAGAACAGGTGCATTAGCCAATCGAACGGCATTATTTTCTACTCATAATGTCCGTATCGAGATCAAAATGCAGTCTTAAGTGTATCCCTGCCTCAAATCCTGATTTGGGGTTAATCCAATCGCCAATCAATCTTAGAAAACACTTAGACTCCTTTAACCTGGTCCAACCAATTCTTTTAGCAACTTCTCTACGTGTTTCTCCCATCTGACCATTCCCGATGATACCATATCGTAAGGGTAGTAGAGAGAGAATCAGCTTCAAGAATTAACTTGATTCCAAACTCTATCTCTTTGCTCAAGGGTGAACCTAACATCATTTCTTGAAACCCATATTTCTTTAACCCCCTATTTCCTTCACTGCTGCTCAGAAGCAGACACATGGGTCCATTGGATACCAGATTCGAAGCTTGGAAATCGTAATACAGGGTTGTTCTATCGTCATTAATCATGATCACTTGATTCCCCATCTCCCAAACCGTGCTTAAGATCAAATATAATCATGACACAGGTAGTCAGACAGAGTCTAATACCTTAGTAGAATGATCCAGACGTACCTTGGAAACAACTACAAGGAGATTTGTAGGAGTCTCCACTTTGAGGTAGCAGATTGGGTAAGGTATAGAGCAACTTTGATCACTACCCTTATCCAAAAGGAACAAAAGAAAGGATAGCTTTAGAGTTTAACAAACTCAACAAGGTTGATCTTTAAGAAAATAACTGCCCTACACTCGGTCTGAAAAGTTGATTAACTTTAACACGAGTGAGGGTAAACATTCCTCCTCAGAGTCAAGGACTTAACTACAACTCCTTAAGATTTCCTTATCACTGGTTCTATGAGAATGGAATAAACCAACACTATGATTTTAGGTTTACCACATGTCTAAAGAGAAGCATACAACTATCATACTTCTACTTAGACTACATAGAACATTTCTTAATAGCAGAATAAACTACTTATCTAGAGCCATTACCCATAACCTTAGCTCTAGTTTGGAAGTATATGAAAGCATACTTCCCAGGAAACATTGCAGATATCGATGACCAGCGTATTGGACCACACACCCAAGGACCAAGAGTCATGACCATTGCTCTGATACCATAAAAATGTAACACTCCTTGTATATCATCTTACTTTATAAGAAAAGTAATAAGTTTATGAATCCTTGGACTTGTTATCATTGGAATAAGATCTGAAAATAAGAATTTTCCCTTACCTTGAAAATTCCTTTTTACAAACACTTGATTGATAATGGGGTTGACTAACAAAATCAGAGTTTGCGGAAACATAGTAAAATCATCATATTATACCCCCAAAATATATCAAGTGTAACAAGTCCATTAATACCAAATAGGTATAATTATGAAACTGAATTCCTCTTATGATACCCTTTTTCCAAAATATGTATCATATAAGTTCTAATAAAAAAATAGAAATGTTATAGAGCTGGTCACTGGCCCTTTGTCCAAACATCCTTCTGGTCGGATCCTCGATATCTGCACAACAGGTTCCCAACCCACATTTTCTACACTCTGCATGCACCTAAGGGACATCTCCCCTTACTGATTCTTGTGCAAGCTAGATGCACGATCAACACCTAATAAGGGCATGGGGGTTAGCTATACATATTTGCATGATCAAATGAGAATAAAACTAACATCCACAAGTCAACATGTAGCAAACCATGATGTATAATCATATGAGCACACCCGGTTAATCATAATTCTTTCAATGCAGGTGGCATGATGCATGATTTCCTTCCACAAATGAGGCCTCTAACAAAGTCCATCTTGGACGTCCTTCCAATACACCGTTGTGTTCCCGGAACACTGACATTCGTTCCCAGAACGTAATGCCAAACCATACTTGGATAAATACGCAACACTCCCAAAGTGTGCACCACGTTCCCAGAACGTGTAGCAAACCATACTTGGATAAATAAGCATCACTCCCAGAGTGTGCATCACGTTCCCAGAACGCATAAAAACCAGGTCCCGGACACTGGCCACATATCTATAATGTGTCATCAAGTAGGTTGCATATCAATGTGTTCCCAGAACACTAATATACGTTCCCAGAACGTATAAAACCAGGTCCCAGACACTGGCCACATATCTATAATGTGTCATCAAGTAGGTTATAATTTGGTACTCCCGGAGTACCCTCCTCATATTCCCAGAATATGATAAACGTTCCTACCAACCCATCTTCCATTCTATATGCATGAATGCACAATCATTAAGGTTGGTTTTTTATCTTTAATTATATGATTATACCAATGTGTTCCCAGAACACTCACATACGTTCCCAAAACGTATCGCAAACCATACTTGGAATAAAATCAAGGACCACTCCCAGAGTGTGCATCACGTTCCCAGAACGTGTCCAAGAAACCATGTCCCAGACAATGGCCACATTCCCAGAATGTGTCATCAAGTAGGTTGCATCAGTTTGGTACTCCTAGAGTGCAGGGTCATGTTCCCATTAATTCCATTATTATGACTTAGAAAACACAACTTCTGAATGATATCTTGAGGTATGGCTTTACTCATAAAATTCACCTTTGAATTTAAATTTAACATATGCTCATAGACCTGGATTGAGAGAATATAATCATTGGTATTAGCAACCCTTATTCAAAAACTTAACTTTTATTTTTAAGTTTCAGGTACTAACCAGTTACATCATCACCTAACCGGTTAGAATCACATACCTGAATATAAAACCATTGATTTTCAATGAATCTTTTCTTGAATTCTCTACTCAATCAAATAACAAGGTCTAAGCATAACAGAATACCTCAAGTTCAACACATAATATCATTCAAAAGATCTAAGATATAATCCAATTTTCATTTATGCATAATTTCCTCTTGAAATTATCCTTTGATATTAAGGTATTAACTCATCACCTCCAATCTAAACCAAACAGTGCTCAAACACATAGTTTTAGATTGGTCTTTGTATGAAATTCTAGCTTAAACTTGAGTACAAATGGTATGGATACTTAGCCAATTTCAGAAATTCATTTTCTTTGAAAATTGACAGTATCTAACCGGTTACAAATTTCGACTAACCGGTTAGATTAGGCAGAACATACACTGAAAAATGAGGTTTTGCATACCATTTTCTACCATACTCAAATCTAACCAATTTCATTCATAAATAGAGTTTACAAACCTTAATACTAGTGTGTTCAACCACATAAACATATCTATCTTGCATGCATTCAATTTAGATACTCAAATTGCACATAATTGCACATATTTCACAACTTAATGCATCAATTCACAGAATACCCAAATAAGTCATGAATCCAACATCAATATAGCTTGCATGCATCTAAATAACATTGCTCATAACAATAATTGAGCTCAGATTGGCCTCCAAGCCACTTAACCATTTCAACTTATGCCCTTTGAGTCTCTTGGTGACTCATCCTTTATTCTACCACAATTTATTCTCATTCTAGCAATTAGTAAGCTTCCCCCTTACCTCTAAATTGTGCTTGATCCAAAACATTGCAGAGAGAAAGGCTCCAACATAGGTTTCCATTAAATCCACTCCATGCTGATAGAGTTAGACAGGGTACCAAAACCAGAGAATTTGACATGCAAAACCAAATTAAGAATTGGGGAAAATGGTCAAATTGAATTCTCTGCAACATGCACTAGAGGTAGGAACATATTTGAAACCAAAAGGGTTCGTGTGCTTACCAAAATCAAGCTTCAAAGTCAGCTCCAGAAACCAGAAGCTGAGGTTTGACAGCATCAACACCTCAACTTGGCAAGCTTCGTTCTCAAACTCCAGGAACTCTTAACTCATAAACTTTATATCAATACAAAGCCCTTGATGTGAGCTTTGTAACCGTGTATCACTCATGTTCTAACTCTCAGAAACGAAGGAGAATCGCACCAGACGAATCAAGAACCCTAAAAACAGAGCTTCAACCCTTCTATCAGAAAATCAACCCAAATTCATCAACAATTCGGGTTTTTATAGAGAAATCAGACTTGCATGCAAGGCGACACGCGTTCCTCAGCGTGATTTAAGTGGGATTCGTGGCGATTTCTGGATTAATTGGGTGATTACTCATCAAAATCCACTAACCCAGATTCTGAGTTCATCGTGTAACCGGTTACAAAGCCCTTCTAACCGGTTACATACTGATAAAATTCAAAAATTAATAATTTAATTCCTCTTTCTTTGAGAACTTTTCTAATATTGCAATTAGGTCCCAACCCAAGGACTCAATTACAATATTCATATTTTTGTACAAAATAATCATATAAAAATATATATATAAAAAAACACATAATGTACAAAAAACTAAAACCTTCAAAACTAATATAAATCAATTATAGAATAATTGTTATAATTAATTTCTTGGTTATTTGGGAGACGAAAATTAGGGGTGTTACATAGGGTATAAGGCAATCCTAATCCTCAAAGTCTCCTCAAAATTCCTCTAATAACTGGTATCATACTCCTCTTTTCTTCCTTGTAGCTCCCCAACTTTGATCAAACGTATTACTAGACTTACTATGGTCTTACACCCTTACTCAACTTCAACCATTTATCCAACCTTGATCATTCAAGCCTAAACTATCTGGGTACTATGACACTTCCAACTCCACAAATCAAGCTATTGAATCTTGGAAAGGGTTGGTAAGGTTATGGTTCAATGGTAAGGTTCATGAAGAAAAGTGTTCAAATTCTAGCAATTCGACAAACAGGGTTCCCAGAGTAGCATCCTATTTTCTCAAAGATATTGACGACTCCTTGGACAAGGGTACGTCTAGATCAACGAACTGAGGTTTTTCTAACACTAATGAGACATCAAGGGTTAAGGGGTCTCAATCTATTCGCCTTCTACTCGATCTACTTCCTTCCACATTATTGGGCCACCGGCTTCCTAACACAACCGACCCTAAACTACAGACAAAGTCTCATATACTATGAGAACTTAATCCTATGCTCCTATCCTTACACTAACAAACACACAGAGTCACACAAACAAAGCATGTAAGGCCATGCTTAAGGCCACTAAGGATTACCATAAGCTCTGATACCATTCTGTATCAACCCGATTTTCGTAACTCAAAAGTAACCAGCTTTTATCCATTTATGTTGCAAAAATAGGGAAAATTTTTTTTTTAAACATTGTGGCAGAATTTGAAACCGTATTTGAAAAGGTCTTGATGTTCTTCCACACCTTCTTTCGAAAACCGAGTTATTACATAACAAATCTTTACTCACTTAGGTCTCCAAAACATTTATTAGGAAAAATGTTTTGGTTCCATATGGAAATAGTTCTTTGCATTCCACCAAAAGAGATCATTAGACATTTCTCATGAAGGTGTAAAAGTCGGGCATGCATGAGAATAAGTTAAGTTACATCAATGGATCATTACTCAGGTAATCCTTATTACACACACTGATTACAATCTAAAATAACCATGCTAATCTTGAACCACCCTATTGAAGGCAATCAGGTGGAGGTTGATTTGGGTCCAATATATAGTGTTTTGAGCATTGATTTGACTCCCTTTTACTATGTGTTTATCTTGTTTCTCAAGTATTTTGTAGGACTTTTTGTTAATTCTTAGAAATAGTTCTTAGTTTTGAACCCTTAGAACGTTTTGATCCTTTTTGGGTATGTTTCAGGTACTTATGGAGCTTAAATGCAAAATATAATGATGGATTTGGATAGAGGATGAAAAGAGCTTCGAAACGGTCCAAGAACGAAGTAAAACGGAGTCCGGAGCAGTCCGTAGCGCCCAAAACAGTTTGGGGCGCGCGTGCTGAAATTGTGCAGTACCCGTGCGCGCCCCGGGCGTGAGGACGGATGCGCCCCGGGCGTGCAAACCGCGTGAAAGTGACGCGGCTTGGTATTTTGTCCATAACTTTAGCTACACTTATCCAAATAAGGCGATCTTGGTATCATTTTAAAGCTAAGGAAAAGATTTACAACTTTGCCAGAAATAGCCTTGCTTAAATTCGTCCATCTTCAGGGTCAAAATCAGGGCCGAAGTTGAGTGTCAAACATGAGAAAGCCCAATTGGGCCACTTCCGGATCAGTTTTGCTCCAATTCAAATAGGATTAGTTTTATCTTATAAATTAGTGATTTAGAATTAGGTTAGGCAGCCAACTTAGAGGAGAAAAACAGAATTTAGATTTGAAGAGGGAGATTGCATTGATTTGGAGCATTTGAAGATTGAAGGATTTGGGGTAATTTGTCTATGAATTTCCCTATTATGTCTTTTCTTCTTCTTATTTCTATGTGTAACTAAAACCCTCGTGTTAGGAACAAGGTGAATTTGTATGGCGTAGCTTATTTCAATTTATGATTTAGGATTTTTCTGTTTTCAATTCATGCATTAATTGTGTTTTTATTATATACATAAACCCGCGCAATTTATGTTTTGGATTTCTTAATTCGCAATTAATGGTATAATCAGTTTAGTTATAGAGATATGATTAAATGATTATATGACTTTATAATTCCCTTGTGCTGAAATTGATATTTTCTTATATTGTAATTTGTTGTGAGATCAAGGATTAAGTATTTAGAAAATAAGGGTAATGTTAGAGAGATCTAACTATTGCTATTTGAGAGGAATGGTTCATGAATTGAAGGATAATTAAAGGAAAATCTGAATTATAATTGAATAAGTGAAACCTACAATGCAACCAACGTTCCTAACCACTTTTCTTCCATTGTTCTCTAGTTTTAATTTAATTTCAGCAACTTAGTAGTTTAGTAATTATAGTTCTTAAATCTGAATTATTAATTTAAACACTTTTTAGTTATAGGATTTATTTTTAATTACATTAAGGTGAAAATATACTAAAAACACAACTCCCTGTGGGACGATATTCGGTCTTCCAGACTATATTACTCGTTGACCCAGTCCACTTGCTGGCAAATCAACAGAGGTCCTTCTTCTTCTTGGATCCCCTTGTTGTCTTCAAAGAAGATGTCGTTCCTATTGCTGCCCCTGCAGTGTTGTTGGGCTCCAACTTTTCTCCGTCTCTGGTGGTATAATTCCACCGTTTCTCATTTCGCACCTTCTCCTTGTAGTTCTTATACCCTCGCACGGTAACTTGCCTCAAGCGAGGCCCCAGATCAGCTCCGCTCAGTTGATGTTCCGGGTCGGGTATCACAATCTGAGTATGGCCGACCCATACCCAGCCTCTTGTGGTTCTCTTCCATCCTCTTCCATATTTACTCCACGTGGTGATATCCATACAACACTCCATCTGCCCGTTGAGATACCAGCAGTACCGATACGCCAACGAAAAGGAGAGAGTAAGCAGTCCGAACGACGAATCGTCGACGGTGTGGAATTACGATAGGCAAAATAGAAGGACCATACAACATACAATAAAACATACAAGCACACAATGGTCAAGCGTGTTATCACATTATTATCAATCATTTCATTGTTACTCTTATCTTTCATTATCTTTTCAAACTTGATTTCACCTCTCACAAACATTCTTTCTGTCTCAATCCTTTTCCTTCTCATACTCATAATTTCTCCTTAAAAAATATCATCGGAGTACTCATTTCGTTTTCGATTATCACTCATGTCTACATCTCCTCGGTCATCCACCCTACCTAGTCGGAAGCAAACAGGAGTACAGGACCTTTACCGTGCGGGCACGACAGCTGTCTCACAACAAATGGTCCCAGACCAGGAGGACTCAGCCTCAAATCATAATCATATCAAATCATAAACATGGCACACTGTCTCACTACAGTGGAAAACAAGATGCCCCACTCCAGTCCCTCTCACTGTTCTCGATTTGCAATCTAGGGGGCGACAGTATATTTCTAGTGGGCCCGCAGAACTTACCACGACATTAGACCCAGCCCCCACCACGTTAGTGCGCCACATGTGGAGTTCGTTCTGCCTAGAAATATACTCTAGACTTCTTGACGTTTCACCGTCATCGTCCTCCTCTAATGCGACCCAACTTTTATTCCAAAACTTAATATTCATTCTTAGAAAATTCGACCATTTTTTTTTTTTTTTTTTTGAAACTAAAAGTCAGTCATCATCCATTATCGAGTCTTTGCGGAAATTATAATTATCATGAAAGAAACTATTCATATTATATTTCATAAAAAGGAAAGTACATTTCCATTACATCAAAACCATCAACACTAGGTTTAACTTAAGTACTCTAGGTCATTACATTATATTACATATCTTACAACAAAATTTATAATAACCTTGAGCAACTGGTTCGGAACTCAAAATATAAAATAGATAAGAGAAACCTGATGAGTAGCACTATCCACACTCCAACATCCCAACTCAACTCAATCATCAGTTCCCCACTGACTACCGGTTGAGTTGTCCATGAAATCATCATCAGCCACCGGGTCAGCATCCTCCACCGGATCCTCATCCTCTATCGGATCCTCCTCCTCCTCCTCCTCTTCATGTGCCGGTTCAGATGGCACATATACCGGAGTCCGAGATCGGGCTCTAGTGGAAGGACGAGAGGGAGCAGGAACCTCCAAAATAATTCTTTCTTCAGAGGGTGATGGACTTGGTGGGAGGGTGCGTCTCGGAAAACGTCTTGGCGGTGGTGGTGGTGTTCCATGCCGAAACACAAAATTGGGCGGAATGTGCATAATGTACATCATTGGGATTCTCGTCCTACGCGGACGCATTCGGGACCATGGGTTCGGGTGACGGAAAATAACTTCCACGTCTCCCTCATAGATGGCCCGATGATCCTCGAAGTTCCACTCCCCATTAGGGAGCGGCCTCATCTCCACGCAAAACATATTCCTGGCCATGACCTACAACAAGGGATTAGGAGTGAGTCATAGCTAAACACAATAACAAATGAGCATAACAGAGGCTAGAAATAACAAGCACAAGTTTCCAGATAGCAATAATAAATGCATATGTATATGCTCAAACTGTCTTTTATAATATTTCGTTTAGTTTCGTGATGCATGCCTACTCTCCATTCATGCTACGCGGTTCGGCATCCGAGTATCTCAGGCTCGGGATATTCATAATCCTATGGTTCATCAAACCGGAGCGTATTCACAACCCAGGCGTCACGATTTGATTGGGAATTTGGCCATCATAACATTTTCATGTTACGGAATCCAAATCATCACAGCATCTTCGTGCTATGGCATCACAGCTATCTCAGGGCTGCGGAATACTTCTACCTATACCAGATTCCACAATCAAAATCGGAGCATCTCCATGCATGTCAATGTCACATAATTGTTCATTGTCTTTTTCTATTTTAATTCATATCTTTGAATATCATGCCTCCAATATAGAGACCCAAAATTCATAATCCTTCTTGCTTATAACCATCTTTTCATTTTTGCATTAACTGGTGCTTGTGCTTTCCAAAAATTCCATCAGCGGCCCAGCCACTTTGTGATGGTTTTATACAATAGGAATTTAATTACGTTGTCATTAATTTGTGCAACGACCCCATCTAGGACTCCCAAAATATCAACCAAGTGGGTAAAAACTTCCACTGGGACGTGGGAATAAAATCAACCAAATGGGTGTACGCACCTCCATTGGGACATCCTGTCCGAATATGTCAACCACTGAATAAAATTCCAGTAGGACTCATCCAGGATAAAATCAACCAATGGGATTAAATCTATAGATATTAAGAGCAGAAATTAAAATTTAAGCATATAGGAGTTTAGACGAGTTAATCTTTAATTACTTCATAAAGAAGTAAAGATTTTCTGAAAATTATTTAAATTACTCGAGTAGTTCTTCGCCTACTCGAGTGTTCATGTAAAATTACTCGAGTCCTTCAAGACATACTCGAGTGTTCTTCCCATTTTCCAGAATACTCGAGTCTTTCTTCAATTACTCGAGTGTTTTAGCAGCAGCAGCACCAGTTTCTGCACTTTATAATGCCAATTCGAGTTCAGAGCCTTTCCTTTCCACTTTTATGCAAAACAGTAACTTAGATACATAAAATAAACATGTTAGAACATGTAATCAATATTGAAACAACATCAAATGCAATAAATCACAAAATCAACATAAACTTAGCAAATAACCATTTCACATATGATTTTCATTTCCTTTTGTTTTTAACTTCGAAAATTGATCCAGTGAGCATCATTAGGTCCATTTAGACATGTTTGGTTTATAAAAACTTGGGTTTATGACCTCTATGTCATATTCCCAATTCAAACTTCACCCCTTGATGAACCATATGAGGTTCCTACATTTCCAGCTTGAAATAACTCATTCTAGTATTTAGATAACTCCTCCCTTACCTTAGAGAAGCTAATCAACAAGTAAAACGACAGAGAAATCGGTTGGATCAAAAATCCAAATTCTGGACTTGGTGAAAAAGAGTTGAACAGGCTGACTTTGGCCACAGATTTCACCACGGATTTGGCATGAAAAGAATGAAACAAGTTAGTTTCAGAAACTAGGATATACTAACTTTAATCAGAAACAAGTTTGACACGAAAAGAATCCATGAATTTACCAAACGATTTCAATGAAGATGAATACTTGAGACTGAATGTTACTCTGTTCTTCTCAGTTTTGAACCTCCAACTTTGTAGGCCTAGAACCTGATCTTCAGAAGGCTATTTGAAGTGATTTCGAGTTCTAATTCAAGAATGGAATCAGAACTTCAGTTTGTGTTTAGGTTTCAAGGAAAATGAGTGAGGATTGAGAGAGAACAAAGGGATCAAAGTGAACTCTGTAAAACAGGGAAATTTCTGGTCAAATTCAGGTTTTGGAACTTCAGAGGTGTTGATGCTTCACCCAAGCATCAATTTATAGTCTAAGAGTACTTCAACTCGAAGTAAGGTTCAGCTCTATGCTTGTCACGTCAAGAAACCGCGTTTTGGTGCGAAATTAATTATAAAACCAACTTATACATTTAGCCAGACTGCTCGATTTACTCGAGTCTTTTTCTTTCTACTCGAGTATATTTCAAAAACTCAAGAACACTCGAGTCTTTTCTGACATACTCGAGTCTTTTGACTCAAAATTCAAATTTTCAAACAGATAGTGATTATACTCGAGTACCCTCTACAATACTCGAGTAAAATATCTTAATTTCAGAAAAATCATTATTTTATTCAACACATTTATTTATTTTGTTTACAAAAATACAGGACCTTACAGTCGGCCCATCCTTCGTGCAACCCTTCAATGAGTCCCGACCACTAACTTTGCACAGCCTTTCTCTCATCATTTCTCACATGGCACAGAGCTGGGATCACATCACAGAACTCTCATTTCATATCTCAATCCTTCTCAACATCCTCAATCTTTTTCAAAACAATCTCACTTTCCTCAAAACACGTTCTCATAGACTTTTGGAAAAATCTCATATCATAAGCTTTCATAAAATATCCTTTCGAAAACTTTCACAAAAATCTTTTTACAATTTTCTCAAAACACCATTTTATCAGCTTTACAAAACCTCACTTCATAAACATTTTCATAAAACTCCCTTTTGTAAATTTTCTCAAAAATCTAGTTTCACAACTGCTCAAATTCTCTTTTCACAACCTTACACAAAAATTTTCTTTCAAAAACTTTTATGAAAATACTTTTTATAATATTTCTCAAAACCTCTTTTCAAAAACATTTTCAAAAGAGTTTCTTTTCACAAACCCTTTTCTAAAAATTTCCTTTCACCATTCTCCACAAGATCTCTTCTCAAAAATCTTTTCGAAGATCTCTTTTCAAAAACCTTTTCAAAAACTGCTTTTTCAAAAACCTTTTTAAAACTTCAACTTTGCTGAGCGCTAATGGAGGAGCAAGCTCAACTCGACACTAGTCCCAGACTAAAACCAAAAACAAAAGGGAGCCCAGCTCCGCTCAATTCACACCTTGTACCAACCATCAACATCACTCTCCCCAGCTTTGGCTCGTTCTCAACAGTATCATTCATTCTTTCCCCAATCTCAATTCTTTCTTTCTTTTCCAACACATACTTTGTTTCCAATCCTTATTCCTTTCTCGTTGCATCTTCATTTCCATCAATTCATTTATTTACTTTTCATTTTCATATTCAGGACGTAACAGACGTCCATCAGTTTGTTACTCATGTTAATCTTCAACAATAAATATCACTAGGCATAATTAAATAAAGAATAAAAGCATGCTATCAATCACACACTCATCACACAAAAACATTGTGGTTTTCATCACCTTCGTATAAGTGGCCACACAATCAAACAATTGCCACTTATACTACTGACTCTAACCACTTAGTTCCGATCTTTGAGATGATACGGAACGTCCTAATGTATCACCTAACTACCACGGTGTCTTAGGAAAGTTTCTCTCTCACCTGAGGTCCAGCTATTCAATGCGTACCGTCTCCTCGAATCCTTTTTGTTGCCGGCAGCCCCAATCCCACGTCTTTAAGATTCCTCGTACTAAATAAAATACTTTACGTTATTAACTTATTCGAGAAAATCTTTTCTTAGTTCAATACTAGTCCTTCTTGTCAGAACACTTGAACATTCTTCTAATTCTTTATATATATATATATACTTCCAAAAATCATTTGAAAACCACACTTTAATTTATTATGAAAACGTTTTTTTTTTAGTATAGATAGCAAGTCCAAGTAATTATGGACAGCAATTAGTCATTTTATAAAAATCATTTCGATAAAACCCTAAAATATCGTAAAAACACTTTTTGCTTTTAAATAGTCCTTTAATTTGAAATCATAAAAAAAAACTCAAGTCTTCTTCATAAAGCAAATTTTGGACAGCCATGAATACAATTTAATCAACATCAAAACAATTATGCAACCCACACATAGTTCATGACATAAAATATTTGGGCATGCAAGTACTCATAAACCAATTTGAATCAAGTTTCAAATCAACGTGTGTATATTGATTCTTTTTACTCTAAACAATCAGTATGCACCTTTTATCTCATGCAATTAAACTTCCTAAACCTATTTAAACTACATGACCGAACGAAACATGAGTACACACATACATTCATTTAAACTCAACACTCTTCCAAGATTAATTTAATTTATTTATTTTCTTAAAATAAAGAATCGATTGAAACATAAAGGTTCACAACACAATTTTAAACAATTTATTTTGGTATAACTTCACAAAATATACTTATTTTTTTATGCCATTTCATTGAAAAGGAGTCTAGCCTACTAACCCTAACTAGGCCGAATCATCATCGTGATAAATCAAGGCTCAATTTTCAAATATTCATCATGCATGCACATAGAACATGGATCAATGCAAGAATTATCTTTCAAAAACTTGTTTTCTTATCTCCTTTGTAAAAACCGTGAGTTTCACAAGAAATTTAGCAAACACCATTTAATTGCTTAACAAAATAAAATCAAGAATTATGCCAAAGTCTTTTAACCTTTAAGAAAATCCATGCATGCGCTTAAAAATCTCTAGGTGGAACAATTGTCAACATGCATGCAAGTAAAATGATAACCTACTATGGTTTCCTATTCTCCCTAAACTTGGCCGTATGACTACATGCAAGAAGGCAAGGTCTTATATTTTCATTTTCACATGCACATATCTAAATTCATAGATTAAATCATGCAAGACTTAAAAGCATCACTTTACTTTTCAAACTATCAACTAAATCATCATCATCACACACACAATCTTGATTCAAATTGTTTTTTTAAAGCTTGTTAGGCTTATTTTCCTTTGAAAACCGTTGTAACATCCCGAATTTAATTCTAATAATAATTAGAATAATAGTAAGATTTGGAAGTAAGGACTATCCTAAAAGGGATATAAAATGATGGAATAGGAGTTCTTTGAGTGCCATAAAGGAGTCAAGGAGCATTGGCATCAAAAAGCGAATTCAAAGAAGACCAAACGAGGGTTAAAAGCAGTGTTTTCGGTGTTTTAAATTCGCTAACTTGGGAAATTAAAAATAAAAGATTTAAGACTCAAAACACAATTCCCACCATTGGATATGAAGGTATGATTTTTAGGAAGTTGCTCGTCAAATTTGAGCAAGATCCAACGGTGAACGAAGAAGTTATGGCTATTTGAAGTTGGGAGAAAATAGCTGAAAAATAGAAAAATGAAGTAGCAGTATCTGTGATTTTCGCTTAAGCGAAAATATTTCGCTTAAGCGAAATTACTCCAGTGACAACACGAATTGGGTTCGCTTAAGCGACCAATAAGCGAAATTACTTCGATCTGCAACATTAAAAACTCGTTTTGGGGCTGAAAACCCCCATTCCAACCCCACTATCTCTCTCCCTCCGACCTCCCTCCCTCCTCCACCTTCCACGGGACCAGCGCCGCCCCTCAACCACCCAAAACCGCCTCCCAACCACCATCCATCATCACCTTCCTCCTCCATCTCTCCCTCTCTTCCCTAACTTCCCATTGCTCTCTCTCTCTCCACCACCACCAACCACTACCGCCGCCGCCCATAGCCTCCACCGCCACCACCTCCACGGTCACCACCTTCACAAACCCCATCCCTCTCTCTCCCTTGACCCTTGCTCTCTTTCCCTCTCCTCTCTCTTTTGTCTCTCTCTCCTCCCTCTATCCGATCGGAGCCGCCACCGTGGCCGCCGATCGAACCACCACGGGCCACAACCCCCATAGCTCTTCCTCATTCATTGCTCTCACACCCACAAGCCTTCTCTCCCTCCACAGATCTCACCGGCGCCGTTATCGACCCGTGATCGTGCCGGGCTCGTGTCGGGAACCTCGAAGCTCACAGCTCTTGCCTCGGTCCAGTCACGATCGTTCCCCCCAACAAGGAGCAACATCGACGCCGTCATCGTCGCCGAGCTAAAATCTAGGTTTTATTTAAAAAGCCCGAGGTAAGAGGGTTCGCGTTACCTTTACTTAAGAAGTAAATTCTAGGATGCTATAGTGGTAGCTAAGAATAGGGTAATTAAAAGTATGTTAATGAACCTTAGGGTACCCCCGTTGATACAGATAAAATAAATAAAATTGTGACGAGAAACCACACCCAAGGGAATAGAATGTATGCGCGTAGAATAAAGTTTGGAATGAGTGAGTGTATTTAGAATACTAAAAGAGTTAATAGAGAATGAAAATGTAGAAAAGTATAAAATAAAACCAAGGAGAATTGTTAGAGAGAACCAACAAAACGTGACAGTAAAAGGATATAGGGTAATTGTGATAGGCGGGGAGAGAAAGGTTATCAAAATTAAATGTAAGGTAAAAGAGGGGTTAAAACACAAGAACCATAAGGATGTGCGGAGGGAACTTAGTTAAGAGTTGTCGGGTAATAATGGAATAGGAATAAAATGCTAAACTAAATTTTAAATATAAGTAGTTAATAAGTATAATGGTGCAAGAAGATGGAGTGTAATAGCGATAGATAAATGGAGTAGAGAACTATCATAGGGAAAATAAGTGAATAAGTAAATAATAGTGTGTGACAGAGGAATCATGGAATAAATTAAGGAACTGCAAACGGGAATTTAAAATATAATGACTATACTAAGTTAAGTAGAGTTAGATAGATATTAGGATAATAAATGGTAGAAAAAGGAAAAGAAAGAGAAATACTAAAATAGAGGTAAAATAAACATTAGGATGATAAGCCATAAAGTAAAGTTGAATAAGAGCGAGAGTAATTAGTAAAAAGAAAGAGATTAAAGTAGAAAACGTAGGAAAATGTGATAAGTCATAAACGAAAATAAAGAATAAAAGATTGAGATAAGCATAAAAGAGTTACTTAAATTATAATAAGAGAAAAGATAAATAATTAAGAAAGAAAAGAGAACGGCTAATGGTCTATTGGACTCAGTCGTAATAAAAGAAGAAAATGGTATCGATGGCAGGCGGGCGGAAGTCACTGTCATCACTAAAAGAAATAAAAGGAAAGAATTGACTCGATAGCAGGCGGACGGAAGTCCCTGTTATCACCAAAAGAAAGAAAAGGAAAGAATGAATTCGATGACAGGCGGACAGAAGTCCCTGTTATCACTAAAAGAAATAAAAGAAAAGAATGAATTCGATGACAGGCGGACGGAAGTCCCTGTTATCACTAAAAGAAGTAAAGGAAAAGAATGAATTCGATGACAGGCGGACGGAAGTCCCTGTTATCACTAAAAGAAATAAAAGAAAGGAATGTTTTCGATGACAGACGGGCGGTAGCCACTGTCACCAATAATGAGATAAAGGAATAATAAAGGTAAACGGCTGATGGTCTGTTGAACTCAGTCATAAGGAAAAAGGAAAAGATAAAGAAGAGGAAAAGTAAAAGAAAAGGAAGAGAAGAAGAAAAAGAAAAAGAAAAGAAAATGAATAATGAATAAGGGAACTCCTAGCTCTCAGTACCGTACGTCTGGCTTGGGCTGGACTACCTAATGAAAAATGGAAAAAGAATAAAGAATGGGAAAGAAAGAATGAAAAGAGAATCAATAATTAAAAGAATGTGAGAATAAGTGAAGAACTAAAAGAGATTAATTATGTAGGCTTAGTTATTTGTTATGTCTTCTTTTAGGATTTATCTTTTTAAGTTCTGTGTAATGCTACCCTTCTTGATATAATTTTACAGGTACGAAAGCGGAGCTTACACTGTTGCGGGCCGAACTGGAAACTCTCAACTACGTGGAGTGAAATTGTGATACCCTGAGCGGATTTTATTTTAATTATATTAAAAACTGTTATTTTTGTAATTTAAGATGCGTAGTAATTGTATGCCCTGAATTTGTACTAATCGGGCGTTAGGATCTGAACTGAATTTAATATTGTTGTGTTTTATGTTTTTAAATAATTCTGGACTGACAGGTTTTAAGAAGAGAATTTTTGGGAAGTCCGAAAAACAGAGGAAACTCTGCCGGATTTTCGAAAAAAACCTTTTAAAAGAAATCAAATTCTAAAATGAATTTTCAAGCTCTGATTTTATTAAAATTTAAAATTAACTAATTAAAGTGAGGATGTTACATTTATGGTATCAGAGCAGTTTCCCTCGGCCTTGGAGTGTGGAATCACAACTCCTATGGTTTACTCACCAAACGAGTGACCAAATGTTAGTGTCAAGTCTTAGAATAGGTGAATAGGTACACTTAGATTGAGAATTGTTTAGTTAACTGTGGAATAACGTAATCTTTTTCAGAACTCAGTCACCATGCCCCGGAGACGTACACAGGATGAAAGGATGGCTGCTATACTAGAAAATCTGGTCCAAATGAATCAGAATCAGGCTGAAACAGCAGCTGCTGCCGCAGCAGCAGCAGCCTCCGCACTCCACCAACCATCAGGCCCAATTGGCATCGATGTGCTAGCTAGATTCAGGCAGAACGATCCGCCCAAGTTTGAAGGTGGCTACAATCCGGATGCAGCCCAGAGATGGCTCCAAGAATTGGAGAAGATTTTTCGCACGATTTCACCGCCTGCGGAGCAGATAGTTCTTTTGGCGGCGTACATGCTCACTGGAGAAGCCGAATATTGGTGGGAGCGTGTACGAAGGGAAATGGAGATCGCTAACCAGGAGGTCACCTGGGATGTGTTTAGAATCAGGTTCCTAGGGAAGTACTTTCCGGAAGATGTCCGCCGAGAAAAAGAGCTGGCATTCCTGAACTTAACACAGGGAAGTATGTGCGTTGGAGAATATGCCGCACACTTCGAAGACCTCATCCGGTATTCTGGGAGCTATAGGGATGCTGATGAAAGAACTAAGTGCATCAAGTTCGAAGCAGGACTTCGCACTGAGATCAAGGTAGCTTTTGAATTCCAGAACATAGATAATTTGGCCCAACTAGTGAATATGGCTAGCACTTATGAGAAGGGATTGAGGCGGAAGACATCCGAGGATAGGAACAGGATGATACAGTGGGCTGAAGGTTCTAGCAGAGGCAGGGTACCGGCTCAGGAATCCGATACACATGCCGACATTAACGCTATGGCAATAGTGCCAATGGGCACGGCTCCAGACGTGAATGCTCCAAGACCTAGATTACCCTGTCCGGAGTGTGGAAAACCCCACAGGCGTTTATGTATGCGGCTGAAGCAGCACAAGAAAGAGGGTCTTTGCTACCAATGTGGGCAACCGGGACATATTGGGGCTAACTGTCCCGAGCGCACCGGGCGAGAGAATTAGTAAACCGGCTCGAGGTAATTTTTCTATATCAATAATGTATCAACTGTTTACCTATAAAATTCTATATATAGGTTAAACGCGTTTAGTGTAACCAAGAAGAAATCAATAGGTGTTAAGACTTTAGCTAGAAGTTCCACCAAACACATATGATGATATTGTCACTGGTAGAAGGTAAGGTTAGAACTGATCACTCTAACTCTTGCATCTGCTAGAGGATGATACCACAAACAAACCTGACAATGATATTGCCACTGATAGATGTGATATTGGGATTGATCACCTCGATCTTTGCACCTATTGGTGATCGATGTCATTGACACATTTCATCTAAAACCGAAATAATCAAATTAATAAGTAGACCCCTAGACGAAACAAAGCTAAACTGAGAAAAGTTCCTTCTGAACTATTCGCACAACATTAAAGAGTAGAGTGAAAAAGTGTAGAATCCTTGAGAGACTCGAGCGAATCTTATAGCTATTCCCCTGCACCCGAGTCGAATTAGGAAGTAGACAACTTGGAACCCGCCTAAGAGTCTAATCAAAGTTTCCGAACGATTCCCTCAAAGGAGGCAAGTCTTAGTCACTGTGTTAGGTACCCTTACCAAGACCAATCAAATCAGCCGCAGGTTCATAGAGAATGCATCTTTTGATGACTCTCTGCTGAAAATGCACACTTAAGGATAATCTCCATTGTCTTCTTGCTTGACATGTATCCAGTACATCATGGGTCGTCGTAAGGAGACTATGAAACCCATCCTTGAGTGCTTCGTGTTTCTTCTTTTCATCTTCACTCTCTTCAAGTTTCAAGCGTCTCAGATGTATACATGAGAATTCACCAAGACGTAGAAACCCAATATAGTTCTATGCCTACCAATGGATAACCATCCGCGTGTTCCTTCTAACCTTGGATACCGATTGAGAACCTATGTACTTGATTATGAATAACGAATGAGCATACCCCAAGCATTGATATAACCAAGTATGTTGATGCTAGGTGGGGGAGGATTTCAATCCAAGGAATGTGTAAGATCCATGAAGAATGTTTTGATAAATGCCAAAAGGTTTTGAACAAGCTTAAATGTGTTGATCAAGTTCAAGCTCAACAAGCATCAACAAACATCAAGTGATGAAGAGAGAGCCAACTCATGAAGACTTAGTTTGGTAGTTTGTGTTTTATTGTTTTATCTTTTGCCTCACAAGTCTTTTAGTTTATGAGTTTGGGTAGAGTTTTTTAGAGGGTAGTGAATCTCTTTTGATTGCATGATTATATCATATTTTGAGTATTCACTTTGCCTAAAATCAATAGGTGGCTTAAAGGTTTGAAAGAAAAGGTTTAGATTTTGAGAAAACAAGTTTTTAAGTGTTTTTTGAACTGACTACTCGATTAGCCACTTGATTACTCGAGTAGAATTTTGCAATCTTGCGCAAATACTCGATTAAGGGGCTGATTACTCGAGTAGAATTTTGAAGCCTTGCGTCAATACTCGAGTAGTAACATAGATTACTCGAGTAGTGAACACTGATTACACTTGTTACTCGAGTAATGACTTGGCTACTCGAGTAACACGAGCTGTTACTGTTTTTAAATGAGTTTTTCACTTCTCAAAAGCACTTCTAACCATTCCTAACTTTTGGGTATTCTATATAAACCTATTTCTAACCTTTGTGATTATTATTCCATCATTTTGATATTCATTTTACAAAGAATCAAAGCCACTCTATTCTCTCTCACTTTCTCAAGATCAAAGCTTTAACTTTTACATTCTTTGATCAAGAATCTTGAATCTCTCATGTTGATCTTTTCATAGCTTTTGAAAGAGATTCATAGGATTGTTATTTTTATTTTTCATTTGAGTTGTAATCTTTGCAAGAGGCAAGCTATCTACAAAAATTGGAAGTCTTGGTTGTGAATCAAGCAAAGTTATATTGGAAGCCTTGGTGTGACATTTCATCAAGCACATGGAAGCCTTGTTGTGTTAACAAGCAATTGGAAGTCTTTGAAGAATCTCAAAGCATTGGAAGTCTTGTTGTGGGGTATCGGCAAGCAAAAGAGAAGAGGTTAGATTAGATATCAATAGGGTTACAAGGCAAGGGTGTGGTATCTCTTGTAGGCTAGCAAGAAGGGAGTCTTGTGAGGCATTTACTTGTAATTTGAGAAACTCTAATTCCTCATAGTGAAGAATCTCTCTTGGTTGAAGAGGGGACTGGAGTAGCTTTCAAGTGGATGAAAGTGAACCAGGATAAATCACTGTGTCGTATCTCTAAACTCTCTACTCTTTACAATTCAAGTCTTTAATTGTGTTCTTGGTTGAAAACCTAGCAAAAGTGATTTTTCATAATTGATTGAATTGAATCTTAATTGTGCAAAATTGATTTGGGGAAAATCATTTTCATAACATAGGTAATCAATAAGAATATTGGTGTTAATCAATTCCGCTTTATCTCTGGTTATATGTGTTAATTGATTGATTTTCGTATTTGATTGAAAAGTGATTAATTCATTAACAGAGGCATTAATCGATTAGTTCATGTCATTAATCAATTAAGGCTAAAGAATTTCAAGAAAATCATTTGTTTTAATCGTTTTGATTTGTTTCTTGCGAAAATCTTTCAAGGTTTATCTAACACCTATTCAACCCCCCCTTCTAGGTGTTCTCCTAGTGTCTCCTAGTTGTTTCACCCACCGATTGTAGGTTCCAACAGAATGGAAGATGAAACTTTAACAACAAGAAAATTGTGGATCCTATCCGAGTAACAAGGTGGAAAGCAGAACGGTAACGAAGCGTAAGGAAGATTGTATTGATGTCGGACTCAATGTCCGATGATCAAACCATAACCCGTAGGGCTAATGAATACCTCACCCCAAACGTTCCGCATTAACTGTCTAAGAGGTTCTCGAAGAATGGAACGATAATTAAACTAAGAATCAATCAATACCTTCTCGGACCATCAGACAATTGGGAAATAAGTTTAGACCCTGACCTCGACTCTTAAGTGAAATCGACCCGTAGGAACCCCTATACCAAATTGAAATCGTTAAACGAACGGAAGGGAAATACCACCGGAGTAGAATTCAGATATAGCTAAGGTGGATTCGAAGGGCGACCTCACTAGACTCACTTGAAGGAGTAAGAAACAAACAGAGAAAGAGTGAAGTCGCGAAGTGGAGTCTCACTTAAGAGGTTATGTTGGAGCACCGCAAATGATTGTCTCAGTCTCTTAAAGACTCTGTGTATTACGCGAATTCCTGAGTGACTGAGATAAACCATACATGGGGCGAGTGATTATACCGCAGAACCCTTAATTTAGAAATTCCTCAAAGGGAAGATTGGAACCGAAGAAATTAAAATGACGTGTTCGGAAGCTATGTCAAGGGATACTCCTTCCAGATAAGGAACTGAACGGAATTTCGGGGACGAAATTCTAAATAAGTGGGGGAGAAATGTAACATCCCGAATTTAATTCTAATAATAATTAGAATAATAGTAAGATTTGGAAGTAAGGACTATCCTAAAAGGGATATAAAATGATGGAATAGGATTTCTTTGAGTGCCATAAAGGAATCAAGGAGCATTGGCATCGAAAAGCGAATTCAAAGAAGACCAAACGAGGGTTAAAAGCAGTGTTTTCGGTGTTTTAAATTCGCTAACTTGGGAAATTAAAAATAAAAGATTTAAGGCTCAAAACACAATTCCCACCGTTGGATATGAAGGTATGATTTTTAGGAAGTTGCTCGTCAAATTTGAGCAAGATCCGACGGTGAACGAAGAAGTTATGGCTATTTGAAGTTGGGAGAAAATAGCTGAAAAATAGAAAAATGAAGTAGCAGTATCTGTGATTTTCGCTTAAGCTAAATTAATCCAGTGACAACACGAATTGGGTTCGCTTAAGCGACCAATAAGCGAAATTACTTCGATCTGCAACATTAAAAACGCGTTTTGGGGCTGAAAACCCCCATTCCAACCCCACTTTCTCTCTCCCTCCGACCTCCCTCCCTCCTCCACCTTCCACCGGACCACCGCCGCCCCTCAACCACCAAAAACCGCCTCCCAACCACCACCCATCATCACCTTCCTTCTCCATCTCTCCCTCTCTTCCCTCACTTCCCATTGCGCTCTCTCTCTCTCCACCACCACCAACCACTACCGCCGCCGCCCATAGCCTCCACCGCCACCACCGCCACGGTCACCACCTTCACAAACCCCATCCCTCTCTCTCCCTTGACCCTTGCTCTCTTTCCCTCTCCTCTCTCTTTTGTCTCTCTCTCCTCCCTCTTTCCGATCGGAGCCGCCACCGTGGCCGCCGATCGAACCACCACGGGCCACAACCCCCATAGCTCTTCCTCATTCATTGCTCTCACACCCACGAGCCTTCTTTCCCTCCACGGATCTCACCGGCGCCGTTATCGATCCGTGATCGTGTCGGGCTCGTGTCGGGAACCTCGAAGCTCACAGCTCTTGCCTCGGTCCAGTCACGATCGTTCCCGCCAACAAGGAGCAACATCGACGCCGTCATCGTCGCCGAGCTAAAATCCAGGTTTTATTTAAAAAGCCCGAGGTAAGAGGGTTCGCGTTACCTTTACTTAAGAAGTAAATTCTAGGATGCTATAGTGGTAGCTAAGAATAGGGTAATTAAAAGTATGTTAATGAACCTTAGGGTACCCCCGTTGATACAGATAAAATAAATAAAATTGTGACGAGAAACCACACCCAAGGGAATAGAATGTATGCGCGTAGAATAAAGTTTGGAATGAGTGAGTGTATTTAGAATACTAAAAGAGTTATAGAGAATGAAAATGTAGAAAAGTATAAAATAAAACGAAGGAGAATTGTTAGAGAGAACCAACAAAACGTCAGAGTAAAAGGATATAGGGTAATTGTGATAGGCGGGGAGAGAAAGGTTATCAAAATTAAATGTAAGGTAAAAGAGGGGTTAAAACACAAGAACCATAAGGATGTGCAGAGGGAACTTAGTTAAGAGTTGTCGGGTAATAATGGAATAGGAATAAAATACTAAACTAAATTTTAAATATAAGTAGTTAATAAGTAAGGAATTTAATGAAAAGATAACGGTGCAAGAAGATGGAGTGTAATAGCGATAGATAAATGGAGTAGAAAACTATCATAGGGAAAATAAGTGAATAAGTAAATAATAGTGTGTGAGAGAGGAATCATGGAATAAATTAAGGAACTGCAAACGGGAATTTAAAATATAATGACTATACTAAGTTAATTAGAGTTAGATAGATATTAGGATAATAAATGGTAGAAAAAGGAAAATAAAGAGAAATACTAAAATAGAGGTAAAATAAACATTAGGATGATAAGCCATAAAGTAAAGTTGAATAAGAGCGAGAGTAATTAGTAAAAAGAAAGAGATTAAAGTAGAAAACGTAGGAAAATGTGATAAGTCATAAACGAAAATAAAGAGTAAAAGATTGAGATAAGCATAAAAGAGTTACTTAAATTATAATAAGAGAAAAGATAAATAATTAAGAAAGAAAAGAGAACGGTTGATGGTCTGTTGGACTCAGTCGTATTAAAAGAAGAAAATGGTATCGATGGCAGGCGAGCGGAAGTCACTGTCATCACTAAAAGAAATAAAAGGAAAGAATTGACTCGATAGCAGGCGGACGAAAGTCCCTGTTATCACCAAAAGAAAGAAAAGGAAAGAATGAATTCGATGACAGGCGGACGGAAGTCCCTATTATCACTAAAAGAAAAGAATGAATTCGATGACAGGCGGATGGAAGTCCCTGTTATCACTAAAAGAAGTAAAGGAAAAGAATGAATTCGATGACAGGCGGACGGAAGTCCCTGTTATCACTAAAAGAAATAAAAGAAAGGAATGTTTTCGATGACAGACGGGCGGTAGCCACTGTCACCAATAATGAGATAAAGGAATAATAAAGATAAACGGCTGATGGTCTGTTGGACTCAATCATAAGGAAAAAGGAAAAGATAAAGAAGAGGAAAAAGTAAAAGAAAAGGAAGAGAAGAAGAAAAAGAAAAAGAAAAGAAAATGAATAATGAATAAGGGAACTCCTAGCGCTCAGTACCGTACGGCTGGCTGGGGCTGGACTACCTAACGAAAAATGGAAAAAGAATAAAGAATGGGAAAGAAAGAATGAAAAGAGAATCAATAATTAAAAGAATATGAGAATAAGTGAAGAACTAAAAGAGATTAATTATGTGAATAACTATGAATAAAATGTATTAATAATTATGTAGGCTTAGTTATTTGTTATGTCTTCTTTTAGGATTTATCTTTTTAAGTTATGTGTAATGCTACCCTTCTTGATATAATTTTACAGGTACGGAAGCAGAGCTTACATTATTGCGGGCCGAACTGGAAACTCTCCACTACGTGGAGTGAAATTGTGATACCCTGAGCGGATTTTATTTTAATTATATTAAAAACTGTTATTTTTGTAATTTAAGATGCGTAGTAATTGTATGCCCTGAATTTGTACTAATCGGGCGTTAGGATCTGAACTGAATTTAATATTGTTGTGTTTTATGTTTTTAAATAATTCTGGACTGACAGGTTTTAAGAAGAGAATTTTTGGGAAGTCCGAAAAACAGAGGAAACTCTGCCGGATTTTCGAAAAAAACCTTTTAAAAGAAATCAAATTCTAAAATGAATTTTCAAGCTCTGATTTTATTAAAATTTAAAATTAACTAATTAAAGTGAGGATGTTACAACCGTGACATGCATACAAGAAATCAAGGCTTTACACTCAAATTGAACATAGAATTTCAAGCTTCATGTTTTCTCAAAGATCAACCATAGATCAATACATGCAAAAGAAGATCAAAGCAAAAACATAAACTTAAATTCAAATCTTCAATTGAACCGTGAAGAATAAGCTAGAAATAACATAGAAGTAGCATGAAATCACTTAGATCAAATTAAAAGCATAAGACCTAAATTTTCTACTTATGGCCGAATCACTTAGTTCTTAATTTGAGGATTTAGGAGTTCATTTATTCTTAAAATCCAAGATCAAAACATAAAGAGAACATGCAAAGAAAGGTAAGGATCATAAAGTCACCAAAATCAACATGCATGAGGAAATCATTACAAGATATGAACTCAAACACAACTTCAAGTAAAAACCGTGATAAAGAACAACAACAAGTAAGAGATCGAAGTTTTCCAACATCAATATTCATGATTGAGACATAAAAATAACATGCAAGACGATTAAATCTCAAGGTCACTCAAAATGGTTACATGCATCACAAAATTAAACAAAGTCCTTTACAACATAAAAAATCACTCAATCAAAACTCTCTCTACCTTAATTCCTAACTTAAATCCTCAAGTCTTTTCTTCTTCTCCTCTTGGGTTTGCCTCGGCCTCACTTCTTCTAGGGTTGAGGGGTGGTTTTGTCCTTGATCTTTGATGAGGGATGTGGGTGGAAGAAAGAAATCAAAGATGTTTGGGGGAAGGACTTTGGGTTTTTTTACTCTTCTTTCTCTCTTCTCCTCCCTCACGGTCTCATTCTCTTCTCTCTATGTGTCTTGAGAGCTTGATGGTGCTCTTGAGAGTAAGTGTGTCTATGTTTGTGTGGGAAGGAAATGAAAGAAAGGAGATATGAACCAAAGCCAACACATATGGCTTGAAGGACAAGGGCAAGGAATGGATAATTTCCTTTTTTAGCCTTGGTTCAATGTGTGGAGTCAAGGACAATTTGGTCCAACTCAATTGTTGCATGGGAGAGGTCACTTCGTGGGAGACAAGGGTGGAGAAAAGTCCTCCTAGGTATCATGAGTCACACCTCCTAATCTCTCCCTATTTTTTATATTAAAATTTCACTTTCTTAATTCTTAAGAAAATCACTCCTTCTTGGTTCTTCTATCCCTCACTTGGCCGAACCACACACATGCACACATTCATATTCAATTTATTTCCATGTTCAACACATAGCATGAATCCATGGAATAAGGCATACACTCAACATACATAATCATACATACAATCAATACTTTTAAGACATCATGTCCTCATGGCATCCGCATATATATACATATATCATGCATTCATGCATCACACATCACTCACGTATATTTATTCACATGCACTTACACATACATTATATTCTTTTTCATAATTAAATACTCACATAATCCTAAGCATACCAAAACCGTATACACACATACACACCTAGGAATTGATTCTTGTTCATCATGTAGTGACTCACACAAATATCACAAATACTTTTACAAAAATATCAAGCATATAGATTTTAAGGACAAACCCAATTTCTAGATATGGAATATTACTTTGGGAAGTCATTTCTTAAAAATCATTTATTATCTTAAAAACGTGAATTTAAGAAAGTCATCTAAGAAAATACTCTTTCGAAATACTTTTCTCAAACATAAATTTCTTTAGTGTTTTAAATTAATACGAGGAATTTGCGGGGTGTTACAAATACACTTATATATATGCTTTATTATTGTTATTAAATGTCTTTTTTGATTTATGTTCAAATAACTTACCTCTTAAGTTGTCATTTTAGGTACACTGTCGGAAAGCATCATGTGTCTCAGGCCGAGAAAAGGTATGCTCTCAACGATAGAGAGTGTACTAGTCGAATGTGACTTTAAAGTCACAATGAAATTGCGACCACTTCTAGGGCACTATTTTTTAAATAGTTTATAATATAAATAATTATAAATTATTAAAGTTTTTACACTGTCAGTATATCATCCACCGTTCATTTGCATTACTTTTATTTAGAAGTCAATAACCATACATCCTTGGATGGTGAATGATGGGCTGACAGTGTAAAAAACCTTTACACTGTCAGTGTACAAACTATTTTCTCTTTAATTAAATACAAGTCAAAGTTTTAATCCTAAAGTTTGTGGAGAATCAATGTATTAAGTGTATATGTACCGTATTATTGTGTTTACAAAGTTAATGGTAGAATGATAATAGCTTTGAAGGATATCTATATATCCTCCCTTTCGATGATAGATATTTCTATATGTTTATATGAATTGATCTAGATCTGACAAGTGAAAAATTTATTTTTGGGAAAAGTTCATATTTTAAACGGAACTCCGTCAAATTTTTTCTAAAAATTTTATGATTTAAATATAGTAAATGGAAAATAAAAGGTAGGATGTTACAGATGGTGCATCATAACCCGTGCTCACTTCCGCATACAACCAAGATCTTTGTGATCTGAATCGTTAGATTCATCAATTGTAACAAATCCAACGGTTTCGATTACTGAAGGTGCACTTTACCTGTAAACTCCACTACACCGAAAAAACGTTCTTCTCAATCTCAGTCGTCCGTTCAAAATTCTAGATAGAATCTAGACCGTTGGATTGGCACGTGAATCACACTTTCCAAAGGTCAACCAGCCCCCTCTTCTACTGCAAGTCGCCCTTCTCGTCCAACCGGAGGCCGCCACATGGCCTCCTTGTCCCCCACTAATCTCTGGCCTCTGCCACTGTTGACCGTACTAATTCGGTCTAAACCTGTCTGGTTTAAGTATATTTCTGGATCAAACCCTTTTTTTTCTGTGCTTTTATTTATTTATTTATTTATTACTTATAATTATTAAAAAGTATATAATATTATATAAATAAAAATAAAAATGATAAAAATAATAAATAGTTTTCTTTAATTTTTTTAATTTTTAATTTTTATTTTATTTATTTTTTGTGTGGAGATGTTTAATTATCATGCTTGAGACCCTTTTTATTTTTTATACCTCTTGCTATTTAAAATCCAAATAAATTAATTCTTTAAATTCCAATTATATTCTATAATCCATGCATCTTAGGGTTTTAGAATGTATTTTAAATTTAACTCTTAAATTTAAATAAAATTAAATTTGGATCTTAAGTATAATTATTAAATTTTGCTTGTTTTTGTAGTTTCTTTTTCAAATATAATTAAATTTCACTTTTATTTATTTAATGGTGTAATGAAAAATTTGAAAAAAAACTCTCATTAGTTTTTGTGGTTTTTATAAATATGTTTGTTTATTTTATTTACTAAAAATATTTATAAACACAAAAAGATTAAACATTCCTTTTCATGAATAAATTGTCATAAAAAATTAGAAAAAAGTTTGCAAAAGATGAATTTGATTTTTTAACCATAAAAAATATAAAAATAAAAACTCACTTTTAAAAAATTACATAAAGAATGTCAAGAATTTTAAAGGTAATTTTCAAAAATAATTTGTTGAAAGTGTTAAATAATAAATATTACTAACATTTTTTGGGGATATTTACTTTTTTTCTTTGCGAGATCTTTCGTACTCTCCTCTTTGCAGTTGAGAAAATATTTTCTTAAAAGAATTTTCCTTTTTAAAATATCAAGTAAAAGTATAAAAAATTTTGAACTCCAATTTTCTAAAACTATTTGACAAATGCTTCAAGCAATAAAAATTTTAAATTGCATTTTTGGGAAATCAATTTTTACTCCATTTTTGTGAGATCTTTTGTACTTCCCTCTTTGCGGTTAATAAAACAACATTTACATAAAAAATAATATATTAAATTATGAAAATGATTTTACTAATTACCTCTTGAAGAATACGTATTTTTGGCGAGTCAACTTTTCATTATTATGAGATTTGTTGTGCTCCCTCCTCACGTAAAAAAATTTCAAAAAATTAATTATTTAGAGAACTACGTAACCTTGATTCTTCATTTTGCGAGGATACGTAGGATCGGAGATAACCTCATCAGGCACAAAAATTATATAAAAAAAAAACATATTTTTAGGCTAATCAAATAATCAGGTCGATTAATTGAAGCCAATTGTTTCTGCCAGGAAAATTATATTTTTGCAATGAAACAATAGAATGCAAAAATACAACTTGGGTTCGTAAACTTTGTGAAGTAAATGGCCTCTTTTTGATTACTTTTGTGAATATTTGTACAAGGGAGGGATTTAATACAGAGAGGTGTGTTTAAACAAGAAAAGGGAACAAGAACAGGGGACGCTCTTTGCTTATCTCCCTCAACCTCTTTTTTCTTGGTTACTATTCTTTTCACTCTGTTGCCCTTGGTCCTTTCTTTCTTGCCTTAACCCCCTTTTTATACTTCATCCTTAGCTTAATCCCCAAGTTTTTCCATTCCTTAACCTCCTGGTTATTGCATTGCTCATGCATTGCCCTCTAGTCCGTATCATTATCTTCTCTTAAACAAAGAGATTAGCATCTTCCTTTATTTGGCATTAAGTGAAATGATGAAGCTTCCATATATGGTGACCTTGAATGACTGGCACGAGGCTCAATGTTGGGGGCCTCTGTTCTTTTGCTCTGAACCTTCATTGGAAAGGGGTGCTGGAGGTAGGGGATGCCCTTTGTTCCGGTTTGGTTGCAAGGGAAGGACTCCTTTCTGGTTTGGTTCCTCAAACCGCTATCCCTCTTGCCTTTTGGGGCCTGCTGCTGATTCTAGCCCTCTTACTCTTTAATGGGCCGAAGCCCAATGTGATATTTTTTGTCCAAAACAATAGCCCCCTTTTGTATTTGAAAGGACACCCTAGTGATTTCAAATACAAAACCTACTTCTAGTCATCACCCACGTCCTTTCAGATAACAGAACGTGGTCAGGGTTCGATAATCGTGCCTCCACTAACTTAAAACAGTTACTATCCATTATGCAACCTTACTCTCATTTCAAATTTCCTCCTCCCCTCATCCTTCGTGATTTTCCCCCTTATCTTTCTTGCAAAAATCCTTTTCTTTTTCCTGTTCCAACTTCTACTACCATGGTGAGATCTCACACTGCCTCTGGTTCTGATGAGGAATCTGGCTCCAATGTATATGAGGAAGAGTTGACCGTCGGGGACGGCGGCAGCCCCCAGCCCATTTCTTTTGCCTTCTTCGCTGAGCTTCCTCCTCCTCGCTCGGACCCAGTTGAACAGGGGTATCGGAGATGGATGGAGACTCCTCGCTTGGCTCCTCCTTTCCCGAGTCCGCCTAAGTCAGAGGGACTCCTTTCTGGTTCTCCTTCTGGGGCCACTGTGGTCCAAGATTCCAACGCTTATTTGAAGACTGAACCTTCTCTTCTTCCTGATAACTTGCTGCTTGGCCCTTCTCTTCTCCGATCCCGGCTGCTTCGTGCTGAATTTCCTTGGTCAGAACCGAACTTCCATACCAGGGTAACTGCAACTGGTGGTTGGCAAGACTGGGTCGATTCAGTATTCGAAACTGATCCTGACTTTGTTGCCGTTATGGAACGTACAAGCATCGTTGAAGCGATAAAGGCGTCCCCTGGCTTGGGAGGGAACAAAAGGGTTGCTGATTTGCATGTGCTGATACAGCGATGGTGTTCTGTTACTCACACTTTTATTACTTCTTGGGGTGAGTTCACCCCCACATTGGAAGATGTTGTTGTTCTCTTGAAATTTCCTTCCTTTGGTGACAATGATCTTTCCTTTTCTGACATTGAGGAGAGATTCTATGATACGGCCAAGGAGCTAAAAATGGCAATTATTGACAACGCCAAATATTCTCGTGGGCTTCTTCAGCAAAGGAGGGAATCAGGTGGTTCCAAAAAGGTCAGGGGTACTGGTAATCTCATCCCTCGAAATCAGAGAGTCAACAAGAAGGTGTCCCTAAAGCACACATTTGCCAATTGGATTCGCTACTTCTTTGGGGACACTCATGACGGTGAGTTCATAGCTGGCCCCGTGACTGATCAGCGTCTTCAACGTGTTGCTTTTGTTGCCTTTTGGTTGAGCAGATATGTCTTTCTCGGACCTCCCTGGGAGTCGGTAAGCCCTTCAGTCTTTATTTTTGCTGGCATGCTTGCTGATGGTATTAGGCTTCCTCTGTCTTCCTTGTACTTAGGTGGACTTTATGCTAGATTAGATCAGGTTGCTGAACAGATGAGTATTTCATTTGGCCGTTTCCCTATCAACTGCTATTTGGACTTGTCTTTCCTCCAATGTTTCCTCTTTGAACGTTTTCTCGGGTATGGCCCTGAAAAACCTGTTCCCCAAGATTCCACCACCGATGCTGAGAGTGCTAACCCCGTTGAACCCCGTTCTTGGTTCTGGTCTGTTGGGAGGCCGAGGCGTCCTTTAGTTCATGTTATTGATGATGAAAAGAGCTTCTGCTTCTGTCCTTTTATCTTGAGTTTTCCTGGTGAGCAGCTTCATGATTTGTATACTGGGGATAGGCGTAAATGCGCCTCTTGCAATGATGTTGAGAACGGAAAAGAGGGTGTCTCCAGCCTTTGGAACTTGATCCTATCCCCTCGATTTCTTCCTGGTTTTGTACCAACCGACAATAGGAGTGCCCATGGAGGCGCCCTTTGGCCCTTCACTTATAGGCCAGATCGAGTGGCACGCCAGTTTGGGTGGGATCAGCCCCCTTGTGTTCTTCACATTATGCCTTCTGATTTTGATGCGACCCTTGATGTTGTGATCTTTAAAAGCCAAACCGATCCTGCTGAACCATTGCATCATTACATTCCTAGGAATCATTCTGGTGGTGTGTTGCAAAGTTGGCTGAAACTCCATTGTGATATTCTCCAACACCTTCGTAGTTTTGAAGCAACTCCTAGCCGCATCACTTCTGCTCATGTGCCAGTTTCATTCATGGACCCCTATTATGTTACTTCTTTCAAGAGAGGTACGTTTCTCTAGCTATTATTTTATTTTTTTTTTCATCATAATTTTCTCGTTAAATACTTCTGTATCTTTTGACATATGGTTTCTTTTTTCTTTGCATGCCTCTTTCTTTCTTCCTCTTTCTTTTTCCTTTTAGGCCCAGTGGAAGCCACCCCATCATCTCGTAAACGCAAGACACCCATGGCTTCTCCTTCTGCTTCAGCATCTAAACAAGGTAAGAAGAAGGCCTCTTCCTCTGGTACTTTACCTCCTGACCCTAATCCGCCTGCAAAGAAGAGGGCGTCTAGCCTTCCTCCCAAAATCAAGAAGGGTGCTGCAACTTCTGCTTCCGTAGCCCCTTCTCGCCGTTCCTCTCAACTCCGTGCTCGTGCTGCTTCTCCCGCTTCACCTGCTCCCTCTGCCCCAGAATATGTTGATTTGGCTGACGAGGAAGGTGATGGTGGTGATGCTGTTGGAGAGTCCCTGGCCTCTTTTTACTCCAGTGATGATCTTTCTATGCAAAGTGCTGGGACTTCTCCTCCTAAAGATCATCCATCCCCGTCTCCTTGTGCCGATTCTCCAAATACAAGGAGTAGTGGTAAGGCCCCCAGGGGTGAGTGTCTGATGGTCCCTCCCATTTTCCTTTCAAAGAGCCATAGTCGTTGTTCCATCCCCGAACAGCTAGTCGCACCGTCTTCTTAGCCTTTTCTCTTTTTTTTTCACTCGCTCTTTTTTTTATTATCATATTTGTTGCTAACATGCATTTCATGTACTGGTGGCTTTGCCTTTGTATTTACAGTGGATGCTCCCAAGCTCAAGCGTTCTACTTCGGTTGACAAACCTAAGGCTGCTCGTGTTCCCACTCCATCCTCAAAGACTCAGAATAAGCGCACCGTCCCTCCTTCCGCTGACGCTGGCGATAACGTTCCTTTTGGCAATGTAACTGGTCCTCCTAGTGGTGATACAGGTTCTCCTTTGCGTATTGAACCCCTGGCCACCATTGCAGCTCCTGATCCCATGGACATAGACCAAGGAGTTTGTTTCGATGATACCCCTTTGACTTTTTCACCTACAACAGGCGCTTTCCCTTCAGAGGTTGATCCTGGTGCCGGTCTTACTGCTCATGAGGACACCGTTATCCCAGATCCCAGCGTCTCTGCTGACCCCACTCAACCAACTGATACTGCTAATGTGGCCTCTTCTGTTGGCCTTGATGATCCACTGAAGGTTCCTGATGAACCAATTCATGTTACTGTTCCCGAGGTGCAAGATGCTCCTTTGACTGATGCCACCGTGGCTCCTCCTACTGCTCATGTTCCTCCTGCTCACATCCCCTCTTCTGATCATGCTCCTTCAGGTGTGCCTTTTCCATCCTTTACTTGCTGCCATAATCATCCCATTGTCTTATATATTTTTGCCATTGACACTTCCTTTCTTTTTGATGTTTCCAGTTCTGCGCTTTTTGGACCCTATTAGTAATGAAGACATGACTTTGCTGCATTCCTTCTTCCATGCCCATCCTGATCTGATTCTTCCAAATAAGGACCTTCCCCATGTTTTCAAAGAAATTGGCTTGCATACCATGCTGCATGTTTTGAAATTCTCTGCTGAGCATGATGTTGATGCACTCTCTTGGGAGTAGAAGGCCCCTTTGTTAGACTATCTTCATGCACTTTGCCTCCATCAGTATTCCTGTCCTTGGCTTGAGGGCGTGATTGGGCAAATGGAGAGGCAGCGCCCATCCTTTGACTTTGACAACTTGGCTGACCAAGAGAAGGAGATTTCTGTTCGTCGTGCTTCCTTGCTGAATACTCTTAAGAATTTGGCCGCAAGTGTGGCAAAAGCGACCGCTGATTTAACTAGTTTGGAAGTGGAGTCTGCTCTGATTTTGGCCCAACGCCAAGCTTACGATGAGACTTGCAAGTCTTCATGCTTGAATGCTTTCTTCCGTACTTAGTTCTCTATTCTGGATTGTGGTTCTGTTTGATAACTATTTGGTTTGGCACTTGTAGGACATTGCTATACTTTGGTTTTATGTTTTGGTATCTAGGGAGATATGACATTTGGCAGCTAGGATGATGATACTTTGACATTGGGATTGCACTGTTTGTGTTTGGTAATTAGGATGGTGATAGTACCTTTTGTGTTTGGTAATTAGGATGGTGATAGTACCTTTTGTGTTTGGTAATTAGGATGGTGCTGTACTTTGGCAATCGGTGGCTCTTCATGTGGTAACTTGATTTGATAATCCTGTATGGGAGCCTTATCTTGCATATCTTACATTTGCGTTTCTTCTATTTTGCGCCTTTCTCCAAACAGAATACCTGCTTTTGCATTTTCCTTTGAATAGAATCTCCTCTTAAAGGCTTCAAGCATCACTGCTCTTATTATTTCTCAAAAAGCTTGAACAGGGCCAACTTTTCCTTCTTGATTACCTTTAGTTTCTTTTTCTTATTTTCTTCCTTTTCCTTCATGTATATACATTTGTGAACATAACAACTTCTGTTGTTGTTCTTTCTTTTTGTTGTGCCTTCACTGTCTTTGGAGGTCGGCATCCTGTTCAGGAATCTTCTCAAACCTTTATTACTGGGATCTCTGGAAAGAGTTTTCCTCTTCTTTGCGACTAGCGCCCTTTGTGAGAAATTTTCTAGTCTTTACAGCTAGCGCCCTTTGTGGGAACTTTTCTAGCTTTGCTTCTTGCGACTAGCGCCCTTTGTGGGAACTTTTCTAGTGTTTGTAGCTAGCGCCCTTTGTGGGAACTTTTCTAGTCTTTGTAGCTAGCGCCCTTTGTGGGAACTTTTCTAGCTTTGCTCTTGTGACTAGCACCCTTTGTGGGAACTTTTCTAGTCTTTGTAGCTAGCGCCCTTTGTGGGAACTTTTCTAGCTTTATTCTTCTTTTTTTTTTTGAAGTAAATGAAAAGAGTCAAAAGGGAGATTTATTTATGCCACTGATAATACATAGCAAGACTTTTCAAGCATAATATTTTTTGATATACTTGAAGTTGAGAGGACCTATCCTTTTTTGTGAGTCTAGCTCCAGGAGGAAGCAGTAGCCACTGGGGTGTGGTTCTTGCACTATGTACGGACCTTCCCAGTTAGGCGTCCACTTGCTAGTATGCATGTTTCTCATAACAGCGTCCGTTGCTTTCAAGACCAGCTCCCCTTCCACAAACATTCTAGGCCGTACCATCTTCTCATATGTCAACATGACTCTTCTTTGGTGTCGGATGAGCTCCTCTTGTGCTTTAGTTCTCAGGCCTTCCATTGCTTCTGCTCTTTCCAAGGCATCTTCTTCATTTTGCGCTATCATGCGGGCTGAAGGTATCATTACTTCTGCTGGCAAGGTAGCTTCCGCACCGTACACCAGAGAGAATGGGGATGCCTTGGTGGTTCCATGCCTTGTGACACGATAGGCCCATAGTGCCAGAGGCAGGTATTCACTCCATTCTTGTGGCACGTCCTCTACTGTTCTGGCCAGGATCCTGATCAGCGTCCTATTTGTGGATTCAGCCTGGGCATTTGATTGCGGATAGTATGGTGTTGACTTGTGATGCATAATGCCGTATTCTTCCAAGATTCCTTCCACCTTCTTGTTGATAAAATGAGTGCCATTGTCTGATACTATTTTCTTGGGCAATCCAAAACGGCAAATGATATTGTCTCTGATGAACTGTATAGTAGTATCTGCGTCCGCTTTCTTACTTGCCATTGCTTCCACCCATTTAGTTGAATGCTCAGTTGCTGCCAATATCCATCTCTTCCCCTTGGACGCTGGATCGATGGGACCAATGAAGTCCATGCACCAGGTATGGAAGGGATATGGCGAGCTTAGGCTTTTCATGTTGCCAGAGGGGGCATGCACCTTGTTGTCATGCTTTTGACACTGCTCACACTTCTTCACGAAATCCACAGCGTCCTCCCTGATTGTTGGCCAATAGTACCCGATCCTTAAGAGTTCCAAATGGAGGGCCCTTCCTCCTTGGTGTCTACCACAAGCGCCCCTGTGTACTTCTTCCATTGCCTTCTCTTGCTCTTCTTTTTCCAAGCACCTCATGACATCTCCAGCGAAACTTCTCTTAAAGAGCTCTCCTTCTTCACAAAAATAACGGTCAGCCTTTCTTTTTATTCTTTCTGCCTCGTCGTAGTCTTCTGGAAAAATCCCATATTCCAGGTATTCTTTGATGGGTCTGGTCCAGCTCTCACTGATAGTGTTAACCTCGTTCCCTTCCTCGCCATCTTGACACCTTGGGCAATTTCTCTGGAGGGATTCACACTGCGCTTTCATGGTGGGCCAAAACACTCCCATCCTCTGCATACGCCTGTACAATCTAGGACCTACTTTTCCGCAAATAATATCATGCATCTGTTCCATCCTCTTAAGCCCTTCCCTTTCTGTGACACTTCTCATAAGCACGTCGTCCCCACTTCTCTTGTATAGGTTCCCCTTGACAAGGCAGTAATCTCTAGAAGCTTTTGTTAGTACCCTGCTCTCAAGCTCTCTTTTGACTAGAGTTCTCCAATCATCCTTGGCCTCTTCTTTGGGCGTCTCCATCTGGAATTGAGGATGATGTACTTTCCTCAAGTGTATCAGATGTTCTTCTCTGTTCATCACGGTTTTGCTACCCAACGTGGCGAGAGCGTCTGCCTTCCTGTTCTCAGATCTGGGCATATGCTCTAGAGCGTCCATTCTGAATTTCTCCAGTAGTTGCAACACCCTTTCTCTGCAGAGGGCCAATGGAATTTCTTTTACCCCATATTCTCCTCTTATCTGCTTGATTACTAGGTTGGAGTCCCCTTTGATAATTATTCTTTTGATCCCCAACTCTTCCGCCATCTCCAATCCTAACAAGAGAGCTTCATACTCTACCTCATTATTTGTGCAAGGAAACTCGAGTTGGAATGCAAAAGATAACTCTTCTCCCCTTGTATTGGACAATGTCACCCCAGCCCCCCCTTTTGGACAAGAAGGGGACCCGTCAAACATGAGTGTCCACACCTCTTCGTCGTTTGCCAGGAAGACTTCTTCCATGGGCTCCTTCCCTTCATCAATACCACATATTATTACCAAATCAGCTAATGCTTGGCTCTTCAAAGCCGTGGGCGTTACCAAAGTGATGTCATAACTGGTTAGGGCGAAAGCCCATTTGCTGGTCCTTCCTGTGAGATCAGATCCCTGTAACAAGTGCTTGATCCCTTGTGATCTGGTCATCATGTGAACAGAGTGGGCCTGAAAGTAATGTCGGTATTTTTGGGACGCATACACCAAGGCCAAGCATTGTCTTTCTTGAAGAGAGTATATGGTTTCCGTGTCTTTGAGCATTCGACTCCAATAAGCGATAGGACGCTCCACGCCTTCTATTTCTTGTGCAAGGAGTCCACTGATGGCAGACGCTGTCGCGGCCAGATAAACTCTGATGGGTATGCCTTTGTGAGGAGGAATCATGACTGGTGGGGATATAAGCGCCATCTTGATCCTGTTGAACGCCTCCTGGTGCTTTTCTTCCCATTTAAACGTTCCCTTGCCTTTCAAAAGCTTCCACATTGGACCCAGTAATTCTCCTAAGGCAGGGATGAATCGCCTAATGTACCCCAACTTGCCCAACATTTGCTGAAGTTCTTTCTGACTTGTGGGCGCCTTCATATCCTGTATTGCTTGCACTTTTCCTTCCCCTGCTGAGATTCCCTCCTTATGCACCCTAAACCCAAGGAACTCTCCAGATGACACCCCAAACTTGCACTTTAGGGGATTCATTCTGAGATTATATTTTTTGCACCTTACAAAGACTGCCTCCAAATGCTCTAGTGGCTGCTCTTTCTTTTTGGACTTCACCACCAAGTCATCTACATAATCTTCCACGACCTCATGCATCATATCATGAAAGATTGTCGTCATTGCCCGTTGATAGGTAGCACCGGCGTTTTTGAGGCCGAATGGCATCACCGTGTAAAAGAAGTTCCCTACTGGTGTTCTAAAGGCGGTTTTTTCTTCATCTCCCGGCGCCATCCTGATTTGATTGTGTAACATCCTACTTTTTATACTTTTAGAAATTACTTTAATTTAATATTTATTTACGAAAATATTCGGGGTTTATAAAAATTTTGACAGAGTTTCCTTTAAAAATTGGTTTTTTCCCCGAATGAATTTAAACCTGTCAGTCCAGAACAGTTTGCAAATCGAGTGAAATAAAACTTTCAATTCAAAATAAAAATGTACATATAACTGTTCAATATACAAAACGCTTAAACAAAATAAAATCATTAAATTACAATTATATTTACAAAATCTACTTATTACAATATAAACCTATGAATGGTTGCTCAATCTCGTGACCCTTGGGTCACTTATACCAATATACTCTCTACTATGAGTATACCGTTCTCGGCCTTGATCCTTTCGTGCCTGTCTCCTTGGTGTACCTAATATGTCCACTGTAAGGGTGAGTACTTTGAAATCTAGATCAAAGAAAACGTTTAAAAACAGTAATAAATCATAAAGAGGTATATTCAAACACAAACAATAACAATTATACAATTCACCATTCAATTAACAAGTAAGGCACAATAACACTATTTAGTTTAAGAACTATAAATATAAGGGTATAATACTTTAATATAATACTATAATGCACAATCACATGGTTATGCCCTGCTAACGTCACACTTAGGTGATTTAATCCTTGAATCCGATATTAAACATTTCATTTCAATTTAAACACTTTAACACTTTGACCGAATTCAATGAATTAAAACACCTATAACAATTCATTCACACTTTCCCTTTCACTTTCACACTTTTCACTTTACTTTTAACACTTTTACACTTTTAACGATTGGGTACATTGTGCTTCACATTCTCCCCGAAGGAGGGTTCCTCACACAATGTACCTATACACTTTTAACACTTTAACTTTTAACACTTTTAACAATTGGGTACATTGTGCTTCACATTCTCCCCGAAGGAGGGTTCCTCACACAATGTACCTAAAATACTTTCCCTTTTCAATAACAATAATAACACAACCACCTCACAACCCCCCTCCACTCTGGGGAAAAACCGACCAGGAGTAAGCATTTCTCAACCTCTAGTTGGGTGCTTCACCTCCACTTAGGAAGGTCCCTCGCTCACCCGCTTGCACAACACTTCACCTCCACTTAGGAAGGTCCCTCACGCGATTTGGGTTGATTTGTCCAAATCGGGCTTTAGCAGAAATCACCCTCGACTGGCCCAAAGAAACCGAAGTAAATAGAATTATTATGGTTTGCATAGAACCAACCCCCAATACGGGAAGCAAACCCGTATCCTTTGCAGGATCAAAGTTCTCCATAATAATTCCTAACATTTACTCTTGTCCTCATCAATCGCAAAGCGACGTGTGTTTTTCCCCTACACCTAACGTCCACCTTTTCACCATGCATGATCCAATATCCTAAGTGTTTCTCAATTGAATTTAAGACTCTCTTTGTTCTTTAGAAAATGTCATTTAATTGGTTTAAATTCAATTGAGAAATACTTGGCCCTATTTGATGCATAACTATATGAATGTCATTTACAGTTTACTGATATACACTTTAATAATATTAATACAAACAATATCAATCAACAATCAGTCGACATACTCAGGTATGTCTCAGGGACTGTAATTTAAATCACCTTCCTAGGGTTCTTCACTTTCTACTTAACAATTTATAAAATCAATTAATATAAACATACATTAATAACATTTCACTAAAACTTAGGGTTCCTAACTATACTCTACCCTCCTACCCATTAACCTAACCAATCAATAATATACCCAATTATAACTCTATTACTATAATTAAACCCTTCCTCTAATACTAGACCAAAGTACACCCCTTACCTCTTGGAGGGAAGAGGAGAAAGAGAGAAGTTGAGGGAGCACCAACACCCACTCCAACCCAAGATCCTATGTGCTTTCTCTCTTGATTCCTATGGCTCCTCAAGCTCCTAGGATAGATTTGAGCCTCCAATGACCAATTGCACACTTTAGGGTTTAGGGTTTAATTTGGGGGTTTTGTGAGAAAGAGAGGGAAATTGAAATTGAGAGAGGGGAAATGCTTGGGAAGTAATGGGGAGTTGATTTGGGGTATCAATTTGTGGATTCATGGTGGTGGCTATGTGAAATCACAAGCCCTAGGGGAGGGGAAGAAGAGAGAATTCGTGTGGAAGGGAGAGGAGAGAGGAAATTTTGTGAAAAATGGCTCAAAAACGAATTTATAAGGCTGTTTCAGCGCCTGTTAATCGATTAACAGATGCTGTTAATCAATTAATTCTTGAGCAGCTTTCGGCCTTACTCGATTAACTCAAGTGTTAATCGATTAACCTGTTCAGCCCACTATTCCTTTGAACTTCAAAGTACCGTAACTTTTTCGTTAACCGTCGGATCTTGCTCAAATTTTGAGGCAAGCTTCCTAACACACTTATCTTAATATCCAACGGTGCAATTTGAGTTTAGAGCTATGGATCTTATATTCGTAATTTCCTAAAGTCCTATGCTCTTAATCCTTAAATAACATTTCTAAACCACAATCTTAACCTAACACATTCCTTTCTCTTCACTCTAAACCTATTCTAACTTACTTCTATTTCATATAAACCCACTCTAAGATAACTACTACACTCTAAGCACTTGGACACATACTAATTCGAATACCAACTATCGTTTCTAAACGAAATCGACACTTAAGAATACTAAGGCACTCATCGAAATCCTACTCACTAATACACCTAATCACTTAGCAAATTTGGGGATGTTACAATTCTCCCCCACTTATATGAATTTCGTCCCCGAAATTTGGCTCACTTCAAAGAAAGGAGAAGATATGGAGCTATATGGTCAGTTGAAGGAAGGTCTTAACCTAGTTCAGGATAGGCACAACTTTGGGGAATTCACTCCCCCACTTAGGATACAACTCCGGTTGGGTTTCTATTACTATATCTACTTGATTACTATCGAGACCTTTACCATAAAGTCCCACTTATTTCCTTAAGGTTCAAAACATGAAGTTCGAAGCCTAGGGGCAATACCTGACAATACAGACCTACTTAGTCCTATATCCAACACTACCTAACACTATTCAATAAAATCTAGACATTCAAACTTTCACAACACATACTCACACACGATACAGATAGAGACAATCAAAACACAAAACATTTATTATTTAAGAAAAGTCAATGTCACAAAATTATAATTCAAACATAAGTTAAAGGGGAAATCAAATACAAAACCAAAGCCTCAAGGTATTATGATACATAAAGATTTTCATTTTAAAAATCAAATACAATTTAAGTAAAAGAACATCATTTAGATTTTATTAAAGAGTGCATCCCTTAAAAGAAAAGCAGAGTATCAACTCAACACAAAGAAGTAAAACAAACCATAGAATAATTGAAAGCATATTTAAGGGATGTGGTAGAAAATGCACTTGAATTCCCACAGGGCTAGTTTTTATATATATATATAAAATAAAAGGAATTGGAATGTCCAAACATTCCGACTATCAAATATAAAAAGAACACCTTATGAAAGTTAAGTTTAGAAAGCAACTTAGATGCGGATAGGGTTAAAACATAAAGGTGATTATGAAAAATAGACACAGAGGTTAATAAAATAGATTGAAGGTATTACATAACTATATATATATATATTTCAATCGGATGTGTATATATAAAAATAAGTCGTCGTTTCCATTACAAGTTTGTCACTTGTAAGGTTTTCTCTAAAAAAGGTTACTTTGAAATATATATATATATATATATATATATATTAGGAAAAGTTGGAAATTAAGAATTATCATATGAAGAGGCACAAGGCAATTACTTTGAAAATAGTTAGTTAATAAAACTAGTATAGTACTCTTTTAAAGTTACTTTAAGTAGGAGGTAGAAAATAATCTTAATCAAAAATCGATTTAAAATAATACATATATATATATAGCACTTAAAAGAATTTGAAATTTGGGGATTACCCAAAATCATAAGAAAAGGTTCATGAAAACGTTTGGACTTAACACATAGTCCTAATAAGTTTAAGATAGTAAATACATATATATAAAATTCCAGCGTTCGAAAACATTTGAAAACCGCTTCCTATATGCACATCTATATGCCTACACAACTATGTCCGAACTCTAGGACTCACTAAGATCGAACCTAGCTTCTATCATTCAGTCTATGAAGGAAAGCTATTGAGGTTCTATACTCGATCTAAAAGAAATTTCCTACTATGCAAGACTTCGACTAGCACTACACTTACTATTTTTCCTAAGGGTTAAGGTGTCCTAATTGGTTCCTTAAGCTCGAAGATCAACAACTACAACTTAACCTTAAGCCCTAGATAAAACTCTCTTGTTGCTAACTAGGCTTTGGTGCTACGACTCTTATAATGGATGCTAAGACCGGGACTTTAACATTCACAAACTACATTCTATGGAAGAGTTAATAATAATAGTTTTGAAAATGGTTTGCACTTCCGGAATACAGTTTGTTCATTAAATACAGCAAATTTCCTTGGAGTTCTATGTGAACTTGAAGGAAGAAGGATTAACATCCATTACTCTAGTTTGGTTCTAAACTAGACTTTGGTTCTAGGGTAACTACATTACCTTTAACTTACCTCACTACCTTCGATTCACATTTTCCACTTCCACATTACAACAGAAACAATAAAGTACCAATTTCTGTGTAAATGGTTTGGTACTTGGTGATAAAAGAATTTTCAAGAATTTGCATTTTCTTTAAAATGAGTAAAAACACTCTATGCTTTTTGTAAATTCTTTTCATTTAAAACTTAAACGAAATCATTGTTTAGGGAAAGCATGTCAAGCACTTGCAAGTTTCAAATCATTTATATAGATTTTCAAAATCATTTTGCATTCATTTGGAATTGATTCTGAAGCTTAAGGATTCCTTTGACAAAGAAAGTAAGAATCCTCTATATTCATCAAACTCAATTAAAAGGAACAGACTTACGGTCAAAAGTTTAATGTCATTCACCTTTCCAAATTCTAGTGAATGCCTTTCCTTTTATTTTAGTTTGAAAGTTCAAATTGACTCATGTCGCCTTCATTGAATTCTTATCAATTGATAATTGGTGTAACTTAAAAGTAAATTACACTATCATGCAATTAGTTAGGAATTCTCATTGTGAATAAAATTTTCTTAAAAATCAGTGTTGCGACATTCAATCAATTATCATAGTTTGAATCAATTTCATACTTTGAAAAATATAAAAATATTAGTGTACTTGACATTTATTTCAAATTATAGTATTAATACTTTTTGGAAATAGAGTCTTAGAAAAATTTTGTTGCAAAAGCATTTTCATACTTAAAAAAAATAAGAGTACATTTATCACCAAAATATAATGTGGAAATGTAGAGGGCAATTAGGTTTTACTAAGATGACACTCAGTAATCACAGTTAAAGACAACTACAATGGGTTAACACCTATTCACTTCCGCTGCGCACTCTGATGAAGAATGCTCGAAGTGTAGAAACTAGACAACTTCTAGTACCGATCCTATACTTAGACTTAGAAAATAAATCCAACAATTATTTGATTAGATTCAAGGACTCAGCGATTTGATCTGTCAATGAATACAAAATGCGAGGGATCCGTCTCGATTCTATATTGCATTCGAGACAAAATTGTTTTCATGCTACTTGAGTTCCAATCAAATAAAGAATGACTCGTCTTCGATTCGAAGAAAGGCTTTGAAATTTTCTCTTAAAGCGAAAATCTCAATGTCTTGTCATATTTTGAAATAGGCATGATTAATTCAAAACTAAGAGTTAGTACTTCCCGTTGGGGTAGCGATTGCATGCTCTGTCCCGTTGGGAGTTTCTCTTTCTCTTAGTCTCTACTTTCCGTCCATTCCTAAATACAACAAAGTTATGCTTTGAAAAATTGAGTTAGCCCACTTTAAATTGAAGATACACTCCTATGATTACTAAACTACGACTCACCCTAATAAACTATACGCATTCCTGCTTACGATGCATGCATGCATGAAACACTAGAGTGCAGTACTTATTCAACTACCTATTAGTTACTCTCATGTGGAGTAACTCATTGGGAGTAGGAAAATCCATACTCCGGGCCGAGGATTGCAACCATTGCTCTGATACCATAATGTAACATCCTACTTTTTATACTTTTAGAAATTACTTTAATTTAATATTTATTTACGAAAATATTCGGGGTTTATAAAAATTTTGACAGAGTTTCCTTTAAAAATTGGTCTTTTCCCCGAAGGAATTTAAACCTGTCAGTCCAGAACAGTTTGCAAATCGAGTGAAATAAAACTTTCAATTCAAAATAAAAATGTACATATAACTGTTCAATATACAAAACGCTTAAACAAAATAAAATCATTAAATTACAATTATATTTACAAAATCTACTTATTACAATATAAACCTATGAATGGTTGCTCAATCTCGTGACCCTTGGGTCACTTATACCAATATACTCTCTACTATGAGTATACCGTTCTCGGCCTTGATCCTTTCGTGTCTGTCTCCTTGGTGTACCTAATATGTCCACTGTAAGGGTGAGTACTTTGAAAACTAGATCAAAGAAAACGTTTAAAAACAGTAATAAATCATAAAGAGGTATATTCAAACACAAACAATAACAATTATACAATTCACCATTCAATTAACAAGTAAGGCACAATAACACTATTTAGTTTAAGAACTATAAATATAAGGGTATAATACTTTAATATAATACTATAATGCACAATCACATGGTTATGCCCTGCTAAGGTCACACTTAGGTGATTTAATCCTTGAATCCGATATTAAACATTTCATTTCAATTTAAACACTTTAACACTTTGACCGAATTCAATGAATTAAAACACCTATAACAATTCATTCACACTTTCCCTTTCACTTTCACACTTTTCACTTTACTTTTAACACTTTTACACTTTTAACGATTGGGTACATTGTGCTTCACATTCTCCCCGAAGGAGGGTTCCTCACACAATGTACCTATACACTTTTAACACTTTAACTTTTAACACTTTTAACAATTGGGTACATTGTGCTTCACATTCTCCCCGAAGGAGGGTTCCTCACACAATGTACCTAAAATACTTTTCCTTTTCAATAACAATAATAACACAACCACCTCACAACCCCCCTCCACTCTAGGGAAAAACCGACCAGGAGTAAGCATTTCTCAACCTCTAGTTGGGTGCTTCACCTCCACTTAGGAAGGTCCCTCGCTCACCCGCTTGCACAACACTTCACCTCCACTTAGGAAGGTCCCTCATGCGATTTGGGTTGATTTGTCCAAATCGGGCTTTAGCAGAAATCACCCTCGACTGGCCCAAAGAAACCAAAGTAAATAGAATTATTATGGTTTGCATAGAACCAACCCCCAATACGGGAAGCAAACCCGTATCCTTTGCAGGATAAAAGTTCTCCATAATAATTCCTAACATTTACTCTTGTCCTCATCAATCGCAAAGCGACGTGTGTTTTTCCCCTACACCTAACGTCCACCTTTTCACCATGCATGATCCAATATCCTAAGTGTTTCTCAATTGAATTTAAGACTCTCTTTGTTCTTTAGAAAATGTCATTTAATTGGTTTAAATTCAATTGAGAAATACTTGGCCCTATTTGATGCATAACTATATGAATGTCATTTACAGTTTACTTATATACACTTTAATAATATTAATACAAACAATATCAATCAACAATCAGTCGACATACCCAGGTATGTCTCAGGGACTGTAATTTAAATCACCTTCCTAGGGTTCTTCACTTCCTACTTAACAATTTATAAAATCAATTAATATAAACATACATTAATAAAATTTCACTAAAACTTAGGGTTCCTAACTATACTCTACCCTCCTACCCATTAACCTAACCAATCAATAATATACCCAATTATAACTCTATTACTATAATTAAACCCTTCCTCTAATACTAGACCAAAGTACACCCCTCACCTCTTGGAGGGAAGAGGAGAAAGAGAGAAGTTGAGGGAGCACCAACACCCACTCCAATCCTAGATCCTATGTGCTTCATCTCTGGATTCCTATGGCTCCTCAAGCTCCTAGGATAGATTTGAGCCTCCAATGACCAATTGCACACTTTAGGGTTTAGGGTTTAATTTGGGGGTTTTGTGAGAAAGAGAGGGAAATTGAAATTGAGAGAGGGGAAATGCTTGGGAAGTAATGGGGAGTTGATTTGGGGTATCAATTTTTGGATTCATGGTGGTGGCTATGTGAAATCACAAGCCCTAGGGGAGGGGAAGAAGAGAGAATTTGTGTGGAAGGGAGAGGAGAGAGGAAATTTTGTGAAAAATGGCTCAAAAACGAATTTATAAGGCTGTTTCAGCGCCTGTTAATCGATTAACAGATGCTGTTAATCGATTAATTCTTGAGCAGCTTTCGGCCTTACTCGATTATTTCAAGTGTTAATCGATTAACCTGTTCAGCCCACTATTCCTTTGAACTTCAAAGTACCGTAACTTTTTCGTTAATCGTCGGATCTTGCTCAAATTTTGAGGCAAGCTTCCTAACACACTTATCTTAATATCCAACGGTGGAATTTGAGTTTAGAGCTATGGATCTCATATTCTTAATTTCCTAAAGTCCTATGCTCTTAATCCTTAAATAACATTTCTAAACCACAATCTTAACCTAACACATTCCTTTCTCTTCACTCTAAACCTATTCTAAATTACTTCTATTTCATATAAACCCACTCTAAGCTAACTACTACACTCTAAGCACTTGGACACATACTAATTCGAATACCAACTATCGTTTCTAAACGAAATCGACACTTAAGAATACTAAGGCACTCATCGAAATCCTACTCACTAATACACCTAATCACTTAGAAAATTTGGGGATGTTACAGATTGTACCCACTAAACCCATCCATAAAGGAGAACCGCTCATGCATTGCAGTGGCGTCCACCATGTTGTCTATGTTAGGTAGAGGGAAATCATCCTTGTGGCACGCCTTGTTTAGATCCCTGAAGTCCATGCAGCATCGTATCTGCCCATTCTTCTTTTTTACTGGGACAAAGTTGGCCAGCCACGTCGGATGCTGTATAGGCTTTATGAATTGGGCTTTGAGCAATTTTTCCACTTCCTTCTTGATGGCTTTCTCTATCTCTGGGTCGAACTTCCTGGCTGGCTGTTTGACTGGGGTTGCGGACGCCTTTACCGCCAAGTTGTGTGTCACTAATTTGGGGCTGAGGCCAGGCATCTCCTCGTAAGTCCATGCAAACACCTCTTTGTATTTTGTGAGCAGGGCTACCAAGTCTTCTCTCTCTTTATCAATCAGGGACGCCGATACATACAGCGGCTTGTGTTCTGTGCCTCCTATGTTGATTTCCTTCACTTCTTTTTTAGTTGGCTCTTCTTCTTGTGCTATCATAACTTCTTCCTTGGTCATTGCTTTCCCCTTTAGTGCTTGCAAAAGGGTGGGGCTAGCCAAGTCTTGGAGGCTCGGCTTGGCCGGCCCCGCGAATCCCTATAAGATGGCCCACCGTGTCCCTCCTTGAGGGAGGCGCTGCTTTTGAAGTTTGAATTTTGTCTTTACTGCTGTGCCCAGGTCTGAAGCGTCTTCTCCTGGGAGGCGGAGCCTTTTGAAGACGGACTCCCTTGTAGGCGCTACTTTCTCCTTTCCCTTAAGACTGATAGGTGCCTCCCTTTCAATCCTGCCTGTCCCTGGTGGAGCCAACTCATCAAAAACTGAGGCGTCTATTAGATGCATCTCGGATGTTTCGAAGGGTGCTTTGGTGGCTGGAATCTCAATATCACGTCCCTTGTAGGCGGACTTGACGCACTGATGCAATGTGGAGGGAACGCATTGGTGTAGATGAATCCAAGGGCGTCCCAGGAGGATATGGTATCTTGGGTTGCCATCAACAATGTGGAATGTGTTGAGCGTTTTTATGGGCCCTACTTCCAAGTTGATCACAACACATGCTCTTGTCTCCACTGTATCCCCATTGAAGGTGCTTAATACTGTCTCAGCCTTTTTCCACCTTGAACTGGGAATCCCTAATTTTGCGAAGATGTGAGTTGGGACGATGTTGATGCCTTAACCATTATCTACTAGAGCACGCCTTACTTTGACGCCTTCAATCACTGCTTCCACGAACAGCGGCCTATTATGACAGTATCCAGGGTATTGTAGCTGAGGTTCTCTAAACATGATGGCCGAAGCATGTGCTTTCGCTACCCTCGAGAGTGGGGCGTGCGCTGCGCTGGCATTTCCACCCCTCCTTACAATGACGTCTGCCAAAGCTTGTGCTGCCTCTGCCCTCACATTTGTATCGAGTCCTAGTTGGTCAAACAATGCTCTGAAGCCTCTGGTCTTTGTTAGGCCCCTCCTCAGCTCATTTTTTCAGCACCTCCTCTTCTTCTAGCTCTTCTAACAGGTTCCCTTCTCCTGATAGGATGACATTCACCTGGTGCCTTAGCAGAGGTTGTGTCCCCACACCTTCTTCCGTCCCCTGCTCTGGTAACAGTACTTTCCCTGCTGCAAGTTGTTTCTGAAATATCCCTCTAATCACATAACACTCCATGGTGCTGTGTCCCCTATGTCGGTGAAGTATGCAGAAAGCTGGATTGTCATATTCTTGCCGTGTCAGAGGACGCCTTTCGGTTCTCTCCTTCAACACGCCTTCTTTCAGCCATTCCTCCACCAGTTGATACGTGAGCTCCCTTGGGATAAGCAGTGCTGGTGGAGGATCTCGCTTTTAATAGTTCCATTGGGCGGTCTTGTAATTCCTTCCTTTCTTGTCATCTATTGCGTTGACATCGAAGGCGGCATGTTCCCTGGTCCTTTTCCCCTGTTTTCGCATTGCTTCCGTCACATCTAGTGCCCTGGCCAGCAATTCAGCAAAAGTGGTAATCTTACTCAAAGCAAAAGAATATTTGCGATCCGTCCTCCACACTCTTAATACATCCATACACTAAGTCTGCCTCGGGGAGCGTCTCCCTACAACTGAGCGCTTTGTCTCGGTACCTCTTTATGAATTGTACCAGCCCTTCTCCCATTCTTTGCCTGACTCTCCCCAGGTCCATCACATGAATGGCAGCTTCTTCTTCAAGGAACTTATTACAAAACTCCGTCGCCATTTGTTCCCAACTCCTAATGGACGCAGGACGTAATTTGGAATACCAAGTAAAAGCGCGCCCTGTGAGGGACTTTGAGAATTCCCTTACTCTTAAGCGTAAGTCCGAGCTGTGGATTCCCAAGTCATCCACATATGTCATCAAGTGCTCCCTTGCGCTCCCACTTCCATCGAACTTTCGGAATGTAGGTGTCGTGTACCCACGGGGGTAGCGGTACGTGACTATCTCTGCCATGAAAGGTGGGTCCAGATCAACTACTGGGGTGCCTCCTTCTCTGTGTGCCTGCAACATTCGTTTCAGTTCCGCTTGTGTCACCAAGGTGTCCTTCATGCCTTCCGTGTCATGGGTGTCCAGCTCCACTTGCGCCTTTTCCCAGGCGTCCTCTTCTTCCTTCCTAGCCTCCTCTTCCAGCCTAGCCTTGATTTTTGATGCTTCAGCCTCTTCTGTCGCTTTGGCGTTTTGACTCTTGTAGCTTGCTATCAGTTCCGCCAAGGCATTTTGATTAGCTATGATGTTATTGAGGACAGCAGCCTCCAGAGTCACCTGCACGCCTTTTCCTGGAGCATCCTTTTCTACGGTTTCTTCCCCCAGAATGTTCAAGGCTGGCTCGTCTTGGTCATTCTCGGGGCTGAAGATTAGCCTTCTCGCTGCTGTGCTGCGCAACACTTCATTGCCACCCCTTATGGTGACTCTTGCGCCATCATTTTCCTGGACTGTTCTCTGAGCGTCCTCCAGATCATCAAGCGTAGAGGCCATTACTTCCCCGGCAACGGCGCCAACTGTTTCTGCCAGGAAAATTATATTTTTGCAATGAAACAATAGAATGCAAAAATACAACTTGGGTTCGTAAACTTTGTGAAGTAAATGGCCTCTTTTTGATTACTTTTGTGAATATTTGTACAAGGGAGGGATTTAATACAGAGAGGTGTGTTTAAACAAGAAAAGGGAACAAGAACAGGGGACGCTCTTTGCTTATCTCCCTCAACCTCTTTTTTCTTGGAGTCATTGCATGTGTTCTTGGGGCCTGCTGCTGATTCTAGCCCTCTTACTCTTTAATGGGCCGAAGCCCAATGTGATATTTTTTGTCCAAAACACCAATCAAAAGCGTTACCATTTTCGAACGGGCAAATGGGCTATTAATATCTTCCCCAGTTTGTAACCGACTACCGAACCAAAAAGATTTGGAAGAGAGACCAAGGTTTATCATAAATGCACATTAAAAGGTTTTTTCTTATTTTGTCCGCAAATACAATATGTGATTGCAACTCCTCAATTAATTAATTCGCGGATTTAGATCCCAGGCACCCCCGAACGTCCCGGTCGCGACACATGTGTTGGATTGTTGTTCCTCTAGCCCTAGGCACCTTCACCATCAACAATTGAGCTTGTCGGTGAGTAATTTGAGCTCTTGATTTTATGTTTTTAGTTATGGTCATGTATAATAAAGGTGGTTTATTCCATCAGCTGAGTCAGGATATTTGGGGTGACGTGTATGCCATGTGTTAACTGTAACACCCCTAATTTTGTCCCTTGAATATTTATATTTATATAATAAAAGTTTATTTTCCAAATTATAAGGATTTTTTTAATTGATTAATTATATAAATAATGTGTATTTTGTAACATCCCGTTATTTCTAATACCTCTAGCAACATAAATAAATTATTTAATATGATGTTTTCAATATTTGAGTGTCGTAATAAAATTTTGATTTTATCATTTTAATTGAAATATGTTTTCTAGTCAAAATAAGTATAAATTTGTTATCATACGTTTTCCAAAAATAAAGTAGTACTTTTATTTAGTTTAATTAACATTTTGACAGGGAGCTCAAGTGGCAAGCTTTAGGGGCAATTTTATAAATAGTTTTTTCAGAAAAATATGTTTAACTTAATATTTTGAGCGTCCCTGTAAGTTTTCATAGTGTTCGGAAGCAGTTTTATTTTTAGCTTCCGGACTGATTTAATATATTAATGTTTTAAGTTATATATAATAATTTTCTATTTCAAAATTTTAAATATTATATATTATCAAGTCTAACATCAAAATTGAGAAAATATATTTACTTTTGAATTTCGATAATTTTTCATACGCAATAACTATCCGGAGCGACCGGTAACTTTATTATTTTTCAATCAGTTTTGAGTAATTCAAAATACAATATTGTTTTACCTAAACATATTTTATTTTTAGTATCATCCAACTTTTAGCTATAATCCAAAATACCTACGCACATTGACTCATAAATATACATAAATATATTGTTCTTAATATTCTACCCAGAACCCAACCCACCGCCCAATACTTAAAAAAGAAAATAAAAATGAAAAAGAAAGTTGTGGCTTAAAGCCACTAGTGAGAGAGAGAGAACGAAACAAAAGAAAAGAAAAAGAAAGAAGTAATAGAAAGAAGGAGCGACAGAGATGGAGGACGACAGAGCCAAAGCTTTTTCGTTTTTCTTAACTTCTCGGTCGGATTATTCAAGATCCGATCGTTCAATCTCAAATCCTTTTTTAGGTATATAACCTCCTCAACTCCCTCTAACCATCTACCTAATTTATTTGACGATCCGTCAATATTTTTATTATCCATATATTTTCAAATAAAGAGATATTTTGGAGAAAAGTTATATATCTTTATTGTATAATGATATATATTTATTGTTTTGACAAAAATGAGTTTATTTGATATATATTTTTAATGTTATAATTAGTTTTAACATATATCCCTATTTACATCCAGCATGTTATTATTAACCCTGACCCCGGAGCAAGTCGCAGATGTAAAAATGACTCTGTTACTATGGCTAGGATTTCCAAGGTAAGGGGGTCTCTTTTCCACACTTTGAGTTAGGGATAGTTATAATTTATAATAAGATTTGGGGTTAATGGTTGAATTGGGTTGTGGGTAACAAATTATAATTTGTTTAGAGTTTCATTAGGAATAAATAATATATTATGAGTAGATTTTATCTTATTTGAAAATATTTCTATTTAATTTCCTTTTGTATGATATTAAAGTAGGAAGTGAAGAACCCTAGGGAATTGATTTATATCAAAGTACTCTGAGACATACCTGCGTATGTCGACTAATTTGCTGGATATCTGTGAACTGTTGGTTGTTGTGGTTTGCTGAGAACTCATTATGTCAATTAAGGGTTAATGGTTATATTAGTGACAAAGTGCTAAGTGTGTTATATATATAGATTAATGATTAGAGAAATGGAAATAAAGGAATTTAATTAATTATGATGCTGTGTATAAGTGAATATTTATGAATATGTGTATGTTTGAATTTAAGTGTATATTGTGAAACTGTTTGTGATGATGATAGGTGATTTAATGGTGTTGTGATGGTAAAGTGATTGAATGAATAATTGATAATAGAAATAAATGATTGTGATTAATGTTGAAGTTGTGATTATGGACGTATGATAGTGCTTTTGGAATGGGTAGTGATGGATTGAGAAGAGAATTATGAATTAATGAATGAAATAAAAGTGATACTGCGAGGTCGACTGCGATAAGCCGCGAATCGACCAGACGCGATAAATAAACCTTAATGCGAGGTCGATTGCGATAAGCCGCGAATCGACCAGACACGATAAATAAAACTTAATGCGAGGTCGACTGCCATAAGCCGCGAATCGACCAGGCGCGATAATTGAAACTTAATGCGAGGCCGAATGTGTTAAGCGGCACATCGACCAGACGCGATAAAAGGCTAAGATTTATTAATGCGAGGTCAAATGTGTTAAGTCGCACATCGACCAGACGCGATAACAGGCTAATATTTATTAATGCGAGGTCGAATGTGTTAAGCCGCACATCGACCAGGCGCGATAACAGACTAATATTTATTAATGCGAGGTTGATGTGTTAAGCCGCACATCGACCAAGCGCGATAACAAGCTAATATTTATTAATGCGAGGTTGATGTGTAAGCCGCACATCGACCAGGCGCGATAAAAGGCTAATAGTTATAAATGCGAGATTGATTGTGTTAAGCCGCACATCAACCAGGCGCGATGAAAAGGCTATTACTTATTTAACTCTTACAACCGACTGCGATGTGACGCAAATCGGTTTGTAGGAGAAGTATACTTGTCACACCAAAGGAGATCAAGAGAAATAAGGAAAGTATATATTTAGAAAAAAAATGATATTGAGGAATTAGAATATATTGAAAGTTGATAACATAAGGATGTTACCTTGTTAAATAAATGTGATATATGTTGAAGGTCCAGTGCCTGGTTTGATTATTATTCTTGAGTTTTTATTATGAGCTATTTACTATCTTTTGATTCACTGTGTTGCGAAAAGATCTCACCCTTAGGGGTTATCATTTTAGGTAAATGCTAAAGGAGCTTCAGGATCAGAGTGTCGCAGCGGAAGAATGGAAAGAAGGAAATTGTATGCTGTGATAATCATATTGCGATTGGAATACCCAAAATCTTTTGTAAACATGTTTTATGAACAGAAAATTTCAAGTTCCTTGTTTTAATTGCAAACTTTTAAATTGTTATTTTTATATAAAACAATTGAGTGTTACATTTATGGTATCAGAGCAATTCCTTCCTTCCGACCTGAGGGGAAGTGGTCCCGAACTCGCTGCGAAGACTCTCATCTCAAGCTTCTTTTCCGGTGGTGAGACCCTTTTAAGTGGAAATTTTAATGTTAAGTAATTGATGAACATGTTTGGTACTAAATGCTAATTTGTGATTGAATAATGTGCCTTTTATGAGTGGAATGAGTTTATGTTTGCAAATGGGAATATTAATAATTGACAATTAAGAAAAATTGTGTATAGAAGTGAAAAGGAAAGTGAATTCCTTGGAACCTAAGCGGATCCCTTAGGGATTCAAGGAATCGCATATTGTAAGTGTTACCCAATTGCAAATAGGAAACCTAAAGCATGAAAATTGATTCTTGTTTAAGGATGCAAATTCTAAGTTTTGAGTTATTTAAAAATTAAAGTTTCTTACAAAGGAAATCTTACTAATTAAAAATGAGGTACAAAAACTTAAACGGGATGGCGAGGGCTATTACCACTGATTAAATGTAGTGTCGGAACTGGCCAATCCGATGTTGCATTTATCGGGAGGTGACGTCGTCGAAATCTTGGAATTTGTGCATCATTGTAAGTTAGTAATTGATCTCCTATGTATAAAACATTTGTGTAAGTTCTTTTATGTCTCATTGATTTGCTATGTGCATTGGTGTGTGATTTTAATGTATGTTTGTTGAGTAATTTGGTGTCAGAATAATTGAACAGGAATTAGAAATGGAACCGCATGGAATAAATAACTTATCAATCTTGAATACTAATCCAACCAAGTGACTAAAGTCACGTTGATTAGATTAGTATCTAAGAGAACGAAAAATAATGTTCATATAAAATTAATAAGCGGTTCCGTAGCTAAACTTGATTCAAGTGAATGTGGCATCAAGTGAAGTATAGGAATCGAGTACTGATCGATCGAATTTGAGCCGTTGAACTATACTAAATTGAATTGCAAGCATAAAAGTAATTTTTTGTTCAAGTTTGAGAAGCGGTTTGAATTCAATCAACAGGTTCTCGAAATATGTTGTTATGTGGAATAGTTTAGCGTTAATGTATGCGGAAGGAAATTGGAAGTGAAACCATGAAAATCGTGGTTGATTTCACCACTAATTTAATTCCGATAACTTTAATACTAAACGAAAGAGGAGTTGGAGCTTCTAACGATTGAACTTGAACCCGAGCTACAATAATAAAATTTTATAACGGAAAGAGGTAATTTAATCGAGGGGTTAAAATTCAATCTAGAGGTTCTCGCATCATTTTGGATTATATTGATGATAGTGCATTTTGCATATGTAAAAAGTCTATGTTCATGCGGAGATGAATCCAAACTTTTGAAAATGTTTTCAAAACGATTTTGGAAAGCTAAGTTTTTGGGTTTAGAATAATTGTTTTACTTGGAAGATTTGACATAGCTCCCTAAGGTGGAATCATTGTTTCATGTAACATTACAAGCCAAATGGAGCAAGTTAGTGTTTCAAACAAAGCGAATTTAACGTGCTCTGATTGGTTTGATAATTTTACACAACCTTGGGCTCTCCCTTTGAATTTTGAGGCCAATTGGAGTTTGTCTACTATTTTAAAGTAAATTTGACGTAGGTTCACCCCCGACAATTACAAATCTTTGACAAAGTGGTCGTAGGGTCAAAAATGAACCTAATGAACTCCGATTGACTTGAAAATTTACCATAATGTTCTATCATGTACAGGGACACTATTTTCAAATTTTTCAAAAACATTAGGGAATTGAATTGATAAAAATGCATTTTTGGTTGTAAGCCATGCAACCCCTTTTAAACCGATTTTCATGTGTGTGATGATTGTGCAAGTATGTGTGTGTAGAGGTAAGTGTTAGCCCTAAGTTAGACTAAGATTAGCTTAGGAGGAAGTAAGGGTGAGTCATGTTTATGTTTGAAGTGTGTGATGTCGTGAATGTTTGAACTCTGAATAATGTTTATATGATTTATGTTTGTTTGAATGGTGAATGTGGTTGGTTAGGGCCGAGGAATAGGATAAGTAGTAGGTTTGGAGCTAGATTGTAATCAACCTAAGCGGGAATTAATGCTTAGAGCATGATAGTAACCTTTACTGAACAAATTAAACCATAGCCGGTAATCTTCAATGAGGGCAAGAGTCTAGGGCGTACACATGCTGAGTGGTATGCCAATTTTAAGTGGGGGAGTAAAACCACAGTGAAGTAAGTTGCATAGCTTAGAAACCCTTTTTTCGGGATTGTTCTCCAATTAAGGATTTTGAACCGAATTTCGGGGACGAAATTCCAATAAGTGAGGGAGAATTGTAACATTCCGTTATTTCTAATATCTCTAGCAAAATAATTAAATGATTTAATATAATGTTTTCAATATTTTAACATTCCGTTATTTCTAATACCTCTAGCAAAATAATTAAATGATTTAATATAATGTTTTCAATATTTGAGTGTCGTAATAAAATTTTGATTTTATCATTTTAATTGAAATATGTTTTCTAGTCAAAATAAGTATAAATTTGTTATCATACGTTTTCAAAAAATAAAGTAGTACTTTTATTTAGTTTAATTAACATTTTGACGGGGAGCTCAAGTGGCAAGCCTTAGGGGCATTTTTATAAATAGTTTCTTCAGAAAAATATGTTTAACTTAATATTTTGAGCGTCCCTGTAAATTTTCATAGTGTTCGGAAGCTGTTTTATTTTTAGCTTCTATATTGATTTAATATATTACAGTTTTAAGTTATATATAATAATTTTATATTTCAAAATTTTAAATATTATATATTATCAAGTCTAACATCAAGATTGAGAAAATATATTTACTTTTGAATTTCGATAATTTTTCTTACGCAATAGCTATCCGGAGAGACCAGTAACTTTATTATTTTTCAATCAGTTTTGAGTAATTCAAAATACAATATTGTTTTACCTAAACGTATTTTATTTTTAGTATCATCCAACTTTTAGATATAATCCAAAATACCTACACACATTGACCCACAAATATACATAAATATATTGTTCTTAATATTCTACCCAGACCCCAACCCACCGCCCAATACTTAAAAAAAAAAAAAGAAAAATGAAAAAGAAAGTTGTGGCTTAAAGCCACGAACGAAACAAAAGAAAAGAAAAAGAAAGAAGTAATAGAAAGAAGGAGCGACAGAGATGGAGGACGACAGAGCCAAAGGTTTTTCGTTTTTCTTAACTTCCCGATCCGATTATTCAAGATTCAATCGTTCAATTTCAAATCCTTCTTAAGTATATAACCTCTTCAACTCCCTCTATCCATCTGCCTAATTTATTTGACGATCCGTCAATATTTTTATTATCCCTATATTTTCAAATAAAGAGATATTTTGGAGAAAAGTTATATATCTTTATTGTATAATGATATATATTTATTGTTTTGACAAAAATGAGTTTATTTGATATATATTTTTAATGTTATAATTAGTTTTAACATATATCCCTATTTACATCCAGCATGTTATTATTAACCCTGATCCCGGAGCAAGTCGCAGATGTAAAAATGACTCTGTTACTATGACTAGGATTTCCAAGGTAAGGGGGGTCTCTTTTCCACACTTTGAGTTAGAGAAAATTATACTTTATAATAAGATTTGGGGTTAATGGTTGAATTGAGTTGTGGGTAACAAATTAAGATTTGTTTAGAGTTTGATTAGGAGTAAATAATATATTATGAGTAGATTTTATCTTATTTGAAAATATTTCTATTTAATTTCCTTTTGTATGATATTAAAGTAGGAAGTGAAGAACCCTAGGGAGTTGATTTATATCAAAGTACTCTGAGACATACCTGCGTATGTCGACTAATTTGCTGCATATCTGTGAACTGTTGGTTGTTGTGGTTTGCTGAGAACTCATTATGTCAATTAAGGGTTATTGGTAATATTAGTGACAAAGTGCTAAGTGTGTTATATATATAGATTAATGATTAGAGAAATGGAAATAAAGGAATTTAATTAATCATGATGTTGTGTATAAGTGAATATTTATGAATATGTGTATGTTTGAATTTAAGTGTATATTATGAAACTGTTTGTGATGATGATAGGTGATTTAATGGTGCTGTGATGGTAAAGTGATTGAATGAATAATTGATAATAGAAATAAATGATTGTGATTAATGTTGAAGTTGTGATTATGGGCGTATGATAGTGCTTTTGGAATGGGTAGTGATGGATTGAGAAGAGAATTATGAATTAATGAATGAAAGAAAAGTGATACTGCGAGGTCAACTGCGATAAGCCGCGAATCGACCAGACGCGATAAATAAACCTTAATGCGAGGTCGACTGCGATAAGCCGCGAATCGACCAGACGCGATAAATAAAACTTAATGCGAGGTCGACTGCGATAAGCCGCGAATCAACCAGGCGCGATAATTGAAACTTAATGCGAGGTTGACTGCGATAAGTCGCGAATCGACCAGGCGCTATAATTGAAACTTAATGCGAGGCCGAATGTGTTAAGCCGCACATCGACCAGACGCGATAAAAGGCTAAGATTTATTAATGCGAGGTCGAATGTGTTAAGCCGCACATTGAACAGGCGTGATAACAGGCTAATTTTTATTAATGCGAGGTCAAATGCGTTAAGCCGCATATCGACCAGGCGCGATAACAGGCTAATATTTATTAATGCGAGGTTGATGTGTTAAGCCGCACATCGACCAAGCGTGATAACAGGCTAATATTTATTAATGCGAGGTTTATGTGTAAGCCGCACATCGACCAGGCGCGATAAAAGGCTAATAGTTATAAATGCGAGATTGATTGTGTTAAGCCGCACATCAACCAGGCGCGATAAAAAGGCTATTACTTATTTAACTCTTACAACCGACTGCGATGTGGCGCAAATCGGTTTGTAGGAGAAGTATACTTGTCACACCAAAGGAGATCAAGAGAAATAAGGAAAGTATATATTTAGAAAAAAAAATGATATTGAGGAATGAGAATATATTGAAAGTTGATAACATAAGAATGTTACCTTGTTAAATAAAATGTGATATATGTTGAAGGTCCAGTGCTTGGTTTGACTATTATTCTTGAGTTTTTTTTATGAGCTATTTACTATCTTTTGATTCACTGTGTTGCGAAAAGGTCTTACCCTTAGTGGTTATCATTTTAGGTAAATGCAAAAAGAGCTTGAGGATCAGAGTGTCGCAGCGGAAGAATGGAAAGAAGGAAATTGTATGCTGTGATAATCATATTGCGATTGGAATACCCAAAATATTTTGTAAACATGTTTTATGAACAGAAAATTTCAAGTTCCTTGTTTTAATTGCAAACTTTTAAATTGTTATTTTTATATAAAACAATCGGGTGTTACACGTTTAATTAATAAATATTTTTAAATTAGTAAATTATGTGAAAATATAATTTTTATAATTTAATCCTTCAAATAGGACCTAATAATAATATTAGAAAGGTTTTTGGAGGGAAAGGAATTAAAAACTGAATTTTTGAATTTTACACAGTATCTAACCGGTTAGATATGCCCTGTAACCGGTTAGACGATGAACCCATAATTAGGGTTAATGCGTTTTGATGAGTAATCACCCATTAATCTTCGTTAATCGCCATGAATACCTCTCATGCATAGTGGGAGACACGCGTCTCTCTGCATGTAACCATGGATTGTGTATAAATGGCCATGAACTTGGTGGAATTTGGCTGATTTCCTTCAAGTGTTGGTGTGATTCCCCTGTTCTGAAGCAGCAACTTCGTCCCTTTGATTCTCTCTGTGTGTGTAGAGTTAGGTCACAAATGATACACCATTGCAAAGCTTTATCTTTAAGCTTTGCAGTGATATATAGATTGTGAGTTGAGAGTGATAGAGCAAGGAGAAAGCAAGCTGTGAAGTGGAGGTGCTTTTCTGTCAAAAACCAGAATCAGATTCGTGAAGCTCACTTTGAAGTCTGATTTTGGTGAGTACATTCACTCTTTGAGTCCCATTTTTGTTTCTATAGTTCGTGCATGTTGCCTAGAACACAATCTAACCATTTTCCCCAATTTGTTTCTCCTTTTCATGTGTCAAAATCTCTGATTTCTGAACCCTACCAAAACTGTCCTGCATGAGAGCAGAGTTTGTGATTTTGGGGTTTCTCTATGTTGATCTTGATGTCCCTGTGTTGATACTCATCAAGCACGACTCTAAGGTAAGGGAGAAGCTAATTAATCACTAGAATGAGAATGATGAGTAGGAATTTAGTATGAGTCACCATGAGACTCATAAAGGGCATAGATTTTAAGGTCAAAGGCTTGGAGGCCAATTTAACTTGTTCCAGGACTTAGAGCAAGTTTTAGTTGATGAATTCAAGCTAAATATATGATGAATTGGTGTTAAATTTCAGTATATGTGAATTTGGTATGCTAAGTTGTCATTCATGCAATTTGATATGTGTATTTGAAATGCATGTGTGTTGGATGTAATCAAGTGTTGGAACATGTCTACCTTATGAAATTAAAGCTCTGTTTATAGTTGAAATGGATTGGAAATGAATAGAATTGAAAATGGCATGTAAAATCCCAAAATCAGTGTTCTGTTCTGCATGTTTTAACCGGTTAGGACTGTCGTGTAACCGGTTAGAACCTGACTGATATGAAAAATAAATTGTGCATTTTAATGAATCAATTTCCACCATTTTCAATTAATTCTTCCAATCTTATATTACTATAAATTACCCTGTTTATGAAAATAAAATTAAATGGAATTAAGGAAAGGATTAATGAGCTTTAAGACTTAGAGTCTTAATAATTTTTTAGAGTTGAAATTAAGCCATAAATTGTTGCTTCAAAATGGAAAATGTTCTCTGAGATAAACATGTTGATTTGAGGTATTTGAATTATCCATAACCTATTGTGGGTATTAGATTGGATTGGGAATTAAAAATGGCAACAAACATTAAAGGATTTCTGGTTTTGCTGCAGGTTCTAACCGGTTAGAGACTGACAGCAGTGAAAAAAATCAATTGAATTATAACTTGAACTTTCTTGTGCCATTTTAATTAACCTTGTTCAATTTAATACTAATATAATTACCTTATATACTAAAGTGTGAATTAGGGGATAATTCATAGAACCTCAAGTTCAGCTGTTTTACTAAGGAAGTATGGAACTTTTAATTATGTCTTATTCTTCATATTTTTAGATATGAGAATGGAATATTGATTAAATAGCCAACCAAAATTGAGAAAGCATTGTGTGCATTCATGCATGGTGAAAATGTGATGAAATGGGTTGACAAGGATCGTTTGTCATGTTCTGGGAACATGAGGAGGGTACTCTGGGAGTACCAAATTGATGTAACCTACTTGATGACACATTATGGGATTGTGGTCAGTGTCTGGGACATGGTTTCTTTGATGCGTACTGGGAACGTGATGCACACTCTGGGAGTGGTGCTTGTTTATATTCCAAGTATGGTTTGCCATACGTTCTGGGAACATATGTTAGTGTTCTGGGAACACATTGGTGTATTGGATGGACGTCCGAGATTGATTAGTATTGGAGGCCTCAGGATTGTGAGATAGAAAGCATGCATCATGCCACTAATATAAAATATTAACAATTTGTTAAACTGGGTGTGCTCATATGTATTTGCATATTTACTTGTGTTTGAATACTTGTTAATGTTAGAATTATTCTTGTTTGATTATGTGATTGTATTATGCTTACTCCCGTGCCCTGTGTAGGTGATGGCACACTTCTACCTAGCGTGCATCGAGATCCGTCCTATCCCTAGCGGATATGGACGTATGAGGAGCGTCGGGCTATTTTTGAGGGAGAGGTGGAGGTCACACTCTACCATCCCAACCCCTTAGCCCGAGTGCGACCTCGACGATTTCAGATTCCCATTATTTATACTATGCACGTACCACCTTTTTATTCTTACCATGGACCACCCCCTGCTCGACCTGTTCGTCGTTATCATACTTTTTGTTTTCGACCCTATACTCGCTCTCACCCCGTTGCTGCTAGAGTTGTTCGTGCTGGGACTCCTTCACCTGATTCTTCGGACCCTGAGAGGACTGTACCTGATGCAGATCTTGTACCCAGTGGTAGGGTACCTACTCCGTTGGATGAGGCAGAGGAGGATCCGGAGGAGGGTGAGAGTGACGAGGAGCCAGTCGAGCAAGAGGATATTACTGATAGGAGGATGGGTGGCCCTTAGGTATGGGCATAGTGTGAGTAGTGTGGGTCTGGGTCGTAGTAGCAGTTGTAGCAGATCATGGTGATGGTGGAGTGTTCTTGGAGGACTTGATGACCAGCTCTGGAGTGTCTTTATTTTGTTTATGTTTATATTGTATATATCTTTTGAGACACTTCAGGGTTTTGGTCTTTGCTTTCAGTTTATGTTTGTACTTGGCTTTTGGAACTTATATCGCTGGACTTTGGTATCAGTTTCTGTACTTTGGATATGATGGGTGTATGGTGGTACTTATGACATATATATATATATATATATATATATATATATATATATGTTTTATGTTTATAATGTCCAGTGATGATATTATTTTCTAAAGTTATACTCTTTCCGCGTACTATGATAAATAACAGATGAATTTGGTAATAGCAAGTGTTTTAAAAAGAAAAAGTATGATAATAATTCCAATGCCAAATTCAAAGTATTTTTGAAGGATATGTTTAGTTTGGAAATAAATATAAAGGAAAAATTTTATACCCTATTTTTCCAATAGTATCAAGTCCGTATTATATATAGTCAACTATATTTTCTTATAAAGTATTTTAATCTAAGAGCGTCACACCTTTGGTGGTATCAAAGCAATGGTCCAGTCCTCCTGGCCCTGTCTATGTGGCCTAGTATGTTGTTCAATAGAGATTGAACATAGTTAAGGGTGTTTAGTTGTTGTGTCTTCTTTAATAGACCTATCATGACCCGAAGTCCATAGTGCAGGTCTACTATGGCAACAAGAGGTAGTAATCATACAAACGCTATGTTAGATAGGATCACTGCTGTGTTAGAAGCTATACAACAACAACAGCAGCAACAACAACAACAATAAGCACAAAAGCCTCAACAATGCAATGTTGAAGTAATGGAAGCTAAGACCCTATCGGAATTTCGAAGCTGCAAACCTCCAAAGTTTGAGGTAGGATACAAACTGGAAGAGGCGAACAAGTGGATCTACGAGATCGACAAGATCTTCAGGACGTTGGGCTGCACGGATGCTCAGAGGGTGACGTATGTCGTCTATATGTTAGGAGGTGAAGCTGAAAACTGGTGGAACCTTACCGCTCAACTCCTAAACTATGAAGGAAGACCAATCAACTGGGGAGTGTTCACCGAGAAGTTTCTTGATAAGTACTTCCCAAAGGATTTGAGGAGGAAGAAAGAGGTGGAGTTCCTGCAATTGAAGCAAGGTGACATGAGCGTCGGTGAATATGCGGCTAAATTCGAAGAGCTGATGAAGTATTCCCCTTACTACCAGAACAATCCTGATGAGCGTAGTAAGTGCATTAAGTTTGAAGGTGGTCTAAGACTCGAGTTGAAGTCTGTGTTTAGCTACCAAAGGATCCAAAGTTTCCCTGCCCTCGTTGATATGTGTCGGATGTATGAAGACAACAAGAAGGCTGAGGAGCATAGTATTCAAATCAGTAGGAATCAACAAAATTATGGGTCTCAGAAGCGAAAAAGATTTGATCATCGAAGCAAAGGTCCATATACCAACCACAACGGAGCTAAAGGAAAAGCTGTAGCTGGTGGGAAGAGCAACACTCAGAATGATGTTCCTTTCTGTGCAAAGTGAAAGCATCATCATCGTGGACAGATCTGTTGGACTCAAGGTGGTTGTTTCAATTGTGGCAAGTCGGGTCATTATGCTCGTGACTGCAAGGAACCCGCAAAAGCTAATTATCAAGTATCTGTTAGCAAGTCCGTGAACCAAGGCAAAGTTTTTACCCTGAGTGGTGTTGGAGTCAACAAATCCGCTGATCTCGTGCAAGGTAAATTTTTGCTAAATAATCAACCTTGCATGTTTATGTTCGACTCTGGAGCTACTCATTCTTTCATTTCCTATGAATGTGTGAATCATTTGAACTTGGTTGTGTCCGATTCATCCCTATGTCTGAGAGTTGAATCTCCTACTGGTCTCCCTGTCTATGTTTCTAAAGTCTGTTTAGACTGTTTTGTTGAGGTATTTGACCGTGTCTCTAAAGTAGACCTGATTTGTTTTCCTCTGTCACAATTGGATGTGATCTTGGGGATGGGTTAGTTGAGTAGGAACCAAGTGACCATCGATTGTGATAGAAAGACAATCTTGTATAAGAATCCTAGACCGGAAGGATACATGTGTTTGTTCTCCGTAGTGGGAAAGGAAGAAGGAGAAGGAAAGCGTCTTGAAGAGATTCCTGTTGTGCAAGACTTTCCAGAAGTGTTCTCAGAAGAGATATCGGGTCTACCTCCGAAGAGAGAGATTGAGTTTGGAATGGATCTGGTTCCGGGAGCTGGTCCCATCTCTATTTCCCCTTATAGAATGGCACCGCCGGAAATGGCTGAGATGAAGAAGCAAATAGAAGAGTTGTTGGAAAAGCAGATGATAAGACCAAGTGTATCACCGTGGGGAGCCCCGTTGTTGTTTGTGAAAAAGAAAGATGGAAGTATGAGAATGTGCGTGGATTATAGGCAATTGAATAAGGTCACGATTAAGAATAAGTATCCTTTGCCAAGAATTGATGACCTTATGCACCAAGTTAGAGGAGCATCAGTATTTTCAAAGATCGACTTACGGTGTGGGTATCATCAGATCAGAATAAGGGAGGAGGATATTCCCAAGACCGCATTCCGATTTTGATATGGGCATTATGAGTATGGGGTGATGCCGTTTGGTTTGACAAATGCTCCTGCTATCTTTATGGACTACATGAACAGGATTTTCAGACCTTACTTGGACTCGTTTGTGGTGGTGTTTATAGATGACATTTTGATTTATTCCAAGAGTCCGGAGGAACATGCCGAGCATCTCAAGATTGTGTTGAACATCTTGAAGGAGAAGCAGTTGTATGCGAAGCTTGCTAAGTGTGACTTCTGGCTTGAGGAAGTGAACTTTTTGGGACATGTGATTTCTAAGAAAGGAATCGCAGTGGACCCTACCAAAGTGGATTCTGTATTGCAGTGGGGTCAACCTACGTCAGTCACTGAAGTGAGAAGTTTCTTAGGACTGGCTGGGTATTATAGGCGATTTATAGAAGGTTTCTCTAAAATCGCATTACCCTTGGCGAAGCTAACTCGAAAGGATCAACCGTTTGTATGGAATGAGAAGTGTGAACGGAATTTTCAGGAGTTAAAGAAAAGGTTAACATCATCTCCGGTGTTAATTTTTTGCTGACCCTGGTAAAATTTTCGAGGTGTATTGTGATGCATCGAAGCAAGGTTTGGGAAGTGTTTTAATGCAAGAGGGACAGGTGGTTGCATATTGTAACACCCATTTTTTTTTTATAAAATAGTAATTTAAAAGTTTATATTCCAAAGAAGGAACATTAAAATTTCTATTTATAAAAACAAGTTCACAAATAGTTTGGGCATTCCAATTATAATACAAGAAAATACAATATAGAGTTCCCTTCTTTCCATTCTTCCGCTGCGACACTCTGATCCTGAGCTCCTTAGCATTCACCTAAAATGATAACCACTAAGGGTGAGACCTTTTCGCATCACAGTGAATCAAAATATAGTATATAATTCATAACAAGAAATTCAAGTATAATAATCAAATCAGACCATGGACCAACAAATTCACCATAGTCTATTGCCAATTTTTCTCACACATATTCACTTCCAAATTCAATAAATTCACAATAATCACAACAACTTTATTTTATCAAACAACAATACTTGCATCAATCATTCGCATTACTCTCAAACTTGCATCTTTTTCATCTCTTTTCATTATATTAACTTTTCTTTCTCTTTTCATACTCTTTGAGTTTTGCAAATACTTTTAGAATTTATTACGTGGATTTCCATCATTGCGTACAGTCTCCGTCGGACAACGTCTTACAGCTGCACACAATGTGTGTCTTATGCGGTCTATGCGTACAGTCTCCTACGGACAACCTCTTACAAGACCTGGATTCCACAATCGGAAGGTGCATCCATCATTGCGTACAGTCTCCTTCGGAAAACGTCTTACAACAGCGCATCAAGTGCGTCTTACGCGATCAATGCGTACAGTCTCCTACGGACAACGTCTTACAAGATCTGGAGAGTACAATCCAATTATACCTTTATTAATATATGGTGTGTGTGTCCATCGTTGCGTACAGTCTCCTTCGGACAACGTCTTACAGCGGCGCATCAAGTGCGTCTTACGCGATCAATGCGTACAGTCTCCTTCGGACAACGTCTTACAAGATCTGGATCACACACTCTTTTTCCTTTAAATCTTTTAACATCTTGTTTCACTTATTTCATTTCTTTGTAATCACTTTCATTAATTATCACTTTCATCATCTCAATATACGTTTAGATTCCAAAAAGGCATTCATATCAATGTCAAGTATCATAATTATTGTTATTTTATAATTCTAGACTTCAACATAACCTGCATAAATATCCAACCACACAAATTAATTATCAATCGTCATTCTCATTTTCCTTTGATATTATTCTATTAAACCATCAATAATCAAAAGTCACCCACATAAACACTTATTTGACAATACAATTAATCACCATCAAATATCAACAATTAGTCGACATACTCAGATATGTCTCAGGGTGCTCAAAATAAATCGACTCCCTAGGGTTCTTCACTTCCTATTTTATAACATACAAAAAGATTAACATAAACATTTTCCATAATTTAACAAAATTAACCAAAAATATGTAACAATCACCCCAATCAACTCTAATCAACTACTTATTTACCACTCACAACCCAATCTAACTATTAAACTCAAATTCTATTATAAACTATAACTATCCCTAACTCAAAGTGTGGAAAAGAGACTCCCCTTACCTTGGAGATCCTAGCAATAACGACAGAGCCACGTTTACATCCGCAACTTGCTCCAAGGTCAAGGTCAAAAGGTCAAAAGCGTGTTGGATCTAAATAGGGACATATGATAAAACTAATTATAACATTAAAATATATATATCAAATAAATTCATTTTTTTCAAAATAATAAATATATATCATTAAACAATAAAAATATATCTCTTTTCCCTAAAACATATCTTTATTTGAAAATATAGGAATAATAAAAATATTGACGAATCGTCGAATAAATTAGGTTTTATGGATAGAGGAAGTTGAAGATGTTAATTACCAAAGGAGGATTTGAGATTGGACGGTTGGATCTTGAATTATTGGACCAAAAAGTTGAAAGGGAACGAATTTTGTTTGCCTCTGTCGCATACTCCCTTCTTTCTCTCTTCGATGTATACTTTCTTTCTTTCTACTGGTGAGTCTTTTCTTTTTATATTTTCTATACCGTGGTGGCCATTTTCCTAATATTTGGTTCAAGGCATTAGGTACAGGGCAGCATGAGTGTTTCCTTTGTTCTCTCTGGAATCTTCTCAGACTCTGTCTATATTTCTTTCTTGTTTCTTTCATTCATTTGCTTTCTCTTTCTTTTATTTTTATTTTCTTCTCTGCTGGGTGGCTTCACGGGATTTGGGGTGGCATTGGGTAGGTAAATAGTACTGGGTGGGCCGCTGGGAAGAGTAGTTGTTTTAGGAAAATAAATATATTTTATGTTTTGTCTTTATTTGTGGATCAATGTGTATAGATATTTTGAATTATAACTAAAAGTTGATGATACTAAAAATAAGATACGTTTAGGTAAAACAATATTGTATTTTGAATTACTCAAAACTGATTGGAAATAATAAAATTACTGGTCCCCCGGATAGCTATTTCGTAATAAAAAATTATCTAAAATTCAAAAATAAATATATTTTCTTAATCTTGATATTAAATTTGATAATATATAATATTTAAAATTTTGAAGTAGAAGATTATTATATATAACTGAAACTGATAATATTTAAATCAGTCCAGAAGCTAAAAATAAAACAGCCTCCGAACACTATGAAAATTTACAGGGACGTTCAAAATATTAAGTTAAACATATTTTTCTGAAGAAACTATTTATAAAAATGCCTATAAGGCTTGCCACTTGAGCTCCTTGTCAAAATGTTAATTAAACTAAATAAAAGTACTACTTTATTTTTGGTAAACGTATGATAACCAATTTATACTTATTTTGATTAGAAAACATATTTCAAATATAATAATGAAATCAGAATTTTATTCCGAGACTCAAATCTTGAAAACATCATATTAAATCATTTAATTATTTTGCTAGAGGTATTAGAAATAACGAGATGTTACAATTCTCCCCCACTTATTGGAATTTCGTCCCCGAAATTCCGCTCAGAATCCTTAATTGGAGAACCATCCCGGAAAAAGGGTTTCTAAGCTATGGAACTTACTTCACTTTGGTTCTACTCCTCCACTTGGAGTTGACATACCATTCAGCATAAGTACACCCCTAGACTCTTGCACTCATTGAAGAGTGCTGACTATGGTTTAATTTGCTTAGTTTCGAGGCTAAGATTCTTTCAGATTTCCTAAGGTCAGCTGGGTTCCCTCCGGAATGCTACATACTAATACGCTCTAAACACTTTTACCCTTAAGGGCTGATTATACTCTAACTCCAAAATCTAACACTTATCCTATTCCTAGGCCCTAATCAACCACATCCATCATTCACACAAGCATAAATTATAAAAACATCATTCGGAGTTCAAACATTCACAACAATAATTCCACAACATCACACTCTTAAAACATAATCATGACTCAACTATACTTCCTCCTAAGCTAGTCAAAGTCTACACTGCCCAACTTAGGGCTGAATCCTACCTCTACACACACATTTATAACAATCATCACACATTTGGAAATCGTTTTAAAAGGGGTTCGGGAAATAGGATTTGCATGGCTTGCAACCAAAAATGCATTTTCATCAATTCAATTCCTTAATGATTTTGAAAATCTTGAAAATAGTGTCCCTGTACATAATAGAACATCATGGTAAATTTTCAACTCAATCAGAGTTCATTAGGTTCATTCTTGACCCTATGACCACTTTATCAAAGATTTATAATGGTCGGGGGTGAACCTATGTCAAATTCACTGAAAATAGTAGACAACTCCAATTGGCCTCAAAATTTAAAGGGACGTCACTTATACTTAGCCCAAGGTTGTGTAAAATTGTCAAACCGATCCGAGTACATTAAATTTACTTTGTTTGAAACACTAGCTTGCTCCAATTGGCTTGAAATGTTACATGAAATGATGATTCAACCTTAGGGTGCTTATGCCAAAACTTTCAGATCAATAAGGTATTCCAAGCCCAAAAATTCAGTTTTCCTTTTAATATAAAAACCCTAATTTCCCGACAACCACCTAAACCCAAACACCAACATTTTAAAATCCTTGTTTTGAACAATCACTAGGTATGGGGATTTAGAATTTAGAAAGAAAGTCCCATACTAGTGAAACAATTAGAAAAGCGCTTAGGTATTGGTAAAAACAAAATTCTTTGGAAATCAGGTTCCTCTCTTGATGAGGAAACCATTAGTTTCAGTTGAAAACTTCGATTAAAAGTTTGAATCGCGCACCTCACCATAAAGAACTACCTCCATCTAGCCTCATAAGAACCTAGATGAGGAAGTACAACTTGTTCAAAATTGCCAGACTCAGAGAAAAAGGAATATGTTTTTAACTTAAAAAAAATGCAGTTTGGTAAATCGTCCAAAATTGAAACAACAACATTCCCTTTTTCTTCAAGTTTGAAATTTTGAAGTTCATTCCGAATTGATTTGGGTCACGCATGAAAGGTTCCTATTTAATCAACATGTGACTTGGTTGGAACAAATGAATTAATTCACTGCTCGATTACTTAGGAATACTTGTTTTCCTTACTATTTTATTAAAATTTTGTCGTGCGACTTCATGATCCATTTGGAATGATTGGCATTTGGTGGAATACTTTAAAATTCATTTTGAACACTCATAAGCATCAAACAAAAATTCATTTTTCATATATTGATATCAAGTACATTTATCAAACAATCATACACAACTAGGCGCCCTTATCAATTCTACCTGTCCTAGGGTTTAACAAACACTACCCTAATCACCAACTCCTAACAACTCACTACGAACTAACTAGAACTTCTTTTCCTATGCCAAGACAAAAACTCTTAGTTCAGAAAAATCAATTTGGAAATCGTTTTCGAAATTCAAATCCATTCAAACTTGAACATAAAATTTATACATATACACATATAGATATACACGTACACAAACATAATCAAATTTTATTTTTGAAAACAAGTTTCAAAAGCAATATCTTAGGTCACTACTCAATGAAAAATGGTTTGGGACTTTAAAGCATGGGGATGACAATTGAAAAGCTCTTAGTCCCAAAATCGTTTGAAAACATTTTCAAAAGTTGAAACTCATCCCCACATAAACGCGGACTTTTTATATATTCAAAAATACTACCATTAATCTAATCTGAATTCATACGAGGCCTCTAGATTGAATTTTAACCCCCTTCTCGATTAAATAAACCTCATTCCATTAAAAATTTTATTATTGTAGTTCGGGGTTTAAGTTCAATCATTAGAAGCTCCATACATATCTTTCGTTTAGTATTAAAGTCATTGGAATCAAATTAGTGGTGGAATCAACTACAAGTTCCACTTCTAATTTCCTTCCGCCTACTTTAACGCTAAACTGTTTCACATACAAACATATTTCGAGAACCTTTTGATTGAATTTAAACCGCTTCCCAAACTTGGATAAAAAGTTACTTTTATGCTTGCAATTCAAATTAGTATAGTTCAGCGGTTCAAATCCGATCGATCAGTACTCGTTTTCTTGTTTTCCCGATTGGTGTCACAGTTACTTGAATGGAGATTAGCTATGGAATTCAACCATTTATGTAATTTAAACATTGTTTTTGGTTCTCTTAAATACTAGTCTAATTGACGTAAATTTGATCACTCGATTGGATTAGTATTCAAGATTCAGAATTTGTTTATTCCATGCAGTCCCATTTCTAATCCCTGTTCAATTAATTCAACACCAATTTACTCAACAACATACATTAAAATCACACATAAATGCACATAACAAAGCAACAAGACATAAAGAACTAACACAAAAAGTTTTATACATGGGAAATCGGTTACTATTTCACGATGATGCACAAACTCCTAAATTTCGACGTCACCCCCGATAAATGCAACATCGGATTGGCCAATTCCAAAACTACATTCCATCAGTGGTAATCGCCCTTGCCATCTAGTTTAAGTTTATGTGCGTCATTTTGATTAGCAAGATTTCCTTTATAAGAAACTTCAATCTTTTTTATTAACTCAAAACTTAAAATTTTCATCCTCCAACAAAACTCAATTTGCACCATTTACGTTTCCTGTTTGCAAACGGATAACCACTTACAATATGTAATTCTTTGAATCCCTAAGGGATCCGCTTAGGTTCCAAAGAATTCACTGCATCCTTCCCATTTGCAAACATAAACCTATTCCATTCGTTTCATTTTCAGGTAAACACAAATACCAATTTAACATCACAACTATATATATATATACTTTCACATAAGCATTTATGACGCACTTAGGATCCACATTTCTATTTCACAATGGCACAAAACATTTTCAAAAATCGCTTAACATAGAAAATTTTCACTTATATCAGTCTCACCTCTTATCAGGAAGCTTGAGATGAGAGTGTTCGCAGCGAGTTAGGGACCACTTTCCCTCAGGTCGAAAGGAAGGAACTGCTCTGATACCATAAATGTAACACCCATTTTTTTTTTTATAAAATAGTAATTTAAAAGTTTATATTCCAAAGAAGGAACATTAAAATTTCTATTTATAAAAACAAGTTCACAAATAGTTTGGGAATTCCAATTATAATACAAGAAAATACAATATAGAGTTCCCTTCTTTCCATTCTTCCGCTGCGACACTCTGATCCTGAGCTCCTTAGCATTCACCTAAAATGATAACCACTAAGGGTGAGACCTTTTCGCATCACAGTGAATCAAAAGATAGTATATAATTCATAACAAGAAATTCAAGTATAATAATCAAATCAGACCATGGACCAACAAATTCACCATATTCTATTGCCAATTTTTCTCACACATATTCACTTCCAAATTCAATAAATTCACAATAATCACAACAACTTTATTTTATCAAACAACAATACTTGCATCAATCATTCGCATTACTCTCAAACTTGCATCTTTTTCATCTCTTTTCATTATATTAACTTTTCTTTCTCTTTTCATACTCTTTGAGTTTTGCAAATACTTTTAGAATTTATAACGTGGATTTCCATCATTGCGTACAGTCTCCTTCGGACAACGTCTTACAGCTGCACACAATGTGTGTCTTACGCGGTCTATGCGTACAGTCTCCTACGGACAACGTCTTACAAGACCTAGATTTCACAATCGGAAGGTGCATTCATCAGTGCGTACAATCTCCTTCAGACAACGTCTTACAGCAGCGCATCAAGTGTGTCTTACGCGATCAATGCGTACAGTCTCCTACGGACAACATCTTACAAGATCTGGAGAGGTACAATCCAATTATACCTTTATTAATATATGGTGTGTGTGTCCATCGTTGCGTACAGTCTCCTTCGGACAACGTCTTACAGCGGCGTATCAAGTGCGTCTTACGCGATCAATGCGTACAGTCTCCTTCGGACAACGTCTTACAAGATCTGGATCACACACTTCTTTTCCTTTAAATCTTTTAACATCTTGTTTCACTTATTTCATTTCTTTGTAATCACTTTCATTAATTATCACTTTCATCATCTCAATATACGTTTAGATTCCAAAAAGGCATTCATATCAATATCAAGTATCATAATTATTGTTATTTTATAATTCTAGACTTCAACATAACCTGCATAAATATCCAACCACACAAATTAATTATCAATCGTCATTCTCATTTTCCTTTGATATTATTCTATTAAACCATCAATAATCAAAAGTCACCCACATAAACACTTATTTGACAATACAATTAATCACCATCAAATATCAACAATTAGTCGACATACTCAGGTATGTCTCAGGGTGCTCAAAATAAATCGACTCCCTAGGGTTCTTCACTTCCTATTTTATAACATACAAAAAGATTAACATAAACATTTTCCATAATTTAACAAAATTAACCAAAAATATGTAACAATCACCCCAATCAACTCTAATCAACTACTTATTTACCACTCACAACCCAATCTAACTATTAAACTCAAATTCTATTATAAATTATAACTATCCCTAACTCAAAGTGTGGAAAAGAGACTCCCCTTACCTTGGAGATCCTAGCAATAACGACAGAGCCACGTTTACATCCGCAACTTGCTCCAGGGTCAAGGTCAAAAGGTCAAAAGCGTGTTGGATCTAAATAGGGACATATGATAAAACTAATTATAACATTAAAATATATATATCAAATAATTTCATTTTTGTCAAAATAATAAATATATATCATTAAACAATAAAAATATATCACTTTACCCTAAAACATATCTTTATTTGAAAATATAGGAATAATAAAAATATTGACGAATCGTCGAATAAATTAGGTACATGGATAGAGGAAGTTGAAGTTGTTATTTACCAAAGGAGGATTTGAGATTGGACGGTTGGATCTTGAGTTATTGGACCAAGAAGTTGAAAGGGAACGAAATTTGTTTGCCTCTGTCGCATACTCCCTTCTTTCTCTCTTCGATGTATACTTTCTTTCTTTCTACTGGTGAGTCTTTTCTTTATATCTTTTCTATACCGTGGTGGCCATTTTCCTAATATTTGGTTCAAGGCATTAGGTACAGGGCAGCATGAGTGTTTCCTTTGTTCACTCTGGAATCTTCTCAGGCTCTGTCTATATTTCTTTCTTGTTTCTTTCATTCATTTGCTTTCTCTTTCTTTTATTTTTATTTTCTTCTCTGCTGGGTGGCTTCACGGGATTTGGGGTGGCATTGGGTAGGTAAATAGTACTGGGTGGGCCGCTGGGAAGAGTAGTTGTTTTAGGAAAATAAATATATTTTATGTTTTGTCTTTATTTGTGGATCAATGTGTATAGATATTTTGGATTATAACTAAAAGTTTGATGATACTAAAAATAAGATACGTTTAGGTAAAACAATATTGTATTTTGAATTACTCAAAACTGATTGGAAATAATAAAATTACCGGTCCCCCGGATAGCTATTTCGTAATAAAAAATTATCAAAATTCAAAAATAAATATATTTTCTTAATCTTGATATTAAACTTGATAATATATAATATTTAAAATTTTGAAGTAGAAGATTAATATATATAACTTAAACCGATAATATTTAAATCAGTCCAGAAGCTAAAAATAAAACAGCCTCCGAACACTATGAAAATTTACAGGGACGTTCAAAATATTAAGTTAAACATATGTTTCTGAAGAAACTATTTATAAAAATGTCTCTAAGGCTTGCCACTTGAGCTCCTTGTCAAAATGTTAAATAAACTATATAAAAGTACTACTTTATTTTTGGAAAACGTATGATAACCAATTTATACTTATTTTGACTAGAAAACATATTTCAAATATAATAATGAAATCAGAATTTTATTCCGAGACTCAAATCTTGAAAACATCATATTAAATCATTTAATTATTTTGCTAGAGGTATTAGAAATAACGAGATGTTACACATATGCTTCTCGATAGTTAAAAATTCATGAAGTGAATTGTAACACCCCGATTTGGCAACTTGAAAATATAATTTCTTTAATTAATGTAGTAAAAACTTGGGCCAATTTTTTTTTCACATAACATGGACATGAGAATCTCTAAGTTCCAAAATCTTTTATCAAAATAGTTTGCAACAGAAAATTTGATTCTCATATCTCATGTCATACTTCAAGTTCCAAACCGAGATGTTACGAAACATCACACTTTGAAACTTACTTTCACAAATCACATTTAAAGCCCATCTCTTTTATGCTTAACCAGGAAACTTAACATTGATTATCCTGTTTATAAAACATCTTTCGGGTGCAATGTGGATGCAGCTAATGATGTCTAAGTACCTGCTAAGGGAGTACAACACTTGAACATAGATGCTATGACAGTAGACCTCCGTCCAATGCAATGCTCCTCAGAAGGGTCGAATCATCAACCATCGATCACCGAGTCCTCGAGCCGAGCTTGACCTTCTTCTCCTTCGAGACTCCATCTCGGTCTTGTCTTCGTAGGCCATCACTTGAAGCGCCAACTCTCGAGATAAACTACTTACTCTGTCGCCTGTAGACATCATCACAGAAGTCCACAGGGAACGGGAAAGACAGAGAGAGTAAGCATTCCGAACGACGTATCGTCGACGGTGTGGGTTTACGATAGGCAAAATATCAAGACAATACAAGCATACAACATAATATATTCATAGCACAACAATGCAATATAAATACAACACAACAAGATAATATATTTGCATTATCACATCATAATCTTAATTTTCATTAATTAACCATTTATTACCGTAAGCTTACTTTTGTTAATCAATAACATTCATCTCTTCGCGGTGTACCATTCTTTCTTCCTCACTTGCTTTTCTCGATTACCTCTTACGAGTCTTTCACTTACGGGGATCTCTTAATCGGATTATCTCATGAAATCAAAGTCTCGTTGTCCATGTTTCTTGAGTCCATAATATCGGAAGTTCAGGCTTTATGGTTTGGGTCTACATCTCCTCGGGATCCATCCACCTAGTCGGAAGCAATCAGGAGTACAGGATCTCTAACCACACCGGCCTTTTACGGATGGCAAAATAAATAATGTCTCGAGAAAAGGGCACATCCAACCATGTTCGAGCATCCCTCTCACTGATCAAGATTTAGTCAAGGGGGTGTCAGTCATCCGTCTAGTGATCGTGTGGTACTTCGTCCACACCCTTGGGTGACTAGCTCCGACCGGTTCAGCCAGGGCCCCTATGGTTTTTCCCACCTAGACAGACTTCTCAAGGCTTCTTGACGAATCACCATCATTGCCGTCCCCTATCTTAATCATCCAGCTGAACACCACAAGGGTAATTCAGGTGTATCTTCCTCTCCACTACTTCGGGTTAGGGTTTTAAGTCGTGAGGTTATACTTGTTTGTCCTAACGTCGACCCATCCTAAGTCATCTCCGTCATACAGCTCCGACCATATGCAAAATGCTTCTGTGGGACTCGACCAATACGTTTGATGGGCTCCAACCCATCCTGAATCATTCTCGGCATACGGCTCCGACCATATGCAGGATATCCACAATCTTTCTGACGGGCTACGGCCCATTCAGAACCAACCTCGGCATATAGCTCCGACTATATCCGGAATATCAATCATCATTCTGACGGGCGTCGACCCACTCAGAATCACCTCTGGCATATAGCTACGACTATATGCGGGATATCCATCAATCTTTGATAGATAGGCTCCGACCTATCTTAACTCACTCTCAACATATGGCTACGACCATATGGAAACTATCTCAATCATATGGCTACAACCATATGGAAACTATCTTTGTGGAATTCGACACTCATTGCGTCCGCGTCCAAAGGCATCGCCGTCGTCATCAGCTCGATCCACGTACTCGGGTGCATCAGCATCATCCGGTTCCGTAGCGTGTCTCATCCGTTAGAGTTCCGTTCTATTCTTTGGGGATTTCTTATAGTTTTCTAATGTCTTTATTATTCTTATATTATATCGTGGAATGATGCATTATACTCATGCAATGACAATATAAACAACAATATATCTCAACATAACAAACATATCAATCAATTTATACCATGTGATGGTATAGGTCTGAGTCTTCGTATACCGCGATACAAACAAGGCACACAATTTATCGGGTATACTACTAGCTACAATAGACCTTTACTCCGACTTTGAGAGAGTACGGAGTGTCCTAATACTTCACCTAAATACCACGGTGTCTTAGGGAAGCTTCTCTCTCACCTCAACTCCAGCAAATACCTCGTCCGGAATCGTTGCGGGTTCTCCCAACTGTCAGCTGCTCCAACTTCCTGACTTATACGCACCTTATACTAGATAGGAGACACTAACGTTACTAGTCTATCTAAATGATCATCATACTCGGAAATCAAAACATGTTTTTCGAAAACTACTTTCACTTCTTTTCGGAAAATCGTAAAACGTCAAGATTTTCTCAAAATAAAAATCCAACTTTCACTGTACTTTAAATACTTTGAAATCATTACAAGAAATCAATGAAATCATTTTAAATAAATGGATCGGTTGCTGGTCCGTCTTGGACAGCAGCTCGCTCGATCCCGAAAACATCGAGTAACGTCACTTTTGAAATCCAACTTTTCTTAAATCACGTACCATTTAAAATTTAAACTTTAAAACCAACCAAACACATTTTCAGGATTGAAAAAAACAATTTAAATAAAAACTGGACAGCAAAGATGCTGTGTAACATCCCAAAATTTATTTTTTAAAGGTAATTGAAAATGCGAGTTAACAAAAACTTTTCATAAAAGAGTGTGAATACTAAAATGCTTTTACTTTGAATAATATTTCTTTTACAAATTAGTTTGGGTGTAAAATAATATACTTATATAAAATCCCAAAAACCCTTGTTTACACCCAGAGCATTGGTCTTCACAACTCAATCCTTGTGCAAAAGGATTCGGATAACGAGGCGTCATCCTGGCTGTTCTCTTCTATGAACTCTCATTCCAACAGGAGTGGCTTTATTCCTGTCCTTCGAAAGAACCTACCACATACACAGACATGGCAAATGGGAGTAAGTCACTTGTCATATCGCATAAGCAGATTAAGGATTGGTTCAAGCACAAACATTCACACACACAATCATAATGCAAGTACACATGCTCACACCATTTTTATCACGCATTAGATTTCATTAGTGTCATGATGCATGCCTACTCCTCATTCATGCCTCACGGTTCGGCATCCTTTCGGGTATTCATTTCAAACCTATGTTTTCATCGAACCGGGGCAGATCCATATCACCTTGCATCACGATTGATTGGGAACTAGCCTTCATAGCATTCTCATGCTACGAAATCCAAATCATCATAGCACCTTCAGGGCTATGGCATCAAAGCTTTCTCAGGGCCGTGGTATCCGTCTATCCTATGCTAGATTCCACAATCCAAATCGGAGCCACTCCATGCATGACAATGCCACGTAAGAGTCTCATTTTATTCATTCATTATTCTCATCAGCATTCTTGGCAGTACTCTGTCGGATACTTCAAATACTTAGATCATAAATCATTAATTCTTTTCATGCATCATAAACCAAGCCAAGTATTATTCATGCCGAGCCAAGAAATTATTAACAATTCAATTCTTAAACATTACTACATCACTCACATTAAGGTTCACATAGAAAAATAATGATTCTTTATTTATTCAAACACAAATCGTTTCATTGAATGGTACTAAACTCAAATCTTGTCTTTCCTAAACCCTTATTCATCATTCTAATCGATTTATATTTATTATTCACATGCTAGTATCAAGGTAAATCTTATCCATTATTTTCTTCTCTCAGATCCTAACCGGTTACCATCACTTACTAACCGGTTAGAGGGAACAGACCTGAGACTAAACCCATTTCTATTCCTCCTTCAAACATTTCTAATCATTTTCTAATATCCTTCTACAATTATGCAATGCCTAAGTCATGACTCTAAGGTTGTTACAAGCTTTAGCCATATTAAAAATCTACTTCGTAAATCCTACATTTAACAAATCTTATATTATAACAATTACCATTATTCATTAACTTACTTACTCTGAATTATAAGTTCCATTATTAGTTCAAACAATGGCTATTACTATGCTTCCTGATTAGTATACTAAATGTGGTTATTTAACACATGCTGTCAGTCTCTAACCGGTTACAGGAACTCCTAACCGGTTAGATCCTGCAGTCAGGGATTGAATAACATAGATTCTATGTCCAAATCATTTCAAGCTTCAACAAGTTTATTCCTAATTCCTTATGCAACATCTAAGGTATGTTTTTAAGGCATCGCTAGGGTATGATCTTGGGCATCAATCCTACTAATTTAGGTTCAAGACATCTTCAAGTCATAAACAATCATAAAGTTTAATAATCTAACATTAATTCATTATTCTTCATAGCATTCCTAATTCATGAATAAAAGACTTACTTAACTGTTCATTGTGCTCAAGTTATGATCTTACTAATCTTAATTAATTTATATTAAGATGAGATACTTCATGTTCTTAAAAGTTCTAAGTTCATTAATTTCCAATTTAAACTCATTATCACACCATATCCAATTCCCTCTTTTACTAACTTATTTGCTCTCAATTACTAGTTCAATCATCAGTCCTAATGTAAGTAACAATTACCCTCCATGGTTGTTATATCATACACAATTAATTGGTGCATTCTGTCAGCCACTAACCGGTTACTAAGATCACTAACCGGTTAGTTTATGCAGAACTGCAAACCTGAGAGCAGAATTCTGCACCTTTCAACTTCAATTCCTTTTATGTTTCCTCCTTATTTATTATCAATCAAAATAACACATTCTTTACATGATGCTAGACTTGTTACAGCCATGAATTCACTAAGACACAATTGCACATCATACAAATTCATACTCCAAAAATCCATAAACATGTTACTTCCTCACTTCCTACAATTTTAGCATTAGCTCATAACTCATTATCACATCATTTTAGTCATTTAAGTTCATCATCATACCCTGTAATTCCATTCAATTCATTTACTTAATTAATCCATGAATAACAGCATATAAAACAGGGAACCATGGGTTGTATTGGTCTCCAAACCAATCAATCCTTGTCATGGTTCTAACGTACACAAACACATAATCAAACCTCACAATCAATAATCCTAGCAATATGAATAACTTCTCTCATACCTTGGACAAGACTTAATAGCTAAGAATGCCCTCTGAGGTTGCAGCAACAACAACCACAACAACAGCCAGCAACAGCCACCATAGCAGCAGCCACAACAACAACCGAAAGGCCTTGATTTCACTCTCTTTTCTCACCAGACTCAAACTTGATTTGCAGCCACCCAAGGTGAGTAAGTTGCACGAATTTGGATAACATATAACTAGTTCTAAACCACATAGAACAACAGCTACAACTGCAGCCAGGGATAGCAGCAACAGCAGCTTAAACTCCAGCAAGAAACAAAGGAAAAACACAAGAATTTCACAAGCTCTCTCACACAAAGCTCAAGCTATATGTGCAGCAACTCAAGGCAAGTTACTTGCACGATTTTAGAATGAATTTGGGCAGGGTTTGGCTCTGAAAGATGAAAGGAAAGCACAACCAATAGCAGAAGCAACTCCATCTATTTATAGAGAGGAAAAATGGAGAATTCTTCATGGAGAAGAAAGCTCCAAGCCTCCTCAGCTTGTCCCAGCCCTTTGCACGTGTCCTAGGGCTCCTAGGAAGGTCACACGTGGCTTGGGAAGACTTAGGGGTGAAGAAACCTCGCTAAACAGCCCTTAAACCGCCTTAAAATTCTGCAGTTTCAGTGTCACTAACCGGTTACTGGCTTTACTTACCGGTTAGTCACTGCTAAAATTCAAAAATTCAAAATAGGATAACTGCTGGGCAGAAAAATTGATTTTTAATAGTTTTACTCTTCAAAACAAAATTTCCACCGTTAGATGTGATGATAAAATAGTTAAAAACCGTATATCAAAATTTGAGTAAGATCCAACGGTTAACGAAAGAGATATTGCCCGATCTTTGAGTAGTATTTTACTAAAATATTACTTTTTCAAATATTCTATTTAATCATCTCTTACCAAAACTCATATCTATTTCCAATGTATGTTTCCTTGTGTTTATTCCTCAAAATACTTTACTAAAAATAATTTTCCATAATAAAGAAATTCTTTTCTAATTTAACAATAAACTATTGTTTGTTTATTAAAAATATTTTCCTTTATGTTAAAACACTACCTAATATAAAATAAATCATTTTTACTAGATTATTTTCTAAGGCATCCTTATGAAATATTTTCCTTTATTAATAACCATTATAAAAATACATATTTTATTTATTTATAAAAATGAGGGATCTCACATGCTGGCCCATAAACCACTCTTTTAGAAAATCCGAAAACATTGTAAAATCGCATTTTTCAAACCAACTTTATCTTATATTAAATACTCATAAAAACTCAACTTCAAAGCACTTTGAAAACATTTTTAAATAAGAAATACAACTTATAAAAACTGTAGACAACATCATATTCTAAGTCTCAAGTTCACTTTCCATTGTTCAAAACCAATTTAAATCCATAAACAAGTTAAGTATCTTGAAAACAATTAAATCAACACTTTCTCAATCAAATAAAGTAGTTAAACTTATAAGCACATTCAAACCAAATCATAATCATAAAAACACTTTAAATAAATGAATTGGTTGTTGGTCCATTCCGGACAGCCACAACCAAGATTTGAAAATATCGAAAAATCGTTCTTTAATCTCTTAAAAACTCCATGTTAAAATGAACATTTGAAATGATTTATTTTCAAACATAAAACCATGAAATCAAATAGGGCAGCAATCAATAAACCCAATACTTTTTCAAATAACCAAATTCTTTTAAAAAATCAATCAACATCGTAACTTATTAAATAATTCATTTTCCTTCACTTCTTTTATCAAATAAATAATTCCAAGACACTTTAAACAAAGAAGTTCAATTAGAATAAATCACCTAAAACAAATCATTTGGCACATAGCACATAACACATAGCACATTCTCAAGTCATTATTTCAAACTAATAACATAGACCGAAACACCGTAAACAATTAACTTTGCAAACTCATTCATGCATAGTCTAAACATAGCATCAAGCAATCACTTATTCAATTATTTCAAGACATTATGATCATCACACAAGTCCAGCCAAGTCACAAAATAAAGTACAAAAATTCATATTTATCGAAAACATTTACATAAAGCTTTTTGTTCGATTATGGGAAAGCACAAAAGATAAAATCCAAAACTATAACAAATCAACTTTTTTAATTCTCAAAATTTCCAGAACATACACATATATTCCAAAGTTCGTCATATAAAATTTTCAAGTCATTTGAACAATCTTAAGTTAGGTTTCAAATCAGATTTCGTATGAAAAGTAAAATAGAACTGTTGCTGGCCTGAGGCCAAAAAGCCATGATTAAAAATAGTGTTTCAACTCCGAATTGCATGGAAATTGGTATAAACTTCCCTCATACAGTCAAGGCCATCTAATAAAAATTCCAGATTATTTGGAGTTGTGCAAGTCGTACTTTTTCAATTAAATTCGTCACTAAGTCCGGAAAATCTGAACCAAACGGTTCACTGTTTCTCAATTGGTAAAAATATCAAATCAACTCCAAATCACCTCAAATTTTATAGAGAATCACACGACATGTTTGAGAAGCTACCATAAAACTTTCAAGCAATTTAGAGTAGCACAAGTTTGAAAATTCTGTTCATCTTTAAACCAAAAATCTTGTTTTCTCAAAATTGTCCTTACAAAGTTAGGTTTCATAGAAATAGGAAATCAATTCCAAAAATCATTCAAAAATTCAGAGAAGCTCATTTTAACATATTTAAATTAGTGACAAAATTTCAAAATTATTGAAGATATACAAATATCATTTATCACGGTTAGAATCACACACATCACAATTTTCAGCATAAAACTTTATCAACAAACTTGTCCATTCATTTTCTTTTGTGAAAATCAAAAATATATTCAAGAAAATAATAAAGCTTAACAAATCATCAACACATATATTCAAGAAAATTTAACTCGAAAGCTAAGGCCCAAACCGTGACCTTGGCTAGGTTTCTCAAAATTTTTCAAGAGTTTAAGACTTCTAAAAACAACTTCAATTTCAATAACAATTTCACATAACTCATCAAGCAAGTAAAAACATAATCCTAACATATTTTTCTTCATAAAGCCGTGAGCACAATCAAGTCTTTAGACACTTTTTATTTCACATTTAACCCATAAAATCAACTTAACATTCATGGAAATCACTTATTCATTGTTTAGACTTAAGAAAATCTCAATCCTTTTTATCTAAGCATGCAAACCGTGGCTAATACTTAAAAATCACACATCACATAAATTTTTATTCAACTAGAACATCATTAAACTTCAAGATCATAACATGCATAAAATCAATCATAGAGAAAATCAAGCTTTCAACCAAAACAACATCAAAACCGTGGCTTGTTCATGGTTTTCTTAAAAAGAATTTTCTTAAAGATTCAAACTTCCAAATCATACTCAAAATCTCAAGATAATCACATGCACATAACACAAATCTAACATCAAAACTTCTAACCTAAAGATCAATCAAAAACCGTGACCATCCATAAGGAAATCATTAAGAAAAATTCAACCTTTTTCAAAAACCTTTGCATCAAAACACAAACATCAAATACATCATAGTTAAAGCATTGATCTTGACATGCATGCAAACAAAAACACTAGATCTTTTTGAAAATCCTTCATGCAAAATTTAAAATCAAACTTTCTCAAAAACACTTTAGGAAATCAAGAAGAAAATGGATGAGTTCATGAGATAACTCAAGATCATGAAAGAAAAACACTTTCTTAGCAAAAGCTTCAAAATCAAGTTTAGAAATCAACATGCATGTGAGTAAAAACTCTAGATCTAGCTTGAAAACAAACATGCATTAACATTTCCAAACAAAAATCAAAGCTTTGGAAATGAAAACATGAAAATCGAAAATGATTTGAAGAAAGAAGGTTAAGAACTTTAAGATCATAAAATAAAAATGCTTACATCAACAAAAGCTTTCAAAATCAAGTCCAAATCTTTGGGTTGTTCTTTGGTTCCACTTCTTACTCCTCATGGTTCACTCCCTCTTTCCCCTAGGTTCACGGTTTCTCCTTCTCTTCTTCACTCTCTTGGTTTGATTTTCTTCACTTAGGTTGTGTTTGGGATTTGAGTTGTGTTTGGGGTTGAGTTCTCCTACTCTTCCTCCCTCACGGCTCAACACTCTTTCTTTCTCTCTCAACACTTGTTTTCTCTCTTGGTTTTAGAATGAATGGGAATGAAGAAGAAGGATCAAGTAAAGGGTGTGTGTTGGTGCTTGTATACACACAAGGTTTTGGGCTTGGGCTTGCACTTCTCTTCCTCTCCCCCACGGCTCACCTTTTCTTTTTCTTCTCTTATGTCATGGTTATGTCATTAGGATGATGTCATGTACTTGGCCATTCAGCAATCAACTTGGAGACCAAGTAAACAAGTCTTGGAGACTAAGTAATGCACAATGGGAGGTGCATTTTGGTTTTGGGGGGTTTAAGGGTAGGTTAGGTTAGTTAATCTAGGTTTAAGGTGCTAATTAGGATCTAATCATGATTAGGGTAGGATTAGGAAAACTAAATTAGGTTTAGTTCACTAATCCCTAGAGTTTAGGGCTTAATCAAGGATTAAGGTACTAATCAAAAACTTAATCCATACTAACATGGGTTTAGTGAAAACTAATTCTAGATTAGTTCACTAACCTTGAGAGTTTAGGGTTTAAGAGAGTGATTAAGTTCTTAATCAAGGATTAAGAACTCGATTAAGGTTTAATCAAAGATTAAGGGTACTAATTAGGGTTTCTAGAAATAATTCTAGATTAAGGGTATGATAAGATGCTTGGACTTTGATTTTTGAAACTTAGGGTAGAAATAATTTTTTCCTTCTTAAAACCATAAAACCATATGAATCAATTTAATGAAAATAAAATCTTAATTAAAACTTTAAGTAATACAATTTCATTTGAAAACCTTAGAAAAACAAACACATAAAATCATAACATAAGTGGATTAAATTCCAAAGTGTAGAAATCCATCATGAAATCAAAACTCCTTTAATCAATTCTTAAATCAATTAGGTTAAATCCATAAAATGCACAAAGAAATTCATTTCTCAAATAAAATCACAAATAATAAAATTACTCCAAACTTCAACAAAATCATTTGCTTGAATTCCATAAAAATCTCTGTTTACCAAAATTTCATAAAATCAACAATTGATTACGTAATCGAATAAAATACTCATCGAAAATCATTTGTAAAACAACATCTCAAAATTCTTCTTTAATGAAAACTTATTTATCTTAGTCGGGAAAAATACGGAATGTCACATGAATTACCCGACGCACGACCTGGAGTTAGCAGCAATCGTGTTTGCTTTAAAAATTTGGAGACACTATCTCTATGGCACTACATTCCGGGTGTTCAGTGAGCATAAGAGTTTAAAGTACTTGTTTAATCAAAAGGATTTGAATATGAGACAAAGGCGATGGATAGAGTTTCTAAAAGAGTATGACTTTGAGCTCCAATACCATCCTGGCAAAGCAAACGTAGTTGCAGACGCTTTGAGCAGAAAGGTTATTCATGTGAGCTCAATGATGGTCAAGGAGGCTATTCTGATCGAGGAGTTTAGAGACCTAAGTCTGGCATTGCAAGTGGAACCATCTAGCATTAGAGTGGGAATGTTGCAAATCACCAACGAATTCTTGAATCGAATTCGTGAATTATACCAGAAGATGAGGAGTTGAAAGAGAAGAAGAGATTGATGACTGAAGGAAAAGAAATGAAATTTAGTGTTGGAGCAGATGGAATTCTTCATTTCAAGACGAGAATTTGCGTGCCCAGAGATTTGGAAGTTAGAAGAATGATCTTAGACGAAGCACATAAGAGCCGGATAAGTATGCACCCAGGATCAACCAAGATGTACCAGGATCTGAAGAGGTTATTTTGGTGGTCTGGATTAAAGAAAGATGTAGCAGAGTATGTGGCTTCGTGTTTTGTTTGCCAAAAGGCCAAAGCAGAACATCAGAAACCTAGAGGACAACTGCAATCCTTAGATATTCCACAGTGGAAGTGGGATAGCATCTCTATGGATTTCATATCTGGTTTGCCAAGAACGGTAGAAAATCATGATGCCATTTGGGTGATCGTGGATCTTTTGACGAAGTCGGCGCATTTCATTCCTGTGAATATGCGCTATGATTTGGAAAGACTCACTCGAATTTACATTAAGGAGGTTGTTCGATTGCATGGCATACCCTCAAGTATTGTGTCAGATCGAGATCCAAGGTTTGTGTCAAAGTTTTGGTCAAGCTTACATCAAGCCTTGGGTACAGGATTGAAGATCAGTTCAGCTTATCATCCTCAAACAGATGGTCAGACCGAGAGAACTATTCAGACGCTAAAGGATATCTTAAGAGCCTGTGCTTTGGAAGAACAAGGAAGTTGGGATCAAATTTTATCGCTCGCAGAGTTTACCTATAACAACAGTTATCATGCGAGTATCGGAATGGCACCGTTTGAAGCTTTGTATGGTAGAAAGTGCCAAACCCCGTTATGTTGGTTTCAAGTGGGGGAGAATGTGATGATTGGGCCAGAAATTGTGCAACAGACGACTGAGAAGATCAAGATGATTCAGGAGAAAATGAAGATAGCACAAAGTCGCCAGAAGAGTTATGCTGATCGAAGAAGAAGATCTCTAGAGTTTTCGGAAGGCGATCATGTATTCCTTCGAATAGTTCCAATGAAAGGTGTCAGTCGAGCTCTTAAGACTCGAAAGCTTTCTCCAAAATTCATCGGTCCTTATCAAATCCTTAAGAGAGTTGGTCCTGTTGCTTATCAAATAGCCCTGCCTCCATCTTTAGCCAACTTGCATAATGTTTTCCATGTGTCTCAGCTCAAGAAGTATGTTCATGACCCAATGGTTGTACTTCAAATTCGTCCCGATTGAAGATACAATTAGTGTTTTAGCTCGCCTTACGAGAAAACCTAACATTTGAGGCTCGTCCTGTCCGGATTGAAGATAGAAGACTCAAGCAACTCAGAGGAAAGGAGATTCCGCTAGTTAAGGTCATCTGGGAAAACAACGAAGTTTCTGAAGCGACTTGGGAATCAGAAGAGAAGATGCGTAGAGAGTATCCCGAGTTGTTTTTGTAAGTAGAATTTCGGGGACGAAATTCCTTTTAAGTGGGGGAGTAGTGTAACATGTAACACCCTATATAATAATTACCCTTAATTACCCTGAAAATAGACTTTTAAAATTTCTTTTAAGATGGATATGATATTTGCCAAATGATATTTCCTTTCATTAATAACAAACACATCAGAGTTAATAAAGCGGAAGACTTAAATGCATCAAATACATAAAGTGGTACATTCAGTTCGGTCATTCAAAATACAATCAGTGTTTTAGCTCGGCCCAACTGGCCGAGACCCATCCACCTATCAGACTCTAAATAACTTACTCTCCCTGTGAGGGAGAGTGATCCTGCTCGGTCGGGGACTGCATCTGCTCGGGCTCAGTACCTGAAAAATGGTAAGGAGGTGAGCATTACACAGAACTTAAATAAGCAGTTTCTAAAATGACATACCGAACCACCAAGCCACACACAAATAGTCAAATAGCAAATAAACCACAAGTAATCAAACCCATGTATCTCCTGCATATATCAACGTTTAGCTCGATTCGCATACCCACATCCTTGTCTAGCTCGGCTCACATCATAACACGCATTACTAGCGATAACTCGATGCATCCTCTCATGTCTCGGATTACCATCTCTATCTCGAGTCTATTACTCACCATTTCCCTTTTTACATAGTTTACAATCTTTTACTCTTCTCGGATGCATACACCCACTGCATGTCTTACACCATTTAAGTCGGATATCGGAGTGTCCATAACTGCGAGTACCACAATACTCGTCTTACAGTTGCGAGCACCACAATGCTCGGCTTACGCGATCAATGCACGCACCCAGTACGCGTCTACTATGACCAGGAACACTACCGCCGATCATTCTATGGGGTAAGGAGTGTCCATAACTGCGAGTACCACAATACTCGTCTTACAGCTGCGAGCACCACAATGCTCGGCTTACGCGATCAATGCATGCACCCAGTACGCGTCTGCTATGACCAGGAACACATCCCACCGATTCCGTTCTCGGAACCATGTGAGTCATAACTGCGAGCACCACAATGCTCGACTTACAGCTGCGAGCACCCAATGCTCGGCTTATGCGATCAATGCACGCACCCAGTACGCGTCTGCTATGACCCGACCACACAACCATTTCTCTTTAATTCCCCTTATCTTATTAACCATTACTTTTAGTTCGGCCTATCTCGGCTCAACCCTTTACCCATTTCCGATTTCCCTTATCCCTATTATCTATCTCATCTACCTATCTCATTATATAACTTATTAGTTTGTCTTTTCGGTCCACCCTGGTTGCCATTCTTCTCATTCTCCATTCTCACCCTCTCTTGGCTCGGCCACAGATACAAATATCAAATATCAAAGCATCATAAACACTTATACCTCAAGAACCACATGAAAAAACATTTATTCAATCCATCATATAAAATGCAGCCTATGAAATATAGCAAGTAATCAAAAGTGATATTCCATCTTCACCTAAAATCCATGTTTCTAGTTCATTCATTAATTCCCCTTTTACCCTTTTTACCATTTCTCTTCTAACATTAACCTATGTCCATTCCCTAATCTAATACCCACTCTTAGTACCCTTTATGAACACCCTAGAAACCCAAACTCAAGTAGAGGTAACACTCACTCCTTACCTAAAACCGTGAGAGATAAGAGTTGAGAGCTTGAGAATGACTTCCTTGGCCTATACCTTGACCTTGTGAGCTTCACACCGCTCGAATATGTGTCCTCCTTGCTGCCACCACAACACCACCACGGTCCAGGGACTCCGGAACAGGAGAGAACAGAGAGGAGGAGGGTTCCGTTTTGTGAAAAGAGAGGGAGAAGGAAAGCTTTGGGGTTTTGTTTGCTAAAGCTTTGGGGTTTTGTTTGCTGAAGCTTTGGAGGATAAAGAGAGAGATTAGTAGGAGGAAGAGAATGAGAAATACAAAGTGTGATATGTGGTGTTTTGGGCTTTCTTTTATTCATTTAGGAAAAATATTTGTGTGGCTAGGATTCATTGGCTTCTTGTGGAAGCTAGATTGTATGGCCAAGATTCATTGGCTTCTTGAGGAAGCCATGAATAGTACATTGAAAGGGACATAAAGTAGTGATATTGACATAAAGTGAAAGATAGTACCGTACGGATGACACGGAAACCAAAGGGTCAACAGCTCAACATGAACTGGCACGGAAGAGCTAGGATGTGTTGGCTTGGGTACGTCGGCTAGGATACGTTGGCTCAGTTTGGAGGAACAGCAGTAGTCCGAGCCTCCTTCTCGGATGTTACTGTGAGGTGCGCTGAGGTCGGCTAATCCGGACCGGACAATGGGTTTCACGTTGGGTTCCCTTTCAGCTTGGTTCAGAAGCACAAAATCTTGTCTAGCTCGGCCGAGATCGGGCCGAGGCCTTAATCTCACATCCTAGGTCGGCCTATGCTCATACTACCCTTCTAACCTTGTACAATTTCTAAGGCTTAACCCTATCCTTAAATAGATATTTATATATTAAAATTATATTATTTAATATCAATTTTTGGGATGTTACATAACACCCCTAATTTTGTCCCTTGAATATTTATATTTATATAATAAAAGTTTATTTTCCAAATTATATGGTTTTCTTTTAATTGTTTAATTATATAAATAATGTGCGTTTAATTATTAAATATTTTTAAATTAGTAAATTATGTGAAAATATAATTTTTATAATTTAATCCTTGAAATAGGACCTAATAATAATATAAGAAAGGTTTTTGGAGGGAAAGGAATTAAAAACTGAATTTTTGAATTTTACACAGTATCTAACCAGTTAGATGTGCTTTGTAACCGGTTAGACGATGAACCCAGAACTAGGTTTAGTGCGTTTTGATGAGTAATCACCCATTAATCTTCGTTAATCGCCACGAATACCTCTCATGCATAGTGGGAGACACGCGTTTCTCTGCATGTAATCATGGATTGTGTATAAATGGTCATGAACTTGCTGGAATTTGGCTGATTTCCTTCAAGTGTTGGTGTGATTCCCCTGTTCTGAAGCAGCAACTTCGTTCCTTTGATTCTCTCTATGTGTGTAGAGTTAGGTCACAAATGATACACCATTGCAAAGCTTTATCATTAAGCTTTGCAGTGATATATAGATTGAGAGTTGAGAGTGAGGGAGCAAGGAGAAAGCAAGCTGTGAAGTGGAGGTGCTTTTCTGTCAAAAACCAGAATCAGATTCGTGAAGCTCTCTTTGAAGTTTGATTTTGGTGAGTACATTCACTCTTTGAGTCCCATTTTTGTTTATATAGTCTGTGCATGTTGCCTAGAACACAATCTAACCATTTTCCCCAATTTGTTTCTCCTTTTCATGTGTCAAAACCTCTGATTTCTGAACCCTACCAAAACTGTCCTGCATGAGAGCAGAGTTTGTGATTTTGGGGTTTCTCTGTGTTGATCTTGCTGTCCCTGTGTTGATACTCATCAAGCACGACTCTAAGGTAAGGGAGAAGCTAATTAATCACTAGAATGAGAATGATGAGTAGGAATTTAGGCATGAGTCACCATGAGTCTCATAAAGGGCATAGATTTTAAGGTCAAAGGCTTGGAGGCCAATTTAACTTGTTCCAGGACTCAGAGCAAGTTTTAGTTGATGAATTGGTGTTAAATTTCAGTATATGTAAATTTGGCATGCTAAGTTGTCATTCATGCCTTTTTCATGCAATTTGATATGTGTATTTGAAATGCATGTGTGTTGGATGTAATCAAGTGTTGGAACATGTCTACCTTATGAAATTAAAGCTCTGTTTATAGTTGAAATGGGTTGGAAATGAATAGAATTGAAAATGGCATGTAAAATCCCAAAATCAGTGTTCTGTTCTGCATGTTTTAACCGGTTAGGACTGTCGTGTAACCGGTTAGAACCTGACTGATATGAAAAATAAATTCTACATTTCAATGAATCAATTTCCACCATTTTCAATTAATTCTTCCAATCTTATTTTACTATAAATTACCCTGTTTATGAAAATAAAAGTAAATGGAATTCAGGAAAGGATTAATGAGCTTTAAGACTTAGAGTCTTAATAATTTTTTAGAGTTGAAATTAAGCCATAAATTGTTGCTTCAAAATGGAAGATGTTCTCTGAGATAAACATGTTGATTTGAGGTATTTGAATTATCCATAACCTGTTGTGGGTATTAGATTGGATTGGGAATTAAAAATGACATCAAACATTAAAGGATTTCTGGTTTTGGTACAGGTTCTAACCGGTTAGAATCTGTTGTAACCGGTTAGAGACTTACAGCAGGGAAAAAAATAATTGAATTATAACTTGAACTTTCTTGTGCCATTTTAATTAACCTTGTTCAATTTAATACTAATCTAATTACCTTATATACTAAAGTGTGAATTAGGGGATAATTCATAGAACCTCAAGTTCAGCTGTTTTACTAAGGAAGTATGGAACTTTTAATTATGTCTTATTCTTCATATTTTTAGATATGAGAATGGAATATTGATTAAATAGCCAACTAAAATTGAGAAAGCATTGTGTGCATTCATGCATGGTGAAAAGGTGATGAAATAGGTTGGCAAGGATCGTTTGACATGTTCTGGGAACATGAGGAGGGTACTCTAGGAGTACCAAATTGATGCAACCTACTTGATGACACATTCTGGGAATGTGGCCAGTGTCTGTGACATGGTTTCTTTGATGCGTTCTGGGAACCTGATGCACACTCTGGGAGTGATGCTTGTTTATATTCCAAGTACGGTTTGCCATACGTTCTGGGAACGTATGTTAGTGTTCTGGGAACACATTGGTGTATTGGATGGACGTCCGAGATTGATTAGTATTGGAGGCCTCACAATTCACCTTTTCATATACTCATGCATAACCACATTTTTCACTTGTCCGAATTATTGATTCAAAATCCTAACTTAGGGGTTCATGCCATTTAATTTCCTCAATTAAAACCTATCCTCAATTAGCATCTATACTTGAAGAACAAACTACATCATTTATCATTTGAAATTAAATAGCAACCAACATCACAACCTATAATACACAATAATTTCACACTCCACCATTCATTATCATACACGCCACAATTCATATTTATGACATGAAAGAATTAATACCCACATTTAACATTTAAAATGCATATTTCTCAATTTACAAGCAAACTATCACAATTTGGACATACAACCTTTCATATCCACAATTAGCATTTAAAATACATGTTCATTAAACATACAAGCAACATATCTCAATTATCACCTATAATCATTCATATCTACCATTATTCAATTAGTTCTTCATTCTTTTATTTTCCTATTTTAATTTTTTGTCTAGATTAATTACTCACATGTTCATTCAATAGCACATCATATGCTCTTAGCAAAGATTATAACTAGCAAGAAACTAGTCCCTACAAGCTGACGTAAAACACCCCTTACCTGTATTTGCTTTAACACTTAGCTTTTCATACACACACTCCTTTTCGTATACCAATTCTCGAACAGGTTGTAGCCCTTTGCTATCGCTCGCGTTGTCCTAAAGCTCCTTCGTAGTCTAACTATATTATTAAATCATATAGCAATCATTTTAATGCGCCAAAAACGACTCAATGTAAAATCACAATAATTAATATATTTCAAAGTAAAGTATTTCGTAAGTTTTCCAAATCACCCAAAATCATTTAATCATAGTTTACGAACCAAAATAACATAGGATTTTCAAATTATGATCATTGTCTTCTCAATAAAATAGTATCGCTTTTATTGAAAATACGCTTAACTTTCGAAACCAACATAATCACCAGAAATTCATTAAAGTTAATTAGTTTTAGTTTTGAAACCCCAAAATCAAAGGTTGTTATTTGACACTATTAATTCCACACTAAAAGAAAGTGTTCTTGATTAAAAAATAAGTCCAACTCATAATTATAACATTAAAACAGTTTCACTTCCCTTTAATTTGAAATTAATGTTCAACGTCCTAACTCGAATTAACATCATGCCGACTATATACGTTTCCTAATTAACTGAGGTATCGTTTAGCTCAGGGACAACTCAACCAAGCTAAGCGACAGCTCACTTACTTAGGAACCCGAACATTTAACAAAATATACTTTTAAAAACTCATTATTCGGCATACGTTTAGTTTGACGTTGATATAAATCGAGTAGGCAATTAGAGTCATCACCAATAAGTCAATAACAACATAATTAAAATCGATATAATCTGTAATACAGGTTTAATTTCCAAAATAGTTTAATATTAAATAATTATTACCAATAACATTAAAATTAGCATTAATATAAAAATTAAAGCACAACATAGAGCAACTAGAAAAGTGTTAGGGATTTACCCTCAAATATGGTTTTGAAGGAGCAGTGGGAAGATCGGTTCGGCAACCTCCATCCGTGCGGTTCATGGCAAAAATAGGTCCATCGTTGTCTCTACCGCAGCACCCCAGCGAACAACAGGGACTGAGGCAACACTCTGATCCAACACAACCTTACCGGCGAGGGTTTGATTTGAGAACGCGTCAAGAACTAACAACGCAAGGCAGAGGCGACTTCGTTGCGAGCTTGAAGGTGGAGATCGGGGCGAACGGCGCACGGGCGGTGACGGTGGCTTTGGTCTGGTTCAAAACCAACAGAGAACATTCTCGGTGGTGGCTACGTGACCTTCAGGGACGGTGGCAGCAGTAGCAAAACCAGCAGCGGCGACCCCATTGTGACAGTGAGTCGCGAATCGCGACTGGGAGCAAGGACGCACGCGCGGCCGAAGCTTGATAGGGACAGCGAGTGCCGGCGAACGGTGGCGGCGCAGCGTTTCGGTCTTGGCTCCTTCAGCTGTCACGCGTACGACTGTGATAGTGCTTGATGGCGGTGAGTGGTCCTGGTTCACAAGTTGTGCATCACTCATGGCGGAGATGATGGCGGCCAAGAGAACCGAGAAGAGCGATCGAGGGAGACGAGCGACCGGAAGAGAGAAAGCTACGGAGAGAGAGAAGAACCGAGTGAGGAGGGTGGCGGCCAAGAGAGAGACAAACGGAGAAGAAGGTTGAAGTGAGGGAGGGGCGGCGCTCCTAGGCAAGAAGAAGAAGGGAACAACAAAAAAAAATAGGGTTTCATCCCTCAAAGTTACCATTATACCCCCACTCATCTAATTTTTAACAAAAACCCTCATTATTCCTATCATAACTATTATTACTTAAAGGAAAAATCAACACTAAAAATAAATTCTCATACCAACACATATAGGGTAATTCATAAGGTTAGTAATTTGATATTACTCACAAAATAACTTAATATTGGTATATCTAAATCAAGGTAAAGTATAGAAAATATAATTTTCAAATGGTGTAATTTCTGTAAATGAATCTACTCTAAAGTATATAAATAAAATAGTCCAATAGAAATAATATAAGGTACTTTATGAAAACACTCAACACTTTAATAATTATATTTAAGAAACAATCATTTAATTTGATAAAACTCGAAATTTATAATGCGAAAGAAAATCAGGATGTTACAATCCTTCCCCCCAAAAAGAAATTTCGTCCTCGAAATTCGATTAGGGAAAACCGTAAGGTTAGGATTCGAGAATCCTTGAGTATCATTCCAATAAACTTAGCCAGCTATAACAAGCAAGGTGCTTAATCTAACTCATAAGACAAGAGGTAAACATCATCCTTTTACTGAGGTCGTTCTTGCATTGTCTAGTCTTTGATGCGTCTTCGTCGTTCTGAACAAAGTTTTGATCAATTCCGATGTCAAACTCCACGAGTTTACTACATTCTTCGCAAGGCATAGAATAATTAATCAAGTAAGGCGAAATCCAAAGCAACCCATCAAGGAACAAGGTAATTGATTGTCTCGGATCGCCAATTAAACAGTAGAACGATAACATGGGACATCGATTTTCTTGGATGACAACCTTATTCTAGATAGGATAAGAATGTTTGTTGACTCCACATTTGAGAAACGTGATATAGTAGACTCAGGAAAGTGTCAAACAAATCTAAGGATTAGACAAATCAGGAGATTATCAAAAATAATTTTCAAAGCATTAAAGAGTAAGGACAAGGTCTCAAGAGTCACCACTATCAAAAGCGTTAGTGTCATGACCCGAAATAAGCATGCTCATGCAGTCATAGGTCGTACGAAAGGGTTGCATGTTACTTGGAGCGTATTCAAACTAGAAAGTATGTACTTTAAACTTTGCAAGAGACAATTCGAGTCTATGACAGTCACGATGCAATCGGAATTGAAAAGAATCACCAAGCAATTGAATTTATTGGCGCATAAGAGATGATAAGGATTACTTTACCAAGACAAGTTCAAGGGTCAACTTGTCAAGCTGCAACTGCATTATGCCTTCATAGCTAAGACGTGATTAAAGGAAGAACTAACGACTCTCCAATTACGTTTGAACCACAAGGAATCTTATTCATTAAGAATAGAAATTCAATCATCGATGACATTAGAGAAATTCTATTCGATATCAAAAGGCCATGGGTGTATGTAAGATCCAACCCATGCAAGAACAAGAATAGGTAAGTTTTTGGTTTAGAATTCAAGTGTTCGCATAGAAATGAGAATGATGGATGCAACGTACTCAAGAAGTTGTACATTAGCAAGTGCATCACGCATTAATAAAAATCATTCACAATCGATTGATATTTGCAAGAGAATGAATTCTAGATTCAACAATTAATATCTAAGATGTCAAGATTTGAACGAAGAAATAAATGCTCAAGACGCTAAACCAATGTTAAGGTTCTTCACAACAAAAACAGAATCATGATTGAGTAGAGTGACACGACTTAATTCACGGTTTTAAATGTACAGAAATGCCAATGGAATTTGTGCTCTTGATTCAATACTAAGGGTCAATCCTTCCCGTTGGGGTGGCAGCTAGCATGCCCTAGCCCGTTGGGGTGCTTCATTGCCCTTAGTCTTGACAATTACACGTTTTCCAAGTATGACAATACAACAGTTAAGAATATTGGATTCGGGCACTTTACAAAATCCGGAAAAACACTAAGAATTCAATTATAAATTTTAAATGTGATACTAAGTCTCCTAAATTCAAATCCCTAATCTAACTAACTTAGACATCTAACGTTACTCGCTTGGTGAGTAAACCATAGGAGTTGTGAGTCCAAACTCCAAGGCCGAGGAAAAAAACTGTTCTGATACCATAATGTAACACCATCACACTTAATTAGTTTAAATTGGATTTATTAAAAAATGAACTTGAAAATTCCGATAAAAATCCGGCAGAGTTTCCTCTGTAATTCGGACTTTACCAAAATTTCCTGTTGTACCTGTTCACACCAGAGTATTTATAAAACATAAACATATTAATAAAACAGCCAGATAAAGTCCTAATGCCCGATAGACCACATAATACAAAATTCTGGGCGCACAACTACTACATGATTTTAATTTACAAAATATTAGTTTTCTTAAAATTAAAACTAAGTCCACTCAAATGCTTTACACTCCACGGTGTGGAGTATACTCCCTGCTCGGCCAGAAAAAGGTGCAAGCTCCCAGCTTAGTACCTGAAAGGGGTTGTAGGGGTGAGCTTTACACAAGTAGGAAGTAGGTTCCAACGAGGCATAATAATCACTAAGTCAAAACACAATTAGCACATAGCACATAAGTTTCATTCATGCAAACTCATTATGCATCATACACAAACAATAGTCTTGTCAATTAATTCTTATTCCCATTTATTTCTTTCTCATATTCTTTGTTCTCTTTTCTCTTTTATACTTTATTCATTCTTTCTTCTTTCTCTTCCTGTCTCTTATTCCATAGTATTGTTTTCTCTCTTTTCTTTTCTTCTTTCTTTTATTTCGTTCTCTTCCCTTTATTTTTAATCTTTCTTTTACATTTCCACCTGTTCCTTAGTTTTCCTGTTTCTTTATCACTCAACCGATACACCACACAACATTCATTCCATTTAACTTTCAAGCATACATATCAATTAACACATACAATAATTCACAAGCAACATATAAGAACTCATAACCACACTATCATCGCAGGCATACCACATTTTCCAATTCCATCGTTTTATAAGTGTCGGTTCCCTTTTAGTTAATTCAATTTCACCATTTGGTTCCCTTTTATTTATTTTCCCCGTTTCCAAATAAATCCCGTTAAATCCCCTTACCTTTTTCCTTATTCTTTTCCTTATATTTACGGTGTATGTATGTCTCCACCAAATCGAAGGCCTACATACATACATCAATCACGATGTATGTCTCCACCAAATCGAAGGCCTACATACATCGCTTTTCCATTACCATTACCTTATCCAATTTTATCCCCTTTTTCCTTTATTCATTTCCTTTTTAATTTCGGTGTATGTATGTCTCCACCAAATCGAAGGCCTACATACATACACCAATCACGATGTATGTCTCCACCAAATCGAAGGCCTACATATATCGCTCTTCCATTACCATTTACCTTATTTTATCCATTTTCATTTCCTTTTTCCTTTTACTTAGGGTGTATGTATGTCTCCACCAAATCGAAGGCCTACATACATACACCACCGACGATGTATGTCTCCACCAAATCGAAGGCCTACATACATCGCCCTAGTTACGTTGTATTGTCTCCCCCAAATCGAAGGCCTACAATACAACACCAATTACGATGTATATCTCCCCCATATCGAAGGCCTATATACATCACCATATTTATCCAATGTTATTTATCCATATTATATGTCATTAATTAGTCAATCGAATCCGTTTCTTTCCACTTCGTCCTTTCACACACAAACATCATCACGTGTATAACCAAGTAACCATAATTCACTCTCATAATTATCAACATTCCAATATTTAAATAAGGCCAAATATAACACATAAATACAACCACCACTATTCATACATAACCACATCTTTCACATAAACAATTAGTGCAAGTAACCACACAATTCACCTTTTCATATACTCATGCATAACCACATTTTTCACTTGTCCGAATTATTGATTCAAAATCCTAACTTAGGGGTTCATGCCATTTAATTTCCTCAATTAAAACCTATCCTCAATTAGCATCTATACTTGAAGAACAAACATACATCATTTATCATTTGAAATTAAATAGCAACCAACATCACAACCTATAATACACAATAATTTCACACTCCACCATTCATTATCATACACGCCACAATTCATATTTATGACATGAAAGAATTAATACCCACATTTAACATTTAAAATGCATATTTCTCAATTTACAAGCAAACTATCACAATTTGGACATACAACCTTTCATATCCACAATTAGCATTTAATATACATGTTCATTAAACATACAAGCAACATATCTCAATTATCACCTATAATCATTCATATCTACCATTATTCAATTAGTTCTTCATTCTTTTATTTTCCTATTTTAATTTTTTGTCTAGATTAATTACACACATGTTCATTCAATAGCACACCATATGCTCTTAGCAAAGATTATAACTAGCAAGAAACTAGTCCCTACAAGCTGACGTAAAACACCCCTTACCTGTATTTGCTTTAACACTTAGCTTTTCATACACACACTCCTTTTCGTATACCAATTCTCGAACAGGTTGTAGCCCTTTGCTATTGCTCGCGTTGTCCTAAAGCTCCTTCGTAGTCTAACTATATTATTAAATCATATAGCAATCATTTTAATGCGCCAAAAACGACTCAATGTAAAATCACACTAATTAATATATTTCAAAGTAAAGTATTTCGTAAGTTTTCCAAATCACCCAAAATCATTTAATCATAGTTTACGAACCAAAATAACATAGGATTTTCAAATTATGATCATTGTCTTCTCAATAAAATAGTATCGCTTTTATTGAAAATACGCTTAACTTTCGAAACCAACATAATCACCAGAAATTCATTAAAGTTAATTAGTTTTAGTTTTGAAACCCCAAAATCAAAGGTTGTTATTTGACACTATTAATTCCAAACTAAAAGAAAGTGTTCTTGATTCAAAAATAAGTCCAACTCATAATTATAACATTAAAACAGTTTCACTTCTCTTTAATTTGAAATTAATGTTCAACGTCCTAACTCGAATTAACATCATGCCGACTATATACGTTTCCTAATTAACTGAGGTATCGTTTAGCTCAGGGACAACTCAACCAAGCTAAGCGACATCTCACTTACTTAGGAACCCAAACATTTAACAAAATATACTTTTAAAAACTCATTATTCGGCATACGTTTAGTTTGACGTTGATATAAATCGAGTAGGCAATTAGAGTCATCACCAATAAGTCAATAACAACATAATTAAAATCGATATAATCTGTAATACAGGTTTAATTTCCAAAGTAGTTTAATATTAAATAATTATTACCAATAACATTAAAATTAGCATTAATATAAAAATTAAAGCACAACATAGAGCAACTAGAAAAGTGTTAGGGATTTACCCTCAAATATGGTTTTGAAGGAACAGTGGGAAGATCGGTTCGGCAACCTCCATCCGCGCGGTTCATGGCAAAAATAGGTCCATCGTTGTCTCTACCGCAGCACCCCAGCGAACAACAGGGACTGAGGCAACACTCTGATCCAACACAACCTTACCGGCGAGGGTTTGATTTGAGAACGCGTCAAGAACTAACAACGCAAGGCAGAGGCGACTTCGTTGCGAGCTTGAAGGTGGAGATCGGGGCGAACGGCGCACGAGCGGTGACGGTGGCTTCGGTCTGGTTCAAAACCAACAGAGAACATTCTCGGTGGTGGCTGCGTGACCTTCAGGGACGGTGGCAGCAGCAGCAAAACCAGCAGCGGCGACCCCATTGTGACAGTGAGTCGCGAATCGCGACTGGGAGCAAGGACGCGCGCGCGGCCGAAGCTTGATAGGGACAGCGAGTGGCGGCGAACGGTGGCGGCGCAGCATTTCGGTCTTGGCTCCTTCAGCTGTCACGCGTACGACTGTGATAGTGCTTGATGGCGGTGAGTGGTCCTGGTTCACGAGTTGTGCATCACTCATGGCGGAGATGATGGCGCCCACGAGAACCGAGAAGAGCGATCGAGGGAGACGAGCGACCGGAAGAGAGAAAGCTACGGAGAGAGAGAAGAACCGAGTGAGGAGGGTGGCGGCCAAGAGAGAGACAGACGGAGAAGAAGGTTGAAGTGAGGGAGGGGCGGCGCTCCTAGGCAAGAAGAAGAAGGGAACAAAAAAAAAAAATAGGGTTTCATCCCTCAAAGTTACCATTATACCCCCACTCATCTAATTTTTAACAAAAACCCTCATTATTCCTATCATAACTATTATTACTTAAAGGAAAAATCAACACTAAAAATAAATTCTCATACCAACACATATAGGGTAATTCATAAGGTTAGTAATTTGATATTACTCACAAAATAACTTAATATTGGTATATCTAAATCAAGGTAAAGTATAGAAAATATAATTTTCAAATGGTGTAATTTCTGTAAATGAATCTACTCTAAAGTATATAAATAAAATAGTCCAATAGAAATAATATAAGGTACTTTATAAAAACACTCAACACTTTAATAATTATATTTAAGAAACAATCATTTAAATTGATAAAACTCGAAATTTATAATGCGAAAGAAAATCAGGATGTTACAATCCTTCCCCCCAAAAAGAAATTTCGTCCTCGAAATTCGATTAGGGAAAACCGTAAGGTTAGGATTCGAGAATCCTTGAGTATCATTCCAATAAACTTTGCCAGCTATAACAAGCAAGGTGCTTAATCTAACTCATAAGACAAGAGGTAAACATCATCCTTTTACTGAGGTCGTTCTTGCATTGTCTAGTCTTTGATGCGTCTTCGTCGTTCTGAACAAAGTTTTGATCAATTCCGATGTCAAACTCCACGAGTTTACTACATTCTTCGCAAGGCATAGAATAATTAATCAAGTAAGGCGAAATCCAAAGCAACCCATCAAGGAACAAGGTAATTGATTGTCTCGGATCGCCAATTAAACAGTAGAACGATAACATGGGACATCGATTTTCTTGGATGACAACCTTATTCTAGATAGGATAAGAATGTTTGTTGACTCCACATTTGAGAAACGTGATATAGTAGACTCAGGAAAGTGTCAAACAAATCTAAGGATTAGACAAATCAGGAGATTATCAAAAATAATTTTCAAAGCATTAAAGAGTAAGGACAAGGTCTCAAGAGTCACCACTATCAAAAGCGTTAGTGTCATGACCCGAAATAAGCATGCTCATGCAGTCATAGGTCATACGAAAGGGTTGCATGTTACTTGGAGCGTATTCAAACTAGAAAGTATGTACTTTAAACTTTGCAAGAGACAATTCGAGTCTATGACAGTCACGATGCAATCGGAATTGAAAAGAATCACCAAGCAATTGAATTTATTGGCGCATAAGAGATGATAAGGATTACTTTACCAAGACAAGTTCAAGGGTCAACTTGTCAAGCTGCAACTGCATTATGCCTTCATAGCTAAGACGTGATTAAAGGAAGAACTAACGACTCTCCAATTACGTTTGAACCACAAGGAATCTTATTCATTAAGAATAGAAATTCAATCATCGATGACATTAGAGAAATTCTATTCGATATCAAAAGGCCATGGGTGTATGTAAGATCCAACCCATGCAAGAACAAGAATAGGTAAGTTTTTGGTTTAGAATTCAAGTGTTCGCATAGAAGTGAGAATGATGGATGCAACGTACTCAAGAAGTTGTACATTAGCAAGTGCATCACGCATTAATAAAAATCATTCACAATCGATTGATATTTGCAAGAGAATGAATTCTAGATTCAACAATTAATATCTAAGATGTCAAGATTTGAACGAAGAAATAAATGCTCAAGACGCTAAACCAATGTTAAGGTTCTTCACAACAAAAACAGAATCATGATTGAGGAGAGTGACACGACTTAATTCACGGTTTTAAATGTACAGAAATGCCAATGGAATTTGTGCTCTTGATTCAATACTAAGGGTTAATCCTTCCCGTTGGGGTGGCAGCTAGCATGCCCTAGCCCGTTGGGGTCCTTCATTGCCCTTAGTCTTGACAATTACACGTTTTCCAAGTATGACAATACAACAGTTAAGAATATTGGATTCGGGCACTTTACAAAATCCGGAAAAACACTAAGAATTCAATTATAAATTTGAAATGTGATACTAAGTCTCCTAAATTCAAATCCCTAATCTAACTAACTTAGACATCTAACGTTAGTCGCTTGGTGAGTAAACCATAGGAGTTGTGAGTCCAAACTCCAAGGCCGAGGAAAAAAACTGGTCTGATACCATAATGTAACACCCTCACACTTAATTAGTTTAAATTGGATTTATTAAAATATGAACTTGAAAATTCCGATAAAAATCCGGCAGAGTTTCCTCTGTAATTCGGACTTTACCAAAATTTCCTGTTGTACTTGTTCAGACCAGAGTATTTATAAAACATAAACATATTAATAAAACAGCCAGATAAAGTCCTAATGCCCGATAGACCACATAATACAAAATTCTGAGCGCACAACTACTACATGATTTTAATTTACAAAATATTAGTTTTCTTAAAATTAAAACTAAGTCCACTCAAATGCTTTACACTCCACGGTGTGGAGTATACTCCCTACTCGGCCAGAAAACGGTGCAAGCTCCCAGCTTAGTACCTGAAAGGGGTTGTAAGGGTGAGCTTTACACAAGTAGGAAGTAGGTTCCAACGAGGCATAATAATCACTAAGTCAAAACACAATTAGCACATAGCACATAAGTTTCATTCATGCAAACTCATTATGCATCATACACAAACAATAGTCTTGTCAATTAATTCTTATTCCCATTTATTTCTTTCTCATATTCTTTGTTCTCTTTTCTCTTTTATACTTTATTCATTCTTTCTTCTTTCTCTTCCTGTCTCTTATTCCACATTATTGTTTTCTCTCTTTACTTTTCTTCTTTCTTTTATTTCGTTCTCTTCCCTTTATTTTTAATCTTTCTTTAACATTTCCACCTGTTCCTTAGTTTTCCTGTTTCGTTATCACTCAACCGATACACCACACATCATTCATTCCATTTAACTTTCAAGCATACATAACAATTAACACATACAATAATTCACAAGCAACATATAAGAACTCATAACCACACTATCATCGTAGGCATACCACATTTTCCAATTCCATCGTTTTATAAGTGTCGGTTCACTTTTAGTTAATTCATTTTCACCATTTGGTTCCCTTTTATTTATTTTCCCCGTTTCCAAATAAATCCCGTTAAATCCCCTTACCTTTTTCCTTATTCTTTTCCTTATATTTACGGTGTATGTATGTCTCCACCAAATCGAAGGCCTACATACATACACCAATCACGATGTATGTCTCCACCAAATCGCAGGCCTACATACATCGCTTTTCCATTACCATTACCTTATCCAATTTTATCCCCTTTTTCCTTTATTCATTTCCTTTTTAATTTCGGTGTATGTATGTCTCCATCAGGTCGAAGGCCTACATACATACACCAATCACGATGTATGTCTCCACCAAATCGAAGGCCTACATACATCGCTCTTCCATTACCATTTACCTTATTTTATCCATTGTCATTTCCTTTTTCCTTTTACTTAGGGTGTATGTATGTCTCCACCAAATCGAAGGCCTACATACATACACCACCGACGATGTACGTCTCCACCAAATCGAAGGCCTACATACATCGCCCCAGTTACGTTGTATTGTCTCCCCCAAATCGAAGGCCTATAATACAACACCAATTACGATGTATATCTCCCCCATATCGAAGGCCTATATACATCACCATATTTATCCAATGTTATTTATCCATATTACATGTCATTAATTAGTCAATCGAATCCGTTTCTTTCCACTTCGTCCTTTCACACACAAACATCATCACGTGTATAACCAAGTAACCACAATTCACTCTCATAATTATCAACATTCCAATATTTAAATAAGGCCAAATATAACACATAAATACAACCACCACTATTCATACATAACCACATCTTTCACATAAACAATTAGTGCAAGTAACCACACAATTCACCTTTTCATATACTCATGCATAACCACATTTTTCACTTGTCCGAATTATTGATTCAAAATCCTAACTTAGGGGTTCATGCCATTTAATTTCCTCAATTAAAACCTATCCTCAATTAGCATCTATACTTGAAGAACAAACATACATCATTTATCATTTGAAATTAAATAGCAACCAACATCACAACCTATAATACACAATAATTTCACACTCCACCATTCATTATCATACACGCCACAATTCATATTTATGACATGAAAGAATTAATACCCACATTTAACATTTAAAATTCATATTTCTCAATTTACAAGCAAACTATCACAATTTGGACATACAACCTTTCATATCCACAATTAGCATTTAAAATACATGTTCATTAAACATACAAGCAACATATCTCAATTATCACCTATAATCATTCATATCTACCATTATTCAATTAGTTCTTCATTTTTTTATTTTCCTATTTTAATTTTTTGTCTAGATTAATTACACACATGTTCATTCAATAGCACACCATATGCTCTTAGCAAAGATTATAACTAGCAAGAAACTAGTCCCTACAAGCTGACGTAAAACACCCCTGTATTTGCTTTAACACTTAGCTTTTCATACACACACTCCTTTTCGTATACCAATTCTCGAACAGGTTGTAGTCCTTTGCTATCGCTCGCGTTGTCCTAAAGCTCCTTCGTAGTCTAACTATATTATTAAATCATATAGCAATCATTTTAATGCGCCAAAAACGACTCAATGTAAAATCACACTAATTAATATATTTCAAAGTAAAGTATTTCGTAAGTTTTCCAAATCACCCAAAATCATTTAATCATAGTTTACGAACCAAAATAACATAGGATTTTCAAATTATGATCATTGTCTTCTCAATAAAATAGTATCGCTTTTATTGAAAATACGCTTAACTTTCGAAACCAACATAATCACCAGAAATTCATTAAAGTTAATTAGTTTTAGTTTTGAAACCCCAAAATCAAAGGTTGTTATTTGACACTATTAATTCCAAACTAAAAGAAAGTGTTCTTGATTCAAAAATAAGTCCAACTCATAATTATAACATTAAAACAGTTTCACTTCCCTTTAATTTGAAATTAATGTTCAACGTCCTAACTCGAATTAACATCATGCCGACTATATACGTTTCCTAATTAACTGAGGTATCGTTTAGCTCAGGGACAACTCAACCAAGCTAAGCGACAGCTCACTTACTTAGGAACCCAAACATTTAACAAAATATACTTTTAAAAACTCATTATTCGGCATACGTTTAGTTTGACGTTGATATAAATCGAGTAGGAAATTAGAGTCATCACCAATAAGTCAATAACAACATAATTAAAATCGATATAATCTGTAATACAGGTTTAATTTCCAAAATAGTTTAATATTAAATAATTATTACCAATAACATTAAAATTAGCATTAATATAAAAATTAAAGCACAACATAGAGCAACTAGAAAAGTGTTAGGGATTTACCCTCAAATATGGTTTTGAAGGAACAGTGGGAAGATCGGTTCGGCAACCTCCATCCGTGCGGTTCATGGCAAAAATAGGTCCATCGTTGTCTCTACCGCAGCACCCCAGCGAACAACAGGGACTGAGGCAACACTCTGATCCAACACAACCTTACCGGCGAGGGTTTGATTTGAGAACGCGTCAAGAACTAACAACGCAAGGCAGAGGTGACTTCGTTGCGAGCTTGAAGGTGGAGATCGGGGCGAACGGCGCACGAGCGGTGACGGTGGCTTCGGTCTGGTTCAAAACCAACAGAGAACATTCTCGGTGGTGGCTGCGTGACCTTCAGGGACGGTGGCAGCAGTAGCAAAACCAGCAGCGGCGACCCCATTGTGACAGTGAGTCGCGAATCGCGACTGGGAGCAAGGACGCGCGCGCGGCCGAAGCTTGATAGGGACAGCGAGTGGCGGCGAACGGTGGCGGCGCAGCGTTTCGGTCTTGGCTCCTTCAGCTGTCACGCGTACGACTGTGATAGTGCTTGATGGCGGTGAGTGGTCCTGGTTCACGAGTTGTGCATCACTCATGGCGGAGATGATGGCGGCCACGAGAACCGAGAAGAGCGATCGAGGGAGACGAGCGACCGGAAGAGAGAAAGCTACGGAGAGAGAGAAGAATCGAGTGAGGAGGGTGGGGGCCAAGAGAGAGACAGACGGAGAAGAAGGTTGAAGTGAGGGAGGGGCGGCGCTCCTAGGCAAGAAGAAGAAGGGAACAAAAAAAAATAGGGTTTCATCCCTCAAAGTTACCATTATACCCCCACTCATCTAATTTTTAACAAAAACCCTCATTATTCCTATCATAACTATTATTACTTAAAGGAAAAATCAACACTAAAAATAAATTCTCATACCAACACATATAGGGTAATTCATAAGGTTAGTAATTTGATATTACTCACAAAATAACTTAATATTGGTATATCTATATCAAGGTAAAGTATAGAAAATATAATTTTCAAATGGTGTAATTTCTGTAAATGAATCTACTCTAAAGTATATAAATAAAATAGTCCAATAGAAATAATATAAGGTACTTTATGAAAACACTCAACACTTTAATAATTATATTTAAGAAACAATCATTTAATTTGATAAAACTCGAAATTTATAATACGAAAGAAAATCAGGATGTTACAATCCTTCCCCCCAAAAAGAAATTTCGTCCTCGAAATTCGATTAGGGAAAACCGTAAGGTTAGGATTCGAGAATCCTTGAGTATCATTCATATAAACTTAGCCAGCTATAACAAGCAAGGTGCTTAATCTAACTCATAAGACAAGAGGTAAACTTCATCCTTTTACTGAGGTCGTTCTTGCATTGTCTAGTCTTTGATGCGTCTTCGTCGTTCTGAACAAAGTTTTGATCAATTCCGATGTCAAACTCCACGAGTTTACTAAATTCTTCGCAAGGCATAGAATAATTAATCAAGTAAGGCGAAATCCAAAGCAACCCATCAAGGAACAAGGTAATTGATTGTCTCGGATCGCCAATTGAACAGTAGAACGATAACATGGAACATCGATTTTCTTGGATGACAACCTTATTCTAGATAGGATAAGAATGTTTGTTGACTCCACATTTGAGAAACGTGATATAGTAGACTCAGGAAAGTGTCAAACAAATCTAAGGATTAGACAAATCAGGAGATTATGAAAAATAATTTTCAAAGCATTAAAGAGTAAGGACAAGGTCTCAAGAGTCACCACTATCAAAAGCGTTAGTGTCATGACCCGAAATAAGCATGCTCATGCAGTCATAGGTCATACGAAAGGGTTGCATGTTACTTGGAGCGTATTCAAACTAGAAAGTATGTACTTTAAACTTTGCAAGAGACAATTCGAGTCTATGACAGTCACGATGCAATCGGAATTGAAAAGAATCACCAAGCAATTGAATTTATTGGCGCATAAGAGATGATAAGGATTACTTTACCAAGACAAGTTCAAGGGTCAACTTGTCAAGCTGCAACTGCATTATGCCTTCATAGCTAAGACGTGATTAAAGGAAGAACTAACGACTCTCCAATTACGTTTGAACCACAAGGAATCTTATTCATTAAGAATAGAAATTCAATCATCGATGACATTAGAGAAATTCTATTCGATATCAAAAGGCCATGGGTGTATGTAAGATCCAACCTGTTAGTTCCATGATGAACATGATGAATGTTTTGATAATGACAAAGTGTTTTTGAACAAGCTACATGTGTTGGTCAAGTTTCAAGCTCAACAAGCAACAACAAACATCAAATGAAGAAGAGAGAAAGCAAGCTCATGAAGACCTAAGTTTGAGTGTATTTGTATTTCTTTTATCTTTTGCCTCTCAAGCTTCATAGGTTTTTTATTTGGGTAGATTATTATAGAGGATAGTGAATCTCATTCATAAGTCATGATTAAATCATAATTTGAGTTTTCACTTAACCTAGAATCAATAGGTGGCTTAAAGGTTTTAAAGGAAAGGTTGGATTTTGAGAAAACAAGTTTTGAACATGTGCAGTACCAACTTAATCGATTAAGTGATAACTTAATCGAGTACTACTCGAGTACACGAATTGCTTAATCGATTAAGTACTGCTGAACTGATTTTAAAAATACGTTTTTCACTTCTCAAAATCAGTTTTCAAGTGCTACAACTTTTGGGTATTCTATATAAACCTTTTCCTATTATTTGTGATAAGTGAGAATCATTTTAATACAAGTTTTACAAAGAATCAAGCCACTCTATTCTCTCTCAATTTCAAAGATCAAAGCTTTTCTATTTTTATATTCTTTGATCAAGAACCTTTGAATCTCTTATGGTGAATTGTCATAACTCTTGATTGAGATTCATAGGATTGTTTTGTGTATTCTATTGTGTTGTAATCTTTGCAAGAAGGCAAGCCACTACAACAAACAAGAAGTCTTGGTGTGTCGATTTTATCATCAAGCAAGTGCATTCTTATTGAAGAAGAAGAAGAAGTCTTGGTTGTGAATCAAGTAAGGAGAAGCCTTGGTGTGTGGATTATCATCAAGCAATTGAAGACTTGTTGTGTCGATTATCAACAAGGGGTAGAGGTTAGATTAGAGAGAAGATCAATAGGATTACAAGGCAAGGGTGTCGGTTATCTCTTGTAAGCTAGCAAGAAGGGAGTCTTGTGAGGCAATCACTTGTAATTTGAGAACTCTAATTCCTCATAGTGAAGAATCTCTCTTGGTTGAAGAGGGGACTGGATGTAGCTTTCAAGTGGATGAAAGTGAACCAGGATAAATCACTGTGTCGTATCTCTAAACTCTTACTCTTTATATTCAAGTCATTTGATTGCGTTCTTGGTTGAAAACCTAGAAAGATTGATTTTCATAATTGATTGAATTGAGTCTTTAATTGTTCAAATTGATAAAGGGAAAATCATTTTCATAACTAGGTTAATCAATAAGAATATAGGTGTTAATCATTTCCGCTGAATCTCTGATCTTGCATGTGAATTGATTGATTTTCATATTCGAATGAAAAATTGATTTTTCTGTTTTCTGTCATATTTAATCGATTAAGTTCAACTTTAATCGAGTACTACTCGAGTAAATTGCAAGTTAATCGATTAAGTGCTGTAGAATTTGCAAAAATCATTTGTTTTGATTGTTTCGATTTGTTTCGTTCGAAAATCTTTCAAGGTAGCTTCAACACCTATTCAACCCCCCCTTCTAGGTGTTTTCCTAGGGTTCCTAAGTCTCTCCAACCACCAATTGCGGTTTCCTCAATTGGTATCAGAGCTCGGTCGAAAGACACGAGCATAAGAGCTTTTTCGTAAAGATCCTTTAAGAAAATCGCAATGGGTTCTATGAATTCCTTTGGTGGTGAAGGTGCTTTAATAAGTCGTCCTCCATTGTTTGCCGGAGAAGGCTATGCATATTGGAAAGTTAGAATGAAAATCTTTATCCAAGCCATAGATAGTGAAATTTGGAAAGTAGTTGAAAAAGGTCCTCATATCCCCTCTAGTTTAGTTGAAGGTGTAGAACAATTGATCCCCGAGGATAAGTGGAAGGATGATGATAGAAAGAAAGTTCAATATGATTATAAAGCAAAGAATATCATCACATCCGCTTTATCCTATGACGAGTTCTTTAGAGTTTCTCAATGTTCTAGTGCTAAGGAAATGTGGGACACTTTACAAGTGACTCATGAAGGAACTAGTGAGGTTAGGAGAGCTAGATTGAATGCCTTAATGCGTGATTATGAATTGTTTCATATGCTTCCAAATGAATCTATAAATGATATGCAAAAGCGTTTTACTCATATTATAAATCATTTACTTGCTCTTGGTAAAACTTTTCTTCAAGGTGAACTTTCTAACAAAGTGTTGAGATGTTTAGACAGGAATTGGCAACCAAAAGTAACGGCTATTGTTGAATCTAAAAATTTGGATGCTATGGATCTAGCAACACTTTTCGGAAAGCTTCAAGAACATGAAATGGAGCTTGGACGATTAAGTATCAATGAAGAGTCGGATAAGAACAAATCAAGGAAAGGACTTGCTCTTAAAGTCAAAAGTGCATATAAAAAGAAAGATAGTTCCGATGATGATGATAGTGAAGATTCCGATTCCGATGTTGATGAAAAAGACATGAAACTTTTGTTAAAAGAGTTTGACAAGTTTCTAAGGAGAAAAGGAAGGTTGAACAAGGACAAAAGTAAAGAGAAGGATTCCCCACACTATAAGACCAAAACTTCAAAAGAAGGTGTAGTTTGCCATGAATGTGGAAAGCCCGGACATCTCAAGTACTCATGCTCTAAGTATCTCAAGAAGAAGGAGAAAGACAAGAAAAATTCTAAATCTAAAAGAGCATACATAGTTTGGGATAGTGATGAAGATAACAAGAAAAGCACATCGAGTAGTTCATCGGATAATGAAGCCGCTTGTCTCAACTTGATAACTCTAGTAGATGATGAAGAACAAAGTTCAAATGATGAATCAAGTTATCAAAGCGAGGATAGCAATGTAAGTGAATCTAAATCCGAAATTTCTTCTAAATATGAATTGTTACATAATGCTTATGAAGAAATGTATGAACAACTTGAAAAACTAGCTTTGAAAAACATTGAAAGAAAGAAGCTCATTTTGAAACATCAAAAAGAGATTTTAGATCTTCAAAAACAAGTTGATGAGCTTAATCTTGAAAATGAAACTCTTGATCTTATATATGCTAGTTCTTCTTGTGATTGTACTAGTAGATTGAATATTGTGGTTGATTGTGAGAATTGCAAGTTGCTTAAAAATGAAAATGCTATTTTGAAAAATAAGCTTGCAAGTTTCTCAAATGGTGATATTAGATTGCGCACATTGTTAAATTTTCAAAGAGAAAATTCAAACAAGTTTGGTTTGGGTTATACTAATGCTAAGAGTAAATCTCATAGAAATGTTGTTGATTTTTCTAAAGTTGATTTTTCAAATCCTCCAACATGTTTCTATTGTGGTACTCATGGACATACTTCAAATGTGTGTTATGTTAAAGTGCATGGTATATCTAAAGGAAATTTTGTTTGGATGAAAAAGGGTGAAAGTCCCTACACTAACAAAAATGGATCCAAAACCATTTGGATACCAAAAAGCAAAGCATGATTGTTTTGTAGGTTTGATTGAAGATGCAAATGAATGACACATGTTCTCAATTGGTCTCAACTATGAATGTCTATATTCACATCTTCAATTGGTATCACACTTGCATCTCAAGTGAATGTCCTACAAAGTGGTAATATTTGATATTGATATATTATCTTAATTGATATCTTCTCAATTGATATTACTTTTCTAAATGTTTAGTTAATTCAATTTGTATCATTGAGAGATTATTAGTTGATTATCATGTTTTTGTGATTATTGATTCTTCTTTACAATTGATATCTTCTTTGTTAAGTGATATTATGATCTTATTAGTTCTCAATTGGTATTATATTTCATTGTTATATTCTCTTACCAATTGATATCACATTTCAAAGTATAGCTCTATTGTATTTGTTCAATTGGTATCAATGTTGTGAAGAAATGATCATTGATTTCTTACCTTGGCTTAGATGTTATATTTCAATTGGTATATATTACTTTTTGATAATGCCAAAGGGGGAGAAATATGATGTTTTGAATTGAATGAAATGTTTCTCAAAGGGGGAGACATGGTATGTTTTGAAACATGGGAGAAATATAATATGATTTTTAGATGTTTGTTTGGAGAAAGGTTGTTTTGTTGTTTTTATGTAGGTTGAGCTAAGTTGTTGAAGATAGGGGGAGAATCAAGCTTCTATCTTAATTGGATTCAAGTGTTAAAGCATTGATTGAGAGGGAAAAAGAGTCTTCTCAAGTGATCAAATGTTTCAAGCATCAACAACTTCAAGCGATTTCAAAACATGGGTTGTCATTTTCAAAAAGGGGGAGATTGTTAGTTCCATGATGAACATGATGAATGTTTTGATAATGACAAAGTGTTTTTGAACAAGCTACATGTGTTGGTCAAGTTTCAAGCTCAACAAGCAACAACAAACATCAAATGAAGAAGAGAGAAAGCAAGCTCATGAAGACCTAAGTTTGAGTGTATTTGTATTTCTTTTATCTTTTGCCTCTCAAGCTTCATAGGTTTTTTATTTGGGTAGATTATTATAGAGGATAGTGAATCTCATTCATAAGTCATGATTAAATCATAATTTGAGTTTTCACTTAACCTAGAATCAATAGGTGGCTTAAAGGTTTTAAAGGAAAGGTTGGATTTTGAGAAAACAAGTTTTGAACATGTGCAGTACCAACTTAATCGATTAAGTGATAACTTAATCGAGTACTACTCGAGTACACGAATTGCTTAATCGATTAAGTACTGCTGAACTGATTTTAAAAATACGTTTTTCACTTCTCAAAATCAGTTTTCAAGTGCTACAACTTTTGGGTATTCTATATAAACCTTTTCCTATTATTTGTGATAAGTGAGAATCATTTTAATACAAGTTTTACAAAGAATCAAGCCACTCTATTCTCTCTCAATTTCAAAGATCAAAGCTTTTCTATTTTTATATTCTTTGATCAAGAACCTTTGAATCTCTTATGGTGAATTGTCATAACTCTTGATTGAGATTCATAGGATTGTTTTGTGTATTCTATTGTGTTGTAATCTTTGCAAGAAGGCAAGCCACTACAACAAACAAGAAGTCTTGGTGTGTCGATTTTATCATCAAGCAAGTGCATTCTTATTGAAGAAGAAGAAGAAGTCTTGGTTGTGAATCAAGTAAGGAGAAGCCTTGGTGTGTGGATTATCATCAAGCAATTGAAGACTTGTTGTGTCGATTATCAACAAGGGGTAGAGGTTAGATTAGAGAGAAGATCAATAGGATTACAAGGCAAGGGTGTCGGTTATCTCTTGTAAGCTAGCAAGAAGGGAGTCTTGTGAGGCAATCACTTGTAATTTGAGAACTCTAATTCCTCATAGTGAAGAATCTCTCTTGGTTGAAGAGGGGACTGGATGTAGCTTTCAAGTGGATGAAAGTGAACCAGGATAAATCACTGTGTCGTATCTCTAAACTCTTACTCTTTATATTCAAGTCATTTGATTGCGTTCTTGGTTGAAAACCTAGAAAGATTGATTTTCATAATTGATTGAATTGAGTCTTTAATTGTTCAAATTGATAAAGGGAAAATCATTTTCATAACTAGGTTAATCAATAAGAATATAGGTGTTAATCATTTCCGCTGAATCTCTGATCTTGCATGTGAATTGATTGATTTTCATATTCGAATGAAAAATTGATTTTTCTGTTTTCTGTCATATTTAATCGATTAAGTTCAACTTTAATCGAGTACTACTCGAGTAAATTGCAAGTTAATCGATTAAGTGCTGTAGAATTTGCAAAAATCATTTGTTTTGATTGTTTCGATTTGTTTCGTTCGAAAATCTTTCAAGGTAGCTTCAACACCTATTCAACCCCCCCTTCTAGGTGTTTTCCTAGGGTTCCTAAGTCTCTCCAACCACCAATTGCGGTTTCCTCAATTGGTATCAGAGCTCGGTCGAAAGACACGAGCATAAGAGCTTTTTCGTAAAGATCCTTTAAGAAAATCGCAATGGGTTCTATGAATTCCTTTGGTGGTGAAGGTGCTTTAATAAGTCGTCCTCCATTGTTTGCCGGAGAAGGCTATGCATATTGGAAAGTTAGAATGAAAATCTTTATCCAAGCCATAGATAGTGAAATTTGGAAAGTAGTTGAAAAAGGTCCTCATATCCCCTCTAGTTTAGTTGAAGGTGTAGAACAATTGATCCCCGAGGATAAGTGGAAGGATGATGATAGAAAGAAAGTTCAATATGATTATAAAGCAAAGAATATCATCACATCCGCTTTATCCTATGACGAGTTCTTTAGAGTTTCTCAATGTTCTAGTGCTAAGGAAATGTGGGACACTTTACAAGTGACTCATGAAGGAACTAGTGAGGTTAGGAGAGCTAGATTGAATGCCTTAATGCGTGATTATGAATTGTTTCATATGCTTCCAAATGAATCTATAAATGATATGCAAAAGCGTTTTACTCATATTATAAATCATTTACTTGCTCTTGGTAAAACTTTTCTTCAAGGTGAACTTTCTAACAAAGTGTTGAGATGTTTAGACAGGAATTGGCAACCAAAAGTAACGGCTATTGTTGAATCTAAAAATTTGGATGCTATGGATCTAGCAACACTTTTCGGAAAGCTTCAAGAACATGAAATGGAGCTTGGACGATTAAGTATCAATGAAGAGTCGGATAAGAACAAATCAAGGAAAGGACTTGCTCTTAAAGTCAAAAGTGCATATAAAAAGAAAGATAGTTCCGATGATGATGATAGTGAAGATTCCGATTCCGATGTTGATGAAAAAGACATGAAACTTTTGTTAAAAGAGTTTGACAAGTTTCTAAGGAGAAAAGGAAGGTTGAACAAGGACAAAAGTAAAGAGAAGGATTCCCCACACTATAAGACCAAAACTTCAAAAGAAGGTGTAGTTTGCCATGAATGTGGAAAGCCCGGACATCTCAAGTACTCATGCTCTAAGTATCTCAAGAAGAAGGAGAAAGACAAGAAAAATTCTAAATCTAAAAGAGCATACATAGTTTGGGATAGTGATGAAGATAACAAGAAAAGCACATCGAGTAGTTCATCGGATAATGAAGCCGCTTGTCTCAACTTGATAACTCTAGTAGATGATGAAGAACAAAGTTCAAATGATGAATCAAGTTATCAAAGCGAGGATAGCAATGTAAGTGAATCTAAATCCGAAATTTCTTCTAAATATGAATTGTTACATAATGCTTATGAAGAAATGTATGAACAACTTGAAAAACTAGCTTTGAAAAACATTGAAAGAAAGAAGCTCATTTTGAAACATCAAAAAGAGATTTTAGATCTTCAAAAACAAGTTGATGAGCTTAATCTTGAAAATGAAACTCTTGATCTTATATATGCTAGTTCTTCTTGTGATTGTACTAGTAGATTGAATATTGTGGTTGATTGTGAGAATTGCAAGTTGCTTAAAAATGAAAATGCTATTTTGAAAAATAAGCTTGCAAGTTTCTCAAATGGTGATATTAGATTGCGCACATTGTTAAATTTTCAAAGAGAAAATTCAAACAAGTTTGGTTTGGGTTATACTAATGCTAAGAGTAAATCTCATAGAAATGTTGTTGATTTTTCTAAAGTTGATTTTTCAAATCCTCCAACATGTTTCTATTGTGGTACTCATGGACATACTTCAAATGTGTGTTATGTTAAAGTGCATGGTATATCTAAAGGAAATTTTGTTTGGATGAAAAAGGGTGAAAGTCCCTACACTAACAAAAATGGATCCAAAACCATTTGGATACCAAAAAGCAAAGCATGATTGTTTTGTAGGTTTGATTGAAGATGCAAATGAATGACACATGTTCTCAATTGGTCTCAACTATGAATGTCTATATTCACATCTTCAATTGGTATCACACTTGCATCTCAAGTGAATGTCCTACAAAGTGGTAATATTTGATATTGATATATTATCTTAATTGATATCTTCTCAATTGATATTACTTTTCTAAATGTTTAGTTAATTCAATTTGTATCATTGAGAGATTATTAGTTGATTATCATGTTTTTGTGATTATTGATTCTTCTTTACAATTGATATCTTCTTTGTTAAGTGATATTATGATCTTATTAGTTCTCAATTGGTATTATATTTCATTGTTATATTCTCTTACCAATTGATATCACATTTCAAAGTATAGCTCTATTGTATTTGTTCAATTGGTATCAATGTTGTGAAGAAATGATCATTGATTTCTTACCTTGGCTTAGATGTTATATTTCAATTGGTATATATTACTTTTTGATAATGCCAAAGGGGGAGAAATATGATGTTTTGAATTGAATGAAATGTTTCTCAAAGGGGGAGACATGGTATGTTTTGAAACATGGGAGAAATATAATATGATTTTTAGATGTTTGTTTGGAGAAAGGTTGTTTTGTTGTTTTTATGTAGGTTGAGCTAAGTTGTTGAAGATAGGGGGAGAATCAAGCTTCTATCTTAATTGGATTCAAGTGTTAAAGCATTGATTGAGAGGGAAAAAGAGTCTTCTCAAGTGATCAAATGTTTCAAGCATCAACAACTTCAAGCGATTTCAAAACATGGGTTGTCATTTTCAAAAAGGGGGAGATTGTTAGTTCCATGATGAACATGATGAATGTTTTGATAATGACAAAGTGTTTTTGAACAAGCTACATGTGTTGGTCAAGTTTCAAGCTCAACAAGCAACAACAAACATCAAATGAAGAAGAGAGAAAGCAAGCTCATGAAGACCTAAGTTTGAGTGTATTTGTATTTCTTTTATCTTTTGCCTCTCAAGCTTCATAGGTTTTTTATTTGGGTAGATTATTATAGAGGATAGTGAATCTCATTCATAAGTCATGATTAAATCATAATTTGAGTTTTCACTTAACCTAGAATCAATAGGTGGCTTAAAGGTTTTAAAGGAAAGGTTGGATTTTGAGAAAACAAGTTTTGAACATGTGCAGTACCAACTTAATCGATTAAGTGATAACTTAATCGAGTACTACTCGAGTACACGAATTGCTTAATCGATTAAGTACTGCTGAACTGATTTTAAAAATACGTTTTTCACTTCTCAAAATCAGTTTTCAAGTGCTACAACTTTTGGGTATTCTATATAAACCTTTTCCTATTATTTGTGATAAGTGAGAATCATTTTAATACAAGTTTTACAAAGAATCAAGCCACTCTATTCTCTCTCAATTTCAAAGATCAAAGCTTTTCTATTTTTATATTCTTTGATCAAGAACCTTTGAATCTCTTATGGTGAATTGTCATAACTCTTGATTGAGATTCATAGGATTGTTTTGTGTATTCTATTGTGTTGTAATCTTTGCAAGAAGGCAAGCCACTACAACAAACAAGAAGTCTTGGTGTGTCGATTTTATCATCAAGCAAGTGCATTCTTATTGAAGAAGAAGAAGAAGTCTTGGTTGTGAATCAAGTAAGGAGAAGCCTTGGTGTGTGGATTATCATCAAGCAATTGAAGACTTGTTGTGTCGATTATCAACAAGGGGTAGAGGTTAGATTAGAGAGAAGATCAATAGGATTACAAGGCAAGGGTGTCGGTTATCTCTTGTAAGCTAGCAAGAAGGGAGTCTTGTGAGGCAATCACTTGTAATTTGAGAACTCTAATTCCTCATAGTGAAGAATCTCTCTTGGTTGAAGAGGGGACTGGATGTAGCTTTCAAGTGGATGAAAGTGAACCAGGATAAATCACTGTGTCGTATCTCTAAACTCTTACTCTTTATATTCAAGTCATTTGATTGCGTTCTTGGTTGAAAACCTAGAAAGATTGATTTTCATAATTGATTGAATTGAGTCTTTAATTGTTCAAATTGATAAAGGGAAAATCATTTTCATAACTAGGTTAATCAATAAGAATATAGGTGTTAATCATTTCCGCTGAATCTCTGATCTTGCATGTGAATTGATTGATTTTCGTATTCGAATGAAAAATTGATTTTTCTGTTTTCTGTCATATTTAATCGATTAAGTTCAACTTTAATCGAGTACTACTCGAGTAAATTGCAAGTTAATCGATTAAGTGCTGTAGAATTTGCAAAAATCATTTGTTTTGATTGTTTCGATTTGTTTCGTTCGAAAATCTTTCAAGGTAGCTTCAACACCTATTCAACCCCCCCTTCTAGGTGTTTTCCTAGGGTTCCTAAGTCTCTCCAACCACCAATTGCGGTTTCCTCACAACCCATGCAAGAACAAGAATAGGTAAGTTTTTGGTTTAGAATTCAAGTGTTCGCATAGAAATGAGAATGATGGATGCAACGTACTCAAGAAGTTGTACATTAGCAAGTGCATCACGCATTAATAAAAATCATTCACAATCGATTGATATTTGCAAGAGAATGAATTCTAGATTCAACAATTAATATCTAAGATGTCAAGATTTGAACGAAGAAATAAATGCTCAAGACGCTAAACCAATGTTAAGGTTCTTCACAACAAAAACAGAATCATGATTGAGGAGAGTGACACGACTTAATTCACGGTTTTAAATGTACAGAAATGCCAATGGAATTTGTGCTCTTGATTCAATACTAAGGGTTAATCCTTCCCGTTGGGGTGGCAGCTAGCATGCCCTAGCCCGTTGGGGTCCTTCATTGCCCTTAGTCTTGACAATTACACGTTTTCCAAGTATGACAATACAACAGTTAAGAATATTGGATTCGGGCACTTTACAAAATCCGGAAAAACACTAAGAATTCAATTATAAATTTGAAATGTGATACTAAGTCTCCTAAATTCAAATCCCTAATCTAACTAACTTAGACATCTAACGTTAGTCGCTTGGTGAGTAAACCATAGGAGTTGTGAGTCCAAACTCCAAGGCCGAGGAAAAAAACTATTCTGATACCATAATGTAACACCATCACACTTAATTAGTTTAAATTGGATTTATTAAAAAATGAACTTGAAAATTCCGATAAAAATCCGGCAGAGTTTCCTCTGTAATTCGGACTTTACCAAAATTTCCTGTTGTACCTGTTCACACCAGAGTATTTATAAAACATAAACATATTAATAAAACAGCCAGATAAAGTCCTAATGCCCGATAGACCACATAATACAAAATTCTGGGCGCACAACTACTACATGATTTTAATTTACAAAATATTAGTTTTCTTAAAATTAAAACTAAGTCCACTCAAATGCTTTACACTCCACGGTGTGGAGTATACTCCCTGCTCGGCCAGAAAAAGGTGCAAGCTCCCAGCTTAGTACCTGAAAGGGGTTGTAAGGGTGAGCTTTACACAAGTAGGAAGTAGGTTCCGACGAGGCATAATAATCACTAAGTCAAAACACAATTAGCACATAGCACATAAGTTTAATTCATGAAAACTCATTATGCATCATACACAAACAATAGTCTTGTCAATTAATTCTTATTCCCATTTATTTCTTTCTCATATTCTTTGTTCTCTTTTCTCTTTTGTACTTTATTCATTCTTTCTTCTTTCTCTTCCTGTCTCTTATTCCACATTATTGTTTTCTCTCTTTTCTTTTCTTCTTTATTTTATTTCGTTCTCTTCCCTTTATTTTTAATCTTTCTTTTACATTTCCACCTGTTCCTTAGTTTTCCTGTTTCTTTATCACTCAACCGATACACCACACAACATTCATTCCATTTAACTTTCAAGTATACATAACAATTAACACATACAATAATTCACAAGCAACATATAAGAACTCATAACCACACTATCATCGCAGGCATACCACATTTTCCAATTCCATCGTTTTATAAGTGTCGGTTCCCTTTTAGTTAATTCAATTTCACCATTTGGTTCCCTTTTATTTATTTTCCCCGTTTCCAAATAAATCCCGTTAAATCCCCTTACCTTTTTCCTTATTGGTGTATGTATGTCTCCACCAAATCGAAGGCCTACATACATACATCAATCACGATGTATGTCTCCACCAAATCGAAGGCCTACATACATCGCTTTTCCATTACCATTACCTTATCCAATTTTATCCCCTTTTTCCTTTATTCATTTCCTTTTTAATTTCGGTGTATGTATGTCTCCACCAAATCGAAGGCCTACATACATACACCAATCACGATGTATGTCTCCACCAAATCGAAGGCCTACATATATCGCTCTTCCATTACCATTTACCTTATTTTATCCATTGTCATTTCCTTTTTCCTTTTACTTAGGGTGTATGTATGTCTCCACCAAATCGAAGGCCTACATACATACACCACCGACGATGTATGTCTCCACCAAATCGAAGGCCTACATACATCGCCCTAGTTACGTTGTATTGTCTCCCCCAAATCGAAGGCCTACAATACAACACCAATTACGATGTATATCTCCCCCATATCGAAGGCCTATATACATCACCATATTTATCCAATGTTATTTATCCATATTATATGTCATTAATTAGTCAATCAAATCCGTTTCTTTCCACTTCGTCCTTTCACACACAAACATCATCACGTGTATAACCAAATAACCACAATTCACTCTCATAATTATCAACATTCCAATATTTAAATAAGGCCAAATATAACACATAAATACAACCACCACTATTCATACATAACCACATCTTTCACATAAACAATTAGTGCAAGTAACCACACAATTCACCTTTTCATATACTCATGCATAACCACATTTTTCACTTGTCCGAATTATTGATTCAAAATCCTAACTTAGGGGTTCATGCCATTTAATTTCCTCAATTAAAACCTATCCTCAATTAGCATCTATACTTGAAGAACAAACATACATCATTTATCATTTGAAATTAAATAGCAATCAACATCACAACCTATAATACACAATAATTTCACACTCCACCATTCATTATCATACACGCCACAATTCATATTTATGACATGAAAGAATTAATACCCACATTTAACATTTAAAATGCATATTTCTCAATTTACAAGCAAACTATCACAATTTGGACATACAACCTTTCATATCCACAATTAGCATTTAAAATACATGTTCATTAAACATACAAGCAACATATCTCAATTATCACCTATAATCATTCATATCTACCATTATTCAATTAGTTCTTCATTCTTTTATTTTCCTATTTTAATTTTTTGTCTAGATTAATTACACACATGTTCATTCAATAGCACACCATATGCTTTTAGCAAAGATTATAACTAGCAAGAAACTAGTCCCTACAAGCTGACGTAAAACACCCCTTACCTGTATTTGCTTTAACACTTAGCTTTTCATACACACACTCCTTTTCGTATACCAATTCTCGAACAGGTTGTAGCCCTTTGCTATCGCTCGCGTTGTCCTAAAGCTCCTTCGTAGTCTAACTATATTATTAAATCATATAGCAATCATTTTAATGCGCCAAAAACGACTCAATGTAAAATCACACTAATTAATCTATTTCAAAGTAAAGTATTTCGTAAGTTTTCCAAATCACCCAAAATCATTTAATCATAGTTTACGAACCAAAATAACATAGGATTTTCAAATTATGATCATTGTCTTCTCAATAAAATAGTATCGCTTTTATTGAAAATACGCTTAACTTTCGAAACCAACATAATCACCTGAAATTCATTAAAGTTAATTAGTTTTAGTTTTGAAACCCCAAAATCAAAGGTTGTTATTTGACACTATTCATTCCAAACTAAAAGAAAGTGTTCTTGATTCAAAAATAAGTCCAACTCATAATTATAACATTAAAACAGTTTCACTTCCCTTTAATTTGAAATTAATGTTCAACGTCCTAACTCGAATTAACATCATGCCGACTATATACGTTTCCTAATTAACTGAGGTATCGTTTAGCTCAGGGACAACTCAACCAAGCTAAGCGACAGCTCACTTACTTAGGAACCCAAACATTTAACAAAATATACTTTTAAAAACTCATTATTCGGCATACATTTAGTTTGACGTTGATATAAATCGAGTAGGCAATTAGAGTCATCACCAATAAGTCAATAACAACATAATTAAAATCGATATAATCTGTAATACAGGTTTAATTTCCAAAATAGTTTAATATTAAATAATTATTACCAATAACATTAAAATTAGCATTAATATAAAAATTAAAGCACAACATAGAGCAACTAGAAAAGTGTTAGGGATTTACCCTCAAATATGGTTTTGAAGGAACAGTGGGAAGATCGGTTCGACAACCTCCATCCGTGCGGTTCATGGCAAAAATAGGTCCATCGTTGTCTCTACCGCAGCACCCCAGCGAACAACAGGGACTGAGGCAACACTCTGATCCACCACAACCTTACCGGCGAGGGTTTGATTTGAGAACGCGTCAAGAACTAACAACGCAAGGCAGAGGCGACTTCGTTGCGAGCTTGAAGGTGGAGATCGGGGCGAACGGCGCACGAGCGGTGACGGTGGCTTCGGTCTGGTTCAAAACCAACAGAGAACATTCTCGGTGGTGGCTGCGTGACCTTCAGGGACGGTGGCAGCAGTAGCAAAACCAGCAGCGGCGACCCCATTGTGACAGTGAGTCGCGAATCGCGACTGGGAGCAAGGACGCGCGCACGGCCGAAGCTTGATAGGGACAGCGAGTGGCGGCGAACGGTGGCGGCGCAGCGTTTCGGTCTTGGCTCCTTCAGCTGTCACGCGTACGACTATGATAGTGCTTGATGGCGGTGAGTGGTCCTGGTTCACGAGTTGTGCATCACTCATGGCAGATATGATGGCGGCCACGAGAACCGAGAAGAGCGATCGAGGGAGACGAGCGACCGGAAGAGAGAAAGCTACGGAGAGAGAGAAGAACCGAGTGAGGAGGGTGGCGGCCAAGAGAGAGACAGACGGAGAAGAAGGTTGAAGTGAGGGAGGGGCGGCGCTCCTAGGCAAAAAGAAGAAGGGAACAAAAAAAAAATAGGGTTTCATCCCTCAAAGTTACCATTATACCCCCACTCATCTAATTTTTAACAAAAACCCTCATTATTCCTATCATAACTATTATTACTTAAAGGAAAAATCAACACTAAAAATAAATTCTCATACCAACACATATAGGGTAATTCATAAGGTTAGTAATTTGATATTACTCACAAAATAACTTAATATTGGTATATCTAAATCAAGGTAAAGTATAGAAAATATAATTTTCAAATGGTGTAATTTCTGTAAATGAATCTACTCTAAAGTATATAAATATAATAGTCCAATAGAAATAATATAAGGTACTTTATGAAAACACTCAACACTTTAATAATTATATTTAAGAAACAATCATTTAATTTGATAAAACTCGAAATTTATAATACGAAAGAAAATCAGGATGTTACAATCCTTCCCCCCAAAAAGAAATTTCGTCCTCGAAATTCGATTAGGGAAAACCGTAAGGTTAGGATTCGAGAATCCTTGAGTATCATTCCAATAAACTTAGCCAGCTATAACAAGCAAGGTGCTTAATCTAACTCATAAGACAAGAGGTAAACTTCATCCTTTTACTGAGGTCGTTCTTGCATTGTCTAGTCTTTGATGCGTCTTCGTCGTTCTGAACAAAGTTTTGATCAATTCCGATGTCAAACTCCACGAGTTTACTAAATTCTTCGCAAGGCATAGAATAATTAATCAAGTAAGGCGAAATCCAAAGCAACCCATCAAGGAACAAGGTAATTGATTGTCTCGGATCGCCAATTAAACAGTAGAACGATAACATGGGACATCGATTTTCTTGGATGACAACCTTATTCTAGATAGGATAAGAATGTTTGTTGACTCCACATTTGAGAAACGTGATATAGTAGACTCAGGAAAGTGTCAAACAAATCTAAGGATTAGACAAATCAGGAGATTATCAAAAATAATTTTCAAAGCATTAAAGAGTAAGGACAAGGTCTCAAGAGTCACCACTATCAAAAGCATTAGTGTCATGACCCGAAATAAGCATGCTCATGCAGTCATAGGTCATACGAAAGGGTTGCATGTTACTTGGAGCGTATTCAAACTAGAAAGTATGTACTTTAAACTTTGCAAGAGACAATTCGAGTCTATGACAGTCACGATGCAATCGGATTTGAAAAGAATCACCAAGCAATTGAATTTATTGGCGCATAAGAGATGATAAGGATTACTTTACCAAGACAAGTTCATTATGCCTTCATAGCTAAGACGTGATTAAAGGAAGAACTAACGACTCTCCAATTACGTTTGAACCACAAGGAATCTTATTCATTAAGAATAGAAATTCAATCATCGATGACATTAGAGAAATTCTATTCGATATCAAAAGGCCATGGGTGTATGTAAGATCCAACCCATGCAAGAACAAGAATAGGTAAGTTTTTGGTTTAGAATTCAAGTGTTCGCATAGAAATGAGAATGATGGATGCAACGTACTCAAGAAGTTGTACATTAGCAAGTGCATCACGCATTAATAAAAATCATTCACAATCGATTGATATTTGCAAGAGAATGAATTCTAGATTCAACAATTAATATCTAAGATGTCAAGATTTGAACGAAGAAATAAATGCTCAAGACGCTAAACCAATGTTAAGGTTCTTCACAACAAAAACAGAATCATGATTGAGGAGAGTGACACGACTTAATTCACGGTTTTAAATGTACAGAAATGCCAATGGAATTTGTGCTCTTGATTCAATACTAAGGGTTAATCCTTCCCGTTGGGGTGGCAGCTAGCATGCCCTAGCCCGTTGGGGTCCTTCATTGCCCTTAGTCTTGACAATTACATGTTTTCCAAGTATGACAATACAACAATTAAGAATATTGGATTCAGGCACTTTACAAAATCCGAAAAAACACTAAGAATTCAATTATAAATTTGAAATGTGATACTAAGTCTCCTAAATTCAAATCCCTAATCTAACTAACTTAGACATCTAACGTTACTCGCTTGGTGAGTAAACCATAGGAGTTGTGAGTCCAAACTCCAAGGCCGAGGAAAAAAACTGTTCTGATACCATAATGTAACACCATCACACTTAATTAGTTTAAATTGGATTTATTAAAAAATGAACTTGAAAATTCCGATAAAAATCCGGCAGAGTTTCCTCTGTAATTCGGACTTTACCAAAATTTCCTGTTGTACCTGTTCACACCAGAGTATTTATAAAACATAAACATATTAATAAAACAGCCAGATAAAGTCCTAATGCCCGATAGACCACATAATACAAAATTTTGGGCGCACAACTACTACATGATTTTAATTTACAAAATATTAGTTTTCTTAAAATTAAAACTAAGTCCACTCAAATGCTTTACACTCCACGGTGTGGAGTATACTCCCTGCTCGGCCAGAAAAAGGTGCAAGCTCCCAGCTTAGTACCTGAAAGGGGTTGTAAGGGTGAGCTTTACACATGTAGGAAGTAGGTTCCAACGAGGCATAATAATCACTAAGTCAAAACACAATTAGCACATAGCACATAAGTTTCATTCATGCAAACTCATTATGCATCATACACAAACAATAGTCTTGTCAATTAATTCTTATTCCCATTTATTTCTTTCTCATATTCTTTGTTCTCTTTTCTCTTTTATACTTTATTCATTCTTTCTTCTTTCTCTTCCTGTCTCTTATTCCACATTATTGTTTTCTCTCTTTTCTTTTCTTCTTTCTTTTATTTCGTTCTCTTCCCTTTATTTTTAATCTTTCTTTTACATTTCCACCTGTTCCTTAGTTTTCCTGTTTCTTTATCACTCAACCGATACACCACACAACATTCATTCCATTTAACTTTCAAGCATACATAACAATTAACACATACAATAATTCACAAGCAACATATAAGAACTCATAACCACACTATCATCGCAGGCATACCACATTTTCCAATTCCATCGTTTTATAAGTGTCGGTTCCCTTTTAGTTAATTCAATTTCACCATTTGGTTCCCTTTTATTTATTTTCCCCGTTTCCAAATAAATCCCGTTAAATCCCCTTACCTTTTTCTTTATTCTTTTCCTTATATTTACGCTGTATGTATGTCTCCACCAAATCGAAGGCCTACATACATACATCAATCACGATGTATGTCTCCACCAAATCGAAGGCCTACATACATCGCTTTTCCATTACCATTACCTTATCCAATTTTATCCCCTTTTTCCTTTATTCATTTCCTTTTTAATTTCGGTGTATGTATGTCTCCACCAAATCGAAGGCCTACATACATACACCAATCACGATGTATGTCTCCACCAAATCGAAGGCCTACATACATCGCTCTTCCATTACCAATTACCTTATTTTATCCATTGTCATTTCCTTTTTCCTTTTACTTAGGGTGTATGTATGTCTCCACCAAATCGAAGGCCTACATACATACACCACCGACGATGTATGTCTCCACCAAATCGAAGGCCTACATACATCTCCCTAGTTACGTTGTATTGTCTCCCCCAAATCGAAGGCCTACAATACAACACCAATTACGATGTATATCTCCCCCATATCGAAGGCCTATATACATCACCATATTTATCCAATGTTATTTATCCATATTATATGTCATTAATTAGTCATTCGAATCCGTTTCTTTCCACTTCGTCCTTTCACACACAAACATCATCACGTGTATAACCAAATAACCACAATTCACTCTCATAATTATCAACATTCCAATATTTAAATAAGGCCAAATATAACACATAAATACAACCACCACTATTCATACATAACCACATCTTTCACATAAACAATTAGTGCAAGTAACCACACAATTCACCTTTTCATATACTCATGCATAACCACATTTTTCACTTGTCCGAATTATTGATTCAAAATCCTAACTTAGGGGTTCATGCCATTTAATTTCCTCAATTAAAACCTATCCTCAATTAGCATCTATACTTGAAGAACAAACATACATCATTTATCATTTGAAATTAAATAGCAACCAACATCACAACCTATAATACACAATAATTTCACACTCCACCATTCATTATCATACACGCCACAATTCATATTTATGACATGAAAGAATTAATACCCACATTTAACATTTAAAATGCATATTTCTCAATTTACAAGCAAACTATCACAATTTGGACATACAACCTTTCATATCCACAATTAGCATTTAATATACATGTTCATTAAACATACAAGCAACATATCTCAATTATCACCTATAATCATTCATATCTACCATTATTCAATTAGTTCTTCATTCTTTTATTTTCCTATTTTAATTTTTTGTCTAGATTAATTACACACATGTTCATTCAATAGCACACCATATGCTCTTAGCAAAGATTATAACTAGCAAGAAACTAGTCCCTACAAGCTGACGTAAAACACCCCTTACCTGTATTTGCTTTAACACTTAGCTTTTCATACACACACTCCTTTTCGTATACCAATTCTCGAACAGGTTGTAGCCCTTTGCTATCGCTCGCGTTGTCCTAAAGCTCCTTCGTAGTCTAACTATATTATTAAATCATATAGCAATCATTTTAATGCGCCAAAAACGACTCAATGTAAAATCACACTAATTAATATATTTCAAAGTAAAGTATTTCGTAAGTTTTCCAAATCACCCAAAATCATTTAATCATAGTTTACGAACCAAAATAACATAGGATTTTCAAATTATGATCATTGTCTTCTCAATAAAATAGTATCGCTTTTATTGAAAATACGCTTAACTTTCGAAACCAACATAATCACCAGAAATTCATTAAAGTTAATTAGTTTTAGTTTTGAAACCCCAAAATCAAAGGTTGTTATTTGACACTATTAATTCCAAACTAAAAGAAAGTGTTCTTGATTCAAAAATAAGTCCAACTCATAATTATAACATTAAAACAGTTTCACTTCCCTTTAATTTGAAATTAATGTTCAACGTCCTAACTCGAATTAACATCATGCCGACTATATACGTTTCCTAATTAACTGAGGTATCGTTTAGCTCAGGGACAACTCAACCAAGCTAAGCGACAGCTCACTTACTTAGGAACCCAAACATTTAACAAAATATACTTTTAAAAACTCATTATTCGGCATACGTTTAGTTTGACGTTGATATAAATCGAGTAGGCAATTAGAGTCATCACCAATAAGTCAATAACAACATAATTAAAATCGATATAATATGTAATACAGGTTTAATTTCCAAAATAGTTTAATATTAAATAATTATTACCAATAACATTAAAATTAGCATTAATATAAAAATTAAAGCACAACATAGAGCAACTAGAAAAGTGTTAGGGATTTACCCTCAAATATGGTTTTGAAGGAACAGTGGGAAGATCGGTTCGACAACCTCCATCCGTGCAGTTCATGGAAAAAATAGGTCCATCGTTGTCTCTACCGCAGCACCCCAGCAAACAATAGGGACTGAGGCAACACTCTGATCCACCACAACCTTACCGGCGAGGGTTTGATTTGAGAACGCGTCAAGAACTAACAACGCAAGGCAGAGGCGACTTCGTTGCGAGCTTGAAGGTGGATATCGGGGCGAACGGCGCACGAGCGGTGACGGTGGCTTCGGTCTGGTTCAAAACCAACAGAGAACATTCTCGGTGGTGGCTGCGTGACCTTCAGGGACGGTGGCAGCAGTAGCAAAACCAACAGCGGCGACCCCATTGTGACAGTGAGTCGCGAATCGCGACTGGGAGCAAGGACGCGCGCACGGCCGAAGCTTGATAGGGACAGCGAGTGGCGGCGAACGGTGGCGGCGCAGCGTTTCGGTCTTGGCTCCTTCAGCTGTCACGTGTACGACTATGATAGTGCTTGATGGCGGTGAGTGGTCCTGGTTCACGAGTTGTGCATCACTCATGGCAGATATGATGGCGGCCACGAGAACCGAGAAGAGCGATCGAGGGAGACGAGCGACCGGAAGAGAGAAAGCTACGGAGAGAGAGAAGAACCGAGTGAGGAGGGTGGCGGCCAAGAGAGAGACAGACGGAGAAGAAGGTTGAAGTGAGGGAGGGGCGGCGCTCCTAGGCAAGAAGAAGAAGGGAACAAAAAAAAAATAGGGTTTCATCCCTCAAAGTTACCATTATACCCCCACTCATCTAATTTTTAACAAAAACCCTCATTATTCCTATCATAACTATTATTACTTAAAGGAAAAATCAACACTAAAAATAAATTCTCATACCAACACATATAGGGTAATTCATAAGGTTAGTAATTTGATATTACTCACAAAATAACTTAATATTGGTATATCTAAATCAAGGTAAAGTATAGAAAATATAATTTTCAAATGGTGTAATTTCTGTAAATGAATCTACTCTAAAGTATATAAATAAAATAGTCCAATAGAAATAATATACGGAACTTTATGAAAACACTCAACACTTTAATAATTATATTTAAGAAACAATCATTTAATTTGATAAAACTCGAAATTTATAATACGAAAGAAAATCAGGATGTTACAATCCTTCCCCCCAAAAAGAAATTTCGTCCTCGAAATTCGATTAGGGAAAACCGTAAGGTTAGGATTCGAGAATCCTTGAGTATCATTCCAATAAACTTAGCCAGCTATAACAAGCAAGGTGCTTAATCTAACTCATAAGACAAGAGGTAAACTTCATCCTTTTACTGAGGTCGTTCTTGCATTGTCTAGTCTTTGATGCGTCTTCGTCGTTCTGAACAAAGTTTTGATCAATTCCGATGTCAAACTCCACGAGTTTACTAAATTCTTCGCAAGGCATAGAATAATTAATCAAGTAAGGCGAAATCCAAAGCAACCCATCAAGGAACAAGGTAATTGATTGTCTCGGATCGCCAATTAAACAGTAGAACGATAACATGGGACATCGATTTTCTTGGATGACAACCTTATTCTAGATAGGATAAGAATGTTTGTTGACTCCACATTTGAGAAACGTGATATAGTAGACTCAGGAAAGTGTCAAACAAATCTAAGGATTAGACAAATCAGGAGATTATCAAAAATAATTTTCAAAGCATTAAAGAGTAAGGACAAGGTCTCAAGAGTCACCACTATCAAAAGCGTTAGTGTCATGACCCGAAATAAGCATGCTCATGCAGTCATAGGTCATACGAAAGGGTTGCATGTTACTTGGGGCGTATTCAAACTAGAAAGTATGTACTTTAAACTTTGCAAGAGACAATTCGAGTCTATGACAGTCACGATGCAATCGGAATTGAAAAGAATCACCAAGCAATTGAATTTATTGGCGCATAAGAGATGATAAGGATTACTTTACCAAGACAAGTTCAAGGGTCAACTTGTCAAGCTGCAACTGCATTATGCCTTCATAGCTAAGACGTGATTAAAGGAAGAACTAACGACTCTCCAATTACGTTTGAACCACAAGGAATCTTATTCATTAAGAATAGAAATTCAATCATTGATGACATTAGAGAAATTCTATTCGATATCAAAAGGCCATGGGTGCATGTAAGATCCAACCCATGCAAGAACAAGAATAGGTAAGTTTTTGGTTTAGAATTCAAGTGTTCGCATAGAAATGAGAATGATGGATGCAACGTACTCAAGAAGTTGTACATTAGCAAGTGCATCACGCATTAATAAAAATCATTCACAATCGATTGATATTTGCAAGAGAATGAATTCTAGATTCAACAATTAATATCTAAGATGTCAAGATTTGAACGAAGAAATAAATGCTCAAGACGCTAAACCAATGTTAAGGTTCTTCACAACAAAAACAGAATCATGATTGAGGAGAGTGACACGACTTAATTCACGGTTTTAAATGTACAGAAATGCCAATGGAATTTGTGCTCTTGATTCAATACTAAGGGTTAATCCTTCCCGTTGGGGTGGCAGCTAGCATGCCCTAGCCCGTTGGGGTCCTTCATTGCCCTTAGTCTTGACAATTACACGTTTTCCAAGTATGACAATACAACAGTTAAGAATATTGGATTCGGGCACTTTACAAAATCTGGAAAAACACTAAGAATTCAATTATAAATTTGAAATGTGATACTAAGTCTCCTAAATTCAAATCCCTAGTCTAACTAACTTAGACATCTAACGTTACTCGCTTGGTGAGTAAACCATAGGAGTTGTGAGTCCAAACTCCAAGGCCGAGGAAAAAAACTGTTCTGATACCATAATGTAACACCATCACACTTAATTAGTTTAAATTGGATTTATTAAAAAATGAACTTGAAAATTCCGATAAAAATCCGGCAGAGTTTCCTCTGTAATTCGGACTTTACCAAAATTTCCTGTTGTACCTATTCAGACCAGAGTATTTATAAAACATAAACATATTAATAAAACAGCCAGATAAAGTCCTAATGCCCGATAGACCACATAATACAAAATTCTGGGCGCACAACTACTACATGATTTTAATTTACAAAATATTAGTTTTCTTAAAATTAAAACTAAGTCCACTCAAATGCTTTACACTCCACGGTGTGGAGTATACTCCCTGCTCGGCCAGAAAAAGGTGCAAGCTCCCAGCTTAGTACCTGAAAGGGGTTGTAAGGGTGAGCTTTACACAAGTAGGAAGTAGGTTCCGACGAGGCATAATAATCACTAAGTCAAAACACAATTAGCACATAGCACATAAGTTTCATTCATGAAAACTCATTATGCATCATACACAAACAATAGTCTTGTCAATTAATTCTTATTCCCATTTATTTCTTTCTCATATTCTTTGTTCTCTTTTCTCTTTTATACTTTATTCATTCTTTCTTCTTTCTCTTCCTGTCTCTTATTCCACATTATTGTTTTCTCTCTTTTCTTTTCTTCTTTCTTTTATTTCGTTCTCTTCCCTTTATTTTTAATCTTTCTTTTACATTTCCACCTGTTCCTTAGTTTTCCTGTTTCTTTATCACTCAACCGATACACCACACAACATTCATTCCATTTAACTTTCAAGCATACATAACAATTAACACATACAATAATTCACAAGCAACATATAAGAACTCATAACCACACTATCATCGCAGGCATACCACATTTTCCAATTCCATCGTTTTATAAGTGTCGGTTCCCTTTTAGTTAATTCATTTTCACCATTTGGTTCCCTTTTATTTATTTTCCCCGTTTCCAAATAAATCCCGTTAAATCCCCTTACCTTTTTCTTTATTCTTTTCCTTATATTTACGGTGTATGTATGTCTCCACCAAATCGAAGGCCTACATACATACATCAATCACGATGTATGTCTCCACCAAATCGAAGGCCTACATACATCGCTTTTCCATTACCATTACCTTATCCAATTTTATCCCCTTTTTCCTTTATTCATTTCCTTTTTAATTTCGGTGTATGTATGTCTCCACCAAATCGAAGGCCTACATACATACACCAATCACGATGTATGTCTCCACCAAATCGAAGGCCTACATACATCGCTCTTCCATTAGCATTTACCTTATTTTATCCATTGTCATTTCCTTTTTCCTTTTACTTAGGGTGTATGTATGTCTCCACCAAATCGAAGGCCTACATACATACACCACCGACGATGTATGTCTCCACCAAATCGAAGGCCTACATACATCGCCCTAGTTACGTTGTATTGTCTCCCCCAAATCGAAGGCCTACAATACAACACCAATTACGATGTATATCTCCCCCATATCGAAGGCCTATATACATCACCATATTTATCCAATGTTATTTATCCATATTATATGTCATTAATTAGTCAATCGAATCCGTTTCTTTCCACTTCGTCCTTTCACACACAAACATCATCACGTGTATAACCAAATAACCACAATTCACTCTCATAATTATCAACATTCCAATATTTAAATAAGGCCAAATATAACACATAAATACAACCACCACTATTCATACATAACCACATCTTTCACATAAACAATTAGTGCAAGTAACCACACAATTCACCTTTTCATATACTCATGCATAACCACATTTTTCACTTGTCCGAATTATTGATTCAAAATCCTAACTTAGGGGTTCATGCCATTTAATTTCCTCAATTAAAACCTATCCTCAATTAGCATCTATACTTGAAGAACAAACATACATCATTTATCATTTGAAATTAAATAGCAACCAACATCACAACCTATAATACACAATAATTTCACACTCCACCATTCATTATCATACACGCCACAATTCATATTTATGACATGAAAGAATTAATACCCACATTTAACATTTAAAATGCATATTTCTCAATTTACAAGCAAACTATCACAATTTGGACATACAACCTTTCATATCCACAATTAGCATTTAAAATACATGTTCATTAAACATACAAGCAACATATCTCAATTATCACCTATAATCATTCATATCTACCATTATTCAATTAGTTCTTCATTCTTTTATTTTCCTATGTTAATTTTTTGTCTAGATTAATTACTCACATGTTCATTCAATAGCACACCATATGCTCTTAGCAAAGATTATAACTAGCAAGAAACTAGTCCTACAAGCTGACGTAAAACACCCCTTACCTGTATTTGCTTTAACACTTAGCTTTTCATACACACACTCCTTTTCCTATACCAATTCTCGAACAGGTTGTAGCCCTTTGCTATCGCTCGCGTTGTCCTAAAGCTCCTTCGTAGTCTACCTATATTATTAAATCATATAGCAATCATTTTAATGCGCCAAAAACGACTCAATGTAAAATCACACTAATTAATATATTTCAAAGTAAAGTATTTCGTAAGTTTTCCAAATCACCCAAAATCATTTAATCATAGTTTACGAACCAAAATAACATAGGATTTTCAAATTATGATCATTGTCTTCTCAATAAAATAGTATCGCTTTTATTGAAAATACGCTTAACTTTCGAAACCAACATAATCACCAGAAATTCATTAAAGTTAATTAGTTTTAGTTTTGAAACCCCAAAATCAAAGGTTGTTATTTGACACTATTAATTCCAAACTAAAAGAAAGTGTTCTTGATTCAAAAATAAGTCCAACTCATAATTATAACATTAAAATAGTTTCACTTCCCTTTAATTTGAAATTAATGTTCAACGTCCTAACTCGAATTAACATCATGCCGACTATATACGTTTGCTAATTAACTGAGGTATCGTTTAGCTCAGGGACAACTCAACCAAGCTAAGCGACAGCTCACTTACTTAGGAACCCAAACATTTAACAAAATATACTTTTAAAAACTCATTATTCGGCATACATTTAGTTTGACATTGATATAAATCGAGTAGGCAATTAGAGTCATCACCAATAAGTCAATAACAACATAATTAAAATCGATATAATCTGTAATACAGGTTTAATTTCCAAAATAGTTTAATATTAAATAATTATTACCAATAACATTAAAATTAGCATTAATATAAAAATTAAAGCACAACATAGAGCAACTAGAAAAGTGTTAGGTATTTACCCTCAAATATGGTTTTGAAGGAACAGTGGGAAGATCGGTTCGACAACCTCCATCCGTGCGGTTCATGGCAAAAATAGGTCCATCGTTGTCTCTACCGCAGCACCCCAGCGAACAACAGGGACTGAGGCAACACTCTGATCCACCACAACCTTTTGATTTGAGAACGCGTCAAGAACTAACAACGCAAGGCAGAGGCGACTTCGTTGCGAGCTTGAAGGTGGAGATTGGGGCGAACGGCGCACGAGCGGTGACGGTGGCTTCGGTCTGGTTCAAAACCAACAGAGAACATTCTCGGTGGTGGCTGCGTGACCTTCAGGGACGGTGGCAGCAGTAGAAAAACCAGCAGCGGCGACCCCATTGTGACAGTGAGTCGCGAATCGCGACTGGGAGCAAGGACGCGCGCACGGCCGAAGCTTCATAGGGACAGCGGGTGGCGGCGAACGGTGGCGGCGCAGCGTTTCGGTTTTGGCTCCTTCAGCTGTCACGCGTACGACTATGATAGTGCTTGATGGTGGTGAGTGGTCCTGGTTCACAAGTTGTGCATCACTAACCGAGAAGAGCGATCGAGGGAGACGAGCGACCGGAAGAGAGAAAGCTACGGAGAGAGAGAAGAACCGAGTGAGGAGGGTGGCGGCCAAGAGAGAGACAGACGGAGAAGAAGGTTGAAGTGAGGGAGGGGCGGCGCTCCTAGGCAAGAAGAAGAAGGGAACAACAAAAAAAATAGGGTTTCATCCCTCAAAGTTACCATTATACCCCCACTCATCTAATTTTTAACAAAAACCCTCATTATTCCTATCATAACTATTATTACTTAAAGGAAAAATCAACACTAAAAATAAATTCTCATACCAACACATATAGGGTAATTCATAAGGTTAGTAATTTGATATTACTCACAAAATAACTTAATATTGGTATATCTAAATCAAGGTAAAGTATAGAAAATATAATTTTCAAATGGTGTAATTTCTGTAAATGAATCTACTCTAAAGTATATAAATAAAATAGTCCAATAGAAATAATATAAGGTACTTTATGAAAACACTCAACACTTTAATAATTATATTTAAGAAACAATCATTTAATTTGATAAAACTCGAAATTTATAATACGAAAGAAAATCAGGATGTTACAATACTTCCCCCCAAAAAGAAATTTCGTCCCCGAAATTCGATTAGGGAAAACCGTAAGGTTAGGATTCGAGAATCCTTGAGTATCATTCCAATAAACTTAGCCAGCTATAACAAGCAAGGTGCTTAATCTAACTCATAAGACAAGAGGTAAACTTCATCCTTTTACTGAGGTCGTTCTTGCATTGTCTAGTCTTTGATGCGTCCTCGTCGTTCTGAACAAAGTTTTGATCTATTCCGATGTCAAATTCCACGAGTTTACTAAATTCTTCGCAAGGCATAGAATAATTAATCAAGTAAGGCGAAATCCAAAGCAACCCATCAAGGAACAAGGTAATTGATTGTCTCGGATCGCCAATTAAACAGTAGAACGATAACATGGGACATCGATTTTCTTGGATGACAACCTTATTCTAGATAGGATAAGAATGTTTGTTGACTCCACATTTGAGAAACGTGATATAGTAGACTCAGGAATGTGTCAAACAAATCTAAGGATTAGACAAATCAGGAGATTATCAAAAATAATTTTCAAAGCATTAAAGAGTAAGGACAAGGTCTCAAGAGTCACCACTATCAAAAGCGTTAGTGTCATGACCCGAAATAAGTATTCTCATGCAGTCGTAGGTCATACGAAAGGGTTGCATGTTACTTGGAGCGTATTCAAACTAGAAAGTATGTACTTTAAACTTTGCAAGAGACAATTCGAGTCTATGACAGTCACGATGCAATCGGAATTGAAAAGAATCACCAAGCAATTGAATTTATTGGCGCATAAGAGATGATAAGGATTACTTTACCAAGACAAGTTCAAGGGTCAACTTGTCAAGCTGCAACTGCATTATGCCTTCATAGCTAAGACGTGATTAAAGGAAGAACTAACGACTCTCCAATTACGTTTGAACCACAAGGAATCTTATTCATTAAGAATAGAAATTCAATCATCGATGATATTAGAGAAATTCTATTCGATATCAAAAGGCCATGGGTGTATGTAAAATTCAACCCATGCAAGAACAAGAATAGGTAAGTTTTTGGTTTAGAATTCAAGTGTTCGCATAGAAATGAGAATGATGGATGCAACGTACTCAAGAAGTTGTACATTAGCAAGTGCATCACGCATTAATAAAAATCATTCACAATCGATTGATATTTGCAAGAGAATGAATTCTAGATTCAACAATTAATATCTAAGATGTCATGATTTGAACGAAGAAATAAATGCTCAAGACGCTAAACCAATGTTAAGGTTCTTCACAACAAAAACAGAATCATGATTGAGGAGAGTGACACGACTTAATTCACGGTTTTAAATGTACAGAAATGCCATTGGAATTATAAATTTGAAATGTGATACTAAGTCTCCTAAATTCAAATCCCTAATCTAACTAACTTAGACATCTAACGTTACTCGCTTGGTGAGTAAACCATAGGAGTTGTGAGTCCAAACTCCAAGGCCGAGGAAAAAAACTGCTCTGATACCATAATGTAACACCATCACACTTAATTAGTTTAAATTGGATTTATTAAAAAATTAACTTGAAAATTCCGATAAAAATCCGGCAGAGTTTCCTCTGTAATTCGGACTTTACCAAAATTTCCTGTTGTACCTGTTCAGACCAGAGTATTTATAAAACATAAACATATTAATAAAACAGCCAGATAAAGTCCTAATGCCCGATAGACCACATAATACAAGATTTTGGGCGCACAACTAGTACATGATTTTAATTTACAAAATATTAGTTTTCTTAAAATTAAAACTAAGTCCACTCAAATGCTTTACACTCCACGGTGTGGAGTATACTCCCTGCTCGGCCAGAAAACGGTGCAAGCTCCCAGCTTAGTACCTGAAAGGGGTTGTAAGGGTGAGCTTTACACAAGTAGGAAGTAGGTTCCAACGAGGCATAATAATCACTAAGTCAAAACACAATTAGCACATAGCACATAAGTTTCATTCATGCAAACTCATTATGCATCATACACAAACAATAGTCTTGTCAATTAATTCTTATTCCCATTTATTTCTTTCTCATATTCTTTGTTCTCTTTTCTCTTTTACACTTCATTCATTCTTTCTTCTTTCTCTTCCTGTCTCTTATTCCACATTATTGTTTTCTCTCTTTTCTTTTCTTCTTTCTTTTATTTCGTTCTCTTCCCTTTATTTTTAATCTTTCTTTTACATTTCCACCTGTTCCTTAGTTTTCCTGTTTCTTTATCACTCAACCGATACACCACACAACATTCATTCCATTTAACTTTCAAGCATACATAACAATTAACACATACAATAATTCACAAGCAACATATAAGAACTCATAACCACACTATCATCGCAGGCATACCACATTTTCCAATTCCATCGTTTTATAAGTGTCGGTTCCCTTTTAGTTAATTCATTTTCACCATTTGGTTCCCTTTTATTTATTTTCCCCGTTTCCAAATAAATCCCGTTAAATCCCCTTACCTTTTTCCTTATTCTTTTCCTTATAATTACGGTGTATGTATGTCTCCACCAAATCGAAGGCCTACATACATCGCTTTTCCATTACCATTACCTTATCCAATTTTATCCCCTTTTTCCTTTATTAATTTTCTTTTTAATTTCGGTGTATGTATGTCTCCACCAAATCGAAGGCCTACATACATACACTAATCACGTTGTATGTCTCCACCAAATCGAAGGCCTACATACATCGCTCTTCCATTACCATTTACCTTATTTTATCCATTGTCATTTCCTTTTTCCTTTTACTTAGGGTGTATGTATGTCTCCACCAAATCGAAGGCCTACATACATACACCACCGACGATGTATGTCTCCACCAAATCGAAGGCCTACATACATCGCCCTAGTTACGTTGTATTGTCTCCCCCAAATCGAAGGCCTACAATACAAAACCAATTACGATGTATATCTCCCCCATATCGAAGGCCTATATACATCACCATATTTATCCAATGTTATTTATCCATATTATATGTCATTAATTAGTCAATCGAATCCGTTTCTTTCCACTTCGTCCTTTCACACACAAACATCATCACGTGTATAACCAAATAACCACAATTCACTCTCATAATTATCAACATTCCAATTTTTAAATAAGGCCAAATATAACACATAAATACAACCACCACTATTCATACATAACCACATCTTTCACATAAACAATTAGTGCAAGTAACCACACAATTCACCTTTTCATATACTCATGCATAACCACATTTTTCACTTGTCCGAATTATTGATTCAAAATCCTAACTTAGGGGTTCATGCCATTTAATTTCCTCAATTAAAACCTATCCTCAATTAGCATCTATACTTGAAGAACAAACATACATCATTTATCATTTGAAATTAAATAGCAACCAACATCACAACCTATAATACACAATAATTTCACACTCCACCATTCATTATCATACATGCCACAATTCATATTTATGACATGAAAGAATTAATACCCACATTTAACATTTAAAATGCATATTTCTCAATTTACAAGCAAACTATCACAATTTGGACATACAAACCTTTCATATCCACAATTAGCATTTAAAATACATGTTCATTAAACATACAAGAACATATCTCAATTATCACCTATAATCATTCATATCTACCATTATTCAATTAGTTCTTCATTCTTTTATTTTCCTATGTTAATTTTTTGTCTAGATTAATTACTCACATGTTCATTCAATAGCACACCATATGCTCTTAGCAAAGATTATAACTAGCAAGAAACTAGTCCTACAAGCTGACGTAAAACACCCCTTACCTGTATTTGCTTTAACACTTAGCTTTTCATACACACACTCCTTTTCGTATACCAATTCTCGAACAGGTTGTAGCCCTTTGCTATCGCTCGCGTTGTCCTAAAGCTCCTTCGTAGTCTAACTATATTATTAAATCATATAGCAATCATTTTAATGCGCCAAAAACGACTCAATGTAAAATCACACTAATTAATATATTTCAAAGTAAAGTATTTCGTAAGTTTTCCAAATCACCCAAAATCATTTAATCATAGTTTACGAACCAAAATAACATAGGATTTTCAAATTATGATCATTGTCTTCTCAATAAAATAGTATCGCTTTTATTGAAAATACGCTTAACTTTCGAAACCAACATAATCACCAGAAATTCATTAAAGTTAATTAGTTTTAGTTTTGAAACCCCAAAATCAAAGGTTGTTATTTGACAATATTAATTCCAAACTAAAAGAAAGTGTTCTTGATTCAAAAATAAGTCCAACTCATAATTATAACATTAAAACAGTTTCACTTCCCTTTAATTTGAAATTAATGTTCAACGTCCTAACTCGAATTAACATCATGCCGACTATATACGTTTCCTAATTAACTGAGGTATCGTTTAGCTCAGGGACAACTCAACCAAGCTAAGCGACAGCTCACTTACTTAGGAACCCGAACATTTAACAAAATATACTTTTAAAAACTCATTATTAGGCATACGTTTAGTTTGACGTTGATATAAATCGAGTAGGCAATTAGAGTCATCACCAATAAGTCAATAACAACATAATTAAAATCGATATAATCCGTAATACAGGTTTAATTTCCAAAATAGTTTAATATTAAATAATTATTACCAATAACATTAAAATTAGCATTAATATAAAAATTAAAGCACAACATAGAGCAACTAGAAAAGTGTTAGGGATTTACCCTCAAATATGGTTTTGAAGGAGCAGTGGGAAGATCGGTTCGGCAACTTCCATCCGTGCGGTTCATGGCAAAAATAGGCCCATCGTTGTCTCTACCTCAGCACCCCAGCGAACAACAGGGACTGAGGCAACACTCTGATCCACCACAACCTTACCGGCGAGGGTTTGATTTGAGAACGCGTCAAGAACTAACAACGCAAGGCAGAGGCGACTTCGTTGCGAGCTTGAAGGTGGAGATCGGGGCGAACGGCGCACGAGCGGTGACGGTGGCTTCGGTCTGGTTCAAAACCAACAGAGAACATTCTCGGTGGTGGCTGTGTGACCTTCAGGGACGGTGGCAGCAGTAGCAAAACTAGCAGCGGCGACCCCATTGTGACAGTGAGTCGCGAATTGCGACTGGGAGCAAGGACGCGCGCGCGGCCGAAGATTGATAGGGACAGCGAGTGGCGGCGAACGGTGGCGGCGCAGCGTTTCGGTCTTGGCTCCTTCAGTTGTCACGTGTACGATTGTGACAGTGCTTGATGACGGTGAGTGGTCCTGGTTCACGAGTTGTGCACCACTCATGGCGGAGATGATGGCGGCCACGAGAACCGAGAAGAGCGATCGAGGGAGACGAGCGACCGGAAGAGAGAAAGCTACGGAGAGAGAGAAGAACCGAGTGAGGAGGGTGGCGGCCAAGAGAGAGACAGACGGAGAAGAAGGTTGAAGTGAGGGAGGGGCGGCGCTCCTAGGCAATAAGAAGAAGGGAACAACAAAAAAAATAGGGTTTTATCCCTCAAAGTTACCATTATACCCCCACTCATCTAATTTTTAACAAAAACCCTCATTATTCCTATCATAACTATTATTACTTAAAGGAAAAATCAAAACTAAAAATAATTTCTCATACCAACACATATAGGGTAATTCATAAGGTTAGTAATTTGATATTACTCACAAAATAACTTAATATTGATATATCTAAATCAAGGTAAAGTATAGAAAATATATTTTTCAAATGGTGTAATTTCTGTAAATGAATCTACTCTAAAGTATATAAATAAAATAGTCCAATAGAAATAATATAAGGTACTTTATGAAAACACTCAACACTTTAATAATTATATTTAAGAAACAATCATTTAATTTGATAAAACTCGAAATTTATAATACGAAAGAAAATCAGGATGTTACAGGCATAGTGTGAGTAGTGTGGGTCTGGGTCGTAGTAGTAGCTGTAGCAGATCATGGTGATGGTGGAGCGTTCTTGGAGGACTTGATGACCAGCTCGGGAGTGTCTTTATTTTGTTTATGTTTATATTGTATATATCTTTTGAGAGACTTCAGGGTTTTGGTCTTTGCTTTCAGTTTATGTTTGTACTTGGCTTTTGGAACTTATATCGCTGGACTTTGGTATCAGTTTCTGTACTTTGGATATGATGGGTGTATGGTGGTACTTATGACATATATATGTATATATATGTTTTATGTTTATAATGTCCAGTGATGATATTATTTTCTAAAGTTATACTCTTTCCGCGTATTCTGATAAATAACAAACGAATTCGGTAATAGCAAGTGTTTTAAAAAGAAAAAGTATGATAATAATTCCAATGCCGAATTCAAAGTATTTTTGAAGGATATGTTTAGTTTGGAAATAAATATAAAGGAAAAATTTTATACCCTATTTTTCCAACAGTATCAAGTCCGTATTATATATATTCAACTATATTTTCTTATAAAGTATTTTAATCCAAGAGCGTCACATTAACCAGAGTTCAGAGTCGTTATTCATCATAGGTTCATAGGTTCTCCATGTCTTCTTGATCATAGGTTCTTCATGAGACTCGTGCACTTGTCATTATTGTTGTTGTTTGGACAGCCACCACTTCATTTCTATTGATCTTGGGTGCCCTTAGCTACTGTAATTGGTTTTTTGTTTGAGTTCGTAGTAATCATAAAGTTGACTCCAAGAGTTTCGAGCTCGATGGCAACTCAATAGGATTACGTTTTACTTTAAATTTTATTTGAAACTCTATCGACTTTGGTGTCATACTTCAGACTTATTTCATGTATTAGATGGGTTTTGTGATTTCTAAAATTCATGGTTAGCTACTGAATGTGGTGTTAGATTAAGTTTAGTGACCATCACAAAGTCCCCAAGATGAATTTTGAACTTTTGATCCCTAACTTTGTCAATTTGGCAAATTTAATACCTTATTTTTAATTGGTTACAACCAGTTATGTAATTAGTAATAACCGGTTATAATTAGAAATAAACGATTACAATAGAGTAAATTGGGAAATTGTGGCATTCGATAAACGGTTACCATCTGATCAAACCGATTATCTGATGCGTGTGTAACATACATAGTATCTCCTTATTAGTTTGTAATTATTTTAATATATAATCCTGCATTTTATTATAATTTTAGCATGCATTTAGGTCATATTTCAATTGGAAAGGTATTGTGTGTTTTTGATGTGTAGATTAATAATTTGGAGGCTCAACTTTGGAAAATAAAGGAATTTATCAAAGAAGGAATGCTAAGAGTTTTTGGGAACAAAAATATAGAAAAAGATGGAGAAAGAGGCATGAGAGGAAGGAGATTGTTATTGGGCCTATTTTGCTATTTTGGGCCAACACTTGGAGGAAGGAAAATGTGACGATGCCCCAAATTATACTTTACTTTATTTATAGAAAATAAAACGTTGAATGTTGTACTTTATGGACTTAATTAGAAAAATAATACGAGTAAAATTTTTCTTTAACTTTGATTCAAAAGAGACTTGGATTTGTACCTTAGTAGTTTAAACCTTGTCTTCACATAAATAAATTGAATTCGGCTTAATAATGGTATAATAGTTCGAGTCGCGTAAAATAATTCGAGACAACATCTTTTCGTTTATTAACAAGAAAATATTTAGCTCTTTATACAATTAGTCGTTATCTCGAAAGATTTAGTAATAACAATTGTCAAATCCATTTTTACTCAAAATTAGAGTGCGTGGAATAAAATGAGTACCCTTGAATCATTTGAGATAAACACCACACACACACACACATAAAGATCATAAAAAGAGTGGTACATCATCATCAGCAAAAAGTCAGGTACATCAATAGTAGTACAAAATCCAAAGTCTAAGTTCATAATAGTAGAATAAAGTACATCATAAAAGACCTTAGCTCAAAGGCATCTCAAAAATATGTACAATAGAAATACAAATAAAAAATAGACGCTTCGGAACAGGTCAACTGGTCCTCAGAAGCTCCATCCATAGTGCAACATCCCCAAATTTGCTAAGTGGTTAGGTGCATTAGTGAGTAGGATTTCAATGAGTGTCTTAGTATTCTTAAGTGTCGATTTCGTTTAGAAACGATAGTTGGTATTCGAATTAGTATGTGCTTAAGTGTTTAGAGTGTAGTATTTAGCTAAGAGTGGGTTTGTAAGAGGTAGAAATAAGTTAGAATAGGTTTAGAGTGTAGAGAAAGGAAAATGTTAGGTTAAGATTGTGATTTAGAAATGTTATTTAAGGATTAAGAGTATAGGACTTTAGAAAGTTAGAAATATAAGATCCATAGCTTTAAACCCAAATTCCACCGTTGGTTGTGAAGATAAGTGTCTTAGGAAGCTTTCCCCAAAATTTGAGCAAGATCCGACGGTTAACGAAAAAGTTATGACACTTTGAAGTGCAAAGGAATGGTGGGTTTAACCAGTTAATCGATTAAGCCTTGAGTTAATCGATTAAGACCTGAATGATGCACACGACTTAATCGATTAATCATGAGGTTAATCGATTAAGGCCTGAATGCTGTTTTTGGCTAAAATTACATGGGTTAATCGATTAACCAAAGTGGTTAATCGATTAACCACTGTTATTTCAGCTTAAAAACACGTTTTTGACTCATTTTTCTTGGAATTTCCTCTCTCCTCTCACACGACTCTCTCTTCTCTTCTCACCTAGGGCTTTTAATTTCTTCAAGTCTCCACCAAAGGAAATCAAATCAAACCCCCAAATCAATTCCCCATTACTCCCTCATGTATTTCCCTCTCTCAATTTCCAATTTCTCCTCTTTCTCTCTAAACCCCCAAATTAACCCTAAGCCCCAAAGTGTGCAATTGGTCAATTGGAGTCTCAAATTGGTTCAAGGAGCTTGAGGAGCCATAGGAATCAAGAGAGGAAGCACTTAGGAAGCTTGGATTGGAGTGGGTGTTGGTGCTCTCTCAATTTCTCAAGTTCTCCTCTTCTCTCCAAGAGGTAAGGGGTGTACTTTGGGTTTAGTATTAGAGAAAGGGTTTATTTATAGTAATAGAGTTATAATTGGGTGTATTGATTGGTTTGTTAGGTTGATGGGTAAGAGGGTAGAGTTTAACTAGAAAATTCAAAGTTCCCATGACGTGTTATTTATGTATGTTATATTAATTGATTTTATAAATTGTTAAAGTAGGAAGTGAAGAACCCTAGGAAAATGACTTAAATTACAGTCCCTGAGAGATACCTGAGTATGTCAACTGATTGTTGATTGATATTGTTTGTGCGATTATTATTATCAAAGTGTATATAAGTAAATTGTAAATGACATTCATATAGTTATGCATTAAATAGGGCCAAGTATTTCTCAATTGAGTTTAAACCAATTAAATGACATTTTTCTAAAGAACAAAGAGGCTCTTAAATTCAATTGAGAAACACTTGAGACATTGGATCATGCATGGTGTAAAGGTGGACGTTAAGAGTAGGGTAAAAACACACGTCGCTTTGCGATTGATGAGGACAAGAGTAAATGTTAGGAATTACTATGGAGGACTTTGATCTTCCATAAGGCTCGGGTTCGCCACCCGTGTTGGGGATTAGTTCTTCGCAAACCATAGTAATTCTATTTACTTTGGCTCCTTGTGGCCAGTCGAGGGTGATTTCTGCTAAAGCCCGATTTGGACAAATCAACCCAAATCGCATGAGGGACCTTCCGCCGTGGAGGTGAAGTGTTGTGCAAGCGGGTGAGCGAGGGACCTTCCTAAGTGGAGGTGAAGCACCCAACTATAGGTTGAGAAATACTTACTCCTGGTCGGTTTTTCCCGAGAGTGGAGGGTGTATGTGAGGGTTGTATATTGTTATTGAAAAGGGAAAAGTGTTATAGGTACATTGTGTGAGGAACCCTCCTTCGGGGAGAATGTGAAGCACAATGCACCCGATTGTTAAAAGTGTAAAAAGTGTTAAAAGATAAAGTGAAAAGTGTGAAAATGAAAGGGAAAGTGTGAATGCATTGTTATAGGTGTTTTAATTCATTGAATCCGATCAAAGTGTTAAAGTTACTAAAATGAAATGAAATGTTTAATATCGGATTCGAGGATTAAGCCACCTAAGTGTGAAGTTAGCAGAGCATAACCATGTGATTGTACATTATAGTATTACATTATAGTATTATACCACCAGCATGCATAGTTACTAAGTTGAGTTATGTGGAATGTTTATTTGTTAATCGAATTGTGGTTGTTTAATTGCCAATGTATGTGTTTGAATATACCTATTTATGATTTATTACTGTTTTTAAACGTTTTCTTTGATCTAGATTTCAAAGTACTCAGCCTTACAGTGGACATATTAGGTACACCAAGGATTCAGGCACAAAAAGGATCAAGGCCGAGAACGGTATACTCATGGTAGAGAGTATATTGATATGAGTGACCCAAGGGTCACGGGGTTTGAGCAACCATTCATAGGTCCTGTTTTGTAATATATATAGATTTTGTAAATGTAATTATAATTAATGAATTTTATTTTATTTAAGCATTTGCATATTGAAAGAATTATATGTATATCCTTATTTTTATTAAGTTTAAAGTATTCCGTAGTATTATTTATTTTGTACGGAAAGTTATATTTTACTGGATTGAAAACTATTCTCGACTGACAGGTTTAAATTCTATTCGGGAGAAAGTCCGATTTATAAAGGAAACTCTGCCAAAATTTTTATAAACCCTAAATATTTTCATGAATAAATATTAAATTAAAAGTATTTTCTTAAAATATAAAATGTAGGATGTTACAGATGGTATCAGAGCAATGGTTGCAATCCTCGGCCCGGAGTATGGATTTTCCTACTCCCAAAGAGTTACTCCACATGAGAGTAACTAATAAGTAGTTGATTAAGTAGTGCACATTTGTGTTTCATGCATGCATCATTAGTTGAGATGAGTATAGTTTAGTAGGGTGAGTCGTAGTTTAGTAATCATAGGATTGTATCTTCAATTTGAAGTGGGCTAACTAAACTTTTCAAAGTATAACTTTGTTGTATTTAGAAATGGAGAGAGAGTAGGGACTAAGGGAAAGGAAAACTCCCAACGGGACAGAGCATGAAAGTGCTACCTCACCGGGAAGTACTAACTCTTAGTTTTGAATTAATCATGCCTATTTCAAAATATGACAAGACATTGAGATTTTCGCTTTAAGAGGAAATTTCAAAGCCTTATTTTAAGTCGAAGATGAGTAATTTCTTATTTGATTGGAACTCAAGTAGCACGGAAATGATTTTATCTCCAATGCAATGTAGAATCGAGACTGATCCCTCGCATTTTGTATTCATTGGCAGATGACATCGTTGAGTCCTTGAACCTAATCAAATGAGTGTTGGATTTATTTTCTAAGTCTAAGAATAAGATCGGTACTAGAAGTTGTCTAGTTTATACACTTTGAGCATTCTTCATCAGAGTGCGCAGCGGAAGTGAATAGGAGTTAATCTTTTGTAATTGCCTTTAACAATAATTACTAAGTGTCGTCTTAGTAACACCTAATTGCCTTCTACATCTCCACATCATACTTTGATGATAAATGTTCTCTGGTTGCTAAAGTAGGACACTGCTTTTGCAATCAATCTTTCTAAGATTCTATTTTCGAAAAGTATTAGTACTACGATTTGAACTGAATGTCAAGTACAGTAATGTTTTGATATTTTTCAAAAGTATGGAATTGATTCAAACTCTGATAATTGATTGAATGTCGCAACACTAATTTTCAAGAAAGTTTTACTCACATTACGGATTCCTAACTAATTGAATGACAGTGTAGTTTACTCTTAAATTACACTGATTACCCATTTGACAGGAATTCAATGAAAGCGACATAAGTCAATTTAAGATAATATTTGAACTTCAAATCTAAGGAAAAAGGAAGGACATTCACTACAATTTAAAATGGGTGAATGACATCAAACATTTGACCGAAAAATCTGTTTCTTTTACTTGGGTTTGATGACTATAGAGGATTCTTATTTTTTTTGTCAAAGGAATCCTCAAGCTTCAGAATCAATTTCAAATGGATGTTAAATGATTTTGAAAACTTATATGAATAAATTGAGTTTGTATGTGCTTGACATATCTTTCCTAAACAATAATTTTGTTTAAGTTTTAAATGAACGGAATTTACAAAAGTATAAAGTGTTTTTCCTTATTTTAAAGAAAATGCAAACTCTTGAAAATTCCTTTATCACCAAGTACCAAACCTTTTACACAGAAGTTGGTACTTTATTGTTTCTATTGTAATGTGGAAGTGGGAAATGTGAATTGAAGGTAGTGAGGTGAGTTAAAGGTAATGTAGCTACCCTAGAGTTAAAGTCTATTTTAGAACCAAACTAGAGTAATGGATGTTATCCCTTCTTCCTTCAAGTTCATATAGAACTCCAAGGAATTTGTTGTGTTGATTGAACAAACTGTATTCCGGAAGTGCAAACCATTTTCAAACCATTATTAACTCTTCCGTGGAATGTAGTTTGTGAATGTTAAATTCCTAGTCTCAACATCCATTATAAGCGTCATAGCACCTATGTCTAATTAGTAATAAGGAAGTTTTATCTAGGGCTTAAGGTTAAGTCTTAGTTGTTCGATCGTTAAACCTAAGGAACCAATTAGGAAACCTTAAACCTTAGGAGAAATCGTAAGTGTCGGGCAGTTGGAGCCTTGCATTATAGAGTTTCTTTTAAATCGAGTGTAGAAACCCCATAGCTTTTCATTCATAGATTGGGCGGTAGGAGTTAGGTTCGATCTTAGTGAGTTATAGAGTTTCGAGCATAGTTGTATAGGCATATATACGTGCATATAGGAAACGAGTTTTAAAATGTTTTCGAACGCTGAAATTTATATATATATATGTATTTACGATTTTAAACTTATTAGGACTATATGTTAACTCCAGTTGTTTTCATGAACCTTTTCTTATGATTTTGATTAGTTTTCACATTTAAAATTCATTCAAGTACTATATATATATATATGTATTATTTCAAATCGATTTTTGACTAAGATTATCTTCTACCTTCTATTGAAAATGAATTTTAAAAGAATACTATATTAGTTTCCATCAGCTAATTATCAAATCAAATTTTTCAAAGTTAATTGGCTTGTGTTTCCTCACGTGGTAATTTTGAGTTTCCATTTTTCCCTCGTGTAATTATATTTTTCAAAGTAACCTTTTTATGGAAAATCTTACAAGTGACAAACTTGTAATGGCAACGACAATTTATTTTATATACATACGATTGAAGTATATATATATATATATATATATTTATGTAATATCTTCAATCTATTTTACCAACCCCTGTGTATATTTTTCCTAATAACCTTTATGTTTCAACCCTATTTATATCCAAGTTACTTTTTAAACCTAACTTTCATAAGGTGTTCTTTTTATATTCGACACTCAGAATGTTTGGACATTCCAATTTCTTTCTTTTATATATATATATGAACTACTCCCTACGGAAATTTAAATGTGTTTCTATCACATGCCTTAAATATATTTCCAATTTCACTATGGATACATATATATAGTATTCAACCACTTAAGTTTCTCTTAAATACTTACATTTGTTTTGGAAACCCGACGCATTTAACTGTTTCCTTTCAAAACCTTATTTCCATCCATACGCCAATCATAATTCTCTGTTATCCTAAGGGAGTCTTGCCATTTGCAAACTTTCCAAACCTTTTTCTTCTCTTCAATGCAAAACTCCTTTTGGCGTGAATGGATTGTTTTTACCTAATTGTGTTGAGTTGATGTTTTGTTTTCTTTTCAGGAATGCACTTTTCGATAAAATTTAAATAATGGTTCTTTTACTTAAATTGTATTTGATTTTTAAAATGAAAATCTTTATATATATATATATATCATAATACTCTGATGCCTTGTTTCTGTATTTGATTTTCCCTTTAATTTATGTTTGAATTTTAATTTTGTGGCATTGATTTTTCTCAATGATGAATGCTCTGTGTTTTGATTTTCTTTATTTGTGTTGTGTGGTAGGTGTTGTATTTGAGTATAGAACTGTCTCTCTCTGTGTGGTTGTGTGTATCAGTAGTGGAGTAGGATTCCAAGAGTAGAACCCCAATGGATTAATAGGACTTCTTGTAGAAAGTCTCATTAGCAAGCAAGTAGACCTAGTAAAGAAACCTAATCGGAGTTGCATCCTAAGTGGGGGAGTGAATCCCCAAGATTGTGTCTATCCTGAAGTAGGTTAAGACCTCTCTTTCGGTTGAGCATATAGCTTTATATCCTCTGTTCCTGGAAGTGAGTCGAATTTCGGGGACGAAATTCTTATAAGTGGGGGAGAATTGTAACATCCCCAAATTTGCTAAGTGGTTAGGTGCATTAGTGAGTAGGATTTCAATGAGTGTCTTAGTATTCTTAAGTGTCGATTTCGTTTAGAAATGATAGTTGGTATTCGAATTAGTATGTGCTTAAGTGTTTAGAGTGTAGTATTTAGCTAAGAGTGGGTTTGTAAGAGGTAGAAATAAGTTAGAATAGGTTTAGAGTGTAGAGAAAGGAAAATGTTAGGTTAAGATTGTGATTTAGAAATGTTATTTAAGGATTAAGAGTATAGGACTTTAGAAAGTTAGAAATATAAGATCCATAGCTTTAAACCCAAATTCCACCGTTGGTTGTGAAGATAAGTGTCTTAGGAAGCTTTCCCCAAAATTTGAGCAAGATCCGACGGTTAACGAAAAAGTTATGACACTTTGAAGTGCAAAGGAATGGTGGGTTTAACCAGTTAATCGATTAAGCCTTGAGTTAATCGATTAAGACCTGAATGATGCACACGACTTAATCGATTAAGCATGAGGTTAATCGATTAAGGCCTGAATGTTGTTTTTGTCTAAAATTACATGGGTTAATCGATTAACCAAAGTGGTTAATCGATTAACCACTGTTATTTCAGCTTAAAAACACGTTTTTGACTCATTTTTCTTGGAATTTCCTCTCTCCTCTCACACGACTCTCTCTTCTTTTCTCACCTAGGGCTTTTAATTTCTTCAAGTCTCCACCAAAGGAAATCAAATCAAACCCCCAAATCAATTCCCCATTACTCCCTCATGTATTTCCCTCTCTCAATTTCCAATTTCTCCTCTTTCTCTCTAAACCCCCAAATTAACCCTAAGCCCCAAAGTGTGCAATTGGTTAATTGGAGTCTCAAATTTGTTCAAGGAGCTTGAGGAGCCATAGGAATCAAGAGAGGAAGCACATAGGAAGCTTGGATTGGAGTGGGTGTTGGTGCTCTCTCAATTTCTCAAGTTCTCCTCTTCTCTCGAAGAGGTAAGGGGTGTACTTTGGGTTTTGTATTAGAGAAAGGGTTTATTTATAGTAATAGAGTTATAATTGGGTGTATTGATTGGTTTGTTAGGTTGATGGATAAGAGGGTAGAGTTTAACTAGAAAATTCTAAGTTCCCATGACGTGTTATTTATGTATGTTATATTAATTGATTTTATAAATTGTTAAAGTAGGAAGTGAAGAACCCTAGGAAAGTGACTTAAATTACAGTCCCTGAGACATACCTGAGTATGTCGACTGATTGTTGATTGATATTGTTTGTGCAATTATTATTATCAAAGTGTATATAAGTAAATTGTAAATGACATTCATATAGTTATGCATTAAATAGGGCCAAGTATTTCTCAATTGAGTTTAAACCAATTAAATGACATTTTTCTAAAGAACAAAGAGGCTCTTAAATTCAATTGAGAAACACTTGAGACATTGGATCATGCATGGTGTAAAGGTGGACGTTAGGAGTAGGGGAAAAACACACGTCGCTTTGCGATTGATGAGGACAAGAGTAAATGTTAGGAATTACTATGGAGGACTTTGATCTTCCAAAGGGCACAGGTTCGCCACCCGTGTTGGGGATTGGTTCTTCGCAAACTATAGTAATTCTATTTACTTTGGCTCCTTGTGGCCAGTCGAGGGTGGTTTCTGCTAAAGCCCGATTTGGACAAATCAACCCAAATCGCATGAGGGACCTTCCGCCGTGGAGGTGAAGTGTTGTGCAAGCGGGTGAGCGAGGGACCATCCTAAGTGGAGGTGAAGCACCCAACTATAGGTTGAGAAATACTTACTCCTGGTCGGTTTTTCCCCAGAGTGGAGGGTGTATGTGAGGGTTGTATATTGTTATTGAAAAGGGAAAAGTGTTATAGGTACATTGTGTGAGGAACCCTCCTTCGGGGAGAATGTGAAGCACAATGTACCTGATTGTTAAAAGTGTAAAAAGTGTTAAAAGTTAAAGTGAAAAGTGTGAAAGTGAAAGGGAAAGTGTGAATGCATTGTTATAGGTGTTTTAATTCATTGAATCCGATCAAAGTGTTAAAGTTACTAAAATGAAATGAAATGTTTAATATCGGATTCGAGGATTAAGCCATCTAAGTGTGACGTTAGCAGAGCATAACCATGTGATTGTACATTATAGTATTACATTATAGTATTATACCACCAACATGCATAGTTACTAAGTTGAGTTATGTGGAATGTTTATTTGTTAATCGAATTGTGGTTGTTTAGTTGCCAATGTATGTGTTTGGACATACCTATTTATGATTTATTACTGTTTTTAAACGTTTTCTTTGATCTAGATTTCAAAGTACTCACCCTTACAGTGGACATATTAGGTACACCAAGGATTCAGGAACAAAAAGGATCAAGGCCGAGAATGGTATACTCATGGTAGAGAGTACATTGATATGAGTGACCCAAGGGTCACGGGTTTGAGCAACCATTCATAGGTCCTGTTTTGTAATATATATAGATTTTGTAAATGTAATTGTAATTAATGAATTTTAATTTATTTAAGCATTTGCATATTGAAAGAATTATATGTATATCCTTATTTTTATTAAGTTTAAAGTATTCCGAAGTATTACTTATTTTGAACTGAAAGTTATATTTTACTGGATTGAAAACTATTATCGACTGGCAGGTTTAAATTCTATTCGGGAGAAAGTCCAATTTATAAAGGAAACTCTGCCAAAATTTTTATAAACCCCGAATATTTTCATGAATAAATATTAAATTAAAAGTATTTTCTTAAAATATAAAATGTAGGATGTTACACATAGTCCAATGCAGCTACATCCCTAGCCTAGGCTCCCTACCATCTATACTTGTAGGGACCTGACTCCAATACGACCTATTCGACCTTATGCCGACCAGTAAGCATTGCGTCTGTGAGCACCGACCACGATCTGGTTGGATTCACAGCACACCGAGCTAGGGACACTTGAGTGAATTACAGGCTTGCGGGATCATGACCGAACATAGGGTCTTCACCCTCCGAGCCAGGGCCTAACACAGGGTCTTCACCCTCCGAGAATTATTATGGAAAACTTTGATCTTTCAAAGGGTCAGGATCGCTACCCGTGTCGGGAATTGGTTTTACTAGAACCATAATAAATTTGTCAGTCACTTTGGCTCTTCATGGCCGGTTAAGGGTGGTCCCTACTATAGCCAATTTGGATGAATCAAACCAAATTGTATGAGGAACCCCAAAATGGGGTGAAGTACTGTGCAAGTACGTTTCGGATGGGGGATGCTTACTCCCGGTCGGTTTTTCCCATGAGTGGAGGGTGATGTAAGGAAAATGAAAAGTGTGCGACGAAAAGTAAATGAAATGAAAAGTGAAAAGAAAAAGGAAAAGGGAAAGTAAAGAATGCATATGCATACTTCAATGGTTGAATCCAATAAAAAGTAAAGTTTTAAAGAAATGGAAAATGAAAGATAATGGTATTGGATTCAATTATTGGACAAAAGCGAGTGACGTGCATGCATCACTTTCAATGCATTGAATTACACACAATCACACTTTCTATTTTGCTTTATGTTATATGATGATAATGTGTGTGAATTTGTGAATGTTAATACACCTATATGTGCTTTATTATTGTTATTAAATGTCTTTCTTGATTTATGTTCAAATAACTCACCTCTTAAGTTGTCGTTTTAGGTACATTGTCGGAAAGCATCATGTGTCTCCGGCCGAGAAAAGGTATGCTCTCAACGATAGAGAGTCTACAAGTCGAATGTGACTTTAAAGTCACAATGAAATTGCAACCACTTCTAGGGTACTATTTTTTAAATAGTTTATAATATAAATAATTATAAATTAGTAAAGTTTTAATTAAGAGTTTAATATGTGTGCACTGACAGTGTAAATTTTTTAATTAATAGTTTAATATGTGTACACTGTCGGTATATCATCCACCGTTCATTTGCAATACTTTTATTTAGAAGTCAATAACCATACATCTTTGGATGGTGGATGATGGACTGATAGTGTAAAAAACCTTTACACTGTCAGTGTACAAACTATTTTCTGTTTAATTAAATACAAGTCAAAGTTTTAATCCTAAAGTTTGTGGAGAATCAATGTATTAAGTGTATATGTACCGTATTATTGTGTACAAAGTTAATGGTAGAATGATAATAGCTTTGAAGGATATCTATATATCCTCCCTTTCGATGATAGATATTTCTATATGTTTATATGAATTGATCTGGATCTGACAAGTGAAAAATTTATTTTTGGGAAAAGTTCATATTTTAAACAGAACTCCGTCAAATTTTTTCTAAAAATTTTATGATTTAAATATAGTAAATGGAAAATAAAAGGTAGGATTTTACAGATGGTGCATCATAACCCGTGCTCCCTTCCGCATACAACCAAGATCTTTGTGATCTGAATCGTTAGATTCATCAATTGTAACAAATCCAACGGTTTCGATTACCGAAGGTGCACTTTACCTGTAAACTCCACTACACCGAAAAAACGTTCTTCTCAATCTTAGTCGTCCGTTCAAAATTCTAGATCAAATCTAGACCGTTGGCTGGCGCGTGAATCACACTTGCCAAAGGTCAACCAGCCCCCTCTACTTCTACTGCAAGCCGCCCTTCTCGTCCAACCGGAGGCCGCCACATGGCCTCCTTGTCCCCCACTAATCTCTGGCCTTTGCCACTGTTGACCGTACTAATTCGGTCTAAACCTGTTTGGTTTAAGTATATTTCTGGATCAAACCCTTTTTTTCTGTGCTTTTATTTATTTATTTATTTATTACTTATAATAAATAAAAATTATATAATATTATATAAATAAAAATAAAAATGATAAAAATAATAAATAGTTTTCTTTAATTTATAATTTTTATTTTATTTATTTTTTGTGTGGAGATGTTTAATTATCATGCTTGAGACCCTTTTTATTTTTTATACCTCTTGCTATTTAAAATCCAAATAAATTAATTCTTTAAATTCCAATTATATTCTATGATCCATGCATCTTAGGGTTTTAGAATGTATTTTAAATTTAACTCTTAAATTTAAATAAAAATAAATCTGGATCTTAAGTATAATAATTAAATTTTGCTTGTTTTTGTAGTTGCTTGTTCAAATATAATTAAATTTCACTTTTATTTATTTAATGTTGTAATGAAAAAAATTTTAAAAAAAAACTCTCATTAGTTTATCTGATTTTTATAAATATCTTTGTTTATTGTATTTACTAAAAATATTTATAAACACAAAAAGATTAAACATTCCTTTTCATGAATAAATTGTCATAAAAAATTAGAAAAAAGTTTGCAAAAGATGAATTTGATTTTTTCACCATAAAAAATATAAAAATAAAAACTCACTTTTGTGACACGCTTGGATTAAAATACTTTATAAGAAAATATAGTTGAATATATATATATATATATATATATATATATATATATATATATATATATATATATTACGGACTTGACATTATTGGAAAAATAGGGTATAAATTTTTTTTTTCATTTATTCTCAAACTAAACATATCCTTTTAAAAAAAATACTTTGAATTCGGCATTGGAATTGTTATCATATATATATTTTTTAAAACACTTGCTATTACCGAATTCGATTGTTATTTATCAGAGTACGCGGAAAGAGTATAACTTTAGAAAATAATATAATCACTGGACATTATAAACATAAACCATATATGTGTGTGTGTGTGTGATAAGTTCCACCAGAAACATCCATCATATCCCAAGTATAGAAACTGATACCCAAGTCCAGTGATCTAAGTCCTATAGCCAAGTATAAACATAAACTGAAAGTAAAAACCAAAACCCTGAAGTCTCTAAAAAGATATATACAATATACACATAATCAAAATAAAGACACTCCAGAGCTGGTCATCAAGTCCTCCAAGAACGCTCCACCATCACCATGATCTGCTACAACTGCTACTACGACCCAGACCCACACTACTCACACTATGCCCATACCTAAGGGCCACCCATCCTCCTATCAGTAACATCCTCCTGCTCGACTGGCTCCTCTTCACTCTCACCCTCCACTGGATCCTCCTCTGCCTCATCCAACGAAGTAGATACCCTACCACTGGGTACAGGATCTGCAACAGACACAGTCCTCTCAGAGTCCGAAGAATCAGGTGAAGGAGTCCCAGCACAAACAACTCTAGCAGCAACGGGGTGAGAGTGAGTATAGGGACGAAAACGAAAAGTATGATAACGACGAACAGGTCGAGCAGGAGGTGGTCCACGGTGAGAATAAAAAGGTGGTACGTGCATAGTATAAATAACGGGAATCCGATATCGTCGAGGTCGCACTCGGGCTAAGGGGTTGGGATGGTAGAGTATGACCTCCACCTCTCCCTCAAAAGTAGCCCGATGCTCCTCGTATGTCCATATTGTAACACCCTGATTTGACAACTTGAAAATATATCTCTTTAACTATAAAATGTAGTGAAAATGTGGGCAAAATTTTTTTTTCTAAGTTACATGGGCATGAGAACCGTTAAGTTTCCAAAACTCTTTTGTATTTAGAATTGGTATTCTCATGTCTCATGTTAACCATCAAGTTCCAAACCGAGATGTCACAAGACACCGCACTTTGAAACTTGCTGTTCTTAATTTCGTTCGCAACAGCCCTTTTTCTTTCACAACTGAATCATTAGTTCCAATTAAAAACATACTTCATAAACATAAGTCTGGGGTTACAAGTTGGTACAACAATAATAGCTAAGTAAATACTGGGAACACAATACTTCTAACAAAAGAAAAGAACTACCACCAGGCCCACTCTAAGCTGATGCTGAAGGATCCACAGGTGGTACCTCACTAAGGTCAAACTCGAACACCTCAGCCTTCGGGTAGTCTAAGTCCTCATCAGGATCCTCTTCTGGATCTTCCTCTGGTTCGTCCTCTTGCATAGCCTCGAAAGCCTCATCCGGTAAATCTTCCAGAATCTCATCCAACTCCTCTAGCTCCTCGGCCTCGGGATCAATCCGTGCAGGTAAAGGCATCGGATGCCCACCATGATAATCGGCTGGTCCACCGGTCTGCAAATCCGCAAGCACAAAGCGACAGGTGCGAACATCAGGCGCTGTCCCTTGCAGAGTATGGTCAGGGTCAAAGATGCGCACCTCAGTGACTCCACGCCATTCCCAACCTCTATAGTTAACTTCCCATCTTCCCTCATCTCGGATGTCAAAATTAAACTTGACCGGGTCCATAGACTATGGGATCGACATCATAATAACAAGCACACAAAATAGAAAACCTCGAGAGAGTAAGTATTCCAAAGCATGCAATGCCAACAGTGTGGAATTACAATAGGCAAGATATTAAGAAATACAACATCATACAAACAGGCAACAAATAAAGAACATACTCATATTCATTTTCATTATCAACATTCATTCCACTTATACTCATCAACATCACTACTTTCTCTTTCTCAATGTTCTTTCCATAACTTCATCACATTCTGTGAAACTCTTATATGAATACCTTTCCATCATCATACCATATCGTAAACTTTTCCATTCTTTCGCTCTTGGAATCATTTATTAATATTTCATAATTCATCTTTTCTTATTTAAGTCTTATGAATTCGTATCCATCAATGATGCGGGGAAAATTAATCATCATTGAGGAGGTCATTCAACACAGTTAGCACACATGTCTACATCTCCTCGGTCATCCACCCAACCTAATCGGAAGCAAACAGGAGTACAGGACCTTTACCGCGCAGGCTCGACAGCTATCTCAACAAATCAAATGGCACCAAGCCAGCAGAACTCAGTCTCAAATCAAATCAAATCGAATAACAAATCACAAAGCCTCACTCCAGTCCCTCTCACTATTCTAGATTTGCAATCTAGGGGGCGACAGTATTTTCTAACTGCACTGCGGAACTTTACCACGACCTTCGGGACCGATCACCCGCGTCACATGTGGGATTCGTTCCGCCTAGAAAAGTACTCTAGACTTCTTGACGTTTCACCGTCATCGTCCTCCCCTAATGCAATCTCCTCTTGAGTATCTGTAGATACCCATGGTATCTTCCTCTCCACTACTTCGATATCGCACTCATAACTTACCACGTTAATTCATGTCTTTTAGAATTTTAATGTTTTAGAGTTTTGTTATCATCCTAAGGTCGGCTCATCCTTGGTGCATCCCTTCAACGAGTCCCGACCACTAATCGATAATTAGCTTTTCTTTCATAGCATAGCACAGAGCTGGGATTGCATCAACCATCTTACATCTCATCTCGTAAACTTTCTCAAAAAACATATCTCTTTATGGGAACATCAGCCCACCGGCTTCACTTTCATCATTCAGGATCCCAGCTCCACTCGTACCGCATCTCATTTCAGTGAGCATTGGTGGAGGAGCAAGCTCAACTCAACACCAATCTCATTTCAATAAATAACAATAACACTGCTTTCCTCAGCTCTGGCTTGATGACATCATTATTCTCAGCTCTTGCTCAATAGCAATCATTATTATCAATGTAGTGTCCTTAATCAAGATCAGCCTTGAAGCTATGGAAAAGCCTCAAAGAATGACCTCAATAAAGAGATTAATGTAGGACTTGTAGGATTTCTGCGTATCCAGTTGAGATAAACAGGTTCTCCCTAGTCAACAATGTGTGTGCTAGTGTCAACTTAGGGATCAGAAGACGTACCTTAGCCCCTATAGCATGGTGGTTCTTATAGGGGATTACCTGTGTAAGTTGGGCCGTTCTGATAAGCCTTCTGAATAGGTAGAGTTCAAGTAGGATTTGTGGAGGATATGATAAGATCATATCCTTAAATCCTGTAAATGATATACTTCATCTAACACTGTTGTTATCTAACCAAGAGTCGTGGAAATCCAGGAGAGGTAGTTAGGCTTTTATAAGACTGTAAGCGATAAGGATAAGATTGGAATCCTATGCTCGGATTAATCTTATTAGCGCACGACCTCTCTATAGAAATCCCGTTTACTCGGTGTATAGTTCTGACCGTATGCCTTGTTCAAATGTTTTAAAGGGTCGGAGTTAGGTGGATTAGGTCGGATGATGCTAGGTCGACTACAGGTCTACTACATAAGCCCCCCAAGCTCGGTAGGGTGATTTGAGCCCTGCCGAGTTGATGAGACGAGCGAATTGTTTTCCGATCAATCTTTGTTAGAAAGAGATGTCCGACCGTCCGAGTAATCCTACTAGAGTTGTCGTTTGATTGACCCAGACGTGACCCTTGGATTCTTCTTGCGTCTCCATGTGTCCTTCACTTTACTGGGAAACGGAACGTTATGATTTCAAACTCACCGGAAGTGCCACGTATTTAGTTTTCAACGCTATTGGGCTTTTTCTGTCTCTAGGCCCAAACCTTCGTTCATCATTTTCCTAAGATTTTGATCTTGGAAGCCAGAGTTCCTCAAAGGCATTCTTGCTATTACTTCGTTTTTCTTCTTTGTGTGTGTTTCTTATCTCGTGGTCTTCGTTCTTTTCTGTTTTCTTGATTACTCATTGTTAGCAGGTAACGAAACTCTCTTCCTTTTTCTGACTACTTTCTCTGACTTTTTTCTCTTTCTTCTTTGCTATTTTGCATGCGATTGTTTCTGCCATTTGCTGTGTGTATGTGCTTAGAATTTTCTTTTTTATGTATCAAGTCTGGTCCTTCTTCCCTGGTTTTTTGAATAGATTTTTCTAGGGTTCGAGCAAACCCCAATTTGTTGCTGTGGTACCCCCACTTGCCTTTCGAAATTCTTTATCCCCCTTTATCATTTACTGAGCGATCGCTGTAGTATTTCTTAGGTTTGCTTTACGTTTTGCTGCACTTAACTTCTTAGGGTTGTACTGAGGCTGCGTTAATCATGAGTGAGGAGTCTGTAAACTCTGACGTACCAAGAACACATAAAGGAGGAAACCCAGAAATTTGTGTTAAACCGATAGCCATGCGTTTTCCTCGGTCTTTGAAAGAGTTCAGACAGGGTGTGATTCACTATATGATTTCCGAGAGGGTTGAACAGAGGAGGTTAAGGAAGCAACAGAGAGGTATTAGACATTTCAGTTGGTTTGGGGAAATTCTGCCCAGAAAGGAAGGTGTTCCCCGACCGACCGTAACCGTAAGTATTTGATCCGACATAATCAAGTTTTTCTGCTTCTGACTCCAAGTGTGCCCCCTTTTCCTCAGGTATGAAGAGAAAGTGTATCACTAATCCTGAACTCTACCCACTTCCATCAGATGCAGCTGAATACGATTGGGTGGACCAAGAGGTTCTCGGTATTCAGTCCGAGCTTTCAACGGAAGGGTCACTAGAACAAACTCGGGCTATAATTTTACCATGTCCTGGAGATAACACTGGGAATCTCTATTCTGTTAGTCCAGTGGGTTTGAACGAGAGGGTTTTCACTAAAATTCCAGAGGGTAGTTTTGGTTTCTATTTTTACGAAGAAGTGATTACTCGACTAGGGATTAGAATGCCCTTTACTGATTTTGAAATAGGTGTCTTGAGTACTTTGAGAGTGGCCCCTTCCCAACTGCATCCGAATGCTTGGGCTTTTGTGAGGGGCTTCCAACAAGTTTGTTCGGCCATGGAGTGGTCTTGTACTCTTCCGATTTTTTTCTATCTATTTGCCCCACAATGCAACACTTTTGAGAAAGGATCAGAAAGGCGACCTTGGGTTTCTCTGACGTCTCGCCATGGATATACTCTTTTCACCAAATACTCCGAGTCTTGGAAGGGGTTTAAACCTTATTTTTTTAAATATAATTTCATCGAAAACGATATTTGTTTGTTCACTCGTTCTGGAGAAAGGCGTCCACTCCCTCGGTTTCCGCTTCAGTGGTGTGCAAGTTTTTTCAACCGATCGATCGCATCATACGCATCATATTGGAAAGTACTTGCTGAATATGAAAAGGAAGTGTGCCGAGCAGTGGAAAGTTATTTGAAAAACAATGGGATGATAGAAACTAAGGATATTGTGAACATTCCCTCGTCGGATGTCAAAGATGAGCTTGGTAAACTGTTTATGTTTTCTTTGCTGTTATATTTGTGATTTATTTGGATCTAACCAAGTTTTCTTTGCAGAAAAAATGGCTTCCCGAATGGCTGCTTTACTTCAAGGGGGAAATAAGAGGAAGACACCTGCAACGAGCGTGGCTTCCGGGTCTTCAAGATTAAGTACCCCAAGCTTAAGTACTTCCGCACCTACAGCTTCTCCAACCGAGGCATCCCCTCGGCCAACTTCTAATGTAGTTGCTGTTGCTGCTACAGTTTCATTGGGCCCTAGTGGCCAAGTCCAAGTTACTTCTCCCCATCAACAACAAATTCGCCGCCGACGGATGGATAAAGGAAAAGAGAAGGTGTCTGACAGGGCGAATCCGAGGGTTGAGGGGTCAAGTGTTAAAGCTGCCGCTGTTCCATCTTCCTCCACTGCTCTATCTTCTGCTGCGAACCCATCAGAAACATCCATATGGGATCAACAATTTGATGAACGGTTTGCCAAATATGTCTGCACTGAATCTGACTGTTCTCGGTTTGGAACTCTCACCACCGACGAGTGGTCTCGATGCAACATGACTCTTGCGAAATATCTTCTTTGAGGTGCCAACCTTGCATACTTTTTGGCCAAGCAACCTGATGGTCTTTTTTCTGGTTATAATATTGAACAAAAGGAGGCTCGTGAGTTGTCTGCCGCTCAAGAAGCTAGCCTCTCGTATGAGCTGAACCGCATAAAAAATGAATTGGAGAACTTAAAGGCTGACAAAAGCGAGCTGATTAAGGAGAGGGATTCTTTGAAAGTTTCCCAAAAAGCTGCTGAGGATAAGAAGAAGGAGGTCAAGGAGGCAATGAAGAAAGAATTGCAAGAGAACCGATAGAAGATGAATGAGTTGAGATCTGAAGTTGAGAGGTCTGCTGTTGTTGCTCGGAAATTGAAGGAGAAAGCTCTTCTTCACAAGAAAAAGGCGGAAAGCAACTTCTACAACTGGAGCAAGAGTGTTGATGATTCTTTTGTCTCGACAATTAAGCAAATTCAAGTTCTGAACCCTGAGACTGAGCTCAGGGTGGTCGGAGCTCATCCTGTTCATACTGTCGACAATGGGAAGCTGATTGATATTGAGACCAAGGCCGAAGTCGATTTACAAGCAGAGGATCTGCCTAACCCTCTCGTTGAATTGACTGAAGCCCCTGAATTTGATGATTCCAACATTGTTTTGTCTGATATTGAGGAGTGATTCTAAGCTTTGGTGATCAGTTTTTGCTGCTTTTATGTAGGATTTAATTTTTGTTGCTCGTTTGTAACCGAGCGTCGTCTCTTAGCCCTTTCGAATAACTTTTCTTTAACTTGTTGCTCATTGTATTCGAGCGTACTCCTTGAATGCTATGAACAATTTACTTTTACTCTTACTGAATGTTAATCAATTTGCCTTGAATACAAATTGTGTTGCGTAGATTATTTTCGTTACTTTTGGGTTTCGTTTGCCACGTGACCCTTGATATTTAGTGCAATGCTAATCTCCGAACGATCGGACTGTAATTTATTGGGTAAGGGATCGCTTCAATCGTATGTATAATTTATTGCTTCAATCGTATATATAATTTATTGTGAGTAGAACTCGGATCGCCGACTTTAGCCGAAGCGGGACCCTCGGACCGCGAAATAAGGAAAGTAATTTCCTGAATTCGGGCGTTCTATGAATACGTTGCTGAACTCTCGTAAAGAGTTGTTTCTCGATTTAGCTCGGTGGCTAGCCGAACCAAATGAGTCGTATGTCATTTCACAATGTTCGAAAGAGAATTTCAAAGAAATCGATGCGCTTTATTGTTAAAAGAATACAAAAATGAAGTTGCTCATTTGCTAACTAATTCCTAACAATTAGTCACTAATCTAAGAAGGATGTTCCCCTCCGTTTATTCGACCTAAACAATTCTTGTAAGAACTACAATCGGTGGGTGAAATAACTAGGATACACTAGGAGAACAGCTAGAAGGGGGGGTTGAATAGGTGTTAAAGGAACCTTGAAAGATTTTCGAAAGAAACAAATCAAAACGATTAAAACAAATGATTTTTACAAAAAATGTACTGATTAATCGATTAACTTGAGCCTTAATCGATTAATGCTGAAGCTTACTTTCAAACTAATCGATTAACTAAGGTACTAATCGATTATGAAATTCAATCTTTTCTAGGTTTTCAACCAAGAACAAATGAAATGACTTGAATGTAAAGAGTTAAGAGTTTAGAGATACGACACAGTGATTTATCCTGGTTCACTTTCATCCACTTGAAAGCTACATCCAGTCCCCTCGTCAACCAAGAGAGATTCTTCACTGTGAGGAATTAGAGTTCTCAAATTACAAGTAAATGCCTCTCAAGACTCCCTTCTTGATAGCCTACAAGAGATACCACACCCTTGCCTTGCAATCCTATTGACCCTCTAATCTAACCTCTTCCCTTGCTTGTCAATTCCCCTCAACAAGACTTCCAATTTGCTTTGAGATGCTTCAAAGACTTCCACTTGCTTGTTATCACAACAAGACTTCCAATACTTCTTTGCTTGATGAACAACCACCAAGGCTTCCTTGTGTTGTAGAATGTTTGCCTCTTTTGCAATGATTACAACCAAATTGAAAACAATGACAATCCTATGAATCTCTTTCAATAGCTATGAAAATATCAACATAAGAGATTCAAAGATTCTTGATCAAAGAATGTAAAAGTTGAAAGCTTTGATCTATGAAAGTGAAAGAGAATAGTGTGGCTTTGAGAAATTGATTTGTTCTAAAGTGTAATAATGATTCACAAAGGTTAGGAAAAAGTTTATATAGAATACCCAAAAGATAGGAAACTTAAAAACACATTTTGAGAAGTGAAAAACGTATTTTAAAAACCAATTCTGTTGGTCTTGATCGATTAACACATGGCTTAATCGATTAACCACTGTAACAGTTATGTTAATCGATTAACCTTAACACATTAATCGATTAGCCACTGCTAAAGTCAATTAAAAACTTGTTTTCTCAAAATTAAACCTTTCCTTTCAAACCTTTAAGCCACCTATTGATTTTAGGTTACGTGAATACTCAAAATATAATATAATCATGACCTTGATAGAGATTCACTACCCTTTAAAAACTCTACCCAAACTCATAAACTAAAAAGACATGAGAGGCTAAAGATATTACAATAAAACACAAACTAAGTCTTCATGAGCTTGCTCTCTCTTCATCATTTGTTGAGTGTTGTTTGCTTGTTGAACTTCTTCAAACCTTAAGCTTGATCAAACCATTTGTAGCTTGTTCAAAACCTTTGTCAAACTTTGTCATTATCAAAACCTTCTCACTGGATCTAACAATCTCCCCCTTTTTGAAAATGACAAACCATGTTTTGAATTTGTTTGAAGTTGTTGATGCTTGAACCATTTGATCACTTGGTGAGACTCTTGCTCCCCCTCAATAAATGCTTTTGACATTTGAATCTAATTGAGTAAGCTTGATTCTCCCCCTATCTTCAACAACTTTGATCAACCTATATAAAAACAACAAAACAACCCTTTCTCCCCCTTTTGGCATTATCAAAAAGTAATATATATAACAATTGAAATATAAATCTAAGCCAAAATAAGAGAAATATAACATTCATTTCTTCACAACTATTGATACCAATTAAAAAACACCAAACTATACTTTGAAATGTGATACCAATTGGAAAGAAATATGACAATGAAATATAATACCAATTGTAACTAAAAAGTCATCATATCACTTAACAAAGTAAGATATCAATTGTAAAGAAATATCACAATAATCACAATAGCATGATAAACATCTAATAATCACACAATGATACCAATTATGAATTTTGTAGAAGTAATATCAATTGTCAAAGACTAATAGCAAGATTAGAATATACCAAATGTAAGTCCAATTGTGAATATTCAACAATATCAATTGTACCAAAATGTAGGAGTTTCACTTGAAATTTGAAGAAGCAAATAATGAATAACACTTGTAAACCTTTTGCTCTTCAATCACACCTACAAAACAATCATGCTTTTCCTTTTGGTATCCAAATAGTCTTGGATCCATTTTTGTTAGTTAAGGGACTCTCACCCTTCTTAACCCAAACAAAATTTCCTTTAGGTATACCATGCACTTTAATATAACACACATTTGAAGTATGTCCATGAGTGCCACAATAGAAACATGTTGGTGCATTTGAAAAATCAACTTTAGAAAAATCAACAACATTTCTACGAGACTTACTCTTAGCATTAGTATAACCCAAACCAAACTTGTTTGAATTTTCTCTTTGAAAATTTAACAATGTGCGCAATTTAATATCACCACTTGTGAAATTTGCAAGCTTATTTTTCAAAATAGCATTTTCATCTTTAAGTAACTTGCAATTCTCACAATCAACCACAATATTCAATCTACTAGCACAATCACAAGAAGAACTAGCATATATGAGATCAAGAGTTTCATTTTGAAGATTAAGCTCATCAACTTGTTTTTGAAGTTCTAAAATCTCTTGTTGATATTTCAAAATGAGCTTCTTCCTTTCAATGTTTTTCAAAGCTAATTTCTTAAGATGTTCATGCATTTCTTCATAAGCATTATATAAAATTTCATATTTGGAAGAAATTTCGGATTTAGTTTCACTTACATCACTTCCGTCGCTTTGTTCACTTGATTCATCATTTGAACTTTCCTCTTCATCTACTAGAGCTATCAAGTTGAGACAAGCGGCTTCTTCATCATCCGAAGAACTATTTGATGTGCTTTTCTTGTCTTCTTCATCATCACTATTCCAAACTATGTATGCCCTTTTGTGTTTTGCATTTTTCTTCTCTTTCTCCTTCTTCTTGAGATAGTTAGAGCACAAATACTTGAGATGACCGGGCTTTCCACATTCATGGCAAACTACTCCTTCTTTTGTTGTCTTGGTCTTGTAGTGTGCGGAATTCTTCTCTTTACTTTTGTCTTTGTTCAACCTTCCTTTTCTCCTTAGAAGCTTGCTAAAATTTCTTAGTAGAAGTTTCATCTCCTCTTCATCAATGTCCGAATCGGAATCTTCATTATCATTACTATCGGAACTCTCTTCCTTTTTATATGACCTTTGAGCTTTAAGAGCGATTCCTTTTCTTTCTTTGTTCTTGTCCGATTCATCATGCATATGCAAACGTTCAAGCTCCATTTCATGTTCTTGAAGTTTTCCGAAAAGTGTTGCTAAGTCCATGTTGTCCAAGTCCTTTGATCCAACAATTGCGGTAACCTTAGGTTGCCATTCCCTACTTAGACATCTTAAAACTTTGTTAACAAGTTCACAATTCATGAAAGTCTTTCCAAGAGCAATGAGATGATTAATAATATGAGTAAAACGTTTTTGCATAAAACATATAGATTCATTAGGCAACATACGAAACAATTCATATTCATGCATCAAAGAATTTAATCTAGCATGCCTAACTTCACTAGTGCCTTCATGTGTGACTTGCAAGGTGTCCCACATTTCTTTGGCATTACGACATTGGGAGATTCTAAAGAACTCATCATAAGATAGAGCGGAGGTGATGATATTCTTAGCTTTTAAATCATATTGATTTTTTCTTTTATCATCATCGGTCCACTTATCTTTGGGAACTAGTTTAGATACACCTTCTACTAGAGATGAGGGAATATGAGGACCATTTTCAATGGCTTCCCAAATGTTCATGTCTATGGCTTCTATAAAGATTCTCATCCTAACTTTCCAATAAGCATAACCCTCTCCACCAAACATAGGAGGGCGGCTAATTGAAGCACCTTCACCACCAAAGGGATTCGTAGAACCCATTGTAGTTTCCTCAAGGATCTTAACGAAAAAGCTCTACGCTCGTGTCTTTCGACCGAGCTCTGATACCAATTGTAAGAACTACAATCGGTGGGTGAAATAACTAGGATACACTAGGAGAACACCTAGAAGGGGGGGTTGAATAGGTGTTAAAGGAACCATGAAATATTTTCGAAAGAAACAAATCAAAACGATTAAAACAAATGATTTTTACAAAAAATGTACTGATTAATCGATTAACTTGAGCCTTAATCAATTAATGCCGAAGCTTACTTTCAAACTAATCGATTAACTAAGGTACTAATCGATTAATGCCGAAAGCAACTTAAAAATTAATCGATTAACAATCGACTTAATCGATTAATCACTGTTAAAACTGAAAAATCACTTTTCAATCAAATACGAAAATCAATCAATTAACACATAAGATCAGAGATAAAGCGAAATTGATTAACACCAATATTCTTATTGATACCTAGGTTATGAAAATGATTTTCCCCAAATCAATTTGCACAATTAAGATTCAATTCAATCAATTATGAAAATCAATCTTTTCTAGGTTTTCAACCAAGAACAAATGAAATGACTTGAATGTAAAGAGTTAAGAGTTTAGAGATACGACACGGTGATTTATCCTGGTTCACTTTCATCCACTTGAAAGCTACATCCAGTCCCCTCTTCAACCAAGAGAGATTCTTCACTATGAGGAATTAGAGTTCTCAAATTACAAGTAAATGCCTCTCAAGACTCCCTTCTTGATAGCCTACAAGAGATACCACACCCTTGCCTTGCAATCCTATTGACCCTCTAATATAACCTCTTCCCTTGCTTGTCAATTCCCCTCAACAAGACTTCCAATTTGATTTGAGATGCTTCAAAGACTTCCACTTGCTTGTTATCACAACAAGACTTCCAATACTTCTTTGCTTGATGAACAACCACCAAGGCTTCCTTGTGTTGTAGGATGTTTGCCTCTTTTGCAATGATTACAACCAAATTGAAAACAATGACAATCCTATGAATCTCTGTCAATAGCTATGAAAATATCAACATAAGAGATTCAAAGATTCTTGATCAAAGAATGTAAAAGTTGAAAGCTTTGATCTATGAAAGTGAAAAAGAATAGTGTGGCTTTGAGAAATTGATTTGTTCTAAAGTGTAATAATGATTCACAAAGGTTAGGAAAAAGTTTATATAGAATACCCAAAATATAGGAAACTTAAAAACACATTTTGAGAAGTGAAAAACGTATTTTAAAAACCAATTCTGCAGGTCTTAATCGATTAACACATGGCTTAATCGATTAACCACTGTAACAGTTATGTTAATCGATTAACCTTAACACATTAATCGATTAGCCACTGCTAAAGTCAATTAAAAACTTGTTTTCTCAAAATTAAACCTTTCCTTTCAAACCTTTAAGCCACCTATTGATTTTAGGTTAAGTGAATACTCAAAATATAATATAATCATGACCTTGATAGAGATTCACTACCCTCTAAAAACTCTACCCAAACTCATAAACTAAAAAGACTTGAGAGGCTAAAGATATTACAATAAAACACAAACTAAGTCTTCATGAGCTTGCTCTCTCTTCATCATTTGTTGAGTGTTGTTTGCTTGTTGAACTTCTTCAAACCTTAAGCTTGATCAAACCATTTGTATCTTGTTCAAAACCTTTGTCAAACTTTGTCATTATCAAAACCTTCTCACTGGATCTAACAATTCTGAGCAATAGACTAAACAATTTGTAAAAAGTGAAAAATAAAATAGGAGCTTAACTGTAATAAGCTCTGAGCTTGGCCACGTTCCAGTTGTTATTGATTTCGGTGCCCGAGAGAGTTTCCAATTTGTAAGCACCAGTTCCAGATTTAGCCTTCACTTGGTATGGGCCTTCTCACTTTGGCTTCAATTTTCCAACTCCAGCATTTCCTTTGTCGATGTCTGCTCGGCGAAGGAGTAAGTCTCCCACTTCAAAACTTCGTGCACGAACCTTCTTGTTGTATTCCCGAGCTTGCCGTTCCTTCATCTTTCTTTCATGAGCTGCGACATTCTTTCGAATTTCCTCAAGTAAAATGAGCTCTTCGCTGAGCAAATGGTCATTAGTTTCTGATGGACGTTCGAGCGTCCTAAAGGTAGGGATTCACTTTTCGATCGAAATGACTGCGTCACAGCCATATGTCAAACGAAAAGGAGTCTCTCATGTAGACGAGTGTACAGTTGTCCTGTGTGACCATAAGACGCTCGGAAGTTTATCCGCCCAAGTGCCGGCTGCATTACCGAGTTTCTTCTTAATTCCATCCAAGATGGTTTTGTTGGCAGCTTCGGCTAACCCATTTGTCTGTGGGTGTTCAACGGAACTGAAATAGTGAGTGATTCCCAGGTCGGCTGCTAGTTGTTGAAAGTGAGAGGCTGCAAACTGCGATCCATTATCAGTAACTATGGCATGAGGCACTCCGAAACGAGAGATAATTTCCTTCACAAAGAAAGATTGAATACGGGCCTAGAGATTGTTGCTAATGGTACCGCCTCAATCCACTTAGTGAAGTAGTCAATAGCCACTACCGCAAATTTGAGTTGCCCTGGTGCAGTGGGAAACTTCCCGATGATGTCCATGCCCCATTGATAAAAGGGCCAAGGGGCACCGAGAGAATGTAGCTCCTCAACAGGTCTTTGGTAGATGTCGCTGTGAAACTGGCATTGAACACACTTCTTAACATGTTCCATGGCGTCCTTTTGCAATGTAGGCCAAAAGTAACCTGCTCGGATTATTTTCCTAGCTAGGGATTTTCCACCCATATGGTGGCTGCAAACTCCACCGTGAATCTCTTCAAGTATCTCCTCTGCTTGGGATGGGTTGACACATCTGAGCATGGGGGAACAAAACCCTCTTTTGTACAGAACTCCATTCAGAACTGTGTACTGAGCTGCCTTTTTAACCAATTTTCGAGCCTCTGTCTGATCTTGGGGAATGAACCCATGTTGCAAATAGGTAAGAAGAGGATCCATCCATGATTGAGATAATGAAATGGCCAAAATGACACTCGGTTGGGGAATGGTTTCTTGTATCAATGTTTTATTGTTTTCCGACCCCTTAGTACATGCCAATTTGGATAAAATGTCGGCTCGGGAATTTGAATCTCTTGGGACATGGGAAATGTCAAATTCTGAAAAGTTAGAGATGATTCGTTTTACCTCTTCAAGATATTTTTGTAAGACGAGCTCCTTTGACGAGTATTGCCCCTTAATCTATGAAACTACTAATTGCGAGTCACTGAAAACTGACACACGCTCTGCTCCAAACTCATGAACCTTCTTGAGGCCTGCAAGAACTGCCTCGTATTCCGCTTGATTGTTTGATGTTTGGAACTCGAATTTCAATGAATATTCCATGCACAATCCTTCAGGGTTTTCAATGATGACCCCGGCTCCAGCTCCTTTCCTGTTGCTCGATCCATCTACATATACTGACCATAAATTTTGAGAGGTATCCGAGGGGATATCTGTGAACTCGGTGACGAAGTCAGCAAGAACTTGAGATTTCATCGCCTTCCTCGGTTCATAGGTGATGTCAAATTCAGACAATTCGACAGACCATGAAACCATTCTGCCTGCTAGGTCGGGTTTGTGAAGAACTTGTCTGAGAGGTTGAGCTGTTCTTACCAATATTCTATGTGCCTGAAAATATTGTCTCAATCTCCGAGCCGACGTGACCAAGCAGTACGCAAGTTTCTCCAGCTTTTGATATCTCAATTCAGATCCTTGAAGTGCTCGGCTAACAAAATATATTGGGGCTTCCATTCCCGAATCCTCTCGTACCAAACCGATCTGACCGCTGCTTCTGCCACTGACATGTATAGAATGAGGTTTTCACCAGAAAGAGGGCTATGGAGGACCGGTGGGCTGGAAAGATATTCCTTCAATTGAACAAAAGCTTGCTCACAGTGCTCGTCCCAAAGGAAATCTTTGTTTTTCCTAAGGAGCTGATACCATGGCAAAGCTTTCCGGGCAGCTTGGGATAAGAATCTGGAGAGTGCCGCCACTCGGCCCGTGAGTTGTTGAACTTCTTTAAGACTAGCTGGACTCCTCATTTCAAGGATTGCTTTGCATTTATCTGGATTGGCTTCAATACCTCTCTCGGTTAACATGAAACCGAGGAAAGAACCGGCTGGGACTCCGAACACGCACTTTTCAGGATTCAACCTCATGGAATACTTTCTCACTCGGTCCAGTATTGTCCTGAGGTCCTGGGCATGGTTTTCTTGTTGTCTGCTCTTTGCAATAATGTCATCAATATATACCTCCATGTTTGAGCCGATCATGCCTTGAAAAACCTTGTTCATCATCCTCTGATAGGTAGCTCCCGCATTCTTCAACCCAAAAGGCATGACATTGTAACAGTAAGTTGCCTTGTCGGTGATGAATGCGGCTTTATCTTGGTCGGGAGGAAACATTGGAATCTGGTTGTAACCAGAGTAAGCGTCCATAAACGACAGGAGTTTGTAGCCAGCTAAACTGTCGACGAGCTTGTCAATAACAGGGAGTGGATATTAGTCTTTAGGACAGACTTTGTTCAAGTCTGTGTAGTCGACACACATCCTCCATTTTCCATTGGGCTTTTTGACCAAGACGGTGTTAGCTAACCAGTTTGTATAGTCGATTTCCCGAATGAAGCCTGCTCGGAGTAATTCAGCAACTTTTTCTTCAATGGCAGCGGCCTTTTCAGCACTAACCTTCCTTTTGCGTTGTGCCACCGGTTTAGAACCCGGAATGATACTCAACTTATGACAGATAAAATTAGGGTCAATTCCCGGCATATCAGCTGAGGTCCACGCGAACAGATCCTTATTTGAAATCAACAGTGCGGTCAATTCATCTTTAACACTTATCGGTAGCTCAAACCCGATTTTCACTTGTCTAACGGGATCGTCGGACAGCGTCAGGAATTCCCACTGTCCCTTTGGGATTGGTCTATTTCTGTCGGAGGTCTTTGGGCAGAGCGTAACTCGGTTTGCATTGTTTCCCTCAAGATTTGACTCCTTGGAACAGTTAAAGGAGTGTATTCCTGAAATTTATTCCTTGGAGGAATCCTTCGGTCCCGATCATTCCTATCTTGTCTGCCACCAAAACGTTCGTCACGTTTTTGTTTGTTCTGGCCTTGAGGGTCGGCTCGCTGTCTTTCTTCTCTGACTTTCTGCCCTTTGTGAAATTCCTCCAAATTGATGAACTTATTTGACCTCTGTCTCAGCTCGGCCATATCTTTTGGAGGTTTCCCAATCAACGACTTTCTGAAATCCCCCGACTGTAAACCTTGTGTGAATAATAGTACTGCCACACCAGGCTCCAACCGAGGAACCGATCTAGCCTCCACATGAAAACGCGAAAGGTAATCTTTCAATGATTCATCTTGTTTTTGGGTGACTGCCGCTAAGGTGTGGTCGGACTTGGGCTGGATGCAACTAGCCGTGCAACTGTTTAAAAACACTCTTTTCATCTCCTCCCAAGAATTTATCGAGTTCCGAGGGAGGGATGAATACCAACGTAACACTGAAGGTTCGAGGGTCATGGAAAAGGATCGGCATTTCATTTCTTCCCCTCCTCCGTAATAATTCATCGCTCCCTCATAAGAGACAATATGGTCCACTGGATCGGTTAGGCCGTTATAATGTGGTACATTAGAAGGGCCCAAGTATCCTTGGGGGGTTTGAAACGCCATGATATATGAAGTAAAGGGATGACCAGGGTGGAAATCACCCTGATCCTGGTTCATGGTGGGGTTAGTATGGATATTTTGTGGTGGGGGAAGTTGCATTACCGGAAGTGGTTGTGGGTCCATGGTTTGCGTCATTGGGTTTTGGGATGGTATGGTGGTCGGTTGAATCTGGGCAACCCTCGCCATAGCTTGTTGTTGAAGGTCGGCAATAGCACGTCCTTGTTGTTCGATTAAGGCCGTTTGTCTATTAAGAATGTTGATCATCTCTTGCTCCCGAGCCCGAGCCGATGCAGATGTTGCATAAGACCTGCTGATGGAATGGCTATGGCAAGAATTTCCAGGTGCAGTTCTTCCTGGATTCAATCTGGTTCTAGGTGTTGAACTTATGTGGTCTGGATTGGGTGGAATAGGAGGGGTTCGTTGGGTGTTTCGGCCATGATGTGCTCGGGTTCCAGTGGTCCTAGATGTGTTTCGGGTGGTTGGGGCTGTGCTACTCGAGTCACCATGAGTGGAGGGTGGATGTGTAGGAGGGGGTGGTGGTGGTGTGGCAGGATGGTTCGTAAAATTTGGAGGGGTTGGGGATTGCTCCCAGCCCTAGGATGAGGAGATTGTGGTGTTTGGGAATGGGTAGCGTGATTTTCGGTACGACTTTGGCTACGATTTGGGGGTGGTTGGCTTTGTGAATGGTTTGGTGGTTGGGGGTTACTCCTCGCCCCAGAATGAGATGTTTGTGGCGGTGGTGCATTATTTCCACTATTATGGTTGAGAACGTCACGTAGATCACCCGCAGATTGAGGTTGTGGATCGTGGTTATTAGCGTTTCTGGGCCTGCCACGGGTGCGGGTGATGCGGTCACGGAGGTCACCAACTTGACTTCTGGTGGTGACCATGATGGTGGTGGTGGGAATGATATGTTACTCGGTTTCCCACAGACGGCGCCAATGTAGTGTCCTTAATCAAGATCAGCCTTGAAGCTATGGAAAAACCTCAAAGAATGACCTCAATAAAGAGATTAATGTAGGACTTGTAGGATTTCTGCGTATCTAGTTGGGATAAACAGGTTCTCCCTAGTCAACAATGTGTGTGCTAGTGTCAACTTAGGGATCAGAAGACGTACCTTAGCCCCTATAGCATGGTGGTTCTTATAGGGGATTACCTGTGTAAGTTGGGCCGTTCTGATAAGCCTTTTAAATAGGTAGAGTTCAAGTAGGATTTGTGGAGGATATGATAAGATCATATCCTTAAATCCTGTAAATGATATACTTCATCTAACACTGTTGTTATCTAACCAAGAGTTGTGGAAATCCAGGAGAGGTAGTTAGGCTTTTATAAGACTGTAAGCGATAAGGATAAGATTGGAATCCTATGCTCGGATTAATCTTATTAGCACACGACCTCTCTATAGAAATCCCGTTTACTCGGTGTATAGTTCCGACCGTATGCCTTGTTCAAATGTTTTAAAGGGTCGGAGTTATGTGGATTAGGTCGGATGATGCTAGGTCGACTACAGGTCTACTACAATCAGCCCTTATCGCATTCTTACGAATTCCACAGTATCTCAAATCTTTCTCAAACTTTAACTCGTATCTCTTTTCGATCACTTTCTCATAATTAATTATTTCTCTTTCTTTTCAATATCACAACATCACAATTCTTCTCATATTTCTTACTCATAAATCTCATCAACATTACTATCATCATTATCACAAACAATAATAACTCAGATCTCATCATGCATAATAAATTATTTAGGAAATAAACATAAGCATACTAGCATTCAAACATCATCACATAAACTCATCACACAATCTCGCGTGGTCTTTTTCTCCTTCACACAAATGGCCATACAACACAAACAATTGCCACTGGACTAAGTGTGTTTGTGGATAAATGAAATGGAAATGAAGAAGGAAATGAAGAAATGAATCACTACGCAACACCCCACTCACACGGCTTATATAGGCAAGGGCAAGAGCAAGGGCATGGGTTTTTCTTCCAAATTCGGGTCCAAGGTCCAATTGCAAGGGCAAATTGGTCCAATCTAATTGTTGCATGGGAAGGGTCTTATCATGGTGAAACAATGTAGAGTGATTTAAGGAAGAAGTCATTTCATGCATCATGACACTCACCACCTCACATTTCTACTAGTTTTCCCTTTAAATCCTTACTTCCTTAATTCCTAAGAAAATAGACTTTAATTTGGTCCTCTTTGGTTCCTACATGGCCGAACTATACTCATAGGATGGAAATAAAATTTTCCTTTCATCTTGGTTGAGAAAGAACAAATTTAAGCATACAAAATTAAATCATGGGACCTCTTAAAATTCAATGCATACATTCAACACACAATCAAACATATATGCAATGCTTTAGGACATTATGTTTATTAAAACCATACATCATACACATTCATATTCACATCAAATCATGCACTCATTCATCTCAAATCTACCATTTAAATTTGCATAAAATTATTTTACTCTTATGATAAGAAAACACTAATGATTACAAACTTGAAAATTCCAAAGATATACTTCTTAAGAAAATTAATAAACTGCACCAATTGGCTACAGGTATGAACTCCACTTTATTTTCTAAAACCATACTTTCACATAATTAAAAGATCTTCAAAAGGAATAATTCATTTGAGGTCTCTAAATATTTTCAACACTCAATACTTTCAAAATTCGTCCTTTAAACACTTCAAAACAAATTTTTGCAAATCAACCCAGAAAATTATAAAAATTACATATTCAAATTTTACTTTTCGATACGATCGTTTTCATATAAAGATCATAATTTTCCGAGCTACGGTTGAAAAGATATGCATTTTCAAAGATACTATCTTCACTTTAGTTTATAAGAGAAAATTCATTTCTTCAAGAAATCATAAATATCAAAACCATAACTTATATTTCATTAATTCAAACTCAAATGAAATCATTTGCTTCAAATTTATAAAACATTCATCTAAAAATCCTTCTTAAATTCTCAAAATTCATTTTAAATAAAATCTCATTGATTTAATTAAGTAAGGGAAAATGCGGGATGTCACATACTCCCCAACTTAAAGATTTCTCGTCCTCGAGAAATGATGCGCGAAACCGCTCTGTTCAAGAGTGCGTAGCTCCTTGCAGTAATCCTCTTTATCCTTACATGAGCTGACTGTTGTGACATACCATTCATTCATTGCCTCAGGAAGGATTTGGAATAGTCCTTATCAAAGTAAGCCTTTGGGTCATTCCATTGTCAAATACAATGGTATATAACAACATGGTTCTGCTAGTCAAGATAAGTTTTTAAGGATGTTCAATGTTGCTGAAATAGATAGCAATGCTCAAAGGATTATCATGCTTACGCCAATCTGGACAAGGACTCTACTCATATGGTTCCTCTCTTAGCTTAGCCCCTTTTTCTATTAGTTCCAACCTAGATAGGTTACTTCAAAGCCTCTACTCTCCATTTACTCCCCAACTTTAATGACTCTTATTACTGTACATCTCAACTACAGACATAAACTCAATTCCAGAAAAACTCTCAATCCTTACCACTTTCGGTCTATCCTACTATACCTCTCTTTACTTCATTCAAATTCATCCTATCGTTATCTTAAATTCCGCCAAACATTTACCCTTAGAGGTCTATCCTATTCATCATTAGTTCTTCCTTTCCTCGAGCAACTACTAATCCTCAAGAGATATGTACTTCATTCTGCTCCTTCTATTCTATACTGATTATAATAACTTAAGCACCTCAACTCCTTTTTCTATCCTTTATGCTCCACCTTAGGGTCTAAATCCATTGAAATTCTTCCAATCCAAGGACTATCTATCTAAACAAAAGGTCTTTACTCCTAGTATTACTTCTCAAATCCGCATTTTTACCGTTACCTTGTCTATCGAAGTGTCATATTTCCATCATTCATTCTAACTTTAATCATCTCCTTAGGGTTCTAATTGTAAATTCCTTCACCTCATCTACTCAATTCCCCACTATTAGCAGCAATTCACACTCGACCAGATCATTTACTCTTCTAACTTCAATTCTATGATCATAAATTCTTCCGACTCGTCTCATACTTCCTACTGTTTCAATACCATCTACGCTAAGATTTTAGATAAATTACCCTCACACATACTTAGTTCTGACTAATCCATACGGTCCTCCATCTTATCTAAGGCTCAAAAAGGCATCCTTACTCTACTTCATAACCAATACATCTCCCTTATTCGTTCCTTCTAGTCCTCACTCTCCTCGAATATTGCAAATTTTCCTAACAACACCTCACAATCTTCCTCTGGTTTAGGAATAGCTACCCGACTGGCATATGTCATCACCAAACTTTTGGGGATCAAACAGCTTAGCAATAGGTAGAGCTCATAAACTGAGTCCACAATTTGGGTCTAATTAAGTCAAAAGGCACGAGGTTACTTCAGAGATCAGTCTAGGTAATAAACAACATGAAGCAGGTTCAAGTCTCAAGTCAAATCGAGAGTTCAAAGGCTATTCTGAACAAAAGGAATCACAACAAACAAGGGTTTTAGCAAAGAATGGTAAGTTCAAGCAATAATACTAGGCCTTGCTATGATTCTGATTCTCGGATTCTACGGCGAGTCCCGGCGCATTCCAGACAAGCGTTCGCACACTCTCAACACTTCTATCTCCAACCATCACAGACTAATTACGATCAAACACACAAGACACACAAACGAAGTATGTAACCCATGTATTCAGCTACTTAGATCAACCATTGCTCTGATACCACAACTGTTACACCCCGATTTGGCAACTTGAAAATATATCTCTTTAATTATAAAATGTAGTGAAAATGTGGGCAAAATTTTTTTTTCTAAGTAACATGGGCATGAGAACCGTTAAGTTTCCAAAGCTCTTTTGTATTTAGAATTGGTATTCTCATGTGTCATGTTAACCTTCATGTTCCAAACCGAGATGTCACAAGACACCGCACTTTGAAACTTGCTGTTTTTAATTTCGTTCGCAACGACCCTTTTTCTTTCACAACTGAATCATTAGTTCCAATTAAAAACATACTTCATAAACATAAGTCTGGGGTTACAAGTTGGTACAACAATAATAGCTAAGTAAATTCAGGGAACACAATACTTCTATCAAAAGAAAAGAACTACCACCAGGCCCACTCTAAGCTGATGTTGAAGGATCCACGGGAGGTGCCTCACTAAGGTCAAACTCGAACACCTCAGCCTCCGGGTAGTCTAAGTCCTCATCAGGATCCTATTCTGGATCTTCCTCTGGTTCGTCCTCTTGCATAGCCTCGAAAGCCTCATCCGGTAAATCTTCCAGAATCTCATCCAACTCCTCTAGCTCCTCGGCCTCGGGATCAATCCGTGCAGGTAAAGGCATCGGATGCCCACCATGATAATCAGCTGGTCCACCGGTCTGCAAATCCGCAAGCACAAAGCGACAGGTGCGAACATTAGGCGCTGTCCCTTGCAGAGTATGGTCAGGGTCAAAGATGCACACCTCAGTGACTCCACGCCATTCCCAACCTCTATAGTTAACTTTCCATCTTCCCTCATCTCGGATGTCAAAAATAAACTTGACCGGGTCCATACACTATGGGATCGACATCATAATAACAAGCACACAAAACAGAAAACCTCGAGAAAGTAAGTATTCCCAAGCATGCAATGCCAACAGTGTGGAATTACAATAGGCAAGATATTAAGAAATACAACATCATACAAACAGGCAACAAATAAAGAACATACTCATATTCATTTTCATTATCAACATTCATTCCACTTATACTCATCAACATCACTACTTTCTCTTTCTCAAGGTTCTTACCATAACTTCATCACATTCTGTGAATCTCTTATCTGAATACCTTTCCATCATCATACCATATCGTAAACTTTTCCATTCTTTCGCTCTTGGAATCATTTCTTAATATTTCATAATTCATATTTTCTTATTTAAGTCTTATGAATTCGTATCCATCAATGATGCGGGGAAAATTAATCATCATTGAGGAGGTCGTTCAACACAGTTAGCACACACGTCTACATCTCCTCGGTCATCCACCCAACCTAATCGGAAGCAAACAGGAGTACAGAACCTTTACCGCGCAGGCTCGACAGCTATCTCAACAAATCAAATGGCTCCAAGCCAGGAGAACTCAGTCTCAAATCAAATCTGCTGTCTCAACAAATGGCTCCAAGCCAGGAGAACTCAGTCTCAAATCAAATCAAATCGAATAACAAATCACAAAGCCTCGCTCCAGTCCCTCTCACTGTTCTAGATTTGCAATCTAGGGGGCGACAGTATTTTCTAGCTGCGCTACGGAACTTTAGCACGACCTTCGGGACCGATCACCCGCGTCACATGTGGGATTCGTTCCGCCTAGAAAAGTACTCTAGACTTCTTGACGTTTCACTGTCATCGTCCTCCCCTGATGCAATCTCCTCCTGAGTATCCGCAGATACCCATGGTATCTTCCTCTCCACTACTTCGATATCGCACTCATAACTCACCACGTTAATTCAAGTATTTTAGAATTTTAATGTTTTAGAGTTTTGTTATCATCCTAAGGTCGGCTCATCCTTGGTGCATCCCTTCAACGAGTCCCGACCACTAATCGATAATTAGCTTTTCTTTCATAGCATAGCACAGAGCTGGGATTGCATCAACCATCTTACATCTCATCTCGTAAACTTTCTCAAACAACATATCTCTTTATGGGAACATCAGCGCTCCGGCTTCAATTTCATCATTCAGGAGCCCAGCTCCACTCGTACCGCATCTCATTTCAGTGAGCATTGGTGGAGGAGCAAGCTCAACTCAACACCAATCTCATTTCAATAAATAACAATAACACTGCTTTCCTCAGCTCTGGCTCGACGACATCATTATTCTCAACTCTTGCTCAACAACAATCATTATTATCAGCCCTTATCGCATTCTTACTGTAACACCCCGCAAATTCCTCGTATTAATTTAAAATACTAAAAGAAAATTATTTTGAGAAAAGAGTTTTTGGAAAAGTAGGTTCTTAAATAAATTTCTTGAGAAAATTATTTTGAGAAAAGTGTTTTTGAGATAAGTGGCAAATGTTTGATTGTGTGGCCACTTATACGAAGGTGACGAAGACCACATTGTTGTTGTGTGTGGATTGTGTGATTGATGCTTTATTTTATGTCTTTAATTATCTATGCCTGATGCAATGGAATACCGTGAACATAAATGAGCAAAATGCTGACGGACGTCTGTACGTCCTGAATAAAGAAAAAAAAGGTAAATAAGGAGTTTTGAAAGTAATAAGATTGGAAATAAAGATATGATGAGAAATGAATAATGAGGAAGAGAAAAGAGATAAGAGTTGAGATTGGGGGAAAGAATGAATGGCAATGTTGAGCACGAACCAGAGCTGGGAAGAGTGATTCTGTTTGTTGGAGATGAGATGTGAGTTGAGCGGAGCTGGGCTCCTTGGTTTTGGTTTTAGTCTGGGAACTAGCGTTGAGTTGAGCTTGCTCCTCCACTAGCAAAATTGTAAATCTTGAAAGGGTTTCGAAAAACAGTTTTGAACAGGTTTTTGAAAAGAGGTTTTCAAAAAGGTTTTTGAAAAAGAGATTTTTGGAAGAAATTTTAGAAAAGATTTTGTGTACAGGAATTCTTGTAAAAGTGTTTTTCTTTTTGAGAGGAGATTTTGGGGAGTATTATGAAAGGTATTTTCAGAAAAGTTTTGAAAGGAAAGTTTTGTGAAAATGTTTTGAAATGAGATCCTTGGAGGAAGTTTACGAAGCAACATTTCCGAAGGGGTTTTGTGAAACTATCTTTGATAAGTCCTTTTGAAATAATATGTTGAGAAGGTCTTCTTTTGGAGTGATATTTTGAGAAAGATTTTGTGAAACGATGTTTTTGAAAAAGGTATTGCGAAAGGACTGTTTGAGAAGAGAGTATGAAAGTGAGATTATGTGGAGGAAGTTTGAGAAATGGAATTTGAGAATGTGATATGATCCCAGCTCTGTGCTATGTGAGATTTGATGAGAGAAAGATTGTGCCAAGTTAGTGGTCGGGACTCGTTGAAGGGTTGCACGAAGGACAGGCCGACCTTAGGATAATTAAAAGATTAAAAGACTTAAAAGACATACGCGGTGAGATATGAGAGTGCGAAGTAGTGGAGAGGAAGAAACGATAAGTATCTGCGGATACTTAGGACGAGATTGCATTAGGGGAGGACGATGACGGTGAAACGTCAAGAAGTCTAGAGTATGTTTCTAGGCAGAACGAACTCCACATGTGGCGCACTAACGTGGTGGGGACTGGGTCTAATGCCGTGGTAAGTTCTGCGGGCCCACTAGAAACATACTATCGCCCCCTAGATTGCAAATTGAGAACAGTGAGAGGGACTGGAACGGGGCATTGTATTTGCCACTGCGTGGACAGTGAGCCTTGTTATATTTGATATGATTTGACGACGAGATCCTCCTGGTCTGGGACCATTATGTATTGTGACAGCTGTCGTGCCCGCGTGGTAAAGGTCCTGTACTCCTGTTTGCTTCCGACTAGGTTGGGTGGATGACCGAGGAGATGTAGACGTGAGTGATAACCGAGAACGAAATGAGTACCCCGATGATATCTTGTAAGAGGAAATTATGAGCATGAGAAGGAAAAGGATTGAGAAAGAAAGAATGTATACGAGGAACGAAATTGAGTTTGAAAAGATAATAAGAGATAAGAATAATGATGATAAGACTGATAATAATGTGATAACATGCTTGATTGTGGTGTGCTTGTATGTTTTATTTCTTGTGTGGTCATTCTATCTTGCCTATCGTAATCCCACACCGTCGACGATGCGTCGTTCGGATCGCTTACTCTCTCCTGTTCGTTGGCATATCGGTGCTGCTGATGTCTCAACGGGCAGACGGAATACCGCTTGGAGATCATCCCTCTAGATGAAGCTGAATGACAACCGCAGAGCAGCGATAGAGACGATTGCATTTTACGGGGAGTGAAGAAAGGGCGCAAAGAGAAAGGAGAGTTCCATCCGGATGTTTTCACCAGAAGGAAGCGAACGTATAGTGTTTAGGTTAAGTTTATGGATTGTGTTTTGAGTCAAGGATTATCAAGCAATGTGCCACTTATGTAATACAACAAAATTTAAATCCTGCTTTGTAAAGTGCTTTATTTTGGAAGGGAGATTAATGTAAACTTTTGAAATCCATTATGAGTACTAATGTCCTTGAAACTAAATGATTTTATGAAGAGAAAAGTTTTATGGAAATAAATGTTTTAGTAACACTCGGTTTTCGGAAAAGTGAATTGAAGAACTTAAGAAGATTTTCAATAATGTTTTCTAACCCTACAACAATGTTTTACAAAAAAAAAATTCGGCCTCATTTTTGGCAACTTTCAGTTAATTGTTTTGAATACGAAAATCGGGCTGTTACAGAATGGTATCAGAGCTTATGGTAATCCTTAGTGGCCTTAAGCATGGGCTTACATGCTTTGTTTGTGTGACTCTGTATGTTTGCTAAGTATAAGATAGGAGCATAGGACAAGGATTAGTTTGTAGCTTAGCACTGACCGCATTAGTTTATGAAACCTTTTGACACTATAAGAATAGATCATGAATGGACCCTGCAATTAGGACCCTATACCCTTGATGTCTCATCAGTGATTGTTAGACTCAGATCTGATTAACCCTAGCATATCCTCTTGTACAGGGTGTTGGTTTTGACCTCAAAATCTCGAGAGGGGGGGTGAATCGAGTTTTATTATGTATTGAAAAATTCGTACAAATTTAAAAAATAGTTTTGAGACGGAGAGATTAAGCGTTGTTATGGATCGCAAAAACGTTAGAAAAAATATAATCGAGTAGCGCGGAAACATAAATAAAGTAAATATGCGGAAAGTAAAAGATAAGGGTTAGAAAAGCTTGCACCGGTGATTTTATACTGGTTCAGCCTTCCCGTCGAAAGGCCTAGTCCAGTCCCCAAGCGACTCGCCTGAGAGTTCTTATAACCAAGCAATAGAGCCGCACCCTATTACAACCAAGAGCACCCCGCACACTACTAGGAACCTCCGTTCGCTAGGGGCCTCAATCACACAGCAGGGTTCCTCGCCCTACGACGTATCACAACGTCCACTAAGGGATTCTCTCCCTAATCACTAAGGTTTAGAATGAATGCGATTGCGATTACAATAGCTTTGTGTGTTCTCAAAACACAGATACAACAATAAGCTCTATGATAGTGAAGTAGTGGTTCTCTAGATGTTACTCAGCCAATAAGAGTTTGTTCTTCAAAAAGTATGAACAATAAAAAGCACAAGTTTAGAGAAGAAGATGAAGAAGAAACGTGCAGCGAAAATGAATGAAAAATTATCTCTCTGTGAAAAATGTTGGAGTGTTTGATTTAAAAAGAAAAAGGTTTTGAATCAACAAATGATTTTGAATTAATAAAAACAAATCAAAATAGAATAATAAAAGATTTGTAATAAGTTTTAAAATCAAAATAAAATCAAAACGATTTTCGAAATAATAAAAAGATTTGATTCTTAAAACCAAAAAGGAAACAATTCAAATTTAAATTCATTTTCGAAATAAAATAAAATATATCAGAATCTTTTATATAAAAACAAATCAGGAAATAATAAACATGATTCTGACACATTTTTCAATAAATCAAGAAATAATCGATTACATAGAAGCAATAATCGATTACTTCTACAAAAATAGAAATTCTTAAAATATTTGAAAAAACATGTAATCGATTAGGCTAAGAATAGTTAATCGATTACATCACTCCTGTTCATTATGTGATGCAACTATAATAATCGATTACACTGAGGAGTTAATCGATTACTAAGCCTCTGGTTTGCATATGATGCGACATCATGTAATCGATTACTACAAACCTTGTAATCAATTACAAAGCCTCTGAAAAATGTATGATGCAACAATTATAATCGATTACCTGACCAATGTAATCGATTACTTCCATAAGAAAGTAACTGATTATCACAAATCACTTAATCGATTACAACCTCTCTGATTTTTCTATGATGCAACAAAGTTAATCGATTACTTTAGCAAATAATCGATTACTCCCTCTTGCACACATATAAATATAGAGAGTTTTGTAACATCAATTATTTTACTAAGGTTAAATGCAGAAAATACATTTTTCATGCAAAAACACGTTTTTCTTCTTCTCTCTAAAATGAAAAACTTATTGGCTTTGTAACTACTTAAAGAAACTGAACTTCATTACCTTACATTTGATCTAAAGAAAAGGCTTCTATTCTATGCTTTCTTAAGACTTCAATCTTCTAGACTTGCACTTGTGAGCTTGAACTTGAGTTGGTTTGTTATCATCAAAACATATAATTGTATCCCTTTGAAGTCCATAGAGAGTTTGAAACATGCCTTCCAACCAGCTTGACTTCCAACACTCCCCCTTTTTGATGATGACAAACACCGATTCTGATATGCTCTTTACTATCTGCATCACAAGTGTTATACAAGCAGAAATAGATATATAATAATGAAACCTTCCTTAGAATCATAAAATACAGGAAAAAAATAATGGATTATTTCATCTCCCCTGTATGAATGCTTAAAAATATATCATATCGATTCAAGCATCCTTCCAGAATAATGGATTATATCTTCTCCCCCTGAATGTATTAGCCAATAAAAATTAGCCAAAAATCCAAATATCAGATAATATCAGAATCTCTCTCCCCCTTTTGTAATCATCAAAAAGATGTGCAATCTCCCCCTGAAACACTAAGAAGATGCATCAATAATAACATGAGAGATAAAAGATTCACATATTCAAAAGAGGTGAGAGGCAGAAGCTAGACCAATTTCTCTACGAATAAAAAAGAAATTTTCTTTTGGAAGCGGTTTCGTAAAGATATCAGCCAACTACCGCGAAGTATCAACATACTCAATAATGCAATCACCTTTCTGAATATGATCACGAATAAAATGGTGTCGAATGTCGATATGTTTCGTTCGAGAATGTTGCACTGGGTTTTTGGTAATAGAAATAGCACTGGTATTATCACATTTAATAGGAATGTGATCTAGACTTACACCAAAGTCTACGAGTTGTTGTTTTAACCATAAAATTTGAGCGCAACAACTACCCGCGGCTACATATTCAGCCTCAGCTGTAGATAGGGCAACACTAGACTGTTTCTTACTAGCCCATGATACCAATGAATTGCCAAGAAGATGACAAGTGCCGCTAGTGCTTTTTCTATCTACTTTGCAACCAGCAAAGTCAGAATCAGAATACCCAACAAGATTACAAGATGAACCTTTGGGGTACCACAAACCCATATCAGTTGTGCCAGACAGATATTTCATTATACGCTTGGCAGCAACCATGTGCGTTTCTTTTGGATTCGACTGGAACCGAGCACAAAGACACACACTAAACATGATATCCGGCCTACTTGCCGTCAAATATAGAAGGGATCCGATAATACCTCGATACTTTGTAATTTCTACGGATTTACCTCCTTCGTCTTTGTCCAAGTAGCCTGATGTACATATCGGTGTTGCAACTGCCTTGGCTTTATCCATGCCAAATCTTTTCAATAATTCCTTGCAGTATTTAGTTTGACTAATAAAGATTCCATCCTTTGCTTGCTTTATTTGTAAACCCAGGAAAAAGTTCAGCTCACCCATCATAGACATTTCGAACTCTTCCTGCATCATACTAGAAAAATCCTTGCAAAGGATTTCATTAGTAGCACCGAATATAATATCATCTACATAAATCTGAACTAAAAGAATGTCCTTTCCTTTCTTTTTGATAAAAAGTGTGTTATCAACCTTCCCTCTTTGAAAGTTATTTTTTAATAAAAACTTGCTAAGACGGTCGTACCATGCTCTAGGAGCTTGTTTTAAACCGTACAAAGCCTTTTTCAACTTATAAACATAATCAGGGTGTTCATAACTTTCAAAGCCAGGCTGTTGACACACATAAACTTCTTCATTTATAAAACCATTAAGAAAGGCACTCTTTACGTCCATCTGATATAATTTAAAATCTAAAATGCATGCAAATGCTAATAGCAGTCTAATGGCTTCCAACCGAGCAACAGGGGCAAATGTTTCCTCATAATCTATCCCCTCTTCCTGGTTGTAACCTTATGCAACTAGCCTAGATTTGTTTCGAACAATTAAACCAGCCTCATCAAGTTTATTTTTATAAATCCACTTAAGTCCAATAATCGGATGAGACTCAGGCCTAGGAACAAGTTCCCATACCTGATTTTTTTCGAACTGGTTTAATTCTTCTTGCATTGCCAAAAGCCAATGCTCATCAAGTATTGCCTCTGAATAATTATTTGGCTCTACTTGAGAAACAAATGCAAAGAAGTTACACAGATTGCTAATAGAGTTGCGAGTACTTACACCTTTAGAAATGTCTCTGATGATTTGATCAATAGGATGATGCCTTGATGTTTTCCATTCCTTAGGCAAATCAATGTTGAGTTCCATTGATTGTTCTTGATTTTTATCCTCAACTAAAATTTCATTGCTTCTGGATTGATCCTTTGATTTATCATTTTGCTCCTCATCCTCATCAATGAATAATTCTCCAAGAATACCTGAAAAATCATTAGCAGATACCTTTCCCAACCTTCTGGGATCGGATTCGTCAAATGATACATGAATAGATTCTTCAATAGTATTACGAGATTTATTGTATATCCTATAGGCTTTGCTAGAAGCAAAATAACTAAGAAATATACCCTCATCAGCTCTAGCCTCAAAAGATCCTAGATTTTCTCTACCATTATTATGCACAAAACATTTACATCCAAAAACTCGAAGATGGGAAATATTAGGTTTTCTCCCCTTGTATAGCTCATAGGGGGTTTTCTTTAAAATAGGCCTAATCAAAACACGGTTCATAACATAACATGCTGTACTCACTGCATCGGCCCAAAAATATGCAGGTAAATTCATGTCATTAAGCATTGTTCTAGAAAGCTCTTTTAATGAACGATTTTTCCTCTCCACAACCCCATTTTGCTCTGGAGTCCTTGGAGCAGAAAAATAATGCTTAACTCCATGTTTTTCGCAAAACTTTTCAAAAAGATGATTTTCAAATTCTCCACCATGATCAGTTTTAATAGATGCAATGCTCACATGCAATTGGTTTTGAATAATCTTGGCTAGCTTTTTAAATCCATGAAATGCGTCATTTTTATGAGTAATAAAAAGCGTCCATGTATACCTAGAATAGTCATCCACAATAACCAAACAATAATAGTTGCCACCAAAGCTTTTAGTTTGACATGGTCCAAAAAGATCCATATGTAAAAGTTCCAAAGGCCTTTGAGTTGAAACAAGATTTTTAGAAGGAAAATTGGCCCTTGTGAGTTTTGATTTTGAACAAGGATCACATTTTTCAGAAAAGGAAAAATTTTGCTTTGGAAAACCAACTACTAAGTTTTTAGAAGAAATTTTATTTAAATGAGCCATGTGGATGTGACCTATTCTACGATGCCACAGCCACGATTCATCCTCTTTAGATAATAAACATTTAGCATCATTTGAGGGAATTGAATCAAAATCAATAATATATACATTGTTTATCCTGCGAGCAATAAGCTTAATAAGAATATCAATTTTTCCCTCGATAATACATCTATCAGAATCAAATATAACCATATTGCCTTTATCACACAATTGACTAATGCTTAGCAAATTGTGCTTTAGGCCCTCAACATGTAATACATTTTCAATGCAAGGGTTAGGAGGTGTACCAATTTTACCGATTCCAATGATCTTTCCTTGATTGTTATCTCCGAAGGTCACATATCCTTGGTCCTTAGGCACGAGATGCGAGAATTTGGATTTATCTCCAGTCATATGTTTTGAGCATCCGCTGTCCAAGTACCACCATGATTTTCTTCCTTCTGGAGTAACCTACAAGCAAAGATTCAAGGTTTCTTTTTAGGTACCCATATCTTTTTGGGTCCTTGAGTGTTAGTATAGCCATAGTTTAAGTCATGCCACCTTTTAGCTTCATTGTTCGGTTTAACGAACTTCACTTTTCGGTGTATGCATTCGTGTGCACCATGGCCCTTTTTACCACAAATATGACATATAATAAGAGGTTTCTTATGATTACTGGCAGGGAAAAAAATGGTACTAAGTTTCTTTTGATGCCTACCGGGTTGATATCCTAAACCCGCTCTATTAAAGAAACATTTTTGCCTACCTAACATTAAATTTAAAGTATTTCTACCTTTTGTAAACTTAGCAAGGGTTTCTTTTAAATCTTCAATTTCTTTAACCAGATCCTTGCAGAATTTACAAGAAGAAGAACTAGCTTTAAGTTTAATGTCATTACTAGAAGTGTTTGAGGAATTTTTTAAAGTCAAATTCAACTCCTTATTTTGATTTTTCAAAAAATCATTTTCTTTTGAAAGTTCTTTATTTTTTTCTAAAAGAGAGGCTGAATTTTTATTTTCTAGAGAAACCAATAAGGATATCCTCATTGATTCCTCATGCAATTCTCCAAAAGCTTCAAGTAATTCATCATAAGAAAAATTTGGTTCAGAAGTTACCTCATTCTCGTGAGCCATCAAGCACAGGTTGGCGGTTTCTTCTTGTTCGTCTGAATCCTCATCCGAACTTCCATCGTTGTCCAGCCACGCCAAGTATGCTTGCTTTCCCTTCTTTGAACTTGAGGTGCCTTTTTCTGAATTCTCTTTCTTTTTCAATTGATAGCAATCTGCTCGAATATGACCAGGCTTGCCACACTCATGACATGTGATGGTTGAGCCTCCACTTTTGTCTCTTCTATTGAAATTCTTCTTCAGAAATTTCCCGAACTTTTTCACCAATAGACCCATGTGTTCATCACTGATCAGTTCTTTGTCCGAGTCACTATCTGGTGCAGGTGCTTCAGCCTTGAAAGCCAAGCTTTTGACTTTCTTGTTTTCTTCTTCATGCTGAGCCAACCTCTTTAGTTCACTTTCATGTTCTTGTAATTTTCCAAACAGAGTTGCCAACGTCATTGTTGAGAGATTTCTTGATTCAGCAATTGCCGTCACTTTAGGTTGCCAATCTCTTCCCAAACATCTTAGAACTTTGTTGATGAGATCCTCGTTGGTGAATTTCTTCCCCAATGTTGTTAGTTGATTTACTATCATCATGAAGCGTTTTTGGATCTCTTGAATTGATTCTCCATCCTTCATTCTGAATAACTCATATTCACCAGTCAGCGTGTTGATTCTTGATCTTTTCACTTCCGTTGTTCCTTCATGCGTGACTTCCAGTGTATCCCACATTTGTTGTGCTGTCTCGCATGTTGAAATCCTGAAAAACTCATCATAGCTCAAAGCAGATGTTATAATATTTTTCGCTTTCAAGTCGTATTAGACTCTACGTTCCTCCTCCTCCGTCCACTCAGCCATAGGCTTTTCGACGGTGTTACCATTAACCACATAGGTAGGAACATAGGGACCATTTACGACGGCATCCCAAACTTTTAATCCTACTCCTTGAATAAAAATTTTCATACGGGCTTTCCAATACGCGTACCCTACCCCATCAAACATGGGAGGACGGTTAATAGAACTCCCTTCACCTCCAAACAGAGAGTTTGAAGCCATACTCTTGAGACGGTTAAGTCTTAACACAAGAGACTAGCTCTGATGCCAATTGTTGGTTTTGACCTCAAAATCTCGAGAGGGGGGTGAATCGAGTTTTATTATGTATTGAAAAATTCGTACCAATTTAAAAAATAGTTTTGAGACAGAGAGATTAAGCGTTGTTATGGATCGCGAAAACGTTAGAAAAAATATAATCGAGTAGCGCGGAAACATAAATAAAGTAAATATGCAGAAATTAAAAGATAAGGGTTAGAAAAGCTTGCATCGGTGATTTTATACTGGTTCAGCCTTCCTGTCGAAAGGCCTAGTCTAGTCCCCAAGCGACTCGCCTGAGAGTTCTTATAACCAAGCAATAGAGCCGCACCCTATTACAACCAAGAGCACCCCGCACACTACTAGGAACCTCCGTTCGCTAGGGGCCTCAATCACACAGTAGGGTTCCTCGCCCTACGACGTATCACAACGTCCACTAAGGGACTCTCTCCCTAATCACTAAGGTTTAGAATGAATGCGATTGCGATTACAATAGCTTTGTGTGTTCTCAAAACACAGATACAACAATAAGCTCTATGATAGTGAAGTAGTGGTTCTCTAGATGTTACTCAGCCAATAAGAGTTTGTTCTTCAAAAAGTATGAACAATAAAAAGCACAAGTTTAGAGAAGAAGATGAAGATGAAACGTGCAGCGAAAATGAATGAAAAATTATCTCTCTGTGAAAAATGTTGGAGTGTTTGATTTAAAAAGAAAAAGGTTTTGAATCAACAAATGATTTTGAATTAAGAAAAACAAATCAAAATAGAATAATAAAAGATTTGTAATAAGTTTTAAAATCAAAACGATTTTCGAAATAATAAAAAGTTTTGATTCTTAAAACCAAAAAGGAAACAATTCAAATTTAAATTCATTTTAGAAATAAAATAAAATATATCAGAATCTTTTATATAAAAACAAATCAGGAGATAATAAACATGATTCTGACACGTTTTTCAATAAATGAAGAAATAATCGATTACATAGAAGCAATAATCGATTACTTCTACAAAAATAGAAATTCTTAAAACATTTGAAAAAACATGTAATCGATTAGGCTAAGAATAGTTAATCGATTACATCACTCCTGTTCATTATGTGATGCAACTATAATAATCGATTACACTGAGGAGTTAATCGATTACTAAGCCTCTGGTTTGCATATGATGCAACATCATGTAATCGATTACTACAAACCTTGTAATCGATTACAAAGCCTCTGAAAAATGTATGATGCAACAATTATAATCGATTACCTGACCAATGTAATCGATTACTTCCATAAGAAAGTAACTGATTATCACAAATCACTTAATCGATTACAACCTCTCTGATTTTTCTATGATGCAACAAAGTTAATCGATTACTTTAGCAAATAATCGATTACTCCCTCTTGCACACATATAAATATAGAGAGTTTTGTAACATCAATTATTTTACTAAGGTTAAATGCAGAAAATACATTTTTTATGCAAAAACATGTTTTTCTTCTTCTCTCTAAAATGAAAAACTTATAGGCTTTGTAACTACTTAAAGAAACAGAACTTCATTACCTTACATTTGATCTAAAGAAAAGGCTTCTATTCTATGCTTGCTTGAGACTTCAATCTTCTAGACTTGCACTTGTGAGCTTGAACTTGAGTTGGTTTGTTATCATCAAAACATATAATTGTATCCCTTTGAAGTCCATAGAGAGTTTGAAACATGCCTTCCAACCAGCTTGACTTCCAACACAGGGACAATTAGTATCTTTGAGAATATAGTATACCCTATCTGGATTCCCGTGTTTGTTGGATTGCTCCAACGAAACAGTCCTTGTTATTAAGATTCGAACCTTTTCTTCCAAAACCCCTACCAAACCGTAGCCTTACCTATCCTGTTTAAGACTCATTAGTCAAGGCAGTGGAATTAAGAGCGCCATGATTACCCAATTAATTTAGGCTTACACGATTAAGAAAGGCTAAATGGTTTATATTAAGTAAGGATCTAAGACCACCGTTGAATTAGTTATAAGTTTGATTAAAGTTGGGGAGTCGCAAGGAAGAAAAGAGGCATATATTACCGGTCATTAGGGGAAATTCTGAGGAAAGTTTGAAGATTAAAAATGCCATACGCCATAATCAGAGGTTTAGACGGTGAAAGTGATAGGTTTGATTAATGTTTAGGACAAATTTAAAGAAGAAAAAGAAGTTTGCTTGAGGGAGTAAGTAAGCTTAGATTGTAATAGAGCCCCTTAAGATAGAGGAATGATAGACGAAACCCTTAGAGTTAGAAGGAGAACTGGATGAAGGGGTGATTATTGTGAGCTAGTAAGAACCTGAGTTGTAGAGAATAGCGAATATTTAGGGATTCTAGGTAAAATTCCATACTTTTGGAGATGCGTGCATTTTGTTTGCTTGATTTTCCCTAAGTCCGAACCTATGGTTGGACTTTCTGTGACGACAATCAGCTAAGGGAGCGGCATCTTCTCCGGTTATTCCGATGGACTTAACCCGACTCGACACGCACGTGACGATACGAGTGGAACCCCTTCTTCTGAACGCAACAAACGAGGAACACAGCAAGATGGAATAGGCCAGCAAAAGAGAATACGATCACGAAGCGAAAAGGGAATGCTCTTATGGGAATCAGACTGACATGAGAATGTTGTTGCCCTGCTTCCCAATCTACAACGTATTTCTCGGGGACGAGAAATCTTTAAGTTGGGGAGAATGTAACACCCCGCAAATTCCTCGTATTAATTTAAAATACTAAAAGAAAATTATTTTGAGAAAAGTGTTTTTGGAAAAGTAGGTTCTTAAATAAATTTCTTAAATTACGTTTTTAAAGTGGTAAATGGTCTTAACGAAATGATTTTCGTAAAATAATGTTATGGTTTTTGGAAATGATTATGTGTTTAAAATTCTTTTAGTAAAATGGTGAATTTTTCTACAAGAAACTATTTGATGAAAAAGGTGTTTTGATTTCTAAAAAATATGTGCTTGGTGTTTTGGTGTCCTTATAATTTTTATGCATGAATGATTTATTTTCTATGTGTGTGTGTATGAACATGTATATACGGTCTTATACGTATGCATGCTTAGGATTGTGCAAAAATTTAATTAGTAAAGAATATATGATGATGCATGAATGCTTGAGAGTGCAACGTGTAAGGTGCATGTGAATGAGTATGTGCATGTAAGTTAATATGTGTAAGTATGTGTGTGTGTGTGTATGTGTGCCGTGTGTGAGTGAGTGTAGGAAAGCCTAGAATTTCCTAAGTTGTAACCAAATGAACCAAAACCTAACTAAATCCCTAACCAAACCCTAACTAAAGGAGAAACCCTAATGGAGAAACTCACAAGTCAACAAGCCTAGTATGACCCTAACCTCTAATGTCTCCCACTTTGTCTCCTTGAGGAATACTAACCTCCACCCATGCAATTTTAGAGAAGATCAAATTTACCCCTCCCTCTAGAAGCTCTTGGCCGAAGTTCCTTGAGGACAAAAGAGGAAAATCTCATGTCTTTACCTTGGTTTATAAATAACCGAATGGGTGGGAGTGTGGTTAGCTCATTCCTTCATTTTCATTCTTCATCTCATTTCATCCCCTTCTTTCACATTCCTATACAACTTAGTCCAAGAACAACATTAAGTTCTTGAGACCCATATAGAGAGTGAGGGCCGTGAGTGAGGAGAAGAAAGACGGAGAAAGACCAACACCCAAAACCTAGGATTTTCCTTGAAGATCCAAGACATTAGAAGCTAGAAGATCAACCCTTTTGGTGGGTAGTTCGAATGAACATGAAGAATTGTAGTAGTATAGATTTTCTCTTTGATATTGTAATTTTCTTTTCTTTTCTTCTTCTGCATGTCTTGTTTTATGTTTGATTGTAAACTTTTAAGACTCAAAGAAAATTTCAAACGTCTAACTAACGGATTCTATAACTTGTTTAAGGTCTTCATGAAAGATCTTAAAGTTTTCCAACACAAATCTTAAAGATCTAAAAAGTTTTGAGATTCTTGTAAAGTTTAAAGTATATCTCTTTGCATGTTAATTTCTCAAAGTTTGAAGGAACTTATAAACGTCTAATTAACGGACTCCTAACTCGTTTAAAGTTTTTCATGAGAGATCCCAAAGCTTTTCAAACAAAATCTTTTAGATCCAAAGATTTGATGAGATTTTTGTAAAGCTTAAAGTAAATCTTTTGTATGATGAAAATTCTTTCTTAAACCGTGATTTAAAAATGTATTGGTGTTGCATGTTGATTTGTTGATGATCTTGATGAATTGAGTTCATAAATGTGTTAATTAACCTTTGATCTTGAATTTTTAAGAATAAATGGACTTATAAAACCCTAGATCGAGGGCCAAATGATTCGGCCTTGACTAGATCAATGAGTCTTGATACCTTTTTATTTGATTCAAGTCATTGCATGTTAATCTTATGTTTAGAAAAGTTAATTTGACTTGTTTGATTTTGATTTGGTTTCGACAAAACTTTGATTTTTGGACCTTGTTCTTTGAAAGCCTTAAATTTTGTTTTGATCCATGAAAAAAGCTATACCCTTGAAGTCATGCATGCTGACTTAAGAATCTTGTGTGTTTACATGTGAAAAAGTGAACCCAAAAACCTTATTTTTGGACAAATGAGATTCGGCCTATGCATGGTAAATAGACTAGGTTTCTTTTTCCCATGAGTTGATTTAGAGTAACGAGTATGTCTTGGAGAATATTGTTAAAATTCAAGTGTTTAAAATTGTGTTCTGCAACTCTAATCTATAATCGGTTTTGATTGGAAAATATAAGGAATAAATGAATTAAATGATTTTGGAAAAATTTTATGTTTAAATGGATATATGTGTGTACCTATGTATTCGGTTGAGAGTAAAAGAAAATAGAAATCAAGTGCCTTAAATAAATCCAGTGATTTATGTGATTTGAATTGGTGATGTTTGGTTGTCTTCCTGCATTCTATTCGGCCATGTAGTGTAGATGAGTTTAAGAAATTTAGCTGCATGAAATCAAACTTATATAATGAATTGTGAAAAAGATTCAAGTTGTTTGAAGTAAGAAAAATAAATGTAAATAAGGTCAGTTTAAATTTTGATTCAATTTGGGTTATGAATATATGCATGACTAAGTGCCTTGTTGTGAATTGCATGATTGTTTTATGAATAATTAATGGAATGTTGCTGCTGTGTGTTAGTTTGAAAAATATTTGAGTGTGGAATTGGTTTGAAGTTAATTGGTTTTAAGAAAATTCTATTTTTATTCATTTGATATTTGTATATTGTGTTTAGGGCTATCCAAAATTTGTTTTACGAACAAAGACTTGAATTTTAAAGAATTAATTTTGAGTTAAAGAACTATTCCATGCGAAAAAGTTTTTTTACGAGGTTTTTGAAATTTAATAAAGTGTTATGAATTAAGAAAAGGTTTTCTTAATACACGTTCGTAAAGTAAGAGTGTTTTATTTAATACGAGGAATGAGAAGTGTCTAAGTTATGGAAAATATTTTCATAATGCAAGTTGATAGCGAGAGCGTATTTTATTTAGTACGAGGAATTTGAAAGGCGAGGGATTGAGGCAGCCGACAGCGCAAGGATCCAAGGACGGTACACACTAAATAGCTGGACCTCAGGTGAGAGAGTAGCTATCCTAAGACACTGTGGTGTTTAGGTGATGTATTAGGACGTTCCGTATCATCTCAAAGATCGGAACTTAGTGATCCATAGTCAGTAGTATAAGTGGCAATTGTTTGATTGTGTGGCGACTTATACGAAGGTGACGAAGACCACATTGTTGTTGTGTGTGGATTGTGTGATTGATGCTTTATTTTATGTCTTTAATTATCTTGTCCTGATGCAATGGAATACCGTGAACTTAAATGAGCAAAATGCTGACGGACGTCTGTACGTCCTGAATAAAGAAATAAAAAGGTAAAGAAGGAGTTGTGAAAGTAATAAGATTGGAAATAAAGATATGATGAGAAATGAATAATGAGGAAGAGAAAAGAGATAAGAGTTGAGATTGGGGGAAAGAATGAATGGCAATGTTGAGAACGAGCCAGAGTTGGGAAGAGTGATGTTGTTTGTTGGAGATGAGATGTGAGTTGAGCGGAGCTGGGCTCCTTGGTTTTGGTTTTAGTCTGGGAACTAGCGTTGAGTTGAGCTTGCTCCTCCACTAGCGCCTAGCAAAATTGTAAATCTTGAAAGGGTTTCGAAAAACAGTTTTGAACAGGTTTTTGAAAAGAGGTTTTCAAAAAGGTTTTTGAAAAAGAGATTTTTGGAAGAAATTTTAGAAAAGAGTTTGTGAACAGGAATTCTTTTAAAAGTGTTTTTCTTTTTGAGAGGAGATTTTGGGGAGTATTATGAAAGGTATTTTCAGAAAAGTTTTTGAAAGGAAAGTTTTGTGAAAATGTTTTGAAATGAGATCCTTGGAGGAAGTTTATGAAGCAACATTTCCGAAGGGGTTTTGTGAAACTATGTTTGATAAGTCCTTTTGAAATAATACGTTGAGAAGGTCTTCTTTTGGAGTGATATTTTGAGAAAGATTTTGTGAAACGATGTTTTTGAAAAAGGTATTGCGAAAGGACTGTTGGAGAAGAGAGTATGAAAGTGAGATTATGTGGAGGAAGTTTGAGAAATGGAATTTGAGAATGTGATATGATCCCAGCTCTGTGCTATGTGAGATTTGATGAGAGAAAGATTGTGCCAAGTTAGTGGTCGGGACTCGTTGAAGGGTTGCACGAAGGACGGGCCGACCTTAGGATAATTAAAAGATTAAAAGACTTAAAAGACATACGTGGTGAGATATGAGAGTGCGAAGTAGTGGAGAGGAAGAAACGATAAGTATCTGCGGATACTTAGGACGAGATTGCATTAGGGGAGGACGATGACGGTGAAACGTCAAGAAGTCTAGAGTATGTTTCTAGGCAGAACGAACTCCACATGTGGCGCACTAACGTGGTGGGGACTGGGTCTAATGTCGTGGTAACTTCTGCGGGCCCACTAGAAACATACTGTCGCCCCCTAGATTGCAAATCGAGAACAGTGAGAGGGACTGGAACGGGGCATTGTATTTGCCACTACGTGGACAGTGAGCCTTGTTATATTTGATATGATTTGAGGACGAGATCCTCCTAGTCTGGGACCATTATGTATTGTGACAGCTGTCGTACCCGCGTGGTAAAGGTCCTGTACTCCTGTTTGCTTCCGACTAGGTTGGGTGGATGACCGAGGAGATGTAGACGTGAGTGATAACCGAGAACGAAATGAGTACCCCAATGATATCTTGTAAGAGGAAATTATGAGCATGAGAAGGAAAAGGATTGAGAAAGAAAGATTGTAAACGAGGAAAGAAATTGAGTTTGAAAAGATAATAAGAGATAAGAGTAATGATAATAAGACTGATAATAATATGATAACATGCTTGATTGTGGTGTGCTTGTATGTTTTATTTGTTGTGTGGTCCTTCTATCTTGCCTATCGTAATCCCACACCGTCGACGATGTATCGTTCGGATCGCTTACTCTCTCCTGTTCGTTGGCATATCGGTGTTGCTGATGTCTGAACGGGCAGACGGAATACCGCTTGGAGATCATCCCTCTAGATGAAGCTGAATGACAACCGCAGAGCAGCGATAGAGACGATTGCATTTTACGGGGAGTGAAGAAAGGGCGCAAGGAGAAAGGAGAGTTCCATCCGGATGTTTTCACCAGAAGGAAGCGAACGTATAGTGTTTAGGTTAAGTTTATGGATTGTGTTTTGAGTCAAGGATTACCAAGCAATGTGCCACTTATGTAATACAGCTAAATTTAAATCCTGCTTTGTAAATTGCTTTATTTGGGAAGGGAGATCAATGTAAACTTTTGAAATCCATTATGAGTACTAATGTCCTTGAAACTAAATGATTTTATGAAGAGAAAATTTTTATGGAAATAAATGTTTTAGTAACACTCGGTTTTCGGAAAAGTGAATTGAAGAACTTAATAAGATTTTCAATAATGTTTTCTAACCCTACAACAATGTTTTACAAAAAAAAAATTTGGCCTCATTTTTGGCAACTTTCAGTTAATTGTTTTGAATACGAAAATCGGGCTGTTACAGAATGGTATCAGAGCTTATGGTAATCCTTAGTGACCTTAAGCATGGGCTTACATGCTTTGTTTGTGTGACTCTGTATGTTTGCTAAGTATAAGATAGGAGCATAGGACAAGGATTAGTTTGTAGCTTAGCACTGACTGCATTAGTTTAAGGAACCTTTTGACACTATAAGAATAGTTCATGAATGGACCCTGCAATTAGGACCCTATACCCTTGATGTCTCATCAGTGATTGTTAGACTCAGATCTGATTAACCCTAGCATATCCTCTTGTACAGGGACAATTAGTATCTTTGAGAATATAGTATACCCTATCTGGATTCCCGTGTTTGTTTGATTTCTCCAACGAAACAGTCCTTATTATTAAGATTCGAACCTTTTCTTCCAAAACCCCTACCAAACCGTAGCCTTACCTATCCTGTTTAAGACTCATTAGTCAAGGCAGTGGAATTAAGAGCGCCATGATTACCCAATTAATTTAGGCTTACACGATTAAGAAAGGCTAAATGGTTTAGATTAAGTAAGGATCTAAGACCACCGTTGAATTAGTTATAAGTTTTATTAAAGTTGGGGAGTCGCAAGGAAGAAAAGAGGCATATATTACCGGTCATTAGGGGAAATTCTGAGGAAAGTTTGAGGATTAAAAATGCCATACGCCATAATCAGAGGTTTAGACGGTGAAAGTGATAGGTTTGATTAATGTTTAGGACGAATTTAAAGAAGAAAAAGAAGTTTGCTTGAGGGAGTAAGTAAGCTTAGATTGTAATAGAGCCCCTTAAGATAGAGGAATGATAGACGAAACCCTTAGAGTTAGAAGGAGAACTGGATGAAGGGGTGATTATTGTGAGCTAGTAAGAACCTGAGTTGTAGAGAATAGCGAATATTTAGGGATTCTAGGTAAAATTCCATACTTTTGGAGATGCGTGCATTTTGTTTGCTTGATTTTCCCTAAGTCCGAACCTATGGTCGGACTTTCTGTGACGACAATCAGCTAAGGGAGCGGCATCTTCTCCGGTTATTCTGATGGACTTAACCCGACTCGACACGCACGTGACGGTACGAGTGGAACCCCTTCGTCTGAACGCAACAAACGAGGAACACAGCAAGATGGAATAGGCTAGCAAAAGAGAATACGATCACGAAGCAAAAAGGGAATGCTCTTATGGGAATCAGACTGACATGAGAATGTTGTTGCCCTGCTGCCCAATCTACAACGTATTTCTCGGGGACCAGGAATATTTAAGTTGGGGAGAATGTAACACCCCGCAAATTCCTCGTATTAATTTAAAATACTAAAAGAAAATTATTTTGAGAAAAGTGTTTTTGGAAAAGTAGGTTCTTAAATAAATTTCTTAAATTACGTTTTTAAAGTGGTAAATGGTCTTAACGAAATGATTTTCGTAAAATAATGTTATGGTTTTTGGAAATGATTATGTGTTTAAAATTCTTTTAGTAAAATGGTGAATTTTTCTACAAGAAACTATTTGATGAAAAAGGTGTTTTGATTTCTAAAAAATATGTGCTTGGTGTTTTGGTGTCCTTATAATTCTTATGCATGAATGATTTATTTTCTATGTGTGTGTGTATGAACATGTATATACGGTCTTATACGTATGCATGCTTAGGATTGTGCAAAAATTTAATTAGTAAAGAATATATGATGATGCATGAGTGCTTGAGAGTGCAACGTGTAAGGTGCATGTGAATGAGTACGTGCATGTAAGTGAATATTTGTAAGTATGTGTGTGTGTGTATGTGTGCCGTGTGTGAGTGAGTGTAGGAAAGCCTAGAATTTCCTAAGTTGTAACCAAAGGAACCAAAACATAACTAAATCCCTAACCAAACCCTAACTAAAGGAGAAACCCTAATGGAGAAACTCACAAGTCAACAAGCCTAGTATGACCCTAACCTCTAATGTCTCCCACTTTGTCTCCTTGAGGAATACTAACCTCCACCCATGCAATTTTAGAGAAGACCGAATTTACCCCTCCCTCTAGAAGCTCTTGGCCGAAGTTACTTGAGGACAAAAGAGGAAAATCTCATGTCTTTACCTTGGTTTATAAATAACCGAATGGGTGGGAGTGTGGTTAGCTCATTCCTTCATTTTCATTCTTCATCTCATTTCATCCCCTTCTTTCACATTCCTATACAACTTAGTCCAAGAACAACATTAAGTTCTTGAGACCCATATAGAGAGTGAGGGCCGTGAGTGAGGAGAAGAAAGAAGGAGAAAGACCAACACCCAAAACCTAGGATTTTCCTTGAAGATCCAAGACATTAGAAGCTAGAAGATCAACCCTTTTGGTGGGTAGTTCGAATGAACATGAAGAATTGTAGTAGTATAGATTTTCTCTTTGATATTGTAATTTTCTTTTCTTTTCTTCTTCTGCATGTCTTGTTTTATGTTTGATTGTAAACTTTTAAGACTCAAAGAAAATTTCAAACGTCTAACTAACGGATTCTATAACTTGTTTAAGGTCTTCATGAAATATCTTAAAGTTTTCCAACACAAATCTTAAAGATCTAAAAAGTTTTGAGATTCTTGTAAAGTTTAAAGTATATCTCTTTGCATGTTAATTTCTCAAAGTTTGAAGGAACTTATAAACGTCTAATTAACGGACTCCTAACTCGTTTAAAGTTTTTCATGAGAGATCCCAAAGCTTTTCAAACAAAATCTTTTAGATCCAAAGATTTGATGAGATTTTTGTAAAGCTTAAAGTAAATATTTTGTATGATGAAAATTCTTTCTTAAACCGTGATTTAAAAATGTATTGGTGTTGCATGTTGATATGTTGATGATCTTGATGAATTGAGTTCATAAATGTGTTAATTAACCTTTGATCTTGAATTTTTAAGAATAAATGGACTTATAAAACCCTAGATCGAGGGCCAAATGATTCGGCCTTGACTAGATCAATGAGTCTTGATACCTTTTTATTTGATTCAAGTCATTGCATGTTAATCTTATGTTTAGAAAAGTTAATTTGACTTGTTTGATTTTGATTTGGTTTCGACAAAACTTTGATTTTTGGACCTTGTTCTTTGAAAGCCTTAAATTTTGTTTTGATCCATGAAAAAAGCTATACCCTTGAAGTCATGCATGCTGACTTAAGAATCTTGTGTGTTTACATGTGAAAAAGTGAACCCAAAAACCTTATTTTTGGACAAATGAGATTCGGCCTATGCATGGTAATTAGACTAGGTTTCTTTTTCCCATGAGTTGATTTAGAGTAACGAGTGTGTCTTGGAGAATATTGTTAAAATTCAAGTGTTTAAAATTGTGTTGTGAATATCTAATCTATAATCGGTTTTGATTGGAAAATATAAGGAATAAATGAATTAAATGATTTTGGAAAAATTTTATGTTTAAATGGATATATGTGTGTACCTATGTATTCGGTTGAGAGTAAAAGAAAATAGAAATCAAGTGCCTTAAATAAATCCAGTGATTTATGTGATTTGAATTGGTGATGTTTGGTTGTCTTCCTGCATTCTATTCGGCCATGTAGTGTAGATGAGTTTAAGAAATTTAGCTGCATGAAATCAAACTTATATAATGAATTGTGAAAAAGATTCAAGTTGTTTGAAGTAAGAAAAATAATTGTAAATAAGGTCGGTTTAAATTTTGATTCAATTTGGGTTATGAATATATGCATGACTAAGTGCCTTGTTGTGAATTGCATGATAGTTTTATGAATAATTAATGGAATGTTGCTGCTGTGTGTTAGTTTGAAAAATATTTGAGTGTGGAATTGGTTTGAAGTTAATTGGTTTTAAGAAAATTATATTTTTATTCATTTGATATTTGTATATTGTGTTTAGGGCTATCCAAAATTTGTTTTACGAACAAAGACTTGAATTTTAAAGAATTGATTTTGAGTTAAAGAACTATTCCAAGCGAAAAAGTGTTTTTACGAGGTTTTTGAAATTTAATAAAGTGTTATGAATTAAGAAAAGGTTTTCTTAATACACGTTCGTAAAGTAAGAGTGTTTTATTTAATAAAAGGAATGAGAAGTGTCTAAGTTATGGAAAATATTTTCGTAATGCAAGTTGATAACGAGTGTATTTTATTTAGTACGAGGAATTTGAAAGGCGAGGGATTGAGGAAGCCGGCAGCGCAAGGATCCAAGGAGACGGTACACACTAAATAGCTGGACCTCAGGTGAAAGAGTAGATATCCTAAGACACTGTGGTGTTTAGGTGATGTATTAGGACGTTCCGTATCATCTCAAAGATCGGAACTTAGTGGTCCATAGTCAGTAGTATAAGTGGCAATTGTTTGATTGTGTGGCCACTTATACGAAGGTGATGAAGACCACATTGTTGTTGTGTGTGGATTGTGTGATTGATGCTTTATTTTATGTCTTTAATTATCTATGCCTGATGCAATGGAATACCGTGAACTTAAATGAGCAAAATGCTGACGGACGTTTGCACGTCCTGAATAAAGAAATAAAAAGGTAAAGAAGGAGTTGTGAAAGTAATAAGATTGGAAATAAAGATATGATGAGAAATGAATAATGAGGAAGAGAAAAGAGATAAGAGTTGAGATTGGGGGAAAGAATGAATGGCAATGTTGAGAACGAGCCAGAGCTGGGAAGAGTGATGCTGTTTGTTGGAGATGAGATGTGAGTTGAGCGGAGCTGGGCTCCTTGGTTTTGGTTTTAGTCTGGGAACTAGCGTTGAGTTGAGCTTGCTCCTCCACTAGCGCCCAGCAAAATTGTAAATCTTGAAAGGGTTTCGAAAAACAGTTTTGAACAGGTTTTTGAAAAGAGGTTTTCAAAAAGGTTTTTGAAAAAGAGATTTTCAAAAAGGTTTTTGAAAAAGAGATTTTTGGAAGAAATTTTAGAAAAGAGTTTGTGAACAGGAATTCTTTTAAAAGTGTTTTTCTTTTTGAGAGGAGATTTTGGGGAGTATTATGAAAGGTATTTTCAGAAAAGTTTTTGAAAGGAAAGTTTTGTGAAAATGTTTTGAAATGAGATCCTTGGAGGAAGTTTACGAAGCAACATTTCCGAAGGGGTTTTGTGAAACTATCTTTGATAAGTCCTTTTGAAATAATACGTTGAGAAGGTCTTCTTTTGGAGTGATATTTTGAGAAAGATTTTGTGAAACGATGTTTTTGAAAAAGGTATTGCGAAAGGACTGTTTGAGAAGAGAGTATGAAAGTGAGATTATGTGGAGGAAGTTTGAGAAATGGAATTTGAGAATGTGATATGATCCCAGCTCTGTGCTATGTGAGATTTGATGAGAGAAAGATTGTGTCAAGTTAGTGGTCGGGACTCGTTGAAGGGTTGCACGAAGGACGGGCCGACCTTAGGATTATTAAAAGATTAAAAGACTTAAAAGACATACGCGGTGAGATATGAGAGTGCGAAGTAGTGGAGAGGAAGAAACGATAAGTATCTGCGGATACTTAGGACGATATTGCATTAGGGGAGGACGATGACGGTGAAACGTCAAGAAGTCTAGAGTATGTTTCTAGGCAGAACGAACTCCACATGTGGCGCACTAACGTGGTGGGGACTGGGTCTAATGCTGTGGTAAGTTCTGCGGGCCCACTAGAAACATACTGTCGCCCCCTAGATTGCAAATCGAGAATAGTGAGAGGGACTAGAACGGGGAATTGTATTTGCCACTGCGTGGACAGTGAGCCTTGTTATATTTGATATGATTTGAGGACGAGATCCTCCTGGTCTGGGACCATTATGTATTGTGACAGCTGTCGTGCCCGCGTGGTAAAGGTCCTGTACTCCTGTTTGCTTCCGACTAGGTTGGGTGGATGACCGAGGAGATGTAGACGTGAGTGATAACCGAGAACGAAATGAGTACCCCGATGATATCTTGTAAGAGGAAATTATGAGCATGAGAAGGAAAAGGATTGAGAAAGAAAGAATGTATACGAGGAAAGAAATTGAGTTTGAAAAGATAATAAGAGATAAGAATAATGATGATAAGACTGATAATAATGTGATAACATGCTTGATTGTGGTGTGCTTGTATGTTTTATTTGTTGTGTGGTCCTTCTATCTTGCCTATCGTAATCCCACACCGTCGACGATGCGTCGTTCGGATCGCTTACTCTCTCCTGTTCGTTGGCATATCGGTGCTTCTGGTGTCTCAACGGGCAGACGGAATACCGCTTGGAGATAATCCCTCTAGATGAAGCTGAATGACAACCGCAGAGCAGCGATAGAGACGATTGCATTTTACGGGGAGTGAAGAAAGGGCGCAAGGAGAAAGGAGAGTTCCATCCGGATGTTTTCACCAGAAGGAAGCGAACGTATAGTGTTTAGGTTAAGTTTATGGATTGTGTTTTGAGTCAAGGATTACCAAGCAATGTGCCACTTATGTAATACAGCTAAATTTAAATCCTGCTTTGTAAAGTGCTTTATTTGGGAAGGGAGATCATTGTAAACTTTTGAAATCCATTATGAGTACTAATGTCCTTGAAACTAAATGATTTTATGAAGAGAAAAGTTTTATGGAAATAAATGTTTTAGTAACACTCGGTTTTCGGAAAAGTGAATTGAAGAACTTAAGAAGATTTTCAATAATGTTTTCTAACCCTACAACAATGTTTTACAAAAAAAAAAAAAAATTGGCCTCATTTTTGGCAACTTTCAGTTAATTGTTTTGAATACGAAAATCGGGCTGTTACACTTACGAATTCCACAGTATCTCAAATCTTTCTCAAACTTTAACTCGTATCTCTTTTCGATCACTTTCTCATAATTAATTATTTCTCTTTCTTTTCAATATCACAACATCACAATTCTTCTCATATTTCTTACTCATAAATCTCATCAACATTACTATCATCATTATTATCATCATTATCACAAACAATAACAATTCAGATCTCATCATGCATAATAAATTCTTTAGGAAATAAACATAAGCATACTAGCATTCAAACATCATCACATAAACTCATCACACAATCTCGCGTGGTCTTTGTCTCCTTCACACAAATGGCCATACAACACAAACAATTGCCACTGTGCTACTGACTCAGAACCACTAAGTTTCGACTTTTGAGATGGTCGAAACAACTTAATATGTTACCTAAATACCACGGTGTTTGGGGGAAACTTCTCTCTCACCTCTACCAGCCGCAATTCCCAATAAGCTCCTTGAATTCCAATACGATGTCCGTATCCGCTTCCCGATCGTTACTGGAAACTAGAATAATTCTCTTTCGTTAAAATCATTCTCAGACGATCATTTCGAAAACAAAACAACATTACCAAAACCTCTTATTTGAAAATAGCGTTTTCTCTCTTTCCTCAATAGTTTGAAATCAACTTTGGATTTTAAACTCACAATCATAATCAAGTAAAAACATTTGTTTAGCAACGCGCTTAGGAATTTAAAACTTGCAAGATTCTTTTCAAACATTGGTTTAGTAAAACAAAGCATGAATAATTCCTTGGCTCACATAAAGGCCACATTTATATTAAGGGTTTTCATATACAAATCACCATTAAATTAAAACCATATAATTCCATAATCATATAAAAATCTTTTCAAAGTAATGTTTTCAAATAATCAAATCACTTTATTTCTTTCAAACCGAATGGAATTAAAGACAACATAAAATCATGTTAATAATCATTTAAAACATTGACCATATAAGACATTAACTTATTCTTAAATTCTTATAATCACTATCAAACACACATATTTAACATTACAAGTTACTCCAAAAATCCATGTATCAAGTATATACTCATCATGTATGCACATGAAATAAAAGTCAAATATAAGCTCCTATTTCTTCTAAGCATGGCCGAATCTCATCATACATAAGACAAGGTTTATTTTCACAATTTTCAAACACTAATGATTTATAACACTTAAACAAAATCATGCACATATGGAAAATAACCTTTTAAACACATTCTCCTACTTTGAACATCACAACCGATATGATTATTAAAGAATAAGAACATTCTTACTTAAAATCATGTTAACATCTTTCAAATCAATTAGTTTTATCTTTAAATCAACATGCAAAATAAAATCAATTCATTTCTTGACCCAAAACCGAATGGAGATTAAAAAATAACTCAAACTCTTAATAAAATATTCGTGCACCACATCAACTTTATTTGCTCAAAGCCATGCTTAAACCAAAGTACATGAAGAAAATAAAAATGACTTGAGTAAAACTTATTCCAAAACCGAATGGAGCATGAAAATTACTTTCAAGTTTTCAAACAAAGATCTAAACTCACATAGGCTTAAAATCCATAGATCCATCAAGAAAACATGCATGCAAAACAAAATGAACCAACTTTGTGGTTTATGAGAGGTAAAACCGTGAGCTTCACATAAAAGTTTAGCAAACTTTAATTAAATTTCTTAACTCAAATCAAGACACCACCTCAAGCATCCCATCAAAGCTTTATCTTTCAAATCTAAATGATTTCATGCATGCACTTTAAATCTTTAGATTAAATAAATTTCACCATGCATGTGGCTTGAATGATGATCAAACATGATTTTCTACTCTCCCTAGGCTTGACCGAATGACATCATGCAAAAATGCAAAGTCTTTGATTTCATTTTCACATGCAAAGTTCAAAACTCATGGATCACACCATGTTCTTGTTCATGCAAAACATTAAAGAACCATTTTATTTTCAAAACACCAACCGAATCATCATCATCATCATTTAAACAAAATCTTGTTTCAAACCCTTTTTATGATAAAAAAAATCATTTTTAAAGCTTGTTACTCTTATTTCCTCCTCAAAACCGTGACATGCATCAAGGAAAAACCAAATCTTTTCACTCAAAATCAACATTTAAGACTCAAGCTCCACACTTTATCAAAGGTCAACCATAAATCATTACATGCAAGTGAAAATCAAAACAAATAAACAAGTTTAAACTCAAGCTTTGGTTAAAACCGTGACAAAGAAGATCACAAGTTAAAGATCCAAACTTTTTAACACAAAGATTCATGATCAACACTTAGAAATGACATGCATGACATTCAAACTTCAAGATCACTTCAAAATAAACACATGCATCATAAATCTTTAGGTTAAAACATAGTTTATCATAAAGTCCTTTACAACACAAGATTAACCAAACTAAAACTCTCAAAAACTTAAACAACTACCTTAAATCAAAAACTTTAACTTCAAGCTTCAAGATCTCTCTCCTCTTCTCCTAGGTTTTTTTTGCCTCGGTCTCTCTCTCCTTTGGGGTTGATGGGTGATTTTCTTCTTAGTCTTTGAAGAAGGAAGTGTGAAGAAGAAAACTCAAGGATGTAAGCTTGGATCTTCCACTCTCTTTCTCTTCCTCTCTCTCTCGGCCTCACCCTCTCTCTCTCTAAGTCTCAAGAGCTTTGTGTTGCTCTTGGACTAAGTGTGTTTGTGGAGAAATGAAATGGAAATGAAGAAGGAAATGAAGAAATGAATCACTAGCCAACACCCCACTCACACGGCTTATATAGGCAAGGGCAAGGGCATGGGTTTTTCTTCCAAATTCGGGTCCAAGGTCCAATTTCAAGGGCAAATTGGTCCTGTAACATCCCTAATTTTAATTCCAAGAGTAATTAGAATAATGATAAGATTTGGAAGTAAGGATTATTCTAAAAAGTATTTAAAATTATGGATTAGGAGTTCTTTGAGTGCCATAAAGGAGTCAAGGAGCATTGGCATCGGAAAGGAAATTTAATGAAGACCAAACGAGTGTTAAGATCGATGTTTTCGGTCTTATAAACACCCTATAATTAGGAAATTTAGAATAAAAGATTTATAGCTCAAAACCCAAATTCCACCGTTGGATATTAATTGGGAATTATGTAGAAGCTTACTTTCAAATTTGAGAAAGATCCGACGGGTAACGAAGAAGTTATGGTACTTTGAAGTGCTAAGAAATAAAAGAAAATAAAAAGAATCAGTGACTAACCGGTTAGTCATTCCACTAACCGGTTAGTCATTCCACTAACCGGTTAGTACGTGACAGAACAGAAAAAAATAAATAAAACGCGTTGGGTCTTCTTCCCCATTCATTTCCCCTTTGTTTCTCTCTCTTAGGGCACGAATTCTTCCCCTTTCTCTCTCTAAATTCCTTCTCATTTCTCCACTCTAATCCATAATAAACTACTAAAAATCAATCCCCATCACATACAAACATCATCTCCTTCATCAATCTCTCATATTATTCTCTCTCTCACGGATTTCTCTCTCCCTCTCCAAGAACAAGTGTTGTCCTTCCTTCTCCTCAAGGATTTAGGGCTCCAATCTCAACTATTATCAATAACCATCATCAATCTCACTTTCTCTCCCTTAAATTCAAGGTAAATTCCATTTTTCTCTTCTCCCCTTTTGGTCACACGAATTTTCCTCTTGTTCCCTATGAAATTTGAGCTCCATATTATGTAGTGCCACTTTCTCATGTTCTTTTTCATTCACATGGCTTAAAGGAACTCAAGACCACTCTCCTCCCTCTCATTTCCTTCCGGAGCTCTTTGGTTGTGGTGCTAAGTGTTAGGGCTTGGAGGTTCACCCTTACTTTTCTCGGTTAAGGTAAGGGGTTGGGTTTTGCCTTGTTCTAGGGAGTGGGTTCTAGTTAGTATATAATGATTTGCTAGGGTTATGTGTTAGGGTAGAAAATTAGAAAATATAACCTTAAGTTAATAAATATGAAACCTTCAATGATTGAATATTTATGATGTTGGATTTAAGGATTATATGAAGGAAATACTCTAGCTTATATGAATAAATTATTTAATATGTTGAGTTTGGTTGTGAAGTTCTATAATCGTTGATAATGAATTTTTATGTGAATAAAGGATAGGAGTTATGAAATGTACTTGTGAAGTTAGGACATGGAACTAAATTTATGATGTGGAAATGGAAATAAAATGATTACATGTAAATTAAATGTAAAATGATGATGTTAATTATGTGAAAAGTATGAGTTGGTTGTGTATAATTTCTCCCGAAAGCTAAATATGTATAACTATGCCTAATTGTACTGTATATGCTTAACTGAGAACATGAATGCTATTTGGTAGGATTTGATAATTAATATAAGAAACGAGTATGGATGAGTTATGAATGGGTAACTGTAAGTATGTGTAATTGTGAATAAATGTGTTATAAAATATTGAGTAAGAAAGTGAATAATTCATGGCCTCTGAGTTGAGGTACCGAACATTGAGAATGTGGTAAATACGTTGGCCTCTGACCTGAGGTGACGTTCCTGAAATGTGATGAAGTGTTGTATAATGGAAATGATGGTGAGTGTTGACCTCTGGCCTGAGCGACACAAAATGAATTAAATTGAAAGTGTGTTGACCTCTGACCTGAGGGACACAAAATGAATTAAATAGAAAGTGTGTTGACCTCTGACCTGAGGGACACAAGATGAAATAAATTGAAAGTGTGTTGACCTCTGACCTGAGGGACACAAGATGAAATAAAGTGAATGAGTGTTGACCTCTGACCTGAGGGACACATAAATGAAATAAAGTGATGGAGTGTTGACCTCTGACTTGAGGGACACATAATTTTAAATGAGGAAAAATATGAGGGCCTCTGTTTTGAGGTGATAGATGTGCTGAATGAGACTTGTACATTGGCCTCTGATTTGAGGTGATGTACCGAAATAAAGAGAAAGTAAAAAGAATAAAGAGGAAGGAAATGGAATTTTAATGGAATAATGAAAATGGAAATTTGAAATGAATAATGATTATGAACATAAGGAAATGTGCATGGTGTGATATATGTGATGGTATGATTTATATGCTAGTTGTGTTTGACCTGGTGGGTTGTTATGTCTAGTTAGAAACTGCTTTCTATTTCATGTGCAATGCTCACTCCCTTAACATTTTTCAGGTACGGAGATTGAGCTAGCATAGCCCCTGGCCGAGCAGGAGTACTTTCCCTTACAGGGAGAGTAGGTTTGTTATGGGATTTAGAGTATAGTATGGACCTAAGCCTCCTACTTTATTTTGATGTAAATCTATTATATATATTTTTGAGTGAGGCTTAGGATGTTTTGTTTTGATAAAGTTATATGTTTTGGTTTTTGATACTCAAACTTAGTATTTTCGCTGGCACTCTGAATATTTGATGCCACTGCTATATTTGGAGCCCATTGGGCCTTGATATGATTTATATATATATAATTTGAAGCCCTGCTGGCTACTAGTCGTTTACTTGAAATTGTTTACCACAGGTCGGTTTATGGAATAGTCCTAAAAACAAACAAAACTCCATCCGTTTGACGGATGATTTTTATTAAATTAAAAAGAAATTTCAGATTCACATTTTTTAAATAGCAGGGTTTCTAAGGGTAAAAATCTTAGGTGTTACATTTATGGTATCAGAGCAGTTTGTCCTTGGCCTTGGAGTTATACAAACTCCAAATGATTACTCACCTAGCGAGTAATTGATGCTCATAGTAATAGTTTAGGATTATAATAGGATAATTATAGTACTATGTATCTACTTAGTAATTGAGTCTTACTGGTCTGTTCTCTTTGGCTAAGCAGTATGGCTGGAAGAAGGGCTGGTAACGATGGACTTGCAGCCATTCTGGAGCATCTATCTCAGATGCAGCAGAAGTAGGGGGAACAGATGGCAGCTGCTGCAGCAGCAGCAGCTACAGCAGCAGTAGTAGCTCTGCAACCAGCTCCAGTTGAGATTGACTGGATGTCTCGATTCCGAAAGAATAATCCACCTCGCTTTGAAGGTGGAAATGATCCCGATGGGGCGCAAAAATGGATACAGGAGATTGAAAAGATTCTCCGTTCTCTTCAACCCCCAATGGAGCAACATGTCCGATTAGCTGAATTCATGCTGACCAATGAAGTAGAACATTGGTGGGATCAGTAGAGGAGAGGATTGGTGGCAGCTAATCCTGTGATTCCTTGGGAGATGTTCAAGGATCTATTCTTGGGGAAGTATTTCCCTGAAGATGTTAGGAGGCAGAAGGAGATTGCTTTTCTCCAATTGACTCAAGGTTCTATATCAGTTGGGGACTATGCAGGTCGATTTGAGGATCTCATCCGCTTTTCTGATTATCGGGATGCAAGTGACCGTGGCAAGTGTGTTAAGTTTGAAGCTGGGCTTAGGAATGATATTCGCCTCTCATGTGAGTATCACAACATTGATAATCTGGCTCGCTTGGTCAACATGGCCAGTACCTATGAGAAGGGTCTCAAACGGAAGCTAGATGAGGAGAGAACTCGGGCAACCCAGAGAAACGGTGGTCAAAACAAGGACAAAGGACCAATTCAGAAGTCAGGTCCATACTCTCATCCCGGGGTCACATTTCCTAGGGAGTCCGGACCAACATGGAATGTGTAACGCCCCGGTTTTCACCATCCGAAATTAATCCTTGTTTAATTAAAGGTTTTTAAAAATGAGGCCATTTTTTATCTAAACGTTTTGGGAAGCCATTAGTGCATCTTAACACGCACTCTTAAAAACCGAGTCGTTACTTAAAAACCATTCCGCACCTTCCCTTTCAAATCTTTCAAAACAGTTTTAAACATTCGGCCAGTTCACAAAATAAAGTAGGGCATAGTTACAGAAGTGATACTTTGATAAGATGGTCCTTGACACACACTTACAACGACTTAAACTAAGTACCCTACCTATGACTCTTCCTAATGAAAACTATCGGGTGAAGCTCCCGATCCTCCTTGCATTCTTTCTTAACTCCAGAAGAAGATGCCACGGCTGTCGCTGCTGACCCACCGTTCTTGGGCACCCATTGCATCCTAGTTGAAGCAGAAGCAATCTTCTGGGCTTCACATCGCACCTTCTCCTCATAGTCTCTGTATCCTCGGACAGATACTTGTCCCAATAGTGGTCCTAGGTTGGCTCCGCAAAGTCGATGCTCAGGATCCGGAATCACGATCTGAGTGTCGCCAATCCATACCCAGCCAGATGGGGTACGCTTCCAGCCGCATCCATGTCTGGTCCATGTTGAAATCTCCATGCGATAATCCATCTGCGCGTTGGAGTACCGGAAACACGATATACCAACGGGCAGGAGAGAGTTAGCGAACCGAACGACAAGTCGTCGACGTTGTGGATTTACCGCAGGCGGAATATCAAGACAACATACAATACAAACAAGGCACACACAACAAAGCACTCAAGCATAACATCGCAAATCTTTATTATTATCTTTCTTACACAAACATCTTTTTAATTTCCGATCATTTCCTTAATCACTTCCTCATTCACTATTCTCGATCGTTCACTTATTTCCTTTCCCTCTCCAAGGGTTTCCATCACTTATTCCAACTTTACCTTCTCATCGTCATAACTTCACAAACTTTACTTTTCTTAATTATAAATTTCTTTCTTATAAGTCTTATCAAATTAAAACCATCGATGATTAAGGGGATTAAAGAATCATCGAGGTACGCGTCCATTCGTAGTTAGCACTCACGTTTCAAGTCTACATCTCCTCGACCACCATCCACCTAGTCGGAAGCAAACAGGAGTACAGAACCTTTACCGTGCGGGAACGACAGCTGTCACTCACAAATGGTCCCTGACCAGGAGGCCCAGCCTCAATAATATCAATTCATATATAACATGGCACGCTCTCAGCGGCAAACAAAATGCCCCACTCCAGTTCCTCTCACTGTTCTCGATTTGCAATCTAGGGGGCGATAGTATTGTTCTAGTGTGCACGCAGAACTTACCACGGTATTAGACCCAGTCCCCACCACGTTAGTGCACCACTTATGGAGTTCGTTCTGCCTACAACAATACTCTAGACTTCTTGACGTTTCACTGTCATCGTCCTCCCCTAATGCAATCTCGTCCTAAGTATCCGCAGATACTTATCGTTCCTTCCTCTCCACTACTTCGGGTTAACACTCATATCTCACCGCGTTCGCTGTTAATGTCTTTTAAAAGTCTTTTATCTTTAATTAGCCTAATGGTCAGCCCACCCTTGGTACATCCCTTCAATGAGTCCTGACCACTAACTTTGCATCACTTTTCCTAACTCAAAACTTGGCACAGAGCGGGATCACAATCACAACTCGAATCTCATAACAAAACTTTCCCCAAACAACCTTTTCTTAACATCTCATTTCATAAACTTCCAAAATCTCACTTCACAATTCCTCTTCAAAATTCTTTCAAAAACTTCAAATCATAAATCCTTTTTCAAAACCTCTTTTCAAAATCACTTTCATAAAATCAATGTTGAAAAAAAAAATTCTCATTTTGGGAACCCCATTCAAAAATACATTTTGTAAACTCTTTTCAAAAATCTCATTTTGGGAACCCATCTCAAAACTACATTTTGTAAATCTGTTTCAAAAATTCTTTTCAAAAGTCATTCCCAAAAATTTCACTTTCGAAAAAAAACCTTTTCAAGAGTGTTTCTCAAAAACTTTTTCTCTTCTCGAGAACTAGTGGAGGAGCAAGCTCAACTCAACACCAGTCTCAATCCAAGAAAACAAAACCAAAGAATCAAGTTTTCACCCTCATCAACTCTTCACTTTCTTTTCCACATCATCGATCCTTCCCAGCTCTGGCTCATCACATCAAATCATTACATCTTTACTACTCTCATCTCATCATCTCTTCTCAATCAACATCTCAAACCTCTTATCATTATCTCCACTCTTAGTGTCTTATCAAGATAAGGCTGCCTTATTCCGTAAGGACTTAAGCCAACAAGGGATCATCTTTCTTAGTGTCTCTTACTTCTCATCTCTTTTACTATCGCTATCAATTAATTCACATCAACAATTCAATATCAACATTCATAAACATCATAAACAACACATCACACACAACAATGTGGTCTTTGTCCAATTCGTGTAAGTGGCACACAAAGCACACAATTGCCACTACACTACTGATGCAGAACCACTTAGTTCCGATCTTTGAGCTGATACAGAACGTCTTAATACAACACCTACTACCACGGTGTCTTAGGAAAGCTACTCTCTCACCAGAGATCCAGCAATTGAATGTGCACAGTCTTCCCTGATCTTGGTTGCTGCCACTGCCTTAATCCCTCGTATGTAACGTCCCTCGAATTCATTAAAAACACATTTTCATAAAAAATTTTATCAAGAAACTTTTATTAACTTAAAACGCTTTTCATTCCTCGTCGGAAGTCTTAAAACATGATTGTTTTCTCAAAATAAATCAAACTTTTCTTAGCTCTTAAGCATTCCAAGACCATTTTGAAAACATCACATATAACAATTTAAATGAATGGGTTAGGTTGCTGGTCCGTCTTGGACAGCAACATAACCATATTCCAAAAACACCGAAAATCCTCCTGTTTTTAACCCGGGTTTTGCTCAAATCAATTACCTTTTGAAAACCAAACTTTGAGTCTCATGAACTCAATTTAGAGATCAAGGAAACAAGTTTAAATGGACTTGGACAGCAAAGAAATCTTTTACAAAAATCCATTTAATAAAATCCGAAAATATCGTAAAAACTCGTTTTGTTTCAAGTACTTTTTAAATCAACATTAATTCTTTAAAACTCAAGTTTTTGTCGTAAAACAAGACTTAAAACACAACTTCACAAGTTCAAATAAATTAAACCAATTAAACTCAAAACCAATTACACACATAATCAATAATACGCTTCGATAAATCAAGGCACATAGACAATTAGTCAAGTATTCAATTAAATTACAAACAAACACTCTTTCTCAAATAATCATTATACAAATCACACACTTGATTCAAATTATTCAACACATAATTAACTTTAGAAACATATTATTTTATAAAACAAAATCATCAAAGCATACTTAAGTACACAAACCGAATGCATGCATACATAGTCATTCCAACACAAAACTCATTTCTAATTAATCATTCTACACTATACATACATCATCAAACATACACAACTTATAAAATTATTTCTTTTAAAAATCGAGAGTTTAATCATGGAAAATAACTCAAACTTTAATTCATTTCAAATCAAAGATCATGCACATACATAGAGCATATATCAAGTTCTCACAAAATAAAAAGCATAGATCTTAATTTAAACATAACCGAATGCATCATACACAAGACCAATACTTAGATTAAATCATGTTCATGCAAGAACATTATTTCAAAGCTTATTCTCCTAATTCTCTTCTAAAATCCGAGACATACATTACAAGAAATCATGGTCATTTGTTTAAACTTAACATGCATGGTTAAATCCTAAACTTTTCTGATCATCATAAACATTTTCAACTTATTTCTCAAGGAACATAAAAATAACTTTTTCAAAGAACAAGATCCACATGTATGCATCTAAATCATGTAGATCAAGTCATGAAATTAAATATAAGAACTCATTTCAAAGACAAAGATCAATTTAAATGAAAAAGGGACCAAAACCGAGACATACACAAAGAAAATACCAAAGCTTGTTGTTTCAAAATTTACATGCAAAGCTTGTAGTCAAAACAATATTAAAGATCAGGACACAAATCAAAAACAAAAATTACTTTAGATGAAAAAGGGACCCAAAAACCGTGACATGCCATTGAGAAAATAGGAAGGCTTTGTCCAAAAATCATTTATAAAACTCAAAACAAAATCAAGATCAAAACAAAATTCAAGAATCAAAGGTCAAGTCATTAATAAAAGCATTTCTTGAGATTAAACCAAAATCAAGACATGCAAGGGTTCAAGATCAACAATCAAACAATATGCAAGACCCAAAAATTAAAACAAGTTTAGATCAAACATAGATTTAACAAATAAACACATAAACATCTCATATTTCACGGTTCTAAGCATCAAATCCTAACATGCAAAGAAGATCTTCACCAATTTCACAAAGATCATAAACAAAGCTTTAGATCTAAAAGAAACACATCAATAGCCATCATACACAACATCAACCGAAACATCAACATGAGTAACACATATTAATTTAGGTCTTAAAATCAAGATCAAAGCAAAAGCATCACATGCAAGCTTAGATCAAACCATAAAATAATCATGCAAGAGAATAAAAGAAATAAAATTACAAGATCACAAACAAAATTAAGCCTAATTCTTCTAGGGTCTTCGGCTATACCAAGAAGTAAGGTCTTCAACACTTGTTCTTCAAAGAATTCCTAAGTTTCAAGGTTGATCTCCTCTCTTTCTTCCTCACGGTTTTCCTCTTCTTCTTTCTTTCTTTTCTATTTTCTATTCTTAGTCTAAGAGTTTAAGAAGCTCTTAGACTTTGTGTTGGTGTTGGACGAAGGAAGTGAAGAAGTAAAGAGTGAATGAAATGAAGCTAAGGCCAAGCTTATATAAACAACTCATGGTTTCCTATTTTGCCCTTGGGTTGGTTCGGCCTAGAGCCAAAGAGGAAGGGTAAATTCGACCTTCTCTTAAAATTGCATGGGTGGAGTTTATCACTTCTTAAGGAGACAAAGTGGGGGACAAGAGAGGTTAGGGTTCATGCTAGGCTTTTGACTTAGGGGCTTTCCATTAGGGTTTCAACTATTAGTTAGGGTTTAGTTTGGGTTTTGGTTGGGATTTAGTTGGGAAGTGGTTACTTGCTCACCACTCCTTAGAAAATTCTAGGCCTCTCAACACACACACACACACGGCACTCTCATGGACTCACACATATACACCTTATTCACACCCTCTTTCATGCACCTACACGTTGCACACACACACATACATGCATATACACACTCACTTACTTACACGTCTAACACACACATACTTCACATATTCATGCATACTCATATACATATACACATTCTCATGCATGCATTTATCATCACATTCATTTACTAAATAAATTTCACATGATTAAAAACATACATACACAAACCGTACCTATACATGCATATTTATGCAATCACATTTGCACATGATGCTAAGCATATACACACAAGGTCGTATATATACACATGCACACATATAAATCATTCATGCACCAAAAATATCAAACACAAACTTTTAAAATCAAAACACCTTGTCAAAATAATTTTCAAAACTCGACTTTAATATTCATGACATCACTTCTTGAAAAATCATTCATTAAAAATTATTTACCACTTGAAAACGTGAATTTGGAAATTTATTTAGGAAAATACTCTAAAAAAAATACTTTTCTCAAAAATAATTCTTTTTAATATTTAAAATAGTACGAGGATTTTGAGGGGTGTTACAGTCTCCCCAACTTAAAGATTTCTCGTCCCCGAGAAATACGTTGTGGATTAGGCAATATGGCACAGCAACTCTCACATCGTCCTCACTTACGCTTTAAAGTCGTCCCTTCTTTTACTAACACTAGACTCTGCACAACACTCTCCTCGTGTCGCTCTTGGATGAAAAAGCTCCATAACAACCACTTACGTATCGAACCGGGTTAAGTCACACGGACTAACCGAAGAAGATGTCGTTCCTTTAGCTGATCGCCGTCACCATGAGCACAGTCTTGGGTAGAAACCCAGGGAAAAACAAGGAAACAAAATGCACACATCTCCAAAAGCTTTGGGCTTAACCTAAAATACTTACTATCCCCTAAACTCTAAGATCTCACTACCTACAAGCAATCACTCCTTTCTCTAACTTCTCTTCTAATTCTGAGGCTCTAACCTACTATTTCTCTTGTCTGGACATCGAAAGATGGAGAAAAAGGGTCTAATCTTCCTCACTATTTCCGAACTAAGGTCAACATACTTCTCTTTCCTTCCTTGTGGCTCCCCAACTTCGATCGGACTTACCACTAAGTTCCCCCTGATTCTACATTTTTCTCAACATCCATCATTTATCCATCCACAATCATTCAAGCCTAAACTATTTGGATAGCCATGACATTCCTAATATCACCATTTAGGGTAACAAGTCTCGGGAAAAATTGGTAAGGGTGCAATGCAGTGGGAGGGTTTAAGAAAGAATTTGGATTTCGACTAACTACCTTTGTTGGAACAATCCAACAAACACGGGTCTCAAGAATAACGTTCTATTTTCTTAAGGGTAATATCAAAGAGATACATTGGGATCAACAAACTTAGGTCTTGACAAAGGATACAGGGTGCTAATCTCAAGATCAGTTCACTTCTACCTTCTACTTAACCAACAGGGTCCTTAATCTAACGCAATAGGCACTAGGGACAACTAAGTCCTACATCTTAAGAAGACGAGAACCTAATCTCAACTCTCATCCTTGCACTAGCAAGAAATCACCATCACACAAACAAACAAGCAAACAATCAAGCAAGCAAGCAAAGCATGGCTTAAAGCCACAAAGGACTAACATAGCTCTGATACCACTCTGTAATGCCCCGGTTTTCACCATCCGAAATTAATCCTTGTTTAATTAAAGGTTGTTAAAAATGAGGCCATTTTTTTTTCTAAACGTTTTGGGAAGCCATTAGTGCATCTTAACACGCACTCTTAAAAACCGGGTCGTTACTTAAAAACCATTCCGCACCTTCCCTTTCAAATCTTTCAAAACAGTTTTAAACATTCGGCCAGTTCACAAAATAAAGTAGGGCATAGTTACAGAAGTGATACTTTGCTAAGATGGTCCTTGACACACACTTACAACGACTTAAACTAAGTACCCTACCTACGACTCTTCCTAATGAAAACTATCGGGTGAATCTCCCGATCCTCCTTGGATTCTTTCTTAACTCCAGAAGAAGACGCCACGACTGTTGCTGCTGACCCACCGTTCTTGGGCACCGATTGCATCCTAGTTGAAGCAGAAGCAATCTTCTGGGCTTCACATCGCACCTTCTCCTCATAGTCTCTGTATCCTCGGACAGATACTTGTCCCAACAATGGTCCTAGGTTGGCTTCGCAAAGTCGATTCTCAGGATCCGGAATCACGATCTGAGTGTCGCCAATCCATACCCAGCCAGATGGGGTACGCTTCCAGCCGCATCCATGTCTGGTCCATGTTGAAATCTCCATGCGATAATCCATCTGCGCGTTGGAGTATCGGAAACACTATACCAACGGGCAGGAGAGAGTTAGCGAACCGAACGACAAGTCGTCGACGTTGTGGATTTACCGCAGGCGGAATATCAAGACAACACACAATACAAACAAGGCACACACAACAAAGCACTCAAGCATAACATCGCAAATCTTTATTATTATCTTTCTTACATAAACATCTTTTTAATTTCCAATCATTTCCTTAATCACTTCCTCATTCACCATTCTCGATCGTTCACTTATTTCCTTTCCCTCTCCAAGGGTTTCCATCACTTATTCCAACTTTACCTTCTCATCGTCATAACTTCACAAACTTTACTTTTCTTAATTATAAATTTCTTTCTTATAAGTCTTATCAAAGTAAAACCATCGATGATTAAGGGGATTAAAGAATCATCGAGGTACGCGTCCATTCGTAGTTAGCACTCACGTTTCAAGTCTACATCTCCTCGACCACCATCCACCTAGTCGGAAGCAAACAGGAGTACAAAACCTTTACCGTGCGGGCACGACAGCTGTCACTCACAAATGGTCCCTGACCAGGAGGCCCAGCCTCAATAATATCAATTCATATATAACATGGCACACTCTCAGCGGTAAACAAAATGCCCCACTCCAGTTCCTCTCACTGTTCTCGATTTGCAATCTAGGGGGCGATAGTATTGTTCTAGTGTGCACGCAGAACTTACCACGGTATTAGACCCAGTCCCCACCACGTTAGTGCACCACTTATGGAGTTCGTTCTGCCTACAACAATACTCTAGACTTCTTGACGTTTCACCGTCATCGTCCTCCCCTAATGCAATCTCGTCCTAAGTATCTACAGATACTTATCATTCCTTCCTCTCCACTACTTCGGGTTAACACTCATATCTCACCGCGTTCGCTGTTAATGTCTTTTAAAAGTCTTTTATCTTTAATTAGCCTAATGGTCAGCCCACCCTTCGTACATCCCTTCAATGAGTCCTGACCACTAACTTTGCATCACTTTTCCTAACTCAAAACTTGGCACAGAGCGGGATCACAATCACAACTCGAATCTCATCACAAAACTTTCCCCAAACAACCTTTTCTTAACATCTCATTTCATAAACTTCCAAAATCTCACTTCACAATTCCTCTTCAAAGTTCTTTCAAAAACTTCAAATCATAAATCCTTTTTCAAAACCTCTTTTCAAAATCTCTTTCATAAACTCAATGTTGAAAAAAAAATTTCTCATTTTGGGAACCCCATTCAAAAATACATTTTGTAAACTCTTTTCAAAAATCTCATTTTGGGAACCCATCTCAAAACTACATTTTGTAAATCCGTTTCAAAAATTCAGTTCGCAAACTCTTTTCAAAAGTCATTCCCAAAAATTTCACTTTAAAAAAAAACATTTTCAAGAGTGTTTCTCAAAAACTTTTTCTCTTCTCGAGAACTAGTGGAGGAGCAAGCTCAACTCAACACCAGTCTCAATCCAAGAAAACAAAACCAAAGAATCAAGTTTTCACCCTCATCAACTCTTCACTTTCTTTTCCACATCATCGATCCTTCCCAGCTCTGTCTCATCACATCAAATCATTACATCTTTACTACTCTCATCTCATCATCTCTTCTCAATCAACATCTCAAACCTCTTATCATTATCTCCACTCTTAGTGTCTTATCAAGATAAGGCTGCCTTATTCCGTAAGGACTTAAGCCAACAAGGGATCATCTTTCTTAGTGTCTCATACTTCTCATCTCTTTTACTATCGCTATCAATTAATTCACATCAACAATTCAATATCAACATTCATAAACATCATAAACAACACATCACACATCACACACAACAATGTGGTCTTTGTCCTATTCGTGTAAGTGGCCACACAAAGCACACAATTGCCACTACACTACTGACGCAGAACCACTTAGTTTCGATCTTTGAGCTGATACGAAACGTCTTAATACAACACCTACTACCACGTTGTCTTAGGAAAGCTACTCTCTCACCTGAGATCCAGCAATTGAATGTGCACAGTCTTCCCTGATCTTGGTTGCTGCCACTGCCTTAATCCCTCGTCTGTAACGTCCCTCGAATTAATTAAAAACACATTTTCATAAAAAGTTTTATCAAAAATCTTTTATTAACTTAAAACGCTTTTCATTCCTCGTCGGAAGTCTTAAAACATGATTGTTTTCTCAAAATAACTCAAACTTTTCTTAGCTCTTAAGCATTCCAAGACCATTTTGAAAACATCACATATAACAATTTAAATGGATGGGTTAGGTTGCTGGTCCGTCTTGGACAGCACCATAACCTTATTCCAAAAACACCGAAAATCCTCCGGTTTTTAACCCGGGTTTTGCTCAAATCAATTACCTTTTGAAAACCACACTTTGAGTCTCATGAACTCAATTTAGAGATCAAGGAAACAAGTTTAAATGGACTTGGACAGCAAAGAAATCTTTTACAAAAATCCATTTAATAAAATCCGAAAACATCGTAAAAACTCGTTTTGTTTCAAGTACTTTTTAAATCAACATTAATTCTTTAAAACTCAAGTTTTTGTCGTAAAACAAGACTTAAAACACAACTTCACAAGTTCAAATAAATTAAACCAATTAAACTCAAAACCAATTACACACATAATCAATAATACGCTTCGATAAATCAAGGCACATAGACAATTAGTCAAGTATTCAATTAAATTACAAACAAACACTCTTTCTCAAATAATCATTATACAAACCACACACTTGATTCAAATTATTCAACACATAATTAACTTTAGAAACATATTATTTTATAAAACAAAATCATTAAAGCATACTTAAGTACACAAACCGAATGCATGCATACATAGTCATTCCAACACAAAACTCATTTCTAATTAATCATTCGACACTATACATACATCATCAAACATACACAACTTATAAAATTATTTCTTTTAAAAACCGAGAGTTTAATCATGGAAAATAACTCAAACTTTAATTCATTTCAAATCAAAGATCATGCACATACATAGAGCATATATCAAGTTCTCACAAAATAAAAAGCATAGATCTTAATTTAAACATAACCGAATGCATCATACACAAGACCAATACTTAGATTAAATCATGTTCATGCAAGAACATTATTTCAAAGCTTATTCTCCTAATTCTCTTCTAAAATCCGAGACATACATTACAAGAAATCATGGTCATTTGTTTAAACTTAACATGCATGGTTAAATCCTAAACTTTTCTGATCATCATAAACATTTTCAACTTATTTCTCAAGGAACATAAAAATAACTTTTTCAAAGAACAAGATCCACATGTATGCATCTAAATCATGTAGATCAAGTCATGAAATTAAATATAAGAACTCATTTCAAAGACAAAGATCAATTTTAATGAAAAAGGGACCAAAACCGAGACATACACAAAGAAAATACCAAAGCTTGTTGTTTCAAAATTTACATGCAAAGCTTGTAGTCAAAACAATATTAAAGATCAGGACACAAATCAAAAACAAAAATTACTTTAGATGAAAAAGGGACCCAAAAACCGTGACATGCCATTGAGAAAATAGGAAGGCTTTGTCCAAAAATCATTTATAAATTTCAAAACAAAATCAAGATCAAAACAAAATTCAAGAATCAAAGGTCAAGTCATGAATAAAAGCATTTCTTGAGATTAAACCAAAATCAAGACATGCAAGGGTTCAAGATCAACAATCAAACAATATGCAAGACCCAAAAATTAAAACAAGTTTAGATCAAACATAGATTTAACAAATAAACACATAAACATCTCATATTTCACGGTTCTAAGCATCAAATCCTAACATGCAAAGAAGATCTTCACCAATTTCACAAAGATCATAAACAAAGCATTAGATCTAAAAGAAAAACATCAATAGCCATCATACACAACATCAACCGAAACATCAACATGAGTAACACATATTAATTTAGGTCTTAAAATCAAGATCAAAGCAAAAGCATCACATGCAAGCTTAGATCAAACCATAAAATAATCATGCAAGAGAAGAAAAGAAATAAAATTACAAGATCACAAACAAAATTAAGCTTAATTCTTCTAGGGTCTTCGGCTATACCAAGAAGTAAGGTCTTCAACACTTGTTCTTCAAAGAATTTCTAAGTTTCAAGGTTGATCTCCTCTCTTTCTTCCTCACGGTTTTCCTCTTCTTCTTTCTTTCTTTTCTATTTTCTATTCTTAGTCTAAGAGTTTAAGAAGCTCTTAGACTTTGTGTTGGTGTTGGACGAAGGAAGTGAAGAAGTAAAGAGTGAATGAAATGAAGCTAAGGCCAAGCTTATATAAACAACTTATGGTTTCCTATTTTGCCCTTGGGTTGGTTCGTCCTAGAGCCAAAGAGGAAGGGTAAATTCGGCCTTCTCTTAAAATTGCATGGGTGGAGTTTATCACTTCTTAAAGAGACAAAGTGGGGGACAAGAGAGGTTAGGGTTCATGCTAGGCTTTTGACTTAGGGGCTTTCCATTAGGGTTTCAACTATTAGTTAGGGTTTAGTTTGGGTTTTGGTTGGGATTTAGTTGGGAAGTGGTTACTTGCTCACCACTCCTTAGAAAATTCTAGGCCTCTCAACACACACACACACACGGCACTCTCATGGACTCACACATATACACCTTATTCACACCCTCTTTCATGCACCTACACGTTGCACACACACATATACATGCATATACACACTCACTTACTTACACGTCTAACACACACATACTTCACATATTCATGCATACTCATATACATATACACATTCTCATGCATGCATTTATCATCACATTCATTTACTAAATAAATTTCACATGATTCAAAACATACATACACAAACCGTACCTATACATGCATATTTATGCAATCACATTTGCACATGGTGCTAAGCATATACACACAAGGTCGTATATATACACATGCACACATATAAATCATTCATGCACCAAAAATATCAAACACAAACTTTTAAAATCAAAACACCTTCTCAAAATAATTTTCAAAACCCGACTTTAAAATTCATAAAATCACTTCTTGAAAAATCATTCTTTAAAAATTATTTACCACTTGAAAACGTGAATTTGGAAATTTATTTAGGAAAATACTCTAAAAAAAATACTTTTCTCAAAAATAATTCTTTTTAATATTTAAAATAGTACGAGGATTTTGAGGGGTGTTACAGAATGCTTATGATCCGATACCAACTTGTCAGCACTGTGGAAGGATGCATAGGGGAGTGTGCTGGACTTTGGGTCGAAAGGAGGGGTTATGTTTTCACTGTGGACAACCTGGACATTTCGCTTCAAATTGTCCTAAGAGCACAGTGAAGAAAGAAATTAATGCTGCTAAGGCACAGAAGGCCCGTGGAGGTCCATCATTGCAGAAGGGAAAATTATTCACCGTAAAGGGTGACGAGGTGGATCCAGCTGATGGGGTTGCAGGTAATTAACGTTTGGCAAGCTCATATGGAGTGCTTTTCAATTCAATTGTTGTGGAGTTAGTTTTCCCTTCTGTTAGCTAAGTAGTGAGTTAGTGATGTCTTAGGATGGAAGTGTTTAAAACATATTGGATATCTGCCTTCCCAAATTCAAACCTTGTTCTTATAGAGAGATTATGAAAGACCTTATAAGAAAATGCTTACGTTAAGAATTCTAGTATCAAGTGACCATTATTATGTTATGATGTTGTTATTTGATGTAATGTAAGGTTAGAACTGATCACTCTAATCCTTGCATTTGTTAAATGATGACATTACTGACAGAATCCGACAGTGATGTGTTGTTGGTAGACGTGAGGATGGGATTGATCACCTCAATTCTTGCATCTATCAATAAATGCTATCATTGTAACCTTTGAAGTGAAAGTAGACAACCAAAGTAGTGACTTCCAAGGAATGAATCCTCGTAAGTGAAATTCAACCCCACCAAAAAGCATCCTTTCAAAACTTTGGGTAGGATTAGAAGATAGACAGAGAATAAGACTAAAGAAAGGAAACCTTAGTCTATGCTACTTGTTCCCAAGCAGTAAAACCAAAAGCTAAACCCTATCAGTGCTATACAGCCCTTTGCAAGAGTTAGACTCTAAGGCGTTCTATCCTATAAAAATCTTCGCATGCCACGATCCCAGGGTATCTATTCTGGGAAAGATTCTAAAACTATTCCGGAATGCTAAATATTTCGAGTTTTCCTATATCCAACTAATGCAACTCCTGCCTTACATCTATTTGAAGGGCAATCGGAAGCGGATTCACCCGATCCCATATCCTTTAGCATAGAGGTAATTGGGTATGTCGATGACAAGTGGGGGAGCACTTCCTAGCCTAATTTAAATTCTGTCTAGGTAGGGGTAAATCGAAAGACTGACGGAAGAAACCGAAGGGAAGTAAAGATAGGAGTCACCAGCCCTACCATTGGGATGATTCTCCATTTACTGAACTTAACGGAATTTCGGGGACGAAATTCTAATAAGTGGGGGAGAATTGCAACATCCCGAATATTAATTCCAAGAGTAATTAGAATAATGATAAGATTTGGAAGTAAGGATTATTCTAAAAAATATTTAAAATTATGGATTACGAGTTCTTTGAGTGCCATAAAGGAGTCAAGGATCATTGGCATCGGAAATGAAATTTAATGAAGACCAAACGAGTGTTAAGATCGATGTTTTCGGTGTTATAAACACCCTATAATTAGGAAATTTAGAATAAAAGATTTATAGCTCAAAACCCAAATTCCACCGATCGATATGAAGTGGGAATTATGTAGAAGCTTGCTTTCAAATTTGAGAAAGATCCGACGGGTAATGAAGAAGTTATGGCACTTTGAAGTGCTAAGAAATAAAAGAAAATAAAAAGAATCAGTGACTAACCGGTTAGTCATTCCACTAACCGGTTAGTACGTGACAGAACAGAAAAAAATAAATAAAACGCGTTGGGTCTTCTTCCCCATTCATTTCCCCTTTGTTTCTCTCTCTTAGGGCACGAATTCTTCCCCTTTCTCTCTCTAAATTCCTTCTCATTTCTCCACTCTAATCCATAATAAACTACTAAAAATCAATCCCCATCACATACAAACATCATCTCCTTCATCAATCTCTCCTATTATTCTCTCTCTCATGGATTTCTCTCTCCCTCTCCAAGAACAAGTGTTGTTCTTCCTTCTCCTCAAGGATTTAGGGCTCAAATCTCAACTATTATCAAGAACCATCATCAATCTCACTTTCCCTCCCTTAAATTCAAGGTAAATTCCATTTTTCTCTTCTCCCCTTTTGGTCACACGAATTTTCCTCTTGTTCCCTATGAAATTTGAGCTCCATATTATGTAGCGACACTTTCTCATGTTCTTTTTCATTCACATGGCTTAAAGGAACTCAAGACCACTCTCCTCCCTCTCATTTCCTTCCGGAGCTCTTTGGTTGTGGTGCTAAGTGTTAGGGCTTGGAGGTTCACCCTTACTTTTCACGGTTAAGGTAAGGGGGTGGGTTTTGCCTTGTTCTAGGGAGTGGGTTCTAGTTAGTATATAATGATTTGCTAGGGTTATGTGTTAGGGTAGAAAATTAGAAAATATAACCTTAAGTTAATAAATATGAAACCTTCAATGATTGAATATTTATGATGTTGGATTTAAGGATTATATGAAGGAAATACTCTAGCTTATATGAATAAATTATTTAATATGTTGAGTTTGGTTGTGAAGTTCTATAATCGTTGATAATGAATTTTTATGTGAATAAAGGATAGGAGTTATGAAATGTACTTGTGAAGTTAGGACATGGAACTAAATTTATGATGTGGAAATGGAAATAAAATGATGACATGTAAATTAAATGTAAAATGATGATGTTAATTATGTGACAAGTATGAGTTGGTTGTGTATAATTTCTCCCTAAAGCTAAATATGTATAACTACGCCTAATTGTATTGTATATGCTTAACTGAGAACATGAATGCTATTTGGTAGGATTTGATAATTAATATAGGAAATGAGTATGGATGAGCTATGAATGGGTAACTGTAAGTATGTGTAATTGTGAATAAATGTGTTATAAAAGATTGAGTAAGAAAGAGAATAATTCATGGCCTCTGAGTTGAGGTATCGAACATTGAGAATGTGGTAAATACGTTGGCCTCTGACCTGAGGTGACGTTCTTGAAATGTGATGAAGTGTTGTATAATGGAAATGATGGTGAGTGTTGACCTCTGACCTGAGGGACACAAAATGAATTAAATTGAAAGTGTGTTGACCTCTAACCTGAGGGACACAAAATGAATTAAATAGAAAGTGTGTTGACCTCTGACTTGAGGGACACAAGATGAAATAAATTGAAAGTGTGTTGACCTTTGACCTGAGGGACACAAGATGAAATAAATTGAATGAGTGTTGACCTCTGACCTGAGGGACACATAAATGAAATAAAGTGATGGAGTGTTGACCTCTGACCTGAGGGACACATAATTTTAAATGAGGAAAAATATGAGGGCCTCTGTTTTGAGGTGATAGATGTGCTGAATGAGACTTGTACATTGGCCTCTGATTTGAGGTGATGTACCGAAATAAAGAGAAAGTAAAAAGAATAAAGAGGAAGGAAATGGAATTTGAATGGAATAATGAAAATAGAAATTTGAAATGAATAATGATTATGAAAATAAGGAAATGTGCATGGTGTGATATATGTGATGGTATGATTTATATGCTAGTTGTGTTTGACCTGGTGGGTTGTTATGTCTAGTTAGAAACTGCTTTCTATTTCATGTGCAGTGCTCACTCCCTTAACATTTTTCAGTTACGGAGATTGAGCTAGCACATCCCCCGGCCGAGCAGGAGTACTTTCCCTTACAGGGAGAGTAGGGTTGTTATGGGATTTAGAGTATAGTATGGACCTAAGCCTCCTACTTTATTTTGATGTAAATCTATTATATATATTTTTGAGTGAGGCTTAGGATGTTTTGTTTTGATAAAATTATATGTTTTGGTTTTTGATACTCAAACTTAGTATTTTCGCTGGCACTTTGAATATTTGATGCCACTGCTATATTTGGAGCCCATTGGGCCTTGATATGATTTATATATATATATATATATATATATATATATATATATAATCCGAAGCCCTGCTGGCTACTAGTCGTTTACTTGAAATTGTTTACCACAGGTCGGTTTATGGAATAGTCCTAAAAACAAACAAAACTCCGTCCGTTTGACAGGTGATTTTTATTAAATTAAAAATAAATTTTAGATTCACATTTTTTAAATAGCGGGGTTTCTAAGTGTAAAAATCTTAGGTGTTACAGGTCCAATCTAATTGTTGCATGGAAAGGGTCTTATCATGGTGAATCAATGTAGAGTGATTTAAGGAAGAAGTCATTTCATGCATCATGACACTCACCACCTCACATTTCTACTAGTTTTCCCTTTAAATCCTTACTTCCTTAATTCCTAATAAAATAGACTTTAAAATGGTCCTCTTTGGTTCCTACATGGCCGAACTATACTCATAGGAGGGAAATAAAATTTTCCTTTCATCTTGGTTGAGAAAGAACAAATTTAAGCATACAAAATTAAATCATGGGACCTCTTAAAATTCAATGCATACATTCAACACACAATCAAACATATATGCAATGCTTTAGGACATTATGTTTATTAAAACCATACATCATACACATATTCATATTCACATCAAATCATGCACTCATTCATCTCAAATCTACCATTTAAATTTGCATAAAATTATTTTACTCTTATGATAAGAAAACACTAATGATTACAAACTTGAAAATTCGAAAGATATACTTCTTAAGAAAATTAATAAACTGCACCAATTGGCTACAGGTATGAACTCCACTTTATTTTCTAAAACCATACTTTCACATAATTAAAAGATCTTCAAAAGGAATAATTCATTTGAGGTCTCTAAATATTTTCAACACTCAATACTTTCAAAATTCGTCCTTTAAACACTTCAAAACAAATTTTTGCAAATCAACCCAGAAAATTATAAAAATTACATATTCAAATTCTACTTTTCGATACGATCGTTTTCATATAAAAATCATAATTTTCCGAGCTACGGTTGAAAAGATATGCATTTTCAAAGATACTATCTTCACTTTAGTTTATAAGAGAAATTCATTTCTTCAAGAAATCATAAATATCAAAACCATAACTTATATTTCATTAATTCAAACTCAAATGAAATCATTTGCTTCAAATTTATAAAACATTCATCTAAAAATCCTTCTTAAATTCTCAAAATTCATTTTAAATAAAATCTCATTGTTTTAATTAAGTAAGGGAAAATGCGGGATGTCACACATATCCCGCTAGGGATGAGACGGATCTCGATGCACGCTAGGTAGAAGTGTGCCATCACCTACACAGGGCACGGGAGTAAGCATAATATAATCACATAATCAAACAAGAATAACTCTAACATTCACAAGTATTCAAACACAAGTAAACATGCAAACACATATGAGCACACCCAGTTTAACAAATTGTTAATCTTTTATATTTGTGGCATGATGCATGCTTTCTATCTCACAATCCTGAGGCCTCCAATACTAATCAATCTCGGACATCTATCCAATACACCAATATGTTCCCAGAACTCTAACATACGTTCCCAGAACGTATAGCAAACCATACTTGGAATATAAACAAGCACCACTCCCAGAGTGTGCATCACGTTCCCAGAACGCACCAAAGAAACCATGTCCCAGACACTGGCCACATTCCCAGAATGAGTCATCAAGTAGGTTGCATCAATTTGGTACTCCCAAAGTACCCTCCTCATGTTCCCAGAACATGACAAACGATCCTTGCGAACCTATTTCATCACCTTTCACCATGCATGAATGCATATAATATTTTTCTCAATTTGGTTGGCCATTAATTGATGTCTCAATTTCCATTTTCAACACATAAAGCCTATAGCATCATTAAGAGTTCCATATTTCTGAATAAAACAGCTTAACTTGTTGTTCTATGAATTATCTCATAAAGTCACACTTTAGTATTTAAGGTAATTAGATTAGTATTAAATGGAGCAAAATTAATTAAAATGGCACAAATAAGTTCAAGTTATAATTCAATTGATTTTTCACTGCTGTCAGTCTCTAACCGGTTAAGACAGATTCTAACCGGTTAGAACCTGCAGCAAAACTAGAAATCCTTTAATGCATGATACCATTTTAATTTCCAATCCAATCTAATACCCAAATAGGTCATGGATAGCTTAAACACCTCAAATTAAGCTTGCTCTTATGTTAAGAGTCTCATAGAATCAATACTAAATGGACATATTTTTCCAAAACCAAATCAATATCATCACTTTCATTAAGATATGGAACTCAATTACAAAACCTTAAGTCCATCAACATTCTCAGTTCTTAATAGATAAATTACAGTTAAGTTTGATTGGAAGAGTTCATTGAAAATGTTGTAAAACCATTGATTAAATTTCTGAACTTCATTTTTCATGTCTGACAGATTCTAACCGGTTACTCAGCAGTTCGAACCGGTTAGAAACTGCAGAAACAACACACTGATTTAAGGTTTTGCATACCATTTCCCATTCCACTCATTTCCAATCAAATTCAACCATAAACAGAGCTTCAATTCCATAAAGTAGACATGTTCCAACACTCATGCATTTCAAATAACATATCAAATTGCATGAAAAAGGCATAAATGACAACTTAGCATACCAAATTCACATATACTGAAATTTAACACCAAATTATCATATATTCAGCTTGCATTCATCAATTGAAACTTGCTCTAAGTCCTGGAACAAGTTAAATTAGCCTCCAAGCCTTTGCCCTCTAAAGCCTATGCCCTTTATGAGTCTCATGGTGACTCATACCTAAATTCCTACTCATTATTCTCATTCTAGTGATTAATTAGCTTCTCCCTTACCTTAGGGTCGTGCTTGATGAGTATCAACACAGGGACAACAAGATCAACATAGAAAAGCACCAAATTCACAAGCTCTGCTCTCATGCATGACAGTTTTGGTAAGGTTCAGAAATCAGAGTTTTTGACACACGAAAAGGAGAAACAAATTGGGGAAAACGGTTAGATTGTGTTCTAGGTAACATGCACGAACTATAGAAACAAGAATGGGACTCAAAGAGTGCATGTACTCACCAAAATCAAACCTCAAAGTGAGCTTCACGAATTTGATTCTGGTTTTTGACAGAATGAACACCTCCACTTCACAGCTTGATTTCTCCTGCTCCCTCACCCTCAACTCACAATCTATATATCACTGCAAAGCTTAAAGATGAAGCTTTACAATGGTGTATTGCTTACAACCTAACTCTACACACACACAGAAATTCGAAGGGACGAAGTTGCTGCTTCAGAACAGGGGATCAACACCAACACTTGAAGAAATGAGCCAAATTCCATCAATTGATGGCTATTTATAAGCAATTTAGGGTTACATGCAGAGAGACGCGTGTTCCCCACTATGCATGAGAAGGATTCGTGGCAATTAACGAAGATTAGTGGGTGATTACTCATCAAAACGCACTAAACCTAGTTCTGGGTTCATCGTTTAACCGGTTACAGGGCACATCTAACCGGTTAGATACTGTGTAAAATTCAAAAATTCGGCTTTTAATTCCTTTCCCTCCAAAAACCTTTCTAATATTGTTATTAGGTCCTATTTCAAGGATTAAACTATAAAAAATTATATTTTCACATAATTTACTAATTTAAAAAATATTTATTAATTAAACACACATTATTTCTATAATTAAACAATTAAAAGAAAACCTTATAATTTGGAAAATAAACTTTTATTATTAATATAAATATACAAGGGACAAAATTAGGGGTGTTACACTACTCCCCCACTTAAAAGGAATTTCGTCCCCGAAATTCTACTTACAAAAACAACTCGAGATACTCTCTACGCATCTTCTCTTCTGATTCCTAAGTCGTTTCAGAAACTTCGTTGTTTTTCCAGATGACCTTAACCAGCGAAATCTCCTTTCCTCTGAGTTGCTTGAGTCTTCTATCTTCAATCCGGACAGGACGAGTCTCAAAGGTTAGGTTTTCTCGTAAGGTGAGATCATTAGGACAAATTTGAAGTACAACCGTTGGGTCATGAACATACTTCTTGAGCTAAGACACATGGAAAACATTAGTCAAGTTAGCTAAAGATGGAGGCAGGTCTATCTGATAAGCAACAGGACCAACTCGCTTAAGGATTTGATAAGGACCAATGAATTTTGAAGAAAGCTTTCGAGTCTTAAGAGCTCGACTGACACCTTTAATTGGAAATATTCGAAGGAAAACATGATTGTCTTCCGAAAACTCTACAGGTATTCTTCTTCGATCAACATAACTCTTCTGGCGACTTTGTGCTATCTTCATTTTCTCCTGAATCATCTTGATCTTCTCAGTCGTATGTTGCACAATTTCAGGCCCAATCATCACATTCTCCCCCACTTGAAATCAACATAACAGGGTTTGGCACTTCCTACCATACAAAGCTTCAAATGGTGCCATTGCGATACTCGCATGATAACTGTTGTTATAGGTAAACTCTGCGAGCGATAAAATCTGATCCCAACTTCCTTGTTCTTCCAAGGCACAGGCTCTTAAGATATCCTCTAACGTCTGAATAGTTCTCTCGGTTTGGCCATCTGTTTGAGGATGATAAGCTGAATTGATCTTCAATCTTGTACCCAGATGGCATCATGATTTGCTGCTGTTCTTGGCAACCCAGATATGAAATCCATAGAGATGCTATCCCACTTCCTCTGTGGAATATCTAAAGATTGAAGTTGTCCTCCAGGTTTCTAATGTTCTGCTTTGGCTTTCTGGCAAACAAAACACGAAGCCACATACTCTGCTACATCTTTCTTTAGTCCAGACCACCAAAATAACCTCTTCAGATTCTGGTACATCTTGGTTGATCCTGGATGCATACTCATCCGGCTCTTATGTGCTTCGTCTAAGATCATTCTTCTAACTTCCGAATCTCTGGGCACACAAATTCTCGTTTTTGAAACGAAGAATTCCATCTGCTCCAACACTAAAGTTCAGTTCCTTTCCTTCAGTCATCAATCTCTTTTTCTCTTTCAACTCCTCATCTTCTGGTTGTAATTCACGAATCCGATTCAAGAATTCGTTGGTGATTTGCAACATTCCCAGTCTAAGGCTAGATGGTTCCACTTGCATTGCCAGACTTAGGTCTCTGAACTCCTCGATCAGAATAGCCTCCTTGACCATCATTGAGCTCAGATGAATAACCTTTCTGCTCAACGCGTCTGCAACTACGTTTGCTTTGCCAGGATGATAATGGAGCTCAAAGTCATAATCTTTTAGAAACTCCATCCATCGCCTTTGTCTCATATTCAACTCCTTTTGATTAAACAGGTACTTTAAACTCTTATGGTCACTGAACACCCGGAATGTAGTGCCATAGAGGTAGTGTTTCCAAATCTTCAAAGCAAACACGATTTCTGCTAACTCCAGGTCATGTGTCGGGTAATTCACTTCATGAATCTTCAACTGTCGAGAAGCATATGCAACCACCTGACCTTCTTGAATTAAAACACTTCCCAAGCCTTGCTTCGATGCATCACAATACACCTCGAAACTTTTACCAGGGTTAGGCAAAATTAACACCGGAGATGATGTTAATCTTTTCTTTAACTCCTGGAAACTCCGTTCACACTTCTCATCCCATACGAACGGTTGATCCTTCCGAGTTAGCTTCGTCAAGGGTAATGCGATTTTAGAGAAACCTTCTATAAATCGCCTATAATACCCAGCCAGTCCTAAGAAACTTCTCACTTCAGTGACTGACGTAGGTTGACCCCACCGCAACACAGAATCCACTTTGGTAGGGTCTACATCAATTCCTTTCTTAGAAATCACATGTCCCAAAAACTTCACTTCCTCAAGCCAGAATTCACACTTAGCAAGCTTCGCATACAACTGCTTCTCCTTCAAGATGTTCAACACAATCCTGAGATGCTCGGCATGTTCCTCCGGACTCTTGGAATAGATCAGAATGTCATCTATAAACACCACCACAAACGAGTCCAAGTAGGGTCTGAAAATCCTGTTCATGTAGTCCATAAATATAGAAGGAGCATTTGTCAAACCAAACGACATCACCACATACTCATAATGCCCATATCGAGATCGGAATGCAGTCTTGGGAATATCCTCCTCCCTTATTCTGATCTGATGATACCCAGACAGTAAGTCGATCTTTGAAAATACTGAAGCTCCTCTAACTTGGTCCATAAGGTCATCAATTCTTGGCAAAGGATACTTATTCTTGATCGTGACCTTATTCAACTGCCGGTAATCCAGGCACATTCTCATACTTCCATCTTTCTTTTTCACAAACAACAACAGGGCTCCCCACGGCGATACACTTTGTCTTATCATCTGCTTTTCCAACAGCTCTTCTATTTGCTTCTTCATCTCAACCATTTCCAGCGGTGCCATTCTATAAGGGCCAATAGAGATGGGACCAGCTCCCGGAACCAGATCGATTCCAAACTCAATCTCTCTCTTCGGAGGTAGACCCAGTATCTCTTCTGAGAACACCTTTGGAAAGTCTTGCACAACAGGAATCTCTTCAAGACGCTTTCCTTCTCCTTCTTCCTTTCCCACTGCGAAGAACAAACACATGTATCCTTCGGGTCTAGGATTCTTATACAAGATTGTCTTTCTATGACAATCATTGGTCACTTGGTTCTTGCTCAACCAATCCATCCCCAAGATCACATCCAATTGTGACAGAGGAAAACAAATCAGGTCTACTTTAGAGACGCGGTCAAATACCTCAACACAACAATCTAAACAGACTTTAGAAACATAGACAGGGAGTCCAGTAGGAGTTTCAACTCTCAGGCATTGGGATGAATCGGACATTACCAAGTTCAAATGATTCACACATTCATAGGAAATGAAAGAATGAGTAGCTCCAGAGTCGAACATAAACATGCAAGGTTGATTATTTAGCAAATATTTACCTTGCACGAGATCAGAGGATTTGTTGACTTCAACACCACTCAGGGTAAAAAATTTGCCTTGATTCACGGACTTGTTAGCGGATACTTGAGAATTAGCTTTTGCAGGCTCCTTCCAGTCACGAGCATAATGACCCGACTTGCCACAATTAAAACAACCACCTTGAGTCCAACGGATCTGTCCACGATGATAACGCTTGCACTTTGCACAGAAAGGGACATCATTCTGAGTGTTTCTCTTCCCACCAGCTACAGCTTTTCCTTTAGCTCCGTTGTGGTTAGCATATGGACCTTTGCTTCGGTGATCAAATATTTTTCGCTTCTGAGACCCATAATTTTGTTGATTCCTCTTGACTTGAATGCTATGCTCCTCAGCCTTCTTGTCGTCTTCATACATCCGACACATATCAACGAGGGCAGGGAAACTCTGGATCCTTTGGTAGCTAAACACAGACTTCAACTCAGGTCTTAGACCGCCTTCAAACTTGATGCACTTACTACGCTCATCAGGATTGTTCTGGTAGTAAGGGGAATACTTCATCAGCTCTTCTAATTTAGCCGCATATTCACCGACACTCATGTCACCTTGCTTCAATTGCAAGAACTCCACCTCTTTCTTCCTCCTCAAATCCTCTGGGAAGTACTTATTAAGAAACTTCTCGGTGAACACTCCCCAGTTGATTGGTCTTCCTTCATAGTTTAGGAGTTGAACGGTATGGTTCCACCAGTTTTTAGCTTCACCTCCTAACATATAGACTGCATACGTCACCCTCTGAGCATCAGTGCAGCCCAACGTTCTGAAGATCTTGTCTATCTCGTAGATCCACTTGTTTGCCTCTTCCGGTTTGTATCCTCCCTCAAACCATGGAGGTTTACAGCTCCGAAATTCCGATAGAGTCTTAGCTTCCATCACTTCAACATTGCATCGTTGAGGCTGTTGTGCTTGTTGTTGTTGTTGTTGCTGCTGTTGTTGCATAGTTTCTAACACAGCAGCGATCCTTTCTAACATAGCGTTTGTATGATTACTACCTCTTGTTGCCATAGTAGACCTGTACCATGGACTTAGGGTCATGATAGGTCTATTAAAGAACACACAACAACTAAACATCCTTAACTATGTTCAATCTTTATTGAACAACATACTAGGCCACATAGACAGGGCCATGAGGACTGGACCATTGCTCTGATACCACCAAAGGTGTGACGCTCTTGGATTAAAATACTTTATAAGAAAATATAGTTGAATATATATATATATTATGGACTTGACATTATTGGAAAAATAGGGTATAAATTTTTTTTTTCATTTATTCTCAAACTAAACATATCCTTTTAAAAAAATACTTTGAATTCGGCATTGGAATTATTATCATATTTTTTTTTTAAAACACTTGCTATTACCGAATTCGATTGTTATTTATCAGAGTACGCGAAAAGAGTATAACTTTAGAAAATAATATAATCATTGGACATTATAAACATAAACCATATATATATATATGTGTGTGTGTGTGTGTGTGTCATAAGTTCCACCAGAAACATCCATCATATCCCAAGTACAGAAACTGATACCCAAGTCCAGTGATCTAAGTCCCATAGCCAAGTATAAACATAAACTGAAAGTAAAAACCAAAACCCTGAAGTCTCTCAAAAGATATATACAATATACACATAATCAAAATAAAGACACTCCAGAGCTGGTCATCAAGTCCTCCAAGAACGCTCCACCATCACCATGATCTGCTACAACTGCTACTACGACCCAGACCCACACTACTCACACTATGCCCATACCTAAGGGCTACCCATCCTCCTATCAGTAACATCCTCCTGCTCGACTGGCTCCTCGTCACTCTCACCCTCCACTGGATCCTCCTCTGCCTCATCCAACGGAGTAGATACCCTACCACTGGGTACAGGATCTGCAACAGGCACAGTCCTCTCAGAGTCCGAAGAATCAGGTGAAGGAGTCCCAGCACGAACAACTCTAGCAGCAACGGGGTGAGAGCGAGTATAGAGACGAAAACGAAAAGTATGATAACGACGAACAGGTCGAGCAGGGGGTGGTCCACGATGAGAATAAAAAGGTCGTACGTGCATAGTATAAATAACGGGAATCCGAAATCGTCGAGGTCGCACTCGGGCTAAGGGGTTGGGATGGTAGAGTGTGACCTCCACCTCTCCCTCAAAAGTAGCCCGACGCTCCTCGTATGTCCATATCCCGCTAGGGATGGGACGAATCTCGATGCACGCTAGGTAGAAGTGTGCCATCACCTACACAGGGCACGGGAGTAAGCATAATATAATCACATAATCAAACAAGAATAACTCTAACATTCACAAGTATTCAAACACAAGTAAACATGCAAACACATATGAGCACACCCAGTTTAACAAATTGTTAATCTTTTATATTAGTGGCATGATGCATGCTTTCTATCTCACAATCCTGAGGCCTCCAATACTAATCAATCTCGGACGTCCATCCAATACACCAATGTGTTCCCAAAACACTAACATACGTTCCCAGAACGTATAGCAAACCATACTTGGAATATAAACAAGCACCACTCATCACATTCCCAGAACACACCAAAGAAACCATGTCCCAGACACTGGCCACATTCCCAGAATGTGTCATCAAGTAGGTTGCATCAATTTGGTACTCCCAGAGTACCCTCCTCATGTTCCCAGAACATGACAAACGATCCTTGCCAACCTATTTCATCACCTTTCACCATGCATGAATGCATATAATATTTTTCCCAATTTGGTTTGCCATTAATTGATGTCTCAATTTCCATTTTCAACACATAAAGCCTATAACATTATTAAGAGTTCCATATTTCTGAATAAAACAGCTTAACTTGAGGTTCTATGAATTATCTCATAAAGTCACACTTTAGTATTTAAGGTAATTAGATTAGTATTAAATGGAACAAAATTAATTAAAATGGCACAAGTAAGTTCAAGTTATAATTCAATTGATTTTTCACTGCTGTCAGTCTCTAACCGGTTAAGACAGATTCTAACCGGTTAGAACCTACAGCAAAACTAGAAATCCTTTAATGCATGATACCATTTTAATTTCCAATCCAATCTAATACCCAAATAGGTCATGGATAGCTTAAACACCTCAAATTAAGCTTGCTCTTATGTTAAGAGTCTCATAGAATCAATACTAAATGGACATATTTTTCCAAAACCAAATCAATATCATCACTTTCATTAAGATATGGAACTCAATTACAAAACCTTAAGTCCATCAACATTCTCAGTTCTTAATAGATAAATTACAGTTAAGTTTGATTGGAAGAGTTCATTGAAAATGTTGTAAAACCATTGATTAAATTTCTGAACTTCATTTTTCATGTCTGACAGATTCTAACCGGTTACTCAGCAGTTCGAACCGGTTAGAAACTGCAGAAACAACACACTGATTTAAGGTTTTGCATACCATTTCCCATTCCACTCATTTCCAATCAAATTCAACCATAAACAGAGCTTCAATTCCATAAAGTAGACATGTTCCAACACTCATGCATTTCAAATAACATATCAAATTGCATGAAAAAGGCATAAATGACAACTTAGCATACCAAATTCACATATACTGAAATTTAACACCAAATTATCATATATTCAGCTTGCATTCATCAATTGAAACTTGCTCTAAGTCCTGGAACAAGTTAAATTAGCCTCCAAGCCTTTGCCCTCTAAAGCCTATGCCCTTTATGAGTCTCATGGTGACTCATACCTAAATTCCTACTCATTATTCTCATTCTAGTGATTAATTAGCTTCTCCCTTACCTTAGGGTCGTGCTTGATGAGTATCAACACAGGGACAACAAGATCAACACAGAAAAGCACCAAATTCACAAGCTCTGCTCTCATGCATGACAGTTTTGGTAAGGTTCAGAAATCAGAGTTTTTGACACATGAAAAGGAGAAACAAATTGGGGAAAACGGTTAGATTGTGTTCTAGGTAACATGCACGAACTATAGAAACAAGAATGGGACTCAAAGAGTGCATGTACTCACCAAAATCAAACCTCAAAGTGAGCTTCACGAATTTGATTCTGGTTTTTGACAGAATGAACACCTCCACTTCACAGCTTGATTTCTCCTGCTCCCTCACCCTCAACTCACAATCTATATATCACTGCAAAGCTTAAAGATGAAGCTTTACAATGGTGTATTGCTTACAACCTAACTCTACACACACACAGAAATTCGAAGGGACGAAGTTGCTGCTTCAGAACAGGGGATCAACACCAACACTTGAAGAAATGAGCCAAATTCCATCAAATTGATGGCTATTTATAAGCAATTCAGGGTTACATGCAAAGAGACGCGTGTTCCCCACTATGCATGAGAAGGACTCGTGGCAATTAACGAAGATTAGTGGGTGATTACTCATCAAAACGCACTAAACCTAGTTCTGGGTTCATCGTCTAACCGGTTACAGGGCACATCTAACCGGTTAGATACTGTGTAAAATTCAAAAATTCGGCTTTTAATTCCTTTCCCTCCAAAAACCTTTCTAATATTGTTATTAGGTCCTATTTCAAGGATTAAACTATAAAAATTATATTTTCACATAATTTACTAATTTAAAAAATATTTATTAATTAAACACACATTATTTATATAATTAAACAATTAAAAAAAGCTTATAATTTGGAAAATAAACTTTTATTATTAATATAAATATACAAAGGACAAAATTAGGGGTGTTACAACTTTTAAAAAATTACAAAAAGAATGTCAAGAATTTTAAAGGTAATTTTCAAAAATAATTTCTTTGAAGTGTTAAATAATAAATATTACTAACATTTTTTGGGGATATCTACTTTTTTTCTTTGCGAGATCTTTCGTACTCTCCTCTTTGCAGTTGAGAAAATATTTTCTTAAAAGAATTTTCCTTTTTAAAATATCAAGTAAAAGTATAAAAAATTTTGAACTCCAATTTTCATAAACTATTTGACAAATGCTTCATGCAATAAAAATTTTAAATTGCATTTTTGGGAAATCAATTTTTACTACATTTTTGTGAGATCTTTTGTAATTCCCTCTTTGCGGTTAATAAAACAACATTTACATAAAAATAATATATTAAATTATGAAAATGATTTTACTAATTACCTCTTGAAGAATACGTATTTTTGGCGAGTCAACTTTTCATTATTATGAGATTTGTTGTGTTCCCTCCTCACGTAAAAAAATTTCAAAAAATTAATTATTTAGAGAACTACGTAGCCTTGATTCTTCATTTCGCGAGGATACGTAGGATCGGAGATAACCTCGTCAGGCACAAAAATTAAAAAAAAAACATATTTTTAGGCTAATCAAATAATCAGGTCGATTAATTGAAGCCAATCAAAAGGGTTATCATTTTCGAACGGGCAAATGGGCTTTTAATATTTTCCCCTGTTTGTAACTGACTACCGAACCAAAAAGATTTGGAAGAGAGACCAAGGTTCATCATAAATGCACATTAAAAGGTTTTTACTCATTTTGTCCGCAAATACAATATGTGATGGCAACTCCTCAATCAATTAATTCGCGGGTTTAGATCCCAGGCACCCCCGAACGTCCCGATCGCGACACATGTGTTGGATTGTTGTTCCTCTAGCCCTAGGCACCTTCACCATCAACAATTGAGCTTGTCGTTGAGTAATTTGAGCTCTTGATTTTATGTTTTTAGTTATGGTCATGTATAATAAAGGTGGTTTATTCATCAGTTGAGTCAGGATATTTGGGGTGACGTGTATGTCATGTGTTAACCAGAGTTGAGAGTCGTTATTGATCATAGGTTCATAGGTTCTCCATGTCTTCTTGATCATAGGTTCTTCATGAGACTCATGCACTTGTCATTATTGTTGTTGTTTGGACAGCCACCACTTCATTTTTACTCAAAATTAGAGTGCGTGGAATAAAATGAGTACCCTTGAATCATTTGAGATAAACACCACACACACACACACACACACACACACACACACACACATATATATATATAAAGATCATAAAAAGAGTGGTACATCATCATCAGCATAAAGTCGGGTACATCAATAGTAGTACAAAATCCAAAGTTTAAGTCCATAAGAGTAGAATAAAGTACATCAAAAAAGACCTTAGCTCAAAGGCGTCTAAAAAATATGTACAATAGAAATACAAATAAAAAATAGACGCTTCGAAATAGGTCAACTGGTCCTCAGAAGCTCCATCCATAGTCCAATGCAGCTACATCCCTAGCCTAGGATCCCTACCATCTATACTTGTAGCGGACCTGACTCCAGTCCGACCTATTCGACCTTATGCCGACCAGTAAGCACAGCGTTTGTGAGCACCGATCACCATCTGGTCGGATTCACAGCACACCGAGCTAGGGACATTTGAGTAAATTACAGGCTTGCGGGATCATGGCCGAACACAAGGTCTTCACCCTCCGAGCCAGGGCCGAGCACAGGGTCTTCACCCTCCGGGCCATGGCCGAGCAAAGGGTCTTCACCCTTATCAGGACCAGATACGATCCCAATAGCCTAACACTATTATATTCCCGCACAGCTCGATAAACTACGGGATAACTATTGTGTTTATCTGTTACAGGTTCTAGAAAGGCTATCTAAACGGTACATTTTCTTGTCCTACACAAACACATCGAGCTAACCGGCCCATACAGGCCCACATGCACACAACAACTTCCCCTATAAGTATCACCATGCTATAGGGGCTAAGGGATGTTCTCTCAACCCTATTGTCAAGAACTACGTGTGGCTTGATTCCCTTTTCATTGGGGATATGTAGGACCGGGGTCACCCTCGCCAGCTACAACAACCCATCAAACACATCGTGGTGTTCCATCAACACTAGAACACTACATTTGTGCCATCTGTGGGGAACGAATAACATATCATCCCCACCTCCACCATGGTTAACACCAGAATTAACGCTGGGGGCCTCCGCGATCGCATTAGACGCAATCGTGGCAGACCCCGGAACTCTGATAACCCTGGACACAACCATATCGGTGATCTGCGTGATGACTTAAACCACGGTCGTATGACGAATTCTTAGCCACCACACTCACCCCCCGCTGCCGCATCTACGATCGCACCTACGACCGAAGGAGTGCTTCGGCAGTGGCGTTCTTCATTTTCTCCACAGCTACATTTGGGATGGGTTCGGCGTGCGGTGGTGAGACAGGACAGAAAAGGCAGCACAACGGGGTCGTCATCACCAAAAAAATCGTGGGACGAACCACATCGTCCGAACCGCGCCACGGTGATCGTTGTTTTCCTCGAGCTCTCAAAATAGCTTCACGGAGATCCACGATTCTAACATGCTGCCCGAATCTATCGCTGTAACACCCCTAATTTTCGTCTCTCAAATAATAAAGAAAATAAATTATAACAATGATTCTATAATTGTTTTCTTGGTAGTTATAAAGTTTTAAGTTTCTATACATTATGCGTTTAGAAATATAAAAGTATAAAATATATTTTTGTAAAGGGTATTTTGTACCAAAAATGGGAATTTTGTAATTTAGTCCTTATGAGGGACTTACTGTCAATATTGGAAAAAGGTCTTGGGAAAGGAGTTATTAAATTATTAATTTTTAAAGGTTATCAGTATGTAACCGGTTAGGAAGGTTTTGTAACCGGTTACACGATGAACTCAGGAAAAACCTGGTTAGTGGATTTTGATGAGTAATCAGCTGATTTCACCACGAAATGCCACGAAAACCATTCGAATTTCAGTGGGGAATACGTGTCGCCTTGCATGTTCATCAAATTTCCCTATAAATACTGGAATTGAAGGCCAAATTGAGGGTTTTCTGGTGGAGTGTTGCTGCTGAAAGCGAATTAGGGTTCCTGTGTTGATCTGCTAAATTCTTTCTGATCTTTGAGAATTAAACCGAGTGAGATACACCATCTTAAAGCTGAGTCTTCCAGCTTTGGATTGAGATATAGAGTGTGAATTGAGAGTGAGTATTGAAGAAGTTTTGAGCCTTGAAAGTTGAGGATCAAGTTTGCCAAGAAACAGAACTGAGTTCTTGAGGCTCTCTTTAGGGCTTAATTTTGGTGAGTACATGCACTTTACAAGTCTCAAATCTGTTTCTAAAGTTGTTGCATGTTTCATAGGGTAGAGTCTAATCATTTTCCCCAATTTGTTTGTCCCTTTGATATGTCAAAAATGTTGATTTTGGGGACCCTGTTGAAACTGTTATGCATGAAGGCAGAGCTTCAGGGATCTGTGTCCTTCCTTAAGGAATCAGTGCTGATACTCAACAAGTGCAGCTAGAGGTAAGGAATCAGTGCTTATGTGGAACCATAGGTTGAGTCACCATGAGACTCATAAAGGGCATAGATTATAGCAATCAAAGGCTTGGAGGCCAATTTACAGCTCAATCTTGTCTTGAGCAGCTTTAATAATTTGCATGCAGGTGATATTGAGGAATTATCATGATCTAAATGTATTATTATGAGTTGTGTTATATCAAGATGTGTTATATGGATTTATATGTAAATTGATGTTCTAAATGATATGCATGCAAGTTGAATGTGTTCTTGTGGTTGAGCAGGTCTAAATTAAGGTATGTAAACTCTAATGATTGTTGAAATTGGTCAGGTTTGAGTATTAAAAGGAATGGTATGCAAAACCTTATTTTTCAGTGTACATACTGTATAATCTAACCAGTTATTCGATAATTGTAACCGGTTAGATACTGTGTAATTTTAAAGAAAATGAGTTTCTGAAGTTGGTCTTGCTTTCTTACCATTCTTACTCAAGCCTATACTCTAATTTCACTTGGAATCAATCTGGAAGCATGTGAATAAATACTATTTGTTTCAAATTGTGATTGAGGAGTTAATACCTTAATATTTTGGAGACAATTTCAAGAGGAAATTATGCTCCGTTGGAAATAAATTGTGATTTAGACTTTTGAATGATGAAAACAGTGGGTTTGAGGTATAAAACAATTTTGAAATTTTGTTTATGGATTGGGTAGAGAATTCAAGAAAAAGGGTTTTCTGAATTCCAATGGTAAACCAGTTCAGGTCTGTAATTCTAACCGATTAGTCTGAGACTGTAACCGGTTAGTACCTGAAACTGAAAAATAAAAGTTAAGTCTTTTAATTAAAGAGTTGCTACCATTGGTTAAGTTTACTCAATTTGAGTTGATTGGCATGTTTTAAGCTAATGCAAGGATGAATTTTCATGCCAAAGATTTATACCTCAACTCAATCATTCAAAGGAGAGTTTAAGACAATTCTAAATCACAATGATTAATTCAAAGATAAAAACCAACCTTAATAATTGTGCATTCATTCATAGAGAATGGGAATAGGTTGGCAAGAAATGATTCTCATATTCTGGGAATATGAGGAGGGTACTCCGGGAGTACCGAATTTGTAACCTACTTGATGACACATTCTGGGAATGTGGCCGGTGTCTGGGACCTGGTTTTTATGCATTCTGGGAATGTAGGCGTTTTGGGAACATGATGCACACTCTGGGAGTGATGCTTATTTTTCCAAGTATGGTTGCCATACGTTCTGGGAACGTATGGTGGTGTTCTGGGAACACTGGGATATCTATTGCCAGATATCAAAAGAAGATGGAGGCCTCAGTTGTGGATGGAAATCATGCATCATGCCACCTGCATTACAAGAATTGGAATATTGAAAATGGGTGTTATCATATGTACTTGCATACTTGCTTGATAATTGAATAGTTGTGATTGAAGATGCAAGGCAAGGCATTAGCATTCAATTGAGTGTTTTGATGAAGACAACATGATGTGGAATTACCTACAACAACAAGTTACAAAGGACAATTCTATTATTCATTCTTTTATATGTATTATAATTGTTTTTATTATTTTATATGAGAGTGGGTGGTAGAATTAGGATAGAAATCTCAATTGGAACTAAAGAATTAATTATGTTTAGAATTGAGATTGCATTGATAGAGAAAAATGGCTCAAGATTTTTCCTAAATAAATTAGTGAAAAATGAAAATTAATAGAAAAGGTTTTTAGCAGTGTTTAATTGATTAAGTAAACAGGTTAATCGAGTAGTACTCGATTAAGGGCTTCGTTTAATCGATTAAGTAGTGATATAACTGAACTTTAAAAGGCTTTCATTTTCTACATTTCAGAGGTTACGAACCTTGATTTTCATACATCATTTTTCACACATTCTTTCAACATTCTTGAGCAAATATTCTCTCTTACATCATCTCTATCAATGTTCATGTGAATCTCAATTTGAAAATACAATTCATTCTTTTCATTCCATATTGAAGATTCATAGTTTGTGAACATTCTTTTGTGGTTGGATCAATTTGTAACAACAAGGTTACACACCTCAAGATTCAACAAGACAAGTTTTCTATTGAAGAAAATTGAAGAAGGGTTGGAGCATTACTCTTAGCAATTGGATTGGAATTGCTCGAAGCTCAAAGGATTGAACACGAAGGATTCAATCAACGAAGGAACAAAGAGGATCGACTCACAAGAAATGGGGTAGAATTGTATGAAGTGGTACCTCATACAATAAAGGGTTAGGATCGTGAGAGGAGAGGATCTTAACTATTCTTGTAAACTGATTCTTTTGTTCATAGTGTAGCAAATCACCCAAGCCAGAAGGGGTGGACTGGATGTAGCTCATCGTTTATGAGTGAACCAGGCTAAAATCACTGTGTTCTTCGTTTTGAGCTTTTTCGTATTTTCGTTTCTAAAATCAATCAAGAAATTAAAAGCAATTTAGGATTAGAATTGGGTTTTTCAATTATCTAATCTTTACATATGTGTTAATTGATTGGTAATTGATTCTCTGCGTTTTAATTCTTGATTCATTGAATTTGGGTGAAGGATTGTTTAGAATTGAATTCTGAATTTTCTGTGTTCTACAGAGTTTAATCGAGTAGTACTCGATTAAGTAAAAACAATCATTCAGGTGTACTCGATTAAGTTGCAGGATAATCGAGTAAGTTAGTGCTATTGGACAAATTTGAACTGTTTTTGATTACTTTGCAAAAATCGGATATCGTAGCTTATTTTGCCCGCTTGTTGGTTTCCAACAAGTGGTATCAGAGCTCGGTCGAATAAACCGAGTTTAAAAACTTTTTCGAAAAGATCCATTGGAAACCATGGGTTCTCTAAATCCTTTTGGAGGAGAAGGTGCTGCAATAAACCGTCCCCCACTATTTAGCGGTGAGGGATATGCTTACTGGAAAGTAAGAATGAAAATTTTTATCCAAGCTATCGATAACGAGATTTGGAAAGCTATCGAAAAGGGTCCACACATTCCCTCCACCATAGTTGAAGGTGCTGCACAATTAACCCCTGAGGATAAGTGGATGGATGATGATAAGAAAAAGATCCAATTAGATTACAAGGCTAAGAATATCATTACGTCTGCTTTGTCATATGATGAGTTCTTTAGGATATCCCAATGCTCTAGTGCAAAGGAAATGTGGGACACTTTACAAGTGACTCACGAGGGAACTAGTGAAGTTAGGAGAGCTAGATTAAATGTCTTGATGCATGAATATGAGTGATTTCAAATGTTGCCTAATGAAAGTATTATTGATTTGCAAAAGAGATTTACTCATATTATTAACCGCTTGCTTGCTCTTGGTAAGGCTTTCTTACCGGGAGAACTCACTAACAAAGTTTTGAGGTGTTTGGATAGAAATTGGCAACCCAAGGTCACGGCGATTATTGAATCAAAGAACTTGGATACTAGGGATCTCGCTACTTTGTTTGGTAAGTTGCAAGAGCATGAGATGGAGCTCGGTCGCCTAACTTCAAATGAGGAATCCGATAGGAAGAAAAAGGGTATTGCATTGAAAGCATCATCAAGAAGTGTTGATACTCTAAATGATTCTTCCTTGGATGATGACACGGATTCCGACTTAGATGACGAGTCACTTGTATTCGTTGTGAAGAAATTCAGAAAATTCTTCAAGAAGAAAGGAAACACAAGGAGATTCAATTCAAAGGAAAGCAAGGAAACTCCACAAAGGTCAAAAACCCCTAGAGACAAGACAATATGTCATACATGTGGGAAAGCGGGTCACATCAAATATCATTGTCCTCAAAAGCCTAAAAAGTCCGATAGTGATAAGAAGAGGTCCAACAATCACAAGGCTAAGAAGGCCTACATTGTTTGGGACGAACCCGAAGATGATACTAATTCTAGCACTTCGGAAGATGAAGAATCGGCTAACTTGTGTTTAATGGCTAATGATGACATTGAAGCTTCCACTAGTGACACGTCTCTTGAGCTTTCAAGCTCAAAGGAGGTACATTCTAAAACCAACTCTGATATGGATTCCGATAGTGAATCTTGCTCTTCCCCTTCATATGATGCACTTTATAATGCCTATGTTGATATGCATGCCGAACTTAAAAAATTAGCTAAAATCAACATAGAGGCTAAGAAAGCCATTTTGAAGTACAATGAAAAGATTAAAGAAATGCAAACACATATTGATGAACTTGTACTTCAAAATGAGACTTTAGAACTCATTTACTCTAATGCATCATGTGTTCATTGTGTTTCTAATGCTGTGATTTCCGATTGTGAAAGGTGCAAGACTTATGAAAATGAATTACATGATTTGAAAGAAAAACTTGCTACCTTTACAAAAGGAAAAAGAGATTTGAATGATTTGCTCTCTAGACAAAGAGACAATACAAATAGAACTGGTTTGGGATATACTAAACCAAAGAAGAAATCCTATAGACAAGTTGGAAGTTTTTCAAAGGTTAATTTTTCTAGAAAACCTACTTGTTTCTATTGTGGTATCTTTGGTCATACTTCAAACATTTGCAAAATCAAAAAGTTTGGTATACCCAATAAGGAATTTATTTGGATTGTTAAGGGAGAGAAACCGGATATTAACCCCCAAGGACCCAAAATTGTTTGGGTACCTAAGTCTTCCATATAATTTGTTTTTGTAGGTGTGCCTTCGAACGAGAGATGATCGTTGGTATTTGGACAGCGGTTGTTCAAGGCACATGACGGGAGACAAGAGACATTTCATTGAATTTTCACCAAGAGATAAAGGTCACGTCACATATGGTGATAACAATCGTGGAAAAATACTTGGTATAGGTAAAATCGGAAACTCATCCAATGTTATAATTGACAATGTTTTGTATGTTGAAGGTTTAGAACATAATTTACTTAGCATTAGTCAATTGTGTGATATTGGAAATAGTGTTAGTTTTACCTCTAACCATTGCATTATTAGAAGTGATAGTGATCAATCCATTAAGTTTGTTGGGAATCGGGTGAATAACACTTACTTGATTGACTTGAATGATATTACATCTTTGTTTTCAAAATTTTTTCTAAATAAAGAGAATGATGTTTGGCTATGGCATAGAAGAGTAGCTCATATCCACTTGGGTCAATTAAATAAAATTTTATCCAAGGACTTGGTAATTGGCCTTCCAAAGCTCAATTTTAAAATAGATGGAGTTTGTGCCCCTTGCAAGAAATGCAAACAAACTAAAACAACTTTTCCATCAAAGAAAGTGATTTCTTCTTCAAGGGTGCTAGAACTCATACATATGGATTTATTTGGTCCTTCACAAACAATGAGCTTTGGCGGTAATTACTATGGACTTGTAATTGTGGACGACTACTCACGTTTTACATGGACTTTGTTTTTGCCAACAAAAGATCAAACTTTTACACGTTTTAAAACTTTTGCCAAACAAGTTCAAAACAAAGTCAATCATAGTATAGTTGCTATTCGTACCGATCACGGTGGAGAATTTGAAAATCATGCATTTGATAAATTTTGTGATAAGTTTGGTGTAGAACATCAATTTTCTGCTCCTAGAACTCCTCAACAAAACGGAGTTGTTGAGCGGAAGAATAGAGTGTTAGAAGAATTAGCAAGGACTATGTTGAGTGATAGTAAAGTTCCTAAATACTTTTGGACCGATGCGGTGAACACCGCTTGCCATGTGTTGAATAGAGTTATGATTAGGCCCTCTCTTAAGAAAACCCCCTATGAGCTTTTCAAAGGCCGAAAACCTAATATATCTTATTTTCCTATTTTTGGATGTAAATGTTTTATTTTGAATAATGGAAAACATGTTTTGGGAAAATTCGATCCAAAAGCGGATGATGGGATATTTCTAGGTTATTCGAGTCATAGTAAAGCATTTAGAGTGTTTAATAAACGAACTTTAACTATCGAGGAATCAATAAATGTTGTATTTGATGAATCTCCGGAAGGAGAGAAGGGTACTCTTGATATTTCAGGTATTGACATTTATGAAGAAGTGCCACGTGATGAAAATGAGAAAGAAAAGGAGATGGACATGAACAAGCACATGAGGGACTTCCACCGGCATGGAAAACTAACCGAAACCATCCTTTGACGAATGTGATAGGTGATGTAGCTAAGGGCGTGGTAACCCGAAGCTCACTTCGTAATATTTGTCACTTTGTAGCTTTTGTGTCTCAAATAGAACCCAAAAATATAAATGAGGCCATACAAGACGAACATTGGGTCATGGCCATGCAAGAAGAGCTTAATCAATTTGAAAGAAATAGGGTTTGGGAACTTGTCCCTAGACCCGACGATAGGCCCATAATAGGAACTAGGTGGGTTTATCGCAATAAGTTAGATGAGATGGGTTTTATTGTGAGAAATAAAGCTAGGTTAGTTGCTCAAGGTTATAGTCAAGAAGAGGGAATCGATTATGACGAGACTTATGCCCCTGTAGCTCGTTTAGAAGCTATTCGACTTTTATTAGCATATGCATCTATTATGAATTTCAAGTTATACCAAATGGATGTTAAGAGTGCTTTTCTTAACGGCTTTATTCAAGAGGAGGTGTATGTATCTCAACCGTCGGGTTTTGAAAATCATGAATTTCCTAACTATGTTTTCAAATTAAAGAAGGCTCTTTATGGTCTTAAGCAAGCTCCTAGAGCTTGGTATGACCGATTGAGTACATTTTTATTAAATAAAGGATTTAAAAGAGGCGCGGTTGATAATACCCTTTTCATTGAAAAATCCGGAAATGACATCCTATTGGTTCAGATTTATGTAGATGATATAATATTTGGTGCTACTAACGATAAGCTTTGCAAGAAGTTTTCAGATTTGATGCAGAGCGAATTCGAGATGTCGATGATGGGCGAGTTGACATTCTTTCTTGGCCTTCAAATTAAGCAAATGGATGCCGGAATCTATATCCATCAAACAAAGTATTGCAAGGAGCTTTTGAAGCGTTTCGGGATGGATTTATGTAAGCACGCGTCAACACCGATGAGCAACACTTGTCATATGGACAAGGACGAAAGCGGCAAACCAATAGAGGTAACCAAGTATAGAGGAATGATTGGTAGTCTTTTATACTTGACTGCGTCGCGTCCTGACATTATGTTTAGCGTTTGTATGTGTGCACGTTATCAATATAATCCTAAAGAATCGCATCTAACTTCGGTTAAACGAATCATGAAGTATTTAAAAGGAACAATGAATACCGGCTTGTGGTATCCACGAGATGCTTTTTTAAATCTAGTAGGGTATTCGGACTCCGATTTCGCCGGTTGCAAAGTTGATAGAAAAAGTACAAGTGGTACTTGTCACTTGATAGGTAACTCACTTGTCTTTTGGTTTTCGAAAAAGCAAAATTGCGTTGCTTTGTCGACCGCGGAAGCCGAATACATAGCGGCGGGTAGTTGTTGTGCCCAAGTTTTATGGATGAAACAACAATTGCTTGATTTTGGTGTTTGTTTATCAAAAATACCTATTCGTTGTGATAACACCTCCGCTATTAACCTAACTAAAAATCCGGTACTTCATTCTCGAACAAAACACATAGAAATAAGGAATCATTTTATTAGAGATCATATTCAAAAAGGTGATTGTGTGATTGAGTTTGTTTCAACTTCAAATCAACTAGCCGATATTTTTTACAAAACCTCTTCCTAGAGATACCTTTTATCATATTAGAAGGGAGCTAGGAATTTTGGATGAATCAACCATTGGTTAGTTGTGTTTGACATTTTTTTTTCAAACCAATCTCATAGTCCATGCCTATCTCTAAGTGATTTGTTTAGAGTTGTTTTGGTTTTGAAAATTAAAATTCATGATTCTATTAACTTTGGTTATGTGTGTTTTCTTTTGTGATTTTGTTGGTATATGCTTTGGTGTTGTGCTTGGTTGCTTATTTGCTTAATTGACAATGTGTTAAATGTGTTTGTGTCTTACTTAAAATGTGCATATAGTTTGTGCATTTGATTTCCATGAGTTGTGCATTAAAAATTGCTTTAAAAACTGCATTTTATCAGACTTTAATCGATTAAGTTGTGCCTTAATCGAGTATAAAAAATTAATCTTTCTGGAATACTCGATTAAGTTGCAGGTTAATCGATTAAGTGTCATTTTGTTTACACATGTCTTACTCAATTAAGTGGCAGTTTACTCGAGTAATACTCGATTAAGCGATTACTTAATCGAGTAGATCATGTCTGCACAGAAACATAAAAATCAATTTTTTCAGCATTCGTTCTTCACTTTCTCTCTCAAAAACACGAAGTTCTCTTCGTTTTCAACACGGTTTCATCATCATTCATCACTTTCTACTTGATTTCTTTCAAATTCCTTCCATATTCTTCATCATATCTTCATTATACATCACTTTCATCATCAATTTCACATTATTTCTCTCAATTTCCAAAACCCCCAATTCCTCAAAACCCTAAGAGCACTATGGCCCCTCCATCAACTTCCACTGACCGTCGCAAGAAGCAGCGTGTGAATTTGGACTTGGACTCTCAATACTACTCCACGGAAATGCGCAAGCAGCGAGAAGCCAGGTTCTTGAGAAGGGAATTTGGTCACATTCGGTTCATGAATGTGAACTGGCTCTTGAATCAAAGGTTTGCATGCTCTTCTCTTTTTTTTGAGCAAGGATTGTAGAAATTTCTAGGTTTTCATTGTGACATTTATCCTAGATTAGTTCGTAAATTTTATGCAAATCTTAAGTTTGAGGATGACAAGTACAAGTCGGTAGTTAAGGGTAAATTGTTGAGGATTACTTCAAAGGACTTGAATGAATTGTTTGGTTTAAGTTTGGAAGGGACATTCTTCAATGATCCTAATAGTGAGATTTTAAATGACTGTGATGTTGCATCTGTTTTTGCCTCTACTATAAGAGAAGGTTTTTCTTGGACAAAAGGGACTAAGCATGTTGGACATATGACTCCGGACAGCAGGCTGTTACTCTATGTTATTTCATATATTTTGATGCCTAAATCAAGTCAAAATTATGCTCAAGCATCTAATGATGAGGTGCGCTTGTTTTATGCGTTGAGGGAGCATATTCCTATCAACTGGTCTAAGGTTGTACTTGATCGGATGCTAATTGCTACTGGGTCTATTGGTTCTGCTACTTTGCCTTATCCTATGCTAGTTACAAAGCTTTTGATACATTATGGTGTGGCGATAGCCGATGACGAAGAAGCCCAATCAATCACTGAACAAAATTGCATCAATTCTGCGTTGTTACATGGTTTAGGGATGGATGAGTATCCCACTGCTAAGAATTGGATGTGGAAAAGTGACATTGAGCGGTTGAAGAAGCAAAACAAGCTTGAAGAGGAAATGGCAAGGCAAATGGGTGCTGGGCCATCTAATCCGCCACCGGAGCCAACTTTCAATGTTGAAGATTTTATGAATGTTGGTGATCAAGAGCAACCTCCGCCTTATGCTGGTTTTGATTTTCAGGCGCTTCGTGATAGCCTTTCAGCAGAAATTGGTGGTCACTTTGCGCAAGTGGAGCAAAGGCAATATGCAATTGAGGAGCGTCAAAGTGAGATGATTCGAAGTGGCTTTGAGACTCTTGCGACTCGTCAGCAGGCGATGGAGGATAGGTTTTTCGGTGCTCTTGGGCGGATGTTTTCACAGCCACCACCACCACCTCAGTGATCACATGCATTTCATTCTATGTTTTGCTGCATTTTGAGTTGATGTTATCTTGGTGTTATGTCTAGTTTTATCTTGTTTTTCCATTTATGGTGTTTATGTCTCTGGATATTGGGTTATGTTTCATGTTTTCTGGTTTGGTTTATGGTTCGTTTTAAAGTCCGACATGTGGACTTGGTGTTATGTTTCCGACTATGTGGTTTTATGGTTTATGTTTGGGTTATGAACTTATGTGTATGGATGCTATGGCACGTTGTGGTTTTATGATATTATGGTTTGATTATGTGCTTGTGCGTTTATTATTGCCCTTACATGTTTTTCATAGTTTGGAATGTGGATTTATTTTCTCACCTTTGGCAAGATGTATTGTTATATTTTTTGATTAATGCCAAAAGGGGGAGAAAGGTTGGATTGTTGTTTTTGTAGGTTAATCACTTTTCCTAAGTGTTCATACATTTAGGGGGAGTATGGAGATATTGGATCGTGTTTGTCATTCATCAAAAAGGGGGAGATTGAAGATGCAAGGCAAGGCATTAGCATTCAATTGAGTGTTTTAATGAAGACAACATGATGTGGAATTACCTACAACAACAAGTTACAAAGGACAATTCTATTATTCATTCTTGTATATGTATTATAATTGTTTTTATTATTTTATATGAGAGTGGGTGGTAGAATTAGGATAAAAATCTCAATTGGAATTAAAGAATTAATTTTGTTTAGAATTGAGATTGCATTGATAGAGAAAAATGGCTCAAGATTTTTCCTAAATAAATTGGTGAAAAATGAAAACTAATAGAAAAGGTTTTTAGCAGTGTTTAATTGATTAACTAAACAGGTTAATCGAGTAGTACTCGATTAAGGGCTTCGTTTAATCGATTAAGTACTGATATAACTGAACTTTAAAAGGCTTTCATTTTCTACATTTCAGAGGTTACGAACCTTGATTTTCATACATCATTTTTCACACATTCTTTCAACATTCTTGAGCAAATATTCTCTCTTACACCATCTCTATCAATGTTCATGTGAATCTCAATTTGAAAATACAATTCATTCTTTTCATTCCATATTGAAGATTCATAGTTTGTGAACATTCTTTTGTGGTTGGATCAATTTGTAACAACAAGGTTACACACCTCAAGATTCAACAAGACAAGTTTTCTATTGAAGAAAATTGAAGAAGGGTTGGAGCATTACTCTTAGCAATTGGATTGGAATTGCTCGAAGCTCAAAGGATTGAACACGAAGGATTCAATCAACGAAGGAACAAAGAGGATCGACTCACAAGAAATGGGGTAGAATTGTATGAAGTGGTACCTCATACAATAAAGGGTTAGGATCGTGAGAGGAGAGGATCTTAACTATTCTTGTAAACTGATTCTTTTGTTCATAGTGTAGCAAATCACCCAAGCCAGAAGGGGTGGACTGGATGTAGCTCATCGTTTATGAGTGAACCAGGCTAAAATCACTGTGTTCTTCGTTTTGAGCTTTTTCGTATTTTCGTTTCTAAAATCAATCAAGAAATTAAAAGCAATTTAGGATTAGAATTGGGTTTTTCAATTATCTAATCTTTACATATGTGTTAATTGATTGGTAATTGATTCTCTGCGTTTTAATTCTTGATTCATTGAATTTCGGTGAAGGATTGTTTAGAATTGAATTCTGAATTTTCTGTGTTCTACAGAGTTTAATCGAGTAGTACTCGATTAAGTAAAAACAATCATTCAGGTGTACTCGATTAAGTTGCAGGATATTCGAGTAAGTTAGTGCTATTGGACAAATTCGAACTGTTTTTGATTACTTTGCAAAAATTGGATATCGTAGCTTAACTCTTCTATTCACCCCCCCTCTAGAAGGTTATTTTGCCCGCTTGTTGGTTTCCAACAGTGATTGTCGAAACCTTTTCTTATGTCTGTCTCATTTGATTATGCGAATGTATATGCTTACTCCTGTGCCCTTATTAGGTTATGAATCAACATCCTAATATCACAACATACTAGTAAGGGTAGGAGACCCTTAAGTGTGCTCAGGGAACAGAAAAGGGAAATTTTCATCTTAATGCACAGCTATCGGGAATCCATCGGAACGGACGGAGGGACAAAGAACCTGGATCAACTCTGAAATATTTCTCTGATAATAAAGTTTATATTATATTTTTGAAAAGAAGCGATCATAGAGGAAATGTCAAGTTTCTTTATACTAATATCTTGTTGATATTAACAGAACTACTGATTGTAACTCTTTCAGAAATAAATATGATACCATGAGCTGATATAACGTTCTCCGGGCATATCGACATCCATGCCAAAAGGATGATTCGACATATCAACATTCAGAAATAATCTAACCATGAAAGACAAACGGGTACAAGTTTGGTCAAAGCCATCGAACACGACAGCCCAAGCACATTAGCCGAGCTTGACCCGAGAACACGCATGAGTCTCCTATGCTTCTCAAGCATTTCCTCTGATATGAGCATCATCGCGACCCTACCTCTAGTAGAATGGTCCGCGGTGTCACCCCTCAGTGCTCTAATGAAATCCTATCGGCTCCGATCAAAAACACTGAAGACAAGTCACTCACAACTTGCAAGCATTCAACCCCGTCACAATGCTCTCCTACACGGGTCTAAATCCTCAAGCCTATCAGACAGGTTCGGATGAATCCGACCTAATCGGTAGAGCATTCTCGAAGGGTAAATGTGATTTAGTACAGTTGATCAAACGACACTGACGAAAGAATCAATACATTCTTTCTCTTTGAATCAGTACATTCCTCCTCTTCACGCCTGATCGACTTCATTCTTTGCCTTCTCGGCAGCCCCAACATGAACCCCTGTTATTTACGTACTTCTTCCTTACGCTCAAGTTGAAACAGTGATGCTACCTCGATATATACCTCAACTGAGGTCGCCGTACCGAGGAATATACATCGCAGGATCGAGGAATATACCTCAACTGAGGTCGCCGTACCGACAACATGATGTTCCGATATGAAATGATGCATATAATACCGATTAAGAAGGTCGAAAATTCGGGTTCAACCTTTTACAGGTTGGAAGCACATTTTTTAACCTGACCTTTTACAGGTCAGGAAATCTTGTTTCACCCAACTTTCTAGAGATCGAAAACATCAGAAACATCTTGCTGCACCCGACCTTTTACAGGTTGGAAGCACCTTTTTTAAACCCGACCTTCTAAAGGTCGGAAACATTTTGTTTCACCCGACCTTCTATAGATCAGAAACATCCCAGGCCCTAAAGGACGAACTCATGACGAGCGTAAGTTCTACATAACAGGAAGCTCACTTGACAAACGCACAGGTGCGTCTGGGCGCGCCGGTTTGCCCCGAAACGCCGATTTTCGCATTTTTAACCTGATTTAATGAATTTTAATCATTCCTAACATTAAATTAAACACATATAACATTGAATTTCATTTAAAACCCATATTTTCCTATTGTCGGACACACGATCACTAAAACCTAGAAAAGTAAACGTTCCAGTAACGAAACTTCGAACTTAACCCATTACATACTCATTTTGCTCATGCTCTTTACGTTGGCCTTTTTTTTTAACTCCTTAATCTAACGCCATTGACACTCGAGGCTTAATCAAGTGGTTGAATAACATTTAACTCCTGAAAATTCTAATTTGCCTCTTAGTCCTTATTTTACTCGATTTTAATGGATTCTTCGTACCTAATGTTTTCTAGCCTCTCACTTACTCAATTCTTATTCAATGTTCTTTAACCAACCACCTGCTTCACTAGCCGAACTCCCTCCTAACTTAATTACTCTTTTCCTTACGCAACTTGGATCGACTTGCTACTCCTTACTCGATCATTATCAACCTTCAAGATGTAATTTAGTGGTCGGATACCATGCTAAGTCTCTGAAATCTAACTTGCCTTTGTAATTTCGCAATACCCGCTTATAATGCAATTCTTTGCACCTCACGTTTACTAACTTCTTAATTACCAGATCTATGCTTAACGTCTTCTAATTAAACACTAGACCAAGTGCACGACTCATAACACACTCTAATTCTTGTTACTCATACATTCTAAACACACCTTAAAATTCTTGATCTACTAGAGACACTACATACACTATTTAATTCTATGTAAGGTCCATTCACGCCTCTATTCCCTATATCCTAAATTCATACATAAATATCATTATTTGGTTAAGAAAATTCGGCCGTTACACTAAACAATCAAACTTAAAATCAATTGATTTTCAAAGCTATTTCAAAGCCTGAACGTTTTCCAAGCTTAGTTTGAAATTCAAACGACAACAACACTTTAACAAATCAATCCACACAAGTCATACACTCTTCAAATATCAATTTACATTTAACAAAACAAAGCCCTAACCTATTGAAGCATACCTTGGCCGAATTGTTCAAAAAATAAAACAATATACATGAATCTTCTCAACAAACCTTAAAGTATCAATCAACACATTAACAATTAAATTCAAGCATATAATCAATTTAACCAACACTAAATCAATCATACAACTCACAATCCTTTCCAAATAATTCATTTTCATATTTACCTACTTTAACTTGGTGAAACCGAATTGACTAACAAAACAAACCAAAGATTACAAGTTCAAACACTTGAAATCAACTTAACCAATTCAAGACATCAACAAGCAATTTCATTTTCATTAAACAAAGGTTCCTAAGTACATTCATACTATATGCCCGAATTGCACACAAACATACAAATCAAACCATAACCTTGTCAAACAATTTCATTTATTCATTTCCTTCATGAAAATCAAGAACGCACTTAAGGAAATAATAAAGCTTAACAAATCATCAACATGCATTCAAAGATAAGTTCATTTACCTATTTTCTTGCTAAAAACTGAATTGATACATACATGCAAGGACCAAGACATAAACTTTTTACCAAACAAAATCATTTATTCGTTTCTCATTGGTTTGGCCGAATAGACATTTTTACACACATCAAAGCATACATTTTTGTTTTTTTTATCAAACAAGCACATGCACACACCTAAGCATTTCACATACTTACACAAAAAAGTCAAGCATCAAAATTTCATTAAACTCACATGCATGCATAGCCACCAAAACCGTATAACCTTAAACCATACAAGCCAACACAAAAATTTCATTTTTATGCATTCTTATATTAGAACCCAAAAATACATCAATCATACATCAAAGACCATGAACTAATCACATGCACGATGAAACAAAATCATTCTCCTCATATTCTTGCTTAGGCTGTGACATGCAACAACAAAATAAAGGAATTTTTTGCAAATCAAATATACAAAGCTCATAAACAATATCAACACTTTCATATTCAAGTATTCAAATTAAAAGTCAATGAACAAAATTATTTTAAGTTCAAAGGGACCAAAACCGTATGGTCCTAAATCACACCCATCAAACCAAAATTTCATTTTATCATGCAATCACTCTTAGAAATCAAAAATACATCAAATAAATATCAAGGATCATGAAACAATTACATGCAAACAAAAACAAAAACCATATCCCCCAAATCAAACACTAACCGTAACATGCAACATAGAATCAAAGAAATTTTGCAAATCAACTTCAAATAGTCCTAGAACATCACATTTCAACTTGTTTTTCAACATAAAAATACAAATCAAAGTTTAAAAATTATTTTAAGAAAATGGGGGTTAAAACCGTGAGCTCCTTTATACTTGATGCATGTTTATTTTTTTTATTTCAATCTTAAATACAATTAGGAATATGCTTAGAAAAGCAAAAGAAATAGAAAAATCCAACATGCATGAAGCTTTAATAAAAACCCAACAAAAACCCTAACTTGAACTTGGAGAAACTGAAATAAAAATGAAAAAGAAGACAAGAACTAGAAGCTTTGGATCATACCTATGGAGAAATCAAAGAAAATAAGCAAGAAATCAAGTTTTCCTCGTAGCTCCTCTTCTCCTTCTTCCTCGGCCTCCCTCTTCTCTCTACCCTCTTCTTCTTTTTTTTTGTTTCTAAGACTATGAAGATGCAAGAAGGGTAGTCTTAGTCTTGGGGTGGGTTTATATAGAAACTTGAGTTAGGGGGTCTATGGCATAAAAATGGGGTTCAAATCATCCAAGAGTCATAAGGACTTGGATGCAAAATTTAATTGAGGTTTATCACCTAAATATGGGGGTTAATTTAGCTAGGGTCAAGAAGGGTCCATTTGCAATTTTAATTAGTGTAGGCTTTAGGACAAAATAGATTAGGTTTTTATGGTAACCACCCTAGGCTTTTATGATGTCTAACTTAGTGGGGAACATAATCACTTAGGCAATAATACTTGTCTCCCTAGGGTTTTAAGGCACATTTGAATTTTGAATTTGGCTCTTAAACTTAAAATTTTTCATCCCTCCTTCATGCTTGGTCATACATACTTAAGAGAAGGGAAATAAAATTTTCCTTCTCTACTTAAAGGAAGTACAAAATAAAAATCTAATTTAAATAAAATAATAAAATTCCCACAGTTTTTAAATAAATAAAAATACAAAATTCACAATTTAATAAATCCATGAAAACTTAGCTCAATTACTTAATTAAATTAAATTATGGAATTAAAATTCTATTTAATAAATCCAATAAATAAATTTCTTTTTCATTCTAAATAATTGAGGAAATTATGAGTGTTACATTTCTCCTCAACTTGAAGATTTCTCGTCCTTGAGAAATAACGTACTTGTTTCAAACAGATGAGGGTACGAAGCCCTCATGCTACTTTTAAGCTCCCAAGTAGCATCCTCACCACTCACTTGACTCCATATTACCTTAACCAGAGGAATATCCTTTCCTCACAACCTCTTCACACTATGCCCATCGATTCTCAAAGGTAACGTTTCATATGTAAGATTATCCTTAAGTTGTATAGAATCCGACTCAATGACGTGGGATGAGTCACTAACATACTTTCTTAATTGAGACACATGAAAGACATTGTGCAAATTGGAAAACAAAGGGGGTAAAGCAATTTGGTAAGCTACAGGGCCGACTCTTTTCAAAATAGGGTAAGGACCTATGAAACGAGGTGTAAGCTTTTTGGTTTTGAGCAATCTACCAATCCCAGTCGTTGGCACTACTCTCATGAACACATGGTCTCACTACAAGAAAAACCCTTTATTGCAACGACAAAAGTCGTTGCAAAAAACCAAAAGTAATTGCAAAAAAAAAACCAAAAGTCGTTGCAAAAAACATTTTCTGTAACGATTTAGTCGTTGCTGGTAAAGGCGTTGCAAAAGGGTATAGCAACTACTTTCTTCGTTGTTATAAAGAACAGTTTTCAGCAACGACATGGATCGTTGCAATAGAAATGTCGTTGCAAAAGAAGGCTAGCAAAGCTGAATTGGTGATCCATTTTGCAACGATAATGTCGTTGCAAAACACCATTGATTTTTGAAATGACAAAATTGTCGTTGCAGTAGTCTTTATTGGCAACGATGTTGTTGTTGCAAAACACCTTTTATTTTTGAAACGACATAATTGTCGTTGCAATAGCCTTTATTTATATGTAAGAAATAATAATTTTTTAACATGATATAGCCATTTTATTATGAAATATCAAGATAATAATTAAATATAATTAATAAATTTTACATAATTAAATTGCTCATAAATAAAGAGCTTGAATGTCAACAATCTAATATAAAGAAAGTCTTTAGCATTCTATTGAGTCACAATGTTACATCAGCAAAAATATTAAAAATAATATAAAATAAAATAAAAATCTATTTAGTACCTAATATTCCAAAATAACAATTCAAAGCCCATGAACAAAATATCTCCTCATCTCCATATTCAACATGGCCAGTGTCACTTTTCTTTCAATAATGTAAAACTTGTAATTAACAAGCTAGCAACAACATAAGAACACCCAGGACCTAGTACAAAAATAGGCCAATCTCTTGTGTTGCTCCATATCCCACGGAAGAGCACCCAAGACCTAGTACAAAAAATCATGTTGTCACCTTAGCAATGAACATTATATTATACAGTAACATCAAATGATATCAGAAGTTTCTTTAACCTTTCTTATTAGATGCCATGCCACCTAACACTCTCCCCACTTAAGAACAATTAAAAGAAAGTAAAATGTACTAATAGTTCATGATAATAAATTAAAAAAACATTTCAATTTTCTCTTACATGGAAGAGAGATCGCCCAAACCATCCAGCAAATGTATTAGGATTTAGTAGCCTGTTCCAATACATAAAGTCAATTTAAGATTACCTATGAAGTGGTTACTCAATAAAAGCTAAATATTTTTCTCCACTCTCTAGAAAAGGCTATTCAGTTCAAATAAATTTGACTGTTTTGTTATAAAAAGTGGCAATCAAACTAAGATGTAAAAAAAATAAATTGTTTACTTGAAGTGAATTGAAAATTATGCAAAAATAAGATAACATGGTAGCATTTAAAAGAACAAGGCTAGTGGCGGCATAATGGCAAACCTCCAAGCTTGACAATAAAATAAAATTTGAGGATGCTGCATCACAGTTTCCTCACTAAGATCTTTGTCAAGCACACTGACAAGAACAGGAATACTAGTGTAGAAAACATTATAAGCCATCAAGCTAACAGAATTGAAGAGGCTGGTTCCAGAGACGCCTGAAATAAATGAAAAACTGAAAATACAATAATCAGTGCGTTAAAAGTTGAGAATAGATAGATATTGGAATGCACTTCTTGCAGTGAGACATTCAAAAATCATAATCTTCAATAATAATAATGAAAGGATAGGCCAAAAATGGGGAAGAAATGGGCTACCTCTGGGTGCTTTTCTGTACTTATCATATACAACTACTACCCTTTCTTACAGGGTCACCCATTTCCAAAATAACTGCTGCTATACAGTGGAAAGAAAAAAGGAAGGCCATTGAAGGTAGATACTTATGATTTGGATGAAACATATCAGTAGGGACTTATAGAATGAATAATGAGAAAGAATTCCATCATACAATCCTTGATGCCATGTTGTAAATCCCAGATTTTTGAACGAACAATTTGTATTTCGAACTTTTAATCAATGTAAAATTATATTATATTTTCTTTATTAAAATGGGATGTTACATTTAGAATTATTTAAGATTGTTGGTTTGGTGTAGAGGCTGTCCTAGATTTGTTTTATGATGAAAAGCTTGAATTTTAAAGGGTTTAAGCGTTTATTTTGTGTTAAAGTGTGTTTGAGAGCAAAAAGTGCTTTTGAGTTGTTTTCGGAAATTTTAAAAAGTAATTTTATGCAAAAGTACCTTGCTGTCCAGAATTCTTTGGACTTGTTTCTCAATTTTAAAAATGTGTTCAAGTGATTTAAAGTAAAGCTTTAAAGTGGTATTTGATTTAGGAAAAAGCCGGATTGAAAACGGTAAATTTTTCGGTGTTTTAGGAATGTTTTAGGGTGCTGTCCAAGGCGGACCAGCAGCCCCTATTTTGTTTTAAAAATTTTTGTATGGGTTATTTTCTATGTGTTTTAATGTATTTAAGTTTTGGTTTTGATCCGGGATGATTTGAGAAAAGGAAATTATGTTTTCAAAAGGATTTACCTTAATTTGAAGAGTTCAGAGTAAGAGACAAAGAATAAAATGTTACTTGGTATTGTATATTGATATATTATGTTTTCTCTGAGGAAATAAAGGTGTTGCTGTGTGTAACGACCTAATTTTTATTAACCTAATAATTATATTTATGGATATTTTATTTATAAGAAGGCGAGGTATGAAAATGATTTACAACTATTTTCTTAGTATATATATGTGTATAAAGTTATGTTGAGCTAGCACATATACATATTTATAAGTGTTTACAATTATTTTCCTAAGTGTATGCATGTATATATATATATGTCTGTACCTTTGTGATTATATTCTTAGGCTATGTGTGTGTATATATATATATAGTTAAGTGAGTTAGACTATATATGTGTACGTGTGTACATATATATAAGTAATTTATATGTATTAGTAACTATATTTTATGGATATGTGTGTGGGTGTGAATATATAATATAATATATATATTTGTGTTCATAGATATAAGTAGTACAACGTTTCCCTTGTATATATGTGTATATTTATATATATGATCGTAGTATAAGGAATGGGTAGGGAAGTGTTTTAGAGTTGGTAATGATGTTAGAGGTGTACGAGAATTAGATTTTGAGTGCTTTGGGTTTGTGTAATTGCGAGTGCACGAGCAGGAATTTGTGTAGGTTCGAGTACCAGGGTTTTCCAGAGTCCGAATAGGCGTTCTTAGTACCTTGACCCTGATGGAGTAATTAGGTAGAGAATCCTGAGATTGGGTTTCGAGTGTAAGTGTGGGCCTTAGTGTTAGTCCTCGGAGGATTCTTTCGGAGTTTGTGTTTCGATGGAGTTTCGGAAAATAACAGGTTTGGGAGGCAATCGAACTCTGAACCCTATCCGACCTTTGGGATTATGCCTCGATTGTGCGGGTAGTCTTAGATTAATGAGGTTAGAGGGTTGCCTTAAGTCAGTCGGGTTAGATCGAGTATTAGAAAAAGGGTTAAGTCTAGAATTTGTGACACCCTTCCGGATTACCCAAATATAATATAGTAATTAAGCTTTTATATTGGATAATATATGGACTTGTGAGTGTTAAGAAAATGTGGAAAATAAAATTTTCTTATAATATATGGACTTGGATAATATATGCACGACAGGCTCGCTCCCACTCTCGTCCTCCACCGGATCCTCCTCGATCTCATCCGAGGGAGAGTGTACCCTACCACTGGGTACCGGGTCAGGTGATGGTGAAACCCTGACTGGGCTCCTCGGATCAGAAGGGGGAGTCTCCTCGCGGACGACTCTCGAAGTAAAAGGGTGAGAGCGGGTAGGTCGAAAACGAAAACTATGGTAAGAGCGAGCTGGTCGCGTGGGAGGTGGTCCATGGTAAGTGTAAAACGGGGGTACATGCATAGTGTATATGATGGGAATCCTAAATCTACGAGGACGGAATCGGATCAACGGGTTCGGGTGGTAGAAGGTAACCTCTACCTCTCCCTCGAACACCGCGCGATGGTCCTCATAGATCCATGTGCCACTAGGAAGTGGCCGGATCTCGATGCAAGCAATGTAACGAGACATCACCTACAAGGGCATAGGGGTAAGCAATTCTATACACATAACCAATAGAGAATAAATTGTGCAATATGAATATGTAAACATGCATCAAATAACAACAATCACATATAACACTTAGCAGTTAATGAATGCACATAGGATGCTCACACTTATTTCATTTATCATCATTAATTTAAATGAGTGGCATGATGCATGACTTTAGCTCTCAAGCCTATCTCCATCATACTATGTCACTCTCTGACGTCCATCCCTGACAACCCAGCACTCAACAGTGCGTTGTATTCCTAGGTATACAACAATTCGTACATTCACCTAGAATGTACACGACAAGCTTGGTATCCATGCCACCCGAGCATATCCCGTCATCCAAACGGTATAACCATATCGGCATTCACCCAGCCGACCACGTCAACAACGTGTCATCAAGCAAGCTTATTGGCACTCCCAGAGGCCCTCCACATGTTTACCAAAAACATGATATACGTCCTACCATCCAAACTCCAGTATGAATGCATTACTATACTTAAAAGGGATTGATTGATGTTTTATCCTTTTATTAATACATTACGTGCCTCCTGAGCAACGTATCATTATTCAAATGAAAACATCATAACGTCAATCAATTTCCTTTAAGTCCAGGATCACTTGGTTTATTGTCCTCTAAGAGTTACAAAATGACTTAGAATTGAAAATGGTATTTTGAAGTATCTGACTAAAAATACTCGAGTGTTTTCCAAAATACTCGAGTAGTTTATCATTTTCCAGATTCTACTCGAGTTGTTCATAATTATACTCGAGTCATTCATGTCTTTTCAGAGATTTAGGTTTTCAGGTCTTCATAAATATACTCGAGTAATTCATGAGATACTCGAGTATTCCATTACCCAGAATACTCGAGTAGTTCATACATTACTCGAGTGTCCAATCTGATTCCCAAGTTGGTGCGCCAATTTTCACTTTGGTGCACCACGAAATACTCGAGTATTAAGCCAAATACTCGAGTATCTGCAGACAGAACAGAGTGAAACTTGGTTTTTACATACCATTTCAATTTCTAAACATTTTTAACCCAAAACAGTGATCACAATAGTTCATATACCACATATTGAACATGTTGCAATACTCATTTCACATCAAATAACAAATTTGACAGAGAATCAATCCATTATGCATGAAATATACAATTTAGCAATTCAACACTTCAAATTGCAAAATAAGCACAATATCCATGAAACAAAGTTCATTTAAGCTTGCATGCATGATATAGAACTTGCTCAATACAGTCATAGAGCATGGATTGGTCTCCAAACCAAAGTTCCTATTCAAACTAAGCCCTTAGAGCCTCTTGGTGGCTCTCTAACACAATTAATGAAATTTAAACTCTATCTAGTGAATATAATTACTTCCCCTTACCTCTCAGACGTGAACCAAACAAGAAATTGCAAGAAAAAGCCCCACAGCACCAAGAACCACTTCAAGCACCAACATGCAGAGCAGTTTTGAATACATCACCAAGATTGAATTGGTTTACATGGGAGACAGAGATAACAATTGGGGAAATTAGCATTTTTAGACTCTATGCAACATCATCTAACTAAAGGAACTGAATTTGAGACTCAGAGACTTGTGAGCTTACCACAATCAATGATCAAAGTGAGCTCCCAGAACTGATGACAGCACCCAAACCTCAACTTCTCAGCTTTGATTCTAATAGCACACTGACTCTCAGCTCACAAACTTTATGTCTATACAAAGCTCGTGATGTGAGCTTTGTATTGGTGTATGATTTGTTACTTGAATCTAAGCACACAAGGAGAATCGAAGGAAACGATTGCAGAACCCTAACTTGAGTAGAAAACTCGAATTTGACCAAAATCCTCAACAAATCGTTGTTGATAGGCTTTTATAGACGTGGGAGAGACTCATGCATCACGACACGACATCCATGGCGTTGGCATGGTGGTGATTTCGTGTCAACGAAGGGGGAATCAGTGGTGGTGACTCACCAAACGCACTAACTCGTGCAACTCTGTCCAGAATACTCGAGTTTTTCAGAAAATACTCGAGTATTTTTCCCAATTTTTGTAAAATAATTATTTTATTTACTTTCCCTCCAAAATCTTTCCTATAATTACCTCTAGGTCCCAACCCAGGGACTAATATGCAAAATACTCATTTTAGGCATTTATTATAATTATTAAATCAATTCACACACATATACCAACTATATGAACACATATTTTAATCAAGGATTAATATGGAAATAATTAATTATAATTAATTTATAATTAACATTTCATTAATCAGGGATTAAAATTTTGGGGTGTTACAGAATTCGGTGGTTAGTCTGTTTGATTTTCTGTATTTGTGATTTATGTGTTATTATTATGAATTTATGACTTTAATGTTTGGAATGTGATTTAATGTTATGGGTGTTTGTTTTAGTGTTAGTAAGGATTAGGAACCTTGGAATCGGGTCGAAAAGGGAGAAAATCGGCGATTCGGGGCTTCTGGTGCGCCCAGGCACAAGCCGATGTACCAAGGCGCATCGGGGTGCATCTAATGCACTAGATCAGAAGGTTATGCGCCCAGGCGTGGCACATATGGTGCCCAGGCGCGCGCAGAAGGCCAATCCTGCACCAGTCAGGCGTATCGCGCGCGTAGGCGCACTTGGTCCCGCGCCCAGGCGTGTGGGTGCTGCTGAAACGCACCAGGCTTATAAATTCCGCACCAGCTCCCTTCCTCCCTCATTTCTTCCGTCAAAATCTCTTTCTTTTTCCCCCAAATCACCCCCAACACCCACCAAACACCCAAATTCTCCCACCAATCCTTCTCCCATGGAAAATCCACCTCCTCCCTCATGTATTCTCCTTCCTTCATTCCATGGGCGTCTCTCTCTCTGCCTCCTTTAAAGCTCTCTCTCTCTCTCTCCTAGGGCTCCTCTCTCTATCCTCCAATTTCAAGAACAAAGTGAAGATCGGACTAGGGAGTTGGAATCCAAGTAGATTGGGGGTAGATTCATGGTTCTTGGAGCTTTAATTGAGCTCTCTCTTCCTTTAGCTAATGACGGGGGCAAAGCCAATTGATAAGCTACTGGGCCGACTCTTTTGAGGATTTGGTAGGGACCAATGAATTTAGGTGATAGTTTCTGAGTTTTCAAGGCTCGACTAACACCTTTGGTTGGTACTATCCTAATAAACACATGGTCTCCTTCGGCGAATTCTAAATGTTTTCTTCTCCTATCAGCATAGCTTTTCTACCTACTTTGAGCTGCCCTCATCTTCTCTTGTATCATCTTGATCTGTTCCGTGGTCTCTTGCACAAAATCTGGTCCAACCAGAGAATTCTCCCCCACTTGAAACCAGCATAACGGCGTCTGACACTTTCTCCAATACAAAGCTTCAAATGGTGCCATTCCAATGCTCGTATGGTAACTGTTGTTGTAAGTAAACTCCACGAGCGGCAACACCTGCTCCCAATTCCCTTGACCTTCCAAGACACAGGCTCGTAGAATGTCCTCCAATGACTAAATAGTCATCTCCGTTTGGCCATCAGTCTGAGGATGGTATGCAGAACTCAGTTTCAATCTTGAACCCAAGGCTCTATGCAGATCTTCCCAGAACTTCAATGTAAACCTCGGATCGCGATCAGATACAATGCTTGATGGTACACCGTGCAGACGAACAACTTCCTTGATGTACAACTGAGTGAGCTTTTCCAACGAGTAGCGCATATTCACGGGAATGAAATGCGTTGACTTGGTCAAACGATCCACGATCACCCAGATTGCATCATGACCAGTAGATGTCCTTGGCAATCCCGACACGAAATCCATCGAGATGCTATCCCATTTCCACAATGGAATCTCCAAAGGAAGTAACTCTCCTCCTGGCCTTTGATGTTCCACTTTGGCCTTTTGACACACCAAACAGCATGCCACATACTCAGCTACGTCCTTTTTCAACCCAGGCCACCAAAATAGCTTTTTCAAGTCCTGGTACATTTTGGTAGCTCCCGGATGCAGACTCATCTTACTCTTATGTGCTTCGTCCAGAATCATCCTTCTTACTTCTAAATCATCAGACACACAAATCCTGGTTTTAAAGCGAAGGATTCCATCCTTCCCTTCTTGAAACTCCAATTCCTTGCCTTCTTCCATCAACTTCCTCTTTTCTATGAGCTTCTCATCCTTGCGTTGCAATTCCCCAATCCTTTGTAGAAACTCATTAGCAATCTGCAGCATTCCCATCTTGATGCTTGTCGGCTCCACTTGCATCGTCAAACTCAAATCCCGGAATTCCTCTATCAGTGCAGCTTCTCTGACCATCATTGCACTGATGTGCATTGCCTTTCTACTCAATGCATCTGCCACAACATTGGCCTTCCCAGGATGATATTGGAGTTCAAACTCATAATCCTTCAAAAACTCTATCCATCGGCGCTGCCTCATATTCAACTCTTTCTGATCGAAGAGGTACTTTAAACTCTTATGGTCACTGAACACCCGGAACGTAGTGCCATAGAGATAGTGCCTCCAGATCTTTAATGCAAACACCACAGCTGCCAGCTCCAGATCATGGGTTGGATAGTTCATTTCATGAACTTTTAGCTGTCTTGAGGCATAGGCGACGACTTGTCCCTCTTGCATCAAAACACACCCAAGACCTTGTTTCGACGCGTCACAGTACATATCAAAATTCTTCTGTGTATCGGGCAAAACCAATACAGGAGACGATGTCAACCTTTCCTTCAACTCTCGAAAACTCCTTTCACACTTCTCATCCCATAGGAATGGTTGATCTTTCCGAGTCAACTTCGTCAGAGGCAGTGCGATCTTCGAGAAACCTTCTATAAACCTTCTATAGTACCCAGCCAAACCAAGAAAGCTTCTCACCTCCGTGACCGACTTTGGTTGCTCCCATTGCAAAACCGAACTCACTTTCGTCGGATCAACGACTATTCCTTTGTCTGAAATCACATGCCCCAAGAACTTAACCTCCTGCAGCCAGAACTCACACTTTGTAAGTTTGGCGTACAACTGTTTCTCCTTTAGAATGCTCAACACTATCCTCAAGTGTTCAGCATGCTCCTCCGGGCTCTTGGAGTAAATGAGAATATCATCAATGAACACAACCACGAATGAATCTAAATAAGGTCTAAAGATTCGATTCATGTAGTCCATGAAAATGGATGGTGCATTAGTCAATCCGAACGGCATCACGACATACTCATAATGTCCGTATAGAGATCGAAATGCAGTCTTAGAGATATCCTCTTCTCTTATCCTGATCTGATGGTATCCTGACCTCAAATCGATCTTAGAAAATACTGAAGCTCCACGAACTTGATCCATAAGGTCATCTATCCTCGGCAACGGATACTTGTTCTTGATGGTGACCTTATTCAGCTGCCGGTAGTCGATGCACATCCTCATACTACCATCTTTCTTCTTGACAAACAAAACCGGAGCACCCCAAGGTGACACACTTGGTCGGATCATCTGCTTCTGCAGTAGTTCCTCAATCTGCTTCTTCATTTCCGCCATTTCCGGTGGTGCCATTCTATAGGGAGCGATAGAAATGGGACCAGCTCCCGGAACTAAGTCGATACCGAATTCAATTTCTCTTCTAGGCGGTAGACCAGGGATCTCATCAGCAAAAACTGCCGGAAAGTCTCTGACAATAGGGATCTCTTCCATCCTTGGACCATTTTCCTCCACCTCAGAGTTGAACAAGCACACGTAGCCGGATGGTTTTGGGTTTCTATAAGTTACTATCCTTCTATCACAATCAATGATTACTTGGTTTTGACTTAACCAGTCCATCCCCAAGATCACATCTAATTGTGCTAAGGGTAAGTAGATCAAATCTACTTTAGAGGTTTGTCCTAAAACTTCTATACAACAGTTAAGACATGCTCTAGAGACAACTACAGGAGTATTAGTAGGGGTTTCTACTTTGAGAGCATAAGGCATTTCAGACATAATCAAGCCTAAACGGTCTACACATTCATATGAAACAAAGGAATGCGTAGCACCGGAATCAAACAAAACATAGCAAGACTGACCATTAAGCAAGTATTTACCTTGCACCAGATCAGAAGACCGACTTGCTTCCACATCACTAAGGGTGAAAACTCTTCCTTGAGCCATAGGCCTATCAGCGGCCCCTCTTGAGTTGGCTTTGGCCGGTTCCTTGCAGTCTCTTGCAAAATGTCCCGGCTTTCCACAATTAAAGCAACCACTTGTCCCCCAACAAACACGGCCATAGTGATTGCGCTTGTACTTGTCACAGAATGGAGCCTCGCTCCGATAATCTCTTCTATCAGAACCACCAGCTTTTCCTTTGCCTTTCCCTCGGCGATCATACGGACCTTTACCGCGATTGTTGAAACCTTTACGCCTCTGAGATCCATAGCCTTGATTGTCCTTCTTCTCTGAGACTTGCATCTCCTCAGCCTTTGTATCATCTTCATACATCCTACACATGTCCACCAGTGCAGGAAAGCTTTGAATCCGCTGGTAACTGAAGATCGACTTCAACTTTGGCCTCAAGCCTCCTTCAAACTTAATGCATTTACTCCTCTCATATGGATTGTTCTGATAGTATGGAGAGTACTTCATCAGCTCCTCAAACTTAGCTGCGTACTCACCCACACTCATGTTTCCTTGCTTCAGCTACAAGAATTCCACCTCCATTTTCCTTCTCAAGTCCTCAGGGAAATACTTTTGGAGAAACTTCTCCATGAATACTCCCCAACTTACCTCTCTTCCTTCATATTGCAGAAGCTGCATCGTGTGATTCCACCAGTTCTCAGCTTCCTCCTCCAACATATAGGTTGCATACACCACCTTTTGCGCATCAGAACACTCCAACGTTCTCAAGATCTTCTCCATGGTGTGAATCCACTTGTTGGCCTCTTCTGGTTTAAATCCTCCTTCAAACTTTGGCGGATTACAGCTTCTAAAATCAGCCAAAGTCTTCGCTTCAGCGTTACCCACATTACCTTGATGAGACGGGTTGACCGGTTGAGATGGTTGTTGAGACTGTCGTTGCATGGCTTCCAGCACCGTGGTGATCCTTTCTAGCATCGTATTAGTGTGATTTTGGTTTCTAGTTGCCATATTAGACCTACGCTATGGGCTTATGGTCACATATGTTGAACCAAAGAAACTTCCATTACACTACCTATTCTAAGGCTCTATCTTAAACTTATTAAATCTACAATCAATTGCGTCTTGTACTCAAAGAGACAAGATACAAATAAATCAAGGGTATTTAAACCTCAACAAACAAGATAGTAGCATTCGAAATAATGTACATGCCCTGAAGATACCTGCTTGATGTTGATGGCTACCTTTCTGATACTACTTCCACTACTACAGGATCTGACTTTTGCTCTGATACCACTCAGTGTGACACCCTTCCGGATTACCCAAATATAATATAGTAATTAAGCTTTTATATTGGATAATATATGGACTTGTGAGTGTTAAGAAAATGTGGAAAATAAAATTTTCTTATATAGCGGGTGCACAAACCGTCATTTGGAATTCTTGGGGAATAAACTTTAAACCATTTCAAAACATTTGTATCGAGTTCGGCGATGTCTAAAATCTTTTCACAAATAGGGTAACATTATCTCTTTGTAAACATCTTTGTATCATACAAGTAATCAAAGTTACCCCTGCTTTGTTCGATAAAACTGATACCATCAAATAATATTTATAGCCGAGCTCTTAAGTAGATTAAATCAGAGTAAAGCGGAATTTATCGGACTATGCGATTTAATGGTAAGATAAACATAAGTTTTCAATATATATATATATATATATATATGAAGAGTAGTGAGTACATAGTCCCATAATCAAAGTCTCCAAGATCCCACATATACAAGCCCATAAACAGATCTACATAATAGTGTATCTAAACCCCTAGAGTACTCCAAAAGTATATCTACAATATGTGTACATAACCAAAACATAAACTCCAAGGGTGGTCACGTAGATTTGGCATCGTCAGATGTAGTAGTAGTGATAACAACAGTCTCCAAGAAACATAAGTAGTAAGGTAGTAGCATCATCATCAACACAGCAGCAGCAGCAAGTCTCCTCCACAGCATCCACACATCGGACCCACTGATCCTCATCACATACCATATGCATATACCTAGGGATCATCATCCCTCCAATCACACCAAGTAGAATGCACGACAGGCTCGCTCCCACTCTCGTCCTCCACCGGATCCTCCTCGATCTCATCCGAGGGAGAGTGTACCCTACCACTGGGTACCGGGTCAGGTGATGGTGAAACCCTGACTGGGCTCCTCGGATCAGAAGGGGGAGTCTCCTCGCGGACGACTCTCGAAGTAAAAGGGTGAGAGCGGGTAGGTCGAAAACGAAAACTATGGTAAGAGCGAGCTGGTCGCGTGGGAGGTGGTCCATGGTAAGTGTAAAACGGGGGTACATGCATAGTGTATATGATGGGAATCCTAAATCTACGAGGACGGAATCGGATCAACGGGTTCGGGTGGTAGAAGGTAACCTCTACCTCTCCCTCGAACACCGCGCGATGGTCCTCATAGATCCATGTGCCACTAGGAAGTGGCCGGATCTCGATGCAAGCAATGTAACGAGACATCACCTACAAGGGCATAGGGGTAAGCAATTCTATACACATAACCAATAGAGAATAAATTGTGCAATATGAATATGTAAACATGCATCAAATAACAACAATCACATATAACACTTAGCAGTTAATGAATGCACATAGGATGCTCACACTTATTTCATTTATCATCATTAATTTAAATGAGTGGCATGATGCATGACTTTAGCTCTCAAGCCTATCTCCATCATACTATGTCACTCTCTGACGTCCATCCCTGACAACCCAGCACTCAACAGTGCGTTGTATTCCTAGGTATACAACAATTCGTACATTCACCTAGAATGTACACGACAAGCTTGGTATCCATGCCACCCGAGCATATCCCGTCATCCAAACGGTATAACCATATCGGCATTCACCCAGCCGACCACGTCAACAACGTGTCATCAAGCAAGCGTATTGGCACTCCCAGAGGCCCTCCACATGTTTACCAAAAACATGATATACGTCCTACCATCCAAACTCCAGTATGAATGCATTACTATACTTAAAAGGGATTAATTGATGTTTTATCCTTTTATTAATACATTACGTGCCTCCTGAGCAACGTATCATTATTCAAATGAAAACATCATAACATCAATCAATTTCCTTTAAGTCTAGGATCACTTGGTTTATTGTCCTCTAAGAGTTACAAAATGACTTAAAATTGAAAATGGTATTTTTAAGTATCTGACTAAAAATACTCGAGTGTTTTCCAAAATACTCGAGTAGTTTATCATTTTCCAGATTCTACTCGAGTTGTTCATAATTATACTCGAGTCGTTCATGTCTTTTCAGAGATTTAGGTTTTCAGGTCTTCATAAATATACTCGAGTAATTCATGAGATACTCGAGTATTCCATTACCCAGAATACTCGAGTAGTTCATACATTACTCGAGTGTCCAATCTGATTCCCAAGTTGGTGCGCCAATTTTCACTTTGGTGCACCACGAAATACTCGAGTATTAAGCCAAATACTTGAGTATCTGCAGACAGAACAGAGTGAAACTTGGTTTTTACATACCATTTCAATTTCTAAACATTTTTAACCCAAAACAGTGATCACAATAGTTCATATACCACATATTGAACATGTTGCAATACTCATTTCACATCAAATAACAAATTTGACAGAGAATCAATCCATTATGCATGAAATATACAATTTAGCAATTCAACACTTCAAATTGCAAAATAAGCACAATATCCATGAAACAAAGTTCATTTAAGCTTGCATGCATGATATAGAACTTGCTCAATACAGTCATAGAGCATGGATTGGTCTCCAAACCAAAGTTCCTATTCAAACTAAGCCCTTAGAGCCTCTTGGTGGCTCTCTAACACAATTAATGAAATTTAAACTCTATCTAGTGAATATAATTACTTCCCCTTACCTCTCAGACGTGAACCAAACAAGAAATTGCAAGAAAAAGCCCCACAGCACCAAGAACCACTTCAAGCACCAACATGCAGAGCAGTTTTGAATACATCACCAAGATTGAATTGGTTTACATGGAAGACAGAGATAACAATTGGGGAAATTAGTATTTCTAGACTCTATGCAACATCATCTAACTAAAGGAACTGAATTTGAGACTCAGAGACTCGTGAGCTTACCACAATCAATGATCAAAGTGAGCTCCCAGAACTGATGACAGCACCCAAACCTCAACTTCTCAGCTTTGATTCTAACAGCACACTCACTCTCAGCTCACAAACTTTATGTCTATACAAAGCTCGTGATGTGAGCTTTGTATTGGTGTATGATTTGTTACTTGAATCTAAGCACACAAGGAGAATCGAAGGAAATGATTGCAGAACCCTAACTTGAGTAGAAAACTCGAATTTGACCAAAATCCTCAACAAATCGGTGTTGATAGGCTTTTATAGACGTGGGAGAGACTCATGCATCACGACACGACATCCATGGCGTTGGCATGGTGGTGATTTCGTGTTAACGAAGGGGGAATCGGTGGTGGTGACTCACCAAATGCACTAACTCGTGCAACTCTGTCCAGAATACTCGAGTTTTTCAGAAAATACTCGAGTATTTTTCCCAATTTTTGTAAAATAATTATTTTATTTACTTTCCCTCCAAAATCTTTCCTATAATTACCTCTAGGTCCCAACCCAGGGACTAATATGCAAAATACTCATTTTAGGCATTTATTATATTTATTAAATCAATTCACACACATATACCAACTATATGAACACATATTTTAATCAAGGATTAATATGGAAATAATTAATTATAATTAATTTATAATTAACATTTCATTAATCAGGGATTAAAATTTTGGGGTGTTACAGAATTCGGTGGTTAGTCTGTTTGATTTTTTGTATTTGTGATTTATGTGTTATTATTATGAATTTATGATTTTAATGTTTGGAATGTGATTTAATGTTATGGGTGTTTGTTTTAGTGTTAGTAAGGATTAGGAACCTTGGAATCGGGTCGAAAAGGGAGAAAATCGGCGGTTTGGGGCTTCTGGTGCGCCCAGGCACAAGCCGATGTACCAAGGCGCATCAGGGTGCATCTTGTAGGATTCTCATGTTTTGATGCTAACAATCTCTCTCCAAGCAACAACATTGGCAACAAGCAAGCTACACCACATGAAGATTAGAATTAGGATTTTTATTAATTCTATTTCAATGTAATCTTTATTTTTATGCAATGCATCTCATTGGTGTGGGTAGCTTAGGTGATTTTAAGAATATTTAAATAATGTTTGATTAAGAGTGAAGATACTTTAAATCTTGATTAAATAGCTCTATTAAAAGTTTTGTGAAAATCCTTTTAGAAAAACCTTGTTTTTATTCAGATTCTGATCAGTTTACTCGAGTAATGAGTATTGGGTCACTCGAGTAATTTATGTCATGACAGGTTAATCGAGTAATGGTTTACACATCACTCGAGTAACTTAATCTGACATGTTTTAATCGAGTGAAGTTATATGGTTTACTCGAGTAATTCAATCAGTGTTTGGAAAATTTTAAAAGGACTTAATTTTCTCTTTCACAACATATACACATTCATTCTTACAATTTTCTACACACTTTCAAAAGCAATTCAAGAGCTATTTTACATCTTTCAAGAGCTATCAAGATTCAACAAGAAACTTTTCATTCTTCACTCTATTTCTCTCATTGTCCAAATATTCTTGAGATCATAATTTTGTTCTTAATTGTTGTTGAAGATTTGCAATTTGTGATTGCATCATTGAAGTTTCAACACAAGTGAAGAATCTCACAAGGAAGACTTTGAGGATCAAATCAAAGCAAGAAAAGAGGATTGATTGGAAGCATCTTCAATCAATTTTCAAGGAAATCTAGAATTCTCAAAAGGGGTAGATTAGATCAAAGTGTTTGGTACACACTTTGAGTTGGGTTTTAAGATAGGAGAACTAAGAATCTAGTTGCATCTTAAAACATTGTAAAATCTACATTTGAAGATTTCTAGTGAAGAATCTCTCTTGATTCAAGAGGGGACTGGTGTAGCTTTCAAGTGGGTGAAAGTGAACCAGGATAAATCCTTGTGTCTCTTTTATTTTCTTTCCTTGTATTGCTTTAATTCATTAACAATTGCATTTTTAGGTTAGAATTGGGGTTATTTTAATTCTACGCAATTGATCTAAAATTGTATGTTAATATTACTTGAAATTGTTCATATTAATCATTCATAATTTGTTGAATCATCATAGCATTGTAATTCTTGAAGAACTCCATTGAAAACTGAGTTTTAATTGAATTTTACCCAGTTTACTCGAGTAAAGTTCTTGTCACTCGAGTAATCTGCTTTCAGTTTATGAACAATACTCGAGTAGGTTTTCTGTTACTCGAGTGATTTAAAAATAGCTTTCATAATACTCGAGTGATTTGCTGAATACTCGAGTGAAATTATTTTTGCTTGCGTATTACTCGAGTGAAGACTTGAGTTACTCGAGTAATCTGACTTGAATTTTTATGAAAATTTATTTTCATAAAACCATTCTCTTAGGTGGACGAAAAATCTGTAATAAGGCTTCAATATTCTATTCACCCCCCCTCTAGACTATATTGAGACGCTTGTTGGTTTCCAACAAGTGGTATCAGAGCTCGGACGAAAAATCCGAACCTTAAAAAGCTTTTTCGAAAAGATCCTTTTTACTTGGAAACAATGGTCTCAATTTCAAATCTTTTTGGTGGTGAAGGAGCTTCCATTAATCGTCCTCCACTATTCAATGGTGAGGGTTACGCTTATTGGAAGGTCCGCATGAAAATTTTTATTCAAGCCATAGATATGGAAATTTGGAACGCCATAGAGAATGGACCTTTTGTTCCTCAAACGAAAGTAAATGATGTTGTTTCAGTCAAACCACAATCGAGTTGGGACAATGATGATAAGAAAAAAGTTGCATTTGATTTAAAAGCTAAAAATATCATCACGTCCGCTCTTTCTTATGATGAGTTCTTTCCAGTATCTCAATGTGTTGATGCTAAACAAATGTGGGACACATTACAAGTCACACATGAGGGCACTTCGGAGGTTAGAATGGCTAGGCTAAATACACTCATGCATGAATATGAACTCTTTCGTATGTTACCTAATGAAAATATAGGTGACATGCAAAAGCGGTTCACTCATATCATAAATCATCTTTCTGCACTTGGAAAAGTTATAACTAATGGTGAAGTTGTTAATAAGATTTTGAGATGTCTTAGCAGGGAATGGCAACCTAAGGTGACGGCCATTATGGAAGCTAGAGACGTGGATCAAATTGACTTAGCAACTCTATTCGGAAAGCTTCAAGAGCATGAAATGGAGCTTGGGCGGTTATCCATGAATGAAGATGCCGATAGAAAGAAAAAGGGGATAGCTCTTAAATCAACTTCAAAATCCCTTAAGGCACAAGAGGAAAACTCTCAAGTGGATGACTCGGACTCCGATATAGATGATGAGACCCTTGGCTTGCTAGTTAAAAAGCTTGGTAGGTTCCTTAAGAAAAAGGGGAACTTTAATAGAAATAGACAAAGAGATTCTAAGGACTCACAACCAAGAAATAAGACTAACAAGGATCACATCAAGTGTCATGGGTGTGGAAAGCTTGGTCACTATCGATCAAATTGCCCAACTCATTCTAAGAAGTCGGAAGGTGACAACTCTAAGTTCAACTCATCTAAAGGAAAAAGGGCTTACATAGTATGGGATGAAGTGGAGAGTCAATCAACATCTAGCTCATCGGATGATGAAGAACTTGCAAATCTATGTTTGATGACGAAGCTTGATGAAGAGGAATCTTCGAGCATTAAATCAAGTGAGAACGTCAATGAGGTAGATTATCTTTCCGATGCTAGCTCTAGTTCTAATTCTCCTTCATTCAATGAATTGTACAATGTGTATGTAGAGATGCATAAAGAGTTGAAGAAACTTGCTAAAATAAATGTTGAAAGAAAGAATTTCATAATGAAGCAACATGAAAAGATAATTGAACTTCAAAAAGATTTAGAAGAAATTAAGCTTCAAAATGAAACACTTGAACTCATTTATGCAAACTCTACATGCAATTGTGAATTGAAATCAAATGAGACTCCATCTTGTGAAAATTGCAAGTCTTTGGAAAAAGAAGTTTTTAATTTGAATGATCGACTTGCAAGGCTCATGAAAGGAGATACTTCATTAGATCATTTGCTTTCAACTCAAAGGAACAATAGCAATAGATCCGGTCTTGGCTATACCAAACCTAAGAAACGCAATTATCGCAAAGTTGGTGGATTTTCAAAGAATAAGATTTCTAAAAACCCAACTTGCCATTATTGTGGGATCTTTGGGCATACCACGAATAAATGTAATATAATGAAATTTGGTATACCAAGCGGAGAATATATTTGGATTGTTAAGGGGACTTCTCTCCATGCTAACAACAAAGGACCCAAGACCACTTGGGTACCTAAGTCAACCAAATGATATCTTTCTTGTAGGTGTGTCTTCGAACCAAAGAGCGCAAATGGTACTTGGATAGTGGTTGTTCGAGACACATGACGGGAGACAAAATGCACTTCATGGAACTTACTCCGAAAAGTGGTGGATTTGTGACATACGGCGACAACAACAAGGGCAAAATTCTAGGAGTCGGGAAGATCGGAGATTGTGTTGTTTCTTGTGATGATGATAATATAGGTACATATTTGGATCATGAGAAGTCAACATCACAACAAATGGAAGAGAATCAAATTGAAGATGGAGAGGTGCAAGCACAAGATAAAGACTTAGCACGAGAGATACAACCTCAATTACCAATAGCTTGGAAGTCCAACAAAAATCATCCTATTTCTAACATCTTAGGTGACATTGCGAAGGGAGTGGTAACCCGACGCACTTTAAATAATTTTTGTTATTATGTTGCCTTTGTTATCATGTTTCTGTTTCATGTTTATGACTCTGTTGCTACTACGTTTTAGGGCCTTGTGTATGGTCTAGTTTGGTTAGTTTTGTTTGATTATTTGCTCTGGTTGATTTTTTAATTTTTTTTGCTTTACACTATGATTTGCTGCATAGTGTGATACTCTGATATTATGGATTATGGTGCTATATTCGTTGTGCGTTTATATTCGTTGTGGCACTATTGTGGTTTATTTTGGTATTGTCTTTATTGTTATCTTATTTTTATACCATTGTGAACTACTTACCTTCCACTTTTGGCAAAGGACTTTTCTCACAATTCTTATCTTTTTAATGATGCCAAAAGGGGGAGAATATTTTGTTGATGTTGTTCTTGTAGGTTAAGTTTTATTATATTTTTCCTAGGTGTTTTACATTTAGGGGGAGTATGTTAAAACTTAGTGCTTAATTGAAAAGGAGGTTTGTCATCATCAAAAAGGGGGAGTTTGTAGGATTCTCATGTTTTGATGCTAACAATCTCTCTCCAAGCAACAACATTGGCAACAAGCAAGCTACACCACATGAAGATTAGAATTAGGATTTTTATTAATTCTATTTCAATGTAATCTTTATTTTTATGCAATGCATCTCATTGGTGTGGGTAGCTTAGGTGATTTTAAGAATATTTAAATAATGTTTGATTAGGAGTGAAGATACTTTAAATCTTGATTAAATAGCTCTATTAAAAGTTTTGTGAAAATCCTTTTAGAAAAACCTTGTTTTTATTCAGATTCTGATCAGTTTACTCGAGTAATGAGGATTGGGTCACTCGAGTAATTTATGTCATGACAGGTTAATCGAGTAATGGTTTACACATCACTCGAGTAACTTAATCTGACATGTTTTAATCGAGTGAAGTTATATGGTTTACTCGAGTAATTCAATCAGTGTTTGGAAAATTTTAAAAGGACTTAATTTTCTCTTTCACAACATATACACATTCATTCTTACAATTTTCTACACACTTTCAAAAGCAATTCAAGAGCTATTTTACATCTTTCAAGAGCTATCAAGATTCAACAAGAAACTTTTCATTCTTCACTCTATTTCTCTCATTGTCCAAATATTCTTGAGATCATAATTTTGTTCTTAATGGTTGTTGAAGATTTGCAATTTGTGATTGCATCATTGAAGTTTCAACACAAGTGAAGAATCTCACAAGGAAGACTTTGAGGATCAAATCAAAGCAAGAAAAGAGGATTGATTGGAAGCATCTTCAATCAATTTGCAAGGAAATCTAGAATTCTCAAAAGGGGTAGATTAGATCAAAGTGTTTGGTACACACTTTGAGTTGGGTTTTAAGATAGGAGAACTAAGAATCTAGTTGCATCTTAAAACATTGTAAAATCTACATTTGAAGATTTCTAGTGAAGAATCTCTCTTGATTCAAGAGGGGACTGGAGTAGCTTTCAAGTGGGTGAAAGTCAACCAGGATAAATCCTTGTGTCTCTTTTATTTTCTTTCCTTGTATTGCTTTAATTCATTAACAATTGCATTTTTAGGTTAGAATTGGGGTTATTTTAATTCTACTCAATTGATCTAAAATTGTATGTTAATATTACTTGAAATTGTTCATATTAATCATTCATAATTTGTTGAATCATCATAGCATTGTAATTCTTGAAGAACTCCATTGAAAACTGAGTTTTAATTGAATTTTACCCAGTTTACTCGAGTAAAGTTCTTGTCACTCGAGTAATCTGCTTTCAGTTTATGAACAATACTCGAGTAGGTTTTCTGTTACTCGAGTGATTTAAAAATAGCTTTCGTAATACTCGAGTGATTTGCTGAATACTCGAGTGAAATTATTTTTGCTTGCGTATTTCTCGAGTGAAGACTTGAGTTACTCGAGTAATCTGACTTGAATTTTTAAGAAAATTTATTTTCATAAAACCATTCTCTTAGGTGGACGAAAAATCTGTAATAAGGCTTCAATATTCTATTCACCCCCCCTCTAGACTATATTGAGCCGCTTGTTGGTTTCCAACACATCTAATGCACTAGATCAGAAGGTTATGCGCCCAGGCGTGGCACATATCGTGCCCAGGCGCGCGCAGAAGGCCAATCCCGCACCAGTCAGGCGTATCGCGCGCGTAGGCGCACTTGGTCCCGCGCCCAGGCGTGTGGGTGCTGCTGAAACGCACCAGGCTTATAAATTCCGCACCAGCTCCCTTCCTCCCTCATTTCTTCCGTCCAACTCTCTTTCTTTTTCCCCCAAATCACCCCCAACACCCACCAAACACCCAAATTCTCCCACCAATCCTTCTCCCATGGAAAATCCACCTCCTCCCTCATGTATTCTCCTTCCTTCATTCCATGGGCGTCTCTCTCTCTCCCTCCTTTAAAGCTCTCTCTCTCTCTCCTAGGGCTCCTCTCTCTCTCCTCCAATTTCAAGAACAAAGTGAAGATCGGACTAGGGAGTTGGAATCCAAGTAGATTGGGGGTAGATTCATGGTTCTTGGAGCTTTAATTGAGCTCTCTCTTCCTTTAAGGTAAGGGGAGACACTTTTCCTCACTTTGAGTTAGGGATAGTTAGAGTTTATAATAGGATTTGGGATTAATAGTTAAATTGAAATGTGGGTAACAAATTAATGATTATTTAGAGTTGGACTAGGGATGATTAGAGTTTTATTGGTGGATTTTATATTAATTGAATTGTTTATGGTATACCCTTTTTATTTATGTTATAAAAGTAGGAAGTGAATAACCCTAGGGAGATGAGTTATTTTATGGTACTCTGAGACATACCTGAGTATGTCGACTGACTGGTGTGATAATTGTTGATTGTTCTTGCTATTTTCATGGTTGTTATGAAAATGAATGGGTAACTTATTAGTTATAATTAATTGCGAGGATTATGTGCAGGAGAATAGAAATTATGAGAACTCTAAATTAGAGGAAAATTATTTTAATGTGATTATGCCATAAAATGAGTAAAATGGGACTTAGCTGGTAGATGAGGTTTTGTGTGAAATTTAAATGTAAAATGTGGATGTTTGGGGCTAGATGTGTATAAATGCTTAATTGATAATGTATGTTTTGTTGGAAATGTGTGAGAATGATATTTGTTGTTGAACCTATTGTTGTGTGCATGGTTATATGAATTGTAAATGGATAAACTGAAAATGTGAATTTTGGTAAAGGCAAGCGGATGCGGGAATTGATCATTGGGGCACCGAAACACTAGGCACCCGGCTAGGTATTCCAATTACATGTTAAGACTGATTACCTGTCAGGCTAATTACCTAGTAGGCCAAACCGCCCTGTTAGGTGCCGATGTGACCCATGGATCAATTCCTCGCAAAGATAAATGGAATATTGTACATAGTCCTAACAGGTTATGGCCTAGTTGGGTGCGAAGTCCTGGACAGGTGTGGAAAGTCCCTAGACAGGTGTGCCAATTACCTAGCGGGTACTCAAAGTCCTAGTGGTGTACGGAAAATGGAAAAGGAAAAGGAAAAGGATAAAGAGAAAAGAACGTGGAAATGAGAACGGAAATGGAAATGTGATTGGAATCTGGAAAATGATTGAGTTATGCTTTGTTAAATGAATGTGGTGAATTTGTTAGTCCATGGCTTGATTTGATTATTATTCTTCAGTTTCTATTATGAACTATTTACTGTCCTATAATTCACTTTGTTTGAAAAGGTCTCACCCTTAGTGGTTAACATTATAGGTGCATGTTCAAGGAGTTTATAGGTCAGAGTGTCGCAGCGGAAGAATCAAAAGAAGGAAATTTTAATTTATGCTACTTATATTGTAATTGAATTCCCAACACTATGTATAAAATTGTTTTGTAGAAGGGAAATTTTTGAGAACCGTATTTATTTTCCACTTTTATTTGTTAATTTATATATAAGAATCGGGGTGTTACACTATGGAACGTGATCGCAGAGATCGGGATGTTGTGGACTCGCAGAGAATTCCAATTCACAATCAAGGTTAGAATAATAGCTTATCTGAACTGTATGCCATGAGTGATTGTATTTAATTTCGATTGTTTAAATCGGAAACGTGATCGAAAAAGGTTAAGTAGTGTGAGAGCGATTGGTCTGCTGATTGTTTGGCTCCTCGCACGAAAGACTAAGATCACTATTATATCTATGTGTTGTTATTTGGTTAAGTTATGTGACCATGAGAATATGAATATATGATGCCTGTTCATGCATAATGATTCATGATGTTATATTCTGTTAGCATGATGCATGAAATTGAGAAATGACTATAAAATGATGGATATAAAAGTGATTAATGAATGCGATGAGTTTGAGAAAGTAAGTGAAGGAAAAGCAATGATTGGAAATGATTTCTCTGATAAGTACCAAGTTGATTATGGTTATGAAAATAAGATGAACTGAGCTGGCCATGTGTGCAGTATGCCATGGATCCGAGCCTTGAGTATTTAAGTAAGTGACTTTGGAAAGGAATGGACGTTGTGGAAAGATTGTGAAATTAGAGGTCGAGGATCACCGAAGTGTTGGATAAGAATGACTCCTCCTACCCTAGGATTAATAAAAGCCTTAATAAGACTAAAACATATAAAGATATCAATTATATGCGGTGAGATGAGTGTGAAGTAGTGGAGAGGAAGATACCCTGTCTATCTACGGATATTCAGGTGTGCGATTGTGATAGGGGAGGGTGATGACGGTGAAACGTCAAGACACCTAGAGTGCTTTTCTAGGCGGAACTAGTCTATAAGTGATCGGGGATAAATACCCAAGGGATCGTAGCGTGTTCTGCACCGCGAACTAGAAAAATACTGTCGCCCCCTTGGTCAAATTCGAAACGGTGAGAGAGAGCCTGAACGAAGCGGGCAAATCGACTGGAGATTGGATCGCGTGGAATATCAATTGTCATGTTCAACGGCCAGTGCGGTTGTGGCTTTGACATTGTAGTTGTATGATGTTGGTTTCTCGACTGTTCGACCTGCGTGGGTAAGGTTCCTTTACATCCCGTTTGCTTCTGACTAGGTTTGGGTAGTGGATACTGAGGAGATGTAGTCGTGTGTGCTAACTAAATAATTATAGCGGTGATGTCTTATGTTTCCCATGACATCATTGGCAATTTGAATTCTTGATAAGACTTAATAAATACTCTGAGAAGTTTAACTGTTGTGAAAAGATCAAAGTATGGTGGCTATGATGTGTTGATAACAGTAAAGTGTAATAAGAAAGATGATGCGAGAATAAGGAAGTGATGATGATGAAGATCATGCATTCATTTGCATCTGTGTTGTGATTTAATTTATGCTTTGAGATATATTTGTGGTATGCCGGATTCATGGGCATGACATGCATTCGGAAAAACTTATTCTTTCTCATGTCCGTTGTCTCTCTTAGTGCTTTGTGGGGATGCAACGGGCAGATTGTTTACAGTATAGAGATCAGCATGTGGCCCCTAGCGGGGGGAGTGTGGGAAGTCACCCCTGATGGCTAAATCTGGAGAGGCTTAACTCGACTGGAAATAAAGGACCCTGAACATCTTTTTTGAGAGGAGCACGTATTGATCTTCACATTGGTCGCATTACCTTTAGGGACTATATGGACGAAGGACCTTAGACGTACTTCGTTCGTGGTATGCAAGTAGCACCGCTTGCGGAGGAGAAGGCTGAGGAGGAGGAGATTGCACCGGAGGAGGATAGGGATCAGCCGGCAACTTAGGGAGTCCAGTGGGTTTAGTAACCTAGGTGTTTATATTTTGTTTTGGGTTAGGGTCGTTTCCAACTGAGGAAAGTCATGCTCTAAATACTTAATGATGTAACTATCCCGTCTTCTGATGTATTTTGGGACGTGATGTCCATAACTATTTACTTTATGCTTTCGTAACTATGTTGGTGGTACTTTTGGAATTCTGCTTTTGGAAATCTGATGTAAATATTGGTACTTATGAACTGGTTGACAATGTTTAATGTGTAATGAAGTATTTTCAGTCTATGGTTGTGAATGTGATGGGAGTTTTGTGATATCTCGATTTTGTGAGTTGGCAACAATAATCATTTGAGAAAATGTATAAGTAATAATTATAAATAATTATAAATGGAGGATGTTTTAGAAAATAAATAAAATGAAATGAGCTAGTGCGCGTATAGGTGAACGATCCGTATTTATGTTGTACATGTGTTAAAAAAAATAAAATTGACCCTCATTTTTACTAATAATTAATAAATAAATGCAATATTTTGGGTAACAAAATCGGGGTGTCACAACACTCATGCATCTAATTCTGACCCATATATATATATATATATATTCAAAGTTTTCATGCAGTTTCACACATTACACACAATGTTATTCAAACATTACACATGCACATATTGTCACAAACATCACCATATCATTCATTTAGGCATATAATTACAAACAATTTAATGGTTTCATTTCTTTTATTCGTCAGCTCTATTTATTATTTTTGTCCCCTATATTTCTTCATTTTCCATCTTTTCCTTCTTTAACATAATGTCCTCATCAACTACCCTAGTGTTTGACATCCTATCTAATACTCTCTACTCTTAGCCACCCCTATAAACAACCTAGGAATCACTCCCGAAGTCAAGGTAAAGCAACCCTCTTACCTCAAATGAAGATGGAGAGAGAAAACCTTCAGGGCCCTAGCCTTGTTTTCCTTTGTTCTTGTGACTCCCCTAAATGTTTGAGCCTTTTAACCTTAGCTTTCTCTTCTTGTTCCCTAGACCTCTCAAGCTTGCACCATTTGAGTTTCCCTTACTTGGTTTAGAGTGCATGAAGGCAAGAGAGAGAAAGCTAAATGGTTGTGGTGGGAAAGGCATATGGTGATGATGATTGGGTTGGTGTTCTTGAGCTTTGTGTTGGTGCTTGACGATGATGGAGATGGGGTTGTGTTATCGGCTCTTAGCTCACGAGGAAAGAGAAGAAGAAGAAGAAAGAATGTGTGAGTGTGGTGTGGTTCCATAACTATGATTCTAGTGAGAGAAACAAAGTGAACATGGTGGAGGTGAGGATGATGATGCGTGTGATTGATGTTCTTGATGGGGTGATGAAGCTTGATGATGGTGAATTAATGGAGAGGGTGAATGGGTGGTTGTGGATGGATGCTTCTCCAAGAAGCTAAGAAATGGGTGGTGAAGAATGACCCTCATGCCTTTTATTTTTTCAAATTTTCATTGAACTAATCGATTAGTGGACTCACTAATCGATTAGTCAGTGCAATTTTGTAATTTGAACTGGTCATTTTTGACATTTTTGGGCAAACTAATCGATTAGTCACTGCTAATTAGCTTTTCTATTTTTCTTCTATTTTCTTCTTGCACTCAAAACCTCATAACTTCTTCTTTAACTGTCAGATCTTGCTCATATTTGAAAGCAAGCTTCCTAAAATTCTTATCTTCTTATCCAACGGTGGAATCCTTGTTTCAAGTTATACATCTTCTATTTTTAATTTTCTCCTATAGGGTGTTTATAACACCAAAAACATCGCTTCTAATGCTCTTTTGTTCATCTTTCAACCTCCTTTCTGATGCCAATGCTTCCGAAATCCTTCATGGCACTCCAATGGATCCTAACCCATCACCTTAGTTCCTCCTGAGAATAAATTATTATTTTCTAATCTTATTATTATTCTAATTATTCTTGGAATTAAAAATTCGGGATGTTATAGGCCATACACATTAAGATGGGAATGTTGCAAATTACAAATGAATTCTTGGGACGAGTTCGTGAATTGCAACATCAAGACGAGGAGTTGGTTGAAAAGAGGAAATTAGTTTCCGAAGGGAAGGAACTTGATTTTCATGTTGGATCGGATGGAATTCTTCGCTTTAGAACGAGAATTTGCATACAGAAGGACATTGAAGTTAGAAGATTGATTCTCGATGAAGGGAACAAAAGTCGGATGAGCATGCATCCTGGATCAACCAAAATGTATCAGGACTTGAAGAAATTGTTTTGGTGTCTGGATTGAAAAAGGATATAGCTGAATATGTAGCTTCATGTTTGGCCTGTCAAAAGGCCAAAGCAGTGCATCAAAGACCTAGAGGAAAGTTATAATCATTGGATATTCCCCAACAGAAGTGGGATGGTATCTCAATGGATTTTGTGTCCGGTTTACCAAGAACAGTGGCAAACCATGATGCAATTTGGGTGATTGTGGATTGTCTAACGAAGTCACCACATTTTATTCCGATAAATATGCGCTATTCTTTGGAAAGACTCACCCAACTCTACATTAAGGAAGTAGTTCGTCTGCATGGCGTACCTTCGAGCATTGTTTCGGATCGTGATCCAAGATTTACTTTAAGGTTTTGGCACAGTCTACATCAAGCTCTGGGAACTAAGTTAAGAATGAGTTCTGCATATCATCCTCAGACTGATGGTCAAACGGAGAGAACTATTCATTATCTGGAAGATATCCTGAGGGCTTATGCATTGGAAGAGCAAGGAAGTTGGGATCAAGTGTTGTCACTTGTAGAATTTACTTACAACAGCAGTTACCATACGAGTATCGGAATGGCACCATTTGAAGCCTTGTATGGGAGGAAGTGTCAAACCCCGCTATGTTGGTTAAGTGGGGGAGAATTTGACTATTGGTCCCGAAATTGTGGAACAGACAATTGAGAAACTCAAGATGATTCGGGAGAAGATGACGATAGCGCAGAATCGCCAAAAAAGTTATGTGGATAAAAGAAGAAGGCCATTGGAATTTTCGGAAGGCGATTATGTTTTTCTCCAGATCATTCCGACTAAAGGGGTGAGCCGAGCTTTGAAAACTCGAAAGCTTACACCAAAATTTATTGGCCCTTACCAAATTCGTAAACGGATTGGTTCGGTCGCATACCAATTAGCCTTACCTCCATCTTTGGCCAATTTGCACAATGTATTCCATGTCTTTGAACTTAAGAAGTATGTGCATGACCCAACCGCTATTCTCCAAATTCGTCCTGATGACTTAACCTTAAGAGAAAACCTTACCTTTGAAGCTAAACCTTCTATCCGAACAAATAGTTTTGAAAACAATGAAATATTAATAAATATTTATCATTTTAAGATATTCTTTATGGTTAATATAAGTTCGGATGTTACAATAACCAACAATAACCAGCAGAGCAAACCGCGTCAAATGAAGATATAGAAATTAGGTGAAATTAAAGTACATGGTCTAGGGTCATGGTATTAGTTACACAGTTTCGTGGTCCTTATTTGCCTTATAATGTAATGAAACAAAAAATTATAAACAAAAAATGTTAGAAATACAGCATGCACATTTCTTGTCCACAAAAACAAGTGTTGAAACTTGAAATACAAAAAAGTGTACCAACAAAGATGGTGAAATAGTAAAAAACATATTATGATTACAGAAAAAATCTAAGTTTGATTTATGGTAAGAGCATTAGTAAAGAGAGTTAGCTTGACTACGTCCCAAAGGATTTATCTTCTACCCTGTTATAAGGTATATACCCGGTAAAACAAAAAAATAAAATACAAAAACAATGCTTAAAAATACTTTTACAACTGATAAAACTTAATTTAAACTTAATTTTAACGAGACTAACTCGCATATCTAAAACTTAATTTAAAACTTAATTTTAACGAGATGGAAATATCGCTGCTCCTGGCCAGAAAAATATCACTGCTGTATCATGGAAAAGTATTGTTGTGTCCTTAATCAAAATCACCCTTGAAGCTGTGGAAGAACTTCAGGAATGATATCAACTAAGAGGTTAATGTAGGACTCTTTAGGATTTCTGTATATCCAGTTGGGATAAACAGGTTCTCCCTAGTCAACAATGTGTGTTCTAGTGTCAACTTAGGGATGGGAAGACGTACCTTAGCCCCTATAGCATGGTGGTTCTTATAGGGGATTACCTGTGTGTCGTGGACTGTTCTGATAAGGCTTCTGAAGAGGAAGAATTCAAGTAGGATTCGTAAAGGTTATGATAAGATCACCTCCGTAAATCCTGTAAGCGATAAATCTTTATCCAATACCATTTTTATCTAACCAAGAGTCGTGGGAATCTAAGAGAAGTTGTTAAGATTAATGAGACTGTAAGTGATAGAGATAAGAATGAGAATCATGTGTTCAGGGTTAATCTCATAAGCGTGTAACATCTCTATGAAACCCAGTTGCTCGGTGTAATGTTCCGACCGTAGGCCTTGTTTCAGCATCTATCTGGTCGGACCCAGGTGATTTAAACCAGGTAACGTATAGGTCTACTACATAAGCCCCCCAAGCTCGGTTGGGTGATTTGAGCCCTGCCGAGTTGAAGAGACAAATAAGCGGTTGGCCGATCGAAGGCAGGTTTTGTTGAGGAGAAGAGAGATCCTATTGTTTTAACATGTTCAACAGAGCTGTCCTTTCATTGACACGGAAAGGACCTTTCAATTCCTCTTAGGCCTCCACGTGTTCTTTCTTTTACCGGGAACCGAAACGTTATGATTTCAAAATTTTAGTAAACGCCACGTATACGTTTGTAAGGGGAATGGGCTTCTGCTGATTCGGCCCAAATCCTTTAGATAATGGAGGGAAACTTCTGAAAGAAAATATTGGGAGCGGTTTTGGAAACTCACAACTGTCAAAATTAGAAACTCTTCAAGTTATTTTCTCTCTCAATCTTGCCTTCCTGAAGAATCACTTTTCTGACGTTTGAGCAGCATATTCAGAGATCATCAAAGGGATTCTTGTACTGATTTCACCATTTTTCTTATACTAAGCACATTCTAAGTTCTCTGACACTCATACCTTCTTCAATTTCTTGATCGTTCATCATCGTTCATCATCAAATAGGTAACGATCCTCTTCTTCAAACATGTGACTATCTTCCTCTTTCTTCCCCGCAAGCTTATAAACTACTGCATGTGACTGCTCCTGTTGTTTGTTATGGGTATTGCGTTTAGAATCTTCATTATTGTGTTTTAGCACTAGCCATGCACCCCTTTCCTTGATTTTGAATGAAATCTAGGGCTTACTGAAAACCTTGCATTGTTCGTCAGAATATCCCTCTTTTTTCTGAAATTTCTCATCCTTCTTTGTCATTTTTGGAGCGATCGCCGTAGAGTTTCTTAGGATTATTTTATTTTTGGTTGCTCCTAATTTCATAGGGTTTGAATTGAAGCTGTGATAATCATGAGTGAGGATTCTGTAAATTCTGACATACCGAGAGCTCATGAGGAAGAGAATCCAGGGAGTTGGATTAAACCAATTGCGACCCATTTCCCTCAGAACTTGAAAGAGGTCAGAGAAGGTATGATTTACTATAGAATGGCTGAGAGGGTAGAACAGAGGAGGTTAAGGAGGCAACGGAGAGGTATTCAGTGTTTCAATTTGTTTGGGGAAATTTTGCCCAGTAACGGAGGTGTTCCCCAACCGATAGTATTCATAAGTGTTTGATCAGAAATAATCAAGTTTTACTGCTTCTGACTCCGCGTGTGCCTCCTTTTCCTCAGGTATGAAGAGAAAGTGAGTTACAAATCCTGAACTTTATCCACTTCCACCAGATGCTGCTCAGTACGATTGGGTTGACCGAGAAGTTGTGGGCACCCAATCTGAGCTTTCAACTGATGAATCCTTAGAGCAAACCAGGGCCATTATACTACCCTGCCCTGGAGATGATGCTGGAAACTTGTATTCAGTAAGTCCAGTGGGGCCTAACGAAAGAATTTGCACTCGTATCCCTGAGGACAGCACTGGTTTTTATTTTTATGAAGAAGTGATTACCCGTCTTGGGATTAGGATGCCTTTCACCAATTTTGAAATAGAGGTTTTAAATACACTAAAAGTGGCCCCTTCCCAGTTGCATCCGAATGCATGGGCTTTTGTTAGAGCGTTTCAGCAAGTTTGCTCGGCCATGGACTGGTCCTGTACTGTTCCCACTTTTTTCTATTTATTTGCTCCGCAAGCGAACGCCTTTGAAGGAGGGTCCCCCAAACGACCTTGGGTTTCCTTGAAATCGCGAAATGGGTATGCTCTGTTAACCAAGTATTCTGAGTCTTGGAAAACGTTCAAACCTTTTTATTTTAAATACAACTTTGTTGGGACTGGTGTTTGCTGGTTTACACGAGCTGGTGAAGAGAGATCGGTTCCTGGATTCCCTCTTCAATGGAGTAAAAAAAAATTTAATCGGAGGATTGCTTCATACGGGTCAGAGTGGAAACTGCTCTTTGAACACGAGAAGGAAGTGTGCCGAGCGTTTGAGAACTACTTGGCCACCAATGGGATGATTGAAACGAGGGACATAGTGAATATCCCCTCAAAAGATGTCAAGGCTCAGCTTGGTAAACTATTTTTCTTTGCTTTTATACTTGTAAATTTGTTTATATCTAATGGCACTTAGTTTCCTTTGTAGATAAATTGGCTTCTCGTATGGCTGCCTTGCTCCAAGGAGGTAAGAAAAGGAAGGCTCCTCCTACAAGTGCAGCTTCGGGGTCATCGAGTATGAGCACCCCCAGTTTAGGCACTCCGACCCCTGCTGCTTCTCCAGTCAAAGTGTCTCCTCGGCCTGTTTCAAACTTGGTTGTTGTTACAGCTACTACAGTTTCGCCGGCCTCAAGTGGTCAAGCCCCCTCTCCCCCTCTTCAATTGAATCGGCGCCGAAGGCTCAACAAAGGGAAAGAGAAGGTTTCAGAAAGAGTAAGTCCCAGGGCCGAGGGAACAAGTACCAAAGCTGCTGCTGCTCTTACTCCTACTCCGACTCCACCAGTAGTCTCGGTGTGGAATCGTGAGTTGGATGAAAAATTTCCTGAGTTTATCTGCCCGGAATCTGACCATCTTCGGTATGATAATCTTAGTGCTGCTGAATGGTCCCATTACAATATAGCTTTGACCAAGTTTTTACTTCGAGGTGCCAGTTTAACCCATGATCTGTCCAAGCATGGTGAAGATTTGTTTAAAGGCCTGAATGTTGAGCAGAAAGAGACTCGTGAGCTTCAAGCAGCTCAGGAAGCCAGTCTGTCGGATGAGCTGGTTCGAGTAAGAATGAGCTGGAGAATCTGAAAGCCGATAAAGTTGAACTGATCAAGGAACGAAACTCTCTGAAAGTTTCACAAAAGGCTACTGAAGATAAGAAGAAAGAAGTTGAAGAAACACTTAAAAAGGAGCTGCAGGAGAGCCGATAGAGGATCGAGGAGTTAGATTCTGAAGTGAAGAAATCTGCTGCCACTGCTCAGAAATATAAGGAAAAAGCTCTTATTTTCAAGAAAAAGGCAGCAGCCAACTTCTATAACTGGAGTAAGGGTGTTGATGACTCCTTTGTTTCAGCGGTCAAACAGATCCAACTTCTGAATCCTGAAACTGAGTTCAGAGTGGTCGGAGCGCACCCTTTCCATAGCGTAGAAGATGGGAAGTTGATTGATCTTTAAACCAAGGTTGAAGTGGATTTGCAGGCGGACAATCTTCCTAATCCTCTAGTAGAACTGACAGAGACTCCTGAATTTGATGATAAGGATATCAGCTTGTCAGATGATGAGGCCTGAACTTGGTGGCCATCTTATATCTGTTTTTATTCTTCTGTTTGTTGGTAGCATATGTGGAATTTCTTTCTGTTGCTCGTTGTATCCGAGCATTTAACTTGTTTATTTTGATCAAACTCTTTTGTTATTTCGGAAATGAGTTTTAATTAACTTGTTGTTCAGCAAATTGTATCGCTGCTTGGTATGTTTTTAGCTGTTTTTTGTTTCGTTCGTCACGTTTCCAGTAGAACTCTCCGAGTGTAAACTCTTAGGAGGAATTTATCGTATATTTTCTGGCGCAGTTTTTGAGCGTAGAATCGCATTATTCGTATGTATAATTAATTGTGAGAATAACTCGGAGCGCCGACTTTAGCCGAAGCGGGACCCTTGGACCGCGAAATTAGGAAAGTAATTTCCTGAGTTCGGGCGTTCTATGAATACGTAGTTAAACTCTTGCAAAGAGTTGTATCTCGATTTCGCTCGGTGGCAAGCCAAACCAAATGAGTCGTATGTGGTTTCACAATGTACATAGATAAGAAAACTTCAAGGAAATGTTGTGTTTTATTAATAAGAGAATACAAAGCGTGAATTGCTCATAACTAAGAAATCCCTAACAATTTAAACTATAATCTATGAAGGGTGTTATCCTTTGTTATTCAGTATAAACTATTCTTGAGCCATCTATAAATAAACTAAACTATTTTTGAAGCAAAGGAAATAAGATGAGAGCTTAGCTGTAATAAGCTCTGAGCTTGGCAATGTTCCAACTGTTATTGATATCCGTGCCGGAGAGAGTTTCCAACTTGTAGGCGCCGGTTCCAGATTTAGCCTTCACTCGATATGGACCTTCCCATTTTGGCTTCAGCTTTCCAACACCAGCATTTCCTTTGCCGATATCTGCTCAGCGAAGGACCAAATCTCCGATTTCAAAACTTCGCGGTCGGACTTTCTTGTTGTAATCTCGGGCCTGGCGCTCCTTTACCTTTCTTTCATGAGCCGCAGCATTCTTTCATATTTCCTCAAGTAATATGAGTTCATCGTTGAGCAATCCGTTGTTAGTTTACGAAGGACGTTCAAGCATCCTAAAGGTGGGGATTCTCTTTTCGATCGGAATGACTGCGTCGCAACCGTATGTCAAACGAAAAGGGGTCTCACCAGTTGAGGAGTGTATAGTTGTCCTGTGTGACCATAGAACGCTCAGAAGCTTATCAGCCCATGTACCAGCTGCGTTGCCAAGTTTCTCTTTTATACCGTCCAAAATGGTCTTGTTGGCGGCTTCGGCTAACCCATTGGTTTGTGGGTGTTCCACGGAACTGAAGTATTGAATGATCCCCAAATCAGCGACTAGTTCTTGAAAGTGAGAGGCTGCGAATTGTGACCCATTATCTGTGACTATAGAATGTGGAACTCCGAACCGAGAGATTATTTCCTTTACAAAGAAAGACTGAATTCGAGCTGTAGTAATTGTTGCTAATGGTGTCGCTTCAATCCACTTAGTAAAGTAATCAACAGCTACGACCGCAAACTTCAATTGTCCAGGTGCAGTGGGAAACTTTCCGATGATGTCCATTCCCCATTGATAGAAGGGCCAAGGAGCTCCGAGAGAATGTAGCTCTTCCGCAGGTTTTTGGTAAGTATCACTGTGAAATTGACATTGAACACACTTCTTAACATGTTCCATGGCATCTTTTTGCAGTGTGGGCCAGAAGTAACCTGCTCGGATTATTTTCCGAGCTAGAGATTTTCCACCCATATGACGGCTACAGATTCCTCCGTGGATCTCCTCAAGGATTTCTTCAGCTTGAGATGGATTTACGCATCTGAGCATGGGTGAGCCGAACCCTCTTTTATAAAGGACACCATTAAAAACCGTGTATTGGGCCGCTTTCCGAATTAACTTACGAGCCTCAGTCTGATCTTGTGGAATGAAACCATGCTGCAAGTAAGTTAATATCGGATCCATCCAGGATTGAGATATTGAAACTGCAAGGATGACGCTTGGTCTTGGGACGGTTTCCTGTATCAAAGTCTTGTTGTTTTCCGACCCCTTCGTGCTTGCCAGCTTAGATAAAATATCAGCTCGGGAGTTCGAATCTCTCGGGACATGGGAGATATCAAACTCTGAGAAATTGGTGATTATTCGCTTTACCTCTTCAAGATACTTCTGCAAGATGGGCTCCTTAGCCGAGTACTGCCCCTTAATCTGAGAGACCACTAATTGTGAATCGCTGAATACCGACACCCGATTCGCTCCAAACTCATGAACCATTTTGAGGCCTGCAAGGACTGCTTCATATTCTGCTTGATTATTCAAAGTATGGAATTCAAATTTTAATAAGTATTCCATACAAATTCCTTCAGGATTTTCGATAATGACGCCTGCACCTGCTCCTTTCCTGTTGCTCGAACCATCCACATAGACTGACCACAAATCCTGAGGAGTGTCCGAGGGAATCTCGGTGAATTCAGTAACAAAGTCAGCAAGAACTTGAGACTTCATTGCCTTCCTGGGTCCGTAGACGATATCGAATTCAGATAGTTCCACTGACCATGAAACCATTCTACCGGCCAGGTCAGGTTTGTGAAGGACCTGCCTAAGGGGTTGTGCTGTCCTGACCATGATTCGATGAGCCTGGAAGTACTGTCTTAACCTCCGAGCATATATTACCAAGCAGTATGCAAGTTTCTCATGTTTCTGGTACCGCAGTTCTGATCCCTGTAGTGTTCGGCTAACGAAATAAATGGGGGACTCAACTCTCGAATCCTCTCGTACTATTACTGAACTGACTGCTGCGTCTGCTACCGACATGTAGAGAATAAGGTCCTCCCCAAGAAGAGGGCTATGAAGGACTGGTGGGCTGGAGAGATAGTTCTTCAACTGGACGAAAGCTTGTTCGCAATGATCATCCCAGAGGAAATTTTTATTCTTCCTAAGGAGTTGGTACCACGGTAAAGCTTTCCGAGCAGCTTGAGACAGGAACCTGGAAAGGGCCGCCACTCGACCCATGAGCTGTTGGAATTCTCTAAGACTGGTTGGACTTCTCATTTCAAGAATCGCCTTGAACTTGTCTGGATTAGCTTCAATACCCCTTTCGGTTAACATAAAACCGAGAAAGGACCCGGCTGGGACTCCAAACACACATTTTTCAGGATTCAATCTCATGGAATACTTTCGTACCCGGTCCAGTATTTTCTTGAGGTCTTGGGCATGGGTCTCTTGCTGTCTGCTTTTTGAAATAATGTCATCAATATAAACCTCCATATTCGAGCCGATCATCCCTTGAAATACTTCGTTCATCATTCGCTGATATGTAGCTCCTGCATTCTTCAGACCGAAGGGCATGACATTGTAATAGTACGTTGCCTTATTAGTGATGAATGCGGTTTTATCTTGATCGGCAAGGTACATAGGTATCTGATTGTAACCGGAGTAAGCGTCCATGAATGAGAGGAGTTTGTATTCGGCCGAATTGTCGGTGAGCTTGTCAATGACGGGAAGTGGATACTGATCGTTTGGACAGACTTTGTTCAAGTCCGTATAGTCCACACACATCCTCCATTTCCCGTTGGGATTTTTGACCAAGACGGTGTTAGCTAACCAGTCTATATAGTCGATCTCCCGAATGAAGCCAGCTCGGAGTAATTCGGCAACTATTTCCTCAATAGTTGCGGCCTTTTCTGCACTAACCTTCCTTTTGCGTTGTGCCACTGGTTTTTCCCCTGGAAGAATGCTCAATTTGTGGCACATGAAATTAGGATCAATGCTCGGCATATCAGCCGAGGTCCATGCAAACAGATCCCTATTGGCGATCAACAAAGCGGAAAGTTCATCTTTGACATTTAAAGGGAGATCAGCACCAATCTTAACTTGTCTAATAGGATCATCATACAATGTTAAGAACTCCCATTGTCCCTTCGGGGTCGGTCTGTTTCTGTCAGATTTATCACGCGCATCAAGGTCCGCCAAATTAATGTTACCTCTGCCGAGGGAAATTCTTTCTAACCGGTCCTGGTCCTTGTTCTTAACTTTACCCAGACTTGCATTGTAACATTTTCGGGCTGCCTCCTGCTCGGCTTTGACTGTAACTACCTTGCCATCAGTTCTGACGAACTTCATAGCCAAATGGACTGTTGAAACTACTGCACCGAATGCTTGTAAAGAAGTTCTTCCGAGGATGGCGTTGTAGGCTGCTAGGCAGTCAACTACCAAAAACATGATTATCTCAGTTCTGGCCGAAGGTTGCTGTCCTAGGGTGACAGGAAGTTGAATGTATCCCTTTGGCTCGATGGTGTCCCCCGTGAAGCCGATCAACTCTCCTTCAAATGGAGTGAGATTGCATTCCCTAAGTTTCAGTGCTTTGAACAAAGGTAGAAACATGATATCCGCTGAGCTCCCTTGATCGATAAAGACGCATTTTACTTCGTAATTACCAATAAGGGCTGTGATTACCATGGGATCATTATGACCTGGGAGGATCCCGTCCAAATCTTCATCATTGAAAATGATGGGAACATTTTTCGTTGATCTTTTATAGATAGGCTTTTGGCTCACGGCTAAGATTTGGTTGATGTATTTCTTTCTGTCGGCTTTTTTCTCTCCTCCCCCGGCAAACCCTCCGGCAATAGTGTTAACTAAAAACTCATTGTTCGTTGGATTTGTATCAGTGACCGGGGCAGGCTCGGTTCTCTGTCTCCCTGCATTCCTATCATCTGGTGACTTACTTCTTTGGCGTTTAGACTTAACTGGTGAATGGGATCTATTCGTTCCTCTTCGTCCTGCTGCATCTCTGACGTATTGTTGTAGCTTTCCATCTCTGATCATTTCTTCGATCAGATCCCTCAACCAAATGCATTCATCAGTTGTATGTCCATATCCCTTGTGAAAGTCGCAATATTTTGACCTATCACGCTGTGCGCCCTTTCTTAAAGACGGAGGTCTTTGGGCAGAGCGTAAGTCGGTCTGCATTGTTTCCCCAAGAATTTGACTCCTAGGAACAGTTAAAGGAGTGTACTCCTGATATTTATTCCTCGGAGGTGGTCTTCGGTCCCGATCGTTCCTGTCCTGTCTGCCACCAAAACGTTCGTCACGTTTTTGTTTATTCTGTCCTTGAGGGTCAGCTCGTTGCCGATCGTCTCTGAATTTCTGCCCTTTGTGGAATTCTTCCAAGTTGATGAATTTATTCAACCTCTGTCTAAGCTCGGCCATATCTTTTGGAGGTTTCCAAATTAGCGATTTTCTGAAATCCCCTGGCTACAAACCTTGTGTAAACAATAATACTGCCACACCTGGCTCCAACCGGGGAACAGAACTAGCCTCCGTATGGAAACGTGACAAGTAATCTTTCAATGGTTCATCTTGTTTTTGTGTAACTCCAGTCAGTGTGTGGTCGGATTTTGGCTGGATGCAGCTGGCTGTGTATCTATTTAAAAATACTTCTTTCATCTCCTCCCATGAATTAATGGATTTTCGAGGGAGAGATGAGTACCACCGTAATACCGAGGGTTCAAGAGTCATGGAAAAAGCACGGCATTTCATCCGATCGCCGCCTCCATAATAGTTCATTGCCCCTTCGTAAGAAACTATATGGTCAACTAGGTCAGTCAGGCCGTTGTAATGTGGTACGTTGGATGGGCCCAAGTATCCCTGAGGGGTTTCAAATTCCATGATATACGGGGTAAAAGGAAGGCCAGGGTGAAAATCACCTTGACCGTGACCTGTGGCTGGGTTTGTCTGGAAATTTTGAGGTGGGGGAAGTTGCATTATAGGAAGAGGCTGAGGATCTATGGTCTGTGTTATTTGGTTTTGCGGTTGTATGGTAGCAGGTTGGCTTTGAGCAATCCATGTCATTGCTTGTTGCTAGAGGTCAGCAATTGCTCGTCCTTGTTGCTCAATTAAAGTTGTTTGTCTGTTGAGTATTTTAATCATCTCTTGCTCACGAGCGCGAGCAGATGCAGATGTTGCATAATATCTACTAGTGGAATGGCTATGGCGGGAGTTACCGTGGATCGTCCTTCCTGGGTTTAATCTAGTTCTAGGGGTTACGCTTATATGGTCAGGGTTGGGTTGGACTGGCGGAGTTAAGGTTCGTTGAGTATTTCTCCCGTGGTGTGCTCGGGTTCCAGTGGTCCTAGCTGTGTTACGGGTGGTTGGGGCTGTGCTGCTTGAATCGCCATGGGTGGAGGGAGGTGGTGTTGGAGGGGGTGGAGGTGGTGGTGGAGGATGTAACACCCTCACATTAATTTAGTTAAATTAGAGTTTTAGGAAAATTGGTACTTGAAAATTTCTTTTTAAATTAAAATACTTATGAATATTTTTTCGGAAAAACGGACAGAGTTTCCTCTGTTTTTCGGACTTTACCAAAATTTCCTGTTTTGTACCTGTTCAGCCAGATTAATTTAAACAAGAAAACGTATAAATTATACAGACATTTTAAAACTAAAGCCCGGTTTTACAAAATAATACAAGTTCCAGGGCTTACTTAGCAAATTGTCATTAATCCAGAATACTAATCAAAATATAGATATCTATGTCCACTCATGCTATTATAAATACACTCCACGTGGTGGAGTGAATCCTGCTCGGCCTGTGACGATGTAAACTTTGCCTCTGTACCTGAAAATATAATAACTGCAAAAGGGGTAGCAATTACGCAGAACTTAGGAGAAATAAACCCTCAATAAAATAGTGACGAACTAAGCCTAACCAACTTATAATAATCATAACATTCACAACAACATTCATTTCATTAAATTCCCAATTATTCAACACTTATTATCCTTTTCTTCATTTTCGTATTCTTCTTTCTCTATTCTTTTTAACACTTTCTTTTCATTCTCTTTCATTTCATTCTAAAAATATATTTCACACCAATGTACTTCACCTCCACACCGGAAGGTACCTCATACATTGTGGCCTATGGGTACTTCACCTCCACACCGGAAGGTACCTCATACCGTTGTACTTCACCTCCACACCGGAAGGTACCTCATACAAGTTGGCCTGTGGGTACTTCACCTCCATACCGGAAGGTACCTCATACAATTTGGCCTATGGGTGCTTCACCTCCACACCGGAAGGTAACTCACACCACTGTACTTCACCTCCACACCGGAAGGTACCTCATACAGTTTGGCCTATGGGTGCTTCACCTCCACACCGGAAGGTACCTCACACCACTGTACTTCACCTCCACACCGGAAGGTACCTCATACAGTTTGGCCTATGGGTGCTTCACCTCCACACTGGAAGGTACCTCACACCACTGTACTTCACCTCCACACCGGAAGGTACCTCATACAGTTTGGCCGGTGGGTACTTCACCTCCACACTGGAAGGTACCTCATACCACCACTAAACAATTATAAATCTTTAAATCTTTGAATTTCGTTTCCAAATTATCTCATTGGTTTCCAATCTCATGGATTTCATCATTCAGTCATACCCTTATATTTTCACTCTAAAATTCTCCTTTTTCTCATTCCAAATCATCATGTTCATTACCATTCCTAACTTCCAGGTTCAATATAATTTACACATGCTCTCCATTTAAATCAATTACCAACATCACAATTTGCACATAACATCACATACCAATATCAAATCAATTATCAGAGTCATTCATATCTATTCCAACCAACATATAATGATCATTCATGAGTTTAGGGCTCAACATAATTTAGCACAACATTCACCCCGAAATCAAATCTCATATTCTCATGTAAATCCAACATACATATCACTACACTTTTATGAATAATCAAAAATTAACATAATTACTAATTATCAATACCTTTTAATAAATCTAACCAACTCACACAACATAGCCATATACCCAATTATTTTGTTTTCTTAGTTCAATAGTTTTTTATCAAATCATTCGCTATCTTTTTGCACTTACTCAATTCATAATTAATCTATCATTTCTAAGTTTATATTCACTCTCTTTCCACATTAATATCCAACATCTCATACACGTCAAAATAAACACATATATCCACAATTGCATATTCTCAATATAATTCATCAAACATTAACTTCCAATAATCGTGGCATGCCTTTAAAATTATAATAAATTAATGAGAGGTTCTATTTTTCCCTAAACTATTATCTTTTGTTATTACTAGTTACCCTAAGGCTCAATAATATACGTATTCTTCTACACTTAATCATCACTACCAACATCCCAGAATTTATCCCCTAAGCCAAGTAAAAGTCCCCTCTTACCTCTAGGTTTCAATAGAATCTGATTTGCGGTTCAGCGAGGGAGATCCTGCTTCGGCTTATCCCGACACTAGCAATTTCAGCGATCAGGCCCAGCTCACGATCAAATTGATTCGAACCAAAACTTCACTGTCCTACGGTTCAACGCACAACTGAGGCTGGTCACGGTACGGTGGCAGTTTTGCGATTCACCATGCTTTGATTGAGGAAGAATTTGTACCCATAAAAACTGATTGGAGGCACCCCCCAACAGATACGATTTTTCTTTATGGCTGGGGTCTAAAATTGGAAAGTGGGGTGCAAGGGGCAATGGGGTCTTCTGTGTTGAAGAAGGAAGAGGAAGGCTGAAGGTTTGAGCCGTGGGTTGGAGAACGGGTGGCTGTGTGTGTGGCGACGGGGCTAGCCAGTGGAGGGACGGGAGGAAACGAATAAGGGAGAGAGGGATGGGTTCGCAAGGGAGGCGGTGGTGCGACTTCTGGGCAGCAGCAGCATTCCAAGCAGAGGCAGCGAACGGCGGGCTTGGCAGCGGCGTGAGCCCCTTGGTGCAGCGAGTGCGAACGCGACAGGGAGGGGAGGACGCGTGAGAGAGAGATGGAGGCGGTGATGCACTCGGCTAGGAGAGAGAAAGCAAGGACGGAAGGGAGAGAGACCAAAGGGGCGGCAGTGATGGCGGTCGGAGCGCTGTGAGAGAAGGAAACCGTGGGAGAGCTAAGGGGGGGGGGGGTCCAAAACGAAGGAGGAGAACAGAAGTAAGGGGGGGTGGCGGCAGCTGAGTATAGCAACAAAGGAGTTTTAGGGTTTCACCCTCCAGCACATGTTTGTTTGTTTTTTTTTCCTCTTAACACACACACTTCTTTAATTATTATTATTATTATTATTATTATTATTATTATTATTAATTTTATTTATTATTATTATTGTTGTTATTATTGTCATTAGTATTATTACTATTACTATGGTTATTAATATTATTATTATTGTTGTTATTATTTATTATTATTATTGTTATTATTACTTGCGTTAGTATGGTTTTAAAATACTAATACCATTTTTCTTTATTTGTTTATTTTAAATCTCAAAAAATACTAATAATAAAATGTAAGCATTTAGTAAGTACTTATATAAAATTATCAAGTTAAGAATCTTAAAATTTTTAAAACAAGTTCAACCTTTAAATTGTCAAAATATATTAAAGTATAGAAAGTATGTTTTTCAAATAGTATAATTATTTTTAACATTTTAATTGAATTAATCACTTAGCCATATCACTAATCAATTAGTCAGCGCTATTTTTCCTTTTATTATTTTTATTACGTTTAGAATTAAAAATGGGGATGTTACAGAGGAAGTAAATTCCGTAAGGTTTGGGGTGGTTGGGGATTACTCCCAGCTCTATGGTGAGGAGATTGTGGTGGTTGAGAATGGGTGGCATGATTTCCGCTATGATTTTGGCTATGATTTGGGGGTGGTTGGCTCCGCGAATTATTTGGGGGTTGCAGGTTATTTCTTGCTCCAGAATGGGACGTGTGTGGTGGCTGCGAATTAGTTTCTCGATTTTGATTAAGAATATCCCGCAGGTCACCAACAGATTGCGGCTGTTGATCATTATTATTAGCGTTTCTGGGTCTGCCGCGAGAACGGCCAATGCGATCACGGAGATCACCAACTTGGCTCCTTGTTGTGACCATGGTGGTGGTGGGAATGATATATTATTCAGTTCCCATAGACGGCGCCAATGTCGTGTCCTTAATCGAAATCACCCTTGAAGCTATGGAAGAACTTCAGGAATGATATCAACCAAGAGGTTAATGTAGGACTCTTTAGGATTTCTGTATATCCAGTTGGGATAAACAGGTTCTCCCTAGTCAACAATGTGTGTGCTAGTGTCAACTTAGGGATGAGAAGACGTACCTTAGCCCCTATAGCATGGTGGTTCTTATAGGGGATTACCTGTGTGTCGTGGACTGTTCTGATAAGGCTTCTGAAGAGGAAGAATTCAAGTAGGATTCGTAAAGGTTATGATAAGATCACCTCCGTAAATCCTGTAAGCGATAAATCTTTATCCAATACCGTTTTTATCTAACCAAGAGTCGTGGGAATCTAAGAGAAGTTGTTAAGCTTAATGAGACTGTAAGTGATAGAGATAAGAATGAGAATCCTGTGTTCGGGGTTAATCTCATAAGCGTGTAACATCTCTATGAAACCCAGTTGGTCGTGTAATGTTCCGACCGTAGGCCTTGTTTCAGCGTCTATCTGGTCGGACCCAGGTGATTTAAACCGGGTAACGTTCGGTCTACTATAGGTCTACTACAAGTATAGTATCATAATGGGGAACTGAAGAACTCTTCAACGATTCTCCTAGCCTGAGTGAGAAAGTACTAATGAAAATGATAATAGCAACAAAATTTAGATAGTAGCGGAGGTAGAACACAAGTATCGGAAGATGACTGGTGGTCTGGGAGATGTCTACCAGGATAAGTTTAGAGAGAGGAGTACAAGTTTATTTCTGCAAAAACATATATTTTACCATCTCTTTGAAGACTTAAAATTTTTGTCTCCCTGAAGATGGAAAAATTTCATCACGGGGTAGATAGAATATTTTCATGTCATACTCTCTCACGTCTGGACTCGACTCCCTGCTTCCTCTTTTTATTCTTCTTATAATTCTCACTCCCTAAACTTCCTGCATCATATCCAACAGAATCATTAAGTTCTTGTCTGAATTTAACTCCAGTTTGAGTTGATTTTTTACCATCCTCATCAGCATTCTCACTGTCAAAATGTCACCGGTGATTTAACTCCCGACTAATCTAAAAATTCTGTATAAAATTCTCAACCAATTTCCCACTGTCATCATGAGTCTCTTCTGTTTTGGGCCTTTTGTGCTTCTTATGTGAGTGCGGTTACTTAAGCTCTTTATGGAGCTACTTCAGCTCATTGAAAGCAGCAGAGGCCCGGTGGAGATATGCACTGGTGACCTGTGAAGCACCATTATAAGCAGAGACAAACTTCGAGAGAATTTTCGCCGCTTTTGAAAGCGATATTTGTTTTGTTGAAACACAATTTCCATATATCAATACTATCATCTTCATGTTCCTCCCCTTCACACGTATAACTGGAATCACGAAGCATATTTTTTTAAACAAAGGAAGGTTAGCACGGTGCACTGTTACAAAATTATTAACCAAAACGAAGAACAACTAAAAAACACAACTTCAAAATTCACGGATAGCATTTGGTAGAGCGCACCATGAAGGGACACTCCTTAAACAACTAATGTATTCCTTAAGAACTGTTTTTCGGAAAAAAAAAAGCCAAAAAATATGTTCGATAACTAATTCTAAAAACAATTTTAAAAGTTAGAGAGCAAAAAAGTCCATTTGGTATTGTAATGGACCAGGTTCCGATCCGACCGATATCACCTTGATCCAACCAGTTGAATACTGGAGTAAGAAATATCGATCACCATTTGGTCAGAGGCATGCTATACCGAGTTAGGGACACTTGAGTGGTTTACAGGCTTACGGGATTAGAGGCGATCACAGGATTTTCATCCTTATCATCATCCACTACGGTCCCAACAGTCTAACAATCACTCTTATATTCCCGCACAGCTTGATAAAACCACGGGATACAGATCAGTGTTTATCCGTAACAGGATTAACAAAGGTCATCTTATCAGTACCTTTACTAAACCTAATCAAATACTCCTCCTTCACGGGCCTCATCAGAAAGCCCAGGAACACACGTATCAGGTCATCCCCTATAAGACAAGGATTTAACACAGGTCGTAGAATGTGCTCACAACCTACAGGTCGTAACACCCCCTTACGACTCGTTCAAAATCTTAGTTTTTGATTAGGTCGTAAAGGGGGACCCGTTCAAAATTTAAGTTTTTGAACGGGTCGTAAGGGGGTTTTACAACCTCTAGGTCGTGAGCACACTCTACGACCCGTGTTAAATCCTAAATTTTTTTTAATATAAAACCCCCTAAACGCTTTACACATGAAACTTTGTTTTTTGGTTCCAGCTCTTATTCTCCATCATACTAATATTATTACTTTTAATGGCTGCCGTTGAATCTGAATTATCCGAGAGACAAGGTAATTTCCAAAATCATGCATAAAGTATGCAAAAACATGTTTTTGGTTTGTATTTTTATTTAGGCTTAAATATGAAAATGGTCCCTGTAAATATTGACTTCTTTGAAATTGGTCCTTGTAAAATTTTTCTTTTGGTTTTGGTCCCTACACTTACAAAACGTTTTGGTTTTGGTCCCTCATATTAAATTTTGGTCCCCATAATTATGTTGGTAGTTTTTTTTGGTCCCTCTATTATTTAGATTCAATTGGTTTTGGTCCCTTTGATATCATGGTTTTTGAACCGGTTTTCTTATTTAATGTAAGTTTTCTGTTTACCCTTGAAAATTAATGTAAGAATATCATCCTTAATAGGTCATAGAATATAATATTTTACATTTTTCGGCATTTTCCATCCACATATAACAGGAGGGACCAAAACCAAAATATTTTATAAATGTAGGGACCAAAACCAAAACAAAAATTTTACAAGGACCAATTTCAAAAAAGTCAATATTTATAGGGACCATTTTCATATTTAAGCCTTTTATTTAAGATGAATTTTTTCAATAATTTATTGCATCTAAATGAACCAAAAAGAGGCTAAAGAATGGAAAGTCGTAACCATGTGTTACGAGCAACAGATTTTGGTCAGGTCGTAGCGTAGTGTTACCATCTTTGTTTTTGATGTGGTCGTAATACTAGCTTACGACCTCTTTTTTTTTTTTGCCTGGTCGTAATCGTAACACCAAGTTACGACCCGTTTTTTTTAAATCCTAATATTAATTTTTGTTTATTCTAAATTTTTAAGAATTTTTTTAAAAAAATTCTTCATATTACTTTTTTTCATTGTAAATTTCTAATAAAACATTTTTTTTATTCTAAATTTCTAATACAACTTTTTTTTAATTTTAATTTCCTAGTATAACTTTGTTTTTTATTCATTTTCACTTTTAAATTTAATGTAACATTGTTTTTTTCATTTTTTTTATTTTAAATTCGTGATGTAACACTGTTTTTTTTTATTTTAAATTCCTAATGTAACATTGTTTTTTTCATATTTTTTATTTTCAATTCCTTGTAACTTTGTTTTTTTTTCATATTTTTTATTTTAAATTCCTTGTAACATTGTTTTTTCATTTTTTTTATTTTAAATCCTAATATAACTTTGTTTTTTCATTGAACAACGTTATTGCAGATTATAGTGATGACTTTTCACATAATAAGATCTTCGCATGTAGAGACGAATTGATCCGTTGGGTTCAAGCTGTTGGAAAAGAACAAAAACATGTGATCGTTACATATCGGTCAGACACAGGCGGATGGATGTATAAGAGAAGACCTAGGGTTTTATTGGCTTGCGAAAGAAGTGGAAAATATACGAAAAGAACAAAAGGTGAGGTGATGTCTATATCGAGTAGTCGCAAGTTTGATTGCCCTTTCAGGATTAATGCTTGGGATCTTGGTAATGAAAAAGGTTGGATGCTTTTGGTCAAATGTGGCGTCCACAATCACAAACCATGTGAAATCTTGGAGGGTCATTATGGTAGGCCAACCAAAGAGGAAAAGGAGTTAATCGAGAACTTGAAAAAGGCAGGGGTTAAACCGAAGGAAATTCGCATTAGTTTGAAAGAACGGAACAAGAGCAATACTACTTCCTTGAGACAAGTGTACAATGAGCGTCAACGATTTTAAAAATAGTATCAGACATCCCAAGACACAGATGCAGCATTTATTACACAGATCGACTTCTTCTAGATATGTGACACATTATGTAAAAGACGAAGAAAGTGATGTATTGAAGGCCATTTTTGGGCACATCTAAGTGGAATATCATTATTACATTCGTTCAGTATTGTCCTTGTTATAGATAGTACCTACAAAACCAATAGATATAACTATCTGCTTCTTCAGATCGTAGGTCAAACATCCACAAAAAAGACGTTTCATGTTGCTTTTTGTTATATGGAGGGTGAAAAGGCTTTTTACTTCACATGGGATTTAGAGCATCTTCGCAACATGATTGATTAGTGATAAAGTCATGCCTTAGATCATAGTAACTGATAAAGAAGAAGCTCTGATTTTTGCAGTCACAAAGGTGTTTCCAACCTCTACTCACTTGCTATGTAAATTTCATATCTCAAAGAACGTGTTGTCTAAAGTGAGGAACAAGGTGTGTGACTCAAAAGATGTGACACCGATAATGGATGCTTGGAAAGAAGTTGTAGAATCTCGAGACATGCAAGAGTATGAAGATTATTTGAAAAAATTTAAGGATGTATGCGGATTAATAATTTATGAATACGTGCAACGTGTTTATCTGAAACGCAACAAGGAGAAATTTGTGGGTGTTTTGGGTAAACCAATTGATGCATCTTGGTAACACCACAACTAATCGGTGAGTTTTAAAACCCAAAGATGTTTTTTTATGTGTATCTTAGTTATGTGTTTTTACCAATTGAATTTTAAAATAATTAAGAAATACATTATATGTTTAAATTTTAGTAATGTGTTTTCATCAATTGAATTTTAGTAATGTGTTTGTACCAACTGTATTTTACTTATGTGTTTTTACCAATTGAATTTTAAAATAATTATGAAATACGTTAGATGTTTAAATTTTAGTTATGTGTTTTTACCAATTGTATTTTAGTTATGTGTTTCTACCAATTAAATTTTTCTGTACATGCATGTACAGAAAAATGAATTCAACAGAAAACATTTATATAATCAAAATTGAATAAATATTCAAAACTAAAAAATAAATTAATCCTATTGGTGCCTTACCAACGTGCCCGCCCACCCCTCTGGCTTGACTTCGCACCATCCCGAGTAGATCATCCACCTCTACGCCTTCTCCCAGCTACCCTTAAACCTTGAATGTCACGCATGACAAGGGTGGTAGTATATAATCTAATGTCATGTGTAACATCATGATTGTATACCTGCTCCCGGTCTGCTACATCAACAAGTCGAAGAATACTACGCATTCTTGACATTAATCAATCTGCACATGAAAGTAATTACAAATTATTACCAGAAAATAAATTGAAATTAATAAAAATATACATTGAAATAATTAAAAAACTTACATTAGCAACTTAGAGATCATAATCCACCCTAGTAGATGTAGGTAGAAGATAAGGGTGAGAGTAAGTGTGAATCCAATCTACATAATCCACCACGCACTCATCGACATATGTAGCAGGAAAGTCATCGACTACATGAACACCCCACTCAACCCATCGCTCCTCAATCGCAGAATACAAAGGAAGCTGGTGTGGTGGAGGCAGAATATACAAGATCTAACCAAATTGCCGAAGCACTCGCTCCGGAAGGTACAGTCGCCTAATCTTACTACAGCGAATGTACCCGGAGTAGAGAGCAATCTCGGCAAATGGCCTGACTTCCCGATGGTTGAGAAATGACTTCCATATAATCTGATCAGCCTTAATGGTCTCCAGATGCTGTCTGAATGTAACTTCCACACCATTAGGGCTTTGAGGGGACAACCACTTGAATATTCTTGGATGAGCCTCATTATAATCATCCTTGGGAGTGTCAAATCCAAGTCCTGGTAAATATTCCAAGATCCAAGCCTGCGAATGAATTGAGACATGTTATTAATAAGATAAATAGAATATAATGCTTAAAAAATTTATAAATAAAATAAGTTAAATATAACACGTTACCTGCAGAAGTGATGTGAAACCAGCACACTGCAATTTCCCTTTCTTCGCGGCATCTGCCAACCGATCGACAAATACGCCAACGCGCATGCACCCCATGCATAATCTCCTACAGCATGCAGATCCTCCAATGCATGCAGCCACTGAACTCTGGTGCTATTGACAGTCTTGTCAATAAACAGAGTCGATCCAACAAGGTAGAGTAGGGAGCACCTTGCAGCGTGCTCGTACCGTCCTTGATGGATGAACTCCGCCAACCACCTCTCCAATTTCGTGAAGGCAACCGCACCACCTTTTTTGCGATTCACCTCTTGAGTGGCCTCTGCTGTAAACACTCCTAGAACTTCTTGTAACGGAACCACAGCCTCAGGCTTCGACGGTTTATCCCATTGGATGAGCAGACCCGTCACAGGAATATGCAACAGGGATGAAATGTCCTCCAAGGTCACCGTAATCTCCCCATACAGCAGATGGAAGGTGCATGTATCCTCGTAAAAGCGTTCCACAAATGAGCAGAGTAGGCTCCAATCCGTCATGTGAAATGACGAATCGATCAGAGGAGCAAGTCCAGAACACAGAACAAATGTACGAACTTGTTTCGGTAACTCAGCCAAGGGCCTCAACCCAAATATCCGGTTAATAAACCAGTTCAAAAGACCACGATCCTGTAAGTCGGAGATAATAATTAGTTATGCAATTTAATTAAAAAAAATTACAAAAACTATGACATTTTAATTAAATATTACTTACATTGTCTTTCCATATCTACTTGGCCCTGTTGCCGCTGTAAGTAGTCAATAAGGTCTCATTTTGAGGGTCGTCGACGTCGTCGTTTGATTCCCCAACATTGACCTTTGTTTTGTTGTCCTCGACGTTCATATAAACTAATTTTTATCCTAAACCTCCTCCATTTTTTAACACCATGAACAAAAATGAGAAATAAAAACAAATTTTTTTATTTCTCATTTTTGTTCATGGTGTTAAAAAATGGAGGAGGTTTAGGATAAAAATTCGTTTATTTGAACGTAAAGGACAACGAAACAGAGGTCAATGTTGTGGAATCAAATGACGACGTCGACGACCCTCAAAATGAGACCTTATTGACTACTCACAACGGCCACAGGGCCAAGCATATATGGAAAGGCAATGTAAGTAATATTTAATTCAAATATCATAGTCTTTGTAATTCTCTTTAATTAAATTGCATAACTAATTATTATCTCCTACTTGCAGGATCCTGGTCCTTTGAACCGGTTTCCTAACCCGATATTTGGGTTGAGGCCCTTGGCTGAGTTACCGGAACAAGTTCGTACACTTGTTCTGGGTTCTAGACTTGCTCCTCTGATCGATTCGTCATTTCACATGACGGATAGGCGCCTACTCAACTCATTTGTGGAGCGCTTTTACAAGGATACATGCATCTTCCATCTGCCGTATGGGGAGATTACGGTGACCTTTGAGGATGTTTCGTCCCTATTCCATATTCATGTGACGGGCTTGCTCATCCAATGGAATAAACCGTCGAAGCCTGAGGCTGTGGTTCCGTTACAAGAAGTTCTAGTAGTGTCTGCAGCAGAGGCCACTCAAGAGGTGAATCGCACAAAAGGTGGTGCAGTTGCCTTCATGACATTGGAGAGGTGGCTGGCAGAGTTCATCCATCAAGGACGGTACGAGCATGCTGCAAGGTGCTACCTACTATACCTTGTTGGATCGACTCTGTTTATTGACAAGATATCAATAGCATCGGAGTTCAGTGGCTGCATGCATTGGAGGATCTACATGTTGTAGGAGATCATGCATGGGGTGTGTGCACGTTGGCATATTTGTACGATTGGTAGGTAGACGCCGCGAAGAAAGGGAAATTGTAGTGTTCCGGTTTCACATCACTTCTGCAGGTAACATGTGTTATATTTAACTTATTTTATTTATAAATTTTTTAAGTGTTATATTCTATTTATATTATTAATAACATGTCTCAACTCATTCGCAGGCTTGGATCTTGGAATATTTTCCAGGACTTGGATTTGACACTCCCAAGGATGATTATAATGAGGTTGATCCAAGAATATTCAAGTGGTTGTCCCCTCAAAGCCCTAATGGTGCGGAAGTTACATGCAATAAGCACCTTGAGAGCATTAGGGCTGATCAGATTATATGGTAGTCATTTCTCAACGATCTGGAAGTTAGGCCATTTGCCGAGATTGCTCTCTACTCTGGGTACATTCGCTATGGCAAGATTAGGTGACCGTACCTTCCGGAGCGAATGCTTCGGCAATTTGGTTATATCCAGTATATTCCGCCTCCACCACACCTGCTTCCTTTGTATTCTGCGATTGAAGAGCGATGGGCTGAGTGGGGTGTTCATGTAGTCGATGACATTCCTGCTACATATGCCGAGGAGTGCGTGGTGGATTATGTAGATTGGGTTCACACTTACTCTCACCCTTATCTTCTACCTACATCGACTAGGGTGGATTATGATATCCAAGTTGCTAATGTAAGTTTTTTAATTATTTCAATGTATATTTTTAATAATTTCAATTTATTTTCTGGTAATTATTTGTAATTACTTTCATGTGAAGATCGAATTAATGTCAAGAATGCGTAGTATTCTTCGACTTGTTGATGTAGCAGACCGGGTGGGAGCAGGTATACAATCCTGATGTTACACATGACATTAGATTATATACTATCACCCCTATCATGCTTGAGATTTAGGGTTTAGGGATAGCTGGAAGAGGGCGTAGAGGTGGACGATCTACTCAGGATGGTGCGGAGTCAAGCCAGAGGGGTGGGCGGGCACGTCGTGCAAGGCACCAATTGGATTGACTTATTTTTTAGTTTTGAATATTTATTCATTTTTTATTATATAAATGTTTTCTGTTGAATTCAGGAAAAATCAATTGGTAAAAACACATAACCAAAATACACATAAAAAAACATCTTTGAGTTTTAAAACTCACCTATTAGTTGTGGCGTTACCGAGATGCATCAATTGGTATACCCAAACACCCACAAATTTCTCCTTGTTGTGTTTCAGATAAACACGTTGCACGTATTCAAAAATTATTAATCCGCACACATCCTTAAATTTTTTCAAATAATCTTCATTCTCTTGCAAGTCTCGAGATTCTACAACTTCTTTCCAAGCGTCCATTATCGGTGTCACATCTTTTGAGTCACACACCTTGTTCCTCACTCTAGACAACACATTCTTTGAGATGTGAAACTTACATAGCAAGTGAGTAGAGATTGGAAACACCTTCGTGACTACCAAAATCAGAGCTTCTTCTTTATTAGTTACTATGATCCGAGGCATGGCTTTATCACTAATCAATCAGGTTGCGAAGCCGCTCTAGAGCCCATTGTAGTGGACTAATAGTTGATTAATCAAAGTAGCTCTAATCCGTTCGGTTAACACTGGAGCAAGACATACAAGTTACCATTCGCCCGGTACATCGTGCCGAGCCTATAGACAGTCAGCGAGCGTTATAGGCTTGCGAGATTAGGTCCGAGCACAAGATATTTGACCTTATCCTTATCCCTAACAGTCTTGCTTAGCTTAACTACCTCCCCTCTTGTCTTACGTAACTTATTGGATAAACTTGATAAAAGTAAGGGCTTATCACATATAGGATTTTTGATGGCAACCTTATCAGGACATTGACGAATCCTACTTGAGTTCTTCCTTCTCAGAAGCCTCATCAGAAGTGTAGTGGACTAATAGTTGGCCCATCAAAGTAGCTCTAATCCGCTCGGTTAACACTGGAGCAAGACATACAAGTTACCATTCGCCCGGTACATCGTGCCGAACCTATAGACAGTCAGCGAGCGTTATAGGCTTGCAAGATTAGGTCCGAGCACAAGATATTTGACCTTATCCTTATCCCTAACAGTCTCGCTTAGCTTAACTACCTCCCCTCTTGTCTTACGTAACTTATTGGATAAACTTGATAAAAGTAAGGGCTTATCACATATAGGATTTATGATGGCAACCTTATCAGGACATTGACGAATCCTACTTGAGTTCTTCCTTCTCAGAAGCCTCATCAGAAGTGTAGTGGACTAATAGTTGGCCCATCAAAGTAGCTCTAATCCGCTCGGTTAACACTGGAGCAAGACATACAAGTTACCATTCGCCCGGTACATCGTGCCGAGCCTATAGACAGTCAGCGAGCTTTATAGGCTTGCGAGATTAGGTCCGAGCACAGGATATTTGACCTTATCCTTATCCCTAACAGTCTCGCTTAGCTTAACTACCTCCCCTCTTGTCTTACGTAACTTATTGGATAAACTTGATAAAAGTAAGGGCTTATCACATATAGGATTTTTCATGGCAACCTTATCAGGACATTGACGAATCCTACTTGAGTTCTTCCTTCTCAGAAGCCTCATCAGAAGTGTAGTGGACTAATAGTTGGCCCATCAAAGTAGCTCTAATCCGCTCAGTTAACACTGGAGCAAGACATACAAGTTACCATTCGCCCGGTACATCGTGCCGAGCCTATAGACAGTCAGCGAGCGTTATAGGCTTGCGAGATTAGGTCCGAGCACAGGATATTTGACCTTATCCTTATCCCTAACAGTCTCGCTTAGCTTAACTACCTCCCCTCTTGTCTTACGTAACTTATTGGATAAACTTGATAAAAGTAAGGGCTTATCACATATAGGATTTATGATGGCAACATTATCAGGACATTGACGAATCCTACTTGAGTTCGTCCTTCTCAGAAGCCTCATCAGAAGTGTAGTGGACTAATAGTTGGCCCATCAAAGTAGCTCTAATCCGCTCGGTTAACACTGGAGCAAGACATACAAGTTACCATTCGCCCGGTACATCGTGCCGAGCCTATAGACAGTCAGCAAGCGTTATAGGCTTGCGAGATTAGGTCCGAGCACAGGATATTTGACCTTATCCTTATCCCTAACAGTCTCGCTTAGCTTAACTACCTCCCCTCTTGTCTTACGTAACTTATTGGATAAACTTGATAAAAGTAAGGGCTTATCACATATAGAATTTATGATGGCAACCTTATCAGGACATTGACGAATCCTACTTGAGTTCTTCCTTCTCAGAAGCCTCATCAGAATGCCCATGATACACAGGTAATCCCCTATAAGAACCACCATGCTATAGGGGCTAAGGTACGTCTTCTCATCCCTAAGTTGACACTAGTACACACATTGTTGACTAGGGAGAACCTGTTTATCCCAACTGGATATGCAGAAATCCTAAGAGTCCTACATTAACCTCTTAGTTGAGATCATTCCTGAAGTTCTTCCATAGCTTCAAGGTTGATTTCGATTAAGGACACGACATTGGCGCCGTCTATGGGGATTAAATAATATACCATTCCCACCACCACAATGGTCACTACAAGGAGCTAAGTTGGTGATCTCCGGGATCGCATTGGCCGCACTCGTGGCAGACCCAGAAACGTTGGTAATAATGACCAACATCCACAATCTGTTGGTGATCTGCGAGATATTCTTAACCAAAATCGTGAGACTAATTCACAGCCACCCCGTACATCTCACTCTGGCACTAGGAATAATTCGCATCCTACTCATAATTCGCAAGGCCAAAACTACCCTGCCAATTCTCAACGACTACCATCCTCTCAACATAGAACCAGGACGAATCCCCTACCACTCCAAACCTTACGGAATTTACTTCCTCCACCGCCACCCCCACCTCCTCCTACACCACCCCCCTCCACTCATGGCGATTCAATCAGCACTGCCCCAACTACCCGTAATACAGCCAGAACTACCGGAACCCGAGCACACCATGGGCGAAATACTCACCGAACTCCAAATCCTCCAATCCAACCCAACCCCGATCATGTGAGTGTATCCCCCAGTATTAGATTAAACCCAGGAAGAACATCCCATGATAACCCCCGACGAGCCCACTCCACTAGTAGATCTTATACTACCTCTGCATCTGCTCGTGCTCGCGAGCAAGAGATGATTAATATTCTCAATCGACAAACAACTTTGATTGAGCGCCAAGGACAAGCCATAGCCGACCTCCAACAGCAGGCAATGGTGAGAATTGCCCAAAACCAACCTACTGTCCAACAAGCCAATAACCAGGTACCCCAACCTTTAGAACCACGACCTATTCCCGTGATGCAACTTCCTCCACCTCAAAACTTTCATAACAACCCACTCACAGACCACGGTTAGGGTGATTTTCACCCTGGTCATCCTTTTACCCCGTACATCATGGATTTTGAAACCCCACAAGGGTACTTGGGCCCGTCTAACGTTCCACACTACAATGGCCTAACCGATCCAGTTGACCACATAGTTTCTTACGAGGGTGTGATGAATTATTATGGCGGCGATGATCGGATGAAATGCCGAGCCTTTTTAATGACATTGGAACCCTCGGTTTTGCGTTTGTATTCTTCTCTTCCTCCAAATTCAATTAATTCGTGGGAGGAGATGAAGCGAGTCTTTTTAAATAGATATACAGCCGGTTGTATCCAACCAAAATCCGATCACACTTTGGTAGCAGTTACCCAAAAACATGATGAACCCTTGAAAGATTATCTGTCACGCTTCCATACTGAGGCTAGTTCAGTCCCTCGGCTGGAACCTAGTGTAGCGGTGTTATTGTTCACGCAAGGTTTGCAGCCTGGGGATTTCAGAAAATCGCTAATCGGAAAACCTCCAAAAGATATGGCCGAGCTCAGACAGAGGTCGAATAAATTCATTAATTTGGAGGAATTCCACAAAGGACAGAAATTCAGAGAAGATCGGCAGCGAACCGACCCTCAAAGTCAGAACAAACAAAAGCGTGACGAACGTTTTCCTGGAAGACAGGACAGAAACGACCGAAGGCTTCCTCCGAGGAACAAGTATCAGGAGTACACTCCTTTGACGGTTCCTAGAAGTCAAATCCTTCGGGAAACAATGCAGACCGACTTATGCTCTGCCTAAAGACCTCCGTCTCTTAGAAAGGGCGCACAGCGTGATAGGTCAAAATATTGCGACTTTCACAAGGGTTATGGACATACAACTGACGAGTGCATTTGGTTGAGAGATCTAATTGAAGAAATGATCAGAGATGGCAAGCTACAACAATACATTAGAGATGCAACAAGACAAAGAGGAGGGAACAGATCCCATTCACCAGTAAAGTCTAAACGCCAAAGGAGCAGATCTCCAGACGATAGGAATGCAGGAAGGCAAAAAACCGAGCGTACCCCGGTAACTGACACAAATCCAACAAACAATGAATTTTTAGTTAACACTATCGCTGGAGGTTTCGCCGGGGGGGAGAGAAGAAAGCCGACAGAAAGAAATACATCAACCAAATCTTAGTCGTGAGCCAAAAGCCTATCTATAAAAGATCAACGAAAAATGTTCCAATCATTTTCAATGACGAAGATTTGGACGGGATCCTCCCAGATCACAACGATCCCATGGTAATCACAGCCCTTATCAGTAATTACGAAGTGAAACGCGTCTTTATCGATCAAGGGAGCTCGACGGACATCATGTTCCTCCCTTTGTTCAAAGCTTTAAAACTTAGGGAGTGCAATCTCACTCCGTTTGAAGGAGAGCTGATTGGCTTTACTGGGGACACCATCAATCCAAAGGGATACATTCAACTTCCAGAAACCCTTGGGCAGCAGCCTTCGGCCAGAACTGAAATAATCAAGTTTTTAGTAGTTGACTGTCCAGCAGCCTACAACGCCATCCTCGGAAGAACTTCCTTACAATCGTTTGGCGCAGTAGTATCAACAGTCCATTTGGCTATGAAGTTCGTCGGAACAGATGACAAGGTAGTTACAGTCAAAGCCGAGCAGGAGGCAGCCCGAAAATGCTACAATGCAAGTTTGGGTAAGATTAAGAACAAAGACCAAGACCGATTAGAAAGAATTTCGCTCGGAAAAGGTAATATTAATTTGGCAGACTTGATGTGCGTGATGAATCTGACAGAAACAGACTGACTCCGAAGGGACAATGGGAGTTCTTAACATTGAATGATGATCCACTTAGTCAAGTTAAAATTGGTTCTGATCTCCCCCCAATTGTCAAAGATGAGCTTTCCGCTCTGCTGATCGCTAATAGGGACCTGTTTGCTTGGACCTCAGCAGATATGCCGAGAATTGATCCCAATTTTATCTGTCACAAATTGAGCATTCTTCCAGGGGAAAAACCAGTGGCACAACGTAAAAGAAAGGTTAGCTCAGAAAAGGCCGCAGCTATCGAAGAGAAAGTTTCTGAATTACTCCGAGCTGGCTTCATCAGGGAAATCGACTATATAGACTGGTTAGCAAACACCGTCTTAGTCAAAAAACCCAATGGAAAGTGGAGGATGTGTGTCGACTATACAGACTTAAAAAAAGTCTGCCCAAAAGATCAATATCCACTTCCCGTTATTGACAAGCTCGTCGACAATTCGGCCGGATACAAACTTCTCTCATTCATGGACGCCTACTCTGGTTACAACCAAATACCCATGTTCCCTGCCGACCAAGATAAAACCGCATTCATCACTGATAAGGCAACGTATTGTTATAATGTCATGCCCTTCGGATTGAAGAATGCGGGAGCTACATATCAGCGGATGATGAACAAGGTATTCCAAGGGATGATCGGCTCAAATATGGAGGTTTATATTGATGACATTTTTGCAAAGAGTAAACAGCAAGAGACCCACGCCCAAGACCTCAAGACAATACTGGACCGAGTAAGAAAATACTCCATGAGATTAAATCCTGAAAAGTGTGTGTTTGGAGTCCCAGCCGGATCCTTTCTTAGCTTCATGCTAACCGAGAGGGGTATTGAAGCTAATCCAGACAAGTGCAAAGCAATTCTCGAAATGAGAAGTCCAGCCAATCTTAGAGAAGTTCAACAGCTCACGGGTCGGGTGGCGGCCCTTTCAAGGTTCTTGTCTCAAGCCGCTCGGAAAGCTTTACCATGGTATCAACTCCTTAGGAAAAATAAAAACTTCCTTTGGGATGATCATTGCGAACAAGCCTTTATGCAGCTGAAGAATTATCTATCTAGCCCGCCAGTACTTCATAGCCCTCTCACCGGGGAAGACCTTATTCTCTACATGTCAGTGGCGGATGCAGCAGTTAGTTCAGTATTGGTACGAGAGGATTCGGGAGTTGAGGCCCCCATTTATTTTGTTAGCAGAGCACTACAGGGATCCGAGCTACGATACCAAAAACTTGAGAAACTCACATACTATTTAGTCATATCTGCTCGGCAGTTAAGACAATACTTCCAGGCTCATCGAATCATGGTCTGGACGGCTCAACCCCTCAGGCAGATCCTTCACAAGCCTGATCTAGCTGGTAGAATGGTGTCATGGTCAGTGGAGCTATCTGAGTTCGATATCGTCTATGAACCAAGGAAGGCAATGAAGTCTCAAGTTCTTGTTGACTTTGTTACTGAATTCACCGAGATTCCCTCGGATACTCCTCGGGATTTGTGGTCAATCTATGTGGATGGTTCGAGCAACAGGAAAGGATCAGGTGCTGGCGTCATTATCGAAAATCCTGAAGGACTTTGCATGGAATACTCATTAAAATTTGAATTCCAAACATTGAATAATCAGGCAGAATATGAAGCAGTCCTTGCAGGCCTCAAAATGGTTCATGAGTTCGGGGCAAATCGGGTGTCGGTATTCAGCGATTCACAATTAGTAGTTTCTCAGATCAAGGGGCAATACTCGGCCAAGGAGCCCATCTTGCAGAAGTATCTTGAAGAGGTAAAGCGAATAATCTCCAATTCCTTAGAGTTTGATATCTCCCATGTCCCGAGAGATTTGAACTCCCGAGTTGATATCCTATCTAAGCTGGCAAGCACGAAGGGGTCGGAAAACAACAAGACTTTGATACAAGAAACTATCCCAAGGCCAAGCGTCATCCTTGCAGTATCAGTATGTCAATCCTGGATGGATCCGATACTAACTTACTTGCAACATGGTTTCGTTCCCCAAGATCAGACAGAGGCTCGCAAGTTAATTCGGAAAGTAGCCCAACACACGGTTCTTAATGGTGTCCTTTATAAGAGAGGGTTCGGCTCACCCATGCTCAGATGCGTCAATCCATCTCAAGCTGAAGAAATCCTTGAGGAGATCCACGGAGGAATTTGTAGCCATCATATGGGTGGAAAATCTCTAGCTCGGAAAGTAATCCGAGCAGGTTATTTCTGGCCCACGCTGCAAAAAGATGCCATGGAACATGTCAAGAAATGTGTTCAGTGTCAATTTCACAGTGATACTTATCAAAGACCTGCGGAAGAGCTACATTCTCTCGGAGCTCCTTGGCCCTTCTACCAATGGGGAATGGACATCATCGGAAAGTTCCCCACTGCACCTGGACAATTGAAGTTTGCAGTTGTAGCCATTGACTACTTTACTAAGTGGATCGAAGCTGCGCCACTAGCAACAATTACTACAGCCCGAATTCAATCTTTCTTTGTAAAGGAAATAATCTCTCGGTTCGGAGTGCCCGATTCTATAGTCACCGATAATGGATCACAATTCGCAGCTTCTGACTTCCAAGAACTAGCAGCTGACCTGGGAATCATCCACTACTTCAATTCTGTGGAACACCCGCAGACCAATGGATTAGCCGAAGCTGCTAACAAAACCACTTTGGACGGAATCAAGAAGAAACTGGGCAACGCAGCCGATACCTGGGCAGATAAGCTTCCGAGCGTTCTATGGTCGCATAGGACAACTACACATTCCTCAACTGGGGAAACCCCTTTTCGATTGACATATGGCTGTGACGCAGTCATTCCGATCGAAAAAAGTATCCCCACCTTTATAACACTGGAACGTCCCTTGGAAATCAACGATAGTCTGCTGAGCGATGAACTCATACTGCTGGAAGAAATACGAAAGACTGCGACAGCTCATGAAAGAAAGATGAAGGAACGCCAGGCGCGAGATTATAACAAGAAGGTCCGACCTCGAAGCTTTGAGGTCGGAGACTTGGTCCTTCGCCGAGCGGATATCGGCAAAGGAAATGCGGGTGTCGGAAAGTTGAATCCGAATTGGGAAGGTCCATACCGAGTGAAGGCCAAAACTGGAATTGGCGCATACAAGCTGCAAACTCTTTCGGGCACGGATGTCAATAACAGTTGGAACGTTGCCAAACTCAAAGCTTATTACAGCTAAGCTCTCATTTTATTTTCTTCATTTGAGAATAGTTTAGTTTATTTATTGATTGCTCAAGAATAGTTTGTGATGAATAACGAAGGATAACTTCCTTCATAAATTACTGTTAAATTGTTAGGAATCTTTTAGTTATGAGTAATTTCAGTTTTGTATTCTCTTATCAATAAAATACATCATTTCATGGAAATTTTCTTGTCCATGTACATTGTGAAACCACATACGACTCATTTTGATCGGCTTGCCACCGACCAAAATCGAGATACAGCTCTTTTCTAGAGTTTAACAACGTATTAATAGAACACCCGAACCTAGGAAATTGCTTTCCTTATTTTGCGATCCGAGGGTCCTGCTTCGGCTAAAGTCGGCGATCCGAGTTCTTTCTCACAATTTCTACCAACAAAACTATGCATACAAATGCGGTTCTACGATCGAAAAATCCATACAAGAAAACTACACAAGAAAATATATTGTGAACCCTTCCTAAGGGTTCGCTCTCGGAAAGATCTGCTGAAACGTGACGAACGAGAAGTTCTAGCTGAAACGTGACGAACGAAACAAAAATCAATTAAAGAACATATCAAGCAGCGATACAATTTGCTTAACAGCAAATTAATTAAAAGCTATGTCCAAAGTATCAAAGGAGTTCGGATGAGAGTAAACAAAATATAACGCTCGGATAAAATGAGCAGCAGAAATAAGCCCTACATGTTTTAATCAGCAAGCAAGAAAAATAAAGATCAAAACAGTTAGAAACTAGCCAGATTCAAGCCTCATCATCTGTCAAGCAGATGTCCTTGTCATCGAATTCAGAAGCTTCAGTCAGTTCCACCAGAGGATTGGGGAGATTCTCCGCCTGCAAATCTATTTCAGCTTTGGTCTCAATATCAATTAACTTCCCATCTTCTACATTATTGAAAGGATGTGCTCCGACCACTCTAAACTCAGTCTCAGGGTTCAGAAGCTGGATCTGTTTGATCTCCGAAACAAAAGAGTCATCTACACCCTTACCCTAGTTGTAGAAGTTAGCAGCTGCCTTCTTCTTGAAAACGAGAGCTTTTTCCTTATATTTCTGAACAATTGCAGCAGATTTCTTCACCTCAGAATCTAACTCCTCGATCCTCTGCCGGCTCGTCTGCAATTCTTTGTTAAGAGTATCTTCAATTTCCTTCTTCTTGTCCTCAGCAGCCTTTTTGTGAAGTTTTCAGAGAATCCCGCTCCTTGATCAGTTCAGTTTTATCAGCCTTCAAATTCTCTAGCTCATTCTTTACTTGAACCAGTTCATCCGACAAACTGGCTTCTTGAGCCGCTTGCATCTCACGACCCTCTTTCTGCTCAACGTTTAGGCCTTTAAACAAATCCTCTGAATGCCTGGACAGATAATGGGTTAGATTGGCACTTCGAAGCAAAAACTTGGTCAAAGTTATATTGCATCGGGACCATTCAGAAGCACTAAGATTATCAAACCGGGAGTAGTCAGATTCCGGGTGTGACACCCTTTTCCCATTACAAGTAAATATTACAATTTAAGTATTACTTGGAAAATATATGGACTTGTCATTTAATAGAAATTTACGAGAATAAAAAATTTCTCTTTTAAAACGGGTGCACAAACCAAACTATGGAACTCTTGGCGAGAGAGAGAGAGTAATTCGTATCATTTAAAACATTGTATTGAATTCGGCGTTTGCTAAAATAAGAAAGTCTTTTCTTAAATCCGAATAGCATCGGTACTTTCGAAAACATGTTGATTTAGTAAAAGTAGATGATGCATATCCATTCTTTCTTTCGTAGAACTGATACCCTTTAATTAATACAACCGAATTCGTTAATTAATCTTTTATCAGAGTGAGCGGAAAGAGTAGGGCTATGCACAGTTAGAATACGAACATAAGTTATATATATATAAATCTAAGTCATGTAATACATAGTCCCAGCATAAAAGTCTCCAAGATCCAACAAGTCCATAACAGATCTATATGAACATATAACCATAGCCCTAGAGCTCTCAAGAGCATATCTACAGAATATATACATATCAAAATATGAACTCCAGGGTGGTCACGTAGATCTGGAAGCACCAGTAGTAGTAGTGATAGTAGTAGCGGTCTCCAAGAAGCAAAAGGTAGTATCATCATCATCACAGCAGCAGCAGCAGTATCTCCTCCACAGCATCCCCACACCGGATCCCCTGATCCTCATCATGTATCATATGCACATACCTAGGGATCGTCATCTCTCCAATCACTCCCAGTAGAATGCACGACAGGCTCGCCTCCGCTCTCGTCCTCCACTGGATCCTCCTCGATCTCATCTGATGAAGAGTGTACCCTACCACTGGGTACAGGGTCGGGAGATGGTGTGACCCTAACTGGGCTCCTCGGATCAGAAGGGGGAGTCTCCTCGCGGACGACTCTCGAAGAAAAAGGGTGTGAGCGGATAGGTCGAAAACGGAAACTGTGATAAGAGCGAGCTGGTCGTGTGGGAGGTGGTCCATGGTATGTGTAAAACGAGAGTACGTGCATCGTATATATGATGGGAATCCTAAATCTACGAGAACGAAATCGAATCAACGGGTTCGGGTGGTAGAAGGTAATCTCTACCTCTCCCTCGAACACCGCGCGATGGTCCTCATAGATCCATGTGCCACTAGGAAGTGGCCGGATCTCGATGCAAGCGATGTATCGAGACATCACCTACAAGGGCATAGGGGTAAGCATTTCTATACACATCATCAACAGAGTATAAATTTGTACAATATGAATATGTAAATATGCAACAATGAACAACAATCACATTTAGCACTTAGCAGTTATTGAATGCAAATAGGATGCTCATACTTGTTTCATTCATCACACTTAATTTAAACGAGTGGCATGATGCATGAATCTAACTCTCAAGCCTATCTCCATCATTCTATGTCACTCTCTGACGTCCATCCCTGACAACCCAGCACTCACCAGTGCGTTGTATTCCTAGGTATACAACAATTCGTACATTCACCTAGAATATACACGACAAGCTTGGAATCTGTGCCACCCGAGCACATCCCGTCATCCAAACGGTATATCCATATCGGCATCCACAAAGCCGACCACGTCAACAACGTGTCATCAAGCAAGCGTATTGGCACTCCCAGAGGCCCTCCCATGTTTACCAAAAACATGATATACGACCTACCATCTGAACTCCAAAATGAGTGCATTACTTTTAAGCCTAAAAGAAATTGATTAATATATCACATGCCACCTAGGCACATTCCGTCATCCAAACGGTATATCCATATTAGTCAATTCCTTTTAAGTTCAGATCCCTTGGATTATGGTTATGAAATCCTTAACCAATTGAGTTAGAATTGAAAATGGTGTTTCTCAGGTTCTGGGTAAATTACTCGAGTATAATCCAGCATACTCGAGTGTTTTTCAACTTTTCCAGATTACTTGAGTGTTCTTCAGGACACTCGAGTGTTCATGACTTGCTGGGAATTTGGGTTTCAGATTTATTAAAATACTCAAGTAGTACATGGGTACTCGAGTGTTCTTCATGATTCCCAGAATACTCGAGTCACCCCTGCATTACTCGAGTGGTTTTCCTTAACATGTCCTCAGATATTACTCGATACTCGAGTACTAGACACAATACTCGAGTGTTCTTGCTCAAATTACATTATTTTAAAAACATATTACTCGAGTACCCTGTCCAATACTTGAGTGTTTCTCAGCAGAACAGACTGAAATCTTAATTTTAACACACCATTTTCAAATCTACTCATTTCTAGTCCAATCCAAGGATCAACAGTGTTCACATACCATATACTGAACATGTTACAACACTCATTTCATATCAAATTACAGATTTGACAGAGAATCAATCATTAATGCATAAAATACACAATTTGACAACTTAACACCTCAAATTGCAAAATAAGCAACAAATTCATGAATTAATGTTCATTATAGCTTGCATGCATCATGAGAAACTTGCTCACAACAACCATAGAGCATGAATTGGTCTCCAAACCAAAGTTCCTATTCAAACTAAGCCCTTAAAGCCTCTTGGTGGCTTTCTAATACAATTAATAGAATTTAAACTCTATCTACTGTACAAAATTAATTCCCCTTACCTCTCAGACGTGTTCCAACAAAGAATTTCCAAGAGAAAGCTCTCCAACCCCAGAAATCACTTTGAGCTTCACATGCATGACAGTTTCGAGTGCAGCACCAAAATTGAATTGGTTCACACATGAAACAGAGATACAAATTGGGGATTTTAGTTTTCCTAGACTCTATGCAACATAAACTAACTAGAGAAATCGAATTTGGAACTCAGAGACTCGTGAGCTTACCAGAAATTGGAATCAAAGTAAGCTTCCAGAACCACTTGACAGAAAACAGCCCCAACTTCCAAGCTTCAATTCTTCCACCACACTCACTCAAACCTCACGATTTTAGTGTCTATACAAAGCTCGTGATGTGAGCTTTGTATTAGTGTATAGTTTTTGGTTCGAATCAACACAGAGATGGAGAATCGAAGGAAATGAGTTCGGAACCCTAACTTGAGTACATTTCACAATTCCATCAACAAATCCTTCAATCCTGTTGATGAACAGCTTAAATAGACAATGGGAACGTTCATGCAAGCTGACACGACGGCCATGAACGTGGAATGGTGGTGATTTCGTGTCAACGACGCGGAATCGTTGGAGGTGACTCACCAAACGCACTAACTCGTGCAACTCTGACCAGAATACTCGAGTATTCGGAATAATACTCGAGTATTTTGCCCAGTTTTTGAAAAATAATTATTTTATTTACTTTCCCTCCAAAACCTTTCCTATAATTGCTTCTAGGTCCCCAAACAGGGACTGATAAGCAAAATGTTTATATTTATGCATAAATAGGCTTACCAAATAAATTCCAACAATATAAACACAGGTTTTAGCCAAAAATTAAAATAGAAATAATTAATTATAATAAACTTTATAATTAATATTCCATTAATCGGGGATTAAATTTTTGGGGTGTTACACCGGGCAGATAAACTCGGGAAACTTTTCATCCAACTCACGATCCCACACTGAGACTACTGGTGGAGTCGGAGTAGGAGAAGGATCAGCAACTGCTCGGACACTTGTTCCCTCGGCCCTGGTACTGAGTCAAGTCTCCCTTAGAAACCTTTTCTTTCCCTTTTTCAAGTCTTCGGCGCTGAGTCAATTGCGGAGGGGGAGAGGGGGCTTGGGCACTTGAGGCCGGAGAAACTGTAGTAGCTGTAACAACAACCAAGTTAGAAGCGGGCCGAAGAGACCTTTCAACCGGAGAAGCAGTAGGGGTCGGAGTGCTTAAACTGGGAGTGCCTATACTTGACGACCCTGAAGCCGCACTTGTAGGAGGAGCCTTTCTTTTCTTACCTCCTTGAAGCAGTGCAGCCATACGAGAAGCCATTTTGTCTGCAAAGGAAACCGAGAACCATTAGATCTAAACAAATTTACAAGTAAAAAGCAGAGAAAAATAGTTTACCAAGTTGAGCCTTGACATCTTTTGTGAGGATATTCACTATTTCCCTCGTTTCAATCATTCCATTATTGGCCAAGTAACTCTCAAACTCTCGGCACACCTCCTTCTCGTGTTCAAAGAGCTGTTTCCACTCCGACCCATATGAATCAATACTACGATTAAAAAAACTTGCGCTCCACTGAAGGGGAAATCGGGGAACCGGTCGCTCCTCACCAGCTCGTGTGAACCAGCAAACACCATTCCCAACAAAGTTATATTTAAAATAAAAAGGTTTGAACGTTTTCCAAGACTCGGAATATTTAGTTAACAAAGCATACCCATTTCGCGATTTTAATGAAACCCAAGGTCGTTTGGTGGATCCTTTTTCGAAGGCGTTTGCTTGTGGGGCAAATAAGTAGAAAAAAGTCGGAATGGTACAGGACCAGTCCATTGCTGAGCAAACTTGCTGGAAGGCTCTAACGAAGGCCCATGCGTTCGGATGTAACTGGGAAGGGGCAACTCTTAGTGTATTTAGAACATCTATTTCAAAATTGGTGAAAGGCATCCTAATCCCAAGACGAGTAATCACCTCCTCATAAAAATAAAAACCAGTACTGTCCTCGGGGTTACGAGTGCAAATTCTTTCGTTGGGCCCCACTGGACTTACTGAGTACAAATTTCTAGCATCATCTCCAGGGCAAGGTAGTATAATGGCTCTGGTTTGCTCTAAAGATTCGTTAGTCGAAAGCTCGGACTGGGTGCCCACAACTTCTCGGTCAACCCAATCGTACTAAGCAGCATCTGGTGGAGGTGGATAAAGTTCAGGATTCGTAACGCACTTTCGCTTCATACCTGAGGAAAAGGAGGCAAACGCGGAGTCAGAAGCAGTAAAACTTGATTATTTCTGATCAAATACTTATGTATATTATCGATTGGGGAACACCTCCCTTCCTGGGCAGAATTTCCCCAAACGAACTGAAACACTGAATACCTCTCCGTTGCCTCCTTAACCTCCTCTGTTCTACCCTCTCAGCAATCCTATAGTAAATCATACCTTTTCTGACCTCTTTCAAATTCTGAGGAAAATAGGTTGCAATTGGTTTAACGCAACTTCCTGGGTTTTCTTCCTCATGTGTTCTCGGTATATCAAAATTTACAGAATCCTCACTCATGTTTATCACCGCTTCAGTTCAAATCCTAAGAAATTAGGAATAGCCAGAAATAAAATTATCCTAAGAAACCCTACGGTAATCGCTCAAAGAATGGCAAAGAATAGCAAGGAATTTCAGAAAAAGGTGGGGTACCCTGGCGATCAGTGCAAGGTTTCCAGAAAACCCTAAAAAATGTGCAAAATCAAGAAAAGGGGTTCATGGCTAGTGACAAAATGCAACAATGAAAAATCTAAGCGCAATACTTATAACAGACGACACGAACAGACACATGCAGCATTTCATAACCCTGTAAGGAAGAAAGAAGAAGATAGTCAAAGTTGAAGAAGGTGTTCGTTACCTGGTTGATGATATGCGATCAAGAACTTGAAGATGAACTGAGTATCAGTGAACCTGGAGGATGCTTAGTGTAAGTAAAAAGGATGAAATCGGAGCAAGAAGCTTTTGGATAATCTCTGAAGTTACTCAAACGCAAAGAGAAACGATTCTCCAGGAAGGCAAAAATGAGAGAGAAGAGGGGTGGATGAGTTTCTAATTTTGACAAGAAATGTAAGAATTGAATTTCGAAAACCGCTCCCCACTTTTCTTTCAGAAGTTCCCTCCACTATCTAAAAATGTGGGCTGAAACAACAAAGGCCCATTCTTCTTGTAAGTGTATATGTGGTGTTTACTGAAATTTCGAAATCATAACGTTTCGTTTCCTTGTAGTAGAAAGAACACGTGGAAGCATAAGAATAACTGAAAGGTCCTTTCAGCGTCAATGAAAGGACAGCTCTGCTAAACGCACTAAAACGACATGATTTTTATCTTTCCCTCAGCAAGGCATACTTTCTCGAAAGATCGGCCAAAAGCTTGTTCATTTCTTCAACTCGGCAGGGCTCAAATCACCCAACCGAGCTTGGGGGGCTTATGTATTGGACTAAGAGTTGGCCCATCAAAGTAGCTCTAATCCGCTCGGTTAACACTGGAGCAAGACATACAAGTTACCATTCGCCCGGTACATCGTGCCGAGCCTATAGACAGTCAGCGAGCGTTATAGGCTTGCGAGATTAGGTTCGAGCACAAGATATTTGACCTTATCCTTATCCCTAACAGTCTCGCGTAGCTTAACTACCTTCCCTCTTGTCTTACGTAACTTATTGGATAAACTTGATAAAAGTAAGGGCTTATCACATATAGGATTTATGATGGCAACCTTATCAGGACATTGACGAATCCTACTTGAGTTCTTCCTTCTCAGAAGCCTCATCAGAAGGCCCATGATACACAGGTAATCCCCTATAAGAACCACCATGCTATAGGGGCTAAGGTACGTCTTCTCATCCCTAAGTTGACACTAGCACACACGTTGTTGACTAGGGAGAACCTGTTTATCCCAACTGGATATATAGAAATCCTAAGAGTCCTACATTAACCTCTTGGTTGAGATCATTCCTGAAGTTCTTCCATAACTTCAAGGTTGATTTCGATTAAGGACACGACACCCATGTGAAGTAAGAAGTCTTTTCAGTCTCCATATAAAAAAAGTAACATGGAACGTCTTCTCTGTGAATGTTTGACCTACGATCTCAAGAAGCGAATACTGGTATCTATTGGTTTTGTAGGTACTATCCATTACAAGAACAGTACGGAACGAATGTAATAATGATATTCTACTTGGATGTGCCCAAAAAATGGCCTTCAATACATCACTTTCTTCGTCTTTTATAGAATGTGTCACATTACAGAAGAAGTCAATCTGTGTAATAAATGTTGCATCTGTGTCCTGGGATATCTGATACTTTTTTCTAAATCGTTGACGCTCATTATACACTTGTCTCAAGGTAGTAGTATTGCTCTTGTTCTGTTCTTTCAAACTAATGAGAATTTCCTTCGGTTTAACCCCCGCCTTTGTGAAGTTCTCGATTAACTCCTTTTCCTCTTTGGTTGGCCTACCATAATGACCCTCCAAGCTTTCACATGGTTTGTGATTGTGGACGCCACATTTCACCAAAAGCATGCAACCTTTATCATTACCAAGATCCAAGGCATTAATCCTGAAAGGGCAATCAGACTTGCGACTACTCAATACAAACATCACCTCACCTTTTGTTCTTTTCCTATATTTTCCACTTCTTTCGCAAACCAATAAACCCTAGGTCTTCTCTTATACGTCCCGATATATAACGATCACATGTTTTTGATCTTTTCCAACAGCTTGAACCCAACGAATCAATTCATCTCTACTTGCGAAGATCTTATTATTTGAAAAGTCATCACTATAATTTGCAATAACATTATTCAATGAAAAAACAATGTTACATTAGGAATTTAAAATTAAAAAAAACAATGTTACATTAGGAATTTAAAATAAAAAAAATGAAAAAAACAATGTTACATTAGGAAATTAAAAACAAAAAGGAAAAAAACGTTATAGTAGGAATTTAAAATTAAAAAAAAAGTTGTATTAGAAATTTAGAATAAAAAAAGTTATATTAGAAATTTAGAATAAAAAAAATTAATATTAGGATTTTTTTTAAAAAAAATTATCTTATAAATTTAGAATAAACAAATATTAATATTAGGATTTAAAAAAAAACGGGTCGTACAACCAAGCAAAAAAAAGAGGTCATAACCCAGTATTACGACCACAACAAAAACAAAGGTCGTAACAATGGGCGCTACGACCTGGCCAAAATCTGTTGCTCGTAACACATGGTTACGACCATCCATTATGCAGTCTCTTTTTGGTCAATTTAGATACAATAAATTATTGAAAAATTCATCTTAAATAAAAATACAAACCAAAAACATGTTTTTGGATACTTTATGCATGATTTTGAAAATTACCTTGTCTCTCGGATAATTCAAGTTCAACGGCAGCCATTAAAAACAATAATATTAGTATGATGGAGAATAAGAGCTAGTACCAAAAAACAAAGTTTCACCTGTAAATGGTTTAGGGGGTTTTATATTAAAAAAAATTAGGATTTAACACGGGTCGTAGAGTGTGCTCACGACCTACAGGTCGTGAACAGGTCGTAGGGGGGGGGGGTTACGACCTGCAGGTCGTAGCCCCACGTTACGACCCTTTAAAAATCTTAGATTTTGAATGGGTCGAAAGGTGGTGTTACAACCTGTAGGTCGTAAGGGTCGTAAGCAACTCTTACGACCCGTGTTAAAACTTGTTTTTTTAAAAGGACATAATGGGTATAATTTATACAATTGGGATGACATCCATAGACCTTGGGGTGGCAATATAAAACCCTGACATAGAAACTTTGTATAATATGCCCTACACCAAAAAGGAGATTTAACAACACACATTTTACAGCATTTATGTTTAGGATGTTGTTAAAGATCGATTCTTATATGGGCACTATACTGTTTAGCATTGCACTTTATACTGCATTTGTTTAAGAGAATGTTGTAAAAAGCTTTAAAAAAATTTGTAAATCTATTTAGACTTCACTTCTTCAAGGGAGTGTTGTTGAATGAGTGCACCATTAACAACACTCCTTTCAACAAGTGCAGTTGAAAGGTGAGCAAAATATGCGCGCTTAATTGGAGCACCCTTGTATGTTTTCACTTTTATTTTTGAATTAAAAAAAAAGGAAAAACAAAAAAAAAGAGGGTTTTAGGGCGTCACTCACTTCCCTCTCCCCACAATAAAAGATCGATCTCCCCTCACTCAGCTTGTCGATCTCTCATCGAAACATCACTCCCTGAAACATGGTCGCCATCGAATCTACCGTCCTCAGCCAACTATCTAGACGTTGCCGTCCTCAACCAACCTTCAGTGTCGCCATCGAATCTCGTCGATGCTCTGTGTCGCTAAGTCTTCTCGCTGCTCTGTCACTGAATCCTCACCGTTGCCGTTAAGCCATCGCGTTGAGCCATTGTTACCTGATATGGATCTTGGAAAAACCACACCACAAAATCTAGCTATTGTAGTGGGAGAGCCCAAGTCCTTATAAATCCCACATTAGAATTCATTACTTTCAATGTGGGACTCCAAGTAGAATTCATTACTTTCTCTTGCAATTGTGATCGTAACATTCCACCAACCTTTAGAGCCAGGCGCCACGCGGGCTGGCTTTGCACTAGCCTTTTTGACTAGTCCCGGGCGAACACTGCTATGCCGACGTCACCACCCGCGCCGTCAATTGGATAGCTAAGAAGAAATGGTGAAAGGCTCTGATACCAATTGTTATAGAACTCTAGGAAATTCAAGAAATGGAAGAATTCTAAGAAAAACGCAGGAGACTCTATGAGAGAAAGAGCCTCGAGACTTAGTATATTATTGAGAGAAAGTGAGTTACAATAGAGAAGTTACAACAATGATGAATGAATGAATTGTTTACACCCCATTACCCTATATATCTCAATTCAGTTGGAAAACAACAGCTGTAATAACAGTTGTCAATTAACTACCCATCCTAATTGATTTCTCAAAACTACCCTTGTACCCATCCTAATTGATTTCTCAAAACTACCCTTCTGATCCTAAGTGATTTCTCAAGACTACCCTTACAAAATGTCCCATATCATTACCACATCAATGTCTCACATTGTATTCATTCCCACCACGCCCTCGAACCACCTCGACACCGAACCACCAGCGCATCTGACAATCTCTGTGTTGCACAAGCTCCAGTGAGTTGTTACCTCCTCTTTCTCTTGTTTGTTGCTTTTAAATTTGTTTTCGAACTATTTCACCTTTCAATCTTGGGGTTTCAAATTTTGGGTTTCTTTAGGATAAAAGTGTTTTGGTTCTTCACAGCATATGAGATAAAATATTGTTCACTTTTGAGTAAAATTTTCTTGGTTCTCTAAAGTGAACATTTAGCCTTGAGAGTTAGTTTACTCTTTTGTTTTTCTAATTATAAATATAACTTAGTATCAATATAAATATTACACTAACTATTGTCATTTTGAGAGTAACCATCTTTATGCATAACTATTTAATTTGTTAGAGGTGACATTTTATTTCATCGCATAGTTGTTGAGCCGAATCCAAACCTAGTCCAAACTGATAAATTATCTAGCTTTGCTTTGATTTTTATACTAAGGCCGGTTAGAATGTGGTTTGAGCCTTGAATTTGAATGAGTTCAAGACCATTACAATTTACTAAGCCATCAATGGTTCTGTCGCTGTTTTTGTTTGTTGTATATCTGTCTGTTCTGATGTTTTGTTTGCTCATAAGCAGGTTTTGTTACAATTCGTGGCTGTAAATTTTCTAGTTTTATCAGTTTTTAGTTAGGTAGTAGTGATAAGAAGGGTGTTGAATTTGGATACTTAGGTGGGCTCTTTGAATAGTGTTCTTTCCTGTGCCTTAGCTGCTAATATTTAGAATTCAATTTAGAAGCCATCAATGGTTTTGCTGCTTTTCTGTTTTCTGTATAAATGTTTTTCCTGGTTTTTTATTTTTTTTGCTTATAGCAGGTTCTATTACAATTTGTGGCTGTAAAGTTTCTACTTTTATTTGTTTTTACGTTAGGTAGTAGTGCTAAGAAGGGTGTAGAATTTGGGTACTTAGTTGGTCTCTTTGAATTGTGTTCTTTCCTTTGCCTTAGCTATTAATGAAACGGAGGAATGTGCCTTGCCATTACATTGGGAAATGCGACTGAGCAAGATGACGGTTGTGAGTGTTGGCCAGCCTGTTGCAAAGTCATTTTGTGACTTTGTCAAAATAACAGCAAAGAAGGAAAGAAAGAAATAGAAAAAGGAGGGGAAGGCAATCTTGTTATGCACCATTTGTGCTTTTGGTCAAAGAGGAGGCAACAAACTTTGTTAAAACGAGGCACATGGGTTGGTAAGCATGCTAATAAAAGGAGAATAGAAGGTGCAGAGGCTCTCTATAAATTGAGACCTCATTTGCACATCCCTTTTTGCATCCCATTTCTCCAAATTCCATAGCAACACACAATTCCCCGGTATCCAAAATATATACATCCCGGTGTAAAATATTTGTAGTGTTTCTCCTATATTTTTATATAGAGAGAATTGTATTCTCCTAGTATAAGAGAGGGTGTTATTGTTCTCTCCTTATATTTAGAGAGAGGTTGTAATATTTCCCCACATAGTGAAAACCTTCTATACTTGCCCCGTGGTTTTCTCCCGAAAGGGTTTCCACGTAAAATATTTGCGCCAGTTCCTTATTTTTCTTAACTCTATGTTAGCTGCGTGATATTATTTCCATAACTCTGATACCCAACAGCGGTATCAGAGCCACAGGTTAATATTCCGCTGCATTATTCACAGTTAAAAAAAATTATGGCAGCAAAATATGAGTTAGAGAAGTTTAACGGGAGTAATTTCTCGCTATGGAAATTGAAGATAAAGGAAATTTTGAGGAAGGACAATTGCTTACCAGCAATTGAAGGCAGACCCTCAGGGGTAACTGATGAAAAGTGGAAGGAAATGGATGACAATGTTGTTGCCAATTTGCATCTGGCAATGGCGGATTCAGTGTTGTCAAGCATTGCAGAAAAGAAGACGGCAATGGAGATTTAGGATACCCTCATTAAACTATATGAGGTCAAATCACTTCACAACAGAATATTTCTGAAGAGGAGACTTTATACAGTTCGAATGAGTGAATCCACATCGGTTACGGATAACATTAACAATCTGAACACGCTCTTTGCACAACTGTCAGCTTCAGATTTCACAATAAAGGAAAATGAGCGAGCGGAGCTTCTACTCCAGAGTTTACCAGATTCGTATGATCAACTCATCATCAACATTACCAATAATAATGTTGCCAACACTCTATCTTTTGATGATGTCGCCGGAGCTATCCTTGAGGAAGAATCCAGGCGCAAGAACAAGGAAGACAGATTGGGGAGTTCAAGCCAACCAGAGGCATTGACAATGACGAGAGGTAGATCAATGGAACGTGGCTCCAGTGGGAGTAAAAATCATGGTAGATCAAAATCTCAGGGAAGGAAGAACCTCAAATGCTACAATTGTGGCAAGAGAAGACATTTGAAGAAAGATTGTTGGAGCAAGAAGAATACAGAGAAGTCTCCCGATGCAACTACTTCTCAAGGGTGTGTTGCAAGTACCTCATATAACGGAGAAATCCTATATAGCGAAGCAGCAGTAAGCTCTAAAGGCGGAAAGCAGCTACCTGATGTATGGATAATGGATTCAGGGGCAACATGGCACATGACTCCACGACGAGATTGGTTTAGCACTTATGAACCTATCTCGGAGGGATCTGTGTTCATGGGAAATGATCATGCCTTAGAAATTGCTGGAGTCGGTACTGTTAAACTTAAGATGTATGACGGTACTGTTCGCACAATTCAAGGGGTACGACATGTGAAGGACTTTAAGAAGAATCTATTGTCTATTGGACAATTAGACAACCTCGGGTGCAAGACTCACATCGAAGGTGGGATCTTAAAAGTTGTGAGAGGTGCGATTGTGGTGATGGAGGCAGAGAAGATCTCGGCTAATCTGTATATGCTTATGGGAGACACGTTGCAAGAGGCAGATGCATTAGTTGCAGCAACAGGCCAAGAAGAAAGTTCGATGATGTGGCATCGCAGACTAGGCCACATGTCGGAACGAGGCTTGAAAGTCCTTGTAGAACGAAATCTCTTACATGGGCTCAAATTGGTTAATTTACCTATCTGTGAGCACTGTGTGATAAGCAAGCAGCACAGATTGAAGTTTGATAGATCAACTGGCAGAAGCAAGCACATACTGGGCTTGATTCATTCTTATGTGTAGGAGTCACCTTTATTATCCCTAGGAGGAGCAAAGTATTTTGTATCATTCATTGATGATTACTCCAGGAGATTATGGGTGTACCCAATCAAGAAGAAGTCAGATGTGTTTCCAGTATTCAAGGAATTCAAAGCACAAGTAGAGCTTGAAACTGGTAAAAGAATTAAGTGCTTGAGGACAGACAATGGAGGAGAATATGTCGATGGGAATTTCATAGCATTTTGCAAGCAGGTGGGCATTCAGAGGCAATTCACAGTTGCACACACACCGTAGCAAAATGGTGTAGCAGAGCGGATGAATAGAACTCTCCTAGAAAGAACAAGAGCTATTCTACGAACTGCAAGATTAGCCAAATCTTTCTGGGCTGAAGCAGTTAGAACTGCCTGTTACCTGATAAATAGATCACCATCAACTGCAATTGAGTTGAAAACACCAATGGAGATGTGGTTTGGCAAGCCACCAAGTTACTCTTCTCTCCATGTGTTTGGATGTTCTGTGTACGTGATGTACAACTCCCAAGAAAGAGACAAACTAGATTCATAATCTAGGAAATGTCTATTTTTGGGCTATGCTGATGGAGTTAAGGGGTATCACCTGTGGGATCCCACTGCCTGCAAGGTTGTCATCAGCAGGGATGTAACATTTGCAGAAAATGATCTGCAAAGTGAGCAGAAAAATGAAAGCAGCACTAGAGAGACTACTACAGTGCAGATAGATGAGAAACCGGAAGAAGATGATTCTTATGAAACTGAGCCAGAGCACGAGGAACAAGTACCGGATAATTCCAATGATAGAGAAGTTAGACAATCAGATCGTCTAAGGAAGAAACCACATTGGCACAAAGACTTTGTTATGGTAAACCACGACGCATATTGTCTTCTAACAGAAGAAGGAGAACCGTCAACCTTTCAGGATTTTGAACAGTTAAGATGCTTCTCTATGGATGGCAGCAATGCATGAAGAAATGGAAGCCTTACAAAGGAACAAGACATGGGAGCTTGTTACACTTCCGAAAGGTCGGAAAGCCATCGGTAATAAACGGGTCTATAAGATCAAGCAAGATGGCAACGATCAGGCGGAACGATATCGTGCGAGACTGGTAGTCAAAGGATATGCTCAGAAAGAAGGTATTGATTTTAATGAGATATTCTCTTCGGTGGTTAGACTTGCCACTATCAGAGTAGTCCTGGCAATGTGTGCTGCATTTGATTTACATCTTGAACAGCTGGATGTAAAGACTGTTTTTCTTCATGATGAACTTGAAGAGGAAATATATATGCTCCAACCAAAAGGCTTTGAAGAAAAAGAAAACGAAAACTTGGTTTGTAGGTTGACCAAATCTCTGTACGGTCTAAAGCAGGCGCCCAGATGTTGGTACAAGAGATTTGATTCCTTCATTATTAGCCTCGGATACAACAGACTGAGTTCATACCATTGTACATACTACAAGAGGTTTGGTGATAATGATTTCATTATTTTGCTGTTGTATGTGGATGACATGTTGGTGGTAGGCCCCAACAATGTTTGAATTCAAGAATTGAAGGCACAATTGGCTAGGGAGTTCGATATGAAGGACTTGGGACCAGCAAACAAGATTTTAGGGATGCAAATTCACCGAGATAGAAAAGATAGGAAGATTTGGCTTTCCCAAAAGAATTATTTAAGGAGAGTTTTGCGACGCTTCAACATGCAAGACTGTAAGCCAATTTCTACCCGGCTTCCTATAAATTACAAATTATCCTCAAGTATGTGTCCTAGCAATGAAGCGGAGAGGATTGAAATGTCTCGAGTACCGTATGCATCAGTGGTGGGAAGCCTTATGTATTCCATGATTTGTACGAGACCAGATATTGCTCAAGCAATTGGGGCGGTTAGTCGGTACATGGCGGATCCAGGTAAAGAGCATTGGAACGTTGTAAAGAGGGTCCTTAGATACATCAAAGGAACCTGTGATGCTGCATTATGTTTTGGAGGATCGGAGTTTACTATCAGAGGCTATGTCGATTCGGATTTTGCAGGAGATCTCGATAAAAGAAAATCTACTATAGGCTATGTGTTCACACTTGCAGGAGGAGCGATTAGCTGGTTATCCAAATTACAGTCAGTGGTAGCTTTATCTACTACGGAAGCTGAATACATGGCAGCTACCCAAGCTTGCAAAGAAGCAATTTGGATTCAAAGGTTATTGGAAGAACTCGGGCACAAGCAACAGAAGATTATTGTGTATTGTGACAGTCAGAGTGCCTTGCATATTGCAAGGAATCCAGCCTTTCATTCAAGGACGAAACACATAAGGGTACAATATCATTTTGTTATAGAAGTAGTAGAAGACGGTAGTGTGGATATGCAAAAGATTTGTGGTGGACTCAGCTTAGCCGAGCTCCCCGAAAACCTCACGCAGGGCCTGATGACCCTTTAGGAAGCCCTCTGTGTGCTTGGCCGAGCTCAAGGCTCAACAGCCGAGCAGACACCAGACACGGGCCGATCTTACGCTCTTACCAAGGTCTGACTCCCTTGTCCGACATCACGCAGAGATTCCGATACCAAGGACAGGATGACGTACGCACCTTATCTACAAGGACAGCTCACCCACTCATAGCTCATTACAGGCTGGCCCTACTTGGGCCTCAAGCAAGCCCATTAGGGAAACCAGCTCCCCCCTATAAGTAGCTCCGTACTACATGGGCTCAGGTATGTCCTCTAACCCTAATTGTCACCTTCACACACCGGTGATTAGGGTTACTTCTTGGCTCTCTACCTTGCCACCTGAGGACACCCACAAACATCACAGATAAACCCTAGACAGAGACTTCCTTAAGGTCTTCTTCCCTAACCTTGAGGTCCTCTCAATCTAAGACATCACATTGGCGCCGTCTGTGGGGAGAGAAAAACTTCATCCCCACCCAAAGAATCTACTATGACTGATATACCACCAGTTCAGAGGAGGAGGAGGGGCCGTCCAATGAGGGTACCAACAACTGAGGACCTGCGCCTCTACCTTGAAGCCAATAGAGCAGCAAGGTCCCCACAACCACCCCCTCCACCACCACCACCTCCTCCCCCACCCCCTCCACCACCACCACCTCCTCCCCCACCCCCACCGCCACCTCCACCTCCCCCACCACCCCCAGAGTTTACCCACACCCACAGTGGACCTTACACCATCCACACTGGAGATACCTCAACTCCAACTCAGCACCTGGAGGGAGGTCGGCGCGTGCAGCTATGCTCCCAACTTGGGGAAACCAACACAGAGCACCACCGCCGACACGGCGAACGTACCCACTCCGTCAGTACTACACACCGTTCTCACTCACGTCAATCTTCACGCTCTCGTGATGCAGAGGTTTTGGCCATGATGAGACAACAAATGAGAATCATAGAGCAGCAAGGCCAAGCCACAGCAGATCTTCAGCAGCTTACCATGCAGGGTTGGCAGAACGAGCTGTCACACAAGCTCCAGCCCTAAACGAACTTCCACAACCTTTGGGACTTCCAGCTGAACGGGGCACTCTGGTACCCCCAGCTCAAAACTTACCACCACCTCCGCCACCGTTAACACCACAAACGTTAACAACACCACATACCGTCATCACCCAACTAACACCTACACCACCCCTCCATGACCATCAACAACCCGACTTAGATGATTCTCACCCTGGACACCCTTTCACAGCAGCTGTGATGTCCTATGAACCACCACCAGGATACCTCGGACCTAGCAACATACCTAGGTATAATGGCTTGATAGATCCTCAAGAGCACGTACTCTCTTACGAGGGGGCTATGAACTTCTATGGCGGTGGAGATAGGCTCAAATGCCGAGCTTTCTCCATGACCCTCCAAGCTCCAGTTCTCCGATGGTATGCGACATTACCTAAGAATTCTATTAACTGTTGGGCAGAGATGAAGCGTGCGTTTCTCAATAGGTACACTGCTAGTTGTGTGCAACCAAGATCCGACCACACACTAGCAACAGTGACACAAAAACCTGACGAATCGCTACGTGCTTATCTACATAGGTTTCATAACGAGTCCAGCTCGGTTCCCAACTTATCTCCCGAGGTGGCTGTCCTCCTTTTTACTCAAGGTCTTGCAGAGGGAGGGTTCAAAGACTCACTAATTGGTAGGCCACCAAGAGATATGGCCGAGCTCAGACAAAGATCCAACAAGTATATCAACCTGGAGGAGTTCAACAAAGGTCAAACAAGCAGGATGGAGAAAGCCCAAGCTGCTTCACAGAATGCCCTTCCTCGAGGTCGCCCTCGAGGAAACAGGGACGACAGAGGTGGAAGGGTAGACCAAGGTGACCGGCGACGTCCTCATGTTGGCCAGCAGGATGACCGACGACGTCCTTATGTCACCAAATATGAAAATTATACCCCACTGACAGTTCCGAGGTCGCAAGTATCGAGGGAAACCATGCAGACTGAACTCTGACATGTACCCAGGCCACCTTTCCTTAGAAACCAAAATAGCATCAAAGACAAATCTAAGTACTGCAACTTTCATGATGGGTATGGCCACCATACCGACCAGTGCACCTGGCTTCGAGACGTTATCGAAGACATGGTGAGACAGGGTAAGTTGCAACAGTACGTACGAGAAGCTGTGGAAAGAAGAGGCCGAAGACGGTCTCGGAGTCCAAACAGAGACAAAGGAAAAGCCAAAGCTAACCCATCCCTAGAAAAGAAAACCAACGAGCCACAACGAGTGAATATGGTCGTGGTGCAGGATTTGGATAAGTCACCGGAAAATTTCAGAGTCGAAACCATTTCGGGAGGTTTCGCCGGTGGTGATGAGAAAAGATCAGAAAGGAAGAGGTATGTCAATCAAGTGTTAGTTGTTCATCATAAACCCATCTGTAAGAAACCATCTCGGAACATCCCCATTATTTTCTCCGATCAGGACATGGAGGACATCATCCCGGATCACAATGACCCAATGGTGATCACGGCGTTGATTGGTAACTTTGAAGTCGCCCGAGTATTCATTGATCAGGGGAGCTCGGCCGACATTCTTTTTCTCCACACCTTTCAAGCACTAAAGTTGAGGTCAGCCGACCTCGTCGAATTTGAAGGTAATCTTATTAGCTTCACCGGAGAGGCCATTCGCCCCCTGGGAGCCATCCACCTCCCGGTGACCTTAGGCAAGCAGCCTTCGGCCCGAACGGAGATCATTAAGTTTCTCGTTGTCAATTCAGAATCCCCCTATAATGTGATACTGGGAAGAACTTGCCTGCAAGCCTTTGGGGCGGTCGTTTCAACGGTGCATTTAGCTATGAAATTTGTTGGTTCAGACGACAAGGTCGTCACTGTCAAAGCCAACCAGGTAAGGGCCCGACTCTGCTACAACGCGAGTCTACGGGAAATAAAAAAGAAACAAGAAGAAGAGCTGACTAGTCCGACGTTGGCCAAAGGAAGAGTTTTATTAGCTGAGCTGGATGTTCGGGCCGAACAGGATGATCCTAGGCCTTCCCCTCAGGGGGAGTGGTTGGCAATTACCATTGATCCTTCTGATCCCAACAAAACTGTTAAGGTGGGAGCCGACCTCCCTCAGAAAATCCAAGTCGAGATCATCAACCTGTTAAGGGCCAACCGAGATTTGTTTGCTTGGACCTCGGCCGACATGCCGGGGATTGATCCTAACTTCATCTGTCATAAGCTCAGCGTGGATCCGAAAGCAAAGCTAGTAGCACAAAAGAAAAGAAGAGTTGGAGAAGAAAAGGCAAAGGTGATTCAGGAGAAGGTCTCCGAGTTACTCGAAGCGGGATTCGTTAGAGAGGTGCCATATGCTGAGTGGGTTGCAAACACAGTCTTGGTAAGGAAGGAAAACGGCAGTTGGAGGATGTGTGTGGATTACACCGACCTCAATAAAGCCTGCCCCAAGGATCAGTACCCGCTGCCGATCATAGATCCGCTCGTTGATAGTTCGGCAGGCTACCAACTATTGTCATTTACAGATGCCTACTCAGGATACAATCAGATCCCGATGTATCCTCCCGACCAGGATAAAACAACATTCACGACTGGAAAGGCGACATATTGCTATACTGTTATGCCTTTTGGTCTTAAGAATGCAGGAGCAACCTATCAAAGAATGATGAACAAGGTCTTTGGTGGTATCATTGCCACCACCATGGAGGTTTACATTGATGACATGATTACAAAGAGCAGGAAAAAGGAGGACCACGTCCGAGATCTGACCATAGTGCTGGAAAGGGTAAGGGCGCACAGTATGAGGCTGAACCCAGAAAAGTGCACCTTCGGGGTCCCTGTGGGCGCCTTCCTCGGCTTCATGCTATCCGAGAGGGGGATAGAAGCAAACCCCGACAAATGCTGGGCTATTTTAGAGATGAGGAGTCCTGCCGATCTTAAAGGGGTGCAATAGTAAACAGGCAGAATGGTAGCACTGTCAAGGTTTCTCCCTCAAGCCGCAAAAAAGGCTTTACCCTGGTACCAACTTTTGAAAAAAGGAACAACTTTCAATTGGGATCAAAACTGTGAAGCATCTTTCTTGGCACTTAAAGAGTATTTAGCTTCTCCCCCAGTCCTCTCCAGTCCTTTGCAGGGAGAGAGTCTTTTCATTTATTTATCTGTTGGTGATTTATCCCTCGGCTCGGTGTTGGTCCGAGATGAAGGCAGAAATGAGTTTCCCATTTACTTCATACGCCGAGCTCTACAAGGTCCCGAGCTCCGGTATTCCAAGGTTGAAAATTCGCATTTTGTTTGATCCTCGCTGCACGACGGCTATGACAATATTTCCAGAGTCATCCCATTGTCGTCAGAACCGCCCAGCCCATTAAGCAAGTTCTTCAGAAGCCCGACCTCACCGGCAAAATGATGGCATGGGCAATCGAACTTTCCGAGTTCGATGTCTCCTACAAACCGAGGAGGGCAATTAAATCACAAGCGTTGGCAGATTTCGTGTCCGAGTTCACAGAGCCCCACCAAAGCTCTAGCTCGGACACGTGGGTAATATATGTTGACGGTTCAAGAAATCAGAAGGGAGCAGGAGCTGGGGTGATCTTGGAGAACGCGGAAGGTCTCAACATTGAATATTCCCTGAAATTCGAGTTCTTAACCTCGAATGATCAGGCTGAGTACGAAGCAGTCCTTGCTGGCCTCCGTATGGCTAAAGAGCTCGGCGCAGTTGAAGTTCAAATACTAAGCGTCTCCCAGTTGGTGGTTTCCCAAGTCATCGGAGATTACCAAGCGAAAGAGCCCATTCTAAAAAAATATCTTGATAAAGTTAAGACTCTGGCTCAGGACTTTGCCAAATTCTCTATCACCCACATTCCCCATTGCTCAAATTCCCGCGCTGATGTGCTTTCCAAGCTGGCGAGCACAAAAGGAACAGGGAATAACAGAAGCCTCATTCAAGAACAGATTTCGGCTCCTAGTGTAATAATGGCTATTGTTGTATCACCGAACTGGATGCATTCGATCAGGGCATATTTAGAGCATGGAATACTCCCCGCCGACCAGAAGGAAGCGAAGAAACTGACTAGAAAAGCGGCCGAGTATGTCATTGTTGATGGAATCCTCTACAAGAGAGGAATGTCTTCCCCACTCCTCCGATGTCTCACCTCCGAGGAAGCCCAAGAAACCTTGAACGAGGTTCATGGAGGAATGGGGAGCCACCATGTGGGAGGCAAGTCCTTAGCAAGGAAAGTATTGAGGGCTAGTTATTTTTGGCCGACCTTAGTAACAGACGCCATCGATCATGTCAGAAAGTGTCCTCAATGCCAATTTTTTAGTGATGTGTACCAGAAACCCGCTGAGGAACTCCATTCTCTTGCTTCCCCTTGGCCTTTCAGTATGTGGGGAATGGACATTGTGGGGCAGTTCCCAACAGCTCCAGGTCAGCTAAGATTCATTGTGGTAGCAATAGACTACTTTACTAAATGGATTGAGGCCGAACCATTAGCAACCATCACTTCTGCAAGAATCCAAATTTTTTTTGTAAAACAAGTCATCTCTCGTTTCGGACTTCCACTCACTCTGATTACTGACAATGGTAGCCAGTTTGCTGCCAACAACTTTCAAGTATTGGCTGAAGACCTCAGAATCTCTCATCGGTTCTCCTCGGTCGAGCACCCCCAGACTAATGGGCAAGCCGAAGCGGCTAATCGGGCTGTTGTTGATGGCCTCAAAAAGAGAGTTACACAGGCTAAAGGAGTGTGGGCCGATCTGCTACCTGAGGTCCTCTGGTCGATCAGGACCACAATACAAACCTCAACAAGGGAGACCCCTTTTAGACTCACTTACGGTTGTGACGCGGTCATCCCCATCGAACGAAGGATCCATACCTTCCGAATGAGGGACAGGCCCGAGGAAGAAAATTAGAATCTGATCAAAGAAGACCTAGTATTGGCCGAGGATATCCTAGAAGCTGCTTCAGTTAGAGAGAAGAAAGCAAAGGAAAGACAAGAAAAGCAATACAACAAGTCAGTGCAACCCAGGTCCTTTGAGGTCGGAGATCTTGTACTCCGAATAGCAGACATTGGGCTCAAAAATCGAAGGGATGGAAAGTTTGCTCAGAATTGGGAAGGCCCTTACAGAGTCGTTTCAAAAACGTACTCTGGGGCATACAAGTTAGAAACCCTCGAGGGAGTCGAGCTCAAGAATTCCTGGAACGTTGCGAAGTTGAGAACCTATTTCAGTTAGGATTACCTCGGATATCATCAGCAATAACCAGCACCTTCAGCTCAAGTTCAAGTTTAAGTTCATTTTAGTTTCTGTTAAAGTCTTTACATCTGCTTCCTTTATTCACATCTTGTTCCATTGTTATATACTCACTTTTAAATTCCCTAAATGGCAATGTACTCATATTTGTGATCAATGAAATAGTACAAACTTGCCCTTACTCAAGTGCCACAGTTTTATATACGTACGTACTAGCTTCTCATTTAGCACTAGCCACCTAAATGTTGCATGGCTCTATGTACAGTCAACATCTTGTAAATAAGATCCGCTCGTATGCACAGTGTACAAGGGACACCCGATAAAGTATAGCTTGCTGTGAAATGTTCTCACATAACTTCACTCAGCAACCTCTTTCACATCGGGGACGAGGACACCCACCTTGGCTATGGTGGGTGGATCCGAGATCCCTACCGTATGCACTTATATACAGTACCTTTTTTCAGAGGAAAACTTATAAGATTACTGCACTTACTGAGTCATCCGAGCACAACCTAATTATTTATTTTGAGATATAACGAAGGACAACAAAATTATCCTGCTCATGTGTTTTTCAGATTCGACTAGATCCGAATACAACAAGCGAAAAAGGACTTGTATTCTTAAAAACAATTTTACTCGGTTACTTAACACTCGACCACAGCTCAGGTCCGACTAAGTCCGATCACAACAAGCAACTAAACAAAATGCAACAAGTCTTAAGGACTTGCGTTTTTAACAGAATAAGTTTCCTTGAAGACCCGACAACTAGTCGTGATTCGGATCCGAGGTATCAATAGCAAACATGCAACGAGTTAATAGTATAAAATCGCATTGTGCAACAAGTTAAAGAAAAAACTTGCATAAAAAACGATCTCGGATACAGTATATATGCAACAAGTTAGAACGAAAGACTTGCATAAAAATGACATGATGCAACAAGTTGAACAAAATATAACTTGCATTAAACAAAAGCAAATGTTATACAAAGACAAAGACAGAAAAATAAAGTAGTTCCAATGTTGTCAAACATGTTGTACAAAAACATTAACAAAATACAAGCCGCCCAGCATAAGGGACTTACGCTGCATCATCTTCAACATCGGAAAGCTTGACCTTGGTCGGATCGAACTCCTCCTCGGGTTTCTCTTCCAAGGGGTTGGGAAGGTTCTCTTCAGGTTGATCGACATCCACCTCGGCTCCGTCTTTTTCAAAATCCACCATCTTCCCATCTTCGACCCCAAACCCAGCACTGGCGCCGATAACCCGAAGTCGGATCTCCTTGTTCAAGAATTGAATCTGCTCAACAGCACTGGCAAAGATCTTGCTTCCTCCCTTCTCAAAATTGAAGGTTGCCTCTGCCGCAACTATCTTATGTTTCAGTGCTTGAGCAACCCTTTTCTTCAGCAAAGAACGGACTCTCTCAACCTCGGCAAGGCCCTCATGCCGACCTGCTTCTTTAGCAGCCTCCTCCGCCTTTCAAGCATCTTCTTTGACTTGGGCCAGCACTTCCTCATGGTTTTTGAGAAGCTCCTCCATTTGCTGACGGTGCTTCTCCTCCAATTCGTCCAGTTTCTGGTCGGCCGAAGTTTGTTTACTCCTCAAGTCGGCCACCTCAGCCGCCAACTCGGCTCTGGCCTTCTTCTTAGCAGGCGACACACCCTCCGCTACGACATCCGCCACCTCCGCCAACACATTGAACATAGTGGTAGAACGCTTCAGTTGGCAGGCAAGCTCTTCGGCCATTCTCTTCCATTCCGCCCCGGACATCTTGATCAAAGTGTCCTTGACCGAGGGTTTGACAGTGGTGGTCGGCGGCCTTGGGAGAATATCGGTTCCCTTCCTCGGACCTGACGATGAAGGGGGGATCAGCAGCAGTTACCACCTCGGTGATAAGACTCGGGGACCGAGGAAGAGGAGGGGCAAGAGTCACTGCAGGAGGAGTAGGACAACATGTCCGACCAGTAGTTGTCTGAAAACAAAAGAATAAAGAAAATCATTCAGAAAGTTGAAAGAAAAAAATATACAAGTGCAAGGGTAAATTTAACTACCAATCTTTGTAACGACTTCATCATCGGGACACTTCATAAACACTCCGATGTCGAGCTGGAATTTCCTGGCCCGGTACTCGGACTGGAAGTGGTTGGCCGTTACAGCTTCATCGGCATCAAGTGTTGCACCCGACCATCTCTGCGGCGTGCCGACGTGGCGAGTGAAGAACTTCGGGGTCCATTCCAAGGGGAACTTCGGTCCCGTCTCGGCCCGAAACCAAGGTCGCCTCGTGCCCACATACTTATACTTAAAAAATCTAGGCTTGAAATGCTTCCTAGAATCCTTGAACATGCCGAAGAGCCCGAAATGACCTCGGGCCTTGGTCGACACCCAAAGCCGACGAGTTACCCCATCTTTGTTACTCACGAATGGGTTGTACAGCCATAAGAAAAGCCGAACTGTACACACCAACAATTTGGCTCTACAATATTTTTGGAAGGCTCGAAGAAATGACCAAGTGTTGGGGTGTAGTTGGGAAGGAGGCAGTCCGAGTTCATTTAAAACCCTCATCTCCAAATCAGTGAAAGGGAGGGTCACGCCGAGGTTCTGTATCAGGTCGGCGTAGAAGAAAAAGGAGTTTTCATCGGTCCGCGAGCATATCCTGTCGTTCACGGAGCAAGGCAAAACCTCATAAGAATTTCTAGCAGTATCTCCAGAGCATGGCAGCACAGCGCTCTTCACGTCCGCGAGCTTGTCCTCGGAATCTAAGCTGGACCGAACTCCCTTGGGCTCAACATCAACCCACTGGTAGTGAGCAGCATGAGGAGGTGCGGGGTAGAGCTCGGGTCGGCTGATGCACTTCCGGGGTGGCATGTTACCTGTGGAAGAACAGGGGAGATCGGCGTTAGTCCTACGGGTTACGAAAAATAACCCCCCAGAAAATCCCCTCGAAGTTGTTCCGAGGGGCGAGCATCTCCCCTCTTCCACAGGAACCCCTTGCTCAAACAATCTCTCTCTCCATCATTTCAAAATCGCAACGCTCCCTACCATCGACGAACTCGGCCCAGGCATACTGTTTTACCCACTCTCTCTGCTCTTTCCAATCCCGAGGGTAGATGACCTCGATGGGATCGACCTCTAATATTAGCTTCTCATACTTCTGCCTATACTCCTTCTGACGACGAAGCCTCTCGTCTACCTCCATCGAGGAGCAGGACGAGGAGGATGAGCCGTCCTCCTCCTCACTGCTGCTGGTTGACAGGGAAACCAACCCAACCCATTTCCTAAACCACTCTTTACTCCTACTCATCTTCCTACTTCCTCAATCCACTCCTTTGGGTTTCTGAAAAATAAGAACTAAAACAAAAATCAACAATTCTCAAAAGGCCTAAACACTCCAAACCAAAGAGCGCCAAATCCCTAGGGCTACCTCCTAAAACCAAAATCTACAAAACCTCAAACCCAGAGCCTTGACTACAGAACGCAAAATAACCAGGGGAAACCACCCCATTTCCATAAAAACATAAACAAAAGAAAAAAGTATCGACCCCCCCATGCGAACCAAAAAGCAATAAAAAGAGAGAAAAGAAATGAAGAAGAAGAAGAAGTGAGCAAGAAGTAGTACCTTAAAAGTGGAACCGTGAAGAAGAGTATGGAAGAAGGTAGAGAGACTGGATGGAATTCGTGTTACGGGGAGGTTGCAGAGGAAGAGGAACGGTTTCAGTATAGGAGAGGGACGGTTTGGGAGTATGAAGAAGTGGGACAGTCAAAAGGAGGAAATGGAGGGATGTGGGGGGTTTAAATAGGCAGTTTTCCCCTCTTTCCTGGTATATGGGCTCGGCCCAACAGCCCAGCCTAGTGTGCTACCACATACTCAGGGACGCGTGGCGCAAGGTGAGTGGAACGGCAGACCTCGAGCAACGTTGCAATAATGGCAACGCTTCGTTTAACGTGGTTTCTGACACGTGTCAGATACGGAGAAAGCAAACATCACGTCGGAGCAGGTGAAAGGACAACTTTCAAATCTGCTCCGTCAAAGTGAAAGGACATCAGAGACAGCTGGATCCATCTCTCGGCAACTCCTCTTCCGAACTCCGAGAGACCTCCGAACAAGGCTTGAATAACCTTGACCGAGCTGGGGGGCTTATGTGGCAGACTTGGAAAAAGGACCTAACCCAAGACCTCGGAACAAGGCCTAAATAGCCTTGACCGAGCTGGGGGGCTTATGTGGTGGACTCGGCTTAGCCGAGCTCCCCGAAACCCTCACGCAGGGCCTGATGACCCTTTAGGAAGTCCTCTGTGTGCTTGGCCGAGCTCAAGGCTCAACGGCCGAGCAGACACCAGACACGGGCCGATCTTACGCTCTTACTTCTTTTCTCTCTACCTTTCCACCTGAGGACACCCACAAACATCACAGATAAACCCTAGACAGAGGCTTCCTTAAGGTCTTCTTCCCTAACCTTGAGGTCCTCTCAGTCTAGGACATCACAAGATTCATACCAAAGAGAACCTAGAGATGTGATGACGAAGCCAATTAACACCGATAAGTTTATATGGTGTCGATCCTCATATGGCCTATCGGAAATGTAAGTAGTATGGAACTGGCAAGTTAAGAAAGGTTTTGAAAACTCACCAAAAGTGACTTTGAGTGGGAGATTGTTGGCCAGCCTGTTGCAAAGTCATTTTGTGACTTTGTCAAAATAACAGCAAAGAAGGAAAGAAAGAAATAGAAAAAGGAGGGGAAGGCAATATTGTTATGCACCATTTGTTCCTTTGGTCAAAGAGGAGGCTACAAACTTTGTTAAAACGAGGCACATGGGTTGGCAAGCATGCTAATAAAAGGAGAATAGAAGGTGCAGAGGCTCTCTATAAATTGAGACCTCATTTGCACATCCCTTTTTGCATCCCATTTCTCCAAATTCCATAGCAACACACAATTCCCCGGTATCCAAAATATATACATCCCGGTGTAAAATATTTGTAGTGTTTCTCCTATATTTTTATATAGAGAGAATTGTATTCTCCTAGTATAAGAGAGGGTGTTATTGTTCTCTCTTTATATTTAGAGAGAGGTTGTAATATTTCCCCACATAGTGAAAACCTTCTATACTTGCCCCATGGTTTTCTCCCGAAAGGGTTTTCACGTAAAATATTTGTGTCAGTTCCTTATTTTTCTTAACTCTATTTTAGCTGCGTGATATTATTTCCATAACTCTGATACCCAACAGTGAGTTTGCCTAATGATACTAGTGGACTCCGTGGGCAGGGCCTATGGGGGACACTTGTGCTTTGTTAGATTATAGGATTGGATAAGAAGTGTTCTTAACTAGGAAGAAAGACATTCCTTTCTCAGAAGAAATAGTAAAAATCAGTTGCTATGTTGGATTTTGCGGTGTTGTGTATACTTGCATACAACATACACTTTGGGAATTAGATGTGCTAGATTTTGTCGTGCTATGTATACTTGCATACAGCATACACTTTGGTAATTAGATGTGCTCTTGTTTTGTAGTCCGAAGCACTCAAAAGAAAGCACTTACTTGTTTAAGCTAGATATTGATTTAACTTATTTTTAACTTAAAACTCTTGTATAAGTTTGTTCGTTGTAGTTGGCAGTAAATATGATGCAGAGAAGTTCCATTAAAATAGGTATATTGCTTCAAATTAATGGCTAACATTATTTGAGAAAAGCTTTAATACTTAAACCTTTCAACTTAACAACCTTTTATTCACTAGACATGCAATTGCAATTGAGCAATAATGTTATTGTATTTGTTCCAATGTGCACAAATGTGATAATTTGTCATGTATACTACTACTACTACGTTAATATGCTCTTTAATTAATGGACATTTCCTATTTATTTGCGTGTGTTTATTTTCAGATGTGGTATGCATTTGCAAAGACTACGGCAGAGTATATTGCCAGGAAACTTCTAAAGGAAAACAACATTGACTTGGTTGTTATCAACCCATCAGCCACGGTGGGGCCTCTCTTTCAACCTGAGCTTAACACAAGTGTTGCTTTAATTTTGAACCTAATAAATGGTAGTAATTTTTCTTTACTCTTGTGCTATATATATATATATATATATATATATATATATATATATATATATATATATATATATATATATATATATATATATATTCCGTTAACTATTTTATCTGCATCTGGATGACAAGATGAATTCCAAACAATTCATTCAATTGCAAGTGAATTAAGGTTTGTAAAGGGAAGCAAAAAATATTGAAATTCGAAAAGGAAATAGTACCATAAAAGGGCCGTTATAATAACTATAACATGTAGCTAGTTAAACTTGATGTTCTAGGTATGAATATTTTAGTGATGACACATACTGTGATGCTAGAGTAGCATATGTACCCTCTTTATTTAGAGCTTGACTATCCTCGTTGATTGGACACGAAAAAGGCAAAATATATATCACCAAATGAGATGGAAGGTGACTGGAGACTGTTGAATCTTCTGATGCACTATTATGGTTGTAATTTGGAGCCTTCCATCATAGGTTCATGCCCTCTTATGTGTTTAGTTACTGTTCATAAGTATGGCAATATGAACAACCCCTTAACTTGCAGCATATAAGAATCAAAGAGATTGAGATAGAGAATGAAGGAAATGGAAACTTGTCTCAATAGGAAATTTCTTCTATGGTTGCCTCGAGGGTGTGTAAGCAGAGGCTTTGGGTCCCAACAAGAAAGGACTGGTCATTAAGAGTCTCATAGCATAGATATGATAAAGAGTACATAGATAGATTATACAATTAGGATTTTTTTTTTGTGAAAACTTGTTTTGAACTATGTATGACTTAAGTTGGCTTTTTGTGAAATTGATGGAGTTGTCAAGGTGCTTAAAAATTCAGAGGATGAGGTAATTGGTGCATGCTTTCAGATGAGACATTATAGAGAAGCATGCCACATAATGGCTCTGTAGCCTTTTTTTTATGTGATAAAATTTAGTATTCTAGCTAGCTTTTTATGCATTAATGTCATTTGCTTATCTAAATTTGTTGTCCATTTTATTTGTATTTAGATCCTAATCTTAATTCTTTTAATGATGTAATAATTTTATAGAGGTAATTTTATATTGTTTATCTTTGATAGTGCATATGGTTAAGGACTGAGGGAACTACATGTAATATAGGGGCAAATGATTAGCTTGATCTGATGCTTCATTTGGCTCTAGGTTTGTGACTTGTGCTTCTAGTTTCTTAATTTTACTTGAGGACTCTTTTTGCTTCTGATTGAGCGTTAAAATTTCCCTGTCTTTATCCCCCATGTTACTAGTTGTTCTACATGTTCTAGCTACTACTTTAGACTAGAAAGTTCCCCTAGCTTGTTACAGCTTTCGTGTACAGGGCTCTTTCCCTGTTACTTTGTTTGTTGTAGTAGTAATGTTTTAATTGTAGCATGATTTCTTATTTTATTTTTGGTTTTAATAATTTATACTTATTTATTTGTGTTTTTCGTATATGCAGAGGCGAAGGAATATAGTTTAATTAAAGAACAATCAGGAGCAACAAGATAAATGAATATATAAGGAGCAATATATTTCAGTTTTTGTTTATGCTATATAATAGCTAATTGTTAGTTGTCGTGTGACAAAATTTAGTGCACTTATTAAAGCAAGTGCTGTAGAAAAAAAAAAACACATTTACAACACTTCTTTAGTGTAAAGCGCAGTAATATGTGCTTGTTGGCAGCATACATGTACATATTTAACGGCGCTTCCGAAGCGTCTTTCTTTGTAGACCCACTTTCTACTTCACTAAAATTAAAGCGCCCAGTAAGCGGTGTAAATTAACAATTTCAAGCGCTATTAATTTACTTTTCTGGTGTAGTGATGGGTGACCCTGGTGTTATTTATTTTCAAATATTAATGCCATAAATATTACTCAAATGATGAATATAATGGTTACTATTGAACTAATAATAAATATATCATTAACTTTGTATCTATTCAACTCGTAATACGATACATCAGTGCCATGGCTGAGAAGAGTGGCATGTCTCGTGGTAAAGGAATAAACTGAGCACCAGGGTCACCATAGAATGTGTTATTTATTTATCATGATATATAAAACTTTATCTCGTAATTATGTATGCATAAAGCATACTTTGTATAATATTAATTTGACAAGTTAATTAATGTTAAATAATATTAGGAAGGGGGTTTCTTTGGTGCCGTCGTAAAATGGTGGGTTTCGGTGCCGTCGAAGTTTTATCCAATGAAAGCACGCCACCTCATTTAATTAGCCATGTCATCATAATTTCTAATAAAGCATCCAATTTTATCATATTGCATTTTAGTCCTTCACATTTTAAAGAGATTTAAATTTATAAAATTCAAAATCTTGATTCAAATTTAATGTTTATCTTTACATAGTTATTTTGTTTAGAGATCTTAACGCTATTATTTAAATTTGAATTCATAAATTTTTTTCTTAATTTATGGCTTATAAAAACAATAATGATGACAATTGATTGTGTTTTTATATTTATCTTTCATTTAATACTATTGTTTATCAATTATCAATGATACCTCTTAAAGAAATTGAAAGTTATAAAATTCAAAATATTGATTTAAATTTAATGTTTATATTTACATTGTTATTTTTTTAGAGATCTTTACGCTGTTATTTGAATTTGAATTCATAAATTTTTTTCTTAATTTATTGCTTATAAAAACAATAATGATAGCAATTGATTATGTTTTTATATTTATCTTTCATTCATTACTATTGTTAATTAATTATCAATCATACCTCTTAAAGAGATTGAAAGTTATAAAATTCAAAATCTTGAACCAAATTTAATGTTTATTTTTACATTGTTATTTTTTGTTAGAGGTTTTTAGGCTGTTATTTGAAATTGAATTCGTAAATTTTTTTCTTAATTTATTGCTTATAAAAACAATAATGATGGAAATTGATTGTGTTTCTATATTTATCTTTCATTCATTACTATTGTTAATCAATTATCAATCATACCTCTTAAAGAGATTGAAAGTTATAAACTTCAAAATCTTGAACCAAATTTAATGTTTATTTTTACATTGTTATTTTTTTTTTGTAGAGATCTTTAGGCTGTTATTTGAATTTGAATTCGTATTTTTTTTCTTAATTTATTGCTTATAAAAACAATAATGATGGAAATTGATTGTGTTTCTATATTTATCTTTCATTCATTACTATTGTTAATCAATTATCAATCATACCTCTTAAAGAGATTGAAAGTTATAAAATTCAAAATCTTGAACCAAATTTAATGTTTATTTTTACATTGTTATTTTTTTTGTAGAGATCTTTAGGCTGTTATTTGAATCTAAATATTACAACATCTAAAAATAATTACTTTTTCAAATAATCACTTTTTTGTTGAATTTGTTTTTATTTATTTCTAAACAAATAGACCATAACAATTTCCTCTAATTCAGCAACCAATAACATGATTCTAATTTTACCAATATTATAAAGTTTTAGAGCAAGGCTACCAAAATCCAGAAACAAATATTGAAATTCATGAGTATAATTGTGTAGATGTTGCGATTTATTGCGTCTCTATTCAAAAATTTCACAAATTTGATTAGTGATTTTTGTTTGGCCATCACTAACACTAAGTAAATAATCACACCAGCAAATAAATAATCAATTCTCATTTCATTGATCATTGGCATAATTCTTTGTTTTTGTTTTTACAATAGAAAGTCAAGAAAAGGGGAAAAAATGAAGCATATGGTTACAAGTGGTTGGGAAATAATTAATCTTTGTTACAGATCTAACAAACTAAAAATAGAAGGGAAAAACATAATCATAGTTGAGAAAGAGGGGAAAACATAAGGTAAAGTGATTTTCTAAGAGAAGATGGATCGGTGACGATGATGACGTCGGGTCGTGTTTGGTTGTGATGCCGTCAAGAATAGCAGTGAAAATTGATATCACAGTGAGATGTGTTTGGTGTGTGCGACGAAAATTTGATAGATGATGAATGTGTTGTACCCTACTGATTTATGGATGAGGCAACCTAATAATTTTTATAAAGTGTTGACGAACCAGGAAGTCGTGATGAAGTTTGCCCAGGTGATGAACAGACGTGATGAAATTTTGATGAAGTGATAGATTATGAAAGAAACTATTTCAAAATCAAATCCTAATTTTTTTTATTTTAATTTTTAAATAAAATAGGAAATATTTAATTTGATTTAAATTAGTTAGATTAATCAAAAGTTACCTAAAATGTGAAGGACTAAAATGCAATATGATAAAATTGGATGTTTTAATAGAAATTATGCTAACGTGACTAATTATATGACATGGCGTGTTTTCATTGGTTAAGGATTCGACGGCACCAAAACCCACCCTTTTACAACGGCACCGGAGAAACCCCCTATTAGGAAATCACGTTTTACCATTATGATTTATGTTACATGTTTTACCATATTTAAACTTTTCATGTCTTTGACTATCACAATATTTAATGGTTTATACCAAAGTTCACAACTATAAGGCAAAGGGATTTAAAACTTGTATAATTTATTGTCACTCATTTAACTTTGAGAAATTAGATGTATATATTAAAGTTAAGGGGCTGCCCTCTACATTGAATCTTTTTTCTGTTTTTCTATCAAAAAAAAAAGTTAAGGGGCTGACAACATGCTCAAGATCTGATAACAGTACAAAATATGAGTGTTCTGAGACTTAGTATTGACCAATATCATGCAGTCTATTTGTCGACACTACATATTTTGAAGGCAACTAAGAAAACTAAACTTAAAACAATAATCTTCATATTGCTATCAAACTAGAAACCTGCTCTCAGGGACTAAAGAATAGCACCTTGAGGTTGAATGTGATCTACAGAACCAAGAACAGAACCAGAGAGGGAAGTACTTCACTAATCCTAACCTTTAATCAAATATGAAGGAAAAAAGAGATACCTTGAGTCCTTAAGCGGTGAGAGAGGCAGTGAGAAGAAGACGGCAATGGTAAGTGTGGCGGCAGAAGGACGAATCTGGAGGGAGCCACAGCTTGTGGCTGTGCTCTAGGGTTGTGATTTCTGAAGATGAGAGACTGAGAGTGTGGCTGCTATGTTGTGTTTGGTCCCAGCGGGTACTTATTAGATTAAGTGGTTAACACATTATGGACAGAAAAAGGTACGGTGTTAGGTAATACGAACTATAATTAAAGGGGTAATTTAATACTTTCACAAGAGCGGGTACCCGTATGCCCGCCCGTTCACTTACGGGTTATTTTAAAATCCGTTGACTTAATACCACGGGTACCTATTGATTATCCTACCCATACCCGTTGCGGGTATTACCAGGAGGTATGGGTATTATGCCCATATCTACCCCTGGCACCTTCCCCACTTTCTTGCTCTCTCTCTCTCTCTCCCACCTCTCCGGATTCTATTTGACTACTCTCTTTCTCTTTTTTTCTGTTGCATTTGTCTACTACTTAAGAAGATACGAGACCCTCTCCTCTCTCTTTCTCTCTCCGTTTTCTCTTGCTCTTTTGTTTTCCAAAAATTTTGGACATAGATCTTTCCTCCGAGAACCGTGTCGTTGTTGTAGTAGCAGTAGTGTACAAAAATGCGCACTTTCACTTTCTTCGAACGTGTTTCCAAAGCTTTCCGTGTGACTATGACTCCCAACTCAAGCTTGTTCTCGTCTGTACCACCGTTACCGTCAGGTATTAACCAACCCTACCCCCATGTTCCCACCAACTTCTTTCCTCCATTTCATTCCATGATCTCTTTTTTCAATTTCATCCTGTTTGGTTGCTTCATTTTTTTTTATTTTTTATGTTTAACTTGTGCTGAATTTCACACTTACTTATTCTTACAAGTTAGATTCACAACCTTCCATTTAAATTCAATTTTTCCAGCTAATTTTCATTCTATTTTTTGTTTTTTAATTTTTGCAAATTATTCTTTCTAACATGTCCTCTGCATCAAACCATGCTCCTTTTTTTTTCGTTTTCTTTTTCTAACAATTATATGCTCATCAGTCATTAGTCATCATCGTCGGATCATGATTCTCTTGTAAAACAATCTCTCTGGAAAGCAATAATTTTCAGCTTTTCTATTTTATTTTATTTTTTTAAAATAATTTTTTTAGATTTATAATCACTATTTTTTTTTAAAAAAAAACCAACCAACACATAGATCAACGGGTGAGAGGTGTTCTAGCTTAATCATAGGTATTGAGTTCGAGTTTGAGTCCTAGGAATGCAGTTGTGTTAAATACTTATTACAAATAGTTTTGCCGCTCATAGTCTTACCCGGATCGAGCAGGATTGCCTCTAGTTGGTGAAGGATACTTGTGCTCTAAAATAAAGAAATGAATCACCGGTGTGATGGCGTCTTGTCCTGGTGCATCCCTTTATATCATCATCCTAGACCAAACTTTTAAACCTAACTTTTTCCACTAAATAGTTTTGCACCTATAATAACGTGGCCAAATGACCAAATCCGGTATAGTAATTTGCACCTTATGTGACATCCGTCAAAATCCTCGTATTATTTAAAGCAATAAAGAGATTAATTTTTGAGAAAATGTTTTTAAAGAACATTTCTTTGAGTGAATATCTTATTTCACGATTTTAAAGTGATGAATGATTTTTAAAGGAGTGGTTTTCATGGGATAATACTATGAGTTTTAAAATTGAGTTTTTGTATAAAGGAACGGTTATGTATCTAACATTTTTATGCTTTGAAGAAATTGTAATTTTTATACATGAGTGGTCTTATGAGAAAAATTTATTTCCTATGCATGTATGTGTATGTGTGTACGGTTTTGCCATGTATGTGTATGCTTAGGATTTTATTTTAGGACAAGAAGCTCATAGGATAAATTAGAACCATATGGAAATTAAATTGGTGGAAGAATGTGAGCAAGGAAAATAGCCAACCAATAGAAATTAGGGTAAGTGCCTTAATTTACTCCTTTTTGTCTAGGTTGATAAGACTTCATCCATGCAACAATTCAAAGTGCCAAAACTACCCCTCCTAAACACACATGGACCGAATTATTTCCAAGGGCAAAAGAGGGAGTCACGGTTTGCCTATAAATAGGCTTAGCCTTAGTTCATTTTCCCTTAACTCATTTCATTTTTTCATTTCAACCAAACACTCATCTAAGAGACTTATCACACTCTTAGAACATTTAGAGAGAGAGAGAGAAGGCCGTGAGAGAGAAGGAAGAAGAGGAAGGAGATTCAAGGCATGATCCAAGGATTTCTTTGAAGATCAAGGTGTTAGAAGCTAGAAGATCATTTTCTCTTGGTGTGTGATTCGAAAACCATAAGGAGTTTAGAGTTAGTTTGGGGTTTATGGTTTTGTAATCTTATTTTCTTTTTTTGCATGTTGGATTTTGTGGCTTAGTTGATGATTGCATGTGTTGGTTATGCTTTGATCATGAACTTTTAAAAGTTAAAGAAACTTGTAAAATGCTAAACAACAAGTTAGATAATTCAGCCATGGTTAGTAAACCATGTGTTGATGATTTTCAAGTCGATCTAAGTGATTGCATGTTGATTTTGTGCTTGGGAAAGTTGATCTAAGTGATTGCATGTCATGATCTTAACTTGATCTATGATAAAGCTTTAATCTCGAGTCTTGCATGTTATTTTTGAGCAAAAAGACTTGATTTTTCCTTGATGTTCATCACGGTTTTGAAAGAAACTAAGGAAAGCAAGCTTTTGAAAATGATTTTGATACAAAAAGGACTTGATCTATGTATTATGTTCTTTGCATGTTAAAGATTTGAAGCCAAACTTTGATTTATGATGATGGTTATTCGGTCAAGCCTAGAAAACTAGGAGATCATGCTTTGATCATCATGAAAAGGCACATGCATGTGATATTTATTTGATTTAAGAATTTTAAAGTGCATGCATGAGATAATTTAGGTTGAAAAGGCGAGACTTTGGTGTAATAATGGATGTAAATTGTTAAGTTGATTTGAGCTAAGAAAAATAAATTAAAGTTTGTTTATTTTTCATGTATTAGCTCACGGTTTTAAAGGGAAAAAAAGAGAGGGAGAAATAATTCCATGCTTTTATGTCTTTGATTTTAAACAAATCTTGCTTTGATTTGTGTGAATTTTCGGCCAATGCATGTTAACTAGGTTAAGATTCTTTTCATGAAATGACATGAGGTAATGAGTGTGTTTCATGGGTTGATGTTAAGTTAGTTGGTTTGAAATTGTGTTGTGGTTGTTTCTTTGCTATTCGGTTTTGGTGTTGGAAATGGATAAATGAGTTTAGTTACTTCAAGAAGAGTTTTCAATGATTTTGGTTTTCTTTTCTTTGCTGTCCAAAAATTATTTTAAGGTATTTCTATTCTAAAAGTGTTTTCAGTTGATAAAAAGTATGATTTTTAAGTACCGTTGAAATAACAAAAGTTAGATGGAAAAAAAAAGAGATAGCGATTTTTCGGTGTTTTAAGAAGCTAAAACGTGGCTGGACCAATTGCATACAGCAACCTAAAGTGATTATTTAATTTGTATTATTATGAGTTTTCAAATGATTTTGAGAAATTCCAAGTGCAAGAAAAGATTGGAATTGTTTTGACAAATGATTGTATTTTAAAGAGAATGATGAAAAGAAATAAGAGTTTTCCTATTTTAAGTGAAGAAGAATAAAGTGATGTATTTCAATTGAAATAAATTATGACGTAAACGTATTTTTAAATACGAGGTATTCTTTAGACGGTGGAACGGAATCGCAAGGAGAAGCGAGAGACTATCAAGGACAAGGCAATTCACCTGCTGGACTAAGAGGTGAGAGTGCAGTGAACCTACGACGCAGTGGTGTTTAGACTGAATATATGGATTGTGTCAATCGTTGAGATTTATTTGATATACTAAGTGCTACTTGATTATCTGTCTGTTTGTTATCTGAAAATGTTAACTGTTTATCTGTTCAGTTAACTGTAATGCATGATTGGTTTCGTTATGTATCTGATTTCATTGTATTGATATTGCTGAGTATATTTTTATTCTGTCTGAAACTCTGGCTATTATTACGTGTGACAATGAGAATCATGAGAAATGAATGAGACCTTAGATTCTCTGAAAAGCTTAAGGAAAGATGATAAAGTGATGAGATCTGAGAATGCCCCAGTTAAGCAATGATGTTGAGATTGTGCTCAAGGACTCACGGGTGATGATGACTGCCAAGTATCAGATGGATACAAGAGACTTATGAGATCTTCCTACGGGAATTATTCAATATGTTGTGATGCCAAGTGGCTATTGGAAATGAAAGCAATATGTGATACTTTGGGGAACGGATTTAATCCTTAGTGGTCGGGACTTGTCGAAGGGATGAATCAAGGGCGAGCCGACCTTAGGAATAAGTTGTTAACTAAAAATATAAAAGACTATAAAAGACTCTAACAAAAGCGGTGAGCAATGAGTGCGAAGTAGTGGAGAGGAAGATACCATGGGTATCTGCGGATACTCAGGTGGAGATTGCATGAGGGGAGGGCAAGGACGGTGAACGTCAAGAAGCCTGGAGTATATTTCTAGGCGGAACAAATTCCACATGTGGCGTCGGGTTGATCGATTCCGAATGGCCGTGGTAAGTTCTGCATCGCGAACTAGAAATAGTATTGTCACCCCCTTGATTGTAAATCTTGAACAGTGAGAGGGACTGGAACGAGGCACTGTGATTTGCCACTGTACCGGATTCTCTACAGTGTGCCTTGAATTTATGATTTGAGACTGTACCAGATTTTCTACAGTTCTCCTGGCATTGAGTTTCGTTGAGACAGTTATCAAGCCTGCGTGGTAAAGGTCTCGTACTCCTGTTTGCTTCCGACTAGGTTGGATGGATGACCGAGGAGATGTAGACGTGTGTGCTGACTGAATTTTCCTCAGTGATGGTTTTTCCCCACCTCATTGAGTGAACCAATTTGATAAGACTTAAGAATGACGAAATATTCAAAGAAAGAAAGTATAAGAGAATCTCTGAAGGATTGAGAAAGACTCTGATAAGATTTGAATACTCGAAAAGATTGTGATGCCAAGTGCATTGATTTATATGGCAATGAGTTGTGACCTTGATGTATTTGGAATACTGTTATATGCCTTGTTTATAAGTGCTTTCTATATGCTTATGCGGATAACATGTTCAGTTATGATGACATTGTTATGATTATACTGTTCTACATGTTTACGTTACACCGTTCTGTATAGTCTGGTTATATTGTCCTGTTCTATCTATTCTGTTCTATTATTTTCCTGTCTCTATATTTGAGTCTATTGTGAGACCACATGGTCGACACATAAGTGTTCGGAACACTGACTTTCTCCTATCATGTTGTCGTATCGGCGTTTGCCGGTATTGCAACGGGTAGATGGCGTATCGTGTAGCGATTCACATGTGGCCTCTTCAAGGAGGAACATGGGTGGTTGTCCCTGAAGGATGGATATGGAAAGGAGATACTCGGTTGGAGATCGACGATCCCAGACACATTTTGCGAGGGACAAGTTTGGATGTGCATGTGGGGCATGTCACTCTTCATGATTATCAGGATGGTGGACCAAGGGAACATCATGAGTATGATGGTCAACCCGCACCGTTAGCAGCAGTGACTCCACAGCGGATGGAGGAGGAAGATGTGCGTGACTCTAGTCACGAAGTTGATGCGGAATCTAGTGAAAAGATGGAAACGGATGCTGGTTCGGATGGAGAGTGAAGCCCGATGTTTCTGATAGTGTATAGATGTCCTAGTGTCTAGGATCTAGTTCCCAATCGAGGATTACCTTTGTGAAATACTAGTAATGTAATCATGCTACTTTTATCTATGTTTTAAAAATTAAGTTTCTAAACTTGGGTATGTAATATTTTGTAACCATTAGCAACTTTTGAAAACTGTTGGAGACGAGACTTTGATGCTACTGGTTTATGATCATATGCTAATGGTAATGATGATGTTATGTATTTTCAATGGTACTTCGGTTGTTGGGAGTTTCAAGTAACATCTCGATTTTTAGTTAAGTGATATTATAAAATGTTGGACTTGTGTTTTAAAAAAAAAAATGGCCTCATTTTTACAACAAACTAATAACAAATTAATAATAGTTTTGGAAATGAAAATCGGGCTGTTACATTAGGTGGTATCAAAGCAACGGTAATCCTCAGTGGCCTTAAGCATAGCCTTATATGCTTACTTTGTGTGACTCTGTGCGTCTATAGTGTAGGTTTGAGTTGTTGTGTTGAACCTTTTTGTTTCATTTTCAAGATGAGTCGTACACGTGGAAGACCTCCTGGTTCGGGTTCGAGAATCTCTGGTGAGGGCGCTGAAATCCCAAATTCGGCGAATCTTATGGCTCAGATGACAGCAGTAATGGCAGGCGTCAATGATAATCTGCAAGCGCTACATCAACAAGCACAACAAAATTTCAACAATCAACAACAAGCCCAGAACTTGGAAACACGGGGATACAAGGGATTGGATGAATTTTGTCGTCGCAACCCAAAGGAGTTTGCTGGAGGTTTCGCTCCGGATGCAGCAGTAGAGTGGAAAGAGGATTTGGAAAGAATTTCCGGAGGTACGGTGCAGTGCAATGATGAGCAAAAGTTGGCTTATGCTGGATATGTGATGACAAAAGAGGCTGCAGCATGGTGGCGAATTACCAAGCAAGTAATGCTGAATGCGGGAGGAGTGCTGACATGGGAAGCTTTTAAGCAGAAATTTCTAGAGAAGTATCTTCGGGTGTATCTAAGGATTGAGAAAGAGATGGAATTTTTAAGGTTGACTCAAGGAAACCTGTCAGTCGATGAGTATGCTTCGAAATTCGAAGAGCTGGTTAAATATGTACCTCAGTATGCTGGAGGAGAGAATGAGCGATCAAAATGTGCTAAGTTTAAGGATGGTCTCAAGCCAGAAATCAAGTTAGCTTTTTCTCACCTAGAGATAGAAGACTTTGCTAATCTGGTGAATAGGTGTCATATGTATGAGGGAGGTTTGAAGGCAAAGAGTGCAGTTGAGAAGGTGACAAATCCATCTTCATCTCATGGACCGATTCGAAATCTTCCATTTCATAGAGACTCTAGTGGAAAGTATCGGACCCCAAATCCGTACCCTGGTTCTGGTGGAAGAAGGGATCAACGTTTTGGAGGAAGTGGACAAGGTGGAAACTTTGGAGGCAATGGTAATCGTGGTGGAAACCGTGGAAGCAACAGCTTTGGGGGAAGCCGCATGGGTCATAGTGGTGGAAATCGTAACAGATTTGGCGGAATGAGATCAGGAACTACGCCTCCTCGTTGCAACAAGTGTGGTCGCAATCATTTTAGTTCAATGTGTCCACCCAGGAATCCGAACTGTTTCAATTGTGATAAGCCTGGTCACATTGCAAAGGATTGCAAGGAACCCAAGAAAGTGGCTAATTCAGGGAATGCAAATCGACTTACTCTGCAAGGGAGAGTGTTCACTATGAGCGGAGCTGAAGCTGCGAATGCTGCTAATCTGATCCAAGGTGAATGTTTCATTCATAAGAATTCCTTATTAGTGTTGTATGACTTGGGTGATACTCACTCGTTTATAGCTGATGATGTGGTGAATAAATTAAAGTTGAAAGTAGATACTTTACCTTTTAATTTGATTGTTTCTACCCCTACTGATAAACCTGTGATAGTGTCTACCTATTGTTCTAATTGCCCAGTAGAGATAGAAGGTAACACCTATCTTGTTGACTTGATTCAACTACCCCTTTCTCAAATAGATGTTATCTTGGGAATGGATTGGCTTATGAGGAGTCATGTTCTTCTGAACTGTTCCGAAAAGTCATTAGTCTTTAGTAAAACCCAATCTTCTTTACCTAAACCCAAAGACCCTGAGCATTTATCTGCCAAGCAAGTTCAAGCTTCATTGAAGGATGGAGCAGTGGCCTACATGTTCTTAGCTTCATTGCATGTCAAGAAGGATAAGGAGCTACACGAATTGCCGGTGGTTAAAGATTTTCCTGAGGTATTTCCAGAAGAGATACCTGGTTTACCGCCAATTCGAGAAGTTGAATTCTCAATTGATGTAATCCCTGGAACTGGACCTATTTCCAAAGCACCATATAGAATGGCCCCGGTGGAGTTAGCTGAACTGAAGAAGCAACCGGAAGAGATGTTGGAGAAAAAGATGATACGGCCTAGTGTGTCACCATGGGGAGCACCGGTGTTGTTCGTCAAAAAGAAGGATGGCAGTATGCGTTTGTGTACGGACTATCGTCAATTGAACAAGGTGACGATCAAGAATAAGTATCCTTTGCCCAGAATTGATGACTTGTTGGATCAACTGAAGGGAGCATCTGTATTCTCCAAGATAGATCTTCGATCAGGATATCATCAAATTAGAGTGAAGAAGGAAGATATTCCTAAGACTGCTTTCAGAACTCGTTACGGGCATTACGAGTATCTAGCTATGCCTTTTGGTGTAACAAATGCTCCAGCGATATTCATGGACTATATGAATAGGATTTTTCATCCTTACTTGGACTCATTCGTTGTCGTGTTTATCGACGATATTTTGATTTATTCCAAGACTAAGGAGGAACACACAGAGCATTTAAGAATAGTTTTGATAGTGTTGAAGGACAAGCAGCTTTATGCTAAGCTAGCGAAGTGTGATTTTTGGCTGGACTTAGTGCATTTCTTAGGGCACGTGATCACAAAGGATGGAATTGCGGTGGATCCGACAACTGTGACAGAAATACGAAGTTTCTTGGGATTAGCAGGGTATTACCGTCGGTCTATCAAAGGATTTTCTCGCTTATCTCTGCCTTTGACAAAGTTGACGAGAAAAGGTCAACTATTTGAATGGTCGGCAAAGTGTGAAGAGAATTTTCAAGAATTGAAGAAGAGGTTAACAACCGCGCAAGTGTTGGTTTTACCGGATACAACAAAGCCATTCTGTGTATACTGTGACGCTTCAAAGCAAGGGTTAGGATGCGTGCTAATGCAAGAGAGGAAGGTAGTAGCCTATGCTTCGCGACAACTGAAGGCTCATGAGCTTAATTATCCAACTCACGACTTAGAGCTGGCGGCAGTGATGTTTGCTTTGAAGATTTGGAGACACTACTTGTATGGTGTAAGGATTGAAGTTTTCAGCGATCACAAGAGTTTGAAGTACTTGTTTGAACAGAAGGAGTTGAATATGCGTCAAAGAAGGTGGATGGAATTTTTGAAGAACTATGATCTCGAGCTACAATATCACCCTGGAAAGGCAAATGTAGTTGCTGATGCCTTAAGTAGGAAATCATTGCACGTTTCTGCATTGATGATAAAGGAATTGAAGTTGATTGACGAGTTTCGAGATTTGAATTTAGGAGTGGAGTTCAAACCTAAGAGCATGATATTGGGACAGTTGACAGTCTCAAGCGGATTTATGGACAAGATAAAGGAACTTCAACTGAAAGATGAGGAGCTTCAAGCTAAGAAAGAACTTTCGGAAAAAGGAAAAGAAATGGAATTCAGAATTGGTAGTGATGGATTGTTAAGATACAAAGATCGTGTCTGTGTACCAGATGATGCTGAGATGAAAGGAATGATAATGGAAGAAGCTCATAAAAGTAAGTTGAGTTTTCACCCTGGCTCTCAAAAGATGTACCAAGACCTCAAGAAGATATTCTGGTGGTCTGGAATGAAGAGGGAAGTTGCGGAGTATGTGTCTCGATGCTTGACATGTCAGAAAGCGAAAATAGAGCATATGAAGCCTGGTGGTGAGCTACAACCGTTGGCAGTGCCAGTGTGGAAGTGGGATTGTGTAACCATGGATTTTGTCTCTGGTTTTCCTAAAACTCGAAAAGGATATGATGTTATATGGGTAATTGTGGATCGATTGACGAAGACTGCACAGTTTATTCTGATTCCATGCCACGCCGCTCTGCGGAGTTCCCGAAGCGGGCTATCCTTGCCTAAGCGACACCCCTGCACGAAGGCGACCAGGATTAGTCCAAACATAATAACAATAAAGATTATCCCTCTTTTGCTCTGATTGCTTAGCGCTGACAGGGGCGCCTTCGGTTGACTGATTGGACGAGAGCGTCCATGGCCTTTGAAACTGAACAGGGGGCGCCTTCGACAGGGGTGCACCTTTAGTTGACTGATTCCATTGAAGCTGAACAAGGGGCGCTTTCGACTGGGGTGCGCCTTTGGCAGGGTCAGTTGGACGAGAGCGTCCATGGCCCTTGAAACTGAACAGGGGTGCGCCTTTAGTTGACTGATTCCGTTGAAACTGAACAAGGGGCGCTTTCGACTGGGGTGCGCCTTTGGCAAGGTCAGTTGGATGAGAGCGTCCATTGGGAGTAGTGGATTTGATATTGGACATGGGCGTCGCCTTTGAGATTGAACAGGGGGTGCGCCTTCAGTGCGCGCCTTCGTCCTGTGCCTCTAATGCGCCTTTAGTCGTGCGCCTTCGACTTCTGAGGGACAGTGACTCCCTTTTTCCTTGGTTTCTTCATTGATGTGTTATTGACTATTTACTCTTTACTACTGTTGTTCTTGTCGCTCTTGCGTAGATGAGAAGTGAGATGGTGTTATGTTATGGGCAGAGACGTGCGCTTTCGAAGGTCATTCTAGGGCCCTCACACTTTATTCTCCTTTTCTTCTAGAGAGTTGCTGCAGACTATATTCTCTTCACTGTTGTTGTTCATGTTGCTTCTGTACACTAAGTTGGAGATGCAAAAGTGGACTAGAGTGGGCATTACTGCTGGGCAGAGGTATGTGCGCTCTCCTGTGTCGCTCTTGTGAGGAACCAAGGTGCTGAAGAATGCTTCTCTGCTTCATTTCTCCTCTCTTCTCTTGATACTGTGAAGAACTTGTGTTCCTCTATGTTGGCTCATTGCTGTTGTGAGCTTGTGGAGCTAATCGAGTGTGCTCAAGTTGCAGCTTCTCCTTCTTCAGCTCTTCTTCTCTCCATATTCCTCATTGATGTTATTCTGGTGTTCTTTCTCTAAGTTTCAGAGAGAAGAACTATGAGTGTTTGTTGTGTTTGGGCTTCAAGAGTTGATATGCAGTGAAGAGGGTGGCCTCTATTTATAGTGTAGCTTTGGACCAATGGTTATTGCTTATGTCACTTTTACTTGCTGGACAATAGCACTTTTTTACTTTATCTTATGGCTATTTCTCTTTATCAGGAGGTTTTGTTTCCTTCTCCATATTTGGCAGCATTTGGTAGTAATTGCACATAAGAAGAGTAGTGCAAGTCATACCATATTCAGCACTTCTTGGGAATGAAAGAGTGATGTGTGCAAAGATTCCCTTCTTGAAAGCTTGTTGTGCAAGTTGTGGGAGAGCAGAGTGTAACACCCCAAATTTTCATCCCCTGGTGTAATGAAAATTTTGATTATGAAAGGTTATTTCATAATTATTTTTCCTCCATCATAATAATATATTCATAATTAAATTGGAATAATTATGTGTTGGTATTAGTGCCTGTGTGAAGTGGAAAAGTATTTTGATAAAAGATAATATGTAAAAATAATGTTTTTTGCATATTAGTCCCTAAATTAGGACCTGGAAGCAATATTAGGAAGGTCTTGGAGGGAAGGGTATTAAAATAAATATTTTTGAAAAATTGGCAAAAATACTCGAGTATTCTTGGAAACACTCGAGTATTCGAGTCAGTGGAGAACTCGTGAGTGCGTTTGATGAGTCAACACTCGACGATTCTCTTTCGTTGACACGAAAACACTTCCAGGACACGTTAATAATCTTCGTGTCGAGCTGCATGATTGATGAGCATTTTATTTCCCATTTTTCCTTGCATTATTTTACTCCTATTATTGATACTTGTTGCCTATTTGACATTGTTTAGCTTGATTTAGTGATTTAGAGTTTATTGGACTATTATTCTGAATATTGTTTAATTTGGGATTATTTAGCCTAATTAAATCTATTTCTATTTTCAGGTCATATTTGGCACAAGGGCTTTTTGGACATTTTGGGAATGAAGATTTAATTTTGGAAGAGAAGATATATGATGAAGTGAAGATTGTAATCTATATTTAGGATTAGTTGAGATTTAGTTATATCTTTTAAGATTTAGATTTTATCTATAAGATATTTTTAGATTTAATTTAGAGATAAGCTTTCCTTAGGATTTGGGCCCATGATTTAGGCCCGTTTTGTGATTTAAAAAAGCCAAATTCGTGTAAACCCTTGGGGAGACCTTCCATTCATGTTTTTTTTACATTCTCTCTCATAGAGAAGGCTTAGTTTTGCTCTCCAAGCTTGTGGAGGCTGCTAGGGTTTCTCTCTCTTCCCTTTTCTACACGTTTTTGGTATTTTTCTTCATGGAAGGCTAAACTCTTAGGTTAAATCCCTTTGGTAATGTATCACATACTCTTGAGGTTCTGTTCTTAATGCTATTTCGTTTTTATTCACTGTTTTCATGCTTATTGATATGTTATGGTTCGCTTAGTTCCATTCTATAGAGATAATCCATGTGTATGAATGCTTAATTTATGCAAACTCGTAAAAACTCCATGCTTTGGCTTTTAATGCTTAATTACAGGTTTGGGTTTTGGGGTGAGAATTGAATTTTCGCTTAGTATTTAATTCTCACGAGTTGGACAGTGAAGAGGAAAGAAATTGATCTTTCGTGACCGATGATAGAGTTGTGAACGCGAGCCAAAGGGGTTTATCCGCTTTTCCTTATCTGTTTCTTCGTTTTGATTTAATTCTGTTTTGATTTCAATTATTCAATATTCAATACAAAAAAAAAACCCCCCTGTTTTCTATGCATACTATGTGTTCGACCTTTTGCTTGATAAGATATTCCTTGGGAGACGACCTAGGAGTCACTTCCTAGTACTATACTTAAACTGTTTTTATTTGTATCGGGTATGGCCTCGATCAAATTTGGCGCCGTTGCCGGGGAATATAGGTTCTTGCCAAAGGTCATTAGTAGTTAGTTAGTGTCGTAGTTAGTATAGTTATTATAGTGTGTCGTGTCTGATTTAGGGTCTAGTAGTCAATTCTGATAACCGGTTGAAGTTGCACTGTTTGTTGTTTTGCTATTTTGTTGCAATTAGTGTATTTGATTGATTCTGTGGTTGCTAGTTCACATAGTTGTGGATGGAATTTTTGCACAAAAATTTATATCCACACTACTTTTATCATATAAAAAGGTTTTGAGGCACCACGATCACTCAGATCATCACTGGTTGTGAGTTCCAGAAAAATTTTCCAAGTTTTAACAGCACTTTCTTCAAATCGTCGCAACTTTTGACCCGTAACTCGGAATTTGACGAATTTTATATCAAATCGAAGGGAATTTTCTGAATAATCTGATTTTTCTCACTTTGTCAGAAAACTCCTTCGTCTGGATCCTGAAAAAGCCGTTTTACTATTTCTTTTTAATTTTACAAGTTTTATTTTCTTAGTTTTTGGTCTCTGATTTAATTGTTTGGCTTGGTTCCGTTTTGAATTTTGTCCTCAAACTTTTTGTGGTATGTTTTCATGATTTTAGGGTGCTGAAAAAAATAAAGAAAAAAAATTTAAAAAAATAAAAAATTTTGTTGCCTATTTTGGTCATGTATATTAGTGACAGTTTGCTATGCTTAATGGTGTTCTGTTCAGTACATGACTAGGGGCAACCCAAGCTACTTTCATCCATATAACCCTGAAATTGATAGAACTTATCACAGACTAGTTAGACAAAATAGGAACTAGTCCATAGGTAGTGAGTCTATTGAGTCTTTACATAGTGAGTCTGCTTCTTTTTCTTCTATTCCTATAAATTCTGATTCTTATTCTGATTATTCTGAAAATATGGCTCAACCTCCACCACGTGAGAGGACATTGAGGGAGCTGGCTGCACCTGATTTCACTATTGAAGATTTGTGCATCCAGTATCCCGATGACCCGTATGAGCTAAGGTCTGGACTAATTCATTTGTTGCCCAAGTTTAATGGTCTTGCAGGTGAGGATCCTCATAAACATCTCAAGCAGTTCCATATTGTCTGCGCTACTATGAAACCACATGATGTGCAAGAGGATCATGTTTGTCTTAAGGCATTCCCACACTCCCTAGAGGGGCTAGCCAAGGATTGGTTGTGCGATCTGGCCCCTGGTTCTATCACAGTCTGGGATGACCTGAAGACGACATTTTTGGAGAAATTCTTCCCTGCATGCAGAACAACAGCAATCCGAAAGGATATATCAGACATCAGGCAACAAAGTGGAGAAAGTCTCTATGAGTATTGGGAGAGATTCAAGAGATTGTGTGCGAGCTGCCCCCACCATCAGATCTCAGAGCAGCTGCTTATTCAATATTTCTATGAAGGTCTCAACCTCATGGAGAGAAACATGCTTGATGCTGCAAGTGGTGGTGCCCTAGGAGACATGACACCTTTAGAAGCCAGAGTCAAGATTGAGAAGATGGCTTCCAATTGTCAACAATTCCATGCAAGGGGCAACAGCGATGCAATCATAGTGAGAGGCGTGAATGATGTTGGCACAAGTTCTGGTAAGGTTGAGAAGCTTGAACAGAAGATAGATTCACTTACAACTTTGGTCACTCAATTGGCCATCAACCAGAAGAAGTTGTCTCTGCCTGCTAGATTATGTGGCATATGCACATCCGCTGAGCACCCCACAGATGCATGCCCTTCTGTGCAGCAGTAGCCCACGACTGGTGCTGACCAACCTGAGGCATATGCCGCCAACATCTTCAACAGTAGAAACCAGCAGCCACATAACTTTGATCTCTCTACCAATAGATACAACCCTGGTTGGAGGAACCATCCCAACCTGAGATGGTCTGATCAGCAGCAACCTTCACAGGTTCAATTTCAGAACAATTCTAGACCACCATATGTACCTCCTCAAGTCCAGCAATAGAGACAACAACAGGCTAATTCTGCACCACCAGCTCCTAGTACTGAGCAGCAGCCTTCATTGGAAGAGCTGATGAAACAGATGACCATGCAAAATCTCCAATTCCAACAGGAAACTAGAGCATCCATTCAAAGACAAGAGGCCTCAATTCAATCTTTGACCAATCAGATGGGACAGATAGCAACAGCAATCAACACTATGCAATCTCAGAATTCTAACAAGTTGCCACCCAAACAGTGATCAATCCAAACCAGAATGTGAATGCCATTAGTCTAAGGTCAGGGAAGCAGATTGTCACACCCACACCAGAATCTGACCTCAACAAAGATGATCTAGTTTCAACCAACAAGAAGAGCCAAATGGTCAAGGAGAGTGAGCACACAAGTACCAGAAAATCCCATCCAGCTCAGCCTTCCTCAAGCACAACACCTGCTGCTGCCCAACAACCACCCCCCATTCCTCTTCCTTTCCCACCAAGGGGGGTGACTCAAAGCAAGAAAATGGAAGAGATTGACAAAGAGATACTTGACACATTCAGGAAGGTGGAAGTCAACATACCCCTTCTTGATGCAATCAAGCAGATTCCAAGGTATGCAGAGTTCTTGAAGGATCTATGCACACACAAACGGAAGCTCAAGGGCAATGAGAGGATCAACATGGGAAGAAATGTCTCTGCTCTTATAGGTAAACCCGTCCCTCATATTCCTGAAAAGTGTAAGGATCCTGGAACTTTCTCTGTGCCTTGTATCATAGGTAATACTAAATTTGAGAATGCTTTGCTAGATTTAGGAGCATCTATTAATGTTATGCCTATGTCTGTTTTCAAGTCTCTTTCACTTGGACCCCTTCAACCTACGGGTGTGGTTATTCACTTGGCAAATAGATCTACTGCCTACCCCGCAGGTTTGATAGAGGATGTCCTGGTTCGGGTTGAAGAGCTTATCTTTCCTGCTGATTTTTATATTCTTGATATGGAAGAGGACACCTCTCGTAGTGCTGTCCCTATCATATTAGGGAGACCATTTTTGAAAACAGCCCGAACCAAGATAGATGTGCATGCAGGTACACTTTCCATGGAATTTGATGACAGTGTGGTTCGATTCAATATTTTTGATGCTATGAAACATTTTTCTGATGACCACTCTGTTTTTCATGTTGACTTGATTGATGATCTGATTGATGAGCATGTTCTAGACATTTTGCATGATTATGATTTGCCATCTTTCACTAGCACATTTACTTGTTCTGCATGTTCTGATTCCGAAATGTGCACTGCATGCATTGAAATTGACCAGTTTTTAAATTCTGCTATTGCATCTGTTGATTCATATGATATAGATTCAGATCATGCTAACCCCATTTCTGTTTTGCATGAGTCTAATTCACTTGTTCAGGTGCAGGCGGCAAAATCCAATTCTGTTGCTCCTTTAGTTCCATCTGTGATGCAGGCACCTTTATTGGACCTGAAGCCCCTTCCTCCTCATCTCAAATATGCTTACTTGGAGGCTGAGCAGAAACTTCCAGTGATCATCTCTACCTCCCTTTCTGTTGATCAAGAGAAGAAGCTGCTGGATGTGATTAGAGCAAACAAAAGGGCAATAGGATGGACTTTGGCAGACATACCTGGTATTAGCCCCTCCATGTGCATGCATCGAATTTTATTGGAGGATGGGGCTAAACCAGTGAGACAACCCCAGAGACGGTTGAACCCCCAGATTCTTGATGTGGTGAAGAAAGAGGTCACCAAGCTGTTGCAAGCTGGCATTATCTACCCCATTTCAGACAGCACTTGGGTAAGCCCGGTTCAAGTAGTTCCCAAGAAGTCTGGGGTGATAGTTGTCAAAAATGAGAAGGATGAGCTGATTCCCACTAGAGTGCAGAACAGTTGGAGAGTCTGCATTGATTATAGGAAGCTCAACCAGGCGACCCACAAGGATCACTTTCCTCTTCCCTTCATTGATTAGATGTTGGAGCGCCTGGCAGGTAAATCTCACTATTGCTTCTTAGATGGTTTCTCTGGTTATTTCCAAATCTGTATTGCACCAGAGGACCAACATAAGACCACATTTACCTGTCCTTTTGGTACATTTGCTTATAGGAAGATGTCTTTTGGCCTATGCAATGCTCCTGGCACTTTTCAAAGATGTATGATGAGTATTTTTAATGACTTACTTGAGCATTGCATAGAGGTCTTCATGGATGATTTTAGTGTATATGGTTCCTCTTTTGATGCATGTCTTGATAGTTTGTCTGAGGTGCTTAATAGGTGCATTGAGACTAACCTTGTCTTGAATTTTGAAAAATGTCATTTTATGGTAGAACAAGGCATAGTCTTAGGGCACATTATTTCGCATAAGGGCATAGAGGTTGACCCTGCTAAGCTGCATGTAATATCACATTTGCCTTACCCCTCTTGCGTGCGAGAGGTGCGTTCTTTTCTTGGCCATGCAGGTTTCTATCGCAGGTTTATTCAGAACTTTAGCAAGATAGCCCTTCCACTATCCAACTTGCTTCAAAAGGATACCGCATTTGAGTTTGGAGACCAATGCAAGAAAGCATTTGATGAGTTAAAGAGAGCACTCACCACCACTCCCATCATCCAACCACCTGACTGGACTCTCCCATTTGAGCTCATGCCCGATGCCTCGAATTATGCTTTGGGAGCAGTTCTCTCCCAAAGGGTTGGTAAGATGTCTCATGTGATTTATTATGCATCTAGGACTTTAGATTCAGCACAAGTTAATTACACCACAACTGAAAAAGAGCTGTTAGCCATTGTCTTTGCACTTGATAAGTTTAGATCATATCTGTTAGGTTCTAAGGTTGTGGTGTATACTGATCATGCTGCTCTGAAGTATCTTTTGAAAAAGACAGATTCCAAACCTAGGTTGATTAGGTGGATGTTGCTCCTCCAGGAGTTTGATCTTGAGATTCAGGATCGGAGTGGTGCACATAACCTTGTCGCAGACCACTTGAGCAGAATAGAGAGAGAGGAGGATGCATTTCCTATCCGGGATGACTTCCCGGATGAGCAGCTTTTAGTTTTGCATGTTTCACATCCCCCTCCCCTTATTCCTTGGTTTGCTGATATTGTAAATTATATAGTTGCATCTGTTTTTCCACCCTTGGCATCCAAAGCTCAAAGAGACAAATTGAAGAGCGATGCCAAGTATTATGTATGGGATGACCCCTATTTGTGGCGTTTTTGCAGTGATCAGGTCATTCGCAGGTGCATTCCAGACCAGGAGATCCAATCGGTTCTCCAATTTTGCCATGCTTCACCAGTTGGAGGCCACCTTGGCACTCAAAGGACAGCACGAAAGGTGCTGGATTCTGGATTTTATTGGCCTACCATCTTCAAGGATGCAAGCAAAATCTGCAGCTCATGTGAGCAATGTCAAAGGGCAGGAGGCACCCTATCTTGGAGGCAACAGATGCCGCAACAACCTATGTTGTTCTGTGAGGTGTTTGATGTCTGGGGTATAGATTTCATGGGCCCCTTTCCTGTTTCTTTTGGTTTTTATTATATCTTACTTGCTGTGGATTATGTATCCAAATGGGTGGAAGCTAAGGCCACCAGGACTAATGATGCTCAGGTTGTTGTAGATTTTGTCAGGTCTAATATCCTTTGCAGGTTTGGCATACCTAGAGCCATAGTCAGTGATCAAGGCACACACTTCTGCAATAGATCCATGCAAGCTTTGCTCAAGAAGTATGGGGTTGTGCACAAAGTTTCTACACCATATCACCCCCAAACCAATGGGCAAGCTGAGATTTCAAACAGAGAGATCAAGCGGATTTTGGAGAAGATGGTGAAGCCTAATAGAAAGGATTGGAGCACACGATTGGAGGATGCTCTATGGGCCCATCGGACTGCTTACAAGGCACCCATAGGGATGTCACCCTATCGGGTTGTCTTTGGTAAGGCATGCCACCTGCCTGTGGAGATAGAGCATCGTGCATATTGGGCTGTGAAGCAATGTAACTTAGCTCTTGATCAAGCGGGTGAGGAGAGGAAGCTGCAGTTGAGTGAGCTAGATGAGATCCGTTTGGAGGCCTATGAGAATTCCATGTTCTACAAAGAGAAGACCAAGAAGCTCCATGATAGCTCAATTTCCAGAAAGGAGTTCTTGGTTGGTCAAAAAGTGTTGCTCTACAACTCTAGGCTTGGACTCATGAGTGGAAAGCTCCGCTCTAAATGGATTGGACCGTTTGTAGTCACCCAGGTGTTTCCTTATGGCACTGTGGAGATCAAGAGTGAGTCCACAGACAAGAGCTTCAAAGTCAATGGTCACCGACTCAAGCCTTTCCTCACTACCCCTTCTTTGGATGATGCACCTGTGGAGGAAGCCTCATTGGTCGACCCCATTTTTGACCCACCATGATTTAGGGAGTCTTCTTTTCTCCTTCTTTACTACTTTTATTCCACTTGTCTATATCTGTCTGATTCTGCTATTTGTTTTACATTGAGGACAATGTGTGATTTAAGTGTGGGGGGGAGAGTAGTTTAGGTTGCATATTTTTGCTTTGATTTTTTAGGTTTTGCTATGTTTTGGGCATTTTCTTGCATGTTTTTGCTTCATTTTAGTAGAGTCTTGGTATCTTGTGTCTGAATTCATGCATTTCTGTGTGTAAAGTTGCTTTTGATAATTAAGAGGTGGTAACACTGTGATAGAATTGTCCCTTTTGTGAGGATTTGAGCCTTAATTGTGGGTGGATTGCTATATATGCCACCTAATTTTTCTTTCATGTGTGATTGCACTCTGGATTACTTGCACTCTAGAACTTGACTTGACTCTTGTTGATACTTGATATTCCCATGCACATTTTGAAATGATTTAGGCATTGTTTTTTCTTGAATAAGCCACTAGCCATATGAGCCTACCTTGAATGAATTTATCCTTTGATAGCCCCTTTGAGCCTTTATATCCCTTTTCTTTGTTCTTTAGCTCATTACAAGCCTATGACTGAAAAACCATGATTGTCCTAACCTTAGGGAATGTTGGAGCTTTGGAATTGTTTTGGGAATGGGTATTAAGTAAGCGAGGGTGCTTTGTTCTTCATCTCTTGTGAGTTCTGGGTTTTGCCTCTATGGTCGGTGATGTAATTATGGCTTTATCTCATTATGCCATTTTTATTGTTTCTTCTTTTCTTTCGTTCATGAAGTTCTGCAATGTAATGCAATTCAAAAAAAAAAAGAAAAAAAGAAGAAGAAGAAGAAGAAGAAGAAGAAGAAAAGAAAAAAAATGGAATAAAAGGTTGATTGAGGCATAGAGGATTGGAATTAGAGGTTGTTGTTATGTTTACCATTTCATTCTGGGGTGGATTGTGCTTTTTTTTTTACTTGTTCCCCATTGCTCCTCTATTCCCTGGGTTTTAGCTACATTTCCCATATTTTTATCCTACCTTGTCCTTGGCCCCATTACAACCCTGAAAAGACCTTTTGATCTTAATGTGCATGTGTGTTGATTGTTGATGTTAGAGGCTTGTCAAGCTTATGGTTGTGTTTGTTTTTCATGATGTGCCTTGAGTGTAAACATTGATTAACCTTAAACACTTGAGTGTAAACACTATTGAGTGATCCTTGTGAGTTTCTATCATCTTTGTGACTACCCTCTTGATGTCATTGGTTTTCTTTGCATATTTGAAATAATTGGATGATGTTCATGGATGCCTTGATTCTTTGGTCCTTATTTTCTTCATGTGCTCGATTTTGCCCATTTCTTTGCATTTCCTAGAATTCATTGTGAAGTATGTAATCTCTTAGGTTTGCATTCATTAGTTTTAGTAATCTTTTTACATGATTCACTTTGGTGCATATTGATTTTCTCAGTCCTAATTCTTAGTTTTGCCCAGGAGTGCAAAAGGATAAGTGTGGGGGTATTTGATGAGCATTTTATTTCCCATTTTTCCTTGCATTATTTTACTCCTATTATTGATACTTGTTGCCTATTTGACATTGTTTAGCTTGATTTAGTGATTTAGAGTTTATTGGACTATTATTCTGAATATTGTTTAATTTGGGATTATTTAGCCTAATTAATTCTATTTCTATTTTCAGGTCATATTTGGCACAAGGGCTTTTTGGACATTTTGGGAATGAAGATTTAATTTTGGAAGAGAAGATATATGATGAAGTGAAGATTGTAATCTATCTTTAGGATTAGTTGAGATTTAGTTATATCTTTTAAGATTTAGATTTTATCTATAAGATATTTTTAGATTTAATTTAGAGATAAGCTTTCCTTAGGATTTGGGCCCATGATTTAGGCCCGTTTTGTGATTTAAAAAAGCCAAATTCGTGTAAACCCTTGGGGAGACCTTCCATTCACATTTTTTTTACATTCTCTCTCATAGAGAAGGCTTAGTTTTGCTCTCCAAGCTTGTGGAGGCTGCTAGGGTTTCTCTCTCTTCCCTTTTCTACACGTTTTTGGTATTTTTCTTCATGGAAGGCTAAACTCTTAGGTTAAATCCCTTTGGTAATGTATCACATACTCTTGAGGTTCTGTTCTTAATGCTATTTCGTTTTTATTCACTGTTTTCATGCTTATTGATATGTTATGGTTCGCTTAGTTCCATTCTATAGAGATAATCCATGTGTATGAATGCTTAATTTATGCAAACTCGTAAAAACTCCATGCTTTGGCTTTTAATGCTTAATTAGAGGTTTGGGTTTTGGGGTGAGAATTGAATTTTCGCTTAGTATTTAATTCTCACGAGTTGGACAGTGAAGAGGAAAGAAATTGATCTTTCGTGACCGATGATAGAGTTGTGAACGCGAGCCAAAGGGGTTTATCCGCTTTTCCTTATCTGTTTCTTCATTTTGATTTAATTCTGTTTTGATTTCAATTATTCAATATTCAATACAAAAAAAAAACCCCCCTGTTTTCTATGCATACTATGTGTTCGACCTTTTGCTTGATAAGATATTCCTTGGGAGACGACCTAGGAGTCACTTCCTAGTACTATACTTAAACTGTTTTTATTTGTATCGGGTACGGCCTCGATCAATGATCAATGGGAATGGCTATTTAAGCTTTTGGTTGAGGAAAATGGACCATTTTGGTCGAATTGCTCTTTAGACACCAACTTACGGTTTCCAATTTCGTGCTTTGATTACTCGATCGTTGCTGAGAGTTAGATTAAGTGTGATACACCGTTGTGAAGCTCACGTTTCGAGCTTCACAAAGATATAAGATTCGTGAGTTGAGGGGCTGTGTGGAAGGAGAATCGAGGATCGGAAGGAGAGGGATTGTTGCTGCCAAACCAAGTTCCTGAGGTCTGGAGCCTACTTGGAGCTAGGATTTTGGTAAGTTTATGAGCCCTCTGAATCTCAAATTCGTTCCTACCTCTAGTTTAAGTTGCAAAGAATAATTCCTAACCTCTTTCCCTAATTTTTACAATGATCTTGCATGTCAAATCCTCTGGTTTTGGTACTCTGTTCAAATATGGCTGCATGCAAAGGATTTTTGGGGTTTAGCATTTCCAGCCAATTTCTCTGCAATCTCTGTATTGATTCACGACCTAGAGGTAAGGGTGAAGCTATTAATTCACTAGAATAAGTTTAAATCATGTGAATTTAGGTTGAGAGTCAACTAGAGACTCTATGGGCATAGTTGGAAATAGGATCAAGGCTTGGAGGCCTCTCTGAGTTCAAATATTGTTTTGGACAAGTTTATTATGTTACATGCAAGCTGTACCAAAGTTGTTTTCTTGCTAAATGTGCTTAAAATTGGATTTGGCATGTTAAGGTGTTGGAAAAGTGGATTTTATGCATAATTGATGCTATGGTGTGATTCAGTGTAATATGTTGTTAATTCTGTATTGGAACATGTTTTATATGCATAATGTAAGCTCTGTTGATCCTTGGTTTTAACTAGAATTGCTTAGAATTGGAAATGGTATGTTAAAAGGCAATTTATAGTGTAATCTGTCTGAAAACACTCGAGTATTGGGGTTGATACTCGAGTATTTCGACCAAACCTGGGACATGGATTTATGGAAAATGAAGAACACTCGAGTACTCATGAAGAACACTCGAGTATTTTGATAAAATCTGAGGAACACTCGAGTATCCATGAAGAACACTCGAGTATTTTCGTAAAACCTGAAAAATGAATTTCTGGAAAATGAAGGACACTCGAGTATTCATGAGTTACTCGATTATCTTTATGAAAAGTATGATTCACTCGAGTCCAGGACATTTCACTCGAGTCTTTTGTCCAGAGTCAGAATAGTATTTTTTTTACATACGTAAATTATTTCCAATTGAATTAACTATGCTTATGGGGAGAATATCATGTTCCAATAAAAGGAATGGGGTGATTAAGAACAACATTAAAATACACTGATAAAATATTATTGGTTGCACATAATAAGATTATTGGTTAATCTTAATGGATTAATTTATGTGCATTCATACATGGAGAAAGGAGATGGATACTTAATTCGGTGGTAACTGGCTCGATGACACATTTTGGTAATGTGGGCAGCATTGGGGAATGCTGTTACGCCTTGGTGACGTTGTGTGCACACTATCCGAGCAGTTTCACAATACATGTTGGTCATGTATACGAATTACCGGATTGAACGTTCAATAAACAATGGAAATGGGAAGCATGCATCATGACACATAAATAATGGGATTATTATAAATTAACCATGCTTGCTCATTTGTCTATGCATCCGACTATTTGGTACTTGTGAATGTTACTTGCTCTCTTTATTCTTATTCGATTATGTGAATTATATTGCTTACCCCTTATGCCCATTGTAGGTGATGGCTCGCTATCTAGCTTGCATCGAGTTGCGCCCACTCCCTAGTGGAGTGTGGTACTACGAGGACCATAGAGCCACTTTTGAAGGTGAGGTAGAGGTGACTCTATATCACCCTAACCCTCTGGCTCGTGTCCGTCCTCGTAGGTTTCGCATCCCTATTATCTATACTTTGCATGTACCCCCTTTTTATGCTTATCATGGACCACCCCCGACTCGACCAGCTCGTCGATTTCATTCCTTTCGTTTTAGAGCTGCTACTAGGTCTCACCCTTCTGCTTCCCGAGTGATCCGTGAGGAGACTCCTGTACCTAGTCCGATGAGTCCGGTTCATGGGACTCCTTCAGCTGACCCAGTGCCCAGTGGTAGGGTACCCACTCAGTCGGACGAGATAGAGGAGGATCCTGAGGAGGCTGAGAGTGAGGGCGAGCCAGTCGAGCACTCCACTGGGAGCCAGTGGGGAGTTGGGGATCCACCGGGTGATGCATAGTATAGATGGTTAGGATGTGGGACATGTGGAGCAGCTGCTGGAGATTCTAGAGACTTATGCTATGGAGGAGGATCATTGGACCGCTGCTGGGATTTCATATTTTGCTCTATACATATATTGTATATATTTTTGAGAGATCTCAGTGAGGTGGTCTTTTCTTTAGTCTTATATCATTGTATCTTATAAACTTCTGCTATCTCGACTTTGACCTTGATATATGTTGGTACTTTTATGTGATGTTATGAATATATATATATATATATATATATCTTTATATAAATGACATGAAATGTGGATTATCAAATCAAGGTCACTATTTTATCAAAATTCCGCTTACTCTGATAATAATGTTGTTTTATTCTCACAAGAAAGATTTTAGTGCTGAGTTGGGAAGTTTTTAATAATCGCAAATGAAGACCCAACTTATGCTATCACGAGCTACTTTAATCGTCTGTATGGAAACAATTATTTTAGAAAAAGGATTTTCATTACTTCTCCAATGAACGCAAGTCCATATTTATTATATAAATACAAGTAGAGACTATATTTTGTAAACTAGAAGAGAAAGTGTTACATTTTATGGTATCAGAGCATAATGGTCCTGATTCTTGATCCTCTCAAGCATGATCTGCCAGAAGATGCTACAGCTGGGTAAAGTTTCTTAGTTATTTGATTTATTTCAAATAGCTTGAGTTCTATTAATATTGGTTTAGAATAGAACTAGATAGATTTCAATGGTGTAGGTAGATCTTTAACGACCTAGGTCCATAGTGCAGGCTCACTATGGCATTGCGTTATAGAAATCATACGAACGATCTTTTAGAAAGGATCACGGCAGTGTTAGAGAATATGCAGCAGAATCAGCATAAGCAACATCAATCTCAGCCCATTAATCCACCTCCAGTGGGTGTAGCAGCTACGGAGGCCAAAACTTTGTCGGACTTCAGGAGTTGCAATCCCTCAAAGTTTGCTAGTGGGTTTAAGCCTGAAGAAGCTAATAAGTGGATCTTAGAAATGGACAAGATCTTTAGAACTTTGGAATGCTCCAATGCGTAGAAAATAGTTTATGTTGTTTTCATGCTGGAAGGTGAAGCAGAACATTGGTGGAATCATACTGCCCAGTTACTGGCTCATGAGGGAAGGGAGGTAACTTGGGAAGTATTCATGGAGGAATTTCTAAAGAAGTATTTTCCTGACAATCTAAGGAGGAAGAAAGAGGTGGAGTTTCTACAACTCAAACAAGGCAGCATGAGTGTGGGTGAATATGCTGCGAAATTTGAGGAATTGATTAAATACTCTCCTTACTATCAGATGAATCCTGATGAAAGGAGTAAGTGCATTAAGTTTGAATGAGGACTGGGACCTGAATTAAAGTCAGTATTCAGTTATCAAAAGATTCAAAGTTTTCCCATGCTGGTTGATATGTGTAGAATGTATGAGGATGATAAAAAGGCGGAGACAGTTCAGATTGTGGAAGGAAAGAAGGAACATCAGGGATATGGACCACAGAGGCGGAAAGGGCATGATCACCGTCACAAAGGTCCTTATTCCCATAAGAATCGAGGAAAGGGCAAGATGTCTGGTGATCGAAACACCTCTTACAATAATGCTCCTAATTGTGAGAAGTGCAAGCGTCATCACTTCGGAAGATTTTGTTGGTCTCACAATGGATGTTTTAACTGCGGGAAACCTGGTCATTTTTCTCGCGATTGCAAGGAACCACCTAAGAACACTCAAAGAGGATCTGTGGACAAGCCAGTGACCCAAGGGCGAGTTTTCACCCTTAGCGGTGCTGAAGCAAACCAGACTCCGGGACTCGTGCAAGGTACTTATTTGCTCAATGACCAACCTTGTAGAATTTTATTCGATTCAGGAGCCACTCATTCATTTGTTTCCTTTGAATGTGTGAATCGTTTGAAATTGTCTGTGTCTGAATCACCCTATTGTCTTAGGGTAGAAACCCCTAATAATTCTCCCATGATCGCTTCAAAGGTGTGCCTTAATTGTAGAATTAAGGTATTAGATCGAGTCTCTCAGTTAGATCTGATCTGTTTACCTTTGTCCCAATTGGATGTGATTTTGGGCATGAACTGGATGATTAGTAATCATGTGGTTATTGACTGCGATAAGAAGGCAATTTTATATAAGGACTCAATCTCAGAGAAATATCTCTGTTTTGTCTCTACTGTTGAACCAGAGGAAGGAGAAAAGTCTGTGAAGGAAATTTCAGTTGTTCGAGAATTTCCTGAAGTATTCCCTGAGGAGATGCCGGGATTACCACCCAAGAGGGAGATTGAGTTTGAAATCGAGTTGATTCCAGGAACTAGTCCCATTTCTATTGCCCCTTATAGAATGGCACCACCCGAGATGGTCGAATTGAAGAAGCAGATAGAGGAGCTGCTGCAGAAACAGCTTATTAGAACAAGCGTATCCCCGTGGGGCGCTCCGGTGTTGTTTGTTAAGAAGAAGGATGGAAGCCTTAGAATGTGTGTAGATTACAGACAGTTAAATAAGGTGACCATAAAGAATAAATATCCTTTGCCAAGGATTGACGATCTAATGGATCAGGTAAGAGGAGCTTCAGTGTTTTCCAAGATTGATCTGAGATCTGGGTATCATCAGATCAGAATTAAGGAGGAAGATATCCCTAAGACTGCATTTCGATCTCGATACGGACATTACGAGTACGTTGTAATGTCGTTTGGATTGACAAATGCACCAGCTATCTTCATGGATTATATGAATCGGATTTTTAGACCATATCTGGATTCATTCGTGGTAGTTTTCATTGATGATATCCTGATATATTCTAAGAATCCGGAAGAGCATGCCGAACATCTTCGGATAGTATTGAAGATTCTGAAGGAGAAGCAACTCTACGCCAAAATCTCTAAGTTTGAATTTTGGTTGAAGGAAGTTCAGTTTTTGGGGCATGTGATTTCGGAAGGTGGCATAGCAGTTGACCCAGCTAAAGTTGAATCAGTTCTGCAGTGGGTTCAACCGAAGACAGTCACTGAAGTCCGAAGTTTCTTAGGACTAGCTGGTTATTATAGAAGATTCATTGAGGGATTTTCGAGGATCACACTACCTCTTACCAAGTTAACTCGGAAGGACCAACCATTCATATGGGATGAGAAGTGTGAGAAGTGTACTGTGATGCATCAGGACAAGGGCTTGGGAGTGTTCTAATGCAAGGAGGAAAGGTCGTGGCATATGCATCTCGTCAATTGAAAGTTCATGAGGTGAATTATCCCACCCATGATTTGGAACTCGCTGCAATAGTTTTTGCACTGAAGATATGGAGGCATTATCTCTATGGCACTACATTCCGAGTGTTTAGTGACCATAAGAGTTTGAAGTATTTGTTTGATCAGAAGGAGTTAAATATGAGGCAGCGTCGGTGGATGGAATTTTTAAAAGACTACGACTTTGAGCTTCATTATCATCCCGGTAAGGCTAATGTTGTAGCAGACGCTTTGAGCCGTAAAGCGATTTATGCAAGTTCCATGATGATTAAAGAAGCAGCTTTGATTGAAGAGTTTCGGGATTTAAGTTTAGTGATGCAAGTGGAACCAAGACATATTAAGATGGGTATGTTGCAAATTTCTAGTGAATTCTTGGCTCGAATTCGAGAATTGCAACAAAAGGACGAAGAGTTATTAGAAAAGAGGAAGCTGGTGAAAGGAGGAAAAGAGCCTAATTTCTTGGAAGGGTCGGATGGAATTCTTCGTTTCAAAACGAGAATTTGCATACCAAAGAATTCGGAGATTAGAAGGTTAATTTTGGATGAGGCGCATAAGAGTCAGATGAGCATTCATCCGGGATCAACTAAGATGTACCGGGATTTGAAAGGCATGTTTTGGTGGTCGAGCCTTAAGAAGGACGTTGCGGATTATGTGGCATCATGTTTAATCTGTCAAAAAGTTAAGATGGAACACCAGAAACCTGGAGGAATGCTGCAACCTTTAGATATTCCACAATGGAAGTGGGATAGTATTTCCATGGATTTTGTGACTGGATTGCCAAGGACAGTTGCAAACCATGATGCAATCTGGGTAATTGTGGACCGCCTTACTAAGTCGGCGCATTTCATTTCGGTGAATACGCGCTATTCTTTGGATAAGCTCACCCAGCTTTATATCCGGGAAGTGGTACGATTGTATGGAGTGCCATCCAGTATTATTTCTGATCGTGATCCGAGGTTCATGTCTAGATTTTGGTCAATCCTGCATCAAGCTCTAGGGACGAGGCTTAAGATGAGTTCAGCATATCACCCTCAGACAGATGGGCAGACCGAAAGGACCATTCAAACTTTGGAAGACATCCTGCGATCTTGTGTATTGGAAGAACGAGGAAGTTGGGATCAGATTCTACCACTCGCAGAATTCACATACAACATTGGATATCATGCAAGTATCGGTATGGCACCGTTCGAGGCATTGTGATTTAGGTCCAATATATATAGATTTGAGCATTATTTGGACTCCCTTTTACTATGTATTTGGCTTGTTTCTCTAGCAAATTTAGGACTTTTTAGTAGATTTTAATTATTTTTAGTAGTTTAGGGTCCTTTGAACGTTTTGATCTGTTTGCTAGTGTTTCAGGTACTTTTTGGAGCTCAAATGGAGAAAATATTTATGGACCTGAAAAGAGGACGAAAAGATCTTGCAAATGGAAAAAGAACGGAGCAAAACAGAGTCGGGAACTTTCCCGCGCGCCTGAGGCACGAGACCGGGTGCGCCTGAGGCGCGCCTGTGTAGAAAAGAAGCTGTCATCAGACCTGCATGCCTAGGGCGCGAGGTCGCGTGCGCCTGGGGCGCGCGTACTGCTAGAGGCCTAATTTGACCAGTTTCTGAACAAAGTAGAAGAAGAGAAGTCTCATTTGGCTTCATATCTTAGACTTGGTCAGAAATTAGAAGATAAACATGGACTTTATCTACTAGATTTAATTAAGATTTATTTTAGAATTTGTTTTACTCTTTAAATAGAGGATTTGTAAAGAGTTTTCAGAGGTTTTGAGATCATAGAATTCAATTAGGATTAGAGAGAGAGGTTAGTAACATCTATTGAGAGCAAGGAGGCAAGGCACAAAGATTGGAGATCATCACTACAAGAGAGATCTGCGTGAAGATTGAAGGTCTCTTGGAGAGTTAGCCTGTATTGTCTATGATATGAGGTTTTCTCTTTGCTTCTGTTTTCTTTATTTCTATATGTGTAACTAAAACCTTTTGTTAGGAACATGGTGTAAATTGTATGGTGTAACTTATTTTAATTTATGATTTAGTGTTTTCCTGTTTTTAATTCATGCGTTAATTGTGTTTTTATTGCATACGTAAAACTGATCACTTTATGTTTTGGATCTCTTAATTCTTAATGAAAGTTAGGAATTTTGAATAGGTCTTGCAATTAACGGTATAATCAATTCAAAATATAGAGATATAATTGAATGATTATATGATTTGGTAATTCCCTTGTGCTGAATATCTTATTTTCCACTGTTGTAATTTGTTGAGAGATCAAGGATTAAGCATTTAGAGAGTAAAGGGTAATGTTAGAGAGATCTAATTATTGCTATTTAAGAGGAATTGTCCATGAATTAAAGGAAAATCTAATTCATAGTTAAATAAGTGAATCATACAATGAAACCAAGTTCCTAACCTTTTTCTATTGCTTTCTAACCATCTTATCTCCTCAATCTTTTTATAAAGTTTTTTATTATTTAAATTCTCCTTCTCCTTGTAAAATTTAATAACAAGTTGCATTAATAATTACGAATTGGTGAAAAGTTATTAGAAACAATTTGCAATCCCCGAGTGGAACGATGCTCACTTACTATCTGTATTACTTGTCGACCTAGTACTCTTTCTAGACATCAACACATTGTATGGAAGAAAGTGTCAAACCCCGCTATGTTGGTTTCAAGTGGGGGAGAATTTATATCTTGGTCCGGAAGTGGTGCAACAGACAACTGAAAAGATCAGGATGATACAAGAAAAGATCAGGGCTGCTTATAGTCGTCAGAAAAGCTAGGCTGATCGGAGAAGAAGACCTTTAGAGTTTGCAGAAGGCTACCATGTGTTTCTCAGGATTGTACCGCTGAAGGGAGTGAGTAGAGCGTTGAAACCTCATAAGCTTTCACCTAAATTCATAGGTCCCTACCAAATCCTTAAGCGAATAGGACCGGTAGCTTATCAAATAGTTCTCCCACCATCTTTAGCCAACCTGCACAATGTTTTTCATGTGTCTCAATTGAAAATGTTTGTGCATGATCCAACCACGATTCTTCAGATTCGTCCGGATGACTTAACCCTACGAGAAAACCTAACCTTTAAGGCTGGCCCAGTTAAAGTTGAAGATAGGAGGACCAAACAGCTTAGAGGAAAGGAGATTTCGTTAGTCAGAGTCATGTGGCAAAGTGGAAATGTATATGAGACGACCTGGGAATTAAAGGATAGAATGCGTAAGGATTATCCTGAGTTATTTATGTAGGTTGAATTTCGGGGACGAAATTCCTGTTAAGTGGGGGAGTAGTGTAACACCCCAAATTTTCATCCCCTGGTGTAATGAAAATTTTGATTATGAAAGGTTATTTCATAATTATTTTTCCTCCATTATAATTATATATTCATAATTAAATTGGAATAATTATGTGTTGGTATTAGTGCCTGTGTGAAGTGGAAAAGTATTTTGATAAAAGATAATATGTAAAAATAATGTTTTTTGCATATTAGTCCCTAAATTAGGACCTAGAAGCAATATTAGGAAGGTCTTGGAGGGAAGGGTATTAAAATAAATATTTTTGAAAAATTGGCAAAAATACTCGAGTACTCCTGGAAACACTCGAGTATTCGAGTCAGAGGAGAACTCGTGAGTGTGTTTGATGAGTCAACACTCGACGATTCTCTATCGTTGACACGAAAACACTTCCAGGACACGTTAATAATCTTCGTGTCGAGCTGCATGATCAATGGGAATGGCTATTTAAGCTTTTGGTTGAGGAAAATGGACCATTTTGGTCGAATTGCTCTTTAGACACCAACTTAGGGTTTCCAATTTCGTGCTTTGATTACTCGATCGTTGCTGAGAGTTAGATTAAGTGTGATACACCGTTGTGAAGCTCACGTTTCGAGCTTCACAAAGATATAAGATTCGTGAGTTGAGGGGCTGTGTGGAAGGAGAATCGAGGATCGGAAGGAGAGGGATTGTTGCTGCCAAACCAAGTTCCTGAGGTCTGGAGCCTACTTGGAGCTAGGATTTTGGTAAGTTTATGAGCCCTCTGAATCTCAAATTCGTTCCTACCTCTAGTTTAAGTTGCAGAGAATAATTCCTAACCTCTTTCCCTAATTTTTACAATGATCTTGCATGTCAAATCCTCTGGTTTTGGTACTCTGTTCAAATATGGCTGCATGCAAAGGATTTTTGGGGTTTAGCATTTCCAGCCAATTTCTCTGCAATCTCTGTATTGATTCACGACCTAGAGGTAAGGGTGAAGCTATTAATTCACTAGAATAAGTTTAAATCATGTGAATTTAGGTTGAGAGTCAACTAGAGACTCTATGGGCATAGTTGGAAATAGGATCAAGGCTTGGAGGCCTCTCTGAGTTCAAATATTGTTTTGGACAAGTTTATTATGTTACATGCAAACTGTACCAAAGTTGTTTTCTTTCTAAATGTGCTTAAAATTGGATTTGGCATGTTGAGTTGTTGGAAAAGTATATTTTATGCATAATTGATGCTATGGTGTGATTCAGTGTAATATGTTGTTAATTCTGTATTGGAACATGTTTTATATGCATAATGTAAGCTCTGTTGATCCTTGGTTTTAATTGGAATTGGTTAGAATTGGAAATGGTATGTTAAAAGGCAATTTACAGTGTAATCTGTCTGAAAACACTCGAGTATTGGGGTTGATACTCGAGTATTTCGACCAAACCTGGGACATGGATTTCTGGAAAATGAAGAACACTCGAGTACTCATGAAGAACACTCGAGTATTTTGATAAAATCTGAGGAACACTCGAGTATCCATGAAGAACACTTGAGTATTTTCGTAAAACCTGAAAAATGAATTTCTGGAAAATGAAGGACACTCGAGTATTCATGAGTTACTCGAGTATCTTTATGAAAAGTATGATTCACTCGAGTCCAGGACATTTCACTCGAGTCTTTTGTCCAGGGTCAGAAAAGTATTTTTTTTTACATACCTAAGTTATTTCCAATTGAATCAACTATGCTTATGGGGAGAATATCATGTTCCAATAAAAAGAATGGGGTGATTAAGAACAACATTAAAATACACTGATAAAATATTATTGGTTGCACATAATAAGATTAATTGTTAATCTTAATGGATTAATTTATGTGCATTCATACATGGAGAAAGGAGATGGATACTTAATTCGGTGGTAACTGGCTCGATGACACATTTTGGTAATGTGGGCAGCATTGGGGAATGTTGTTACGTCTTGGTGACGTTGTGTGCACACTATCCGAGCAGTTTCACAATACATGTTGGTCATGTATACGAATTACTGGATTGAACGTTCAATAAACAATGGAAATGGGAAGCATGCATCATGACACATAAATAATGGGATTATTATAAATGAACCATGCTTGCTCATTTGTCTATGCATCTGACTATTTGGTACTTGTGAATGTTACTTGCTCTATTTATTCTTATTCGATTATGTGAATTATATTGCTTACCCCTTATGCCCATTGTAGGTGATGGCTCGCTATCTAGCTTGCATCGAGTTGCGCCCACTCCCTAGTGGAGTGTGGTACTACGAGGACCATAGAGCCACTTTTGAGGGTGAGGTAGAGGTGACTCTATATCACCCTAACCCTCTGGCTCGTGTCCGTCCTCGTAGGTTTCGCATCCCTATTATCTATACTTTGCATGTACCCCCTTTTTATGCTTATCATGGACCACCCCCGACTCGACCAGCTCGTCGATTTCATTCCTTTCGTTTTAGAGCTGCTACTAGGTCTCACCCTTCTGCTTCCCGAGTGATCCGTGAGGAGACTCCTGTACCTAGTCCGATGAGTCCGGTTCATGGGACTCCTTCAGCTGACCCAGTGCCCAGTGGTAGGGTACCCACTCAGTCGGACGAGATAGAGGAGGATCCTGAGGAGGCTGAGAGTGAGGGCGAGCCAGTCGAGCACTCCACTGGGAGCCAGTGGGGAGTTGGGGATCCACCGGGTGATGCATAGTATAGATGGTTAGGATGTGGGACATGTGGAGCAGCTGCTGGAGATTCTGGAGACTTATGCTATGGAGGAGGATCATTGGACCGCTGCTGGGATTTCATATTTTGCTCTATACATATATTGTATATATTTTTGAGAGATCTCAGTGAGGTGGTCTTTTCTTTTAGTCTTATATCATTGTATCTTATAAACTTCTGCTATCTCGACTTTGACCTTGATATATGTTGGTACTTTTATGTGATGTTATGAATATATATATATATATATATATATATCTTTATATAAATGACATGAAATGTGGATTATCAAATCAAGGTCACTATTTTATCAAAATTCCGCTTACTCTGATAATAATGTTGTTTTATTCTCACAAGAAAGATTTTAGTGCTGAGTTGGGAAGTTTTTAATAATCGCAAATGAAGACCCAACTTATGCTATCACGAGCTACTTTAATCGTCTGTATGGAAACAAGTATTTTAGAAAAAGGATTTTCATTACTTCTCCAATGAACGCAAGTCCATATTTATTATATAAATACAAGTAGAGACTATATTTTGTAAACTAGAAGAGAGTGTTACACAGAGAAGGTTGACCGTATTCCCTTCTTCTTTGGCTACCTTTTGTTGTCCAGGTGCGCTCTCCGAGACGTGTTCCTGAAAAGGTGCGCTCTAGAGTGCATTTTATCCACGTTTCAGTTGCCTCCTTTGTTGTACCTTACTGGACATGACTCCATGGATCTAGGCGGCATGTGCTGGGTGCTACTGCCCGGGCTTCACTAGCCTGAGCGTCACCGGACTGACCTTCTTCAAATAAATAATGGTTTTTTTGTTGGGTTTGGCTCTTTGTGTAGTGCATTGGGCTTTTGGTAAGGATTGGGCCTTATTTTGTGGTTTATTTATTTTTTGGGTATCAACAATCATCCACCATTCGTTTGTATTACTTTAATCTAAAAGTCAACTGCTATACACTGAAGGGTGGATGATAGATATACCGATGGTGTAAAAAAACTTTTACACTCTGTGCATTCTCCATTTTCTCTTAAAATAAACTACTTCCTATGGTCCTATTTATAAGACACTTTCAACTATATTTCTCAAACCAAGAAAGTAGTTAAAGTTAGTTTTTTCTTGATTTCAGAATAAAAAAGCCATTACATTTACATTTTTACCCTTCTTACAAAAATTATCATAAAAAATTAAATGCTTTGCCTCCAAATTATCCAATCATGTGTGAGAGAGAAATAGATTCATTATTATGTGAGAAAGGAAGAGAAGAACATTCATGGGGAATTGGGAGGAATAATTAGGGGTAATTTTGGTAAAAAAATATATGTTTCTTAAAAAATATAAAGTGTCCTATATTTAGGACAAAACAATCCTTCTAGAAAGTGTCCTATAAATAGGATCGGAGGAAGTAGCTTGTAACATGCAGGGAACTAAACTTAAAATGCATATACTTTAACAAAATGGCAGGGGCTCTACATTTAAAATGCAAAGGTGAATGATTAAGGTTATTATGTGATAATATATAACCGGGTTGATGCAGGGTCAAAGTAGCTATCTAGGGCTTATGTGATGTTTGAATAATTGGAATCTTTTGCATCTGAGCTTACATATAGTTTTGCATGTAAGTAGAAAAAATAGGAGACTAAGAATCTTACTGATGGGCAATGAAGAAAGAAATGCAATTTGTTTTCGTGATGTGCAAGCTGTGACTTGTGACAGTGAAGAAAAATTAAGGGAGTCTCTGTTTTCTGTTGCACCACTCTCCTTCTGCAGCCATTAAATGACAAAGTCAAAAAGAGAAAACAAACAAAAGGGACCTGATAAAGAAGGAATATGCAGCTATCAAGGAGGAAAAGTGCCACGGACCAAAGGATGAAGTAAGAAGAAGCAATGAGCAGTGGGCAAAGGGCACACTATAAGAAGAGGAAGCTCCATCCTCCAAAAAGAGAAGAGAGAGGACGGAAGGGACACATACACACACTGAGAAAAAACAACGGAAAAAGGGGTTGATCAATTCAGTAAGTAATCCATATGGCTCCCCCAAAAGCTCAAGAATAAGAGTTCGTTTAGCAAATGCTTCTGTGAGTTTCCAAGCTTACTTAAAATAATGGCATATTCGTTTCGCTGTTATGTACCCTTCTTTCTCATGAGTGTTTTATATTTGAGCAATTATATATCGGTCTGCAAATCAATATACACTACAAGAAAATAAGGAAAATGTTGATGAACCAACAAAATCAACTTACAAATATGCTTACGTCACGAATGAAGTGATATGTGCCACTTGTTTATTATTGATTGGTTAACAAGTGACACTTGTCACTGTCTTATGATGTAGGCTTGTTTGTAGGTTGATTTTGTAAATTGATTTACCATGACTCAGAAAATAAAGCATGTTATTTGTTAACCGACTATGAAATAGTAAAGTACTATCTTATATCACATGTCACATTATGTATGACATATTAATATTTGTAGGTTGATTTCGTAAAAAAATATATAATTTTTCACATAATTGTTTTTCTTACTGAGATTGCACTGATTCTAAAGAAGGAATTGGATGGGAAAGGGGAGGATTATTACTTGTTGGGAACTGGATTTTGGAATATGATGCTGGTGATAGCTCAAATTTGATGCTGAGGTTTGTCTTACAATGCAGTGTGTTTGAGACAGTGAAATGACAAAGGGGTTGTAAATGGGGGGGGGGGGGGGTTGTCTTACAATGCAGTGTGTTTGAGACAGTGAAATGACAAAGGGGTTGTAAATGGGGGGGGAGGGGGGGTGTTTCTGCCCCAGAACTGAAAGATTGGGTTTCCAAATCTTTATTTATAAAGAAGAAAAAGGAAAAAGGTGTAGTGTCTAGTGAGAGAAAGAGAGTAGCTTGCTGCATCACAAAAATCAAAAGGTATCTCTCCCAGCAAATGTTATGATATTTTTATGCAGATGAAAAGAAAACAACAAACTGGCAGAGCAGAGATTGTACTGTACTAGTAATTTATCGTCCGTCGGTCTCATAATAAAAAGTTACTGAATTTTAAAATGCTTAATTTTCCTGACGTTTGGAGTATTTTTGTCAGATCCTTGTACTTTTTTTTTTTCAATGTTTGACTCTTTAAAGTTATTTCTGTGTTTGTCATATATTCCTACTACTAATTTTGACCAATTTTGATGATCAGAATCCTAATCAGACACATGAGGTTAGTCATCCGGTGCCACATGATATCACACGGGCGAAGACGACCTCTCTCTTCAATTCTCTTTTTTCTTTTTTTATTTAACTAAAAATATAAAATATTAAGTTTTTTAACTTTTTAAATAAAAAGAAAAAAGGATCTTTACTCACGGGCAGGCACAAGGTGCTTAACCTCCTGCGTCTAATCAGGATTCCGATGTTACATATCAGAAAAAAATTGGTCAGAATTGGTAGTAGGGGTATATGACAAACCCAGAAGTAACTTCGAGAAGTCAAACATTGAAAAAAAAATAAGGATATCTAACAAAAATACCCTAAACATTCAGGGATTTCTCACATAACTAAGCCATTTTAAAATTCAAAGAAAATAAAGTAACATGTTTTTAATATAGTATGATGTCTTTTAAATCAACCAATCACCAAATAAAAATTTAATATATATTTTCTTAACTAGTTAATAAAAAAATATAATATCCAATTTCAAACATTTTTTATTCACTATATCAATTTTAATTTCGGACAAATTTATTTATATTTTTTTACTAACTTTACAAATTGAATAGAATAGATAATAATTTTAATCTTATTAATGAACAATACGAAATGAATAGTCTAAATATATACAGATAAATATCTGATTTGTTTTAGCTAAAAATTACTTAATTATCTCGTTAGTTTACTACTCCGTCTGGTCCTATATATAGGGCACCTTCTAGAAGAAATCTTCGGTCCTATATATAAGGCTAGAGCTGTCAAAATGGGTCCTGCCGGACCGGGCCAAAAAGCCCGAAAAATCATAGGGCTCAGGCTCCTTAATATAGCCTATTTATTCAACCCGGGCTATTTAGCTCGGCCCGATGGGGTTCGGGTTCGGGTTGGGCAGCCCAAAAAAAATCACATTTTTTTTAATTATTTTATATGTGTAAAAAACACTTATAATAAAATTTCCTTACTTTTTATCAATATACACATCTCAAAAATGCACCTGAACAAATCATAGCACAACATTAATTGTACTATGAGTTATACAAACATTTTAATTTCTGTAAGAATAGAAAATCAAATTTATCCTCTAAAAAATGTGTAAAAGAAAAAAACACTTATTATTGATTAAAAAAATATGTGTAAAAAATAAAAGAAGTTTATTCATTAATTTTTTTGAAAAAAATATATAATTTTTTTTGAAGTGGTTGAATTGTAAAAAAAAAAAAAATTATGCGGGCCGGCCGAAGCCCGCTTAAGGCGGGTTTGGGTTTGATACTAGGGTACTCAATTTATAACCGGGCTTTTTGGCCTGAGCCCAAATGGTCCGAACCCGAAGCGGGCCGGCTCGAACCCGGCCCGCAGGCCCGTTTTGACAACTCTAAGGCACCAGAGCCGGCAATTCGGCCCGGCCGGATCGGCCCGAATAAGCTCGCATTATATTCGGGTTTATATACCAAAATTTGAGCCCGGAATATATCTGGGCCTTTTTAGCCCGGCCCGCAAAAACCCGAGCCCGAACCGGGTTTGAACCGAGTTAGCCCGGCTCGGCCCAAAAGCCCGCTTTATATATATTTTTTTTTTATTTTTTTTTGTTATTTAAAATAGGCAAATAGCTATAACAAAAGCCATTTAAAAAAAAAAAAGCCAAAACTAAGGCCCATTTGCAAGCCTTGGCGTCTTGCAGTACTAATGCCACCAGTGACCAGACCAAAGTCCAAGCTCTTCACAGTTCACACGGTAACAACAAAACTAAGAGTAGAGTTAAGTGTCTAACACCAATCCAATAAAATAAATAAGTACTCAGTCTCAGTGTCTCACACGCTTCTTGCCTTCTTACTTTCTAGTGTCTTCTTTCTATTTTCTAGTGTCTTCTTTCTATTTTCATTAAATTTATGCAAAAAAATTTTGCTTAAATTTATAAAAAAAAATGTTGTCGGGTCGGCCCGTATAAGCCCAATATCCGCATAGGGCGGACTTAAACATCAATTTGGAAGCCCGATTTTAAGCAGGGCTTTTTTAGCCCGGGGCCGGTTCGAACCCGTCCAGGTAGCCCTGTAACACCCCGATTTTATATTATAAAAACTAAAGAAATAAAAGTTTTTGGATGTAATTAAGGAAACTTTAAAAGTGATTTTATTAAATGTAAATACGTAATCAGAGTTAGAAAATAAAGCGGTAACTTTAAAAGTTTTCATTTACAAATTAAGTTTGTACAAAAATGTGGGGCACCTAATTACAATATAGACCAATGTACAAAAATTGTTTTCCTTCTTTCGACTTTTCCGCTGCGCACTCTGATCTCCAAGCTTCTTTAACATATACCTAAAATGCTAACCACTAAGGGTGAGATCTTTCACAGCACAGTGAATTAAAAGGACAGTATAAGGCTCATAATAAAACTTGAGATTAATAACCAATTTAAAGATAGAGACAACAAAATACAACCACACTCACAATTCCATTTTCATTCAATTCGTTCATATTCATTTCACTTCCATTATTCATTTCATTTATATTTAGTTTCAGTCCCATGACCCTTTATCAATTCCACCACCTTCTATTATCATAACTAATCCATTATGACACTTAGCCTTTTCACAATTGTAAACGATTAGCACTTAGGTTACCTAACAAACTGTCACAAACAACAGAAATTCACAAATCAACAGAGAACAAGTAAATCAGTCGACATACGCAGGTATGTCTCAGAGTGCGGTAATTTAAGTCATCTTCCTAAGGTTCTTCACTTCCTACTTTAACAATTCACAAATAAGTTAATATAAACATTTACCTTATTCCTAAATCAACTAAAAACTAAATTAATCACAATTTATTAAACTCTAGTCTATACTAATTACTACCACACTCTAATTTAATTACTAATCTCAAATCCTATTATAAACTCTAACTATCCCTAACTCAAAGTGTGGAAAGAGTCTCCCCTTACCTTTTGAGGAGAAGAGGAGAAGGAGAGGGTGTGAGAGCACTCCACCAAGCCTTCGGGATCAAGCTCCTAAGCCTCTACTTCTTTGCTCCATAACCAGTTCCTAGTTCCCTTGATGATTATCCCAACCAAATGAGGAGGATTGAGAGAGTTAGGGTTTAGAGAGGGAAAATTGGGGATTTGAGGGAAAGAGATTGAAATGAGATTTAAGAGATGGAGATTTGATAGGGAGTTGATGGGGAATGATTATAGGGTGTTAGTTTGGTGAGATTTGGTGTTAATTTGATTTTCTAGAAGAATTGGGGAAGAAAGAATAAGAAACTCGTGGAAGAGGAAAAGGAAACCATGAGCTTCAACATAATAAAGTCGTGTTTTATTTCTGGTTTGACAGTGGTTAATCGATTAACTCCCATTGTTTACAAAGGATTAATCGATTACCACATGAGTTAATCGATTAGTTCCAGAAGGTGCTCAAAAATCTAATCGATTAAGCTAAGTCTTAATCGATTAGTGGCTGAAGGTGGCTCAAAAATTAATCGATTAGAGGACCTCTTAATCGACTAATGCCCTATGTTTTCATTTCTTTCAAGCATTCTAAGGGTTCTAAGCCATTCCTAGCACACCCTAACTTATCCTATCATAAATCCACTATCTAAGCACTTTCTATACACCTCTAAATGTAGTGGACCTATAGTAGACCGAGCTATGACCGACCAAAGGGCTCATTACTCCCACTACTTTGATACTGATACAGGGGTGTCGATCGGATATTTATACCGAGCGAACTGGGTTTCCACCGGTTACGTACTGATAAGGTTTTCAGCTAGCACAGGACTTCTAATCTAATCCTTATCGTTTACAGCCTTATCAAACCGTAACTATCACTGGATTCCCCACGACTCTTGGTTAGATATAACAGCATTGGATGAAGTTTATCACTTACAGGGTTTAAGGATATGATCTTATCATAACCTCTACGAATCCTACTTGAGATCTTCCTCTTCAGAAGCCTTATCAGAACGGCCCATGATACACAGGTAATCCCCTATAAGAACCACCATGCTATAGGGGCTAAGGTACGTCTTCTCATCCCTAAGTTGACACAAGCACACACATTGTTGACTAGGGAGAACCTGATTATCCCAACTGGATCTTCAGAAATCCTAAAGAGTCCTACATTAATATCTTGACTGTGATCATTCTTCAAGGCTTTTCCATAGCTTTAAGGTTGATCTCGGTTAAGAACACGACACTAAACACATACCAAACATTCATTCATCAATTAACAATAACAAACACATAATTCACGATCACGGAAAGATGAAACGAACTAACGATCGAATTCTAGACTCAACCTTTTCTTAAACACTCGATCCAACCAAATCGACTTAAGACAACCCTCTAACAACTTAACCCTAGTACCAAACATTCCTGAGGCATGACCAATAGGGTCGAATTGATCTCAATTGCCTCGCACATTTATTAACTCTGGAACTCAGTCGAAACGTGAGTTCGAAGGTGTAACACCCTATAATTAATTACCCTTATTTACCCCATATTAAAATAGACACTTAAAAGATTTCCTTTTTAAAACTGTTTTATTTCTAAAATCTCTGTCAAACCGGACAGTGTTTCCTTTGTTTATTGAGTAAACCAAAAGATTAGTTTTCTTGTAACCTGTGCAAATCATATATATTCATTTCATCCAAAGCCAACAGGGCCAAAATAACCATAGTTTGAGATCCATCTACATCTTTAATATAATTACATCAGAGATAGCAGCAAATGAGCAAGTTGTGGAACTATGAAAGTTTTCCCAAATATATATATATATATACATCCTACCCAAAGGAAAAGGTCCTGGATAACCCAAAAAGGATGATACTTTGCAATGCATATACAAAACACAGACAGCATATACAAAACCCCACTATAATCCAGGACTACACCAAAAACCCTTAAACTCCCATAATCTACTCTCCCTGTAAGGGAGAGTGCACCTGCTCGGCCGGGGGTTGTGCAAGCTCAATCTCAGTACCTGTAAAAATAGTAAGAGGGTGAGCATTACACATGAAGTAGGAAGCAGTTTCTAATTAGACATAATAACCTACCAAGTCATACACACTTAGACATTTAGCACATATAAGTTCATTCAATCATTCCATGTCATACTCATGCAAATTCAATATTCATTTTCTTTCTCTTTGTCCCATTATAAGTCAATTATCCAATAATCTTTTTATCATTCAATTACTCTTCCATATATTTGTACCACTAGGAATTGGTTGCTCCTGCTAGGGCATTTGTACACTGATTAGGGACTTTTACACCCATCAGGACTTTGGTCACCCATTAGGCTTCACCCGTTAGGACAATACATGCAATCTTTATCATTGCTTAACACATTTCATAACATAATCACTTTCATATACTTTATTCCTTTTCACATTTTCCATACTCTTAATTATCGTTGAATTGATCATTTGGGCACATCGACGCCTAACGGGGCGTTTGGACCTAATGGGGGATTTGGCCTGATGGGGCATTTAGCCCTAATGGGGCATTTGATACACCTAGCAGGGGCACCTAGTGTGCCAATGTCCCAATGATCAATTCAATCGTCCATTCTATTTTAATCCATTAAATTATTCTTTACCAAACTAGCCTTATATTCCTTTTCAATCAAATATACCAACCAAACATAGCTAACATAAATACATACAATTCATATAGTCATTCATATCAAGTAACACATATCCATACTCATTCATGTATCACAATTAATCATTCATAAAACTCATGTCTATCAATATTTACTCACACTCTTATAATCGTATTGAACATTAACATCTAGGGTTCATTCATGACATAATCATCATAATTTCAATATTCATTATCCCTAGGGTTCCTATCATAACATCTAAACACCTAACCTTAGCAAATCACTATGCACTAGCTAGAAACTAGTCCCTAAAACAAGGTAACACACACCCCCTTACCTTAATCAAGGAGAGAGTGAGAAAACCTCTAGCCCTAACTTCTAGCACCAAAACTAAGAGCTCCAAAGGAAAGAGAAGGAGGAGAGTGATGATGACCTTCCCTAATCCATAGAAATGAAAATGATGAGGAGATTGTGACACAACAAGATGGGGGATTCGAATTTCATCAAGAGGTGGGAAGAGAGGGAAAATTTTGTATGAACAACAAGGGGAAAGAAGGAGAAGTGTGATTTACCTCTTAAGCTTGATGATTATTGATGAGCTTGAAGAGGAAGAAGATGCACAACCTAGTCTTGGTGGAATGAAGAGTGAAATTCGTATGGGAGAAGAGAGGGAGGGAGATTGTTGATGAGGATGAAGTGAAAATGAACTAAGAATGAGTGTGGGTGTTGAAGAAGATGATGAACCCTCCTCTCTCACTCATGCTCATACGTAGAAGAAGAAGGGGAAGTGAGGGAGAATTTGTGTCTTAGCCAAGAAGGGAGATAATGGGTGGTTTAAAATGAGTTTGGGGTGGGCAAAATGCCCAAAACGCCCCCCAATCACTGTGCAGAACAGACTGGTGCGACAGGGGCTCGCCTGGGCGTGCCAATGGTGCGCCTAGGCGAGTTTTCCACTGTCTGGTGCTGAATTTTTTTAATTCACGCGCATGGGCGAGTTCCTCATGCGCCTGGGCGACAGTCAGTTGACTTCGCATTGACTTTGACATAACTTCTTCGTTAACCGTCGGATCTTGCTCAAATTTGGTGACAATCTTCCTAAGGCTCTTGTCTTCATATCCAACGGTGGAATTTGTGTTTAGAGTTGTAAATATTTTATTTTCAATTTCCTAATATCTTATGTTTTTGGACTCTAAAACAAGCCTTCAATTCATTGGTTTTTAAACTTAATATTATCACTCCTTCACTCTAAGTTTATCAAAATACCAATTTATGCTAGGAATTAAATTAGGGATGTTACAATCCTCTCCCACTTACCAGAATTTCGTCCTCGAAATTCAGCTGTCCTGAAACAACTGAGGATAAGACTCCTTCATCTTGTCCTCTAGCTCCCAAGTGGCCTCCTCCACATTGTTTCGGTTCCAAGTTACTTTCACCAAGAAGATCTCTTTGCCTCTAAGTTGCTTAGTTCGCCTATCATCAATTCTGATTGGCAATACTTCGAAGGTCAAATTATCTTTCAAGGGCAAATCATCTACAACAACTACATGGGAAGGATCATGAATGTATTTCCTTAGCTGAGAGACATGGAAAACATCATGAAGCTTGGAAAGATGTGGAGGCAAGGCGATCCTATATGCCAATGGACCAACCCTCTCCAAAATCTGATAAGGACCAACAAATCGTGGAGTCAACTTCTTGGACTTGATCGCCCGACCAATTCCTGTAGTAGGGGATACTCTCAGAAAAACATGATCACCTTCATCAAACTCTAGAGGTCTCCTACGCTTATCTGCATAGCTCTTCTGACGATCCTGAGACGTTTTCATCTTGTTCTTAATCATAATGATTTTCTCAGTAGTCTCTTGCACAATTTTTGGTCCAGTCAATAAATTCTCACCAATCTGAAACCAACAGAGAGGCGTTCTACACTTTCTGCCATAAAGCGCCTAAAAGGGTGCCATTCCGATGCTAGAATGAAAACTATTGTTGTAAGTGAATTCCATCAGCGGTAAAAGCTGCTCCCAACTGCCAACCTGCTCTAACACACAAGCTCTTTGCAGATCTTCTAAAGTCTGAATAGTACGCTCAGATTGCCCATCAGTTTGTGGATGGTAAGCCGTACTAAATTTCAGCTTAGTACCCAAAGCCTGCTGGAGACTCTGCCAGAATCTGGACAAGAACCTTGGATCACGATCTGACACTATGCTGGAAGGCACACCATGAAGTTTCACTATGTCCCGAATGTACAATTGAGTCAACTTTTCCAAACTATACTTCATATGAATTGGAATAAAGTGAGCACACTTCGTTAGACGATCTACAATAACCCAAACGGCCTCGCACCCTGCAGCAGTTCTGGGTAGACCGGACACAAGGTCCATAGCAATGCTATCCCATTTCCACTCGGGAATATCAAGTGATCGCAACGGACCACCCGGCTTCTGGTGCTCAATTTTTACTTTCTGACAAGTCAAGCAGTGAGACACATGGTCCGCCACATCGGTTTTCAACCCTGGCCACCAATAGAGTTTCTTTAAATCCTGATACATTTTTGTTGTACCCGGATGAAAACTCATTTTGGTCCGATGGGCTTCCACTAAAATATCCCTTCGAACCTCAAAATCCATGGGGACACATATTCGGCCCCTAAACCGAATGACACCATCAGCACCCTTGACGAAATCGGGCTCTTCTTTACCCGCTGCCCCTTCGAGCAACTTATGAAGTTCTTCATCACCGGCCTGTCTTTCTTTGATCAAATCAATCAACTCATTCGTAACCTGCAACATTTCCAGAACAATGCTTTTCTCCTTCATCTGCATGTTCAAGTTGAGATCACTAAACTCCTGTATCAATTGCATCTTCTTTACCGTCAAGTTGCTAACATGTAGAGTCTTGCGACTTAGTGCATCAGCCACAACATTAGCTTTGCCCGGATGGTACTGAAGATGGAAATCATAATCTTTCAGGAATTCCATCCATCTCCTCTGTCTCATATTCAAATCTTTTTTATCAAAGAGATAACGAAGACTCTTATGATCACTGAAGACTTCAAACTGAGTGCCATACAAATAATGTCTCCATATCTTCAATGCAAATACAACAGCTGCTAACTCCAGATCATGAGTTGGATAATTCTGTTCATGTTGTCGCAACTGTCTAGATGCATATGCTATGACTTTGCCCTGCTGCATAAGCACACAACCCAAACCTTGCTTTGAAGCATCACAATAAACATCAAAGGGTTGGGTCGGGTCCGGTAAAATTAAAACCGGTGAGCTTGTCAATCTCCTCTTTAACTCCTGGAAACTGCTTTCACATTGTTGAGACCACAGATAAGGAACATCTTTTCTCGTCAGTATGGTCAGTGGAAGAGCCAGCTTGGAGAATCCTTCAATGAATCTTCGATAATACCCTGGTAGACCAAGAAAACTCCTGATTTCTGTCACTGTTGTGGGTCTCTCCCACTTTAACACTGCTTCCACCTTGGAGGGATCTACAGCAACTCCCTGTGCAGAAATAACATGGCCCAGAAAATGGACTTCATTCAACCAAAAGTTACACTTGGAGAGCTTTGCATACAATTGCTTTTCTTTGAGGACCTGCAGCACAATCCTCAAATGCTCCTCATGCTCACTTGGACTCTTAGAATATATGAGAATATCATCAATGAATACTATTACAAAAGAATCCAAATAAGGCATGAAGATTCTGTTCATATAGTCCATGAATACTGCAGGAGCGTTCGTTAACCCAAATGGCATCACAACATACTCAAAATGCCCATACCGCGTCCTGAATGCAGTTTTAGGAATATCCTCCTCACGGACGCGAATCTGGTGGTATCCCGATCGGAGATCAATTTTAGAAAACACTACTGCACCCCGTAGTTGATCAAGCAAATCATCAATGCGAGGGAGCGGATACTTATTTTTAACCGTCACCGCATTCAACTGCCTGTAATCTGTGCACATCCGGAGGCTACCGTCCTTCTTCTTAACAAAAAGAATCAGAGCACCCCAAGGTGATACACTTGGCCAAATCAACTTGTTGGCCAACAACTCCTCTAACTACTTCTTCAAATCTTCTAAATCAGGAGGTTCCATTCTGTATGGTGCTATAGAAATCGGTCCGGCACCAGGCTTTATGTCAATACCAAACTCTACTTCTCTTTTTGGAGGCAATCCGGGAATCTCTGCAGGAAAAACTTCCGGAAATTCACAGACTATTGGAATCTGGCTTACATCCAACATTTCCTCTACTTCTATAGCAGCTAAAGAAGAATCACTGAAAATAACAGCTTTTTGATGACAGTCAATCAAGACACGGTGGTGAGACATCCAATCCATGCCAAGAATAATGTCTAACCGAGTCAACGGCAAACAGATCAGATTCACTTTGAACTCCCGATCTAACACTCGAAGAGAACAATTCAGACACATTTGGGATGTGATTACAGAAGAATTTGTAGGGGTGGAAACGGAAAGCTTATAAGGCATCTCTACACAAGAAAGTTCTAGATTTTTCATGCAATCAACAGAAATAAACGAATGTGTTGCTCCACAGTCAAACAGAACTCCACAAGAAACATCATTGACATAACATGTACCTCGGATGAGCTCATCATCATCAGTCACTTCTTCACCATCCATGGTGTACACCTTGCCCTTCTGAAGTGGCTGACTTGCTCCTGTTTTCTGCACTTTGGCCACATTGACTTCTTTCTTCAAGGGACTCTTGGGACAGTTAACAGCAAAGTGTCCCGGTTGACCACAATGAAAGCAAAGTCCTTCCCTCTTGCGAGGATCAAGACTCCAACACAGTCCCCTATGTCGCCTCCCACAATGTTGACAAGCGGGAATGGGATCATAAGCAATCGCTGGTTGCTTGCTCCCCCAGTAACTACAGTTTTTGCCTTAGCATATGGTCCTGACCTCTGCACTAGACCCTTGCCTCTGAGGGGTCCCACTAATCTCTGGGCTGCTTTGTTCCGATCTGCCTCCGCCTTCCTTTTGAGTCCCTTCTCATAAGTACTTGTCATATTGATTAGATGAGAGAGATCCGAAATGTTTTGATATTCGAAAGCTAGTCGAATATCCTCCCGGAGACCGGACTCAAATTTGATACACTTTGCTCTCTCTTCTGCATCCTTGTAGCCACTGGAGTATCGGATTAGATCTTCAAATTACGCCTCATACTCGTCGACGCTCATACTCCCTTGTTCAAGCTTCAGAAACAACAAATCCTTTTCCCTTCTCACATCTTCCGGAAAATAATTTCCCTAGAAGCGGATCTTGAATAGATCCCAAGTAATAGCTTGGCCAGCTGCCTCTAAACTCCTTCTTTGGTGCTCCCATCAATGTTCCGCATCTCCTGTCAACATGAACTCAGCCAACCGAACTTTCTGATCGGCAGGTGGTTGCAAGGAACGGAGAATCTTTTCTACTTCTTGGAGCCAGAGTTGAGATCTATCAGGATTACATCCTCCTTCGAACCTTGGTGGCTCATTCTTCCGAAATCGGACCATCCAGTCAATCTCGACCGGAGGTGGGGGAGGAGGTTGCAAGGCTGCTGCTGCAGCTGCTGCGGCTACTGCTATGTTTTGGGCCTGATTCTGTTGCATATTTGCAAGATTCTTAGCTTGGTTCTGCTGAGCTTGGGCTTGGTTCTGCTGCAACAGAACCAAAGTCTCGAGAATTGCAGTAATTCGATCATTGTCAGCCCGTCTCCCTGCCATACTGTTGAGTCATGGAGGGACAGCCAGTTAATGATAGAACAACTAAATAAAACTATAAATATCCTACAACTTTAACTTAGACACTAGACTAAGTGCTTCGGTTACTCGCTCGGTGAGTAACCATAGGAGTAGTGAGTTTATACTCCAAAGGCCGAGGGAAACTGATCTGATACCATAATGTAAAACCCTATAATTAATTACCCTTATTTACCCCATATTAAAATAGACACTTAAAAGATTTCCTTTTTAAAACAGTTTTATTTCTAAAATCTCTGTCAAATCGGACAGAGTTTCCTTTGTTTATTGAGTAAACCAAAAGATTAGTTTTCCTGTAACCTGTGCAAATCATATATATTCATTTCATTCAGAGCCAACAGGGCCAAAATAACCATAGTTTGAGATCCATCTACATCTTTAACATAATTACATCAGAGATAGCAGCAAATGAGCAAGTTGTGGAACTATGAAAGTTTTCCCAAATATATATATATATATATATATATATATATATATATATATATATATATATATATATACTTCCTACCCAAAGGAAGAGGTCCTGGATAACCCAAAACGGATGATACTTTGCAATGCATATACAAAACACAGACAGCATATACAAAACCCCACTATAATTCAGGACTACACCAAAAACCCTTAAACTCCCATAATCTACTCTCCCTGTAAGGGAGAGTGCACCTGCTCGGCTAGGGGTTGTGCAAGCTCAATCTCAGTACCTGTAAAAATAGTAAGAGGGTGAGCATTACACATGAAGTAGGAAGCAGTTTCTAATTAGACATAATAACCTACCAAGTCATACACACTTAGACATTTAGCACATATAAGTTCATTCAATCATTCCATGTCATACTCATACAAATTCAATATTCATTTTCTTTCTCTTTGTCCCATTATAAGTCAATTATCCAATAATCTTTTTATCATTCAATTACTCATTTCCATATATTTGTACCACTAGGAATTGGTTGCTCCTGCTAGGGCATTTGTACACCCATTAGGGACTTTTACACCCATCAGGACTTTGGTCACCCATTAGGCTTCACCCGTTAGGACAATACATTCAATCTTTATCATTGCTTAACACATTTCATAACATAATCACTTTCATATACTTTATTCCTTTTCACATTTTCCATACTCTTAATTATCGTTGAATTGATCATTTGGGAACATCGACGCCTAACGGGGCGTTTGGACCTAATGGGGCATTTGGCCTGATGGGGCATTTAGCCCTAATGGGGCATTTGATACACCTAGCAGGGGCACCTAGTGTGCCAATGTCCCAATGATCAATTCAATCGTCCATTCTATTTTAATCCATTAAATTATTCTTTACCAAACTAGCCTTATATTCCTTTTCAATCAAATATACCAACCAAGCATAGCTAACATAAATACATACAATTCATATAGTCATTCATATCAAGTAACACATATCCATACTCATTCATGTATCACAATTAATCATTCACAAAACTCATGTCTATCAATATTTACTCACACTCTTATAATCGTATTGAACATTAACATCTAGGGTTCATTCATGACATAATCATAATAATTTCAATATTCATTATCCCTAGGGTTCCTATCATAACATCTAAACACCTAACCTTAGCAAATCACTATGCACTAGCTAGAAACTAGTCCCTAAAACAAGGTAACACACACCCCCTTACCTTAATCAAGGAGAGAGTGAGAAAACCTCTAGCCCTAACTTCTAGCACCAAAACTAAGAGCTCCAAAGGAAAGAGAAGGAGGAGAGTGATGATGACCTTCCCTAATCCATAGAAATGAAAATGATGAGGAGATTGTGACACAACAAGATGGGGGATTCGAATTTCATCAAGAGGTGGGAAGAGAGGGAAAATTTCGTATGAACAACAAGGGAAAAGAAGGAGATGTGTGATTTACCTCTTAAGCTTGATGATTATTGATGAGCTTGAAGAGGAATAAGATGCATAACCTAGTCTTGGTGGAATGAAGAGTGAAATTCGTATGGGAGAAGAGAGGGAGGGAGATTGTTGATGAGGATGAAGTGAAAATGAACTAAGAATGAGTGTGGGTGTTGAAGAAGATGATGAACCCTCCTCTCTCACTCATGCTCATACGTAGAAGAAGAAGAGGAAGTGAGGGAGAATTTGTGTCTTAGCCAAGAAGGGAGATAATGGGTGGTTTAAAATGAGTTTGGGGTGGGCAAAATGCCCAAAACGCCCCCCAATCACTGTGCAGAACGGACTGGTGCGACAGGGGCTCGCCTGGGCGAGCCAATGGTGCGCCTGGGCTAGTTTTCCACTGTCTGGTGCTGAATTTTTTTAATTCACGCGCCTGGGCGAGTTCCTCATGCGCCTGGGCGACAATCAGTTGACTTCGCATTGACTTCGACATAACTTCTTCATTAACCGTCGGATCTTGCTCAAATCTGGTGACAATCTTCCTAAGGCTCTTGTCTTCATATCCAACGGTGGAATTTGCGTTTAGAGTTGTAAATATTTTATTTTCAATTTCCTAATATCTTATGTTTTTGGACTCTAAAACAAGCCTTCAATTCATTGGTTTTTAAACTTAATATTATCACTCCTTCACTCTAAGTTTATCAAAATACCAATTTCTGCTAGGAATTAAATTAGGGATGTTACAGAAGGAATTCACCGAACCTAGAAACTAGGGTCTATCTTTAAGCTCAAGGCTCCAACCTAGGATCTTCTATTCACTCACTCTATCAAGGTCAAGGTACTAAAATGCTTATAGGGGCTATGGAACACTCTAATCTCCGAACCTTCACGAATTCTACTCGCTCAATCGTAACCGCAACGATCTACAACCTAAACCAATTACCTTTCGACTATAAACACCGACTCTAGAACACTTTACAATCCAAACCCAACGATGCAATCACACAACAAATACACACATACACAAAGAACAAGCACAATTACTAACACCGAGGAGTACACACAAGCAGACACATATATATAGAGATATATATATATATCCTTACTTAACCTAAATACATATATATGTGTATATATATGTGTATATATATATATATATTCACACACACACACATGCAAATATCAATACACACATTCATATACGCAAAGAGTATAAATAACAATACTAATACCTACATAAGGAATGTATTTACATTAATACATACATGTATTAGAAAATATTTGTAAATACTTATACTTACACATATTTTAGTTCACTGTAATTATATACATATGCGCAGATACTAAGAAAATAGTTGTAAATCGTTTTTCACATGAAAATAAGATATCCCTAAATATACTTATTAGGTTAATGAAAACGAGGATGTTACAAGCCCGAATTGCCACCTCTACAAGGCACTTTATATTTCCTATGCATCATTAATTTATTTTTCTCTATTTTTCCCTTATTAAATTCTTTGATTAACTATGTTTTTTTTTATTCATTAATGAATGTGAACTTTTCAAGTAAAGTGGAGGGGGTAAAATTGTAATGTTACAATATATTCTCATAGAATTCACAAAACTAACCACTTTCCTTGGTTCGGGGAATACGGTTAAGTATGCCCTATATATAGGACCGGAGGGAGTACTTCTATAAAATATAACAATTTTTAAAAAAAAATTTATTATATTTTTTTTCGATGAAGTACCACTTTGATCCCTCGTGTATTTTAGATGGGATACTTTAGTCCCTCAAAATGTGGAAATTCACTTTTAGTCCCTAAAGATTTTTTATGGGACACTTAAGTCCCTCAAGATTTTTTTATGGGACACTTAAGTTTGTAGTTGAGGCAGTTGGCGGAGTGTGCGGAGGGACTTAAGTGCCCCATAAAAAAATCTTCCGGGACTAAAAGTGAATTTCCACATTTTGAGAGACTAAAGTGTCTCATCTAAAAAACATGAGGGGTCAAAGTGGTTCTTCACTCTTTTTTTCTTATAATTTTTCGGCAGAGTGAAACTTCTTACAAACTTTGACCACCTCCTGTCGGATCAAGATAGAAATAACCTTCAGTTTATTTTTAATATCAAACTGGGTAGGAACCTTCTCATCTAGCCCGGTCGTGAACTTAGCAACCCGGATTTGGCCATGATGCAGTCTGGCAAGGTTATCCCGAAGTTTGGACCTATGAAGTATCTAGAGAAGGGCTCGCCACAACTTTGTGTTTCTTTGCTATATCTACCTTGAGAATTATATACAGATACAGGTTCACTTTCTCACCCTTGACGACGAGCAACTAAACGAGCGATTAGCATGGGTGAATGGAGGCTTAGCTTAAGAAGCTGGATCAAACAAATAATCAGAAAATACATATTGTGAATAGGATAAATGAAGAAAACAATAAAAGGGCAAGGAAGCAATTACTAAAATAGTCATACAAGGCACCAGACTCTTTTTCCAACACTTCCCTACAGCAAATCAGTCCCACATTCATGTTCAAATCATCAATGAAGCCCACTGTAGCAATTTCATCAATGAAGAATTGACAAGGAAGTTCTTGGAAGATCCCAGGTAGAAATCTGACATCCAATAAGGACAGAGGTTGACGAACCCGATCTCGTCAACAAAGAGGAAACTTTCCCCCTCCTCCATTACGATTTTGAAATAATCATCCTTGAAATCCTTAAAGTTGTCAATGTAGGGGATGAATGAAGGATGACTAATTTCCTACTTGAAGGATGCCAAACCCCTACCCTTCACCGCAAGAACTTCGAAGAGATGGAAGATTAACGGTCAAATTAAGACCAAATTGGACACATAAGTGCTCCATGGTTCGTATGAAGGCTGAACTGTTAGGATGCAGTTATGAGGTCACAATTCTCAAACGGTTCAACACCTTGATTTGGACCTCTAACAAGGGAAAACTTACCTTGAATTCCATGAAGGGACATTGGTACATCATCAAGAAATGAGGGCAAGCAATGTCTATTTGACTAGAACAAATCCGTTCTTGGGTCGACGGTGCAACAATCTTGTAGCCACATACTTCAGTGGCATCAGAGCATATGGAAATCACTAGGAGTTTGGTCCTAGTAGCTTATTTGGACATAGTATACTCAATAGATTGGTCAAAATGCAGTGATGAACTCACCATTGTTGCCAAAGGCTTAAGAACATTAACAACGGAGATTGAGTGTTACACTCAAAGTTAATAATGATTTAGAGGCTCCTCGAAAGGTGTTCCCATTACATCAGTAAACATGTCACTAAAGGGAAAATGTTCAGAGAATAATATGCATGGAAGAGAAGTGATGTCTCTGATTTGCATTTAATGCATTGGGACTCGCTACGAAGTTAGGGCTAATCAAGTCTCAAAATAGTTAGCAGCTCAAAGTTCATTTTAGAGCAACGACCTAAGGACTTATGTTCCGAACTTGTCCCAGGTTAAAGATACTTACACTACATGATGACCCTCAAATGGCCTACGAGAAGACCTTAACATAAGAAGTTGAGCTTCAACGATCTGTGATGAAGGACTTAGAACTTGAATCAACTCGGAGGCGCTCGGATAAGGGCCTGACTCATAGATAGGCCACAAGACTTTTTCCTGAAATCAATCTTAGATAGATAAACAACTCAATCAGAGAAGATTATCATTAGATTATCTACAATAATAAGGGATCTCCGTTTATATTTATAAGATAAGATCACACGAAGATTATGCTAAGAGATAAAAAGTCTATTAAAGAAATACATCAGACCAAGTTGTCCATCCTGATTTTATAAATACTAGCCTCAAGTAGGGGTTGAATACACAACAAATATACAAAAACAACACCAAAATTTCATTACGCAAGCATAGAGATTACCCAAGATCCCTGTTATCCTCACAGTAGTAGTTGATCCAAACCCCACCATTGAGACTCAACAACATCACGAAGGCCACTGCTAAACAATACTGACAGCCTCAACCTTAGGATCCAAAACAGCGTGCTCAGATCATTCATTCAGGTGATACAATCCCACAAACGACCTTCTTCAGAGTAGAGATCATATTGGCGAACACTCTTAGGAACAACTCGAAGATGTGTGTATCTCCCCCATGCACTATATCTATGTGCCTGAATGAACTACATAGTCTTTATTCCCATAACATTGTTCGAACGGGTACATAGGAGCAAGAGTTTCCTCTTGTCAAACCAAAAATCCTTAACAAGGTCCTCTGTCTAATCTGAACAGAACAATTCCCAAGTTTGATAAATAGTTTCCAGATGGATCCCAAAGTGGTAAATTTTCTGAGGGAATATGATAATCGATGTTAGCACTACAAATATTCACTAATAGTGATGTTAGTGAGTAAGAAGATGAGGATTTTTTTTATAGGATCATAAAGAAAGAAACATATGGCCAACTAAAGGTAAAATCCATGCGGTGGACTTGATCAAAGAATTGTTTTTGATAAGACTCATCTTCATTTTTTTCATTTAATGCGTCTTATGGTTTGTCACGAGTATCTCATACATTTTGGGCAATGTCTTCTCTTTTCAAATTTAGGAATGTTAGATTCCATTTAGACACTCCTTTTGGCTTAATCCTCTATGTTGATTATGAACTTAGACCATGTTTGGTTATCTGTCCGAAAATCAATTCTAACCCCAAAATCAAGTTGGAACAGAAGCAACTGTTAGTAATGTTGGCATTGCAGAACCGCAGAACCAAACATGCATTTAGTTGATCTTTCTTGAATCATTTTTCTTTGATAGATGCATTCGATTAGACATAATCAAGGTGTGAAATTGATCGCACAAGTGTCTGCACATGTAACAAGATATTTTGGTAAACGTAAGAGGTATTATTAATTTGCAAAAAGAGGTTGTCAACATCAAAACTGAAGAGTACAACGGACATAGATATTTACACAAAATCCCCAATAATCTTAACCTTTTACCAACTTTATGATTTAACAAACTAAAAAATACGGAAAGTATGAAACATAAAGTCTTAATTATTTCTCCCCCTTGGAACATCAAACACAGGGAGAAACATACTAAAAATAACATTAAAAAAAAGTCAACATGGCCATAGGAGAATGGTTAAGAGAGTTTCTGTATCATCTCGGATAATAACTTGATTTGATTTTGCATTTCTGCATGCATGGATTGCACAAAAGTTATAAGACTTTGTTGTTTAGCCTCAATGTTGGTGAGGCGATTCTCGATGGCCTCAAATTTTTCTAACTTTTGTCTTTTCAGAGCTTTTTCTTTGGCTTCTTTGTCTTCTTTTGTCTTTGGATTTTCGCTTGCCTCTCCAAACTTAGGAATGGAAAGATTTGCACTTGATTTCCTTTTCTTGTCCTTCTTGATAGTTTCTTCCCCCTTAGCAACAGCAACACTTTTTCCTTTTGATCCCTCAATCATACCAGGAAATTTTAGAGTAATTCTAGGAACAACTCTAGAATTGTTTCCACCATCAAGATTAGGACCAAAAGTGGTGGATGGTATAGCAAGATCAGAAGAGGATAGTTTCTCTTTTCTAGAGATAAGTATAATATTCTCACCTTTCATTTTAGAGGCAGAAAATCCTGACATATCAAGCCCGTTTTCCTGGAAGATCTTTGTAAGAAGCATTCCATATGGAAGTTCTGTCTTCCACTCATTTGTTATAGCGAAGGCTAGATACTTAAATATTGTAGCATTCAAATTTATCCTTACCCCTTTGACAAGATGGAACAACAAGAACTTCTCAAAATTTGAAACAAGTTCATTTCTCCTTTCCTCCGTAGGGCATACGCATCGAGTGATAATGTAGTACAGCAGGTTCACTTCTTTCTTCAAGGTTTCTGACGTCATTTCTTCCTCATCATTTGTGTTGATGCACAAGCATTCCTTGATTTCTTCAGTAGAGTAGCTTCTTTCCCAGCCCTTATGGTATGTTTTTCCAATGTTCTCGCAAGCGGTTGCTTGTGCCAACAAATCTCGAGTAATGAACATCTCTTGTTGAAACACCCTCACATTAATTAGTTAATTTATAGGTTTTAAACAAAATCAGAGTTTGAAAATTCTTTTTAAAACTTAATTTCTTTAAAAGGTTTTAAGAAAATCCAGCAGAGTTTCCTCTGTTTTCCGGACTTCCCAAAATTTTTCTTCTTAAAACCTGTCAGTCCAGAAATATTTAAAAACATAAACCATAACAGTTAGATAAACATGACAGATCCTAACGCCCGATCAGTACAAGCTTCAGGGCACGACTAATACCTATGCTAAAATTACAAAATTAGTTGTCCACTCATATTAAATAATATGCATTCCACGCAGTGGAATGAAAATCCTGCTCGGCCATGTCCTATGTAAGCTCCACTTCAGTACCTGCAAAAATATAGCAAGAAGGGTAGCATTACACAGAACTTAAAAAGATAAATCCTATAACAAGACATAGTAAATAACTAAGCCTACATTATTATTATCATACATTATCCATATACATCCATATATTAAATTTTCTTTTACTTCTTTTCTTATTCTCACATTCTTATTACTCTTAGTTCACAACTCATTCTATTCTTAGTTTTTCATTGATTCAGATTTCTTTCTTTTCATTCTTTGATTTTCTTTCATTTCTTTGGTCTCTTTTCTTTTCTTTTTCTTTGTCTTTTTATTTTCTTTATTTTTCATTTCACTTTATTCTTTGGCCACAGGGTCACCACGACCATCCTGTGCCGATTATCTTTTATTTTTATTAGGCCACAGGGTCACCACGACCATCCTGCGCCGATTATGATTTATATTTATTAGGCCACAGGGTCACCACGACCATCCTGTGACAATTATCATTTATATTTATTAGGCCATAGGGTCACCACGACCATCCTGCGACGATTATCTTTTATATTTGTTAGGCCACAGGGTCACCACGACCATCCTGCGCCGATTATGATTTATATTTATTAGGCCACAGGGTCACCACGACCATCCTGCGACGATTATTATTTATATTTATTAGGCCACAGGGTCACCACGACCATCCTGCGACGATTATCTTTTATATTTATTAGGCCACAGGGTCACCACGACCATCCTGCGCCGATTATGATTTATATTTATTAGGCCACAGGGTCACCACGACCATCCTGCGACGATTATCTTTTATATTTATTAGGCCACAGGGTCACCACGACCATCCTGCGCCGATTATGATTTATATTTATTAGGCCACAGGGTCACCACGACCATCCTGCGACGATTATCATTTATATTTATTAGGCCACAGGGTCACCACGACCATCCTGCGACGATTATCTTTTATTTTATTTCTCATCATTAATTCGTCTTAGTCTTTTCTCTTTACTTTTAGTTCCTTAGTTCTCTTTAATTCTTTTAATTTCTTAACCCTTCTTTTATCTTCTTATATTTAAATGTTTCTCATTTTTAACTAGTTCTACTTGATTAAGCCATATACATTATATTTTAATTCTCATTTCCTAGCTCTTAGTTATTTCCCTGTACTCTTTCTTTTCTTTTTCTTCTTCTCTTCCTTTTCCTTTTTTCTTATTCTTTTTATTAATTATTCTAGTTTACATTTACCTCCACTTAGCCTTGATATAGTCGTTATATTTTAAATTCCCATTTCAAATTCTTAGTTATTCCAATGATTCCTTTGTCTGACACTTTTATTTACTTATTATTCCTATTTCATTACTCTCTTTTCGTTAAATACCCTTTTTAACTTAGCTTAGTTCCCATATCTTATTACAACATTTTATTTAACTTTCCTAACAACTCACTCTCTCTTTGCTTTAGTATCTTTTTATTAATTTCCTTTTACCGGTTATCTCTTTTCTTTTATTTCTAATTCGCTATTTTGTTTCTATTCCCATATTCTACTCCGCACGCATTCCTTATTCCACATTCTAATCCCTCTTTTATCCCATTTAAATCTTCACTTACTATTTTACTAATTATCTTTCAGTTTATTAGTTCTACTCTTTATGCCTATTACGTTTACCCTTTATTCTTTTACTCATAAGTTTAGTGGTTTTTCCTTAACTTCTCCCTTGTGTTACAGTGTATACTTTTCTACATTTTTCGTTCAATATTAACCAATTTAATATCCTAAATACGCTCATTCATTCCGGACCTTGTCCTACACGTACATATTATATTACCTAAGGTGTGGTTTCCATTAATAATTCTAAATACTTCATTTATGTCAGCATGGACTACCCTAAGGTTCAGTAATATATTACCCTATTCTTAGTCATCACTATAGCATCCTAGAATTCACTTCTCAAGTAGAGGTAACACGACCCTTCTTACCTTAACCTTATAGAGAGAGAAGGGAGTACCAAACCCTAACTCTTTAAAATCCCCCTTTTTAGCTCCAACCAAATAGCCTCCAAATGTGTAGAGAGAGAGAGAGTTTGTTTCTCCAAGCCTTAATGTAGAGAGAGAAAACTTCAAAGCTATGGAGGAGAGAGAAAATGAGCCATGAAGCAAAAGAAGTGAAACTAGTTAGAGATTATGGGGGGAAATTCGTATAACATGAAGGAAATGAGGAGGAAAGCTTGAATCTCACTTACTTTGAGCTTGAAATGGTGGAAATCAAGAGTGGGTGTTGAAACCTTTGAACCCTAACTCATACCCATGGCTTGAGAGAGAAATCAAGGTGGGGAGTGTGATGATGATGATGAGGATGATGGAGATGATGATGGTGAAGCTTGGATGATGAAGGAAAAAGCTTGGAAATGAGCTATGGAACCTTGGGTTGTCTTGGAAATTTGATATCCCAACTTGGGGAGGAAGAATGGGGCATTTCGTGAGCCCCATGACCTTTATTTTTTTCTCTGCAGACTCGTGGTACTCGAGTAGTCCATGCACTACTCGAGTATCCACTGCTACTTCCCTTTTTATTTTTCTCCTATTTTCCTTTTATTTTCATCTTTCTTTCAAATCGTCATAACTTCTTCGTTAACCGTTGGATCTTGCTCAAATTTTAAAGCAAGCTTCCCTACATACTAATCTTCACATCCAACGGTGGAATTTGTGTTTAGAGTTGTAAATCTTTTATTTTGAATTTCCTAATATAGGATGTTTACAACACCGAAAACATCGCTTCCAACGCTCTTTTGTTCATCTTTCAACCTCCTTTCTGATGCCAATGCTTCTTGACTCCTTTATGGCATTCAAAGAACTCCTAATCCATCTTTTTAAATCCTTTTTAGAATAATCCTTATTTCCAAATCTTATCATTATTCTAATTACTCTTAGAATTAAAATTCGGGTTGTTACACTTGTTCTTCAACTACGGACACAATCACATAATCTCTGACTTCAGCATTTTCCCAAAAATCTAAGACTTGGGTTGGATAAACTTGTTCATCCATGTTGAAAAATTGTATCCACCTGACCTTTTTGAGAGCTTTTATCAGGTCAAATCCATCGTAAGAAAGTTTACATAGATCAACTTTCTTACAACAGATAATCTTCATCTTTGAGGAATTTTGATCAGCCATCATAATATTCTTTTTTTTTAATTTTTTTTTTATTATCACTAAAGAGATAATCTTGGTGCATTGTTTGTGAGAACAGAAGGGAATATAGTTTTATAATCTAGTGTGATTGAAATTTGGAATCCTAGCTATTATGGAAGGTTGAGAAAAAAATTATGATATGGTCCATAATCTTTGACTAAGAGGAAGGTTTGGCGCCAAATCTACTTCTTTATGATACATGAAGAATGCAGATGAATATGAAGAATTCGTATTATTATCTCTATTTTTATAAATATTTTCTTGTAATATTCAATTAGTATTTATTTATTTTTATTACTTTCTATCATATTGTATTTTTTTTTATATTTTGCATTGTTGAATAATAAGAAACAAATGAAATTATTATTTATCATATTAGCATATTATAAACAAATTTTCAACGGTGGTTTTTATAAGATAGAAAACACGATAACATTACTCTTTTCTATTGAATTCCTTGAAAGAGTCATTATGAGTTCACGCTTTATATTCGTTAAAAAATTTAAACAAATTTTTATTTTATATACATTGATGCTTACAAACAAAAAAGGATATCTATGTATTATTATCTTTGTGGCAAAAAAAAACTCTATATGTGTATGATGAGAACAGGTGTTGATTGTTTGGAAACTAGGGGAGAGAAGTTTGACTTTGTGTATAAATTAACGACGGAAAAATCCCTTGCAAATCATTAGTAAAGCTATTAGAGAGGGATATACAATGAATTAATCTGTCACTAAATTCAAGTCACTACTATTTCATGATCGAACCACACTTTTGCAATAGAATACGCATTACAAAACCGTGGCACTCGACCACTAATATTGTTACAAAATACATTCTTAATCCCTCGAAAATTCGTCATAAACTTACCACACTAAAAAAAATATATGTTATTGCCCCTCGGTAACTGGTTGTTAAACCAAACCATTAGAAATCCCTTGCTCCTTTAACCATAAACTTTAAATTTGACTATAATTTTTATTGACTAAACTGTCACTTTAGTCCCTCACTTTGTAAGATTTTTCACTTTATGACTAACGTGAGTAGCTTTTTTCAAAGTGAGGGACTAAAGAGGAATTATTGAAAAATTAGGCACTAAAGTGAAAGCTCCTTACAAAGTGAGGGACTAAAGTAACAGTTTAGTCAATTTTTATTACTAAAATTGTACCTATATATTACCAATAATATTGTTATGGTCCCAAAATAACAAGGATCTACAAAATAGAAAAGATTGAGGCATGCAAGGTGAATACCTTCGTCGTGCGTATATTCGGAGATGCAGTTTGGGGACTCAAGAGTACGTAATTCTTATAAGCAATTTGATATGCATTTAGCATAGAGATCTCATCTAAAAATATTGCACTTAAAGGTCTATATTTATATTGATTGGATAACCTCCTCTTTAACTAGGTTTCTCTTATGATCAAGACTCTAAATCTGCTGACAATTTTCCTTTATCGTGTGGGATTTTGGATGATTTATCCTTGATGATTTTGGACTCTAATTCTACTGACAATTTGATATGCAATTTAGCATAGAGACCTCAGCTAAAAAAAAGCACTTAAATCACTCTAATAATGTTTTTATCCTTTATTATTATTCTAAGATTATGATTAATCTTGGTACAATTTAGCTATTAATGCAGTTTTGACGTAGACATTTAGCTAATTTGAGGTAGGTGCCCACTGTTGAAAACTAGCAAGTATACTAGGTCGTACAAGTAATACAGTGATAAAATATGATGTTGAACCCACATGATTTAGTTAGTTCTAGCAAATATGATGTCGAACCCACATGGTTGGATTTGAAAGATTTGTTTGGATTTTTAAAGAAAAATATAAAATGGTCGAGTTGAGGAATGAATAAAATTTCTAGGGACATGGTTTTCTTGGCAGTAATGGTGATTTACTTGGATTATGAACACAATTTATATTATGTTAACAACGATTCCAGAGGCAGTAAGAACTTGATTCCTCAAGGCACTTACTTTGTATTGTTAATCTAGAGTACCTTAATCTAATAAGCGAATCTTAAATTAACAATCGTTTGATTAAGAACACTAGAACATGTTATATAATTGTATTCCTAATAGTTGTAAATTTATAAAGTTTGATTAAATGGCTAATTTAATCCCTAATTTTTCAATTGTAGGATTATTGAACTCCTAAATCACAGATTGGCTACTTCTATGAATATCATTCAAGAACATACTCAAGAATTCTTTCAAAATAAATATTGTAAATCACATAATTACAACCAATTCCACCTTAGCTTATCCCTAACAAGAGGTTTAGCTAGACATGGAGATAGAAATAAGTAGAGAAAAGAAAACAACAAACTCCATAATAGTGATGGAGTTGCACACCCAAAGTCTCTCTCGCTTGGAATCCTTCCCTTCACGATTGAGACTCCCTCCTTTCTCTCCTTCCACTCCTCTATGAGCCCTTAATTAGGTGTTTTCTAATTTTTAGCCTCTAATTCTAAGCCTCCCACACGAGTTTTATAGAGAAAGAAGCCCAAAAGTCATTAAAAAATTAGCACTTGGAGTTGTCATGCACGCCTGGGCACCTAAAGAACTGTGCTCAGGTGTCTCGGCCAGGTGAAAATTGGATTTTTCATTTCTTTTATGCAATTTTCATGACTCCTTTCTTCCTTAAATGCTTCCATTCCACTGATCATTAAATCCATGCCAACATATCCATAATGTGGTAAAGTTTTATTTTGCAAAACACAACAACCAAAAGCTAATAAACTAATATAAAAACCATATATAGAAAAACAAATACTAAGATATAAACGGGATAAAAACAATGAAAATATCCTTTTGCTCTTATTTTTGAGGACATGATTAGCGCAATCCTCAATAATCGTGACTGCCATAAATATTACTGAAAATATCCTTTTGCTCTTATTTTGAGGTACACTTTATAAAGACTTTTGAATTCTCACATCATGTCCACTCTAACATTCAAACAAAACTCCAACTTTGCAACTTTTTTCTATGATTTATGGTAGTTCTTCTATCTTTCCTTCAAATCACTATTTGACCTTAAACACTAGTATTGCTTCATCTTCTTGATTTTCCATGTCTCTTAATTTAGGGAAAAATTGCAATTAACATACCTTCTGAAGCCAAATTGCTTGCGAATTTGGATTTGCCAATGAATGAGGTCATCTCAGTTTGGGAGAGATTGGGAAAATGATGAGAACTCGCCCCAAGAGGACATCTTAGCCAACAACATTTTGCAAGATGTTAAAAGACTAAAGGCTAGTACATTGCCAAAGCTATTCAATTGGTTGTAAGTTGAAGTATATGAAGCATAGTATATTTTATTTTTAGCCGATAACTTTTATTCGTTGGAGTTTTATATACATGCACTGACAGTGTAAAGTTTTTTATAGTGACGGTGCAACATCAATCACCCATGTGCATTACTTTTACTTATAAGTTAACGATTACTAACTCATCAACGATGAATGATATACTAACAAGTAAAAAAATATTTACACTGTCAATGCATATACTATTTTCTCTATTAGTGTATATGAAGTATTTTTTATAAAAATAAAGGGTGTTGGTTTCACTATATATTTTTTTCTTTTTCCTTTCTTTAAACTCAAATCCAAGTTTGAGAGTAAATCCATCCTAGAAACATCATTATTTTGAACCACGCCCACATAGCCTGTATCATTTGGTATTGGAGCAAATGATTTGGAAGAAGTCTTGGTTATGACACCAATGCCCTTGTTTAATCCATTCTCAATCCTTTTCCCTTTTTCTTCCGTTGGAATACAAATGAGTAAGATTTTTACCTAGAGGGGGATGAATAGGTAAATGGTGCAGCAATGACTAATTTTCGAATTTTTGTATTAAAATCGTTTGCATCAAAGTATAATATTGTTGATTTCTCAATTAACTGGTTTATTTAATTGATTAAATCAACCAATTAATTGATTATATGAACCAATTAATCTGAAAGCAAAAATTAAAAAATAAATCTTTTCTCAAATCTTTTTCAAGTAATCAGCAGGGAAATTATCCACAACAATTATACAATACCTTAACATTTTTAGGGCACATCTTAAAAAAAAATTATATCAAGTAAATTTGCATCAATAATTAATGTAATCAATGCATATAAATTGTAAAAAAATATCAATTTCTAAAGTAAACCTACCCAATATAAATTTATTAACATATGCCCTGCGGTACACTTTAGAAAAATCACTAAAAAATTGTTTAAATTTTGAATAACATGAACAATCTTCACCCTGGATGCTTATACTTCTCACTTTTCACTGCTTCTGATCCCTTTGTCTCCAATGCTATAGTTTGTCTTATCTTGGTTTGCCTTGCATTCTCCCTCCACAATCACAAATTAAGTGTTTGGTTTCTACTTTGGAGCCTCCATGATCATTATAGGAGAGGTAAATGGTTTAAAATTTGTGACAATATGTTTGACAATTATATAAAATCACTTTTAAAGTATATCTAGAATCACGTTTGCAAAAAGTGAAAAATAGTAGACTTTGCATTAGGTTGAAACTTTTATACCAAAATAGTGAAATATGCCATACATGGAATATGCCTCAGCCATTTACCTATCTTTTTATCTCACAAACATGGGCACACATACTTGCTCTCTGCAATCATTCCTGCCACTATTGTAAATATCCCATCCTAACACATAAAAATCTAGCCACCCATACAACCACAATGCAAATAATATGGGTGTGTTTTATTTACTGTCACTAAAAAATCAAAGACATAATAAGACAAAAATTACCCGCATTTCGTTTTGTAAATAGACTTGTACTGGACAAAACATCCTTGTGGAATTGTGCAACAATCTGGGGACAAAGAACTGTCTACTTCACTAAAATAGATATGTTATCTCTCATTACTTGGCATATCTAACTCACCCTATATTCTTGCTGGTCCTCTTTGCAAATTGTTAAGCATGTTAAAACATAGATGTGTCTGAGCCTATAACACATTGTTTTATTTTTTCAAAGGATAGAATACATTTATACTATGAGCTCAAAGGTTATAGCTTGAGTGTATCTAAAGCTTGGGACAACATCTTCTCATGGAGTTATTTTAGAAGCCACTTTAACAGTTAAATGAGAACTACAACTTTGGATACAAAAATTTCTTCGTAAAGTTATTTTCTACGACAAATGTTTTCTACTCAGTATGTTGCATTGGACAAAATACTAATACTAAAATTGCGAAACATGTTAACCAGAGTTGGAAGTCACCGTGCTTACTAAAAGCAAAACACATCTTGTATAATGTTTGCATTGATAATTTAATCATCAAAATGTATCTGTTACCAAGAACAGTGGTGTCATCCCAAAGATAAAACGAGCTCACAAGATTTTATCACTCGCTTCTAAATTAGACATAAACATCCTCACAGAAACGGAGTCATCCATGCTCAACTTTAACATGGAGGGAAAAAGAGGGTATTGTTACATGTGCCTTAATTTCCAGCAAAAAACTAAGTGATGAAAAGGATCAAAAATCATTGCAATCTAAAATGAGAAGAAAAAAATCTCACCATAGTATGAATAATATCAGTCTCACTTCTGTTATCCACTTGGAATAATTGACTATGAGCTAGCATAAGGCCAAAACCATTGTGATCTATGAGCAGATGATAATGTTAGTCTGTCACTTTGAATGGATGCAATATGATAACAAGAGGGAGACAGTGCAGTCTTATGCCAAGAGTTGAAGGATGGAAATCGGAAATCATTGTGCAGCAGTTACTAACTTGGAATGCCTAAAACTCTCACAGCCTGGGCAGTTATGTAAGCTCTCATGAATGTAAATGTCGCAATCGAGGCAGAATTGTTGTTTGCATTTTGGGCAAGTAACAGAAAGTCCAGGCTTGTTTCCTGAGACACAATCAGTTTTAAGAGAATTAAGCAAGAACATATCTAACATGCAATACTATTTGGAAGAGAAGACAAATAACAAAAACATTACAGCATTAACTGATCCTAGTGTAGAGTTTCAGCAATTCGCTTGTGTAGCAAAAACCAATTCACGTATGTTTCTTGAGTTACAGCATATGTCATGTATTTAAATAAATACCATTGACCAAAAGGAGTCAACAAATTCTGCCATATATTCGCACAAATATGACCAATCACTTAAAATCATGTTCCTTCTAAAATTTAATTCCTTCGTAATTGTATGTAGCATGCTTAATGCATACATGTTAATAGAGTCTACTTTTGTCTGTGTTCCTTAAGCAGCCCTGGTACTTTCAAATGTGGGCTAGTTGCATAATTTTACCATCAATTCTATCCTGAGAACATAAATGCTTCATCATGATGACTTGTAAGCTAAAGCTTTAATGTCTGGCACAAATTATTCCTTGGTATAATGCAATGATATCATATTATATAGAATTCAAGGTTAAGACGTTCCATGAGCATAATGCAGAACCAATAGTTTGATTGGCATTCAAAACACAGAAGCCAAAACAGTCTTCATTTAGTAGGCCTTAATATATTACAATGCTCTGTTGTTAACTGGGTTCTTTTCACAAATAGATATTATAGATTCTATTTGTAAACTTAAGATGCACAATATTAAATGTTCAATTCCCAGGTATGTATTTATAAATTGAAAGCCAACTCCGTATCTTAATACTCGATAGGGCTGTCGTTGATGTCCTTTACCATGGCTAAATCCTTTTAACATAAGATCCAATAAATAAATGAAGTTGGATACACACAACACATGAAATAACTTCCATTACTAATTTATGAATTTTCTACATAATATCTGGAAGAATAAATTCTAAGGAATAACTTAAGAGATTACAGATGTGTTTGCTATCTTTAATAATATTTCACCCTTAAAGAAGTTAAAGCAGTGACATATGAGTTTATTTGACAGAGAATGTCAGCCTTGATGACAAAATTATGCATTGCCAAATTGAAAATGTATGAAGAAATTCAACCATGACAACCTATCTACAGAAGCTTACCCTGAGTTAGAAGACTTTGTTGGCAACCAAAACAAGTGTTCGAGAAACTGTTTCTTGGATCATTTTGAGATGGTGGAGAGACCTCTTCAAAAGGCACTATAGGAAAAAGATGGTGATATGACCTCGCTAAATGAGGAGAAGAAATAAGCGTCAAGCCACAAATGCGACATTCAGTGGGAAGCTCACAGACACGAACTTTGCATCTTGGACAAGTGTATCCCCCTCCGGTTTTAGCCTCTTCATGGCATGTACAAATTGCGACAGAACCCTCGGCTGCTCTTTGTGGAAAACCCATTTTAATTAAATTAGCAGTAGCATACTCTGCTATGGCTGGAGGTGGCGGTGCATGCTCAAGAATTAACTCTTTAAAGTGGGCCTGCATGAAATGTACATAACTAAATGAATGCATACATTGATCAAAAGTACAAACTAACATTAAAAAAATGTTGACCTATTCTAAAGTGACCAGTGATATTCTAAATACTTGTCTAGAGTAAGGTTGCTTGTTCACAAAAACTTATTCATTCTTATAGAGGAGGACAAGTTGTATTTGCGCTATATGGCTTCCATCAAAATCAAGAAACTGACCTCATCTAGTGCCACTGAATAAGTTCCTCCGGTTTCTTGGCAGAGATGTTTGCAAATAAACATTTCAGCAGCGAGGCCAATGACAGAGCACCTTATTTTACTCTTTTTGCATTTTTGGATGGTTTCCATGAGATCACCTGGATCACATGTACTAAGAGCTGAATATAAGACCAGAACTTCTCGATGACCATACGATGGAATTTGATTTAGAAAACCAAGAACAAGCTCTAGTGCATTTTGAAGGGAGGCATCACCAGAGCATTCCAGTTTACCCATCAAAGCTTTAATGTGGGACTCAGGACTGCCACCAAGTTCTGTTAAGCAATGAGCAATCCCATCTTTTATAGTTACCAGACCAACATGACTAAGTGGATTTTGATCAAAGAACTCCCTAATAAATGCCTCAACCTGTTTCCCAATAACAGCCATCCTACTTGGTCGAAAGTCCCTCTCTGAAGCTGCCTTCAAATGATAAAAATTCAAAATATAAAGGTCTCTTAAAAGGTATTACAGATATTGAAGAAATGTCAGCCAAGAAAAAATTAAGTAAATTCAACTTTCACAAGTGTATTCACGGAGGTTTTCTACATAAGCATCATCTCCTCCCACTGAAACTCAATGTTCTAGTAACCAGAGCTGTGCTACTTGTGCCAAATGATTAAAAAAAAACTCAACTGAACACCAGTATAAAATCTTATATTCCCACAAGCTGTAAAGTAATAAATTGAATACCTTGGATAGGTCAACAACAATGTATAAATATCGAATAAGTCCCTTCTGAATTCGCGCAGTAGCAGTTGAGGAAGCAAGGGCACGAAGACGCCTACGATACTGGGCATGCTGAATGGCTGTGTTATCTATGGGGCGAAGAAGTCCAGATTCATCCTCTTGCAAAGACTCCCATGATCTATCTTCTGCATAAGTTCTCTCCCAGGCTTCAAGGCCATCATCAGCTTCATCTTCATCGTCATCTTCTACACCCCCGTTAAGTGGTCTTTCAGCAATTTTATTCATAATTTCTAAACCAACAGATGCAACAGTCAATTAATCAAGTCAAACCTAGCCGCAATCACAAAAACCCTGTATCTTATTTCATTCAAAAGACATTAATCTCAAAACACTGAAGGAAATATACTGAATTATTCCCCAGCACATAAAAGGAGATCTTTAGATGCAACCATGCATACATAAATTAATAACGCAGACACGATAAAGGGGCAAGTACAACAGTAACACTAGACAAATCCATAAGCTCTCAAACCTGAATCACTATCAACAGAATAGTACCGTGACTAAAATCTAAATGGCCTCATGCCTCAAATTATCTAACAACCGGTGCCACAACAAAAATCCAACGATGATACAAAGGTTCACAAATACATTTTAAACAGATTACATTCTAAATAAGTATAGCATTTTTAAAAGAAAAAAAAAGGTTTTCAAGAAACAATCCTAGACAGATTGCAAGTTGACACCAGTGAAAGTCGCATCTTCTTTGCAACTGCAACTGAGGAGATAAAGTTCACCACTTTTCCGAAATAACAGCAAACCAAAACAATGCCTCCTTGCATCTGTGAGGTTCACAGAAAACATTCCAAATGTGCTTGTTCCATTTGGACTTATTCAAATATCACTACAAAAAGGGCCAAAAACGGACTATTTCATAGAAAAGGCCTAATGCCTAAAAAATCTCCCTGGAATGTAGGCCATTTAGTTGCGAATAATAATTGTACCCCTAGTAATGAAGTGAGTTGAAAGTAATATTAAAAATTTCATGGAATCAAATTGAATCATAGGTTGTTCCTGAAATGTTGTGTTTGCTTCTGAAGTATGAATTGATTTGTTTAAAGAGTATGGATAATATCTGAAGTATGAATTGATTTGTTTAAAGAGTATGGATAATATGACTGTGCTCATGACTTGTACCTGGCCCTTTTCGGCATCATGGAGGATAATATAAATATTTGGTACGAAGAAAAGTTAAGTTAAACCTGTTGTCTCTTGCTACTTGCCAAAACATTGAAATTATGGTACAGTACTGTACATTGAGAACTCAACTACTTCCTCCCAATGAAAAGTTAGCACTGTATAATTTCGTCCAGATTAGAAAATTAAAATTTATATAATATAATAACATCACGATAAGATCACAACACATAACAACACACTTACACATACTGTTGAAGCTAACAGTACTGGACTTGAGCTACAACAGGATGACAATAACAACAAATAATTATTGAAATCTGATTATTTACCCACTTACCAATACTATTATAATTATTTACCCTCGAAATCTGATTTTTGAAGCAATGAAGACAACTAAACCGGTTTAGTTCTAGTTGCAGCAGTAGCACCAATAGTGGTGGCGCACAGCAGCGATTAAAAACCCCATCGGGACTGGTCCGGTTCGAAACCGTAGAAGATGTCGGCGACGCACGGAGAAGACGGAGACTATGGCTTTCTAGTGGTCCGGTTCGCAACCAGCATAGCACCACACCAAGAGCTTCGACCCCGTGGCGGCGCAAACGGCGGAGATGAGGGAGAAGATGATGTTCGCAAGCTTCGACTTCGTTCACGGCGGCACGAGCGATGATGGTGGCTTCGTTGGTGGCGGCGATGGGTCGCGAGCGCTCCCGGTTCTTCGCAACAGGTAGAGTTCAGTGACCCCGGGTTCGGGAGCTTCGTGTACGGTGGCGACGGCGATGGGGCTTGGGGCAACAAGTCACCATGGGAGCCGCGATTCGTGGCAAGGAACTCAGATAGAGAGGTCGCGAAGGAGGTAGCGGGACGAAGAGGATGGCGTTGGTCACAGCTTCTTGGTTGGCCACAAGTGGGGCGGCGGTGGCGGCCTGCTAGATAGAAGAGGGAGAGAGCGATAAACCAAGTGAGGAAGGAGAATATGAGAGGAGGGTGGCGGCTGCATCAGAGGCTTTCTGCCTTGCACAATAGAAAAGGGGAAAAGTAGGGTTTGCTCCCCCAACTTAACACACACTAGTAAATACACCCGTGCGATGCACGGGATTTTACAATATCCAACAATTGCTTGATGAAAAGGGAATTAAAAGTAAAGATTTATTCATTATTATTAAATTTTATAAAATGATAATGAAAATTCTCTCTATCTTTATTTATATATATATATATATATATTCATGAAAAAGTTATTAATAAACATGATTTGATAAATTTAAACATTACTTACTAATTGCTTATTAAAATAAAGACAAATTATGTGGTATTTTATTAGTATTTTTTTATTTGGTTACTACTTATGTTAGTCACATGGTTGAGTTAGTTGGAAAGCATTTTAGAATGAGTTATACGACACCATATCTCCAACAAAACAATCTTTTTCAAAGCTATCTTTAATTTTCTTTGGTTCATACGCTGGTATATATCAAAAACTTTTACCAATTTGAGCACCCTTCTATGCAGTTTAGGAGCTAGTATGCCAATTTGCATCATTTCTCATAATACATTTTTATTTCAACTTAACAAAAAAACACCATTTTTCTCACAACTTTTTAAATCAATTCCAATGCTACCTCTCCCTGTTATTTCAAGTAATTAATCTAGTGGCATAACATGGACCTTAAGAAAATCAATTTTAACCAAAAAACGTGTAACAAAAACCTGAGTTTGGTAACACTCCTTCAAACAACAGGGAAGAATAAATCAAATGGTGCTTATCAAAGTTAGTCATCTATTACAACTATAACAATGATTTTTAAGAATAAAATGATACAAGAGTCATTCAAATGAATAATATGAAGGAATCAATCTTGACTATTTGTTTAGGACTTAATGCATTAGTGCGCAAAAGAAAATGGAAGAGCATGTACTACATGATTAGTCATTAAATCAAGCATTATTGATTGTTATTGCAATTGACTATTATGAAGATGTTTATGATATCATATAAGCACAAGACTATCCTATATTTACAATGCTTGCTGCTATAAGGCTGCTAATTTTTTGGACTTCTTATTCTGAAGGAAGTAATTAAGGTATCATGCTTTTGGTATGGCCTAATTGTCTTCAACTTGAAATATAACTCATGCACATTTTCCATGAGACATGACAACTATCCTGCATTGAGGGTCAGATTAATGAAAACATGTTATTTAAATCTAAATAAAAAACTAATTTTCAGTTGTTCAAAGAGAAAGAATATATAGTTTAATATTAAGCATTTTTAATGACAGAAGATTCAGAAATGATAAATTGAACAATTCAAACCTTTAACCTCAAATATTCCCAAAACAAGAATCATCATGCAAGAAATTAGTATTAAGCTGACATATCTATGAACATTTCATACTTAATAAACATGACCGATAGCTAAAGAGAAAAATCAAGGGATGTAGCACTTGTTATTGTCTTATAAAAACATGATTGAGAAAATAATTTCAAAGGAACAGTATAATAGAAATGACTTATAAAAACATGATTGAGAAAATAATTTCAAAGGAACAGTATAATAGAAATGACACAGAAGAATAATTCTTTTAGCTATATGGAAGAATAATTATTTAGTCTCACCTTCAGCATGATGATTTTAAAAAATATAACTTGAGTAGTTGATGAGATTTGCATATAGTAAATGCATCCAATTTGGGAATATGATTCTATCTCATCTTTTGCTTTTACTAAGTTCAAGGCAGCAGAAAGCCCCTGGTCTACTTATTTTTGAGCCTCACCTAGAAGAAACAAGAAAGAAAAGATGTTAATTTACATAGCTAGTAACTTTGAGTGAGCAATAACAGACATCTCAATCTACTATACTTGTATAAAAACATCCCTTTTCGAGGCACCACGTTTGTCGGAGAAATTTTCGAGACACCATGTTTGTTCGCTTAAGGAATACTAGCACTAGAGTATTTGTAGCTAGATAACATCGTCTTTAATCAAAATTATAATTTAAAATTAACTAAATTATCTGTCCAAAATTAATATTTAAAATTAATTTAATTATCTATATGTGGAATATGTTGAATCATTATCCTCATTTTGTTAAAAAAATCATTATCCTCAAAAAGATCGATAAACTCTAAGAGATGATGCTTGAGTTCATGATAAACCCAAATATCTTTTTAGTTATCACATATTTCAAACTATAAATATGATGATTTCTCAAGTCATGAAAGTCACCTTCTTCATCATTCTCCTCTTTTTTTATTGTTCATGAATCATGGCCTCTTCCAATGTGTCACCATTTAATTTCTAATCCCACTACACGCATTCACCATCATTGTCATTTTGCATTGGCAGAAGTTTCATCTATAGCAATGAATATATAAGAAAAAGGTAAGTATTATTACATTGTTCAATATTATCGTCCTTAAAAAATAATTCATTATTTTTAAAAGTCATCTCAGAATATCATTGTTTACTGCCGTCAACACAATACTGTCTAATTAAATTTTCATAAAATCTTAAATGATGACGGCATAATTACAAAGTTCTAGATACTTCCTTTAATAGTAAGGACACTTGGATAAACATGACATGGGCTCCGTCTAATATAGAAATTAATAAATCTGCATATGAAGCCTTGATCAATATAGTAGTACTATTTAAAATAAGGGTTATGTTAAAGTGTTAAATAAACTTAGGTACAGTACCAAACCACATCTTAGTTAACGAAACTTGAATGTTAAAATTAGAACAATTGACCATAAAAAATAAAAATAGAACAATTGGAAAATAAGAATGTTGAACTACCAAATGATGTGTACCCAAACTGTTTCGGTACAAAGTACGTGCTATCCTCCCATCTCATAAACTTCATCTCAAAAATTCTAGGATGGAAGTGATAAATTTACCATCAATATTCTAAGTCATGTTTACATGGAAAATTTCCAAAAATAATATACTCTTTTCATCCCTTTATATAAAATTCTCTCACTGATAACTGATTTACACTGCAAAAATATAACCAAACCATGTATTATTATTAATGTGCTCATGGATACAAATAAGCAAATGCCTCTCATTGTTGAAAATTTGAGAAAAAAATAAGTTAAATAGATTATTCAAATTTTTCAAATCATTATTCCAACAACATTAAAATCTCATCATTAATTATATTTAATAAATAAATTAAAATTAAAATCCTATAAATAAGTTTCATAATATATTAAAAGATAACAACAACATTAAAAAAAACTATAGATTCAAAGATAAAGATAGCTAAATTCAATCTAAATCTCTTCCTGCTTTTTTTGTAACCAATATATATGTATGTATTATCGAGATAAATTTATTTTTTTTATCACAATAATTATGAAAAAATAATAATAATAATTAATATAAAAAATTTTATATTAAAAACAGAGGGATTAATCTATAAAAAAATTAGGGATTATTTAGTTAGGATATTCTTTAATAAAAAATTTTGATGCTATCCACAAATTACAAATACGAGATAGATTCAATACTTATAAAACATATGAGAAAAAAATTTGCATGTCTCATCTAGAAATTTCTACGTAATCCATGGAGAGATCATAAATCTGTACAGGTTGATGGGTTTGGAGTCATAGCTCACAAAATTCCCTTAATATTTGGCACAGCACGTCATGTAACATTCCTTGTATATCATCTTACTTTATAAGAAAAGTAAGAAGTTTGTGAAAACTTGGACTTGTTATCGTTGGAAAAAGATATGAAAATAATAATTTTCCCTTCCCTTGAAAATTCTTTTTCACAAACACTTGATTTGTAATGAGGTTGACTAACAAAATCAGAGTTTGCGGAAACATAGTAAAATCACCATATTGTACCCCCAAAATTTATCAAGTGTAACAAGTCCATTAAAACCAAATAAGTATAATTATGAAACTGAATTCCTCTTATGATACATTTTTCCAAAATATGTATCATATAAGTTCTATTAAAATAGAAATGTCATCGAGCTGGTCACTGGTCCCTTGTCCAAGCATCCTTCTGGTCGGATCCTCGATATCTGCACAACGGGTTTCCAACCCACATTTTCTACACTCTGCAAGCACCTAAGGGACATCTCCCCTTACTGATTCTTGTGCAAGCTAGATGCACGATCAACACCTAATAAGGGCATGGGGGTTAGCTATACATATTCGCATACTCAAATGAGAATAAAACTAACATCCACAAGTTAACATGTAGCAATTCATGATGCATAATCATATGAGCACACCCGGTTAATCTTAATAATTCTTTCAATGCAGGTGGCATGATGCATGATTTCCTTCCACAACTGAGGCCTCTAACAAAGTCCATCTCGGACGTCCATCCAATACACCGTTGTGTTCCCGGAACACTGACATTCGTTCCCAGAACGTAATGCCAAACCATACTTGGATGATAAGCATTCACTCCCAGAGTGTGCATCACGTTCCCAGAACGGGTAGCAAACCATACTTGGATAAATAAGCATCACTCCCAGAGTGTGCATCACGTTCCCAGAGTGTGCATCACGTTCCCAGAACGCATACGTTCCGAGAACGCATACGTTCCCAGAACGTATAAAACCAGGTCTCAGACACTGGCAACATATCTATTATGTGTCATCCAGTAGGTTGCTTATCAAAGTGTTCCCAGAACACCAACATACGTTCCCAGAACGTATAAAACCAGGTCCCAGACACTGACCACATATCTATAATGTGTCATCAAGTAGGTTATAATTTGGTACTCCCGGAGTACCCTCCTCATATTCCCAGAATATGATAATCGTTCCTACCAACCAAACTTCCATTCTATATGAATGCACAATCATCAAGGTTGGTTTTATCTTTAATTCAATTATTATACCAATGTGTTCCCAGAACACTAACATGTTCCCCGAACGTATCGCAAACCATACTTGGAATAAAATCAAGCACCACTCCCAGAGTGTGCATCACGTTCCCAGAACGTGTCCAAGAAACCATGTCCCAGACAATGGCCACATTCCCAGAATGTGTCATCAAGTTGGTTGCATTAGTTTAGTACTCCTAGAGTACAGGGTCAAGTACCCGAACATCACAAACTATCCTTGCCAACCTATTTCATTACCTTTCTCTATGCATGTATTGCATGCATAATTTACTAAGGTTGGTCTTTCCATTAATTACTGTGATTTAGAAATATTTCAATTTCTCTTTTGAATGATTTATTTGAGGTATAGTCTTTGACACAAAATTCTCCTTTGAAATATCCCAAAACATGTCATTAAACTTAGATTGGGTAAAACAAAGTCAATGGTATTCAAAAACTTAACTTTTTATTTTTCAGATTCAGGTACTAACCGGTTACAGTTCCAGGCTAACCGGTTAGATTTACAAACCTGAACTGTTTACCATTGTAATTCAGAAAACCCTTTTTCTTAAATTCCCTACCCAATCCATAAAGCAGTTTAACAATGTTTATACCTCAAAATCAATGTTTATATCATTCAAAAGTCTAAATCACATTTCATTGTCCAATGAGCATAATTTCCTCTTGAAACTATCTCATTACCTTAAGGTATTAACTTTAATCTTTCAATTCTGAACTTTGGCATTATAACAACTCATATTCAGACCATGTATACTGAAATTAAAGCTTAGATTTGAGCAGAAACCATTTAGATTTCAGGACTGATCAATAAACTAATTTTCTTTGAAAATCTGCAGTGTCTAACCGGTTACGAATATCGTGTAACCGGTTAGATTATGCAGTCAGTCCATTAAAACAAGAGTTTTAACAACTCATTTTATTCATTTCTCAAATCTAACCCAAACTCAATATGCACAAAGTTCATATGCCTTATAACAAACATGTTTACACCCAAAAACACATTCATATTGCATGCATCAAGTTTATGGTATCAAATTGCATGAAAATTCACATAAACACAATTTAATACAACAAAACTTAGATTAAGCACTTAAACTCAGGATTAAGCATCAACATAGCTTGCATGCATCCAGATAACATTGCTCAAAACAACAATTTAGCTCAAATTGGCCTCCAAGCCATTTATCCATTTCAACTTATGCCCTTTGAGTCTCTTGGTGACTCATCCTATATTCTACCACAATTTATTCTCATTCTAGCAAATAGTAAGCTTCCCCCTTACCTTAGGTTCGTGCTTGATCCAAAATATTGCAGAGAGAAAGGCTCCAACATAGATTCCCCACAAATCCTAGGTTCTGCTCTCAGCCACGATTTCCATCAACAGGGTTCAAAGACCAGAAGATTTGACATAGCATTTGGCCAAAGAAATTGGGGAAACCAATTAGGACTCAATATAGGTAACATGTACTAAGGAATGGAAGTGATTTGAGACTTAAGGATTGACTATACTTACCAAAATCAGTTCTAGAACTCAGTTTCCAGAACATGCACAACAGAGGATTCAGAATTCAACTCCCAACTTCTCAAATCGATTTCTCCTTCCACACAGACTCTCAACTCACAAATTTGGTGTTTTTACAAAGCTCAAGATGTAAGCTTTGCAATGGTGTATGGATCTCGATCTCACTCTCAGGAACAAAGGCGAATTTCTCCACACGAAAATGGAACCCTAATTCCCTTCCTCAACAAGAATTCAGCTGCATCAACCCTCAAATCCTCAGAAATTCATCTATTTATAGATAAATTAGGGTTGCATGCAGGGCGACGCGTGTCTCCCACCATGAATCGAGTGGGATTCGTGGCGAATTCTGGGTTAAAACGCGTGATTACTCATCAAACGCACTAACCCAGTTTTCTGAGTTCATCGTGTAACCGGTTACACAGACCTTCTAACCGGTTACATGTTGATAAAATTCAAAAATTAATAATTTAATTACTCTTTCTTCAAAAACCTTTTTAATATTGCAATTAGGTCCCAACCCAAGGACTGAATTACAATATTCATATTTTTGTACAAAATAACCATATAAAAATATTTCCCATATTTTTATATATAAAAACACACAATGTTCAAAAACTAAAACTTTACAAACCAACATAAATCAATTATAAATTAATCGTTATAATTAATTTCTTGATTATTTGGGAGACGAAAATTAGGGGTGTTACACTACTCCCCCACTTAAAAGGAATTTCGTCCCCGAAATTCATCTTTTGAAGTTTTCCACTTTTCCAAAATATTTTTATACTAAAAATCTTCATCTAGCTCCCAAAAATTTGTTCTTTTAGGGTCCTCCCCCACTTAAAAGAGTTTCGATATATTCCTTGTATTTTGAAACATGTCAAATAAAACCCTTCAGGAAAAACTTTCCAAACTAAACCACAAGGATTTTTCATATAAAACTCTTATGTGAAAGAATTTCTTTTAAAAGAAATACTCTTTATACTTCACATAAATAGTTTTCAATTAAAACATTTTCCAATAAACTTTTTGGAAAAACTTTTTGGGCTGCGCACTCTGATCTCTCGAGCCCGATCAAAGAAACATTTGTATTATTTTATTCCTTAATAGGTTGTGACATTAGGGTGATCAGTCCTAATATTCAAACCATTAATAACAAAATCATCCCTTTTAGATATAATCTTTCACAAGAAAGATCATACGACAGGTCTTTAAGTTAGATGAACTTAAAGATAGGGTAATTATCACTATCAGACTTAGTTAGATAGTCAAGTTCTAGAGACATTTCCGTTGGGGAGACAAAGATTTGTCCTATCCCGGTGGTTGTTAATCTCTCTAGCCATAACTGATCTCTCTATTTTCTGTAGTGTCCACAGATATTATCACATCCAACTGTGATAAAGGTTTTGATCACAGAAAGATTGGAGTTGAACTTCCAACAGGATATTGATACTCTCAAACGATTAGATTAACGTAGTCGAAAACATGTAACTACGTTAACTCAGATCAAAGGAAAAAATAGGCTTGGGTTGTCTACGTCAGGATTACACTCAACTCACATCTCAACCGGTGAATTCTTCTCGTGCTGGATTCGCTTGTTGTCCAATCCTTTCTCACCTTTTCTTTCAAGACAATTCGGCGAATAATACTCCAGCTTCCTACAATCGGAATTTACTATTCCCTTAGGTACATCACAACTAAACTCCAAGTGATGTGCCTCACATTATTACCTTGAGATGGATAAATGTTCCCTTCCCTATTTCCTCCTTAGTCACTTTTCTTCAATCAAGGATTCCTTAACCTTAATATTTCCGTGGTTGACATTCTCCCATTTACTTTTTCCTCTTTCTCCAGTTGGGCCTGCATTTCATCATTCTTTCTCCTATTCTGAACTCAGACATTTCTCGCATGAATTTTATGTACTTTCCCATAGTCCTCATACATGCTTACCAACATCGAGAAATTCCTTATTCCTTGATAGTTGATAGCTAACTTGGGTTCGAACATAATCTATTCCGGAAGTTCATGCCTTTGGATTTCTCATCTAGGTTGTCCTAGACAACACTTCCTAAATCCCTTACTTCCATAATATATTTTCTAATATCCATAATCACCAACTTTAGCTCTAAAGATTAAATCTCATTCGTTTCTTCATAGAGATCTAACTCCTTTTCCTCAAAAGTCAATTTCTCTTTCTTCTCTTCATCTTCTGATGGTAATTCACGAATCCGATTCAGGAATTCGTTGGTGATTGGCAACATTCCCAATCTAATACTTAGAGGGTTCCTCTTGGGTTACCAGACTTAGGTCTCTGAATTCCTCGATCAGGATAACCTCCTTAACCACCATTGGGCTCACAAGAATAGCCTAGCAATTCAAATCGTCTGCAACTACGTTTGCTATGCCAGGATGATAATGGAGCTCAAAGTCATAATCTTTTAGAAACTCCATCCATCGCCTTTGTCTCACATTCAACCCTTCCTCTTCTTATTGTCATTCATACTTTCGAACTTCAAACTTGTTCATGAATCACAACCTTCTTATCTTAATGCTTATTGTTTCCTTTGCATCATCCAGCTAAATCCTCTACCTTCTCCAATTGGAGTGGCTCCTTAATTTCAATTCTCGATTAATCCATAAGTATTATGATTCAATCCTCTTAAATCAATTTCAATGATGAATCAAGGCATTAAGTTATTTCATCACATTAAATCCTTCCTTAAACTTTAATTAGGTAATTGACATTGAGTTTGGATTGGAGGAAGATGTCTACTAATACCAAAAGTTCCTTCACAAAGGACTTAAATTTTTATTTTAAACTTTCAGCTTCTATCCGGTTACAAGAAATTCTAACCGGCTATGAAGTATAGTTTTAGAAGTAAAACCAAAGAATTTCAAAACCATTTTCTTTACCTCATCCAATCCAACTCAAAATAGGATTTATTCATAATCTAATACCTTGATTCCAACTGAATCCATCACTGAAATGATTTAAATCATAATCTACTCACATTTTCCATAATTCCTCTTGGACTAATCATATTATGTTGGGGTATAATCCATCACCACCCCTCCATAATTAAACAACACCCTATCATTTAATACCATCAGTTGATCTTTCCAAGTCAACTTGGTCAGAGGCCATGTGATCTTAGAAAATCCCTCAACATTCCGGTGATAATATCCAGCCAGCCCTAAGAAACTTCTCACCTCAGCCACAGTCTTAGGCTGTTCCTATTTCAACCCTAAACTTACCCTTGCTGGATCCATCACATTTTCTTCTTTAAAGATCACATGCCCTGCGAACGTAACTTCACTCAACCAAAACTCATCTTTGGCGAGCTTAACACACAACTATTCCCCTTGCAGGATTCTCAACACAAACCCGAGATGTTCCTCATGCTTCTCCGGATTCTCAGGATAAACCACAAACGAATCCCAGTGTAATCTAAAGGTCTCGTTCTTATAATCCATAAAATAACAAGTGCATTAGTCAATCCGAACGGCATTACTTCCCACTCATAATGTCCGTATCGAGATTAAAATGCAGTCTTAAGTGTATCCCTGTCCCGAATCCTGATTTGGGGTTAATCCCACCTCCAATCAGCCTTGCACTTTTCTACGTGTTTCTCCCATTTGACCATTCCCGATTGTACCATATTAGAAAGGTAGTAGAGATAGAATCAGTTTCAAGAATTGACTTGATTCCAAACTCTATCTATTTACCCAAAGGTAAACCTGGCATCATTTCCTACAACCAGGATTTCTTTAACCCCCTTTCTCCTTTTAATATTGCTTCCCAGAAGCAACATATGGGTTCATTGGATTCCCGATTCGAAACTTTGGGAATCCCAATACAGGGTTGTTCTATCGTCATTAATCATGATCACTTGATCCCTCGGCTCCCAAACCGTACTTAAGATCAAATGTACTCATGACACAGGTACATAGACAAAGTCTAACAGAATGATCCAGACGTACCATGGAAATGACTACAAGAAGATTTGTAGGAGTCTCCACTTGAGATAACAGATTGAGTAAGACATTGAGCAACTTCGATCACTACCCTTATCCGAAAGGAACAAAAGAAAGGATAGCTTTAGAGTTTAACAAACTCAGCAAGCTTAATCCTTAAGAAGATCACTGCCCTACACTCGGTCTGAAAAGTTGATTGACTTTAACACGAGTGAGGGTAGACACTCCTCCTCAGAGTCGAGGACTCAACTACAACTCCTTAAAATTTCCTCATCACTGGTTATATGAAAACATAATAAACCAACACTGTGGTTTTGGGTTTTCAACATATCTAAAGAGAAGCATACGACTATCATACTTCTACTTAGACTTCCTAGAACACTTCTTAATAGCAGAATGAGCTATTTATCTAGAGCCATTACCCATAACCTTAGCTCTAGCTTGGAAGTATATGAAAGCATACTTCCCAGGAAACATTGCAGATATCGATGACCAGCGTATTGGACCACACACCCAAGGACCAAGAGTCAGGACCATTGCTCTGATACCATAAAAGTGTAACATTCCTTGTATATCATCTTACTTTATAAGAAAAGTAAGAAGTTTGTGAAAACTTGGACTTGTTATCGTTGGAAAAAGATCTGAAAATAATAATTTTCCCTTCCCTTGAAAATTCTTTTTCACAAACACTTGATTTGTAATGAGGTTGACTAACAAAATCAGAGTTTGCGGAAACATAGTAAAATCACCATATTGTACCCCCAAAATTTATCAAGTGTAACAAGTCCATTAATACCAAATAAGTATAATTATGAAACTGAATTCCTCTTATGATACCTTTTTCCAAAATATGTATCATATAAGTTCTATTAAAATAGAAATGTCATAGAGCTGGTCACTGGTCCCTTGTCCAAGCATCCTTCTGGTCGGATCCTCGATATCTGCACAACGGGTTTCCAACCCACATTTTCTACACTCTGCAAGCACCTAAGGGACATCTCCCCTTACTGATTCTTGTGCAAGCTAGATGCACGATCAACACCTAATAAGGGCATGGGGGTTAGCTATACATATTCGCATACTCAAATGAGAATAAAACTAACATCCACAAGTTAACATGTAGCAATTCATGATGCATAATCATATGAGCACACCCGGTTAATCTTAATAATTCTTTCAATGCAGGTGGCATGATGCATGATTTCCTTCCACAACTGAGGCCTCTAACAAAGTCCATCTCGGACGTCCATCCAATACACCGTTGTGTTCCCGGAACATTGACATTCGTTCCCAGAACGTAATGCCAAACCATACTTGGATGATAAGCATTCACTCCCAGAGTGTGCATCACGTTCCCAGAATGTGTAGCAAACTATACTTGGATAAATAAGCATCACTCCCAGAGTGTGCATCACGTTCCCAGAACGCATACGTTCCCAGAACGTATAAAACCAGGTCCCGGACACTGGCCACATATCTATAATGTGTCATCCAGTAGGTTGCTTATCAAAGTGTTCCCAGAACACCAACATACGTTCCCAAAACGTATAAAACCAGGTCCCAGACACTGACCACATATCTATAATGTGTCATCAAGTAGGTTATAATTTGGTACTCCCGGAGTACCCTCCTCATATTCCCAGAATATGATAATCGTTCCTACCAACCAAACTTCCATTCTATATGAATGCACAATCATCAAGGTTGGTTTTATCTTTTATTCAATTATTATACCAATGTGTTCCCAGAACACTAACATACGTTCCCCGAACGTATCGCAAACCATACTTGGAATAAAATCAAGCACCACTCCCAGAGTGTGCATCACATTCCCAGAACGTGTCCAAGAAACCATGTCCCAGACAATGGCCACATTCCCAGAATGTGTCATCAAGTTGGTTGCATTAGTTTAGTACTCCTAGAGTACAGGGTCAAGTACCCGAACATCACAACCTATCCTTTCCAACCTATTTCATTACCTTTCTCTATGCATGTATTGCATGCATAATTTACTAAGGTTGGTCTTTCCATTAATTACTGTGATTTAGAAATATTTCAATTTCTCTTTTGAATGATTTATTTGAGGTATAGTCTTTGACACAAAATTCTCCTTTGAAATATCTCAAAACATGTCATTAAACTTAGATTGGGTAAAACAAAGTCAATGGTATTCAAAAACTTAACTTTTTATTTTTCAGATTCAGGTACTAACCGGTTACAGTTCCAGGCTTACCGGTTAGATTTACAAACCTGAACTGTTTACCATTGTAATTCAGAAAACCCTTTTTCTTAAATTCCCTACCCAATCCATAAAGCAGTTTAACAATGTTTATACCTCAAAATCAATGTTTATATCATTCAAAAGTCTAAATCACATTTCATTGTCCAATGAGCATAATTTCCTCTTGAAACTATCTCATTACCTTAAGGTATTAACTTTAATCTTTCAATTCTGAACTTTGGCATTATAACAACTCATATTCAGACCATGTATACTGAAATTAAAGCTTAGATTTGAGCAGAAACCATTTAGATTTCAGGACTGATCAATAAACTAATTTTCTTTGAAAATCTGCAGTGTCTAACCGGTTACAAATATCGTGTAACCGGTTAGATTATGCAGTCAGTCCATTAAAACAAGAGTTTTAACAACTCATTTTCTTCCTTTCTCAAATCTAACCCAAACTCAATATGCACAAAGTTCATATGCCTTATAACAAACATGTTTACACCCAAAAACACATTCATATTGCATGCATCAAGTTTATGGTATCAAATTGCATGAAAATTCACATAAACACAATTTAATACAACAAAACTTAGATTAAGCACTTAAACTCAGGATTAAGCATCAACATAGCTTGCATGCATCCAGATAACATTGCTCAAAACAACAATTTAGCTCAAATTGGCCTCCAAGCCATTTATCCATTTCAACTTATGCCCTTTGAGTCTCTTGGTGACTCATCCTATATTCTACCACAATTTATTCTCATTCTAGCAAATAGTAAGCTTCCCCCTTACCTTAGGTTCGTGCTTGATCCAAAATATTGCAGAGAGAAAGGCTCCAACATAGATTCCCCACAAATCCTAGGTTCTGCTCTCAGCCACGATTTCCATCAACAGGGTTCAAAGACCAGAAGATTTGACATAGCATTTGGCCAAAGAAATTGGGGAAACTAATTAGGACTCAATATAGGTAACATGTACTAAGGAATGGAAGTGATTTGAGACTTAAGGATTGACTATACTTACCAAAATCAGTTCTAGAACTCAGCTTCCAGAACATGCACAATAGAGGATTCAGAATTCAACTCCCAACTTCTCAAATCGATTTCTCCTTCCACACAGACTCTCAACTCACAAATTTGGTGTTTTTACAAAGCTCAAGATGTAAGCTTTGCAATGGTGTATGGATCTCGATCTCACTCTCAGGAACAAAGGCGAATTTCTCCACACGAAAATGAAACCCTAATTCCCTTCCTCAACAAGAATTCAGCTGCATCAACCCTCAAATCCTCAGAAAATCATCTATTTACAGACAAATTAGGGTTGCATGCAGGGCGACGCGTGTCTCCCACCATGAATCGAGTGGGATTCGTGGCGAATTCTGGGTTAAAACGTGTGATTACTCATCAAACGCACTAACCCAGTTTTCTGAGTTCATCGTGTAACCGGTTACACAGACCTTCTAACCGGTTACATGCTGATAAAATTCAAAAATTAATAATTTAATTACTCTTTCTTCAAAAACCTTTTTAATATTGCAATTAGGTCCCAACCCAAGGACTGAATTACAATATTCATATTTTTGTAAAAAATAACCATATAAAAATATTTCCCATATTTTTATATATAAAAACACACAATGTTCAAAAACTAAAACTTTACAAACCAACATAAATCAATTATAAATAAATCGTTATAATTAATTTCTTGATTATTTGGGAGACGAAAATTAGGGGTGTTACACGTCAACTCTAAAGCTAAACTACAAAAAAAATATATATATTTAAAATTTAAATGATAATTATAATAAAAAAATATAATAAAGGTAGAATATCTTATAAAAATGACAATTTTTTTTTACATAATTTTATATTATTATTCCAACATTTTTTTAAAAGTAAAACAAATTAAATATTAATAAAGTCAGGGGCGGAACCAAGGGGTGACTGGCCATGGCCATGGTCACCCCAACCATTTGAAATCTTTTAAACTTTTACATATACAATTTCTAATGGCACCCCTCTCATCATGACGAACCAAATGCATCTCCATGAGTTGCAGTTTTGCAGAACCTTGAAAGGAGGAAGGAGAAGAAGAAGAATGTTGAGTTGCACAATAGACTTCATGTTGAACTGCAGCCTTGCAGAACCGCTGGGAGCAAAAAAGGAGATAAGAGTGTCGATGGGCCTCTGCCCTTATTTTCATTATTGGACTTGGGCTTATTCAAACTGTTATACAAATTCTATTAGTTTTGGTGGGGACATTTATCTTTTGATATGAAAATGAATTTGTAGAGGTACTTATACATCAATTAGAATTTGTGAAAGTAGCTTACCAAAAAAAAAAAGAATTTGTGAAAGTACACGTGCTCTAAGCAAAATTGGTTAAAGTACAGGTACTTATAAATTGTATGTTGAGAGTTAGAGGCTTGGATTTGGAGCATGGTGAATTTGTCTTTATCATGTTTATTAATCTTGGCCCCTTTGAATTCAAACATTACAAATAATATGGATATATGATTAAATATAATGATTATCATTTTGTAAAAAGTTTACAATGGATAAATACTTTAGTTGTTATAATCTCTAAAAAAAATGTAACAAATTAAAAACAAAGATACAAACATTTCAAAAATTGAAAAAAAAATAATTCATGATGATTAGAACAATTAGGATAAAGATTTTTTAGGATCAAATCTTATGATTAAGTTGAGATAAGATAAACAATGAAAAATATAAAAATATTTAAATATGAATAATAATAATAATAATAATAAATGTGATAATCATATTAAAAAGATGATAATTTATATTCAAAAAATAATAAATTATCATGTCCAATGAAATAGGAGATATTTTGATTTAGCCTTAAATATACTCATAATACAACATCAAAAAAAAAAATATAAAAAAAATAATTTCGATTCCACTCCAATTAATCATAATATCATAATAAACGTAATAATGGTATATAAAAATGTGTTACTTCATCGATCAACTAAATAATCAATACATTAATTTAATACTCATCTATAAATAAACATATATAATATTAAAAAGATTAAAAAAAACAGTCGTTATATTCCTTATAAAATGCAATGTGTTAATCAAGACAGTCAAGAATAACAAGTTCAATGTCGTCTTCATGTCCTCTGAAATACTGAATATTCTACATTATCCTTAAATTTACTAATAATACCACCAAACAAAAAAGATGAAAATATTTAAATATGATTTACTTTTGATTCTTCAAAATAAAGTTCATAATCATATGAAAATGTTAATTTATTGATACAAGAAAATCTTTACTTTAAAATATTTAATATAAAAAAATTAAAATATCAATAACCCGTGCATTGCACGGGATCAGAGCTAGCTAGTATAGAATACGATTGAACCAAAGTATAGTGCATACAAAAGGATTTATGTCATATTATCACCTATAGACACTAAGTATATGAGTTGAATAGTTTGATGTTCACTCTCTAGCAAGTATACTAGATCACAAAGTAATATAGTCTAGGAAGACCAGATATCGTTCCCACAGGGACTACAAATTATTTAACTTATTCCTACCTAAGAGTAATTAAAAGTAAAATCTATTAAAATTCAGAATTAAATAAATTAATTAAAAGAATATTTTACTGCTGGAAAAATAACTAAAAACAATTAACAATGGGTGAATGGTGGTTAGGAACTAGTTTCATTAAATATTTCATTTATTTATTATAAATCAATGTTTTCCATTTAAATCAAGAACTAATTCAGAAAATTAGTAATTCCCAGATTACTCTATTGAAATTACTGTTTATTATCCAATTTGTTAAATCCTAATTCCTTAGAAATTTAATCTATTGAATAACCATGATTAAGAACAGTGAATTATGAAAAGTTATATAAAAATCCAAAAGTATTCCTACAAGTTGAATCCTTATATTGTTTAATTGCATGGCCTATTTTAAATCCTAGTTTTCCAATTCAGATCTAAAAATCGATAACAAGAATTGATCAAGTTCATGCATAACAATAAAAACACAATTAAACACTTGATTTAAAAACTGAAAAACATTAATTCATATAAATAAACTACATAATCAAATCCACCATGTTCCTAACACAAGAGGGTTTAGTTACACATCATAGAGAAGAAGAACAAATAAGAAAAGAAGTAATTCATTCCTAAATTACCACTAATCCTTGATCTGAATTTTCAGCCTTCAATGGATTCCTCATCCGAATGCTCTCCAGAGAATGTAATCTCCCTCAAACTTGATACTAATCTCTAATGATGACTGATTATGGCTGCTTATGACTGTTATTGACTGTCTAACCTAATTCTAAAAACATATATTTATAAGCTAAAACGAAATACTAATTAATCCCCTGAAAAACGCATCAGAAATCAGTCCAATTGGGCCTCTTCGTACATCGCGCACCTGGGCGCGTGACGCAGCACGCCTAAGCGCGCGCTATCTGATGCCCATAAATTAACGAAGCACGCGCGCCTGGGCGTGCAAAGTATTTTCCGACTCCGTTTCTCTTCGTTCTTGTGCCATTTTCAAGGTCTTCTTATACTCTTCTCAGCTCCAATAATATTTTCTCCATATTAAGCTCCAATGCACCTGAAACATACCCAAAACGGATCAAAACGTTCAAAGGATTCTATAAAACTAAAAATTCATAAACTAATACAAAATACCTATATTTACAAGAGAAACAAGCCAAAACCATAGTAAAAGGAAGTAAAATTAAGCCCTAAAACATCATATATTAGACCCAAATCACTCCCCCAAACTTAGCATTTTGCATGTCCCAGGCAAAAGTAAAATAAAAATTCATAAACTCAAGACTACCATCTAAATCAAAATGTACAACACTTAATCCAAGACTTCAACTCATCAACACAGCCACATATTTACACAAGGTATTCACATATCAAAACCTGGTTAAAGAAACAAAATCAATCAGAACTCAGAACTAGTGAAGACTCTCAACCTCTCAGTGTATATCTCTCATGTGTATCAAGGGTATAAATCAATTCACTCAAGTTCAAACAATAGTCAAATGTTACCATAAGCTTGACCATAGACCCAAATCTCCACTGAAATTATTGAAAACATGCACAAATCAAAAGGTCTTTATTTTGGTTGTAACGTGGCCATGGCTAAAAGTGTCACGTGGGATAAAAGAAAGAAGAGATGAAACTAAGGGCTAAAATGCAAAAACAAATTTCCCTCAAAAATTATGAATGAGCAATGAATACAATGAGGACTCACACTCATATCACAATTATTTCAAACTTCTTCTTTTCTTTTTCAATTTTACTCTACTACCTCTTCCAAACAAATTTCTTTTCTCTTAGCATTCATCAATTTTCACTTTTTCTCAATTTCTTTTCTTTTCTTTTGGAAGAAGAGTAACTCAACAACACTTTCACAATTTTCATACTTTTGAAATGTCCCTCTCTCAATTGCTCATTCAAAATTTCTAAGGTACTCACAAAAATAACAATCAATGCAGGGTACCACAGAAAAATCATATTTATATCAGGCTCAAAATGGGCAACTAAGGGAAAACAAATCCAACAAAAATCTATGAAGGCTACAAAACACCATCCTAAATGCCTTAATCATTTTCATGCATGTAATCAATTATCAATCTCAAAATGGTCACCGGTCAAGTTCTAGAACACAAAACTAAAGTGAACACACTCATGAAAGAAATAGGGGTCTCAATCAAAATATTTCAACTTATTTACATACCCCATCAAATAGGCTCAAAATCTCACTAAGCTAAAGTCAGTTCACTAATCTCAAGTTCTTAAAAACTTTGTCAAAATAACCAGATTTCAAAAATATTTACAGCTCAACAAATAAATAACATGAATCAATGAGTCTAATCCTAAACTAAGTATATACACCTATCATCAGAAAAATAATCTTAAGTCTAGAATAATTACAAAACCTCTACCTAAGACACAAACCAACACCAAAAATGGGAGAAAACAATTCAGATCTGAAATTTTTTTTATTTTGTCCACTCCCTCAAACTTAAAGGTTGGCTTGTCCTCAAGCAAACTAAACTAAACATACCTAACTACAAAATAAAAAAAATTACATGGAATAAATTTGGAACACTTCCTACTTGCATCTGAATAAAATACTCAGCACTAACAAAAGTGAGAAAACATTTCCCCAAACTTTATATAAATCATTAGAAACAAGTGCCAAAAATAGCACTTCTAATGAGGACATATCAACTCACACCTATTACACAAAATACAACTTGACGCAAATAATTAATGATCCAAATAAATATTCATGCAATAAAACTACAAAAATAAATCCTAGAAAGCAATTACATATTTTTGTTGCACAGGTACAGGAACTGTTCTGATGGGGAAAAGGTATAAAATTGATCAATGAATAAAAATCCCCCAACTTTTGGGTTTTTTCGCCCAGTGCACGCCCAGGCGTGCAGGACTGCGCGCCCAGGCGTGCCAGACCTGTACAATGGTTTTTTTTTTTATAAAATAAAACAAAATCGAAATAATAAAATTAAAAAATTACCTACACTAAAAACTAATTTCCTAAACTAAAATCAACTAATAAATGGAGTTAGGAAACTTACCTTTTTAGCACAGCTTTTTCTATTGATGCACATGGAGGAACTCCCCCAAACTTATTTACCTGTGTCACATGAACAACTAAAAGTAGTGCTAGAAAGCACCATATTAGTAGTTACTTATAGGAAATTCCAACTCCTTATTCACTAACTAAAAAAAATAAACAAAACCTACACTACTACATAATTACAAAGAATCCACCAGGATCCCAAATTTTATGGCTCAACTCCCATGTGATAACAAGTTACTCCCATGTCCCATGGGAAGGAGCAGGGATGACGATGAAGTAAGGAAATTTTAGAAATAAATTCAATCCCACCAGGGTCAAAAGGTACATTCCTTACATCATGCATCATCTTAGAAAATTTGCCTTTTCCCCATTCATGAAGATGTAAATTTCATGAACAAGGAAAACAATATTATTAGGATCTTTATTCATCCCTTTGTACAACATTGACTCATGTTGATGTTTTGGAAAAACATCATACAAACTCAAGGGTCGAACATAATTGAAAAACTTTGACTCATCCACACATGCAAGAGATTTAACACAATTTTCAAGTTCAGAAAATTCAGCACGCAAGGATAAGTCAAATTTCTCCACTAATATTCTACTCCAATCTGTTTTGTTTTGTTTCACCTCTTCTTCCTCATGACGCACCTTAATTTCTTTTTCTTCTTCAAAGTTTTCAGAAAGATTAATACTTAAGTCTTCCTTAACATGTAACTTTTGTATCAACTTTTCTATCAAAGATTTCTTATATAATTTTTCAATCTCATTAATAGGGGTATTTGCATCATAAGTAAGAGGAAGTGAAGCCAAAACAAAATCAAAAAATGCTAACTCTTTACAAGGCATTATTGTACATTTCAATGAAGTCCCAAAAATAGATTTCACTCAAAATTATTTCTTAGTGTCAAAACAAATTAAATAAATTCTAGTCCCCGGCAACGGCGCCAAAAACTTGTTCACTCTCTAGCAAGTATACTAGATCGCAAAGTAATATAGTCTAGGAAGACCAGATATCGTTCCCACAGGGACTACAAATTATTTAACTTATTCCTACCTAAGAGTAATTAAAAGTAGAATCTATTAAAATTCAGAATTAAATAAATTAATTAAAAGAATATTTTACTGCTGGAAAAATAACTAAAAACAATTAACAATGGGTGAATGGTGGTTAGGAACTAGTTTCATTGAATATTTCATTTATTTATTATAAATCAATGTTTTCCATTTAAATCAAGAACTAATTCAGAAAATTAGTAATTCCGATATTCCTCTAATGAAATTACTGTTTATTATCCAATTTGTTAAATCCTAATTCCTTAGAAATTTAATCTATTGAATAACCATGATTAAGAACAGTGAATTATGAAAAGTTATATAAAAATCCAAAAGTATTCCTACAAGTTGAATCCTTATATTGTTTAATTGCATGGCCTATTTTAAATCCTAGTTTTCCAATTCAGATCTAAAAATTCATAATATGAATTGATCAAGTTCATGCATAACAATAAAAACACAATTAAACACTTGATTTAAAAACTGAAAAACATTAATTCATATAAATAAACTACATAATCAAATCCACCATGTTCCTAACACAAGAGGGTTTAGTTACACATCATAGAGAAGAAGAACAAATAAGAAAAGAAGTAATTCACTCCTAAATTACCACTAATCTTTGATCTGAATTTTCAGCCTTCAATGGATTCCTCCTCCGAATGCTCTCCAGAGAATGTAATCTCCCTCAAACTTGATACCAATCTCTAATGATGACTGATTATGGCTGCTTATGACTATTATTGACTGCCTAACCTAATTCTAAAAACGTATATTTATAAGCTAAAACAAAATCCTAATTAATCCCCTAAAAAACGCATCAGAAACCAGCCCAATTGGGCCTCTTCGTACATCGCGCGCCTGGGCGCGTGACGCAGCACGCCTGAGCGCGCGCTATTTGATGCCCAGAAATTAACGAAGCACGCGCGCCTGGGCACACCATCCACGCGCCTGGGCGTGCAAAGTATTTTCCGACTCTGTTTCTCTCCGTTATTGGGCCATTTTGAAGGTCTTCTTATGCTCTTCTCAGCTCCAATAATATTTTCTCCATATTAAGCTCCAAAACACTTGAAACATACCCAAAACGGATCAAAACATTCAAAGGATTCTATAAAACTAAAAATTCCTAAAACTAATGCAAAATACATATATTTACAAGAGAAACAAGCCAAAACCATAGCAAAAGAAAATGAAATTAAGCCCTAAAACATCATATATTAGACCCAAATCACTTGAGAGCACATTCATCGGGATATGAAAAGAACAATAAATTGATTCAACATCTTGAGAATAAAAATTGCACAAAAAACACTAAATAGAGTAAAAATGCTACATGACCCTAGAAGAATGGGTGCAAATTACACCCACCCTTCATCCTAATCTGACTCTCCATGTGTGTGGTTTGTGTGTGTGTGTTTTAAGCAACCCAATAGAGCACATAAAGTACATTAAAAATCATGACCACTGCTATGGCAATAAATTTATCTTCAAACCAATAATTCCATAGATGGCAGAAACTAATGGTCCTTTAGTATGAAATTTTCTTCCCATAGATGGCTGCCAAATCTGCTCCCTTGAATGGAATGGAAGGGACAAATGAGATACGCTATCCTAATTTATGGAATGGAAGGGTCAATAAATTTATAAAAAAAGGTAAATTCACTGAAATATGAAAAGAACAATAAATTGATTCAGCCCCCCTTGCTACCTTGAATCAAATATCAAAACTTCTTGCATCAATCATCAATAAGCTCCGGAGGAAAATCAATAAATCATTATATCAATAAATCAATATAATAATGGAGATAACACAAAGATGGGCTTATATTGATTACATCTTCCTCAACTACCAAAATCCTCCGGCATATATAAGTATTGAAGTAGAATAATTAAATACTGAAACAGAGAGCAATGAATTAAGATTTTTAGTCTGGATCTGTTACAAAAGCATCGGTTACATTTCATGAAAAATATTAATTACAAAATAATCAATCCCACCTATTTATAGGATACTCATTTGGCAAAATAGGTACCAGTGGAAGAACTGCAAACATCATACAAATTATCACTGGGATGCCACAAATCCAATGTAAACAACCACCATTTTCTTTCATTATCAAGTCCCATATAGAGAGCTACCATTATTGTCGTGTCCTTGATCAAGACCAGCCTTGAAGTTATGGAAAAGCCTCAAAGAATGACCTTAATAAAGAGATTAATGTAGGACTTGTAGGATTTCTGCGTATCCAGTTGGGATAAACAGGTTCTCCCTAGTCAACAATGTGTGTGCGAGTGTCAACTTAGGGATGAGAAGACGTACCTTAGCCCCTATAGCATGGTGGTTCTTATAGGGGATTACCTGTGTGTCATGGGCCGTTCTGATAAGGCTTCTGAAGAGGAAGAATTTGAGTAGGATTCATTGAGGCCATGATAAGATCATATCCATAAATCCTGTATGCGATAAGTCTTTATCCATTACCGTTTTATCTAACCCAGTATCGTGGGAATCTAGGAGAAGTGGTTGAGCTTGATGAGACTATAAGTGATAGAGATAAGGATGAAAATCCTGTGTTCAGGGTTAATCTCATAAGCGTATTACACCTCTGTAAAAACCCAGTTTGCTCGGTGTTTCATTCCGACCGTAGGGCTTGTCCCAGTGTCTTGGCGGTCGGACTAAGGTAGATTAAGTCGGGCAGCGCTCGGTTTACTATAGGTCCACTACATAAGCCCCCCAAGCTTGGTAGGGTGATTTGAGCCCTGCCGAGTTAATAAGACAAGCGAATTGTTTTCCGACCAAGCTTTGTTGAAAAAGATATCCGACCGTTTGAGCGATCCTACCAGAGCTATCGTTTGATTGACCCAGACGTGACCCTTCAACTCTATTTGCGTCTACACGTGTCCTTCACTTTTACTGGGAAATGGAACGTTATGATTTCAAACCTGCTGGGGGTGCCACGTATTAATTTTTGCCGTAAATGGGCTTTTTCTAACTTAGGCCCAAGTCTTTTGAGATAGTGGAGGGAAGTTTTTTAGACGAATTTCAAAGGGCGGTTTCTCATAATTCAGAACTTTCATTTAGAACTTCAGAAACATCTTGAACTCTCTCTCTTCCTTGTTCATCGTTTTTCAGTGACTGTGATCATCAAAACCAGGGTTCTTCAACGGCATTCTTGTTACTATTTCATTTTCCTTCTCTTCATTGAGTGCGTTTCTCACTTCGTGACCTTCGTGTTCCTTGGGTTTCTTGATTATTCATCGATATCAGGTAATGAACCTCTCTTTTTGTTTCTGACTACTTTTTCTGGCTTTTTTCTCTTTCTTCTTTGCTGTTTTTCATGCGATTGTTTCTGCCATTTGCTGTGTGTATGTGCTTAGAATTTTCTTTTTTATGTATCAACTCTGGTCCTTCTTCCCTTGTTTTTGAATAGATTTTTCTAGGGTTCGAACAAACCCCAATTTGTTGTTGTGGTACCCCCACTTGCCTTTCGAAATTCTTTATCCCCCTTTAACATTTACTGAGCGATCGCTGTAGTATTTCTTAGGTTTGCTTTACGTTTTGCTGCACTTAACTTCTTAGGGTTGGTACTGAGGCTGCGTTAATCCTGAGTGAGGAGTCTGTAAACTCTGACGTACCAAGAACACATAAAGGAGGAAACCCAGAAATTTGTGTTAAACCGATAGCCATGCGTTTTCCTCGATCTTTGAAAGAGTTCAGACAGGGTGTGATTCACTATAGGATTGCCGAGAGGGTAGAACTGAGGAGGTTAAGGAAGCAACAGAGAGGTATTAGACATTTCAGTTGGTTTGGGAAAATTCTGCCCAGAAAGGGAGGTGTTCCCCGACCGACGGTAAACGTAAGTATTTGATCCGACATAACCAAGTTTTTCTGCTTCTGACTCCAAGTGTGCCCCCTTTTCCTCAGGTATGAAGAGAAAGTGTATCACTAATCCTGAACTCTACCCACTTCCACCAGATGCAGCTAAATACGATTGGGTGGACCAAGAGGTTCTCGGTATTCGGTCCGAGCTTTCAACGGAAGGGTCACTAGAACAAACTCGGGCTATAATTTTACCATGTCCTGGAGATAACACTGGGAATCTCTACTCTGTTAGTCCAGTGGGTTTGAACGAGAGGGTTTGCACCAAAATTCCAGAGGGTAGTTTTGGTTTCTATTTTTACGAAGAAGTGATTACTCGACTAGGGATTAGAATGCCCTTTACTGAATTTGAAATAGGTGTCTTGAGTACTTTGAGAGTGGCCCCTTCCCAACTGCATCCGAATGCTTGGGCTTTTGTGAGGGGGTTCCAGCAAGTTTGTTCGGCCATGGAGTGGTCTTGCACTCTTCCCCTTTTTTTCTATCTGTTTGCCCCCCAGTGCAATACTTTTGAGAGAGGTTCGGCGAGGCAACCTTGGGTTTCTTTGAAGTCCCGCCACGGATATGCTCTTTTCACTAAATTCTCTGAATCTTGGAAGGGGTTCAAACCTTACTTTTTCAAATACAATTTTGTTGGCAATGGTGCCTGCTGGTTTACTCGTCCTGGGGAGAGGCGACCACTCCCACGGTTCCCTCTTCAGTGGAGTGCAAGTTTTTTCAACCGATCGATTGCATCATATGTGTCGGATTGGAAAGAGCTTGCTGAATTTGAGAAAGAGGTGTGCCGAGCTGTTGAGAGTTATTTGCAAAAGAATGGAATGATAGAAACGAAGGATATCGTGAACATCCCTTCGTCGGATGTCAAAGCTGAACTTGGTAAATTGTTTATTTTCTCTTTGCTGTTATGTTTGTGATTTATTTGGATCTTAATAAGTTTTCTTTGCAGAGAAAATGGCTTCACGAATGGCTACCTTACTTCAAGGGGGAAAGAAGAGGAAGACACCTGCAACGAGCGTGGCTTCCGGGTCTTCAAGCTTAAGTACCCCAAGCTTAAGTACTTCCACACCTACAGCTTCTCCAACTGAGGCATCCCCTCGGCCAACTTCTAATGTAGTTGCTATTGCTGCTACAGTTTCATTGGGCCCTAGTGGCCAAGTCCAAGTTACTTCTCCCCCTCAACAACAAATTCGCCGCCGACGGCTGGATAAAGGAAAAGAGAAGGTGTCTGACAGTGCGAATCCGAGGGTTGAGGGGCCAAGTGTTAAAGCTGTCGCTATTCCATCTTCTGCCGTTGTTCCATCTTCTGCTGCGAACCCATCAGAAACATCCATATGGTATCAACAATTTGATGAACGGTTCGCCAAATATGTCTGCACTGAATCTGACTGTTCTCGGTTTGGAACTCTCACCACTGACGAGTGGTCTCGATGCAACATGACTCTGACGAAATATCTTCTTCGAAGTGCCAACCTTAATTAATTTTTGGCCAAGCAAGCAGGTGATCTTTTTTCTGGTTTGAACGTTGAACAGAAAGAGGCTCGTGCTATGTCTGCTGCTCAAGAGGCTAGCCTCTCAGACGAACTGGTCCGAGTGAAAAATGAGATAGAGAATTTGAAGGCTGACAAATCTGAGCTGGTCAGAGAGAGGGATTCTTTGAAAGTTTCCCAAAAAGTTGCTGAGGACAAGAAGAAGGAGGTCAAGGAGGCAATGAAGAAAGAATTGCAAGAGAACCGACAGAAGATGGATGAGTTGAGATCTGAAGTTGAGAGGTCTGCTGTTGTTGCTCGGAAATTGAAGGAGAAAGCTCTTCTTCACAAGAAAAAGGCGGAAAGCAACTTCTACAACTGGAGCAAGAGTGTTGATGATTCTTTTGTCTCGGCAATTAAGCAAATTCAATTTCTGAATCCTGAGACTGAATTCAGGGTGGTCGGAGCTCATCCATTTCATACTGTCGACAATGGGAAGCTGATTGATATTGAGACCAAGGTCGAAGTCGATTTACAAGCTGAGGATCTGCCAAACCCTCTCATTGATTTGACTAAAGCCCCTGAGTTTGATGATTCCAACACTGTTTTGTCTGATATTGAGGAGTGATTCTAAGCTTTGGAGATCAGTTTTTGCTGCTTGTATGCAGGATTTAATTTTTTGTTGCTCTTTGTAACCGAGCGTCGTTACTTAGCCCCTTCGAACATTTTTCTTTAACCTGTTGCTCGCTGTATTCGAGCGTACTCCTTGACCGCTATGAACAATTTACTTTTAACTTTTACTGAATGTTAAGCAATTTGCCCTGTATACAAATTGTGTTGCGTAGATTATCTTCGTTACTTTTGGGTTTCGTTTGTCACGTGACCCTTTATATTTAGTACAAAGTTGATTGCCGCACGATCGGTTTGTAATTTATTGGGCAAGGGATCGCTTCAATCGTATGTATAATTTGTTGTGAGTAGAACTCGGATCGCCGACTTTAGCCGAAGCGGGACCCTCAGACCGCGAAATAAGGAAAGTAATTTCCTGAATTCGGGCGTTCTATGAATACGTTGTTGAACTCTCGTAAAGAGTTGTATCTCGATTTAGCTCGGTGGCTAGCCGAACCAAATGAGTCGTATGTCATTTCACAATGTTCGAAGGAGAATTTCAAGGAAATACGTATTTTTATTGATAAGAGAATACAAAATGAAGTTGCTCATTTTCTAAACAATTCCTAACAATTTGTTACTAATCTAAGAAGGGTGTTATCCTTCGTTTGTTCGACCTAAACAATTATGAGCAATAGACTAACCTATTTGTAAAAAGTGAAAAATAAAATAGGAGCTTAACTGTAATAAGCTCTGAGCTTAGCCACGTTCCAGCTGTTATTGATTTCCATGCCCGAAAGAGTTTCCAATTTGTAAGCACCAGATCCAGATTTAGCCTTCACTCGGTATGGGCCTTCCCACTTTGGTTTCAATTTTGCAACTCCAGCATTTCCTTTGCCGATATCCGCTCGGCGAAGGACTAAATCTCCAACCTCAAAACTTCGTGGACGAACCTTCTTATTGTATTCCCGAGCTTGCCGTTCCTTCACTTTTCTTTCATGAGCGGCAGCGTTTTTTCGAATTTCCTCAAGCAAAGTGAGCTCTTCACTGAGCAAATGGTCATTAGTTTCTGGAGGACGTTCGAGTGTCCTAAAGGTAGGGATTCGCTTTTCGATCGGAATGACTGCGTCACAGCCGTATGTCAAACGAAAAGGAGTCTCTCCAGTAGACGAGTGTACAGTTGTCCTGTGTGACCATAAGACGCTCGGAAGTTTATCCGCCCAAGTGCCGGCTGCATTACCGAGTTTCTTCTTAATTCCATCCAAGATGGTTCTGTTGGCAGCTTCGGCTAACCCATTTGTCTGTGGGTGTTCAACAGAACTGAAATAGTGAGTGATTCCCAGGTCGGTTGCTAGTTGTTGAAAGTGAGAGGCTGCAAACTGCGATCCATTATCAGTAACTATGGCATGAGGCACTCCGAACCGAGAGATAATTTCCTTCACAAAGAAAGATTGAATACGGGTCGTAGAGATTGTTGCTAACGGTACCGCCTCAATCCACTTAGTGAAGTAGTCAATAGCCACTACCGCAAATTTGAGTTGCCCCGGTGCGGTGGGAAACTTCCCGATGATGTCCATGCCCCATTGATAAAAGGGCCAAGGGGCACCGAGAGAATGTAGCTCCTCAACAGGTCTTTGGTAAATGTCGCTGTGAAACTGGCATTGAACACACTTCTTTACATGTTCCATGGCGTCCTTTTGCAATGTAGGCCAAAAGTAACCTGCTCGGATTATTTTCCTAGCTAGGGATTTTCCACCCATATGGTGGCTGCAAACTCCACCGTGAATCTCTTCAAGTATCTCCTCAGCTTGGGATGGGTTGACACATCTGAGCATGGGGGAACCAAACCCTCTTTTGTACAGGACTCCATTCAGAACTGTGTATTGAGCTGCCTTTTTAACCAATTTCCGAGCCTCTGTCTGATCTTGGGGAACGAAACCATGTTGCAAATAGGTAAGAAGAGGATCCATCCATGATTGAGATAATGAGATAGCCAAAATGACACTCGGTTGGGGAATGGTTTCTTGTATCAAAGTTTTATTATTTTCCGATCCCTTCGTACTTGCCAATTTGGACAAAATGTCGGCTCGGGAATTGGAATCTCTTGGGACGTGGAAAATGTCAAACTCTGAAAAGTTAGAGATGATTCTTTTTACCTCTTCAAGATATTTTTGTAAGATGGGCTCCTTAGCCGAGTATTGCCCCTTGATATGAGAAACTACTAACTGTGAGTCACTAAAAACTGACACTCGCTCTGCTTCGAACTCATGAACCATCTTGAGGCCCGCAAGAACTGCCTCGTACTCCGCTTGATTGTTTGATGTTTGGAACTCAAATTTTAATGAATATTCCATGCACAATCCTTCGGGGTTTTCAATGATGACCCCGGCTCCAGCCCCTTTCCTGTTGCTCGACCCATCTACATATACTGACCATAAATTCTGAGAGGTATCCGAGGGGATATCTGTGAACTCGGTGACGAAGTCAGCCAGAACTTGAGATTTCATCGCCTTCCTCGGTTCATAGGTGATGTCAAATTCAGACAATTCGACAGACCATGAAACCATTCTGCCTGCTAGGTCGGGTTTGTGAAGAACTTGTCTGAGAGGTTGAGCTATTCTTACCAATATTCTGTGTGCCTGAAAATATTGTCTCAATCTCCGAGCCGACATAACCAAACAGTACGCAAGTTTCTCAAGCTTTTGATATCTCAATTCTGATCCTTGAAGTGCTCGGCTAACAAAATATACAGAGGCTTCCATTCCCGAATCTTCTCGTACCAAAACCGAACTGACCGCTGCTTCTGCCACTGACATATATAGAATGAGGTTTTCCCCAGAAAGAGGGCTGTGGAGGACTGGTGGACTGGAAAGATACTCCTTCAATTGAACAAAAGCTTGCTCACAGTGCTCGTCCCAAAGGAAATCTTTGTTTGTCCTAAGGAGCTGATACCATGGCAAAGCTTTCCGAGCAGCCTGGGATAAGAATCTGGAGAGTGCCGCCACTCGGCCCGTGAGTTGTTGAACTTCTTTAAGATTAGCTGGACTCCTCATTTCAAGGAATGCTTTGCATTTATCTGGATTGGCTTCAATACCTCTCTCGGTTAACATGAAACTAAGGAACGAACCGGCTGGGACTCCGAACACGCACTTTTCAGGATTCAACCTCATGGAGTACTTTCTCACTCGGTCCAGTATTGCCCTGAGGTCCTGGGCATGGTTTTCCTGCTGCCTGCTCTTTGCAATAATGTCATCGATATATACCTCCATGTTTGAGCCAATCATGCCTTGAAAAACCTTGTTCATCATCCTCTGATAGGTAGCTCCCGCATTCTTCAACCCAAAAGGCATGACATTGTAACAATAAGTTGCCTTGTCGGTGATGAATGCGGTCTTATCTTGGTCGGCAGGAAACATTGGAATCTGGTTGTAACCAGAGTAAGCATCCATAAACGACAAAAGTTTGTAGCCAGCTGAGCTGTCGACGAGCTTGTCAATAACAGGGAGTGGATATTGGTCTTTGGGACAGACTTTGTTCAAGTCTGTGTAATCGACACACATCCTCCATTTTCCATTGGGCTTTTTGACCAAGACGGTGTTAGCTAACCAGTCTGTATAGTCGATTTCCCGAATGAAACCTGCTCAGAGTAATTCAGCAACTTTTTCTTCAATAGCAGCGGCCTTTTCAGCACTAACCTTCCTTTTACGTTGTGCCACCGGTTTCGAACCCGGAATGATACTTAACTTATGACAAATAAAATTAGGGTCGATTCCAGGCATATCAGCTAAGGTCCAAGCGAACAGGTCCTTATTTGAAATCAACAGTGTGGTCAATTCATCTTTAACACTTGTGGGTAGCTCGGAACCGATTTTCACTTGTCTAACGGGATCGTCGGACAGCGTCAGGAATTCCCACTGTCCCTTTGGGGTTGGTCTACTTCTGTCGGAGTGGTCCCGCATATCCAGATCTGCCAAGTTAATGTTGCCCTTACCCAAAGAGACTCTTTCCAAATTGCTTTGATCCTTGTTTTTAACCCAAATTGGCGTTGTAACATTTTCTCGCTGCCTCTTGTTCGGCCTTGACTGTCACGACTCTATCATCAGTTCCGACGAACTTCATAGATAAATGAACTGTTGACACTACCGCCCCGAATGCTTGCAAAGAAGTTCTCCCAAGAATGGCGTTGTAAGCCGCTGGACAATCTACCACCAAAAATTTGACTATCTCGGTTCTGGCCGAAGGCTGTTGTCCGAGAGTTACAGGAAGTTGGATGTATCCCTTAGGCTCAATGGTGTCTCCCGTGAAACCAATTAATTCTCCTTCAAAAGGAGTGAGATTGCACTCCCTGAGTTTAAGAGCTTTGAATAGAGGGAAAAACATAATGTCCGCCGAGCTCCCTTGATCGATAAAGACTCGTTTTACCTCGTAATTACCAATAAGGGCAGTGATCACCATGGGGTCATTATGACCTGGAAGGATTCCATCCAAATCGCCGTCATCAAAAATAATGGGAACGTTTTTTGTTGATCTCTTGGCTATGGGTTTCTGACTGACTGCTAAAATTTGGTTAATGTACTTCTTTCTGTCGGCCTTCTTCTCTCCACCTCCAGCAAAACCTCCCGCAATAGTGTTAACTAAGAATTCATTTTTAGTAGGGTTTGTATCAGTAGCTGGAGTGGGGTCGGTTCTCTGTCTCCCGGTGTTTCTATCGTCTGGAGACCTACTTCTTTGGCGTTTGGATTTTACTGGCGACTGAGATCTGTTCCTGCCTCTTCGGCCGGCTGCATCCCTGATATATTGTTGTAGTTTACCATCTCTGATCATTTCTTCGATTAGATCCCTCAACCAGATACACTCGTCGGTCGTATGGCCATAACCTTTATGGAAGTCACAGTACTTTGACCTATCACGTTGTGCACCCTTTCTTAAAGACGGAGGTCTTTGGGCAGAGCGTAAGTCGGTCTGCATTGTTTCCCTCAGGATTTGACTCCTTGGAACAGTTAGAGGAGTGTATTCCTGAAATTTATTCCTTGGAGGAATCCTTCGGTCCCGATCATTCCTATCTTGTCTGCCACCAAAACGTTCGTCACGCTTTTGCTTGCTCTGGCCTTGAGGGTTGGCTCGCTGTCTTTCTTCCCTGACTTTCTGTCCTTTATGAAATTCCTCCAAATTGATGAACTTATTTGACCTCTGTCTCAGCTCGGCCATATCTTTTGGAGGTTTCCCAATCAACGACTTTCTGAAATCCCCCGACTGTAAACCTTGCGTGAACAATAGTACTGCCACACCAGGCTCTAACCGAGGAACCGAGCTAGCCTCCGCATGAAAACGCGAAAGGTAATCTTTCAATGATTCATCTTGTTTTTGTGTGACTGCCGCTAAGGTGTGGTCGGATTTAGGCTGGATGCAACTAGCCGTGTATCTGTTTAAAAACACTCTTTTCATCTCCTCCCAAGAATTTATTGAGTTCCGAGGGAGGGATGAATACCAACGTAACACTGACGGTTCTAGGGTCATGGAAAAGGCTCGGCATTTCATCTCTTCCCCTCCTCCGTAATAATTCATCGCTCCCTCATAAGAGACAATATGGTCCATTGGATCGGTTAGTCCGTTATAATGTGGTACATTAGAAGGGCCCAAGTATCCTTGGGGGGTTTGAAACGCCATGATATATGGTGTAAAGGGATGACCAGGGTGGAAATCACCCTGATCCTGATTCATGGTGGGGTTAGTATGGATATTTTGTGGTGGGGGAAGTTGCATTACCGGAAGTGGTTGTGGGTCCATGGTTTGCGTCATTGGGTATTGGGGTGGTATGGCGGTCGGTTGGCTCTGGGCAATCCTTGCCATAGCTTGTTGTTGAAGGTCGGCAATAGCACGTCCTTGTTGTTCAATTAAGACCGTTTGTCTATTGAGAATGTTGATCATCTCTTGCTCCCGAGCTCGAGCCGATGCAGATGTTGTATAAGACCTGCTGATGGAATGGCTATGGCGAGAGTTTCCAGGTGCAGTTCTTCCTGGATTCAATCTGGTTCTAGGTGTTGTACTTATGTGGTCTGGATTGGGTGGGATAGGAGGGGTGCGTTGGGTGTTTCGCCCATGGTGTGCTCGGGTTCCCGTGGTCCTAGATGTGTTTCGGGTAGTTGGGGCTGTGCTACTTGAATCACCATGGGTGGAGGGAGGTGGTGTAGGAGTGGGTGGTGGTGGTGGTGGAGGCAGTATGGTTCGTAAAACTTGGAGTGGTTGGGGATTGCTCCCAGTCCTAGGATGGGAAGATTGTGGCGTTTGGGAGTGAGTAGCGTGATTACTACTACGATTATGGCTACGATGAGGGGGTGGATGACTTTGTGAATGGTTTGGTGGCTGGGGATTATTCCCTGCCCCAGAATGGGATGTTCGTGGCGGTTGCCCATTATTTCCACGATTATGGTTGAGAACGTCGCGCAGATCGCCCGCAGACTGAGGCTGCGGGTCGTTGTTATCAGCGTTTCTGGGCCTGCCACGGGTGCGGGTGATGCGGTCACGAAGGTCGCCAACTTGACTTCTGGTGGTGACCATGATGGTGGTGGTGGGAATGATGTGTTACTCAGTTCCCACAGACGGCGCCAATGTCGTGTCCTTGATCAAGATCAGCCTTGAAGCTATGGAAAAGCCTCAAAGAATGACCTCAATAAAGAGATTAATGTAGGACTTGTAGGATTTCTGTGTATCCAGTTGGGATAAACATGTTCTCCCTAGTCAACAATGTGTGTGCGAGTGTCAACTTAGGGATGAGAAGACGTACCTTAGCCCCTATAGCATGGTGGTTCTTATAGGGGATTACTTGTGTGTCATGGGCCGTTCTGATAAGGCTTCTGAAGAGGAAGAATTTGAGTAGGATTCGTTGAGGCCATGATAAGATCATATCCATAAATCCTGTATGCGATAAGTCTTTATCCATTACCGTTTTATCTAACCCAGTATCCTGGGAATCTAGGAGAAGTGGTTAAGCTTGATGAGACTGTAAGTGATAGAGATAAGGATGAAAATCCTGTGTTCAGGGTTAATCTCATAAGCGTATTACACCTCTGTAAAAACCCAGTTTGCTCGGTGTTTCATTCCGACCGTAGGCCTTGTCCCAGTGTCTTGGCGGTCGGACTAAGGTAGATTAAGTCGGGCAGCGCTCGGTTTACTATAGGTCCACTACAATTATATTAAGTTATTAACAGATGAAGCACAAAAATATTTACAGACACAAAGATAAACATATGGTAGAATTCATTATAACAATAAAACATTATCAAACTATTGCCTGGCACCCATCAATAATAATTAATGTAGAACTTTGATTTCCATTACCTAAATATTGGCATTGTCCTATGTACATTTTTCTCAATACATAAATGTGATTCTCTAAACCATTCATTATTAGAGAAATAAAAGAAAATAATAGGAGAATGAATTAACTCACAAGAACAATAGCTTCATAAAACAAATCAAACAGTATAAAAAAACCCAGTAATCAGGAAAAAAAAACAATGATTGAAGTAGTAAGAGGCTTTTTAATGTGCCTTGGAACAATAGGCAACATCAATGATATATCCATTTATGGAAAAGCCTGCAACTACATATTGAGAGAAATTCTTGAAACCAACATCAATATAAAAGAAATTCTTGATAACAATATACAAATTAGGAATTTAGGTCAAACCAGCAATGCACCAAAAATGCAGGTTGAAGAGAAGAATACTTTACAATCAATATGGCCTTTCTGGTGTTGTCAAGCTTCAGTCCTTTAACGACAGCTTCAAGCAAAAAGAATTTGCAATCTCTAACAACATCAAAAACTTAAGTAAACACATTGCTGGAACGGGAGAAACTTAAGTAACAACATCACATGCAAAAATTTTCCAATAATACAATAAAATGGCACATAGCATAAGGACAAAGAGAAAATCACAAATGCCTACAATACATCACATGCTCATGGAATTCATTAAAAGTAAAAATATTTATAAGTAGCTACCATCTTCTGGAACATTTGATATGCATAGAGAGCTAAGGACAAAATAAAATCAAAGTAAATTGAGATAAGATAAAAACATATCAACAGTGCACTCCTTGATAAGAGTTTACCTCATAACTTATCATGACAATCAAATTCCTTGATGTTTTATATCTTCCTCGCTGCAAGAAGACAAAGCAACAACAATCATTGAGGGTTTTAAATCACTGAGGATTTTTATCAAACATGTGGTCTGCAATAGTTTTAGTGTCTCAAAAGTTATGCACTCCAAATCACATATTTCTCTTAGACATTTGCTCAAACAGAACATATGATATCTAAATCAATAAAACTTTCAACACATACAATAGAATTTGAGTTAATGAAAGACAATTATTCAACATAATAAATTATTCAGTCACTAACCTCAAGGTTTTCGCTCTTCTCGAAATAACATGGGTATTCTAATAACAGAGGAATCCTATGGTTCCTTGTTGACGAAAAATAACCTCAACAGATCGTAGTAACATTTAATTAAACACGTTGCCTACATACTAATAACTGAGGAAGCAATAGATGACAGGTGGCAAAAAAAGTGAAGGGATGAATGACTACTAACAGAGATTATATACTACTAACATTACCTCTAAAATCATAGTATTCGGATATGCAAAAACGAAGAACCTATAAGCGCGATCACAGCCTCTCCATTCAATCGCCATCGTTGGGTCACAATCACCGTCTCTTATTAGCGCCAACGTCGGGGTATCGCAGTCACCAAACTATGATTCTCCCAATAGTGATGATATGTACCAAAGTATCTATGCAGCAACAACAAAAAAAAAACTAAAAAAATTTCACTTTGGTCATTTATCAAACAACTTGTGTGTATAACCAAAAAAAAGCAAGAACGATGGATGTTAAAATCCCTATATTTTCGTTGTGCATTTTTCATAATCTACTCAAATTATTAGAATCAGAATTATCAAACAACTTGTGTGTATAACCAAAAAAAAGCAAGAACGATGGATGTTAAAATCCCTATATTTCCGTTGTGCATTTTTCATAATCGACTCAAATTATTAGAATCAGAATAAAATTACTATTTCTAAGAGGAATCACATACTTATAAAAGTCTCTAAATGGATGTTAAATAATAAAGTGATGAATCTGAACAAATTTGAGTGGCTAGCGAGAGTCCGAGACGTACAAGAACGGAGATCTCCATCGTCAGTGGCTAGCGGTGATGATCGCGATAGTGGCAGTCGCAATTCGCGACGGTGTGGCTTCTTTGGGACAAAGATAATGGTGGCAAGAAGGATCGCACATTGAATGGTCAAGGTTGGAGTTTTCAGCAACATCTTCGATTACTACTTCATCATCTGCATCCTCAAATCTAACACGGTTGTTGTTGTTGCTCATTTTGTCGTTGTTGTTTTGGCGACCCATAATGAGAAGAATTGAGAAAATAAGAAACGGGTTGGGTGGCGAAGAAACGGGAAGAGAAAGAAATGAGAAGAGCGAGAGAAATTGAAAGAAAGAAGATGAAGAGACTTTTATGAGTCAATTTCTGCCCATCAACTCGAATGATTGAGATTCAACATAACTAATCACTATGGACGGCTCAGATTAATGATTTACTTAGGAAGGAAATGCATGTTTAGGAGGGAAAATGAATGAAGATTAAGGAGGGAAAAAAAATTTTACCCTCAACTTCTCCTATTTTATATTATGTTGACAAGATCGCTTTTTTTTAAAATGAAAAGTACTAGTAATAGAATTTAAAAATCATACAAAAGAATAGAAATTAATTAGAAATTAGGAAGGAACATAAATTTAAGAAAAGGGAAACAAAAGGGAATAATAGGGTTTTTGTTTGAGAAGGATTATTTAAGAAACAAAATTATAACTTATGGGTTGTTTATCTAACCCATCTTAAATGATTTAACAAAAAAAAATCTTAAAACTTTTAAAATGGGTTGCTTATATAATAACTCATCTTAAAAGCCAACCATAAAAGCCAACCATGCGTGAACTCCTATGAAGCATGGGTACACCGTTTTAGGAGCCATACACGTACCGGGTACTTTTTGGGTACGGGTACAGCTTGGGTATGCGTAGGTACGTAGCGGGTACGTACCCAAACAAAAAAAAACTTGGGTACATATTTGGGTACGCCGGGGTGCGCGGTGGGTACGGTACCCACCAATTGGGTACGGCACAACACCACTAAAATTGAAAAATTTTATTTTAGTTTTTCTTTTTTTTTATTCCCAGCCTTAGACATCTTAATCTTATCCTAGGGTTGATTTTTGAAGCAAACCCTCTCTGCCTCCTCTCTATCTCTCGAAGCACCCTCTCTGCCTCCTCTCTCTCTATCTCTATTATCAGCTGTCGTTCGCTCGCCGTGCTGCTCGCTGCTCACTCGCTGTCGTTGACGTGCTGCTCGAACCTGTCGCCGTGCTGCTCGCTGTTGTTGCCACCGTGCTGCTCGTCGTGCTGCTCGAACCCATCATACTCATGGTACAGAGATAAAATACTTCTACTCTGTTACTTATTTTTCTAATGAGATTTGTTGCATCTTGGAAAGTTAGGATTTCAGTTGTTGCATCTAATGAGATTTGTTGCATCTTGTAATTTTTCAGTTTTTTTTCATAGTATCATATTGATTTCGTAAGCTTGTTCTTTTTTTCATAGTATCATACAATTATTTTTTCAGTTTATTTTTCATATTACAATACTGATTTGCTGCATCTTTAACTCACACTACTAAAAAAAAGTTTTTTAGTGACCGCAAATTTCGGTCACTAAATAGCATTTTTCGGTCACTAAACATGTTAGTGACCGAATTAGTGACTGAATAGGTGCGGTCACTAAAAGTGGCGACACAAAAATTAGTGACGGAAAAAAATTTCGTCGCTAATTTGTGATCGAATTTCGCAGTCACGAAAAATTACATTCCGTTGCTAAAATAATTACCAAATAAAAGGGAGACCAATTTAGTGATGGAAAATATGACGTTAGTGACCAAATTAATTCGGTCACTAATTATTAACCGTCGCTATGACGGTGGAAAAATTAAAAAGGGACCAATTTAGTGACGGAAATTTTCAGTTTAGTGACGGAACTTTCATTAGTGACGGAAACATCCGTCACGAATTACAAACAGTCACTAATTCTGACGGAATTGTAAGTTTTGTGACTGCGATTTGCAGTCACTAATAGTGACGGATTTCTACATTTTGCGGTTACGTTTTTCCAGTCACTATTTGTGACGCATTTGTCATGATTGTGACGGAATATTTCCGTCACTATTTAAGAAATTTGTGACCATAATTTTTTAATTACTAATCACTGTTTTTACCTGTTTTTATCGAAAAATATATATTAGCTACACTTATTTCACAAAATTTAGAAAAATAAACACTATTGACAAATAAAAATTTAAAATAAGATTTAATATTGTTGTATAGCTCTAGCATTGATTTATCAACAAATAACATAAACCATGTCCTAGTAATAATCCAGAAATTCTAAACTAAACACAAATTGTAGTAAACATAAACACAAACACCAACACGTTATCAAAAATACCAAAAAAACGGTTCAATATTCTAAACCAAACACCCTTAATTATTTCTTATTCCCCTCAAGATTTGGGTTCTCCATATCAGGCAGTAAAACATTGTCTTACAATCACTAGACATACAGCGTGCTCATTTGAATATGGTAATGTTGTTAGTAACTAGTAAGCTAATTCTATTTGAAAAATCTTTAATTTTTAAGTGATTATTATTAATTTGAACTTAATGTTTTCTTTTTTACATCAAAATAATTTTTAAGTGTTTATTATTAATTTTAACTTAATTTTTACCTTACTGATTTTATTTTTTTCCATTTTTTAAATTTAAATATAATTATATTAATAAATTGAATTATTATATATATATATATATATATATATATATATATATATATAAATGTACCCGTACCCTAGTTTTTTAGAAATTGTCGTACTCGTACCCGTACCGGATACCGGTATCGTACCCGTACTCATGCAACCCAGGTGAATTCTCTAGGAGGTTTTATTTCACTTATGACTAAAATGGTGGCTACGATTGTTTGATGGCCTTCATATAGTACCTTCAGATTTCACTTATGACTAAAATGCTGGCTACGATTGTTTGATGGCCTTCATATAGTACCTTCAGACTACAAGACTTGGTTCACCCATCTTGAAGAGTTAATTAGCGGTTACAAAATGGCAATACTTCTAATCAATGCATTCACTCTCATAAATGCTAATTGAAGTCTATCTTGAAGACTACAAGTGCTAGATGTCAACCCAAATGTACCATGAGCATGATGCTTTTAATAAACATTTAGTGGGTGATTCTTGATTAGTTCTTACGTAGTAGCTAGATAAAAGGGTATTTTCAAGCAAACCGCTTAGAATTTGAAAATTAAAATTAAAAGGAAAAAGCAAAAAAGTAAAACTAATATAAAAAAGAGAGCTATTATGATTTTAAAGTAAAAATGAAAAGGATATCATGATTTAGAAAGAAAAAAAGAACGTGGATCAATGTTAACTTGATTAGACTTTTTTTCTTTTATCCAATACACCTACCTCATGTATAAGATAAAATAACAAATAATGAATTTTTATTGAAAAACTAAATAATTATTTTTTTAATTCATAAAGTATCTCAATTTTCAACAAAACTTTGCTTTTTTAAAATAGGCTTAAATAGGCTTAAATACCAAAATGGTCCACGTAAATGTTGTCTCTTTTGAAATTGATCCCTATAAATTTTTTTTTGTTTTGGTCCCTACATTTACAAAATGTTTTGGTTTTGGTCATTGCTGCTAAATTTTGGTCCCATAATTATGTTTGTAGTTTGTTTTGGTCCCTCTGTTATTAGACTTGATAGGTTTTGGTGCCTTCACTGTCATGATTTTTGAATTGATTCTCTCATATAATGGAAGTTGCCTTTTTACCTTTAAGAATTAATGCAAGAATATCATCCTTAATTGATCATAGAATGTAATACATTACGTTTTTGGCGTTTTCCATCCACATTTAACATGAGGGACCAAAACCAAAACGTTTTCTAAATGCAGGCACCGCAAGAAATGTAGTGTTTTGTGACAAAGTATTTGCGACAGTTCTATGAACCGTCGTCGGTGGGTAATTAAAAACTTAAAAATTGCGGCGGTTTTATAACCCCCGTAACGTACACCTCGCACGTACACTTCTCACTCTCCCTTCTTCCCTTCTAGCACTCTTCCTTCTTCCCTTCGAGCAGCACTCTTCCTTCTGCCCTTCGAGCACTCTTCCTTCTCACTCTCCCTTCTCATCCTTCGAGGAGCACTCTCACTTCTCTGCCTTCGAGTTCAGCTCTCCCTCTTTTCGAGTCTCACAAGGATCGGTGAGTTCCTTTCTCAATCTCTCATTCTCACTCTCACTACATAACGCTACTTTAGATCTTATTTTTAGGGTTTCAAAATTTGATTTCTCCGTTTCCATACCTTTTTTGTTTGCATTTTTGAGTTCTAGGGTTTCAAAATTGATTCAATCGCTAGTTGTAATTGATTATTCAAAAATGGTTTGTGGATTGTTTTATTGCTGTTCTGGCTTTGATTCTCTCTTTTTTCTTTCTTTCTTTTTTTTTGAATAAACTGTATTCATAATTTAACGACGTTTGTAAATTTGATTTTGCAGTTCCTATGGGGGCTCGGGCTTCCGCAGGATGAAGCAGAGTGCTGTGATGTTTATGGTTTAGATGAAGAGCTTCTCGAAATGGTTCCAAAGCCTGTTCTCGCTGTGCTTTTTCTTTATCCATTAACCGCTCAGGTTCCTTTTTCTTTTTTCCCTTTCTGTATCAACTCTTTATTTTCTCTTTTGCTTTTCATTTATTTATTTTCTACTGATTTTGGTGAAACTTTTATTCTTATCAGTCTGAACAAGAGAGGTTGCAACAGAATAATGAAATAAGGGTTAGTGCACATGTCTATTTGTGTAATCTTTTCATTCCAGAAATTTCATTTGAAAATTCATTTTAATTTCAATAATAATAATTTTTTTATGTGTTTCATTATTATTTTAGTAAACAAATTGTTTATTGGGATTTTTTGTGTTTTGATATAATATAATGGTGTAGGAACATAGCAGTAAAGTGTATTTTATGAAGCAAACTGTGGGTATGCTTGTGGTATAGTAGGTCTGCTTCATGCTCTTGGCAACATAACTTCTGAGATTAAGCTTGGTTAGTTCTCCACAATTTATTGCCTTTGTTAAAATTTTTCTAGTGTTTTCTAGTTTCTACTGTTATTGTTAATTCAATTGGTGTTTGTTTTTTCAGTCGAGGGGTCATTCTTAGATAAATTCTTTAAATCTACAGCAAGCTTGGATCCATCGCAGGTTATTCTTCCCTGCCACCCTACCTTCTCTTTCCTTTTCATATTTCAGCACATGTTATTATTGACACTATTGATAAGCTAAAAGTAATGCCCATTTTGCTTTCTTTTTTAATTTTTTTTTTAATTTCATACAGAGGGCTGCATTTCTTGAGAATGACATTGAAATGGAAGTTGCTCATTCAGTGGCAGCAACTGCTGGTGATACAGAGGTAATTTATTGATTAAAGCACCATTATGTGAGGAATGATGTGAATTATTAGTGGTTCAAATTTTTAGTTTCAAGGTTCGGTCTTGATAACTTGAAAATATAACTACATGCATTTGGAATAAGCTGGCTCTTGCTGTCACTTGTTATCTTTAGCCTTTGGATATGATAAAGTGATAACTAATTGGGCTTTATATAATGAAATTTTGACATATAGGAACATATATGATGAGCAATAGTGGAAATTTTAGATTTTGCTTTTAGATTAGTGACTTGAGTAAAGAGAAGGAGTGTGTTGCAAAATTGCAATTCCTCTGTTAAAATTTATGCTATCATGTAACCAGGTCCTTTGTTTGTACAAATATTTGTAATGCAGGCGGTAGATAATGCAATCACTCATTTCATCTGCTTTGCTTGTGTGGACGGTAATTTCTTTATGTAATTAATAATTGATTCTGCATATATCAGAATTATTTTGATTCTTTTCCTACTTCCTTTTGCATTTAGCTTTCATTTTATCTGATTGATCTATGTGCATTTGTGTCATATGCAGGAGAACTTTATGAGCTTGATGGAAGAAAGTCAGGGCCAATATCTCATGGTCCATCCTCACCAAGTACTTTGTTAAGGGTAAACATCTTTGCATGTCGAGGCTGTAATTGTTTTGTGGTTCCTTAAAGACTTGTTTGTATTCAGGAAAGGATCTATTTGTTTTGCAAATGCATATAGAGAAAAGATTCCACAGTATTGGTATCAAATGGTCTTTTGTCCAAGCAGATTGGTTTTGAATTTAAATGATCCATGAAAAAACAAAGTCCAGGTTTCTGTAGTACTACTTCATTATTTTATTTTAACATTAACAATCAATGTTTTGAATATGTATGGCTGTGTTAGTAGTGTTTCCATCAATAAGTAGTGCCTCTGATTATTTATTGAGTAGAATAAGTAAATTTTTATTCAATCATTACAGCATCTGATGGGGTGCTAACCTAATCCTTGCATTATTTCTTTATGGTTACTACCTAGTTTTGTGGAATATGTATGATTTATCACATACCTAGCTTTTATCTTTTGATCCTAAAATTGTTGAATCATTATTGAGTATTTCAATTTGTTTTATTCCATTATGATGGAGATGTGAATGAATGGGAGAATCTTGCCTGGAGTAGTTAATACTGCTATAGAAGTGATAATACTGCTAAGATATGCTTAATTTTGTCAATTCAACTATAAAATTAAGTAGTTGGCAAGAAAATAAACTAGAATAATTTTTTATATGCATGTCAGGTTATGACACAGGCTGATATAGGCCTTGCAGATGCATATATTTAGGCTGATTTATGCACTCCCTTAATTGTTTTATTTGACTTGGCTTGTGGTATCTATTTTAATTAACTTGGATAACTATTTTGGAGTTAATTGATGTAGTTCTGAATCTGATACTAGCGATTGTTTGATATCTTTGGCAGACTAGAGTGACGGGTGTCATATGTGTTCTCGATGATGAACCAACAGCTAGTGGCAGGCATTATGGTCCAATTGATTCCACTCTTTGTCAAAGTCAAAAGGTTAGCTTCTCCATTGCATTGATGATTCAACCCGAGTCTGGTCCTGTTTGCCTTTTGGGCACTGAGTTTCAGAAAAAGGTTTGCTGGGAAATTCTCGTGGCTGGTTCTGAACAAGGTATTGAGGCCGGATAAGTTGGGCTTAGATTGATTACTAAAGTTGATAGGCAAACAGCAGTTGCAAGGGAATGGAGTATTAGTGCAACAAGTATTGCACATGGAAGGTTTGGCCTTCCTCTTTATATTTAGTTTTGTTTAGTTTTTTAACATTCACGTTTACATATATCTGAGTTCTCTTGTTAGTTTATTGTTGTTTTACCTGTTGTTGCAGGTTGTTTTCAAATGTGTATTAGAAATTTTCCTAGTTTAGCATCTTGTCATTGTAATATCGTTCAGAAACATTTTGTCAACGTATATTCTTTAATTTATGGTTTTACTGTCGCAAATGTATATTTACTTGTGGCGGTTAAGAACAGTCGCAATTACTTTTATAAAATAGAAATAGGCATTTTGCGGCGGTTAAAACTGTCGCAATTGTTTTCACAATATAAAGAGGCATCTTGCGGCGGTTTTAAACTGTCGCAATTGTTTTCATAATATAAAGAGGCATCTTGCGGCGGTTATAAACTGTCGCAATTATTTTATAAAATATATATGCATCTTGCGACGGTTATAACTGTCGTAAATGTTTTTAATGGAATTTCATATTTGCAATTTGCGGGGGTTTTGAACCGCCGCAAATTTTGCGTCAAAATTCTACAGCCGTTGTCATAACCGTTGCAAAATATGATTCCCGACAGTCAGTTCTGCGTGAGTTAGAGAACCGCCGCAAATATATTTTGCGACGGTTAAAACCGCCGCAAAAGACCTCCATAAACCGTCGCAATTTGCCCCTTTTTTTGTGGTGAGGGACCAAAACCAATTTTTTTTTTTTGCAGGGACCAATTTCAAAAGTGTCAATATTTACGAGGATCATTTTAGTATTTAAGCCTTTAAAATATGATTAACCTACGCATATAGGTTAAAAAGACCCTTAAAAAATAAAAATTTCTAGAAAAGAAGAGAAAGAAAAATTTTTCAACACCTACCATTTAAAGTAAAGTTATGAAAAATAATAAGAAAAATAAATTGAAGGATCCATCATATTTCATCGAAAATGGTAGGTATTGGACTGAGATATTAGATGTGGATGTACAAATAATATTATTTTGTACTACCTCCAATTCTTATTATAAGCTCCCTTAACTAATTTTCACACCCTTTAAGAAAGTTAGTTAATATTGTTAGTGGTATTGAAAATGTAAATATTTGATATACTTTTTGAAAAGTACCCCTATAATTATTATTGGAAATCTAAAAAGTGTTGAGTAAATAGAGGTGTTTGTGGAAAAGAAGTAATTACCGCTATTTAAAATTGGAAATGAGACTTATATTAAAGACAAAAAAAATCTTCAAAAAGAGGTTTATATATAGGATAGAAGGGAGTATTATTAATGTAAAGTTGTGTTTTCCATAAGTTGACATGTATTATGTGTTTATTTCCCATAAAAATTACTTTTAATTAAAAGACTTTAAGAGCACTCACGGACAAAACACTTGTAATTAAAAGAGAGTATGTATATATGTCCTTATCATTTCTGGTAAAATAAAGAAAAAAGCAAATACTAATTCAAACTGTTTTGTTTGTGGAAACATTGACAGAATAAAAAAAAAAGAAAATAATTGTCCTTCTTTATTTGATTGACCATTAATATTTATCAAGAATACCGAGGCAGATGTTGTTGAACAAACTTACTTATGTACATCTTTATTGGATTACTTTGCTTAACCTGGCTAAACCATTCTATCTCTTGTGATAATTACATCTTTTTTTGGGGTTTAAGAGAAAAACTAACCATCAAGAGGACATAGAGAGGAAAAAAAATAAATGAGAATGGAACTCACAAGTTTGAACCTACACATAACAATTTATGGATTTGGATTGTCTTAACATAAACAATTTCAGCCATGTCCCTCTAACATAATCCATACAGTCTTATTTTTAAGCAAAAATAACTAATTTACACTTATTAAGGAAGTTAGTTGAGTTTATTTAATTTACTCAAATTCATAAAAAAAAGAGACTACTTTAGTAAATTTACATTGAGAATGAAACAAAAATTAAATGACTCAACCACGTTATGAGGATATTTTAAGAATGATTTTATTGGGAATAGAAAGTTAGTTGATTTTTGCTTATATTAGTGTAGTGTCTTTTTTTACTTAAAAATGAGATGGGAGGAGTAATTGCATTAGAAATCATAAGATGAATCCAATGACTCAGAATGTGCCACATGTTTGTATTTATTTTATAACATTTTTTTTAATACACCAACAAAATGCAAAGAAGACTACATGCTTCATATGCTATTTCTGTTCACCTTTTTGAGCAAACTTCGACCCACCGCCCAACATGTCTTCCAACTTCATTCTGTTTTCAGCCACTGTGACCACCGCCATCCACTGCGTCACTGCCGCCATCCACTACCTTGACTCAGTTGTGACAAAATGTTGACCACGTGCCTTAAATTCCCCCAATGTTTGTTGAAATATCCTTAAAATCACGCGAATGATTAACATCTATTATCTATATGCAATGAAGTACCTAAGATTTGGGTTCAATATATATAGATTTGAGCATTGATTTGACTCTCTTTTACTATGTATTTGGCTTGTTTCTCTAGCAAATTTAGGACTTTTCAGTAGATTTTAATTATTTTTAGTAGTTTAGGGTCCTTTGAACGTTTTGATCCGTTTGTTAGTGTTTTAGGTACCTTTTGGAGTTCAAATGGATAAAATATTTATGGACCTGAAAAGAGGACGAAAAGATCTTGCAAATGGAAAAAGAACGGAGCAAAACGGAGCCGGAGTAGGTCCCGCGCGCCTGGGACGCGAGACCGGATGCGCCTGAGGCGCGCCTGCGTGGAAAAGAACAATCATCAGACCTGCGCGCCTGGGGCGCGAGGTCGCGTGCGCCTGGGGCGCGCGTGCATGTTGGAGGCCCAATTTGACCAGATTCTGAACAAAATAGAAGAAGAGAAGTCTAATTTGGCTTCATATCTTAGATTTGATCAGAAATTAGAAGATAAACATGGACCTTATCTATTAGATTTAATTAAGATTTATTTTAGGATTTGTTTTACTCTTTAAATAGAGGATTTGTAAATAGTTTTCAGTAGTTTTTGAGATCATAGAATTCAATTAGGATTAGAGAGAGAGGTTATTAACATCTATTGAGAGCAAGGAGGCAAGGCACAAGGATTGAAGGTCTCCTGGAGAGTTAACCTGTATTGTCTATGATATGAGGTTTTCTCTTTGCTTCTGTTTTCTTTATTTCTATATGTGTAACTAAAACCTCTTGTTAGGAACATGGTGTAAATTGTATGATGTAATTTATTTTAATTTATGATTTAGTATTTTGCTGTTTTTAATTCATGCATTAATTGAGTTTTTATTACATAAACCCGCGCAATTTATGTTTTGGATTTATTAATTCGCAACGGGAGTTGGGATTTTGAATAGGTCATGCAATTAATGGTATAACCATTCCAAAATATAGGGATATAATTGGATGATTATATGGCTTTTTAATTCCCTTGTGCTGAATAGATATTTTCTTATATTGTAATTTGTTGAGGGATCAAGGATTAAATATATAGAAAATAAGGGTAATGTTAGAGACGTCTAACTATTGCTATTTGAGAGGAATAGTCCATGAATTGAAGGATAATTAAAGGAAAATATAAATCATAATTAAAATAAGTGAATCATACAATGAAACCAAGTTCCTAACCTTTTTCTATTGCTTTCTATACATCTTATCTCCTCAATCTTCTTATTTTATTTTATTATTATTCTTCTTCTCCTTCTAAATTTCAATAACAAGTTGCACTAATAATTACGAGTTGGTGAAAAGTTATTAGAAACAATTTGCAATCCCTGTGGGACGATATTCGGTCTTCCAGACTATATTACTCGTTGACCCAGTCCACTTGCTGGCACATCAACAAGTTTTTTGCACCGTTGCCGGGGATTGAAATTCGATTCTAATTTCTTTTCGGTACTTTTTGTAATTATTTGTGTAATTTGTACTTTATCATGTATAATTATAGTTGTAATAGTGATTCAGATTGTGATAGATTTATTCCTTATCCTTATCCTCCATACTATGTTGCACAAAATATAACTCCTAGGAAGGCCCAATGAAAAATAGCTCTAGAGAAATTTGCTCAAGCCACTGAGGATTTTGTTAAAGATTGCAAAAATAATTTTAGATTACCTCGTGTTGAGCCAATTCCTCCCCCTGTGGAGAAAGAGTCATGGGAAATTAACCAAGATAAATTAGCTCAAACAATTAGTAGTAATGTTCAAGAAATTAATTTTATAGAAAAAGAAAACAGAAAAAGTTTTGAGAACATAGAAATAGCACTTGAGCAAATTCCAAAACATTTATCTGAGGAGTTACAAGCATTATCAACAATTTTTGACTCTCCTAAAAAAGAGGAGGAAGTTGTGGTGATGGATGTGACCAATGATCAAATCCTTTTGGAGGAGCAAAAATCTGAAAAAGAAATTGTGCATGATAGGTTTGAGGAAGAGGATCGAAAAATAAAAATCGAAGGTTTAAAAATTGTAGAAAAATTGAACCACCCTTGCATGAGGAATTTGTTGCTATAAAGAATTTTATTAAATCTAGTTCATGCTTGGGTGATTCAAAAATTTTCTATTATATTCAGCCTAAGTACTTTTATGAAAAATATCTAGGCAATAGGAAGCTTGACTAATGGAGTTAACAACTTCATGATGGATGATGGAAGAAAAGAAAATTTTGCTGAATCCCCATGGGATGTGGGCATAACTCACTATTGTTGCATCACATGGGATTTGACCCATAGAATTTGGGATCCTGGTGGATTTGTTTTGTACATAAGCAGTAGTGTAGTTTTCAATTCTTAGGTAGTTTTTGTGAAGAAAAAAATGAGGAACAGACCTCGTGCGCCCCAGGCGCACGCGGTCGCGCGCTTCAGGCGCGCCGGGCTGTGAAAGCCTTGTTTGGGAAATTTCACTCCTACTTGGGGTGCAAAAGTTCAGTTTTAGGGTCAAATTCTGATTCTACCATCTTATCTCTTAGGATTAGTTTTATCTTATCTCTTAGGATTAGATTTATTTTTTTTTTCTTATTTTTTTAGTAACAAATATTTTTTTATCTTATCTTTTAGGATTAGATTAGTTTTATATCTTTTAAGAATTTGTTATATCTTTTTAGGAATTTTTTTTATCTTTTTAGGATTACTTTTTAGGATTTTTTTTTTAGAATAGATTTTTTTTATTTTTTTTATTTATTTTCGTTTTTTTTTATTTTTCTATTTTTCAGGGATAGATTTTTTTAGGATTAGATTTGTATTTTTAGGATTTGGACCCCATTAGCCCCAATTTTTTCAATATTGCACCCCATGACCTGTACCTCCCCAAAAATATTGTCCAGCTTTTTAGGTAGTTTTTAATTTTTATTTTGTAGTTTTAGGGTAGATTAGTTTGCTTGAGGACAAGCCAACATCTAAGTTTGGGGGAGCATATACAAAATAAAAATTAAAATTTTTCAGATCTGAATTTTTCTCCCATATTGGTATTCGTTTGTGTCCTTAGCAAGAGTAATTAATTTTTCTAACCTTAGGACTTTTTCTCTTTTGATGCATGTATATATTTAGTTTAGGACTTAGACTCATTGGTATTCGACTTTGTTTGATTGAACTGTTTATATGATTGCGGTGACTGGGTTATTTCGACAAAGGCTTTCAGAACTTATGATTAGTGAACTGACTTTAGCCATATGTGAGTATTTGAGCCTATTGAGGGGTATGAATTTTATTGAAATATTCTGATATTGAGACCCCTATTTTTTCATGAGTGTGTTCACTTTGATATTGTCTTCTAGAACTTGACCTGTGACCATTTCAAAATTGATAATTGATTGCATGCATTAAGATGATTAAGGCACCTAGGATGTGTTTTTGTGGCCTTCAGATGATTTGAATTGATAAATATTCCATTAGTCGCCCACTTTGAGCCTTATAATGATATATGATTTTTCTTTGGTACCCTGTAATTATTGCATAATTCTTTGAGAGTACCTTAGGAATTTTGGATGAGCAATTAAGTGGAATGTGATGCAAAAGAAAAAAAAAGAAAAAAAAATTGAAAAGTGTTTTGTGCCTACTTCTCTTCCAATAAAAAAAATAATAAAAATAAATAAATTAAATAAAAGTGAAAAGGAAGAGAGTAGAGGAATTGAAAAGTGAAAAGTAAAGAAGAATAAAAGTTATGATTGAGTTGAGTTTCATTGTAATATACTTAGTGCCCATTCATAATTCTAGGGGAATTTTGCTTTGCATTTAGCCCTTAGTTTTATCCCTTCTTTCTTTTATCCCACTTAACACTTTTAGCCATGGCCCCATTACAACCAAAAATAAGACCTTTTGATTTTTGCATACTTTCAATAATTTCAGTGGAGATGTTGGTCTATGGTCAAGCCTATGGTAACACATTATCATTGTTGAACTTGAGTGAATTGAAAATATGACACTTATACACTTTTGAGAGAAACAATTGGGAGGTTGAGAGTGTTCATTAGTTCTAAGTTCTGAATGGGATTGTTATGTTAACTAGTATGTAATTGTGTAAATAGTTTATGATAATATGTGTCGAAGTGATGAGTCGTAGTCTTAGATTAGGTGTATTCATGTTGATTTAGAGAGTTTGTCTTTCGTTTAGAATTTTTATTTTACTTTTGCCTGGGACATGCAAAATGCTAAGTTTGAGGGAGTGATTTGGGTCCAATATATATAGATTTGAGCATTGATTTGACTCCCTTTTACTATGTATTTGGCTTGTTTCTCTAGCAAATTTAGGACTTTTTAGTAGATTTTAATTATTTTTAGTAGTTTAGGGTCCTTTGAACGTTTTGATCCGTTTATTAGTGTTTCAGGTACCTTTTGGAGCTCAAATGGATAAAATATTTATGGACCTGAAAAGAGGACGAAAAGATCTTGCAAATGGAAAAAGAACAGAGCAAACGGAGCCGGAGTAGGTCCCGCGCGCTTGGGGCGCGAGACCGGGTGCGCCTGAGGCGCGCCTGCGTGGAAAAGAACAATCATCAGACCTGCGCGCCTGGGGCGCGAGGTCGCGTGCGCCTGGGGCGCGCGTGCATGTTGGAGGCCCAATTTGACCAGATTCTGAACAAAATAGAAGAAGAGAAATCTAATTTGGCTTCATATCTTAGATTTGATCAGAAATTAGAAGATAAACATTGACCTTATCTATTAGACTTAATTAAGATTTATTTTAGGATTTGTTTTAATCTTTAAATAGAGGATTTGTAAATAGTTTTCAGTAGTTTTTGAGATCATAGAATTCAATTAGGATTAGAGAGAGAGGTTAGTAACATCTATTGAGAGCAAGGAGGCAAGACACAAGGATTGAAGGTCTCTTGGAGAGTTAACCTGTATTGTCTATGATATGAGGTTTTCTCTTTGCTTCTGTTTTCTTTATTTCTATATGTGTAACTAAAACCTCTGGTTAGGAACATGGTGTAAATTGTATGATGTAATTTATTTTAATTTATGATTTAGTATTTTGCTGTTTTTAATTCATGCATTAATTGAGTTTTTATTACATAAACCCGCGCAATTTATGTTTTGGATTTCTTAATTCGCAACGGGAGTTGGGATTTTGAATAGGCCATGCAATTAATGGTATAATCATTCCAAAATATAGGGATATAATTGGATGATTATATGGCTTTTTAATTCTCTTGTGTTGAATAGATATTTTCTTATATTGTAATTTGTTGAGGGATCAAGGATTAAATATATAGAAAATAAGGGTAATGTTAGAGACGTCTAACTATTGCTATTTGAGAGGAATAGTCCATGAATTGAAGAATAATTAAAGGAAAATATAAATCATAGTTAAAATAAGTGAATCATACAATGAAACCAAGTTCCTAACCTTTTTCTATTGCTTTCTATACATCTTATCTCCTCAATCTTCTTATTTTATTTTATTATTATTCTTCTTCTCCTTCTAAATTTCAATAACAAGTTGCACTAATAATTACGAGTTGGTGAAAAGTTATTAGAAACAATTTGCAATCCCTGTGGGACGATATTCGGTCTTCCAGACTATATTACTCGTTGACCCAGTCCACTTGCTGGCACATCAACAACCTACATAATAGAGGGTACATAGTGCTTGAGTACAACTAAACGTAGAAATCAATGACAGTAATTAGGGGTGTAACGGTCCGATCCGGTCTTTGACGGACATTGGAGACCGGACCAATCAAATTAACATGGTCCGGTCCGGTCTTGATCTGTTTTATGTACCGGTCCGGTCTATTTAGACCATTAAATTAAAACTTAAAATACTGGAACTAAACCAAGGCAGTAAAACCAAATTGAACCCAGAAAAAACCTAATTGAACACACAACACAGGGCAGCACAGAGAAAAAACCTAATTGAACACAGGGCGAAATCAAGCGGCGACGATGAGGAACCCGTGGCGGCGGCGAGCATGACGAGATAGAGAGAACGAAGCGACAACGAGCATGACTAGAGAGAGAGAACGAAGCGGCGGGGCATGGAGAGAGAGAGAGAACCAAGGGAGAACGGAGAATGGATCGGAGGAGGGAGAGAGAACGAATCGAATCGCAGGAGGAGGGAGCGAACCGAAGGGAGAACGGAGGAGGGAGCGAACCGAAGGGAGAATGGAGGAGGCAGAACCGGAGGTCGCGGTGGCCAGTGAATCGAGGGAGACAGGTCGCGGCGAGTGGCGGAGGGAGAGAGAGGTCGAGAACGGAGGGAAGAGGGAGGGCGGCGAGTGACGGAGGGAAGAGGAAGGGAGGCGGCGGCTTGGGGTTGCATGAGGGAGAGAGGGTTTGAACTGGCTGTGTGTAAGAGAGAGAGAGAGAGAGAAGTCAAAGCAAGTGAGAGGCTATTGGAGGTGCTGAACTTAGAGGGCTGCCGGGCTGCTGGAGGTGTTGAACTTAGATTAGGGTTAGTGAGTAGTGACTAGTGAGTATATGTAGGTTTTTTTTTTTTAATTATTAACCCTATCGGTCCGGTCCGGTCCCAACGGTATAAGAATATCAAAGACCGTGGATCGGACCGTTCATGTATGGTCTGAGCTTTCTGGGATCGGACCGGACCTTGAGACCAGACCAGACTACATTTTTTGGTCCGGTTCGGTCCGGTCTTAGCGGTCTCGCGGTCTCGGATCGGATCACTTACACCCCTAATAGAAATAGTGTTCTAAACAACATTTAGTCAAACAAATAGAAAACTTGTACATAAATTCGTGTAAAGAATTTAATTTGATACTTTATAGAAATTGCTACCAAGTTGTTTTCAGTTCCAGAATTTGGAATACATTGTTGGAAGTCCCACATCGCCTACCTTATAATATATGACATGGTTTAAATACCTGTTGGACTACTCCACTCACCGCCAATTGGTTTTGAGATGGAACCTTAACATGGCAGAGCCAGAGTCCATTTCTTTTCCGGTTGTTATGGGCCAAAAGTTGTCACTTGTTATGGGTCAATAGTTATCCTTTGCCTGGTCCGGTAGGCTTCGTTGGAGGAGGCACAGGTCCGGCCCAGAGGCAGGGCAATAGGGTCGACCGCCCTGGGCCCCTGAATTTTAGGGGGCCATAATAAAAATTAATTCCCTTTTATTATATATATTAGATATTTGTACCAATTACTTTGACAAAGTATGCCTCTGGCTAGAAAAGCTGTTGGTGTATATGACTTTTTCCCGGCCCTAAGGTCAGTTCCATACACTGCAATCACTTTTTATGTTATTTGATTTTTTAACTGTTGTTTTGTCCATCTCTTTTTTAATGTTGAGGTGGGTTTGATACTTCTAATATTCTTCTTAATTTTTAATTTTTTTTTAAAATCAACTAATGCTACTGTAATCCATTGCTTTAACATAATAAGTAATTAATAATACATCTAAAATATATAATTAGGATTTTATTATACATTATTTTTAGGATATTGTTTAAATAAATAAAAAGTTGTAAAATTTATCTAGGAAATAATGTATTTAAAATATTAATATTCAATTTTTTATATCTTCAATGTTAATTTAACATTTTAATGTTGCTTATAAATTGTTCTTAGGACAATGAACAACAAACCTCATATAATTATACTATAGAATAATATTTTTATTTAACCTTTCCTCGAGCTTTGTGTTCAAACTCTGTCTCAAAGCTCTCTTTATCCTCAAACTTTTCTAATCATCAAACTATTATAAATTGTGTGAGCTTACAAGTATTAATAGTATTTTGAGAAAGCCCTTATTTTAGAAAAATTGCAACTCAAATTCGGGTATTAAATTATAAAGTTTCATATGGTAATAAGTAATAAGTACTTTCTCTTTCTCTTTTACTTTGGTTTTTTATTTTTTATTTTTGTTTTTTTATATAGCTTTATTTTGTTTCTAAATTGATGATATTGAAAAAAAATTAGAAATTTGAATTGACAAACAATTTTTATGTTTGAGGCAAAATAAGTAAAAATTGTGAACTAACAAATATAATTATTTACGACAAAAAGACGATTATAAGATTGCGGATTGACAGTGCGTGTCGAGATACTAGTAAATTTTTATATAAAAAAAATGTTAAAAGTGCTTCAATTAAGGGCCTCAAAAAAATTTTTCGCCCCGAGCCTATAAAATGTAAGGACCGGGCCTGAGGAGGCGTGTTGGAAGTCCCACATCGCCTGCCTCATAATATATGACATAATTTAAAGAGCTTTAGTCCCCAAACCCCTAATTTAATTGAGAAATGACATAAATACCCTTCCTTCTATTTTTTTCTCCAAACCCCATATCCACCCTTCTTCTTCCTTACTTCTTCGATTATTCTTCTCATTCTGCCCTTCTTCTACTATACTCATGAAACGGTGTCGTTCAGTTCAATAGGCGTCTAAACCAACATTAATTCCTTCCAGTACCTGAAAGTAAAGATAGGTGTCGTTGTCGTATTTGGGCATAGAGAGGAGAAGAAGAATGGGCATTGCAGCAACACGGGCACGCAGGAAGAGAGTGACCAAGAGAATCGAAATTACTAATTAATTCGTAATCGAAAGAAAAAAGACAAGTCACACTTAAGATGGCGCCACGTAGGAAATCACAGCCACAAGAGATGATGAATGGAAGGGTTTTGTTGTATTTATCAGATCCACCCTCCCCCCTTTTCCCTTTTTTTTCTTCTTTATTCATGATTTTGCACCAACTGCAATTTATGTTACCATTTTCACCTCCCTTTTTTATATATTTTGTTTAAGTCTTTTTCTCTGTTAAGCGTAGCAAATACTAATCACTACTAGGATCTGAATTAATGTTGGGCAGAACGCAGAAGAAGAAGGGCAGAACGCAGAAGAAGAAGGGTGGGTATAGGGATTTGAAATTTAGAGAAAAAAATAAAATTAAAAAAAGGGATATTTATGTCATTTTTCAATTAAATTGGGGGCTGAGACTAAAAGATGGGGTTTGGGGACTAAAACTCTAATTTAAATACCTATTGGGCTACTCCACTCACCGACAATTGGTTTTGAGATGAAACCTTAACATATAGTTGCACATTGATCGAAGGAAAAAAAAATAATGTCAAATTAGTATGAACTTATTTGTGTTAAATGTTTGTTGAAATAATGTTATTTCAAGAAGAGATACCACGTGCCCTTAGATTTGTGTTGGTCGTCATTTATAAGCAAGTCAAATATAATTATGTCGGATTAGGAACCTCGACAATTTCTAAAGTGCTGCACATTGTGCAGTGAGATAAGGGGAACAAGAAAACAAGTTTTTTTTAATTTTTTAATACAGATTAACTTTTTTAATTATATGTTTTTCTCCCTTTCTGAGACTTAACTGCAAGAATCCATTCATAATTATGGATCCTTGCTCTATTTGCATAGAGAAGTTGCTATCGTTGTGACGTGGCATGCAGAAACACTTCTTTCACTACACTTTTATTCTTAAAAAAAGTGAACTTTAATTTATAATTGCTTCATAAATATATACACTAGATACCATGCAAATAAATGTTTATGTTTAGATGCCCCAACTCAAATTTAAACTCTAGAGTTTGAAATGTGCAGGAATTGAATAATCTGACACGTAGTTGCAGAATTCTCCTGCTTATCTTGGGTACCACTTATCCAATTCACTTGTGTTATTTGATTCATTTTAAGAAAAATCTAACAATAAATTAATGGTTTTTTTTTACATCAACTCTTAAGGTCGAGAATAAGAATTTCAAATTAGAAGTTTTTACGAGAAAGCCCATAAATTAATACTCTCTCTATCTGTAAGATTTTTTTTTAAAAAAATTATGTTTATCAAGAAAGTTACTTAATATTATTAGTGATATAAAAATGTAAATATTTAATATATTTTATAAAAATTATATTTATAATATTATTGAAGTTGGGCATAGCGGTACACACATCATGGACTTTAGAGTTTGGTCGATGAGTGATCTGTTGCTATTTAAGTAAGTGGTTGGGGATTCGATCCCAGCTCTTGCGAATGTAAGAGGCCTCGTTAGAAGACTACCCAAAAAGACCCAACAATATCGAAGAAAGAATTAGTCACCTCAGTTACGCGAGTAGATATCTTGAAAAACAAAAAAAGATATTCCCATCAAATTTCGATTTGAGCAACCTTTTTGGTAATTGCATTTTTTTTTTGTATTTTAGTAATTTTTAAAGAATTAAAAATGAAAGTTTTATTGAGTAAATAATGCATTTAAAGTATTAAGAGTCAGTTTTATAATATTTTTAATTTTTAATTTTAACTTAATATTTTAAAGTTGTTTATACTTTACACATTGCACTTATGACAGCTAATATCAAAACCCTTGTTATTTTAAGTATAGATGAAAATATCACCATGATATTTTCAAATTTCAGTATGATAAATGCTTCGCACAATGTGGTGATGAAAGATAAATAGTACTGACATTATTCAAATTATTATTATAGGATTAAACATATTCCCATTAATCTTTTGGCGATGAAAAACACACGTTTTCACTACTTTTGAAAAGGCTAAGAGGACAACATGATATCATTTAAACCATTGTCTAAAAAAGAATGAAAAAAAAGAAAAGAAGCATGAGCTAATTTAGAGTCAAATAGATGTGCTGTCAATGAGCAGTAGTAATGTTTCTTTGTGGCTAATCTATACTATATAAATCCCAATGGGTATCCCACAAGCGGGAAAACCACATTGGCTTTTTCTTGTGGGTCCCATTGGGGGTGTTTTGGCGGTAGAAGCAATATCAAGTACTTAAAGTAGTACTTATACTTAATACTTAAATACTTAAATACTTAAATACTTAATAATACTTAATAGTAAAATTCAATTAAAGTAGTGGAAGAGAAGCGGTGGAATCAGGCGGGACATGTGTAAATATTTCAAAGTGGAGGTGGGAAAAAGTTGAAGCTGCAGCTGTGAGACACATGGCTTTAATGAAACACGTGGGATACACGTGTTAGGACAAAGAGAGTAAAGTTGTGTTTTGGTGTTTGCCTCACACACTTATTGTTACTTTACTTTCTCTCTCTTACTAATCGATCTCTCTGTGGGTAATGTCTATGGAAAGCTACCAAGTTTTAATGGGTGAAATCTCAATGCAAAGAAGGATGAAGTAATTGGTGTGTGTGTTGCTGTGATAGGAGCTGAGCTCATATATCAACATGGATGATGAAAGGAAGCTTTTGAGGAGGAAGCGTTTCACACCGGATGAGATATTAGGTATGATGGCTCTATTTCATGTTTGAAGTTCAGCTTATTGTAATCTATACTATATAAATCCCAATGGGTATCCCACAAGCGGGAAAACCACATTGGCTTTTTCTTGTGGGTCCCATTGGGGGTGTTTTGGCGGTAGAAGCAATATCAAGTACTTAAAGTAGTACTTATACTTAATACTTAAATACTTAAATACTTAAATACTTAATAATACTTAATAGTAAAATTCAATTAAAGTAGTGGAAGAGAAGCGGTGGAATCAGGCGGGACATGTGTAAATATTTCAAAGTGGAGGTGGGAAAAAGTTGAAGCTGCAGCTGTGAGACACATGGCTTTAATGAAACACGTGGGATACACGTGTTAGGACAAAGAGAGTAAAGTTGTGTTTTGGTGTTTGCCTCACACACTTATTGTTACTTTACTTTCTCTCTCTTACTAATCGATCTCTCTGTGGGTAATGTCTATGGAAAGCTACCAAGTTTTAATGGGTGAAATCTCAATGCAAAGAAGGATGAAGTAATTGGTGTGTGTGTTGCTGTGATAGGAGCTGAGCTCATATATCAACATGGATGATGAAAGGAAGCTTTTGAGGAGGAAGCGTTTCACACCGGATGAGATATTAGGTATGATGGCTCTATTTCATGTTTGAAGTTCAGCTTATTGTAATCACAATAATCGCACTGTCTGTTTGAAGGAGCTTATATCTTAGTCTTTTGTTTTTATTTTGTTTTTGTTTTTTTTTTACAATTTAAAGGGTTGAAAGATTTCAAGCTATATGCAGGGTGAAGCAATCATGAGGACCATCGAAAATATGGCAATTGGTATCATGTGCCTGGGTTTTGAATTTTCCAACGCTGAAATGCAGCATTTCTCTTATGGGAGATGACAAAATTTAATATGTTCACTAATGTTATTTGTCTATGTTCTTGCTTTTATTTTGTTCAGGAAAGACAACTCTGGTTGTTACACCAAAACATGGAGACAGATTCATTTCGATAAATCCTTACAGGTTTTATGTGCATTAAGTCACAGCTGAATTGGTTAACAATTCAAAAAGAAAATGGAATATGTGAAATTAAATTTGTTGATTGTTTTCTGAGCTGGTCATTCATGATTATACTTTGTATGTTTTTTGTTTTGGTCTTCGATTTATTTATTCACTTATGTTTTTCAAGGTGAAATCAACCTTGAACCGAGATCGAAAGTTAGAGTTCTTCCGGGTGGAAGGACCATAAATTCTCAAAGTCTCTTCAATTGTAGAACGAGACAAAGTATGCTACTTAATGGCTGTGATGAGGCAACCTCAACTTCAGAATCCTATCAATCTAACCAAAAAAGGCAGTGCATGTTGTCTTGCAGTACGAGTAATTAGTTTCTTCCCTTTAATATTTTTGACTGCTTATACATTCTTTTACAATGTTGCCTATTTTGTTAATGTGTTATGCAAAGACGGTCCAGAGAATGAGTTGTTATCTCAAGGGAGGGAAATTGCATGTCACCTTCCAAAAACAATAAATGAGGAGAATCTTGATGAACCATTGTCAATCTTAACAATTTCAGGTGAACTTCGCTCAATATTTTATTTGTTATTATTATTTTCATCTCATGTGTTCTGTTGATGAAATAATACATGTCAATGATATTGGCTGAGTGTAGAGAATGCATTCAAGATAATGGATGGCCAGTATACAATACAGTCGATGGGAAGTGCTGCACAACATGTTCCAAAGGTCACAATCAAAGATTCAAACATAGATTTTGGTATGTCCCTTATTGGTGAATTCTAAACCATGTCCTGGAAAGCAACAACCTCCCTTAACTGGTATATTAACATCTTGGACAATAATTAATGATGATGACAAATTTTTTTAATTCAAATCCAATTTTTTTAACTGAAATCCAATTTTTCCATGCATCAGGGGATAGATCCATCCTGCATACTGAGCTGAAGGAATTATTGCCGGGGAAAAGGAAACTGAAACAAGTTGGAAATTCTAAAGCTTCTGCGGGACAGCAACTACTTCCCTTAGGTGGTACATTAACTATATTTGTATGATGATTGATCTAAATAATATAAATCAAACATGCTTAGCTTTATATGTGAAATAGGTGCAGCTAACTTCATGCCATGTACTCCATTATCGGACATAACTAATGTCATCGCATCAAGCCTGGAAGAAGTTGGAAATTCTAAATCAGGTCCTGGAAAGCAACAACCTTCTTCCTTAGGTAGAAATTCTAAAGCTTCTGCAGGACAACAACTACTTCCCTTAGGCGGTACATTAACTATATTTGTATGATCATTGATGTAAATAATATAAATCAAACCTGCTTAACTTTATCTATAAAATAGGTGCAGCTAACTTCATGCCATGTACTCCATTATCGGACATAACTAATGTCATTGCATCAAGCCTGTAAGAAGTTGGAAATTCTAAATCAGGTCCTGGAAAGCAACAACCTCGCATAGGTGGAAATTCTAAAGGTTCTGCAGGACAGCAACTACTTCCCTTAGGTGGTACATTAACTATATTTGTATGATCATTGATGTAAATAATATAAATCAAACTTGATTTATTTTATCTGTGAAATAGGTGTAGCTTCATGCCATGTACTCCATTATCGGACATAACTAATGTCATTGCATCAAGCCTGGAAGAAGTTGGAAATTCTAAATCAGGTCCTGCAAAGCAACAACCTCCCTTAGATGGAAATTCTAAAGCTTCTGCAGGACAGCAACTACTTCCCTTAGGTAGTACATTAACTACATGTGTATGATCATTGATGTAAATAATATAAATCAAACCTGATTTACTTTATCTGTGAAATAGGTGCAACTAACCTCATGTCATGTACTCCATTATCGGACATAACTAATGTCATTGCATCAAGCCTGGAAGAAGTTGGAAATTTTAAATCAGGTCCTGGAAAGCAACAACCTCCCTTAGGTGGAAATTCTAAAGCTTTTGCAGGACAGCAACTACTTCCTTAGGTGGTACATTAACTATATTTGTATGATCATTGATGTAAATAATATAAATCAAACCTGCTTAACTTTATCTGTGAAATAGGTGTCGCTAACTTCATGCCATGTACTCCATTATCGGACATAACTAATGTCATTGCATCAAGCCCGGAAGAAGTTGGAAATTCTAAATCAGGTCCTGAAAAGCAACAACCTCCATTAAGTGGTATATTAACAGCTTGGACAATAATCAATGATCGTGACAAATTTTTTTAATTCAAATCCAATTTTTTTAACTGAAATCCAATTTTTTGATGCATTAGGGGATGGATCCACTCTGCATACTGAGCTGAAGAAATTACTGCCTGGGAAAAGGAAACTGAAACAAGTTGGAAATTATAAAGCTTCTGCATGACAGCAACTACTTCCCTTAGGTGGTATATTAACTATATTTGTATGATCATTGATGTAAATAATATAAATCAAACCTGCTTAACTTTATCTGTGAAATAGGTGCAGCTAACTTCATGGCAAGTACTCCATTATCGGACATAACTAATGTCATTGCATCAAGTCGTGAAAGAATGAAAGAATTTTTTGGAAATGACAAATTAGAAACTACTGCACTAATATATCAAATGTCGAACGCAATCATAATGATCAATCAATCCGTGCTGGCCGCTGTGATGAACAACAAAATTCCCTGATATTCAGTGTGCGGAGGAATACTTCCATTTTCCTCCTGAAATCAGCTGATGAATTTACTCAAACGAGGAAAGTAACACCACAAAGCATGTAACTCCTAATGCTGCAGGTGTGTTCGAGGAATAAATGATCATATGATACAAATTTCATGATGCTGTTCTCTAAATCAAGTTTCGTGATGCTCTTCTATGTTTCAATTAACAATTACTTATCATAATTACATTGGTTCTGTGTCAGCATATACAGATGCGCGTAATGTGAACACTGTGCCAGATAATTTCGATGACCCACTCAAAGAAATGTGGAAGCACTCCTCATGCACGGAAAGCAGGTTTTTATTTTATAGCATAGTGGAACAATTATAGGATGCAAGGTATTTGTTTTCACAATTATTTCACTCATATTTCAATTCTTGCAGGTATTCTGATCAATAATGGAAAGAATACTTTTCCTCACACTGCAAACACTGCAGAATCAATTGCTTCAACATCACGTACTACTAATCGAAGCCGGCAAATAATTTGCTTACCAGATGCTGCCTATTTTCAGCCAGATGTTAGAGGTAGCAGGAATTCAGGACTATTACTTATGTTAATCATGCGGAATGCTCTATGTGTGGCTGATAGATGTTTTGTGCAGGGTATGATACTTCACAGCAAAATGGTGTGGATTGTATTAGTCTATTTGATGCAGCAAGGTGCTCATATGATGACATTGGGGATCCACAATTCGCGTGTCGATGGTGTGGTGCTAAGTTTTGGCTGCCAGAAAGAATCACATCTTCTTCTAAAAGAAATCCTATTTATTCGCTCTGTTGTGCAAAAGGAAAGATAAATATTCCACCATTGAAGAAAGCACCATCATTTTTGAGGTCATTGCTGACGGATACGCAAAGTAGCAAGGCTAAACATTTTCAAGAGAAGATAAGAGCATATAATATGATGTTCTCATTTACCTCAATGGGCGGAAAGCTTGATACCAGAATCAATGATGGTGGAGGTCGTTTTGTGTATCGATTGTCTGGACAAAACCATCATCGTATAGGAAGTTTATTGCCAGCTCCTGGTCATGTGCCTAGGTTTGCCCAACTTTATATTTACGACACCAACAATGAGGTCCATAATCGCTTGAATTCATTCAGGTTTTGCCTCATGATTTTTTACTGTCCTCTTTATTATGCTCTTGCACCTGATTACTATTCCCATATATATGTCAAAGTTATTTCTCCATTTTCTGCAGAGGAGGTGGTAAGGACCGATCAGATCTGGATCCTGAAATAGTGCAGGGGTTGAAGGAGATGCTAGACACTTATAACCCTATTTGCAAAGTCTTTAGAATGGCAAGAGATAGACTGCAAGACGAACCTGTCGTAGAACTGAAGTTGAAATTGATCGGAACTAGGAAAAAAAATTCAACAGTGTATGATTTGCCTATTGTTGATGAAATAGGCGGGTTGGTCGTTGGTGATGTCAATGAACCACATGATAAGAGAGACATAATTGTGCAATGTCAGGCAGGATATTTACAAAGGATTCATGAACTACACCCACTCTATCTCCCTTTGCAATATCCAGTTGTACATCCGAATGGCGAGGATGGATTTTCAGATGACATTCCGCACAACATCGTAACAAATTCAACAGAGGAAAGCAATGTTGCAAATGAAGGGCACACAACCTTGAGGGAGTATTTTGCTTTCCGATATCAGGACCGAGATGGTGATGAAACAATAACGCTGATTTCAAGGAGGCTATTTCAGCAATTAGTGGTGGATTCATATACTATGATAGAGAGCTGGAGAATGTCATGGTTCAGAAGGCACCAAAAACGACTACGGTCCGAAGTTTACAACCGTTTACATGATGCAGTTTTTCAAGGTGAGACACAGAGTTGTGCTATCGGGAAACGAGTGGTCCTGCCTTCATCGTTCACTGGAGGGCCACGGTACATGGTACAAAACTACCAAGATGCGATGGCCATATGCCGTTGGTATGGGTATCCAGATATATTTATAACCTTCACATGCAACCCGAAGTGGCCCGAGATAACAAGATATCTGGAACCAAGATCGCTTAAACCAGAAGATCGTCCCGACATTGTTGTGCAAGTTTTTAGAATGAAGTTGAAGTCATTGATGAAAGACTTGCATTTAGGGAAAATCTTCGGCACAGTTGCAGCAGAATTTCTGTTCAATAATCCCTGCAAAATTCAGTCTCGCCTTTTTTCTCATTATAAAATTCACATTTTAACATCATGCAGCTGTGTACACGATTGAATTCCAGAAAAGAGGACTTCCCCATGCACATATATTGTTATTTTTGGCAGAAGGGTCAAAGCATCCAAGACCAGAAGATATTGATAAAATAATCAGTGCTGAAATACCTGATCCGGATGAGCAACCAGAGTTGTATGCAGCTGTTAAAGAGTACATGATACATGGTCCTTGTGGTGCAGCAAACCCACGTTCACCATGTATGGTTGATGGTTCTTTCTCGAAGTTATATCCAAAAAGTTTCGAGCCTGTGACAAGGATAAACGAAGATGGGTATCCTGTATATAGAAGAAGGGACAATGGGCGACAAGTTGAAAAGGGTGGTGTGCTTCTTGACAATCGATGGCCTGTTGCATTCAACCCTATTATATTGATCAAAGGTGGGTCACATAGTAATACTGAATGGTGCAACCAAGGCAGAAACATCAAGTATTTATTCAAATATATCAATAAAGGTCATGATAGGATCACTGCTGCACTCTATCAACAAAGTCAAGGTCAAGCGGGGCAAGAGGTTGATGAGATCAAAGCTTATTATGATTGTAGATATATATCACCGTGTGAAGCCATGTGGCGAATTTATGGGTTTGAAATTAATTACCGCAAGCCAGCTGTGGAGAGACTGAGATTCCATTTGGAGAATGAACAACCAGTGCTATATGCCGATGAGGAAGATTTGGAGGATGTTATAGAGAAAGAAAACAACCAATCATCTATGTTTTTGGCATGGATAGAAGCAAATATGATGTATCCAGAAGGTAAAAGTTTGACATATCTTCAATTCCCAACAATGTTTGTTTATGACACCTCACCACCAACATGGCGTCTTAGGAAGAAGGGATTTAGTATTGGAAGATTAACCTTTGTTCCACCAAGTGCCGGAGAGCTATTTTATTTGAGCTTATTGTTATATAGAGTGAAAGGGCCAGAAACTTATGAAGATATAAGAACAGTGAATGGAGCAGTTTGTGATTCATTCAAAGAGGCTTGCTATAGACTGGGACTTCTTGATGATGACAAGGAATTTATTGAAGCAATTGTCGAAGCCTCGCACTGGGGTACAGGAAATCAATTGCGATCTTTGTTTGTTAGAATGCTTCTGTCAAACACGATAAGCAAACCGAAGCATGTATGGCAGCAGACATCAGATATTTTATGCGAAGATATGGTGGATCTAATAAGACGAGAACTGAGACGACCAAGTAAGTAATATATAAATATTTTTTTATTAAGACAAATTTGTTGCCACTGTAATTTCATTTTCCTTAACATTATTATTATAATTAAAGTTATAATTATATTTATAATTATTATAATTTTAATTTTAATTATTATTCTTTTGTGAATGCAACCATGGAAATAACCCAGGAACAAAGCCATGCTAGGTGTTTGATGGAGATCGATAGCCATTTAAGAAAGTCAGGCAAATCATTGCAAGATTATCCAAACATGCCTATTCCAGATTGTGATCCAACTTCATTCATGCCAAATACATTGATTGTAGAGCAGCTCGATTTCAATCGTGAAGCATTGGCCCAAGAATTTCGGTCACTACACCAATCTATGACAGATGAGCAGAAGAATGCTTTTGCAGAGATAATGGATGCAATTGAGAGAAAGAAAGGTCTGAATTTTTAAACAATTTAGAAATAATCTTTGCTCAACTACATATGTTTTGTTGGAAACCAACAAGCGGCTCAATATAGTCTAGAGGGGGGGTGAATAGAATATTGAAGCCTTATTACAGATTTTTCGTCCACCTAAGAGAATGGTTTTATGAAAATAAATTTTCTTAAGAATTCAGTTCAGATTACTCGAGTAACTCAAGCCTTCACTCGAGTAATACGCAACCAAAAATAATTTCACTCGAGTATTCAGCAAATCACTCGAGTATTACGAAAGCAAATTTTAAATCACTCGAGTAACAGAAAACCTACTCGAGTAATGTTTATAAACTGAAAGCAGATTACTCGAGTGACAAGAACTTTACTCGAGTAAACTGGGTAAAATTCAATTTAAAATTTTGTTTTCAATGGAGTTCTTCAAGAATAACAATGCTATGATGATTCAACAAATTATGAATGATTAATATGAACAATTTCAAGTAATATTAACATGCAATTTTAGATCAATTGAGTAGAATTAAGAAAACCCCAATTCTAACCTAAAAATGCAAATGTTAATGAATTAATGAAATACAAGGAATGAAAATAAAAGAGACACAAGGATTTATCCTGGTTCACTTTCACCCACTTGAAAGCTACTCCAGTCCCCTCTTAAATCAAGAGAGATTCTTCACTAGAAATCTTCAAATGTAGATTTTACAATGTTTTAAGATGCAACTAGATTCTTAGTTCTCCTATCTTAAAACCCAACTCAAAGTGTGTACCAAACACTTTGATCTAATCTACCCCTTTTGAGTATTCTAGATTTCCTTGCTAATTGATTGAAGATGCTTCCAACCAATCCTCTTTTCTTGCTTTGATTTGATCTTCAAAGTCTTCCTTGTGAGATTCTTCACTTGTGTTGAAACTTCAATGATGCAATCACAAATTGCAAATCTTCAACAACCACTAAGAACAAAAATATGATCTCAAGAATATTTGAACAATGATAGAAAATAGAGTGAAGAATGAAAAGTTCTTTGTTGAATCTTGATAGCTCTTGAAAGATGTAAAATAGCTCTTGAATTACTTTTCAAAGTGTATTAGAAAATTGTAAGAATGAAAGTATATGCTTTGAAAGAAAAAATTAAGTCCTTTTAAAATTTTCCCAACACTGATTGAATTACTCGAGTAAACCAAACAACGTCACTCGAGTGAAACATGTCAGATTAAGTTACTCGAGTGATGTGTAAACCATTACTCGATTAACCTGTCAGAACATAAATTACTCGAGTGAACCAATACTCATTACTCGAGTAAACTGATCAGAATCTGAATAAAAACAAAGTTTTTCTAAAATGATTTTCACAAGCTATTTAATCAAGATTTAAAGTATCTTCACTCTTAATCAGACATTATTTAAATATTCTTAAAATCACCTAAGCTACCCACACCAATGAGATGCATTGCATAAAATAAAGATTACATTGAATTAGAATTAATAAAAATCCTAATTCTAATCTTCATGTGGTGTAGCTTGCTTGTTGCCAATGTTGTTGCTTGGAGAGAGATTGTTAGCATCAAAACATGAGAATCCTACAAACTCCCCCTTTTTGATGATGACAAACCTCCTTTCAAATTAAGCACTAAGTTTTAACATACTCCCCCTAAATGTAAAACATCTAGGAAAAATATAATAAAACTTAACCTACAAGAACAACATCAACAAAATATTCTCCCCCTTTTGGCATCATTAAAAAGATAATATTTTTGAGAAAAGTCCTTTGCCAAAAGTTGAAGGTAAGTAGTTCACAATGGTATAGAAAATATATAACAATAAAGACAATACCAAAATAAACCACAATAGTGCCTCAACGTATATAAACAACGAATATAAACGAACAACGAATATAGCACCATAAATCAGAGTATCAGAACATCACACTATGCAGCAAATCATAGCAGATAATCAAAACGAAAACTAAACAAACTAGACCATACACAAGGTCCTAAAGTCATAGTAGCAACAGAGTCAGAAACATGAAACAGAAACATAAACAGAGAATATGCAAATGAAACATGCAACAGAAATCAACAGCAAACATCATCAGCATCCACAGGTCTAGGAATCAGGTGGAGGAGGAGGAAAATGGTGAGAAAATAAGCCAGACATGTAATCCATCAAACGATGCTCCATGGCAATATTCTTCACATCCTGTCTCATCTCCAACTGAGTGAATTGAGCATTGATGTGCTCAACCAATGACTCATGAGCAGCTTGTGCATCAAATGGAGTACCAAGATTATCCAAATCAATATAGTCCTCAACACGATCGGTATCCATCGGATCAGTAGAAGTAGGAGGAACAGAAGAGGATGCACCAGCCCTATCACCAAGTAAATTCCTTTTCCTAGTACCTGAAACTCTTGCAGCCTTTGCAGCTTCAGCCATTTCCTTAATCTGTGATTTCCATAACCAAGTGCGACTGTCCCTATGCCAAGCAATTTTCATATAACTAATGTGCGAATCATTAAGACACCAGTTATTTTTCTTTTCCTTTTCAGCTGGCTCATCATCAGGAATTGGAACACGATAATACCTCATGATCTTGGTGACATGCATAGGATATGGCAAGAATTGGGTAGGAGGAGATTGAGCAGCAGCTTCCATACGAGCTAAAAACATTTTATTCCAATTCATCTCATACCTCTTTTTAATCCCATGAAACAAAGTAAGATCATCATCTCCCAATTGAGCATAATTTTGATTGCATTTTGGAATCAAACAATAAGAGATAATATACATAAGCACCCTATCCACAGCATGCAAAGGTGATACAGTTCTAGTAGTTCTATCACCCCAAGATTCACCAGTACGCAACAAATCAGTATAAATCTTATTAGTATCCACATCCAAATCCAGACATTCAGTATCACCAATAAAAGTTCCCTTGTTTTCTAAACCAAACATCATAGTCAAATCCGCAGGCTTTATAACAAAATGATGTCCTCTAACCATTGTTTGATACTCACCATCTAGCTTAGTAAAATTTTGATAAAATTGTCTGACAAGCCTAGGGTAATAATGAGTCTCAAATTCCAAAAACCTCTTCAAATTCTGAAATTCTAAATCCTCTACAAACGGAAATTGCTCCTTATGCAACCAAGCAAATTTAACATACCTTGTAAGACCAAAAGAGCGATTGATAAATGCCGGTTCCCGCAAATCTCGGTTGATTCCAGAAAACCAAGTATCATTACGACCTGCTCCTTGCTTTGCTTTCTTTTGAGGAGGTTGATAGTGAGAGGAAGAAGCCATTGATTCAGAAAAAGCAAATTCGTTTTTGGGGGTTAGGGTTTTGATTTGGGGTTTTCGGATTTTTGGATAAAATTGGTGAAATTGATGAATGAAAGGAGTAGAAATGATGATATAATGATGAAATATGGAAGAAATTTGTATGATTTGTGAGTTTTGTGGCTGAAAGATGATGATTTGATGAAGACCCGTATGAGAGAGAAGAGAGAAAGACGAACAAGAGAGAGAAAAAATCGTGAAAATGATGCAGATTTCAACAGTTCAGCTTTTAAAATCACGTAAGTTACTCGAGTAATGTTCATACGTTACTCGAGTGATTCGAGCAGTACTCGAGTGAAAGAGTATGTTACTCGAGTATGCCGAAAGATAAAAAAAATTTACTCGAGTGATGGATGAACTTAATCGAGTGATACGCAAGTCATTTTAAAATTAATCGAGTGACAGACAGAATTACTCGAGTAATACGAAAGAGTTTTTAAAATTACTCGAGTGGAATTGCTGTTACTCGAGTGAACTGTCCAGAATTTCAAAAATTTCAATTTTTCATGCAAAATCATTTTTCATGCACAAACACAGAGAAACACTTAGCATGTAGCAAGTAACACACATACAAATAAAGCAATTAGCATATTATAGAAAACATACACACATAACTGCATAAAAAAAATAATAAACACTTTAATAAGATACAACAACTCAAAATACAAGTCACATTGAAATAGGCTTGAAGGTGAGTATAAAAAGCATCAAATACAATTAGCTAATAGTTAATTCATCAAAAATACCAAGTTCTCTTCGAATCTTATAAAATGTGTCCCTTGGTAATGGTTTTGTAAAGATATCAGCTAATTGATCCGAAGTTTGAACAAACTCAATAACACAATCACCTTTTGAACATGATCTCTCAAAAAGTGATGCCTAATTTCAATATGCTTTGTCCTTGAGTGTAATACTGGATTTTTAGTCAAATTAATTGCCGAAGTGTTATCACACTTTATAGGGATATTTGTCAAATTTAAACCAAAGTCAGATAATTGTTGCTTCATCCATAAAATTTGAGCACAACAACTACCTGCAGCTATGTATTCGGCCTCCGCGGTTGATAAAGCTACACAATTTTGCTTTTTAGAAAACCACGATACAAGTGAATTACCAATTAAATGGCATGTTCCGCTTGTACTTTTTCGCTCAACTTTACAACCGGCAAAGTCAGAGTCCGAATAACCTATAACTTTTAGAAAAGCATCCCTAGGATAATAAAGTCCAGTATTCGTTGTACCCTTTAAGTATTTCATTATTCTTTTGACAGCAGTTAGATACGACTCTTTCGGTTTTGCTTGAAAACGTGCACACATACATACACTAAACATGATATCAGGCCTAGATGCAGTTAAGTATAACAAACTACCAATAATACCACGATACTTCGTTACCTCTACCGCTTTTCCAGCCTCATCTTGATCTAGGTAGCATGCAACGCTCATTGGTGTAGAAGCGGATTTGCACGAATCCATTCCAAAACGTTTGAGAAGCTCTCTACAATATTTACTCTGATGAATATAAATGCCATCATTAAGCTGCTTTATTTGAAGGCCAAGAAAGAATGTAAGCTCTCCCATCATCGACATTTCGAATTCACTTTGCATCAATTCTGAAAACTTCTTACACAAGTTATCGTTAGTAGCACCAAATATAATATCATCAACATATATTTGAACCAATAAAATATCCTTACCGGAACGTTCAATAAAAAGTGTAGTGTCAACAGTGCCTCGTTTAAAACCTTTTTGTAATAAAAAATTGCTTAGTCGGTCGTACCAAGCTCTAGGAGCTTGTTTCAAACCGTACAAAGCCTTTTTCAGTTTGAAAACGTAGTCCGGATGCTCAAAACTCTCGAATCCGGGAGGTTGTGACACATAAACTTCCTCTTGAATGTATCCATTAAGAAAGGCGCTCTTAACATCCATTTGAAACAATTTAAAATTCATAATTGAAGCAAAAGCGAGAAGAATACGAATAGCTTCTAATCTAGCAACGGGAGCATATGTCTCATCGTAATCGATTCCTTCTTCTTGACTATAACCTTGTGCTACCAACCTAGCTTTATTCCTAACAATAATACCCGATTCATCTAACTTATTCCTATAGACCCACCGAGTACCAATTTCAGGACGATCATCGGGTTTTGGCACAAGCTCCCAAACTTGGTTTCTTTCAAATTGATTTAATTCTTCTTGCATGGCCATAATCCAATGATCATCTTGAAGAGCCTCTTTGATATTCTTAGGTTCTATTTGAGATACAAAGGCAACATAATAACAAAAATTATTTAAAGTGCGTCGGGTTACCACTCCCTTCGCAATGTCACCTAAGATATTAGAAATCGGATGATTTTTGTTGGACTTCCAAGCTATTGGTAATTGAGGTTGAATCTCTTGTGCTAAGTCTTTATCTTGTGCTTGCACCTCTCGATCTTCATTTTGATTCTCTTCCATTTGTTGTGGTGTTGAATTCTCATGATCCAAAAATGTACCTATATAATCATCACAAGAAACAACACAATCTCCTTTCGAAGATTCATCAAATACAACATGCACGGATTCCTCAACGGTTAATGTTCTTTTATTGTAGACTCTATATGCTTTGCTATGAGTTGAATAACCTATGAATATGCCTTCGTCGGCTTTAGAGTCAAACTTGCCGACCGGTTCCTTTCCGTTATTTAAAACAAACACCTTACACCCAAAAACATGAAAATGTGAGATATTTGGCTTTCGCCCTTTTAAAAGTTCATAAGGTGTTTTATTTAAATGCGGATGAATAAGAACCCTATTAAGCACATAGCAAGCGGTGTTTACCGCATCAGCCCAAAAATATTTAGGAACATTTGATTCTATCAACATAGTACGAGCAAGTTCCACTAATATTCTATTTTTCCTTTCTACAACTCCGTTTTGCTCCGGAGTCCTAGGGGCCGAAAATTGATGATCAATACCAAACTTATCACAAAACGCATCAATCCTAGTGTTTTCAAACTCACCTCCGTGATCACTTCTAATAGACACAATTTTCAAACTTAGTTGATTTTGGATGAGTTTGGCAAATTTTTTAAAACATTCATAAACTTCACTTTTTGCGGATAAAAATAAAGTCCATGTGAATCTAGTAAAATCGTCTACTAAAACAAATCCATAGTAATTGCCACCTAAACTTTTAATTTGTGAAGGGCCAAACAAATCCATATGGATTAGCTCCAAAGGCTTTGTTGTGCTTATCACATTTTTAGGTTTAAAAGAACTTTTAACTTGCTTGCACTTTTGACAAGAGTCACAAATGCCATCAAGCTTAAAGTTTAGTTTAGGCAAACCAATCACTAAATCTTTTCGCAAAAGTTTGTTCAATTGATTCACATTCACATGAGCAATTCGTCTATGCCAAAGACGAATTTCATCATCAAAAGATTTGAAACATTTTGAAAATAGTGAAGTTATCTCATCCAAATCAATTAAGTAAGTGTTATTAGAGCGACGACCAACAAACTTAACACTATCATCTATAGAAGACTTAATGAAACATAATTCCGGAGTAAATGTCACATAATTGCCCATATCGCATAGTTGGCTTATACTAAGCAAGTTGTGTTCTAAGCCTTCTACGTATAGGACATTTTCTATGACAAGGTTAGATACGTTACCGATCTTCCCGACTCCTAGAATTTTGCCCTTGTTGTTGTCGCCGTATGTCACAAATCCACCACTTTTCGGAGTAAGTTCCATGAAGTGCGTTTTGTCTCCCGTCATGTGTCTCGAACAACCACTATCCAAATACCATTTGCGCTCTTTGGTTCGAAGACACACCTACAAACAATATCATTTGGTTGACTTAGGTACCCAAGTGATCTTGGGTCCTTTGTTGTTAGCATGGGGAGAAGTCCCCTTAACAATCCAAATATATTCACCGCTTGGTATACCAAATTTCTTTATATTACATTTATTTGTGGTATGCCCAAAGATTCCACAATAATGACAAGTTGGGTTTTTAGAAATCTTATTCTTTGAAAATCCACCAACTTTGCGATAATTGCGTTTCTTAGGTTTGGTATAGCCAAGACCGGATCTATTGCTATTGTTCCTTTGAGTTGAAAGCAAATGATCTAAAGAAGTATCTCCTTTCATGAGCCTTGCAAGTCGATCATTCAAATTAAAAACTTCTTTTTCCAAAGACTTGCAATTTTCACAAGATGGAGTTTCATTTGATTTCAATTCACAATTGCATGTAGAGTTTGCATAAATGAGTTCCAGAGTTTCATTTTGAAGCTTAAGTTCTTCTAAATCTTTTTGAAGTTCAATTATCTTTTCATGTTGCTTCATTATGAAATTCTTTCTTTCAACATTTATTTTAGCAAGTTTCTTCAACTCTTTATGCATCTCTACATACACATTGTACAATTCATTGAATGAAGGAGAATTAGAACTTGAGCTAGCATCGGAAAGATAATCTACCTCATTGACGTTCTCACTTGATTTAATGCTTGAAGATTCCTCTTCATCAAGCTTTGTCATTAAACATAGATTTGCAAGTTCTTCATCATCCGATGAGCTAGATGTTGATTGACTCTCCACTTCATCCCATACTATGTAAGCCCTTTTTCCTTTAGAAGAATTGAATTTTGAGTTGTCACCTTCCGACTTCTTAGAATGAGTTGGACAATTCGATCGATAGTGACCAAGCTTTCCACATCCATGACACTTGATGTGATCCTTGTTAGTCTTATTTCTTGGTTGTGAGTCCTTAGAATCTCTTTGTCTATTTCTATTAAAGTTCCCCTTTTTCTTAAGGAACCTACCAAGCTTTTTAACTAGCAAGCCAAGGGTCTCATCATCTATATCGGAGTCCGAGTCATCCACTTGAAAGTTTTCCTCTTGTGCCTTAAGGGATTTTGAAGTTGATTTAAGAGCTATCCCCTTTTTCTTCCTATCGGCATCTTCATTCATGGATAACCGTCCAAGCTCCATTTCATGCTCTTGAAGCTTTCCGAATAGAGTTGCTAAATCAATTTGATCCACGTCTCTAGCTTCCATAATGGCCGTCACCTTAGGTTGCCATTCCCTGCTAAGACATCTCAAAATCTTATTAACAACTTCACCATTAGATATAACTTTTCCAAGTGCAGAAAGATGATTAATGATATGAGTGAACCGCTTTTGCATGTCACCTATGTTTTCATTAGGTAACATACGAAAGAGTTCATATTCATGCATGAGTGTATTTAGCCTAGCCCTTCTAACCTCCGAAGTGCCCTCATGTGTGACTTGTAATGTGTCCCACATTTGTTTAGCATCAACACATTGAGATACTCGAAAGAACTCATCATAAGAAAGAGCGGACGTGATGATATTTTTAGCTTTTAAATCAAATGCAACTTTCTTCTTATCATCATTGTCCCAACTCGATTGAGGTTTAATTGAAACAACATCATTTACTTTCGTTTGAGGAACAAAAGGTCCATTCTCTATGGCGTTCCAAATTTCCATATCTATGGCTTGAATAAAAATTTTCATGCGGACCTTCCAATAAGCGTAACCCTCACCACTAAATAGTGGAGGACGATTAATGGAAGTTCCTTCACCACCGAAAGGATTTGAAATTGAGCCCATTGTTTCCAAGTAAAAAGGATCTTTTCGAAAAAGCTTTTTAAGGCTCGGATTTTTCGTCCGAGCTCTGATACCACTTGTTGGAAACCAACAAGCGGCTCAATATAGTCTAGAGGGGGGGTGAATAGAATATTGAAGCCTTATTACAGATTTTTCGTCCACCTAAGAGAATGGTTTTATGAAAATAAATTTTCTTAAGAATTCAGTTCAGATTACTCGAGTAACTCAAGCCTTCACTCGAGTAATACGCAACCAAAAATAATTTCACTCGAGTATTCAGCAAATCACTCGAGTATTACGAAAGCAAATTTTAAATCACTCGAGTAACAGAAAACCTACTCGAGTAATGTTTATAAACTGAAAGCAGATTACTCGAGTGACAAGAACTTTACTCGAGTAAACTGGGTAAAATTCAATTTAAAATTTTGTTTTCAATGGAGTTCTTCAAGAATAACAATGCTATGATGATTCAACAAATTATGAATGATTAATATGAACAATTTCAAGTAATATTAACATGCAATTTTAGATCAATTGAGTAGAATTAAGAAAACCCCAATTCTAACCTAAAAATGCAAATGTTAATGAATTAATGAAATACAAGGAATGAAAATAAAAGAGACACAAGGATTTATCCTGGTTCACTTTCACCCACTTGAAAGCTACTCCAGTCCCCTCTTAAATCAAGAGAGATTCTTCACTAGAAATCTTCAAATGTAGATTTTACAATGTTTTAAGATGCAACTAGATTCTTAGTTCTCCTATCTTAAAACCCAACTCAAAGTGTGTACCAAACACTTTGATCTAATCTACCCCTTTTGAGTATTCTAGATTTCCTTGCTAATTGATTGAAGATGCTTCCAACCAATCCTCTTTTCTTGCTTTGATTTGATCTTCAAAGTCTTCCTTGTGAGATTCTTCACTTGTGTTGAAACTTCAATGATGCAATCACAAATTGCAAATCTTCAACAACCACTAAGAACAAAAATATGATCTCAAGAATATTTGAACAATGATAGAAAATAGAGTGAAGAATGAAAAGTTCTTTGTTGAATCTTGATAGCTCTTGAAAGATGTAAAATAGCTCTTGAATTACTTTTCAAAGTGTATTAGAAAATTGTAAGAATGAAAGTATATGCTTTGAAAGAAAAAATTAAGTCCTTTTAAAATTTTCCCAACACTGATTGAATTACTCGAGTAAACCAAACAACGTCACTCGAGTGAAACATGTCAGATTAAGTTACTCGAGTGATGTGTAAACCATTACTCGATTAACCTGTCAGAACATAAATTACTCGAGTGAACCAATACTCATTACTCGAGTAAACTGATCAGAATCTGAATAAAAACAAAGTTTTTTCTAAAATGATTTTCACAAGCTATTTAATCAAGATTTAAAGTATCTTCACTCTTAATCAGACATTATTTAAATATTCTTAAAATCACCTAAGCTACCCACACCAATGAGATGCATTGCATAAAATAAAGATTACATTGAATTAGAATTAATAAAAATCCTAATTCTAATCTTCATGTGGTGTAGCTTGCTTGTTGTCAATGTTGTTGCTTGGAGAGAGATTGTTAGCATCAAAACATGAGAATTCTACATGTTTTACAATAATTGCAACATATCTTATAGCTGGATAATGTTATGCTTAATAGGTGGACTGTTTTTTTTTTGAATGGATATGGAGGAACTGGGAAGACTTTCTTATGGCGTGCACTTAGTGCAAACCTGCGATCTAGAGGTGAAATTATACTATGTGTTGCTTCAAGCGGAATAGCAGTCACTTTACTTCCAGTTGCGAGAATAGCTCACTCCAGGTTTTCCATTCCAATTGTGATCGGAGAGAATTCAACATGTAACATTCCTCAAGGTTCGCTGCAAGCTGAATTGTTGCAAAGAACATCGTTGATTATATGGGACGAGGCTCCAATGGTTAACAAAAAATGCTTTGAGGCATTGGATCGCACTTTGAAAGATATATTGCAAAATAATGTGTCAGAAGAACATATAAAACATTTTGGCAGCATTTGTATAGTTCTTGGAGGAGATTTCCGCCAAATATTACCTTTTGCTTCAATTAATTCATCATACTTATGGAATGATTGCAAAGTTTTGAAACTGACGAAAAATATGAGACTGCAGAGTACATCAACAAGCAATGATGCAAATGATATTAGACAGTTTTTTGAATGGATGCTGAAACTTGGAGACGACAAGCTGAATGATCCTAATGATGGTGATATTGAAATAGACATTCCAGAGGACTTTCTAATTCAGGATTTTCACAGTCCTCTTGAAGGTGTCTTCAAGGCAACATATCCAAATTTCGAGCAGAATTATTCAGATCCAACTTACTTGAAGGACAGGGCTATTTTGGCGCCTACACTTGAAATAGTGCATGAAATGAATGAGTATTGTTTGATGCAAGTGCCTGGCCAGCCAAGAACTTACCTCAGTTCAGACTCACTGGCTAATTCTGCAGATGAAGCTGACTTTTCTAGCCGCTATATTACACCTCCAATTTTGAATGAGCTGAAGCTGTCTGGAATGCCAAACCATATGTTGAATTTGAAGCTTGGCGTTCCAATTATGCTTTTGAGAAACATTGACCAAAGCAAGGGGTTGTGCAATGGTACTCGGATGATAATTACACAATTAGCAGAACATGTGATAGGAGCTAAGGTCATGGATGGTGCAAGTTTGGGGGAAACAATTTTCATAAGTAGAATGAACATGATGCCTTCCGACTCTCGCATTCCTTTCCAATTTAAAAGACGGCAATTTCCAATTATTGTTTCGTACAGCATGACAATCAACAAAAGCCAAGGACAGTCTCTTGCAAATGTTTCCGTGTACTTACCAAGGCCAGTATTTAGCCATGGACAGCTTTATGTCGCTGTATCCAGAGTGAAATCGAAACGAGGTTTGAAGTTTCTGATTTTGGATAAGGATGACAATTCTTTGAAGACTACAAAAAATGTAGTCTACAAGGAAATTTTTGAAAATGTGAACTAAATGACAGGAAAAGTTTTTTGGCTTAAGGCAAGGTATATATTACAACAAAGTATTAAGGTGTAAATAACGTGATAAATCTATCCATCGTTCCATTGCTGAAGTAAAATAACATTGTTATTTTTAGCAGTGAACTTGACATTTTGATTTTCTATTTCTGATGTTCTTAACAAGAATATATTTTGTGGCACAATAATAGGAATATAGCTACTATTGATTGCAATTTGGGTACATCAAAGAACTTCATGTAAAGATGTGCAAAAGATTTTGACGCATTAGTGGAGCATTCACAGGAATTTTGTGTGCCATGTTACTCAAACATGATAACAGCTTGGTTTCCTTAACAACCTATAAGTATGTTATATAATGACTGAACTTTATATAATAACTGAACTTGATATGTATTGAGATATGTATATTTTTTTTACTTACTATGCACTTGAATTAAAAAGCTTAGTAGCTAACATGAAAGCATACTTTCACTTTAAAAAATATATATCCTACTTTTATAGTAAATTCCATGTAACTTAAGTTTTTAATTTAATAACTATATTGTTATCAACTTAGTTCAACGTCACTTGGGGTATCATTATACTAACCAACTAATCCAATTTAATTTGCTGTTTCTGATATTAGTTAAGTGGCATATATTTTGTGGAACAATAATAAGAGTATACCCACTATTCATTATATTATGGACAGGGCAAACAAGTTCATGTAAAGATCTGCAAATGATATAATGCATCACTGCAAGATTCAGACCCATTTTCTATGGCATCTTACTTCACATAAAAACAAATTAGTGGGTATAATAACCAAAACATATGTTATATAATCACTAAACTTGGTATGTATTTAATTATGTACACTTTTTTTACCCCTCTGTGGAACCAAATTAAGGAGCTAAGTAAATTATAATACTTACCCATGTCTGGAGTTAAAACATGCAATCATATTTTAATTTAAATCCTCTGGATCCAAAATACCCTCTACTAAAATGTATCTAATTTAAGTTTTTAATTTAATTTTTTTATTCCTATGGTTTTGGTTGCAGGTGCTTTTGGGTGAATATGACAACATAGCCGTGCAAGACTTGGGAGAAAAAGAAAGACTGATGAGGTAACTCCAAATCAGATGCTTTGTCATGTATAAAGCTATCTAACCATATTATATTAAATAATATAATATGGAGTTCACTGCTAACTCCAAATTAGACTGATGAGGAAAAGTTTTTTGGCTTAAGGCAAGGTATATATTACAACAAAGTATTAAGGTGTATATAATGTGATAAATATATCCATCGTTCCATTGCTGAAGTAAAATAACATTATTATTTTTAGCAGTGAACTTGACATTTTGATTTTCTGTTTCTGATGTTCTTAACAGGAATATATTTTGTGGCACAATAATAGGAATATAGCTACTATTGATTGCAATTTGGACACATCAAAGAACTTCATGTAAAGATGTGCAAAAGATTTTTACCCATTAGTGGAGCATTCACAGGAATTTTGTGTGCCATGTTACTCAAACATGATAACAGCTTGGTTTCTGTAACAACCTATAAGTATGTTATATAATGACTGAACTTTATATAACAACTGAACTTGATATGTATTGAGATATGTATATTTTTTTTACTTACTATGCACTTGAATTAAAAAGCTTAGTGGCTAACATGAAAGCATACTTTCACTTTAAAAAATATATATCCTACTTTTATAGTAAATTCCATGTAACTTAAGTTTTTAATTTAATAATTGTATTGTTATCAACTTAGTTCAACGTCACTTGGGGTATCATTATTACTAACCAACTAATCCAATTTAATTTGCTGTTTCGGATATTAGTTAAGTGGCATATATTTTGTGGAACAATAATAAGAGTATACCCACTATTCATTGTATTATGGACAGGGCAAACAAGTTCTTGAAAGATCTGCAAATGATATAATGCAACACTGCAAGATTCAGACCCATTTTCTAAGGCATCTTACTTCACATAAAAATAAATTAGTGGGTATAATAACCAAAACATATGTTATATAATCACTGAACTTTGTATGTATTTAATTATGTACACTTTTTTTACCCCTCTGTGCAACCAAATTAAGGAGCTAAGTAAATTATAATACTTACCCATGTCTGGAGTTAAAACATGCAATCATATTTTAATTTAAATCCTCTGGATCCAAAATACCCTCTACTAAAATGTATCTAATTTAAGTTTTTAATTTAATTTTTTTATTCCTATGATTTTGGTTGCAGGTGCTTTTGGGTGAATATGACAACATAGCCGTACAAGACTTGGGAGAAAAAGAAAGACCGATGAGGTAACTCCAAATCAGATGCTTTGTCATGTATAAAGCTATCTAACCATATTATATTAAAGGCTTAAATATGACAGAGGCCCCTCTACTTTAAAGTAGTAACAAATTCTTTCTGAACATATGCTTTAGTAATCGAATCCCACAGCTCCTACACTATACAAATTCAATTTACCTCACTTAATAAGATGAAAGACCAATGAACTCGAATAGTGGTTGCTCCAGCAATTCCAATTTTACTTTGTTTGAATAATGATAATGACTACTTTATATTATTAATTAGGTTTTTCACATGCGGCTAAATGTCTGTCACTGTTATATAATTAAATTTAACATACAAAAACCAAAATACTGGAAACTTCCAATATTGAAAGAGTAATGTAATACTTAACGATGCAATTTGGAAAATATATTATATAAAATGTTCACTCGCTGTGGTCTCCTATTCATAATATACAAATGATTAATTTCAATTGCAATTTTCATTATCAAAAAATTTTGACGCATTCTAAATACGTCAACTAGCATTCTCAATACGAAATAAGAAATTTAAAATTGATTTATCCATTATTCTATCGTTTTATTGTTACAAAATAAAAGAAAAACGTAATCAATGCCGTAAATATACATTGATCACAGATAATAAATGCCACCAACGAATACATACTTTCTGTACCCATTTCTTTATTTTTCCCTATTGTCCTATTTATAAGACCCTTTTGAGGTATTTTTCATCCACCAAGGAACGTGGTTAAAGTGGTTAATAAGATAGCAAATGTAAAAATTTGATATACTTTTTCAAAATTACCCCTACTGTTATTATAGCAACTCTAAAAAGTGTAGAGTTAATAAGGGTGTTTATTGAAAGAAGTGATTAAATGGTACTCCAAATTGAAACCGGAATAGGACCCAAATAAAAACCTCAAAAGAGTCATATAAATAGGACCAGAGAAAGTATAACTCACCAAAAATTCAATTTCAATTTTTGTGAAAGTTAAATATTTATAAATCAATGCTTTTGGACTAATATAAATGTACTCACTGGAATTGTAACTATTAAAGGTAATCAATCCTTTTGGAATTGTAACTTTTAAAGGTATATTTACCAATCTATCCTTTTGGACTAATATAAATGTACTCACTCGAATACTTGATTAATGGAATATTTAATATCTTATACTTTTCCCAAACTATATTAAATAAGCTTAATTTTGTAAAATATCATACAAAGTACTTATATTTAGGATCAAAAATTTTGGTCAAAATGTGCTTATATTAGGGACCAGAGGGAGTACTTTTTTTTTCAAATGCCTTCATCGAATACAACTCAATCCTACTATCATCTTCTACAGTAACTACAGTCACTAGCTCTGAAACACTACTTCACAAAGCAAAGTCCCATCATCACATTTCTCTAGGTCCCTCTGCGATGGAAAACCTCTCTTCAAAATTACTATTTGAGATTATTATTGTTACTACTTGGGATAACTCTCACTCCCCAACTCTTCTACACCTTCATACTCCTTTCTCTAAGCTCCACCTCAGTTATTCAAAAAAATCAAGAAAAAAAATCAAAATCAAGTTCCCATTAACACTGAAGAGAACAACATTAACAGCAACAATTGGATTCAGACCATCTTCCTTACAAGGTATGAACACTGATGTTTGTAATTTAGAATCTAATTTTTTCACCCAAACCCTAGATTTGAAAGATATGAATCGAAACTTAGAAACAACAAATTATCTTCAAGTTTATAATATCCATTGTAGATTGCAGAGTATATGAAATCACGTCTGCTTTGCGCTTAAAAACAATTTGCACTCTCTCATTAAAATACATGCTTCAACCTTTACTTCCCCACACCAGACGATAAGACCCAAATAAATTATTCACCCATTATGACATATTATCTAAGCTGATTATTACCTTCATACTGTTTGAAACTACAAAAAATGAACACTAAATGTCACGTATTTTATATAATCTGTCATTTTAACTTTGATGTTTTTCATAAAACATATCAAAACATGCACTTATTAACTGGTAGCAATCAACATTGCCATAACAGTTACCTATGGCAAACTTTTCTACGAAAGACTTGAATTTGGGTAGAGAGAACAAAGTGATGCATGCCAGGGTTAATAGAGTTTGGAAACCATTGCTTCCTGGCAACGTTGTCAAATACATGCATTGTGTACTTATTGATGCACAGGTATAATTCCTTATCACAGTATTCACTCTGTACTAATTACATATTTGCGTTAGTAAGGACATGAACATTCAATTTATATGATCTCAATGTATAAAAACTTTTATGTCCATGCATTGCTTTCTATCAGGCTAAAAAGATAGAATGTTTTATCAACTTCCCCGCTGCGATCCCTAAGCTTGAGACAAAGCTAATAGAGGGAAGACGCATCCAAGTTTCCAAATTTATTGTCGAGAACAATGATGGATCCTATAAGGCTTCAAAGAACAAGTGGAAGCTGAAATTCACTTATGCAACAAATATTGAATGGAGTCAAGAGAATTTACCGTGTACAAATTTGATTTTGCCAACTATGAAGATATCTTAAAACCAGAAACACGTGCTAATGAGAAGATTGAATTCCTCATAGGTAATAAATTACGATTCCTATTATAGATATGCTTACTCCTAAATCTCACGTTTTCTATTTTTCAAGTGTTATTCATAATATCATTTTCCTCTATCAAATAGATGTGCTTGGAGTAATTTCAGAACATGGACAACTATTAGACTACCAAAGAAGTGGGAAAACTGGCAAAAGACTCACATTTCTGCTCTCAGACCACAAGTTTTGATTCCCTTCCTTCTAATTACTTTATAAATAACATTTTTTGGTAACATTTTCCAGATCGCATTGATCATGTTATATTTTGTTGATTGTAATTTTTGCTTTCTTTTCAGCCAAAATTCTGTCAAAGTATGTCTGTTTGATAGTGACGCCGAGCACATGCTACAATATATCAATAATGATGTGCACCCAAAAATTGTGGTCATGGAATATGCCAAGATAAACAACTACTATGGTATGTATTCTGCAAACCTTTTTTTTCCTCTATACTGAACTCATATCTTATAATGTCTCTATAAATACTGAAGGTGACATTTCAATCAACACACTATGGGCAACCACAAGGATACTATTCAACCCTAAATTCCCAGAGATTGAAGAATTTCAAGCTATGTAAGAATGAAAAAAAAAATTGTTTCCCACCACTTACAATTGTAATAACAACACCATTGATAGATCTGTATTTTCCAGCATCAGCGCCAAGTACCAACCTCCAACACTTACCCAAAGTGTAACACAGTGTACTGCTGGAAGTCGCACACAAGGTGGGGTCTCAATCACAGATATTTCAAAACGGAGGTCCATAGCACAAATCAAAAGGGCAACTCAGGTATAACAGTTCCACATACTATGAACTAAATTATATTCTCCCTTAAATATATTCTCTGATTTCTAAAATCATAATATCATATATATCTTTCAATGAACCAAGGCTGGAAAGTTTGCAACAAAAGCAAAAATTAACTATGTGATAGAAGATAACAACTGGTATTTCAATGCTTGCGCTTCGTGCAAGACAAAACTTATTGACAAGCAGAAAGGTACATTCTATAATGATTCTGTTAACTTAAATAAACAGCGAACTTCCAACACAAACCTTCAGTGACAATTCATTATTATTGTTAACAGAATATGGAACAGGGACCTATCTGTATTGTGATGATAAATGCAAGAAGCCACCAACTCTGGTCATACCAAAGTATGAATTCATCATTAAAAGTTAAGTTACATATACATCGTAATCAAAACCTTTAATTCTCTTGCATACTCTATTCCAGATACAAAATACAATTCATGGTTTCAGATGCAACAGAGGAGACAATCTTTACTCTATTTGATTCTCTTGCTTTCAAGTTCTTCCATAAAACTGCAATGGAAATGCTGCATGAGCTTGAACAAGTATGCATTTATATGCTACTCACACTAGGATCTTCAAGTATAAATAACATAATAAAACCACAATATACTGGTGATTTAGCTCACCATGTTTCCATACACAATCATAACTGCAGATTGGAGATCCTTTTGGATTTCCCCCGGTGCTCTACACTTTCTGTGACAAGGAGTATGCTTTTTTGGTTGATGTCACTTATGAGTTCAATATTCTCAGAAAAAGAGAGTCTTTCACCATACTCCAAATGACAGATGATGAGGACATTCTTAAAGCTTTTCATGAAAATAACACTGCATATGAGGTATTCATCCCAATAAAACCACTAAACATTAACTTCTCCTACTTCATCATTTCATAGACATGCATTTACTATCATATTTGCAAATTTATATGTTATCCAGGGAGAGAAAAGTACATCACAATCTCAAATGCCTTTTCACACCTCAACATCTTCATCAACCAAAAACACAGCAATTGTAAACCTCTATATACTATTCACGTAAATAATAATTTTCTCAATCACTATTCCATACTAACAATTAGTTATTATTTCAGGAATTGGCATCCATGTCTGGAGAAAATGATCCATCTGCATTCAAGACTCCTGACTCAGCAACACAAAAGAATAGATCATTCATAGCAACACAAGATGATAGCTATGGATTATCTCAACTGCCAACACCACAGTTGTCTACAACCAAAGTCATCGGAAAAATGAAACAAAAAAAGCAAGACTAATGGTGGTAAATGATTTCATATTCAATGACACATACACTTGAAGCATAAGACACACTTCTTCTGATTCACCACTTTATATAATATTTAATTAATTAATCATCACTCAACTAAATTATGTATGTTTCCACCACCTCTACAGAAATTTACCGTTCACAATCACAATGAAGCAGCTGTTCAGGATCCTCTCGCTTCTTGACCATAATTATCAGCACCTTATTTATATACTTATCTATAAAACATATAATCCTTGACATATGGCTTTTATATTTTGGGACAATTATCTGTGAAATGTACCTGTATGAGAGGCAATGTTTATGTCAATGGTTTCTAAAGACAAGTCCTTTTTTAATTATTTAAAGAGTATCAACCTTATCACCAGTGAAATTATCCTGCCATCAACTTTAACAAACGTAAAGCAACAATGGAATATTTAATTTTCTTATAACAACTCATCTCACCGAAATATTTAAATATTAATTATATTTAGTTTCGATTCTTCAAAAAAAATAATACAATTTTTTTTTGGTTGAGAATTTGTGAATGCAATTTCTCAATTTCTGAATGCAATTTAAATAATGATGTTATTTTCTTTCCAACCTTTCAATTCATAAATACTACAAGTACCATCCGTTTTTTTCTCCACAAAATTTTTAACATTATTTCTTAATTCTTGCACTTTGCTATGACAATTTTATTCTACCATTAATCAAGGTTACCATATTTATATATTTTAACTTTTCAATTTCTTGTGTTCATAATTACTATTAACAACAGCCTCACTTGAACCAACACCAGTACATGGTATTATTTCAATATTATGTACGCTTACGAACGAATGAACATATGAAAATATAATTTCTATTCTAAACATTCAGACAAACAATTCACATTTAAACAAGTAAATGACAAGTAAATGATTAAATGGTTATAGTACTTCCATTACGCATACTAATAATTAATAATAATAATAATAATAATAATAATAATATATTCAATTTTAAATTGTCGTCTTACACTTACACTAATGCTGGGATGTTTAAATAATAATAATAATAATAATAATAATAATAATAACCAAACCAGCACACAAACTGAACCATCCAACCTATTTCCTCCCTCAACCAATTTTTTGGTTCAGATATTGGGTTCCCAATGTGACAAGACTTCACAAAACAAGTGCAGGTGGGGTGTGGACTGCCATTTCATTTCAAGACAAATTACATCATCATCTTCTTCATTTCTCACTTTCCTTTCCTTATCTCCTTTGGAAATCCACTGTTGACACACAGAACAACAAAGGACCGGAACCCACTCTTCACATACGTTCAGAGAAAAGACTCATCCCTCTTGCAAATGACATAAGGTCAGCTTCTATCCTTACAGCTTAACGTTCTATGCAACACCATTTTTCCTCTTGCTAAATCATTAATGTTAAGATATTATTCATGATACACAAATGCAGTATCAGTACTCTCTTCCCCACTACATATAACTCTTACTTAAATTTCGCCTATTTTTTTCCTTTCATGTTTCAAGATTGCTGCATTCAAGATCACTTTAGGCACTACCATGGAAATCTAATCACTTTCCGCGTTAACTCTGTAATTTGTCTTACTCATTCTGCTGTTACTTTTAAAAGGAAAACTATGGCGACAAAGTGTGCACAATAATAACTTGCCTCAACATTTCATGCTCATTTTTTCTTTACAAAATTAACCAAATCTAATTACTGATTGGGTTTTCATTTCGATGCTGTATATCTAACGACATGATGAAAGCCCATGTCTTTTACACTTCATACCATTGACTTTTTCTTTTTTTCTTAACCTATATAAACCCTTCAACATGTGTTATTCTCTTCAATTTCACTTCTCATTCACAATTGCCTTCGATAATAATAATCACGTTTGCTCATAAACTTTTAATATATGTGAACCACATTTACAGAAAGATCATAACCATGCCTTATCTATTATAATTGTACTGAAACAATGACAATTTCACACCACATTTACATCATATTGACCCATTAAAATTCTCTCAAATTAAACTCTTTTCCACATAACAAATTCACTCCCCACTAAATTTTTCAAATCAAACACAGATGTAAATGTTATGAAGCAAAACACTTAACTTCTATTTCTCTTTTTTGTAGATACATATTGCCTTAAACACTCGGATCACCCACCATGCGAGGATTTGCATTCTATTTAATCAAGGGAGAAGTACATTCATTACACCCTTAATTCATATTTATTCAACACTGATTATCTTTAAATTTCATACATATGTATCTTTGGATTACAATGTAGGGACCTAAGCTACTTACAGTACAAGAATCCGAAATTGTAGGATACGCACCATGCCGCACTATAACAGTGAGAGATCCTATCGGCAGCACCCACCAATTACGGCTTCAAGGTGCACCAGATTATAGAATGTTCGTGGTCACAGAAGGACTGGACACCTTGGTTGATTATTATGCAATAAGCGGTTACAACCAGTACCTTTTCACAAAAACTGAAACCGACATTTATGATCTCAACATCAAACGACAAGATGGCATTGACATGGTATATCCACAACAAATTAGGCACACATTTTTGAAGGATTGCAGATGTCCAAATTATTTCGTTGGTATGCTCCAATAATTTATTCCGATTAATATAAAATATAAACGAAAAACTTATTTTTCTACGTTGCATTTATTTGCAGCATTTTATATCACAAGGGCCTCACAAACAGAACCACAATCAAAAAACGACGATGTTGCACAAAGTTCTAACACAAATGCTGGTCCAACAGTTGCGTCCGTTTTTGCTATACCAATTACACATGCTGTAGAACAAGCTATCCAACCACCACGTGCACAATTTGATGTGGAAACAACAGAGACTATGACTGCACATCAATGTCGTGCAGGGTTTCTGGTATACATAACTACTATTGTATTTATATTTATTAAAATAACCTTATGTTTCCCTGCAATTTAAATTCTAATTGCTTTAAATGCCTCTTTACAGCCAGTGCCATTTCAATTTGTTGCTGACGCATTTCATACCATAGAACCATTTTACGATGTCATAGATGAGCAAGGAAGAGTTTATAAATGCAGACTGTTGAGAGGGAAAAGGTCACCAAATGAAGCCTACCTCTCCCAAGGTTTTCGCAAACTTTGCATCAATATTAACTTAAGCGCTTCCCAAAACATCAAACTTTCGTTCCGACACTCTGAGCCTGGAAGAATTTACTTCTTTGGTAAAACCTCTTTTATCATCAATATCTTCTCAGCTTTCAATTTACAATTACTTCATGCTGTAAACTATATCACTTACATGATGCATTATATTGCCGAAATGGTTTTACAATTTCTGGAATAACATTTACTTTCCACTCTCTATTATCCTTTACAAAAATTTAGCACTGCCATGATTCACTCAACAATTTCAAGACTTCCACTCTTTTCTTTCAAGGTAATACAGTGTATCAATATGCTTCAATTTAAATTATCTTTACTAATTGTTACTGCCAACATTGTATAACATACTTTGTCATTTATTACACCAAATATTATGTTGTATACTACCATTGCTAACATTCAGTACTCCTTCATTACACTATGTCTTTGCAGCATCTCCAACAACCACACTGTGCAAATGAACATCCAGCTCCCATACAAACATATTCAAATGCTACCTATTTTAGCTTATCATCATTTTCAAGTGCTATGCTATTCACTTCTAAAACTTTTACTGCTCTACTATGTACCTTAACTTTCTTTTGTTGCCAATTATGCACCTTAACTACTTCATTTTCCACCTTTTTATCTAACATAAAGTTCTGCATTGTAACACCCCAAAATTTTAATCCCCGATTAATGAAATGTTAATTATAAATTAATTATAATTAATGATTTCTGTATTAATCCTTGATTAAAAATGTGTGTTCATGAAGTTAGTATATGTGTGTGAATTGACCTAATAAATATTATAATGCATAAAATAAGTCTTTTGCATATTAGTCCCTGGGTTGGGACCTAGATGTAAATATAGGAAAGGTTTTGGAGGGAAAATAAATAAAATAATTATTTTTCAAAAACTGGGCAGAATACTCGAGTATTATTCTGAATACTCGAGTATTCTGGGTAAACGTGCACGAGTTAGTGCGGTTGATGAGTCAACACCGACTTATCATCGTTTTGACACGAAAACAGCCTCCAAACCACGTCCCAATCTGCGTGTCGAGCTGCATGGATAGCTTGGCTATGTATTTAAACCCCTGGTTGATGCATCAACACCCCATTTTGCCAAATTCATGTGAAAATCGAGTATTAGGGTTCTAAAATCGTTTTTAACGATTCTTCTTCTCTGAGCCGAATTGAACCACAAATCAAACACTGATACGAAGCTCACATCTCGAGCTTTGTATAGAGAGTAAAATCGTGAGGATTGAGTGAGTGTGTTGGGAGAATTGGAGCTGGGAAGTGGAGCAAGTTTCTGTCAAATTCTGGTTTGGGAGCTTACTTTGGGGTCGATTTCTGGTAAGCTCATGAATCCCTGAGTCTTAAATTCGGTTTCTTTAGTTAGTTGATGTTGCATAGAGTCTAGAAAATCTAATTTCCCCAATTTTATTCTCTGTTTCATGTGTGAACCAATTCCATTTTGGTGTTGCACTCAAAATGCTCTGTATGGGATGCTTGAAGTCATTCTGAGAGTTGTGGAGCTTTTCTTTGGGGATTCTTTGTTTGACTCACGTCTGAGAGGTAAGGGGAAGTAATTATATTCACTAGATAGAGATTAAATTCCATTAATTGTGTTAGAGAGCCACCAAGAGGCTCTAAGGGCTTAGATTGAATAGGATCTTTGGTTTGGAGACCAAACTTTGCTCTAAAACTGTGTTGAGCATGTTCTAAATCATGCATGCAAGCTTAAATGAACTTTATTTCATGAGTATTGTGCTTATTATGCAATTTGAGGCGTTGAGTTGTTAAAATGTGTATTTTATGCATGATTGATGAATCCGCTGTCAAATCTGTGTTTTGATATGAAATGAATGTTGTAACATGTTCAAATTATGTTATGTGTGCTCTGTTGATCCTTGGAATGGACTGGAAATGAGTAGGAATGAAATTGGTATGTTAAAACTAAGATTTCAGTGTATTCTGCTGTGAAACACTCGAGTATTATACAGGGTACTCGAGTAAAATATCTTTGAAACAATGTAAATGAAGCAAGAACACTCGAGTATCATGTCTAGCACTCGAGTATCGAGCATGACCTGAGGACAAGTTAAGGCTAACCACTCGAGTCATTCAAGGTCACTCGAGTAATCTGGAAATCAAGATGAACACTCGAGTAACCTATGAACTACTCGAGTAATTTATTGAATTTGAAACCCAAATCCTCAGAAAGTCATGAACACTCGAGTAACTTTAAGAACACTCGAGTAATCTGGAAAAGTTGATGAACACTCGAGTGTACTGAATTTTACTCGAGTAAATTGCCCAGAACCTGAAAGATACATTTTCAATTCTGACTCATTTAAGTTAAGGAATTAATAACAATAATCCAAGGGATCTAGACTTGAAGGGAATTGATTAATATGAGTATACCGTTTGGTGACGGTCCTTTTCGATAATAAAATAAGCCTAGGTGGCCTATAAGATATTAATCAACTTCCATTAAGTCTAAAGAATAAAGTGCATTCATTCTGGAGTTGGATGGTAGGACGTATATCATGTTTTTGGTAAACATGTGGAGGGCCTCTGGGAGTGCCAATACGCTTGCTTGATGACACGTCGTTGACGTGGTCGGCTGAGTGGATGCCGATATGGTTATACCGTTTGGATGACGATCCGTTTGGATGACGGGATATGCTCGGGTGGCATGGATTCCAAGCTTGTCGTGTACATTCTAGGTGAATGTACGAATTGTTGTATACCTAGGAATACAACGCACTGTTGAGTGCTGGGTTGTCAGGAATGGACGTCAGAGAGTGACATAGAATGATGGAGATAGGCTTGAGAGCTAAATTCATGCATCATGCCACTCATCCAAATTAAATGTGACAAATGAAACAAGTATGAGCATCCTATGTGCATTAACTAACTGCTAAATGTTAAATTCGATTGTTGCTCCTTGTTGCATATGTGCATATACATAGACTTTATACTTATGTTGCACAATTTATTCTCTGTTGATTATGTGTATAGAATTGCTTACCCCTATGCCCTTGTAGGTGATGTCTCGTTACATTGCTTGCATCGAGATCCGGCCACTTCCTAGTGGCATATGGATCTATGAGGACCATCGCGCGGTGTTCGAGGGGGAGGTAGATATTACCTTCTACCACCCGAACCCGCTGATGCGATTCCGTCCTCGTAGATTTAGGATTCCCATCATATACACTATGCACGTACCCCCGTTTTATACTTATCATGGACCACCTCCCATGCGACCAGCTTGCTCTTATCACAGTTTTCATTTTCGACCTACCCGCTCTCACCCTTTTACTTCGAGAGTCGTCCGCGAGGAGACTCCCCCTTCTGATCCGAGGAGCCCAGTCAGGGTTTCACCATCACCTGACCCGGTACCCAGTGGTAGGGTACACTCTCCCTCAGATGAGATCGAGGAGGATCCGGTGGAGGACGAGAGTGGGAGCGAGCCTGTCGTGCATTCTACTGGGAATGATTGGAGGGACGATGATCCTTAGGTATGTGCGTATGGTGTATGATGTGGATCAGAGGATCCGATGTGTGGATGCTATGGAGGAGATCTTGCTGCTGCTGTGTTGATGATGATGCTACTACCTTACTACTTTTGCTTCTTGGAGACTACTGCTATCACTACTACTACATCTGATGCTGCCAGATCTACGTGACCACCCTTAGAGTTATATTTTGGTTATGTATATATGTTGTAGATATACTTATGGAGTACTCTAGGGTTTTGGTTACACTGCTATGTAGATCTGTTTATGGACTTGTATATTTTGGAACTTGGAGACTCTGATGTTGGGCTATGTACTTATGACTTTCCTATATATAAAATCTATGTTTATATTCCTATCCATGGCATAGTCCGATAATTTCTGCTTACTCTGATTTTATCTATTTGAGAGTTCGGCTGTGAAAACCATTCAATGGTATCAGATTTATCAAATAAAGCAAGGGTAGCTTTAGTTATTTTCTATGATATAAACACGATTTCAAAAGACGAATGTTACCCAAGTTTGTGAAAGGGTTTTAAAAATCGCCAAATTTGATACAACTGTTTTGAAATGATGTAGAGTTTATTCTCCAAAAATTCCAATTGATGAATTGTGCACCCGCTTTAAAAAGAAAATTTTATTTTCGTATTTTCTTAACACTCACAAGTCCATATATTATCCAATATAATAGCTTAAGTATTATATTATACTTGGGTAATTCGGAAGGGTGTCACACGCATCATTTATTGTGCTTCATTCTTCCCCCAATGAATTCAATAATGAACAACTCCACCTTATGCGACATAACACAATATTTCTTTCAACACTAATTATTACCATAAAATTCAAATTGCGCATCACAACTGAAGCTTACAGAAATATTACAATTGTTCTAACATATCACTTATAAGAAATCACAATTAATTTCTATACTTCCTTACTTCAGCCCGGGCGTGGCACGAGCCAACTAACTAGTTATGTTTAATTGTAAGTCAATGATTCCATATTCTTTCAAAGCAAAATTTCCCGCCTTTTTAATTTCATTTTGGGTCCCAATGCCAAAGGTTTTATTGATTCCATTTCTTTAATGTGTCTATTATATAATTGGATTCTAAACCAGGAAGATGTGCCAACTGCCAACAACCGTTGGCTTAGTTGGTAAGGATTGAGTCCGAGGTTAAGAGAGATTCCGGGTTCGAATCCCATCGATGTGAGGACGGTGTTGGTGGGTAATCTATAAGTACCTTTGTAAGCGCTTTTTGAGCTCGGAGGTCTGCCTACCCCTGATAAGCCCCTGGAGCCCAACTCACCTAAACTCACCTGATAAGTGCTTTTTGGCAGTAATTGTTTCCTCAAGACTGAGATTTTGATTCCTCTAGGGAACTAACTGCTAAATGTTATATAAGAATAGGATAACTGATAGGATATGTCCATAATTAAGCACAAATAGTTTCAAATTTTATTTATTTTTGACAAGAAAACAATCGTTGATTCATGTTTGCAGTTCCAACGACAAGAAAGTAAAAAACATTAAGAAGGAATATAGTGAGGGGACTTATGATGATTATTGTGACTAATAGTCTAATGCTACTATGCACTAGCACTATGTATTACATAAAACCATGTAATATTAGCGGGATTTTGGAAAAGTTGTTGGTTGATAAATATATGAAAATCAGGGCATCTTTGTTGTTGATGTAGATTGCAGTTTATAGTTCACTGGAGCTTCAGGTTCTTCAGCCTGCAGGGGAAATAAAATAGCCAATAAAATATTAGATTGAGGAAGATCAAGTCAAATGGGTAATTGCATAATGCAGAGTTAGTTGATTATTATACAATAAATATAATAATTAACTATTGCAAAAGAAACCTATGTTTTCTTGTTGAAAGTTGATTCATTGCAGAGTTTATTGGATGTTGTGGAATGTGTATACTGCATAGTGTTAGAATCAAAATGTTTCGCGTATACCTGGTGTTTATGATTGGAAAATAATCAGTTATTGGGTCAAAGCCCGTTAACAAGGAAATAGGTAGCAAAAGGGGGAAATTTCAGATGGCCCATAAAGATTGCCTCAAACCAGGGCAGGCCTCCACACCAACAATGGTAGAAAGGTGGAAGCGTCCTCCGGTCAGAGCGTCCTCAAAATACACCATTCTTCTGAAGCTAAATAAGTATCTGGGAAGTTGTTCTCCTTGGGCCCAACGCTCAGCCAACCATGTCGATCAAAATACTACATGTGGGGAAGATACCATTTCATTCAAGTACGAAATATAGTATGCCAGGAAGGAAGATGCCATTTCACTCAAGGAAGGAAAAGTACTGTTCATCTCCTCTACCAAGGATGAAGAAGGCAACGACTAGTTGGCAATGAAGGAAAGACCACAATGTCCATCAGACAAAGAGAAGGCCAAGCTTGAAGGCCAAGGCAAGCTTCCCAAAAAGCAAGGGCCACTGTGATATAAGCCAGAAGAAGCCAACAGAGGCCAACATAAGTTGGAAACCAGAAAACACCATTCCACCATACTCAAAGAGTACAACGACACAACAGAAAGAAGAGAGAAACTTTAGAGAGTATTAAGGGAGGGAAAACCGAGAGCGTCCTATGAATCTTGCCATTTTCCATTGTATTTTCTGACAATCACGATCCCTTTCTCTCTTGTACTTCCTCTCCCCTTGAAAATAATGAAAATGAGGCCTTGATTTCACTAAGTCTACGAACCCACTATTTTATTTGCATTTTGTATTATTTTCTTCAAGAAATAAAAAATCTTGGCAGAAACAATTGGCGCCGTTGCCGGCGAAATCATGGCTTCAACACTGGAAGGAGATACGCCAGGAGATGTTCAGAGAGGAGTGGCTGAGGATGGCACTAGGGTCACTGTCGGAGGAAGCTTTGGGATCGATGCATCATGAGTCATCAATCCAGTAGGGAAAGCAGCAAGGAGGTTAACCTTCAGCCCAGAGAGTGACCAAGAAGAACCTTTCTTGGACGCTTCTGAAAAGGAACAAAGTTGTGAAGAAGAAGACACGAAGCAACCAAAGAGTTCTCAGAGTAGAGGAGAGTCTGGTGTGCAAGTGACTCTGGACGCCTCCATCCTCAACAACATCATAGCTAACCAGAATGCTTTGACTGAAATGATTGCAAACTTCAAGGCCCAGAACGCTAAAGCAAAAGAAGAGGCCGAAGCGTCAGAAGCTAGGGCAAAGATGGAGGAAGAGGCACGAAGAGAGGAGGAGTTGGCCAAGGAAAGGGTACGGGTGGAACTTGAGGCTAAGAAAATCACAAGTAATGAGGAGGACGCTCCAGTAACAAAAGTGGAGCTGAGACGCATTCTGCAAACACACAGGGAAGGGGGTAACTCCGTGATAAACCTAAACCCCCCCTTTACAGCTGACATAATATCTTATCGCTACCCTCTTGGGTATGCACCCCCAGCCTTCAGAAAGTTTGATGGAACAGGGAGTGCCAGGGAGCATCTAATGACTTACGTAGATGATTTGGGAATCCACAGCTCGGCTTTGCGCTTGAGGCTCAGAGAATTTTCCAAGTCTCTGACTAGACGTGCCTTCACTTGGTACTCCAAACTACGTCCAACATCTATTAGGAGTTGGGAAGAGATGACAGTGGAGTTTTGCAACAAGTTTCTCGAAGAAGAGGCAGCTATCCATGTGATGGATCTAGGGCGGGTCAGACAAAGGATAGGGGAAGGCTTAATACCCTTCATAAAAAGATACAGAGATAAGGCACTCAGTTGTAGGGAGACGCTTTCGGAAGCAGATCTTGTGTACGGGTGCATCAAAAGCATAGAAGATGGATCCCAAATATTTCTGGCTCTAAGCAAAATTACCACCTTCTCCGAGTTGTTAGCAAGAGCGCTGGATGTGACAGAAGCAATGAAGAAACAAGGAGGGAAGCGGACCTGGGACCAAACAGCTTTTGATGTCAACGCTGTGGAAGACAAGAACAGGAAAAGGGATTACAGGGCGGTCCTAGGAAAATATGAGAAAAGAGAACCCCCACCTGTGTTACCTGCTTCCATTCCCAGGGAGATGGTGTATGAGCTTGTAGAGGAGTGGCTGAAAGAAGGAATATTAAAGGAAAGAGGGGAGAAGCGCCCTCTGACACGACAGGAATATGAGGACCCTGCCTTTTGTATCTTGCATAGGCACAAGGGTCACAGGACGGTGGATTGTTATGTAATCAGGGCAGTATTTCAAAAACAACTTGCTGCAGGGAAGGTGCTGTTACCAGAACAATGAACTGACGAAAGCTTGGGGACGCAACCTCTACCCAGGCACCAAGTGGGCGTTATCTTGTCTGGAAAAAACCTGTTGGAGGAGATAGCAGAAGAGGAAATCATTGAAGACGAACTTAGAAGGGGGCTGGTCAAGACAAGAGGTTTCAGGGCACTATTTGATCAATTACAGTTAAGTACAGACGTGAGAGCAGAAGCAACTCAAGCTCTAGCAGATGTGATCGTGAGAAGGGGAGGGAACACTAGCGCTTCCCACGCTCCTCTTGCCAGGGTGGCTAAGGCGCAAGCCACAACAATCATGTTCAGAGAGCCCCCCATGACGCATCCAGGGTTCTGCCATAACATGCCTTTGTACGTAGAGGCAGTAATAGAAGGTGTACGGGTAAGGCGTGCCATGGTGGACAATGGTTCTGAGGTGAACATTCTGCCTACTCACATTTTTGCTAAGCTGGGCATACCAGGGTCAAGACTTAAGAAATCTGAAACTGCCTTGAGCACGTTCAATGGGGACTCAGTGAAAACAAGAGCTTGCGTTGTAGTCCAATTAGAGGTGGGTCCTATAAAAACTCTCAACACATTTCATATTGTGGACGGAAGCCCAAGCTACCACATCTTGTTGGGGCGTCCCTGGATTCATTTACATCAGTGTGTACCTTCTACTCTGCATCAATGTGTCAAATCTTCATACAGAGGTAGAGACATTGAGATCCCAGCCACCAAAGCGCCCGTCGACGCATCGGAAATGCATCTGACCGATGCATCTGTGTTTGACGAACTTGCACCGCCGGGGACAAGTAAGGTTGAGAAGGACACTTGAATCAACATCAAAGGAAAAGAGAAAGCAACCCCAGCCAGAGAATCTGTCTTTAAGCGGCTTAGCCTGCCACCCAAGGAAAGCGCCCCAGGACCAGTAAAGACGACAAAGTTCAAGCTACAAAAACAACACCACCCACAAGGGGGGAGCAGATGGGTCATCTTATAGGAAATCGCGGGGCTGGCCAAGCCAAGCCTCCATGACCTGGCCAGTCCCACACTCCTTTGGATGTTAAGGAGAAAGGACACCTTCAGGGACCAAAAAGATGTCATGGCTGTACAGGAGGCAGAACCGAAGAAGAGTAAAAGCTTGGAAGAGATCAATGTAGGAGTGGAAGGAGAACACAGACCCCTATTCATTTCATCATCCCTCACTGATAAAGAAAAGGAGGACCTGACTGTTTTGCTCAAGGAGTATAAGGAAGTGTTCGCATGGACTTACGAAGAGATGCCTGGACTAAACCCAAAGTTAGTCACCCACAATCTAGCTGTAAGGGCGGATGCCGTTCCAGTAAAGCAAGCTACCAGGAAATTTGACCCAGACATTGAGAAAGCTATCAAGAAAGAGGTGGAGAAGTTTCTCAAAGCTCAATTCATCAAGCCAATACAACATCCAACTTGGCTAGCAAATGTCGTTCCTGTCAAGAAGAAGAATGGGCAGATAAGGTGTTGCGTGGACTTAAGGGATCTTAACAAAGCATGCCCAAAAGACGATTTCCCTCTGCCAAACATAGACAACATGTTTGATGCTACTGCAATGCACGAACGCTTCTCATTCATGGATGGATTCAGTGGGTACAATCAGATCAGAATGGCACCAGGTGATGAAGAGAAAACTGCGTTCAGGACGCCTGTGGGAAACTTCTTCTATACGGTCATGCCGTTTGGGCTTAAAAATGCAGGGGCCACTTACCAAAGGGCCATGACGGCAATCTTCCACGATATGATGCATGAAATCGTGGAGGATTACGTGGATGATCTGGTGGTAAAGTCCAGAAAGAAAGAGCAGCACATGGAGCACCTGAAAGCCGTCTTTGAGAGGTGCAGAAGGTATAAATTGAAGATGAACCCGTTGAAATGTAAGTTTGGAGTATCATCAGGGGAATTTCTTGGCTTTGTGGTACACAAGGAAGGGATCTCAGCTCCAGAAGACAAAGTGCAAGCTATAAGAGACTTGAGAGCGCCCAAGACTCAAAAAGAACTGCAACAGATGATGGAAAAATTGGGATATGTACGAAGATTCATTCCAGCTTTGGGAGAACTTCTGGGGTCAATGAGAAAGCTTTTAAGAGGCAAAGAGGCATTCAAATGGGGAAGAGAACATCATGAGGCTTTGGATAGGATCAAAAAGACACTAATGTCTCCCCTGACCATGATTCCACCACAGAAAGGTGTCCCCCTCAGAGTCTATCTAGCCACCACCAAGACAGCAGTCAGTGGGCTCCTTGCCCAAGAGGTGGACGGTTCAGAGCGTCCTATTGCATACTGGAGCCGAATGCTCAAAGACGCCGAAGCCAGGTATTCAGCACAGGAGAGGCAATGTCTGGCTTTGATCTATGTGTCCCAAAAATATAGACACTATTTCCAAGCACACATTGTACATGTCATGACAAAGTCAGTATGGATCAAGCATTTGCTACAAGGGGCTGACCTGACAGGGAGAGTGAGCAAATGGGCCTTTACACTCACAGATTATGAGATACAATTGGTGACGCCCACCGCCATGAAGAGCCATGCCTTGGTGGACCTGATCACAATATGTGCCACGAATGAAGAAGAAGGATCAGAAGAGATGGTCAACGTGGCCGAAGAGGAAGAAATTTGGACACTCATGTTCGATGGCTCTCCATCCTGTCCAAAAGGGGGAGCACGTGTAGTATTGACAAACAGAAAAGGGGAGGAGCTGACATTCGCATTCCAGCTTGATTTTCCCTACACTAACAACGAGGCCGAATATGAGGCTCTCCTGCTGGGGCTGAAAATAGCTGAAGAGATGGGGATCAGCAACGTGATAGTAAGAGGGGATTCAAACTTGGTGATTCGGCAACTGAAAGGGGAATATGGTGTGAAAGAAACTTCACTGGCGCTCTGCAGAGAAAGAGCCTTGGAAGTCATGGAAAAATTCAGGGTAGAATCACTAGAGCATGTGCCCAGATCTGAAAACCAGAAAGCGGATGCCTTGGCTACTTTGGGAAGCAAAATCATGATGAAAGGAGAAAAGTGGGCAGTCCACCTCAGAAGGGAGCAACAGTCTCAAGTGAAAGAAAGAAAAACAAAGGAGGAACCCAGAGATGATTGGAGGACATCGGTCAGGAAGGAATTGAAGAGAAAAATGCTGACCAAGGTGTCCAGAGACTTCTGTTTGGTGAGGGGAATCCTCTAGAAGAGAAACAGGGAAGGACTCCTCATGAGATGTGTGGCAGAGGAAGAAGGACTGAAGAAGATGGTCCAGCTGCACGAGAGTATCTGTGGACAAGTGGGGCCTGGATTGTATAGACGCTTGCAAAGAATTGGTGTATTTTGGCCCACCATGAAGACGCAGTGTGATTCTTTACAAAACTTCTGTGCTCAATGTCAGGATTGCAAAGAAGAAGTTGAGGTCCACCTTGCAGACACAGAATGGATTCATCCCATCAAAGAGTACTTGGAACATGGGATCTTACCAAGAGACAACATAGAAGCTGAAAAGATAAGAAAGAAAGCCGATAGATACTTTTGCGACAAGGGGGAGTTGTTTAGAAAGAATTTTGCTGGGAAAATTTTGAGGTGCTTAAAGAAGACTGATCAAGAGAAAGTAATGGAAGAGATTCATAGAGGGCCCTGTGGTAGACACCAAGGGGGAAGAGCGCTGTATGAAGAACTAACAAGGATGGGATATTTTTGGCCAACGATCAGGGAGGACTCCATTGATTTTGCGAGAAGATGCGAGCAGTGTCAAAAGCATGGGCACGAGATACATGTGCCAGCTAACAGTATGACGAGTCTGAGTGCCCCTTATCCCTTCCATACTTGGTGCATGGATTTCGTGGGGCCTATAGACCCCCCATCAAGATGAAAAAGATGGATTCTGGCAGCCACTGAACACTCAACAAAGTGGGTCGAGGCTATTGCGTGCAAAAGAGCAGATGCGGACACTACTGTCCAATTCATAAGAGATAACATCATATGCCGTATCGGGTTACCCAAAAGAACCGTCTCAAACAATGGCACGCATTTCATCAACAAAAAGGTGGAGAAGATCCTGGAAGAGTACGGTGTCGCCCATCACAAGTCTACCCCTTATTACCCTCAAGCAAACGGCCAAGCAGAATCTACTAATAAGACACTAATCGGGATTCTGTCAAGGACAGTAGAGGATTCGCCCCAGGAGTGGAGTGAATACTTGCCTTTGGCTTTGTGGGCTTATCGTGTCACAAAACATGGCACGAAAAAAGCGTCCCCATTTTCCCTAGTCTATGGAGCAGAGACAATGTTGCCAACAGAGGTGTTAGTACCTTCAGCACACATGATCACACAGAATGAGGAAGGTGATGTAGAAAGAGCCAAAGCAGTAGAAGGAATGAGAATCAAAGCACAACATGAGCTACTCAAGCACCAGCGAAGAGTCATGCTGGCCTATGAGAAAATGGTTAAGCCCAGAATGTTTGTAGAAGGAGAACTGGTCTTAAAAGCCACTGATGCTGTCATGAGAAGCGCCCACACTAGCAAGTGGACACCCCAATGGGAAGGCCCATACAATGTGCAGGAGGCACACCCCAGTGGCTACTGCCATCTGCTAGAGCCAGAGTCACAAAAAAGAGTAGGCCCCTGAACTTTAAATACATCAAGAAATACTATCCATAGCATGTAGGCACTAAGTTTTGTATGCCACCTTTTGAATGCATGAATGAACCAGAAATTATCCAGTAAAAGAGTTGTTCATTGTCTTTTTTTTTAAAAAAAAATTTAAACTTAAGTTGCACCCTGATATGTGCAAAAGCACCCTGATATGTGCAAAAGCACCCTGATATGTGCAACCTAAGTACAAGTAAAAAACTGCACCCTGATATGTGCAACCTAAGTACAAGTAAAAAACTGCACCCTGATATGCGTGAGAGCACCCTGATATGTGCAAAAAACTTAAGTTGCACCCTGATATGTGCAAAAGCACCCTGATATGTGCAACCTAAGTACAAGTAAAAAACTGCACCTTGATATGCGTGAAAGCGCCCTGATATGTGCAAAAAACTTAAGTTGCACCCTGATATGTGCAACCTAAGCATAAGTAAAAGATCACACCCTGATTTGTACAACTTGTGTATAGATAATTACACCACGACACATACAAAGCACCCTGATATATGCAAACAAATAGTTTCTGAAAATAAAGGCAAAGTTCCATGCATTACGAAATAAGAACAGGTACAGTAAAAAATAATTTCGGTGCAAGCATCCAGAAAAGTACTTCCCCTAAAAAAAGGAGGGGGAAGAGAAGAAGAGAAAGAAAAGGAAGAGAAGAAGAAAAAGAAGAAAAAGAAGGGGAGATTCTATTCAAAGAAAAAGCAAAGTCTGTTCAAAAGGCAAAGATACATGTTAGTTCCATGATGAACATGATGAATGTTTTGATAATGACAAAGTGTTTTTGAACAAGCTACAAGTGTTGGTCAAGTTTCAAGCTCAACAAGCAACAACAAACATCAAATGAAAAAGAGAGAAAGCAAGCTCATGAAGACCTAAGTTTGAGTGTATTTGTATTTCTTTTATCTTTTGCCTCTCAAGCTTCATAGGTTTTTTATTTGGGTAGATTATTATTGAGGGTAGTGAATCTCATTCATAAGTCATGATTAAATCATAATTTGAGTTTTCACTTAACCTAGAATCAATAGGTGGCTTAAAGGTTTTAAAGGAAAGGTTGGATTTTGAGAAAACAAGTTTTGAACATGTACAGTACCAACTTAATCGATTAAGTGATAACTTAATCGAGTACTACTCGAGTACACGACTTGCTTAATCGATTAAGTACTGCTGAACTGATTTTTAAAATACGTTTTTCACTTCTCAAAATCAGTTTTAAAGTGCTACAACTTTTGGGTATTCTATATAAACCTTTTCCTATTATTTGTGATAGATGAGAATCATTTTAATACAAGTTTTACAAAGAATCAAGCCACTCTATTCTCTCTCATTTTTCAAAAGATCAAAGCTTTTCTATTTTTATATTCTTTGATCAAGAACCTTTGAATCTCTTATGGTGAATTGTCATAACTCTTGATTGAGATTCATAGGATTGTTTTGTGTATTCTATTGTGTTGTAATCTTTGCAAGAAGGCAAACCACTACAACAAACAAGAAGTCTTGGTGTGTCGATTTTATCATCGAGCAAGTGCATTCTTATTGAAGAAGAAGAAGAAGTCTTGGTTGTGAATCAAGCAAGTGAAGCCTTGGTGTGTGGTTTATCATCAAGCAATTGAAGACTTGTTGTGTCGATTATCAACAAGGGGTAGAGGTTAGATTAGAGAGAAGATCAATAGGATTACAAGGCAAGGGTGTCGGTTATCTCTTGTAAGCTAGCAAGAAGGGAGTCTTGTGAGGCAATCACTTGTAATTTGAGAACTCTAATTCCTCATAGTGAAGAATCTCTCTTGGTTGAAGAGGGGACTGGATGTAGCTTTCAAGTGGATGAAAGTGAACCAGGATAAATCACTGTGTCGTATCTCTAAACTCTTACTCTTTATATTCAAGTCATTTGATTGCATTCTTGGTTGAAAACCTAGAAAGATTGATTTTCATAATTGATTGAATTGAATCTTTAATTGTTCAAATTGATAAAGGGAAAATCATTTTCATAACTAGGTTAATCAATAAGAATATAGGTGTTAATCATTTCCGCTGAATCTCTGATCTTGCATGTGAATTGATTGATTTTCGTATTCGAATGAAAAATTGATTTTTCTGTTTTCTGTCATATTTAATCGATTAAGTTCAAGTTTAATCGAGTACTACTCGAGTAAATTGCAGGTTAATCGATTAAGTGCTGTAGAATTTGCAAAAATCATTTGTTTTGATTGTTTCGATTTGTTTTGTTCGAAAATCTTTCAAGGTAGCTTCAACACCTATTCAACCCCCCCTTCTAGGTGTTTTCCTAGGGTTCCTAAGTCTCTCCAACCACCAATTGCGATTTCCTCAATTGGTATCAGAGCTCGGTCGAAAGACACGAGCATAATAGCTTTTTCGTAAAGATCCTTTAAGAAAATCGCAATGGGTTCCATGAATTCCTTTGGTGGTGAAGGTGCTTCAATAAGTCGTCCTCCATTGTTTGCCGGAGAAGGCTATGCATATTGGAAAGTTAGAATGAATATCTTTATCCAAGCCATAGATAGTGAAATTTGGAAAGTAGTTGAAAAAGGTCCTTATATCCCCTCTAGTTTAGTTGAAGGTGTAGAACAATTGATCCCCGAGGATAAGTGGAAGGATGATGATAGAAAGAAAGTTCAATATGATTATAAAGCAAAGAATATCATCACATCCGCTTTATCCTATGACGAGTTCTTTAGAGTTTCTCAATGTTCTAGTGCTAAAGAAATGTGGGACACTTTACAAGTGACTCATGAAGGAACTAGTGAGGTTAGGAGAGCTAGATTGAATGCTTTAATGCGTGATTATGAATTGTTTCATATGCTTCCAAATGAATCTATAAATGATATGCAAAAGCGTTTTACTCATATTATAAATCATTTACTTGCTCTTGGTAAAACTTTTCTTCAAGGTGAACTTTCTAACAAAGTGTTGAGATGTTTAGACAGGAATTGGCAACCAAAAGTAACGGCTATTGTTGAATCTAAAAATTTGGATGCTATGGATCTAGCAACACTTTTCGGAAAGCTTCAAGAACATGAAATGGAGCTTGGACGATTAAGTATCAATGAAGAGTCGGATCAGAACAAATCAAGGAAAGGACTTGCTCTTAGAGTCAAAAGTGCATATAAAAAGAAAGATAGTTCCGATGATGATGATAGTGAAGATTCCGATTCCGATGTTGATGAAAAAGACATGAAACTTTTGTTAAAAGAATTTGACAAGTTTCTAAGGAGAAAAGGAAGGTTGAACAAGGACAAAAGTAAAGAGAAGGATTCCTCACACTACAAGACCAAGACATCAAAAGAAGGTGTAGTTTGCCATGAATGTGGAAAGCCCGGTCATCTCAAGTACTCATGCTCTAAGTATCTCAAGAAGAAGGAGAAAGACAAGAAAAATTCTAAATCTAAAAGAGCATACATAGTTTGGGATAGTGATGAAGATAACAAGAAAAGCACATCGAGTAGTTCGTCGGATGATGAAGAAGCCGCTTGTCTCAACTTGATAACTCTAGTAGATGATGAAGAACAAAGTTCAAATGATGAATCAAGTTATCAAAGCGAGGATAGCAATGTAAGTGAATCTAAATCCAAAATTTCTTCTAAATATGAATTGTTACATAATGCTTATGAAGAAATGTATGAACAACTTGAAAAACTAGCTTTGAAAAATATTGAAAGAAAGAAGCTCATTTTGAAACATCAAAAAGAGTTTTTAGATCTTCAAAAACAAGTTGATGAGCTTAATCTTGAAAATGAAACTCTTGATCTTATATATGCTAGTTCTTCTTGTGATTGTGCTAGTAGATTGAATGTTGTGGTTGATTGTGAGAGTTGCAAGTTGCTCATGGATGAAAATGCTATTTTGAAAAATAAGCTTGCAAGTTTCACGAATTGTAATATTAGATTGCGCACATTGTTAAATTTTCAAAGAGAAAATTCAAACAAGTTTGGTTTGGGTTATACTAATGCTAAGAGTAAATCTCATAGAAATGTTGTTGATTTTTCTAAAGTTGATTTTTCAAATCCTCCAACATGTTTCTATTGTGGTACTCATGGACATACTTCAAATGTGTGTTATGTTAAAGTGCATGGTATACCTAAAGGAAATTTTGTTTGGATGAAAAAGGGTGAAAGTCCCTACACTAACAAAAATGGATCCAAAACCATTTGGATACCAAAAAGCAAAGCATGATTGTTTTGTAGGTTTGATTGAAGATGCAAATGAATGACACATGTTCTCAATTGGTCTCAACTATGAATGTCTATATTCACATCTTCAATTGGTATCACACTTGCATCTCAAGTGAATGTCCTACAAAGTGGTAATATTTGATATTGATATATTATCTTAATTGATATCTTCTCAATTGATATTACTTTTCTAAATGTTTAGTTAATTCAATTTGTATCATTGAGAGATTATTAGTTGATTATCATGTTTTTGTGATTATTGATTCTTCTTTACAATTGATATCTTCTTTGTTAAGTGATATTATGATCTTATTAGTTCTCAATTGGTATTATATTTCATTGTTATATTCTCTTACCAATTGATATCACATTTCAAAGTATAGCTTTATTGTATTTGTTCAATTGGTATCAATGTTGTGAAGAAATGATCATTGATTTCTTACCTTGGCTTAGATGTTATATTTCAATTGGTATATATTACTTTTTGATAATGCCAAAGGGGGAGAAATATGATGTTTTGAATTGAATGAAATGTTTCTCAAAGAGGGAGAAATGGTATGTTTCAAAACATGGGAGAAATATGATATTATATTTGGAGAAAGGTTGTTTTGTTGTTTTTATGTAGGTTGAGCTAAGTTGTTGAAGATAAGGGGAGAATCAAGCTTCTATCTCAATTGGATTCAAGTGTTAAAGCATTGATTGAGGGGGAGAAAGAGTCTTCTCAAGTGATCAAATGTTTCAAGCATCAACAACTTCAAGCGATTTCAAAACATGGGTTGTCATTTTCAAAAAGGGGGAGATTGTTAGTTCCATGATGAACATGATGAATGTTTTGATAATGACAAAGTGTTTTTGAACAAGCTACAAGTGTTGGTCAAGTTTCAAGCTCAACAAGCAACAACAAACATCAAATGAAAAAGAGAGAAAGCAAGCTCATGAAGACCTAAGTTTGAGTGTATTTGTATTTCTTTTATCTTTTGCCTCTCAAGCTTCATAGGTTTTTTATTTGGGTAGATTATTATTGAGGGTAGTGAATCTCATTCATAAGTCATGATTAAATCATAATTTGAGTTTTCACTTAACCTAGAATCAATAGGTGGCTTAAAGGTTTTAAAGGAAAGGTTGGATTTTGAGAAAACAAGTTTTGAACATGTACAGTACCAACTTAATCGATTAAGTGATAACTTAATCGAGTACTACTCGAGTACACGACTTGCTTAATCGATTAAGTACTGCTGAACTGATTTTTAAAATACGTTTTTCACTTCTCAAAATCAGTTTTAAAGTGCTACAACTTTTGGGTATTCTATATAAACCTTTTCCTATTATTTGTGATAGATGAGAATCATTTTAATACAAGTTTTACAAAGAATCAAGCCACTCTATTCTCTCTCATTTTTCAAAAGATCAAAGCTTTTCTATTTTTATATTCTTTGATCAAGAACCTTTGAATCTCTTATGGTGAATTGTCATAACTCTTGATTGAGATTCATAGGATTGTTTTGTGTATTCTATTGTGTTGTAATCTTTGCAAGAAGGCAAACCACTACAACAAACAAGAAGTCTTGGTGTGTCGATTTTATCATCAAGCAAGTGCATTCTTATTGAAGAAGAAGAAGAAGTCTTGGTTGTGAATCAAGCAAGTGAAGCCTTGGTGTGTGGTTTATCATCAAGCAATTGAAGACTTGTTGTGTCGATTATCAACAAGGGGTAGAGGTTAGATTAGAGAGAAGATCAATAGGATTACAAGGCAAGGGTGTCGGTTATCTCTTGTAAGCTAGCAAGAAGGGAGTCTTGTGAGGCAATCACTTGTAATTTGAGAACTCTAATTCCTCATAGTGAAGAATCTCTCTTGGTTGAAGAGGGGACTGGATGTAGCTTTCAAGTGGATGAAAGTGAACCAGGATAAATCACTGTGTCGTATCTCTAAACTCTTACTCTTTATATTCAAGTCATTTGATTGCATTCTTGGTTGAAAACCTAGAAAGATTGATTTTCATAATTGATTGAATTGAATCTTTAATTGTTCAAATTGATAAAGGGAAAATCATTTTCATAACTAGGTTAATCAATAAGAATATAGGTGTTAATCATTTCCGCTGAATCTCTGATCTTGCATGTGAATTGATTGATTTTCGTATTCGAATGAAAAATTGATTTTTCTGTTTTCTGTCATATTTAATCGATTAAGTTCAAGTTTAATCGAGTACTACTCGAGTAAATTGCAGGTTAATCGATTAAGTGCTGTAGAATTTGCAAAAATCATTTGTTTTGATTGTTTCGATTTGTTTTGTTCGAAAATCTTTCAAGGTAGCTTCAACACCTATTCAACCCCCCTTCTAGGTGTTTTCCTAGGGTTCCTAAGTCTCTCCAACCACCAATTGCGATTTCCTCAATACACACAAAGACTTCAAATCAAGATTGCAAGCTTGTCCAATACAACACCAAAAGAAAGGCTTCAAGAGCCATTTCCCAAAACCAAGTTTGGATACAACATAAGAAAAACAGAAACAGGAATGACAAGGTAAATATGAAAGTCATACAGGTCCAACAAAGTAAGGCAGAAATAGCAAAATACAAGAGTTCCAACAGTTTTCAAACAGCTAAGTGAGGTAACAAACACAACAGCTACATCTTAAAAAGGACACCCAGGGAAGAAGCCTTGCAAATAGAAACATAAGACTTTAGTTGAGACTCCAATTCAGCAAGATCAGCTTTCACACTTGTTAAATCAGCAGTTGCCTTGGACAAAGTAACAGAGATATCATTGATCAAACTCTCCAAATCAGCACGACGCTCTATCAGAAGTTGTCTCTTTGCAATAAAAGTCCCCTCATCAAAGGGAGGACGTTGACCCTCCACTTGTTTAATGGCATTATCAAGCCAAGACCCTGAGTATTGATGAAGTTTGAGAGTTTGAAAACAATCCAACAAGGAAGATTTTTGATCCCAGGAAAAGGAATCCACGTCCTGATTCACAGTGAGCTTCAGTACGTGCAGCATGGTATGAAGTCCAGTTTCATTAAAAATTTGAGGCAAATGCAACCCAGGCAGCACCAAATCCGAATGAGCATGGAAGAATGAACTCAAAAGTGCTATCTCTTCATCAGAAAGGGGCTTGGTCATTTTCAAAGACAGCAACGCTACAAAAGCAAAGGACAACAACAATGAATAAAAAATGGGTATACGAAACAAAGGAAAAGTAAAATGAGCAATAAGTAACGACACTTACGAAAAGAAGCTATACTGAAAGCAACACAAGGAGCAATTTCAGCTTGAGGAGGAACCTCTTGAGCAGAAGTTAAGTCGATGACAGTACGAGAAGAGGCTTTTCGAACAGAATCAGGAGTAGCAGTAGCCTTAGAAGAAACAGGAGTGACAACAACCTCATCCCTTTGAGAAGGAATAGGAGTAACAATAACGGGAGGAGCATCCTCATGAACAGGAGAGTCAACAACAATACCTCTTGGAGACACTGAGCCACCAACTAGGACGTCTTCCACAGGAGGAGACTTGGAAGCAGCATCTTCGGGAAGGGTCCCAGGATCCACGTTCATAGGTGAACCCGAAGGAGAAAGAGCAGCAAGAGGTTCAACTTCCAAAGGAACAGGAGTCTCACCTTCAGCAAAATTACCGGAAGCAGAACCGAATGAAATGTGCTCAGAAACAGGAGTACCTTTGGATTTTGACTTGGGAGCAATGAACTTAGGTGGAGAACGACCAGGTGGAATCTTCACTTTGGCTGCAGAGGCAGGGCGCTTGGCCCTAGAAGTATCTGATAAAAATGAGCAAAGGCAGTAAGAATGCAACATTACATAAGCAAGAAAGAAACGACACTGTAAATAGCAAGGCAAATAAAGTAACACAAGAAGGTAGGATAGCACAAGGAAGAAGATTGCAGGGAAGTTTGGCTTTAGAAAAGGGAAATCGAACCAGGAAGGACAGGATCAGCAGAATGCTTTTCCCCTAACACCCCATCCTGAGAAGAATCAGTATCGGAAGAAGAAGGAGATGACTGATGACCCCTAGAAGCAGGAACCTTGACGTCCTAAACCAGTCGATCATCCTCAGAAGAAGAATAATGAGCCGCAATGGATGCACCAGTATCATCCTCCTCTTCATCTACTAAGTCAACATGATCAGGAGTAGAAAGGGTTGGAGAAGAGACACGGGCCATCAAGCAAAGCGAGCACCGAGAGGGAGTAGAAACTGAGGTGCTTCCTTTTGTCTTAGAAGGAAAACTTGAAGTCTTTTTAGCAACAGAGGGCCTTGGGATTGGGGGACCAGAGGCAGAAGTCTTCTGCTTACCTTTTTTCAAAGCAGTGGATGCAGATGAGGAAGATGCTGGAATTTTCCTTTTACGAGTCTGAGGAGCAGAGCCAGTTGCACCTGAAAATAAGCAGCATGTCATATCTGAATATAAAAATAAAGTGAAAGGAAAAACAACAGTTATGAAACAAGGATACCTTTCTTCAAGGGAGTGGCATAGTAAGGGTCCATAAAGGAAATGGGCACAGTTGAGGGGGTAACAAGATTGGGGTCGCCTCAAAACTACGAAGACGTTGCAATACACCTTGGTGGGAGTCCAGCCAGCTTTGAAGAACACCACCAGTAAGAGTAGGGGAAATATAAAAAGGGAAAGAGTCCTCTGAATCTGAATCATCAGGAGTTCGAAAAAGCACTGACTTGAGAGCCGCTTCCACCCCTATAGGAGCAACATGAAGGCTGCAGGGGGGATGGTCCCAGCCAAATTGACGAACGACCCTATCTGGTCTATAAGCATACGGCCATAAGGCTCCCCCACGTGCACTCTTGTTGTCAGTAGGAACAAATCCAGGCAAACGACACGGGGTAAGAATCAAGTTCCATAGATCAGTAACACCCTCTGACTTCTTTGAGGTATCATTTTTGGCTGCAAAGAGAAATTCATTGGTATAAAGGTCATGAAGTTGCTCCCCGAAAGGAAAAATGGCTTGGCATAAGGGCGAAACGAGAAGCTCCCCTCATCATCAATCACATGAACCAAGGGACACCTCGGTTTGCCCTGAGACCAATGCCATGATCGGATTTTGAGAGGATCAAAATCAGCTCCTTCTTCAGTATTCTCAGCAGCGCCCTCAGCATTGTTGCCTGCGTCCTCAAGTTTGGGTCCTTCCGGACCAAATTTCGGAAAATGCTCAAACAAAAAGTGTTGTAAGAAAGTCAAGTCCATGTAACAGTTTATGGGAAAATGCCCATAAGAATTGCTCAATTGCTCAGCAATCTGATCCAACCTTGCATATAAGCCACCAAGATACAGTGATGAAAATGGAAGACGGACTCCTTGCGACAACATACTGGCAAAGACAAAAATGGAAGGACTCACAAATTCCCACGGCGGTCCTGGGAAAACGTAGCGACTGAGCCAAAACGCAATAAAACCCGCTCTGTACAGACCCTCATCAAGGGTAGGGCAAGATTCAAAGTTGTCCCCACAAACTTCACCAAAGAAATACTTTAAAGACACCTTTTTACTTGATTGCTGGCCCTTTGAGGCAGACCTACCAACACTCTTGCCCTTGGAAGAAGACCCTTTCCTCTGTGATAAGATATCACGAGAATGCTTAGCACTCAGAACTATGGCAGCTGTCAACTCCCTTGCCATGTCAAAAAACTTCTCATCAATATCAGATAAAGAAAGGTTAGGATCACCGAAAGAAGGTAGCCTCATAAGGACGATTACATCTTCCAGAGACGGAGTAAACTCCCCCCATGCAGTAATAAAAGTGTGAGTGGTTGAACACCAACGCTGTACCAGCATGTGAAGATCAGTTACTCTCTTACATACACTAAGCTTGGTGGAAATTTTGATAGCTTCAGCAATTCCTGTATTCTCCAAGACCTCAACAAACGAAGGGTCATCCTTGAAAACAGAGGCAACCCATTCAGGCCAGCCACGCGTCACACTGAGCCTCATGTGGAATCGAACTTCTGACCAAGGGAATTCAGTCCTCAGCAAACGAGACCGAAGCAGCGTTGGGCCCAAGGTCTTGCTATCAACATCAGTTACGGGTGTGGTTCTCAAATGAGCAAACTCCTCTGAAACAACAGTAGCTTTCAAAGGGAAATTATGAAACAAATTACCAGACTTGGGTGGACCCTCGAATGGAGGAGAAGGACGGGGAGCGTCTACCCAGCGCCGATAACCTTGTTCCACGGGTTCAGATCGTGGATGAGGGAGATCGTTTAAAATGGCAATAGAGATGGGTTGGGGGGACGTCCCTTCATCGCCAACATACTCAGAGGCGTCGGACTCCAGATCCTCACCAGAGGAAGTTACAGCACTTGAACGAGCCATAGAGAGGGAAACGGTTTTTGGTGAAGGAAAGAAAAAGGGGCTACTGTGAGAGAGAGAAGGAGGAAAGTCTTTCAGAATGAGAGGTGGAGGAACGTGGGAGTGAGAAGGCATGCTTGATTAGTAACGTTAAGGAGTAAGTGAAGGCACAGTTACCAATTGCAACAGCCACGTTTCACACGACGAGAGGCTGGAAGGGAGTAGGCTTGCAGGCTACTAAGTTTGTATTTGAAAAAATAGGATTATTTCAAATACAAAAAGGGGCTATTGTTTAGGATTGGAAAATAATCAGTTATTGGGCCAAAGCCCATTAACAAGGAAACAGGTAGCAAAAAGGGGAAATTTCAGATGGCCCATAAAGATTGCCTCAAACCAGGGCAGGCCTCCACACCAACAACGGTAGAAACGTGGAAGCGTCCTCCGGTCAGAGCGTCCTCAAAATACACCATTCTTCTGAAGCTAAATAAGGATCTGGGAAGTTGTTCCTCCTTGGGCCCAACGCTCAGCCAGCCATGTCGATCAGAATACTACAAGTGGGAAAGATACCATTTCATTCAAGTACCAAATATAGTATGACAGGAAGGAAGATGCCATTTCACTCAAGGAAGGAAAAGTATTGTTCATCTCCTCTACCAAGGCTGAAGAAGGCAACGACCAATAGGCAATGAAGGAAAGACCACAATGTCCATCAGACAAAGAGAAGGCCAAGCTTGAAGGCCAAGGAAAGCTTCCCCAAAAACAAGGGCCACTGTGATATAAGCCAGAAGAAGCCAACAGAGGCCAACCTAAGTTGGAAACCAGAAAACACAATTCCACCATACTCAGAGAGTACAACGACACAACAGAAAGAAGAGAGAAACTTTAGAGAGTATTAAGGGAGGGAAAACCGCGAACGTCTTATGAATCTTGCCATTTTCCATTGTATTTTCTGACAATCGCGCTCCCTTTCTCTCTTGTACTTCCTCTCCCCTTGAAAATAATGAAAATGAGGCCTTGATTTCACTAAGTCTACGAACCCACTATTTTATTTGCATTTTGTATTATTTTCTTCAAGAAATACAAAATCTTGGCAGAAACACCTGGGAGCGACATGTTTCAAGTTGAAAAAAGTTCTAGTACTAGTACTTAGTACAATAAACCTGAAAGGTGTCGGGGAAAGTGTTGTTCCCTAACAACGGTGCTCGTGTTAGAATAAACATATGGGCAATTGAGATGCTGAGATTCCTGAGAATCAGATATTATTGCATTGTTTAATATGCAACATGTTTGGAATGTGAAGCAACAAATTTAGAGCTAGTTAATTTTAAAAAAAAGGGTGTTATACCTTTTGATCTCATCATCAGACCCTCCATTTTTCTTGTAATTTGGGAATGGCACTTTCCCTGACTCAATATACTTAATATCTTGGACAAGGTGATCATAATGCCTTTCACTTCCTCTGGAGTTTTCCCACCAACAACATTGGCAACATTGTACCAACGGTCAGGGGTATCCTTGTCATACACAGCTAGAGCCCTTTCAAAAGCTTTATTGTCCTTAGCACTCCATGAACCAGAGGTTGGCATTGAGCTTGATGCCATTGCAGGTAGGTAATAATTGAGAATGGTTTAAGGTTTCAATGGAAAAGGAAAAGGAAATTGAGTTAAAGAATATAGGACTTAAGGAGGAGTAGTTGTTGATATGTTGAGACTTGAGAGGGGTGGCAATGCTTGCTTCTTTTTATAAGGAGAAGGGGAAGGTATGAGGTGGAGTAGTGCTAGTTGGCATTAAAATCTTGCCAAAATTGAAGTAGAATTTTTATGATTTGTCTCCTTTGGAACCACGGAATTAGCAGGACCAAGAAGTTGAGCAGCAGCAGCAATATGGGAGAATCAGTATCTTCTTACAGTAAAATTAAGTTGCATGAAAAGATAGGACTTAATAAAAGTTTTTCAATACTTTGAAATTAAAAAAGAAAGATCATCAAGGTTAGAATGAGACTTCGATTTCAGGAATGTAATTAAAACAACTTACAAATGAGGAGATTCCATGCCCACTGTAGCAGTTACTGTTGCTACCACGTGTCAGCCTCATGTTTAGCTAGAGGAGCATCCAATGTCAAATTTGTAAATAGTTGCAGTATGGAGGGTGGTTGTTTCGTCAGCTTCTCTGGGTCTAATTAAAGAGGGAAATTTATTCTGATGGGAAAGGGATCTGGCTTCTCTGAAGTTGCATCCCTTGCAGTTCCGTGCATTTGTATCTGACGGTTCTAGATGAGGGTCCTATCTGTATCTAATTTTGGAAATCACATTGTATCTTTTCCGGTTTTTATTCATTCCCAATATACCATAAGTCCATATCATTATTTAATTCATATTCGAATTCAATATATTTATTCCATAAATCTTCTTCTATATCACCAATAATTTGTGCAGAAATTATTTCAAGGGTAATTTCTATTTGTAACCATTCATCTCTAATTTTATTATTTATTTCTTTTATAGGGGTTAATTTATTAATTAAATTTAATTTTTCTGGAAGTTTATCAATTAATACTAGAATTGGTGTCTCTATGGTAATCTGTCCTATATATTGATAACTTTTTAGTTCATAAATATTAGTGCTATTATGAAACTTTCTAAATATCATAGTTTTCAAATTGTTCTAATTCAGCAAACGCTTGGTCTAGTGCTTCCTCTATTTCTATTTATAGATATTGTGTTTTATTATTTCTTTCAGGGCTTTCTTCTGCTCTTCCTTATAAATAAAATTACTTATTATCTTCATTAATCTTGATTTGGTTTGTCCTTTATGAAAATCTTTTTTTAATATATTATTCACTACTCCCATAAATATTGCTAAACTTTCCTCATTAAGTCTTTCAATGTTCTTATTTTCTCGATTCTTTTTATTCCTTTTCTCATTATACAATTGCATTTTTAATTTTCTTTTTTCTTCTTTAGTTTTTTTTTTCAAAATTCATATGCAGGTGACTTTGTTATTTTATTTATTTCAGTATTGGTCATGGTTATTTGTAACTTTGCATAGGAAATTTTTTCTAATACTGATCCTTTTTGTTGTCCTAAAAGTGCATAACTTACTTCTTGTGATTTATTTTCTAATCGTTTTTTTTTCAATATTTTAAATGTCTTTTTAAGTCTTCTATTAATTCTTTCTGGAGATGTTTATATATTTGTAGTTCTCTAACTCTCTGTTTGTCTTCTTCTAGCGTTATAAGTTTTATCTTATAATTTTTAATATTTCTTTTCCTAGGTCGTTATTAGCTCTGATATCAGCTTTTGCCGACTCTATTCGTTATAGCAGAAATACAAATGTCCATGCGAGTCATTGAAAAATGGGTTTAGTATAATATTGTCTAACCATTGTTGATATCCTAACTTTTTTAATTGTTTTACTATTATTAAGATAGGTTTCATTTGGTTATGATCTTTTAGTCCGTTTATTTGTGTTTGTCTAAATTCATTATTTATTTCGACATTTTCCATTATATTTAACAATTATGTTGTTTTACCTATTTCACTTATTATAATTTCTTGTTTCTGTCTAAGTCTATTAATAATAGTAAGGTTGACATCCATTGATTCAACATAGCTTAATATGTTTTCTATTTCTTTGTATAAGTTTAAAAGTCTTTTTTGTTTTAATTGATATTCAGTTTCATAAGTTAATCTGGGCATGTTAATAAATCTTAAATTTAAAAGGATGAATTCTTTTATAGTCTTTTTTCGACTAATTGACTCAAATTATTAATCTCTTTACTTAATTTTTTGAGTTCTTCTTCTTCTTCTTCGTGAGGTTTAGGAGTATATTTTATTTTAATTTTCTTTGGAATTATTAATGTTTTATTTTCATGTATACTTTTTCTTGCTGGTTCTAATAATTGAGAGTTAGTTATTCCTAAAGTTGCTTTAACTTTTTCCTCCATATGGCTTTTGTCTACAGCATATATTAAACTTACTTCTGAGAATAGCTTATTAATTCCAATATTTTTACATTTTAAAAAATCTATATTGTGATGTGAATTAGTTAGTGGAAAGGATACACTATAAGTTATACTAAAGATTTTACCTCCTTCCTTCGTTAGATCTATTCTGTGAAACTTATGTCTCAGGATTATAGATCTATCAAGATTTTTAGTATCAAAAGGTATCCTATAATTAGGATAGACATTAAACTTTAATTTTCCATAAAAAAGGTTACCATCAATTATTCCTAATATTTTATCTTTTTCATGCTGAATTCGCTCATCAGTAACCATAATAGTTATTGGTGAGTGGATTCCTTCTTTGAATGTTCCTTTTACTAATATCTGAATTGCTTCAATATGGATATATATATATATATATATATATATCCTATTTCTTTCTTATCTTCGTCGTTCTTGATTTTTGCTAAGCAGTTCTTTATATCATTTTTGGTTATCAATTGTATGGTACTATTTCCAGTGGTAGAGACTATGTCTACTGTTTGTTCTATTGAGGTTTTTCCTGGATAGATGATATTATTTCTCCTAATAAAAGGTAGAGTTAAGGGTTTCTTTTGTCTAATATTTTCTCTTTTTTCAGATCTATAGCTTCCTTTTGAATTTCCTTAAATTTCTTTTTTGAAAAAATAATTTGTTGTCCAAACAATCCATTTTCTTCATAAAGATCTATTCCTTCTATTCCTTCTATTTTTTGCTCTTCTATTTCCATTAGAATATGGATCTAAGAGATAGTTTACTTATTTCTGTATAATCAAAATATGAAAAGTAGTAAGGCTCATACCTGGTGTTTCTTTCAATGGATACAAACGGGTCCACTTTGCTTCCGCGTATAATCCATGTTGTTGAAGGAAAATTTAAAAAAGAGTAGTTTTATTGATGGGATAAAATTTATACATGGTGTTTATTATAGAGTATTTCAGAGTTTTTAGAGAGATAAAGGTACTAGGTGTAACACCTAAACTTTACCTATTTGATTTTAATGCAATTAGGAAAATTCGAGAAAATTTTTTGCAAGGGTTTGTTTATAATTTGGACTTTCCCCAAATTAAAATAGAACACCTGTCAGAAACCAGAACATTTATAAATATATATATATATATATACATTCATATCAATACATACTTGTATAAGAATCACACTATCATTGTAATGCAACCATTTAAGTCAAAGTCCATAAAAGTTTACATACACTCCAAATAGGTTGTGGTCTTTATAAAATGTACATCAAAAGAATGGGTATTAGAATACCCTCACAACCATTTGTTTAAACTATAAATATTTACATCTAAAGGGAAACATAGACTATGCATCAAAACAAGCTAAGCATGATAATGAAACTACACTCCGTCAGTAAGAGTGTGATGATCCTCGGTAGAGGGAACAAATGAAAGATCCTCGTCATGAGTACACAAAATGTCAACATGTAAGGGTGAGTAATTTGAATTTAGATTAAAGAAAACATTTAAAAACAGTAACAAATCATAAATAGGCATAGTCATGTTCAAAACATCAATCAATAGAGAAAATAGACATCATGGCATCATTAAAATTCGAAATGATATATACTTATAATTAAATGCTGTAATTGTGCAATCACATGATTATGCTATGCAACGTCACACTTTGTTGATTTAATTCTTGAATCCGATATTATACATTTCATTTCATTGCATTACTTTAACACTTTGATCGGATTCAATGAATTAAACCATATATGCAATGCATGCACTTTTCATCTTTCTTTCACTTTTCAATTACATTTCATTTCACACTTTAACATCCTCACATACACCCTCCACTTTGGGGAAAAACCGACCAGGAGTAAGCACTTCTCAACCTCTAGTTGGATACTTCACCTCCACTTAGGAAGGTCCCTCATATCCGCTTGCACAGCACTTCACCTCCACTTAGGAAGGTTCCTCATGCAATTTGGTTTGATTTGTCCAAATTGGCTTTAGCAGAAATCGCCCTCGACTAGCCAAGAAGATCTCAAAAGTAATAGAATTACTATGGTTCGCATAGAACCAATCCCCAACACGGGAATCAAACCCGGGCCTTTGCAGGATCAAAGTTCTCCATAGTAATACTAATAATTTACCTTTGCCTTCACGAATAGAAACGTATGTTTTTCCCCTACTGCTAACGTTCACCTTTTTCCACCATGAATGATGCAATCTTCCCAAGTGTTTCTCAATTGAATTTAAACCTCTTTGTTCCTTAGAAAATTTCTTTAGTTTGGGTTCAAACTTAATTGAGAAAGTCTTGGCCCTAGTTTATGCATAACTATTAAGAGTTTAGTTTTATAATTTATAAACACACGATACACACATATTCATGTTATTTATCCCTAAAATAACAATATTCATAAAGTCTACACAAGCATTCAAGCATTAAGCATAAAATTCACATATATAAAATAGAAATTTCTTGGAGTATTCTAACTCAACTATCCCCTCTTAATCCTAAACTTAACCAATGAGCTAATTACACCTAGTTATGGCCCTATTACTATTATTAAACCCTTCCTCTAATACTAAACAAAAGTACACCCCTTACCTCTTGGAGGGAAGAGGAGAACTTGAGGAATTCCTTGGAGAATCACCACCTAGTCTCCAACCAACTTCTTAGCCTCCAAATCCTTGTCGTTAAGCACTCTCCCAAGTTCCCTCGATGGTTGAGGTACTCTATGATATGGATTGCACAACTTGGGGTTTATGGGTGATTTGGGGTTTTTGTGAAAGAGTAGTGAAATTAAGTTTAGAAAGAGGGAAAATTGATTGGGGAATGATGGGGAGATAATTTGTGGAGTTAATTTGTTGATTCTTGGTGCTTAGATGTGGATTTGAGGATTCTAGGGCATGAGGAAGAAGAAAGCTCGAGAATGAAGATGAGGAAACTATGAACAACAACACAATTAAAACATGTTTTAAGTCTGAACAAACAGGTATTAATCAATTAACATAGCTCGTTAATCGATTACTGGCTGATGCTGCTTAAGCACTTAATCGATTAAGCTGCATTCTACTCGATTATTGGCTGACACCTACTTAAAGATTAATCGATTAAGGGACCTCTTAATCGATTAATGGTCTAGATTTTCCTTTCTTTCATGCATTCTAAGAGTCTTAATCCAAGCCTAACCCATTCTAACTTACTCTTAGTTAAAACCTACTACCTAAACACATTCCAAACACTCACTAACACTTCTAAACGGAAACCATAAACTTGAGGATGTTACACTAGGAATTATGACACCTAGACCATGAACAATCAACTCTTGTTCAAGAGGATTGTGGTACTCGAAGCTCTGAATATCTCAATTCAACTTATCTTGGAAAATAAACATACACGAGGTCTCCTTTTATAGGCGAAGAAGCCTCTTACATTATTAAAGCAGGATATCAAAAATATCTACATCTTTACACGTGTCCTTCACTTGTGGTGAGTGCCGAGTGTATTCTGAGTCAGCTTAGGTGAGATGTCTTTTTTCGTTTTGAGTGCGTCTTATCTTTTCTGTCGTTATGTGCTGAAAGTTGTTGTGATGTTACATCATGCTTTATTCAGCAATAATGGACATCTCATCTTCTTCTGAGGGAGTGGGACTACTGATGCATAGTATGCAAATATGAGTTGTATTATTGTAGAGAAATTTGCAGACTGCTTCTTGAATTTCTGAATTATATTTTTTAGTATCAAAATTGAACATTGCTATGAAATTTTGTAAATGCAACTAGTCCACTGGTTTTGCTTCTTTGGTAAGACTAGTAATCAAAGTGTCATAAGAGGGACTTCGATAACTAGTTCTTGTGTTGTTATCCTTGATCTGTTTGAGAACTTGTTTGATCATGTATTTCAATTGTCTAATGACTTGTTGTTGTATATCAACGACTTCATTGACTTCTTCTGGTAAAACTATTTCAGGATAAGTGTCATTACTGATACCAATGTATCCTTGATGGATGGCTTGCTGCTTGGTATTGTAATCAGGAAAGCTACGATTAAGTCTTATGAACATGGTGCCATTCTTTTTCATAACATTCTTCCGAAATTTTCTAGGCATGATCCGTATCCCTGGTGAGAGTAAATCTATTTCCTTAAAACTTTCAGTATAAATTGTATAAATTAATCCAAAGTGATAAAATCTAGCCACCAGTAATTCTTGGCATCCTGGTAATATGATGGCTTTTAGTCCGAGTTCTGCATGATAGGTGGTATAGAAGTGTTTTTCCGAATGATCTCCTTTGAAAGAAAAGAGGTCATCCATGGCTGTTCTAAATTGTTCTTCCGTATTTTCAAATTGTCTGTTAAGTTCATACCTTTTTAAAAATTGGAAGTCCTTTGATTATTTCAGGCTTAGGATTGGTTCCAAGACTGGTAAGTTTTTTCTTTGGTTCTTGGGGTAGTTGCGAGGCTATTACCGAAAAACTATTTTGTTTGAAAAGATTTTTTGCTCCATTAGGAACAAGTTTCTCATTTGTTTTTTGGTAATCAGCAAAAGCTTTTTCAGCTTCAGTCTTACTGGGGAATTTTCGGTGGATTGGTGTTGTAACACCCCAAATTTTCATTCCCTGATGTAATGAAAATTTTGATTATGAAAGGTTATTTCATAACTATTTTTCTTAATTATAATTATATATTCATAATTAATTTGGATTAATTATGTGTTGGTATTGATGCCGTATGAGATGGAAAAATACTTTAATAAAGTATAATATGTAAAAATAATGTTTTTGCATATTAGTCCCTGAATTAGGACCTAGAAGCAATATTAGGAAGATTTTGGAGGGAAGGGTATTAAAATAAATATTTTTGAAAATTGACAAGAATACTCGAGTATTCTTGGAAATACTCGAGTAATCGAGTCAGTGGAGAACTCGTTAGTGCGTTTGATGAGTCAACACACGACGATTCTTTTGGTTGACACGAAAACACCCTCAGTACACGTTAATGGGCGTCGTGGCGAGCTGCATGAGCAATGGAAGTGTCTATTTAAGCACTTCGTTGAAGAAGATGGAGGATTTTTGGTTGAATTCCTCTGAAACTTCAAGTTAGGGTTCCTGATTTCGTGCTCTAATTACTCGATCGTGTTTGAGAGTGGGATTGAGAGTGATACACCATTGTAAAGCTCACATCACGAGCTTTACAAAGATACAAAGATTATGAGCTGAGGTTCTGTGTGGAAGGAGAATCGAAGATCGAACGTAAGGGTGTTTTTACTATCAAAGTTGGAAACTGAAGTCTGGGGCTTACTTCAAGCTCTAATTTTGGTAAGCTCACGAACCATATGACCCTCAAATTCGTTTCTACCTCTAATTTATGTTGCAGAGAATAAGTCCTAACCAATTTCCCCAATTCTTAAATCGGTTTTGCATGTTAAAACCTCTTGTCTTTGGACCTTGTTCAACTGTGGCTGTATTCAAAGGGTTTTGGGGGTTAAAGTGTTCCAGCCAATTTCTCTGCAAATTCTCTATTGATTCACGACCTAGAGGTAAGGGTGAAGCTTTTAATTCACTAGAATAAGTTTAAATCATGTGAATCTAGGTTGAGAGTCAACAAAAGACTCTATGGGCATAGTTGGAATTAGGTTTAAGGCTTGGAGGCCTTTCTGGGTTCAAATACTGGTTTGGACAAGTGTATTATGTTGTATATAAGCTGTACCAAAGCTGTGATTGTGCTAAATGTGCCTAAAATTGAATTTAGTATGTTGAGTTGTGGAAAAATGGATTTTATGCATAATTGATGATAATCTGTGATTTAGTGTAAATTGTTGTTAATTCTATATTGGAACATGTTTAATATGTATAATATAAGCTCTGTTGATCCTTGGTTTGGATTGGAATTGACTATAGTTGGAAATGGTATGTTAAAACTCAATTTTACAGTGTTATCTGTCTGCAAATACTCGAGTATTAAGGATGATACTCGAGTGTTTCGACTATTTTGGGAAAAATGGACTTTCTGGAAACACAAGAACACTCGAGTACTCATGAAGAACACTCGAGTATTTTCATGAATTTAAAATGAAATTATGGAAACAAAGAACACTCGAGTCTCATGAGGAACACTCGAGTATTTTGATGAATATGAGGAACATTCGAGTCCTAGAAAGTTCACTCGAGTCTTTTGGATCAGGGACAGAAAAATAAATTTCTTTTAACATACCTAAGATAAAGTCAATTAAGATCAACTATGCTTATGGGGAAAAAGTATCATGTTCCAGTAAAGGAATGAGGGAAATATTAACAACATTTATAATTCACTGAAGGAATAATATGGGATGCACATAACAAGATTATTGGTTAATCTTAGTGGATGAATTTTATGTGCATACATGCATGGAGAAAGGAGATGGACAATTAATTCGGTGGAAACTGGCTCGATGACACATTTTGGTAATGTGGGCAGCATTTGGGAATGCTGTTACGTCTTGGTGACGTTGTGTGCACACTATCCGAGCAGTTCCACAATACATGTTGGTCATGTATGCGAATTACTGGATTGAACGTTCAATGGACAATGGAAATGGGAGACATGCATCATGACACATAAACAATGGAATTATCATAAATGAATCATACTTGCTCATTTGTATATGCATCTGGATATTTGGAACTTGCAAGTGTTACTTGTTTTATTTATTCTTATTCGATTATGTGGATTATATTGCTTACCCCTTTCTGCCCATTATAGGTGATGGCTCGCTATCTAGCCTGCATCGAGTTGCGCCCACTCCCTAGTGGAGTGTGGTACTACGAGGACCACAGAGCCACGTTTGAGGGTGAGGTAGAGGTGACTCTATATCACCCTAACCCTTTGGCTCGTGTCCGTCCCCGTAGGTTTCGCATTCCTATTATCTATACTTTGCATGTACCCCCTTTTTATACCTATCATGGACCACCCCCGACTCGACCAGCTCGTCGCTTTCATTCCTTTCGTTTTAGAGCTGCTACTAGATCTCACCCCTCTGCTTCTCGAGTGATCCGTGAGGAGACTCCTATACCTAGTCCGATGAGTCCGGTGCATGAGACTCCTTCAGCTGACCCAGTGGCCAGTGGTAGGGCACCCACTCAGTTGGATGAGGTAGAGGAGGACCCTGAGGAGGCTGAGAGTGAGGGCGAGCCAGTCGAGCACTCCACTGGGAGCCAGTGGGGAGTTGGGGATCCACCAGGTGATGCTTAGTATAGATGATTAGGATGTGGGACAGGTGGAGCAGCTGCTGGAGACTCTGGAGACTATGCTATGGAGGAGGATCACCGGACCACTGCTGGGATTTTCATGTTTTGCTCTATATATATATATTGTACATATTTTTGAGAGATCTCAGTGAGGTGGTCTTTTATTTTGGTTGCATATTATGGACTTGTATTTTGTAAACTTTTGCTACCTCGACCTTGACTTTGTTGTATGCTGGTACTTTTATAGCATGGCATGGTTACTAATATATACATATCTTTATATAAGTGACAAGAGTTGTGAATCATCTATCAAGGTTCCTATTTTCCGCTTACTCTGATAATTACTTTATTTTACTCTATAAAAGAACGATTTTATAGCTGAGTTGGGAGGATTCTAATAGTCATAAATGAAAACCCAACTTAAAAGAAAAGAATTACTTTCACGCAATGTAAAGAAAAGAGTTTTCATTACTTCTCCACTCACGCAAGTCCATATACTCTATTCAATAAACAATATAGAAACTATATTACATAAATAATAGAGAGGGTGTGACAGGTGTCTTAACTCCCAGAAGAAAAGGGCTAATCTTTTCCCAACTAGAGTATATTCCTGCATTTGCGGTATTGAACAGAACATATGAATCTGCCTGTTTTTCTTCGAGATTTCCCTTTGGGCTGGATGGTTCTGCAATTGCCTTTCCTTTGAGTTTTATTTTTTCCATTTTTATTTTTAACTCAATAGTTTTTTGTTTCTTCATTAATTGTTCCTTTTTTGCAGAAAGTTCTTCGAGCTCTGCCTGTACTATTTCAAATTCTGATTGCTCCATTCTCTTATCAAGATATCTGCCAGGAGATTCTTCTTTCCAGGGATATGCTTTGCTTCGTATGTGAACCTTGAAAGTTTTTGTTGCCAACGAATTAATCTTCCTTGTTTGTAGCTTCCTTTGTGATTGAGCTTTAAGAATTGTGTCACGTATATTGAGTCTGTATGTACTTCGAACTCCTGGTGTAATAAATAAATTTGATTCTTGTTCAATGTTTTAATAAGGGCTAATAGCTCTTTTTCATGTGTAGTATAATTTTGTTTGGCCTTGGTAAAGGCACCATTTGTCCATTGAACTATCTTTAGTCGTTTTATACCAGTTGGTCGTGCTAAAAGCACTCCCGCCCAGTGAGTATTAGTGGCATCTGTCTCCACTATAATCTTATCCTCAGGGGCAGGTTGATATAATGAAGGCAAATTTGTTGTACAGATTCTTTTTAAGTCATTAAAGACTTTAGTAACTTCTTCATCCCAAAACCATTCAACATCCTTTTTCAATTTTTTTTGAAGTCTAGCAGACTTTAAAGAATTATTTCGTAAAAATCCAAGGCTTTGTATGTATGTTACTACTCCAAGGAATCTTTGGAGATCCTTCTTATTCTTTGGAGTGGTAAACTGTTTAATTTTTTCCAAAGGCTTTTTATTCTTTGTGTGAGGAGGAATCAATCCAAGAAGTTGAAGCTTTGAAGCTGTCAACACTGTCTCTGTGTTCGTGGAGCTGTCTTTGAACTTCGATTTAGGTAAGCTCAAACATTCTTTGGATCTCAAACCACTTTGATTTTCTTGTGCATGTTGCATACAACAAGTCCTAACCATTTTCCCCAAATTATATTACCTTTTCATGCACCAAAATCTCTGGTTTTTGAACCCTGTTGAACCTGTGTTGGCTGAGGATAGAGCTTGAGGTTCTTGCGGATTTCTTGCCAAAGTCAGTGATTTCACTCATCAAACACGACTTAGAGGTATGGGAGAAGTTTACCTTATACTAGATTGAGACTAAAATTATGTGTTTTAGGATTTGAGTCAACAAAGACTCAAAAGGGCATTATGTGAATAGGTTAAAAGGCTTGGAGGCCATTTCTGTGGCTCAATTCTTTTTGAGCAAGTTTGATAAGCTGCATGCAAGTGATTTTGATGATTGAATCAGAATCTAAATGCTTATTATGAGTTTTGTGATATCAAGTTGTGTTTATGTTGGTTTATATGCAATTTGATACTCTAAATTGAATGCATGCAAAGGATTATGTTTTCTGTGGTTAAGCATATTTATATTAAGGTATGTGAACTCTATTGATTGTTGAAATTGGTTAGATTTGAGTATTGGAAAGAATGGTATGCAAAACCTCACTTTTTAGTGTACACTCTACATAATCTAACCGGTTATTCGAAATTTGTAACCGGTTAGATACTGTAAATTTTCAAAGAAAATGATCTTCTGAAATTGGCCCAGTGTTTTTACCATTTGTACTCAAGTCTATACTCTAATTTCACTTGAAATCAATCTGAAAACATGTTAATAAATACTATTTGTTTCAGATTGTAATTGAGGAGTCAATGCCTTACTGTTGTAAGATAATTTCAAGAGGAAATTACGCTCAATTGGAATTGGATTGTGATTTAGACTTTTGAATGATGAAATCAGTGGGATTTGAGGTATATAACAAAGCTAAGATTCTGTTTGTGGATTGGGTAGAGAATTCAAGAAAAAGGGTTTTCTGAATTTCAATGGTTAATAGGTTCAGGTCTGTAATTCTAACCGGTTAGCCTGAGATTGTAACCGGTTAGTACCTGAAACTGAAAAATAAAAGTTAAGTCTTTTAAATAAAAAGTTTGATACCATTGGTTAAGTTTTGCCCAATCCAAGTGTAATGACATGTTTTTAAGTAAATTCATGGATGAATTTTGGTGCCAAAGGTTATACCTCAAATTAATCATTCAAAGGAAATTTGAGATATTTCTAAATCACAATAATTAAATTAAAGATAAAAACCAACCTTATTAATCGTGCATTCATGCATAGAGGATGGAAAATAGGTTGGTAAGAAACCATTATCATATTCTGGGAATATGAGGAGGGTACTCCGGGAGTACCAAATTTGTGTAACCTACTTGATGACACATTCTGGGAATGTGGCCAGTGTCTGGGACATGGTTTTTATACGTTCTGGGAACGTGATGCACACTTTGGGAGTGATGTTTATTTTTCCAAGTATGTTTTGGCATACGTTCTGGGAACGTATGTTAGTGTTCTGGGAACACACTGGTGTATTGGATGGACGTCCAAGATGGACTAATAGTGGAGGCCTCAGTTGTGGATAGAAATCATGCATTATGCCACCTGCATTATAAGAGATATAATGTTGAAAATTGGTGTGCTCATATGTACTTGCATTATTTTATGTCCATGATATACTTGTGTCTGAACTCTTAATACCAAGCAGTATGTTTCTTTGGATATGCATATCTTACTACAACATTTCATACTTTTTGATATTTGGTGGGGTTATCAATTTATTATGATCCCTTTTCTATTTTATTGAAATCATGATACTGGTTTCGATGCTATGATAGTCTTTTTATGCTTTTTTGCAGTTTGATCCAGCTATTAAGGAAGCTTTCAATGTTGCCTACAACAATATATATGCATTCCATGCTGCCCAGAAGTCACCTAAGTAAAGTGTTGAGAATATGAAAGGATACTTGGGAAAAGTGTTGAGAATATGGAAGTATGTCTGCTCTGATTCTTGCTTTTGGCCTAGGTTGTATTGATAAACCATGGAGCTTAATGAATCAAATATGAATTGACACTTATTTTAAATGTATTCTTGTGCATCATTAAGAAAAAAAATTGAAGTAGACAGTTCTTTGTCCCTAGATTGTTGCACAATTCCACAAGGATGTTTTGTCCAGTACAAGTCTATTTACAAAACGAAATATGGGTAATTTTTGTCTTATGATGTCTTTGATTTCTTAGTGACAGTAAATAAAACACACCCATATTATTTGCACTGTGGTTGTATGGGGGGCTAGATTTTTATCTGTCTAAGGATGGGATATTTACAATAGTGGCAGGATGATTGCAGAGAGCAAGTATGTGTGCCTATGTTTGTGAGATAAAAGAGATAGGTAAATGGCAGAGGCATATTCCATGTAAGGCATATTTCACCATTTAGGTATAAAAGTTTCAACCTTATGCAAAATCTACTATTTTTCACTTTATGCAAACATGATTCTAGATATACTTTAAAAGTGATTTTATATAATTGTCAAACATATTGTCACAAATTTTAAACCATTTACCTCTCCTATAATGATCATGGAGGCTCCAAAGTAGAAACCAAACACGTAATTTGTGATTGTGGAGGGAGAATGCAAGGCAAACCAAGATAAGACAAACAATAGCATTGGAGACAAAGGGATCAGAAACAATGAAAAGTGAGAAGTATAAGCATCCAGGGTGAAGATTGTTCATGTTATTCAAAATTTAAACAATTTTTTAGTGATTTTTCTAAAGTGTACCTTAGGGCATATGTTAATAAATTTATAATGGGTAGGTTTACTTTAGAAATTGATATATTTTTACAATTTATGTGCATTGATTACATCAATTACTGATGCAAATTTACTTGATATAATTTTTTTAAGATGTGCCCTAAAAATGTTAAGATATTGTATAATTGTTGTGGATAATTTCCCTGCTGATTACAAGAAAAAGATTTAAGAAAAGATTTATTTTTTAATTTTTGCTTTCATAAGTCACCTAAGTAAAGTGTTGAGAATATGAAAGGATACTTGGGAAAAGTGTTGAGAATATGGAAGTATGTCTGCTGATTCTTGCTTTTGGCCTAGGTTGTATTGATAAACCATGGAGCTTAATGAATCAAATATGAATTGACACTTATTTTAAATGTATTCTTGTGCATCATTAAGAAAAAAATTTGACACATCCATTTGCATGATAATATAAGTATAGCTAATGTGTTAATGATATGCTTTTGTTGAACAACTGATCAAGAATTAGGCGCTTCAGCACAGTCATATTATCCATACTCTTTAAGCAAATCAATTCATACTTCAGAAGCAAACACAACATTCCAGGGACAACCTACTGATTCAATTTGATTCCATGAAATTTTTAATATTACTTTCAACTCACTTCATTACTAGGGGTACAATTATTATTCGCAACTAAATGGCCTACATTCCAGGGAGATTTTTTAGGCATTAGGCCTTTTCTATGAAATAGTCCTTTTTTGGCCCTTTCTGTAGTGATATTTGAATAAGTCCAAATGGAACAAGCACATTTGGAATGTTTTCTGTGAACCTCACAGATGCAAGGAGGCATTGTTTTGGTTTGCTGTTATTTCGGAAAAGTGGTGAACTTTATCTCCTCAGTTGCAGTTGCAGAGAAGATGTGACTTTCACTGGTGTCAACTTGCAATCTGTCTAGGATTGTTTCTTGAAAACCTTTTTTTTTCTTTTAAAAATGTCTATACTTATTTAGAATGTAATCTGTTTAAAATGTATTTGTGAACCTTTGTATCATTGTTGGATTTTTGTTGTGGTACTGGTTGTTGGATAATTTGAGGCATGAGGCCATTTAGATTTGAGCCATGGGACTATTCTGTTGATAGTAATTCAGGTTTGAGAGCTTATGGATTTGTCTAGTGTTACTGTTGTACTTGCCCCTTTAACGTGTCTGCGTTATTAATTTATGTATGCATGGTTGCATCTAAAGATCTCCTTTTATGTGCTGGTGAATAATTTAGTATATTTCCTTCAGTGTTTTGAGATTAATGTCTTTTGAATGAAATAAGATACAGGGTTTTTGTGATTGTGGCTACGTTTGGCTTGATTAATTGACTGTTGCATCTGTTGGTTTAGAAATTATGAATAAAATTGCTGAAAGACCACTTAACGGGGGTGTAGAAGATGGCGATGAAGATGAAGCTGATGATGGCCTTGAAGCCTGGGAGAGAACTTATGCAAAAGATAGATCATGGGAGTCTTTGCAAGAGGATGAATCTGGACTTCTTCGCCCCATAGATAACACAACCATTCAGCATGTCCAGTATCGTAAGCGTCTTCGTGCCCTTGCTTCCTCAGCTGCTAATGCGCGAATTCAGAAGGGACTTATTCAATACTTATACATTGTTGTTGACCTATCCAAGGTATTCAATTTATTACTTTATAGCTTGTGGGAATATAAGATTTTATACTGGTGTTTAGTTGAGTTTTTTTTAATCATTTGGCACAAGTAGCAATGCTCTGGTTACTAGAACATTGAGTTTCAGTGGGAGGAGATGATGCTTATGTTAGAAAACCTCCGTGAATACACTTGTGAAAGTTGAATTTACTTAATTTTTTCAATATCTGTAATACCTTTTAAGAGACCTTTATATTTTAAATTTTTATCATTTGAAGGCAGCTTCAGAGAGGGACTTTCGACCAAGTAGGATGGCTGTTATTGGGAAATAGGTTGAGGCATTTATTAGGGAGTTCTTTGATCAAAATTCACTTAGTCATGTTGGTCTGGTAACTATAAAAGATGGGATTGCTCATTGCTTAACAGAACTTGGTGGCAGTCCTGAGTCCCACATTAAAGCTTTGATGGGTAAACTGGAATGGTCTGGTGATGCCTCCCTTCAAAACTCACTAGAGCTTGTTCTTGGTTTTCTAAATCAAATTCCATCGTATGGTCATCGAGAAGTTCTGGTCTTATATCCAGCTCTTAGTACATGTGATCCTGGTGATCTCATGGAAACCATCCAAAAATGCAAAAAGAGTAAAATAAGGTTCTCTGTCATTGGCCTTGCTGCTGAAATGTTTATTTGCAGCCATAGCAGAGTATGCTACTGCTAATTTAATTAAAATGAGTTTTCCACAAAGAGCAGCCGAGGGTTCTGTCGCAATTTGTACATGCCATGAAGAGTCTAAAATCGGAGGGGGATACACTTGTACAAGATGCAAAGTTCGTGTCTGTGAGCTTCCCACTGAATGTCGCATTTGTGGCTTGACGCTTATTTCTTCACCTCATTTAGCGAGGTCATATCACCATCTTTTTCCTATAGTGCCTTTTGATGAGGTCTCTCCACCATCTCAAAATGATCCAAGAAACAGTTTCTCGAACACTTGTTTTGGTTGCCAACAAAGTCTTCTAACTCAGGGTAAGCTTCTGTAGATAGGTAGTCATGGTTGAATTTCTTCATACATTTTCAATTTGGCAATGCATAATTTTGTCATCAAGGCTGACATTCTCTGTCAAATAAACTCATATGTCACTGCTTTAACTTCTTTAAGGGTGAAATATTATTAAAGATAGCAAATACATCTGTAATCTCTTAAGTTATTCCTTAGAATTTATTCTTCCAGATATTATGTAGAAAATTCATAAATTAGTAATGGAAGTAATTTCATGTGTTGTGTGTATCCAACTTCATTTATTTAGTGGATCTTATGTTAAAAGGATTTAGCCATAGTAAAGGACATCCAGTATTAAGATACGGAGTTGTCTTTCAATTTATAAATACATACCTGAGAATTGAACATTTAATATTGTGCATCTTAAGTTTACGAATAGAATCTATAATATCTATTTGTGAAAAGCACCCAATTAACAACAAAGCATTGTAATATATTAAGGCCTACTAAATGAAGATTGTTCTGGCTTCTATTTTTTGAATGCCAATCAAACTATTTGTTCTGCATTATGCTCATGGAACAGTGTCTTAACCTTGAATTCTATATAATATGATATCATTGCATTATACTAAGGAATAATTTGTGCCAGACATTAAAGAACCAGGGCTGAGTAAATTGGTTTCCCCCTCCTAATTGTGATCTTTTCTTGGGTTGTTACTAATTGTGAGGAGACTGGTGTCTTTGGCAAAGTATGTTTCTATCTGCTGCAAGGATGTTGCGAGTTAAAGACATTTAATAAGTATATTTCTAAAATGATCATGGTCTTATTTACTGAAAAGGACTTAAGATTTTTATGTGTTGCTTTTAATGATTGCTCATTCTGTGTGGTAATGATTTGGGTCTAATATATGATGTTTTTGGGCTTAATTTCACTTCCTTTTGCTATGGTTTTGGCTTGTTTCTCTTGTAAATATAGGTAATTTGTATTAGTTTTAGGAATTTTTAGTATTATAGAGTCCTTTGAACGTTTTGATCCGTTTTGGGTATGTTTCAGGTGCTTTTGGAGCTGAATTTGGAGAAAATATTATTGGAGTTGAGAAGAGCATGAAAGGATCTTGAAAATGGCACAAGAACGAAGAAAAATGGAGTTGGAACCAGTTGTGCACGCCCAGGCGCGTGGATGGCGCGCCCAGGTGCTCGTGCAGCGGTGATTCTGGGTGATCAGATATGGCGCGCCCAGGCGTGCAGATCAATACGCCCAGGCGCGCAGTGTTCGATGCAGATCCAATTGGGCTAATTTCTAAGCAATTTCGAAGGCTTCTATTAGGATTTGTATTTTAGGTATATATTTATGTTTTTAGGACTAGGTTAGGCAGACATAATCAGTCATTATTAGAGATTAGAATTGAGTTTGAGGGAGATTACATTATCTGGAGAGCATTCGGAGGAGGAATCCATTGAAGGCTGAAGATTCAGATCAAGGATTAGTGGTAATTTAGGAATGAATTGCTTCTTTTCTTATTTGTTCTTCTTCTCTATGATGTGTAACTAAACCCTCTTGTGTTAGGAACATGGTGGATTTGTTTGTGTAATTTATTTATATGAATTGATGTTTTTCAATTTTTAAATCAAGTGTTTAATTGTGTTTTTATTGTTATGCATGAACTTGATCAATTCATGTTATGGATTTTTAGATCTGAATTGGAAAATTAGGATTTGAAATAGGCCATGCAATTAAACAATATAAGGATTCAACTTGTAGGAATACTTTTGAATTTTTATATAACTTTTCATAATTCACTGTTCTTAATCATGGTTATTCAATAGATTAAATTTCTAAGGAATTAGGATTTAGCAAATTGGACAATAAACAGTAATTTCATTAGAGGAATCTGGGAATTACTAATTTTTTGAATTAGTTCTTGATTTAAATGGAAAACATTGATTTATAATAAATAAGTGAAACATTCAATGAAACTAGTTCCTAACCATCATTTACCCATTGTTAATTGTTTTTATTTCTTTTTCCAGCAGTAATATAATCTTTTTAATTAATTTATTTAATTATGAAATTTTAGTAGATTTTACTTTTAATTACTCTTAAGTAGAAATAAGTTAAATAATTCGTAGTTCCTGTGGGAACGATATCTGGTCTTCCTAAACTATATTACTTTCCGATCTAGTATACTTGCTAGAGAGTGAACAAGTTTTTGGCGCCGTTGCCGGGGACTAGAATTTATTTATTTTATTTTTGGTACTTTGTAGTAGTTTTTAGTAGAATTTATTTTTTTTAGTTTTTATTTTTCCTTTTCTTATTTTTATTTTTCTTAACAGGTGCTGCTTAACCCACTTTTATGCATTTGCGTTCTGCAGGAAACCGTGAGGCGTTGCATTTTGACCCCGACTTGGAGTTGAGTGCAAAGAGGAGGAAAAAGCAAGCAAGGAAAGAAAGGAAAGAGCAAGAAAGGAAGATGGCTGAACGAATTGAGCAAGGTACCACGCCTCCGGCTAGGAAGACACTGGCTGACTATGCCATCGTGGACCCGGATGTTTGCATGTCCAGCATTGTCCGGCCAGCAATTACTGCAACATCATTTGAGATTGATCCCCAGTACATCCATCTTATCAAGTAGGATCAATTCTCGGGTGCACCAAATCAAGACCCCACGGAGCATGTCGCCAACTTCCTGAACATGCTCGATTTCTTCAAGATCGAGGGTGCATCGAAGGAGGCAATAAGGATGAGGATGTTTCCTCTCTCTTTGAGGGAACATGTCTACCAGTGGATGAAGAATCAGCCACCCAGAAGTCTTACCAGCTGGGACGTGCTTGTCAAAAAATTCATAGACAAGTTCTTTTCGGCAGGAAAACAAGCCAAGCTGCGCCAAGATATCAACTCTTTCATGCAAGAGGAAGGTGAACACTTGCATGAGGCATGGGATATGTACAATCAGTTGCTGAAGAGGTGCCCCACGCAAGCAATTCCAGACTGGATGCAAATCCGGCTATTCTACTTTGGGCTGAGAATGTTGCACAAGATAATGATAGATGCAGCAGCTGGTCGTTCCCTCCTAAAGAAGAATGTTGAAGAGGTAAAGGAGAAATAGAGACAATGGCCTATAACAGGAGTCAAGCTGTTTCTGACAAGGTGATTCTGAAGAACACTGATTGTCGTGTCCTTAACCAAAATCAGCCTTGAAGCTATGGAAGAGCCTCGAAGAGTGATCCCAGTCAAGAGATTAATGTAGGACTTTTAGGATTTCTGTATACCCAGTTGGGATAAACAGGTTCTCCCCAGTCAACAATGTGTGTGCTAGCTAGTGTCAACTTAGGGATGAGAAGACGTACCTTAGCCCCTATAGCATGGTGGTTCTTATAGGGGATTACCTGTGAGTAATGGGCCGTTCTGATGAGCCTTCTGGAGAGGAAGAATTCAAGTAGGATTCATAAAGGTTATGATAAAATCATATCCATAAATCCCGTAGATGATAGACTTAATCCAATACTGTTTTTATCTAACCAAGAGTCGTGGGAATCTAGGAGAAGTATTTGGGCTTTGATGAGACTGTGAACGATAAAGATAAGGATGAAAATCCTATGCTCGGGATTAATCTCATTAGCGTGCAACGTCTCTGTAGAAACCCAGTTTGCTTGGTGCAACTTTCCGACCGTATGCCCTGTTCCAGCTTCTAACCGGTCGGGTAGCGCTCGGTCTACTATAGGTCCACTACATAAGCCCCCCAAGCTCGGTGGGGTGATTTGAGCCCTGCCGAGTTGGTGAGACGAACAAACTGTTTGACCGATCGATTTTTGTTGTTGGGAGGGGAGATCCGACCGTCCAAGTACGTCTAATAGGGCTGTCGCTTCATTGACACAGAAGCGACCTTTCAGTTCCATTCACGCTTCCACGTGTCCTTTTCATTACCGGGAAACGAAACGTTATGATTTCAAATTTGCAGGGAGCGCCACGTATTCAACTTCAACATCAATGGGCCTTTATTGATTCGGCCCAAAAGCTTGAGATAGTGGAGGGAACTACTAAAACGAATTTTGGGTAGCGGTTTCTCGCAGATAATTTCTCTTGATATTCAAAAACCAAAAACACCTCAAGGCCTTCTCTCTCTCTCCTTCTTACATCGCTTTTTCAGGGGTTTGATCACAATCAGAAATTATCAAAGGAATTCTTGCCATTGTTTCAGCCTTCTTCCTTGCATTAAGTCTGCTCACATCTCTGTGGTCTTCATATTTTCTTCGATTCTTTGGCTATTCATCATCAAACAGGTAACGAACACTTCTTTCATCGTCTGATTGTTCTTTGTTTCTTCATATTGTTTCAAGATTCTTTGCATGCGATTGTTTCTGTCTTCTGTCGTGGTACTGTGTTTAGAACTTCCTTTATTGCGTACTACCACTGGCCCTGCTCCCCTTTTTTCTTGATTTTCAAAGAAATCTAGGGTTCGATAAAACCCCATTACTGTTCATCAGTATAACCTTTTGTCTTTTGAGGTTCTTTGCCCCTCTTTGTCGTTTGTTGAGTGATCGTCGTAGTGTTTCTTAGGTTTGTTTTATGTTTTGCTGTACTTAATCTCTTATGGTTTGTACCGAAGCTGTGTTAAACATGAGTGAGGATTCTGTAAACTCTGACGTACAATCAACTTTCAACACTGTGCGATCACTATCACGCTGTGCGCCCTTTTTAGAGGTACTTAAACTCGGAGTGCTCAGATTTGAAGATCCGGAAGCCACACTAGTTGCAGGAGTTTTTCTTTTCTTGCCACCTTGAAGCAGTGCAGACATGCGAGAGGCCATTTTATCTGCAAAGAAAACAGAGTAACATTAGATCTGAATAAATCACAAGTATAATAGCAGAAAGAAAACAGTTTACCAAGCTCAGTCTTGACATCTGATGAGGGGATATCCACTATATCCCTCGTCTCAATCATTCCATTGGTGCCTAAATAACTTTCAACAGCTCGGCACACATCCTTTTCATACTCAGCAAGCTCTTTCCAATCCGACGCATATGATGCAATCCTCCGACTGAAAAATCTTGCACTCCATTGAAGAGGAAACCGAGGGATGGGTCGCTCTTCGCCAGGTCGGGTGAACCAACAGACGCCATTACCAACAAAGTTATATTTAAAAAATAAAGGCTTGAACCCTTTCCAAGACTCAGAGTACTTAGTAAAAAGAGCGTATCCGTTACGTGACTTCAAAGAAACCCAAGGTCGTTTCGGCGACCCTTTTTTCTTGATTTTCAAAGAAATCTAGGGTTCGATAAAACCCCATTACTGTTCATCAGTATAACCTTTTGTCTTTTGAGGTTCTTTGCCCCTCTTTGTCGTTTGTTGAGTGATCGCCGTAGTGTTTCTTAGGTTTGTTTTATGTTTTGCTGTACTTAATCTCTTAGGGTTTGTGCCGAAGCTGTGTTAAACATGAGTGAGGATTCTGTAAACTCTGACGTACCAAGAACACACGAGGCCGAAAACCAAGATATTTGTGTTAAACCGATAGCAATGCATTTTCCTCGGACTTTGAAAGAATTCAGACAGGGTGTGATTCACTATAGGATTGTTGAGAGGGTAGAACAGAGGAGGTTAAGGAGGCAACAGAGAGGTATTCGGTATTTCAGTTGGTTTGGGGAAATTCTGCCCAGAAAAGGAGGTGTTCCCCAATCAACCGTATTCATACGTGTTTTATCAAGTTTTACTGCTTCTGACTCCGCGTGTGCCCCCTTTTCCTCAGGTATGAAGAGAAAGTGTGTTACCAATCCCAAACTGTACCCACTTCCACCAGATGGTAATCAGTACGATTGGGTTGACCGAGAGGTAGTTGGCACCCAATCCGAGCTTTCACCAGAAGAATCCTTAGAGCAAACCCGAGCTATAATTTTGCCTTGTCCTGGTGATGATGCTGGGAACTTATACTCCATAAGTCCGGTGGGGCCGAATGAAAGAGTCTGCACTCAAATCCCTGAGGGTAGCACTGGCTTTTATTTTTATGAGGAGGTAATTACTCATTTAGGGATTAGAATGCCTTTTACTAGTTTTGAAATAGATGTCTTGAATACACTGAGTGTTGCCCCTTCCCAACTGCATTCGAACGCTTGGGCTTTTGTTAGAAGCTTCCAACAAGTTTGCTCTGCGATGGAATGGTCTTGTACTGTTCCCATTTTTTTCTATCTGTTTGCTCCACAATGCAACGCTTTTGAAAAAGGGTCGCCAAACGACCTTGGGTTTCTTTGAAGTCACGTAACGGATACGCTCTTTTTACTAAGTACTCTGAGTCTTGGAAAGGGTTCAAGCCTTTCTTTTTTAAATATAACTTTGTTGGTAATGGCGTCTGCTGGTTCACCCGACCTGGCGAAGAGCGACCCATCCCTCGGTTTCCTCTTCAATGGAGTGCAAGCTTTTTCAGTCGGAGGATTGCATCATATGCGTCGGATTGGAAAGAGCTTGCTGAGTATGAAAAGGATGTGTGCCGAGCTATTGAAAGTTATTTAGGCACCAATGGAATGATTGAGACGAGGGATATAGTGGATATCCCCTCATCAGATGTCAAGACTGAGCTTGGTAAACTATTTTCTTTCTGCTATTATACTTGTGATTTATCTAGATCTAATGTTACTGTGACACCCTTCCGAATTAACCAAATATAATATAGTAATTAAGCTTTTATATTGGATAATTTATGGACTTGTGAGTGTTAAGAAAATATGGAAGTAAAATTTTCTTTTAAAGCGGGTGCACAAATCGTCATTTGGAATTCTTGGAGAATAAGTTCTAAACCGTTTCAAAACATTTGTATCGAATTCGGCGATCTCTAAAACCTTTTCGCAAATAGAGTAACAATTCAATCTTTGGAAAAATCTTTATACCAGTCAAGTAATTAAAACTACCCATGCTTTGTTCGATAAAACTGATACCATTAAATAATATTTATAGCCGAGCTCTTAAGTAGATTAAATCAGAGTAAGCGGAAATTATTGGACTATGCAATTACTAGTAAGATAAACATAGGTACACATATATATATATATATATTAAGAGTCATAAGTACATAGCCCCATATTAAAGCTTCCAAGATCCCAAAATACAAGTCCATAAACAGATCTACATAATAACATGACCAAATCCCTAGAGAACCCCAAAAGTATATCTACAACATATATACATAATCAAAATAAAACTCTAAGGGTGGTCACGTAGATCCGGCAGCATCAGATGTAGTAGTAGTGATAACAGCAGTCTCCAAGAAACATAAGTAGTAAGGTAGTAGCATCATCATCAACACAACAGCAGCAACAAGATCTCCTCCACAGCCTCCACACATCGGATCCCCTGATCCTCATCACATACCCTATGCACAAACCTAGGGATCATCGTCCCTCCAATCACTCCCAGTAGAATGCACGACAGGCTCGCTCCCACTCTCGTCCTCCACCGGATCCTCCTCGATCTAATCCGAGGGAGAGTGTACCCTACCACTGGGTACCGGGTCAGGTGATGGTGAAACCCTGACTGGGCTCCTCGGATCAGAAGGGGGAGTCTCCTCGTGGACGACTCTCGAGGTAAAAGGGTGAGAGCGGGTAGGTCGAAAACAAAAACTGTGATAGGAGCGAGCTGGTCGCGTGGGAGGTGGTCCATGGTAAGTGTAAAACGGGGGTACATGCATAGTGTATATGATGGGAATCCTAAATCTACGAGGACGGAATCGGATCAACGGGTTCGGGTGGTAGAAGGTAACCTCTACCTCTCCCTCGAACACTGCGCGATGGTCCTCATAGATCCATGTGCCACTAGGAAGTGGCCGGATCTCGATGCAAGCAATGTAACGACACATCACCTACAAGGGCATAGGGGTAAGCAATTCTATACACATAATCAACAGAGAATAAATTGTGCAATATGAGTATGTAAATATGCATCAATTAACAACAATCACATATAACACTTAGTAGTTAATTAATGCACATAAGATGCTCACACTTATTTCATTTATCACAATTGATTTAAATGAGTGGCATGATGCATGACTTTAGCTCTCAAGCCTATCTCCATCATACTATGTCACTCTTTGACGTCCATCCCTGACAACCCAGCACTCAACAGTGCATTGTATTCCTAGGTATACAACAATTCGTACATTCACCTAGAATGTACACGTCAAGCTTGGTATTCATTCCACCCGAGCATATCCCGTCATCCAAACGGACCGTCATCCAAACGGTATAACCATATCGGCATCCACTAAGCCGACCACGTCAACGACGTGTCATCAAGCAAGCGTATTGGCACTCCCAGAGGCCCTCCACATGTTTACCAAAAACATGATATACGTCCTACCATCCAAACTCCAGAATGAATGCATTACTTTACTTAAAAGGAATTGATTGATGTTTTATCCTTTTATTAATACATTACGTGCCTCCCGAGCAACGTATCATTACTTCAAATGAAAACATCATAACGTCAATCAATTTCCTTTAAGTCCAGGATCACTTGGCTTATCGTCCTTTAAGTGTTACAAAATGACTTAGAATTGAAAATGGTATTTTTAAGTATCTGACTAAAAATACTCGAGTGTTTTCCATAATACTCGAGTAGTTTATCATTTTCCAGATTTTACTCGAGTAGTTCATGATTATACTCGAGTCGTTCATGTCTGTTTAGAGATTCAAGTTTTCAGATCTTCAAAAATATACTCGAGTAATTCATGAGATACTCGAGTAGTCCATTACCCAGAATACTCGAGTAGTTCACATATTACTCGAGTTGTTCATTAATTTTACTCTTGTAGCCTCTGAAATACTCGAGTGCTTAGCCTGGTTCTCAAGTTGGTGCGCCAATTTTCACACTGGTGCATCACGAAATACTCGAGTGTTAAGCCATATACTCGAGTGTTTGCAGACAGAACAGACTGAAACTTGGTTTTTACATACCATTTCAATTTCTAAACATTTTTAACCCAAACTAGTGATCACAATAGTTCATATACCATATATTGAACATGTTACCATACTCATTTCATATCAAATAACCAATTTGACAGAGAATCAATAAATCATGCATAAAAACACATTTTAACAACTCAATACTTCAATTTACACAATAAGCACAATACTCATGAAACAAAGTTCATTTAAGCTTGCATGCATGATATAGAACTTGCTCAACACAGTTTTAGAGCAAAGCTTGGTCTCCAAACCAAAGACCCTATTCAATCTAAGCCCTTAGAGCCTCTTGGTGGCTCTTTAACACAAATCATGGAATTTAATCTCTATCTAGTGAATATAATTACTTCCCCTTACCTCTCAGACGTGAATCAAACAAGAAATCCCCTACTTAGAAGGAATTTCGTTAATCGGGGATTAAAATTTTGGGGTGTTACACTACTCCCCTACTTAGAAGGAAATTCGTCCCCGAAATTCAATTTATACAAACAAGTCAGGATAATCCTGACGCATCTTATCCTCTAATTCCCAAGATGATTCTATCGCATCACCACAAACCCAGACGACTTTGACCAGACAAATGTCCTTCCCTCTAAGCTGTTTAACTCGCCGGTCTTCAATGCGAACTGACACAGCTTTGAAGGTTAGATTCTCATGAACTTCTAAGTCATCAGGTTGGATTCTAAGGACAATGGTGGGGTCATGGACATATCTCTTTAATTGGGACACATGGAATACATTATGAAGGTTAACTAATGACGGAGGCAGGGCTAACTGATAAGCTACTGGGCCGACTCTTTTGAGGATTTGATAGGGACCAATGAACTTAGGTGATAGTTTCTGAGTTTTCAGGGCCCTACTAACACCTTTGGTTGGTACTATTCTAATGAATACATGGTCTCCATCGGCGAACTCTAAAGGTTTTCTTCTTCTATCAGCATAATTTTTCTGCCTACTTTGAGCTGCCCTCATCTTCTCTTGTATCATCTTGATCTGTTCCGTGGTCTCTTGCACAAAATCTGGTCCAACCAGAGAACTCTCCCCCACTTGGAACCAACATAATGGCGTCTGACACTTTCTTCCATACAAAGCTTCAAATGGTGCCATCCCAATACTCGTGTGGTAACTGTTGTTGTAAGTGAACTCCACGAGTGGCAACATCTGCTCCCAATTCCCTTGTCCTTCCAAAGCACAGGCTCGTAGAATGTCCTCCAGTGACTAAATAGTCCTCTCCGTTTGACCATCAGTCTGAGGATGGTATGCAGAACTTAACTTCAATCTTGAACCCAGAGCTTTATGCAGATCTTCCCAAAACTTCGATGTAAACCTCGGATCGCGATCAGATACAATGTTTGATGGTACACCGTGCAGACGAACAACTTCTTTGATGTACAACTGGGTAAGCTTTTCCAACAAGTAGCGCATATTCACGGGAATGAAATGCGCTGACTTGGTCAAACGATCCACGATCACCCAGATTGCATCATGACCAGTAGATGTTCTTGGCAATCCCGACACAAAATCCATCGAGATACTATCCCATTTCCACACAGGAACTTCCAAGGAAAGTAACTCTCCTCCTGGCCTTTGATGTTCCACTTTCGCCTTTTGACACACCAAACAACAGGCCACATACTCAGCTACATCTTTCTTCAAACCAGGCCACCAAAATAGCTTCTTTAAGTCCTGGTACATTTTGGTAGCTCCCGGATGCATACTCATCTTACTCTTATGCGCTTCATCCAGAATCATCCTTCTTACTTCTAAATCATCAGGCACACAAATCCTTGTTTTAAAGCGAAGGATTCCATCCTTCCCTTCTTGAAACTCCAATTCCTTGCCTTCTTCCATCAACTTCCTCTTTTCCATGAGTTTCTCATCCTTGCGTTGCAATTCCCGAATCCTTTGCAGAAACTCATTAGCAATCTGCAGCATCCCCATCTTGATACTTGCCGACTCCACTTGCATCGTCAGACTCAAATCCCGGAATTCCTCTATCAGTGCAGCTTCTCTGACCATCATTGTACTGATGTACATTGCCTTTCTACTCAATGCATCTGCCACAACATTGGCCTTCCCCGGATGAAAATGGAGCTCGAGCTCATAATCTTTAAAAAACTCCATCCATCGACGCTGCCTCATATTTAACATCTTTTGATCGAAGAGGTACTTTAAACTCTTATGGTCACTGAACACTCGGAACGTAGTGCCATAGAGATAGTGCCTCCAGATCTTTAATGCAAACACCACAGCTGCCAGCTCCAAATCATGAGTTGGATAGTTCATTTCATGAACTTTTAGCTGTCTCGAGGCATAGGCGACGACTTGCCCTTCTTGCATCAAAACGCACCCAAGACCTTGTTTCGACGCGTCATAGTACACATCAAAGCTCTTCTGTGTATCGGGCAGAATCAATACCGGAGACGATGTCAACTTTTCCTTCAGTTCCCGAAAACTCCTTTCACACTTCTCGTCCCAAAGGAATGGTTGATCTTTCCGAGTCAACTTCGTCAAAGGCAGTGCGATCTTCGAGAAACCTTCTATAAACCTTCTATAGTACCCAGCCAAGCCAAAAAGCTTCTCACCTCCGTGACCGACTTCGGTTGCTCCCATTTCAAAACTGATCTTACTTTCGTCGGATCAACGGCTATTCCCTTGTCCGAAATCACATGCCCCAAGAACTTAACCTCCTTTAGCCAGAACTCACATTTTGTAAGTTTGGCGTACAATTGCTTCTCCTTTAGGATGCTCAACACCATCCTCAAGTGTTCAGCATGCTCCTCCGAGCTCTTGGAATAGATAAGGATATCATCTATGAACACAACCACGAATGAATCTAAATAAGGTCTAAAGATTCGATTCATGTAGTCCATAAAGATAGCTGGTGCATTAGTCAATCCGAACGGCATCACGACATACTCATAATGCCCGTATCGGGATCGAAATGCAGTCTTAGAGATATCCTCTTCTCTTATCCTGATTTGATGGTACCCCGACCTCAAATCAATATGGAAAATACCGAAGCTCCACGAACTTGATCCATAAGGTCATCTATCCTCGGCAATGGATACTTGTTCTTGATGGTGACCTTATTCAGCTGCCGGTAGTCGATGCACATCCTCATACTACCATCTTTCTTCTTGACAAACAAAACCGGAGCACCACAAGGTGACACACTTGGTCGAATCATCTGCGTCTGTAGTAGCTCCTCAATCTGCTTCTTCATTTCTGCCATTTTCGGTGGTGCCATTCTATAGGGAGCGATAGAAATGGGACCAGCTCCCGGAACTAGATCAATACCAAATTCAATCTCTCTTCTTGGTGGCAATCCAGGGATCTCATCAGCAAAAACTTCCGGAAAGTCTCTGACAATATGGTTCTCTTCCATCCTTGGACCATTCCCCTCCACCTCAGAGTTGAACAGGCACACGTAGCCGGAGGGTTTTGAATTTCTATAGGTCACTAATTTTCTATCACAATCAATGATTACTTGGTTTTAACTTAACCAGTTCATTCCCAAGATCACATCTAATTGTGCCAAGGGTAAGCAGATCAAATCTACTTTAGAGGTTTGTCCTAACACTTCTATACAACAGTTAAGACATGCTCTAGAAACTACTACTGGAGCATTAGTAGGGGTTTCTACTTTGAGAGTATAAGGCATTTCAGATATCATCAAGCCTAACCGGTTTACACATTCATACAAAACGAATGAATGCGTTGCACCAGAATCAAACAAAACATGACAAAACTGACCATTAAGCAAGTATTTACCTTGCACCAGATCAGAAGATTGGTTTGCTTCCACACCACTAAGGGTGAAAACCCTTCCTTGAGCCATAGGTCTTTCTGCAGTTCCTCTTGAGTTGGCTTTGGCCGGTTCCTTGCAGTCCCTTGCAAAATGTTCCGTCTCTCCGCAGTTAAAGCAACCACTTGTCCCCCAACACACACGGCCATAGTGATTGCGCTTGCACTTATCGCAGAATGGAGCCTCGCTCCGATAATTCCTTCCATCCGAACTACCAGCTTTTCCTTTGCTTTTCCCTCGGCGATCATACGGACCTTTGCCTCTGTTATTGAAACCTTTACGCCTCTAGGGTCCATAGCTCTGATTGTCCTTCTTCTCTGAGACTTGCATCTCCTCAGCCTTGGTATCGTCTTCATACATCCTACACATGTCCACTAGTGCAGGAAAGCTTTGAATCCGCTGGTAGCTGAAAATCGACTTCAACTTTGGCCTCAAGCCTCCTTCAAACTTTATGCATTTAATCCTCTCATCTGGATTGTTCTGATAGTATGGAAAGTATTTCATCAGCTCCTCAAACTTGGCTGCGTACTCACCCACACTCATATTCCCTTGCTTCAGCTGCAAGAATTCCACCTCCTTCTTCCTCCTTAGATCTTCAGGGAAATACTTTTGGAGAAACTTCTCCATGAATACTCTCCAACTTACCTCCCTTCCTTCATATTGCAGAAGCTGCATCGTGTGATTCCACCAATTCTCAGCTTCATCCTCTAACATGTAGGTTGCATACGCCACCTTTTGCGCATCAGAACACTCCAATGTTCTCAGAATCTTATCCATGGTGTGAATCCACTTATTGGCCTCTTCCGGTTTAAATCCTCCTTCGAACTTTGGTGGATTACAGCTCCTAAAATCAGCCAAAGTCCTCGCCTCAGCGTTACCCACATTACACTGATGAGGCGGGTTAACCGGTTGAGATGGTTGTTGAGATTGTCGTTGTACAGCCTCCAACACCGTGGTGATTCGTTCTAACATCGCATTGGTGTGATTTTGGTTTCTATTTGCCATATTAGACCTGCGCTATGGGCTTATGGTCACATATGTTGAACTACAGAAACTTCAATTACACCACCCATGCTAAGACTATTGCTAAAAATTCTAACTTCACATTCAATTGCGTCTTGTGCTCAAAAGAGACAAGATGCAAACAAATCAAGGGTATCTAAAGCTCAACAAACAAAATGATAACATTCAAATAGTGTAAATGCCCTGGAGATACCTGCTTGATGTTGATGGCTACCTTTCTGAAACTACTTCCACTACTACAGGATCTGACTTTTGCTCTGATACCACTCAGTGTGACACCCTTCCGAATTACCCAAATATAATATAGTAATTAAGCTTTTATATTGGATAATTTATGGACTTGTGAGTGTTAAGAAAATATGGAAGTAAAATTTTCTTTTAAAGCGGGTGCACAAATCGTCATTTGGAATTCTTGGAGAATAAGTTCTAAACCGTTTCAAAACATTTGTATCGAGTTCGGCGATCTCTAAAACCTTTTCGCAAATAGAGTAACAATTCATTCTTTGGAAACATCTTTATACCATTCAAGTAATTAAAACTACCCATGCTTTGTTCGATAAAACTAATACCATTAAATAATATTTATAGCCGAGCTCTTAAGTAGATTAAATCAGAGTAAGCGGAAATTATTGGACTATGCAATTACTAGTAAGATAAACATAGGTACATATATATATATATATATTAAGAGTCATAAGTACATAGCCCCATATTAAAGCTTCCAAGATCCCAAAATACAAGTCCATAAACAGATCTACATAATAACATGACCAAATCCCTAGAGAACCCCAAAAGTATATCTACAACATATATACATAATCAAAATAAAACTCTAAGGGTGGTCACGTAGATCCGGCAGCATCAGATGTAGTAGTACTGATAACAGCAGTCTCCAAGAAACATAAGTAGTAAGGTAGTAGCATCATCATCAACACAGCAGCAGCAGCAAGATCTCCTCCACAACCTCCACACATCGGATCCCCTGATCCTCATCACATACCCTATGCACAAACCTAGGGATCATCGTCCCTCCATTCACTCCCAGTAGAATGCACGACAGGCTCGCTCCCACTCTCGTCCTCCACCGGATCCTCCTCGATCTCATCCGAGGGAGAGTGTACCCTACCACTGGGTACTGGGTCAGGTGATGGTGAAACCCTGACTGGGCTCCTCGGATCAGAAGGGGGAGTCTCCTCGCGGACGACTCTCGAGGTAAAAGGGTGAGAGTGGGTAGGTCGAAAACAGAAACTGTGATAGGAGCGAGCTGGTCGCGTGGGAGGTGGTCCATGGTAAGTGTAAAACGGGGGTACATGCATAGTGTATATGATGGGAATCCTAAATCTACGAGGACGGAATCGGATCAACGGGTTCGGGTGGTAGAAGGTAACCTCTACCTCTCCCTCGAACACCGCGCAATGGTCCTCATAGATCCATGTGCCACTAAGAAGTGGCCGGATCTCGATGCAAGAAATGTAACGAGACATCACCTACAAGGGCATAGGGGTAAGCAATTCTATACACATAATCAACAGAGAATAAATTGTGCAATATGAGTATGTAAATATGCATCAATTAACAACAATCACATATAACACTTAGCAATTAATTAATGCACATAAGATGCTCACACTTATTTCATTTATCACAATTGATTTAAATGAGTGGCATGATGCATGACTTTAGCTATCAAGCCTATCTCCATCATACTATGTCACTCTCTGACGTCCATCCCTGACAACCCAGCACTCAACGGTGCATTGTATTCCTAGGTATACAACAATTCGTACATTCACCTAGAATGTACACGTCAAGCTTGGTATTCATGCCACCCGAGCATATCCCGTCATCCAAACGGATCGTCATCCAAACGGTATAACCATATCGGCATCCACTAAGCCGACCACGTCAACAATGTGTCATCAAGCAAGCGTATTGGCACTCCCAGAGGCCCTCCACATGTTTACCAAAAACATGATATACGTCCTACCATCCAAATTCCAGAATGAATGCATTACTTTACTTAAAAGGAATTGATTGATGTTTTATCCTTTTATTAATACATTACGTGCCTCCCGAGCAACGTATCATTACTTCAAATGAAAACATCATAACGTCAATCAATTTCCTTTAAGTCCAGGATCACTTGGCTTATCGTCCTTTAAGTGTTACAAAATGACTTAGAATTGAAAATGGTATTTTTAAGTATCTGACTAAAAATACTCGAGTGTTTTCCATAATACTCGAGTAGTTTATCATTTTCCAGATTTTACTCGAGTAGTTCATGATTATACTCGAGTCGTTCATGTCTGTTTAGAGATTCAAGTTTTCAGATCTTCAAAAATATACTCGAGTAATTCATGAGATACTCGAGTAGTCCATTACCCAGAATACTCGAGTAGTTCACATATTACTCGAGTTGTTCATTAATTTTTACTCTTGTTGCCTCTGAAATACTCGAGTGCTTAGCCTGGTTCTCAAGTTGGTGCGCCAATTTTCACACTGGTGCATCACGAAATACTCGAGTGTTAAGCCATATACTCGAGTGTTTGCAGACAGAACAGACTGAAACTTGGTTTTTACATACCATTTCAATTTCTAAACATTTTTAACCCAAACTAGTGATCACAATAGTTCATATACCATATATTGAACATGTTACCATACTCATTTCATATCGAATAACCAATTTGACAGAGAATCAATAAATCTTGCATAAAAACACATTTTAACAACTCAATACTTCAATTTACACAATAAGCACAATACTCATGAAACAAAGTTCATTTAAGCTTGCATGCATGATATAGAACTTGCTCAACACAGTTTTAGAGCAAAGCTTGGTCTCCAAACCAAAGACCCTATTCAATCTAAGCCCTTAGAGCCTCTTGGTGGCTCTCTAACACAAATCATGGAATTTAATCTCTATCTGGTGAATATAATTACTTCCCCTTACCTCTCAGACGTGAATCAAACAAGAAATCCCCCAAAGAAGAGCTCCACAGCACCAAAAGCACTTTAACCCCAACATGCAGAGCATTTTGAGTGCAACACCAAAGTGGAATTGGTTCACACATGAAACAGAGAATAAAATTGGGGAAATTAGGTTTTCTAGACTCTATGCAACATAATCTAACTAAGGAAATCGAATTTGAGACTCAGGGATTCATGAGCTTACCAGAAATCAAGATCAAAGTAAGCTCCAGACACAAACTTGACCAAGAACAGCTTCACTTCAACTCCTTGAATCCTCCAACACACTCACTCAATCCTCACGATTTTGGTATTTATACAAAGCTCGTGATGTGAGCTTTGTATTCGTGTTTAGTTTATGACTTGAATCGAAACAGGGAAAGAGAATCGATCACTTGAATCCAGGAACCCTAACTTGGGTAGAAAACTCGAATTTGACCAAAATCCTCAACAAATCGGTGTGGATAGGCTTTTATAGACGTGGGAAAGACTCATGCATCATGACACGACATCCATGGCGTTGGCATGGTGGTGATTTCGTGTCAACGAAGGGGAATCGGTGATGGTGACTCACCAAACGCACTAACTCGTGAAACTCTGTCCAGAATACTCGAGTTTTCCGAGAAATACTCGAGTATTTTGCCCCATTTTTGAAAAATAATTATTTTATTTACTTTCCCTCCAAAACCTTTCCTATAATTGCTTCTAGGTCCCAACCCAGGGACTAATATGCAAAATATTTGTTTTATGCATTATTATATTTATTAAATCAATTCTCACACATATACTAACTATATGAACACATATTTTAATCAAGGATTAATATAGAAATAATTAATTATAAATTAATTATAATTAACATTTCATTAATCGGGGATTAAAATTTTGGGGTGTTACACTACTCCCCCACTTAGAAGGAATTTCGTCCCCGAAATTCAATTTATACAAACAAGTTAGGATAATCCTGACGCATCTTATCCTCTAATTCCCAAGATGATTCTATCGCACCACCACAAACCCAGACGACTTTGACCAGACAAATGTCCTTCCCTCTAAGCTGTTTAACTCTCCGGTCTTCAATGCGAACTGGCACAGCTTTGAAGGTTAGATTCTCATGAACTTCTAAGTCATTAGGTTGGATTCTAAAGACAATGGTGGGGTCATGGACATATCTCTTTAATTGGGACACATGGAATACATTATGAAGGTTAACTAATGACGGAGGAAGGGCTAACTGATAAGCTACTGGGCCGACTCTTTTGAGGATTTGATAGGGACCAATGAACTTAGGTGATAGTTTCTGAGTTTTCAGGGCCCTACTAACACCTTTGGTTGGTACTATTCTAATGAATACATGGTCTCCATCGGCGAACTCTAAAGGTTTTCTTCTTCTATCAGCATAACTTTTCTGCCTACTTTGAGCTGCCCTCATCTTCTCTTGTATCATCTTGATCTGTTCCGTGGTCTCTTGCACAAAATCTGGTCCAACCAGAGAACTCTCCCCCACTTGGAACCAACATAATGGCGTCTGACACTTTCTTCCATACAAAGCTTCAAATGGTGCCATCCCAATACTCGTGTGGTAACTGTTGTTGTAAGTGAACTCCATGAGTGGCAACATCTGCTCCCAATTCCCTTGTCCTTCCAAAGCACAGGCTCGTAGAATGTCCTCCAGTGACTGAATAGTCCTCTCCGTTTGACCATCAGTCTGAGGATGGTATGCAGAACTTAACTTCAATCTTGAACCCAGAGCTTTATGCAGATCTTCCCAAAACTTCGATGTAAACCTCGGATCGCGATCAGATACAATGTTTGATGGTACACCGTGCAGACGAACAACTTCTTTGATGTACAACTGGGTAAGCTTTTCCAACGAGTAGCGCATATTCACGGGAATGAAATGCGCTGACTTGGTCAAACGATCCACGATCACCCAGATTGCATCATGACCAGTAGATGTTCTTGGCAATCCCGACACAAAATCCATCGAGATACTATCCCATTTCCACACAGGAACTTCCAAGGAAAGTAACTCTCCTCCTGGCCTTTGATGTTCCACTTTCGCCTTTTGACACACCAAACAACAGGCCACATACTCAGCTACATCTTTCTTCAAACCAGGCCACCAAAATAGCTTCTTTAAGTCCTGGTACATTTTGGTAGCTCCCGGATGCATACTCATCTTACTCTTATGCGCTTCATCCAGAATCATCCTTCTTACTTCTAAATCATCAGGCACACAAATCCTTGTTTTAAAGCGAAGGATTCCATCCTTCCCTTCTTGAAACTCCAATTCCTTGCCTTCTTCCATCAACTTCCACTTTTCCATGAGTTTCTCATCCTTGCGTTGCAATTCCCGAATCCTTTGCAGAAACTCATTAGCAATCTGCAGCATCCCCATCTTGATACTTGCCGGCTCCACTTGCATCGTCAGACTCAAATCCCGGAATTCCTCTATCAGTGCAGCTTCTCTGACCATCATTGTACTGATGTACATTGCCTTTCTACTCAATGCATCTGCCACAACATTGGCCTTCCCCGGATGGAAATGGAGCTCGAACTCATAATCTTTCAAAAACTCCATCCATCGACGCTGCCTCATATTCAACTTCTTTTGATCGAAGAGGTACTTTAAACTCTTATGGTCACTGAACACTCGGAACGTAGTGCCATAGAGATAGTGCCTCCAGATCTTTAATGCAAACACCACAGCTGCCAGCTCCAAATCATGAGTTGGATAGTTCATTTCATGAACTTTTAGCTGTCTCGAGGCATAGGCGACGACTTGCCCTTCTTGCATCAAAACGCACCCAAGACCTTGTTTCGACGCGTCACAGTACAAATCAAAGCTCTTCTGTGTATCGGGCAGAATCAATACCGGAGACGATGTCAACTTTTCCTTCAGTTCCCGAAAACTCCTTTCACACTTCTCGTCCCAAAGGAATGGTTGATCTTTCCGAGTCAACTTCGTCAAAGGCGGTGCGATCTTCGAGAAACCTTCTATAAACCTTCTATAGTACCCAGCCAAGCCAAGAAAGCTTCTCACCTCCGTGACCGACTTCGGTTGCTCCCATTTCAAAACTGAACTTACTTTCGTCGGATCAACGGCTATTCCCTTGTCCGAAATCACATGCCCCAAGAACTTAACCTCCTTTAGCTAGAACTCACATTTTGTAAGTTTGGCGTACAATTGCTTCTCCTTTAGGATGCTCAACACCATCCTCAAGTGTTCAGCATGCTCCTCCGAGCTCTTGGAATAGATAAGGATATCATCTATGAACACAACCACGAATGAATCTAAATAAGGTCTAAAGATTCGATTCATGTAGTCCATAAAGATAGCTGGTGCATTAGTCAATCCGAACGGCATCACGACATACTCATAATGCCCGTATCGGGATCGAAATGCAGTCTTAGAGATATCCTCTTCTCTTATCCTGATTTGATGGTACCCCGACCTCAAATCAATATGGAAAATACCGAAGCTCCACGAACTTGATCCATAAGGTCATCTATCCTCGGCAATGGATACTTGTTCTTGATGGTGACCTTATTCAGCTGCCGGTAGTCGATGCACATCCTCATACTACCATCTTTCTTCTTGAAAAACAAAACCGGAGCACCCCAAGGTGACACACTTGGTCGAATCATCTGCTTCTATAGTAGCTCCTCAATCTGCTTCTTCATTTCTGCCATTTCCGGTGGTGCCATTCTATAGGGAGCGATAGAAATGGGACCAGCTCCCGGAACTAGATCAATACCAAATTCAATCTCTCTTCTTGGTGGCAATCCAGGGATCTCATCAGCAAAAACTTCCGGAAAGTCTCTGACAATAGGGATCTCTTCCATCCTTGGACCATTCCCCTCCACCTCAGAGTTGAACAGGCACACGTAGCCGGAGGGTTTTGAATTTCTATAGGTCACTAATTTTCTATCACAATCAATGATTACTTGGTTTTGACTTAACCCGTTCATTCCCAAGATCACATCTAATTGTGCCAAGGGTAAGCAGATCAAATCTACTTTAGAGGTTTGTCCTAACACTTCTATACAACAGTTAAGACATGCTCTAGAAACTACTACTGGAGCATTAGTAGGGGTTTCTACTTTGAGAGTATAAGGCATTTCAGATATCATCAAGCCTAACCGGTTTACACATTCATACGAAACGAATGAATGCGTTGCACCAGAATCAAACAAAACATGACAAAACTGACCATTAAGCAAGTATTTACCTTGCACCAGATCAGAAGATTGGTTTGCTTCCACACCACTAAGGGTGAAAACCCTTCCTTGAGCCATAGGTCTTTCTGCAGTTCCTCTTGAGTTGGCTTTGGTCGGTTCCTTGCAGTCCCTTGCAAAATGTCCCGGCTTTCCACAGTTAAAGCAACCACTTGTCCCCCAACACACACGGCCATAGTGATTGCGCTTGCACTTATCGCAGAATGGAGCCTCGCTCCGATAATTCCTTCCATCCGAACTACCAGCTTTTCCTTTGCTTTTCCCTCGGCGATCATACGGACCTTTGCCTCTGTTATTGAAACCTTTACGCCTCTGGGGTCCATAGCTCTGATTGTCCTTCTTCTCCGAGACTTGCATCTCCTCAGCCTTGGTATCGTCTTCATACATCCTACACATGTCCACTAGTGCAGGAAAGCTTTGAATCCGCTGGTAGCTGAAAATCGACTTCAACATTGGCCTCAAGCCTCCTTCAAACTTTATGCATTTAATCCTCTCATCTGGATTGTTCTGATAGTATGGAGAGTATTTCATCAGCTCCTCAAACTTGGCTGCGTACTCACCCACACTCATATTCCCTTGCTTCAGCTACAAGAATTCCACCTCCTTCTTCCTCCTTAGATCTTCAGGGAAATACTTTTGGAGAAACTTCTCCATGAATACTCCCCAACTTACCTCACTTCCTTCATATTGCAGAAGCTGCATCGTGTGATTCAACCAATTCTCAACTTCATCCTCTAACATGTAGGTTGCATACGCCACCTTTTGAGCATCAGAACACTCCAATGTTCTCAGAATCTTATCCATGGTGTGAATCCACTTATTGGCCTCTTCCGGTTTAAATCCTCCTTCGAACTTTGGTGGATTACAGCTCCTAAAATCAGCCAAAGTCCTCGCCTCAGCGTTACCCACATTACACTGATGAGGCGGGTTAACCGGTTGAGATGGTTGTTGAGATTGTCGTTGTACAGCCTCCAACACCGTGGTGATTCGTTCTAACATCGCGTTGGTGTGATTTTGGTTTCTATTTGCCATATTAGACCTACGCTATGGGCTTATGGTCACATATGTTGAACTACAGAAACTTCAATTACACCACCCATGCTAAGACTATTGCTAAAAATTCTAACATCACATTCAATTGCGTCTTGTGCTCAAAAGAGACAAGATGCAAACAAATCAAGGGTATCTAAAGCTCAAAAAACAAAATGATAACATTCAAATAGTGTAAATGCCCTGGAGATACCTGCTTGATGTTGATGGCTACCTTTCTGAAACTACTTCCACTACTACAGGATCTGACTTTTGCTCTGATACCACTCAGTGTGACACCCTTCCGAATTACCCAAATATAATATAGTAATTAAGCTTTTATATTGGATAATTTATGGACTTGTGAGTGTTAAGAAAATATGGAAGTAAAATTTTCTTTTAAAGCGGGTGCACAAATCGTCATTTGGAATTCTTGGAGAATAAGTTCTAAACCGTTTCAAAACATTTGTATCGAGTTCGGCGATCTCTAAAACCTTTTCGCAAATAGAGTAACAATTCATTCTTTGGAAACATCTTTATACCATTCAAGTAATTAAAACTACCCATGCTTTGTTCGATAAAACTGATACCATTAAATAATATTTATAGCAGAGCTCTTAAGTAGATTAAATCAGAGTAAGCGGAAATTATTGGACTATGCAATTACTAGTAAGATAAACATAGGTACATATATATATATATATATATATATATATATATATATGAAGAGTCATAAGTACATAGCCACATATTAAAGCTTCCAAGATCCCAAAATACAAGTCCATAAACAGATCTACATAATAACATGACCAAATCCCTAGAGAACCCCAAAAGTATATCTACAACATATATACATAATCAAAATAAAACTCTAAGGGTGGTCACGTAGATCCGGCAGCATCAGATGTAGTAGTAGTGATAACAGCAGTCTCCAAGAAACATAAGTAGTAAGGTAGTAGCATCATCATCAACACAGCAGCAGCAACAATATCTCCTCCACAGCCTCCACACATCGGATCCCCTGATCCTCATCACATACCCTATGCACAAACCTAGGGATCATCGTCCCTCCAATCACTCCCAGTAGAATGCACGACAGGCTCGCTCCCACTCTCGTCCTCCACCGGATCCTCCTCGATCTCATCCGAGGGAGAGTGTACCCTACCACTGGGTACCGGGTCAGGTGATGGTGAAACCCTGACTGGGCTCCTCGGATCAGAAGGGGGAGTCTCCTCGCGGACGACTCTCGAGGTAAAAGGGTGAGAGCGGGTAGGTCGAAAACAGAAACTGTGATAGGAGCGAGCTGGTCGCGTGGGAGGTGGTCCATGGTAAGTGTAAAACGGGGGTACATGCATAGTGTATATGATGGGAATCCTAAATCTACGAGGACGGAATCGGATCAACGGGTTCGGGTGGTAGAAGGTAACCTCTACCTCTCCCTCGAACACCGCGCGATGGTCCTCATAGATCCATGTGCCACTAGGAAGTGGCCAGATCTCGATGCAAGCAATGTAACGAGACATCACCTACAAGGGCATAGGGGTAAGCAATTCTATACACATAATCAACAGAGAATAAATTGTGCAATATGAGTATGTAAATATGCATCAATTAACAACAATCACATATAACACTTAGCAGTTAATTAATGCACATAAGATGCTCACACTTATTTCATTTATCACAATTGATTTAAATGAGTGGCATGATGCATGACTTTAGCTCTCAAGCCTATCTCCATCATACTATGTCACTCTCTGACGTCCATCCCTGACAACCCAGCACTCAACGGTGCATTGTATTCCTAGGTATACAACAATTCGTACATTCACCTAGAATGTACACGTCAAGCTTGGTATTCATGCCACCCGAGCATATCCCGTCATCCAAACGGACCGTCATCCTAACGGTATAACCATATCGACATCCACTAAGCCGACCACGTCAACGATGTGTCATCAAGCAAGCGTATTGGCACTCCCAGAGGCCCTCCACATGTTTACCAAAAACATGATATACGTCCTACCATCCAAACTCCAGAATGAATGCATTACTTTACTTAAAAGGAATTGATTGATGTTTTATCCTTTTATTAATACATTACGTGCCTCCCGAGCAACGTATCATTACTTCAAATTAAAACATCATAACGTCAATCAATTTCCTTTAAGTCCAGGATCACTTGGCTTATCGTCCTTTAAGTGTTACAAAATGACTTAGAATTGAAAATGGTATTTTTAAGTATCTGACTAAAAATACTCGAGTGTTTTCCATAATACTCGAGTAGTTTATCATTTTCCAGATTTTACTCGAGTAGTTCATGATTATACTCGAGTTGTTCATGTCTGTTTAGAGATTCAAGTTTTCAGATCTTCAAAAATATACTCGAGTAATTCATGAGATACTCGAGTAGTCCATTACCCAGAATACTCGAGTAGTTCACATATTACTCGAGTTGTTCATTAATTTTTACTCTTGTTGCCTCTGAAATACTCGAGTGCTTAGCCTGGTTCTCAAGTTGGTGCGCCAATTTTCACACTGGTGCATCACGAAATACTCGAGTGTTAAGCCATATACTCGAGTGTTTGCAGACAGAAAAACTGAAACTTGGTTTTTACATACCATTTCAATTTCTAAACATTTTTAACCCAAACCAGTGATCACAATAGTTCATATACCATATATTGAACATGTTACCATACTCATTTCATATCAAATAACCAATTTGACAGAGAATCAATAAATCATGCATAAAAACACATTTTAACAACTCAATACTTCAATTTACACAATAAGCACAATACTCATGAAACAAAGTTCATTTAAGCTTGCATGCATTATATAGAACTTGCTCAACACAGTTTTAGAGCAAAGCTTGGTCTCCAAACCAAAGACCCTATTCAATCTAAGCCCTTAGAGCCTCTTGGTGGCTCTCTAACACAAATCATGGAATTTAATCTCTATCTAGTGAATATAATTACATCCCCTTACCTCTCAGACGTGAATCAAACAAGAAATCCCCCAAAGAAGAGCTCCACAGCACCAAAAGCACTTTAACCCCAACATGCAGAGCATTTTGAGTGCAACACCAAAGTGGAATTGGTTCACACATGAAACAGAGAATAAAATTGGGGAAATTAGGTTTTTTAGACTCTATGCAACATAATCTAACTAAGGAAATCGAATTTGAGACTCAGGGATTCATGAGCTTACCAGAAATCAAGATCAAAGTAAGCTCCAGACACAAACTTGACCAAGAACAGCTTCACTTAAACTCCTTGAATCCTCCAACACACTCACTCAATCCTCACGATTTTGGTATTTATACAAAGCTCGTGATGTGAGCTTTGTATTCGTGTTTAGTTTATGACTTGAATCGAAACAGGGAAAGAGAATCGATCACTTGAATCCAGGAACCCTAACTTGGGTAGAAAACTCGAATTTGACCAAAATCCTCAACAAATCGGTGTTGATAGGCTTTTATAGACGTGGGAAAGACTCATGCATCACGACACGACATCCATGGCGTTGGCATGGTGGTGATTTCGTGTCAACGAAGGGGAATCGGTGGTGGTGACTCGCCAAACGCACTAACTCGTGCAACTCTGTCCAGAATACTCGAGTTTTCCGAGAAATACTCGAGTATTTTGCCCCATTTTTGAAAAATAATTATTTTATTTACTTTCCCTCCAAAACCTTTCCTATAATTGCTTCTAGGTCCCAACCCAGGGACTAATATGCAAAATATTTATTTTATGCATTATTATATTTATTAAATCAATTCTCACACATATACTAACTATATGAACACATATTTTAATCAAGGATTAATATAGAAATAATTAATTATAAATTAATTATAATTAACATTTCATTAATCGGGGATTAAAATTTTGGGGTGTTACACTACTCCCCCACTTAGAAGGAATTTCGTCCCCGAAATTCAATTTATACAAACAAGTCAGGATAATCCTGACGCATCTTATCCTCTAATTCCCAAGATGATTCTATCGCATCACCACAAACCCAGACGACTTTGACCAGACAAATGTCCTTCCCTCTAAGCTGTTTAACTCTCCGGTCTTCAATGCGAACTGGCACAGCTTTGAAGGTTAGATTCTCATGAACTTCTAAGTCATGAGGTTGGATTCTAAGGACAATGGTGGGGTCATGGACATATCTCTTTAATTGGGACACATGGAATACATTATGAAGGTTAACTAATGACGGAGGCAGGGCTAACTGATAAGCTACTGGGCCGACTCTTTTGAGGATTTGATAGGGACCAATGAACTTAGGTGATAGTTTCTGAGTTTTCAGGGCCCTACTAACACCTTTGGTTGGTACTATTCTAATGAATACATGGTCTCCATCGGCGAACTCTAAAGGTTTTCTTCTTCTATCAGCATAACTTTTCTGCCTACTTTGAGCTGCCCTCATCTTCTCTTGTATCATCTTGATCTGTTCCGTGGTCTCTTGCACAAAATCTGGTCCAACCAGAGAACTCTCCCCCACTTGGAACCAACATAATGGCGTCTGACACTTTCTTCCATACAAAGCTTCAAATGGTGCCATCCCAATACTCGTGTGGTAACTGTTGTTGTAAGTGAACTCCACGAGTGGCAACATCTGCTCCCAATTCCCTTGTCCTTCCAAAGCACAGGCTCGTAGAATGTCCTCCAGTGACTAAATAGTCCTCTCCGTTTGACCATCAGTCTGAGGATGGTATGCAGAACTTAACTTCAATCTTGAACCCAGAGCTTTATGCAGATCTTCCCAAAACTTCGATGTAAACCTCGGATCGCGATCAGATACAATGTTTGATGGTACACCGTGCAGACGAACAACTTCTTTGATGTACAACTGGGTAAGCTTTTCCAACAAGTAGCGCATATTCACGGGAATGAAATGCGCTGACTTGGTCAAACGATCCACGATCACCCAGATTGCATCATGACCAGTAGATGTTCTTGGCAATCCCGACACAAAATCCATCGAGATACTATCCCATTTCCACACAGGAACTTCCAAGGAAAGTAACTCTCCTCCTGGCCTTTGATGTTCCACTTTCGCCTTTTGACACACCAAACAACAGGCCACATACTCAGCTACATCTTTCTTTAAACCAGGCCACCAAAATAGCTTCTTTAAGTCCTGGTACATTTTGGTACCTCCCGGATGCATACTCATCTTACTCTTATGCGCTTCATCCAGAATCATCCTTCTTACTTCTAAATCACCAGGCACACAAATCATTGTTTTAAAGCGAAGGATTCCATCCTTCCCTTCTTGAAACTCCAATTCCTTGCCTTTTTCCATCAACTTCCTCTTTTCCATGAGTTTCTCATCCTTGCGTTGCAATTCCCGAATCCTTTGTAGAAACTCATTAGCAATCTACAGCATCCCCATCTTGATACTTGCCGGCTCCACTTGCATCGTCAGACTCAAATCCCGAAATTCCTCTATCAGTGCAGCTTCTCTGACCATCATTGTACTGATGTACATTGCCTTTCTACTCAATGCATCTGCCACAACATTGGCCTTCCCCGGATGGTAATGGAGCTCGAACTCATAATCTTTCAAAAACTCCATCCATCGACGCTACCTCATATTCAACTCCTTTTGATCAAAGAGGTACTTTAAACTCTTATGGTCACTGAACACTCGGAACGTAGTGCCATAGAGATAGTGCCTCCAGATCTTTAATGCAAACACCACAGCTGCCAGCTCCAAATCATGAGTTGGATAGTTCATATCATGAACTTTTAGCTGTCTCGAGGCATAGGCGACGACTTGCCCTTCTTGCATCAAAACGCACCCAAGACCTTGTTTCGACGCGTCACAGTACACATCAAAGCTCTTCTGTGTATCGGGCAAAATCAATACCGGAGACGATGTCAACTTTTCCTTCAGTTCCCGAAAACTCCTTTCACACTTCTCGTCCCAAAGGAATGGTTGATCTTTCCGAGTCAACTTCGTCAAAGGCAGTGCGATCTTCGAGAAACCTTCTATAAACCTTCTATAGTACCCATCCAAGCCAAGAAAGCTTCTCACCTCCGTGACCGACTTCGGTTGCTCCTATTGCAAAACCGAACTTACTTTCGTCGGATCAACGGCTATTCCCTTGTCCGAAATCACATGCCCCAAGAACTTAACCTCCTTTAGCCAGAACTCACATTTTGTAAGTTTGGCGTATAATTGCTTCTCCTTTAGGATGCTCAACACCATCCTCAAGTGTTCAGCATGCTCCTCCGAGCTCTTGGAATAGATAAGGATATCATCTATGAACACAACCATGAATGAATCTGTGGTAGACCGACCCTCGACCTACCCTAAAACACCCTTGGCTGACCAGAATACTCATTGGCCGACCAAAATGCTCATTCTGCCAGGTCACACATCATTGGGCCGAGCGCATGCCATAGGACCCATCCTAGCGACTCTGGGCCGAGCACAGGGATCTCTTCCCTTAAAGAGTCCAAGCTAAGGATGCATAAGCCTAGCTCGCTAGCCAGATAAGACTAACCGCTAACAGGATAAGGATGAATGACTCATCCCTTATCCTATAAAGGGACACGTCAGCCCTACTGGACCTCCGTACAGGCCCATAGGGTACAACACCGCTCCCCCTATAAATAGCTGTCTCCAGCTAGGGGCTCAGGTACGTTCTCTCTCCCTAATCGTACACTGGCACACACCTCTGATTAGGGAAACCCTAGTTATCCCCACTGGATAGCTAGCATACCAAAGAAATCACACAGTAACATCAGACCATTCTCTAGATCTTAGGTCTTCCATACCCTTGAGCTAGGGATTTACTCTGAACATTGTGTCTTGGACACTACATTTGGCGCCGTCTGTGGGAAATCCATAAACTGCTATTCCCACCCCAAAATGGTAGACACGCGAGGAAACGCCGCATCACGTGGCGCAAACCGCCAAGCAGGGCGAAACCGTCAGAGGTTGGAGGAAGGCAGCGGTGACAACGGCAGAGATCTCGAAGGAAGGAACCCTACCCATCCCAACATGCCATCAGTAAGACAAATTCCAGCCCGGAGCCACCACTCCATTCCAGCCCACACGCATAGTGGCCCTTACACCGTTCATTCCAGGCAAACAAACCCTGTTAACCTAAACCCCGTTAACCCAAACCCTGTTAACCTAAACCCCGTTAACCCAAACCCTGTTAACCCCAATCATACACAAAACCGCGGATCGGGCCGATCCATCGACGCTCGTGTTTCTGGAGGGGATAGGGACTACTCCCGTGGCCAAAGAGAAAGCCAGTTGGAAGAAATCATTAAGCAACAAGCTCAGATCCTGGAGCGGCAGGGAAAGGCCATCGCCGACCTCCAACAGCTCCATATGCAGGCGGTAACTGAAAGGGCGTTAGCAACAACACCTGCAACTCAGCTGATCCCCCACCCTACCACCACTCTACCTCCACCACCTCCTATAAACCCAACCCTAGAGGCCACATATGAAACCGACCACACTACTCACCCTGGCCATCCCTTCACTCCGCGAATCATGGCATACGAGACACCCTCAGCCTTTCTCGGCCCAACGAGTGTTTCCAAGTATAACAGGTTAACCGACCCCCTGGAGCATATATTGTCTTTTGAAGGAGCTATGAACTTTTACGACGGAGGAGACCTGATGAAATGCAGAGCTTTTTCCAGGACTCTGCAACCACCCGTCTTAAGATGGTACTCAGCTTTGCCCAGGAACTCTGTCAACTCCTGGGCAGAAATGAAGAAAGTTTTTCTGAACAAATACACTGTTAGTTGCGTCCAGCCAAAGTCCGACCACGCACTAGCAGGCGTTATGCAGCAACCTGAAGAGCCTTTGCGAGAAAACCTCTCACGCTTCCATTCGGAGGCAGGGACCGTTCCTAACTTGGAACCGAGCTTTGCAGTTTTTCTCTTCACTCAGGGTCTCTGGAACGGAGATTTCAAAAACTCGCTCGTGGGCAAACCACCGAGGGATATGGCGGAGCTGAGACATCGTTCTACTAAGTTCATAAACTTAGAAGAATTCAGCAAATGGCAAAAAAACAGAGACAGAGGCGAGCGAGGAGAGCCATCCTCCCAGGGAAAACCAAGAAAAGACGAGAGAAGAGATGAAAGAAAGGATGACCGAAGAGAGGATCAAAGGAGAGGACCCCGAGGAGAGAGGAGATTTGGACCTCCCCGAGGGAAATTCGAGCAATACACCCCTCTCACAGTTCCAAGAAGCCAAATTCTGCAGGAGACAATGCAGACTGACCTCCGAGCAATAGAAAGACCACCCCCCTTGAAGAGAAGTCAACGCCAAGATCGCTCCAAATTTTGCTCGTATCATGGTGGGTATGGGCACACCACAGATGAATGCACTTGGCTCAGGGATGTGATCGAGCAGTTGATCAGAGATGGAAAGTTACAGCAGTATGTCAGGGAAGCACTCAACCGACATGCTCGAAGAAGAACTCCATCCCCAGACAGGAGTGGCCGATCCTCAACCAGGCAGGCCGATCACAACACTAACCAACAACAACCACCCAACCAGTAGAGAGTGGCCATGGTAGAAGTGGCCACGACGGATCAATCCCCACAAAACCTGCGAGTCAACACCATTGCTGGAGGTTTTGCGGGAGGAGGAGAAAAACGATCCGACAGAAAGAAATACATCAATCAAGTGCTTGTTGTCCACAACCATCCAATTTGAAAGAGAACCACAAAAAGTATTCCCATTTGCTTTTTTGATGATGATCTTGAAGGGGTGATCCCGGGTCATAACGACCCTATGGTCATCACGGCATTGATCGGCAACTATGAGGTTTCCAGGATATTTGTCGATCAGGGTAGCTCGACAGATATCATGTTCCTGAACCTTTTTGAAGCACTGAAGTTAAAAGCCTCAGACCTGACCCCTTTTGAGGGGAAGCTGATCAGCTTTACTGGAGATGCAGTGGTTCCCAAAGGACACATCCAGTTGCCAGTGACCCTTGGGAACCACCCCTCGGCGAGAACCGAGATCATCAAGTTCCTCGTCGTCGATTGCCCATCGGCATATAACGCCATCCTTGGCAGGACATGCTTGTAGGCCTTCGGCGCGGTTGTCTCAACTGTCCATCTGGCTGTGAAGTTTGAAGGCACTGACAAAACTGTAGCTACCATCCGAGCCGAGCAGGAGAAGGCTCGACTGTGCTACAACTCTAGTTTAGCAAAGATCAAGATTCCAGAAGAAACTGAGCCAAAGTTAAGTTTGAGCAAAGGAAGTGTACTCTTGACGGACCTAGATGTCAGGTCTGACTTGGATGATTCAAGACCGACCCCACAAGGAGAGTGGGAGTTCATTGTGTTAGATGAGGAGCTACCAGACAGAAAGGTGAAACTAGGAACCAACCATCCAAGAGAAATACGACCAGAAATGCTCGCGCTTTTAAGAAAGAATAAAGATCTTTTCGCTTGGACCTCGGCAGACATGCCGGGGATTGATCCGAACTTAATATGTCATCGGCTCAGTGTTCATCCGACCGCCAAGCTAGTAGCCCAAAAGAAGAGAAGGGTTGGCACCGAGAAAGCTGCGGTAATAGAGGAGAAAGTTTCCGAGCTCCTCTCCGCTGGGTTCATCAGGGAGGTCAGCTACTCGGAGTGGCTTTCCAACACCGTCCTGGTCAAGAAATCAAACAGGAAGTGGCGCATGTGCGTCGACTATATCGACTTGAATAAAGCGTGCCCAAAAGACCAGTACCCCCTCCCCATCATTGACAAATTGGTGGACAACTCATCTGGCTATCAGCTCCTCTCTTTTATGGATGCATACTCACGATACAATCAAATCCCGATGTACCCTCCCGATCAGGAGAAAACGGCCTTCATCACTGAAAGGGCAACTTACTGCTACACGGTAATGCCTTTCGGATTGAAAAATGCTGGCGCAACCTACCAGCGTATGATGAACAAGGTCTTCTTGGGTTTGATCGGACCTACTCTCAAGGTGTACATTGATGATATGATAGCCAAAAGCAAGAAGAAGGAGGACCATCCTAGGGACCTCGCAGCTATTTTGGACAGAATCAGAAAATTCAACATGCGCCTGAACCCCGATAAGTGCACCTTTGGGGTCCCAGCCGAGGCCTTCTTAGGTTTCATGCTCACGGAGAGGGGTATCGAGGCCAACCCAGAGAAATGTCAAGCTATTTTGAACATGCACAGCCCATCTAATGTCAAAGAAGTTTAGAGGCTAACTGGTCGGATGGCAGCCCTCTCCAGATTTCTCCCTCAAGTAGCCAAGAAAGCTTTACCATGGTACCAACTGCTCAGAAAAAACAAGAATTTTCATTGGAATGACTCTTGCGAACAAGCGTTTGCAGAACTCAAGCAATATGTCTCGGCCCCTCCCGTCCTCACCAGTCCTCAGGAAGGGGAAACTCTGTTTTTGTACTTATCCGTGAGTGAAACATCTGTTAGCTCGGTCTTGGTCAAAGACGACTCAGGAACCGAGCATCCCATTTACTTTGTCAGCAAGGCCCTCCAAGGGCCTGAGATAAGATATTCCAAAATTGAAAAGATCGCCTTTGCTTTGGTAGTTGCTGCTAGGAGGCTCCGGCAGTACTTTCAGAACCACCCCATAGTACTTAGAACAACTCTGCCGATCAGGCAAGTCCTCCACCGACCTCATTTGGCAGGAAGGATGGTCTCTTGGTCTGTTGAACTGTCAGAGTTCGACATCGCCTACGAGCCAAGGAAAACTCTCAAGTCCCAAATTTTGGCAGATTTTGTTTCAGAGCTATCAGATTCTACTTTTTCCAACCTCTCCCAACCATGGAAGATTTATGTTGATGGCTCCAGCCACAATAAGGGGGCAGGAGCAGGGATAATCCTTGAAAGAGCAGCAGGCATTTGTGTGGAGTATTCTCTCAAGTTCGACTTCCCCACCTCAAACAACCAAGCAGAGTACGAGGCGGTGATAGCCGGCTTGCGAATGGCCCATCAAATGGGGGCGTCGCAAATAGAAGTTTTCAGTGATTCCCAGCTAGTAGTATCCCAAGTTAAAGGTGAATTCCAAGCCAAAGAACCAATCCTCCAGAAATATCTAGAACAAGTCAAAACCCTCACAGATCTTTTCCCCCAGTTCTCTATCACACACATCCCTAGGTCTTCTAACAGCCGAGCAGATATCCTATCAAAGCTCGCAAGTACTAAAGGGCCAGAGAACAACAAAACCCTAGTCCAAGAAACTGTCCATCAGCCAAGTGTTATCTTAGCTATATCTCTGACCACCAGCTGGATGGACCCCATCAAGCAGTATCTCCAATTCCAAATCCTACCAACCGACCCCTCTCAAGGAAAGAAGATAGTCAGGCAAGCGGCTCAATACACCATGGTCGGCGACATTTTGTACAAACGGGGAATGGACTCCCCAATGCTAAGGTGTCTGGACCGAGCGGAAGCTGATCTGATACTGGCCGAGGTTCATGAGGGAATCTCGAGCCACCATGTAGGTGCGAAAGCATTGGCTCGCAATGTGCTCCGAGCGGGCTACTATTGGCCTACACTTCTCAGCGACGCCTCGGAACATGTTAAAAAATGCGAGTCCTGTCAGCTTCACGGAAAGGTGTTCCAACGTCCCCCGACGGAGCTTCACTCAATGATCGCACCATGGCCCTTCTATCAGTGGGGTATGGACATCATTGGGAAATTCAAAACAGCTCCGGGGCAACTGAAGTTTGTAGTAGTTGCTGTTGATTATTTCACAAAGTGGATTGAGGCTGAGGCATTGGCTACAATCTCTTCCGCCAAGATTCAAAAGTTCTTTCTCAGACAAATCATCACTCGTTTCGGTGTCCCACACACCCTGGTCACCGACAACGGTACTCAATTCACTGCTAAGGTTTTCCAGGAACTTGTCGACCACTTCCATATCACCCACCACTTCTCATCAGTCGAGCACCCACAAACCAACGGGCAGGCTGAAGCAGCGAATAAAACCATCATTGACGATTTGAAGAAAAGGTTGTTGGATGCCGAGGGTTCATGGGCTGACCTCCTTCCCGAGGTATTATGGTCGATCAGAACGACCATACATACCTCAACAGGAGAAACCCCATTCCGACTTACCTACGGTTGTGAGGCCTTGCTACCTATTGAAACTCGGATCCCTACCTTTCGTATATCCGAGCGACCAATAGAGGTAAACGAAGATTTTCTAAAGGAAGAGCTAACCTTCAGCGAGGAAATCCAATCTCTAGCCTCGTACCGAGAGAAAAAAGCTAAGGAAAGGCAGTCCCGAGAATACAACAAATGGGTGGTTCCGAGGAGCTTTGCTGTGGGGGACCTGGTCCTTAGACGAGCCGACATTGGACTGAAAAATTCTAGAGAAGGGAAGTTGGCAAGGAACTGGGAAGGTCCCTACCGAGTCATCTCAAAGACAGGTGATCGAGGCCGTACCCGATCAAAATAAAAGGTGTTTATTCTGTAGTACTAGGAAGGTGATCCTAGGTCGTTTCCCAGCGAATATCGGTCTAGGCAAAGTATCAAACACGTAGTGTGCAGTAAAATGGGGGGGTTTTTTTGTGTGACAAATGTGAAGAACAAAACATAAACAGAATATAAAAACTAAGAAAATCAGAAACAAAAGCGGGCAAACCCCTTTGGCTACGTACACTACTCAATCCTAGCTCACTAAAGATCGATTCCTCTCCTCTCCTCTGTCCAACTCGTGATAACCAAATACTAAGCGAAAATTCAGTTATCACTCCAAACCCTAACTTCTAATTAAGCATCAGAAACCAGAATTGGAGTTTTTACGAGTTAATACAAATTAAGCATTTATATTCATGTATTATCTCTACGAAATGGAATTAAGCAAACCACTACACATCGATAAACATGAAAACAGAGAAGAGAAAATGAAATTGCATTAATAACAAGAGCTCAAGAGTAGATAATACAATACCAAAGGGATTAACCCTTGAAGTCTAGCCTTCCATGGCCATAAATGAAGAAAAACGAGTAGAAATGGGGAAGAACAAAACCCTAGCAGCCACCACCACTTGGGAGAGCCAAGAGAGAAGTTCTAACCTAGAGAGAGAGTGAGAAATCTGAAAATGGGAGTGTGTCTTGGGGGTTACACGAATTTCCCCTCTTTAGTCATGAAAATGGGCCTAAAACATGGGCCCAAGTCCTAAGAAACACTATTCTAAAAATTACAATTAAAAAGGGACCTAAATGCAAATTACAATCTTCACTTCAATGCTTCAATCTTCATTTCCAAACATCCCAAAGTGTCCTTGTGCCAAATATTACCTGAAAATAGAAATAGAATTAATTAGGCTAAATAATCCCAAATTAAACAATATTCGGAATATTAGTCCAATAAACTCAAAATCACTAAATCAAGCTAATCAATGTCAAATGGGCAACAAGTATCAATAATAGGAGTAAAATAATGCAAGGAATAATGGGAAATAAAATGCTCATCAAATACCCCCACACTTATCCTTTTGCACTCCTGGGCAAAACCAAAAGATAGGACTATGAAGATCAATATGCACCAAAGTGAATAATGCAACAAGATGACTACAACTAAGAAATGCTAACCTAAGAGATTACATACTTCACAATGAATTCTAGGAAATGCAAAGAAATGGGCAAACTCAAGCACACAAAATGGTTAAGGATCAAAGAGTCAAAGCATCCGCGAACATCATCCAATTACTTCAAGTATGCAAAGAAACCAATGACATCAAGAGGATAGTCACAAAGATGATAGAAACTCACAAGGATCACTCAAAAGTGTTTACACTCAAGTGTTTGGGGTTAATCATTATTTACACTCAAGGCACATCATGAAAAACAAACACAACCATAAGCTTGACAAGCCTCTAACATCAACCATCAACACACATGCACAAAATGATCAAAAGGTCTTTTAAGGGTTGTAATGGGGCCAAGGACAAGGTAGGATAAAAATATGGGAATGTAGCTAAAACCAAGGGAATAGAGGAGCAATGGGGAATAAGTAAAAAGTAAGCAAAATCCACCCCAAAATCAACAACCACTAATTCCAATCCTCTTTGCCTCAACAACCTTTTATTCACTTTTTTCTTTTTTTTTTCTTTTTATTTTTGCATTTTTTTTTATTTTTTTGTATTTTTGTCTTCTATTTTTTTTGTTTTTGAGAGATATACAAAAAGAAAAGAAGAAACAACACAAATGGCATGAAGATGAAGCCATAACTATAACAACCAATGAGGCAAAACCAAGAACTCAACCAATTAAAGCATAAAGCATACTTCTTACCTAATACCCATTCCCAAAACAATTCCAAAGCTCCAAAATTCCCTAAGGTTAGGACAATCATGGTTTTTCAGTCATAGGCTTGTAATGAGCTAAAGAACAAGGAAAGGGATAAAAAGGCTCAAAGGGGCTAGCAAAGGATACATTCATTCAAGGTAGGCTCATATGGCTAGTAGCTTATTCAAGAAAGAAAGTGCCTAAATCATTTCAAAATGTGCATGAGCAATCAAGTATCAACAAGAGTCAAGTCAAGTTCTAGAGTGCAAGTAATCCAGAGTGCAATCACACATGACAGAAAATTAGGTGGCATATATAGCAATCCACCCACAATTAAGGCTCAAATCCTCACAAAAGGGACAATTCTATCACAGTGTTACCACCTCTTAATTATCAAAAGCAACTTTACACACAGAAATGCATGAATTCAGACACGAGATACCAAAACTCTACTAAAATGAAGCAAAAACATGCAAGAAAATGCCCAAAACTAAGCAAAACCTAAAAAAAAATCAAAGCAAAATATGCAACCTAAACTACTCTCCCCCCACACTTAAATCACACATTGTCCTCAATGGAACACAAATAGCAGAATCAGACAGATATAGACAAGTGTAATAAAAAGAGTAAGGAAGGAGAAAAGGAGACTCCCTAAGTCATGGTTGTTCAAAAGTGGGGTCGACCAATGAGGCCTCCTCCACAGGTGCATCATCCAAAGAAGGGGTGGTTAGGAAAGGCTTGAGTCGGTGGCCATTGACTTTGAAGCTCTTGTTCGTGGACTCACTCTTGATCTCCACAGTGCCATAAGGAAACACCTGGGTGACTACAAACGGTCCAATCCATTTAGAGCGGAGCTTTCCACTCATGAGTCCAAGCCTAGAGTTGTAGAGCAAAACTTTTTGACCAACCAAGAACTCCTTTCTGGAAATGGAGTTATCATGAAGCTTCTTGGTCTTCTCTTTGTAGAATTTGGAGTTCTCATAGGCCTCCAAGCGGATCTCATCTAGCTCACTCAACTGCAGCTTCCTCTCCTCACCCGCTTGATCAAGAGCTAAGTTACATTGCTTCACAGCCCAATATGCACGGTGCTCTATCTCCACAGGCAGGTGGCACGCCTTACCAAAGACAACCCGATAGGGTGACATCCCTATGGGTGCCTTGTAAGCGGTCCGATGGGCCCACAGAGCATCCTCCAATCGTGTGCTCCAATCCTTTCTATTAGGCTTCACCATCTTCTCCAAAATCCGCTTGATCTCTCTATTTGAAATCTCCGCTTGCCCGTTGGTTTGGGGGTGATAGGGTGTAGAGACTTTGTGCACAACCCCATACTTCTTGAGCAAAGCTTGCATGGATCTATTGCAGAAGTGTGTGCCTTGGTCACTGACTATGGCTCTAGGTATGCCAAACCTGCAAAGGATATTAGACCTGACAAAATCTACAACAACCTGAGCATCATTAGTCCTGGTGGCCTTAGCTTCCACCCATTTGGATACATAATCCACAGCAAGTAAGATATAATAAAAACCAAAAGAAACAGGAAAGGGGCCCATGAAATCTATACCCCAGACGTCAAACACCTCACAAAACAACATAGGTTGTTGCGGCATCTGTTGCCTCCAAGATAGGGCGCCTCCTGCTCTTTGACACTGCTCACACGAGCTGCAGATGTTGCTCGCATCCTTGAAAATGGTAGGCCAATAAAATCCAGAATCCAGCACCTTTCGTGCTGTCCTTTGAGTACCAAGGTGGCCTCCCACTGGTGAAGCATGGCAAAATTGGAGAACCGATTGGATCTCCTGGTCTGGAATGCACCTGCGAATGACCTGATCACTGCAAAAACGCCATAAATAGGGGTCATCCCATACATAATGCTTGGCATCGCTCTTTAATTTGTCTCTTTGAGCTTTGGATGCCAAGGCAGGAAAAACAGAAGCAACTAGATAATTAACAATGTCTGCAAACCAAGGAGTTTGGGGAAGGGGATGGGAAACATGTAAAGATAAAAGCTGCTCATCCGGGAAGTCATCCCGGATAGGAAATGCATCCTCCTCTCTCTCTATCCTGCTCAAGTGGTCTGCGACAAGGTTATGCGCACCACTCCGATCCTGAATCTCAAGATCAAACTCCTGGAGGAGCAACATCCACCTAATCAACCTAGGTTTGGAATCTGTCTTTTTCAAAAGATACTTCAGAGCAGCATGATCAGTGTACACTACAACCTTAGAACCAAGCAAATATGATCTAAATTTGTCAAGTGCAAAAACAATAGCCAAAAGTTCTTTTTCAGTTGTTGTGTAATTAACCTGTGCTGCATCTAAAGTCCTAGAAGCATAATAAATCACATGCGACAGCTTACCAACCCTTTGGGAGAGAACTGCTCCCAAAGCATAATTTGAAGCATCAGTCATGAGCTCAAATGGGAGGGTCCAATCAGGTGGTTGGATGATGGGAGTGGTGGTTAGTGCTTTCTTCAATTCATCAAATGCCCTCTTGCATTGGTCTCCAAATTCCCATGGGGCATCCTTTTGAAGCAACTTGGAAAGAGGAAGGGCAATGTTGCTAAAGTTCTGAATAAACCTGCGATAGAAACCTGCATGACCAAGAAAAGAACGCACCTCTCGCACGCAAGAGGGGTAAGGCAAATGTGATATTACATGCAGCTTAGCAGGGTCAACTTCTATGCCCTTGTGCGAAACAATGTGCCCTAAGACTATGCCTTGTTCTACCATGAAGTGGCATTTTTCAAAATTCAAGACAAGGTTAGTCTCAATGCACCTGTTAAGCACCTTAGTCAAATTATCAAGACATGCATCAAATGAGGAGCCATAAACACTAAAATCATCCATGAAGACCTCTATGCAATGCTCGAGCAAGTCAGCGAAAATACTCATCATACATCTTTGAAATGTGGCAGGAGCATTGCATAGGCCAAAAGGCATCTTTCTATATGCAAATGTGCCAAAAGGACAGGTAAATGTGGTCTTATGTTGGTCCTCTGGTGCAATGCAAATTTGAAAATAACCAGAGAATCCATCTAAGAAGCAATAATGAGATTTACCTGCCAGGCGCTCCAACATCTGATCAATGAAGGGGAGAGGGAAATGATCCTTGCGAGTCGCCTGGTTGAGCTTTCTGTAATCAATGCAGACTCTCCAACTGTTCTGCACTCTAGTGGGAATCAGCTCATCCTTCTCATTTTTTACAACTGTGACACCAGACTTCTTGGGGACAACTTGCACCGGGCTCACCCAAGTGCTATCTGAAATTGGGTAGATGATACCCGCTTGGAGCAGCTTGGTGACCTCTTTCTTAACCACATCAAGAATCTGGGGGTTCAATCGTCTTTGGGGTTGTCTCACTGGTTTAGCCCCATCCTCCAACAAAATGCGGTGCATGCACATGGAGGGGCTAATTCCAGGAATATCCGCTAAAGTCCATCCAATTGCCCTCTTGTTCTTTCTTATCACATCCAGCAGTTTCTCCTCTTGATCAACAGAAAGTGAGGTAGAGATGATCACTGGGAGTTTCTGCTCATCCTCCAAGTAAGCATATTTGAGATGAGGAGGGAGGGGCTTCAGGTCCAATGAGGGTGCCTGCATAATAGATGGAACTAAAGGGACAGCAAAAATGGATTCTGCTGCCTGCACCTGAACAAGTAAATCAGACTCATGCATAACAGATATGGGGTTAGGGTTAGCATAATCTGAATCTATAACATATGAATCATCAGATGCAGTAGCAGAGTCTAAAAACTGGGCTATTTCAGTGCATGCGGTGCACCATCCAGAGTTAGTGCATGATGGACAAGTAAATGAATCAGTGAAAGATGGCAATGCAAAATCATGATGCAAAATGTCAAGCATATGCTCATCTATCAAATCATCAAGCAAGTCCACATGGAAAACAGAGTGATCCTCAGGAAAATGTTTCATAGCATGGAAAATGTCAAATCGGATCACACTGCCATCAAACTCCATGGAAAGTGAACCTGAATGCACATCTATCTTGGTTCGGGCTGTTTTCAAAAATGGCCTCCCCAAAATAATAGGAACAACATTACGGGGAGAGTCATCTTCCATATCAAGTATGTAAAAATCAGCAGGGAAGATCAACTCTTCAACCCGAACCAAGACATCCTCTATCAAACCTGCGGGGTGGGCAGTACTTCTATTTGCCAATTGAATCACCACACCCGTAGGTTGAAGAGGTCCAAGAGAAAGAGACTTAAAAACAGACATAGGCATGACATTTATGGATGCTCCTAAATCTAGCATAGCATTTTCAAACTTAACATTGCCTATGATGCAAGGTATAGAGAAAGTTCCAGGATCCTTACATTTTTCAGGAATGTGAGGGATAGGTTTACCTATGAGAGCGGAGACATTCCTTCCCATGCTTATCCTCTCATTGCCCTTGAGTCTTCTCTTATGAGTGCACAACTCCTTAAGGAACTTCGCATACCTTGGAATCTGTTTTATTGCATCAAGAAGGGGTATGTTGACTTCCACCTTCCTGAATGTGTCAAGAATGTCCTTGTCCACCTCTTCCACCCTTTTGTTTTGAGGCACTCTTGGTGGGAATGGAAGAGGAACAGGAGGAGGTTGTAGGACAACAGCAGGGCTTGTGGTTGAAGTTGAGGAAGGTTGAGTTGGATGATTATTTTTGGTGCTAGCATGCTCACCTTCATCTACCACTTGGCTCTTCCCTTTAGAGGAAGCTAGAGCATCATTGTTGAGGTTAGGTTGTGGTGTGGGTGTGACAATTTGCTTTCCCGACCTCAGGTTGATGGCACTCACATTCTGATTCTGAGGGTTGATCACAGTTTGGGATGGCAACTTGTCAGAATTTTGAGATTGCAAGTTGTTGAGAGAAGTTGCCATTTGACCCATCTGATTTGTCAAAGTCTGAATGGATGCCTCTTGTCTCTGAATGGATGCTCTAGTCTCTTGTTGAAATTGGAGGTTTTGCATGGTCATTTGCCTCACCAACTCCTCCAAGGTAGGTTGGTTGGATGGAGGGGCTGATGGTGAAGGATGAACCACTTGCTGCTGTTGTTGCCTTTGCTGTTGGATTGGAGGAGGTACATATGGTGGTCTGCTCGGTCCAGCGGTGTTCTGAAATGGAACATTAGGAGGAGGTTGTTGTTGATCAGACCACTTCAGATTGGGATGGTTCCTCCATCCAGGGTTGTATCTATTGGAAGAGAGGTCATGATTGTGTTGTTGTGGACCTCTATTGTTGTATATGTTTGCTGCATAGGCCTCGGGTTGGTCACCACTGGTCATCGGTTGTTGCTGCTGAAGGGAAGGGCATGCATCTGTGGGGTGCTCAATGGATGTGCATATGCCACACACTCTAGCAGGAAGTATCATCTTTTTCTGATTGACAGCCAATTGTGTGACCAATGTTGTGAGAGAATCAATTTTCTGCTCAAGCTTCTCAACCTTGCCCGAGTCTGCACCAACATCATTTACATCCCTCACAACTATTGCATCACTGTTGCTTCTTGCATGGAATTGTTGACAGTTGGAAGCCATCTTCTCAATTTTGCTCCTGGCTTGTAAGGGTGTCATATCTCCCAATGTACCACCACTTGCAGCATCTACCATGTTTCTTTCCATGAAGTTGAGACCTTCATAAAAGTACTGGATGAGAAGCTGCTCTGAGATCTGATGGTGAGGGCAGGAAGCACACAACCTCTTGAATCTCTCCCAATAATCATAGAGACTCTCTCCATGTTGTTGCCTGATACCAGAAATTTCCTTTCTGATTGCAGTGGTCCTATTTGCAGGGAAGAATTTTTCCAGAAATGCCCTCTTCAAGTCATCCCAGCTTGTGATGGAACCAGGGGCCAAGTCAGATAACCAATCTTGTGCTAGACCCTCTAAGGAATGTGGAAATGCTCTGAGACAGACATGATCCTCTTGCACATCATGTGGTTTCATTGTGGTGCACACTATATGGAATTTCTTGAGATGCTTATGAGGATCCTCACCTGCAAGACCATGAAACTTGGGCAACAAATGGATTAGTCCTGTTCTAAGCTCAAAAGGAACATCCTCATCAGGATACCGGATACACGAGTCTTCAATAGTGAAGTCAGGTGCAGCCAGCTCCCTAAGTGTCCTTTCCCTTGGTGGGGGTTGAGCCATGTTATCACAATATATAGAATCAGATTGAATAAAAGTAGAAGGAATAGAAGAAATAGAAACAGAATCAGAATTAGATGGACTATAAGATGACTCTGACTCACTACCTAATGACTGATTCCTATTTTGTCTAACTAATCTGTGATAAGTTCTATCAATTTCAGGGTTGTAAGGATGCAAATAACTTGGGTTGCCCCTAGTCATGTACTGAATAGAACAGCATCAACCATAGCATACTGTAACAGATATGCATGACCAAAATCGGCAACAAAATTTATTATTTTTTAAAATTTTTTTCTTTATTTTTTTCAGCACCCTAAAATCATGAAAACATATCACAGAAAGTTTGAGGACAAAATTCAAAAGGGAACCAAGTCAAACAATTAAAACAGGGACCAAAAACTAAGAAAATAAAACTTGTAAAATAAAAAAGAAATAGTAAACGAAGGATTTTGGGGTCAATATTTTCTCTAATTTCGCCAACGGCGAAATTATCTCTTTATTGAATTTTTCCCTTCGATTTGATATATAATTCGTCCAATTCCGACAACCTGATCAAAAGTTATGCCTATTTATAGTAAGTGCTGCTAAAACATGGAAAATTTTTCTGGAACTCACAACCAGTGCATATCTGAGTGTCTGTGATGCATCAACACACTAATATATGATGAAACAAGTGTGGATACCAATTTTCGTGCAAAAATTCCACCCGCAGCTATGTTGAATGGCACTCACAGAATCACTAGAATAGCATCAGTTGTGCAGAACAGCAAATCAGCAAACAGGGCAACTTTCAATCAGTTATCAGAATGCTTATTCACACACTAACTACACTAACTAATCTAATTAACTACTGTATGATCTTTGGCAAGAACCGATAATCCCCGGCAACGGCGCCAAATTTTGATCGAGGCCGTACCCGATCAAAATAAAAGGTGTTTATTCTGTAGTACTAGGAAGGTGATCCTAGGTCGTTTCCCAGCGAATATCGGTCTAGGCAAAGTATCAAACACGTAGTGTGCAGTAAAATGGGGGGGTTTTTTTGTGTGACAAATGTGAAGAACAAAACATAAACAGAATATAAAAACTAAGAAAATCAGAAACAAAAGCGGGCAAACCCCTTTGGCTACGTACACTACTCAATCCTCGCTCACTAAAGATCGATTCCTCTCCTCTCCTCTGTCCAACTCGTGATAACCAAATACTAAGCGAAAATTCAGTTATCACTCCAAACCCTAACTTCTAATTAAGCATCAGAAACCAGAATTGGAGTTTTTACGAGTTAATACAAATTAAGCATTTATATTCATGTATTATCTCTACGAAATGGAATTAAGCAAACCACTACACATCGATAAACATGAAAACAGAGAAGAGAAAATGAAATTGCATTAATAACAAGAGCTCAAGAGTAGATAATACAATACCAAAGGGATTAACCCTTGAAGTCTAGCCTTCCATGGCCATAAATGAAGAAAAACGAGTAGAAATGGGGAAGAACAAAACCCTAGCAGCCACCACCACTTGGGAGAGCCAAGAGAGAAGTTCTAACCTAGAGAGAGAGTGAGAAATCTGAAAATGGGAGTGTGTCTTGGGGGTTACACGAATTTCCCCTCTTTAGTCATGAAAATGGGCCTAAAACATGGGCCCAAGTCCTAAGAAACACTATTCTAAAAATTACAATTAAAAAGGGACCTAAATGCAAATTACAATCTTCACTTCAATGCTTCAATCTTCATTTCCAAACATCCCAAAGTGTCCTTGTGCCAAATATTACCTGAAAATAGAAATAGAATTAATTAGGCTAAATAATCCCAAATTAAACAATATTCGGAATATTAGTCCAATAAACTCAAAATCACTAAATCAAGCTAATCAATGTCAAATGGGCAACAAGTATCAATAATAGGAGTAAAATAATGCAAGGAATAATGGGAAATAAAATGCTCATCAACAGGCTCGGGGGCCTACAGGCTGGAAACACTAACCGAGCAACAGTTGAACTACTCTTGGAATGCCACCAAGCTTAAGCCCTATTATAGCTAAGTAGGAATCACAGCACTTTTTGCAAATCTGCAACCCTGGTTTCAAAATTCTGTTATTTGAAAATCTGTTATTTAAAATTCTATCATATAAAATTCCTGTCATTTATCTTAAATTTAATCTTAGTTATCCTTTGTATTTGACTCCTGTTTACAAACGGATCAAGGAAATTTAATGAAGTTTTTTAGTTTCAATTATCTCTCGTACCTTCTTACTGTCAACGTACTAACCATTTCCCCTCGGCTCGCCACCGAGGCGAACTTGGGTGTTTATACATGACCTTCTAACAAGGACATACAAACTAACAATCGCAAGTACTTTAATAGATGCCCGGCTAAAAACTCGTTACAGTTTCCAAAAGCCGAGGACCGAGGATCCCACCTTGGCCAAAGGTTGGAGATTCGAAATCTAAACAACAGTCTATAACGAGATAAAATACATGAAAAACAGAATGAGATTCACTTCTTACACCGCAATATTACAAAAAGAAATGTTTAGGTCTAGCCGACCAGTTCATACTAGAAAGAAATCCAAAACAAGATCAAATTACAAAATAACACAGCAAAATACATCTCAAAGGAGCTAATCCTCGTCCTCGGACAAAGCAATGGACAACCCATCAAAATCTTCTTCGTCGTCTTGCTCCAAGTCAAGGGGGTTCGGCAGGTTGGATGCTGACAAATCCACTTCAGTGTCATCATGGGAATAATCAACCATCCGATCACCATCAACCCCATATTATGGACTAGCCCCAACCACTCGGATTCCAGGGTTCATGAACAATAGCTGTTTCACAGCATTCACGAAAGAATCAACAGCAGAATGATCCCAGTTGAAATGGTTCTTGCGAGCCTGCACTTTATGCTTTAAGGCCTTCCGACGAACTTTGGTCAGTTCCCCCTGAGCCTTTGCCAGTTCCCCTTGCAACCTATTCACCTCCACCTCTGAGCTCGTCAACCGACCCTCAACACCTTCAAGTTCGGTAAGCCTTTGCCGAGCTTCAGTCAATTTTGCTTGGGCTGCTTGTAGCAACCGTCCTTTCTCGGCATCCTTTCCCGCCGTATCCTCCAGGACCTTTTGAGCAGTCTCCCGAGCTCTCTCAGAAGCATTAAATCTTTTTTGAAGCTGGGCATTAGCTTCTGTCAGAGCTTGGAGATTTACCTCACTTTGCTTAATTTGACTTAGCAGATTTTTAGTTTCAGCAGCGGCAGCTTTCCTTTTCTCCTTTTCAGCCGCCGAGAGGGTGGCACTGATATCCTCAGCATTTTTTCTCAGATGAAACATGTAACTGGCAGCCCTCAACATGTTTCTGCCCAAAAGGTCACAATGACACCTTAAGGTGCTTGCCGTCTGATCCGACAGCCTTTTTTCATCATTTGGCGTATAAACCAAATCGACGAACTTCTCATTCAGCTTCTTAGCCCAAACACTCTCCTCGTCTGGGTCAGACATGTCAAACCATAGATTGGTCCTTTGAAGGTCGGCAACCTTCGTCTTCACCACCTCCACAACCTTGCCTTTGCCTTTATCCAATTTAGCCCTTTTGGCAAGGGGCACTCGATCCTCCTCATCCTCCCTTCCCCCCATAACCTGAACCAAAGGAACCCCAGTAGCAATTTCCACCCCTTTAGCCGATGATGAGTGGACATCTTGCATCACTTCAACCTCGGAGGGACAGCCCTCGGCAACGGTCACCAAGCGAGTGGCTTCCGAAGAAACGTCCCCGCTCCGAGAGCCAACCGACGCTACAGTTGCCTTTGCTTTTGCAAGCTCCTTCACGCGAGCAACAGCCTTGTTTTCCTTAGCCATTTTTTCTGCAAAACCAAAAATCCAACTGTTAAAAAAAAAAAAACACATATCTATATTTGTACCAAGCTCGGCTTTTATAAGCTCTTGAGGAAAAATAATGATGTTTCTGATGTCTACCGGACCATTCTGCCTAAGGTAGGAAAAGAAGGTATCACAGGTGATCCTCTCGGCTACCGATAGCTCGGTTTCATACTGATACTGGTAAAGTTTGGGATTACGGTTAAAAAAATCAGGCGACCAAGACAAGGGAAACCGAGGTTGATCACCCTCCATAAACCAACAGTCCCCATTTCCGACGAACTGATACTTAAAGTATAAAGGCTTGAAAGTTTTCCATGAATCTGTGAACTTATCAAAAAGGGCATGTCCGTTGCGCGCTTTCAACGACACCCACAGTCTCTTGTACGACCCCTTCTCAAAGACGTTCACTTGCGGTATGTACAACCATAGAAATGCTCGGAGTGAGCAAGTCAACTTTTGAGCTTCACAAAACTTTTGAAAGGCCCGAATGAAGGCCCAACCACTAGGGTGCAGTTGGGTAGGAGCCAAGCGCAACCGACACAACAGCTCTATTTCTATGTCAGAAAAGGGCATCTTCACCCCCAGCCGAATGATAACTTCTTCGTACATGAAAAACTTTTTGCGATCCGCGGCGATCGCCGTACATACTCGGTCGTTGGCTGCAGGTGATTTAATTGCATAAGACGTCCCCGCTTCATCCGTGGGGCAGGGGAGTATGTGAGCTCGGATATGACTTAGATTGCTGTTGACTAAAGCCGACGGGGTACCGAGCACCTCCAGGTCAACCCAGTCATAATCTCCAGAGTTCGGAGGCACAGGAAACTCGTGAGGATGTGAGACGCACCGTCGAACCATACCTGGGGAAAGGGAATACTCGGTGTCAGAGTCTATAAAATCAAAATTCTTAAACAACCTACCCTAGGTTTATTAGTCCTATAGCCGAGCCTAGTACACCTTCCCCTAACCCTAACAGCTTTTCCCCAGAAGGGTTTCTCCCAGGGACGGTTCGAAGGGCGGCGGGATACTTGGGCCCGCTCTTCCGCCGCATAATACAGTAGTTTCCTACTTTCCTCCTCCTCGGAATTCCGAGGGTAATCTACTGATAATGGTACCTCCGCCATCGGATCTGCCATGCGATGGCGGAAAGGTGAGGGTAAGGAGTCCAGCACCTCCAGATCGGAAGAAGAAGAAGATGAAGAAGAAGAATCTTCAAGATCACTCAAACCCAGAATTCTAGACCACTCCTCATACTGAGACCAGTTGATACTCATAATGAAATCTAACTTACCCAGAAACCAACCCAGAAAATTAGCAAACACAAAAACAACCAAAAACAAAAAACCCAGAACCTAAGGAATCAACAGCTCAGTAGAAAAAGAAAAAAGAGGACAGAAGCAAAACCAAAACCAGAAAGCAAAATACCTGAAGTTTGAGGATGAGAACTGGCACGAACGAACTGGAGAATCAAAACAGAAGCCAAAAAGCTTCAAGACAAACTGGCAGAGAACGATGGAGTAAAAATGGAAGTCCAAGAGCCAAGGAGACGAATTGCAGAAAGAGGAGGAATACCAGAAGTCCAAGTTTTGGAAGGAAGTGTGAAAAAGAAAAGAAAAAGGAGCAGTTGAAGTTCAAGAGGGTAACTTCCCCCACGTTTGAAAACTTGGGCTTGATTACAAAAGCCCAAAAGCCTGCATCGAGCCACGGAGAAGCCACGTGGCGCACAATTAGTGGAAAGAAACATTACGAAAACCCAAAAGGCAGCATGCACCATCATGACCCCTCTGACACAAGGCAGCACGTGTCAGGAGAAGGACATCCAAACGTCCTTTCAGTCAGTCAATGGGACAGCGAGGCAGTGTGAGTTGTCCTGAACTCGTTATCTCCTGCCGAGCTTAACCCTCGGCACCTTGAAGGTCACATACGAAGAACTCTTAGCTCGGCTCAAGACTCAAAAAGTCTTACCGAGCTAGGGGGCTTATGTGGTAGACCGACCCTCGACCTACCCTAAAACACCCTTGGCTGACCAGAATACTCATTGGCCGACCAAAATGCTCATTCTTCCAGGTCACACATCTTTGGGCCGAGCGCATGCCATAGGACCCATCCTAGCGACTCTGGGCCGAGCACAGGGATCTCTTCCCTTAAAGAGTCCAAGCTAAGGGTGCGTAAGCCTAGCTCGCTAGCCAGATAAGACTAACCGCTAACAGGATAAGGATGAATGACTCATCCCTTATCCTATAAAGGGACACGTCAGCCCTACTGGACCTCCGTACAGGCCCATAGAGTACAACACCGCTCCCCCTATAAATAGCTGTCTCCAGCTAGGGGCTCAGGTACGTTCTCTCTCCCTAATCGTACACTGGCACACACCTCTGATTAGGGAAACCCTAGTTATCCCCACTGGATAGCTAGCATACCAAAGAAATCACACAGTAACATCAGACCGTTCTCTAGCTCTTAGGTCTTCCATACCCTTGAGCTAGGGATTTACTCTGAACATTGTGTCTTGGACACTACAAAATCTAAATAAGGTCTAAAGATTCGATTCATGTAGTCCATAAAGATAGCTGGTGCATTAGTCAATCTGAACGGCATCACGACATACTCATAATGCCCGTATCGGGATCGAAATGCAGTCTTAGAGATATCCTTTTCTCTTATCCTGATTTGATGGTACCCCGACCTCAAATCAATCATGGAAAATACCGAAGCTCCACGAACTTGATCCATAAGGTCATCTATCCTCGGCAATGGATACTTGTTCTTGATGGTGACCTTATTCAGCTACCGGTAGTCGATGCACATCCTCATACTACCATCTTTCTTCTTGACAAACAAAACTGGAGCACCCCAAGGTGACACACTTGGTCGAATCATCTGCTTCTGTAGTAGCTCCTCAATCTGCTTCTTCATTTCTGCCATTTCCGGTGGTGCCATTCTATAGGGAGCAATAGAAATGGGACCAGCTCCCGGAACTAGATCAATACCAAATTCAATCTCTCTTCTTGGTGGCAATCCAGGGATCTCATCAGCAAAAACTTCCGGAAAGTCTCTGACAATAGGGATCTCTTCCATCCTTGGACCATTCCCCTCCACCTCAGAGTTGAACAGGCACACGTAGCCGGAGGGTTTTGAATTTCTATAGGTCACTACTTTTCTATCACAATCAATGATTACTTGGTTTTGACTTAACCAGTTCATTCCCAAGATCACATCTAATTGTGCCAAGGGTAAGCAGATCAAATCTACTTTAGAGGTTTGTCCTAACACTTCTAAAAAACAGTTAAGACATGCTCTAGAAACTACTACTGGAGCATTAGTAGGGGTTTCTACTTTGAGAGTATAAGGCATTTCAGATATCATCAAGCCTAACCGGTTTACACATTCATACGAAACGAATGAATGCGTTGCACCAGAATCAAACAAAACATGACAAAACTGACCATTAAGCAAGTATTTACCATGCACCAGATCAGAAGATTGGTTTGCTTCCACACCACTAAGGGTGAAAACCCTTCCTTGAGCCATAGGTCTTTCTGCAGTTCCTCTTGAGTTGGCTTTGGTCGGTTCCTTGCAGTCCCTTGCAAAATGTCCAGGCTTTCCACAGTTAAAGCAACCACTTGTCCCCCAACACACACGGCCATAGTGATTGCGCTTGCACTTATCGCAGAATGGAGCCTCGCTCCGATAATTCCTTCCATCCGAACTACCAGCTTTTCCTTTGCTTTTCCCTCGGCGATCATACGGACCTTTGCCTCTGTTATTGAAACCTTTACGCCTCTGGGGTCCATAGCTCTGATTGTCCTTCTTCTCTGAGACTTGCATCTCCTCAGCCTTGGTATCGTCTTCATACATCCTACACATGTCCACTAGTGCAGGAAAGCTTTGAATCCGCTGGTAGCTGAAAATCGACTTCAACTTTGGCCTCAAGCCTCCTTCAAACTTTATGCATTTACTCCTCTCATCTGGATTGTTCTGATAGTATGGAGAGTATTTCATCAGCTCCTCAAACTTGGCTGCGTACTCACCCACACTCATATTCCCTTGCTTCAGCTGCAAGAATTCCACCTCGTTCTTCCTCCTTAGATCTTCAGGGAAATACTTTTGGAGAAACTTCTCCATGAATACTCCCCAACTTACCTCCCTTCCTTCATATTGCAGAAGCTGCATCGTGTGATTCCACCAATTCTCAGCTTCATCCTCTAACATGTAGGTTGCATACGCCACCTTTTGTGCATCAGAACACTCCAATGTTCTCAGAATCTTATCCATGGTGTGAATCCACTTATTGGCCTCTTCCGGTTTAAATCCTCCTTCGAACTTTGGTGGATTACAGCTCCTAAAATCAGCCAAAGTCCTCGCCTCAGCGTTACCCACATTACACTGATGAGGCGGGTTAACCGGTTGAGATGGTTGTTGAGATTGTCGTTGTACAGCCTCCAAGACCGTGGTGATTCGTTCTAACATCGCGTTGGTGTGATTTTGGTTTCTAGTTGCCATATTAGACCTGCGCTATGGGCTTATGGTCACATATGTTGAACTACAGAAACTTCAATTACACCACCCATGCTAAGACTATTGCTAAAAATTCTAACTTCACATTCAATTGCGTCTTGTGCTCAAAAGAGACAAGATGCAAACAAATCAAGGGTATCTAAAGCTCAACAAACAAAATGATAACATTCAAATAGTGTAAATGCCCTGGAGATACCTGCTTGATGTTGATGGCTACCTTTCTGAAACTACTTCCACTACTACAGGATCTAACTTTTGCTCTGATACCACTCAGTGTGACACCCTTCCGAATTACCCAAATATAATATAGTAATTAAGCTTTTATATTGGATAATTTATGGACTTGTGAGTGTTAATAAAATATGGAAGTAAAATTTTCTTTTAAAGCGGGTGCACAAATCGTCATTTGGAATTCTTGGAGAATAAGTTCTAAACCGTTTCAAAACATTTGTATCGAGTTTGGCGATCTCTAAAACCTTTTCGCAAATAGAGTAACAATTCATTCTTTGGAAACATCTTTATACCATTCAAGTAATTAAAACTACCCACGCTTTGTTCGATAAAACTGATACCATTAAATAATATTTATAGCCGAGCTCTTAAGTAGATTAAATCAGAGTAAGCGGAAATTATTGGACTATGCAATTACTAGTAAGATAAACATAGGTACATATATATATATTAAGAGTCATAAGTACATAGCCCCATATTAAAGCTTCCAAGATCCCAAAATACAAGTCCATAAACAGATCTACATAATAACATGACCAAATCCCTAGAGAACCCCAAAAGTATATCTACAACATATATACATAATCAAAATAAAACTCTAAGGGTGGTCACGTAGATCCGGCAGCATCAGATGTAGTAGTAGTAATAACAACAGTCTCCAAGAAACATAAGTAGTAAGGTAGTAGCATCATCATCAACACAGCAGCATCATCAAGATCTCCTCCACAGCCTCCACACATCGGATCCCCTGATCCTCATCACATACCCTATGCACAAACCTAGGGATCATCGTCCCTCCAATCACTCCCAGTAGAATGCACGACAGGCTCGCTCCCACTCTCGTCCTCCAGCGGATCCTCCTCGATCTCATCCGAGGGAGAGTGTACCCTACCACTGGGTACCGGGTCAGGTGATGGTGAAACCCTAACTGGGCTCCTCGGATCAGAAGGGGGAGTCTCCTCGCGGACGACTCTCAAGGTAAAAGGGTGAGAGCGGGTAGGTCGAAAACAGAAACTGTGATAGGAGCGAGCTGGTCGCGTGGGAGGTGGTCCATGGTAAGTGTAAAACGGGGGTACATGCATAGTGTATATGATGGGAATCCTAAATCTACGAGGACGGAATTGGATCAACGGGTTCGGGTGGTAGAAGGTAACCTCTCCCTCTCCCTCAAACACCGCGCGATGGTCCTCATAGATCCATGTGCCACTAGGACGTGGCCGGATCTCGATGCAAGCAATGTAACGAGACATCACCTACAAGGGCATAGGGGTAAGCAATTCTATACACATAATCAACAGAGAATAAATTGTGCAATATGAGTATGTAAATATGCATCAATTAACAACAATCACATATAACACTTAGCAGTTAATTAATGCACATAAGATGCTCACACTTATTTCATTTATCACAATTGATTTAAATGAGTGGCATGATGCATGACTTTAGCTCTCCAGCCTATCTCCATCATACTATGTCACTCTCTGACGTCCATCCCTGACAACCCAGCACTCAACAGTGCGTTGTATTCCTAGGTATACAACAACTCGTACATTCACCTAGAATGTACACGTCAAGCTTGGTATTCATGCCACCCGAGCATATCCCGTCATCCAAACGGACCGTCATCCAAACAGTATAACCATATCGGCATCCACTAAGCCGACCACGTCAACGACGTGTCATCAAGCAAGCGTATTGGCACTCCCAGAGGCCCTCCACATGTTTACCAAAAACATGATATACGTCCTACCATCCAAACTCCAGAATGAATGCATTACTTTACTTAAAAGGAATTGACTGATGTTTTATCCTTTTATTAATACATTACGTGCCTCCCGAGCAATGTATCATTACTTTAAATGAAAACATCATAACGTCAATCAATTTCCTTTAAGTCCAGGATCACTTGGCTTATCGTCCTTTAAGTGTTACAAAATGACTTAGAATTGAAAATGGTATTTTTAAGTATCTGACTAAAAATACTCGAGTAGTTTATCATTTTCTAGATTTTACTCGAGTAGTTCATGATTATACTCGAGTCGTTCATGTCTGTTTAGAGATTCAAGTTTTCAGATCTTCAAAAATATACTCGAGTAATTCATGAGATACTCGAGTAGTCCATTACCCAGAATACTCGAGTAGTTCACATATTACTCGAGTTGTTCATTAATTTTTACTCTTGTTGCCTCTGAAATACTCGAGTGCTTAGCCTGGTTCTCAAGTTGGTGCGCCAATTTTCACACTGGTGCATCACGAAATACTCGAGTGTTAAGCCATATACTCGAGTGTTTTCAGACAGAACAGACTGAAACTTGGTTTTTACATACCATTTCAATTTCTAAACATTTTTAACCCAAACTAGTGATCACAATAGTTCATATACCATATATTGAACATGTTACCATACTCATTTCATATCGAATAACCAATTTGACAGAGAATCAATAAATCATGCATAAAAACACATTTTAACAACTCAATACTTCAATTTACACAATAAGCACAATACTCATGAAACAAAGTTCATTTAAGCTTGCATGCATGATATAGAACTTGCTAAACACAGTTTTAGAGCAAAGCTTGGTCTCCAAACCAAAGACCCTATTCAATCTAAGCCCTTAGAGCCTCTTGGTGGCTCTCTAACACAAATCATGGAATTTAATCTCTATCTAGTGAATATAATTACATCCCCTTACCTCTCAGATGTGAATCAAACAAGAAATCCCCCAAAGAAGAGCTCCACAGCACCAAAAGCACTTTAACCCCAACATGCAGAGCATTTTGAGTGCAACACCAAAGTGGAATTGGTTCACACATGAAACAGAGAATAAAATTGGGGAAATTAGGTTTTCTAGACTCTATGCAACATAATCTAACTAAGGAAATCGAATTTGAGACTCAGGGATTCATGAGCTTACCAGAAATCAAGATCAAAGTAAGCTCCAGACACAAACTTGACCAAGAACAGCTTCACTTCAACTCCTTGAATCCTCCAACACACTCACTCAATCCTCACGATTTTGGTATTTATACAAAGCTCGTGATGTGAGCTTTGTATTCGTGTTTAGTTTATGACTTGAATCGAAACAGAGAAAGAGAATCGATCACTTGAATCCAAGAACCCTAACTTGGGTAGAAAACTCGAATTTGACCAAAATCCTCAACAAATTGGTGTTGATAGGCTTTTATAGACGTGGGAAAGACTCATTCATCACGACACGACATCCATGGCGTTGGCATGGTGGTGATTTCGTGTCAACGAAGGGGAATCGGTGGCGGTGACTCACCAAACGCACTAACTCGTGCAACTCTGTCCAGAATACTCGAGTCTTCCGAGAAATACTCGAGTATTTTGCCCCATTTTTGAAAAATAATTATTTTATTTACTTTCCCTCCAAAACCTTTCCTATAATTGCTTCTAGGTCCCAACCCAGGGACTAATATGCAAAATATTTATTTTATGCATTATTATATTTATTAAATCAATTCTCACACATATACTAACTATATGAACACATATTTTAATCAAGGATTAATATAGAAATAATTAATTATAAATTAATTATAATTAACATTTCATTAATCGGGGATTAAAATTTTGGGGTGTTACAGTTACTCTGTTTTCTTTGCAGATAAAATGGCCTCTCGCATGTCTGCACTGCTTCAAGGTGGCAAGAAAAGAACAACTCCTGCAACTAGTGTTGCTTCCGGATCTTCAAATCTGAGCACTCCGAGTTTAAGTACCTCTGCTCCTTCTGCTTCTCCGGTCGAGGTATCTCATCGGCCATCCTCCAATGTGGTTGCTGTTGCTGCTACAGTTTCGCTGACCCCGAGCGGTCAAGTCCAAGTCTCCTCTCCTCCCCAACAATAGACTCGTCGCCGAAGGTTGGACAAAGGCAAAGAAAAAGTGTTCGAGGGGGTGAGTATCAGAGCTGAGGGGACAAGTGATAAAGCTGCTACTGCTCCAACTTCTACTGCAACTCCACCAGAAACATCAATTTGGGACCGTGAATTAGATGAAAAGTTTCCCAAATTCGTTTGTCCGGAATTTGACTATCCTCGGTTCGGAACTCTTAGTGCCGATGAGTGGTCACGCTGCAACATGACTTTGACGAAGTACTTGCTTCGAGGTGCCAATTTAACTTATTTTTTGGCCAAACAATCAGAAGATCTGTTTAAAGGTATGAACCTCGAGCAGAAAGAGGCTCGAGAGATGCATGCAGCTCAAGAAGCTAGTCTTTCGGACGAACTGGTTCGAGTGAAAAATGAATTGGAGAATTTTAAAGCTGATAAAATCGAGCTGATCAAGGAGAGAGACTCTTTGAAAGTTTCTCAAAAAGCTGCAGAAGATAAGAAGAAGGAAGTGGAAGAGGCACTAAAGAAGGAGCTGCAGGAGAGCCTACAGAGGGTTGATGAACTGAAATCCGAAGTGGAAAAATCTGCTGCTACTGCTCGAAAATTCAAGGAAAAAGCTCTTCTTCACAAGAAAACGGTGGCGACCAACTTTTATAATTGGGGCAAGGGTGTTGATGATTCCTTCGTTTCAGCAATCAAACAAATTCAAATTCTGAACCCGGAAACTGAGTTTAGGGTGGTCGGAGCTCATCCCTTTCACAGCGTTGAAAATGGGAAATTGATTGACCTTGAAACTAAGGCCAAAGTTGATCTGCAAGCGGAAAATCTTCCCAATCCTCTTGTTGAGCTAACTGAGGCTCCAGAATTTGATGACAAAGATATTGTTTTGTCTGATGTTGAGGAGTGATCATGATAGGCTTGGTGGTCGGTTTTTATCTGTTTTTCTGTTTTGTAAGATCCCTTTTTTGCTGCTCATTGTGTTTGAGCGTCTTATTCATGGTTGTTTTGAACAATTTTCTTTAATCCTTTTAGAACTGAATTTATATTAATTTGCTATGTATGCAAATCATGTTGCGTGGTGTATTTTCGTTGTTTTTGGTTTCGTTCGTCACATGTCCAATAATATTTGCCGAACGAAAAGACTTATCGTAATCCTTGGGCGAAGAATCGCTTTATACGTATGTATAATTGTGAGTAGAACCCGGATCGCCGACTTTAGCCGAAGCGGGATCCTCGGACCGCGAAACAAGGAAAGTAATTTCCTGAATTCGGGCGTTCTATGAATACGTTGTTGAACTCTCGTAAAGAGCTGTATCTCGATTTTGCTCGGTGGCTAGCCGAACCAAATGAGTCGTACGTCGTTTCACAATGTTCATAAAAAAGAGAATTTCAAAGAAATTGATGTATTTTATTGATAAGATAATACAAGGATGAAATTGCTCATTTGCTAAATAATTCCTAACAATTTATCCATAATCTAAGAAGAATGTTACCCTTCGTTTATTCAACCTAAACAATATTGAGCAATAGACTAAACTAACTGTAAACAGAGGTAAAAATAAAATAAGAGCTTAGCTGTAATAAGCTCTGAGCTTGGCCATGTTCCAGCTATTATTGATTTCCATGCCCGAGAGAGTTTCTAAGTTGTAAGCACCCGTTCCAGATTTAGCCTTCACTCGGTATGGACCTTCCCATTTTGGCTTCAGCTTTCCAACTCCAGCATTTCCTTTGCCGATATCCGCTCGGCGAAGGACCAAGTCTCCAATTTCAAAACTTCGTGGTCGAACCTTCTTGTTGTATTCTCGAGTCTGCCGTTCCTTTATTTTCCTTTCATGAGCTGCAGCATTCTTTCGAATTTCCTCAAGTAAAGTAAGTTCTTCGCTGAGCATATGGTCATTGGTCTCTGAAGGACGTTCAAGCATCCGAAAGGTGGGGATTCGCTTTTCGATCGGAATGACTGCGTCGCAGCCGTATGTCAATCGAAAAGGGGTCTCACCTGTTGAAGAGTGTACAGTTGTCCTGTGTGACCATAGAACGCTCGGAAGTTTATCCGCCCAAGTGCCAGCTGCGTTGCCAAGTTTCTTTTTAATACCGTCCAAAATGGTTCTGTTGGCGGCCTCGGCTAATCCATTAGTTTGCGGGTGCTCAACGGAACTGAAATAGTGAGTGATTCCCAGGTCGGCTGCTAATTGTTGAAAGTGGGAGGCTGCAAATTGCGATCCATTATTAGTAACTATGGCATGAGGCACTCCAAACCGAGAGATTATTTCCTTTACAAAGAAAGATTGAACGCGGGCCGTAGTGATTGTTGCTAACGGTACCGCTTCAATCCATTTGGTAAAGTAATCAATGGCTACTACTGCAAACTTAAGTTGTCCAGGTGCAGTAGGAAATTTGCCGATGATATCCATTCTCCATTGATAAAAAGGCCAAGGGGCTCCGAGAGAGTGTAGCTCTTCTGCAGGTCCTTGGTAAATATCATTGTGAAACTGACATTGAACACATTTCTTAACGTGCTCCAAGGCGTCTTTTTGCAGTGTAGGCCAGAAGTAACCTGTAACAGCCCGATTTTCGTAAACCAAAATAACTGACTTTTATTTACTGCAGTATAAAAAATGAGGCCATTTTTTTTAAAACAGTTGAAGTGCCCATGATGCGAGTGTCTTTTTTTTATTGAAAATCGAGTCGTTACTAAAATCGTTCATCACATAAAACTTTCATCATAAAATGGCTTGTTTCAAAGGCATCATAACATTTTCCCAAAAGATTACATTGTTGGTTCTTCCAAAAAGAATATATTCCACAATATAGAATTAAAACTTGGCTTGGTTACATAATTGGCACATTGGTTGGTAATCCTTGACTCAAAACACAAATCATAACTTAGCACTAAATTTACTACTATCGCTTCCGTTGCGTTACTCTGATGAAGACCACCGGATGAAGCCTCCTTTTTCTTCTTGTATGCTCTCCTCATTCACGAAAGTGAAGTCCCCTCTGTTGCTGCTTCCCTGCTGTCGTTTAAGCTCCTGCTCTCATTCCTCTAGAGGGGTGATCTCCTTATGGTGCTCCATCTGCCCGTTGCGATATCAGCAACACCAATATAACAACGAACAGGAGAGAGTAAGCGTTCCGAACGACGAATCGTCGACGGTGTGGGATTACGATAGGCAAAATAATAGGACTATACAAACATACCATACAACACACAGCATACAAACACACAACAATCATGATATCCATATTATCAGTCTTATTGTCCTTATTATTATCCTTAACTTTTCCTTCCAAGTTTAATTCCGCTTCCCTTAATTATTCTTTCTCTCTCAGTTTCTTTTCCTTTGTCATTCTCAGAATTTCTTCTTTTCCGATCTCATCAATTCATCTCATCCCTTTACTCTGGGGAATCATAAGATATCACCAGGGAATTCATTTCGTTCTCGGCTATCACTCACGTCAACATCTCCTCGGTCATCTACCCAACCTAGTCGGAAGCAAACAGGTGTACAGGACCTTTACCACGCGGGCACGACAGCTGTCGCAACACATAAATGGTCCCAGACCAGGAGGATCTCGTCCTCAAATCAATTCATAAATAACAAGGCTCACTGTCCACACAGTGGCAAACACAATGCCCCGTTCCAGTCCCTCTCACTGTTCTCGATTTGGAATCTAGGGGGCGGCAGTATGTTTCTAGTGGGCCCGTAGAACTTACCACGGCATTAGACCCAGTCCCCACCACGTTAGTGTGCCGCATGTGGAGTTCGTTCTGCCTAAAAACATACTCTAGACTTCTTGATGTTTCACCGTCATCGTCCTCCCCTAATGCAATCTCGTCCTAAGTATCCGCAGATACTTATCGTTTCTTCCTCTCCACTACTTCGCACTCTCATACCTCACCGCGTATGTCTTTTAAAGTCTTTTATCTTTTTAATCCATCCTAAGGTCGGTCCGTCCTTCGTGCAACCCTTCAACGAGTCCCGACCACTAACTTGGCACAATCTTTCTCTCATCAAGTCTCACATAGCACAGAGCTGGGATCACATCACAATTTCAAATCTCATTGCTCAAACTTTCTCAACATACTCCATTTCTCACAATCATCTCATCTCAACATCTTTCACAAAACAATCTCTTCGCAACTTCCTCAAATGCCATTTCATAAGTTCTCACAAAACCTCATTTCATAAATATTTTCATAAAACTCCCTTTTGTAAATTTTCTCAAAAATCTGGTTTCACAACTGCTCAAATTCTCTTTTCACGATCTTACACAAAATTTTCCTTTCAAAAACTTTTCTGAAATTACTTTTTATGATACACCTCCTTTCAAAAATATTTTCAAAAGACTTTCTTTTCACAAACTCTTTTCTAAAAATTTCTTTTCACAAATCTTTTCAAAAATCGCTTTTCTAAAACCTTTTTCAAAAACCACTTTTTAAAAACCTTTTTCAAATAATATCTTTGCTGAGCGCTAATGGAGGAGCAAGCTCAACTCGACACTAGTCCCAGTCTAAAACCAAAACAAAAGGAGCCCAGCTCCGCTCAATTCACATCTCCTTCACATAATCAACATCACTTTCCCAGCTCTGGCTCGTTCTCAGCATTATCATTTCCTTCCTTCCCCAATCTCAACTCCTTCTTTCTTTTCCAACACATATCTTATTGTCACTTATTATTCTTTTCTCATTGTGTCTTTATTTTCAATTCCCTTACTTTCTCAACTTATTCTTTTCATTTTCATTTCTCAATCAGGACGTAACAGACGTCCATCAGCCATTCACTCATTACAATCAGCAGCAATAAGGATCATCAGACATAATTAAATAAATAACTAAAAGCATGCACACAACATCACATAATAACATTGTGGTCTTTGTCACCTTCGTATAAGTGGCCACACAACACAAACAATTGCCACTTATACTACTGACTCCGAACCACTTAGTTCCGATCTTTGAGATGATACGGAACGTCCTAATAAGTCACCTAACTACCATGGTGTCTTAGGAAAGCCTCTCTCTCACCTGAGGTCCAGCAATGAAATGCATATCGTTGCCTCGGATCCTTTGTGCTGCCGGCTGCCCCAATCCCTTCTTTAAGGTTCCTCGTACTAAACAAAATACGCTTAGGTTATTAACTCGTATTATGAAAATCTTTTCTTAGTTCATGACACTTTTCGTTCTCCATTGAAAGACTTAAAACACTTATTGTTTTATCAAAACACTTCCCTTATTTTCTAACACTTAAAATACTTTAAAACCATTTGAAAACATTTCAGGAAATGATTTAAATCAATTTATTTGGTTGTTGGTCCATTTTGGATAGCAAAGAATAGCTTTAGAAAAATCAATTTTATAAAACTCGAAAACATCGTAAAAACTCGTTTTTGTTTCAAATACTTCGAAAACTCAGGTTTTGTTGTAAAACGCATCTTAAATAACCACAAACATAATCTCACGCACTTAAATAAATTAAATCAAATCAAATAGATCTCAAAACCACATACATACACAATGTACCTTGGTCACTCAAGTCATATAAACAATTAACTAAATTCGATTATTTAATTAAATCACATACAAACATTCATTCTCAAGCAATTATTTCACAAATCAATCACTTAAGTAAATCGTTCAACACATAATTAATTTAAAATCATTTTATTTTCATAAAACAAAAACACTCACATATATCTAGCTCATAAACCGAATACGTACACCTAAATCAACTTAAACACAAAACTTATTCCTAATCAATTAGCTTAACACAACATACATGCATGATTCCTATGTTACTTCATGAAGAAGAATTCTAACCTAGTTAGTATGTATAGACCGAAACACTTCACAATTCAAAGCAAGATTCATGCATCATCAAACATACAAAATCATGCGATTATTTATTCCTTTTTCCTTGACAAAACCGTGAGCTACATCCTTGGAAAATAGTCAAACTTTAATTTATTTTTCTTAGCTTCAATCAAATCAAAAATCATCCAAGAATATAAAACATATATCAAGTCCTCACAACATAAGAGCATGGATTTAATTTTCATTAGACATGGCCGAATACATCATTCATGAAATCAATACTTAAATTAATTCATGTTCAGGCAAGGAGGATCATTTTAAAGCTTATTCCCCTAATTTTCTTATAAAATCCGAGGCATGCATCCAAGAAAACATGATTTTTCATTTGAATTCAACATGCAAGAATTAAGTCCTTAAGCTTTCCTAGCAATTTATGCAAGGATCATGTATTAACACAAACACTTTCAATTTGTTTCTCAAATAAACATGAAAATAGCTTTTTAAAGTTCAAGACCAACATGAATGCACTTAAATCATGTAGATCGAGTCATGGAATTAATCATGATAACACAATTAGAAGACAAAACCATCTTGAGTGGGAAAAAGAATTAAGACCGAGACATACTTAATGGAAATAAAGAGGCTTTTTGTTTTAAAAATTACATGCAAAGCTTAGAACCAAAACAAAATTAAAGATCAAAGCACAAATCAAAGATTTTGTTAAAATTAAACCAAAATCAAGGTATGCAAAGGTTTTAGATCAAACAAAACCAAGAATAAAAATACGAATTAAAGCTTTCATCAAGATTAAGCCACAACCGAAACATGCAAGGGTTCAAAACCATATAAATCATGTTCAAACAACATGCAAGACCAAAAATCAAAAATAAGTTTAGATCAAACATTGATTTAGCAAATAAACACATAAACATCTCATAGTTCACGGTTTTAAGCATTAAAATCAAATATGCAAAAAGATCTACAAAGATCGTGAACAAAATCTTAGATCTAAGAGGTTGAACTTGAAAACATAAAGATCCACCATGAAAAGCATCAAGATCTACCCTAAACATCCCCAACCGACTCATCAAATATACATATTACAAATTAATTTAAGTCCTAAAAAGTTAATGTTTAAGAAAGAGCAACACATAAATTCATCTTTCCAAACATAAGAATGAACATGCAAGAGAAGAAAAGATAAAATTATAAAACAAGAACCACTTCTAATTCTCCTAGGGTCTTCGGTTTATACCAAGGAGAAAGACTTCTAGTCCTCTTGAACACTTGGTCTTCAAGGATTTTCTAGGTTTAGGACTTGATCTCCTCTTCCTCTTCCTTCCCATACCTGACGGTCCTTCTTCTTCTTTCTCTCTACTTTCTATTTCTTAGTCTAAGAGTTTGATGAGCTCATAGGCTTGTGTTTGGTGGGTGTTTGGGACGTTGGAAATGAGGAAGTGAAGAAATGAAATGAAGAGTGAATGAAATAAAACTAAAGGCCAAGGCTTATATAAAAATTTGTGGCTTCCTACTTTGCCCTTGTGTGATTCGGTCAAGAGCTCTTGAGGGAGGGGTAAATTCGGCTCTCTATAATTTTGCATGGGTGGAGTCTAACATTTGCCAAGGAGACAATGTAGGGGACACTAGGCACTTAGAGATCACTTAGGCTTTTGACTTGTGGTTGTTCTTTAGGGTTCCCATCCACTTAGTTAGAGTTTTGTTAGGATTTGGTTATGACTTTGGTTCACTTAGTTAGCACTTAGGAAATTTCTAGGCTTCACACATGCACCCACACACACGTACGACATACACATATACATATACATACACATATTCATTTACATGAACACTCACACGTTACACATATATATCACACACACACACATTCATGCATTTATCATCCCATACCTTTACTAATTAAACTTCACATGATCAAAGGCATACATACACAAGAACCGTACATACACATGCATACACACCTATAAAAATACATTTTCTTATTTATTAAAACATTCAAGCATAAGAAGGATAATTCCTTTAAAATACCAAAAATAGCAAGCACGCATATTTATAGGGAATAAAACACCTTTTCATAAAATAATTTCTTGTAGAGAAATTCAACATTTCCTTAAAAGAATTTTAATCACATAATCATTTCCAAAAACTTCATTGTTTCATGAAAAATCATTCCTTTAAGATCACTCATTACTTTAAAAACGTGAATCACGAAATTCATTTAAGAAAATACTCTTCTCTAAAAAACTTTTCTCAAGATAAATCTTTGTAGTATTTTAAATTAATACAAGGAATTTGCGGGGTGTTACATTCTCCCCAACTTAAAGATTGCTCGTCCCCGAGAAATTCGTTACGGATTGGGCAGCAGGGCATAAAATTCTCACGTCACCTTGACTTTCATAAGAATACTTTCCTCTGGTTTCGTGTTCGTATTCTCTCTTCACTAGTCTAATTCGTCTTGTCTTGCTCCTCGTTTTTTACTTTCGGACGAAGAAGTCGCACTCGTACAACCGCTCGAGTGTCGAATCGGGTCAAGTCCAACGGACTAATCGGAGAAGGTATCGCTCCCTTAGCTAGTCGTCGTCACAGAAAGTCCAACCATAGGTACGGACTTAGGGAGAATAAAGCAAACAAAGATTCACACATCTCCAAGAGCATAGGGTTTAACCTAAAACCCTTAGATATTCACTATTTGCTACTACTTAGGTTCTTACTAATCCATGACAATCACTCCTTCCTTGAATTCTTCTCCTAACTCTAAGGTTTTCGTTTACCATTTCTCCAGCTTAAGAGGGTTCTATTACTATTTGAGCTCACTTACTCCCTCAAACAAACCTCACTTTCCTCTTTAGATTCACCTTAAGCACAAACCAAACCTATCATCTTCACTGCCTAAATCTCTACTTATGGTATGTGGCAATTCTAATCCTCAAATTTTCCTCAGGATCCCCTCTAATAACAGGTAAGATACACCTCTTTTCTTCCTTGTGACTCCCCAACTTAGATCAAACTTATTACTAGACTCACTGTGGTCTTACACTCTTACTCAACTCCAACCATTTATCCAACCTTGATCATTCAAACTTAAGCTATCTGGGTACTATAACACCTCCAGTTCCTCAATTCAAGCTATTGAATCTTGGAAAGGGTTGGTAAGGTTATGGTTCAATGGTAAGGTTTATGAAGAAAAGCGTTCAAATCCTAGTAATACTAACTGTTTTGTTGAAGCAATTCAACAAACAGGGGTGCCGAGAGTAGCATCCTATTTTCTTAAAAATACTGACGACTCCTTGGACAAGGGTACGTCTAGATCAACGAACTGAGGTTTTTCTTAATACTAATGAGACATCAAGGGTTAAAGGGGTCTCAATATATTTGCTTTCTACTTAGTCTACATTCCTCAAACTATAGGATAAATAGGGTGCTTGTACTAATACAGCAGACACTAAGCTACGAATAGGGTCCCATATCCCACAAAGACAAGAACCTAACCTGATACTGCTATCCTTACGCTAACAAACACACAGAGTCACACAAGCAAAGCATGTAAGCCCATGCTTAAGGCCACTAAGGATTACCATAGGCTCTGATACCATTCTGTAACAGCCCGATTTTCGTAAACCAAAATAACTGACTTTTATTTACTGCAGTTGCAAAAATGAGGCCATTTTTTTTAAACAGTTGAAGTGCCCATGATGCGAGTGTCTTTTTTTTTACTGAAAATCGAGTCGTTACTAAAATCGTTCGTCACATAAAACTTTCATCTTCATAAAATGGCTTGTTTTAAAGGCATCATAACATTTTCCCGAAAGATTAGATTGTTGGTTCTTCCAAAAAGAAAATATTCCACAATACAGAATTAAAACTTGGCTTGGTTACATAATTGGCACATTGCTTGGTAATCCTTGACTCAAAACACAAATCATAACTTAGCACTAAATTTACTACTATCGCTTCCGTTGCGTTACTCTGATGAAGACCACCGGATGAAGCCTCCTTTTTCTTCTTGTATGCTCTCCTCATTCACGAAAGTGAAGTCCCCTCTGTTGCTGCTTCCCTGCTGTCGTTTAAGCTCCTGCTCTCATTCCTCTAGAGGGGTGATCTCCTTATGGTGCTCCATCTGCCCGTTGCGATATCAGCAGCACCAATATAACAACGAACATGAGAGAGTAAGCGTTCCGAACGATGAATCGTCGACGGTGTGGGATTACGATAGGCAAAATAATAGGACTATACAAACATACCATACAACACACAGCATACAAACACACAACAATCATGATATCCATATTATCAATCTTATTGTCCTTATTATTATCCTTAACTTTTCCTTCCAAGTTTAATTCCGCTTCTCTTAATTATTCTTTCTCTCTCAGTTTCTTTTCCTTTGTCATTCTCAGAATTTCTTCTTTTCCGATCTCATCAATTCATCTCATCCCTTTACTCTGGGGAATCATAAGATATCATCAGGGAATTCATTTCGTTCTCGGCTATCACTCACGTCTACATCTCCTCGGTCATCTACCCAACCTAGTCGGATGCAAACAGGAGTACAGGACCTTTACCACGCGGGCACGACAGCTGTCACAACGCAGAAATGGTCCCAGACCAAGAGGATCTCGTCCTCAAATCAATTCATAAATAACAAGGCTCACTGTCCACGCAGTGGCAAACACAATGCTCCGTTCCAGTCCCTCTCACTGTTCTCGATTTGCAATCTAGGGGGCGACAGTATGTTTCTAGTGGGCCCGCAGAACTTACCACGGCATTAGACCCAGTCCCCACCACGTTAGTCCGCCACATGTGGAGTTCGTTCTGCCTTAAAACATACTCTAGACTTCTTTACGTTTCACCGTCATCGTCCTCCCCTAATGCAATCTCGTCCTAAGTATCCTCAGATACTTATCGTTTCTTCCTCTCCACTACTTCGCACTCTCATACCTCACCGCGTATGTCTTTTAAAGTCTTTTATCTTTTTAATCCATCCTAAGGTCGGCCCGTCCTTCGTGCAACCCTTCAACGAGTCCCGACCACTAACTTAGCACAATCTTTCTCTCATCAAGTCTCACATGCACAGAGCTGGGATCACATCACAATTTCAAATCTCATTGCTCAAACTTTCTCAACATACTCCATTTCTCACAATCATCTCATCTCAACATCTTTCACAAAACAATCTCTTCGCAACTTCCTCAAATGCCATTTCATAAGTTCTCACAAAACCTCATTTCATAAATATTTTCATAAAACTCCCTTTTGTAAATTTTCTCAAAAATCTGGTTTCACAACTGCTCAAATTCTCTTTTCACGATCTTACACAAAATTTTCCTTTCAAAAACTTTTCTGAAATTACTTTTTATGATACACCTCCTTTCAAAAATATTTTCAAAAGACTTTCTTTTCACAAACTCTTTTCTAAAAATTTCTTTTCACAAATCTTTTCAAAAATCGCTTTTCTAAAACCTTTTTCAAAAACCACTTTTTAAAAACCTTTTTCAAATAATATCTTTGCTGAGCGCTAATGGAGGAGCAAGCTCAACTCGACACTAGTCCCAGTCTAAAACCAAAACAAAAGGAGCCCAGCTCCGCTCAATTCACATCTCCTTCACATAATCAACATCACTTTCCCAGCTCTGGCTCATTCTCAGCATTATCATTTCCTTCCTTCCCCAATCTCAACTCCTTCTTTCTTTTCCAACACATATCTTATTGTCACTTATTATTCTTTTCTCATTGTGTCTTTATTTTCAATTCCCTTACTTTCTCAACTTATTCTTTTCATTTTCATTTCTCAATCAGGACGTAACAGACGTCCATCAGCCATTCACTCATTACAATCAGCAGCAATAAGGATCATCAGACATAATTAAATAAATAACTAAAAGCATGCACACAACATCACATAATAACATTGTGGTCTTTGTCACCTTCGTATAAGTGGCCACACAACACAAACAATTGCCACTTATACTACTGACTCCGAACCACTTAGTTCCGATCTTTGAGATGATACGGAACGTCCTAAGAAGTCACCTAACTACCATGGTGTCTTAGGAAAGCCTCTCTCTCACCTGAGGTCCAGCAATGAAATGCATATCGTTGCCTCGGATCCTTTGTGCTGCTGGCTGCCCCAATCCCTTCTTTAAGGTTCCTCGTACTAAACAAAACACGCTTAGGTTATTAACTCGTATTATGAAAATCTTTTCTTAGTTCATGACACTTTTCGTTCTCCATTGAAAGACTTAAAATTAAAACACTTATTGTTTTATCAAAACACTTCCCTTATTTTCTAACACTTAAAATACTTTAAAACCATTTGAAAACATTTCAGGAAATGATTTAAATCAATTTATTTGGTTGTTGGTCCATTTTGGACAGCAAAGAATAGCTTTAGAAAAATCAATTTTATAAAACTCGAAAACATCGTAAAAACTCGTTTTTGTTTCAAATACTTCGAAAACTCAGGTTTTGTTGTAAAACGCATCTTAAATAACCACAAACATAATCTCACGCACTTAAATAAATTAAATCAAATCAAATAGATCTCAAAACCACATACATACACAATGTACCTTGGTCACTCAAGTCATATAAACAATTAACTAAATTCGATTATTTAATTAAATCACATACAAACATTCATTCTCAAGCAATTATTTCACAAATCAATCACTTAAGTAAATCGTTCAACACATAATTAATTTAAAATCATTTTATTTTCATAAAACAAAAACACTCACATATATCTAGCTCATAAACCGAATACGTACACCTAAATCAACTTAAACACAAAACTTATTCCTAATCAATTAGCTTAACACAACATACATGCATGATTCCTATGTTACTTCATGAAGAAGAATTCTAACCTAGTTAGTATGTATAGACCGAAACACTTCACAATTCAAAGCAAGATTCATGCATCATCAAACATACAAAATCATGCGATTATTTATTCCTTTTTCCTTGACAAAACCGTGAGCTACATCCTTGGAAAATAGTCAAACTTTAATTTATTTTTCTTAGCTTCAATCAAATCAAAAATCATCCAAGAATATAAAACATATATCAAGTCCTCACAACATAAGAGCATGGATTTAATTTTCATTAGACATGGCCGAATACATCATTCATGAAATCAACACTTAAATTGATTCATGTTCAGGCAAGGAGGATCATTTTAAAGCTTATTCCCCTAATTTTCTTATAAAATCCGAGGCATGCATCCAAGAAAACACGATTTTTCATTTGAATTCAACATGCAAGAATTAAGTCCTTAAGCTTTCCTAGCAATTTATGCAAGGATCATGTATTAACACAAACACTTTCAATTTGTTTCTCAAAGAAACATGAAAATAGATTTTAAAGTTCAAGACCAACATGAATGCACTTAAATCATGTAGATCGAGTCATGGAATTAATCATGATAACACAATTAGAAGACAAAACCATCTTGAGTGGGAAAAAGAATTAAGACCGAGACATACTTAATGGAAATAAAGAGGCTTTTTGTTTTAAAAATTACATGCAAAGCTTAGAACCAAAACAAAATTAAAGATCAAAGCACAAATCAAAGATTTTGTTAAAATTAAACCAAAATCAAGGTATGCAAAGGTTTTAGATCAAACAAAACCAAGAATAAAAATACGAATTAAAGCTTTCATCAAGATTAAGCCACAACCGAAACATGCAAGGGTTCAAAACCATATAAATCATGTTCAAACAACATGCAAGACCAAAAATCAAAAATAAGTTTAGATCAAACATTGATTTAGCAAATAAACACATAAACATCTCATAGTTCACGGTTTTAAGCATTAAAATCAAATATGCAAAAAGATCTACAAAGATCGTGAACAAAATCTTAGATCTAAGAGGTTGAACTTGAAAACATAAAGATCCACCATGAAAAGCATCAAGATCTACCCTAAACATCCCCAACCGACTCATCAAATATACATATTACAAATTAATTTAAGTCCTAAAAAGTTAATGTTTAAGAAAGAGCAACACATAAATTCATCTTTCCAAACATAAGAATGAACATGCAAGAGAAGAAAAGATAAAATTATAAAACAAGAACCACTTCTAATTCTCCTAGGGTCTTCGGTTTATACCAAGGAGAAAGACTTCTAGTCCTCTTGAACACTTGGTCTTCAAGGATTTTCTAGGTTTAGGACTTGATCTCCTCTTCCTCTTCCTTCCCATACCTGACGGTCCTTCTTCTTCTTTCTCTCTACTTTCTATTTCTTAGTCTAAGAGTTTGATGAGCTCATAGGCTTGTGTTTGGTGGGTGTTTGGGACGTTGGAAATGAGGAAGTGAAGAAATGAAATGAAGAGTGAATGAAATAAAACTAAAGGCCAAGGCTTATATAAAAATTTGTGGCTTCCTACTTTGCCCTTGTGTGATTCGGTCAAGAGCTCTTGAGGGAGGGGTAAATTCGGCTCTCTATAATTTTGCATGGGTGGAGTCTAACATTTGCCAAGGAGACAATGTAGGGGACACTAGGCACTTAGAGATCACTTAGGCTTTTGACTTGTGGTTGTTCTTTAGGGTTCCCATCCACTTAGTTAGAGTTTTGTTAGGATTTGGTTATGACTTTGGTTCACTTAGTTAGCACTTAGGAAATTTCTAGGCTTCACACATGCACCCACACACACGTACGACATACACATATACATATACATACACATATTCATTTACATGAACACTCACACGTTACACATATATATCACACACACACACATTCATGCATTTATCATCCCATACCTTTACTAATTAAACTTCACATGATCAAAGGCATACATACACAAGAACCGTACATACACATGCATACACACCTATAAAAATACATTTTCTTATTTATTAAAACATTCAAGCATAAGAAGGATAATTCCTTTAAAATACCAAAAATAGCAAGCACGCATATTTATAGGGAATAAAACACCTTTTCATAAAATAATTTCTTGTAGAGAAATTCAACATTTCCTTAAAAGAATTTTAATCACATAATCATTTCCAAAAACTTCATTGTTTCATGAAAAATCATTCCTTTAAGATCACTCATTACTTTAAAAACGTGAATCACGAAATTCATTTAAGAAAATACTCTTCTCTAAAAACTTTTCTCAAGATAAATCTTTGTAGTATTTTAAATTAATACAAGGAATTTGCGGGGTGTTACATTCTCCCCAACTTAAAGATTGCTCGTCCCCGAGAAATTCGTTACGGATTGGGCAGCAGGGCATAAAATTCTCACGTCACCTTGACTTTCATAAGAATACTTTCCTCTGGCTTCGTGTTCGTATTCTCTCTTCACTGGTCTAATTCGTCTTGTCTTGCTCCTCGTTTGTTACTTTCGGACGAAGAAGTCGCACTCGTACAACCGCTCGAGTGTCGAATCGGGTCAAGTCCAACGGACTAATCGGAGAAGGTATCGCTCCCTTAGCTAGTTGTCGTCACAGAAAGTCCAACCATAGGTACGGACTTAGGGAAAATAAAGCAAACAAAGATTCACACATCTCCAAGAGCATAGGGTTTAACCTAAAACCCTTAGATATTCACTATTTGCTACTACTTAGGTTCTTACTAATCCACGACAATCACTCCTTCCTTGAATTCTTCTCCTAACTCTAAGGTTTTCGTTTACCATTTCTCCAGCTTAAGAGGGTTCTATTACTATTTGAGCTCACTTACTCCCTCAAACAAACCTCACTTTCTCTTTAGATTCACCTTAAGCACAAACCAAACCTATCATCTTCACTGCCTAAATCTCTACTTATGGTATGTGGCAATTCTAATCCTCAAATTTTCCTCAGCATCCCCTCTAATAACAGGTAAGATACACCTCTTTTCTTCCTTGTGACTCCCCAACTTAGATCAAACTTATTACTAGAATCACTGTGGTCTTACACTCTCACTCAACTCCAACCATTTATCCAACCTTGATCATTCAAACTTAAGCTATCTGGGTACTATAACACCTCCAGTTCCTCAATTCAAGCTATTGAATCTTGGAAAGGGTTGGTAAGGTTATGGTTCAATGGTAAGGTTTATGAAGAAAAGCGTTCAAATCCTAGTAATACTAACTGTTTTGTTGAAGCAATTCAACAAACAGGGGTGCCGAGAGTAGCATCCTATTTTCTTAAAGATACTGACGACTCCTTGGACAAGGGTACGTCTAAATCAACGAACTGAGGTTTTTCTTAATACTAATGAGACATCAAGGGTTAAAGGGGTCTCAATATATTTGCTTTCTACTTAGTCTACATTCCTCAAACTATAGGATAAATAGGGTTCTTGTACTAATACAGCAGACACTAAGCTACGAATAGGGTCCCATATCCCACAAAGACAAGAACCTAACCTGATACTGCTATCCTTACGCTAACAAACACACAGAGTCACACAAGCAAAGCATGTAAGCCCATGCTTAAGGCCACTAAGGATTACCATAGGCTCTGATACCATTCTGTAACAGCCCGATTTTCGTAAACCAAAATAACTGACTTTTATTTACTGCAGTTGCAAAAATGAGGCCATTTTTTTTAAACAGTTGAAGTGCCCATGATGCGAGTGTCTTTTTTTTTTTACTGAAAATCGAGTCGTTACTAAAATCGTTCATCACATAAAACTTTCATCTTCATAAAACGGCTTGTTTAAAAGGCATCATAACATTTTCCCAAAAGATTAGATTGTTGGTTCTTCCAAAAAGAAAATATTCCACAATACAGAATTAAAATTTGGCTTGGTTACATAATTGGCACATTGCTTGGTAATCCTTGACTCAAAACACAAATCATAACTTAGCACTAAATTTACTACTATCGCTTCTGTTGCGTTACTCTGATGAAGACCACCGGATGAAGCCTCCTTTTTCTTCTTGTATGCTCTCCTCATTCACGAAAGTGAAGTCCCCTCTGTTGCTGCTTCCCTGCTGTCGTTGAAGCTCCTGCTCTCATTCCTCTAGAGGGGTGATCTCCTTATGGTGCTCCATCTGCCCGTTGCGATATCAGCAGCACCAATATAACAACGAACATGAGAGAGTAAGCGTTCCGAACGATAAATCGTCGACGGTGTGGGATTACGATAGGCAAAATAATAGGACTATACAAACATACCATACAACACACAGCATACAAACACACAACAATCATGATATCCATATTATCAGTCTTATTGTCCTTATTATTATCCTTAACTTTTCCTTCCATGTTCAATTCCGCTTCTCTTAATTATTCTTTCTCTCTCAGTTTCTTTTCCTTTGTCATTCTCAGAATTTCTTCTTTTCCGATATCATCAATTCATCTCATCCCTTTACTTTGGGGAATCATAAGATATCATCAGGGAATTCATTTCGTTCTCGGCTATCACTCACGTCTACATCTCCTCGGTCATCTACCCAACTTAGTCGGAAGCAAACAGGAGTACAGGACCTTTACCACGTGGGCACGACAACTGTCACAACGCAGAAATGGTCCCAGACCAGGAGGATCTCGTCCTCAAATCAATTCATAAATAACAAGGCTCACTGTCCACGCAGTGGCAAACACAATGCCTCGTTCCAGTCCCTCTCACTGTTCTCCATTTGCAATCTAGGGGGCGACAGTATGTTTCTAGTGGGCCCGCAGAACTTACCACGGCATTAGACCCAGTCCCCACCACGTTAGTGCGCCACATGTGGAGTTCGTTCTGCCTTAAAACATACTCTAGACTTCTTTACGTTTCACCGTCATCGTCCTCCCCTAATGCAATCTCGTCCTAAGTATCCGCAGATACTTATCGTTTCTTCCTCTCCACTACTTCGCACTCTCATACCTCACCGCGTATGTCTTTTAAAGTCTTTTATCTTTTTAATCCATCCTAAGGTCGGCCCGTCCTTCGTGCAACCCTTCAACGAGTCCCGACCACTAACTTGGCACAATCTTTCTCTCATCAAGTCTCACATAGCACAGAGCTGGGATCACATCACAATTTCAAATCTCATTGCTCAAACTTTCTCAACATACTCCATTTCTCACAATCCTCTCATCTCAACATCTTTCACAAAACAATATCTTCGCAACTTCCTCAAATGCCATTTCATAAGTTCTCACAAAACCTCATTTCATAAATATTTTCATAAAACTCCCTTTTGTATATTTTCTCAAAAATCTGGTTTCACAACTGCTCAAATTCTCTTTTCACGATCTTACACAAAATTTTCCTTTCAAAAACTTTTCTGAAATTACTTTTTATGATACACCTCCTTTCAAAAATATTTTCAAAAGACTTTCTTTTCACAAACTCTTTTCTAAAAATTTCTTTTCACAAATCTTTTCAAAAACCGCTTTTCTAAAACCTTTTTCAAAAACCACTTTTTAAAAACCTTTTTCAAATAATATCTTTGCTGTGCGCTAATGGAGGAGCAAGCTCAACTCGACACTAGTCCCAGTCTAAAACCAAAACAAAAGGAGCCCAGCTCCGCTCAATTCACACCTCCTTCACATAATCAACATCACTTTCCCAGCTCTGGCTCGTTCTCAGCATTATCATTTCCTTCCTTCCCCAATCTCAACTCCTTCTTTATTTTCCAACACATATCTTATTCTCACTTATTGTTTTTTTCTCATTGTGTCTTTATTTTTAATTCCCTTACTTTCTCAACTTATTCTTTTCATTTTCATTTCTCAATCAGGACATAACAGACGTCCATCAGCCATTCACTCATTACAATCAGCAGCAATAAGGATCATCAAACATAATTAAATAAATAACTAAAAGCATGCACACAACATCACATAATAACATTGTGGTCTTTGTCACCTTCGTATAAGTGGCCACACAACACAAACAATTGCCACTTATACTACTGACTCCGAACCACTTAGTTCCGATCTTTGAGATGATACGGAACGTCCTAATAAGTCACCTAACTACCACGGTGTCTTAGGAAAGCCTCTCTCTCACCTCAGGTCCAGCAATGAAATGCATATCGTTGCCTCGGATCCTTTGTGATGCCGGCTGCCCCAATCCCTTCTTTAAGGTTCCTCGTACTAAACAAAATACGCTTAGGTTATTAACTCGTATTATGAAAATCTTTTCTTAGTTCATGACACTTTTCGTTCTCCATTGAAAGACTTAAAACACTTATTGTTTTATCAAAACACTTCCCTTATTTTCTAACACTTAAAATACTTTAAAACCATTTGAAAACATTTCAGGAAATGATTTAAATCAATTTATTTGGTTGTTGGTCCATTTTGGACAGCAAAGAATAGCTTTAGAAAAATCAATCTTATAAAACTCGAAAACATCTTAAAAACTCGTTTTTGTTTCAAATACTTCGAAAACTCAGGTTTTGTTGTAAAACGCATCTTAAATAACCACAAACATAATCTCACGCACTTAAATAAATTAAATCAAATCAAATAGATCTCAAAATCACATACATACACAATGTACCTTGGTCACTCAAGTCATATAAACAATTAACTAAATTCGATTATTTAATTAAATCACATACAAACATTCATTCTCAAGCAATTATTTCACAAATCAATCACTTAAGTAAATCGTTCAACACATAATTAATTTAAAATCATTTTATTTTCATAAAACAAAAACACTCACATATATCTAGCTCATAAACCGAATACGTACACCTAAATCAACTTAAACACAAAACTTATTCCTAATCAATTAGCTTAACACAACATACATGCATGATTCCTATGTTACTTCATGAAGAAGAATTCTAACCTAGTTAGTATGTATAGACCGAAACACTTCACAATTCAAAGCAAGATTCATGCATCATCAAACATACAAAATCATGCGATTATTTATTCCTTTTTCCTTGACAAAACCGTGAGCTACATCCTTGGAAAATAGTCAAACTTTAATTTATTTTTCTTAGCTTCAATCAAATCAAAAATCAACCAAGAATATAAAACATATATCAAGTCCTCACAACATAAGTGCATGGATTTAATTTTCATTAGAAATGGCCGAATACATCATTCATGAAATCAACACTTAAATTAATTCATGTTCAGGCAAGGAGGATCATTTTAAAGCTTATTCCCCTAATTTTCTTCTAAAATCCGAGGCATGCATCCAAGAAAACATGATTTTTTATTTGAATTCAACATGCAAGAATTAAGTCCTTAAGCTTTCCTAGCAATTTATGCAAGGATCATGTATTAACACAAACACTTTCAATTTGTTTCTCAAAGAAACATGAAAATAGCTTTTTAAAGTTCAAGACCAACATGCATGCACTTAAATCATGTAGATCGAGTCATGGAATTAATTGTGAGACCCACAATTTTACCCAATTTATTTGAGAATTTGTATTTGAATTTAAAATATTATATTTGATTTTTGATAAGTTGTGATACCTGAATTTAATTAAAATCGTATGAATTATATATATATATATATGTACACGTGACATATATATTAGATACATATGCCTACCAACATTTTCTCTAATATATTTTAATTATATTCTTAGAATGAAATATTTTAAGGTATAGTATTTGATTTAAATGACCTTAGAAAATGAAATGCTTTTTGAAGGATTAAGGTGTTCTATCTTCAGAAATCCATATCTTTTAAACCATACGTCGAAAAATTACAAATCATATGTCAAAACGATCGTATCAAAGTGTAGATTTTTTTTTGGTAAAGAAAAAATGCATTACCAACGATCAAAATAAAGAATACATCAACCAGGCAATAATATAGTTCCTAGCCACCTTCTAGGAAGGGTTCTAGGCCCTAAATTATCCCTAAAAAAATCAAAATTAAGAAATAACAATGCAAACTCTAAACAGGCCTATACTAAAGCTGTTATTCTGTGAGTAATAATACTATTTGGGCCATTAATACAAGCCCAATTGCTACTAACTCTAGACAATCTCAAAGCTAGCTCTGTCTGAATCATCACCAACACCTGAGTTGGTTGTAGTCGTGTATGTCTAAATATCCGCCGGTTCCTCTCCTCCCAGACACCATAGATGCAAGCTGCCACCACCGCCGTTACCAACTTCCTCCTCTCTTTGTTCCTTAAGCCATGTTTCAACCACCTTAGCCAATTAGGAAACTGATAGCTTGCCAAATCAACCCCTATCCAGTTCCCAGCTAGCTGAATCAGTTCCATGCTCCACTTGCATTCGAAGAACAAGTGGTTGCATGTCTCCATCACACTCTCACAAAGTTCACAAAAGGGTGAGATTTGTAAGAATGACAGCTTGTCCTTCGTCTTCAAACTACGATGAACAAGGAGCCAGAAAATGAAACGGTGCTTTGCGATGCTTGTAGAATTCCAGACCTGCTTGTGAAAAGGAAAAGGCTGCTGCGTTCCAATCAGGTACTCATAACCCTCCTTGATTGTATAAGATCGTTGATCCTGTATTAGTTCTGTGAATTTTGCTCCTAATCTGTCCCTTGCTTTTAGTATTTGCTTCCAGTGCCAATTACTAGATTGAGTAGCTTGCATAGTTAGGAACGATTCTCTCTTTAAATATATAGCTTGGATCAACCGAAGCCATAGAGAGATTTTATTTGTCCAAATCTGCCAGTCTTGGTTACCAACAGCTGCTATGTTCCACACACTAATGTTTTGAAAACCCAACCCCCCATGTTCCTTATCCCTGCACACCAAATCCCAAGCCACCTGCGCTTCAGCACGCCCAGATTGGTCCTTTCCCCAAAGAAAACCTCTACACACTTTTTCAATTTCCCTAATCACTGCTTTGGGGATTATAAAAGTAGTGGCCCAGTAAACATGCATAGTTAGGAGCACTGATTGCACTAGCTGAGCACGACCCTGGAAAGAAAGGTTTCTAGTGGTCCACATAGCTAATCTCTTAGTTATTCTGTCACTCAACACCTTACAAGTAGCTACACTCCACTTCTTTGCACTGAGGGGTAAACCCAGATATGTAAAAGGAAAAGAGCCAGCCCTGAACCCTGTTAAATTCACCAGCCTTTGACACCCCTCCTCATTAAGACCAGCAACATACAATTGAGATTTACTCTGATTCGCATTTAAACCTGAACTGTTAGCAAACTCATAGAACGCTCTGTGTAGGATCCTCACACTCTTTTCATTGGCCTTGCAAAAAATCATTAGGTCATCCGCAAATGCTAGGTTCACCAAGCCAATTCTCTTACACAAAGGATGGAAATTGAATTCCTTATCCTTGGCAGCATACAGCAGCTTCCTAGTTAACATTTCCATCACCATAACAAAGATTAATGGAGACATGGGGTCTCCCTGTCTAAGCCCTCTTGAACTAGTAAATCTTGTGAGTATTGCCATTAATAACCAACCTGAACGAGACAGTTTTCACACAGACCATAACCCACCTTATAAACTTCTCAGGAAATCTTAGGGCCTCCATACTTCTCTAAATGAACTCCCAGTTAACACTATCATAGGCCTTTCTTAGATCAACTTTCATCAAACACCATGGGGAAACATTTTTCCTTCTATAGAGCCTAATTAAATCCTGAGTGATGAGCACATTATGGAGAATTGATCTGTCCTTCACAAAAGCTGCTTGATTCTCATGAATCAAGTGAGGTAAACAATCCTGAAGCCTTTTACAAATAAGCTTAGCTATTGCTTTGTAAACCACATTGCAACAAGATATAGGACGAAAATCACTTACTTGGTTTGGGCATTCATTCTTAGGGATTAGAACAAGCAAGGTCTGATTAGCTTCCTTAAGAAGCTTACCATTATAAAAAAAATCCTGCACTGCCTCAACCACATTATCCCCAATCACTGGCCAAGCTGCCTTATAGAAGGCATCTCCATAACCATCAGGCCCAAGAGCCTTATCATTCCCCATTTGATCAAAGCACTGCTTTATCTCACCAACATCAAAAGGCTTAATTAAATTAAGCTGCTGCTCTGTATTTAGGATATTCCCTTGGTTGATTTCCTCACTAGTCATACACCAAGGTCTTCTAATATCTGAGAATAAATCCTTATAGTACTCTTCAAAGGCCTGTACTATCTGATCTGGTTCTGTTTTCACAATACCATTGGACCCCTGAATTCTTAGGATCCTATTTCTATATCTTCTTTGTTTGATAACCTGATGAAAATACTTAGTATTCAAGTCCCCATCACACAGCCATTCCTGCTTTGCCTTCTGCTTCAAAAAAACCACAGCAGCTTTATAAGCCTCATAATGCTCCTCTCTAGCCTCTTTTTCAACCTTATGAAGATGCACATTCATAGGATCCCCCTGAAGCATATCCTGAATAACATCCAGTTTTTCTCTAGCCTACAGTTCCTTGTATCAATACCTCCATACTTCCTTTTATTCAACTCAATCATATATGGCTTGATTCTCTCCAGATTCCTCATAAGTCTGAACATAGCACACCCCTCACCATCATGGGACCTATTCTGACTCACAGAAATTATAAAATCACTATCCAGGGTAAGATGATTTAAAAATTTGAAACTGTGCCTTCTAGAAATAGCATTAGCATTCCATTTTATAACCATAGGACTATGGTCTGAAGTGCCGTTGTTAAGGAACTCTGTGTAAGCTTCAGGCCTCACTCTACACCACTCTAAGTTCACCAACACTCTATCTAGCTTGCACAGGATTTTATCCTCCCCCTCTTGTCTGTTATCCCATGTATAGAAGCTCCCTCCATACTTCATATCTTCTAATTGGCAGTGAAAAACAAAGTCTCTAAATTCTTCAATCTGTTGAACATCCAGCTGATGACCTCCTAATTTCTCTTGCACATTCAGGCAGCAGTTAAAATCACCCAACACTACCCACTTCTCATGCATGATTTCACCAATCTCCTTCAGCCTACTCCACAATTCAGCCCTCCTTTCCACATCATTATGCGCATAAACAAATGTAGCAAAGAATGATATATTCTCATGAATAATCTCTATTTTGAAATGCACAAACTGGCTAGAGTGACTAAGCACCTCAACATGGAACATGTCTTTTTTCCACACCACCCACACTCTCCCCACTGGGTGGTCATCTAAATTTATAAATGACCCCCAGTCCATAAAATTCTTATTCTTGATAACATCAAAAGAGCTAGCCCTGACCTTATTCTCTAAAATTGCCATAAAACCTATATTAAATTTATTCACCAACCTTTTAACCTCTTTTTGTTTCAGGGGTTGGTTAAATCCCCTGGTATTCCAAGCACCTATACTATCCATTAATAAAGAGGGCTGAGTTGTCCCCCTTATTCACCTTACTCTGAGCCTTCCTTCTGGTTTGCACTAGGGTCCATTGGCCTTCATTCTGGTCCTTCACAATTCTTACCTCCACATTTTCATTTCCACTTGTTAACTGGGTTTCTTTAACAGTGGAGACAGCCTCTTCTGCCTCACCTTGATCTTGTAACACTTGCCTAACTACTTGTGAAGCTGATTCTAAATTCTCCTCAGGAATCAACCCTTCCTAAATCTGCTTATCCAGTTTTAGGGCATCATCAAGCTTCTCAGTGTCCTCTCTTGAGGGCTTCCTCTTCTCAAACCACACCTTCTTGGTTTGTTTTCTGCACACCTTACTATCATGGCCATACATTGAGTAAGTAGCACATATTACTGGCTTCCACTCATAGTCAACCTTTTGTGCTATAATATTCTCTTTTTCATCTTCAAAAAACACCTCATCTGGCAAGATTGTTGGATTAACTTCCACAAGCACTCTAGCATAGTTGATTCTATTTCTTTCCTTGGTAACATTGTCCACCATAATAGGTGTTCCCACAAGGCTAGCAATCTTACTCAAAGCATTTGCACCCCAAAACTTAAGATTGAGGTTTGGTAATTGAATCCATACTGGAACCATTTCATGAAAGCTTTTGGACACTGGTTTCCCTGTCCAAGGAGCAATAATTAAGGGCTTTTTGTCAAAATGAAATATTCCAATTTCTAGGACAACATTCCTAGCCTCCATGGAATTAAACCTTACTACCATTGTGCCATCTCCATTCATGAGCACTTTATCTATCCCCTGTTGACCCCAGATCTTCCTTATATAGCCATTCAGAACCGCATAAGGAGGCCTTGCTCCTAGCACATAGCACACAATCGCTTGTTGCCAGTACTTCTCTTCACTTTCTATATCTGCAGCCTCAATTTTTCCCACAGCAACCCCTTCCTTAATTTTAGGTTCCACAAAATTAAGCTTCTCTCCAGCATTACGTAATTTTGTTATGTCAAATGAGTCCCATACTGAAACCCTCCTACGCTCTTCTTGATTGACATTGTTATCTGCTTGTCCTGTGTTAACTCCTGGATTTGTTTTCTGCGTTAACTCCTCCATGTTCTTCGAAGTTTCTGCACTTTCATCTACAATGGCCTTTCCCTTAATTTTTGTTCTCAAATCGTCCAGCTTTTTTAGGATTGATAAAGCTTTCTTAGCGCTCAAGCCATCAATATCTTCGAAGTCTTCATCATCCATCGTCTCTAGGTCGAGGTTTTTGGGAATTGTGTTTGTGGTGGGTGAGTGTTTTGTAGAGGGGGACTTAGGTGGCCGACCCATCTTTTTTGCCATGATGGCAAACGGCGGTGATCGGAGATCAACCGCGAGTCAAGCAAGGTGGCAAAGTGAAAACCCTAGCAGAGAAAAGTCAAACCCTAAGTCAAACCCTTGTATATCAAGAATGTTGCATTATATATTGTTGCTACTTGAATACTTGATATATATTGTATATCAAGAATGTTGCGCAAAGTGTAGATTTTGAAAATGTAAAGTTTTGATTTTTATTTTTGAGTTTTCAAAGTTTTATCACTGCTACAGTACTGAACGAATTTGTGAGCTTTAAGTGTGAAAATGTGGTTTTAATGCATTTAATGGCTCTTTGACCCAAAAAAAATATTTTTATGAATAGAAAATTTATTTTTAAAATACCTGATTGGCTGCACCGTCCAAATAAAATATAATTTCGTATTTTTTTAAATTATAAATTAATTTAGCTTATGAAGTGCATTTTTGGAGGAAATGATCTTAGAACTTCAAAAATTCATAACTCTCAAACCGTAAGTCCAAAAATTATAAACTTTATATGAAAACGATCGTATTGAAATGTAGTTTCTTAAAATATAAGAATTGTAATTTTTTGAAGTATCCTTCGAAAATATTTATCTGCTGCAGTAACTGTATGATTTTATATGCTTTATTTTGATTGGTTTTAAGGAGGTGAATTCAAAGTGAGTCAATGGAAAATTTTCTCCTCACTAGGACCAAGGAGTGCCTTCCAAATGAAGGAAAAAGAGAGGAAAATATCTTCTGAAAATTAGTGGAAGCATCTCTTGGAATTAAGGCTTTAGGAGTTAGAAAAATCCCCATAAATACACATTCATGTTCCAAAGTAAAAATTGAAAATTGTTGACTCAACTTGGGAAGGGGGGGACGAATTTACATCAGAGTTTTGGGGGAAATGTATTCTCACTTCACCTATAAATAGAACCCAAGACCCCTCCTATTTTCACACATGACAAACAAATCATTTTTGAGAGAAAAAATTAAGAAAAGTCTTGAGAAATTGAGGAGAAGGGCGTGGCATTCTTTGGGAAAGGAAGGGAAATTTTCATACTCATTTTGAAGGTCATCTTGCTAAGGAAGAAAGGTAACTCTATACTCTTATTTTAATTTCTTATTTTTAAGCTATTACTTTGTTATAACTAAAATAATAATACTCTTCTATGGCTATGAATCTCTTAAAGGTTAAATCTCCAAATCTCTTCTTTGATATATTATTCTACAATAAAAAAATGAATTATGATATATGTATATAAGTTTTTGTTTTGTTGGTCAAATGAAAAAGGAATAAAAAGGGACAAAAATTGTTTAAAGAGAAGTAATCTCCCCTTTTTATCCTAGGATGGCCGAATATTTTAAGAGAAGGAAGGAAGTAGTATTTAAATTTTATTTGATGGTAATTTATTCTTTTTATGTAATAGGTATTTTAAATATTTTTTATTGTTATGATCTTCTTTTTGGTTATGTAATTCACAAGTTTAAATCTCTAAATACTCTTTTGATATAGAATTTTAAATTGTGTATAGGAATGATATTTATTGGTCATATGAACAAGGAATGAAAGGGACTCAAAATGAGGTTTAAAGAAATTAAGATTTCCCCTTTTGTTTTATTGTGATGACCGAAATTATTGTATAAAAATAAATAAATAAATCTCTTAATCTCTTCTATGATTATAAAATCCTAGACTAAAAGTCTCAGATCTCTTCTTTGGTATTTGTAACACTCCTTGTATATCATCTTACTTTATAAGAAAAGTAATAAGTTTATGAATATTTGGACTTGTTATTGTTGGAAAAAGATCTGAAACTAAGAATTTTCCCTTCCCTTGAAAAATTCCTTTTCACAAACACTTGATTAATAATGAAGTTGACTAACAAAATCAGAGTTTGCGGAAACATAGTAAAATAGTCATATTATACTCTCAAAATATATCAAGTGTAACAAGTCCATGGATACCAAATAATTATTATTATGAAACCGAATTCATTTTATTATACCTCTTTCAAAATGTGTATCATATAAATACTATTAAAACATAGATGTTATAGAGCTGGTCACTGGTCCTCTGTCCAAACATTCATCTCGCCGGATCCTCGATATCTGCACAAAGGGTTCCCAACCCACACTTTCTATATTCTGCATGCACCTAAAGGACATCTCCCTTCACTGACTTTTGTGCAATCTAGATGCACGATCAACACCTAATAAGGGCATGGGGGTTAGCTATACATATTCGCATAATCAAATGAGAATAAAACTAACATCCACAAGTCAACATGTAGCAATTCATGATGCATAACCATATGAGCACACCCTGTTAATCATAATAATTCTTTCAATGCAGGTGGCATGATGCATGATTTTCTTCCACAACTGAGGCCTCTAACAAAGTCCATCTTGGACGTCCATCCAATACACCGTTGTGTTCCCGGAACACCGACATTCGTTCCCAGAACGTAATGCCGAACCATACTTGGATATTAAGCATCACTCCTAGAGTGTGCACCACGTTCCCAGAACGTGTAGCAAACCATACTTAGAATAATAAGCATCACTCCCAGAGTGTGCATCACGTTCCCAGAACGCATATGTTCCCAGAACGCATAAAAACCAGGTCCCGGACACTGGCCACATATCTATAATGTGTCATCAAGTAGATTGCAAATCAATGTGTTCCCAGAACACTACCATACGTTCCCAGAACGTATAAAAACCAGGTCCCAGACACTGGCCACATATCTATAATGTGTCATCAAGTAGGTTATAATTTGGTACTCCCGGAGTACCCTCCTCATATTCCTAGAATATGATAAACGTTCCTACCAACCAAACTTCCATTCTATATGGATGCACAATCATTAAGGTTGGTTTTTATCTTTAATTCTATTAGTATACCAATGTGTTCCCAGAACACTCACATACGTTCCCAGAACGTATCGCAAACCATACTTGGAATAAAATCAAGCACCACTCCCAGAGTGTGCATCACGTTCCCAGAACGTATCCAAGAAACCATGTCCCAGACAATGGCCACATTCCCAGAATGTGTCATCAAGTAGGTTGCATCAATTTGGTACTCCTAAAGTACAGGGTCATGTTCCCAGAACATAACAAACAATCCTTGCCAACCTATTTCATTACTTTTCTCTATGCATGATTTGCATACATAATTATTAAGGTTGGTCTTTCTATTGATTCGACAATTATGACTTAGAAAAACACAACTTCTGAATGATATCTTGAGGTATGGCTTTTCTCATAAAATTCACCTTTGAATTTAAATTTAACATATGCTCATAGACCTGGATTGAGAGAATATAATTCTTACTCAAAAACTTAACTTTTATTTTTAAGTTTTCAGGTACTAACCGGTTACATCATCACCTAACCGGTTAGAATTACAGACCTGAATACAAAACTACTGATTTTCAAAGAATCTTCTCTTGAATTCTCTACTCAATCCAATAACAAGGTCTTAGCATAACAAAATACCTCAATTTCAACACATAATATCATTCACAAGATCTAAGTCATAATCCCATTTCATTTATGCATAATTTCCTCTTGAAATTATCATTTGATATTAAGGTATTAACTCCCAATTTCAATATGAATTATTACAATAAAATCAGCTTCATTTCAGATTGAGTTCCAGTGAAATTCAGGTCTAGATTTGAGTAACATTAATAAGACCACAGGACTGATTTCAAAAACTTATTTTCTTTGAAATTTTACATTGTCTAACCGGTTACATATATCGAGTAACCGGTTAGATTGTGCAGTCAGCACACTGAAATATGAGGTTTTGCAAACCATTCTTTTCATTACTCAAATCTAACCAATTTCAACATTCAAAAGAGTTCATATACCTTAAGTAAACACGTTTAACCACAGAAACACATTCACCTTGCATGCATTCAATTTAGATACTCAAATTGCACATAATTGCACATATTTCACAACTTAATGCATCAATTCACATAATATCCAAATAAGTCATGAATCCAACATCAATATAGTTTGCATGCATCCAGATAACATTGCTCATAACAACAATTGAGCTCAGATTGGCCTCCAAGCCACTTAACCATTTTAACTTATGTCCTTTGAGTCTCTTGGTGACTCATCCTATATTGCACCACAATTTATTCTCATTCTAGCAAATATTAAGCTTCCCCCTTACCTTAGGTTCGTGCTTGATCCAAAACATTGCAGAGATAAAGGCTCCAACATAGATTTCCATTAAATCCGCTACATGCAGATAGAGTTGGACAGGGTACCAAAACCAGGGAAATTGACATGCAAAACCCAATTAAGAATTGGGGAAAATAGTCAAATTGAGTTCTCTGCAACATGCACTAGAGGTTGGAATAGATTTGAAACCAAAAGGGTTTGGGTGCTTACCAAAATCGAGCTTCAAAGTCAACTCCAGAAACCAGAAGCTGAGGTTTGACAGCACCAACACCTCAACTTGGCAAGCTTCGTTCTCAAACTCCAGGAACTCTCAGCTCACAAACTTTATATCAATACAAAGCCCTTGATGTGAGCTTTGTAACGGTGTATCACTCATGTTCTAACTCTCAGAAACGAAGGAGAATTTCAGAGACGAATTCACGAACCCTAAAAACAGAGTTTCAGCACTAAATTCAGAGAATCAACCCAAATTCATCAACAATTCCTCCTTTTATAGAGAAATCAAGCTTACATGCATCACGACGCGTGTTTCCCACTAATCCTGGGCTGATTTCGTGGCGAATTCTGGATTAATTGGGTGATTACTCATCAAGCGCACTAATCCCAATTTCTGAGTTCATTGTGTAACCGGTTACAAAGCCCTTCTAACCGGTTACATACTGATAAAATTCAAAAATTAATAATTTAATTACTCTTTCTTCAAAAACCTTTTTGATATTGCATTTAGGTCCCAACCCAAGGACTAAATTACAATATTCACATTTTTGTACAAAATAACCATATAAAAATATATCCCATATTTTTATACATAAAAACACATAATGTACAAAAACCAAAACCTTTAAAATTAATATAAATCAATTATAAAATAATTGTTATAATTAATTTCTTGGTTATGTGGGAGACGAAAATTAGGGGTGTTACAATATTGAATACAAAATTTCATTGTGATTATTGATATAACTTTGTTGGAAGTCAAATGAATGAGGTTTAAGAAAAAGGGACAAAGCAAAAATTGTTTAAAGAGAAAAATAATCTCCCCTTTTTCTTGGCCTTGATGACTGAATTTTTGAAGAAGAAATAATAAATAATATTCTGAAATTTTTTTACAATATAGGAATTTATATTTTATAGAAATTTTGTATCTGTTTGAAGTATTTTATTTCTTTTGTTTGGATTCAAGATGGATGTATAAGGAATAGGAACTAAATAAGATTCTGAAAATTTTGTGTTACTGAAACTATAAGATTTAATGTAGTATTAAAAAGAAAAGAAAAATTTTAGTCTTTTGCCTTGTTTGTTTTTGGCCGTGATATATATATATATATATATATATATATATATATATATATTAGGTAATAGTTGTTGTTATTATGTGTATAAATGTTATGTGACTTATTTCTTAAAAAGAGTTTGAATAAATGGATGATTGTTTGATCTCTGATGTTGTAAAAGTGAAATGAAAATAGTTTATGAAAACAAATAGAATTCTGGATTTTTTTTTTGGTGTTACTAGTGAGGTATAATTGATTTTTGAGTAAAAGTTACAAATGGTTTATATTATTTTGTTTGGTAATTTTAGGAGTAAGTGAGTAATTTTTATTTTGTGTTTGTGTAAATATATGACTATGTAGTTAGTAGCATTGTAAATTAGTTGCTGTGCAAAAAGTAATTTTCCTCAAGAAGTGATTATTTTTATGTTATTAATAGTCAAAGTAATTATTTTAAGTATATGAAATTATATAACTAAATGTATTTGAAAATTTAAAGAGTATTTTCTTATATATATAATTATGGCCGAAATTTATTGAAGAGAAGAAAAACAATGTTTGATAATTTTCTTAATTGATTTGATGATTGTTTGTTATGAATGAATGGTTATTAGTGTGTGTTATGTATTATGATCTAGAAATTTTCTCAATTCTGAAAATTATTATTTTCATAAGGTATAAGGCCCCAAATAATAATTTTTATATGTGTTTATCATGCTTAACTTGTTTATATGTAATTAAAGTATGTATAGGAATGTTAGAGTCTGTTAGTTTAAATTTTTGGAGTAATGCAACTTTATTTTGTGTTGCTGTCCAGAAAAGATTTTTATATATTTACATGACATTTAAATGTTAATTAGATAATAGAACTTGTAATTATGTTACAGGAAAAAGTAGCATGAGTTTTGAATGAACTAACTATAAGAAAAGTGATTTTTGAGTTTGTATTATAATGCTGTCCAGAATCTTAGTTTGAATTATATCAACCCTAGAATTTGTTTTGACTTGATAAATGAATAAGTTTATATTCTAGAATGATTATTGATGTGTTAGGTGTTTGTGTAAATGTTAAAATTGATTTTTAAGAATGTGTTTCTTGGCTGTCCAAATAATTATAAAAGATTGCACAAAGTTTAAGTTATTTGTTTCAGTGGCTTATGTTAATCTTTGAAAGGTAGTTGTTATATAAGCATTTGGAATTGATTTATGAGTTAATGAAAGTACGAATAGTCTCTTTTGATTCAATTGGTTAAAGTCCTAAATTTTGTATTAAATTTATAGATCTTAGGATGTGTATATGGTTGTATATGAATGATAGAACCTGTTTATTCCAATTTTTAGAATTGATGCAACTAGATTTTGGTGGCTGTCCAGCAAGCAAAATTATTTTGTTCAACTTATATTTAACCATATTTTTATACTAGAACTTGTAAAGAAATTTTAGGAAAAAGTGGCATGTCTTTCCGATAAACCAGTGGTGAGAAAAGTGATTTTTCAAGACTTGTAGGGTCTGCTATCCAAAATTCTAGATTTGTTGCATCAACTATAAAAATTGTTTTGGAATGAATTAGTATGAGGATTTTTATAGGACCTTTAATATAAGTGTATAGAATATAAAAGAAATTATAAAAGTGATTCTGTGAAAGTATGATTTGATGTTATTTGTTTAAATAAAGTGTTGTTTTATTTGTATAAATGTGTGGATGATAATGGTTGTATGTCTTTGAAAAGTGATTTTGACTTGATGATTGGTTTTAAAGATTTTATTTAGTAATGTTTAAGAGGTCTTGATTTCGGCAAAGGAATGATTTACTTTCCAAGTGTTGTATATTCTAATACAAAATCTTTTGATTTCAAAGGTTATTTAAGAAAGTGGTATTTGTTAAAAGTATGTTTTCCAAAAAGGAATTATTTTAAGTTATCTAATGCCTTAAAAAGGGTTTCTGTTTTAAAAAGGGATTTCTGTTTTAAGGTACTTTGGTACTTTGGGTTTAGTCCTTACATTAGTGAATAGATAGTATAAGGTACTTGCTTGACATTGATTGTATGTCGTTCATCGTTTAAGAAATAAAGGGAATTAAAAGTGAACGAGCTGTTGGAACTGTGGACACGAAGATTGAATCAGAGTAAGCGTGGATCTCAGGTAAGAGAGCAACCTTCCTAAGACATAATGGCACTGAGGTAGCATTAGGACGTTCCGTATCATCTCAAAGGTCGGAACTAGGAATCTATAGGTTGAGTAGTAAGACGGAAAATGTGTGTGTGTTCCGCCGTCCTTATGAAAAATACGATTCCTCAATATTAATCGCATGTCGGTTAATAATTGTTATATCATGTTGTATATCGTGAAGTTGTATATAGTATATTGCCTTAATGAATTTGGAAATGATAATGAATATGTTGTAAAATGTTCCAATGAGGTTGTGTAATTAAGAAATATTGTTATATGAGCTATGAAAGATTATTGTTGTTAATCAAGAGTTTATGATCATGGAAATATTGGAAGGAACGAAAATTGGTATTATTGATATTGTTTTAAGAGAATATGGAAATGATTAACTTTGTGACAATGCGAAGATAATGCTTGTGTACAGTGATGGTGCATCGTGGCACATTGACTTGTAATTATTCCCTTTAAGTGACGAATCACGTGAATGATTGTGCCGTGATTATGTCTTGTGGATTCCACTGTACTGTAGGGAGGTGTTAGCTGTGGTCCCTTAGAGGTCGAGACCTGTTAGAAGCGCGACTTAGAATGGGTTGGCCAACTTAGGATAATAAAGACTTAAAAGACTTTAAGCTTAAATCCTTTCTAACTACGCGTTGAGAGAGAAGTAGTGGAGAGGAAAGATACCGTATACTTGGAGGTCGTGCATCCCTCCAAGTGGTGATTGCGATAGGGGAGGGTAAGGACGGTGAAACGTCAAGAAGCCTAAGAGCGCTTCCCTAGGCGGGACGATGTTACAATGATCAAGGTCACCTGCTGGGCGTTGATCGTAGCGAGGACTGCACGTACAACTAGGGATAGAGCTGTCGCCCCCTTGAGAAAATCTTAGATGGTGTAGAGGGAATCCGAACAAGGCTAAAAGTCACTGATTTTCTTACGACGATCATGGCGGTTGGCCATATTGATGGTTCCAACATGGCAGATCTCGAGTTGTTTACTATGTTTGCTAGCCAACATGCGTGGTGTCAGTTGGTACGTACCCTTTGACTTCAATGCCTGTGTGGTTAGGATTCCTGTGCGTCCCATCTGCTTTCCGAACTAGGTTGTGGTTGGATATTGAAGGAGGAGATGTATCGTGTGTGCTAACCTACCCTTGCCTCAATGATTTCCCTCCCTAAATCATTGATGGTTGTGAAAAGACATAGTGGAAAATTATGAGTATGGAACACTTGAATAATGAGATTAAATTTTGATGATATGATAAGGATAACGTAGTAATGTTATGATTATGGTGAACCCATGATAACTATGAGATGTTGATGGGATAATGTTATAATGTAAAGCTTATGCCTTGTTAAAGTTGTATGTGTGTGAGTTCTAATGTGATCCCTTATAGTAAGTCCATGCCGTCGACGACTATTTCGTCCGGATCGTTGACTCTCTCTCTTCTTTCCTTTCCCTGTGGACATTGGGGACAATGTTCATAGATGTCAGATCATGTAGCATTTCAAGTTATGGTTGCTTAAGTTGGAAGATGATCGTGAGATGAAGTGTATTTATAAGGAGGATGCAAAAGCGGCAAGCCGAGGAATCTTTCAGATACTTGTGATGGAGGATAGCAATGAAGAATAGTAGTCTAAGTTAGTAGATTCCTTATTTTGTATTCCATCTTTGGATGGGTAGGACATGATTACTCTATCCCGAATGTAACCTCTGTTGTAATAAATGATTCTTTGAAATGGAATAAAAGAAGTTTCTTTTGTTATATAGCATGTTCATAAAGTAATTAAACTATTTTTCCGCAAGTTAACCATCGACTAAATATGACCTTGAGAAAATGAGTTTTTGGAAATGTGTTGGATGGTAACATCTCTTTTTGGAAATGGAATTTTATGACGCGAGTCTAAGTACCAAAACATTTTTGTAAACCAAATGAATCAAATTGTATTTATGAAAACCTTTTTGTAAAAGAATTAAACTGAATTGATTTTGATATATAAAAAAATGGCGCAAATTTTTAGCGAAAATTCTAAGTCCAAATTGGGGTGTTACATTTAGTGGTATCAGAGCGATGGTTGTCCTTAGTGGCCTTAAGCATAGCCTTATATGCTTTCCTTGTGTGACTCTGGTTGTGTTTGTTTCTGTCTGAGTTGTAACGGTTTAGTCTTAGAGTAAACTAAGGTTTAGAGTTGGTGCAGAATTGAAGATGCATTGTCTTTTTTCAAGTTTGGCAAGTCAAGGCAATGGTAGCAATGACGTGAACCCTGTAACATCCTGAACTTTATTTTAAATGAAATTATTGATTAAAAACCTTAGAAAAATTGGAATAATGACTTAATGAATTTTGGTAGGTAGGTGAGTGGTGATTATAAGTCCTAGGGGTTGTATAGAAGGCAGTTGTGGCTTTGGGCAAAGTCAAATAAGCGAAATCGGGAGTTAAATCGGCGTTTTAGATGTTAGAAATCGACCGAAAAGAGAAAATTAGGAATTTATCATGGGATGATAAGAAAATAAATTCCACTGTTGGATGTGAAGTTTATGGGGTGAAGAAGCTTGTCTAAAAATTTGGACTCGATCCGACGGTCGGCGAAAAAGTTATGGCGAATCGAAGGTTGGAAACCCAAATTTTCGCCCAGGCGCACCAGCCATGCGCCCAGGCGGGTGCACTATTCATTGGTGCACCAGACAGGGAAAAACCCGCCCAGGCGAGGCACCAGTTCGCCTAGGCGAGCGCGAGCACGCACAGCACGCACCAGTTTGCGTTTTGGCGCGCCAAGGCCCTCCACCACACGCACCAGCCCACGCACCACGCACCAGCAACACGAGACCAGATCTGGTGCGTTGAAATTGAAACTTGGGGCCAAAGTTTGATCATGGCCACACGATTTTCTCAGTTTATTGGAAGGCAAATAAAACATCAAAAACACTTCATTCCTTCACATTTCTACACCATCATCAACTCACCACCTTCATCAAACTCTCTCCATCTTCATCACATTTCCATCATCAATCCACCATACACATTTGATTCTTGGGCACCTCAACCCAAAATCAACCAAAACTCATCAAGCTTGCTCCATGGATTTTGTTTGAAGTTCATTCCTCTTCCTCCTTGGCTCACACGAGTTACTCCCTCCTTCACTCTTCTTGGTTTTTCAAATTTCCACCATTGATTGGGGTAAGTAAGCTTCATGCCATGAGTTATTTTTCTTTTCAATCAAACTCTCCTTAGTTCATGAATTTTGTTCTAAAACCCTTAGGGTTTTCATGAACCCTTGTCTATGTAGGAGCTTTGTTTCATGCCTTCCAACCCAAACCAAGGCAAGGACCAACCCTCTTGTAATCCCCCAAATAGAGTTATTTATCAACACTTGATCATATCCTTGTTGAGGTAGCAAGCAAGGCTCCGGAAGTTCAAGTTCCCAAGATTTTGAGCTAGGGCTCACTAAGGTTCTATATACTCTTTGCTAATTTGAGGTAAGGAGTGGGTTATAGTGAGTATTACCTTACTCTGGGGTTTAGTTTACAATATGCATATAATGGGTACTAAGATTTTTGTGTTAGTTTAGGTTGATATAATATAGAATAATTGCTAGAATAGAATTTATGACTTAGGGAATTTATTTTGATGTTGATATATTGCATTTTGTGATTTGGTGATGTTGATGAATTAAATGCTTATATTGTTTAATATCTTGAGTTGTGATATTAAGATGAATTGTGCTAATTAAGTTATAAAATATATTAGTGATCATTGGATAGTGGAAATGGGTAATGTGGTGATTAATTATGAGTAACGGAAATTTGCTAAAGAATTGATAATGATAAAGGAACTAAATGAATTGTACCCAGGCTCAGCCAGGGGAGATTGTATTATACCCGGACGCAGTAAGTCGCTATCGCACGGTGGTGCGAGCGCAGTAGGTCGTGACCAGGGGATTACCCGGATGCAGTAAGTCGTTATCGCACGGTGGTGCGAACGCAGTAGGTCGTGACCAGGGGATTGAGAAACACACCCGGACGCAGTAAGTCGTTATCGCGCGGTGGTGCGAACGCAGTAGGTCGTGACCAGGGGATTGGGAAACACACCCGGACGCAGTAAGTCGTGAGTGCACAGGAGTGCAGACGCAGTAGGTCGTGACCAGGGACAGATAAAAACGAATATAAATATGATTAAAATACATGGAACGAAAGACTTAAGAAAATGCTAAATAAAAATCGATTTGAAAAACTAATGAATACTTTAAATTGAATTGTGATGAATTGACTCTTATTTATGATGTTGTGATTGAATTGTTAAATGTGTATGGCTTAGTGTTGCATTATGTCTTAATTGGAAACGGCCTCCCCATTTTATGTGTAATACTCACTCCTTACTATCTCCACAGGTACTGAGGAAGAGTTTGCACAAGATCAGGCCGAGCAGGAGTACTCTCCCTCACTGGGAGAGTAGGTCACTTATTATTATGTAGGACATGGAAATGTCCTGGGCCCGATGATGTGAATCCTTTTTGTTGTAGATAAATGTAAATAGCTTTTGGGGGCCCAGGACGACTCCTTTTGGGAAAGGGGTCTATTTTGGGGAAAAACAGTTTTCCTAACTTGTTTATATTCCACTAACTCTGATGACTAGATTCTGATGTTTTAAACTTGTTTCTGATGCGTGCACGAAGATGCACTAGCTGATATATATATATGTGAATAGCCCTGCTGGCTTTGAAATTTGAAAATATGTTATTTATCAGGTTGCAGGAAAACAGAAATTTTGGAAAAGTCTTAAAAACAAACGAAACTCCGTCCGTTTGACGGGAGATTTTCTTATGAATTAAAAATAACTAAGAGTTTTTACTAATCAATTTATAAGTTAAAAATGAAATTTTCAAGTTGCTATTTTTAATTAAGGGTATAAAAGGGTAAATAAACTTAGGTGTTACAAACCCCGAACTCCTAAGAGGATTAAGGTTAGGATTAAAGTTAGCTTTCCCACATTTGGAGTTTCCGAAGAGTGGATCGGGACAAAGTGACTCGTTGGTAGGAGACCTTCCGACGGGAGAAGCAAAGGAAAAACCCATTATTGGAAAAGATGCAGTATTATGAAGATTGTCAGAGAAGAATTGAGTTCGAGTCAAGGCATTACCCTACTTCATTCCCAGTTCTTGTAAAAACCCAATTACCCTTTCATCTAGTTATTGAGCCTGATTTTCGCATTTTGGCGATGATTGACCCTCCAAACAAAAAAAGACTTCCTGTTTATCAGAAATTACCCAGCCTAATGACCACATTTCCATCAAATTATTCAACCAAATGCCAAATTTTAGTAAAATTCAAAGTTCTTTTCTCGAATTTTCGTGATTAAAACATAACCCTACCATATAAAGTTATGATGGAAGTAACACTTGTATGCATAACACATGAATTTTAAGTGGCTGAAGGGACAAGGTGATGGTACGGTTGTGTGAAAAATTAGGAATCTTGGGCATAATGGTTTAGAGTCGGTCCCTAAGTGGTACTAAGAAGGCAAGGAGGTAAGTGAAAAGTCGGGTAGTTAGGGAGTAATCGTAGTCTTATGGTGAGCTTTGATGTAAGGTTGTAGATGGTATAAGCTTGATCAAAGTTGGGGAGCAAAAGGTTAAGTAGAGTTTATACTAGTGACAAGTAACCATGTAGCGTAAGTAGTATGGAATTCAGCTGGTGATTATGGTTTTGATATGCATACAAGAAATTACTTCTGGATTGACACCGAGTTCAAAAAAAAAAAAAGTAACAAACTCTTCTTATCAAGTTTATTATGTAAATACCAATATCCCTTATGAACAATTTGTACCCACTTACCTTTAATGCTTCTAGTCTGGTCAAACAAAATTTTTGAGACACAATGATTGTTTGTTGCCTACCCTTGAGATTGACTCAATTTGACTCTCGCGCGACGTTACGTCACGGACTGATCGGTAAAAGAGTATTGATCAACAAAGACCCCGAAGGAAGGATATATCCTCAAAAGAAGTAAAACAAGAGAAGGGTCGTGAGAATATTTGAATAACCCTGTTTGTTTTCTTGCTTGTTCCTGTTCGTATTTCTCGGGGACGAGAAATCTTTAAGTTGGGGAGGATTGTGAGACCCACAATTTTACCCAATTTATTTGAGAATTTGTATTTGAATTTAAAATATTATATTTGATTTTTGATAAGTTGTGATACCTGAATTTAATTAAAATCATATGAATTATATATATATATATATATATATGTTCACGTGACATATATATTAGATACATATGCCTACCAACATTTTCTCTAATATATTTTAATTATATTCTTAGAATGAAATATTTTGAGGTATAGTATTTGATTTAAATGATCTTAGAAAATGAAATGCTTTTTGAAGGATTAAGGTGTTCTATCTTCAGAAATCCATATCTTTTAAACCGTACGTCAAAAAATTACAAATGATATGTCAAAACGATCGTATCAAAGTGTAGATTATGAAAATGTAAAGTTTTGATTTTTATTTTTGAGTTTTCAAAGTTTTATCACTGCTACAGTACTGAACGAATTTGTGAGCTTTAAGTGTGAAAATGTGGTTTTAATGTATTTAATGACTCTTTGACCCAAAAAAAAATATTTTTATGAATAGAAAATGTATTTTTAAAATACCTGATTGGCTGCACCGTCCAAATAAAATATAATTTCGTATTTTTTTAAATTATAAATTAATTTAGCTTATGAAGTGCATTTTTGGAGGAAATGATCTTAGAACTTCAAAAATTCATAACTCTCAAACCGTAAGTCCAAAAATTATAAAATTTATATGAAAACGATCGTATTGAAATGTAGTTTCTAAAAATATAAGAATTGTAATTTTTTGAAGTATACTTCGAAAATATTTCTCTGCTGCAGTAACTGTATGATTTTATATGCTTTATTTTGATTGGTTTTAAGGAGGTGAATTCAAAGTGAGTCAATGGAAAATTTTCTCCTCACTAGGACCAAGGAGTGCCTTCCAAATGAAGGAAAAATAGAGGAAAATATCTTCTGAAAATTAGTGGAAGCATCTCTTGGAATTAAGGCTTTAGGAGTTAGAAAAATCCCCATAAATACACATTCATGTTCCAAAGTAAAAATTGAAAATTGTTGACTCAACTTGGGAAGGGGGGGACGAATTTACATCAGAGTTTTGGGGGAAATGTATTCTCACTTCACCTATAAATAGAACCCAAGACCCCTCCTATTTTCACACATGACAAACAAATCATTTTTGAGAGAAAAAATTAAGAAAAGTCTTGAGAAATTGAGGAGAAGGGCGTGGCATTCTTTGGGAGAGGAAGGAAAATTTTCATACTCATTTTGAAGGTCATATTGCTAAGGAAGAAAGGTAACTCTATACTGTTATTTTAATTTCTTATTTTTAAGCTATTACTTTGTTATAACTAAAATAATAATACTCTTCTATGGCTATGAATCTCTTAAAGGTTAAATCTCCAAATCTCTTCTTTGATATATTATTCTACAATAAAAAAATGAATTATGATATATGTATATAAGTTTTTGTTTTGTTGGTAAAATGAAAAAGGAATAAAAAGGGACAAAAATTGTTTAAAGAGAAGTAATTTTAAGAGAAGGAAGGAAGTAGTATTTAAATTTTATTTGATGGTAATTTATTCTTTTTATGTAATAGGTATTGTAAATATTTGTTATTGTTATGATCTTCTTTTTGGTTATGTAATTCACAAGTTTAAATCTCTAAATACTCTTTTGATATAGAATTTTAAATTGTGTATAGGAATGATATTTATTGGTCATATGAACAAGGAATGAAAGGGACTCAAAATGAGGTTTAAAGAAATTAAGATTTCCCCTTTTGTTTTATTGTGATGACCGAAATTATTGTATAAAAATAAATAAATAAATCTCTTAATCTCTTCTGTGATTATAAAATCCTAGACTAAAAGTCTCAGATCTCTTCTATGGTATTGAATACAAAATTTCATTGTGATTATTGATATAACTTTGTTGGAAGTCAAATGAATGAGGTTTAAGAAAAAGGGACAAAGCAAAAATTGTTTAAAGAGAAAAATATTCTCCCATTTTTCTTGGCCTTGTTGACTGAATTTTTGAAGAAGAAATAATAAATAATATTCTGTAATTTTTTTACAATATAGGAATTTATATTTTATAGAAATTTTGTATCTGTTTGAAGTATTTTATTTCTTTTGTTTGGATTCAAGATGGATGTATAAGGAATAGGAACTAAATAAGATTCTGAAAATTTTGTGTTACTGAAACTATAAGATTTAATGTAGTATTAAAAAGAAAAGAAAAATTTTAGTCTTTTGCCTTGTTTGTTTTTGGCCGTGATATATATATATATATATATATATATATATATATATATATATATATATTAGGTAATAGTTGTTGTTATTATGTGTATAAATGTTATGTGACTTATTTCTTAAAAAGAGTTTGAATAAATGGATGATTGTTTGATCTCTGATGTTGTAAAAGTGAAATGAAAATAGTTTATGAAAACAAATAGAATTCTGGATTTTTTTTTTGTGTTACTAGTGAGGTATAATTGATTTTGAGTAAAAGTTACAAATGGTTTATATTATTTTGTTTGGTAATTTTAGGAGTAAGTGAGTAATTTTTATTTTGTGTTTGTGTAAATATATGACTATGTAGTTAGTAGCATTGTAAATTAGTTGCTGTACAAAAAGTAATTTTCTTAAGAAGTGATTATTTTTATGTTATTAATAGTCGAAGTGATTATTTTAAGTATATGAAATTATATAACTAAATGTATTTGAAAATTTAAACAGTATTTTCTTATATATATAATTATGGCCGAAATTTATTGAAGAGAAGAAAAACAATGTTTGATAATTTTCTTAATTGATTTGATGATTGTTTGTTATGAATGAATGGTTATTAGTGTGTGTTATGTATTATGATCTGGAAATTTTCTCAATTCTGAAAATTATTATTTTCATAAGGTATAAGGCCCCAAATAATAATTTTTATATGTGTTTATCATGCTTAACTTGTTTATATGTAATTAAAGTATGTATAGGAATGTTAGAGTCTGTTAGTTTAAATTTTTGGAGTAATGCAACTTTATTTTGTGTTGCTGTCCAGAAAATATTTTTATATAGTTACATGACAAAATGTTAATTAGATAATAGAACTTGTAATTATGTTACAGGAAAAAGTAGCATGAGTTTTGAATGAACTAACTATAAGAAAAGTGATTTTTGAGTTTGTATTATAATGTTGTCCAGAATCTTAGTTTGAATTATATCAACCCTAGAATTTGTTTTGACTTGATAAATGAATAAGTTTATATTCTAGAATGATTATTGATGTGTTAGGTGTTTGTGTAAATGTTAAAATTGATTTTTAAGAATGTGTTTCTTGGCTGTCCAAATAATTATAAAAGATTGCACCAAGTTTAAGTTATTTGTTTCAGTGGCTTATGTTAATCTTTGAAAGGTAGTTGTTATATAAGCATTTGGAATTGATTTATGAGTTAATGAAAGTACGAATAGTCTCTTTTGATTCAATTGGTTAAAGTCCTAAATTTTGTATTAAAATTTATAGATCTTAGGATGTGTATATGGTTGTATATGAATGATAGAACCTGTTTATTCCAATTTTTAGAATTGATGCAACTAGATTTTGGTGGCTGTCCAGCAAGCAAAATTATTTTGTTCAACTTATATTTAACCATATTTTTATACTAGAACTTGTAAAGAAATTTTAGGAAAAAGTGGCATGTCTTTCCGATAAACCAGTGGTGATAAAAGTGATTTTTCAAGACTTGTAGGGTCTGCTATCCAAAATTCTAGATTTGTTGCATCAACTATAAAAATTGTTTTGGAATGAATTAGTATGATGATTTTTATAGGACCTTTAATATAAGTGTATAGAGTATAAAAGAAATTATAAAAGTGATTCTGTGAAAGTATGATTTGATGTAACACAATTAATGGAATTTAATCTCTATCTAGTGAATATAATTACTTCCCCTTACCTCTCAAACGTGAATCAAACAAAGAATCCCCAAAGAAAAGCTCCACAACTCTCAGAATGACTTCAAGCATCCCATACACAGCATTTTGAGTGCAACACCAAAATGGAATTGGTTCACACATGAAACAGAGAATAAAAATGGGGAAATTAGATTTTCTAGACTCTATGCAACATCAACTAACTAAAGAAACTGAATTTAAGACTCAGGGATTCATGAGCTTACCAGAAATCGACCCCAAAGTAAGCTCCCAAACCAGAATTTGACAGAAACTTGCTCCACTTCCCAGCTCCAATTCTCCCAACACACTCACTAATTCCTCACGATTTTACTCTCTATACAAAGCTTGAGATGTGAGCTTCGTATCAGTGTTTGATTTGTGGTTCAATTCGGCTCAGAGAAGAAGAATCGTTAAAAACGATTTTAGAACCCTAATACTTGATTTTCACATGAATTTGGCAAAATGGGGTGTTGATGCATCAACCAGGGGTTTAAATACATAGCCAAGCTATCCATGCAGCTTGACAAGCAGATTGGGACGTGGTTTGGAGGCTGTTTTCGTGTCAAAACGATGATAACTCGGTGTTGACTCATCAACCGCACTAACTCGTGCAAGTTTACCCAGAATACTCGAGTATTCAGAATAATACTCGAGTATTTTGCCCAGTTTTTGAAAAATAATTATTTTATTTACTTTCCCTCCAAAACCTTTCCTATATTTACATCTAGGTCCCAACCCAGGGACTAATATGCAAAACACTTATTTTATGCATTATAATATTTATTAAGTCAATTCACACGCATATACTAACTTAATGAACACACATTTTTAATCAAGGATTAATATAGAAATCATTAATTATAATTAATTTATAATTAACATTTCATTAATCGGGGATTAAAATTTTGGGGTGTTACAATTTACTTTCCAAGTGTTGTATATTCTAATACAAAATCTTTTGATTTCAAAGGTTATTTAAGAAAGTGGTATTTGTTAAAAGTATGTTTTCCAAAAAGGAATTATTTTAAGTTATCTAATGCCTTAAAAAGGGTTTCTGTTTTAAAAAAGGGATTTCTGTTTTAAGGTACTTTGGTACTTTGGGTTTAGTCCTTACATTAGTGAATAGATAGTATAAGGTACTTGCTTGACATTGATTGTATGTCGTTCATCGTTTAAGAAATAAAGGGAATTAAAAGTGAACGAGCTGTTGGAACTGTGGACACGAAGATTGAATCAGAGTAAGCGTGGATCTCAGGTAAGAGAGCAACCTTCCTAAGACATAATGGCACTGAGGTAGCATTAGGACGTTCCATATCATCTCAAAGGTCGGAACTAGGAATCTATAGGTTGAGTAATAAGACGGCAAATGTGTGTGTGTTCCGCCGTCCTTACGAAAAATACGATTCCTCAATATTAATCGCATGTCGGTTAATAATTGTTATATCATGTTGTATATCGTGAAGTTGTATATGGTATATTGCCTTAATGAATTTGGAAATGATAATGAATATGTTGTAAAATGTTCCAATGAGGTTGTGTAATTAAGAAATATTGTTATATGAGCTATGAAAGATTATTGTTGTTAATCAAGAGTTTATGATCATGGAAATATTGGAAGGAACGAAAATTGGTATTATTGATATTGTTTTAAGAGAATATGGAAATGATTAACTTTGTGACAATGCGAAGATAATGCTTGTGTACAGTGATGGTGCATCGTGGCACATTGACTTGTAATTATTCCCTTTAAGTGACGAATCACGTGAATGATTGTGCCGTGATTATGTCTTGTGGATTCCACTGTACTGTAGGGAGGTGTTTGCTGTGGTCCCTTAGAGGTCGAGACCTGTTAGAAGCGCGGCTTAGAATGGGTCGGCCAACTTAGGATAATAAAGACATAAAAGACTTAAAAGACTTTAAGCTTAAATCCTTTCTAACTACGCGTTGAGAGAGAAGTAGTGGAGAGGAAAGATACCGTATACTTGGAGGTCGTGCATCCCTCCAAGTGGTGATTGCGATAGGGGAGGGTAAGGTAGGTGAAATGTCAAGAAGCCTAAGAGCGCTTCCCTAGGCGAGACGATGTTACAAAGATCAAGGTCACCTGCTGGGCGTTGATCGTAGCGAGGACTGCACGTACAACTAGGGATAGAGCTGTCGCCCCCTTGAACAAATCTTAGATGGTGTAGAGGGAAGCCGAACAAGGCTAAAAGTCACTAATTTTCTTACGACGATCATGGCGGTTGGCCATATTGATGGTTCCAACATGGCGGATCTCGAGTTGTTTACTATGTTTGCTGGCCAACATGCGTGGTTTCAGTTGGTACGTACCCTTTGACTTCGATGCCTGTGTGGTTAGGATTCCTGTGCATCCCATCTGCTTTCCGAACTAGGTTGTGGTTGGATATTGAAGGAGGAGATGTATCGTGTGTGCTAACCTACCCTTGCCTCAATGATTTCCCTCCCTAAATCATTGATGGTTGTGAAAAGACTTAGTGGAAAATTATGAGTATGGAACACTTGAATAATGAGATTAAATTTTGATGATATGATAAGGATAACGTAGTAATGTTATGATTATGGTGAACCCATGATAAATATGAGATGTTGATGGGATACTGTTATAATGTAAAGCTTATGCCTTGTTAAAGTTGTATGTGTGTGAGTTCTAATGTGATCCCTTAGAGTAAGTCCATGCCGTCGACGACTATTTCGTCCGAATCGTTGACTCTCTCTCTTATTTCCTTTCCCTGTGTACATTGGGGACAATGTTCACAGATGTCAGATCATGTAGCATTTCAAGTGATGGTTGCTTAAGTTGGAAGATGATCGTGAGATGAAGTGTATTTATAAGGAGGATGCAAAAGCGGCAAGCCGAGGTTTCTTTCAGATACTTGTGATGGAGGATAGCAATGAAGAATAGTAGTCTAAGTTAGTAGATTCCTTATTTTGTAATCCATCTTTGGATGGGTAGGACATGATTACTCTATCCCGAATGTAACGCCTGTTGTAATAAATGATTCTTTGAAATGGAATAAAAGAAGTTTCTTTTGTTATATAGCATGTTCATAAAGTAATTAAACTATTTTTCCGCAACTTAACCATCGACTAAATATGACCTTGAGAAAATGAGTTTTTGGAAATGTGTTGGATGGTAACATCTCTTTTTGGAAATGGAATTTTATGACGCGAGTCTAAGTACCAAAACATTTTTGTAAACCAAATGAATCAAATTGTATTTATGAAAACCTTTTTGTAAAAGAATTAAACTGAATTGATTTTGATATAAAAAAAATGGCGCAAATTTTTAGCGAAAATTCTAAGTCCAAATTTGGGTGTTACATTAATCATGATAACACAATTAGAAGACAAAACCATCTTGAGTGGGAAAAAGAATTAAGACCGAGACTTACTTAAAGGAAATAAAAAGGCTTTTTTTTTAAAAAATTACATGCAAAGCTTAGAACCAAAACAAAATTAAAGATCAAAGCATATATCAAAGCTTTTGTTAAAATCAAACCAAAATCAAGGTATGCAAAGGTTTTAGATCAAACAAAACCAAGAATAAAAATACAAATTAAAGCTTTCATCAAGATTAAGCCACAACCGAAACATGCAAGGGTTCAAAACCATATAAATCATGTTCAAACAACATGCAAGACCAAAAATCAAAAATAAGTTTAGATCAAACATTGATTTAGCAAATAAACACATAAACATCTCATAGTTCACGATTTTAAGCATTAAAATAAAATATGCAAAAAGATCTACAAAGATCGTGAACAAAATCTTAGATCTAAGAGGTTGAACTTGAAAACATAAAGATCCACCATGAAAAGCATCAAGATCTACCCTAAACATCCCCAACCGACTCATCAAATATACATATTACAAATTAATTTAAGTCCTAAAAAGTTCATGTTTAAGAAAGAGCAACACATAAATTCATCTTTCCAAACATAAGAATGAACATGCAAGAGAAGAAATGATAAAATTATAAAACAAGAACCACTTCTAATTCTTCTAGGGTCTTCGGTTTATACCAAGGAGAAAGGCTTCTAGTCCTCTTGAACACTTGGTCTTCAAGGATTTTCTAGGTTTAGGACTTGATCTCCTCTTCCTCTTCCTTCCCCTACCTCACGGTCCTTCTTCTTCTTTCTCTCTACTTTCTATTTCTTAGTCTAAGAGTTTGATGAGCTCTTAGGCTTGTGTTTGGTGGGTGTTTGGGACGTTGGAAATGAGGAAGTGAAGAAATGAAATGAAGAGTGAATGAAATAAAACTAAAGGCCAAGGCTTATATAAAAATTTGTGGCTTCCTACTTTGCCCTTGTGTGATTTGGTCAAGAGCTCTTGAGGGAGGGGTAAATTCGGCTCTCTATAATTTTGCATGGGTGGAGTTTAACATTTGCCAAGGAGACAATGTAGGGGACACTAGGCACTTAGAGATCACTTAGGCTTTTGACTTGTGGTTGTTCTTTAGGGTTCCCATCCACTTAGTTAGAGTTTTGTTAGGATTTGGTTATGACTTTGGTTCACTTAGTTAGCACTTAGGAAATTTCTAGGCTTCACACATGCACCCACACACACGTACGGCATACACATATACATATACATACACATATTCATTTACAAGCACACTCACACGTTACACACATATATCACACACACACACATTCTTGCATTTATCATCCCATACCTTTACTAATTAAACTTCACATGATCAAAGGCATACATACACAAGAACCGTACATACACATGCATACACACCTATAAAAATACATTTTCTTATTTATTAAATCATTCATGCATAAGAAGGATAATTCCTTTAAAATACCAAAAATAGCAAGCACACATATTTATAGGGAATAAAACACCTTTTCATAAAATAATTTCTTGTAGAGAAATTCAACATTTCCTTAAAAGAATTTTAATCACATAATCATTTCCAAAAACTTCATTGTTTCATGAAAAATCATTCCTTTAAGATCACTCATTACTTTAAAAACGTGAATCACGAAATTCATTTAAGAAAATACTCTTCTCTAAAACACTTTTCTCAAGATAAATCTTTGTAGTATTTTAAATTAATACGAGGAATTTGCGGGGTGTTACATAACCTGCCCGGATTATTTTCCGAGCTAGGGATTTTCCGCCCATATGATGGCTGCAGACTCCACCGTGGATCTCCTCAAGGATTTCTTCAGCTTGAGATGGCTTGACGCATCTGAGCATGGGTGAACCAAAACCTCTCTTATAAAGAACACCATTAAGAACCGTGTATTGAGCTGCCTTTTTAACCAATTTCCAAGCCTCTGTCTGATCTTGGGGAACGAAACCGTGCTGCAAGTAGGTAAGAATCGGATCCATCCATGATTGAGATAATGAAACTGCTAGAATTACACTTGGTTGGGGAATGGTTTCCTGTATCAACGTCTTGTTGTTTTCCGACCCCTTTGTACTTGCCAATTTAGATAAAATATCGGCCCGGGAATTTGAATCTCTCGGGACATGGGAAATGTCAAACTCTGAAAAATTTGAGATAATTCGCTTTACCTCCTCAAGATATTTTTGTAAGATGGGCTCCTTTGCCGAGTATTGTCCCTTGATCTGAGAAACCACTAATTGAGAGTCGCTGAATACTGACACTCGTTCCGCTGCAAACTCATGAACCATCTTAAGGCCCGCAAGGACTGCTTCGTACTCTGCCTGATTGTTTGAGGTTTGGAACTCAAACTTCAATGAATACTCCATGCAAAGTCCTTCAGGATTTTCGATGATGACACCAGCTCCGACCCCTTTCCTGTTGCTTGAACCATCTACATAAACTGACAACAAATTCTGAGGAGTATCCGAGAGAATATCGGTGAATTCAGTTACGAAGTCAGCAAGAACTTGAGATTTCATCGCCTTCCTCGGTTCATAGGTGATGTCAAATTCAGACAATTCTACTGACCATGAAACCATTCTGCCAGCTAGGTCGGGCTTGTGAAGGACCTGTCTAAGAGGATGAGCTGTTCTCACCACGATTCGATGTGCTTGGAAGTATTGTCTCAGTCTCCGAGCAGATATGACCAAACAGTATGCAAGTTTCTCAAGCTTTTGATATCGTAACTCAGATCCCTGGAGAGCTCGGCTAACGAAATAAATTGGGGCCTCTAGTCCCGAATCATCTCGTACCAAAACTGAACTGACCGCTGCTTCCGCTACCGACATGTATAGAATGAGATTTTCACCAGACAGAGGGCTATGAAGGACTGGTGGACTGGAAAGATACTCCTTCAATTGAGCAAAAGCTTGCTCTCAGTGGTCATCCCAAAGAAAATCTTTATTTTTCCTAAGGAGTTGTTACCATGGTAAAGCTTTCCGAGCGGCTTGGGACAGGAATCTGGAGAGGGCCGACACTCGGCCTGTGAGCTGTTGGACTTCTTTGAGACTAGCTGGACTTCTCATTCCGAGGATTGCTTTGCATTTTTCTGGATTAGCTTCGATACCCCTCTCGGTTAGCATGAAACCGAGAAAAGATCCGGCAGGGACTCCGAACACGCACTTTTCAGGATTTAATCTCATGGAGTACTTTCTTACTCGGTCCAGTATTGTCTTGAGGTCCTGGGCATGGTTTTATTGCTGTCTGCTTTTTGCAATAATGTCATCAATACACACCTCCATGTTTGAGCCGATCATGCCTTGAAAAACCTTGTTCATCATCCTTTGATAAGTAGCTCCCGCATTCTTCAATCTGAAAGGCATGACGTTGTAACAGTAAGTTGCTTTGTCGGTGATGAATGCGATTTTATCTTGGTCGGCAGGGAACATTGGTATCTGGTTGTAACCAGAGTAAGCATCCATGAACGAAAGGAGTTTGTATCCAGCCGAATTGTCGACGAGCTTGTCAATGACGAGAAGTGGGTATTGGTCTTTTGGGCAGACCTTGTTCAAGTCTGTGTAATCGACACACATCCTCCACTTCCCGTTGGGCTTTTTGACCAAGACGGTGTTAGCTAACCAGTCTGTGTAGTCGATTTCCCGAATGAAACCAGCTCGGAGTAATTCAGCGACCTTTTCCTCAATGGCTGCGGCCTTTTCGACACTAACTTTTCTCTTGCGTTGTGCAAATGGCTTTGTCTCCGGAAGAATACTCAACTTATGATAGATAAAATTGGGGTCAATTCCCGGCATATTGACCGAGGTCCATGCGAACAAATCCTTATTTGCTATCAGCAGAGCGGACAATTCATCTTTAACATTCATGGGGAGGTCAGAACCGATTTTTACTTGTCTGATGGGATCATCAGTCAAGGTTAGGAATTCCCACTGCCCCTTTGGAGTCGGTCTGTTTCTATCGGATTCATCTCGCATATCATGATCCGCCAAATTAATATTACCTTTTCCGAGGGAGATTCTTTCCAAGTTGTTCTGGTCCATGTTCTTAACTTTCCCCAAGCTAGCGTTGTAACATTTTCGTGCTGCCTCCTGCTCTGCCTTGACTGTTACCACCTTGTCATCTGTTCCAACGAACTTCATAGCTAAATGAACTGTTGACACTACCGCTCCGAACGCTTGCAAGGAAGTTCTTTCGAGGATGGCGTTGTAGGCCGCTGGACAGTCAATTACCAAGAATTTGATTATCTCAGTTCTGGCCGAAGGCTGTTGTCCGAGGGTAACAGGAAGTTGTATGTATCCTTTGGGCTCGATGGTGTCTCCCGTAAAGCCTATCAATTCTCCCTCGAATGGAGTGAGATTGCATTCCCTGAGTTTGAGAGCTTTGAACAGAGGGAGAAACATGATGTCCGCCGAGCTCCCTTGATCGATAAAGACGCGTTTTACCTCGTAATTACCAATAAGGGCAGTGACTACCATGGGATCATTATGACCTAGGAGGATTCCGTCCAAGTCGTCATCGTTCAAAACGATGGGAACGTTTTTTGTTGACCTTTTGCAAATGGGCTTCTGACTTACGGCCAGAATTTGGTTAATGTACTTCCTGTCAGCCTTTTTCTCCCCTCCCCCGGCAAACCCTCCAGCAATAGTGTTGACTAAAAATTCGTTGTTCGTTGGGTTTGTATCGGTGACCGGGGCATGGTCGGTTCTTTGTCTCCCTGCATTTCTATCATCTGGCGACCTACTTCTTTGACGCTTGGACTTTACTGGTGAATGGGATCTGTTCCTACCTCTCCGCCCCGCTGCATCTCTGATGTACCATTGTAGCTTACCATCTCTGATCATTTCTTCAATTAAATCTCTTAACCAAATACATTCGTCGGTAGTATGCCCATAACCTTTGTGAAAGTCACAATATTTCGACCTATCACGCTGTGCGCCCTTTCTCAAAGATGGAGGTCTTTAGGCAGAGCGTAAGTCAGTCTGCATTGTTTCCCGAAGGATTTGACTCCTTGGAACAGTTAAAGGAGTGTATTCCTGATATTTATTCCTCGGAGGTATCCTTCGATCCCGATCATTCTTGTCCTGTCTTCCACCAAAACGTTCGTCACGTTTTTGTTTGTTCTGACCTTGAGGGTCAGCTCGTTGCCTATCGTCTCTGAATTTCTGGCCTTTGTGGAATTCCTCCAAGTTGATGAATTTATTCGACCTTTGTCTCATCTCGGCCATATCCTTTGGAGGTGTCCTAATTAGTGATTTTCTGAAGTCCCCCGGCTGTAAACCTTGCGTAAATAACAACACTGCCACACCGGGTTCTAGTCGGGGAACAGAACTAGCTTCCGTATGGAAGCGTGACAAGTCATCCTTCAATGGTTCGTCTTGCTTTTGTGTGACTGCAGCTAGTGTGTGGTCAGATTTGGGCTGGATGCAGCTGGCTGTGTATCTATTTAGAAATACCCATTTCATCTCCTCCCATGAATTGATGGAATGTCGAGGGAGAGACGAATACCATCGTAGTACCGAGGGTTCGAGGGTCATGGAAAAAGCTCGGCATTTCATCCGATCGCCACCTCCATAATAATTCATTGCCCCTTCGTAAGAAACTATATGGTCTATGATGACCATTTTATTTCCCATTATTCCTTGCATTATTTTACTCCTATTATTGATACTTGTTGCCCATTTGACATTGTTTAGCTTGATTTAGTGATTTAGAGTTTATTGGACTAATATTCTGAACATTGTTTAATTTGGGATTATTTAGCCTAATTAATTCTATTTCTATTTTCAGGTCATATTTGGCACAAGGGTTTTTTGGGCATTTTGGGAGTGAAGATTTAATTTTGGAAGAGAAGATATATGATGAAGTGAAGATTGTAATCTATCTTTAGGATTATTTGAGATTTAGCTTATATCTTTTAAGATTTAGATTTTATCTATAGGATATTTTTAGATTTAATTTAGAGATTAGCTTTCCTTAGGATTTGCGCCCATGATTTAGGCCCGTTTTGTGATTTAATTAGCCAATTTCGTGTAAAACCTAGCAGACACCTTCCATAATCACGTTTTTACATTCTCTCTCCTAGAGAAGGCTTGGTTTTGCTCTACAAGCTTGTGGTGGCTGCTAGGGTTTCTCTCTCTTCCCTTTCTACACGTTTTTGGTATTTTTCTTCATGGAAGGCTAAACTCTTAGGTTAAATCCCTTTGGTAATGTATCACATACTCTTGAGGTTTTATTCTTAATGCTATTTCATTTTTATTCACTGTTTTCATGCTTATTGATATGTTATGGTTCGCTTAGTTCCATTCTATAGAGATAATCCATGTGTATGAATGCTTAATTTATGCAAACTCGTAAAAACTCCATGCTTTGGCTTTTAATGCTTAATTAGAGGTTTGGGTTTTGGGGTGAGATTGAATTTTCGCTTAGTATTTAGTTCTCACGAGTTGGACAGTGAAGAGGAAAGAAATTGATCTTTTGTGACCGATGATAGAGTTGTGAACGCGAGCCAAAGGGGTTTATCCGCTTTTCCTTATCTGTTACTTCGTTTTTATTTTAATTCTGTTTTGATCTTAGATTTCAACATTCGATACAAAACCCCCCCTATTTTCTGTGCATACTATCTATTTGACGTTTTGCTTGATAAGATATTCCTTGGGAGACGACCTAGGAGTCACTTCCTAGTACTATATTTAAACTGTTTTTTATTTGTATCGGGTATGGCCTCGATCAAATTTGGCACCGTTGCCGGGGAATATCGGTTCTGGCCAAAGGTCATTAGTAGTTAGTTAGTGTCGTAGTTAGTATAGTTATTATAGTGTGTCGTGTCTGATTTAGGGTCTAGTAGTCAATTCTGATAACTGGTTGAAGTTGCACTGTTTGCTATTTTGTTGCAATTAGTGTATTTGATTGATTCTGTGGTTGCTAGTTCACATAGTTGTGGGTGTAATTTTTGCATGAAAATTTATATCCACACTATTTTTATCATATAAAAAGGTTTTGAGGCACCACGATCACTCAGGTCATCACTGGTTGTGAGTTCCAGAAAATTTTCCAAGTTTTAGCAGCACTTTCTTCAAATCGTCGCAACTTTTGACCCGTAACTCGGCGTTTTACTATTTCTTTTTTATTTTACAAGTTTTATTTTCTTAGTTTTTGGTCTCTGATTTAATTGTTTGACTCGGTTCCCTTTTGAATTTTGTCCTCAAACTTTCTGTGATATGTTTTCATGATTTTAGGGTGCTGAAAAAAATAAAGAAAAAAATTTTAAAAAAATAAAAAAATTTTGTTGCCTATTTTGGTCATGCATATCTGTGACAGTTTGCTATGCTTAATGGTGTTTTGTTCAGTACATGACTAGGGGCAACCCAAGCTACTTGCATCCTTACAACCCTGAAATTGATAGGACTTATCACAGATTAGTTAGACAAAATAAGAACCAGTCTATATAGGTAGTGAGTCTATTCAGTCTTTACATAGTGAGTCTGCTTCTTTTTCTTCTATTCCTATAAATTCTGATTCTGATTCTGATTCTTATTCTGTTTATTCTGAAAATATGGCTCAACCTCCACCACGTGAGAGGACATTGAGGGAGCTGGCTGCACCTGATTTCACTATTGAAGATTTGTGCATCTAGTATCCCGATGACCCGTATGAGCTAAGGTCTGGACTAATTCATTTGTTGCCCAAGTTTAATGGTCTTGCAGGTGAGGATCCTCATAAACATCTCAAGCAGTTCCACATCGTGTGTGCTACTATGAAACCACATGATGTGCAAGAGGATCATGTTTGTCTTAAGGCATTCCCACACTCCCTAGAGGGGCTAGCCAAGGATTGGTTGTACGATCTGGCCCCTGGTTCTATCACAGGCTGGAATGACCTGAAGAGGGCATTTTTGGAGAAATTCTTCCTTGCATGCAAAACAACAGCAATCTGAAAGGATATATCAGGCATCAGGCAACAAAGTGGAGAAAGTCTCTACGAGTATTGGAAGAGATTCAAGAGACTGTGTGCGAGCTGCCCCCACCATCAGATCTCAGAGCAACTGCTTATTCAATATTTCTATGAAGGTCTCAACCTCATGGAGAGAAACATGCTTGATGCTGCGAGTGGTGGTGCCCTAGGAGACATGACCCCTTTAGAAGCCAGAGCCAAGATTGAGAAGATGGCTTCCAATTGTCAACAATTCCATGCAAGGGGCGACAGCGATGCAACCGTAGTGAGAGGAGTGAATGATGTTGGCACAAGTTCTGGTAAGGTTGATAAGCTTGAACAGAAGATAGATTCACTTACAACTTTGGTCACTCAATTGGCCATCAACCAGAAGAAGTTGTCTCTGCCTGCTAGATTATGTGGCATATGCACATCCGCTGAGCACCCCACAGATGCATGCCCTTCTTTGCAGCAGCAACCAACGACTGGTGCTGACCAACCTGAGGCATATGCCGCCAACATCTTCAACAGTAGAAACCAGAAGCCACAGAACATTGATCTCTCTACCAATAGATACAACCCTGGTTGGAGGAACCATCCCAACCTGAGATGGTCTGATCAGCAGCAACCTTCACAGGTTCAATTTCAGAACAATTCCAGACCACCATATGTACCTCCTCCAGTCCACAACAAAGACAACAACAGCAGCAACAACAGACTAATTCTGCACCACCAGCTCCTAGTACTGAGCAGCAGCCTTCATTGGAAGAGCTGATGAAACAGATGACCATGCAAAATCTCCAATTCCAATAGGAAACTAGAGCATCCATTCAAAGACAAGAGGCCTCCATTCAATCTTTGACCAATCAGATGGGACAAATGGCAACAACCATCAACACTATGCAATCTCAGAATTCTAACAAGTTGCCATCCCAAACAGTGATCAATCCAAACCAGAATGTGAGTGCCATTAGTCTAAGGTCAGGGAAGCAGATTGTCACACCCACACCAGAATCTGACCTCAACAAAAATGGTCTAGTTTCACCCAACAAGAAGAGCCAAATGGTCGAGGAGAGTGAGCACACAAGTACTAGAAAATCCCATCCAGCTCAGCCTTCCACAAGCACAACACCTGCTGCTGCCCAACAACCACCCCCCATTCCTCTTCCTTTCCCACCAAGGGGGGTGACTCAAAGCAAGAAAACGGAAGAGATTGACAAAGAGATACTTGACACATTCAGGAAGGTGGAAGTCAACATACCCCTTCTTGATGCAATCAAGCAGATTCCAAGGTATGCAAAGTTCTTGAAGGATCTATGCACACACAAACGGAAGCTCAAGGGCAATGAGAGGATCAACATTGGAAGAAATGTCTCTGCTCTTATAGGTAAACCCGTCCCTCATATTCCTGAAAAGTGTAAGGATCCTGGAACTTTCTCTATGCCTTGTAACATAGGTAATACTAAATTTGAGAATGCTTTGCTAGATTTAGGAGCATCTATTAATGTTATGCCTATGTCTGTTTTCAAGTATCTTTCACTTGGACCTCTTCAACCTACGGGTGTGGTTATCCATTTGGCAAATAGATCTACTGCCTACCCCGCAGGTTTGATAGAGGATGTCTTGGTTCGGGTTGGTGAACTTATCTTTCCTGCTGATTTTTATATTCTTGATATGGAAGAGGACACCTCTCGTAGTTCTGTCCCTATCATATTAGGGAGACCATTTTTAAAAACAGCCCGAACCAAGATTGATGTGCATGCAGGTACACTTTCAATGGAATTTGATGACAGAGTGGTTCGATTCAATATTTTTGATGCTATGAAACATTTTTCTGATGACCACTCTGTCTTTCATGTTGACTTGCTTGATGATCTGATTGATGAGCATGTTCTAGACTTTTTGCATGATTATGATTTGCCATCTTTCACTAGCTCATTTACTTGTTCTGCATGTTATGATTCCGAAATGTGCACTGCATGCATTGAAATTGACCAGTTTTTAAATTCTTCTATTGCATCTGTTGATTCATATGATATAGATTCAGATCATGCTAACCCTAACCCCATTTCTGTTATGCATGAGTGTAATCCATTTGTTCAGGTGCAGGCGGCAGAATCCAATTCTGCTGCTCCTTTAGTTCCATCTGTGATGCAGGCACCTTTATTGGACCTGAAGCCCCTTCCTCCTCATCTCAAATATGCTTACTTGGAGGATGAGCAGAAACTTCCAGTGATCATCTCTACCTCCCTTTCTGTTGATCAAGAGAAACAGCTGCTGGATGTGATTAGAGCAAACAAAAGGGCAATATGATGGACTTTGGCAGACATACCTGGTATTAGCCCCTCCATGTGCATGCATTGGATTTTACTGGAGGATGGGGCTAAACCAGTGAGACAACCCCCGAGACGGTTGAACCCCCAGATTCTTGATGTGGTGAAGAAAGAGGTCACCAAGCTGCTGCAAGCTGGTATTATCTACCCCATTTCAAACAGCACTTGGGTAAGCCCGGTTCAAGTAGTTCCCAAGAAGTATGGGGTGACAGTTGTCAAAAATGAGAAGGATGAGCTGATTCCCACTAGAGTGCAGAACAGTTGGAGAGTCTGCATTGACTATAGGAAGCTCAACCAGGCGACCCGCAAGGATCACTTTCCTCTTCCCTTCATTGATCAGATGTTGGAGCGCCTGGCAGGTAAATCTCACTATTGCTTCTTAGATGGTTTCTCTGGTTATTTTCAAATTTGTATTGCACCAGAGGACCAACATAAGACCACATTTACCTGTCCTTTTGGTACATTTGCTTATAGGAAGATGCCTTTTGGCCTATGCAATGCTCCTGGCACTTTTCAAAGATGTATGATGAGTATTTTTAATGACTTACTTGAGCATTGCATAGAGGTCTTCATGGATGATTTTAGTGTATATGGTTCCTCTTTTGATGCATGTCTTGATAGTTTGTCTAAGGTGCTTAATAGGTGCATTGAGACTAACCTTGTCTTGAATTTTGAAAAATGTCATTTTATGGTAGAACAAGGCATAGTCTTAGGGCACATTATTTCGCATAAGGGCATAGAGGTTGACCCTGCTAAGCTGCACGTAATATCACATTTGCCTTACCCCTCTTGCGTGCGAGAGGTGCGTTCTTTTCTTGGCCATGCAGGTTTCTATCGCAGGTTTATTCAGAACTTTAGCAAGATAGCCCTTCCACTATCCAACTTGCTTCAAAAGGATACCGCATTTGAGTTTGGAGACCAATGCAAGAAGGCATTTGATGAGCTAAAGAGAGCACTCACCACCACTCCCATCATCCAACCACCTGACTGCACCCTCCCATTTGAGCTCATGACCGATGCTCGAATTATGCTTTGGGAGCAGTTCTCTCCCAAAGGGTTGGTAAGCTGTCTCATGTGATTTATTATGCATCTAGGACTTTAGATTCAGCACAAGTTAATTACACCACAACTGAAAAAGAGCTGTTAGCCATTGTCTTTGCACTTGATAAGTTTAGATCATATCTGTTAGGTTCTAAGGTTGTAGTGTATACTGATCATGCTGCTCTGAAGTATCTTTTGAAAAAGACAGATTCCAAACCTAGGTTGATTAGGTGGATGTTGCTCCTCCAGGAGTTTGATCTTGAGATTCAGGATCGGAGTGGTGCGCATAACCTTGTCGCAGACCACTTGAGCAGAATAGAGAGAGAGGAGGATGCACTTCTTATCCGGGATGACTTCCCGGATGAGCAACTTTTAGCTTTGCATGTTTCACATCCCCCTCCCCTTACTCCTTGGTTTGCTGATATTGTAAATTATCTAGTTGCATATGTTTTTCCACCCTTGGCATCCAAGGCTCAAAGAGACAAACTTAGGAGCGATGCCAAGTATTATGTATGGGATGACCCCTATTTGTGGCATTTTTGCAGTGATCAGGTCATTCGCAGGTGCATTCCAGATCATGAGATCCAATCGGTTCTCCAGTTTTGCCATGCTTCACCAGTTGGAGGCCACCTTGGCACTCAAAGGACAACACGAAAGGTGTTGGATTCTGGATTTTATTGGCCTACCATCTTCAAGGATGCAAGCAACATCTGCAGCTCATGTGAGCAATGTCAAAGAGCAAGAGGCGCCCTATCTTGGAGGCAACAGATGTCGCAAAAACCTATGTTGTTCTGTGAGGTGTTTGATGTCTGGGGTATAGATTTCATGGGCCCCTTTCCTGTTTCTTTTGGTTTTTATTATATCTTACTTGTTGTGGATTATGTATCCAAATGGGTGGAAGCTAAGGCCACCAGGACTAATGATGCTCAGGTTGTTGTAGATTTTGTCAGGTCTAATATCCTTTGCAGGTTTGGCATACGTAGAGCCATAGTCAGTGATCAAGGCACACACTTCTGCAATAGATCCATGCAAGCTTTGCTCAAGAAGTATGGGGTTGTGCACAAAGTTTCTACACCATATCACCCCCAAACCAATGGGCAAGATGAGATTTCAAACGAAGAGATCGAGCGGATTTTGGAGAAGATGGTGAAGCCTAATAGAAAGGATTGGAGCATACGATTGGAGGATGCTCTATGGGCCCATCGGACTGCTTACAAGGCACCTATAGGGATGTCACCCTATCGGGTTGTCTTTGGTAAGGCATGCCACCTGCCTGTGGAAATAGAGCACCGTTCATATTGGGCTGTGAAGCAATGTAACTTAGCTCTTGATCAAGCGGGTGAGGAGAGGAAGCTGCAGTTGAGTGAGCTAGATGAGATCCGTTTGGAGGCCTATGAGAACTCCAAGTTCTACAAAGAGAAGACCAAGAAGCTCCATGATAGCTCAATTTCCAGAAAGGAGTTCTTGGTTGGTCAAAAAGTGTTTCTCTACAACTCTAGGCTTGGACTCATGAGTGGAAAGCTCCGCTCTAAGTGGATTGGACCGTTTGTAGTCACCCAGGTGTTTCCTTATGGCACTGTGGAGATCAAGAGTGAGTCCACGGACAAGAGCTTCAAGGTTAATGGACATCGACTCAAGCCCTTCCTCACCACCCCTTCTTTGGATGATGCACCTGTGGAGGAGGCCTCATTGGTCGAACCCACCTTTGACCCACCATGACTTAGGGAGTCTTCTTTTCTCCTTCCTTACTACTTTTATTACACTTGTCTATATCTGTCTGATTCTGCTATTTGTGTTCCATTGAGGACAATGTGTGATTTAAGTGTGGGGGGAGAGTAGTTTAGGTTGCATATTTTTGCTTTGATTTTTTAGGTTTTGCTAAGTTTTGGGCATTTTCTTGCATGTTTTTGCTTCATTTTAGTAGAGTCTTGGTATCTTGTGTCTGAATTCATGCATTTCTGTGTGTAAAGTTGCTTTTGATAATTAAGAGGTGGTAACACTGTGATAGAATTGTCCCTTTTGTGAGGATTTGAGCCTTAATTGTGGGTGGATTGCTATATATGCCACCTAATTTTCTTTCATGTGTGATTGCACTCTGGATTACTTGCACTCTAGAACTTGACTTGACTCTTGTTGATACTTGATATTCCCATGCACATTTTGAAATGATTTAGGCATTTTTTTCTTGAATAAGCCACTAGCCATATGAGCCTACCTTGAATGAATTTATCCTTTGATAGCCCCTTTGAGCCTTTATATCCCTTTTCTTTGTTCTTTAGCTCATTACAAGCCTATGACTGAAAAACCATGATTGTCCTAACCTTAGGGAATGTTGGAGCTTTGGAATTGTTTTGGGAATGGGTATTAAGTAAGCGAGGGTGCTTTGTTCTTCATCTCTTGTGAGTTCTGGGTTTTGCCTCTATGGTCGGTGATGTAATTATGGCTTTATCTCATTATGCCATTTTGTTGTTTCTTCTTCCTTTTCGTTCATGAAGTTCTCCAATGCAAAAAAAAAAGGTTGATTGAGGCATAGAGGATTGGAATTAGAGGTTGTTGTTATGTTTATCATTTCATTCTGGGGTAGATTGTGCTTATTTTTTTACTTATTCCCCATTGCTCCTCTATTCCCTTGGTTTTTGCTACATTCCCATATTTTTATCCTACCTAGTCCTTGGCCCCATTACAACCCTGAAAAGACCTTTTGATCATTTTGTGCATGTGTGTTGATTGTTGATGTTAGAGGCTTGTCAAGCTTATGGTTGTGTTTGTTTTTCATGATGTGCCTTGAGTGTAAACACTGATTAACCTTAAACACTTGAGTGTAAATACTTTTGAGTGATCCTTGTGAGTTTCTATCATCTTTGTGACTACCCTCTTGATGTCATTGGTTTTCTTTGCATATTTGAAATAATTGGATGATGTTCATGGATGCCTTGATTCTTTGGTCCTTATTCTCTTCATGTGCTCGATTTTGCCCATTTCTTTGCATTTCCTAGAATTCATTGTGAAGTATGTAACCTCTTAGGTTTGCATTCATTAGTTGTAGTAATCTTGTTGCATGATTCACTTTGGTGCATATTGATCTTCTCAGTTCTAATTCTTAGCTTTGCCCAGGAGTGCAAAAAGGATAAGTGTGGGGGTGTTTGATGAGCATTTTATTTCCCATTATTCCTTGCATTATTTTACTCCTATTATTGATACTTGTTTCCCATTTGACATTGTTTAGCTTGATTTAGTGATTTAGAGTTTATTGGACTAATATTCTGAATATTGTTTCATTTGGGATTATTTAGCCTCATTAATTCTATTTCTATTTTCAGGTCATATTTGGCACAAGGGTTTTTTGGGCATTTTGGGAGTGAAGATTTAATTTTGGAAGAGAAGATATATGATGAAGTGAAGATTGTAATCTATCTTTAGGATTATTTGAGATTTAGTTTATATCTTTTAAGATTTAGATTTTATCTATAGGATATTTTTAGATTTAATTTAGAGATTAGCTTTCCTTAGGATTTGGGCCCATGATTTAGGCCAGTTTTGTGATTTAATTAGCCAATTTCGTGTAAACCCTAGCAGACACCTTCCATAATCACGTTTTTACATTCTCTCTCCTAGAGAAGGCTTAGTTTTGCTCTCCAAGCTTGTGGTGGCTGCTAGGGTTTCTCTCTCTTCCCTTTCTACACGTTTTTGGTATTTTTCTTCATGGAAGGCTAAACTCTTAGGTTAAATCCCTTTGGTAATGTATCACATACTCTTGAGGTTTTATTCTTAATGTTATTTCGTTTTTATTCACTGTTTTCATGCTTATTGATATGTTATGGTTCGCTTAGTTCCATTCTATAGAGATAATCCATGTGTATGAATGCTTAATTTATGCAAACTCGTAAAAACTCCATGCTTTGGCTTTTAATGCTTAATTAGAGGTTTGGGTTTTGGGGTGAGAATTGAATTTTCGCTTAGTATTTAGTTCTCACGAGTTGGACAGTGAAGAGGAAAGAAATTGATCTTTTGTGACCGATGATAAAGTTGTGAACGCGAGCCAAAGGGGTTTATCCGCTTTTCCTTATCTGTTACTTCGTTTTTATTTTAATTCTGTTTTGATCTTAGATTTCAACATTCGATACAAAACCCCCCTATTTTCTGTGCATACTATTTGTTTGACCTTTTGCTTGATAAGATATTCCTTGGGAGACGACCTAGGAGTCACTTCCTAGTACTATATTTAAACTGCTTTTTATTTGTATCGGGTACGGCCTCGATCAGTCTACTGGGTCGGTCAGACCGTTATAATGTGGGACGTTGGATGGACCCAAATATCCTTGTGGGGTTTTAAATTCCATGATGTATGGGGTGAAAGGATGGCCAGGGTGAAAATCATCTTGGCCTTGGCTGGTGGCTGGATTTGAATGGTAATTTTGTGGTGGGGGGAGTTGCATTACTGGAAGTGGTTGAGGATCCATGGTTTGTGTCATTGGGTTATGTGGTGGTATGGCATTTGGTTGGCTTTGAGCGATCCTCGCCATAGCTTATTGTTGAAGGTCGGCGATAGCACATCCCTGTTGCTCGATTAAAGTCGTTTGTCTGTTAAGTATGTTGATCATCTCCTGCTCACGAGCGCGAGCAGATGCAGATGTTGCATAATATCTACGGCTGGAATGGCTATGACGAGAGTTTCCGTGGGTTGTTCTTCCTGGGTTCAATCTGGTTCTAGGTGTTGTACTTATATGGTCGGGGTTAGGTGGGATGGGCGGTGTTGTGGTCCGTTGGGTATTTCTCCCATGGTGTGCTCGGGTTCCCGTGGTTCTAGCCGTATTACGGGTAGTTGGGGCTGTGCTACTTGAATCACCATGGATGGAGGGAGGTGGTGTAGGAGGGGGTGGAGGAGGTGGTGGGGGTAATATTGTTCGTAAAACTTGAAGGGGTTGGGGATTGCTCCCAGCTCTAGGGTGAGGAGATTGTGGTGTTTGGGAATGGGTGGCGTGATGTCCACTATGATTTTGGCTACGATTTGGGGGTGGCTGACCTTGTGAATTACTCGGTGGTTGCGGATTATTTCGTGCTCCAGAGTGAGACACGCGTGGTAGTTGTACGTTATTCTCACGATTCTGGTTGAGAATATCACGCAAATCACCCGCAGATTGCGGCTGCTGATCACTGTTGGTAACGTTTCTGGGTCTGCCGCGAGTGCGGCCAATGCGATCACGAAGATCACCAACTTGACTTCTGGTGGTGACCATGGTGGTGGTGGGAATGATATGTTATTCAGTTCCCACAGACGGCGCCAATGTCGTGTCCTTAACCAAAATCAGCCTTGAAGCTATGGAAGAGCCTCGAAGAGTGATCTCAGTCAAGAGATTAATGTAGGACTTTTAGGATTTCTGTATACCCAGTTGGGATAAAAGGGTTCTCCCCAGTCAACAATGTGTGTGCTAGTGTCAACTTAGGAATGAGAAGACGTACCTTAGCCCCTATAGCATGGTGGTTCTTATAGGGGATTACCTGTGAGTAATGGGCCGTTCTGATGAGCCTTCTGGAGAAGAAGAATTCAAGTAGGATTCGTAAAGGTTATGATAAAATCATATCCATAAATCCCATAGATGATAGACTTAATGCAATACTGTTTTTATCTAAACAAGAGTCGTGGGAATCTAGGAGAAGTATTTGGGCTTTGATGAGACTGTGAACGATAAAGATAAGGATGAAAATCCTGTGCTCGGGATTAATCTCATTAGCGTGCAACCTCTTTGTAGAAACCCAGTTTTCTCGGTGCAACTTTCCGACCGTATGCCCTGTTCCATGTAACATCCTAAAAATTAATATTAAATAATATAATTTTAGTATGTAAATATTTATTTAAGGATAGAATTAAGCCTTAGAAATTGTACAAGGTTAGAAGGGTAGTATGAGCATAGGCCGACCTAGGATGTAAGTATAGGATCTCGGTCCGATCCCGACCGAGCTAGATAAGGTGGTATGCATATGAACCGAGCTGAATGGGAATCAAACGCGGAACTTGTTGTCTAGTCCAGATTAGCCGACCTTAGCATCCTATCCGAGAGGGAAGCTCGAACTATCGCTGTTCCTAAATGCCGAGCCGACGTACCCGAGCCGACACATCCTAGCTCCTCCGTGCCAGCTCATGTTGAGCTGTAGCCCTTCGGGATTCATACCATCCGTACACTGTCCTTGCCATTCACTTTATGTCATTATCATTGCTTTATGTCCCTTTCAAGTACTATTCATGGCTTCCCCAAGAAGCCAATGAATCCTGTCCACATAATCTAGCTTCCACAAGAAGCCAATGAATCCTAGCCATACAAATGTTTTCCCTAAATGAATAAAAGAAGAGCCCCACCCACAACACTTTGCATTTCTCATTCTCTTCCTCCTTCGAATCTCTCTCTTTCTCTCTGAAAATCCCAGCACCAACATTCTTTCTTCTTCTCTTTCACCAAGTTCAACCCCAACCGGAAACCCTCCTCCTCTCTGTTCTCTTCTATTCCGGCGTCCCTGGACCGGCGTAGTGTTGTGGTGGCAGCCAAGAGCTGGACCGTGGTGGTGTGGTGGTGGCAGCAAGGAGGACACGGATTCGAGTGGTGTGAAGCTCACAAGGTCAAGGTCTAGATCAAGGAAGCCATTCTCAAGCTCTCAACTCTTATCTCTCATGGTTTGAGGTAAGGAGTGAGTGTTACCTCTACTTGAGTTTGGGTTTCTAGGGTGTTCATAAAGGGTACTAAGAGTGGGCGTTAGATTAGGGAATGAATATAGGTTAATATGAGAAAGGAAAGATAAAAAGGGTAAAGGGAGCTAATAATGGAACTAGAAACATGGATGTTAGGTGAATATGGAATATTGTTTTATGCTATATGTTGGTATTTACATGATGGATTGGTTGAATGCTTTTACTCTTATTGTTGTTGATGCATAAGTGTTTATGAACTTCGGGTATAAATGTTTGTGAGCGTTGATACTTGTTATTTATATCTGTGGCCGAGCTAAACCGAGCTGAGTGAGGTTGAGAATGGGTATGAGGGAATGGTAAATATGGATAGCAGGAGAGATAGAGTAATAAGTCTGATAATGAGAAAAAATAATGGAATACGGAAACGGTTAACGGGTTGAGGAGAGAGAGAGAGTCCGAGCAAAATAAACGGTTAAAAGACTAAGAGGTTGAGCCGAGTTTGGCCGAGCTAAAATGGTTAAAAAAGGATAAGAGGAATAAGAGAAATGGCTGTGTGATCGGGTCATAGCAGACGCGTACCGGGTGCGTGCATTGATCGCGTCAGACACATACTGGGTATGTGCAGCTGTAAGACGGGTACTGGGTACTCGCTGTTATGATTCACACAGGGTTCTGAGAACGGAATCGGTGGGAAGTGGTCCTGGTCATAGCAGACGCGTACTGGGTGCGTGCATTGATTGCGTAAGTCGCCGAGATGCGCCGCTGTAAGACGAGTACTGGGTGCTCGCAGTTATGGACTCTCCTTAACTCCATAGAATGATCGGCGGTAGTGCTCCTGGTCATAGAAGACGCGTACTGGGTGCGTCCATTGATCGCGTCAGACGCATACCGGGTATGTGCAGCTGTAAGACGGGTACTAGGTACTCGCAGTTATGGATGACACTCCGATATCCGACCTTAAATGGTGTAAGACATGCACTGGGTGTATGCATCCGAGAAGAGTAAAAGATTGTAAACTATGTGAAAATGGAATAATGTGTAATGGGTTCGAGGTAGAGGTGGTAATCCGAGGTAAGAGAATGTAAACCGAGGTATAGCTAGTAAGCGATAAGATGGTAGGATGTGAGCCGAGCTAGATGAGAATGTGTGTATGCGAACTGAGCTAATGATAATATATGCATGTGATATATGGGTTTGATTACTTGTTATTTATATGCTTTATGGCTACTTGTGTTTGGCTTGGTAGATCGGTATGTCATTTTAGAAACTGCTTATTTAAGTTCTGTGTAATGCTCACCTCCTTACCATTTTTCAGGTATTGAGCCCGAGCAGACGCAGTCTCCGGCCGAACAGGTTCACTCTCCCTCACAGGGGGAGTAAGTCATTAGAGTCTGATAGCCTAGATGGGTCTCGGCCAGTTGGCCGAGCTAAACTAATATGGATTTTTGTATGGATCTCGGCCCGATGGCCGAGCTAAACATTATTTTTGTATTTTGGATTAATCAATTTGGTGTAACTCTGTTTCTTAACTTTTATCTATTGATGTATGAAGTCTTCCGCTTCTAACTCTGAAGTTTCTGTATTAATGAAATGAAAGGTTATTTAGGAAATTATCATATTCTTTTTAAAAGAAATTTTAAATCCTAATTTCCGGGGTTTAAGGGTAATTATTATATAGGGTGTTACATTCCAGCTTCTAACCGGTCGAACCAAGGTAACTCCGGTCGGGTAGCGCTCGGTCTACTATAGGTCCACTACACTGATCTGAGCTCAAATCAAGTGCAGACAATCATTCAGCAAAACAAGGAAATACAACAACAAATTTCTGCATTAGTGAAAAAGATGGCTCAGACCCAGTTGGCTGCAGTCAACACTCTGGTGTGTGATTTCTGTGGAGGAAATCACCAAAATGGAGATTGCTCACCAAATGTGGGGAAGGCACCGGCTACCATTGAGGAGCAAGCCAAATTTGTGGGTGGTGGAGGCCAGAGAAACAATATGTACTCCAACACCTACAACCCCGCCTACAGAAATCATCCTAACTTCTCATGGAACAGCCCGGCTCTCAACCCACCAATGAAGACTCAGCAGCCTCAGAAACAAACTTGGGAGGCAGCAATGGAGAAGTTAGCCGCCAACACGACCACATTCATGGAGGAGACAAGGGCTAACTTCGCCAATCAAGGGGCGAGTATTCGGAACCTGGAGGTGCAAGTGGGCCAGCTTGCAAAGCAGCTATCGAAGAGGTCGCTAGGAACATTTCCTAGTGACACAGTCACAAATCCAAAGGAGAGTCTAATGGCGGTGACTCTTAGGAGTGACAAGTCGTATGAGGAGCCACTTCCGAAGAGTGATGCAACTGCAATGGAGAAGAAGAAAGAAGAGGAACAAAAGAAACAAGAAGTGGAGAAAGAGCAAGGCAAGAGAGGAGCATCGAAAGCGTAGGGTCCACCTGCGGATCACCACCGGGAATCTGTAACACCCCAATTTGGACATAGAATTTTTAGCAAAAATTTGCGCCATTTTTTTTAACCTTTCTAAAACATTTCCTTTTAATTTATTTTGAAAACATTAAATTTAACCAATATACATTACTTAGCTTTGTTTACAAAATATTCGAGATGTTATTCTATTCCAAACTGAGACATTACCATTACACATTCCAAAACTCCTTTCTTAAAATATTATTTCCTCTAATTATTAATTGCGGAAAACATTTGATTACCTTTTAAAAATTCGACAAAAGACTTCAATTGAGAAGGTAAAAGGATTTATTATTATAATTGAACCATTACATCAATCCAATTATTTTACAAAAAGGTCACAGCCCCTAAGGTCATGACATTTGATACAATAAAATATTGAATAAAAGTTCTATGCTAATACTAGAGATTACATTAGTCCTATCAGAGCAGACAGACTCAATCTAACTATTGAGGCCTAAGACAAAACATAAAACATCTCGTTGTCGCTGCTCTCCATTACTGATGCCGCATCTGGGTCGAACTCCCACTGACGATCAGCTCCGGATCAAAGTCTCAACACATGCCATCCAATCAGCTTCACTTTAAAATAATCCCAACGCACTATCCACTATTTGAACTTCCACACGACAATGACTTGATCTGCCATCTGTGGACATCATTCCCAATGTCCATAGAAAAGGGAAAGCAGAGAGAGTAAGCGATCCAAATGAATTAGTCATTGATGGCATGGACTTACTCTAAGAGATCACATTAAGATTCACACACATACATATACAATCATCTAATGAAATAAGTAATTAATGGTCATGGAACAGTGTCTTAACTTTGAATTCTATATAATATGATATCATTGCATTATACCAAGGAATAATTTGTGCCAGACATTAAAGCTTTAGCTTACAAGTCATCATGATGATGCATTTATGTTCTCAGGATAGAGTTGATGGTAAAATTATGCAACTAGCCCACATTTGAAAGAACCAGGGCTGCTTAAGGAACACAGACAAAATTAGACTCTATTAACATGTATGCATTAAACATGCTACATACAATTACGAAGGAATTAAATTTTAGAAGGAACATGATTTTAAGTGATTGGTCATATTTGTGTGAATATATGGCAGAATTTGTTGACTCCTTTTGGTCAATGGTATTTATTTAAATACATGACATATGCTGTAACTCAGGACACATACGTGAATTGGTTTTTGCTACACAAGCGAATTGCTGAAACTCTACACTAGTATCAATCAATGTTGTAATGTTGTTGTTATTTGTCTTCTCTTCCAAATAGTATTGCATGTTAAATATGTTCTTGCTTAATTCTCCTAAAACTGATTGTGTCTCAGGAAACAAGCCTGGACTTTCTGTTACTTGCCCAAAATGCAAACAACAATTCTGCCTCGATTGCGACGTTTACATTCATGAGAGCTTACATAACTGCCTAGGCTGTGAGAGTTTTAGGCATTCCAAGTTAGTAACTGCTGCACAATGATTTTCAATTTCCATCCTTCAACTCTTGGCATAAGACTGCACTGTCTCCCTCTTGTTATCATATTGCATCCATTCAAAGTGACAGACTAACATTATCATCTGCTCATAGATCACAATGGTTTTGGCCTTATGCTAGCTCATAGTCAATTATTCCAAGTGGATAACAAAAGTGAGACTGATATTATTCATACTATGGTGATATTTTTTTCTTCTCATTTTAGATTGCAATGATTTTTGATCCTTTTCATCACTTAGTTTTTTGGTGGAAATTAAGGCACATGTATCAATACCTTCTTTTTCCCTCCATGTTAAAGTTGAGTATGGATGACTCCGATTCTATGGGGATGTTTATGTCTAATTTAGAAGCGAGTGGTAAAATCTTGTGAGCTCATTTTATCTTTGGGATGACACCACTGTTCTTGGTAACTGATACATTTTGATGATTAAATTATCAATGCAAACATTATACAAGATGTGTTTTGCTTTTAGTAAGCACTGTTGTGAACTTCCAACTCTGATTAATGTAGTGGACCTTTAGTAGACCAAAAGTTACCTGACTAAAATCACCTTGGTCCGACCAGTTAGACGCTGGAACAAGGCCAACGGTCAGAATGCTACACCGAGCAACTAGGCTTGTGGAGATGTTACACGCTTGTCAGATTAATCCCGAACACAAGATTTTCATCCTTATCTCTATCGCTTACAGTCTCATTAAGCTTAACAACTTCTCTTAGATTCCCACGACTCTTGGTTAGATAAATATGATATCGGATAAAGATTTATCACCTACAGGATTTACGAAGGTGATCTTATCATAACCTTTACTAATCCTACTTGAATTCTTCCTCTTCAGAAGCCTTATCAGAAAGGCCCACGACACACAGGTAATTCCTTATAAGAACAACCATGCTATAGGGGCTAAGGTACGTCTTCTTATCCCTAAGTTGACACTAGCACACACATTGTTGACTAGGGAGAACCTGTTTATCCCAACTGGATATACAGAAATCCTAAAGAGTCCTACATTAACATCTTGATTGAGATCATTCCTTAAGTTCTTCCATAACTTCAAGGTTGGTTTCGATTAAGAACACGACATTGGCGCCGTCTGTGGGGACTGAATAATATATCATTCCCACCACCACCATGGTCACTACAAGGAGCCAAGTTGGTGATCTCCGTGATCGCATTGGCCGCACTCGTGGAAGACCCAGAAACGCTAGCAATAATGATCAACAGCCACAACTTGTTGGTGACTTGCGAGATATTCTTAATCAAAATCTTGAAACTAATTATCAGCCACCCCGTACATCTCACTCTGGAGCTAGGGATAATTCCCATCCTCCTCTTAATTCGCAAAGCCAAAATCACCCCGCAAACTCTCAACCACCACAATCTTCTCAGCGTAGAACCAGGACAAATCCCCTACCCCTCCAAACCTTACGGAATTTACTTCCTCCTCTGCTGCCACCCCCACCTCCTCCTACACCACCCCCATCCACTCATGGCGATTCGAGCAGCACTGCCCCAACTACCCGTAATACAGCCAGAACTACTCGAACCCGAGCACACCACGGGCCAAATACTCACCGAACTCCAAATCCGCCAGTCCAACCCAACCCTGACCATGTAAGTGTAACCCCCAGTGCTAGATTAAACCCAGGAAGAACACCCCATAGTAACACCCGACGATACCATTCCACTAGTAGATCCTATGGAACCTCTGCATCTGCTCGTGCTCGGGAGCAAGAGATGATTAATATTCTCAACCGACAAACAGCTTTAATTGAGCGCCAAGGACAAGCCATAGCCGACCTCCAACAGCAGGCAATGGCAAGAATTACTCAAAACCAACCTACTGTCCAACAAGCCAATAACCAAATACCGCAACCTTTAGGTCCACAACCTATTCCCATAATGCAACTCCCTCCACCCCAAAACTTTCACAATAACCCAGTCACAGACCACGGTCAGGGTGATTATCACCCTGGTCATCCTTTTACCCCGTACATCATGGAATTTGAAACCCCTCAAGGGTACTTAGGCCCATCCAACGTACCACACTACAATGGCCTAACCGACCCAGTTGACCACATAGTTTCTTACGAGGGGGCAATGAATTATTACGGCGGTGGTGATCAGATGAAGTGCCGAGCTTTCTCCATGACCCTTGAGCCCTCGGTTTTGCGCTGGTACTCATCTCTTCCTCAAAACTCTATTAATTCGTGGGAGGAGATGAAACGAGTCTTTTTAAATAGATATACTGCCAGTTGTATCCAACCAAAATCCGATCACACGTTGGCGGCAGTTACCCAAAAGCATGATGAACCCTTGAAAGATTATCTATCGCGTTTTCATACTGAGGCTAGTTCAGTCCCTCGGCTGGAACCCGGTGTCGCGGTGTTATTGTTTACACAAGGTTTACAGCCTGGGGATTTCAGGAAATCGCTAATCGGAAAACCTCCAAAAGATATGGCCGAGCTCAGACAGAGGTCAAATAAATTCATCAATATGGAGGAATTCCACAAGGGTCAGAAATTCAGAGAAGATCGGCAGCAAACTGATCCTCAAAATCAGAACAAACAGAAACGTGACGAACGTTTCGCTGGAAGACAGGACAGAAACGACCGGGACCGAAGGCCTCCTCCGAGGAACAAGTATCAGGAGTACACTCCTCTAACGGTTCCCATAAGTCAAATCCTTCGGGAAACGATGCAGACCGACTTGCGCTCTGCCCAAAGACCTCCGTCTATAAGAAAGGGCGCACAGCGTGATAGGTCAAAATATTGCGATTTTCACAAGGGGTGTGGACATACCACTGATGAGTGTATTTGCTTGAGGGATCTAATTGAAGAGATGATCAGAGATGGAAAGCTACAACAATACATTAGAGATGCAGCAGGACGAAGAGGCAGGAACAGATCCCATTCACCGGTAAAGTCTAAGCGTCAAAGAAGCAGATCACCAGACGACAGGAATGCAGGAAGACAGAAAACCGAGCCCGCCCCGGTTACTAACACAAATCCAACAAACAATGAATTTTTAGTGAACACTATAGTAGGAGGGTTTGACGGGGGGGAGAGAAAAAAGCTGACAGAAAGAGATACATCAACCAAATCTTAGCCGTAAGCCAAAAACCAATCTCCAAAAGACCAACAAAAAATGTTCCCATCATTTTTAATGACGAGGATTTGGACGGGATCCTCCCAGGTCACAACGATCCCATGGTCATCACAGCCCTTATCAGTAATTACGAAGTAAAACGTGTCTTTATCGACCAAGGGAGCTCGGCGGATATCATGTTTCTCCCTTTGTTCAAAGCCTTGAAACTTAGGGAATGCAATCTCGCTCCGTTCGAAGGTGAGTTGATCGGTTTCACTGGAGACACCATCGAACCGAAGGGGTACATTCAACTTCCTGTCACCCTCGGTCAACAGCCGTCGGCCCGAACTGAAATAATTAAATTTTTGGTAGTCGATTGCCCAGCTGCCTACAACGCTATCCTCGGAAGAACTTCCTTACAAGCGTTCGGTGCAGTAGTTTCAACGGTACATTTGGCTATGAAGTTCGTAGGAATGGATGACAAGGTGGTTACGGTCAAAGCCGAGCAGGAGGCAGCTCGAAAATGCTATAATGCAAGTTTGGGCAAGGTTAAAAACAAGGACCAGGATCGTTTAGAAAGAATTTCCCTCGAAAAAGGTAACGTTAATTTGGCAGACCTTGATGAGCGTAATGAATCAGACAAAAACAGACCGATTCCAAAGGGACAATGGGAGTTTTTAACATTGAATGATGATCCTCTCAGACAAGTTAAGATTGGTTCTGATCTCCCCTTAAATGTCAAAGATGAACGTTCCGCTCTGCTGATCGCTAATAGGGATCTATTTGCATGGACCTCGGCCTATATGCCGGGATTTGATCCTAATTTTATCTGCCACAAATTGAGCATTCTTCCAGGGGCAAAACCAGTGGCACAACGCAAAAGAAAGGTTAGTGCAGAAAATGCCGCGGCTATCGAAGAAAAAGTATCCGAATTACTCCAAGCTGGCTTCATTCGGGAGATCGACTATACAGATTGGTTAGCAAACACTGTCTTGGTCAAAAAACTCAACGGGAAATGGAGGATGTGTGTAGACTATACTGACTTGAACAAAGTCTGTCCAAAAGATCAATATCCACTTCCCGTCATTGACAAGCTCGTCGACAATTCGGCTGGTTACAAACTTCTTTCATTCATGGACGCTTACTCAGGTTACAACCAAATACCCATGTTTCCTGCCGACCAAGATAAAACTGCATTCATCACCGATAAGGCAACATACTATTACAATGTCATGCCCTTCAGATTGAAGAATGCGGGAGCTACATACCAGCGAATGATGAACAAGGTATTTCAAGGGATGATCGGCTCAAATATGGAGGTTTATATTGATGACATTATTGCAAAAAGCAAACAGCAAGAGACCCATGCCCAAGACCTCAAGACAATACTGGACCGAGTAAGAAAATACTCCATGAGATTAAATCCTGAAAAGTGTGTGTTTGGAGTCCCAGCCGGATCCTTTCTCGGTTTTATGCTAACCGAGAGAGGTATTGAAGCTAATCCAGAAAAATGCAAAGCAATTCTTGAAATGAGAAGTCCAACAAGTCTTAGAGAAGTCCAACAGCTCACTCGTCGAGTGGCAGCCCTTTCCAGGTTCCTGTCTCAAGCCACTCGGAAAGCCTTACCGTGGTATCAACTCCTTAGGAAAAATAAAAACTTCCTTTGGGATGATCACTGCGAACAAGCTTTCGTTCAGTTGAAGAACTATCTCTCCAGCCCACCTGTCCTTCATAGCCCTCTTACCGGGGAAGACCTTATTCTCTACATGTCAGTGGTGGATGCAGCAGTCAGTTCAGTATTGGTACGAGAGGATTCGGGAGTTGAGGCCCCCATATATTTTGTTAGCCGAGCACTTCAGGGATCCGAGTTGCGGCATCAAAAACTTGAGAAACTTGCATACTGCTTGGTCATAACCGCTCGAAGGTTAAGACAGTACTTCCAGGCTCATCGAATCATGGTCAGAACGGCCCAACCCCTTAGACAGGTCCTTCACAAGCCTGACCTAGCTGGCAGAATGGTTTCGTGGTCGGTAGAGCTTTCTGAGTTCGATATCGTCTATGAACCGAGGAAGGTAATGAAGTCTCAAGTTCTCGCTGACTTTGTTACTGAATTTACCGAGATTCCCTCAGATACACCTCAGGACTTGTGGTCAGTCTACGTGGATGGTTCGAGCAACAGGAAAGGAGCAGGCGTTGGCGTCATTATTGAAAGTCCCGAAGGACTTTGCATGGAATACTCATTAAAATTTGAATTCCAAACTTCAAATAATCAGGCAGAATATGAAGCTGTTCTTGCAGGCCTCGAAATGGTTCATGAGTTTGGTGCGAACCGGGTGTCGGTATTCAGCGATTCACAGTTAGTGGTCTCTCAGATTAAGGGTCAGTACTCGGCTAAGGAGCCCATCTTGCAGAAGTATCCTGAAGAAGTGAAGCGAATAATCTCCAATTTCTCAGAGTTTGATATCTCCCATGTCCCGAGAGATTCAAACTCCTGAGCTGATATCTTATCTAAGCTGGCAAGCACGAAGGGGTCGGAGAACAACAAGACTTTGATACAAGAAACTATCCCTAGACCAAGCGTCATTCTTGCGGTATCAGTATGTCAGTCGTGGATGGATCCGATACTAACTTACTTGCAACATGGTTTTGTTCCCCAAGATCAGGCAGAAGCTCGTAGGTTAATTCGGCAATCAGCCCAATACACAGTTCTTAATGGAGTCCTTTATAAGAGAGGGTTCGGCTCACCCATGCTCAGATGCGTCAATCCCTCTCAAGCTGAAGAAATCCTTGAAGAGATCCACGGAGGAATTTGTAGCCATCATATAGGTGGAAAATCTCTAGCTCGGAAAATAATCCGAGCAGGTTACTTCTGGCCCACGTTGCAAAAAGATGCCATGGAACATGTCAAGAAATGCGTTCAGTGTCAATTTCATAGTGATACTTACCAAAGACCTGCGGAAGAGCTATATTCTCTCGGCGCTCCTTGGCCTTTCTATCAATGGGGAATGGACATCATCGGAAAGTTTCCCACTGCACCTGGACAATTGAAGTTTGCGGTGGTAGCCATTGACTACTTTACTAAGTGGATTGAAGCAGCATCATTAGCAACAATTACCGCATCCCGAATTCAATCTTTCTTTGTAAAGGATATAATATCTCGGTTCGGAGTGCCCCATTCTATAGTCACCGATAATGGATCACAATTTGCAGCCTCTCACTTTCAATAACTAGCAGCTGACCTGGGAATCATTCACTACTTCAGTTTTGTGGAACACCCGCAAACTAATGGATTGGCTGAAGCAGCAAACAAAACCATTTTGGACGGTATAAAAAAGAAACTTGGCAGCGCAGCTGGTACTTGGGCAGATAAGCTTCCTAGCGTTCTATGGTCGCATAGGACAACTATACATTCCTCAACTGGGGAAACCCCTTTTCGATTGACATACGGCTTTGACACAGTCATTCCGATCGAAAAGAGAATCCCCACTTTTAGGATGCTTGAACGTCCCTCGGAAACCAACAACAGTCTGCTCAGCGATGAGCTCATACTGCTTGAAGAAATACGAAAGACTGCTTCAGCTCATGAAAGAAAGATGAAAGAACGCCAGGCACGAGAATACAACGGGAAGGTCCGACCGTGAAGCTTTGAAGTCGGAGATTTGGTTCTTCTCCGAGCAGATATTGTTAAAGGAAATGCAGGTGTTGGAAAACAGAGCCCAAAATGGGAAGGCCCATATAGAGTAAAAACTAAGACTGGAACAGGAGTCTACAGGTTGGAAACTCTCTCGGGTAAGGACATCAACAACAGTTGGAAAGCAGCCAAACTCAGAGCTTACTACAGTTAAGCTCCCACTTTGTTTTTCTTTGCTTTTAGAATAGTTTAGTCTATTTATTTCTCAAGAACAGAATAACGAAGGGCAACACCCTTCATAGATTACAGCTTGATTTTTAGGAATTTTTTAGCCATGAGCAGTTCAACTCTTGTACTTCCTTATTAATAAAAGTTCATAATTTCATTGAGATTTTATCTTTAAACATTGTGAAACCGCGTATGACTCATTTTGCTCGGCTAGCCACCGAATGAAATCGAGATACAACTTCTCTCAGAAGCTTAACGAGTACTAAAAGAACACCCAAACCCAGGAATAACCTTCCTAGCTTCGCGGTCCGAAGATCCCGCTTCGGCTAAAGTCGGCGATCTGAGTTCTCACTCACAATCCTTATCAATAAAATATGCATGCAAATTCAAGTTTTCGCTCGGAAAAACCGAGCATGAAAATTCATACAGTGTTCACTGGTAAATCCTCTAAAGACTTAGCACCCGGAAAGTTCGAGTAAAAACATGACACTTACACACAAGTTAGTTAAAAACATATCAAGCAGCGATACAATTTGCTGAGCGGCAGATTCATTAAAAGCCATATCAGAAGTAACAAAAGAGTTTGGATCAAAATAAACAAAGTATAACGCTCGGATACAACGAGCAGCAGAAAGAAATCCTACATGTCTTACCAACAAGCAGAAAAATAAAGATCAAAACAGATAGAAATTGGCCAACAAGCACACCAAGTTCATGCCTCATCATCTGACAAACTGATATCCGTATCATCAAATTCAGGAGCTTCAGTCAATTCCACCAAAGGATTGGGAAGATTCTCCGCCTGCAAATCAATTTCAGCTTTGGTCTCGATATCAATTAACTTCCCATCTTCTACACTATGGAAAGGGTGTGCTCCGACCACTCTGAACTCAGTTTCAGGATTCAAAAGCTGGATCTATTTGATCGCTGAAACAAAAGAGTCGTCAACACCCTTACCCCAGTTGTAGAAGTTAGCTGCTGCCTTCTTCTTGAAAACCAGAGCTTTTTACTTATATTTCTCAACAGTTGCAGCATATTTCTTCACCTTAGAATCCAATTCCAAGATCCTCTGTCGGCTCACTTGCAGTTCTTTGTTAAGAGTCTCCTCAATTTCCTCCTTCTTGTCCTCAGCAGCCTTTTGTGTAGCCTTCAGAGAATCTCGCTCCTTGATCAGTTCAGTTTGGTCAGCCTTCAAATTTTCCAATTCAGTCTTTACTCGAACCAGCTCGTCAGACAAGCTGGCTTCTTGAGCGGCTTGCAGTTCACAAGTCTCCCTCTGTTCAACATTCAAGCCCTTGAACAAGTCTTCTGGATGCTTAGACAGGTAATGGGTTAAGCTGGCACCTCGAAGCAAAAACTTGGTCAAAGAGATAGTGTAACGTGACCATTTAGAAGCACTAAGATTATCATACCGGATATGGTCAGATTCCGGGCAGATAAACTCTGGAAATTTTTCATCCAACTCTCGATTCCACACCTAAACTACTGGTGGAGTCAGAGTAGGAGTAGGATCTGCAGCTGCTTTGGCACTTGTTCCCTCGGTCCTGGCACTTGCTCCTTCAGAAACCTTTTCTTTCCCTTTATCAAGCCTTCGGCGCCGAGTCAATTGTAGAGGGGGAGAGGGGGCTTGGGCTTGACCACTTAAGGCCGGCGAAGTTGTAGTAGCTGTAACAATGACCAAATTAGGAGCTGGCCAAGGAGACCCTTCAACCGGAGAGGCAGTAGGGGTCGGAGTGCTTAAACTTTGTGCACTCAGACTTGACGACCTTGAAGCCGCACTTGAAGGGGGAGCTTTTATTTTCTTTCCTCCTTGGAGCAGTGCATCCATACGAGAAGCCATTTTATCTGCAAAGGAAACCAAAGACCATTAGATCTAAACAAATTTACAAGTGAAAATAGTAAAATAGTTTACCAAGCTGAGCCTTGACATCTTTTGAGGGGATATTCACTATGTCCCTCATTTCAATCATCCCATTGTTGGCCAAGTAGTTCTCAAACTCTCGGCACACCTCCTTCTCGTGTTAAAATAACTGTTTCCACTCCGACCCGTATGAAGCAATCCTACGATTAAAAAAGCTTGCGCTCCACTGAAGGGGAAATCGTGGAACCGGTCAGTCTTCACCAGCCCTTGTAAACCAGCAAACGCCATTCCCAACAAAGTTGTATTTAAAATAAAAAGGTTTGACGTTTTACAAGACTCAGAATACTTGGTTAACAGAGCATACCCATTTCGCGATTTCAATGAAACCCAGGGTCGTTTTGTGGACCCTTTCTCAAAGGCGTTGGCTTGTGGGGCAAATAGGTAGAAAAAAGTTGGAATGGTACAGGACCAGTCCATTGCTGAGCAAATTTGCTGAAAGGCTCTAACGAAGGCCCATGCATTCAGGTGCAACTGGGAAAGGGCCACTCTCAGCGTATTCAAAACCTCTATTTCAAAATCGTTGAAAGGCATCCTAATTCCAAGACGGGTTACCACTTCCTCATAAAAATAAAAACCAGTACTGTCTTGGGGGATACGAGTGCAAATTCTTTCGTTGGGTCCCACTGGGCTTACTGAGTACAAGTTTCCAGCACGATCTCCAGGGCAAGGTAGTATAATCGCTCTGGTTTGTTCTAAAGATTCGTCAGTTGAAAGCTCGGATGGGGTGCCTACAACTTCTCGGTCAACCCAATCATACTGGCCAGCATCTGGTGGAAGGGGCTTAAGTTCAGGATTTGTAGCGCACTTTCGCTTCATACCTGAGGAAAAGGAGCCACACGCGGAGTCAGAAGCAATAAAAACTTGATTATTTCTGATCAAATACTTATGTATATTATCGATTGGGGAACACCTCCCTTCCTGGGTAGAACTTCCCCAAACGAACTAAAACACTGAATACCTCTCCGTTGCCTCCTTAACCTCATTTGTTCTACCCTCTCAGCGATCCTATAGTAAATCACACCTTCTCTGACCTCTTTCAAGTTCCGAGGAAAATGAGTTGCAATTGGTTTAATGCAACTTTTGGGGTTCTCTTCTTCATGTGTTCTCGGTATATTAGAACTTACAGAATCCTCACTGATGTTTCTCACCGCTTTAGTTCAAACCCTAAGAAATTAGGAACAGACAAAAATGAAATTATCCTAAGGAACCCTACGGTAATCGCTCAAAGAATGGCAAGGAATTTCAGGAAAAAGTGGGGTACCCTGGCGATCAGTGCAAGGTTTTCAGTAAACCCTAGAATTCGTTCAGAATCAAGAAAAGGGGTGCATGGCTAGTGCTAAAACGCAATGATGAAGATTCTAAGAGCAATACTCATGACAGACAACAGGAACAGACACATGCAATATTTCATAAGCTTGCAAGGAAGAAAGAAGAAGATAGTCAAAGTTTGAAGAATGTGTTCATTACCTATTTGATGATGTATGATCAAGATGTTGAAGACGATGTGAGTACCAGGGAACTTGGAATATGCTTCGTATAAGTAAAAAGGGGTGAAATCGGTGCAAGAATCCCTTCGATGATCTCTGAGTCTGCTGCTCAAACGCAAGAGAAACGATTTTTCAGAAAGGCAAAAATGAGAGAGAAAAGGAGTTGATGAGTTTCTAATTTTGACAGAAGTGAATTTCGAAAACCGCTCCCAACTTTTCTTTCAGAAGTTTCCCTCCACTTTCTAAAGACTTGGGCCGAATTAATAAAAGCCCATTCCTCTTGCAAATGTATACGTGGTCTTTACTGAAGCTTTGAAATCATAACTTTTCGTTTCTCGGTAATAGAAAGAACACGTGGAAGCATAAGAAGAACTGAAAGGTCCTTTCTGTGTCAATGAAAGGACAGCTCTGCTAAATGCACTAAGACAACTGGATCTCTCTTCTCCTCAACAATGCCAGCCTTTGATCGGCCAACAGCTTATTTGTCTCTTCAACTCGGCAGGGCTCAAATCACCCAACCGAGCTTGGGGGGCTTATGTAGTGGACCTTTAGTAGACCAAAAGTTACCTGACTAAAATCACCTTGGTCCGACCAGTTAGACGCTGGAACAAGGCCAACGGTTGGAATGCTACACCGAGCAACTGGGCTTGTGGAGATGTTACACGCTTGTGAGATTAATCTCGAACACAGGATTTTCATCCTTATCTCTATTGCTTACAGTCTCATTAAGCTTAACAACTTCTCTTAGATTCCCACGACTCTTGGTTAGATAAATATGATATCAGATAAAGATTTATCACCTATAGGATTTACGAAGGTGATCTTATCATAACCTTTACTAATCCTACTTGAATTCTTCCTCTTCAGAAGCCTTATCAGAAAGGCCCATGACACACAGGTAATCCCCTATAAGAACCACCATGCTATAGGGGCTAAGGTACGTCTTCTCATCCCTAAGTTGACACTAGCACACACATTGTTGACTAGGGAGAACCTGTTTATCCCAACTGGATATAGAGAAATTCTAAAGAGTCCTACATTAACATCTTGATTGAGATCATTCCTTAAGTTCTTCCATAACTTCAAGGTTGGTTTCGATTAAGGACATGACAGTTAACATGTTTCGCAATTTTAGTATTAGTATTTTATCCAATGCAACATACTTTGAGTAGAAACATTTGTCGTAGAAAATAACTTTATGAAGAAATTTTTGTATCCAAAGTTGTAGTTCTCATTTAAATGTTAAAGTGGCTTCTAAAATAACTCCATGAGAAGATGTTGTCACAAGCTTTAGATACACCCAAGCTATAGCCTTTGAGCTCATAGTATAAATGTATTCTATCCTTTGAAAAAATAAAACAATGTGTGTTATAGGCTAAGCACACATCTATGTTTTAACATGCATAACAATTTGCAAAGAGGACCAGCAAGAATATAGGGTGAGTTAGATATGCCAAGTAATGAGAGATAACATGTCAATTTTAGTGAAGTAGACAGTTCTTTGTTCCCAGATTATTGCACAATTCCACAAGGATGTTTTGTCCAGTACAAGTCTCTTAACAAAACGAAATACGGTTAATTTTTGTCTGATGATGTCTTTGATTTCTTAGTGACAGTAAATAAAAAACACTCATATTAATAGCATTGTGGTTGTATGGGTGGCTAGATTTTTATCTATGTAAGGATGGGATATTTACAATAGTGGCAGGAATGATTGCAGAGAGCAAGTATGTGTGCCTATGTTTGTGAGATAAAAAGATAGGTAAATGACAAAGGCATATTCCATGTATGGCATATTTCACTATTTTGGTATAGAAGTTTCAACCTAATGCAAAATCTACTATTTTTCACTTTTAGCAAACGTGATTCTAGATATACTTTAAAAGTGATTTTATATAATTGTCAAACATATTTTCACAAATTTTAAACCATTTACCTCTCTTATAATGATCATGGAGGCTCCAAAGTAGAAACCAAACACGTAATTTGTGATTGTGGAGGGAGAATGCAAGGCAAACCAAGATAAGACAAACAATAGCATTGGAGACAAAGGGATCAGAAGCAGTGAAAAGTGAGAAGTATAAGCATCCAGGGTGAAGATTGTTCATGTTATTCAAAATTTAAACAATTTTCTAGTGATTTTTCTACAGTGTACCTCAGGGCATATGTTAATAAATTTATATTGGGTAGGTTTACTTTAGAAATTGATATATTTTTACAATTTATGTGCATTGATTACATCAATTATTGATGCAAATTTACTTGATATAATTTTTTTAAGATGTGCCCTAAAAATGTTAAGATATTGTATAATTGTTGTGGATAATTTCCCTGCTTATTACTTGAAAAAGATTTGAGAAAAGATTTATTTTTTAATTTTTGCCTTCAGATTAATTGGTTCATATAATCAATTAATTGGTTGATTTAATTAATTAAATAAACCAGTTAATTGAGAAATCAACAACGTTATACTTTGATCCAAACGATTGCAATACAAAAATTCGAAAATTAGTCATTGCTGCTCCATTTACCTATTCATCCCCATCTAGGTAAAAATCTTACTCATTTGTATTCCAACAAAAGAAAAAAGGAAAAGGATTAAGAATGGATTAAATAAGGGCATTGGTGCCATAACCAAGACTTCTTCCAAATCATTTGCTCCAATACCAAATAATACAGGCTATGTGGGCATGGTTCAAAATAATGATGTTTCTAGGATGGATTTACTCTCAAACTTGGATTTGAGTTTAAAGAAAGATGTAACACACTATAATTAATTACCCTTAATTCCCCTTATATTAAAATACGGACTTAAAAATTCCTTTTTATTATATTAAAATCAACCGTCAAACGGACGGAGTTTCGTTTGTTTTTCTGACTTTTCCAAAACTTCAACCTGATTAACAAATTCATATAATATCAACAGTAGCCAGCAGGGCTCAAATATAAGTATGTATGCATCATATAGTGGCCCCAAGGGCTCAATAGTAAAACATCAGTAACAGTTTGTCAGAGTGCCAGCAAAAATGATAAGTATGTAAATCAAGAAGCCATAACACAAATATGCCCAAAAATGAATCATAAATCATGCCCCAAATGAAACTATCCTAAGCCTCACTCAAAAAGCATATACATCACATATACATCAAAATAATATGGAGGCTTAGGTCAATATCATGCATCTACACCCCACAACCCTACTCTCCCTGTGAGGGAGAGTAATCCTACTCGGCCGGTCCTGGTGTATACTCTGACTCAGTACCTGAAAAATGGTAAGGAGGTGAGTATTACACAATAAAATAGGGAAGCAGTTTCTATTATGCTATACTGAACCACCAAGCCAAACACAAATAACCATATAGTGCATGTAAACCAGTGAATCATTCCCAAACATTTCAATTAATTCCATTCCAATAATAAATTTAATTCATTATATCCTTAGTTTCCATATTTCATACTTTTCCAATTTATTCCAAAACTCAATACTAGTTTTACTCTTGCATAAGATCACAATCCACTTTTATCACATACTCTTTGTGTTTTTGTAAAGACTTTTAGAAATTATTACGTGGATTTCCATCATTGCGTACAGTCTCCTTCGGACGTCTTACAGTTGCACACAATGTGTGTCTTACGCGGTCTATGTGTAAAGTCTCCTACGAACAATGTCTTACAAGACCTGGATTCCACAATCGGAAGGTGCATCCATCAATTCATACAGTCTCCTTCGGACAACGTCTTACAGCAGCGCATCAAGTGCGTCTTACGCGATCTAGGCGTACAGTCTCCTACGGACAACATCTTACAAGATCTGGAGAGGCACAATCCAATTATATTATTAATTAATATATGGTGTGTGTGTCCATAAATGCATACAGTCTTCTTCGGACAACGTCTTACAGCAGCGCATCAAGTGCGTCTTACGCGATCTATGTGTACAGTCTCCTTCGGACAACGTCTTACAAGATCTGGAATCACACACTATTTGTTCTTTAAGTCTTTGAATTTCATTTTCAATTATTTCATTTGTTGTCAATCTTATGGATTACATCAATTTAATCATGCCATTATATTTTCACTTTCCAAAGAGTCATTCATACCTATTCAAATCAACATATTCATTATCATTCGTAAGTTCCGGGCTCAACATAATTTAGCACAATATCAACCACTTAATCAAATATCATAGTCATATGCATAATCACATCTTAACATAATATTAACTACCCTAGGGTTCCTTACCCTAACTAACACATACCTCTTAGTACCCAATATATACACAATACAATCTACCCCCTAGAATATGGTAACACAAACCTCCTTACCTCATGTTCTTAGAGATAGAAGGATTTTGTGCTTGGTACACACTTGATATTAGCCACAACTCAAAGAAGAGGGAGGAACCTAAAATCAATAGAATAATGAGACAAATTGTTAAGCTTTGCCTCTAGAACTTGAGAGAATCCATAAACCAAACTAGAGCTCCCTAGGTTGAAGATTGAAGCTTCATGGAAGCAAGAGGGAGAGAGAAAATTCAAATTTTAGGGGAGAGAAAGAGGAGAACTCAAACAAAATCACTTACTTGGAGCAACAAAGAAGAACTTGTTGGTTTTGGCCTCAAAATCGCGAGAGGGGGGGTGAATCGAGTTTTATTAATGTATTGTAAAAACCGTTATAAATTAAAAATTGATTTGAGATGGAGAGATTAAGCGTTTGAAACATATCGCGAAAATGATAGAAAATAATAATCGAGTAGCGTGGAAAAGTAAAAATAGAAATATGCGGAAATTAAAAGAGATAGGGATAGAAAAGCTTGCACCGGTGAATTTTATACTGGTTCAGCCTTCCCGTCGAAAGGCCTAGTCCAGTCCCCAAGCGACCCGCCTGAGAGTTCTTATACCAAGCAATAGAGTCGCACCCTATTACAACCAAGAGCACCCCGCACACTACTAGGAACCTCCGTTCGCTAGGGGCCTCAATCACACAGCAGGATTCCTCGCCCTACGATGTATCACACGTCCACTAAGGGATTCTCTCCCTAACCACTAAGGTTTCAAATATAAGAATGTGATAGTGATTACAATAGCTTTGTGTGTTCGTAAAACACAGATACAACAATATGCTCTATGATAGTGAAGTAGAAGTTTCTCTAGAAGTCACTCAGCCAATAATAGTTTATGTTCTTCAGAAAATATGAACGATGAAAAGCAGAAGACTTGAGAAGAAGAAGAGAGAAACATGTAGAAGAATGAATGAATGAAAAAAGAGTTCTGATCGAATGAATAATTCAACACAATGTTGGAGTGATTTTGATTTAAAAAGAAAAACCATTTAGAATCAAAAAGATTTTTAATAAGTAAAACAAAATCAAAATAAAATTAAATAAGATTTGAAATAAGTTTTAAAATCAAAACTAAATCAAAATGATTTACGAAATAAAATAAAGATTTGATTCTTAAAACCAAAAAGGAAATAATTCAAACTTAAAATCATTTTCGAATTTTATAAAATAAATCAGAATGTTTTATATAAAAACAAATCAGGAAATAATCAAAATGATTCTGACACGTTTTTCAATAAAACATGAAGTAATCGATTACTTTATGAAGGTAATCGATTATTCCTTCAAAAATAGAAATTCTTAAATTCATTTGAAAACCATGTAATCGATTATACCAAGAATAGTTAATCGATTACACCACTCCTGTTCATTGTATGATGCAACTCATAATAATCGATTACACTAGGGAGTTAATCGATTACTGAGTCTCTGGTATGCATATGATGCAACATCATGTAATCGATTACTACAAAGCTTGTAATCGATTACTAAGCCTCTGAAAAATATATGATGTAACAATTATAATCGATTACTTGACCTATGTAATCGATTACTTTCATAAGAAAGTAACTGATTAACAAAATTCAATTAATCGATTACAGCCTCTCTGATTTTTCTATGATGCAACAAAGTTAATCGATTACTTGAGCAAATAATCGATTACTCTCTCTTGAAAACATACAAATATACAGAGTTTTGTAACATCAAGTATTTTACTAAGGTTAAATGCAGAAATCACTTTTTCATGCAAAAACACGTTTTTCTTCTTCTCTCTAAAATGAAAAACTTATTGGCTTTGTAACTCTTAAAGAAACAAAAACTTCATTACCTTACATTTGATCTAAGGAGAAGGTTTCTAATCTATGCTTGCTTGAGTCTTCAATCTTGAATGACACTTGCACTTGAGAGTTTGAACTTGAGTTGGCTTGTTATCATCAAAACATATACTTGAGTTAAACTTGAAGTCCATAGAGAGTTTGAAGCATGCCTTCCAACTAGCTTGACTTCCAACACTCCCCCTTTTTGATGATGACAAACAACCATTCTGATATGCTCTTTATTATCTGCATCACAAGTGTTATACAAGCAAAATATATATATATATAATAACAAAACCTTCCTTAGAACAATAATTACAGGAAATATAATAAATCAATTCATCTCCCCCTGTATAGATGCATAAATAACATATATCATTTTGATAATTTGCATCCTTCAGAGTATCTCCCCCTGAATGTATGAATCAATATATCAGAATATCTCTCCCCCTTTTGTAATCATCAAAAAGATGTGCTATCTCTCCCTGAAACACTAAGAAGATGCATCAATAATAACAAGAGAGATAAACATAGTCACATACTCAAAAGAGGTGAGAGGCAGAAGTTAAACCAATTTCTCTACGAATGAAAAAGAAAATTTCTTTTGGAAGCGGTTTCGTAAAGATATCAGCTAACTGCCGCGATGTATCAACATACTCAATAATACAATCACCCTTTTGAATATGATCACGAATAAAATGGTGTCGAATCTCTATATGCTTAGTGCGAGAATGTTGCACAGGGTTTTTGGTAATACTAATAGCACTTGTATTATCACATTTTATGGGAATGTGATCTAAACTTACATCGAAGTCTAGGAGTTGTTGTTTTAACCATAAAATTTGCGCACAACAACTACCCGCGGCGACATATTCAGCCTCAGTTGTAGATAGGGCCACACTAGACTGTTTCTTGCTAGCCCATGATACCAACGAATTGCCAAGAAGATGACAAGTGCCGCTAGTGCTTTTTCTATCAACTTTGCAGCCAGCAAAGTCAGAATCAAAATACCCAACAAGATTACACGAAGAACCTTTGGGGTACCATAAACCCATGTCAGTTGTGCCAGACAAATATTTCATTATACGTTTGGCAGCAACCATGTGCATTTCTTTTGGATTCGACTGAAATCGGGCACATAAACAGACACTAAACATTATATCCGGCCTACTTGCCGTTAAATAGAGAAGGGATCCGATTATACCTCGATACTTTGTGATTTCTACGGATTTACCTCCTTCATCTTTGTCCAAATAGCAAGATGTGCTTATGGGTGTTGCTACTGCCTTGGCCTTATCCATGCCAAATCTTTTCAAAAGTTCCTTGCAGTATTTTGTTTGGCTAATGAATATCCCATCCTTTGCTTGCTTTATTTGTAATCCCAGGAAAAAGTTCAGCTCGCCCATCATAGACATTTCGAACTCTTCCTGCATCATACTTGAAAATTCCTTGCAAAGGATTTCATTTGTAGCACTGAAAATAATGTCATCAACATAGATCTGAACTAAAAGAATGTCCTTTCCTTTCTTTTTAATAAAAAGTGTGTTATCAACCTTCCCTCTTTCAAAATATTTTCTAATAAAAATTTGCTAAGACGGTCGTACCACGCTCTAGGAGCTTGTTTCAAACCGTACAAAGCCTTTTTCAATTTAAAAACATAATTTGGGTGTTCATAATTTTCAAAGCCGGGAGGTTGACACACATAAACTTCTTCATTTATAAAACCATTAAGAAAGGCACTCTTTACGTCCATTTGATATAATTTAAAATCTAAAATGCATGCAAAAGCTAAAAGCAATCTAATGGCTTCCAACCTAGCAACAGGGGCAAATGTTTTCTCATAATCTATCCCCTCTTCCTGGTTGTAACCTTGTGCAACTAACCTAGCTTTGTTTCGAACAATTAAACCAGCCTCATCAAGTTTATTTTTATAAATCCACTTAGTTCCAATAATCGGATGAGACTCAGGCCTAGGAACAAGTTCCCACACCTGATTTCTTTCGAAGTGGTTTAATTCATCTTGCATTGCCAAAAGCCAATGCTCATCAAGCGTAGCCTCAGAAATATTCTTTGGCTTCACTTGAGAAACAAACGCAAAGAAGTTACACATATTGCTAATAGAATTGCGAGTACTTACACCTTTTGTGATGTCACCTATGATTTGATCAATGGGATGGTGCCTCGATGTTCTCCATTCCTTAGGCAAATCAGTGTTGAGTTCCATGGATTGTTCTTGAGTTTTATCCTCAGCTGATTCATCTGATTTTCCATTGCTTTCGGAATGCTCCTTTCCTTTTGCATTTGGCTCCTCATCCTCATCAATGAATAAATCTCCAAGAATACCTGAAATGTCATTAACAGATACCTTTCCCAACTTTCTGGGATCGGATTCGTCAAAAGATACATGAATAGAATCTTCAATAGTATTACGAGATTTATTGTAAATCCTATATGCTTTGCTCGAAACAAAATATCCAAGGAAAATGCCCTCATCAGCTCTAGCCTCAAAACTTTCTAGATTTTCTCTACCATTATTATGCACATAACATTTACATCCAAAAACTCGAAAATGGGAAATATTTGGTTTTCTCCCCTTGTACAGCTCATAAGGGGTTTTCTTTAAAATAGGCCTAATTAAAACACGGTTCATAACATAACAAGCTGTACTCACTGCATCGGCCCAAAAATATGCAGGCAAATTCATGTCATTAAGCATTGTTCTTGAAACCTCTTTTAATGAACGATTTTTCCTCTCCACAACTCCATTTTGCTCAGGAGTTCTTGGAGCTGAAAAATAATGCTTAATTCCATGTTTTTCGCAAAATTTTTCAAAAAGATGATTTTCAAATTCTCCACCATGATCAGTTTTAATGGGTGCAATGCTTAAATGCAATTGGTTTTGAATAATCTTGGCTAGCTTTTTAAATTCATGAAATGCGTCATTTTTATGAGTAATAAAAAGCGTCCATGTATACCTAGAATAGTCATCCACAATAACTAAACAATAATAGTTGCCACCAAAGCTTTTTGTTTGACACGGTCCAAAAAGATCCATATGTAAAAGTTCCAAGGGCCTTTGTGAAGACACAAGGTTTTTAGAAGGAAAAGATGCCCTTGTGAGTTTTGATTTAGAACAAGGATCACATTTTTCAGAAATAGAAAAATTTTGCTTTGGCAGACCAACTACTAAGTTTTTAGAAGAAATTTTATTTAAATGAGCCATGTGGATGTGACCTATTCTACGATGCCATAGCCACGATTCATCCTCTTTAGATAATAAACATTTCGCATCATTTGAGGGAATTGAATTAAAATCAATAACATAAACATTGTTTATCCTGCGAGCAATTTGCTTAATAAGATTATCAACTTTTCCCTCGATAATACATCTATCAGAATCAAATATAACCCTATTGACCTTATCACACAACTGACTAATACTTAGCAGATTGTGTTTTAGGCCCTCAACATGTAAAACATTTTCAATACAAGGGTTAGGAGGTGTACCAATTTTACCGACTCCGAGAATCTTTCCTTGATTGTTATCTCCGAAAGTCACATGACCTTGGTCCTTTGGCACGAGATGCGAAAATTTAGATTTATCTCCAGTCATATGTTTTGAGCATCTGCTGTCCAAGTACCACCACGACTTCCTTTCTTCCGGAGTAACCTACAAGCAAAGAATTCAAGGTTTCTTTTTAGGTACCCATATCTTTTTGGGTCCTTGAGAGTTAGTATAGCCATAGTTTAAATCATGCCACCTTCTAGTTTCATTGTTCGGTTTAACGAACTTCACTTTTCGGTGTATGCATTCATGTGCACCATGACCCTTCTTACCACAAATATGACAAATAATAAGAGGTTTCTTATGATTACTAGCAGGGACAAAAATGGTACTTAACTTCTTTTGATGCCTACCGGGTTGATATCCTAAACCCGCTCTATTGAAGAAACATTTTTGTCTCCCTAGCATCAAATTTAAAGTATTTCTACCTTTTGTAAATTTAGCAAGGGTTTCTTTTAAATCCTCCACTTCTTTAACCAAGTCCTTGCCGAATTTACAAGAAGAAGAACTAGCTTTAAATTTAATGTCATTACTCAAGGTGTTTGAAGAATTTTTCAAAGTCAAATTCAGCTCCTTATTTTGATTTTTCAAAAATTCATTTTCTTTCATAAGATTTTTATTCTTTTCTAAAAGAGAAGCTGAATTTTTATTTTCTAGAGAAACTAATAAGGATAACCTCATCGATTCCTCATGCAATTCTTCAAAAGCCTCTTGTAGTTCATCATAAGAAAAATTCAGTTCAGTGGTTACCTCTTCTCCATGAGCCATTAAGCATATGTTGGCGGTCTCCTCTTGTTCGTCTGAATCCTCATCCGAACTTCCTTCATTGTCCAGCCATGCCAAGTATGCTTGCTTTCCCTTCTTTGAGTTCGAGGTGCCTTTTTCTGAATTTTCTTTCTTTTTCAACTGGTAGCAGTCTGCTCTTATGTGACCAGGCTTGCCACACTCATGACATGTAATGGTTGAGCCTCCACTCTTGTTGTTGTCTCTTCTGTTGAAATTCTTCTTCCTCAGAAATTTCCCGAACTTTTTGACCAATAGACCCATGTGTTCATCATTTAGCAATTCTTTGTCCGAGTCACTTTCAGCTACAGGTGCTTCAGCCTTGAATGCCAAGCTTTTAACCTTTTTTTTTCTTCTTCATGCTGAGCCAACCTTTTTAATTCACTTTCATGTTCTTGTAACTTGCTGAAGAGAGTTGCCAGCATCATAGTTGATAAATTTCTTGATTCAGCAATCGCCGTCACTTTGGGTTGCCATTCTCTTTCCAAACACCTTAGGACTTTGTTAATGAGATCCTCATTGGTGAATTTCTTCCCCAATGTCGTTAGTTGATTTACAATCATTGTGAAGCGTTTTTGGATCTCTTGAATTGATTCTCCATCTTTCATTCTAAATAGCTCATATTCACCAGTCAGCGTATTGATTCTTGATCTCTTTACTTCAGTCGTACCTTCATGCGTGACTTCCAGCGTATCCCACATTTGTTGTGTTGTCTCGCATGTTGATATCCTGAAAAACTCATCATAGCTCAAAGCAGATGTTATAATATTTTTCGCTTTCAAGTCGTACTGGACTCTACGTTCCTCCTCCTCCGTCCATTCAGCCATAGGCTTATCGACGGTGTTACCATTAACCACATAGGTAGGAACATAGGGACCATTTACGACTGCATCCCAAACTTTTAATCCTACTCCTTGAATAAAAATTTTCATACGGGCTTTCTAATACTCGTACCCTACCCCATCAAACATGGGAGGACGATTAATAGAACTCCCTTCACCTCCAAACAGAGAGTTTGAAGCCATACTCTTGAGACGGTTAAGTCTTAACACAAGAGACTAGCTCTGATACCAATTGTTGGTTTTGGCCTCAAAATATCGAGAGGGGGGGTGAATCGAGTTTTATTAATGTATTGTAAAAACCGTTATAAATTTGTGATGTCCTAGACGGTGAGGTTCCCCAAGGGTAAGGGAAGAAGACCTTTAGAGGAGCCTCTGTCTAGGGTTTCTGTGTGATGTTTGATGGGAGTCCTCAGATGGCTAAGGGAGAAAGCCAAGAAGCAACCCTAATCACTGGTGTGTGAGGGTGGCAATTAGGGTTAGAGGACGTACCTGAGCCCCATGTAGTACGGAGCTACTTATAGGGGGGACCTGGTTGCCCTAATGGGCTTGCTTTAGGCCCAAGTAGGGCCAGCCTGTATTGAGCTATGAGTGGATGAGCTGTCCTTGTGGATATGGCGAGACACATCATCTTGTCTTTGGTGTCGGACTCTGGGAAGTGTCGGACTTTGGGAGGTGTCGGACAAGGAGATCGGACCCGGGTAGGAGTACGAGGTCGGCCCGTATCTTGTATCTGTTCGGCCGTTGAGCCTTGAGCTCGGCCCAGCATGCAGAGGGCTTCTCATAGGGCCGTGAGGCCTTAGGCAGGGGTTCTGAGGACCTCGGCTAGGCCGAGTCCACCACATAAGCCCCCCAGCTCGGTCAAGGCTATCTGAGCCTTGTCCCGAGGTCTTGGTTTAGGTCCTTTTCCCAAGTCCACCACATAAGCCCCCCAGCTCGGTCAAGGCTATCTGAGCCTTGTTCGGAGGTTCTAGGGAATTCGGACGATGTGCTGCCGATAGCTGGATCCAGCTGTTTATGACGTCCTTTCACTGTGACGTGGCGGGTTAGACAGCTGTCTTCTCGTCTGCTCCGAAGTGACGCTTGCTTTTTCCAGATTTGACATGCGTCAGAAATCACGTCCTTCGAAGCGTCGCCATCATTGCAACGTTGCTCGAGGTCCATGATTTCAGGTACTACGCGCCACGTGTCCCGGTACGTGTGGCTGCATGCTGGGTTGGGCCTTTTGGGCCAGGTCCATAGTTCGAAAGTGGAGGGAAAACGGTTTCTCTTCTCCTGCTTTTGACAAAACCGTTCCTCTTTGACTCTCCAAACAGTTACTCTTTCTCTCTCGCACGAATTCCTTCCCTTCTCAACCCGATTTTCTTCCTCTCTGCATTCGAAGCCATTCTTTGCTCTTCATTCGAAACTGCTTCCTGAGACTGTCCTTCCCTTTCAACAGGAGATCAGTTGCATGTGCGAGCCCTACTCTCTTTCCAGTTCATCCCTCACGTTTGTACTCTCAAGGTACTTACTTGCTTCATCTTCTTCATTTTTGTTTCTCCTTTCTTTTGTACTAATTTACATGGGAGGGATTTAGGACTTTTGGGTTTTATATTTATATGGTCTTGTTCCTATGGAGATGGGTGGTTTTCTCTGGTTATCAGGGTTTTGGGTTTGCGATTTTGGGGAATAAACTTTGGGGCTGTTAGTGTGTCTGGGTTTGGGGTTTTTGGGATTTGGGGGGCTTTTGTTTCGTGTTTTTGTGTTGGTTTTTCAGAAAACCAAAGAAGTGGATTGGGGAAATATGAGTTGGGAGTGGTTTAGGAAATGGGCAGGGGTAGTTTCCCTGTCATCAAGCAGTAGTGAGGAGGAGGACAGTTCCTCCTCCTCGTCCTGTTCCTCCACGGAGGTATACGAGGCGCTCCGTCGCCAAAGGGAATATAGGCGAAAGTATGAGAAACGGGTTCTGGAGGTTGATCCCGTTGAGGTCATCCATCCTCGGGATTGGGAGGAGAAGAGAGAGTGGATACGGCAGTACGCCTGGGCCGAGTTTGTTGACGGTAGGGAGTGTGCCGACTTCGAGAGGATGGAGAGAGAGAGAACGTATGAACGGGGGGTATCTGTGGTAGAGGGGAGATGCTCGCCCCTCGGAACAACTTCGAGGGGGTTTTCTGGGGGGTTATTTTTTGTAACCCGTAAGACTAACGCCAAGCTCCCCTATTCTTCCACAGGTACCATGCCGCCAAGAAAGTGCGTAACCCGACCCGAACTTTATCGTGCACCCTCCGACGCCGATCAATATCAGTGGGTCGATGTGGAGCCGAAGGGAGTGCAATCCAGTTTAGATTCCGAGGATAAGCTCACCGGAGTGAAGAGAGCTGTACTACCCTGTTCGAGAGATGCCGTTGGTACTTCTTATGAAGTTCTCCCTTGTTCGGCGAATGACAGAATATGCACCAGAACTGATGACAACTCCTTCTTTTTTTATGCTGATTTGATCCACAACCTCAGTGTGACCTTGCCGTTCACCGACCTGGAGATGAGGGTTCTGAAAGAACTCGGACTAACCCCTTCGCAACTTCATCCCAACACCTGGTCGTTCCTAAGGGCGTTTCAAAAGTATTGCGGGGCCAAAAGGTTGGTATGCACAGTTTGGCTCTTTCTGTGGATGTACAACTCGTTCGTCAGTAACAAAGACGGGGTTACTGGTCGACTTTGGGTATTGGCCAAAGCCCGAGCTCGCTGTGGGCTGTTCGGAATGTTTACGGAATCTTGGAAGCATTTTAAGCCCAGATTCTTCAAGTACAAGTTCGTGGGCACTGGTCGACCTTGGTTCCGGGACGAGACGGGTCCGAGGTTCCCCTTGGAGTGGACCCCGGAGTTCTTCGATCGCCACCTCGGCACGCCACAAAGGTGGTCGGGCGCAACTCTTGATGCCGATGAGGCCGTCACAGTCCACCATTTCCAAACTGAATATCAGGCTCGGAAATTCCAACTTGATGTTGGAGTTTTCATGAAGTGTTCTGACAACGAAGTCTTAGCCAAAATTGGTAGTTAACCTTGCTCTTATACTCTTGTAATTTTCTTTTAATTCTCTTACTGATTTTTCTGTATCTTTTTGTTTGCAGAGGAATATTGGTCAGCCATGTCGTCTAAGGCACTGAAGGCTGCGTTGGGCCACAAAAGAAAGAGGCCGGAGAGTACTTCCAATGAAGCCGCGACCGCTGATACAACGTCGACCGACTCCGCTCCTCCACACCCTACTCCACCTGCGGCGATCATTGCCCTACCTCCTCCTTAATCTCCGACTCCAAGTACCGAGCTTGTCAATACTGTCGGTACTCCAAGGCCGGCGATCCCCACTACTAGGGCCTCGGTCAAAGAGGCTCTTTTAAAATGTCGGGAGCCGAATGGAAGAAGATGGCCGAAGGGTTGGCCTATCACTTGAAGAGATCAACAAACATTTTCAATGTGTTGGCCGAAGTTGCTGATGACGTTGCGGAAGGCGTGTCGCCTGCCAAGAAGAGGGCCCGATCTGATATGGCAGCTGAGGTGGCTGAGCTGAGGAATAGTAAAAACACTGCCGAGCAAAAGTTGGCCGAGTTAGAAGAGAAGCACCGTCAGCAGATGGAGGAGCTTCGGAAAAGTCATGAGGAAGCTTTGGCCCAAGCGAGAGCGGATGCTAGGGAGGATGGTTGGCAGGAAGGCCTTGCTGAGGTGGAGAAGGTTAGGACTTTGCTGAAGAGAAGGGCTGCTCAAGCTCTTAAATATAAGGTAGCCGCGTCTGAGTCAGACTTCAATCTTGAGAGGGCGGCGAGTAAAATTTTTACCAGTGCGGTAGAGCAAATTCTTCACCTGAACCAAGGGCTCCGAATTCGGTATGTCGGCGCCTCTGCTGGGTTCGGGGTGGAGGATGGAAAGATGGTCGATTATCACAAGGATGGGGTCGAGGTTGACCTGGACCAGCCTGAGGAGAATCCGCCCGACCCTTTGGTGGAGAAACCGGATGAGGAGTTCAACCCAAGCTCGGTTGTCCTGTCCGATGTTGAAGATGAAGCAGCATAAGTCCCTTATGCTGGGTAGCTTGCGATTTGTCTATGTTTTTTGTAACATGTTTGACAATGTTGGATTGTATTTTGCTTTGCTTATTGTGTACAACATTTTATTTTTATGCAAGTTCTTTCTAGTTTTAACTTGTTGCATGTTGTTATATTTATGCAAGTTTTTATTCTAACTTGTTGCATACGTACTATGTCCGAGGTCGGAGTTATGCAAGCCTTTTCTTTAACTTGTTGCACGAACGCGAGTTTTACTTTACCAACTCGTTGCATGTTTACTCGTTCGACCTCGGATCCTAACTGCGATCAGTTAGGTGGTCACCAAGAAAGCTTTAAAAAAGAATGCAAGTGTTTGAGACTTGTTGCATTTTAGATAACCTAAGCACGACTGTTTTTGAAAATACAAGTACTGTTTTCACTTGTTGTATTCGGGATTGATTATAGCTAAAACTGACATGCTAGGAGCGTTTGATCGTATCAATAATGAGACCAAGCTCGGCCGATTCAGTAAGTGCAGTAATCTTATAAGTTTTCCTCGGAAAAGAGGTACTGTATATAAGTGCATACGGTAGGGATCTCGGATCTACCCGCCTTAGCCGAGGTGGGTGTCCTCGTCCCCGATGTAAAAGAGAATGCTGAGTGAAGCTATGTGGAAATATTTCACAGCAATCTGTTCTTTATCGGGTGTCCCTTGTACACTGTGCATATGAGCCGATCTCCTTTACAAGATGTTGGCTGTGCATAGCGCCATGCAACATTTAGGTGGCTAGTGCTAAATGAGAAGCTAGTACGTACGTATATAAAACTGTAGCACTTGAGTAATGAGCAAGTTTGTACTTTTTCATTAATTATAAATATGAGTACATTGCCTATTAATTGAAAAAGTGGGTATATCCCAAAGTGGAAAATAAGAGCATGACTAGGAGAAGTAAGTGTAAAATGTTAACAGAAATGAAGATAGAACTTAAACTTTTAGCTGGGGTCGCAAATAACACCTGAGGTAAACCTAGCTGAAGTAGGTTCTCAGTTTTGCAACGTTCCAAGAATTTTTGAGCTCGGCTCCTTCAAGATTCTCTATCCTGTATGCCCCAGAGTGCGTTTTTGAAATGACTCTGTAGGGGCCTTCCCAATTTTGAGCAAATTTCCCATCTCTTCGGTTTTTAAGACCGATGTCAGCTCTCCTGAGAACGAGATCTTCGACCTCAAAATACCTGGGTCGTACCGTTTTGTTATATTGCTTGGCTTGCCTTTCCTTTGCTTTCTTTTCCCGAGCAGAGGCGGCGTCCCGGATCTCTTCTGCCAGTATCAAGTTTCCTTTGATCAAATTTCCATTTTCTTCCTCGGGTCTGTCCCTCATTCGGAAGGTATGAATCCATCGTTCGATGGGGATGACCGCGTCACAACCATAGGTGAGTCTGAAGGGGGTCTCTCCGGTTGAGGTCTGAACCGTGGTCCTGATTGACCAGAGGACTTCGAGTAGCAGATCGGCCCACGCCCCTTTGGCCTGCGTAATTCTCTTCTTGAGGCCGTCAACGATAGCTCGGTTGGCGGCCTCGGCTTGGCCATTAGTCTGGGGGTGCTCTACCGAAGAAAACCGATGAGAGATCCCGAGATTCTCAGCCAATATCTGGAAGTTGTTGGCAGCGAACTAGCTACCGTTGTCGGTGATTAATGTGAGTGGAAGGCCAAAGCGGGAGATTACTTGTTTCATAAAAAATTTCTGGATCCTTGCCAAAGTGATGGTTGCTAGTGGCTCAGCCTCAATCCATTTGGTGAAGTAGTCTATTGCTACCACGATGAATTTTAGCTGGCCTGGAGCCGTTGGGAACTGTCTCACAATGTCCATTCCCCACATGCTGAAAGGCCAGGGGGAAGCTAGAGAGTGGAGCTCCTCGGAGGGTTTCTGATAAACATCGCTGAAGAATTGGCATTGAGGACATCGTCGAACATGGTCAATGGAATCTGTAACTAAGGTCGGCCAGAAATATCCAGCCCTTAGTATCTTCCTTGCCAAGGATTTACCTCCGACGTGGTGGCTCCCCATTCCTCCGTGAACCTCGTTCAAGGTCTCTTGAGCTTCCTCGGAGGTAAGACATCAGAGGAGTGAAGAAGACATTCCTCTTCTATAAAGGACTCCATCCATAATGACATACGCAGCCGCCTTTCTCTTAAGTTTCTTTGCTTCCTTTTGATCGGTAGGGAGTATTCCATGTTCGAGGTATGCCTTTATCGGATGCATCCAGTTCGGCAGTACTGAAATGGCCATTACTACACTTGGGGTCGAGATTTGTTCTTGAATGAGGCTTTTATTGTTCCCTCCGCCTTTCGTGCTTGCCAGCTTGGAAAGCACATCGGCTCGGGAGTTTGAACTGCGGGGGATACGGGTGATGGAAAATTTTGCAAAATCAAGAGCCAGGGATTTAACTTTATCGAGGTATTTCTGCAGGATGGGTTCTTTTTCTTGGTAGTCTCCAACGACTTGGGAAACCACCAACTGGGAGTCGCTCATAATTTGGACTTCAGTTGCACCGAGCTCCTTAGCCATGCGGAGGCCGGCAATGACTGCTTTGTACTCGGCCTGATTGTTCAAGGTTAAAAACTCGAATTTCAGGGAGTATTCGATGCTGAGTCCTTCCACATTTTCCAAAATAACACCAGCTCCTGCGCCCTTTTGATTGCTCGAGCCATCAACATATATCACCCAAGTATCCGAGCTACAGCTTTGGTGGGGCTCTGTGAGCTCGGACACAAAATCTGGCAATACTTGTGATTTGATTGCCTTCCTCGGTTCATAGAAGATGTCGAACTCGGACAGTTCGATTGCCCAGGCCATCATTCTCCCGGCGAGGTCGGGCTTTTGCAGAACTTGTTTAATGGGCTGGGCGGTCCTTACGACAATAGGGTGGCTTTGGAAATATTGTCGTAGCCGTCGTGCAGCCAGGATTAGACAAAATGCGAATTTATCAATCTTGGAATACCGAAGCTCAGGACCTTGCAGAGCTCGGCTTATGAAATAAACGGGGAACTCAATTCGGCCCTCGTCTCGGACCAACACCGAGTTGAGGGCGGAATCTCCTACGGAAAGATAAATGAAAAGATTCTCCCCCTCCCGAGGGCTGGATAGAACTGGAGGGGAAGAGAGATATTCCTTGAGTGCAAGGAAAGAGGCTTCACAATTCTGATCCCAGTTAAAAGTTGTCCCTTTTTTCAAAAGTTGGTACCAAGGTAAGGCCTTCTTAGCAGCTTGAGGAAGGAATCTAGACAGTGCCGCCATCCTGCCAGTTAATTGTTGCACCCCTCTGAGGTCGGCAGGGCTCTTCATTTCTAGTATAGCTCGGCATTTGTCGGGGTTTGCTTTGATTCCCCTCTCGGATAGCATGAATCCGAGGAAGGCACCAGCGGGGACCCCGAAGGTACACTTCTCCGGATTCAACCTCATCCTATGTGCTCTTACCCTCTCAAGAACCATGGTCAGATCTCGGACATGGTCTTCCTTTTTCTTGCTCTTTGTAATCATGTCATCGATATAGACCTCCATGGTGGTACCAATGATCCCATCAAAAACTTTGTTCATCATCCTTTGATAGGTTGCTCCAGCATTCTTTAGGCCGAAAGGCATGACAGTATAGCAGTAAGTTGCCTTTCCGGTCGTGAATGTGGTCTTGTCTTGATCAGGGGGATACATAGGGATCTGATTGTATCCCGAATATGCATCAGTGAACGACAACAACTGGTAGCCTTCCGAACTATCAACGAGCTGGTCAATAATCGGCAGCGGATACTGGTCCTTTGGGCAGGCTTTGTTGAGGTCGGTGTAGTCCACACACATCCTCCAACTGCCGTTTGCCTTTTTAACCAAAACAGTGTTTGCAACCCATTTGGCGTATGGCACTTATTTTATGAATCCAGCTTCGAGCAAATCGGACACCTTTTCCTGGATGACTTTTGCTTTCTCAGTCCCAACCCGTCTCATCTTCTGTGCTACCGGCCTTGCCTTCGGATCTACACTGAGCTTGTGACAGATGAAGTTCGGGTCGATCCCCGGCATATCGGCCGAGGTCCAAGCAAACAAATCCAAATTAGCTCGTAACAGTTCGATGATCTCACCATGGATCTCCTTAGGGAGGTCGGCACCCACTTTGACAGTTCTGTCGAGGTTAGAGGGGTCAATTTGAACTGCCAATCACTCTCCTTGAGGAGAAGGCCTAAGGTCATCCTGCTCGGCCCGAACATCCAGTTCTGCCAATAGGATCTTCCCTTTGGCCAATGTTGGACCAGTGAGCTCCTCTTGCTTCTTTTTAATTTCTCGTAGACTCGCGTTGTAGCAGAGTCGGGCTCTCACCTGGTCGGCTTTGACTGTGACGATCTTGTCATCGGAACCGACGAATTTCATTGCTAAGTGAACTGTTGAGACCACTGCTCCGAAAGCCTGTAAGCAGGTTCGTCCCAGTATCACGTTGTAGGGGGATTCGGAATCAATGACTAAAAACTTATGATCTCCGTTCGAGCCGAAGGCTGCTTGCCTAAGGTCATCGGGAGATGGATGGCTCCTAGGGGGCGAATTGCCTCGCCCGTGAAGCTGATAAGGTTGCCTTCAAATTCCACGAGGTCGGCTGACCTCAGCTTCAACTCTTTAAAAGTGTGAAGAAAAAGAATATCGGCCGAGCTTCCCTGATCGATGAAGACTCGGCGACTTCGAAGTTGCAGATCATCGCCGCAATCACCATTGGATCATTGTGATCTGGGATGATGCCTATCATATCCTGTTCGGAAAAGCAGATGGGGATGTTCCGAGGTGGTTTCTTACAGATAGGCTTGTGGCGAACCGCTAGTACTTGATTGACGTACTTTTTCCTTTCCGACCTCTTCTCGCCGCCACCGGCAAAACCCCCCGAGATAGTTTCCACTCGGAGATTTTCCGGTGACTTAACCAAATCTTGTACAACAAAATTTTCTGTTTGTTGTTGGAATTCATTAGGGGCTGGAGCTTGAACAACAGCTCGTTCAGCAAAACGTCGCACGGGAAACCGTTGAAGGTTTGTACTGACTTGGCTTTGGTGTTCTATGGTCTTCGTTTGGTGTCTCATCATGGCCAAAACCTCTGTTGCGCGAGGACATAAAGACGGTGGAGGTGGTGGCGGGGGAGGAGGTGGAGTTGGGGACCTTGCTGTCCTGTTGGCCCCAAGGTGCAATCGCAAGTCCTCAGTTGACGGGACCCTCCCTGGGCGCCCCCTCCTCCTCTTCTGAACTGGTTGTGTCTCAGACATGGTAGAATTTCTGGGAATGAAGTTTATCTTTCCCCACAGACGGCGCCAATGTGATGTCCTATACGGTGAGGTTCCCCAAGGGTAAGGGAAGAAGACCTTCAGAGGAGCCTCTGTCTAGGGTTTCTGTGTGATGTTTGATGGGAGTCCTCATATGGCTAAGGGAGAAAGCCAAGAAGCAACCCTAATCACTGGTGTGTGAGGGTGGCAATTAGGGTTAGAGGACGTACCTGAGCCCCATGTAGTACGGAGCTACTTATAGGGGAGAGCTGGTTTCCCTAATGGGCTTGCTTTAGGCCCAAGTAGAGCCAGCCTGTATTGAGCTATGAGTGGATGAGCTGTCCTTGTGGATAAGGCGAGACACGTCATCTTGTCTTTGGTGTCGGACTCTGGGAAGTGTCGGACTTTGGGAGGTGTCGGACAGGGAGGTCGGACCCGGGTAGGAGTACGAGGTCGACCCGTATCTTGTATCTGTTCGGCCGTTGAGCCTTGAGCTCGGCCCAGCATGCAGAGGGCTTCTCATAGGGGTTCTGAGGACCTCGGCTAGGCCGAGTCCACCACAAAATTAAAAATTGATTTGAGATGGAGAGATTAAGCGTTTGAAGCATATCGCGGAAATGATAGAAAATAATAATCGAGTAGCGCGGAAACGTAAAAATAGAAATATGCGGATATTAAAAGAGATAGGGATAGAAAAGCTTGCACCGGTGAATTTTATAATGGTTCAGCCTTCCCGTCGAAAGGCCTAGTCCAGTCCCCAAGCGACCCGCCTGAGAGTTCTTATACCAAGCAATAGAGCCGCACCCTATTACAACCAAGAGCACCCCGCACACTACTAGGAACCTCCGTTCGCTAGGGGCCTCAGTCACACAGCAGGGTTCCTCGCCCTACGACGTATCACACGTCCACTAAGGGATTCTCTCCCAAACCACTAAGGTTTCAAATATAAGAATAGCTTTGTGTGTTCTCAAAACACAAATACAACAATATGCTCTATGATAGTGAAGTAGAAGTTTCTCTAGAAGTCACTCAGCCAATAATAGTTTATGTTCTTCAGAAAATATGAACGATGAAAAGCAGAAGACTTGAGAAGAAGAAGAGAGAAACGTGTAGAAGAATGAATGAATGAAAAAAGAGTTCTGATCGAATGAATAATTCAACTCAATGTTGGATGATTTTGATTTAAAAAGAAAAACCATTTAGAATCAAAAAGATTTTTAATAAGTAAAACAAAATCAAAATAAAATAAAATAAGATTTGAAATAAGTTTTAAAATCAAAACTAAATCAAAATGATTTACGAAATAAAATAAAGATTTGATTCTTAAAACCAAAAAGGAAATAATTCAAACTTAAAATCATTTTCGAATTTTATAAAATAAATCAGAAAACAAATCAGGAAATAATCAAAATGATTCGGACATGTTTTTCAATAAAACATGAAGTAATCGATTACTTTATGAAGGTAATCGATTATTCCTTCAAAAATAGAAATTCTTAAATTCATTTGAAAACCATGTAATCGATTATACCAAGAATAGTTAATCGATTACACCACTCATGTTCATTGTATGATGCAAATCATAATAATCGATTACACTAGGGAGTTAATCGATTACTGAGCCTCTGGTATGTATATGATGCAACATCATGTAATCGATTACTACAAAGCTTGTAATCGATTACTAAGCCTCTGAAAAATATATGATGCAACAATTATAATCGATTACTTGACCTATGTAATCGATTACTTTCATAAGAAAGTAACTGATTAACAAAATTCAATTAATCGATTACAGCCTCTCTGATTTTTCTATGATGCAACAAAGTTAATCGATTACTTGAGCAAATAATCGATTACTCTCTCTTGCAAACATACAAATATACAGAGTTTTGTAACATCAAGTATTTTACTAAGGTTAAATGCAGAAAACACTTTTTCATGCAAAAACACGTTTTTCTTCTTCTCTCTAAAATGAAAAACTTATTGGCTTTGTAACTCTTAAAGAAACAAAAACTTCATTACCTTACATTTGATCTAAGGAGAAGGTTTCTAATCTATGCTTGCTTGAGTCTTCAATCTTGAATGCCACTTGCACTTGAGAGCTTGAACTTGAGTTGGCTTGTTATCATCAAAACATATACTTGAGTTAAACTTGAAGTCCATAGAGAGTTTGAAGCATGCCTTCCAACTAGCTTGACTTCCAACAGAACTTGATGATGGATTGGGTGAGTTCACTTGAGGCTTGATTGATTAGAGTGAATAAATTTTGTGCCCTAGGAGAGAGAATTCGAATGTGGCAAGAAACTAATGTGTTTTTGCTTTTATTTTTTTCATCAGCAGGTCGGGTTAATCGATTAACAGACCAGTTAATCGATTAACCCCTTGTATTTTGGCCAAAATCAGCAGTGAGCCTTAATCGATTAGGTTTTTGCACACCTTCTGGCCTTAATCGATTAGCCAGTGAACTAATCGATTAACTTTTTCCCCACATTCAGGCACTAATCGATTAACCTGCAGAATTTTGCATTATTTAGTACTTTGAAAGGCTATAACTTTTTCGTTACCCGTTGGATCTTCCTCAAATTTTAAAGCAAGCTCCCTCACCTATTTTAATTCACATCCAACGGTGGAATTTATGTTTTGAGCTATCAATCTTGTTATCTCAAATTCCCTAAGTTTCTATGTTTTAAACCTAAGATTACATGCATATTTGGCCAAGTTTCTAACTTATATCCTCATTTCTTCTACCCTAAGACCATCACAACATAGATTACACTATTAATTATGTTTGGGATGTTACAATCCTCTCCCACTTACCCGAATTTCGTCCTCGAAATTCAGTTGTCGTCAAACAAGTGTGGATGAGATTGTCTGATCTTGCTTTTCAATTCCCAGGTAGCTTCCTCCACACTATTCCTGTTCCATATGACTTTCACCAAGCTAATCTCCTTGCCTCTTAACTGTCTTACTTGTCTATCGTCAATCCTCACTGGCAACACCTCAAAAGTCAAATTCTCCTTCAAAGGCAAATCATCCAATGTGACCACATGAGTAGGATCATGAATGTATTTCCTTAGTTGTGAAACATGGAATACATCATGAAGCCTAGCTAAGTGAGGGGGCATAGAAATCCTGTAAGCTACCGGGACAACCTTCTCCAAAATCTCATATGGTCCAACAAACCGAGGAGTTAGTTTCTTGGACTTAATTGCTCTACCAATCCCTGTGACCGGAGACACTCTTAGAAACACATGATCCCCGACATCAAATTCCAAAGGTCTTCTTCGCCTATCAGCATAATTCTTCTGGCAATCCTGGGAAGTTTTCATCTTTCTCTTGATCATTGTGATCTTCTTAGTTGTTTCTTTCACAATATCAGGACCTGTCAACAGATTCTCACCTATCTGGAACCAACACAGAGGCGTCCTACACTTTCTGTCGTAGAGAGCCTCAAATCGTGCCATACCAATACTGGAGTGGAAGTTGTTATTATAAGTAAAATCCATCAACGACAGTAACTACTCCCAACTACCAGCCTGCTCCAGAACACAAGCTCTCAACAAATCCTCCAGTGTCTGGATAGTACGCTTAGATTGTCCGTCTGTCTGCGGATGATAAGCCGTACTAAATTTCAGCTTAGTACCCAATGCCTGTTGAAGACTCTGCCAAAATCTAGACAGAAATCTCGGATCGCGATCGGATACTATGCTGGTGGGAACACCATGCAGCTTCACTATGTCCCTGATATACAACTGAGTCAACTTCTCCAGAGTGTACTTCTTGTGAATCGGAATAAAATGAGCACACTTTGTGAGACGGTTCACAACCACCCAAACTGCATCACACCCTGCAGCAGTCCTAGGTAGACCCGTCACAAAGTCCATAGCTATACTATCCCACTTCCACTCCGGAATATCAAGTGATCGCAACGGACCACCAGGCTTTTGATGCTCAATTTTAACTTTCTGACAAGTTAGACAATGAGATACATGATCTGCTACGTCGGTTTTCAACTTTGGCCACCAATAAATCTTGGTACATCTTCGTTGCACCAGGATGAAAATTCATTTTGGTTCGATGTGCTTACCATAGGATATCTCTTCTAACTTCGAAATCCATAAGAACACATATCCGACCCCTGAACTGGATAGTACCATCAGAACCTTTTACAAAGTCGGGCTCTTCATTGCCCGATGCCCCTTCCAACAACTTTTGTAGTTCTGCATCATCAGCTTGTCTTTCTCTAATAAGACCAATCAAGTCATTAGTAACCTGCAACATTTCTAGAAAAATGCTCTTCTCTTTCACTTGCATATTTAGGTTGAGGTCACTGAACTCTTGGATTAATTGCAACTCCTTCACCATCAGATTGCTGACATGCAAAGTCTTGTGACTTAGTGCATCAGCCACTACATTGGCCTTGCCCGGATGATACTAAAGATTAAAATCATAGTCCTTCAGGAACTCCATCCACCTCCTCTGTCTCATATTCAACTCCTTTTGATCGAAGATATAGCGAAGGCTTTTATGATCGCTAAAGACTTCAAACTTTGAACCATATAGATAGTGCCTCCAAATTTTCAAAGCAAAGACTACTGCCGCCAACTCAAGATCATGAGTGGGATAGTTTTGCTCATGCTGACTCAACTGCCTGGATGCATAGGTTATGACTTGTCCTTGCTGCATCAGCACACATCCCAACCCTTGTTTTGAAGCATCACAATACACTACAAAGGATTGAGTCGGATCCGGCAAAATCAACACCGGGGAACTAGTCAAACGCCTCTTCAACTCCTGGAAACTATCTTCACATTCTGGGGACCATTCAAACGGAACACCTTTCCGCGTAAGAGTAGTCAAAGGAAGGGCTATTTTCGAAAACCCCTCAATGAACCTCCTATAATACCCAGCCATACCAAGGAAGCTTCTGATCTCAGTAATGGAGTTGGGTCTCTCCCACTTAAGCACTGCTTCCACCTTAGAAGGGTCAACAGCAATACCCTTCTCAGAAATCACATGCCCCAGAAAATGCACCTCATTCAACCAGAAACTACATTTAGAAAACTTTGCATAAAGATGCTTATCTTTGAGAACTTGGAGCACCGTTCTCAAATGCTCTTCATGCTCCTTCGGGCTCTTGGAGTAGATAAGAATGTCATCAATGAACACAATGACGAATGAGTCTAAGTACGGCCTGAAAATCCTGTTCATGTAATCCATGAAGATGGCAGGAGCATTTGTGAGACCGAAAGGCATCACCACATATTCAAAATGCCCATACCGAGTTCTAAAAGCAGTTTTGGGAATGTCCCCCTCTCGGATAAGGAATTTGATGGTATCCAGATCGGAGGTCGATTTTTGAGAAAACTGCAGCTCCCCTAAGCTGATCCAACAAATCATCGATGCGTGGGAGCGGATATTTATTCTTCACCGTCACCGCATTCAACTGACGGTAATCAGTGCACATACGAACACTTCCATCTTTCTTTTTAACAAAGAGGATAGGAGCTCCCCAAGGGGAAACACTTGGCCTTATAAACCCCTTCGCCAAAAGCTCCTCCAACTGCTTCTTCAACTCTTCCAACTCTGGAGGGGCCATTCTGTAAGGCGCTTTAGATATCAGGCCGACACCAGGCATAAGATCAATGCCAAATTCTACTTCTCTGGCTGGAGGTAATCCGGGAATTTCAGCAGGAAAAACATCCGGAAACTCACAAACCACTGGGATTCTACTGATATCTGATGCTTCATCATCATCCATAGTCGACACCGAGACTTGACAGAAGATTACTGACTTCTGACTACAATCCAGAAGGACACAGTTCTGGGACATCCAGTCCATGCCTAGAATGATATCCAACTTGGTTAAGGGCAAACATATTAAGTTCACTTTGAATTCCCGCTCCAATACTCAGAGTGGGAAGTCCAAACACATCAAGGATGTAACCACAGCTGAATTAGTAGGGGTAGACACTGACAACTTAAAAGGCATCTCAACCGCAGATAGTTTTAATTTCTCCATCCAATTGATATAAATAAAAGAGTGTGTAGCTCCACAGTCAAAGAGAATACCACATGCAATATCATTTATATGACCAATACCTCGAATCAGCTCATCAGCCTCAGTCACCTCTTCTCCATCAAGAGTGTACACCTTCCCCTTCTGAAGTGGGCGGCCATCACCAATCCTCTGCGCCCTAGTCACATTGGCTTCTTTCTTAAATGTATTCTTTGGGCAGTTAGTTGCAACATGACCGGGTTGTCCACATTTGAAACAAGTGACACTTGGTTGATTCTGATTCAGACTCCAACATACACCTCTATGTTGCTTGCCACAATGAGGACAAGGCGGAATAGGACCAGATGAACCCCCGTATAGGGCCTGCTCTAGGCTGTGAATAGGGGCCTGGTCGTTGCACCGCTCCCTTGCCCCTCAACGGATCACCACTTCTTTGCACAGTCTTGCTTTTATCTTCTGCCATTTTCCTCTTAAGCCCCTTCTCATAAGTGCTCGCCATGTTGACCAAGCGGGCCAAGTTGTCAATATTGTGATACTCGCAAGAGAGGCGAATATCGGTCCTGAGTCCAGACTCAAACTTGACGTATTTGCCGCGCTCACTGGCATCCCGATAGTCAGAGAATAGGATGAGATCTTCAAATCTAGCCGCATAATCCCCAACTGACATAGAGCCCTGAGTCAGTTGGAGAAATGCAATATCCTTCTCCCTCCTCACGTCTTCAGGGAAATACTTCCCTAAAAAGAGATCCTTGAATACCTCCCAAGGAACAACCGGATTGGCTGCCACCAATCCCCTCCTTTGTTTATCCCACCAATGCTCAGCCTTATTGGTTAGCATGAATTCCGCCAGTCGAACATGCTGCTCCATGGGTGGCTGAATAGAGCGGAGGATCTTCTCGACCTCCTGAATCCATCTCTATGCTCCATCAGGGTCATTTGCACCCTCAAAACGAGGTGGATCATTCTTGCGGAACCTAGCCATCCAGTCAACCTCAACTGGATCTGGTTGCAGAGCTGCTGCTGTTGCTGCAGCAGCCGCCATCTGCTCTCCTTGCTGCTGCTGCATCTGAGACAGATGCTCCAGAATGGCTGCAAGCCCATCATTAGCAGCCCTTCGTCCAGCCATACTGCTTAGCCAAAGAGAACAGACCAGTAAGACTTAACTAATAAATATATACATAGTACTATAATCATACTATTAAATTCTTAATCTTTTACTATGAGCATCCATTACTCGCTAGGTGAGTAATCATGTGGAGTTTGCTTAACTCCAAGGCCGAGGAGAAACTGCTCTGATACCATAAATGTAACACCCTATAATTAATTACCCTTAATTCCCCTTATATTAAAATACGGACTTAAAAAAATCCTTTTTATTATATTAAAATCAACCGTCAAACGGACGGAGTTTCGTTTGTTTTTTGGACTTTTCCAAAACTTCAACCTGATTAACAAATTCATATAATATCAACAGTAGCCAGCAGGGCTCAAATATAAGTATCTATGCATCATATAGTGGCCCCAAGGGCTCAATAGTAAAACATCAGTAACAGTTTGTCAAAGTGCCAGCAAAAATGATAAGTATGTAAATCAAGAAGCCATAACACAAATATGCCCAAAAATGAATCATAAATCATGCCCTAAATGAAACTATCCTAAGCCTCACTCAAAAAGCATATACAGCACATATACATCAAAATAATATGGAGGCTTAGGTCAATATCATGCATCTACACCCCACAACCCTACTCTCCCAGTGAGGGAAAGTAATCCTGCTCGGCCGATCCTGGTGTATACTCCGACTCAGTACTTGAAAAATGGTAAGGAGGTGAGTATTACACAATAAAATAGGGAAGCAGTTTCTATTATGCTATACTGAACCACCAAGCCAAACACAAATAACCATATAGTGCATATAAACCAGTGAATCATTCCCAAACATTTCAATTAATTCCATTCCAATAATAAATTTAATTCATTATATCCTTAGTTTCCATATTTCATACTTTTCCAATTTATTCCAAAACTCAATACTAGTTTTACTCTTGCATAAGATCACAATCCACTTTTATCACATACTCTTTGTGTTTTTCTAAAGACTTTTAGAAATTATTACATGGATTTCCATCATTGTGTATAGTCTCCTTCGGACAACGTCTTACAGCTGCACACAATGTGTGTCTTACGCGGTCTATGCGTACAGTCTCCTATGGACAACGTCTTACAAGACCTGGATTCCACAATCGGAAGGTGCATCCATCATTGCGTACAGTCTCCTTCGGACAACGTCTTACAGCAGCGCATCAAGTGCGTCTTACGCGATCTAGGCGTACAGTCTCCTACGGACAACGTCTTACAAGATCTGCAGAGGCACAATCCAATTATATTATTAATTAATATATGGTGTGTGTGTGTGTGTCCATAATTGCGTACAGTCTCCTTCGGACAACGTCTTACAAGATCTGGAATCACACACTATTTGTTCTTTAAGTCTTTGAATTTCATTTTCAATTATTTCATTTGTTGTCAATCTTATGGATTACAACAATTTAATCATGCCATTATATTTTCACTTTCCAAAGAGTCATTCATACCAATTCAAATCAACATATTCATTATCATTCATAAGTTCCAGGCTCAACATAATTTAGCACAATATCAACCACTTAATCAAATATCATAGTCACTTTTAAGCACAACATAACACATCAATATACTTTTATGCATAATCACATCTTAACATAATATTAACTACCCTAGGGTTCCTTACCCTAACTAACACATACCTCTTAGTACCCAATATATACACAATACAATATACCCCCTAGAATATGGTAACACAAACCTCCTTACCTCAAGTTCTTAGAGATAGAAGGATTTTGTGCTTGGTACACACTTGAATATTAGCCACAACTCAAAGAAGAGGGAGGAACCTAAAATCAATAGAATAATGAGACAAATTGTTAAGCTTTGCCTCTAGAACTTGAGAGAATCCATAAACCAAACTACAGCTCCCTAGGTTGAAGATTGAAGCTTCATGGAAGCAAGAGGGAGAGAGAAAATTTGAATTTTAGGGGAGAGAAAGAGGAGAACTCAAACAAAATCACTTACTTGGAGCAACAAAGAAGAACTTGATGATGGATTGGGTGAGTTCACTTGAGGCTTGATTGATTAGAGTGAATAAATTTTGTGCCCTAGGAGAGAGAATTCGAATGTGGCAAGAAACTAATGTGTTTTTGCTTTTATTTTTTCATCAGCAGGTCGGGTTAATCGATTAATAGACCAGTTAATCGATTAACCCCTTGTATTTTGGCCAAAATCAGCAGTGAGCCTTAATCGATTAGGTTTTTGCACACCTTCTGGCCTTAATCGACTAGCCAGTGAACTAATCGATTAACTTTTTCCCCACATTCAGGAACTAATCGATTAACCACTAGGTTAATCGATTAACCTGCAGAATTTTGCATTATTTAGTACTTTGAAAGGCCATAACTTTTTCGTTACCCGTTGGATCTTCCTCAAATTTTAAAGCAAGCTCCCTCACCTATTTTAATTCACATCCAACGGTGGAATTTATGTTTTGAGCTATCAATATTGTTATCCTAAATTCCCTAAGTTTCTATGTTTTAAACCTAAGATTACATGCATATTTGGCCAAGTTTCTAACTTATATCCTCATTTCTTCTACCCTAAGACCATCACAACATAGATTACACTATTAATTAAGTTTGGGATGTTTCAAAAAGGAAAAAGAAAAAAAAATATAGTGAAACCAACACCCTTTATTTTTATAAAAATACTTCATATAAACTAATAGAGAATGTAACATCCCGCATTTTTCCTGACCTAAATAAATCAACGGGGTTTTATTTAAAGTGGATTTGGAGGATTTGAGAAGGATTTTTAAATGAATGTTTTAGCAAATGATTTTTATTTGAGTTTGAATTAATGAGAATTAAGTTATGGTTTTGTTATTTGGGATTTCTCCAATAAATGAATTTTCCTTTATGACCAAAATGAATTTGGTGACTTTAAAAGTGCATATCTTTTCAACCGTTTTTCAGAAAATTATGATCTTTATATGAAAACGATCGCGTTGAAAATAAGAATTTAAATATGTAATTTTTATAATTTTCTGTATTGATTTACAAAATGTTATTTTTCAGATTTGAAAAGTGCAAATTTCGAATGTATTGAGTGTTGAAAAATATTTGAGATTTCAAATAAATTATTTCTTTTGAGGTCTTTTAACTATTTGAAAATATGGTTTTATAAAATAAAGTGAAGTCCATGTATATATGGTCAATTTGTACGGTTTATTAGTTTCCTTAAAGAAATATATCTTTGAAATCTTTGAGTTTGTGAACAATTGTATTTTTTTAGAGTAAAATGAATTGCATGCAAATTTAAATAATGAATTTGAATTGAATGAGTGCATGATTTGATATGAATGTGAGTGTGTGTATGATGCATGATAATGTCCTAAAGTGTTGTATATATGTTTGATTATGTGTTAGATGTATGCATTGAATTTTTAAGAGATTCCATGATTTAATTGTGTATGCTTGAATTGTTTTTCTTTAATCAAAATGAAAGGAAATTTTATTTCCCTCCTATATGTGTGCGTATGTTCGGCCATGTAGGGACTAAGAGGACCAATTTGAAGTGCATTTTCTTAAGTAGTAAGAAAGTGAAAATTAAAGGAAAATTAGTAGGAAGTGTAGGGTGGTGCATGTCATGATGCTTAGAAGACCTTTTCCCTTAAATCACTCACCATGTTGCACCATGACAAGACCTCTCCCATGCAACTATTAGAGTGGACCGAATTACCCTTAAAGCTTGCACCTTGGACCAAGGTTAGAAAAGGAAATTCCACCCCCTTGCCTTTGCCTATATAGTCGTGTGTGTGTGTGTAGTTGGCTAGTTCATTTCTTCATTTCATTTACTTTCTTCCACAAACACAAACACTTTGGTCCAAGAGCACATCAAGCTCTTGAGACCCATAGAGAAAGAGACTGAGGCCGTGAGGGAGGAGAGGAGAGGAAGAGTGAAAATCAAAGTCTCTTAACCCAATACCTCTAATTTCTTCCTTCACACACATCCTTCTTCAAAGACTAAGAAGAAAAATCACCCATCAACCCCAAAGGAGAGGAGGCCGAAGCAAACCCTAGGAGAAGGAGAGGAGATTCGAAGCTTGAAGTTAGAGTTTTTGTTTAAGGTAGTTGTTTAAGAGAGTTTAATGTAATAATTTTGTGTTGTAAAGGACTTTGTGATGGACTTTGTTTAAGTTTAAAGTTTTGTGATGCATGTGTTTATTTTCTTATGATCTTGTAGTTTAAATGACATGCATGATCTTTCTATGCCTTGATCATGAATATTTGTGCTTGAAAGCTTTGATCTTTGACTTGTAATTCTTCTTCATCACGGTTTTGTTTAAGGTTTATGTTTAAACTCATGTATTTGCCTTGATCTTCTCTTGCATGTCTTGATTTATGGTTGATCTTTGAAAAAGCATGAAGCTTGAGTCTTGCATGTTGATTTTGAGTGTAAAGATTTCATTTTTCCTTGACGCATGTCACAATTTTAAAGAGAAAATTATGATAACAAGTTTTAAAAATGATTTTGGTGCAAAAGGATTTGAATCAAGATTTTGTGTGTGTGTGATGATGGTGATGATGATTCGGTTGGTACTTTGAGAAATAAAATGATGATTGCATGATATGCTCTACGAGTTTTAATCTTTGCATGTAAAAGAATAGAATCTAAAGATCTTGCCTTTTTGCATGAGGTCATTCGGCCAAGCCTAGGGAAAATAAGAAATCATGTTTGATCATTATTTTAGTTGCATGCATGATGAGATTTATGTGATTCAAGGATTTTAAGTACATGCATGAAATCATTAAAGGTTTGAAAGATAAAGATCTTGATATGACCATTGATTTTATTGTGAAGAAATAAGTTAAATAAATGAAATTAAAGTTTGATAAATTTTTATGAGAAGCTCACGGTTTTACCCTTATATATATATTAAAGTGGATTCATTTTGTTTTGCATGTGTGTTTTATTGATGAATCTATGGATTTCAAGCATATGAAAGTCTAAATTTTTGATTAAAAACTTGAAAGTGATTTTTTTGTGCTCCATTTGGTTTAGTCAAGAAATAAAAGAAATAAATTGATTTTCATCTGCATGTTAATTTAGGGATAAAGCTAATTGATTTGAAAGATGTTAGTATGATTTTAAGTAAAGATATTCCTTTTCTTTTAATAATTATTTTGGGTATGATGCTTAAAGTAGGATAATGTGTTTAAAAGATTATTTTCCATATGTGCATGTTTTGTTCAAGTGTTAGTAATCGTTAGTGTTTGAAATTGTGAATGAAAACTTTGTCTCATGTAGGATGAGATTCGGCCATGCATAGAAAAGATAGTAGTTTGTGTTTGATTCTTGATTCTTGTGTTTGCATGATGAGTGTGAAAGTGATGCATAGATTGTGAATGGCTTGACATGATAAATATGTGTGTTTGAAAATGATTTGAATAGTTAGTATTTTTAAATGATTAATAACTTAACCCTTGTGTTATTTTCCTTGATTTAATTCGGTTTTAAAGGAAACAAAGCCAATAAAGTGATTTGATTTATTGAAAACGTATTGTTTTGAAACGATTTTCATATATTGAAGTGCATGGTTTTAATTTAAAGGTGTTTTGTATATGAAAACCCTTAAGATAAATGTGGCCTTTAAAGGAGTCAAGAAACTATTTACGTTTTTGTTTTACTAAGCAAGTGTTTGAAAAGAGTATTTCAAGTTTTAAATTTCTTAACGTGTTATTAAACGCATGCTTTTACTTGATCACGATTATGGATTTAAATCAAAGCGATTTCAAGTTTATTCTATTTTCAAATGAGAAGTTTTGATAATGTTGTGTTGTTTTCGAAACGATCGTATGAGAATGATTTTAATAAAAGAGAAATGTCTTAGTTGTCAGTAACAATCGAGAAGCGGACACGAACGTCGCGTTGGAAATCAAGGAGCATATTGAGGATCGTCGTCGGTAGAGGTGAGAGAGAAGTTTCCCCCAAACACCGTGGTATTTAGGTAACATATTAAGTAGTTTCGACCATCTCAAAAGTCGAAACTTTGTGGTTCTGAGTCAGTAGCACAGTGGCAATTGTTTGGTTGTGTGGCCACTCGTGTGAAGGAGACAAAGACCACGTGAAATTAGGTGATGAGTTTATGTGTGGGTGCCTGAATGTTAGTACGTGTTTAATTATTTAAGAATTTATTATGCATGATGAAATTTGAGTTGTTGCTGCTTATAATAATGATGTTGTTGATGTTAATGATGGCGATAATAAAGTAGATAATAACGATGAGTAAGAAACATGAAAGAAACTATGTCGTTGTTTTGGAAAAGATTAAGTGATGATTAGGATGTGGATGAGCCAGAGCTGGGGAAAAGTGATGTTGTGCTTATTGAAGTGAGATATGATGCTACCTTGAGGAAAAATCATGAATTGATATTTTTGAGAAAGTTTGTAAAATGATACCTTTGAAAAGTTTATGAAACATCATTTTTGAGAAAAGTTTGTGAAATATCATTTTTGAGAAAAGTTTGTGAACTATTATTTTTGGAGAAAAGTTTGAGAAATATTATTTTTGACAAAAGTTTGTGAAAACGTTTATTTTTGAGAAAAGTTTATGAAACATTATTTTTGAGAAGGTTTGTGAAACACTGTTTTTGAGAAAAGTTTTGTGAAACATTATTTTTGAAAAGGTTTGTGAAACATTATTTTGAGAAAGTTTACGAGAGGATACTTTGAGAAAATGAGGAAATGAGTTTTTAGAAAGTTATGAAACGAGAAGTGAGAAGGATGGAGAAACGAGATGCAAGTTTGTCTGTGCGATCCCAGCTCTGCGCTATGTTGAGAAAAGAGAGATATGTTGCGACGATTAGTGGTCGGGACTCGTTCAAGGGATGCACTAAGGGCGAGCCGACCTTAGGATTAAGACGTTAATATAATAAAACCTTTAAAAGACTTTAAAAGACATGAATTAACACGGTGAGGTATGAGTGTGACGTCGAAGTAGTGGAGAGGAAGGAACCATGGGTATCTGCAGATACTCAGGTGGAGATTGCATTAGGGGAGGACAATGACGGTGAAACGTCAAGACGTCTAGAGTACTTTCTAGGCAGAACAAACCCCACATGTGGCATACGAACGTGGTAGGGACTTGGGGGCCAAAGTCGTGGTAAGTTCTGCACTGCAGACTAGAATAGTACTGTCGCCCCCTAGATTGCAAATCTTGAACAGTGAGAGGGATTGGAACGGGGCATCTTGATTTGCCACTGTACCCGAGTTTTCTACAGCGAGCCTTGATTATTTGATATGATATGAATTGAATTGAATTGATTTGAGACTGTACCCGAGATTTCTACAGTTCTCCTGGCTTGGAGCCAATTGTTGAGACAGTTGTCGTGCCCGCGTGGTAAAGGTCCTGTACTCCTGTTTGTTTCCGACTAGGTTGGGTGGATTACCGAGGAGATGTAGACGTGAGTGCTAACTGCGTTGAGCGACCCTCCTCAATGATGATTAACTTTTCCCCCGCATCATTTATGGATACGAATTCATAAAACTTAAACAAGAAAAGATGAATGGTATATTATTAAGAAATAATTCTAAAGTGGAAATGCATGAGATTATATGGAAGAACGGAAAAGAGGATGAGATTGTACGGTGACGGAATCAGTTTGGAAAAGAGTAAGAGATTTATGGGATATAAAGTGGTTATGCTAAAGATCATGAGAAGAGAAAGTAATGAAATGAATGAGAATAGGTGATTTGTAGATTAATGGTTTGAATATATGAATGTTTTTATGTGTTGGTTGTTTATATATATGATTGCTGTTAGTTCTTAATATCTTGCCTATTGTAATTCCACACTGTTGGCATCACATGCTTGGGAATACTTACTCTCTCGAATTCTTCTGTTCCGTGTGCTTGTTATTATGATATTATCCCTCAGCCTATGGACCCTGTTAAGTTCACATTCGACATCCGAGATGAAGGAAGATGGGAAGTGAACTATAGAGGTTGGGAGTGGCGTGGAGTCACCGAGGTTCGCATCTTCGACCCCAACCACACGTTGCAAGGGACAGCACCTGATACTCGCACCTGTCATTTCGTGCTTTCGGACCTACAGACTGGTGGACCAGCAGACTATCATGGTGGGCATTCGATGCCTTTGCCTGCACGCATTGACCCCGAGGCCGAGGAGCTAGAGGAGTTGGATGAGGCTTTGGACGATCTACCGGATGAGGCTTTCGAGGCTATGCAAGAGGATGAACCAGAGGAAGACCCAGAAGAGGATCCTGACGAGGACTTAGATTACCCGGAGGCTGAGGTGATTGAGTTCGACCCTAGCGAGGCACCTCCCGTGGATCCTTCGACTTCAGCTTAATGGGCCTGGTGGTAGTTCTTTCATTTTAGTGGAAGTATTTTGTTTCCCTGTATTTACTTGGCATCATTGCAGTACCAACATGTAACCCCAAACTTATGTTCATGAATCAAGTTTTATATCATATCAATGATTAAGTTATGAAAGAAAAGGGCCATTGTAAAATAATTTCGAAGCAGCAAGTTTCGAAGTGCGGTGTCTTGTGACATCTCAGTTTGGAACTTGAAGCTTAACATGAGACGTGAGAACACTAATTTTAAATACGAAGGAGTTTTGGGAACTTAATGGTTCTCAGGTCCATGTTACTTGTTTTGAAAAAAAAAATTGGCCCATATTTTCACCACATTTTATGATTAAAGAAGTATATTTTTCAAGTTGCCAAATCGGGGTGTTACAGAGAAAATAGTATATGCACTAACAGTGTAAAGATTAATCTTTACACTGTCAGTATATCATCCACCGTTGATGAGTTAGTAATGGTTAACTTATAAGTAAAAGTAATGCACATGGATGATTGATATTGCACCGTCACTATAAAAAACTTTACACTGTCAGTGCATGTATATAAAACTCAAACGAATAAAAGTTATCGGCTAAAAATAAAATATACTATGCTTCATATACTTCAACTTACAACCAATTGAATAGCTTTGGCAATGTACTAGCCTTTAGTCTTCTAACATCTTGCAAAATGTTGTTGGCTAAGATGTCCTTTTGGGGCGAGTTCTCGTCACTTTTCCAATCTCTCCCAAACTGAGATGACCTCATTCATTGGCAAATCCAAATTCGCAAGCAATTTGGCTTCAGAAGGTATGTTAATTGCAATTTTTCCCTAAATTAAGAGACATGGAAAAATCAAGAAGATGAAGCAATATTAGTGTTTAAGGTCAAATAGTGATTTGAAGGAAAGATAGAAGAACTACCATAAATTATAGAAAAAAGTTGCAAAGTTGGAGTTTTGTTTGAATGTTAGAGTGGACATGATGTGAGAATTCAAGGGAGGTTCTAGAATGCTCACTCTTGAGTTTTATTTTGAAAGTGGTGCAGTAAAAAATGGCAGTAAAAAGTAAAAGTGTATCAAGGTAAATTTTTTTTTAACCTGAATGTACCTACTGAAGTGGTTAACATGTATATTGCAAAAACGCCCCTAATTTCAGCTCCATCGCCTACTTAAGTGATTCCAGATCTGACTCTAGATCTTCATTTCTACTTGAAGAGCTCCACCGAGCTTGAAGTGCTTGAAGAGAGCTCCAACGTTGTTCTTCTACATCGCAGGAACGGTGTGGTGCTTCTCCGTCTCTGTGCTTCTTCGCCGTTGGTTGTTGTCTGTCGTGTTGCTTGTTGATTTGGGTCTAACATATGATGTTTTAGAGCTTAACTTGACTCCCTTTTGCTTAGTTTTGGTTTGCTTCTTAAGTATTTTAGGTAGATTTTGTTTAGTTTTTAATTACACTACACCAGAATTAAGGATCAACAACGCCAATTTTGGCTTTTCAACAACGAATTCTGAGCGTTGTCAAAGTCGTCGTTGTTAAAAGAATGACAATGCAAATAAACAGCGTTGTTGAAACGAAAGCATTGACAGCACTATCTTGATATGACGTTGTTGAAACAAAGGTATTGACAAGACCATTTATAAATAGCGCGGTTGAAAGTAAGGCATTGACAACACTGTTTTCACAAGGCACTGTTGAAACTAAAACATGGACAACGCTGTTTTAAAACAGTGCTGTTGAAATTAAAGCATTAACAACACCATTTTAAAACCGTCTTATATTCATTTTGCCACAGTTTTTTTTTGTATTAGTTGCAATTATAACCGTGGCTAAATAAGAAAGTAAATTTAAAAAAATATATATAACCACAAATGAATATGTGGCTAAATGAACACCAATTTTTATAATATTTTTTCCACTAATCGTGAAACTTTCTAAAAAATAATAAAAAATTAGAAATAAATAAATAACTAAAGAAAAAAATTAAGGTCAACATAATAATTTTTTTTAGAATAAAAATTTCATTACAAATAGAGTAAATAAGTACACAACATACTTTCTACAAACAAAATCGAAAACTACCTTAATCTACATCAATTTCAAAGTTTTACTAAAAAAGTACATAGCATATGAGCTTTCTTAATCCCTCTTACAATAAAATTTCCAAGTACATAGCATGCGAGCTTTCTTCCATGCAGAGAGCTAAAATGAGACAACATCAGCATCAAAAAACCATAATCCCCCACTTTGTAAGGCAAACTTTCAGTTCCAGTTCTACAATCGGTATTGCCTGCAAGTTTGTTTAAAAGAAGTTATACAATAATTAAATCTATAGTGATGAACACCACATACTTTTATTGGCTCATATGCTAAAGTTGAAATTAGCATAGTTGGGTAAATGTCATTGTATAAACTCAACATAAGATGTTTGATTATATCAATTATAATCGTTAGGTAGTAAATGCATGCCAAAGTTAAGACCCTAACAATAGTAATTACATACTTAAAGTGTTAAAGGCATAGACTCTAAAGATAATTATTAATTAACAATATATACATTTTCAGTAACAATCAAATTAATAATTGTCATGCATCTAACCAAAAGTAACATGTAATTTTGTACCTCTTGCAAGCTAAATGGCTCTTGCTCTCGTTGGAATCATGACAATCTTAGCTATTTGAACACTCTCCCTCTCATTTCTAGCTGCCAGCAGGTTTATCTTCAAGATAAAAAAAACTGTTACAAACTGTGATATAGATATTTCACTGTCATCACTTAGTCCTAAATAATGTTTGATATTACTGAGAAAGAGAAATAAAGTGAAGTAAAAGAAACAAATTAAATAGAGAACAAACAACTAAAACAAGAGAATCATTGAGTAAGATTTAGAAGTGAGCAAGTTGAACATCAAAGGTTTTTCCAACACAGATTGGAGTTCTGGCGAATGGATCCACTTGTAAGATTTAGAAGTGAGCAAGTTGAACATCACTTCCATTCCATTTATTCCCTCAGCAATATCTCTGCAATTCATATTTGATGTCAATTACATGATAGTTACCAGAGACAAATGAGAGGAGCAGACAAAGTTACTATGATGTGTTACAAACGTAAATAGTCATCACTAGTAGTGAAGGCATATTGAAGAAGAAATCTAAACGCACAATAGTTAAGATATCATACCTTACAATGACAACCGAGGAACTATCATCACATCATCATCTTCAAAAACTCTGAAGATTAAACATATTAGTAATAAATTCTATTGTTCTAGAATGGTGAAAGCTATCAATTTGAGAGTAAGCTTATTGGCAAATTGCTATATACCTTTACTTCTAGCACTCTACTGGAACAGTGAGTCCTGAAGGATGCAGCTTTGGGAGCAGGGAAAAAGTTTAAAAGCTAGAATATAAAGAATGAAACCCGAAAGTCGTTGTACTGATGTACTTGAAAAATCTCTCCATCAAATGAGAAGAGGAAAAAGACAACACGCTTATTATTAAGGAATAATATCATATCAAAATCAAGAAACTTCCCGAAGTTGATCCCTGCTAATCCAGGCTGCAAAATTTTCAGAATTATGCTAATCAGGGTAAAATATGATTTTTCTTCAGGGGGTCACAAGGGGGAGAAACTGACAGTGGTGTAAAACGAAAAGCAAACAAATATAAGATGCAAAGATAAATAAAACAGATCAAAGAAGGAAAAGGGGAAATTGAACAAATAGTAGAAATAAATTCAGATAAAAAAAGCCCAGAATGAGGCTCAGCTCACTTTTACTAAGAATGATACTATTGAGCTTCACCATGATATAATTTATGAAATAGCAATTTCTTATGTGGTTGAATTTCCACTAGCTTCAACTTTTCATTATTTTTATAATATGCACCATAACTGAGTGGATGATATAGAGTAGAACAATGCATGTGTTGCCTCACTTTCAGGAATAGGAGGACTATACAACAAAACTTCCTGAGAAATAAATATTGTTTTAAAAAATATAGTGCAAAGGGAATTTTAAAGTCCAAACAAGATTAACTTGTATAGACTGAGCCACATCCTTCAGTAGTGCAACTTCAATGAAAATTAGGGGTTCACCTGAAAAACATAAAAGCAGACAACATAAAACAGTTTAACACATATAAACTTGGGAACATGTATGTAACTACAAGAATGACAACAACTGAAACTCATTGGGTCACATAGCATCCAGATAATCATGTACAAAGTGTAGACTATAGAAAATAGTAACACCAAGTCTGATTTTTCAAGTTATTTGGTATTAAATAATGAAATAAAAGGGTATTGTCCATGTAATGCATTCACCTTGGTCGACCATTGTTCTATCAGTATTGTTGTCACTAACTTGCTAACTGATGTAGACTCATGATACAGACTTAGCCTAGATCAATATATAGTTCAGACAATTGCTTTAATTTCTCACCATACTTACATGTATACATTCACATCAGTTTTCTCTAGTGATCCTAGAGACGGTAGTTCTAAGAACACTTGTAGACATGGTGAGACTATAAAAGCTACATTCACATCAAATTATAGTTCTACTTATTTAATGTAAGGAAAGAGAACTAATATTTCAAGAACACCACACTAATTGAAAATTCAGGGGAAAAGAAAGGATTGTATGCATATAGTTCAATTTTTTTTCAAAAGCAAAAAGAATATGTGATTTAATTAAGCAGTAGTTCAGTAAGTTTGCAGAAAGATAAAATAATGTACAATACTTTCGGTGTCAAGTGATAATAATGCATTAGTCGATTACCTGGTGTCTATATAGTTACCGGAGCACAGCTTGTAGGGAATTAGTCTTCGGCTATCGACCGGAGGATACCCTTGGTACACAACAAAAAAAATATTCCATTGAAAAATCTAATGTCATTGTTAGGGAAGGATAATATTGACCAACTTAAAAAAGGTAAAGGACTAAATTGACATTTTTTAAAGATAAAAGATCAAAATATAATGATACATAAAAATAAGATAAAAAATCAAAAGTTCATTTTAACCAAATAAATACATTAATTTAATAAAAACATTACTTTAGATGGGCATGGTGTAATCAGGTTCTGACCCCTATGAGAGATGGACATCGTAGCAGAAGCAGCAGAAACATTTGCTATTTGCCACCATAATATAGACCTAATAATAATTATCTACTCACAGTATAACCTTCCTATTCAACTCAGGTCATCAAACCTCAAAATGTTTTTACATAGACCACAAAGGCAAATTATAAGCACCTAAAACACTGATACTTCTAAAACAAAAGGCAAATTCAAAGATCTGATTTTTATTTAATAAAAAAAACCGTGGAGCTTGGAGTCTTGGAGGTGGATGTCTGCCCGTGGAATCGTGGCCTCGTGGGGGCTGGTGGGTTCTGAGACCGCAACTGTGTCTATGAAGACGAAGACTCGAAGAGGTCTGTGGCGAGGCGTGGTCCTGCCGCAGTGGCGTTTCGTGCCGCGGTTGGGTGGTGAGTCGAAGAGGTCTGCTGCGGTGCTTCCTCGTGGAGTAGAGGAAGAGGAAGAGGAGTAGAGGAAGAGCAGCAGCTGCGCCAGGAGGAGTGGAGGACTGTCTTTAGAGTTTAGACTTTAGGTATTGTTGAGCACTTGAGCTAGGTCTTAGAGTCTTAGTTTTTGGGTTTTTTTTATTTTTTTATAAATATTAACGGGCCTAAACCCGACCGGGTAAACCTAGCCCTAGCCCGATAACGTCCCGGTCGGTCCGGGCTAATAAGCCCGAGTTGATTTTAAGTCCAAAAAATGAAGCCCAAACCCAAAAACAATGGGATAAATAAGGTTTGTGTAATTTTTAATATTTAAAAAATAAAAATTATTTATGTTGTAATATTGATCTCAGTTTTGTGTTTTTCTTATTTATCTCGCTTGCGTACTTGGAAGCTATCAAATTACAATAGTATAAATGAAAGCTTAATCTTACATAAATCTTAACTGTTATGTAGCTCTAGAATCCAAGAGTAAGGCTAGGCACCATCAGTATGTTAATTTACTGACAATAATAGAAAGAAAGAAAGCCCTTTCATAGCTAAGTAAATTGACCATCACTACCAATGGTCTATCATCTTTCTGTAACCTAGTTACTAAGGGAAATATTATGCTATGCTTTGTTGAAGTGGAAAAAAAAGAAGAAAATAGGTTGTATTCTAAATCTAAAACACTCAATGCGGTGTTTATAGAAAAAATATATAATTGTGTATATCTGCATTAGAGAACCAGAACAAGATTAGGGTTACTACAAAATTAAAAAGGGAACAAAATCAATAAATGAAGAAGGAGAAGACACACTATTAGAGAACCAGAATAAAAAGGTTGAAAAATGAAATGAATTAGATGAAAACCCAAAACAAGAAGGAGAAGAACAAGAACAAATCAAAACTGAGTGATGAGCCGTCAAAATCGCGCCTCCCCCGTGAGTGAGCTGAACTAGAGGGAAGACCGTTGCGAGTGAGGAAGGAATAAGGATTTCGAAGGGCGTGGGGAGAGAGTAGAGAAAGAAGACCGCCACAGTCGTATGCGTGAGAAAGAAGGGAATAAGGGTTTGGAAGAGAGTCAGAGAGTAGAGTGCGCATAGAGAGAGTAAGGATGTAGGGAGTGAGTACGTTGAGAATGAGTAGAGGTTCAGAGAGGGAGTGTATTTTGATTTACATTTAACATCATAACCACGACCTAATTTATTTTTTTTTGTTACAAAGGAGGTACCTGGGACTAGAATCCAGGATCTGGGGGCCTAAGCTACTTAGGTGTCCATGCAGCTACTAACTGGGTTGACTTACGCGGACAACCACGACCTAATTTATGATCTAAAAATTATAAAAAAGCACTATAGAAACATTTAAGCCCAAAATCATATTTTTTAAACATCAAATAAAATTAATAAATTTATATATTTACTACAATAATAATAAATTTTTGAACATCAAATAAATACTCCTTTCGTGCCTTATTATAGGAGCCCTATGAGTAAAAAAATTTTGGTTCTAAATATAAGAACTTCTTCTAAATTTTTTCCAAAATTACCCATGACAGTTAATCATAATACTCTAAGTTTTAATGAGAAGACAATCAACACATAATTAAAATTATAATGGAAAATGCAAAAATTTTGCAAAACTTGTAGTTTTAATGTTGTAGGTGGTGGAGGTAAAGTAAGTATTGAAAAATCAAAAAATTTATTAAATTCAAATTATTGGTAAAAGGGTATTTTTGGAACAATATGTCAATTTTAGTATAAAATTTATCAATCCTGATAGAAGTAAAAATATCCAAAGGGGTCTTATAATAAAGGATAGAGGGAGTACATATAGACAAATCATGAAGTTAGAAATTTGGAAGTATTAAAAATAATTAATATTGAATATATCAAAGTAAAGTATAAAAAAATATATTTTTCACATAGGGTAATTACTTTAAATTATATGAATAAAAAAAACTTTTGTAAATAATATAATTATGATATATAGAGTGGAAACAAATTAACAACGCCCAATAAAGATGGTGTTGTTATATGTGAAGAGAAAAGACAACATCTTTTTAAAATAATGTTGTCTTATATGGAAGTGTTGGAATAGAAAGATATTGACAACGTCTGGTGAAAAGAGTGTTGTCATTTATTTCTCATAGACAGTACAACTTGATCTACGCTTATCCAAATGAGGCAATCTTAGTATCATTTTAAAGCTAAGGAAAAAATCTACAACTTTACCAGAAATAGCCTTCCTCAAATTCGTCCATCTTCTGGGTCAAAATTAGCGCCGAAGTTGCGTGTCAGACATGAGAAGGCCCAATTGGGCCAATTTTTGATCAATTTTGAAGGATTTTGATAAGATTAGGGTTTTATCTACTTATTTATGTTTTTAGGATTAGTTTAGGAGGTGATTAGAGAGTCATAATCAGTTATCATTAGAAATCAGAAATCATTGAGGGAGATTACATTCTCTGGAGAGCATTCGGAGGAGGAATCCATTGAAGGTTGAAGATTCAGATCAAGGATTAGTGGTAATTTAGGAATGAATTACGTCTATTCTTATTTGTTCTTCTTCTCTATGATGTGTAACTAAACCCTCTTGTGTTATGAACATGTGGATTTGATTATGTAGTTTATTTATATGAATTAATGTTTTTCCGTTTCTAAATCATGTGTTTGATTGTGTTTTATTTCCAATTCATAAATCTAGCTAATTTATGTCTTGTTTTGGATCTCTAATTCTTCAATTGAGAGATTAGGAATTAGAATAAGCCATGCCTTCAAACAATATAGTTATTCAACAAGTAGGGATACAATTGGGTAATAATATAACATGATTAATTCCCTGTTCTTAATTAAGATTATTCAATAGTTTAATCTCTTAAGGAATTAAGGATTATCTAATTGAATAAGAAACGATAATTATACAAGAGGGATCTAATAGTTACCAATTTAGGGATTCGTTCATGATTTAGGGAAAAACATTGATTTATGATAAATAAATGAAATAATTAATGAAACTAGTTCCTAAACACCATTCACCCATTGTTATTTGTTTTTTATTTCTTTTTCCAGCAGTGAAATATTCTTTTTAATTTATTTATTTAATTCTGAATTTTAATAGAGTTTACTTTTAATTACTCTTAGGTAGAAATAAGTTAAATAATTCTTTGTCCTTGTGGGAACGATATCTGGTCTTAACCGACTATATTACTATCCGATCTAGTATACTTGCTAGAGAGTGATCAAGTTTTTGGCGCCGTTGCCGGGGACTAGAATTCCTTTAATTTCTTTTGGCACTAAGAAATAACTTTGAGTGAAATCTATTTTTGGGACTTCATTGAAATGTATAATAATGCCTTGTAAAGAGTTAAAATTTTTGGATTTTGTTTTGGCTTCATCCCCTTTTACTTATGATGCAAATACCCCTATTAATGAGATTGAAAAATTATATAGGAAATCTTTCATAGAAAAGTTGGTACAAGAGTGGCCCTTTAAGGAAGACTTAAGTACTAACCTCTCTGAAAATTTTGAAGAAGAAAAAGAAATTGAGGTGCATCATGAGAAAGAATAGGTGAAACAAAACAAAACAAATGGGGATAAAATAATAGTAGAAAAATTTGACTCATCCTTGCATGCTGAAATTTCTGAACTTAAAAATTGTGTTAAATCCCTTGCATGTGTGGATGATTCAAAATTTTTCAATTATGTTCGACCCTTGAGTTTGCATATGTTTTTCCAAAACATCAATATAAGTCATTATTGTACAAAGGGATGAATGAAGATCCTAAAAATTTTGTTTTCCTTGTTCATGAAATTTACACCTTCATGAATGGGGAAAAAGGCAAATTTTCTAAGATAATGCATGATGTAAGGAATGTACCTTTTGACCCTGGTGGGATTGAATTTATTTTTAAAATTTCCTTACTTCATCATCATCCCCGCTCATTCCCATGAGACGTGGGAGTAACTTGTTATTCCTATATCACATGGGAGTTGAGCCATAGAATTTGGGATCCTGGTGGATTCCTTGTAAATATGTAGTAGTGTAGGTTTTATTTATTTTTTTTAGTTAGTGAATAAGGAGTTGAAATTTCCTATAAGTAACTACTAATGAGGTGCTTTCTACCACTATTTTTAGTTGTTCATGTGACACAGGTAAATAAGTTTGGGGGAGTTCCTCTATATGCATCAATAGAAAAACCTGTGCTACAAAGGTAAGTTTCCTAACTCCATTTATTAGTGAATAGTAGTTTTTAGGAAATTAGTGTAGGTTATTTTTTTTATTTTCTGCATTAAAAAAAACGCTTTAGGTACAGACCAGGCGCGCTTGGGCGTGCAACTCTGCACGCCTGGGCGCGCACTGGGCGAAAATTCCCAAAAGATTAGGGATTGTTATTTTTTTGATGTATTTTGTGTCTTTTTCCCATCACAGCCAGTCCCTGTACCTGTGCAACGAAAATATGTAATTGCTTTCTAGGATTTTTTTTACGTTTTATTGCTTGGATATTTATTTGGCTTATTTTTTATTTGCATCAAGCTATATTTTGAGTAACAAATATGAGTTAATATTTCCCCACTAGAGCTCACATCACGAGCTTTGTATAGACATAAAAATTGTGAGTTGAGAGTCTGTATATTGGAAGAATCGAAGCTTGGAAGTTGGAGCTTGTTGCTGTCAAACCAGTTTCTGGGGCTTACTTTGGATTCGAATTTTGGTAAGCTCTCGTGTCCAATCAACCCCCAATTTATTTTAAATCCTAGTTTAGGTTGCAGAGAATGAATTCTATCCAAAACCCCTAATTCTCTTGAATGTTAACCCATTCAAATGTTCTGGTTTTGGACCTCCACTCAAACTGCTCTGCATGTTGGTGCTTGAAGTGGTTCTTGGTGCTGTGGAGCTTTTCCTTGCAATTTCTTTGTTGAGTCACGTCTGAGAGGTAAGGGGAAAGCTTTCTATTCACTAGATAGAGTTTAAATTACATGAATTTGATTAGAGAGCCACCAAGAGGCTCTAAGGGCTTAGATTGAATAGGGAAATTGGTTTGGAGACCAACTTGTGCTCTAAAGTTGTTATGAGTAAGTCCCATATAATGCATGCAAACTGTTTTAAACTTAAATTTACAAGTTTATTGAGTATATTGCAATTTAGTATGTTAAGTTGTTAATTTTCATGCTTTATGCATAATTTTATGATTCTCTGTCAAATTTGTAATTTGATGTGTTCTAAGTGCTTGAACATGTTTAATATATGGTATATGAACTCTGTTGATCATTGGATTTGATTAGAAATGGTTAGAATTGAAAATGGTATGTAAAAACCAAGTTTTCAGTCTGTTCTGTCTGATAATACTCGAGTAGATAGCTCGATACTAGAGTATTTCGTGATGCACCAGTGTATCTTTTGGCACCACGACTCGAATATCAGGTTTGGGACTCGAGTATTAACAGATGCAACAAGAGTATAGTCTGATGAACGACTCGAGTAATGCATGAACTACTCGAGTATTCTGGGTTGATGAACGACTCGAGTATTTCATGAACTATGTAACAGCCCGATTTTCGTAAACCAAAATAATTGACTTTTATTTACTAAAGTTGCAAAAATGAGGCCAATTTTTTTTTTGTAAGACATTGTTGATGTATTGGAAAACGTCATGGGAAAGTCTTGGTGTTCACAACTCTCCTTCAATGAAAACCGAGTTGTTACTAAAACCAAAAACTTATCCACTTGAGTTTACAAAAACATTCTTCAGGAAAAATTTTAGTTCCAATTCAATGTAGTTCTTTGTTTTTCATAAAAAAAAAAACCATGGAACATTCTTCACAGGATGGTACAAAAGTAGGGCATGTCTCAAAACAAGTTAAGTTACATGGATGATTCATCACTTAGGTAATCCTTAACTTAAAACACTCACCACAAACATAAACTATAATCTTATTCTTAAACATTCCTATTGAACACAATCGGATGTAGCTCCTTCCTCTTCTTCTTGCGTCCTTTCTTGTTTCCCGATGAAGACGCCATCTCGGTCACTGCTTTCCCTTTTGTCGTTTGGTTCCAGCTCTACTCCATCTAAAGCGATGGAGTTCCTCTGAGTCTCATACCGCTTCTTCTCTTCGTAACTCCCATATCCTCGCATAGTGACTTGCCCCAAGTGCAGCCCCAAGTCAGCTCCGCTCAGTTGATGCTCCGAATCTGGGATCACGAGCTCTGTGTAGCCGGTCCATGCCCAGCCGTTTGGGGTGTGCTTCCAACCTCTTCCATACTTATTCCACATGGTGATATCCAGGAAATACTCCATCTGTCCGTTGAGATATCAGCAACACCGATATGCCAACGAACAGGAGAGAGTAAGCGTTCCGAACGATGGATCGTCGACGGTGTGGGATTACGATAGGCAAGATAATAGGACCAAACAAACACACAATACAATACACAAGCACACAACAAACAAACAGATTATTGACATCATCATCATTATTATCTCACATTATTAGCATTATTATTATTCTTTCTCATTTCTTCTTTACTTTCGCATCTTATGAACATTCTTTCCTTTTCTCATTCATTTCCATTTCACCACTGTATTCTCATAACCTCTGGTGATTGGGGAGTGTTAAAATACCATCAAAGTATTCATTTCAATCTCGGCGATCACTCACGTCTACATCTCCTCGGTCATCCACCCAACCTAGTCGGAAGCAAACAGGAGTACAGGACCTTTACCGTGCGGGCACGACAACTGTCTCAAGCTCAAATGGTCCCAGACCAGGAGGTCTCAACCTCAAATCATAATCATATCAATTCATATACATGGCACACTGTCTCACAGTGGCAAACAAGATGCCCCACTCCAGTCCCTCTCACTGTTCTAGATTTGCAATCTAGGGGGCGACAGTATGTTTCTAGTGGGCCCGCAGAACTTACCACGGCATTAGACCCAGTCCCTACCACGTTAGTACGCCACATGTGGAGTTTGTTTTTCCTAGAAACATACTCTAGACTTCTTGACGTTTCACCGTCATCGTCCTCCCCTAATGCAATCTCCTCCTAAGTATCCGCAGATACTTATGGTTTCTTCCTCTCCACTACTTCGCACTCTCATACCTCACCGCGTAAGTCTTTTTAAAGTCTTTTATCTTGTTTTTAATTAACCTAAGGTTTTTAATTAACCTTCGTGCAACCCTTCAACGAGTCCCGACCACTACTTGGCACAATCTTTCTCTCATCAATTCTCACATAGCACAGAGCTGGGATCACATCACGGAACTCTCATCTCATATCTCAATCCTTCTCAACATCCTCGATCTTTTCAAAACAATCTCACTTTCCTCAAAACACGTTTTCATAGACTTTTTGGAAAAATCTCATATCATAAGCTTTCATAAAATATCCTTTCGAAAATTTTCAAAAAAATTTTTTCACCTTCGTTCACAAAACATTGGTTCCAGAAACTATTCTCCCAAAATATCATTTCATAAAATTTTCTCGAAATTATTATTTCAAAAAGACTTTCTTTAAATTGTCATTACAAAATATATTCTCGAAGTTTATGAAAATCTCCTTTGAAAAACATTTTTAAAAGAATTTCTTTTCACAAACTCTTTTCTAAAAATTTCTTTTCACCATTCTCCACAAAATCTCTTTTCAAAAAGCTCTTCTCAAAAACTGCTTTTCAAAAACCTTTTTCCAAAAATTACAACTTTGCTGAGCGCTAATGGAGGAGCAAGCTCAACTCAACACTAGTCCCAGACTAAAACCAAAAACAAAAGGAGCCCAGCTCCGCTCGAATCACATCTCATTCTCACAATCAACATCACTTTCCCCCAAGCTCTGGCTCGTTCTCAACATCATCATTCATCCTCTCCCCAATCTCAATTCTTTATCTCTTTCTATTCTCTCTCATATCTTTTATCATTATCCCTTTCTCATTGTGTCTTTATTTTCAATTTCCTTACTTTCTCAACTTATTCCTTTCATTTTCATTTCTCAATCAGGACGTATCCATCAGCGTATTACTCATTTAATTTAACAGCGATAAATATCATCAAGCATAATGAAATAAAGACATAAAAGCATGCTATCAATCACACACTCATCACACAACAACAATGTGGCCTTTGTCACCTTCGTATAAGTAGCCACACAACACAAACAATTGCCACTTATACTACTGACTCCGAACCACTTAGTTCCAATCTTTGAGATGATACGGAACGTCCTACTAAATCACCTAACTACCACGGTGTCTTAGGAAAGCTTCTCTCTCACCTGGACTGGTGGTAATTCACACGATACGCTCCTTGGTTTCCACTGCGATGCCCGTAACTGCTCCCCGATTGTTACTGGAACTCAAATAATTTCTCTTATTAAAATTTGTTCTTATAGAATTATTTAGAAAACAAGACACCCTTATCAAAACTCCTCATTTGAAAATCACTTTGATTTTTAATTCACAATTAAGTAAATACATTTCTTTAACCATATAATTAGGAATTTAAAACTCAATTCATTTCAAAAACTTGCTTAACAAAACATGAATACTTCCTTGGCTCTTGTAATGGCCACATTTATCTTAAAGTTTTCTTAAAAAAAATCATTTGTTTAATTAAAAACCATGAACTTTAGAAATCATATAAAAATCCTTTTTAAAGCAATACCTTTCAAATCATTTCATTCATTTTATTTCCTTTAAAACCGAATTAAATTAAAAGAAAATAACACAAGAATTTAATCAAAACCTTTTAGAAATATTAAACACTCAAATCATTCAAACACACCCAAACAATTATAATGTCACAAACTATTCATCATTCATGCACATAGAACAAGAATCAGATACATGCACCTAATTTCTATGCATGGCCGAGTCTCATCCTACATGAGCCAAGGTTTATATTTCAAACACTAATGATTACTATCACATGCACTTAACACACATCACCTTATTTTCAAACATCATATTCTAAATAATGACTTGAAGAAAAGAGCACACTATCTTAGAATAATGCCAATCATCATATAAACCAACACACAAAGGAAAATCAATCTAATTCCTTTACTTTCACATCAAGACCGGATGGGACAAAAAGGAAAAGTCGCTCAATACAATCATCTATCAAACCAACTTCCTTTTATACAAGCTAATTCAAATAATATCACATAAGAAGGCAAAATGGCTTAAGATTTGTTCCTAAACCGAATGGGATTATGAAAAATTTACTTTTAAGTTTGGAATCAAAAGATTCAAGTCCCATAGGTTTAGAAATCCCTAATCTTAATCATAAAACACACATGCAAAATGAAATGAATTATCTTGATCACTTATACATGCAAAACCGTGAGTTTCACAATGAATTTGGCAAACAAGAATTTTGTTTCTTAACATAAAAAAAATCAAGAAGCATATCGAGATCTCTATTTCTCAAACCTTAAACAATTTCTTGCATGTACCTAAAATCTCTAGATGGGACAACTTCAACATGCAAGTAAATGAAATGATGACTTAGCATGGTTTCCTATTTTTCCTAGACTTGACCGAATAAGGACATGCAAAAAGGCAAGGTCTTACAAATTCATTTTCTCATGCAAAGATCAAATCGTATAAAACTTTAAAACAACACTTTCTTTCTTAAAGCACCAACCGAATCATCATCATTACACACACAAAATCTTGATTTAAACTCTTTTTACAAAAAGATTATTTCTATGTTTGTTTTCTTTTGAAAACCGTGACATGCATATAAAGAAAATTAAGATTTGCACTCAAAACAAACATACAAACTCAAACTTCATGTTTTCTCAAAGATCAATCATAGATCAAGACATGAAAAGAAGGATCAAAGCAAAAATATAAACTTAAATACAAACCTAGACAAAACCGTGAGGAACAAGTCAAAGATTAAAACATCTAAGTGCAAAGATTCAAGATCAAGTCATAGAATTAACATGCAAGGCAACAAAACTTCAAGATCATAAAAAAAAATAAATACATGCATCACGAAAATTTAAACTTAGACAAAGTCCATATAAAGTCCTTTACAACCCAAAATCACTACACTAGAATCTCTTAAATAACTACCTTAAGACTCTAACTTGAATCTTCAAGCTTCAAATCTCTTCTTCTCCTTTCTAGGGTTTGCCTCGGCTTCCTCTTCTTAGGGTTGAGGGGTGGCTTTTCCCCTTGATCCTTGAAAAAATGTGGTTGAGAAAGAATTCCAAGAAGTTTAGGTGGAGAACTATGGATTTCACTCTTCTTTCTCTCTTCTCCTCCCACGGCCTCACTCACTTTTCTCTCTAAGTCTCAAGAGTTTAATGTAATCTTTAAACTAGGTGTTTGTGTTGGTGTAAGAAAATGAATGAGTTAGCCAACACTCACTCACTCCTACGGTTTTAAGAGCAAAACAAGGGTGGGTAAATTCCTCTTTTGTCCTTGGTTCAAAGGTTTGGTTCAAGGGTGATTTGGTCCATTTCAAGGTTTGCATGGGAAGGGTCTTATCATAAGGGAGACAATGGTGGAAGAAAGTCTTCTAGGCATCATGAGTCACCTCTCCTAATTCATCCTATTTTCTATTTAAATTTTATTTTCTTAATGGCCAAGGGAATAAGCTTCTACTTGGTTCCCTTACCTCTACATTGGGCCGAACAACACACACATATACACATATAATTTCATTTCATGTTATAACATTCAATCATGTAATGATGCATACACCTAATACATATTTAAACATGCATATGACACTTTAGCACACCATGTTTCATACTCCCAAAACATACAACACACACATACGTCACACATGCATCCACATTCACACAAATCATGCATTTATTCATTTAAATTTACTAATTAAATTTCATATATACTTCCTTGCACAAAACACACATTCACGAATTCAAAATTTCAAAAATACAAGCTTTTAAAGAAAATCAATCCACCTTATCAATCTAATTACAAAATAAGCTTAACTTAGTTTTGTAAAAACCATATTTTCAAATACATCAAAGATCTTCAAAAGAAATAATTCATTAAAAGCCTCAAATCATTAAAAATTCATTTCTTTAAGAAATCTCAAAATCATAATTTGGCTTTCATGAAATCAAACTTCAAATAAAATCATTTGTTTAAAACACTTGACTGAAAAATCTTTCTTAAATTCTGAAAATTTCAAAATCTCAGTGATTTATTTGAGTCCAGAAAATGCGGGATGTTACAAACTACTCGAGTATTTTTTAGAAAACCTGAAAACTTGACTTTCTGAAAAAGTATGAACGACTCGAGTATAATTATGAACTACTCGAGTAAAAACTGGAAACTAAGGAACTACTCGAGTATTATGAAGAATACTCGAGTATTTTATCCAGAAACTTAAAAATACCATTTTTAATTCTGAATCATACTGTTAATACTTAAATGATAATAATCCAAGTGATCTAAGACTTAAAAGGAATTTATTGATAGGATTATTCCATTTGGATGTCAGGACGTTGCTCGAGTGGCACGTTATATTTTATTAATTAAGATATACCAATCAATTTCTTTAAGTTAAGATATTGCATTCATTCTGGAGTTCGGATGATAGATCGTTTATCATGTTTTGGTAACATGAGGAGGGCCTCTGGGAGTGCCAACTGACGGCTCGCTTGATGACACGTTATGGTTGACGACGTGGTCAGCTTAGTGAGAGGCTGATGATATGGTTATACCGTTTGGATGACGGGACGTTGCTCGGGTGGCACGATTTCCAAGCTTGTCGTGTACATTCTTGGTGAATGTACAAATGTTGTACACCTAGGAGTACAACACACTGTTGAGTGTTGATATGAAGTAAAGGATGGACGTCAGAGAGTTATATAGACGGATGGAGATAGGGATGAGAGCTAGGATCATACATCATGCCACTCATTTAACTTAAAGTTGATAAATGAAATAAGTATGAGCATCTTACTTACATCCAATATTTGCTAAGTGCTAAATGTGGTTGTTGACTAGTGCTGCATGTTTATACATTCATATTGTGCATATATTTATGCTCTATTGATTATGTGTATAGAATTGCTTACCCCTATGCCCTAGTAGGTGATGTCACGTTACATCGCTTGCATCGAGATCCGGCCACTTCCTAGTGGCATATGGATCTACGAGGATCACCGCGCGGTGTTTGAGGGAGAGGTAGAGGTTACCTTCTACCACCCGAACCCGCTGATCCGATTTCGTCCTCGTAGGTTTAGGATTCCCATCATATACACTATGCACGTACCACCCTTTTACACATACCATGGACCACCTCCCACACGACCAGCTCGCTCATATCACAGTTTTCGCTTTCGACCTACCCGCTCACACCCTTTTTCTTCTAGAGTCGTCCGCGAGGAGACTCCCCCATCTGATCCGAGGAGCCCCATTAAGGTCCCGCCATCACCTGACCTTGTACCCAGTGGTAGGGTACACACTCCTTCGGATGAGATCGAGGAGGATCCTGTGGAGGACGAGAGCGGAGGTGAGCCAGTCGTCCACTCTACCGGGAGTTAGTGGAGGGACGATGATCCCTAGGTATATGCATATGGTAGATGATGAGGATCAGGGGATCCGGTGTGATGGATGTCGTGGAGGAGATGATGCTGCTGATGATGATGTTGGATGATGACTACTGCTGCTACCTGGATATTTATACTACTACTAGTGCTGCTACCAGATCTATGTGACCAACTCTAGAGTTTATATATTTTGAGATGTATATATATTGTAGATATGCTTTTGGGAACTCTAGAGTTATGGATTTCTTTTGGACATAGATATTTTATTATGGACTTGTACTGGATCTTGGAGACACCATGGACTATGTATTTCATGACCTACTGATATATATATATATATATATATATATATCTTATGTTTATATTACAAGTGTGCATAGTCCTACTACTTCCGCTTACTCTGATATAGATTATTTAAAGCATTCGGCTACGATATTTGAAAATGGTGTCAGTTCCACAAAACGAATGAATGGATGACATCGCTTAATTTCTACTATATAAATACAATTTCAAAGTACCGATGCTATTTGGATTGAGAAAAGATTTCCTTATCTTAGAAAATGCCGAATTTAGTATAATGTTCAAAATGATATAGGTTTCATACTCCAAGAATTCCATGTTTTGGTTTGTGCACCCGCCTCTATAGAAAATAAAAAGAAAATTTTATTTCCCACATTTTCTAAATACTAACAAGTCCATAACTATTCCGAGTAATAGTACAATTATTGTATTAATTAGTACTTTATATTGAGGGTGTCACACTAAGTGGTATCAGAGCAAAAGTCAGATCCTGTAGTAGTTGAAGTAGTCTCAGCAATGGTAGTCATCAACATCAAGCAGGTATCCACAGGGCATATTTATAGTTTTGAATGCTAGTATCTTGCTTGTTTTGAGCACTAGATACAATTGAATGGTTGACGACGTGGTCAGCTTAGTGAGAGGCTGATGATATGGTTATACTGTTTGGATGACGGGACGTTGCTCGGGTGGCATGATTTCCAAGCTTGTCGTGTACATTCTTGGTGAATGTACGAATGTTGTACACCTAGGAGTACAACGCACTGTTGAGTGCTGATATGAAGTAAAGGATGGACGTCCGAGAGTGATATAGACTGATGGAGATAGGGATGAGAGCTAGGATCATACATCATGCCACTCATTTAACTTAAAGTTGATAAATGAAATAAGTATGAGCATCTTACTTACATCCAATATTTGTTAAGTGCTAAATGTGGTTGTTGACTACTGCTGCATGTTTATACATTCATATTGTGCATATATTTATGCTCTATTGATTACGTGTATAGAATTGCTTACCCCTATGCTCTTGTAGGTGATGTCACGTTACATTGCTTGCATCGAGATCCGGCCACTTCCTAGTGGCATATGGATCTACGAGGATCACCGCGCGGTGTTTGAGGGAGAGGTAGAGGTTACCTTCTACCACCCGAACCCGCTGATCCGGTTTCGTCCTCATAGGTTTAGGATTCCCATCATATACACTATGCACGTACCACCCTTTTACACATACCATGAACCACCTCCCACACGACCAGCTCGCTCATATCACAATTTTCGCTTTGGACCTACCCGCTCACACCCTTTTTCTTCTAGAGTCGTTCGCAAGGAGACTCCCCCATCTGATCCGAGGAGCCCCATTAGGGTCTCGCCATCACCTGACCCTGTACCCAGTGGTAGGGTATCCACTCCTTCGGATGAGATCGAGGAGGATCCTGTGGAGGACGAGAGCGGAGGTGAGCCAATCGTGCACTCTACCGGGAGTTAGTGGAGGGACGATGATCCCTAGGTATGTGCATATGGTAGATAATGAGGATCAGAGGATCCGATGTGATGGATGCCGTGGAGGAGATGATGCTGCTGCTGATGATGTTGGATGATGACTGTAACACCCCAAATTTTCATCCCCTGGTGTAATGAAAATTTCGATTATGAAAGGTTATTTCATAATTATTTTCCTTAATCAAAATTATATATTTCATAATTAATTTAGATTAATTATGTATTGGTATTTGTGCCTGTGTTAAGTGGAAAAATATTTTGATAAAATATGATATGTAAAAATAATGTTTTTGCATATTAGTCCCTGAATTAGGACCTAGAAGCAATATTAGGAAGATTTTGGAGGGAAGGGCATTAAAATAAATATTTTGAAAAATTGACCAAAATACTCGAGTATTCCAGGAAACACTCGAGTATTCTGGTCAGTGGTGAACTCGTTAGTGCGTTTGATGAGTCAACCCACAACGAATTCCTTTCGTTGACACGAAGCCCACTCATTTGAGCCTCCTGGATGTCGTGGCGACTTGCATGGATGTCCAATTCCTGTATAAAAACCGATTGTTGACGAGATTTTCCCATTTTGGTCGAATTGCTTCAAGAATTTGAAGTTTAGGGTTCTTGATTTCATCTCCTTCGTTCTCGTTCGATTCCGAGTGTTATGTGGAGAGTAATACACCATTGTGAAGCTCATGTTTCGAGCTTTACAAAGATATAAGATTCGTGAGTTGAGGTGTTGTGTGGAAGGAGAATCGAGGCTCGAAAGGAGAGGGATTTTTGCTATCAATCCGAGTTCCTGAGTTCTGGAGCTTACTTTAAGCTCTGATTCTGGTAAGCCTGTAAACCCTACGAACCTTAAATTCGTTCCTACCTTTAGTTTATGTTGCAGAGAATAATTCCTAACCTCTTTCCCTAATTGTTACAACGATCTTGCATGTCAAATCCTCTGGTTTTGGTGCTCTGTTCACATGTTGCTGCATGCAAAGGATTTTGGGGGTTAGAGTATTCTGGCCAATTTCTCTGCAATCTCTATGTTGATTCACGGCCTAGAGGTAAGGGTGTAGCTACTAATTCGCTAGAATAAGTTTAAATCAATTGAATTTAGGTTGAGAGTCAACAAGAGACTCTATGGGCATAGTTTGAAATAGGATCAAGGCTTGGAGGCCTCTCTGAGTTCAAATGTTGATTTGGACAAGTTTCTTATGTTGTATGCAAGCTGTACCAAAGTTGTTTTCCTGCTAAATGTGCCTAGAATTGGATTTTGTATGTTGAGTTGTTGGAAAAGTGGATTTTATGCATAATTGATGCTATTGTTTGATTCAGTGTAATATGTTGTTAATTCTGCATTGGAACATGTTTAATGTGGATAATGTGAGCTCTGTTGATCATTGGTTTTAACTGGAATTGACTAGAATTGGAAATGGTATGTTAAAATGCAGTTTACACTGTTATCTGTCTGAAAACACTCGAGTATTGGGGGTCAATACTCGAGTATTTTGACCAAACCTGAAATATGAATTTCTGGAAAATGAAAAACACTCGAGTACTCATGAAGAACACTCGAGTATTTTGATAAAATCTGAGGAACGCTCGAGTATTCATGAAGAGTGCTCGAGTATTTTGGTAAAACCTGAAAAATGAATTTCTGAAAAATGAAGAACACTCGAGTATTCATGAACTACTCGAGTATTTTTATGAAAAGTATGATTCACTCGAGTCCAAGGAAATTCCACTCGAGTCTTTTGTCCAGGGACAGAAAAATACTCTTTTTAAACATACCTAAGTCATTTCCATTTGAATCAACTATGCTTATGGGGAAAATATCATGTTCCAATAAAAGAATGGGATGATTAAGAACAACATAGAATGCACTGATGAAATATTATTGATTGCACATAATAAGATTTATGGTTAATCTTAATGGATAAATTTATGTGCATTCATACATGGAAAAAGGAAGTGGATAATTAATTTGGTGGTAACTTGCTCGATGACACATTTTGGTAATGTGGGCAGCATTGTGGGATGCTGTTACGTCTTGGTGACGTTATGTGCACACTGTCCTAGCAGTTTCACAATACATGGTGGACATGTATACGAATTGATGGATTGAACGTTCAATAAATAATGGAAATGGGAAGCATGCATCATGACACATATATGATGGGACTAATTATAAATGAACCATGCTTACTCATTTGGTTATGCACATGACTACATGGTACTTGTGGATGTTACTTGCTTTATTTATACTTATTTGATTATGCGAATTATATTGCTTACCCCTTATGCCCATTGTAGGTGATGGCTCACTATCTAGCTTGCATCGAGTTGCGCCCACTCCCTAGTGGAGTGTGGTACTACGAGGACCATAGAGCCACTTATGAAGGGGAGGTAGAGGTAACTCTCTATCACCCTAACCCTCTGGCTCGTGTCCGTCCTCGTAGGTTTCGCATCCCTATTATCTATACCTTGCATGTACCCCCTTTTTATGCTTATCATGGACCACCCCCGACTCGACCAGCTCGTTGATTTCATACTTTTCGTTTTAGAGCTGCCACTAGATCTCATCCATCTGCTTCCCGAGTGATTCGTGAGGAAACTCCCGTGCCTAGTCTGATGAGTCCGGTTCATGGGACTCCTTCAGCTGACCCAGTGCCCAGTGGTAGGGAACCCACTCAGTCGGACGAGGTAGAGGAAGACCCTGAGGAGGCTGAGAGTGAGGGCGAGCCAGTCGAGCACTCCACTGGGAGTCAGTGGGGAGTTGGGGATCCACCGGGAGATGCATAGTATAGATGGTTAGGATGTGGGACATGTGGAGCAGCTGTTGGAGATTCTGGAGACTTATGCTATGGAGGAGGATCATCAGACCACCGCTGGGATTTCATATTTTGCTACCTCGACTTTGAGAGATCTCAGTGAGGCGGTCTTTTCTTTTAAGTATTTTATCGTGGACTTGTATTTTATAAACTTCTGCTACCTCGACTTTGACCTTGGTGTACGTTGGTACTTTTATGTTATATTATGATATGGATATATATATATATATATCTTTATATATATGACTTGGAATTTGGATTATCAAATCGAGGTCGCTATTTTATTCAATTTCCGCTTACTCTGATAACTATGTTATTGTATTCTAACTAGAAAAATCATGTTCCTGAGTTTGGGAAATTTTAACAATTGATAAATAAAAACCCAACTTATGCTATCACAAGTACATTTTATAGTATGTATGTTTACAAAGAATTTTCATTATTTCTCCAACTTCTCCATTAAACGCAAGTCCATATATAATTATATAAGTACAAATAGAGACTATATTTTGGTACGGAAAGAGAGTGTGACATTTATGGTATCAAAGCATAATGGTCCTGATTCTTGATCCTGTCAAGCATGATCTACCAGAAGATGCTATGGCTGGGTAAAGTTTCTTAGCTATTTGATTTATTTCATATAGCTTGAGTTCTAGATGTTTTTTTTAATAGAATTAGGTAGATTTCAATGGTTTAGATAGACCTTTAACGATCTAGGTCCATAGTGCAGGTCCATTATGGCATCGCGTTATAGAAATCATACGAACGATCTGTTGGAAAGGATTACTGCGGTATTGGAAAATATGCAGAAGAATTAGCATCGGCAACATCAACCTCAGTCAGTTAATCCACCTCCAGTGGGTGTAGCAGCTACGGAGGCCAAAACTTTGTCGGATTTCAAGAGTTGCAATCCCTCAAAGTTTGCTGGTGGGTTTAAGCCTGAAGAAGCTAATAAGTGGATCTTGGAAATGGACAAGATCTTTAGAACTTTGGAATGCTCCGATGCGCAGAAAATAGTTTATGCTGTTTTCATGCTGGAAGGCGAAGCGGAACATTGGTGGAATCATACTGCCCAGTTACTGGCTCATGAAGGAAGAGAGGTAACTTGGGAAGTATTTATGGAGGAATTTCTAAAGAAGTATTTTCCTGATGATCTGAGGAGGAAGAAAGAGGTGGAGTTTTTACAACTCAAACAAGGCAGCATGAGTGTGGGTGAATACGCTGCGAAATTTGAGGAATTGATGAAATACTCTCCTTATTATTAGATGAATCCTGATGAAAGGAGTAAGTGTATTAAGTTTGATGGAGGACTGAGACCTGAACTAAAGTCAGTGTTCAGTTATCAAAAGATTCAAAGTTTTCCCATGCTGGTTGATATGTGTAGAATGTATGAGGATGATAAGAAGGTGGAGACAGATCATATTATGGGAGGAAAGAATGAACATCAGGGATATGGACCACAGAGGCGGAAAGGGCAAGATCACCGTCACAAAGGTCCTTACTCCCATAAGAACCGAGGAAAGGGCAAGATGTCTGGTGACCGAAACAACTCTTACAACAATGCTCCTTATTGTGAGAAGTGCAAACGTCATCACTTCGGGAGATTTTGTTGGTCTCACAGTGGATGTTTTAATTGCGGAAAACCTGGACATTTTTCTCGCGATTGCAAGGAACCACCTAAAGACACTCAAAGAGGATCTATGGACAAGCCAGTGACTCAAGGGCGAGTTTTTACTCTTAGTGGTGCTGAAGCTAACCAGACTCCGGGACTCGTGCAAGGTACTTATCCGCTCAATGACCAACCTTGTAGAATTTTATTCGATTCAGGAGCCACTCATTCATTTGTTTCCTTTTAATGTGTGAATCGTTTGAAATTGTCTGTGTCTAAATTACCCTATTGTCTTAGGGTAGAAACCCCTACTAATTCTCCCGTGATCGCTTCAAGGGTGTGCCTTAATTGTAGAATTAAGGTATTAGATCGAGTCTCTCAGTTAGATCTGATTTGTTTACCTTTGTCCCATTTGGATGTGATTTTGGGCATGGATTGGATGATTAGCAATCATGTGATTATTGACTGTGATAAGAAGGCAATTTCATATAAGGACTCAATCTCAGAGAAGTATCTTTTTTTTGTCTCTGCTATTGAATCGGAGGGAGGAGAAAGGTCTGTGGAGGAAATTCCAGTTGTTCGGGAGTTTCCTGAAGTATTCCCTGAGGAGATGCCAGGATTACCACTCAAGAGGGAGATTGAGTTCGGAATCGAATTGATTCCAGGAACTGGTCCCATTTCTATTGCCCCTTATAGAATGGCACCACCCGAGATGGTCGAATTGAAGAAACAAATAGAGGAGCTGCTGCAAAAACAGCTTATTAGACCAAGCGTATCTCCGTGGGGCGCTCCGGTGTTGTTTGTCAAAAAGAAGGATGGAAGCCTTAGAATTTGTGTAGATTACAGAAAGTTGAATAAGGTGACCATAAAGAACAAGTATCCTTTGTCAAGGATTGATGATCTCATGGATCAGGTAAGAGGAGCTTCAGTGTTTTCCAAGATTGATCTGAGATCTGGGTATCATCAGATCAGAATTAAGGAGGAAGATATCCCTAAGACCGCATTTCGATCTCGATATGGACATTATGAGTATGTTGTAATGCCGTTCGGATTGACAAATGTACCAGCTATCTTCATGGACTATATGAATCGGATTTTTAGACCATATCCGGATTCATTCGTGGTAGTCTTCATTGATGATATCCTGATATATTCTAAGAATCCGGAAGAGCATGCCGAACATCTTCGGATCGTATTGAAGATTTTGAAGGAGAAGCAACTCTATGCCAAACTCTGTAAGTGTGAGTTTTGGTTGAGGGAAGTTCTTTTTTTGGGGCATGTGATTTCGGAAGGTGGCATATCTGTTGACCCAGCTAAAGTTGAATCAGTTCTGCAGTGGGTTCAACCTAAGACAGTCACTAAAGTCCGAAGTTTCTTAGGACTGGCTGGCTACTATAGGAGATTCATTGAGGGATTTTCGAAGATCGCACTACCTCTCACCAAGCTGACTCGGAAGGATCAACCATTTATATGGGATGAGAAGTGCGAGAAGAGTTTTATGATGCTTAAGGAAAGGTTAACATCCTCGCCAGTGTTAATCTTACCTGACCCCCACAAGGAGTATGAAGTGTACTGTGATGCATCAGGACAAGGGCTTGGGAGTGTACTAATGCAAGAAGGAAAGGTCGTTGCGTATGCATCTCGTCAATTGAAAGTTCACGAGATGAATTACCCCACCCATGATTTGGAACTTTCTGCGATAGTTTTTGCACTGAAGATATGGAGGCATCATCTCTATGGCACTACATTCCGAGTGTTTAGTGACCATAAAAGTTTGAAGTATTTACTTGATCAGAAAGAGTTGAATATGAGGCAGCTTCGGTGGATGGAATTTTTAAAAGACTACGACTTTAAGCTTCATTACCACGCCGGTAAGGCTAATGTTGTAGCAGACGCTTTGAGCCGTAAAGTGATTTATGCAAGCTCCATGATGATTAAAGAAGTAGCTTTGATTGAAGAGTTTCGGGATTTAAGTTTAGTAATGCAAGTGGAACCAAGCCACATTAAGATGGGTATGTTGCAAATATCTAGTGAATTCTTGGCTCGAATTCAAGAATTGCAACAAGAGGATGAAGAATTAATAGAAAAGAGGAAGTTAATGAAAGGAGGAAAAGAGCCTAATTTCTTGGAAGGGCCGAATGGAATTCTTTGTTTCAAAACGAGAATTTGCATATCGAAGAATTCGGAGATTAGAAGGTTAATTTTGGATGAGGCACATAAGGGTCAGATGAGTATTCATCCGGGATCAACTAAGATGTACCGGGATTTGAAAGGCATGTTTTGGTGGTCGGGTCTTAAGAAGGACGTTGCGGATTATGTGGCGTCATGTTTAATCTGTCAAAAGGTTAAGGTGGAACATCAGAAACCTGGAGGAATGCTGCAACCCTTGGATATTCCACAATGGAAGTGGGATAGTATTTCTATGGATTTCGTGACTGGATTGCCAAGGACAGTTGCAAACCATGATGCAATCTGTGTAATTGTGGACCGTCTGACTAAGTTGGCGCATTTCATTCCGGTGAATAAGCGCTATTCTTTAGAAAAGCTTACCTAGCTTTATATCCGGGAAGTAGTACGATTGCATGGAGTGCCATCCAGTATTATTTCTGATTGCGATCTGAGGTTCATGTCTAGATTTTGGTCAAGCCTGCATCAAGCTCAGGGGACGAGGCTCAAGATGAGTTCAGCATATCACCCTCAGACAGATGGGTAGACAGAAAGGACTATTCAAACCTTGGAAGACATTCTGCGAGCTTGTGTGTTGGAAGAACAAGGAAGTTGGGATCAGATTCTACCACTTGGGAATTCACATACAACAATGGATATCATGCAAGTATCGGTATGGCACCGTTCAAGGCGTTGTATGGAAGAAATTGTCAAACCTCGCTATGTTGGTTTCAAGTGGGGGAGAACTTACATCTTGGTCCGGATGTGGTGCAGCAGACGACTGAAAAGATCAGAATGATTCAAGATAAGATCAGGACTGTTCAAAGTCGTCAGAAAAGCTATGCAGATCGGAGAAGGAGACCTTTAGAATTTGCAGAAGGCGACCACATGTTTCTCAGGATTGTACCGCTGAAGGGAGTGAGTAGAGCGTTGAAACCTCAGAAGCTTTCACCTAAGTTTATAGGTCCCTACCAAATCCTTAAGCGAGTAGGACCGGTAACTTATCAAATAGCTCTTCTACCATATTTAGCCAACCTGCACAATGTTTTTCATGTGTCTCAGTTGAAAAAGTTTGTGCATGATCCAACCGCGATTCTTCAAATTCGTCCAGATGACTTAACCCTACGAGAAAACCTAACCTTTAAGGCTGGCCCAGTTAAAATTGAAGATAGGAGGATAAAGCAGCTTAAAGGAAAGAAGATCTCGTTAGTCAAAGTCGTGTGGCAAAGTGGTAATGTGTATGAAATGACATGCGAATTAGAGGATAGAATGCGTAAGGATTATCCTGAGTTATTTATGTAAGTTGAATTTCGGGGACGTAATTCCTGTTAAGTGGGGGAGTAGTGTAACACCTCAAATTTTCATCCCCTGGTGTAAAGAAAATTTTCGATTATGAAAGGTTATTTCATAATTATTTTCCTGAATCAAAATTATTTCATAATTTAGATTAATTATGTATTGGTATTTGTGCCTGTGTTAAGTGGAAAAATATTTTGATAAAATATAATATGTAAAAATAATGTTTTTGCATATTAGTTCCTGAATTAGGACCTGGAATCAATATTAGGAAGATTTTGGAGGGAAGGGCATTAAAATAAATATTTTGAAAAATTGACCAAAATACTCGAGTATTCCAGGAAACACTCGTGTATTCTGGTCAGTGGTGAACTCGTTAGTACGTTTGATGAGTCAACCCACAACGAATTCCTTTCGTTGACACGAAGCCCACTCATTTGAGCCTCCTGGATGTCGTGGCGACTTGCATGGATGTCAAATTCGTGTATAAAAACCGATTGTTGACGAGATTTTCCCATTTTGGTCGAATTGCTTCAAGAATTCGAAGTTTGGGGTTCTTGATTTCATCTCCTTCGTTCTCGTTTGATTCCGAGTGTTAAGTGGAGAGTAATACACCATTGTGAAGCTCACGTTTCGAGCTTTACAAAGATATAAGATTCGTGAGTTGAGGTGCCGTGTGGAAGGAGAATCGAGGCTCGAAAGGAGAGGGATTTTTGCTATCAAACCGAGTTCCTGAGTTTTGGAGCTTACTTTAAGCTCTGATTCTGGTAAGCCTGTAAACCCTACGAACCTCAAATTCGTTCCTACCTTTAGTTTATGTTGTAGAGAATAATTCCTAACCTCTTTCCCTAATTTTTACAACGATCTTGCATGTCAAATCCTCTGGTTTTGGTGCTTTGTTCACATGTTGCTGCATGCAAAGGATTTTGGGGTTAGAGTATTCTGGCCAATTTCTCTGCAATCTCTGTGTTGATTCACGGCCTAGAGGTAAGGGTGAATCTATTAATTCGCTAGAATAAGTTTAAATAAATTGAATTTAGGTTGAGAGTCAACAAGAGACTCTATGGGCATAGTTTGAAATAGGATCAAGGCTTGGAGGCCTCTCTGAGTTCAAATGTTGATTTGGACAAGTTTCTTATGTTGTATGTGTAACGATCTAATTTTCATTACATAATAATTATAATTATATATATGTTTGTATCAATTTAAACTATGTGGAAGAGTAATGCGAATTAATCTTAAATGAACACTTAGATTGTTCAAGTTGTTAAGTAAGAAAAGCATGCGAACGAGGATTTAAGGGACACCTTAGGTAACAGGAGATGGATGGAAGTTAGCATAAAAGAGTAAGTAAGGAATAATAATTAAGAAATTAAACAAGCGTTCGATCCGGAGAAGTTATCAGAAATTATTCAAGGCGGTTAATCTGGCTAATACTTAAGGGATATAATGACCTAAAACTCTTGATTTGATAATCATAACTATATACGTACGCTTAAGTTAAGTTAAGAGAAATCGAGTAAAGAGAAGTCTGAATAAATAATAATTAGGAAAAAGTGTAGTCATTTTCCCGATTAAGATTCATAAGACGAATATAAGAATTGGGTGTGTCCTATGGATCGTGACCCTAATTAGGTATTAGAAAAGAGAATACCAAATATAGGTTAAAAACCGGAGAAAGGAGCAAGCATTAACTAAGGCAGAATTTATTACGATCAGGTGTAATAAAACTTAAGAATCAAGCAAGAATCCAGAAGCTTAAGATATAATCCGACCATTTGATCCCTTCCCAAAGATTAATATAGAGGAAAAAAGGAATTGAAGAATTATTCTAAATCATGCGGATAAGAAGAAGAAAGCATCAGTAAGTTCGGAGGCCAATTTATAGGAATTTTCGGAGTTTTGTAATTGGGGTGCTCGATGAAAAGTAACATAACGAAAATAATTAGGAATGTAAATTAATGTTATACAAGTTTGATTTAGTGTTAAGAAGGGTTAAAATCCATTAAAATAAGCTAAAAATTGCGAAAATCGGCTTTCCGGGGCGAACCGGTGCGCCGGTGCGCCCCAGACGCATCGGTGCGGAAATCAGCAACACCAGGCGGGCTCAAGCGCAGCCAGTCGCGCTCAGGCGCCACGGATCAGCAGCACCAGATTTTTCTCGCGCGCACCAGAATTCTCTAGAAAAATCGGGCGCTCAAGCGCGGGGTGCATATATAAGCACCAGGCCGCACCAGAAATCAGACCAGCACGCCCAGCCTCCAAGCCAGATGCACCAGACTCCCTCCAGACGCACCAGATCGCCCAGAAACGCATCAGAAGGCAATTTTCATGTACCAAACTCGAATTCCATGCACCAACCATCTCTTATACACCCAAATCTAACCTATATACCATGGTTTAACATCACCCAACACCTTTTCTTTGATTCCAATCTTTGTTTTTATATTTTCCATCAAATCCCATTTCATTCTTAATCCTCCTCTCTTCCCTAGCCGTAGTTCCTCCATAATCTTGAAGATTATCTTTATTCCAACTGCAAGAGGAGAGTTTTAGAAGCCAATTCATATACTCAAGTGCTTTGATCATTGGGTTTTCTTCCCTTGAGGTAAGGGAGGAACTCTTTTCTCTTAGAATAGAATTTAGGTTTTGGAATTAGTAAATACTCACTGAATATTATGAATTAAACCCTAGGATAGTGGATTCTGTGTACCATATGCCTGTGCATATGGAATAAGCCTTTAAAGTCTTGAATTAAATTATAAAACTCACAACTCTAATCAATCCAAATTTAATGTAGACAAGGTGTTCGACGAAATGCCAATACTAATAATTAGTATAATATTGTTAATTAAAGTACACATAAAAGTATGACTATATACTTACATACATCCTAAGACTATATTTTACATAATGCTTGAAGAATATAATATATATAATTAATGATTTCATACTATGAATAAAATATAAAGACCAATGTGAAATTATGAGAATTGAGTTAAAGTGACATAAATGGAATTATTAGTACCATTTTAAAGGGATCAAATAATTGATTGTAAAAATGAACTACAAATATGGAAAAAGAATCAACTAAGAATTCCCTTTTCATAATCAAAAAGGCAAAGACAAAGTCGTATGAATTTAGTAGCTCAATGTGTTGATAATTGAATTCTTGTCAGTATTATTTGCTTAATTTCAATTCTTAATTTCTATTCTATTATGAAAAGATGTTCACTCCCTTATGGTTTAACATTTTAGGTAATTCATGGAGGAGCTAAGAACCAGAGTTTCACATCACAGAAGACGAACAAAGGCCACTTTCTTCCATTCATTGTTCTAATATCAAGTTGTAAATCCCAGATTTTGCTACGAACCAATTTGTATTTCAATATTTTCATTTATCAGAATTTATATTTTTCTAATTAAATTGGGATGTTACAATTTGGTATCAGAGCAGTTCTTTCCTTTTGGCCTAAGGGAAATGGTCCCAATTCCGTTGTGAAACTCCAATTCTAAGCTCTTCACCACAAGGGAGTACAAAAATATATGATTATAGGGATTAAAATGGAATAATAAATTGTTGAGTATAAGGAAGTCAAAAGTTATAGCACCATAAAGAAATGAAAATGGTTAGTCAATGCTAAGGGCTTTGAATGCAAGAAAAGTTTTATCTTTTGCCACCAAAAGAAGAGAAAGTGAAATGATATTATATGAAAAGAAAGTGATGAGAAATAAGCAGAGAAAAGTGATAAGAATGATGAAGGTTCGGTGGCCTGGTTGACCGTGTCGACGTAGTCTGCTGGATGTGTTCCAGTGTCCGTCGATGTAATCGAAGACTGACCAGCGCCAATACATTGTTGTATGAGACAAATGAGAGCAATACATAGAGGGAGAAAATAAAAGTGAGTGAATGTTGAATGGTGCATAATGAATGCATTCACGTCATTGGAAAGGAAAGAAATGTTTGGTGTATTAACTTATTTTGTTTTTAATACAATTCAGAAAATCAAATTTAAAGTAATTGAATTTTGGATATCAATTCCTTTCCAATGGCTATGATGATGAAAAGGGTGTTAAGAAAATATATTATCTTCTCAATGGGACTTAAATGAAAAAAAAAAAGAGAGAATGATTTTGAAAAAAAAAAGAAAGAAAGAAGAAGAAGAAGATGGTTTAAGTCCCTTTGAGAATCCATTACATTATACACCACAACATGAATAATGGGTGAATACCTTACTAAGACCAATGAAAAGGAAAATACTTGCAAACCAATGTTTTGAATTAAATCACATGTTTTCTTTAAAGGAAAAATGAATTGTTTTCAAAGTTTCAATAATTGATGTGTAGTTTTCCTTTTCAATGATCTCGATACAATAATCTATGTAAACAGGGTACATTCTCAATCTAATTCAATGTGTGATACAAATGAATTTTTGGAAAATAATGTCATTTAGAATTACTCGATTGATTTGGAAACCCATTTGATAATATATGATAAAAAAATATAAAAAAAATGATAAAAGTGGGATTCTAAATCAATTGAATCATTCAATTTGGAAAAGATATACGTGAATTTAAAAAATTTAATTGAGAATGTAAACTGTTGTACATAGAACGAATGTCTAGAAGTTATAAGGTGGACGGTGAGGAAGTTGGGAAAGACATACGCGGAGGCACGTGAATGATATGTGACTAGGTTGTGCTAATGAAACAACCGCGGGAATTGTCGTTCGGTGAAACTTTGATCTCCTAGGATGGCATAGACTGGCCACCTATGTCGGGGGATTGGTTTCACGTTAACCACGATGATTCTATCGGTCACAGAGTCATTTCGGGACCGGTTGAGGGTGGTTCCCTGCTAAAGCCAACTTGGTCCTTCAACCCAAGTTGTACTGGACTGAAAATGGGTGTCCAGTACTGTGCAAGCAGTGGTAGAGGGACACTTACTCCCGGTTGGTCTTTCCCTGGAGTGGAGGGCGAAGTGAGGAAATTGAATAAATTGATGAATGCCTCATACAGCAATGCGGAAAATGAGAACGATACAGAAAATAAGAAAGTAAATGGAAGTGGAAAAAGAAGACAAAAGAAATGAAATGAGAAAGAAGTAAATGATTTGCAATTGGAAAGTGTTAAAAAGGGTTAAAAGTGTGTTGAGAAGAAAATGATTTGTGACACCGGAAACCTAGGAGAGCTCACTAGGAATTCGGTGCAAGAGAATAAGTGAACGCTTATCCCATTGCAAATAATTTACATGGTGGCAAAAGAATGAATGAATGAAGGAAAATCAAATTGTGAAAATTTGAAAGAGGAAAAAAAAACCCTTAGTATTAGACTAATCGAAAGTGAAAGTATTGATATAAAATGAGTCTTTGAAAATGATGAATGGTCAAGATGATGTGTAAAGAATCAGTCTGGATTACGAGGACGATTACCCTCAATGGGGTAGGATTGGGACTGATCACCCCAATACTTGCATTCATTGAGAAGTGATATCAACGAAATCTAGAAGTTGAATTACCTAGTATGAGGTAATGAATGATTTTTGAGTTGAATGGTGCTAATCCTTTTGCCCCTCCATTTTCTTGATATGCATAAGAGAAAATGAAAAATGGCATTTGTGAATATACATTTGGACAATGAGAGTGTGATAAATGGAATATAATAATGATGTATTAAGAGTACAAAAGGAATTGTTAAACCATATTCAATGAAAATGAGATGAGTCATAATTGTGATAAGTAATAGAAGGTCCAAATAATATATCTGGAATGAAACATGCTTTGTATGTTTTATTGGACTCAATAAACTAAATTGATTATATGGAGTGCAAGTCCAATATACTATAACCCTGAACTTTATGAGAATTAAAATTATAGGTGTATGTAAAATGAATAGATAAGAAGATAAGATGACTGGAATGCTGAATATAGAGAGTGATGATAAAACATTAATATAAAAAGTCAAAACTGAAGAAATTAATGTGTGGTTGTCATTAAGCTAAACAAACGTTATTAGAAATTTGAAGCATAGTGGAGTGTTTTGAAATATATATAATGAATCATAAAGCATGAGTGAATGATAGTAAAAGATTTAGAGAGGAATAAAATAAGGGAAACTAAAGAATATATATATATATATATATATATATATATATATCAGTTATGCCCCAAATTTTAGATGAATTATATTCACTAGAAAATTTTGGAAATCTCGAAACAAGATAGGAGTTAGTCAAATCCTAAGTGGGGGAGTTAGAATTCCCACAATTCCCCTCCATTATTAAAGAAACCCAAAGAAATTGTTTCAAAGTAAGATTTACAATAACTCTAATTAAATTAATTGCATATTCAAAGAAATGGCAGATAGAAATGAAGACCTAGTGGGGAAATTAACAACCATACTAGGAAACCTTGTGCAAACTAATCAAAACCCAGAGACAACAGAATTCCAAAGGTTTACAGAATTTTGTAAAGTAAACCCCCCTAAATTTGAAGGTGGTTCTGACCCAACCAAAGCACAAAAATGGATCCGAGACTTAGAGAAAATCTTCACCATAATGAACTGTCCTGACACCCAAAAAGTTCTATTCGCCACCTATGTCTTAACGGAAGAAGCTGATAACTGGTGGGAAAACACCAAACGACTGATAGATAGTGAACCCAGAGAAATCACTTGGGCATTATTCAAGGAAAAGTTCTTAGAAAGGTATTCCCCAGCAGAGATTCGGAGTCAAAAAGAAATCGAATTCCTGGAATTGAAACAAGAAAACATGAATGTGGAAGAATACATAGCCCGATTCGAAGAACTTCTTCAATACTCCACCTATTATGAATTCAACCCTGATGAGAAGTTCAAATGCACAAGATTTGTAGGAGGCCTACGCCCCGAAATTAAACTTGCTTTCAAATATCAAATTATCCAAAGTTTCTCAGTATTAGTTAATATGTCCCTCATTTATGAAAGAGATTTAGAGATTCAAAAGAAACATGAAGGAAAACGTAAAGAGCTCATAGTACAAGACGGACACCACACTCTGGAAGAGAATGAAAGTAGAAGTGAGAAGGAAACAAATGATAAAGAATATGAACCAACCATCCCCTCCCAATGCAAAAATTATCAAAAATGCCACTTAGGGAAATGTCGGAAGATGCGATTAAAGAGCTACCGCTGCAGGGAATCAGGACATTGTGCCAAGCAATGCCCTACCAAAAGAAAGAAGGAAGACCTGTAAATTAATGATATAAATTAAGGATGTTGAAAGAACCTTAAGTTTAAAGGATGAATCAAAGTCCCCACACCCTAAAATGAATTTCGAGGACGAAATTCCTACAAGTGAGGGAGTATTGTAACGATCTAATTTTCATTACATAATAATTATAATTATATATATGTTTGTATCAATTTAAATTATGTGGAAGAGTAATGCGAATTAATCTTAAATGAACACTTAGATTGTTCAAGTTGTTAAGTAAGAAAAGCATGCGAACAAGGATTTAAGGGACACCCTAGGTAACAGGAGATGGATGGAAGTTAGCATAAAAGAGTAAGTAAGGAATAATAATTAAGAAATTAAACAAGCGTTCGATCCGGAGAAGTTATCAGAAATTATTCAAGGCGGTTAATCTGGCTAATACTTAAGGGATATAATGACCTAAAACTCTTGATTTGATAATCATAACTATATACGTACGCTTAAGTTAAGTTAAGAGAAATCGAGTAAAGAGAAGTCTGAATAAATAATAATTAGGACAAAGTGTAGTCATTTTCCCGATTAAGATTCATAAGACGAATATAAGAATTGGGTGTGTCCTGTGGATCGTGACCCTAATTAGGTATTAGAAAAGAGAATACCAAATATAGGTTAAAAACCGGAGAAAGGAGCAAGCATTAACTAAGGCAGAATTTATTACGATCAGGTGTAATAAAACTTAAGAATCAAGCAAGAATCCAGAAGCTTAGGATATAATCCGACCATTTGATCCCTTCCCAAAGATTAATAAAGAGGAAAAAGGAATTGAAGAATTATTCTAAATCATGCGGATAAGAAGAAGAAAGCATCAGTAAGTTTGGAGGCCAATTTATAGGAATTTTCGGAGTTTTGTAATTGGGGTGCTCGATGAAAAGTAACATAACGAAAATAATTAGGAATGTAAATTAATGTTATACAAGTTTGATTTAGTGTTAAGAAGGGTTAAAATCCATTAAAATAAGCTAAAAATTGCGAAAATCGGCTTTCCGGGGCGAGCCGGTGCGCCGGGGCATGAGCCGGTGCGCCCCAGAAGCACCGGTGCGGAAATCAGCAACACCAGGCGCGCTCAAGCGTAGCCAGTCGCGCTCAGGCGCCACGGATCAGCAGCACCAGATTTTTCTCGCGCGCACCAGAATTCTCTAGAAAAATCGGGCGCCCAAGCGCCAGGTCCCGCGCTCAAGTGCGGGGTGCATATATAAGCACCAGGCCGCACCAGAAATCAGACCAGCACGCCCAGCCTCCAAGCCAGACGCACCAGACTCCCTCCAGACGCACCAGATCGCCCAGAAACGCATCAGAAGGAAATTTTCATGTACCAAACTCGAATTCCATGAACCAACCATCTCTTATACACCCAAATCTAACCTATATACCATGGTTTAACATCACCCAACACCTTTTCTTTGATTCCAATCTTTGTTTTTATATTTTCCATCAAATCCCATTTCATTCTTAATCCTCCTCTCTTCCCTAGCCGTAGTTCCTCCATAATCTTGAAGATTATCTTTATTCCAACTGCAAGAGGAGAGTTTTAGAAGCCAATTCATATACTCAAGTGCTTTGATCATTGGGTTTTCTTCCCTTGAGGTAAGGGAGGAACTCTTTTCTCTTAGAATAGAATTTAGGTTTTGGAATTAGTAAATACTCACTGAATATTATGAATTAAACCCTAGGATAGTGGATTCTGTGTACCATATGCCTGTGCATATGGAATAAGCCTTTAAAGTCTTGAATTAAATTATAAAACTCACAACTCTAATCAATCCAAATTTAATGTAGACAAGGTGTTCGACGAAATGCCAATACTAATAATTAGTATAATATTGTTAATTAAAGTACACATAAAAGTATGACTATATACTTACATACATCCTAAGACTATATTTTACATAATGCTTGAAGAATATAATATATATAATTAATGATTTCATACTATGAATAAAATATAAAGACCAATGTGAAATTATGAGAATTGAGTTAAAGTGACATAAATGGAATTATTAGTACCATTTTAAAGGGATCAAATAATTGATGGTAAAAATGAACTACAAATATGGAAAAAGAATCAACTAAGAATTCCCTTTTCATAATCAAAAAGGCAAAGACAAAGTCGTATGAATTTAGTAGCTCAATGTGTTGATAATTGAATTCTTGTCAGTATTATTTGCTTAATTTCAATTCTTAATTTCTATTCTATTATGAAAATATGTTCACTCCCTTATGGTTTAACATTTTAGGTAATTCATGGAGGAGCTAAGAACCAGAGTTTCACATCACAGAAGACGAACAAAGGCCACTTTCTTTCATTCATTGTTCTAATATCAAGTTGTAAATCCCAGATTTTGCTACGAACCAATTTGTATTTCAATATTTTCATTTATCAGAATTTATATTTTTCTAATTAAATTGGGATGTTACAGTATGCTAGCTGTACCAAAGTTGTTTTCCTGCTAAATGTGCCTAGAATTGGATTTGGTATGTTGAGTTGTTGGAAAAGTGGATTTTATGCATAATTGATGCTATTGTTTGATTCAGTGTAATATGTTGTTAATTCTGCATTGGAACATGTTTAATGTGGATAATGTGAGCTCTGTTGATCATTGGTTTTAACTGGAATTGACTAGAATTGGAAATGGTATGTTAAAATGCAGTTTACACTGTTATCTGTCTGAAAACACTCGAGTATTGGGGGTCAATACTCGAGTATTTCGACCAAACCTGAAATATGAATTTCTGGAAAATGAAAAACACTCGAGTACTCATGAAGAACACTCGAGTATTTTGATAAAATCTGAGGAACACTCGAGTATTCATGAAGAGTACTCGAGTATTTTCGTAAAACCTGAAAAATGAATTTCTGAAAAATGAAGAACACTCGAGTATTCATGAACTACTCGAGTATTTTTATGAAAAGTATGATTCACTCGAGTCCAAGGAAATTCCACTCGAGTCTTTTGTCCAGGGACAGAAAAATACTCTTTTTAAACATACCTAAGTCATTTCCATTTGAATCAACTATGCTTATGGGGAAAATATCATGTTCCAATAAAAGAATGGGATGATTAAGAACAACATAGAATGCACTGATGGAATATTATTGATTTCACATAATAAGATTTATGGTTAATCTTAATGGATAAATTTATGTCATTCATACATGGAAAAAGGAAGTGGATAATTAATTCGGTGGTAACTGGCTCGATGACACATTTTGGTAATGTGGGCAGCATTGTGGGATGCTGTTACGTCTTGGTGACGTTATGTGCACACTGTCCGAGCAGTTTCACAATACATGGTGGACATGTATACGAATTGATGGATTGAACGTTCAATAAATAATGGAAATGGGAAGCATGCATCATGACACATATATGATGGGACTAATTATAAATGAACCATGCTTACTCATTTGGTTATGCACATGACTACTTGGTACTTGTGGATGTTACTTGCTTTATTTATACTTATTTGATTATGAGAATTATATTGCTTACCCCTTATGCCCATTGTAGGTGATGGCTCACTATCTAGCTTGCATCGAGTTGCGCCCACTCCCTAGTGGAGTGTGGTACTACGAGGACCATAGAGCCACTTATGAAGGGGAGGTAGAGGTAACTCTCTATCACCCTAACCCTCTGGCTCGTGTCCGTCCTTGTAGGTTTCGCATCCCTATTATCTATACCTTGCATGTACCCCCTTTTTATGCTTATCATGGACCACCCCCGACTCGACCAGCTCATCGATTTCATACTTTCCGTTTTAGAGCTGTCACTAGATCTCATCCCTCTGCTTCCCGAGTGATTCGTGAGGAGACTCCCGTGCCTAGTTCGATGAGTCCGGTTCATGGGACTCCTTCAACTGACCCAGTGCCCAGTGGTAGGGCACCCACTCAGTCGGACGAGGTAGAGGAGGACCCTGAGGAGGCTGAGAGTGAGGGCGAGCCAGTCGAGCACTCCACTGGGAGTCAATGGGGAGTTGGGGATCCACCGGGAGATGCATAGTATAGATGGTTAGGATATGGGACATGTGGAGCAGCTACTGGAGATTCTGGAGACTTATGCTATGGAGGAGGATCATCAGACCACCGCTGGGATTTCATATTTTGCTCTGTTATTATATTGTATATATTTTTGAGAGATCTCAGTGAGGCGGTCTTTTCTTTTAAGTATGTTATCGTGGACTTGTATTTTATAAACTTCTGCTACCTCGACTTTGACCTTGGTGTACGTTGGTACTTTTATGTTATATTATGATATGGATATATATATATATATCTTTATATATATGACTTGGAATTTGGATTATCAAATCGAGGTCACTATTTTATTCAATTTCCGCTTACTCTGATAACTATGTTATTGTATTCTAACTAGAAAAATCATGTTGCTGAGTTTAGGAAATTTTAACAATTGATAAATAAAAACCCAACTTATGCTATCACAAGTACATTTTATAGTATGTATGTTTACAAAGAATTTTCATTATTTCTCCAACTTCTCCATTAAACGCAAGTCCATATATAATTATATAAGTAAAAATAGAGACTATATTTTGGTACAGAAAGAGAGTGTGACAATGACTACTGCTGCTACCTGGATATTTATACTACTACTACTGCTGCTCCCAGATCTATGTGACCAGCTCTAGAGTTTATATATTTTGAGATGTATATATATTGTAGATATGCTTTTGGAAACTCTAGAGTTATGGCTTTCTTTTGGACATAGATATTTTATTATGGACTTGTATCGGATCTTGGAGACACCATGGACTATGTATTTCATGACCTACTGATATATATATATATACATATATATCTTATGTTTATATTACAAGTGTTCATAGTCCTACTATTTCCGCTTACTCTGATATAGATTATTTAAAGGATTCGGCTACGATATTTGAAAATTGTATTAGTTCCACAAAACAAATGAATGGATGGCATCACTTAATTTCTACTATATAAATACAATTTCAAAGTATCGATGCTATATGGATTGAGAAAAGATTTCCTTATCTTAGAAAATGCCGAATTTAGTATAATGTTCAAAATGATATAGGTTTCATACTCCAAGAATTCCATGTTTTGGTTTGTGCACCCGCCTCTATAGAAAATAAAAAGAAAATTTTATTTCCCACATTTTCTAAATACTAACAAGTCCATAACTATTACGAGTAATAGTACAATTATTGTATTAATTAGTACTTTATATTGAGGGTGTCACATATCCGGTTGCAAGTCCGTGAACCAAGGCAAAGTCTTTACCCTGAGTGGTGTTGGAGTCAACAATTCCTCTGATCTCGTGCAAGGTAAATTCTTGTTAAATATTCAACCTTGAATGTTTATGTTCGACTCTGGAGCTACTCATTCTTTCATTTCCTATGAATGTGTGAATCGTTTGAACTTGGTAGTGTCTGAATCATCTCAATGCCTGAGAGTTGAAACCCCTACTGGTCTTCCCGTTTATGTTTCTAAAGTCTATTTAGATTGTCGTGTTGAGGTATTTTACCGCGTCTCTGAAGTAGACCTGATTTGTTTTCCTCTAACACAAATGGATGTTATCTTGGGGATGGGTTGGTTGAGCCAGAACCAAGTGACCATCGATTGTGATCGAAAGACAATCTTGTATAAGACTCTTAGACCCGAAGGATACATGTGTTTGTTCTCCGCAGTGGGAAAGGAAGAAGGAGAAGGAATGCGTCTTGAAGAGATTCCTGTCGTGCAAGACTTTCCAGAAGTGTTCTCATAAGAGATACCGGGTCTACCCCCGAAAAGAGAGATCGGGTTTGGAATCGATTTGGTTCTGGGAGCTGGTCCCATCTCTATTGCCCCTTATAGAATGGCACCGCCAGAAATGGCTGAGATGAAGAAGCAAATAGAAGAGTTGTTGGAAAAGCAGATGATAAGGCCAAGTGTATCCCCATGGGGAGCCCCGTTATTGTTTGTGAAAAAGAAAGATGGAAGTATGAGAATGTGCGTGGATTATAGGCAATTGAATAAGGTCACCATCAAAAATAAGTATCCTTTGCCAAGGATCGATGACCTTATGGATCAAGTTAGAGGAGCTTCAGTATTTTCAAAGATCGATTTACGGTCTGGGTATCATCAGATCAGAATTAGGGAGAAGGATATTCCCAAGACCGCATTTCGATCTCGTTATGGGCATTATGAGTATGTGGTAATGCCGTTTGGTTTGACGAATGCTCCTGCTATTTTTATGGATTACATGAACATGATTTTCAAACCTTATTTGGACTCGTTTATGGTAGTGTTTAATGATGATATTTTGATTTACTCCAAGAGTTCGGAGGAACATGCCGAGCATCTCAAGATTATGTTGAACATCTTGAAGGAGAAACAGCTGTACGCGAAGCTTGCTAAGTGTGAATTCTGGCTTGAGGAGGTAAAATTTTTGGGACATGTGATTTCTAGGAAAGGAATCGTTGTGGATCCTACCAAAGTGGATTCTGTGTTGCAATGGAATCAACCTACGTCAGTCACTGAAGTGAGAAGTTTCTTAGGACTGGCTAGGTATTATAGGCAATTTATAGAAGGGTTCTCTAAAATCGCATTACCCTTGACGAAGCTAACTATGAAGGATCAACCGTTCGTATGGGATGAGAAGTGTGAACGGAATTTCCAGGAGTTAAAGAGAAGATTAACATCATCTTCGGTGTTAATTTTGCCTGACCCTGGTAAAAGTTTCGAGGTGTATTGTGATGCATCGAAGCAAGGCTTAGGAAGTGTTTTAATGCAAGAAGGACAGGTGGTTGCTTATGCTTCTCGACAGTTGAAGATTCATGAGGTGAATTACCCAACGCACGACTTAGAGTTAGCAGCAATCGTGTTTGCTTTGAAAATTTGGAGACATTACCTCTATGGCACTACACTCCGGGTGTTCAGTGACCATAAGAGTTTAAAGTACCTGTTTAACCAAAAGGAGTTGAATATGAGACAAAGGCGATGGATGGAGTTTTTGAAAGATTATGACTTTGAGCTCCAATACCATCCTGGCAAACAAACGTAGTTGTGGACGCTTTGAGTAGAAAGGTGATTCATGTGAGTTCCATGATGGTTAAGGAGGCTATTCTGATCGAGGAATTCAGAGACCTTAGTCTGGCGATACAAGTGGAACCATCTAGCATCAAATTGGGAATGTTGCAAATCACTAATGAATTCTTGAATCGAATTCGTGAATTACAAGTAGAAGATGAGGAGTTGAAAGAGAAGAAGAGATTGATGACTTAAGGAAAAGAAATGAACTTTAGTGTTGGAGCAGATGAAATTCTTCGTTTCAAGACGAGAATTTGTGTGCCTAGAGATTTGGAAGTTAGGAGAATGATTTTAGACGAAGCACATAAGAGTCGGATGAGTATGCATCCAGGATCAACCAAGATGTACCAGGATCTGAAGAGGTTATTTTGGTGGTCTGGATTAAAGAAAGATGTAGTAGAATATGTGGCTTCGTGTTTTGTTTGCCAAAAGGCCAAAGCAGAACATCAGAAACCTGGAGGACAGTTGCAATCCTTAGATATTCCACAATGGAAATGGGATAGCATCTCTATGGATTTCATATCTGGTTTGCCAAGAACGGTAGCGAATCATGATGCCATCTGGGTGATCGTAGATCGTTTGACGAAGTCGGCGCATTTCATCCCTGTGAATATGCGCTATGATTTGGAAAGACTCACTCGAATCTATATTAAGGAAGTTGTTCGATTGCATGGCATACCCTCAAGTATTGTGTCAGATCAAGATCCAAGGTTTGTGTCAAAGTTTTGGTCAAGCTTACATCAAGCCTTGGGTACGAGATTGAAGATCAGTTCGGCTTATCATCCTCAAACAGATGGTCAGAGTGAGAGAACTATTCAGACGCTTGATGATATCTTGAGAGCCTGTGCTTTGGAAGAACAAGGAAGTTGGGATCAGATTTTATCACTCGTAGAGTTTACCTACAACAACAGTTACCATGCGAGTATCGGAATGGCACCGTTTGAAGCTTTGTATGGTAGGAAGTGCCAAACCCCGTTATGTTGGTTTCAAGTGGGGGAGAACGTGATGATTGGGCCAGAAATTGTGCAACAGACGACTGAAAAGATCAAGATGATTCAGGAGAAAATGAAGGTAGCACAAAGTCGCCAGAAGAGTTATGCTGATCAAAGAAGAAGACCTTTAGAGTTTTCGGAAGGCGATCATGTTTTCCTTCGAATAGTTCCTATGAAAGGTGTCAGTCGAGCCCTTAAGACTCGAAAGCTTTCTCCAAAATTCATCGGTCCTTATCAAATTCTTAAGCGAGTTGGTCCTGTTGCTTACCAAATAGCCCTGCCTCCATCTTTAGCCAATTTGCATAATGTTTTCCATGTGTCTCAGCTCAAGAAGTATGTTCATGACCCAACGAAGTTTCTGAAGCCACTTGGGAATCAGAAGAGAAGATGCGTAGAAAATATCCCGAGTTGTTTTTGTAAATAGAATTTCGGGGACGAAATTCCTTTTAAGTGGGGGAGTAGTGTAACACCCCTAATTTTGTCCCTTGAATATTTATATTTTTATAATAAAAGTTTATTTTGAAAATTATAAAGTTTTCTTTTAAATCGATTAATTATATAAATAATGTGCATTTAATTAGTAAATATTTTAAATGATTAAATTATCTGAAAATATAATTTTCATAGTTTAATCCTTAAATTAGGACCTAATAATGATATTAGAAAGGTTTTTGGAGGGAAAGGAATTAAAAACTAAATTTTTGAATTTTCCCAGCATCTAACCGGTTAGATGTGCCCTGTAACCGGTTAGACGATGAACCCAGAAACTGGGGTAGTGGGTTTTGATGAGTAATCACTTGATTATTCGAGTATTAGCCACGAATCAGCCCCAATCTTAGTGGAAAACACGCATCTGCATGCATGACAATCCAATTCCTCTATAAATAGCCTTCCTTGCACGAATTTGGATCCCATTTTTGGCTCTTGAGGTGTTGAAGCTCTGATTTAGGGTTCCAGAATCGTTCCCTTCGATTCTCTCTTGTTTTTGAGTGTTAAAAATTGAGTGATACACTGTTGTAAAGCTTGCATCAAGGGCTTTACAAAGACATACAGTTTGTGAGTTGAGAGTTTCTTGAGTTTGAGAATGAAGCCTGCAAAGTTGAGGGTTCAAATCTGTCAAAGTTAAGTCTCTGGTTCTTGAAGCTCACTTCAAACTTCGATTTGAGTAAGTACAGACCCTCTCTAAGTCTCAAATTGGTTTCATTCTTTCATGCATGTTGCATAGAACACAATCTAACCACTTTCCCCAATTTGTTTCTCCTTTTCATGTGTCAAAATCTCTAATCTTTGAACCCTATCAAAATTGTCCTGTATGAGAACAGAATCTGTGATTTTGGAGTGTCTCTGTGTCAATCTTGTTGTGGCTGTGTTGATCCTCATTAAGCACGACCCTAAGGTAAGGGAGAAGCTAATTAATCACTAGAATGAGAATAATTACTAGGAAATTTAGGTATGAGTCACCATGAGACTCAAAAAGGGCATATATTTTAGAGGTTAAAGGCTTGGAGGCCAATTTCACTTTTTCCAGGACTTAGAGCAAGTTTCAATGAATGCATGCAAGCTATGTGTGTGAAAGTTTGATGTTAAAATCCTGTATATGTGAAATTGGTATGTTAAGTGGTCATTTATGTATTTTCATGCAATTTGATATGTGTTTTTGAAATGCATGAGTATTGGATGTAATTGAGTGTTGGAACATGTTTAATTCATAGGAGTAAAGCTCTGTTTATAGTTGGAATGGATTGGAAATGAATAGAATTGGAAATGACATGCAAAATCCCAAAACAGTGTTCTGTTCTGCATGTTTTAGCCGGTTAGGCTGTCGTGTAACCGGTTAGAACCTGACAGATATGAAAAGTAAATTCTGCATTTTAATAAATCAACTTCCACCATTTCCAATTTATGCTTCCAATCTTATTCTGCTATAAATTACACTGTTTATGAAAATGGAATTAAGGAAAGGATTTAAGGAGCATTACGACTTAGAGTTTTTAACAACTTTAAGAGGTGAATTAAGCCATGAGATGTTGCTTCAACATTTGAGACATTCTTTGGAATGAACAAAATCAATTTGAGGCATTTGAGTTATCCCTAATCTGTTTTGAGTGTTGGATTGAATTGGAAAAATTAAAAATGGCTTCAAGCATTAAAGAAATTCTGTTTTGGCTGCAGGTTCTAACCGGTTAGAATCTGTTGTAACCGGTTAGAGACTGACAGCAGTGAAAAATCAATTGAATTATACTTTAAACTTTCTTGTGCAATTTTAATTAATCTTTTTCAATTTAATACTAATTTAATTACCTTAATTAATAAAGTATGATTTTAGGGGATAATTCATGGAACCTCAAGTTAAGCTATATTACTAAGAAAGTATGGAATTCTTAGTAATGTTATAGGTTGTATGTGTTGAAAATAGAAAGTGAGACATCAATTAATGGCCAGCCAAATTGAGAAAGATATTGTATGCATTCATGCATGGTGAAAGGTGATGAAATAGGTTGGTAAGGATCGTTTTTCATGTTCTGGGAACATGAGGAGGGTACTCTAGGAGTACCAAATTGATGCAACCTACTTGATGACACATTCTGGGAATGTGGCCAGTGTCTGGGACATGGTTTTTATGCGTTCTGGGAACGTAATGCGCACTCTGGGAGTGGTGCTTGTTTTCCAAGTATGGTTTGCCATTCGTTCTAGGAACGTATGTTAGTGTTCTGGGAACACATTGGTGTATTGGATGGATGTCTGAGATTGATTAGCATTGGAGGCCTCAGGATTGTGAGATAGAAATCATGCATCATGCCATTAATATAAAATAATAAATAATTGTTAAACCGAGTGTGCTCATATGTAATTGCATACTTTCTTGTGTTTGAATATTTGTGAATGTTAGAATTATTCTTGTTTGATCATGTGATTATATTATGCTTACTCCCGTGCCCTGTGTAGGTGATGGCACACTATTACCTAGCTTGCATCGAGATCCATCCTATCCCTAACGGGATATGGACGTATGAGGAGCGCCGGGCTACTTTTGAGGGAGAGGTGGAGGTTACACTCTACCATCCCAACCCCTTGGCCCGAGTACGACCTCGACGATTTCGGATTCCCATTATTTATACTATGCACGTACCCCTTTTTATACTTACCATGGACCACCCCCTGCTCGACCTGTTCGTCGTTATCATACCTTTCGTTTTCATCCCTATACTCGTTCTCACCCAGTTGCTGCTAGGGTTGTTCCTACTGGGACTCCTTCACCTGATTCTTCGGATCCTGAGAGGACTGCACCGGTTGCAGATCCTGTACCCAGTGGTAGGGTACCTACTCCGGTGGATGAGGCAGAGGAGGACCCAGAGGAGGGTGAGAGTGGCGAGGGGCCAGTCGAGCAGGAGGACATTACTGATAGTAGGATGGGTGGCCCTTAGGTATGGGCATAGTGTGAGCAGTGTGGGTCTGGGTCGTAGTAACAGCTGTAGCAGATCATGGTGATGGTGGAGCGTTCTTGGAGGACTTGATGACCAGCTCTGGAGTGTCTATATTTTGCTATGTTTATATTGTATATATATCTTTTGAGAGACTTCAGGGTTTTGGTCTTTATTTTCAGTTTATGTTTTGGGAACTTATCTCTGGACCTTGGTATCAGTTGATGTATTTCAGACATGATGGATGTATGGTGGTACTCATGACATCTTTATATATATATATATATATATATATGTATGTATGTTCTATGTCCAGTGATGATATTATTTTCCGAAACTATACTTTTTCCGCGTACTCTGATAAATAATAAGCGAGTTCGGTAACAGCAAGGGTTTTACAAAGATTTGATAATAATTTCAATACCAAATTCAAAGTATTTTTGAAAGATATGTTTAGTTTGAGAATAATCATAAAGGAAAAATTTTATACCCTATTTTTCCAATAATATCAAGTCCATATTATATATGTCAACTATATTTTCTTATAAGATATTTTAATCCAAGAGCGTCACAAAATGCATTCATAAGAATTTTAAAATAAATTCGTTAATTAACTTAAATAGGAGAAATTGCGGGTATTACAACTAACACTTGAACAACTCATGCTTAATTAGACCATCATCAACAACAACTCAAATATCACAAATTTAGTTCACAACACCAATCTTGCATATTTAATTCTCAACAATAATTATGCATGGCCAACAACATAATATATAAATTAAATAACTACAAAATATCATAATCACGGCTACCATATTTATGAGCTATCACATATTCATTTAAGCTATCATCATCTTGAGCATGAAGTTGGCATATTTAATTCACAATAATTATCATGCATAATCATCTTCATAACATATTAATTTATAAAAGGGTTTTCTTATCCTCAGCCCCTCAGCCCTTAGGGCTGAAAGGGATGAGGTTAAGCATTAAATAACCTCTCCTTTCCACCTATCATCTATGTTAGCATTAATTAGCTTTAATGAAAAATATTTTCAATTTTATTTTTCCATCTTTGTAATTTTTGCAAAGACTCCTATGCCCTTTTTACTCCCTCCTCCAATTGCTCACTGTCATTGTGCGTTTCTCCTCCCACCGCAAATTCCCCGAACCCAATTGCAAGGAAGAACAACAACAACTAAAAAAAAGAAAAGAAAAAAAAAACCTTTGTAACCTAAGCCCCAAAATTCCCAATTTCACAAACATAATAACCCAAATCCTTGCAGGGAATTCGTCAGGCAGGAGTGACCCAAACACGAGCTCCACCATGCCGACCTCTTCTTTGTCTTTCTCTTCCTCGCTTTGACCAGACTTGCAAAAATCCCAAGTGTGTTGTAATCCTTTTCCGATTCACCAAGGTATTCATCTTCGTCCATCTCCGTTGGCTCTTGTGAGTTGATATTTATTATGTATGTCAGTTCCTGGAACTGTTATCCAAATCCTCACTGCCATTGCCTTTGGAATCGATGCAAGGGGTCAGTGGTGGGAAAGAAGGTACAGATTGCAGTATAAATTTCCTGCCACTTTTCTAGCTACCTGAGGAGCTTAAACCATGTCTACGTAGATGACTATGGGGAGGAGAAACTCGCTTTTGGTTCGGGGAATTTGCAGTGGAAGGAGAAACGCACAGTGACAGTGAGCAATTGGCAAAGGAAGTGAAAAGGGCGTAGGAGTTTTTGCAAAAATTACGTAGATGGAAAAAGAAAATTGAAAATATTTTTCATTGAAGCTAATTAATACCAATATGGATGATTGGTGGAAAAAAGAGGTTATTTAACGTTTAACCTCAGCTAGGGCTAAGTATAAGAAAACCCTTTATAAAATAAGAAATATCATAATAAAGACTAACATACTCATGGATATTCACGTATCATTTATTCACTCAATAAATTCAACATTTATAATATTTCAACCAATATATTCAAAAATATAAAATCTCATGGGTGAAAGTAATAACACCATAAATCACTCTCAACATACTCTAAAAATCAAAACACCAAGCATTCATTATTTAACCGTCTCTGTAAGTTACGAAAACCACTCCCCTCTTACCTTGTTGAAGAAGAGAGAAAGTGTAGTGAGAGAGCTTCACTTTTTGAGCTAAAAATCCCAAAGCTTTGTTCCCCTACCATGCTTAAGCTTTCTCCTAGTGTCTCTGTTAGATCCAGTGTGATGGTTTTGATAATGACAAATGTTTTGAACAAAGCTACAAATGTTTTGATCAAGTTCAAGTTATGGAGAAGCTCACCAAGTTCAACAAGATCAATAAACAACAATGATGAAGAGAGAACAAGCTCATGAAGATTCAAGTTTTGTATTGTATTGTAATATCTTTATTTTGAGTCTTAGAGTTTGATGAGTTTGGGTAGGGTTATTAAAGGGTAGTGAATCTCTATCAAGTGCATGATCATATTATAATTTGAGTATTCACTTAACCTAAAATCAATAGGTGGCTTAAAGGTTTGAAAGAAAAGGTTTAGTTTTGAGAAAACAAGTTTTTAATCAAGTTTTACAGGTCTTAATCGATTAAGAGAAGTGGCTAATCGATTAACATGTTTTTAACAGTGCTTAATCAATTAACATGATAAGTTAATCGATTAACACCTGCAGTACTGGTTTTTAAAATACGTTTTTCACTTCTCAAAATCAGTTTTTAAGTTTCCTAATTTTTGGGTATTCTATATAAACCTTTTCCTAACCTTTGTGAATTATGAGAACAAATCAAATTCATTTTCATATCATTTTTAGAAAGACCAAAGCCACACTATTCTCTCAATATTCTCTCTTACTTTCTCAAGATCAAAGCTTTCATTTTCACATTCTTTGATCAAGAATCTTTGAATCTCATGTGTTGATATTTTCATAGTTCTTGAAAGAGATTCATAGGATTGTTATTGTTTTCTATTGTGTTGTAATCATTGCAAGGAGGCAAACATTCTACAACAAAGGAAGTCTTGGTGGTTGTTCATCAAGCAAATCGTCTTGGAAGTCTTGTTGTGTTAACAAGCAAATTGGAAGTCTTGTTGTGAGGAATCAACAAGCAATTGGAAGACTTGTTGTGGGGTTATCAACAAGCAATGGAAGAAGGTTAGATTAGATTTCAATAGGATTGCAAGACAAGAGTGAGGTATCTCTTGGAGGCTATCAAGAAGGGAGTCTTGAGAGGCATTTACTTGTAATTTGAGAATTCTAATTCCTTTAGTAAAGAATCTCTCTTGGTTGAAGAGGGGACTGGATGTAGCTCACGGTGGTTGTGAGTGAACCAGGATAAATCACTGTGTAGTATCTCTATTCCCTTAACTCTTTACATTCTTGTCATTTCATATTGTTCTTGCTTGAAAACCTAGAAAAGATTGATTTTTCATAATTGAATGGATTAGCTTTTAATTGTGCAAATTGAATTGGGGAAAATCATTTTCATAACCTAGGTAATAAATAAGAATATTGGTGTTAATCAATTCCGCTTTATCTCTGATCTTATGTGTTAATTGATGGATTTTCGTATCGATTGAAATGTGATTTTTCAGTTTTAACAGTGGTTAATCGATTAACTAAAAGTGTTAATCGATTAAGCAAAAATCTGCTTTCAGGCATTACTCGATTAACTAGTTAGCTTAATCGATTAACTTGTGTTTTTCAAGGATTAATCGATTAACAAGCTTTGCTTAATCGATTAAGGGCTGAACATTTTGTAAAAATCATTCGTTTTAATTGTTTCAATCTTTCAAGGTTTCTTAAACACCTATTCAACCCCCCCCCCCCCCTTCTAGGTGTTCTCCTAGTGTTCCTTAGTTAATTCACCCACCGATTGTAGTTTATTCTTACAGTCTCCAAGCTCCATAACCCTTCTCCAAGCTCACTTGAAGAAGACCCACTTTGATTTTGAAAGAATAAGGATGTGGGTATGAGAGATAAAGGATGGGGAAGGATCTTTATGGATGTTTATGAAGTTATTTTGAAGTCATTTGGGGGAAATAGGTGATTTTGTGAAGAGAGAGAATGAGAACTTTGGGAGAAGAAAGGGGGTAAGAGATTGAGGCTAGGGTTCCAAAATGAGGATGAGTAGGAAAAATGAGTCTCCCTTGACTCCCCATCAACTAAAATGGTTCCCCACACTCATGGTCTTGGGCTGGTGCGGAAAAATGGCCCAACAAGGCTGTTGTCACGAGCTCGTGCGTGTTTCCTGGTGCACCGATGCGCCCGGCGCGCTTGAGCGCCTTGGTGCACGCGCTTGAGCGCGCCACCTGATGCAAAAAAATTTTTTTGCACCCATAAACCTTCTCTTAACACAAATATTAAATTAAAATACATATAAAAACATATAGAAACAAGACATATAAGAAACATAATTTACGAATAAAATTTCGGTATGTTACACCATACCCTCACACTAGGAAGCCACTCCCTAGACTCTAAGGTAGCCTAACTACTAGGTGTCTCACCGTTCGTAAAGGACCACTACCCCTAGACTCTAAGTATTTGGGTGCCTCACTAACAAAGGTGTCACACCTTCAACTTAGGGAGTCACTCCCTAACAATTATGAGTTCTCATACCCTTACAACCAACGACTTTGGTAAAGTGAGAATAATAATAACAATGATAACAATAGAACTCTCAATAGTGCGGATATTACAAGTTGGAGAACACTATTGGCTATGGTAATTGTTTCACTAAAGCATATGCCACACACTCAAAATTGGAGAAGAAGAAGATGAAGCAGAACGTGAAAACTCTTTTTCTCGAAAGATAGGATTTGTCAAATGTGATCAGTGTGTGTGTTTGAATTTTGAAAGAGAGGAATTAATAGAGTGGAAATTTGATCAGCCATAATTAAAACGAAATTGTGATCAGAATAATATCAAAAACAAATATGGAAATAATTCAAATTGATTCATAATGCTTTTTGAACTCTTTCAAAATAGTAATCAATTATCTTGAAAAGTAATCGATTATCCCATTTCAAGTAATTGATTCACAACTCTCTACACAACAAAAATAATCGATTATTCTGACCAGTAATCGATTACCTTCTACCAAGTAATCGATTACAGCCTTTTGAGTAATCGATTCCAGAGTCTTCGGCACATTATATGATGCAACAATTATAATCGTTTATTTGAGCAAAGTAATCGATTATTTCATTCAAAGGCAATCGATTAGCCAAGATCAAATACTCGATTACGAGCTCTCTAGTTTTTCTATGATGCTGCAGAAGTAATCGATTATTCTAAGCAAGTTATCGATTATTCTGACTTAATTTTGTAAAACTCATTTTTCACAAACCAGAAAGTGTAGCCAAAGATTTTCACAAATGCTTTTACAGAATCAGTACGAACAACATTTTCCAAAAGCTTTTTGTGTTTTAAAAACTTTCTTCTCCAAGATTTTTAAGTAAGGCCTAAAGTAAAAATGAAACAATTACTTTTACCTTACATAAATTCCTAAGAACCGGGAGGAAACAATTATTCTTCAAAACTTGTTTGAGATAGCTTGACACTTGACTTATTTTAGCTTATTTGTAATCATCAAAACATTCATCATGCTTTCACAACTTGAAATCCATTGAAGTGCCTTGACTTCTAACACTTGTCCCTATTGTTGACTCCACTGATAATTTCAGGTTCCTCTGGAAAGTTAAAGCTCCTAACAAAATCTTGATTTTTCAACTAGCAATTATTCTTCGAGAGAATTCCAACTTGTGATAACTTACTTTAGAGGGGTGTTCAAGTTGGTGTGGAGTGTCACTTTTGTGCATTTGGTTGTGAGAGTGCCACTCATATCTTTACCCATTGCCCTATTATCTTACAAGTTTGGCATTGGTTCTACAAATGGTTGCAATTACCGATGCAGGTGCTTGATTCCAACCACGATTTCTTCTTGTTGCATGTCGCTAATTTCAATCAGAAGATTTTAAAAAGATATGGTGTCGAGCTTTGGCTGATGGTTACTTGGTGTATTTGGCTTCATCCAATCATATTAGGAAAATGTTTAAATGACATCCGTATTTGACATCTGGAGGTGATACCTACCTTTTTGGGTAAAAACTGGTGGGTCCTGTAAGAAAGAAAAACTGCAAAACCCACTAATTTTTGTCAAAAAAGACAGGTGTCCCATACAAATGTCAAATACAAATGTTTATGTAACAGAGTTGATGATATTATTTTTAACGATGTTGCTATTGACTTGGTGGATCTAGTTGATACTTTTTCTGTTAATACTTGGTTGTGGGTTAGAGGAATTTCAGAGTCCTATTTGTAAGACCCTATATTATGAATAAATAGAAAAAAATTAAGTATTTAAAATAATAATATCATTATATAAAATAAAATAATGAATTTTTTTAAATTAGGTTAAAATACTCGAGTATTTTGGGGAAGACTCGAGTATAATAACTAACTGTTAGAAAAATTTGAAATTTTAGTCGAAAGACTCGAGTCTTTTGTAACACTCCTTGTATATCATCTTACTTTATAAGAAAAGTAATAAGTTTAAGAATACTTGGACTTGTTTTCGTTGGAGAAAGATCTGAAAATAAGAAATTATCCCTTCCCTGGAAAATTTATTTTCACAAACACTTGATTAATAATGAAGGTAACTAGTAAAATCAGAGTTTTGCGGAAACATAGTAAAATCACCATATTACCCTCCCAAAATATATCAAGTGTAACAAGTCCACTATTATCAAATAAGTATTATGATGAAACTGAATTCCTTTTATGATACCTTCTTCCAAAATATGTATCATATAAATTCTATTAAAAATAAAAATGTCATAGAGCTGGTCACTGGTCCCTTGTCCAAACATCCTTCTGGTCGGATCCTCGATATCTGCACAACGGGTTCCCAACCCACATTTTCTACACTTTGCAAGCACCTAAGGGACATCTCCCCTTACTGATTCTTGTGCAAGCTAGATGCACGATCAACACCTAATAAGGGCATGGGGGTTAGCTATACATATTCGCATAATCAAATGAGAATAAAACTAACATCCACAAGTTAACATGTAGCAAATCATGATGCATAATCATATGAGCACACCCGGTTAATCATAATAATTCTTTCAATGCAGGTGGCATGATGCATGATTTCTTCCACAGCTGAGGCCTCTAACAAAGTCCATCTCGAACGTCCATCCAATACACCGTTGTGTTCCTGGAACACTAACATTCGTTCCCAGAACGTAATGCCAAACCATACTTGGATGATAAGCATTCACTCCCAGAGTGTGCATCACGTTCCCAGAACGTGTAGCAAACCATACTTGGATAAATAAGCATCACTCCCAGAGTGTGCATCACGTTCCCAGAACGCATACTTTCCCAGAACGTATAAAAACCAGGTCCTGGACACTGGCCACATATCTATAATGTGTCATCCAGTAGGTTGCTTATCAAAGTGTTCCCAGAACACCAACATACGTTCCCAGAACGTATAAAACCAGGTCCCAGACACTGGCCACATATCTATAATGTGTCATCAAGTAGGTTATAATTTGGTACTCCCGGAGTACCCTCCTCATATTCCCAGAATATGATAAACGATCCTACAACCAAACTTTCATTCTATATGAATGCACAATCATCAAGGTTGGTTTTTATGTTTAATTCCATTATTAAACCAATGTGTTCCCAGAACACTCACATACGTTCCCAGAACGTATCGCAAACCAAACTTGGAATGAAATTAAGCACCACTCCCAGAGTGTGCATCACGTTCCCAGAACGTGTAGCAAACCATACTTGGATAAATAAGCATCACTCCCAGAGTGTGCATCACGTTCCCAGAACGCATACGTTCCCAGAACGTATAAAAACCAGGTCCCGGACACTGGCCACATATCTATAATGTGTCATCCAGTAGGTTGTTTATCAAAGTGTTCCCAGAACACCAACATACGTTCCCAGAACGTATAAAACCAGGTCCCAGACACTGGCCACATATGTATAATGTGTCATCAAGTAGGTTATAATTTGGTACTCCCGGAGTACCCTCCTCATATTCCCAGAATATGATAAACGTTCCTACCAACCAAACTTCCATTCTATATGAATGCACAATCATCAAGGTTGGTTTTTATGTTTAATTCCATTTTTAAACCAATGTGTTCCCAGAACACTCACATACGTTCCCAGAACGTATCACAAACCAAACTTGGAATGAAATCAAGCACCACTCCCAGAGTGTGCATCACGTTTCCAGAACGTGTCCAAGAAACCATGTCCCAGACAATGGCCACATTCCCATAATGTGTCATCAAGTTGGTTGCATCAGTTTAGTACTCCTAGAGTACGGGGTCAAGTACCCGAACATCACAAACTATCCTTGCCAACCTATTTCATTACCTTTCTCTATGCATGTATTGCATGCATAATTACTAAGGTTAGTCTTTCCATTAATTACTGTGATTTAGAAATATTCCAATTTCTCTTTTGAATGATTTATTTGAGGTATAGTCTTTGACACAAAAATTCTCCTTTGAATTATCTCAAAACATGTCATTAAACTTAGATTGGGTAAAACAAAGTCAATGGTATTCAAAAACTTAACTTTTTATTTTTCAGATTCAGGTACTAACCGGTTACAGTTCCAGGCTAACCGGTTAGAATTACAGACCTGAACTGTTTACCATTGTAATTCAGAAAACCCTTTTTCTTAAATTCCCTACCCAATCCATAAACCAGTTTAACAATGTTTATACCTCGAACCACTGTTTATATCATTCAAAAGTCTAAATCACCTTTCATTATTCAATGAGCATAATTTCCTCTTGAAACTATCTCATTACCTTAAGGTATTAACTCTCAATTTTCAATCTGAATTATTACAATAAAATCAACTTATTTTCAGATTGTTTTCCATGAAATTAAGGCCTAGATTTGAGTAGGATTTATAAAACCAAAATGCTGATTTTATAAACTTATTTTCTTTTGCATTTTAACAGGGTCTAACCGGTTACGAATATCGAGTAACCGGTTAGATTATGCAGTCTGACACTAAAACATGAGTTTTAACAAACCATTTTCTTCACTACTCAAATCTAACCAAATTTCAACCCTTAACAGAGTACATATACCTTAAATAAGTGTGTTTAAACACAGAAACATATCTATCTTGCATGCATTCAATTTGGATACACCAATTACACATAATTGCACACATTTCACAACTTAATGCATCAATTCACATAATATTCAATTAAGTCATGAAATCAACATCAACATAGCTTGCATGAATCCAGATAACATTGCTCAAAACAACAATTGAGCTCAAATTGGCCTCCAAGACATCTATCCATTTCAACTTATGCCCTTTGAGTCTCTTGGTGACTCCTCCTATATTCTACCATAATTTATTCTCATTCTAGCAAATAGTAAGCTTCCCCCTTACCTTAGGTTCGTGCTTGATCCAAAACATTGCAGAGAGAAAGGCTCCAACATAGCTTCCCCACAAATCCTAGGTTCTGCTCTCAGCCACGATTTCCATCAACAGGGTTCAAAGACCAGAAAATTTGACATAGCAATTGGCCAAAGAAATTGGGGAAAACAATTAGGACTCAATATAGGTAACATGCACTAAAGAATCGAAGAGATTTGAGGCTTAATGGTGGACTGTACTTACCAAAATCAAAGCCCAGAACAAGAAGAAAACAGAGCTCAGACTTGATTTCCTAGCTTCCAAGGTTGATTACTCCTTCCACACGAACACTCAGCTCTCAAATCTTATATCATTGGAAAGCCCTTGATTCAAGCTTTCCAAAAGCGTGTGTTTTGCTCTCTAATACTCAAGAACCAACACGAATTTCCCAGAACGAAAACAAAACCCTAACTGAGCCACCTTCAACACTAAAACCAGAAATCAACCCTAAACCTTCAGAATTTCCACAATTTATAGATGAATTGGGCTTGCATGCAGAGCGACGCGTGTCTCCCACCATGAATCGAGTGGGATTCGTGGCGAATTCTGGGTTAAAACTCGTGATTACTCATCAAACGCACTAACCCAGTTTTCTGAGTTCATCGTGTAACCGGTTACACAACCCTTCTAACCGGTTACATACTGATAAAATTCAAAAATTAATAATTTAATTACTCTTTCTTCAAAAATCTTTTTAATATTGCAATTAGGTCCCAACCCAAGGACTAAATTACAATATTCGCATTTTTGTACAAAATAACCATATAAAAATATATCTCATATTTTTATATATAAAAACGCATAATGTACAAAAACTAAAACCTTCAAAACCAATATAAATCAATTATAAAATAATTGTTATAGTTAATTTCTTGGTTATTTGGGAGACGAAAATTAGGGGTGTTACACTACTCCCCCACTTAAAAGGAATTTCGTCCCCGAAATTCATCTTTGAAATTTTCCACTTTTCCAAAATATTTTTATACTAGAAATCTTCATCTAGCTCACAAAAATTTGTTCTTTTAGGGTCCTCCCCCACTTAAAAGAGTTTCGATATATTCCTTGTATTTTGAAACATTTCAAATAAAACCCTTCAGGAAAACTTTCCAAACTAAACCACAAGGATTTTTCATATAAAACTCTTGTGTGAAAGAATTTCTTTTAAAAGAAATACTCTTTATACTTCACATAAATATTTTTCAATTAAAACATTTTCTAATAAACTTTTTGGAAAAACTTTTTGGGCTGCGCACACTGATCTCTCGAGCACGATCAAAGAAACATTTGTATGACTTCATTTCTTAATAGTTTGAGACATTAGGGTGATCAGTCCTAATATTCAATCCATTAATAACAAAGTCATCCCTTTCAGATATAATCTTTCGCAAGAAAGACCATACGACAGGTCTTTAAGTTAGATGAACTTAAAGATAGGGTAATTACCACTATCAGACTTAGTTAGATAGTCAAGTTCTAGAGACATTTCCGTTGGGGAGACAAAGATTTGTCCTATCCCGGTGGTTGTTAATATCTCTACTCATAATTGATCTTTCTATTTCTGTAGTGTCCACAGCGATTTATCACATCCAACTGTGATAAAGGTTTTGATCACAGAAAGATTGAAGTTGAACTTCCAACAGAATATTGATGCTTTCAAACGATTAGATTAACGTAGTCAAAAACATTTGATTACGTTAACTCAGATCAAAGGAAGAGATAGGCTTGGGTTGCCTACGCCAAGGTGACACTCAACTCTCATCTCGGCCGGTGAATTCTTCTCGTGCTGGATTCGTCCATTCTTTTCTCACCTTTTCCTCAAGACAATTCGGCGAATAATACTCCAGCTTCCTACAATCGGAATTGACTATTCCCCTTAGGTACATCACAATTAAACTCAAAGTGATGTGCCTCCCAGTTTTCACCTTGAGATGGACAAATGTTCCCTTTCCTATGTCCTCCTTAGTCCCCTTTCTTCAATCGAGGATCCCTTAACCTTGATATTTCCGTGGTTGGTATTCTCCCATTTACTTTTCCTCTTCCTCCAGTTGGGTCTTTATTTCATCAATCTTTCTCTTATTCTAAACTCAAACATTTCTCGCAAGAAATTCATGTAATTTCCCATAGTCCTCATACATGCTTACCAACATCGAGAAATTCCTTATTCCTTGATAGTTGATAGCTAACTTGAGTTCGAACATAACCTATTCTGGAAGTTCATGCCTTCGGATTTCTCATCTAGGTTGTCCTAGACAACACTTCCTACCTTCCTTGCCTCCATACTATATTGTCTAATATCCATAATCACCGACTTTAATTCTAAGGATTAAATCTCATTCATCTCTTCCAGCTCCTCATCCTCTGGTTGTAATTCACGAATCCGATTCAAGAATTTGTTGGTGATTGACAACATTCCCAATCTAATACTTAGAGGGTTCCTCTTGGGTTACCCGACTTAGGTCTCTGAATTCCTCGATCGGGATAACCTCCTTAACCACCATTGAGCTCCCAAGAATAGCCTATCAACTCAAATCGTCTGCAACCATGTTTGCTATGCCAGGATGGAGCATCAAAGCCATAATCTTTAAGAAACTCCATCCATCGCCTTTATCTTACATTCAACTCTCCCTCTTCTTATTGTCATTCCTACTTTCGAACTCCAAACTTGTTCATAAATCACAACCTTCTCATCTTAACACCTATTGTTTCCTTTGCATCATCCAGCTAAATCCTCTACCTTCTCCAATTGGAGTGGCTCCTTAATTTTCAACTCTCGATTAATCCATAAGTATTATAATTCAATCCTCTTAAATCGATTTCAATGATGAATCAAGGCATGAAGTTATTTTACCACACTAAATCCTTTCTTAAATTTTACTTAGGTGGTTAACATTGAGTTTGGATTGGAGGAAAATGTTTATTGATACCAAAAGTTCCTTCACAAAGGACTTAAATTCTTATTTTAAACTTTCAATTTCTAACCGGTTACAAGAAACTCTAACCGGTTATGAAGTATAGTTTTAGAAACCAAAGAATTTCAAAACCATTTTCTTTACATCATCCAATCCAACTCAAAATAGGATTTATTCATAATCTAATACCTTGATTCCAACTGAATCCATCACTGAAATGATTTAAATCATAATCTACTCACATTTTCCATAATTCCTCTTGGACTAATCATATTATGTTGGGGTATAATCCATCACCACCCCACCATAATTAAACAACACCCTATCATTTAATACCATCAGTTGATCTTTCCAAGTCAACTTTGGTCAAAGGCCATGCGATCTTAGAAAATCCTTCAATCATCCAGCCAGCCCTAAGAACTTCTTTACTTTAAAGATCACATGCCCTGCGAACGTAACTTCGCTCAACCAAAACTCATCTTTGACGAGCTTAACACACCACTACTCCTCTTGTAGGATTCTCAACACAATCCTAAGATGTTCCTCATGCTCCTCCAGATTCTTAGGATAAACCACAAACGAATCCAAATAGGATCTAAAGGTCCAGTTCTTATAATCCATAAAAGAACAGGTGCCTTAGTCAATCCGAACGACATTATTTCCTACTCATAATGTCCGTATCGGGATCAAAAATGTTGTCTTAAGTGTATCCCTGCCCCGAATCCTGATTTGGGGTTAATCCAACCGCCAATCAATCTTAGAAAACACTTAGACTTCTTTAACCTGGTCCAACCAATTATTTTAGCAACTCCTCTACGTGTTTCTCCCATTTGACCATTCCCAATAATACCATTTTGAAAGGGTAGTAGAGAGGGAATCAGCTTCAAGAATTAACTTGTTTCCAAACTCTATCGCTTTGCTCAAAGGTAAACCTGACATCATTTTCCTACAACCAGGATTTCTTTAACCCCCTTTCTCCTTCAATATTGCTTCCCAGAAGCAACATATGGGTTCATTGGATTCCCGATTCGAAACTTGGGAATCCCGATACAGGGTTGTTCTATCGTCATTAATCATGATCACTTGATCCCTCGGCTCCCAAACCGTACTTAAGATCAAATGTAATCATGACACAGGTAGATAGACAAAGTCTAATACCTTAATAGAACGATTCAGACATACCTTGGAAACAACTACAAGATGATTTGTAGGAGTCTCCACTTGAGATAGCAGATTGGATAAGGCATAGAGCAACTCTGATCACTACCCTTATCCGAAAGGAACAAAAGAAAGGATAGCTTTAGAGTTTAGAAAACTCAACAAGGTTGATCTTTAAGAAGATCACTGCCCTACACTCGGACTGAAAAGTTGATTAACTTTAACACGAGTGAGGGTAAACACTCCTCCTCAGAGTCGAGGACTCAACTACAACTCCTTAAGATTTCTTTATCACTGGTTCTTATGAGAACGGAATAAACCATCACTATGGTTTTAGGTTGACCACATGTCTAAAGAGAAGCATACGGCTATCATACTTCGACTTAGACCTCATAGAACACTTCTTAATAGCGGAATAAGCTACTTATCTAGAGCCATTACCCATAACCTTAGCTCTAGTTTGGAAGTATATGAAAGCAAACTTCCCAGGAAACATTGCAGATATCGATGACCAGCGTATTGGACCACACACCCAAGGACCAAGAGTCAGGACCATTGCTCTGATACCATAAAAGTGTAACACTCCTTGTATATCATCTTACTTTATAAGAAAAGTAATAAGTTTAAGAATACTTGGACTTGTTTTCGTTTGAGAAAGATCTGAAAATAAGAAATTATCCCTTCCCTGGAAAATTTATTTTCACAAACACTTGATTAATAATGAAGGTGACTAGTGTGACGACCCAACTTTTATTCCAAAACTTAATATTCATTTTTAGAAAATTGACCATTTTTTTTTTTTGAAACTAAAAGTCAGTCATCATCCATTATCGAGTCTTTGCGGAAATTATAATTATCATGAAAGAAACTATTCATATTATATTTCATAAAAGGAAAGTACATTTCCATTACATTAAAACTATCAACACTAGGTTTAACTTAAGTACTCTAGGTCATTACATTATATTACATATCTTACAACAAAATTTATAATAACCTTGAGCAACTGGTTCGGAACTCAAAATATCAAATAGATAAGAGAAACCTGATGAGTAGCACTATCCACACTCCAACATCCCAACTCAACTCAATCATCAGTTCCCCACTGACTACCGGTTGAGTTGTCCATGAAATCATCATCAGCCACCGGGTCAGCATCCTCCACCGGATCCTCGTCCTCTATCGGATCCTCCTCCTCCTCCTCCTCTTCATGTGCCGGTTCAGATGGCACATATACCGGAGTCCGAGATCGGTCTCTAGTAGAAGGACGAGAGGGAGCAGGAACCTCCAAAATAATTCTTTCTTCAGAGGGTGATGGACTTGGTGGGAGGGTGCGTCTCGGAAAACGTCTTGGCGGTGGTGGTGGTGTTCCATGCCGAAACACAAAATTGGGCGGAATGTGCATAATGTACATCATTGGGATTCTCGTCCTACGCGGACGCATTCGGGACCATGGGTTCGGGTGACGGAAAATAACTTCCACGTCTCCCTCATAGATGGCCCGATGATCCTCGAAGTTCCACTCCCCATTAGGGAGCGGCCTCATCTCCACGCAAAACATATTCCTGGCCATGACCTACAACAAGGGATTAGGAGTGAGTCATAGCTAAACACAATAACAAATGAGCATAACAGAGGCTAGAAATAACAAGCACAAGTTTCCAGATAGCAATAATAAATGCATATGTATATGCTCAAACTGTCTTTTATAATATTTCGTTTAGTTTCGTGATGCATGCCTACTCTCCATTCATGCTACGCGGTTCGGCATCCGAGTATCTCAGGCTCGGGATATTCATAATCCTATGGTTCATCAAACCGGAGCGTATTCACAACCCAGGCGTCACGATTTGATTGGGAATTTGGCCATCATAACATTTTCATGTTACGGAATCCAAATCATCACAGCATCTTCGTGCTATGGCATCACAGCTATCTCAGGGCTGCGGAATACTTCTACCTATACCAGATTCCACAATCAAAATCGGAGCATCTCCATGCATGTCAATGTCACATAATTGTTCATTGTCTTTTTCTCTTTTAATTCATATCTTTGAATATCATGCCTCCAATATAGAGACCCAAAATTCATAATCCTTCTTGCTTATAACCATCTTTTCATCATTTTTTTGCATTAACTGGTGCTTGTGCTTTCCAAAAATTCCATCAGCGGCCCAGCCACTTTGTGATGGTTTTATACAATAGGAATTTAATTACGTTGTCATTAATTTGTGCAACGACCCCATCTAGGACTCCCAAAATATCAACCAAGTGGGTAAAAACTTCCACTGGGACGTGGGAATAAAATCAACCAAATGGGTGTACGCACCTCCATTGGGACATCCTGTCCGAATATGTCAACCACTGAATAAAATTCCAGTAGGACTCATCCAGGATAAAATCAACCAATGGGATTAAATCTATAGATATTAAGAGCAGAAATTAAAATTTAAGCATATAGGAGTTTAGACGAGTTAATCTTTAATTACTTCATAAAGAAGTAAAGATTTTCTGAAAATTATTTTAAATTACTCGAGTAGTTCTTCACATACTCGAGTGTTCATGTAAAATTACTCGAGTCCTTCAAGACATACTCGAGTGTTCTTCCCATTTTCCAGAATACTCGAGTCTTTCTTCAATTACTCGAGTGTTTTAGCAGCAGCAGCACCAGTTTCTGCACTTTATAATGCCAATTCGAGTTCAGGGCCTTTCCTTTCCACTTTTATGCAAAACAGTAACTTAGATACATAAAATAAACATGTTAGAACATGTAATCAATATTGAAACAACATCAAATGCAATAAATCACAAAATCAACATAAACTTAGCAAATAACCCTTTCACATATGATTTTCATTTCCTTTTGTTTTTAACTTCGAAAATTGATCCAGTGAGCATCATTAGGTCCATTTAGACATGTTTGGTTTATAAAAACTTGGGTTTATGACCTCTATGTCATATTCCCAATTCAAACTTCACCCCTTGATGAACCATATGAGGTTCCTACATTTCCAGCTTGAAATAACTCATTCTAGTATTTAGATAACTCCTCCCTTACCTTAGAGAAGCTAATCAACAAGTAAAACGACAGAGAAATCGGTTGGATCAACAATCCAAATTCTGGACTTGGTGAAAAAGAGTTGAACAGGCTGACTTTGGCCACAGATTTCACCACGGATTTGGCATGAAAAGAATGAAACAAGTTAGTTTCAGAAACTAGGATATACTAACTTTAATCAGAAACAAGTTTGACACGAAAAGAATCCATGAATTTACCAAACGATTTCAATGAAGATGAATACTTGAGACTGAATGTTACTCTGTTTTTCTCAGTTTTGAACCTCCAACTTTGTAGGCCTAGAACCTGATCTTCAGAAGGCTATTTGAAGTGATTTCGAGTTCTAATTCAAGAATGAAATCAGAACTTCGGTTTGTGTTTAGGTTTCAAGGAAAATGAGTGAGGATTGAGAGAGAGAACAAAGGGATCAAAGTGAACTCTGTAAAACAGGGAAATTTCTGGTCAAATTCGGGTTTTGGAACTTCAGAGGTGTTGATGCTTCACCCAAGCATCAATTTATAGTCTAAGAGTACTTCAACTCGAAGTAAGGTTCAGCTCTATGCTTGTCACGTCAAGAAACCGCGTTTTGGTGCGAAATTAATTATAAAACGAACTTGTACATTTAGCCAGACTGCTCGATTTACTCGAGTCTTTTTCTTTCTACTCGAGTATATTTCAAAAACTCAAGAACACTCGAGTCTTTTCTGACATACTCGAGTCTTTTGACTCAAAATTCAAATTTTCAAACAGATAGTGATTATACTCGAGTACCCTCTACAATACTCGAGTAAAATATCTTAATTTCAGAAAAATCATTATTTTATTCAACACATTTATTTATTTTGTTTATAAAAATACAGGACCTTACATCCTCCCCCACTTACATAGAATTTCGTCCCCGAAATTCCGATTTACAAAAATAGATGTGGATATTCATCCCTCATCTTAGACTCTAATTCCCATGTGGAGTCAGACACTCCACCTTGCCCCCAGAGAACTCGTACTAACGGAATCTCTTTCTCTCGCAGCTTCTTAATCCTTCTATCCTCTATTCTCACGGGTCCAAGATCAAACGTGAGATTTTCTTTCAGCGGTATCAAATCTTGTTGCAATTGCACAATCGAAGATGGATCTTGGATAAATTTGCGAAGCTGAGAGACATGGAAAACATTGTGCAGGTTGGACAAAAATGGGGGTAGGGCGATCTGATACGCGACAGGGCCTACTCGTTTCAAAATCTGATAAGGGCCGATGAACTTAGGAGATAGCTTCCTTGGCTTCATTACCCTTCCAATTCCAGTCGTTGGCACAACCCGTAGGAATACATGATCTCCTTCTTGAAATTCGAGCTTGGATCTTCGTTGGTCGGCATAGCTCTTCTGGCGACTTTGAGCGATCTTCATCTTCTCTTGGATAGTCCTTACCTTTTCAGTCGTTTCTTGAACTAATTCAGGTCCGATGAGAGCCTTCTCCCCCACTTGGAACCAACATAGCGGGGTTCTACACTTCCTTCCATAGAGGGCTTCGTACGGGGCCATACCGATGCTTGCGTGATAACTATTATTGTAGGTGAATTCCACAAGCGGCAATAACCGATCCCACCCTTCTTGATATTCCAGAACACACGCTCGAAGCAGGTCTTCCAAGGATTGAATCGTCCTTTCCGATTGACCATCGGTTTGAGGGTGATAGGCGGAACTCATCCTCAACTGCGTAACCAATGCCTGATGTAAACTCTGCCAGAACCGGGACACGAAACGGGGATCACGATCCGATACAATACTCGAGGGAATTCCGGTTCCACTCCTTCCATTCCTAATCTTTTCTTCTCTAGAAGCTCCTCGTCCGCTTGTTGAAGGTTTCGAACTTGACCCTCAAACTCATTTGTGATTTGCAACATTCCTAACTTGACGCAGCTCGGCTTGAACTGAATTGCCAAATTCAAGTTGCGGAATTCTTCAATTAGCTGAGCTTCCTTTATCATCATCGTACTCATGTGCAACATTTTCCTACTGAGAGCGTCGGCTACAACATTAGCTTTGCCGGGGTGGTATTGCAATTCGAAGTCATAATCCTTCAGGAATTCCATCCACCTACGTTGCCTCATATTCAGTTCCTTTTGGTCGAAGAGATACTTCAAACTTTTATGGTCGCTGAATACTTGGAACGTATTACCATACAGGTAATGTCTCCAAATCTTCAAAGCAAAGACAATGGCAGCCAATTCCAAGTCGTGAGTAGGATAGTTCCCTTCATGCACCTTCAGCTGACGAGATGCATAAGCAACAACTTTCCCTTCTTGCATCAAGACACAACCCAAACCTTGTCGAGATGCATCACAATAAACATCGAAGCCTTTCCTAGGATCGGGCAAAGTTAACACTGGAGATGATGTTAACTTGTCCTTCAACGTCTGGAAGCTAACTTCACACTTCTCATCCCAGACAAAAGGTTGCTCTTTCCGGGTCAAACGAGTCAACGGAAGAGCCAACTTGGAAAAACCTTCGATAAACTTCCGATAATATCCAGCTAACCCCAGAAAACTTCTTATTTCAGTAACCGTCTTTGGTCTTTCCCATTGCAAAACTGCTTCTACTTTGACCGGGTCCACAGCCACACCATCCTTTGAAATTATATGACCCAAGAAATTGACTTTTTCAAGCCAAAATTCACACTTGGCCAGCTTAGCATATAATTTCTTTTCCTTCAAGGTCTCCAAAATAATCTTCAAATGATTAGCGTGCTCTTTCGGATTCTTCGAATAGATGAGAATATCATCGATAAACACCACGACGAAGGAATCCAGGTAGGGTCGGAACACTCTATTCATGTAGTCCATGAATATTGCTGGAGCGTTGGTCAACCCAAATGGCATCACTACATACTCGTAGTGTCCATATCGTGACCGAAAAGTAGTCTTCGGTATATCTTCCTCCTTAACTCTGATCTGATGATATCCTGACCTCAGATCAATCTTTGAAAATACCGATGCTCCACTCACTTGATCTATCAAATCGTCGATTCTTGGCAACGGATACTTGTTCTTGATGGTAACCTTGTTGAGTTGCCTATAATCAATGCACATCCTCATTGATCCATCCTTCTTCTTCACGAATAAAACCGGCGCTCCCCAAGGCGACACACTTGGTCTGATGAACTGCTTTTCTAACAAGTCCTCCACTTGCTTCTTTAATTCAGCTAATTCTGCTGGAGCCATACGATAAGGGGCGATAGAGATAGGGCCAGTACCGGGGACTAGGTCAATACTGAATTCTATCTCTCGATGCGGCGGCAAACCGGGCACTTCATCGGGAAACACTTCGGGAAACTCTCGAATAACCGGAATATCTTCGATCTTTGCTTCCTCTTTCTTTTCTTCAGCGATGGTTGAAAATAGGCACACATAACCTCCAGGTTGCTTGGCCGGCGACTTCTCACCAGGAAAGATGATCGTTCGAACCTTGCAGTCGATTACTACATGGTTGGATGCCATCCAATCCATGCCCAAAATGACATCAACATTGGACAACGGCAAACAAATCAGATTTATTCGAGAAATCTGACCTCTTATGCTAACTACACAACCGACACATGCTCTTGATGCAACAACATGAGCATTCGTGGGGGTAGACACACTCAGTTTAAACGGGGTCTCCGAGACAGACAAATTTAAACGCTTGACACATTCCTCCGAGATGAAGGAATGCGTTGCTCAGGAATCAAATAAAAAGCGACAAGGCATGCCATTGAGGAAATGGTTACCTTGCACAAGGTTGTCGGCCTGCTTTGCTTCCTCTCCAAACATCGTGAACACCTTTCCATTGACCCAAGGTTTGCTTCCTTGTCCTTGGTTGCTTTGACGCGGGGGTTGGCGGCACGCACGGGCGATGTGTCCGGTCCCTCCACAATTGAAACAGACTGGTGGCTTGTCCCTCCAGCATTCTTGACTAGGATGAGAGCGTCGACACTTGCTACAAATCTCTGCCGGAGCCGGAAGACTAACTGCTCCAGAAGGTTGTGCTCTTCCCTTTCCTTTGTGCCAATATGGGCCTCCACGATTTCCACGGTTATTCTTATGCTGATTGCGGTGGGGTCCATGGCTTCCTTGACTGACTTCCTTCTTGAAGTTGTTCTTCTCGAAAATGCGACATGCACTAATCAGGATTGGATAGTGACGAATCCTTTGCACGCTTACAGCTAGTTTGATATCTGACCTTAGCCCATTTTCAAACCGGGTGCACTTCGAGTATTCGTCAGGATGATATTGGAAGTACGGGGAGTACTTCATCAGCTCCTCAAACTTTTCAGCATACTGGTCGACAGTCATGCTGCCTTGCTTCAAGTCTAAGAATTCCATCTCCTTTTGGATTCGAACATCATCCGGGAAATACCTCTCCAAGAATTTTTTCCGTGAAGACTTCCCAAGAGAGCTCGCGATGATCATACTCCAAGAACTGGCGGGTCTGCTCCCACCAAGTTGCAGCTTCCCCATTCAGCATGTAGGCCGCGAACGTGACCTTCTGAACTTCCGTGAGAGTCAACGTTCGGAAAATCTTATTCATCTCAGCTAACCAAAACTGGGCTTGCTCAGGGCAACGACCACCCGAGAAGCCAGGGGGTTTACATCTACGGAAAGAATCTAGTCCTTGAAATTCAACAGGGGTTACATTGCTGGGAGGACGGGTTTGCTGCAAGTTTTCCAGGACCGCAGCCATACGGGTCAGAGCCTCAGCAATGTTAGCGTTATTACGTCCAGCCATCTATCCTACAGAATCCGAAAGGGAAAACTTAATTAGATTCTGCTATTCTATATCTCAAAATGCAAACATGATTCTAGAGTATGCTATGGTTAGTGTGTAAGGCCACACTCCAAGGCCGAGAGTTGAACCATTGCTCTGATACCACTAAATGTGACGACCCATCTTTTATTCCAAAACTTAATATTCATTTTTAGAAAATTGACCATTTTTTTTTTTTTTGAAACTAAAAGTCAGTCATCATCCATTATCGAGTCTTTGCGGAAATTATAATTATCATGAAAGAAACTATTCATATTATATTTCATAAAAGGAAAGTACATTTCCATTACATTAAAACTATCAACACTAGGTTTAACTTAAGTACTCTAGGTCATTACATTATATTACATATCTTACAACAAAATTTATAATAACCTTGAGCAACTGGTTCGGAACTCAAAATATCAAATAGATAAGAGAAACCTGATGAGTAGCACTATCCACACTCCAACATCCCAACTCAACTCAATCATCAGTTCCCCACTGACTACCGGTTGAGTTGTCCATGAAATCATCATCAGCCACCGGGTCAGCATCCTCCACCGGATCCTCGTCCTCTATCGGATCCTCCTCCTCCTCCTCCTCTTCATGTGCCGGTTCAGATGGCACATATACCGGAGTCCGAGATCGGGCTCTAGTAGAAGGACGAGAGGGAGCAGGAACCTCCAAAATAATTCTTTCTTCAGAGGGTGATGGACTTGGTGGGAGGGTGCGTCTCGGAAAACGTCTTGGCGGTGGTGGTGGTGTTCCATGCCGAAACACAAAATTGGGCGGAATGTGCATAATGTACATCATTGGGATTCTCGTCCTACGCGGACGCATTCGGGACCATGGGTTCGGGTGACGGAAAATAACTTCCACGTCTCCCTCATAGATGGCCCGATGATCCTCGAAGTTCCACTCCCCATTAGGGAGCGGCCTCATCTCCACGCAAAACATATTCCTGGCCATGACCTACAACAAGGGATTAGGAGTGAGTCATAGCTAAACACAATAACAAATGAGCATAACAGAGGCTAGAAATAACAAGCACAAGTTTCCAGATAGCAATAATAAATGCATATGTATATGCTCAAACTGTCTTTTATAATATTTCGTTTAGTTTCGTGATGCATGCCTACTCTCCATTCATGCTACGCGGTTCGGCATCCGAGTATCTCAGGCTCGGGATATTCATAATCCTATGGTTCATCAAACCGGAGCGTATTCACAACCCAGGCGTCACGATTTGATTGGGAATTTGGCCATCATAACATTTTCATGTTACGGAATCCAAATCATCACAGCATCTTCGTGCTATGGCATCACAGCTATCTCAGGGCTGCGGAATACTTCTACCTATACCAGATTCCACAATCAAAATCGGAGCATCTCCATGCATGTCAATGTCACATAATTGTTCATTGTCTTTTTCTCTTTTAATTCATATCTTTGAATATCATGCCTCCAATATAGAGACCCAAAATTCATAATCCTTCTTGCTTATAACCATCTTTTCATCATTTTTTTGCATTAACTGGTGCTTGTGCTTTCCAAAAATTCCATCAGCGGCCCAGCCACTTTGTGATGGTTTTATACAATAGGAATTTAATTACGTTGTCATTAATTTGTGCAACGACCCCATCTAGGACTCCCAAAATATCAACCAAGTGGGTAAAAACTTCCACTGGGACGTGGGAATAAAATCAACCAAATGGGTGTACGCACCTCCATTGGGACATCCTGTCCGAATATGTCAACCACTGAATAAAATTCCAGTAGGACTCATCCAGGATAAAATCAACCAATGGGATTAAATCTATAGATATTAAGAGCAGAAATTAAAATTTAAGCATATAGGAGTTTAGACGAGTTAATCTTTAATTACTTCATAAAGAAGTAAAGATTTTCTGAAAATTATTTTAAATTACTCGAGTAGTTCTTCACATACTCGAGTGTTCATGTAAAATTACTCGAGTCCTTCAAGACATACTCGAGTGTTCTTCCCATTTTCCAGAATACTCGAGTCTTTCTTCAATTACTCGAGTGTTTTAGCAGCAGCAGCACCAGTTTCTGCACTTTATAATGCCAATTCGAGTTCAGGGCCTTTCCTTTCCACTTTTATGCAAAACAGTAACTTAGATACATAAAATAAACATGTTAGAACATGTAATCAATATTGAAACAACATCAAATGCAATAAATCACAAAATCAACATAAACTTAGCAAATAACCCTTTCACATATGATTTTCATTTCCTTTTGTTTTTAACTTCGAAAATTGATCCAGTGAGCATCATTAGGTCCATTTAGACATGTTTGGTTTATAAAAACTTGGGTTTATGACCTCTATGTCATATTCCCAATTCAAACTTCACCCCTTGATGAACCATATGAGGTTCCTACATTTCCAGCTTGAAATAACTCATTCTAGTATTTAGATAACTCCTCCCTTACCTTAGAGAAGCTAATCAACAAGTAAAACGACAGAGAAATCGGTTGGATCAACAATCCAAATTCTGGACTTGGTGAAAAAGAGTTGAACAGGCTGACTTTGGCCACAGATTTCACCACGGATTTGGCATGAAAAGAATGAAACAAGTTAGTTTCAGAAACTAGGATATACTAACTTTAATCAGAAACAAGTTTGACACGAAAAGAATCCATGAATTTACCAAACGATTTCAATGAAGATGAATACTTGAGACTGAATGTTACTCTGTTTTTCTCAGTTTTGAACCTCCAACTTTGTAGGCCTAGAACCTGATCTTCAGAAGGCTATTTGAAGTGATTTCGAGTTCTAATTCAAGAATGAAATCAGAACTTCGGTTTGTGTTTAGGTTTCAAGGAAAATGAGTGAGGATTGAGAGAGAGAACAAAGGGATCAAAGTGAACTCTGTAAAACAGGGAAATTTCTGGTCAAATTCGGGTTTTGGAACTTCAGAGGTGTTGATGCTTCACCCAAGCATCAATTTATAGTCTAAGAGTACTTCAACTCGAAGTAAGGTTCAGCTCTATGCTTGTCACGTCAAGAAACCGCGTTTTGGTGCGAAATTAATTATAAAACGAACTTGTACATTTAGCCAGACTGCTCGATTTACTCGAGTCTTTTTCTTTCTACTCGAGTATATTTCAAAAACTCAAGAACACTCGAGTCTTTTCTGACATACTCGAGTCTTTTGACTCAAAATTCAAATTTTCAAACAGATAGTGATTATACTCGAGTACCCTCTACAATACTCGAGTAAAATATCTTAATTTCAGAAAAATCATTATTTTATTCAACACATTTATTTATTTTGTTTATAAAAATACAGGACCTTACAACTAGTAAAATCAGAGTTTCGCGGAAACATAGTAAAATCACCATATTACCCTCCCAAAATATATCAAGTGTAACAAGTCCACTATTATCAAATAAGTATTATGATGAAACTGAATTCCTTTTATGATACCTTCTTCCAAAATATGTATCATATAAATTCTATTAAAAATAAAAATGTCATAGAGCTGGTCACTGGTCCCTTGTCCAAACATCCTTCTGGTCGGATCCTCGATATCTGCACAACGGGTTCCCAACCCACATTTTCTACACTCTGCAAGCACCTAAGGGACATCTCCCCTTACTGATTCTTGTGCAGGCTAGATGCACGATCAACACCTAATAAGGGCATGGGGGTTAGCTATACATATTCGCATAATCAAATGAGAATAAAACTAACATCCACAAGTTAACATGTAGCAAATCATGATGCATAATCATATGAGCACACCCGGTTAATCATAATAATTCTTTCAATGCAGGTGGCATGATGCATGATTTCTTCCACAGCTGAGGCCTCTAACAAAGTCCATCTCGGACGTCCATCCAATACACCGTTGTGTTCCTGGAACACTGACATTCGTTCCTAGAACGTAATGCCAAACCATACTTGGATGATAAGTATTCACTCCCAGAGTGTGCATCACGTTCCCAGAACGTGTAGCAAACCATACTTGGATAAATAAGCATCACTCCCAGAGTGTGCATCACGTTCCCAGAACGCATACGTTCCTAGAACGTATAAAAACCAGGTCCCGGACACTGGCCACATATCTATAATGTGTCATCCAGTAGGTTGCTTATCAAAGTGTTCCCAGAACACCAACATACGTTCCCAGAACGTATAAAACCAGGTCCCAGACACTGGCCACATATCTATAATGTGTCATCAAGTAGGTTATAATTTGGTACTCCCGGAGTACCCTCCTCATATTCCCAGAATATGAAAAACGATCCTACAACCAAACTTCCATTCTATATGAATGCACAATCATCAAGGTTGGTTTTTATGTTTAATTCCATTATTAAACCAATGTGTTTCCAGAACACTCACATACGTTCCCAGAACGTATCGCAAACCAAACTTGGAATGAAATTAAGCACCACTCCCAGAGTGTGCATCACGTTTCCAGAACGTGTCCAAGAAACCATGTCCCAGACAATGGCCACATTCCCAGAATGTGTCATCAAGTTGGTTGCATTAGTTTAGTACTCCTAGAGTACGGGGTCAAGTACCCGAACATCACAAGCTATCCTTGCCAACCTATTTCATTATCTTTCTCTATGCATGTATTGCATGCATAATTACTAAGGTTGGTCTTTCCATTAATTACTGTGATTTAGAAATATTCCAATTTCTCTTTTGAATGATTTATTTGAGGTATAGTCTTTGACACAAAATTCTCCTTTGAATTATCCCAAAACATGTCATTAAACTTAGATTGGGTAAAACAAAGTCAATGGTATTCAAAAACTTAACTTTTTATTTTTCAGATTCAGGTACTAACCGGTTATAGTTCCAGGCTAACCGGTTAGAATTACAGACCTGAACTGTTTACCATTGTAATTCAGAAAACCCTTATTCTTAAATTCCCTACCCAATCCATAAACCAGTTTAACAATGTTTATACCTCGAACCACTGTTTATATCATTCAAAAGTCTAAATCACCTTTCATTATTCAATGAGCATAATTTCCTCTTGAAACTATCTCATTACCTTAAGGTATTAACTCTCAATTTTCAACTGAATTATTATAATAAAATCAACTTATTTTCATATTGTTTTCCATGAAATTAAGGCCTAGATTTGAGTAGGATTTATAAAACCAAAATGCTGATTTTATAAACTTATTTTCTTTTGCATTTTAACAGGGTCTAACCGGTTACGAATATCGAGTAACCGTTTAGATTATGCAGTCTGACACTAAAACATGAGTTTTAACAAACCATTTTCTTCACTACTCAAATCTAACCAAATTTCAACCCTTAACAGAGTACATATACCTTAAATAAGTGTGTTTAAGCACAGAAACATATCTATCTTGCATGCATTCAATTTGGATACACCAATTACACATAATTGCACACATTTCACAACTTAATGCATCAATTCACATAATATTCAATTAAGTCATGAAATCAACATCAACATAGCTTGCATGCATCCAGATAACATTACTCAAAACAACAATTGAGCTCAAATTGGCCTCCAAGCCATCTATCCATTTCAACTTATGCCCTTTAAGTCTCTTGGTGACTCCTCCTATATTCTACCACAATTTATTCTCATTCTAGAAAATAGTAAGCTTCCCCCTTACCTTAGGTTCGTGCTTGATCCAAAACATTGCAGAGAGAAAGGCTCCAACATAGATTCCCCACAAATCCTAGGTTCTGCTCTCAGCCACGATTTCCATCAACAGGGTTCAAAGACCAGAAAATTTGACATAGCAATTGGCCAAAGAAATTGGGGAAAACAATTAGGACTCAATATAGGTAACATGCACTAAAGAATCGAAGAGATTTGAGGCTTAATGGTGGACTGTACTTACCAAAATCAAAGCTGAAACTCAGCTTCCAGAACAAGAAGAAATCAGAGCTCAGACTTGATTTCCTAGCTTCCAAGGTTGATTACTCCTTCCACAAGAACACTCAGCTCTCAAATCTTATATCATTGGAAAGCCCTTGATTCAATCTTTCCAAAAGTGTGTGTTTTGCTCTCTAATACTCAAGAACCAACACGAATTTCCCAGAACGAAAACGAAACCCTAACTGAGCCACCTTCAACACTAAAACCAGAAATCAACCCTAAATCTTCCGAATTTCCACAATTTATAGAGAAATTGGCCTCTCATGCATAGCGACACGCGTCTCCCACCATGAATCGAGTGGGATTCGTGGCGAATTCTGGGTTAAAACGCGTGATTACTCATCAAACGCACTAACCCAGTTTTCTGAGTTCATCGTGTAACCGGTTACACAACCCTTCTAACCGGTTACATACTGATAAAATTCAAAAATTAATAATTTAATTACTCTTTCTTCAAAAACCTTTTTAATATTGCAATTAGGTCCCAACCCAAGGACTAAATTACAATATTCGCATTTTTGTACAAAATAACCATATAAAAATATATCTCATATTTTTATATATAAAAACGCATAATGTACAAAAACTAAAACCTTCAAAACCAATATAAATCAATTATAAAATAATTGTTATAATTAATTTCTTGGTTATTTGGGAGACGAAAATTAGGGGTGTTACATCTTTCATAAAAGACTCGAGTGTTCTATGGTGTTTCTGAAAAAGACTCGAGTACTGGGAAAAAGACTCGAGTATTTCGAGCAGTTCTGCAAAAAATAAAAGTCGGTTCCTACTCAATTTGAAGCTAACAGCTCGTTTCATCTAGTTACAAGCACATAACTGAAGTTTACTTCGAAGGAGGGTAACCTTGAGCTATAAGTAGGTGATTGGGAAAGCTAGAAACACATTTGCATCACCCTAAACCCGAATTCCTATCCATCATTCTCTGTTTTCGGGTGCAAACTTTGTGCCTTCGATTCTCCTTTCTCACTCACCCAAATCCAGTGAAACCCAAAACACTACTCAAATTCTAATTCCAATCTTGAATTAGAACCGAGAAACACTCAAATTAACCTCCTGTAGAGCAAGTTCTAGGCAATTGAAGTTGAGTCTCTGAAGCTGTAAAACAGAGCCTGAAACAGCATCATCTAGCTACCTTTCTGGAATTGGTCTGGTAAAGTTAGGAACCCTCTCAATTCCAAATTTGTTTCAAATTAAAGTTAGTGTTCCCAAGTTGCTAAAGCTAATTTGTCTTATCCTTTTCTGTTACATATTCCCTGGCAAATTCGTGGCCAAAGTTTTCTGTTCAAGTGCAGAACTTGAGTGTTGAGAAACTCAAACTTTGATCCAGTCCCTTTCCTCTTCAACCAATCGTTCCTCTAGCTTCTCTAAAGTATGGGAGAAGTTACCTAATCGCTAGAATGATAATCAATAAGCTAAATTCATAGGAACCATATGAGGTTTATGGGAAACTTAAGTTTGAAATGGGAATCTGACTTGGAGGCCTGAAACCCATAGTTTTTGTAATCAAACAACTTCAATTGGACCTAAGGAAGCTCACTAGATTGATTTTCGAACTTAAAATCAAGTAGAAATGAAAGTCATATGTTGAAATGGATATTTTCTATGTTTTATGCAATTCTGTGATTTGATTATGTGTTCTGTTAAATTTTATGATAATTGATATGTGCAACATGTTTATTATTTGAGAAATAACTTCTGTTTGATGCAGAATTGAAGTAAGGGTGTAAGAATCCCGAATTGGTATTGAAAATGCAGAAAACTGGTGTTGTTGCAGCAAAAAGACTCGAGTATGTTAAGGAAGACTCGATTATTCTGGAAATTTGGAAGAACACTCGAGTGGATCTTTAAAGACTCGAGTATTTTTGCATGAACAACTCGAGTAGTCAAGAACTACTCGAGTGGTTTGAACAATTTTTCAGAAAATACATACTTTCTAAAATTTCATTAAAGATTAACTCGTCTAAGCTCCTAAATTACTAAATTCTAAATATTACTATACTTAAAACCTTATCCCATTGGTTGATAATGTAAAATCAAGTCTCCGATTAAGGTGGATTAATTTTGATGATGACAATGTAATTAAATTATGGACTTAAATTGAAGAATGCAAGCCCAACATTAAAGAAGATCAAGTGCTTAGTTTAATTATTCATTCTCATTTATTCTTAATGTATTTTATTTATGAGAGTGGGTAGTTTAGGTTTTTATTCTCACATAAGGTCAAATAATATTCATGCATGAAAGGTTGAGATTAAAACCAATCAGATTTGAGAAGAGAATTGAAAACAATGTTAGAAAACTTAATTTTTCCAACATTGACCAATTCACTCGAGTGATTCTCAATTCACTCGAGTGATTTATGAATTTTCAGTAATATAGCCATTGGATAAAGTAAAAAGGCAACACTATCAGAGTTGACCCAAAAACACTCAAGTGTTTCCAAAAAGACTCGAGTGATTTAGGTCTGTCAGCAAATTTTTTAAACGTTAGAAGAGGACAAAAAGTAAGAAGAACTTGGTTTTTCCTTCCCTTTTGTCCCCTCACTTATATTCTGAATAGTGGCCATTATCCAAAGGAACAAGCTTACATTCTATCATTGGTTCTCTCTCTCTCAAGTGTTAAAATCATTTTCTCTCTCTAAACTCAACCAAGCATTCATCTTTATTATTTGTCTTAGTGAGTTAAGAGAGTGTGCTTCATTTGTAAGAGAATTATTTGTTGTAAAATTCTCAAACACTCAAACACTTTAGCTTGTTTAGAAAATCTTGGTGAGGTATCCAAGTACTTGGTGAGGTATCCAAGTTCTCAAGCCTTGGGAGGTTCTCAAGCACAAAGACTAAGAGGATTCTTAGCTTGGTGGGCTCTTGGAGGTTCCAAGGAGCTTAAGAAGAAGGGACTCTTCATCACCAAATCAAGTTGGGGTAGAAATTTCAAGAGTTTGGTACACTCTTGAAAAGGGTTAGGATTGAGTGAGGAATCTCAATTTATCCTTGTAATTTCTAACAATTTGATTACTAGTAGAAACTCCTAAGTTGATTAGGGGGACTGGATTAGAACTCTATATTGAGTGTTAACCAGGATAAAATTGGTGTTGTCTCTCTCTTTTATAGCTTTCTTGTAACACTCCTTGTATATCATCTTACTTTATAAGAAAAGTAAGAAGTTTATGAAAACTTGGACTTGTTATCGTTGGAAAAAGATCTGAAAATAATAATTTTCCCTTCCCTTGAAAATTCTTTTTCACAAACACTTGATTTGTAATGAGGTTTACTAACAAAATCAGAGTTTGCGGAAACATAGTAAAGTCATCATATTGTACCCCCAAAATTTATCAAGTGTAACAAGTCCATTAATACCAAATAAGTATAATTATGAAACTGAATTCCTCTTATGATACCTTTTTCCAAAATATGTATCATATAAGTTCTATTAAAAATAGAAATGTCATAGAGCTGGTCACTGGTCCCTTGTCCAAACATCCTTCTGGTCGGATCCTCGATATCTGCACAACGGGTTCCCAACCCACATTTTCTACACTCTGCAAGCACCTAAGGGACATCTCCCCTTACTGATTCTTGTGCAGGCTAGATGCACGATCAACACCTAATAAGGGCATAGGGGTTAGCTATACATATTCGCATAATCAAATGAGAATAAAACTAACATCCACAAGTTAACATGTAGCAAATCATGATGCATAATCATATGAGCACACCCGGTTAATCATAACAATTCTTTCAATGCAGGTGGCATGATGCATGATTTCCTTCCACAACTGAGGCCTCTAAAAGTCCATCTTGGACGTCCATCCGATACACCGTTGTGTTCCCGGAACACTGACATTCGTTCCCAGAATGTAATGCCAAACCATACTTGGATGATAAGCATTCACTCCCAGAGTGTGCATCACGTTCCCAGAACGTGTAGCAAACCTTACTTGGATAAATAAGCATCACTCCCAGAGTGTGCTTCACGTTCCCAGAACGCATACGTTCCCAGAACTTATAAAAACCAGGTCCCGGACACTGGCCACATATCTATAATGTGTCATCCAGTAGGTTGCTTATCAAAGTGTTCCCAGAACACCAACATACGTTCCCAGAACGTATAAAACCAGGTCCCAGACACTGGCCACATATCTATAATGTGTCATCAAGTAGGTTATAATTTGGTACTCCCGGAGTACCCTCCTCATATTCCCAGAATATGATAAACGTTCCTACCAACCAAACTTCCATTCTATATGAATGCACAATCATCAAGGTTGGTTTTTATGTTTAATTCCATTATTAAACCAATGTGTTCCCAGAACACTCACATACGTTCCCAGAACGTATCGCAAACCAAACTTGGAATGAAATCAAGCACCACTCCCAGAGTGTGCATCACGTTCCCAGAATGTGTCCAAGTAACCATGTCCCAGACAATGGCCACATTCCCAGAATGTGTCATCAAGTTGGTTGCATCAGTTTAGTACTCCTAGAGTACAGGGTCAAGTACCCAAACATCACAAACTATCCTTGTCAACCTATTTCATTACCTTTCTCTATGCATGTATTGCATGCATAATTACTAAGGTTGGTCTTTCCATTAATTACTGTGATTTAGAAATATTCCAATTTCTCTTTTGAATGATTTATTTGAGGTATAGTCTTTGACACAAAAATTCTCCTTTGAATTATCCCAAAACATGTCATTAAACTTAGATTGGGTAAAACAAAGTCAATGGTATTCAAAAACTTAACTTTTTATTTTTCAGATTCAGGTACTAACCGGTTACGGTTCCAAGCTAACCGGTTAGAATTACAGACCTGAACTGTTTACCATTGTAATTCAGAAAACCCTTTTTCTTAAATTCCCTACCCAATCCATAAACCAGTTTAACAATGTTTATACCTCAAACCACTGTTTATATCATTCAAAAGTCTAAATCACCTTTCATTATTCAATGAGCATAATTTCCTCTTGAAACTATCTCATTACCTTAAGGTATTAACTCTCAATTTTCAATCTGAATTATTACAATAAAATCAACTTATTTTCAGTTTGTTTTCCATGAAATTAAGGCCTAGATTTGAGTAGGATTTATAAAACCAAAATGCTGATTTTATAAACTTATTTTCTTTTACATTTTAACAGGGTCTAACCGGTTACGAATATCGAGTAACCGGTTAGATTATGCAGTCTGACACTAAAACATGAGTTTTAACAAACCATTTTCTTCACTACTCAAATCTAACCAAATTTCAACCCTTAACAGAGTACATATACCTTAAATAAGTGTGTTTAAACACAGAAACATATCTATCTTGCATGCATTCAATTTGGATACACCAATTACACATAATTGCACACATTTCACAACTTAATGCATCAATTCACATAATACTCAATTAAGTCATGAAATCAACATCAACATAGCTTGCATGCATCCAGATAACATTGCTCAAAACAACAATTGAGCTCAAATTGGCCTCCAAGCCATCTATCCATTTCAACTTATGCCCTTTGAGTCTCTTGGTGACTCCTCCTATATTCTACCACAATTTATTCTCATTCTCGCAAATAGTAAGCTTCCCCCTTACCTTAGGTTCGTGCTTGATCCAAAACATTGCAGAGAGAAAGGCTCCAACATAGATTCCCCACAAATCCTAGGTTCTGCTCTCAGCCACGATTTCCATCAACAGGGTTCAAAGACCAGAAAATTTGACATAGAAATTGGCCATAGAAATTGGGGAAAACAATTAGGACTCAATATAGGTAACATGCACTAAAGAATCGAAGAGATTTGAGGCTTAATGGTGGACTGTACTTACCAAAATCAAAGCTGAAACTCAGCTTCCAAAACAAGAAGAAAACTGAGCTCAGACTTGATTTCCTAGCTTCCAAGGTTGATTACTCCTTCCACAAGAACACTCAGCTCTCAAATCTTATATCATTGGAAAGCCCTTGATTCAATCTTTCCAAAAGTGTGTGTTTTGCTCTCTAATACTCAAGAACCAACACGAATTTCCCAGAACGAAAACGAAACCCTAACTGAGCCACCTTCAACACTAAAACCAGAAATCAACCCTAAACCTTCCGAATTTCCACAATTTATAGAGAAATTGGCCTCTCATGCATAGCGACACGCGTCTCCCACCATGAATCGAGTGGGATTCGTGGCGAATTCTGGGTTAAAACGCGTGATTACTCATCAAACGCACTAACCCCGTTTTCTGAGTTCATCGTGTAACCGGTTACACAACCCTTCTAACCGGTTACATACTGATAAAATTCAAAAATTAATAATTTAATTACTCTTTCTTCAAAAACCTTTTTAATATTGCAATTAGGTCCCAACCCAAGGACTAAATTACAATATTCGCATTTTTGTACAAAATAACCATATAAAAATATATCTCATAATTTTATATATAAAAACGCATAATGTACAAAAACTAAAACCTTCAAAACCAATATAAATCAATTATAAAATAATTGTTATAATTAATTTCTTGGTTATTTGGGAGACGAAAATTAGGGGTGTTACATTTCTTAGTTTTCAAGTAAAACCAAACCCTAAGTTCTCTAGAAAGGGGCTTTTATAATTCTAGTAGCAATTGGTTGAAATTAACTTGTTTTCAACTTGTTTTAACTTAGTTTAATTGCCCTCTACTTTGATTTATATCTGCCCTGGATTAGTCTTTAAGAAATTGAATCATTTTGCTAAATTTCTCTGAAACTGCTCCTTTCTGTTCTGCATAAAACACTGGAGTGTTTTACAATTCACTCGAGTATTTCGTGGCATTTCACTCGAGTTTTCTTCATTTTCACGCGAGTGTTTTTCAGGTTTTCTCAAAAATACGCGAGTGTTTTTAAATTCTCTCGAGTAAATTGCCCAGTTTCAGAAAAACAAGCTTTTGATCAATTATCTTTTAATTGCACCGAAAATTAGTCATTGTTGCTTCCATATTACTATTCACCCCCCCCCCCCTCTAGTAATTGCTAAGCCCGCTTGTTGGTTTCCAACAAGTGGTATCAGAGCTCGGTCGAAAGATCGAGCGTAAAAGCTTTTTCGAAAAAGATCCTTTTGGAAACAATGGGCTCTAGCAATCAACAAGAAGGGTCTATGTCTCTTAACCGACCTCCATTCTTCAATGGTGAAGATTATACTTATTGGAAGGTTAGGATGAGAGTCTTTGTAGAAGCAATAGACACCGATATTTGGGATGCAATTGAAAAAGGTCCTTATATTCCTAGAAGAGTGGTTAATGGTGAAGCCATTGTTATTCCTAGGACAAGTTGGAATGAAGATGATAAAAAGAAAGTTTCATATGATTTAAAAGCTAAAAATATCATCTTCTCCGCCTTGTCCAAAAATGAATTTCATAGGATATCACAATGCCAATCGGCTAAAGAAATGTGGGATACCTTGCAAATTACTCATGAGGGAACTAGTGAAGTTAGAGACTCAAGATTAAATGCTTTAACTCATGAATATGAGCTCTTTCATATGTTCCCTAATGAGTCTATCAATGATATGCAAACAAGGTTCACACATATCGTTAACCAATTGATTGGCCTAGGAAAAGAATTTAGAAATGGTGAAACTACTAACAAGGTCTTGAGATGTCTTGATAGGAGATGGCAACCAAAGGTGACCGCCATCAAGGAAGCTAAGGATATAAAATCTATGGACTTGACCACCTTGTTTGGGAAGCTTCAAGAACATGAGATGGAACTATCAAGACTTCACTTAAATGAAGACTCGGACAAGAAAAAGAAGAGCATCTCTCTAAAAGCCTCAACCAAAATGTCAAAAGAGGATGAAGATGAATCTTCAAGTGAAGGCTCCGATCGTGCTCTAAATGAGGAAGACATTAGTTTATTTGCCAAGAAGTTCAACAAATTCCTCAAAGGCAAAAAGGGTAGTTCATCATTCTCTAAGGACAAGAGACCTCAAGACAAAAGAATCAAGGATAGCAAGCCAAGAAACAAAAGCTCAAGTGAAATTGTGATATGTCATGAGTGTGGTGGAATAGGACACATAAGAATGGAATGTCCCACTTACTTGAGAAAGAATGAGAAGAAGGCCCATGATGGGAAGAGGAAGAGAGCTTACATTGTTTGGGATGAACCGGAAAAGGATTCCAAGTCAACCTCAAGTAGTTCGGATGATGAGGAAGCCAAGCTATGTCTAATGGCCAAGAATGACAATGAAGCCTCCTCAAGTAGTGAAAGAAATGACAATGAGAGTGAGGATGAGGTATCATCTAATTATTCTTACACTTCTTCTCATACTATTTCTTATGATGATTTGCTAAATGAGTATAATGAAATGTTAACTCAATTTGAAAGACTTGCTAAAGTTAACAAAGAAAAAGGAAAGAAGCTTTTGAAGTATCAAAAGGAAATCAATGAATTAGAAAATCTATTAATGATTTGAAACTCCAAAATGTATCCTTGGAACTTGCTAACTCTAGTCATGTTTGTGAGAATGCAAATCAATCATATACCATAACTCATTGTGAAAAGTGTTGTGTGCTTGAAAATGAAGTTAATGATTTGAAAATCAAACTCAACACTTTTAACAAAAGTGATAGAAACCTAGATCGTTTAATTGGTTCTCTTAGACACAATTCAAACAAAACCGGTCTAGGATATGTCCACAAGAAAAAGAAAAATAAAGAGGTTGGTTCATTCTCAAAAATTGATTTTACAAAGAAACCAACTTGCTTTTATTGTGGAAAATTTGGACATACAAACAATAAGTGCCATATCAAAAATTTTGGAATTCAAAATGGTACTTATGTTTGGATTAAGAAGGGAGAATCATCCATGACTAACAAAAAGGGACCCAACATAATTTGGGTACCCAAAATGAGCAAGTGATTGTGTTTTGTAGGTGTGCCTAAGAACCGGAAAGCAACTTTGGATACTTGATAGTGGATGTTCTAGGCACATGACGGGAGATAAGCGACATTTCATTGAGCTTACTCCTAAAGAAAAAGGATATGTCACATATGGAGACAACAACAAAGGCAAAATACTTGGTATAGGTAAAATTGGTAATTCTTCCAACTTGGTTATTGATAATGTACTGTATGTTCAAGGATTAGAACATAATCTTTTGAGCATTAGTCAATTATGTGATATTGGTAACCATGTATTATTTACCTCTACTCATTGTCTCATAAAAAGTGACAAAGATGAATCTATCAAATTTGTTGGAAAAAGGTCTAATAACACTTACATGGTTGAATTGAATAATATCACTTCTTTAGTTTCAAAATGTTTAATTAGCAAAGAAAGTGATACTTGGTTATGGCATCGTAGGACCGCTCACATTAATGTAAATCAACTTAAGAAACTTCAATCCAAAGACTTAGTAGTTGGTTTACCAAAGCTCAATTTTCAAATTAAAGGTGATTGCACTCCTTGCAAGAAGTGCAAACAAACTAAAAATCATTTTGGTTCCAAAAATGATGTGTCGACAACAAGATCATTGGAAATGCTTCATATGGACTTGTTTGGACCTTCTCAAGTAAAAAGCTTTGGTGGCAACTACTATGCCTTGGTGATTGTTGATGATTTTTCAAGATTTACATGGACATTATTTTTAAGTGCTAAGAGTGAGGCCTACAAGTCTTTTAAACGCCATATTAAGCTTGCACAAAACCAAGTAAACCAAAAAGTGATTATAATTCGAACCGACCATGGAGGTGAATTTGAAAACTATAAATTTGATAGATTTTGTGATAAGCATGGAATTGAGCACCAATATTCGGCACCTAGAACTCCCCAACAAAATGGAGTTGTTGAGAGGAAAAATAGGGTGCTAGAGGAACTTGCTAGAACCATGTTAAATGATTCTCAAGTACCTCAATACTTTTGGGCCGATGCCGTTAATACGGCTTGTTATGTAATGAATAGAATTTTAATTAGGCCCATGATAAAGAAAACCCCCTATGAGCTTTACAAAGGTAGAAAACCCAATATATCCCATTTCCATGTTTTTGGATGCAAAGTCTACATTTTAAACAATGGAAAAGATCAACTTGGAAAATTTGATTCTAAATCGGATGAGGGAATATTTTTGGGTTACTCTTCTCATAGTAAAGCATTTAGAGTTTATAATAAACGAACTATGACTATTGAAGAATCTATACATGTTGTTTTTAATGAGTCTTTGAAAGAAGATAGTGTTTTATGTGAGGGTAGTGATGATGGACTTGAGATTTCAAATGTTGACAAAGAGATGGAAAAATCAAAGGATGAAGGAGAAGTCAAAGATGAACTTGATCCGGCTTGGAAAACGGTGAAAGCTCACCCTATTGACAATGTCATAGGAGACCTTTCAAAGGGAGTATTAACTCGTAGGTCAATTCAAAATATTTGTCATTTTGTTTCCTTTGTTTCTCAAATCGAACCAAATTCAATTAAGGAAGCAATTATGGATGAACATTGGGTTATGGCCATGCAAGAAGAACTAAATCAATTTATTAGAAATGATGTTTGGGAATTAGTGCCTATACCCGATGATCATACCATAATTGGTTTAAAATGGATTTATAGAAATAAACTTGATGAATCTGGTTTGATTATAAGAAACAAAGCGAGACTTGTTGTCCAAGGGTACAACCAAGAGGAAGGTGTTGATTATGATGAGACCTTTGCTCCGGTTGCACGTCTTGAGGCAATCCGAATCTTGCTTGCCTTTGCATCAATTATGAATTTTACTCTTTATCAAATGGATGTCAAGAGTGCTTTCTTGAATGGTTTCATAAATGAAGAAGTGTATGTTAAGCAACCACCCGGTTTTGAAAGTCATGAGTTTCCAAACCATGTTTACAAGTTGAAAAAGGCACTTTATGGATTAAAACAAGCTCCTAGAGCTTGGTATGATCGATTAAGTACCTTTCTATTAGAAAATGGCTTTCAAAGGGGAAAGGTTGATAACACACTATTCATCTACAAAACCAAAGAGGACATTTTGTTAGTGCAAATATATGTAGATGATATTATCTTTGGTGCCACTAACGTGTCCTTGTGTAGAAAGTTCTCTAATTTGATGAAAAAGGAATTTGAAATGTCCATGATGGGGGAGCTCAAGTTCTTCCTAGGACTTCAAATCAAGCAAGTCAAGGAGGGGATTTTTGTGCATCAAGGAAAATATTGCAAGGAGCTCCTTGGAAAATTCGGAATGGACAAATGCAAAGAAGCATACACTCCCATGAGCACAACATGCTACCTAGACAAGGATGACATAGGTAAACCGGTTGATGTTAGTAAATATAGGGGCATGATAGGTAGTCTTCTATATCTTACCGCATCTAGACCGGATATTATGTTTAGTGTATGCATGTGTGCCCGTTTTCAAGCAAATCCTAAAGAATCACACCTATCCGCAGTTAAACATATTTTTAAATATCTTAAAGGAACAATTAACACCGGATTATGGTATCCTAGGGATGCTAGTCTTAGTTTAGTTGGCTATTCGGATTCCGACTTTGCGGGATGCAAGCTTGATCGCAAAAGCACTAGTGGTACTTGCCATTTATTGGGAAGTTCATTAGTGTCATGGTTTTCTAAAAAGCAAGCTTGTGTTGCTCTTTCCACCGCCGAAGCGGAATATATCGCCGCCGGTAGTTGTTGTGCTCAACTCTTGTGGATGAAACAACAATTATCGGATTTTGGTTTAAAATTAGAAAGTGTTCCATTAAAATGCGATAACACGAGTGCCATCAATCTAACTAAGAATCCGGTATATCACTCAAGGACTAAACACATTGAAATTAGACATCATTTCCTAAGGGATCATGTTCAAAAGGGTGATTGCACAATTGAATTTGTAAGTACCACAAATCAATTAGCGGACATTTTTACAAAACCTTTGCCAAGGGATACCTTCTATCATATAAGAAGGGAACTTGGTATTTTAGAGGAGTCAAGTATAAACTAATTGATTTGTGCCATTTGAAAATCACCAACTGTGTCTAACTTTAGTGTGTGGTGATACTTGTTTGAAATTACCTTGAAGATGTTATAAATTTGTGTCTTTAATTGTGTGTGATCATGTCTCCTATCTATTGGTTTCATTAAATGTGTTTGATTTTGTGCTTTTGTGTTTCAAAACTGAGTTTTTTTGCATATCTGATAAAAACACTCGAGTGTTTCGTAAATCACTCGAGTGATTTTAATTCAAAATTAAATCAGTTTTAATTGGAAAAGTTTTTGAGCAGGTCTGATGCAAAACACGCGAGTCTTTTATAAAAGACTCGAGTCTTTTGGGCCAACACTTAAGTGAATCACATTTCACTCGAGTGAATTAAAAGTTTCTGAAAATCCCTCTTTCGGCCAACACGCGAGTGAATTCGTTTTCACGCGAGTGTTCTTCAGAATTGCTGAAAAACACGCGAGTGATTTAAAATTCACTCGAGTGAATTCATCAGTTATAGGCTGCTGCTGTGATTTTTTTTCCATTTTTGCTCGAACCTCTCTCTCTCTACTCGCGTTTTTTCTCTGCTCTCTCACCTCCATCTTCACAAATTTCACCAAAAACCAAAATTTCTTTCATATTTCAACTCTATTTCATCTTCTAAACTCATTTCTACTCCTATTTCACATCAAATTCAAGTTTTTAAGCATCAAATTCATCATTCCCTTTCCAAAACCCTAACTCCCCAAAACCCCAATTTCTCAAAATTTCTTCTAGTTTTCACTTGTAAGTGCAAATGGCTTCATCTTCGGACAATAGAAGAAAAGGGAAAAAGCCAAGAATGGAGGAACCTCAACCAATTGAAGAGGAGGAAGATGATTTCTATCAAAGGGCAAATTGCATTGAAAGGGAAAGAAAATTTGCTCCCAACGATTATGCAACACAATCTTGGGTAAGTGAAGCTTATCTCCTTAGTAGAGGATTCCCCTTTGTCAATGCCCTTAAAACTCAAAAACTCATGGGTTTCCTATCATATAATGGCCCTATCTACATTAGGTTAGTTAGGCAATTTTATGCAAACTTTAGGCAAAATGGAAACTCATATGAGACCTCTGTGTTAGGACAACGATTTGAGGTTAACCCTAGGGCTTTATTCCAAGTCTTTGGGTTGTCACGATCGGGCGAGGGCACATCTAAAGGAGATGTTGACCCAATTTTTCGAAACTTCCTCCGCCCTGATCGTGTATATCTCAAGGGCGAGAAGAAAGCAAACCAAATGACTGCCAACAATAGAGTCCTCCACTATCTCATTTGTCATATCCTGTTACCCCAAACATCTCCAAACTACTCCCGCCCAATTCAAATTGAGCTTCATGTTATGGATGCCATTCTTAATGGAAATGTCTTGAATTGGGCCTCCATTATCCTTGCTAGAATGAAACAAGCCTCCAACTCCAAACCTAAGCAAAACCTACCTTACCCGATGCATGTCTGCAGGCTCCTTCAGCACTTTGAGATTCCTATTTCGGAAAAGGAGCCTGTCCTTCGTCTTCCTGCAAAAATCCATGCCTTTTCTGACAACTCTTTGGGTAAGATGGACATCGAGTACTTCGGTGATCGATGTATGTATTTTGATGAGGCACCGGCTCTGAGAGGTCAGGGCAATGTTCAGCAGGCTGCATATCAGTTGGGCGTTGACCCTCAGCAGTTGGAGGAGGAGCAGGCCGCTTTTGATCAGCAGGCCGGAGGGAGTGGTAGTGTACCCCAGGGTGATCCTACTGATGGGATCGACTTTGATATGCCGGGGTCCTGGAACACCACCTTTGCAGAGCACAGGGTATATATGGATGAGCGAATGGATGGTTTTGATGGGAGGTTTGCCTCATTGGCTCATGAGGCTCAGGACTTTAGGACCTATATGACTGGTAGGGTTGATCGGATTGATGGGCGGCTGGATGCTTTGGAAAATCAAGCTCAAGAGCAACGGGCAACTTTGTTTGACATGCCGACTCAGATGGATCTCCAGCACTCCGCTCTTCATGGTAGGCTTGATGCCCATTCTGCTAGTGTGGATGCTAGTTTTGGACATGTGCGCTCCGATCTTAGTCAAATTTTGTCAGCTCTTGGGAGACTCCAGCCCTATCCTCGTGATGATGATCAGCAGCCACCACCCGCTTGAAGTCCATGATGTTCCTTTGCACTACTTTTTATGTCTATGACTTTATTTTTAGCTATGTGGAAACTTTTGAGTATTTTGCTGTTTTTGGAGTTGGGTGTACTTTGTTTAAAACTCATGTTTCATGGTCTATGGATGGTGTGTGTGGAATGATGGATTTATGATATTTATGCATTAATCATGTTTTCTTCATGGTTTTCATGTTCTTTAAAGTTTTTTTTATTGCTTCATAGTCATATTTTGCTTCTTATTTACTCTTAAGGGAAAGTTTTCTTATTGGTATCCTTCATTCTCCACCTTTGTTTCCAAAATGTTATTTTTTTTTTATCATGACAAAAAGGGGGAGAAAGGAGATTAAAGAGAAAAGAGCATATTTTTTTCCGCTTTCTTGTTTACACTCTGATGATATATGCTCTTACTCTGATACCAATGAGCACTTGATTATGATTATTATTGTATTACGTTGTGCTTGGCATTTTCTGGATTGTACAGGTTAAAAAGGTTCCTAGATTGAGGGGGAGCTCTCAAGTGCTAGAGGTTTAATTATTTTGTCATCATCAAAAAGGGGGAGATTGTAAAATCAAGTCTCCGATTAAGGTGGATTAATTTTGATGATAACAATGTAATTAAATTATGGACTTAAATTGAAGAATGCAAGCCCAACATTAAAGAAGATCAAGTGCTTAGTTTAATTATTCATTCTCATTTATTCTTAATGTATTTTATTTATGAGTGGGTAGTTTAGGTTTTCATTCTCACATAAGGTCAAATAATATTCATGCATGAAAGGTTGAGATTAAAACCAATCAGACTTGAGAAGAGAATTGAAAACAATGTTAGAAAACTTAATTTTTCCAACATTGACCAATTCACTCGAGTGATTCTCAATTCACTCGAGTGATTTATGAATTTTCAGTAATATAGCCATTGGATAAAGTAAAAAGGCAACACTATCAGAGTTGACCCAAAAACACTCGAGTGTTTCCAAAAAGACTCGAGTGATTTAGGTCTGTCAGCAAATTTTTTAAACGTTAGAAGAGGACAAAAAGTAAGAAGAACTTGGTTTTTCCTTCCCTTTTGTCCCCTCACTTATATTCTGAATAGTGGCCACTATCCAAGGGAACAAGCTTACATTCTATCATTGATTCTCTCTCTCTCAAGTGTTAAAATCATTTTCTCTCTCTAAACTCAACCAAGCATTCATCTTTATTATTTGTCTTAGTGAGTTAAGAGAGTGTGCTTCATTTGTAAGAGAATTATTTGTTGTAAAATTCTCAAACACTCAAACACTTTAGCTTGTTTAGAAAATCTTGGTGAGGTATCCAAGTACTTGGTGAGGTATCCAAGTTCTCAAGCCTTGGGAGGTTCTCAAGCACAAAGACTAAGAGGATTCTTAACTTGGTGGGCTCTTGGAGGTTCCAAGGAGCTTAAGAAGAAGGGACTTTTCATCACCAAATCAAGTTGGGGTAGAAATTTCAAGAGTTTGGTACACTCTTGAAAAGGGTTAGGATTGAGTGAGGAATCTCAATTTATCCTTGTAATTTCTAACAATTTGATTACTAGTAGAAACTCCTAAGTTGATTAGGGAGACTGGATTAGCACTCTATATTGAGTGTGAACCAGGATAAAATTGGTGTTGTCTCTCTCTTTTATAGCTTTCTTAGTTTTCAAGTAAAATCAAACCCTAAGTTCTCTAGAAAGGGGCTTTTATAATTCTAGTAGCAATTGGTTGCAATTAACTTGTTTTCAACTTGTTTCAACTTAGTTTAATTGCCCTCTACTTTGATTTATATCTGCCCTGGATTAGTCTTTAAGAAATTGAATCATTTTGCTAAATTTCTCTGAAACTGCTCCTTTCTGTTCTGCATAAAACACTCGAGTGTTTTACAATTCACTCGAGTATTTCGTGGCATTTCACTCGAGTGTTCTTCATTTTCACGCGAGTGTTTTTCAGGTTTTCTGAAAAATACGCGAGTGTTTTTAAATTCACTCGAGTAAATTGCCCAGTTTCAGAAAAACAAGCTTTTGATCAATTATCTTTTAATTGCACCGAATATTAGTCACTGTTGCTTCCATATTACTATTCACCCTCCCCCCTCTAGTAATTGCTAAGCCCGTTTGCTGGTTTCCAACAGATAACTATCCTGGAGGTGTCCTACTGGAATTTTATTCAGTGGTTGATTATTTCCCTACAGGAGTCCCAATGGAAGTGCGTACACCCATTCGGTTGATATTATCCCTAGATGTCCCAGTGAAAGCTTTACTCACTTGGTTGATATTTTCTATGGGAGTCCCAATGGGGTCGTTGCAATAAATATCCGCCAATAGGAGGCTATGCCTCGATGGATTACTAAATAAATGATTATACGCTATTTCTAAAACCATCACAAAGTGGCCGGGCCGCTGATGGATTTTTCTGAAAGGAAAATTTAAAATAAGTACACCCATTACAAAGTGGCTACGCCACCGATGGCCTTTTTATGAAAGCATCAGCACCAGCTAAAAGAAAAGTTAAAGGAAATGAAATGAAAGAAGGAAATGTGAAACATGGACTGTGTCCTAAATAAGAATGAGATGAACGATGATGATGAATTAAAAGATAAAGATGGGAAATAGATTTTGTTTGCATTCATGCATTTGTTTTGCTCCAGCTTGTTGAGGTGTTAATACTAGTTACGCTGGGCGGAGGAAGCCTGTAAGTCGCGAAAGGTCGAGCGGAGGAAGCTCACGAGGACCCTTTTTCCTCCAAGCTGTGATGCCCCGGGAAAAGGATTTTAGATAGACATACATCATGCCATTAAAACAAGACTAAGGCTAAAATTAAAAAGGGATTGACATATGTTTATGCATTGTAAATCTGTTACTACTTGTGTTTGTTGTTTTCAGCCAATGTTCTTTATCATTCGTTTTAACGTGATTAGCCATGACTTACTCCCTTGTTGCCCTTGTAGGTAATGGAGCTTCCGTCTTCCAAGGGGAAGAATAATGCTGGCAAGGGATGCGAAAATTCCCTTTCCAATGGTGGAGTTTTGAGAACCATGCTCTGGGTTACGAGTAGTATATTAAGTAGCTCGGAGTCTATTTTGTCTATTTTATAGTCTGAACTTTTATTATAAGTTGTAAACTCTCTATATTTTGTCCGAAACAACGTGACATATGCAAGTTGCTTCCGCTTTTGAAACTATAAAGTTCTAAACTTATTTTGGCGAAAAATTTTCTCTATTTATTTATAAATAACTAAAGGTTAGAAAGTTGGGTTGTTACACTATTTCCCCTTTTATATACTTGTGCTTGAATCCCCTAGAATGCCTTAATGGGTTGTCTACTGAAAAGTTGCAACGCAAGAGGTGTGCTAATGGTTGTGCTAGCTAGGGTTCGTTATACATTTTTTTTCTTGTTACAAGGAGTTTTTCCATTGGAATTTTTGTGTCAAGGTTTTTAAGAAGGTAGGGATCCTAACTTTGCGTTGGCAGGTTTTTGTTGGTGTTTTTTTGGTAGTTTGTGGTTTTTAAGTTGTAACCTTTTCTTCACTTTCTTGTGAAGTAAGTCCTTTGTAATGCCTTTGCTGATTTTGATCTATATTGAGTACATGATTGTGTATCCATGTTCCAACCCTTCATAGAATTTGTGTGGTTCGTGTGTACAACAATACTTATTTGGATATTTTTGATTGAATAATATTCTTTTGCTTATAAAAAAATTAAGTATATATGCTTAAAAAAAAGTTTTGTATTAGAATACAATAAAGTACAATACAAAATACGTTTATAAGCATATATGTGTGGTATAAAAAATTAATTTATTAGTTGAATAAATAAAATGATTGATATATGAGATTTTTATTAGAATAAAAAGTAAGGTCTTGCTAACAACTTGTTAAGGTTTTTAAAAATAGGAAATTAATTATGAGTGCACATGACTCCATGTTTCGATAATCCAAAAAAATGCATTTTTCAATGGTTATTTACTTCATTTGGCTTCTTAGCAAGTGCATTAAGAACACATGTTAGCATTTGCCTAAAAGGTACTATCTCAGTATCTAAATATAAATACTTAGTGTGAACTTTCATGTGGATTAAGAAAATTAATTAATATTGTTAGTGGTATTGAAAACAATAATATTTGGTTTACTTTTTCAAAATTACCATTTATAATTTTCATTGAGACTCTAAAAAGTGTTGAGTAAATATAGGTGTTTGTGAAAAAGAAGTAATTAATATCATTGGAAATTGAAATAAATGCTTATATTTAGAGACAAACAAAACCCACTACATAGTGCATATATTTAAAGACAATGAGAGTATATGTTATAATTTGAAGTGATAAATAAGCTTAGAAAATATCCTTAAAAATTGATGACTCGAAAAACAAAAGATTAATTTCAAGAATAAATGATATAGGCAAATGTTATGAAATGTCCATAATCCATTTGTTAAGAAGTTAAAACGTATTCCCTCCGTCTCACAAGAATGATAAAAAAATGGCTAAATTTTATGTCCCAAACTGTAGTAGAAATAATTAATGAAAAGTTTGGAAATTGTAAACTTTAAATTGTGATTGGTTGATCTATGCAAAATGTAACACCCTTATATTAAAATAGATTAATTACTAATAATTAAGTTGATTTTGAAATTAGGACTTGAAAATTTCGTTTTGAATCTTAATAAAAATCCGACAGAATCTCCTCTGTTTATCGGACTTTCCCAAAAATAACATTTATAAACCTGTCAACCAGTACAATCCAGAAAATATTTATAAACATTTTAATTTGATTTCCGTGCCCTGGTAACCAAATAAAACATCCTCAAGGCTCACACGGATGAAAAATAATGAAACTAAACAAGACTTATTTATAACAAAATAAAAACAAAGTAAAATAACTCTCTCTTCTAAGCTAGTTTACACTCCACTGGGTGGAGTGTACTCCTGCTCGGCCAAATATAGTGCAGCACAAACTCTGAACCTGGAAAAATATTAAGGAGGTGAGCACTACACGAGAAGTAGAAAAGTAGTCTCTAACTAGATATAATAATCAACAAGCTTGCATGAAAATAGGAACATAAAGAAATGATTTTGAGTTGAAAGCCATCAAAATAGGATTTTCAGCAAGGTAATCGATTACTTTGAAGGGAGTAACCGATTACTTGCTCCCTGGTAATAATCACACAAAAGTTGCAGCAAAAGTAACCGATTACATTGGTAGCATAATCGATTACTTTGAGTTTTGGTGAAGTAACCGATTACTTTTGGAGGTGGTAATCGATTACTTGACCCCTTAAAATTGTACTATAATTGTTGCATCAAAGAGTAACCGATTACTTCAGTCTAGTAATCAATTACCCTTCTTGTCTAGGTAGTAGATCACTTATGAAGATTTCCAAAAAAAGCTTGTTCGGCTAAAAATAAAAATTATCCAAGGATTTAAAAAGAAAAATCATCTAAAATAAAATCCAATGATCAAAGCTTACTAAATACTTGAAATGATTTTTGGTTACATCCGCTGCGCACTCTGATTTGGGGGGTACTTAGGACTCTATAGAATTTAACTATAACAGACCATGTCCCTTAGGTTTTCAGACGTCGTTCATCTTAAGAGATAGTCTGGAACTCGGGGAACTTGATGATTTCACCTTCCAATAAATGTAGTCCTCGAGATGGCCGGTCTCCATTATACAATACCTTGGTGGTAAGATCACTTCGTCCTACCTAAGTTTCAAACATTCAAAAACATAAAAATACAATGTTGCATTGTCACATTTAAAAATTGGCGTACTTAGTTCAAAACCAAGGATTGTTCCTTCCCGTTGGGGTAGCAATTATTCGCTCTAGCCCGTTGGGGTTTTTTCACTTTCCTTAATCACGGACTTCATCCATTTTCTAAATTCGACAACGTCCATTTCCCAAGAAATCAGGTTCTTTCGGCAACAACTTGAGACACATAAACCAAAACTATTTTTTTTTTAAATTCAATCAATCACTATTTGCTTTAATACAAAATTTTCAATATAACGTTAGCAACCTGCTACTCTATTACATAACTTAGATACTAAGCTATCTATCAGTTACTCGCTTGGTGAGTAACACAACAAGAGTAATGAGTTACTCCAAGGTCGAGGAAAACTGCTCTGATACCAAAATGTAACACCCTTATATTAAAATAGATTAATTACTAATAATTAAGTTGATTTTGAAATTAGGACTTGAAAATTTCGTTTTGAATCTTAATAAAAATCCGACAAAGTCTCCTTTGTTTATCGGACTTTCCGAAAAATAACATTTATAAACCTGTCAACCAATACAATCCAGAAAATATTTATAAACATTTTAATTTGATTTCCGTGCCCTGGTAACCAAATAAAACATCCTCAAGGCTCACACGGATGAAAAATAATGAAACTAAACAAGACTTATTTATTTATAACAAAATAAAAACAAAGTAAAATAACTCTCTCTTCTAAGCTAGTTTACACTCCACCCAGTGGAGTGTACTCCTGCTCGGCCAAATATAGTGCAACACAAACTCCGAACCTGAAAAAATGTTAAGGAGGTGAGCACTACAAGAGAAATAGAAAAGTAGTCTCTAACTAGACATAATAATCAACTAAGTCAAACACACTTAGTCATATAATTCACATAATATCAACAAATCACACCCAGCCAAGTCACACACATTTATACCAATCGCAAACAGTTCTTTTTATAATTCTTTAAACTCTTTTATTTCATACATTTACATCCTATTCAACTTATATTTTTCTCATCTCTTTACTTGATTTCACATTTTCTTTTCTATTCATATATTCTTTGAGTTTTGCAAAGATTTTTAGAAATTATTACGTGGATTTCCATCATTGCGTACAGTCTCCTTCGGACAACGTCTTACAGCTGCACACAATGTGTGTCTTACGCGATCTATGCGTACAGTCTCCTACGGACGTCTTACAAGACCTGGATTCCACAATCGGAAGGTGCATCCATCATTGCGTACAGTCTCCTTCGGACAACGTCTTACAGCAGCGCATCAAGTGCGTCTTACGCGATCTAGGCGTACAGTCTCCTACGGACAACGTCTTACAAGATCCGGAGAGGCACAATCCAATTATATCGTTAATTAATATATGGTGTGTGTTCATAATTGCGTACAGTCTCCTTCGGACAACGTTTTACAGCTGCACACAATGTGTGTCTTACGCGATCAATGCGTACAGTCTCCTACGGACAACGTCTTACAAGATCTGGATCACACACTCTTTTTCCTTTAAATCTTTTAATATCATAATTCACTTATTTATTCTCATTTTTGCATCACTTTTATTAAACCATTACTTTCTTTTAACCTTATAATATTTTTTCTGATTTCATCATCAAGTTAACATTTAATAAATAAAAGCATACATTTTCAAATCATCACAACAACTCACATACTCACGTAGCCACAAATATGCATATATTTCACTTTCTCATATAGACATTCATAATAAAATTACACAACAACATCTAATCACAATTATTAGCATGATTTCCACACAATCATTTACACATTCAACATTTACTTATTAATTTACATCTAATAATAAATCACACTACCACATATTCTTAGCAACCACTATATACTAACTAGAAACTATTTCCTACAATCAAGGTAATACTCACTCCTTATCTTGTCTTTCCTTAGACACAATCTTTTCGTATAATGATGCCCAAACGTAGCTTAGCATTGCGGTTGGTCCTAAAGTCCGTCGACATCTAACTATGCCATACAAAACAATAATAATTACTTTGAAATCACACTAAAGTAAACACTTTAAAACTTTGCACCCCGGAACTAAAACAAACTAAATACAAAATATTGAAACTTGACAAGTATTATATTTGATTCCAAATCATAACATTATTTGATCCAAGTTCATAAATCAAGACCAAATAAAATTTAAACTCGAGATCATGCCCTTTTTATTCAAAATAATATAATTTCTTTCGAAAAATATGCTAACTTTCGAAACCGACAAAAGTATCATAATATATTAAAATCATGTACCTTTAGCTTCTTGAACCATAATTTCTGAATTAAAAAGAGAGTGGCCTTTGTTTAAAATAAGCAAATCACATTTCCAAATCCAATTAGCTACACTCTCCTTCAATTTAGAATTTAAAGTTCAAGATAGATTTAAACTCGAATTAATGTATGTCGGATATATCCGGTTCCTAATTAACTGGTGTATTGTTCAGCCTGGGGATAAGCCCACCAAGCTAAACACAGCTCAATTACTTAGGAACTCAACACATTTAACTAAAATACTCTTTAAAACGATTCATTTGACATACTCTTTAAAACGATTCATTTGACATAAGTTTAATTCGATGTTGTTACAAATTAAAGTAACAAATTAAAATCATTATCAATAACACTAATTAAAAATCAATACTAAACTCAATACCATTTATTTTTCCAAAACAACAATAACATTCCAAAACAATTTAACACTAAATAATTATTACCAATATTATTAAGATTATTATTATTATTATAACACAACATAAAGTAGTTAAATAGGTATTAAGGATTTACCCTCAAATCTGATTTTTGAAGCAGCGAAGAGATCGAGACCGGTTCGGTCAACTCCAACCCGAACGATTCATGGCCAAACCGATCCAATTCACTTGGCTCACAGCATCACCTCCAAGGGTGGGCCATCAACCATGGCGATATGGTCATGTACCAACGTCACCGGCGTAAGGGAGGAGGCGAAGACGAAGGCTCCTGGTGTCAATGGGTCACGATTAAACCTTAACAGAGGTCGAGGTCGCAGGCTTCATAGTCCTGATCTGAACCCGCATCCACGGCTACAAGCATCAGGAGGAGGCGGCGCTGGAGGCTTTGTTGGTGGTGGCGGTGGCAAGGAACAACAGCGTTGATAGCGGAACCGTGGCCAAGGAGGAAGGCCAGTCGCGATTTGCGAGGAAGAAAGGACCGAGGGCGGTGCTGGTTCGGTCGCAGCAACGACCAAGGAGAGCGAACGACAGAAAGAGAGACTTCGACGACGCAAAGCTCCGTTGGTGGCAGTGACTGTTGGGTGGCGGCGTGGCGGCGCGAGGGAGAGACGGACCGGGAAGAGAGAGGGAGTCGCATGGAGGAGTAAGGGCTGGGGGACCAACACGAAGAAGAAGAAATAAGGGGAAGGGGGTGGCGGCTGGACCACTAGAAGGGAGTTTAGGGTTTTCCTTTTTTTTTTCTTTGCAACAACTACATACCATACACACTCACACACAAATATCTTCTTTCTTTCTTTTTTTTTTTTTTTATAAAAGGACACCTAAAATAAATATTAATAATAAGAAAAATGTGAATATCAAATAATTGCATGTATAAGATCATAAAATTAAAGATCTTGAAGTGCTTAAAACAATTTTAATATTAAAGATGTCAAAAGCAATTTAAAGTATATAAAAAAAATATATTTTTCAATTAGGGTAATTGTTTTCAAATAAATTTACTTTAGAATATGATTAAATATGCTTTCACAATTAACATAATGTTTTTATGAAAATATCCAACACCTAATAGTTTGATTTCAAGAAACAATTATTTAATTTGATCAAACTTATAATTATATCAGGATTAAAATTAGGAATGTTACACAAAATGCATTAAATTAGTTGTTTGATAATTGGTTGATGTTATGTCCTAGACACAATGTTCAGAGTATAACCCTAGCTCAAGGGTATGGAAGACCTAAGAGCTAGAATACGGTCTGATGTTACTGTGTGATCTTGTTGGTATGCTAGCTATCCAGTTGGGATAACTAGGGTTTCCCTAATCACAAGTGTGTGCTAGTGTATGATTAGGGAGAAAGAACGTACCTGAGCCCCTAGCTGGAGACAGCTATTTATAGGGGGAGCGGTGTTGTACCCTATGGGCCTGTACGGAGGTCCAGTAGGGCTGACGTGTCCCTTTATAGGATAAGGGATGAGTCATTCATCCTTATCCTGTTAGCGGTTAGTCTTATCTGGTTGGCGAGCTAGGTTCACGCGCCCTTAGCTTGGACTCTTTTAAGGGAAGAGGTCCCTGTACTCGGTCCAGAGTCGTTAGGGTGGGTCCTATGGCATGTGCTCGGCCCAACGATGCGTGACCCGGCAGAATGAGAATTCTGGTCGGCCAGTGAGTATTCTGGTCGGCCGAGGGCGTTTTAGGGTAGACCGAGGGTCGGTCTACCACATAAGCCCCTTAGCTCGGTAAGACTTTTCGAGTCTTGAGCCGAGCTGAGAGTTCTTCGTATGTGACCTTCAAGGTGTCGAGGGTTAAGCTCGGTAGGGGATAATGAGTTCAGGACAGCTCACCCTGCCTCGCTGTCCCCTTGACTGACTGAAAGGACGTTTGGATGTCCTTCTATGACACGTGCTGCCTTGTGTCAGAGGGGTCATGATGGTGCATGCTGCCTTTTGGGTTTTCGAGATGCTTCTTTCCATTAGTTGTGCGCCACGTGTCCTTTTAGTGGCGCGATGTAGGCTTTTGGGCTTTTGTGATTAGGCCCAAATTTTCAAACGTGGGGGGAAACCACCCCTTCAACTACTCTTTTCCTCCTTTTTTTTCATACTTTCCTTCAAACTCAGACTTCTGACACTCCTCTTCTCTCTGAAATTCGTCTCATTGGCTTTTGGATTATAATTTCCCTACGCCGTTATTCTTCTGTTCTTGATTCCCCAGTTCGTTCGTGCCAGTTCTTATCTCCAACTCTCAGGTATTTTGATTTTTTTCTTCTGCTCCTGTTTTTCGCTTTTCTTTCCTTCTCTGCTGAATCATATTCTCCGTAGGTTCTGGGTTTTTGGTTGCAGATTTTGTTCCTGTGTTTTAGTTTTCTGGGCTTATTTCTGGGTAAGTTTAGATTTCATTATGAGTATTAATTGGCTTCAGTATGAGGAGTGGTCTAGGATTCTGGGTTTGAGTGATCTTGAGGATTCTTCCTCTTCTTCTTCTTCTTCGTCTTCCGATCTGGAGGTGCTGGACTTTCTGCCTTCACCCTTCCGCCATCGCATGGTAGATCCGATGGCCGAAGTACCACTATCAGTAGATTACCCTCGGAACCTTGAGGAGGAGGAAGGTAGGAAACTGTTGTATCAAGCGGCGGAAGAGCGTTCCCAACTATCCCGCCGCCCTTCGAACCGTTCCTGGGAGAAACCCTTCTGGGGAAAAGCTGTTAGGGTTAGGGGAAGGTGTAGCAGGCTCGGCTATAGGACTAATAAACCTAGGGCTAGGTTGTTTAAAAATCTTGATTTTATAGATTCTGACGCCGAGTATTCCCTTTCCCCAGGTATGGTTCGAAGGTGCATCACACATCCTCAGGAGTTCCTTGTGCCTCCGAACTCTGTAGATTATGACTGGGTTGACTTGGAGGTGCTTGGAACCTCGTCGGCTTTGGTCAACAGTAATCTAAGTCATATCCGAGCCCACATACTCCCCTGCCCCACGGATAAAACTGGGACATCTTATGCCATAAGCTCACCGGCAGCCAACGACCGAGTGTGTACGGCGATCGCCGCGGGTCGCAAAGAGTTTTTCATGTACGAAGAAGTTGTCATTCGACTGGGGGTGAAGTTGCCCTTTACTGAAATAGAAATAGAGCTGTTGCGTCGGTTACGCTTGGCTCCTACCCAACTACATCCTAGCGGTTGGGCCTTCATCCGAGCCTTTCAAAAGTTTTGCGAAGCTCAAAAGTTGACTTGTTCGCTCCGAGCGTTTCTATGGTTGTATATACCGCAAGTGAACATCTTCGAGAAGGGGTCGCGCCAAAGATTGTGGGTGTCGTTGAAAGCACGCAACGGTCATGCCCTCTTCGATAAATTCACAGATTCATGGAAGACTTTTAAACCTTTATTCTTTAAGTATCAATTCGTCGGAAACGGGGACTGTTGGTTTATGGAGGGTGATCAGCCTCGGTTTCCGTTGTCTTGGTCACCCGAGTTTTTTAACCGCAATCCCAAACTTTATCAGTATCAATATGAGTCCGAGCTATTTGTAGCCGAGAGGATCACTTGTGATACCTTCTTTTCCTATCTTAGACGGAATGGTCCAGTAGATATCAAGAAGATCATTCTTTTTCCCCAGGAGCTTATAAAAGCCGAGCTTGGTAAAATATATATATATATATATATATATTTTTTTTTCTTTAACATTTGGATTCTTGGTTTTGCAGAAAAAATGGCTAAGGAAAACAAGGCTATTGCTCGTATAAAGGAACTTGCTAAAGCAAAGGCGTGTGCTGGGTCAAGTGGTTCTCGGAGTGGAGACATGTCCTCGGAAGCTACTCGCTCGGTGATTGTCGCCGAAACTTGTCCCTCCGAGGTCGAGGTGGTGCAGGTTGTTCGTCCTTCACCGACAAAGGGGGGGAATATAGCTACTGGAATCCCGCTGGTGCAAGTAGAAGGAAAGGAGGATGAAGAGGATCGGGTGCCTCTTGCACAAGGGGTGAGTTGGATAAAGGCAAAGGCAAGGCTGTGGAGGTGGTAAAGGCGAAGGTTGCCGACCTTCAAAGGACCAATCTGTGGTTCGATTTGTCTGACCCGGACGAGGAGAGTGTTTGGGCAAGGAAGCTAAATGAGAAATTCATCGGCTTGGTTTATACGCCGAACGATGAAAAAAGGTTGTCGGATCAGACGGCAAGCACCTTAAGGTGCCATTGTGACCTTTTGGGCCGAAACATGCTGAGGGCCGCCAGCTATATGTTTCATTTAAGCAAGAATGCGGAAGACATCAGTGCCACCCTCTCGTCGGCTGAAAAAGAGAAGAGGAAAGCTGCTGCTGCTGAAACTAAGAATCTGCTAAGCCAAGTGAGGGAAAGTGAGGCAAATCTCCGAGCTCTAACGGAGGCAAACGCCGAGCTTCAAAGAAGATTTGACGCTTCGGAGAGAGCTCGGGAGACTGCTCTAAAGGCTCTGGAGGATACGGTTGGAAAGGATGCTGAGAAAGGAAGGTTGCTGCAGGCGGCCCAGGCGAAGCTGACTGAAGCTTGTCAAAGGGTTAACGAGCTGGAAGGTGTTGCTGGTCGTTTGACGAGGTCGGAGGCCGAAGTGACTAGGTTACAAGGGGAACTGGGCGAAGTGCAGAGGGAGTTGATCAAAACTCGTCGGAAGGCTTTGAAGCATAAGGTACTGGCTTGCAAGAACCACTTCAACTGGGATCATGGTGCTGTCGATTCTTTTGTGAATGCTGTCAAACAGTTAATGCTCTTGAACCCTGGAATCCGAGTGGTTGGGAGTAGCCCATATTATGGGGTTGATGGTGATCGGATGATCGATTATCGTGATGATGCTGAAGTGGATTTGTCAGCACCTAACCTGCCGAACCCCCTGGAGTTGGAGCAAAGTGAAGAAGACTTTGATGGGTCATCCATTGCCTTGTCCGAAGACGAGGATTAACTCCCCGGAGATGTATTTTGCTATGTTTTGCTGTGTAATTTGGTAATTTGAACTTATTCTGTTCTTGTAAGAAGTGAATCTTATTTTGTAACATTGTTCTTGTAAGAAGCGAATCTTATTCTGTTCTTTATGATCTAGTATTGTGTTTTATCTCGTTATAAACTGTTGTTTTAGATTTCGAATCTCCGACCTATGGCCTAGGTGGGATCCTCGGTCCTCGGCATTATAGAACTGTTTTTAGCTTTTTGCCGGGCATCTCATTAAAGTACTTGCAATTGTTAGTTTATATGTCCTTGTTAGAAGGTCATGCATAAACATCCAAGTTCGCCTCGGTGGCGAGCCGAGGGGAAATGGATAGTACGTTAACAGTAAGAGAATACGAGAATTTAAAAAGCTCCATCGAATTTCCTTGATCCGTTTGTAAACGGGAGTCAGATACAAAAAAGGATAATTAAGATCATGTTAAAGATAAATGACAGGAATTTAAAATGATAAAATTTCATCTTTGCAGACAGTGTTGTGGCTCCCATTTAGCTATAGTATGGTTTGAGCTTGGTGGCGTTCCAGGAGTTGTTCAACTGTTGGTTGGTTAGTGTTTCAAGTCTGTAGGCCCCCGAGCCTGTCTTCGAGATCACTCGGTAGGGACCTTCCCAGTTCTTAGCCAACTTCCCTTCTCTTGAATTTTTCCGTCCAATGTCAGCTCGTCTAAGGACCAGGTCTCCCACGGCAAAACTCCTCGGAACCACCCATTTGTTGTACTCTCGGGATTGTCTTTCCTTAGCTTTTTTCTCTCGGTCCGAGGCTAGGGATCGGATTTCCTCGCTGAGGGTTAACTCTTCCTTTAACAAATTTTCGTTCACTTCTATTGGTCGCTCGGATATACGGAAGGTAGGGATCCGAGTTTCAATAGGTAACAAAGCGTCACAACCGTAGGTAAGTCGGAACGGGGTTTCTCCTGTTGAGGTGTGTATGGTCGTTCTGATTGACCATAATACCTCGGGAAGGAGGTCAGCCCATGAACCTTCGGCATCCAACAATCTTTTCTTCAAACCATCGATGATGGTTTTGTTTGCAGCTTCAGCCTGTCCATTGGTTTGCGGATGCTCGACGGATGAGAAGTGATGGGTAATATGAAAGTGATTGACAAGTTCTTGGAAAACCTTAGCAGTGAATTGGGTACCGTTGTCGGTGACCAGGGTGTGTGGGACACCGAATCGGGTGATGATTTGTCTGAGAAAGAACTTTTGAATTTTGGCGGAGGAGATTGTAGCCAACGCCTCGGCCTCAATCCACTTTGTGAAATAGTCAACTGCGACCACCACAAATTTTAGTTGCCCCGGGGCTGTTTTGAATTTTCCTATGATGTCCATGCCCCACTGATAGAAGGGCCATGGTGCAATCATGGAATGTAGCTCCGTTGGGGGGCGTTGAAAAATATTTCCATGGAACTGACAGGAATCGCACTTTTTAACATGTTCTGAGGCGTCGCTGAGGAGTGTAGGCCAGTAGTAGCCCGCTCGGAGCACTTTGCGAGCCAATGCCTTCGCACCCACATGGTGGCTCGAGATTCCTTCATGAACCTCGGCCAGTACCAGATCAGCTTCCGCTCGGTCCAGACACCTTAGCATTAGGGAGTCTGTTCCCCGTTTGTACAAAATGTTGCCGACCATGGTGTATTGGGCCGCTTGTCTTACTATCTTCTTTCCTTGGGAGGAGTCGGTAGGTAGGATTTGGAACTGGAGATACTGCTTAATGGGGTCCATCCAGCTGGTGGTTAGAGACACAGCTAAGATAGCACTCGGCTGGTGAACAGTTTCTTGGATTAGGGTTTTGTTGTTCTCTGGTCCTTTAGTACTGGCGAGCTTTGACAGGATATCTGCACGGCTGTTAGAAGACCTAGGGATGTGGGTGATGGAGAATTGTGGAAAAAGATCTGTGAGAGCTTTGACTTGTTCTAGATATTTCTGAAGGATTGGTTCTTTGGCTTGGAATTCACCTTTGATTTGAGATACAACTAGCTGGGAATCACTGAAAACTTCAATTTTTGACGCCCCCATTTGATGGGCCATGCGCAAGCCGGCTATCACCGCTTCGTACTCTGCTTGGTTGTTCGAGGTGGGGAAGTCGAACTTGAGGGAGTACTCCACACAAATGCCAGCTGCGTTTTCAAGGATTATCCCTGCTCCTGCCCCCTTATTGTGGCTGGAGCCATCAACATAAATTTTCCATGGCTGGGAGGGGTTGGAATAAGTAGAATCTGATAGCTCTGAAACAAAATCTGCTAAAATCTGGGACTTGAGAGTTTTTCTTGGCTCGTAGGTGATGTCGAACTCTGATAGTTCAACGGACCACGACACCATCCTTCCAGCCAAGTCTGGTCGGTTGAGGACCTGCCTGATTGGCTGAGTTGTTCTGAGTACTACGGGGTGGTTCTGAAAGTACTGCCGGAGTCTCCTAGCAGCAATCACCAAAGCAAAGGCGAGTTTTTCAATTCTGGAATATCTTATCTCAGGCCCCTGGAGGGCCTTGCTGACAAAGTAGATGGGACGCTCGGTTCCCGAGTCGTCTCTGACTAAAACCGAGCTAACAGATGATTCACTTACGGACAAATACAAAAACAAAGTTTCCCCTTCCCGAGGACTGGTGAGGACGGGAGGGGCCGAGAGGTATTGCTTGAGCTCTGTAAACGCTTGTTCGCAAGAGTCGTTCCAATGGAAGTTCTTGTTTTTTCTGAGTAACTGGTACCATGGTAAAGCTTTCTTGGCTACTTGAGGGAGAAATCTGGAGAGGGCCGCCATCCGACCAGTTAGCCTTTGAACTTCTTTGACATTAGATGGGTTGTGCATGTTCAGAATAGCTTGACATTTCTCCGGGTTGGCCTCGATCCCCCTCTCCGAGAGCATGAAACCTAAAAAGGTCCCGGCTGGGACCCCAAAGGTACACTTATCAGGGTTCAGGCGCATGTTAACTTTTCTGATTCTATCAAAAATATCCACGAGGTCCCGAGGATGGTCCTCCTTCTTCTTACTCTTAGCTATCATATCATCAATGTACACCTCAAGAGTAGGTCCGATCATTCCCGAGAAGACCTTGTTCATCATACGCTGGTAGATTGCGCCAGCGTTTTTCAACCCGAAAGGCATTACCGTGTAGCAGTAAGTTGCCCTTTCAGTGATGAAGGCCGTTTTCTCCTGATCAGGAGGGTACATCGGGATTTGATTATATCCTGAGTATGCATCCATGAAAGATAAGAGTTGGTAGCCAGATGAGTTGTCCACTAATTTGTCGATGATGGGGAGGGGGTACTGGTCCTTTGGGCATGCTTTGTTCAAATCGGTATAGTCGACGCACATGCGCCACTTCCCATTCGATTTCTTGACCAGAACGGTGTTGGAGAGCCATTCCGAGTAGCTAACCTCCCTTATGAACCCGGCGGAAAGGAGCTCGGATACCTTTTGCTCTATCACTACCGCCTTTTCGGTGCCAACCCTTCTCTTCTTTTGGGCGACCGGTTTGGCGGTCGGATAAACACTGAGCCGATGACAGATCAAGTTCGGATCAATCCCCGGCATGTCTGCCGAGGTCCAAGCGAAAAGATCTTTATTCTTCTTTAAAAGCTCGAGCATTTCTGCTCGTATTTCTTCTGGAAGGTTGGTTCCTAGCTTCACTCTTCTGTCTGGTAGTTTTTCATCCAAAACAATGAACTCCCACTCTCCTTCAGGGGTAGGTCTTGAATCATCCAAATCGGACCTAACATCTAGATCCGTCAAGAGTACACTTCCCTTGTTCAAACTTAACGTTGGCTGGATTTGTTCTGGAATCTTGATCTTTGTCAAACTAGCATTGTAACACAGTCGAGCCTTCTCCTGCTCGGCTCGGATGGTAACTACAGTCCTGTCATTACCTTCAAACTTCATAGCCAGATGGACCGTTGACACGACCGCGCCGAAGGCCTGTAAGCATGTCCTGCCGAGGATGGCATTGTATGCTGAAGGGCAATCGACTACAAGGAACTTGATAATCTCGGTTCTCGCCGAAGGGTGGTTCCCGAGGGTCACTGGCAGCTGGATGTGTCCCTGGGGAACCACTGCATCCCCAGTAAAGCTGATCAGCTTTCCCTCGAAGGGGGTCAGGTCCGAGTTTTTCAATTTTAGTGCTTCGAAAAGGTTTAGGAACATGATATCCGCCGAGCTACCCTGATCGACGAATACCCTGGCGACCTCGTAATTACCGATCAAAGCAGTGATGACCATAGGGTCGTTATGACCCGGGATCACCCCTTCAAGATCATCATCAGAAAAGCTAATGGGAATACTTCTTGTGGTTCTCTTTCGGATTGGATGGTTGTGAACTGCAAGGACTTGATTGATATATTTCTTTCTGTCGGACCGTTTCTCTCCCCCTCCCGCAAAACCTCCAGCAATGGTGTTGACTCGTAGGTTTTGCGGGGATTGATCCGTCGTGGCAACCTCTACCATGGCCACTCGCTGCTGATTGGTTGGTTGTTGTTGGTTGGTGTTTTGATCGGCTTGCCTGGTTGACGGCCGACCATTCCTGTCAGGGGATGGAGTTCTTCTTCGAGTTTGTCGGTCAAGTGCTTCCCGGACATACTGCTGTAACTTACCGTTCCTGATTAACTGCTCAATCACATCCCTGAGCCAAGTGCATTCATATGTCGTGTGCCCATACCCACCATGATACGAGCAAAATTTGGAGCGATCTTGCCGCTGGCTTCTTTTCAAGGGGGGTGGTCTTTCTATCGCTCGAAGGTCAGTCTGCATTGTTTCCTGCAGAATTTGGCTTCTTGGGACTGTGAGAGGGGTGTATTGCTCGAATTTCCCTCGGGGAGGTCCAAATCTCCTTTCCCCCCGGGGTCCCCTCCTTTGATCTTCCCTTCTGTCATCCCTTCTCTCGTCTCTTCTTGATCTCCCCTGGGAGGATGGCTCTCCCCGCTCGCCTCTGTCTCTGTTTCTTTGCCATTTGCTGAATTCTTCTAAGTTTATGAACTTAGTAGAACGATGTCTTAGCTCCGCCATATCCCTCGGCGGTTTGCCCACAAGTGAATTTTTGAAATCTCCGTTTCGGAGACCCTGAGTGAAGAGAAAGACAGCAAAGCTTGGTTCTAAGTTAGGCACGGTCCCTGCCTCCGAATGGAAACGTGAGAGATATTCCCGTAAAGGCTTTTCGGTCTGCTGCATAACGCCCGCTAGCGCGTGGTCGGACTTCGGCTGGACGCAACTAGCGGTGTACCTGTTCAGAAAAACTCTCTTCATCTCTGCCCAGGAGTTAATAGAGTTCCTGGGCAAGGCTGAGTACCACCTTAAGACGGGTGGTTGGAGAGTCATGGAGAAAGCTCTGCATTTCATCATGTCTCCGCCGTCGTAAAAGTTCATAGCTCCTTCAAAAGACAAGATATGCTCCAAAGGGTCGGTTAACCCGTTATATTTGGAAACACTCGTTGGGCCGAGAAAGGCTGAGGGTGTCTCGTATGCCATGATTCTCGGAGTGAAGGGATGGCCAGGATGAGCAGTGTGGTCGGTCTCATATGTGTCCTCTAAGATTGGGTTTACGGGGGATGGTGGAGGTAGAGTGGTGGTTGGGTGGGGGATCAGCTGAGTTGCTAACACCCCTCCGGCCACCGCCTGCATATGGAGCTGTTGGAGATCGGCGATGGCCTTTCCCTGTTGTTCTAGGATCTTAGCTTGTTGCTTAATGATTTCTTCCAACTGGCTCTCCCTTTGACCACGGGAGTGATCCCTATCATCTCCAGAAACACGGGCGTCGATGGATCGGCCTGATCCATGGTTTTGGGCATGATTGGGGTTAAGAGGATTTTGGTTCTGGGGGTTTGTCTGCCTGGAATGGACGGTGTAAGGACCACTATGCGTGCGAGCTGGAACGGAGTGGTGGCTCCGGGCTGGAATTTGTCTTACTGATGGCATGCTGGGATGTGGAGGGTTTCTTCCATCGAGATCTCCGCCGTTGTCGCCACTGCCTTCTTGCAAATTCTGATGGTTTCGCCCTGCTTGGCGGTTTGCGCCACGCGATGTTGCGTTTCCTCGCGTCTCTACCATTTTTGGGGTGGGAATAGCAGTTTACGGTTTCCCGCAGACGGCGCCAATGTTATGTCCTAGACACAATGTTCAGAGTATAACCCTAGCTCAAGGGTATGGAAGACCTAAGAGCTAGAATACGGTCTGATGTTACTGTGTGATCTTGTTGGTATGCTAGCTATCCAGTTGGGATAACTAGGGTTTCCCTAATCACAAGTGTGTGCTAGTGTATGATTAGGGAGAAAGAACGTACCTGAGCCCCTAGCTGGAGACAGCTATTTATAGGGGGAGCGGTGTTGTACCCTATGGGCCTGTACGGAGGTCCAGTAGGGCTGACGTGTTCCTTTATAGGATAAGGGATGAGTCATTCATCCTTATCCTGTTAGCGGTTAGTCTTATCTGGTTGGCGAGCTAGGTTCACGCGCCCTTAGCTTGGACTCTTTTAAGGGAAGAGGTCCCTGTACTCGGTCCAGAGTCGTTAGGGTGGGTCCTATGGCATGTGCTCGGCCCAACGATGCGTGACCCGGCAGAATGAGAATTCTGGTCGGCCAGTGAGTATTCTGGTCGGCCGAGGGCGTTTTAGGGTAGACCGAGGGTCGGTCTACCACAGTTGATGTGTTACACAAATTATTAAATGCATGTCTTCTTAATTTTGACTTTTGAATTTTTTAACCATCCTTATGAAACAAGTAGAGTAACTTTTATCATTGTCGAAACATAAGAAAATTCATACTTATAATTATCTTTAGAATATTCAAATCTGACACTTATTAGCAAGACTGCTAACATTCGAGATGTTCTTATCATTAAAGTAGTTGTTATTAAATACATGTTTGGTTTGGCGAAGAAAATCACGTTATGATTCAAAAAATTATATTGGATATAAAGCAACTGTAAATTATCAACACGTTTGGTTTCGAGTTATAGAATCAATTCTGGTCTCAAAATCACGTTGAAGCATAAACAAATGTTAGTACATATTTGATTCTGCGGTGAATTAGACAGACACTAACAGTTGCTTATACTCCAACATAATTTTAAGACCAAAATTGATTTTATAACTAGGAACCAAACATATTACTCCCTCTGGTCCTATTTATAGGGCATACTTAATCATATCACATGGACCAAGGAGGATAGTTATGTTTCTTGAAACTTTAAAAAAATAGTTCAACATTACAATCTTACCCTCTTAACTTGCATTGGAAATTTCACATTGTATTACTTCACATTAACGGGCAAAGGGCAAATAAGAGAAAAGAGCAATAAATACCTCTTAGAAAATACAAAGTGACTTATGAATAGGATCAAAGAATCATTCTAGAGTATGACTTATAAATAGGACCGGAGAGAATATATAATAATCAAATATTCCAGAACTAATTACCACAAAATCATACATGCAAGATTTCTTCTTAGTATAATGAATTCTAGGGAATCCAACGTAGCTCAAGTCCATCTAATTTGGTTGAAGTGAGGTCAGTCAGTGTCAGAAAAGTAATTTGACGTTGGAGGAGACTTTCCTTGTTGGCGTCCGTATAAAATATCAGAAAAATGCACAACAACCTTTGTTTGTGACTTTGCCATGTGTTTCAGCTTCTAACAACACATCCCATCTTTACAGCTGCCTTATATGCATGCCAATTTCTCTCATTTCCAACTTTCTGAGCTCAACAAATTTTCATTACTGCTTCTGTGTTTTCTGCTCTCAGATCACACTTCTTCTTTTACTTCTAAGGTCAGAAAACTCTCTAATTATTGAACTACTCCTGTTTCCCTGATTTGTAAAAGGATGTTGTGTGAAAGAAAAGTGTTGTTTTTTTTTTTTTTTTTTTTTTTTTTTTTTTGTAGACAAAGGGAAGTGATTTTTATCATGAGGTGTCTCTGCTTTTTCTTTTTCTTTTTCTTTTTCAATTACCAGAAAAAAAAAAAAGATTAGTTTCTCTCTGTTTGCTTTGATTGAGTTTGTGAAAATGGATTGCTATTGAAATTGATAAAAATGCTATTTTTAATTGATTTTCACCTATTTATGGTTTTTATTGAGTATGGTTTTGTGGTTATGCTTTTCTTTTTCAATTCTTGTAGTGAGGGAAAACTTGGAAATAGTCTCTGTGTTTCTGTGTGTTTAAATCATTGAAGATTTGGATTTAGTGGAAGTCTCTTACCAAAGATAGTGGCAGTAAATGTTTTAGGGTTAGAACTGTTTCATATAAAATTTCATATTATTTTAAGGTTTTATGGTTTTATGTTTCCAGAATTGAGTTCAAGTAAAAATAGTTTTGCAGTGTTGCTGATCTTTTTCCCATATCCCCAAGTAATTAAAAACCATGCTTAGCATGTGGGAACTATTTCTGAATTGATCTTTTCATTTTCTTTTCGTTACGGAGGTTGATAACTGTGTTAAAATTCTGCGCGTGTAGATTGTTGAAATTAGACACCTCTGTTTTTTGGTGTGCTGTTTAGAATAGCATATTATAAATCATGGGAATATAGATTATGTTGTCAAGAAGCTTGCTCTTCTGTTTTTAAAATACTGCATGTTTTTACTCCTTTAATAAAAAGTCCAACTCAAGTCTTGCTAGTTTACCTTCTTCTGCTTCCTCCGTCATTGCCAATGGAATATATCTTTGTTTTCTGTGGTTATAGCTCTAGTTGTAGTGTTGGCTATCTTATTTTCTCTAACTGTCTTCTTACCCTTCTGCAGAATAACTTTTAATTTCAGTAGTCAGTGCACTGCAACCGACTTACGCAAATTGAATTGAAGTGTGGGCAATGATCAGTTTTTAAAAGCAAAAGCTACTGGTATATTGCTCTGACAAAGAAGGCTGACAGAAATTTGGGAGTACTTGAGTCCAAAAGTCATTTGGTACTGCTTGGGTATATTGAAAGATTTGGTTACATTTCAATGCAAACATCTCAGAAGCATGGAATTTCCTATGGCTCTGGCAGGTTCTACAATGAGCCTGTGCAAAATCTGGACTTATGTTGCTTAGCGTCAAGTGATAACCTAGACAATTGCTCTTCCTCTGATAATAGCAGCCAAGCAACCTACCCTTCGGTCCAGACAGTCAAACAATATTCTACTCTTGAATCTACTTCAACAGGCAACAGCTTCCCTTGCCAACATTCTCTATCCACTGTCACGTTCTCACCTAACAGTAGCCCAGTATCAAAGCTAGAGTCAAAATCACATGTGTTTAGGCCACAGCATTCTCTTGGAATTATTACTGGCTCACCTGAGAATGATTCTTGCTTGACACATGACCTCGATGATCTGATGAGGCGTAAGATAAGAGAGCTCGAAACTGCTATGCTTGGACCTGACGCAGATATACTAGAAATATATGATACTGTAATCGCAGAAGAATCTGATTCATTTATGTTAGAGGCAGAGAAGTGGAAGCAAATTACCGAGATGATATCTAGAGGGGATTTGAAAGAGATGCTTTATACTTGTGCAAACGCAATTTCAAGGAATGATGTGGAGATAACTGATTCACTGATGTCAGAGTTACGTAAAATGGTCAACATTTCGGGCAACCCAATGCAACGATTGGGAGCATACATGTTGGAGGCTCTTGTTGCAAGGATGGCCTCTTCAGGAAGCACAATCTACAAAGCCTTAAAATGTAAGGAGCCTACTGGTAACGAACTCCTTTCATACATGCATCTACTTTATGAAATATGTCCATACTTCAAGTTTGGGTATATGTCAGCAAATGGAGCAATTGCTGAAGCTATGAAGGACGAACGTAGAGTGCACATAATTGATTTTCAGATTAGCCAGGGAAGCCAGTGGGTGAGCCTAATCCAGGCTCTTGCTAAACGGCCTGGAGGACCCCCAAAGATCAGAATAACAGGTGTTGATGACTCCACTTCAGCTTATGCGAGGGGAGGGGGGCTTGATATTGTCGGGAAAAGGTTATCAACACTTGCACAGTCGTGTAACGTACCTTTTGAGTTCCATGCTGTCAGAGTTGCTGCTTCCCAGGTGCAACTTGGAGACCTTGAACTCCGACCTGGTGAAGCTGTGGCTGTGAATTTTGCCATTATGCTGCACCATATGCCAGATGAAAGTGTGAACAGCCAGAATCATCGTGATCGGTTGTTGAGATTGGCAAAGCACCTGTCTCCCAAGGTGGTGACTCTGGTTGAGCAAGAATTTAATACCAATCAGGTTCCATTCTTGCCGCGTTTCGTCGAGACATTGAACTACTACTTGGCTATTTTTGAATCACTCGATGTTGTTCTGCCGAGGGAGCACAAGGAGAGGATTAATGTGGAACAGCATTGTTTGGCTCGAGAAGTTGTTAACTTGGTAGCATGTGAAGGGGCAGAAAGAGTGGAGCGTCATGAGCTTCTGAACAAGTGGATCTTGCGTTTCACAATGGCTGGATTTACACCTTATCCCTTAAGCTCCTTTGTTAATTCTTCAATCAAGAATCTCCTGGAGAGCTACAAGGGACATTACACTCTAGAAGAGAGAGATGGTGCACTATACCTTGGTTGGATGAATCAAGTTCTTATTGCTTCTTGTGCTTGGAGATGAAAATCCAATGGCAGTTGGTTCATTACTGTTACTGCAGGCCATCCGTATTTTTGGAATTCCTAGTTCCATATTTAAGTACTCAATTACTGTTTTGTTAAAGAGCATCCTAGATTCTATGACAGCAATAACAGTAACAGCCAGAAGGACTACGTATTCTGAAGTTTTCTATGCAATATGTTTTAGAATGTATAATCCTTACTAGAATAAAAATAAAGTGACAATTTATAGCGCTACAAAACATGTCAGCTGAAAACTGTAACAGACAAAAGTATGGAAGTATGAAAACTGTAGCACTTATTCTGCAAACTATTTCAGTGCTTTGAACTTTCTATACTCTTGTTGTGTCAACTGTGCGGTCACTCAACTCATTGCTACTTGAATCATAGGTGTATTCTATATTGATAATGAATTGACTTATTTGGCAAACACAGTCGTTAAAGGAATCATTAACTTTCTTCATATAACTTCCTTTGGCAGCATAACTCACTGCTTTGCTATAGAACCGCATCTATACAATTCTGTATATACTATGATTCTTGGATGCCTTAGATATTTGTCATGGGCTTTCTTCTTCACCTTTCTTGGTACTTTTCAAACATAACCATGCCTTGAACATAATAATAGCTCACTCTGAACTCTGAAGACACCATATCTACTACATTTGTTGTCCTACTTTCTGTGGCTAAACTATGTGCCACTTTTTTTTTATTGGGCAAAAAATACAATATCTTAATTTTTTTATGAGATTAATGGGTATGCATTGACCGTGTAAAGTTTTTTACACCATCAGTTCATCATCCACCATTCATTTGTATTACTTTAATCTAAAAGTCAACGACCATAAACGGATGAATGGTGGATGATGGTATGAAAAACTTTACACTGTTGGTGCATTGCTCATTTTCTCTTTTTTTAATTATGGATTATTTGATTATAATTTAATTATTAACTACTATTTAAATCAATCAAATCAGGAAAAGAATGTTGCATGATTGTGGCCCACAAAGTAAGAACATATGTATAGTGCAAAAAATTTTTTTAGTTAAATCTTTTTAACGTGCACCAAAGATATCATCCAGCCGATAATTGAAAACTAATCCCTTTCGAGGTGTAGAGATCACAAAAGTGGATTTTGCTTCTACCAACAAAGTCTTTTTTATACTCATAGCAGGGATCGAACCCCTAACATCATGCTTAGGAAATCCAGTCAAGTACTAATTGTGCTAGGCCTTGTTGTTTTAGTTAAATTAATAGAGCATTTATGATAAGGATTTTTTCTAGGGCATACATAACATGCATTCAATAAACACACTTGAAAGAGCAATGATAAATCAACCTACAAAATAACCTACACCACAAAAATATGAGATGTGTCACTTGTTAACCAATCAATAAGAAGCAAGTGACACATGTTACTTTTTATGTGGTGTAGGTTGATTTTGTAGGTCATATAAGTTTTCATAAGAAAATGATATAATTAATAGTTTAAACATATGTCCTAAACAATTAAATGAGCTAAACAATTAAATGCAGATTATCAAATCTGCTTCACGTAAAATCTATAAGTGTATGCAAGGCTTGTTGAGAGATATAAAATAAACTAGTCCAACATTGACTAGAACATGGTAAGTTGAACAACATGTAAGTAGAAAAGCCCATGAACCTAATGCCTTAAGGTTTTAGGTTAAGACATGGTGTCAAATCATTTATATTGTTGTTCAATTAACCTCAATAATAAAAACAAGATTAATTGACTTAATTCATACTCAACATATAGGTAGAAAAGCCCATGAACCTAATGCCTTAAGGTTTTAGGTTAAGGCTCACTTAAAGTACAAGCCCATGACGAAGATTAGTGACAAGTCACAACTAGGCTCAGTTGGACTTGAGGGGGAGTGACTAAAGGCCTAATAAGACTCTCCTTTATTTCTGGCATTCCTCCGTTAACATCATGCATACCTACCAATGTATCGTCCACTAGACATCGAGGGATGAATCAGGAGACAGTCTTCCATGAAATAAATGCAAACTGCAATGAGAAATTTAATTTAGAGTTAATAGTTTATTACGTCCCCCAAAGATATGCGTGGAATCAACTTAGTCCCTGAAAGATTTTTGGAATCAATTAAGCCCCCCAAAGAACATATTGGCATCACATTAGTCCCTCCGTCCACCTAACCACTAGTCCCTCTGTCAAGTGCCACGTGGCGCTTCTTCATTGGTTGTTTCCCCTAACAGATATACACAGAGAAACACTGAATCATCTCTCCCTTGAATTTATAACCGTAGGATATATCCAACGGTTTAGATTTTAAAATAAAAAATTTAAATTTAAAACAAAAAAAATAACAACCACTGTATTAATCATATGGTCAAGATTAAAGATCATCATATAAAATCCTTCTCATCTCTAACCTATCATCATCGTCCCCTCCCCATCGGCGGCTCCACCCCTGATCACTCTCTAGCAAGTATACTAGATCGGATAGTCGGTTAAGACCAGATATCGTTCCCACAGGGACCAAGAATTATTTAACTTATTTCTACCTAAGATTAATTCAAAGTAAAATCTATTAAATTTCAGAATTAAATAGATTAATTAAGAGGATGTTTTGCTGCTGGAAAATAATTAAAAACAATTAATTAATGGATGAATGATGGTTAGGAACTAGTTTCATTAATTATTTCATTTATTTATCATAAATCAAAGTTTTCCATTTAAATCAAGAACTAATTCAGAAAATTAGTAATTCCTAGATTCCTCTAATGAAATTACTGTTTACTATTCAATTTGTTAAATCCTAATCCCTTAGAAATTTAATCTATTGAATAACCATGATTAAGAACAGTGAATTATCAAAAGTTATATAAAAATCCAAAAGTATTCCTACAAGTTGAATCCTTATATTGTTTAATTGCATGACCTATTCTAATTCCTAATCTTCCAATTGAAGAATTAGAGATCCAAAACAAGACATAAATTAGCTGGATTTATGAATTGGAAATAAAACACAATCAAACACATGATTTAGAAACGGAAAAACATTAATTCATGTAAATAAACTACATAATCAAATTCACATGTTCCTAACACAAGAGGATTTAGTTACATATCATAGAGAAGAAGAACAAATAAGAATAGAAGTAATTCATTCCTAAATTACCACTAATCCTTGATCTGAATCTTCAGCCTTCAATGGATTCCTCCTCCGAATGCTCTCCAGAGAATGCAATCTCCCTCAATGATTTCTGATTATAGCTCTCTAATCTCTCTCTAAACTAATCCTAAAAACATAATTAAGTAGATAAAATCCTAATCTTATCAAAATCCTTCAAAACTGATCAGAAATCGGCCCAATTGGGCTTTCTCGCACTTCGCGCTATATTTGATAACCCAATTTTAACGTCGCACGCGCGCCTGGGCGCGCTAATCCCGCACCTCGGCGTGTTGAGGACTTTTCGACTCTGTTTCTTTCCGTTCTTGTGCCATTTTCAAGGTTTTCTTATGCTTTTTTTAGCTCTAATAATATTTTCTCTAAATAAAACTCCGAAACACCTGAAACATACCCAAAACGGATCAAAACGTTCAAAGGATTCTAATAAACTAAAAATTCCTAAAAATAATACAAAATACTTATATTTACAAGAGAAACAAGCTAAAACCCAAGCAAAAGGAAGTGAAATTAAGCCTTAAAACATCATATATTAGACCTTCATCAACCCCACCGTGACCATGGCAGTGGTTAACAACGAAAACGAGGAGGAAGAGGGAGTTCCTGCTGTCGCTCTAAACCATTGTGCTCCTTGTTTCTTGTGGCCATCTCTCTCCATCACCTGTACACTTACCTGGGCACAGGATCGTAGAAACGAAGGAAGAAGAGAACGACTTCACCGCCACCGCCATGCCCAATCTCAACCACCTCCCTTCCTCACATCGCCATCACCTCATCTGGAGTCACCGCCCTTCAGCCCTCACCGCCGTGTACATAGTCTCTCTCTCTCCCTTTAATCTATTGAGACTACGACCGTGAGTTTGTTGGCGGAGCAGTCCTCAAACTCATCTCTGTTCATAGCTATGGCCCTCATTCCTCACTAGCCAACTTCTCAACTCGTTAATAAGAAGCCAAAGCTATCAAATAAGGGACACCCAGTCGTGACCACCGCCATGAACGAACGGTGGGGGTGGCGCCACCGGTGGGGAGAGGAAGATGATGATAGGTTAGAGATGAGAAGGGGATTTTATATAATGGTATTTAATCTTGACCTCATGATTGATCCAATGGTTGTGATTTTTTTTATTTAAACTCTAAACCGTTGGATATATTGACTTGCTCTGATCAACAACTTGCTCGGCCTAGCAAGTTGCTCGGATCAGATTACTGCTCAACTTAGAAATTTGCTCAAGATCAGAATTGCTCGGATCTCAAGTTGGTTTAGTCGAACTTTGCAAAGCTCGGTTCTCGAACTCCAGTTCAAGGTTGATCATCAAGCCTGGCCAAGCTTCTTCATCAATCTTCAACTCAAGTTCAGACTTCGAGCTAGGCACAAGCTCGGCACATCAGAGCTCTTGATCTCAAGGCATAGCTGCTCGGCAACAGGACAGCTCAGCAACGTTGCTCGACATCAGATCGGTTCTGGATATGTTGCTTGGCATCAATCAACTCAGTTAAGTTGCTCGGCCATCTCACCCTCAAAGCTCAAACGAAGTCAAGCTCGACTTTACTATTCATCATCTTCAACAAATCAACAAATCAACAGCACTCTTCGACTCCATTCAACTTCGATCTTCAACCTTTTTAAAATTATTTTAAGTATTGGGTAGGTGTCTTAAGATTAAACTCATGTGCTTTCCTAAGTTTAAAATTCAAATTGAGTTTAACCAATGGTTAAAGCGGGAATGACCAATTACACAGTGATTTGGCGTGTAATTATTTTCGTTGGAACGGAAACAACCTACGACTTTCGTAGGTCCTCTTTCTCTCTCTTTTCTCAAGAGATTAGAGAGAGAGAGAGTATAAAAGAGGTTCTTCTCCAACGGAAACGAACACACGAAACTTGCAAGCAAAAACTGAATTTTCAATCTTCTCTCCCAAATCACAACGGTCGTAATTTTCTGCAAAAACAGAGAGTGAAAAACTTTCATACTTGAAACTTTGTTTCAATCCTCTTTGACATTCTCACTAACCGATTACTCACTTGAATTCCAAACTTTTAAAATAAAAAATCAGTGAGTGTTTAGATTGGAGCCAACCTCATCTTATCTCTGTACTCTGTTTTCGAAGCTGGTTCTTGTTGGTCAAGAAGCTTCGGTTGTGTAGTACTTAACGTGGGCTTCAGCAGAATCAATATCAAATTGGGGTAGTGTTCGAGAGTTTGGTACACTCTCGAACGGGATAGGTTTATAGTGTGTCTATTGTAAATCATGGGATATAGTGTTGGTCACTTGTAAAACCCGTGTATCCGATTTGATTTGATTAATTGAAAATCTCTCTAAGGTTGTAGAGAGGACTGGACGTAGCTCTCAAGTGGGTGAGAGTGAACCAATATAAAATCTTTGGTGTCTCTTTTATTTTCGTGCTTGCTGCATTTCTGTCCTTTGCATTTTTCGATTTCTGGTTTGGTGCTGCTTTGAATTTAACTGAGCAGTTGATCGGCAAATCCGAGCTTATTGCCTTGGGTTCTTGCTCGTCATGTTTTAAGTTGTAAAAACTGAGCTACAGTGTGCAGCACCTCGGTTAATAATTTAACCACTTCTTTAATCGATTTGGTTAATCGATTAACCGGCGTATGCTCGGCAACAACTCGGCATTTCTATCAAACCGACGAACAAAAAATTCAAGTGTTTTCAACGAATTCGAAAAATCAATATACTTGCTTCAATCTCCTATTCATCCCCCTTACTCGATTGTTAGCCCCTTGTTGGTTTCCAACCAACAAATTTAATGCTGGATACTTTCCACATCCGTTAAGGGTCATAAGTTCAAAAAGAGTGAAGATAGCAAACTGAATTCTCTCAAGAGTTATGCTATATTTACTTTCACATGCCTGTCATAGCATCAGAATTTAATTATATTATCAACATAAACTTTTACTATATTTTTCACTAACCGGCACGCTCAAAATAGTGTAAGAAATCAAACAAAAACAGGTAAAAATTCACGGTGTTACTTCGTGCATTCCATCCAATATCGCTATTATCAAACACTAAACAAATCGCATTCAGCTTGTGTTGTCGTAGGGGGTGTAGTGTGTACACATACCTTTAACCAAGGCTACCAGCCATGAACATACAGTAATCTTAATGTAAGTACATCAAAATGATAAGAAACTGACTAAACACTAGTTATAAATAGTTGAATTCAAACACTTCTACAAGGGTTTTTGTTGAAGCAAACACCAGCTTCATATTTGTACAGAAGAATTTGTATATAATTTTACAAACAACAATAATATTGAAAAACCAATCTTAAGGGACTACTGAATAGCAGCTCTCATATAGTGATATAAACATGCAAGAACACCCTCATTTTCAGAGAATGAGATGCTTTACCTTTGAAGCTTTACCCGCCACCAAAAAGAAGAAAGCAAAATGTAACTCAGAATTTTATTTTATTTTATTTTTTGTTGAGTAAGCAATTTTATGGACCAGTTAGTATTCTTCCTGTGTTCTGTGGGCAAGGATAAGCAGAATGATATAAGGAGGGACTATCACTCAAATTTTCTCTGGAGCCATACATATTTGAGCTATTATTTAGAACACCAAAGTATACTGGACCTGGGGTAGTATGAACAAACTTGAAATTGGAATTGCAGGTGCGAGTTTGATTGTCCCCTAATTCAGACAGCAGCATTGATCTATTTTCAGCAGCTTGGCTAATGCCCATCCCAAGGTCAAGGCTAATTGTATCACTTTCTTCTGGCCTAATTTTTGTCTGTCCGCCTGCCCCTGATGGTCCTGCCACATCATGGCTACTATTTTTTGGAGTTGGAACATCATGATTGTGTTTACCCTCATATGTGGTAATTACAGCTTTCGAATCATGAGACGCCCTCTCCACATGTTTTCTAACAGGGCAACCAGCATTTGTGCATTTGTAATAACTCCTGAATAACAAAGTGAGTTATAATTGTTAGATATAAAAACATTCACGAGTCTTCGCTGCATTGGTAATAACTCCTGAATAATAAAGTGAGTGTGGTAAGTGTTTCACCTAACTGCTTCAGCTTTTTGGATAGTTGGTTTTTGACAATAAGAAACTAGATTGAATAAAATCATGCTAACCACATTTTGGTCAAATACAAAAGGATCATACAAGCAGCCAAACTCATCAAAGGTCTATTGTTAAAGTATATATATATTTGATTTGGATTCCATTGTCTTTAACTCTTGCCAAAACCAAAATACAAATGCATTGCAGTGGAAAGACCAGAAGCAACATTTTCAGATTCTACCTTCTACAGTCTTGACCGCTATATTAATAATCTTTCCAAAACAAATATAGAGGGTTAAGATGCATGAGTAGTAGCATCAGTATTCTATATTACATCCGTGATTTCTACAGACTATTACTAGGAAAACTATTACACCAAAATTAGCTTAGATAAATTTAGCTCAATCTCAATTTAAACTTACTTGCTTTTAAATGCCCAATCACTTCATAAAATGACATCAACAGGCCTTAATTGTAATGTTGGTGTTAACTACATCAATCCTTAACCAAAACTAACTGTAAGTCCTGACAACAGAGAATATCACAATTTGCTTAGCTCTAATAAATGTTGACCTGGGACACCTGTAGTGCATAGCTTAATTCAAGCAGACAGTAGTCTACCTCTCTAAAAGTGTAGTGGACTCAGTGCTTGGACACATAATTTCATGTTAGAAGCTTATGACATGGAATTACCAGAAAAAAGGAAATTTTCCTAGCCATAAGTTGACTACTTAAGATTCAGAACTTGACTTGCATGTTTATCATTGGCTTATATATGTTTTTGGTCCCCGTAAATGTAGTGAGTCTTGATTTCAGTCCCTATACTTTTTTTCTTTTTCTTTGGCTTTGGTCTTTCTCTTTCTATTTTCTGAGATTTTGGTTTTAGTCCCTGTCGAGGACATGTCAACGCTTTGATTGCCCACATTAGCAATTAATATGCCATGTGTCACATGCCGGTATTAGTCACGTCATTACAAAGGAATAAAACCAAAATTTCGGAATATAGAAGGACTAAAACCAAAGAAAAAAAAATATGGACTGAAATCAAAACTCACTACATTTAGAGGGACCATACACATATTTAAACCATTTTAGAACATATGACACATAATATATAACCAAAAAAATACTCAAAACTGTATTCAGTGCACAAAAGTAGCATAAAATGACAGAATGTCAAAGAAGTACTTATACTATTAACAAAAAGTAGTAAACCAAGTAAAATTCCACTACCTAATCCTTGCATAATAAGGTTAAGACATAAGATTTAGAATTAGATTTTAGAATACACATGATTTCAGAGTCTAGCGCAGCAATACTATTATCTTTGCTATTCTAGAAACCACGAAACATCATGTCTCCCACACTCTCCCCTGCTACAAATAAGGATGACGTGGTCTTAGCCTTTCTAAAGCATGCAAAAGACTAAAATAGTTCAGTAATATACACGAAATGAATCATTCGACGAAGGAAATATTTTACATTGGATTTCATCAATTTAGCTTCAATTGTAGTCATCAATGTGAGGACATACCTAGGGTTAGGATTGCCTCTCACCACCTTCTGCCCATACTTACGCCAGCGGTACCCATCATCCAATATATCAACCTCACTCAGAGTTTGTACAACAACCCGTGGCTCCCGGATAGGCTTGATGACAGGAATGATGTCAGTATTTCCGAGCTCCATTTTTCTGCTCAATAAAGAAATCAAAATCAGAAAGTAAACACAAGCAGCAGGGAGAAACCAAGAGCTTTGGATTAAATTGTCAAACCTTCTCTTTGAGAAGGGATCATCATCATCAACCTCATCATTAGTCTGGTTTGACACCAAACCTGCACCTTCTGGACCATCATCAATTGTTGCTACAGGCGATAGATCGAGAGTACTGTTGGGTTCAGCAGTGTGAGACTCGTGGCCAGATGCTTTCTCTACAATCCAAGAATTAGAAAAAGAAAACAACACTATTCGCTTTGCAATAACAATAATATAATGGAATGAAAGAGAAGCATCTGGCTGGTATTACCATCTTGGCCAGTCAAACAAGAAGCCTTGTCAAATCTCTCTTCTTGTGTAGAAGTGATAGTTCCAGCAGAGTATCGACGACTTGGTTGAGGTTTAGGATGATCGTGTATTCCCTTGTAAACTATTTCAGTAATTTGACCATCATGAGAGCGTTCAAATAGTTTCTTCACTTCACAGTTAGGATGCGTACATTTGTAATAACTGCGTGGAAATTGACTTCCTTTAACATGTTTCTGCCCATATTTTCGCCAATTGTATCCATCATCAGATACTCTCTCGGCTGTAGCTGAAAATCCACTGCCCCTACCCTCAATCTGTGATGCTTGAAACACAGTCCCTGTGTTGCCCCAGTGGTTGAGGTCGTCCAACTCAACTTCAACATGAGAACTTGCACCTGGTGATGATAGACTTAATTCACTTGAAGGGAATGCTATCTCACTTTTGACTATTGGTGGTGACGCAGAAGATTCAGCTTCTCCTTGGCCTTCTATTTCAGTTGATTTTTCATTTACGTGGTTGTCAAAGTCAATAGGAGGACCCTAGAAAAAAGTGAATAACATTCCGTGAGTATCATGTAAACAGTAGTCTTGAAAATAATATTCATCGGAGCATGAAAAATGACAAGCAAATATGTTTCCACCCACACTTGAACCTTACAAAAAATAATGAAAACATTATGATACTTTAGGGATCGATCAAGTCTTGTAAGACAAAGTGATGAATAACAGCAATATATCTAAATAACCATCCTTTCTTGTTAACTTCGAGTACAGGTAAAAAAATCACAGGAGAAACAGATGCCAGAGTCGAAACCTTTTGTCCACCTTATTTGAAAGTTTATATTCACCAGTAAATGAGTTTTGGGAACATCGAGTAACTAATTACCATATTTGATCTACTGTCTGGTTTAAACTCAAAGAAGCTGGATTTTCTGTCATCAACAATATTGGTATTGAAGCATACAGTGGTTACAGGAAATGTAGTAGATGCAGCATAAGTCACAGAACCATGTGCTGTTTGATGAAGTTTAGGAAGGGACCCTGTTGTCAGGGAAGGCTCCACCTGCAAGGCATGAGAAAAAGTAATATATACTCTCTCGAGTCTCAAATATAAGCAAAAAAAACCAACACACTTGTTAAGGAAGTTAGTTGGATGCATTTAATTTTCTTACATTCATAAAAATATAGACTACTTTAGGAAACTTGCATTGAGAATGAAACAAAAATTAAATGATGCAACCATTTTATAGATATTTTATGAATGATTGTATTGAGAATAGAAAGTTAATTAATTTTTGCTTATATTTGAGATCACTGATAGTGTTTTTATTTGCTTATATATGAGACGGGAGTGAGTAAGCTACAACCCTCTATCTCTATCTGCAGGCATTGCAGAATCACGTGAATAATAGTTAAATGGACAGACGGATACATAAAAATGAAAAAATTCAAAAAAAATCTAAGAGAGACAAAATGAAAAGAGAGTTAAAAGAAAAGGAAAAGGTAGCAGAAACCTTCAGATTTACCTAGAAAGCCTACAACATCTAACAGCAGCCTATAGGCTAACAAATCAGAGATAACAATGGAAAGAAAACACATACATGATCATCTGAGTTGGCCACACAACTTAGAAGGTTTATTTTAGATGATAGAAGACCACCAAGAGAATAAGCAAAATTTGTAATTTTCTTTATACACTAACATTGCATGTTGCTTATCTGGTGTCTATATGACAAAAGATAGCCCAGTACATTATGATCTGTAGAAGTTATATAAACAATAAATACAACTGAGAAATGCCATTCCCACATGAATCTTGAACAACATTCTGCACATATTAGGACCCCCGGACAAATAACACCTAGATAATCATGTCTTTTCACCCAAAAAAATATCTAATTTCTCAACCCACAATCTTTCTCACATTTCATATTCATATACTATTCCCCTGTTCTGTCATACAGAACTAAAATGGATCCACTAACGCTTAGCAAAGCATTTATTCGCTTCTTCCACTTACATAAATGGAAAAAGAAAAAAGATTTCCTATAAAGCCTTCAGAACCACTAAAAACATAATCAAACAGGGAGAGCACTGACCACAAACATAAAAGGAAGATTCATTATGTGAAAAAACAACACTAGAAAGATGTTAACCGATCCTAAGAGAAAGACACATTCCAACAGAATACCATATTGATCATAAAGCAGCCATTACATAATTCTATAAGAGAAAGCATCAGAATCTACCGGTCCCAACCCAAACACCCCATATAATAATAAAATCTAAAACACAATAAAAAAAATAAATTGGGCCAACTCTGATGAATTAAAAATAAGCCACCACATTAAACAAGGAAATACTCTCATACAAGAATTTTGAATTTCTTAAGAAAGTATAGTTCCCAAACCCCTTTTTAGTCCCCCCCCCCCTCCTTTTCCGATGGGGTCGGAATATTTTCCGATACCCCTGAGTCAGAAAAATGCATTTCTGACTTTAAAAATGAATATTTTTAATAAGAAAGTAATCGAAAAAATACATTTTTCGACTCAGGGATATCGGAAAATATTCCGATGGAACCCCATCGAAAAAAAAAGGGGGCTGGGAACTAAAAACGGGGTTTGGGGACCAATCTTCAAGTAACAAACAGCATCTTCAGCACACCATCAGTTTAATCACGACATTTACAAGGCACACAAAAGTATTCCTAACAAACTATAATAATAATAATTAATAACTCAGATATGCTTTGTTTGGATGTTGAATATTTGCAAGAAAACTACACTTAAAAGAACTCATTTTTGTCTTTTTGATACGCCACTCACACTCACACTACCTGGACTTAAACTCACTTTATTCAAGTAAAAATACCATCTTTGACCAATTTCACCTGTAAAAAAACAACAAAAAATAGGCACATTTTGCTACCAAAAAATGAACTTTCACAGTGCACGTGGCTACCAAAAAGAAACACAGAAGAGAAGAGAAGAACAAGAAGCAAAGCTTCTTCACTCACTGACCTTTACGTTGGAGAGAAGCACCGAGGAGCCTTGAAACGACGTCGGGCTGAGGGCCGGAGGAACCGTGAGGCATGGCGGCCTCGAGATCGGAAGCTTCGCTGGAGACATCAGCTTGTACCTAGCGACACCGGGGAATGCGGCAGCCGAATTTGGCCTATGCGCAAACCGACTCGGATCGATAGATTCGAATTCCATGTCGCCGGAACCGCTTGGCCGGAGCTCAGAAGAGGAAGTGGCTTTTCCGGCGTCCATTGTGGCGGAGGGAGGGAGAGAGAGGGGTGAGTCAAAGTGGAAGTGGGAGGAGGGAAATAGGGAAGGGCAAAATGGTCATTTCAATTTTTATTACTATTGTTTGTTTTGGTGTGTCGTGTCTGAAGGTACTGTCAGAGAGTGAGACACAGTTGACGTGGAAGAGTAATATTTTTGGGATATCTCTCTCTCTTTCTCTCTCTTCTTGGGGGAGCTCTTGCTTGTTGTTTGTGACTTTGTGTCATTGGCTCTTGTCATTTTAAACGTTTTCTTAGCGTTATTGTTACCTGTGTGTTGGTAGCACAATATAGGCGTGTAATGGTCTGGTCCGGTCCGGTTCGGTTTGTGAGCCATATTATGGATCGGATCGTTCAATTTAGTATGGTCCAGTCCGGTCCCAATATTATTCATCATCAAAGACCGGACCGGATCGGACCATTCCGGTCCGGTCTATTTAGCTAATTAGTTAATTATTGGATTAAAATAAATATTAAAAAAAAAACAGAACCAGATCTGATCACCCCCACCACACACAGAACCAGATCTGATCACCCCACCACACCATAGGAGGAAAACAACAAACTGCAGATCTTGGCTTACAGGTTGCAAAATCGTTGAAACAAAACAAATTGGAGGGAGAGCAGAGTGAGCGGTGGCGAGCGGCGACGGTGGTGAGGGGAAGAGAGGGAGAACGAATGGGAGCGGCGCGATGGAGGGAGGACGCGAGCAGCGGGCGGAGGGCGGAGGCGAGCGGCGCGATGGGGAGAGGTAATGAGAGAGAGAGAGAGAGTCGTGGGGACTGGGGAAGATGCGTAGATGTCCGGGTTTTCATTATGCTTTAGCTTGAAACTGGAGGCTGGGTTATGCTTTAGCTTGAAACTGGAGGCTGTGAAATGCTGCTGCTGCTAGGTTTAGTATATATTAGGTTAGTATGCATTAATAGGTTCTGTAGTTTTTTTTTAATTATTAAATCCTATCGGTCCGGTCCGGTCCCAACGGTCTAATAATATGTGAGACCGCGGACCGGACCATTCAAATATGGTCTCCATTTTTTGAGATTGGACCGGACCGGACCACATTTTTCGGTCCGGTCCGGTCCGATCCGGGCGGTCTCGCGATCTCGGACCGGGCCACTTACACCCCTAGCACAATATGTCAATGTTAAATTATTATTTATTATTTATTGTAATAATAGAATATTACTCTTCTGTTCCTATTTATCTGTCCTATTTCAAACAAAATATAGCCTTTAAGAAATGCAATCATTACTTAAATTTCCAATACATTAATTATGTTTTTTTCCACTATACCCTTTCTCTTTCTATAATCATTACTTATTTTCCACTAATTACGAAAATCAATACCCAATTAAATAGGGGTAGACATGAAAAGTAACATTTATTATACCTTAAAATAATCAAAAGGACAGATAAAAAGAAACAAAAAACTTCTCCAAAAACGGACAGTTAAATAGGAACGGAGGGAGTACTTTTTTCAGTCTTATATTATTATTATTATTATTATTTATTGTAATAATAAAATATTACTCTTTTCGGTTATCTTGCATGCAAATTCTTATAGTACAAAACACACAATTTAATAAACTTATTTAGTATGAGGATTAATGATATGCACTAACGGTATAATGTTTTTTACATCATCATCCACCATTCATTTGTATTACTTCTATCTAAAAGTCAATAACCATAAACACATGAATGTGGATGATGCACTGACCGTGTAAAAAACTTTTACATTGTCGGTGTACTGTCTATTTTCTTATTTAGTATTATCTATGGTATTGTAAATACAAATATTTGGTATATGTAACATTTTCGTTTTTATTAACCTAATAAGTATATTTAAGAATATCTTATTTACATGTGAAAGATGATTTTCAACTATTTTCTTATATGTATATAATTATGTTCAGATAAAATATGTATATGTATAAGTGTTTATAAACGTTTTCGTAGTATATGTATATGTTTGTATGAATATGTCCCTGTGTAGGTATTAGTATTTTGATTGTATTCGTGAGAATATGGATGTATGTGTGGGTATTTGTTTGTGTATGCTTATATGTATATGTGTGCGTTGAGGTTAAGTTAGAGTATGTATAGATATATAGATATGTGTGCTTATGTGTGCATTCCTGAATGTAAGTAATTGTACTTGTTTCCTTGTGTGTATGTGTGTATATGTTATATCGTTAGGTTTGGATCGTGAAATGTTCTAGAGTCGGTAGTATAAGTCGAAGGGTAATCGGTTTAGGTTTTAGATTGGTGTAGTTGAAGTTGAGTGAATAGAATTTGTGTAGGTTCGGGTGACTAAGAGCCCCGGAGCCCTTGTAAGTGCCATTCAGTGTTTCGATCTCGATAGAGTGAGTGGATTAAGAATCCTAGAATAGAGCCTCGAGTATAAGGATAGACCTTAGAGTCCATGCTCGGAGAATTCCCTCGAACTCACATTTCGATTGAGTTCCGGAATTCGATAGATGTGCGAGGCAATTGAGATCAATTCGACCCAATTGGTTATGCCTCGAGAGTGATTGGTATTAGGGTTAAGTGGTTATAGGGTCTGTCTTAAGCCGATCGGGTTAGATCGAGAGTTTTAGAAGAGAATAGGTTAAGAATTCAATTGTTTGTTCGTTCGTCTTTCCGTGATTTTGAATGATGTGTTTGTTATTATTAATTGATGATGGTGGTGTTCGTATGTGTGTGTTAAGAGGTGTTTAGAAGGTTCTTAGATAGTGGAATTATGATAGGATAAGTTAGGGTATGTTAGGAATGGCTTAGAACCCTTAGAATGCTTGAAATAAAGAAAAATGTAGGGCATTAATCGATTAAGGGGTTCCTTAATCGATTAATTTTTGAGCAATCTTCAGCCACTAATCGATTAAGGCTTAGCTTAATCGATTAGAATTTAGAGCACCTTCAGGCACTAATCGATTAACTCAAGTATTAATCGATTAATCCTTTGTAAACAATGAGAGTTAAACGATTAACCAAAGTGGTTAATCGATTAACCACTGTCAAATCAGACATAAAACACGGTTTTCAAGTGTTTTCCCCATTGGTTTCTCTTTTCTCCTTCGAGCCCTTCCTCTTCTCTCTTCCCCAATCCTTCTTAATCACCAAACTAACACCCAATAACTTTAACCCATCAACCTACAATCATTCCCCATCAATTCCCCATCATTCTCCATCAACAAAAACACCAATTTCAACTCTTTCTCTCAAAATCCCCAATTCTCACACCAAAACCCTAACTCCCTCAATCCTACACATAGAGTGGGCAATCACCAAATGAAGCTAGGAATTGGTTAAGGAGCAATGAAGTAGAGTCTAGGAGCTTGATTCCAAGGGCTTGGTGGAGCACACACACACCCTCTCCTTCTCCTCTTCTCTTCAAAAGGTAAGGGGAGAATCTTTCCACACTTTGAGTTATGGATAGTTAAAGTTTATAATAGGATTGGAGATTAGTAGGTAAATTAGAGTGTGGTAGTAAATAGTATAGACTAGGGTGTATTTAATTGTGATTAAATTAATTTTTAGTTGATGTTAGGATTAATGTAAATGTTTATATTAACTTATTTGTGAATTGTTAAAGTAGGAAGTGAAGAACCTTAGGGAGGTGACTTAAATTATATTCCCTGATACATACCTGAGTATGTCGACTGATTGACTGGTTGATTTCTGATTTGTTGATCGTTATTGAGTGCTAAATGTTTATATTTGTGACTAAGTGTTTTAATGACTTAATTGTGAATTTGAAGATGGAATGTAAATGAATGTGAATATATTGTTTAAAAGAATAAAGAGAAGGGAAAGTGGAAATGGTTAGTGGTTATAGTATTGAAATTGTTAAAGGGCCAATAAATTGAAAATGAATATAAATGAAATGAGTAATGGGAATTGATCTAAGGTGTGATAGTGGTCTTTCTAGAGAAGTGAATAGGCTATACTTTATGATTCCATTCTTTGATTTGGTTATTAATCTTAAGTTTTTATTATGAACTGTTTACTGTCCTTTTAATTCACTGTGCTGTGAAAGATCTCACCCTTAGTGGATAACAATTTAGGTACATATTCAAGGAGCTTGAAGATCAAAGTGCGCAGCGGAACAAGTCGAAAGCAAAGGAATTAATTTTGTATAAGTATTCTATATTGTATTTGGTGCCCCACATTTTTGTACAAACTTAATTTGTAAATTGTAACTTTTAAAATTAACTGTTGTATTTTCAAACTCTGATTTATGTATTACAATTAATGAAAGTACTTTTAAAGTTTCTTGATTATATCCAAAAACTTTTATTTCTTTATATTTTATAATAGAAAATCGGGGTGTTACAATATGGTATCAGAGCAGTTCTTCCTTTCGACCTGAGGGAAAGTAATCCCGATTCTGCTGAAAACACTCTAATCTCAAGTTTCTTGAATAAAGGTGAGACTTATATGTTTAAGTAAAATGTTAGTGTCAATTGTTTGTTGTGTATGTTTGATGTTATTGTTAAGCATAATTAGGAATAAATGTGCATATTGGTTGCTAAATGTTTTGTGAATAAGTGTGTGCATATTTGAAATGTGATTGTTGCATCATACGACCTCATGTTTTAGGTTAGAAAAACCCTTCCAATGAATCTATCTAAATAAAGAATGGATGATTAATACCCCTAAAACGAACTAGAAACACGTGCATTCACGGAGAAAGGTGGACCTTAGGTATTTTGGGAAAGATTATCGAATCCAGGTTCTATGAACTGAAGAACCCTCCTACGGGGAGTGTGAAGGTTCATAGAACTAGTGGCTGTGAATAAATAGTGATTTGATTGTGTTTATGAAACAATCACGGGAGTTACTATAGAGGACTTTGATCACCCTAGTAGTAAACTGGTATGAAGAACCCTCCTTCGGGGAGAATGTGAAGTAACAGTTGAATTGGTGATTGGTCCAGTGCACACTATAGTAATTCTATCGGTCACTTACCTATTTCGTGACTATGGAGGATGGTTCCTCCCCGGCATGAAGAACACTCCTACGGGGAGACCGAGAAGTGCAAAGGGGCCTGCATTGCATGAAGAACCCTCCCGCGGGGAGACCGTGAAGTGCAATGTAGGAAGGAATAGGGACATTTACTCCTATTTTGTTTTTCCCAAAGTGTGGAGGGGATGTGAGGAAAAAGTGAAAATTGTTAAAAGTGGTGCATTGCATGAAGAACCCTCCTGTGGGGAGACCGTGAAGTGCAATGTACATAAAGTGAAATTGTTAAAAAGTGGACATTATGTGAAGAACCCTCCTGCGGGGAGAATGTGAAGCACAATGTCGATAAAGTTTTAAAGTTAAAAAGTGGACATTGTATGAAGAACACTCCTTCGGGGAGAACGTGAAGTATAATGTCAATAAAGTTAAAATTGTTAAAAAAAAAGTGGTACATTGTGTGAAGAACCCTCCTGCGGGGAGAATGTGAAGCACAATGTAAAAGAGGGAGAAGTGAGATTGCATTGCATTGCATTGCATCAAAAGTAAAAGTGTTTCAAAGTGGAAAGTAAAGGAAAATGAAAAGTCACTGCATTGCATTTGCATCACAGTTAGAACATTGGTTGTGCATCGTCAAAGTTAGTTGATGATTTATGATGATAACTATGTATATGAATAGTTACTAGAGGAGTAAGTGTATATATATATAAGTAGTGTTCAAAGTTAAGAAGGATCGGGTTTGAGTTTGCAAAGGGGAAAACTGACAAGTGATGAAAGAAGAGAAAACTGGAAAATTTTGGATATTGTAAGTGTTCCCCATTGCAAATGACAAAGCCTAAGTGGTATTAGGCGTGTGATTGAAAATCAAAGTGTTTTAAGTGTTAGGTTAATGTAAAGCTAAAGTTTCATACAAAGGAAATCTGAATGATGCCAAGGCAATTGAAACCGTAGTACGTGAATTTATTGGATTACGAGGGCTACTACCACCGATTTAATGTAGTGTTGGAACTGGCCAATCCGACATTACGTTTACCGGGAGGTGAAGTCGTCGAAATCTAGTAATTCGTGCACTACTATGAATTAGTAAGCAATTTTCGGTGTATAAAACCTTAGTGCTCAATTGTTTGTTGTTCTTGATTTTCTTGACTATGTGTATTGTGTATGCCTTGAATGTATGTTTGTTGAATCATGTTGTGTCAAAGTAATTGAATGGTGATTAGAAATGGAACCGTTCGGCTTGAATGAATCATGATCGTGATCCTAGTCTAACCAAGTGATTAAATTCACATTGATTAGATTAGTATCAAAGAGGACGAAAAATAATGTTTAAATTAAATCAACGGTCGATTCCATGGCTAATTTTGATTCAAGTAATTGTGACACCAAGAGTGAAATAGAAATCGAGAACTAATCGATCAAATTCAAACCGCCGAACTATTCAAATTGAAAATTTGCACGAATAAAAGGAACTTTTTACCTAAGTTGGGAAGCGGTTCAAATTCAATCACAAGGTCCTCGAAATGTGTTTGAATATGGACTAATTTAGTGTTAAAGTAAGCGAACAAAGATTTGGAGTGGAACCACGAAAATCAAATAGTTTATTTTCGCGATTCTGATCTAACCAAGTGACTTTATGGGCACTGGTTAGAGTAAAATCCAAGAAAACCATGACAACTTTTACCTTGAACTTGTGGTTGGTTTCCACTACTAAATTGAGTCCGATAACTTCAACACTAAGCGAAAGTCAAGTGTGGAGCCCTATCAGTTGAACTTAAACCCCGAATGGTAATAATTAAATTTATGAATGACAAAGAGTTCTATTTAAACAAAACCAGGGATTTAAGTTCAATCGGAAGGTTGATGCACTTAGTTGGAATATGTATATATATATTTGTGTGTGTGTGTGTGTATAAATGTATATCCATTGTTTTCTCGAATTATTTTGAAAAGAGTTTTCAATAAACTAAGTTTTGGAAATATGAACAATAGCGTGTATGTGAATATTTTCATGATATACTTATGTGTATGTATATGTATATATTTTCATGGCATACTTGTGTTTGTATATAAATATATTCATGTACATATGTGTAAAGTTTTGTTTTCTCTGCCTTATTTTCATAAAGTACTTCTCGGGAACTCTGCAATTTTGATTTCCCCATAATGTCCATAGGAAAACCATAGCGCCAACAAAATTGACCAATGTAGTAAGCTGCCAAACCAGAAAACTATCAAGACCTTTCAATAGGAAACCGAATAAAGTAAAGTGTTCTAGGGCCATGTCACATAAGAATTAGAGTTGTGTTTTCTTTCCCGAGAGTGTGCTAGGTTAGCATGGACCAGTGAGTACCTTAAGGGAGACAGTAAACCAAAACCTAAGTCCTAAGTCGAATAAATGACTAGCCCATAAGTAACACCTCCTAATGCTCTCAAATTTTCCAAGACTTGAGAGAGACCAAATAGATAGTAGAGTTCCAAACCTATATTGCCGGAGTGAATCGGTGAGTAAGAGTGTCAACGCCTACCTAAACTAAAGAACCTAACCAAAAGAACATAAAATTGCAAACCGTACCTTTAATTTGTATAACCCTAAGGAAACGAGAACAAACTTTATAGTTGTAGGCCACCAAGACTAGAAAATGTCTTAAGGTTAGAACCTAACCATGGTATGAGAATCATCAGGGAACTTCTGATTGATTTTTATGCTAGTTCTGGGAAGAGAAACCATTGGTGAAGAAAATAACCGATAAGGAGACCCCTCACCTTGTTAGAATCCAACAACTTTTTGAATTCTGGAAGATTAGAAAAGTTTAGCGCCTACCAAGTAGACCCAAGGATCAGAACCAGTTGAATAGAACCACCTTACACCGAGCCTGAGCTTACCGGGATAACCCAAGCTTAAGTGGGGGAGCACCCCGGAGAATAGAATTTAAGATTGCGGAAATTATGAGAAAACGTTATTTTTATGATTTTTACTACGGGAAACTAAACGATTTATAATAAACCCTCCCTCTATTCTTTTTAAATGTTTTTCAAAAAGTGAATTTCGAGGACGAAATTCTTATAAGTGGGGGAGAATTGTAACATCCTCGTTTTTATTAACCTAATAAGTATATTTAAGAATATCTTATTTACATGTGAAAGATGATTTTCAACTATTTTCTTATATGTATATAATTATGTTGAGATAAAATATGTATATGTATAAGTGTTTGTAAACGTTTTCCTAGTATATGTATATGTTTGTATGAATATTCCCTGTGTAGGTATTAGTATTTTGATTGTATTCGTGAGAATATGAATGTATGTGTGGGTATTTGTATGTGTATGCTTATATGTATATGTGTGCGTTGAGGTTAAGTTAGAGTATGTATAGATATATAGATATGTGTGCTTATGTGTGCATTCCTGAATGTAAGTAATTGTACTTGTTTCCTTGTGTGTATGTGTGTATATGTTATATCGTTAGGTTTGGATCGTGAAATGTTCTAGAGTCGGTAGTATAAGTCGAAGGGTAATCGGTTTAGGTTTTAGATTGGTGTAGTTGAAGTTGAGTGAATAGAATTTGTGTAGGTTCGGGTGACTAAGAGCCCCGGAGCCCTTGTAAGTGCCATTCAGTGTTTCGATCTCGATAGAGTGAGTGGATTAAGAATCCTAGAATAGAGCCTCGAGTATAAGGATAGACCTTAGAGTCCATGCTCGGAGAATTCTCTCGAACTCACATTTCGATTGAGTTCCGGAATTCGATAGATGTGCGAGGCAATTGAGATCAATTCGACCCAATCGGTTATGCCTCGAGAGTGATTGGTATTAGGGTTAAGTGGTTATAGGGTCTGTCTTAAGTCGATCGGGTTAGATCGAGAGTTTTAGAAGAGAATAGGTTAAGAATTCAATTGTTTGTTCGTTCCTCTATCCGTGATTTTGAATGATGTGTTTGTTATTATTAATTGATGATGGTGGTGTTCGTATGTGTGTGTTAAGAGGTGTTTAGAAGGTTCTTAGATAGTGGAATTATGATATGATAAGTTAGGGTATGTTAGGAATGGCTTAGAAACCTTAGAATGCTTGAAAGAAAGGAAAATGTAGGGCATTAATCGATTAAGGAGTTCCTTAATCGATTAATTTTTGAGCAACCTTCAGCCACTAATCGATTAAGGCTTAGCTTAATCGACTAGAATTTAGAGCACCTTCAGGCACTAATCGATTAACTCAAGTATTAATCGATTAATCCTTTGTAAACAATGGGAGTTAATCGATTAACCAAAGTGGTTAATCGATTAACCACTGTCAAATCAGACATAAAACACGGTTTTCAAGTGTTTTCCCCATTGGTTTCTGATGAAGGTCCAATATATGATGTTTTAAGGCTTAATTTTACTTCCTTTTGCTTGTGTTTTAGCTTGTTTCTCTTGTAAATATAGGTATTTTATATTAGTTTTAGGAATTTTAGTTTATTAGAATCCTTTGAACGTTTTGATCCATTTTGGGTATGTTTCAGGTATTTCGGAGCTTTATTTGGAGAAAATATTATTGGAGCTGAAAAGAGCATAAGAAAACCTTGAAAATGACACAAGAACGGAGAGAAACGGAATCGGAAGTTACTCAGCACGCCCAGGTGCGCTTGCAGCGGTGATTTGCGGTAATCAGACATAGCGCGCCCAGGCGTGTTGGTCTGCACGCCTAGGCGCGCAAAGTGCGTGAAAGTGATGCTGTTCGGTATTTTGATCAAACTTGAGCTACGCTTATCCAAATGACGCGATCTAGGTATCATTTTAAAGCTAAGGAAAAGATATACAACTTTGAGAGAAATAGCCGTGCTCAAATTCGTCCATCTTGGGGATCAAAATCAGTGCCGAAGTTGCTGTCAGACACAAATACGGGATTTAGAAGGATTTTAATAATAAATTCTATTTGTAGATAAGATTATTAAAGATTAGATTATTCTAATAGGATATTATCATATCAATTCAATTAGGATTAGTTTTATACTTTAAATATAGGTTTTTCCTTTAGGTTTGGTAGACTTTTCAGAGCCAAGTAAGATTAGAATAAAATTAGGATTAGAGAAGAGAGACTGTTATGCAATTGAGAGCAAGGAGGCAAGGCACAAGGATTGAAGATCAACATTGTTGGAGGAATCCACTTGAAGATTGAAGATCTCTTGGGGGAAATTGATTATTGTCTATGATGATTAGTTTATTCCATTCCTTCTTCTTCTTCTCTAAATATGTATAATTGAACCTCTTGTTAGGAATAAGGTTGATTTGTATGGATCTTAATATGGCTGTTTATTTATGAATTAATGTTTTTCCTTTCAAATCAATTGCTTGGTTGTGTTTTAATTACAATTCATAGAATTCACGACTTTATGTTTTGCTTTGGTAATCTGAACCTTAATTGGAAAATTAGGATTAAGATTAGGCCTTTCAACCAAACAATATAATTATTCAATTCGTAGGAATACTTTTGGGTAATTGTATAACTCTTATAAATTATAACTCACTTAAGGGATTAAGGGGTAAAGTTTAGTAAGAAACATAATTGCCATGAGGGATCTAGCTTTTATTGTTTCTGGAGTTTTTGATTTATTGGAAAACATATGTTCATAATTAATAACCTGATCCTACAATGAAACCAAATTCCTAACCTTTTCCATATTTGCTTCTAATTCCTATTTAGTTTCTGAATTGTTTCATACCTTAATTCTACACTCCTATCTCTAAACTCAAAACCCATACAAGTTATACATAGTAATCACAATTAGGTGAAAGAAATTAGAAACAATTTGCAATCCCCGAGTGGAACAATAATTTACTTACTCTTTATTACTTGTGCGATCGGTACACTTGCCGAATTGCCAACGGTTTCTCTTTTCTCCTTCGAGCTCTTCCTCTTCTCTCTTCCCCAATCCTTCTTAATCACCAAACTAACACCCAATAACTCTAACCCATCAACCTACAATCATTCCCCATCATTCTCCATCAACAAAAACACCAATTTCATCTCTTTCTCTCAAAATCCCCAATTCTCACACCAAAACCCTAACTCCCTCAATCCTAGACATAGAGTGGGCAATCACCAAGGGAAGCTAGGAATTGGTTAAGGAGCAATGAAGTAGAGGCTAGGAGCTTGATTCCAAGGGCTTGGTGGAGCACACACACACCCTCTCCTTCTTCTCTTCTCTTCAAAAGGTAAGGGGAGTGATGAGCATTTTATTTCCCATTATTCCTTGCATTATTTTACTCCTATTATTGATACTTGTTGCTTATTTGACATTGTTTAGCTTGATTTAGTGATTTAGAGTTTATTGGACTAATATTCTGAATATTGTTTAATTTGGGATTATTTAGCCTAATTAATTCTATTTCTATTTTCAGGTCATATTTGGCACAAGGGTTTTTTGGACATTTTGGGAATGAAGATTTAATTTTGGAAGAGAAGATATATGATGAAGTGAAGATTGTAATCTATCTTTAGGATTAGTTGAGATTTAGTTATATCTTTTAAGATTTAGATTTTATCTATAGGATATTTTTAGATTTAATTTAGAGATAAGCTTTCCTTAGGATTTGGGCCCATGATTTAGGCCCGTTTTGTGATTTAAAAAGCCAAATTCGTGTAAACCCTAGGAGAGACCTTCCATTCCACGTTTTTTACATTCTCTCTCATAGAGAAGGCTTAGTTTTGCTCTCCAAGCTTGTGGTGGCTGCTAGGGTTTCTCTCTCTTCCCTTTCTACACGTTTTTTTTGGTATTTTTCTTCATGGAAGGCTAAACTCTTAGGTTAAATCCCTTTGGTAATGTATCACATACTCTTGAGGTTTTATTCTTAATGCTATTTCGTTTTTATTCACTGTTTTCATGTTTATTGATATGTTATGGTTCGCTTAGTTCCATTCTATAGAGATAATCCATGTGTATGAATGCTTAATTTATGCAAACTCGTAAAAACTTCATGCTTTGGCTTTTAATGCTTAATTAGAGGTTTGGGTTTTGGGGTGAGAATTAAATTTTCGCTTAGTATTTAATTCTCACGAGTTGGACAGTGAAGAGGGAAGAAATTGATCTTTTGTGACCGATGATAGAGTTGTGAACGCGAGCCAAAGGGGTTTATCCGCTTTTCCTTATCTGTTACTTCGTTTTGATTTAATTCTGTTTTGATTTCAATTATTCAATACAAAACCCCCCCTGTTTTCTATGCATACTATGTGTTCGACCTTTTGCTTGATAAGATATTCCTTGGGAGACGACCTAGGAGTCACTTCCTAGTACTATACTTAAACTGTTTTTATTTGTATCGGGTACGGCCTCGATCAAATTTGGCGCCGTTGCCGGGGAATATCGGTTCTTGCCAAAGGTCATTAGTAGTTAGTTAGTGTCGTAGTTAGTATAGTTATTATAGTGTGTCCTTTCTGATTTAGGGTCTAGTAGTCAATTCTGATAACCGGTTGAAGTTGCACTGTTTGCTGTTTTGCTATTTTGTTGCAATTAGTGTATTTGATTGATTCTGTGGTTGCTAGTTCACATAGTTGTGGGTGGAATTTTTGCACGAAAATTTATATCCACACTACTTTTATCATATAAAAAGGTTTTGAGGCACCACGATCACTCAGATCATCACTGGTTGTGAGTTCCAGAAAAATTTTCCAAGTTTTAGCAGCACTTTCTTCAAATTGTCGCAACTTTTGACCCGTAACTCGGAATTTGACGAATTTTATATCAAATCAAAGGGAAAAGTTAAAATTGTGTGAAGTATAATGTCAATAAAGTTAAAATTGTTAAAAAAAAAGTGGTACATTGTGTGAAGAACCCTCCTGTGGGGAGAATGTGAAGCACAATGTAAAAGAGGGAGAAGTGAGATTGCATTGCATTGCATTGCATCAAAAGTAAAAGTGTTTCAAAGTGGAAAGTAAAGGAAAATGAAAAGTCACTGCATTGCATTTGCATCACAGTTAGAACATTGGTTGTGCATCGTCAAAGTTAGTTGATGATTTATGATGATAACTATGTATATGAATAGTTACTAGAGTAGTAAGTGTGTATATATATATATATATATATATAAGTAGTGTTCAAAGTTAAGAAGGATCGGGTTTGAGTTTGCAAAGGGGAAAACTGACAAGTGATGAAAGAAGAGAAAATTGGAAAATTTTGGATATTGTAAGTGTTCCCCATTGCAAACGACAAAGCCTAAGTGGTATTAGGCGTGTGATTGAAAATCAAAGTGTTTTAAGTGTTAGGTTAATGTAAAGCTAAAGTTTCATACAAAGGAAATCCGAATGATGCCAAGGCAATTGAAACCGTAGTACGTGAATTTATTGGATTACGAGGGCTACTACCACCGATTTAATGTAGTGTTGGAACTGGCCAATCCGACATTACGTTTACCGGGAGGTGAAGTCGTCGAAATCTAGTAATTCGTGCACTACTATGAATTAGTAAGCAATTTTCGGTGTATAAAACCTTAGTGCTCAATTGTGTGTTGTTCTTGATTTTCTTGACTATGTGTATTGTGTATGCCTTTAATGTATGTTTGTTGAATCATGTTGTGTCAAAGTAATTGAATGGTGATTAGAAATGGAACCGTTCGGCTTGAATGAATCATGATCGTGATCCTAGTCTAACCAAGTGATTAAATTCACATTGATTAGATTAGTATCAAAGAGGACGAAAAATAATGTTTAAATTAAATCAACGGTCGATTCCATGGCTAATTTTGATTCAAGTAATTGTGACACCAAGAGTGAAATAGAAATCGAGAACTAATCGATCAAATTCAAACCGCCGAACTATTCAAATTGAAAATTTGCACGAATAAAAGGAACTCTTTACCTAAGTTGGGAAGCGGTTCAAATTCAATCACAAGGTCCTCGAAATGTGTTTGAATATGGACTAATTTAGTGTTAAAGTAAGCGAACAAAGATTTGGAGTGGAACCACGAAAATCAAATAGTTTATTTTCGCGATTCTGATCTAACCAAGTGACTTTATGGGCACTGGTTAGAGTAAAATCCAAGAAAACCATGACAACTTTTACCTTGAACTTGTGGTTGGTTTCCACTACTAAATTGAGTCCGATAACTTCAACACTAAGCGAAAGTCAAGTGTGGAGCCCTATCAGTTGAACTTAAACCCCGAATGGTAATAATTAAATTTATGAATGACAAAGAGTTCTATTTAAACAAAACCAGAGATTTAAGTTCAATCGGAAGGTTGATGCACTTAGTTGGAATATGTATATATATATATATATATGTGTGTGTGTGTGTGTGTGTAAATGTATATCCATTGTTTTCTCGAATTATTTTGAAAAGAGTTTTCAATAAACTAAGTTTTTGAAATATGAACAATAGCGTGTATGTGAATATTTTCATGATATACTTATGTGTATGTATATGTATATATTTTCATGGCATACTTGTGTTTGTATATAAATATATTCATGTACATATGTGTAAAGTTTTGTTTTCTCTGCCTTATTTTCATAAAGTACTTCTCGGGAACTCTGCAATTTTGATTTCCCCATAATGTCCATAGGAAAACCATAGCGCCAACAAAATTGACCAATGTAGTAAGCTGCCAAACCAGAAAACTATCAAGACCTTTCAATAGGAAACCGAATAAAGTAAAGTGTTCTAGGGCCATGTCACATAAGAATTAGAGTTGTGTTTTCTTTCCCGAGAGTGTGCTAGGTTAGCATGGACCAGTGAGTACCTTAAGGGAGATAGTAAACCAAAACCTAAGTCCTAAGTCGAATAAATGACTAGCCCATAAGTAACACCTCCTAATGCTCTCAAATTTTCCAAGACTTGAGAGAGACCAAATAGATAGTAGAGTTCCAAACCTATAATGCCGGAGTGAATCGGTGAGTAAGAGTGTCAACGCCTACCTAAACTAAAGAACCTAACCAAAAGAACATAAAATTGCAAACCGTACCTTTAATTTGTATAACCCTAAGGAAACGAGAACAAACTTTATAGTTGTAGGCCACCAAGACTAGAAAATGTCTTAAGGTTAGAACCTAACCATGGTATGAGAATCATCAGGGAACTTCTGATTGATTTTTATGCTAGTTCTGGGAAGAGAAACCATTGGTGAAGAAAATAACCGATAAGGAGACCCCTCACCTTGTTAGAATCCAACAACTTTTTGAATTCTGGAAGATTAGAAAAGTTTAGCGCCTACCAAGTAGACCCAAGGATCAGAACCAGTTGAATAGAACCACCTTACACCGAGCCTGAGCTTACCGGGATAACCCAAGCTTAAGTGGGGGAGCACCCCGGAGAATAGAATTTAAGATTGCGGAAATTATGAGAAAACGTTATTTTTATGATTTTTACTACGGGAAACTAAACGATTTATAATAAACCCTCCCTCTATTCTTTTTAAATGTTTTTCAAAAAGTGAATTTCGAGGACGAAATTCTTATAAGTGGGGGAGAATTGTAACATCCTCGTTTTTATTAACCTAATAAGTATATTTAAGAATATCTTATTTCCATGTGAAAGATGATTTTCAACTATTTTCTTATATGTATATAATTATGTTGAGATAAAATATGTATATGTATAAGTGTTTGTAAACGTTTTCCTAGTATATGTATATGTTTGTATGAATATGTCCCTGTGTAGGTATTAGTATTTTGATTGTATTCTTGAGAATATGAATGTATGTGTGGGTATTTGTATGTGTATGCTTATATGTATATGTGTGCGTTGAGGTTAAGTTAGAGTATGTATAGATATATAGATATGTGTGCTTATGTGTGCATTCCTGAATGTAAGTAATTGTACCTGTTTCCTTGTGTGTATGTGTGTATATGTTATATCGTTAGGTTTGGATCGTGAAATGTTCTAGAGTCGGTAGTATAAGTCGAAGGGTAATCGGTTTAGGTTTTAGATTGGTGTAGTTGAAGTTGAGTGAATAGAATTTGTGTAGGTTCGGGTGACTAAGAGCCCCGGAGCCCTTGTAAGTGCCATTCAGTGTTTCGATCTCGATAGAGTGAGTGGATTAAGAATCCTAGAATAGAGCCTCGAGTATAAGGATAGACCTTAGAGTCCATGCTCGGAGAATTCTCTCGAACTCACATTTCGATTGAGTTCCGGAATTCGATAGATGTGCGAGGCAATTGAGATCAATTCGACCCAATCGGTTATGCCTCGAGAGTGATTGGTATTAGGGTTAAGTGGTTATAGGGTCTGTCTTAAGTCGATCGGGTTAGATCGAGAGTTTTAGAAGAGAATATGTTAAGAATTCAATTGTTTGTTCGTTCCTCTATCCGTGATTTTGAATGATGTGTTTGTTATTATTAATTGATGATGGTGGTGTTCGTATGTGTGTGTTAAGAGGTGTTTAGAAGGTTCTTAGATAGTGGAATTATGATATGATAAGTTAGGGTATGTTAGGAATGGCTTAGAACCCTTAGAATGCTTGAAAGAAAGGAAAATGTAGGGCATTAATCGATTAAGGGGTTCCTTAATCGATTAATTTTTGAGCAACCTTCAGCCACTAATCGATTAAGGCTTAGCTTAATCGATTAGAATTTAGAGCACCTTCAGGCACTAATCGATTAACTCAAGTATTAATCGATTAATCCTTTGTAAACAATGGGAGTTAATCGATTAACCAAAGTGGTTAATCGATTAACCACTGTCAAATCAGACATAAAACACGGTTTTCAAGTGTTTTCCCCATTGGTTTCTGATGAAGGTCCAATATATGATGTTTTAAGGCTTAATTTTACTTCCTTTTACTTGGGTTTTAGCTTGTTTCTCTTGTAAATATAGGTATTTTATATTAGTTTTAGGAATTTTAGTTTATTAGAATCCTTTGAACGTTTTGATCCGTTTTGGGTATGTTTCAGGTATTTCGGAGCTTTATTTGGAGAAAATATTATTGGAGCTGAAAAGAGCATAAGAAAACCTTGAAAATGACACAAGAACGGAGAGAAACGGAATCGGAAGTTACTCAGCACGCCCAGGCGCGCTTGCAGCGGTGATTTGTGGTAATCAGACATAGCGCGCCCAGGCGTGTTGGTCTGCACGCCTAGGCGCGCAAAGTGCGTGAAAGTGATGCTGTTCGGTATTTTGATCAAACTTGAGCTACGCTTATCCAAATGACGCGATCTAGGTATCATTTTAAAGCTAAGGAAAAGATATACAACTTTGCGAGAAATAGCCGTGCTCAAATTCGTCCATCTTGGGGATCAAAATCAGTGCCGAAGTTGCTGTCAGACACAAATACGGGATTTAGAAGGATTTTAATAATAAATTCTATTTGTAGATAAGATTATTAAAGATTAGATTATTCTAATAGGATATTATCATATCAATTCAATTAGGATTAGTTTTATACTTTAAATATAGGTTTTTCCTTTAGGTTTGGTAGACTTTTCAGAGCCAAGTAAGATTAGAATAAAATTAGGATTAGAGAAGAGAGACTGTTATGCAATTGAGAGCAAGGAGGCAAGGCACAAGGATTGAAGATCAACATTGTTGGAGGAATCCACTTGAAGATTGAAGATCTCTTGGGGGAAATTGATTATTGTCTATGATGATTAGTTTATTCCATTCCTTCTTCTTCTTCTCTAAATATGTATAATTGAACCTCTTGTTAGGAATAAGGTTGATTTGTATGGATCTTAATATGGCTGTTTATTTATGAATTAATGTTTTTCCTTTCAAATCAATTGCTTGGTTGTGTTTTAATTACAATTCATAGAATTCACGACTTTATGTTTTGCTTTGGTAATCTGAACCTTAATTGGAAAATTAGGATTAAGATTAGGCCTTTCAACCAAACAATATAATTATTCAATTCGTAGGAATACTTTTGGGTAATTGTATAACTCTTATAAATTATAACTCACTTAAGGGATTAAGGGGTAAAGTTTAGTAAGAAACATAATTGCCATGAGGGATCTAGCTTTTATTGTTTCTGGAGTTTTTGATTTATTGGAAAACATATGTTCATAATTAATAACCTGATCCTACAATGAAACCAAATTCCTAACCTTTTCCATATTTGCTTCTAATTCCTATTTAGTTTCTGAATTGTTTCATACCTTAATTCTACACTCCTATCTCTAAACTCAAAACCCATACAAGTTATACATAGTAATCACAATTAGGTGAAAGAAATTAGAAACAATTTGCAATCCCCGAGTGGAACAATAATTTACTTACTCTTTATTACTTGTGCGATCGGTACACTTGCCGAATTGCCAACGGTTTCTCTTTTCTCCTTCGAGCTCTTCCTCTTCTCTCTTCCCCAATCCTTCTTAATCACCAAACTAAAACCCAATAACTCTAACCCATCAACCTACAATCATTCCCCATCAATTCCCCATCATTCTCCATCAACAAAAACACCAATTTCATCTCTTTCTCTCAAAATCCCCAATTCTCACACCAAAACCCTAACTCCCTCAATCCTAGACATAGAGTGGGCAATCACCAAGGGAAGCTAGGAATTGGTTAAGGAGCAATGAAGTAGAGGCTAGGAGCTTGATTCCAAGGGCTTGGTGGAGCACACACACACCCTCTCCTTCTCCTCTTCTCTTCAAAAGGTAAGGGGAGTGATGAGCATTTTATTTCCCATTATTCCTTGCATTATTTTACTCCTATTATTGATACTTGTTGCTTATTTGACATTGTTTAGCTTGATTTAGTGATTTAGAGTTTATTGGACTAATATTCTGAATATTGTTTAATTTGGGATTATTTAGCCTAATTAATTCTATTTCTATTTTCAGGTCATATTTGGCACAAGGGTTTTTTGGACATTTTGGGAATGAAGATTTAATTTTGGAAGAGAAGATATATGATGAAGTGAAGATTGCAATCTATCTTTAGGATTAGTTGAGATTTAGTTATATCTTTTAAGATTTAGATTTTATCTATAGGATATTTTTAGATTTAATTTAGAGATAAGCTTTCCTTAGGATTTGGGCCCATGATTTAGGCCCGTTTTGTGATTTAAAAAGCCAAATTCGTGTAAACCCTAGGAGAGACCTTCCATTCCACGTTTTTTACATTCTCTCTCATAGAGAAGGCTTAGTTTTGCTCTCCAAGCTTGTGGTGGCTGCTAGGGTTTCTCTCTCTTCCCTTTCTACACGTTTTTTTTGGTATTTTTCTTCATGGAAGGCTAAACTCTTAGGTTAAATCCCTTTGGTAATGTATCACATACTCTTGAGGTTTTATTCTTAATGCTATTTCGTTTTTATTCACTGTTTTCATGTTTATTGATATGTTATGGTTCGCTTAGTTCCATTCTATAGAGATAATCCATGTGTATGAATGCTTAATTTATGCAAAGTCGTAAAAACTCCATGCTTTGGCTTTTAATGCTTAATTAGAGGTTTGGGTTTTGGGGTGAGAATTAAATTTTCGCTTAGTATTTAATTCTCACGAGTTGGACAGTGAAGAGGGAAGAAATTGATCTTTTGTGACCGATGATAGAGTTGTGAACGCGAGCCAAAGGGGTTTATCCGCTTTTCCTTATCTGTTACTTCGTTTTGATTTAATTCTGTTTTGATTTCAATTATTCAATACAAAACCCCCCCTGTTTTCTATGCATACTATGTGTTCGACCTTTTGCTTGATAAGATATTCCTTGGGAGACGACCCAGGAGTCACTTCCTAGTACTATACTTAAACTGTTTTTATTTGTATCGGGTACGGCCTCGATCAGGGAGACTCTTTCCACACTTTGAGTTAGGGATAGTTAGAGTTTATATGGAAGTGGTCCACCAATTCTTGGAAAACCTTGGCAGTGAACTGGGTGCCATTGTCTGTTACCAAAGTATGCGGGACGCCGAAACGAGCAATGACTTGCCTGAGAAAAAACTTTTGAATTTTGGCTGAAGAGATTGTTGCCAAAGCCTCAGCTTCGACCCATTTAGTGAAATAATCCACTGCAACCACTACAAACTTTAACTGTCCAGGAGCCGTTTTGAACTTCCCGATGATGTCCATGCCCCATTGGTAAAAGGATCATGGGGCAATCATCGAGTGAAGCTCAGTCGGTGATCGCTGGAAGACCTTTCCGTGGAGCTGACAAGATTTGCATCTCTTAACATGATTTGAAGCATCATTTTGAAGTGTGGGCCAGTAATAGCCTGCTCGAAGGACCTTGCGGGCTAAGGCTTTTCCTCCTACATGATGGCTTGAGATTCCTTCATGAACCTCGGCCAAGACGAGCTCTGCTTCCGCTGAGTTCAGACATTTCAGCATGGGGGAGTCTATCTCCCTTTTGTACAGGGTATCACCAATGATGGAATACTGAGCTGCTTGTTTGACTATCTTTTTTCCTTCCAAAGGATCTGCCGGCAAAACTTGGTGCTTGAGATATTGCTTGATAGGGTCCATCCAGTCGGTAACCAAGGATACCGCTAGAACCACGCTCGGCTGATGAACGGTTTCCTGTACTAAGCTTTTCTTGTTCTTGGGGCCCTTGGTGCTGACAAGTTTGGAGAGGATGTCTGCTCGTCCGTTGGAGGCTCTTGGAATATGAGTGATTGAAAATTGTGAAAAGAGGTCGGAAAGAGCTTTGACCTGTTCCAGGTACTTCTGAAGAATTGGCTCCTTGACCTGAAATTCTCCATTGACCTAGGACACTACTAATTGTGAATCACTAAAAATTTGAATTTCCGAGGCCCCCATCTGATGGGCCATTCGCAAACCAGCTAACACCGCTTCATACTCTGCTTGATTGTTGGAGGTGGGGAACTCAAACTTCAGGGAGTATTCAACGCTGAGGCCTTCAGCGCTTTCCAGAATTATACCGGCCCCAACCCCTTTGTTGTGGCTGGAGCCGTCCACGTAAATCTTCCAAAGCTGTGGTTTGTTGGAGTGATGAGGGTCTGAAAGTTCTGAGACAAAATCTGCTAGAATTTGAGATTTAAGAGTTTTTCTTGGTTCAAAGATTATGTCGAACTCCGATAGCTCAACTGACCAGGAAACCATTCTCCCAGCCAAATCAGGTCGGTGGAGCACCTGCCTTATTGGTTGAGTTGTTCTGACTATGATGGGATGGTTCTGGAAATACTGCCTGAGCCTCCTAGCAGTAACCACCAGAGTAAAAGAGTGTTTTTCTATCTTCGAGTACCTCGTTTCAGGTCCCTGTAGGGCCTTACTCACAAAGTACACAGGTTGCTCGGTCCCTGAGTCTTCTCTAACCAAGGCCGAGCTTACAGATGATTCACCAATTGACAAATATAAAAACAGAATCTCCCCCTCTCGAGGGCTGGTGAGGACGGGAGGGGGTGAGAGGTATTACTTCAGTTCGGCAAATGCTTGTTCACAACGTTCGTTCCAATGAATGTTTTTGTTCTTTCTAAGCAGCTGATACCACGGGAGGGCCTTCTTGGCCGCTTGCGGGAGGAATCTTGAAAGAGCCGCCATCCGACCTGTCAGTCTTTGGACTTCTTTCAGATTAGACAGACTGTGCATTCTCAAAATGGATTGGCATTTTTCTGGGTTAGCCTCGATGCCTCTCTCCGTAAGCATGAAACCCAAGAAAGCCCCGGCAGGTACTCCAAAAGTGCATTTGTCGAGGTTAAGCCGCATATTGTGCTTTCTAATTCTGGCCAAGACAGCAGCCAGATCATGAGGGTGGTCTTCTTTCTTTTTGCTTTTGGTTATCATGTCATCTATGTATACCTCAAGGGTGGGACCAATCATTCCAGAGAAGACCTTGTTCATCATTCGCTGGTATGTTTAACCAGCGTTTTTTAGTCCGAAGGGCATCACTGTGTAGCAGTACGTGGCCCTCTCGGTGATGAAGGCCATTTTCTCCTGGTCAGGGGGGTACATCGGAATCTGATTGTACCCTGAATATGCGTCCATAAAGGAAAGGAGTTGATAACCAGATGAATTGTCCACCAACTTGTCAATAACAGGGAGAGGATACTGATCTTTTGGACAAGCCTTGTTTCGGTCGGTGTAGTCGACGCACATGCGCCACTTCCCGTTTGACTTCTTGACTAGCACAGTATTTGAAAGCCAATCAGAGTAATTAACCTCTCTAATAAATCCGGTTGAGAGGAGCTCGACCACCTTTTCTTCAATTACTCCAGCCTTCTCAGTTCCCACTCTTCTCTTCTTTTGAGCGACCGGTTTGGCGGTCGGATTGACACTAAGATGATGGCATATAAAATTTGGATCAATCCCCGGCATGTCTGCCGAGGTCCAGGCAAAAATATCTTTGTTCCTTTTCAAAAGCTCGAGCATTTCTGCTCTTGTATTCTCGGAGAGGTTGGTGCCCAGTCTTACTTTTCTGCTTGGGGTTTCCTCGTCTAACACTATGAATTCCCACTCTCCTTGGGGGTCGGCCTTGTGTCGTCCTGATCGGACCTAACATCCAGGTTCGTTAGAAGTACGTTTCCTTTGTTCAAGTTCAGTTTGGATTGAATTTCCTCTGGGCTCTTGAGTTTCGCCAAACTAGCGTTATAACATAGTCTGGCTTTTTCCTGCTCGGCTCTGATTGAGACAACACTTCCATCAGAGCCCTCGAATTTCATGGTCAAATGAACGGTTGAAACAACCGCACCAAAGGCTTGCAAACATGTTCTGCCGAGTATAGCATTGTATGCCGACGGGCAGTCAACAACCAAAAACTTGATGATTTCAGTTCTCGCAGAGGGTTGGTTCCCGAGTGTTACAGGGAGTTGAATATGACCTTTGGGGACGACTGTGTCCCCTGTGAAACTAATCAGTTTCCCCTCAAAAGGGGTTAAGTCCGAAGTTTTCAATTTCAGTGCTTCAAAGAGATTCAAAAACATGATATCAACCGAACTGCCTTGGTCGACAAATATTCTTGCGACCTCATAATTACCTACCAAAGCAGTTATGACCATTGGGTCATTATGACTCGGAATGATTCCTTCTAAATCTTCATTAGTGAAACAAATTGGGACAGTTTTTGAGACTCTCTTACGGATCAGATGGTCCTGGATAACAAGTACTTGATTGATATACTTTTTCGTGTTTGATCTGTTTTCACCTCCTCCCGCAAAACTCCCAGCAATGGTGTTGATTCTGAGGTTTTGCGGGGATTGATCTGTGTTAGCTATCTCCACCATAGCTATTCTCTGCTGATTTGATGCTTGTTGCTCATTGGGGTGATGATTGGTTTGTCTAGTTGGAGATGGAGTTTTTCTGCGAACATTTCTGTCCGGGGAGGGGGTCCTTCTTCGAGCACGCCGATTGAGTGCCTCTCTAACGTATTGCTGCAATTTTCCATCTCTTATAAGCTGCTCAATAACGTCTCTCAGCCAAGTGCACTCGTCTGTGGTATGGCCGTATCCCCCATGATACGAGCAAAACATTGAACGATCCTGGCGCTGGCTTCTTTTCTGAGGAGGAGGTCTCTCGACCATTCTCAGGTCGGTCTGCATGGTTTCCTGTAAAATCTGACTTCTTGGGACAGTGAGGGGGGTGTACTCGTCAAACTTGGATCTAGGGATGATAAATCTCCTATCTCCCCTGGGTCTTCTCCCCCGCTCGTCTCTCCTATCATCTCTCCTGTCGTCTCTCCTCAGCCTTCCCTGAGACGAAGGCTCCCCTCTTTCCCATTTTTCTCTTTGCCTTTGCCACTTGCTGAATTCTTCCAAATTGATAAATTTGGTGGAACGGTGTCTCAGTTCTGCCATGTCCCGTGGTGGCTTCCCCACCAGCGAGTTTTTGAAGTCACCGTTACGAAGTCCCTGGGTAAAAAGAAAAACTGCGAAGCTCGACTCGAGGTTTGGTGCAGAACCTGCTTCCGAGTGGAATCGAGCGAGATACTCTCTCAATGGTTCTTCTAGAAGTTGCATTACTCCTGCTAGTGCATGGTCCGATTTTGGTTGTACGCAACTAGCAGTGTACCTGTTAAGGAAAACCTTTTTCATTTCTGCCCAGGAGTTAATGGAATTTATGGGCAGGGCCGAGTACCACCTCAGCACAGGTGGTTGAAGAGTCATCGAAAAGGCTCGGCACTTCATCAAATCTCCTCCATCATAAAAATTCATGGCACCTTCAAAAGATAAGATGTGTTCCAGGGGGTCGGTTAACCGGTTGTACTTTGCAACGCTAGTGGGGCCAAGGAAAGCAGAGGGTGTTTCGTAGGCCATGATACGTGGGGTGAAGGGGTGGCCTGGGTGAGTACTGCTTTCTATTTCATAGGTGGCTGCTAAAGCCGGGTTTATGGGTGGTGGAGGGGGTAAGGTGATTGGACCTTGCAGATCATGAACTGGTACGGTTGCTGGGGCTGTTTCCATTGCCCGTGCAGCAATCGTGTGCATGTGGATCTGCTGAAGGTCGGCTATAGCCTTCCCCTGTTGTTCCAACATTTGAGCTTGTTGCTTAATTATCTCTTCAAGTTGGGTCTCTCTTCGGCCCTGGGAGTGTCCCCTTTCTTCTCCAGAAACACGGGCGTCAATGGATCTTCCAGATCCGTGGTTCTGTACGCGATTTGGGGTATTGGGGTTTGCTTGTCTGGAATGAACAGTGTAAGGACCACTGTGTGTTCGGGTTGGTATGGTGTGGTGGCTGCGGGCTGGGATTTCCAGTCGAACTGATGGTATGCTGTGGTGGGGAGGGTGAGGCGAGTTTCTTCCTTCAAGATCTCTTCCGTTGTCAGCACTACCTTCTACTAGTCTCTGACGGTTTCTTCCGGCCTGGTGGTTTGAACCACGAGAGTTGTTTCTAGTGTTTCCACGCGTGTTTACCATTTTGGGTAGGAATGACAGTTTATCGTCCCCACAGACGGCGCCAATGTAGTGTCTAAGATATATCCCTAGCTCAAGGATATGGAAAGATCTGAGAGCTAGAGAGTGATCTGATGTTACTGTGTGATTCTTTGGTATTCCAGCTATCCAGTTTGGATAACTAGGGTTTCCCTAATCACGGTGTGTGCGATTGTGCAATTAGGGAGTGAGAGAACATACCTGAGCCCCTTGCCGGAGACAGCTATTTATAGGGGTGGCATTGTACCTTATGGGCCTGTACGGAGGTCCAGCAAGGCAGCTGACGTGTCCCATTTAGGATAGGGGATGAGTCATTCATCCTTATCCTGTATTGGGGGATCTTATTCCTGTAGCAAGTTAGATTCACGTGCCCCTAGCTCGGACTCTTAAAGGGCGGAGCCCATGTGGTCGGTCCAAGGTCGCTAGGGTGGGTCCTTGAACAAGCGCTCGACCTGGATTAGACGTAGTCTAACTGATAGATTAATCTGGTCGGCTGAGTATTGTAAGGGTAGGACCGAGGGTCGGTCCACCACAGTTTGATTGAATGAATTAAAAAGGAACGGACGGTTGAATTGATCATTGGGACATTGGCACACTAGGTGCCCCTTCTAGGTGTATCAAATGCCCCATTAGGGCAAAATGCCCCATCAGGCCAAATGCCCCATTAGGTCCAAACGCCCCGTTAGGCGTCGATGTCCCAATTGATCAATTCAACGATAATTAAGAGTATGGAATATGTGAAAATGAATAAAGTTTATGAAAATGATTAAGTTATAAGATTGGTAAGCAATAATAAGATTGCATTGTATTGTCCTAACGGGTGAAGCCTAATGGGTGACCAAAGTCCTGATGGGTGTAAAAGTCCCTAATGGGTGTACAAATGCCCTAGAAGGAGCAACCAATTCCTGGTGGTACAAACTAAAAGAAAAAGAGTAAAAGAAAGAATTGTTGGCATGTTGTCCTCTGACCGTGAGGAGACCTGCGATTTTATGTTGGGTGTGTTGTCCTCTGACCGTAAGGAGACACGCGTTATTATGATTTATAAAAATGGAAATGAAGATGATTATGGAAGTGCGAATGTGAAGCATTTTGTTAGTCATGGCTTGATTTGATTTATTACGCTTGAGTTTCTATTATGTGCTTTTTACTATCTTATAATTCACTGTGTTGTGAAAAGGTCTCACCCTTAGTGGTTATCATTTTAGGTATATGCTGAAGAAGCTTAAGGATCAGAATGTCGCAGTGGAAGAATTGGAAAGAAGGAAATTGTATGCTGTGCTATGTATAGTGTAATGGGAATGCCCAAATTCATTTTTGTGAACATTGTTTGATAAAAATGAAAATTTTAAGTTCCTCATTTTATTTATTAAACTTTTAAGTGATATTTTTATATTAAATCTTGGGGTGTTACACTGCCCACAGTGAAAGCAAAGCCCTTCTCTTTGGCGGGGATCCAAACTCCAGCATATCCCTCTATGCCGCCTCCCACAATGCCGGCAAGGGGGAATGGCGTTCAAGGTAATCGCCATCTGGCCAGTTCCTCTTGGGGCTGCAGATTTAACATTTGAATATGGTCCTCCCCTCTGAACTGGACCTTTGCCTCTGATTGGTCCCGCAGATCTTTGAGCTGCTTTGTTTCGATCCGCCTCCGCCTTCCTCTTGTGTCCTTTTTCATAAGTGCTTGTCATATTGACAAGCTGAGAGAGATCTGCAATGTTCTGATATTCGAAGGCGAGTCAAATATCCTCTCGGAGGCCGGACTCAAATTTGATGCACTTAGCTCTTTCCCCTGCATCCTTGTAGCCACTGGAGTAGCGGATCAAGTCCTCGAATCGTGCTGCATATTCGCCAACACTTAAACTTCCTTGCTCAAGCTTCAGAAACAGAAACTCTTTCTCCCTCCTTATATCCTCGGGGAAATACTTTCCAAGGAAACGGATCTTAAATAGATCCCAAGTGATTGCTTGATCAACTGCCTCCAAATCCCTCCTCTGGTGCTCTCACCAGTGCTCAGCCTCCCCAGTCAACATATACTCAGCTAGTAGGACTCTCTGGTCAGCAAGAGGTTGCAAAGAACAGAGAATCTTCTCCACCTCTTGGAGCCACTTTTGTGTTCCGTCAGGGTTGAAGCCCCCTTCGAACCTGGGTGGTTCGCTCTTTCTAAATCTGGAAATCCAGTCAATCTCAACTGGAGCCGGTGGTGGAGGTTGGAGGGCAGCTGCTGTAGCTGTTACTATGTTCTGGGCTTGATTTTGTTGCATTTGGGCCAAGGTTTCCAATATGGCAGCAATGCGATCATTGTCAGCACGTCTCCCTGCCATACTGTTCATTCATGGAGGGACATCCAGATAAAAATCGAATCAATAATCAAGCATATAAAAATTCTACTATTCAACTTAAACACCTAACTATACACACTAGGTTACTCGCTTGGTGAGTAACCGCTGGAGTAACAAATTACTCCAAGGCCGAGGAGAAACTGCTCTGATACCATAAATGTAACACCCTATTTATAATTACCCTTAATTACCCAATAATAAAAATAATGACTTAAAAATTTCTTTTTAAAACTATTTAACTTATAAAAATCTCTGTCAAACCGGACAAAGTTTCCTTTGTTTATTGGATAATCCAAAATTAAGTTTTCTTGTAACCTGTGCAAATCATATATATTTATTTCTTCCAGAGCCAACAGGGCTGAAATATCAAGAGTATGAAATACATCCACATCATAATTTAAATTCATCAGAGATAGCAGCAATATGTACAAGTTTTGGATTTATAAAAGTTTTCCCAATATAATATACTTCCTACCCATAGAAAGTGTCCTGGATAACCCAAAAAGGATGATGCTATACGGTGCATATACAAACCACCATGACATGTGACACCCTCAATATAATACTTGAAATTAGAGTAATAAATATACTATTACTCAAATAGTTATGGACTTGTTCAGTGTTAGAAAATATAAGGTTAAATTTTTCCTTTTCATTTTCTAAAAGAAGCGGGTGCACAAACCATAATATGGAGTCCTTGGAGAATATATTTTATATCATTTTAAACATTATACTGAATTCGGCATTTTATAACACAAAGAAATCTTTTCACAATCCAGATAGCATCTGTTCTTTAGAAATTGTATTTACATAGTAAAAACTTAAGTGATGTCATCCATTCTTTCGTTTTGCGGAACTGATACCATTTTCAAATATCGTAGCCGAACTCTTAAAATAATCTTTATCAGAGTAAGCGGAAATAGTAGGACCATGCACAGTTGTAATATAAACATAAGATATATATATATATATATATATATATATAAGTCATGAAATACATAGTCCAAGTGATAGTCTCCAAACTCTAGTACAAGTCCATAAAACTGTAATAACAAAATAGATCATCACTCCAGAGTTCTCAAAAGCTATATACAATATCTACACATCAAAATTAAAGACTCTGAAGCTGATCATGGTACATAAGCAGCAGTAGTAGTAGTAGTAGTCTCCAAGAAGTAGCAGTAGTAGCAGTCATCATCCAACATCATCAGCAGCAACATCTCCTCCACAACATCAATCACACCAGATCCCTGATCCTCATCATCTACCTTATTCACATACCTAGGCATCATCGTCCCTCCATTGACTCCCGGTAGAGTGAACGACAGGCTCGCCTCCGCTCTCGTCCTCCACAGGGTCCTCCTCTATCTCATCCGAAGGAGTGGGTACCCTACCACTGGGTACAGGGTCAGGTGATGAAGAGACCCTAACAGGGCTCCTCGGATCAGATGGGAGAGTCTCCTCGCGGATGACTCTAGAAGAAAAAGGGTGTAAGCGGGTAGGTCGAAAGTGAAAACTGTGATATGAGCGAGCTGGTCGTGTGGGAGGTGGTCCATGGTAAGTGTAAAAGGGTGGTACATGCATAGTGTATATGATGGGGATCCTAAACCTACGAGGACGAAACCGGATCAGCGGGTTGGGGTGATAGAAGGTAACCTCTACCTCACCCTCAAATACCGCTCGGTGATCCTCGTAGATCCATATGCCACTAGGAAGTGGCCGGATCTTGATGCAAGCGATGTAACGTGACATCACCTACAAGGGCACATGGATAAGTAATTCTATACACATAATAAATAGAGCATAAATAAATGCACAATATGAATATGTAAATATGCAGCAATAATCAACAACCACATTTAGCACTTAGCAAGTATTTAATGCAAGTAAGATGCTCATACTTGTTTTCATTTATCAACTTTAGATTAAATGAGTGGCATGATGTATGAGTCTAGCTCTCAATCCTAACTCCATCAATCTATGTCACTCTCTGACGTCCATCCTTTACTTCATATCAGCACTCAACAGTGCGTTGTACTCCTAGGTGTACAACATTCGTACATTCACCAAGAATGTACACGACAAGCTTGGAAATTGTACATAACGTGCTCCTGGAGCAACGTCCCGTCGTCTCAATGGAATAACCATATCATCAGCATCTCACTTTCGCTGGCCACATTGTCAACCATAATGTGTCATCAAGCAAGCCATCAGTTGGCACTCCCAGAGGCCCTCCTCATGTTACCAAAACATGAAAAACGATCTAACATCCGAACTCCAGAATGAATGCAATTTCTCAACTTAAAAGAATTGATTGGTATATCTCAATTAATAATATCTCACATTATTAATTCAATAATTTCATACCATCATCAATCAATTTCTCTTAAGTCTTAGATCACTTGGATTATTGTCATTTAAGTATTAATAGAATGATTAAGAATTAAAAATGGTATTTTTAATTTTCTGGACAGAAAGACTCGAGTGTTCTTCGTAATACTCGAGTAGTTCTTCAGTCTTTCCAGATTACTCAAGTAGTTCATAGCTACTCAAGTCGTTCATAATATTTCAGAAAAGTCAGGTTGCAGGTCTTCAAAAATACTCGAGTAATTCATGAAATACTCGAGTCATTCATCAACCCAGAAAACTTGAGTAGTTCTTCATTACTTGAGTGGTTCATCAGAAAACACTCTTGCTGCATCTGTTAATACTCGAGTCCTAGACCCGATACTCGAGTGTTGGTGCAAAGTGATGCACTGATGCATCATGAAATACTCGAGTATCAAGCCATATACTCGAGTCTTATCAGACAGTATAGGCTAAAAATCTAGTTTTAACATACCATTTTCAATTCTAACCATTTCTAATCCAATCCAATGATCAACAGAGTTCATATATCATATAACAAACATGTTCAAGCACTTAGAACACATCAATTAAATAACAGAATTCACAGGGATTCATAAGATTATGCATAAAATTTAGAAAATTCACAACTTAACATACCAATTTGCATAATACACAGAATACTCATGATTTTAAGTTCCAAATAGCTTGCATGCAACATATAAAACTTGCTCAAAACAACTTTAGAGCACAGGTTGGTCTCCAAACCAATTTCCCTATTCAAACTAAGCCCTTAGAGCCTCTTGGTGGCTCTCTAATCAAATTCATAAAATTTAAACTCTATCTAGTGAATAGAAAGCTTTCCCCTTACCTCTCAGACATGACTCAACAAGAAAATTGCAAGGAAGAACTCCACAACACAGAGAACCACTTCAAGCACCAACATGCAGAGCAGTTTGAGTGGAGCACCAAAATTGAATTCATTGACACATGAAACAACAATAAGAATTGGGGAAATTAGTCTCCCTAGATTCTTTGCAACACCAACTAACTAAAGAAACAAGTTTGAGACTCATAGAATGCGTGAGCTTACCAAAATTGGGAATCAAAGTAAGCTCTAGAACTAGATGGCAGCAAACGGACTCCAACTTCCAAGCTTCGACTCTTCCAATCTACGAACTCTCAGCTCACAATCTTGGTGTCTATACAAAGCTCGAGATGTGATCTTTGTATTGGTGTATAATTTGTGGCTTAACTCTAAACAGAGAAGAAGAATCGATTGAACCAAGTCGGGAACCCTAACTCATGCAAAATCTCATGAAATTGGCAAATGGAGGGGTTGATTCATCAACCATGGCTTAAATAGCCATCCATGAAGCTCATGCACAGCGCCACGAAGGTGGAAACGTGTTTCTGGAGGTGTTTTTGTGCCAATGGTGGAGAATCGTTGGTGGTGACTCACCAAAACGCACTAACTCGTGCAACTCTGACCAGAACACTCGAGTCTTTTCAGAAATACTCGAGTATTTTGGCCAGTTTTTGAAAAATATTTATTTTATTTTCTTTCCCTAAAAAACATTTCCTATAATTAATTCTAGGTCCCAAAACAGGGACTAATGTACAAATTATTTATTTTCACTAAAAAAATAATTACCAAATTAAATTCACACATTTACTAACAACATAAACACAGATTTTAATCAAAGATTAAAAGTAGAAATAATTAATTATAATAAACTTTATAATTAATATTTCATTAATCGGGGATTAAAATTTTGGGGTGTTACACTACTCCCCCACTTACAAGGAATTTCGTCCCCGAAATTCAACTTATACAAACAACTCAGGATAGTCCTGACGCATCTTATCCTCTAATTCCCAAGATGCTTCCATTACATCACCACAAATCCAGATAACATTGACCAAAAGAATATCCTTCCCTCTAAGCTGCTTGACTCTTCGATCTTTAATACGGATAGGCCTAGCTTCAAAGGTTAGGTTCTCACGTATTTCTAGGTCATCAGGTTGGATTCTAAGAACAATTGTGGGGTCATGAATATACTTTTTCAACTGAGACACGTGAAACACATTATGAAGATTAGCTAATGACGGGGGTATGGCTATTTGATAGGCTACTGAACCAATGTTTTTAAGAATTTGGTAAGGACCAATAAACTTAGGTGATAGTTTCTGGATTTTTAAAGCTCTACTAACACCTTTGGTTGGTACTATTCTAATGAAAACATGGTCACCTTCAGCAAATTCTAAGGGTTTCCTCCTCCGATCGACATAGCTCTTCTGTCTGCTTTGAGCGGTCTTCATCTTCTCTTGTATCATCTTAATCTTCTCAGTTGTCTTTTGCACAAAATCTGGTCCAATAAGAGAACTCTCCCCTACTTGAAACCAGCATAATGGAGTCTGACACTTTCTCCCATACAGAGCTTCAAATGGTGCCATTCCAATGCTCGTATGATAACTATTGTTGTAAGTAAATTCCATGAGCGGCAACACTTGTTCCCAATTTCCTTGACCTTCCAAAACACAGGCTCTTAAGATGTCCTCCAGCGACTGAATAGTCCTCTCCGTTTGACCATCAGTCTGAGGATGATATGCAGAACTCAACTTCAATTTTGAACCCAGAGCTTTATGTAGATCCCGCCAAAACTTCGATGTAAACCTTGGATCGCGATCTGACACGATACTTGATGGCACGCCATGCAGGCGAACAACTTCCTTGATATACAACTGAGTGAGCTTTTCCAAAGAGTAGCGCATATTAACTGGAATAAAATGCGCTGACTTCGTCAAGCGATCTACAATCACCCAGATGGCATCATGTCCGGTAGCTGTCCTTGGCAATCCAGACACGAAGTCCATTGAGATACTACCCCATTTCCATAACGGAATCTCTAAGGGAAGTAATTCTCCTCCTGGCCTTTGGTGTTCCACCTTAGCCTTTTGACACACCAAACAACACGCTACGTACCTTGCCCCATCTTTCTTTAAACCAGGCCACCAAAATATCTTCCTCAAATCTTGATACATTTTGGTAGCTCCCGGATGCATACTCATCTTGCTCTTGTGCGCTTCATCTAGAATCATTCTCCTTACTTCTGAATTATCGGGCACACAAATCCTTGTTCTAAAGCGAAGAATTCCATCATTCCCTTCTTGGAATTCTAACTCTTTGCCTTCCCCTATAAGCTTCCTCTTTTCCTTAAGCTCATCATCTTCTTGTTGCAACTCTCGAATCCGTTGCTGTAGTTTTGATGATGTTTTGATGCTAACAAACCAAAGTCAAGCAACAACATTCAACAACAAGTCAAGCACCACTCATGAAGAATTAGATTAAGTTTTTGTTTTATTCTTAATCAAATGTAATATTTTATTTTTCCATTTCATGAGAGTGGGTGGTAGCTTAGGAATCTCAATCTAGGATTTAATATTGTTTGATTAATAGTGAAGAAAGGTTATCTTGATAGAAATAGCTCTAATTAAAGTTTAGATCAAAGTAATTTTGAAAAGCAAATTTTTTAATCACTTTTTACAGTGGTTAATCGATTAGCACGATAGGCTTAATCGATTAACACGTTATAATTGTACAACACTGATTGTTTAACAAAGGTTAATCGATTAGTGGCTTGTTCATTAATCGATTAATTACTGTTGTATCAGAAAAATTAATTTTGTTTAAAAGCTTTTCATTTCTACTTTGACAAGGTTACTTCCACTTTCATATTTTTCTATAGAGAATCATTCTTTCACAATCATTTCAAGAGCTATTACTATTTTCAAATTGTTCTATCAAGATCTTACAATCTTTCAATCTTCTTCACTTTTGTTCATTCAATATTCTTAGATTCATTGAGATTCAAATTTCTAGAGCTTAGTATTTTGTGTTGAAGCATTCTACAACAAGAGGTTGTAACTTCAAGCATTCAACAACAACAAGTGAAGAACTCACACCTTGTAAGTCTTTGAAGAAGTCAAAGCAAGAGAAAAGGAATTGTGTGAAGAGCATCCTTCTACAATTCAAGAGGACAAGATACAAGAAACAATTGGGTAGATTTTCAAGAGATTGGTACTCTCTTGAAGGGGTTACGATAGGAGAGCTAGAGTGAGCTGCATCTTTAATCATTGTAATCTAACAATTGTGTATCTAGTAGAAACTCTCTATCTTTGATAGAGGGGACTGGATGTAGCTCTCAAGTGGTAGAGAGTGAACCAGGATAAAATCTTGTCTTCTTTGTTTTCTTTCTTCAAGCTTTCATTAACCAAGAACAAACCAATTGATTAGGTTAAATTTGGGGCTTTTTCAATTCCTAGATAATCAACCTAAATTGATTTGGTAAATTTACGTAGTTTTGTTCATTCATTCATAAACCATTTGTTAGTGCATCATTGAATTGTAATCTCCATTGAATTCTGAATAAGGCTGAATTTCTGTCAAATTTTACACGCATTAATCGATTAAGAGATTGATTAATCGATTAGTTTTTGAGTACCATTCAGGTCTTAATCGAGTAACACCTAGTTAATCGATTAGTTCTTAAGTGGTCTTCAGGCATTAATCGATTGAGCTTGAGATTAATCGATTAAGCAGTACAAATTTTGTTAGAAAACTTGTTTTCTGAAATCCATTCTCTTTAGCAATCGAAAAGTTTATATTGAGGATTCAAAATACTATTCACCCCCCCTCTAGTACATTTTGAGCGGCTTGTTGGTTTCCAACAAGTGGTATCAGAGCTCGGTCGAAAGATCCGAGCATTAAAACACTTTTTCGCAAAGATCCGATTTTGGAAATCATGGGCTCAAATTTTAATCCTTTTGGTGGTGAAGGAGCTTCTATTAATCGTCCTCCACTATTCAATGGTGAGGGCTACGCTTATTGGAAGGTCCGAATGAAAATTTTTATAGAAGCTATCGATATAGAAATTTGGAACGCCATAGAGAATGGGCCTTTTATTCCGCAAACAAAAGTAAATGATACTGTTGCTTTGAAACCAAAATCAAGCTGGAATGATGATGATAAGAAGAAAGTTCAATATGATTTAAAATCTAAAAACATCATCACTTCAGCGCTTTCTTATGACGAATTCTTTAGAGTATCACAATGCACCGATGCTAAACAAATGTGGGACACACTACAGGTCACACATGAGGGAACTAATGAGGTTAGAAGGGCTAGGCTTAACACTCTCATGCATGAATACGAGCTCTTTCGTATGTTGCCAAATGAAAATATAGGCGACATGCAAAAGCGCTTTACTCATATCATTAATCATCTTTCTGCTCTTGGCAAAATTCTAACTAATGGTGAAGTTGTTAATAAAGTTTTGAGATATCTTAGCAGGGAATGGCAACCTAAAGTCACTGCCATCATGGAGTCTAAGGATCTAGACGAGATGGATTTAGCAACACTATTTGGGAAGCTTCAAGAGCATGAAATGGAGCTAGGAAGATTATCCATGAACGAGGATGCCGATAAAAAGAAGAAGGGGATAACTCTTAAAACTAATTCAAAATCCCTAAAGGCACATGAAGAACCCTCTCTAGTGGATGATTCCGACTCCGACATCGATGATGAGACACTCGGGTTATTGGTCAAAAAGCTTGGACGTTTCCTTAAGAAGAAGAATAATTTCAATAGAAATAGATCAAAAGACACTAAGGATGCTCAACCAAGACACAAGACCAATAAAGACAACATCATATGTCATGGGTGTGGGAAGCCGGACCATTATAGATCAAATTGTCCAACCAACTCAAAGAAGCCCGAAAGTGACAAGTGGAAGCCCAATCAATCTAAAGGAAAAAGGGCGTATATAGTTTGGGATGAACCCGAAAATGAATCTTCAACTAGCACATCGGAAGATGAAGAACTAGCCAACCTTTGCTTGATGGCCAAGTTTGATGAAGAAGCATCTTCAAGCATGAAATCAAGTGATAACGGAAATGAGGTAGACTATCTTTCCGATGCTAGTTCTAATTCTAATTCTCCCTCCTTTAATGAACTATATAATGTGTATGTGGAAATGCATAAAGAGTTGAAGAAATTAGCAAAAAATAATATTGAAAGAAAGAATTTCATTTTGAAGCAACAACAAAAGATTTTGGAATTACAAAACTCTCTTGAGGAGTTAAAGCTTCAAAATGAAACCCTTGAACTCATTTATGCAAATTCTACATGCGATTGTGATTTGAAAACAAATGAAATTTCATCTTGTGATAATTGCAAATCTCTTGAAAAAGAAGTTTTTAATTTGAATGATAGAATTGCAAGGCTCACAAGAGGAGACACTTGCTTGGATCATTTGCTTTCTAATCAAAGGGATAATAGTAATAGAACCGGACTTGGTTATACCAAACCCAAAATTCGAAATTTTCGCAACGTTGGTACATTCTCTAAAATTAATTTTTCAAAAACACCAACTTGCCATTATTGTGGGATTTTTGGGCATACTTCAAATAAATGTAATATTAAGAAATTTGGTATACCAAGTGGAAAGTATGTATGGATTGTGAAGGGGACTTCTCCCCAAACTAACATCAAAGGACCCAAGATAACTTGGGTACCTAAGACAAGTAAATGATATTGTTTTGTAGATGTGCCTTCGAACAAAGGAGCGTAGATGGTACTTGGATAGTGGATGTTCGAGGCATATGACGGGAGACAAATCGCATTTCATCGAACTTACTACAAAAGGTGGTGGTCATGTCACCTATGGCGACAACAACAAAGGCAAAATTCTAGGAGTGGGTAAGATTGGTAACGTATCTAACCTTATCATTGAAAATGTCCTATACGTAGAAGGCTTAGAACACAACTTGCTTAGTATAAGTCAACTATGTGATATGGGCAACAATGTGACCTTTACTTCGTAATTTTGTTTTATTAAGAGTTGTATTGATGATAGTGTTAAGTTCATAGGTCGTCGCTCTAATAACACCTATTTAATTGATTCAGATGAGATAACCTCATTTTTTTCAACATGTTTTAAATCTTTTGATGATGAGGTTCGACTTTGGCATCGTCACATTGCTCATGTAAATGTGAATCAATTAAATAAACTACTACGCAAGGACTTAGTGATTGGTTTACCTAAACTTAATTTTAAACTTGGTAGTGTTTGTGACTCATGTCAAAAATGCAAGCAAGTTAAAAACTCTTTTAAACCCAAAAATGTGGTAAGCACAACAAAGCCATTGGAGTTAATCCACATGGATTTGTTTGGCCCATCACAAGTTCGGAGTTTAGGTGGCAATTACTATGGCTTTGTTATTGTAGATGACTTTACTCGATTCACATGGACTTTATTTTTATCCGCCAAAAGCGACACTTATAAAAGTTTTAAAAAGTTTTCCAAACTCATCCAAAATCAATTAAATTTGAAAATAGTGTCTATTAGAAGTGATCACGGTGGTGAGTTTGAAAACTCAAAGTTTGATGCATTTTGTGAAAAATATTGAATAAGTCATCAATTTTCAGCCCCTAAGACTCCGTAACAAAACGGAGTTGTAGAAAGGAAAAATAGAGTTTTAGAGGAACTTGCACGTACTATGCTTAAGGAATCTAGAGTCCCCTCTTACTTTTGGGCTGATGCGGTTAATACTGCGTGTTATGTCATTAATAGGGTTCTTATTCGTCCGCATTTGAATAAAACACCTTATGAGTTGTTAAAAGGGCGAAAGCCAAATATCTCTTATTTTCATGTTTTTGGTTGTAAGGTGTTTATTTTAAATACCGGTAAGAACCCGATCGGCAAATTTGATTCAAAAGTCGATGAAGGTATTTTCATTGGATATTCAACTCATAGCAAGGCTTATCGTATTTTTAATAAAAGAACCTTAACTGTGACACCCTCTTTTGTATCTTGAAAATAATTAATATTTCCAAATAATTGAATACTTGCTATCAAAATTAGGACTGGAAAATTTTTCCTTTTTAACTTAATACTTGCTCGGTTATAAACACTTTTAATTAGAACAATTATTTGAATTCGGCTTAGTAATATCTCAATTACGAAAAGACTCTCAAGATAATATTTCCGTAAACACAATAAACCTTTTCGTAGTCTTTCATAAAATATGTTATTAGTCTCTCGAGTTGGATTGATTATATAAAATATAAACTTGTCGCCGAAATCCTTTTTAAATCGAAATCAGAGTTCGCGGAAGTAAAAGCAATACTTATGGGGCACTGCTGAGGTAAATAAAACATCATAAATATATATATATATATATATATATATATATATGTCATAACATAAAAACCCCATCAGTATCCATAGTAGCAAGTAACATAAGTCGAGATAGCAAGAGTTTATAAAAACAACTACAAACCAGCTTCATAAGTAAAACCTCACTCTAAGACCTCTCAATATATACAATATATAACAAAATCCAAAAGTAGAAGTCCCAGAGCAGGTCATCCGTGTCCTCAGCAGCTCCTCAGATCCTCTATAGCTCTATCCCTAGGATCTAGGATCCAAAACATCCACGCTATGCAGGCTCCTATGAACCAGCGGGTCCACCTCTAGCAGAAACAGTCGGCTCGACATGCACCTCCTCCTCGCTCTCATCCTCCACGGGGTCCTCCTCGACCTCGCCTGACTGGGTAGAGACCCCACCACTGGGTCTAGGATCTGCAGAAGCAGTACTCTCGAAATCATTCGGACCAGGAGAAGGAGTCTCCTCAGTGACAACTCTGTGGGAGGAAGGATGAGAACGAGTGGCAGCTCTGAAACGAAAACTATGAAAGCGACCCATAGGTCGAGCCGGGGGTGGTCCTATATATGTATAAAAGGGTGGAACATGCATAGTGTAGACTAATGGGATCCTAAATCGACGAGGTCGCACTCGCACCAGAGGGTTAGGGTGGTAGAGAGTGATCTCGACCTCCCCCTCGAAAGTGGCACGGTGCTCCTCATACGTCCATATACCACTAGGGATAGGGCGTATCTCGATGCAAGCTAGGTATCTGGCCATCACCTAAACAGGGCACAGGGAGTAAGTATACACATATACATAATTGATAAAGACTAAAATTACAAACACAAGTATATCATGGACAGATAATAATGCAAGTACATATGAACACACCAATTTTTCAACATTATATCTCTTATAATGCAAATGGCATGATGTATGATTTTCTATCCACAACTGAGGCCTCTAAAAGTCCATCTTGGACGTCCATCCAATACACCATTGTGTTCCCGGAACACTGACATTCGTTCCCAGAACATAATGCCAAACCATACTTGGATAATAAGCATCACTCCCGGAGTGTGCACCACGTTCCCAGAACGCATATAAAAACCAGGTCCCGGACACTGGCCACATATCTATAATGTGTCATCAAGTAGGTTATAATTTGGTACTCCCGGAGTACCCTCCTCATATTCCCAGAATATGATAAACGTTCCTACCAACCAAACTTCCATTCTATATGGATGCACAAATATCAGGGTTGGTTTTATCTTTACATTAATTACTGTGATTTAGAAATATTCCAATTTCTCTTTTGAATGATTTATTTGAGGCGTAATCTTTGGCACAAAATTCTCCTTCGAATTATCTCAAAAACATGCCCTTAAGCTTAGATTGGGAAAAACATAACCAATGGTATTCAAAAACTTAACTTTTTATTTTTCAGATTCAGGTACTAACCGGTTACAGTTTCATGCTAACCGGTTAGAATTACAGACCTGAACTGTGTACCATTGTAATTCAGAAAAACCCTTTTTCTTGAATTTTCTACCCAATCCTTAAACACGTTCAACATTATTTTACACCTCAAAAACCACTGTTTTTATCATTCAAAAGTCTAAATCACATTCTGTTTCCAAAAGAGCATAATTTCCTCTTGAAATTATCTCATTAACTTAAGGTAATAACCCTTAACCTCAAATCTGAACCAAGATGGTATTATCAACTCATTTTCAGATTGTTTCCAGTGAAATTAAAGTATAGATTTGAGCAAAATTAGTGAGACTTCAGGACTGTTTTGTAAACTGATTTTCTTTTGAAATTTCGCAGTGTCTAACCGGTTACAAATATCGAGTAACCGGTTAGATTATGCAGTCAGTCCACTAAAACAAGAGTTTTGACACATCATTCTTTTCATTTCTCAAATCTAACCAAATTTCATCATTTGTCAGGGTTCATATACCTTAAACAAATATATTTCATCACAGAAACATATTCAATTTGCATGCATTAAGCTTCTTGTATCAAATTGCATAAAAATCAATATAAACACAATTCAACACAACAAAACTTAAAATAAGCATTTAAATACAGATTCCAGTATCAATATCCATTGCATGCATTAACACAAAGTTGCTCAAAACAACATTGAGCTAAAATTTGGCCTCCAAGCCTTTGTGCTTTATACACATAATGCCCTTTTTGAGTTTTGTTAACTCAAATCCTAAATCACTTGATTTTTAGTCTAAATCTAGTATAAGGTAGACTTCTCCCATACCTTAGGACAGGGTTTGATGAAGATTAACACTGAATTTGAAGAAAAATCCACAGATTCCTCACAAATCCTAGGTTCTGCTCTCAGCCACGATTTCCATCAACAAGGTCCAAAGACCAGAAAATTTGACATGGTAATTGGCCAAAGAAATTGGGGAAAACAATTAGAACTCAATCTAGGTAACATGCACTAGGAGATAGAAGTGATTTGAGGTCAAAGGAGTTCTTATACTTACCAAAATTGAAGCTTCAATTCAGCTCCAGAAATCAGCCTTTGCTGAACCAGTTTTTGAACTCCTTCACTTTAAAAGGCTTCGTTCTCCCAGCTCCCTCACTCTCAACTCACAATGTTTGGGTATTTGTAAAGCTCTTGATGTAAGCTTTACAATGGTGTATCACTCGTCTCTCAACACTCAAAGAAGAAGGAGAATCTGCTTCCACGAAATTGAAACCCTAACTCAGCCCTTCAACCCAAAACTCAGATGAACAACCCCCACTTCATCAGAAATTCAGCTATTTATAGACAATTTAGAGTGACATGCACAAGGACGCGTGTGTTTCCACTAATCTGGGCTGTATTCGTGGCGATTAATTGAATTAATCAAGTGATTACTCATCAATTTCCACTAATCCAGTTTATGGGTTCATCGTCTAACCGGTTACAGGGCATTACTAACCGGTTAGATCAGTACAAAATTTAAAAATTAATATTTTTAAATCTTTCCCTCCAAGACTCTTTTTAATATTACCTTTAGGTCCTAAACGAAGGACTAAAATGCAATATTCTTATATTTTGCATTTATTTGCCATATAAAAATATTTTCACTTATTTTTATATTTTCGGCTAATTAAATACAAAACATAAACTTGGGAAATTCATATAAATTAATAATAAACTTTTATTATTAATTCCCTATTATCCGGGAGACGAAAATTAGGGGTGTTACACTACTCCCCCACTTAAAAGGAATTTCGTCCCCGAAATTCTAGCTTACAAAAACAACTCCGGATACTCTTGACGCATCTTTTCTTCTAATTCCCATGTAGCTTCAGATACGTCTGCATTTTCCCATACCACCTTAACTAAAGGTATCTCCTTTCCCCTGAGCTGCTTAACTTTACGATCTTCTATCTGAACTGGTCTGGTCTCAAAGGTAAGGTTTTCCTTCAAAGTTAGGTCGTCAGGTTGAATTTTCAAAATGGCTGAGGAATCATGCACATACTTCTTCAATTGCGAAACGTGAAAGACGTTGTGCAAATTGGATAGAGAGGGTGGTAGAGCTAGTTGATAAGCAACAGGACCAACTCTCTTAAGGATTTGGTATGGTCCTATACACTTAGGCGAAAGCTTTCGGGTTCTTAAAGCTCTACTGATTCCTTTCATCGGAACTATCCGAAGGAATACGTGGTCACCTTCTGAAAACTCTAATGGTTTTCTCCTCTTATCCGCATAACTCTTCTGCCGACTCTGAGCCGCTTTCATCTTTGCCTGAACCATCTTAATCTTCTCAGATGTCTGCTATATCATTTCCGGTCCAACCATTAAATTCTCCCCCACTTGGAACCAACATAGCGGGGTTTGACACTTCCTTCCATACAACGCCTCAAACAGTGCCATTCCAATGCTCGCATGATAGCTGTTGTTGTATGTAAATTCTGCGAGAGGTAGCACTTGATCCCAACTTCCTTGTTCTTCAAGTGCACAAGCCCGCTACACATCTTTCAAAGACTGAATCGTTCTCTCCGTCTGACCATCCGTCTGTGGATGATACGCAGAACTCAATTTCAATCTTGTTCCCATAGCATCATGCAAACTTTTCCAGAATTGCGAAGAAAATCTGGGATCTCGATCCGACACAATACTTGAAGGCACTCCGTGAAGACGAACTACCTCCTTGATATAGATTTGGGTAAGCTTGTTCAAAGAATAACGCATATTTATCGGAATAAAATGCGCCGACTTGGTTAACCTATCCACAACCACCCAGATTGCATCATGATTTGTTGTTGTCCTTGGTAAACCAGACACAAAATCCATTGAGATGCTATCCCACTTCCACTGGGGAATACTCAAAGGTTGCAACTGTCCTCCTGGTTTCTGATGTTCTACCTTAGCTTTTTGGCAAATCAAACACGTCGCCACATATTCTGCAACATCCTTTTTCAATCCAGACCACCAAAACATCTTCTTCAAATCCTGATACATTTTGGTTGATCCAGGATGCATACTCATCCGACTCTTATGGGCTTCGTCAAGAATGGAGAAAATCAAGTTGAGAATGGAGAAATGCTAGAACATGAGAAGGACTTAGCACAAGTGCCGCATACCGAACTACCAATTGCTTGGAAAACGAACAAAAATCACCCGGTCTCTAATATTCTAGATGACATTGCTAAGGGAGTGGTAACCCGAAGCACTTTGAATAATTTTTGTTATTATGTTGCTTTTGTTTCGCAATTAGAACCTAAGAATATTAATGAGGCACTTCAAGACAAATATTGGGTTATGGCCATGCAAGAAGAATTAAATCAATTTGAAAGAAACCAAGTTTGGGAGCTTGTGCCAAAACCCGATGACCATCTTGAAATTGGTACTCGTTGGGTTTATAGGAATAAACTAGATGAGTCGGGTATTATTGTTAGGAATAAGGCTAGGTTGGTAGCTAAGGGTTATAGTCAAGAGGAAGGGATTGACTATGATGAAACGTATGCTCCCGTAGCTAGATTAGAAGCCATTAGAATCTTACTTGCCTTTGCATCTATTATGAATTGTAGATTGTATCAAATGGATGTAAAAAGTGCGTTTCTTAACGGATACATTCAAGAAGAAGTGTATGTTTCACAACCTCCCGGATTTGCAGATTTTGAACATCCGGACTATGTTTTTAAATTGAAAAAGGCTTTGTATGGTCTTAAACAAGCTCCTAGAGCTTGGTATGATCGTTTAAGCAATTTTTTACTTGAAAAGGGTTTTAAACGAGGTGCCGTGGACAATATGCTTTTTATTGAAAGATCCGGTAAGGACATACTTTTAGTCCAAATATATGTTGATGATATTATATTTGGTGCAACTAATGAAAAATTGTGCAACAAATTTTCAGAAATAATGCAAAGTGAGTTTGAGATGTCTATGATGGGAGAGCTTACTTTCTTCCTTGGACTACAAATCAAGCAACTTGATGATGGAATCTACATTCATCAAGGGAATTATTGTAGAGAACTACTTAAGAGATTTGGCATGGAGTCATGCAAGGTAGCTTCAACTCCTATGAGCGTCACATGTTACTTGGACAAGGATGAAATCGGAAAACCCGTTGAGGTAACAAAATATCGTGGTATGATAGGTAGTTTATTGTACTTAACTGCTTCTCGTCCTGATATTATGTTTAGTGTGTGCATGTGTGCTCGTTTTCAAGCCAATCCAAAAGAATCACATTTAACTGCTGTTAAGAGGATTATGAAATATTTGAAAGGAACTACCAATACCGGATTATGGTATCCTAGAGATGCTCTTTTAAGTTTAATTGGTTATTCGGATTCTGATTTTGCGGGTTGTAAAGTTGAAAGAAAAAGTACAAGTGGAACATGCCATTTAATTGGAAGTTCTCTTGTATCATGGTTTTCAAAGAAGCAAAAATGTGTAGCTTTATCAACAGCGGAAGCCGAATATATTGCGGCCGGGAGTTGTTGTGCTCAAATCCTTTGGATGAAGCAACAACTTTCGGATTTTGGTTTAAACTTGTCAAAAATTGCTATTAAATGTGACAAGACATCCGCAATAAATTTAACCAAAAACCCGGTATTGCACTGTAGAACAAAACATATTGAGAAAAGGCATCATTTTCTAAGGGACCATGTCCAAAAAGGTGATTGTGTTATAGAATTTGTTCAAACTTCAAACCAATTAGCTGACATTTTTACAAAACCGTTACCAAGAGACACTTTCTATCGTATTAGAAGGGAACTTGGCATTTTTGATGAATCAACTATTAGCTAATTGTCTTTGAAATCATTTTATTTTATCACCTTAAGCCTATTTCATTATGTATTGTTGTTTGAGTTTTTATGATATGAAAATCCTTTCATAATTCTCTAAATTAGTAGTTATGGGTGTGTTTTTCTATGATATGTTTGCTCGTATAAATGTGTGTGCTAAATGCTAAATGCCTATATGTTTTTGTAAGTATGAAAATATTTTTCAAAATTTCAAAAATTTGAGTTTTGTGCACATTAATCGATTAAATTTTGAACCACTTTCAGGCCATAATCGATTAATGCAGCGTTACTCGATAAATTTTAAACAACCTTCAGGCCTTAATCGATTAATGGCTTCGCTAATTTATTAAGGGTACTGTACACGGAAATATAAAAACGCGTTTTCTGCACAGTTGCTCATTTTTCTCTTTTTCTTCTCTCTCTTATCCGAATCTCTCTTGTCTTCTCTCTAATTCGAAAATCAGGTGTTGATCATAAGGGCTATTGATTCGTGTTTTACACCCAAATTCCTTCATCAAATCTTCTTCCTAACATAATATCTACCAGAAATTCCATCAATTTCACCCTAAATCCCCCAAAATCCGAAAACCCCCAAATTTTCTCAAACCCTAACCCTAACTTTCTCTCTCCTTGGAAAATGGCCTCCTCCTCCTCAAATCCGAATCCTCCACCAAGAAAGAAGCGTCCAGCACATCCAGATCGCAATAATCCATGGTTCTCTCAAGCAGAACGCGAAGAACGTGCTCCGAAGTTTGAGGACAGACTTTTTGGAGTTATTCGGAACCTTTACTTTCCATGGCTGAAGAAAGAGAGGTTTGGTTTTCATGATTTGCTTGTTGCACAGAACTTACAAAGGTTTTTGGAATTCAATACTCATTATTACCCTAGGCTTGTTAAGCAATTTTATGCTAATTTTGTAACACCCCGATTTGGCAACTTGAAAACCATCGTTGCTTAAATTAAATATAGTAAAAATTTGGGCCAATTTTTTTTTAAAAACAAGTGTTACACGAGGTGAGAACATTTAGATTTTCAAAACATAGTTACAATCTAAAACTCATGTTCTCACATTGCATAAAACCTTTCAAGTTCCAAACCGAGATGTCACAAGACACCGCACCTTGAAACTTGTTTTCAAATCATCATTTAAAACTTAGCCCATTTACTTGATTCAAAAACATCAGTACTAAGCAAAATTGTGGATGGGGTACAGTATGATAAAGCCATGGCAATTAAGTACTAGCAATGGATTACAAAACTCTGAGGGGGAATACCTAACCTCTAGTCATCTACACTAATACTCGCCACCGAACTCTGAATCTGGGTAGATCAAACACTCTGGTCGCAAGCTGGGTCATCCTCATCAGCCTCCTCAGAAGTCTTTTCCATAGAGTCGCCTTGTGCTTTCTTTTCTTCCTTCTCCCGAGCTAGCAGCTTCTCCATGATTTCCTTTCTACTCCGTTTCATCTCAAGATAAACAAAGACGCGGGTAGTCATAGTTATGTTGTCTCCCTTCAATGGAGATGCTCCTATCTCCCGAATGAGCTGGAACTTCGCTATGTTTTCCATCTAAAGACCATACAGAATTTTCCCAATACCAAGTAGATATATAGGAGAGAGAGCTACCCAAAACATGTAATGTCGACTGTGTGGAATTATGATAGGCAATTATTAAGATAAAACAATAAATAACATACAAATCATAACAACAACAAAATCATTATCATGATTGTAACATCCCGAATTTTAATTCTAATAATAATTAGAATAATAATAAGATTTTGAAATAAGAATTATCCTAAAAGGGATTTAAAATGATGGATTAGGAATTATTTGAGTGCCATAAAGGAGTCAAGGAGCATTGGCATCGAAAAGCGAATTTAAAGAAGACCAAACGAGGGTTAAAAGCGGTGTTTTCAGTGTTTTAAATTCGCTAACTTGGGAAATTCAAAATAAAAGATTTAAGACTCAAAACACAATTCCCACCGTTGGATATGAAGGTATGATTTTTAGGAAGTTGCTCGTCAAATTTGAGCAAGATCCGACGGTGAACGAAGAAGTTATGGTTATTTGAAGTTGGGAGAAAATAGCTGAAAAATAGAAAAGCAAACTAGCAGTGTCTGATCATAGAAATAAAGTGGAAATTAATGAAATGGGAATAAACAGTAAATAGTAGTGTGGGAGAATGAGGAATCATAGAAATAAATTAAGAATTAGAAATGAGAATTTAAAATATAACGAATATGCTAAAGCTAAGTAGAGTGAGTTATAAGTAGGATAATTAATAAGTAGAAGAAGGAAAAGAAAAGAAAGAGAGAGAAATATGTGAATATAGGAAAATAAATAATGTATTAATAAGCCACTAAATAAAGAAATGAGAGGAAAGAGAATAATGTTGGAACTAAAAGAAAAGAAAGAATATATGATTAAGCAAAAGAAAGAGAAAGAGAAAAAGAAAGAAAAAGGAAAAGAAAAAGAAAGGAATGGCACGAGCCTGTCGAGGCGTGTCGGTATAAAAAGAGATAAAAGTCTGGTGCAAGCCTGTCGAGGCATATCGGCATCGATGCGAGCCTGTCGAGGCGTGTCGATTAAAAAGAGATAAAAGTCTGGTGCGAGCCTGTCGAGGCGTATCGGCATCGATGCGAGCCTGTCGAGGTGTGTCGATTAAAAAGAGATAAAAGTCCGGTGCGAGCCTGTCGAGGCGTATCGGCATCGATGCGAGCCTGTCGAGGCGTGTCGATTAAAAGGAAAAAGAATGGATAAGAAAAGGAAACGGCTGATGGTCTTTTGGACTCAGTCATGATAAAGATAAAGGGCTGATGGTCTGTTGGACTCAGTCACCAGGAAAAAGAAAACGATAAAGAAAAGGAAAAAGGAAAGAAAAGAAAAAGTAGAAATGATTAGAGAACAGTTAGAAAATCAATAATTAAATGAATGCGAGAATAAGTGAAAACTAAAAGAGATTATTTATATGAATAATTATGAATAAGTATATTAATGATTAAGTAGGCTTAGTTATTTGCTATGTCTTATTTTAGAATTTATCTTTTTAAGTTCTGTGTAATGCTACCCTTCTTGATATCATTTTACAGGTACGGAAGCGGAGCTTACACTGTTGCGGGCCGAACTGGAAACTCTCCACCACGTGGAGTGTATTTATGATACTCTGAGCGGATTTTATTATTAAGACTGTTATTTTTTGTAATTTAATATGCGTAGTAATTGTATGCCCTGAATTTGTACTAATTGGGCTTTAGGATCTGATCTGGTTATTGAACTATTATGTTTTAAGTTTTTAAATATTCTGGACTGACAGGTTTTAAGAAGAGAATTTTTGGGAAGTCCGAAAAACAGAGGAAACTCTGCCGGATTTTCGAAAAACCTTTCATAGGAAATCAATTTTAAAAATGAATTTTCAAACTCTGATTTTATTAAAATTTAATATTAACTAATTAAAGTGAGGATGTTACAATGATCATATAAACACCATCTTATTCTCACTTCTCAAATCTTGCTCAATACTTAATGCCATTACTGTACTTTCCTTTTCGAATCTTTAAGTTTATTAAGTCTTATCATTTCAGTTCGCTCAATGATTTGGGGAAACATCATTGAGGAAAAACGGCTCACACGTCTACATCTCCTCGGTCATCCATCCAAACCTAGTCGGAAGCAAACAGGAGTACAAGACCTTTACCGTGCGGGCACGACAGCTGTCTCACACACAATTGGCTCCAAGCCAGGAGGACTACAACCTCAATTCAATCATATCAATTCATATATACACAAGGCACACTATAGAAAAATCGGGTACAGTGGCAAATCAAGATGCCCCACTCCAGTCCCTCTCACTGTTCAAGATTTGCAATCTAGGGGGCGACAGTACAATTCTAGTCTCGAGTGCAGAACTTACCACGGTTTTGGACCCAGTCCCTACCACATCTCGTATACCACATATGGAGTTCGTTCTGCCTAGAAAAGTACTCTAGACTTCTTGACGTTTCACCGTCATTGTCCTCCCCTAATGCAATCTCCTCCTGAGTATCCGCAGATACCCATGGTTCCTTCCTCTCCACTACTTCGATAACACACTCATTCCTCACCGCGCTATTCCATGTCTTTTAATAGTCTTTTAAAGTTTTAAAGGTTTTAATTAACGGCTTAATCCTAACGGTCGGCTCATCCTTAGTGCATCCCTTCAACGAGTCCCGACCACTAATCGTTCAATCTGTTCCCAATTAATCTCAATATCTCGTATCGCAAACTTTTTCATCTCATCACATCAACTTTCTCAGAACTCATTTCCTCATCTTTCAAAAATATCTTTTCGCAAAACTTTTTCGAAAATACGATTTCATAAAACTTTTCCAAAAATATCATTTCGTAAACTTTTACAAAATCTCTTTTCACAAACATTCGCAAAATACTGTTTTCACAAACTTTTCCTCAAAAGGTCATTTCACAAAACTTTCTCGAAATATCGCTTCACAAAACTTTTTCAAAGATAAAATTTCGCAAACTTTCTCAAAAAGACATCATTTCACAATACTTTCTCAAAAATACCATTTCAAAAACTTTTACAAAATCTCCTTTCTTAAACTTTCACAAAAATATGTTTTTCACAAACTTTTTCTTCAAAAATGATCTTTCATAAAACTTTCTTAAAAAAAATATCATCTTGTAAACTTCCTCAAAAATATTATTTCAAAAGACTTTCTCAAATATCATTTCAAAAGACTTTCTTAAAATATCAATTCAAAAACTTTATCAAAAGAATGGTTTTACAAAACTTTTCTCAAAAATATATCTTTTCACAAAACTTTTTCAAAAAGATTCTTTCATAAAACTTTTCTCAAAAACGTATCTTTTCATAAAACCTTTTCAAAAATATTGTTTCGCAAACTTCCTCAAAATTTCCTTTCAACCTCTTTCTCTTGATATCCCATCACTCACACAACCTTTGTTATTTCTCCTCCTTCTTTCCAATCACATTCCTCTTACTTTCACGAATTCATTCTTATCATCGTATTATCAAGCTTACCAATGTTCCTCAAACAATATCACAATTTATTAACCAATAATTAGATCATTTTACAAAATAAGATAATTAATTAGTTCATGCATAATCAACCAGAAAACATAATATCATACTTAATAAACCAATCTCAGCCGTTCGGGTGGATAGCCAAACCAACAAACAAATGCTATCACATACACCACTTCGCTAAATGAGATTGGAGTCCAACCTTTGAGATGATTGGACATCTTAATAAGTTACCTAAATACCACGGCGTATTCAGGGAAGCCCCTCTCTCACCTCAAACGACGTAGGCCTCCGAAAGCTTTCCAAGATTTGTCGATCGCTAATTCCGCCTCGTTTCCTTTGCGTCTGTCGTCCGAACTATAGCATTTTTCCCGTGCGTTAGAAACGATTTTAACGAATTCATCAATTTGTTTTGAAAACACATTGAAATCATTCCTTTTTGAAAACACATTGTCCATATCCCAAAAGTTTTCAAATCCAAATCAATTAAAAACGTTTTCAAGAAAACTTTGAAACAATTTTAAAATGATTTTCTTATCAAAACAAAATCCATTTGTCTTGAGGCAAGCTCACTTTAAAACATTCATGTTATAAAAATCATTATTCTTAGTCATTAAACAAAATTCAAAACTTAAGAAAATAAAATTCCAAAACCACATCAAATCAATTTAAGTTTCTTAAGTCGTACTCCCCAATGAAACATTTTTCAATTCTTTTTAAATTCAAATATAGGTTTTCAAAACACATTCAATTAGCATAGAAACAACACATCACTTTTATCACACACATAACACCATGTACACAAAATATTGTAACAGCCCGATTTTCGTAACTCGAAAATGACCAACTTTTATCCATTTAGGGTGCAAAAATGAGGCAAATTTTTTTTTGTAAAACATTGTTGAGGTGTTGGAAAACATTATTGGATAGTTTTTGATGTTCTTCAAATACTCTTTTCGAAAACCGAGTTGTTACGAAAACCAAAACTTATTCCCTTGGGTTTCCAAAAACGTTTATTAGAGAAAATGATTTGATTTCAACTCAATATAATTCTTTTCATAATATTAAAAGTGATCACTCGATTAGCATAGAGTTTCATTCTTACACGTTCTGAAAAGTAGGGCATGTTCCAAAATGAACTAGGTTACATCAATAGTTCATCACTTAGGTAATCCTTAACACAAAATACTTATCACAATCTAAACCAATCACACTATCCTTAAACTATCCTATTGAAGACAATTGGATGAAGATCCTCCTTCTTCTTGCGTCCTCTCGTCGCTCTCGAAGATGAGGCCCTCCTTGCTGTTGTCTCCTCGTTGCTAGTGGGTTCCAGTTCCGCTCCATTGAAAGTGGTAGAATTCCTCCGAGTCTCATAACGAATCTTTTCTTTGAAGTTCCTATACCCTCGTACGGAGACTTGTCCCAAGTGCGGCTCCAGGTTAGCTCCACTGAGTTGATGTTCCGGATCTGGAATCGCGATCTGGGTGTAGCCGGTCCAGACCCAGCAGCATGGAGTGCGCTTCCACCTTCTTCGATACTTACTCCATGTAGTGACGTCCATCTGATACTCCATCTGCCCGTTGAAATATCAGCAGCACCGATATGCCAACGAACAGGAGAGAGTAAGCGATCCGAACGACGCATCGTCGACGGTGTGGGATTACGATAGGAAAGATACCAAGACCAAACAAACACACAGTACAATATACAAGCACACAACAACCAAACATATTATTGACATCATTATCATTATTATCTTACATTATTAGCATTATTGTTATCCTCTTTCATTTCCTTCTTACTTTCACATCTTATGAACATTCTTTCCTTTTCTCATTCATTTCCATTTCATAACTATATTTTTCTTTTCCTCCAGTCTTATCAATTCATAACCTCTGATGATTGGGGAATGTTAATGTAGTGGACCTGTAGTAAACCGAGCGAATAACCGACCGTATCCTCAATACTCTAGTTAATATGACACTGAAGCAGGGCTTTCGGTCGGAAACATACACCGAGTAAATTGGGTACCTAACGAGAAGTTACATGCCAATGAGATTAACCCAGAGCACAGGATTCTCATCCTTATCCTTATCACTAACAGTCTCATCGCGCTTAACTGCTTCCCCTGGATTCCCACGACTCTTGGTAAGATAAAAACCGTATTGGATGAAGTCTATCGCTTACAGGATTAACGGATATGATCTTATCATATCCTCTACGAATCCTATTTGAGTTCTTCCTCTTCAGAAGCCTTATCAGAACGGCCCATGGCATACAGGCAATCCCCTATAAGAACCACCATGCTATAGGGGCTAAGGTACGTCTTCTCATCCCTAAGTTGACACCAGCACACACGTTGTTGACTAGGGAGAACCTGATTATCCCAACTGGATATTCAGAAATCCTATAAAGTCCTACATTAATATCTTGATTGAGATCATTCTTCAAGGCTCTTTCATAGCTTTAAGGTTGATCTTGGTTAAGGACACGACATTGGCGCCGTCTGTGGGGAACTGAATAACAAATCATTCCCACCACCACCATGGTCGCTACCAGAAGTCAAGTTGGTGACCTCCGTGAACGCATCGCCCGCACCCGCGGCAGGCCCAGAAACGCTAATAATAATGAACCGCAGCCCCACTCAGCAGGCGATCTGCGTGACGTCCTCAACCACAATCGTGGGAATAATGGGCAACCACCACAAATGTCTCAATCTGGGCCAGGGAGTAATCCCCAGCCTCTAAACCATTCACAAAGCCAACCGCCACATAACCAAAGTCAGAATCATAGCGGTGGTCATGCTCTACACCCCCAAACGCCACTATCCTCCCATCCAAGGGCTGGGAGCAATCCCCAACCCCTTCAGGTATTACGTGCCATGCCACCTCCACCACCACCGCCACCTACACCACCACCTTCTACCCATGGTGACTCCAGTAGTACAGCTCCTACTACACGAAATACTTCTAGAACCACCGGAACCCGAGTACACCATGGGCGAAACACCCAACGCACTCACCTTAACCCACACAACCCCGATCATATGCAACCCCTGAATCCAAGTAGATCTGCCCCAGGACATTCTCGTCATAGCCATTCCATTAGCAGATCATATGCAACTACAGCTTCTGCCAGAGCGAGGGAAATAGAGATGGTTAATATTCTTAATAGGCAAACCACGTTAATCGAGCAACAAGGACGTGCTATTGCCGACCTTCAACAACAGGCTATGGCAAGGATCGCTCAAAACCAACCAACCATGGACCCCCAACCAACACCAATAATTCAGCTTCCGCCACCGAATTCCCATGTTAACCCCATCACAAATGAAGATCAGAGTGATTTTCACCCTGGTCATCCTTTCACCCCATATATCATGGCGTTTCAAACCCCTCAAGGCTATTTGGGCCCTACTAATGTCCCACATTATAACGGCCTAATCGACCCGGTGGACCATATTGTCTCTTTCGAAGGGGCAATGAACTATTATAGCGGAGGGGATGAAATGAAGTGCCGGGCCTTTTCCATGACCCTCGAACCATCAGTATTACGCTGGTACTCATCTCTCCCTCGGAATTCTGTTAATTCATGGGAGGAGATGAAAAGAGTATTTTTAAATAGATACACGGCTAGTTGTATTCAGCCTAGGTCGGACCACACTTTAGCAGCGGTAACCCAAAAGCAAGATGAATCCTTAAAAGATTACCTTTCGCGGTTCCATACAGAGGCAAGTTCAGTCCCTCACTTGGCACCTGGTGTGGCGGTATTACTGTTCACTCAAGGTCTACAACCCGGAGATTTTAGAAAATCCCTGATTGGCAAACCTCCGAAGGATATGGCCGAGCTAAGGCAACGATCGAATAAATTTATCAATCTGGAAGAATTCCACAAAGGGCAGAAAATAAGAGAGGAAAGGCAGCGTGCCGACCCACAGGGTCAAAATAAGCAAAAACGTGACGAACGTTTTGGTGGCAGACAGGAAAGGAACGATCGAGATCGACGACTTCCTCCCCGAAATAAGTTTCAGGATTACACGCCTCTTACTGTTCCGAGGAGTCAGATTTTAAGAGAAACTATGCAAACCGACTTACGCTCGGCTCAAAGACCTCCGTCTTTGAGAAAAGGCGCACAGCGTGATAGGTCGAAATATTGTGACTTCCACAGAGGTTATGGCCACACTACTGACGAATGCATATGGCTACGTGATTTGATTGAAGAAATGATCAGAGATGGCAAGCTACGCAGCCGGCCGAAGGAACAGGAACAGACCTCAATCTCCAGTAAAACCTAAACGCCAGAGAAGCAGGTCGCCAGACGATCGGAATAGCGGGAAACAGAGAACCGACCCTACCCCGGTTCCCGAGTCCAACACCAATAAAAATGATTTCCTGGTTAACACTATTGCGGGAGGTTTTGCCGGAGGAGGGGAGAAGAAAGCCGATAGGAAAAAGTACATCAACCAGATCTTGGCAGTCAGTCAAAAACCGATCGCCAAGAGATCATCAAAAAACATTCCCATTATTTTTGACGACGAGGATTTGGATGGAATACTCCCAGGCCATAATGATCCCATGGTAATAACTGCTCTGATCGGAAATTATGAGGTAAAATGGGTTTTTATTGATCAAGGTAGTTCGGCGGATATAATGTTTTTCCCTTTGTTCAAAGCTTTGAGACTCAGGGAATGTAATCTCACTCCCTTTGAAGGTGAACTGATCGGTTTTACTGGAGACACTGTTGAGCCAAAAGGTTACATTCAGCTCCCTGTAACCCTTGGACAACAGCCTTCAGCTAGGACCGAGATTGTGAAGTTTTTGGTTGTGGATTGTCCGGCAGCCTACAATGCAATTCTTGGAAGAACTTCTCTGCAGGCCTTTGGAGCGGTTGTGTCAACAGTTCATTTGGCCATGAAGTTCGTCGGAACTGATGACAGAGTAGTAACGGTGAAGGCCGAACAGGACGCAGCAAGAAAATGTTATAATGCTAGCCTAGGAAAAGTGAAGAGCAAGGATCCGAACAATATGGAAAGAGTTTCTTTGGGTAAGGGAAATGTGAATTTGGCGGATTTGGATATGCGGGACCAATCTGACAGAAATAGACCGACCCCAAAGGGACAGTGGGAGTTCTTGACGCTATCTGACGACCCTCTCAGACAAGTGAAAATTGGTGCTGATTTGCCCACGGGCGTTAAAGAAGAATTGGTCGCTCTATTAATTGCAAATAAGGATTTGTTCGCTTGGACGTCAGCTGATATGCCTGGAATCGACCCCAATTTTATTTGTCATAAGTTGAGCATCGTACCAGGGTCGAAACCAGTGGCGCAACGCAAAAGGAAAGTTAGCGCGGAAAAAGCCCTGGCAATAGAAGAAAAGGTTGCTGAACTACTCCGAGCAGGCTTCATTCGGGAAATTGACTACACAGATTGGTTGGCAAACACCGTCTTAGTCAAAAAACCCAATGGAAAATGGAGAATGTGTGTTGATTACACAGACTTGAACAAAGTCTGTCCTAAAGATCAATACCCACTCCCTGTTATTGACAAACTCGTCGACAATTCAGCTGGTTACAAACTCTTATCGTTTATGGATGCTTACTCTGGTTACAACCAGATTCCAATGTTCCCAGCCGACCAGGACAAAACAGCATTTATCACTGACAGGGCCACTTACTGTTACAACGTTATGCCATTTGGGTTGAAGAATGCGGGAGCTACTTATCAAAGGATGATGAACAAAAATTTTCAGGGTATGATCGGTTCAAATATGGAGGTATACATAGATGACATCATCGCCAAAAGTAGACAACAAGAGAATCATGCCAAGGACCTCACATCAATACTCGATTGGGTAAGGAAATATTCCATGAGGTTGAATCCCGAGAAGTGTGTATTTGGGGTTCCGGCCGGTTCTTTTCTCGGATTTATGTTAACCGAGAGAGGAATTGAGGCTAATCCTGATAAATGTAAAGCAATCCTTGATATGTGGAGCCCAGCAAATTTGAAAGAAGTTCAGCAACTCACGGGTCGAATGGCAGCACTCTCTAGGTTCCTGTCCCAAGTCGCTCGAAAAGCCTTGCCATGGTACCAACTCCTCAGGAAAAATAAGGATTTCCTGTGGGATGAACACTGTGAACAAGCTTTTATTCAATTAAAAGAATATCTTTCAAGCCCACCCGTCCTTCATAGTCCTCTTCCTGGGGAGAACCTCATCCTATACATGTCAGTGGCCGAGACAGCAGTCAGTTCAGTTCTGGTACGAGATGATTCAGGCACTGAGGCTCCGATCTATTATGTTAGCCGAGCACTTCAAGGATCAGAGTTGAGGTATCAGAGGCTTGAGAAACTTGCGTATTGTTTGGTCACATCAGCTCGGAGATTGAGACAATACTTTCAGGCACATAAAATATTGGTGAGAACCGCTCAACCTATTAGACAGGTTCTTCATAAACCCGACCTAGCTGGCAGAATGGTTTCATGGTCTATCAAACTTTCCGAATTCGACATTACCTATGAACCAAGAAAATCAATGAAGTCACAAGTACTAGCGGATTTCGTTTCCGAATTTACGGATGTTCCTTCTAACAGCTCTCATAGTCTTTGGTCAGTCTACGTGGATGGATCAAGTAATAGGAAAGGCGCGGGGGCTGGAGTAATCATCGAAAACCCCGAGGGACTATCCATGGAGTACTCACTGAAATTTGAGTTCCAGACGTCAAATAATCAAGCAGAATACGAGGCAGTTCTGGCAGGCCTCAAGATGGTGCGTGAGTTTGGAGCGGAACAAGTGTCGGTTTTCAGCGATTCACAACTGGTAGTTTCTCAAATCAAGGGCCAGTACTCGGCAAAGGAGCCCATTCTGCAGAAATATCTGGAAGAGGTAAAGCGAATCATCTCCAACTTTTCTGAGTTTAATATTTCCCATGTTCCGAGAGATTCAAACTCCCGAGCGGATATTCTGTCCAAGTTAGCAAGTACAAAAGGGTCGGAAAACAACAAAACTCTGATACAAGAAACTGTTCCCCGACCTAGTGTCATTTTGGCGGTCTCAATATCTCAGTCATGGATGGACCCAATTCTCACTTACTTGCAACATGGGTTTGTCCCTCAAGATCAGTCCGAAGTTCGGAAGTTGGTGAAAAAGGCTGCCTAATACACAGTTTTAAACGGAGTCTTATACAAAAGAGGTTTTGGATCCCCCATGCTCAGATGTGTCAATCCATCCCAAGCTGAGGAAATCCTGGAGGAGATTCATGGTGGCATTTGCAGCCATCACATGGGAGGGAAGTCCTTGGCGAAAAAAATAATCAGAGCAGGCTATTTTTGGCCTACACTGCAGAAAGACGCTATGGAACATGTCAAGAAATGTACTCAATGCCAATTTCACAGTGACGTTCATCAAAAGCCTGCTGAAGAGTTACACTCTCTCGGCGCACCTTGGCCTTTTTACCAATGGGGCATGGACATCATAGGAAAGTTTCCCACTGCTCCAGGCCAACTCAAATTTCCAGTAGTGGCAATTGATTACTTCACCAAATGGATCGAGGCAATGCCGTTAGCAACAATCTCAACTGCTCGAATCCAATCCTTCTTTGTCAAAGAGGTAATTTCTCGGTTTGGGGTACCACACGCCATAGTCACAGACAACGGATCTCAGTTTGCAGCATCTCACTTCCAACAATTAGCAGCCGACTTAAATATTACTCACTATTTTAGTTCTGTTGAACACCCACAAACAAATGGGTTAGCCGAGGCGGCCAACAGAACCATCTTAGATGGGATCAAAAAGAAGCTCGGAAATGCTGCTGGCACTTGGGCAGATAAACTTCCGAGCGTCCTGTGGTCACACAGGACTACAGTACATTCGACCACAGGAGAAACCCCTTTTCGTTTGACATACGGCTGCGACGCAGTCATCCCGATCGAAAAGCATATCCCCACCTTCAGGACACTTGAGCGTCCCTTAGAAACAAATGACCATTTGATCAGTGAAGAGCTGGTTTTGGTAGAAGAAGTCCGGAAAAATGCCGCAGCCCATGAAAGAAAAATGAAGGAACGGCAGGCTCGGGAATATAACAAAAAGGTCCGCCCAAGAAGTTTCTAAGTGGGTGACTTAGTCCTCCGCCGAGCAGATATTGGCAAAGGAAATGCGGGAGTCGGAAAGCTGAAACCAAACTGGGAAGGTCCATACCGAGTGAAGGCTAAATCTGGATCTGGAGCATACAAGTTGGAGACTCTCTCGGGCACGGAAATTGGTAACACATGGAACGTGTCCAAACTCAAAGCTTATTACAGTTAAACTTCTATTTTGTTTTCACAATCTAGGATAGTTTGTTTATCATCAATTAGGGTAGTTCATTTCTTAAGTTTGAATAAAACGAAGGGTAACAACCTTCTCAGCTTAGAAACGTTTGTTAGAAATCGAGATGTTAGGGATTTGTTAGTCGATGAATAACTTCATTTTTGTATTCGCGTATCAGTAAATGCATCAGTTTTTGAAAAGTCTTTTGTTTGAACATTGTGATGTGACACGCTACTCATTTGGAACGACTAGCCACCGAGCCAAATCGAGACACAACTCTTTACAAGAGTTCAGCAACGTACACATAGAACGCCCGAATCCAGGAAACTACTTTCGTTGCTTCGCGGTCCGAGGGTCCCGCTTTGGCTAAAGTCGGCGATCCAAGTTCTACTCACAATGAATTATGCAATTTAAATATCGAAGCGTAACGAACGAAATAGCTATGATATCATTATCATAAGGTGCAAAATAAGCTAACTTGTCCAAAACAGTGCTCAATACGAGCGAAAACAAACGGACATAGCTTGTTCAGCAAAAATAAATGCAAGATAAAGTAAATTGTTCAGCAATGCAAGGAAAGCGTCAAGTTAAAATGCTCGGAATACATTGAGCAAACAACAGAGTGATAGAACAGCAATGGGATGGAACATCATTCTTCAACATCGGATAAAACAACTTGAGAATCATCAAAATCTGGTGCCTCAGTCAGCTCCTCAAGAGGATTAGAAAGATCCTCAGCTTGCAGATCCACCTCCGCCTTGGAAGCAATGTCAATCAATTTCCCATTTTGAACGGTATGATATGGATGAGCCCCAACCACCCTAAATTCCAATTCAGGGTTCAAAAATTGAACTTGCTGAATGGCCGAAACAAAGGCGTCATCAACCGCTTTGCTCCAATTGTAAAAGTTGGTTTCTGCCTTCTTTTTATGAGTAAGGGCTTTCTCCTTCCACTTTTGAGCGATGACGACAGACTTCTCAACCTCAGACTTTGATTCATTCAGCTTCTGATGAAACATTTGAGCCTCTTTCTTCATGTTTTCCTCAACCTCTTTCTTCTTAACCTCAGCAGTCTTCAGTAAAACCTTCAGAGAATCTTTTTCTTTGACCAACTCCCCCTTATCAGCCTTCAGGTTTTCCAGCTCATTTTTCACTCGGATCAGCTCATCCGAGAGACTGGCTTCTTGAGCAGCCGAAAGATCCCGAGCTTCCCTTTGTTTGTCGTTATAGCCAGTGAAAAGACCATCAGGATTTTTGGCCAAGAAATAAGCAAGGTTGGCCCCCCCTGAGGAGATACTTAGCAAGTGTCATGTTGCAACGTGACCACTCGTCAGTATTCAGCGTTCCAAAACGAGTGCAATCCGATTCGGGGCAGATGTACCTCCCAAATCTTTCATCAAATTGCACATCCCATATGGATGTGTCAGGAGGATTCTCGACAGAAGTTGGAGCAGCAACAGTGGTACCAGCAGTAGGAGCGGCAGTTGGTCGAGCACTTGGTCCCTCAGTCCTTGGGTTTACGCCTTCGGTTACTTTTTCCTTTCCTTTGTCCACTCATCGGCGTCGCTGAAGGGGTTGATGAGGAGAAGTTGATTGAGCTTGACCACCAGGGGCCATAGAAACAGTAGAAGCGACAGAAACTGTATCGGCGGCTGGCCGAGGAGAAGCCCCGGCAGCCGAGGCAGAAGGAGTTGGGCTAGAAGTACTCAAGCTTGGAGTACTCAGATTTGAGGATCCAGAAGTGGTGGGAGTTTTTCTCTTCTTACCACCTTGACCTTCAACCAGAGCTGCTAGGCGAGCCGCCATGTTTTCTGCAAACAAAACATATAGACGTTAGCGTCGATGAAACCACAAATTCAAAGAAAAACAAAACCAATAGATATAAGAGCCGATCAAACCACAAAATTGAAAAGGGAAATAAATACACTATACCAAGCTCCGTTTTAACTTCATAAGAAGGGATGTTCACAATATCCCTCGCCTCTATCATCCCATTCTTCTGCAAGTAACGTTCAACCGACCGACAAACCTCCTTTTCAAATTCAGCAAGTTCCTTCCAGTTAGAAGAGTAGGAAGCGATTGATCGATTAAAGAAACTGGCTCTCCATTGAAGAGGAAACAGCGGAAGTGGCCGTCTTTCCCCAGGTCGGGTAAACCAGCAGACCCCAGTACCATTAAAGTTATACTTAAAGAAAAAAGGTTTGAATCCCTTCCAGGTCTCAGAGTATTTGGTAAATAAAGCATATCCTCTGCGAGACTTCAAAGAAACCCAGGGTTTCTTAGCCGAACCTTTCTCAAATGAATTACACTGTGGAGCAAAAAGATGGAAAAAGATACGAAGATTACAAGCCCAATTCATGGCTGAGCAAACCTGTTCAAAAACCTTCACGAACGCCCATGCGTTCGGATGCAGCTGAGTAGGGGCCACCCTTAGGAAATTCAGAACCCCCATCTCAAAATCAGTAAAAGGCAGCCTTATACCAAGTCGAGTGATCACCTCTTCGTAAAAATAAAAGCCTGTATTACCCTCAGGAATCTTGGTGCAGACTCTCTCATTCTCACTCACCGGAGTAATGGAGTACAAATTCCCTGTGTTATCTCCTGGACATGGCAAAATTATGGCTCGTGTTTGGTCTAGTGATTGATGTGTCTTAAGCTCTGATTGAGTGCCAAGAACCTCTCGGTCCATCCAGTCGTATTCAGCTGAATCTGGTGGAAGAGGGTACAAGTCGGGATTAGTATCACACTTTCTCTTCATACCTGAGGAAAAGGGGGCACACTTGGAGTCAGAACCACAAAAACTTGATCAAATACTTACGGTCGTTTTCGGAACACCTCCCTTTTTGGGCAGAATTTCATAAAACCGATTGAGATGTCTAATACCTCTATGAAGCCTCCTTAACCTCCTTTGTTCTACCCTTTCGGCTATCCTATACTGAATCACACCTTGCCTGAACTCCCTCAAAGTCCGAGGGAAATGCATGGCTATCGGTTTAACACAAACCTCGGGGTTCCCTCCCTTATGTGTTCTTGGCACATCAGAGTTTACAGATTCCTCACTCATGACAAACGGCGCTCCAGTACCAACCCTAAGAAGTTAAGTGTAGAAAAGCGTAAAGCAAACCTAAGAAATTCTACAACGATCACTCAATAGACGGTAAAGCGGATAAAAGAAGTTTGAGGGGCAAGTGAGGTATCATAGCAACAACAACAAAACGATTTGGGGCTTTCACTTAACTCGGAAAGTAAACCCCACAATCCAGAAAAGCCAAAAATAACACCCTAAAGACCCAGAAAAAATAACTCGCAAAACCAAGAAAACCCAAAAAACCCAGAAATGTGTAAAGTTTTTCAAAACCAGAAAAGTAAGTAAACCCAGGAAAATACAAAGGCGATAACACGCCTTACACGAAAATCAGAGTAAGGAAAAACAACAATAAAGCATAAAAAGCAAAATCCAGAGGAGTGCAGTAAACAAGTAATAATGATCGCATGCAAGAACAAGGAATACATCAAAATAGCAAAAATAGAAATGCTTTGAAAGAAAAAGTTCAGTTACCTGGTGATAGTAAAGGGTCAGGAAGAACAGCGAAGATTGAGATATGAAAGGCTAAAAGAAGTGCAGAAGAAATGTCAATCAAGACTCTGGCAAGAAGCGGTGCAAGGAAGAAGATTTTGTGCAGTGTCGTTTCTGGTTTCCAATTTCTCAGGAGAACGTACGATGAAGAAAGAGAAGAAATGAGTAAGTGAGAAACCGCCCTTTGATTTTCCTTTAACTTCCCTCCACTATCTCAAAAAGTTTGGGCTTTAGATGAAAAAAGCCCATTTGGCGCTTGAAAAGCTAGTACGTGGCACCTCTGATGGGTTTGAAATCATAACGGTATGATTCCCGATAAAATTAAAGACACGTGTACACTCAGGAAAAAATGGAAGGTCACTCCAAGGTCAGTCGAGCGACAGCCTTGATCGAAGCACAGTAAGGCTCGGATTTCCTCCTCAAATCATTGAAGAATTCAGTCGAAAAACAATTCGTTCGTCTCATAAGCTCGGCAAGACTCGAATCATCCAACCGAGCTTGGGGGGCTTATGTAGTGGACCTGTAGTAAACCGAGCAAAAACCGACCGTATCCTCAATACTCTAGTTAATATATATGACACTGAAGCAGGGCTTTCGGTCGGAAACATACACCGAGTAAATTGGGTACCTAACGAGAAGTTACATGCCAATGAGATTAACCCCGAGCACAGGATTCTCATCCTTATCCTTATCACTAACAGTCTCATCGCGCTTAACTGCTTCCCCTGGATTCCCACGACTCTTGGTAAGATAAAAACCGTATTGGATGAAGTCTATCGCTTACAGGATTAACGGACATGATCTTATCATATCCTCTACGAATCCTATTTGAGTTCTTCCTCTTCAGAAGCCTTATCAGAACGGCCCATGGCATACAGGCAATCCCCTATAAGAACCACCATGCTATAGGGGCTAAGGTACGTCTTCTCATCCCTAAGTTGACACCAGCACACACGTTGTTGACTAGGGAGAACCTGATTATCCCAACTGGATATTCAGAAATCCTATAAGGTCCTACATTAATATCTTGATTGAGATCATTCTTCAAGGCTCTTCCATAGCTTTAAGGTTGATCTTGGTTAAGGACACGACAGTTAAGATATCCTCAAAGTATTCATTTCGATCACGGCAATCACTCACGTCTACATCTCCTCGGTCATCCACCCAACCTAGTCGGAAGCAAACAGGAGTACAGGATCTTTACCGTGCGGGCACGACAGCTGTCTCACAAACAATTGGCCCCAGGCCAGGAGGACTACAGCCTCAAATCATATCATATCAATTCAATTCATATAATCAACGCTCACTGTAGAAAACTCGGGTACAGTGGCAATCAAGATGCCCCACTCCAGTCCCTCTCACTGTTCAAGATTTGCAATCTATGGGGCGTCAGTACTATTCTAGTTGCGCGGGCAGAACTTACCACGGCATTGGACCCAGTCCCTACCACGTTCGTACGCCACATGTGGAATTCGTTTTGCCTACAAAGTACTCAAGACTTCTTGACGTTTCACCGTCATCGCCCTCCCCCAATGCAATCTCCTCCTGAGTATCCGCAGATACCCATGGTTCCTTCCTCTCCACTACTTCGCACTCTCATACCTCACCGCGTGTGTCTTTTAAAGTCTTTTATCTTGTTTAATTATCCTAAGGTCGGCCCATCCTTCGTGCAACCCTTCGATGAGTCCCGACCACTAACTTGGCACAACCTTTCTCTCATCATTTCTCACATAGCACAGAGCTGGGATCACAACAATGAACTCACATCTCATTTCCATATCCTTCTCAAAACAATCTTTTTAAAAACCTTCTCAAAATACCATTTTATAAACTGTCACAAAATATCATTTTCGTAAACTTTTTCATAAAAATTCCTTCTCTCAAACTTTCTAAAAAATCTAGTTTCATTACTTCTCAAAATCTCTTTTTCCAAAAATTATCTCAAAAATCTCTTTCAAAACCTTTCACAAAGTTTCATTTCAAAAGCTTTTCTGAAAATACTTTTTATAATCTTTCTCAAAAACCTCTTTTCAAAAACCTTTTTCAAAAATTTCTTTCACAAACCTTTTTCAAAAATTTCTTTGCACAAATCTTTTCAAAAATCTCTTTTCAAAACCTTTTCAAAAATTTCCTTTCACAACTCTCTACAAAATCTCTTTTCACAAAGCTTTTTCAAAAATCCCTTTTTCAAAAACCTTTTCAAAAATCACATTTTACTGAGCGCTAATGGAGGAGCAAGCTCAACTCAACACTAGTCTCAGTCAAAAACAAAACAAAGGAGCCAAGCTCCACTCAAATCACATCTCGCATCAGCAACAACATTACTTTCCCCCAGCTCTGGCTCGTTCTCAACATTATCATCAATTCATTCCCCAAATCTTAACTCTTTATCTCTTTCTGTTCCATCTTATACCTTTCAGTATTATTCCTTTCTCTTTATATCTTTATTTTCATCAATTCCCTTATTCCCTTTTTTATTTTCAGGACGTAGCAGACGTCCATCGACAAATTACTTATATTAATCAACAGTATTTAATTGCAACATACATAATAAAATAAATAAATCTAAACATGTTATCAACACCCAAACATCACACAACAACAATGTGGTCTTCGTCACCTTCGTATAAGTGGCCACACAACACAAACAATTGCCACTATACTATTGACTCCGAACCACTTAGTTCCGATCTTTGAGATGATACGGAACATCCTAATAAGTCACCTAACTACCACGGTGTCTTAGGAAAGCTTCTCTCTCACCTGAGGTCTAGTGATTAAATGCGTATCGTCTCCTCTGATCCTTTTTGCTGCCGGCTGCCCCAATCCCTCGTCTTTCAAATTCCTCGTACTAAATAAAACACGCTTACGTTATTAACTTGTATTATGAAAATCTTTTCTTAGTTCGTGACACTTTCCGTTCCTAATCGAAAGACTTAGAACACTGTTGTTTTATCAAAACAATTCCCATATTTCTAGCACTTTAAATGTTTCAAAACCATTTGAAAACATTTAATAAAATGATTTAAACCAATTTATTTGGTTGTTGGTCCATCGTGGACAGCACCTTAAACATGTTTGAAAACACCGAAAAATTCACCGTTTTCAATCCGGCTTTTCTTAAATTAATTACAACTTGAAAACTTTACTTTAAATTACATAGACACATTTTAAAAGTTGAGAAGCAAGTCCCAAACAATTCTTGGACAGCAAGAATAGTTTTACAAAATCACTTTTGATAAAACCCCGAAAACATCGTAAAAACACTCTTGGTTTTTAAATAACTCTTTTGTTCAAAATTAACACTTTAAAACTCAAGGTTTTTATCATAAAACAAGTCTTGGACAGCCATTAAATACAATCCAAAAATCTCAAATAAATCAAATGGAATCATCTTAAAATCAACTTATTTCAAAACCATTTACACACTCAAATATTTTTCAAACATAAAGTAACACACAATCACAACAACACTCAAATGAATCAAATCATACAAGCAACAAACAAACCAAATACTTATTTACTTAATTATTTTCTAAACATTTTCATTTTTATAAAACAAACACTTAGGCATTCCCCTACTCATAAGGATATAAACCGAGCGCAACAATTCAATTCTTTTCAAAAATCTTTATGCGAATTTATTTTTAATGGAACTAAACTCCCTAGACTTACTACATGCATGACCGAATGACATCAAAGAAAACAATTCAAAGATCACAAATTTAAAACACATAAATCAACATGATTTATTTCAAGCATTTAAATTCTATTTTCTTTTTCATGCAACAAAACTATTTACTCTTCCTTTCCCTCTTAACCGAATACACATACACACACATATATTCATTTAAACACAATACTTTCCTCTCAAACCAATTAGTTCATTTATTTCACTTATTTTTATTCCAAAAACCAAATAGAAATTAAACATTCACAACACAATTTCAAACAATTTATTTTACATGATTTCACAAAACATACTCATTGTTTTTATGTTACTTCCTTGAAAAAGAATCCTAGTCTATTTACCATTCCTAGGCCGAACCTCATTTTGACAAAAATAAAGTTTTTGGTTCACTTTTTCATATGCAAACACAAGATTCTTAAATCAACATGCATGTGTCCTTTGTCATGGAAACAAAACATGATTTCCTAGGTCTAGGCTTAGACCAAATGCACATCATCATGAATCAAGGTTTTAAATTTTTAAATCTTTATCATGCATGCACATAGAACATGGATCAAGCTAAAATTCATTTTCCAAAAACTTGTCTCCTTGATTTCTTGGTAAAACCGTGATGATCATTAAGAAAGGTAAAAATTCTTTTTACTCAAAACCCACATGCATGCACCTAGATCTTGTAGATTAAGTCATGAAATCACATATAGTAGCATAAATTAAAGATAAAAATCACTTTGGGTAAGAAGAAGTCAAAATCGTGATGCATATTGAAGAAAATCAAGTCTTTTTGGTTTAAAACAACATGCATGGCTTCAAAGGCTTAACTTTCTCATAGATCAAAACAAGATTAAAGCTTTTAAAGATCAAAACCCAAAAATCAAAGTTTTATCAAAACCGTATCAAAATAAAACGTTTCAACAACTCAAATTAACTTCTCTAAACATAAAATTTACATGCAATTACTTAGATCAAATTAAAAAGCATAAAAGCCTACACTTTTAGTTATGGCCGAATTGAAGAGCTCTTGATTTAGGGTTTCATAAGTTCATTTATTCCTAATAATTCAAGATCTAAGTATAAATGACACATGCAAGTACACAAAGCACCAAGATCAACATCAAATCAACATGCAAAGCTAAAGATCATAACTTTGTCACTAACCAAGTTAGGATCACATATTTATTTACCAAATAAACTCTTAAACACATCTTTAGATTCACGGTTTAAGGAAGAAAGTTCTTCATGCAACAAGATTTACTTTAAACTTCACAAAAATTTCACCAAACCTTTAGATCTAGAAGATTTAGCTTGAAAAACTTTTAGATCTTTCATGAAAACTTTAACCGAGTTATGAAGTCCATTGATTAGACATTTACAAGTTTCTTTTAGCTTTAAAAATTTATGATCAAGCACAAACACACTCTTACTCATCATTCAAGCTTTGAAAATTAACATGCAAAGAAAAAGGAGAAGAAAAATTACAAGATCAAAGAAAAATCTAACTATTACAATTTTCCTCCATGATTTTCGAACTACCCACCAATTCAAGGTCTTCTAACTTCTATTGTCTTGGTTCTTCAAAGAAAGGCTTAGGTTTTTGGACTTGGTTTCCTCCTCCTTCTTCCTCTCTAGCTCACGGCCTCTTCTCTTTTTCTTTAGGTTTTGAGAGCTTGATTTTTGCTCTCAACAAATGTGTTTGGAAAGTTGATTTGAGAGATGATTGTATTGAGTGATTTTCCTTAAGTCCTATTCGGTCTTGGTATGAAAGTAAAGGAATTAAATTGATTTATCCTTTGTGTGTTGGTTTATATGATGATTAGCATGATTTTAATTATGTGTGTCCTTTTTCTTTAATCATTGTTAAATTGTGATGTTTAAAAGTAGGATGATGTAGTTATCATATGTGCATGTGTTAGCAATCATTAGGTTTGGATATAAACCTTGTCTCATGTAGGATGAGATTCGGCCATGCATAGGAAAATAGGGGCATGTGTTTGATTTTTGTTTCATGTGCATGAATGATGAATGGTGTGTGGTACTATATTTGTTTGTGTGTGTTTGAATGATTTGAGTGCTTAATATTTCTAAAAGGTTTTGATTTAATTCTTGATGTTATTTCCTTTTGATTTAATTCGGTTTTAAGGAAAATAAAGTGAACCAAATGATTTGTTTAATTGAAAAGATTTTCATATGAAGTTTATGGTTTTTAATTTAACAAATGATTTTTATAAGAAAACCTTAAGATAAATGTGGCCTTTTTAAGAAGTCAAGGAATTATTCATGTTTTATTAAGCAAGTTTTTGAAACGAATGTTATGAGTTTTAAATTCTTAAGTATGTGGCTAAAGAAATGTTTTTACTTGATCGTGAATAAAAACCAAAGTGATTTTCAAATGAGGAGTTTTGGTAACAATGTTTTGTTTTCGAAATAATTTTTATAAGAACGATTTTTAATAAGGAAGAATTATTTGAGTTCCGGTAACAATCGGGAAGCCGTTACGAGCGTCGCGTCGAGAACCAAGGAGCGTATCATACGAGTTATCGCTAGTCGAGGTGAGAGAGAAGTTTCCCCCAAACACCGTGGTATTTAGGTAACATATTAAGCGTTTTGACCTTCTCAAAAGTCGAAACTTAGTGTCCTGAGTCAGTGTGAGTAAGTAATTAGTTTATTTGATTGTATATGGATGTTAGTATATTATTTAATTGCTTATTTATAAATTGTTTATGCATGATAAGATCTGAACTGTTGCGGATTATAATAATGCTGTGAATGATAAAGAATATAAGAGATGAAAGATAAGTAAGAGAAAAGATGTAAGACGTCGTCGGGAAAAGACTAAGTGATGAAAGCGATAAGTTGAGCCAGAGCTTGGGGACAGTAAAGATTGTTGTTGTTGTGGGATGTGGTTCGAGTGGAGCTTGGCTCCTCTGTCTTTGTTTTAGACTGAGACTAGTGTTGAGTTGAGCTTGCTCCTCCATTAGCGCTCAGCAAAAATGTTATTTTTGAAAAGATTGTTGAAAGAAATTTTTTTGAAAAGAGTTTTGAAAAGAGTTTGGAAAATATTACTTGAAAAAGATTCGTGAAACAGTATTTTTGAAAAGATTCTATGAAACCCTATCTTTGAAAAAGATTTGTGAAAAACTATTTTGGGAAGATTCGTGAAACATTATTTTTGAAAACTTGTGCGAAACCTTATTTTTGGAAGAAGGTATGAAACATTATTTTTGAGAAAGTTTGTGAAAACCGATTTTTGAAAAGGATTGTGAAACTTTATTTTTAGAAAGATATTTTAAGAGGAGGAGGGAAACAAGATTTTTGAGGTTGATCATGAGATGAGAAAATTGGCTGTCAAGGAAAACCCAGCTCTGTGCGATGTTGAGATAAGAGATGTTTTAGAGGATTAGAGGTCGGGACTCGTTGAAGGGATGCACTAAGGATGAGCCGACCAATAGGATTAAGCCTTTAATTAAAAGACTTTTAAAAGACATATATTAACGCGGTGAGTTATGAGTGACCCGAAGTAGTGGAGAGGAAGAAACCATAAGTATCTACGGATACTTAGGAGGAGATTGCATTAGGGGAGGACAATGATGGTGATACGTCAAGAAGTCTAGAGTACTTTTCTAGGCGGAACAAATTCCACATGTGGCGTACGAACGTGGTAGGGACTGGGTCCAATGTCGTGGTGAGTTCTGCTTTGCAAACTAGAATTAGTACTGTCGCCCCCTAGATTGCAAATCTAGAACAATGAGAGGGACTGGAGTGGGGTGTAACACCCAAAATTTTAATCCCCGATTAATGAAATGTTAATTATAAATTAATTATAATTAATTATTTCCATATTAATCCTTCATTAAAATATGTGTTCATATAGTTGGTATATGAGTGTGAAATTATTTAATAAATATAATAAATGCCTAAAATGAGTATTTTGCATATTAGTCCCTGGGTTGGGACCTAGAAGCAATTATAGGAAAGGTTTTGGAGGGAAATTAAATAAAATAATTATTTTTCAAAAATTGGAAAAAATACTCGAGTATTTTCTGAAAAACTCGAGTATTCTGGGTCAAACTGCACGAGTTAGTGCGTTGATGAGTCACCATGAACGATTCCCTTCTCCTGCCACGAAATCGTCTCCTTGCCAACGCCATGGGTGGCGTGTCGACATGCATGAGCTCCCTCTATCTCTATTTAAACCCATCAACACCGTGAAGTTAGGAATTTTGCTCAATCTTGCTCTTGTTGACAAAGCTAGGGTTTCGAATTTGCCCTCTTCGATTCTCTTTCAATTCTGAGTGTTAAGGCTTGAGTGATACACGAATAAAAAGCTCACATCACGAGCTTTGTATAGACATAAAGATTGTGAGCTGAGAGTGAGTGTGTTGTTAGAATCGAAGCTGAGAAGTTGAGGCTGAGTTGCAGTCATCAGTTCTGGGAGCTTACATTGGGTTTGATTTCTGGTAAGCTCACGAATCCTTGAATCTCAAATTCGGTTTCCTTAGTTAGATTATGTTGCATAGAGTCTAGAAAATCTAATTTCCCCAATTTTATTCTCTGTTTCATGGGTAAACCAATTCCACTATGGTGTTGCACTCAAAATGCTCTGCATGTGGTGCTTGAAGTTGGTCTGAGAGTTGTGGAGCTTTTCTTTGGGGATTTCTTGTTTGATTCACGTCTGAGAGGTAAGGGGAAGTAATTATATTCACTAGATAGAGATTAAATTCCATGATTTGTGTTAGAGAGCCACCAAGAGGCTCTAAGGGCTTAGATTGAATAGGGTCTTTGGTTTGGAGACCAAGCTTTTCTCTAAAACTGTGTTGAGCAAGTTCTATATCATGCATGCAAGCTTAAATGAACTTTGTTTCATGAGTATTGTGCTTATTGTGTAAATTGAAGTATTGAGTTGTTAAAATGTGTTTTTATGCATGATTTATTGATTCTCTGTCAAATTGGTTATTTGATATGAAATGAGTATGGTAACATGTTCAATATATGGTATATGAACTATTGTGATCACTGGTTTGGGTTAAAAATGTTTAGAAATTGAAATGGTATGTAAAAACCAAGTTTCAGTCTGTTCTGTCTGCAAACACTCGAGTATATGGCTTAACACTCGAGTATTTCGTGATGCACCAATGTGAAAATTGGCGCACCAACTTGAGAACCAGGCTAAGCACTCGAGTATTTCAGAGGCAACAAGAGTAAAAATTAATGAACAACTCGAGTAATATGTGAACTACTCGAGTATTCTGGGTAATGGACTACTCGAGTATCTCATGAATTACTCGAGTATATTTTTGAAGATCTGAAAACTTGAATCTCTAAATAGAAATGAACGACTCGAGTATAATCATGAACTACTCGAGTAAAATCTGGAAAATGATAAACTACTCGAGTATTATGGAAAACACTCGAGTATTTTTAGTCAGATACTTAAAAATACCATTTTCAATTCTAAGTCATTTTGTAACACTTAAAGGACGATAAACCAAGTGATCCTAGACTTAAAGGAAATTGATTGACGTTATGATATTTTCAATTGAATAACGATATGTTGCTCGGGAGGCACGTAATGTATTAATAAAAGGATAAAACATCAATCAATTCCCTTTAAGTAAAGTAATGCATTCATTCTGGAGTTGGGATGGTAGGACGTATATCATGTTTTTGGTAAACATTTGGAGGGCCTCTGGGGCCAATACGCTTGCTTGATGACACGTCGTTGACGTGGTCGGCTTAGTGGATGCCGATATGGTTATACCGTTTGGATGACGGTCCGTTTGGATGACGGGATATGCTCGGGTGGCATGGATACCAAGCTTGACGTGTACATTCTAGGTGAATGTACGAATTGTTTTATACCTAGGAATACAACGCACTGTTGAGTGCTGGGTTGTCAGGGATGGACGTCAGAGAGTGACATAGTATGATGGAGATAGGCTTGAGAGCTAAAGTCATGCATCATGCCACTCATTTAAATCAATTGTGATAAATGAAATAAGTGTGAGCATCCTAAGTGCATTAATTAACTGCTAAGTGTTATATGTGATTGTTGTTAATTGATACATATTTACATACTCATATTGCACAATTTATTCTCTGTTGATTATGTGTATAGAATTGCTTACCCCTATGCCCTTGTAGGTGATGTCTCGTTACATTGCTTGCATCGAGATCCGGCCACTTCCTAGTGGCACATGGATCTATGAGGACCATCGCGCGGTGTTCGAGGGAGAGGTAGAGGTTACCTTCTACCACCCGAACCCGTTGATCCGATTCCGTCCTCGTAGATTTAGGATTCCCATCATATACACTATGCATGTACCCCCGTTTTACACTTACCATGGACCACCTCCCACGCGACTAGCTCGCTCCTATCACAGTTTCCGTTTTCGACCTACCCGCTCTCACCCTTTTACCTCGAGAGTCGTCCGCGAGGAGACTCCCCCTTCTGATTCGAGGATCCCAGTCAGGGTTTCACCATCACCTGACCCGGTACCCAGTGGTAGGGTACACTCTCCCTCGGATGAGATCGAGGAGGACCCGGTGGAGGACGAGAGTGGGAGCGAGCCTGTCGTGCATTCTACTGGGAGTGATTGGAGGGACGATGATCCCTAGGTTTGTGCATAGGGTATGTGATGAGGATCAGGGGATCCGATGTGTGGAGGCTGTGGAGGAGATCTTGCTGCTGCTGCTGTGTTGATGATGATGCTACTACCTTACTACTTATGTTTCTTGGAGACTTCTGTTATCACTACTACTACATCTGATGCTGCCGGATCTACGTGACCACCCTTAGAGTTTTATTTTGATTATGTATATATGTTGTAGATATACTTTTGGGGTTCTCTAGGGATTTGGTCATGTTATTATGTAGATCTGTTTATGGACTTGTATTTTGGGATCTTGGAAGCTTTGATATGGGGCTATGTACTTATGACTCTTATTATATATATATATAGACCTATGTTCATCTTACTAGTAATTGCATAGTCCGATAATTCCGCTTACTCTGATTTAATCTATTTGAGGGCTCAGCTGTGAAAACTATTCGATGGTATCAGTTTTATCAAATAAAGCAAGAGTAGCTTCAATTATTTTCTATAATATAAAATACGGTTCCAAAAGATGAATGCTACCCAACTTTCGAAAAGGTTTCAGAAATCGCCGAATTCAATATAACTGTTTTGGTAATACCTTAGGGTTTATTCTCCAAGAATTCCAAGTGTTGATTTGTGCACCCGCTTTCAAAAGAAAATTTTATTTCCATATTTTCTTAATCCTCACAAGTCCATATATTATCCAATATAAAAGCTTAATTACTATATTATATTTGGGTAATCCGGAAGGGTGTCACATGGGGCATCTTGATTGCCACTGTGAGACAGTGTGCCATGAATATTTATGAATTGATATGATTTGAATTGAGGCTGTAGACCTCCTGGTCTGGGACCATTTGTTGTGAGACAGCTGTCGTGCTCGCACGGTAAAGGTCCTGTACTCCTGTTTGCTTCCGACTAGGTTGGATGGATGACCGAGGAGATGTAGACGTGTGTGCTAACTTTGAGAGCATTTTTCCTCAATAATGATTAAAATCCCTCGCATCATTGATGGATTCAAATTCATAAAACTTAAATAAGAAAAGAAAGAATTATATATATATATGAATAAATATATTTGTGAATAAGCCTTGAGTAAAAAGCATGGAGGTGGACGAGCTTATATGGTGATGGAATCAGAGTTGCGCAGCAGAAGCGATTTATGGGATGTGATAAGAAAAGGTGGTAACGGAATAGAGTAAGTGTTTGTATGATCAATTAAATGTTATTGTTTTATATGTTGCTTGTTTGTTTGTATGTTTCGTCTATCTTAATATTTTACCTATTGTAATTCCACACTGTTGGCATCACATGTCTGGGAATACTTACTCTCTCAAATTCTTCTGTCTGTGTTTATGTATCTGTCCCTATGTCATCAACCCTTAGTCCATGGATCCGGTTAAGTTTACTTTTGACATCCGAGACGAAGGTAGATAGGAAGTGAACTATCGAGGTTGGGAGTGGCGTGGAGTCACCGAGGTTCGCATCTACGACCCCAACCATACCCTTCGAGGAATGGCACCCGATACCCGTACATGTCGCTTTGTGCTTTCGGATCTAAAAACTGGTGGACCGGCGGACCGACGGATTATCATGGTGGGCATCCGATGCCTTTGCCATCACGGATTGACCCGGAGGCTGAGGAGTTAGAGGAACTGGACGAAGCTTTGAATGACCTCCCGGATGATGCATTCGAGGCCATGGAAGAGAGTGAACCAGAAGAAGACCCAGAGGAGGACATTGAAGAAGAATTTCCAGACGCGGATGTGATCGAGATCGACCCGAGTGAGGCACCTCCTGTGGATCCATCGTCTTCAACGTAGTGAGCCCGTTGGTAGTTTCTTTTCTTTAGTCGAAGTATTATATTTCCTTGTATTCACTCAGCTAAACAGATGTGGTATCCTGATGTAATCCCCGAACTGATTTTAAGGAATGTTATTTTGGGCACCACTGATCTCTCTTATAAAAAAAAATGGGCTATGATAATTGAGTGATAAGATTCAAGTTGCAAAGTGCGGTGTCTTGTGAAACTTCGGTTTGGGACTTGAAACTTAGCATGATGTGTGAGAACACTATTTTAATTGCGCAAGAGTTTTTAAAAAAAATAACTTATTGGTTCTCATACTCATGCTACTCAACCATGCTACGTGTTTAAAAAAAATGGCCCAAATTTTCACCATATTTTATTTAAAGTAATTATGGTTTCAGGTTGCCAAATCGGGGTGTTACAGAAGTGGTATCAGAGCAATGGTTTAGCTTTAAGTGGTGAATATATGGGATATATACTTCCTAGTGTGTCTTGTGCGTTAGTCTAGGACGATTAGAGATGGAGGCGTTGAGAGTGTGCGAATGATCGTTTGGATGCGCCAAGGATTGCCATAGAACCCGCGACTCAGAATCATAGTGAAGCCTATTCTTCTGTTCGAACTTACCCTTCCTTGCTGAAACCCTTGCTTGTTGTGAGCCCTTTTGTTCAGAACAACCCTTGAATTCTTGACCCATTTAAACTTTGAGACTACTTCATGTTGTTTGTTACATATACAGGCCTTTGATGTGACTTTGTGCCCTTTTGACTTAATTAAACCCAATTTGTGAAATTCGATTTGTAAACCCTCTCTATTACCAAGCCGTTTGATTCCCAAAATTTTGGTGATGACTTATGCCAGTCAAGTAGTTATCCTTGAACTAGGAGTGGATTGTGAGGTGTTGTTGAGGGAAATTAGTAGCATCGGAGGAAGGTATAGGCTAGGTTGCATGGAAAAAAAAAGAGATGTGTTGGTCATGATAGGGAGTGAGGATATCTTTGAGTCTTAGGTAAGATGGAGGATAGCAGGAGTCAGTTAGAATTAAGTTTGAATGCATCCGGATTTTTGGTTTAGGTAGTATTGGGGCAGTAGGAAGTCCGAGGGAGTAGGAAGAGTTGGTAGTCATAGAGTTGGAATTGGAGAAAGGATGAATGATATGATTGAAGGCGAGTTACTATTATTGGTGGGAAATTGGGTAGATGAAGCGAAGGATTTTACAATTAGAACCCTTAAGGATTGATCAAGTTAAGGATGAACGAAGAAAAACGTGTTGTCTTGGTCAATCGAAGTGACAATAAATTGTGGATTAGAGGAGTTCTATTAGGAGTGAAGATCCTTTAGTAGCCAGATAATTCTAGAATTGGAGGAGATTCAATGAACTCAGACCTTAAGATGAAACCTGAAGGATGGAAAAAGGAATTAGAATGCTTAGGTTATTATGATCAGCAGGTGGTAGGAGGAGTAAAGTGAAGTATATGTTTCTTAAGGGTTAGCAGATGCTTAAGGAAAGGAAGAACTTGTTATGAATAGGATGAAGCTATAAGGAGGAATGTCTAATGGAACTTAAGGTAATGACAAGGATTGAGAGTCTGTGGAGTTGAGTTTACGTCTATAGTTGAAATATTCAAGTGGTAAGAGTCATTAAAGTTGGGGAGTAGATAGAGACTTGAGGATCTTAAGGTGACCTGATTAGGCTGGGAATTTCTAGGAAAGGGGTAAGCTGAGGGAGTAATCGTAGTGGTAGTATTTTGTCCGGATTGGCATAAGCATTACATTCTTTCCCTTTCGAGTTGCTATTTGTTTCAGCAACATTGAACAACCTTTAGAATCTAATTCGTTCAGTAAAGCCTTGTTGTTATGCACCATTGTATTTGACAATGGAATGACCCCAGAGATTGTTTTGATGAGCCTGAATCAGAATTCTTCTTGAGAATAGCGATTGAGCGTTGCGCCGCGACAGTCAATTCGTCTGAGAATGAGAAAGAAGATTGCTACAAGGAGCTACGCACTCTTGAATGAGTCGGTTTTGCGCATCATTTCTCGAGGACGAGAAATCTTCAAGTTGGGGAGAATGTAACATCCCGCATTTTCTGGACTCAAATAAATCAATGAGATTTCATTTAAAATGAATTTTCAGAATTTAAGAAAGATTTTTCAGTTAAAGTGTTTTAGCAAATGATTTTTTTTATGAAGTTTGATTTCATGAAAGCTAAACTATGATTTTGTTATTTCTGAATGAAACGAATTTGCTTTTGATCAAAATGATTTGAGGTTTTAAATGAATTATTCTTTTTGAAGATTTTTGATGTATGTGAAAATATGATTTTATAAAATCAAGTAAAGCTCATTTTGTAGTTGAATTGGTTCGGTTTATTTGATTTCCTTAAAGATTGTATTTTTGGAAACTTTGAGTTTGTGAGTATGTGTGTTTTGTGCAAGGAATTATATATGCAAATTAATTAGGAAATTTAAATGGATGAATGCATGAATTGTGTGAATGTAAATATATGTATGATGTATGTGTGAATGTATGAGTATTATTCCATGATTCCATGCTATTATGATAACATGAAAAGAAGTGGTATGCATGTGTATGTGTGCTTGAATACGTGCATTAGATTTTTAGGATATCCCATGAATCAATTTTGTATGCTTATGATGATAAATGAAATGAAATTATATATATATGTGCATGTGTGTTATTCGGCCATGAGAAGGAGTAGAAGAACCAAGTAGGATTGATCTTCTTAAGCATTAAGAAAATAGAAATTTAAATAGAAATAAGTAGAAATAGGTTGTGTGACTCATGATGCCTAAGTGAAGACTTTCTTTCAACCTTGTCTCCTTTGTGAAATGACCTCTCCCATGCAAATTTATGGTTGGACCGAATTGCCCATTAACCTACACCCTAAACCGAGGCTAGAAGAGGAAATTTACCCACCTTTACTTGCTCTTAAAACCATGTGAGTAGGAGGAGTGTTGGTTAGTTCATTTCCTTCATTTCCACCAACACAAATACTTAGTCCAAGAGCACCTCAAACTCTTGAGACTTAGAGAGAAAAGAGAGTTTGGCCGTGAGGAGAAGAGAGAAAGAAGAGTGGAAACTCAAAGCCCTTAACCCAAACATCCTTAATTTCTTCCCAACCACATTCCTCTTCAAGGATCAAGAAGAAAACCACCCATCAACCCTAGAGAGGAGGAGGTCGAAGCAACCCTAGGAGGAGAAGAAAAGGATTTGAAGATTTAAGTTAGAGGTTTTGATTTAAGGTTGCTATTTAAGGAGTTTTTGATGTAATAATTTTGGTTTGTAAAGGACTTTATATGGACTTTGTTTAAGTTTAATTTTTGTGATGCATGTATTTATTTCCTCATGATCTTGAAGTTTAAATGCTTTGCATGTTAATTTTATGACTTGATCTTGAATAATTGTACTTGGATGCTTTGATTCTTGACTTGTTCTTCACGATTTATTTAGGATTTGAGTTTAAGCTTATACTTTTTCTTTGATCTTCTTTTGCATGTCTTGATCTATGATTGATCTTTGAGAAAACATGAAGTTTGAGTTTGCATGTTTGTTTTAGGTGCAAATCTTGATTTTCCTTGCATGCATGTCACGGTTTTCAAAAGAAAATAGGACTAACAAGCTTTAGAAACAATTTTTGTGTAAAAAGAGTTTGAATCAAGATTTTGTGCATGATTCTTGATGATATTATAATTTGATTAAAACTTGTTGAATTTTCTTGTGAAGCTCACGGTTTTGTGCTTGTAAATGTTTAAATTAGTTCATTTCATTTTGCATGTGTGATTTATTGTTAGGATTAAGAATTTCTAAACCTATGGGACTTAAATCTTTTGATTTCAAACTTAAAAGTAATTTTTCATGATCCCATTCAGTTTAGGAACAAATCTTAAGCCATTTTATTTTCTTATGTGATATTGTTTGAATTAGCTTTGAATAAAAGAAAGTTGATTTGAGAGATGATTGTATTGAGTGATTTTCCTTAAGTCCTATTCGGTCTTGGTATGAAAGTAAAGGAATTAAATTGATTTATCCTTTGTGTGTTGGTTTATTTGATGATTAGCATGATTTTAATTAAGTGTGTCCTTTTTCTTTAATCATTGTTAAATTGTGATGTTTAAAAGTAGGATGATGTAGCTATCATATGTGCATGTGTTAGCAATCATTAGGTTTGAATATAAACCTTGTCTCATGTAGGATGAGATTCGGCCATGCATAGGAAAATAGGGGCATGTGTTTGATTTTTGTTTTATGTGCATGAATGATGAATGGTGTGTGGTACTATATTTGTTTGTGTGTGTTTGAATGATTTGAGTGCTTAATATTTCTAAAAGGTTTTGATTTAATTCTTGATGTTATTTCCTTTTGATTTAATTTGGTTTTAAGGAAAATAAAGTGAACCAAATGATTTGTTTAATTGAAAAGATTTTCATATGAAGTTCATGGTTTTTAATTTAACAAATGATTTTTATAAGAAAACCTTAAGATAAATGTGGCATTTTTAAGAAGTCAAGGAATTATTCATGTTTTATTAAGCAAGTTTTTGAAACGAATGTTATGAGTTTTAAATTCTTAAGTATGTGGCTAAAGAAATGTTTTTACTTGATCGTGAATAAAAACCAAAGTGATTTTCAAATGAGGAGTTTTGGTAACAATGTTTTGTTTTCGAAATAATTTTTATAAGAACGATTTTTAATAAGGAAGAATTATTTGAATGCCAGTAACAATCGGGAAGCCGTTACGAGCGTCGCGTCGAGAACCAAGGAGCGTATCGTACGAGTTATCGTCAGTGGAGGTGAGAGAGAAGTTTCCCCCAAACACCGTGGTATTTAGGTAACATATTAAGCGTTTCGACCATCTCAAAAGTCGAAACTTAGTGTCCTGAGTCAGTGTGAGTAAATAATTAGTTTATTTGATTGTATCTGGATGTTAGTATATTATTTAATTGCTTATTTATAAATTGTTTATGCATGATAAGATCTGAACTGTTGCGGATTATAATAATGCTGTGAATGATAATGAATATAAGACGAATATAAGAGATGAAAGATAAGTAAGAGAAAAGATGTAAGACGTCGTCGGGAAAAGACTAAGTGATGAAAGCGATAAGTTGAGCCAGAGCTTGGGGAGAGTAAAGATTGTTGTTGTTGTGGGATGTGGTTCGAGTGGAGCTTGGCTTCTCTGTCTTTGTTTTAGACTGAGACTAATGTTGAGTTGAGCTTGCTCCTCCATTAGCGCTTAGCAAAAATGTTATTTTTGAAAAGAAATTTTTTTGAAAAGAGTTTTGAAAAGAGTTTGGAAAACATTACTTGAAAAAGATTCGTGAAACAGTATTTTTGAAAAGAGTCTATGAAACCCTATCTTTGAAAAAGATTTGTGAAAAACTATTTTGGGAAGATTCGTGAAACATTATTTTTGAAAACTTGTGCGAAACCTTATTTTTGGAAGAAGGTATGAAACATTATTTTTGAGAAAGTTTGTGAAAACCGATTTTTGAAAAGGATTGTGAAACTTTATTTTTAGAAAGATATTTTAAGAGGAGGAGGGAAACAAGATTTTTGAGTTGGATCATGAGATGAGAAAATTGGCTGTCAAGGAAAACCCAACTCTGTGCGATGTTGAGATAAGAGATGTTTGAGAGGATTAGAGGTCGGGACTCGTTGAAGGGATGCACTAAGGATGAGCCGACCAATAGGATTAAGCCTTTAATTAAAAGACTTTTAAAAGACATATATTAACGCGGTGAGTTATGAGTGACCCGAAGTAGTGGAGAGGAAGAAACCATAAGTATCTACGGATACTTAGGAGGAGATTGCATTAGGGGAGGATAATGACGGTGATACGTCAAGAAGTCTAGAGTACTTTTCTAGGCAGAACAAATTCCACATGTGGCGTACGAACGTGGTAGGGACTGGGTCCAATGCCGTGGTGAGTTCTGCTTTGCAAACTAGAATTAGTACTGTCGCCCCCTAGATTACAAATCTAGAACAGTGAGAGGGACTGGAGTGGGGCATCTTGATTGCCACTGTGAGACAGTGTGCCATGAATATTTATGAATTGATATGATTTGAATTGAGGTTGTAGTCCTCCTGGTCTGGAACCATTTGTTGTGAGACAGTTGTCGTGCCCGCACGGTAAAGGTCCTGTACTCCTGTTTGCTTCCGACTAGGTTGGATGGATGACCGAGGAGATGTAGACGTGTGTTCTAACTTTGAGAGCGTTTTTCCTCAATGATGATTAAAATCCCCCGCATCATTGATGGATTCAAATTCATAAAACTTAAATAAGAAAAGAAAGAATTATATATATATATGAATAAATATATTTGTGAATAAGCCTTGAGTAAAAAGCATGGAGGTGGACGAGCTTATATGGTGATGGAATCAGAGTTGCGCAGCAGAAGCGATTTATGGGATGTGATAAGAAAAGGTGGTAACGGAATAGAGTAAGTGTTTGTATGATCAATTAAATGTTATTGTTTTATATGTTGCTTGTTTGTTTGTATGTTTCGTCTATCTTAATATTTTACCTATTGTAATTCCACACTGTTGGCATCACATGTCTGGGAATACTTACTCTCTCAAATTCTTCTGTCTGTGTTTATGTATCTGTCCCTATGTCATCAACCCTTAGTCCATGGATCCGGTTAAGTTTACTTTTGACATCCGAGACGAAGGTAGATAGGAAGTGAACTATCGAGGTCGGGAGTGGCGTGGAGTCACCGAGGTTCGCATCTACGACCCCAACCATACCCTTCGAGGAACGGCACCCGATACCCGTACATGTCGCTTTGTGCTTTCGGATCTACAAACCGGTGGACCGGCGGATTATCATGGTGGGCATCCGATGCCTTTGCCAGCACGGATTGACCCGGAGGCTGAGGAGTTAGAGGAACTGGACGAAGCTTTGAATGACCTCCCGGATGATGCATTCGAGGCCATGGAAGAGAGTGAACCAGAAGAAGACCCAGAGGAGGACATTGAAGAAGAATTTCCAGACGCAGATGTGATCGAGATCGACCCGAGTGAGGCACCTCCTGTGGATCCATCGTCTTCAACGTAGTGAGCCCGCTGGTAGTTTCTTTTCTTTAGTCGAAGTATTATATTTCCTTGTATTCACTCAGCTAAACAGATGTGGTATCCTGATGTAATCCCCGAACTGATTTTAATGAATGTTATTTTGGGCACCACTGATCTCTCTTATAAAAAAAAATGGGCTATGATAATTGAGTGATAAGATTCAAGTTGCAAAGTGCGGTGTCTTGTGACACTTCGGTTTGGGACTTGAAACTTAGCATGATGTGTGAGAACACTATTTTAATTGCGCAAGAGTTTTGAAAAAAATAAAATAAAATAACTTATTGGTTCTCATACTCATGCTACTCAACCATGCTACGTGTTTAAAAAAAATGGCCCAAATTTTCACCATATTTTATTTAAAGTAATTATGGTTTCAGGTTGCCAAATCTGGGTGCTACATGATGAGCCCTTAGAGTAGTGTTTTGTGTTGGAAGTGTGAAAATGAGAATGGGTGGGATGAAATGAACTAAGGCTTCACTAATTTATAAGCAAATTCACTCTTACTCTTATGCCCTTAGTTTGGTTTCGGTTGGCACACAAATGGGAGGGGCGGTTTGGTCTTCACAAAAATATGCATGAGTGGAAGTTATCAAAGTTAAGGGGACAAGGTGGAGTAGGTTAGGGTGCTAGGGGTCATTTAGGTTTAATGGTTAGTTAGCTTCTAGTTAGGGTTTTTACTAACTAGTTTGGTTATGGTTAGGACCTAGTTCATTGGTTTCTTACTCTCTAAGCTTCTTGTCCTAGAAATAAAGTCCTAAGCTTATTCACACACACACACACACACACACACGTATAATTACACACACATACATACATACCACCGTAGCATACATACACACATACATACATGCTTTACATTTTTATTTATAATCACATTTACTTAAAATCATCAATTCATACAATAATGCAATTAATTCTAAGAAATCACATTCACAACCATTTTCATACCTCACACATTAAATCAAACACACATCACATAAAAATTCATGCAAAGACAACATTACAAAACACATTTCTTAAAATTCGTATTTCTTAAATTCTGAAAATAAGTTTTTATAAATCAACCCATAAAATTCTAAAAATTACATTTTCAAATTCTAGGTTTCAAAACGATCGTTTTCATATAAAGATCATAAAATTCCGAGTTACGGTTGAAAAGTTATGAATTTTCAAAGATAACAAATCCAAAAAAATTTCATTTCTAACAAAAATCATCATTTAATAAAATCATAATTTAGCAAATCCTTTTCCATCTTAACAAATCATTTACTTTTCTTCTATAAAACATTTCGTTCATAAAAATCCATGGAAATCAACACTTCATTTCTTTCTTATGAAAAATACTTTTTCTGAAAATCATAATTTCAAGGTTTCTTTTGTCAAAAATCGTTTACGCACGTACGGGAAAAATGCGGGGTGTTACATTCTCCCCAAGTTGAAGATTTCTCGTCCTCGAGAATTGCTGCGCAGAGTCTGTCTACTCCGTGAACGCGTAGCTTCTTGAAGAAATTCCTTTCCTCTTCAACAGCAGCAATCGTCGTATCTTCGAATATGCACCGTCTACTCATCGTTCTCAAGAGCAGATCAAACAAATTACTTACAAAAGTAATCTCTTGGGGTACTTTCAACAACAAACATGGTGGGGGTAGAAACAACACGGTTTCATTGAAAACAAAGAACTGGGGATTTAAAGGCATCAAGACAGCACCAAGATAACATGGTTACATTTATTTAGGGTCAAGACACCACCACGCTTAGGGTTACATTATTATCACCAGTTCAAGCCTAAACGAGCTACTCCTCAAAACCTCACGTTTCCAACTACTCCCCAACTTAAATGGCTCATATCTTTCAACACCACACTCATCATCACAAACTTAACCTCCAACTACTCCTATCCTTCACCACTCTTTGATCAATTCTTACAAAATTTCCCACCACTGATCTTCAATCTATCCTCTTATTTCCTTGTGTCTCACTAAATTCCGGCACTCTTCAGACTCCCACTATCACTATTCCATCCTCCTTTTGCTCTAACAACCACTAATCCTCAAGAAACACGTACTATCTCAATTCCTATCTCAAACACTTGATCACATAGCTTAGACACTCTAAACCCTTTTTCCACTTTCCACCATTTACCTCACATTCTAAACCATTAAAATACCTCAACTCAAAGACCTATTATCCATTACCACATCAAGTCTTAGATTTTTACCTATCCTTGGGTCAACACTTAAGGATTCTATCCACAAATTCCACCATCTTATCGATTTGACTTTACCATATCATCACTTATTCGCCTCTACCTAACCATTTGCCATCTCAAATCAAGACACTTATAACTCTAAATTCTAATTATTACCTTAATTTCTTCCTCATCTTACCACCATCTAAACCATTTTTTTGACCAAACCGACACCAAAACTCTTAATCCTAATCACTTTACATAACTAACCACTCATCGAAAACTCAAAAGGATATTCCTATTTTCTCCAAGACTCATACTTCCTTCATCCATACTATCTAATCCTTATTCTCCTTGATCCTTGCAATTCTTGCCTCACAACACTTCACAACTAACTCTCTATTCTAGAACCATCTACTTGACCGGAATAGGGCGTCAGGGTTCAAATTTCTCATCAAAATTTTAGGAAAGAATAAATGTCTGGGCAAAGATCGAAAGAAGAAACTTCGGGTCTAGGATTTTTCAGAAAAGGCTTTTCAAACGTCGTGGCAAAACAGTTTGGCAACGCATAGGGTTAAGAAAAGCTCCAACAAGAAAAGAAGGGTTCTAGTCGCAAGACAAATCTTATGGGTTAAGGGTCATCGCAAACACAAGGGATTCATATCTAAGAGGAATTCAACCAAAGAAGATTTGAATCTCACACACCAACAGCTCCGGACGGCTCTATGCACTGCTCCTTGATTCCATTGCAGACGAAAACTGACGTTTTCCAGGAACGCGTCGGCATACTCCTAGCACTTCTATTCTCATCTGTCGCTATCTTACTACTAACGCACACACAGAGTTTGTAAGTCCATGCATAATGTTACTTAGATCAATCATTGCTCTGATACCACAACTGTAACACCCCGATTTGGCAACTTGAAAACCATCGTTGCTTAAATTAAATATAGTGAAAATTTGGGATTTTTTTTTTTTAAACAAGTGTTAGACAAGGTGAGAACATTTAGATTTTCAAAACATAGTTACAATCTAAAACTCATGTTCTCACATTGCATAAAACCTTTCAAGTTCCAAACCGAGATGTCACAAGACACCGCACCTTGAAACTTGTTTTCAAATCATCATTTAAAACATAGCCCATTTACTTGATTCAAAAACATCAGTACTAAGCAAATTGTGGATGGGGTACAGTATGATAAAGCCATGGCAATTAAGTAATAGCAATGGATTACAAAACTCTGAGGGGGAATACCTAACCTCTAGTCATCTACACTAATACTCGCCACCGAACTCTGAATCTGGGTAGATCAAACACTCTGGTCGCAAGCCGGGCCATCCTCATCAGCCTCCTCAGAAGTCTTTTCCATAGAGTCGCCTTGTGCTTTCTTTTCTTCCTTCTCCCGAGCTAGCAGCTTCTCCATGATTTCCTTTCTACTCCGTTTCATCTCAAGATAAACAAAGACGCGGGCAGTCATAGTTATGTTGTCTCCCTTCAATGGAGATGCTCCTATCTCCCGAATGAGCTGGAACTTCGCTATGTTTTCCATCTAAAGACCATACAGAATTTTCCCAATACCAAGTAGAAATATAGGAGAGTGAGCTACCCAAAACATGTAATGTCGACTGTGTGGAATTACGATAGGCAATTATTAAGATAAAACAATAAATAACATACAAATCATAACAGCAACAAAATCATTATCATGATCATATAAACACCATCTTATTCTCACTTCTCAAATCTTGCTCAATACTTAATGCCATTACTGTTCTTTCCTTTTCGAATCTTTAAGTTTATTAAGTCTTATCATTTCAGTTCGCTCAATGACTTGGGGAAACATCATTGAGGAAAAACGGCTCACACGTCTACATCTCCTCGGTCATCCATCCAAACCTAGTCGGAAGCAAACAGGAGTACAGGACCTTTACCGTGCGGGCACGACAGCTGTCTCACACACAATTGGCTCCAAGCCAGGAGGACTACAGCCTCAATTCAATCATATCAATTCATATATACACAAGGCACACTGTAGAAAAATCGGGTACAGTGGCAAATCAAGATGCCCCACTCCAGTCCATCTCACTGTTCAAGATTTGCAATCTAGGAGGCGATAGTACAATTCTAGTCTCGAGTGCAGAACTTACCACGGTTTTGGACCCAGTCCCTACCACGTCTCGTATACCACATATGGAGTTCGTTCTGCCTAGAAAAGTACTATAGACTTCTTGACGTTTCACCGTCATTGTCCTCCCCTAATGCAATCTCCTCCTGAGTATCCGCAAATACCCATGGTTCCTTCCTCTCCACTACTTCGACAACACACTCATTCCTCACCACGCTATTCCATGTCTTTTAATAATCTTTTAAAGTTTTAAAGGTTTTAATTAACGGCTTAATCCTAACGGTCTGCTCATCCTTAGTGCATCCCTTCAACAAGTCCCGACCACTAATCGTTCAATCTGTTCCCCAATTCATCTCAATATCTCGTATCGCAACCTTTTTCATCTCATCACATCAACTTTCTCAGAACTCATTTCCTCATCTTTCAAAAATATCTTTTCGCAAAACTTTTTCGAAAATACGATTTCATAAAACTTTTCCAAAAATATCATTTCGTAAACTTTTACAAAATCTCTTTTCACAAACGTTTGCAAAATATTGTTTTCACAAACTTTTCCTCAAAAGGTCATTTCACAAAACTTTCTCGAAATATCGCTTCACAAAACTTTTTCAAAGATAACATTTCGCAAACTTTCTCAAAAAGACATCATTTCACAATACTTTCTCAAAAATACCATTTCAAAAACTTTTCCAAATCTCCTTTCATAAACTTTCACAAAAATATGTTTTTCACAAACTTTTTCTTCAAAAATGATCTTTCATAAAACTTTCTTAAAAAAAAATATCATCTTGTAAAGTTCCTCAAAAATATTATTTCAAAAGACTTTCTCTAATATCATTTCAAAAGACTTTCTTAAAATATCAATTCAAAAACTTTATCAAAAGAATGGTTTTACAAAACTTTTCTCAAAAATATATCTTTTCACAAAACTTTTTCAAAAAGATTCTTTCATAAAACTTTTCTCAAAAACGTATCTTTTCATAAAACCTTTTTCAAAAATATTGTTTCGCAAACTTCCTCAAAATTTCCTTTCAACCTCTTTCTCTTGATATCCCATTACTCACACAATCTTTGTTATTTCTCGTCCTTCTTTCCAATCACATTCCTCTTACTTTCACGAATTCAGTATTATCGTCATATTATCAAGCTTACCAATGTTCCTCAAACAATATCACAATTTCTTAACCAATAATTAGATCATTTTACAAAATAAGATAATTAATTAGTTCATGCATAATCAACCAGAAAACATAATATCATACTTAATAAACCAATCTCAGCCGTTCGGGTGGATAGCCTAACCAACAAACAAATGCTATCACATACACCACTTCGCTAAATGAGATTGGAGTCCAACCTTTGAGATGATTGGACATCTTAATAAGTTACCTAAATACCACGGCGTCTTAAGGGAAGCCCCTCTCTCACCTCAAACGACGTAGGCCTCCGAAAGCTTTCCAAGATTTGTCGATCGCTAATTCCGCCTCGTTTCCTTTGCGTCTGTCGTTCGAACTATAGCATTTTTCCCGTGCGTTAGAAACGATTTTAACGAATTCATCAATTTGTTTTGAAAACACTTTGAAATCATTCCTTTATGAAAACACATTGTCCATATTCCTAAAGTTTTCAAATCCAAATCAATTCAAAACGTTTTCAAGAAAACTTTGAAACAACTTTAAAATGATTTTCTTATCAAAACAGAATCCATTTGTCTTGAGGCAAGCTCACTTTAAAACATTCATGTTATAAAAATCATTATTCTTAGTCATTAAACAAAATTCAAAACTTAAGATAATAAAATTCCCAAACCACATCAAATCAATTTAAGTTTCTTAAGTCATACTCCCCAATTAAACAGTTTTCAATTCTTTTGAAATTCAAATATAGGTTTTCAAAACACATTCAATTAGCATAGAAACAACACATCACTTTTATCACACACATAGCACCATGTACACAAAATATAGTCATTCACAAATGTCATTTCATGGAGACAATTTTCCTAGCTATACTAGCATACCTTGACCGAATCATATAGGTGTAATTTTACAAAGATTTGATACACACATAAAGCACAAAGCAATGAAATTATTTTCTTTCTTTTTGGACTAGAAACCGAGAGCATTAAAAAGGAAAATTCAACAATCTAAATTTATTTTCTTAACCTAAATCAAACAACAAGTTAAATTACAAATCACTTCAAAGCTTCATTTTTATTTTCTTTAATCTTAATGATTTCATGCATGTACATTCTAAGCCTTTAGACTAAATTAATCTCATCATATATGCAACCTAAACAATGATCAAATACAATTTCCTATTTCTTTTCCTCATGGCCGAATACTAACATGCAAAAAGGCAAGGTTTTTGGTTCAATTTTCAACATACAAAAATCACAAAATCAAATCAAGGCATCAAACTTTTCAAAACATCATACCACATCACTCATCCAAATCAACATGCATTAACTTCATTAAAGCAAGATTTTTATTAAAAGATTTCAATAAAACTTAAGTTCATCACTTAATCTTAAATAAAAATCAAGATTACACTTTACACTTCTAGAAATAACATGCATGCATTTAAAATCACTAGATCTAGCCTTATCATGCACATGCATCAACAATAAAAAGCATGAGATCCATTTTCATCAAACATGGCCGAATGGCCTCTCACAAAATATATCATTCATAAAATCAAATACTTAAGCTAAATCATGTTCATACTTCCAAAAATCTTTTTAAAACTTGTCTCTTTAATTTTCTCTTTGAAAACGTGACATGCATCAATAAAGACATGATTTTTCCACTTAAGACCAATATGCATGCTTTAAGATTTTAGCTTTTTGCTCATTAAACATGGATCATTAAATGTATGCATACAAATCAACAAAGTCATCATCAAATCAACATGTAAGACCAAAGATCTCAACTTATTTTCAAGTAAACTTAAATCATACATTTATTTATTAAGCAATCACACAAACACATCATAGATCATCATTTAAGAAAAAAAATTTAACATGCAAGACTAAAGATCTCAAATCTATTATTAATCAAGTTCAAAGCACAAATTTATTTATCAAATCATTTCTTAAAAACTTAACAAATCACGGTTTTAGCAAGGAATCTCAACATGCAAAAAGATTCATTTTAGTCTTCCCAAAAATCTTAAGCCACACTTTAGATCTTTAAGTTTTAGTTAAGAAAACATTAAGATCTAACAAGGAAATTTCAACCGAACCATAAACATAGTTACACATATTACAAATTATTTCTAGTCCTTAAAAGTCCAAGATCAAGAAAGAATAACATACAAACTCATCTTACAAGTCATAAAAATAAACATGCAAGAAGAAAATAAAAGAAATCTACAAACTAAGAAGGGAAAAACTAAACTATTACATTCTTGCTCTTGTCCTTCGAATCACCTACCAAGAAGGGTTGGTTCTTCTAGTCTTATCACTCTTGATCCCTAAGGGACACTCTTGATCTAGCTTCAAACTTCCTTCTTCCTCCCTTCTCTACCTCTCAACCACCACTCTCTCTTCTTTTTTTTTCTCTTTTTCTTTTCTTTTTCTATCTAAGGGTTTGATGAGCCCTTAGAGTAGTGTTTTGTGTTGGAAGTGTGAAAATGAGAATGGGTGGGATGAAATGAACTAAGGCTTCACTAATTTATAAGCAAATTCACTCTTCCTCTTATGCACTTAGTTTGGTTTCGGTTGGCACACAAATGGGAGGGGCGGTTTGGTCTTCACAAAAATATGCATGGGTGGAAGTTATCAAAGTTAAGGGGACAAGGTGGAGTAGGTTAGGGTGATAGGGGTCATTTAGGTTTAATGGTTAGTTAGCTTCTAGTTAGGGTTTTTACTAACTAGTTTGGTTATGGTTAGGACCTAGTTCATTGGTTTCTTACTCTCTAAGCTTCTTTTCCTAGAAATAAAGTCCTAAGCTTATTCACACACACACACACACGTATAATTACACACACATACATACATACCATCGTAGCATACATACACACATACATACATGCTTTACATTTTTATTTCTAATCACATTTACTTAAAATCATCAATTCATACAATAATGCAATTAATTATAAGAAATCACATTCACAACCGTTTTCATACCTCACACAATAAATCAAACACACATCACATAAAAATTCATGCCAAGACAACGTTACAAAACACATTTCTTAAAATTCGTATTTCTTAAATTCTGAAAATAAGTTTTTATAAATCAACCCAGAAAATTCTAAAATTTGCATTTTCAAATTCTAGGTTTCAAAACGATCGTTTTCATATAAAGATCATAAAATTCCGAGTTACGGTTGAAAAGTTACGTTATGAATTTTCAAAGATAACAAATCCAAAAAAATTTCATTTCTAACAAAAATCATCATTTAATAAAATCATAATTTAGCAAATCCTTTTCAATCTTAACAAAATCATTTACTTTTCTTCTATAAAACATTTCGTTCATAAAAATCCATGGAAATCAGCACTTCATGTCTTTCTTATGAAAAATACTTTTTCTGAAAATCATAATTCCAAGGTTTCTTTTGTCAAAAATCGTTTACGCACGTACGGGAAAAATGCGGGGTGTTACAAATTTCACTAAGATTGATGGTGTTTATCAAAGCCAAGTAAGGGGTCATCACTTCATAATTAAACCTAGTGATCTGAAAATTCTGTTTTGTTTAAAGGATGAGGGTACTTTCTTGGGTGATAATGACTCTGTTGAACTAGATGTAGATGCTGCTACTGTTTTTCAAGATGCTGTTAGGCCAGAGTTGACTTGGGATAAGGGTACAAAGAGGGTCTCTTTATTACTTGCCGAAGATAGGGTCCTGTTATACATTATAGCATATTGTCTAATTCCAAAAAGTTCTCAAAATTATGCTCAAGTCCAAGAGGATGACTTGAAATTGTTTTATGGAATTAAGAACAATGTTCAGATAAATTGGAACAAGATAGTTTTAGCTAGAATGTATACTGCTGCATAGTCTGCTCCCACTCAGTATTTACCATATCCTTCGTCATTATGGTGTTCCAATCCCGGAAGGTGAACCTTGTGAGAAGGATCCGGAGGGTAACTTGTGTCTGAACATTCACCACATAAATCTAATGAGGATTGGTTTTCATAAGCCAACAAGGTCTTGGATGTGGAATTCACAAATTAAGGCTTTAGAGCAAGCTGCACAACCGGCTCCTCAAGTTCCACAAGTTCCACAAGCTGCTCCACCGGATGTTGATGCAATGGAAACTGATCAAGGGGTAAATGTTGAAGATTTTATTGACTTTGACAATTTGGAAGCACCATTTGATGCTCAAGCTGCTCATGCTTCAATTATTCAGCATATGGATACTAGGCTTGATGCTATGGAGCAACGAATTGATATTCAAAATCGTGCAATGGAGCAGAGGATTATGGATCACATCTCTAGTTTCTTTACCCACCCTCCACCTAACCCTTAGCCCATTATGATTTTCTGATGATTTTCACTGTTTTTGCTGCACTTTTTATCATACTTTGATGCTGAACTTTTTCTGGTTTTCTGGTTTTGGAACTTATTTTGCTTGTTGAACTGCTAGTACTTGCTGGACTTTTTATGGTTTTTACTATGGTTGATGTTTCATAGGGTCTGTGTATGGCCTTAGAATCTTTATCTTATGCTGCTGAACAATGGTTTGCTGCTATGACTTTTGGTGTATGGACTATGTATTTTGCATTGCTATTATGGACTTTTTATGTAGTATGTGATATGGTCTTGGTTATGGCCAACTTGTGTATGTTTTACTGCATCTATTGTCTTTTAATTGTGTTTATCCATATATATCCATTTGTCTAGTACTTACCTCTCACTTTTGGCAAAATCTCTTTTCTAACTTCACTACTTTTTAATGATGCCAAAAGGGGGAGAAAAGGTTTGTTGATGTTGTGGCTTTGTAGGTTAAGTTTTTATGTATTTTTCCTAAGTGTGTTACATTTAGGGGGAGTATTTAAAAACTTTGTGTTTCATTGTGAAGAGGGTTTGTCATCATCAAAAAGGGGGAGTTTGTAGGTTTGATGATGTTTTGATGCTAACAAACCAAAGTCAAGCAACAACATTCAACAACAAGTCAAGCACCACTCATGAAGAATTAGATTAAGTTTTTGTTTTATTCTTAATCAAATGTAATATTTTATTTTTCCATTTCATGACAGTGGGTGGTAGCTTAGGAATCTCAATCTAGGATTTAATATTGTTTGATTAATAGTGAAGAAAGGTTATCTTGATAGAAATAGCTCTAATTAAAGTTTAGATCAAAGTAATTTTGAAAAGCAAATTTTTTTAATCACTTTTTACAGTGGTTAATCGATTAACACGTTATAACTATACAACACTGATTGTTTAACAAAGGTTAATCGATTAGTGGCTTGTTCATTAATCGATTAATTACTGTTGTATCAGAAAAATTAATTTTGTTTAAAAGCTTTTCATTTCTACTTTGACAAGGTTACTTTCACTTTCATATTTTTCTATAGAGAATCATTCTTTCACAATCATTTCAAGAGCTATTACTATTTTCAAATTGTTCTATCAAGATCTTACAATCTTTCAATCTTCTTCACTTTTGTTCATTCAATATTCTTAGATTCATTGAGATTCAAATTTCTAGAGCTTAGTATTTTGTGTTGAAGCATTCTACAACAAGAGGTTGTAACTTCAAGCATTCAACAACAACAAGTGAAGAACTCACACCTTGGAAGTCTTTGAAGAAGTCAAAACAAGAGAAAAGGAATTGTGTGAAGAGCATCCTTCTACAATTCAAGAGGACAAGATACAAGAAACAATTGGGTAGATTTTCAAGAGATTGGTACTCTCTTGAAGGGGTTAAGATAGGAGAGCAAGAGTGAGCTGTATCTTTAACCATTGTAATCTAACAATTGTGTATCTAGTAGAAACTCTATCTCTGATAGAGGGGACTGGATGTAGTTCTCAAGTGGTAGAGAGTGAACCAGGATAAAATCTTGTCTTCTTTGTTTTCTTTCTTCAAGCTTTCATTAACCAAGAACAAACCAATTGATTAGGTTAAATTTGGGGCTTTTTCAATTCCTAGATAATCAACCTAAATTGCTTTGGTAAATTTACGTAGTTTTGTTCATTCATTCATAAACCATTTGTTAGTGCATCATTGAATTGTAATCTCCATTGAATTCTGAATAAGGCTGAATTTTTGTCAAATTTTACACGCATTAATCGATTAAGAGATTGATTAATCGATTAGTTTTTGAGTACCATTCAGGTCTTAATCGAGTAACACCCAGTTAATCGATTAGTTCTTAAGTGGTTTTCAGGCATTAATCGATTAAGCTTGAGATTAATCGATTAAGCAGTACAAATTTTGTTAGAAAACTTGTTTTCTGAAATCCATTCTCTTTAGCAATCGAAAAGTTTATATTGAGGCTTCAAAATACTATTCACCCCCCCCCTCTAGTACATTTTGAGCCGCTTGTTGGTTTCCAACAGTTGCAAGAATTCATTAGCAATCTGCAACTTCCCCGTCTTGATACTTGTCGGCTCCACGTGCATCGTTAAGCTCAAATCTCTAAATTCCTCTATCAACGCAGCTTCTTTGACCATCATCGAACTGATATGCATTGCTTTTCGACTCAACGCATCCGCCACAACATTTGCTTTTCCAGGATGGTAATGAAGCTCAAACTCATAATCCTTCAAAAATTCCATCCATCGACGTTGCCTCATGTTCAACTCTTTCTGGTCAAAAAGGTACTTTAAACTCTTATGGTCACTAAATACCCGAAACGTAGTGCCATAGAGATAGTGCCTCCAAATCTTTAGAGCGAAGACAACAGCTGCCAGCTCTAAGTCATGAGTTGGATATTTCATTTCATGAACTTTTAGTTGTCTCGAGGCATAAGCGACTACCTTTCCATCTTGTACCAACACACTCCCAAGTCCTTGTTTTGATGCATCACAGTACACCTCGAAATTCTTCTGTGGATCAGGCAAAATCAACACAGGAGATGATGTCAATCTTTCCTTCAACTCTCGGAAATTCCTTTCACACTTCTCATCCCATATAAATGGTTGGTCTTTCCGAGTTAACTTCGTCAATGGTAGCGTAATCTTCGAGAAACCTTCTATAAATCTTCTATAGTAGCCAGACAAACCAAGAAAACTTCTCACTTCCGTGACCGACTTCGGTTGTTCCCATTGTAAAACTGAACTTACTTTCGCCGGGTCAACCGCTATTCCCTTGTTTGATATCACATGTCCTAAAAAGTTAACTTCCTCCAGCCAGAACTCACACTTTGCAAGTTTGGCGTACAATTGCTTCTCCTTTAGGACATTCAACACTATTCTCAAGTGTTCAGCATGCTCCTCCGGGCTCTTGGAATAAATAAGGATATCGTCAATGAACAAAACCACGAATAAATCTAAATAAGGTCTAAAGATTCGATTCATATAGTCCATGAAAATGGCTGGTGCATTAGTCAATCCGAACGGCATCACAACATACTCATAATGTCCGTATCGGGATCGAAATGCAGTCTTAGAGATATCCTCTTCTCTAATCCTGATATGATGATACCCCGATCTCAGATCAATCTTGGAAAATACTGAAGCCCCACGAACTTGATCCACAAGGTCATCTAATCCATGGTAAAGGATATTTATTCTTGATTGTGACCTTATTCAACTGCCGTAGTCGATGCACATCCTCATGCTACCATCCTTCTTCTTGACAAACAAAACCAGAGCACCCGAAGGTGACACACTTGGCCGGATCATCTGCTTCTGCAACAACTCTTCAATCTGTTTCTTCATCTCAGCCATCTCCGGTGGTGCCATTCTATTGTAGAATCAAAGATATTTTGATGATGTCAAATATATACGCTCGGCAGAATCAATGATGTTGATAATGTCAAGTAAATTAGAGCTAGGCGTGGGGTCAATGTCAAAAGCGTCAGACTTGGTTCTACGCATGCATTCCGCCAAAGGCAGAAGCTCAGATATCTGCTTCTGAAGTTTCAGCTCGGATTGAGCTTGGCTCTTGATCACGGCGAAAGTTCATCCAAGTTTGAAAGCTCGGCTCTTCACTTCAACACAGTACACTCGGATATTGATCAGCTCGGAACACGCTCAGAAGGCTCTGACTATTGAACTAAGCCACAGCATAAGCAAGATCAAATTAGCTCGGATTGAACATGCACCCTGAGCAAAGAACAAAGCTTGGATCTGTCAAGTTTCAAGTCTGGTTGCCGAGGAAGGCTCAAGGCTCGGCAACACAAATTTCAGACCAAGCTCGAACAGAGTTCAAGGCTCGGTTACACTAATCTCACACTAGGCTCGAACGAAACTCAAGCTCGACTGTCTCTGTTCACTCTTCAACAACTCATCTTCTTCAACCTTCAGACTCTGCTCAGCTGTGCCGTACCTTTTATTACCGTTGAGTCTGGGTAGAAGTTCTAGGATTTTAACTGCAACACTGTAACAAGTTTGAAATTCAAAATGAGTTAAAATCAAAGGTTGGTGAAGGGTCAACATCACTGCTCTGCTGTCAAATTGTAGCCGTTGAAAACCCCATGACTTTTCCGTACAACCGTCCTTTTCTCATTTCTGGAAAACAGAGAAATTCCTTTCCGTACGGCTCTTTCTCTCTCTCTTTTCTGGAAATCAGAAGAGATTATAAATAGGGGAGTTTTCAACGGTTACATAAGAGAGACTTTTGCAAAACAATTTTTGTTGAAACATATTCTCATTCTCTTTCAAAAACAGAGCAGAATCAAACTCACAGAAAAGAAAAAGATCATTTGAATTTTCACAAGAACTTAGAGAGTTAATCTTTCAAATCCAAACTCTAAGTTCAACATATTTTCTTCTCTGTGATATTCCTTCACAAAATTGACTCACTCTTGAACTTCACATCTTCATACTCATTCGAAGAGTGTTTCGAATTGGAGCCATCCTCATTCATAAATCTTGTTCATTGTATTTGCTGGAGTGAAAAGCTGGTCTCTGATCGAGAAAGCTTTTCAGTTTGAAAAGGTTCCGAAGAGGTTCTTTGGTCATCGATTTGTTGTGGGTAGTTTGTCACGAGTTTGGTACACTCGGCTGGCGGGATAGGTTTAGAGGGGTAGTCTCTTGTAAATCCTTTTGTAACCCAGAAAATCGATTTTTAGTGAAAGCTCTCTAAAATGTTTTTAGAGGGGACTGGACTAGCTCTCAGGGTGAGAGTGAACCAGGATAAATCTGTGGTGTTAAGTTTTATTTCTTTACTGCTTTCCTATTGCTCGGCTTGCTTGACTGGTCATCCGCTGACTTAAGCATCAAGCTTTTAATTTACTCTGTGATAGCTCGGTTTTTGAGTGTTGTTCGGAAAGCTTAGCCTTGAAGCATCTATGTTAACCGATTAACCAGTTTATTCAACTAGTTAATAAATTAACATTGTTTGCTCGGCAGCTCGGTTAATCAATTAACCTTTCAGTTTATCTATTTGGTTAATCAATTAACCGTGTCTGCTCGGATAGAACTTGAATCTTATTTAAAATCGTGAACAACAATTCAAACCGATTTCAAGAAATCTAAAAATTGCCATATCATCTTCAATCTCCTATTCACCCCCCTCTACTCGATTGTTAGGCCTCTTGTTGGTTTCCAACAAGTGGTATCAGAGCTCGGTCGAAAGATCGAGTGTAAAAACTTTTTCGAAAAGATCCTTGAGGAAACCAAATTGCTACTAACAATCCCTTCGGAGGTGAAGGCTCTTCCATAAACAGACCACCACTATTCAATGGTGAGGGTTATGCTTATTGGAAAGCTCGAATGAAAATTTTCATTGAAGCTATAGATATGGAAATTTGGAAATCTATTGAAAACGGGCCATTTGTCCCTAAAAGAAAAATTAATGAAGAAGTTGTAGAAATCCCATGGGAAAGCTGGGATGATGATGATAAGAGGAAAGTAGCTTTCGATTTAAAAGCCAAAAATATCATCACCTCAGCTTTGTCCTATGATGAATTTTTTAGAGTGTCAAGCTACAAATCTGCAAAAGAAATGTGGGACATTCTACAACTTACTCATGAAGGGACAAGTGAAGTCAGGCGAGCTAGACTAAATACTCTGATGCATGAATATGAGTTATTCCGAATGCTGCCAAATGAAAATATAAATGATTTGCAGAAACGGTTTACTCATATCATAAACCATCTTAATGCTCTCGGTAAAACTTTTCAAAATGCCGAGATAACTAACAAAGTGCTCAGATGTCTTAGCAGAGAATGGCAGCCAAAAGTCACTGCCATCATGGAAGCTAAGGACTTGGACACAATGAGCATAGCCACTTTGTTCGGCAAGCTTCAAGAGCATGAGATGGAGCTCGGCCGACTGACCATGCATGAAGAGTCTGATAAGAAGAAGAAGGGAATTTCCCTCAAAGCTTCTATTAAGGCAACCAAAGAATCCTCTGAGGATGAGTCCAGCTCGGACATGGATGAGGAAGACTTTGGTCTCATGGTCAGGAAGTTCAGCAAATTTTTCAAAGGCAAAAAGAACTTCAGAAACCGAGCAAGAGATGCCAAGAACACTCACCACAAAGGTTCAAGTTCAAAAGACCGAGTCAGATGTCATGAATGTGGTGAAGCTGGTCACATCAGAGCATACTGTCCAAGAGTACAAAAGCAAGGCGGTGAAGAAATAAAGAAGAACAAAGACCACAAGAAGAATAGAGCTTACATAGTATGGGATGCACCAAACAACGACAACAGCTCAAGCTCCAGCTCTTCCGATGAAGAAGAGAAAGCAATTTTGTGCTTAATAGGAAGGGAAACTGTGTCTAGAAGCCCAAGCCAAACTTGTTCTGAGCAAGATCCTCTTGTATACGACTCGTGCTCGGAGTGTGAAGATGAAGAACCATGCTCGGTTCTCAGATTTTCCGATCAAGAAGTCTCATCGAGCTCAGCACAAGATGCATCAGAACAAAGATCAAACATCAAATGCCTAATGGGCAAACACAGCGAGGAAACCTCAACAAGCCGAACAGTATCCAATCATACAAGCACTGAGGTAACCTCCACTCCTGATTCTGACTCTGAATCAGAATTTAATGACACTGATGAATTGTATTCTGCGTATCTTGAAATGCAAACCGAGTTCAAGAAACTTGCTAAAAATTTCATTAAGATTAAACAAAATCTTTCAAACTATAAAGAACAAGTTCTTGAATTGGAAAAATCAATTGAAAATTTGAAAAGCAGAAACAAGTCATTAGAAAACACTATCGCTCAACTGAAAAATAAAAATCTTGACTGCTGCACTAAATATGAAAAAGAAATTTCTGAGCTAAAATTTAAAAGTGCAACTGTCAACAAGAGTGATGGCTTGTTTGATCGGATTTTAGCCGAACAAAGAAACTATTCAAACAAAACTGGACTTGGATACATTAAGACCAAGAAATCAGTAAGGAACCTCGGCAAGGTCTCAAACTTTAATAATTTTAAAAATTCGAGCTGCTCCTACTGTAGTCTTCATGGTCATACACCAAATGAATGTAAAATCTGACGTTATGGTGTAGCCAAGGGCAATTTTGTTTGGGTAGTTAAAAGGAAAGAACCAACTGCTAACCCCGAGGGACCCAAGATAACTTGGGTACCCGAATCAAAGAAGTAATATTTTTGTGATGCAGGTGTGCTTCCGAGCAAAGGAGAGCAGATGGTATCTTGATAGTGGCTGCTCGAAGCACATGACGGGGGACAAAAATTTATTCACTGAACTTTCACATTTAGATAAGGGCTACGTCACTTATGGTGATAACAACCGAGGTAAAATATTGGGTGAAGGTAAAGTCAGTAATTCTGCCAACTTGGTTATCAATAATGTTTTACTTGTAAAAGGGATAGAACATAATCTTTTAAGCATAAGTCAACTCTGTGATATTGATAACCATGTTGTTTTTACCTCTACCCATTGCATTATTAAAAGTGACGAGGACAACTCTGTCAAATTTGTTGGAAAACGATATAACAACACTTACTTGGTTGATTTGAATGAAATCACCTCTTTGATAACCACTTGCATGGTTAGCAAAGAAAGTGATACATGGTTATGGCATAGAAGGACAGCTCATATACTTTTAAATCAGTTAAAGAAACTACAATCAAAAGACTTAGTGATTGGTTTACCAAAGTTGAATATTAATATTGAGGGGGTTTGCTCATCTTGCAAGAAGTGCAAACCAACCAAAAAGAAAAATGATTTTTCATCTAAGTTGATGGTCTCAACAACTCGACCCTTGGAAATGTTACACATGGATTTGTTTGGACCATCACAAGTAAAAAGCTTTGGTGGCATTCTCTATGCTTTAGTAATTGTAGATGACTTTTCCAGATTTACATGGACTTTATTTTTAAAATCAAAAAGTGATACTTTTAAAAATTTTAAAGAGCTTGTCAAGCAACTCCAGAACCGAGCTAACCAAAAAGTAGTTGTAATCGGAACAGACCATGATGGTGAGTTCGAGAACTACAAATTTGACAAGTTTTGTTCCAAGCTCGGCATAGAACATCAGTTTTCTGCACCTCGGACTCCCGAACAAAACGGAGTTGTGGAACGGAAAAACCGAGTTCTTGAAGAGCTAGCCCGAACCATGCTTAATGAATACAATTTGCCACATTATTTCTGGGCCGATGCGGTAAACACAGCTTGCTATGTAATGAACCGCATCCTCATCAGACCAATTTTAAAGAAAACTCCATATGAACTTTACAAGGGTAGAAAACCAAAAATTTCTCATTTCCATGCATTTGGTTGCAAAGTCTTCATTTTAAATAATGGAAAAGAGCATCTCGGCAAATTTGATTCTAAAGCCGATGAAGGAATATTTTTGGGTTATTCTACTCATAGTAAAGCATTTAGAGTTTTTAACAAAAGGACCTCCACTGTGGAAGAGTCCGTACATGTGGTATTTGATGAGTCTCCTCGGAGAGACATTGTTAGTTTTGCAGACAGAGAGGATCAAACTGTGGCAGAACACGATCCTAGCACAACAATTGAAAAAGCTCAAAAGGATGAAACTGCTGAAGATAGAAATCAGAGGGACGAGCTTGTTCCGAGCAGAACAAACAAGGAACAAACTGAACTCAGTCTGAGCCAAACTCTCAATGATCAATCCGAACTCATTCCAAGCCGAACAGAGCATCTCGAGCTGAATCCAGCCTGGAAGAGAGTCAAGGACCATCCAATAAAAAATGTGCTTGGCGACATGTCTAAGGGAGTTTTAACCCGTCGATCTATTCAGAATTTTTGCAATTTCGCTTCCTTTGTTTCTCAAATTGAACCTAATTCTGTTGATCAAGCCGTTGAAGATGAACATTGGGCAATTGCCATGCAAGAGGAACTGAATCAATTCATCAGAAATGATGTTTGGGAATTGGTTCCTCGGTCCAATGATCATACGATAATCGGCTTGAAATGGATTTTCAGAAATAAAACAGATGAATTAGGCTTAATTATAAGAAACAAAGCTAGGTTAGTTGCTCAAGGCTACAACCAAGAGGAAGGTATTGATTATGATGAGACCTTTTCTCCAGTGGCTAGACTTGAAGCAATCCGAATTTTGCTTGCTTTCGCATCTATTATGAATTTCACCCTATACCAAATGGATGTAAAGAGTTCATTCTTAAATGGCTTTATAAATGAAGAAGTTTATGTAAAACAACCTCCTGGTTTTGAAAATTTTGAATATCCAAACCATGTTTATAAACTGAAAAAGGCTCTTTACGGTTTGAAACAAGCTCCAAGAGCTTGGTATCGGTTGAGCTCATTTCTACTTGATCAAGGGTTTGAAAGAGGAAAGGTTGACACAACTCTATTCATTTATAAATCCAAAAAGGACCTACTGTTAGTACAAGTTTATGTTGACGATATAATTTTCGGTGCTACTAACATGTCTCTTTGCAAGAAATTCTCTGAATTAATGCAAGGTGAATTCGAGATGTCGATGATGGGAGAACTCACTTTCTTCCTCAGGCTGCAAGTAAAGCAAGTTGAGGGAGGAACCTTTGTGCATCAAGGAAAATATTGCAAGGAACTCCTCAAGAAATTCGGCATAGAAAATTGCAAAGAAGCTGCCACTCCCATGAGCACTTCGAGCTATCTTGGCAAAGATGAGTCAGGTAAAGCTGTGGATGTAAGCAAATATAGAGGCATGATAGGAAGTCTTCTATATTTGACTGCATCTCGGCCTAATATTATGTTTAGTGTTTGTTTATGTGCTCGTTTTCAAGCTGATCCCAAAGAATCTCATCTTTCGGCGGTTAAAAGAATTTTTAAATATTTAAAAGGAACTGTGAACACGGGTCTATGGTATCCTAGGGATGCCAATCATAGTTTGGTTGGGTATTCGGATTCCGATTTTGCTGGGTGAAAGCTTGACCGAAAAAGCACAAGTGGAACTTGCCACTTGCTCGGCAGTGCACTTGTGTCCTGGTTTTCTAAAAAGCAAGCTTGTGTTGCCTTGTCAACAGCCGAAGCTGAATACATTGTTGTTGGTAATTGTTGTGCTCAAATTCTTTGGATGAAACAACAGTTATCAGATTTTGGCTTAATTTTAGATCACATTCCTATCAAATGTGACAATACAAGTGCAATCAACCTAACTAAGAATCCAGTGTATCACTCTCGAACAAAACACATTGAAATTAGGCATCATTTTCTACGAGATCATGTCCAAAAAGGTGACTGTGTCATTGAATTTGTTAGTATTGAAAATCAATTAGCCGACATGTTTACAAAACCTTTGCCGAGGGAAACTCTTTATAAAATTCGGCGTGAGCTCGGCATTCTGGATGAATCCAGTGTGTGCTCGACGTAAGCTCAACATCATGGATGAGTTCAGCTTGTGCTCAGCATGAGATTGTTTTTTCAGTATATCATAAAACTGATCACCTTCATAATCTCGATCGCTTCATTCAATTGTGTATTCGTTTAAAATTTCCTGAAATTTCACATCCTCCAACTCCTCTTCCTCTCCTTTAACTTATCTTCTCTTTTTGAGACGCATGCTTTCATTTTCGTTAAAAGGGGGAGAAAGGTGTTGGTTTTGCTTTTATTTGAGCTTTCATATTTTAATATTCGTCATTCTCTTCTCTTTCATTTATCTTCTCTGTTGAGAAGCATGCTTTGACTGTTAAAGGGGGAGAAAAGTGTTTAATAACTCAAGCCTTGTTACCATCAAATGGTATCAAGCAACTTATTTCTCTTTTGGCAATTGTGCTTAATCTTTGGCTCCTTTTTGATCATGCCAAAAGGGGGAGAAAGGTGTTGCTGTTGTTTTTGATTGTTGCAGATACTCAATGGAGAGAGATATGTGCGAGCGAGCATAAATTGGGAGAAAGGTGTACGAGCATTAACTCAGGGGGAATACTTAACGAACGGCTTCACAAATTCTCAAATTTTTATTCAACAAGTGGTAGCATTATCGAGCAACAAGTACTACAAGTGGATCATTTTGACATGTAGTACACATTCTAATCTGAGCATTTTCATAGCAACATCAAGTGGTACATTTTCGAGCAAATTCCGATCAGTGCTGAGTCCATTCCGACCAGTGCTGAGTCCAATCAGTTTATAAGCATACAGTCGAAGGAAGAACACAAAAAGCAACAAACTTTCAAGAGAATATTTGTCATCATCAAAAAGGGGGAGATTGTAGAATCAAAGAGATTTTGATGATGTCAAATATATACGCTCGGCAGAATCAATGATGTTGATAATGTCAAGTAAATTAGAGCTAGGCGTGGGGTCAATGTCAAAAGCGTCAGACTTGGTTCTACGCATGCATTCCGCCAAAGGCAGAAGCTCGGATATCTGCTTCTGAAGTTTCAGCTCGGATTGAGCTTGGCTCTTGATCACGGCGAAAGTTCATCCAAGTTTGAAAGCTCGGCTCTTCACTTCAACACAGTACACTCGGATATTGATCAGCTCGGAACACGCTCAGAAGGCTCTGAATATTGAACTAAGCCACAACATAAGCAAGATCAAATTAGCTCGGATTGAACATGAACCCTGAGCAAAGAACAAAGCTTGGATCTGTCAAGTTTCAAGTCTGGTTGCCGAGGAAGGCTCAAGGCTCGGCAACACAAATTTCAGACCAAGCTCGAACAGAGTTCAAGGCTCGGTTACACTAATCTCAGACTAGGCTCGAATGAAGCTCAAGCTCAACTGTCTCTGTTTACTCTTCAACAACTCATCTTCTTCAACCTTCAGACTCTGCTCAGTTGTGCCATTCCTTTTATTACCGTTGAGTCTGGGTAGAAGTTTTAGGATTTTAACTGCAACACTGTAACAAGTTTGAAATTCAAAATGAGTTAAAATCAAAGGTTGGTGAAGGGTCAACATCACTGCTCTGCTGTCAAATTGTAGCCGTTGAAAACCCCATGACTTTTCCGTACAACCGTCCTTTTCTCATTTCTGGAAAACAGAGAAATGCCTTTCAGTACAGCTCTTTCTCTCTCTCTTTTCTGGAAATCAGAAGAGATTATAAATAGGGGAGTTTTCAACGGTTACATAAGAGAGACTTTTCCAAAACAATTTTTGTTGAAACATATTCTCATTCTCTTTCAAAAACAGAGCAGAATCAAACTCACAGAAAAGAAAAAGATCATTTGAATTTTCACAAGAACTTAGAGAGTTAATCTTTCAAATCCAAACTCTAAGTTCAACATATTTTCTTCTCTGTGATATTCCTTCACAAAATCGACTCACTCTTGAACTTCACATCTTCATACTCATTCGAAGAGTGTTTCAAATTGGAGCCATCCTCATTCATAAATCTTGTTCATTGTATTTGCTGGAGTGAAAAGCTGGTCTCTGATCGAGAAAGCTTTTCAGTTTGAAAAGGTTCCAAAGAGGTTCTTTGGTCATCGATTTGTTGTGGGTAGTTTGTCACGAGTTTGGTACACTCGGTTGACGGGATAGGTTTAGAGGGGTAGTCTCTTGTAAATCCTTTTGTAACCCAGAAAATCGATTTTTAGTGAAAGCTCTCTAAAAGGTTTTTAGAGGGGACTGGACTAGCTCTCAGGGTGAGAGTGAACCAGGATAAATCTGTGGTGTTAAGTTTTATTTCTTTACTGCTTTCCTATTGCTCGGCTTGCTTGACTGGTCATCCGCTGACTTAAGCATCAAGCTTTTAATTTACTCTGTGATAGCTCGGTTATTGAGTGTTGTTCGGAAAGCTTAGCCTTGAAGCATCTACGTTAACCGATTAACCAGTTTATTCAACTGGTTAATAAATTAACATTGTTTGCTCGGCAGCTCGGTTAATCAATTAACCTTTCAGTTTATCTATTTGGTTTATCAATTAACCGTGTCTGCTCGGATAGAACTTGAATCTTATTTAAAATCGTGAACAACAATTCAAACCGATTTCAATAAATCGAAAAATTGCTATATCATCTTCAATCTCCTATTCACCCCCCCCCTCTACTCGATTGTTAGGCCTCTTGTTGGTTTCCAACATCTATAAGGAGCGATAGAAATGGGACCAGCTCCCGGAATTAAATCAATTCCAAATTCAATCTCTCTCTTTGGTGGCAAACCAAGTATCTCGTCAGCGAATACTTCTGGAAAATCTCGGACAACGGAAATCTCTTCAATCCTTGGGCCATTCTCTTCCACTTCAGTGTTGAACAAACACATATAGCCTGAAGGTTTTGGGTTTCTATAGACCACTACTTTTCTATCACAATCAATGATCACTTGGTTTCGGCTTAACCAATCCATTCCCAAGATCACATCCAATTGCGATAAGGGTAAATAGATCAAATATACCCTAGAGAGTTGTCCTAACACTTCTATATAACAGTTAAGACATGCTCTAGAAACAACTACAGGAGCATTAGTAGGGGTTTCTACTTTAAGAGTGTATGATAACTCAGATACGGGTAAACTCAAACGATTTACACATTCATATGAAACAAATGAATGCGTAGCACCAGAATCAAACAATACATTACAGAGCTGACCATTTAGCAAGTAATTACCTTGCACAAGATCATAGGATTGGCTTGCCTCCACACCACTAAGCGTGAAAACCCTTCCTTGAACCACGGGCTTGTCAGCTACCCCTCTTGAATTGGTCTTGGCCGGTTCCTTGCAGTCCTTCGCAAAATGTCCCGGTTTCCCACAATTGAAGCAGCCACTTGTCCCCAACAGAAACGACCATGATGGTGATGCTTGCACTTGTCACAATAAGGAGCCTCACTCCGGAAATTTCTTCCATCACTACTTCCAATCTTTCCTTTTCCTTTCCCTCGGCGATCATATGGTCCTTTGCCTCGATTGTTGAAACCTTTGCGCCTCTGAGGTCCGTAATTCTGACTATCTTTCTTCTCTAGTGCTTGCAATCCTTCTGCCTTCTTGTCATCCTCATACATCCTACACATGTCCACTAGTGCAGGAAAACTTTGGATCCTTTGATAACTGAAAATAGATTTCAGTTTAGGCCTTAAGTCTCCTTCAAACTTGATACATTTGCTCCTTTCATCTGGGTTGTTCTGGTAATATGGAGAGTACTTCATCAATTCTTCGAACTTGGCTGCGTACTCACCCACACTCATGTCTCCTTGCTTCAGCTGCAAGAACTCCACTTCCTTCTTTCTCCTCAAATCTTCTGGGAAGTATTTATTGAGAAACTTCTCCATAAATACACCCCAATTAACATCCCTTCCTTCATAATGCAGGAGCTGAACCGTATGATTCCACCAATTCTCAACCTCATCTTCCAACATATAGACTGCATTCGCCACCTTCTGAGCTTCCGTGCAATAAAATGTTCTGAAGATTTTATCCATGGTGTGAGTCCACTTATTAGCCTCCTCAGGTTAAAATCCTCCTTCAAACTTGGGTGGATTACAACTCCTAAAATCCGCCAAACTCTTAGCCTCGGTATTACCCACATTACACTGATGAGGTGGATTAACCGGTTGCGGTGGTTGCTGAGATTGTTGTTGTCGTCGTTGCTGCATAAACTCCAACACAACGGTGATTCTCTCTAACATCGCGTTAGTATGATTTTGGTTTCTAGTTGTCATAATAGACCTGCGCTATTGACTTATGGTCACATATGATGAACTAAAGAAACTTTTATCACACCACCTATACTAAGGCTATAACCATAACCTCAATCAAAACATTCAATTGTATCTAGTGCTCAAAACAAGCAAGATACTAGCATTCAAAACAATAAATATGCCCTGTGGATACCTGCTTGATGTTGATGACTACCTTTCTGGGACTACTTCAACTACTACAGGATCTGACTTTTGCTCTGATACCACTTAGTGTGACAATCTCAATATAATACTTGAAATTAGAGTAATAAATATACTATTACTCAAATAGTTATGGACTTGTTCAGTGTTAGAAAATATAAGGTTAAATTTTTCCTTTTCATTTTCTAAAAGAAGCGGGTGCACAAACCATAATATGGAGTCCTTGGAGAATATATTTTATATCATTTTAAACATTATACTGAATTCGGCATTTTCTAACACAAGGAAATCTTTTCACAATCCAGATAGCATCTATTCTTTAGAAATTGTATTTACATAGTAAAAACTTAAGTGATGCCATCCATTCTTTCGTTTTGCGGAACTGATACCATTTTCAAATATCGTAGCCGAAATCTTAAAATAATCTTTATCAGAGTAAGCGGAAATAGTAGGACCATGCACAGTTGTAATATAAACAAAAGATATATATATAAGTCATGAAATACAGAGTCCAAGTGATAGTCTCCAAACTCCAGTACAAGTCCATAAAACTGTAATACCAAAATAGCTCATCACTCCAGAGTTCTCAAAAGCTATATACAATATCTACACATCAAAAATAAAGACTCTGAAGCTGATCATGATACATAAGCAGCAGTAGTAGTAGTAGTAGAAGTCTCCAATTAAGAAGTAGCAGTAGTAGTAGTCATCATCCAACATCAACAGCAGCAACATCTCCTCCACAGCATCCATCACAACGGATCCCTGATCCTCATCATCTACCTTATGCACATACCTAGGGATCATCGTCCCTCCACTGAATCCCGGTAGAGTGAACGACAGGCTTGCATCCGCTCTCGTCCTCCACAGGGTCCTCCTCTATCTCATCCGAAGAAGTGGGTACCCTACCACTGGGTACAGGGTCAGGTGATGGCGAGACCCTAACAAGGCTCCTCGGATCAGATGGGAGAGTCTCCTCGCGGACATTTCTAGAAGAAAAAGGGTGTGAGCGGGTAGGTCGAAAGCGAAAACTATGATATGAGCGAGCTGGTCGTGTGGGAGGTGGTCCATGGTAAGTGTAAAAGGGTGGTACATGCATAGTGTATATGATGGGGATCCTAAACCTACGAGGACGAAACCGGATCAACGGGTTGGGGTGATAGAAGGTAACCTCTACCTCACCCTCAAATATCGCTCGGTGATCCTCATAGATCCATATGCCACTAGGAAGTGGCCGGATCTCGATGCAAGCGATGTAACGTGACACCACCTACAAGGGCACAGGGATAAGCAATTCTATACACATAATAAATAGAGCTTAAATAAATGCACAATATGAATATGTAAATATGCAGAAATAATCAACAACCACATATAGCACTTAGCAAGTATTTAATGCAAGTAAGATGCTCATACTTGTTTTCATTTATCAACTTTAGATTAAATGAGTGGCATGATGTATGAGTCTAGCTCTCAATCCTAACTCCATCAATCTATGTCACTCTCTGACGTCCATCCTTTACTTCATATCAGCACTCAAAAGTGCGTTGTACTCCTAGGTGTACAACATTCGTACATTCACCAAGAATGTACATGACAAGCTTGGAAATGGTACATAACGTGCTCCTCGAGCAACGTCTCGTCGTCTCAACGGAATAACCATATCATCGGCATCTCACTTTCGCTGGCCACATCGTCAACCATAATGTGTCATCAAGCAAGCCGTCATTTGGCCCTCCCAAAGGCCCTCCTTGTAACACCCCGCATTTTTCCCGTACGTGCGTGAACGAATACTGTCGAAATAAACCTTGAGGTTCTGTTTTATAAGAGATTTTCATAAAAGTATTTTACGTAAGAAAGAAATAAAGTGTTGATTTTCATGGATTTTTAGGAACAAAATGTCTTTATAAACAAGAAGTAAATGATTTTGTTGATTTGATTCATAAGAAATGAGTTGTGGATTTTATTAAAAAGGTGATTTTTATTTGAAATGAAGTTTTTGGATTTGTAAACTTTGAAAATTCGTATCTTTTTTTAACTGTAACTCGGATTTTTATAATCTTTATACGAAAACGACCGTCTTGAAACGTAGAATTTGAAAATATAATTTTCAGAATTTTCTGGGTTGATTTATAAAAATTTATTTCTGAGAATGTAAAATACGAATTTAAGGATATGTGTTTTGTGGTGTTGTCTTGGCATGAATTTTTATGTGATGTATGCTTGGTTTGATGTGTGTTTGATGTATTGTGTATGAAAATGATTGTGTGAATGTGAATTTTAGAGTTAATTGCTTTGTTATGTGAATTGATAAATATAAATGAATATGATTAAGAAATAAAAATGCAAGACATGTATGTGTATGTATGCATGATACGGTTTGCATGTATGTGGATATGTGTGTTGTACGTGTATGTGTGTGTGTGTTATACGTGTGTATGTGTGTATGAGTGTAGGGCAACCTTGGATTTTTATTTGTGGACAAGAAACCAAATGAACTAAACTAGCACCAAACTAAGTTAGTAACCAAATCCTAACTATTAGCCAACAAGTCTTTAGCCCTAAAGTGACCCCTAGTACCCTATTCTACTTCACCTTGTCCCCTTGATAAGATTCTTTACATGCAAACTTTTGGAAGCCCAAAATTACCCCTCCCCATTTACTCATGGCCAAGGGCACAAGAGGGAGAATGAATTTGCCTATATATATGTGGTTGGCTTAGTTCATTTCCTTTCCACCCAATTCATTTCCTTCCAAACACTAAACACATCTCTAAGAGACTCATTCCACTCTTAGAGAAAGAAAAGAAAAGAAAAAGAGAGAGAGAAGAAAGAGAGAGGGCCGTGAGGTTAGAGTGGGAGAAGAAGGAGGTTCTAAGCTAGATCAAGGAGTTTCTTTGAAGACCAAGAGTGTTCGGAAGCCTAGAAGATCAATCTTTCCTTGGTAGGTGTCTTGAAGATCAAGAAGAAGATTGTAATAGTTTAGTTTTTCCCTTCTAGTTTGTAGATCTATTTTATTTTCTTCCTTGCATGTTTAATTTTATGGTTGAAAAGAGGATTTTATGTGTTGTTCTTCTTTGATCTTGGACTTTTAAGGACTAAAAATAATTTGCAATATGTGTAGCTTTTGTTTGATGTTTCGGTTGAGGATTTTCTTGTTAGATCTAGATGTTTTTCCAACCAAATCTTAAAGATCTAAAGAAAACTAAGATTTTTATGAAACCTAAAACAAACTTCCTTGCATGTTTAATTTTCTTGCTTAAAACCATGATCCACGTGTGTTTATGTGGTTATTTACTAAGTAAATCCATGATCTAAACTTGATTAAGGATAAAGTGAAATTCTTTGGTTTTGCATGTTAAATCTTTTTGTTAAACCGTGATCTATGATATGTTTTCATAAACATTTGATGAATAAATATAAGATCTAAACTTGATTTATGAAAAAGTGTAAGTCTTTAGTCTTGCATGTTAATTTCAAAAGAAAAGAGCATGTTTTCCTTTTGGGTGTGCTACGGTTTTAAGAAAAAATTAAAGTAACAAGTTTTAAATTGATTTTTGAGCATAAACATGACTTGATCTAGTGTTTAAGCTTGTACATGTTTTGTCTTGTGAGCCCATTCGGCCATGTTTGATTTAACTAAGATCTATGCTTTTGTTTTGTGAAAAAGTTGATGCATGTTTGTCTTAAGACTATATCTAATGATTTTAAACACATGCATGTTATTTTCATGAAGTTAAAATTAAATCCTTATTTTTGGTTTGAGAAAAAGGTTATGATCTTGAGTTTTAATGAAAATCTTGCTTTGATGATACTCTTGCATGTTGATGTGAATAAATGACATAGTATGTTGCTTTGAAAGTAGTCTTGAAACCTACATGACTTGATGTTGATTTTATGATTTTTGTATGTTGAAAAAGTGAACAAGACCTTGTCTTCTTGCATCATGATATTCGGCTATTATAGGAAGAGGTAGAAGGCTATGTTTGTTCCTCATGTAGGTTACATGCATGATAAGACTAAGTTAATTTAAGGACTTAAAAAGTACATGCATGAAGTAATTGAATTTAAAAGAAATATGTGTGAGTCTTGAAGTGGTTTATAATTCGAATTGTTGCTTTGATTTTTGGTTAAGAAAATGAAATAAAAATTGTTGATTTTCCTTTTGGGTGCTCACGGTTTTTAGTTCAAAAGAAAGAAAATGATTTCATGAATTTATGTTTTTGTTTGTGCATTTAATCCTTGCAAAACTATAGGTGTATGATTCGGCCAATGTATGTTCATGTGGTTGGAAAAGTTTTCTTCATGAAATGACTTATGATTATGGCTATATTCCTAGGTGTATGATGCTATGTGTTTGATGAAGGTGATATGTGTTTCTTTTAATCCTTTTTGGTTTTAGAGATAAAAATGAATGAGTAGATTTAACTATGTGGAAAGGAATTTTTTTAATGTTAATTTAATGATTTCAAGTTTTAAAATTTATTAGAGATTAGGAAATAATGACCATGATAATTCGGTTCTTGGTGAGTTAGTCAAGAGGCTTAATTTAAATTATTTTCTTAAGAGTAATTGAATTAATTTATTAAGATTATAATTTAATTGATGATTTTAAATGATTGAAAATATGATTCGCATGGTGTGAGCTTGTGAATGCTTTGAAACTTTTATGTGTGTTCTTTATGTTAATTGAATGTGTTTTGGAAAAATTTAGATTGAATTGGAATTGTTCTGAACTTTGTTTGTGAGATTTATTAATAAAAATTTGATTGATTTAACCAACTTAAATTGATTTGAAATTTTATATGACCTTCTTTGATCAATTTGATGTGGTTCTGAAATTTTATTTTCTGAAGTTCTGAATTTTGTTTAATAATTCAGGAAAATGATTTTTATAACCGGAATGTTTTAAACTAAGACAAATGGAGTCTGTTTTGATTTAGAGATGTTTCAAAGTTTTTCTTGAAAACCTTTTTATTAGAAATTTGATCTGGATTTAAAATATTTGGATATGGGTAGCGTGTTTTCAAGAAAGGAATTGCTTCAAAGTGTTTTTAAAACAAGATTAAGAATTTATCGAAATCGTTCTAACGCACGGGGAAAAATGTTCTAGTTCGGGTGATGGACGCGAAGGAAACGAGGCAAGGCTAGCGCATGGGAAATTTTTGAAAGCTTTCGGAAATTTCGTCATCGAGGTGAGAGAGGGGCTCCCCTTAAGACGTTGTGGTATTTAGGTAACATATTAAGGCGTCCAATCATCTCAAAGATTGGACCCCAATCTCGTTAGGCGATGTAGTGGGATAGCCATTGTTTGTTGTTTGTTGTTTGTTGGCTATCCATACGAATCGCTGAGATTGATTGTTGTCAATAGTTGATATGTTTTGCTGAAAAGGTATGATGCTTCGTTTTAATATTATGCATGAGATATTGATTTCCTTAGTATGAGAAATGATAATAATAAGATGGTGAAAGTAATGGAAAGAAAGTGCGGATAAGAATTTTAAGAATGATTGAGGAAGAGATAAATAATGATGGAAATGAAATTATGAAAGTAATGAATTAAGATTGAAAAGAGAAAAGAGATACGGATAAGAAACATGAGAATGAAGTTGTGAAAGAGATAAATAGTGATTGAAAGAGAGACATGAGCTGAAAATTAAGAAGACATAAATGGAGATGAAAAGATGATTTTTAAGATGATAAGAAATACTCGACGAAGCGAGCGGAAGCGTGGAGAGGACGAGGAGGCAGACGCTGATGGTGCTACTGAGCAACAACTGAAGAGGACGCTGCTGATGGTGCTGCTGAGCAACAACTAAGGAGGACAATGTGGATGGTGTTGTTGAGCAACAATTGAGAAGAAAGATGCTGATGATGCTACTGAACAAGGATGGAGAGAAAGATGTGATGAGGCTATTGAGCAATGATGATGAGAAAGATGAAGAGGATGCTGATGAGCAATAACTGATGAGAATGATGCTGATGAGATGCATAAAAAAAGAGATGTGAAGAAAGATGCTAATGAGATTCCTTGGGGAACGGATTGCGATTAGTGGTCGGGACTCGTTGAAGGGATGCTCCAAGGATGAGCCGACCATTAGGATTAAGCCGCTAATTAAAACTCTAAAACCTTAAAAGAATTTAAAAGACACTAATGAACGCGGTGAGGTATGAGTGTCGTATCGAAGTAGTGGAGAGGAAGAAACCATGAGTATCTGCGGATACTCAGGTGGAGATTGCATTAGGGGAGGACAATGACGGTGAAACGTCAAGAAGTCTAGAGTATGTTTCTAGGAGGAACGAACTCCACATGTGGCGTACGAACGTGGTAGGGACTGGGTCCAATGCCGTGGTAAGTTCTGCAGGCCAACTAGAAAATACTGTCGCCCCCTAGATTGCAAATCTTGAACAGTGAGAGGGACTGGAACGGGGCATTTGTGATTTCCACTGTACCCAAGTTTTCTACAGTGTGCCTTGATATTAAATGATATGATATGAAATGATATTAAAATGAATTGATTTGAGACTGTACCCGACTTTTCTACAGTTCTCCTGGCTTGGAGCCAAGTGTTGAGACAGCTGTCTTGCCCGCGTGGTAAAGGTCCTGTACTCCTGTTTGCTTCCGACTAGGTTGGGTGGATGACCGAGGAGATGTAGACGTGTGTGACTTCCTCAGTGATGATTTCCCCACATCATTGAGCGAACCGGAACGATAAGACTTAAGAGATTGAAAATAATGATTAAAAGAAAAGTACATTAAAGATATCCAGTGTTGAATAAAATTTTATAAGACAAGCATGAGAAATGGTTCCTGGAATCTATGATGAATCTTGAGATCATGATTGAAGAAAGAGTTGATAAAGGAGTTGTGAAGGTTTATGAGAAAGATTTTAAGAATGTGATTATGGAAAGCTGAGTATAAGATTGTGTTTTAATTATATGATGATTATGTTGTTGTTTTGGTTTGTTTGATGTTTATTGTCTTACCTTAATATTTGCCTATTGTAATTCCACATAGTCGACATAGCTGTTTTGGGTAGCTCACTCTCTCCTATATTTCTACTCTGCATTGGAAAAATCTTGTATGATCATAGATGGATAGTATAGCGAGATTCCGGCTTGTTCGGGAGATAAGGGCATCTCCGCTGAAAGGAGACAACTCTGTGGAAGAAACTCCTGCAGTGGTAAAGGACGTTAATTCTGCTTGGCGGTCTGAGTAGACACGGAGGAGAGTATCAGTGACGAGGTTAGGTACCCGAGGCCGAGGACCTTCCGACAGACGAAGACGATTGAGAGTTCGATCTGCCAAGTCTCAGAGTTAGGTTGCAAGTCTTAGTACATGTATGACTAGATGCTAGGTAATTAATTCCCTCAGAGTATTGTATCCATTGCAAGTTCTTAATAGCCATAGCTATATCATACTGTACCCCATCTAAAGTTTTGTTTAGTACTGATGTTTTTGGAAACAAGTAAATGGGCTATGTATTTAAATGACGTTTTGTGAACAAGTTTCAAAGTACGGTGTCTTGTGACATCTCGATTTGGAACTTGAAAGATTTTTACGCAACGTGAGGACATGAGTTTTAAATGTAACTATGTTTTGAAAATTTAAATGTTCTCATGTTTATGTTCTACATGTTTTAAAAAAAAATGGCCCAAATTTTCACTACTTTGAATTTAAGTAACGGAGGTTTTCAAGTTAGCGAATCGGGGTGTTACACTCCTCATGTTACCAAAACATGAAAAATGATCTAACATCCGAACTCCAGAATGAATGCAATTTCTCATCTTAAAAGAATTGATTGGTATATCTCAATTAATAATATCTCACATTATTAATTCAATAATTTCATACCATCATCAATCAATTTCTCTTAAGTCTTAGATCACTTGGATTATTGTCATTTAAGTATTAATAGAATGATTCAGAATTAAAAATGGTATTTTTAATTTTCTGGACAGAAAGACTCGAGTGTTCTTCATAATACTCGAGTAGTTCTTCAGCCTTTCCAGATTACTCGAGTAGTTCATAGCTACTCGAGTCGTTCATAATTTTTCAGAAAAGTCAGGTTTCAGGTCTTCAAAAATACTCGAGTAATTCATGAAATACTCGAGTCATTCATCCACCCAGAATACTCGAGTAGTTCTTCATTACTCGAGTGGTTCATCAGAAAACACTCTTGCTGCATCTGTTAATACTCGAGTCCTAGACCTGATACTCGAGTGTTGGTGCAAAGTGATGCACTGATGCATCACGAAATACTCGAGTATCAAGCCATATACTCAAGTCTTATCAGACAGTACAGGCTAAAAATCTAGTTTTAACATACCATTTTCAATTCTAACCATTTCTAATCCAATCCAATGATCAATAGAGTTCATATATCATATAACAAACATGTTCAAGCACTTAGAACACATCAAATAACAGAATTCACAGGGATTCATAAGATTTTGCATAAAACTTAGAAAATTCACAACTTAACATACCAATTTGCATAATACACAGAATACTCATGATTTTAAGTTTCAAATAGCTTGCATGCAACATATAAAACTTGCTCAAAACAACTTTAGAGCACAAGTTGGTCTCCAAACCAATCTCCCTATTCAAACTAAGCCCTTAGAGCCTCTTGGTGGCTCTCTAATCAAATTCATGAAATTTAAACTCTATCTAGTGAATAGAAAGATTTCCCCTTACCTCTCAGATGTGACTCATCAAGAAAATTGCAAGGAAGAACTCCACAACACAGAGAACCACTTCAAGCACCAACATGCAGAGCAGTTTGAGTAGAGCACCAAAATTGAATTCGTTGACACATGAAACAACAATAAGAATTGGGGAAATTAGTCTCCCTAGATTCTATGCAACACCAACTAACTAAAGAAACAAGTTTGAGACTCATAGAATGCGTGAGCTTACCAAAATTGGGAATCAAAGTAAGCTCCAGAACTAGATGACTACAAACGGACTCCAACTTCCAAGCTTCAATTCTTCCAATCTACGAACTCTCAGCTCACAATCTTGGTGTTTATACAAAGCTCGAGATGTGAGCTTTGTATTGGTGTATAATTTGTGGCTTAACTCTAAACAGAGAAGAAGAATCGATTAAACCAAGTCGGGAACCCTAACTCATGCAAAATCTCACGAAATTGGCAAATGGAGGGGTTGATTCATCAACCATGGCTTAAATAGCCATCCATGAAGCTCATGCACAGCGCCACGAAGGTGGAAACGTGTTGCTGAAGGTGTTTTCATGTCAACGGTGAAGAATCGTTGGTGGTGACTCATCAAAACGCACTAACTCGTGCAACTCTGACCAGAACACTCGAGACTTTTCAGAAATACTCGAGTATTTTGGCCAGTTTTTGAAAAATATTTATTTTATTTTCTTTCCCTCCAAAACATTTCCTATAATTACTTCTAGGTCCCAAAACAGGGACTAATGTGCAAATTATTTATTTTCACTAAAAAAATAATTACCAAATTAAATTCACACATATACTAACAACATAAACACAGATTTTAATCAAAGATTAAAAATAGAAATAATTAATTATAATAAACTTTATAATTAATATTTCATTAATCAGGAATTAAAATTTTGGGGTGTTACATGACATATACTAAACTCAAAATAACCAGGACAACAAAAAATGTCCCAACAACCGCTATCTACTCTCCCTGTGACGGAGAGTGCACCTGCTCGGCCTGGGGTTGTGCAAGCTCAATCTCAGTACCTGTAAAAGTAGTAAGGAGGTGAGCATTACACATGAGGTAGAAAGCAGTTTCTAAATAGACATAATAACCCACCAAGCCAAACACAGTTAGACATATAACACAGGTAATTTCATGCAATCATTCCAAAATCATGCTCACACACATTCAATGTTTACAATTTCTTTCCCATATTATATTGCAATTTATCCCTTTTGTCTTTTCATTTCTTTCTTTTCCTTATCTTACTCTTTTATCTTGATTTTATTTTATTTGTACCATTAGGAATTGGTTGCTCCTGCTAGGGCATTTGTACACCCATTAGGGACTTTACACCCATCAGGACTTGGTCACCCATAGGCATCATCCGTTAGGACAATACATATTATCTTTACTCATTCCTGACACATTTCTCGGCATATTCAACTTACATACTTTAGTCTTTTTCACATTTTCCAATCTTTTAGTTTTTGTTGAATTGATCAATTGGGTACATTGACTCCTAACGGGGCATTTTCACCTAATGGGGCATTTTTAAGCCTGATGGGGCATTTAGCCCTAATGGGGCATTTGTACACCTAGCAGGAACACCTAGTGTGCCAATGTGCCCAATGATCAATTCAACAGTCCGTTTTGCTCTTAATTAATCCTTCATTAAATTCATCAATTTATACATTTTTCCTTTTTCAATTATACACAACAACCAATTTATCAATCAAGTAATAATATCCACAAATAATGACAAGTATAAATCAAGTGATCAAACAATCCAAATCAACACTTTTAACCTTTATTTTACACATTCATATGCATTTATTTAATATCCTATGGTCTTTATCACACATTAATCAAACACTCTTAGCAAATCACTATATACTAATTAGGAACTACTCCCTAAAACAAGGTAACACTCACTCCTTACCTTTACCAAAGAGAGAGAGTGTGAGAACCTTTGCAAAGCCCTATTCTAAGCCTTGTTCCCTAATCTTTTGCACCCACAACCAAGGAGCCACCAAGTGTGATAAGATTAAGAGAGGAGAGCTTGATTTCTACAAGTCATAGGATAGGAAATAGAACATGAGCATTGGGGTTCCATAAAAGAGGTGGTTTGATCCCAATACAAAGAGGGAGGGGTGGGAATGAGGCTTACCTTACGTTCTTGGGGGAGCGTGAGTGAGCTTGACTCTATTTGCTCATGGAATGGAGGAGCTTGAGTGGTGGTTGTCCTCCATGAGAGAGAGAATCCGAATTTTTGCCAAGAGGAGGAGAGAGAGATTTGTGAGAGAGAAAGAAAGAAATTAAGAAGAGTGAAGTTTGTTTTTGTGAGGGTGGGTGTGATCTTGAGTCTTAATCCATAGGTTGTTGTTGTGTGTTGATGAGATTCATGAAGAGAAGGAGTTGTTCTTGAGCCCTAAACAATGACAATGGTGGAGAGAGTGTTCAACTCTCTTTTATTTTTTTCGATGTCGAGTCGTGTTAATTAACCTTTGTAAAATGGAAAAAATCAGCTATCAGCCTCTAATCGGTTAACTCCCCAGGTTAATCGATTAACTAGTGTAAAATTGCCAAAATTAGCTGTCAGCCCTTAATCGATTAACACCTTAATCGATTAACACCCTGGTTAATCGATTAACTGACCTAGTTTTTCATTACTTTACACTTCAAAGCGTCATAACTTCTTCGTTACCCGTTGGATCTTGCTCAAATTTGAGAGCAAGCTTCTCTACCTTCTAACCTTCACATCCAACGGTTGAATTAAAGTTTTGAGTTGTAAATCTTTTATTTTCAATTTCCTAATGCTCTATGTTTTTAATCCCTAAACAAGTCTTTTATTTCCATAGTTTTAACTTATCACTACCATTTCCTTCGCTCTAAGCTTATCACAATATAGATTATACTAGGAATTAAACTTGGGATGTTACACATATTCAACTCCTTCTGCTCAAACAAGTACCTCAAACTTTTGTGGTCACTGAAAACTTCTATTCTCACACCATACAAGTAATGCCTCCAAATCTTTAAAGCAAAGACCATCGCTGCTAACTCCAAGTCATGGGTTGGGTAGTTATGCTCATGTACCTTCAACTATCGTGAAGCATACGCTATGACTCTCCTTTCTTGCATAAGCACACAACCTAATCCTTGCTTAGAAGCGTCATAGTACACACAAAATGGCTTTGATGTATCGGGTAAAACCAACACTGGAGCTGTTGTTAACCTCCTTTACAGCTCTTGAAAATGCTCTTCACACTTATCTGTCCACACGAATGGTTGTCCTTTCTTTGTCAACTTTGTCAATGGCAACGACAATCACGAAAATCCTAATATGAACCTCCGATAATAACCAGCAAGTCCTAAGAAACTTCGAATTTCCGTCACTGTTGTCAGAGCTTTACATTCCAACACCGATGTCACCTTTGCAGGATCCACTACAATCCCTTCCTTTAAAATCGCATGCCCTAGAAAGTGCACTGATTCCAACCAAAAGTCACACTTTGACAACTTGGCATAAAGCTTCTTCCCCTTCAATATCTTCAAAATTGTCCTTAAATGCTCGACATGCTCTTCTTTATCCTTGGAATAGATCAAAATGTCATCGATAAACACGACAACAAACGAATCTAAGTACGAATGGAAAATCCTATTCATGTAATCCATGAATACAGCAGGAGCATTCGTAACACTGAACGGCATAACCAGATACTCATAATGCCCATACCGAGTTCTAAAAGCACTTTTCGGGATATCGTCCTCCTTTCCCCTGATCTGATGATAACCCGATCTGAGATCAATCTTGGAAAATACAGTTGCAGCCTTAAATTGATCCAACAAATCATCTATCCTTAGCAAAGGATACTTATTCTTTATCGTCACATTGTTCAACTAGCGATAATCCGTGCACAATCGCATAATTCCATCCTTCTTCTTGACAAACAACATTGGCGCTCCCCACAGCGATACACTCGGACGAATCAAACGCTTCTCCAACAACTCTTCAATTTGCTTCTTCAATTCTACCAATTCCATTGGTGCCATCCTATACGGAGCTTTAGAAATCGGTCCAGTTCTCGGAATTACGTTGATATTAAAACTCCACCTCCCGTTTTGGCGGTAAACCAGGTATTTCCTCAGGAAAAACTTCAAGAAAAACCCTTACTACCGGTAACTCATTCAGCTCATTGTCCTCCTTACAACCCAAAGAAGCCAAGAACATGTATGCTATGGCTCCATCTTTCAATGAAGCAAATATTTGTTTGGAAAATATGTGCTCAAAACCTTCAGGGTCAGACTCATCTATCTTAGGCTCACTAATCAAGAGTGACTTGTCGGAACAGTTCAACAGAACATGATTCTGAGTAAGCCAATCCATCCCTAATATGACGTCTATTTAGGAAAGAGGTAACTGAATCAAATCGACAAGATAAGTTCTTCCCTCAATCTCTACAAGACACATAGGACAATAGGTTGACACTGTGACAGGGTCACTGGTCGGGGTAGATACAAGCAAATCAAAGGGCAACAATTCTGATTGCAAATTCAACTTTTTCACCACATCACTAGCTATAAACGAGTGCGTAGCACCCGAATCATACAACACAAGCAAAGGATTCTTATAATGAAACACTCACCTTGAATCAGATTGGCGGCCTTAGCAACTTTTGCTCCACTCATCGTGAAGACTCTTCCTTGGTTACTTGGTCTTGCAGCATTTCCAGAACTAGATGCCTTCTTTGGTTCTTGACATAAACGAGCAATATGACCAAGCTTGTTGCAATTGAAACAATTCGGATTAGTTGCAGGGCACAACGGCCCGAAATGATTCTGACCACACTGATTGCAACGAGGAGCCACACTCCCTTGACTACCTCCAGGATTAACTCGATTTCCACCACTGCTACTTCCAGTATTACTCACACGGTTACTATTGCCACCTCCACGATTTCCAGAGCGAGAATTACCACCTCGTCCACTATTCCGGTTGAAACCACCACTTCCGCTTCCAGACGATCTATTTCCACCGAACCTACGGTCTCTTCCACCTCTAGAACGAGGATACGGCACAGGTGTTCTAAACCTTCCACCAGAACTTCCATGATACAAATGATTCTGATTCGGTCCACCACTAGCTGACGGACTTGCCATCTTCTCCATCACTGCCTTAGATTTCAGTCCTCCTTCATACATCGGAGACTTGTTAACCAATATTGCATATTCATGGATCTCCAAATGCGAAAAAGCCAACTTAATTTCAGCCCTCAAACCATCTCGGGCCTTAGCACACATAGACCTTTCATTCCCTCCATCAGCATACTGAGGCACATACTGAGCCAACTCTTCAAATTTAGCTGCACACTCCCCAATTGACAAGTTTCCTTGAACCAACTTAAGGAATTCCATTTCCTTCTTAGTTCTCACGTCCTCAGGAAAATACTTCTCCAAGAATCTCCTCTTAAAGGACTCCCAATTGATCTCTTCTCCAGCATTCACCATCACTTTCTTAGTGTTCCTCCACCAAGCAGAAGCTTCCTTTGTCAGCATATACCCAGCATAAGCCACCTTCTGGGCATCGTCACACTGTCTCATTCTTTCGAAGATCCTTTCCAAATTCTCAATCCACCCACGAGCCACGTCTAGCGCAAAACCTCTGAAAAACTCTCTCGAATTCCGACGACAAAACTCATCTAATCCCCGAATTCCTTGCAATTCCACATTCTGAGGCTGATTCTCATTGTTGAGATTCTGCTGAGCTTGCCGATGCAGAGCTTGCAGGTTGTCATTCACCCCAATTATCACAGCAGTCATCTGAGCCATCAAAGCTGCAGGGTTGGGAACATCAGCTGCCCCACCAGCATTCCCTTGACCAGAACCACGAGGTCTACCACGAGCTATCTTCTCCTTCAGATACACACAAGGACTCAGAACTCACGCACACACACTCACAAACACACAGTCACACAATCAAGTAATCAGAGATCACACAAGGCAAGCATATAAGGTTATGCATAAGGCCACTGAGGATAAACATTTGCTCTGATACCAACAATTGTAACACCCCGATTTTGTTTCCCAAAAATATTGCATTTCTCTATTAAAGTATTGGTAAAAATACGGGTCAAATTTTTTTTTTATAAATAGTTGCGTACGCTTACTTGCTTGGTTCATTTTACTTATTTACCAAAAGGACCTTTACTTTTAATTAATCACCAAAAGCTAACATCATTTGATTTATCGCAAAAGCATTTTGCCGCTGTTCACAAAATCGAGTTGTTACAACAACACACTACACATTCATCGACACATATACAAAATACTTACTTTGCATTTTCCCATTACCACATAAAATCCATCAGTATTTCATAGTTACATAAGTTTTCCAAAAGCATAAGTTCCCCAAACAAATAATAAAGCATCATAAAAAGAGTCGTGGACACCATGTCCCAAAATATACCAAAGATAGAGGTAATTACATCATTGTATATCTAGAGCAAGACTCTCGTCAGTTAGACAAGACCCGAACAAAAATAAAACAACCTAGCCACAACACCCACAAGACTCCCTAAGCAACCGACTAATCCTCGACATCTTCCGGTGCTATCTCCTCCTCAGTCTTCACCTCCGCAGGCAGTGCAGGCTGCAATTCACGTGCATAGTAAGTCTGAGGGCCACCATCCATGTAATCTCTCAGGGTGATGCGACCGATGTTCAAGTCGATCCTTGCACCTCTCAGCCTATGCTCTGGGTCGCTGATCTCCAACCGAGTCGGGCCTCTCCAGATCCAGCCATCAGGGGTAGCTTCCCATACTCCCCCCCACTAGGGGCCACATTTGGATTACAATGCGGTACGCCATCTGCCCGTTGCATCATCACGAAGAACGAAGAGAAACAACGAACGTGAGAAAGAATAAGCTTTTCTGCACACATGACATGTCGACAAAAGAGACGTACCACCAACATATCTCAACAGGAATAAACAACAGTACAAATGCATATGAATGTAAGTATGAATGCATGATCATCATCATTATCAGGTAAATAGTTCATTGATCTCACATCATCACACTTGGCACAATTCCACTACCACGAGACACAGCACCACGCTTAAGCCATTATGAGCAATTGACTTTGTTACTGTATCTTATTAAGTTTTATTGGAATTCTCATCACCAATGATGTCAGGGTAATTTAAATCATCACTGGGATAATCGTCACTCATGTCTACATCTCCTCCACATCCTCCCAAACCTAGTCGGAAGCAAACGGGACGTTCAGGAACCTTAACCCACCCCGGTCGAACAGTCGAGAAAATCCAACATCATATAAATATATTTGTTAAGACCACAACCGTACAGGCCGGTCATTACGACAATTAATATTTTACACGATACCGCAAGGTCCCAACAACAATCGATCTGCCCGCCTCGTTCAGGTTCCCTCTCACCGCTTTAGATTTGATCAAGGGGGTGACAGTACTTGTCTAGTTCGCGGTGCATAACGTGCTACAATCCCATGGGTCTTAAGTCTCGATCACATATAGTCTTGTTCTACCTAGAAAAGTACCCTAGGATACTTGACGAGTCATCGTCATCACCCTCCCCTATCTCAATCACACGCCTGAATATCCGCAGATAAACAGAGTATCTTCCTCTCCACTACTTCACGCTCATCTCGTCGCGTTATTATTATTAATGTCTTTTAAATATTTTATTAAGGCTTATTAACCTAATTGCGGACGAGTCACCCTTATCAATCTTTCGGTGATCCTCGACCTCTAATTAAACAACCTTTTCCATCACTTATTCTTTTCCAACAACACTTGCTCATCAGGGGCTCGGACACACGGAGCATCACTCTCGTGGCCAGCACAGACTCATCTTAGAGAGCATAAATCCAACTTGGTGCTCATCAGGGAAATCACTTTCAATCATTACTTTCTCAAACTCATAGTATTCATTCATCACTTTTAAATTTCACTTTTCAGTGGCTTGCATCATGCTGAACTTAATAACACAGAATGATTCATCATGCATGACCAGACATAATATTTGCATATTCTCATGTTCACATAACCCAATCAAGTAAGAACACATTAATGCAAAAGTGATCTTAGTCTTTTGTGTGAGGAACCAAACAATCAACAAACCAATTGCCCCCACACTACTTAACTGTATCCGATCACGGCTCCGATTTAAACAATCGAAACTAAACTCATTTAATCATGGCATGCATTCCAGATAAGCTATTATTCTCACCTTGATTGCGAACTGAAACTCCCTGAGAATCCACGAAACTCTGATTCCCACGATCAGATCGAGAGTGGTACCTTTATTTCTTCAAATTAAACATAACGTATTAATACAAAATCACAAATAACATATTTGTTTTTCATCGCTTGCACAAAACTTTAGAACTTAAAATAAATCCTTTTACGTTTTATTTGAAAACGCATTTCTCTTTCTCAAATCGTTCCAAAATAAAATGACAACTCCAATACTTTAAAATGCATTGAAAATAGTCCACAAATAAATTTAAAAAACAATTAGGGGTTGTTGGTCCGTCTTGGACAGCACCTTAATCATGTCCGAAAACACCGAAAAATTCACCGTTTTCAATCCGACCTTTTCCTAAATCAAATATCACTTAAAAGCTTTACTTTAAATCACTTGGACACATTTTTAAAATTCAAGAATACATTTAAACAATTCTGGACAGCAAAGACTGTTTCGCAAAATCACTTTAACAAAATCCGAAAATGTTGTGAAAGCATTTTTTCGCTTCAAATCATTCTTTAGCTCAAAACAAATACTTTAACACTTTAAAATTCAAGCTTTATCAACAAAATAAAACTTAGAACAACCACCACACAAGGCCATCAAATCCAAATAAATCAAAGCAAACAACATAAAATCAATTACTTTTCAAAGCTCAGTAAGTATCTGAACATTTTCAAATCACCAACTAACACATAAATGACAAACGTCACTTTAATAAATCAACTCTCATAGTTCATACACTTTTCAAATACCAATTCGCATTTAACAAAATCAATCCCTATCCTATTAAACATACCATGGCCGAATTGCACTTCAAAGCAAAGCAACATGTATAAATTTTTCTAACATTTCTTAAAGCATCAAAACAACACTTTTTCAATTAAATCCAAGCATATAATCAATTAACCAACACTTAATCACTTACACAACACATAATCTTATTCTAAACAATTTCATTTTCATATTTACCTACTTACACATAAAGAAACTGAATTGCACAAACCAAAATAAACCAAAGATTACCAGTTCGCACACTTTAAACCAATTTAAGCAATTTCAAAGTATTAGCATGCAAGTTCATTTCTACAGAATAAAAGCACTTAAACATTTATACATGCAAAACCGAATTAAATCAAAGAAATAAGCCACAATTACTAACTTTACAAGCTTCAAACAACTAAACCATATCCAAGCATCAACTTACAAGTTTATTTTCATAAAACAAAATTCCCTAAGTACATTTACAATGCTTGGCCGAATTGATTCAAGAACAATTAGGCTATAAATCACAAATTTAAACACTTAAATCATCATGAGTCTTGGGATACACTTAAACACAATTTTATTTTCATCAAGTAAAATCATTTCACCTAAAACACATGCATGGCCGAATAGATTAAAAGGAATTAAGCCAAAAATTACAAACATAAACATTTAAATCATTATGGTCCAATTCAAGCACTCAAACACCAATTTTATTTTCATGAAACAAAACCATTTGCTCACTTTTTCCTTCATGGTCGAAACACACACATATATAAATCAAAGGCACAAAACTTCATCAAACAAAATTATTCATTCTCATTTTTATGATTAGGCCAAATATTCATGCATGCAAGATTAAAAACTTAACGTTGTACTAAACAAAAATTATTTATTCATTTTCTTATGCTCTATGCACATACATATGCAAGAACAAAACACAAGATTTTAAACCAATTTAACTCATGCATTTTTCCTTCCTACTCAAAACCGTATAGACCTTAAAGCAACAAATAAAGACAAGAATCAATTCAAGTATTCATTTTCTCATGGAAACCGAAAATATACTTATGAAAATAGCAAAGCTTAACAAATCATTAACATGCATTCAAAGACAAAATCATTTATCCATTTTTCATGGTTTGACCGAATATATACATACGTACAAGAACAAAGGCCTAAACTTTTTATCAAACAAAAATCATTTATGCATTTCCTTGTGGTTTGGCCGAATATACTCATACATACAAACAAGAACATACCTTTTTTTTTATCAAATAGACACATGCATACACTTAGCTTAGTCACATTCTTGAACAAAAATCATGCATCAAAATTTATTAAACACACATGCATGCTTTCCTCATCAAAACCGAGTAGGCTTCAAGTATAGACACCAAAGCAAAATTTCATTTAAGCATGCATTTTTCATTTAGAAACCGGAAATACAACAAATAAATAGAAAGAATCAAGGATCAATTACATGCAAGTAAAAACAGAATCATTTTCCCCAATTTACAAACCCTAACCGTGACATGCAAGAGGAAATCAAAATAAATTTTTGCAAATCCATAACAAATAACTCATGAACATCACATACCAACTCTTAATCAAGCATAAAACACAAATCACAGATCAAAAATTATTTTACACAAAAAGGGGTTCAAAACCGTGAGCATCATCCTTGTGGATGCATGTTCACTTTTTCACTTTCAAGCTTAAATACATATAGAATCAAGTGTAGAAAAGCAAGAGGAACAAGAAAATATGACATGCAAGAAGCTTTAAGCTTTGAACAACAAAAATCAACAAAAATCCTTCTTGGAAAAGCTTGAAGAGAACCGAAAAGAAAAGGAAAAAGAAAGAAGAAAATACAAGATTGAAGGTCAATACCTAATGGGAGAACAAAAACAAGCAAGAAAATTGAGCCTTCCTCCTTCCTCTCCCTCACGGTCTCCTTCTTCTTCTCTCTCTCTCTCTCTTTTTTTTTGTTCTTAAGACTATGAAGCAAAATGGGGGTGTCTTTACATAAGGGTGGGTATTTATAGAAGTGGGTTAAGTTGGGGTTCACCTGTAACACCTCAATTTAGTCAACTTGATTTCATTATTATCTAGTGAAAAATTTGGGAAATTTTTTTTTAAAGCATTAGTGACGTGGACATGTGTTTATTCTCTTAAAAACATTTTCCCTTTAGAACATCCTTTGGTAAAAATAAATCATTCATGTTCCACATCACACATCAAGTTTCTAATCAAGATGTTACCAACATCGCACTTTGAAACTCCTTTTTCCATTTTCATAAAATATTTCGTTTTACAAATAATTCTTTCAAATCCGGTCACATTTATCAGAGTAATAAATTTCTAAAACGTACGTTCCCATAAAATGGTTACATCAGGGTAGAGCCAATCCTTTCAAGTACATCTCAAGATTGTGCATTACATAATTAAACATAATTAAAAACCTATACTATGGAACGCTACCATCACCGGGCACTCCTGCCAACTCGTAAAGCTCCTCTGCGTCTTCAAATAATTTCTTCATTGTCATCGGGAAAACGTCGGATTCATCGTGCACTCCTGGTCTCCATCGTCCAATAGGAACATAGAGATCCTGATGCTATACGCCATCTGCACTGCGTGGTATATAATACCAGCAGAAGAAATGGGGTAGAAGAGAGAGTGAGCGATCCCGAACGATTTCTCGTCGACAGGTGGAATTATAATAGGCACAATATTAAGACAAACACACAACAATATATATATATATCAAATAACAAAATACACAACATAATTCACCTCATCATCATCATCAAGAACGTCATTATCATTGTACCGGGATACTTTCGTTCATGTCATTCTCTCTCTTCACATTCAGTTCTTTCATTACTTATTTCAATATTCCACACCGCAATGTCACATCCTTAGTCTTGTTCATACGTTCTTGCCACTTGACCTTTTCCACTTTCCTTCCTCGACAATCCGCATTGCATTTTAATCTCTTATTCTAACTATCCTTTTAATAATCTCATCTTACTTTATTAAGTCTTATCAAAGCACATCCAGCGATGACGGGGGAAATTAAAGAAATGTCATCGAGGAGTTAGTTAGCACACATACATCTCCTCCAATCCTCCCAAGCCTAGTCGGAAGCAAACAGGAGTACAGGAACCTTAACCCACGTCAATCGAACAGCCGAGAATCCAACAACATCTGTATTTGTCAAAGCCACAACCGCACAGGCCGACCATCATGACAATCAGCATTTTACGCGACATCGCAAGGGCCCAACACCAATCGACTGCCCGCCTCGTTCAGGTTCCCCCTCACTGTTCCAAATTTGATCAAGGGGGCAACAGTACTTTTCTAGTTCCGGGTGCAGAACACACTACGATCTCTTGGGTATTAATCCCTGATCACATATAGACTCGTTCTTCCTAGAAAAGCACTCTAGGTTACTTGACGTATCACCGTCATCACCCTCCCTTATCACAATCACTCACCTGAGTATCCGCAGATAAACAGGGTATCTTCCTCTCCACTACTTCACACTCAACTCTCCGTGTTATTTAATGTCTTTTAAAGTTTTATTAGTATTTTATTTAATCCTAAGTTTGGACGAGTCACCCTTGTTCATCCCTTCGGTGAACCTCGACCTCTAATCGAATCTTTCACATCAACGCTTTCTCGACGTTCCGAAATTGTCAAGATCATTGATCACATCGGGGAGCTTCTCAACCCAAAAAACATGTCACATCAATCGTACACCTTGGAGAGTTCCTCGAGCAGGTACACATTTCGCTAGTTCTTTCGCTGCTCGTCACATACACGTCTCGAATTCCAATCATACGGGTCTTGTCATTTCTTTCCTTGTACTTCCATTTCCACAATTTCCAAAAAATGTCCACATATCGCATCATTATTCAAACTCCTTTTTTTTCATCACTTAATTAAATATCATCACATTATTCTCATCAGCATCATTATTTCTTTTCATAACTTTCATTGCCTCACTTAATTTTCATCATGAATTACTCATTCTTACATTTCACATGGTTCCAACATTAACATCATCATATATAAAATGTTCATCATGCATAAGAATAAAAACAGTTCATATCATCATGACATATTCACATTAATAACATCATGCATCATAAGGTGTGTGGTCCTAGTCCCCTTCGTATACGTGGCCACACACACAAACAATTTGCCACGATACTACTGACCCAGAGACCACTAAGTTCCGATCTTTGAGATGATACGGAACATCTTAATATTTACCTAAATACCACATTGTCTGGGGAAAGCCCCTCTCTCACCTTAATTCCAGTAATGCTTGTCCAACGACTACTGCGGGTTCTCCCGACTGTCAGCTGCTCCAATTTCTCAACTTACAAATCCTTGCTTAAAACAAGACACACAATTAATATAAAGCTATTTAATTACTAATCACGCTTAATATCCATTCACTTTGAAAATTTGTTTTATCCCTTGTCGGGTAAATCGTAAAAGAAACTTTAACTTCCTCAAATCAAATCCAACTTTCGCACATACTTTAAATATCTCAGAAACATCATAAACAATCAGTAAAACATTTTAAAACAATTTCCTTTGTTGCTGGTTCGTTCCTGATAGCCACGAATTAAAACTCAAAACACCGAAAAACGTCACTTTTTCAATCCGACTTCTCTTTAAATCGATTACCAATGAAAAACACAAGCTTTAAATCAATTGAAAACATTTCCATAAGTGAAACACAATTTATACAGTTGCTAGACAGCAAAGAGATAAAATCAAAAATCACTTTTTCGTAAAACCCGAAAACACCGAAAAATCGCACTTTAATTCCTTTTAATACTTTGCTTAAAAGTAACACTTAAAACGATTTGTTTTTCTCACATCACATTATGAAATCAAATGGGGCAGCAATCACACTCCATCATCATTATTCATTTAAACAAACCCTTTTAAAAAATCAATTAATTTTAAAAACATCGTAACCTATTAACTCATTTTGTTTCACTCTCTTTATTCCCCAAATAGTTCCAAGACACTTAAACAAAATAGATCAGTTAATTCAAGACATCGTGATCATCATTCCGTACAACCAAGTCACAAGATACACAAAAGAAGGCATAAAAGTTCATGCATAATCAAAAGGTATCAATAAGGCACTCGTTCAAATACTTGGAGTTGTTTAAGTCACATTTTTCTAATTAAATTTGTCACTAAATGATTTTATTCCCTACTTTAAGCACACATTGTCATGCACCAAAATCACAAGTTCACAGCCATACACTTAGCTCACACAAATAATCATTTTTCAAACCAACCAAATTCATTTTCATACTTTAACCTAATTCAATTTCTTATCAATAATCAAACTTATTTCAATTCAATTAATCTTTTTCATTCAAGCCTCAACCAAATGCACTTAATCAAATAACCAAAGAGCACAAATCAATTTATACACTTAGGCATTTTCATGCACCAAACCGTATAGCACATATAGGTACAAATCATCATAAAATCATTTCATCAATTGTTTCCTTTACAAACCGAATCATAGGCCATGAAAATGGTTTATTTTAACTCAAATACAATCATGCATGATCAAATCAATTTGTTTTCCTTATCAATCCTCTTTGGCCGAATTATGCTTAAGAAAATTTAAGGGTTTTCGCACAAATTAAACAATGTTCAAACATATACTAAAAATCCATTTTTCATTCCTTCATTTTAAACACAACTTAAAGCTTCAAAACAAAATCATCTAGACCAAAACCAATAGAGAAACCGTATAGACCTAGACCAAAACCAATAGAGAAACCGTATAGACCTCACAATATCATTCATGTTCATTTTGTTTACTTTAAACTTAAATTCTAGCATGCATGTACTTAAAAACTAAAGATCAAAGCTCAAAATTAATTAAACATCAAAAATCAATTTTGTTTCCCTCTTTTCTTTGCTTGGCCGAATGGTATACATATACATATAAGAAAAAAATTAAAATCATTCACAATAAAAATCAATACGATCACATTCATATCAAGAATCAAATATCCAAAAGAAAAACAAAATCATCTTGGGTATACCAAGGACAAAACCGAATAGCCCTCAAATTTACATGTCAAAGTAAAAATTCATCTAACCATGCATTCTCTCATTAAAACTGGAAAATATAACAAATAAATAACAGGAATCAATGATCAATTACATGCATAAGAAAATAATTTCATCTTCCCCAATTTCAAAACCCTAACTGTGGCATGCAACAAGGAAATAGGAAAAATTTGTGAAAATCAACAACTAATAACTCATGAACATAATATATCAACTCATACTAAAGCATAAAAATACAAATCAAAGATCAAAAATTATTTTAACAAAGAGGGGTTCAAAACCGTGAGCATCATCCATCATGGTGTATGCTCACTTCTTCATTTTCAAGCTTAAATCCAAATAGAATCAAGTGTAGAAAAGCATGAGAAAAAATAAAAACCAACATGCAAGAAGCTTTAAGCTTGAACAACAAAAATCAACAAAAATTCTTCTTGGAAAAACTTGAAGAGAAACCGAAAACAAGAAGAAAAAGAACAAGAACATAGGCTAAAGATTCATTACCTAAGAGAAATCAAGGAAAATGAGCAAGAAAATGAGTTTCCCTCCTCCTTCTTCCTCTTCCTCCCCCACGATTTCTTCCTCTTCTTCTCACCTCTCTTTCTTTCTTTTTTTTTGTTTTAGCACTTATGAAACAAGAGTGTAGGCAAGGGGTGGTCTTAAGACATAAGGGGGGTATTTATAGCAAAACTAGGTTGGGGTGCATTGCCTTAAAAATGGGGTCAATAAAAATCAAGAGTTTCCTCCCTTATTCTTACTCCCTCACGGCTCCAACCTTTATTTTAGGGGGTTTGGAATTTTGTATTTTTATTTTATGAGCATGCTTACTAGATTAAATAGATATAGGTAGGTTTAGGTTTAGATCATTAATTTTCAAGACAAGGGGACAAAGGTGATTGCATGCATTGGTTGGATTTTGCCCTCTTGGATAGGGTAATTAATTACATGTGTCCTATAGGGAACACTAGGGTGGCTAGGTATTAATCATGGTAGGGTATGTTTAATTAAGTTACCCTAGGGTCTTGTACACTCATAATTTTATGTCTAACAAATTAAAATTCAAAATGTGAATTCAATGCTCCTAATTATGTGGATTATGTTTTGATGATGACAAAATAATTAACAAATCATGCCTTGAAGATATTGCAACATCAACATCAACAAGAAGTCAAGAAAAGAAGACAAGTGCCCAATCATTCTCAATCAAATATTAATTGTAAATTTCTAATTTATGTTGAGAGTGGTTGAGAGTGGGTAGAAATAGTTAGTCTCTTCTAGGAATAATTTTTTATATGTTTATTAAGTTGAGATTGACCAAAAATTAATACTTGAGAGGAAAAATAAAATTGAAAAATAATTTTTCCCATATCTGATCAAAATACTCGAGTATTTTGATAAAGACTCGAGTATATACTCGAGTATTTATAGAAAAACTCGAGTATTTGTGCCAGGTCAGCAAATATGACCGTTAGTCTGGTTCGTGCACCAATTCACTCGTGACCGACCAAAAAGACTCGAGTATTTACCAAAAGACTCGAGTATTTTTGTCCAGTCAGCAAAAATGAACGTTGGAGAGACTCAAAAACCAATTGAGGGCATTTGAGTCTCATCCAACCCCAAGAGAGAATTCAGAACCTTATTGTAAAATTTCTCTTTGAATTTGTGCAAGAACAAACAAGACAACAACACATCATTGATTACAAGCTTTCATAATTTCCTCTTCTCAAGTGTTAATTCCCAAAAAGCTCAACTTCTCACTCATATTGTCATTTTATTCCAAGTTGAGTTTTAGGCCACAATTCTTACATTGAGCTGTGCTTATTTGTGCTAATCCATTGTGAGATTAGTAATACACATACAAAAAGCTTGATTATTCAAAGTCTTGGATTGTTCCCAAGCAAACCCTAAGTGGCTTAGGGTGTTGGAAGTCTTGAGAGGTTCTCAAGCACAAGACTAGGAGGTTCCTAGCCCGGTGGAGTTTCTTGAAGGGAGTTCAAGGAAGCTTTGTGAACAGTTCTTCAATCACCGGAATCAAATTGGGGTAGAAATCAAGAGTTTGGTACACTCTTGAAAGGGTTAGGTTGAGTGAGGCCATTCTCAAGCAATCCTTTGTAATTTCTAACAATTTGATTATTAGTAGAAACTCCTAAGTGATTAGGAGGACTGGATGTAGCTCATTGTTGGAGTGAACCAGGATAAAATTGCTTGAGTGTTGGTTTATTGCTTTTAATCTACTTTCTAGCTCAATAGACTTAAGTCATTTCAATCAATTAGGATTTATACAATTAGGTAGCAAGTTCAAGGAATCTTTGTGTTTAAAAGTTATTTAGATTGCTTGCTATTCTGTTGGATAAGTTCCTGTTTATTATTGAATTGATTTGAGTTAAATTGCTGAATTTTCGTTTCTGGTTTTTCTGCTATCTGATAGGAAAAACTCGAGTATTTCAGAAAAGACTCGAGTTGTTCATCACTGAAAAACTCGAGTATTTCACAAAAGACTCGAGTCTTTTGTGTCTGATTCCAGAAAATTCAGTCTAAGCTCCATTCTTCAATTATCAATCGAAATATTTGGTATTAGTGCTTCAAAATACTATTCACCCCCCCTCTAGTATTTGCTTAGCCCGCTTGTTGGTTTCCAACACAAAATACACAAAATAATTTCTTAAAATCGTATGACCTTAAGAAATAATATTTTTCCAATACAGTAAATAACACTTGAAAATCATTATTCAATTTACTAAAGTAAAACATTATAACTTTCTCAAAATAATTAAAAATTTCATGAACAGTAAAGTAAATTCCAAATGGTATGACAGTAAATTCTACATTTTAATACGATCGTTTTGACTGTAAATTTATCAAATTCGGATTTACAGATAAAAAATTATGAATTTTCAAAGTTACGTAATCAGATAAATTAATAAATAATAATAATCCCTTTAAAACATAAATAAAAACAAATAATTCACCATTATAAAAACAAATTCCAAATAATCATTTCTACTTGTAATTTAAATCAAATAATGAATTTATACAAATTTAAAAATAACTGACCAATCAGAAATTCTCGAAAATTAATTTATTAAAATGCTAGAAATTGCGGGTGTTACATCACCAACTAAAAGAGGGGGTCGAATAAGGCTAGGAGTCATAAGGGGTTGATTTGCAATTTTCCATAGTGTAGGTTCAAGACAACTTTAGCTTAGGTTTTTATGGTACTTAACTTAGTGGGAGACACAATTAATAGGGTAATTAATACTTTGTCTAGAAAATGCTTTATGGATAACACAAATAATTAAGGCTCTTTTTGAATTTGAATTTTGACTCTAAACTTAAAATTTTCCTTCTCCTTCTAAGGCTTGGCCGTGGCACTCATTGGAGAGGGGAAATAAAATTTTCCTTCTCCACTATAAAGGAAGTACAAAATAAAAATCTAATTTAAATAAAATGAATATACTCCCAAGGTTTTAAAATAAAATAAAACACAAAAATTCATAATTTAATAAATTCATGGAAAATCAAATCAAATATTAAATCATGGAAATAAAATTCCAACCAATAAATCAAATAAATAAATTTCTATTTCATTTTTAAATACAGAAAATAATTGAGGAAATTGCGGGTATTACATATAGACCAGATGCGCCCGCCCGGAGGCGCTGGTGCTGCGCCTACCCGTGCACCGTGCACCAAGTCTGGTGCGGAAGAGTAAGGCGCGCGCGCCTGGGCGCCAATCCTTCTGTCTGGCGCTGGTGCCTCATTGGCACCAAAAACTGGTGCACTGGTGCATTTGGCACGGGTGCGCTCATGCTTGGGCGCACCGGATGCCCGAAATTTCGATTTTCGCACTATTTAACCCGATTCAAGGGTTCCTAACCCTTCCTACACTACATCAAACATGAACAACATTAAAACACATTCCAAACATACAAATCATCTTTTCATAACATCAAACACATAATTAACAAACACTAAAAATCAAACGAAACTATAAACGAAATTCTAGACTTTACCCTTTTCTAATACTCGATCTTACCCTCACGACTTAAGACGACTCTCTCAACTCACTAATCTAAGGCTATTAACGCTCGAGACCTAACCAGTCGGTCAGACAACACCTGACGCGCAATTGAACCTAATCCTTTCCGGCATTCTATTCGAGTCCGATTTCCAAGGAATCTTGCACACTCACACTTAGGACTCTAGAATCCAGTACCCAACCGAACACGCAATACTAAAGACACACTCTAATCCTTGCAACCTCGACCACTCAACACACCTTATAAATACTAATTGAGCAATCACAACCACATGCACATCACAAGCATTCAAAACTCAACTCACATATGTATCAAGTACATTTCTACCAACTCATATATTGAAATCATATATACATATATATACATATATATACATATATATACATATATATATATATTAGCTCAACATAACTATATATATACACTAAGAAAATAGTTAGAAACCATTACTCATACTTCACTTTCACATAAATAAATACATACATAAATATAATTATCAAATTAAGAAATTCATATCGTTACAAGGTCCAAATGCCCCGTTAGGCGCTTGTGTACCCAAGGGATCAATATGCTGCAAAGTAATCATAACTTAAAAGTGGAATAAAAAGAGACTAAGTTAAATGAAATGGAACTAAATGAGTAAGTGACTCCAGTGAAATTGAGTAAAGTAAATGAAATCGGTCCTAACGGGTGTTACATGGACTAATGGGTGTAAAATGATCTGATGGGTGACAAATATTCCTAACGGGTGACAAATACCCTAACAGGTGCATGCGTAAAATCCTAATTGTTGGAAATCAACAAGCGGCTCAATATAGTCTAGAGGGGGGTGAATAGAATATTGAAGCCTTATTATAGATTTTTCGTCCACCTAAGAGAATGGTTTTATGAAAATAAATTTTCTTAAGAATTCAGTTCAGATTACTCGAGTAACTCAAGCCTTCACTCGAGTAATACGCAACCAAAAATAATTTCACTCGAGTATTCAGCAAATCACTCGAGTATTACGAAAGCAGATTTTAAATCACTCGAGTAACAGAAAACCTACTCGAGTAATGTTTATAAACTGAAAGCAGATTACTCGAGTGACAAGAACTTTACTCGAGTAAACTGGGTAAAATTCAATTTAAACTTTGTTTTCAATGGAGTTCTTCAAGAATAACAATGCTATGATGATTCAACAAATTATGAATGATTAATATGAACAATTTCAAGTAATATTAACATGCAATTTTAGATCAATTTAGTAGAATTAAGAAAACCCCAATTCTAACCTAAAAATGCAAATGTTAATGAATTAATGAAATACAAGGAATGAAAATAAAAGAGACACAAGGATTTATCCTGGTTCACTTTCACCCACTTGAAAGCTACTCCAGTCCCCTCTTAAATCAAGAGAGATTCTTCACTAGAAATCTTCAAATGTAGATTTTACAATGTTTTAAGATGCAACTAGATTCTTAGTTCTCCTATCTTAAAACCCAACTCAAAGTGTGTACCAAACACTTTGATCTAATCTACCCCTTTTGAGTATTCTAGATTTCCTTGCTAATTGATTGAAGATGCTTCCAACCAATCCTCTTTTCTTGCTTTGATTTGATCCTCAAAGTCTTCCTTGTGAGATTCTTCACTTGTGTTGAAACTTCAATGATGCAATCACAAATTGCAAATCTTCAACAACCACTAAGAACAAAAATATGATCTCAAGAATATTTGAACAATGATAGAAAATAGAGTGAAGAATGAAAAGTTCTTTGTTGAATCTTGATAGCTCTTGAAAGATGTAAAATAGCTCTTGAATTACTTTTCAAAGTGTATTAGAAAATTGTAAGAATGAAAGTCTATATCTTTGAAAGAGAAAATTAAGTCCTTTTAAAATTTTCCCAACACTGATTGAATTACTCGAGTAAACCAAACAACGTCACTCGAGTGAAACATGTCAGATTAAGTTACTCGAGTGATGTGTAAACCATTACTCGATTAACCTGTCAGAACATAAATTACTCGAGTGAACCAATACTCATTACTCGAGTAAACTGATCAGAATCTGAATAAAAACAAAGTTTTTCTAAAATGATTTTCACAAGCTATTTAATCAAGATTTAAAGTATCTTCACTCTTAATCAGACATTATTTAAATATTCTTAAAATCACCTAAGCTACCCACACCAATGAGATGCATTGCATAAAATAAAGATTACATTGAAATAGAATTAATAAAAATCCTAATTCTAATCTTCATGTGGTGTAGCTTGCTTGTTGCCAATGTTGTTGCTTGGAGAGAGATTGTTAGCATCAAAACATGAGAATCCTACAAACTCCCCCTTTTTGATGATGACAAACCTCCTTTCAAATGAAGCACTAAGTTTTAACATACTCCCCCTAAATGTAAAACATCTAGGAAAAATATAATAAAACTTAACCTACAAGAACAACATCAACAAAATATTCTCCCCCTTTTGGCATCATTAAAAAAGATAATATTTTTGAGAAAAGTCCTTTGCCAAAAGTTGAAGGTAAGTAGTTCACAATGGTATAGAAAATATATAACAATAAAGACAATACCAAAATAAACCACAATAGTGCCTTAACGTATATAAACAACGAATATAAACGAACAACGAATATAGCACCAGAAATCAGAGTATCAGAGCATCACACTATGCAGCAAATCATAGCAGATAATCAAAACGAAAACTAAACAAACCAGACCATACACAAGGTCCTAAAGTCATAGTAGCAACAGAGTCAGAAACATGAAACAGAAACATAAACAGAGAATATGCAAATGAAACATGCAACAGAAATCAACAGCAAACATCATCAGCATCCACAGGTCTAGGAATCAGGTGGAGGAGGAGGAAAATGATGAGAAAATAATCCAGACATGTAATCCATCAAACGATGCTCCATGGCAATATTCTTCACATCCTGTCTCATCTCCAACTGAGTGAATTGAGCATTGATGTGCTCAACTAATGACTCATGAGCAGCTTGTGCATCAAATGGAGTACCAAGATTATCCAAATCGATATAGTCCTCAATACGATCGGTATCCATCGGATCAGTAGAAGTAGGAGGAACAGAAGAGGATGCACCAGCCCTATCACCAAGTAAATTCCTTTTCCTAGTACCTGAAACTCTTGCAGCCTTTGCAGCTTCAGCCATTTCCTTAATCTGTGATTTCCATAACCAAGTGCGACTGTCCCTATGCCAAGCAATTTTCATATAACTAATGTGCGAATCATTAAGACACCAGTTATTTTTCTTTTCCTTTTCAGCTGGCTCATCATCAGGGATTGGAACACGATAATACCTCATGATCTTGGTGACATGCATAGGATATGGCAAGAATTGGGTAGGAGGAGATTGAGCAGCAGCTTCCATACGAGCTAAAAACATTTTATTCCAATTCATCTCATACCTCTTTTTAATCCCATGAAACAAAGTAAGATCATCATCTCCCAATTGAGCATAATTTTGATTGCATTTTGGAATTAAACAATAGGAGATAATATACATGAGCACCCTATCCACAGCATGCAAAGGTGATACAGTTCTAGTAGTTCTATCACCCCAAGATTCACCAGTACGCAACAAATCAGTATAAATCTTATTAGTATCCACATCCAAATCCAGACATTCAGTATCACCAATAAAAGTTCCCTTGTTTTCTAAACCAAACATCATAGTCAAATCCGCAGGCTTTATAACAAAATGATGTCCTCTAACCATTGTTTGATACTCACCATCTAGCTTAGTAAAATTTTGATAAAATTGTCTGACAAGCCTAGGGTAATAATGAGTCTCAAATTCCAAAAACCTCTGCAAATTCTGAAATTCTAAATCCTCTACAAACGGAAATTGCTCCTTATGCAACCAAGCAAATTTAACATACCTTGTAAGACCAAAAGAGCGATTGATAAATGCCGGTTCCCGCAAATCTCGGTTGATTCCAGAAAACCAAGTATCATTACGACCTGCTCCTTGCTTTGCTTTCTTTTGAGGAGGTTGATAGTGAGAGGAAGAAGCCATTAATTCAAAAAAAACAAATTCGGTTTTGAGAGGTTAGGGTTTTGATTTGGGGTTTTCGGATTTTTGGATAAAATTGGTGAAATTGATGAATGAAAGGAGTAGAAATGATGATATAAAGATGAAATATGGAAGAAATTTGTATGAATTGTGAGTTTTGTGGCTGAAAGATGATGATTTGATGAAGATCCGTATGAGAGAGAAGAGAGAAAGACGAACAAGAGAGAGAAAAAATCGTGAAAATGATGCAGATTTTAACAGTTCAGCTTTTAAAATCACGTAAGTTACTCGAGTAATGTTCATACGTTACTCGAGTGATTCGAGCAGTACTCGAGTGAAAGAGTATGTTACTCGAGTATGCCGAAAAATAAAAAGATTTTACTCGAGTGATGGATGAACTTAATCGAGTGATACGCAAGTCATTTTAAAATTAATCGAGTGACAGACAGAATTACTCGAGTAATACGAAAGAGTTTTTAAAATTACTCGAGTGAAATTTCTGTTACTCGAGTGAACTGTACAGAATTTCAAAAATTTCAATTTTTCATGCAAAATCATTTTTCATGCACAAACACAGAGAAACACTTAGCATGTAGCAAGTAACACACATACAAATAAAGCAATTCGCATATTATAGAAAACATACACACATAACTGCATAAAAAAAACACTTTAATAAGATACAACAACTCAAAATACAAGTCACATTGAAATAGGCTTGAAGGTGAGTATAAAAAGCATCAAATACAATTAGCTAATAGTTAATTCATCAAAAATACCAAGTTCTCTTCGAATCTTATAAAATGTGTCCCTTGGTAATGGTTTTGTAAAGATATCAGCTAATTGATCCGAAGTTTGAACAAACTCAATAACACAATCACCTTTTTGAACATGATCTCTCAAAAAGTGATGCCTAATTTCAATATGCTTTGTCCTTGAGTGTAATACTGGATTTTTAGTCAAATTAATTGCCGAAGTGTTATCACACTTTATAGGGATATTTGTTAAATTTAAACCAAAGTCAGATAATTGTTGCTTCATCCATAAAATTTGAGCACAACAACTACCTGCAGCTATGTATTCGGCCTCCGCGGTTGATAAAGCTACACAATTTTGCTTTTTAGAAAACCACGATACAAGTGAATTACCAATTAAATGGCATGTTCCGCTTGTACTTTTTCGCTCAACTTTACAACCGGCAAAGTCAGAGTCCGAATATCCTATTAGTTTTAGAAAAGCATCCCTAGGATAATAAAGTCCAGTATTCGTTGTACCCTTTAAGTATTTCATTATTCTTTTGACAGCAGTTAGATGCGACTCTTTCGGTTTTGCTTGAAAACGTGCACACATACATACACTAAACATGATATCAGGCCTAGATGCAGTTAAGTATAACAAACTACCAATAATACCACGATACTTCGTTACCTCTACCGCTTTTCCAGCCTCATCTTGATCTAGGTGGCATGCAACGCTCATTGGTGTAGAAGCGGATTTGCACGAATCCATTCCAAAACGTTTGAGAAGCTCTCTACAATATTTACTCTGATGAATATAAATGCCATCATTAAGCTGCTTTATTTGAAGGCCAAGAAAGAATGTAAGCTCTCCCATCATCGACATCTCGAATTCACTTTGCATCAATTCTGAAAACTTCTTACACAAGTTATCGTTAGTAGCACCAAATATAATATCGTCAACATATATTTGAACCAATAAAATATCCTTACCGGAACGTTCAATAAAAAGTGTAGTGTCAACAGTACCTCGTTTAAAACCTTTTTGTAATAAAAAATTGCTTAGTCGGTCGTACCAAGCTCTAGGAGCTTGTTTCAAACCGTACAAAGCCTTTTTCAGTTTGAAAACGTAGTCCGGATGCTGAAAACTCTCGAATCCGGGAGGTTGTGACACATAAACTTCCTCTTGAATGTATCCGTTAAGAAAGGCGCTCTTAACATCCATTTGAAACAATTTAAAATTCATAATTGAAGCAAAAGCGAGAAGAATACGAATAGCTTCTAATCTAGCAACGGGAGCATATGTCTCATCGTAATCGATTCCTTCTTCTTGACTATAACCTTGTGCTACCAACCTAGCTTTATTCCTAACAATAATACCCGATTCATCTAACTTATTCCTATAGACCCACCGAGTACCAATTTCAGGACGATCATCGGGTTTTGGCACAAGCTCCCAAACTTGGTTTCTTTCAAATTGATTTAATTCTTCTTGCATGGCCATAATCCAATGATCATCTTGAAGAGCCTCTTTGATATTCTTAGGTTCTATTTGAGATACAAAGGCAACATAATAACAAAAATTATTTAAAGTGCGTCGGGTTACCACTCCCTTCGCAATGTCACCTAAGATATTAGAAATCGGATGATTTTTGTTGGACTTCCAAGCTATTGGTAATTGAGGTTGTATCTCTTGTGCTAAGTCTTTATCTTGTGCTTGCACCTCTCGATCTTCATTTTGATTCTCTTCTATTTGTTGTGGTGTTGAATTCTCATGATCCAAAAATGTACCTATATAATCATCACAAGAAACAACACAATCTCCTTTCGAAGATTCATCAAATACAACATGCACGGATTCCTCAACGGTTAATGTTCTTTTATTGTAGACTCTATATGCTTTGCTATGAGTTGAATAACCTATGAATATGCCATCGTCGGCTTTAGAGTCAAACTTGCCGACCGGTTCCTTTCCGTTATTTAAAACAAACACCTTACACCCAAAAACATGAAAATGTGAGATATTTGGCTTTCGCCCTTTTAAAAGTTCATAAGGTGTTTTATTTAAATGCGGATGAATAAGAACCCTATTAAGCACATAGCAAGCGGTGTTTACCGCATCAGCCCAAAAATATTTAGGAACATTTGATTCTATCAACATAGTACGAGCAAGTTCCACTAATATTCTATTTTTCCTTTCTACAACTCCGTTTTGCTCCGGAGTCCTAGGGGCCGAAAATTGATGATCAATACCAAACTTATCACAAAACGCATCAATCCTAGTGTTTTCAAACTCACCTCCGTGATCACTTCTAATAGACACAATTTTCAAACTTAGTTGATTTTGGATGAGTTTGGCAAAATTTTTTAAAACATTTATAAACTTCACTTTTTGCGGATAAAAATAAAGTCCATGTGAATCTAGTAAAATCGTCTACTAAAACAAATCCATAGTAATTGCCACCTAAACTTTTAATTTGTGAAGGGCCAAACAAATCCATATGGATTAGCTCCAAAGGCTTTGTTGTGCTTATCACATTTTTAGGTTTAAATGAACTTTTAACTTGCTTGCACTTTTGACAAGAGTCACAAATGCCATCAAGCTTAAAGTTTAGTTTAGGCAAACCAATCACTAAATCTTTTCGCAAAAGTTTGTTCAATTGATTCACATTCACATGAGCAATTCGTCTATGCCAAAGACGAATTTCATCATCAAAAGATTTGAAACATTTTGAAAACAGTGAAGTTATCTCATCCAAATCAATTAAGTAAGTGTTATTAGAGCGACGACCAACAAACTTAACACTATCATCTATAGAAGACTTAATGAAGCATAATTCCGGAGTAAATGTCACATAATTGCCCATATCACATAGTTGGCTTATACTAAGCAAGTTGTGTTCTAAGCCTTCTACGTATAGAACATTTTCTATGACAAGGTTAGATACGTTACCGATTTTCCCGACTCCTAGAATTTTGCCCTTGTTGTTGTCGCCGTATGTCACAAATCCATCACTTTTTGGAGTAAGTTCCATGAAGTGCGTTTTGTCTCCCGTCATGTGTCTCGAACAACCACTATCCAAGTACCATTTTCGCTCTTTGGTTCGAAGACACACCTACAAGAAAGATATCATTTGGTTGACTTAGGTACCCAAGTGGTCTTGGGTCCTTTGTTGTTAGCATGAGGAGAAGTCCCCTTAACAATCCAAATATATTCACCGCTTGGTATACCAAATTTCTTTATATTACATTTATTCGTGGTATGCCCAAAGATTCCACAATAATGACAAGTTGGGTTTTTAGAAATCTTATTCTTTGAAAATCCACCAACTTTGCGATAATTGCGTTTCTTAGGTTTGGTATAGCCAAGACCGGATCTATTGCTATTGTTCCTTTGAGTTGAAAGCAAATGATCTAAAGAAGTATCTCCTTTCATGAGCCTTGCAAGTCGATCATTCAAATTAAAAACTTCTTTTTCCAAAGACTTGCAATTTTCACAAGATGGAGTCTCATTTGATTTCAATTCACAATTGCATGTAGAGTTTGCATAAATGAGTTCAAGAGTTTCATTTTGAAGCTTAAGTTCTTCTAAATCTTTTTGAAGTTCAATTATCTTTTCATGTTGCTTCATTATGAAATTCTTTCTTTCAACATTTATTTTAGCAAGTTTCTTCAACTCTTTATGCATCTCTACATACACATTGTACAATTCATTGAATGAAGGAGAATTAGAACTTGAGCTAGCATCGGAAAGATAATCTACCTCATTGACGTTCTCACTTGATTTAATGCTTGAAGATTCCTCTTCATCAAGCTTTGTCATTAAACATAGATTTGCAAGTTCTTCATCATCCGATGAGCTAGATGTTGATTGACTCTCCACTTCATCCCATACTATGTAAGCCCTTTTTCCTTTAGAAGAATTGAATTTTGAGTTGTCACCTTCCGACTTCTTAGAATGAGTTGGACAATTCGATCGATAGTGACCAAGCTTTCCACATCCATGACACTTGATGTGATCCTTGATAGTCTTATTTCTTGGTTGTGAGTCCTTAGAATCTCTTTGTCTATTTCTATTAAAGTTCCCCTTTTTCTTAAGGAACCTACCAAGCTTTTTAACTAGCAAGCCAAGGGTCTCATCATCTATATCGGAGTCCGAGTCATCCACTTGAAAGTTTTCCTCTTGTGCCTTAAGGGATTTTGAAGTTGATTTAAGAGCTATCCCCTTTTTCTTCCTATCGGCATCTTCATTCATGGATAACCGTCCAAGCTCCATTTCATGCTCTTGAAGCTTTCCGAATAGAGTTGCTAAATCAATTTGATCCACGTCTCTAGCTTCCATAATGGCCGTCACCTTAGGTTGCCATTCCCTGCTAAGACATCTCAAAATCTTATTAACAACTTCACCATTAGATATAACTTTTCCAAGTGCAGAAAGATGATTAATGATATGAGTGAACCGCTTTTGCATGTCACCTATGTTTTCATTAGGTAACATACGAAAGAGTTCATATTCATGCATGAGTGTATTTAGCCTAGCCCTTCTAACCTCCGAAGTGCCCTCATGTGTGACTTGTAATGTGTCCCACATTTGTTTAGCATCAACACATTGAGATACTCGAAAGAACTCATCATAAGAAAGAGCGGACGTGATGATATTTTTAGCTTTTAAATCAAATGCAACTTTCTTCTTATCATCATTGTCCCAACTCGATTGAGGTTTAATTGAAACAACATCATTTACTTTCGTTTGAGGAACAAAAGGTCCATTCTCTATGGCGTTCCAAATTTCCATATCTATGGCTTGAATAAAAATTTTCATGCGGACCTTCCAATAAGCGTAACCCTCACCACTAAATAGTGGAGGACGATTAATGGAAGTTCCTTCACCACCAAAAAGATTTGAAATTGAGCCCATTGTTTCCAAGTAAAAAGGATCTTTTCGAAAAAGCTTTTTAAGGCTCGGATTTTTCGTCCGAGCTCTGATACCACTTGTTGGAAATCAACAAGCGGCTCAATATAGTCTAGAGGGGGGTGAATAGAATATTGAAGCCTTATTATAGATTTTTCGTCCACCTAAGAGAATGGTTTTATGAAAATAAATTTTCTTAAGAATTCAGTTCAGATTACTCGAGTAACTCAAGCCTTCACTCGAGTAATACGCAACCAAAAATAATTTCACTCGAGTATTCAGCAAATCACTCGAGTATTACGAAAGCAGATTTTAAATCACTCGAGTAACAGAAAACCTACTCGAGTAATGTTTATAAACTGAAAGCAGATTACTCGAGTGACAAGAACTTTACTCGAGTAAACTGGGTAAAATTCAATTTAAACTTTGTTTTCAATGGAGTTCTTCAAGAATAACAATGCTATGATGATTCAACAAATTATGAATGATTAATATGAACAATTTCAAGTAATATTAACATGCAATTTTAGATCAATTTAGTAGAATTAAGAAAACCCCAATTCTAACCTAAAAATGCAAATGTTAATGAATTAATGAAATACAAGGAATGAAAATAAAAGAGACACAAGGATTTATCCTGGTTCACTTTCACCCACTTGAAAGCTACTCCAGTCCCCTCTTAAATCAAGAGAGATTCTTCACTAGAAATCTTCAAATGTAGATTTTACAATGTTTTAAGATGCAACTAGATTCTTAGTTCTCCTATCTTAAAACCCAACTCAAAGTGTGTACCAAACACTTTGATCTAATCTACCCCTTTTGAGTATTCTAGATTTCCTTGCTAATTGATTGAAGATGCTTCCAACCAATCCTCTTTTCTTGCTTTGATTTGATCCTCAAAGTCTTCCTTGTGAGATTCTTCACTTGTGTTGAAACTTCAATGATGCAATCACAAATTGCAAATCTTCAACAACCACTAAGAACAAAAATATGATCTCAAGAATATTTGAACAATGATAGAAAATAGAGTGAAGAATGAAAAGTTCTTTGTTGAATCTTGATAGCTCTTGAAAGATGTAAAATAGCTCTTGAATTACTTTTCAAAGTGTATTAGAAAATTGTAAGAATGAAAGTCTATATCTTTGAAAGAGAAAATTAAGTCCTTTTAAAATTTTCCCAACACTGATTGAATTACTCGAGTAAACCAAACAACGTCACTCGAGTGAAACATGTCAGATTAAGTTACTCGAGTGATGTGTAAACCATTACTCGATTAACCTGTCAGAACATAAATTACTCGAGTGAACCAATACTCATTACTCGAGTAAACTGATCAGAATCTGAATAAAAACAAAGTTTTTCTAAAATGATTTTCACAAGCTATTTAATCAAGATTTAAAGTATCTTCACTCTTAATCAGACATTATTTAAATATTCTTAAAATCACCTAAGCTACCCACACCAATGAGATGCATTGCATAAAATAAAGATTACATTGAAATAGAATTAATAAAAATCCTAATTCTAATCTTCATGTGGTGTAGCTTGCTTGTTGCCAATGTTGTTGCTTGGAGAGAGATTGTTAGCATCAAAACATGAGAATCCTACACTAATGTGTCAGGGAAAGACAATAAAAGAAAATAGAAAGGAAAGAAAATGAAAAGAAAGAAATAAAATGAGAAAAGAGAAAAGAAAAAGAAATGAGAAAGTAAAAGTATGAATGTAAAATAAAACCAAATGAATACATACGAATTGAATGTGAATTAATGGTGCGAGCATGACATGATGTGTTTTATTTGTTATAATTATGTTTGACTTAGCGTATCCCTATGTCTTTTTAGAAATTATTTTCTAATTATTGTGTAATGCTCACCTCCTTACTGTTTTTATATAGGTATAGAGACTGAGCTTATACCGTCGCAGGCCGAGAAGGAGTACACTCCCCGAGGGGGAGTGTAAGTAGTTAGTAGTTAGTATGTGGTCGTCCTGGCCCATGTTTTGAAAAACATGATGTGTACATAAACTCTTTTTGGTGAATTATGTAAATATTATTTTGGTGCTTAGTATGTTGCACAGGGTCGGCTCAGGACTCCTCCTTTTGGGAAAGGAGTGATTTTGGGAAGCTAAACAATTCCACCAGCATGTTTATATTCTGAAACAATGTGAATAGTATGCATGATGATGCTAAATGCTTTTCTGGCTATGCTGTTGATATGAAAATGTATTAAAACAGGTTTTGCAGGAAAGTTAAATTTTGGAAAGTCTATAAAACAAAGGAAACTCCGTCGAATTTTAAGGAGAATTTTATAAGTAATTAAATTAACTAATAAAATTTTCAAGTAACTTAATATGCTATTTTTAATTTAAGGGTGTTATTTGTGAGGGTATCACAAATACCCTCAAACGATAGACAAAAACTTCCAAAAAGAGTCGAAGAAATCAAATTTTTTATTATGTACTTGAGGCTACAGAATTGAACAATTAGAATTGATGAACTCAGTCACCGATGACTTCAGGGCTAAGCAGGATTTCAAAATAACTCGTAGCTCGAAGAGTACTTTAGAGCAATGACTTAGGGGTTTATGTTCATGTCCTATCGCGAGTTAGGGATACCTGCCCCATGCAATATCCCTTCAACAACCTAAGAACCAATCAGAAGGACTAAAGGCAAGCTTCTTCGGCCTTCAACATTGAGCCAGAAGCTAACGTTAACTCGTCTGATCCCAGTTTAAGGCGTGGTCAGCACGCAATCAACAAGACTTAGTTATGAAACACGTCTCCTTCAAATAATGACAAATTTTATGAAATAAACGTTGGATTTATCCCAAGAATCTGGACATAATGGAAAGATGTGTTATTTATCATATATTAGAGAGAAGATCATTCCTCAATAATGAGAGATAATTATCTTCACAAATAGAATATTTATCTTGGGACATATTTCACGCCTAGCAGCCCATGAAGAACTTATAAATACCAGCCTCCATTAGTAGGTGAACACAAACTTCAACCACAACTGTTTTATACACATAAAGTATACATGATATACATACACACTCCCAAGAAGAGAGATCTGACACTGAGAATACCCAAACTCCAGTAATCCTCACTAAACGCCAAGACCATCGCCATCGTAGAGAATCCATAACTTCACCAAGGTCATCGCTAACAGCACTGAGAGTCATAGCCTCAACAACCAAACGGTCAAACGAGTACGTAAGACCAAGCGCCCCCTCTCACCAAACTAAACGTCCTTCACCAAAACCTCTGTTTTATAAAGACAGAACACACACTTCACACCCCTGATTAGTTTCCTCCATTGGTGCTTGGTGAATTCATTCTAAACCTCCATCATCATCTACCTCATTCAACAAATGGGAGATCCTCATATTTATTAAGACATCCATATTGGATTGTTTAGTTTAGCACATACCTTACCAATAATAGATTCCTAGCATGTTTTGTTTCATGTTAGATACCTCACAAACGTGATTCTAACAATAGCTACAACTAGTAGCGTTGGGCTAAACGTGATTATGAAGCTCGCTGAACATGAATCCGAACATGTTATCCACTTCCTAATTTGGAACAAGTGAATATATATTTATGCGTAGATCATTTAATGAAATAAGATCCGAACATAATTTAGATAAGATAAATTTGTTTAATTACTTAATATATAAGCATTTTATTTTAAACTTATTCTCATTAATAAATAAATTATTATTTCAAATGTTACCTTTCATTTATTTTTTCTTGCAAAAAAAAAAGTTATAAAAAAATTATCATATGGTGTCATCTCATGGCTCCTCCAAATATTCTTACACTATATTTATATATATTGTCTTAGCTACAACATCCTTTTCTTTGCATTTAAATTAAGGTAGTGGAATAACCAAGAACAACAACAAGAGATAAAAAAGCAAGAGAGAGAAATAATCATCATAGGGGATGATAAACACATCCTCTGTTTTCATTCCCTGTTTTTTCCCCTCCCATTGATTCATTTCCCCTCAGTCATGCCCCTGATTTTTTCCATCATCTTCATCCTCAAATGGTAATAAAAATTTCCCTATCTCTGTTGCTTCAGTTTCATTGATCTCTTCAATAAGCTTTTTGAATTATCTTCTCTGATCCATTTTCCTTTGTTTTTATTTTATCTGTTTTTTTATTAATTCTGTGAAGATCCGATGCTGTCAGATCGAATTTGACAAAACCCCACGCCGTATCTGATCGAAGCACCATCTGGGTTCTGTCTGAATTTTGAGTTAAGGTGTGTTTTGTTCCCGGATTTCTTGTCATTTGCATTTCTGATCGGTTTGCTTTGCTTTGTTGATGAGAAGATTGATTCTTTTTGGGTGAAGATTGAGCTTTATTGTCTGTTATTCTGCAAAAAAAAAAAAAAAAAAAGTATCTAGATTGATTCCTAGAGTGGGAATTTGGCCATCATTGAATGATTTAGATTTGAGTATTGAATTTTTGTTTCCTGTCTATCTTTGATATATATATATATATATATATATATATATATATATTGTTGGTTTTGCCATGAGAATTCTGATTGGAAATGAATGCTTGTTGGAATTTTGTTTAATCTCAATATTGAAATCAGTGATTGATGGTTGGTTGGTCATGGTTGGTATCATTGCAGATGGAATCGGATCTCGGCAAGCTCTTCATTGGAGGAATATCGTGGGACACTGATGAGGAACGTCTTAAGGAATATTTTGGGACATATGGGGAGGTGATAGAGGCTGTGATCATGAGAGATCGCACAACGGGTCGTGCTCGTGGTTTCGGTTTTGTTGTCTTTGCTGATCCTGCTGTTGCAGAGAGAGTCATTATGGATAAGCACATAATTGATGGCCGCACGGTGAGTTTTATTGTGGATATACTTGGCATTGTGCCAATGCTTTCTGTGTAGACATGTACTAATGGATCCTTGCTAAAATTGTGTTTCTAATAGAGATCACTGTCCTACTCTGCTGGCGATTAAAAAAAATCATGTTCACTTTTGGCTCTATTTGGTTAAACCTTAGCAACTTTTGGTACTTGAATTTTCATATGTACATTGGATCGAACTTGACCCTTTTTTATTTATAAACTACGAAACTGGAATTGACTCTCTGATTTTGATCTGTGTGCTGTTCTCTTGAATTTCAGGTTGAAGCAAAAAAAGCTGTTCCTAGGGATGATCAGCAAAATATAAATAGACAGGCGGGTAGTGTATATGCATCTCCAGGTCCTGGACGTACCAAAAAGATTTTTGTTGGAGGTTTACCATCAACTATCACTGAAAGTGATTTTAAGAAATATTTCGATCAGTTTGGTACAATTACTGATGTTGTGGTGATGTATGATCACAATACTCAGAGGCCAAGAGGCTTTGGCTTCATCACATTTGATTCAGAAGAAGCTGTGGATAGAGTTCTTTATAAAACTTTTCATGAACTCAATGGAAAGATGGTTGAAGTCAAGAGGGCAGTCCCCAAAGAGCTTTCCCCTGGACCGAACCGGAGCCCATTGATAGGATATAACTATGGTCTGAATAGGGGGCCCAGTATCCTTAACAGTTATGCTCAGGGTTATAATATGAGTCCAGTAGGAGGATATGGAGCAAGGATGGATGGTAGGTTTAGTCCACTTACTAGTGGTAGAAGTGGGTTTTCTCCATTTGGCAATACTGCATATGGAATGGGGGTGAACTTGGATTCAGGATTGAGCCCAGGGTATGGAGGGACTTCTAATTATGGGAGCAATTTAGGGTATGGTCGAATATTTAATCCTTTCTACAGTGGCAATTCAAGCAGATACACCACTCCTATAGGCTATAGCGGGGGTAATGGGAGAAGCGATTCTCTTATGACCTCACCTTCTCGAAATGTCTGGGGAAATGGGGGCCTGAATAATGCCAATAATGCAATTGGCCCCAGTGCTTTCTTGGGTTCCGGAAGTGGTACTTTTGGTGTTTCAATCGGAAATAGTGGCACAAATTGGGGTCAATCAATCCCAGCACAGGGTGGAGGGGCTGCTTCTGGCTATGCTACTGGGAATAATGTTTATGAAGGTGGAGATAGCAGTTTCGGATTAGGTGGGGGAGGCTATGGGAGAAACAGCAATACTGGTGTTACTCCATCCTCTACATTTAATCCATCAACTGGTGGATATGAAGGATCCTACGGGGACTTATACCGCAGTGGCAGTGGTTCAGTTTACAATGACTCAACTTGGCGGTCTGCTACTTCTGAGATAGATGGTTCTGGGTCATTTGGTTATGGTCTTGGTGGAATAGATTCAGATGACCCAGTAAAGAGTTCTGAGGGTTATATTGGTAACTACAATGTTACAAATAGACAATCTACTAGAGGTAAGATCTTTTGCTACACTCTTTTATATATTAGATTGTTGCTTATAAATTCTTTTATGGTTTCCAATGGTGTGTTTTTATATTTCAGAAGATGAATTATGCTGAAGGAACTCGAAAAGGAAATTTGTTTATTCACTAATTTTCTGTTACATTTATCTTTTAAAACCAGCTCATTTGTAAGTGTTTTATATTGATACAAATATCATGATAGCCTTTTATGTCTTATCTTTATGATATTTACTACTCTCGGTTCCTCGCTTTCATTATGCATGCCTTCTTTTATTTTAGTTTCTCTGTTTGTTTATAGTTTTTCTCGCAAGTGTTTACTGCAGTCCAAGAAGATTATTGCATGCATGTTCATGTAATTATGTCTAGGTTTCAGATTATTTTCATTAATATTCATGAAGGAATTTGATTTTAATTGTTATATTAAAGCATAATTACAGTTTTGGTCCTCCTATATTCAAAATAAACTATTTAGACCCGCTATTTTTACATAATTACATAATGAATGAATTCCTGCTGTTAAAATGTTTACAGAAATTACTGATGTGTCATTTAAAAATCAATTCTTCATTCCAAACAAGCAATTTAAAAGCATGTGATATGCACATGACTCTTAAATAGCCAAAACAACCCTAATAACTAAATTATATAATAATGTTACTCAACATAAATTCCCTCTATTATTATGTTCTTACTGACATCATTGGCATGTTAGTCATGTTACATATTTATTTTTGAAAAAAGTTGTATACCAAGTAAAAATGAAGTTTGAGATTTTGTCATACTCTAGTGCATTGAAGTCGGAATCGCATGAATCGTATCGCGATTCGATTCAAAACCAGAGGCCAGCGATGCGGATCGGAAGCTCGATCGTGATTTGCCCTGAATCGGTGACGAATCGGTTCCGTATCATCGAATTGGCCCTGAATCACGAGTCGCCGCTGTATCGTTCGATGCGGTTTCGTCGCTGCGTTTCTGGGTCACACACCCGAACCGGGTCGCGCACCCCAACAGAGGTTGAAGACGTGTTTTTTTCTTTTTCTTTTTTTTTTTTTTCCATTTTTTGGGCTCTCTCCAATGGATCTACAACTCTACCCTTTGGTTTTTCAATTCCCCTCTTTAATTCTCCACAGAATCTGCACCAAATAATTAGGATTTTTTAAATTCTTAAATGATTATGAATAATCACATCTTTCCACTGTTAAATATAATCCCTTCAGTCTTCTTCTCCTTCTACGTTCAGACTTCTTCTTCTCCTTCTCTGCCAGCCAGCGTTCTTCTTTTTTTTTTTTTTTTTGTTGCCTGAATTCGTTTTTTTTTTTTTTAATTTTTCCTTCCCTTCACAGACTTCATTCTACAGCCCTTCTTCACGTTTCTTGGGGATGACGAATGATCAATAATGGCTATTAGAAATATAGAACTTATTGTTTACCAAAAAAAAAATATAGAACTTATTAAGTCTTGTTTCTTTTGGTGTTTTCTTTATGGAATTTGGATTTATTTTGAGTTTTTGACTTGAATTTGGAGGTTTATATTTAGTTTTCAATGAATTTTTGGACTTAAAAATGCTTAGATATTTTATATATAAAATATAAAATATATTTTAATAAAAATATATTTTATGCTATCTTTTGTTATTAGTTCTGTATCTTATGATTCCCGATTCGATTCGATTCACAGTTCGGAAAATCGATCTTTCCGATACGCGATGCGAATCTCGATTCAACTACCATGCTCTAGTGACTTTTTTTTAAAAACATTTCTATTAAATATTTTATTAGTTAAGGGGTGAAATTTTATGTTTTATTACTTCTCGTAGACAATGCCGAACCAGTTTTAAACCGAATTGACCAGGATGTACCAAACGTTAAAAGTTATACTAAATGCTATCTATGTGCTTGAGCATGTACTCGTAGAACTTGAAAAATTCATAATACAAAAAATAAATAAAAAATAAAAATGGACCAATCTGTCAATGATTTGTATAAATCTTCAGCTTAACTTTGTAATAATGCATTAGTCTTTAATTTGATGTGAATGAAGATATTATACAAAACAGGACATCCACAAAAAGTAGAAAGATGTATAAAATCAGAGTCATTTACTGGAGTATACAAAATATTGTTAAATTAGTTATCAAATAGTGTAAGTAAAATTCTTCTTAATTGTGTACTATTCTCTTCTCTATTGATGTATCTTTTATCAATAAGTAACGTTAGCGAAAATACAAAATTTGAAACTATTCGAGAATATAGATTTATCATATTTATCATAAACTATCACATAAATCTACTGTCTAGTGATGTTTATTTTCGGGGATAATGTTTTTGTCCAACAAAGTGTGCAACATCCCCCATGCCATGGAATCTTATTTGTCAAGAAACATTACCTTTCATTGTTAATTATTGTATATTAAAATCAATTAACCAATCGGAATCCATGTACTTTGTGGGATAGCAGATGCTGTCCCCAATTTTAGATTCCTTAAGATTTGCTTACACTCTGATGTGTATGTAATTAGGGATTTGGAATTTGGGATTTCTAAGTTACTTTATTTTGTGTATTGAAGGAGTGGTGTCCATGTCATATGCACTTAAATTGCTTATTGGGAATACAGAATTAATTTTTAAATGCCACATCAACAATTTCCATCAAGTTTTTGACGGCAAAATCAAAGAGGACTAAAACTGCTCATTTTGTAAAAACAAAGGGTAATTCATTTCAAAAATAGGGTGATCAAATTATTTATTTTGCTTAAATAGGACAACGCCTGCAATTTAGCCTTTTATTAACTTGAAAAATACAGAAGCAGACCAACGTCATGTTGAATTTGAATAATTGAATGCTCCTTAATTAGACATGTGAATAAAGTATTTCTGTTTATATAATTTAATTCAATCATTCTACTCATTTTTGTTCACATCTACCTTCAGTGCACTTCTTAATTTAGATTCATTATTGAGAAGAGTTTGTTGTCCATTATCCTTTTGCCTGTTAATTACTGTGACTACGGTGAAAATTAAGCATGATGATTATGTTTTTAAGATGTTTGATATTATTTTTCATTGCCTGTTACTCATTTTCTTATATTGAATCTACTTGCTTCAGGAATCGCTGCCTAGGTGGTGTGCTAATTGGTTATGTCACGGTAAGCAGTAGATCAGGGGAAGTGGTCAAAATTAATGAGGTATTTTGTGAATTCATACATCTCCTTCACTTGAGAGATATCAGATCGTAAGGAATTGCGTCGTCTATATAGCTAACTGTGTTCTTTCATTTGAAGTATACATATTCAAATAGAAAGCGGTTACAAGTGATTTTGTGTTAAGGTTTGGGATTTTTTCTTTCTTTTTTTCGGCTCCTCATTTTCATTTTTCAAGACTTAGATTCCTTTCTTGGAATGATTGAGGTGTAAAATCAGATTTGCGGGATATACTCAGGAAGATTTGTTCTGATAGTGTACTAGTGCATCTCCAGAGAGGCGCATGCATCATCAATAGTTTGTTTAATTATAGAGTATTAATTTTTGAATTTCTTCTTTCTCTTGCCACTGAATGGCAAAGACATTTGTTCTTGTCACCATCTTTTTTTCCTGGGATATGTAACTCTGATGAAATTGTAAGTGAGGTTCAGTTTGATTTATCAAGTGTGAAACATGAGTGGGATGCCTATTTAGGACCCCATCAAATAATTGATTTGCTGAATAGTTTTATTAATTTTTTGTTACACCTATGTTATACAAATTTATACTTGGTCTCTTTTATAAGTAAAAAGTTTGTGACCTCCTGATTTTCCTTATTAGTCAATTCTTGCCTCTCTTCTTTGGTTTAGCATCTGTTGTATGAAAATAACATACTTTGATTGCAATGCATTGGAAAAAGTTGATAGGCTGCTATAAGTAATTATGGTTCAGAATAGAAACCAATTGTTTTCTTGTGTAGCTTAGGCTTATCACTTATCAGTAGTAACTTTTATGGTCATAAAGCTTTCAGCTTGTTAGTTTCACGGGATTCCATCCTTGTAAAAGGAATTCAGACTTGGATCCTTCAATTTATATGTGGTCATGCTTTTATCACTTATCCTTAAATGGATTAGGACTTGTCTTATGCCTATATCTTATAATGAATGTTGGACATCTCCAACTTCAGATAATAACTTTACATTTCGAGAACTATGGAAGATACAATAATGTTATATGTACATCCAGAATTAACATATAGAAGTACATCTACTTCTCGTATATGCATAAACAATTTGTTCTGCATATACGAGAAGCAGATATACATTCAAATGTCAATTCTGAATGTACATATAACATTACTTCAATAATAGGCAAAATTACTCTCCAACCGTCCTTAATTTATTTATTTGTTTCAAATTTATCTATCTAGTTCTTTTTCATCACCATCTTCAACCTTGACGGTAGTTTTCCAGCAACGTTATGGTTTTTGTTAAATTGATTATAATATTAATTAATTTTTTTTTCTAACCTTGTTCTTCTCTCTTATTTTCTAACGACCTTCCCATTTTTCTAGTGTAACCTTAACATGTTTTTCTCTCAAGAAACCAGCTTAACAATCCCAAAGATCTTCATACCATCTTTAATTCAAATTGGAAGGGAAGGATGTGCACGTTGTCGATCTGAGAGGAGAGAAACTGCAATGGTGGCAACTAGCGAGTTAGGAGTGGGGTGTGATGGGGTTGTTTGGAGTTTGGTTGTGATGATTTCTATGGTCCAAATCTAAAGCAGTGAACTCATGGTGGCAGAAGGAGGAATGCAGTGGATACATAACTAGGCTCCTAGTGACATGATGGATGAAGATGGTATAAAGAACTTTGGAGTTGTAATGATGGTTGCTTGAGAGAAGAATAGGTCACCGGAAATGGAGCTTTCACATGATAAAATGGGACGATCGTCGAAATTCGGAAAAAAAGAGAGATGAGCAAGGAGAGAGAGAGAAATTACTCTTGTAATCAATTTGATGGAATTCCATAAGAGCCCTCCACAGCCCCCCAATTCTTAAGTGATTAGGTAGAGCTGTAAAAACAGACTATATGGTCGGGTTCGGGTCGGGCTGCTTCGGATTCGGGCCGAATCGGGCTCGGGCTAAAAAACCCAGTTGTAAATTGAGTACTGTAGTATGAAACTCAAACTAGCCCTAAGTGGGCTTCGGGCCTTGTGCGGGTTAGCCCACATCCTTTTTTTTTTTTTCTAATTTGTACAATTCAACCACTTCATATATATAGTTTAACATACCGAAAATTTTTTATAATTCAACCACTCCATATACATAGTTTAACATATCGAAAATTTCTACAGTTCCTATTTATTTATTTATTTTTAAATTTCTAACGTCCAAGCTTCTTTATTTCTTTTTTTTTATTTCTACGATTCCTATTTATTTTTTTTAACACTGAAAATTAATAATTTACAAAAATATCAGCACATGAGTACAAGAAAATTTGATTCCCTTATCCAACCATATTCAGACATGTTTTGGTTCAAATTTTATTTTTTTCTTTAGAGGTTGATTGGTTCAATGTTTGCAAGTGATATATATATATATATATATATATATATATATATATATATATAAAATAAATTTTCAAGTGGTGAATTATTTATTAGTTGTTCTTAGAACTGATTTCACTAATAGTTTATATATTTTTTTTCAAAAAAATTAATGAATAAACTTCCTTTATTTTTTACACATGTTTTTTTTAACCAATAATGAGTTTTTTTTTTCTTTTTATAATGAACACATGAACATGTAAAGTTAACAAAAAATGTGAAAAAAAAATTTCTTTTTTTTTTCATGGCCGGTGGGCCGGCCTGAACCAGAACCCGATCGGACAGGGTTAATGATCACTCTCTAGCAAGTATACTAGATCGCAAAGTAATATAGTCGGTTAAGACCAGATATCGTACCCATAGGGACTCGGAATTGTTCAATCTATCTCTACCTAAGGTAAAATCTGGAATAAAATCTATTAAAAGATAAAATTCAGAATTAAATAAATGAATTAAAAGGAAGAATTGTATGCTGAAAATAAAATAAAAGAGAAATTAAATGGAAGAACTTGGTTAGGAACTTAGCTTCATTGTATATTCACTTATTTATTATAAATCAATATTTTTCATTCAAATCAAGAACAAATTCAGAAAATAGTAATTCCTAGATTCCTCTTATGAAATTACTGTTTATCATTCAATTTATTAAATCCTAATCCCTTAGAAATTTAATCCATTGAATAACTTTAATTAAGAACAGTGAATTTATCAAGTTATATAATAATCCAAAAGTATTCCTACAGATTGAATCATTATATTGTTTAATTGCATGACCTATTCTAAATCCTAATTTTCCAATTTCAGATTTAGAAATCCAAAACATAGATTAGCTACTTTTATGCATCATATTAAAATCACAATTAAAGACTTGATTTAAAACTGAAAAACATTAATTCATAAAAATAAATTACAAATACAAATCCACCATGTTCCTAACACAAAAGGTTTAGTTACACATAATGAAAGAGAAGAAGAAAACAAATAACTATGATATTTATTCTTAAATTACCACAGATATGTGCTTTGAATCTTCAATCTTCTCCGGATCCCTCCTTCGAATGCTCCCAAAAGTATGCAAAAATCCTTTCTAAAACTATCTATTGAATCCTAATTACTATTCATGACTTGCTTACTCCTCCAAACTCGCCAAAAACTAATATTAATCCTAAAATAAATAGATAAAAGTCTAATCTTATCAAAATCCTTCAAAACTGATCAGAAATGGGCCCAATTGGGCTTTCTCGCACTTCGCGCGGCTAGGCGTGCAGACCAGCACGCCTGGGCGCGCTATATCTGATGACCCATTAATTGACGTAGCTCGCGCGCCTGGGCGCGCCATTCCCGCGCCTGGGTGTGCTCAGTAACTTTTATAACATCCTGGTTTTATTAACCTAATAATTATATTTAAGAATAATTTCGTATATATCGGAATGAAATATGAAAAATGATTTACAACTATTTTCGTAATAAATGCATATATTTATATGGTTATGTTGATCTAATTTGTATAAGTATATGTATAAACATTCGTAATTATTTTCTTAGGGAATGTGTATATATATATGTGTGTGTGTGTGTGTATGTATTAGTAATAGTAATTATATTTTGGTGCATATATGTATGTTTGTGGGAATTAGCGTTTGCATGTGTGTAGGTGTATAATTGTATATGTGATTGTAGCCTTAGGTTTGGGTAGGGAAGTGTTAGAGTCGGTGAATAGGTTGAGGTGTATGTGGATTAGATTTTAATGCCTTAGGATTATGTGGTTGTGAATGTGTATTAGGATTCTGTGTAGGTTTGAGTACCGAGAGTTTCCAGAGTCCGATTAAGCATTCTTAGTGCCTTAACCTTGATAGAGTTTTCGGATAGGGAACCCTAAGATAGAGTCTTGGGTGTAAGTTCAGGGTTAATGCTTAGAAATTCCCTTCAAAACTCGCATTTCGATCGTGTTTCGGAAAGTAATAGGTTTTGTGAGGCAATCAGATGTTTTCCGACCCTTTTGGGTATGCCTAGAGGGTGATTAGTTTTAAATTGATGAGGTTAGAGAGTTGCCTTAAGTTGGTCGGATTAGATCGAGTGTAGAGAAAGGAATATATTAGGTTAAACTCGTGGTTTAGAAAGGTTATTTAAGAACTAGGAGCATAGGACTTTATAAAATTATGAATAGAAGATCCATAGCTCTAAACCCAAATTCCGCCGTTGGATGTGAAAATAAGTGTCTTAGGAAGCTTGCCTCAAAATTTGAGCAAGATCTGACGGTTAACGAAAAAGTTATGGATTTTTGAAATTAGCATGCTGAAGCTGAATTCTACTCGCTCCAGCGAGTTCCTACTCGCCCAAGCGAGTTTGTCACAGGAAATCCAGGTATGTTGCTTTTAATTTTCGCTCCAGCGAGGGTATTTTCGCTTCAGCAAAAATTAACAGTTTTGCAACTTAAAAACACGGTTTTCCCTTCATTTCTCACCATTTCCTCCCCCCTCTTCCACGATTCTTCCCGTCTCTCAACCCTAGAATGTTTCAATCGATCAAGACACTCAAATCCACACTAAATCAACTTCATAAATTGTTTCCCCATCATGTTTTAATGATTTTCCCTCTCTTAAAACCCCTATTTCTTCTTCTTTCATTCAATACCCCCAAATCACCCTCCAACAACCACAAATCACCCATAAACCACCTTCAATCCTCCTCCCATGGAGTTTCACCCTCCCCTCATGTATTCCCTTTCATTTGATTTCCTTTGGTGTCTCTCTCTCTTTGGAGCGCTCTCTCTCTCTCTCTCCTCTAGAGCTTTTCTCTCTCTTCCAATCTCAAGAACCTTGTGGAGATCGGATAAGGAAGCGGGAATCTGAGTAGATAGGGGGTAGATTCAAGGTCCTCAAAGCTTCAATCGAGCTTCCTCTCTCTCCAAGGTAAGGGGAGTCTCTTTTCCACACTTTGAGTTAGGGATAGTTATAGTTTATAATAGAATTTGGGTTTAATAGTTAGATTGGGTTGTTGGTAGTAAATAAATAGTTGATTAGAGTTGATTTGGGTGATTGTTATGTTTTTGGTTGATTTTGTTAAATTATTGATAATGTTAATGTTAATTGTAACACCCCGATTTCGGAAACTTGGAAACACCATCTCTTTAACAAAATATAGTGAAAATTTGGGTAATTTTTTTTTTCAAGGTGACGTGGACATGAGAACCTTTAAGTTCAAAAACATTTCATTAACTTAATTGTAATAAAATAACATTCTCATGTCACACATCACACGTCAAGTTCCAAACCGAGATGTTACTTAACATCGCACTTTGTAACTTGGCTTCGTAAATCTGATTTGAGAAAACCTTTTCATTTCTTGTTTCATGAAACCTTGTTTCTTAAAAGCTACATTTAATAAAATACCAAGCGGGGTACACAATGATATAGCAATGTCAACCAAGTAGTTGCAGGGGATACAGTGCTCAAGGGAATTACCTACTACTAATCTTGATGTCTAATCTTTCTCGCTGAAGTCCACTGCAGAAGCCTCATCGAGATAAAAGTACAGATTTACTGCAGGGTCGACCATCTATCTGTTGCAATACCGGTGTAACCCGATACGACAACATGATAGGAGAGAGGTCAGCATTCCAGAAGTACATCCATGACAAGACAGTAAAGTAATAACTTCATATAAAATAGAATGAACAGAGTAGATTATATCCGTAAAATGCAGGACTTGACAGACATTTATCATTAACTAGAACATAACAATGACTGGAGGCATATAATAAAGGCATAGGTTCTATTAATTCTCATGCAATAACAATTACTCATGCTATGCATATGACAAATATATTCATGTAAGCATATAGGAAACACTTATAAACAAAGCATATCATGGTAGACTAAATATATCAAAATCATAACTCATTTCAATATACATCACTGCACTTAGAATCACAGGCCTTCGAACATTCAAGTCTCATCACCATCTTTTCTCAATCCTTCATAAATTCTTTATGCTTTCATTCTTGGAATCTTTTATCGTTCTTAAGTCTTGTCGTAATCGGTTCACTCAATGAGGTGGGGAAAAACCATCACTGAGGAAAAACACACACGTCTACATCTCCTCGGTCATCCATCCAATCTAGTCGGAAGCTAACAGGAGTACAGGACCTTTACCACGCGGGCACGACAACTGTCTCAACAAATGGCTCCAAGCCAGGAGAATTGTAGAAATCTCGGGTACAGTCTCAAATCAATTCATTTCAATTCATATCATTTCATATATTATCAACGCACACTGTAGAAAACTCGGGTACAGTGGCAATTCACAATGCCCCGTTCCAGTCCCTCTCACTGTTCTAGACTTGCAATCAAGGGGGTGACAATATTATTTCTAGTTCGCGGTGCAGAACTTACCACGGCGTAGGACCCAGTCCCTACCACGTTCGTATGCCACATGTGGGATTCGTTCCGCCTAGAAATATACTCCAGGCTTCTTGAAGTTCACCGTCCTTGCCCTCCCCTCATGCAATCTCCACCTGAGTATCCGCAGATACTCATGGCATCTTCCTCTCCACTACTTCGCACTCTCATACCTCACCGCTTATGTTAAAGTCTTTTAAAGTCTTTTAAAGTCTTTTAATTCTTTTTATTAACCTAAGGTCGGCTCGTCCTTGGTGCATCCCTTCAACGAATCCCGACCACTACGGGTTATATCCGTTCCCCAACACTTTCACATATCTCTTTCTCTTTCACTAGCCACTTGACAAATCATCATCAAACTGTTCCCGCAGGAATTCTCATACTTCTCTTGTATCCTTTCTCATTCTCAATAGCTACTTGACAGTCATCCTCAATCTTGAATCCTCGAGCATCATCTCAGCTTCACGAACAGGGTCTCCATATCACGAGCACGATCTTCGTACCATTGTTTGCTGCCATATTCTTGGATCTCCTCTCTTATCATCCTTCTTTAAGTTTCCACTTAATCTCAAGTCTTACTCTTTCTCATGATTCTCATTATCACATATAACAACATTCAGCTTTTCCAGACAGAATAAGATATACTCAATAGTATAATCACAGTGAGATCCAGTACATAACAAAATCAGTCATGCATCATATTTAACAAAACAGATAAACATCTAGCACATATATATCACATATAATCATGTAACACATAACATATGACAATTACTCGAATTACACTCGATGTACTCAGTTTAGAACCGAGTCTACACGTCACGATGACTTAGGCCTACTGCATCTCTCACCTCTCGTTCCAGCAGACGCTTTGTCCGAAATCGTAGCGGGTCCTTCCCAACATGTCAGCTGTTCCACTTCTTGACTTATACGCACCTTGTACTAAATAGATGATACTAACGTTACAAGTCTATTTAAATAATCATCATACTCAATATCAAAACGTGTTTTCAAAAACCCTTTTTACTTCTCGTCGGGAAATTGTAAAATGTCAAGACTTTCTCAAATCAAATTCGACTTTTGAACATACTTTAAACATCTCAAAATCTTTCTAAAACAATTGACAAAACACTTTAAAACCATTTATTTTGGTTGCTGGTCCGTTCCGGACAGCCATTAACCAAAACTCAAAAACACCGAAAAACTTAACTTTTTCAATCCAACTCTTTCTCAATTTGAATACCACTTAAAACTTAAACTTTAAACCAACCAAACAAATTTTCAGGATTGAAAAACAACTTAAATAAAATCTGGACAGCAATTATACGAGTCCATAAACTATTCTTCAGAAAATCCGAAAACACCGTAAAATCATACTTTAGTTCATATAGTACGTTGCTATAAAATAGACACTTAAACGATTTATTTTTCAAACTTAACACCGTGAAATGAATCAAGGGCAGGAACCAATAAGTCCAAGGTTTTTCAATTAAATGAAGACTAAACTATTTCAAAACCCATTAATTTTCAAAACCGATTACAAAATCAAACACAACACTTTGGTTAACTAATTAATTAATTCATTGTCTTTCACTTCCCTAATCATACGAAAAATGTAAGGCAGTAAACACTTAATCAAGTAATTATCATGTAGTCCATAGAACACTATCAATTCAGTCTCAAACTAAAGACCGTAATCGAAACTTAACCGTAAACACTTAACCTACAAATTTATTCATGCATAACCTAAACATATCATTGAACAATCACTCATTCAATCATTTCAAGGCATCATGATTATCATACAAGCCAGCCAAATCATAACATAAAGTACAAAAATTCATATTCATCAAAGATATTCAAATGGAATCTTAGTGTGATTACAAGTGAAACACAAAAGATAAAATCCAAAATTATATCAAATCAATTTGTTTAATCCTCAAAATTTACATAACATACACATATGCCAAAGTTCATCAAGAAAAATTTTCAAGTCGTTTGAACAATCCTAAGCTAGGTTTCATATCAGATTTCGCATGAAAAGCAAAGCGGAACTGTTGTTGGTCTGAGGCCAAAATGTCATAATTAAAAATAGTTTTTCAACTCAGAATTGCATAAAAATTGGTATAAATCTTCCTTACATAATCAAGACTATCTCATAAAATTTTAAGATTATTTGGAGTTGTGAAAGTCATATTTTTCCAATTAAATTCATCACTAAGTCCAGAAAATCTGAACCAAACGGTTCACTGTTTTGCCTTTAGTAAAATTATCAAATCAACTCCAAATCTCTTAAAATTGTACAGAGAATAACTAGAGATGTTCAGGAAGCTACCATAAAAATTTCAAGCAATTTAGAGTAGCACAAGTTCGAAAATTCTGTCCCTCTTTAAACCGAAAAACTTGTTTTCTCAAAATTGTCCTCATAAAGTTGGCTCTCATAGAAATAGGAAATCAATTCCAAAAATCATTTAAAAATTCAGAGAAATTCATTTTAACATAATTAAATTAGTGAGAAAATTTCAAAATTATTGAACATACACAAATATCATTTTTCAAGGTTAAAATCACACACATCACAATTTCAGCACAACATTTTATACAACAAATTTGTTCATCCATTTCTTTTCATGAAAATCAAAAATACACTCAAGAAATAATAAAGCTTAACAAATCATCAACATATATTCAAAGATAAACTCATTCACCTATTTTTCATATCTTGACCGAAGTTATATACATGCATGAACTAAGACTTAAACTTTTTATCAAACAAACACCATTCGTTCACTTTAAACACTTATACATACAAATCAACACAAGAATCAATCCATCAATTATTTTTCCTTCAAAAATCGAATCAATTTATCATGAAACAATTTACTTTAACTCCAATACAACATGCATCAACATCTATGAATAAAGATCAAGCCTTTTAAACTAAAAATCAAGAATCGAATTAAACTATCCTAGATCTTGTCATGCACATATTTAAAATTAGTAGATCTTAATAAAAATCACACATGCATGTATCAAATACTTCAAGCAAAATTCATCTCTAAATATTTAAGCCAACACCGAAACATGCATCAAGAAAATGGGTTCATTTTATCAAAAGTTTCATGCTTTAGGTTAAACTCTCTTATTAAAAATAATTTCCTTTACATGCACACCAAAACCGAATCAAACAAGAAAATAAAATCATTAGCACAAAATCCTTTTAAAACCGAATTGAACATCAAGTTCTTAAACATAGTCAATCTCTTATTTTTAAGTCAAGATCTTTACATACATGTGGGAAAAATTAAGATCAATTCGAGAAAATCACATGGATGCAAATAGAAACACTAGATCTAGCTCGAAATCAACATGCATCAAGGAACAACTTCAAAAATCGATTTCATTTTCCAAATACATGCATAAAACCGAGGTGCATCAAGGAAATAAGAATCCTTTACACAAAATAGTTACAAAACCGAATCACCCTTCAATCCTTTTTGCATGTTCATTTTTTTGTTTTAAAGCTTCAATCTTTATTCATTATTCTTTGAAAAATATAGATCAACATTAGAAATAAACATGCAAGAACAAACTTTGAACAAATCAACATCTTTTCAACAAAAACATGTAGAACCAAAAATAAAATGATAGAGAAGGAAGAACAACAAGAATCAAGTTAATACCTAAGGAAAATGATTGAAAATGAGCTAAAGATCAAGTCTCTCTCTCCTTCCTCTTCTTCTCTCATTCGGCCCCCCCCCCCTCTCTCTCTCTCTATGTCTCAAGAGCTTGTGTTACTCTTGGGACCAAGTGTTTGTGTGAAAGTGAAATGAGGAAATGAAAAGAGAAAACGAAGGAAAGAAGGAAATGAAAGAATGAATGGAAGAATGAGAGGAAATAAACTATGGGTGAAGCACAATTTCCTTCTTTGGCCTTTAATTATTTCGGCCCTATATGCATCTAGGAGGGGTAATTGTGGCAACTCAAAACATATACTTGGGACCAAGTTGCTATTTTCATTTCTTTTTATTTTATTTCCCCTTAACTTAGCCACCAAGCAATGGCTCCATGTGATGTTATCCTAGGTAAACAAATAAATACACATACCATACATACACATATCATACATACACATATATGCACACATTCATCAATCAATCACACATTTGATCACAAAATAATTTCTTCTTTCATTAAATAAGCAAACATACATATTAACACTTAAACACGTTTTCCTCCTTAAATAATAAACTGTACTAATTGGTTGCAATTATAGCCCTCACTTCATTTTCTAAAATCATATTTTAATATATTAAAGATATTCCCAAAAGGAAAAATTCATTAAAAATCAAAAACTATTTTTCATGATTAATACCTTTAAAATTCGTACTTTACAATTCTGAGGAATAATTTTCACAAACCAATCCAGAAAATTATAAAAGTTAAATTTTTGAAATCTACATTTCAATACGATCGTTTTCATATAAAGATCATAAAATTTGGAGTTACGGTTAAAAAGTTATGAATTTCCGAAGTTGATGAATCTATCAAGTCCATAAAGAAATTCATTTTTACAATAAATCACCAACAATAAAAATCATTTCTCACTTCTTATTAATCAAATCAATCCACACTCAATAAAAATCATTTTCACTAACTCCATAAAAATATTTGTTTACCAAAACTCCGTAAAATCAACATCTTACTTCGTAACCGAATAAAATACTCGCTGAAAACCCTTTGTAAAACAATGTCTCAAAACTTTTCTTTAATAAAATTTTATTTATCTTAGTCGAAAGAATACGGGATGTTACATTAATTCTTTTTATATATTATTAAAGTAGGAAGTGAAGAACCCTAGGGAGTTGATTTATTTTAAGGACCCTAAGACATACCTGAGTATGTCGACTAATTGTTGATATGTGATGGTTATTATTTGGATGTTCAAATAAGTGAGCAGTGTGTGTGTATTTTGATTATTGATGGTTTAATAGAATAATATCAAAGGAAAATGAGAATGATGATTGTTAATTGATTGTGTGATTTGGTATTGCTCTAAGTATGTTGAAATTTAGTCTTATAATTGGACAGATAAAATATTGGTTTCATGGCATTGAATGTAAAAATGAAAATATCATGGTGAAGTCTCAAAGGACTAACGGTAAATTAAGTAAAGGAGCCAGTCTTGTAAGACGTTGTCCGGGTTGTGGGACTGCTCGCATAGATTGGTGTGGTTTGAAGTCGTGTAAGACGTTTTGTCCGGGTTGTGGGACTGCACGCATCGACTGATCCTATATAAAGTCTTGTAAGACGTTTTGTCCGGGTTGTGGGACTGCAGGCATAGACTAGTTTGAAGTCGTGTAAGACGTTTTGTCCAGGTTGTGGGACTGCACGCATCGACTGATCTTATATAAAGTCTTGTAAGACGTTTTGTCCGGGTTGTGGGACTGCACGCATAGACTAGTTTGAAGTCGTGTAAGACGTTTTGTCTGGGTTGTGGGACTGCACGCATCGACTGATTTTATATGAAGTCTTGTAAGACGTTTTGTCTGGGTTGTGGGACTGCACGCATAGACTAGTGTGATCCAGATCTTTTAAGACGCTTGTCCAGGTTGTGGGACTGCATGCATAGATCGCGTAAGACGCATGTGGTACGCAGTTGTAAGACGTTTTGTCCAGGTTGCGGGACTGCACGCAATGATGGATCCACGTGAATAATTTTCTAAATTGATAAAGAACAATAATGGATATGAAATGAGCAAGGAACCATGAAGTTATGAAAATAGCAAAGATATATTTGTGAATGAAGATGAATGATATAGGTAGTTGTGTCATTGATATGAAATTATTGAAACTTGGAAGTCTATTTGTGTAAGTGATAGGCATATGAATATGATGAATTTGTTGATCCACGGTTTGATTTGACTATTACTCTTGGGTTTTTATTATGAGCTATCTTTTAATTCATTGTGTTGTGAAAAGGTCTTACCCTTAGTGGTTAAGCTTTTAGGTGTTTACTAAGGAGCTTGTGGATCAGAGTGGCGCAGCGGAAGACTGGAAAGAAGGAAACTATATGTTTGTGCTACTTATATTGTAAATGGATGCCCAAATTTATTTTTAAACTTAAATTGGAAAAAAAAGAAATTTTTAAGTACACTATTTTAATTATAGACTTTTACTTACTATTTTTGCATATAAAATAAGGGTGTTACAACTTTCGACTCAGTTTCTCTCCGTTCTTGTGTCATTTTCAAGGTCTTCTTATGATCTTCTTAGCTCCAATAATATTTTCTCCAAATAAAGCTCCAAAACACCTGAAACATACCCAAAATGGATCAAAACGTTCAAAGGATTCTAATAAACTAAAAATTCCTAAAACTAATACAAAATACCTATATTTACAAGAGAAACAAGCTAAAACCCAAGCAAAAGGAAGTGAAATTAAGCCTTAAAACATCATATATTAGACCTTCATCACACCCCCAAACTTAGCATTTTGCATGTCCCAGGCAAAAGTAAAATAAAAATTCATAAACACAAGACTACCTTCTAAATCAAAATGTACTACACTTAATCTAAGACTTCGACTCATCAACACAACCACATATTTACACAAGCTATTCACATATCAAAACCTGGTTAAAGAAACAAAACAAATCAGAACTCAAGACTAGTGAACACTCTCAACGTCTCAGTGTATATCTCTCATGTGTATCACGGGTTATAACAATTCACTTAAGTTCATACAATAGTTAAATGTTACCATAAGCTTGACCATAGACCAATATCTCCACTGAAATTATTAAAAACATGCACAAATCAAAAGGTCTTTATTTTGGTTGTAATGAGGCCATGGGTAAAAGTGTCAGGTGGGATAAAAGAAAGAAAGGATGAAACTAAGGGCTAAAGTGCAAAACAAATTTCCCTCTAAAAATTATGAATGAGCAATGAATACTATGAAGAATCACACTCAAATCACAACTAATTCAAACTTCTTCTTTTTCAATTTTACTCTACTACTTCTTCCAAACAAAATCTTTTTCTCTTATCATTCATCAATTTTCACTTTTTCTCAATTTTCTTTTCTCTTTTCTTTTGGAAGAAGAGTAACTCAACAACACTTTCACAATTTTCACACTTTTGAAATGTCTCTCTCTCAATTGCTCATTCAAAATTCCTAAGGTATTCACAAAAATATACAATCAATGCAGGGTACCAAAGAAAAATCATATTTATATCAAGCTCAAAACGGGCAACTAAGGGAAAACAGATCCAAAAAAAATCTCTGAAGGCTACAAAAACACCATCCTAAATGCCTTAATCATTTTCATGCATGTAATCAATTATCAATCTCAAAATGGTCACCGGTCAAGTTGAACATAAAACTAAAGAGAACACACTCATGAAAGAATTAGGGGTCTCAAATCAAATAATTCAAATAAATCATATACCCCATCAAAAAAGGCTCAAAATCTCACTAAGCTAAAGTCAGTTCACTAATCTCAAGTTCTGAAAAACTTTGTCAAAATAACCAGATTTCAAAAATATTTACAACTCAACAAATAAATAACATGAATCAATGAGTCTAATCCTAAACTAAGTATATACACCTATCATCAGAAAAAAATCCTAAGTCTAGAATAATTAAAAAACCTCTACCTAAGACACAAACCAACACCAAAAATGGGAGAAAAATTCAGATATGAAATTTTTTTATTTTGTCCACTCCCCCAAACTTAAAGGTTGGCTTGTTCTCAAGCAAACTAAACTAAACATACCTATGTACAAAATAAAAAAATTACATGTAATAAATTTGGAATACTTACTACTTGCATCCACAAAAATTGCTCATCAATAACAAAAGTGAGAAAACATTCCCCCAAACTTAATACCTGCAAGCGTTAGAACCAAGTGCCAAAAATAGCACCTCTAATAGGGAAATAATCAACTCACACCTGTCATACAAAGTATAACTCGATGCACATAATAAATAACCCAAATAAATAATCATGCAATAAAACTAAAAAAAATAAATCCTAGAAAACAATACATGTTTTTGTTATGGCAACAGTACAGATCTGAATAGGGGAAGGGATACAAAATATAACAATAAAAATCAAAATCCCCTAAACTACTCCTCCTCCTCCTCCTCCTCCTCAGGAGATGCATCCAGCAAGCTCTGATCCTCATCTGTGTATGGTGGTACATCATAGGGCATACCCTGCGCTGCTCCGATACTGCTCAGAAATGAATCTCTAGCCTGGTTCCTACGCATCTCTTTGCGCTGGAACTCAGCTGCTCTGCTCTGTCTCTGAAGCAAACGCTGTAACATCCCAATGATCTTCCCATCATCACCTCCCCTCTGCTATGCTGTCTGGCTGGAAGGACCTGCCTCATCCTGAGACCGCTGAACTGGGATATGGCTCTGTGACTGGGGTGGACCGGCTCTAGCTACCTCTATAGATATACCAATAAATATGTCCCAAGTAGCCCTAGTCATCTTCGGGGTCCTCCTAAGATCCCGCACATCCCCACGAAAATCAACACCGGCTGCAGCACACAGTCGGGTGATCACCCAACAAGGAAAGCCCACATACCCTGCCTCCTTCTTAGCAAAACGATGCATCCTATCAGAGATAATAGATGCAGCGTCTACTATGATACCACGGCGAAGGGCATATATCAGTCTACAAACCCCAGGCTGTATCTCAGTGTCATGAGAATGGGGGTCCAAATTATGCACAATGAATCTGACCCAAAATCTAGCCACTCCCACCAACTTCTTCTGGTAAACATGCTTGACCACTCCAGACGTAGTCAAGTTCCAATCCTTGTCTACCAAAAACAAAGCATCCTTCACCATGTTCAGCGGGTAATCCTCCTCATTATCAAAACTGGCAACAGTAAACATAGTCGGTGCCGCCTCCAAGGGGTAAGACTAAAGTCCCATGACACGAGCAATATTGTCAGCATCATAAGGAACCTCAACTCCTCGGACATACGATACTCTCCTATGAGTACCATCCAACTCAAACCGCTTCGCCCTCCACCAGGCGTTAGCATAAAATTCCCAGACCAGGAATTCGCTAAACACCTCATCGGGCTCCCTAATCCAATCCAACCACCTGTTAATTAACAGGGTCTCCTTCACCTCCTCAATACTACTAACACCAACAACTCGCCTTCCTATTGGCCCCTCGCTCTCATATAGCATACTCGTCTCCGGGGTTATACCCCTCTTCACCATCTTCCCTTCATAATAGTCGGAGACCCTCGAATGCTCGAAGGTCTTCCCCAAATCACTACCAGTACTCCCTACAACTGGTCTTTTTCACCTAGGCATACTAAAAGCTCAAAATCAACAAAAGGCAAATGATCGAACACTTGGTGGGCACTCCCGAAAATGCAAAAACCAAGCTCTAAATCACTAATTCTTAACTCCAAAATCAACCACAACAGTACCAGGGAGTATAGAAAAGTGATTCTTACCCAAAATAATGAAGAAATTCGTGTCCCTTTGCTCTAGAGAGAAGAAAACCGAATTGAATGGGAGAGTAGAGAAGAGGAGAAAAACTTGATAATCTTTGAGAAATATGGAAGAATAATGGAAAAGGAAGAAGGAATGTTGAGTTTTGTTGGAAGAATTTGAGGATTTGAAGAAGATTTTTGGTGAATTTGAGAAATTGGGGGTTAGGGTTTTGAATTGGGAAAGAATTGATTTGAATGAATTGAGAGAATGGGGTGAAACAACCCCTGACATATCTGATTTACGACTCGAGCATGCCCAGGCGCGCGGTCCTCCGCGCCCAGGCGCGGAGGTACTGTACAACCATATTTTTTTAAATTTACAAAATAAAAAAAATTAAAAAAATAACTAAATTAAAATTACCTACATTCAAAACTAATTTCCTAAACTCGATTCAACTATTACATGGAGTTAAGAAACTTACCTTTGGAGCACAGCTTTTTCTATTAATGCAACATGGGGAAAATTCCCTAATTTTATTTACCTGTGTCACATGAACAACTAAAAATAGTGCTATAAAGCACTTCATTAGAAATCACTTATAGAAGTTTCAACTCCTTTTTCACTAACTAAAAAAAAAATTAAAACCTACACTACTACATAATTACAAAGAATCCACCAGGATCCCAAATCTTATGGCTCAACTCCTGTAACACCTCGATTCGGCAACTTGAAAACTTAACTTAAAAGTAGTGAAAATTAGGGCCATTTTTTTTACAAGTGTTATGTGAACGTGAGAACACTTAAATTCTTAAAACATAGTTACACTTGAAAACTCGTGTCTCACATTGCATAACATCCTTCAAGTTCCAAACCGAGGTGTCACAAGACACCGTACTTTGAAACTCGTTTTCGAAAACATCATTTAAAAGAAAACATAGCCCATTTACTTGTTTCAATCATCAATGCTAATTTAAAAACTTTTGCCGGGGTACAGAAGGATAGAGTTAGGTAACTAAGTACTTACAATGGAGTACATTCCGCCAGGGGATTGCCTAACTTCTAGTCAGACACACTAAGACTCGTCGTCTAACTTCGGCCTTGGTCGATGAAGCCCACCACGCTTCCGCTGCACCATCTACCAGTTGCAATATCAGCGATTGCCGATACGACAACATGGTAGGAGAGAGTCAGTGTTCCGAACACTAACTGGTTGACTATGCGGTCTCAGGGTATAAAATATACAAATAATGAAACCGAACTAGAACAACTTAACATACACATTTATAATGCAATCACATTGCAGCATGTCATGCACCTAGCAGATATGAAACATTTATAACAAAACACAACATCAATTTCTAAGCATATAAACATCCTTACTCATAGCCAAATCATTCACTACGCTTGTCCCACAATTCCTTTTCCATTATTTCTCAAATCATTGCCTCAAAGTTTATTACACCATGGATCATTTCTCGGGTTCAACTTACGATTCTTATTCGACACTTGACATCTCACTTACACCTTACTTTGATACATCTTTGTCTTTTAAGTTTTATTGATTCGGTTAGCATCAATGATGAGGGGGACACATCATTGAGCTCACACACGTCTACATCTCCTCGGTCAACCACCCAACCTAGTCGGAAGCAAACAGGAGTACAGGACCTTTACCACGCGGGCACGACAGCTGTCGCACAACAAATGGTCCCAGACCAGGAGGCTCAGCCTCAAATCATAATCATATCACATAATCAATGCACGCCCTCGGCGGCAAACACAAATGCCCCGTTCCAGTCCCTCTCACTGTTCTAGACTTGCATCGAGGGGGCGACAGTACAATTCTAGTTTCGGTGCAGACGTGCCACGGCATTAGACCCAATCCCCACCACGTTAGTGCGCCACATGTGGAGTTGTCTGCCTAGAATTGTACTCTAGACTTCTTGACGTATCACCATCATCGTCCTCCCCTCCTGAAATCCCCACCTGAGTATCCGCAGATACCCATAGTATCTTCCTCTCCACTACTTCGATACGACACTCATACCTCACCGCGTTTGTAAATGTCTTTTAAGTCTTTTAAAGTTTTAGAGTTTTAATTAACGGCTTATTCCTAATCGTCGGCTCGTCCTTGGTGCATCCCTTCGACGAAGCCCGACCACTAATCGCAAACTATTCCCCCTAATTCTCATTGGCCCCAGGCCACAAATCATTTCTCATCTCATCATCACATTCAAAAAACTCATTCTCAACATCCTTCTCATCATATTTCTCATTCACATCATTGACAAATTTTCCTCGTCTTTCCCAAAATATCTTTCGCAAAGCTTTTCGAAAACACGATTTCACAAACTTTTACTTCACAAAACATTTTCAGAAAAATCTTTTCACAAAACTTTTTCAAAAATAATTCTTCCAAAACTTTCACAAAATATCATTTTCACAAAAGCTTTTCACAAATTTCTTTTCAAAAATCACAATTTTTGGGTGAGTGTTAATGGAGGAGCAAGCTCAACTCAACACTATGCTTCTTCCCAAAAACGTGAACGAGGAATCACGTCTTTACTCAACCACTGCCTCACTTTCATAATCATATCTCTTTCCACTCTCAATTCTTCTTATCTTTTCCCAATCTCATTACGTTCTATCTTTCTCTCAATCATTCCCATACTTTCTCATTATTCTTTACTCGTCACTTATTTCTTTCTCCGTTGTTTCTCATATCTCTTATCCGCTCTCTCTTTTCTCTTTTTAATTTATCTTATTACTTTCACGATTCAATCATCATCATCTCACTATCCAGACACAAGTAGACAATATCTAAGCAAAATAAATTATGCACAACAAGTAAACATCTAGTGATGCACAACAAATAAACATTTAGTATGCAACCAAACGTCTAACACACACATATTTGGATCACCTAATCCGCAGTACTCTCGCAATCCGTCTAATCAAATTGCGAGTAACCACGTTACGAGATCACCGCACTCTCACTCACCTGGATGACGACACATCCAAAGACTCTCTAAGATTTCCAGTCGTTATCCTTGCCACGCTTCCTCCGCGTCCGACACCCGAACTGGACATTTTTCCCCCGTGCGTTAGAAACGATTTACGTGAATTCTAAATTTCGTTTTAAAACATTTTAAAATAATCCCCTTTTTAAAAGCACATTGCCAATATCCAAAATACTTAAATCCAAATCATTTCTTTTATAAAACATTTCCAAGAAACTTCTTAAAACAATTGCTAAAACAATTTCTTTTTCAAAAGAGAATCCATTACTCTTAGTTTAAAACACTTCGGTTAAAGAAAATCATTTTCTTTAAACATTAAATGAAAAACAACTCTTTGAAAATCTTTCTCAAATCAAATACAAAAATTCAAGAAGACCAAACTTCAAAACCAATCAAATTAGTTTGTTAAATTACTAAATTTCACATTATCATTGAACACTGATCAAATAATGTTAATTAAATTTCAAGTTAATTTAAGTTCTTTAAATCATTCTTTTTAAATAAAACATTTTCAATTGTTTTAAAATACAAACATAGCTTTCACACACACACAAACAGTATTCAACACAATTCAAGCAGCAAATCATTCAAATCACACACACCTTTCAAAGCATTCAAAGCATTCAAAGTATGCACAACACACACACAGGAAGTCACATTTTAAATCATTTGGTCCAGTACATTCAACTAGCACCAAACACAGCACATACAAGTTTCAAGGCACACACAGTATTCACAATACAAATCACATTTCACATCACTAATTAAACTGTCCAGTTACTCTTAAGAAAATAATTTAAACTTAATCTTTTGATTAACTTAGCAAAACCGAATAACACACATACAACAGTTTCACAGCATTCACAACACATGCACAGGGAGTAGTATTTAATTATTTAAAATCAATTAAACTATAATCTTAATTGATTAAATTACTTTTTTTTTTGGAAAATCATTTAATTATCTCACCAAAACCGAATCATATGGTTAATAATTCTCTAATCAGACCTAAACTTTAAAACTAAAAAAAAATTCATTGAATTGTTATTACAAAAATCCTTTCATATAATTAATCAACTTATTCATCAAAAGATACAAGTAGACACACATCACTTTCAATTCATTCAAACACACAGCACCTAAAACATAACCATTATCACAAGTGATTTCATGAAAACAATTTTCCAATTACATGAACATGCTTTAACCGAATTACATGCATATAATTTTTGCAATGTTTTAATGCACAAATAAGAACATGAATACATGAAATTATTTTCTTTACTTTAGGATTAAAACCGTGAGCATGCAAAGAGGAAAATTAACAATTTTAATTTCATTTAAAAAAAACTTGAATCAAAACAACAATTTAAATTACACATATAAATCTATTTATTCTATGCATGCAATTTTTGAAATCTTTAAATTCATTTATCCTCATGATGTATGCAACCTATATGGGGGACAACATAGTCTCTCCCTAGTACCTAGGATGGCTTAAAGTCAACATGCATCAACATTAATAAATAAAATCTCTTTCAAACATGCATAAAAATAAACTTAAGATCATAACTTTTCTCAAACCAAAAATAAAGATATAATAACATATATGTATTAAAATCATTAGATCAAATCATGCTTCCCCATTTCACAAAATAAAAAGCATAGATCATATTAATTTTAAGCTTGGCCGAATGGCCTCTACCAAAATAAGACATGCACCTAATCAAACATTTAATCAAATCATACTTGAGAAATAATTTTAAAACTTGTTTTCTTTATATCCTTTTTTTTTTTGAAACCGAACACATACATAAGAGAAAAACATGATCTTTCCATTAAAACCAAACATGCACAAGATCAAACACTAGATCAAAACATGTTAATACTCATACATTAATTTAAAACTTGTTACTTTAATTTTCTCCTCAAAACCGAATAACATAAAGAAGAAAGCATACACTTTTTCTAAAAAAATAACATGCAATTAAAGATCTAAACATTTTTCATTCATCAAGCAAAAATAATTACTTACACACACTTAGATCAACTAGGACCATAACAAAAATAACATGCAAGACTTGAAACTTACACTTTTTACAAATTAAATCTAGATCATAAATTTATTCATCAAATAAGCACATAGATCATGGTTTTATTCCTTAAATCATCACACAAACATATATGATTCACGGTTTTAAAGCAAGAAAATAGACATGCAAAGAGAATTAGTTTAGGTTTCATAAAAATCTTTAGCCATTCTTTAGATCTTTAAGATTTTAGTTTGAAAACATTAGATCATTAAGAGTTTAATTGAGAAAGTGCTAGATCCATCAAGAACAATATGAACCGAACACAAGCAAGCAAAAGTTTAGCATATTACAAATTATTTAGAGTCCCAAAAGTCCAAGATAAAAGAATAACACATGAACTTCAAAAATTTTAAACATGCAAGAAGAAAGAAATAAAAATCTATGAGCTAAAAAAAGAACTAAACTATTACAAAATCTCTTCTTGATCTTCAAGTCCTACCATGATATGAGTTGGTTCTTCAAGTTCTAACACTTTTGATCTACAAGGGTAAGGCTTCAAGGTTGGCTTGGGATTTCCTTCTTCCTCCTTCTCCTAGAGCCCTCGGCCACTCTCTCTCACTTTCTCTCTATTTCTTTTCTTTTCTTTCTAAGAGTTTAAGGAGGCTCTTAGAAGTTGTGTTTGTGTTGGTACGGTGGAAGGAGTGAAAGAGGTGAAGGGAGTGAAAGTGAGAAAATGAATTAAGGCACCCTTTCTACATATAAGCCATGAACTAATCCCTCTTTTGCCCTTAAGTCTTGGTTTTGTTATACACAAGTGGAGGGGCGTTTTTGGGCTTCTAAATAATTGCATGGATAAGGGTCATCAAGTCAAGGGGACAAAGTGGAGTGGGCTAGGTCTTAGGGGTCATATTAGGCTTAAAACTAGTTAGGAGATAGTTAGGGTTTGGCCATTTAGTTTAGTTTGGTTTTAACTAGGTTTCCTCTTAGTTTTGGCTTACTTACTCACTAAGTTTCTAACAATTATACCCCTAACATACATACACACACATACACGTATGATCATACACACATATATACATACATGCTCCGCATTTTTATTTTCTACTTACATCAATTCACACAATAATACAATTAATTCAAACAATCACATTCACACAATAATTTTCACACATCATACAGTACCCACACACATTAAATCAAGCACATTTCACATAAAAATTCATGCCAAATCAATCCATTCATTTTCTTCAAAACAAAATTTCAAAAACTCGTATTTCACTGTTCAGAAAATAAATTTTTGTAGAACAACCCAGAAAATTCCAAAAGATATATTTTTAAATTCTACGTTTCGAGACGGTCGTTTTGATATAAAGTTTGTAAAAATCCGAGTTACGGTTAAAAAGATATGCATTTTCAAAGCTTACAGACCCAAAAATCTCAAAATCTCCATTTCAAACAAAAATCACTCTTAGGAAAATTCACAACTTATATCTTAAAAATCAAATCATTTCAAAACTCAACAAAAATTATTCACTTTTCATCTATAAAAACATTTGGTTTATAAAAATTCCATGGAAATCATCATTTAATTTCTGTATTACATAAAATATTTTTCTGAAAATTTCTTATAAAACAAGACTTTGAGGTTTATTTCGACGAAATCGTTTACGCACGTACGGGAAAAATGCGGGGTGTTACAACTCCTATGTGATATAGGAATAACAAGTTACTCCCATGTCCCATGGGCATGAGCATGGATGAAGTAAGGAAAGTTTAGAAATAAATCCAATCCCACCAGGGTCAAAAGGTATATTCCTTACATCATGCATCATCTTAGAAGATTTGACTTTTTCCCCATTCATGAAGGTGTTAATTTCATTAACAAGAAAAACAAAATTTTGAAGATCTTTATTCACCCCATTATACAACAATGATTTGTGTTGATGTTCTAGAAAAACATCATGCAAATTTAAGGGTCGAACATAATTGAAAAATTTTCAATCATCCAAACATGCTAGAGATTCAATATGTAACAGTCCGATTTTCGTAAACCAAAAATAATTGACTTTTACTTAATAAAGTTTCAAAAATGAGGTCAATTTTTTTTTTTTGTAACACATTGTTGAAAAATCATTGGTGTATTTGAAAGTCCTTTTATTGAAAATCGAGTTGTTACTAAAACATTTATTTTCAGAAAACTTTCATTTTCATAAAAAGACTTGTTTTCAAAACATCATGGTATTTCCCCCAAAGACTACATTGTTTGTTCTTCCAAAATAGAGTATTCCACAATACAAAATTTAAACTTGGCTTAGTTACATAATTGACACATAGCTTGGTAATCCTTGACTCAAAAACACAATTCACAAACTTAACCTAAACACTCTACTTTCGCTTCCTTCTGATGAAGACATCCGGATGGAAATCTCCTCTCTTCTTGTGCCCTCTCTTCACTCCGAAAATGAAATCGTCTCCATCGCTGCTCTGCAGTTGTCATTCAGCTCCATCTAGCGAGATGATCTCCACGCGGTACTCTGTCTGCCCGTTGAGACATCAGCAGCACCGATATGCCAACGAACAGGAGAGAGTAAGCGATCCGAACGACGCATCATCGACGGTGTGGGATTACGATAGGCAAGATAATAGGACCACACAAACATACAGTGCAACACACATACACGCATCACATCAAACATATTGTTATCATCATCGTTATCATTATTATCTTTCGTTATTATCATCCTTCATTATTTTTTTCCAGGCTTAATTTCACTTCTCATTACATTCTTTCTTATTCCTTTTTCCTTTTCATACTCGGAACTTCTTCTTTTCCAATCTTATCAATTCATAACATTTCTTTACTTGGGGAATCATAAGATATCGTCGGGGAATTCATTCCATTCTCAGCTATCACTCACGTCTACATCTCCTCGGTCATCCACCCAACCTAGTCGGAAGCAAACAGGAGTACAGGACCTCTACCGTGCGGGCACGACAGCTGTCACACAACAAATGGTCCCAGACCAGGAGGACTCAGCCTCAATAATATCAATTCATAATAATCATGGCACACTGCCTCGCAGTGGCAAACAAGATGCCCCACTCCAGTCCCTCTCACTGTTCTCGATTTGCAATCTAGGGGGCGATAGTATGTTGCTGGTGGGCCCGCAGAACTTACCACGGCATTAGACCCAGTCCCCACCACGTTAGTGCGCCACATGTGGAGTTCGTTCTGCCCAGAAACATACTCTAGACTTCTTGACGTTTCACCGTCATCGTCCTCCCCTAATGCAATCTCGTCCTAAGTATCCGCAGATAGTTATCGTTTCTTCCTCTCCATTACTTCACACTCTCATACCTCACCACGTGTGTCTTTTAAAGTCTTTTAATCTTTTTAATTCTCCTACGGTCGGCCCATCCTTCGTGCAACCCTTCAATGAGTCCCGACCACTAACTTTGCACAAACTTGCTCTCATCATTTCTCACATAGCACAGAGCTGGGATCACATCAATGACTCTCAACTGATATCTCATTTCACAAAGTACATTTCACCATCTCTCTTAACGATCTCATTCCGCAATCTTTTCTCAAAACAATCTTTTTACAAACTTTCTCAAAATACCCTTTTATAAACTTTCACACAACCTCATTTCATAAACGTTTTCATACAATTCCCTTTTGTAAATTTTCTCAAAAAATCCAGTTCCACAACTGCTCAAAATCTCTTTTCAAAGACTTTCTTAAAAATCTCTCTTCGCAAAGTTTCACAAAATTTCCTTTCAAAACTTTCCTGAAAATACTTTTTATAATATTTCTCAAAAACCTCTTTTCAAAAATATTTTCAAAAGAATTTCTTTTCACCATTTTCCACAAAAATCTCTTTTTCACAAATCTTTTTCAAAACTCTACTTTCACAAATCTTTTCAGAAGTCTCTTTTCAAAAATCTTTTTGAAAATCCCTTTTCAAAAACCTTTTCAAAGAAAACTGCTTTTCAAAAACCTTTTCAAAAATTACAACTTTGCTGAGCGCTAATGGAGGAGCAAGCTCAACTCGACACTAGTCCCAGACTAAAACCAAAAACAAAGGAGCCCAACTCCACTCATTCCACATCTCATATCAATCTCACTCTCCCAGCTCTGGCTCGTTCTCAGCATTATCATTTCATTCCTTCCCCAATCTTAACTCTTTCTCTTTTCCATTACCTACTTTATTTACAATCATTATTTCTCTTTCATTATGTCTTTACTTCACAATCTTATTTATTTCACTTATATTTTCAGGACGTAACAGACGTCCATCAGCATATTACTCATTTTCATTAACAGCAGTAAATAACATAAGGCATAATTAAATAAATATATAAAAGCACGCTATCAATTCACACAAACATCACACAACAATGTGGTCTTCGTCACCTCCGTATAAGTGGCCACACAATCAAACAATTGCCACTTATACTACTGACTCTAACCACTTAGTTCCGATCTTTGAGATGATACGGAACGTCCTACTAAATCACCTAACTACCACGGTGTCTTAGGAAAGCTTCTCTCTCACCTGAGGTCCAGCTATTTAATGCGTACCATCTCCTTGGATCCTTGCGCTGCCGGCTGCCCCAATCCTTCGTCTTTCAAATTCCTCGTACTAAATAAAATACGCTTATGTTATTAACTTTTATTAAGAAAATCTTTTCCGTAACTTAAACACTTCTCATTCCTCGTATTAAATAAAACACTCTTGTTTTATCAAAACACTTTCCATGTTTTCTAGCACTTTATATATTTTAAAACCATTTGAAAACATTTAATAAAATGGTTTATATCATTTGGTTTGGTTGCTGGTCCGTTTTGGACATCACCATAAACATGTTCAAAAACACCAAAAAATTCACTGTTTTCAGTCTGGGTTTTTCTTAAATCAATTATCACTTAAATCCACACTTTAAATTGCATGAAAACATTTTTAATCATAAGAAGCAGGTCCAAACAATCTTGGACAGCAAGGGTCATTTTTTTAAAAAAAAAATCACTTTGATAAAGGCCCCGAAAACACCGTAAAAACGCTTTTCGTTTAAAACAACTTCTTTATTCAAAATTAACACTTTAAAAACTCAAATCTTTATCACAAAACAACTTGGGACAGCCATGAACATAATTCAAAAGATTCTTAAACAAATCAAATCAAATTATTTTAAAACCAATAAATTTCGAAATTAATTATACACTCAATCATTTTCCACATATCAACTCAACATACAAGCAAAACTTAATTAGAAATATATAACTAATTCAATCAATCATCAAAGCAATCATACAACTCATAAATAATTTATTTTTATAAAACAAAACATTTAGTCATGCATGAATTCACAAACCAAGTTGAATCAAGGTTACAAACCAAACATGTTAATATTTATTTTCCTCTTGTTAAATAATTTTATTCCTTTCAAAAATCATCATGTACATTTGATTTCATGCATTTAAACTCTCTAACTTTATATGACCGAATGTAATCAAAGAAAACAAGTTAAGAATTACAAAACTAAACACATAAATCAACTTGATTTAATTCAAGTACTTAAATTCTATTTTCATTTTCATGCAACAAATTATTTTCTCTTTCTTTTATTCTTACCCGAATACACAAAACTTTTCTAATACCATTTAATTCATTTGCTCCCTTTGTCTTTAATTAAAACCGAATATAAATTAAAGGTGCACAACACAATTTCAAACATATTAATTTAACCATAATTCACAAAACATAATGATTATTTTCATGTCATTTCATTGACAAAGAATCCTAGACCATTCTATGTGTATAGACCGAACCCTATTTTGACAAAACAAGGTTTTTGATGCACTTTTTCAACAAATTAAAAACATGCATTTCAAACACATGGTTTTTTTAGAAAAATACCACTTATTTTTCTTTCAAAACCGTGACCTCTTAGTCACTCAAATACATTTTCATTTTCATTTTCTTTTGCATGTGCTTCTAAAATCATTTAAAGCAAAAGAGAGTCACATGCATAAATCTTTTAGGAAGATAAATCATGGTTTTCTTTGATTTTCAAAGCTTGACCGAAAATCAATTAACAAAATCAAGAGGAAAAACATAAATCTTTAACTTTCAAACACACATAGGTTTAGATCAAAGCAAAACCATTTTGAAAAAGTTTTTTTCCTTTGTGTTCTCATCAAAACCGTAACATGCAAACCAAGAAACAAAACTTTTGAGTAAAAGAGGCACATGCAAAACTTCAAGATCAAAGTTATGGAAAATCAAGGCAAGAATCAAATCTTCTTCAAGATCAAACAATAGATCAAAGTCTTTTTGAAAAGAGAATCAAAGATCAAAGCTTAGAAAAATCCAAGTAAAAATCAAAGCATTTAAATCACTTAGATCTTCTTTAACAAGCATCAAACCAACATGCATGAACTCAAAACAAAATAAAAATCATCACAACCTAATTTTCTAGACATGGCCGAATTACCTAGTTTAGGATCTAGTGTTTACAAGTTCATTTGTTCTTAAAATTTCAAGGTCCAAGTGTAAATAACACATGCAAGTACACAAAACATCAAGATCAACATCAAATCAACATGCAAAGATTCATTTATCAAATAAACTCTTAAACACATTATGACTCACGATTTTAAGAAGGAAAAATAATCATGCAAGGAAATTTACTCAAAACTTTACAAAGATCACAACAAACCTTTTTCTCCTCCTCCCATTCGAACTCCCCCTCAACAAAAATAACTCCCCCATCTCTCCTCCTCCCATTCGAACTCCCCCTTCTTCCCCACCAAGGTCAAGCTTTGTTCTCTTCTTCCCCAAGCTCAAGACTCATTAATCATCCTCATTCATCTCCATTGGTAAGTTTCAACTCTCTCTCTCTCTCTCTCTCTAGAGCTCATACGAATTTCTCTCTCCTCCCTCCCATGGATATACGAATTTTATGTCATGGGTTTAACAAATTCAAGACTCATTTGTGTTCTATTGTTTCATGGAGGTCAAGAATCTCTCTCCTTCCACTCAATCCTTGGAGCTTTTGATTAAGGAACTTAGGAGATAGGGCTTGGAAGATTTTTCCCCATTTCTCTTGGTTTGAGGTAAGGGAGTGGATATAGTGAGCTTTGCCTTGTTCTAGGGAGTAGGCTCTAGTTAGTATATAATGCTTGTTAGGGTTATGTGTTAGGGGAGAAAATTAGATTATAAAACCTTAGGTTATTGAATATAAAATCCTAATTAATTAAATATGCATGATGATTGGATGTTAAGACTAGGAAAAGGAAACCCAATAATATGACAATGAATTATTTGATAAATGAAACTTGGATAAGGATTAAATTGAAGTACATGAGGAATTGGGTAATATGATAGTGAAGTTGACATAAATGAATTCTAAGATTATTGATTTTAATGGTAAAGTCTGGTATTAAATGATAATTCACTGCTGTTGCAAATATGTGTATGTGCTATGGAATAAATTAATATAGGAAGAAAAGGGAATGGAAACAATTATATGTGATGAATGCGCGTATTTTTATCTAAATGCTAAATGAGTATAAATGATAAGTATTTTCAATTGTGAATAAAGCTCATGGCTTATGAATTGAACTTGTGAATATCGGAAATGGAAACAATGATTTTGTGTAAACAAAAAGTAGAAGGTGATTTTATTATGTGGTGATTAAGCAAATATGTAAGAAGGTAAAATATGTAATTTGAAATGAAGTGTGATATAAATGTTGGAATATGAAAGGGAATACTATCTGGTATGACTGTGATAACTGAGAAAGGAAATGAATAAGGTAATTACATGAATAACTAGTTGTGGAATGTGTGTTGTTGTGTTTAAATGTGTTATGATTGATTGAACAAGGAAGTGAATAATTCTTGGCCTCTGAATTGAGGTGCCGAATATTGTGAATGTAGTATATATGTTGGCCTCTGTTTTGAGGTGACGTGATTTAAATTGTGGTAAATTGTTTATAATGAGAATGATGATAATGTGTGTTGACCTCTGACGTGAGGGACACAAAATGAAATAAAGTGAATGAGTGTTGACCTCTGACCTGAGGGACACCGGATAAATTACAATGAAAGTGTGTGTTGACCTCTGACCTGAGGGACACGATATGAATTAGAATGAATGGGTGTTGACCTCTGATCTGAGGGACACCGGATTAAATAAAGAGTTGAGTGTTGACCTCTGACCTGAGGGACACCGGATGAAATGTGTATTGGTGTGTTGACCTCTGACCTGAGAGACACACCGTGAATTAAGAGATTGAAGTGTTGACCTCTGACCTGAGGGACACAAAATGAATTATAATGAATGGGTGTTGACCTCTGACCTGAGGGACACATAATTTAAATAAGGAAAAGAATGAGAGCCTCTAATTTGAGGTGATAAATGTGTTGCATGAAACTGTGCATTGGCCTCTGATTTGAGGTGATGTACTGAAATGAAATGAGTATGTGAAATGAATAAAAAGAAAAGGAAATGAATGTTGATTGGATGTTGAAATGAATAATGAATATGGAAATGATGAAATGAGTGTGGTGTGCAATATGTGAATATATGCTTATTTGCTAATTGTGTTTGACCTAGTGGGTTGTTATGTCTAGTTAGAAACTGCTTTCTATTTCATGTGCAATGCTCACTCTCTTACATTTTCAGGTACGGAGATTGAGGTGACACAACCCCCGGCCGAGCAGGAGTACTTTCCCTCACAGGGAGAGTAGGGTGTTATGGGATTTAGATCATAGCATGGACCTAAGCCTCTTTTATTATTTTGGTGTAAATTGAATATGCATATTTTGAATGAGGCTTAGGATGTTTTATTTTGCTAAAGTTATAACTTTTGGTTTTAACACTCAAACTTAGTATTTTTCCGCTATTACTCTGATTAATTATGCACGTTGATATATTTGGAGCCCATGGGGCCTTGTTATGATTTAGAAATATAATTTGAAGCCCTGCAGGCTATTAGTTGTTTATTTGAAATTGTTTATCACAGGTTAAATTTTGGATTAGTCCGAAAAACAAACAAAACTCCGTCCGTTTGACGGTTGATTTTAATGTAATAAAAATGAATTTTTGAGTCCGTATTTTAATATAAGGGGAATTAAGGGTAATTAATTATAGGGTGTTACATTATGGTATCAGAGCAGTTTCTCCTCGGCCATGGAGTTGTACAAACTCCAAACGAATACTCACCTAGCGAGTAATTGATGCTCATAGTAATAGTTTAAGATTACAATATGATAATTATAGTACTATGTATACATTTAGTAGTTAAGTCTTACTGGTCTGTTCTCTCTGGCTAAGCAGTATGGCTGGAAGAAGGGCTGGTAATGATGGTCTTGCTGCTATTCTGGAGCATCTATCTCAGATGCAGCAGCAGCAGGGGGAACAGATGGCAGCTGCTGCAGCGGCAGCAGCTCTGCAACCAGCTCCAGTTGAGATTGACTGGATGTCTCTTTTCCGAAAGAATGATCAGCCTCGCTTTGAAGGTGGAAATGACCCTGATGGAGCATAGAGGTGGATACAGGAGATAGAGAAAATTCTCCGCTCTCTTCAACCACCAATGGAGCAGTATGTTCGATTAGCTGAATTCATGCTGACCAATGAAGCAGAACACTGGTGGGATCAGCAGAGGAGAGGATTGGTGGCAGCTAATCCTGTAGTTCCTTGGGAGATATTCAAGGATCTATTCCTGGGGAAGTATTTCCCTGAAGATGTTAGGAGGGAGAAGGAGATTGCTTTTCTCCAATTGACTCAAGGTTCTATGTCAGTTGGGGACTATGCAGCTCGGTTTGAAGACCTCATCCGATTTTCTGATTATCGGTATGCAAGTGACCGGGGCAAGTGTGTTAAGTTTGAAGCTGGACTTAGGAGTGATCTCCGCCTCTCGTGTGAGTATCACAACATTGATAACTTTGCTCGCTTGGTCAACATGGCAAGCACCTATGAGAAGGGTCTCAAACGAAAGCTAGCTGACGAGAGATCTCCGGCAAACCAGAGAATCGGAGGTCAAAGTAAGGACAAGGGACCGATCCAGAAGTCGGGTCCATACTCTCATTCCGGGGTCACGTTTCCTAGGGAATCCGGACAACAGTGAATGCTTATGGTCCAATACCAACTTGTCAGCACTGTGGCAGGATGCATAGGGGAGTGTGCTGGACTTTGGGTCGAAAGGAGGGGTTATGCTTTCACTGTGGACAACCCGGACATTTTGCTTCAAATTGTCCTAAGAACACAATGAAGAAGGAGATTAATGCTACTAAGGCACAGAAGGCCCGTGGTGGTCCATCATTGCAGAAGGGGAAGTTATTCACCGTCGAGGGTGACGAGGTGGACCCAGCTGATATGGTCGCAGGTAACTAACGGTTGCCAAATCTATGCGTAATGCTTCTAAGTTCGATTGTTGTGGAGTTAGTTTTCTCCTTAGTTAGTTAAATAGTGAGTTAGTAATGTCTTAGGGTAGAATTGTTTAAAAACACGTTGGATATCTGCCTTTCCAAATACAATCCTGTTCTTATAGAGAACGTAAGAAAGACCATATAAGGAATTCGTAAGTTTGAGAATTCTAGTACCAAGTGACCAATACTATGTTGTGATGTTGTTATTTGATGTAATGTAAGGTTAGAACTGATCACTCTAATCCTTGCATTTGTTAAATGATGACATTATTGACAGAACCCGACAGTGATGTGTTGTTGGTAGACGTGAGGATGAGATTGATCACCTCAATTCTTGCATCTATCAATAAATGCTATCATTGTAACCTTTAAAGTGAAAGTAGACAACCAAAGTAGTAACTTCCAAGGAAAATAATTCTTGCAAGTGAAACCAACCTAACCCAGAAAAACCTTCGTTCAAAAGCTTCATATAAAGTTAGAGAGTAGATAGAAAATAGTTCTAAAGAAAAGAAGTCTTGGTATATGCTACTTGTTCCAAAGTAGTATAGCTAAGTGCTAATCCCTTGGATGAGTTAAGACAGCTCTCCAGAAGTTATTCTTAACCATCATATCAACTAAATCAATCTTGAAGCAATTTGACAGTTGCTTCGAATCTTTTCCCGGTTCTAAGATAACCACTCATAAGAATAGCCGGTTTTGCCGAATTTGTAAAATCCCTGCGTTGAGACCAAACATCTTAATAATTGACTCAGCCAACGGCAAGTTGTCGTACCCTTCACATTTGGTAGTTGGGTAAATCTTGGAACTAACGTGGACTTCTTCCTTCCTAATCTTTTTAGTCGATACATGGAAGAAGTTGATTGTGGGGCATTTAGTAGGAATTGTGTCTGCTCTAATCAACTAAGCATTGGGGTGCTTCTTGTTCATGAATGCTTGTGTTTTTGAAAGATCCTAAACCTTACCGATGCTAGTCAATCCTGGTGAGAAGATAAACTCCAAGGCCTTCTATCCTACAAACATCTTCGCATGCCTCGATCCCAGGGTATCTATTCTGGGAAAGATTCTAAAACTATTTTGGAAATGATAAATATTTCGGGTTTTCCCGTATCTAGCTAATGCAACTCCTATCTTGCATCTATTCAAAGGACGATCGGAGGCGGATTAACCCGATCCCACACCCTTTAGTAAAGCGGTAATTGGGTATGTTGATGCCAAGTGGGGGAGCACTTCCTACCCTAATTTAAATTTTGTCTTGGTGAGGGCAAATCAAAAGAGTAACGGAAGAAACCGAAGGGAGGTAATGATATGAGTCATAGGCCCTACCATTGGGATGATTCTCCATTTACTGAACTTAGCGGAATTTCGGGGACGAAATTCCAATAAGTGGGGGAGAATTGTAACATCCCAAATTTAATTCCAAGTATAATCTATGTTGTGATAGACATAGAGTAGAAGAAATGGTGATAGTAAGTTAGAAATTGGTTAAGTAGTGCTTAAATTGAAGTTTTAAGCATAGAACTTTAGAAAATTTAAAATACAAGATTCGTAACTCAAAACACGAATTCCACCGTTGGATATGAAGTAGGAAATATGAAGAAGCTTGCTTCAAAATTTGAGCAAGATCCAACGGGTAGAAAATAAGTTGTAGAAGTTTGAAGTTGGAAATGCAGGTATGTGGGATTTCGCTCAAGCGAAAAATCCCTCGCTTAAGCGAAACTGTAATTCATCAGACCTTGAGTTACTGAGTTAATCTCGCTCAAGCGAAATCGGCTCGCTCAAGCGAAATGCTCTCGCTTAAGCGAAAACGGCTCGAGCAAAACCCAAACTTACTGGACGAAGTTCGCTCAAGCGAGTAACTTCTCGCTCAAGCGAAAATGCCCGTATCTGCTATGGCAGGTTGCGATCTGGACCGTCCGATTAGAATCTTTCCATGGCTCCTCTAATCTTAGCCGCCCAAATGCCTCCTCTCTCTCATATACTCACCTCCATCTTCATTCTTCTTCATTCTTCCATCCACCCTCAACAAAAATAACTCCCCCATCTCTCCTCCTCCCATTCGAACTCCCCCTTCTTCCCCACCAAGGTCAAGCTTTGTTCTCTTCTTCCCCAAGATCAAGACTCATTAATCATCCTCATCCATCTCCATTGGTAAGTTTCAACTCTCTCTCTCTCTCTCTAGAGCTCATACGAATTTCCCTCTCCTCCCTCCCATGGATATACGAATTTTATGTCATGGGTTTAACAAATTCAAGACTCATTTGTGTTCTATTGTTTCATGGAGGTCAAGAATCTCTCTCCTTCCACTCAATCCTTGGAGCTTTTGATTAAGGAACTTAGGAGCTAGGGCTTGGAAGATTTTTCCCCATTTCTCTTGGTTTGAGGTAAGGGAGTGGATATAGTGAGCTTTGCCTTGTTCTAGGGAGTAGGCTCTAGTTAGTATATAATGCTTGTTAGGGTTATGTGTTAGGGGAGAAAATTAGATTATAAAACCTTAGGTTATTGAATATAAAATCCTAATTAATTAAATATGCATGATGATTGGATGTTAAGACTAGGAAAAGGAAACCCAATAATATGACAATGAATTATTTGATAAATGAAACTTGGATAAGGATTAAATTGAAGTACATGAGGAATTGGGTAATATGATAGTGAAGTTGACATAAATGAATTCTAAGATTATTGATTTTAATGGTAAAGTCTGGTATTAAATGATAATTCACTGCTGTTGCAAATATGTGTATGTGCTATGGAATAAATTAATATAGGAAGAAAAGGGAATGGAAACAATTATATGTGATGAATGCGCGTATTTTTATCTAAATGCTAAATGAGTATAAATGATAAGTATTTTCAATTGTGAATAAAGCTCATGGCTTATGAATTGAACTTGTGAATATCGGAAATGGAAACAATGATTTTGTGTAAACAAAAAGTAGAAGGTGATTTTATTATGTGGTGATTAAGCAAATATGTAAGAAGGTAAAATATGTAATTTGAAATGAAGTGTGATATAAATGTTGGAATATGAAAGGGAATACTATCTGGTATGACTGTGATAACTGAGAAAGGAAATGAATAAGGTAATTACATGAATAACTAGTTGTGGAATGTGTGTTGTTGTGTTTAAATGTGTTATGATTGATTGAACAAGGAAGTGAATAATTCTTGGCCTCTGAATTGAGGTGCCGAATATTGTGAATGTAGTATATATGTTGGCCTCTGTTTTGAGGTGACGTTATTTAAATTGTGGTAAATTGTTTATAATGAGAATGATGATAATGTGTGTTGACCTCTGACCTGAGGGACACGAAATGAAATAAAGTGAATGAGTGTTGACCTCTGACCTGAGGGACACCGGATAAATTACAATGAAAGTGTGTGTTGACCTCTGACCTGAGGGACACGATATGAATTAGAATGAATGGGTGTTGACCTCTGATCTGAGGGACACCGGATTAAATAAAGAGTTGAGTGTTGACCTCTGACCTGAGGGACACCGGATGAAATGTGTATTGGTGTGTTGACCTCTGACCTGAGGGACACATAATTTAAATAAGGAAAAGAATGAGAGCCTCTGATTTGAGGTGATAAATGTGTTGCATGAAACTGTGCATTGGCCTCTGATTTGAGGTGATGTACTGAAATGAAATGAGTATGTGAAATGAATAAAAAGAAAAGGAAATGAATGTTGATTGGATGTTGAAATGAATAATGAATATGGAAATGATGAAATGAGTATGGTGTGCAATATGTGAATATATGCTTATTTTCTAATTGTGTTTGACCTAGTGGGTTGTTATGTCTAGTTAGAAACTGCTTTCTATTTCATGTGCAATGCTCACTCCCTTACATTTTCAGGTACGGAGATTGAGGTGGCACAACCCCCGGCCGAGCAGGAGTACTTTCCCTCACAGGGAGAGTAGGGTGTTATGGGATTTAGATCATAGCATGGACCTAAGCCTCTTTTATTATTTTGGTGTAAATTGAATATGCATATTTTGAATGAGGCTTAGGATGTTTTATTTTGCTAAAGTTATAACTTTTGGTTTTAACACTCAAACTTAGTATTTTTCCGCTATTACTCTCATTAATTATGCACGTTGATATATTTGGAGCCCATGGGGCCTTGTTATGATTTAGAAATATAATTTGAAGCCCTGCTGGCTATTAGTTGTTTATTTGAAATTGTTTATCACAGGTTAAATTTTGGATTAGTCCGAAAAACAAACAAAACTCCGTCTGTTTGACGGTTGATTTTAATGTAATAAAAATGAATTTTTGAGTCCGTATTTTAATATAAGGGGAATTAAGGGTAATTAATTATAGGGTGTTACAGCTGGGAAGAGTGATGTCTGTTTGAGACGAGATGTGATTTGAGCGGAGCTGGGCTCCTGTGTTTTTGGTTTTAGTCTGAGACTAGTGTCGAGTTGAGCTTGCTCCTCCATTAGCTCTCAACAAAGAGGTGATTCTTGAAAAGGTTTTTGAAAAGCGGTTTTTGAAAAGAGGTTTTTGAGAAAAATATTGTAGAAACTATTTTAGGAAAAGCTTTTGAAGTAAAATTTTGTGAAAGGTTCTTAAAAAGGAGATTTTTTTTGAAACCTGAGAAAAGATATTTTCAAGGGAAGTTTTACCAAGAGATTTTCAGAAGATGTGGAACCCGATTTGAGAAAACTTACGAAAGGGAACTTGATGAAAAAGGTTATGATATAACGTTTTGTGAAAGTTTATAAAATGGAGTTTTGAGATAGCTTTTGAAACGATTGCTATGAGAGAAGGATTTGAAATGAGATGATTTACGAGAAATGAAGGGATGTTGAGAAAGTTGAGAAATGAGATTTGAGAGTGTGATGTGATCCCAGCTCTGTGCTATGCAAGATTTGATGAGAGAAAGTCTGTGCGAAGATAGTGGTCGGGACTCGTTGAAGGGTTGCACGAAGGACGGGCCGACCTTAGGATAATTAAAAAGATTAAAAGACTTTAAAAAGACATGCGCGGTGATGTATGAGAGTGCGAAGTAGTGGAGAGGAAGAAACGATAAGTATCTGCGGATACTTAGGACGAGATTGCATTAGGGGAGGACGATGACGGTGAAACGTCAAGAAGTCTAGAGTATGTTTCTAGGCAGAACGAACTCCACAGGTGGCGCACTAACGTGGTGGGGACTGGGTCTAATGCCGTAGCAAGTTATGCGGGCCCACTAGAAACATACTATCGCCCCCTAGATTGCAAATCGAGAACAGTGAGAGGGACTGGAACGGGGCATTGTGTTTGCCACTATGTGGACAGTGAGCCTTGAAATTATTGATATGATTTGAAGACGAGATCCTCCTGGTCTGGGACCATTATGTGTTGTGACAGCTGTAGTGCCCGCGTGGTAAAGGTCCTGTACTCCTGTTTGCTTCCGACTAGGTTGGGTGGATGACCGAGAAGATGTAGACGTGAGTGATAGTCGAGAACGAAATGAATATTCTGATGTATGGTATTTTTTCCCCAAATCATTAAAGAGGGTAATTTGATAAGACTGGGTGAAAAGAAAATGAGAAATTAAGGGAAGTAAAGGAAATAAATAAAGAAAGAAAGAATACCCATGAGAAATGCATAAAAGGGAATGATAATGATAATCATAAGGATAATGATATGTTTGGTTGTTGTGTGCTCGTGTGTTATATTGTATGCTTGCATGGTCCTATTATTTTGCCTAGTGTAATCCCACACCGTCGACGATCCGTCGGTCGGAATGCTTACTCTCTCCTGTTCGTTGGCATATCGGTGCTGCTGGTATCTCAACGGGCAGATGGAGTATTGGATGGTTCAACGGTGTGTTGCACACAAGTGGTAAGGTTTACGTTTTGGCGACGTGACGTTCATCAGACATGGTGACGTTGTTTACCACCTCTGTTGTGTTACACAAGTGATAAGGTTTACGTCCTTAGGGGACGTGACGTTCATCAGATGTGGTGACGTTTTTTATCACACCCGTTGTTTGTTGAGAAGGGTGTGGTGCACACAAGTGATAAGGTTTACGTCCTTAGGCGACGTGATGTTCATCAGACATGGTGACGTTGTTTATCACCTCTGTTGTGTATCACAAGTGATAAGGTTTACGTCCTTAGGCGACGTGACGTTCATCAGATGTGGTGACGTTTTTTATCACACCCGTTGTATGTTGAGAAGTGATAGGTTTACGTCCTTGGGCGACGTGACGTTCACCAGATAGTGTGACGTTTTTATCACTTCCGAGCAAGTACGCCATACGTTTGAAAACGTATTATTTGTATTCTGGGAATACAATGGTGTTATGGAAGGACGTTCATCTGAGTGATTAGTTGAAGAATCTCAGGAATCGAGAGATGGGAAGCATGCATCATTCTACCTTTTTGGAAAGAGAAATAAATGAAATGGCGGGTGCTCATGTTTATGCATTTCTATCATGATGGGTGCTTACTTGTGGATGTTAGGACTTTATTCTTATTTGATAATGCGAATGTATAAGCTTACCCCTGCCCTTAATAGTTTTTGACCAGGTACCTAGACTACCTAGAGATTAAAGGAATTGGATGACCCTTAAGTTCATGAAGTACTAAGTCATCATGGGATAGAGACTCTTTTGTACAACTCTGAGGACTCAACCAGATGGACGAAGGGATGAAGAACCAGTGACCAGCTCTGGAACGTCTCTATTTTTGATAATGGAAACAATGTATATATTTTGAGAGATGTATCCAAAAGGAAACCTAGTTTTCATACCTTAATATAATTGTGGTACACATAGAATTTATATACCTGATTTTATGAGTCAATGAACTATTTTAATATATTCCGCTCACTCTGATTTTATCGTTCGGCACGAAGGAAGATTTGTTAAAGTTGATTTCCTGAGATGACCTAGTAACTAAGTTATTTTCGAAAGCTATTTTGTTCTACAAAGGTTATCTCAAAAGGATTCTAAAATGTTCAGCAAATAATTACTCCTTCTACCGAATTTAGTTCCAATACATGGTTTAAATTTGAGTACCACATTAATTATGTTTTGGAAAAATTTTCATACTCAAACTTTTCCAACATGTTTCAATAATAAGTGAAATTCTTTTTAAGAAACGAGGGATGTTACAAAATTAATTGATTTTAAGAAAATTCCATTTGACTTATTTGAGGTTTTCAAACCTTTAGTGTAGTGATTTCATGGGATAATCCTTGCTGTCCTAGATTATTTAAAAGTGTTTTCTAATTTGAAAATGTGTTAAACTAATTTACAATAGAATTTTCAAGTGATATTTGATTCAACAAAAAAAAAACCCGGATGGAAAACGGGACATTTTTCGGTGTTTCCGAACGTGTTTTAAGGGGCTGCCCAAATTGGGCCAGCAATCCAACCAAATGATTTAAACCATTTTATTTAATGTTTTCAAGTGATTTTAAAATAATTAAAGTGCTAGGAAATATGAGAGTTGTTTTGATAAGATTATAGTGTTTTAAGCCTTTCGACTAAGAACGGAAAGTGTCACGAACTAAGAAAAGATTTTCTTAATGCAAGAAAATAACATAAGTGTATTTTATTTAGTACGAGGGAATCTTAAAGACAAGGGATTGGGGCAGCCGGCAGCACAAAGGATCCGAAGCGACGGTACGCACTTAATAGCTGGACCTCAGGTGAGAGAGAAGCTTTCCTAAGACACCGTGGAGTTAGGTGATATATTAGGACGTTCCGTATCATCTCAAAGATCGGAACTAAGTGGTTCGGAGTCAGTAGTATAGTGGCAATTGTTTGTGTTGTGTGGCCACTTATACGAAGGTGACAATGACCACATGGTGTTGTGTGCTGTTTGTGTGAATGATAGTATGCTTTTATATATTTATTTAATTGTGCCTGATGTTATTTATTGCTGCTAAATTAAATGAGTAACATGCTGATGGACGTCTGTCACGTCCTGAATAAGAAAATGAAAATGAGATAAGTAAGTTGAAGAAAATAAGGATGTAAAGAGAAAAGAATAATGAGTGAGAATAAGATATATGTTGGAAAAGGAAGAAAGAATTGAGATTGGGAAAAGGATGAAATAAAAGTGTGGAGAACGAGCCAGAGCTGGGAAGAGTGATGTCTGTTTGAGACGAGATGTGATTTGAGCGGAGTTGGGCTCCTGTGTTTTTGGTTTTAGTCTGACACTAGTGTCGAGTTGAGCTTGCTCCTCCATTAGCGCTCAGCAAAGAGGTGATTCTTGAAAAGGCTTTTGAAAAGAAATTCTTTTGAAAATGTTTTGAAAAGAGGTTTTTGAGAAAAATATTATAGAAACTATTTTTGGAAAAGCTTTTGAAGTAAAATTTTGTGAAAGGTTCTTAAAAAGGAGATTTTTTTTGAAACCTTAGAAAAGAGATTTTCAAGGGAAGTTTTACCAAGAGATTTTCAGAAGATGTGGAACCCGATTTGAGAAAATTTACGAAAGGGAACTTGATGAAAAAGGTTATGAAATAATGTTTTGTGAAAGTTTATAAAATGGAGTTTTGAGATAGCTTTTGAAAAGATTGCTATGAGAGAAGGATTTGAAATGAGATGATTTACGAGAAATGAAGGGATGTTGAGAAAGTTGAGAAATGAGATTTGAGAGTGTGATGTGATCCCAGCTCTGTGCTATGCGAGATTTGATGATAGAAAGTCTGTGCGAAGATAGTGGTCGGGACTCGTTGAAGGGTTGCACGAATGACGGGCCGACCTTAGGATAATTAAAAAGATTAAAATACTTTAAAAAGACATGCGCGGTGATGTATGAGAGTGCGAAGTAGTGGAGAGGAAGAAATGATAAGTATCTGCGGATACTTAGGACGAGATTGCATTAGGGGAGGACGATGACGGTGAAACGTCAAGAAGTCTAGAGTATGTTTCTAGGCAGAACGAACTCCACAGGTGGCGCACTAACGTGGTGGGGACTGGGTCTAATGCCGTGGCAAGTTCTGCGGGCCCACTAGAAACATACTGTCGCCCCCTAGATTGCAAATCGAGAACAGTGAGAGGGACTGGAACGGGGCATTGTGTTTGCCACTGTGTGGACAGTGAGCCTTGAAATTATTGATATGATTTGAGGACAAGATCCTCCTGGTCTGGGACCATTATGTGTTGTGACAGCTGTCGTGCCCGCGTGGTAAAGGTCCTGTACTCCTACTTGCTTCGGACTAGGTTGGGTGGATGACCAAGGAGATGTAGACGTGAATGATAGTCGAGAACGAAATGAATATTCTGATGTACGGTATTTTTTCCCCAAAGCATTAAAGAGGGTAATTTGATAAGACTGGGTGAAAAGAAAATGAGAAATTAAGGGAAGTAAAGGAAATAAAGAAAGAAAGAATACCCGTGAGAAATGCATAAAAGGGAAAGATAATGATAATCATAACGATAATGATATGTTTGGTTGTTGTGTGCTCGTGTGTTATATTGTATGCTTGCATGGTCCTATTATTTTGCCTAGTGTAATCCCACACCGTCGACGATCCGTCGTTCGGAATGCTTACTCTCTCCTGTTCGTTGGCATATCGGTGCTGCTGGTATCTCAACGGGCAGATGGAGTATTGGATGGAAGTCACCGTACGAGGCTACAGGAACTACAAAGAGAAGATTCGGTATGAGGCTCGAGGGAACTCTACCACTCTCAATGGAGCGGAGCCGGAATCTACTAGCAAGGAGGGAATCACAACAAGGAAGGCATCACCTCCGAGAGCAAAGAGAGGGCGCAAGAACAAGAAGGAACTTCACCCAATTGTTTTCAATAGGATAGTTTAAGGATAGTGTGGTTAGATTAGGTTATGATGATTGTGGAAGGATTACCGATGCCATGAGCCATTATGTAATTAAGCTAAGTTTTTAATCTGACTTGTGGAACACATCTTTTTCTTAGTTAATTCATGCAAAGTTTTTGGAAAACTGTTAAGATAATTTTGAACCAAGTTCTTCTAAGAAAACGAACGTTTGATGAAAAGAACGGTCTTCGTAACAACTCGGTTTTCGAATAAGTGGATTGAAGATCATAAAGAGATTTTCAAGGATGTCTTCGAACACTTAAATATTGTTTTACCAAAAAAAAATGGCCTCATTTTTGAAATATTAGTAAATAAAGTCAGTTATTTTGGTTTACGAAAATCGGGCTGTTACAGAATGGTATCAAAGCTTATGGTAATCCTTAGTGGCCTTAAGCATGAGCTTACATGCTTTGTTTGTGTGACTCTGTGTGTTTGCTAGTATGAGACTAGGAGCATAAGTTTAGGTTCTCAAAATTTCTAGGACGTGCGACTTTGTTTGTAGCCTAGTGTCGGCCGAGTTAGTTTAAGGAACCTGTTCCTCTTGTAGATTGAGGAACATAGCAAGTGAGTAGGTTGAGACCCTTTAACCTTTGGTATTTCTTCAGTGTTTGCCAAATCCAGTCTGTTGACCTAGACATACCTTTGCTCAAAGAATAGTTGGTATCTTTGAGGACATAGGATGTTATTTCTGAAATCCCGTGTTTGTTGAATTGCTTCAACGAAACAGTTAGCATTGCTAAAATCCGAACTTTTTCTTCATGAGCTCTATTATCCACCCGTAGCCTCATCTTACCTATTTAAAATTCCTTGGTCCAAATAGCGGGATTAGAAGTACCATAGTTACTCAGATTGCTTATGCATGAACGACTAAGGAAGGACAAATAGTTGAAACCAAGAAAGGGTACAAGGTCACAGTGAACTTAGTTATAAGTTTGACCAAAGTTGGGGAGTTACAAGGAAGAAAGCGGAGTATGTCATCAGTTGTTAGAGGAAATTTTGAAAAAAAAAAACTTGAGGATTAGAATTGCCACATGCCATAAGTAGAGGTTTAGACAGTAGAGGTGATAAGTTTGATTAATGTTTAGGAAGAATCTAAGGAGGAAGGTGAGGTTGTTTAAGGGAGTCAATACACCCAGGTTGTGACAGAGCCCCCTTAAGCTAGGAAAATGATGGACGAAAGCCTTAGAGTTAGAAGGAGAATTGAAGGAAGGAATGATCATTGTGAAGTAGTAGGAACCCAAGTCGTAGTGAATAGTGAATATTTAAGGATTTTTAGATAAAATCCTATACTTTTGGAGATGTGTGAATGCTTGTTTGTTTGAATTCCCCTTAAGTCCGTACCTATGGTTGGACTTTCTGTGACAACGATCAGCTAAGGAAGCGACACCTTCTTCGGTTAGTCCGTTGGACTTAACCCGATTCGACACAGAAGTGGTGGTACGAATGGAACTTCTTCGTCTAAAAGCGACGAACGAGGAACATGGTAAGACGAAGTAGACCAGTGAAAAGGGAATACGACCACGAAGCCAGAGGAAAGTACTCTCATGAAAGTCAAGGTGATGTGAGAATTCTGTACCCTGCTGCCCAATACGTAACGAATTTCTCGGGGACGAGAAATCTTTAAGTTGGGTAGAATGTAACACCCCGTAAATTCCTCGTATTAAATTAAAACACTAAAGAAAATTATTCTGAGAAAAGTGCTTTGAAAGCGTACTTTCTTAAAGGATTTTCTTAAATTCACATTTTCAAAATCATAAAGGAATTTAAAGAGATGATTTCTTTAAGTAAAGTCCGAAACTTAGAAATTTAGTTTTTGGGAAAATCTATGTGCTTGATGTTTTTATAAAAATCTTTGTGATTTTTGTTCAAGTCATTTTATGATGGGAAAGAACTATTTTCTAAACATGTGTGTAATACTTGTATATGTATGTGTACGTGCTTAGGATTTCATAAGGCTTAAATGAACAAAGAAAAATGGATATGTGTCTGATGCATGAATGTATATATGTATAGGTATAATACGTGTATGTGTGTATGATATGTGCCTCAAAAATAATTAATTGTATGTATGTGTATATGTGTATGTATGTGTAACGTGTGTGTGTACGCTTATGATTATGTACAAATGTAATTAGTGAAAAATATATGATGGTGTATGCATGAATGTATGTGTTGAGTATGCATATGTATATGTGTTAGGCGTGTCAGTGAGTGTGTGCATGATGAACATGTATGCATTATTCCATGAATCCATGCTATGTGACCAACATGAAAGTAAATTGCATAAGTATGTGTGTGTGCTAGTGTATGTGGTTCGGCTATATTAAGAATAGAAGGACCAAGTAGAAGCCTTTTTCCTTAATAATTAAGAAAATGAAAATTAAATAGAAAATTGGAATGGGAAACAAGTGGAAACCTAGGTGGTGTGAGTCATGGAACCTAGGAGGACTTTCCTTCCTCCATGTCTCCCACGAACGACCCCTCCCATGCAGCTTTATGACTAGACCAAATTGCCCTTCCTTCTACACCTTGGACCGAGGACAAAGTGGGAAATCTCCACACCCTTTGATCTAGGTAAAACCGTGTGGGTGAGTATGTGTTTAGCTAGTTCATTTCCATTTCCCTCAACACACCCCAACACACTTTCTCTCAAGAGCATCATCAAGCTCTTGGGACAAAGAGAGAAGAGAGGAGACCGTGAGGAGAAGAGAAGGAAAAGAGAGTGAGAATCCAAACTCTTAACCCAAACATCCTTAATTTCTTTCTTCCACACACATCTTTCTTCAAAGATCAAGGAGAAAACCCCATCAACCTTAGAAGAGAAGAGACCGTAGCAAAACCAAGAGGAGAAGAAGAAGATCAAGCCCAAAGCCTTAGGATCCTTGAAGATTAAGTGAAGAAGGTTGAGGATCTTCTCTATTTCCTTGTCTATTCGAAGATCATAGAGTGCTAAGAGTACTTCTTGATTTTCCAAGTCTTGTAAAGTTTAGATGTGTTGCATGTTTGATTTATTTGTAGATCTATGCTTTTAAGTTCTTATTTGGCTTGATCTTGAGTTTCAAGAACCTAACAAACTTGTAGAACCTTAAACCATGGACTTTACCATTCGGCCATGACTAGGAAACTAGGTCATGATGATTTCCACTTCGATTGGAGCTCATGCATGTTAGTATGATGCTGATCTTGATGGATTGAGTATATGCATGTCTTGTCTATGTATTGATCTAAAACTTTTAAGGATGAATAAACTCCTAAAAACCCTACATCAAGAGCCATATGATTCGGCCTTGACTAGAACTATGAATCTTGATGTTTTTGATCTAATCTAAGTGGTTGCATATTAAATTCATGTTTAGGAAATTTGATTTGAGGTGTTGAAATGTTTGATCTTTGAACATTAATTTTCTAAAAGCTTTGATCTTGCCCCAATTCTTGAAAAGGTTTTGATCATTGAATTAAATATGTGATTTTCAAACAAAAGATTTAATTTTCTATCCATGTATGTCACGGTTTTGTTTTTCCCTTCTTACTCAAAGCAATTTTTATCTTTGATTTGTGCTATCATAATAAATTCCGTGACTTGATCTATAAGATTTAGATACATGCATGTGCTTTTTGAGCAAAAATATTTCATTCTCATAATGAACCTTACGGTTTCATAAAGAACCAAAGAAATGAGCTTTTGAAGAATGATTTTTGGTCTTGATTCAAGTTCTATGTGCATGCATGTCCAAGATTTGAAAATAAAACCTTGATTCATGATGGCGTGTATTCGGTCAAATTCTAGGATTAGGGAGTCATGTTTTATTTTCATGACAAGAGACACATACATGTTGATTTCTTTATATTTAAGGGTCTTGTGTTTTTGCATGTGAAAAAGTGGATCAAAAACCTTGTTTTTGTCAAAAGGAGGTTCGGCCTAGGCTTAATAAGTGGACTAGGATCCTTTTTTCTCATGAATGGACCAATGGTAATGGGTATGTCTCAAAAACTATTGCTAAATTAATATGTTTAAAATTGTGTTGTGGCTATTTAATTTACATTCGGTTTTTAATTAAAAATAAAGGAAATAAATGAATTAAATGATTTTGGGAAAAGTATTGTATTAAAATGAATGTATATGCAAGTATGTGTATTCGGGTAGGAATAGAAGAAAGAGTAAGTAATTTAGTTGCATGAGAAAGAAAATAGAGTTTAAATGCTTGAAATAAATCAAGTTGCTTTATGTGTTTCAAATTGTAATTTCTAACTTGTTTCTTTGATATCATTCGGCCACATAGAGTAAATACATTTAGGAAGTTTAATTGCATGAAATAAAATGCACCTGATAAGGATAAAGTTGTCTAAAGTAAGAAAGAAAAATATAAAATACGTTTGGTTTATATCTCTGAATCTATTCGGTTTGTATGCATGACTAGAGGTTTGTTTTATAAGATTGAATTATTGGTGAGTTGTATGATTGCTTTGATGACAACTAAGTTGGTTTTATGAAACGTTGTTTGCTGATTATGTGTTAGTTGATGTTTGAAAAGTATGTGAATGTGAAAGTGGTTTTGAAATTAATTGATTTTAAGAAAATTCCATTTGAGTTATTTGAGGTTTTCAAACCTTTAGTGAAGTGATTTCATGGGATAATCCTTGCTGTCCAAGATTATTTAAAAGTGTTTTCTAACTTTGAAAATGTGTTAAACTAATTTACAATAGAATTTTCAAGTGATATTTGATTCAAGAAAAAAAACCCGGATGGAAAACGGGACATTTTTCGGTGTTTTCGAACGTGTTTTAAGGGGCTGCCCAAATCGGGCCAGCAATCCAACCAAATGATTTAAACCATTTTATTTAATGTTTTCAAGTGATTTTAAAATAATTAAAGTGCTAGGAAATATGAGAGTTGTTTTGATAAGACTATAGTGTTTTAAGCCTTTTGACTAAGAACAGAAAGTGTCACGAACTAAGAAAAGATTTTCTTAATGCAAGAAAATAACATAAGTGTATTTATTTAGTACGAGGGAATCTTAAAGACAAGGGATTGGGGCAGCCGGCAGCACAAAGGATCCGAAGCGACGGTACGCACTTAATAGCTGGACCTCAGGTGAGAGAGAAGCTTTCCTAAGACACCGTGGTAGTTAGGTGATATATTAGGACGTTCCGTATCATCTCAAAGATCGGAACTAAGTGGTTCGGAGTCAGTAGTATAGTGGCAATTGTTTGTGTTGTGTGACCACTTATACGAAGGTGACAATGACCACATGGTGTTGTGTGCTGTTTGTGTGAATGATAGTATGCTTTTATATATTTATTTAATTGTGCCTGATGTTATTTATTGCTGTTAAATTAAATGAGTAACATGCTGATGGATGTCTGTCACGTCCTGAATAAGAAAATGAAAATGAGATAAGTAAGTTGAAGAAAATAAGGATGTAAAGAGAAAAGAATAATGAGTGAGAATAAGATATATGTTGGAAAAGGAAGAAAGAATTGAGATTGGGAAAAGGATGAAATAAAAGTGTGGAGAACGAGCCAGAGCTGGGAAGAGTGATGTCTGTTTGAGACGAGATGTGATTTGAGCGGAGTTGGGCTCCTGTGTTTTTGGTTTTAGTCTGAGACTAGTGTCGAGTTGAGCTTGCTCCTCCATTAGCGCTCAGCAAAGAGGTGATTCTTGAAAAGGTTTTTGAAAAGCGGTTTTTGAAAAAGGTTTTTGAAAATAAATTCTTTTGAAAATGTTTTGAAAAGAGGTTTTTGAGAAAAATATTATAGAAACTATTTTTGGAAAAGCTTTTGAAGTAAAATTTTGTGAAAGGTTCTTAAAAAGGAGATTTTTTTTTTTAAACCTGAGAAAAGAGATTTTCAAGGGAAGTTTTACCAAGAGATTTTCAGAAGATGTGGAACCCGATTTGAGAAAATTTATGAAAGGGAACTTGATGAAAAAGGTTATGAAATAATGTTTTGTGAAAGTTTATAAAATGGAGTTTTGAGATAGCTTTTGAAAAGATTGCTACGAGAGAAGGATTTGAAATGAGATGATTTACGAGAAATGAAGGGATGTTGAGAAAGTTGAGAAATGAGATTTGAGAGTGTGATGTGATCCCAGCTCTGTGCTATGCGAGATTTGATGATAGAAAGTCTGTGCGAAGATAGTGGTCGGGACTCGTTGAAGGGTTGCACGAAGGACGGGCCGACCTTAGGATTATTAAAAACATTAAAAGACTTTAAAAAGACATGCGCGGTGATGTATGAGAGTGTGAAGTAGTGGAGAGGAAGAAACGATAAGTATCTGCGGATACTTAGGACGGGATTGCATTAGGGGAGGACGATGACGGTGAAACGTCAAGAAGTCTAGAGTATGTTTCTAGGCAGAACGAACTCCACAGGTGGCGCACTAACGTGGTGGGGACTAGGTCTAACGCCGTGGCAAGTTCTGTGGGCTCACTAGAAACATACTGTCGCCCCCTAGATTGCAAATCGAGAACAGTGAGAGGGACTGGAACGGGGCATTGTATTTGCCACTGTGTGGAAAGTGAGCCTTGAAATTATTGATATGATTTGAGGACGAGATCCTCCTGGTCTGGGACCATTATGTGTTGTGACAGCTGTCGTGCCCGCGTGGTAAAGGTCCTGTACTCCTGTTTGCTTCCGACTAGGTTGGGTGGATGACCGAGGAGATGTAGACGTGAGTGATAGTCGAGAACGAAATGAATATTCTGATGTATGGTATTTTTTCCCCAAAGCATTAAAGAGGTTAATTTGATAAGACTGGGTGAAAAGAAAATGAGAAATTAAGGGAAGTAAAGGAAATAAAGAAAGAAAGAAAGAATACCCGTGAAAAATGCATAAAAGGGAATGATAATGATAATCATAATGATAATGATATGTTTGGTTGTTGTGTGCTCGTTTGTTATATTGTATGCTTGCATGGTCCTATTATTTAGCCTAGTGTAATCCCACATCGTCGACGATCCGTCGTTCGGAATGCTTACTCTCTCCTGTTCGTTGGCATATCGTGCTGCTGGTATTTCAACGGGCAGATGGAGTATTGGATGAAAGTCACAGTACAAGGCTACAGGAACTACAAAGAGAAGATTCGGTATAAGGCTCGAGGGAACTCTACCACTCTCAATGGAGCGGAGCCGGAATCTACTAGCAAGGAGGGAATCACAACAAGGAAGGCATCACCTCCGAGAGCAAAGAGAGGGCGCAAGAAGAAGAAGGAACTTCACCCAATTGTTTTTGTAACATCCCTAATTTTAATCCCTAATATATTTACGAGTTGTATTGACTTAAATAAATGTTTCTTAAAAATCAATTATTTAGTTGTGTATCTTTATAAAAGTACATTATGTTAATTACGAAAATATATTTCATTTCTTTTATGTTCTAAAATAAATTCATTTAAAATAGTTATCCTATATCAAAAGTATACTCTATGTGTTTTACTTTATTTGGATATATTTCATATGAAAATATTTTATTGGAAATATTTATAAGTTTCTTACTTTATAATTTTTATTCTATTATTTAAATTGATTATTGGTATTTTGAGTTTTAAAATAAAAGAATAAATAAAATAAATAAAAGTGTGTATTAATATATATGTTTAAAAAAAAGTGTTTAATAATACATTTAAAATAATACTAACATGCATTATTATTAATAATAATAATAATAGTAATAATACTAATAATAAAAAGAAAAATAATAATAATAATAATAACAATAGTAATAATACTAATAATAATAATGATAAATAAAAATAAAAATAAAAATAATAATAATAATAATGATAATAATAATAATAATGTAATAATAAATAAAAAAAATAAAATAAAATAAAACAGAGGAAGGGGGTTCGAAACCCTCCCTCCCTCCCCTTCTTCTTCTTCAGCAAGGGCCGCCGGCCCTAAACCCCTCTTTCTCTCTCTAATGGCTCCACCGCCGTCCCTTGCGCCGTCACACACCACACCATGGTCGCTGTTCATTCCCTCCCTCTCCTCCGCTGGCGATCGCTGTTCCTCCTCCCCAGGTCGCGCCGCCGCTGCTTGCGATCTCTCTCCCTCCAAGTCGCGAATCGCGACCTCTTCTCCTTCGCAGACCGCCGCCGCCTTCGCTGCTTGAAGCATGCGACCGAAGGCCACGAGCCAGCCACGATGTTCTCCTCCCTCCAGTCATGGAACCGCCACTTCTTGCTGCTGCCGCCACTGCCGTTCGTTGCTGCGATCTCCTTCGCGAACCGAACCACCACCATGATCCGAAGCCTGCGTCGCCGCCTCTTCTTTCCTCTCTCCGATGTGTCTGCTGGAGTCGCCGCCGCTGTGAAGCCACGGTCGCAGCCGTTGCTGCGGTTCGAGGGTGAACCGGGACTGAACCGCTAGCTGGTTGTGCACCTCCGCCCGTCACCGACACCGTGATCGAGATCAATTGTCCCCACCGTGCTTGGAATCGAAGATTGGGGAAGTTTAGGATCAAGTTGGAGCCGAGCTAAAGCATGAGTCGGGGAGTAAAGCGTCAGATTAAGGTTACCCCTCTCACTGTCATCGATTGAGGTAAGGGATTTCATTACCAGTCCTTAAGGGGTGTATTTCTGGGTAGTTATATCTATCGCTAGGACCGGGGGAAATGTTAATTGCTAATGAACCTTAGAGTAGCCCGCTAATAATGAAGAAAGATAAATGGAGTAAATAGGGGAACCAAATAGTGACGAATAAAAAGATAGGTAACAGAATAACTAATCAATTAGATCGGTAGGGTGTGGCAAAAGAATAGAAATGGTGAATAGGGAAATAAATTTAGAAATGAACAAATGAGAGTAAAGAGAATTTAGTGAGACCACCGAGTAGAATAGGACCAATAATATAATAATAGGATATGTAATAAGGAAGATAATTAGGAAAGAAAATTTAGTTAAAGAAGAGTTAAAGCAATTAGCAAAAAAAAAAAGAAGAAAGAAATAAATAAACGGAATTATAAGCACGAGTGAGTAGCGTAAGTGAGAAAAGGGAGAAATTAGAGATTTATTAGGGAGAGCCAGAATTAAATAAAGAAAGTGTAGGAATGAGTTGAGAACTAAATTAGGATAAAATAAGGTTAATAGAAATAAATGGAGTGAATGAGTCTTTAGCCATTAGAGGAAGGAAATAAACGGAAAATAAGAAAGAGAGAGTTAGCGGAAAAAGAAATAATATAATTGGTTCTAAATGCATGAGCTAGGTATTATTAAATATGAGTGATGTAGGAAAAAGAAATAAAGGAAAGAGAATGAGAGAAAAGACTAAGGCAAATCAATAATGAAGAATAACAAGGAACAATGGAAAATAAAAGGAAAGAGGCTAAGGATGTATGCAGATCATCTGACCTGTGGTTGCATACATCGTAAATAAATGGTGGGCGTATGCAGCTCATCTACTTGTGGTTGTAACAGCCCGATTTTCGAAGACCAAAACAATTGACTTTTATTTGTTAATGTTGCAAAAATGAGGCCATTTTTTTTATATAAAACATTGTTGAAGGGTTTGAAAACATTACTTGAAAATTATCAATATCCTTCCTCATTATATTTCGAAAACCGAGTTGTTACTTGGAACCAAACTCGACTACTTCAATTTCTGAAAACATTTTATTTAGAAAACCGTTCAGTTCCACTTAAGCAACTCCATTCATTTCCTCAAAGAAAATTAAACACATTTCATAAAAAAAAGTGGTCATTCATTTCTTCAAAGGCGGGCATGCTCCAAAAAGTTAGAGTACAACAATGGTCCATGACTTAGGTAATCCTGAGTACAAAATACAATTAACAACCTATTCTAATTCTATTACCAATTCTTTGCTCCTATCAAAGACGACCGAATTCAGCCTCTTCATTTCCTTGGTAGATGCCTTTGTACCGAAAGATGGCTCTACTGCACTTGTTGGCTCTCCTGTGGAACTCGGTTTGAGCTCCACTCCAAACAGCTTCACAGTGTTCTCCTCCTTTCTTCTCCGAGGTGGTGGTTCGGAATTATACCCTACAAAGGATACGCTTCCTAGTCCCGAACTCGTTGATCCTCCGCCTAGTTGGTGCTCCGGGTCTGCGATCACCAGCTGAGCATGACCCGTCCATTCCCATCCGTAGCGTGTCGCTTTCCATCCTTTCCCTTCTCTAGGCCACGTAGAGATTTCCAAGCGATGATCCATCTGCCCGTTGGGAGACCAGCAACACCGATGTACCAACGAACAGGAGAGAGTAAGCGCTCCGGACGCGTAGCGTCGACGGTGTGGAATTACGGTAGGCAAAGTAATAGGACACACAAACAATTCACACACAACATTCACACAGGATAACAAACAAACGTACTATTGTCATTATTCTCAATCCATATCTATTCCATCTTATTATCATTATTTCCTTCATACTTCTCCACTCTTGTTTCCCATCTCTTTCATGGAGCTCACCATTCTTTCTTCGTTTCCATTCTCAAACTCTTTCTCGTTTTCCACACTTTTCAACTCTCACTCATATAACTCTTTTATTATAATGTTTTATTGGATTGTAACCATCGATGATCAGGGGAGTTAAAGATCATCGAGGTACGTGTTTCTTTCGTTGTTAGCACTCACATCTCAAGCCTACATCTCCTCGGCCATCCATCCACCTAGTCGGAAGCAAACAGGAGTACAAGACCTTTACCACGCAGGCACGACAGCTGTCTCACACATAAATGGTCCCTGACCAGGAGGCCCAGCCTCAATAATATCAATTTATAATAATCATGGCACACTGCCTCGCAGTGGCAAAACACAATGCCCCGTTCCAGTCCCTCTCACTGTTCTCGATTTGCAATCTAGGGGGCGACAGTATTGTTGTAGTGCGCGCACAGAACTTACCACGGTATTAGACCCAGTCCCCACCACGTTAGTGCACCACTTATGGAGTTCGTTCTGTCTACAACAATACTTTAGACTTCTTGACGTTTCACCGTCATCGTCCTCCCCTAATGCAATCTCGTCCTAAGTATCCGCAGATACTTATCGTCCCTTCCTCTCCACTACTTCGTACTCTCATACCTCACCGTATTCGCTGTTAATGTCTTTTAAAATCTTTTAGTTTTTAAATAACCTATTAGTCGGCTCACCCTTCGTGCATCCCTTCAGTGAGTCCCGACCACTATCTTTTCTCATCGTTATCACATATAGCTCAGAGCTGGGAGTTCCTCCATTAAATCACATTTTATTCCTCAATGTAACCACACTCTCATGGTTTCCTCCAAATCTTCCTTTTTACCATCCTTCTTCACAATCTCAATTTCACAACTTTTCCCAAGAACATCATTTCCAAAAATTCTCACAAAAATCATCTTTGACCAAAATACTATCTCGAATAAACCTTTTTCAGATCTCGTTCCAAAGGGGCTTTCTCAAAAATATTGTTTCCTCAAAATAGCTTTTCATAAAACCTTTTTCAAAAGTCCGTGTCATAAAATTTATTTGGAAATATTGTTTCACAGCTTCTTCAAAAATTCAGTTACAAAACCTTTTCCAAAACTTTCATTTCATAAACCTTTTCAAAGTTATTTTCACAACCCAAAATTTCCTTTCATAATTCTTTTCAAAAGTCCCTTTTTGCAAAACTCTTTTTCAAAATACATTTTATGCTGAGCACTAGTGGAGGAGCAAGCCCAGCTCAACACTAGTTCCCAGACTAAAACCAAGAACAGAGGAGCTCAGCTCAACTCAGTCCATCTCCCATTCCAACAACTCACATCACTCTCCCCAGCTCTGGTTCGTTCTCATTATCACTTTCAACATCCCTTTCTCAGTTTCAACTCTCATCTCTCTTTCCCTTAATTTCTTATTATACCATCACTCTCAACTTCATTTTCATTTCTCATTAATAGCCTATCTGCATCCAACAGCCATCCACTCAGCATAACAGTAAGCATTATCACACATAAATAAATAAATAAATAACAAGGCATGCTATCCACACAACATCACACAATAATATTGTGGTCCTTGTCATCTTCGTATAAGTGGCCACACAAGGCAAACAATTGCCACTTATACTACTGACGCCAACCACTTCGTTCCGATCTTTGAGATGATGCGGAACGTCTTAATAAATCACCTAGCTACCACAGTGTCTTAGGAAGGCTTCTCTCTCACCTGAGGTCCAGCTGTTGATTGTGTGCTCTTCTTCGAATCCATGTGCTGCCAACTGCCCCACCCTCTTTTCTTTATCATTCCTCATATTAAATAGAACATTTTACATTATTAACTCATTTGAGAAAAACCTTTTCTTAAACCAATACTCGTCCTTTCTTTGTTGGAAAACATTAAAAATCAACTATCATTTGAAAACTCGATTTGTAGATCATATGAAAACATTTTGAGACATAAAGGCACGTCCAAGTAATTCTGGACAGCAAAACGGTTTTCTAAAATTACTTTAATAAAACTCCGAAAATATTATAAAAACATCTTTTACTTTAAATAGCTTTTTAATTTAATTTTAACACTTTGAAAATTCATGTTTTCATCATAAAACAACATCTATGAACACCATATGACATTCAAACAAATCCTACCACATACGGCAGCAAACAACATTTAGGCATGCAATAAATCAAATTGAGTCAAGTTTCAAACCACGCATTTACATTTATTTTCTTTACTTTAAACACTTAATATCCTTCTCTAAAATCATCATGTACATTTTATTCATGCAATCAAGCTCTCTAAACCTACCTAGACCACATAACCGAATGGAAGCAAGAAAAGAAATAACATCACAATTTAATCCACATACATCAACTTATTTCAGTTTAGGCATTAAAATTCTATTTTCTTTTTCATGCACAAAACCATTTATTCTTCTTCTTGCTTCTAACCGAATGCACCTAAGCACACACTCATATATATATTCAAACACAACACTCAATTAATTTGATTTATTTATTCCCTTTATTATTACACAAAGAATCAATGAGAAAATGATGTTCACAACATAATCTCAAGCAATTCATTTTAGTGCGATTCCTTAATATATACTCATTCCTTTTCAAGTCATTTTATTGAAAAAGAGATCCTGGTCTAATTAACATGAATAGGCCGAACACCAACATGACAACACAAGGCAAAATTTCCATCATGCATGCACATAGAACTTGGACTAATGCAAAGGTCATTTCCAGAACAAATTTTCTTCATGGAAACCGTGAGTTACACAAGAACTTTTAGCAAACCAAAAATTTAATTTCGTAACATAATAAAATCAAGAATCATGTCATAGTCTTAATCTTTTAAGACAAACACATGCATGCACCTACCATTTCTAGGGGAACAACTCTCAACAAAAACATGATTTCCTACTCTACCTAGCCTTGACCGAATGATGTCATGCACAAAGGCAAGGCCTCACAATTTAATTTTCACATGCACACTTAAAGTCATGGATCATGTCATGCAAGGCTCAAAAGCATCATTTTGTCATCATACAATATCTTGTTTCAATTTCAAATTATTTTCAAAGCTTGTTAAGCTTATTCTCTTTTGAAAACCGTGACACACATATAAGAAATCAAGACTTAAACACACAAGAATTAAGCTTCATGCTTTCTTAAAAATATCAAACATAGATCAAGACATGCAAAGAAAATCAAGACAAAAACATGAACTTAAACTCAAACCTGTAACACCCCATAAATTCCTTATATTAAATTAAAACACTAAAGGAACTTGTTTTTAAGAAAAATGTTTTGGAAGAGTATTTTCTTAATTGATTTTCTCAAAATTCACGTTTTAAGATAATTGAATGATTTTAAAGCTAATGTCCAATATTTAGAAATTTGACTTTTGAGGAAATTTATATATACTTAATAATTTTACTAAAATGTTTGTGATTTATTTTGGCAATGGTGTGTATGTGCGGTCTTAGTATGTATGAGTATGCTTAGGATTATCTAAGAATTTAACTATCAAAAAGAAGTTTGCATGTGCATATACAGAAGTAAGGAATGATGCATGAATATGCATATGTGTACCGTGCAAACATGATGCCATCAAGATGCTAATTGTGTGCATACCCATGTGTATGAATGTGTGTATGCTTATACATGTATGCATGATATGTGTTGATTGAAAATGAAATTCTATGTGCTAGTGTGTGTGCATGTGTCTCGGCCAACACAGGATTAGAAAGACTACATGAATCTCATTCCCTTAAGCATTAAGAAAATGAAAACTAAATAGAAAATAGGAGGTGTGAGTCATGAATACTAGGGGAGGTGAGTCATGGAGCCTAGGAAGACTTCCTTTCACCCTTGTCTTCCACGGCTTGGACCAAGCCATGCAACAATTGAACTAGTCCCAAATTTGCTCTCCATTTTCCACTAGAAACCGAGGCTAAGAAAGGAAATTTCCATGCCTTTGCTTGTGATCTTAAAACCGTAAGAGTGAGTATGGATTAGGATTCATTCTTCCTTCACTTCCTCCCATTTCTTCCACACCAACACCAACAAACACATTTACTCTCAAGAGCATCCTCAAACTCTTGAGAGAAAAAAGGGTGAACACCGTAAGGAGGAGAAAAGAAAAGAATAAGAGAGGAAACCCAACTCTCAACCCCAAACTCCATTGATCCTTTTGTTTCCACACATTCTTTTTCTTCTTCCAAGATCCAAGAAGAAGAAGACCACCCATAACCCTAGAAGGAAGAGACCGAGGCAAAACCAAGAGGAAAAAGGAGAGAAGACTTGAAGATTTAAGATTAGGAATTAAGGTAGAAAGAGTCTCGATTTAATGATCTTGTGTTGTAAGGGACTTTTAAGGGATTTGATTAAATTTCTTATGATGCATGTAATTATTTTGTGATCTAAGTGTTTTGCATGTTATTGGATGCCTTGATCTTGAAGGGTGATGTTGTAAAGTCTTGATCCCTCACTTTTGTTTTCCTTCATCACGGTTTTGATTTGAAGTTGTGTTTAAAACTTATAAATTGCTTTGATCTTCACATGCATGTTGATTTTGGGGCTTGATGATCCTTGTTTTCCTTTGCATGTTCTTTTTATGCCTTGATCTTGAATTCTTGTGAATAAATAAACTCATAAACCACTAAATCAAAGACTAAATGATTTGGCCATGAGTAGAAATTTTAGGTCTTGTTGTTCTATTTTGATCTAGGTGATTTCATGCTACTTCCATATTATTTTCTAACTTCTTTTCACAGTTGTTTAGAAATTTGGGTTTGAGTTCATGTTTTGCTTTGATCTTTTGTGCATGTCTTGATCCATGGTTAACTTTAAAAGGAAAACATTAAACTTGAATCTTATATGTTTAATATGAGTATAAAGTCTTGATTCCTTGTGTGTATGTTACGGTTTTCAAAGGAAATTAATCTTAACCAACTTTGAAGCATAATTTTAATATTGTGTGTGTGTGGCATGATGATTCGGTTGGTAAGGTAAAAATTAAAATGATGCTTTAAGCCTTACATGGTGTGAATTTGGATGTTTGCATGTAGAAAATAAAACTATAAAACTTTGCCTCTTGCATGATAGCATTCGGTCAAGCCTAGGAGATTAAGAAATCATGCTAGATCATTGTTTTACTTACATGCATGTTGACACTTGTTCCACCTAGAGATTTTATGTGCATGTAATAGTTATTCCTAGAGGTTAATAGATTTGACATAATTCTTGATTTTATTGTGATAAGGAATTAAATGTTTGTTTGTTAAAATTCTTGTGAAGCTCACGGTTTTTACCAAGAAGATAAGAAAACTAGTTTTAAAATTGATTCTTGCATTAGTTCATGATCTATGTGCATATATGATAAATATTTGACTTTACCTTACCATGATGATATTCGGTCCCATATGTTAGTTAGCCCAAGATAACTTTTCAATGAAATGATTTAAAAAGGAATAAGTATGTTTTTAAGGAATTATACAAAAATAAATTACTTGGACTTGTATGGTGAACATTTGTTTTCTATTCGGACCTATACTTGGAAATGAAGGAAATAAGTAAATTAAATTAACTATGAAATGAATATATATGCGTGTGTTGTGTTTGGATGAATATACATGTGTGTGTGTGTTTATGTGTACACTGTTAGAAGCTAAAAAGAGGAATAAACAATTTTATGCATGAAAAAGAGAATAGAATTGAAATGCCTAAAACAAAAATAAATTGATGCATGTGATTCAAATTATGAGGTTAGATTTATTTTCCCTACTAGCATTCGGGTAAGTAGTTTAAATAGGGTTAGGAAGCTTAACCGCATAAAATAAGAGATGCATGATGATTTTAGACACAAATATAAAGTATTTAAAGTAAAGAAAATAAATGTAAATATAATCGGTTTGAAGTTTGACTCAAGTTAGTTTATGAATGGTTGCATGCTTAAATGTTAGTGATTGTTGTATGAGATGTGATTTGTTGTGGTTGTGTGTTAAGTGTGTGAAGGGTTTTGAAATGAATTGTTTTAAGAAAATTTGATTTGATTTACTTGAAATTTTTAAGTCCATGGCTGTCTAAAATTGTTTTATAATGAGAATACGGATTTTCAAAGTATTAATTCTAAGCTAAAAGCTATTTGAAGTAAAGAATGTTTTACAAATGTTTTCGGAGTTTTATAAACTACTATGCTGTCCAGAATTTCTTGAACGTGCCTTTTTGGGTTAAAAATGTTTTCATATGATTTAGAACGAAGTTTTTAAGTGGAAATTGATATATCTTCAAAGTTTTCCAACAAAGAAAAGACAAGTATTGATTTAAGAAAAGGTTTTTCCTAAATGAGTTAATAACGTAAAGTGTTCTATTTAATATGAGGAATAATAAAGAAAAGAGGTTGGGGCAGATGGCAGCACAAGGTTGCAAGGAGAGCACACGTTCAACAGCTGGACCACAGGTGAGAGAGAAGTTTTCCTAAGACACCGTGGTAGCTAGGTGATTTATTAGGGCGTTCCGTATCATCTCAAAGATCGGAATGAAATGGTCGGAATCAGTAGTATAAGTGGCAATTGTTTGCTTTGTGTGGCCACTTATACGAAGGTGACGAAGACCACAATTGCTATTGTGTGATGTTGTGTGTGATAGTATGCTTGGTTATTCATTTGTTTTTACATAATGATGCTTAGGATTATGATTAGTAGACGGCTGTTGGACATGGTTGTGTCCTTGATAAGAAAATAGAATGAGAGTGATGGGGTAATAAGAAGGGAAATATGAGGAAAGATAAGAGGTTGAATGGAAAAGAGAGATACAAGTTGACTGGAAAGGAAGTTGAGAATAATGTTGAGAAAGAGCCAGAGCTGGGGAGTGTGATGTTGGTTGTTGAGATGAGAAGTGAACTGAGTTGAGCTGAGCTCCTCTGTTCTTGGTTTTAGTCTGGGAGCTAGTGTTGAGCTGGGCTTGCTCCTCCACTAGCACTCAGCAAGAATGTGTTTTTGAAAAAGAGTTTTGAAAAAAAAAAGAATTTTGGAATGTGAAAACAATTTTGAAAAAGGTTTGTAAACTGGAATTTTTGAAGCAGCTTGTTAAACAATATTTTCCAAAGGAGTTTTTATGAAATGATCTTTTTGGAAAGAAGTCTTATGAAAGGGTGTTTTGGAACAATATTTTTGAGAAAAGTTTTACAAAACGAATTCTTTGAGAAAAGTTTGTGAAATGACATGTTTGGTGAGGGTTAGTGAACATGGAAGTCTTGTAACAATTTTGGGAAAGTCGTATATGCAAAGTTTTGAGAAAGGGGCAAAAATTGAAATTTTGAGAAGGATGATAAAAAGGAAGATTTGGGGGAAACTATGAGAGTGAAATTAAGAAATGAGATGTGATTGAATTGAGGAACTCCCAGCTCTGAGCTAGGTGTGATTTGAAAATGCAAGATAGTGGCTGGGACTCACTGAAGGGATGCACTAAGGGTGAGCCGATCAATAGGATAATTAACTAAAAGATTCTAAAAGACATTAACAGCGAATACAGTGAGGTTTGAGAGTGCGAAGTAGTGGAGAGGAAGGTACCCCAGATATCAGGGATATTCGGGTTGATGAATGCATTAGGGTAGGCTCGGGCGGTAAAACGTCATGTTGCCTTCAGTACTATTCTGGGCAGAACGAACTCCACATGTGGTGCACTAACGTGGTGGGGACTGGGTCTAATACCGTGGTAAGTTCTGCACCCGGGACCAGAATAGTGCTGTCACCCCTATGGCAGTTCAGGAACAGTGAGAGGGACTGGAGTGGGGCAATTGTTTGCCACTGCGAGGCAGTGTGCCATGTATATTGATATGAATATGATTGAGGCTGAGCCTCCTGGTCTGGGACCATTGTGTTGACAGCTGTCGTGCCCGCACGGTAAAGGTCCTGTACTCCTGTTTGCTTCCGACTAGGTGGTTGGTTGGCCGAGGAGATGTAGGCTTAAAACGCGAGTGCTAACTACGAAAGAAATATGTACCTCGATGATCCTTTAACTCCCCTGATCATCGGTGGTTGTAAACCAATAAAACATTCTAAGAGAAGAGTTATATGAGTGAGGGTTGAAAAGTGTGGAAAAATGAGACAGAGACTGTGAATGGAGTTGTGGAAAATAAATTAAGCCCTGTGAGTGGGAAGAGAAATAAAAGTGGAGAATAAAGAAATGGATAAGGGTAAAGTAGAATAATAATGATGATAATATGTTCGTTGGATGGCTTGTATGTATTGTGTGTTATTTGTGTGTGTCCTATTATTTTACCTACCGTAATTCCACACCGTCGACGCTACGCGTCCGGAACGCTTACTCTCTCCTGTTCGTTGGCGCATCGGTGTCGCTGGTATTCCAACGGGCAGACGAATCTCCACATGGAAGTCGGTATCCGGCCTCAGGAGGGTCACGGATGGAAGGCCATACCTCGTGGATGAATTTGGATGGGACACACGCAAGTGGTGGTTGAAGACCCGGAACATAAGCTGAGTGGAGCCACCGCGAGTTCGTGCTTGGGAAGTATGTCCTACGTGGAGTATAGTTCACGGTCGCCACCTCCGAGGCAGAGAACGGAGAATCCTGTGAGAATATTTGGAGTGGAGCTCAAGCCACAGCCGGAAGAAGAATCAAGGAAAGCAGTGGCAGCGTCATCCGGTCTGAAGGTGCTGATGAGGAGGAGAAAGATAGGACCGATTTATTTGATAAGAAAGAGAAGCGGTAGTAGCATTAGATTAAGTGATAGCTTATGTTTGTACTCTGGATTACCTAAGTAATGATCTATTGCTGTACATCCAACTATTTTGAAACATGCCCGACTTGTATGACGATACTCTTTTGGAAACATGATTAAGTTCTTTGAGAAAATCAACGAAGCTATTCGAGTCGAAATCAAACTGTTTTCCTAACAATACGTTTTTCGAAAAGTAAAGTAAAGGAGTTGTGGGATTCAAGTAACAACTCGGTTTTTGAAGTGGAATGTTGAGGGATATCGAGAAACGTTTTCAAACTCTTCAACAATGTTTTTTTTTTTAAAAAAAATGGCCTCATTTTTGCAATATTAATAAATAAAGGTTAGTTGTTTCAGTTTTCAAAAATCGGGCTGTTACAAAACCCTAAAGCAAACCGTGAAGGATTAATTAGAAATCAACTTCTCTAAACTTAGAAATAGCATGAAGGCACTTAGATCCACTTAAAAACATCAAGACCTAGATTTCCTACTCATGGCCGAATCACTTAATTCTTGATTTAGTGATTTATAAGTTTATTCATTCATAAAAATCCAAGATCCAATCATAAGAAGAACATGCAAAGTGGAATAAGACTTATAAGGCCACAAAATCACAATGCATGTGAAGATCAAAGCAACTCATAAGTCTTAAGCACAACTTCAAGCCAAAACCGTGGCAAAGAAAATTTACAAGTAAGAAATAAAAACTTTTTAACAACAATATTCAAGATCGAAGCACAAAAATGACATGCAAGACATGTAGATCTCAAGATCAAGAATGATTACATGCAAAACAATTAAATCAAATTCCATTAAAGTTCTTTACAACACAAAATCACTTAATTAAAACTCTATCTACCTTAATCCTAACTTAAATCTTCAAATCTTCTCTCCTCTTCCCTTAATGGTTGCCTCGGTCTCTCCCTCTTCTTCTAGGGTTGATGGGTTTTCCCCTTGATCTTTGAAGGCTAAGATGGTTGAGAAGGAAATTAGAGAAGTTTGGGTTAAGGACTTTGGGGATTTCCACTCTTCTCCTCTATTCTCCTCTCACGGCCTCACTTCTCTTTCTCTCTAAGTCTTCAAGAGCTTGATGATGCTCTTGAAGAGAAATGTGTTTGTGTTGGTGTGTGGAAGAAAGGGAATGAAAGGAATGAACCAAGCCTCACACACATATACACGGTTTTTAGGACAATTGAAAGGGTGTGGAAATTCCCTATTTTAGCCCCGGTTTATGGTGTGGAAGGAAGGGCAATTTTGGGCTAGTTTAATTGTTGCATGGGAGAGGCCACTTCGGTGGAGGCAAGGAGGAAAGAAAGTCCTCCTAGGTTCATGACTCACCTCTCCTAGTCTCTCCCTAGATTTATGACTCACACCTCCTACCTCTTTCTCAATTTCAATTTCTTAATTCTTAAGGGATTCAAACCGACTTGGTTCTCTATTCTTGCATTGCCGAACCATTCACACATACATGCATACATATGATTTTATCTTTATTTAATCACATAGCAACACATAACATGACATCATGGCTAATGTATATGCTTAACACACATCTAAGCATCACACAATTAACACCTTTAGGTCGTCATATCCATACGGCATACACACATATATACACATAAATTCACACATTCATTCATCACACCTTATTCATGCATATTCTATACACACATTATGTTCCTTCCCCATGATTAAATTCTCATATAGCCCTAAGTACCCCAAAAACCGTATATGTACACACCTAAGAAATAACTCTAGTTTACCATAAGATAACTCAATCACAATCACAAATATTTTTATAAAAACAAACTTTCTCAAAACCAAATTTCTAAACCTTTAGATATTACTTTAGAAAATCACTCCTCTAAAAATCATTCATTATCTTGAAAACGTGAATTTTAGGAAATCATTTAAGAAATACTCCTTTCAAAACAACTTTCTCAAAAGTAAATTTCTTTAGTATTTTAATTTAATATGAGGAATTTACGGGGTGTTACGACTTAGGTAATCCTGAGTACAAAATACAATTAACAGCCTATTCTAATTCTATTACCAATTCTTTGCTCTTATCAAAGACGACCGGATTCAGCCTCTTCAATTCCTTGGTAGATGCCTTTGTACCGAAAGATGGCTCCACTGCACTTGTTGGCTCTCCTATGGAACTCGGTTTGAGCTCCACTCCAAACAGCTTCACAGTGTTCTCCTCCTTTCTTCTCCGAGGTGGTGGTTCGGAGTTATACCCTACAAGGGATACGCTTCCTAGTCCCGAACTCGTTGATCCTCCGCCTAGTTGGTGCTCCGGATCTGCGATCACCAGCTGAGCATGACCCGTCCATTCCCATCCGTAGCGTGTCGCTTTCCATTCTTTCCCTTCTCTAGGCCACGTAGAGACTTCCAAGCGATGATCCATATGCCCGTTGGGAGACCAGCAACACCGATGTACCAACGAACAGGAGAGAGTAAGCGCTCTGGACGCGTAGTGTTGACGGTGTGGAATTATAGTAGGCAAAGTAATAGGACACACAAACAATTCACACACAACATTCACACAGGATAACAAACAAACGTACTATTCTCAATCCATATCTATTCCATCTTATTATCATTATTTCCTTCATACTTCTCCACTCTTGTTTCCCATCTCTTTCATGGAGCTCACCATTCTCTCTTCGTTTCCATTCTCAAACTCTTTCTCGTTTTCCACACTTTTCAACTCTCACTCATATAACTCTTTTATTATAATGTTTTATTGGATTGTAACCATCGATGATCAGGAGAGTTAAAGATCATCGAGGTACGCGTTTCTTTCGTTGTTAGCACTCACATATCAAGCCTACATCTCCTCGGCCAACCAACCACCTAGTCGGAAGCAAACAGGAGTACAGGACCTTTACCGTGTGGGCACGACAGCTGCCACAACATAAATGGTCCCAGACCAGGAGGCTCAGCCTCAATCAATTCACAATAAACATGGAACACTGCCTCGCAGTGGCAAACAAAATGCCCCACTCCAGTCCCTCTCACTGTTCTCGATTTGCAATATAGGGGGCGACAGTATTGTTGTAGTGCGCGCACAGAACTTACCACGGTATTAGACCCATTCCCAACCACGTTAGTGCACCGCTTATGGAGTTCGTTCTGTCTACAACAATACTCTAGACTTCTTGACGTTTCACCGTCATCGTCCTCCCCTAATGCAATCTCGTCCTATGTATCCGCAGATACTTATCGTTCCTTCCTCTCCACTACTTCGGGTTAACTCTCTTAGCTCACTGCGTTCGCGGTTAATGTCTTTTAAAGTCTTTTATCTATTTAATTAACCTAATAGTCGGCTCACCCTTCGTGCATCCCTTCAATGAGTCCCGACCACTAACTGTGCACAATCTTTCTCTCATCAAAATCACACATAGCTCAGAGCTGGGATCACATCACAATTTCCAATATCATTTCAGCACCTTTTCTCAAAACCATCTTTTCTCAGCTTTCTCAAAATACTATTTCCAAAACTTCCGAAAATCTCTTTTCACCAACATTCCCAAAATATTGTTTCAAAAATAGTTTCCAAATGTCATTCCAAAATTTCATCATCCGATTGACTCACAAAACTTTTCTCAAAATTATATTCTTTCACAAATCTTTTTCAAAAAGATTGTGTCATAAAAACTCCTTTGAAAACATTGTTCTATGAACTTCTCCAAAAATCCCATTTCAAAACCTTTAAAGATTTCTTTTCTCAAACCTTTTTAAAGACCCCTTTTCCCAAAAATTTCCCTTCGACAACCTTTTTCAAACATTCCCTTTCATAGTTCTTCACCAAAAATCTCTTTTCGAAAATCTTTTCCAAAACTGCTTTTCAAAAACCTTTTTGAAAACTTACAACTTTGCTGGGCGCTAATGGAGGAGCAAGCTCAACTCAACACCAGTCCCAGACTAAAACCAAAAACAAAAAGGAGCCCAGCTCCACTCAGATCACATCCCATTCCATAATCAACCTCACATTTCTTATCAATATCACTCTTCCCAACTCTGGCTCGTTCTCAACATTATCTTTCATTCCCCAATCTCAACTCTTTCTTTCTTTTCCATTCCATATCCTATTGTGTCTTTATTTTCAATCCCATTATCTTCTTAACTTATTTCTTTCGTTTTCCTTCCCATTCAGGACGTATTAGACGACCATCAATAGTTTACTCATCATAACCAATAACAATAAGCATTATCAAACAGAATAAAATAAAAACATGCTATCAACACACACAATCACACAATCTCAGTGGGGTCTTCGTCTCCTTCGTATAAGTGGCCACACAGGGCAAACAATTGCCACTTATACTACTGATTCCAACCCCGTAGTCCCGATCTTTGAGATAATGCGGGACGTCCTAATAAATCACCTAAACACCACAGTGTCTTAGGATAGCTTCTCTCTCACCTGAGGTCCAGCTGTTGATTGTGTGTTCTTCTTCGAATCCATGTGTTGCCACTGCCAGCTGCACCCAACCCCTTTTCTATAGCATTCCTCACATTAAATAAAACACTTTACGTTATTAACTTATTTGAGAAACCTTTTCTCTAGTTTGATACTTGTCTTTTTCTTTCGTTGGGAAAACTTTGAAAATATAACTATTTTCGATCCGACTTTTCTTGAATCAATTTCCACTTAAAACTTTACTCTAAATCATATGAAAATATTTTTAACTGTAAAAAGGCAAGTCCAAGTAATTTTGGACAGAAAAACGGTTTTATAAAATTACTTTAATAAAACTTCCAAAAATATTGTAAAAACATTCTGTACTTTAAATAGCTTTTTAGCTTAAAATTAATACTTTGAAAATTCATATTTTCATCATAAAACAATTTAGGACAGCCAAGCATACATCATGTCATTCAAGCAAATCATGCCACATACAAGTGCAAATAACATTTAGGAATGCAAGTACTCATAAACCAAACAAAATCAGGTTTCAAACCAAATACATCAACATTTATTTCCATGTACATTTTATTTAGGTAATTAAGCTCTCTAAACCTATTTAAATTACTTAACCGAAATAAATCAAAGGAAAATAAATCAAACATCATAATTTAAATTACATGAATCAATTTGTTTTATTTTAAGCATTTAGATCCCACTTTCTTTTAATCCTAACCGAAACACATAAGTACACACACACACATATGTATATTTATTCAAACACAACACTCACACATATGTTCATCTCATAATTAATTTAATTTATTTATTTTCTTCATTTCTGAGTATAGGACCGAATAGGAAACACATGTTCATCATACAAGTCCAAGCAATTTATTTTAGTATAATTCCTTAAAATATGTTTATTCCTTTTAAATCATTTCATTGAAAAAGAGATCCTAGGTTAGCTAATATACATAGACCGAATATCATCAAGGTAAAGTAACGTCAAATATTCATCATACATGCACATAGATTATGAACTAATGCAAGGATCTTTTTCAAAAACCTTATTTTCTTGTTTTCTTCGTAAAACCGTGGGTTTCACAACAATTTGGGAAAACAAAATTTTAATTTCTTAACACAATGGAATCAAGGGTTATGTCAAGGTTTCATCCCTTAAGAAAAACACATGCATGCGCCTACAATTTCTAGGTAAGACAATTTCCAACATGCAAGTGATCATAATGATGATCTAGTATGATTCCCTATTCTACTTAGACTTGGCCGAATGGTGTCATGCAAGAAAACAAGGTTTTATAATTTATTTTCTACATGCAAACATCTAAATTCACATCATGTAAGACTTAAAGCATCATTTTACTTTTTACATTACCAACCGAATTATTATCATCACACATACACAAAATCTTGATTCAATTTCTCTTCACACTAGGAATTATTTTTAAAGCTTATTTTCTTGTGAAAACCGTGACATGCATAGAATAAATCAAGACTAAAAATGAACATGCAAGCTCAAACTTCATGTTTTTCAAAGGTTGATCATAGATCATGACATGCAAGACAAGAGCAAAGCAAGAACATGAGCTTAGACACAAAACTTAGACAAAACCGTGAAGATCAAGTTAAAATTAAAGCATCCAAGCACCAATATTCAAGATCAAACCACAAAAATAACATGCAAAGCACTTAAGCTTCAAGATCATGAAAAATTACACACTTGCATCAAAGAAAATTGAGATTTTGCACCAAATAATCATACAAATTCAAGGTTCACATTTTCTCAAAGACCAATCCTAGATCGAGACATGCAAAACAAGATCAACACAAAAACATAACTTAAACACAAATCCTTAACAAACCGTGAAGAACAAGTTAAGAATCTAAGCACAAATATTCAAGATCAAAGCACAAAAATAACATGCATGACACTTAGATCTCAAGATCACTCAAAATAATTACATGCAACACAAAATTTGATCAAAGTCCAAAATAAAGTCTTTTACAACACAAAATAGTCCAACCAAAACTCTCTCTACCTTAAGTCCTAACTTAAATCTTCAAATCTCCTCTTCCTTTCTTCTTGGGTTTGCCTCGGTCTATCTCTTCCTCTAGGGTTGGTGGAGGTTTTCTTCTTGAGCTTTGATGAAGAGGGTGGTTGAGAAAAGAAATCAAAGAAGTTTGGGTTGAGGCTTTGGGGTTTCCACTCTTCTTTCCCTTCTCTTCTCCTCACGGGTTCCCTCTTTCTCTCTATGGGTTTCAAGAGCTTAAGAGTGCTCTTGAAACTAAGTGTTTGAGCTTGTGTGGAAAAGAAAATGGATGAAGGAAATGAACCAAAGGCAACACACCCACAAACACGGTTTATGAGCAAAAGTAAGGGATGGGATTTTCCCATTTTGGCCTTGGTTCAATGTGGAAGCTTAAGGGTGATTTGGTCCAATCCATTTGTTGCATGGCTTGGTTCAAGCCGTGGGGAACATGGAGGAAAGGAAGTCCTCCTTAGGTTGATGACTAATCCCTCCTAGTTTCTCCCTAGGCTCCATGAGTCACTCTTCCTATTTTCTATTTTGACTTTCATTTCTTAAGGCTTAAGAGAGTGGTTTCTACTTGGTCTTTCTTCTCCTCTCATAGCCGAATCACGCATACACACAAGCACACATGATTTTAATTTTTATCACACATAGCATGCATATACTTAGCATATACATAAGCATACACACATTCACACACACATAGACATGCACACAATTAACACTCTAATGGCATCATGTCCACACGGCTCATACCTATATCATACATCATACATTACTCAAACATATGCACATAAATTCACACATTCACGTTTCTTCATTTAATTAATCTTGTGCTAATCCTAAGCATACTCATGCATACTAAGACCGTATACACACAAGAAATCACAAACATTTAAATTTTTTCAAAAATTTAATTTCTAAACTTTGGACATTACTTTAGAAAATCATTACTTTAAAATCATTCATTAGCTTTGAAAACGTGAATTCTAAGGAAATCGTTTAAGAAAATACCCTTCCAAAACATTTTTCTTAAAAACAACTTCCTTTAGTGTTTTAGTTTAATATGAGGAATTTACGGGGTGTTACATTCTCCCCAACTTAGGAATTTCTCGTCCCCGAGAAATACATTGTAGATTGGGCAGCAGGGCACTAACATTCTCATATCATTCTTGATGTTTCTCGTTATCCGCTTCCAGGTGGAGAGATTTCAGTCGCACCGTTACTAGCGTGTCGAGTCGGGTTATGTCCAACGGACTAACCGAAGAAGATGCCGCTTCCTTTAGCCGGTTGTCGTCACAGAAAGTCCCACCATAGGTACGGACTTGGGGGAAAAATGTCTAGTTCGGGTGTTGGACGCGACGGGAACGTGGCAAGCTAGCAACGGGAAATTTTGGAACGCATTCGGACGTTTCGTCATCCAGGTGAGAGAGAAGCTCCCCTTAAGACGCCGTGGTATTAGGCAACATATTAAGGCATCCAATCATCTCAAAGGTTGGACCCGGTCTCGTTAAGGCGAGGAAGAGGGATAGTGAGTGTTTGTTTGTTTGTGTGTCGTGGGCTATCCCTACAAGTCGCTGAGCCCATTCTTCATGCAATTTTGTGAGAAGCCGAAATTACCCCTCTCTTTAGAAGCTCTTGGCCGAATCCATTCAAGGGCAAAAGAGGGAGCCTTGATTTGTTCATAAATAGATGGAGCCTTGGTCATTTCCCTCACCCATTTCCCACTTCTTCATTTCCTTCGTCCCACACACCAACACAAACACCAAATCTAAGAGCCTCTCAAACTCTTAGACCAAGAACAAAGAAAATAGAAAATAGAAGTATAGAGAAAGAAGGAGAGGAAACCGTGAGGTAGTAGGAGGAAGAAGGAGAGGAGATCAACCCCAAACTTAGTAATTCTTTGAAGATCAAGTGCTTAGGAGACCTATCTCTTGGTATAAACCAAAGACCCTAGAAGAATTAGAATTTGTTATGATTTGTAATATTGTAATTTTCTTTTCTTCCCTTGCATGTTGTTTCATGGTTTGATCTAAGCTTGCAAGTAATGCTTTTGCTTTGATCTTGATTTTCTTGGGCTTAAATAAATTTGTAATGAACTAAATGATGGACTTTATAATTCGGTTGATGTTGTTTATGTTTGATCTTAATGTTTTTCTTTTAGATCTAAAGCTTCGTTTATGATCTTTGTGAAATTGGTATAGATCTTATCTTCCTCTCCACTACTTCACACTCTCACATCTCACCGCGAATATTAATGTCTTTTAATGTCTTTTAATATTCTTAAAGTCTTTTAGAATTAACCTATAGTCGGCTTGCCCTTAGTCCATCCCTTCGACAAGTCCCGACCACTAACATCTTTTCCCCACTTTCACAAACACAATCACATCCACTTTCTCAATGCCCCTCGGGAAAACATCTCTCATCATCACTTTCTCATAAATCACATTGCTCTTTGCACTATCACTTTCAGCACAACAATCTCATCTTCACAAGCATCGTTCTATTTCTCAATACATCAACATCTCATCACATTCCTCGTACCACATCACGTATCATTCCTTCACTCAATCTCATACGTTCATTCTTTCCTTATCACTCGTGAATCACTTAAACTTCTTGACACAACACGATAAAGAAATAACTAGAGAATGAATATAAGAGCGTAACACAATAAACATAACATAAACACATTGCACCACCATCCGATAACAATGTTACGGGCTCACTGCTATCTCATACTCACTCACCTCGTATTCCAGCAAGAAAAGCACTTTGCCCTTGAAGGTCTCTAACTTCCCTTTGAGAATTGTCACCACCGTCCACTGAATAACCTCAAATAAATAAATAAACTTTTATTAAAGAGATTTTTAAGAGAGTTTGTGAAAAGAGATTTGGAGAGAGTTTATGAAAAAGTTTACGAAGTGATATTTTGCGAAAGTTCATAAAATGAGATTTTGAGAAAGGAGTTGAAAAGGAGATTGTTAAAGGAAATTGTGGAATGAGATGTAAGTGGTTGATGTGATCCCAGCTCTGTGCTCTGATGAGAAAGATTGTGCAAAGATAGCGGTCGGGACTCATTGAAGGGATGCACGAAGGATGGGCCGACCATTAGGATTGATCTTAAAAACATAAAAGACTTTTAAAAGACATTAACATACATGGCGAGGTATGAGAGCGCGAAGTAGTGGAGAGGAAGGAACGATAAGTATCTGCGGATACTTAGGACGAGATTGCATTAGGGGAGGACAATGCCGGTGATACGTCAAGAATTCTGGAGTATGTTTCTAGGCAGAACGAACTCCACATGTGGCGCACTAACGTGGTGGGGACTGGGTCTAATGCCGTGGCAAGTTCTGCGAGCTCACTAGAAACATACTGTCGCCCCCTAGATTGCAAATCGAGAACAATGAGAGGGACTGGAGTGGGGCATTTTGTTTGCCACTGTGAGGCAGTGTGCCATGATTGTTATTGATATTATTGAGGCTGAGCCTCCTGGTCTGGGACCATTATGTGTTGTGACAGCTGTCGTGCCCGCACGGTAAAGGTCCTGTACTCCTGTTTGCTTCCGACTAGGTTGGGTGGATGACCGAGGAGATGTAGACGTGTGTGCTAACTTTGAAAGCGACCCTCCTCAATGATGATTTAAATCCCCGCATCATTGATGGATACGAATTCATACAAATGTAACACCCCGATTTGACAAATTGAAAACATAATTTCTTTAGTTAATATGGTGAAAATTTGGGCCAATTTTTTTTTTATAACATAACATGGACATGAGAACCTCCAAGTTCCAAAATCTTTTATCAAAATGATTTACAACAGAAAATTGATTCTCATATCTCATGTTATACTTCAAGTTCCAAACCGAGATGTCACGAAACATCGCACTCTGAAACTTGTTTTCACAACACATTTAAAAGCCCATTTCGTTTGTCTCAACCGTAAAACTTACTCTCGGTTATCCAGTTTTATAAAACACAATTCGGGTGCACATGTGGATGCAGCTAATGATGTCTAATTACCTGGTAAGGGAATACAATACTTGGACACAGACATTATGACAGTAGACCTCCGTCCAACGCAGTGCTCCTCAGAAGGAGTGAATCATCAACCATCGAGTCCTCGAGCTGAGCTTGACCTTCTTCTCTTTCGAGGCTCCATCTCGGTCTTGTCTTCGTAGGCCAATGCTTGAAGCGCCGACTCCCAAAATAATCTACTTACTCTGTCACCTGTGGACATCATTACAGAAGTCCACGGGGACGGGAAAAGACAAAGAGAGTAAGCATTCCGAACGACGCATCGTCGACAGTGTGGGTTTACGATAGGCAAAATATTAAGACAATACAAGCATACAACAATACACATCCATAGCACAACAATACCGTAGATAATTATGCAAGATGCATGAGGATGCAATGCAATTGTCGCATTAACTAACTCTTTATCTTTTGCTTAAGGGAATCCTTTTAATTAGTTATCTCGCAAGGCTGAATCTCTCAACAATTCGTTTCTCAAGGTCGAAGTCTCTCAGTTCACATATCTCGAGTCCATCGTATCGAAAATCCAGCTTTAGGGTTTCGGATTCAGGTCTACATCTCCCCATAATCCATCCACCTAGTCGGAAGCAATCAGGAGTACAGGATCTCTAACCACACCGGCTTTTACTGGATGGCAAAGTTGTAACATCCCTGAATTTTAGCCCTAAATAATTCGTGCTTTGTGATTTAAATGGTTTTCTTTAGCTTGATGTGTTAGAATTGATCGTGCTTAGATAGCAAATCGTGATTAGGGTTAGCTTAACCCTAATTAATTTAGTTTAGACTTGTGTGGTTTTAAATTAAATTGGTTTAGTTAGCCAATGGTAGTCTTGAGTTTAATTAACTTGGTTAATGAAGGGCTTAGGAGTCAAGTGGATTAGATTAACCTAATGGGCCTTAGAAGTGTTATTGGGCCATGCAAATATGTTTGGGCCTTGTGAGTGTGTGCAAGCCGTGTGGATGGTGTGCATGGTGTAGGCCGTATGGTGTGTGAGTGTATGTGAAGCCATGGAGTGCATTTGTATAATGCATGAAGCTAGTGAGTTGTCAAACCCATGTTACATGCATATAGTCAAAGTGATAGGTGGCAACTTCACATTTTCTTTCCTTGCATGAAAGTGTGAGGTGTCCACACCTTAGTACACCATTATGCCACCTTATTCCTTAACCTTTGACCATAAAGATTTATAAAAGTGGTCATACGTTGATGACCACCACTTTTGCTCCCTTTTCTTCATGCCATTTCCTTTCATCAACAAAACCATTTTCTTTCTTCTTCCTTGCTAAGAGCTCACGGCCAATCTCCCAATTCACCACCACTCAACCATTTTCTTCCATTAAAACAAGAAAACTTCACATATTCTAAGCCTAGATCAAGAACACACCACATGCATGAATGTTTAAAGCTTAGAAATCCAAAACTCAACCCTTCCTCTTCTTTGTGAAGCTCACGGCCAAACCTCACAACCACCCTTCATCAACCTAAACTTTTACCAAACACAAAGAACCTTGGCATGTTCATACTCTAGATCATGATCATGCCACTTGTTTGAAGATTTGTATTCAAGAAAGTTCACTCAAAATCCAAAGAGACCTCACGGCCACACCATCATCAAAGCACTAGGATTTTAGCTTGGTTGATCAAGTGGAGTCTTAGAAGTTTAGAGGCTTGGGAGCAAACTTCAAGTGTCCAAGGAGGGAGTTTTCTCACGGTTTTGAGAGGAGAAAGCCCCTAAGGTTCTAAGTTTTTCTTTTGTATCTTCAAGAGGTATGGAGAGAAGCTACACTCTTGCTAGAATAAGTCTTAATGCATAGAAAATTAGGTTGAGTCACCATGAGACTCAAGGGCACTAGTTAGATTGATTTTTAGGCTTGGAGGCCGAATTTGATGAATGTTGATATGTTGTTATTGAATGTGCAATGCTGAATTTTATGCTTATGCTTTGTGTTGGTAATTACCTTGCTTGCACTATGTTGTTATTGAAATGTTGATGCTGAAATTTCTATGAACATGCTTGTGTATGTTGTTAAAATGTTGGTGCTGAAATTTAGGAGTATACCTTGCATTGGTTAGAAACCAAATGGCCATGTGGTTAAGGGAATGTTTGGAGCCTTGAAAGAACCAAGTTAAGCCTTAACTAAAGGAACTGAACCAATTAGGCCTTAAATGACACTTAGATGAGGTAATTAGGAGGAGGATCAATTCGGTTTTAGGTTCTAAACCTTGATTAGGAAGTTAACCCAATAACTAAGAATGGTTTAGCTAACTAAGTGATAATTGACCCAATCTTAGACAACTAAGTAACACTTAGACCTAATTAAGTTCCCTCAACCGTGATTAGTCAACTAATCCAAGATTAGTTAGACTTAATCCTTGATTGACCTTGATTAGTCAACTAATCCAAGATTAGTTAGACTTAATCCTTGATTAGTAACCTTAAACCCTGATTAGTCAACTAACCCCTGATTTATTGGACTTAATCCAAGATTAATAACCTTAATCCCTGATTAGTCAACTAATCCCTTATTAGTTGGACCTAATCCTCGATAAGTGACCTTAATCCATGATTAGTCAACTAATTCAAGATTAGTTAGACTTAATCCCCGATCTGTAACCCTAATCCCTTGATTAGTCAACTAATCCCCGATTAGTTGGACCTAATCCATGATTAGTCAACTAAGTCAGACTTAATCCATGATTAAGGAGATTTAATTCATGATTAGTGAGACTAAACCCCTGATTAGTGAGATTTAGTCCAAGATTAGTGGACTAAGTCCACGATTAGTCAACTAAAGTCAGTTAGACCTAGTCTTAAGTGATTAGGACTCACTTAACTGAGGTCTTAAGTAGTTAAGACTTGTTTATCAAGCTTTAGTCACTTAAGGTGACTTAGGTCAAGTAAGTGATGGGAATTTGACCAAACACTCAGACATAGACACGACCTAGGACTAGTACGACTCTACTATGTCCTCTGTGTGCTAAATTACTTATGGATACACGTTGAATGTCTATAGCTGTGTATGTATCCATGCTGGACTGATGTCAATGGATTATGACATAGTTGGATTAATAACGAAACTAGAACTTGAACATGTGCATGATAACCTAGGACTGTAAGAGTTGCATCGATAATATACATGACATGAATTAGGTTATCAGACCAGTCCCAATCTGAGGAACACCTACGCAGGTGGAAACACCGTAAGGCATGCCGTTTACTACGCCGGATGAACCTGTGAACTGTTTTGTAACTGAAATGGACGTTTTACGAAAGCATGCACGGGGTTCACCGTATGTCGTGCCGCGTCTGGGACGCACTATGCTGGTGGAAACACCGTAAGTCATGTCTTTGCGCTGGCAGACGTGTCGTAAGTCGTGCCGCGTCTGGGACGCACTGTGCTGGTGGACGCACCGTAAGTCATGCCGTGTTCTGGGAACACACCTACGCTGGTGGAAACACTGTAAGTCGTGCCGCGTCTGGGACGCACTGTGCTGGTGGAAACACCGTAAGTCATGCCGTGTTCTGGGAACACACCTACGCTGGTGGAAACACTGTAAGTCGTGCCGCGTCTGGGACGCACTATGCTGGTGGAAACACCGTAAGTCATGCCTTTGCGCTGGCAGACGTGCCGTAAGCCGTGCCGCGTCTGTGACGCACTGTGTTGGTGGACGCACCGTAAGTCATGCCATGTCTGGGACACACCGTTCCTCAGATCTGGACCCGGTGGACAGAGGCCTCATAGCGAAGAACATGTACATGCATCATGCCACTTAACTTGAAGATAATAACTAAACTGGCGTTTGCTCATATGTATATGCATTGGTGACTGCTACTGTGTATCTGGCTGTGTATGCTAGGGCTTAGGCTTATTCGATTATGCGACTGTGTTAGGCTTACTCTCCCTGCCCTTGTAGGTGATGACCGAATGCCTACCTTGCATCGAGATTCGTCCTCTCCCTGATGGTGCTTGGGGTTGGACGAAACCGGTGATCCCGGACTGTGGAATAGCTGCAGTGGACCGACGACCAGTGAAACATCCCAATTTTTTTTATAAAGAAATATAAACTTTTATAAATGAAAATATTGAAATACAAATGTTTTTGTAACAAAACATGGGATATACAACTTGGTATTCGAACAAAAGCTGAAGGAAAGTGGTCGTGCTTCGTCGTTTGCGAAGTGAAACCCTGGTTCTTGACTCCTCCAAACATCACCTAAAATGTTGAACCACAAGGGAGTGAACAACTTTTCACAATAGAATAGAAATTAAAAATTGAAATCAAGTAAATAATCTCTGATAAGAGTTCAATTATCACTCATTAAGCTACTAATTCACGCACCTTTGTCTCTGTCTTTATTGGAAATTAAATCGAAATTCGTAAGTTTATTTAGTAGACATTATTCACTCTAAATCATATTCAGGAATTCATGTAATGATCTATCTACTATTGCATAATTATAAAGTTATTCCTTATATATATTTTAGTAGCATTAGTGGTTCCCCATATATACATCAATTTAACCTAAGACTTCCTTAGCTTTATAAAAATCTTTATATTTTCCATAACATTCAAACATCGATTATGGATTCTATTCTTCGAGCATTATATAAAGTATAATCTTAGAAAGTGTGTAAGCATATAATTATACTTTTATGTGTATGATTGGTTAATTTTATTCTACTAATTATTAGATTGGCATTTCGTCGAATACCTGGTCTACGCTCACTTTTGGTTAATTAAAGTAGTGAAGTTTATAATTTGATTCAAGATTTTAAAGGCTTATTCCATATTCACAGGCATATGGTATACAGAATCGACTACCCTAGGGTTTAAATTCCTAACAATTAGAGAGCATTTACTAGTTCCAATAATTAAATTCTATTCTAAAAGGAAAAGAAGTCCTCCCTTACCTCAAAGGGAAGAAATCCTATTCCAAGTTCTTGGTTTATGTGGGTTGACCTTTAAAACTCAACTCCTTTGGTTGTATAAGAAGAAATCCTCAGGAACTTGGGTGAACCATAGATTTAGCCATGAGAGGGAAAGAGGGTTTGATGAAGAACAAAGAAATCAAGAGTTGGGATTAGTGGGAAGGTGTTGGTTGATGTTAATCTAGGATGTGGGGATGATATTTGGTGTTATTATAGGTGGTTGGTGCAAGAAAAAGGAGTTTTGGTGCTCAAAATGGGGTCTGGTGCGTGTTTGGGAGGTTCTGGTGCGTGTCTGGGAGATCCTGTTGCGCGCTGGTTGGAGTTCTGGCGCACCATTCTGGTGCTGGTGCCTATTTAAAGGCACCGCGCGCCTGGGCGCAGGCCTGGTGCGCCTGGGCGCAGGCCTGGTGCGCCTGGGCGCGCCAAGTTTCTAGATATTTCTGGCACCTGCGCGTGTTTTCTGGTGATACCAGTTTCGCGCGCGCCTGAGCGCACATGGGGCGCGCCTGAGCGCGCTACTGTGTCTGAACGCACCAGCTCCGGTGCTGCAGTGCTGGTGCATCGGATTCTCGCACCGGTGCGTTCTGGGCGCATCGATTCATGCCCCGGCGCACCGGTTCGCCCTAAAATGCCGATTTTCGCATTTTTAGCCATTTTTAATGGATTTTAACCCTTCCTAACACTAAGTCGAAATAATTTAACATTAATTTACCTCTCCAATCATATTTACCATTTTACCCTTCTTCAAACACCCCGATCACACAACTTGGAAGTTTCCTATACATTGGCCTCCAAACGCACTTGATGCTTCCTTCTTCTTATCCACATGACTTAGAATAATTCTCCACTTCCTTTCTCCACTATGTTAGTCTTTAGAAAGGGGTTAAATCGTCGGTTTGTATCCCTAAGTCGTAGAATTCTAGTTTATTTCCCCAAGCTTCATTACACCCGATCGTGCGAAACTTTCCTAGTTAATGCTCGTTCTTTTCTCCGGCTTTTAATCTATATTTGGTATTCTCTCTTTCAACTTCTAATTAGGGTCATAATACACAGGACACACCTAATCCTTATATTCGTCTTATCAATCTTGATCGGGAAATGACAACACTTTGTCCTAATTACTATTCATTCCAACTTCTCTTCACTTAATTTCTCTTAACCTAAGTGCACACACACACAATCATGGCTATTAGACTAAGAAATTCTGGTTGTTGCATCCCTCCAGTCCCGTCCGGTTTTACAGCCTTGGGCAAGTTACAATAATTTCTCCAAATTGACTACCTGTTAATCTCTCAATTCTTATTCCATACTTACTTTCTTGTGTGAACCTTTATCCATCTCCTCTTCCCTAGAATACCCCTATTGTCCTTATTATCCCTGTTTTCCTTACTTAACAATGTATGCTCTTTAAGTGTTTATTTTAGGTTAAGTCATACTACTCTTCCACAGGAATTTCATTGACACACATCCACACACACACACACACCTATATATATATATATATACAATTATGATTATTGTGTTACGAGGATCAGGTCGTTACAATACTCCCCCACTTGTAGGAATTTCGTCCTCGAAATTCGACTTAAGAGCGTGGGGTGAGACTTCCAACCGGTTTATTTGGAGGGGTTGAAGTTTTACAATTTCCAAATAGAAGTTTTTAGAAAAAAATTCAAATTACATAGTTATATATTAACATAATTACGTTCACTTAGAGTACACTCAGTATCCTTATAATTATATTACAAAGTTTCTTAATATGTCATAGTTATAACATTAGAAAAGGTTACTCTAACTTCAACAAATTATAGATCGCTTCTCTTTCTTTTATTAGGACAGTGTTTACCATAATGCCCTGACTCCTTGCAACGATTACATTTTACTCGTAACTTTCGACATTTTCCTAAATGACATTTTTGGCAAATTGAGCATCGGGAGGGGTTTGATGGTTTAGATCCTTCGTTATCTGATTTCTTCTTGCTTCTAATCTCATTCTCACTTAGGGTGTAGTGTTCTTCTTGTACCAAGGGTTCCTTTCCTTTCTCTTCATGTTTCTTTTGAATTTCTAAATCTTTTTCATAAGTAAGGCACATGTTCACTAATGTTGGGAAGCTTCGGATGTTTTGATACCCAAAGGCTACTTTGATTTCGGGTCGGAGGCCGCTCACAAATCTTGTACATTTGAACTTCTCGTCGGGGTTGGCTTCATAATATATGGAGTATCGGAGAAGCTCTTCGAATCGGGCCACGTATTCTTCCACACTCATGTTTTCTTGTTTTAGATCAAGGAATTCCATTTCTTTTTGACTTCGAATTTCTTGTGGGGAATATCTTTCTAAGAACTTTTCTTTGAATAGTATCCAAGTAATTTCTCTCGGTTCTCTTTCTATCAGTCGTTTAGTATTTTCCCACCAATTGTCAGCCTCATCAGTTAATACATAAGTGGCACAGAGAACTTTTTGTGTGTCGGAACAATCCATTATTGTAAAGATCTTTTCTAAGTTTCGAATCCATTTTTGTGCCTTGGTCGGGTCAGAACCACCTTCAAATTTAGGAGGATTTACTTTGCAAAATTCAGCAAGTCTTTGGAAGTTTGTTGTCTCAGGGTTTAGGTTAGCTTGTACAAGGTTTCCTAGTATAGTTGTTATCTTTTCCATTAAGTCTTCATTCCTTTCTGCCATTTCTTGGAAATCTGCAAATTAATTTAACTAAAGTTATCATAAATCCAGTTTTAACATGGTTTTCCTTTGAGGTCAATCTAATCTTTCTACTATGTTGTGAGGGTTTTAATTCTCCCACTTATGATTTGACTAGCTCCTCTTTGATTCTTACATTACAAAATTTTCTATTGCATATAATTCATCTAACATTTGGGAACATAATTGATATCTATATCTATATATATATATATTCTTTAGATTCCTTTACTTTCTTCCTCTTTGAATCTTTTACTGTCATATGTCTTTATTAGACTTTTAGGTTATCATATTATTCCCTTTCAGCACTTATCATTATTAATTTGTCCCTTTCTTTATTTTCATTCAACTCTTTCGGTAGGATTTTGTTAACCATTGCTTATAGTTACTTAATTTCGTGTTTCTATTCTATTTTATAACGACCCTTTATCACACTATTTATCGTATTCTATAATGTTATTGGTTTATTAATATTAGCATGTAATTCAAACTTAGCACATTTTCAATTTCATAAAAAAATCCATACAGATTTCAATTATCACTTTATTAATTCTTCTCCTTCATTTCCATTCACCTGTGCTTCATAATCTACTATGTATATTTCAAAGCAATCTAATATGCTTTATATTAAGTTCCTAATAGCATTCGATTAGCTTACAGACATTCACACATTAATTTCTTTGATTCTATCTTTTGATATTCATCTTTTATAATTGATCTCCGTATTTTAGCATTCAAGTTATCTTATTCTCTCATCTACTCGTTTTACATATACTTATAGTCCTAATTCTCCTAAAGTTCAGGGTTATAGTATATTGAACTTGCACTCAACCTACTTATATTGTTAATTTAGTTTACTGAGTCCTATAAAACATACAAGGCATCTTTCGTTATCGATATATTATTTGAACTTTCATTACTTATTATTATTATTATAATTCATCTCATTCTTTCCCTTATTATACCCCATTTATTACACTCTCATTGTCCAAATGCATGTACATAAACACTACTTTTCATTTTCTTTTATTTGGTTCCATAGCTAGCTTTCTCTTCCAATCATTGTAACATTACTCTTATGATTCCACTTTTTGGCATTCCTTATGCATATCAGAATATGGAGGGTCAAAAGGATCAGCACCTTTAGTTACAAGCAAATTACTTTCTTTACTTAAGACGTTCCAACTTATAGACTTTGTTAGCATTATTTCTTGATGTAAGCATTGGGGTGATCAGTCCCAATCTCACATCCTCTTTGTGATAATATTTATTATTTTATAGCTTAGTTTCCCACACTTGATACTTTCCAATTCACGTCTTGAAATTCATATCACACATACATTCTGCTCAGTATCAATAGTGTTGTATGAGACATTTATCATTTCCTTCAATTTCCTCACTTCGCCCTCCACTCCAGGGAAAGACCAACCAGGAGTAAGTGTCCCTCTACCACTGCTTGCACGGTACTGGACACCCATTTTCAGTCCAGTACAACTTGGGTTGAAGGCCCAAGTTGGCTATAGCAGGGAACCACCCTCAACCGGTCCCGAAATGACTCTGTGACCAATAGAATTACCATAGTTAACGCGGAACCAATCCCCCGACATGGGTGGCCAGTCCATGCCCTCCTAGGAAATCAAAGTTCCACCCATGATAACCCCTAATCACATATCATTCACGTGCCTCCGCGTATGTCTTTCCCAACTTCCTCACCGTCCACCTTATGACTTCTCTGACGTTCGCTTCTATGTATGGCAGCTTACATTCTCAATTCGATTCAATTTCTACTTATAACTTGTCCAAATTGAATAACTCAATTGATTTAGAATCCCACCCTTTATCATTTTCATAAATCAAATATTGTTGAATGGGTTTCCAAATCAATTGATAAATTTCTAAATGACATTATTTTCCAAAAATTCATTTATATCACATTGTATATTAGATTGAGAATGTACTCTGTCCACATAGATTATTATACCAAGATCAGTGAAAAGGAAAACAACACATCAATTGTTGAAGCTTTAAAAACAATTCATTTTCTTCGAAGAAAACATGTTTTTTGTTTTTTTTTTCAAAAACATTGGTTCACGAGTATTTTCCTTTTCATTGGCCTTAGTAAGACATTCACTCATGTTGTGGTGCATAATGCAATTGATTCTCAATAGGACTTGAATAATCTTTCTTTCTTAAAAATTGAGTCTTTTGCATTTTCAAAATCACTCTTTTTCTTTATTCAAGTCCCATTGAGAACTCAACAAAATTTCTAACACAATTTTAATATCATATTGATTGGAAAGGGATCAGTTTCAAAACTCATTTACTTTTCTACTTAATTCTTCTGAACTGAAATTCCTATAAAACAAAAGCTTGAAAATACATTAAATCACAAAATATTCTTTTCCTTTCCAATAATTTAAATATATCTTCATTATGCACCATTCAACAATTAAATTACCCTTCAAGATTTCACTCAAATTTGTCTCATACAACCATATTTTGGCATTGGTCAGCTACGCATTCACAGCAGACTCGGACTATGTGCACCACACTAGTCAACTACGCTGTTGCGGTAAAAACCCGACCATGCCAAATAAAATTTCAGAACTTGCATTCCTTTCCCTCGTGTTGCCAACATATTTTCTTTCACATACTTCAATGGTATATTCATTACTTTCTTTTGAATCCTTAGTATTAACCAAAAAAAAATCGTTTTCATTTTCTTATGGTGCTATATCCTTTTGACTTCCTTGTACTCAACAATCCATTACTTTAATTTGCTATACCTAATTATATATTTCACTCCCTTGAGTATGAAGAGTGTAGAACTAGAGTTTCACAACGGAATCGGGACCATTTCCCCCAGGCCGAAAGGAAGAACGGCTCTGATACCAATTGAAACATCCCAATTTTTTTTTATAAAGAAATATAAACTTTTATAAATGAAAATATTGAAATACAAATGTTTTTGTAACAAAACATGGGATATACAACTTGGTATTCGAACAAAAGCTGAAGGAAAGTGGCCGTGCTTCGTCGTTTGCGAAGTGAAACCCTGGTTCTTGACTCCTCCAAACATCACCTAAAATGTTGAACCACAAGGGAGTGAACAACTTTTCACAATAGAATAGAAATTAAAAATTGAAATCAAGTAAATAATCTCTGATAAGAGTTCAATTATCACTCATTAAGCTACTAATTCACGCACCTTTGTCTCTGTCTTTATTGGAAATTAAATCGAAATTCGTAAGTTTATTTAGTAGACATTATTCACTCTAAATCATATTCGGGAATTCATGTAATGATCTATCTACTATTGCATAATTATAAAGTTATTCCTTATATATATTTTAGTAGCATTAGTGGTTCCCCGTATATACATCAATTTAACCTAAGACTTCCTTAGCTTTATAAAAATCTTTATATTTTCCATAACATTCAAACATCGATTATGGATTCTATTCTTCGAGCATTATATAAAGTATAATCTTAGAAAGTGTGTAAGCATATAATTATACTTTTATGTGTATGATTGGTTAATTTTATTCTACTAATTATTAGATTGGCATTTCGTCGAATACCTGGTCTACGCTCACTTTTGGTTAATTAAAGTAGTGAAGTTTATAATTTGATTCAAGATTTTAAAGGCTTATTCCATATGCACAGGCATATGGTATACAGAATCGACTACCCTAGGGTTTAAATTCCTAACAATTAGAGAGCATTTACTAGTTCCAATAATTAAATTCTATTCTAAAAGGAAAAGAAGTCCTCCCTTACCTCAAAGGGAAGAAATCCTATTCCAAGTTCTTGGTTTATGTGGGTTGACCTTTAAAACTCAACTCCTTTGGTTGTATAAGAAGAAATCCTCAGGAACTTGGGTGAACCATAGATTTAGCCATGAGAGGGAAAGAGGGTTTGATGAAGAACAAAGAAATCAAGAGTTGGGATTAGTGGGAAGGTGTTGGTTGATGTTAATCTAGGATGTGGGGATGATATTTGGTGTTATTATAGGTGGTTGGTGCAAGAAAAAGGAGTTTTGGTGCTCAAAATGGGGTCTGGTGCGTGTTTGGGAGGTTCTGGTGCGTGTCTGGGAGATCCTGTTGCGCGCTGGTTGGAGTTCTGGCGCACCATTCTGGTGCTGGTGCCTATTTAAAGGCACCGCGCGCCTGGGCGCAGGCCTGGTGCGCCTGGGCGCAGGCCTGGTGCGCCTGGGCGCGCCAAGTTTCTAGATATTTCTGGCACCTGCGCGTGTTTTCTGGTGATACCAGTTTCGCGCGCGCCTGAGCGCACATGGGGCGCGCCTGAGCGCGCTACTGTGTCTGAACGCACCAGCTCCGGTGCTGCAGTGCTGGTGCATCGGATTCTCGCACCGGTGCGTTCTGGGCGCATCGATTCATGCCCCGGCGCACCGGTTCGCCCTAAAATGCCGATTTTCGCATTTTTAGCCATTTTTAATGGATTTTAACCCTTCCTAACACTAAGTCGAAATAATTTAACATTAATTTACCTCTCCAATCATATTTACCATTTTACCCTTCTTCAAACACCCCGATCACACAACTTGGAAGTTTCCTATACATTGGCCTCCAAACGCACTTGATGCTTCCTTCTTCTTATCCACATGACTTAGAATAATTCTCCACTTCCTTTCTCCACTATGTTAGTCTTTAGAAAGGGGTTAAATCGTCGGTTTGTATCCCTAAGTCGTAGAATTCTAGTTTATTTCCCCAAGCTTCATTACACCCGATCGTGCGAAACTTTCCTAGTTAATGCTCGTTCTTTTCTCCGGCTTTTAATCTATATTTGGTATTCTCTCTTTCAACTTCTAATTAGGGTCATAATACACAGGACGCACCTAATCCTTATATTCGTCTTATCAATCTTGATCGGGAAATGACAACACTTTGTCCTAATTACTATTCATTCCAACTTCTCTTCACTTAATTTCTCTTAACCTAAGTGCACACACACACAATCATGGCTATTAGACTAAGAAATTCTGGTTGTTGCATCCCTCCAGTCCCGTCCGGTTTTACAGACTTGGGCAAGTTACAATAATTTCTCCAAATTGACTACCTGTTAATCTCTTAATTCTTATTCCATACTTACTTTCTTGTGTGAACCTTTATCCATCTCCTCTTCCCTAGAATACCCCTATTGTCCTTATTATCCCTGTTTTCCTTACTTAACAATGTATGCTCTTTAAGTGTTTATTTTAGGTTAAGTCATACTACTCTTCCACAAGAATTTCATTGACACACAACCACATACACACACACACACCTATATATATATATATATATATATATATACAATTATGATTATTGTGTTACGAGGATCAGGTCGTTACAACCAGCTCTGATGATATCCTTTCTTTTTGAGTCTTACTTTTTGTAAAAGTTGTTTTTGGTATTGTCAGAGTGTTTTTCTAATGGACTTGTAACTATTTTGTATCAGACCTTTTATAATCTATTATCTACAACTAAGGTTCACTTCACGCATCTAAATATTCCGCTTGCTTTCAAAAAGTTTTGAAATCCGGCATTCATCCGTTTATAAAGAACTCGCAATTGAGGGACTAAAGGTTTCATTTATAGAAACATTATTTATTGTGAAAACCCCTCGACTGCTTTTCAACTTCTTTTAACTTTCCGGATTTCAACACTCTGGTTTTACTTTCCAATCAAGTGTTTTAAAAAGAAAATTTTTCCACCCCAATTTTTGGAAAACCTTACAAGTCCAATTTACAAGTCCAAACTATTTCGGAAATCAAATGAGAGTGTTACAAAAGTGAATGCATTCATAAAATAATAGCCCGGGAAAGAAATAAATACAATAACCTCATCCGGCCGTGTTCGAGCATCCCTCTCACTGATCAAGATTTAGTCAAGGGGGTGTCAGTCGCCTTGTCTAGTGATCACGTGGTACTTCGTCCACACCACTGAGTGACCAGCTCCGACTGGTTCAGCCAGGGCCCCTATGGTTTTTCCCACCTAGACAGACTTCTCAAGGCTTCTTGACGAATCACCGTCATTGTCGTCCCCTATCCTAATCATCCAGCTGAACACCACAAGGGTAATCCAGATGTATCTTCCTCTCCACTACTTCGGGTTAGGGTTTAAAGGTCGTAAGGTTGTACTCGCTCGTTCTAATGTCGACCCATCCTAAGTCATCTTCGCCATACAGCTCCGACTATATGCGGAATGCTTCTGTGGGACTCGACCACTGTGTCTGACGGGCTCCGACCCATCCTGAATCATTCTCAGCATACGGCTCCGACCAGTATGCAGGATATCCACAACTTGTCTGATGGGCTACAACCCAATCAGAATCAACCTCGCCATATAGCTATGACTATATGCGGAATACCAATCAACGTTCTGACGGGCTACGACCTATTCAGTATCAACATCAGCATACGGCTCCGACCATATGCGGGATATCCATCAAACATCGATAGATAGGCTCCGACCTATCCCAAATCATTCTCACTCAACATATGGCTACGACCATATGGAGGCTATCTCAACACATGGCTACAACCACGTGGAGACTATCATCATAGAACTCAGCACTCATGGCGTTCACGTCCAAAGTGTCGTTGTCACAGCATCAGCTCGTTCCACGTACTCGGCGTATCAGCATCATCTGGTTCCATCACGTGTTCCACCCCTTAAAGTTTCGCTCTAGTCGTTGGGGAATTTCTTATAATTTTCTATGTCTCTTTTATCCTCATCTTATATCACGGGATGATGCATTATGCTCATGCAATGACATTATAACAACAATACATCTCAACATAAACAAATATATCAATCAATCAATACCATGTAATGGTATAGGTCTGAGTCTTCGTATACCGCGATACAAACAATCACACAATTTATCGGGTATACTACTAGCTACGATAGACCTTTACTCCGACTTTGAGAGAGTACGGAGTGTCCTAATAGATCACCTAAATACCACGGTGTCTTAGGGAAGCTTCTCTCTCACCTCAAGTCCAGCAAATACCTCATCCGAAATCGTTGTGGGTCCTCTCAACTGTCAGCTGCTCCAACTTCCTGACTTATACGCACCTTGTACTAGATAGGAGACACTAATGTTACTAGTCTATCTAACTAATCGTCATACTCGGAAATCAAAACGTGTTTTTGAAGACTCCTTTCACTTCTTGTCGGACAACCGTAAAATGTAAAGGTTTTCTCAAATCAAAATCCAACTTTTCTTAAATCACGTACCATTTAAAACTCAAACTTAAAACCAACAAAACACATCTTCAAGATTGAAAAACAATTTAAATAAATCTGGACAGCAAAGATGCAAGTCCAAAAGTCACTCTTTTAGAAAATCCGGAAATACCGTAAAATTGCACTTTTCAAACCAACTTTATCCTACATTAAAAACTCAACTTCAAATCACTTTAAAAACATTTTAAAACAAGAATTACATCTTAGAAAAATTCTGGACAGCATCACATGCTAAGTCCCAAGTTCATTTTTCATTATTCAAAACCAATTTAAATCCATTGACAAACCAAGTATCTTGAAAACAATTAAATAAACACCTTGATTAGCAACTTTTCAATCAAATAAAGTAATGAAACATATAGGCACATACAAACTGAATCATACTCATATAAACACTTTAAATAAACAAATTGGTTGCTGGTCCATTCCGGACAACCACAACCAAAATTCGAAAATACCGAAAAATCGTTATTTAATCTTTTTAATACTTCATGTTAAAATGAACATTTGAAATGATTTATTTCTCAAACATAACGCTTATGAAATCAAATAAGGAAGCAACTAGTAAACCCAATACTTTTTCAAATAATCAAATTCTTTTCAAGATCAATCAACTTTAGAAGATTAATTACATCATCATAACTTATCGGATAACCCATTTTCCTTTACTTCCTTTATCAAATAAACAATTCCCAGACGCTCAAACAAAGAAGTTCAATTAGCATGTATCACCTAAAACAAACCATTTAGCACATAGCACATAGCATATTTTCAAATCATAATTTCAAACAAATAGCCTAGACCGAAACACCGTAAACAATCAATCTTGTAAACTCAATCATGCATAGTCTAAACAGATCATCAAGCAATCATTCATTCAATTACTTCAAGACATAATGATCATCATACAAGTCCAGCCAAGCCACAAAACAAAGCACAAAACTCATGTTTGTCAAAAACGTTTAAATAAAGCTTTTATTCAATCACGGAAAAGCACAAAAGATAAAATTTAAAACTACATCAAATCAACTTGTTTAATCCTAAAAACTTCCAGAATATACCAATATATGTTAAAGTTAATCATATAAAATTTCCAAGTCATTTGAACAATCTTAAGTTAGGTTTCCAATTAGATTTTGCATAAAATGCAGGATAGAACTGTCGCTGACCTGAGGCCAAAATGCCATTATTAAAAATAGTGTTTCAACTCCGAATTGCATGAAAATTGGTATAAATATTCCTCACACAATCAAGATAATCTCATAAAAATTCCAGATCATTTGGAGTTGTGCAAGTCATACGTTTTCAATTAAATTCGTCACTAAGTCTGGAAAATCTGAACCAAACGGTTCACTGTTTTTCAATTGGTAAAAATATCAAACCAACTCCAAATCACCTCAAATTTTACAGAGAGTCAAAAGACATGTTAAAGGAGCTACCATAAAAATTTCAAGCAATTTAGAGTAGTTTAGTCATAAAACTCGGTTTAGGTTTTTCCTCGAAAACTTACTTTTCCGAAATCGTTTTCACCAAAATGACTTCATTTCAATTAACAAACCAATTCCAAAAATCTTATAAAAATTCAGGGACACTCAATCTAACCTACTTAAAACAGTGTTCAAGTTTCAGAATCACCAAACATTTACGAGTACTACTTATCCCAATCTTTTCCACTAAAAACCTTAGATTTCCATAATTAACGCCGAACAACCAAAGTTCATTTAAAATGCCAAAGCAATTCCAAACCCCTTCAAATTTTCCAGAAATCATTTAAATAGCATCAAGGACCACATATTAAAATTTCAAGGCAATCCAATTAGCATAGCTATTGTTTCTCAAAGTTTCTTACAAGAAAATCACTTATGAATCAAGGTTTCAGCACTCAATCAAATTGTTCAAACCAAAACATTTTCATGATCTAAACTTTGGTTCATACTTGCATGTCATTATAATCATAGATGCATCAACATGGATCAAAAATCCTTCATACAAGATAGTCACCAAAAACCGAATCAAACAAGAAAATAAAATCCTTTAAAAACCGAATTGAATACCAAGCTTTCAAACATAATCAATTTCTCATTTTCAAGTCAAGATCTTTACATGCAAGATATCAAACAAAAGGAAATCAAACTTTCATCCATAACAACATCAAAACCGTGACCATCATAAGGAAAATCACCAAGAAAATTCAATCATTTTCAAAGACCTTTACATTAAAACTCAAGCATCAAACACATCATAGTTTAGGCCTTGATCTTAGCATGCATGCAAACAAAAACACTAGATCCTTGAAAAATCTTTCATGAAAACTTAAAATCAACTTCTCTTCAAAAAACTTTTTAAGAAATCAAAGAGGAAAACTCAAGATCATGAGGAAAAACACTTTCTTAACAAAAACTTCAAGATCAAGTTTAAAAATCAACATGCATGGTAGTAACCTTTAGATCTAGCATAAAAGTAAACATGCATCAACACTTTCAAACAAAAATCAAGCTTTAGCAAAAAGTTCATGAAAAACGAAAATAAATCAAAGAAAAAGGTTTAAAACTTTTTAGATCATGAAATAAAATTCTTACTTAATCAAAACTTTAAAGAATTCAAGTCCAAAGTCTTTGATCTCTCTTTCTAGTCCTCACGGTTTCTCCCTTCTTTTCCTAGGTCCATTGGTTTCTCTTTTCCTTTTCACTCTCTTAGATTGATCTAGCTTAGATCATGAAGATTTCAAGGTGTTGGAGTTTGGTTCTTCTCCTCCCACAATTCGGTCTCTCCCTCTCTCTCTTTCTCACCAAGAGTTTAATGATTCTCTTGGTGTTATGTCTTTGGTTTAGGAAAAAGGAATGAAGAAGAAAGTTTGTGTTTGATGAAGGAATGAAGAGAAATTCATTCACTCCCTCAAGGTTTTGGTGTTTGGTGTGTGTATTGGTGTTGTTGAGAGGAAGTAGAAATGTTGAAGGATGGAGAATGAAGAGTGAAAAATGAAGGACAACTCTCATCACACGGTTTTGGTCCCTTTTCTTTAATCTTCCCCTACTTTTCTTATTTGCTACTAAGGGTTTGCATGGGGGGTTTGTTTGCAATTTCCTTGGTCTTAGTCTCTTTCCCACGGCTCCTTCCTCTTCCTTTCCTTTCCTCCACTTTTTCTTCTCTTTAAGTCATGCATATGTCATGTTGATGATGTCATGATCTTGACTTTTTGGGCATGCCACTTGTTAACCAAGTGAATGAGCTTGGTGGCCAAGCTACACTTAGCATTCGGCCATTAGGGCAATTAGGGTAAACTAGGTTAGCTTAATTAGGTTTAAGGCACTAATTAGGCTCTAATCATGATTAGGGCAGGATTAGGTTAATTAATCTAGGTTTAGTCCACTAATCCTCGGTGATTAGGGCTTAATCAGGGATTAAGGTGCTAATCAAAAACTTAATCATAGGTTTAAGGAAAGTTAATTCTTGGTTAACTCACTAACCTTGAGGGTTTAGGGTTTAAGAAAGGGATTAAGTTCTTAATCAAGGATTAAGAGCTCAATTAGGGTTTAATCGAAGATTAGGATGCTAATTAGGGTTTCTAGAAACGATTCTAGATCAAGACGATTGGACTTTGATTTCTTTGAAACTTAGAGAAAATAATTTTCCATCTTAAAATCATAAGGCCATACGAATCAATCTAGGACAACAAAATCTTAATCAAAACCTTAAACAGTCAAACACTCAGAGTCACAACACAAGCAAATCAGATTTCAAAGCATAAGATCCCATTATGAAATCAAAACTCTTTTTAATCAATTCTTAAATCAATTAGGTTAAATCTATAAAAATGCACAAAGAAATTCATTTCTCAAATAAAATCACAAATGGTAAAATTATTCCAAACTCAACAAAATCATTTGCTTGAACTCCTTAAAAATCTTTGTTCGCCAAAATCGAAAACTGATTACGTAATCGAATAAAATATCCATTAAAAATCCTTTGTAAAACAATATTTCAAAATTCTTCTTTAATGAAAAACTTATTTATATTAATCGGGAAAATATGGAATGTCACATAGCCCAGTCGTCTTCTTTCAAAGGTGAAACTCTTGCCGGGGTACAGTATAGTAGAGCTAGGTGACTAAGAACTTACAGTGGAATACAATGCTCTGGGGAAACCCTAGCTTCTAGTTATGCGCCCTATAAATCTCCATCCGACTCCAACTCTTGGTAGATTCCGTTCTCTGTCCGCCAATAGAGTTGTCCTCGTCTGTTGCCTCAGGGATCTCTTCACCGAGTCGTCTCCTTTCCACATAAGTGTTCCTACTTCCCGAACAAGCTGGATCTGGAACCTCAATTTCCTCCGCTTCTAGTAGTCGTACGAAATTTTCCAGAAGAAAGGCAGGAGTACCGAAGAAGAGAAGGACAGAAGAAAGAGAGAACAGAAGAAGAGGAGAGAGTAAGCGACCCAGACAGTTATGTCGACTGTGTGGAATTACAATAGGCAAATACTAAGGAAAGACACATACAACCAACAACCATATAATTTCCTTACACTCATACAAACTTATACTTAACCATTCATAATCACATTCTTACCACCCTTCTTATAAACTTTCACAATTTCTCTCATCCCTTCTTTCTCATCATACATCTCTAATTTGATCACGCATACCAAGAATCCTTTCTTCTATACTTGCCTTATAATTTTTACTCGATGGTGGGTATTTTGTTGTATAACTCTTTGAAACATCTTTGTGCTTTTACGTTTTATTATTTCGGATAGCATCAATGATGAGGGGGACGCATCATTGAGGTCACACACGTCTACATCTCCTCTGTCCACCACCCAACCTAGTCGGAAGCCAACAGGAGTACAGGACCTTTACCACGCGGGCACGACAGCTGTCACAACACATAAATGGACCCAGACCAGGAGGCTCAGCCTCAAATCATAATCACATAATCAATGCACGCCCTCGGCGGCCAACACAAATGCCCCGTTCCAGTCCCTCTCACTGTTGTAGACTTGCATCGAGGGGGTGACAGTATAATTTCTAGTTCGCTATGCGGAACTTACCACGGTATTAGACCCAGTCCCCACCACGTTAGTGCACCACATGTGGGATTCGTTCCGCCTAAAAATATACTCTAGGCTTCTTGACGTTTCACCGTCCTTGCCCTCCCCGCCAGCAATCTCCACCTGAGTATCCGCAGATACCCATAGTATCTTCCTCTCCACTACTTCGATACGACACTCATACCTCACCGCGTTTGTAAATGTCTTTTAGAGTCTTTTAAAGTTTTAGAATTTTAGTTAACGGCTGAATCCTAACAGTCGGCTCATCCTTGGTGCATCCCTTTAACGAAGCCCGACCACTAAACGTAAATCCGTTCCCCCTAAAACTCAAGGGCCTCAAGCCTCATAATCTCATCTTAATATCAACATTCTCATCAGCTCATGCACAGCATAATTCCCGTCAACTTCCTCAAATTTCATTTCCTCTTCTTTCTCAAAAACTCTTTTCGCAAAGCTTTTTAAAAAAGATGACTCTATAAAATTCTTTTAAAAATATTGTTTCACACCTCCTCCAAAATATCTTTTCACAAATTCTTTTCAAAAGTTCCTTTTCAAAAACTGTTTTCAAAAATCACATTTTTGGGTGAGTGTTAGTGGAGGAGCAAGCTCAACTCAACACTAAGCTTCTTCCCAAAAACATGGAAGAGGAATCACATCTTTACTCCACCACATCTCACTGCCATAATCACATTCTCTTTTCAATTCCAACTCTTTCTCTTTTCCTTCACTCACATCATCTTTATCTTTCAGTCTCCTTCGTTTCTTATAACTTTCTCTTTTTAGTCTTACTGCACCATTTATTTCTATCTCAATCTTTCTCATATTTCTTATTCGCTTCTCTTTTCTCTTTCAATCTCATTATTATTCCGAACGACGGATCGTCGACGGTGTGGGATTACGCTAGGCAATATAATAGAACTATACAAGCATACAATATAACACACAGGCACACAACAACCAAACATAACATTGTCATTATTATTATTATTATTCATCTCTTTTATGCATTGCTCACTAGCATTCTCTCTTTCTTTCTCTCATTTCTCTACTTCCCTTAATTTCTCATTTTCTTTTTCATCCAGTCTTATCAAATTACCCTCTTTAATGCTTTGGGGGAAAATACCAAACACAATCAGAATATTCGTTTCGTTCTCGACTATCACTCACGTCTACATCTCCTCGGTCATCCACCCAACCTAGTCGGAAGCAAACAGGAGTACAGGACCTTTACCACGCGGGCACGACAGCTGTCACAACACAATAATGGTCCCAGACCAGGAGGATCTCGTCCTCAAATCAATTCAGTAATATCAAGGCTCACTGTCCATGCAGTGGCAAACACAATGCCCCGTTCCAGTCCCTCTCACTGTTCTCGATTTGCAATCTACGGGGCGACAGCATGTTTCTAGTGGGCCCGCAGAACTTGCCACGGCATTAGACCCAGTCCCCACCACGTTAGTGCGCCACATGTGGAGTTCGTTCTGCCTAGAAACACACTCTAGACTTCTTGACGTTCACCGTCATCGTCCTCCCCTAATGCAATCTCGTCCTAAGTATCCGCAGATACTTATCGTTTCTTCCTCTCCACTACTTCGCACTCTCATACCTCACCGCGCATGTCTTTTAAAGTCTTTTAATCTTTTTAATTATCCTAAGGTCGGCCCATCCTTCGTGCAACCCTTCAATGAGTCCCGACCACTAACTTGGCACAATCTTTCTCTCCTCATTTCTCACATGGCACAGAGCTGGGATCACATCACTGAACACTCGGCTGACATCTCATTTCACAAAATACAAATCACCATCTCTCTCAACAACCTCATTCCGCAATCTTTTCATAAACTTCATCAAAACACCATTTTATAAGCTTTCACAAGACCTCATTTTCATAAAATTCCCTTTCATGAAGTTTCTCAAAAATCTAGTTTCACAACTATTCAAAATAGTGTTTTCACAAGCTCTTTCTCAAAAATATCATTCCACACCACTTTCTCAAAAATCTGATTTCGCAAATTTACTGAAAATCTTTCTTCCAAAGTTTTCTCGACAATTTCTTTTCTCAAGGTTTATAAAATATCCTTCCAAAACCTTTCATAAAAATTTCCTTTCAAAACTTTTCTAAAAACACTTTTTATAGTATTTCTCAAAATCTCTTTTCAAAAACATTTTCGAAAGTCTCTTTTCGAAAACCCTTTTTAAAAACTGCTTTTCTAAAACCTTTTTTTTTTAAAACTTACAACTTTGTTGGGCGCTAATGGAGGAGCAAGCTCAACTCAACACTAGTCCCAGACTAAAACCAAAACAAAAGGAGCCCAGCTCCGCTCAGATCACATCCCATTCCATAATCAACATCACACTTCTTATCAATATCACTCTTCCCAGCTCTGGCTCGTTCTCAACATTATCTTTCATTCCCCAATCTCAACTCTTTCTTTTCCATTCCATATCTTATTGTGTCTTTACTTTCAATCCCATTATCTTAACTTATTTCTTTCGTTTTCATTCTCATTCAAGACGTAACAGACGTCCATCAATAGTTTACTCATCATAACCAATAACAATAAGCATTATCAAATATAATTAAATAAAAATATGCTATCAACACACAACATCACACAATAACAGTGTGGTCTTCGTCTCCTTCGTATAAGTGGCCACACAGGGCAAACAATTGCCACTTATACTACTGACTCCAACCACGTAGTTTCGATCTTTAAGATGATACGAAACGTCCTAATATATCACCTAACTACCACGGTGTCTTAGGAAAGCTTCTCTCTCACCTGAGGTCCAGCTATTAAATGCGTACCGTCTCCGTGTATCCTTTGTGCTGCCTGCTGCCCCAATCCCTCGTCTTTAAGATTTCCTCGTATTAAATAAAATACGCTTTTGTTATTAACTGGTATTAGGAAAATCTTCTCTGTAACTTAAACACCTCTCATTCCTCGTTTGACAATGCACAACCACCAATGCTCGCGACTTTTGACCTTGATGTTTTTCTGCTAGATCCAAAGTTTTGTTTATGATCTTTGTGAATTTGGTGAAGATCTCTTTGCATGTGTAATTTCTATGCTTAAAACCGTAAGTCATGAAGCGTTTTAGTGTTCTTTGTTGAATCAATGCTTGATCTTAACTTGTTTTAAATTTTGGGCCTTGCATGTTGATATATGTGATCTTGCACCCTTGCATGTCTTAATTTGTGTCTCGATGCTTGATTTTTGATTTTGGTTTAATCTTGATTTTTGTTTTCGGATTTGTAAATGATTCTTGAGCCAAAAGCCTTCTTATTTCTTTAAGTGTGTTTCGGTTTTGGGTCCCTTTTTCCTCCAAAATGGTTTTTGTCCTTGATTTGTGCTTTTATGTTCAATTCTATGGATTGATCTACATGAATTAAGTGCATACATGTTGACCTTGAACTTTGAAGAGTTATTCCCTTATGAAAACTAAAAATGTTGTGTTAATATATATTTCTTGCATGTTTGGATGAGATTTAATCATACATAATAAATTCTAAAATGAAAAGATTATACGTGTTCCTTTGTGCATGCCTCGATTTTAGGGGAAAATTAAGAGAATGAACTTTAAAATAATTTTCTTTGCATGAACATGATTTGAATTAAGTGTTGATTTTATGCATGATGCATTCGGCCATGTTTAGATTTAAGATCTATGTTTTTTTTATTTTGTGAGGACTTGATATATATATATATATATATATATATATATATATATATTTGATATTCTTGTAGGATTTTGATTTGATTTAAGGAAATGAATTAAGATTGGACGGATTTTCTAATGATTAAGCCCACAGGTTCTTGTTAAAGAGAAGTGGGAATCCTTGCATAATTTTGTGTGTTGATAATGCATGAATCCTATTTTGATTGTGTGTGTAGTTTCGGTTCATGCATGTTAAATAGGTTTAGGAAAGAATTTTGGTGCTTGAATAATTATGTGTGTGCATGCCTTCGGTTTGTATGTTAAGGTATGCTTAAGTAATTTGTTTTATGAAAATGAAATGGTTTGAGTTTGTTACATGATTTAGTACTAGATTTGTGAAATGGTTGCTTGAGAATGAATGTTGGTTTGCAATTGAATTGAATAACTATTTATGTGCTCAAAATATGTTGTGACCGTATGTGTATGTTTAGCCTTGTATCTTATTTGATTTGATTTATTTGAGTTTGTGAGACGGTGTTTATGATTTTCTAGAACTTGTTTTATGATGAAGCTTAAGTTTTTAATGTAATACTGAATAAAAAGAGTTTTACGGTGTTTTCGGGCTTTATAAAATTGATTTTTTTGTAAAGTATTTCCTTGTTGTCCAAATGTATTTAAAATTGTTTTCTTGATTTCTAAATTGAGTTCATGAGACTCAAAGTGTGGTTTTCAAAGGGTAATTGATTTTAGAAAAACTCGGATGGAAAACCGGTGAAATTTCGGTGTTTTTGGAATGAGGTTGAGGTGTTGTCCAAGACAAACCAGCAACCTAACCAATTGATTTAAATTATTTTAAATAATGTTTAATGATTTTGAAGTATTTAAAGAACTAAGAAACGCTTGAGTTATTTTAAGAAAACAATCATGTTTTCCGACAAGGAATGAAAAATGTTTTAAGTTAAGAAAAGCTTTCGAGAAAAACGTATTTTAATTAATTCGAGGAATGTTACAGACGAGGGATTAAGGCAGTGGCAGCAACCAAACTCAAGGAAGGCTGTGCATGTTTAATCGCTGGACCTCAGGTGAGAGAGAAGCCTCCCTAAGACATCGTGGTAGCTAGGTGATTTATTAGGACGTTCCGTATCATCTCAAAGATCGGGACGAAGTGGTTGGAGTCAGTAGTATAAGTGGCAATTGTTTGCCTTGTGTGGCCACTTATATGAAGGTGACAAAGACCACAATGCTATTGTGTGATGTTGTGTAGAAAGGTGCTTAGTGAATGATGAATGACTGTTGGACATGGTTACGTCCTTAATAAGAAAGTGGAAGTGAAAATTTGAAAGTGATGGAATAATAAGAAAAGAGAGATGAGGAGAGATAAGAGTTGAGTGGAAAAGAGAGATAAGAATTGACTGGAAAGGAAATTGAAAGTAAGAACGAGAACGAGCCAGAGCTGGGGAGTGTTATGTTGATTGTTGGGATGAGAGGTGAACTGAGTTGAGCTGAGCTCCTCTGTTCTTGGTTTTAGTCTGGGAGCTAGTGTTGAGCTGGGCTTGCTCCTCCACTAGCGCCCAGCAAAAATGTGTTTTTGAAAGAAAAAGAGTTTTTGAAAAGGTTTGTAAAGAGTGGGAGAAAGAAACATTTTTGAAAGGACTTATGAAATGGAATTTTTGAAAAGGTTTTTGGAAAAGGATTTTTAAAGAAGTGATGGAACCACGTTTTCAAAAGGGGTTTTATGACATGATCTTTTGAAAAAGTTTTATGAAAGGGGTACCTAGTCGAAACAGTGTTTTTGAGAAAGCCTTTTTGAAACTAGATTTGAAGAAAGTTTATTTGAAATGGAGTTGTTGGAGAGTGGTGGAATTGAGAGTTCGAGACGGATGGTAAAGAGGAAGATTTGGAGAAAACAATGAGAGTGTGACTAAGTTGAAAAATGTGATGTGATTCGATTGAGGAACTCCCAGCTCTGAGTTATGTGTAATTTTAAAAGAGCAAAGATAGTGGTCGGGACTCACTGAAGGGATGCACTAAGGGTGAGCCGGCCAATAGATTAATTAAATAAAATACTTTAAAAGACGTTAACCACGAATACGGTGAGGTATGAGAGTGCGAAGTAGTGGAGAGGAAGGTATCCCGGATATCAGGGATATTCGGGTTGATGAATGCATTAGGGTAGGCTCGGGCGGTAAAACGTCACGTTGCCTTGAGTACTATTCTGGGCGGAATGAACCCCACATGTGGCGTACTAACGTGGTAGGGACTGGGTCTAATGCCGTGGTAAGTTCCGCACCCGGGACCGGAATAGTGTTGTCACCCCTATGGCAGTTCAGGAACAGTGAGAGGGACTGGAGTGGGGAAATTGTTTGCCACTGCGAGGCAGTGTGCCATGTTATTATGTGATTTGATATTGAGGCTGAGCCTCCTGGTCTGGGGCCATTTGTGTTGTGACAGCTGTCGTGCCCGCACGGTAAAGGTCCTGTACTCCTGTTTGCTTCCGACTAGGTAGGGTGGATGACCGAGGAGATGTAGACGTGAGTGATAATCGAGATCGAAATGAGTACCTGGATGATATTGCATAAGACTTAAAGTATGGTTTTCAAAGGGTGATTGATTTTAAAAACCCGGATTAAAAACAGGTGAATTTTCGGTGTTTTCGAATGCGGTGGGGGTGCTGTCCAAGATGGACCAGCAACCTAACCGACCAATTTAAATTGTTTTGTGTGATGTTTTTAAAATGGTATTGAGTACTTAAAGAATTAAGGAACATTGATGTTATTTTGAGAAAGCAATTTCCGACGAGAACTGACGAATGTTTTAAAATAAGAAAATGTTTCCTAATAACCGTTAGTAATGAAAATGTGTTTTAATTAATTCGAGGAAATCTTAAAGACAAGGGATTGGGGTAGTTAGCAGCACAGAGGATCCGAGGTGACGGTACGCAATAAATAGCTGGACCTCAGGTGAGAGAGATGCTTTCCTAAGACATCGTGGTAGTTAGGTGATTTAGTAGGACGTTCCACATCCTCTCAAAGATCGGAACTAAGTGGTTAGAGTCAGTAGTATAAGTGGCAATTGTTTGATTGTGTGGCCTCTTATACGAAGATGACGAAGACCACCTTGTTGTGTAATGTTTGTGTGAATGATAGCATGCTTTTATATATATTTATTTAGTTATGCCTTATGTTATTCACTGCTGTTGATTGATATGTGTAATGTACTGATGGACGTCTGTTACGTCCTGAATAAGGAAATGAAATTAATGAAAGTGAAAGTAAAGTTAGAAGTGTGAGGAAATAATAATGATAAGATACAAAGAGAAGGGAATAATGAGTGAGAATATGGTATGTACTGGAAAGGAAAGAAAGATTTGAGAATTGGGGAATGAAATTGAGGATAATGACGAGAACGAGCCAGGGCTGGGAGAGTATTGTTATTGTTGGAACAAGATGAGATGTGAATTGAGCGGAGCTGGGCTCCTTCTGTTTTGGTTTTAGTCTGGGACTAGTGTTGAGTTGAGCTTGCTCCTCCATTAGCGCCCAGCAAAATTGGAAATTTTGGAAAAAGGTTTTGAAAAGGTTTTTGAGAGGAGCTTTGTGAAAAGATTTTCGAAAAGAGAATTTTTGAAAAGATTTTCGAAAGGAAGATTTTTGAAAAGACTTTGAAAGAGATTGTTGAAAAAGATTTGTGGAAAGAAATTTTTGAAAGGAGTTGTGAAACGACATTTCCAAAGGAGCCTTCCGAAAGAATCTTTTGAAAAATTTTTGATAAAATAATCTTTTTGAAAAGTTTTGTGAAACCTATATTGTGGAAAGAAGTTTCTGGAAAGTAATTCTTTGATAAAGTTTTGAAAGGATATCTTCAAGAAAGTCTTTTGTAGTGACGTTTTTGAGAAAGTTTGCAAGAGAGAATTTTATGAAAAGGTCTATGAAACAATCTTTTGTGGAAGTTATAAAAGAGTGTTTTGAGATAGTTTTTGAAAAGATTGGTTTGAGAAATAAGATGATTGTGAGAAGTGAAGAATGTTGGGAAAGTTTGAGAAAGGGGATATGAGATTGTGATGTGATCCCAGCTCTGTGCTATGTGAGAAAGATTGTGCAAAGTTAGTGGTCGGGACTCGTTGAAGGGTTGTACGAAGGACGGGCCGACCTTAGGATAATTAAAAAGATGAAAGACTTTAAAAGACAATAACAGCGAACGCGGTGAGATATGAGAGTTAACCCGAAGTAGTGGAGAGGAAGGAACGATAAGTATCTGCGGATACTTAGGACGAGATTGCATTAGGGGAGGACGATGACGGTGAAACGTCAAGAAGTCTAGAGTATTGTTATAGGCAGAACGAACTCCATAAGTGGTGCACTAACGTGGTGGGGACTGGGTCTAATACCGTGGTAAGTTCTGCGCGCGCACTATAACAATACTGTCGCCCCCTAGATTGCAAATCGAGAACAGTGAGAGGGACTGGAGTGGGGCATCTTGTTTGCCACTGCGAGGCAGTGTGCCATGTTATTCTGTGAATTGATATTGAGGCTGAGCCTCCTGGTCTGGGACCATTTGTGTTGTTTGAGGTAGTGAATGTACCCAGGCTATGATAGAAACCCCTTAAGCTAGGAAAATGATAGACGAAAATCTTAGAGTTAGGAGGAGAACTGAACGAAGGAGTGATTATTGTAAGTTAGTAAGAACACTAAGTTATAGAAAATAGTGAACATCCCAGGATTTTTAGGTAAAACCTCATACCTTTGGAGATGTGTGAATGTTTGTTTGTTTGATTTTCCCTAAGTCTGTACCCATGGTTGGACTTTCTGTGACGACGACCGGCTACGGAAGCGGCACCTTCTTTGGTCAGTCCGCTGGACTTAACCCGACGCGACGCGCACGTGACGATACGAGTGGAACTTCCCCATCTGAAAGCGACAAGCAAGGGGCATAGCAAATAAATGGACCAGCAAAAGGGAATACGTCTACAAAGCGAAAGAAAAATACTGTTATGGGAATCAAAGCGACATGAGAATGTTGGTGCCCTGCTGCCCAATCCACGACGTATTTCTCGGGGACGAGAAATCTTTTAAGTTGGGGAGAATGTAACACCCCGCAAATTCCTCGTATTAATTTAAAACACTAAAGATAATTATTCTTGAGAAAAGTGTTTTGAAAGGGTATTTCCTCAACTGATTTTCCTAATTCACGTTTTAAAGTGATGAGTAATTTTAAAGAAAGGATTTTTATGAACAAATGTTAAGAGATGAGAAATTGAGTTTTTAGAAAAGATTTATGTACTTGATATTTTTATGATTTAAAGGAAATTGTGACTTTTATGTGTGGGTCATTTTATGAGAAAAAGATCTATTTTCTATGTGTATGTATATATGTATGGTACGTGTATACGTGTGCATGCATATATGTATATGTGCTACGTGTATGAACATGTATGTGTGCGTATGCTATGTGTGTATGGATGCATAAAAATATGTTTAGGATGAAATGAAGATGTAATTAGTAGAAAAATATGATGATGCATGTTTGTGTGTTTGTATGTGATACGTGTAGGCATATGTGTGCATGCTATGATTTATTCATTTTGAAAATAAGAAGCTTAAGGACTAAGATTTGAACCATGAGAAACTAAATGGGTAGAAAACCCTAACTAGAAACCAAGGAGTAACCAAACCAAAGAGACCTAGTTCCTTGAATTCCTCCACCATGTTCCCCTAAGCTTTGATAACATCCACCCATGCAAAGTTTTGAGTTGCCAAAATTACCCCTCCCATTTACACATCCTTGGCCGAAGTTCACAAGGCAAATGAGGAAAAGTCTCATGTCTTTGCCTTTGCCTATAAAGGACCGAATGGGTGAAGTGTTGGTCACTTCCTTTATTCATTTCCACCCCTCATTTCTTTCTTTCCCATTCGCCCTCCAAACACATTTGTTGAGAGCAAAGTCAAGCTCTCAACACATAGAGAGAAAGAGAGAGAGGCCGTGAGTTAGAGTAGAGAAGAAGGAGAGGAGATCAACACCAAACCTAAAATTTTCTTTGAAGAACCAAGACAATAGAAGCTAGAAGGCCTTGAATTGGTGGGTAGTTCGAAAATCATGAAAGAAATTGTAATAGATAGATTTTTATTTCGATCTTGTAATTTTCTTCTCCTTTTCTCTTGCATGTTAATTCTTTGAGCTTAGATGATGAGTATAAGTGTGTTTGTACTTGATCATGAATTTTCAAAGCTAAAAATAACTTCTAAACGTCTAAACAACGGACCCTATAACTTGATTAAGTTTTTCATGAAAAGTCTTAAAGCTTTTCAAACTAAATCTTATGGATCTAAATATTTGATGGGATTTGTGTAAAGTTCAAAGTGTGTCTCTTTGCATGATAATTTCTCAAAGCTTAAAGAAACTTGTGAACATCTAACTACCGGACTTCATAACTCGTTTAAGGTCTTCCTTAAAGATCTTAAAGTTTTTCCAACTAAACCCTAAAGATCTAAAGGTTTGTTGAGTGGATCTAAACCAAAGTCTTCTTGCATGTTGAAATTCCTTGCTTAAAACCATGAAACAAGATATGATTAAGGGGTTATTTGATAAATAAATGTAAGATCTAAAATTGGTTGTGACCTTTTGTGTTGCAAGTTAAATTGAAGACGATTTTGATGTTATGAGTTTATGCATGTGTTGATGGTGTCTTGATCTTAAATTTTTGTGAATAAATGAACTTGTAAAACACTAAGACAAGAACTCTTCAATTCGGCCATGAGTAGAGAAGTGGGTCTTGATGCTTTTAATTTTGATTTAAGTTGTTGCATGTTAGCTTTATGCCTTTAAAAGTTAATTTGAGTTGTGGAAATGTTTGATTTTGATTCGATTTTGATGAAACTTTGATTTGTGAGTTTTGATCTTTAAAAGCTCTAATCTTGTTTTGATCTATGAAAAACTATGCTTTTGGAACCATGCATGTTGTTTTTAAACTAAGGACTTGATTTTCTTCAAGGATCATCACGGTTTTGATCCTTTTCTTACCCAAAGTAATTTTAATCTTTGATTTACACTATTATATTTGATTTCATGACTAGGTCTACAAGATCTAGGTGCATGCATGTAGTTTCTAAGTAAAAAGATTTTATTTTTGAACCTCACGGTTTTGCAAAGAACCAAAGAAACTAAGCTTTGAAAATGGATTTCTAATTTGATCTATGCTTGATGTTCATGCATGATGAAGATTTGAAGTTGAATCTTAATTTTTAGCAATAAGGTATTCGGTCTAGGCTTAGGAATCAAGAAATCATGTTTTAATTTTCATAAGAGGTACATGCATGTCACTTTCTTTTTATTTTGATTTACGAATTTTGTGTTTTTGCATGTAGAAAAATGAACCCAAAGACTTTGTTTTTGTCATAATGAATTCGGCCTACACCTAGGAATTAGACTAGGATCCTTTTCATGAAAAGACATAAAGATAATGAGTGTGTTTTATAAACTAATATGAGTCAAAGTTGTTTAAGGAGGGTGTTGAATTCACTAATTTCCTATTCGGTCCTAGGTTAGTGGTAAAGGAAATGAATGGACTAAATGGTTGGAAAGAGTTTTGTGTTATGTGAATATATGTGTATATGTGCATTCGGTTTAGAAGGAAAGGAAGAATAAACGATTTTGTTGCATGAAAAAGAAAATAGAATTTAAGTGAGTTGATTTATGTGCTTTAAATTTGTGATCCTGAATGGTTTCCTTTAATGTCATTCGGCCATATAGAGTAAATAAATTTAGGGAGTTTAATTGCATGAAATGAAATGCACATGATGATTTTTAAAAAGAATGGAGTTGTTTAAAATAAACGAAATAATTGTGCTTGATTTAAATCTTTGGTCCAATGTGGTTGTGAATTTACGTATGCCTAAGTGTTTGTGTTATGAACTATTTGTGAAGTTGCATACTTGCCTTGATGTTGATTTACTTAGTTATATGCTTGGTGAAGTGTTAATTTTGAATTAAAGAATTATTTAAAATGGTTTCTTAACTTTGAAAATATGTCCAAATGATTTAAAGTAAAGTTTTCAAGTAATAATTAATTTAAGAAAAATCCGGATTAAAAAGGGACATTTTTCGGTGTTTTCAAACAATGACTAGGATGCTGTCCAAAATGGATCAGCAACCAAACGAATTGGTTCAAATTATTTTATAAAATGTTTTCAGATGATTTTAAAATAATTAAAGTACTAGAGAATGTGAGGGTTGTTTTGATAAAAGAATAATGTTTTAAGTCTTTCAATTAAGAACGGAAAGTATCATGAAATAAGAAAAGATTTTTCTAGAACCAGACAATAACGTAAGTGTGTTTTATTTAGTACGAGGAATAATCTTAAAGATGACGGAATGGGGCAGCAGGCAGCACAAGGGATACGCGGAGACAGTACGCATTAAATAGCTGGACCTCAGGTGAGAGAGGAAGCAATCCGAACGACGAATCGTCGACGGTGTGGGATTACGATAGGCAAAATAATAGGACCATACAATCATACAATAAAACATACAAGCACACCACAACAAGTAGGTTATCAATTCTATTATCAGTCTTATCATCATTACTCTTATCTTTCATTATTTTCTCGAACTTAATTTCTTTCCTCATATACATTCTTTCTTTGTCAATTCTTTTCCTTCTCATACTCATAATTTGCTCTCACACATTATCATCAAATATTCGTTTCGTTCTCGGCTATCACTCATGTCTACATCTCCTCGGTCATCCACCCAACCTAGTCGGAAGCAAACAGGAGTACAGGACCTTTACCACGCGGGCTCGACAGCTGTCTCAAAACATATGGTCCCAGACCAGGAGGATCTCGTCCTCAAAACATATAATAATGGCTCACTGCCTCACAGTGGCAAAACACATTGCCCCGTTCCAGTCCCTCTCACTGTTCTCGATTTGCAATCTAGGGGGCGACAGTATGTTTCTAGTGGGCCCGCAGAACTTGCCACGGCATTAGACTCAGTCCCCACCACGTTAGTACGCCACTTGTGGAGTTCGTTCTGCCTAGAAACATACTCTAGACTTCTTGACGTTTCACCGTCATCGTCCTCCCCTAATGCAATCTCGTCCTAAGTATCCGTAGATACCTATCGTTTCTTCCTCTCCACTACTTCGCACTCTCATACCTCACCGCGCATGTCTTTTAAAGTCTTTTAATCTTTTTAATTATCCTAAGGTCGGCCCATCCTTCGTGCAACCCTTCAATGAGTCCCGACCACTAACTTCGCACAAACTTTCCCTCATCAAATCTCACATAGCACAGAGCTGGGATCACATCACTGAATTCTCATCTCATCTTTCATTTCACCAAATACAATCCACCATCTCTCTTAACAGTCACCTTCCAATATCCTTTCTCAAAACAATCTCTTCACAACTCTCTCTCATATTCATGGACCTTCCAAGTTCCAAACCGAGGCGTCACAAGACACCGCACTTTGCAACCCGTTTTCAAAACATGAATTAAAACGTGGCCCAGTTTACTTGGTTTCAAACATCTGTGTTTTAATAAAACTTTAGTCGGGGTACAGTAGTATAGAGCTAGGTAACTAAGGACTTACAATGGAGCACCATGCTCTGAGGGGAGACCTAGCTTCTAGTCAGACACACTAGCGCTCATCATCTATCTTCGGGTCTTGATAGTCCAGGCCCTCTGTCCGCAAATAACGTCATCCACATCTGCCGCTTCGGAAATGTTCCTACTTCTCGACGAAGTGGCTAAAATAGAATAATGCTGTCCCGAATTATTTAAAGTTATTTCTTAACTTTAAAAATGTGTTCAAAGTGATTTAAAGTATAATTTTCAAGTGGTATTGAATTAAGAAAAATCGGATTAAAAACGGTACATTTTTCGGTGTTTTCAAATGTGTTTTAGGTGCTGTCCAACTCGGACCAGCGACCAAACCAAATGACTTAAACCATTTTATTAAATGTTTTCAAATGGCTTTAAAAAATTTAAAGTACTGGAAAACCTAGGAATTGTTTTGATAAAACAACGGCGCTCTAAGTCTTTCGGCTAAGAACAAAACATGTCACGAACTAAGAAAAGATTTTCTTAATACCAGATAATAACGTAAGTGTATTTTATTTAGTACGAGGAAATCTTAAAGACAAGGGATTGGGGCAGCTGGCAGCAGAGAAGATCCGAGGTGACGGTACGCAATTAATGGCTGGACCTCAGGTGAGAGAGAAGCTATCCTAAGACACTGTGGTGTTTAGGTGATATATTAGGACGTTTCGTATCATCTCAAAGATCGGAACTTAGTGGTTCGGAGTCAGTAATATAAGTGGCAATTGTTTGATTGTGTGGCCACTTATATGAAGGTGACAATGACCACATTGATGATTGGGTGATGTTTGTGTGTTTGGCCGTATGTTATGTTTACTGCTTTAATTATGTTAATGATACTAGTTACTGTTGATGAAAATAAGTAATACCCTGATGGACGTCTGTTACGTCCTGACATGGAAAAGAAATAAGAGAGTTAATGGAAGTAAAGAAAAGAAGAGCAAGTAAGAATGTTAAGAGATATGAAATGGATTTGGAAGGGAAGGAGAAAGAGAATTGAGATTGGGGGAAAGAATGAAATGATAATGTTGAGAACGAGCCAGAGCTGAGAAGAGTGATGATGATGTGATTTGAGGGGAGCTTGGCTCCTTTGCTTTTGGTTTTGGCCTGGGACTAGTGTTGAGTTGAGCTTGCTCCTCCACTTGCGCCCAGCAGAAGTTGAGTTTGGAAAGAGGTTTTCGAAAGGAGGTTTTTCTAAAAAGGGTTTGTGAAAGGAAATATTTTTGGAAAGATTTTTGAAAAGGGTTTTTGAAAAGAGCTTTTTGAAAATATTTTTGAAAATAGATTTTGTGGAGAATGGTGAAAAGATATTTTTAGAAAAGAGTTTATGAAAAGAAATACTTTTGAAAATGTTTTGAAAGAAGATTTTTGAGAAATATTATAAAGAGTATTTTCAGGAAAGTGTTTGAAAGGAAATTTTGTGAAAGGTTGTGAAAAGAGATTTTAGAAACTCTGTGAAGGGGGATTTTTAAGAAAGTCTTTGACAAGAGATTTTGAGCCGTTGTGAAACTAGATTTTTGAGAAAATGTTGTGAAATGAGGTTGTTGAGAGGGATGGTGATTTGTAAATTGGGAAGATGAGATATCAGTCGAGTGTTCAATGATGTGATCCCAGCTCTGTGCTACGCGAGATGTGATGAAAAAGGCTGTGCCAAGTTAGTGGTCGGGACTCGTTGAAGGGTTGCATGAAGGACGGGCCGACTTTAGTATAATTAAAAGATTAAAAGACTTAAAAGACATACGTGGTGAGATATGAAAGTGAGAAGTAGTGGAGAGGAAGAAACGATAAGTATCTGCGGATACTTAGGACGAGATTGCATTAGGGGAGGACGATGACGGTGAAACGTCAAGAAGTCTAGAGTATGTTTTCTAGGCAGAACGAACTCCACATGTGGCGCACTAACGTGGTGGGGACTGGGTCTAATGTCGTGGTAAGTTCTGCGGGCCCACTAGAAACATACTGTCGCCCCCTATATTGCAAATCGAGAACAGTGAGAGGGACTGGAGTGGGGCATCTTGTTTGCCACTGCGAGGCAGTGAGCCATGATTATGAAATGGACTGTTTTAGTAACAACATGGTCTTCAACAGAAGTACCTTCAGATATAACAGTGACCTTTCAACAAGGCGTTACAAAAAAAAAATTTGGCCTCAATTTTTGAACCTTAATAAGTAGAAGTTAAATAATTTTTGTTTATGAAAATCGGGCTGTTACAGAATGGTATCATAAATAATGCATGTAAGACCCGGGCTGATGAGGGCGGGGAGTGATCGCCGGTGCAAAGTTGCACTGACAAGGAGCGGCTCCTGACAGGCTTCTAAGGGAGGGGTACATGGATGAACCGACACATAGGAATGAGAGGGTGATCCTGAGACTATGTAGGTATGGGACTACATAGTACAGGAAGGCTTAAATGAATTGATTGGTACTACCCATATCAACAAGATGCATCTTCTTTTCGGTAGCCCATCACATAAGAACTCCATGGTTAAGCGTGCTTGACTTGGGGTAATTCTGGGTTGGGTGATCTCCTGGGAAGTTTTCCCGGGAAGTGTGCGAGTGAGGAAAAAGCACGCTGAAAAGACCCGTGTTGGTATGTGGGGATAGTCGCAATCCATTTGCCTACCAGGGATGTTACAAATGGTATCAGAGCGGCTCCTCTCCCAGTACGGTGTGGTTCGGGGACGAACCAGGCGGAAGCTGGTGGGCATGTAAGACCCGGGCTGATGAGGGCGGGGAGTGATCGCCGGTGCAAAGTTGCACGGACAAGGAGCGGCTCCTGACATGCTTCTAAGGAAGGGGTACATGGATGAACCGACACATCGAAATGAGAGGGTGATCCTGAGACTGTGTAGGTATGGGACTACATAGTACAGGAAGGCTTAAATGAATTGATTGGTACTACCCATATCAACAAGATGCATCTTCTTTTCGGTAGCCCATCACATAAGAACTCCATGGTTAAGCGTGCTTGACTTGGGGTAATTCTGGGATGGGTGACCTCCTGGGAAGTTTTCCCGGGAAGTGTGCGAGTGAGGAAAAAGCACACTGAAAAGACCCGTGTTGGTATGTGGGGACAGTCTCAATCCATTTGCCTGCCAGGGATGTTACAGTGGTTGCATACGTCGGAAATAAAATTGTGGGTGTATGCAGATCATCTGCTTGTGGTTGCATACATCGTAAATAAAGTTGTGGATAAGATGGTGGATATATGCAGATCATCTGCTTGTGGTTGCATATATCGTAAATAAATTGTTGCTGTATGCAGATCATCTGCTTGTGGTTGCATACATCGTAAATAAGTGTATGTGTAGATCTCTGTTTGAGTTTACGCATAGTGGAAAAAGGAATAAAGGTATATGGAAAAGATAAAGGGTAATGGATAACGGTAACGGAATTAAAAATGAGAATGGAATGGGATTAGTGAAAAGGTTAAGGGAAAATGGAAATGAAATCGGAAAAAAAAAAAAGAACATGAATTAAGTAGTATAGCATAGGCTTGAATTGTCTTGGTGTGTCGTATATAGCTGCTTAGAAATCTCTCTTTAAGTTCTGTGTGATGCTTCCCTTGTGTGGTTAATATTTTTCAGGTACACAAGTGGAGCATATACCAATGCTGGCCGAGCAGGAAACCCTCACCACGAGGGGTGTCTTTCATCATACCAAGAGTGAATTTTAATTAAGTTTAAGAATGTATTTTTATAATTAAATATCTGTATTAGTGTATGCCCAGAGTTGGGTATTTGTGGGCATTAGGTTTTCATTTATTGTAATATTTATGATTTCAGCTTTTGAACTATTCTGGTCTGGACAGGTACAAAAGGAAATTTTGGGAAAGTCCGAAAAACAGAGGAAACTCTGTCCGTTTTTACGGAAAAATATTCTTAAGTATTTTAATTTAAAAAGAAATTTTCAATTACCATTTTTATAAAATCCTAATTTAACTAAATAATTGTGAGGGTGTTACAGTTTTCAATAGGATAGTTTAAGGATAGTGTGGTTAGATTAGGTTATGATGATTGTGGAAGGATTACCGATGCCATGAGCCATTATGTAATTAAGCTAAGTTTTTAATCTGACTTGTGGAACACATCTTTTTGCAAAGTTAATTCATGCAAAGTTTTTGGAAAACTGTTAAGATAATTTTGAACCATGTTCTTCTAAGAAAACGAACGTTTGATGAAAAGAACGGTCTTCGTAACAACTCGGTTTTCGAATAAGTGGATTGAAGATCATAAAGAGATTTTCAAGGATGTCTTCGAACACTTAAACATTGTTTTACCAAAAAAAATGGCCTCATTTTTGAAATATTAGTAAATAAAGTCAGTTATTTTGGTTTACGAAAATCGGGCTGTTACAAACACAACAAGACTTCCAAGATAACTTTGCTTGATGAACAACCACCAAGTCTTCCTTTGTTGTAGATAGCTTGCCTTCTTTGCAATGATTACAACCAAATTAAAAACAATAACAATCCTATGAATCTCTTTCAAAAGCTATGAAAATATCAACATGAGAGATTCAAAGATTTATGATCAAAGAATGTAAAAGTTAAAGTTTTGATCTATGAAAGTGAGAGATAATAGTGTGGCTTTGATCTTTGTAAAATTGATATGAAAATGTTCTAAGATTGTAATTATGATTCACAAAGGTTAGGAAAAGATTTATATGAAATACCCAAAAGATAGGAAACTTAAAAACTAGTTTTGAGAAGTGAAAAACATATTTTAAAAACCAATTTTACAGGTCTTAATCGATTAACACATGGCTTAATCGATTAACCACTGTAACAGTTGTGTTAATCGATTAACCCTAACACATTAATCGATTAGCCACTGCTAAAGTCAATTAAAAACTTGTTTTCTCAAAATTAAACCTTTCCTGTCAAACCTTTAAGCCACCTATTGATTTTAGGTTAAGTGAATACTCAAAATATAATATAATCATGACCTTGATAGAGATTCACTACCCTCTAAATACTCTACCCAAACTCATCAAAATAAAAGACTTGAGAGGCTAAAGATATTACAATAAAACACAAACTAAGTCTTGATGAGCTTGCTCTCTCTTCATCAATGTTGAGTGTTGTTTGTTTGTTGATCTTCTTCAAAACTTGAGCTTGATTAAACCATTTGTAGCTTGTTCAAAACCTTTGTCAACCTTTGTCATTATCAAAACCTTCTCACTGGATCTAACACTACCGACCGCCTGCCACCCCATCATTTAATTCTTTTAGTGATGACAGTGGCTACCGCCAGCCTGTCATCGAAATCATTTTTTTCTTTTATTTCTTTTAGGGATGACAGGGACTTCCGTCCGCCTGTCATCGAATTCATTCTTTCCTTTTATTTCTTTTAGTGATAACAGGGACTTCCGTCCGCCTGTCATCGAATTCATTCTTTTCCTTTATTTCTTTTAGTGATAACAAGGACTTCCGTCCGCCTGTCATCGAATCCATTCTTTTCTTTTATTACGATTTAAGTAACTCTTTCATGCTTATCTCAATCTTTTACTCTTTATTTTCGTTTATGACTTATCACACTTTCCTACGCTTTCTACTTTAATCTTTTTCGTTTTGCTAATTATTCTCACTTTTATCCAACTTTACTTTGTGACTTATTATCCTATTGTTTATTTTACCTCTATTTCAGTATTTCTCTTTCTCTTCCTTTTTCTTTTCTACTATTTATTAATTATCCTAATGTCCATCTAACTCTTCCTAGCTTTGGTATAGTCATTATATTTTAATTCCCGTTTGCAAATTCTTAATTAATTCCATGATTCCTCTCTCATACACTATTATTTACTTATTCACTTATTTTCCCTTAAATAATACTCTACTCTATTTATCTACCGCTATTACACTCCATCTTCTTGTATTATTATCTTTTCATTAAATTCTATACTTATTACCTCCTTATGTTTAAAATTTAGTTTAGTATTTTATTCCTATTCCATTATTACCCGACAACTCTTAACTAAGTCCCCTCCGCGCTTCCTTATGGTTTTCGTGTTTTAACTCCTCTTTTACCTTACATTTAGTTTTAATAACCCTTCTCTCCTCGCCTATCACAATTACCCTATATCCTTTTACTCTCACGTTTCGTTGGTTCTCCCTAACAATTCCCCTTGGTTTTATTTTGTGTTTTTCAAATGTTGTACCATTTTAGGTGCTGAACTTGTTATCCGAATTTAAACTGTATGCATAATGCTGATTTTGTTTAGACCAGTTGAGTTTTTAAAGCTCCTACTTTGCATTATATTTTATGTTGCCTCTTTGAGATTTGAATTTGTTTTACATTTATGACAAAGAGTCAACATATCCTCCCAATAGCTATCACCTGCTAAATGTTAAAATTCCTTTTCAGTTTTGAGAACTTAAATGATTTGTTTGGAACTGACTCAACTGTAGTTGCTATTTTGTACACCAAGCGACGATTTCTCTATTTGGCATTGTTATGAAAAATGATTTCCTCTTTGATTGAATTTGAGAACCTTTTTGCTTAACCAGTGATTGAAATTCTTTTGCTACAGTTACATTGTATTACCACTATGGTTTTATTTCTCTGGTTAAATAAATGATTTTTGAAGACTCTTGTGCTATTTGCGGTGTTGTTGGTTTTAATTGTGTTTATCTAAGTTGATTGGAATGATAATTTAGGATTCTCAAATCCTAACCTTATGATTTTCACTAATCAAATTTCGAGGACGAAATTTCTTTTTGGGGGGAAGGATTGTAACATCCTGATTTTCGTTTGTATTATAAATTGTGAGTTTATCAAATTAAATGATTAATTTTTATATATAATTATTAAAGTGTTGGTTGTTTCCCTCAAGTACCTTATATTAATTTTTATTGGACTATTTTATATACATACTTTAAAGTAGGTTTATTTAAAGTAAATACCATGTTTGAAAAATATATATTCTTTACATTACATAATTCACCTTGCTTTTGGATGTATCATTAAATAAATAGTTTGTTTTAATATTTCAAATTACTAACTTTGTAATTTTCTTATATTATTAATCATTGTTTAAAGTCATATTAGTGGTATTTATTTAGATTTGATTGCATAAATAAATAAATGTAAGTATATGTTTAAATCTTACTATTAGTATTTCGGGTTTAAAAACAAATTTTATTTATATTAGTATATTTATATCTACATATGTATATAAAAAAAAGGAAAAGAAAAGGGGAGAAAATCGTATGAAGTGTGTGTGTGCTGGTTTACCTAGCCAAAACCCTAAGTTCATTCATTTTTCTTCCTCCCTTCTCAAAGTGTCGCCGCCCCATCCTCCCTCTAGTTCCTCTCTCTCTTCCTTGTCTCTACTTCAATATGTCGCCGCCAGCCAGGGGAGACGCAATCGCGACTCGCCTCCCTCCATTCTCAGAACTGTCGCTCTCACTGCTGCAGCCGCTACCGCCGGCGAACCCAGCCACCCGCAACAATGTAGAATCGTGGACTTGGGACCACGAGGCCGACGAACGCCATCGCTGTGAAGGTTGAATCGCGACCCGTCAAGTTTAGCCGTCATTCGCACCTCTGCCAGGGAAGAAGCCGATCTCCGTCGCCGCCGGTTCTTGTGTCACCGTCAATGTCGCTGTGATGGCCTTGTGACCCACAAACCAAGGGCCTCCATCTCCTTGTGTGATTCTAGCTGCTGGATCGAGCTAAACCGACACCGGGGTCGAAGCTCGTGACGGTGCTCTTTGCTGCTGCTCCTTGCAATCCTCTGCCGCTGAACCGCGCCACCGCCTCCCTTATTAGCCGCCGCTTCCACTGCCACCGGAGCTGCTGGGATGCGATATAGGAGCTGCTGCCCCTAACCGCTTGCACCGACATCACCGGGATCGGAGTTCTCAGCGTGGTTCTTTGTTGGTCGTGAACCGAAGCCGATACCGCTGTGCTTGTGACCATTGAAGGAGCTAGGACCGAACCATCCTCGTTATCGGTGGTGCTTCGAATATCGGATTTGAGGGTAAATCCCTAATACTTTTCTAATTGCTCTATGTTACGTTTTAATTTTTATATTAATACTAATTTTAATGATATTGGTAATTATTTATTGTTAAACTGTTTTAGAAAGTTATTGTTTTGGAACCTTATTATTATTATTTTGGAAAATGAGTGATATTGTGATTTAGTGTCGATTTGTAATTAAATCGTTATTTATGATGATTTTAATTAGTTACTCTGATTTGGGAATAACTAAATGTTTTCGAAAACTAACTTGTGTTTTCAAGTTAAAATCCTTTTTTCGTAAAACGCATGATATTGATTATTATTTAATTTATATGACCGGTTAGACGACAAAGTAGCTTTAGGATCAGCGCAAGCGAAAGCAATGAACCGCGTTACGTTTGGGCAGCACTATATGAAAGGAAACAGGTTTATGGAAACGCAAGGTAAGGAGTGGGTATTAGTGAGTATTACCATACTCTGGGGAATAGTTTGTGGTATGTATATAATGATTGCTAAGAGTTATGTGTTAGTTAGGAAATTAGAAAACCTAGGGGAGAAACTAAATAAAATTGATAATAATGATCTTAATTAATGAGAGTGCCTTGGTTAAGTAATAAAAGTGAATGTAACTCTAATAAATGTTTGTGATTAAGTATATGCTTAGTTGGTGCTAAATGTGATGATATATGTGTTTGGTGCTAATTGTTTATAAATAAATGTTAAATTGTTGTAAAGAATGTGAAGTTGTGGCTATTTGATTATATATGTGTTGATCATTGAGGCTTGGTTTGACTTTTGTGAAAATGGACTGGAATGATGGAAAATTTTGGTTTATATATATATCTACTTGGAAAATGAATTTTTGATATGGAATAAAAGGGAATGCAGTGTGACTTGATCCTTGGGCAAGCCGGCACACTAGGTGCCCTGCTAGGTGGTGAATTGCCTGCTAGGGCCAAATTCCTGTCAGGCCAATTGCCCATTAGGTCCTAAATTCCCGTTAGGCGTCGGTGCGCCAAAGGATCAATCCCACTGCATAACCACCTGAAAATGAATAATATGTGAATTGGAATTTATGGGAAATGAATGTTAATTAAATTAACCAGCATTGTCCTAACGGGTGATGCCTAATGGGTGTCTCAGTCCTGACAGGTTTAAAGTCCCTAGTAGGTGCAGAATTGCCTAGCAGGTGCATCAATTCCTAGTGGTGCAATGGTAATTGGAAATTAAGGAAAGGGAAATAGTGTATCTAATGAATAACGGAAATGAGCAATGGAATTAAGGAATTTGGAATTATTGTTTAATTGTGTGTAAAGGGGAATATGAATTAATTAAGGCATATGGAATGATTATAACTGGAATCTGATTTTGGTTGTTTAAAATTGTGTGCTATTTGATTTATTTGATATTTGTGATTGGCTTAGTTAGTTATTATGTCATATTCAGAAACTGCTTTCCCATTTTATGTGTATGCTCACTCCTTACTATCATTTCAGTTACTAAGCTTGAGCTAGCACAGCCCCTGGCCGAGCAGGAGTGCACTCCACACCGTGGAGTGTAATTTAGTTAAGGGTGTATTCTAGTCATTGTTTTATAATTAATCTATTTTGGGTTTTTGAAATAATCTAGTCACTATAAGCCCGAGTTTATTATATGTCGTAAATAGGGCTTGTAAAGTTAATTAATATATTTAGAAATGTTGAAATGTTTTCTGGATTGTTCTGGGTGGACAGGTGAAAACTCTAAATTTTTGGGAAGTCCGATAAACAGAGGAAACTCTGTCGGATTTTCGTTAAGATTTAAAACGAAATTTTCAAGTCCTATTTTAAAAACAAACAAATTATTAGTAATTAAGCTATATAAATATTAGGGTGTTAGACTTTTCGCTTAAGCGACCAGTTTCGCTTAAGCGAAATGGCTTCAGTGGTGAAGTTTCATGTTTTCGCTTAAGCGACGGATTTTCGCTTAAGCGAAACCTTCAGGTACTGCTACTTCACTTTTCTATTTTTCAGCTATTTTCTCCCTAACTTCAAATGGTCATAACTTCATCGTGCACCGTTGGATCTTTCTCAAATTTGACGAGCAACCTCCTAAAAATAATACCTTCATATCCAACGGTGGGAATTGTGTTTTGAGTCTTAAATCTTTTATTTTTAATTTCTCAAGTTAGCGAATTTAAAACACCGAAAACACCGCTTTTAACCCTCGTTTGGTCTTCTTTAAATTTGCTTTTCGATGCCAATGCTCCTTGACTCCTTTATGGCACTCAAAGAACTCCTAATCCATCATTTTAAATCCCTTTTAGGATAATCCTTACTTCCAAATCTTACTATTATTTTAATTATTATTAGCATTAAAATTCGGGATGTTACATTTCTCTCCCACTTAATAGAATTTCGTCCCCGAAATTCCGTTTGATTCCTTAAATGGAGAATCATCCCATTGGTAAACTCCGGACTACGGTTTTTACTTCCCTTCGGTTTTGATTTTCCACTCCATATGTGGTTAGGGTCTGTAGGGTTAACCAATAATAAATCCTACCGCTACAGGATAAGCATGAGCTCTCTAGTACAGGATAAGGGTGAATAACTCATCCTTCTTATCCTCTAAGAGCCACGTCAGCCCTACTGGGCTGAACAGGCCCATAAGGCACCACAACACAACTTCCCCTATAAGTATCGCCATGCTATAGGGGCTAAGGTATGTTCTCTCAACCCTACTCTCAAGAACTACGTGTGGCTTGATCCCCTTATCACTGGGGGTACGTAGGACCGGGGTCACCCTCGTCAGCTGCAACAACCCCCAAAACACATCGTGGTGGATCTATTTCTCAGATCCACTACATTGGCGCCGTCTGTGGGGACGTTAAACTTCGATCCCCATCCACGTTAAACAAAAAAAAATGATCAAAAAAAAAAGGAAGAACAACGTCAACAACAACGAGTTCCGGGTGTCCTTGTGGCAGTGTTCTTCATCGCTGTCGCATTTGGTGTGACGGTGTGGCGGCACCGCAACGGTGTCATCATCATCAACAAATGAACCATATCGACGGAGCCGTGTCACGGTGGCCATTGCTTTCTTCAAGCTCTCGGTACAGAGCATCCCAAAGCCACGTTTCTAAATGCGTCGTGTTGCTGGTGTTGTTCGCCTGACACTGTTCGCCTGGTGCTGTTCATCTGATGTTGCTGCACTTCCCTGGTGACCACTCTCTTCGACTCACTGCCACCACCCAAGGCAACATAGCAAGCATCTCTCGATCCTGCGACCATCACCCATGAGAAGCCCAAGTTCGAGCGATGCCCGCCTCCAACCCACACTCGGTCGCGATGGCAGCGGTGGCCCTTCTTGCCGTTCTCGTCGTTCTCGCCGTCCCTGGCAGCGGTCGCGATGCGCGCCTACAAGCACAAACGATTCACGCCACTCCGAATCAGTCACGACTTCCCAGCAGATGCAGCTTCCGTCGCCTTCGTCAAGGGCGACTCCCTTCGCCGCGCCGGTGCGTCCCCGTGCTTACCGCCGCCGCCGCTGTGCATGGCAGCACCCTTGTGTGCAGCACACAGCTGCTGCGAACCCACATTAGGGTTTCAGCCCTAGTGGGCCTTGGGCCCAATACCAGAAAAAAGGAAAAATAAATTGTACAGGCCTCAACAGGCCTTGACAAAAAAAAAGGGCCTCAATAGGCCCTAAAAAAAATAGGAAAAAAGAAAAAAAGGAGCCTCAACAGGCCCTAAACAAAAAAAAAAGAGAGAGAAAAGGGCCTCAATAGGCCCTAAAAAAAAGGGCCTCAATAGGCCCTATAAAAAAAAGAGAGAAAAACGACAAAAAGGGGCCTCAACAGGCCCTAAACAAAAAAAAAGAGAGAAAAGGGCCTCAATAGGCCCTAAAAAAAAAGAGAAATGGGCCTCAACAGGCCCTAAACAAAAAAAATAATAAAATAAAATAAAATGTGGACGACAACAAACAGGGAAGTAACTTTTTTATTCAATTGTCAATATCACTTATTAGCGCATGATTAATTTGATTACATTTCATTTATTAATTGCCAATAAATATTATAAATTGTCAATCTTGAACGACAATAACTAATTAATTATTGTTTTCATACACACATGCGAGGTACACGTATGATAGCCCGAGCCAAGGAGTAAACGGTCTAAATGGCCCAACCTATACGAGCTAAACAGGATTGATAGAGGGTCAGGCCTGGATTGATAGAAGACTCCAAACCGACGCTCCTCACCTCACTAAAATCAGGGAAGGAATTCTCGTTCCCACATTATTTTCCTATTTACTTGGCATTCTATGTGGTTATTTTGCACACATGTTGATATTAACTCAACTGACGCAATATTTCTGACATGTGCTTTTAATACTTAGTTCCTTATAATTCCTTTACATATCGCTTATTATTTGAGATATATATCGCGCATTCTCATTTTTCATGAATTAATGCTTTCATCATTCGACTTGTTGTCATTGAATGCTTTGACATATTTATAAATGTCCTTCAATTACAATTATTGCGCATAATATACCTGAAATTATGCGTCTTTTCATGGGCAATCCTGTCTATTTGCACGATATTTAACTATTGTCTTTTCAATCACGATATTATTATATTATTACGTGTGATATTACTAAATCATACTACCTCTACACCGATATTATACATCGTATCTTTGCCAATAATTGTCATTATTGTTGTTTGATTGCTATAAATTGTCAATTTAACGACGATTACCAATTATTTTACATATGCGAGGTACGAGTATAATAGCCCACTTCTCTAAAAGGCCCATTTCGAGTAGTGACCTTTTTAAACAAAGCCCATTCCGAGCTTCAGACCGCCAAAAGATATCCTCAAAATTAATTGGTGCTAAACTGCTCAGTCACTATTGGCATCCAATATTAGTATCTTCAACGTGTCAAAGCCTGCCACATCCTCGCACCCTCTGCCATGACACCCTTGCCTCTCACGGTTACTTACAGCCAAAAGACATCCTTGTTAACATCCCTCATCGGGATCCAGCGTTGCTCACACGAGTGTTACACAGTGATTCACCCATAATGGCGTACAGGGGTTTTGGAAGAAAAAGGGTGAGGAATACCAGCTAACCACACATTCTAGTGATAGAAGAAGAAATGCCTCAATGCCAAAAGGATGTCGGGCATATCAACATTATTTAGAAATAGTCTAACCACGAAGACTAACAGGGAAGGATCTTTCTCATTATCCCATTAATATTATTTCAATTTCATGGTTTAATTGTCATATTCATTATTATTGAATCACTCACCACATGACATTTGTTATCTTAGATGATAATCGTAATTAACAGTGAACTAATTCATACTTCGCTAATTAATGTCATTACATATCATCTATTACTTGATATTCTAAATCGTTGTTTTTATACATCATAAAAAGGTACAAACATCACGATCGGATTTGTCGAGCATGATGACCTATGTTAATTCGAGTCCGAGTATGACGACCCAACACCCAGTGATCTAAGTCGGATCCCAGCTTCTCCGAGGAACCACACAATGCTGATTCCATACCCACAACTCGCAAATATTCAACCTTCGCTCAGCGTTCGCCTACACAGATCTGAATCCGATAGTCTCTCAAAGAGGCTTGGATAAACACGATCTAATTGGCAGAAAACAACTCACACCTTAAAGGATTACTTAACTCGGCACAAGCCTCTTCAGGCCTTATCTGAGTAAGGGGGTTGGTTATACATTGGAGTAAAAGTTTGCTCCAGCCTTGTTAATATGATGATCTACCAGCTTGCCTTCTCTACCTGAGCTTGCTTCCTCGGCTTCATTCTTTCCCTTCTCGGAATCCTCGGCCGCTTCATCATCTCGATAAACTTTCGATGACTTCCACTCGAGTGACCTTATTCGACCATGAAGCTTACTGCTCAGCTGGTAGAATGGACTCCGACTCTACAAAATAATCCGAGAAGAACTGAAAAGCCCTGAGCAGCAGATGCTCTGGAAATATTTGGGTGCCTTCGCACCACATCTTTAGAACTTCTCACCGAGCTTTCGGACCTATACCGAGTCCGAGGCCCACTTTGATCCCCGAGCGTTTCACAGACCTTATGAACTCGACACAAGCCTTTTCAGGCTTTACCGAGTAGGGGACTAGTATGTGATGAGGCATATACATAGTTGACATTGGCCGACCTTGATACTGGTATTATATGATGCATAAGTTACTCGAGATCAAATGTCGTGCCAAAGAGGACCACCACGTCCCATGAGGCACCAAATTGATCATTTACTGTCCTTATTAAGGACATATGTTAAACTCACTCCGGATCATGTTCTTACGCACTTGCCCACGATCTCGGTTAGCCGGCCAGATCGGCGAGGCTACAAGTGAAAACGAGGATTGCGACCCGATAGCTTGGCTTAGCCTCTCGGCTCATATATGGCTCAATACATCGCGGATCGAGGAATACACCTCGGCTAAGGTTGTCATTCCGACAGCAATCCCTCGTAAACGTTACGGTCCAATTGGTGATAATCTTGGCACACCTCGAACTCAAATAACAGTTTGAGTCGCGCCAGCATACATGGCCACAAGCCTTTCGGCTTTCACCATGGCAAGCGCATAAAAGGATGTCTCCTTAAAAATGACGTGACTTTTAAAACAATAGTCCAATTCGACTTTGGCTACACTCATAACTTCATCACACTCATCTCGGAGCATCCCCAAATCCATTCTGGAACTCCGCCCGCGGGAACTCGGTTCGAGATGTTCCTCACCGAGCTTATACTCGGTTCGAGATGAGCCTCACCGAGCTGGTGGCGAATCCTACCGGCGGGACCTCGGTTCGAGATGAGCCTCACCGAGCTTGTACTCGGTTCGAGATGTTCCTCACCGAGCTTGTACTCGGTTCGAGATGAGCCTCACCGAGTATGGGGTACTCTTTCAGTTTCATCATCCGAGCACAAAAGAGCACTATCAACCATCTGCAACACTCTTCCGAGCGGAAGACCACGCCTGCAAACAATGTTTTATGTTACCACCAACTCTCAGAAGCTCAGCACAGGCTCTTCGAGCCTATACGAGCTTGGGGGGCTTGTAGGGTTAACCAATAATAAATCCTACCGCTACAGGATAAGCATGAGCTCTCTAGTACAGGATAAGGGTGAATAACTCATCCTTCTTATCCTCTAAGAGCCACGTCAGCCCTACTGGGCTGAACAGGCCCATAAGGCACCACAACACAACTTCCCCTATAAGTATCGCCATGCTATAGGGGCTAAGGTATGTTCTCTCAACCCTACTCTCAAGAACTACGTGTGGCTTGATCCCCTTATCACTGGGGGTACGTAGGACCGGGGTCACCCTCGTCAGCTGCAACAACCCCCAAAACACATCGTGGTGGATCTATTTCTCAGATCCACTACAGGGTCATGCCTATTTCCACGTTTGTCTTCTAGTACTACCTACTATCTCTATCTGCGTAAGATCGTCAGTTTTTCTTATTATTAAAGTTCCATCTCCCATTCCTTGGATTGAAATCCTCCCCCACTTAGCATCAACATACTTGGTTATATCCATGCTTGGGGGTATGCTCATTCGTTATTCGGAATTTCGCACATAAGCTTCTCGATCGGTATCCAAGGTTATAAGGGACATGTGGATGGTTATCCATCGGTAGGCATAGAACTATGTTGGGTTCCTACGTCTTGGTGAATTCTCATGTATACATCTGAGACGCTTGAAACTTGAAGAGAGCGAAGATGAAAAGAAGAAACACGAAGCACTCAAGGATGGGTTTCCTAGTCTTCGTACGACGACCCAAGATGTACTGGATACATGTCAAGCAAGAAGACAATGGAGATTATCCTTAAGTGTGCGTTTTCAGCAGAGAGTCATCGAAAGATGCATTTTCTATGGAACTACCGCTGATTTGATTTGGTCTTGATGAAGGCACATGGTGCAACGGCTAAACTTGCTTCCTTTGAGGGAATCGTTTGGGAACTGGACTAAGTTCTTAAGTGAATTCTAATTCCTAATGGTGAGCACGATTCACTAGTTTACTTGGGTCGGTCTCGGTGTGGATACCCTACTAATTCATCCAGTTTCGCCTTTCTCGCGAATAACCACTTCGGATTCTTAATTAAATGCTTGATGAGCTTTGGGCTTTTAGTTTGGCTTTCCATGAAGTCTAAAGACGATTACTACGGGTTCGCTCGGCTTGGTTCCCTCGCGAGTTCCATTCGCGGCTACTCTACTAGTAAGTGGGTGCACTGGCTTAAGGCTCCTATCTGTCTGTCCTGATTTTTGTTGGAAAGTGTCAATGATATCGACCACTAATAGTTGCTAAAATCGAGGTGATCAGTCCCAATCTCACATCTATCAATAGCAACATCATCGTCAAGTTTGTTGATGTTATCGTCCCCTAGCAGAGGTAAGAATCAGAGTAATCAGTTCTAACCTTACATTCTACCAGTGGCAATACCATCACTGTGTTTGGCGGAACTTTAACTAATGTATTATCTTTTATTGATTTCTTTTAGGTTACACTAAACGCGCTTAACCTATATAGAAATTTATAGGTAAACAGTTGATACATTTTTGATATAGAAAAATACCTCGAGCCGGTTTACTAATTCTCTCGTCCGGTGCGCTCGAGACAGTTAGCCCCAATGTGTCCCGGTTGCCCACATTGATAGCAGAGACCCTCTTTCTTGTGTTGCTTTAGCCGCATACATAAACGCCTGTGGGGTTTTCCACACTCTGGACAGGGTAACCTAGGTCTTGGAGCATTCGCATCTATAGTCGTGTCTACTGGCACTGTTGCCATAGTGTTGATGTCGGCATATGTATCCGATTCCTGTGTCGGTGCCTTGCCTCTGCTAGAACCTTCAGCCCACTGTATCATCTTGTTCCTATTCTCGGATGTCCACTGCCCTATTCCCTTCTCATAAGTGCTAGCCATATTTACCAGTTGAGCCAAATTATCTATGTTCCGGTACTCAAAAGCCACCTTGATCTCCGTGCGAAGTCCTGCTTCGAACTTGATGCACGTAGTTCTTCCATCAGCATTCCTATAGCTTCCAGAATATCGGATGAGATCTTCGAAGTGTGCGGCATATTCTCTAACACTCATACTTCCCTGTGTTAAGTTCAGAAATGTTAGTTCTTTCTCTCGGCGAACATCTTCTGGGAAGTACCTTCCGAGAAATTCCTCCTTAAAGAAGTCCCAAGTAATCTCCTGGTTGGAACTCTCCATGTCTCTTCGTACATGCTCCCACCAATATTCTGCTTCTCCAGTGAGCATGTACGCCGCCAAAAGGACTATCTGCTCCGCGGGCGGTGACATTGTGCGGAAAATCTTCTCCAATTCTTGGAGCCATCTCTGGGCTGCATCCGGATTGTAGCCACCTTCAAACTTGGGCAGATCGTTCTGCCTAAATCTAGCTAGCCAATCGATGCCAATTGGGTCTGGTGGTTGGTGGAGTGCAGCGGCTGCTGCTGCTGCGGCCGCTGCTACTGTTTCAGCCTGATTCTGATTCATTTGGACCAGATTCTCAAGTATAGCAGCGCAGCCATCCTATCATCCTGAGTACGTCTCCGAGGCATGGTGACTGAGTTCTGAAAAAGATTATGTTATTCCACAATTAACTAAACAATTCTCAATCTAAGTGTACCTATTCGCCTATTCTAAGACTTGACACTATCATTTGGTCACTCGCTTAGTGAGTAAACCATAGGAGTTGTGATTTCACAATCCAAGGCCGAGGGAAACTGCTCTGATACCATAAATGTAACATCCTCACTTTATTTGGTTAATTTTAAATTTTAATAAAATCAGAGTTTGAAAATTCATTTTAGAATTTAATTACTTATGAAAATTCTTAGGAAAATCCGGCAGAGTTTCCTCTGTTTTTCGGACTTCCCAAAAATTTTCTTCTTAAAACCTGTCAGTCCAGAATTATTTAAAAACATAAAACACACTAGCATAAAAGCCAGATCAAACCTAAAGCCCAATTAGTACAAATTCAGGGCATACAATTACTACGCATATTAAATTACAAAAATAACAGTTTTGAATATAATTAAAAATAAAATCCGCTCAGGGTATCACAAATTCACTCCACGTGGTGGAGATTTTCCAGTTCGGCCCGCTACAGTGTAAGCTCCGCTTCCGTACCTGTAAAAATATAGCAAGAAGGGTAGCATTACACAGAACTTAAAAAGATAAATCCTAAAAGAAGACATAGTAATAAACTAAGCCTACACAATTATTAGTATACGTTATTCATTTAATTAATTTCTTCTAGTTCCTTACTTATTCTTACATTCTCTCTTCTTTTCGTTTTCTTCTTCTCTTCCTTTTCTTTTTCTTTTTCCTTTTCTTTTTCTTTTCCTTTTTTCTTATGACTGAGTCCAAAAGAACATCAGCCGTTTACCTTTATTATTCCTTTATCTCTTTACTGGTGACAGTGTCTACCGACCGCCTGCCACCCCATAATTTAATTCTTTTAGTGATGACAGTGGCTACCGCCCGCCTGTCATCGAAATCATTTCTTTCTTTTATTTCTTTTAGGGATGACAGGGACTTCTGTTCGCCTGTCATCGAATTCATTCTTTCCTTTTATTTCTTGTAGTGATAACAGGGACTTCCGTCCGCCTGTCATCGAATTCATTCTTTTCCTTTATTTCTTTTAGTGATAACAGGGACTTCCGTCTGCCTGTCATCGAATTCATTCTTTTCCTTTATTTCTTTTAGTGATAACAAGGACTTCCGTCCGCCTGTCATCGAATCCATTCTTTTCTTTTATTACGATTTAAGTAACTCTTTCATGCTTATCTCAATCTTTTACTCTTTATTTTCGTTTATGACTTATCACACTTTCCTACGCTTTCTACTTTAATCTTTTTCGTTTTGCTAATTATTCTCAAATTTATCCAACTTTACTTTGTGACTTATTATTCTATTGTTTATTTTACCTCTATTTCAGTATTTCTCTTTCTCTTCCTTTTTCTTTTCTACTATTTATTAATTATCCTAATGTCCATTTAACTCTTCCTAGCTTTGGTATAGTCATTATATTTTAATTCCCGTTTGCAAATTCTTAATTAATTCCATGATTCCTCTCTCATACACTATTATTTACTTATTCACTTATTTTCCCTTAAATAATACTCTACTCTATTTATCTACCGCTATTACACTCCATCTTCTTGTATTATTATCTTTTCATTAAATTCTATACTTATTACCTACTTATGTTTAAAATTTAGTTTAGTATTTTATTCCTATTCCATTATTACCCGACAACTCTTAACTAAGTCCCCTCCGCGCTTCCTTATGGTTTTCGTGTTTTAACTCCTCTTTTACCTTACATTTAGTTTTAATAACCCTTCTCTCCTCGCCTATCACAATTACCCTATATCCTTTTACTCTCACGTTTCGTTGGTTCTCCCTAACAATTCCCCTTGGTTTTATTTTGTGCTTTTCTACTTTTGATATCCTAACACTCTCATTCACTCCGGACCTTATTATATGCTCATACATTACACTCATTCATTCCGGACCTTATTCTAGGTATATACATTTTATTCCCTAAGGTATGGTTTCTAGTAACAATTTTATTTACTTTATCTTTATCAACGGGGGTACCCTAAGGTTCATTAACATACTTTTAATTACCCTATTCTTAGCTACCACTATAGCATCCTAGAATTTACTTCTCAAGTAAAGGTAACGCGAACCCTCTTACCTCGGGCTTTTTAAATAGAACCTGGACTTTAGCTCGGCGACGATGACAGCGTCGGTGTTGCTCCTCGTTAGCGGGAACGATCGCGACTGGTCCGAGGCAAGAGCTTCGAGCTTCGAGGTTCCCGACACGAGCCCGGCACGATCACGGGTCGGTAACGGCGCCGGTGAGATCCGTGGAGAGAGAAGGCTTGCGGATGAGAGAGCAAGGAATGAGGGGAAGCTATGGTGGTTGTGGCCCGTGGTGGTCGGTCGGCAGCCACGGTGGCGGCTCCGGCCGGAATAAAAAGGAGAGAGAGAGAAAGAGAGACCGAAGAGAGAGAAGAGGGAGAGGGAGAGAGAGAGAGAGGAAAGGGGTTTGTGAGGGTGGTGGCCGTGGAGATGGTGGCGGTGGTGGCTCTTGGCGGCGGGTAGTGGTGGCAAGGAGGTGGAGAGAGAAGGAGGGAGGGAGATTGTGAGGGAAGGAGAGAGAGAGGGAGAGTAGATCTATGGAGAGGGAGGGAGACTCAAGGAGGCGGCGGCGGCCTTGGGTGGCTCCGGTGAAGGCCGTGGAGGAGGGAGGGAGAAGGAGGATCGGAGGAAGAGAGAGAAACAAAGGGGGAGAGTGAGTGGAGAAGAGGGTCTCCTCGTGTTTTAAAGCCCGTCAGACCATTTTCGCTTAAGCGAATTAGCTTCAGTAGTGGACACGAACGCTTTTCGCTTAAGCGACCAGTTTCGCTTAAGCGAAATGGCTTCAGTGGTGAAGTTTCATGTTTTCGCTTAAGCAACGGATTTTCGCTTAAGCGAAACCTTCAGGTACTGCTACTTCACTTTTCTATTTTTCAGCTATTTTCTCCCTAACTTCAAATGGTCATAACTTCTTCGTGCACCGTTGGATCTTGCTCAAATTTGACGAGCAACCTCCTAAAAATAATACCTTCATATCCAACGGTGGGAATTGTGTTTGAGTCTTAAATCTTTTATTTTTAATTTCTCAAGTTAGCGAATTTAAAACACCGAAAACACCACTTTTAACCCTCGTTTGGTCTTCTTTAAATTCGCTTTTCGATGCCAATGCTCCTTGACTCCTTTATGGCACTCAAAGAACTCCTAATCCATCATTTTAAATCCCTTTTAGGATAATCCTTACTTCCAAATCTTACTATTATTCTAATTATTATTAGAATTAAAATTCGGGATGTTACAACCACCAACCCTCGAAAATCGGACGTCTGATCTGTCCAACACAGAAAAGATCTAAACTCGGCACAGAGTCTATATGACACTTCCCGAGCTGGGGAGCTTATGTAGTGGACTGGACCTACGAGCCGACCATATGCCCTTAACGCCGACCAACGACTCAACAGATAAGTTTAAACTCCCTAGTACATGATAAGGATGAATGACTCACCCTTCTTATACTCTAAGAGCCACGTCAGCCCTACTGGGCCCAACAAGCCCATAAGGTACCACAACACCACACTCCTACAAATACACCCCTTCCACAAGGGCTAAGGTATGACATTCTCTACCCTATTCTCAAAAACTACGTGTGGCTTGATCTCCTTTTCACTGGGGGTACGTAGGACCGGGGTCATCCTTGTCAGCTGCAATAACCCCAAACACACATCGTGGTGTATCCTTAACAATGGAACATCACAATATATATATATATATATATATAGACACACACACACACACACCTTCCGGTCTCAATTATAAGAAAAAAACTAACTTCACACTTATTAAGAAAGTTGAGTGCATTTAATTTTTTCAAATTCATAGGAAAATTAACTACTTTAGGAAACTTGCATTAGAATTAAATAAAATTTAAATGTTACAACCACTTTGTATGAATATTTTAGGAATGATTGTATTGAAAATATAAAGTTAGTTTATTTTTTCTTATATATGAGATCACTAATAGAGTGTATTTTTTTGCTTATATTTGAGATCGGAGGGAGTATATATTATGTATATGTTAAATTGGTCTTTAACATTGTGGGCATCGATCAATTTTTGTGGAATACATGAAATATGTGATAATTAATATATTGCGAGAAAAATATAGTAAAGTTTTATTATTCTTCTCTTGAAAATTGAAGTTTTAAATGATTTTTTTAATTAACGTAAAACTTTTAAAATGAAAATTAACTTACGGATGGATCATATAGGAGGAAATTATTTTGGCTAAAAGGAAGTGGAACAGTTGAGTATATAAAATGATTTATAATCAAAAGCTGTTCTGTAAGCTTAGTAAGTGCATGTGTGATTTTCCGGTGAGTTAGCCTAGAATTAATTTTGAAATGTTAATGTTATTAACCGTTGCTTCTGCCCCAACGTGATTTTGGGATCAGAATTGATTTTCTAACTTAAAACCAAACATGCTGTAAATCAAAAAGAAAATAATGTACCGGCCTGGATGATTCAAAAGCAAGCTCATATAAAATAAGAACAGGATTTCTTCACCATTAGGAGCCTTGAAAAGTGGTTATTTCCACACTAACCCAAGTCCCTTTCCCTGCTTTATAGGATTCTATTTATATGTTGCCATGTTGGGTGATGTTATGTATCGGGTTTCAATACTCCAGTTTTTTTTTTTTAAATCTAGTAAATTAAAAAATATATTGTGTTTTTTATTGATATGTACATGTTTTTGTTATTTGGATTTAAATTTTTTTTTTACACAAATTAAAAAATTATATTGAATAAATTTTCATTAAAAATTGACATAGTTTAATTAATCTGCGTTAGAAAAAAAATTTTTAAAAAAAAAAAGAAAAAGAAAAATCCTGCCCGGTGCCTAGAAAGTCCGGACAGCATAGACAAAACAAAACCTTATTCTAACGGGAAAACTTTCCACCATACCAAAAGGTCAAAAAGCAGACCATCATCATTAATTGTCTCCATGTAAATTTTCAAGCGAATCTTTCATTCTTTGGCTGTACAAGAAAAAGTGAAAAAAGAGAAAAAATTAAAAAATAAATAAATAAATTTTGGTTGTTGTTTGGATTGAAAAAATAAAATAAAAAATGAGAAGAGAAAACTCTTCTTTTATTAATTATCGTCTTTCCTGTTTTCTTTCTCAAGACAGAGAGAGAACTTTTTTTGTTCTCTTCAATTTCTTTGATTCTCTCTTTTCTTCTTATTCTTTTTCTCCCAAAATTTTTCTTCACAAATTCACTCAATAGAAACAAAGTGTTAAGCATAGTTTTAAAAGGGATTAAGAAATGTATTTTACATTGTAAAATTAAATGTTTCATATTTAAAAAATAATAAATTTGGCTTTTTAATACATTTTTTTTTAATAATCATATATTTCTTATGATTTTTATTACAAGGCATACGTAACTGACATATATCAGTGAAAGTAGTTATTCCCTCCGGTCTTTATTATAAATCTTATTGACCAATTTTTACACTCTTTAGAAAAGTTAGTTAGTATAGTTAGTGTTATATAAAATATAAATATTTGGTAAACTTTTTCAAAAACATTTCTCTAATCATTATTGGGAATGTAATAAGTATTTAGTAAATAGAGGTATTTGTGAAAAATAAATAATTAATGTATAATGAAAATTAGAAACGAGACTTATATTAAGGACCTAAATAAAGTCTTCAAATAAAGTTTTGAAGCTTATATATAGGATCAGGGGAGTAGTTTTCTTAATATAATATTACAATTTTTTTCTCTCAATTGTTCTTGAAAAATTCACATTTATTAATTAATAACAAAAAAACATAGATAATCAAAACATTTAATCAGAAAAAAATGTTAAAAAAGAAATTTGATGATAGGAGTATATAAAAAAATGTAAAGTGACTTATAATTAAAATAAAAAAAAATCTTTTAGAAAATAACTTAGAGAGGGAGAGTAAACCTACAAATACACCAATATTGCCTTTGGTCTCAAATATAAGAAAAAAATTAATTTCACACTTATTAAGGAAGTAATTGAGTATATTTATTTTTTCTAGAAATCATAAAAAATAGACTATTTTAAAAAACATGTCTAGGGAATGAAATAAAAATTAAATGATACAACTATTTTATTGAGATATATTTTAGGAATAAGTGTACGAGAATAGAAAAATTAGTTAAGTTTGCTTACATTTTTGTTTATATTTGCTTATTGAGATCTTAGTGAAGTGTTAGTGTGTTACACTCTATTTTTATAGAATTAATACAATTAATTACTTTCCTCATCTGTTCTGTATAATTCGGTTAGAGTATAATATGTTTGAGCATAGAATAAGCACTTTAACGAGAAGGGAATCAACACAAGTGAGAACAATTTTTCGCTCAAAGTGGATCCTTTGAAGACAAGTTTAGAATACAGCAAGGGTGACTCAAGCAATTCTCATAATGTCCCTGTCAAGGACAACATAGTTAAATGTCTTCCGAAAAAGCACTTAAGTTCCAAATTACAGTTCTGTTTATGTTCTGGTAAGGCCAAAACAAGCAAGCATCTGCAACTTTGAAGGAGCTTTCTGAAGAGATGGCATCAAACCAGAACCTTAAAGAACTACAATGGGCAGTGCAAGCAATCAAATCCCAGGGCCAAAATCTTCACAGTATTTCCTTTTACCTTTCACACCCAACTTCATGTTGTTACCAAGAAACAGAAAACTCCATAATGATAAACATTTCAAAGGAAAATCTCCCATACTTCTCCAACCTCTTGTCTACACTAGCAGCAACCAAATCAACCTTGACAAACCTGGAGTTCTACCAAGTTGAATGGGAAGCACAACAGGTAAGAAATCTTGGCATCTTGTTAGGGAATAACCAAACTGTAAAGCAGGTTGTTTTTAGAAGAAACAGATTCAATGTGAAAAGTTTATCAGAGCTTTCTGAGATTTTGAGGACAAATAAAGTGATCAAAGAGATCATGATTTCAGAATCATGTATAGGGTCTTCTGGGGCTGGACTCATTGCTTCTGCTCTTATGGTGAATCATACTTTGGAGGAGCTGCAAATATGGGAAGACTCAATTGGATCAAAGGGTGCTGAAGAGCTCTCCAAGATGATTGAAGTTAATCCGACGCTTAAATTGTTGACAATTTTTGACTCTAATGCCATCACAGCTACTCCTCTGATATCGGCAATTTTGGCAAGGAACAGAAGTATGGAACTTCATGTTTGGAGTGGAGAAAATGGGGAAAATAGTTCCAAGGTTGTGGAGTTTGTACCTGAGAATAGCACACTAAGAATTTACAAGCTTAACCTCTCAGGTGCTTGCAGGGTAGCTTGCTCTCTAGGAATGAATTTAACCGTCAAGTCACTCGACATGACCGGAATCAAGCTTAAATCCAGGTGTGCTAAGGAACTTAGATGGGTTTTGGAACAAAATCAGACCCTGAAAGAGGTCAACTTGTCTAGAACCCACCTTAAAGACAAGGGCATTGTGTATGTTGCAGCCGGACTCTTTAAGAATCGTAGTCTACAAACCTTACATCTAACCGGAAATTGGTTTAGTGGGATAGGTGTGGAGCATCTACTTACCCCTTTGAGTAGATTTTCATCCTTGCAAATGCAAGCCAATATCACTTTGAAGTGTGTTACATTTGGAGGTGGGAAAACAAGAATAGGAAGGGAGGGTCTAGCAGCTCTTATACAGATGCTAACAACCAATGAGAGTGTCATTCAATTGGGGATACATGATGATGAGAGTTTGAGATCAGATGACTTTGTTAAAATCTTCAAGAGTTTGGAGAAGAATGCTAGTTTGAAATGCTTATCTCTGCAAGGCTGCAAAGGTATTCAGGGAGAGATATTGTTGCAGGCAATTATGGAGACAATACAGATAAATCCTTGGATTGAAGATATTGATCTCTCCAGAACACCTTTGCATAATTCTGGTAAGACTCAGGGAATTTATCAAAGATTAGGCCAGAATGAGAAGACTGAACCAGAGATGGATTTGCTCAAGGACATGCCGCTAACACAGCCTAAGAGTTGTAGAGTTTTCTTTTGTGGGCAAGAATGCGCAGGTAATGTTGAATATAATTATTTATCTTTGATGTTCTACAATTGATTGGTTTCATGAAACCCTATCCCAAAACTGTGCAAGTAAAACAATATCAAGTTCATGAAACTAAATTAAGGTTCATTCTTTTTCATTTTAACACAAGGTTGGTGGAAATTTAAAGTTGTCACGTGAATTTAATTAATTAGTATTCATTTATTGATTTATTCATGTATTAGCACATTCATATATTAGAAGGTTTTAAGGATTTAGCTATGCATGTATTTAGTAAATAGGAGCATTTACAATTAGGGTTGAGTTCATTTTAAAGGTCATCATCAAAAGGTACCATGTATGCCTATAAATACTATTGTAGGTCATGCAAGAAAAGGGAAGAAAAGTTGTATGCTATAAGCCAAGAGAAAAGAGTAAAACCAAAAAAATCAAATCAAATGAGTTTCTAAAAGACTTTAAGTGCTTTCCTTTCTCAACCTATCCTCTTCATTGTCTTTAAAGGCAACATCATATCCGCTTGAGTCATAGTTTAAATTCATATTTTCAGGCAAAACCACTCTTTGCCAGTCAATATCACAAAATTTCTCTGCTTCGGCGGTTCCCTACTTGGATCAAGTCAGAACAATAGTGAACCCAGTTGAGCAGGCAGTTAAAACGGTAGGAATGAAGATAAAAACCTTCAAGGATGAGGATACAAAGATTTCAATATGGAATCTTGCTGGTCAGCATGAGTTTTTTTCCCTTCATGATCTTATGTTCCAAGGGCATGGGAGCGCTTCATTTTTTGTTATCGTATCAAGTTTATTCCGGAAGTCAAGTAACCGAGAACCAAAATCCACAGCTGAGATTGAAGAGGATTTGCAATATTGGCTCAGGTTCATTGTTTCCAACTCCAAAAGAGCAGTACAACAATGCATGCTACCCAGTGTTGCTCTTGTTCTCACACACTTCGATAAAATCAACCAACCATCGCAAAATTTGCAGAATACCACAGACTCAATTCAGAGATTGAGAGACAAGTTCCAAGGCTTTGTTGATTTCTACCCAACTGTATTCACAGTTGATGCAAGATCATCTGCATCAGTTAGTAAACTCACTCATCATATCAGAAAGACATGCAAGACAATTCTCCAAAGAGTACCGCGTGTTTATCAACTTTGCAATGATCTAATACAGATTTTATCAGAATGGAGAGCTGAGAATTACAACAAGCCTGCAATGAAGTGGAAGGAGTTTGGTGAGCTATGCCAAATAAAGGTCCCACCTCTGAGAATTCAATCAAGACATGGTAATAAAGAGAAGGTGGAAATGAGGAGAAGAGCTGTTGCTACTTGTCTTCATCACATTGGTGAGGTGATTTATTTTGATGAGTTGGGGTTTCTAATTTTAGATTGTGAGTGGTTCTGTGGTGAAGTACTTGGTCAGCTCATAAAGTTAAATGTTAGAAAGCCACATTCCTCAGAAAACAATGGGTTTATTAGCAGGAAGGAACTGGAGAAAATTTTAAGAGGAACTTTACAAAGCCCAATTCCTGGTATTGGTTCAAAGGTTTTTGAGAACTTAGATGCTAGTGACCTTGTGAGGTTGATGCTAAAACTTGAACTATGTTATGAGCAAGATCCTTCAGATTCAAATTCTCTGCTGTTGATCCCTTCCATTCTTGAACAAGGAAGAGGAAAGCCTCAAAGATGGCAGCTAACTACACCAGACTGCGTTTATGTAGGTCGTCACCTTGAGTGTGACGATTCAAGCCATATGTTTTTAACTCCAGGATTCTTCCCTTGTCTACAGGTAAGAGTTCCTCTGTCATACTCATATTTTTTCCTTCATTTTTGCCACCTGAATTTGTTCATACAACTTTTCTTTTCTGATATTATTTCTTACTTGTGTCTCAAGGTTATATCGTGTTGACTATTTTTCCTGATTATGGGTAACCCAACTAAAATGAGGTTCAGAGAATGCAAAACATTAACATACATGTCTGTAAAGAGTTTTGGAAAGGATCACAATATTAGGCCCAACCTGCTTTGGCTAACTGAATTCATTGTCTACCATTTTCTGATTGAAGTTTCATGCTTGGAGATGCAGGTGCACCTTCACAATAAAATAAAGGCTCTACAGAATCAACATGGAGCAACTTACAACCTTGAGAAGTCCCTCATTTCAGTCTGCATTAATGGAATCTACATCAGAGTAGAGCTCGGAGGACAGTTGGGTTACTATGTTGACATCCTTGCATGCTCCAAGAAAAACTTGACAGAAACTTTAAGAGTCATTCATCAACTTATAATCCCAGCAATACAAAGCCTTTGCCATGGGATCACCATGACTGAAAATGTCATAAGACCTGAATGCGTGCGGAATTTGACACCCCCTAGATACAGAAGAACTCAATGTGCTTCCCTGCAGCAACTGAAACAAGCACTACTCTCACTTCCAGCAGACAGCATGTATGATTATCAACACACATGGAATCAGGTCTTAGACTCAGGTAGAATGGGGTGTCTACTGTCTACCTCAAAATTCTTAAAACTCCCATTTTTATATGTAACTTTTTTGAAAAAAAAAAATAAAAATAAAAATAAACACTTTCAACTTAACCCTCATAAACAAAGAAGTACTGTAGTATTCTTATTTATTTTTTCTATCTCCACTTGTGCAGGTAGACCTATTCTACAAGCTGGGTTTGATTTGGCACGAGATCTTTTATCAGACGATGACTTCAGGGAAGTCCTACATAGAAGATATCACGACCTACACACCCTTGCCCAAGAGCTACAAGTTCCACCAGAAAACAATCCAGATGGTCAAGATCAATCTATAACTTTGAGTGAACAAGTTGAGCCAAGCTTTGGGGGCATTGCAAAAGGGGTTGAAGCTGTATTACATAGACTCAAGATTATTGAACAAGAAATCAGAGACTTGAAGCAGGAAATCCAGGGGCTGAGATATTATGAGCATCGACTCCTTCTCGAGCTTCATCGTAAAGTGAACTACTTAGCAACCTTCAATGTTCAGGTTGAGGAGAGGAAAGTACCAAACATGTTATATTTTGTGAAAACAGAAAACTACTCAAGGAGACTTGTGACCATTGTGCTTTCTGGCATGAATGCTCTTAGGCTTCATATGTTATGCGAGTTCCGGGGAGAAATGCATGTTGTTGAAGATCAGATGGGTTGCGAAATCATGCAAGTTGATAACAGTGCTGTGAAGGCATTGGCCCCATATATGAAGAACTTGATGAAGTTGATAACATTAGCTCTTAAGATAGGAGCTCATATAGCAGCAGGGATGGGAGAAATGATACCAGACTTGAGCAAGGAAGTGGCTCATTTGGGTGGCTCTTCACTTTTGTATGGAGCAGCTGCTGCAGCGGGTATTGCAGGGGGTGCTGCTATGGGTCGTAGAAACAGGATGATGGAGGGTTCGAGGGACATTCAACAAGATTTAAGGGCAGCACAGCAATGGGTGGTGGATTTCTTAAGGGATAGGGGATGCTCCACTGGGAAGGACATTGCTGAGAAGTTTGGACTGTGGAGAGTGAGGTACAAGGATAATGGTCAGATTGCATGGATTTGTAGGAGGCACATGTATGCAAGATCTGCAGAGATAATTGAAGTGCCCATTTGAAACATATACCAGACTTCCTTATGTAGCAGCACTATCAACTTAGCTTCCAAGTTTATTGCTTCTACTTTCTTTCTTTCTTTTTTTTTTCATGAATTTGACATGGATTGAAGTTGTACAATTCTTGCTCAAAAAAACAAAAAGTTGTACAATTTATGGTTATATTTTTTTTTCCCACCCGTTCCCTAAGTACTACCTAGGTACATCCGGATCTGACCATATATTTTACATATGTACGAGCGTAATTTTACATATATTTTAATATTAAAATAGACATTATTATAACTTAATATATTTATCTATAATAATTTTTGAAATATCTTAATTAACTTATTTAAATTGATATCTTACTAAATCTTTATAATAATGTGCATGTGCATGCTGAATTAGAGATAATAATTAAACTGGAGCCCAATATAAATAAGATAGAAAAATAAATCTAAAAAAAATAGAAACAATATTTGAAATTGAAATAAAAAATTTGATTAAAAAATGAGTTTGAATTGAGATTAAAAAAAAAAAAGCATGTGATAAACTTGAACCAAATTATTTTCTTTTGAAGATGGCCTTTTACTGAAGGGAACGTATACAAGTCAGTGGATGAGTATACAAACTAGGGGTGTAAGTGATCCGGTCCGAGACCGCGACACTGGTCGGATCGGACTGGACCGAACCGAAAAATATAGTCCGGTCTGATCTCATGGTTCGGTCCGGTTCGGTCCAAAAATTGTTGGACCGTTGTATCATGGTCCGGTTCACGGTCTCAATATTTTTCAGACAGTTCAGACCGGAGCGGACCACATACATAAAAACCTAAAACTAACACACACAGACATAGCCCTCACTCACATAACCCAGCCACACACACAGCCCTAACCTAGCAGCCACACACCTAGCAGCCACGCACGTTTCTCACCGTCGTCCTCTCCCTCCCTCTGGTTCTCACCGTTCTCCCTTCCTCTATTGCTCGAAGCCCCCATTGCGTTTCTCTTTTCCTCGCTGTCGCCATCGAAGCAGCCTCCATCGAAGCCACTTGCCATCTCCATCAAAGCCGCCGCTCGCCGTCGTCGAAGTCTCCATTGAAGCCGTCGCTCGAAGCCTCGGGGTGTAACGGTTTTCCAACAGCCGTCGCTTGAAGCCACTTTCATGCGAGTCGCGCATCACCTTCTCCACTCTCCAATCTCGTTTCCCTTCTCCAGTCGCGCATCGCGACTCTCGATCTAGTTCCGCCGCTGTTCCTTGCTCGATCTGGGTCTGTTCCTTGCTTGATCTGGTTCAGCCGTTGTCCCTCCGCCGCTGGTTTCGCTAGGGCCTGTTCTCTCTCTCCCTCACACGTCGGTTCTCTCTCTTCCTTCGTCTCTCTCATCGATCCGCCGCCGCCGCTTTAGCAGCTTCTGCTGCTGCTTGGAGATGGAAAGGGAACCTTAGGGTTCCAAGTGAAAAACGGGCCTGAAGGCCCAGTTTCAAAAAAAAAAGAGCTTGAACAATAATGGTCTAAATAGACTGGACCGGTTGTGACGACCCGCAAATTCCTCGTCTGTTTTAAATGAATTTTTGAACTATGTTTTATCAACGATAGATGTATTTGTGTGAAAGTAAATATTTTCATGGACTCAAATTAAATGGTTTTGTTATTCGGGATTTCTTTGAGAAGTGAAATTCCTTGTGGACTTTAATAGATTTACCAAACTTCATAAATTCATACCTTTTTAACCGTAACTCCGAATTTTATGATCTTTATATGAAAACGATCGTCTTTAAATGTAGAATTTGAAAATGTGACTTTTATAATTTTCTAGATTGATTTACGAAAATTTATTTTCTGAGTGCATTGTAAATGAATTTTGAGTATTTAAATTAGTAAAAATAGTTAAAGACCTCAAATGAACTTTTCCTTTTGAGGATCTCTTTTATATATGCAAATATGATTTTAGAAAATGAATTGAGGGCTATATCTATAGCCAAGTAGTGCAGTTAATTGTTTTATTTAAAATGTGTATTTTGAAGTTTATTCACTATAGTTAATGATGGTTATGTTATAAAGGAAAATTATTTCATGAATCTTATAAAGTGAATTTAAAATTAAAATGAGTACTTGGTGTGGTGTGTGTGTGAATAATTGGGTGATGTGTGAATTCTTTGCATCTTATTATTTTTCATTAAGATGGCATGGCATTTTAATATTTGAATGATGTGTGAGATTAGGAAAAATGAAAATGCAAGATGTACATAAGAAGCATAGGTGGCGAGCATGCATGAGAGAAAGTAGGAAGGTCTATTTTCTTCTAGGGTAAGAAAATTGGAAGTAAAATTTAATCCATGGAAAATAAATTAGGAGATGTGATGTAGGAAATAAAATGATGAGTGATTAGACCTAATGCCTTAAATTACTCCTTATTGTCTCCTTGATAAAATCCACCCATGCAAACTTTCAAGTGCCAAAATTACCCCTCACACTTACACATGGATCGAATTATTCCAAGGGCAAAAGAGGAAGCACATGGTTTGCCTATAAATAGGCTTGGCCAAACTCATTTTCCCTTCATTCACTCACTTCCTCACTTTCATTCCAAACCAAACACCAACACTAAGAGCCCATTAAACTCTTAGAGAGAGAGAGCGGGGGGGGGGGGGGTCGTGAGAAAAAGGAAGAAGAAGGAGGAGATTCAAGGTTTGATCCAAGGCTTTCTTTGAAGATCAAAGGTGTTAAAAGCTTGAAGATCATTTCTCTTGGTGTGTAATTCGAAGATCCTAGAAGAGTTGAGTTAGTTTTGGATTTAAACTTTGTAATCTTATTTTCTTCTTTTGCATGTTTGATTTTGTGGTTTAGTTGATGATTGCATGTGTTGGTTATGCTTTGATCATGAATTTTTAGAGTTAAAGAAACTTGTAAAATGCAAAATCATGGACTAGATGATTCGGCCATGGTTAGTAAACCATGAGTTGATGATTTTTAATTAGATCTAAATGGTTGCATGTTGGTTTTATGCTTAGAAAAGTTGATCTAAGTAATTGCATGTCATGATCTTAACTTGATCTATGAAAAAGATTTAATCTTGAGTCTTGCATGTTATTTTTGAGCAAAAAGATTTGATCTTTCTTTGATGTTCATCACGGTTTTGAAAGAAGCTAAGGAAAACAAGCTTTTGAAAATGATTTTGAAACAAAAAGGACTTGATCTATGTATTATGCTCTTTGCATGTTAAAGATCTATGGTTGCATGTGTTTGTTTGATGTGATCTTGGATTTTAAATTACATGCATGTTATTTTTAAGTATAGATCATGAGTATTTGTGCTAGAAAGTTTAGATCTTTCACTTGCGATCTTCTTTGTTACGGTTTTGACTAGAGTTTATGCTTAAACTTGTTTGTTTGCCTTGATCTTTATGTGCATGTGTAACAGCCCGATTTTCGCTTCCAAAACCTTAACTGATTTATTATCAATTTATTGTAAAAATGAGGCCATTTTTCTTTTTTTGAAAACATGAGTTCATTAATTGCTGTTATCACTTACTTGAAAATCGAGTTGTCACTTGTAAAACTTCTCATAACCAACACCATCAACATGTCATAACATCATTATCATTATAGTTGAAACATGAACAATAAACATCAGAGTGTCACCTCCAGAAGTTTTCCAAAAGCGGTTCATAGTTACAAAAAGAGTACAGACCAAGTTTTGAAACATAATTTAAAAGCATAATTAAAAAGTAGCTGAATTACATCCATAGTACTTCACAAGGTAATCCTCGATTGGGAACATAGATCCTAGACACACTAGAACATCTAGACACAGAACGCTGGACATCACTCTTCTTCCGAACTAGCATCCGCTTCCATCTCCTCGCTAGAATCCGCCTCCGCTTCGTGACCAGAGTCACTTGCGTCTTCCTCCTCCATCGGTTGTGGAATCACCGCAGCTAACGGTGCGGGATCACCATCATACTCGTGATGCTTTCTTGGTCCGCCATCCTGATAGTCACGAAGAGTAATCTGCCCTACATGCACGTCCAGACTCGTCCCTCGCAAAATATGCCTGGGATCGTCGCTCTCCAATCGAGTTTCACCTCTCCAAATCCAACCTTCATGGACAACCTCCCATGCTCCTCCTTGAAGAGGCCACATGTGGATTGCTACACGATACGCCATCTACCCATTGCAATACCGGCAAATGCCAATACGACAACCAGGTAGGAGAGAGTCAGTGTTCCGAACACTAACAAGTTGACCGTGAGGTCTCAGGGTAGACTCAATAGAAAGACAAACAGATAATGGGACAGAATACTATGACCAGAATGACATAGCATAAGCATAATATAATCACATCATCATCATCACATAAAGGTAACAGGTTATACACATAGCATAATGAATGAAGTATAAAAAAGCATATAATAATATTTCCAACATATCAAAGTCATGATATAATGCCACATAGTTCAATTCACATAATATCATAATTCTCTTCAAGCATTCAAGCCTTATCACAAGCTTTCTCAATCTTTCCAACATTCACTTATACTTCATTCTTTGAATCATTTATTAATCTTAAGTCTTATCATAATCGATTCACTCAATGAGGTGGGGAAAAACCATCACTGAGGAAAAATGCTCACGTCAACATCTCCTCGGTCATCCATCCAACCTAGTCGGAAGCTAACAGGAGTACAGGACCTTTACCATGCGGGCACACCAACTGTCTCAACAATTGGCTCCAAGCCAGGAGAACTGTAGAACTCTCGGGTACAGCCTCAAATCATTTCATTTCAATTCATATCATATCATTTAATTAAGGCTCACTGTAGAAAAGCTCGAGTACAGTGGCAAATCACAATGCCCCGTTCCAGTCCCTCTCATTGTTCTAGACTTGCAATCAAGGGGGTGAAATATTATTTCTAGTTAGCTGTGCAGAACTTACCATGGCTTAGGACCCAGTCCCTACCACGTTCGTATGCCACATGTGGGATTCGTTTCGCCTAGAAATATACTCCAGGCTTCTTGACGTTCACCGTCCTTGCCCTCCCCTCATGCAATCTCCACCTGAGTATCCGCAGATACCCATGGTATCTTCCTCTCCACTACTTCGCACACTCAAACCTCACCGCTTATATTAAAGTCTTTTAAAGTCTTTTAAAGTGTTTTAATTCTTTTAATTAACCTAAGGTCGGCTCGCCCTTGATTCATCCCTTCGACAAGTCCCGGCCACTAAGGGTTATATCCGTTCCTCACAATATTCACATGTCTCTTTCTCTTTCATTAGCCACTTGGCAACAATTCCATCAATTCGTTCCTGTAGGAATTCTCATGAATCTCTTGCATTCTCTTGATCCTTCTCAATATCCGCTCGACGATCATCCTCCGTCTTGAATCCGCAAGCACGATCTCAGCTCCACGAACATGATCTCCATATCTTTAGCATCCTCTTATCATCAGCTTAGCATCATTTCTTACTGGAACATTCTTGGATCTCAACACTTATAATCTTTCCTTAACTTTCCATTAAATCTCAAATCTCGCTCTTTCTCATAATTCTCATCATCTCATATCACAACATTCAAATCTTTCCGATAGAATAAAATATGTTTAACAGTATAAACAAAGAGAGAACCAGTACATAACAGAAATAAACATGCATCGCATTTAACAAACAGATAAACATATAGCACATAATACATCCCATAAGTCTCATTACGTCACAATCCATGTATTCGTATTACGAGCAACCACGTTACGGGATCACAGCACTCTCACTCACCTCTTATCCCAGCAAGCGAAATGCCTTGCCCTAGGAAGTCTCTAACTTCTCCTTGCGATTCAGTCCCAACGTCTAGAGAATACCTCATATTAAATAAAATACGTTCACGTCAAAAATCTATTTCAATTAAAAATCATCACTTGTTCTCTTTACTTGAAATAGAAAATCCCTTATTTTCTCTTCATCATTTTCTTTAAAACACAATTGTTTATCAAAACAAGTCTAATCTTTTCTTGTACTTGAATTTTCTCAAAATCACTTGAAAACTCACATTAATGTAAATTAAATAATTGATTTATGTGGCTGTACGAAATCGGTCCAGCCACCCTTTTAATTCTTCAAACACCGAAAAATCAATAATTTTCAATCTAACTTTTTTTTATTTCAAATGGCACTTGAAACCCACATTTTTAACCAATCAAAAACACTTTTAAAATTTAAATACCTTATAAATAAATATTGGACAGCAAAGAATTAAAAATTAAAACCATTAAAATACTCCTTGAAATAATCAAACTCACTTACTAATTTTCTTTCATCAAAAACCGAATTTAAAAGAAATACTTTACACACAAATTCAAATAATTTATTTCAACATTAAATCACAAAACACACTTATTACTTTAAGTCACTTCTTATGAAAAAGAATCTAGCCTACTACACATGCCTAGGCCGAATCATCATCATGGCAAAACAAGGTTTTTGATGCACTTTTTCAACATGCAAACCTTAAAATCTTCAAATCAAATCATGCACTCTCTAACACATGGTTTTTAAAAATACCACTCTCTTTTCAAGCATAAAACCGTGACCTCTTTCCCACTTCCAACCAAATTTTCATTTTTATTTTCCTTGCATGCACTTTAAAAATATTTAAATCAAGAAGAAAACCACATGCAAGTACCTTTTTCATGGAAAACAAATCATGATCTTTTAGTTCAAAGCTTTGCCCGAATATTCATCATCAAAAATCAAGAGAAAAGCTCAAATCTTTAACATACAAAAACAATGAACTTAGATAAAAGCAAAACCATTTTTCAAAAGTTGATTTCCTTGGCTCTCTTACTAAAACCGTGATATGCAAACACAAAGATCAAAACTTTTTAGTTCAAGAATCACATGCAAGATTCAAGATCAAGACTTTTTAAAGATCAAAGCAAAGATAAAGGCTTTTTAAAGATAAAAACCAAAAATCAAAACTTTATCAAGATCAAAATCAAGATCAAAGCATTCCAACTACTCAAATCAACTTTTAAAGGCCTAAAGATAACATGCAAGAACTTGAATCAAAATAAAAATCATCATGACCTAGTTTCCTAGTCATGGCCGAATCCCAAAGTCCATAGTTTTGGGTTCTACAAGTTTATTTTGCTCTTGAAAACTCAAGATCAAGGCTTAGAAATTACATGCAATCATAGATCTACTAGAAAAATGAACATGCAAGAACAAATAAACCTTACAAGACTTAGAAAAATAGAACTAACTCTAATACTCCTAAGATCTTCGAAACATACTAAGAAAAGGAATGATCTTCAACCTTCTTAACTTGATTTTCAAGAGAAAAGCCTAGGTTTTTGGACTTGATCTCCTCTTCCTTCTTCTCCAAGCTCTCGGTCTCTCTCTCTATCTCTCTTTCTAAGAGCTTGTTGGGACTCTTAGAAATGTGTTTAGAAAATGAAATGGGAAATGAGTGAAATGGTTGGAAATGAACTAAGGCTCTAGGTATATATAGGCAACTCGTGTACTTCCCCTTTTGCCCTTGTAAATTCGGTCAAGAGTGAAATGGTGAGGGGTAATTTTGGCTTTCGAAAAAGTTGCATGGCTTAGGTCTTGTCAACTAGACAAAGAGAGTGAATTTAGGCTCTAATCTCACCTCCTATTGGTTGGTCAATCTATTAACCACACTCTCCACTAATCTAATTCTATGTGGTGTTAATCTATTCCTATAAGCTTCTAGAAAAATACAATTCCTAGTATGCACATACATACACAACCGTACACATACACACATGCACAAACATAGGAAATAAAATTATTTTCTTGTAAAAATAACTCATGCATAAAAATCATAATTTCCTTAAAATATAAAAATATCAAATACATAATTATTTCTCAAAAACTCAACTCAAAAACTCATAATATTTTCTCATGAAAACCATTTCTTTGAAATCATTCGTCACTAGAAATTATAAAATAAGAAATTCATTCCAAGAAATATTCTTTTAAAAACACTTTCTCAAAACAATCTCTTTATTGCTTAAAACACATATGAGGTTTTAGACGGGGTGTTACATTCTCCCCAACTTGAAGATTTCTCGTCCCCGAGAAATGCAGTACCTGAAGCAAACAGGTGCGGAAAAGAACTTCTCATCTTGCTCTCAAGCTCCCATGTCGCATCTTCTCCATTGTTCCGACTCCACACTACCTTAACTAGGGGAATATCTTTTCCTCTTAACTTCTTGACACTACTACCATCTATCCTTAGAGGTAAAGCCTCAAATGTAAGATTTTCCTTTAGTTGTATCGAATCGGGTTCAATGATGTGTGAAGGGTCATGAACATACTTTCTCAATTGAGACACATGAAAGACATTATGTAAGTTCGAAAGAAAAGGAGGCAAAGCAATTTGATAGGCTAAAGGTCCTATTCTTTTAAGAATTGGGTAGGGTCCAATGAAACGAGGTGTAAGTTTTCGGGTTTTGAGCATTCTGCCAATTCTGGTAGTTGGCACTACCTTCATGAACACAAAATCTCCTTCATTGAATTCCAGCGGACTTCTCCTCTTATCCTGATAACTCTTCTGTCGGCTCTGAGCAGCTCTCATCCTTTCCTGAATTAACCTCACCTTTTCATTTGTCTGCTGCACTATATCAGGTCCTATTATCAGATGCTCACCAGTCTCAAACCAACACAAGAGTGTTATGCAATTCCTACCATACAAAGCTTCATACGGCGCCATTCCAATACTTGAATGAAAACTGTTGTTGTAGGTGAACTCAGTCAGATGCAGAAAAGAATCCCAATCACCAGCACTCTCAATCACACAGGCTCTCAACAAATCTTCCAACGTTTGAATAGTTCGCTCTGACTGTCCATCAGTTTGCGGATGATATGCGAAACTTAAATCCAACTTTGTTCCAACTGCCGCTTGCAAACTAACCCAAAATTTAGAAGTAAAACGTGGATCCCTATCTGACACTATACTTGAGGGCACTCCATGCAATCTCACCACTTCCTTCAAATATAGCTCAGCCAGCCTATCCATTGAATACTTCATGTTGATCGGAATGAACTGTGCAGTCTTCGTCAATCGGTCCACGATCACCCATATAGCATCATATCCCTTCTGAGTCCTCGGAAAACTAGAGACAAAATCCATAGTTACACAGTCTCACTTCCATACTGGCACTTCCAACGGTCGTAGCTCACCACCAGGCTTCTTATGCTCCACCTTCGCTTTTTGGCACGTCAGACACCGAGACACATATTCCGCAACTTCCCTCTTCATTCCAGGCCACCAAAATATCTTCTTGAGGTCTTGGTACATCTTCTGAGAACCAGGGTGTAAACTCAACTTACTCTTATGGGCTTCTTCCAATATCATTCCTTTCATCTCAGCGTCATCCGGTATACATACACAATCCTTGTATCTTAACATTCCATCACTATCAACTTGGAATTCCACTTCTTTCCCTTTTTCTGAAAGCTCCTTCTTAGCTTGAAGTTCCTCATCTTTCAGCTGAAGTTCCTTTATCCTCTCCATGAATCCGCTTGAAACAGTCAGCTGTCCCAATACCATTCTCTTAGGTCTTAGCTCCACTCCTAAATTGAGATCTCGAAACTCCTCAATCAACTTCAACTCCTTGATCATCAATGCAGAAGCATGCAATGATTTCCTACTTAAGGCATCGAATACCACATTCACCTTTCCAGGGTGATATTGTAACTCGAGAACATAATCCTTCAGAAATTCCATCCACCTTCTCTGGCGCATATTCAGCTCCTTTTGTTCAAACAAGTACATCAAACTCTTGTGATCACTGAAAACTTCAACCTTTACTCCATATAAGTACTGTCTCCATATCTTCAATGCAAACGCTACTGCCTCCAGCTCCAAGTCATGAGTTGGGTAATTGAGCTCATGAATCTTCAATTGTCGCGAAGCATAGGCTACTACCTTCCGCTCTTGCATCATTACGCATTCTAACCCTTGCTTCGAAGCGTCACAGTACACACAGAAAGACTTCGTCGTATCCGGTAAGACCAACACTGGTGCGGTTGTCAACCTCTTCTTCAATTCTTGGAAATTCTCCTCGCACTTCTACGACCATTCAAATTGTTGACCTTTCCTCGTCAGCTTCGTCAAGGGCAATGACAAACGAGAAAATCCCTCGATAAACCAACGATAATACCCTGCTAATCCCAAGAAACTACGTATCTCCGTCACAGATGTCGGTGTTTTCCACTCCAGCACAACTTCCACTTTTGCAGGATCTACCGCAATTCCATCCTTTGAGATCACGTGCCCCAAGAAATGCACTGAGTCCAACCAAAAGTCGCACTTTGACAGCTTAGCATAAAGTTGCTTATCCTTCAGCATTGACAAGACTGTCCTTAAATGCTCAGCGTGTTCCTCCTTAGTCTTGGAATAAATCAAAATATCGTCGATAAATACGACAACAAATGAATCCAAGTAAGGATGAAAAATTCTATTCATGTAGTCCATGAATATCGCAGGAGCATTTGTTACACCGAAAGGCATAACCAGATACTCGTAATGATCGTAACGAGTTCTGAAAGCAGTCTTGGGAATATCTTCCTCCTTTACTCTAATCTGATGATACCCTGATCTAAGATCGATCTTGGAGAATACGGTCGCTCCCTTCAATTGATCCAACAAGTCGTCAATTCTGGGCAGAGGGTACTTGTTGTTGATCGTCACCTTGTTCAGTTGGCGATAGTCTGTGCACAAACGCATACTACCATCCTTCTTTTTGACGAACAACACCGGTGCTCCCCAGGGTGAAACACTAGGCCGTATGATCTTCTTTTCCAACATCTCTTCCAATTGCTTCTTCAGCTCAGCTAACTCCGCCGGAGCCATCCTATAAGGTGCTTTAGAAATAGGTCCAGTTCCAGGGATTACGTCAATTGAGAATTCCACTTCTCGAATTGGCGGTAAACCAGGTATTTCTTCCGGAAAAACTTCGGGAAAATCTCGAACCACTGGCAATTCGTGCAACTCCTTATCCTTCTTGACGTCCAACGAAGCTAAAAACATGTAAGCCACTGCGCCATCCTTCAATGAAGTTTGAATTTGCTTGGCAGATAAATGCTCAGGGTCTTTGGATGTAGGCAAAGAAGATTGGGTTTCACTAAAGACTAATGACTTTTCGGAACAGTTCAGAAGAACATGATTCCTCATAAGCCAGTCCATTCCTAAGATAATATCTATTTGAGAAAGGGGTAGTTGAATCAAATCAACAAAATAGGTGTTACCTTCTATTTCTACTGGGAAATTAGAACAATAAGTAGATACTATCACAGGTTTATCAGTAGGGGTAGAAACAATCCAATTATAGGGTAATGCATCTACTTTCAAATTTAGTCTATTCACCACATCATGAGCAATAAACGAATGAGTAGCACCCGAATCATACAACAATAACAAGGAATTCTTATGAATGAAACATTTACCTTGGATCAGATTGGCAGCATTCGCAGCTTTAGCTCCACTCATCGTGAACACTCTCCCTTGCAGAGTAGGACGATTTGCATTCCCCGAATTACTCGCTCGCTTAGGCTCCTTGCAGTCCCTCACAATGTGACCAGGCTTGTCAAAATTGAAGCAATTCGGATTCCGGGGTGGACACATCGAACTATAATGGCTGCGACCACACTTGTTGCATCGAGGAGGTGCATTCCCTGATCTCATTCCACCGAAGTTGTTGCGACTACCACCGCCACGATCCATGCGGTTTCCCCCATAGCTGCTGTCCCCACGGTTTCCACCGCGATTACCGCTGCCTCCGAAGCTTCCACCTTGTCCGCTTCCTCCAAAGCGTAGATCTCTCCTTCCGCCAGAACCAGAATACGGATGTGGAGTCCTATACCTCCCACCAGAATCTCTATGAAAAGGAAGATTACGAACCGGTCCATGAGATGAAGATGGATTCATTACCTTCTCAGCTGCTCCCCTTGCTTTTAAACCTCCTTCATACATACGACACCTATTTAAAAAACTAGCAAAATCCTCTATCTCTAGATGAAAAAAAGCTAACTTGATTTCCGGCTTAAGACCATCCCTAAACTTAGCACACTTTGATCGCTCATTTTCTCCTCCAGCATACTGGGGTACATAATTAACCAACTCTTCGAATTTCGAAGCATACTCATCAACTGTCAAATTCCCTTGAATCAACCTTAAAAATTCCATTTCTTTCTCATTCCTCAGATACACCGGAAAATACTTCTCAAGAAATTTATGCTTAAAAGCTTCCCATGTTAGCGCTTCTCCCAAATTCATCATCACTTGCTTAGTAACTCGCCACCATGCTGCAACCTCCCTTGTCAGCATAAACCCAGCATAAGCCAGCTTCTGCTCATCATTGCACTGCACCATTCCTCCAAAAATTCTCTCTAAATCCTCTATCCATTCCACTGCCGCGTCTGGAGCGAAACCTCCCGCAAACTCCTTTGGGTTGTGACGACAGAATTCGTCCAATCCCCTATATCCTTGGGCTTCCAGGTTCTGAGCTTGCTGCTGATTGTTGAAATTCTGCTGCGCTTGCCGATGCAACGCTTGCAGATTATCGTTGACGCCCGTCATCACTGCCGTCATCCGAGCCATAAAATCCGCCGAATCTGAGTTATCAGCATCCTCACCAGGGTTTCTCGAACTCGAACCATGAGGTCTTCCACGCGTACGACTCATCTTAAAAACGAGACAAAAAGGGGATTCAACACAAAACGACTTAAACCTATACTCTAGACGCACAGAGTCACACAGAGTAAGCATATAAGGCTATGCTTAAGGCCACTGAGGATTACCATTGCTCTGATACAACTTCTGTAACAGCCCGATTTTCGCTTCCAAAACCTTAACTGATTTATTATCAATTTATTGTAAAAATGAGGCCATTTTTTTTTTTTTTGAAAACATGAGTTCATTAATTGCTGTTATCACTTACTTGAAAATCGAGTTGTCACTTGTAAAACTTCTCGTAACCAACACCATCAACATGTCATAACATCATTATCATTATAGTTGAAACATGAACCATAAACATCGGAGTCTCACCTCCAGAAGTTTTCCAAAAGCGGTTCATAGTTACAAAAAGATTACAGACCAGGTTTGGGAACATAATTTAAAAACATAATTAAAAAGTAGCTGAATTACATCCATAGTACTTCACAAGGTAATCCTCGATTGGGAACATAGATCCTAGACACACTAGAACATCTAGACATAGAACGCAGGACATCACTCTTCTTCCGAACTAGCATCCGCTTCCATCTCCTCGCTAGAATCCGCCTCCGCTTCGTGACCAGAGTCACTTGCGTCTTCCTCCTCCATCGGTTGTGGAATCACCGCAGCTAACGGTGCAGGATCACCATCATACTCGTGATGCTTTCTTGGTCCGCCATCCTGATAGTCACGAAGAGTAACCTGCCCTACATGCACGTCCAGACTCGTCCCTCGCAAAATATGCCTGGGATCGTCGATCTCCAACCGAGTTTCACCTCTCCAAATCCAACCTTCAGGGACAACCTCCCATGCTCCTCCTTGAAGAGGCCACATGTGGATTGCTACACGATACGCCATCTACCCATTGCAATACCGGCAAATGCCAATACGACAACCAGGTAGGAGAGAGTCAGTGTTCCGAACACTAACGAGTTGACTGTGAAGTCTCAGGGTAGACTCAATAGAAAGACAGACAGATAATGGGACAGAATACTATGACCAGAATGACATAACATAAGCATAATATAATCACATCATCATCATCACATAAAGGTAACAGGTTATACACATAGCATAATGAATGAAGTATAACAAAGCATATAATAATATTTCCAACATATCAAAGTCATGATTTAATGCCACATAGTTCAATTCACATAATATCATAATTCTCTTCAAGCATTCAAGCCTTATCACAAGCTTTCTCAATCTTTCCAACATTCACTTATACTTCATTCTTTGAATCATTTATTAATCTTAAGTCTTATCATAATCGGTTCACTCAATGAGGTGGCGAAAAACCATCACTGAGGAAAAACGCTCACATCTACATCTCCTCGGTCATCCATCCAACCTAGTCGGAAGCTAACAGGAGTACAAGACCTTTACCACGCGGTCACGACAGCTGTCTCAACAATTGGCTCCAATCCAGGAGAACTGTAGAACTCTCGGGTACAGCCTCAAATCATTTCATTTCAATTCATATCATATCATTTAATCAAGGCTCACTGTAGAAAAGCTCGGGTACAGTGGCAAATCACAATGCCCCGTTCCAGTCCCTCTCACTGTTCTAGACTTGCAATCAAGGGGGTGACAGTATTATTTCTAGTTAGCTGTGCAGAACTTACCACGGCTTAGGACCTAGTCCCTACCACGTTCGTATGCCACATGTGGGATTCGTTCCGCCTAGAAATATACTTCAGGCTTCTTGACGTTCACCGTCCTTGCCCTCCCCTCATGCAATCTCCACCCGAGTATCCGCAGATACCCATGGTATCTTCCTCTCCACTACTTCGCACTCTCATACCTCACCGCTTATATTAAAGTCTTTTAATTCTTTTAATTAACCTAAGGTCGGCTCGCCCTTGATTCATCCCTTCGACAAGTCCCGACCACTAAGGGTTATATCCGTTCCCCACAATATTCACATGTCTCTTTCTCTTTCATTAGCCACATGGCAACAATTCCATCAATTCGTTCCCGTAGGAATTCTCATGAATCACTTGCATTCTCTTGTTCCTTCTCAATAGCCGCTCGACGATCATCCTCCGTCTTGAATCTGCAAGCACGATCTCAGCTCCACGAACATGATCTCCATATCATTAGCATCCTCTTATCATCAGCTTAGCATCATTTCTTACTGGAACATTCTTGGATCTCAACACTTATAATCTTTCCTTAACTTTCCATTAAATCTCAAATCTCGCTCTTTCTCATAATTCTCATCATCTCATATCACAACATTCAGATCTTTCCGATAGAATAAAATATGTTTAACAGTATAAACAAAGAGAGAACCAGTACATAACAGAAATAAACATGCATCGCATTTAACAAACAGATAAACATATAGCACATAATACATCACATAAGTCTCATTACGTCACAATCCATGTATTCGTATTACGAGCAACCACGTTACGGGATCACAACACTCTCACTCACCTCTTATCCCAGCAAGCGAAATGCCTTGCCCTTGGAAGTCTCTAACTTCTCCATGCGATTCAGTCCCACCGTCTAGAGAATACCTCATATTAAATAAAATACGTTCACATGAAAAATCTATTTCAATTAAAAATCATCACTTGGTCTCTTTACTTGAAATAGAAAATCCCTTATTTTCTCTTCATCATTTTCTTTAAAACACAATTGTTTATCAAAACAAGTCTAATCTTTTCTTGTACTTGAATTTTCTCAAAATCACTTGAAAACTCACATTAATGTAAATTAAATAATTGATTTATGTGGCTGTACGAAATCGGTCCAGCCACCCTTTTAATTCTTCAAACACCGAAAAATCAATAATTTTCAATCTAACTTTTTGTTATTTCAAATGGCACTTGAAACCCACATTTTTAACCAGTCAAAAACACTTTTAAAATTTAAATACCTTATAAATAAATCTTGGACAGCAAAGAATTAAAAATTAAAACCATTAAAATACTCCTTGAAATAATCAAACTCACTTACTCATTTTCTTTCATCGAAAACCGAATTTAAAAGAAATACTTTCAACACAAATTTAAATAATTTATTTCAACCTTAAATCACAAAACACACTTATTACTTTAAGTCACTTCTTATTGAAAAAGAATCTAGCCTACTACACATGCCTAGGCCGAATCATCATCATGGAAAAACAAGGTTTTTGATGCACTTTTTCAACATGCAAACCTTAAAATCTTCAAATCAAATCATGCACTCTCTAACACATGGTTTTTAAAAATACCACTCTCTTTTCAAGCATAAAACCGTGACCTCTTTGCCACTTCCAACCAAATTTTCATTTTTATTTTCCTTGCATGCACTTTAAAAATATTTGAATCAAGAAGAAAACCACATGCAAGAACCTTTTTCATGGAAAACAAATCATGATCTTTTAGTTCAAAGCTTTGGCCAAATATTCATCATCAAAAATCAAGAGAAAAGCTCAAATCTTTAACATACAAAAACAATGAACTTAGATCAAAGCAAAACCATTTTTCAAAAGTTGATTTCCTTGGCTCTCTTACTAAAACCGTGACATGCAAACACAAAGATCAAAACTTTTTAGTTCAAGAATCACATGCAAGATTCAAGATCAAGACTTTTTAAAGATCAAAGCAAAGATAAAGGCTTTTTAAAGATAAAAACCAAAAATCAAAACTTTATCAAGATCAAAATCAAGATCAAAGCATTCCAACTACTCAAATCAACTTTTAAAGGCCTAAAGATAACATAATTATTTAGGCTCTAATCTCACCTCCTATTGGTTGGTCAATCTATTAACCACACTCTCCACTAATCTAATTCTATGTGGTGTTAATCTATTCCTATAAGCTTCTAGAAAAATACAATTCCTAGTATGCACATACATACACAACCGTACACATACACACATGCACACACATAGGAAATAAAATTATTTTCTTGAAAAAATAACTCATGCATAAAAATCATAATTTCCTTAAAATATAAAAATATCAAATACATAATTATTTCTCAAAAACTCAACTCAAAAACTCATAATATTTTCTCATGAAAACCATTTCTTTGAAATCATTCATCACTAGAAATTATAAAATAAGAAATTCATTCCAAAAAATATTCTTTTAAAAACACTTTCTCAAAACAATCTCTTTATTGCTTAAAACACATATGAGGTTTTAGACGGGGTGTTACAACATGTGATGATTTAAACTCGATCTATGATAAAGTATGAACCTTGATCTTTGCATGTTGAGAAATGAAACAAAATCTTGTCTTTTGAATGATGAAATTCGGTCAAGCTTGGGAAGGGTAAAGATCATGTCTTGATCATCCTTTAGGGTGCATGCATGTTGATAATAGTTTAATCTAAGGACTTTAAATGCATGCATGAGATTATTAAGGCATGAAAGATAATATTTTGAGGTGGTACTTGATTTAATATGTTGATTTAAGTTAAGGAAATAAATTAAAGTTTGTTAATTTTCCAAGTGAAAGCTCACAGTTTTTGAATAAAAAAGGAATGAATAATTTCATGATTTTATGTCTTTGATGTTAAGCAAATCTTTGCTTTGACTTGTGCATATATTCGGCCAATGCATGTCTAACTAGGTTTAAGAATCTTTTCATGAAATGACATGTGATAATGAGTGTGTTTCATGTGTTGATGTTAAGTTTGTCTAAAAATAGGAATAAATGGTTTTGTTTGATGAAGTTTTGTGCTTTGTTCTTATGTATGTGTATGTTCGGCTATGAGAGAAAGAAAGGGGTAGATGATTTTGTTAATAAAAATAAAATTAGTGTTTGAATGCTTAAAATGAATCACAATGATTTAAGAGTGATCCTTGTAATTTTTAGTTATTTTCTTTAAGTAATCCGGCCATGCATGTATTCATGAGTAAGTGAAATTGATTCCTTGAAAGTGAACTTGCATGCTAATATTTTAAATTGAATAAGTTGATACAGAGTGATTGAAACTTATAATCTTTGGTTTATTTCTTGGATCAATTTGGTCTCTTTGTATATGAGTAGGTAAATATGAAAATGAAATTGTTTTAAAAATGATTAAGTGTAATATAAGTGACTTAGAGTTGGCCAAATTGATTTTATATGCTGAGTTTAATTGATTATGTGTGAGTTTGATATTTGAGGGAATGATAGGAAAAATTTATGGACTTCGATTCATGAAGATGCATGATTCGGTCATAGCATGTTTAAATAGGATAGGACTTTGTTTTGTTAAATGCTAATTGACATTTAAAAAGTATATGATTCATATGAATTGATTTATTAAAGTATTGTTGCTATTTGAGTGTTAAGTAATTACTTGAGAATGTTTGTGTACGAAAATAACTTTGAAGACTAGTTAATTGTAAGATTGTTGTCCTTGAATAACTTGAATTTTTGGATTGTGTTTGATGGCTGCCTAGCTCTATTTTTAGTATTGAAGCTTGAATTTTAAAGTAACAAAGTGTTGTTTTTGTAATAAGGAATGTTTGGAAAGCAAAAGTACTTTTACATTGTTTTCGGACTTTATTAAAGTGAATTTGTAAAGCAATTCTTTGTTGTCCAGAATTGTTTGGATTTGTTTCTTAGCTTTAAAAATGTATTTATGTGATTTAAAGTATGGTTTTCAAGTGGCATTTGATTTAGGAAAAAGCCGGATTAAAAACGGTGAATTTTTCGGTGTTATCGGATATGATTAAGGTGTTGTCCAAGACGGACCAGCAACCAAATCAATTGGTTCAAATTACTTTATTAGATATTCTCAAATGGTTTTGAAGTACTTAAAGTACTGGAAAAAAGTTAGAGTTGTTTTGAGAAAACAAGTGTGTTTTAAATTAATCGACGAAGAATGAAATGTGTTTGAGTTAAAGGACGATTTTCTTATATAAGTTAATAATATAAACGTGCTCTGTTTAATACGAGGAATGGTAAAGACGGGGGATTGGAGCAGCTGAGAGCGACAAGGATCTTCGGAGATCGTGTGCGTTTAATTGTTGGACTTGAGGTGAGAGAGAAGCTTTCCTAAGACACCATGGTATTTAGGTGATTTATTAGGACGTTCTGGATCATCTCAAAGATCGGAACTTGGTGGTTCGGAGTCAGTAGTATAGTGGCAATTGTCTGTGTTGTGTGGCCACTTATACGAAGGAGACAAAGACCACATGTTGTTGTGTGATGGAATTATATGATGATGATTTGAAATAGCATGTTTATGTTTATTTGTTTAAATGTTTAATTATGCATGATGATATTTGAGTTGTTGATTAATAAGAGTAACATGCTGATGGACGTCTGTTACGTCTTGATAATGAGATAATGTGAATAAGTTTGTGAAAGTAAAAGACACAAAGAGAAAGATATGAGACCCGGTTGAGCCTAAGTCCTTATTGATTAAGGCAGCCTTGATAAGACATTAAGAAAAGAAATAGTTATAAGAGTTATGAGAATGATTGGAAAAGAGATATGAGCTGAGATTGATAAAGAGTTGAGATTGTGAAAAAGATTTAAGATATCATGAAAGTCTTAAGAAAGTGATAAGAGATAAGTCATGATGTGAACGAAAAGTATCGTAATGTTGAAAAGCCATAATTGATGATAATAATGCTGATGAGAATAATGATGCTGATGAGAATAATGATGCAGATGAGCCAGAGCTGGTGAAAGTAATGTTGCTGTTATTGGAATGAGTCTTGTTATGAATTGAGCTTTGCTCCTCTGCTGTCGTTTATTGAAAGGAAATGTGATCTGAGTTGAACTATGCTCCTCCGCCAATGTTTTGAGATGAGTTCTGCTGCTATCCTGAGAAAGATTATGAAATGAGATGCAAGTATGCCGATACGATCCCAGCTCTGTGCTATGTTAAGAAAAGAAAAGTATTGAGTAAATTAGTGGTCGGGACTCGTTGAAGGGATGCACCAAGGATGAGCCGACCTTAGGATTAAGATGTTAATTAAAACACTAAGATTTTAAAAGACAATGATGAATGCGAATGCGGTGAGTAATGAGTGCGAAGTAGTGGAGAGGAAGATACCATGGGTATCAGGGATACTCAGGAGGAGATTGCATTAGGGGAAGGCAATGACGGTGAAACGTCAAGAAGCCTTGAGTACTTTCTAGGTGGAACGAATTCCATAAGGGGTAAGGATGGGCCGATCTGATGTCGTGGTATGTTCTACACCCGGAACTAGAATAGTACTGTCACCCCCTAGATTGCAAATCTTGAACAGTGAGAGGGACTGGAACGGGGCTTTATGATTTTGCCACTGTACCCGATTTTTCTACAGTGTGCCTTGTTTATATGATTTGATTTGAGACTGTACCCTATTTTCTACAGTTCTCCTGGCTTGGAGCCATTTGTTGAGACAGCTGTCAAGCCCGCGTGGTAACGGTCTTGTACTCCTGTTTGCTTCCGATTAGGTTGGGTGGATGACCGAGGAGATGTAGACGTGTGTGCTAACTGCGAAAGAAACGAGTACCTCGATGATATTTTAATTCCCCCAATCATCGATGGGTGTGATCTAATAAGACTTGTTAAGAAAAGTTTAAGAGTCATGAAAAGACTTATAATTATAAGGAGCGAAATCATATGGAATGTTGATAATGAGAAACAAATCGAGAATGCAAGTATGAAAAAGTGAAGGGAACTATATGAGAAGGAATATGAATGCAACCCAAAGATTTGCAAGTCGAAATCGAGAAAGGAATTGAGAAAGAAAGAATATTCATGATGAGAAGTGAAAATAAGTTTGGCAAGATAATGATAATGATAATGATGATGATAATGAAAAACTTAAATGTCGTGTTGTATTTATTTTGCATTGTTATGCTGTATATGTGTGATGTTGTATATTTGTATTGTCTTGATATCTCGCCTATTATAAACCCACACCGTCGACGATGCGTCGTTCGGAATGCTTACTCTCTCCTGTCTCGTTGTTTTGTTGGTGGATGCTGACGCCACAACGAGCAGATGGCATATTGAATAGACGTCACTGTATGACCTTCACGAGAAAGAGCATGGGAAGTCACTCCGAGAAGGAAGAGCTTGTAGAGAGGGCCGTCAAGGAAGAGAAGCATGAACCCGGTGCTGATGTCAACTATGAGCCTGAGGAGGATAAGGAAATGGATTCCGCCATCGACGAGAATTGGGTGCGCCTGAAGCCGAGCTATGGTAGTGTTGTGTCCCTTAGAGTTCAGGATTTGTTTGCTAGAGTCAAGGATTACCTAAGTGATGAACTATTTATGTAATTCAGTCTATTTTAGATTATGCCCTACTTTTGAAGAAGTGTAAGAATGACACCCATTGAGAACTGTATAAGTTTTTCTGATGAAATACAAGAACTCTGTTGAGTCCAAAACCAAATCATTTTCCAATGATAAATGTTTTTAGAGATTCAAATAAGTAAGTGTGTTTTAGTAACAACTCGGTTTTCCATGAGGGATGTCAAAGTATACCAAGGACATTTCTATAATGTTTAAAAAAAATATTTTGGCCTCATTTTTAGCAACTTAATAAATAAAAGTTGGTTATTTTGAGTTACGAAAATCGGGCTGTTACACCGGTCCGGTCCGGCCTTTGCATATGAAAATCATCGGGACCAGACCGGACCACATTAATTTAATCGGTCCAGTCCCTAAAGTCCATTAAAGACTGGACTGAACTGAACTGAACCGTTACACCCCTAATACAAACTCATCACCAAATCTATGGCCACGGTATGTTTGAGATGTTGGACGGCGATGATTTATTATCCCTAGGTCGTCACTGCTGTTTTGTACAACAGGTGCACAGTAAATTGATTTTTTTGTACAATTTGGACGAAAATTTGTTACTTCTACTTAGGCATGGCAACGGGTCGGTTTTGGGGCAGGTTTTGACAATACCAACCCCACACCCATCAAGAACGGGGCGGATTTGGGTGCGGGTTTCAGGAGAGCGGATATGAAAAAGTGAAATTCAAACTCATCCCCATCGGGTTTGGGGAAACCCGCGAGTAACCCATTCAATTATTTTTAATTGTATCAAACAAAAATCACACATAAAATACATTATAATTCAAATAATATATAATAATAAACGTCAAATTTTAAAAATATATAAAAACTTAAGAATTAAATCATGCTTTTAACTAAATATGTTAGTTTAACTTTATCATTTAACTATAATTATAATGAAAATTATTTGAATTTCAATTCAGAGCGGGTTTGAGAGCGGGGGCGGGGCGGGTACTTAAAATACCAGACCCGCCCCACCTACCCGCCCAGCCCCACCCTCATCTTTTTAAAGTGGATTTCGGTTTCAAGTTTCCCCAAACCCAATCATTATGAGTTTCAAGCGGGTACCCGCAGGTGTGGGTTCTTTTGCCATCCTTACTTCCACTTGGTTGTCCCAGTATTTATGTATTGGTTTGATTGTTTTTCGTTGTACTATAGTAATTTTATTTTGATTGAAAAATAATATAAAAAAATAATAATAATAATAATAATTATTATTATTATTATAATAATAATAAAAATAAAAAAAATAAAGTAATATGTAATTTTATAATGTTAGGGTACTTTTGGTCCTTCTAACCCCACTCTCATATTGTAGGTAATATGTTAGGTTATTATTGGCCCCCTGTACCGAAAGCGACATGTTAGGGTACCTTTGGCCCCCCAGGCCCACTTTGTCACCAAATGTGACATATTAGGTTATCATTGCCCCCGTAGCTAACTATTTCATCGAAGGTGACATGTTAGGATACCTTTGGCCTCCCAGGCCCACTCTCATACTGTATGTGACATGTCAAAGTACCTTTGGCCTCTTTAGTCCCATTCTTATACTATAGGTGACATGTTAGGTTACCATTGCCCCCCTAGCCCCACTCTCATACCGAAGATGACATGTTAGGTTATCATTGCCTCCGTAGCCCCACTCTTTCATCGAAGGTGACATGTTAGGGGATGAGTATTTTGGTGTATTTTGACCCTTAGTCATCTTGTAATACCCGCAATATTCCCCATTTTAATAAATTGATTTTTGGAGATTTTTGATTTGTCAATTCTTTTTAGATTTATATAAATTTATTATTTGATTTATATTTATCAGAAAAAGTAATCGTTTGGAATTTATTTTTTTTTATAATGGTTAAGTATTTTATTTTGTGTTCTGAAGAAATTATTATTTGCTGGTTTAAAAGAATTTATTTAACTTTGAAAATTCATAACTTTTGACTGGTAAATCAGAATTTAACGAATTTACAGTCAAAACGATCGTATTGGAATATAGAATTTATTTTTGTGAGGTTTGGACTTTAAATCTGCAACCACGAAATTTTTACATTTTGTGGAAAATTATAATATGTTGGTAACATCACGATTTGGAACTTGATGTGTGATGTGGGACATGAACAAAGTATTTTTATAATGAAAATGTTTTTGAAAATGAAATGTTTTATAAAGATGAATTCATGCCCATGTCTGTTGTCACCAATGAAAAAAATTCCCAGATTTTTACTAAATAAAAATAAATTTAAGTTACTAAATCGGGGTCTTACACATCTCTCATCCCATTCAACTGAATTTCAATTATTATTTGTTTTCTTTTATTTTTACAACATTCTTTTACTTGTTAATTTTACAAGTGGAATTGAATATGCTTAATAAATTTTAAATTTTACAACAAGTCTATGTAGAATCGATCTCGTTCTTTCTCAATTGCACTTTGGTACGATTCGTGCACTTGCGAGCATAAATTTTAAGACTTAAGAAAATCACAATAAGTTTTTGGTTAAAGTTTAGATTTTGGTTAAATTATGTGCTTCTTATAGTTATTTTATAATTAATTTTTTTTATTTTTCCTTATTACTAACTTTTGGCTCCTAAATGTGTTGCTTAGCTCGTGCATGACAAGTTGGAGCCAAGGAGTTATTCTGTCCTATTTATGTTAATCCTCATTCTTGCATTATTTTACCTAAAATCACTACAATTCATTTTGAGATTAAGCATCGTATTGTAAATAATCTTCCAACTTATCATGGTTTTGATAGGGAAGACCCGTACTTGCAACTCAAAGATTTTTTTAGAAAATTGTAGAACATTTAGGTGTGAAAATTTTAAAACAGAATCTATGCATTTGCTTGTCTTTCCTTTCTCATTAAAGGATAAAGCAAAGACTTGGCTGAACTCTTTAACTTCTAACTATTACAATATGGGAGATGTTATGTGCAAAGTTTTTATCTATATTTTTATCCCCTATCCAAAACAAATTTCTTGAGAAGGGAAATTTCATATTTTTTGCTAAGGAGATGATGGAAAGTTTTTTGAGGATTGGGAGAAATTTAAAGATTTGCTTGAAAGGTATACTCACCATGGTTTTAAAAAATGACGTCTTGTGCAAAATATTATAACTATTGGACACATTCAAATAGGGTCTTTGTCAAAACCGCGAGAAATGTAACATTTTTGAATTTTTTTTTATAGGCAAAGTATTTTTGATTTTTTTTACGGGGATAGGGGAAGGGGATCGGATTTAAATCCACCGAATGGTAGCGCCCAGGATCGAACCCGGGACTTCTAACTCTCAAGTCTTAAGACTTGGTACAATGGCCATGTGGGCTATTCCCACTTGTCTTCACACATGCATACTCATTAAAAAACATATATGCCACTTCCAAATTGAGGATTTATCAATTTGATCGGATATATCTGCTCATAAAGAAACAAAACCTGAAGTTAGGCACTATGTGCCTAAGGCCCCCTTTCTTCAAAGATTAGTCAATCTTAAGACTATCATACAATTAGGTGATATTTTAGAAATTTTTAAGTAAGTGCAGATTAGTATACCTTTTCTTGATGCTATGAGAGAGGTACTTACATATGGTAAAATTATTAACGACCTGGTCACACAGAAGAGCAAGTCCAATGTTCCAAAAAAGCATTTTTGGTCTAGCAGATAAGTTCAATAATTTTCAATAAATAGCCTGTGCAGTATAAAGACACTGAATCACATTCTATTACTTGTAAAATAGGGGATCATCATATTGAGAAAGCTTTACTAGATTTAGGTGCAAGTGTTAATTTAATGCCTTATTCTATTTACTTGAAATTGGGTCTAGGGGAGTTGAAACCTGTAGCATCCCTCAATTTTCATGTTATGTGTTTTGGAATTAAAAATATATCATATTGAATGATAAATAGGTTATTTGAAAAATAACTATATATGGTTATATTATAAGTATGCTATTCTTAAATAAAATAATTATAAAAGGAAATAGAAAATAATATCATTATGTATTTAAATAAAATAAATTCACTTTGTATTATCATAATTGGTATTTTGAAATGAATTAAGGCCAAAATAGTCATTTTATAAATGGATTATTTTATATTTATTAAAAAAAAGTAATGCCCGATGGCCGGTTATCCTCCCTCGATAACCGGTTATGCACGTTGTTGTATGTTTGCCAAAACAATAGCAGTGGAGGGAAATTAATGTCACTTTACACCTCTTGCCATCCCTATAGTCATCCATGATCATCGTAGGACACCTTGGCTCCCAAACATGATGAATCAACCCTTATCTAGTTCCATAAAGGGTGTAACATTCCTCCTGGTGTGCCTTGGGTTACAACGACAGTGGGGTAACAACGATGGTGGCCAAGGGTTTGTGGCTGAAATGGAGAAGACGTAAAGTCTGTCACAATTGTAAATACATGGCGGTGACTAGGTTTTGTCGACTATGGCGTCTTATGCGTCACGATTGAAGAGAAGAAGGAGTGGTGATACATGATGGCGAAGGGCTTCACGTTAACATCCACAATTTTGCGACGGCTAAGTAGTGCTCGACGACGATGGTTTCACTGTGTTTGGGAGTGGTAAAGGGTGAGGGTGAGGGCGTGAGACCATGATGGATGGTGTAGTGGGCTGCCATGGAAGGTGGGGATGTATAGAGTTTGAGTGGTTTTGATTTTTGTGTATGAGGTAGAAGATGAGGGTCAATAAGTAAATTAATAAGTTAGTTCATAAAAAAACTCAACTAGAAGCATTAGAGCAGCAAAGTCTTAACATTAGACTCACTAGACTCTTACACATCAATATTACATTATCATTCTGCTACAAGACTGATACGCCCAGGAAATGAGACCTATGATTCCAAGTTGAATCTTCTTGAACTAATGGATTCAAATGATCAATTGGGTGATGGTTCTTAGAAAAACCTTAGAAAACTCCTTCAATTAGTTTATGTCTTAAAAGAAAGAATGGAAATGAAAACAAGAACAAGGACAGTGAAGGAGGCGCCACTCTTGAAGGATCAAGGGATAAGCCTTTGGTTGAATTCAATTTGCATCACACAAGTTGAATTCCCTTCTTGCAACCAAGTGTAAGAGAATCACTCTCTTGAAGTGTGAACATAAGTCACGATTTATCTCAAAACATCCAAGCTATCTTATTTCATCAAGCAAGATTCCTTATATAGGAGTTTACAAAGACCAATTCCAAGCCTTGCATGGCCGTGCAATAATGATGAGGAACAAGTGTTGGGAGTTACAAATTGAAGCCTATACATGATTACACTTGACTAAGGCAATGAGGGTTACATAATTTAATACAAATGATGGGCAAATTAAAACAAGTTTTAATTTCTCTTCAAAGAAAGGACTTGGTCGTGTGGATGGTAGCTGGCTATGATGATGATTCTTTGATCCTTGTATCCTTGGCCGTGAGAATGATCATCTTTATGGCCCTTAATTATGTAACCGTAGTCTTTATCTCCATCATGATGGAGGCTTAGCTTTGTAACCTTTCCTCATCAATGATTGGCCCTATACATGATGGCATTCATTCTCAAATTGAATCCTCATTTATTGGCCGAATTCTTTATGGCTTCTTTTGAAACTTCCCTCTTGTTCTTTTAATGATCATGATTGCCACATGAATTGGTGATTCAAAGTGTAACCTCCTTGGCTTTAATGGTTGAATTAATGGTGTCTTAACTTTGTAACTCTCCATTAAAGCCTTCTCTTATTATTATCAAACTATAACCATTGCATTTAATGCAACTTAAGTGGCCATTTTAATTACCACTAAGAAAGCATAAAAAGCCTTGATTATTCCTTGCTCCTTTATGACCTTCAAAATGTAGACATATGGACTTCAAGGGTTGATCTTCTTGAGCTTCATTCATTGCACAACAAGGAGGCTCTTCATCCTTTGCATGGCTTGAATCTTCAAAAGGTGCTCACGTAGGATTACACTTGTAGGACAACTAACAAGACTTAACATAAACATAAACATAAAAGTTGGTGGGCAAACTCCTAAGCCCTTATTACAAGCCATAGCTTAATTCATAAGCAAAGTTTAAACGCAAAAACACAAAACTTGAAAGATTTCGATTCAATCTTTCACAAAGTCATCCTCATCCTTTTCTTGGTTAAGACTTGAAGTCCTCACCATACTTGGTTTTGAAGGTCCTTGGGTTGTCCTACATCAGACTCAACTTTAGACTTTTCATATCTTCCACAACAGCAGATTCTTAACATCAGACTCACCAAACTCATGCAATAACGTTACATCATCATGTACTTTTAGACAAAATTTCATTTCAATTATGCTTTGGTAATATAATTTCAATAGTATTAATTACCTACAATTTATAAAAATAATCCTAAATAATATTTAAATAATAAAATTGAATAAAAATAAACATTACAATAATTGAAGTTAATGACACCAACTAAAAATTATTAAGTGCATTAAAAAAAACAAAACACAATGCCGAATAATGCAATGGAACATTACTTAAACATCTCTTTATTTGAAATTATTAAATTATTTATTTGAATATAAAAATATGTATTTTTATTTATTTATTTTTCCATTACAAGATAATATATTTAAGAATAAAAGAGAAAAAACATATATTTAAGAATATTATTTTTATTATTTAAAAAATATTATTATTATTTGTAATTATTATTAATTTATTGTTATTATTATTTATTTATTGATATTATTATTTATTTATCTACTCCCTCCAGCTTGAAATATAAGCAACAAAAAACAGATTTCATTTGGTTTAAAATATAAACAAAAGTAACTAATCTTCTTAAATTTTATTTCATTCTCAATACTACTTTCTTAAAATATACCTAGAAAATTGTTTTCTCATTTATTTTTTTGTTTCATTCTCAATACTACTTTCCTAAAATACCTCTATTATTTTTATAAATTTGAGAAAATTAATACAATCAACTAACATTCTTAATAAGTGTGAAAATAAGTAGATTTACTTATATTGTAAGCCAGAGGGTGTATTTATTAAGGTATTATAAAGTAAAAAGAGAGAAAATACAAAAAAATTGGTATCACAGAGTCTAAAGTTAAATATCTTATTTTACGGACTCAATTTAAGACTCATTACCAAATATTGAAGATTAATAGAGTTTTGAGATAATCTGGTAAAAAAAAATTGATGTCAAGACTCCTTACCTGACTTGCTGTGATTGCCCTTAAAAAGGTTTTCCCGATAGATTAAGAATAAACACTGCTCAAAAGTTGTTGAAATTGGAAGAAAAAAAAAAGAATAATATCCAGTGGTGTATGGTATGCGTTTTTTAATGTTGAGTTGAAGAAAGCAACGTCTCCAAGATTTTGACATTATCTACTTTAGCATTCACCATGTGAATGTGGGACCACATTATCACTAATGATCAATATTATATATAAAAGCAAAGCAGTCATCAAGTCTTGATCTGCCAATTTTCCCTCCAAAATCAGTCATAATTTTGACTAATTTTGACTGATTATTCCACTAATCCACTGTAACACACTAACTCATTATTATTGCTCTGGGTAATTAATGGAGCAGCCATTGGGAGCCTCATTCCTAGCCTAGGAAGTCCAAACGTGAAACTTAGCTATTGAAGAATGGTAAAGTCACTTTCTCTTCTCCACTCTTCTTCCTCCGTTTTTTTTTTATCATTCAGTCTTCTTCTAACCCATGCTCTCTGTTCTTCATTTTTTTTCTCTTCTCAACCATTAACAACACAGAAACAAAATTGGTGTGAATCAAAAACGCATCTTCTCTATGAATCGAAATGGGAAGTCAATGCTCGAAGTTCTCAGAAGGGGATGGTATAGTAGAAGAACGTATAGATAAAAAGTTAATTAGCTTCTTTCATTATTTTTGATCATTTCTATTTTCAATGCTTCATCTGTTGCATGTATTGAGTAAGTTGATGTTTTTAAGTGTTTTTAATTTCACCATCATTTCAGAGAGAAATAACAATGGAAAATCCGTGAAGGAGCTTGATTGTTTTTCAGTGTTCTTTGTTAAAAAAAAATGCAGGAGCTTGAGCAATTTGAGCAAATCAACCGTGAGGCTGATGAGTGGAGGGCCAGGGAAATTATTGGGTTAGTGTTTATATGCAATTCTTTTTTTTTAATGCACACAAGATGTTTGATATATGACCAAAGTGAAATTATTAGTTACTTTATGTTGCTGAGAACTTATTAGTTAGCCTTGCCTTTTTTTTATGCACACAAGGTATTTGATAAATGATAAAAGGTGAAATTTTTTAGTTTTTTTGTTGTTGCTACAGAGATATTTTGATATCATTTGTGTGCTTCACATTGATCTCATACTATATTTCTCTTCCCTTCAACAAATCAATTAAAAAACTTTTGAGATCCTCTCATGGGATTTGGTTATTGCAAAGTAAGAGAGAAATATTTGTGGGGTTTGGTTTGGTTATTATAGTTGTAACAGCTTCTAACGATTGCAGAGATTTTGGATCCAGCCAAGCAACCATGGTAGAGCAAACGGTAGCAAATATATAATTGTTTCAACCATGATGCCAAAAATCTCTTGATCAGGATTTAAGAGTAAGCATATTGTTCTTTACATTCTCATTTTGTTGTTGTGAAAATACATTCTCATTTATTTCTGCATGAAGAATTCAGCAGGGTATCTAGAGCGCAAAATTGCAGGTTTGGTTGTGGTGAAAATTTAAGGCAGAGACTTCAACCATCAATTATGGGGATATCAGGTTATTATCTGCAAACTATGAGATACTGACTAAATGGAATACAATTAAACAAGATCTCAAATATGTTTCTTTAATCATAAACCATTTTGACATACTATTCATAATGCAGTTCTCATATTTTAGTTAACATTGCTTTCCCTACAATCATTCATCTCTGAACAAATTTCTGTTTTGTATACCCTTATATACTATCATAACATATTTAAAAGCTATTGTGCTGAGCTTAGAATTTAATCAGAATTGTTAGCTTTGATGCTGTAGAAAGTTATATGTGTTGAGCTTATTCTAATATTGAGGGTCTTGCTGATGCTGCAACTATTACTATTTTAATTGCATGTGAACTATAATTTTTTCTGATTACTATCTACTATATATTATATAGAAGACCTTTCCCTCATTGTTACGAGTGATACTTTAATCACCAATACCTTCTTGCTGAATTTATACCCCCAATGACAGAAAGGTCTTTTTTTTTCATTTTTTCAATTTGTATTATGTGTCCATTTAGGAAAAGTTTTTATTTGTTTCTTGGAATTGATAGTTGTGTATAATATATTAGCTGCAATCATGATTCAATAATCAATATTATATATAAAAGCAGAGCGGTCATCAAGTCTTGATCTGCCAATTTTCCCTCCAAAATCAGTCTTAATTTTGACTAATTTTGACTGATTATTCCACTAATCCACTGTAACACACTAACTCATTATTATTGCTCTGGGTAATTAGTGGAGCAGTCATTGGGAGCCTCATTCCTAGCCTAGGAAGTCCAAACGTGAAACTTAGCTATTGAAGAATGGTAAAGTCACTTTCTCTTCTCCACTCTTCTTCCTCCGTTTTTTTTATCATTCAGTCTTCTTCTGACCCATGCTCTCTGTTCTTCATTTTTTTCTCTTCTCAACCATTAACAACACAGAAACAAAATTGGTGTGAATCAAAAACGCATCTTCTCTTTGAATCGAAATGGGAAGTCAATGCTCGAAGTTCTCGGAAGGGGATGGTATAGTAGAAGAACGTATAGATAAAAAGTTAATTAGCTTCTTTCATTATTTTTGATCATTTCTATTTTCAATGCTTCATCCGTTGCATGTATTGAGTAAGTTGATGTTTTTAAGTGTTTTTAATTTCACCATCATTTCATAGAGAAATAACAATAGAAAATCCGTGAAGGAGCTTGATTGTTTTTCAGTGTTCTTTGTTAAAAAAATGCAGGAGCTTGAGCAATTTGAGCAGATCAACCGTGAGGCTGATAAGTGGAGGGCCAGGGAAATTATTGGGTTAGTGTTTATATGCAATTCTATTTTTTTTTAATGCACACAAGATGTTTGATATATGACCAAAGCGAAATTATTAGTTACTTTATGTTGCTGAGAACTTATTAGTTAGCTTTGCCTTTTTTTATGCACACAAGGTATTTGATAAATGATAAAAGGTGAAATTTTTTAGTTTTTTTGTTGTTGCTACAGAGATATTTTGATATCATTTGTGTGCTTCACATTGATCTCATACTATATTTCTCTTCCCTTCAACAAATCAATTAAAAAACTTTTGAGATCCTCTCATGGGATTTGGTTATTGCAAAGTAAGAGAGAAATATTTGTGGGGTTTGGTTTGGTTATTATAGTTGTAACAGCTTCTAACGATTGCAGAGATTTTGGATCCAGCCAAGCAACCATGGTAGAGCAAACGGTAGAAAATATATAATTGTTTCAACCATGATGCCAAAAATCTCTTGATCAGGATTTAAGAGTAAGCATATTGTTCTTTACATTCTCATTTTGTTGTTGTGAAAATACATTCTCATTTATTTCTGCATGAAGAATTCAGCAGGGTATCTAGAGGGCAAAATTGCAGGTTTGGTTGTGGTGAAAATTTAAGGCAGAGACTTCAACCATCAACTATGGGGATATCAGGTTATTATCTGCAAACTATGAGATACTGACTTAATGGAATACAATTTTTTCTGATTACTATCTACTATATATTATATAGAAGACCTTTCCCTCATTGTTACGAGTGATACTTTAATCACCAATACCTTCTTGCTGAATTTATACCCCCAATGACAGAAAGGTCTTTTTTTTTTCATTTTTTCAATTTGTATTATGTGTCCTTCTAGGAAAAGTTTTTATTTGTTTCTTGGAATTGATAGTTCTGTATAATATATTAGCTGCAATCATGATTCAATAATTAAATCTTAAAAGGGAAAAAGGGAACCCCTACCAGTTTTTTAGATCACAACAGCTGCATACTAACTTAAAGATGGCTAAAGGAGAACCCCTATTAGTTTTTTATCTTCTCTTGATGCCCTCACTGCTAATAAAATTAGTGAGTGTTGCTCATATGTCGAGATTTCATATTGAAATTAACATTTTCACAACTGTTTTTCAAGCAAAGATGTCTATGGTAATGTCAATAATCACTATCACCTGTTTTTTCAAGCAAAATGCATATTTGCAAATTTTGATTACAAAATTCCTCGCAAGCTTCTAATTGAAGGTTGTTCATGAAAATGTTTTGGTTTAGGGCAGGACTGCAGAAGCAAAGGTTTTATTCATCTGCAGGAGTATTTCTAACTTTAGCAACAAATTATGAGTTTTTCTTCTTCCTTTGTTCCTTTCTCCGGTTTATGTTTTTCAAATTAAGTAAATGGCTGGTGTAAGTTTGTAAATATTCCATTTTGTTTCTCAAGACATTCAATCTGGTCATTCTTTTCTGGTTGTTTACGTACTTGGAATGTTAGATACTACTTTTATGTTTGAACTGTAGGTGATCTGTTTTGTTCATTTATGATATGGATTGTGTACATGAAGCTGATTAGGTACTCAGCAGGGGGTTTTTAGCCACTATAATTTAATTAACTTCAGCTTTCAGTTAAGTTTGTTAATTAGAGGTACACTTTTCGTTAGTCAGGTAGTTACTTTACTGTGGAAGTTAGTTATATCAGCCACGGTGACAGTTTAACCGGAATGTTGGCTTTCTCTCTTATTCTTGGCACTTTTCAGTTAAAGATTTCCTTTTGTTCTTGATAAGATGAAATTTAACACTGAAGTAGGATGATAAGGAGGTCAAGAAAAGTAATGAACAAGTATTATTCGTCAATAAGGAATGCATCTTACTATCTTAAATCTTGGATATTGATTGAACCGGTTTGATTCATTCATGTATATTTTGAGATTTTTATGATTATATTAGATCATCTATCACTATAGGGAAAATGTTAATCACAAGTGCTTTTCATGAATATATAACATTCATTTGTACATATCCATTTCCTGTATGAGTTCTGGTTTTATGTATAAGCTAAGGATTGGAAATAGCAAGATTTCATTTCTTAATCTTGCTGTCTACCTCCCTAATAGTTCTCTTGCTGACTTGCTGTTGCTGTTTTGCTGTTGGTGTATGTTCAGTAAATGAGTATTTCTAATTCACATTCAATTTGATTTCCCTTTCACTTAAATCCAGTATCAATGGGTTTTGAATTTCTCCAGGATCTCTCTGATGATGTATTGCATGCATTTCTCCAGGATCTCTGTAGTATTAAACATATAGGAATAGCTCACTTTTTTACCTTTTTTGTGTGGCCATGTTTGTTTATATATATCCTGCACTAATCATATTTAATGGAGAATAATAATTTGTCAACAATACTAACAAGTGTTTTAAGCTATGAGAATAAAGAGACACATTTTATAGTTAATATGTTCATGCTGAAGAATCTTGAATTGCAAAATTGTTCGGAGTATTTTCATCTGCACCATGTTAAGTAAATTTGTCTTAGGACTTTATTTTTCTTTTTTCGTTGTTTCTGCTTTTCTTTTTCTTCCATAACTAACATGAACCAGCATATTAGGTATGTGGCAACTGAGTTGGCAACTGACATGGCCATTAATGTTGGAGATGTGAAGTTTTATCTTCATAAGGTAAGATTTAATCTGACATTGAGGCAATATAGTAATCTGATATGTAGCTTGCATAGTAAATGAATAGCTAAGTTTTTTTTTCTCAATTAGGAAATCTGTCCCTTATAGAAAGAGAACTCTGTAATTCCATTCAGATGTCATTATGTGTTCTTAATCATTAAGTTTACCAAGTTGGTTTTATTTAGAAATTATTCTGATAGCTGAAGCTTGAATATCTGGCAAAATTTCTTGATCGGATTTCATAATGGCTTTACCTACATTACTAACTAGAATACTCTCTTTGAAATTATAATAGGTGTTTGGTTTGTTACTTGTCTCCATGTTCCCTACCTAAATTAATTTGGTCTGCTTATTTACTATGTTGTCCATTCTATTGCTGATCACAATCTTAAACTGAATCAATATCTGCAGTTTCCTCTTTTGTGACAATGAATTTCCTCAGGTTTTTGTAAGTCTCCCATACATCCTCAACGTAAATATCTATGCCTTATTATGATGACTTGAATTTGTTTTGCTCCTATTTGTTGTTGTTGCTGCTATTTATATTTCCTGTTGTTGTTGTCAGTTAATGCTATTTTGTCATGTACAAAATGCTGTTGAATTTGAAGCTTGATAGGGGAATGTTTTAAACCTTATGTAATAAATTGATTCAGATTAAATTTCCAGCATGAGTATGGTCTTGCTCTAAAATGAGTATATAAATTATGAGTATTACTCTTAATTAGTATGAGCAACATTATGAGTTGTACATGACAAACTCCTGCTGTGAGTGGTCATGAAAAAGCTTTGAGGAAGATGGTTGTATGTCAGATTTAAGAGCTCATGGCATATGACTCTGGGCTTATAGTATTGTCATTGAAGTTGAGGTTGAACTCAGTAAAAAAAAGTCATGCCTTCTAAATGAGAAGTTTGTTAAAACTTGAGCACCAATATCATTTTCTTGATTTATTCATTTATATCCCGTTATTCTTACAATCTTGAGAGCCAACTATATAGTATAATGACATAATTGCCAAAATAATTTGCATCTCTAGCTATATTGAAACTTCGACTTTCATTCTATGTTGATTATTTTGAAGAAAAATATGTTTGATAAGTTATCGATCTCATTGCATTACTTACGTTAGACTTATTTTCCCTTGGGTGCAGGGCCAAGTGCTTGCTAATATAAACAACTTTGTAAAGCCAACAATAGTTATAGTGTGACCAGTGGCACACTTTAAAGAAAGGGGTCTCCCATTCGAATGTTTACACGGATTGGCAAGAATCCTTCTCACTCCAAACTTGATGAGCTTCAAGCTACAACTTGGCCAGTGTATACCTCTTTCACCTTTATTCATTCCAAATAAAATCATGCTCTTAATTATTTTATTTTGTTTTCTTTTCCTCGCAATTGTCTGTCTTAAATTAAATTTTAAAATATTATAAAGTGTTGCATGTTCTTATTTTATTTTGTTTTTTGTCTAAATTTACATTAACTAACTTTCAAACATGGGTCTAATAAATATAGCAGGTGGGAATTTGCTCCAGTGAACATGCCATGGTCATTTGAAGGAAAAGAGACTATATACGTCTTTGGGGAAAATGTCGTTGCAGTGTTGATGGATATGTTGTGTCTTTTGAGCTTGGAGTTGGTGATTTTGCTATCTTCCCAAAAGGAATGACCATGACTCTTGAAATCATTGAACATTTGAAAAAGTACCACAACAAGTGTGGCAGAATTATGTAATAAATAATTGGTGCTAGCTATAAGCTTTATCATTGACCAAAAGTGTCACTGTCAGCACCAGAATAACATAGCATCAGAATAACAATTCTAGATTATACTCATTTTTTAAATTAGTAAGTTATTATTTTCAAACTAGGGAAATTCTATCATGCTTCGGGTAGTTATGTTGATCCGGGCATTTTTTTTATTAAATTTTTTAATATAAATTTACTCAGAATATTTTTAATACAGATTTCTAATACAGATTTATTAAAACATGTAAATTTTCAATGCAAATTTACTCAATATAACTGTTTTGTCTGTGTTAGAGAACAGATAATAAAAAGAATTCAAATCCAAATAACAACAACATGCACATAAAAAGAACATAGAAAACTCAACATATTTTTTTAATATATTAGATTTATAAAAAAAAAAAAGAAAGAAAAAGAAAAGAACCGGAGCACAAAAATCGGTGCATAGTAGAAGCACCCTTAAAACTAATATTATTTGTAACTTACTAAAGAAAACTTATTGTATTCGTATGCACGGGCTTGAGATGCGCGGGCTTGAGACCTACTAATAATAATAGACACATCATTTTCTAATTATATCATTTTCTAATTTACTTAGGAGAAAGGTCAATAATTTTTATGACTTTTCTGTAAATTATTTCTTCCTTTCTACAATAACATGATAAAATTTACTTTCTACTATATATCAATATTTGCACAAGTTCATTTATTCATTCTTTACTATGCAATTTCTTCTATCTACTATATAAATATAAATATCATGTATTGCTGATTAAAGAAATGTATTGAAAATTTAAATTTGAAAAATGTGACTTTATCATTTAATCGTAGGCTACCGTCTTCTGCACGGGCTTGCTTACTAGTTATATACGAAATGAACATCATGTGTGATGAAATACGATTTCACAATTATTGGCATTCAAATCAAAAGAACAATAAAGAAAGAAAGAAGGTAACACAGAAAAGTTCAAGTAGCAGTTAAGATAGCAACAAGCAAGCTTGTGAGAATACAAAGTTATAATTCCATGTAACTAAAACATCTGAATAAATACAAGAGAGACCACACCGGATAAGTACATTATTTCACTTCACTACTAATATCAGTTTTCACTCTAAAATCTACAGGAAAAAAAAAGCTCAGAAGAAAGCTCTACTCCCATAAAACACACGAGAGTTACTGTTCTTTGATGGCTGTATTTTCTGTTCAGTGCTTGAATTTCCTGAACTAGTTGGTTCACTGGCAATATCCATAGGAAGCTTCATTTTCGCTAATGACTCGGTAAATTGCTGCATGCTTTTCATGTACATGTCTACTATCTCCTGCTGCACCACCTTTGGCTCAGGCTCAATGTTCACAGTCACAAGAGGCTTGAGGAATGAGTCACTTTGAACCCCATTTGAGCAATCACTCTCAACATCTTTAACATCCATATTTTTATCCTCTATGGTGCCTGAGACTTGTATCTCATTGGGAGACTTAGAAGTGCGAGACTTAGAGGCGGCGGCAGCAGAAGCATCAGATGATTCTGAGCTTGCAGGCACAGAAGGAGAAGAAACCCCATTTGTTGACACACTGCTGGGTGGAGAATCAACCTTGGGAGGTTGAACAGATTCCACACTGCATGCTGAGAAGCATTCCACGAGCCGAACACCAGCTTCAGAACTTTGATTTTCAGCATCAGAATCAGAACACCGAGTCTCTTCACACAGAATGCCAAAATACTCCGAAACCATCAAATGCTCTTCATTTATAATTTTAGGATCAGGGAACTCAATTTTATCCAAATCCCTGGACAGTGACTCGGATGTTTCCGACTCCTGCACGGTGACATGTTTGACAACCTCAGCTGGCATTGTAGAAATTGCCATGACATCAGGTGAAGCGCCAGTGTAAGCAAGAGACAATTGAACAAAACCTGCTGGAGAATGGAATAGATCAGTTGAAGAAAGAGAGAACTCTTTCACCAGTTTCCCTTTCTGGACTAGTACTTCAGACAAAGGTACCAAAGCAAAACCAAGCAACTGATCTTCAAGATAGTTCTTCACCCTGCTCAGCATCCATATCTCACATTTGAGAGAAGACTCAACGGTCCCAACATTGACACGAAGATTCTCGTTAAACACAGGGTTCCTTCCTCCTCCATTGATGGTCTTGGTGGACACAGTATTCTCAGGGTTACTAGTGAGGCAAATCTTAGCATAAACATCTTGTTTATGGTATATGCAGATGTTATGAATGTCCCTTGCCTGATGTACGTAAACATCAAGCACGCCAATAAACTCATCATCATTAGACATGACAGCTTCCTTTCCATTGACTTCAATGTCCTTGGATAAAGGGCTAGAGTGCTTCTCACCCTCACTAAAAGCTGAGCTCTTGAATGGTGACACAACAGATTGTGGAGAATCCATGCTCATATCACAGTCACTAAGATGAACCTGACAAAGCACAATAACTACAAGAGAATCATCAACTCGAGTCACCTTAAGTTAAAGCCAAACTTCAAAATCAACACACAAAAGACACACATATGATAATTAGAAATTAAATCCCAACAACCTTAAACAAGTGCTAGATTAAGTGTTACCTGAACAAGAATACAAATTTCACTAATCTAGTACCAAGTACAGCATGACACAATTACATAAGGTTAAGCAGGTCCATAAAAAGAAACAAACTTCACAGCAACTAAAACAACACACACACACACACACACACACACAAAAAAACAATAAGGCAAAAAAAAAACTCAACTCCAAAACTTAAGAGATAGTAAGAAGGAAGCTTGAACTTGAATTCCTCCAAAATTGGAACTTTGCAGTGAAATACGCAAATACCCAGAATGAGCCAAGCTTAAAATTTGAAAACGAAGCAAGAAGAACAAAAGGGTAGTGACAAATTTCCCCAGATTCCAATAAAGCTACCAACTTTATTAAATTGTTTTTTTTTTTGGTACATAACTTTATTAAATTGTTTTGATTTCTGAAGAACAGGAAACACTTTCAGCGGAATCCAAGGGAGAGAAAACAGGGAAAGTGAAAGGCACGGTGGCCCAGGTCAATTCTAAAACTAACCACTTTAAATTCTCCTTCAAATAACACTACACACAAACAAGAATTCAAACAGAAATAAATAAATAAAAGAAAGAAAGAAAGAAAGATGTGCTACTACTAGTACTATAAAATAAAGAATAGGGAGAAGATGGGTGTAGTTTTACCTACCTTGGCTTCTTCTCCAAAGTCGAATCTATAGAGTGTGTAGCTCAAATTGAACAGAATCAGAGGATGAGTGAGTTAGTGAATCGAGGTAGTGTTGTTGTAGAAACAAGAAAACAAAAGCGGGGAACTTGAATAAAGGAAAAGGGTGGCGCTGCTCAATGCTCCAGAAATTGAAATGTCTTTCTGGCGGAGCTGTGAGGGGCTTATGGTGTGTACTAGAAAGATATAAGATGATTTGGACTTTGGAGCATGGAGAGTACTCACTATAAGATTGAGTGATTACATTAGTACCTAACTTTGTAAGCGTCGGTTAAGTTAGTCACTGACTTTATCGAAATAGTAATTTAGTCCCTAAGATAGGAGAACGTCGATCAAGTTTGTCCCTACCGTCACTATCGCAGGTATGTATTTGCTTTAAAATTGGATAAAGATAGGGACGTATGTGAATTAAAATGAAATCTCATGGACTAAATTGCTATTTCGATAAAGTCAGGGACTAACTTGATCGATGCTTACAAAGTCGGGACTAATTTGACATATTACTCCTAAGATTGAGAACTATTCCCTCAATTACATATGTAATGTTTTTTTAATGTTTTGTCGGCGTTTGTATTATATTTCATAAGTTTGTTCTTTTATAAACTCAATATATAATTAGGTGAAGGCTTCAATGGACTCGCTTGGGGATTGCTGCACGCTGCACCTGATGTTTTTTACCGGATCCAGCCCGTTTCTCCAGTTTATATTTTTTTAAAATTCGTTAAATTAAGCAGGGGTGAAATGGTAATTTCGGTCAACGATCAACAATGAAAAGTGATAAGCCTTCACCCCTTTCTCCCATCTTCCTCCACACGTTTCTTCATCCACTCCCTATTCGTGAAACTTTTGCTATCCCGTTGTCGTTGAGCTTCTTGCTTTGTACCCGTTCCTGGTAGTAACATCGACGTGTTCTTCATCCACTTGGTTTTTGTTTCCGTGACGTTGTTCGTTTTGTACATCCTGGGTATCATGCATCCTTGTTTCTTGAGGTTGGAATTTTTTTTTGGCGTCGAAGCTGCAATGGTGGATGTACCTCAATGTTCAAGTTTGAATGACGGTGGCGAGGTTAGTTACCAGGAAACGAAATACAGTTTATTAAAAGTGGATTGGACACTATTTTCTGTAAAATGTTTATTGCCAATTTTAGGTATAGACGAGAAGGGAATGTTAGAAACCGAATTTAAATAGTAATTGAAATTAAAACCTAAGTGTAATGATAGGTGAGGCCATGAATTGTTAACCAAATGTGATTATTTATTTTTTGTATTTCCAGTTCGACGAGGGAGATTTTGCAAAGTGTAAAGTAGAACTCGAAGAAGATGAAGTGTTTGTAGAAGAAGTTGAAGAATCGGAAGAGGAAGATGATGAGAGAATGGACGAGGACGTGTACGAGGAAGGTGATGCGTTTTTAAATTATGGAGATCAAGGTGGCAAAGATTATTACCAACTAGACAGTGTCGTCGATCTTGGTGCAATCATGTTCGATATGTTAACGAAAGAGAATATGACTAAATTTCATTTTGCAAGCTTGGAGATTGCATTTCAGTTCTACAACGAATATGCGAAGGCGATGGGGTTCAGCGTTCATAAACACAAGTCTGGTCGCAATAGTAATGGTGAGTTAATGTGGAAGTCGTTCGTGTGTTCTAGACAGGGGTTTAAGGAGGCGAAAGAGCCTGTTAGTGTTGGGCGTCTTAAGTGGGAACCATGGTCAAACTTTCGATGTGGTTGTGAAGCTGAATTTCGTGTGTATGCCAGTAGTAGCAGCTGTCGGTGGACAGTAAACATGTTTAGAGAGGAGCATAATCACGCGCTAATGGGAAAGAAGTTTGCTGGGCGACTACGATCACACTGTGGGATGACAGATGCTGACGTAGCGGAGATGAATACCATGAGAGCAGCGGGTATCCCAATGCCTAAAATATTCGGTTGCTTTGGTAGCAGATGCGGCGGTATTGAGAATGTTGATTTTGGGCAGAAGCATATGTACAATCGCGTGCAAAAGGAGCGAAAGTTGCTCAATGGGGATGCCAATGTTGCGTTGAAATATCTTAGGCAAATGGCTAGCATAGATCCTGGGATGTATTGGAAGCACGAGGTGGATGAAGAGGGTAGGCTGCTTAACTTGTTCTGGTCAGACTTTGAATCCCAACATGATTATGCTGCTTTTGGCGATGTGTTAGCGTTTGATGCCACATACGGGAAGAACAAATACAGATGTCTCGTTGTTGTGTTCTGCGGTGTTAACAATGACACTCAAACCATTGTATTTGTGTGCGGTATTATATCGGATGAGTCAGAGGCCACTTACACTTGGCTTTTGGACCAGTTTGTGACATCTATGAATGGTAAGGTGCCCAAAGCTGTAATAATTGACCGTGACTTGTCCATGAAGAATGTCATAGCTCACATGTTCCCCGAAGTTCATCACCGATTATGCGGATGACACCTAATGCACAATGCCACTACCTATGTGTGCAATCCAAAATTTACAAAGGGTTTCTAGAGGTGCATGTACGAGGACTTTGAGGTGCATGAGTTTGAGAAGAAATGGAGGCAAATTGTTGATGGTAATGGTGTGGGTGGACTAGAATGGGTAACAACTGTGTATGCAAAGAAGAAAATGTGAGCTGCTGCTTATTTGTGGGGGAAGTTCTTTGCTGGGATGAGGACAACTTCGCGGAGTGAAGGCTTGCATTCTCAAATGCGCAAGTATGTTGGTTGCGTGGGTAGCTTGTATGATTTCTTGTTGCACTTTGAGAGATGTGTTAATTTCATGCGCAACAATGAGATCATTGCCGACTTGAAAGCCGGGTTTGGAGATCCTGTGATGCAGACATATGTGCCATCTCTTGAAATGTTTGCAGCAAGATTATATACAAGAGCTATCTTCTACAAATTCTGTGATTTGTTGTTCCAGTTAGGAAGTGTGAAGGTCATTGGGCATAGGCAGATCGCCAGTTGTGTCATTTTTAACGTCAGGAAATCTTGTGAGAATGGTGGAGAAATATGTAACATCCCGCTATTTCTAATACTTTTAGTAAAATAATAAAATGATTTAATATGATATTTTCAAGATTGAAGCATCGTAATAAAATTTTAATTTCATCATTTTAATTGAAATATGTTTTCTAGTCAAAATAAGTATAAATTTGTTATCATACGCTTTATAAAAATAAAAGAGTATTTTGATTCAGTTTAATTACATTTTGACAGGGGGCTCAACTGACAAGTCTTAGAGGCATTTTCATAAATATTTTCTTTAGAAAGATATGTTTAATTTAATATTTTGAACATTCTTGTAAATTTTCATAGCGTTTTGAGACTGTTTTATTTTTAGCTCCCAGACTGGTTTTAATATATTACTAGTACAAGTTATATTTAATGACTTATTATTTCAAAATTCTGTATATTATATTTTATCAAGTTTGATATCAGGATTGAGAAAATATAGTTACATTTGAATTTTGATACTTTTTGTTATGCAATAGATATCTTTAGAGACCGGTTAATTAAAATGTCTCTTTTCAAAGTAGATTGATATATAACTTTATTATTTTTAATTTGTTTTGTGTGTATAAAAATACAACATTATTCTACTTAAGTGTATTTTAACGTATGTCCTTATTTAGATTCAACACGTTATTGTTGACCCTGACCCTCGAATAAGTCGCGGACGTGAATGTAACTCTGTCGCTATTGTCAAGACTCCCAGGTAAGGAGGGGATATTACCCTTATTTAGAGAATGATTTTTAGAGTGAATATAGTGATAGCTAAAAGTGGAGGAATATATATATATATATATATATATATATATATATATAGGAACCTTAGGGTAGTTGATATTGATAAAAATTGAATATAGAATATAAAGAAGGAAAACCCATTTATATTTATGGAGGAATGAGATTGTTATATTTGAGAATGATGGCTGATGAATGTGAGAATGATTGTGTGTGTTAGTATATGATGCTTCTGTTGATGTGCATGAGGGGTTAGGGTTTTAAAATGAATATGTGATGTTTATAAGCGTAGTTGGTTTCTATAAATTTAATGATAATTTGGAGATGTTTGTGCATGTGAGGAATGTATGTTCCTAATAACTTAAAGTTAGTTTAATAACCTTGGAAAGTGAAATAAGTGATGATAAGCTATAAATGAAAAGAAAGAAAGAAGAGAAACTAATCATGAGAAAAGAAAGAGGATGTGGCCTTGAGGGCCTATAAATTATGGCGCTGAGTAATGATCCGGTTGGGTGACAGACCCCATTAGGTACAAATGTCCTGTTAGGTGCAAATGTCCCAGTAGGTGCAAATGTCCCATCAGGTGAAAATGTCTCATTAGGGGTAAAAGGTCCCCTTGGGTGTAAAGTGTGTCTGTTGGTCTCTCTAGAAAGTATGCTAGATCGTGCACAAGTAATACAGTAGAAGTGAAATTGTCCCACAAGGATTGCAAATTGTTTTCAATAATCTCTACCTTATTATAATTACTAGTGAAATTTGAAACTACGTTTAAATTGAAAATTGATTTGATTAATTAAAAACTAAAACTAAACTAAAACTAATAACAAAGCAAATTCAAAATGAGGAGCAATCAAAGCTCACGACCATTATAGAATGCAAATGATGAGGAGGTTACAAAATTAAACACACATTCATGTAATCATTAATGTGTGCGGCCAAGAGGAGGATATGAATTGAATTCACCATTCATGATGCCATCAAATGCTAAAGGCCAAGTTTTAATCTAAGGAAGTTATGAATTGAAGTTCAACTACATGAGGCCATAGCTTGGAGCAGCCAACTTAAGAGCATGAGGAGGACGTTTCTTTCTTATCATCAAATGGCCATAATCATCATCAAATGGCAATGATGAGCCGAGTAGGTTACGCATAGGAGTTAATCCTCATTAGTTAGGCTTTTAAGGCCTCATCATGGCTAGCCTTTCTTAGTCATCACGTGTATAGGATCCTAGGCAGCCATGACAACTTTTGTAAAATCCTATATAATGTAATATTTGGCATGAATGAAGGAAGCTTTTGCTTTGGTGAAAATCATGTGCCTTTGTGCATTTTGGGCGTGATGCTTTTCTCTTTCAAGAGAGTGATTCTCTTGGTGATTCAGTGATTAAAGCAAACCATGTCTTCCATGGTGTGATGCTATGTGAAGCAAGGTGGTCTCCTTTCTCTCCTGAATGGGGCGTCATCTTCCTATCTTTGTGTTGTGTCTTTCTTTTTGTTTTTTAGTCCAAGAACACATGTGTGTTCATCTTACAAAATCACAAAAAGAGTCTTAGTTTTCTTGAGTCTTGTGTTTTGGTTGATCAACTCGTGATCAATTTTGAGTGATTGAGAGAGTTTTCTCAATTTGTGTTTCATTTTTGAGTCAGAGTCTAAGATCATTTGATCTTTGCCTTGGAGAAAAGAATTGGAATCCATGGTCTTATTTCCTGGGCGCATCAATTTGGTATCAGAGCTAAAAGCTCTAAGGAAAAACGTCCAAGATGTTATCACATCAACTTGGTATCAAATTCTGTTGTTGTGTCATCAACTTGGATTAGAGCTATGTCAAGAACCACTCTTCAAAGTGGTAACAAGATTCTGTTCTCTAAGGTATTTTTCTTTTGAGTCGCTTTTGAGTTTGATTCTAGTATGAATCATTTTGGAGTCGTTTTTTTGTTGTCCAGTTTATGACAAATCAAACCGTGGCTATCTTTGTTTTGATGTGTTATATTCAAACCAAAAGTGTGGCTGTTTGATCTGTTGTGTCGTCTTTGTTTTTGTTGTGGTGTGCAACCAAAAACCGTGATTGTTTGGTTGTGTCATATATCAAACCATGGCAATTTGGGATTCTTGTCACGATTTCTGTTGTTGCTAAATCGGTTTATCTAAAACCGTGGTTCAAACAATTTTTGTGGCTGCTTGTTTTGTAGCAGTTTGTGTAAAGAACAAAACCGTGGCAAAGTTTTGGGATCTTGTCACGTTTTTATTTTCTTTTGTCACTAAAAATTGTTTTTGGTGTTAAAAACCGTGGCAAACTTTGTGTGTGTCTTGTCACGAATTTTTGTGTCCTTAAATCAGTTTTATGTGGAAACCGTGGTCAAGTTGTTGATTTTTGGGATTTGATTTGATGCATTTCTTAGTGTTTGTTTATGTCTTGAATGAATTAGGCTTTTGATTTTGGTCAAGATTAGTTGTGTCTTAAAAAAATGCCTTGAGTCATTTGTTGTGTTGGTAGTTGTTATAACAATGGTGTGTTTAAGATTTGTCTTAGCCGAATTAAATTTTTTTGTTCTTGGTCAAGAAGAGTTTGAGTTTTAAACACATTATTGAGTCTTTTGTTTTGTGTCTTGAGTTGTTTAGTGTGTTTAGTGGCTGAACCAATTTTCTTGTGTTTAGGTAACTTGTTGATTCTTTGTTTTTGAGACTTTGAGTCTTTAAGTTTTTGAGTCTTAGAGTCTCTTGGTTGCTGAATTCATTGGATAACCATTCTTGAGTTGCATTGTGAACTTTTGAGAATGCAGCATCAAGTGAAAATAAGAAACATGGCACTAATGAAAGAAGTGCCTTTGGAGGGAGAAGTTTTTGGACCAATCCATGAGAAGCAAAATAGAACAAGAGAAAAACATAAATGAAACACTTGAGAGTGAGATGCTTGAGAGTGAAACATTTGTGGGAGTGAAAGAAAACATGAGTGAAACACTTGAGAGTGAGATGCTTAAGAGTGAAACACTTGTGAAAAAGAATGAAAAACAAAGAGTAAGCTTGAGGAAAACACAAAGAGTGAAAACACTTTGAGTAATATGAGTGCAAACACTTTGAGTGAAAACAAGAGTGGAGACTTTGCTTTAATTTCTATTGTTCTAACACATATCTTGTGAAAACTTTTTTGTTTGTTTGGATTTCAGGTTGCAAGAATGAAGTACCAATGGGGTACACTCACCATTGCCTCAACTGTGAAGATTGAGTGCATGTTTTCAAGAGCAACCATGTGTTTAGATAGGAATTTTCTTTTAGTTAGAATTCTTATCTTGAGTCTTTTTAGTTTGAGTCTTTTCTTGAGTCAAGTCAAGACCCATGTAATCATGTAATAGGACATGTAACTTTTCATTTGTTTAGGACTAGAATTTTTAGTTCTCTAGTTTCAAACAGGTGTGAAGCCAAAGCATGGGTCAAGTCAAGTTGAAGCAGTTGTTGTGATTGTCCATCACAATCCAATAATTGCAAGGGTGGGTTTGTCTTTGTTGTGTTTGATCCTGAAGGAAGAGAATGAGCACAACAAATGGAAGCAATAAGTCCTTGTCTAGGACCAGTTAAGAATAAGAAAGTGTCAATGAGCTTGATGCTTGAAGGGTAAGAGAATGTGTCTTTCAAGTTTAACTGTTTTGAAATGATGAGTGTTCTTTGTTTTAGGACCATTAGGATTTGAGGGCAAATCCTCTTCAAGAGGGAGGGAATGATATCCTCCTCAGGAGAGACCATGGTGACTCAAATGCAATCCTAAAACAATAGGCTCAAAGTTTGAAGAATGTAAGGGACTGCCCTTAAAGGTACCCTTATGGAGGACACATGCCCTTAATAAAAAAACTTATACCATGAATTAAGGGTCATTCATGGAACAATAAGGAGTTGGACGAATTTGGTTTCATGGGAGAAGCAAAGAATCAAGTAGAAGGAATCAAGAATGATTGAATGACCATTAATGACATTAAATGAACGTTACAAAACCTTAATTCAAATAATAATGGTTTGCAACCTTAACCATTAAGGGCATTATAAAGAATCAATCATGCTTGATAATGAATGCAAGTTTCTTTCCCTTCCTCATGAAAAGTAATTCGTCCAAGTAAGAAGAATAAAGGATAAGAAGATTCTTCTCATTCATGAAGCCAACAAGCAAAAGGAGTTACAATTTGAATTGCAAATTCAAAATGAGGAGCAATCGAAGCTCACGGCCATTATAGAATGCAAATGATGAGGAGGTTACAAAATTAAACACACATTTATGTAATCATTAATGTGTGCGGTGTAACATCCCAAATTTAATTCCAAGTATAAATATTGAGTTAATGGGTTTAGAGTGTAGAAAATGGGTAGATTAATTGCTTAAAGAATTTTGTGAGCCAGGTGAGCAGCCATTTTAAGTACTAGGGGTTGTATAGAAGGCATTTGTAGCATCGAGCAAAGTTGTCTAAGCGAAATCGGGGGTTAAATCGGCGTTTTAAATGTTAGAAATCAACCGAAAAGAGAAAATTAGAAATTTATTATAGGATGCTAAGAAAATAAATTCCACTGTTGGATATGAAGTTTAAGGGATTAAGAAGCTTGTCTAAAAATTTGGACCCGATCCGACGGTTAACGAAAAAGTTACGTCGAATCGAAGATTGAAAACCCTGTTTCTCGCCCAGGCGCGCCATCATGCGCCCAGGCGCGCCATCATGCGCCCAGGCGCGTGCACTGTTCAAATGTGCACCAGCCAGTGGGAAAACGGCCCAGGCGAGCCCAACATTCGCCCAGGCGCGCCCAAGGCGCATCAGCACACACCAGTCCTGCAAATTGGCGCGCCAACCCCCCTCTTGACCGCACCAGACGCGCACCAACTCCCTCTTGACCGCACCAGGCGCGCACCAGCAGCACCAGTTGGTGCTCAGACCCGCCCAGGCGCCCCAGTCGTGCGCCCAGGCGCGGGCGCTCAACAGCACCAGATCTGGTGCGTTGGATCAAAACTTGGAGGCCAAGTTGTGGCCTCTTGGCCACACGATTTCCTCTTCCTTGGCATGAAACAAATACACAACAACCACAAGAACACCACCAACACAACACACCTTCCTTCATCCTCATCTCCTTTCCTTTCTCCTTGGTTCCATGAACCAAATATCATCATCATCACCCAAACACCATGATCAAGGCACCTTTAACCTTGATCTTCACCACCATCAATCTCCATCTTGGATCAAGCACCAAGTCACCACCACCCACCAAGCAACCAAAATCAAGCCATCCCAACAACTCTTCCTCCCTCAAGCACCATGAACACAAAACCACATCTCACCACCACAAGACACCATAGCTTCATCATCAACTCAAACACTAATAACCAAGAACCATCCTCATACACCCTCCCAATTCGTGACCCTTCCTCTTCCCCTACCTCCATTGGATTTCTTCAATTCATAGTTATGGAAAGTCATGTGTGCACCTACCTCCATCTCAAGAACCACTCACTCACCTTCCAAGATAAGGGCTCAAATCATTCGAGTATGGAGTTGCTAAGGGCTAAAGATTTAGGAGCTAGGACTCAAGGAGGCAAAAGCTAGGGTTTGGTTGACTTCTCTCCCTCCACATTTGAGGTAAGAAGGGAAGTGTTACCTCTACTTAGAGGGTATTTTCTAGCTTGTATATAGGGGGAATTAAGGGCAGGAATTAAAATAGAAATGAGGAACCTTAGGGTAAATGATGGGATTAGAATGTGGTACAATTGAACTATGAATTATAATTTAGGAATATGCAAGTTTCTATATGTAATTGTGGTTGCTTTAACAAAAACTGGGTTAAATGATGATGATGGTAGAATATGGCATGGCTTGAGGATTTACAATGAACATAGTGATTAGGAAGTTGATTATGATATTAATTCTAGTGGTTGGAATGGAAATGCAATGAACATGAGACAATTGGGAATATTGATGTTGGATGTAGATCATACTCTGGTCGGAATGTCAATAATGAATGTAGCGATTAGGAAGTTGATTATATCATTAATTTTAGTGTTTAGAATGGAGAGAATTATAAATTGTTTTCATGACCCTCCGAAAGGAGTGGAAATTGTTTTCATGACCCTCCGAAAGGAGTGGATATTGTTTTCATGACCCCTTATAGGAAGTGAATTATATCAGGACCCTCTATAGAAGAGTAGAATATTATATGGACAGAACCCTCCATTAGGAGTGAGTATTAAATGAGAATAAGAGGATAGATAGACAAGTGTGTAAATGATAGAAAGAAATGATAAAATTCAAGAAAGGTTGAGGAAAGAGTTGAAAGGAATAAGAAATGAATATGGTCTATAATGGGGTATTAAGGGAGCAAGGGTAATTGAAATAGAAAATATAACTCAAGTGGTAATCGGGTAGTAATCTCTTAGTTGTTCTCTATGTCATTTTAGGATGTATTTTCTAAGTTCTGTGTAATGTTACCCTTCTTGATATATTTTTACAGGTGAAGAAGGAGCTTACACGAGTATGGCCGGGCAGGATTACACTCCACCTCGTGGAATGTTGCTTAGTTAGTTGAGTGACCCTTGTGGGTCAATAGTTTCAGTTTTGGGAATTTTGAAATGTATAATATTTTGGGAAAACAAATCCACTTTAGAATTGTAATCATTTTCTGAAAAGTGTAATTGAAGTATGAATTGTATTTTGGCCCTGCTGGCCCATTATTGCTGAAAATGAAGTTTTATGCAGGTATATCAGGAAAAGTAAATTTTGGGAATGTCCCTAAAACAAAGGAAACTCCGTCCGATGTTACGGAGATTTTTATAATAAGCAAATCTAACTAAGAGTTTTTATGATCACCTAATTGTGTTAAAAGAAAATTTTCAAATCCTCAATTAATTAAGGGTAAAAGTAACTAGGGTGTTACATGCGGCCAAGAGGAGGATATGAATTGAATTCACCATTCATGATGCCATCAAATGCTAAACGACCAAGCTTTAATCTAAGGAAGTTATGAATTGAAGTTCAACTTCATGAGGCCATAACTTGGAGCAGCCAACTTAAGAGCATGAGGAGGACGTTTCTTTCTTATCATCAAATGGCCATGATCATCATCAAATGGCAATGATGAGCCGAGTAGGTTACACTTAGGAGTTAATCCTCATTAGTTAGGCTTTTAAGACCTCATCATGGCTAGCCTTTCTTAGTCATCACATGTGTAGGATCCTAGGCAGCCATGACAACTTTTGTAAACTCCTATATAATGTAATCTTTGGCATGAAGGAAGGAAGCTTTTGCTTTGGTGAAAATCGTGTGCCTTTGTGCATTTTGGGCGTGATGCTTTTCTCTTTCAAGAGAGTGATTATCTTGGTGGTTCAGTGATTGAATCAAACCAAGTCTTCCATGGTGTGATGCTATGTGAAGCAAGGTGGTCTCCTTTCTCTCTTGAATGGGGCGCCATCTTCCTATCTTTGTGTTGTGTATTTCTTTTTGTTTTTGAGGCCAAGAACACATGTGTGTTCATCTTACAAAATCACAAAAAGAGTCTTAGTTTTCTTGAGTCTTGTGTTTTGGTTGATCAACTCGTGATCAATTTTGAGTGATTGAGAGAGTTTTCTCAATTTGTGTTTCATTTTTGAGTCAGAGTCTAAGATCATTTGATCTTTGCCTTGGAGAAAAGAATTGGAATCCATGGTCTCATTTCCTGGGTGCATCAGGACTTTCCAAAAACTGCCTCAATATTAGAATTTTATTTGGTCATATGCTCTATTCTTAGTGACAATTCATTTCTTCTTTGCATACATCTTTAAAAAGTTATACTAATACAATGATCATTTGAATATGAATTGTGTTTAGGCTATGAGTGGTAGTGTAATGAAAATTAATTTATGCATTAATGATGAGATATTTATATCAAAATTTCATAAGATTCAGTGGAGTAAGTGTTTCTCCGCTCAGGTGTGTACTTCAAGAAAAGCAATCCTCAACAAGGTCTTTTTAAGCTTGTAATGTGGCTTGGCTAAGGGCTGTGAAATAAAAGGATAAGGCTCAATTTTTTGTGCTTCTCACCCTTTCCTTTCTCCTTTATCTTCCATATCCTTTTTTCAAACAAATTTTGCTCAATATTCAAATTATCAAGAGGATTTTCCAAGGGTTGTAACGTGTCCAGTGGGGGTTATAATGTGGCTTATGAAAGAATGGATACAAAGGCCCAAATTGATGATGAGTTTTAATTAGAATCTTCCCTTTGGATTGTAGTGACTCCTTAGTGTGATCTTTGCAAGTGCATGTTATCACTGACAACTTTTATTGGGCTTTTACCCATGACTTTACATAAATCACGAATTCCCAGCTAACCCTTTTTACTTTTTGTACCTTTGCTTTCAGTTATTTGACCTTATTTTACTTGGGATACTCGTGAGGTATTGACTTGCACTTTGATCACCTAAATATCTTTCTTTGTATTAGATTCTCATTATTGCTCGGGTAAAAATATTTTTGTGGTTTTAAGAAGATTTTCTATTGGAGTCAAAACGGGGTGAACAATGAACGAAATGTGTTCAAATTTCTGAAATAAAAAGTAATCCTCTTTGACATTTGAGTAATTGCCAAAAATTATTTGAAAAACTACTCGCCCCAGGTCATACACATGTTATGGGTCAAAAGAAATGATCTCTTTTCAAAATATCTAAGCTCAATGGGGTGACTAGGGATACCTCCATAGTGTTTGGGAATTGAATGACTCCTTGTATCATTGGAATGATCTTCTTGAGAGTCAGCACGACTTCAGGTTTCACACTTACATCAACCTCCTTATTTTAATTATTGAATCAAATATCTCAAAATTATGCATGAATTAATTTTATTGGGGATTTTTTAAATTTTTTTTTTGTGGTTACTTTATGTGGAACGGAATAGGAGATGGTAAGTTCAAATGATCAATGCAATAATATAAGCTTATTAAAAATATACACAACAAAGAAAAACAATCTTTACATTTTCTAGTGCAAATGGTCGAACATGACCTTCATTTATTTACGAAAAAAATGGAAACATGGGTGCCCATTTATTTTATATCCCTAAAGCCTTAGGCAGAACAACAAAGATAGCATTACATACTGGTGCCCACTATTGAAATATCCTAGAGCCTTGGGCAGCGCAATAGGAGTTACTCAATTCATGACGATTTAACCTTTGCGTTCAGGCAGAGGATCGTTGTTTCCATCAGCAGCATTAGTTTTGAAACTCAACAAACCACGATCAATCAAATTCTGAACTTCATGCTTAAAAGCCAAACATCCTTCCAATGAATGCCCCACGATGTCTAGGTGATAAGCGCAACGCAACTCAGGGTTATACCACGAAGGTGGGGAGTAAGTGATGGAGGTTTGCATAGGTGTGGTTCTATTACACCTTGCCCCAATAGAAATCCATAGAGTTCAGTGTAGGTCATGGGTACAGGATCAAACTTCCACTTTGGTTTTTCTTGGCCATTATTGGTGCGAGTTATGATTGGTCAGGAATGATTCTGGGGCATATATGGGCTCTTTTGACTTGCGGGCTTTGCTTGGTGGTATGGCTTGTTTGGATTTTCAGTTATTACGACATTAGATTCACCATCTTTCCTTCTAGCAAATCCTAGCTTTTGGTTGTTAGAAGATCCTCCTTGTCCATCCTGAATCTTTCCAGTTCTCATTCCTCCTTCAATCCATTCTCATATAGTCATTAAAACTCCAAAGTCAACATAAACTTGCCCAATCATTGCAGAGTAGGAAGGGTTTTGCAAAGTATCTAGAAACATGGTGATCATTTCCTTGTCAAGAAGTGGGGGATCCACTTGAGCTGCTAGTGCCCTCCACCTCAAAGCATAGTCTCAGAAGCTTTCATTGTTCTTCTTAAAAAATATTTTGTAGCTGAGTTTGGGTTGGTGCAATGTCCAAGTTGAACCTATACTGTTTAACAAAGGTCTCCTTTAAGTCATCAATGGTCTTGATCTTGCTCTTTTCCAATCTCATATACCAACTAGACGCAGCCCCTACAAGACTGTCTTGGAAAAATTGAATCATCATTTGGTGATCCTTGGCGTAGTTGGTCATCTTTCTTGTGTACATGGTCAGATGCTGATCAAGGCAAGTCAAACCTTGATATTTCTCAAAATCTGGAACCTTGAAGTCAGAGGGTACCACCAAATCTGGGACCAGACACATATCAATAGTATCTTTCAACCCTTATGATTTGCTTCCTTCAATTAATTTCACCTTTGCAGCTAGTGATTCCAAGAGTTCCCATTTTTCAGCATCAGCTTGAGGAATCACAGTAGAGGTTGTGACTCTTTCAGTGTTTACTGGTGGTGTCACATGAGTTGCATTCCCAGTAGGGCCTTTTTGAGTAGTCCTCGACGCTTCTAATTGAACGTTCAATTGAGAACCGGGAACTTCTCCTTCAAGTGGAGGGGTATAACCTTGAGGGAGTCCAAATTCTGGCCAGGTCGTACCTCCACCAGTTGGTCCAACCACTACAGAGTGCCCCTCAACATTTCTTTGTTCAGCCAATTTCTCCAACAAACCAAATATCTGATCCATTTGTGTTTTGAGGCCTACTACTTCTGCTCGAAGTTCTTTAAATGATTGATTCTCTTCAGCCATGATCCTTGCTTGTAGTCGAGTTTGATAATGGTGCCTCCAAGCAATTGTGGTAAAGCCTATTCTATTTAAAGAAGAGCTATTTAGAACTTTATTTGATGCATATGAATATGATGATGCAAAATGCATGATGCAGTGCCCTTGGAATCCACAAGATCCTATTTGGGGGCGATTAAGCCTTCATTACCAATATGAGGAATCAGGATGGATTGATAACATTCATATAGTTCTGGCCAACTTCGGAATGGTAGTGGGTCACTCCAAAATATTTATTTCTCTTATTGACATGAAATATTATGATGAAAATGCAAATGCATGCCCCTAGGGTAAGTGACCCTATTTGGGGAGATTGAAATATCCATAGACCACAATCCTACGTCATTGTTCTATGATATAACTAAAGTGTAACACTCTAATTTGGTAACTTGAAAAAGTGTATCTTTTTATTTTTTTCGATTGACACAATTCCCACAGCTTTTTTGAAGGTTAAGTAGGTCTTGATACCTTTTATCCTTTGATAGTGAATGAAGGGGAATCATGTCGGACTTATTCAAGTTCCAAGATAGAATGTTACACAATGTGTACTCAATGGTGGCTCTAAACTTCTAAAGGCCCCCGGATTGCCCTCACTCTTTAAGGTTAGGACCCACCTCGCAAACGATCGACAAGAGCATGGCTACGCCTCACAAAATAGGTAGGACGCACCTCCCAAAGGTCGTGCTCACAAGAAATTGTTCCCAATCCGATTGGTACTTTCGCACAGTACAAGAGACCATACACTTGGTAAGTCAAAGGTAGGGCAAAAACACCCCTAAACTTAGGGTTTAAATAAAAGTACCCAGGTATAGGGTTTCTGTAACATCCCCAAATTTACTAAGTGGTTAGGTGCATTAGTTAGCAGAATTTTGATAGGTGTCGTAGTATTCTTAAGCTTCGATTTTCGTTTAGAAGCGTTAATTGGTATTGGAATTAGTACGTGTTTAGGATTAGCATTTTAGGTAAGTGTAAAAGGTGATGGGTTAAGAATAAATTAGAATATGTTTAGGATGTAGGTTTTAGCTAAGAGCAAGTTAGAATGAGTGGTGAGGGCTTAGAACTCTTAGAAGTATGAAAGAAAGGCAATTTTCAGCAAGTTAATCGATTAATCGGAGCATTAATCGATTAGATTTTATGCAACCTTCAACCACTACTCGATTAATGAGTGGCTTAATCGATTAAATTTTTAGCCACCTTCAGGCACTAATCGATTAAGGGAAGAGCTAATCGATTAACCATGTGCAACTGACAAGTGTTAATCGATTAACCAAAGTGGTTAATCGATTAACCACTGCTAAGTCAGCCATAAAACAGGATTGTTGTGTGGTGTTCTTCATTGTTTCCTCTTCCCCCCACACGAGTTCTTCTTCTCTTCTTCACCTAGGGCTTTTGATTTCTCAAAGCCACCACCAAGAATCAACAAATTGAAACCCCAAATCATCTTCCCATCACTCCCTAAGCAATTTCCCTCTCTCAATTCTCAATTTCCTCTCTTTCTCACAAAACCCCCAAATTGGCCCTAAACCCCAAAGTGTGCAATTCATCTAGTAGACTCTCAAATCCATCCAAGGAGCTTGGGAAGCATTAGGAATCAAGTGAGGAAGGACTAAGGAGCTTGGTGAGGAGCTCCATCAAAACCCCAATTCCTCTTTCTCTCTCATCAAGGTAAGGGGTGTACTTTGGTCTAGTATTAAAGAAAGGGTTTAATTGTAATAATAGAAACATAACTAGGTGTATTTGGTTGATTGATTAGGTTTATGGTCAAGAGGGTAGAGTTTAGCTAGAAACCCTAGGTTTTATTGTTATGATATTTATGTATGTTTATGTTAATTGTTATTGTTTTCATAAATATTATTGTTATAAGTGTAAATAATCTGTTTGTATATGGTTAGTGTGTTTATAAAAGTATAAAGTTGCATTCATGTAGTTATGCATTAGATAGGGCTAAGTCTTTCTCAATTGAGTTTGAACCAAACAAATGATATTTTCTAAAGGACAAAAAGGGCTTCGAATTCAATTGAGAAATGCTTAGCATATTGGATCATGCATGGTGTAAAGGTGGACGTTAGGAGTAGGGGAAAAACACACGTTGTTTTACGATAGATGAGGGCAAAAGTAAATTACTGGAATTACTGTGGAGAACTTTGATCCTGCAAAGGACACGGGTTTGCTTCCCGTGTTGGGGATTGGTTCTACGCAAACCATGGTAATTCCATTACTTTGGCTCGTTTTGGCTAGTTGAGGGTGATTTCTGCTAAAGCCAATTTGGGCGAATCAATCCAAATTGTATGACGAACCCTAGAGGGGTGAAGTACTGTGCAAGCTAGCATGACGAACCCTAGAGGGGTGAAGTGCGGTATGACGAACCCTAAAGGGGTAAAGTACCTTAGGTTGAGAAATGCTTACTCCTGGTCGGTTTTTTCCCAGAGTGAAGGGTGTATGTGAGGATGTATATTGTTATTGGAAAGGGAAAAGTGTTAATGATACATTGTGTGAGGAACCCTCCTTCGGGGAGAATGTGAAGCACAATGTACCCAATTGTTAAAAGTGTTAATTGTTCATTGTTATTGTTAAAGTGTGAAAGTGAAAGGGAAGGTGTGAATGCATTGCCATAGATGCTTTAATTCCTCGAATCCGCTCACAATGTTAAAGTTAATAGAATGAAATGAAATGTTTAATACCAGATTCGAGAATTAAACCATCTAAGTGCGACGTTAGCAGAGCATAACCATTTGATTGTGCATGATAGTATTATTTTAGAGTATTATACCCTCTATACGTATAGTTACTCAATTGAATAATGTTATAATACTTCACTTGTTAACTGGTTGGTGGATTGCATAATTGCTATTATTTGTGTATGAATATGCCTCTTTATGATTTATTACTGTTTTTAAACGTTTTCTTTGATCTAGATTTCAAAGTACTCACCCTTACAGTGGACATATTAGGTACCCCAAGGAGACATGCATACAAAATGTCAAGGCCGAGAAAGTTATACTCTTGCTGGAGAGTATATTGTTTAGGGTGACCTTATGGTCCCATCTATAATGCAACCATTCTTGGATTTTGTAAAGTAATGTATAAATTTCATAAAGAGTTGTAATTGTAAATAATGATTTTTGTTTTGTTTAAACATATTTGTGAAATTGTAGATTTATATTTATATCCTTTGTTTTGATAAGTTTTAAAGTATGTCATATAATTGTTTACAATGAACTGAAATCTATATTCTTATTTTATTTAAAACTGTTCTGGATTTGACAGGTTTAATTTCTATTCGGGGAAAGTTTTATTTTCAAAGGAAACTCCGCCAAAATTTTTACAAATCCCAATCTTTTTCACAGATAAATGTTATTTAAAAGTAATTTCTTAAAGCTCAAAAAGTAGGATGTTACATTTTCCTGTAAAAGAAATCCAACGTTACAAAAAGAATTACCCAAATAAAAAATGGTTATATAATTAAACAAATATGTAAAAATAAATAAATAAATATGTACAATAAACAATTAATTAAAGGCAAACCAATTAGAATAAAAAAAACAGGTCATTTAAAAAAAACCAACCAATTAGGTCTGACTCTCTTATTTGGCCTGTCCCCAGTGGAGTCGCCAGCTGTCGCGGCATGGGGTCCTGGGTGGCCCTCGGGGGCTCGCCTACGACGGGGTCGACTGGCCCAATATGGAGTCGCCACCGCATTTTGTTACAAAAACGCGGAAAAATTAATTATTAAATAAAACGGATAAAGCTTAGTCTTTCACTAGATAAATTTTGGGTTTGGGAGTCGATTATGAGCCGGGGAATGTATTAGCATCCCGTTCGCCCATTTGAAAATGGTACCTTGATTGACTTTAATTAAAAGACCTGACTAATTGATTTGCCAAAAATTATTTGTTTTTTATTATTGTGCCTGACAAGGTTGCCCCTGGTTCTATGTACCCTCATAAAGCTACGTAGTTCTTATTGTTTTAATTTTATATTTTTTAGAAAAAAAAAAAGATTTGATGCGAAAAGGAAATGCACAAGACCTTGTCATTTAGACAAGGAAAAGTGAATTTCCAAAACACAATTTGTTAAGACTCATTTAATAAGATTCATTTAATATTTATAAATAAAAATATTTTTAATTTCACTATTATTTGTATTGTAATTTAAATTAAGTTAACGTTTTATTTTAATACTTTAAAAAAATGGAATTTATGCGAAGAAGAAAATACATAAGACCTCGACATTTAGAAGAGGAAAAATGAACTTCCAAAACGCGTACTTTATCAATACTTAATTAATAAAATTTATTTAATTGTCGTTTTAAAACACGTTTCTAAGTTTTTTATAACTTACTTTGAAAAGAAATTGAATAATACCTATTTTATTGTGAAGAGAAAGTTCAAAAGATCCCACTACTAAATAAATTTGGATGAGAAAAATTGACTTACCAAAACACAACAAATATATCAACCTAATAAAGAGCCATAATGTTGTGAATACCTGATTAATTTTATTTTTTAATTGATTCACCGCAATACTCACTTGATCTCAAATAGCAGTATAGCACACAGTATGTTGGACTTAAAAAGCATATAGCAAGGGACTATAAAAGAACTTCCAACATCAAATAACAACTTGACAATAACAACATGGATTATAATCACTCTTAACTTTACAGATCAAAGAAAGACTATGCTTCAAATTCAAATGGATATAAGAGATAAGAGAGTCTGCATAATTAAGTCACCTGAAACTCATCTTCATTTGATTTTTTTAACATTTCCATACTTATCTCTTCTAACCTTATATCATCTTTGATTAGAAAAAACATTATCATTAGTATAACCCTTTCCCACAAACACATCCTTCCCTCCACTATAAAATATCAGACTAAAAAAAATTAAACTGAAGCAAATGTACAGTGCAAAAGGAGTAGTGAACAGGTCACCATATGAATCAGATCGCATCATCAAGTCTCATGGTTAGGAATCAATCACAGTCGAAATACATCTTTGAAATGAAACTAATAAATTTAATTGACAAATATACTAAAAATTGAAACCTATTTTTGATGAAGTAGCTTCTCTGTTTTTTCCATCTCTCTTTTTCTTGTTCGCTGTTTCACCTTTGCCCTCTCACCCTCTTGCTTTCTCCGGTTCACTATCTCTATTTTTTTTTTTAATGTGAAGAAAAGAGCTCTATTTATAGGAAAAATTAGGTTAAGAAAATTAAAGTTTTTTTTTTCAACAGACTTTGAGAACCTAATGGAATATTCCCTGATTTATTCCCCAATCAAATCTTTATAACTTTGTTAAAGATCAATTCTCAATCTTTTAAAATAAAAACAAACTTGATGATAATTCTTTCATAAGAAAACAAATCTTTTTAACAAAAAAGTTTTTTTTTTATCTTTATCCTCAAAAAAACTAATCAAATCTTTTACAAAAACACATTTTTATCTTATCCTTTTTTTAATTTCATTTTTTTATTTTTTACAAAAAATACTTTTTTTCAAAATCTTTTTTTATTTTTTATTTTTATCTTTTTTATCTTTTTTAATTTTTTTAAAACAAAACATTTTTTATTATTTTTTTATTTTATTTTGTTTGTGGGGACAAAATTGAGTATCTACACCTAAGGGTCATCATCCCTCCACTAGTTCCCAGTAGAGTGCTCGATTGGCTTATAACACCCCAATTTGGACATAGAATTTTTGCCAAAAATTTGTGCCATTTTTTTTAAGCATTTCATTTTAGTTTATCTCCAAAAGATTAATTTTATACAATGTGCATTACTTAACTTTTGAAATACTTAGTTTATAAAATATCTGTAATGTTACTCTATTCCAAACTGAGACATTACCAACCCATTTTCAAAAACTCATTTTCTCAAAGTGTCATTTCTTCAAAAGGAAAATATTTAACTACCTTTAGGATAATTCAACAATTGAATTTCATTGAAAAGGTATAACGATTTATTATTATGATCTCAAAATCAACAGTTTTATGAAAAGGTCATGACCCATAAGGTCATGACATCTGATACAATAAAAATACTGAACCATAAAAGGTCTATGCCAAATATAAAGATTACATCAGTCCTATCAGAGCAGACATACTCAATATAACTACATAGGCCAAAGACGAACATAAAACTTCTCGTCGTCGCTGCTCTCTACTCCTGGTGTCGCATCGGGGTCGAACTCCCACTGACGATCAGCTCCGAATCAATAAGCTCCACTCGTGCCGGTCCTTCCCAGAGCCATCTACTCTACTTCACTTCCCATGGACCAAAAGAATCCGAGAACACCATTCCACTATTTGAAATCTCTATACGACAAACGACTCGATCTGCCATCTGTAGATATCGTTCTCAATGTCCACAGAAAAGGGAAAGTAGAGAGAGTAAGCGATCCGAATGAATTAATCGTCAACGGCATGGGCTTACTCCATGGGGTCACATTAGGATTCAAACATACATACAATAATTTCATAGCTCATCATAACATAACATTATCATCACCATCAATATATTTCTTAGCCTCATCATCATACCATATCATATCATATCGTCAATAATTTGCTTCATTAAGAATTTCAATAAACTTATTACTCTTTTCATTTTTCTTCTCAACAACTCAAAACATAGTCGTCAATGATTTAGTAGGGAGGGAAATCATTGAGGCAGGGGAATAAGTCAGCACACACAATACATCTCCTCTTCAAATATCCAACCACCGCCTAAGTCGAGAAGCAGATGGGACGCACAGGAACCTTAACCACACTGGCATCGATGTCGAAGAATACGTACTAAAAACATTTAGCAACTAAATTAAATCAAATATACAGCGACCAAATCACTTCAAAAATACAGCGACATCTAGCCATGTTCAGGTTCCCTCTCACCATCTCTGATTTGATCAAGGAGGCGACAGTACTTTCTCTAGTTGATCGGGTAGTCCTTGCTACGACCATGTCCCACAACCGAAAGACAAGTCATTGTAGTCTTGTCTTACCTAGAGAAGTACTCGATGCTTCTTGACATTCACCGTTCTTGCCTTCCCCTATCACAATCACCACTCAAAAATACACCGGTCTCCAAGTATACAGTATCTTTCCTCTCCACTACTTCTCTCTCAACGTAGAGTTAGGAAAGGATTAAATCTTTTAAGTCTTTTAAGCATTTTAAGTCTTTTAGAAAAGATTTAGATTATTAACCTAAGATTGGTCAACCCATTCCAAGCCGCGCTTCTAACAGGCCTCGACCTCTAAGGGAAAAACGAAACAAACACCTCCCTATGTACAGTGGTTCCACAATGCTCGTAACCACGACACGTCATTCACGTGGTTAGCTACTTAAAATCAAGCACGTCTACCAGACAGTGCGATTGGGGATATACATCAAAAGTCATTAGTGCTCCGCGCACCTTCACTATACACTACACGATTTGGGATACTTACATTATAACCGTATTGCCTTAATCAAGGTCTTATACCCATCGAGGGTCCACAAAATAATCATTGCCTTAAACCATAAAGCCTTAACACAATCTTAACAATTACAACATATTTTCAGATAATCATTTCTCCAATATTTCTTTTCTTCAACAGGTAAACAGTTATCACAGGATAACATCAGTACAGTAACATACTCATCAGATAAAATTCATGCTATATGGTTATATCAAAATAAATAACTCAGATCATATAATACTAACCGATAACCAATATCAAACATTCAAATAAAAGTTATCGTCTCAAGGTAGATCAGCTAAACACACACACAAACAATTGCCGTAACGTATTTTGACAAATAACTACGGAGTTCTGATCTTTGAGATGATCGAGAACATCCTAATGCTACCCAAAGGGCCATTGTGTCTTAGGAAAGCTTCTCTTTCACCTGGATTTGAAGCTAAGGAAATATGATCCTGATAATCCAAATTTGCTTCACTCGAACCTTAACAATTTGATACACATAATCCAAATAACAAATCAACTCAAAATTTATTAAAAGGACACTTTACCAATACTTAACAAAATAATTTCTTTTTCAAAAGCACTTAGTATCCTTTAAAAATACAAAACAGTATCAGTAGCTTAAAACCTCTTTAAAAACTAAAAACAAATTACTGCATCAGTGGCTTAAAACTTCTTTGAAAACCAAAAACAGACTCAGTAAAATCACTTTTTCTTTTAGCTTTTTAAATCATGAAAACCTTTTCCAAAAATAAAATAACTTTTAGAATTTTATTATCACATCTCCAAAAAAAATCTCTTTAATTACTCAAAAACTCATTTCCAAATATCTTATAACAACTACCATTTGTAGATAAATCATACAGCATGAGTTAACGCATTTATCTTTGATGCACATTTAAATTAACTTTAGGCAGTAAAGAACTTGTTCTAAAACAATACAAAAGCACATCAAAAGCACACATAATTCATGTAGGACATAAACTCATTCATTCCTAAGCTCAAAATAATTTATAGAGTTAATGCAACTTATCAGATATTCAAGACAACATATAAAAATTATTAGTGAACTGACTATTAGCCTGTGAGATTTTTGAGCTTATACACTTGACAGGGGTATGTGACTTATATTGATTTTATGTTGTAAATTGAGACCCCTGATTCTTTCATGAGTGTGTTCACTTTGATTTTGTGTTCTAGAACTTGACCGGTGACCATTTTGAGATTGATAATTATTTGCATGCATTGAGATGATTAAGGCATTTAGGATTGTGTTTTTGTGGCCTTCAACTGTTTTGATTGATTATATATTCCCTTAGTTGTCCATTTTGAGCCTTATGAGATATTATGATTTTTCTTTGGTACCCTGCATTGATTGTATTATTTTTGTGAGTACCTTGGAAATTTTGAATGGGCAATTGAGAGGAATGACTCAAGTGAAAAATGGTGAAAAGTGTTATAAGTTCTATTTCTATTCCATATGAAAAATTGAAAAAAAAAATGAAATGAAAATTAAATGAAAAAGGAAGAGAATAGAAGGAAAAAAGTGAAAAGTGAAGAAGAATAAAAAGAATGTGATGTGAGTGTGAGTCTTTATTGTATTCATTGCTCATTCATAATTTTTTAGGGAAACTTGTTTTTGCAATTTAGCCCTTTGTTTTATCCGTTCCTTCTTTTATCCCACCTTACACTCTTAGCCATGGCTTGATTACAACCAGATTAAGACCTTTTGATTTTTGCATGTATTCAATAATTTCAGTGGAGATTTGGGTCTATGGTCAAGCTTATGGTAACACATTGTTATTTGATGAACTTGAGTGCATTGTTATAACCCTTGACACACATGAGATATATACACAGTGAGGTTGAGAGTATTCACTAGTTCCTGGTTCTTTTATAGTTTGTGATTTTAACCAGTTGTTGATAGAGTTTATTGCTTGTGAAGAAAAGTGTATGAGTGATTAGGTGTATGCATGTTGATTTAGGAAATAGTCTTGTGTTCTAGAGTTTTTATTTTACTTTTTTCTGGGACATGCAAAATGCTAAGTTTGGGGGAGTGATTTGGGTCTAATATATGATGTTTTTGAGTGATAATTGGCTCCTTTTACTAAGGATTGAGCTTGTTTCTTAAGTAAATTTAGGAATTTTATCATGTTTTTAGGAAAGTTTAGGTAATTTAGAATCCTTGAACGTTTTGATCCGTTTTAGGTTTGATTTCAGGAATTTGAAGCTTTATTTGATGATTTGTGCTTTGGAATGGAAAGGAGCTTCGAAGACCATGAGAATGGAGCTGGAATGGAGAAAAATGTTGTCCAACACTGATGCTCACGCCTAGACGTGTATCAGCCATGCCCAGGCGTGCAAGGGGTTCATTCCTCTTTAATTTCCCCTTATCTTATTAACCCTTACTTTTAGTTCGGCCCACCTCAGTTCACCTCTTTAATTCATTCCTCTTTGCATTAATCTCATTATTTACTTAGCTCGGCCTATCTCGGCTCAACCCTTTACCCATTTCCGATTTCCCTTATTCATATTATCTATCACATCTATCTATCTCATTATATAACTTATTAGTTTGTCTTTTCGATCCACCCTGGTTACCATTTTTCTCATTCTCCATTCTCACCCTTTCTCGGCTCGGCCACAGATGCAAATACCAAATATCAAAGCTCAAACATTTATGCACAAAGCTCATAAACACTTATACAATATCAACAATAGGAATAAAGCATTCGGCCAATCCATCATTTAAATACCAACATATAGTATATAACAATATTCCATATTCACCTAACATCCGTGTCTCTAGTTCATTTATTGGTTCCCTCTACCCTTTTTACCTTTCCTTTCTCATGTTAACCTAGATCCATTCCCTAATCTAACACCCACTCTTAGTACCCTTTATGAACACCCTAGAAACCCAAACTCAAGTAGAGGTAACACTCACTCCTTACCTCAAACCGTGTGAGATAAGAGTTGAGAGTTTGAGAATGGTTCCTTGTTGCTTGTCCTTGATCTTAGCACCCTTGAATCCTTCTTACTCCAAGATGCGCACGAGCTCCACCAATCTACACACGAACTCCACGGCGGTCCAGGGGCATCCGGGACGGAAGAGAAAGCGGTGGAGAGGAGGTCTCTGATTGGTGGAAGAGAGGGAAATGTTCGTGAGAAGAGCAGAGGAAGAAGATATGTTGGGTTGTTGTTGGTGGACTTTGAGAGAAAAGGGAGAGAGAGACGTAGGGAAGAGAGAAGAATAAAAGTGAGAAGTGTTATGGGTTATGTGTTGGGATTTTCTTTTATTCAAATGTGGAAGATATTTGTGTGGCTCTCATTGGAGGCTTCTTGAGGAAGCTTGAATATGTGGACATGATTCATTGGCTTCTTGAGGAAGCCATGAACAGTACATTGAAAAGGACATAAAGCAGTGATAATGACATAAAGTGAAGGACAGTACCGTACGGACGGTACGAAAACCAAAGGGTTAACAGCTCCACATGAGCTGGCACGGAGGAGTTAGGACGTGTTGGCTCGGGTACATCGGCTAGGATACGTTGGCTCGGTTTGTAGGAACAGCAGTAGTCCGACCTTCCCTCTCGGACAGGACACTGAGATCGGCTAATCCAGAGTGGACAATGGGTTTCACGTTGGGTTCCCTTTCAGTTCGGTTCATAAGCACACAATCTTATCTAGCTCGGCCGGGATCGGGCCGAGGCCTTAATCTCTCATCCTAGGTCGGCCTATGCTCATACTACCCTTCTAACCTTGTACAATTTCTAAGGCTTAATCCTATCCCTAAATAGATATTCATATACTGAAATTATATTATTTAATAATAATTTTAGGGATGTTACATTCCTCTCCCACTTACAGGAATTTCGTCCTCGAAATTTAGTCGGCATTGAACAGTTGCGGATACGACTGCTTCATCTTGTCCTCGAGTTCCCACGTGGCTTCCTCCACATCATTTCGATTCCATACTACCTTGACCAAAGAGATTTCCTTCCCTCTGAGTCGTCTGACTTGTTTGTCCTCAACTCGGACTGGTAGGACTTCGAAGGTCAAATTGTCTCTTAGAGGCAGTTCGTCCACTGCTATCACATGCGAGGGGTCGTGAATGTATCTCCTAAGTTGCGAGACATGAAATACATCATGGAGCTTAGACAAGTGCGGAGGTAGAGCAATTCTGTACGCTACTGGTCCGACCTTCTCCGATATCTGGTATGGTCCGACAAACCTAGGGGTCAACTTCTTTGATTTGATAGCTCGGCCAATCCCAGTTACAGGGGACACCCGAAGAAATACATGATCTCCCTCGATGAATTTCAAGGGTTTCCTTCTCTTGTCGGCATAGCTCTTCTGTCGGTCTTGAGCGGCTTTCATCTTCCCTTGTATCATTCGGATCTTCTCAGTTGTCTCATGAACAATGTCGGGACCAATCAACAAGTTTTCACCTATCTGGAACCAGCATAGCGGCGTTCGACATTTCCGACCATACAAGGCTTCGAAAGGAGCCATTCCAATACTTGAATGGAAACTGTTGTTGTAAGTGAATTCGACCAACGACAATAGTGTTTCCCAGCTTTCCGACTGTTCAAGCACACATGTTCTCAGTAAGTCCTCAAGAGTCTGAATGGTGCGCTCGGATTGTCCATTAGTTTGGGGATGATAAGCAGTGCTAAACCTCAACTTTGTACCCATGGCTTCTTGCAGACTCTGCCAGAATCGAGATAAAAAGCGAGGATCACGGTCCGATACTATGCTGCTCGGAACACCATGGAGTCTGACAATATCCTTTATGTACAATTGCGTCAGCTTCTCCAGGCTGTACTTCATGCTGATCGGCAGGAAATGGGCACACTTTGTAAGTCGGTCCACCACAACCCAAATGGCTTCCTGCCCTGATCTCGTCCTTGGTAGACCCGATACAAAATCCATCGAAATGCTATCCCACTTCCATTGTGGAATCTCCAAGGATTTGAGTAATCCTCCTGGTTTCTGATGCTCGATTTTGGCCTTCTAACATGTCAAGCACCGAGACACATAATCGGCCACGTCGGTCTTCAACTTCGGCCACCAAAATAACCTCTTCAAATCTTGGTACATCTTTGTGGCACCTGGGTGAAGACTCATCTTCGTCTTGTGGGCTTCTTCCATCAACTCTCTTCGGACTTCAAAGTCCATGGGGATGCAAAATCTGCCTCGAAATCGCACAAGACCATCAGGTCCTTTAGTGAAGTCAGGTTCATCCTTGTCTCCGGCTCTTTCTAATAGCTTTTGGAGCTCTAGGTCGGCGGCCTGCCTTTCCTTAATGAAACCCATGAAATCATTGGTTACTTGCAGCATTTCCAGTACCACACTGTTTTCCTTTTTCTGTATGCCTAGGTTAAGGTCACTGAACTCCTACATTAACTGCATCTCTCGGACCATCATGTTGCTCAAATGAAGTCTCTTCCTGCTCAGTGCGTCGGCCACCACGTTGGCTTTTCCAGGGTGATAGTGCAAGCTGAAGTCATAATCTTTCAAAAATTCCACCCATCTGCGCTGTCTCATGTTGAGTTCTTTCTGGTCGAACAGATAGCCGAGACTCTTGTGGTCACTGAACACCTCGAATTTCGTGCCATACAGGTAGTGTCTCCAAATCTTAAGGGCAAACACCATGGCTGCCAATTCGAGATCATGCGTAGGGTAGTTCTGCTCGTGTTGCCGAAGTTGTCTAGAGGCATAAGCCACCACCTTTCCTTGTTGCATCAATACACAGCCGAGACCCTGCTTCGAGGCTTCACAGAACACGTCGAAGGCTTTGGTCGGATCTGGTAAAATCAGCACGGGCGAACTCGTCAACCTTTTCTTTAGCTCTTGGAAGCTCTGTTCGCACCCCTCGGACCATTGGTAGGGTGCATCCTTCCTGGTTAACGAAGTCAAAGGTAGAGCCAGTTTAGAGAATCCTTCAATGAATCTCCTGTAGTACCCTGCAAGACCGAGGAAACTCCTGATCTCGATCACCGAGTTGGGTCTCTCCCACTTAAGCACCGCTTCCACCTTGGAAGGATCAACTGCTACACCTTGCTCGGATATCACATGCCCGAGGAAATGAACCTCGGTGAGCCAAAAGCTGCACTTAGAGAGCTTAGCGTAGAGATTCTTATCCTTCAAAACTTGCAACACTGTTCTCAGATGCTGCTCGTGTTCACTCGGATTTTGGGAGTAGATGAGGATATCGTCAATGAAGACTATCACAAACGAGTCCAGGTAAGGTCGGAAGATTCTATTCATGTAGTCCATGAAGATAGATAGGGCGTTGGTAAGTCCAAAGGGCATAACCACGTACTCAAAATGCCCATACCTTGATCGGAAGGCTGTCTTCGGAATGTCTTCTTCTCGGACTCGGATTTGGTGATATCCAGATCGGAGATCTATCTTTGAAAACACCGACGCTCCCTTGAGTTGGTCCAATAAATCATCAATCCGAGGGAGGGGATATTTGTTCTTCACCGTTACCGCGTTGAGCTTCCTATAGTCAGTGCACATTCTGAGACTACCGTCTTTCTTTTTCACAAACAAGATTGGGGCTCCCCACGGCGATACGCTTGGTCGGATTAGCTTTTTGGCCAAAATTTCTTCCAGCTGTTTCTTAAGCTCTTCTAGCTCGGGAGGCGCCATTCTGTACGGAGCAATTGAGATCGGGCCAGTTCCCGGAAGGAGGTCTATACTGAACTCTACTTCTCTATTCGGCGGTAAGCCAGGCATTTCGTCCGAGAAAACCTCAGGGAATTCTCCGACCACGGGAATTTGGTCTAAGGTCGGTTCCTCTGTTGTCTCTAACTTCGCAACAGAAGGGCCACTAAAGATTACGGTCTTTTCTCGGCAACCGAGTAAGACACGGTGTTGAGACATCCAGTCCATGCCAAGGATAATATCTAGCTTGGTTAAGGGTAGACAAATCAAATTGACTTTAAATTCTTTGCCTAATACTTGGATAGGACACTCTAGACACATTTTAGAAGTGATTACAGAAGAATTGGTTGGGGTAGAAATGGATAGTTTGTATGGCATTTCTACTGGGGATAGTTTTAGTCTACTCATACAGTCAAGGGAAATGAAAGAATGTGTGGCTCCACAGTCAAATAGTACGGCACAAGGAATACTGTTTACTTGACAAGTACCTCGGATCAGTTCGTCAGCATCAGTCACTTCTTATCCATCCATAGTGTAAACTTTGCCTCTCTGCATAGGTCGGTTAATACCAGTCTGATGAGCCTTGGTCACATTGACCTCTTCCTTCACAATATTCTCGGTACACCGAGCTGCAAAATGGCCAGGCTTGCCACATCGGAAACAGGATCCGCTGGTTTTGCTCGGATCCAGATTCCAGCATTCCCCTCGGTGCTGCCTTCCACAATGTTGGCATATCGGATACGGGCCAGGAACAACCACCATTTGACCACTACTCCTCGGAGCTGTTGACATTCTGGAGTTCGGATTCACATATGGGGCAGATCTCTGGATAGCTCCTTTTCCTCTGATCGGACCCACTCCTTTCTGTGCCGACTTGCTCCTCTTTCCATCAGCTTTCCTCTTAAGCCCTTTCTCATAGGTGCTAGCCATGTTCACCAGTTGCGAGAGATTGGCCACGTTCTGATATTCGAATGCGAGCCGAATATCGTCACGGAGACCAGCCTCAAACTTGATGCACTTGGTACGCTCCTCAGCATCTCGGTAGCTTCCTGAATAACGGATCAAATCTTCGAACTGAGCGGCATACTCCCCAACGCTCAAGTTCCTCTGTTCCAACTTGAGAAAAGCGAGCTCCTTCTCTCTCCTGACATCCTCGGGAAAGTACTTTCCGAGGAAGCGAGCTCGGAACAAATCCCAAGTGATGACCTCATTAGCCGCTTCCAATCCTCGGCTCTGTTGATCCCACCAGTGCTCGGCTTCACTAGCCAGCACAAACTCAGCCAACCTCACCCTGTACTCATAGGGAGGTTGCAGAGATCGGAAAATCTTCTCAATATCCTGGAGCCATCTCTGAGCTCCATCTGGATTATATCCTCCTTCGAACCTAGGTGGTTCGTTCTTCCGAAATCGGCTCATCCAGTCTATCTCGACCGGAGCCGGTGGTTGGGGCTGAAGGGCTGCAGCTGCAGCCGCTGCGGCTGCGGCGATGTTTTGAGCGAGGTTCTCAGCCTGATTTTGCTGAGCCTGCGCATGGTTCTGCTGTAGTTGAACCAGAGTTTCCAACACAGCAGCAATTCGGTCGTTATCAGCTCGTCTCCCAGCCATGCTGCTCGGTCATGGAGAGAAAGCCAATTAACTTACGAATAATCAAGTAAATATATATTTAGACATATATACCTATAAGCCCTATTGTCTAACCTAGACTTCTAGACTTTACTTATTCGTCACTCTCATGTCTCGGATTACCATCTATATATCGGGTTCATTACTCATTATTTCACTTTCACATAGTTTACAATCTTTTACTCTTCTCGGATGCATACACCCAGTGCATGTCTTACACCATTTAAGTCGGGTATTGAAGTGTCCATAACTGCGAGTACCACAATACTCGTCTTACAGCTGCGAGCACCACAATGCTCGGCTTACGCGATCAATGCACGCACCCAGTACGCGTCTGCTATGACCAGGAACACTACCACCTATCATTCTATGGAGTAAGGAGTGTCCATAACTGCGAGTACCACAATACTCGTCTTACAGCTGCGAGCACCACAATGCTCGGCTTACGCGATCAATGCACGCACCCAGTACGCGTCTGCTATGACCAGGAACACATCCCACTGATTCCGTTCTCGGAACCTTGTGTGAGTCATAACTGCGAGCACCACAATGCTCGTCTTACAGCCGCAAACACCACAATGCTCGGCTTACGCGATCAATGCACGCACCCAGTACGTGTCTGCTATGACCCGACCACACAACCATTTCTCTTTAATTTCCCCTTATCTTATTAACCCTTACTTTTAGTTCGGCCCACCTCAGTTCACCTCTTTAATTCATTCCTCTTTGCATTAATCTCATTATTTACTTAGCTCGGCCTATCTCGGCTCAACCCTTTACCCATTTTCGATTTCCCTTATTCCTATTATCTATCACATCTATCTATCTCATTATATAACTTATTAGTTTGTCTTTTCGATCCACCCTGGTTACCATTTTTCTCATTCTCCATTCTCACCATCTCTCGGCTCGGCCACAGATGCAAATACCAAATATCAAAGCTCAAACATTTATGCACAAAGCTCATAAACACTTATACAATATCAACAATAGGAATAAAGCATTCGGCCAATCCATCATGTAAACACCAACATATAGTATATAACAATATTCCATATTCACCTAACATCCGTGTCTCTAGTTCATTTATTGGTTCCCTCTACCCTTTTTACCTTTCCTTTCTCATGTTAACCTAGATCCATTCCCTAATCTAACACCCACTCTTAGTACGCTTTATGAACACCCTAGAAACCCAAACTCAAGTAGAGGTAACACTCACTCCTTACCTCAAACCATGTGAGATAAGAGTTGAGAGTTTGAGAATGGTTCCTTGTTGCTTGTCCTTGATCTTAGCACCCTTGAATCCTTCTTACTCCAAGCTGCGCACGAGCTCCACCAATCTACACACGAAATCCACGGCGGTCCAGGGGCGTCCGGGACGGAAGAAAAAGCGGCGGGGAGGAAGTCTTTGATTGGTGGAAGAGAGGGAAATGTTCGTGAGAAGAGGAGAGGAAGAAGATATGTTGGGTTGTTGTTGCTGGACTTTGAGAGAAAAGGGAGAGAGAGACGTAGGGAAGAGAGAAGAATAAAAGTGAGAAGTGTTATGGGTTATGTGTTGGGATTTTCTTTTATTCAAATGTGGAAGATATTTGTGTGGCTCTCATTGGAGGCTTCTTGAGGAAGCTTGAATATGTGGACAGGATTCATTGGCTTCTTGAGGAAGCCATGAACAGTACATTGAAAAGGACATAAAGCAGTGATAATAACATAAAGTGAAGGACAGTACCGTATGGACGGTACGAAAACCAAAGGGTTAACAGCTCCACATGAGCTGGCACGGAGGAGTTAGGACGTGTTGGCTCGGGTACATCGGCTAGGATACGTTGGCTCGGTTTGTAGGAACAGCAGTAGTCCGAGCTTCCCTCTCGGACAGGACACTGAGATCGGCTAATCCAGAGTGGACAATGGGTTTCACGTTGGGTTCCCTTTCAGTTCAGTCCATAAGCACACAATCTTATCTAGCTCGGCCGGGATCAGGCCGAGGCCTTAATCTCTCATCCTAGGTCGGCCTATGCTCATACTACCCTTCTAACCTTGTACAATTTCTAAGGCTTAATCCTATCCCTAAATAGATATTCATATACTGAAATTATATTATTTAATAATAATTTTAGGGATGTTACACCAGGCGCGCGTGCTACGAGCTGATTTGCTTAACCCTATCTGATGGTTGCGCCTAGGCGCGCCTGCTAACCTGAAAGGAGAATTTCAAGGGTTTGATATATTTTTTATAGATTTTTGATAGATTTATTTTAGGATTAGCTTTTTCTATAAATACTAGGACTTAACATTAGGTTTAAGAGTTTTTTGAGAGAGAGGGGGACTACATATTTTGGAGAGCATTAGAAGATTGAAGACCAACTTGTGGTAATTCCTTATTCTCTATGATAATGGATTCCACATCTATTTCTTCTATTTATTCTTTTATCATGTGTAACTAAACCCTCATTAGTTAGGAATATGGTGGATTTGCATGGATGACTTTACATACCTTATGAATTAATGTTTTTTCTGTTAAATCAAGTGTTTGATTGCGGTTTAGTTCCAATTCATGAAATTAGCCACTTTATGTTTTGCTTTGGATCTCTAATTCTTAGATTGGAAAATTAAGTATTAGAATAGGCCGTTCAATTAAACAATACAGTTGACTCAATTGGTAAGGATACGATTGGGTACTTGTATAACAATTAATAATTCCAATGTTTTTAATTAAGGTTATTCGATGGTTTAATCGCTTAAGGAATTAAGGGTTATCAAATTGAATAATAAACGATAATTAAACACAAGGAATCTGATAACTATCACCATAGGAATTGTTCTTGATTTATGGAAAAATAGAGATTTATAATTAGTAAACAAGTCTTGCAATGAAACCAGATTCCTAACGCCTTTCTCCATCGGCGCACAACTTCTATTTTAATTTTGTTTTGTTTCTTTACTTTAATTTAATTCCAAATATTTTAGTAAAAACCCATAGATTTCTCCTATAACTACAACTTTGGTGAGAATTAATTAGAAACAATTCACAATCCCCGTGTGGAACGATAATCTTACTTACTATATATTACTTGTGATCTAGTACACTTGCTAGTATCTCCAACAAATATACAGGACGAAGTTTTAAAGGGAAGTCAAATTGAGAGTACACCAACTTATTATCAAAGTTTATGGGAAGTTGGTAGTAAAAGTCACCAAGGGACTACAATTCAAGTGACACAATCAAGCCAAGTTGACAAATAGATGCATTATGGTTGCGTAGTTGACACTTTTTTTTTTTTATAGATTTTAACATGGTGGTGTAATTTTTTGGATGTACTTGATTTAATCAAATGTAAGAATACAATGCTATACACTGAGAACTCATCTTTAGATGAGTAATATATGTTTCTTTTCAATTTGACTCATTATCAGTTATGGTTATTGCTTTCACTGTTTTATCATAACAATATACAATACAAAGAGAGTAAGATATTATCAAAGTACCTTTAGAAAAAAAAGATAATTTTATTAATGTATTCAATGTGAAATTTTTATATTTCTGTGACTAAATAAACCCATAAAATCTCTTTTACAACCATAAATCTATACTACCAAGCAATCATGACTATCAAGTGTGCGATCTAAAGTGAGAACTAGTCCTTTCCATCAATGATTTTGTATTGAAGATGCTCCATGTGTTTGGTTGTTGCACTATCTTTTTTTTTTAAGTGGTAGCAAATTTTATTGATGAATAGATTTTGCTACATCAGCATGGATGAGGTCCAGAATATCATTTGGAAAGTCATCCAGCTACACATGATCAAACATAGAAAAAGCAAGAGAGGCTAAATAATGAGCCACCTTGTTACAAGATCTACCAATACAAGTAAGAGTGTTCATCCAAATGTGCTATATCCTCTTTGCAGTCTTGTATCACGCCTTTCCAGTAGCTTAGGTTCTTTGAGTCTTTGTGCCAAGCTTGCACAATCATGAGGTAGTCAGTGTCAAAATGCACTGATGAGAAGCCCAACTGAAGGTCCATATCTATAGCCCATCTCAACGCTACTACTTCAGCCATTGGGGGGTCTAAAGTATCAACAATGCAGTGAGTTGCAGCAGCTAGAATTGCACCTTAGCTTCTTGGTCTCTAAACACAACTCCGCATTCGGTTCCTGTCCTTGCTCTAATCGAGGCATCAACATTGGCCTTCGCATGATATGCAATAGGAGTGGCAAGACATTCGCTCCACATCTATTGTGTTCATCATCATCAATATGATCGAGCAATTCACGTGTTTGTTTTTTTTTTCAATAGAATGAAAAATAACTAACAATAAATACATATAATAACATGATCCCATATTAATAAACTCAATTCAAGTACTCATGAAAATGCACCAACTGAGAGGTCCTGCAAACATTCAAAACAACAAGGTCATGTGAATTAAGTGGTAACTGATATGGGTGCAGAATGATGCTAAAAGCTATTCAGCTCCAAGGTCCAAATTATGCAAGCAACTACATTAACCAAAGTGGAGCATCTAAAATTAATCAAGTTTATGGGCTTTAAAAGTCGAATGAGTGAAATCTCAATGGCAGAAAGTTTGATTAATAAGGGAAAACTTCCAAAGATAGAGACTTCAGATGGTAGTTACTTAGATATGCAATGGTGCTTATGCAGTGATTTTTTTTATGTGTCCAGGAAATGGAAATGATGTATGTATTAACCAATTAAGACAAATTAATACAAATAACAAACAATCAAAACAAGGTCTCCTGCAAATTCAAAACAGAGTGCACATAAGACATGTCAATCCTAACAATTAAACACTTCTCTCTTAATTAAGATAAATAACAAATCATATAATAACTTCAAATAACTCTTAGCAATTGAAATTAGTCTACAACAAGAGGAATGAAATTCAATTTGGGGAAAAGGTTAAAGAAGGAGAATATGGTCTCACATGGGCACGACGGGACAGAGGCGGAGCTCAGTCCTAATAGAAACAAAGGCGCGACGGGCCGGTGTGGCTCCACCGGGATGACTCGAACGACGGTGAAAGCGCGGTGGGAGGAGACCTGACGCGGTGGAAGCGAGCGACGATGGGAGGAGACTTGGCGGGGAGTAAAAAACTTTTTTAGAGACTGAAGCAGGTCGAGAGCCAAACAGTCTAACGGGACGTCTAGGACAAACGCAAACAGCGGGGGACGGCTGGTCTGAGACGAACTTGGACAGCGTGGTGGACGGCGGTGGGTAGTGATAGGGACGACGGTAGGTGGTTGAAAGAGGCTAGGGTTGGGAGAGAGAGAGAGTGCGTTTGACTTAGAGTTTGGTAGAAATTGCATCTGATTGAGATTTGGGAGGTTTGGGGGAGCTTTAAGATTTTTTTTTTTATTTTTAAATTAGGACAATAATTATTTTACTAAAATAATCTTGTTTATAACTTTATTTTGACAAAGATGAAAAGAGGTTTTTTTGTCTAAAAAATTTGGAATACATTGCTAATATGATCCTTCTAAAATAAGAGGATACTCATGTTAGCAATCCTCATATATATATATATGTATATGGAGTAATAAATTAAAGAAATGCTTTTATAATATATATATTTTGAGAAAATAGTTGATATACTCACATTTTTTTACATCATCAGTATATCATATATCATTCATGTGTTTATGATCATTAACTTTTAAATAAAAGTAATACAAATTATGGTGTATAATAAATAACTTTAAACAAGACACACTACTCTTTTCAAATAAACGTTTCTTAACGTTCACCTGGTAGTGTCCCTCCACAGTCCACACTTCCCCTCTCTCTCAACATTTGAATCCAAACTCTCTCCCTCTCTTTCTCTCTCTCATTGATTTGTGCTTATAGCTGGCTCCTTTTTACTTCATCTGCATCCTCATTGATCTGTGCTTACTCAGCAAAAACCATGAGGCAAAGTAGCAACAACAACACCAACACAGAGGGTGGTTTCTTAGGAACCTTATCTTCCTCTTCCATCAAAAACCTTCTTCCAAAATCATTCTCTTCAAAGCTCAACAAACCTTCTTCAAACCCTAAAACCCACAAATCCGATGCCGAAAACACTCCACCTCCCAACCCAAACATTCACATCAACTATCATCACCAACCACACTCCAAGAATCCCTCAATTTCCCACAACGTTGATGCCCCTCACGACCCGCCGGTTAAGGTTAGTGTAATTTTCCATTTGGACATTGAAGCTGAAATGGAATGAAAGGAAGTTTTTTTTTCTTAAAAAAAAAAATTTTGATTCTGAAACATTATTTTGAAACAGGTTGTGGTGAGAATTAAACCTGAAGATAGCAATATCAGAGAGGCAGGTTGTGAAATCAAGAAGGTTTCTTCTGAAACCTTGTGTGTTGGGGACTTGCAATTCACATTTGATCATGTGTTTGATACCAACTCCAATCAGGTAGTGAACAATTGAACTGAACTTCACTGTTAAGTTGTGCTTTATCTTTTAATGTGGATTACTCTGTCAAGTTGTTAGAATGAAGCAATTGGTAGTTTACATTTTTTTTTCCACCACGCATAGCCCAGTTGTTAAAGGGTGAGCATAAAGGAACCTAAGGTTCTGTGTTCGAACCCTGGCTAAGCTGGACATGTTTCGATTTATGAGGGGAACGCTCAAGTGGCTGTGTATATACTCCCCCAGTTTGGCAAGACTCGCTGGTGTGCATAAGAGAAATTAACCATCCATGTTTGTTTGTTCAGGAAGATATTTTTCAATCAGTTGGTGTCCCCTTGGTTAGAAATTCTTTAGCTGGTTATAACACTTCTCTTCTGTCATATGGACGGGTACGTTTTGATGTTTGCTATTATGCTTTTGAACTTTATAGTCAAAAAATGTGTTTCACATCTCATTGAATATTGAGGATTATATTTTCCCCAATTTTTTTCTTATTTATTAGTCTGGAAGTGGGAAGACTTATACAATGTGGGGTCCTCTGAATGCCGTGGTTGAGGAGCCCTCGGGTGACAGTCATCAGGGAATTGTTTTTCGGATCTTCCGAATGCTTTTTTCTGAGCTTGAGAGAGTATGTTTTACTTTATACTTTAACTGCTAAATTGTGAAATATTGTATTATGGTTTTATTTTTTGACTGTTCGAGTTTGAATTATTTTTTTTATTATATATATATATATATATATATATATATATATATATATATATTAGGAGGAATGCATGTCTGATGGGAACTATCAATGTCGCTGTTCTTTTACTGAGGTAATTGAATTTGATTTTCTTTGTAAAGCTTTTCAATGTGGCAATGAGCTTTCCCATAATGTTGCTAATGTTCTCTCTCTCTCTCCCCCTCCCCTTCTTTGTTTTAAAACAGATATACAATGAACAAATTTGGGATTTACTCAATCCAATCCAGCAGAAGATTGAGGTAGGCATATGGCGCCATTTCATTCAGTTTTGGTCAAATTGAAGTTTTAGTCTTTATAATATGCACTCATTTTCAATTAACTACCTAAAGTTATTTTTTTTTTTTTGAAGTGTGTACGTAATTTTTTTATTTCCAATCAATCCTCAATTCCTCATCCTCGCAAGTTTTCAAAATAGTCTCACTGTTAACTTTCGCTATCACTGCCAGTTTAGTCCTTATCAGACATTTTAGAGAGAGAGAAAAAAAGCATCTAAAAGAGTACATACCAGACAAAGGAGCACATAATCCAAAGAAATAACCTACAAACAAGAATAAGGAGCACCTTCTGGATGTTTTATTGACAAAATGAGCATCTATGTAAGCTCTGGTACGACAACGAAACACTTGATTCAGCCAACTGTCGGTATTATAACGGAAGTTAACAAGGAATATATTTTGAAAATGTTTGTGCAAGGACAAGTTTGCAAAAAAATAATGTAGGGACTGAATTGATAATAAGAGTAAACTATAGGATTAAAACTTTAATATAAACTTCATTTTTTTCAATCAAAACATTATTTGCTACTCCTTATTTTTCAGTCAGTTGCTTCTTGCTTATTGGCTTGTTCCAAATTATTGCAGATGAAGGATGACTCCAAAAATGCGTTGTGTATTGAGAATCTGATAGAGGAATACGTCACTAGTTATGATGATGTGGCTCAAGTTCTCATTAAGGTAGGGAAACATCATAGGCGTGATGCATATATTAATGGAAATTGTGTTTCTCTTTGCTATTTATAATGAGAAGATAAATGCTTGTATTTGTTAACTGATATTTTAACTGCGCATTTGTTACATTAATGAAGGTGAGCCTTGGCACAACAAGTTGTTGCCTTGTGACTTGGAAGTCTTGGATTTAAATCTTGGAAACAACATATTTGTTAAATTAATGACTTCATTAAAAAAAAGAACTTAGTAGACCTTTTTCGTAGTTTTGCCTTTTTATATCTTGATCAGCTAATTCATTTGGCTACATATGCTGCAGGGCCTTTCAAGCAGAAAAGGTGGAGCAACGAGATTAAATTCTAATACCTGTAGATCACATATCATTTTCACATTCATTATTGAGTCATGGTGTAAGGTATTGCCAAATTATATAATTCCACTTTCTTTCTTTTTTTATAAGCATATAATCCCACCTTCTATTACTATCATTTTTTCTTTTTACTGGCATTTATTATACTGAACTTAGTGTTACTTCCAAAGCTGAAGGCAGGCTTATATCGTTAATTTGCCCTACTAGTTTTTTAGCTACTAGAGTTCCACATAATTGGTTTAACAATTCCACAGACCTGTGCATAGCCAGAACTTTGCACTCGGCCACACTGATTATTTTTGCTAAATTTAATTTTCCTCAACTGATGCTGCAGGGGACCTCAAAGAATTTCAGTAGTTCAAAAACAAGAAGAATCAGCCTTATTGATCTTGCTGGACTGGACAAGGATAGCGTTGGTGTTGCAGTCAGCCAATATTTTAGGGAGAGAAGAAATGTAAACAAGTAATCATCTCAACTTGAGTTAGATGCCCATGATTAACTTACTTCTTACAGATACGGCCTACAGCCTGATTCAACGGTTATTTTAGTTCTATGGGTTTAAACTTCATAGTAATATATTACTCTTGGTTTACTGTACTAAACTGCTGTTACATGCTAGATAATTCGATGTTTAATAATGTACTATTGTTAATGAGTCTTTTTTCTTTTCCTTTTTTCCCTAGAAGAATAGAATCCTGCTACTTTTGAAGTTGTGGCCCATTTGCTTCTTTCACAAGTTTTAGTCCATGATCATGATTTTTATTCGTAAGCATTGTTATATTTCCGTTGGTGTAGGAATTTGGTGGATGCTCTGACTCAAGAATACCAGACCGGACATGATGAAGATATTAATTCCTGTTTAACACGTTTACTACAGGAATCACTTAGTGGAAATGCCAAACTCTCATTAATCTTTACCATCTCCCCTGATAACAAGTATTTACTTTCTGGATCAAAGAGTTTATAATGCATAAGCAAACTCATTTTTAGTTCTTTAGATAAATATTGCATTTGTTCATTGTAGGAGTAATGGTCAAACACTGCATACACTCAGAATTGGACAGCAGGTAAAATCCCTTAGAAATGAGCCAGTTATCGATGAAATAAAGGAAGAGGCTGACATTGGCTTTAGCCTTTAATGATACAATCCAGCACTTGAAGGTATATTCCCCGGACATTTTAATGCAAATAGTTTTTGAACGATTAAACTAACACAAATCTGAGAACGTCAAATGAGTTTATTTTTGGTTCAGGAAGAACTTATTCCAGCTAAGGATGGTTCAGTTGGGAGTAAATGCTTCCAAGGACGTAATGTGCAGGAAAGCCTTAATCAGTTGAGAGTCAGCACAAACCGCTCTCTAATCCTACCTTGCATAGATAATGATGACACTGATGATGAAGAAATCATTAATGAGGATGACATAAGACAATTACGACAACAGATTGATGAGTTGTATAGCTCATCCGAAGGAAATCTGAAAGATATACCTGTCAGTGAAGATTGTGTCCAGTTTTGTTCTGCAGAAGAAAATTGTGATGCAGACATGACAAGTGATGATGAAAATGAGAAAGCTGCAGTATGTTATGGAAAAACATTAAGTAAGCCCTGTCACGAGGAAATTGTTGCTTCAATAGATAACCTTTTATGCACAGCTAATATCTCAAGGGCTACTAAATCTCCATTAAGAGATAGCATATCAGACAGTTCATGCAGTCAATCTCCAATACTTGATGAGCCACAGTTGTCTGAGTCTCCAAAATTCAGCAATACACAAAGGAAAGGCATGGCCATCTCACCAAGTTATCATGGAAGTTGGAACAATGTGGCAGAGAGTTCAAATTTCAGTAAAGATGTGTTAGGCAACTCTTTTAAGCGGGGTGAGTTTATCCAATCCTCATTACAGAAGAGCAAGGCCGAGATCTTGGCGGCAAGCCTTCAGAGGGGATTACAGATAATTAACATTCACCAACCAAACTCAGCATTGAACAAATCATCAACTTCCTTCTCCTTTGAGCGCTTAACCTTGACACCATGTCCAGAAATTAACGAGGTTGAATCTTCTGATCGGAAGATACAAAAGAAACATTCTAGTGATGAAGTAACTGCTACTTTGCTTTGTGCATCTTGTCGGACGAAAATTGATCAGGATTCCACTGAGGTCCAAGATAGCTTGAAGTCCTGGACTGAAACAATTGGAACAGCGGGAAATCCTGATGGACTTGCAGATAAAGTTCCAAAAGTATGTTTATCATAATTTTCACAAAGTTATTTGTGATTTCCCCCCTTAAACTCATCTATTATTGTTTTTTTTTTCTTCTAGCATTTGGAAAGTGTAGTGGCAAAAGGCATTACGAGAGAGGAGCTTGAGAGTGTTTGTAAGGAGCAAGCTGCTAGAATTGAGCAACTAAATCAATTGGTAGTAAGATTCTACCTTCACTAATTATGTGTTGTTTGGATTTTACATTTAGTGACAATTTGAGTGTCTCCAGGTGGATAAATTGAATGGCAAGAATGAACAGAACTCCATCATCGCATATGGTCAGCGTGAAGAGTATAATTCAATGAAAGATAAGGTCGGTTGTTGGATCTTTGTTTTTGAAATTAAATATGGTTAATCCATTCGAAGGTCTTGAACTTCCCTGTCATTTGTGTTTTTTCTATCATTTGCAGCTTCTGAGGGGTTTCTCCTCATATGGCCATTTACCGTGTATTATAGAGGAAAAATGTGAAATTAAAGAAGTTCAGGAAGAGTTAGCTCAAAGAGACAGCTCTTTTGATGCTACTGAGAATGAATCACTTCTTAAGGAAATTCAGAATCTAAGGAGCAAGCTGCAATTAGATGGGGATGCACATGTTAAAAAGTCTACAGAAAGATATGGATCTTTAATGTCATGATCCATACAACTTAAAAAAAGTGGCACATTTTCTCATATTATTGGTGGGGAAGAGCTAGAGAATGAAAGACAGAGATGGACAGAAATGGAAAGTGAGTGGATTTGTCTTACCGATGAACTTAGAGTTGATCTTGAGTTCTACCGTCAGCATGCAGAGAGGGTAGAGCTGGAACTGAGGTCAGAGAAGAAGTGCACTGCAGAGTTGGATGATGCACTAAGCAGAGCAGTTATTGGACATTCTAAAATGGTGGAGCACTATGCTGACCTACAAGAAAAATACAATGACTTGGTTGCTAAGCATGATGCGATGATGGAAGGGATAGGCGGATAGCAGAGGTGAAGAAGGCAGTAGCAAAAGCTTCAAAAAAGGGTCATGCCCGCTTTGCCGAATCTCTTGCTGCTGAGCTTTCTGCAATGAGGGTGGAGAAAGAAAGGGAATCAAAATTGTTGAAAAAGGAGAACCAGAATTTGAAGATTCAACTTAGAGACACTGCAGAAGCTGTTCAGGCAGCTGGAGAACTACTTGTCAGGCTTAGAGAAGCTGAACATGCAGCATCTGTTGCAGAGGTAAAAATCTATCATAAAGGGGTTCTCTAATGCATGACTTATGAGGGTGTTAATTTTGGTGCATTATCTTTTGCTGAAAATAACTGTAGGGACAAAATTTATTAAATTGGGGCAGTGGGTTGACATACCAATTACCAAATAAACCGAATGAACAAGGAAAGACAGAACAAGCAATAAGTAAAACAGAATGAATTATACCTTCTGTTGTTCCACTGTTAGTTAAAAGGGAAAAGACAACAATGACTATTCTCATGGGGACTTGCACGGAATAGTTATGTGCTCGTCTCCGTTTGGTGCGAGTAAATGCAGTTTGAAAGAGATTCAGCGTATATGCTGTCTTAACCTTTAGCACATTTATTCATAATTTCGTATCTTGATTATTATATTTATTCATATCATATGTTACACAGGAGAACTTCACAAACATGAAACAAGAAAATGAAAATCTAAAATATCAACTGGAGAAGTTGAAAAGAAAACACGAAAAGGAGATTTTTACTGTGAAGCAGTACCTTACAGAGAGCAAATTACCAGAGTCTGCAATGCTACCACTGTATCGAGAGGATTCTGATGTGGTACACAATAATGCGACTTCCTATACTTATGATGATCAGGCATGGAGAGCAGAATTTGGAGCAATATACCAAGATCATTACTAACTAATTCATATGTTTTTGGTACCGTTGACAATTAATGATTTTGGCAGCAGAGGCTGCCCCATAAGATCAAAAGCCATTTGTTTTCTTTGCATTCCTTAAAAGTCATTGTATTTTTTCCCATGCTGTTCTCAACACTTTGTTTATGTATAATTTTTTTTCTGCTTGCTCGTACTGATGATAATAGGTAGTGTTGGAATGTGTTGATACCCCAAAACTAACAAGCCCGTTAGCAAGGCCCAATCTCATGACAAGGCCCAAATTTGTCAACAAAAATAAAATCTTTGGCAATGTACCAACATGCACCAAATGCCCCCCCTTTTTGCTAGCCAGGCACTACCCCCTGATTGCTCACCCATCAGGGAAGGGGACGCCCAGGAGTTATGTCCAGGAAGACACGCCCTCGAGTGCATCACTATAGCTATGAAATTAGAGAGGAAAAATGATGAGGAAGGAAGGCGCGTCCAGGGCATATGGCCATATGCAGAGCGCACCCATCCCATGGAGCACACAAACAGACAAGGGCAAAGCCAGTTCCTCATGAACCCCACGACTTGTGCAGGAAGCCAAAGAGGAATCTTTGCTCACCTCATTTGGTCCTTCCCAAGTCAAAGCCAAAGATGGCATGCCTTGCACCCCCTCCTCCTGCAACCATTAATGCCAATGCCAAAACGAGGAAGCAAACAAAGGAGACCTGATAAAGGAAGAATATGCAGTAGCCAAAGGGGAAAAGTGCTATTAACCAGTGGGTAAAGCAGGAAAAACAATGGTCAAGTGGGTAAAGAACACACTATAAATAGCGGGACTTCATCCTCCATGAGGGCATCAGAACCAACCTCAACAATACAAACACATCAAACACCGTTTCTATTCTCTAAGTCTCAGAGAAAGAACATTTGAAAGAAGCAATAGCCATTGCTTCACAAGTTGTGACTCCTGCTCCTGGTGCAAAGGGCGTTTCCACCAAGTTGGACCATCAAAGGCGCACCCTACCATAGTAGAAGTAGTACTGATATCACTCATCTACTTGTATTATTTGTATTACTTGTATGCTCTCGAGGTCATAACTTCATTAAGTTTACGAACTCTGTTACTATTGTATAATCATCATCATTTGCAATAAAAAAGATCTGAAACAATTTGGCGACTCCACTGGGGAAGTTATGGCTTCCACCTTCCAGTAGTGAAGGAAATGGAAACAGCAGTGTTCAGAAGATATTTGTTGGGGGTGTCACACCAAAGGTGACCCCTCCAACCCAAATCCCAACCTCCGCACTTGTGAACCCTGGAGCTACAATAGGTGTCAGGAGATTGAACTTCAGCCCAACCAACCAAGGAAGCGACAATGCCAACTCCCCATCTGACACTCCATATGATGACCAAGAGTGCCCTGAAGAGGAGCCCAACAGCGAGTGGAAGAGGGTGAGCCACATCAAGACTCCCCACATGGAAGGGGATCAGAACACTCAAGTGGTAATATCAGTTGCGGTCCTCAACTCCTTGATGGCCAACCAGAGCGCACTGGCAGATATGGTGGTAGAGTACAAGGCGCAATCTGCCAAGGCGAAAGAGGAAAACGAGGCCCTGAATGCGAAGCTAAGGGAAGAAGAGGAGGCGCGCAGGGAAGCAGAGTTGGCAAAGGCGAGGGCAAGGCTGGAAAATGAGTTTTAGTATAAAGCTCATGGAGGACAAGGAGACACGGAGTACGCCCCCATTACACAAGAAGAGCTAAGGCGCATCCTCCAGGCACACATGGAGGGAAGTACTCTGGTAATAGACTTGAACCCTCATTTTACTACTGACGTGGTTGCCTATCGCTATCCCCCAGGATACACGCCCCCTGCGTTCCGGAAGTTTGATGGGACTGGGAGTTCACGAGAACACCTGATGACGTATGTGGATGATCTTGGAGTCTACAATGCAAACCATTGTTTGAGACTCATGGAGTTTTCAAAATCTCTTACTGGGCGCGCCTTCACTTGGTATTCTAAGTTGCGCCCAACCTCCATTTACACCTGGGAGGAAATAACAGTAGAGTTTTGCAACAAGTTTCTGGAGGAAGAAGGCGTCATTCACATCATGGACCTTGGACGTGTCAGACAGAGAGCAAGAGAAGGCCTAGTACCCTTCATCAAAAGGTACAGAGACATCGCGCTCCACTGTAAGGAGACTCTCCCCGAGGTGGACCTGGTTTATGGATGCATTAAGAGCATCGAGGACGGATCGCAGATATTCCTAGCGCTCAGAAAAATTTCCACCTTTTCTGAGCTGCTAGGAAGGGCGCTTGATGTGTCGGAGGCGATGAGGAAGCAGGGGAAGAGGACTAAAGATCAGTTCGCTTTCGACGTAAATGCTGTAAATGATAGAAGGAAGAAGAGTTACAGGGCCATGCCATCTCCAAGAAGATATGAAAGGAAGGATCCACCACCAAGGCTCCCAATCTCCAGAGACCTCACTTATCAGTTAGTGGAGGAATGGCTGAAGGAAGGCATTCTTATCGAGAGGACAGCGAAGCGCCCTCTGACTCGACAAGAGTATGAAGATCCATAATTCTGTATACTTCACAGGCAGGCAGAAGAGCCATAACACTATGGATTGTTATGTCATCAGGGGGGGTATTCCAGAAACAATTGGCGGCAGGGAAAGTGTTGCTGCCAGAAGGCGACACGGAAGAAAACCTGTGCGTTCACCCTTTGCCTAGGCACGACGTGAATGCCATTCTTTCTAGTGGGGGGTAACCTCTTGGAAGAGGTTGAGGAAGAGGAGGTAGTGGAAGAAGAGCTGCGTAGAGGACTTGTGAATACTAGGGGGTTCAGAGCTCTGTTCGATCAACTAAGGTTGGGCACAGATGTAAGAGATGAAGCTGCGCACGCCCTGGAGAAGGCGCACGCTTATGCACCAGCATCCAGGGTGGCAAAGGCGCACGCTTCAGCAGTGATGTTCAAAGAACCGCAGCAGTCACACCCAGGATTCTGTCATAATAGGCCATTGTATGTGGAAGCTGTGATTGAGGGCGTATGGGTGAGGCGCGCCCTCATAGACAATGGATCAGGGGTGATCATCATTCCTACTTACATCTTTGTAAAGCTGGGAATCCCTAAGGAGAGGCTCAAGAAAACAGAGACTGCGCTGAGCACCTTCAATGGGGGCTTAGTCACAACAAGGGTCTGTGTGGTGATTAACCTCGAGGTAGGGCCTATTAAGACTTTGAATACTTTCCACATTGTAGATGGGGACCCCAACTACCACATCCTGTTGGGCGCCCTTGGATTCATTTGCACAGGTGCGTTCCATCCACATTGCATTAGTGCATGAAGTCCATGTACAAAGGACAGGATATTGAGATTCCAGCAACAAAGGTGCCATTTGAATCCTCAGAGCTGCATTTGATTGATGCATCGGTGTTTGGTGAACTGGCTCCCCCAGGGTTTGGTAGAATTGCAAGAGAGTCAAGGGTTCAAATTAAAGGGAAGGAGAAGGCGAAGAAGCCTGAAAAGAGGGTGTAAGTATTTAAAAGACTTAGCTTTCCAGAGGATGAAGGCGCACATGGGTCAGGATCAAAGACCAAGCTTAAGTTGCAGAAACAATATCTCCCACATGGAGGGGCCAAGTGGGCCATCCTCTAGGAACTCGCGGAGCCAGCCAAGCCCAAGCTAAGCGACTTGGCTAGCCCCACCCTCATGAGCATCATAAAAGGGGAAGCAGAGTTCGCTTTAAGGAGGGAGATTATGCACGCTCAGGAACAAGGGAATGAAGCAGATGATTCGGAAAAACTAGAAGAAATCAACGTGGGTGAAGAAGGCGAGCACATGCCGCTCTTTATTGCCTCTTCACTCACCCATTCTGAGAAGACAGAATTGGTCGCTCTACTTAGAGAATTCAGAGAAGTATTTGCTTGGAGATATGAGGAGATGTCAGGGCTCAATCCCAAGCTGGTGACTCATAACTTGGTAGTGAAGGCTGACCCAGCACCTGTGAAGCAATCGCCTAGAAAGTTCAGTCCAGAAATTGAGAAGACGATCAAGAATGAGGTGGAAAAGCTATTAAAGGCGCGTTTCATCAAGCCCATACAACACCCATCTTGGTTGGCCAACATAGTCGCTGTAAAGAAGAAGAATGGACAGATTAGGTGTTGTGTAGACTTCAGGGACTTGAACAGGGCGTGCCCGAAGGATGACTTTCCATTGCCACACATTGACAGCATGGTGGATGTAACAGCCATGCATGAGCGCTTTTCCTTCATGGACGGTTTCAATGGTTACAATCAGATAAAGATGGCAGAAGGAGATGAGGAGAAGACCGCCTTTAGGACACCAGTAGGCAACTTCTTTTATGTGGTAATGCCATTTGGACTCAAAAATGTTGGAGCAACGTACCACAGAGCGATGATAGCTATATTTCATGACATGATGCATGACATAATGGAGGACTGCGTTGATGATATAGTGGTCAAGTCAAGAAAGAAAGAGCAACATTTGGAACATTTGAAAGTTGTTTTTGTCAGGTGCAAGAAGTACAAATTGAGAATGAACCTGCTCAAATGCAAGTTTGGTCTCTTCTGGTGATTTCCTCGGTTTCAAAGTCCACAGGGAATGCGTCTCAGCTGATGCAAGGAAAGTCAAGGCAGTGAGGGAAATGAGAGCGCTCCGCACCAAGAAAGAGCTGCAACAAATGATGGGCAAACTTGGAAGGTTCATTCCAGCCATGGGAGAATTGTTTTGACCCATGAGAGGGCTCATCAAGGGAGAGAAAGCCTTCAAATGGGAGAAGGCGCATCAGGACGCTTTTGACAGAATCAAGAAGGCCTTAACATCTCCTCCAGCAATGATACCGCCACAGAAAGGGGTACCACTCAGAGTATACATGGCCACAACTCAGACAGTAGTAAGCGGACTCTTTGCACAGGAGGTTGAAGGTTCAGAGCGCCTCATCGCTTATTGGACAGAATGTTGAAAGGGGCAGAGACCAGATATTCCGCTCAGGAAAAGCAATGCTTGGCCTTGGTGTATACCGCCCAGAAGTATCGCCACTACTTCCAGACGCACACCATCCATGTGATAACTAAAGCTGAGAGGATCAAGTATTTGTTACAGGGCATTGTTCTCGCAGGGAGGATAAGCAAGTGGGCGCTCACTCTGGCTGAATATGAAATAATTTGAGTGACGCCCACTGCACTGAAGAGTCAAGCTTTAGCTGACCTAATGGCCATATGTGCAACTCAGGAGGAGGAAGGAAACTCAAAACCTGTGAATGTGTGTGAAAGCCCATGGGTATGGACACTAATGTTTGATGGGTCGCCCTCATCACCCAAGGGTGGGGCAGGGGTCACTCTGTTAAATGAAAAAGGAGAAGAGCTAGCTTTTGCTTTCCAATTGGAGTTCCCATGCACTAACAACGAAGCGGAATATGAAGCCCTCTTGCTTGGACTTGACGTAGCAGAAGAGTTGGGGATTCAAAGGATAGTTGTGAAGGGAGACTCCAATCTGGTGGTGAGGCAGTTAAAGGGTGAATATGGGGTAAGGGAAATGTCTTTGGCACTGTGCAGGGAAAGAGCGCACCAGACACTGGCAAAATTCAGGCTGGAGTCTCTTGAACATGTGCCATGAGCATAGAACAAGAAAGCAGATGCCCTCGCCACACTGGGAAGCAAGACAGTTATGGCAGAAGGCGAACACCTGGTTCACTTCAGGAAGGCGTACCAACCCAAAATCCAAAGCGGTGTACAGGAAAGCCAGGCAAGGGAAGATTGGAGGACTCCAATCATAGGGGAACTTCACAGTAAGATGTTAACAAAGGCGGCTAGGGATTTTTGCCTCTTGAAAGGGGTGTTGTACAAAAGAAGTATTGATGGTTTACTCATGAAGTGTGTTGGTGAAGAAGAAGGGATCCAAAAGATGACAAGTTTGCATGATAGCATATGTGGGCATGTGGGCCCTAGCCTGTATATGAGATTGCAAAGGATAGGGGTATTCTGGCGTGACATGAAGGCGCGTTGTGAATTACTCTAGATGGCGTGTAGGCAATGTTAGGACACCAAGGAGAAACTTGAAATTCATCTGGTGGAGGAAGACTGGGCCAGACCAATTCAAGAATACTTGGAATGTGGCATCCTCCGAGAAAATCACACGGAGGCAGAGAGGGTAAGGAAAATGTCTGAGCGTTACTTCTTGGAGAAAGGCAAGCTGTTTAGAAGAAACTTCACTGAAGAGACCCTCAGGTGTATTGGCAAGGAGGACTAAATCAAGATCATGAAGGAAGTGCATAGGGGACCTTGTGGAAGGCATCAAGGGGGAAAGGCACTCTGGAATGAACTGATGAAAGTTGCTTACTATTGGTCTAGCATGAAGGAAGACGCCTTCGACTTCACAAGGAAGTGAGAACAATGTCAGAAACATGACAACAGGATCCATGCACCCGCCCTTGCCATCAAGGGTCTCAGTTCGCCTTATCCTTTTCATACATGGGCGATGGACTTTGTTGGTCCAATTGACCCACCCTCTAGAGGAAAAAGGTGGATTTTGGCAGAAACAGAGCATTCCACCAAATGGGTTGAGGCAGCGGCGTACAAGAAGGCGGACGCTGACACCACTGTGCAATTCATCAAAGAGAACATCATATGTCGCTTTGGGCTGCCCAAGAGGATAATGTCAGACAATGGAACCCACTTCATCAACAAAAAGGTGGAACAGATCTTGGAAGAATATGGGATAATGCACCACAAGTCCACTCCTTACTACCCTCAATCCAATGGCCAAGCTGAATCCACTAACAAGATTTTGATCAAAATTCTGGCCAAGACAATAGAGGACATGCCCACTGAATGGATTGAGTATTTACCGCTCGCCCTCTGGGCATACCGCGTCACCAAGCACGACTCAACGAAGGCGACACCATTCTCCCTTGTGTATGGGGCAGAGGCAACACTACCTGTAGAAGTGATGGTCCCCTCTGCTAGAATGATAGCACGGATTGAAGAAGGAGCAAGGGATAGATTAGTAACGGTGGAAGGCGCTAGGAACAAAGAGCACGAAGAACTGCTCAAGCACCAAAGGCGTGTCATGCTATCATATGAGAAGATGGTGAAGCCATGCATTTTTGTTGAAGGCGAGCTTGTTCTGAAAGCGACAGATGCGGTTGTGACACCCTTAGTTTTATTGGAAAATTATAATTGTTTCCAAAATTAGTTATGGACTTGTTCTTGAAAAATAGGTAAATAAATTTTTTTTCTTTTTATTATTTCTCTATTTAATTCCAAAAGAGTTCGAACTTGTGATTCTAATCAAATACCTTAACCTTTCATAAATACTTTGAATTCGACTTATTAATTTAATTATAAAATTTGATTTCAGAAAACTCTTCGAGATAACGATCATTGCTTTACGAATAAAATGATATATAGTTGTGTGTTGTAAATCTAATCATTATCTCAAGAGATTTGTTGGTACGAAATAATAATAGCAATCGCCGAATTCTTTTATGCTTAAAATCAGAGTACGTGGAATAAAACTGTACTTGATTCTAATCAAATATCTTATTATATATATATATATATATAAACATCATATATATATATATATATAATAAGATAAAAAGATCCCCACCAGTACATCATCATAGTCCAAAAGTAGTACAAGTCCAAAATACCAAGTCCACACACTGACAGTAAAAACTATATCTGATATGACCTCGACTCTAAGACGTCTCAAAATATATACAATATAATACAACTCCAAAATAGACGTCTCAAAATATATACAATATAATACAACTCCAAAATAGACGTCTCAGAGCAGGTCAACTGATCCTCCAAAGCTCCCAACTGGTGCATAGTAGCCACATCCCTGACCTAGGATCCAAACTATTTATACTATGCTCGCCCCTAGGAACCACTAACTACACTACGAGTCCTGGAAACCGGCTCGACTGGTACCTCCTCCTCGTCCTCATCCTCCACAAGATCCTTCTCGATCTCGTCCGACGGGGTAGGGACCCTACCACTGGGTCTAGAGTCTACAATAGGAACAGACCTACCAGCACCTGTCGGGCTAGGAAAAGGAGTCTCCTTAGTGAAAATCCTCGAAGCAGAATAATGGGAACGAGTGGCAGCTCTAAAACGAAAGCTGTGAAATCTCCGTACATGTCGAGTTGGGGGTGGTCCTCTATAAGTATAAAAGGGTGGTACGTGCATAGTATATATAATAGGGATCCTAAACCTACGAGGTCGCACCCTGGCCAAACGGTTAGGGTGATAGAGAGTAATCTCCACCTCACCCTCAAAGGTGGCCCGATGCTCCTCGTAAGTCCAAATACCACTAGGGATGGGTCGGATCTCGATGCAAGCTAGGTATCTAACCATCACCTAACAAGGGCACAGGAGTAAGCATCACACATATACATAAAAAAATTAGACACACATAATCATAGACAGATAGAATATGCATAGACATATGAGCACTCCCATTTTTGTGTTTATAACTCTTTCAATGCAGGTGGCATGATGCATGATTTCTATCCATAATTCTGAGACCTCCATTCATCAGATAGATATCTATCAACAGATATCCTTGTGTTCCCAGAACACTAAACAATACGTTCCCAGAACGTATGACGGAATTGCTTGGGGTGATTACCTTAACGTTTCTCCCAGAGTATACGTCACATCGCGAAGATGTAATGAATCACCATGGTACATAACGTCATTCCCAGAGTAAGCGTCACGTCGCGAAGACGTAACAACCACACCAACAGTGTCCCCACACTGACCACATTCATCCACATAATGTGTCATCAAGCAAAACACAACAGTTTGGTACTCCCAGAGTATTCAGGTCATGTTCCCAGAACATTACCCAATCACATCGCCAACCTAATCATCTCATTCTCCATGAATGAATGCACATACACAAAGCATTATTGGTTGGCCTTTAATTTCCATAACTAATCCATAATTATGATGACATAATCTTAATATCTCCACAATTAAGATTAAAACATGTCATAATTCCTTTTATTATTTCCAATGATGAACTTAAGGTATTAATAATAAATTACCTTTACACATAAATTTTTTTCCATGAATTTAACTTAGGTAATTTCCATTGATTTTTGGGTTAAAAGAATATAATTAAAAATGGTATAAGTCCCTTAACAAAATCTTTAATATTTAATTTTTGTTCTCAGGTTCTAACCGGTTACAAGAACGTCTAATTGGTTAGATCATACAGTTCCAGAACTACATTTTCAAGCTTTTCAATACCATTTTTAATTCTATTCCAATCCAACCCAAAATAACCCTCAACAGGCATTTAATATCTCAAACTATACTTGTTCCATCATTGAAAATTCCACAATTCTCAATACATTCAGATATCCCATATTTTCCAAATGAATTTGTTTTTATATTAAGGTATAAACCTAATTACCCAACCTTGATTCCACACCAAGTACTCACAGGGTAACTTATAGTTAAAATTGGCTAAGAGTATCAAGCAAAAATGGTGGAAACATGAACAAAATCAGAATTTCATTTTTAATTTATGTCAGGTTCTAACCGGTTACAATGAACCTCTAACCGGTTAGATTCTGCATAACAGCACACTAAAAATTGAGGTTTCCAACACCATTTTCATTGGTACTCAAATTTAACCTATTTTCATCCCCAACAGAGGTTTAATACCTTAAAATACACATATTAAACACTTAGACATGCAACAAATTCATGCATGCAAATCTCATACTCCAAAAGTGCATAAACACATACTTCACAACTTGAAATACCAAATTCATATATAATGCACATAACCATCAACAAAGCATCATATAAGCTTGCATGCATCATATTAAAGTTGTTCAAAACCATAAATGAACTCAAATTGGCCTCCAAGCCTTAAAACCAATTCAAACTATGCCCTTAGAGTCTCTTAGTGTCTCTCACTATACAATACACATTTTAAATCTCATTCTAGTATAAGGTAAGCTTCTCCCTTACCTTTAGGTACTGTTTAATGAGTGTAATCACAGGTTCTTCAAGAAAATCCACGAATTCCAGAAACTCTTCCCTTCAGCCAACACAGGTTCAACAGGGTCCAAAAACCAGAAGATTTGGTGCATGAAAAGGACATGAAAATTGGGGAAAATTGTTAGAGCATGTTCTCTGCAACATGCAGTAGGAAACCAAACAAATTCGAGGTCAAAAGAGCACTTGAGCTTACCAAAATCGAAACTCAAAGAGAGACCCTCGAATCAGAAACAGAGATGACAGTTTGAAACCCTCAACTTTGCAAGCTCAAAACTTCTTGATCAGGAACTCTTAGGTTATATTCTTGGTATCTATTTGAAGCTTGTAGTATGTAGTTTAAAATAATATAAGGTTTGTTGGTTATAGTTATCTGAAGAAGAAGAACGAGAAGGACAAACACCAACACCAGAAACAGGGTAAGATTGAAACTTAGAGTTAAATGGAACCAAATTCGTCCATAATTGAGCTATTTATAAGCAAATCTTAGTGCCATGCATCAAGATACCTATTTCCCACTATGAATCGAGTGGGATTCGTGGCAGGATTTGGCTAAACGTTGTGATTACTCATCAAAATTCACTAACCTAGTTTCTGGGTTCATTGACTAACCGGTTATCGGGCACCAGTAACCGGTTAGTTACTGTAAAAATTCAAAAATTAATATTTCATTCATTTTCCTTCCAATAACCTTTCTAATATTGCAATTAGGTCCTAACCCAATGATTGAATTGCAAAACTTATATTTTTGTACGAAATACCCATATAAAAATATATCCCATATTTTTATATTTCCAAACACATAATGTACAAAAATTAAAACTTCAAAACTAATATAAGTTAATTGTAAAACAAATTTTATAATTAATTTCCTATTATTCGGGAGATGAAAATTAGGGGTGTTACAACGGTCATGCGGAACATACACACTAGTAAGTGGACACCAAAGTGGGAAGGGCCATACATCAAACAAGAAGCACATCCCAATGGTTACTGTTTTCTGCTTGACCCAAACACTGAATAGAGTGTAAGACCTTTGAATTTCAAGTATGTTAAAAAGTATTATGCTTAGACTACAGTTTAGGGAAAGGGAGCACGACCCTAGCCTTTCTTTATGTCTTTCTTTTTGTCAAAAATATGGGTAGAAAGACTTAGCTTGTATTTCTTTAAATCAATGAAAGAGCTTAAAGCTTTCCCCTTTATCGAGAAAATCTACTCTATTGAAGCATCTTGTTCTTTTAAAAAAAAATAATGGTGGAACCTAAATTGGCCTTAAAAAAATAAGGCGTCCCTCTGAAAGGGCCTGAAATACTAGTCACTGTAGGAAAGCGCTCCCAAATGAATGAGCCAAAATGCCAATCGCGAGACCCAACACCCAAGAGACTTTATAAAAATATAAAAATAAAAAAAAGGGATACATGCAGTGATAATGGTGTTGGATCGTATCGCGAGCACAAGACGCCTTATCGCTGCACCTGGATAGACCACCCTAAAAATAAATTTTCGGGATCAAACGCGGGCGACGTACGCCATATCGTGAGGCCAGAAAAGTTCCCCGAAAACAAGGGCGCTAGTCAATAAAAACGCGGGCAGAAAAATCTAAAGGAAAAGGAGGTTGGCTAATAATAATAAAGGCTTTCCTTTTGTTGTTATGTTCCCAAATGGCACCACAAATCTGTAATGTGCTTAAACAGCACCATGGAAAACTATTTGGCACCAATGACACGAGAGACCACTATTGAAAATTATGTTTATAATCATGCCACCTATTTTTTTTTTTAAAAAAAGAAGGGGCATGTGGCATGGTGTACATGTGAATATAAAAAAGTGCAAGAGAATCAGATATGCAACAGAAGCAATAAGTTGCCAATGAAGGCGTGCAAAGCTAAAATGAGCATTAAATGAGCATATTCAACATACAAAAGGAGTCTCATTCAAAGAAGGTCCAGAGACTCAACAAAAGCAACTACAAGGCAAATCCAAGTTTGATAAAGCGAAGTCTAATTGAAGTTTGATGAAAGCATAAAGCGACATTGAAGCAACATAATAAAGACATGTCCTGAAACAAATGATGTTCTAAAAGAGGGTGCTCAAAACAACAGACTTGCAAGCATCCTCATATGCCTTCTTGTCGGCAACAATCTTGTCAATCTCAGCATTATCCTCAGCCAACTCAGTAGTTGCATTTGCTAACTTGGTAGAAAGCTCCCCCACAAGGGCTGTAAGCGAAGCACGCTTCTCCAACAGAGTCTTCTCATGCTCTTCAACAACACGCACATCAAAGGGAGGGTGCTGCCGCTCTAACCCTGCTATGGCACCGTCCAACTAGGGACCAGAAGAGCGAATGAGCTCTAGAGAGCGCAAACAATCCAATAACAAGACCTTGTCTTCCCACGCCAAAGCATCAAGATTGCAAGAAGAAACAAACTTAACCAATTTCAACAGAGTTTGTGAGCCATTTTCCTTGAAGATACGGGGAAGCAAGTCACTGGGAGGCTGCAATCCAGGGTGCGCCTCCATAAAAGAATTGATGTGTCATATCAGCCTCACCTGCAACATCAAGAGAGCGAACAGACAAGAAGGCTGCAAAAGCATACGTTATTAATAAGACAAGGCAACATGAAACAGGGAGAATGCACAAGTAATGATGTAAAACGAAGAAGGAGGAAAGTGTTACTTACATGAGGAATGTAATACCCACAATTTTCCCCATTTTAATAAATTGATTTTTGAAGATTTTGATTGGACGATTCTTTTTAAATTTATATAAAATTATTATTTGATTTATATTTATGTGATAAAGTAATTATTTGAAATTCATTTTATAGTGATAAATTATTTTATTTTGGTGTTTTGGAGAAATTATTATTTGTTGATTTAAAAAGATTTATTTAACTTTGAAAATTCGTAACTTTTGACTGGTAAATCAGAATTTAACGAATTTACAGTCAAAACGATCGTATTGAAATGTAGAATTTATTTTTTGTAAAGTTTGGTATTTAAATCATATGTCACGAAATTTTTTCATTTTTGAGAAATTATAATGTTTTATTATTTAAGAAAATTAAAATATTATTTTCAAGTATTATTTACTATATTGAAAAAATATTATTTTCTACAAAATTATTGTTACACGGTTTTGGGATATTTATTTTATGCATTTTGAATTTTAAATTGTTAGACATACATATATTAGTACACAAGATCCTAGGGTAACCTAATTAATGCAACTTATCTTTAAACTACCTGTTATGGACCGCATCCTTCATACCGGGATACTAGTAAGAGGCCTTAGTGGTCGAATCTCATTCATACCGGCATACCGGTAAGAGGCATTAGTGGCCCAATCCCATTCATACCGGCATAATGGTAAGAGGCCTTAATGGCCCAATCCCGTTCATACCGGCATACCGTTAAGAGGCCTTACTGGCCCAATTCCACTCATACCGGCATACCAGCACACCAACACACCAGCATACCGGTATCATCCCCCAACGATCTGATGTCCACTATTGAACCTTAATACCGGTAAGACGTCATCTTCACGTGTCAGGGAATCCAAGGAACCGTTTTACCGTTGAACATTGGATCCTGCACGTTATGATACCCGTCATTACGCTCCGCCGTTAACAGGAACATCACCTGCCTCATGATGGCAGCAATCAACACCAATAAAGCGGGTGTGCCTATATAAACCTGGTAAGACAAGTAGGTAGGTATCTTACTTGCTCACACAGACACACACAACACCCAAGTAAATGACCAGAGTGTGGGTATCTTGGTATTCAAGGTGTCTCCTTACGTCTGATATCAACAGTAGAATTGTTGGATACTTGGCCGGATAGTCCAAGTCCACTAATCCTACGACACAACAATGGCGACCACAGTGGGAGCGTCAAACTAATTCCCACCACCTTATTATTATCATTGGTATCCCAATGCCCACCGTGGCCATAGAAACCATGACAAAGTCCCAACCTCCACCTATAGTCATTTGGATTTGTATCCCATGAACCCGTCCTATATTCAGATGGATCATGGGTAAGTTTTTGCTTTACTTACCTCAATCAAATGATATCTATTAAGTGAGGATATGAACAATAATCCCCTAATTTATATCACATGTGGATTGAAGGAATGTGGTGTTGAACATGACTCAAATCATCACCAGGGGAAAACGAATTCGGCCCCCAACGTCACAGGTGCGACCGGCATCATAGCCGCCGATCTCGACCCGGTCATCACCACCGTTTGCAGCTTCGGAGAGGGAGGTCGTGCATGTTGCCGCCGTCCCCCCTTGGTGAACCAAGCGCCGTCTCGCACCTATGTCGCCCTCCTATGTCTCATATGTCACGAGGAAGAGCTAGATCACATAAAGAAGAAGATGAGAGAGCCATGTCCCTTGGTCACAGAAAGAAGAAGATAGGCTTTGAGCCCTTCCTAACACAATGCTCCGCGGAAGCCTCTTGCAGGTGTGCAACAAGAGTAATAGATTATGAACCCCAACTAATATCCCAAAACCCCAACTTTAGGAGTGAAAATACTATAATGCCCTAATTAAAAAAATTCTAAATTACAAACCCCAATTTTCAACCCCAAACCCCTTTTTTGCATATATCCAGGAATGGAAACAGTGACCATCAGCTTCTGGCCAACCCCCACTACCCCCAGAACCGGAAAATAATGAGTTGGGGTCAACCTCTCCTCTCCCTTCTAGAAAAGCAATACTTTTTTGGCATCACTTTCATCAACTTCAAATTTTAGGTTCATCACTGGAGTAGTGTTCGTGTTGGTGATTGTGTTGCCATTAAGGTACGTTTTTTTTATTTTTTTTCACTAGACGAAGCTTTTCTGACTGTCCAGTGTCGGAAAAATGGTTTACGACTCGGGACTCTCGGAAGTTACATTAATTTTCCGATCCAGCAGTCTCGGAAACTATAATTTGAATTAAATCTGGATAATTATGATTAATTTTTCTGACACCCAGCTCTCGGAATTTTTAGTTTTTCCAAGACCCCCGAGTCAGAAAACTGAAATTCCAAGACTGGTTCTTCGGAAACTCAGCACAGAAAAGCAGCCAATGAAATTTTATAAACTATCCATCAAGGTCATTAGTGTCACAGGCTTTTTGAGCTTCAGATTATTCACCGTGCTGATGTCTTGAACCTTGTAATTTTATAGACTATCCATCAACGTCATCAATCATTTGCGGTTCATATACTGTATTCTGTATTATGTAGAAGTGGGGTTGAGGATGAAACCATGTGAAATGTAAGGCACAGGGAGAGAGAGGGTAAGTAGAGGACGTGGCAATGTGAGGGTTGGATGTTTAATTTTGTTTTAAGGGTATTTTAGTAATTTCAACTCTAAATATGAGGTTTGGAGATATAATGGGGGTTCATAATCTATTACTCGTGCAACAATTGTGTGCAAGCCCATGAAAGGCCCGATAGCAAAATGGAACCATAAACAGCACACTTTGACCAAGCCGGGGAAGGAATATATCTTTTCAATATTTTCATAAAGGCATCATAAATATAGTATTATTGCATTATTATATTATTGTTATATGGTTATATTTCTTTAATTATTATACAACAGAATAGCTAATGCTATATTTTATTGACTTCCGTTAAAAATAAAAATAACTTATATTTTTTCTAATTAATGTCACTACGTGATAATTGTTATTTAATATTTTAATTGTTATTTTTTATTGAAAGGTACAAACATGATATCTCAATTTCCTCAGGACTAGTCTAAAAATGACTCCGGAATTCTCGTCAAAGACAATAAACTTTTCAAGAGGAGAATAAAAAATATCCCACAGCACGATTATTATAGCCCATGAGGTTTCCTGAATGTATCACCCCCTAATTCGACTAGCCATCGATTTAGTAGCGGTTAGAGAGATACATGATTTTTTAAGATCACTATCACAAGAGTAAATACACGGACATAACTCTGATATTTTCTTCAATATTCAATATGTTTCCAAAGATGAGGAACACATTGCTATATTCCCTTATCCGGACTCTTTTGTTGACGGCGAGGAACCTTGTGTCGAGTTTTCCTATTCGCTTTAGGGTTCAAAATGAAAAGAACTTCATGCTGAATTCTCCTTCCCGAACTCTTGCCAAGAGTGAGGAACCCTCGATCGGGCTTCCCCCTTAGGTCTTGTATTCGACAAGTAGGAATCTTCATACTCGAGAAACTTTGCACCGAGTTCCCCCCTTCAAACTCTGCTTCCATATAAGGAAAATATCGTATCGTTTTCCCTCCTTCAAAATCAATTGTAAGATTTGAAGAATCTTTTCGGAGTTAAGGATTTGTTTCATAGTCACGAAAATTCAACGCTTATACCGGTTTTTCCTATTCATACCTCGACGCTTCTCCTTACGTCACAACATCGAGCTGGGGGGGCTACTGTTATGGACCGGTTCCACAGACAAATAATAACTGGTATCACAGACCAACAAGCATCAATCCGGTATACCGACAATCCGGCATCAATAGTCAATCAATGCGTAACTGTTGTAACGGTAAGTTATTATTGCCACTCAACCGCCACCTTAATGGTCCATCATGGCACATCATACCCTTCACCCTATAATTAGAGGTAATGACCAAGGTATGAACTAGGCTCTCAACTCTCTCATTTCACACGGCACACACCAACCCAAATATCCTGACTCGATGGCGGAGTTCTTTAATCGAGTACCCGTTATCATCGTCGTACATCAACAAATCGGCTTATCGGTACATATGGGATAACACCCCACAACACTACCCTATTTAAGACCCACATTTAATGACCCTATCCTAAGGTAGATTTTTAGCCAATTAGGGACCGAGCTTTTTATCCCTTCACACTTTCCCACTCTAATAAATTTTTAAACCCCATTTTTTAAATTAAATAGACCCCGCCCCAAAGTTCTATAAATACCCCACACCCCCACATACCCACACACTCTTAACACTCATTTACTTACAAAAATAAAAGAAGAGAGGAGGTAGAGATAAAGAGGGGGAGGCCGTAGGGAGGAGAGGAAGAAGAAGGGGAAACCCTTGCCCTTTTGCTACCCATTTTCATTCTTCCTTTTAGGTAACACTTCTAAAGCTTGATTTCTTTTCCTTCTTGCTTTTCATTTTCGGTTTTAACTTGAGTTCATGGAGGTTTTATTGATTTGTTCTTAAATGGGTTTGTGCATGTTGATTTTAATGTTGCTCATGGATTTTTAGTTGTTTTCAAGTATGAATTTGAGTTTGAAAAATGAAAAAGGGACATGCATGAATGTTTGAGGTCCCCACGATTTTACCTTTAATTTTTGCCCAAATGATTTTGTTTTATTTTAGTGATTTAGTTATGTTTGAGATGAATAATTGAAGGTTGATTTATGAGATGCATGTTGTTGTGTTGATTTTGTTTTGCAAAATTTTCATTCTTTCTCCATGTATGATTCTGCCTAGGCTAGGAAATGAGGGAAATGATTTTTGTTCTTGATACATGTTATTACTTGGTAGATCTATGCTATTTTCTTAGCTTGTTATTCGGTTCTTTTATGAAAATGAATGGATAAATGATTTTGTTTGGTGACTAATACTTGATACATGTTGGTGTATGGATTTGTTTGTAAAAGTCCAACTGGGTGCCTTATGTATGTTTCGGTTTTTGGCATATGTGATTTAGAAAAATAATATTAATGCTTGATGAGGGCTGATTTTGATTAGTAATATGAGAAATGCTAAAATGAATACATGCTGAATTTTTGAAAGTGAATTATTTAGTTTGTAGGAGGTTGTGGTGAAAAGTACTTCCACAAGTTGGATTGCTTTGAAAATATAGTATGTTGTTCCTAGTGCTATTCAAAGGTGTTCTGGAAATTTTAGTTTAATTTGGACTTGTTTTTGTATTTTAAATGAGTCTTGATTGCTTGGTGTTGAATAGAGGTTTAAGGTTTTAATTTGCAAAAGGTTTGGACGAATAGCACTTACACATGTTTAATGATTGTGAGACTTAAGCCACTATTTGGATTGAGTTAAAATAATCACCTCTGAATTTTTGTGTTATTTTTAGAAATGATTTACTATTTTTACAAGACTTACTTTTGAGAAAACGGTTTCGGAAAAACGGGGTTTTTGGGTTGGATGTGAACTGAATTTTTGAACCTGTGCTACTCCAATGGACTTGAAATTTTTATGGTGAGGCAACGAACATGTGAGGATACGCTCTGTGAAATTTGAGATTGTTTGGAGTTGATTTGGTATTTTATTTAATATAAAACAGTGAGCAAATCCAGTTCAGGATTTTCAGAGTTAGAGGGAAATTTAAATGGAAAAATGTAACTTAGACAACTCAAAATAATATGACATGTTTATAAGATAATCTTGGATGTGTGGAGATGTCTTTTACCAAATTTAGTGTCAATTCGAGTTAGTTTGCTATTTTTACTAATTGCGTTTTCGCTTCAGGTTTGCTACAGGTCTGATTTAGTTTTTAGGGTAAATCTGAATAAAAACTTGTGTTCTGAGTGTTGGATTGACTTGAAAATTTTATGTGATGAACTTGAATATATGTTTTAGTGTTTTGCAAAGTTTGGGACTGAAATTCTTTGGTTTGATGTGATTTCAATTTTTTTCCTTCTTGTTTTTCCCGTATTCGACCTAATACTCTATTTGGCATTTTTGACGTGTTTGATGCTTTGTGTACTTTTCTATGACCTGGGTGGAATTGGCATTTTTAATTGTAATGTTTGGATATGATCAAAATAGTGTAGGCCATTGATCTTTATTCTTATGAAGTTGGCTTGTATGAATGGAAAATAATATGATTTAAATGATTTAAGGGTCAAGAATTTGTGTGCCCTAATTGATTTATTGTTTTGTTCTGGTTCCTACTTGTATGAGCATGTAGTCATGAAAATGTGTTTATTCTAAGTTGCATACCTATTAACATGAGTTCTTTTAAGTTGATTAAGACACGTAAGATAGAGTCAAGAGTCAAGACTAATTGCTAATCGTGATGCATGTGGGAATGCTTGTATGATTCGACCCCTTTAATGTTTAAGTATAAGGACATGAGAATTTAATTTTTTAAGGTTGATTATGTGTTATATGTTTGATTTCGAATTAGTTAATTGATTTTATGATTGAAAAGGTGTGATTAAGTGCCTTTAGGAAGTGTTAGGAAATAAATTGATTTTGGGTTCATGTGGTTGCATGATTTGGTTTTTACATGTCCATGAGGGGAGGAATTCATTTTGTTAAATGCTAAGTGTCATTTGGAATGAGTTGGATTATGTGATAATAAATTGGAAGAGTTAGTTGTTGTTGTGTATTTTTCGGTTAAGTGTTTAGTTTAGGACCAAGTTGATTTTATTCTAAGTGTTGCTTGATGATTAATAGGTTATGTGTCTACTTGCTTAAATTAATTAAATGCATGAAGGAATATGAGTTGTTTGATTATATGGTTTGATTAGTCAAAGTATTGTTTGTCGTTATGTGTTTGATTGATCTTTGAAAAGTGTTTGGTTACGTAATTAGTTTGAGAATTTAAATTAATTTTTGGATTGATTTTGTTGATTTGATTGAAAATATTGGGTATGTGTAGTGGCTGCCCAAGCTTTGTTTTTTGTGTTGAATCTTGAAAAATAAAATGTCTAAGTGTTTGTTTTGTGTCGAAGCGATAAATATACTTAAGTGTAATCTTACGGTGTTTTTGGATTTTCTAAAAAGTGATTTAAGGACTTAATCCTCTGCTGTCCAGAATTTATTCAACTTGTTTTTCAATTCTAAAAATATGTTTGATTGGTTTAAAGACTAAGTTTTGAATGGTATTCGATTTGGGAAAAAGAGGAATTGAAAAGTGGAAGTTTTTCGGTGTTTTCGGGTTCGAACAAGTTGTTGTCTAAGGTGGTCCAGCAACTACCTTATTCGTTTAAATTTATTTTGTTAATTATTTTATAATGTTTTTGAGAATTTAAAATGTTAAAGAGTTTGTAAAACAAATTGAGAACAAGACTTGTGTTTGACGTTTCCCGAAGGATTCTAATATAAGTTTTCAAAGGATGATTTTTACTTATAGACTTGATGCTTGATTTGAATTATGATATTAATATATGATGTCTGTTGCGAGGGTTTAAAACGTGTCAGCTGTGGACGTGTGCCGGAGGATTGTACCTGTGTGGGCTTTTTGGATTTCTGTCAGCATTCGAGGTGAGAGAGCAGCTTTCCTAAGACACCGTGGTGTGTAGATAATGTATTGAGAGGTTCCTGGCCATCTCAAAAGCCGGAATGTGGGAGTCTGTGAGTCAGTCATATAGCGGCAATTGGTTGTGTGTGTATGGCCGTCTATACGCAGGACTCAGACATCCCTTTTTCTGTTGCAAGATTATGACATGATACTGTCTATTTATGATGATGAGATGTTATGCTCTGTTACTCTATGCCTGATGAACTTTTATCTGAAACTGAAAGTAATCGTGCTTGATCACTCTCTAGCAAGTATACTAGATCGCAAAGTAATATAGTCGGTTAAGACCAGATATCGTTCCCACAGGGACCAAGAATTATTTAACTTATTTCTACCTAAGAGTAATTAAAATAAATCTATTAAAATTCAGATTTAAATAAATTAATTAGAAGAGTATTTTGCTGTTGGAAAATAAATAAAAACTATTAATTGATGGATGAATGGTGGTTAGGAACTAGTTTCATTAATTATTTCATTTATTTATCATAAATCAATGTTTTTCCCTAAATCATGAACAAATTCCTAAATTGGTAACTATTAGATCCCTCTTTTATAATTACCATTTCTTATTCAATTGGATAATCCTTAATTTCTTAAGAGATTAAACTATTGAATAATCTTAATTAAGAACAGGGAATTAATCATGTTATATAATTACCCAATTGTATCCCTACTTGTTGAATAACTATATTGTTTGAAGGCATGACCTATTCTAATTCCTAATCTCTCAATTGAAGAATTAGAGATCCAAAACAAGACATAAATTGGCCAGATTTATGAATTGGAAATAAAACGCAATCAAACACATGATTTAGAAACGGAAAAACATTAATTCATATAAATAAACTACATAATCAAATCCACATGTTCATAACACAAGAGGGTTTAGTTACACATCATAGAGAAGAAGAACAAATAAGAATAGAAGTAATTCATTCCTAAATTACCACTAATCCTTGATCTGAATCTCCAGCCTTCAATGGATTCCTCCTCCGAAAGCTCTCCAGAGAATGTAGTCTCCCTCCACCTTGATCCTAATCTCTAATGATAACTGATTATGGCTCTCTAATCTCTGCCTAAAACTAATCCTAAAAACATAAATAAGTAGATAAAATCCTAATCTTATCAAAATCCTTCAAAACTTATCAGAAATTGGCCCAATTGGGCTTTTTCGCACTTCGCGCGCCTGGGCGTGCAGACCAGTACGCCTGGATGCGCTAATCTCGCGCCTGGGCGTGCTAGGGAACTTTCGACTCCGTTTCTCTCCGTTCTTGTGCCATTTTCAAGGTCTTCTTATGCTCTTTTCAGCTCCTATAATATTTTCTCCAAATAAAGCTCCGAAATACCTGAAACATACCCAAAACGGATCAAAATGTTCAAAGGATTCTAATAAACTAAAAATTCCTAAAACTAATACAAAATACCTATATTTACAAGAGAAACAAGCTAAAATCCAAGCAAAAGGAAGTGAAATTAAGCCTTAAAACATCATATAATAGACCTTCATCAGTGCTCATTAAGATACTTGCCATATTTTAATTGTTGAAATGTGATAGTAATGCTGATGAAAACGATGCCATGATATTGAAAGTTTATGATGGATAATTCTCACGGAATCATAAAAGATTTTAATAATAGCATGACTTGGTTATGATGGAAAAGAGTGATAATTTTTGAAGTAACAAAGTGAAAGTGCAAGAAAAGAATTGCATATGTGAATGTGGTTTGAACTCAAGTGACATGGATGATTCGAGCTTGTGAAAGACTGAACTCCCTGATGTGCACGGTTGTTTTGGCGTGCTTTCCAGGTTGAGGACGGTGCTGGCCGCGTGAGCTTTATGCCGTGGTTTCGAGCCCTCAGTTGTGATGATGATGTGTTAATGAGAAAGTGAGTATGGTAATCATTGAGGAAAAGATTCATGTGAAAGACTCAATTAGAGGTCGAGGTTCATTGAAGGGATGGACAAGGGTGACTCGACCAAATCTTAGGATTAATAAAATACTAAAAGACATTGACTAAGGCGGTGAGTTGAGTGTGAAGTAGTGGAGAGGAAGATACCAAGTTTATCCGCGGATACTCAGGTGAGAAATTGTGATAGGGGAGGGTGATGACGGTGAAACGTTAAGTAACCTAGAGTACTTTTCTAGGCGGAACTAGTCTATATGTGATCGGGGCTTAAGACCCAGGGGATCGTAGCGTGTTCTGCACAACTAACTAGAAAAGTACTGTCGCCCCCTTGATCAATTTCGAAACGGTGAGAGGGAACCTGAACGAGGCGGGCAGTCGATTGGTTTTAGGCCTCTGTGATATTGTATTTTGATGAAACATTGACATGGTGATTATGATTATGATTAATGTGGCTGACCCTGAGTGGTTGCAGTATGTGTGTATTCTCGGTTGTTCGACCTGCGTGGGTTAAGGTTCCTGTACATCCCGTTTGCTTCCGTTTAGATTCGGGAGGATTCGAGGAGATGTATGTGTGCTAACCAAATCCTCGATGACGTTTCCTTAATTCCCCTGTCATCGATGGATGCGCTTCAATAAGACTTAATAAGAAAAGTTTACTAATATGTAATAGTAGAATCCTTAATAATGAGAAGAGAGTTCTGGAAATGTTATGGCATTGGGAGAGCCTTTGAGCATGGAGATGATTTGGAACAATGGCGAAAGGAAGGACTTGGAATTATGGTGAGAATGCCCATTTAGAGGAAAAGTGGAAATGATGAATGGTAATATTGGAAATGATAATTGGAATGATAAATTATGATGTGTATAAATATACTTGTTGTGGTTGTTGTTTTATTTTATCTTGATATGTTGTCTGCTGTAATTCCACACCGACGGCTTATCCGCCCGGAAAATTGACTCTCTCTATGTATTTGCTTTATGTTTCTATCGGTCCTTCGTTGACCATTTAGATGGTGGACCTACGGCAAAGGAGGATTACCTCCAGAGGAGGCGTCTGCAACAGCATCCAATGATGAAGGCCATTCGTATTCTTTGGTTTCTGTTATGTTTCGCCTTGGTGATGTATCTAATTCAGGTAGACTCTGATAACCTTGTTAAGATATCATGTAATCCCCGAAGTTCCCAGACTTTATATTTGAAATATTATCATGATGATTCTGGTTTGATGAATCGGGTTTCAAAACGTGATGTTGGTAGCTTCTCGATTTGGAACTTGATGGATGACGTGGGACATGAATGAATTAACTTAGAATGAAAATGTTTTGAAACGAAACGTATTTACAAGGATGAACTCATGTCCATGTCATCAAATAAATAAATAAAAATTTACCCCTATTTTCATGAAGTAAATAAAAGAATATTACCAAGTTTTTAAATCGGGGTGTTACAAGGAAGGAGTTTCAACAACAGTGTCTTTCTTCTCTTTTGCCGAAGGGGTGCCCATGGAATTCGAGCTTCCCTCATGATCGAGGTAGTACCCGATACAAATAAGAAACAGTTTAAATATAGTACTAGGAAGTGACTCCTAGGTCGTCTCCCAAGGAATATCTTATCAAGCAATAGGTCAAACACATAGTATGCATAGAAAAAGGGGGGTTTTGTATTCATTATTGAATAATTGTAATCAAAGCAGTATTAAATAAAAACGAAGTTAACGGTAACGAGAAGCGGATAATTCCCTTTGGCTCCCGTTCACAACTCTATCATCAGTCACAAAAGATCAATTTCTTCCCTCTTCACTGCCCAACTCGTGAGAACTAAATACTAAGCGAAAATTAAATTCTCACCCCAAGACCAAAACCTCTAATTAAGCATTAAAAGCCAAAGCATGGAGTTTTTACGAGTTTGCATAAATTAAGCATTCATACACATGGATTATCTCTATAGAATGGAACTAAGCGAACCATAACATATCAATAAGCATGAAAACAGTGAATAAAAATGAAATAGCATTAAGAATAAAACCTCAAAAGTATGCGATACATTACCAAAGGGATTTAACCTAAGTGTTTAGCCTTCCATGATGAAATAAATCAAAAACGTGTAGAAAAGGGAAGAGAGAGAAACCCTAGCAGCCACCACAAGCTTGGAGAGCAAAACTAAGCCTTCTCTTAGAGAGAGAATTTAAAAAACGTGGAATGGAAGGTGTGGCTGCTAGGTTACACGAATTTTGGCTTTTAAATCTCAAAACGGGCCTAAATCATGGGCCAAATCCTAAGGAAAGCTAATCTCTAAATTAAATCTAAAAATATCCTATAGATAAAATCTAAATCTTAAAAGATATAAACTAAATCTCAAATAATCCTAAAGATAGATTACAATATTCACTTTATCATATATCTTCTCTTCCAAAATTAAATCTTCACTCCCAAAATGCCCAAAAATCCCTTGTGCCAAATATGACCTGAAAATAATAATAGATTAAATTAGGCTAAATAATCCAAATTAATTAAAATTCGGAATAATAGTCTAATAAAGTCTAAAATACTAAATCATTCTAAACAATTTCAAGTAGGCACCAAAAATCATCAATGAGAGCAAAATAAAGCTATGAATAATGGGAAATATAATGCTCATCAAACACCCCCACACTTATCCTTTTGCACTCCTGGGCAAAAATAAGAAATAGGACTAAGAAGACTAATATGAACCAAAATGAATCATGTAAGGAAAATGACCAAAAACTAAGAAATTCAAAACCAAAGAGTTTACATACTTCACAATGAATTCTAGGAAATGCAAAGAAATGGGCAAAATCGAGCACGCGAAGAGAATAAGGACCAAAGAATCAAGGCATCCATGAACATCATCCAATTATTTCAAATATGCAAAGAAAACCAATGACATCAAGAGGGTAGTCACAAAGATGATAGAAACTCACAAGGATCACTCAAAAGTGTTTACACTCAAGTGTTTACGGTTAATCAGTGTTTACACTCAAGGCACATCATGAAAAACAAACACAACCATAAGATTGACAAGCCTATAACATCAACAATCAACACACATGCACATTAACATCAAAAGGTCTTTTCAGGGTTGTAATGGGGCCAAGGACAAGGTGGGATAAAATATGGGAAATGTAGCTAAAACCAAGGGAATAGAGGAGCAATGAGGAATAAGTAAAAAGTAAGCACAATCCACCCCAGAATGAAATGATGAACATAACACCAACCTCTAATTCCAATCCTCCTGCATCAATCAACCTTTTATTCTTTTTTTTCTCTTCTTTTTTTTCCTTTCATTTTTTTTCTTTTTTTTCTTTCTGTCTTTCTATTTCTTTTTTTTCTTTTCTTTTTTTTTTGCATTGGAGAACATCATGAAGGAAAGAAAAGAAGAAACAACATACATGGCATAATGATATAAAGCCATAATTACAACACCAACCATAGAAGAAAAACCAATAACTCACAAGAGATGAAGAACAAAGCACCCTCACTTACTTAATACCCATTCCCAAAACAATTCAAAAGCTCCAAAATTCCCTAAGGTCAGGACAATCATGGTTTTTCAGTCATAGGCTTGTAATGAGATAAAGAACAAAGAAAGGGGATTATAAGGCTCAAAGGGGCTATCAAAGGATAAATTCAGTCAAGGTAGGCTCATAAGGCTAGTGGCTTATTCAAGAAAAACAATGCCTAAATATTTTCAAAATGTGCATGGGAATATCAAGTATCAACAAGAGTCAAGTCAAGTTATAGAGTGCAAGTAATCCAGAGTGCAATCAAACATGAAAGAAAATTAGGTGGCATATATAGCAATCCACCCACAATTAAGGCTCAAATCCTCACAAAAGGGACAATTCTATCATAGTGTTACCACCTTTTAATTATCAAAAGAAACTTTGCACATAGAAATGCATGAATTCAGACACAAGATACCAAAACTCTACTAAAATGAAGCAAAAACATGCAAGAAAATGCCCAAAACTAAGCAAAACCTAAAAAAATCAAAGCAAAAATATGCAACCTAAACTACTCTCCCCCCACACTTAAAACACACATTGTCCTCAATGGAACACAAAAAGCAGAATCAGAGAGATTTAGACAAGTGTAATAAAAGTAGTAAAGAAGGAGAAAAGAAAACTCCCTAAGTCATGGTGGGTCAAAGGTGGGTTCAGCCAAAGAGGCTTCCTCCACAAATGCATCATCCAAAGTAGGAGTGGTTAGGAAAGGCTTGAGTCGGTGGCCATTGACTTTGAAGCTCTTGTCTGTGGACTCACTCTTGATCTCCACAGTGCCATAAGGAAACACCTAGGTGACTACATACGATCCAATCCACTTAGAGCGGAGCTTTCCACTCATGAGTCCAAGCCTAGAGTTGTAGAGCAACACTTTTTGACCAAGCAAGAACTCCTTTCTGGAAATTGAGCTATCATGGAGCTTCTTGGTCTTCTCTTTATAGAACTTGGAGTTCTCATAGGCCTCCAAACGGATCTCATCTAGCTCACTCAACTACAACTTCCTCTCTTCACCCGCTTGATCAAGAGCTAAGTTACATTGCTTCACAGCCCAGCATGCACGGTGCTCTATCTCCACAGGCAAGTGGTATGCCTTACCAAAGACAACACGATAAGGTGACATCCATATGGGTGCCTTGTAAGCAGTCCGATGGGCCCAAAGAGAATCCTCCAATCGTGTGCTCCAATCCTTTCTATTAGGCTTCACCATCTTCTCCAAAATCCGCTTGATCTCTTTGTTTGAAATCTCAGCTTGCCCATTGGTTTGAGGGTGATAGGGTGTAGAAACTTTGTGCACAACCCCATACTTCTTGAGAAAAGCTTGCATGGATCTATTACAAAAGTGGGTGCCCTGATCACTGACTATGGCTCTAGGTATGCCAAACCTGCAAAGGATATTGGACCTGACAAAATCTGCAACAACCTGAGCATCATTAGTCCTAGTGGCCTTAGCTTCCACTCATTTGGATACATAATCCACGACAAGTAAGATATAATAGAAACCAAAAGAAGCAGGAAATGGGCCCATGAAATCTATACCCTAGACATCAAACACCTCACAAAACAACATAAGTTGTTGCAGCATCTATTGCCTCCAAGATAGGGAGCCTCCTGCTCTCTGACACTGCTCACATGTGCTGCAGATGTTGCTTGCATCCTTAAAGATGGTAGGCCAATAAAATCCAGAATCCAGCACCTTCCGTGCAGTCCTTTGAGTCCCAAGGTGGCCTCCAACTGGTGAATCATAACAAAATTGAAGAATAGATTGAATCTCTTGCTCTGGAATGCACCTGCGAATGACCTGATCACTGCAAAAAAGCCACAAATAGGGGTCTTCCCATACATAATACTTGGCATCGCTCTTAAGTTTGTCTCTTTGAGCCTTGGATGCCAAGGGTGGAAAAACAGAAGCAACTAGATAATTTACAGTATTAGCAAACCAAGGAGTAAGGGGAGGGGGATGTGAAACATGCAAAGCTAAAAGCTGCTCATCCGGGAAGTCATCCCGGATAGGAAATGCATCCTTTTCTCTCTCTATTCTGCTCAAGTGGTCTGCGACAAGGTTATGCGCACCACTTCGATCCTAAATCTCAAGATCGAACTCCTGAAGGAGTAACATCCACCTAATTAATCTAGGTTTAGAGTCTTTCTTTTTCAAAAGAAACTTCAAAGTAGCATGATCAGTATACAGTACAACCTTAGAACCTAACAGATATGATCTAAACTTATCAAGTGCAAAGACAATGGCTAACAACTCTTTTTTAGTTGTGGTGTAATTAACTTGTGCTGAATCTAAAGTCCTAGATGCATAATAAATCACATGAGACAGCTTACGAACCCTTTAGGACAAAACAGCTCCCAAAGCATAATTCGAGGCATCGGTCATGAGCTCAAATGGGAGGGTCCAGTCAGGTGGTTGGATGATGGGAGTGGTGGTAAGTGCTCTCTTTAGCTCATCAAATGCCTTCTTGCATTGGTCTCCAAACTCAAATGCGGTATCCTTTTGAAGCAAGTTGGATAGTGGAAGGGCTATCTTGCTAAAGTTCTGAATAAACCTGCGATAGAAACCTACATGGCCAAGAAAAGAACGCACCTCTCGCACGCAAGAGGGGTAAGGCAAATGTGATATTATATGCAGCTTAGCAGGGTCAACCTCTATGCCCTTATGCAAAATAATGTGCCCTAAGACTATGTCTTGTTCTACCATAAAGTGACATTTTTCAAAATTCAAGACAAGGTTAGTCTCAATGCACCTATTAAGCACCTTAGACAAATTATCAAGACATGCATCAAAAGAGGAGCCATATATACTAAAATCATCCATGAAGATCTCTATGCACAAATAAGTCAAACAAATAAGTTATGAACAAAAAAGAAGAAAAATAAACTTGTAAAATAAAAAAGAAATAGTAAACAACCGAATTTTGGGGGCCTTCCCTTTATCGAAATTTCGATTTAACAGTTGCACTAGCTTATTTGGATTTTTATCTTCGATTTGATATAAGATTCGTTCAATTCCGAGTTACGGATCAAAAGTTATGGCTGTTTGAAATTCGTGCTGCTAAAACTTTTTGAAATTTTTTTTCTAGAATTCACAACCAGTGATGATCTGAGTGACAGTGGCTTAACAAAACATCATCATATGATAATAGTAGCGTGGATACAAATTTTCGTGCAAAAATACCAACCACAATTATATGAACTAGCAACCACAGAATCAAAACTAAGCGAAAATTCAATTCTCACCCCAAAACCCAAACCTCTAATTAAGCATTAAAAGCCAAAGCATGAAGTTTTTACGAGTTTGCATAAATTAATTAAGCATTCATACACATGGATTATCTTTATAGAATGGAACTAAGCGAACCATAACATATCATTAAGCATGAAAACAGTGAATAAAAACGAAATAGAATTAAGAATAAAACCTCAAGAGTATGTGATACATTACCAAAGGGATTTAACCTAAGAGTTTAGCCTTCCATGATGAAATAAATCAAAAACGTGTAGAAAAGGGAAGAGAGAGAAACCTAGTAGCCACCACAAGCTTGGAGTAGAGAAAAGCTAAGCCTTCTCTTAGAGAGAGAATGTAAAAAACGTGGAATGGAAGGTGTGGTTGCTAGGTTACACGAATTTTGGCTTTTAAATCTCAAAACGGGCCTAAATCATGGGCCAAATCCTAAGGAAAGCTAATCTCTAAATTAAATCTAAAAATATCCTATAGATAAAATCTAAATCTTAAAAGATATAAACTAAATATCAAATAATCCTAAAGATAGATTACAATCTTCACTTTATCATATATTTTCCAAAATTAAATCTTCACTCTCAAAATGCTTAAAAAGCCCTTGTGCCAAATATGACCTAAAAATAATAATAGATTAAATTAGGCTAAATAATCCAAATTAATTAAAATCCAGAATAATAGTGTAATAAAGTCTAAAATACTAAATCATTCTAAACAATGTCAAGTAGGCACCAAAAATCATCAATGAGAGCAAAATAAGGCTACGTATAATGGGAAATATAATGCTTGTAACACCCCAAAATTTTAATCCCCGATTAATGAAATGTTAATTATAATTTAATTATAATTAATAGTTTCTATATTAATCCTTGATTAAAATATGTGTTCATGTGACTAGTTGATGTGTGGAAATTATTTAATAAATAATTTAAATGCATAAAATAAGAGTTTTGCATATTAGTCCCTGGGTTGGGACCTAGAAGCAATTATAGGAAAGATTTTGGAGGGAAGATAAATAAAATAATTATTTTTCAAAAACTGGGTAAAACACTCGAGTATTTTCTGGAATACTCGAGTATTCTGGGTCAAACTGCACGAGTTAGTGCGTTTGGTGAGTCACAGCCAACGATTCCCCTCCGTTGACACGAATACTCCGCCATCAACAGCTCAATGCCTTCGTGTCGACCTGCATGAGTGTCCTCACTTCCTATTTAAGCTCATCTTCGACCCTTAGCTGAGAATTTTGGATCAAAGTAGCTTGGTTGATGAAATTAGGGTTCCGAGTTTATACTCTTCAATTCTCCTTCTCTGTGTCAAACTGAAACACAAATTATACACGAATATAAAGCTTACATCTTGAGCTTTATATAAACACCAAAATCGTGAGGATTGAGTGAGTGTGTTGGGAGAACGACAGCTTGGAAGTTGGAGTTATTCTGTCAAAGTTGGTTTCTGGAGCTTACTTGGAGATTGATTTCTGGTAAGCTCTCGAGCTCTTGAGTCTCAAACTCAATTCCTTTAGTTAGAACATGTTGTATAGAGTTTAGAAATCTAATTTTCCCCAATTCTTATCTCTGTTTCATGGGTGAACCAATTCGGTTTTGGTGGTGCACTCAAAACTGTCATGCATGTGAAGCTCAAAGTGATTTCTGGGGTTGGAGCACTTTTCTTGGATTTCTTTCGGTTGAATCACGTCTGAGAGGTAAGGGGAAGTAATTATATTCACTAGATAGAGTTTAAATTCCATTAATTGCGTTAGAGAGCCACCAAGAGGCTCTAAGGGCTTAGATTGAATAGGAACTTTGGTTTGGAGACCAATCCATGCTCTAAATCTGTGATGAGCAAGTTTGATATCATGTATGTGAACTAAAATGCACTTGGTTTTATGTGTATTGTGCTTTTTATGAGAGTTGACATGTTAAGTTGTGAAAATGTGTTTTAATGCATGATTATTGATTTCTCCGTCAAATCTGTGTTTTGACTTGTAATAAGTGTTGTAACATGTCTAAATAATGTTATGTGAACTCTGTGGATCCCTGGAATGGATTAAATTTGAGTAGAAATGAAAATGTAATGTTAAAACCAGTTTTCAGTGCTGTCTGCTGCGAAACACTCGAGTAAAAGGAAGAGTACTCGAGTAAATCGTGTTCAAAACCATGTAAATTAAGGAAGAACACTCGAGTAGTCTGTCTGGTACTCGAGTATCGAGCATGACCTGAGGACCATTATAGGCCAAACACTCGAGTCAGTCAAGGTCACTCGAGTATTATGGAAATATCCAAGAATACTCGAGTAACCCATGAACTACTCGAGTAAATTGTTGAATTGAAAACCCAAATCCTCAGAAAGTCATGAACACTCGAGTAACTTCAGGAACACTCGAGTAATCTGGAAAATCTAGAGAAACTCGAGTGGACTGAATTTTTCTCGAGTACATTGCCCAGAACCTGAAGAACACCATTTTCAATTCTAAGTCAAATAATTAATGAATTATTGAGAATAGTCCAAGGGATTAAGACTTAAAGAAATTGATTAATACAAATAGATCGTTTGATGACGGTCCTTTTGATAAAGAAATAAGCCTAGGTGGCCTGCAAAGTATTAATCAACTTCCCTTAAGTCTAAAAAGATAAAATGCATTCATTCTGGAGTTCGGATGGTAGGACGTATTCATGTTTCGATAAACATGTGGAGGGCCTCTGGGAGTGCCAATACGCTTGCTTGATGACACGTCGTTGACGTGGTCGGCTTAGTGGATGCCGATATGGATATATCGTTTGGATGACGATCCGTTTGGATGACGGGATATGCTCGGGTGGCATGGATACCAAGCTTGTCGTGTACATTCTAGGTGAATGTACGAATGGTTGTATACCTAGGAATACAACGCACTTTTGAGTGCTGGGTTGTCAGGGATGGACGTCAGAGAGTGACATAGTATTATGATGGAGATAGGCTTGAGAGCTAAAGTCATGCATCATGTCAGTCATTCAAATATACTGTTATGACTGAATTAAGTGTGAACATCCTATGTGCATAACCTATTTGCTAAGTGTTAAGTGTGATTGATATTAATTAATGCATGTTACATATTTATGTTGCATAATTTATTCTCTATTGATTATGTGTATAGAATTGCTTACCCCTATGCCCTTGTAGGTGATGTCTCGCTACATTGCTTGCATCGAGATCCGGCCACTTCCTAGTGGCATATGGATCTATGAGGACCATCGCGCGGTGTTCGAGGGGGAGGTAGAGATTACCTTCTACCACCCGAACCCGCTGATGCGATTTCGTCCTCGTAGGTTTAGGATTCCCATCATATACACTATGCATGTACCCCCGTTTTACACTTACCATGGACCACCTCCCACGCGACCAGCTCGCTCTTACCATAGTTTTCGTTTTCAACCTACCAGCTCTCACCCTTTTACTTCGAGAGTCGTCTGCGAGGAGACTCCCCTATCTGATCCGAGGAGCCCAGTCAGGGTTTCACCATCACCTGACCCGGTACCCAGTGGTAGGGTACACTCTCCCTCGGATGAGATCGAGGAGGATCCGGTGGAGGACGAGAGTGGGAGCGAGCCTGTCGTGCATTCTCCTGGGAGTGACTGGAGGGACGACGATCCCTAGGTACATGTATATGGTGTATGGTGTGGATCTGAGGATCCGGTGTGTGGAGGAGATTTGCTGCTGCTGCTGTGATGACGATGCTACTACCTTACTCACTTTACTTTTGGGAGACTACTACTGCTACTACTACTGCATCTGATGCTGATGGATCTACGTGACTATCCCTGGAGTTGTATTTTGGTTATGTATATATTGTAGATACACTCTTGTAGTACTCTAGGGTTGGGGTTACATGACTATGTAGATCTACTATGGACTTGTATATTCTGAAACTTGGAGACATGATGATGGACTATGTACTTACCACTTTTATTATCTATATATATAAATATAAATCTTATGTTCAAACTATTGCATAGTCCAACACTTTCCGCTTACTCTGATTTAGATTACTTAAAGGTTCGGATACACCCATTAACTCAATGGTATCGGCTTTATTAAGAAAAGCAAGGGTAACTACAATTACATTCAATAATGTATGTACAATTTCAAAAGACGAAGATTACCCTATTTGTGAAAAGGTTTTAGTACAACACCGAACTCGATACAAAAGTTTTGAAATAGATATAGTTTATTCTCCAAGAACTTCATCTATCGATTTGTGCACCCGATCTAAAGGAAATTTTTATTTACCATATTTTCTTAACACTCACAAGTCCATATATATTACCCAATACGATATACTTTTATTTTTCAATTTGGGTAACGACGAAGGGTGTCACACTCAGTGGTATCAGAGCAAAATTCAGATCCTGTAGTAGTGGAAGTAGTCCAGAAAGGTAGCCATCAACATCAAGCAGGTATCTGCAAGGCAATTACATTACTACGAAGGTTATTATTTTGTTTGTTGAGGTTTAAATACCCTTGATTTGTTTATATCTTGTCTCTTTGAGTACAAGATGCAATTGATTGTAGATTTAATATGTTTAAGATAGAGTCTTAGTATAGGTAGTGTAATGGAAGTTTCTTTAGATTCAACATATGTGACCATAAGTCCATAGCGCAGGTCTAATATGGCAACTAGAAACCAAAATCACACTAATACGATGTTGGAACGAATCACCACGGTGTTGGAAGCTATGCAACGACAGTCTCAACAACCCTCTCAACCAGCTAACCCGCCTCATCAGTGTAATATGGGTAATACTGAGGCGAAGACTCTGGCTGATTTTAGGAGCTGCAATCCGCCAAAGTTTGAAGGAGGTTTGAGGCCAAAGTTGAAGTCGATCTTCAGTTACCAGCGGATTCAAAGTTTTCCTGCACTCGTGGACATGTGTAGGATGTATGAAGACGACACCAAGGCCGAGGAGGTGCAAGTCTCGGAAAAGAAGGACAATCAAGGCTATGGATCTCAAAGACGTAAGGGTTTCAACACTCGAGGCAAAGGTCCATATGATCGCAGAGGGAAAGGCAAGGGCAAGGTTGGTGGTTCTGAGGGAAGGAATTATCGGAGCGAGGCTCCATTCTGCGACAAGTGCAAGCGCAACCATTATGGTCGTGTTTGCTGGGGAACAAGTGGATGTTTTAACTGTGGAAAGCCGGGACACTTTGCAAGAGATTGCAAGGAACCAGCCAAGGCCAACTCAAGAGGAACTGCAGATAGACCGGTGATCCAAGGAAGGGTCTTCACCCTTAGCGGTGTGGAAGCGAATCGATCTTCTGATCTGGTGCAAGGTAAATACTTGCTTAATGGTCAGTTTTGCCATGTTTTGTTTGACTCTGGTGCAACGCATTCATTCGTTTCGTATGAATGTGTAAACCGATTAGGCTTGATGATGTCTGAAATGCCTTATGTTTTGCAAGTAGAAACCCCTACAAATGCTCTCGTAGTTGTTTCTAGAGCCTGTCTTAACTGTTGTATAGAAGTGTTAGGACAAACCTCTAAAGTAGATTTGATCTGCTTACCCTTAGCACAATTGGATGTGATCTTGGGAATGGACTGGTTAAGTCAAAACCAAGTGATCATTGATTGTGATAGAAGACTCGTGACCTATAGAAACCCAAAACCCTCTGGTTACATATGTCTGTTCAACACTGAGGTGGGGGAGAGTGGTCCGAGGATGGAAGAGATCCCTGTTGTCAGAGATTTCCCGGAAGTTTTTGCTGATGAGATTCCTGGTCTGCCACCAAGAAGAGAGATAGAATTTGGCATCGATCTAGTTCCGGGAGCTGGTCCTATTTCTATCGCTCCCTATAAAATGGCACCACCGGAAATGGCAGAGATGAAGAAGTAGATTGAAGAGTTGCTGCAGAAACAGATGATTCGACCAAGCGTGTCACCTTGGGGTGCTCCTGTCTTGTTTGTCAAGAAGAAAGATGGTAGCATGAGGATGTGCATCGACTACCGGTAGCTGAATAAGGTCACCATCAAGAACAAGTATCCGTTGCCACGAATAGATGACCTTATGGATCAAGTACGTGGGGCTTCAATATTTTCCAAGATTGATTTGAGGTCGGGATACCATCAGATCAGAATTAGAGAGGAGGACATCTCTAAGACTGCATTTCGATCTCGATACGGACATTATGAGTATGTCGTAATGTCGTTCGGATTGACTAATGCACCAACTATCTTCATGGACTACATGAATCGAATCTTTAGACCTTATTTAGATTCATTCGTGGTTGTGTTCATTGATGATATTCTGATTTACTCTAAGAGCCCGGAGGAGCATGCTGAACACTTGAAGATAGTGTTAAGCATCTTGAAGAAGAAGCAGTTGTACGCCAAACTTACAAAATGTGAGTTCTGGCTGAAGGAGGTTAAGTTCTTGGGGCATGTGATTTCAGACAAAGGAATAGCCGTTGATCCGACGAAGGTAAGTTCGGTTTTGCAATGGGAGCAACCAAAGTCGGTCACGGAAGTCAGAAGTTTTCTTGGTTTGGCTGGGTATTATAGAAGGTTCATCGAAGGTTTCTCGAAGATTGCACTGCCTCTGACAAAGTTGACTAGGAAAGATCAACCATTTCTGTGGGATGAGAAATGTGAAAGTAGTTTTCAAGAGCTGAAGGAAAGGTTGACATCGTCTCCTGTATTGGTATTACCCGATACACATAAGAGTTTTGATGTGTACTGTGACGCGTCGAAACAAGGTCTTGGGTGTGTTTTGATGCAAGAGGGGCAAGTTGTCGCCTACGCCTCGAGACAGCTAAAAGTCCATGAGATGAACTATCCAACTCACGATCTGGAGTTGGCAGCTGTGGTGTTTGCCTTAAAGATTTGGAGGCACTATCTCTATGGCACTACGTTCCGGGTGTTTAGTGACCATACGAGTTTAAAATACCTCTTTGATCAAAAGGAGTTGAATATGAGGCAACGCCGATGGATGGAGTTTTTGAAGGATTATGAGTTTGAGCTCCATTACCATCCTGGGAAGGCTAACGTTGTGGCGGACGCATTGAGTAGAAAGGCGATGCATATCAGTGCGATGATGGTCAGAGAAGCTGCACTGATAGAGGAGTTTCGGGATTTGAGTCTGACGATGCAAGTGGAGCCGACAAGTATCAAGTTGGGGATGTTGCAGATTGCTAATGAATTTCTGCTAAGGATTCGAGAATTGCAACACAAGGATGAGAAACTCATGGAGAAGAAGAAATTGATGCAAGAAGGTAAGGAATTGGAATTCCAAGAAGGGAAGGATGGAATCCTGCATTTTAGAACAAGGATTTGTGTCCCTGATGATCTGGAGGTAAGAAAAATGGTTCTGGATGAAGCACATAAGAGTAAGATGAGTATGCATCCAAGAGCTACTAAAATGTACCAGGACTTAAAGAAGCTATTTTGGTGGCCTGGTTTGAAGAGAGATGTCGCTGAATATGTGGCATGTTGTTTGGTATGTCAAAAGGCCAAGGTGGAACATCAAAGGCCAGGAGGAGAGTTACTTCCTTTAGAGATCCCGTTGTGGAAATGGGATAGCATCTCGATGGATTTTGTGTCGGGATTGCCAAAGACATCTACTGGTCATGATGCGATTTGGGTGATCGTGGACCGTTTGACCAAGTCAGCGCATTTCATTCCCGTGAATATGCGCTACTCATTGGAAAAGCTCACTCAGTTGTACATCAAGGAAGTTGTTCGTCTGCACGGAGTACCATCAAGCATTGTGTCTGATCGCGATCCAAGGTTTACATCAAAGTTTTGGAAAGATCTGCATAGAGCCTTGGGTTCAAGATTGAAGCTAAGTTCTGCATACCATTCTCAGACTGATGGCCAAACGGAAAGGACTATTCAGTCATTGGAGGACATTCTACGAGCCTGTGCTTTGGAAGGACAAGGGAATTGGGAACAAATGTTGCCACTCATGGAGTTCACTTACAACAACAGCTATCACACGAGCATTGGAATGGCACCATTTGAAGCTTTGTATGGGAGAAAGTGTCAGACGCCGTTATGCTGGTTTCAAGTGGGGGAGAGTTCTCTGATTGGACCAGATATTGTGCAAGAGACCACGGAGCAGATCAAGATGATACAAGAGAAGATGAGGGCAGCTCAGAGTAGGCAGAAAAGCTATGCTGATAGAAGGAGAAAACCCTTAGAGTTTGCTGAAGGAGACCACGTGTTCATTAGAATAGTACCAACCAAAGGTGTTAGTAGAGCCTTGAAAACCCAGAAACTAAAACCTAAGTTTATTGGTCCCTATAAAATTCTCAAAAGGATCGGCCCAGTAGCCTATCAATTAGCTTTGCCTCCGTCATTAGCTAACCTCCATAATGTATTCCATGTGTCTCAATTGAAGAAATATGTCCATGACCCCACCATTGTTCTTAGCATCCAACCTGATGACTTAGAAATTCATAAAAACCTAACCTTCAAAGCTGTACCAGTTCGCATCGAAGATCGAAGAATCAAGCAGCTTAGAGGGAAGGACATCCATCTGGTCAAAGTTGTCTGGGTCTATGGAGATGTAATAGAAGCATCTTGGGAGTTAGAGGATAAGATGCGTCAGGATTATCCTGACTTGTTTGTATGAGTTGAATTTCGGGGACGAATTCCTTGTAAGTGGGGGAGTAGTGTAACACCCCAAAATTTTAATCCCCGATTAATGAAATGTTAATTATAATTTAATTATAATTAATAGTTTCTATATTAATCCTTGATTAAAATATGTGTTCATGTGACTAGTTGATGTGTGGAAATTATTTAATAAATAATTTAAATGCATAAAATAAGAGTTTTGCATATTAGTCCCTGGGTTGGGACCTAGAAGCAATTATAGGAAAGATTTTGGAGGGAAGATAAATAAAATAATTATTTTTCAAAAACTGGGTAAAACACTCGAGTATTTTCTGGAATACTCGAGTATTCTGGGTCAAACTGCACGAGTTAGTGCGTTTGGTGAGTCACAGCCAACGATTCCCCTCCGTTGACACGAATACTCCGCCATCAACAGCTCAATGCCTTCGTGTCGACCTGCATGAGTGTCCTCACTTCCTATTTAAGCTCATCTTCGACCCTTAGCTGAGAATTTTGGATCAAAGTAGCTTGGTTGATGAAATTAGGGTTCCGAGTTTATACTCTTCAATTCTCCTTCTCTGTGTCAAACTGAAACACAAATTATACACGAATATAAAGCTTACATCTTGAGCTTTATATAAACACCAAAATCGTGAGGATTGAGTGAGTGTGTTGGGAGAACGACAGCTTGGAAGTTGGAGTTATTCTGTCAAAGTTGGTTTCTGGAGCTTACTTGGAGATTGATTTCTGGTAAGCTCTCGAGCTCTTGAGTCTCAAACTCAATTCCTTTAGTTAGAACATGTTGTATAGAGTTTAGAAATCTAATTTTCCCCAATTCTTATCTCTGTTTCATGGGTGAACCAATTCGGTTTTGGTGGTGCACTCAAAACTGTCATGCATGTGAAGCTCAAAGTGATTTCTGGGGTTGGAGCACTTTTCTTGGATTTCTTTCGGTTGAATCACGTCTGAGAGGTAAGGGGAAGTAATTATATTCACTAGATAGAGTTTAAATTCCATTAATTGCGTTAGAGAGCCACCAAGAGGCTCTAAGGGCTTAGATTGAATAGGAACTTTGGTTTGGAGACCAATCCATGCTCTAAATCTGTGATGAGCAAGTTTGATATCATGTATGTGAACTAAAATGCACTTGGTTTTATGTGTATTGTGCTTTTTATGAGAGTTGACATGTTAAGTTGTGAAAATGTGTTTTAATGCATGATTATTGATTTCTCCGTCAAATCTGTGTTTTGACTTGTAATAAGTGTTGTAACATGTCTAAATAATGTTATGTGAACTCTGTGGATCCCTGGAATGGATTAAATTTGAGTAGAAATGAAAATGTAATGTTAAAACCAGTTTTCAGTGCTGTCTGCTGCGAAACACTCGAGTAAAAGGAAGAGTACTCGAGTAAATCGTGTTCAAAACCATGTAAATTAAGGAAGAACACTCGAGTAGTCTGTCTGGTACTCGAGTATCGAGCATGACCTGAGGACCATTATAGGCCAAACACTCGAGTCAGTCAAGGTCACTCGAGTATTATGGAAATATCCAAGAATACTCGAGTAACCCATGAACTACTCGAGTAAATTGTTGAATTGAAAACCCAAATCCTCAGAAAGTCATGAACACTCGAGTAACTTCAGGAACACTCGAGTAATCTGGAAAATCTAGAGAAACTCGAGTGGACTGAATTTTTCTCGAGTACATTGCCCAGAACCTGAAGAACACCATTTTCAATTCTAAGTCAAATAATTAATGAATTATTGAGAATAGTCCAAGGGATTAAGACTTAAAGAAATTGATTAATACAAATAGATCGTTTGATGACGGTCCTTTTGATAAAGAAATAAGCCTAGGTGGCCTGCAAAGTATTAATCAACTTCCCTTAAGTCTAAAAAGATAAAATGCATTCATTCTGGAGTTCGGATGGTAGGACGTATTCATGTTTCGATAAACATGTGGAGGGCCTCTGGGAGTGCCAATACGCTTGCTTGATGACACGTCGTTGACGTGGTCGGCTTAGTGGATGCCGATATGGATATATCGTTTGGATGACGATCCGTTTGGATGACGGGATATGCTCGGGTGGCATGGATACCAAGCTTGTCGTGTACATTCTAGGTGAATGTACGAATGGTTGTATACCTAGGAATACAACGCACTATTGAGTGCTGGGTTGTCAGGGATGGACGTCAGAGAGTGACATAGTATTATGATGGAGATAGGCTTGAGAGCTAAAGTCATGCATCATGTCATTCATTCAAATAAACTGTTATGACTGAATTAAGTGTGAACATCCTATGTGCATAACCTATTTGCTAAGTGTTAAGTGTGATTGATATTAATTAATGCATGTTACATATTTATGTTGCATAATTTATTCTCTATTGATTATGTGTATAGAATTGCTTACCCCTATGCCCTTGTAGGTGATGCCTCGCTACATTGCTTGCATCGAGATCCGGCCACTTCCTAGTGGCATATGGATCTATGAGGACCATCGCGCGGTGTTCGAGGGGGAGGTAGAGATTACCTTCTACCACCCGAACCCGCTGATGCGATTTCGTCCTAGTAGGTTTAGGATTCCCATCATATACACTATGCATGTACCCCCGTTTTACACTTACCATGGACCACCTCCCACGCGAACAGCTCGTTCTTACCATAGTTTTCGTTTTCAACCTACCCGCTCTCACCCTTTTACTTCGAGAGTCGTCCGCGAGGAGACTCCCCTATCTGATCCGAGGAGCCCAGTCAGGGTTTCACCATCACCCGACCCGCTACCCAGTGGTAGGGTACACTCTCCCTCGGATGAGATCGAGGAGGATCCGGTGGAGGACGAGAGTGGGAGCGAGCCTGTCGTGCATTCTCCTGGGAGTGACTGGAGGGACGACGATCCCTAGGTACATGTATATGGTGTATGGTGTGGATCTGAGGATCCGGTGTGTGGAGGAGATTTGCTGCTGCTGTGATGACGATGCTACTACCTTACTCACTTTACTTTTGGGAGACTACTACTGCTACTACTACTGCATCTGATGCTGATGGATCTACGAGACTATCCCTGGAGTTGTATTTTGGTTATGTATATATTGTAGATACACTCTTGTAGTACTCTAGGGTTGGGGTTACATGACTATGTAGATCTACTATGGACTTGTATATTCTGAAACTTGGAGACATGATGATGGACTATGTACTTACCACTTTAATTATCTATATATATAAATATAAATCTTATGTTCAAACTATTGCATAGTCCAACACTTTCCGCTTACTCTGATTTAGATTACTTAAAGGTTCGGATGCACCCATTAACTCAATGGTATCGGCTTTATTAAGAAAAGCAAGGGTAACTACAATTACTTTCAATAATGTATGTACAATTTCAAAAGACGAAGATTACCCTATTTGTGAAAAGGTTTTAGTACAACACCGAACTCGATACAAAAGTTTTGAAATAGATATAGTTTATTCTCCAAGAACTTCATCTGTCGATTTGTGCACCCGATCTAAAGGAAATTTTTATTTACCATATTTTCTTAACACTCACAAGTCCATATATATTACCCAATACGATATACTTTTATTTTTCAATTTGGGTAACGACGAAGGGTGTGACAATGCTCATCACCTCATCATCCGCAGGGGGCTCCATGTCAGGAGCAACGGTCTTTTCAGCAACAGGCCTAGCGATCCCCTTGGTGGAAGGATCAGTATCTTTTATAACAACATCTTCAGCAACAGGATCAACACCCTTTGAACTAGCAGAGCTGGCATCGTCTTCAGCGACCATTTCGGCATCATCATCGCCCGTAACAGGATCAGCAGCACCCTCAATAATAGGCTCAACATCATCAGCTTGATCTTTTTTTTGAAATTTGAGGCTCAACAGGAACGCTCTCTGGAGCAGGAGACACTGGACTGGCCACCGGGTCACTTTCCTCAACAGGGACAAGATCCGCACTAGCTGGAGGATTAGGAGCATGAATGGTGACAAGGGTCTGAACATTCAGGGGGCTGCTCACTCTGCCAAATGGAACATTAAGTATCGAAACCAGTAGGAGCAGCTCCCCCTTGTGTAGCAGATTTTTTGTAAGAAGCAAAGGAAAAGGGCGAAGGGGCCCTTTGGCTAGTGAAAGAGGGAACGGAAGGAGACCCTGTAGGAGCTTGCGCGCCCTTGGAAGCCCGAGAGGAAGGCGTAGAGGAAGGTCTACCGCCTGCTGTTGATGAGCCTTCAAAAGGAAGATGAAGAAGTTTCAGTATTACTAGTGGGTCGATACTTAAATTTCATCCACTAGTAATACTGAAACTTCTTCACTTTGAATATCATCACAGATGAAGAAGTTTCAGTATTACTAGTGGATCAATCTGCATTAGAAGAGGTAGAATAGTAAGCACGAATGGTAGCCCCGGAAGCGGTCCCCTCGTCTCCAACCAAATCTACATGAACAGGAGAAGATGGGGCAGAAGGAGCAACCTGAGCACGAAGGCGGCTAGAGTGCCGAGAAGGAGCCGATGGACCAGAAGTTGGTGCTGCGGTTCTGCTACCTTTGGCCTGTGGGGAAGATTTAGGAGCAAGGGGGGCTGGAAGAGGAGAGCTTTTGAATACCTTTTTTAGAAGCCGAGGCTCTGGAAGAAGGAGTTGCAGGAGCCTTGCGCTTGTGAGGCGCCGAAGAGTCCGCCTCAACTGCAAAGCAAAGGACAACACGAAGGAAACGATAAGCGAAAGCACATAAACAAAAGCAAAATAAACAGCAATGTTTTTAAAAAGGGGGAGCTGGGCACACCTTTGCCAGCATCTTTCTTTTTGGAGGTGGAATAGTAGGGATCATGATGAACTATAGGAACCAAGGGAGTGACAACAGCACTTGGAGTGCTCTCAAAATTCTGAAGGTGTTAAGTTATATCACTATGAGAAGTCAGGCAAGTTCGCAAAACCCCACCAGTATGAAGAGAGGGAATGTGAACAACAGGCACAGCGCAGAAGGCGTTGAACCGAAGAGCGCAGGTTGAATAGAAGCCTCAACATCAACGGAATCCAAAAAAAGAGAACATGGAGGCTGATCACGACCAAATTGCCTGGCGAAGCGGTCTGGTCTGTAAACAAAAGGCCATAAATCTCCACCGTGGGAGCTTTTTTTATACATAGAGACAAAACCAGGCAGAAAGCGTGCAGTCAGGACCAACTTCCACAAATCAAACACACCCTCGGTTCTAGAAACAAGGTCATTCTGAAAACGAAGAGCACTCTCCTGATACAAGGATGCAATTTCTCTCCCCCAAGAAGGAAATCACACAGATAAGGTGTAAAAACAAATGATTCCTCATGGTCAATTATCTGAACAAGTTGGCGCCTTGGCTTTCACAAATGATTCCTCATGGTCAATTCTCGGCAAGTACTAGTTCATCATGGATAAGAGCTTCATTTACTACCGAGGAGCGTTCTCGTATCTTAAAGGTAAAGATCCTTTTTTTCGATCGGTATGACTACGTCACAGCCGTAAGTCAATCGAAACGGAGTTTCCCCAGTAGAGGAGTGTATGGTCGTTCGGGGAGACCAGAGAACGCTCGGTAGTTTGTTAGCCCAAGTGCCAGAAGCCTTGTCGAGCTTCTTCTTGATACCATCAAGGATTGATTTGTCGAGCTTCTTCCCCTTTCCGTCAGCATGAACCCAAGAAAAGAACCAGCGGGGACGCCGAACATGCACTTTTCAGGGTTGAGTCTCATATCGTGACTCCTTATCCGAGCCAGTATAGCTTCGAGGTCTTGAGAATGGTTTTCTTGTTGTCTACTCTTAGCAATTATGTCATCAATATAAACCTCCATGGTTGGACTGATCATTCCTTGAAAAACTTTATTCATCATGCGTTGGTAAGTTGCTCCGGTGTTCTTTAAGCCGAAGGGCATGACATTATAGCAGTATGTTGCTCTGTCGGTGATGAAAGCGGTCTTATCCTGATCAGGATGGTACATGGGTATTTGATTGTAGCCTGAATTGGCGTCCATGAATGATAGCAGTTGGTAATCCTCCGAATTGTCAACCAGTTTGTCTAAGATGGAAAGTGGATATTGATTCTTGGGATAAACTTTGTTTAAGTCTGTGTAATCGACACACATCCTCCACTTCCCAATAGATTTCTTGACTAAGACGGTGTTGGCTAACCAGTCTGTGTAGTCAATCTCACAAATAAAACCAGCTTGAAGTAATTCAACGACCTTTTCCTCTATTGCTAGAGCTTTCTTAGCACTGACCTTCCTCTTTCTCTGAGCCACTGGTTTAGCACCAGGGTAAATGCTCAGCTTGTGACAGATGAAGTTAGGGTTAATGCCCGGCATATCTGCCGAGATCCATGCAAACAAGTCCTTATTTGTAATCAAGAGTTCAGAGAGTTCGTCTTTGATGTTTGGTGGGAGATCCGAGCCAATCATAATATGCCTGAGGGGGTCACTTGTCAAAGATAAATATTCCCATTCGCCATTGGGAGTCGATCAGGCTCGTTCCCAACATTATCATTAATTCATTCCACAATCTCAACTCTTTCTTTCTTTATCTCTTTTCTCTTTATGTCTTTACTTTCATAACTTAATTATCTTATTCTTATATTCAGGACGTAACAGACATCCGTCAGCATACTACTCATTTAAATTAACAGCAATTAATATCATCAGGCATAATTGAATTAATAAACATAAACATACTATCAGTCACACAACCGTCACACAACAACAATGTGGTCATTGTCACCTTCGTATAAGTGGCCACACAACACAAACAATTGCCACTTATACTACTGACTCCGAACCACTTAGTTCCGATCTTTGAGATGATACGGAACGTCTTAGTAAATCACCTAACTACCACGATGTCTTAGGAAAGCTTCTCTCTCACCTGAGGTCCAGCGATTAAATGCGTACGCTCTCCTCGGACCCTTGTCTCTGCCAGCTTCCCCAATCCCTCATCTTTAAAGTTCCTCGTACTAAATAAAATACGTTTACGTCATTAACTTGTATTAAGAAAATATTTTATTAACTCAAACATGTTTCGTTCCTCGTTGGAAAACTTAAAACATGATTGTTTTCTTAAAACAACTCCCATATTTTCTAACACTTTAAATTCTTTAAAATCATTTGAAAACATCTTATAAAACAATTTAAACCATTTGATTTGGTTGTTGGTCCTTCTTGGACAGCACCTGAATCACTTTCGAAAACACTGAAAAATTCATCGTTTTCACTCCGGCTTTTTCTTAAATCGATTAATACTTGAAAACCATACTTTAAATTATATGAACGCATCTTTATATTTAAGAAACAACTTTAAATAATTCTGGACAGAAAAGGTTTATTTCACAAAATCACTTTAATAAAAATCCGAAAACATCTTAAAACACTTTTTACTTTAAACAATTCTTTAGTTCAAACTAATACTTTAAAACTCAAGTTTTTATCATAAAATAAATCTTGGACAGCCACTTAAATAAAATCCATCAACCAAATAAATCATATCATATAATTACTTAATCAAACAATTGATTATTTTCTAAACATCTTCATTTTCATAAAACACAAACACTTAGACACACACAAATACTCACAAACCGAATGGAACTAAAGATATAAACCAAACACATTTATTTTCATGCAACTAAGTCTCCTAGGCTTATTGACACTACATGGCCGAGTGACATCAAAGAAACAAGTTAGAAATTACAAATCTAAATCACACAATCAACTTAATTTATTTCAAGTATTCAAACAAAATTTCATTTTCAATTAATTAAACCATCTTAGATACTCTTATTATACTAAACCGAATAGGTTTTAAGAAAACGATTTTAACATTTCAAATCAAACACAGCATTCTTCACATAAAACATGTTCATCATCAAAATACAAAATAAAGAAATTATTTCTCCCTTTTATTTTGAAAAACTGTGGGCTTACTTGGAAGAATTACCACACTTTGATTTATTTTCTTAGCATAATTTAAATCAAAAATCACATCAAAGTCCTATCTTTTAAATTAACATGTAAGGTAAAATTAATCAATTTCCTTTATCTTTTCCAATCGAAACCAAATAGAAAATAGATAATCACAACACATTTTCAAACACATTAATTTAACAATATTTTGCAAAACACACTTATGAATACAAGTCATTTCATAAGAAAAAGAGTCCAACCTACTAAACCTACCTAGGCCGAATCATCATCATGGCAAAAACATAGTTTTGATGCACTTTTCAAACATGCAAACCTTAGAATCACCAAATCAAATCATGCACCTTCAGACACATGGTTTTGAAAAATACTACTTCCCTTTTCAAACACAAAACCGTGACATGCAACACAAAAATCAAGACTTTTTTTTTTAAAGATCAAGGCAAAGATCAAAGTTTTATCAAGATCAAAACCAAATCAAAGCATTTTAACTACTTAAGTTAACTTTTCTAAACATAAGATTAACATGCAATCACTTAGATCAAGTCAAAGGCATCAAGACCTAATTTTTCTACTTATGGCCGAATTACCTAGTCCTTGGTTTAGAAATTTTCAAGTTCATTTACTTTTAAAAAAATTCAGGGTCAAGGCACAACTAACACATGCATGTACATCAAACATCAAGATCATCATCAAACAAGTTTAGATCATAAATTTATTTATCAAATCATTCCTTAAAACATCATGGTTCACAATTCTAAGAAAGAAAATTCAACATGCAAGAAATTCACTCCAAGCTTTACAAAAATCTCATCAAACCTTTAGATCTAGAAGATTTAGTTTGAAAAACTTTAAGATCTATTAAGGAAAGCCTTAACCGAAACATAAAGTCCTTATTTTAGTTTATTACAAGTTCCTTTGATTCTTGAAATTCAAGATTAAAGCTTAAACATTACACACAACCCTAGATCAACCATAAAACTAGACATGCAAAGAAGAAATGAAGATAAAAAAGGCTTAGAAAAATAAAAGCTACTCTAAACTTCTTGTGTTCTTCAAATCACCCACCAGATCAAAGTCTTCTAGCTCTAATTTCTTGGATCTTCAAGGGGAGACTTAGGTTTTTGGCTTGAACTTCCCCTTCTTCCTCCTTCTTCCTCACGGTTTTTCTCTCTCTCTCTATGTGTGTTAAGAGCTTTCATTTTTGCTCTACAACCATTGTGTTTGGGAATGGAAAATGAAAGGAAGAAATGAAGGTGAAAAATGAAGAAGTGAAATGAACTTAAGGGGCCAACTATATATAGGCAATTCGTGAGATGACTCCTTTGCCCTTGGTAATTTTGGTTCTAATGGATCTAAGAGGGGCAATTTTGGCCATCCCATTTATTGCATGGGTGAAGTTTATCAAAACTAAGGGGACAAGGTAGAGTAGCCTAAGGTTTTAGGGGTCATTTTAGGTTTAAGGACAAATTGGCTTCTAGTTAGAATTTGGTTACTTAGTTGATTCTAGTTCTAACTTAGTTTAGTTTGGTTTCTTGTTCAAGAAATAAAAATCTAGGCTTATACATACACATACACATGCATATCGTAGCACACATATACACGTATACACATATACACACACACATACATATTTCAATCCCACTCAATCATACATTTAATCATGAAATAATTTCTCCTTCTTATTAAAGAAATCAATTATAATATTAACACTTAAACACATTTTCTCTTTGACTAATAAACTGCAACATTTGGCTATAATTATGACCATCCTTTCATTTTCTAAAATCATATTTTAATATATTAAAGATATTCCCAAAAGGAAAAATTCATTTGAAGTCCTTAACTATTTTTACTAATTTATTCTCTCAAAATTCGTCCTTTAAATACCTCAAAAATAAATTTTTGCAAACCAACCCAGAAAATATAAAAGTTACATTTTTGAAATCTACATTTTAATACGATCGTTTTCATATAAAGATCATAAAATTCGGAGTTACAGTGGAAAAGATATGGATTTTCAAAGTTAACAAACCCAAAATTTCATTTCAAACAAAAATCTTTCTTTGGATAAAATCACAATTTCCTTAAAACACAAAAATGTCCAACACATAATCATTTCTTCAAAATTATTCACCACTTAAAATCATAAAATAAGAAATTTACTTCAAGAAAACACTCTTTCAAAAACATTTTCTCAAATAGATCGTTTAATTATTTAAAACAGTACGAGGAATTTGCGGGGTGTTACATTCTCCCCAACTTAAAGATTTCTCGTCCCCGAGAAATACGTTACAGATTGGGCAACAGAGCACAAGAATTCTCGCACTACGGTGAGGTCCATAAGAATGTTCTCATTCTCGCTTTGTAGTCGAATTTCCTTTGCTGACATAATTCACCTTGCAGTGCTCCTCGTTTGTTTCTTTCGGATGAAGTAGTTCCACTCGTACTATCACTTGCTTGCCGAATTAGGTCAAGTCCATCGGACTAACCGGAAGGGATATCGTCTTTTGACTAGTTGTTGTTATAAGAGCACAAACTAGGGTGCAGACCCAGTGAATGTTAAACAATCATAAATTCAAGCATCTCCAAAGGTATCGGGTTTAGCCTAAAACCCTGGAATATACACTACTTTCTATAACTTTGGGTTCTCACTAACTCACAACAATTACTCCTTCCTCTAACTCTCCTTCTAACTCTAAGGCTTTCGTCCATTATTTTTCCAGCTTATGGGGAATTCTATTGCAATTTTGGTTCTACTTTCTCATAACAACCTCACTTTTCTCATTAGATTCTTTCTAAATATCAATCATGCCTATTACTTTCTCCGTCTAAACCCATGATTATGGTATGGGGCAATCCTAGTCCCCAAATTTTCCTCAAATAGTCGGTAACATGCACCTCTTTTCCTCCGTGTAGCTCCCCAACTTTGATCAAACTTATCACTAAACTCACTATTTCTTTCTATTCTTAATCAACTTCAACCACTAATTCCTCATTAATAATTCAAGCCTAAACTAGCTGGGTAACTATGACATTTTCAATTCTGCAATTCAAGCTAATGAATCTTGGAAAAGATAGGTAAAGCTACGGTTTAGTAGTAAGGCTCATGAAGAAAAAGGTTCAAGTTTAACTATATTGTCTGTTTTGTTGAAGCAATTCAACAAACAAGGACTCCAAGAATAACATCCTACTCCCTCAAAGGTATCGGCTACTCTTGGGCAAGGGTACGCCTAAGTCAACAAACTGGTTTCTTTCAAACAGTAATGCAACAGCAAAGGTTAGGGGTCTCAATCTTAGAATCTATTTACTTCCTATTTGGTCTACTTTCCTCAACTACAGGATAAACAGGCTCCTTAGGCTAATACGGTAGACCTTAATCCGTAAACAGAGTCTCACATCCTAGAAAGACGAGTACTTAATCCTATGCTCCTATCCTTATGATAGCAAACACACACATAGTTACACAAACAAAGCATGTAAGCCCATGCTTAAGGCCACTAAGGATTACCATTGCTCTAATACCATTCTGTAACAGCCCGATTTTCGTAAACCAAAAATAATTAACTTTTACTTATTAAAGTTGCAAAAATGAGGCCAATTTTTTTTTTTGTAACGTAATTGAAAAGTCATGGTTGTACTTTAACATCCTTTTTGCTGAAAACCGAGTTGTTACCAAAACATTTATTTTCATAAAACTTTCATTTTCATGAAAAGACTTATTTCCAAATCATCATGATATTTCCCAAAAGATTACATTGTTCGATTTCCAAAAATAATGTAGACCTCAATACAGAATGTAAAAGCTTAGCTGGATTACATGAGTAGCACATTGCTTGGTAATCCTTGACTCAAAACACAACTCACAGACTTAACCTAAACACACTACTTTCGCTTCCTTCTGATGAAGACATCCGGACGAAGCTCTTCTTTCTTCTTGCGCCTTTTCTCCATCCCCGAAAATGAAGTCACCTCTGTCATCACTTTCCTATTGTCGTTAAGCTCCAGCTTCAATTCTTCTAGAGTGATGATCTCCACGTGATACTCCGTCTGCCCGTTGAGATATCAGCAGCCCCGATATGCCAACGAACAGGAGAGAGTAAGCGACCCGAACGACGCATCGTCGACGGTGTGGGATTACAATAGGCGAGATATCAAGACCATACAAGCATACAACACACAACCAACATACAACATAACAATCAAGCATATCATTATTATCATCATATTTCTTATCATTATTTTCCTTGTTTTACCAAACTTATTAACATTCTTTCTTTCTCAACTACTTCCTCAATCCCACTTACAAATCTTTTACTTTTACGTATCAATCCCATTCCTGCCCTCAGCATTCCAGGGGACTTTAATCATACTATTAACAATCTCTTTATTATTTTTCAATTATCATCATTAAGTCTTATCAAATCATAACCGTCGATGATTGGGGGAGAATAATATCATCGAGGTACTCCCTTCGTTACCATCGTCTCACACGTCTACATCTCCTCGGTCATCCACCCAGCCTATTCGGAAGCTAACAGGAGTACAGGACCTTTACCGTGCGAGCACGACAGCTGTCTCACAATCAATTGGTCCCAGACCAGGAGGACTCATCCTCAAATCAATTCAATTCATTCAATTCATATATATCAAGGCACACTGTCTCACAGTGGCAATCAAGATGCCCCACTCCAGTCCCTCTCCACTGTTCTCTAAATGCCATAGGGGTGACAACACTATTCCGGTTCCGGGTGCAGAACTTACCACGGTATTGGGACCCAATCCCCACCACGTCTGGCTACCACATATGGAATTCGTTCCGCCTAGAATAGTACTCAAGGCAACGTGACGTTTTACCGCCCGAGCCTACCCTATTGCATTCACCACCCGAATATCCCTGATATCCGGGGTACCTTCCTCTCAACTACTTCGCACTCTCTTACCTCACCGCGTTAATGCCTTTTAATGTCTTTTATCTTTTTAATTAACCTAAGGTCGGCCCATCCTTCGTGCAACCCTTCAATGAGTCCCGACCACTAACTCGGCATAATCTTTCTCTCCTCAATTCTCACATAGCACAGAGCTGGGTTCACATCAATGGGCTCTCATCTCATTTCCCTATCCATCTCCACATTTTCAATCTTTTCCAAAACAAACTTTTCGCAAAACTTTTCCGAAAACATAATTTCACAAAACTTTCTTTTACAAAACTTTTTCAATGATAACATTTTGCACACTTTCTCAAAAAGATATACTTTCCCAATATTTTCTCAAAAATACCATTTCCCAAAAACTTTCACAAAATCTCTTTTCCTAAACGTTCACAAAATAATGTTTCCACAACCTTTTTCTCAAAAATGTCATTTCATAAAACTTTCTTAAAAATATTATTTCAAAAGGACTTTCTCAAAAATATTGTTTCAGAAAGAATCTCTCAAAATATTATTTCAAACACTTTATAAAAAGGGTGCTTCCAAAAAATTTTCTCAAAAATAGAACTTTTAACAAAACTTTTCAAAATTTTCTTTTCAAAAACCACATTTTTGATGAGCGCTAATGGAGGAGCAAGCTCAACTCAACACTAGTCCCCTTCAAAAATAAAAACAAAGGAGCCAAGCTCCATTCAAACCACATCTTGCATTAACAACACTCTAGCTCGTTCCCAACATTATCATTAATTCATTCCCCAATCTCAACTCTTTCTTTCTTTATCTCTTTTCTCTTTATGTCTTTACTTTCATAACTTAATTATCTTATTCTTATATTCAGGACGTAACAGACGTCCGTCAGCATACTACTCATTTAAATTAACAGCAATTAATATCATCAGGCATAATTGAATTAGTAAACATAAACATACTATCAGTCACACAACCGTCACACAACAACAACATGGTCATTGTCACCTTCGTATAAGTGGCCACACAACACAAACAATTGCCACTTATACTACTGACTCCGAACCACTTAGTTCCGATCTTTGAGCATAACTTTGTTGTAATTAGAAATGGACAGAAAGTAGAGACTAAGGGAAAAGAAAACTCCCAACGGGACAGAGCATGAAATTGCTACCCCACCGGGAAGGACTAACTCTTAGTTTTGAATTAATCATGTCTATTTCAAATATGACAAGGGATTGCGATTTCGCTTTAACACGAAATCTCAAGGCCTTCTTTTGAATCGAAGATGAGTCATTCTTTATTTGCTTGGAACTCAAGTAGCACGAAAACAATTTTGTCTCCAATGCAATACAGAATCGAGACGGATCCCTCGCATTTTGTATTCATTGACAGATGAAATCGCTGAGTCCTTGAATCTAATCAAATAATTGTTGGATTTATTTTCTAAGTCTAAGTATAGGATCGGTACTAGAAGTTGTCCAGTTTCTACACTTCAAGCATTCTTCATCAGAATGCGCAGCGAAAGTGAATAGGTGTTAACCCATTGTAGTTACCTTTAACTGTGATTACTAAGTGTAGTCATAGTAGAACCTAATTGCCTTCTACATTTCCACATCATATTTTGGTGATAAATGTACTCTGATTTTTATGGTATGAAATGCTTTTGCAACATAATTTTCCAAGACTTTATTTTCGAAAAGTATTAGTACTACGATTTGAAATGAATGTCAAGTACAGTAATGTTTTGATATTTTTCAAAGTATGGAATTGATTCAAACTCTGATAATTGATTGAATGTCGCAACACTGATTTTTAAGAAAATTTTATTCACAATGAGAATTCCTAACTAATTGAATGATAGTGTAATTTACTTTTAAGTTACACCAATTATCAATTGATAGGAATTCAATGAAGGCGACATAAGTCAATTTGAACTTTCAAACTAAAATGAGAGGAAACGCATTCACTAGAATTTAAAGAGAGTGAATGACATTGAAACTTTTTAACCATAAATCCGTTCCTTTTATTTGAGTTTGATGACTATAGAGGGTTCTTATTTTCTTTGTCAAAGGAATCCTCAAGCTTTAGAATCAATTTCAAATGGATGTAAAATGATTTTGAAAACTTATATGAATGATTTGAAACTTGTAAGTGCTTGACATGTCTTTCCTAAACAATAATTTTGTTTAAGTTTTAAATGAACAAAATTCACAAAAGTATAAAATGTTTTTCCTCATTTTTAAAGAAAATGCAAACTCTTGAAAACTCTTTTATCACCTAGTACCAAACCTTTTACACAGAAATTGGTACTTTATTGTTTCTATTGTAATGTGGAAGTGGAAAATGTGAATCGAAGGTAGTGAGGTAAGTTAAAGGTAATGCAGCTACCCTAGAATTAGAGTCTAGTTTAGAACCCAAACCAGGGTAATGGATGTTATCCCTTTTTCCTTCAAGTTCATATAGAACTCCAAGGAATTTGTTGTGTCGATTGAACAAACTGTATTCCGGAAGTGCAAACTATTTTCAAACCATCATTAACTCTTCCATGGAATGTAGTTTGTGAATGTCCAAGTTCTAGTCTCAACATCCATTATAAGAGTCGTAACACCAAAGTCTAGTTAGTAATAGGAAAGTCTTAACTAGGATTTAAGGGCAAGTCTTAGTTGCGCGATCTTTAAGCCTAAGGAACCAATTAGGAAACCTTAAACCTTAGGAGAAATCGTGAGTGTCGGATAGTGGAGTCTTGCATCGTAGGGTCCCTTTTAGATCGAGTATAGAACCTCAATAGTTTCCTTCATAGACTGAGTGATAGAAGCTAGGTTCGATCTTAGTGAGTCCTAGAGTTAGGACATAGTTGTGTAGGCATATAGATGTGCATAAAGGAAGCGAGTTTTTAAAATGTTTTCGAACGCTGGGCTTTTATATATATGTATTTACGATTTTTAAACTTATTAGGACTATATGTTAAGTCCAATTATTTTCATGAACCTTTTCTTATGATTTTGGGTAATCCTCAAATTTCAAATTCTTTTAAGTACTATATATATATATATATATATGTATTGTTTTAAATCAATTTTTGACTAAGACTATCTTCTACCTTCTATTGAAAATGATTTTAAAAGAATACTATATTAACTTCTATTAATTAATTACCAAATGAATTTTTCAAAGTTCATTGCCTTGTGTTTCCTCACATGGTAATTTTGAAATTCCGTTTTTCCCTAGTATGTCTATATTTTTCAAAGTAACCTTTTTAGAGAAAACCTTACAAGTGACAAACTTGTAATGGAAAACAACAACTTATTTTCTATACCTATGATTGAAATGTATATAGTTATGTAACACCTTTAATTTATTTTATCAATCTCCCTTAGATTAATTTTTCAATGATAAACCCTGTGTCTATTTTTCCTAATAACCTTTATGTTTCAACTCTATTTTCGTCCAAGTTACCTTTTAATCTTAACTTTCATAAGGTGTCCTTTATATATTCGACACTTGGAATGTTTGGACATCCCAAATTCTTTCTTTTATATATATATGAACTACTCCCTACGGAAATTTAAATGTGTTTTCTATCACATGCCTTGAACATATATATTTCCAATTTCACTATGGATACATATATATAGTATTCAACTATTTAAGTTTCTCAATGAATGTTTACATTTGTTTTGGAAAGCCGATGCATTTAACTATTTCCTTTCAAAATCTTATTTTCATCTGTACACCAATCATAATTACTTGTGATCCTAAGGGAGTCTTGCCAATTGCAACTTTTCCAACCCTTCTCTTCTCTTCAATGCAAAGCTCCCTCGGGTGTGTATGGATTGTTTTACTTCTTTGTGTTGAATTGATACTCTGCTTTTCTTTTAAGGGATGCACTCTTTAATAAAATTTAAATGATGTTCTTTTAATTAAATTGTATTTGATTTTTAAAATGAAATTCTTTATATATATATATATATCATGATACTTTGATGCCTTTTTCTGTATTTGATTTTCTTTAATTTATGTTTGAAAATTTTAATTTTGACATCGACTTTTCTTAAATGATAAATGTTTTGTGTTTTGATTATCTTAATCTGTATTGTGTATAAATATGTGTTGTGAAAGTTTGGATGCTTAGATTTTGTTGAATAATGTTAGGTAGTGTTGGTTATAGGACTAAGTAGGTCTGTTGTAACAGGTATTGCCCCTAGGCTCCGAACTTTACGTTTTGAACCTTAAGAACTAAGTGGGACTTTTTGGCGAAAGTCTCAATAGCAATCCAGTAGGCCTAGTAAAGAAATCCAATCGGAGTTGCATCCTAAGTGGGGGAGTGAATCCCCAAGGTCGTATCTATCCCAAAGTAGGCTAAGACCCCTTGTTCAATCGAGCATATAGTTTTATAACCTCCTTTCTTTGAAGTGAGCCGAATTTCGGGGACGAAATTCATATAAGTGGGGGAGAATTGTAACATCCCCAAATTTGCTAAGTGATTAGGTGCATTAGTGAGTAGGATTTCGATGAGTGTCTTAGTATTCTTAAGTGTCGATTTTGTTTAGAAACGACAGTTGGTATTCGAATTAGTATGTGTTAAAGTGCTTAGAGTGTAGTAGTTAGCTTAGAGTGGGTTTATATGAAATAGAAGTAAGTTAGAATAGGTTTAGAGTGAAGAGAAAGGAATGTGTTAGGTTAAGATTGTGGTTTAGAAATGTTATTTAAGGATTAAGAGCATAGGACTTTAGGAAATTAAGAATAAAAGATCCATAGCTCTAAACCCAAATTCCACCGTTGGATGTTAAGATAAGTGTCTTAGGAAGCTGGCCTCAAAATTTGAGCAAGATCCGACGGTTAACGAAAAACTTATGGCACTTTGAAGTGCAAAGGAATGGTGGGTTGAACCAGTTAATCGATTAAGCCTTGAGTTAATCGATTAAGCATGAGGTTAATCGATTAAGACCGAATGATGCTCACGAATTAATCGATTAACAGCCCTGTTAATCGATTAACCACTACTGAAACAACCTTATAAACTCATTTTTGAGCCATTTTTCACAATTTTTCCTCTCTCCTCTCCCTTCCACACGAATTCTCTCTTCTTCCCCTCCCCTAGGGCTTGTGATTTCACACAGCCACCACCATGAAACCACAAATCAAACCCCCAAATCAATTCCCCATTACTCCCTCATGGATTTCCCTCTCTCAATTTCAATTTCCCCTCTTTCTCACAAAATCCCCAAATAAAACCCTAAGACCCAAATTGTGTAATGGAGCAATTGGAGCTTCAACTCATCCTAGGATCTTGAGGAGTCATAGGAATCAAGAGAGGAAGCACATAGGAGCTTGTATTGGAGTGGGTGTTGGTGCTCCCTCAACTTCTCTCTTTCTCCTCTTCCCTCCAAGAGGTAAGGGGTGTACTTTGGTCTAGTATTAGAGGAAGGGTTTAATTATAGTAATAGAGTTATAATTGGGTATATTATTGATTGGTTAGGTTGATGGGTAGGAGGGTAGAGTATAGTTAGAAACTCTAAGTTTTAGGGATATGTTATATTAACTGATTTTGTGAATTGTTAGAATAGGAAGTGAAGAACCCTAGGAAGGTGATTTAAATTACAGTCCCTGAGACATACCTGAGTATGTCGACTGATTGTTGATTGATATTGTTTGTATTAATATTATTAAGTGTATATAAGTAAATTGTAAATGACATTCATATAGTTATGCATTAAATAGGGCCAAGTATTTCTCAATTGAGTTTAAACCAATTAAATGACATTTTCTAAAGAACAAAGAGAGTCTTAATTTCAATTGAGAAACACTTAGGATATTGGATCATGCATGGTGAAAAGGTGGACGTTAGGAGTCGGGGAAAAACATATGTCGCTTTGCGATTGATGAGGACAAGAGTAAATGTTAGGAATTACTATGGGGGACTTTGATCTTCCAAAGGACATGGGTTCGCCACCCGTGTTGGGGATTGGTCCGACGCAAACCATAGTAATTCTATTTACTTTGGCTCCTTTTGGCCAGTGATAGTGATTTCTGCTAGAGCCAATCTGGGCGAATCAATCCAGATTGTACGTTGTTAACACTACCCTAGAGGAGTGTGACGTATTGTGAAAGCGGGTGAGCGAGGGACCTTCCTAAGTGGAGGTGAAGCACCCAAACAGGGGTTGAGAAATGCTCCCTTCTGGTCGGTTTTTCCCCAGAGTGGAGGGGGGTTGTGAGGTGGTTGTGTTATTATTGTTATGGAAAAGGGAAAGTGTATAGGTACATTGTGTGAGGAACCCTCCTTCGGGGAGAATGTGAAGCACAATGTACCCAATTGTTAAAAGTGTTAAAAGTTAAAGTGTTAAAAGTGTATAGGTACATTGTGTGAGGAACCCTCCTTCGGGGAGAATGTGAAGCACAATGTACCCAATCGTTAAAAGTGTTAAAGTGTTAAAAATAAAGTGAAAAGTGTGAAAGTGAAAGGGAAAGTGTGAATACATTGTTATAGGTGTTTTAATTCATTGAATCCGATCAAAGTGTTAAAGTGTTTAAATTGAAATGAAATGTTTAATATCGTATTCAAGGACTAAATCACCTAAGTGTGACGTTAGCAGGGCATAACCATGTGATTGTGCATTATAGTATTATATTAAAGTATTATACCCTTTATATTTAAAGTTCTTAAACTGAATAGTGTTGTGGTGTTTTATTTGCTAATTGAATTGTGAATTGTATAACTGTTATTGTTTGTGTATGAGTATGCCTCTTTATGATTTATTACTGTTTTTAAACGTTTTCTTTGATCTAGATTTCAAAGTACTCACCCTTACAGTGGACATATTAGGTACACCAAGGAGACAGGCACATGTGAAGATCAAGGCCGAGAAAGTGATACTCTCCTTCGGAGAGTATATTGTTAGGGTGACCTCACGGTCCCAATAGTAGGGCAACCATTCATAGGTTAATTTTGTAATAAGTAGATTTTTTGTAAATGTAATTAATGGTTTTATTTTGTTTAAGCATTTTGTTAAATTGTAAATTTATATGTATATTCTTTTATTTTGTTAAGTTTCGAAGTATGACATAGTATTATTTATTTTGAACTGAAAGTTCTATTTTTACTGGATTGAAAACTGTTCTGGACTGACAGGTTTAATTTCATTCGGGGAAAAGTCTGATTTTCAAAGGAGACTCTGTCAAAATTTTTATAAACCCCGAATATTTTCATAAATAAATATTAAATTAAAGTATTTTCTTAAAGTATAAAAATGTAGGATGTTACAGACGATATCGTGAAGATTCATATAACTAATGGACGAGAGTATTATAGTGATTTGATTGTGCTTATGAAACAATCACGGGAACTATTATAGGGGACTTTGATCTACCCCAGCAGAGACCAGTATGATGGACGTATTGTGAAGTACTGGTTGAATTGGTGATTGGTCCTGTGCACACTATAATAGTTCTATCGGTCACTTACATACATACTTCGTGACTACGGAGGATGATTCCTACCCTGTATGATGGACGTTTTCGTGAAGTACAAAGGGTTCCTACACTGTATGATGGACATTCTCGTGAAGTACAGTGTATGCGCTGGTAGAGGAACATTTACTCCTAGTTGGTCTTTCCTAAAGTGTGGAGGGCGATGTGAGGAAAATGAAAAGTAAAAGAAATATGGTTCCTAAAACTGTATGATGGACGTACTCGTGAAGTATAGTGTAAGCAAAAGAAAGCGTAGCAATGTCTACGAAGTAAAAGTAAAAGAAAAGAAGCGTAGCAATGACTACGAAGTTATGAAAAGGAAAAAGAAAGTAAATGTATGGAGAAGTTGCATTGCATTGAATTATCTATGTTATGTATTATCAACAATAGTTGATAATTATGTTTAAAATTATATGAGTACTTAAGTATGGAAGAAAATAAAGTATAAATGTGAATGAGAACAAAGTGAAAGAATTATTTAATTGCATAGGTATATATATGTCATATTATTATTGTTAAGTGTTTTTCCTGATTTATGATAAAACAACTCACCTCTTAAGTTGACATTTTAGGTACACTTTCGGAGAAGATTGAGATCCTTCAACTGCTGAGGACGAGTAATTCCCTATTAATGAGGAATAACTCTATTCTATGATACAATTCATAGAAATTGCAACCAATAGCTTTTGATATTTTTTTTACTAAGTTGAAATATAATGTATAATTTGTTTACAATGATTGTAAGATAAATGTGGATTTTTTTTTATTCTGGATCTGACAGGTAAAATTTTCTAAGGGAAAGTCCATATTTTAAAATAAATCCTGTCAAAATTTTCCTAAAATTTTTATTGTTTAACATTTAGTAAAAGAATTAAAAAGTAGGATGTTACATACTTTATGAAAATAGCCAATGCTTTAATAATTATTTACAAGAATTAATCATTTAATTTGATAAAACTCAAAATTTAGAATGCAAAAAAATTGCCATGTTATGTAAGGTCCAATATTTTGAAATAAATAAAGTAAATAAAATAAATAATAAAATAAACTATTTTAATTGAATAAAATATTAATTTTTGTGATTTTTAGGCAAAATACTCGAGTATTGTAAAGAAGACTCGAGTATAGTAACTAGCTGTTCGGAAAATTTGAATTTTTAGTTGGAATACTCGAGTATTGGGTGGGAGACTCAAGTATTCAGTAGTGTTGCTGAGTATTTTGAAGCTGGTGCGTCAGCAATACTCGAGTATTGTTAAAAATACTCAAGTAGTTCGTGCAGCTCTGCAAAAAAATAAAAGTCGGTTTCAAACCAAATTGGAACCAACAGCTCGTTTCATCCAATTATAAGCACAGAGCTGAACCATACTTCATAGGAGGGTAACCTTAAACTATAAAAGAATGACTTGGGGAGCTGGAAACTCATCCAAATCTCCCAAACCCGAATTCCATTCTCAGCCATTCTCAATTTTCTGGTGCTCTCTTTGAGCCTTCGATTCTCCCTCCTCACTCAACCAAATTCTGTAAAACCAAAACACAATTCGAGTTCTAATTCCAATCTTGGATTAGAACCAAGAACCACTCGAATTGACCCCCTGTAGATCAAGTCTCAATCCCTCAAAGTTGAGTGTTCAAGTCTGAAAAAAGAGTACAAACAGGCTCAAGTACCAATCTTTCTTGAATTGGTTTGGTAAGCACACTGAGCCATTTCATCCCCAACTTGTTTCTAATCAAACTTGGTACTTCCTAGTTACTAAACAAATCGTTCTCTGGTATTTTCATAACCTGTGCGTGATGAACCAAGTGATCAAAGTCAGCTTGTTGCCTCAGGTTGCAGAGTTCAGAATTGAGCTTTGAAACTCAAAATCCATTTCAGATCTTTTCTTCCTCAACCAATCGTTCCTTTAGCTTCTCTAAGGTATGTGAGAAGTTACCTAATTGCTAGAATGATATTCAATAAGCTAAATTCATAGGAACCATAAGAGGTTCATGGGCAACTTAAGTTTGATATGGGAATATGACTTGGAGACCAGAAACCCATGGTTTTTGTATTCAAACAACTTTAATTGGACCTAAGGAAGCTCACTGGATTGATTTTCGAACATAAAATCAAGTAGAAATGAAAGTCATATGTTGAAATGGATAATTGCTATGTTTTATGCAATTCTGTGTGTCGCGGTCGGGGTCCCAGGTTGCCCTCGGGGCCTCGCCTACGAGTGGGGGTCGAATGACCCAATATGGAGTCGCCACCGCATTTGTTACAAAAACGCGAAAAAAATAATTATTAATTAAAATGGATAAAGATTGGTCTCGAACTAGATAGATTCCAAGTTCGGGAGTCGGTTACGAGCCGGGGAAGGTATTAGCACCCCGTTCGCCCATTCGAAAATGGTACCTTTGATTGATTTTAATTAAAAGACCTAAATAAATTGGTTTGCCAAAATTATTTGTTTTTTATTATTGTGCCTGACAAGGTTGCCCCTGGTCCTACGTACCCTCATAAAATTAGGAATCAAGGCTACGTAGTTCTTAAAATAATTTTAATGTTTTTTATATTTTATTATAAAAATGTTTGACGCAGAGAGGAAATATGCACAAGACCTTAACATTTAGCCAAGGAAAGGTGGATTTCCAAAATGCGTTTGAGTTCTTAATTAGTAAAAATTATTAAACTTTATAAAAATATTATCTATTTATTTTTTTTTAAAAAAAAAAGAAAACTTAATAATAAAAAGAATGTTTATCATGTTGAATACAAAGAGGAAAGTCCGAGAGATCTCTCCATTAAATGGGTAAGAAAAATCGGCTTGCCAAAGCATATCCAATAATTTAAAAAAATGAGATTTAATTATTAAAATTTATGATCCCAAATTATTTAATTTAAATTTGTAGTGGATTTGAGAAATAGATCCACCACGATGTGTTTTGGTGGTTGTTGCAGCTGGCGAGGGTGACCCCGGTCCTACGTACCCCTCGTGATAAGGGGATCAAGCCACACGTAGTTCTTGAGAGTAGGGATGAGAGAACATACCTTAGCCCCTATAGCATGGCGATACTTATAGGGGAAGTTGTGTTGTGGTGCCTTATGGGCCTGTTCGGCCCAGTAGGGCTGACGTGGCTCTTAGAGGATAAGAAGGATGAGTTATTCACCCTTATCCTGTACTAGAGAGCTCATGCTTATCCTGTAGCGGTAGGATTTATTATTGGTTAACCATACAAGCCCCCAAGCTCGTATAGGCTCGAAGAGCCTGTGCTGAGCTTTTGAGAGTTGGTGGTGACATAAAACATCGTTTGCGGCCGAGAACATTTTATTCGGAGGAGTGTCGTGGATGGTTGATTAGGACGTATAAGACTGTTCGCAGTCAAGGCCCTTAGCCATGTATCGTCATGTACTGAGTTCAAAGTCGAATTGGACTATTGTTTTTAAAGTCACGATGCTTTTAAGGAGACATCCTTTTATGCGCTTGCCATGGTGAAAGCCGAAAGGCTTGTGCCAATTTATGCTGGCACGACTCAAACTGTTATTTGAGTTCGAGGTGTGCCAAGATTATCACCAATTGGACCGTAACGTTTACGAGGGATTGCTGTCGGAATGACAACCTTAGACGAGGTGTATTCCTCGATCCGCGATGTATTGGGCCAGATATGAGCCGAGAGGCTTTGAGCCGAGAGGCTAAGCCAAGCTATCGGGTCGCAATCCTCGTTTTCACTTGTAGCCTCGCCGATCTGGCCGGCTAACCGATATCGTGGGCAAGTGCGTAAGAACATGATCCGAAGTGAGTGAGTTTAACATATGTCCTTAATGAGGACGGTAAATGATCAATTTGGTGCCTCATGGGACGTGGTGGTCCTCTTAGTCACGACATTTGATCTCGAGTAACTTATGCATCATATAATACCAGTATCAAGGTCGGCCAATGTCAGCTATGTATATGCCTCATCACATACTAGTCCCCTACTCGGTAAAGCCTGAAAAGGCTTGTGTCGAGTTCATAAGGTCTGTGAAATGCTCGGGATCAAAGTGGGCCTCGGACTCGGTATAGGTCCGAAAGCTCGGTGAGAGGTTCTAAAGATGTGGTGCGAAGGCACCCAAATATTGCCGGAGCATCTGCTGCTCAGGGCTTTATAGTTCTCCTCGGATTATTTTGTAGAGTCGGAGTCCGTTCCTTCCCCGAAGCAGCGAACATCGTATTCGAGAATAGCCAATCGACCCGAGGAGTTGAAGGCTCGAATTACTTTCAAGACTCGGAGTCCATTCTACCCGCCGAATAGTAAGCTTCATGGCCGAATAAGGTCACTCGAGTGGATCGAAAGTTTATCGAGCTGATGAAGCGGCCGAGGATGCCGAGAAGGGAAAGAATGAAGCCGAGGAAGCAAGAACAGGTAGAGAAGCCAAGGACGACCATTTCCCTTGTCGGAACTGTTTTATCAAATTCAATTGTTGAACCCCTCTTGAATCCGAGTAATTAGGGCGAAGGCAAGCTGATAGATCATCATAATAACAAAGCTGAAGCAAACTTTTAGTCCATTGCATAACCAACCCCCTTACTCGATAAAGCCTGAAGAGGCTTGTGCCGAGCTAAGAAGTCCTTTAAGGTGTGAGTTGTTTTCCGCCGATTAGATCGTGTTCATCCAAGCCTCTTTGAGAGACGGTCGGATTCAGATCTGTGTAGGCGAACGCCGAGCGAAGGTTGAATATTTGCGAGTTGTGGGTGTGGAATCAGCATTGTGTGGTTCCTCGGAGATGCTGGGATCCGAATTAGATCACTGGGTGTTGGCACTGCGACCGTTCTACCATGTAGGTAAGGTCGTGATGGTGTGCAAACCAAGGAAAAAATGATCGGCAACCGGTGTGAAGGACTTGAATTAAGTTGGGTTGTCATACTCGGACTCGAATTAACATAGGTCATCATGCTCGGCTGATCCGATGTATAAATTAAGATACGATGCCATTGTAGTCAAATAATAATTACAATGATATGTAATGAAATTAAAGGAATACATAAAAACATTAGGAGCATATATCAAAAGCATTGCCTCAAGTAAATTAGCAAGTGTACGTAAAATGCCAAGTAAACAAGAGAGTAATATAGGAACGAGAATTCCTTCCCTGAATCGCTGAGGTGAGGAATGTTGGATTGAAGTCTTCTGTTAATCCTTTCCAAATGAGCTCCCTCGTCAGTTGACTTGGCTAGGGAACATGGTGCGAGGTTTCCACAGTCGTCTTATGAAGCCGAGGTAATGCATGGTTCCCGCTATTCTGAATGTATGAGATACCAATAGGGGGACGCTGTCGAGGGTCCGCGCGCAGTTGGCACATGTATTCGAAGTGGGGAACCGAGCACGAGGATTTCTATACTCGGGGACAAGGTAAGAGGGAAATTTGGCGCGAGGGGTCCTTGCCGTTATCACCATGTTCCGAATAGAGTGACATAATTGTATTCACAGAGCTCGGAAAATAATATGCCCATTGATGAAAATCTTGAATTAAGTTGGGTGGTCTAGTAGCTCGGACCATGTACCTCATACAGAAAAATTAATTTTAGCAGTTGTCGTTTGACAATTTTCAATAAGGGAATTACAATAATGAAAATTATTGGCAGGTGGATATAAAATATCATAATAGAAGTAGTGTGATTTAAAAATAATTAAATACCGTGCCCATGAAAAGACAATAGTTAAATATCGTGCAAATAGACAGGACAGTCCATGAAAAGACGCATAATTTCAGGTATATCATGCGCAATAATCGTAATAAATGACATTTATAAATATGCCAGAGTATTTAATGGCAACAGATCAAATGATGAAAGCATTAATTCATGAAAAATGAGAATGCGCGATATATATATCAAATAATAAGCGACATGTAAAGGAATTATAAGGAACTAAGTATTAAAAACACATGTCAGAAATATTGCGTTAGTTGAGTTAATATCAACATGTGTGCAAAGTAACCACATAGAATGCCAAGTAAATAGGAAAATAACGTGGGAACGAGAATTCCTTCCCTAATTCAGTGTGGTGAGAAATGCCAGATTGAGGGATGTCGGATTAAAGAATGTTGGATTGAAGTCTTCTGTCATTCCTTTCCAAATGGACTTTGTTGAGCATTGAGGGCTGAGCTCTGTTTTCCTTAAATATGATTTTCTCTATGCTCGGAACACGAGCTTCAAGAGAGGAACTCGGCGCGGGGGTCCTCGCTCTTCGCTCGGAGCACAAGCTTCAAGAGGAGAACTCGCGATCACCACTAGACTTCCTAATGGAGCGAAAAATTATGTCTATTAAAGGGGATCTCAGAATGGGTTATTCAGCCGCTCGGGTGTGTACCTCGCATATGCGCACAAAAATAATAATTAATTAGTTATTGTTGTTCAAAGTTAACAATTTATAACCATTAAATAATAAATAATAAACGACATGTAATCAAACTAAATAGCAAAAATATAAATTATTTTTGCTGCTAACTAATAGTCATGTGAGTCAATAAAATATTTGTGACATTATTAAAAAATTAGAAAGAGTAGCTTCCCTGATTTAAAGGTAGGTTGCTGAATTGTTGGGCCATAGAGTTGTTGAGGCCCGTTTTTCTTATTGGTGCAGTTTGGGCCAATAGTCCATTAGGCCTGTACTCCTTCATTTTTTTTTAGTGTTGGGCTTCAGCCCAGACTTTTTTTTTTTTGGTTTGGGCCATAGGTCCATTAGGGCTGAAACCCTAATGGTGGTTTGCAGCAGTTGCTGCTGTTACACGCAAGTGGGGGCTGCTATATGCAGCGGCGGCGGCGGTTCCCGGCGGTGAGGGGCACGCACCGGAGGAGGCAAGCGGCGATGTCGACAACGCGCGCTGCCTTTTTCGATGGCGATAACCAAGGAGGAGTGGGATGGGGGTGGTCCCGGAGTTTCACGGGTCAGTGGTTGTCGATGACGGCACCTTGAAGATATTCAACCTCGATGGCGGCGGTTTCCCTCGATTTTGAGCAGGGAATCACCATCGCCATTAAGGGTTTGTGATGTGGGTACGTCCAGGGATGGCGAGAACCGCGATGGGAATGGTGCTAATCGTTCGCCACCGAGAGTTCGAGCAACGCCGTAAACCGTGGGCGAAGTTCCGATCATGGCGGTTTGAGAGTCGAAGGAATGATGCTCGCAGGCTGCTTTTCTGATTCGCCTTCGAACACTGAAGGCTAGAAGTTCCGCGACAGTGCTGTTATTGGCAAGGATTGGCGGAGGATGACGTTCGGATCTGTGATCTAACCGCTATCAAACTTGTTGTGCCTCGTTCATCGCTGTGTTCCTGTGTCACTGTGTGAGCTTGTCCACCATTCTTGCTGCTAGACGCGTTCGAACAGGGAGAGCGTGGGAGGGAAGGAGATGGCGGCGATGGGCTCTTCGGTGGTGGTGAGGCTCGCGATGATGGTGGCTTTTGGAGGAGCAGCGGCACCAGAGGAGCGGCACCGGGAGCAGATACCAGCATCGATAGAGGTAGGGAACCGTGGTCGCACCGTGAACGACACCGTGAACCACCACAAGCAGCAAAACGTTGCCTTTTTTTTTAACGTGGATGGGGATCGAAGTTTATCGTTCCCACAGACGGCGCCAATGTAGTGGATCTGAGAAATAGATCCACCATGATGTGTTTTGGTGGTTGTTGCAGCTGGCGAGGGTGACCCCGGTCCGACGTACCCCTCGTGATAAGGGGATCAAGCCACACGTAGTTCTTGAGAGTAGGGATGAGAGAACATACCTTAGCCCCTATAGCATGGCGATACTTATAGGGAAAGTTGTGTTGTGGTGCCTCATGGGCCTGTTCGGCCCAGTAGGGCTGACGTGGCTCTTAGAGGATAAGAAGGATGAGTTATTCACCCTTATCCTGTACTAGAGAGCTCATGCTTATCCTGTAGCGGTAGGATTTATTATTGGTTAACCCTACAAAATTTAACAATTAAATTCATAACATATCCTAAAATACAAATACATTGATTAAAGGATAAAATTAGAATTTAAATATCAAATTTGTATTTTGATGTAAAAATATTTATTATTCAGCAATCAAAAGGATTCATAAAATTAATAATTAACATCTCAATAATTGTAATATAAAAGACTACATTTTTATTTTTAATATTTTACTATATATAAAAAAAAACTGAAAAGAAAAGAAAAGAAACAAAAACAAACAAACCTGGAATTACACGGAGAGAAGTAGCAGCAGGGAGTAGATGCAACAACAGCACCACGTGTCGCGCACGGATTGGTGCGGCAGGGACTGCTCAGCAGGCGCAGCAGAGCAGGAGAGTGGGGGACGGGTGCATGCGCTGCACGCGCCTGGTTTGAGGGTGGGGAACGCGGAAACAGAGGCAGAGGGCTTCCTTTTCTTTTTTTAATTTCTGTGCAGTGTGCCCATCTCTCTTCTCCCAATTTTTTTGTGTGTCCTCAAAGTGCGGAAGAAAGCTCTATTTATAGGAAAAAACTAGGTTAAAAAAATAGGATTTTTGAACAGGCTTTTGAAAGCCCAGTAGAATATTCACTGATTTATTCCTCAATTAAATCTTGAAAAAATAAAAACAAATCTGATGATAATCCTTTTAAAACAAAACCAAATTTTATCTTTATCTTCACAAATTAACCAAATCTTTTACTAAAATATTTTTATCTCTTTTTTTTTCTAAAACTTTATTTTTCGTTTTTTTATTTTTCATAAAAAATACTTTTTTCAAAATATTTTTTATTTTTTATTTTATTTTTAATTTTTAACATTTTTTTTTAAAAAAAATTATTTTTTTTATTTTGTTTAGGGGGACAAAATTGGGTGTCACCAGCTGCCCCTCTTTACTTGTTTCTTATCAGATAGCAAGCAAACTGTGGTTTGGATGCTATCAGAGTAAGGAACGAGTAAAGAAGTGGACACAAATTTTGTTAAGAAACAAATCGCGCTTAACAAATCTGGAAGTTTGATAGAAGCAGAACTGGTCGATGATGAAAATTTAATAACAACGATGATACTTCGACGTTTCCGTCAGGATATCATGAAAAGCCTAATAACAACAATGATGTTTAGACGTTTCCGTCAGGATATCATGAAAAGCCTAATAACAACGATGATGAAAATTTAATAACAACGATGATACTTCGATGTTTCCGTCAGGATATCATGAAAAGCCTAATAACAACGATGATGCTTTGACATTTCCGTCAGGATATCATGAAAAGCCTAATAACAACGATGATGCTTCGACGTTTCCATCAGGATATCATGAAAAGCCTAATAACAACGATGATGAAAATTTAATAACAACGATATTACTTCGACGTTTTCGTCAGGATATCATGAAAAGCCTAATAACAACGATGATACTTCGACGTTTCCGTCAGGATATCATGAAAAGCCTAATAACAACGATGATGCTTCGACGTTTCCGTCAGGATATCATGAAAAGCCTAATAACAACGATGATGAAAATTTAATAACAACGATGGTACTTCGACGTTTCCGTCAGGATATCATGAAAAGCCTAATAACAACGATGATGCTTTTACGTTTCCGGCAGGATATCATGAAAAGCCTAATAACAACGATGATGCTTCGACGTTTCCGTCAGGATATCATGAAAAGCCTAATAACAATGATGATGAAAGCCTAATATCATGAAAAGCCTAATAACAACGATGATGATTTGACGTTTTCGTCAGGATATCATGAAAAGCCTAATAACAACGATGATGCTTCGACGTTTTCGTCAGGATATCATGAAAAGCCTAATAACAACGATGATGAAAGCCTAATAACAACGATGATGCTTCGACGTTTCCGTCAGGATATCATGAAAAGCCTAATAACAACGATGATAAAAATTTAATAACAACGATGATACTTCGACGTTTCCGTCAGGATATCATGAAAAGCCTAATAACAACGATGATGAAAATTTAATAGCAACGATGATGCTTCGACGTTTCCGTCAAGATATCATGAAAAGCCTAATAACAATGATGATGAAAATTTAATAACAACGATAATACTTCGACGTTTCCGTCAGGATATCATGAAAAGCCTAACCAACATAAAAATGACTTCAGCATTTGTGCCGGGTGTCAAAAGACCCAAAATGACTTTAGCGTTTGTGCCGGGTGTCAAAAGACCCAAAATGACTTCAGCGTTTGTGCCGGGCGTCAAAAGACCCAAAATGATTTTCGACATCTCTGTCGGGGCATCAAAAAGCCCAACCAATATCAAAATAACTTTAGCGTTAGTGTCGGGTGTCAAAAGACTCAAAACGATTTTCGACATCTCTGTCGGGGCATCAAAAAGCCCAACCAATATCAAAATGACTTTAGCACTAGTGCCAGGTGTCAAAAGACCCAAAATGATTTTCGACATCTCTATCGGGGCATCAAAAAGCCCAACCAACATCAAAATGATTTTTTTTTAATTATTATTTTTGAATATTCAAATTCTGGTGATGCAAACAATGCAAATAGTAATGAATAAAATGGAATCAATGCAAATAATATTGTTAATGAAAAACTGGTATAATGCAATGGATAATGTAACTTGTGCAAATGATGTCAAAAGTGCATAATGCAAAATGAACTAAATACAAATGATGTGAATGACAATGAAATGAATATGATTTGGAATCAACAATGCAACTCTAACTTTTTTCTAATGTAAACCCATCAGGAAATAACGCAAAATTTTTTTTTGTGTTTTTTCCAACAAGATAAACTGGTCTCAACTGTTTTGCTCTTGAACACCAATACCAGACCATACCAAAATCTGATCAAGACAAGCATGGGCAAATCTTTGACAATTTTTTTTTGACAGCTCAACAACCTATTAATTGTCAATAATCAATCACATCAAACAACCTGAATTTGTTCAAAATCTGCCCCGGTGTATTATGCTTCAAATAATTATTGGGGAATCAAAGTAATGCCCCAATATTTTTTCATCTAGAGGCCAACAATAAATCTCTTCAAAAACTGCCCCAGTGTACTGACTCAAATGCAAGGGAATGATTGATACTTCTAGTTTCTCTTCAAAAACTACCCCAGTATCGCATTCTAGAGTTTATCAGCAAAAGTTTCCAAAACTACCCCGGTTGATTACATTTGCGAGGGAACGAATAATTCGCTTGACCCCTCTTCAAACTGCCCCAGTATTTCTTTCTAGGGCTCCTTAGAAATTTCCAAACTGCCCCAGTTTGCTGGCAACAAAACTTTTCAAAACTGCCCCAGTTTGGATAATGTATCACTAAGGGTATGGAATCTTTAAAATTGCCTCAGTGCAACCTTCCGCACTTCTTTTCTGGTTCTATTTGCAATTTTCATCATCTTTTTGTTAAAAACAAGCTGGTTTGCGTTTGAGGATATTTTTTTTGCCCTAAATTTTGCCTACGAAACCCAATGTAGGTTCCTAGCGGGTTTTTATCTTATGATCCTAATTTTGCCTAAGCCGCCTCTTTCGAGTTTTACGACTTAGCGGATCTCTCTAACTTTTGCCTAGGTCGTCCTTTTCAGGATTTTCAACCTAGCAAGCTCTCTTTTTTTCAACTTTTTTCTTTTCTTTTTCAAACGCCACATTTCTTAATTGCTTTTTAATTGACTGGAAATTGCAAATCTTTTTCATTCATTCCACTCAAGGTTAGGACTCTTTCAGAGAACATGTTCTTAATAACAAATGATCGTTAACCATATTCAACCGATCAAGTTCCTTTCAATTTCTTTTTCTCACATATCTTTTTAACAAGCAACACTAATTTAATGATCATGTGAACATGGAAAAGTTTAGATGATGGAATCAATTCATTTATGCATTAAAAATGAGATATTTTTCATCATAGTTTCTATTAGGTTTAATGAAGTCAGCATTTCTCCGCCCTAGTGTGTAACTTAAGCAAACCAATCCTCAACGAGGTCTTTTAAAGCTTGTAATGTGGCCTGGCTAAGGGTTGACAATAAAAGGTATAAGGCTCAAATTTTTATTTCCCTTCCCTTCCTTTCTCCTTTCTCTTCAATTCCCCATTTTCTCAACAGATTTTACACAACACTCAAATCATCAAGAGGATTTTCCAAAAGGTTGTAACATGGTCTGGGGGTGATAATGTGGCAAATGAAAGAATGGATATAAAGGCCCAAAATTTATGTTGAGTTTTTAATGAGAATCTTTCATTCAGAAGGATTTAAATTGTTCATTTTCATCACATAATGGATTCATGGGCTTTACCTTATTTAGACAAGCACACTTGCTTTTTGCTTATTTTTTGTTAATTTTTTTTTGTGCTTGCCTACATTCATTTTTTTTATTTTTTTTGTGATTGCACTTTTTACCATGGAAATTGCCTTCTTTGATTTCATTCTCATTCATACTTGGGTAAAATATTTTTGGTTTAAAAGAAGAAAAATTTTCTTGTTGGTGCCCAATGGGGAGAACAATGGATCAAATCTGTTTTATGAAAGAAAAAGTAATCTTCCTTGATATTTGCATGATGGCAAAAACTGTTGACAAACTACCCACCCCGATTTAAACACATATTGTTGGTTTGAGAAAAATGATCTCCGCTTCAAAATATCTAGGCTCAATGGGGTGACTAGGGATATCTCCTCAGTGTTTGGGAATTCAACGAAGCCTTGTATCACTGGAAGGACTTGCTTGAGAGTCCACACTATCTTAGGTCTTACATTTGCATCATCCTTCTAATTTCAAATTTGAATCAAATATCTCAAGTTAATGCAGGAATCAATTTTTTTTTGTTTTTTTTTGAAGTGCGGTGAGATGATTTATTCACATGATCAAAATATTAGTAGATAATTGTTAAAGAGATGTGAAACGAAAAATGAAAATTTTATTAAGGAACAACATTGAGATGGCCAAACATGGCTCACATTTATTGAAGAAAGAATGGAAAACATGGATGCGCACTATTTAGCTAATCAATATGGTTTGTCTTCTACATCTGGTGCCCACTTCAAAATTACTTAGCTTGTGTGATCAAGTAGAGGTTTCTCATTCACATCAGGAGTGCTGACTTGAAAGTTTAATGAGTCACGATCTATCAGATTCTGAACTTGATGCTTCAAACTCAAACAGCTTTCCAAAGAGTGTCCCGCAATACCCATGTGGTAATCACAACGTTGATCAGCTTTATGCCATGGAGGTGGTGGGTCAAGTGAAGGGATTTTTCCAGTCTATGGTTCAATTACTCCTTGCTTCAGCAAATACTGATAAAGTTCAGTGTAGTCATAGGTATAGGGTCGAACTGTCTTCTTGGCTTTTCTTGGCCAGTATAAGATGGTTTGAAGTTAATGACTGGTGAAGAATGACCTTGTGGGGTATATGAGTTTCTTTGATTTGTGGGCTTAATTTGGTTTTGGTGAGTCTGCTTGCCTCCTCTTTCAATCATCACAGCATTGGTTTCCCCTTCATTCTTTCTTAAAAACCCGGGCTTCTTTGTACCAGAAGGATCCCCTTGATCTCCATTTGACATTTTTTCAAATTTGAATCCTCCATCAATTTTTTCTCCCATTGTTATCATATCAACAAAGTCAGCAGTTATGAGCCCAACCATCTTCTCATAGTAAGAGCTTGGCAAAGTATCTAGAAGCATTGAGTTCATCTCCCTCTTAGTTAGTGGAGGGTCTACTTGAGCAGCCACAACCCTCCACCTCAAAGCATATTCTCTGAAACTTTCAAAGTTCTTTCTGGTCATGTTCTGCAGTTGTGTGCGATCAGGTGCTATATCCATGTTGAATTTGTATTGATTGATAAAAGCTTCAGATAAATCTTCAAAAGTACAAATTTGAACTTTATCCAACCTCATGTACCAACTTGATGCAGCCCCAATAAGACTGTCTTGAAAAAAATGAATCATCATCTTGTCATTTTCAGCATGATTGGTCATTCTCCTTGCATACATGGTCAAATGTTCTTTAGGACAAGTGGTACCTCGATACTTTTCGAAATCGGGTACCTTAAAGTCAGGAGGCACCACTAGCCCCGACACTAAACACATATCCATGGTGCTTTTGATCCAAGATTGGTTATTTCCCTCCACAACTTCCAACCGGGCTGCCATAGACTCTAGCAGTTGTTTGGTCTCAAGGTCAGAGTAAGTTTTTTCAACTTTGCTGGTTGCAATAGAATCGGGCTTGTAAGATGGTGATTCTGTAGAGGGATTAAGATGAGGAATAACTTTGGGCTGAGGATCTTTGGGAGGCTGAGAGGAATCTCCAAGATTTGTGACAGGTTGTTCATCTTCACCAGGCATCTCGAAATTCACCCTCATCAACCTTTCTAGCATTTGACCAACCTGAGTCATTTGCTCCACTGACTGACTCATCGTATTCATTTGCTCTTTCATCCGGAGCATTTTCGCTCGAAGTTCTTCTATGCTCTCACTTTCAGCTGCCATGATCTTGGTTCTTAGTCTGGTTTGGTATCGGTGTTTATGAGCAATAGTGACAAAACCTGGACTTGTTCAAAAATATTTTTTTAGATTTTTTTCTTTACGAGCGATGCACATGAATATGAATATGTGATTATGCAAAAATGTATGATGCAGTGCCCTTAGAATCCAAAAAATCCTATTTGGGGGCAATTTAGCCTTCATTACCAATATGAGGTATCAGGATGGATTGATAACATTCATATAGTTCTGGCCAACTTCAGAATGACGATGGGTCACTCCAAAATTTTTATTTTATTTTATTAGGAAGAAATGTTATGATGCAAATGCAGATGTACACCCCTAGGGTAAGTGACTCTATTTGGGGGCAATTAAGCCTTCATTACAAAATACGGAATGCCATAATAAATTGACAATAACCATATAGTTCGGGCCCACTTGGAACAACGAATGATTATCTATCCCAAGTGAAATGATGGATATGAAAATGAAATTTACCCTTAGGGCGGTGGGCCCTATTGCGGGTTTAATGCGCATGCGAAGCAAAGGTCTTCCTCATGGCATAAGGTTACCAAAGTGCAATGGTGCCCCTTACATCATTCTGGCTTGGATGACAGTGGGTCATCCAACTTATGTGGGATGGTGATCCCAACTTTTATATTAAACAAAATGAGATAAGAGTGAGAATATGCCCCCATGGTAGATCCTACAAGGTTTTTGAGATGTCTATTGGCCACAGTCCTACGACATTGTTCTATGATGTAACTAAAGTGTAACACTCTAATTTGATAACTTGAAAAATTGTATATATTTTTTAATTTTTGATCGACACAATCCCCACATCTTTTTCGAAGGTTAAGTAGGTAACAGATTAACTGTTTTGACACCTCTTAATCTTTGATAGTGAATCAAGGGGAACCATGACTGACTTATTCAAGTTTCAAAATAGAATGCTACACAAAGTGTACTCCATGGTGGCTCTAGACTTCTAAAGGCCCTCGGATCGCCTTCACTCTTTAAGGTGAGGACCCATTTCGCAAACGGTCGACGAGAGGTTGGTTACGCCTCCAAAAATAGGTAGGACGCACCTCCAAAGGTCGTGCTCACGAGAAATGGTTCCCAATCCGAGTGGTACCTTCGTACACTACAAGAGACCATACACTTGTAAGTCAAAGGTAGGACAAAAGCACCCCTAAACTTAGGGTTTAAATAATAGTACCCGGGTATAGGGTTTCCGTGTGTGCAAAGATCCGTGTAAAAAAAACCTATTTCAGGGGCATACAAACCCCTTTTTTTTAATAACAAAAAAGATTACAATAAAGAATTAATATACAACTAAACAAATATATAAAATTAATAAAAAAAATATATACAATAAATAACTAATTAAAGGCAAACCAATTAAAAAAAAATAGGTCTATTAAAAATAACCAATCATTTAGGCCTGACTCTCTTTTTAATGTTATATCCCTAGTGGAGTCGCTAGCTGTCGCGGTCGGGGTCCCAGGTTGCCCTCGGGGCCTCGCCTACGAGTGCGGGTCGAATGACCCAATATGGAGTCGCCACCGCATTTGTTACAAAAACGCGAAAAAAATAATTATTAATTAAAATGGATAAAGATTGGTCTCGAACTAGATAGATTCCAAGTTCGGGAGTCGGTTACGAGCCGGGGAAGGTATTAGCACCCCGTTCGCCCATTCGAAAATGGTACCTTTGATTGATTTTAATTAAAAGACCTAAATAAATTGGTTTGCCAAAATTATTTGTTTTTTATTATTGTGCCTGACAAGGTTGCCCCTGGTCCTACGTACCCTTATAAAATGAGGAATCAAGGCCACGTATTTTTTAAAATAATTTTAATGTTTTTTATATTTTATTATAAAAATGTTTGACGCAGAGAGGAAATATGCACAAGACCTTAACATTTAGCCAAGGAAAAGTGGATTTCCAAAACGCGTTTGAATTCTTAATTAGTAAATATTATTAAACTTTATAAAAATATTATCTATTTATTTTTTTTTTAAAAAAAGAAAAATTAATAATAAAAAGAATGTTTATCATGTTGAATACAAAGAGGAAAGTCTGAGAGATCTCTCCATTAAATGGGTAAGAAAAATCGGCTTGCCAAAGCATATCCAATAATTTAAAAAAAAGAGATTTAATTATTAAAATTTATGATCCCAAATTATTTAATTTAAATTTAACAATTAAATTCATAACATATCCTAAAATACAAATACATTGATTTGAGGATAAAATTAGAATTTAAATATCAAATTTGTATTTTGATGTAAAAATATTTATTATTCAGCAATCAAAAGGATTCATAAAATTAATAATTAACATCTCAATAATTGTAATATAAAAGACTACATTTTTATTTTTAATATTTTACTATATATAAAAAAACTGAAAAAAAAAAGAAATAAAACAAAAACAAACAAACCTGGAATTACACGGAGAGAAGCAGCAGCAGATAGTAGATGCAACAACAACGCCATGTGTCGCGCACGGATTGGTGCGGCAGGGACTGCTCAACAGGCGCAACAGAGCAGGAAAGTGGGGGACGGGCGCGTGCGCTGCACGCGCGGGAGGCTGGGACGGAGGCTGTGAGGCGCGAGCACCTCATGCGCCTGGTTTGAGGGTGGGGAACGCGGAAACAGAGGCAGAGGGTTTCCTTTTCTTTTTTTAATTTCTGTGCAGTGTGCACATCTCTCTTCTCCCAATTTTTTGTGTGTCCTCAAAGTGAGGAAGAAAGCTCTATTTATAGGAAAAAACTAGGTTAAAAAAATAGGATTTTTGAACAGGCTTTTGAAAGCCCAGTAGAATATTCCCTGATTAATTCCTCAATTAAATCTTAAAAAAATAAAAACAAATCTGATGATAATCCTTTTAAAACAAAACCAAATTTTATCTTTATCTTCACAAATTAACCAAATCATTTACTAAAATATTTTTATCTCTTTTTTTTCTAAAACTTTTATTTTTCGTTTTTTTATTTTTCATAAAAAATACTTTTTTCAAAATATTTTTTATTTTATTTTTAATTTTTAACATTTTTTTTAAAAACATTTTTATTTTTTTTTATTTTGTTTGGGGGGGGACAAAATTGGGCGTCAACACTGTGATTTGATTATGATTCTTATTAATTTGATGTTAAACGATATGTGCAATATGTTTATTACTTGTGAAATAACTTCTGTTTAGTGCAGAATTGAAGTAATGGTGTAAGAATCACGAATTGGTGCGTATTATGCAGAAAAACTGGTGCTGATGCAGCAAAAAGACTCAAGTATTTTAAGAAGTACTCGAGTATTCTGGAAAATGATGAACGACTCGAGTATTTCTTCAAGTACTCAAGTATTTTGGCATGAACTACTCGAGTAGTTCATGAACTACTCGAGTATTTTGAGAAAATTTCACAAATCTCTTATTTTTAAAAGTTTCAGAAATTAACTCGTCTAAACTCCTAAATTACTAAAGTTTAAACACCACTTTGCTTAATATCTAATCCCGTTGGTTGATAACTATCCTGGAGGTGTCCTACTGGAATTCTATTCAGTGGTTGATAATTTCCCTACAGGAGTCCCAATGGAAGTGCGTACACCCATTTGGTTGATCCTATCCCTAGATGTCCTAGTGAAAGTTTTACTCACTTGGTTGATATTTTCTATGGGAGTCCCAATGGGGTCGTTGCAATAAAAATCCACCAATAGGAGGCTATGCCCCGATGGATTTCTAAATGAATAATTATACGCTATTTCTAAAACCATCACAAGGTGGCTGGGCCGCTGATGGATTTTTCGGAAAGGAGAAATGAAAATAAGTACACCCATCACAAAGTGGCCATGCCGCTGATGGCCTTTTTATGACTGCATCAGTACCAGCTAAAGAAATGGTTAAAGATGAGATTAATGAATGGAAAAAATGTAATGATGGACTATGTCCTCTATGGAAATGATAATGAATGATAATGAGGATTTGTAATGGATTATGGCTGCATTCATGCATTGTTTGCTCCAGCTTGTTGAGATGCTTTTGCATTGTCTGTCACACACGCTGTCTGTCGTGAAGGGTCGAGCTTATCCCGCTGTCTATCGGAGGAGGCTCAGGATGACCCATTTTCCTCCAAGCTATGATTCCCCGGGATATTGTTGAGATTAGCATGCATCATGCCATTGATAATAAGATTAATTACTTTAGTAAAAAGGGGTTTGACATATGTACTTGCATCTATAATCTATTATTACTTGTGTTTGTTGTTTTTAGCCTCTATTATTTTCATTTGTTTTGACGGGATTAGCTATGACTTACTCCCTTGTTTCCCTTGTAGGTAATGGAGCTCCTGTCTTCCAAGGGGAAGAATAGTTCTGGTAAGGGATGCGAAATTCCCTTTCCAATGGTGGAGTTTTGAAGAACCATGCTCTGGGTTACTATTAGTACATTAAGTAGCTCGAAGTCTGTTTTGTTACTTTATAGTTTGAACTATTGAGTTGTAAATTTGTAAAACTTCTATGTTATATTAACATGTATGACTTTGCTTCCGCTTTTGAATGGATTAAGTTATAAACTTATTTTGGCGAAAAAATTTTCTCTATTTTATTAATAAGTAATTAAGGATTAATTCCTTGGGCCGTTACATGTTACACCTTCCACCTACCGAAGAACACCAAAATGAAAATGACTCACAGGATGATGCAGAGGCTTTGGTGGCTCCAGATCATCCTATACCTCCCCCAACAGAACCAAGAACACCTCGAGGAAGATGAACTCGGTCCATAATTGTGATCCCCTATCAAGGCAAATCCAGAAGGTCGAATAAAACTGTCAACTCCGAAACTTCTTCGGACGAGCTAGGCAGAATTCTGGGCGAAAAGATCAAATAAACGTTCGAGTACTTACTTGGAATGTTGTCGCCCACCCTAGCTCGCTCCCATACCACAAGATCTGGATGAGCTGCACCCGAGAATCCTCCCGCAACTCCTGTACGAACAGTAACAGTGGTTAAGAAATTAGGAAATCAACTAGCCCGAACGCAACTCGATCCAACCCTAGATGAACAAACTAGAAGGTAAGAGGACCTGAGATCCCGAATTCAGGCATTCTGAGAACTCTTGACATTTTTTATTTTATTTTTAATTTTTAACATTTTTTTTAAAAACATTTTTATTTTTTTGTTTTATTTTGTTTGGGGGGGGGGACAAAATTGGGCGTCAACACTGTGATTTGATTATTATTCTTGTTAATTTGATGTTAAACGATATGTGCAATATGTTTATTACTTGTGAAATAACTTATGTTTAGTGCAGAATTGAAGTAATGGTGTAAGAATCACGAATTGGTGCGTATTATGCAGAAAAACTGGTGCTGATGCAGCAAAAAGACTCAAGTATTTTAAGAAGTACTCGAGTATTCTGGAAAATGATGAACGACTCGAGTATTTCTTCAAGTACTCAAGTATTTAACTACTCGAGTATTTTGAGAAAATTTCACAAATCTCTTATTTTTAAAAGTTTCAGAAATTAACTCGTCTAAACTCCTAAATTACTAAAGTTTAAACACCACTTTGCTTAATATCTAATCCCGTTGGTTGATAACTATCCTGGAGGTGTCCTATTGGAATTCTATTCAGTGGTTGATAATTTCCCTACAGGAGTCCCAATGGAAGTGCGTACACCCATTTGGTTGATCCTATCCCTAGATGTCCTAGTGAAAGTTTTACTCACTTGGTTGATATTTTCTATGGGAGTCCCAATGGGGTCGTTGCAATAAAAATCCACCAATAGGAGGCTATGCCCCGATGGATTTCTAAATGAATAATTATACGCTATTTCTAAAACCATCACAAGGTGGCTGGGCCGCTGATGGATTTTTCGGAAAGGAGAAATGAAAATAAGTACACCCATCACAAAGTGGTCATGCCGCTGATGGCCTTTTTATGACTGCATCAGTACCAGCTGAAGAAATGGTTAAAGATGAGATTAATGAATGGAAAAAATGTAATGATGGACTATGTCCTCTATGGAAATGATAATGAATGATAATGAGGATTTGTAATGGATTATGGCTGCATTCATGCATTGTTTGCTCCAGCTTGTTGAGATGCTTTTGCGTTGTCTGTCGCACACGCTGTCTGTCGTGAAGGGTCGAGCTTATCCCGCTGTCTATCGGAGGAGGCTCAGGATGACCCATTTTCCTCCAAGCTATGATGCCCCGGGATATTGTTGAGATTAGCATGCATCATGCCATTGATAATAAGATTAATTACTTCAGTAAAAAGGGGTTTGACATATGTACTTGCATCTATAATCTATTATTACTTGTGTTTGTTGTTTTTAGCCTCTATTATTTTCATTTGTTTTGACGGGATTAGCTATGACTTACTCCCTTGTTGCCCTTGTAGGTAATGGAGCTCCTGTCTTCCAAGGGGAAGAATAGTTCTGGTAAGGGATGCGAAATTCCCTTTCCAATGGTGGAGTTTTGAAGAACCATGCTCTGGGTTACTATTAGTACATTAAGTAGCTCGAAGTCTGTTTTGTTACTTTATAGTTTGAACTATTGAGTTGTAAATTTGTAAAACTTCTATGTTATATTAACATGTATGACTTTGCTTCTGCTTTTGAATGGATTAAGTTATAAACTTATTTTGGCGAAAAATTTTCCTCTATTTTATTAATAAGTAATTAAGGATTAATTACTTGGGCCGTTACATGTTACACCTTCCACCTACCGAAGAACACCAAAATGAAAATGACTCACAGGATGATGCAGAGGCTTTGGTGGCTCCAGATCATCCTATACCTCCCCCAACAGAACCAAGAACACCTCGAGGAAGACGAACTCGGTCCAGAATTGTGATCCCCTATCAAGGCAAATCCAGAAGGTCGAACAAAACTGTCAACTCCGAAACTTCTTCGGACGAGCTAGGCAGAATTCTGGGCGAAAAGATCGAATAAACGTTCGAGTACTTACTTGGAATGTTGTCGCCCACCCTAGCTCGCTCCCATACCACAAGATCTGGATGAGCTGCACCCGAGAATCCTCCTGCAACTCCTGTATGAACAGTAACAGTGGTTGAGAAATTAGGAAATCAACTAGCCCGAACGCAACTCGATCCAACCCTAGATGAACAAACTAGAAGGTAAGAGGACCTGAGATCCCGAATTCAGGCATTCTGAGAACTCTTGACTTGAGCGCTAGAACGCTTAGAACCAGAAGTGGTCGAGGTCCCCCTGGAAGGTGAAGAGTCCTATTTGGGGCTTGAACAATCCTGTGAAAGAATTATGTGAGCACCTAACCCTAAGAACTTCCATCATCATATAAACCTCTATGGATATGATGTCTTGGAAGACCCCAAACAACACCTCAGAAAGTTTCGGGCCGAGATAGCATTCCAACACGAAAACACCGACGTCATGTGCAAAGCCTTTTCACTTAGTCTGACCAGACTAGCCTTAGAATGGTTTGAGACGCTTACACCAAAATCCATAAATAGTTGGATGGAGCTTACCGACGCCTTTAAGCTATAATTCTTAACTAGCATAACTCGGCCAAAAATATTTCACTTCCTCTCTGAAGTAACCAAGGCGTAGGATGAGAGCCTTCACGATTTCATATCCAGATTCACCAAGGAGAAGAACCAGATCGTCGATTTTCCACCCTCGATGGCCCTCCACATGTTCATTCAAGGACTCCATCAAAACATCGAATATGCTTCTAATCTGGCAGGAAATCCTCCCCTAACCATGGACAAGATTATAAGAAGGTTCGATGAATTTATAAACTAAGAAGACTTTAGAAGGTATATGAGGGGTATAAATGTCTCAGCCAAAGACTCCTTAGTGCTTGGACCTGAACAAAGAGGAGGTCGAGAAGAAAGCCACGAGATAAAGGAAGTCCACTAGGAAGAGGGATGGAGTAGAGATAGGAGGTACAAACTGAGATTTGCAAGTTACTCAGATTTTATTGTCCCAAAGGAGCAAATCATGAAAGAGACTAGGAACACTGAGCTTTAAGGATTTCAGAGGCCAATGGATTTGGAAGCATCCGGGAAGACAGGTCCACTTTGGCTCCATCATTCAAGTGGTTGATCAGTTTCCCGTTTACCACCTCAAAATATGGATATGAGCCTATCATTCAAATCCCCTCTAAATTCTGGAACTGAAGCTGGTTGACCACGTTAATGAAGAACTCAACATTAGTCTTGTCCTAGTTGTGCAAGTTTTTCTTGGCCTCCTTATATTTGAGAGCCTTGGCCTTTATCTTCTGTAGTGTCGGTCTCAATTGATCTTGGTCTTGGCCGATCAAGGCTAGGTCTTGCCGAGCACCTTCAAGATCCTTCTTAGTCTTCACGTTGACATTCTCCGCCTCTTCCTTGACCTTGTCGAAGCTCTCCTTCTCTTTCTGCTTTTTTGGCTTGCTTTTCCATCTCTTGGCGCATTTCGACATGCTGGTTTATTAAGACTTCCGCAAACCGCATAAGCCCTCCTCGTCTCCTTTTCTGCAGGTGAGAGAGTCAAAGAAAAGTCCTCAGCGTACTCCCCAACGAACAGTGCCAAAGAAACTCCCCTAAAAAAATTGCTTTTGTAACACTTGGGCATTGCCATTGAAGATAAAGGCGGATATGCCAACCATTCTTCGGTCATCCTCCTCGGAAGGGACCAACTTCATAATCTTATCGTCAAGCTTGCGATCCCAAACAAATGCCAAGGTTGAGCCCCTCGGAACCTCCAACACTTCCATGTCATCCTCCGAACCTCCCTCCTCGACAGGCTCACCCACCTCAGCTTTCCCTTTGGTGACCCATGTCTTCACCCAAGGTGGAATGATGATCACTTCGGGAGAGCCAGATTGCCCCACCCCCTCGACCTCAGGAGTCTCGAGGCATGTTGACAACGGGGGATGTAACATCCCAATTCTTAATCATAAATTAGTAAATGAAAGTTTATAATTAAAATATGGGACTTAAAAAAATTCCTTTTACAACTCAAGTTTAACACAAAATGTTGGGGGATTCATTTACAATATACATAGCATAAATAAGGGTTTCCTTCTTTCAACTCTTCCGCTGCGACACTCTGATCTTCAAGCTCCTTAGCATTTACCTAAAATGTTAACCATTAAGGGTGAAACCTTTTCACATCACAGTGAATTATAGGATAATCAACAGCTCATAATAAAACTCAAGAGTAATAACCAAATCATGCAGAGGTCCAACAACATATATCACATTTACTTAATAAGGCAACATTCACACAATTCAAGTTCCAATAAATATTCATTTCCCATAAAAAATTTTCCTTTCCTTTTCACTTATTTCCCTTTTCTTACGTTACATTCATATTCCTCTTACATTTTGATAATTTTGTAACCATCATTGCGCACCTACGTCATAAAGCTGCGCACTTGCGTCTTACGCTATTAAACATGATTGTTGCGCACCTACGTCTTATGCTATATAATATGATTATTGCGCACCTGCGTCTTAGAGCTGCGCACCTGCGTCTTACGCTATATAAATATAATTATTGCGCACCTGCGTCTTAGAGCTACGCACCTGCGTCTTACGCTATTCAATCATGATTGTTGCGCACCTGCGTCTTACAGCTGCACACCTGTGTCTTACGCTAAGCAATCATGATTGTTGCGCACCTGCGTCTTGCAGCTGCACACCTGTGTCTTACGCTGTTAAAACGTGTGTCCAACTATGCACACCTGCGTCTTACAAGCTCTGGATCACACAGTCTAGGCGTACAGTCCCACAACCAGGACAACGTCTTACAAGACTTGAATTACTTCCTCTCTTAACCTTTCAATTACCAATCATTACTTTTCTATTATCCCGATTCATAAACAATATATATATCATCTCAATCACTTCACATAAATAGGCACATATTTTCCCGATATCTCAAGTTACACATATATTCCAAATATCACAATTTCACACGTATGCACAATATCCCCTAATCTCCAAATATACACCAATTCACAAGTATGCACATATAACCCATAATATCATTACCAATAAATTCATAACAACCAACAACCAACAGATATTATTAAACCATTCAGTCGACATACTCAGGTATGTCTCAGAGTACTTTGATATAAATCAACTCCCTAGGGTTCTTCACTTCCTACTTTTATAACATACTTAAAGGAGATTTATCAAAAACATTTCAACTTATATAAAATCAACCAATAAAACTCTATTCACCCTTAATCCAACTTTAAACAAACACTAATTTGTTACCCACAACCCAATTTAACTATTAACCCCAAATCCTATTATAAACTCTAACTATCCCTAACCCAAAGTGTGGAAAAGTGTCTCCCCTTACCTTAGAGGAACAGAGAGCTATGAACCAAGAATCTACCTCCGATCTACTCGGATTCCAACTCCCTAGTTTGATCTCCACTTGGTTCTTGAGATTGGAGGAGAGAGAAAAGCCCTAGGATAGAGAAAGAGGGAAAGCTTGAAGAGAGTGAGAGAGAGAACCATGGAGGAGAGAGGGAAAGAAGGAGAAGTTATGAAGGAGGAGGTGGTTTACCATGGGTGAAGGGTTGGTGGGGAGTTTTGGGTGAGTGGAGGGTGAGGGTGGTTTTGGGGGAAGAAGAGTGAGAGAGTGGGGCGGAGAAAAATGAGAGGGAGGGAGGATGGTGCGAGTTTTAAAGGACCTGGTGCTTGGGCGCGGGATCGTGCGCGCCTGCGCGCGTTCCACGAACTTATATGGCGCTGAACTGAAAATCTCGCGTGCCTGGGTGCGAGTCGCGCCTCGCCTGGGTGCAAAAGCCACTGATATGGTGCGTTTGATGCACCCTGGTGCGCCTGGACGCACCGGCTTGCGCCTGGGCGCACCAGAAGCCCTAAAATGCCGATTTTCGCCCTTTTAACCCGATTCCAAGGTTCCTAACCCTTCCTAACACTAAAACCAACACAAATAACATTAAAACACATTTCAAACATAAAAATTATAAATTCATAACACTAAACATATATATCACATAATTCACAAGCACAGAAAATCGAACGAACTAAACCCCGAACTCTAAACTTAACTCTTTTCTAACACTCGATCTAACCCGACCGACTTAAGGAAACTCTCTCACCACATAAATCTAAGACTAAACACACTCGAGGCATAACCGAAAGGGTCGGATAAAATCTAATTGCCTCACAAAATCTATTACCTTCAGGAATTCGATCGAAACACGATTCCGAAAGAATCCTCTGAGCACTAACACTAAGGCCCACACTAAAACTCGAAGCTCAAACTTAGGGTTCTCTACCTAATCACTCCCTCAAGGTTAAGGCACTAAGAACGCCTATGCAAACTCAGGAAGACCCTGGTAATCGAACCTACACAACTTCAAAACACTCTCAGTCTAATTCGCATACACCTTAGGCCTATACACCGACTCCAATTACCTTTCCCTACCCAAAACTTATACTACGATTATATAAATAAATATGCACATATACACAATAAAATAGTTACAACTACTTACACATATGAATGCACACACAAATACCTTAAGAATCTAATTGATTTGGGTCTAATATATGATGTTTTGAGCATGATTTAGACTCCCTTTTACTATGGATTTGCCTTGTTTCTCTTGCAAATTTAGGATTTTTTGTATAGTTTTTGGGAAGTTAGGTAATTTAGAATCCTTTGAATGTTTTGATCCGTTTTGGGTTTGTTTCAGGTACTTTCGGAGCTTAAATGAAGAAAATAAATATGGAGCATGAAAGAGGATGAAAAGACCTTGAAAATGGCGCAAGAACGGAGCGAAACGGAGCCGGAGCAAATGACGCAAGCCCAGGCGTGAGGCCCTGGGCGCCCAAGAGTGCAAAGTGCGAGAAAGTGATACTGTTCGCTGTTTTGATCATAACTTGAGCTACGCTTATCCAAATGAGGCGATCTTGTATCATTTTAAAGCTAAGGAAAAGACCTACAACTTTGACAGAAATAGCCTTGATCAAATTCGTCCATATTTGGGGTCAAAATCAGTACCGACGTTGCTGTCAGACGCAAATACGGGATTCTAGAAGGATTTTGATGATAAATTCTATTTGTAGATAAGATTCTTAAAGATTAGATTATTCTAATATGATATTATCATATTATATCAATTAGGATTAGTTTTAGACTTTAAATATAGGTTTTTCCTTTAGGTTTGGTAGACTTTTCAGAGCCAAATTAGAGATTAGAATAAAATTAGGATTAGAGAAGAGAGGCTGTTATGCAATTGAGAGCAAGGAGGCAAGGCACAAGGATTAGAGATCAACATTGCTGGAGGGATCCACTTGATGATTGAAGATCTCTTGGGGGTAAATTGATTATTGTCTATGATTATTGGTTTTTCCCATTCCTTGTATTTCTTCTCCCAATATGTATAATTGAACCTCTTGTTAGGAATAAGGTGGATTTGTATGGATCTTAATTTGGCTGTTTATTTATGATTTAATGTTTTTCCTTTCAAATCAATTACTTGGTTGTGTTTTAATTACAATTCATAAAATTGATCACTTTATGTTTTGTTGTGGTAATCTGAACCTTAATTGGAAAATTAGGATTAAGATTAGGCCTTTCAACCAAACAATATAATTATTCAATTTGTAGGAATACTTTTGGGTAATTGTATAACTCGTTCTAAATTTTACTCACTTAAGGGATTAAGGGGTAAAATTTAGTAAGAAACATAATTTCCATGAGGGATCTAGCTTTTATTGTTTCTAGAGTTTTTGATTTATTGGAAAACATATTTTCATAATTAATAACCTGATCCTACAATGAAACCAAGTTACTAACCTTTCCATATTTGCTTCTAATTCCTTTTTATTTTTGAATTGATTCATTCTTTTAATTTCTATACTCCTATCTCTAAACTCAAAACCCTTACAAGTTACATATAGTAATCGCAATTAGGTGAAAGAAATTAGAAACAATTTGCAATCCCCGAGTGGAACGATAATTTTACTTACTCTTTATTACTTGTGTGATTGGTACACTTGCCGAATTGCCAACAAGTTTTTGACGCCGTTGCCGGGGATTGAAATTTGATTCTAATTTTTTCCAGTACCTATTTGTAATTACTTTTGTAACTTGTCCCTTTTCATGTATAACTATAGTTTTAATAATGATTTTGATTGTGATAGATTTATTTCGGATCCTTATTCTCCATACTATTATGCACAAAACATAATTAATAGGAAAGCTCCATGGGAAATAGCTTTAGAGAAATTAGAAGCTACATCTAAGAAACCATTTTATGTGGACCCAATTCCCATGGAGAAAGCTCCATGGGAAATAGCTTTAGAGAAATGTGCTCAAAACAGTAAAGAATTTGTTGAAGAAGTCAGAACCTATTACCTGATTCAAGGTTCCAATTCAATGAACCTTGAAATCAAAGTTGAACACATTTCAAAGCCATTAGATGAAGAGTCACAAGCATCACTAACAATTTTTGACTCTCTTCAAAGAGAGGAAAAAATGGTGGTGATGGATGTGATCAATGATGAAACTCCTATGGAGGAGCAATTAGAGAAAAATGTGCATAATGAGTTTGAGGAAGAGGACCGAAATAAAACTTTAGAAGGTTTGAATATGGTAGAAGAATTCGATCCACCCTTGCATAATGAATTTCTAGCAATTAAAAATTTAGTCAAATCTATTGCATGCTTGGATGACTCTAAATTTTTCCACTATATTCAACCTTTGTGCTTTCATGAAAATTCTAAAAATCAATCTAAATCATTGTTAAACAATAGGGAGCCTGGAAAGGTAGTTTTCCTAATTCTTGGAATTTACACTTTCATGAATGGGAAAAGAAATAACTTGTTTGAGATGATGCATGGAGTAAGGAATGCACCTTTTGACCCTGGTGGGATTGAACTTATTCTTAAAACTTCCTTACCCCACCATCATCCAAGGTTTGCCCCATGAGATGTGGGAATAACTTGTTATTGTTGCATCACATGGGATTTAACCTATAGAATTTGGGATCCTGGTGGATTCTTTGTAATTATGTAGTAGTGTATGTAGGTTTTTATTTTTTTTTTAGTAGTTAGTTGAATAAAGAGTTTAGAGCTTTCTATATGTAACTACTAATGAGGTGCTTCTAGCACTATTTTTAGTTGTTCATGTGACACAGGTGAATAAGTTTGGGGGTGTCTCCTCCATGGTGCATCAAGAGAGAATGTTGTGCTACAAAGGGAAGTTTCTAACTCCTTGCTTTTGTTTTTAATTTTTATTTTGTAGTTTAGTTTAGTTTAGTTTAGTTTGCTTGAGGACAAGCCAACCTCTAAGTTTGGGGGAGTGGACAAAATAAAAATTAATTTTTCAGATCTGAATTTTTCTCCCATATTTGGTGTTGGTTTGTGTCTTGGGTAGAAGTAGATGATTATTCTAGGCTTAGGATTATTTTTATGATTATATATGTAAATACTTGATTTAGGATGATGACTCATTGATTTTATAACACTGATTGGATTGAGTTGTAAATTTTGTTGAGAGCTGGTTATTTTTATAAATTGTTTTGGAATAAGTTATTAGTGAACTGACTATTAGCCTGTGAGATTTTTGAGCCTATACACTTGACAGGGGTATGTGATTTATATTGATTTTTGTGATTTAAACCCCTATTTCTTTCATGAGTGTGTTCACTTTGACTTTGTGTTCTAGAAATTGACCGGTGACCATTTTGAGATTGATAATTGAGTGCATGCATTAAGATGATTAAGACACTTAGGTTTGTGTTTTTTGTGGCCTTCAACTGATTTGTATTGATAATGTCCCTTAGTTTCCCATTTTGAGCCTTATGAGATATTATGATTTTTCTTTGGTACCCTGCATCTATTGAAATATTTTTGTGAGTACCTTGAAAATTTTGAATGAGCAATTGAGAGGAATGACGAAAGAAAAAGTGAAAGTAATTGGTGAAAAGTGTTATGAGTTCTATTTCTCTTCCAAGTGGAAAAAAAAATAAATTGAAAAAAAAAATAAATGTGAAAGGAAGAGAATAGAAGGAAAAAAAATTGAAAAGAAAAGAAGTATGAAATTGATTGTGAATAAGTATGAGTCCTCTTAAGTATTCATTGCTCATTCATAATTTTTTGAGGGAAATTTGTTTTTGTATTTTAGCCCCTAGTTTTATCTCTTCTTTCTTTTATCTCACCTAACACTTTTAGCCATGGCCTCATTACAACCAAAATAAAGACCTTTTGATTTTTGCATGTATTAAATAATTTCAGTGAAGATTTGGGTCTATGGTCAAGCATATGGTAACACATTTTCATTGTATGAACTTGAGTGAATATTTATAAAACCCTTGATACACATGAGAGATACACACAGTGAGGTTGAGAGTGTTCACTAGTTCTGGTTCTTTTGGAGTTTGTTTTTCTAACTAGTTTTTGATGAAGTTAATGCTTGTGAATAGAAGTGTCTGAGTCATGAGTCTGGAGTCTTAGATTAGGTGTTTGCATATTAATTTAGAAATTGGTTTTGTGTTTTAGAATTTTTATTTTACTTTTGCCTGGGACATGCAAAATACTAAGTTTGGGGAAGTGATTTGGGTCTAATATATGATGCTTTGAGCATGATTTAGACTCCCTTTTACTATGGATTTGGCTTGTTTCTCTTGCAAATTTAGGATTTTTTCTATAGTTTTTAGGAAGTTAGGTAATTTAGAATCCTTTGAATGTTTTGATCCGTTTTGGGTTTGTTTCAGGTACTTTCAGAGCTTAAATGAAGAAAATAAATATGGAGCATGAAAGAGGATGAAAAGACCTTGAAAATGGCGCAAGAACAGAGCGAAATGGAGCCGGAGCAGGTGACGCACGCCCAGGCGCGCAAAGTGCGAGAAAGTGACATTGTTCGCAGTTTTGATCATAACTTGAGCTACGCTTATTCAAATGAGGCGATCTTGGTATCATTTTAAAGCTAAGGAAAAGACATACAACTTTGCAAGAACTAGCCTTGCTCAAATTCGTCCATCTTTGGGGTCAAAATCAGTACCGACGTTGCTGTCAGACGCAAATACGGGATTCTAGAAGGATTTTGATGATAAATTCTATTTGTAGATAAGATTCTTAAAGATTAGATTATTCTAATAGGATATTATCATATTATATCAATTAGGATTAGTTTTAGACTTTAAATATAGGTTTTTCCTTTAGGTTTGGTAGACTTTTCAGAGCCAAATTAGAGATTAGAATAAAATTAGGATTAGATAAGAGAGGCTGTTATGAAATTGAGAGCAAGGAGCAAGGCACAAGGATTGAAGATCAACATTGCTGGAGGGATCCACTTGATGATTGAAGATCTCTTGGGGGTAAATTGATTATTGTCTATGATTATTGGTTTTTCCCATTCATTGTATTTTTTCTCCCAATATGTATAATTGAACCTCTTGTTAGGAATAGGGTGGATTTGTATGGATCTTAATTTGGCTGTTTATTTATGATTTAATGTTTTTCCTTTCAAATCAATTGTTTGGTTGTGTTTTAATTACAATTCATAAAATTGATCACTTTATGTTTTGCTGTGGTAATCTGAACCTTAATTGGAAAATTAGGATTAAGATTAGGCCTTTCAACCAAACAATATAATTATTCAATTTGTAGGAATACTTTTGGGTAATTGTATAACTCTTCTAAATTTTACTCACTTAAGGGATTAAGGGGTAAAGTTTAGTAAGAAACATAATTGCCATGAGGGATCTAGCTTTTATTGTTTCTAGAGTTTTTGATTTATTGGAAAACATATTTTCATAATTAATAACCTGATCCTACAATGAAACCAAGTTCCTAATCTTTTCCATATTTGCTTCTAATTCCTTTTTAGTTTTTGAATTGTTTCATTCTTTTAATTTCTATACTCCTATCTCTAAACTCAAAACCCTTACAAGTTACATATAGTAATCACAATTAGGTGAAAGAAATTAGAAACAATTTGCAATCCCCGAGTGGAACGATAATTTTACTTACTCTTTATTACTTGTGCGATCGGTACACTTGCCGAATTGTCAACACTAATTACAAATATTAATACATACATACACATATAAATATATATATTTTAGCTCAACATAATTATATACATATATGCATTTACTAAGAAAATAGTTGTAAATCATTTTTCTTACTTCGTTTCCATAAAAATAAAATATAATTTTTGGATTAATAAAAATCGGATCGTTACAGGGGAAGTAGCGGCCTCCTCTCGGGTTTTTGAATCAGTTGGTGCAATCTTCCTTTTCTTCCAGGCGAGTTCAACAATCTTGGAGCCGGCCATTTTCTCTGAAACAAAAAAGAAATTCGTCAAGAAATTGAGACAACGTAAATAATATAAGTTCAATGATATGAGAAACGGAAAAAGATAAAAAGTAAATATCAGTATTACCCATCTCAACCTCAACAGCCTCAATCAGATAGTTCACTACCCTCCTCGTAATTATTTGGCCGTCTTTTTCGATCCACCTAAAGACATCATTACAAAACTTTCTCCCATCTCGGGATAAGAGGTTCCAATCGAATTGGTAGCTCTTATTGGGACGAGTGAAGTCCGACCAAGATAGTGAAAACCGAGGTTCTTCCGTGTCCATATACCAGCAAACACCATCTCCCACGAAGTTGTATTTGAAGAACGTGGGCTTGAACGTCTTCCACGAATCACATATTTGGTGAATAAGGATTACTGATTCTTAGCTTTTAGGGAGACCCAAAGCCGGCGAACCGATCCCTTCTTGTCGATGTGGCTTGGGGAGAAAAGAGCCATGTGAAGCCAGCCACCAAGTACACTACACTTCGAGTAGCACAAAATTTTTGAAAAACACGAGTAAACGCCCATCCATTTGGGTGTAGTTGAGTAGGCACCAACTAGAGATGGTTTAACAGTCTCATTTCAAAGACAGTAAAAGGAAGTCAAACTTCGAGGTGGGTGATTAATTCCTCATATAAGAAGAAATATTTGTTACCGTCAGGGATTCTGGTACATACTCGGTCGTCAGCCGAGGCGAGAGTAAGGGTGTAAGAAGTTCCATTGTCTTCGCTAGGGCAAGGTAGTACAAATGCTCGGATATGGTTCAGGTTGTCCGAGCTATTCAGCTGTGTGGGAGTTCCAAGGACCTCAAGATCCACCCACCTATAGTTTCCCTTGTCTACAGGCAGTGGGTATTCCTCGGGTCTGGTAATTACCTTGAGCACTATTCTACTTGGGGAAAAGGAGGCACACTCGGCATCAGAGTCAGAAGAAAAATTTAAAACCCTACCTACATACTCAAACCCCTTGCCGAGTGGGAGACGCCTCAATCGAGAATCTTTGTCAGATTTTTTCCTCTCCCCTTCTCTACCATCTCCGTTATGCAGTAGGAATAACCCCTTCCCTCTGCTCAATCAAATTTTGGGGAAGCTAAGGTACACGGCCAAGGGCCTCTCAATCAGAATCTCTTCTTCCCGACTCTCGTGACAACGTTTTCGAAAGGGGGTAGGGGGACTTGACAACACCTCAACAGAATCATCACTCTGGTTTACTGAATCCTCACTCCCTCCCATCGCTACAGTAACCAAATCCTAAACCTAACAGCAAACAAAGAAAAGAAGAACACGAATCAACACACCCCTAAAGGAAAAGGAAAGAAACAAAAACAAAAATGCGAAAACTACGAACTCCAAACAGTAAAAAAACCCATAAAAGGCAAAGGCAAAAAGGAAAATCATTTGCCTCAAAAAAATGAATAACCAAACAGAGTACAAAAGAAGAAGAGGAGTCATACCTGTGATTACTAAAGATGAGCAAGGAAATGTGAAGATTGAAGAGGAAAAAGCACACCAACAACGTGTCTTGTAGAGGAGGAGAAAGCTTGGAGATTTGGGTACTTTAGAAAGAAATAACAAGTGCAAGGAATTGAAAAGGGAAAGAGGTAGTTGACATATGGTGACCCCTCACTTTCCCACCACTCCACGAGCCATGGCCCAAGGGCAAAACAGTAATTGCCTCAACCTAACCATTACAACCATTATAAGAGCAGGGGGAAATGCGTATTTTCAACGAAGGACTAAAACAATGTGGCAGTTGAGACTTCTTAGAGATTTGAAAACTAGGGGCAAAATCGCTCATTCACTATTTAGATAATCATTACGGTACAATTTCCAAAGTGCAAAACCCAACACGTGTCCACCTCGTGGAACACAAATGCCACCTTTTGAACTGAAAAGACAGCTTAAGCTGACCTACAAACCTCAAAACATTGCCAGCTGGATACTTGCAATCCTAATCGGCAATGCGATCGGGACAAAAAGTTGTTATCCACGTCAGGGCTATTCTAACTCGGCACAGGCCGTTCGAGCATTCCTGAGTTGGGGGCTTGTGTGATGAACGTGACCTCAATACTGACCGACTCCGAGCAACTAGGTAAAGGTTCAGAAAAGACCGATCAACCCACGCTCGGAAAATACGGTCGAGCACCAACGCTTGTGCTATCCCAGCTCACTATAGGCCAGAGCGACCCTTGTAGAACCGAGTAACCGAGTGACCATTCCCTAAACTCATCAACCCAAGATTCTCTCCTACAATAACGTGAGCACAATCTTCAAAGGTAGATCACATGTTTATCCTAACAGAATCACAAGGAATATCTCACCATATAACCCCACATATTCTAGGAATCACACGTCAGCCCTACAAGCTCATTCAGGTCCACTTACACGCTACCACTCCGCCTATAAATAGCACCTCGCTGATGGGGGTTAAGGTACATTCTCTCATCCCTAAGCCCTAAATTGACACTAGTACACACTCTAGTTGACTGGGGGATCCTTGTTATCCAACTAGATAGCTAGAAACCTAAAAATTCTATATCAATCTTAATCTTTTGGCAGAGTTAAGGTTTAAGATTTACCCATATTTTTAATACCTAACTAGGTCAAAAACATTATATAACATAACATAAATGACAAATATCACAATCTTATATTTAAATTTAATTGTAAGTCATTCTAAATAGATTTTTTAATCATTTAAAAAAATATGTTGACAAGTGAGTGTAGCCCATATGATCATGTACAAAGTCCTGAGTTCGATTCAAAACGCTATCATTTGATGGATTAAAAAAAAATGACTTTTGGGATCTAAAAAGTGAATTTTGGCAACTACTGCCCATCAATATTTCCAAATCCTTAATATTATCTCATAGACCAAGATATTTCTAACTAAATTCGAAAGTTGGTACTGTTACCGAGAGTGGGTGAAGGAAACGAAGTCATCAACCGTCAAAACCCATGGCGACGGCGGCGGATTCCCCGAAGACCGATTCTGACTCCGACTTCGAGTCGGACTCGACCCTGAACCCGGTTGCTGACGTCAGCTCCGCTCCCAATTCTTCAAACGCTGTCGTTCCCGCTGCTCCCTTTAGTGCACCCGCCGTTTGCCTTCTCCGCTTCGCCGGTGACTCTGCCGGCGGCGCCTTGATGGGCTCCATCTTCGGCTATGGTCTCTCTTTCTTTCTTTCTTTATTTTCACACGCATTTACCCTTAAGAACTCGCACTTACGTTGCAATGTGAGCTTGTTAAATTGGAATTTATGAACCCTAATTGCTAATGCTATGTATAAATTTTCATGTTAGGGAGCATTTATAGTTCGGTTTTTCTCTAGTAGTTTTAGCCTTTTAGGTATTTTGCGGTTGCGGTTTGGCAAATGCGTTCATGGTGCAGTTTCGGCGAAATCCGAAAACCTTAGCAATGCAGCATCTGTAGTGGTTCTGGACCCAGATTTAAAACCGTGCATTAGATCTTTGGTCATTGTGATCTCATTTTGAAGTAAATTAGCTGCTTAGTCTCCGAGATTGTTCTCTACTTGTAATATTTCAAATTTCCATGTGTGTTTTTTTCTTTTTTTTTTTAAAAAAATTTTCCAAGGTATCCACTCGCGCAACTAGTGACTAATCCTTTCAACATTGTCGAGCTCATTCGGAGGCTAGTCTTCCAACGAGGGATCTTACATTCGCAAGAGTCAATTATCGAACCCCCAACTACTTGCTTAAATAGTAACAGATTCCTTACCATTTGTGCTAACATTCATGTGTGTTATCGCCTGAATCTTTTTATCTTAGGCCTTTTTAAGGCCTAAAGTGAGAAACAAGGACCGAGGTAGTATGAGCTTCATATATTTAGGGAGGGTTTCAATTTTGGACACTGTAACATCTGTGTTGCGATTGTAGATTGCATCAGCCACAATTTGCTTCCAATAGCTTGCAATGGCCACAATGCAACCACGACCCCAACTGCGACTGCGATTTAATACCCTCCTTTTTAAAATTAGGACTAAACTGCAAGTGGGAGAATGATCAATGATGTTAGGGACAACGTCTCTAGTTTATTCGTTTTTTTTCCTTGGCATGTCGATCTTTCGGAAATCAATACTTTCTTATGAGGAGTATTTTGGTTTGGCTTACTGCTGTTTGACTGTATGAATTATTATATTGCATGGAATTTAAAATGTTTTGTCCAGAACTTGTTAGTCGTATTGTAGGTGACCTTTCCTATTTTTGTTTTGGGATATTTTCTGAATATCCACTGCATGGCCACTTATTATTTGTTTCTGATGGTTTTGAATGAGCAGGATTTTCCATCGTTGAATTTAGAGTTCATTCATTAGAATAAAATATTGAAGGAGGAAAAGAAATGGAGGGCTATGTTTGTGAAGAACTTCATCTTTAAATCTGTCTGTTATTACTCTTGAGTGATTGTGGAAAGAAGTTAGAGTAACAATATTTAATTTGTGAAGTTATGCTATAATTTCCTGATTTAGAGGTCAGTGGTTTGCCTATGAATATGATCACTAATAGAACATTGTGTCGTCATTTGATCCCTGTAGCCGACCCCATTTAGTGGGGAAAGGCTTGGTTATTGTTGTATAATAATTTCCTGACAAGTAACTAGATAATTGCATTTTTGAGATAATTTTTATCCTTTACTTGATGATAAGTTATATTCATGTGCCTAAGTTGTCACTAAAATGTTGACAGGGGATTACCCTTGAGAAATATTTACCTGAGTTTAATATTAAGTCAATTTTTCTGTACTGGCTCATGGATGCTTTTAATGTGTATGTTTCAGGCGCCGGATTGGTTAAGAAGAAAGGCCTTAAAGGATCCTTTGTAGAAGCAGGGTCATCTGCGAAGGTAAATCAGTGTCAGAACCGCTTCTTTTTTGCACTGTTGCCTTTTGTACTCAATTCATATTTATATGTGTTTAGTTTTTAACTAGTAGGCAACTAAGCATTATTTTCTCTTTACCTCACTAGACATTTGCAGTTTTGTCTGGAGTTCACAGTTTGGTTGTGTGCATCTTGAAAAGGCTTCGAGGAAAAGATGATGGTACAAAATCTCTGACAATAGCATGTTATCTTTGTTTTACAATGTTTTTCCACTAAATTGTGATTACTTTTACATACAGTCATTAATGCCGGGGTGGCTGGATGTTGCACTGGCCTTGCTCTAAGTTTTCCAGGTTTCAATTTTTTTTTTCATTGTTAAATTTTAGTGAAGCCTGTCCCACCTTATTGGCTACCTCACCAATAAGAAAGAAAGATAGTGCTGGATACTGGTATAAGCTACGGAATATGTTAGGAAATCCCAGGGATCAAAGCTCCAATTTTAGTGAAATGAAACAGAAAATGTGGCGATAGAAATAACTGTATTAGAAGAAAGAAGAAATTCAGAAAAGCAAAAAATGCTACCTCTACCTAATGCCCTAAGCACCCCGCACCATGCAAAACATGATTGAATCAGCCCCTCCTACTTCCTTTGTTATTCTCATCACCAACCGTCTATTCATCTGCCGTACTTCTTGGGTAAATGTTCATCGCTTGTTTCTGGCCTCTGTATTCTCTTCACTGTCATTAGCTATAAATGCTCCTTAGAGGCCCTCTGTGCTCTCTCTCTCTGCCCATTCGCTGCCTGTTTATTTTCCATAACCCTCTTTCCGCATACCCTCTCCCCATGTTTAAATTTAATTTTGTTGTGATTTCTTTTTGTTTGTTATTGTCGCTCATTGTCTAGGATTCTCCAGGTGCACCTCAAGCTCTTCTGCAGAGCTGTGTTACTTTTGGAGCATTTTCTTTAATCATTGAAGGGCTAAACAAGCAGCAACCAGCACTTGCACATCCCATTTTCAGGAAAACAAGTGTACACAGCAATACACGTCCTCCCTTGGCACTTCCCCTCCAACTCCCTCTTCCGGATGAAATGAAAGAAGCCTTCTCCTCTTTTTACAAGTCTTTGAAAAATTGCAGTAAGGGAGCTTTTCCTACATCTCGTTGAGAAATCAGGGTATGAGGCTGTTCTTGCATCATGTAGATATGGGTATGCACTCTTCTTTTGCCTCTACTTTAGCTTCTTTGTAGCTAATATCAAAACTTCTTTTTGATGTATTTAGCACTTTAGGGATGACGAAACATTGTACCAAGATCATGGCTTGTTTACATGCTGACTGAGTTTCAAATGTGACATCTTGATTGACTCATTTTTATTGTCCAAAACCTGTGATAATGGATCGAGCTTGTTTCATGAACATGCCAAGTACTCCCTCCATTCTCAATATAAGCAAATAAAAACACTCCATTAGTGGTCTTAAATATAAGCAAAACTTAACTAACTTTTTATTTTCTATACTATCATTCCTAAAATATCTCAATAAATTGGTTGTATCATTTAATTTTGGCTAAATTACATATTTGGTCCCTTACCTTATTTTTCAATTTCAAATTCGTCTCGTACATTTTTTTGATATCATATTGATCCTTCATGTTTCTTTTTGCTATCAAATTGGTCCCTAAGTCACTATTCATCCTACGTGTCAACATCATATTGATCCACATTTGCAATGTTGGAGAGAGAAATGATATGTGTGCATATCTTATTGGTTCACATAGCATAAATAGTGATTTAGGGATCAAATTGATAGTGAAAAGAAATATGATGGACCAATATGATACCAAAAAAACGTAAACGACTAATTTGAAATTGAAAAATAAGGTAAGAGACCAAATACGTAGTTTTAGCCGAAGTTCTGTTTCATTTTCAATGCAAGTTTCCTAAAGTAGTCTAACTTTTTAAGAATTTCAGAAAATTAAATACATTCAAATAATTTTCTTAATATGTGTAAAATTAGTTTTTTTTTTCAATATTTAAAATCCGAGTAGTATATTAGTATAATTTGGCATCAATTTGAGTTAGACAGACACCCTTCATAAGATTAGGGTGTTCCTGGAAGATAGGCAAATTAAATGAAACATCACTTTTTATAAATTTTCAAAATTAAAATTAACAACTTTAGATTTGCTTTTCGTGCTCTGCTTCCTTCCGGACCTGTTGATGTAGAACTTGCACCAGATCACCTATGCTCTGCTGTTTCACATTCATCGACATGGGTTAAAAAAAAGTGCTTTCTTGACAGAGTTTTGGAGACAAGGGTTGTAAAGTTCAGTAGTTTGGTCTTTGGAGATTGATGCCCTAATATTGTGCCGCCAATGATTTAGTGGATTTTGCTGTCACTGTCATTGGAGACTGGTGGACCAGGCGAGGGAAGAGTCAGGGTTGGGAGAGAGAAGGGGGCAAGGTGGATGATTTATAGTTTTATTATTTAAGAGTGAAGTATCAATTTAATTCCTCATGTTTTTTTAACCTTTTTTTTATACCAATTTGATCTCAATATTTTTTTCCATACCAAATTGGTCCCTCATATTTTAAAGATCAATTTGGTACATCTGAAATCTTGAGGGACCAAATTGGTATGGGTAAAACGTTGAGGGACTAAATATTTAATTATGACTTTTCAGGGACTAAACTGGTATACGGAAAAAACATCTGAGACTAAATTGCTACTTCACTCATTATTTAAATACCTAATTGGTCCAATAAATATTGACAACTTTGGAAATAATCCTAGAATCTTACTTTTTTGGTTATGGTCCCACTTTTTCTGCTTCGTTTTGGTTTTGTTTACCGTCGTCAATTTTGGATGAAAAATACCGAAGTGGCCAAACCGGACATGGAGCAAAACCAAAATAAAACGGAAAAGCAAGGATCGAAAACAAAGCGAAATGGAAAAGTAAGGATTAAAACCTCTAGACAATAAAAATGAAAAAGTAACCACAGTTGGTAGATAGCACAGTTGGTAGATAGCTGGTTTCCTTAATCATAATGTCAGGGGTTCGATCCCTGCAGTAAGTATGGAAAATACTTAACCATAATGAAAAAGTAAGCACAGTTGGTAGATAGCTGGTTTCCTTAACCATAATGTCAGAGGTTCGATCCGTGCAGTAAGTATGGAAAATACTTTGTTAGTAAAGGCAAAGCCCACTTAGGTAATTTCTACGCTTCGGAAAAGATTAGTTTTCAGCTATCTGCTGGAGGATACCATTGGTGCACAAAAAAAAAAAAACCTCTAGACAATAAAAATTTGGGGAGCAAAATCAAAACTACATTTGCATTATCTTAAATCATAGTTGACTACGAGGGATCAAAACCAAGTCAGAATGAAAAATTACGGACTGAAACAAAAATAGTGTAAAGATTAATTTTAAAGAGGTCAATATTTATAGAGATTAATTTGGCATTTAAAGCCAAGTTTTTTTTTAATCTAAATGGGAGAAGTTGTAAATTCTTTTATTTTCAAGTGATGAAATGCACATTTAAAATTTACTTAGAAATGTTAAAATTAAGAATTTTTTTAACAAGTGTCCCATCTAGATGTTAAATGATTTGATTTGGTTCTATCTTTGGAGGAGATTCTAGAGGAATAAAATTATATTGGCTTGATCCAGAAGTATTTATTACACAAAGATCAGATTAGATCGAATTGAATATATAAATGATTTGATTTGGTCTGATTTAACCATATACTGGCTAAATATATTTATAATTTTTAAAAATGGTCAATATAATTTTATTTTTTTTTTTAAAAAAAGAAAATTTCACGATCAACTTTAATTTAAACATATCCAAGCAACAACTTCATTAAACATTAATTCTAACAATTGAATCCAAGCATTCTTGAGAAATTAAAAGTTAAACCAATCTCAGTACATAACTTCTAAACAATTTTGTAATAGATTAAAAAAATAATAAAAATAAGTAAATCGTGGATCATTGAAGTTTTAAAAGTTGTGAGATCGTAGATCAAATCATTGCGTAACAGTTTGAAAAGATAGACATTGGGTTGAACTATCAAATCAGACCAAACTTAAATTTTTGGTTTGAGTTTATCGATCTCGTATTCTGATCCGAGACTACTTATACTCCTAGCCCTAAGACATTATTTAGGGAATAAACTAAGGGAAAGTTTGAATTGAAAAATGATATATCATACAAAATCAACCTACATATTAGTCTACACAAAACAAAGTGACATGTCATAAATTGATACTTTGCTTATTAGTGATTAGTTAATAAGTCACACATGTCCCTTTGGGATGGCCATGACCTTATCGAGGAAAGAGACAAAGTCATGTCCATCAAGGAAATTGATTAAATTTTAAGTGGCTTTGAAAATAATAAACATTTGATATACTTTTTCAAAATTACCCCTATAATTATTATTGAGACTTAAAATAGTATATGTTGAAATAAATATTTATTATGGGAAATTGGAATGAAATCTCATAAATAGGACAAAAATAATTTCCAAAAGATTTGCTTTTTGATGACAACCTTTGAAAGGCGGTCGTGTGTTTTTTTTTTTATCGTCCTGGACATCTTTTTCAAAGGTCTCAATGGTCTCCTTTAACTCATGATAGCAGAGTTGATCATGGCATATGCACTCATTTTGTTCATTTTAAACAAACAAAAATATAAACTTCTCATATCCTTTTCATAAACCACTAAATTTTTTTTTTAAAAAAAAAAAAAATCTAAACTATCAAGAAGGAAAAAATAGAAGGAAAATGAATGAATTAGGAAGTGAGGTGGAGCCACAACCTCAGGTGGAGGTTGATAATCCACAATGGTCACCACACAAGGGCATCCCACACTTGATAATGTCATGGCCGCCACAAAGGCATCACACCCTTTATAAGGCTGGGATCAATCACTAGACCCAAGAGGCATAGCCTTCTCTCGCAAGAACTAAAGCCTATCAAAATAGAAAAACTTATAAAACTTTCTTATTCAAATGAGTTGTGTACAAGGTTTTATATAGGAGCCATGAGTGTGTATCCCATGTCCCTTTATTGCCAAAAACGTAACCCACCAGTATTAGACTAATGACATCAATATATAAACGTAACCCCCTTCCATTATGCCATGATTATTACCTTTAATCTTCATTGATGGTAGCTGTAACGTAGGTCATAAGTCATTCTTTCATCATCTTTGCTTTAGAACAGGAGTGTGCTTCCTCTTCCCTTGCTCCAGCTGAATTCATCATTGGAGGAATGATGATGACCATTTAAAACTTTGTAATTCACATTATTAGCTTGTAACTCCAATTTGAATGCACATAATGATGAGGAAACATAACCATTGGCGTGGATTGATGACGATGATGGGCAATTTAGTGAGCCTCGTGCTTTGCTTCTGATACTTGCTTTTTAATTTTGCTTTTCTTGAAGAGGTCAAAAACTGCTTGTGTGTATTTGATTACACTTTAAAATCCTTAAGGACATCTGGTTATGCCTTCCTTGTTTTCTGACTCATGCCTTTGCAAGTGTTTTTTTTTTTTTTTTTTTTGAATAGCCATCAAGGGAGCTACTATTGATGAGTTGGTCTTGGCAGGACTCTGGTCTTGTGAGTTTCCAAGGTTGCTTTTTGGTTAAGCATTCAAGCAATCGGATCCTTGATCAAACTCTTGAATAGATATCATGTTCTTGCATTGATTTCAGTAAGGCTTAGGGCTGCCATGGATAGTGCTACCTTTAGTAGGTCCACTTTCGATAGGGCCGTCTTTGATTTGTCTTTCTCGTGACACACTTTGCATGTGCTTGCTTTGATCCTCTTTGAGGGTTTCTCGATTCAAGCCCTATGCTGATGTTAACATCTTTTAAATTTTTGTCTATTTGTTGACATAGACCTTTCAAGGTTCACTATTGTTGTTTGGTAGCTTGTAATAGTGATTTATCTCTAGCTTTTTCCTTTGAAATTGAAGCAGGCATTTTGTAACAACCTCACTTTAATTGGTTAATTTTAAAGTTTTATTAAAAAATGGTGTTTGAAAATTTCTTTTAAAAAAAAATTGTTTCTTATAAAAAGTTCTTTCAAAAATCCGGTAGAGTTTCCTCTATTTTTCGGACTTCCCAAAAATTTCTTCTTTTAAACCTGCCAGACCAGAATTATTTAAAAACTTAAAACTCAGCGGTTTAATAGCCAGATCAAAACCTAAAGCCCAATTAGTACAAGTTCAGGGCATGCAACAACTACATATTCTAAATTACAATATAACGGTCCACTCATAATAATTATACATTCCACGTAGTGAAACGTAATCCTGCTCGAACATGACCCATATAAGCTCCACTTCTATACCTGCAAAATATAGCGAGAAGGGTAGCATTAAACAGAACTTAGAAAGTTAAATCCTATAAGAAGACATAGTAATAAACCAAGCCTACATTATCATTAACATGCTTTATACATAAATATCCATATATTTAATTTCTTTTAGTTCTTCTCTTATTTCTACATTCTTTTAATTTTTAGTTCTTTATTCACTTCTCACATTTCTTTTCATTTTTAATTCTCTATTCATTTTCTCACATTCATTTTCATTTTTAATTTTCTATTCATTTTCTCACATTTATTGTCATTTTTAACTCTCAATTCATTTTCTCACATTCATTCATTTATTTCCTTTCTTTACCTTTTCATTATTTGGCACTGAGCCAGTTACCTTTTATTTCCCTTTTTTTAGTGATGACAGTGATTTCCACCCGCCTGTTATCGAAACCATTCTTTTCTTTATTCTTTTAATGCCGACACGTCTCGCCAGGCTCACGCCGGTTTTTATCTTTTAATGTCGACACGCCTCGCCAGTGCAACACTCCTTGTATATCATCTTATTTTATAAGAAAAGTAATAAGTTTATGATTACTTGGACTTGTTATTATTGGAAAAAGATTTGAAAATAAGAACTTTCCCTTCCCTTGAAAATTCCTTTTCACAAATACTTGATTAATAATGAAGTTGACTAATAAAATCAGAGTTTGCGGAAACATAGTAGAATAATCATATTATACTCCCCAAAATATATCAAGTGTAACAAGTCCACGGATACCAAATAAATATTATTATGAAACTAAACTCCTCTTATAATACCTCTTTCAAAATATGTATCATATAAATTCTATTAAAAATAGAAATGTTATAGAGCTGGTCACTGGTCCTCTGTCCAAGCATCCATCTGGTCGGATCCTCGATATCTGCACGAAGGGTTCCCATCCCACCCTTTCTATACTCTGCATGCACCTAAGGGACATCTCCCTTAACTGACTTTTGTGCAAGCTAGATACACGATCAACACCTAATAAGGACATGGGGGTTAGCTATACATATTCGCATAATCAATTGAGAATAACACTAACATACACAAGTAATCATGTAGCAAATCAGAATGCATAACCATATGAGCACACACTGTTAATCATAATAAATCTTTCAATGCAGGTGGCATGATGCATGATTTCCATCCAGGCCTCCATCATCTTTGATATCTGTCAATAGATATTTTAGTGTTCCCAGAACACTAACATACGTTCCCAGAACGTATAGCAAACCATACTTGGAATATAAACAAGCACCACTCCCAGAGTGTGCATTACGTTCCCAGAACGTATAGCAAACCATACTTGGAATATAAACAAGCATCACTCCCAGAGTGTGCATCACGTTCCCAGAACGTATCAAGAAACCATGTTCCAGACACTGGCCACATTCCCAGAATGTGTCATCAAGTAGGTTGCACACCAATGTGTTCCCAGAACACATCAAAGAAACCATGTCCCAGACACTGGCCACATTCCCAGAATGTGTCATCAAGTAGGTTGCATCAGTTTGCTACTCCCAGAGTACAGGGTCATGTTCCCAGAACAACACCCAATCTCCAACCTAATCTCCATTCTCTATGAATGAGTGCACACACAATTATTAAGGTTGGTTTTCCATTAATTCCATTATTATACCAATGTGTTCCCAGAACACTAACCTACGTTCCCAGAACGTATAGCAAACCATACTTGGAATATAAACAAGCATCACTCCCAGAGTGTGCATCACGTTCCCAGAACATATCAAATATAACCAGGTCCCAGACACTGGCCACATTCCCAGAATGTGTCATCAAGTAGGTTGCATCAATTTGGTACTCCCAGAGTACCTTCCTCATGTTCCCAGCACATGAGAAACAACCCTTGCCAACCTTTTTCATCACCTTTCACTTTGCATGAAGCACACATAATTACTAAGGTTGGTCTTTCCTTTAATCTCAATTAATTAATTAACATTACGACTTAAGTCTTAAACTCATTTCAATGATAAATTTAAGGTATTAAATTAATTACCATACTTCATTAAATTCACCCTTGAACTTAATTAGGTCATTAACATTATGCTTGAGTAGATAGAGCATTCTCATAATCATCAACATTACATAATAAGGAAAAATTAAGGTTTGTTAAAGTTTCAGGTCCTAATCGGTTACAACCTCTTCTAACCGGTTTAGACCGTATCAATTCATAAAATGCAACACTTGATTTTTAAATCCTTTTCCTTTGCTCTCTCAATTACAGACCCAACATAACTTCCTTTCTGACTTAATACCTTAACAATAACAAATCTAATCATTGAAATATTGTTTAAGTCATAATTCAAAGCACAATTCCATAAACTTCTCTTTGAAGTTATCATAAACATTAAGGCATAAACTCATCGAAGTTCAACTATAATTAAACAACACCTTGGTCATTAAATTACACTGATAGACCCTCTGAAATTTGACTTAGAATTGAGTACATTTGATAGGAATTACTCAAACAATTCAAAAACTGTTTTGTTCTGAATGCTGTCAGCTAGTAACTAGTTACTGCAGCTCAGTAACTGGTTACTGGTTGCAGAATTTGCACTAAAAAGTGGAGTTTGACATACCAAATTCTTTAATACTCAATTCCAATCCAATTTAAGGCATAAACAGAGTTTTATTACCTTAATATAAACATGTTCCAATGCTCAACATGTCACAAATTCATGTATTCAAAACTTATATATTAGGCATACATAAATCACATATAAGTTCCATGTATAACATTATGATAATTATACAATATTCCGTCAATTCATTAAATCACCATGCTCATATTATACATGTAGTTCCCATAAGATAGGTTAATATAAGTTATTTGAGATGAGTTTAAAAGAAAGATGATTGAAATGGCTTTTTCATTGTTTTTCTTCAATTTTCTAGTTTCAGGTACAGCTATTAACCGGTTACTGCAAGTCACTAACCGGTTACTGACTGCAGAAAATACACTAAAAAGAGAGTTTTTCAATACCATTTTCAATCACACCTCATTTTAACCCAAACCAACCCCAAACAGAACTTCATTGCCATAAACTAAACATGTTTGAACACTAAAACTAACAAGAAACTTGTTGATTTCATTTCCATTCCTCATTATGCATAAAAACCATAATTTCAACAACTTCAAGTACCAAAATTGTAACATCCCGAATTTTAATTCTAAGAGTAATTAGAGTAATGATAAGATTTGGAAGTAAGGATTATTGTAAAAAGGATTTAAAATGATGGATTAGTAGTTCTTTGAATGCCATAAGGAAGTCAAGAAGTATTGGTGTAACATCCTAAATTTAATTCTTAGTGTAAATTGTGCTTTGATAGTCTTAGGATAGAAGCAATTATGAAATAAGTTAGAAAATTGGCCATTTAGACATGTAAATTCAAGTTTAAAACATAGGAAATTGGGGAATGAGAATAACAAGATTGGTAGCTTAGAATACAAATTCCACCGTTGGATGTGAAGTAGGATATGTGAGGAAGCCTGTGTCAAAATTTGAGGAAGATCCAACGGTTAACGAAGAAGTTATGGCCGTTCAAAGTCAGGGTGCTGAAAATCCTGCAACTTAATCGATTAAGCTTTTAATCGATTAAGTCCAGAATGTTTGAAACCCTTAATCGATTAATAATCTATTAAACGACCCTGCAGTGGAAAAAAATAAAGGTCGTTCATGCGTGATTTTGGCCATAATGCACGAAATTTCTCTCTCTAGGGCACCCAATCTCTCACCCCAAATCCATCAAGCCTCAAGGGAATCACTCCAAGGTCCATCATCAAGTCCCTCTTGGTCTCTCCAAGTAAGTATTCATGATTCTTGAAGTTCCTCTCTCTCTAATTTGGATTTTTTCTCTCTCTCTTTCCCCTCTTTGGGAAATCCGAATTCTCTATGGAAATGGGGCAATAATCTCATTATCATTCCATTCCTTTGGCTTAGGGAAGATTATTATCACTACCTCCATCTTCGTGCGCTCGGAGCTCTTGGTTTTGGGAGCGCTTGGAGCTACGGCTTGGGTTCTTCCACTTTCCCTCTCTTTGGTTAAGGTAAGGTGGTGGTTATAGTGAGCATTGGCTTGATCTAGGAGAGGGTTTGTGTTTAGATATAATGGTTGACTAGGAGGTTATGTGTTAGGGTAGGAAATTAGGAACCCCAATTCGGAAAACTAAGGAACAATGATGAAAATAGGCTAAATTGTTAATTATGGAACTCTAAAACATAGAGAATGAGGTTAGGTTTTTATGGAGGAAAATTAAATGGCATGAACCCCTAATCTAGGATTTTAAATCAATAATTTGGACAAGTGAAAAAGAAATGTGGGTGTTGCATGATTACATGAAAGGTGATGTTTGTTATTATTTGTACTCTAATTGTTTATGTGAAAAGTGAATTGTGGTTATTTGATTATGAATATGATGGTGCTTGTGCTTGGAATAATTTTGTAAATACTAAATGGAATTGGTAGACAAAATTAATGGCATATAATATGGACAACTAACATTGGATAAGCATGGTGATGTATCGTAGGCCTTCGATTTGGGGGAGACGATACATCGTAAAATGGTGTTGTATTGTAGGCCTTCGATTTGGGGGAGACAATACAACGTAAACGGGGCGATGTATGTAGGCCTTCGATTTGGTGGAGACATACATCGTCGGTGGTGTATGTATGTAGGCCTTCGATTTGGTGGAGACATACATACACCGTAAATAAAAAGGAAAAGGAAATAAAAATGGTAATTGTCACAGGTGGTTGTATTGACCCTGTGGCACGGCGCAGGTGGTTGTATTGACCCTGTGGCCTGATAAATGGTAAATGTCACAGGTGGTTGTATTGACCCTGTGGCGCGGCGCAGGTGGTTGTATTGACCCTGTGGCCTAAATAAAATGGTACATGTCACAGGTGGTTGTGTTGACCCTGTGGCATGGTGCAGGTGGTTGTATTGACCCTGTGGCCAAATAATAAAGAGGTAAAACGGTAATGGAAAAGCAATGTATGTAGGCCTTCGATTTGGTGGAGACATACATCGTGATTGGTGTATGTATGTAGGCCTTCGATTTGGTAGATACATACATACACCCTAAATAAAAAGGAAAAAGGAAAGGACAATGGATAAAATAAGGTAAACGGTAAAGGAAAAGCGATGTATGTAGGCCTTCGATTTGGTGGAGACATACATCGTGATTGGTGTATGTATGCAGGCCTTCGATTTGGTGGAGACATACATACACCGAAAATAAGAGGAAATGAATAAGGAAACAGGGGAATAAAATTGAATAAGATAATGGTAATGGAAACGCGATGTATGTAGGCCTTCGATTTGGTGGAGACATACATCGTGATTGGTGTATGTATGTAGGCCTTCGATTTGGTGGAGACATATATACACCGTAAAAATAAGGAAAAGGTAAGGGATTAAAAGGGATTTCTTTGGAAATGGGGAAAATAAATAAAAGGGGACCAAAGGGTGAAAAGGAATTAACTAAAAAGGGAATCGACACTTATAAAATGATGGAATTGGAAAATATGGTATGTTTGTGATGAACTTGTACTTATGTGGATAAATTGCTAATTGTGTTTGGCCTGGTTAGTTGTTATGTCTATCTAGAAACTGCTATTCTATTTCATGTGCAATGCTCACTCCCTTACATTTACAGGTGCTGAGATTGAGCAGGCACAGCCCCCGACCGAGCAGGAGTACTTTCCCTTACAGGGAGAGTAGGGTGTTTTGGGTTTAAAATATAATATGGACCTAAGTCTATTATAATATTTGGATGTAAATTTAATATGTATATTTTGATTGAGACTTAGTGTATTTTGTTTTAACAAAGTTATATGTTTTGATTATGACACTCAAACTTAGTATTTTCCGCTATTACTCTGATTAATTAATGCACTCTTATGTATTTGGAGCCCTTTGGGCCTTGATATGTTTTAGAGATATAATCTGAAGCCCTGCTGGCTATTGGTTGTTTATTTGAAATTGTTTATCACAGGTTGAATTTTGGATTAGTCCGAAAAACAAGCAAAACTCCGTCCGTTTGACGGGTGATTTTATTATATTAAAAAGGAATTTTTGAGTACACATTTTTTTAAACTTGGGAATTAAGGGTAGTAATTATTAGGGTGTTACAAAAATCACATGTACTCAGAATTAGCATGGTTTAAGCATCAAATAAGTTCACTTGCAGCATATTAAACTTATTCAAACAAGTGTTATATTTCAATTTCGCCTCCATGCCAATATCCTATTCCAAAATTAATGCCCTTAAGCCTCATGGTGGCTCATCCTACTTTCTCAACATATTTATTCTCATTCTAGCAAATAGTAAGCTTCCCCCTTACCTTAGGTTCGTGCTTGAACAAGATTTGAGCAGAGATTTGAGGTAGAACACCAAACACCCAAAGCTCCTCCTCAAACCAGAACCGTTTTGACAGGGTAGATTGATCAAGGAATTTGGAACATGAAATGGACATGGAAATTAGGGAAAATGGTCATTATCAAAACCATGCAACATGAACTTTGAAAGGAAACCAAGTCTAGAACAAGAGAAGGCTTGAGCTTACCAAAATCGAAGCTCAAAATCAGTTCCAGAAACCCAATACAGAACTGTGACAGTTTTGAACCTCCAACTCCGTGAATCGATTTCTCCTAGCTCAGGAACTCTCAACTCACAAACAATATATCAATACAAAGCCCTTGATTCAAGCTTTGTAATGGTATATCACTCGAAATCTAACTCTTAACAAAGAAGGAGAATCGAACGAAACACAACAAGAACCCTAAAACAGAGATTGATACCAACACACTCACAAAAACCCCAACTTTGATCTGATTAATGGCCTTATATAGCAAGATTAGAGAGCCATGCATGTTGACACGTCCTAACCCATCAAGAGAAGGATGAATTCGTGGCAAATTTCTGGGTTTTGGCTTGATTACTCATCAAATTTCACTTTCTCTTATGAGCTGTCTGCACTCACTAACCGGTTACTGGGCACTTGTAACCGGTTACTCCAGTGCAAAAATTCAAAAATTAAGATTTTAATTCCTTTCCTTCTAAAAACCTTTCTAATATTGTAATTAGGTCCCAACCCAAGGACTAAATTACAATATTCATATTTTTGTACAAAATAACCATATAAAAATATTTCTCATATTTTTATATATAAAAACACATAATGTACAAAAACTAAAACTTTCCAAACCAATATAAATCAATTATAAAATAATTGTTATAATTAATTTCTTGGTTATTTGGGAGACGAAAATTAGGGGTGTTACACTACTCCCCCACTTAAAAGGAATTTCGTCCCCGAAATTCATTTTCTGAAATTTTCCACTTTTCCAAAATGTTTTTATACTAGAAAACTTCATCTAGCTCCCAAAAATTTGTTCTTTAGGGTACTCCCCCACTTAAAAGAGTTTCGATATAATTCTTTTATTCCGAAACATTTCTAATAAAATATTTAAACAATAAAAGTTCTTTACGTAAAACTCTTATGTGAATGAATTCTTTTAAAAGGAATACTCTTTTGAGTAATACACTTCACATAAACATTCTTCAAATAAAACACTTTTCATCAAACTTTTTGGTAAAACTTTTTTGGGCTGCACACTCTGATCTCTCGAGCACGATCAAAGAAACATTTGTATGACTTCGTTCCTTAACAGCCTGAGATATTAGGGTGATCAGTCCAAATATTTAAACCATTAATAACAAAGTCATACCTTTCAGATATAATCTTTCGCAGGAAAGACCATACGACAGTTCTTTAAGTTAGATGAACTTAAAGATAGGGTAATTATCACTATCAGACTTAGTTAAATAGTCAAGTTCCAAAGACATTTCCGTTGGGGAGACAAAGATTTGTCCTATCCCGGTGGTTGTTAATCTCTCTAGCCTTAACTGATCTTTCTATTTCTGTAGTGTCCACAGATATTTATCACATCCAACTGTGATAAAGGTTTTGATCACAGAAAGATTGGAGTTGAATTTCCAATAAGATATTGATATTTTCAAACAATTAGATTAACGTAATCGAAAAACATTTGACTACGTTAATTTAGATCAACGGAAGAGATAGACTTGGGTTGTCTACGTCAGGAGTAGACTCAACTCACATCTCAGCTGGTGAACTCTTCTCTTGCTTGATTCGTCCATTCCTTTCTCACCTTTTCCTTCAAGACAATTCGGTGAATAATACTCCAGTTTCCTGCAGTTGGAATTGACGATCCCCTTAGGTACATCACAACTAAATCCAAAGCGATGAGCCTCACATTTTTTTTTCACCTTGAGATGGAAAAATGTTCTCTTCCATATTTCCTCCTTAGTCACCTTTTCTTCAGTCGAGGATTCCTTAACTAAGTTGTTCCAGACAACACTTCATAAATCCCTTGCCTTTAGTAATAGATATTCTAATATCCATAATCCCTGACTTTAATTCCAAAGATTAAATCTCATTCGTTTCTTTCAACTCCTCATTTTCTGGTTGTAATTCACGAATCCAATTCAAGAATTCATTGAGGATTTGCAACCTTCCCAGTTTAATGCTAGATGGTTCAACTTGCATTACCAGACTTAGGTCTCTGAACTCCTCGATCAAAACAACCTCCTTGGCCATTATTGAGCTCATATGAATAGCCTTTCCGCTCAAAATGCTTGCAACTACGTTTGCTTTGTCAGGATAATAATGGAGCTCAAAGTCCTAATCTTTTAGAAACTCCATCCATCGCCTTTGTCTCATATTCAACTCTTCTTCTTCTTATTGTCATTCACATTTTCGAACTCCAAACTTGTTCATGAATCACAACCTCCTTATCTTAGTACTCATCGTTTCTTTTGAATCATCCAACTCAATTCTCTACCTTCTCCGATTGGAGTAACTTCTTAATTTTAACTTTTGATTAATCCATAAAAGAACAGGTGCATTAGTCAATCCGAACGGCATTATTTCCTACTCATAATGTCCGTGTCGAGATCAAAATGCAGTCTGAGGTGTATCCCTGTCCCGAATCCTGATTTGAGGTTAATCCGACCTCCAATCAATCTTAGAAAACACATAGACTCCTTTAACCTGATCCAACCATAACTTTCTTAGACTCTTCTCTACGTGTTTCTTTCATTGGACCATTCCCATTGGTACCATATTATAAGGATCGTAGAGATAGAATCAGTTTCAAGAATTAACTTGATTCCAAACTCTATCTCTTTACTCAAAGGTAAACCTGACATCATTTCTTGTAACCAAGATTTCTTTAACCCCCTTTTTCCTTCACTGCTGTCCAGAATAAAACACATGGATTTATTGGATTTCAGATTCGAAGCTTGGGAATCCCAATACAGGGTTGTTCTATCATCAGTAATCATGATCACTTGATCTCTCGGCTTCCAAACCGTGCTTAAGATCAGATGTAATCATGACACAGGTAGATAGACAAAGTCTAATACCTTAATAGAACGATTCAGACATACCTTGGAAACTACTACAAGAAGATTTGTAGGAGTATTTACTTTGAGATAGCATATTGGATAAGACATAGAGCAACTTTAATCAATACCCGTATCCATAAGGAACAAGTGAATGAATAGCTTTAGAGTTCAACAAACTCAACAAGGTGGATCTTTAAGAAGATAACTGCCTTGCACTCGGTCTGAGAAGTTAATTAACTATAACACTAGTGAGGGTAAATACTCTTCTCCAGAGTCAAGGACTTAACTACAACTCCTTTAAGATTTCCTTATCACTGGTTCTATGAGAACGGAATAAACCAACACTATGGTTTTGGGTTTACAACATGTCTAAAGAGAAGCATACAACTATCATACTTCTACTTAGACTACATAGAACACTTCTTAATAGCAGACTAAGCTACTTATCTAAAGCCATCACACATAACCTTAAATCTAGTTTGGAAGTATATGGAAGCATACTTCCCAGGAAACATTACAGATATCGATGACCAGCGTATTGGACCACACACCCAAGGACCAAAAGTCAGGACCATTGCTCTGATACCATAAAAGTGCAACACTCCTTGTATATCATCTTATTTTATAAGAAAAGTAATAAGTTTATGATTACTTGGACTTGTTATTATTGGAAAAAGATTTGAAAATAAGAACTTTCCCTTCCCTTGAAAATTCCTTTTCACAAATACTTGATTAATAATGAAGTTGACTAATAAAATCAGAGTTTGCGGAAACATAGTAGAATAATCATATTATACTCCCCAAAATATATCAAGTGTAACAAGTCCACGGATACCAAATAAATATTATTATGAAACTAAATTCCTCATATAATACCTCTTTCAAAATATGTATCATATAAATTCTATTAAAAATAGAAATGTTATAAAGCTGGTCACTGGTCCTCTGTCCAAGCATCCATCTGGTCGGATCCTCGATATCTGCACAAAGGGTTCCCATCCCACCCTTTCTATACTCTGCATGCACCTAAGGGACATCTCCCTTAACTGACTTTTGTACAAGCTAGATACACGATCAGCACCTAATAAGGGCATGGGGGTTAGCTATACATATTCGCATAATCAAATGAGAATAACACTAACATACACAAGTAATCATGTAGCAAATCAGAATGCATAACCATATGAGCACACCCGGTTAATCATAATAAATCTTTCAATGCAGGTGGCATGATGCATGATTTCCATCCAGGCCTCCATCATCTTTGATATCTGTCAATAGATATCTCAGTGTTCCCAGAACACTAATGTAACAACCCGATTTTCACAACTCAAAATAATTAACTTTTATGTATTAAAATTACCAAAAATGAGGCCAAATTTTTTTTTGTAAAACATTATTGAAGTGTTTGAAAACGTGATTAATTGCAAAATTCTTGATATTTTTCAACGCACTCTTTTCGAAAACCGAGTTGTTACTAAATCCAAAACTTATTCACTTAAGTTTCCAAAACATTTGTCGAGGAAAATGGTTTTGATTCCAATCCAAGACAGCTATTTGCATTACATCAAAAAGGACATTAAACATTTCTCACAAGGTTGTGTACAAGTAGGGCATGCTTCAGAATAAGTTAAGTTACATCAATAGTCCATCACTTAGGTAATCCTTAACACGAAACACTCACCACAATCTATACTAACCACGCTATCCTTAAACTATCCTATTGAAGACAATCGGGTGAAGATCCTCCTTCTTCTTACGCCCTCTCTTCGCTCCCGAAGATGATGCCCTTCTTGTTGCTGACCCCTCATTGCTAATGGATTTCAGCTCCGCTCCATTTAGAAGAGAAGAATTCCTCCGGGCCTCGTACCGAAACTTCTCTGCGTAGTTCCTATATCCTCGTACGATGACTTACCCCAAGTGCGGCTCCAGATTAACCCCACTAAGTCGGTGTTCTGGATCAGGAATCACGATCTGGGTATGGCCAGTCCATACCCAACCGCCGGGAGTGCGCTTCCAACCTTTTCCATATTTACTCCACGTAGTGACTTCCATCCGATACTCCATCTGCCCGTTGAGATACCAGCAACACCAATATGCCAACGAACAGGAGAGAGTAAGCGATCCGAACGACGCATCGTCGACGGTGTGGGATTACGATAGGCAAGATAATAGGACCATACAAACATACAATACAACATACATACACACAACAATCAAGCAGGTTATCAACATTATTATCATTACTATCTTGCATTATTATCATCCTTCATTATCTTTCCCAACTTAATTCTTTCTTTCTTATTTCTTTTCCTTCTCATACTCATAATCTCTTCTTAGCCAGTCTTATCAATTCATATATGTATAATCAACGCACACTGTCTGAACTCACAGTGGCAAACAAGATGCCCCACTCCAGTCCCTCTCACTGTTCAAGATTTGCAATCTAGGGGGCGACAATATATTTCTAGTGGGCCCGCAGAACTCACCACAGCATTGGACCCAGTCCCTACCACGTTCGTATGCCACATGTGGAGTTCGTTCTGCCTAGAAACATACTCTAGACTTCTTGACGTTTCACCGTCATCGTCCTCCCCTAATGCAATCTCCTCCTAAGTATCCGCAGATACTTATGGTTCCTTCCTCTCCACTACTTCGCACGCTCATACCTCACCGCGTAAGTCTTTTATCTTTTTAATTATCCTAAGGTCGGCCCATCCTTCGTGCAACCCTTCCTCATGTTCCCAGCACATGAGAAACAACCCTTGCCAACGTTTTTCATCACCTTTCACTTGGCATGAAGCACACATAATTACTAAGGTTGGTCTTTCCTTTAATCTCAATTAATTAATTAACATTACGACTTAAGTCTTAAACTTATTTCAATGATAAATTTAAGGTATTAAATTAATTACCATACTTCATTAAATTCACCCTTGAACTTAATTAGGTCATTAACATTATGCTTGAGTAGAGAGAGCATTCTCGTAATCATCAACATTACATAATAAGGAAAAATTAAGGTTTGTTAAAGTTTCAGGTCCTAATCAGTTACAACCTCTTCTAACCGGTTTAGACCGTATCAATTCATAAAATGCAACACTTGATTTTTAAATCCTTTTCCTTTGCTCTCTCAATTACAGACCCAACACAACTTCCTTTCTGACTTAATACCTTAACAATAACAAATCTAATCATTGAAATATTGTTTAAGTCATAATTCAAAGCACAATTCCATAAACTTCCCTTTGAAGTTATCATAAACATTAAGGCATAAACTCATCGAAGTTCAACTATAATTAAACAACACCTTGGTCATTAAATTACAGTGATAGACCCTCTGAAATTTGACTTAGAATTGAGTACATTTGATAGGAATTACTCAAACAATTCAAAAACTGTTTTGTTCTGAATGTTGTCAGCTAGTAACTAGTTACTGCAGTTCAGTAACTGGTTACCGGCTGCAGAATTTGCACTAAAAAGTGGGGTTTGACATACCAAATTCTTTAATACTCAATTCCAATCCAATTCAAGGCATAAACAGAGTTTTATTACCTTAATATAAACATGTTCCAATGCTCAACATGTCACAAATTCATGTATTCAAAACTTATATATTAGGCATACATAAATCACATATAAGTTCCATGTATAACATTATGATAATTATACAATATTCCGTCAATTCATTAAATCACCATGCTCATATTATACATGTAGTTCCCATAAGATAGGTTAATATAAGTTATTTGAGATGGGTTTAAAAGAAAGATGATTGAAATGGCCTTTTCATTGTTTTTCTTCAATTTTCTAGTTTCAGGTACAGCTAGTAACCGGTTACTGCAAGTCACTAACCGTTTACTGACTGCAGAAAATACACTAAAAAGAGGGTTTTTCAATACCATTTTCAATCACACCTCATTTTAACCCAAACCAACCCCAAACAGAACTTCATTGCCATAAACTAAACATGTTTGAACACTGAAACTAACAAGAAACTTGTTGATTTCATTTCCATTCCTCATTATGCATAAAAACCATAATTTCAACAACTTCAAGTACCAAAATCACATGTACTCAGAATTAGCATGGTTTAAGCATCAAATAAGTTCACTTGCAGCATATTAAACTTATTCAAACAAGTGTTATATTTCAATTTGGCCTCCATGCCAATATCCTATTCCAAAATTAATGCCCTTAAGCCTCATGGTGGCTCATCCTACTTTCTCAACATATTTATTCTCATTCTAGCAAATAGTAAGCTTCCCCCTTATCTTAGGTTCGTGCTTGAACAAGATTTGAGCAGAGATTTGAGGTAGAACACCAAACACCCAAAGCTCCTCCTCAAACCAGAACCGTTTTGACAGGGTAGATTGATCAAGGAATTTGGAACATGAAATGGACATGGAAATTAGGGAAAATGGTCATTATCAAAACCATGCAACATGAACTTTGAAAGGAAACCAAGTCTAGAACAAGAGAAGGCTTGAGCTTACCAAAATCGAAGCTCAAAATCAGTTCCAGAAACCCAATATAGAATTGTGACAGTTTTGAACCTCCAACTTCGTGAATCGATTTCTCCTAGCTGAGGAACTCTCAACTCACAAACCTTATATCAATACAAAGCCCTTGATTCAAGCTTTGTAATGGTATATCACTCGAAATCTAACTCTTAACAAAGAAGGAGAATCGAACGACACACAACAAGAACCCTAAAACAGAGATTGATACCAACGCACTCACAAAAACCCCAACTTTGATCTGATTAATGGCCTTATATAGCAAGATTAGAGAGCCATTCATGTTGACGCGTCCTAACCCATCAAGAGAAGGATGAATTCGTGGTAAATTTCTGGGTTTTGGCTTGATTACTCATCAAATTTCACTTTCTCTTATGAGCTGTCTGCACTCACTAACCGGTTACTGGGCACTGGTAACCGGTTACTCCAGTGCAAAAATTCAAAAATTAAGATTTTAATTCCTTTCCTTCTAAAAACCTTTCTAATATTGTAATTAGGTCCCAACCCAAGGACTAAATTACAATATTCATATTTTTGTACAAAATAACCATATAAAAATATTTCTCATATTTTTATATATAAAAACACATAATGTACAAAAACTAAAACTTTCCAAACCAATATAAATCAATTATAAAATAATTGTTATAATTAATTTCTTGGTTATTTGGGAGACGAAAATTAGGGGTGTTACAGCCAGGCTTGCGCCGATTTATTCTTTTAATGCCGACACGCCTCGCCAGGCTCGCGTCGGTTTTTTCTTTCTTTCTTAATTATTTATCTTTCCTCTTCTTTTGGTTTCTATTACTTATTCTCTTTTCTCTCATTTCTTTCCTTAGTGACTTATTATCATTTTCTTTATTTTCTTATTTTTAAGTATTTCACTTTACTAATTATTCTCATTTTTAACTATCTCTACTTGGTTTAGTCATATACATTATATTTTAATTCTCGTTACTAGTTCTTGGTTATTTCTTTGTTTCGTCTATCTCACACTATTACTTGACTTATTATTCCTATTTCATTGACTCCATTTTATTTAACTACCCTATTAGCTTAACTTATTTTCCCTATTTTATTACACCATTATATTCTATTTAACTTCCATAATAACGTCCTCTCTTTTCGTTTCATTATCTTTTCCCTAATTTCTTTTGCCGGTTTCCTATTTATATTTGAAATTTAATTTATTATTCCGTTTCTATTTCTCTAATTCCAACAACTCTTAACTATGTTCACTCCGCGCACACTTATTGTCTTCGCATTTTAACTCCTCTTTTACCTCACTTTTAGCTTAATAATTCTACTCTTTTTTCCTATTACAATTACTCTTTATTCTCTCACTTTCACATTTTTGTTGGTTTTTCTTAACTTTTCCCCTCGGATTTATTTTATGTTTTTCCTACATATTCATTCAATATTAACCAATTTAATATCCTAAATACACTCAATCATTCCGGACCTTATCCTAAGAACATACATTCTATTCCTTAAGGTGTGGTTTCCATTAACAATTCTAAATACTCCATTTATATCAGCGGGGACTACCCTAAGGTTTACGACATACTTTTTAATTACCCTATTCTTAGTCACCACTATAGCATCCTAGAATTTACATTCTAAGTAAAGGTAATACAACCCGTCTTACCTCGAACTTTTAAATAGAACCTGATTTGCGACTCGGTTGGGAGATCCTGCTTCGGCTTGTCCTGATCCTACTTGCGATCACACCGACCCAACCCGGTTCATTCTCAAGACTCCACTAAGCTTCGATCCCGAGCACAATGGAAGAGTCGGGCACGGCGACGATGACGGCGTCGGTGTTGCTCCTCGTTAGCGAGAACGGTGGCGGTTAGATCCGGATCCGCAACGAACACCGGTGACCCAAGGAGGTAGAGGCGTGGTCTTGGTCACAGCTCACAGGGTAACCGACGCCGGTGGCTTTACCGATGGTGGATCGTCACCAAAGAGAGAGGTAGAGAGAGAGGTGGAAGAGAGAGAAGTTTATGGCGGTGGTGATGGACCGGGGCGGTGGTAGTGGCGGCTCGTGGTGGCAGCGGTTCTGCCGGAGGGAAAGGAGGAGAGAGAGAGCAAGAGCAAGAGAGGGAAGAGAGAGAGACCGAATGGGATGGGAGAAAACGGTGGCGGCGGTTCGCGGTGGCCGGAGGGGAAAGAGGAGGGGGCTATGGAGGAGGAGAGAGAGAGAGAGTGGGTCGGAAATGAGGAAGGGGGAGGGGTTTGGGTGGTATAAGGAAGAAGAAGGAGGCGAAAGTACGGTTTTGCCCTCCGAAAAATCGCGTTTTTTCGTCTCAGCCACAGACCGCGCACCTGGGCGCAGCCCCCACTGTCCCGGGTCTGATGTGTACAATCCGCGCGCCTGGGCGTGGGCTTCGCGCGCCTTGGCGTGCGTCTGTTGACTTTGGGTTGACCGCGCTATAACTTATTCGTTAACCGTCGGATCTTGCTCAAATTTGGAGGCAAGCTTCCTAAGACCCTTATCTTTATATCCAACGGTGGAATTTATGGTTTGAATTGTAAATCATTCATTCCTAATTTTTTCTATTATTAGACGTTCTTTAACACTAAGCCTCTCATTTTAACACTTAATTAAGACTTGTAACTATCATTCCATTTACCCAATCCTATTATTAGTCTAATTATATTTGGGATTAAAATTCGGGATGTTACATTTGTGACACCCTCGTTTTATATCTTGAAAATAATTAATATTTCCAAATCTAGAATACTTGCTATCAAAAGTCGGGACTGAAAATTTTTTCCCTTTTTAATGTTTACTTGCTCAATTAGAAATCCCTTTTTCATTGGCGAATAACTTGAATTCGGCTTAATATTATTTTAATTACGAAAAGGCTCTAGAGACAATATCTCTTAAACATAATAAAACATCTTCGTGGCCCTTATTAAAAATATATTATTTGTCTCTTGAGTTTGATCGAGTGTATAAAATATAAACATTGCCGAATCCTTTTGAATCAAAAATCAGAGTATGCGGAAGTAAAAGTAATACTTATGGGGCATTGCGGAGGTAAATAAAAACATCATATATATATATCATGATAAAACCCCACCAGTATCATCAGTAGCAAGTAGCAAAAGTCGAGATAGCAAGTTTTGATAAAACTTATACAAACCAGCTGCATAAAATAAACCTCACTCTAAGGCCTCTCAAAATATATACATTATATCACAATATCCAAAAATAGAAGTCCCAGAGCAGGTCATCCATGTCCTCAGCAGCTCCTCTTATCCTCCGCAGCTCTATCCCTAGGACCTAGGATCCAAGACATCTATGCTATGCAGGCTCCTAGGAACCAGCGGGCCCACCTCTAGCAGAAACAGTTGGCTCGACATGCACCTCCTCCTCGTTCTCATCCTCCACAGGGTCCTCCTCGACCTCGCACGACTGTGCAGAGACCCCACCACTGGGTCTAGGATCTGCAGAAGCAGTCCTCTCAAAATCAGTCGGACCAGGAGAAGGAGTCTCCTCAGTGACAACTCTGTGGGAGGAAGGATGGGAACGAGTGGCAGCTCTAAAGCGAAAACTATGGAATCGACGCACAGGTCGAGCCGGGGGTGGTCCTCTATATGTGGAAAAGGGTGGAACATGCATAGTATAGACTAGAGGGATCCTAAATCGACGAGGTCGCACCCGAACCAGAGGGTTAGGGTGGTAGAGAGTGATCTCCACCTCCCCCTCAAAAGTGGCATGGTGCTCCTCGTACATCCATATACCACTAGGGATAGGGCGTATCTCGATGCAGGCTAGGTATCTGGCCATCACCTAAACAGGGCATAGGGAGTAAGTATACACATATACATAATCAATAAAGACTAAAATTACAAACACAAGTATGTCATGGACAGACAATAATGCAAGTACATATGAGCATATCCATTTTCAACATTATATCTCTTATAATGCAAGTGGCATGATGCATGATTTTCTATCCACAACTGAGGCCTCTAAAAGTCCATCTTGGACGTCCATCCAATACACCATTGTGTTCCCAGAACACTGACATTCGTTCCCAGAACGTAATGCCAAACCATACTTGGATAATAAGCATCACTCCCAGAGTGTGCATCACGTTCCCAGAACGCATACGTTCCCAGAACGCATAAAAACCAGGTCCCGGACACTGGCCACATTCCCAGAATGTGTCATCAAGTAGGTTACAATTTGGTACTCCCGGAGTACCCTCCTCATATTCCCAGAATATGATAAACGTTCCTACCAACCAATCTTCCATTCTCTATGCATGAATGCACAATTATCAAGGTTGGTTTTATCTTTACTTTAATTACTTGTGATTTAGAAATATTTCAATTTTTCTTTTGAATGATTAATTTGAGGTATATTCCTTGGCACAAAAATGCACTCTTGAATTAACTCAAAAACATGCCATTAAGCTTAGATTGGGAAAAACTTAACCAATGGTATTCATTTTCACTTAAAAGACTTAACTTTTATTTTTCAGTTTCAGGTACTAACCGGTTATAGTCTCAGGCTAACCGGTTAGAATTACAGATCTGAACTGGTTTACCATTGAAATTCAGAAAACCCTTTTTCTTGAATTCTCTACCCAATCCATAAACAAGTTTTACATTGTTTTATACCTCAAATCCACTGTCTTCATCATTCAAAAGTCTAAATCACATTCCAATTTCCAAATGAGTACAATTTCCTCTTGAAATTATCTCATTACACTAAGGTATTAACTCTCATTTTCAATCTGAACCATACAATATTAATCAGCTTATTTTCAGATTGAGTTCCAGTGAAATTAGAGTCTAGATTTGAGTAAAAATGGTAAGAACACAGGACGAATTTCAGAAATTCATTTTCTTTGAAATTTTACAATATCTAACCGGTTACAAATATCGAATAACCGGTTAGATTATGCAGTCTGCACACTAAAACATGAGGTTTTACAAACCATTCTTTTCATTACTCAAATCTAACCAATTTCAACACTCAAAAGAGTTCATATACCTTAAAATAAACATGTTTAACCACAAAAACACATTTAACTTGCATGCATTAAGTTTAAAGTATCAAATTGCATAAAAACCCACATAAACACAATTTAATACCACAAAACTTATAATAAACATTTAGATTATGATTCAAGCATCAAAATCACTTGCATGCATTAACACAAACTTTGTTGACTCAAATCCTAAATCACTTGATTTTAGTCTAAATCTAGTATAAGGTAAACTTCTCCCATACCTCAAAGTTGTGTTTGATGAGTATTAGCACTGAAACTCGAAGAAAATCCACAAACTCCCCACAAATCCTATGTTCTGCTCTCAGCCACGTTTTCCAGCAACAGGGTTCAAAAATCAAAGGATTTGACATAGAAATTGACCAAAGAAATTGGGGAAAACAGTTAGAACTCGATCTAGGTAACATGCACTAAGAAATATAAGTGATTTGAGGCTTAAGAGTTGTCTGTACTTACCAAATTCGAGCTTCAAAGTAAGCTCCAGAGATCAGTCTTTCAGGTTCGGCAGAACTTGGAACTGAACTTGGCAAGCTTCGTACTCCTTCCACACTCAACCTCAACTCTCAAACTTAGTATCTTTACAAAGCTCAAGATGTAAGCTTTGCAACAGTGTATAACTCTCAGCCTTACTCTCAGAGACAACGAAGAATTTCAGCAATGAACTCAGGAACCCTAAACAGTGCCTCCACACTCAATTTCAGCAAATCAACCCTAAATTCGTCAACATCACTGGCTTATATAGAGGGATTTCCTTGCCATACACGCCGACGCGTGTTCTCCACTGATTTTAGGCTGATTTCGTGGCGATTCCATGGATTAATCAAGTGATTACTCAACAAAACGCACTAACCCAGTTTCTGGGTTCATCGTCTAACCGGTTACAGGGCATTACTAACCGGTTAGGTTAGTACAAAATTTAAAAATTAATACTTTTTAAATCTTTCCCTCCAAGAATCTTTTCAATATTACATTTAGGTCCTAAACCAAGGACTAAAATGTAATATCCTTATTTTTGTATTTATTTGCCATATAAAAATATTCCTAATTATTTTTATATTTCAGGCTAATTAAATACAAAATATAAACTTGGAAAATTTATATAAATTAATAATAAAACTTTATTATTTAATTTCCTTATAATCCAGGAGACGAAAATTAGGGGTGTTACAACATTTCTCCCCCACTTACTTGAATTTCGTCCCCGAAATTCGGATCGCTTCGCAACGTGGGGAACCATCCCGTTAATGGGGCTCCTGTCTGTGGTCTCTATGTCCCTGTCGGTTCCATTTCCCCGCTTCAGATGTGTCTAGGTCCACTCTTCTTAGTATTGCCATGCCTGTTCTCGGGTGCTACATACCTTCTTTATCTTGACAGGATCCACAATTTCCTTATTATTAAAGTTCGATCTCCCATTCCTTGGATTGAAATCCTCCCCCACTTGGCATCGACATACTTGATTATATCCATGCTAGGGGTAGGTTCGGTCGCTGCTAAGAATCGAGTACATGGATTTCCTGAACGTCATCCGGGGTTGGAAGTGGGGCGGGGTTGACTACCTGCTAGTGGCATTGAATCATGCTGGATTCCTACGATTTGGCGAATTCCTATGTATATATATATACCTCTGAGTTCTATCAATAGATGTCTGAAACTCGAAGAGAGTGAAGATGAAAAGAAGAAACATGGAGCATTCAAAGGAAAGTTTAATGGGCTTTGCAAGATGATCATGGGCGTGCTAGGCGATAAGAGTGTAGAGATTGTGGTGTCTGATCGTGTTGCGGCTTTCTCCATACTGTCTTGTGACTGGTGAGTACAGGTGGACTGCCAGCATAAGGGAATCATGCAAGCACCGACATTGAGGGATAGCAGCATGGCGGGATACATGTCAAGCAAGAAGACCATGGAAATTATCCTGGAGAATGCATTTTCAATAGGGAATTATCGAAAGATGCATTTTCTAAGGAGTGATGGTTGACTTGATTAGTCTTGGTAATAGTACCTGATGGCTTGCCGAAATCTAAAGTAGCTCGATTCGCTCGAGGATTCTAATACCTATTACTCTACTCCTAACGAGTACGGGGACTTAGGATCCTTAAATTCCGCTTGGATCCTCAACAGTTGTAAGAGCTAAAATGATCAGCTTTACCCTTACTCCCTACCAGAGACAGTACCACCGCTGGGTTTGGTGGAATTTCTCACTAAGGTACTAACACTTGTCGATTCCTTATAATTTGTACTAAACGTGTTTAATCTATGCAAAAAGATTCTAAAGAAACAGTTGGTACATCATTAACATAAAAAGTACCTTGGGCTAGTTTATTCGCTCCCTTCTTCGGTGCGTCCAGGACAGTTCGCCCCAATGTGTCCCGATTGTCCGCATAGATAGCAGAGACTCTGTTTTTTGTGCTGTTTCAATATTGGACACAGTTTCCGATGGAATCTTCAACATAGTGGGCATGGTGGCCTAGTTCTTGGGGCATTCACATTAAGGGTCGCATCTCTTGGCACTACGGCCATAGTGTTGATGCCGGTATGCATATCTGATTCTTGAGCCGGTCCCTTGCCTCTGCGAGAACCTTCTGCCCACTGCATCATCCTGTTCCTATTCTCGGATGTCCTCCGCCTCAATCCCTTCTCATAAGTGCTAGCCATATTTACCAGTCGTGCCAAATTATCTATGTTCTGGTACTCAAAAGCTACCTTGATCTCATTGCGAAGTCCTGCTTCGAACTTGATGCACTTAGCTCTTCCATCAGCATTCCTATATCTTCCAGAATAACGGATGAGATATTCGAAGTGCGCGGCATATTCTCCAACATTCATACTTCCCTGTGTTAAGTTCAGAAATGCTAGTTCATTCTCTCGGCGAACATCTTCTGGGAAGTACCTTCCAAGAAATTCCTCCTTAAAGATGTCCCAAGTAACTTCCTGGTTGGAACTCTCCATGTCCCTTCGTACATGTTCCCACCAATATTCTGCTTCTCCAGTGAGCATGTACGCCGCCAAAGGAACTTCCTGCTCCGCAGGCGGTGGCATTGTGCAAAAAATCTTCTCCAACTCTTGGAGCCATCTCTGAGCTGCGTCAGATTGTAGCCACTTTCAAACTTGGGCGGATCGTTCTGTCTGAATCGAGCCAGCCAATCAATGCCGATTGGGTTTGGTGGTTGATGGAGTGCGGCTGTTGCTGCTGCTACAGTTTCTGTCTAATTCTGATTCATTTGAACCAGATTCTTAAGTATCGCGGCCATCCTATCATCATGAGTACGTCTCCGAGACATGGTGACTGAGTTCTGGAAAAAGAACACGTTATTCCACAATTAAGTAAACAATTCTTGAGTTAAGTTCACCTATTCATCTATCCTAAGACTTGTCACCATCATTTGGTTACTCGCTTGGTGAGTAAACCATAGGAGTTGTGAGTCCACACTCCTAGGCCGAGGGAAACTGCTCTGATACCATAAATGTAACAACCTCACTTTAATTGGTTAATTTTAAGTTTTATTAAAAAATGGTGTTTGTGTAACACCCTATTTGAATTTTACCCTTAAACCGAAAATAAGACTTAAAATTTTCTTTTTAAAAACGGCATAAAAACAATTATGACAATGATCAAAACAATATTTCATTCCATATAATGATAACGACAAAGTTTTTTCAGCGAAAGACTAGTTCATACGAAATATAGAAAAGCAAAACGTCATGGTTACATCTTGAGATTTTACAAAACATGGAATGCAAAAGCAAGGTTTTAGCTCGGCCAACTGGCCGAGGCCTAACTTAATTTCCGACTCTAATGACCTACTCTCCCTGTGAGGGAGAGTGAACCTGCTCGGCCGGGGACTGCGTCTGCTCGGGCTCAGTACCTGAAAAATGGTAAGGAGGTGAGCATTACACAGAACTTAAGTAAGCATTTTCTAATACGACATACCGAACTACCAAGCCAAACACAAGAAATCAAATAGCATATTAACAGATATTCAATCAGATAACATATCACATGCATACAACCTCATTCTACTCGGTCCATATTGATTTTTCACTATATACTTACCGACCATTTTTACTCCTATATCCCCGATTAGTTATCCTTACACTCTTCCCTCAATTTCTGTCTTTGGTTACTTGGTCTCTCTTTTCGTTCTAGGTATACGATTCCTCTCTCGGTCTCTTTTCCCTTCATCCATCTTTTACATATCTTACAATCTTTTACTCTTCCCGGCCGCATACACCCAGTGCATGTCTTACACCATTTAAAGTTGGAGTCCGGAGTGTCCATAATTGCGAGTACCCAGTACCCGTCTTACAGCTGCACATACCCAGTATGTGTCTGACGCGATCAATGCACGCACCCAGTACGCGTCTTCTATGACCCGGAGCACTACCACCGATTCTTCTATGGAGTTAAGGAGTGTCGATAACTGCGAGCACCCAGTACTCGTCTTACAGCTGCGCATCTCGGCGTCTTACGCGATCAACGCACGCACCCAGTACGCGTCTTCTATGACCAGGAGCACATCCCACCGATTCCGTTGCTCGGAATCTTGTGTGAGTCATAACTACGAGTACCCAGTACCCGTCTTACAGCTGCGCCTACCCAGTATGCGTCTGACACGATCAATGCACGCACCCAGTACTCGTCTTCTATGACCCGACCACACAACCATTTCTCTTTAGTTACTCTTTTATTTTTTAAACATTCATTACTCTGCTCCTCTCGGCTCACCCTCTCGACTCCCCTATTCACTTGTTTTTCTCATTACTTCATTCGTTAAATTAGTATATTTTCTTTCTCCAGCAGTCGACTAGGTTTCCCCTTACCCCTCTCGACCTCTCACGCTCGGTCCACAGCCAGGTTTAAAGAATACCAGCATGAGTAACATTTATCACAACTTAGAAACATTGATACAACAACAAAATAGGATTAAAAGCACTTAGTGTAACACCCTCACAATTATATAGCTTAATTACTAAAAATTAGATTGATTTTTAATTAGGACTTGAAAATTTCTTTTTAATTCTTAACGAAAATTCGACAGAGTCTCCTCTGTTTATCGGACTTTCCCAAAAATTGCATTTTATAAACCTGTCATACCAGAAAACATTTTATAAACATACAAAATTCGTTTTTATGCCCTGGTAACAAAATATAACAACACTCAGGGCTTACAAGGCTTGCATTAATTTCAAAACTCAAATAAGATAATTATAGCGAAACAATTATAATTCCCTCTTAACTAATTTACACTCCACGGGGTGGAGTGTACTCCTTCTCGGCCGATACTAATGCAAGCTCAATCTCGATACCTGTAAAAACAGTTAAGAGGTGATCATTACAAAAAACTTAGTGAATGAAATCTAAATAGGCATAATAATAACTAAGTCATAGACAAATAGCAGTTAATCACATAATTATCAGACAATTCAAACCCATATATTTCAGTCACATACACTTATCATTTTTATTATCGTTTCAATATTCTAATCTTGATCCTGCTTGCCCTCTATACCCTGTCCTTAGTAAACCCTTTTTCACCCAACTATTCTCACCCAAAACTCATCCAACCACTTTCTCATTATGTCCTTAATCTTGTTCACTTTCGACATCTTAATACCTTTCCTTTTCACGGCTTTGCGAACTCACCACTGCGTACGACTCCATGAATCGAGCGTCTTACTGCTGCACACGCCATTAAATCGTGCGGCTTACGCAACCAATGCATCCAGCGGGGCGTACTTACTTGGCCTGGCATTCGCAAAACTGTAACTAGGGTACTACGGACTCACCACTGCGCACAACTCCATGAATTGGGCGTCTTACCGTTGCACACGCCATTAAATCGTGTGGCTTACACAACCAATGCACCCAGCGGGGCGTACTTACTTGGCCTGACATCCGTAGACCGCATCCGCATGTCCTATCAGAGTACTGTGAACCCACCACTACGTACGACTCCATGAATCGGGCGTCTTACCGTTGCACACGCCATTAAATCGTGCGGCTTACGCAACCAATGCACCCAGCGGGGCGTACTTACATGGCCTGGCATCCACATACCCAAATCCCTAAATTCTCTATCACTTTATCTATCATTACTCACATCAGAGTACTGCGAACCCACCACTGCGTACGACTCCATGAATCGGGCGTCTTACCGCTGCACACGCCATTAAATCGTGCGGCTTACGCAACCAATGCACCCAGCGGGGCGTACTTACATGGTCTGGCATTCGCATACCCAAATCCTTAATTCTCGTATCACTTTCTCTTTCATTTTTCTATCTCAATCATTCAACCACATTCTTACTATTTCTGATATCACCCTATTCCCGTTTCCTAGATCATTCTATTCTCATTTTCTAATCTCGAGTACCCGTCAAATGGCTTAGATCCCTGCACTTACTAATCCAACCTATACCTACCCCATGTTCATATCTAATTCCTAGCCAACTGTTCCTATTTATAAACATCTATCATCACGCAACACTTTATATAATACAATCACATAATATCACGATTCCAAGAAAAAGCCAAATATCAAATAACAATAATTCAGGCATTCTACCACGCATACATAATTTCAAACATCAAATATCAAATAAAATATCCAAACATCAAGTCATAAAACATCAAGCCCTGCATATAATACATAAATTCCAAGTAAAGTATCACATATTAAAAGCCAATCATCAACATGCATATAATACATAAATTCAAGTGAGGATTTCTATTCTTTTCTTAAGTCATTATTATTTATTATTACCGGTTACCCTAGGGTTCCTTAACGTACAAACTCACCTAATCTCAATCATCACTATACACTACCTAGATTTACATTTCCTAAGCTAAGGTAACATTCCCCCTTACCTTGCGTTTCCATAGACACGTTCCTTTTTGTACGATAATGCCCGAACGCAACGCAGTTTATTTCTCGCATCGCGGCTAATCCTAAAGTTCTTCGTAGTCTCGTCATGCCATATAAAACAATAACAATCAACTTGAAATCAAATTAAAACAAACACTTTAAAGCTTTGCACACCGGAAACTAAAATAAATTAAATGCAGAATATCGAAACTTGACAAGTATTGTATTTAATTCCAAATCATAAAACGAAATACGTTGACTTATTGTAGTTTGGTTTAAAGTATTGTATCTAGAATGTATTTCCGAATCATAAAATTAGTTGATTCAAGTTCATGCCCTTTTCATTAAAAATAGTATATCTTCGTTTGAAAAACACGCTAACTTTCGAAACTAACAAAAGTATCAAAATAGATTGAAACCACGTACCTTTAGCTACTTAGAACTATTAATTCCGAATTAACAAGATAGTGTTCTTTGTTCAAAATGTGCAAAATCACAATTTCCAAATCCAATTAGTTACACCCTCCTTCAATTTAGAATTAAAGTTCAAGGTTTAACCCGAACTAATGTATGCCGAATATATTGAATTCCTAATTAATTAGAGCATGGTTTAGTTCTACAATAGTACCAACCAACCATTTGCAACTTAATTAATTAGGGACTCGTTACATTTAACAAAACACTCTTAAAACTAATCGTTCGACATAACAGTTAATTCAGCGTCAAAACAAATCAAAGTAGCTAATTAAAAACCATTATCATTAATAATGTAATTAAAATAAACATAAATCTTAATACCAAAACAACTTAATGTTATAATTATCACTAATTAATATTAAGATCAGTTTTATTATCAATATTAGTATCATTATTATGATTAAAACATAACACAAAGCAGGTAAAAAGGCGTTAAGGATTTACCCTCAAATCTGATTTTTGTACAATAGAGGCACTAGACGAGTTCGGTTCAAGTTCGGTTTCCAGCTGCAAGCAAAGGTTCGATCCAAGGCCAGCAACGACCCATCTGTAGCAGGGAGGGAGGACCACATCTATACCCGATGGAAACAATATGGTTTCTTCCGGTTCAAGGTAAAACCGGTCCAAACCGGTTCAAAACGACGTGAACCCATAGTGCATCACAGCTACAGAAAGGCATCTACCTCCCTGGGACTCGCTCGAACACAGAGGCACAAGGATGAACGGCAACGGTAGAGGAAGGAGCATCGATAGCACTACTGGTAGTTCGGTCCGGTTCGCGATTAGAAGAGGTGGCGGCGGCTCGGTTTTGCCTTGAGTGACGGAGGAGTGAGAGAGATGCTGCAAGGGCGGCGGCGATGGGTGACTTCGCGAATCGGAGGCAATGAGAGGGAGAGCGCAACTGAAGAAGATAGGGAGAGAGAGAGCGCGCTCGAAACAGTGGAGGAGAGAGAGACGAAGGCCGTGAGGGTGGTTATGGGTCGGCGGCGGCGATGGTTGAAAAAGACCGGAACGGAGGGAGGAGGGATGAAGAGAGTGAGGGGCTGCGGCTGGAACAAGGGAAGTGTTTAGGGTTCTCCCCTCCCCTCCACACAGCACACACACACATATCTCTTTTTTTTTAAACAAATACTTTTACTTATTTATTTATTTATTAATTTAGTAAATAGAAATCAATGATATTATTATTATTATAATATACAAATACATATATTGCATCTATTTATTTATTTTCAATTTTTAATCCATGAAACACTTATAATAAAATTTAACTATCAAAATAAATGCACATAAGAAAGTCATAGAGTTAAAAATCTGAAAGTATTAAACATAATTTAATATTAAATATATCAAAAGCAAAGTATAAAAAGTATATCATTCATATAAGGTAATTATCTTAAGGAGTATCAACAAATAGAATTTAATCATCAATTAAAATATTAATTATATATATGAAGGTCATAGAACCAAAAGTTTGAAAAACACTAAATATAATTCATTATTGAATATATAAAAGTTAAGTAAAGTCTTCAAAATGTTTATCACTATTTTAATATGATAATTTTCTTTAAAAGGATGCACTTGAAATATAATTAAATACTCTTTCGTAATTAGCATAATGTATTTTATGAAAATACCTCACACTTTTATAATACTAAAAGGGACCATAATTTGTTATTCCTAAACTTTATTGTTATTTGAATCTATTATTATTATTATAATTATACTAGGGATTAGAATTCGGGATGTTACACTTAGCAAGCATACAAATATTTCCATCTATTTTCAGAATACGTGAGCCTAGTTTCTTTATTAACTTTCTTTATCATTCATATTTCTCCCTAGTATTATCCTATGTCTCTTCCCTAATCTAACACCCGCTCTTAGTACCCGTTATGAACACACTAGCAACCCAAACCTAAGCAAAGGTAACACTTACTCCTTACCTCAACCCACAAGAGATAAGATTATGAGAGCTTGAGTGCGGCTTCCTTGCTGATCGACTTCTTGAGCTTAGAACCCTTGAACTGTTTCTCTCCTTGCCGCACTCCCAAAACAGCGAAGGTACAAGGAACGTCCGACACGGCGAAGGAGATGAAGGAAAGTGACTTCAGGTTGGTGAGTCTTGGTGGAGAAGAAGAAAGAGAGAGATTTGCGTGAGTGAAGAAAGTGTATGTTGAACTATTGGTATTAGAACTTCAGAGAAAATGGGGGAGACGAAAGAGAAAGAGAATAGGAAGTTTTGTTGTATTTGGTTTTTTTGGGTTTTCTTTTATTCTTCTATAGGAATTAATTGTGTGGTCCTTATTGGAGGCTTCTTTGAGAAGCTTGGAACATGTGGACAGGATTGATTGGATTCTAAAGGAAGTCACCAACAGTGACTTGATAAGGACATAAAGTGATTGACAAAGACATCTGTACGAAGGGCATGACAATCAAGGAATTAGCAACTCAGTTCGAGCTGTCACGAAGAATTAGAAAAGAAGGGACTTCGGCCTTGACACGGAGAGGTAGTAGCAGTCCGAGTCTCTTCACGGTCAACACAGCGAGATTTGTATGGCCCTATATTTTCATAAATAAATAAAAATTAAAAGTATTTAAAATAATAATGTTATTATATTGAACAAAATAAGGAATTTTCTGAAATTAGGTTAAAAGACTCGAGTGTTTTGGGGAGGACTCGAGTAGAATCTCTAAACTGTTTGCAAAATTTGAATTTGGGTCGAAAGACTCGAGTCTTTCATGGAAGACTCGAGTGTTCTTTATTTTTGCTGAAAAAGACTCGAGTAATGGGAAAAAGACTCGAGTATTTCGAGCAGCTCTGCAAAAAAATAAAAGTCGGTTTCAAACCAAATTGGAACCAACAGCTCGTTTCATCTGGTTACAAGCACAGAGCTGAACCTTACTTCATAGGAGGGTAACCTTAAATCATAAATAGGTGTGTTGGGAAGCTGGAAACCCATTATAATCTTCGTAACCCGAATTCCTATCCACCCTTCTCTGTTTTCAAGTGCAAACTTTGCACCATCGATTCTCCTTCCTCAACCAACCAAATTCTGTAAAACCAAAACACAATCTGAGTTCTAATTCCAATCTTGAATTAGAACCAAGAACCACTCATTTTGGCTTCTCGTATATCGAGTTGCAAGCCTTAAAAGTCAGGCACTCTAGAGCTGAAAAATAGAGTGCAAATCAGCACCTTCAACCTCTCTTTCTCGAATTGGTTTGGTAAATCCAGGAACCCTCTTGATCCCAAATTTGTTTCAGATTAAAGTTAGCATTCCCTAGTTTCTTAAGCTAACTTATTTTGTTCTTTTTCATGCCTTACTCGTGGTGAATTTGATGGCCAAAGTTTGCTGTTCAAAGTGCAAACCTTGAGTGTTGGAACTCAAACTTTGATCCAGTCCCTTTCCTCTTCAACCAATTGTTCCTTTAGCTTCTCTAAGGTATGGGAGAAGTTACATAATCGCTAGAATGATAAACAATAAGCTAAATTCATAGGAACCATATGAGGTTCATGGGCAACTTAAGTTAGAAATGGAAATCTGACTTGGAGGCCAGAAACCCATGGTTTTTGTATTCAAACAACTTTAATTGGACCTAAGGAAGCTCACTGGATTGATTTTCGAACTTAAAATCAATTAGAAATGAAAGTCATATGTTGAAATGGATATTTGCTATGTTTTATGAACTTCTGTGATTTGATTATGTTTCTGTTATAATTGATGATCATTGATATGTGCAATATGTTTATTATGTGAGAAATAACCTCTGTTTAGTGCAGAATTGAAGTAAAGGAGTAAGAATCTCGAATTGGCATGAAAAGTGCATAAAACTGGTGCTGTTGAAGCAAAAAGACTCGAGTAATTTAAAGAAGACTTGAGTATTCTGGGAATTTGGAAGAACACTCGAGTGGATCTTAAAGACTCGGGTATTTTTGCATGAACAACTCGAGTAGTCAAGAACTACTCGAGTAGTTTGAGCCAATTTTCAGAAAAACACTTTCTAAATTTTATTAAATTAACTCGTCTAAACTCCTAAATTACTAAATTCTAAATATAACTAATGCTTAGAACCTAATCCCGTTGGTTGAAAACTATCCTGAAGGTGTCCTACTGGAATTTTATTCAGTGGTTGATTATTTCCCTACAGGAGTCCCAATGGAAGTGTGTACACCCATTCGGTTGATATTATCCCTAGATGTCCCAGTGAAAGTTTTACTCACTTGGTTGATATTTTTTATGGGAGTCCCAATGGGGTCGTTGCAATAAATATCCGCCAATAGGAGGCTATGCCCCGACGGATTACTAAAATGAGTATATGCTATTTCTAAAACCATCACAAAGGAGCTGATGAATTTTTCTATAAAAACAACAACACCAGCTAAAGAAATTGTTAAAAGAGGAGATTGATGAATGTAAATGTGAAATGAGGGACTATGTCCTTGATGGTTATGATAATGAATTAATAACAAGGATTGGTAATGGATTATGGCTGCATTCATGCACTGTTTGCTCCAGCTTGTGAGATATTTTTGCGCTGTCTGTCGCACACGCTGTCTGTCGTGGAGGGTCGAGCGGAGGAAGCTCAGGATGACCCATTTTCCTCCAAGCTGTGATGCCCCGGGATATTGCTGAGATTAGCATGCATCATGCCATTGATAATAAGACTAATTACTTGAGTAAAAAGGGTTTGACATATGTTTATGCATTAATGAATCTGTTACTACTTGTGTTTGTTGTATTTAGCCAATGTTCTTTATCATTCGTTTAACGTGATTAGCTATGACTTACTCCCTTGTTGCCCTTGTAGGTAATGGAGCTTCCGTCTTCCAAGGGGAAGAATGATGCTGGCAAGGGATGCGATAATTCCCTTTCCAATGGTGGAGTTTTGAGAACCATGCTCTGGGTTACGAGTAGTATATTAAGTAGCTCAGAGTCTGTTTTGTTTATTCTATAGTTTGAACTAATGTTATAAGTTGTAAAACTTTTATGTTATGATATTATGTATAAGTCTGCTTCCGCTTTTGAGACGAAAAAGTTATAAACTTATTTTGGCGAAAAAGTTTCCTCTATTTTACTTATAAGTGATTAAGAGTTAAATAGTTGGGTCGTTACACTTAGTGGTATCAGAGCAATGGTTCAAACTCTCGGCCTATGGAATATGGCCACACATGCTATAAGCTGTGATAACTCTGGATTGAGTTACGGGTAGATTTATAATAGAGTCATTAGGGTATACTATTAACATTTCTTAATCTTAAATATAACTATTATTTTCATAAATAGCACAAGGTAGCAATGGCATCCAGGCACGCTCGCCAGACCGACGAATCCCTGGACCGTATAGCTGCTATTTTGGAGCACCTGACAAATAGGCAAGCTGCCGGTCCATCTGAATTCAAGGGACTGGTTGATTTTAGGAAGTGCGATCCCCCAAAGTTTTATGGTAGAGCTAACCCTGAGGAGGCGCAAATCTGGATTCAGGGATTGGAAAAGATCTTCCAGACCATTCCATGTGATGAGGAACAGAAGGTTACTTATGCTGCATATGTCCTTGTGGGTCCAGCAGATAACTGGTGGAAGTACACAAAGCAAACCCTGGAACACGAGAACAAGCAAATCACATGGGAGATTTTCGTGGAAAAGTTCTATGAAAAGTTTTTCCCTGAGGATGTGAGAATCAAGAAGGAGATTGAATTTTTAGAGCTGAAACAAGGAGCTATGACTGTTGGGGAGTATGCTGCCAAGTTTGAAGAGCTAATGAAGTATTCCCCATACTTCATGCTGCGTCCTAATGAGAATTCCAAGTGTGTTCGCTTTGAGAATGGTTTAAGGCCTGATATTAAACCATTCGTGAGTGGACAGTGCATCCGGCACTTTGCGACTCTGGTGCAACGCTGCCGTGTCACCGAAAATGATTTGAAGGCAAAGGCGGTGTATCAACAACAGCAACACAGCTAGCAGAATTACGATCCTCACTGTAACCATGGACGCCACAATAATCAAAGCAACCGTGGCAAGGGTCCATATCATAACAAGGGACAAGGAAACAACAAGGAAGGAGGGCCAACCAACTTACCCAAGTGCAACCAGTGTCAAAGGCATCATGGAGGTAGAACTTGTTGGGCTGTTAATCCCCCAACTTGTTTTACTTGTGGAAAGAAGGGGCACATCAACCGGAACTCTCCCGAGGGAGGTGCTAACCAAGGAGGAGCTGCACCCAAGCCTATGACTCGTGCAAAGGTGTTCACCATGTCGGGAGCCGAAGCTGAGCAATCTGAGAACCTGATCCAAGGTAATTGCTTTTTGAATAGTAACCCATGTAGAGTCCTTATAGATTCTGGAGCCACCCACTCTTTTATTTCGTATGATTGTGTCAACCGTTTAAAACTAAAAATCACTGATATACCATATAGCCTCACAGTGTCCACACCAACTAATTTACCTGTAACCACATCAAAGGCCTGTGTGGATTGTAAGGTAACCATACTAGATAAAAATACGGTAGTCAACCTCATATGCTTACCTTTATCCCAATTAGATATAATCTTAGGGATGGATTGGCTAACCAAGTACCAAGTAACCATAGATTGTCATCGTAAGTCCATTTTGTTTCCTGAACTCAAGGCCCCCATGTCACCACCTGAAGGATACCTGTGTCTGTTTTCTATATCATTAGAAGAAACCCCCAAAATAGAACCCAAGGTCGAGAATATTCCCATAGTTTGTGATTACCCCGAGGTCTTTCCCGAGGAAGTACCCGGTTTACCCCCTCCTCGCGAAATAGAGTTTAGCATAGACCTTATTCCTGGAACCGGTCCTATCTCGATTGCTCCCTTTCGAATGGCACCATCGGAGTTGGCAGAATTAAAGAAACAAGTGGAAGATCTGTTGGAGAAAAAGTTCATCAGACCGAGTGTATCGCCATGGGGTGCACCGGTGTTATTTGTAAAGAAGAAGGGCAGAAGTATGCGCATGTGCATTGACTATCGGCAGTTGAACAAAGTGACTATTAAGAATAAGTACCCGTTGCCCCGAATTGATGATCTAATGGATCAAGTCCGTGGAGCTAAGGTGTTCTCTAAAATCGATCTGAGATCCGGTTATCATCAGATTCGAGTTAGATAAGAAGATATTCCCAAGACGGTCTTCCGATCCCGTTAGGGTCATTATGAATATGTGGTGATGCTGTTTGGTCTAACAAATGCACCGATTGTGTTCATGGACTACATGAATCGGGTCTTTCGACCATATCTGGATTCATTTGTGGTTGTTTTCATTGATGATATCCTGATATACTCGAAAACCCAAGAGGAGCATGCCAAGCATCTTCAATTGGTTCTTGAAACTTTGAGGGAAAAGAAGCTCTATGCAAAGTTGGATAAATGTGAATTTTGGCTAACTGAAGTGAGTTGGCCATGTGATTACGGAAGATGGAGTTGTGGTAGATCCATCCAAGGTGGAAGCAGTACTCCAATGGGAAGCCCCAAGAACTGTCACTGAAGTGAGAAGTTTTCTTGGACTAGCGGGATACTATCGAAAATTCATTGAGAACTTTTCGAAGATTACTTTTCCATTGACACGTTTGACCAGAAAAGAACAACCTTTTGTTTGGAACGAAAAGTGCAAAGCAAGCTTTCAAGAGCTAAAGGACAAATTGACATCTTCACCGGTGTTAATCTTGCCCGACCCTCACAAAAGTTTCGAGGTATACTGTGATGCTTCCAAGCAAGGACTGGGATGTGTACTGATGCAAGAAGGAAAGGTGGTAGCTTATGCATCAAGACAGTTGAAAATCCATGAAGAGAATCATCCAACTCACGATCTGGAGTTGGCAGCCATAGTGTTTGCATTAAAGTTATGGAGACACTATCTTTATGGGACAACATTCCAGGTGTTCAGTGACCACAAAAGCCTCAGATATTTATTCAATCAAAAGGAGTTAAATATGCGACAACGTAGATGGATGGAATTTTTGAAGGACTACGACTTTGAGCTTCACTACCATCCTGGAAAAGCCAATGTGGTAGCAGATGCTTTAAGTCGAAAGACGTTGCATATGAGTACTCTAATGATCAAGGAAGTGGAACTGATTGAGAAATTCCGAGACTTGAATCTGGCAATGGAAATAAAACCATCCAGTATCAAGTTGGGAATGCTAAAGATAACCAATGAATTCCTAGAGCAGATAAAGGAAATGCAGTAAGAAGATGTGGAACTACAAGAAAAAGTGAGGCTAAGTGTGGAAGGGAAGGAACCAGACTTCCAAGTTGGTCCAGATGGAGTCTTAAGATTTAAAGACCGAGTGTGCATTCCAGCAAATCAGGAGTTGCGAAGGACCATTTTGGACGAGGCCCACAAAAGCAAAATGAGTATTCATCCTGGATCTACAAAGATGTACCAAGAGATGAAGAAAATGTTTTGGTGGTCGGGATTGAAGAAGGATGTGGAAACTTATGTGGCATATTGCTTTGTTTGTCAGAAAGCAAAGATACAACATAAGAGGACTGGAGGAGAACTTCAACCATTGGATATTCCAGAATGGAAATGGGACAGCATTGCAATGGATTTCGTTTCTGGTTTTCCAAGGATGCAAGGAGGATATGAAGCCGTGTGGGTAATAGTGGATCGATTGACAAAATCGGATCACTTTATTCCAATCAATATGAAATATTCATTGGTAAAGCTCACACAACTTTATATCAAGGAGGTGGTGCGATTGCATGGAATTCCATCAAGCATAATCTCTGATCGTGATCCAAGGTTTTGTTCCCGGTTTTGGCAGAGTCTACATCAAGCAATGGGAACCAAGTTGAGAATGAGTTCAGCCTATCATCCCCAAATCGACGGTCAATCATAAAGGACAATCCAATCTCTTGAAGATCTGTTAAGGGCATGTGCTTTGGAGTATAGTAAAAACTGGTGTCAATTATTGCCTTTGGTAGAATTCACTTACAACAATAGCTTCCATGCAAGCATTGGAATGGCACCTTTCGAGGCACTCTATGGGCGAAAGTGTAGAACGCCACTATGTTGGTTCCAAGTGGGAGAGAATACACTCATTGGCCCCGATGTCGTTCAAGAAACAACCGAAAGGATTAAGGTGATTCAAGAAAAGATGAAAGCTGCCCAAATTAGACAAAAGAGTTATGCAGATCGGAGAAGAACTAGATTGGAGTTTCAAGAAGAAGAGCATGTCTTTCTCTGTGTGGTCCCAACAACTGGAGTTGGACGTGTGATGAAGCCAAAGAAGCTATCACCCAAGTTCATAGGTCCATACCAAATCCTGAGGCGCATTGGTCCTATTGCCTACCAGATAGCCCTGCCCCCATTTCTATCCAACCTGCACAATGTGTTCCATGTGTCCCAGCTAAGGAAGTTCGTGCCTGATCCTGCTTCTATTATTCGCATCGAACCCGACGAAATACCCTTGCGAGAGAATCTGACGTTCGAAATCGGTCCCATTCGGATAGAGGATAGAAAAATTAAACAGCTGCGAGGGAAGGAAATTCCATTGGTAAAAGTCGTATGGGAACAAGGTGGTGTTAGCGACATCACTTGGGAGTTAGAGAGTCAGATGAAAGAAGAATATCCATATCTGTTTGAGTAAGTTTTACTTTTTGAATTGAATTTCGGGGACGAAATTCTGTTTAAGTGGGGGAGGATGTAAGGCCCTATATTTTCATAAATAAATAAAAATTAAAAGTATTTAAAATAATAATGTTATTATATTGAACAAAATAAGGAATTTTCTGAAATTAGGTTAAAAGACTCGAGTGTTTTGGGGAGGACTCGAGTATAATCTCTAAACTGTTTGAAAAATTTGAATTTGGGTCGAAAGACTCGAGTCTTTCATGGAAGACTCGAGTGTTCTTTGTTGTTGCTGAAAAAGACTCGAGTAATAGGAAAAAGACTCGAGTATTTCGAGATGCTCTGCAAAAAAAAAAAAAAAGTCGGTTTCAAACCAAATTGGAACCAACAGCTCGTTTCATCTGGTTACAAGCACAGAGCTGAACCTTACTTCATAGGAGGGTAACCTTAAATCATAAATAGGTGTGTTGGGAAGCTGGAAACCCATTAAAATCTTCCAAACCCGATTTCCTATCCACCCTTCTCTGTTTTCAAGTGCAAACTTTGCACCTTCGATTCTCCTTCCTCACCCAACCAAATTCTGTAAAACCAAAACAAAATCCGAGTTCTAATTCCAATCTTGAATTAGAACCAAGAACCACTCATTTTGGCTTCCTATAGATCGAGTTGCAAGCCTTAAAAGTCAGGCACTCTAGAGCTGAAAAACAGAGTGCAAATCAGCACCTTCAACCTCTCTTTCTCGAATTGGTTTGGTAAATCCAGGAACCCTCTTGATCCCAAATTTGTTTCTGATTAAAGTTAGCATTCCCTAGTTTCTTAAGCTAACTTATTTTGTTCTTTTTCATGCCTTACTCGTGGTGAATTTGATGGCCAAAGTTTGCTGTTCAAAGTGCAAACCTTGAGTGTTGGAACTCAAACTTTGATCCAGTCCCTTTCCTCTTCAACCAATTGTTCCTTTAGCTTCTCTAATGTATGGGAGAAGTTACCTAATCTCTAGAATGATAAACAATAATCTAAATTCATAGGAACCATATGAGGTTCATGGACAACTTAAGTTAGAAATGGGAATCTGACTTGGAGGCCAGAAACCCATGGTTTTTGTATTCAAACAACTTTAATTGGACCTAAGGAAGCTCACTGGATTGATTTTCGAACTTAAAATCAAGTAGAAATGAAAGTCATATGTTGAAATGGATATTTGCTATGTTTTATGAACTTCTGTGATTTGATTATGTTTCTGTTATAATTGATGATCATTGATATGTGCAATATGTTTATTATGTGAGAAATAACCTCTGTTTAGTGCAGAATTGAAGTAAAGGAGTAAGAATCTCGAATTGGCATGAAAAGTGCATAAAACTGGTGTTGTTGCAGCAAATAGAGTCGAGTAATTTAAAGAAGACTTGAATCTTCTGGGAATTTGGAAGAACACTAGAGTGGATCTTAAAGACTCGAGTATTTTTGCATGAACAACTCGAGTAGTCAAGAACTACTCGAGTAGTTTGAGCCAATTTTCAGAAAAACACTTACTTTCTAAATTTTATTAAATTAACTCGTCTAAACTCCTAAATTACTAAATACTTAATATTACTAATGCTTAGAACCTAATCCCGTTGGTTGAAAACTATCCTGAAGGTGTCCTACTGGAATTTTATTCAGTGGTTGATTATTTCCCTACAGGAGTCCCAATGGAAGTGCGTACACCCATTCGGTTGATATTATCCCTAGATGTCCCAGTGAAAGTTTTACTCACTTGGTTGATATTTTCTATGGGAGTCCCAATGGGGTCGTTGCAATAAATATCCGCCAATAGGAGGCTATGCCCCTACGGATTACTAAAATGAGTATATGCTATTTCTAAAACCATCACAAAGGAGCTGATGGATTTTTCTATAAAAACAACTGCACCAACTAAAGAAATTGTTAAAAGAGGAGATTGATGAATGTAAATGTGAAATGAGGGACTATGTCCTTGAAGGTTATGATAATGAATTAATAACAAGGACTGGTAATGGATTATCGCTGCATTCATGCACTGTTTGCTCCAGCTTGTGAGATTAATTGCTTAAAGAATTTTAGGAGCAAGATGAGTAGTAATTATAAGTATTAGGGGTTGTGTAGGAGACATTGGTAGCAAGGGGCAAAATTATCTAAGCGAAATTGGGAGTTAAATCGGCGTTTTAAATGTTAGAAATCAGCCGAAACGAGAAAATTTGGAATTTATTATAGGATGCTAAGAAATTAAATTCCACCGTTGGATATGAAGTTTATGGGATTAAGAAGCTTGTCTAAAAATTTGGTCCCGACCCGACGGTTAACGAAGAATTATGGCGAATCGAAGTTTGGAATCACTGGTGCACGCCCAGGCGCACCAGGGTGCACCAGGTGCACCAGTTCAGGGGCTTTTTCGCCCAGGTGCGCACCAATCTCGCCCAGGCTCACGCAGAGTGCCAAGTAGCGCACCAGATGCGCGTGTGGCGTGCGCAGGCGCGCGGGTGAGACCAGGACCGCACCAGGTCCATAAATTGGGGCGCCAGCCCCCCAAAACCCCATTCCCTCCACACCATTCTTCTTCCTCCTCCCCCAAACCGCCCCAACACCTCCAGCCACCACCCCTAGAACCACCCAAGGCCGCCCCTCTCTTCACCCTTCCTCTGAGGAAACCGCAATTGGTGATTGGAGAGACAAAGGAACCCTAGGAATACACCTAGAAGGGGGGGTTGAATAGGTGTACAAGATACCTTGAAAGATTTTCGAACGAAACAAATCGAAACAATTAAAACAAAATATTTTTGCAATTTTGTTCAGGTTTACTCGAGTAGATTTCAGAGTACTCGAGTAGTACTCGATTAAAGACTCGTTTACTCGAGTATATCTGACAGAAACCAGAAAAATCAAGTTTTCACTCGCATACGAAAATCAATTAATTCACATGAAAGATCAGAGATTCAGCGGAGATGATTAACACCTATATTCTTATTGATTAACCTAGTTATGAAAATGATTTTCCCCAAGTTAATTTGAACAATAAAGATTCAATTCAATCAATTATGAAAATCAATCTTTCTAGGTTTTCAACCAAGAACGTAATCAAATGACTTGAATATAAAGAGTAAGGGTTTAGAGATACGACACAACGATTTATCCTGGTTCACTTTCATCCACTTGAAAGCTACATCCAGTCCCCTCTTCAACGAAGAGAGATTCTTCACTATGAGGAATTAGAGTTCTCAAATTACAAGTGATTGCCTCACAAGACTTCCTTCTTGCTAGCCTACAAGAGATAACCGACACCCTTGCCTTGTAATCCTATTGATCTTCTCTCTAATCTAACCTCTACCCCTTGTTGATAATCGACACAACAAGTCTTCAATTGCTTGATGATAATCCACACATCAAGGCTTCTCCTTGCTTGATTCACAACCAAGACTTTCTTATTCTCAAATGAACGTTGCTTGATGATAATCGACACACCAAGGCTTCTTGTTTGTTGTAGTGGCTTGCCTTATTGCAAAGATTACAACTCAATGAATACACATAACAATCCTAATGAATCTCAATCAATAGCTATGACAAATCACACAAGAGATTCAAAGGTTCTTGATCAAAGAATATGAAAATATGAAAAGCTTTGATCTTTTAAATTGAGAGAGAATAGAGTGGCTTGATTCTTTGTAAAATGAATATCAAAATGATGGGTTATGATCACAAAGGTTAGAAAAAGGTTTTTATAGAATACCCAAAAGTTATGGCACTTGAAAACTGATTTTGAGAACTGAAAAACGTATTTTTAAAATCAGTTCTGCAGTATCTACTCGAGTAGATTGCAGCATACTCGAGTAGTACTCGATTAAACAAACTCATACTCGAGTAAAACTATACTGCACTTGTTTAAAACTTGTTTTCTCAAAAACCAACCTTTCCTTTAAAACCTTTAAGCCACCTATTGATTCTAGGTTAAGTGAAAACTCAAATTATGATTAAATCATGACTTATGAATGAGATTCACTACCCTCTAAACAAACTACCCAAATGAAAACCTATGAAGCTTGAGAGGCAAAAGATAAAACAAAAACAATTACACTCAAACTTAAGTCTTCATGAGCTTGCTTTCTCTCTTCTTCGCTTGATGTTTGTTGTTGCTTGTTGAACTTGAACTTGATCATCACATGATAGCTTGTTCAAAACACTTTGTCATTATCAAAACATTCATCATGGAACTTACAATCTCCCCCTTTTTGAAAATGACAAACCATGTTTTGAAGTTCTCCAAAAGTTCTTTGAAGTTGTTGATGCTTTAACAATTTGATCACTTGGTGAGACTCTTGCTCCCCCTCAATAAATGCTTTTGACATTTGAATCCAATTGAGATAAGCTTGATTCTCACCCTAACTTCAACAACTTAGCTCAACCTACATAAAAACAACAAAACACAACCTTTCTCCAAACAAATATCTAAAAATCATATTATATCTCCAACAATCATTTCTCCACCTTTGAGAAACATTCCAATCAATTTCAAAACATCATATTTCTCCCCCTTTGGTATTATCAAAAAGTAATATATACCAATTGAAATATAACATCTAAGCCAAGGTAAGAAATCAATGATCATTTCTTTACAACATTGATACCAATTGAACAAATACAATAGAACTATACTTTGAAATGTGATATCAATTGGCAAGAGAATATAACAACGAAATATGATACCAATTGAGAATTAAAATGTCATAATATCACTTAACAAAGAAGATATCAATTGTAAAGAAGTATCAATAATCACAAAAATTTGATACCAAATGTGATATTTCTTTAATAATAACCAAAGCATGTCACTATATCATGATAACCATCTATGAATCTACTCAATGATACCAAATGATTTAATTAAACATTTAGAAAAGTAATACCAATTGAGAAGATACCATATGAAGTTCACAAATTTAATAATATCACTTAAACAAAATTGTAGGACTTCTTTTGAGACCAATTGAAGATGCAAATATGAATAACACTTGTAAGCTCTCTTTGCTCTTCAATCATACCTACAAAACAATCATGCTTTGCTTTTTGGTATCCAAATGGTTTTGGATCCATTTTTGTTAGTGTAGGGACTTTCACCAAACAAAATCTCCTTTAGGTATACCATGCACTTTAATATAACACACATTTGAAGTATGTCCATGAGTACCACAATAGAAACATGTTGGTGCATTTGAAAAATCAACTTTCGAAAAATCAACAACATTTCTATGAGAATTACTCTTAGCACTAGTATAACCCAAACCAAACTTGTTTGAATTTTCTCTTTGAAAATTTAACAATGTGCACAATCTAATATCACCACTTGTGAAACTTGCAAGCTTATTTTTCAAAATAGCATTTTCATCTTTAAGCAACTTGCACTTCTCACAATCAACCACAATATTCACTCTACTAGCACAATCACAAGAAGAACTAGCATATATAAGATCAAGAGTTTCATTTTCAAGATTAAGCTCATCAACTTGTTTTTGAAGATCTAAAATCTCTTTTTGATGTTTCAAAATGAGCTTCTTTCTTTCAATGTTTTTCAAAGCTAGTTTTTCAAGTTGTTCATGCATTTCTTCATAAGCATTATATAACAATTCATATTTAGAAGAAATTTCGGATTTAGTATGACTTACATCGCTTTCCTCGCTTTGATAACTTGATTCATCATTTGAACTTTGTTCTTCATCATCTACTAGAGTTATCAAGTTGAGACAAGCGGCTTCTTCATCATCCGAAGAACTACTCGATGTGCTTTTCTTGTTATCTTCATCACTATCCCAAACTATGTATGCTCTTTTAGATTTAGAATTTTTCTTGTCTTTCTCCTTCTTCTTGAGATACCTAGAGCATGAGTACTTGAGATGTCCAGGTTTTCCGCATTCATGGCAAACTACACCTTCTTTTGATGTCTTGGTCTTGTAGTGTGGAGAATCCTTCTCTTTACTTTTGTCCTTGTTCAACCTTCCTTTTATCCTTAGAAACTTGTCAAACTTCCTTAGCAAAAGTTTCATGTCTTTTTCATCAACATCGGAATCGGAATCTTCACTATCATCATCATCGGAACTTTCTTTCTTTTTGTATCCACTTTTGACTTTAAGAGCAAGTCTCTTTCTTTCTTTGTTCTTATCCGACTCTTCATTGATACTTAATAGTCCAAGCTCCATTTCATGTTCTTGAAGCTTTCCAAAGAGTGTTGCTTGATCCATAGCATCCAAATTCTTAGATTCAACAATAGCCGTTACTTTTGGTTGCCAATTCCTGTCTAAACATCTCAACACTTTGTTAGAAAGTTCACCTTGTAAGAAAGTCTTACCAAGAGCAAGTAAATGATTAATAATATGAGTAAAACGCTTTTGCATATCATTAATAGATTCATTTGGAAGCATTTGAAACAATTCATAATCACGCATTAAAGCATTCAATCTAGCTCTCCTAACCTCACTAGTTCCTTCATGAGTCACTTGTAAAGTGTCCCAAATTTCCTTAGCACTAGAACATTGAGAAACTCTAAAGAACTCGTCATAGGATAAAGCGGAGGTAATGATATTCTTTGCTTTATAATCATATTGAACTTTCTTTCTATCATCATCCTTCCACTTATCCTCGGGGATCAATTGTTCTACACCTTCAACTAAACTAGAGGGGATATGAGGACCTTTTTCAACTACTTTCCAAATTTCACTATCTATGGCTTGGATAAAGATTTTCATTCTAACTTTCCAATAAGCATAGCCTTCTCCGGCAAAGAGTGGAGGACGACTTATCGAATCACCTTCACCACCAAAGGGATTCATGGAACCCATTGCGATTTTCTTAAAGGATCTTTACGAAAAAGCTCTTATGCTCGTGTCTTTCGACCGAGCTCTGATACCAATTGAGGAAACCGCAATTGGTGATTGGAGAGACAAAGGAACCCTAGGAATACACTTAGAAGGGGGGGGTTGAATAGGTGTACAAGATACCTTGAAAGATTTTCGAACGAAACAAATCGAAACAATTAAAACAAAATATTTTTGCAATTTTGTTCAGGTTTACTCGAGTAGATTTCAGAGTACTCGAGTAGTACTCGATTAAAGACTCGTTTACTCGAGTATATCTGACAGAAACCAGAAAAATCAAGTTTTCACTCGCATACGAAAATCAATCAATTCACATGAAAGATCAGAGATTCAGCGGAGATGATTAACACCTATATTCTTATTGATTAACCTAGTTATGAAAATGATTTTCCCCAAGTTAATTTGAACAATAAAGATTCAATTCAATCAATTATGAAAATCAATCTTTCTAGGTTTTCAACCAAGAACGCAATCAAATGACTTGAATATAAAGAGTAAGGGTTTAGAGATACGACACAGCGATTTATCCTAGTTCACTTTCATCCACTTGAAAGCTACATCCAGTCCCCTCTTCAACGAAGAGAGATTCTTCACTATGAGGAATTAGAGTTCTCAAATTACAAGTGATTGCCTCACAAGACTTCCTTCTTGCTAGCCTACAAGAGATAACCGACACCCTTGCCTTGTAATCCTATTGATCTTCTCTCTAATCTAACCTCTACCCCTTGTTGATAATCGACACAACAAGTCTTCAATTGCTTGATGATAATCCACACATCAAGGCTTCTCCTTGCTTGATTCACAACCAAGACTTTCTTCTTCTCAAATGAACGTTGCTTGATGATAATCGACACACCAAGGCTTCTTGTTTGTTGTAGTGGCTTGCCTTATTGCAAAGATTACAACTCAATGAATACACATAACAATCCTAATGAATCTCAATCAATAGCTATGACAAATCACACAAGAGATTCAAAGGTTCTTGATCAAAGAATATGAAAATATGAAAAGCTTTGATCTTTTAAATTGAGAGAGAATAGAGTGGCTTGATTCTTTGTAAAATGAATATCAAAATGATGGGTTATGATCACAAAGGTTAGAAAAAGGTTTTTATAGAATACCCAAAAGTTATGGCACTTGAAAACTGATTTTGAGAAGTGAAAAACGTATTTTTAAAATCAGTTCTGCAGTATCTACTCGAGTAGATTGCAGCATACTCGAGTAGTACTCGATTAAACAAACTCATACTCGAGTAAAACTATACTGCACTTGTTTAAAACTTGTTTTCTCAAAAACCAACCTTTCCTTTAAAACCTTTAAGCCACCTATTGATTCTAGGTTAAGTGAAAAACTCAAATTATGATTAAATCATGACTTATGAATGAGATTCACTACCCTCTAAACAAACTACCCAAATGAAAACCTATGAAGCTTGAGAGGCAAAAGATAAAACAAAAACAATTACACTCAAACTTAAGTCTTCATGAGCTTGCTTTCTCTCTTCTTCGCTTGATGTTTGTTGTTGCTTGTTGAACTTGAACTTGATCATCACATGATAGCTTGTTCAAAACACTTTGTCATTATCAAAACATTCATCATGGAACTTACATCCTCCTCCTCATAGATCCATTCTTTCCCTCTCCTCCCTCTTAGTCTCTTTCTCTCTCTTTCCCTCGTCTCCTTCCCTCTCTCTCCACCACCATACCCTCCACCATCCACCATGAACCACCACCGCGAACCACCACCCACCACCACTATGAGCACCCCTTTTCTCTCTCTTTCCCTATTGACTTTGAGTTCCCTTACTCTCTCACTCCCTCTTCCCTCTACTTGATCTCTCTCTCTCTCTTCCGGATCTCACCGGCGTCATTATCGACCGTGATCACTCCGGGTTTGTGTTGGGTACTCCGAGGCTTGAAGCTTTGGCCTCGATCCGGCCGCGACCGTTCTCACTAACGAGGAGCAACACCGACGCCGTCATCGACACCGAGCCACAACCCAGGTTCTTTTTAAAAAGAAAAGCCCGAGGTAAGAAGGGTCGTATTACCTCTATTTAAAAAGTAAATTCTAGGAGTTTATAGTGGTGACTAAGAATAGGGTAATTAAGGAATAAGTTAATGAACCTTAGGGTAGTTCCCACAAATATAAATGATTTATTTAAATTGAATATGCATAGAATGAGTTCCGGAGTGAATGAATATGATAGGATATTAAAAGTGTTAATATGGAATTAAAGTGTAGAAAAACACAAAATAAAATCGAGGGAAATTAGTTAAGGGAAATTAGCGAAACGTGAGAGTAAAAGAGTATAGAGTATTTGTAATAGGCGAAGGGTGTAGAATGAGTTAAAACTAAAGGTGAGGAAAAAGAGGAGTTAGAGTACGAAAGAAATAAGAAAGCACGGAGTTAACTTAGTTAAGAATGGTCGGGTAGTAATCGAAACGAAAATGATAAACTAAATTCCAAATACAAGAGGGTAGTAGGTAAAAGAATTTAGCGAAAGGGCGATAAGACAAATAGAGGGAATGTGATAATGGTATTTTAATAGAATGGAGTAGTCGAAAGCGAGAATAATTAATAAAAAGAATAAGGAAAAAGGAAAAGGAAGAGAAGAAGAAAAAGAAAAGAAAGGGAATGAAATTAATTAAGAGTTAGTGACGAGAATTAAAGTATAATGTATATGGCTAAATCAAGCAAAGTTAAATGAGAAAGAGAATCATTAATGAATTAAATATATTTAAGATAAACAAGAATAAGGAAAAAGGAGAGAATTGAGCGACAGGAGGTCGGTAGACCCTGTCACAATAATAAAAAGTAATGGCGGGAGGTCGGTAGACCCTGTCATAATAATAAAAGTGAGATGATGGGAGGTCGGTAGACCTTGTCACCACAATGGAAAGGAAAACGGCAGGAGGTCGGTAGACCCTGTCACCAAAATAAAAAGGTAAAACGGCACGAGGTCATTAGACCCTATCACCATAAAGGAAAGTAAAATGGCGGGAGGTCGGTAGACCCTGTCACTATAATAAATGGTATAATGGTGGGAGGTCGGGAGACCCTGTCATTATACTAAGGGAAGTTTATGTTGATCTCTATTTGAGGTTACATAAACGAGATGGGTGTATACAGATCACTGTTTGTGGTTGTATACACAGTGTATGCAGATCACTGTTTGTGGTTGTATACGCAGCGTTTGCAGATCACTGTTTGTGGTTGCAAACACGGTGTGTAGATCTCTGTTTGGGGTTACACACGATAGTATGGTGTAGATCTCTGTTTGAGGTTACACCCAATGGAAAGTGTAGATCTCTGTTTGAGGTTACACATAAATGGAATAAAAAGGAAATAAAAATGGATAATAGAATGGACATCGGAAAATGAAATAAGAAAGTGAACAATGGGAATGATATAGGAATTAAAGGAAATAAATAAGGGTAATAATTGTGGAAATGCTACGTGTAAGTGGCAAATGGAAAATGGATAAAGAATGGAAATGAGAGAATGATCAGAGAAATAGGAAATTCAACGAATATGAGAATAATTAAAGGATTAGAAGAGAGTAATTAAATGAATAGTGTATGCTAGGTATTGAGTAGGCTTAGTTTATTACTATGCCTCTTTTAGGATTTATCTTTTTAAGTTCTGTGTAATGCTACCCTTCTTGCTACATTTTGCAGGTATCGAAGTGGAGCTTAGATGGAATATGGCCGAGCAGGGTTTTCATTCCACTACGTGGAATGTTTATTGGATATTAAGAGTGGACAATTATTTTTGTAAATTATATTATGAATTAGTAGCTGGCCCTGTAACTTGTATTAATTGGGCGTTAGGAGCTAATCTGTCTATTAAACTGTTATGATTTATGTTTTGAAATATTTCTGGCTGACAGGTTTTTAGAAGAAAATTTTGGGAAGTCCGGAAAACAGAGGAAACTCTGCCGGATTTTCGTAAAATATTTTAAAGAAATTAAGTTTTAAAAAGGAATTTTCTGACACCCATTTTAATAAAACCTAAAATTAGCTAATAAATGTGAGAGTGTTACACGGTCGGCTTAACCGAGTTAACGCCTACACTAGACTTCGCGTTCTCTCTCCATTTAGCTCGACAAAGTTCGGTCCGAGATCCAACATTTACTTATCTGGTCGGCCCACGTTTCCTATTTCCCTCACGACACTATACTTATTTCTATGACTTAATCCTACTCTTAAATAAATTTATATTTCAATCTATTGTTTTATTGGATATTAAATCTTGGGATGTTACAATCCTCTCCCACTTACAGGAATTTCGTCCTCGAAATTCAGTCAGTGCTGAACAGCTGCGGATAGGACAGCCTCATCTTTTCCTTGAGTTCCCAAGTAGCCTCTTCTACATTATTCCGATTCCAGATAACCTTGACCAAGGAGATCTCTTTCCCTCTGAGCCGTCTGATTTGCCTGTCCTCTGTTGGAAGTCAAGTTGGTTGGAAGGCATGCTTCAAACTCTCTATGGACTTCAAGTTTAATTCTAGTATGTGTTTTGATGATAACAAGCCAACTCAAGTTCAAGATCACAAGTGCAAGTTTCAAGATTGAAGACTCAAGCAAGCTTAAGAATAGAAACCTTCTCCTTAGTTCAAATGTAAGGTAATGAAGTTTTTGTTTCTTTAAGAGTTACAAAGCCAATAAGTTTTTTCATTTTAGGAGAGAAGAAGAAAAACGTGTTTTTGCATACAAAAGTGTTTTTCTGCATTTAATCGGAGTAAAAATAATTGATGTTACAAAACTCTGTATATTTGTATGTTTGCAAAAGAGAGTAATCGATTATCTTCTCAAATAATCGATTAACTTTGTTGCATCATAGAAAAATCAGAGAGTTTGTAATCGATTAACTGAATCTTGTTAATCAGTTACTTTCTTATGAAAGTAATCGATTACATTAGTCAAGTAATCAATTATAATTGTTGCATCATATATTTTTCAGAGGCTTAGTAATCGATTACAAGCTTTGTAGTAATCGATTACATGATGTTGCATCATATGCATACCAGAGGCTCAGTAATCGATTAACTCCTTAGGGTAATCGATTATTATGAGTTGCATCATACAATGAACAGGAGTGGTGTAATCGATTAACTATTATTAGCCTAATCGATTACATGTTTTTCAAATGAATTTAAGAATTTCTATTTTTGAAGGAATAATCTATTACCTTCAGAAAGTAATTGATTACTTCATGTTTTATTGAAAAACGTGTCAGAATCATTTTGATTATTTCCTGATTTGTTTTTATATAAAAGATTCTGATTTATTTTATAAAATTCGAAAATGATTTTAAATTTGAATTATTTCCTTTTTGGTTTTAAGAATCAAATCTTTATTTTATTTTGTAAATCGTTTTGATTTAGTTTTGACTTTAAAACTTATTTCAAATCTTATTTTATTTTATTTTGATTTTGTTTTACTTATTAAAAATCTTTTTGATTCAAAATGGTTTTCTTTTTAAATTAAAAATCACTCCAACATTCATATAGAGAGATTATTTTTTCATTCATTCTGACCTGCACGTTACTCTCTTCTTCTTCTTCTCAAGTCTTCTGTTCTTCATTGTTCTTAGTCTTTTGAAGATCAAAACTTTTATTGGCTGAGTAACTTCTAGAGAAACACTACTTCACTATCATAGAGCATATTGTAGTATCCGTGTTTTGAGAACACAAAAAGCTATTGTAATCACTATCATATTCGTGTATTTTGAAATCTTAGTGGTTAGGGAGAGAATCCCTTAGTGGACGTGTGATACGTCGTAGGGCGAGGAACCCTGCTGTGTGATTGAGGCCCCTATCGAACGAAGGTTCCTAGTAGTGTGCGGGGTGCTCTTGGTTGTAATAGGGTGTTGCTCTATTGCTTGGTATAAGAACTCTCAGGCGGGTCGCTTGGGGACTGGACTAGGCCTTTCGACGGGAAGGCTGAACCAGTATAAAATTCACCGGTGCAAGCTTTTCTATCTCTATCTCTTTTAATTTCCGCATATTTTATTTTTTATGTTTCCGCGCTACTCGTTTATATTTTTCTATTGTTTTCGCGATCCGTTTCGAACGTTTAATCTCTCCATCTCAAATCAATTTTTTAATCTATATCGGTTTTTACAATACATTAATAAAACTTGATTCACCCCCCCCCCCCTCTCGAGATTTTGAGGCCAAAACCAACAATTGGCATCAGAGCTAGTCTCTTGTGTTAAGAATTAACCATCTCAAGAGTATGGCTTCAAACTCTCTGTTTGGAGGTGAAGGGAGTTCTATTAACCGTCCTCCCATGTTTGATGGGGTAGGGTACGCGTATTGGAAAGCCCATATGAAAATTTTTATTCAAGGAGTTGGATTAAAAGTTTGGGATGCTGTTGTAAATGGTCCCTATGTTCCTACCTATGTGGTTAATGGTAACACTGTCGATAAGCCTATGGCCGAATGGACGGAGGACGAGGAACGTAGAGTCCAATACGACTTGAAAGCGAAAAATATTATAACATCTACTTTGAGCTATGATGAGTTTTTCAGGATATCAACATGCGAGACAGCACAACAGATGTGGGATACACTGGAAGTCACACATGAAGGTACAACTGAAGTAAAGAGATCGAGAATCAACACGCTGACAGGTGAATATGAGTTATTCAGAATGAAAGATGGAGAATCGATTCAAGAGATCCAAAAATGCTTCACAATGATTGTAAATCAACTGACAACATTGGGGAAGAAATTCACCAATGAGGATCTCATCAACAAAGTCCTAAGGTGTTTGGGAAGAGATTGGCAACCCAAAGTGACGGCGATTGCTGAATCAAGAAATCTTTCAACTATGACGCTGGCAACTCTCTTTGGGAAGTTACAAGAACATGAAAGTGAACTAAAAAGGTTAGCTCAGCATGAAGAAGAGAACAAGAAAGTTAAAAGTTTGGCATTCAAGGCTGAAGCACCTGTAGCTGAAAGTGACTCGGACAAAGATTTATTGAATGATGAACACATGGGTCTATTGGTGAAAAAGTTCGGGAAATTTCTGAGGAAGAAGAATTTCAACAGAAGAGACAACAACAAGAGTGGAGGCTCAACCATTACATGTCAAGAGTGTGGCAAGCCTGGTCACATCAGAGCAGACTGCTATCAGTTGAAAAAGAAAGAAAATTCAGAAAAAGGCAACTCGAATTCAAAGAAGGGGAAGCAAGCGTACTTGGAATGGCTAGACAATGAAGGAGGTTCGGATGAAGATTCAGACGAACAAGAGGAGACCGCCAACATATGCTTGATGGCTCACGAAAATGAGGTAACCACTGAACTAAACTTTTCTTATGATGAATTACAAGAAGCATTTGAAGAATTGCATGAGGAATCGATGAGGTTATCCTTATTGGTTTCTCTAGAAAAGAAAAATTCAGCTTCTCTTTTAGAAAAGAATAAAGAACTTAGTAAAGAAAATGAATTTTTGAAAAATCAAAATAAGGAGCTGAATTTGACTTTGAAAAATTCTTCAAACACTTCGAGTAATGACATTAAATTTATAGCTAGTTCTTCTTCTTGTAAATTCTGCAAGGACTTGGTTATAGAAGTTGAAGGTTTAAAAGAAACCCTTGCTAAATTTACAAAAGGTAGAAATACTCTAAATTTAATGTTAGGGAGACAAAAATGTTTCTTTAATAGAGCGGGTTTAGGATATCAACCCGGTAGGCATCAAAAGAAATTAAGTACCATTTTTGTCCCTGCCAGTAATCATAAGAAACCTCTTATTATCTGTCATATTTGTGGTAAAAAGGGTCATGGTGCACATGAATGCATACACCGAAAAGTGAAGTTCGTTAAACCGAACAATGAAACTAGAAGGTGGCATGATTTAAACTATGGCTATACTAACGCTCAAGGACCCAAAAGGATATGGGTACCTAAAAAGAAACCTTGAATTCTGTGCTTGTAGGTTACTCCGGAAGAAAGGAAGTCGTGGTGGTAATTGGACAGCGGATGCTCAAAACATATGACTGGAGATAAATCTAAATTTTCGCATCTCGTGCCTAAGGACCAAGGACATGTGACTTTCGGAGATAACAATCAAGGAAAGATTCTCGGAGTCGGTAAAATTGGTACACCTCCTAACCCTTGCATTGAAAATGTTTTACATGTTGAGGGCCTAAAACACAATCTGCTAAGTATTAGTCAATTGTGTGATAAGGGCAATAGGGTTATATTTTATTCTGATAGATGTATTATCGATGGAAAAATTGATAATCTTATTAAGCTTATTGCTCGCAGGATAAACAATGTTTATGTTATTGATTTTGATTCAATTCCCTCAAATGATGCGAAATGTTTATTATCTAAAGAGGATGAATCGTGGCTATGGCATCGTAGAATAGGTCACATCCACATGACTCATTTAAATAAAATTTCTTCTAAAAACTTAGTAGTTGGGACTGCCAAAGCAAAATTTTTCTTTTTCTGAAAAATGTGATCCTTGTTCTAAATCAAAACTCACAAGGGCATCTTTTCCTTCTAAAAACCTTGTTTTTTCTCAAAGGCCCTTGGAACTTTTACATATGGATCTTTTTGGACCGTGTCAAACAAAAAGCTTTGGTGGCAACTATTATTGTTTAGTTATTGTGGATGACTATTCGAGGTATACATGGACGCTTTTTATTACTCATAAAAATGACGCATTTCATGAATTTAAAAAGCTAGCCAAGATTATTCAAAACCAATTGCATTTAAGAATTGCATCCATTAAAACTGATCATGGTGGAGAATTTGAAAATCATCTTTTTGAAAAGTTTTGAGAAAAACATGGAATTAAGCATTATTTTTACGCTCCAAGAACTCCTGAGCAAAACGGAGTTGTGGAGAGGAAAAATCGTTCATTAAAAGAGCTTTCAAGAACAATGCTTAATGACATGAATTTGCCTGCATATTTTTGGGCCGATGCAGTGAGTACAGCTTGTTATGTTATGAACTGTGTTTTGATTAGGCCTATTTTAAAGAAAACCCCCTATGAGCTGTACAAGGGGAGAAAACCAAACATTTCCCATTTTCGTGTTTTTGGATGTAAATGTTATGTGCATAATAATGGTAGAGAAAATCTAGGAAATTTTGAGGCTAGAGCTGATGAGGGCATATTTCTTGGATATTCTGTTTCGAGCAAAGCATATAGGATTTACAATAAATCTCGTAATACTATTGAAGAATCTATTCATGTATCATTTGACGAATCCGATCCCAGAAGGTTGGGAAAGGTATCTGTTAATGTCATTTCAGGTATTCTTGGAGATTTGTTCATTGATGAGGATGAGGAGCCAAATGCTAAAGGAAAGGAGCATTCTAAAAGCAATGGAAAATCAGATAAATCAGTTGAGGAGAAAACTCAAGAATAATCCATGGAACTCAACGCTGATTTGCCTAAGGAATGGAGAACATCGAGGCACCATCCCATTGATCAAATCATAGGTGACATCACAAAAGGTGTAAGTACTCGCAATTCTATTAGCAATCTGTGTAACTTCTTTGCATTTGTTTCTCAAGTGGAGCCAAAGAAAATTTCTGAGGCTACGCTTGATGAGAATTGGCTTTTGGCAATGCAAGAAGAATTAAACCAGTTCGAAAGAAATCAGGTGTGGGAACTTGTTCCTAGGCCTGAGTCTCATCCGATTATTGGAACTAAGTGGATTTATAAAAATAAACTTGATGAGGCTGGTTTAATTATTCGAAACAAAGCTAGGTTAGTTGCACAAGGTTACAACCAGGAAGAGGGGATAGATTATGAGGAAACATTTGCCCCTGTTGCTAGGTTGGAAGCCATTAGACTGCTTTTAGCTTTTGCATGCATTTTGGATTTTAAATTATATCAAATGGACGTAAAGAGTGACTTTCTTAATGGTTTTATAAATGAAGAAGTTTATGTGTGTCAACCTCCAGGCTTTGAAAATTATGAACACCCGGATTATGTTTTTAAATTGAAAAAGGCTTTGTACGGTTTGAAACAAGCTCCTAGAGCGTGGTACGACCGTCTTAGCAAATTTTTATTGGAAAATAATTTTGAAAGAGGGAAGGTTGATAACACACTTTTTATTAAAAAGAAAGGAAAGGACATTCTTTTAGTTCAAATTTATGTTGATGACATTATTTTCGGTGCTACTAATGAAATCCTTTGCAAGGAATTTTCTAGTATGATGCAAGAAGAGTTCGAGATGTCTATGATGGGCGAGCTGAACTTTTTCCTGGGATTACAAATAAAGCAAGCAAAGGACGGGATTTTCATTAGCCAAACAAAATACTGCAAGGAATTATTGAAAAGATTTGGTATGGATAAGGTCAAGGTAGTAGCAACACCGATAAGCACATCCTGCTACTTGGACAAAGATGAAGGAGGTAAATCCGTAGAAATCACAAAGTATCGAGGTATAATCGGATCCCTTCTCTATTTAACGGCAAGTAGGCAGGATATAATGTTTAGTGTCTGTTTATGTGCCCGATTTCAGTTGAATCCGAAAGAAACGCACATGGTTGTTGCCAAACGTATAATGAAATATTTGTCTGGCACAACTGATATGGGTTTATGGTACCCCAAAGGTTCTTCTTATAATCTTGTTGGGTATTCTGATTCTGACTTTGCTGGTTGCAAAGTGGATAGAAAAAGCACTAGCGGCACTTGTCATCTTCTTGGCAATTCATTGGTATCATGGGCTAGCAAGAAACAGTCTAGTGTGGCCCTATCTACAGCTGAGGCTGAATATGTCGCCGCAGGTAGTTGTTGTGCGCAGATTTTATGGTTGAAACAGCAACTCCTAGACTTCGGTGTAAGTCTAGATCACATTCCCATTAAATGTGATAATACCAGTGCTATTAGTATTACCAAAAACCCGGTGAAACATTCTCGCACGAAGCATATAGAGATTCAACACCATTTTATTCGTGATCATATTCAAAAGGGTGATTGCATTATTGAGTATGTTGTTACTTCGCGGCAGTTGGCTGATATCTTTACGAAACCGCTTCCAAAAGAAAATTTCTTTTTCATTCGTAGAGAAATTGGTTTAACTTCCGCCTCTCACCTCTTTTGAATATGTGAGTCTGTTTATCTCTCTTGTTATTATTGATGCATCTTCTTAGTGTTTCAGGGGGAGATAGCACATCTTTTTGATGATTACAAAAGGGGGAGAGATATTCTGATATATTGACTCATACATTCAGGGGGAGATACTCTGAAGGAAGGATGCAAATTTTCAAAATGATATATGTTATTTATGCATCTATACAGGGGGAGAAGAATTGATTTATTATATTTCCTGTAATTATTGTTCTAAGGAAGGTTTTGGTATTTCATATATATATATATTGCTTGTATAACACTTGTGATGCAGATAATAAAGAGCATATCAGAATGGTTGTTTGTCATCATCAAAAAGGGGGAGTGTTGGAAGTCAAGCTGGTTGGAAGGCATGCTTCAAACTCTCTATGGACTTCAAGTTTAATTCTCGTATGTGTATTGATGATAACAAGCCAACTCAAGTTCAAGATCACAAGTGCAAGTGTCAAGATTGAAGACTCAAGCAAGCTTAAGAATAGAAACCTTCTCTTTAGTTCAAATGTAAGGTAATGAAGTTTTTGTTTCTTTAAGAGTTACAAAGCCAATAAGTTTTTTCATTTTAGGAGAGAAGAAGAAAAACGTGTTTTTGCATACAAAAATGTTATTCTGCATTTAATCGGAGTAAAAATAATTGATGTTACAAAACTCTGTATATTTGTATGTTTGCAAAAGAGAGTAATCGATTATCTTCTCAAATAATCGATTAACTTTGTTGCATCATAGAAAAATCAGAGAGTTTGTAATCGATTAACTGAATCTTGTTAATCAGTTTCTTTATTATGAAAGTAATCGATTACATTAGTCAAGTAATCGATTATAATTGTTTCATCATGTAACACCCTAAATTAATTTCCTTATTTAAAAATTTACAACTTAAAAAATTCCTTTTAGTTCTTAAAAAAATGTTAAGTAGGATTTTCCCGAAAATCGGACAGAGTTCTATTTGTTTTACGGATATTTCCAAAGTTTGATTTTCCCTGTCACCTGTCAAAATCAAATATAGCAGACACAACAGACAGAAATAAACATCATAAGCCTCTTAGGGCCATCCATAGTGGGACTTAGTGGATCGTCACCACATCATAAAATCCAGCAGTAAAATCAGAGTATCACCAGCAGAATAACACATAGTATGCCACTAAACAAAATAAAAGACCACACCCAACCCAAGGGTGAATAGATCCCGGGCCACCCCAACCAGACTATATATACATCAAAAGAGATATCATACAAGTCTCAACAATATATAATACATGAGACTCAAAACATGGCCCAGAATCCCATCATGACTACTAGGGAAAGCTATCACACTCCCTCAGCGGGAGTGGGGTCCTGCTCGGCCTCCATCTCGATGTGCTCAAACTCAGTACCTGAAATGTTTGTAAGGGTGAGTACCGCACTAACTAGCAATGCATAAAGTATGCCAAGTCAATCACAATTAATCACAATTAACATATAATGAACATAGATACAAATCATGATTCACACTCTACGCTACAAACACATGCGTCTCCATATGTGCTAACCGCCCCTCGAGTAATTTTATGTCCACTTTCTCTCATTACTAGTTTTCTATTTTATTTAAATTATTTCTTTTGACTACTTCTTCCTTTTCTTGTCCTCTTATCTATCTTTTCATTTTCGGCGTTGTGGGATACTTCCACTGCGTTCCCCGTCTTTCGAGGATACGACTTACCGATGCGTGCGGATCCCCAAAGGCCACACGTCTTACTCAACCCCTGCGATTGGTAGGCTTGTTACTTACTGCAGGTGTTACGCACCCGGCTTACAACACCCCTCCGCACGTCTTCTAGGGCTAGTATTCACAACCCGGGGAGATGGTAATGCGAATCCTTTCACTGCGTTCCTCGTCTGTCGAGGATACGACTTACCGATGCGTACGGATCCCCAAAGGCCGCACGTCTAACTCAACCCCTGCGATTGGTAGGCTTGTGACTTACTGCGGGTGTTGTGCACCCGGCTTATGGCACCCCTCCGCATGTCTTACAGGATTAGTATTCGCATTCCAAGGGAGTCTTTAATCTTATTTACCTTTATTTCCTTATTCGTTCCTTCTCTTTTTAGTGTCTAATTAGTTCTCCTCTTGTCTAATAAATTCCTATTACACTACATTTTCCTTTGTGTCTAATACTTACTTCCAATTACTCACTTAATTGTCCTAAGTGCCATATACCCCTTAATCTTGTGGAAGCCCATTCCTAGATACATACATAACTTTACACAACATTTAGCATACATCAATAATTAAAACATCATAAATATAATCAACCAACACTTAATTCACATAATTTAAACATTTAATAAAGGAAAGTTCTAGACTTCCTAATTACTTTAGTTTCTATCCTCATCCTAATTTCTCCTAAACAGACAAACCAAGTAATCTCAACACATTCACACACCACTAGCTATACAACCACCGTACGGCGATACATCCCCTTACCTTGAGATTGGAATGAAAGAGAGAAAACCTTAATGGGTATTGAACCCTAGAATCAAGAGTGTTCCTCCAAGCTTAATACCCACAATAATCCTTGAAGATGTGTAGAGAGATGGCAAGAGACAAGAGTGTGAAGATGATAGTGTTCCCCTAACTCTTAGAAAATGAGAACCTCATGTAATAGCAAAATCCATGTTCCTTTGTAGACAAATAAGAGGGATAACTCTATTTTAGAAAAGAAACATAATAATTAAAATCAAGAAGTGAAAAGGAAAAAGAGTGGTTTCATTTACTTACTCAATCTCTTAGAATCAAGAAGGAGCAAGATTGAGGAATGAGGGAACTAGCTCATGAGATCAATCCATGGAGAAGAAGAGGGAAACAAGCTTGATGATGATGCCTTGTTACAAAGCTTGAAGATAGGAGCTCCAATGGAAGAGAGATTGAGTCAAAATCTAAAACCCTAAGCTTGGGAAAGAGGGGTTTTCGTATGGAGAGGAGAAGAGGGTGATGAAGATAGTGTTTTCCCCTCCTTGGTTCGAGTTTGTGGCTTATAATGTGTTTTGAGTGGAGGAAACCCGAAAATGCCCCTAAAAATCGCGAAAACGTGTTGCAGATAACAGATTTTTCGCTTAAGCGAATCGGTCTCAGTAATGCCATGAATGCTTTTCGCTTAAGCAGCCATTTTCACTTAAGCGAAATGGTCTCAGTGGGGAAGTTTTCTGTTTTCGCTCAAGCGACTGATTTTCGCTTAAGCGAAACGTGCAAACACTGCTACTTCAGTTTTCTATTTTCTAGCTATTTTCTCCCCAACTTCCAATAGCCATAACTTCTTCGTTCACCGTCGGATCTTGCTCAAATTTGGCATGCAACTTCCTAAAAATCATACCTTCATATCCAACGGTGGAAATTGTGTTTTGAGTCCTAAATCTTTTACTTTAATTTCTTATCCTATTTATTTCGTTTAACACTGAATCGCCTGTTTACCTCGTCCGTTCCTAACTTGATTTACTATTTCTTTATATTTTTAGAATTATGTTACACTCATATAATAATAAAAAGAGGGATGTTACATTTCTCTCCCACTTACCTGAATTTCGTCCGCGAAATTCATCACAAGAGAACAATTGTGGATGCAATTCTCTCATTTTATCTTCCATCTCCCAAGTTGCCTCTTCTACATTGTCCTGATGCCATATAACTTTGACTAGAGATATCTCCTTGCCTCTTAGCCTCTTAGTCTATCGATCATCAATGCGAATGGGTTGAATTTCAAAAGTGAGGTTATCCTTCAAAGGTAACTCATCTGGAGCTATCACATGAGAAGGATCATACACATATTTCCGAAGTTGGGAGACATGGAAAACATTGTGTAATCTAGACAGATGTGGAGGTAGAGCGATCCTGTATGCCACGGATCCGATCCTTTCTAGAATATGATAAGGTCCAATGAAACTCGGTGTCAACTTCTTATGTTTCCATGCTCTTCCGATTCCCTTACTAGGAGACACCCTTAGAAAGACATGATCTCCTGCATCAAATTCTAGAGGCCTCCTTCGTCGGTCTGCATAACTCTTCTGACGATCCTGGGAAGCTCTCATTTTATCTCTGATCATGATGATTTTCTCAATAGTTTCCTGCACAATCTCAGGACCAGTCAATAGATTTTCACCAATATGAAACCAGCACAAAGGGGTCCGACACTTCCTGCCATAAAGTGCTTCAAACGGTGTCATACCGATACTGGAGTGGAAGCTATTATTATAAGTGAATTCGACCAACGGCAAAAGTTGCTCTCAGCTGCCAGATTGCTCTAACACACAAGTCCTCAACAAATCTTCCAAAGACTGAATGGTGCGTTCCGACTGCCCATCGGTCTGAGGGTGGTATGTTGTGCTAAAGCTCAATTTAGAACCTAGGGATTTCTGAAGACTTTGCCAGAATTCAGATAGAAACCTGGGATCCCGATCTGACACTATGCTTGCGGGGATACCATGTAATTTCACTATGTCCCGAATATATAACTTTGTCAGCTTCTCCATCTTGTACTTCATGTTCATTGGAATAAAGTGGGAACACTTCGTCAATCTATCAACAACAACCCAAATGGCATCACAACCAGCTCTAGTCCTTGGCAACCCGGACACAAAGTCCATAGCAATACTGTCCCACTTCCATTCAGGAATGTCAAGAGATCGCAAAGGGCCGCCGGGTTTCTGATGCTCAATTTTTGCTATGAGAAACATAATCCGCCACATCAGTTTTTAACTTCGGCCACTAAAATAGCTTCTTCAAATCCTGATACATTTTTGTGGTACCCGGATGAAGACTTAGTTTAGTTTTATGAGCCTCTTCCAAAATATTTCTCCTAACTTCAAAATCCAGAGGAACACATATCCTTTTTCTGAATCTGATTATCCCATCTGAACCTTTTGTGAAGTCAGGGTCTGCATCATTAGCCACCCTTAATAACTGTTGTTGGAGTTCCTCATCATCATTCTGTCTCTCTTTAATCAATTCAAGAAACTCATTTGTGACTTGTAACATTTCAAGGACAATGCTCTTCTCTTTTCTTTTCACCCCAAGATTAAGGTTACTAAACTCTTGCATCAACTACATTTCTTTCACCATCAAGCTGCTGACATGAAGGGTCTTTCTACTTAGAGCATCCGCCACAACATTGGCCTTGCCTGGATGATATTGGAGTTGGAAATCATAGTCTTTCAGAAATTCCATCCACCGTCTCTGCCGCATATAGAGTTCCTTCTGATCAAAGAGATATTTGAGACTCTTGTGATCACTAAAGACCTCAAATGTGGTGCCATAGAGATAGTGTCTCCAGATTTTTAAAGCAAAAACCACTGCTGCAAGTTCTAAATCATGTGTAGGGTAGTTCTGTTCATGCGGTCTGAGCTGTCTGGATGCATAGGCAACAACCTTACCCTGCTGCATTAATATACAACCCAGCCCTTGCTTAGAAGCATCGCAATACACCTGGAATGGCTGAATTGGATCAGGTAGAATTAAGACCGGAGAGCTAGTCAACCTTTCTTTCAACTTCTGAAAACTTTGTTCACATTGAGGGGACCATTCATAGGGCACATCCTTTCGAGTGAAAGTGGTCAAGGGAAGGGCTATCTTGGAGAACCCTTCAATGAACCTCCAATAGTAACCTGCTAAGCCAAGAAAACTTCTCACTTCAGTCACCGTTTTGGGCCTCTCCCACTTTAATACTAAGTCCACCTTAGATGGATCAACAACAACTCCATGCTTAGAGATGACGTGGCCCAAGAAATGAACCTTGTCTAGCCAAAAACTGCACTTTTCAAATTTGGCGTAGAGTTGTTTTTCTTTCAAGATCTGAAGCACAATCGTCAAATGTTCCTCGTGCTCGCTTGGACTCTTTGAATAAATTAAGATGTCATCAATGAACACTATCACAAAAGAGTCTAAATAAGGCCGGAAGATCCTGTTCATATAGTCCATGAACACTACAGGTGCATTGGTCAAGCCAAAGGGCATTACCATGTAAGGTCCTGTATTTTTATAAACAAAATAAATAAATGTGTTGAATAAAATAATGATTTTTCTGAAATTAAGATATTTTACTCGAGTATTGTAGAGGGTACTCGAGTATAATCACTATCTGTTTGAAAATTTGAATTTTGAGTCAAAAGACTCGAGTATGTCAGAAAAGACTCGAGTGTTCTTGAGTTTTTGAAATATTCTCGAGTAGAAAGAAAAAGACTCGAGTAAATCGAGCAGTCTGGCTAAATGTACAAGTTGGTTTTATAATTAATTTCGCACCAAAACGCGGTTTCTTGACGTGACAAGCATAGAGCTGAACCTTACTTCGAGTTGAAGTACTCTTAGACTATAAATTGATGCTTGGGTGAAGCATCAACACCTCTGAAGTTCCAAAACCCGAATTTGACCAGAAATTTCCCTGTTTTACAGAGTTCACTTTGATCCCTTTGTTCTCTCTCTCAATCCTCACTCATTTTCCTTGAAACCTAAACACAAACCGAAGTTCTGATTTCATTCTTGAATTAGAACTCGAAATCACTTCAAATAGCCTTCTGAAGATCAGGTTCTAGGCCTACAAAGTTGGAGGTTCAAAACTGAGAAAAACAGAGTAACATTCAGTCTCAAGTATTCATCTTCATTGAAATCGTTTGGTAAATTCATGGATTCTTTTCGTGTCAAACTTGTTTCTGATTAAAGTTAGTATATCCTAGTTTCTGAAACTAACTTGTTTCATTCTTTTCATGCCAAATCCGTGGTGAAATCTGTGGCCAAAGTCAGCCTGTTCAACTCTTTTTCACCAAGTCCAGAATTTGGATTTTTGATCCAACCGATTTCTCTGTCGTTTTACTTGTTGATTAGCTTCTCTAAGGTAAGGGAGGAGTTATCTAAATACTAGAATGAGTTATTTCAAGCTGGAAATGTAGGAACCTCATATGGTTCATCAAGGGGTAAAGTTTGAATTGGGAATATGACATAGAGGTCATAAACCCAAGTTTTTATAAACCAAACATGTCTAAATGGACCTAATGATGCTCACTGGATCAATTTTCGAAGTTAAAAACAAAAGGAAATGAAAATCATATGTGAAAGGGTTATTTGCTAAGTTTATGTTGATTTTGTGATTTATTGCATTTGATGTTGTTTCAATATTGATTACATGTTCTAACATGTTTATTTTATGTGTCTAAGTTACTGTTTTGCATAAAAGTGGAAAGGAAAGGCCCTGAACTCGAATTGGCATTATAAAGTGCAGAAAATGGTGCTGCTGCTGCTAAAACACTCGAGTAATTGAAGAAAGACTCGAGTATTCTGGAAAATGGGAAGAACACTCGAGTATGTCTTGAAGGACTCGAGTAATTTTACATGAACACTCGAGTATGTGAAGAACTACTCGAGTAATTTAAAATAATTTTCAGAAAATCTTTACTTCTTTATGAAGTAATTAAAGATTAACTCGTCTAAACTCCTATATGCTTAAATTTTAATTTCTGCTCTTAATATCTATAGATTTAATCCCATTGGTTGATTTTATCCTGGATGAGTCCTACTGGAATTTTATTCAGTGGTTGACATATTCGGACAGGATGTCCCAATGGAGGTGCGTACACCCATTTGGTTGATTTTATTCCCACGTCCCAGTGGAAGTTTTTACCCACTTGGTTGATATTTTGGGAGTCCTAGATGGGGTCGTTGCACAAATTAATGACAACGTAATTAAATTCCTATTGTATAAAACCATCACAAAGTGGCTGGGCCGCTGATGGAATTTTTGGAAAGCACAAGCACCAGTTAATGCAAAAAAAATGATGAAAAGATGGTTATAAGCAAGAAGGATTATGAATTTTGGGTCTCTATATTGGAGGCATGATATTCAAAGATATGAATTAAAAGAGAAAAAGACAATGAACAATTATGTGACATTGACATGCATGGAGATGCTCCGATTTTGATTGTGGAATCTGGTATAGGTAGAAGTATTCCGCAGCCCTGAGATAGCTGTGATGCCATAGCACGAAGATGCTGTGATGATTTGGATTCCGTAACATGAAAATGTTATGATGGCCAAATTCCCAATCAAATCGTGACGCCTGGGTTGTGAATACGCTCCGGTTTGATGAACCATAGGATTATGAATATCCCGAGCCTGAGATACTCGGATGCCGAACCGCGTAGCATGAATGGAGAGTAGGCATGCATCACGAAACTAAACGAAATATTATAAAAGACAGTTTGAGCATATACATATGCATTTGTTATTGCTATCTGGAAACTTGTGCTTGTTATTTCTAGCCTCTGTTATGCTCATTTGTTATTGTGTTTAGCTATGACTCACTCCTAATCCCTTGTTGTAGGTCATGGCCAGGAATATGTTTTGCGTGGAGATGAGGCCGCTCCCTAATGGGGAGTGGAACTTCGAGGATCATCGGGCCATCTATGAGGGAGACATGGAAGTTATTTTTCCGTCACCCGAACCTATGGTCCCGAATGCGTCCGCGTAGGACGAGAATCCCAATGATGTACATTATGCAAATTCCGCCCAATTTTGTGTTTCGGCATGGAACACCACCACCACCGCCAAGACATTTTCCGAGACGCACCCTCCCACCAAGTCCATCACCCTCTGAAGAAAGAATTATTTTGGAGGTTCCTGCTCCCTCTCGTCCTTCCACTAGAGCCCGATCTCGGACTCCGGTATATGTGCCATCTGAACCGGCACATGAAGAGGAGGAGGAGGAGGAGGATCCGATAGAGGATGAGGATCCGGTGGAGGATGCTGACCCGGTGGCTGATGATGATTTCATGGACAACTCAACCGGTAGTCAGTGGGGAACTGATGATTGAGTTGAGTTGGGATGTTGGAGTGTGGATAGTGCTACTCATCAGGTTTCTCTTATCTATTTGATATTTTGAGTTCCGAACCAGTTGCTCAAGGTTATTATAAATTTTGTTGTAAGATATGTAATATAATGTAATGACCTAGAGTACTTAAGTTAAACCTAGTGTTGATAGTTTTAATGTAATGGAAATGTACTTTCCTTTTATGAAATATAATATGAATAGTTTCTTTCATGATAATTATAATTTCCGCAAAGACTCGATAATGGATGATGACTGACTTTTAGTTTCAAAAAAAAAAAAAAATGGTCAATTTTCTAAAAATGAATATTAAGTTTTGGAATAAAAGTTGGGTCGTCACATACATGTTCAAAATGCCCATAGCGAGCCCGGAAGGCGGTTTTTGGCATATCCTCCTCTTTGATGCGAATCTGGTGATATCCTGCACGAAGATCAATTTTTGAGAAGATGGCAGCTCCTCGTAATTGATCTATTAGATCATCAATCCGCGGGAGGGGATACTTATTTTTCACTGTAACTGCATTGAGTCGCCTATAATCAGTGCACATCCGGAGACTCCCATCTTTCTTTTTGACAAATAGAATAGGAGCACCCCACGGAGATACACTGGGTCGAATGAATTTCTTGGCCAAAAGCTCTTCTAACTGCTTCTTTAACTCTGCAAGTTCTGGAATAGCCATTTGATATGGAGGAATAGAGATTGGCCCCATACCGGGAACTAGATCAATATTGAACTCAACCTCTCTATGAGGCGGTAGTCCAGGAATGTCTTCTGGAAAGACTTCTAAGAATTCTTTGACCACTGGAATCTTGCTAATACTCAATGCCTCATCAACTTCCATGGCAGTGAGAGATGGAGAATCAAAGATCACAGACTTCTTCTTACAATCAATTAAGACATGATGGTGTGACATCCAATCCATGCCTAGAATGATATCCAGGTTGGTCAAGGGGAGACAGATAAGATTGACAGTGAAATCTCACCCTAAGATTCGAAGAGAGAAATTCAAGCATATTTGAGATGTGATAACAGGAGAATTGGCAGGAGTAGCAACAGATAACATAAAGGGCATTTTTATAGAGGTTAATCCCAATTTCTTCATGCAAGCATGAGAGATAAAAGAATGGGAAGCGCCGCAGTCAAATAGAATACCGCAAGATTTATCATTAACAAAACAAGTACCTGAAATAAGAAAGGGATAGAAACGACGCAATTAGAGTAAATGTTGTTTGAGATCGCACTAATGTAATATTTACCTCTGATGAGCTCATCAGATAAGTCCACCTCCTCGCCATCCATAGTATAGACCTTGCCCCTTTGAATGGGCTGGCCTCCTGCAGAACGTTGTCCCTGAGTTCCATTTCCCTCCTTCTTGATGGTGTTTTTAGGGAAACTTGGAGCAAAGTGTCCAGGCTGTCCACATGAGAAACATAGGCCTTCCTTTATGTAACGATCCCTATCATTATACCAACAAGGTCCACGATGATTCCTCCCACAAGTAGAACATGTAGGAATAGGACCAGAAGGAACAGGGCCTGGCCCAGTAGGTCGAGGAGGTACTGCCCGAGTAGGGGGGTAAGGACCTCGTCTCTAGGCAGGAGCCTTGCCACGGATTGGGCCACCAATCCTTTGAGTCAATTTATTGCGATCTTCTGCTGCTTTTTGTTTGAGGCCCTTTTCATAAGTACTGGTCATATTAACCAGTTGAGAGAGATTGGAGATATTCTGGTATTCAAATGCAAGCTTGATTTCAGTGCGTAGGCCATACTTAAACTTAATACATTTTGTGCGCTCATCGGCGTCACGATAGCTACCCGAATATCGAATCAGATCCTCGAATTGGGCTGCATACTCTCCCACGCTCATATTGTTCTGCACCAATCTAAGAAAAGCCAACTCCTTTTCCCTCCTCACATCCTCCGGGAAATATTTGCCAAGGAAGCGAATCTTGAAAAGATCCCAAGTGACTTCTTGGTGAATCACCTCATAGCCTCTCCTTTGCTGCTCCCACTAGTGCTCAGCCTCACCAGATAACATGAACTCGGCTAGGCGAACTCGGTGATCTGCTGGTGGTTGCAAAGAACGCAGAATCTTCTCAATTTCCTGTAGCCACCTTTGAGCACCATCGGGGTTACAACCCCCATCAAACCTTGGCGGATCATTCTTTCGAAACCTCGAAAGGCAGTCAATATCGGCAGGGACTCGAGGATGATGCTGATTAATAGCTGCGGCAGCCGCTGCAGCTGCAGCTGCTGCAACCACTTTTGCCTGGTTCTGATTTTGTTGAACCAGGTTCTCCAGAATTTGAACAAGACGGTCGTTATCAGCCCGTCGTCCTGCCATACTATCAACCTGAAGAGGAGACAAATTAAACACTAATAGGCATTGTATGAGAAAATGACAAAGACTATCACTATATATATATATATATATATTATAATTAACACTAATTTAACTCTAACTTTTGGGTTACTCTCTTGGTGAGTTAACCATGGGAGTGAACCACACTCCGAGGCCGAGGACAAAACGCTCTGATACCATAAATGTAACACCCTAAGTTAATTTCCTTATTAAAAAATTTACAACTTAAAAAATTCCTTTTAGTTCTTAAAAAAATGTTAAGTAGGATTTTCCCGAAAATCGGACAGAGTTCTATTTGTTTTATGGATATTTCAAAAGTTTGATTTTCCCTGTCACGTGTCAAAATCAAATATAGCAGACACAACAGAAATAAACATTATAAGCCTCTTAGGGCCATCCATAGTGGGACTTAGTGGATCGTCACCACATCATAAAATCCAGCAGTAAAATCAGAGTATCACAAGCAGAATAACACATAGTATGCCACTAAACAAAATAAAAGACCACACCCAACCCAAGGGTGAATAGATCCCGGGCCACCCCAACCAGACTATATATACATCAAAAGAGATATCATACAAGTCTCAACAACATATAATACATGAGACTCAAAACATGGCCCGGAATCCCATCATGACTACTAGGGAAAGCTATCACACTCCCTTAGCGGGAGTGGGGTCCTGCTCGGCCTCCATCTCGATGTGCTCAAACTCAGTACCTGAAATGTTTGTAAGGGTGAGTACCGCACTAACTAGCAATGCATAAAGTATGCCAAGTCAATCACAATTAATCACAATTAACATATAATGAACATAGATACAAATCATGATTCACACTCTACGCTACAAACACATGCGTCTCCATATGTGCTAACCGCCCCTCGAGTAATTTTATGTCCACTTTCTCTCATTACTAGTTTTCTATTTTATTTAAATTATTTCTTTTGACTACTTCTTCCTTTTCTTGTCCTCTTATCTATCTTTTCATTTTCGGCGTTGTGGGATACTTCCACTGCGTTCCCCGTCTTTCGAGGATACGACTTACCGATGCGTGCGGATCCCCAAAGGCCACACGTCTTACTCAACCCCTGCGATTGGTAGGCTTGTTACTTACTGCAGGTGTTACGCACCCGGCTTACAACACCCCTCCGCATGTCTTCTAGGGCTAGTATTCACAACCCGGGGAGATGGTAATGCGAATCCTTCCACTGCGTTCCTCGTCTGTCGAGGATACGACTTACCGATGCGTACGGATCCCCAAAGGCCGCACGTCTAACTCAACCCCTGCGATTGGTAGGCTTGTGACTTACTGCGGGTGTTGTGCACCCGGCTTATGGCACCCCTCCGCACGTCTTACAGGATTAGTATTCGCATTCCAAGGGAGTCTTTAATCTTATTTACCTTTATTTCCTTATTCGTTCCTTCTCTTTTTAGTGTCTAATTAGTTCTCCTCTTGTCTAATAAATTCCTATTACACTACATTTTCCTTTGTGTCTAATACTTACTTCCAATTACTCACTTAATTGTCCTAAGTGCCATATACCCCTTAATCTTGTGGAAGCCCATTCCTAGATACATACATAACTTTACACAACATTTAGCATACATCAATAATTAAAACATCATAAATATAATCAACCAACACTTAATTCACATAATTTAAACATTTAATAAAGGAAAGTTCTAGACTTCCTAATTACTTTAGTTTCTATCCTCATCCTAATTTCTCCTAAACAGACAAACCAAGTAATCTCAACACATTCACACACCACTAGCTATACAACCACCGTACGGCGATACATCCCCTTACCTTGAGATTGGAATGAAAGAGAGAAAACCTTAATGGGTATTGAACCCTAGAATCAAGAGTGTTCCTCCAAGCTTAATACCCACAATAATCCTTGAAGATGTGTAGAGAGATGGCAAGAGACAAGAGTGTGAAGATGATAGTGTTCCCCTAACTCTTAGAAAATGAGAACCTCATGTAATAGCAAAATCCATGTTCCTTTGTAGACAAATAAGAGGGATAACTCTATTTTAGAAAAGAAACATAATAATTAAAATCAAGAAGTGAAAAGGAAAAAGAGTGGTTTCATTTACTTACTCAATCTCTTAGAATCAAGAAGGAGCAAGATTGAGGAATGAGGGAACTAGCTCATGAGATCAATCCATGGAGAAGAAGAGGGAAACAAGCTTGATGATGATGCCTTGTTACAAAGCTTGAAGATAGGAGCTCCAATGGAAGAGAGATTGAGTCAAAATCTAAAACCCTAATCTTGGGAAAGAGGGGTTTTCGTATGGAGAGGAGAAGAGGGTGATGAAGATAGTGTTTTCCCCTCCTTGGTTCGAGTTTGTGGCTTATAATGTGTTTTGAGTGGAGGAAACCCGAAAATGCCCCTAAAAATCGCGAAAACGTGTTGCAGATAACAGATTTTTCGCTTAAGCGAATCGGTCTCAGTAATGCCATGAATGCTTTTCGCTTAAGCAGCCATTTTCGCTTAAGCGAAATGGTCTCAGTGGGGAAGTTTTCTGTTTTCGCTCAAGCGACTGATTTTCGCTTAAGCGAAACGTGCAAACACTGCTACTTCAGTTTTCTATTTTCTAGCTATTTTCTCCCCAACTTCCAATAGCCAAAACTTCTTCGTTCACCGTCGGATCTTGCTCAAATTTGGCATGCAACTTCCTAAAAATCATACCTTCATATCCAACGGTGGAAATTGTCTTTTGAGTCCTAAATCTTTTACTTTAATTTCTTATCCTATTTATTTCGTTTAACACTGAATCGCCTGTTTACCTCGTCCGTTCCTAACTTGATTTACTATTTCTTTATATTTTTAGAATTATGTTACACTCATATAATAATAAAAAGAGGGATGTTACATTTCTCTCCCACTTACCTGAATTTCGTCCGCGAAATTCATCAGAAGAGAACAATTGTGGATGCAATTCTCTCATTTTATCTTCCATCTCCCAAGTTGCCTCTTCTACATTGTCCTGATGCCATATAACTTTGACTAGAGATATCTCCTTGCCTCTTAGCCTCTTAGTCTATCGATCATCAATGCGAATGGGTTGAATTTCAAAAGTGAGGTTATCCTTCAAAGGTAACTCATCTGGAGCTATCACATGAGAAGGATCATACACATATTTCCGAAGTTGGGAGACATGGAAAACATTGTGTAATCTAGACAGATGTGGAGGTAGAGCGATCCTGTATGCCACGGATCCGATCCTTTCTAGAATATGATAAGGTCCAATGAAACTCGGTGTCAACTTCTTATGTTTCAATGCTCTTCCGATTCCCTTACTAGGAGACACCCTTAGAAAGACATGATCTCCTGCATCAAATTCTAGAGGCCTCCTTCGTCGGTCTGCATAACTCTTCTGACGATCCTGGGAAGCTCTCATTTTATCTCTGATCATGATGATTTTCTCAATAGTTTCCTGCACAATCTCAGGACCAGTCAATAGATTTTCACCAATATGAAACCAGCACAAAGGGGTCCGACACTTCCTGCCATAAAGTGCTTCAAACGGTGTCATACCGATACTGGAGTGGAAGCTATTATTATAAGTGAATTCGACCAACGGCAAAAGTTGCTCTCAGCTGCCAGATTGCTCTAACACACAAGTCCTCAACAAATCTTCCAAAGACTGAATGGTGCGTTCCGACTGCCCATCGGTCTGAGGGTGGTATGTTGTGCTAAAGCTCAATTTAGAACCTAGGGATTTCTGAAGACTTTGCCAGAATTCAGATAGAAACCTGGGATCCCGATCTGACACTATGCTTGCGGGGATACCATGTAATTTCACTATGTCCCGAATATATAACTTTGTCAGCTTCTCCATCTTGTACTTCATGTTCATTGGAATAAAGTGGGAACACTTCGTCAATCTATCAACAACAACCCAAATGGCATCACAACCAGCTCTAGTCCTTGGCAACCCGGACACAAAGTCCATAGCAATACTGTCCCACTTCCATTCAGGAATGTCAAGAGATCGCAAAGGGCCGCCGGGTTTCTGATGCTCAATTTTTGCTATGAGAAACATAATCCGCCACATCAGTTTTTAACTTTGGCCACTAGAATAGCTTCTTCAAATCCTGATACATTTTTGTGGTACCCGGATGAAGACTTAGTTTAGTTTTATGAGCCTCTTCCAAAATATTTCTCCTAACTTCAAAATCCAGAGGAACACATATCCTTTTTCTGAATCTGATTATCCCATCTGAACCTTTTGTGAAGTCAGGGTCTGCATCATTAGCCACCCTTAATAACTGTTGTTGGAGTTCCTCATCATCATTCTGTCTCTCTTTAATCAATTCAAGAAACTCATTTGTGACTTGTAACATTTCAAGGACAATGCTCTTCTCTTTTCTTTTCACCCCAAGATTAAGGTTACTAAACTCTTGCATCAACTACATTTCTTTCACCATCAAGCTGCTGACATGAAGGGTCTTTCTACTTAGAGCATCCGCCACAACATTGGCCTTGCCTGGATGATATTGGAGTTGGAAATCATAGTCTTTCAGAAATTCCATCCACCGTCTCTGCCGCATATAGAGTTCCTTCTGATCAAAGAGATATTTGAGACTCTTGTGATCACTAAAGACCTCAAATGTGGTGCCATAGAGATAGTGTCTCCAGATTTTTAAAGCAAAAACCACTGCTGCAAGTTCTAAATCATGTGTAGGGTAGTTCTGTTCATGCGGTCTGAGCTGTCTGGATGCATAGGCAACAACCTTACCCTGCTGCATTAATATACAACCCAGCCCTTGCTTAGAAGCATCGCAATACACCTGGAATGGCTGAATTGGATCAGGTAGAATTAAGACCGGAGAGCTAGTCAACCTTTCTTTCAACTTCTGAAAACTTTGTTCACATTGAGGGGACCATTAATAGGGCACATCCTTTCGAGTGAGAGTGGTCAAGGGAAGGGCTATCTTGGAGAACCCTTCAATGAACCTCCAATAGTAACCTGCTAAGCCAAGAAAACTTCTCACTTCAGTCACCGTTTTGGGCCTCTCCCACTTTAATACTAAGTCCACCTTAGATGGATCAACGGCAACTCCATGCTTAGAGATGACGTGGCCCAAGAAATGAACCTTGTCTAGCCAAAAACTGCACTTTTCAAATTTGGCGTAGAGTTGTTTTTCTTTCAAGATCTGAAGCACAATCGTCAAATGTTCCTCGTGCTCGCTTGGACTCTTTGAATTAATTAAGATATCATCAATGAACACTATCACAAAAGAGTCTAAATAAGGCCGGAAGATCCTGTTCATATAGTCCATGAACACTACACGTGCATTGGTCAAGCCAAAGGGCATTACCACATGTTCAAAATGCCCATAGCGAGTCCGGAAGGCGGTTTTTGGTATATCCTCCTCTTTGATGCGAATCTGGTGATATCCTGCACGAAGATCAATTTTTGAGAAGATGGCAGCTCCTCGTAATTGATCTATTAGATCATCAATCCGCGGGAGGGGATACTTATTTTTCACTGTAACTGCATTGAGTCGCCTATAATCAGTGCACATCCGGAGACTCCCATCTTTCTTTTTGACAAATAGAATAGGAGCACCCCACGGAGATACACTGGGCCGAATGAATTTCTTGGCCAAAAGCTCTTCTAACTGCTTCTTTAACTCTGCAAGTTCTGGAATAGCCATTTGATATGGAGGAATAGAGATTGGCCCCGTACCGGGAACTAGATCAATATTGAACTCAACCTCTCTATGAGGCGGTAGTCCAGGAATGTCTTCTGGAAAGACTTCTAAGAATTCTTTGACCACTGGAATCTTGCTAATACTCAATGCCTCATCAACTTCCATGGCAGTGAGAGATGGAGAATCAAAGATCACAGACTTCTTCTTACAATCAATTAAGACATGATGGTGTGACATCCAATCCATGCCTAGAATGATATCCAGGTTGGTCAAGGGGAGACAAATAAGATTGACAGTGAAATCTCACCCTAAGATTCGAAGAGAGAAATTCAAGCATATTTGAGATGTGATAACAGGAGAATTGGCAGGAGTAGCAACAGATAACATAAAGGGAATTTTTATAGAGGTTAATCCCAATTTCTTCATGCAAGCATGAGAGATAAAAGAATGGGAAGCGCCGCAGTCAAATAGAATACCGCAAGATTTATCATTAACAAAACAAGTACCTGAAATAAGAAAGGGATAGAAACGACGCAATTAGAGTAAATGTTGTTTGAGATCGCACTAATGTAATATTTACCTCTGATGAGCTCATCAGATAAGTCCACCTCCTCGCCATCCATAGTATAGACCTTGCCCCTTTGAATGGGCTGGCCTCTTGCAGAACGTTGTCCCTGAGTTCCATTTCCCTCCTTCTTGATGGTGTTTTTAGGGAAACTTGGAGCAAAGTGTCCAGGCTGTCCACATGAGAAACATAGGCCTTCCTTTATGTAACGATCCCTATCATTATACCAACAAGGTCCACGATGATTCCTCCCACAAGTAGAACATGTAGGAATAGGACCAGAAGGAACAGGGCCTGGCCCAGTAGGTCGAGGAGGTACTGCCCGAGTAGGGGGGTAAGGACCTCGTCTCTAGGCAGGAGCCTTGCCACGGATTGGGCCACCAATCCTTTGAGTCAATTTATTGCGATCTTCTGCTGCTTTTTGTTTGAGGCCCTTTTCATAAGTACTGGTCATATTAACCAGTTGAGAGAGATTGGAGATATTCTGGTATTCAAATGCAAGCTTGATTTCAGTGCGTAGGCCATACTTAAACTTAATACATTTTGTGCGCTCATCGGCGTCACGATAGCTACCCGAATATCGAATCAGATCCTCGAATTGGGCTGCATACTCTCCCACGCTCATATTGTTCTGCACCAATCTAAGAAAAGCCAACTCCTTTTCCCTCCTCACATCCTCCGGGAAATATTTGCCAAGGAAGCGAATCTTGAAAAGATCCCAAGTGACTTCTTGGTGAATCACCTCATAGCCTCTCCTTTGCTGCTCCCACTAGTGCTCAGCCTCACCAGATAACATGAACTCGGCTAGGCGAACTCGGTGATCCGCTGGTGGTTGCAAAGAACGCAGAATCTTCTCAATTTCCTGTAGCCACCTTTGAGCACCATCGGGGTTACAACCCCCATCAAACCTTGGCGGATCATTCTTTCGAAACCTCGAAAGGCAGTCAATATCGGCAGGGACTCGAGGATGATGCTGATTAATAGCTGCGGCAGCCGCTGCAGCTGCAGCTGCTGCAACCACTTTTGCCTGGTTCTGATTTTGTTGAACCAGGTTCTCCAGAATTTGAACAAGACGGTCGTTATCAGCCCGTCGTCCTGCCATACTATCAACCTGAAGAGGAGACAAATTAAACACTAATAGGCATTGTATGAGAAAATGACAAAGACTATCACTATATATATATATATATATATATTATAATTAACACTAATTTAACTCTAACTTTTGGGTTACTCTCTTGGTGAGTTAACCATGGGAGTGAACCACACTCCGAGGCCGAGGACAAAACGCTCTGATACCATAAATGTAACACCCTAAGTTAATTTCCTTATTAAAAAATTTACAACTTAAAAAATTCCTTTTAGTTCTTAAAAAAATGTTAAGTAGGATTTTCCCGAAAATCGGACAGAGTTCTATTTGTTTTATGGATATTTCAAAAGTTTGATTTTCCCTGTCACGTGTCAAAATCAAATATAGCAGACACAACAGAAATAAACATTATAAGCCTCTTAGGGCCATCCATAGTGGGACTTAGTGGATCGTCACCACATCATAAAATCCAGCAGTAAAATCAGAGTATCATAAGCAGAATAACACATAGTATGCCACTAAACAAAATAAAAGACCACACCCAACCCAAGGGTGAATTGATCCCGGGCCACCCCAACCAGACTATATATACATCAAAAGAGATATCATACAAGTCTCAACAACATATAATACATGAGACTCAAAACATGACCCGGAATCCCATCATGACTACTAGGGAAAGCTATCACACTCCCTTAGCGGGAGTGGGGTCCTGCTCGGCCTCCATCTCGATGTGCTCAAACTCAGTACCTGAAATGTTTGTAAGGGTGAGTACCGCACTAACTAGCAATGCATAAAGTATGCCAAGTCAATCACAATTAATCACAATTAACATATAATGAACATAGATACAAATCATGATTCACACTCTACGCTACAAACACATGCGTCTCCATATGTGCTAACCGCCCCTCGAGTAATTTTATGTCCACTTTCTCTCATTACTAGTTTTCTATTTTATTTAAATTATTTCTTTTGACTACTTCTTCCTTTTCTTGTCCTCTTATCTATCTTTTCATTTTCGGCGTTGTGGGATACTTCCACTGCGTTCCCCGTCTTTCGAGGATACGACTTATCGATGCGTGCGGATCCCCAAAGGCCACACGTCTTACTCAACCCCTGCGATTGGTAGGCTTGTTACTTACTGCAGGTGTTACGCACCCGGCTTACAACACCCCTCCGCACGTCTTCTAGGGCTAGTATTCACAACCCGGGGAGATGGTAATGCGAATCCTTCCACTGCGTTCCTCGTCTGTCGAGGATACGACTTACCGATGCGTACGGATCCCCAAAGGCCGCACTTCTAACTCAACCCCTGCGATTGGTAGGCTTGTGACTTACTGCGGGTGTTGTGCACCCGGCTTATGGCACCCCTCCGCACGTCTTACAGGATTAGTATTCGCATTCCAAGGGAGTCTTTAATCTTATTTACCTTTATTTCCTTATTCGTTCCTTCTCTTTTTAGTGTCTAATTAGTTCTCCTCTTGTCTAATAAATTCCTATTACACTACATTTTCCTTTGTGTCTAATACTTACTTCCAATTACTCACTTAATTGTCCTAAGTGCCATATACCCCTTAATCTTGTGGAAGCCCATTCCTAGATACATACATAACTTTACACAACATTTAGCATACATCAATAATTAAAACATCATAAATATAATCAACCAACACTTAATTCACATAATTTAAACATTTAATAAAGGAAAGTTCTAGACTTCCTAATTACTTTAGTTTCTATCCTCATCCTAATTTCTCCTAAACAGACAAACCAAGTAATCTCAACACATTCACACACCACTAGCTATACAACCACCGTACGGCGATACATCCCCTTACCTTGAGATTGGAATGAAAGAGAGAAAACCTTAATGGGTATTGAACCCTAGAATCAAGAGTGTTCCTCCAAGCTTAATACCCACAATAATCCTTGAAGATGTGTAGAGAGATGGCAAGAGACAAGAGTGTGAAGATGATAGTGTTCCCCTAACTCTTAGAAAATGAGAACCTCATGTAATAGCAAAATCCATGTTCCTTTGTAGACAAATAAGAGGGATAACTCTATTTTAGAAAAGAAACATAATAATTAAAATCAAGAAGTGAAAAGGAAAAAGAGTGGTTTCATTTACTTACTCAATCTCTTAGAATCAAGAAGGAGCAAGATTGAGGAATGAGGGAACTAGCTCATGAGATCAATCCATTGAGAAGAAGAGGGAAACAAGCTTGATGATGATGCCTTGTTACAAAGCTTGAAGATAGGAGCTCCAATGGAAGAGAGATTGAGTCAAAATCCAAAACCCTAAGCTTGGGAAAGAGGGGTTTACGTATGGAGAGGAGAAGAGGGTGATGAAGATAGTGTTTTCCCCTCCTTGGTTCGAGTTTGTGGCTTATAATGTGTTTTGAGTGGAAGAAACCCGAAAATGCCCCTAAAAATCGCGAAAACGTGTTGCAGATAACAGATTTTTTGCTTAAGCGAAATTTATTCGCTTAAGCGAATCGGTCCCAGTAATGCCATGAATGCTTTTCGCTTAAGCGGCCATTTTTGCTTAAGCGAAATGGCCTCAGTGGGGAAGTTTTCTGTTTTCGCTCAAGCGACTGATTTTCGCTTAAGCGAAACGTGCAAACACTGCTACTTCAGTTTTCTATTTTCTAGCTATTTTCTCCCCAACTTCCAAAAGCCATAACTTTTCGTTCACCGTCGGATCTTGCTCAAATTTGGCGAGCAACTTCCTAAAAATCTTACCCTCATATCCAACGGTGGAAATTGTGTTTTGAGTCCTAAATCTTTTATTTTAATTTCTTATCCTATTTATTTCGTTTAACACTGAATCGCCTGTTTACCTCGTCCGTTCCTAACTTGATTTACTATTTCTTTATATTTTTAGAATTATGTTACACTCATATAATAATAAAAAGAGGGATGTTACACATCATATATTTTTCAGAGGCTTAGTAATCGATTACAAGCTTTGTAGTAATCGATTACATGATGTTGCATCATATGCATACCAGAGGCTCAGTAATCGATTAACTCCTTAGTGTAATCGATTATTATGAGTTGCATCATACAATGAACAGGAGTGGTGTAATCGATTAACTATTTTTAGCCGAATCAATTACATGTTTTTCAAATGAATTTAAGAATTTCTATTTTTAAAGGAATAATCGATTACCTTCAGAAAGTAATCGATTACTTCATGTTTTATTGAAAAACGTGTCAGAATCATTTTGATTATTTCCTGATTTGTTTTTATATAAAAGATTCTGATTTATTTTATAAAATTCGAAAATGATTTTAAATTTGAATTATTTCCTTTTTGGTTTTAAGAATCAAATCTTTATTTTATTTTGTAAATCGTTTTGATTTTAAAACTTATTTCAAATCTTATTTTCTTTTATTTTGATTTTGTTTTACTTATTAAAAATCTTTTTGATTCAAAATGGTTTTCTTTTTAAATTAAAAATCACTCCAACATTCATATAGAGAGATTATTTTTTCATTCATTCTGACCTGCACGCTACTCTCTTCTTCTTCTTCTCAAGTCTTCTGTTCTTCATTGTTCTTAGTCTTTTGAAGATCAAAACTTTTATTGGCTGAGTAACTTCTAGAGAAACACTACTTCACTATCATAGAGCATATTGTAGTATCCGTGTTTTGAGAACACAAAAAGCTATTGTAATCACTATCATATTCGTGTATTTTGAAACCTTAGTGGTTAGGGAGAGAATCCCTTAGTGGATGTGTGATACGTCGTAGGGCGAGAAACTCTGCTGTGTGATTGATGCCCCTAGCGAACGGAGGTTTCTAGTAGTGTGCGGGGTGCTCTTGGTTGTAATAGGGTGTGGCTCTATTGCTTGGTATAAGAACTCTCAGGCGGGTCGCTTGGGGACTGGACTAGGCCTTTCAACGGGAAGGCTGAACCAGTATAAAATTCACCGGTGCAAGCTTTTCTATCCCTATCTCTTTTAATTTCCGCATATTTTATTTTTTACGTTTCCGCGCTACTCGTTTATATTTTTCTATCGTTTTCGCAATCCGTTTCGAACGTTTAATCTCTCCATCTCAAATCAATTTTTTAATCTATATCGGTTTTTACAATACATTAATAAAACTCGATTCACCCCCCTCTCGAGATTTTGAGGCCAAAACCAACATCCTCTATTCTGACCGGAAGAACCTCAAAGGTCAGATTGTCCTTTAATGGTAATTCATCCACTGCTATCACATGCGAAGGGTCATGGACGTACTTCCTAAGTTGCGAAACGTGGAATACATCATGGAGTTTAGACAAGTGTGGAGGTAAGGAAATTCGGTAGGCACTGGTCCGACTTTCTCCAATATCTGATACGATCCGACAAACCGAGGGGGTCAGCTTCCTTGATCTAATGGCTCGACCAATACCCATTATTAGGGACACCCGCAGGAACACATGATCTCCTGCATTGAAGTCTAGGGGCTTCCTCCTTTTCTCAACGTAGCTCTTCTGTCGGTCTTGAGCAGCTTTCATCTTTGCTTGTATCATTCGGATCTTCTCGGTTGTCTCATGCACAATGTCGGGGCCAATCAATAAATTTTCTCCTATCTGGAACCAGCACAAAGGCGTTCGGCATTTCCGACCATACAAAGCTTCGAAAGGAGCCATTCCCATGCTCGAGTGAAAGCTGTTGTTGTAGGTAAATTCGACCAAGGGCAGGAGTGTTTCCCAACTTTCCGACTGTTCGAGTACACATATCCTTAGCAAGTCCTCGAGGGTCTGAATGGTGCGCTCGGATTGTCCATCAGTCTGAGGATGATAAGCAGTGTTGAACCTCAATTTTGTACCCATGGCTTGCGCAAACTCTGCCAGAATCGGGACAAGAAGCGAGGATCACAGTCCGACACAATGCTGCTCGGAACACCATGGAGTCTAACAACATCCTTTATGTACAGTTGTGTCAACTTCTCTAGGCTATACTTCATGCTGATCGGTAGGAAATGGGCACACTTTGTCAGCCTATTCACCACCACCCAACTAGCTTCACACCCTGATCTTGTTCTCGGTAGGCTTGAAACAAAATCCATCGAGATGCTGTCCCACTTCCATTGGGGAATCTCCAAAGATCTAAGCAATCCTCCGGGTTTCTGGTGCTCGATCTTGGCCTTTTGACAAATCAAGCACCGAGATACATAATCCGCCACATCCGTCTTCAACTTCGGCCACCAGAACAACCTCTTCAGATCTTGGTACATTTTTGTGGCTCCCGAATGAAGACTCATCTTCGTTTTATGGGCTTCTTCCATGATATCTCTTCAAACTTCGAAGTCCATGGGGATGCAGAATCGGTCCCGAAAGCGTATGAGACCATCTAATCCTTTAGTGAAATCGGGCTCATCCTTGTCCCCTGCTCTTTCCAGTAATTTCTGGAGTTCTGAGTCGGCGGTCTGTCTTTCCTTGATGAAGCCCACAAAGTCATTTGTTACTTGCAACATTTCAAGTAAAACATTGTTTTCCTTCCTCTGTACTTCGAGATTGAGATCACTAAACTCCTGCATCAATTGCATCTCTCGGACCATCATGTTACTTAGGTGCAGGTTCTTTCGGCTCAACGCGTCGGCCACCACGTTGGCCTTTCCATGATGATAATGCAGGTCGAAGTCGTAGTCTTTCAAGAATTCCACCCATCTGCGTTGCCTCATATTTAATTCCTTTTGGTCGAACAGATAGCCGAGACTCTTATGATCGCTGAACACTTCAAATTTCGTGCCATACAGGTAATGCCTCCAAATTTTAAGAGCAAACACTACGACAGCCAATTCGAGATCATGAGTGGGGTAGTTTTGTTCGTGTTGCCGAAGCTGTCTAGAGGCATAGGCCACCACTTTTCCTTGTTGCATCAGTACACAACCGAGTCCCTGTTTCGAGGCGTCACAGAACACATCAAACGCTTTGGTCGGATCTGGCAAAACCAATACTAGTGAACTCGTCAATCTTTTCTTCAGCTCTTGGAAGCTCTGTTCGCACTCTTCGGTCCATTGGTAAGGCACATCCTTTCTGGTTAACGATGTCAACGGAAGGGCCAACTTAGAAAACCCTTCAATGAATCTTCTATAATACCCTGCAAGACCGAGGAAACTCCTTATCTCTGTTATCGAATTGGGTCTCTCCCACTTAAGCACAGCTTCCACCTTAGAGGGATCAATCGCAACACCATGCTCGGATATTACGTGACCGAGGAAGTGAACCTCTTTGAGCCAGAAACTGTATTTCGACAGCTTGGCGTAGAGTTCTTTGTCCTTCAAAATCTGCAATACCGTTCTCAAATGTTTCGCGTGTTCACTCGGACTTCTGGAGTAGATGAGGATGTCGTCAATGAAGACTATCACAAACGAATCCAAGTAGGTTCGGAAGATTCTTTTCATATAGTCCATAAAGATAGCAGGGGCGTTGGTAAGTCCAAAAGGCATGACGACATACTCAAAGTGCTCGTATCTTGTCCTGAAAGCTGCCTTCGGAATATCTTCCTCTCGGATACGAATTTAGTGGTATCCTGATCGCAAGTCTATCTTTGTAAACACCGATGCTCCCTTAAGTTGGTCTAGCAAGTCATCAATCTGAGGGAGGGGATATTTATTCTTCACCGTTACTGCGTTGAGCTTCCTATAATAGGTGCACATCCGGAGGCTACCATCTTTCTTTTTAACAAATGTGATTGGAGCTCCCCAAGGTGACACACTTGGCCTAATCAGCTTTTTGGCCAGGAGTTCCTCCAATTGCTTCTTAAGTTCTTCCAGCTCGGGAGGTGCCATTCGGTACGGTGCAATAGAAATTGGGCCTGTTCCTGGGATAAGGTCAATACTGAATTCTACTTCTCTATTCGGCGGTAAGCCAGGCATTTCGTCCGAGAAGACCTCTGGGAAATCGCCGACTACAGGAGTTGAATCTATGCTTAGCTCCTCTGTCGCCTCTAAAACTGCCACAAATGAATCGCTGAAGATCACCGTCTTTTTACGGCAATCGAGTAGAACATGGTGTTGGAACATCCAGTCCATGCCAAGGATAATATCTAACATAGTCAGAGGCAAACAAATCAGGTTGACCTTGAACTCTCGGCCTAATACTTGGAGAGTCCAAGGATAATATCTAACACAGTCAGAGGCAAACTAATCAGGTTAACCTTGAACTCTCGGCCTAATACTTGGATAGGACACTCCAAACACATTTGGGAGGTGATCACAGAGGAATTGGTAGGGGTGGAAATAGACAACTTATAGGGCATTTCTACTGGGGATAATCTCAGTTTGTTCATACAGTCGAGAGAAAGGAAAGAATGCGTGGCTCCACAATCAAATAACACGGCACAGGGAATGTTGTTTACTTGACAAGTACCTCGGATTAATTCATCGGCGTCAGTCACTTCTTCGCCATCCATAGTGTAAACTTTGCCTCTCTGCATCGGTCGGTTAGCACCAGTCGGCTGAGCCCTTGTCACATTAACTTCTTCCTTCACAATATTCTCGGTACACCGAGCTGCAAAATGGCCAGGCTTGCCACATCGAAAACAAGATCCTCTTGCTCTGCTCGGGTCCAGACTCCAGCATTCTCCCTTGTGTTGCTTTCCATAGTGCTGACATATCGGGTAGGGGCCAGGGACGACCACCATCTGACCACCGCTCCTTGATACTGCTGGTGTTTTACAGCTCGTGTTCACATAGGGGGTAGACCTCTGAACGACTCCTTTCCCCCGAATAGGTCCTACTGCTTTCTGTGCCGATCTGTGTCGCTTTCCGTCGGCCTTCCTTCTGAGCCCCTTCTCATACGTACTGGCCATATTCACCAACTGCGAGAGATTGGCCACATTCTGATACTCGAATGCAAGCCGAATATCATCACAGAGGCCAAACTCGAACTTGATGCATTTGGTGCGTTCGTCAGCATCTCGGTTGTAACACCCTCTCCTTGTATAATAAAATATATGGTCTCTTTATTAGAATATATGGACTTGCATTTAATAGAGAAGTAATGAAAATTCTTTTCTTTTTCTATATTTATATGATGAAAATAAATTGTGATAACGTAAGTTGGGTTTTCATTTTTCTAAAACATCCTAACTCACTCTTGGAATTCTTCTCGTTAGAATCAAACCACATAATTATCAGAGTAAGCGGAATTTGAATAAAATAGTGACCTTGATTTGATAATCCACATCCACGTCATTTATATAAAGGTATATATATATAACTAACCATCTCATAATATAAAAGTACAAACATACATCAAGGTTTATTGAAAATGTCATGATGCATGTCTCCCATTTACATTGTTTATTGAACGTTCAATCCAGTAATTCGTATACATGACCAACATGTATTGTGAAACTGCTCGGATAAGTGTGCACACAACGTCACCAAGACGTAACAGCATTCCCAAATGCTGCCCACATTACCAAAATGTGTCATCGAGCCAGTTACCATCGAATTAATTGTCCATCTCCTTTCTCCATGCATGTATGCACATAAAATTTATCCATTAAGATTAACCAATAATCTTATTATGTGCATCCAATATCTATTCCATCAGTGAAATGTAATGTTGTTAATAATTCCCCCATTCTTTCATTGGAACACGATCCTTTTCCCATAAGCATAGTTGATTTTAATTGACGTTACTTTAGGTATGTTAAAAAGAAAATTACCTTTCTGTCCCTGGACCAAAAGACTCGAGTGAACTTTCCTGGACTCGAATGTTCCTCAGATTCATCAAAATACTCGAGTGTTCTTCATGAAGACTCGAGTGTTCTTTGTTTCCAGAAACTTATTTTTAAATTCATTAAAATACTCGAGTGTTCTTCATGAGTACTCGAGTGTTCCTAGTTTTCCAGAAATACATTGTTAAATTCATCAAAATACTCGAGTGTTCTTCATGAGTACTCGAGTGTTCTTTGTTTTCCAGAAAGTCAATTTTTTCCAAAATGGTCGAAACACTCGAGTATCATCCTTAATACTCGAGTATTTCCAGACAGATAACACTGTGAATTGTGTTTTAACATACCATTTCCAATTTTAGTCAATTCCAATCCAAACCAAAGATCAACAGAGCTTATATTACACATATTAAACGTGTTCCAATATAGAATTAACAACATATTACACTGAATCACATAATATCATCAATTATGCATAAAATCCATTTTTCCACAACTCAACATACCAAATTCAATTCTAGGCACATTTAGCACAATCACAGCTTTGGTACAGCTTATATGCAACATATTAAACTTGTCCAACACAAAATTTGAACACAGAGAGGCCCCCAACCCTTGATCCTATTTCCAACTATGCCCATAGAGTCTTTTGTTGACTCTCATCCTATTTTCACATGATTTAAACTTATTCTAGTGAATTAAAAGCTTCACCCTTACCTCTAGGCCATGAATTAACAAAGAGATTGCAGAGAAGTTGGCTGGAGATGCTAAACCCCAAAAATCCTTTGCATGCAACCATATATGAGCAGAGTTCCAAAACCAGAGGATTTGACATGCAAGATCATTGTAAAAATTAGGGAAAAAGGTTAGGAATTGTTCTCTGCAACTTAAACTAGAGGTAGGGACGAATTTGAGATTCAGAGGGCTCATAGACTTACCAAAATCCGAGCTCCAAGTAGGCTCCAGACCTCAGGAACTTGGTTTGGCAGCAACTGTCCCTCCTCTTTCGATCCTTGGTTCTCCTTCCACACAGATCCTCAACTCACAAATCTTATGTCTTTGTGAAGCTCGAACTGTGAACTTCACAATGGTGTATCACACTCAATTCAACTCTCAACCACGATCGAATAATCAGAGCACGAAATCAGAAACCCTAACTCGAAGTTTCAGAGCAAATCAACCAAAATGGTTGATCTTCGTCCACCATTGATCATTTATACACGAATTAAACCTTCATGCATGTCGACACGACATCAAGGAAACTCGGTTGAGTGGGCTTCGTGTCAACGAAAGGGATTCGTTGTGGGTTGACTCATCAAACGCACTAACGAGTTCTCCACTGACTCGATTACTCGAGTGTTTCCAGGAATACTCGAGTATTCTTGCCAATTTTTCAAAAATATTTATTTTAATGCCCTTCCCTCCAAGACTTTCCTAATATTGCTTCTAGGTCCTCATTCAGGGATTAATATGTAAAAAAAAACTTTACATATTATTTTTATCCAAAGATTTTCCTCCTCATGAGAGCACCCATACTAACACATAATTAATCTAAATTAATTATGAATTAAATTGTTATGATTAAAGAAAATAATTATGAAATACATTTCATAATCAAAATTTTCATTACATCAGGGGATGAAAATTTGGGGTGTTACACTACTCCCCCACTTAACAGGAATTTCGTCCCCGAAATTCAACTTACAACAATAACTCAGGATAATCCTTACGCATTCGATCCTCTAATTCCCAGGTTGTCTCATATACATTCCCACTTTGCCACACGATTTTGACTAACGGAATCTCCTTTCCTCTAAGCTGTTTGGTCCTCCTATCTTCAACTTTAACGGGGCCAGCCTTAAAGGTTAGGTTTCCTCGTAGGGTTAAGTCATCCAGACGAATCTGAAGGATCGTGGTTGGATCATGCACGAACTTTTTCAATTGAGACACATGAAAAACATCGTGCAGGTAGGCTAAAGATGGTGGGAGAGCTATTTGATAAGCTACCGGTCCTACTCACTTAAGGATTTGGTATGGACCTATAAACTTAGGTGAAAGCTTCTGAGGTTTCAACGCTCTACTCACACCGTTCAGCGGTACAATCCTGAGAAACACATGATCGCCTTCTGCAAACTCTAAAGGTCTTCTTCTTTGATCAGCATAACTTTTCTGGCGACTATCAGCAGCCCTGATCTTTTCTAGAATCATTCTGATCTTTTCGGTTGTCTGTTGTACCACATCCGGACCAAGATGTAAATTCTCCCCCACTTGAAACCAACATAGCGGGGTTTGGCACTTTCTCCCATACAACGCCTCGAACGGTGCCATACCGATACTTGCATGATACCCATTGTTGTACGTGAATTCTGCGAGTGGTAGTATCTGATCCCAACTTCCTCGTTCTTCCAACACACAAGCTCGCAAAATGTCTTCTAAAGTTTGAATGGTCCTTTCGGTCTGTCCATCTGTCTGAGGATGATATGCTGAACTCATCCTAAGCCTCGTCCCTAGAGCTTGATGCAGACTTGACCAAAATCTAGACATGAACCTCGGATCACGATCAGAAATGATACTGGATGGCACTCCATGCAATCGTATCACTTCCCGGCTATAAAGTTGGGTAAGATTTTCTAAAGAATAGCGCATATTCACCGGAATGAAATGCGCCGACTTAGTAAGACGGTCCACAATTACCCAGATTGCATCATGGTTTGCAACTGTCCTTGGCAATCCAGTCACAAAATCCATGGAAATACTATCCCACTTCCATTGAGGAATATCCAGGGGTTGCAACATTCCTCCAGGTTTCTGATGTTCCACCTTAACTTTTTGACAAATGAAACATGACGCTACATAATCCGCAACGTCCTTCTTAAGGCCCGACCACCAAAACATGCCTTTCAAATCCCGGTACATCTTTGTCGATCCCGGGTGAATGCTCATCTGACTCTTATGTGCCTCATCCAAAATCAATCTTCTAATCTCCAAGTTCTTCGGTATGCAAATTCTTGTTTTGAAACGAAGAATTCCATCCGGCCCTTCTGAGAAATTTGGCTCTTTTCCTCCTTTCATCAACTCCCTCTTTTCTATTAATTCCTCATCTTCATGTTGCAATTCTCGAATTCGAGCCAAGAATTCGCTAGTAATTTGCAACATACCCATCTTAATATGGTTTGGTTCCACTTGCATTACCAAACTGAAATCTCGAAACTCTTCCATTAAAGCTGCTTCCTTAATCATCATGGAACTTGCATAGATCGCTTTACGGCTCAAAGCGTCTGCTACAATATTAGCCTTACTAGGATGGTAATGAAGCTCAAAGTCGTAGTCTTTTAAAAATTCCATCCACCGACGTTGCCTCATATTTAACTCCTTCTGATCAAACAAATACTTCAAACTCTTATGGTCAATAAACACCCGGAATGTAGTGCCATAGAGATAATGCCTCTATATCTTCAGTGCAAAGACTATTGCAGCAAGTTCCAAATCATGGGTGGGGTAATTTACCTCGTGAACTTTCAATTGACGCGATGCGTACGCCACAACTTTCCCTTCTTGCATTAGAACACTCCCAAGCCCTTGTCCTGATGCATCACAGTACACTTCATACTCCTTGTGAGGGTCAGGTAAGATTAACACTGGTGAGGATGTTAATCTTTATTTAAGCATCAGAAAACTCTTCTTACACTTCTCATCCCATATAAATGGTTGATCCTTCCGAGTCAGCTTCGTGAGGGGTAATGCAATCTTTGAAAATCCCTCAATGAATCTTCTATAATATCCAGCCAGCCCTAAGAAACTTCGGACTTCCGTGACTGTCTTCGGTTGAACCCACTGCATAACCGATTCAACTTTGGCTGGATCAACTGCTATGCCACCTTCCGAGATCACATGCCCCAAGAACTGAACTTCCTTCAACCAAAACTCACACTTAGAGATTTTGGCGTAAAGCTGCTTCTCCTTCAGGGTCTTTAGTACTATCCGAACGTGTTCGGCATGCTCTTCCGGATTCTTAGAATATATCAGGATATCATCAATGAAAACTACCACGAATGAATCCAGATATGGTCTAAAAATACGATTCATGTAGTCCATGAAAATGGCTGGTGCATTTGTCAATCCGAACGACATTACAACATACTCGTAATGTCCGTATCGAGATCGGAATGCGGTCTTAGGGATGTCTTCCTCCTTAATTCTGATCTGATGATACCCAGATCTCAGATCAATCTTGGAAAACACTGAAGCTCCTCTTACCTGATCCATGAGATCATCAATCCTTGGTAAAGGATACTTGTTCTTTATGGTCACCTTATTCAACTATCTATAATCCACACACATTCTCAGGCTTCCATCCTTCTTCTTAACAAACAGCACCGGAGCACCCCATGGAGATACACTTGGTCTAATAAGCTGTTTCTGCAGCAACTCCTCTATCTGTTTCTTCAATTCGACCATCTCGGGTGGTGCCATTCTATAAGGGGCAATAGAAATGGGACCAGTTCCTGAAATCAACTCGATTCCAAATTCAATCTCCCTCTTGGGTGGTAATCCCGGCATCTCCTCAGGGAATACTTCAGGAAATTCTCGAACAATCGGAATCTCCTTCACAGACTTTTCTCTTTTCTCCGGTTCAACAGCAGAGACAAAGCAGAGATACTTCTCCGAGATTGAGTCCTTGAATAAAATTGCCTTCTTATCGCAGTCAATAACCACATGATTACTAATCATCCAGTCCATGCCTAAAATCACATCCAATTGGGACAAAGGTAAGCAGATCAAATCTAACTGGGAGACGTGGTCTAATACCTTAATGCTGCAATTAAGGCACACCTTCGAAGCGATCACGGGAGAATTAGTAGGGGTATCTACCCTAAGACAATAGGGTGATTCAGACACAGACAATTTCAAACGATTCACACATTCAAAGGAAACAAATGAATGGGTGGCTCCTGAATCGAATAAAATTTTACAAGGTTGGTCATTGAGCAAATAAGTACCTTGCATGAGTCCCGGAGTCTGATTCGCTTCAGCACCACTAAGGGTGAAAACTCGACCTTGGGTCACTGGCCTGTCCATAGATCCTCCTTGAGTGTTCTTAGGTGGTTCCTTGCAATCGCGAGAAAAACGACCAGATTTCCCGCAGTTAAAACATCCACTATGAGACCAGCAGAATTTTCCGAAGTGATGACGTCTGCACTTCTCACAATAAGGAGCATTATTGTAAGAGGTGTTTCGATCACCAGACATCTTGCCCTTTCCTCGATTCTTATGGGAATAGGGACCTTTGTGACGATGGTCATGCCCCTTCCACCTCTGCGGCCCATATCCCTGATGTTCCTTCTTTCCTTCCACAATTTGGACTGTCTCCGCCTTTTTGTCATCCTCATACATTCTACACATATCAACCAGCATGGGAAAACTTTGAATCTTTTGATAATTGAACACTGATTTTAATTCAGGTCTCAGTCCTCCTTCAAACTTGATGCACTTGCTCCTTTCATCAGGATTCATCTGATAGTAAGGAGAGTATTTCATCAATTCTTCGAATTTTGCAGCATATTCGCCCATAGTCATGCTGCCCTGTTTGAGTTGTAGAAACTCCACCTCTTTCTTCCTTCTTAAGTCATCAGGAAAATACTTCTTGATAAATTCCTCCATGAATACTTCCCAAGTTACCTCTCTTCCTTCGTGGGCCAGTAACTGGGCAGTATGATTCCACCAATGTTCCGCTTCACCTTCCAGCATGAAAACAGCATAAACTATCCTCTGCGCGTCTGAGCATTCCAAAGTTCTAAAGATCTTGTCCATCTCCAAGATCCACTTATTAGCTTCTTCAGGCTTAAATCCACCAACAAACCTTGAGGGATTACAGCTCCTGAATTTCGACAAAGTTTTAGCTTCCGAAGCTGCCGCACCTACTGGAGGTGGATTAACGGGCTGAGATTGATGTTGCTGATGCTGATTCTGCTGCATATTCTCTAACACTGCAGTAATCCTTTCCAGCAGATCGTTCGTATTATTCCTATATCGCGATACCATAGTGAGCCTGCACTATTGACCTAAGTCGTTAAAGATCTATCTAACCCATCGAAATCTATCTAGTTCTATTCTAAACAACCATTAATAGAACTAAGGCTATATGAAATAAATCAAATAGCTAAGAAACTTTACTCAGCTGTAGCGTCTTCTGGCAGATTATGCTTGAGGGGATCAAGAATCAGGACCATTATGCTCTGATACCATAAAAGTGTAACACCCTCTCCTTGTATAATAAAATATATGTTCTCTTTATAAGAATATATGGACTTGCATTTAATAGAGAAGTAATGAAAAATCTTTTCTTTTTCTATATTTATATGATGAAAATAAATTGTGATAGCGTAAGTTGGGTTTTCATTTTTCTAAAACATCCCAACTCACTCTTGGAATTCTTCTCGTTAGAATCAAAACACATAATTATCAGAGTAAGCGGAATTTGAATAAAATAGTGACCTTGATTTGATAATCATCATCCACGTCATTTATATAAAGGTATATATATATAACTAACCATCTCATAATATAAAAGTACCAACATACATCAAGGTCAAAGTCGAGATAGCAGAGGTTTACAAAATACAAGTCCGTGATAAAAGACTAGAGAAAAGACCACTTCACTGAGATCTCTCAAAATATATACAATAAATATAGAGCAAAATATAAAATCCCAGCAGTGGTCCGATGATCCTCCTCCATAGCATAAGTCTCCAGAGTCTCCAGCAGCTCCTCCACATGTCCCACATCCTAACCATCTATACTATGCATCACCCGGTGGATCCCCAACTCCCCACTGACTCCCAGTGGAGTGCTCGACTGGCTCGCCCTCACTCTCAGCCTCCTCAGGGTCCTCCTCTACCTCATCCGACTGAGTGGGTGCCCTACCACCGGGCACTGGGTCAGCTGAAGGAGTCTCCTCACGGATCACTCGAGAAGCAGAAGGGTGAGATCTAGTAGCAGCTCTAAAACGAAAGGAATGAAATCGACGAGCTGGTCGAGTCGGGGGTGGTCCATGATAAATATAAAAAGGGGGTACATGCAAGGTATAGAGAATATGGATGCGAAACCTACGAGGACGGACACGGGTCAGAGGGTTAGGGTGATATAGAGTCACCTCTACCTCACCCTCAAACGTGGCCCTGTGGTCCTCGTAGTACCACACTCCACTAGGGAGTGGGCGCAACTCGATGCAAACTAGATATCGAGCCATCACCTACAATGGGCATAAGGGTAAGCAATATAACTCACATAATCGAATAAGAGTAAATAAAGCAATTAACATTCACAAGTACCAAGTATTCAGATGCATATGTAAATGAGCAAACATGGTTCATTTATGATAATCCCATTGTTGTAAATGTCATGATGCATGTCTCCCATTTACATTGTTTATTGAACGTTCAATCCAGTAATTCGTATACATGACCAACATGTATTGTGAAACTGCTCGGATAGTGTGCACACAACGTCACCAAGACGTAACAGCATTCCCAAATGCTGCCCACATTACCAAAATGTGTCATCGAGCCAGTTACCATCGAATTAATTGTCCATCTCCTCCCACATTACTTTAGTTATGTTAAAAAGAAAATTACCTTTCTGTCCCTGGACCAAGAGACTCGAGTGAACTTTCCTGGACTCGAGTGTTCCTCAGATTCATCAAAATACTCGAGTGTTCTTCATGAAGACTCGAGTGTTCTTTGTTTCCAGAAACTTATTTTTAAATTCATTAAAATACTCAAGTGTTCTTCATGATTACTCGAGTGTTCCTAGTTTTCCAGAAATACATTGTTAAATTCATCAAAATACTCGAGTGTTCTTCATGAGTACTCGAGTGTTCTTTGTTTTCCAGAAAGTCAATTTTTTCCAAAATGGTCGAAACACTCGAGTATCATCCTTAATACTCGAGTATTTCCAAACAGATAACACTGTGAATTGTGTTTTAACATACCATTTCCAATTTTAGTCAATTCCAATCCAAACCAAAGATCAACAGAGCTTATATTACACATATTAACCGTGTTCCAATATAGAATTAACAACATATTACACTGAATCACATAATATCATCAATTATGCATAAAATCCATTTTTCCACAACTCAACATACCAAATTCAATTCTAGGCCCATTTAGCACAATCACAGCTTTGGTACAGCTTACATGCAACATATTAAACTTGTCCAACACAAAATTTGAACACAGAGAGGCCTCCAAGCCTTGATCCTATTTCCAACTATGCCCATAGAGTCTTTTGTTGACTCTCATCCTATTTTCACATGATTTAAACTTATTCTAGTGAATTAAAAGCTTCACCCTTACCTCTAGGCCGTGAATTAACAAAGAGATTGCAGAGAAGTTGGCTGGAGATGCTAAACCCCAAAAATCCTTTGCATGCAACCATATATGAGCAGAGTTCCAAAACCAGAGGATTTGACATGCAAGATCATTGTAAAAATTAGGGAAAAAGGTTAGGAATTGTTCTCTGCAACTTAAACTAGAGGTAGGGACGAATTTGAGATTCAGATGGCTCATAGACTTACCAAAATCCGAGCTCCAAGTAGGCTCCAGACCTCAGGAACTTGGTTTGGCAGCAACTGTCCCTACTCTTTCGATCCTTTTTTCTCCTTCCACACTGCCCCTCAACTCACAAATCTTATGTCTTTGTGAAGCTCGAACTGTGAACTTCACAATGGTGTATCACACTCAATTCAACTCTCAACCACGATCGAATAATCAGAGAACGAAATCAGAAACCCTAACTCGAAGTTTCAGAGCAAATCAACCAAAATGGTTGATCTTCGTCCACCATTGATCATTTATACGCGAATTAAACCTTCATGCATGTCGACACGACATCAAGGAAACTCGGTTGAGTGGGCTTCGTGTCAACGAAAGGGATTCGTTGTGGGTTGACTCATCAAACGCACTAACGAGTTCTCCACTGACTCGATTACTCGAGTGTTTCCAGGAATACTCGAGTATTCTTGCCAATTTTTCAAAAATATTTATTTTAATGCCCTTCCCTCCAAGACTTTCCTAATATTGCTTCTAGGTCCTCATTCAGGGATTAATATGTAAAAAAACACTTTACATATTATTTTTATCCAAAGATTTTCCACCTCATGAGAGCACCCATACTAACACATAATTAATCTAAATTAATTATGAATTAAATCGTTATCATTAAAGAAAATAATTATGAAATACATTTCATGATCAAAATTTTCATTACATCAGGGGATGAAAATTTGGGGTGTTAGGTAGCTCCCCGAATAGCGGATCAAGTCCTCGAACTGAGCCGCATATTCCCCAACACTTAAATTCTTTTGCTCCAGCTTGAGAAAGTTGAGCTCCAACACTCAAATGTTTCAGATGTCTTGGGAAGGATCATAGGTCCTATGATTGTCCCACAAAGAAGACCAAGTGTAACATCCCAATTCAATAAAATAAATGTAATATCATTTTACATTATTTAAAATATTTGAAGTACAAATTGTTCGTTTTAAAAAATTGGGATTTACAACATAACATTAGAACAATAATATGAAGAAAGTGGATTTTCTTTACTTTCTCTGGCGTGAAACTCTGGTTCTTCGCTTCTCCAGGCTTCACCTAAAATATAAAACCACAAGGGAGTGAACATCTTTTCATAATAGAATAGAAATTAAGAATTGAAAGTAAGCAAATGATACTTATTAAAATTTAAATGATCAAGTCATTAAACTATTAGATTCATATATATATATATATATATATTCTCAATTAAATCATATAATTCATAGGTTTATTCCTTCTTAATTCATTTATTTTATAACTATCGTAATAACATTTCATTTAGTATTATGTTGGTAAGTATAATTATTCTATTTCAATGCATTTCCTTTAAATTCATCTAAGTCTTTGAATCTTTCATTATTAATTATAGTTTACTTTCATTAACTATATATTCTATCCATCAATTATCATACAAGCCAAAATCCTAGAATTTAGACAAGTATAATAACCTATCCTTTATTACATACTTATAAAATCACTCTTTCGTATGTATTTTAATTAGTTTCAACATACCAATCATTCATTTAGGAATTTCATCAAACATCTTGGCAACACAAAATTTCCTTCGGTTAAAGTTATTAGTTCATAATCTCAATTAAGCCTTTCCATAATTATACCACCCACACAAGTATGTGGTGTAACAGCCCGATTTTCGTAAACCAAACTAATTGACTTTTATTTATTAATGTTGCCAAAAATGAGGCCAATTTTTTTTTGTAACACATTGTTGTGGTGTTTGAAAACATTATTGAAAAGTTATTAATGTTCTCCAATACTCTTTCCGAAAACCGAGTTGTTACTAAGATCCAAAACTTATTCACTTAAGTTTCCAAAAACATTTAGTAGGAAAACAGTTTGATTTCATTTTCAAATAATTTTCTTCATAACATTAAAAGGACTTAAACATTTTTCCACAAATAGTGTTCTTATATTTCTTAAAAGTAGGGCATGTTCCCAAAATAAGTTGGGTTACACAATCAGTTCATCACTTAGGTAATCCTTAATTTCAAGCACTCACAACATCTGACGCTAACTATACTATCCCTAAACTTTCCTATTGAAAGCAAGTGGATGTAGCTCCTTTTCCTTCTTGCGTCCTCTTCTCGCCCTTGAAGATGATGCCGCTTGACTAGTTGTTTCCTCCTTGTTGTTGGATTTCCGCACCACTCCATCTACTGCCGTAGAGTTCCTCTGCGTCTCGTACCGGACCTTCTCCCCGTAGCTCTAAAATCCTCGCACGTTGACTTGCCCCAAGTGCAGCTCCAGATTAGCTCCGCTCAGTTGATGCTCTGGATCCGGAATTACGATCTCCGTGTAGCCGGTCCATGCCCAGCCGCATGGGGTGTGCTTCCAACCCCTTCCATATTTATTCCACATGGTGACTTCCATGCAATACTCCATCTGCACGTTGAGATACCAGCAGCACCGATATGCCAACGAACAGGAGAGAGTAAGCGATCCGAACGACGAATCGTCGACGGTGTGGGATTACGATAGGCAAAATAATAGGACCATACAAACAACAACACAACACACAGACACACCACAATCAAGCATATTATCAATATCATTATCATTATTATCTTTCATTTCATTCTTACATTCACTTCTTATGAGTGTTCTTTCTTTCTTTCACTCATTATCAATTCACAACTATACTTCTCTTTTCATCCAGTCTTATCAATTCATAATCTTTGATGATTGGAAAGGTTAAAATGTCCTCAAAGTATTCATTTCGATCTCGGCTATCACTCACGTCTACATCTCCTCGGTCATCCACCCAAACTAGTCGGAAGCAAACAGGAGTACAGGACCTTTACCGTGCGGGCACGACAGCTGTCTCACAATCAATTGGTCCCAGACCAGGAGGACTCAGCCTCAAATCAATTCAATTCATTCAATTCATATATATATATATCAAGGCACACTGTCTCACAGTGGCAATCAAGATGCCCCACTCCAGTCCCTCTCACTGTTCTAGATTTGCAATCTAGGGGGCGACAGTATATTTCTAGTGGGCCCGCAGAACTTACCACGGCATTGGACCCAGTCCCTACCACGTTCGTATGCCACCTGTGGAGTTCGTTCTGCCTAGAAACATACTCTAGACTTCTTGACGCTTCACCGTCATCGTCCTCCCCTAATGCAATCTCCTCCTAAGTATCCGCAGATACTTATGGTTCCTTCCTCTTCGCTACTTCGCACTCTCATACCTCACCGCGTATGTCTTTTAAAGTCTTTTATCTTTTTAATTATCCTAAGGTCGGCCCATCCTTCGTGCAACCCTTCAATGAGTCCCGACCACTAACTTGCACAATCTTTCTCTCATCATTTCTCACATAGCACAGAGCTGGGATCACATCACTGAACTCTCATCTCATCAACACTCTCAATCTTTTTCAAAACAATCTTACTTTCCTCAAAACACATTTTCATAGACTTTTTGGAAAATCCCATATCATAAGCTTCACAAAATATCCTTTCGAAAACTTTCACATAAAATCTTTTCACAATTGTTCACAAAAGTATGGGTTTCAGAAACCTTTCTCAAAAATGTCATTTCATAAAAATTTCTCAAAATTATTATTTCAAAAGACTTTCTCAAAAAACGTCATTACAAAAGACTTTCTCGAAAATATCCTTTCAAAACTTTATCAAAGGATTATTTCCCCAAAACTTTTCTCAAAATATATATTTTCACAAAACTTTTCAAAAAGATTCTTTCGGAAAGCTCCTTTGGAAATATTGTTACATAACCTTTTTCAAAAATTTCATTTCGAAAACCTTTTCAGAAATTTCTTTTCAAAAATCTCTTTTCAAAAACCTTTTGCAAAATCACATTTTTGCTGAGCGCCAATGGAGGAGCAAGCTCAACTCAACACTAGTCCCAGTCTAAAACCGAAAACAAAGGAGCCCAGCTCCACTCAATTCCCATCTTGTTCCAACAACAACAATACTTTCCCCAGCTCTGGCTCGTTCTCAACATTATAATTCTTTCTTTCCCTAATCTCAATTCTTTAACTCTTCTATTCCATCTTATCATTATTCTTATAACTTTACTTTCACTTTCATTAATTTCATTTCCTTATTCGGGACGTAACAAACGTCCATCAGTCGGTTATTCATTTTAATCAATAACAATAAATATCATCAGGCATAATTAAAGAAATACATAAAAGCATGCTATCAATCATACAATCATCACACAACAGTAATGTGGTCATTGTCACCTTCGTATAAGTGGCCACACAACACAAACAATTGCCACTATACTACTGACTCCGAACCACTTAGTTCCGATCTTTGAGATGATACGGAACGTCCTAATATATCACCTAACTACCACGGTGTCTTAGGAAAGCTTCTCTCTCACCTGAGGTCCAGCTATTAATTGCGTACCGTCACCTCGGATCCTTTCTGCTGCCGGCTGCCTCAATCCCTCGTCTTTCAAATTATTCCTCGTACTAAATAAAATACGCTTACGTTATTAACGTGTAATAAGAAAATCTTTTCATATCTCAAAACACTTTTCGTTCTTCGTCGGAAGACTTAAAGCATAACCGTTTTCTCTTAAGCAACTCTAATATTTTCTAATACCTTAAGTACGTCAAAACCATTTGGAAACGTCATATAAAATAATTTAAACCATTTAGTTTGGTGGCTGGTCCGTCTTGGACAGCACCTTAACCATGTTTGAAAACACCGAAAGATTTACCGTTTTTAGTCTGGGTTTTTCTTAAATCAATTATCACTTAAAGACTACACTTTAAACTTCATGAAAATGTTTTTAAACATAGGAAGCAGGTCCAAAGAATCTTGGACAGCGAAGGTCATTTCAAAAATCACTTTGATAAAAACCCCGAAAACATAGTAAAAACACTTTTCGTTTTAAACAACTTCTTTATTCAAAATTAACACTTTAAAAACTCAAATCTTTATTATCACAAAACAACTTTGGGCAGTCATGAATATAATTCAAATATCTCAAACAAATCAAATCAGATTATTTTAAAACCAATGAATTTCGAAATTAATTCTACACTCAATTGTTTTCCAAATATCTACTCAACATACAAGCAACCAACAACACTTTATTAGCAATATATAACCAATTCAATCAATCATCAAAGCAAACATACAACTCACAAATAATCTATTTTCATAAAACAAAACATTTAGTCATGCACGCATTCACAAACCAAGTTGAACCAAGGATACAAACCAAACATGTTAATACTTATTTTCCTTACTTTAAACAACTTTATTCCTTTCAAAAGTCACCATGTACATTCATTTTATGCAACTAGATTTCCTAGACCTACCCACACTATATGGCCGAATGGAATGAAGGAAAGCAAGTTAGGAATCACAAATCTAAACACATAGATCAACTTGATTTATTTCAAATACTTAAATTCTACTTTTTTTATGAAATAAAATTATTTATTCTTCCTTTTACTCTTACCCGAATGCACACACACATATATCCAATTAAACACAAAACTTTTCCAAAATCATTTAATTCATTTATTTCCTTTATTCTTTTTAAATCAAAAACCGATTAGAAAATAAATATTCATAACACAATTTCAAACAATTGATTTTAGCATAATTTCACAAAATCTTCTCATTGTTTTTATGTCACTTCATTGAAAAAGGACTCCTAGTCTAGCTAGTATGCATGGTCGAATCCTACTTTGACAAAAATAAGGTTTTTGGTTCACTTTGTCAACATGCAAAAACACAAGATTACTAAATCAAAAGAAATTAATCATGCATGTGTCCTTTTTCATGAAAACAAAACATGATTTCTTGGTTTAATGCTTAGGCCGAATGCTCACCATTACAAATCAAGATTAAACTTCAAATCTTTAGCATGCAAGAATACAAAACATGAATCAAGTTAAAAATCATTTTCAAAAACTTGTTTCCTTGGTTTCTTTATAAAACTGTGACGATCATTAAGAAAAATAAAATCTCTTTTCTCAAAAACCACACGCATGCACCTAGATCTTGTAGATCAAGTTAGGAAATCAAATATGATAGTACAAATCAAAGATGAAAATCATTTTGGGTGAGAAAAGATCAAAATCCTGATGAACATTGAAGAAAATCAAGTCTTTTTGGTTTAAAACAACATGCATGGCTTCATGAGTATAACTTTTTCATAGATCAAATAAAAAAGCATCAAGGCTTAGTTTTCTACTCATGGCCGAATTACCTAATTTAGGATCTAGTGTTTTATTAGTTCATTTAGTTTTAAAAATTCAAGATCAAAGTAGAATCAACACATGCATGTACACATAGCACCAAGATCAACATCAACCAACATGCAACATCAAAGATATCAACATTATTATTAAGCAAATTTAGATCATTCAATTTATTTATCAAATGAACCCTTAAACACATCTTTAAATCACGGTTTAAGAAAGAAAATTGAACATGCAAAGAGATCCACTTCATTTTTCACAAAAATCTCATCAAACCTTTAGATTTAGAAGATTTAGTTTGAAAAGCTTTAGGATCTCTTATGAAAAACTTTAAACGAGTTAGGAAATCCGTTGATTAGACGTTTACAAGTTCCTTCAAGCTTTAAGAAATTAACATGTAAAGAGATACACTTTAAACTTTTACAAAATCTCAAAACTTTTTAGATCTTTAAGATTTATGTTGAAAAACTTTAAGATCTTTCATGAAGACCTTAATCAAGTTATGAAGTCCGTTAGTTAGAAGTTTATAAGTTCCTTTGAGTCTTAAAAGTTCATGATCCAACATAAAATAAGACATGCAAAGGAAGGAAAGAAAGAAAAATTACAAAATCAAAAGAAAATCTATTTTATTACAACTTCTTCATGATTTTCGAACTACCCACCAAATCAAAGTCTTCTAGCTTCTAGGTGCTTGGATCTTCAAGGAAAACACTAGGTTTTTGGCTTGGTCTCTTCCTCCTTCTTCGTCTCTAGCTCACGGCCTCCCTCCTTTTTCTATGTGTGTGTTGAGAGCTTGATTTTGTACTCTCAACAAATGTGTTTGGAAAGAAATGAAAGGGAATGAAAGGTGAAAATGAAGAAAATGAAGTGGCCAACACTTCACCCCTTCGGCTATATATAGGCAAGGGCAAGGACATGAAAATTTTCCTCTTATGCCCTTAATCAATTCGGCCCAAGGTGTGTTCAAGGGAGGGCAAATTTGGTTCTTCAAGATTTTGCATGGGTGGATGTTATCAAAGCTTAGGGGGACATGGTGGAGGAATTCAAGGAACTAGGTCTCTTTTGGTTTGGTTACTCCTTGGTTTCTAGTTAGGGTTTCCTACCCACTTAGTCTCCTTATGGTTCTAATTCTTAGCCTATAAGCTTCTTATCTTTTAAAATGGATGGAGTCATGGCATGCATACACTTACATACACATGTATTATACACATAAACACATATACATGCATTATCTTTTTATTTCTTAATTAATTCTATTTTAGAACATTTAATCACCACTTCACACAATAATTCAAATATTTCAAAGAATCACATTAATACACATATCAACCAACTCATACATTTAGAAAACAATTTCTTCCTCATAAAAATACCCTTGTTTAGAAATCACCATTTCTCTAAATTCATTCATTACCTTAAAAACGTGAATTATGAAAATCCTTTAAGAAAAATATTCTTCCAAAACATTTTTCTCAAAATAAATCTCTTTAGTATTTTAAATTAACACGAGGAATTTGCGGGGTGTTACATGTGGCAGATCGGAATCGACTATCTTAGGGTTCAATTTATAATATTCGATAAGCATTTACTAATTCCAAAACCTAATTCCTATTCTAAGAGAAAAGAGTTCCTCCCTTACCTCAAGGAGATGAAAACCCAATTCCAAAGCACTTGATTATATAAGTTAGCTTCTAAAACCCTTCTCTTTTGGTTGGCATGATGGAAAGCCTCAAGAACATAGAGAAATTATAGTTAAGTAAGGGAGGAGTGTAACACCCTCACATTAATTAGTTAATTTTAGGTTCTATTAAAATAGGTGTTAGAAAATTCCTTTTTAAACTTGATTACTTATAAAAACTTTTTACGAAAATCCGGCAGAGTTTCCTCTGTTTTCCGGACTTCCCAAAAATTTTCTTCTTAAAACCTGTCAGTCAAGAAATATTTAAAAACATAAACCTCCACAGTCTAATAAACAGATCAGATCCTAATGCCCGATTAGTACAAGTTTCAGGGCAAATGACTATTTCATATTATGAATTACAAAAAGTGATTGTCCACTCAAAATATTCAACATACATTCCACGTAGTGGAATGAAAATCCTGCTCGGCCTTGTCCTATGTAAGCTCCACTTCAGTACCTGCAAAATATAGCAAGAAGGGTAGCATTACACAGAACTTAAAAAGATAAATTCTACAAGAGACATAGCAATAAACTAAGCCTACCCTATTATTGACATCAGTTGCTCATAATTTTCCATACATTTAATTTCCATTAGTTCTTCTATTATTCTCACATTCTTTTAATTCTTAATTCTCTTTTCGTTTTCCCACATTCTATTCCACTTTTAATCCATTATTCATTTCTATATCATTTCTCTTTCCATTCCTTGTTCTTTAATTATTTCTACATTCTCTTTTCTTTTCTTTTTCTTCTTCTCTTCCTTTTCTTTTTCTCTTCTTCTCTTTTTCTCTTTCTTTTTATTATGCGTAACCTCAAGTCAGAGATCTATGCCTTTCAGTGTATGCAACCACAAGCAGATGATCTGCATACACACCACACTTTATTTACGATGTATGCAACCACAAGCAGATGATCTGCATACACCCACCATTTACTTACGATGTATACAACCACAAGCAGATGATCCGTATACACCCACAATTTATTTACGATGTATGCAACCACAAGCAGATGATCTGCATACACCCACCATTTATTTACGATGTATACAACCACAAACAGATGATCTGTATACACCCACAATTTATTTACGATGTATGCAACCACAAGCAGATGATCTGCATACACCCACCATTTATTTACGATGTATACAACCACAAGCAGATGATATGTATACACCCCCAATTTATTTACGATGTATGCAACCACAAGCAGATGATCTGCATGCACCCACCATTTATTAACGATATGTGAAACCACAAGCAGATGATCTGCATATACCCACAGTTTATTTACGATGTATGCAACCACAAGCAGATGATCTGCATACACCTTTAGCCCCTTTCCTTTTATCTTTTTCTATTTAAGTATTCTTCTTTACTAATGTCATTCTTATTTTTAAGTAACTCTTAACTTGGTCATATACTCTATATTCTAACTCTCATTACTAGCTATTAGTTATCTCCTTGTTTCCCTTATCTCACATTTTTACTTACTTATTATTCTTATTCCATTACTCTATTTTAATTAACTACCCTTTTTAACTTAGCTCCATTCCCTTATCATTTACAACATTTTATCCAACTTCCCTAACAACGTACTCTCTCTTTACTTTAGTATCTTTTTTTTTATTAACTTCTTTTACCGGTTATCTATTTTTCTTTACATCTAATTCACTATTTCGTTTCTATTCCCATATTTGACTCTGCACATAATCCTTGTTCCACATTCTAATCCCTCTTTTATCCCATTTAATCTTCACTTACTACTTTACTTTATGGTCTTCCAGCTTATTAGTTCTACTCTTTTTACCTATTACGTTTATCCTTTTATTCTTTTACTCCTAAGTTTAGTTTGTTTATCCTTAAATTCTCCCTTGTGTTACAGTGCATACTTTTCTACATTTTCATCCAATATTAACCAATTAATATCCTAAATACACTCACTTGTTCCGGACCTTGTCCTACACGTACATATTCCATTCCCTAAGGTGTGATTTCCATTAATAATTCTAAATACTCCATTTATGTTAGCGGGAACTACCCTAAGGTTCATTAACATATTACCCTATTCTTAGTCACCACTATAGCATCCTAGAATTTACTTCTCAAGCAGAGGTAATACGACCCTTCTTACCTCGGGCTTTCTTTTTAAAAAGAACTTGGGTTGTGGCTCGGCGATGATGACGGCGTCGGTGAGATCCTGGAGAGAGAGAACTCGCGGATGAGAGAGGAGGGAAGTTAGGGTGAACGTGTGGCTATGGTGTTGGGCTTATGGAGGTGGTGGCGGTGGTCCAAGAGCGGCGGCAGTGGCGGTGGTTGGCGGCCACGGTGGTGGGAACGTAAGAGAGAGAAAGGGCCAATAAAACCCTAACACACAAAGAGAGAGACAAGAGTTAGAGGTGATGATGATTAGCTCTTGTAATGGAAGAAATGGAAGGAAGAGAACTCGTTCTCACATACCTAGGACTTGATGGGAGTGTTGGAGCTAGAGAGGGAGGAAGCCATGGAGAGAGAGAAGCACCAAAAGAGAGGGAGAAAAGAGGATGACACTAGGGACCTTGAGCATGATTATGAATGGCCACAATAGCTTGAGGTTTTATGGTCTCAAAGCATGGAATGAGTGTTCTTGGGGTGGGGGGAAGAAGAAGGGACGAATTGGGAATGAAATGGGGCTTAATTCCCTTTTATTTTTTTCAGCAGCAGCATGATTTAATCGATTAAGAGGTGATTAAGACTTTTCACTCAATTTGACGTTAATCGATTAAATTGCAGCTTAATCGATTAAGAGGCGATTAAGCTGCACAATTTTGTAGTATCCAGACTTTGAAAGGCCATAACTTCTTCGTTACTCGTTGGATCTTCCTCAAATTTTAAAGCAAGCTTCCTAAGACACTTAACTTCACATCCAACGGTGGAATTTGGGTTTAGAGATGTAAATCTTTTATTTTGAATTTCCTAATATAGGGTGTTTATAACACCAAAAACATCGCTTCTAACGCTCTTTTGTTCATCTTCCAACCTCCTTTCTGATGCCAATGCTTCGTGATTCCTTTATGGCATTCAAAGAACTCTTAATCCATCATTTTAAATCCTTTTTATAATAATCCTTACTTCCAAATCTTATCATTATTCTAATTACTCTTAGAATTAAAATTCGGGATGTTACAATTCTCCCCCACTTATTAGAATTTCGTCCCCAAAATTCTGTGAGTTCCGTGATTGGAGAACCATCCCATTGGTAAAGCTTCTGACTACGGTTTTCACTTTCCTTCGGTCTTTATTCCCCACTCCGGGTGTGATTAGGGTCATGCCTATTTCAATGCTTCTCCTCGAATACAATGTATCATCTCTACCTAGACAGGATCGTCAGTTTTCTTATTATTAAAGTTCCATCTCCCATTCCTTGGATTGAAATCCTCCCCCACTTAGCATTGACATACTTGATTATATCCATGCTAGGGGGTATGTGAAACACCCCGCAAATTCCTCGTACTGAATTAAAATACTAAAGAGAATTATTTTGAAAAAAAAATGTTTTTGAAAGGATATTCTCTTAAACAAATTTCCTAATTAACGTTTTTAAGGTAAAGAGTAACTTTAAAGAAAGAGTTTTCATAAAATGATGTCATGAGTTTTAAAGTAAGTTTAGAGAAATAATTATATGTTAGACATTTTTTTATACCTTAAAGAAAAGGTGATTTATAAAGAAGAGTATTTTTATGAGAAAGAGATTGTTTTCTAAATATATGTATATCTATATGTGTGTTGGTTGACATGTGTTTAAGGTGCGATTGTGTTTATGTGATTCCTTGAAATATTTAAATTACTAGGTGAAGTGGTGATTAAATGTCCTAAAAATAGAATTAAGTAAGAAATCAAGAGATAATGTATGAACATGTATGTGTATATATATATATGGTACATGTATGTTTATGTATAAATAGCATGAGTCTATGTGTGTGTGAATGTGTATGCAACGTGTGTGTGCATGGGTGTGTGCATGTGGCGCAAGGAGGTGTGAGTGTGTAGGTGCATATATGATGCAATTTTTGACTTTCTTGCACCCTAAGTTAGTAGCCTCATAGCATATAGGATTAGTTTAGTGTAAAAGCTTAGTTAAGAGTTTGACCAACCAATAGGATCAAAAGATTAAGCCTAATTTCTTCCCATTTGTCTCATGGCTTGGCTTGAGCCATGCAAGCTTTCATATAGCCAATTTTACCCTTCTAATAGCACTCTTGGCCGAATTGTTTTGAGGGCAAGAAAGGAAATGCTTGGTTGTCTTTTTATACCCTAAACCGTAGCACCCCCATTCATTTTCCTTCACTTTTCTCATCCAAACTAAACACTTGTTCTAAGAGTATCATCAAACTCTTGGAGAGAGAGAGTGAAACCGTGAGCTTCAAGAGGAGAAGGAGAAGAAGATCAAGCCTAAAGCCTTAGGATTCTTGAAGATTAAGTGAAGAAGGTTGAAGATCTTCTCTATCTCTTTATCTATTTGAAGATCCTAGGGTGTTAGTAGTAGTTCTTAATTTTCCAAGCCTTGTAAGATTCATTTGTTGTGCATGTCCAATTTCTTTGTAGATCCATGTTTGTAAGTGCTTGATTATCCTTGATTTTAAATTTCAAGAGCCACACAAACTTGTAAAACCTTAAACCATGGACTCTACCATTCGGCCATGTTTAGGAAACTAGGTCATGATGATCTCTATTTTAATTTGAGTTCATGCATGTTAGTTTGATGATGATCTTGATGATTTGGGTACATGCATGTCTTGTTTATGCCTTGATCTTAAATTCTTGAAGATAAATGAACTCATGGGACCCTAAATCAAGAGCCCTTTCATTCGGCCATAACCAAAAAATATAGGCTTAGATGCTTTTTGAATTGATTTAAGTGGTTGCATGTTCATTTCATGTATAGGAAAATTGATTTGAGTAATTAAAATGCTTTGATTTTTACTTGATCCCGACAAATCCTTGATTTTTGGTTTTGATCTTCAACTTATTCATGAAAAAGTTTGATGATGGACACATGCATGTTGTCTTGAACAAAGACTTGATTTTTCAATGATCATCACGGCTTCGGTCTTCTATTACTCAAAATGATATTTACCTTTCATTTGTGCGACAATATTTGATTTCACAAGTTGATCTCCAAGATTTAGGTGCATGCATGTGGTTTTTAAATAAAGAGATTTTATTTTCCTAAGAACCTCACGGTTTTACATAAAAACTAAGGCAATAAGTTTTTGGAAAGATGCTTTTAACTTGATTCATGATTTATAATTTTACATGTTGATCTCTTTATTTCAAAGACTTTTAAGAAAGCATAATTAAAATGAAAACTCGATTTAAGGAAATGACATTTTTAGGGTTTTGTGTGAAAAGGGTGCATAGTTTGATTCATGACTTTTGATGTTGCATGTTGAAAAATTGAACCAAAAGCCTTGTTTTTGTCAAATAAGAGGTTCGGCCTAGGCATAGCAAAAATAGACTAGGACTCTTTTCAATAGAGTGACATGAAAACAATGAGTATGTTTGTGAAATTATGTAAAACAAATAATTGGAAATTGTGTTGTATTTCTATATGGTTTTTGGATTAAAAAGTAAAGGAAATGAATGAACTAAATGGTTTTAGAAAGAGTTTTGTGTTTGATTGAATATGTGTATGTGCATTCATGTAAGAATAAAAAGGAAGAGTAAATAATTTTGCTACATGGAAAGAAAATAGAATTTAAGTGCTTGAAATGAATTAAGATGATTTATGTGTTTCAAATTGTAATTCTTAACTTGTTTTCCTTGATGTCATTCGGCCACATAGAGTAAATAGGTTTAGGAAGTTTAGATGCATAGAATTAAATTTTACCTAGTGATTTTCGAAAAGAATAAAGTTATTTAAAGTAAGAAAAACAAATGTGCTTAATTTAAAAACTGTAGTTCAATTTGGTTTGTGAATTTATGCATGTCTAAGTGTTCTTGTTTTATGAAAATGAAATGACGACATAACGATGTATCGAGTTGTCTTGGTTGATTTTAAACGTTTACTTGTGAAAGTGTTGCTTGTTGTCTATGTGCTAATTGATGTTTGGTTTTGAAATTAATTGATTTTAAGAAAGTTCCATTTGATTTACTTGAGATTTTTAATTTGCATTTTTGGGCTGTCCAAAGTTGTTTTGTGGTAAAGACTTGGGTTTTAAATTGTTAATTCTGAATAAAAGAGTTATTTAAAACAAAGAGTGTCTTTAGTATGTTTTCAAGATTTTATCAAAGTGATTGGGTAAAATGATTCCTTGCTGTCCATAATTGTTTGAACTTGTTTCTTAATTTTAAAGAGTAAGTACAAGTGATTTAATTTAAAGTTTTCAAGTAATAATTGATTTAAGAAAAGCCAGATTAAGAATGATGAATTTTTCGGTGTTTTCAAAGATAATTAAGGTGCTGTCCAAAACGGACCAACAACCAAAATAAATGGTTTAAATTACTTTACCAAAAATTTTCAACATGGTTTTGAAAGTACTTAAGGTATTAGAAAATGTTAGAGTTGTTTTAAAGGAAACAATTATACTCTTAAGTTTTTCAGCAAGGAATGAGAGGTGTTTAAGTAATGAAAAAGATTTTCTTAACACAAATCGATAACATAAGCATATTTTATTTAGTACGAGGAATCGTAAAGACGAGAGATTGGGGCAGCCGGTAATGGAAAGGACACCAGGTGACGGTACGCAATCAATTGCTGGACCTCAGGTGAGAGAGAAGCTATCCTAAGACACTGTGGTAGCTAGGTGATTTATTAGGACGTTCCGCATCATCTCAAAGATCGGAACTCAGTGGTTGGAGTCAGTAGTATAAGCAGCAATTTTTTGTTTTGTGTGGTTGCTTATATGAAGGTGACAAAGACCACAATACTCTTGTGTGATGTTGTGTGTTGATAGTATGCTTTTATTTAATTATGTTAATAATGTTTGTTACTAATGATTATGATGAGTAAACGGTTGATGGACGTCTGTTACGTCCTAAATAAAGAATGGAAAATGAGAGGAATGAGTTGTGAAAATAATAAAGTAAGAATACAATGAGAAAGGAATGATGATAAAGAATAGTGAATGGAAAAGAGGGAAGAGTTGAGATTGGGGAAAGAAATTGAGAATAATGATGAGAACGAGCCAGAGCTGGGGAGAGTGATTTGAATGTGGATATAAGATATGTTGTGAGCGGAGCTGGGCTCCTTTTTTTTGGTTTTAGTCTGGGAACAAGTGTTGAGTTGAGCTTGCTCCTCCATTAGTACTCAGCAAAGTTGTATTTCTTTTGAAAAAGGTTTGTTTAAAAAGATTTTTATAAAGGGATTTTTGAAAAGATCTTTATATACAAATTTTTGAAAAAGATTTTTATAAAGAGATTTTTTGAAAGGATTTTTGAAAATCGATTTCGAAAAGATCATGAAAGAAGATTTTTTGAAAAGATTTTATGAGAAGGCTTTCGAAAGGATATTTGTGAAAGTTTATGAAAGTGTGTTTTGAGGAAAGTAAGGTTGTTCTGAAAAAGATTGAGAATGTTGAGAAGGATTGAGAAATTAGATGAGAATTCAGTATTGTGATCCCGGCTCTGTGCTATGTGAGTGATGATGAGAGAATGGTTGTGCCAAGTTAGTGGTCGGGACTCGTTGAAGGGTTGCACGAAGGACGGGCCGACCTTAGGATAATTAAAAAGATTAAAAGACTTTAAAAGACATGCGCGGTGAGGTATGAGAGTGCAAAGTAGTGGAGAGGAAGAAACGATAAGTATCTGCGGATACTTAGGACGAGATTGCATTAGGGGAGGATGATGACGGTGAAACGTCAAGAAGTCTAGAGTATGTTTCTGGGCAGAACGAACTCCACATGTGGTGCACTAACGTGGTGGGGACTGGGTCTAATGCCGTGGTAAGTTCTACGGGCCCACTAGAAATATATTGTCGCCCCCTAGATTGCAAATCGAGAACAGTGAGAGGGACTGGAACGAGGCATTGTGTCTTGCCACTGCGTGGACAGTGAGCCTTGATATGATTGAAATGATTTGAGGACGAGATCCTCCTGGTCTGGGACCATTTATGTGTTGTGACAGCTGTCGTGCCCGCGTGGTAAAGGTCCCATACTCCTGTTTGCTTCCGAATAGGCTGGGTGGATGACCGAGGAGATGTAGACGTGTGAGACGATGGTAACAAAGGAAGTACTTCGATGATATTATGATTTCTTCCCCAATCATCGAAGGTTATGATTTGATAAGACATGATAATGAAAATCGAAAAGAGATTAAGAAAGTAGTTGAGAAAGAAGGAATGGGTGTAAGTTTAGTAAAGCAAGAAAAATCATGATAATAATAATGATGATAATAGTGAAATGCTTGATTCTTGTGCTGTATGTATGTTATGTGTGGTATGGTTGTATTTTCTTGATATATCGCCTATCGTAATCCCACACCGTCGACGATGCGTCGTTCGGATCGCTTACTCTCTCCTGTTCGTTGGCATATTGGGGCTGTTGATATTTCAACGGGCAGACGGAACATCGCATGGAGGTCATCCCTTTAGATGAGTTGGAGCTGAAGTCTAACGACAACGGGAAGACAACGACAGAGGTGACTTCACCTTCGGGAGTGAAGAAAGGGCGCAAGAAGAGGAAGGAAGTTTCATCCGGTTGTGTGCGACATGAAGAGTTAGGTCTAGTGATAGTAATGTTGAGTCAAGGATTACCAAGCAATGTGCCACTTCTGTAATTCAGCTAAACTTTCAATTCTGCAATACTTATTGGGAAAATTGAACAGTGTAACCTTTCAAAAATGTTTGGATGATTTTGAAGCGAGTTATTTTGTGAGGATGAAGTTTTAAAAAAATAAATGTTTTTAGTAACAACTCGATTTTCCGTAAAGGTTGTTAAGTTGTCAATGACACTTCAAACTGTTTTGAAAAAAAAAATTTGACTTCATTTTTGGTAATTTTTAATACACAAAGTTAATTATTCTGGTTTACGAAAATCGGGCTGTTACAGTATGCTCATTCGTTGCTCAGAATAGAGTACACAGGTTCCCGACCGGTATCCAAGGCTGGAAAGAGGGCACGTGGGTGACTACCTATCCGTAGGCATAGAACTATGTTGTAACACCCTCGCACTGGAAATAAATATAATGTATCTCTTTTGGTAGTTATAGAAAATATCTTATTATTTTTATATGCATGGACTTGCGTTCTATAGAGAAGTAATGAAAACTTTTGCTCTCTATATATGTATGTGAGTAATAATAAAGCAAATAACATAAGTTGGGTTTTCATCTTTCAACTATTTAAAATTTCCCAACTTGCCCTTGGAATTTTCCTTGTTAGAATCAAAATACACGATTATCAGAGTCAGCGGAATTTGAATAAAATAGTGACCTTGATTTGATATTTCACACTCCATGTCATTTATATAAAGATAGATACTAAAGCAAGGTCAAGTCGAGGTAGTGGAAGTTTACAAAATACAAGTCCATGACAGAATACTAAAGCAAAGACCACCTCACTGAGATCTCTCAAAAATATATATATAGTATATACAGAGCAAAATATAAAATCCCAGCAGTGGTCCAATGATCCTCCTCCATAGCATAAGTCTCCAGGTCTCCAGCAGCTGCTCCACATGTCCCACATCCTAACCATCTATACTATGCATCACCCGGTGGATCCCCAACTCCCCACTGACTCCCAGTGGAGTGCTCGACTGGCTCGCCCTCACTCTCAGCCTCCCCAGGGTCCTTCTCTACCTCGTCCGACTAAGTGGATGCCCTACCACTGGGCACTGGGTCAGCTGAAGGAGTCCCATGAACCGGACTCATCGAACTAGGCATAGGAGTCTCCTCACGGATCACTCGGGAAGCAGAGGGGTGAGATCTAGTAGCAGCTCTAAAACGAAAGAAATGAAATCGACGAGCTGGTCGAGTCGGGGGTGGTCCATGATAAGTATAAAAAGGGGGTACATGCAAAGTATAGATAATAGGAATGCGAAACCTACGAGGACGGACACGAGCCAGAGGGTTAAGGTGATATAGAGTCACCTCTAACTCACCCTCAAAAGTGGCTCTATGGTCCTCGTAGTACCACACTCCACTAGGGAGTGGGCGCAACTCGATGCAAGCTAGATAGAGAGTCATCACCTACAATGGGCATAAGGGGTAAGCAATATATAATTCACATAATCGAATAAGAGTAAATAAAGCATGTAACATTCACAAGTACCAAGTATTCAGATGCATAAACAAATGAGCAAGCATGATTCATTTGTAATAATCCCATTGTTTAAGTGTCATGATGCATGTCTCCCATTTCCATTGTTTATTGAACGTTCAATCCAGTAATTCGTATACATGACCAACATGTATTGTGAAACTGCTCGGATAGTGTGCACACAACGTCACCAAGACGTAACAGCATTCCCAAATGCTGCCCACATTACCAAAATGTGTAATCGAGCCAGTTACCACCGAATTAATTATCCATCTCCTTTCTCCATGCATGTATGCACGTAAAATTTATCCATTAAGATTAACCAATAATCTTGTTATGTGCATCCAATATTGTTCCATCAGTGAATTATAATGTTGTTAATAATTCCCTCATTCTTTTATTGGAACATGATCCTTTCCCCATAAGCATAGTTGATTTTAATTGACATTACTTTAGGTATGTTAAAAAGAAAATTACTTTTCTGTCCCTGGTCAAAAAGAGTCGAGTGAACTTTCCTGAACTCGAGTGTTCCTCAGATTTTTTTCAAAATACTCGAATGTCCTTCATGAGTACTCGAGTGTTCCTCAGATTCATCAAAATACTCGAGTGTTCTTCATGAGTACTCGAGTGTTCTTTGTTTCCAGAAATACATTTTTAAATTCATCAAAATACTCGAGTGTTCTTCATAAGTACTCGAGTGTTCTTTGTTTCCAGAAAGTCCATTTTTCCAAAATAGTCGAAATACTCGAGTGTCATCCATAATACTCGAGTATTTGCAGACAGATAACACTATGAATTGTGTTTTAACATACCAATTCCAATTATAGTCAATTCCAATCCAAACCAAGGATCAACAGAGCTTATATTACACATATTAAACATGTTCCAATATAGAATTAACAACATCTTACACTGAATCACAGAATATCATCAATTATGCATAAAGTCCATTTTTCAACAACTCAACATACCAAATTCAATTCTAGGCACATTTAACCCAATCACAGCTTTGGTACAGCTTACATACAACATAATACACTTGTCCAACACAGAATTTGAACACAGAGAGGCCTCCAAGCCTTGATCCTATTTCCAACTATGCCCATAGAGTCTTTTGTTGACTCTCAACCTAAATTCTCATAATTTAAACTTATTCTAGTGAATTAAAAGCTTCACCCTTACCTCTAGGTCGTGAATCAACACAGAGATTGCAGAGAAATTGGCTGGAAATGCTAAACCCCAAAAATCCTTTGCATGCAACCATATATGAGAAGAGTCCCAAAACCAGAGGATTTGTCATGCAAGATCATTGTAAAAATTAGGGAACAAGGTTAGGAATTGTTCTCTGCAACTTAAACTAGGGGTAGGGACGAATTTGAGATTCAGAGGGTTCATAAACTTACCAAAATCCGAGCTCCAAGTAGGTTCCGGACCTTAGGAACTTGGTTTTGGCAGCAACTGTCCCTCCTCTTTCGATCCTTGGTTCTCCTTCCACACAGCCCCTCAAATCACAACTCTTATGTCTTTGTGAAGCTTGAAATGTGAACTTCACAATGGTGTATCACACTCAATTCAACTCTCAACCACGATCGAATAATCAGAGCACGAAATCAGAAACCCTAACTTGAAGTTTCAGAGCAAATCAACCAAAATGGTTGATCTTCGTCCACCATTGCTCATTTATACACGAATTAAACCTTCATGCATGTCGACACGACATCAAGGAAGCTCGGTTGAGTGGGCTTCGTGTCAACGAAAAAGATTCGTTGTGGGTTGACTCATCAAACGCACTAACGAGTTCTCCACTGACTCGATTACTCGAGTGTTTCCAGGAATACTCGAGTGTTTTTGCCAAATTTTCAAAAATATTTATTTTAATACCCTTCCCTCCAAAACCTTCCACTGACTCTAATATTGCTTCTAGGTCCTAATTTAGGGACTAATATGTAAAAACATTTTTTTAACATATTATCTCCTGACAAAAATACTTTTCCACTTCACACCGGCACTAATATCAACACATAATTAATCCAAATTAATTATGAAATATATATATATTTATGATTAAGGAAAATAATTATGAAATAACCTTTCATAAATCAAAATTTTCCTTACATCAGGGGATGGAAATTTGGGGTGTTACATATGTCGGGTTCCTACGACTTGGCGAATTCCCACATATACATCTGAGATGCTTAAAACTCGAAGAGAGTGAAGAAGAAAAGAAGAAACATGAAGTACTCAAGAATGAGTCTCATGGTCATTGCAAGACGACCCAGGATGTACTGGATACATGTCAAGCAAGAAGACAATGGAGGTTATCCTCAAAGGGTGCATTTTCTGAAGAGAGTCGTCGAAGGATGTGTTTTCTATGGATCTGCGGCTGATTGATTGGTCTCGGTCAAGATCTTGTTGTTATTTCTCAATTCGGTATTATTTTGGGAAGGTCTTGCTTTTTCCCTAGTTTCACTCTTATTCGATTCTCTGTGAAGCGTTTGGACTTATCTGTTTAGTAGTCCTATGGCTTATGGTATGATTACTAGTTATTGTCGCTCGGATAGGATCCGAATTGATTCGTCAAGTCTCCCCCACTTATTATCAACATACCTGGGTAAGTCGAAGGCAGGGAGGAAACTGAGTTGAGTTCCAGGAATTGGTTAGTCGGGTTCTTAATTGGTTGGTTAGGTGGTAAATGGAATTAAATTGACCGCTAATCGGTCTTATCGGTGTGGTTTCGAATTTTCTATGACATGATGACTCTTCATACCTATGTATACGGCTAAGTTCTCATACAAGTTAGAGGGGTGGTTCGATCATTTAGTTGAATGTTCTCGGCGAAAATATAGAATATGAGTGTCTTAAATGGGGTTGGTTTGCGAATCACTGTTTATGAGTCTTAGTAAAGATCCTACAGGATTAAAGTTCAATCGGGCTTTCGACAGAGATAGAATTTCTAGATGGTTTATTCGGATCTCAACTAGATGATTGCAATAATATAGCATGTCAATAAACGTGAAGACCGAGGTGGTCAGTCCCAATCTCACATTTATCAACTGTACATCACTGCGTAATTGAATGATAGTATTATCTTTTAACAGGTGCAAGAGAAAGGATGACCAATCCTGACCTTACACACTATTAGAGGACGACACTATCACAAGGTTTTTGGTTAGGTCTCTTGTTACTGTCTTATAACTAAGTAAGGTTTTTCCTACGTGTTCCTTTAAATGGTACTCAAGATTGGATTGAAGATGAGTCTTTCTTAGGTTTCACAACTTCTAGAAATACAGGATTAGGAATTTAAAATTCCAAGAGAATTGATTTAGGATGTTCTACACTAAAACTTAATAGAGATGCAGATTGAAAGTACCTAAAAGGTTTATCTAAATTTTTGAATCGTCTCATACCTTTTGTTGGTTTAGCCCTGATCTCCTTAAGTAGCTGTACCACAGACCTCAAGGGTGTGGATTAGGAAACTGATATTGTCGGAATGTAAGGTTGAGACGTCCAGGACGAAGTCCTGTGTCATTGAGTAATCCCTCTGGGGCTGTGTCTGGTATGATTGCCGACACACCATGAAAGATGTCACGAGACTCGCCACCGAATATTAATATATCGCCCGACCCCAAGGTAATTCTTTCGGCTCTCCTTGGGTCTTGTAACATCCTCAACTTAAATATATGATATATGTTAAATTATTCCAAGTTATTATGAGAATTGTTAAGTTTAGGAAGAGATTTTGTGTAGAATATCAAGTTGGATTTGATAGAAAGCCTATGGAAATGACTTTGGGATAGAAAAATCATCAAAATATGACTTTTCCACTAAATAATCGATTACTTGGATGGTCAGTAATCGATTACAAGGCCCCTGGTGAAAACAATAAAAAGTTGCAGCAATTATAATCGATTATCTCATATGAAGTAATCGATTATTTTGAGCTATAATCGATTATCTTCAGGGCTTTAATCGATTACAAGGCTTCTGGTGAAAAGCCCTAAAAATGTTGCATTGAAGGAATAATCGATTATCAGGTTAAGATAATCGATTATTTTAGGGTCTGAAAAAAAAAAAGAAGAGAGAGAGTGCACGTGATGCACTCTCCACCACTCAATTGGAATCTCCCTTTTTGGTTATCAATTTTTAGCCACTCACTTGCCTTCCAAACCAAAATAACAACACTCACTCTTCTCTCTCTCCCTCCATTGTTCGACTTCATCTTCTTCTTCTTGGGGTCCCATTTGATTTCTCCACCTATCAAGCACAAACAAGAGCCCCCACACCCATTTCACCCACAAATCTTGTGATTCTCCTCTTCAAGTAAGTATTAAGTATTGGGTTTCCTCTTTCTCACTCTTAAAATTCGTTCTCCCCTTTCTCTCTCTACAATCCATGGTGGTTTTAGAGTTCTAAGCCATGAAGCTCTATTTCTCTTCAAGCTTTGGCATGGATCATGGCATAAATGATGATCTTTTCCTTTTGTGTCTCTATTCTAGGTTTTGTTTTCATCTTATGGTTGTTGGCTCCTTGGGTGGAAAGAACTCAAGTGTAGAACAAGCTAAATCTCTTTATCTCTAAGAGTTTGAGGTAAGGAGGTTTGTGTTACCTTAATCTAGGGGGTAGGTTGTATTATGTGTATATTGGGTGCTAGGAGATGTTTGTTAGTTTGACAGGAAACCCTAGGATAGTCAATAATTTAATAAACTATGATTTTGCCTTTAAGAATATTGAAAAGTGATGATATGTGCAAATGTGACTCTGATAATTGAATTGATATTGGTTATGATGTTATGTGCAATTTGTGATTTCGGTAATTGATTTAAATGTAGAACATGGGTAAATTATATGGAACCTGGAAGTTATGAATGGTAATGAGCATGATGATTTGGAATAAGAAAAAGAGGAATTTTAGCAAGTGAAAATATAAGGGTATGATGGAATTATGAAATTCATGAGATTGGAAACCAATGAGATAATTTGGAAACAAAATTCAAAGATTTAAAGATTTACAATTGCGTAGTGGTGGTATGAGGTACCTTCCAGTGTGGAGGTGAAGTACCCACCGGCCAAACTGTATGAGGTATCTTCCGGTGTGGAGGTGAAGTACAGTGGTGTGAGGTACCTTCCGGTGTGGAGGTGAAGCACCCATAGGCCAATTTGTATGAGGTACCTCCCGGTGTGGAGGTGAAGTACAACGGTATGAGGTACCTTCCGGCGTGGAGGTGAAGTACCCACTGGCCAATTTGTATGAGGTACCTTCCGGTGTGGAGGTGAAGTACAATGGTATGAGGTACCTTCCGGTGTGGAGGTGAAGTACCCATAGGCCCCATTGTATGAGGTACCTTCCGGTGTGGAGGTGAAGTACAATGTTAAGAAATATCCTAAAGAATGAAATGGAACACGAATTATAATAATGTATAGAATTTGAAATCATGTGGTGTGATCTCTGAAATGGATTAAAGGGATATGGGATGTGTATGTCTTTGTTTTGGAGTGTTTAATTTGTAGTATGAACTATATTTGACTACTTGTGTATGGCCTAGTGATTCAGTATAGCATGATAGAAACTGCTTCCCTATTTTATTGTGTAATACTCACCTCCTTACCATTTTTCAGGTACTGAGTCGGAGTTTACACCAGGACCGGCCGAGCAGGATTACTCTCCCTCACAGGGAGAGTAGGGTTATGGGGTTTTAGATGCACACTCACCTAAGCCTCACATATTCTTTTTGTTGTACATGTGATGTTTATATTTTTGAGTGAGGCTTAGGGTGTTTTATTTTTGGGGTATAGTTTATGAAACTTTTCTTGATCCAAATACATGGTTTGTGATAAAACTTTGAATACTGAAGTCTTCCGGGTTGAGCCCATGGGGCAATTATATGATGCATATTTTTATACTTTGAGCCCTGCTGGCTACTGTTGTTATTCAATTGAATGTGTTAATCAGGTGAACATTTTGGGAAAAGTCCGATAAACAAGCGAAACTCCGTCCATTTGACGGTGGATTTTAATAGAATAAAAATGGAATTTTCAAGCCCGTATTTTAAAATAAGGGGAATTTAAGGGTAATTAAACCTAAGTGTTACATTTATGGTATCAGAGCAGTTTCTCCTCGGCCTTGGAGTTAAGCAAACTCCACATGATTACTCACCTAGCGAGTAATGAATGCTCATAGTAAAAGCCTAGGAGTTGAGTAGTATGATTATAGTATTATGAAAACATTTAGTATTTAAGTCTTATTTGTCTGCTCTCTTTGGCTAAGCAGTATGGCTGGAAGAAGGGCTGCTAACGATGGGCTTGCAGCCATCCTGGAGCATCTGTCACAGATGCAGCAACAGCAGGGAGAGCAGATGCCAGCTGCCACAGCAGCAGCTGCTACAGCAGCAGCAGCAGCTATGCAACCAGCCCCAGTAGATGTGGACTGGATGACGAGGTTTTGCAAGAATGATCCACCTCGTTTTGAGGGTGGAAATGACCCTGATGGAGCCCAGAGATGGATCCAGGAGATCGAGAAGATCCTCCGCTCTATCCAACCACCAATGGAGCAACATGTCCGGCTGGCGGAATTTATGTTAACTAATGAAGCTGAGCATTGGTGGGACCAGCAGAGGAGGGGATTGGAGGCGGCCAATCCGGTGGTTTTTTGGGAAGTATTCAAGGGTCTTTTTATGGGAAAGTATTTCCCTGAGGACGTGAGAAGGGAGAAAGAGATTGCCTTTCTCCAACTGACTCAAGGCTCCATGTCAGTTGGGGATTATGCTGCTAGATTTGAAGATCTTATCCGATTCTCTGATTATCGGGATGCCAGTGAGCGTGGCAAATGTGTCAAGTTTGAGTCGGGGCTCAGGACTGATATTTGCCTCTCTTGCGAATACCACAATATTGATAATCTGGCCCGTTTGGTCAACATGGCGAGCACTTATGAAAAGGGGCTTAAGAGGAAGATGGCAGAAGATAAAAGCAAGACGGTGCAGAAAGGTGGTGGTCCTATAAGGGGCAAGGGAGCGGTGTAGCGACCAGGCCCCTATGCAGGCCCTATGGGGAGTTCACCTGGTCCTATTCCGCCTTGTTCCCACTGTGGTAGGCATCACCGAGGTGTATGTTGGAATTTGGCTCAGAATCAACCAAGTGTCACATGTTTCAAATGTGGGCAACCCGGTCATATTGCAACTAACTGCCCGAAGAATGCTGTGAAGAAAGAGGCCAATGTGACTAGGGCGCAGAGGGTTGGTGACGGCCGCCCACTTCAAAGGGGAAAGGTGTACACTCTTGATGGAGAAGAGGTGACTGAAGCTGATGAGTTGATCCGAGGTATTGGTCTAGTAAATGGTATTCCTTGTGGTATTCTCTTTGATTGTGGAGCTACGCATTCTTTCATTTCTGTCAATTGTATGGAGAGATTAAAACTGTCTGCAGTTGAGATGCCATTTAAGTTGTCTGTTTCTACCCCTACTAATTCAGCTGTGGTTACATCATTGATATGCTTGGATTGCCCACTTCGAGTTTTGGAGCGGGAATTCCGAGTGAATTTGATATGTTTGCCCTTAACCAAGCTGGATATTATTTTAGGCATGGACCGGATGTCCCAGAACCGTGTCCTTCTTGATTGTAGTCAGAAGTCAGTAATTTTCTGTCAAGTTTCGGTGTCGGCTATAGATGATGAGGAAGCATCAAATATTGGTAAAATACCAGTGGTTTGTGAGTTTCCGGATGTTTTTCCTGCCGAAATTCCCGGATTACCTCCAGCCAGAGAAGTAGAATTTGGCATCGATCTTATGCCTGGTGCCGGCCCGATATCTAAAGCGCCTTATAGAATGGCCCCTCCAGAATTAGAAGAGTTAAAGAAGCAGTTGGAGGAGCTATTAGCCAAAGGATTCATTAGGCCAAGTGTTTCCCCGTGGGGAGCTCCTATCCTCTTTGTTAAAAAGAAGGATGGAAGTGTCCGGATGTGCACTAATTACCGGCAGCTAAATGCGGTGACAGTGAAGAATAAGTATCCACTCCCGCGCATCGATGATTTGTTGGATCAGCTTCGGGGAGCTGCAGTTTTCTCAAAGATTGACCTCCGATCTGGATATCATCAAATCCGTATCCGAGAGGAGGACATTCCTAAAACTTCTTTTAGATCTCGGCATGGTCATTTCGAATATGTTGTGATGCCATTCGGTCTCACGAATGCTCCTACCATTTTCATGGACTATATGAACAGGATCTTTAGGCCGTACTTGGACTCATTCGTCATTGTGTTCATCGATGACATTCTCATTTATTCTAAGAGCCCGAAGGAGAATGAAGAGCATTTGAGAACGGTGCTTCAAGTTCTCAAGGACAAGTGTCTTTATGCGAAGTTCTCCAAATGTAGTTTTTGGTTGAATGAAGTGCACTTTCTGGGGCATGTGATTTCTGAGAAGGGTGTCGCAGTGGACCCTTCTAAGGTGGAGGCAGTGCTTAAGTGGGAGAGACCCAAGTCCATTACCGAGATTAGAAGCTTCCTTGGTATGGCTGGGTATTATAGGAGGTTCATTGAGGGGTTTTCGAAGCTAGCCCTTCCTTTGACTACTCTCATGCGGAAAGGTGTTCCGTTCGAATGGTCCCCAGAATGTGAAGATAGCTTTCAGGAGTTGAAAAGGCGATTGACTAGTTCCCCGGTGTTGATTTTGCCGGATCCAACTCAAACCTTTGTGGTTTATTGTGATGCTTCCAAACAAGGGTTGGGTTGTGTGTTGATGCAGCAAGGACAAGTCATAGCCTATGCTTCCATGCAGTTGAGACAGCATGAGCAAAACTATCCCACTCATGATCTTGAGTTGGCGGCAGTAGTTTTTGCTTTGAAAATCTGGAGGCATTATCTATATGGTTCAAAGTTCGAAGTCTTCAGCGATCACAAAAGCCTTCGCTATCTCTTCGATCAAAAGGAATTGAATATGAGACAGAGGAGGTGGATGGAGTATTTGAAGGACTATGATTTTAGTCTTCAATACCACCCGGGCAAGGCCAATGTAGTGGCTGATGCACTAAGTCGCAAGACTTTGCATGTCAGCAATTTGATGGTGAAAGAGATGCAATTGATCCAGGAATTCAGTGACCTTAATTTGAACATGCAAGTGAAAGAGAAGAGCATTGTTCTAGAAATGTTGCAGGTTACCAATGATTTGATTGAACTTATCAGGGAAAGACAAGCTGGTGATGAGGAGCTACAGAAGTTGTTAGAAGGGGCAGCGGGCAATGAAGAGCCCGACTTTGTGAAGGGTTCTGATGGCATTATCCGGTTTAGGGGTCGGATATGTGTTCCTATGGATTTCGAAGTTAGGAGGGATATTCTATGGGAAGCACATCGAACCAAAATGAATTTTCACCCCGGTGCAACGAAGATGTATCAAGATTTGAAGAAGATTTATTGGTGGCCAAAGTTAAAAACTGATGTAGCAGATCATGTATCTCATTGCCTTACTTGCCAGAAGGTTAAGATTGAGCATCAAAAGCCTGGTGGTCTGTTGAGATCACTTGACATCCCGGAGTGGAAGTGGGATAGTATAGTTATGGACTTTGTGATAGGTCTACCTAGGACTGCTGCAGGATGTGATGCAGTTTGGGTGGTTGTGGACCGTCTTACAAAGTGTGCCCACTTTATTCCGATTCACAAGAAGTACACTCTGGAGAAGTTGACTCGGTTGTATATCAGGGACATAGTGAAACTACATGGTGTTCCTACTAGTATTGTATCCGATCGTGATCCGAGATTTCTGTCCAGATTTTGGCAGAGTCTTCAGGAGGCGTTGGGTACTAAGCTGAAATTTAGTACGGCTTATCATCCACAGACAGACGGACAATCGGAGCATACTATTCAAACCCTTGAGGATTTGTTGAGAGCATGTGTTCTGGAGCAGGCTGGTAGTTGGGAGCAATTACTGCCGTTAATGGAGTTTACTTACAATAACAGCTTCCACTCCAGTATCGGTATGGCACCATTTGAGGCTCTCTACGGAAGAAAGTGTAGGACGCCTCTGTGTTGGTTTCAGATAGGTGAGAATCTGTTGACAGGCCCTGAGATTGTGAAAGAAACAACTGAGAAGATCACAATGATCAAGAACAAGATGAAAACTTCCCAGGATCGCCAAAAGAATTATGCTGATAGGCGAAGGAGACCTTTGGAGTTTGAGGTTGGAGATCATGTGTTTTTAAGAGTGTCTCCGGTTACTGGGATCGGCAGAGCAATTAAGTCCAAGAAACTAACTCCTCGGTTTGTTGGACCTTATGAGATATTGGAGAAGGTTGGCCCAGTAGCATATAGGATTGCTTTGCCCCCGCATCTAGCTAGACTTCATGATGTATTCCATGTCTCTCAGCTAAGGAAGTACATACATGATCCTACTCATGTGGTTGAATTAGATGACTTGCCTTTGAAGGGGAATTTGACTTTTGAGGTGTTGTAGTGAGGATTGAAGAAAGACAAGTGAGACAGTTAAGAGGCAAGGAGATTTGCTTGGTGAAAGTAATATGGAGCAGGAACAATGTGGAGGAGGCTACTTGGGAGTTTGAAAGCAAGATCAGACAATCTCATCCACACTTATTCGAGGAAAGCTGAATTTCGAGGACGAAATTCGGGTAAGTGGGAGAGGATTGTAACATCCTCAACTTAAATATATGATATATGTTAAATTATTCCAAGTTATTATGAGAATTGTTAAGTTTAGGAAGAGATTTTGTGTAGAATATCAAGTTGGATTTGATAGAAAGCCTATGGAAATGACTTTGGGATAGAAAAATCATCAAAATATGACTTTTCCACTAAATAATCGATTACTTGGATGGTCAGTAATCGATTACAAGGCCCCTGGTGAAAACAATAAAAAGTTGTAGCAATTATAATCGATTATCTCATATGAAGTAATCGATTATTTTGAGCTATAATCGATTATCTTCAGGGCTTTAATCGATTACAAGGCTTCTGGTGAAAAGCCCTAAAAATGTTGCATTGAAGGAATAATCGATTATCAGGTTAAGATAATCGATTATTTTAGGGTCTGTACAAAAAAAAAAAGAAGAGAGAGAGTGCACGTGATGCACTCTCCACCACTCAATTGGAATCTCCCTTTTTGGTTATCAATTTTTAGCCACTCACTTGCCTTCCAAACCAAAATAACAACACTCACTCTTCTCTCTCTCCCTCCATTGTTCGACTTCATCTTCTTCTTGGGGTCCCATTTGATTTCTCCACCTATCAAGCACAAACAAGAGCCCCCACACCCATTTCACCCACAAATCTTGTGATTCTCCTCTTCAAGTAAGTATTAAGTATTGGGTTTCCTCTTTCTCACTCTTAAAATTCGTTCTCCCCTTTCTCTCTCTACAATCCATGGTGGTTTTAGAGTTCTAAGCCATGAAGCTCTATTTCTCTTCAAGCTTTGGCATGGATCATGGCATAAATGATGATCTTTTCCTTTTGTGTCTCTATTCTAGGTTTTGTTTTCATCTTATGGTTGTTGGCTCCTTGGGTGGAAAGAACTCAAGTGTAGAACAAGCTAAATCTCTTTATCTCTAAGAGTTTGAGGTAAGGAGGTTTGTGTTACCTTAATCTAGGGGGTAGGTTGTATTATGTGTATATTGGGTGCTAGGAGATGTTTGTTAGTTTGATAGGAAACCCTAGGATAGTCAATAATTTAATAAACTATGATTTTGCCTTTAAGAATATTGAAAAGTGATGATATGTGCAAATGTGACTCTGATAATTGAATTGATATTGGTATGTGATGTTATGTGCAATTTGTGATTTCGGTAATTGATTTAAATGTAGAACATGGGTAAATTATATGGAACCTGGAAGTTATGAATGGTAATGAGCATGATGATTTGGAATAAGAAAAAGAGGAATTTTAGCAAGTGAAAATATAAGGGTATGATGGAATTATGAAATTCATGAGATTGGAAACCAATGAGATAATTTGGAAACAAAATTCAAAGATTTAAAGATTTACAATTGCGTAGTGGTGGTATGAGGTACCTTCCGGTGTGGAGGTGAAGTACCCACCGGCCAAACAGTATGAGGTACCTTCCGGTGTGGAGGTGAAGTACAGTGGTGTGAGGTACCTTCCGGTGTGGAGGTGAAGCACCCATAGGCCAATTTGTATGAGGTACCTTCCGGTGTGGAGGTGAAGTACCCACTGGCCAATTTGTATGAGGTACCTTCCGGTGTGGAGGTGAAGTACAATGGTATGAGGTACCTTCCGGTGTGGAGGTGAAGTACCCATAGGCCCCATTGTATGAGGTACCTTCCGGTGTGGAGGTGAAGTACAATGTTAAGAAATATCCTAAAGAATGAAATGGAACACAAATTATAATAATGTATAGAATTTGAAATCATGTGGTGTGATCTCTGAAATGGATTAAAGGGATATGGGATGTGTATGTCTTTGTTTTGGAGTGTTTAATTTGTATTATGAACTATATTTGACTACTTGTGTATGGCCTAGTGATTCAGTATAGCATGATAGAAACTGCTTCCCTATTTTATTGTGTAATACTCACCTCCTTACCATTTTTCAGGTACTGAGTCGGAGTTTACACCAGGACCGGCCGAGCAGGATTACTCTCCCTCACAGGGAGAGTAGGGTTATGGGGTTTTAGATGCACACTCACCTAAGCCTCACATATTCTTTTTGTTGTACATGTGATGTTTATATTTTTGAGTGAGGCTTAGGGTGTTTTATTTTTGGGGTATAGTTTATGAAACTTTTCTTGATCCAAATACTTGGTTTGTGATAAAACTTTGAAAACTGAAGTCTTCCGGGTTGAGCCCATGGGGCAATTATATGATGCATATTTTTATACTTTGAGCCCTGCTGGCTACTGTTGTTATGCAATTGAATGTGTTAATCAGGTGAACATTTTGGGAAAAGTCCGATAAACAAGCAAAACTCCGTCCGTTTGACGGTGGATTTTAATAGAATAAAAATGGAATTTTCAAGCCCGTATTTTAAAATAAGGGGAATTTAAGGGTAATTAAACCTAAGTGTTACCGGTCTCTCTGGTCTCCATAGCGAAACTCAGCCGAGTCACCAATGCAGAATGATACTACGGGTATCCCTCTTTGCAGGCTTCCAACACTTTCGTCACGGTCCTGATGGAGACCAAGCTTTCCGTTTTCTTCATAGAAATTGACAATGCAGACATCAGGGGACATGGAAGGGAGTATGTCCTCCACTTCACTTACACTGCATTCCTTCTCAATAAAAGATTGTGCTTTTTGCATCGCTCCCATAACCAGCTGAATGAAATGATCAGGAATATTGGGCGGTTCGCTTCCATCTATTACCCTTTTGTGTCCATATACTCGGGTTTGAGGATTCCAGTCTAAGCCGAGGCACATCATTTTCAGTCGGAGTCTGGCTCCACTTGTAAAGCCTGGTTGATAAAAACCTCCAGGACCTAACCTCCATAGTCTAATAAACAGATCAGATCCTAACGCCCGATTAGTACAAGTTTCAGGGCAAATGACTATTTCATATTATGAATTACAAAAAGTGATTGTCCACTCAAAATAGTCAACATACATTCCACGTAGTGGAATGAAAATCCTGCTCGGCCTTGTCCTATGTAAGCTCCACTTCAGTACCTGCAAAATATAGAAAGAAGGGTAGCATTACACAGAACTTAAAAAGATAAATTCTACAAGAGACATAGCAATAAACTAAGCCTACCCTATTATTGACATCAGTTGCTCATAATTTTTCATACATTTAATTTCCATTAGTTCTTATATTATTCTCACATTCTTTTAATTCTTAATTCTTTTTTCGTTTTCCCACATTCTATTCCACTTTTAATCCATTATTCATTTCCATATCATTTCTCTTTCCATTCCTTGTTCTTTAATTATTTCTACATTCTCTTTTCTTTTCTTTTTCTTTTCTCTTCCATTTCTTTTTCTCTTCTTCTCTTTTTCTCTTTCTTTTTATTATGCGTAACCTCAAGTCAGAGATCTACGCCTTTCAGTGTATGCAACCACAAGCAGATGATCTGCATACACACCACACTTTATTTACGATGTATGCAACCACAAGCAGATGATCTGCATACACCCACCATTGACTTACGATGTATACAACCACAAGCAGATGATCTGTATACACCCACAATTTATTTAAGATGTATGCAACCACAAGCAGATGATCTGCATACACCCACCATTTATTTACGATGTATACAACCACAAGCAGATGATCTGTATACACCCACAATTTATTTACGATGTATGCAACCACAAGCAGATGATCTGCATACACCCACCATTGATTTACGATGTATACAACCACAAGCAGATGATCTGTATACACCCCCAATTTATTTACAATGTATGCAACCACAAGCAGATGATCTGCTTACACCCACCATTTATCAGATTGAGAAGAAATGTTTGAAGATTGCTCAACCCTTGGAGGAACAAATCAAGTGCAACATTTGTCTGTATAAAAAAGGAAAGGAACCCCCAGACCAAAAAGTGACAAGACCAACTTCTGAAGGCTTGAATCTCTGGGTGATGCCACGTTTAAGTGGAGAAGACCAGAAATCTTGGACACCATCAATCAAGATGAAAAAGCAAAACTTTCATTTTAAATCAGCTTACTTCATTTTGATTAAAACTAAACCAAATCAGTTGATCACTTGTCCTAGTATCATGAAGATCTTGAGGGACATTGAACACACCACAAAAGAAATCCTTTTTGATTCCACCTATCTACTGAAATCACAAGTTCTTTTTCAAGAAGTGACCAACAGAACTGAAGACCAACCAAATCGAGGACGGACACTGACGAAGAAGCACGAATTAAGTCTGGGAGACAACTGTGTTAGGGTTTTTCGTAGAGTTTATGTAAACTGTTATCCAAAAATAAACCGCACTAAAATTTTTGTTGCATTATTTGTTACTAACAAATTGTTGATCACAGATCACTCACAAGATTTGAGGTCAAATCCTCCCCAAGAGGGAGGGAATGATGGAGGTCAGCCTGGGGAACCAAGGAATCAAGAGGAAGCAAGGAAAGAGGTTACAAGTATTGCACAATATTCTGAAAAGAAGAAAGGAATTACTTGATTTTTAGACTTATTTTAAGTTGAACTTATGAACTTTTAAATTTTAGTTTGTGTTTTTGTTTAATTTTCAAGGGTTGTAATAATGGCCTTTGTGCCAAGCAATTTGAACCTTTTTAATAGCTTTTAGTTAACTAGTTAAATGTTTCGATTTTCTTTTAAAAAGTTGTAATCGTCCCAAGGCAAACAAGTAAAGAAGCAACAAGGAGAAAATAAAGGCATGATGATCAACCATGAGGATGGGAATTAAAGAAGGGAATACGGCCAAGCAAATGCAACCATGAGGAGTTTTAACAATTCAAATCATCAAGGAATTAAGAGGTTGCATCATGAAGAGGAATTAATCTGTGAATAATGATCACATTGAAAAGCATTCGGCCATTCAAGAAGAGAAAAGGAAGTTTCAAAATTGAAGTCATGCAGCCACCATAATGAATATTTCATGAGCCAATAATTAGTGAGTTTCGGCCAACCAACAATTGTGAGGAGCTGCACATGATGAGGAGGAGTTATGACAATTAAAAAAGGGAATCAAAGCTATATTTATGCATACGGCTCATCAATGAGAAGGTTATACAATTATATTTGCATTCTAAACACTCATGCATCAACAAGCAGAATTGAAGCTGCACCCATAAATAAGAAGGGCCACTATTACACAAGAAGAAAAGGCAACCAGCAATCAAATTTCAATCAAATCACAATCAATTAGATAGGGTTTAATTATTTACGTTTCTATCTAAGAAAATGTACGGCCAAGTTTTAGTTGCATAGGCCACATTGTAATCACCCTATATATTGTACTATTTGGTTGATGTTTAGGATAGTATTGGTTTTGTGAACAAAGACACTCTCTTATCAAATCCTTGGCCGTGTGATACTGTCTAAGGTGGGAAACAAGCCTTCTTGGTGATCAAGGAGTGTGGAGTTTCCTTGGGTCATCAACCTCTCTTTCTCATCAAGGTTGCAGCGCCTCTATCCTTCTTGTGGTAACAAGGTTCTTCCTCTTAAAAGTATTTTGAATTCCTTTTCTATGATTCATATTAGTAAAGAGATTCAATTACTCTAAAGGGACAAAGAACAATTAAACGAATTTAACAATAAGGGTTGTTTGGTGTTTTAAAACTCGAGCTTCTTACTTGGCTTTCATAGGCTTAACACGAATTAGGTTCCTTTCTTGGTTCTTCTATGTGTAAAATTAGAGTGCCTTGCTTGGCTTTCTAAGGGTTAGTAAAGGCCATCTAAATCGTTTTTGAAACAACATCACAAAAACACCCTTCTTGAAACCAATTTCATTTTAGAAACAAGGGTCTCAAATCTTGGGTGTATCAGGATGATATTGAGTATTGACGATGGGTTTTGAGGTTTTGTTGGTGTTATTTACATGGGTTTTGGGGGCCTTTTTTTCTGATTAAGTGAATTGGGGTCCTGGTTTTGGGTTTCTAATTTTATGTGTTAATTTTTTGTTACTTTGCACTGGATAATTGTTGGAATCAAAACTGAGATAGATGCAAGAACTCACTTTTAGATGCAAGAACTAAGATAATCCTTTGAAACGCACTATTATTGCCAAAGAAGTGTCCACAACTATTGGTGACAACATTTTATTTTGAGTTCCTTATTTTCTATTGACTCTAAAACAATTTCATTTAAGTAAAAAATATTAGAGTAGTAAAAGAGTAGAACTCTTTTAGTTGTCAACCCCCTTGAAATTAAAGGGGTGTATTAGAGAAGTAAAAGAGTAGAACTCTTTTAGTTAGAAGTAGTTCAGTTTATGAAATTCTGAAGTGCTTGAAATTCTGCTTTCATTGCATCAAGCTAGATGCCAAGTTTTATAATTTGGAAGTGCTTGAAATTCTGCTTTCATTGCACCGAGCTTAGGTTCAAATTGTAGTGCCTGTTTCACTGAAGAAGGTTCACTGTGAGATAACAAAACCTGAGCATATTTAGACTTGAATAAAACAGATTTGGATCTGGTTTGCATAGAATGAACTGATCTGGAAGGTATGACAGGAGGACATGGGTGTATGTCAGAAGAGGGAGAGGCTAAAGAAGAGGCTAAATCAATTGTTGTATATGTTGTGGATGGAGTAGACAGTCCACAAGATAGATTAGAACCTGGGGCAAGGGGAACAACCTCTGAAATAGAAGGAGATGAAGCTGCAGTAAGGGAAAGTAGGAGGAGAAGGTAATAAGGAAACACTATGAGAGGGACAACCAGAATCCTGAGAAAAGAATAATTAGACAACTTTTATGTCACACTGAAAATGAACTTTAACAAACAATATGAATTGTTTCATGAGAGTTTGTGCCTCAGATTTGGTCTTAAGAAGATATAGCCATGTAAAATTAGAACAAGCATCAACTATAGACAAATAATAGGAAAATCATGTAGAGGACAAATACATTGATTAGTTTTACTCTTTTACTACTCTAATACACCCCCTTTAATTTCAAGGGGGGTTGACAACTAAAAGAGTTATACTCTTTTACTACTATGAAAAAGATAACTAGTATTGCAAGTTACCCTAGTTGTTTTGTTTTACTCAAGCTAATTACAAAAACTGAAACCATAATACTTTTTTTTATAAGCTGAAACCATAATACCAAGTGCTGAAAAAATTAATATTTTGGTTGAGGATAGCATGTCTTTGGTCAGTTCTTGGCAACATCAACATTAGTTCTTGAATATTACCACTCAGGACAGAAGCTTACAACAGCTTATTAGTTCTCTTCACTCTAAACTTCTTATTTATTAGATTTAATTTAACTTGTGTGGAATAGCATATTAACTTGGCAGTGGGGCATATGAAATTATACAATAATCCTGAAGTACTAGTGAACTACAAGTAGTACTTGGTGCATGTAATAATACCACTATATATAGTTTTGAATTCTCCTGTAATGCATTTCTTCCTAATTTGAGTCTTATTTTTTTTTTGGTAATATTTGTAGGTTTTGATCTCAACCGATTCCAAATTGAGTTCTCATTTCAATAAAAGTGAGGTAAGCATCCTTTCTATACTCCAACCAGCTATTGATTCTTCAATTTTTAATTGAATGCGGGTGTTATATAGCATATCTAATGTTCTTTTTTTATATGTTAATGCAAAATGCTACTAATAATTATATTATCACTATAACTCTATAAGCATAAATATATATATATATATATTTGTTGACTAAATCAATTCTTTGAAAAATATAGGAAATGGCCTTAAATAAGGAATGGATGAATATAAAGAACCGCTCATCATGTCTTTATATTAGTGGTGTTGATGATTTCCTCAATTTTGCCTTTCATGACATCGAAGAAGAGAATAAAGATAGTGTTACTATTAGATGCCCTTGTAATAGTTGTTGTAACATAATTTTCAAAAGACGAGGTGATGTGAGGTTTGATTTGCTCAAGTGTGGAGTGTATGAAAAGTACACTACTTGGGAGTTCCATGGTGAATCAGTAAACTATTCTGATAGCGATAACATAAGTGACGAGATTAACTATGATGATGATAATCATGATAGTGAAGTGGACATGCTAGAAGATGCTTTTGGTATACCTGGCATCAATGTAGATATGGGGACAGATATTGGTAACGAGAAGTGCCTAATGATAAAGCACCAAAGTTCTACCGTCTCTTGAAAGAATATCAAGAGCCATTGATGACAACAAATGGCACGAAAATGTCAAAGTTGTCATATTGCGAAATTACTCCACTTGAAGGTTCTACATAATTGGAGTGATTCTTATTTTGATAGTTTACTCAAGCTACATGCTCAAGCTTAGGGGAAACTCGTTACACATTTAGGCCTTGATTGTGTGAAAATTGATGCTTGTGAAAATGATTGTATCCTTTATTGGAAGGAGAACGACATTCTAAACAAGTGTACCACTTGTGATACACCTAGGTGGAAGACTATTAAAGAAGGATGTTCTAAGGGACCCAAAGTGCCTCGTGAGGTCCTTCGATATTTCCCACTCAAGTCTAGGTTACGAAGGTTATTCATGTCAAGAAAGACTGCAAAAGACATCAGGTGGCACAAGGAAGAGAGGGTTGAAGATGGGATAATGAGGCATCCTGCTGATTCATTTGCTTGGAAATCATTTGATGAGGAGTATAGTTCATTTGTTGCCGATGCACGTAATGTTAGGCTTGGATTAGCTTGTGATGGTTTTCAACCTTTTAATAACACTCAACACATTACTTGGCCTGTTATTATCATTCCTTACAATCTTCCTCCTTGGATATGCATGAAAGCTCATTCTTTCATCCTATCTTTACTCATGCCAGGACCTTCGTGTCCTAGAAGGGATATAGATGTGTACTTTCAACCGCTCATTGATGAATTGAATGAACATTGGGAGGTAGGGGTAAAAACATATGATGCACACTCTAAGCAAAATTTTATGATGCATGTTGTCCTGTTATGGACCATTAATGACTTTCCTGCATATGGTCATTTGTCTGGTGGTCAACTAAAGGCAAATATGCTTGTCCTTGTTGCCATAAGCACACTAGGTGGACTTCATTAAAGAATAAGGGTGGTTATTTGGGCCATCGTCGTTGTTTGCCACGTAATCATAAGTGGAGACGTAATCAATGTTAGTTTTGTGCAAATCTAACACTTCTAGTTATTCTTTCATTCTTTTAGGAAAAATTTACCATTGTGGGAGGTGGTTCTTATGAAAAGATGTATGCCTTTGTTGTTGATACTATGCAACGGCTATATAGGATATGGAAAACCCGCTTACACTATTATTATAAGAGCATGAATTCCGATGAAGAACATTTGAAAAATCCTCCTCCATATTTACCTCAAGATCAATGGGAATATTGTGTGAAACGTTTTGGGTCTGAAGAATTCAAGGTCATTTCTTTATATAACTCATTTAGTTATGATTTTCCAATCCATGTTTCTCCACTCATTTTTTTTTCAATTTTTATGTAGAAAATAAGTGAGAGGAATTCCAAAAATCGCCTATCCGAAAAGAGATGTACTCACACTACTGGAAATTTGTCCTTTACTGAATTTGAGGATAAAATGGTAAGTGATATTGAATTTTGTTAAAATTACTTTTTTGTACTTTATTTAGTTTAGACTAAAAATGTTTGAAATTGTAAAAATGTTAGGTTAAGCAAAACAAAGGTGTGAAGCCGCATGCTGATGCTATTTGGCTTGCCGAGCATACTCATGAGAATGATGATGGGGAGTTGGAGTGGGCTGATCCTATACGTTCAAAAAAATACATGTATGTTGACTTGGGTACAAGTAACATAAACAACAATTTATATATTTTGCATTAATCATATTTGTTGTTACTAATATTTTCGAATGTTATAATTATATAGGATGAATTAAAAGAAGTGATCACCACAAATGGTGATACTATGACACAAAAAGAGGTGCTGCTAGAAGCCTTAAAGCCTAGGTCGGGATACTTTCGTGGAAAAGGGACAACATTGCGTGGTTATACCAAAGGACAACATCAAATTTTACAACAAAAAGAAATGCAAAAGCAGCAACAAATTATACAAGAACAAGAACAAAGGATAAAGGAGCTAGAGGAGATGCGTGAACAAGACAAAAAGGAGCTAGAGATGATCCGAGAACGAGACAAAAAGGAGATGCTCGAGCAACAACAACATGCCATGGATGTTTTCAAACTACAAATGATGGAGATGTTTGCTCGACGAGTTGAGTGAGGTAACATCATTAATTCTGCTACATCAAATGTTTAACGCATGATCATGTCAGTTTCTAATAATTTTTGTTATGAATCAAAAGTCTGAATTTCTCTCTATTTATATTGATATATTTGTTTTAAAAGAATTCTGAATGAGTTATATTTGTTAGGCACTTGTATTGTTGATGAGAATATGTAATGTTTGTAGTAATGTTTATAGGTATAGGAGTATAGTATTGATTCCCCATTTGATATAGACAACTTGCTGATTTGTTTTTCATCATCCAATTAGAAATTAATGATGGTACAATCTGGTTCCTGATTTTTAGCCATTCTTGACATATGGCATGCTGACAAGTGGGACTGAAATAATATGTTGTAATGATGTGTTATTGTGGTAGACCGACCCTCGGCTCTACCCTTAACATACTCGGCCGACCAGATTACTCTATCTGACAGGTTACGCCTATCCAGGCCGAGCGCTTGTCCTAGGACCCACCCTAGCGACCCAGGACCGACCATATGGGCCTTGCCCCCTTAGGAGTCCGAGCTAGGGGCGCGTGAACCTAACTTGCCAACAGGGATAAGATCTCCCACTACAGGATAAGGACGAATGACTCATCCCTTATCCTAAATGGGACACGTTAGCTGCCTTGCTGGCCCTCCGTACAGGCCCACAAGGTACAATGCCACCCCTATAAATAGCTGTCACCAGCAAGGGGCTCAGGTACGTTCTCTCACTCCCTAATCGCACATTTGCACACACTGTGATTGGGGAAACCCTAGTTGTCCCAACTGGACCTCTAGAATACCTAAGAAATCATATAGCAATACCAGATCTCTCCTAACTCTTGGGTCTTTGATACCTCTGAGCTAGGGGAATATCTTGAACACAGTGTCCTAGACACCACAGTTATATTGATGTCAATGATTTTGATGGATAAACTTTTGTCATTATATAACTTTTTGCATTAGAAAATCAATTAAATATTGCTATATTTTGTTTTGTAGTTATAGGTTGCATTGGATCGATGTTTATGTTTTGAAAGGAGACTGAAGTTCTATAGGGCATATGTGATAGATATGAAAGGGCTTTTTGCATATGTATTGAACTTATTTTCTCCTTTTTTTATGGAGAATTGTAATTTCTTGCCTTATATGGGAGAATTGCTTTTGGATGTTGAAAACAATTTATGCTAAGTATCTATCAAATGTATTGACATTATATATATATATATATATATATATTTATATTTTTTGACAATTTTCATGCATTCGCCATTATTTTAGTCTTAGATATTGATAACGAAATTGAGTTAAAAATATAATTAGTGACTCCAAAAATAAAAGTAGGGTAATGATGTACAGGTTTTGCAACGACATTGGTCGTTACCTAAGAAGAGGGGCATTTCAGCAAATTGATTCATTAGCAACGACAATTTCCCGTCGCCAATGATACCAGGCTATTAGCAACGACAAATGTTGTTACCTAAATGGTAAGTCATGGCAGCAATACGTCGTTGCCAATGATACTAAGTCATTCGCAACGACAAATGTCCTTACCTAAATGGTAAGCCACGTCATCAAAACATAATCTTTGGCAACGACATTCATTAGCAACGACAAATGTAGTTACATAAAAGGTAAGCCGTGTCACCCTGTTGTTGCATTTTTGCCGACAAAATTTATGCAACGATAGATGTCATTGCAAAAACCGTGTGAATGGCAACAAAGATTTGTCATTGCGATAGTTATTTTGTCGTTGCAATACTTTTTCGCTACGCCCTGACCCATCAATCGTTGCGAAAAACGTTTTTCGCAACGACTTTTCATTTTTAGCAACGACTTTTGTCATTGCAATTGGCCGACTTTCTTGTAGTGAATATAAAATATTTGTCTGATTGGTGCGTGGAAGGAGGTTAGGTTTCGCCCGGGCACAAGTTAGAACCACCAGACACATGCCTTGGCGCATGGTAGGTTCACTAATTTCACTTTTATGCATATTTTGACTCTAAATGGACGAATTTGAGCAACACTACTTCTGACAAAGTTGCAGCATTTCTCTTAGCTTCTTAGCTTTCCAATGACACCAAGAACTCCTCTCATTTGGATAATTTTAGCTCAAGTTATGGTGTGAATATTTGGAGGTGTTACAAAATGCATAAAATCCAAATTTAAGAACAATTATTCACATTCATGTCATGATATGGTTGATCAACTAATGGGATGGGATTGTGTTATCATGTTGGTTTATTCTAACATGTCAACTTAGTGTATTTTTTATCCTATAGAGGTAGTTGGATTAGAAACAAGTAGGATGGGATAGTGCAATTTTTCCATCACACCCTCACACATAAACATTGTTGCTGCCACCATCATCATCACACTTCCATCACCATCACCATCACCACCTCATCAATCTCATTGTTATTTGATGTACACCAAACACTATACAAGATAAGAGCTACCTTGCTCATATCTTATCATGCTCTCTATTTTATTATGTCCTTATCTTATCTGACCACCAAACAAGCCCTAAACGTTGGGATTTCAAGAGGGTTAACACACACCTAGAGGGCGGTGAATAGGTGTGAAGGTGGACAATGTTCACTTTTAAAAAATAATTGCGGAAATAACTACAATTTTATGATTTATCTCTCTGATATTGTGTTATGAACTGGTTAACCAATTAAACCAACCAGTTAAATCAGACAATAATCAGCACAATATCCAAGAAGACGAATTGACAAAATTGATATATAGATGAATTAATCAGAGCATCCAGCAACTAGAATCAATCACATACAACATACTATTTATTAAACTAAGGTTAACTGATTGAGAAAATTGGTTTTTATCAAGATTTATGAAAAGCCCCAATTTAAACCTAAGTTATGAAATAGAAAGAATAGAGAAGAGATAGAGAAATTGACATAGAGATTTTTATACTGGTTCACTCTTAAACATCAAAAGCCTACATCCAGTCCTCCCTTGTGGATTTGGGAGAGTTGCTATAAGAAGATATTAGAAATCAATACGTTTACAATCTCACGCACATCAAAACCTTTGATCGCTTCCTCTTGAGACCCAAAACTTTTTGGCTAAACCTATTGATCTTTAATCTTCTTCTTTTCTCTTGAAAGAACCTTTTCCAATTATGCTAAGAACCTCTTAGTATTTCTCCTTTGACAAGATTGAAACCTTCAACCATCTTCTCTTTTTCTTTTGCTTGAAACCTTCAAGCACACACTAGAAACCTTCAAGTGTTCTTGTTGAATTTTCAATAATAGTTTGTTGTTTGCTAAGATTCACACCTCATTGTGTAGATTGAAACAACAAATAATCAACTCATAGAATCTAATTCTTGAATCTCAACTGAATACTCAATGAACAAATGAAGAACATTGAGTTTCAAGAATGAAAAATATAAAATTTTCTCTTTGATTCTCTTTGTAAAATATAGCTAAGGGTTTGAATTTTGATGTTTTTCCCTTTATTTGGGATTCTGAAAATCGTGTAAAACATACCCTTATATATTGGGTTTCAATGAATCAAGTTAGTTAAAGAGTTTGTTGAAGTTTCCAACTATTTTCTGTCATATCTGATAGGTTTAACCGGTTACAAAACTCGTTATCCAGTAAAGCTTAAAACAATCAAACCTGTACAAAATTTCACGTGTTAATCGATTACCCAATGCTGGTAATCGATTACCACACTATTAACTTCACCAAATATAAAGCTTTACAAATACAACTTGATTTGTATGAAAAGTATAAGTTCTAAAACTCATTCTTAGCCATTTAATGATGCATGAAAAAGTATTTTAAATATTTTCAAAATATATGCATCATTTCTAAAATAGGTTTTGTAATGACTCAAAATCTTGATTTGTTAAAAGTTTATTCTTTGAGATTCATTACCTAACCTAAGACTCTACCCAAGCAAACACCTAAAGGACTTAAAATATAAATGACAATTAAAACACAAAGTCCTAGAGCTTTGCTCTTGAGTCCTTGTTGTCGTTTGTTGCGTTTTCTCTTCTTTTCTCCTTTGTGCATTTTATCTTCATCAAAACACATGTTAAGCATTTGCTTCACACTAAAGGATTATAAGTTGTGGTTATAAAAGATGGCTAAATTTAATTCAAGGAAATGATATTCTATTTTGTGGGTAGTTATTGGTCTGGGTTAGGCACGAATAAGAAAATCCTTGAAGCAAACAAAATGATTCCCGGAATGATTCAGTATAATACTCCCTCTGTAACAGCCCAGAGCCGAGTAGATATTGTCCGCTTTGGGCCACTGACCGCACGACTTTAAAATGAGTCTACTAGGGTAAGATATCCACGCCCTTATAAGGCACGCTTCGTTTGCCTTACCAGGGGATGTGGGTCTTCACAATCCAACCCCCGAGGGATCTCAACGTCCTCGCTGGCACACCAACCTGGCCCCGGCTCTGATACCAAATGTAACAGCCCAACTCCCTGCTGGGAGAACCGCCGAGTAGATATTTTCCGCTTTGGGCCACTGCCCGCACGACTTTAAAACGCGTCTACTGGGGTAAGGTATCCACGCCCTTATAAGGCACGCTTCGTTCGCCTTACCAGCCGATGTGGGACTTCACAATTTTTGTAACGATATGAATTTCTTAACTTAATAATTACATTTATGTATGTATTTATTTATGTGAAAGCGAGGTATGAGTAATAGTTTATAGTTAATTTCTTAGTGTATATATATATGTGATTTTTAATATGAGTTTGGTTATGATTCTTGTTGTGTATGCGGTTAGATGGATGCTCGACTAGATTTTGTTGTTGTGTTTGAGTGCCAGGAATTGTAAGAGTCCGAGAGTGTCCCTAGTGTCTTGTTCTCAGTCATGTAATTGGTTAGAGAATTCTAAGCAAGGGGTTCAGAGTGCAAGAATTGGCCTTTAGTGTTAGTACGCAGGGGAATCCTTCGAAATCGTGTTTCGACGGAGTTCCGGAAAGTGATAGGTTTGGTGAGGCATTTGGATGTCATCCGATCACTTGGTTATGCCCCGAGTATTAGTAGCCTTAGATTAGTGATGTTAGAGAGTGGTCTTAAGTCGTTCGAGTAAGAATGAGTGTTAGAAAGGGGTAAAGTCTAAGGTTCGTTCGTAGTTTCGCTTGATTTTCGTGTTTGTGATTTATATGTTTGATACTTTAAAAATATGATTTTTATGGTTGGAAATGTATTTTAATGTTGTGTGTATTTGATTCAGTGTTAGGGAGGGTTGGGAACCTTTGAATCGGGTTAAAAGTGCTAAAACCGGAGTTTCGGGACATCCAATGCGCCCAGGCATGAGTCGGTGTGTAACATCCTGAATTTTTATCCCAAATATAATTAGACTAGTAATAGGTTTGGGTAAATAGAATGATAATAACAAGTCTTAATTAAGGGTCAAAATGAGAGGTTTAGTGTTAAGAAACGTCTAATAATAGAAAAATTAGAAATAAATGATTTACGAATCAAACCATAAATTCCACCGTTGGATATGAAGATAAGGGTCTTAGGAAGCTTGCCCAAAAATTCGGGCAAGATCCGATGATTAACGAAGGAGTTATGGAAAGGTTAATGCAGAGTCAACAGCCACACGCCCAGGCACGCGGCTTGCATCAGACATGAGCCCACAACTGTTTTCTCGCCCAGGCACGCGGGGGCCTCGCCCAGGCGCGCGTCGGGATCGGAAGTTGCCCCTCTTCTTCTTCTTAAGGCCGAAACCCCCCTTTCCCTTCCCAGTCTTCAAACCCCCTCCCTCCTCCATAGCTTCCTCCTTCAATCTCCGCCGGCGCCACCCATAGCCACCGCCACCTTGGTCCCTTCCTCCCGTCCTTAGCTCTGTTTCTCTCTTTCTCTCTCTCCCTCTTCCCTCTCTTTGATCTCTTTCTCTCTCTCCTCTTTCTCCCTCCGGCCAAACCGCCGCCTCCACCGCACCAACCACCACCACCACCTTGATCAACCACTGCCATCCACCGTGGCCACCACCACTGTGGACGTCCCTCTCTCCCATTTTCCTCTCTCCTCCTTGAGTTCTCTCTCTCTCTCTTCCTCTCTCCTTAGTGACGACCCACCATCGGAGAAACCACCGGCGCTGGTCACCCCGTTAGCCACAACCCAGGACCACGCCTCTACCTCCTTGGGTCACCGGTGTTCGAATTCTCTCCGGATCCGGATCTAACCGTCATCGTTCTCGCTAACGAGGAGCAACACCGACGTCGTCATCGTCACCGAGCCGAGCCGCAAACCAGGTTCTATTTAAAAGCCTGAGGTAAGACGGGTTGCGTTACCTTTACTTAGATAGTAAATTCTAGGATGCTATAGTGGTGACTAAGAATAAGGTAATTAAGAAATATGTTAATGAACCTTAGGGTAGTCCCTGCTGATATAAATGAAGTAATTAAAAGTGTTAATGGAAACCACACCTTAAGGAATAGAATGTATGTGCTTAGAATAAGGTCCGGGATGAATGAGTGTATTTAGGATAGTAATTCGGTTAACATTGAATGAAAACATAGGAAAATATAAAATATAACCAAAGGGAAAAGTTAGGAAAAACTAACTAAACGTGAGAGTAAAAGAATAAAGAGTAATTGAATAGGCAAGAAGAGTAGAATCATAAACTAAGAGTGAGGTAAAAGAGGAGTTAAAATGTGAAGACAATAAGTAGGTGCGGAGTGGACATAGTCAAGAGTTGATGGGATTAGAGAAATAGAAACAAAATAATAAACTAAATTTCAAATAATAAATAGGAAACCGGTAAAAGGAATTAGGGAAAAGATAATAAAACGAAAAGAGAGGACGTTGTTATGGGAATTAAATAGAATGGTGTAATAAAATAGGGAAAATTAGTTAAGTTAAGTAATAGTGAAAGATAGAAGAAACAAAGAAATAACCAAGATCTAGTAATTAGAATTAAAATATAATGTATATGACCCAGTCAAATAGAGTTAGTTAAAAAAAATAGAATAATTTGTAACACCCTCACAAATAATTAGTTTTATTAAGTTTTATGAAAAAGTTGATTTGAAAATTTTGACGAAAATCCGGCAGAGTTTCCTCTGTTTTTCGGACTTTCCCAAAATTTCCTGTTTGTACCTGTCCAGACCAGAATAGTTCAAAAGCTTAAATCATAAATATTACAATAAATGAAAACCTAATGCCCACAAATACCCAACTCTGGGCATACACTAATACACACATTTAATTATAAAAATACATTAAAATTCACTCTTGGTATAATAAAAGACACCCCTCGTGGTGAGGGTTTCCTGCTCGGCCAGCACTGGTGTATGCTCCACTTGTGTACCTGAAAAATATTAACCATACAGGGGAAGCATCACACAGAACTTAAAGAGAGATTTCTAAGCAGCTATATACGACACACCAAGACAATTCAAGCCTATGCTATACTACTCAATTCATGTTCTTCTTTCCTTTTTACCTCCTAACTGTTTCCCAATTCTTTTTCTTTCTAATTGTTTTCTTTTAGATAATCCCTAACCTCTAATTATTCTTGTTCCTCATTACTTTCGTTATTTTCCTTTTTATTCCCATTTTCCATTTGTATTTCCATTTTAATTCCATTATTAGGTTAACATGCCGGTTACCTTTTTGTTCCTTTAATTTTTTATTGTGACAGGGTCTACCGACCTCCTGCCATTTTACTTTTTATCGTGACAGGGTCTAACGACCTCCCGCCATTTTACTTTTTATCGTGACAGGGTCTAACGACCTCCTGCCTTTTTACTTTTTCTCGTGACAGGGTCTAACGACCTCCCGCCGTTTTACTTTTTATCGTGACAGGGTCTAACGACCTCTTGCCTTTTTACTTTTTCTCGTGACAGGGTCTAACGACCTCCTGCCGTTTTACTTTTTCTCGTGACAGGGTCTAACGACCTCCCGCCGTTTTACTTTCTATTATGTGACAGGGTCTAACGACCTCCCGCCGCTTTATATTATGGTGACAGGGTCTAACGACCTCCTACCATTTTAATTCTTTCTCTGCTCTCTATCTTCTTTTATTTTAAGTATATTCTCTTCTCTTTACTTTTAATTCATTAGTTCTCTTTAATTCTTTTAATTTCCTAACTCTTCCTTATCCTCTATTATCGTCTCACTTCGCTCAATCCTTCCCTTAACGACTTATTATTATTTCTTTGCCATCTTATACTTAAGTACTTTTCATTACTAATTATTCTCATACTAGCTCTTAGTTATTTACCTTTTCTTTTTCTTTTCTTTTTCTTCTTCTCTTCCTTTGTTTCTTTTTCCTACATCACTCATATATAATAATACCTATCTCATGCATTTAAAACCAATTATATTATTTCTTTTTCCGTTAACTCTCTCTTTCTTATTTTCCGTTTATTTCCTTCCTCTAATGGCTAATTACTCATTCACTCCATTTATTTCTATTAACCTTATTTTATCCTAATTTAGTTCTCAACTCATTCCGACACTTTCTTTATTTAATTCCGGCTCTCCATAGTTAATCTCTAATTTCTCCCTTTTCTTACTTACGCTACTCACTCGTTCCTATAATTCCGTTTATTTATCTCTTTACTCTCATTTGTTCATTTCTAAATTTATTTCCCTATTCATCATTTCTATTTGTTTGCCACACCCTACCGATCTAATTGATTAGTTATTCTGTTACCTGTCTTTTATTCATCACTATTTGGTTCCCTTATTTACTCCATCTATCTTTCTTCATTATTAGCGGGTTACGCTAAGGTTCGTTAACAATTAACATTTCCCCGCGGTCCCAGCGATAGATATAACTACCCAGAAATACACCGCTTAAGGGCTGGTAATGAAACCCCTTACCTCAGAGTTCTATTAGAACCAATTTGAAGGCGTGCAGAGAGCTCCCGATTCGGCAACGGTCCATTCGCTCCCGATCCAAGCATCCGCACCGACCCGCTTCGGTTCACGGTACATCAAGGAGACTCGAACCCGGTTCATGATTAAACCTCTCTAGACTTAAAACCCAACAACAATAGCAACCCTGGTCTGACCCAGTTCATGGCCAAATCGGTTCAAACTCCAAACCAGCAACACATTACCTCAAGCAATGGTGGACAACGGTGATGACCCAACAGCACCCACCGATGACGGGCTCATTTCCGGCAACTGCAAAGGCGTTGGCCACGATCGGTGGCAACAACAACAGCGAACAGTGGCGGCGATGGCAACGGCGGCACAGTGGGTGGCTCGAGGCGGTTCAGTCCCGGTTCACCCGAACCGCAGCAACGGCTGCGACCGTGGCTTCACAGCGGCGGCGATTCCAGCAGACGCACCGGAGAGAGGAAAGAAGAGGCGGCGGTAACAACTAGCAGCGACGGCGGTGGCGGTCGTGACCTCTACAAACAGTGGCGGCAGCAGATCTGCAACATTTGGAGGGAGAAGAAACACCACGCTGCGGCTGGAGGTCCGTGGCTCGCAGTTGGTGGCGACGGATCGTGACCCCAAAGGCAGCGGGTCGCGATCGCGACTGGGGAAAGGCGAAACGCGACGGCGGCGACGCTGGTTTGTGGCGGCCATGAGAAAGTAACGCGACTTGGAGGAGTGGGAGAGACGTGGCGGAGAGAGAAAGAGATGCAAGAGAGAGGAAGAGAGAACGACGGCGATCCAGGAAGAGACGAAGGGGAGAAAGAGTATGGGAGGAGGGGCGGCGGCTGGGTCTTTTTGGGAGAAGAAGAGATGGAGATAGGGGGTTCTAGGGCCGGCGGTGGTTCTCTTTGGGGAAGAAGGGTTTTCCCCCTTATGCCCAACACACACACACACGACAACCTCTTCTTTTTTTTTTCTTTTTATTATTATTATTATTATTATTCTTTTTCTTTTTATTTATTTATTTATTATTATTATTATTGTTACTATTACTTATGTTAGTATGGTTTTAAAACACTAATACCATTTTTCTTTATTTGTTTATTTTAAACCTCAAGAAATACTAATAATAAAATTTAAGCATCAAATAATTACCTGTATAAAATCATAAAGTTAAAAGTCTTGAAGTTCTTAAAACAAGTTTAATATTAAATATAACAAAGGCAAATTAAAATATAGAAAGTATATTTTTCAATTAGGGTAACTATTTTAATGATTCTACTTTAATATATATAAATAAGATATAGTTTCATAAATTTCGTAGGATATTTAAAGAAAATGTTCAATGCTTTAATGGTTAATTTTAAGGATTCATTATTTAATTTAGTAAATTCTGTTATTTAATACAAGCGAAACTTTGGGATGTTACATAATTAGTAAAGAGAATTATTTAAAATAAAAGAGTATAAAAGTAAATAAAAGAAAAGATAAGAAAGGAAAAGGAAAGAAAATAATGGTTTCGATGGCAGGCGGGCGGAAGTCACTGTCATCACTAAAAGAAATAAAAGAAAAGAATGGTTTCAATGGCAGGCGGGCGGAAGTCACTGTCATCACTGAAAGACATAAAAGAAAAGAATGGTTTCGATGGAAGGCGGACGGCAGTCACTGTCATCACTAAAAGAAATAAAAGAAAAGAATGGTTTCGATGGCAGGCGGGCGGAATCACTGTCATCACTAAAAGGATTAAAAGAAAATAATGGTTTCGATGGCAGGCGGGCGATAGTCACTGGGGGGTAACTGGCTCTGAGCCAAATATTAAAAAGGAGAAGAATGGAAATAAATGTATGAATGTGAGAAAATGAGTGGTGAATTAAAAAGGGAAGGAATGTGTGAAAATGAATAGGGAACTAGGAACAAAAAGAAAATGTGAGAAATGAATAAAGAATTAGAGATTTAAAAGAATGTAGCAATGAGAAAAGAACTAAAAGAAATTAATTATATGGATATTTATGAATAATGCAGAATAATAATAATGTAGGCTTAGTTTACTACTATGTCTTCTTATAGGATTTAACTTTCTAAGTTCTGTGTAATGCTATCCTTCTTGCTATATTTTGCAGGTACAAAAGTGGAGCTTACATGGGTCAGGGCCGAGCAGGATTACATTTCACTACGTGGAATGTATATTTATTATGAGTGGACAGTTGTTTTGTAACTTAGAATATGTTGTAGTTGCATGTAGTGGAATGTATATTTATTATGAGTGGACAGTTGTTTTGTAACTTAGAATATGTTGTAGTTGCATGTCCTGAACTTGTACTAATTGGGCTTTAGGTTTGGATCTGGCTATTATACTATTATGTTTTATGCTTTTAGATAATTCTGGTCTGACAGGTTTAAAAGAAGAAAATTTTGGGAAGTCCTAAAAGCAGAGGAAACTCTGCCGGATTTTCGTAAAAATCCTTTATGAGAAATTAAGTTTCAAAATAAATTTTCAAACACCAAATTTTATAAAATTTAAAATTAACTAATTAAAGTGAGGATGTTACACGGTGCGCCCAGACGCATTGGTGCACCAAAATCTTGCGTCACAGACAGTCTAGCGCCCAGGCGCGCATCACCCGTGTGCATCAGATCTGCGCTCGCGCGCTCAAGTGCAGCACCAGGGCACCCAGGCGCGCGTCTGCTACATATTCACGCACCAGCCTCATTCTCAGCCACACCAACCGCACCACTTCCTTTCCCGAGCACCCAAATCTCATCTCCAAACCTTTCCCCATGGAAACTAAGCTAGATTTACACTAAACCCACTCAAGTCTTCATCTCCCTCATGTTCTCTTTTCCATGGTTTCCTCTCTCTCTTTCATGGAGCGCTCTCTCTCTCTCTCTCCTAGGGCTCTTTCTCTTTCCTCCAACCATGGAACTAAGTGGAGATCGGTCTAGAGAGTTGAAATCCAAGTAGATCGGGGGTAGATTCAAGGTGCTTGGAGCTTCAATTGAGCCTGCTCTTCCTCTAAGGTAAGGGTGAGACCTTTTTCTACACTTTGAATTAGGGATAGTTAGGGTTTATAATAGGATTTGGGATTAATAGTTAAATTGGAGTGTGGGTAGTGTTTTATCACTTGTTTAGAGTTGGATTGGGGGTGATTAGATTATTATTAGTTAATTTTATATTTATTAAAGTGTTTATGTTAAAACCCCTTTGTATGTTATAAAAGTAGGAAGTGAAAAACCCTAGGGAATTGATTTATGTTATTTTTCTCAGAGACATACCTGTGTATGTCGACTGGTTTATTTGTTATTTTGTTGGGTGTTGTTGTTTGTTATTTATCGCTGTTTATGATTCTTGTTATTGTTGTTGTTGTTGTTGGAGTTGTTGTAAAGTCCTGAGATTTGCTTGTGCATATCGATTGTGTATATTGTGTATGAGTATGTAGATGTTGTAGAGCTCGAGTTAAGGTTATTGGAAAAGAAGTTAGTATCAGATTATATGGCGAATGAATTGAGAGGGTACTTTGATACTAACTTAATCGGTTAGTCGATTCCAATAACCGGTTAAGTAAGCATCAAGTACCACGTTTTATTATGAAAAATCGAGAGAGCGTCGGCTATTGACTTCCTTTCCAATAACCCTAACCATCATGCATAATGACATGGAGTTGAGGTTAGACGTTAGGGTATGGGATAGGCTTACGAGACGGTTCATGGAACCTAAGTACGAGAGTGATCCAGTGACTACAAGGGGAATTGTAGTGAGTAGGGCCTTGATCCTATGCATGGGGTCGGGCTAGCTACTCATGCTGGGGATCGGTTCTGCCGTAATCATTACAATTTCGACGGTCACTTAGGCACTTCAAGGCCACGGAGTGTAACATCCCGCTATTTTTAATACTTTTAGTAAAATAATTAAATGATTTAATATGATGTTTTCAAGATTTGAGTCTCGGAATAAAATTCTGATTTCATCATTATATTTAAAATATGTTTTCTAGTCAAAATAAGTATAAATTTGTTATCATACGCTTTCCAAAAATAAAGTAGTACTTTTATTTAGTTTAATTAACATTTTGACAGGGAGCTCAAGTGGCAAGCCTTAGAGACATTTTTATAAATAGTTTTTTCAGAAAAATATGTTTAACTTAATATTTTGAGCTCCCTATAAATTTTCATAGTGTTTGGAGGCTGTTTTATTTTTAGCTTCTGGACTGGTTTAATATTTACCGGTATAAGTTATATATAATAATCTTCTATTTCAAAATTTTAAATATTATATATTATCAAGTTTAATATCAAGATTGAGAAAATATATTTACTTTTGAATTTTGATAATTTTTCTTACGCAATAGCTATCCGGAGGGACCGATAACTTTATTATTTTTCAATCAGTTTTGAGTAATTCAAAATACAATATTGTTTTACCTAAACATATTTTTTTTTTAGTATCATCAAACTTTTAACTATAATCCAAAATATCTACATATATTGACCCACAAGTGAGAATAAATTATTAAAATATAATATTTCCTAATTTCTACCCAAAGCCCCACCGCCCCACTACTTATTATTAAAAAAAAAAAAAAAAAAGAGAGAAGCTGACAGCGTGAGAGAGAAAGAAGTTAACGAATAGAAAAGAAACTCGGGAAGAGATAGTAGCAGCGACAGAGTGAAACTTTCGTTTCTTCTAACTTCCCGGTCCAATAACTCAAGATCCAACCGTCCAATCTCAAATTCATCTTAGGTATATAATCTTCTCAAGTCCCTCTACCTATCTATGTAATTTATTTTGCGATCCATCAATATTTTTATTATCCCTATATTTTCAAATAGGCAAAACTACTCGTTTGGTCCTCTTAGTTATTTTTTTGTTCCAATCTGATCCCCTAAGTTTTTTTGTTTGAAAGTGGTCCCCTAATTCATATAACGTTAGCACCGTTAGTTCTTTCCGTCCATGAACGAACTCCCTATCGCGCTCATAATCAATGACAATGTTACAGTTCGTTCTCTCTTAGAAAATGTCCTAGCAACCCTCTGTTTTCCCTCCAAAGTTTAGTGTTTTTCTCTCTTAACTCATAACGACTTCTCATGGAAGAAAGGAGAAGATGAAGTGAGTGGCTTCAAGCACCAAAACGGCGTCGTTTGACTCCACCATTTTAAACTTTTAACGTGGTAAAAGGGAGGGTACACGTGGATCGCTTACATTGGGCACTCTGGCTGCCACGTCAACTTAAATAGACGATGTAAGGTGGTAATGAACGGAAAGGATTAACAATGCTAATGTTACATGAGTTAGGGGACCATTTTCAAACGAAAATGACTTAGGGGACCAAATTAGAACAAATAAATAACTTAAGGGACCATACGAACAGTTTTGCCTTTCAAATAAAAAGATGTTTTGGGAAAAGTGATATATCTTTATTGTATAATTTGTATAATGATATATATTTATTGTTTTGACAAAAATGAATTTATTTGATATATATATTTTAAAGTTATAGTTAGTTTTAACACATGTCCCTATTTAGATCCAACACGTTGTTTTTGACCTTGACCCTGGAGTAAGTTGCGGATGTTAAACATGGTTCTGTCGTTATTGCTAGGATTCCCAGGTAAGGAGAGTCTCTTTTCCACACTTTGAGTTAGGTATGGTTAGAGTTTATAATAGAATTTGGGTTTAATGGTTGAATCGGGTTGTAGGTAACAAAATAGCACCTGTTTAGAGTTGGTTTAGGATTGATGATGATATTTTTGGGTTAATTTAATAATTGATTGATATAGTTATGCTTAAACCCCTTATGTATTTGTTAATGTAGGAAGTGAAGAACCCTAGGGAGCTGACTTATATTAAAGTACTCTGAGACATACCTGAGTATGTCGACTGATTTGTGATATATGTTGTTTGTCGAGAAAATGCTATGTAAGCTGTATGCTAAATGGTTATAATTGTAGTAAGTGGTAAATGTGTGATATTTTGTTTAATGCTGGATATTAGATGGTGAAAATGGCTAACTAATTGTAAGGGTATAATATGAATGCTTCGATGTTAAGTGTATTATAATTGTTTGTTAAGGGTGTGTGTGATAATTGAAAATATACATGATGTGATATATGTTATATGATGTAAAATGATGATAGATATATAAGTTAAGGGATAAATGAAATAATTGTGAATTTAATAGTGATGATGATATGTGATGAATATATGTTAAGTATGATGAAATGATAAATGGAGTAACTGATAATTTAATGGTGATGATGATAAGTGGAATTATGTGTGTGTAAAATGAAAGAGGATGAATTTATGGATTATGATTGTGTATGTGTGAATGACCCTCCCGTAGGGAGTGCGGATATATGAATGAATAGGAAGGACCCTTCCAAATGGAAGTGAGAATAGGCGTAATTTCATAGGACCCTCCCTAAGTGGAGTGTGAAAGTATATAAATGGACCCTCCATAACGGAGCGTGTATATAAATGGACCCTCCATAACGGAGCGTGTACATAAATGGACCCTCCCTAAGTGGAGCGTGAAAATATATAAATGGACCCTCCATAACGGAGCGTGTATATAAATGGACCCTCCATAACGGAGCGTGTATATAAATGGACCCTCCATAATGGAGCGTGTATAATGGACCCTCCCGTAGGGAGTGTGATATATGTGAATGTGGTGAATATATGTGAATAATGGACCCTCCCTAAGGGAGCGTGATTATGTATGTTATGGACCCTCCAATATGGAGTGTGTAAATGTAAATAGGATCCTCCCTAGTGGTGTGTGGATAATGGTAATAGGACCCACCGAAAGGTGAGCGAAAGATAAGGAAAGAATGAAAGGATTAGAAAGGCATATGGATAATACGTGAATGTGATGCATTTTGTTAGTTCATTGCTTGATTTGACTATTATGCTTGAGTTTCTATTATGAGCTATTTACTATCTTATGATTCACTGTGTTGTGAAAAGGTCTCACCCTTATGTGGTTAACATTTTAGGTACTTGAGCAAGGAGCTTGGAGATCAGTGTGCTCAGCGGATCAGTCGAAAGAAAGGAACTCAAGTGTATTTTATTATATTGTAATTGAAAGCCCCCAATGCTATTTGTGAACTCTGATTTATAAAAGGAAATTTAAAGTCCTATGTTTCATTTTTCAAACGTTTATTGTTTATTATTCATTATATTACGGGGTGTTACACGGAGGGTGGTCTCGGCTATAGCCATCTCGGGCATCCTCCCGAGTTGCACTTGGATCCCGACTGGCCAAGTATTGTGCAAGCATTGGTTGCGAGACGCTTACTCCCGACTCGTCTATCCCAGGAGTGGAGGGTGGTGTTGTGAGATTGGATATGTGATTGTGATATGGGAGATTTGAGTACAGAGATGATTGAGCCAATCCAGGATGGATCCCATGAGTATGATGTGATTATGTGTGTATAGTAAGTATCCTGGGATGGGATACGAATGTGTTGGATCCAGTGGTGGATTGGTTGAGTGGGGTCCATGCATTGCACTATGTGCTAGTTATTGTGATGTGTATGTTTTGTAGCACCTGATTTAGTTGTTATTCCTAGATTGTTATTATGAGTTGTATACTATCTTTTAATTCAATGTATTTTGAAAAGGTCTCACCCCTTAGTGGTTTAACATTTTAGGTAAATATCCAAGAAGTTTGAAGATCAGAGTGTTGCAGCAAAAGAGTCGAATGAAGGAACTCTAATTTATATTGTTGTATATTGTAATTGAATACCCTCAATTTGTTTATAAATTTGTTTTGTAAAGAAAATTATGAGTTCCTCAATTATATGTATAGACTTTTAACATTTTATTACAACCTTTATTTGATTATCTCTTATATATAAAGCGAGGTGTTACACCCTCCTTATAGGCCACGTTTTAGAAGAATTCTTTGGCCCTATTTATAAGTTACTTTGTATTTTCTAGGAAGCTTTTATTGTTATTTCTTCTTATTTGCCCTTTGTCCATTATTCTAAAATAATACAATACGAAATTCCCAATGCAAATTAAGAGGGTAAAATTGTATTATTAAAGTATTTTTTTAAAGTTTCAAGAAATCTAACTACCTTCCTTCATCCTTATGATATGATTAAGTATGATCTATAAATAGGATCAAAGAGAGTAGTTTTTAAGGTGTTAAATACGAACCAAATTAACATGAATATCAATGAAATGATTTTGGAATCAATTAGTTGTGACGAAAACACTTCTAGCCATGGTTCAAAATACATTGATTACTGAACACAAGATTAGAGAACGTACACGATTTATTTCCGTACGCGGTTCAAGAATTTTTACTTATTTAAGTTTTTAGTTCTTGAATTTAGGTGCTTTTTTGAAATTGGTTATTGACTTTTTTTTTAAATATATTTTGAGTCCCTGAACTTTTTCAAATTTATGTGGTCCTTTCGTCACTTAAGTGATGATATGACCGACGACATGTCACGTCACATTCACAATATTGACGAATGACGTGTTATGTAGCGTCACGTGACACCATATGAATTTTTTATTAAAAAAATCATTTCTTTCAAAAATTATTAAAAAATTTGATTTTTTTTAAAAAAAAATCATGTTGCATCATCTCCATGTTACCTATCGATGCGATGAAGGTGATGTGGCATGTCATCAGTCATATCATCACTTAAGTGATAAAATAACCATTTCCAAAATTTGAGCAAAGTTTGGGGACCTTAAGCATCGAAAAGAAGGTTTAAGGACCAATTCCAAAAAAGTACCTAGATTCAAGGACTAAAAACTTAAATAAGCCTTATTATTATAAGCCTCTCTTTAAAATGAACCCAACGTCAGTGATACGATAAATTAGGTACATGGTAGAGAGGGTAAACTAGAGAACTTGGTAACACTATTTTATCATGGAAATCAATGTTGCACCGATATGGATACGATACCGGATACGGGTATAATACTGGAATACGACATTTTCTAAAAAACACTGGGATACGAGTATGGCAATATAAATTCAAATTATATATATATATATGGGATTGCTAACATGAGTATCCTCTTATTTTAGAAGGATCATGTTAGCAGTGTGTTCCAAATATTTTAGACAAAAAACCCCTTTTCAGCTTTGAGAAAATAGAATTATAACCAAGGTTATTTTAGTAAAACAATTATTGTCTTAATTAAAAAATTAAAAAAAATCTCTCTCCACCCCCAAATCCCTTTCAGATTTTGGATTCTCACAGATTCTAAATCAAATACTCTCTCTCACTCTCTCCCAACCCTAGTTTTGCAGCCACCGCCGCCCCTATCACCGCCCACCGCCGTCCGCCACACTGCCTCCCCCGCGTTCGCGCCTCCCCCACAACGCCCGCCGCCTCTCACGCGTTCGCGCCTCCCACGCATGCGATCTCCTTCCCCACCACGCTATTCGCGTCTCCTTTGTCGTCCTTGCTCTGTTCGCGTTCGTGCACCAATCTCTCTCAGTTCTGTTCGTGTCCGTGTCTAAAACGCCTCCTTCTGCCTTTGTTCGTGCTCCAATCTCTCTATGTTACATTTATTTGCAGAACACAGCATACAACATTCTCCGATAGGTATTTATTCATTGTTGTTAACTTGTTTTGTCTCTGGCTATCCAAAAGTAGAATCAATAAAAGAGGAGTGAATGTTGAGATTGACATTGTTGTTGGTCTTCAATCTTTTCTTTTTCATAATCTCATGGTACCAAATTTTGTGTGTGCTTCTGGTTGCAGATTACTCAAGCAAAATCTTCTTGTAATGAAGAACTTAAAGAATTGCGGCACTGGATGAAGCCTGAGAAGGTAATTAACAAGAATAACAATGACAATAAGCTCAACCTGGCTTTATAATAATTAGCGTCAATTAACAAACAATTCTATTCCCTTTATGTATGTAAAATATATATATATATATATATATATATATATATATGTGGGGATTGCTAACATGAGTATCCTCTTATTTTAGAAGGATCATGTTAGCAATGTGTTCCTAATATTTTAGACAAAAAACCCCTTTTCAGCTTTGAGTAAATAGAATTATAACCAAGGTTATTTTAGTAAAACAAGTCTTAATTAAAAAATTAAAAAATAAAATCTCTCTCCACCCCCAAATCCCTTTCAGATTTTGGATTCTCACAGATTCTAAATCAAATACTCTCTCTCACTCTCTCCCAACCTAGTTTTGCAACCACCGCCGCCCCTATCACCGCCCACTGCCGTCCGCCACACTGCCTCCCTCGCGTTCGCGTCTCCCCCACAACGCCCGCCGCCTCTCACGCGTTCGCGCCTCCCACGCATGCGATCTCCTTCCCCACCACGCTATTCGTGTCTCCTTTGTCGTCCTTGCTCTGTTCGTGTTCGTGCACCAATCTCTCTCAGTTCTGTTCGTGTCCTTGTCTAAAACGCCTCCTTCTGCCTTTGTTCGTGCTCCAATCTCTCTATGTTACATTTATTTGCAGAACACAACATACAACATTCTCAGATAGGTATTTATTCATTGTTGTTAACTTGTTTTGTCTCTGGCTATCCAAAGTAGAATCAATAAAAGAGGAGTGAATGTTGAGGTTGACATTGTTGTTGGTCTTCAATCTTTTCTTTTTCATAATCTCATGGTACCAAATTTTGTGTGTGCTTCTGGTTGCAAATTACTCAAGCAAAATCTTCTTGTAATGAAGAACTTAAAGAATTGCGGCACTGGATGAAGCCTGAGAAGGTAATTAACAAGAATAACAATGACAATAAGCTCAACCTGGCTTTATAATAATTAGCTTCAATTAACAAACAATTCTATTCCCTTTCTGTATGTAAAATATGTTTGTTGTTTCACACATTTCACATACCTTAACTCCAATAGGCTATAACAGGGAACTATTAATTCGTATCTGAGTAGTTTTCCTTTATGTTGAGTTGTTCTATACATAACAGACATATAGAAAATCTCGTGCAGCAAGAAGTATTAGATTTTTAAATACAAGCCCTTTTGCATTCATGTTTTTGTTATTATGGCATAATTTTGTTCACTGTTTGATTGCCCCTCAAATAGAACGAGTCTGTATTCCCCTTAGTTAATCATGCCTTCTAAAAATTCTATATATTCTATGTATTGGAAATTGTCAAAAGGTTTCCAATCATCAGCCATTACAAAGAAATTGAATTGTCTATTTTAATTTTACATATTCTCCAAAACATTATTCTACACTATCTAATGAGTCCTCACAATCTTTTTAGATATTGACACTATCTTATGAGTTCTCAGTATTCATATCAATCTTTTAGATGCTTATACTATCTGATACTTCACATCTTTTCTATATGCTTTTCTTTTCATTGATGAGTTCTTATTTCTTGTTTTCAGTGTTATCAGTTGATCCAATCATCGGAGCAATTTCAGTAGCTAATGTAGTGGTTCTGAAACCATCAGAAATTGCTCCAGCAACATCATCACTACTTGTAAATTTGATAAAGAATTATCTCGACAACTCTGCCAGAATAGTTGTAACATCTGCCCATTTGACTCACTTCTACAAGTCCCTAATCAAGAGATTATTTTAACCTGATTAATTAAAGAATCGATTTAAAAGAGTTTCGATTTCATAATGAACCCTTATGTTTTGAAATTTGAATTGTTTGTGTGTGTGACCTTGTGTGCTAGATTGTTTAGGGTTTGATTAAGATTTTGTTTTATTGATTAATATGATTTCATGAAAAATTATTTTCTCTAAACTTTAAAGAATCAAAGTCCAATTGCCTCTAGAAACCCTAATTGGTGCCCTAATCATGGATTAAACCCTAATCGAGCTCTTAAGCTTTGATTAAGTGCTTAATCACTCTCCTAAACCCTAAACTCTTTTGGTTAGTGAGCTAATCCAAAATTAATTTTCCTCAAACCCAAGATTAAGTTGGTGATTAGTGCCTTAATCTTTTATTAAGCCCTAATCACTAAGGATTAGTGGACTAAACCTAGATTAATTAGCCTAATCCTACCCTAATCATGATTAGAACCCTAATTAGTGCCTTAAACCTAATTAAGCAAATCTAACCTACCCTAACCCCATGTGGCCGAATTCTAAGTGAATGACTTGGTCACCAAGTTGTTCCACTTGGTCTTCATGTAGCCTTACTTAGTCACCAAGCTTATTTGCATGGTTGCCAAGTGTCTTGCCCAAGAGTCAACACCATGACATCATCCTCATGACTTAAGCATGACCTAGAAAGGAAGAAAAAAAAAGTGAAGGAAAGGAAGGAACAAGGGGGAGGCCGTGAGGGGCCTTAAGGCAAACTTGGCCTCCAAGTTTGTGACTTAGTCCCCAAGTATTGCAACCCAACCCTCCATGCAAGCCCTTGATGGCAATTAGAAAAAGTGAGAATGAATAAAGAGAGGGCCAAAACCGTATGAAGAGAAGAGTGAGTTGTTCTTCATCCTTCATCATTTCTTCTTTCTCTCAACACCAACACAAACAACTTCCACTCACACACCAACAACACCAAAACCGTGAGGGAGTGAAGGAATTTCTCTTCATTCCTCCATCAAACACAAACTCTCTTCCATTCTTCCATTTCCCTTCCTAAACCAAACACATTACACCAAGAGAATCATCAAACTCTTGGTGAAAAAGAAAAAGAGAGAGAGTGACCGAATTGTGAGGAAGAAGGAACCAACACCTTAGACTCTTCATGATCTAAGCTAGATCAAGCTAAGAAAGTGAAAAGAGAAGGAGAAACCAATGAACTTAGGAAAAGAAGAGAGAAACCGTGAGGACTAGAAGGAGAGATCAAAGGAAATTGGACTTGAATTCTTTAAAATTTTTAATTAAGTAAGAACTTGTCTCATGAACTTAAAAGCTTCAAACCTTTTTCTTTGATTCTTGTTCTCTTTCATTCTTTCTTTCTTAACTTTGATTTTGTTTGAAAAAGTGTTGATGCATGTTTGTTTTATGGTTGGATCTAGTGATTTCCTTTACATGCATGTTGGTTTTTCAACTTGATCTTAACGTTTTATTGAGAAAGCGTTTTCTCTCTTGATCTTGAGTTTTCTCTTTGATTTCTTGAGAAATGTTTTGGAAAGAGAACTTGATTTTAAGTTTTCATGAAAAGTTTTCAAGGATCTAGTGTTTGTGACTTCATGCATGTCACGATCTATATTTGATTTATGATGTACTTGATGATTTCTTTTATGTTAGCCACGGTTTTATGTTGTTGTGCATGTAAGCTTGATTTTCTTTTGGTTGATCCTTTACATGATGTGATCTTGAGATGTAATGATGCTTAAAGTGAATAACATTTATGTGATGGTTGTGATTTTGATGTGTTGGTCACGGTTTGTACTTGATTTTTAGGTTAGAGGTTTTGATGTTGGATTTATGATATGTGTATATGATTTCCATGAACCTTGTGTTGATCTTAAGTGATTAATGTGAAATAAAAATTGTTTGGAAACTTATACATGCTCACGGTTTTGTGTAGGAGTCTATGCTAGGGTTATGTTTTTACTTGCTTAATGAATTATGTGAGATTGTTGTTGGATCTAGAGTTGTTCTTAAGTCTTGAATTCTTGAAAATGTTTTTGAGGAAAACCTAGTTAAGGTCACGGTTTAGACCTTAACCTTTGAGTTAAATTCTCTTGAGTGTGTAAGTGTTCATGACATGAAATTATGTGTTGATTTGTGAAGTTGATCCTTGAAGAAATGATTTTCTAAACAACCCATGATGCACACGGTTTTGACATGTTTAAGAATGATAAGATGAAGTTTTGCTAAGATGAAATTAACTAAGTGAAAGATCAATGAGAATGTGACTAAGTGTATGTGTGATGCATGATTTGATTTGTGTATGCTTAAGTGTTAGATTTCCTCATTTGATTGGGCGATATGTATGAATAAATTTGTGAACATGTTTATGTGTAATTGATGGCTTGTGGTTGTGAAATGTTTGGAATGAATGAATGTTTGTTTGATTTGTTTTGCTTGAATACCTTGCTGCCCTCATGAAGATCTAAGTGTTTGAACTTGATAAATTATTGATTTAAGTGTTTATTTGGTTGTTTTCAAGATGCTTGATTTATCTATGTGTTTGAATTGGTTTTTAAACATGGAAAATGAATTTAAAACTTAGGACATGATGTTGTCTAGAATTTCCTAAGTTATATTTCTTGTTTTAAAGTGTTTTTAAAAGTGTTTCTAAGTTGAGTTTTTATGGGTATTCAACCTAAGACAAAGTTGGTTTGAAAAGTACGATTTTTCGGAGTTTTTAGAATTGAACTCAATGCTATCCAAGAAGGACCAGCAAAGAAACTCTCGTTCTAAATTAATTTAATTAATTGTCCTCTCATGAATTTAAAGCATGAAAGTTAGTGTTTGATTTGAGACACGTTTGAGTTAAAGAAAATTGATGTTTCGGTTTTAAATGAAGACAATGTTTGGATTTTCTTAAGTTGCTTTGAGAATAATTCTAAGAATAATGACTTAATAAAGTTTAATACTCATATATCTACTTTCTGGGACTTGAAAGAAGTTGGAGTCGGGCAGACGAGGAAGGAAGCGAATCACTCGGAACTTGTAGATTCGGTAACCGCGAATCCAGGTGAGAGAGAAGTTATCCTAAGACGCTTTGGTGTCTAGTGAGTATGCTAGGACACTCCGTACTCTCTCAAAGTCGGAGTAAAGGTCTATCGTAGTTAGTAGTATACCCGATAAATTGTGTGATTGCCTGTATCGAGGTATACGAAGACTCAGACCTATACCATTACATGGTATTGATTGACTGATATGCTTGTGTATGTTGAGATATAATGTTGCTGATATTATCATTGCATGTGCATATTGCATCATCCCGCGTTATAGAATATGAATAGAAAAGACGTATAAAATTATAAGAAATCCCCCAAAGACTAGAGCGAAACTTCAAGGGGTGGAACGCATGATGGAACCGGATGATGCTGATGCGCCGAGTGCGTGGAACGAGCGGATGTTGTGACGATGACGATGACTGGAGTGTGGATGCAACGATTGCTGAAACATAATTGAAAGTGTATCAAAGTGGTCATAGCCACAAGTTGAAGGTGTATCTGTGCGGCCGTAGCCACAAACTGAAAGTGTATCTATAAGGCGGTTAGCCACATGTGAAAGTGCATCTGAATGACAGTTAGCCATATGTTGAAAGTGTATCTGAATGGCGGTTAGCCACATGTGAAAGTGCATCTGAATGGCGGTTAGCCATATGTTGAAAGTGTATCTGAACGACGATTAGCCACTTGATTTAGAGTGTATCTATATGGTTGTGGCTACGTGCTGAGCACGACTCAGGATGGGTCGGAGCCCGTCAAATATAGTAGTCGAGTCCCACAAGAAGTAACCCGCATATGGTTGGTGCTATATGACGGAGGCGACTTAGGATGGGTCGACATTAGGATAATCGAATATAACCTTTACGACTTGAAACCCTTACCCGAAGTAGTGGAGAGGAAGACACGGTGTTTACCTACGTGGTACTCACTTGATGATTAGGATAGGGGAAGGTAATGACAGTGATTCGTCAAGAAGCCTATGAGGAGTCTGTCTAGGCGGGAAGAGCTACAGTGACCTGGGTTGACCATCCGGGTAGGGTGAGTAGTCCGGTGTCGTAGCTAAAGTACTGCATGATCACTAGACATATGACTGACGCCCCTTGACTAAATCAGGATCGGAAGAGGGATGCTTGAACACGGTGGAGGTCGACACCCCTTTTGTCATGACATTTATTTTCCCGGGCAATTTTATATAGTGTATCTTGGTGTGGTCTCCTGAAGCCGGTGTGGTAGAGATCCTGTACTTCTGATTGCTTCCGACTAGGTGGATGGAATACGAGGAGATGTAGACCTAAACCTGAAACGAAAACGATAAAAGCCTGAATTCCGATACGATGGACCCGAGATGTGCGAACAAAGAGATTTTGACCTTGAGAGACAAGTGGATTAAGAAGCTTCGACTTTGCGAGATGAATTTGATTAAAAGGATTCCCTTAAGTGAAAGATAAAGAGTTAGTTAATCCGACGATTGCATTGCATCCTCGTGCATTTTGCATAATTATCTGTTGGTGCTGTTTGTATTGTTTGTTATGTTCTGGTATGCGTCGCTAGTGTAATTCCAAGAAGTCGATGGGAGTAATTCCATTCGGATAACTTACTCTCTCAACTTCTTGTGCACATGTGACGATGAATCTTCGATTCCAAAGACGGTGGAGCTGGTGATGCTACTCCTGGAGGGAGGACATACTGATCGTGATGCGCCGACAAGGGGGCTACTGATGGACGACAAAGATTGCTTTTGAAGACTTACGTTGTGGATCGAGAAAGAGCTTCTGCTAGTAGTTATAACTAGGTACCCGATGGACCCTTGCTGTTATGCTTATCAAGTGTACCCCTTATCTTTTGAAACGTTTTGTTAAAAACAAAGTTATGTAAGAATGACACCGATGTTCTGTGGTGGCCACTTTTGTAAGAACCTTTATGGCCTGTTTTCTAAACTATTTCCTAAGGGACCGTCGTGACCTATCTGACAATCTCTTTTAAGAAAACCAAATATGTTTTCTAAATGGCCGAATTGTTTTACTGATTTGTTGAAAGTAAGTTTCCAAATGTCAAACTGCTTTCAAAAACTTCCGCAAACGTTTTTGAGAAAAGGATTCTTAAAAGTAATACCTTGTTTTGGGAAGCTCGACAGTCGAGTGTTGTTCCCGTTTCAAAAAAAAAAAATCCACCCTATCCTTCCTAAAAAGAATTAATCAATATTTGATGAGTGTTTATTTCGAGTTTTCCAAATCGGGGTGTTACAATAGTCATTGAAGGGGCTGTTCTTAAAACAACCACATTCTTGGGGCAGAAATTGCTTCAGCAACATCATCACTACCTGCACATTTGCTTATATTTTTTCTTTTGAATTTTGTTACAAATGTATGACTGTAATGCCTAGTTGGAATGTATAGGATAACAACTTTTGTCTTAATTATGATCTTTATAATACAAATACAAATTGATAACAAAAGATTATCTCTTGCCTTAATTCTTTTTTTTTTTCATTCTTATCGCTCATTCATTCTTTCTTGCATAATCTAATATAATCTAATAAAATTAAGTAGCTCCATGAGCATAGCCTAATAATAGTACTTAGTCTCCAAAATGTCACAATAGCTATCCTGTTATATTATGCGATATGAAGTTACATTGTAAAGCTGTGCAAAGTTAAGATTTTAAGAATTGATTGTAGTAATCTCCAACAAATATATGCTTTCTCATCTTCTGTTATTTAAGCTGATTTCTCTTATGATTATTTTGTTTTATTTTAATTGTAGACCAAATTTTAATAAAAATGATGAAATCAAAGAAAAGAAATAGAGCTTGTGTTGCCCGTAAAATGAGCAAATTTCCAAGTTATGCCTGTCATCACCCAAATTATATTTCCAAACAACGACTGAAGTTTTACATTCTATTATGTAGAAACAAATGTTACACATAAACAAATGTTACACATATGCCATCAGAATCTAGCACTTTAATGGCAACCAAAATGTACATTCATTAATTGCATTCTCAACACTCAATGATTGCACTTTCATTCTGATGGCTCCATATGATTCCAAGGTACTATAACAAGAATAACAGCTATGCTCTTCACTCTCGGCTTCGAATATATATTAACAGGATGAATGAGCCAAGCCTTAAAATCTTTGTGCACCAAAGTAGGACTTAAAGAGTGAACATGAGCCAAGCCTGCAAATATACAACAGGATGAATGAGCTTATTGCAAATTAGAGTCAAGTTAACAAGCTAAGTTTTTTATGCTTGGAGAAGAAAATAATAAATAAAAGGGTACAGATTCTTGATTTTGTAGAGGACCACCTTGTAACAAACCAGAATTGGAGTGGAGAATTTGGTAAAATACAAACAAGTGCCACGTGGCTTGGGTCCAGACAAGGGGGTTAAAGGCATCACTGATGGGCATTTTTGGGGTTGAAGAATTATGACCAAACTTGGGCTCTCTCTCTTGGCTTCCTTCTTCTTCTCAATGCTTAGTGCTCTCCTACCTCATACATTCCTATTTCCATTACCTTACTTCCCTGAGTTGGAATCTAGCTTCCATAGCCTTCTTATTTCTATAACTTCTTGTTATTTGTATTTCATTTCATTAGCACATCATTATAACTACTATTGGGAGCTTGAGTGCATTACTATTATCAATTCAGATTTGAAATTGTGCATTATTGAGATTGCATTATGTCTATGGATAAGTTTAGCTGCACCTAGAGATATTGAAAGTCTATGCTTGAATTCAAGCTTTTCATTATTTAACTGTTGACCAGGTCCTGCAATGGAAAACCAAAGTCACATGCATGAGTTTCGAGAAGAAAAAAATGGATTATGCTAAAACTAAAAAGAAGAAATTTTATGAATAGATGCAGTAGTATAGTGCAATTTATGAATTTGGTCGCACTTTTACAAATCATGAAGCTCAAGGGGATAGAACTCTAGATAAGATACATTTGAATGAATATAAAACTCAGTCCTTTAAGATGCAAGTCCATGATTGAATCAACTAATTATCTATGAAATTGAGCTATAAAGCAAACAAGTTCAATAAAGTAAAAGAACTGTTATTTGGAGAGTAAAACCAGTAAAACCAAAATGGCTTCTAACTTATTTGTCATCTTCTTTTATCATATATACTGTGAACATATTATCTAGATTTGTTATACATTCTACACATTTGTGTCCCTTTTTTAGTATGATTTGTTACTCCATGTTAACAAAATGGTAGCAACTCAACTACTTGTTCTCTTATAAATAAAAACACAACTTCATTATTAAAATTAGACACAAGTCAGAGTAAGATGTTGGGCAAGCACACACCTAGGAAGGAAGCATATAGTTGTGGAAGATTGTCATTCAATACAGAGATTCAGTGGGAACAGAGGCAAAAGGAGAGAGTGCGAACAAAACAAAGGTAGAAGGGGTGGGTGCGGGCGTTGTGCGTCTTGGTGAGGCGGAGGACGATGACGGTGGTGGAACCGCGATGGAAGGAAACACTAGTGGGGGATGAACGTGTCACGGTGGCGAGTGAGGAGAGGGATGAACGCCTCACGATGGGAGATGCGAACAACGTGGGGGAGGGACGAACGCGAGCGAGGAGGACTGGAGGAGAGAGGGGCGAGCGGCGGCTAGGGGCGGTGGTTGATCTGGTTGTTGGGGGAGGCTAGGGTTGGGAGAGTGAGGGGGAGAGGGGTTTGATTTTGGGTCCATGACTAATCATTTCTGACTGGGATTTGGGGTTGGAGAGATAATTTTTTTATAAAAATTTTTTTTTTTTTTTACACCAACGGTATGCGGATCTGGTTTACTCAGAATCTGACTCATCCGGTCCGACCCAACTGAGCTCGCACTAAGCGGTAGGGGTCTCCCAGCGGGGGTTACTCCATACTCAAGGCTCGAACTCGAGACCAGTTGGTTAAGGGACCAAGTGAGCTACCACTTGACCAACCCCACGTTGGTTTTTAAAAATTTTTTAATTAAGATAATAATTGTTTTACTAAAATAACCTTGGCTATAATTATATTTTCTCAAAGCTAAAAAGGGGTTTTTTGTCTAAAATATTTGGAACACATTGCTAACATGATCCTTCAAAAATAAGAGGATACTCATGTTAGCAATCTCATATATATATATATATATATATATATATATAAACAAAATGCAAATAAATTATTTTGGCATTAAAATTACATATGCGTAACCTAAAATTAGAGGTTGATGCTCAAAATAAGTCAATATATAAGGACGAAAAATTAAGGCTTAATTATGTCATAAGTCCTTGAAGTTTGGGGTACTTTTGCCAAATACCCTTATTCTTTTTTTCTCAATGTCTGACTCCCTGAAGTTACTTCTGGATTTGTCATATATCCCTATTACCAATCCTGGGTAATTTTGCTAACATGTAATATCAAAATCCTAATCAGACGCAAGAGATTGGTCATGTCGTGCTGCGTGATATCACATGGGCGAAGACGACCTCTCTCTTCAATCTTTTCTTTTCTTTTTTTATTTAACTAAAAATATAAAAATATTAAGTTTTTTAGTTTTTTAATTTTTTTTAAAAAAGATCTTCGCCCACGGGGCACCAGGTGTGTAACTTCCTGACCCTCTGACCAGGATTCCGATGTTACATGTCAGCAAAATTGGTCAGAATTAGTAGTAGGGATATATGACAAACTCAGAATAACTTTGGGAAGTCAGACATCGGAAAAAAAAGAATAAGGGTATCTGACAAAAGTACTTCAAACTTCAGAGACTTGTGACATAATTAAGCCAAAAATTAAATTATGACATTAAAATATAAATTTTAAGGCAAAAATAATATTATTGATATGATGCATACCTAGAGTATACCTTAACATACCAATTACAAGTATCCAAGAGTACCATACATGTACCGATATCCAAGATGCACGTCACCATTTAAGGAATAACCCATGTTTCAGAGGTCCAAACAAAACACTACGGAGAAGTTTTTAAAAATCGTAAAATGAATTTCTCTATTGCCCAATATCCATTATTGGTAACAATTCTCCTGTTTTTCGGAGAACTTCTCGTGCAAATTCTCTTCTTTCTTCACTTATTTACCTGCTATGCAGGTTACCTGTGTTCAATAAAATCCATCACCTTACACTTACCTTCTGTTGAATGGTTTAACTTTGTCACATTTCAGAACATCCATTGCTACTGTAGTATTCAAAATTGCATGCTCCACCTGGAAAATTGTAATATCTTGTTGAGTCTCAACACTCAACTCTTTTAGAAAAACTCTGCAGTTTATAGTTTGGGATAGCCGTTACAAGAATCAAAAGTTTCTAAGTGAAAATATGTTCACCAAATGGCAATAATGATATAAAATGCTAAGAGCTTAAGATAACGATAAAGAAAGTTGGAAAATAAACCTGAAGGGCAAGAGAACTCATTTCTTTTTTCCAATCTAGCCAAATCACAACTGTAGATTATTGATGAATTAAGGATACATGCAAGTAACGCTTATCGCCGCGTGTGTCAAAAGTTAACAAATCAACAATGAAGCGTGGTAATATTGCAACAGTTTTCGAAAATATTTTACAATTATGCTATGTCTAGGGAGAAAGGAATTGTGAAGTACTCAAAAGAAATAAAAAGAAAGTAATTTCCAATCATGACGACGGTGATTCATTCATGCTATACAATTTAGTTGCATTCTTATTTGTGTTGCTGGAAGAAATGCAGTAGAAATCTGTCAGGTAAGCCAAGGCTTCTGAGTTGTTGTTACAAACCTTCCACAATGGTGCAACCTCTCCTTCAGAGACAGTACCAAATTCCTCACAAACATTTAAAAACTCAAGCAACTTGGAATAATATGAATCATAGTTCATCAACGTGAAGGGAACAGGAAGCTTAGATCCAATCCGTTCGAGCTGAATTAATGCGAGTATCTCAAACACCTCATCTAGAGTACCTATGCCACCAGGAAGAGCAACAACAGCAGTCTTATCAAAGGAATTGTTCCTCACTACGGCATCCACCAGCCCGTGTTTCCTCGCAGAGAAAAACCTGAAGTTGAATGTCAAAAGTCAAAACTCGATCAGTCTAAGCAGCCAATTGCAGTCATAGAATAACCAATCAGGCCGTGGTGGTAGATTACCTGCAAGTAAGGTAATTTTCTGATGGTAAGTAAGGATGGTAGTTGGATGCTTTCCATTCCCCAGCTTCTTTTCCTATCTTGAATCCACCAACCGGTTTTCCTGCTATCAGAGCACCTTGAGTAACAGCATCCATTAATCCTGGTCCAGCCCCTGACCACGAAGTGCAGTCCAAAAGGTTTGCAATCTGCACAGCAAGACATGAAGAAAAATATAATCACAAACTCTGAAGTCTGAACGCGCTTTCCCACTTCCAAAATTGTATATGCCAGAAGTAACAATGTCACTGACTGACAAAAGAATGTGAATGAACAATCACCAGCAAGAAAGCAAAGAAGCAGGCAAAAGAAATGGTAAGAATTTACTTGCCTCTTTAGCCAGCTCTTGTGCTTGCACGTAATGTGAATGGCCCGGTCCCATCCTTGAAGAACCCAGATATAAAACACCTCTGCCTAACCTGTTTATGAGTTCATAGCACTTTTTGATCTCTTCTCTTACCTGCAATATAACCAAAAGTAAGGAACTACATTCTAGGCTTTTCACTGAAGTTCCAAAGGACTACAAATACGCTTGATGGTTAGATAAGAAACCCTGAAATACTTTTCCCGAGAAACTAAAGATGTACGAGATCAGGTGTCTGGCATTGCACATTTATACCAAATGCTTGAATTATTAATTCCTAATTGCTTCCTAGAAACGCATCAAACACCAAGGTGCTACCTATAAAGTTTATGATTTGTAATGAAATGTTGTTATTCACATATGCTAAATATTGTACAATATAAATAGCCTTGGCTAATAACTAATTAAACGTGAAACTAGGATAAGATAAATGCTAAGCTACTGATGCATAACAGATTAGATATAACAGATGAGGAAACTTAGGAATGGATGAAGATGCTAGGCTAACTCTGCGATGACTCAGTAGATGCTTCTATACGCCCCCGCAAGATGAGATTTCCGTCATGGATGCTCATCTTGGTCCGAAAATCATGAAACTTATGTGAAGACAACGGTTTTGTCAGTAGGTCAGCTGTTTGGTCGTTGGTAGAAACATGGTGAACTGTGAGAAGACCTTGCTGAACACGTTGTCGTACGAAGTGATAATCAAGAGAGATATGCTTCATGCGGGAATGAAAAACGGGGTTGGCACAGAGATAGGTGGCACCGACATTGTCACAAAGAATCCTTGGTGGTGAAGGAATTTTGATGTGAAGCTCATGTAGCAGATTGGAGAGCCACATGAGATCAGCACAGGTTGTAGCTACAGCTCGATATTCTGCCTCAGTGGAAGAGCGAGCTACAGTTCGCTGCTTCTTTGAGTACCATGAGATAGGATTTTTGCCAAGAAAAATGATATTAGCTGATGTAGAAGTGCGATCATCAACATTGCCAGCCCAATCAGCATCACTATAGGCTGTCAAGTGAAGTGTGTTGGCTTTGTGAAGAGTGAGGCCATAATTAATCGTTGCTTTCAGGTAACGCAACAATCTTTTAACATGTTGAAGATGTAGTTCTGTGGGCTTATGCATAAATTGAGACAGTTTATTGATGGCAAAAGAGAGATCTGGGCGAGTGAGATTAAGATATTGGAGTGCACCCATGATACTTCTGTAGCGAGAAGAGTCTGTAGCTGATGTACCGTCATGAAGTTGTAATTTAGCAGTGGAAGAGAGAGGAGTTGTAACCGGTTTTGCACCAGCCATGTCAAATTTCTCTAGGAGGTCCCGTGCATACTTGTGCTGTGAAAGAAACAACCCAGATGAGGTGGGAATTATTTCAATCCCAAGAAAATAATGTGGCTGACCCAAGTTCTTGAGAGAAAATTTGTGAGATAATGACATAATGAAGGAGTCAAGAAAGGCATTGTCATTTCCTGTGACTAACAAGTCATCAACGTAAGCAAGAAAATATGCCAAAGTTGCTCCTTGTTTGTAGACAAATAGAGATGAGTCACTGCATGTCGGATGAAAGCCTTGAGTCTGTACAAAACGTTTGAGCTCCTCATGCCATGCCCTAGGTGCCTGTCGTAAGCCATATATTGCTTTATTCAGTTTGCAGACATAGTGTGGGTGTTGAGCATCAACGAACCCGGGAGGCTGGACCATGTAAACAGTGTCAGATAAAGTCCCTTGAAGAAATGCATTGTTGACATCAAGCTGATGCATTGACCAAGAGTTAGCAAGTGCTATACTAAGAACAACTTTGATGGTTTGTGGTTTAACCACAGGTGCAAAAGTCTCCTTGAAATCAATTCCAGGACATTGATGAAAGCCCTTCGCCACCAATCGGGCTTTATACCGGGAGATAGAGCTATCGGGATTGCGCTTGATGCAGAAAACCCATTTGCATCCTACGACATTCTGATTTGGTGAAGGAGGGACCAGCTGCCATGTACCATTACGAACAAGTGCATCAAATTCTTCAGACATAGCTTGGCGCCAGTGAGTATAGCGCATAGCAACTGTTATGCATGAAGGTTCCAAATTTTCTAACAGTGGGTGTTTGGAAGCCGAGTATATCCTCTTTGGTTTAAAGATATTGTTCTGGGAACGAGTGACCATAGTGTGCCTGCGAGTGTTGTTAGGCAATAATAATGGAGAATGGGAAGGAGATGGAGGAGAAGAGTGATTACCTTGTAAAGAGTCTGAAGTAGAGGATGGTGCTGGAGAGGACACCTCGGGCGGCTGTGAAGGGTCGGACGTTGTAGTAGTGGAGGGAGTAGGAGTAGGGGTGGGCAAGGGACTAGGAAGAGGTGGTGCAGTATGTGTAGGAATCAAGGTATGCGGTTGAGAGTTGACCATTGGGTTAGGTGGTGGAGAGGGACGATGTTGTGCTGTTTGGATGAGTGAGGCAAAGGGAAATTCAGTATCTATAAAGGTGACATGGCGGGAGCTATAAACTTTGTTGGTGAGAGGATCTAAACAAAGATATGCATATTGAGAGGTGGAGTAGCCTATGAACACACAAGGGGTGGATCGGTTTTGGAGTTTATGTTGAGTGTATGGTTTTAGCCAAGGAAAGCAAAGACACCCAAAGGAGTGAAGGTGGTGAAAGTTGGGTGTTTCATTAAACAATATTTGTAATGGGGTTTGCATGTTAAGGATCGGAGTTGGCATACGATTGATAAGGTAGGTTGCGGTGAGAAAGGCATAGGACCAGAGGGACGGTGGGAGGTTGGCATAATGGAGAAGGCTGCGGCCAGTTTCAACTATATGACGATGTCTTCGCTCAGCAGTACCATTAAGTTCCGGAGTGTGTGGTGGTGTGGTGTAGTGAGATATGCCATGTGAGGAGAGGTAGGATTTTAGTTTAAGGTTTATGTATTCCCCCCCATTATCAGAGTATAATGCAGTAAGTGGAAAATTAAGACGTTTCTCAACTAGTGCTTTGAATTGAGGAAATAGATGTGCAACATCGGATTTATTCTTCATTGGATACAACCAAATATACTTAGAAAAGTGATCAATGAAAATAACATAATAGTGAAAGCCATCTAAGGATCTAGTAGGGGCTGGACCCCAGACATCAGTGTAGACCAGTTCAAGCGGCCGTGAACTCGTGAGGGTAGATTTGGTGAACGGTTGCTTGTGACTTTTGGCACACTGACAGGAGACACACTTTATTGGATTGTTGCACTTAGTTGGAAGCTGATAGTGTTGGTGAAGGTGTTGCATTATACGTTGGGAGGGATGGCCAAGTTGGTGATGCAGGTTGTGGATGGATGTTGTGGTGTGAATTAAGGCATGAGGATTGGATGCAGCAGATAGGTGATACAACCCGCCTTTATTTGGTCCTCTCAGCAGCACCTGTCCGGTCTTCAGGTCCTTCACAAGGAAATGAGTGGCATGAAACTCAACAAAAACTGAATTAGAGTTGCAAAGATTAGAAACAGATAGAAGATTTTGTTTTACATGAGGAACATGTAAGACAGTAGGTAAAGTAAGTGTGTGTGAGTGAGTAGAAATAGAGGAAGAGCCAGTGTGTTTAATTGGCAAACCTGAGCCATCTCCTACAATTAGTGTGTCTGTACCAGGGTATGGGGTGGACAGATGCAAATTCTCAAGATCATGGGTGACGTGATGAGATGCACCAGAGTCCATGATCCAATTTGGTGCTGAAGAGGAGGAAGTGGTAGCATGATGAGCAGTTTTGGTTTTAGTGGGATATCCATGCAAGCGAAAGCAAATTCTGTCATCATGGCCATATTTGGCACAATGCGTACAAAATAGGTGGCGGTGAGGCCCTGCAAATGGTGACCGAGAGTGCTGTTTTGATGCTGAAGACTGGGTATTGTGATGAGCAGCACGATATTTGTTGGTATAGCCACGGGTTCGAGCAACAGCATTAGCAGTGGGTATGGTTGGGGTATCATTGGCACGGTCCTCTTTTAGAAGAAATGATTCATAATCCATTAGCTTTTCATACAATTCTGTGAAGCCAATGGGAGTGTCTCGCGCGCGAATGGCTGCAGAAAGCTCTCTGTATTCACGACCAAGACCATTTAAGGTGTGAATTACAAGATCAATTTCATCAACTGGACTATTAATGATAGATAACTCATCAGAGGTGGCTTTGATAGTTTGTAGGTATTCTGAGATGGTGCGATTGCCTTTCACAGTGGTGGCTAATCGCTCTTTAAGTGACATAATTTGAGAACGAAACCGGTTGGCATACATGTTGGTGAGAATGTCCCAGGCTTGTTTTGATGTGGTAACATTGCCAAGGAAGTTAACCACATTGACTGCCACTGATGAGATTATGGCATGAATAATTAGCTGGTCTTGTCTGATCCAGCGGGAATGAGTTGCATCATTAGATGGAGGACAAGGATATGTACCATCAACATAGCCTTGGAGATCATAGCCTATTAATAAGGCCTTGAATTGAACCTTCCACGCAGGGAAGTTATTGCCGTCCAGTTTGATTGGTATTTGTGTGCCCGTGTTTAATGTAACAAGGGAGGGTGGGTCAGTGGTTTGAGAGGACTGTTCTGTGTTGGATGAGTTGTTGGAAGACATGGTTAAGCAGTGGTGGATCAAGCCGTGAGGCAATGGCTCTGATACCATATAAAGTTTATGATTTGTAATGAAATGTTGTTATTCACATATGCTAAATATTGTACAATATAAATAGCCTTGGCTAATAACTAATTAAACGTGAAACTAGGATAAGATAAATGCTAAGCTACTGATGCATAACAGATTAGATATAACAGATGAGGAAACTTAGGAATGGATGAAGATGCTAGACTAACTGTGCGATGACTCAGTAGATGCTTCTATACTACCCTCATTATAGGCACCCATGGGTTGGAATGTTAAGTCCAACAATCCTGAAGGTGACACTAGACTGGTTAAGCCAACAATATATTGCCACAAGTAAAAACTTTTTTTTTTATAGTCCATAAGTAAATACTATATATATACCCTAGGTCCAACAAGAAGTCGAGCAATAAATTGCATCTTTTGTTGTTGACTCTCACTGCTGCAAATGTGGTTTATCCATGATATTTACCATCTTCAATACCAAGAATTGGAATGATTAATTAAAAACAACAACAACAACTAAGCCTTTGTCCCACTAGATGGGGTCGGCTACATGGATCAAACGATGCCATAAAGGCCTATCATAAATCATGTCTTTCGATAAGGCATTGATTGTCATATCCTCCTCAATTGTTTCGCCTATAGTTTTTCTAGGTCTTCCTCTTCCTGTAGCCCTTGTAGTACCCTCCATTTGGTCTACCCTCCTAACCGGGGTTTCCACCGGTCTCCTCCACACATGCCCAAACCACCTAAGATGAAATTCAACCATTTTTTCAACAATAGGAGCAACCCCGACTTTTTCTCGAATATACTCATTTCTAATCCGATCTTGTCTGGTATGCCCACTTATCCACCGCAGCATCCTCATCTCTGCAACATGAAGTTTATTCTCTTGTGTGCCCTTTGCCGCCCAACACTCTGTCCCATATAACATCGTCGGTCTTACAGCAGTGCGGTAGAACCTTCCTTTAAGTTTAAGTGGTACCTTCTTATCACATAACACGCCCGAGGCACTCCTCCATTTCATCCACCTTGTTTGAATCCTATGATTTACATCCCCTTCTATTTCTGCATCCTGCTGTAAGATAGAACCAAGATACTTAAACTTCGGGACTTGTGCTAAGACATGCTCTCCAACCTTCACCTCCCGAGTAAGGCCTATGTGCCTCTTGCTAAAATTACACTCCATATACTCTGTCTTGCTTCGACTTATCCGGAATCCAGACCCTTCTAAAGCTTGTCTCCACATTTCAATCTTCCCATTTATTTCCTCTCTAGTATCCCCAATAAGAACAATATCATCCGCAAAGAGCATGCATTTGGGCACTGGTTCTTGGACATGTTTCGTAAGCACATCCAAGACCAGTGTAAAGAGATAGGGGCTCAAACTTGACCCTTGGTGTAGACCTATCGTGATGGGAAAATCTTCTTAAATCGATTTCAAATCAGTACACATTTTGGAGATAAATTAGGAACTGCTTGTTGTAACTATTTCAAACAGTATGGAAACATTTAATTTCCAAGACCAACCAAGAAGAACCCTTGTAGGAATGTGTCTAAGGTTACTAAATTACTAATACTCTTGGTAGAAACCAGCATAGGGAACTCAAATTGACATTCCAAAAAGAAAATGGAAATTCTTTTTCAAATTCACCACTTTTCATAAATTGTGTTGGGGCAAAGAAGGCATACATGTTTATAAAAAAATAGAGTAAACAAGGTCCCAATGTAAGTAAATTTAAATTGAAATTTTGGGATTCTTCGCATGTTATCAATTGTTTGTTCGGAAGAAACACACGAGAGGGGATTATAAGTCAGCCACCTAGCTTATTTGATCAAAAACAGTCCGTAGCCCAGATAAGTTACAGAAAATTATTAGAAAAACCTCAGGTTTATGAGCCCTAATTTGAGAAGCCAATTAAAGTGAGTTATATATTATAAGCCCTTGACTTATAAATTATTTTACATCATTTTACACGTCACAGCTAGTTTGACCAAACACTTCGAGTTCAATAAGTTAGTATATCAGCCTTTAGCCACCGGCTTTTCTGCATTTAACCATTTTTTACGGTCTTCAGCTTTCTTGTATTGTGCCAAACAGAACCTTAAATCTTATTGTTTTTTTCTTTTTCTATAATGCTGTTGTCAACAATTAGGTCCAACATAAGCGAAAGAAAAATGCCAAACTGTCATCAAGGGAAACCCAACAACAAAGATTAATAATAAGAGGAAAATGCTAAGGGCATTGTTTATTTTGTATTGGAAATAATAAGTTTAGGATATCGAAAACATTTTCAATCCTTATTTATCCATTTTGTATTTCTTAATAAGTGTCAATAATAATAATAAGGGTCTTACTAGGAGGGCACTTTAAGGGCACTTGTTAAGGTTCCTATACTTGGATAAACAATCACCAATACTCATTACTCTGTGTCTCGAGAATCTAAAAAATGCATTTTTCAATAGTTATTTACTACATTTAACTTCTTAACAAATGCACCAAGGGTACTTGTTAGCATTTCTCTAATAATAATAATAATAATATTTTCCATCAACAAATTGAAAAGAAAATACTCTGATGGAAATATTATTTTGATAGAAAATGTAAAGTGGGTGTTTAGTGTTTACCTCATTCGGGCTTTTCCTCTCATCAATGTGAATTGACTCTTGCCTGCTTGCGAAAATCCCTCTTTGAATAGCCTTATTAAGGTTTGGGAAGTTGAAACCAACGTTATTATGTTGTCTTGTGCAGAATAATTGGCAGATAATTCTTCTTCTTTCAAGAGTTACTTCCGGCAAAACATGAGAACCCAACGAAGCTGCCACCGAGAATCCCATAACTTTAAGCGTCTAAGAAGGTCCCTTAGACGAACAATCCAACGTTTGTTTGTGTCTTCCGGGGACACCCACTGATTAGATTCTAGCATTTCCATTTTTTAACATTAAAAGACGAAAAGAGTATTGTTAAGAAGAAAAAAATTGGCTAAATTACCCATTTCATTCCTTACCTTATTTTTCAACCAACTTTTATCATTGTATGGATAGTTGATATTTTAAATTAAAGATTATTATTTTTTTATAATATAAAGATTTTTATTAAACAACAATCAAATGTAATTATATAAAAAAAAATTTCAAACCAAACCCTATACTTAAAAAAATTAATTTAAATGATTTTGTAGATAAATTTTGTAATTCCTCGTATGAATAAAAAATTAATTGTTTTTATCTAAGATATTTCTCATTTATTTTATGGATAAATTGACATTTTAATATATGATTATCAACTTTATTATGATAAATCAAAATTAAATTAGAGTTAAACATTTTGATTTTTTTTTTGATGATATTACGAGATATTTCTTACATTTATGTGATGGATGGAGTGTTTTTTTTGTACAATTAGTATTTTTTTAAATATGATTATCACATTTATTGTTATTAATCATAATTAAATATTTTTATCTTTTTCATCGATCATCTTATCTCAAGTTAATAATAAGATTTCCCTCTCCCCAGTTCATGGGTTCTAGTCCCAGACCTCCCATGTAAAACAAAAAAAAAGTTAATAATAAGATTGAATCCTAAAAATATTTATTCTTATTGTTCTAATCATATTGATTTAAATTTTTTCTGCAAAGATGATATTATCTATTAATGAGCAATTGAGTACTTGTCATTATTACCTATTAGTGAGCAATTGAGTACTTGTCATTGGGGCTTAGGAATAAAATGATATGCGCATGAGGAAGACCTTTTTCTCGAACTCAACAATATAAACAATTGCACCATGAAAATTAATTAATTAACCTTTAATTCCAAACATGAACAACATCCATTAGAAATATAAAAACATTAATATAAAATCCAAAAATTAAAAAACTAATATTTTTTTCTTCTTTAAAGAGTTCACAATTAAAAAAACAAAAATAATATCTCTTATCCAAGAAATATAATACTTCTTATTTAGTTCTCCTTTTGAAATTGAAGATCATAAGTTCTAAAAAACGTGCATCCAAAAAAAATACAAAAAAATTGAAATATATCATTATTTCTTTTGTTATTGACCTTTCACGAAAAAGGTATCAATTATCAAAAGTGATTCTAATCATAGAAAAGATGCAAATTGATAAAACATAGTTACATCTTTTAATAATGTTTCTATATTCAAATTTAAGAGCTAGATGAAACTAGAATCAGCAAAAAAACACGACACGACCGGGCCGGTTCGAATAAGCACGGTAAAATATTGGGCTTGGGTTTTGGAGCAAGAATTATGCCCGTGCTTTTTTAGAACGACCCGCAAAAGCACGAAATACGATCAGATTTTTGCCGGGCTAACACGGCACGACACGCCAACCCGATTTATTTTATTTTATTTTTAATTTACTGATTTTTTTGCTAAAACTAGAAAGAAATGAAAGGATCCACTGATCCATTATACTATACAATGCTTATTTACTTATTTACTAATACATATACGTCATTTAATACATTTAACTAGTGCTACTACCAATTATCAAATATTATCATACGTGTGTTTTTTAAATGGTTGTTGGGTAGTATAACACCCCGATTTAGTCAACTTTTATATATTTTTATTTAGTGAAAAATCTGGGAAATTTTTTTTTAAAAGCATCGATGACGTGGACATGTGTTCATTCTCTTAAAAACATTTTCTTTTTAGAACATTCTTTTATAAAAACAAATCCTTCATGTCCCATATCACACATCAAGTTCTAAAACGAGATGTTACCAACATCACGCTTTGAAACTTCAAACTTACTCCAAACCTTTTGGCTTCAACATCATCCTTTTGACTTAATTATGTCACAAGTCCCTGAAGTTTGGAGTACTTTTGTCAGATACTCATTTTAATTGTTTTCTTTAATTTCCTGTTATAATTTTATTTTTGTCTATCTGTTTCTTGAGTTCAAAACCATTCACATTCTTTGGGGAAAAAAGTCGACAGTCCTAACTTTAAGGCTTTGTTTGGTTAAAATGAGAAGAGAGAAGTAGGATAGAGAAGTAGGGAAGATAAATTATAACGAGAAAATGAGTAGATTTTGTAGTTGTTTGGTATAAGAAAAAATGTGAAGAAAAAGGAAAGAGAAAAAAGTTGAGTTTTATTTCCTTTTATTTGATTGAAAAGAAAAGTGAGAAGAAATAAAATAATAAATTTCTAAAAAAATGTTCCATAGCCAAACTGATCCAAACTATTTTAAATCCATATTTTATAAACCAATTCAGTATCCAAACCATTTTTTTAAATTTTGAAATGAGTTTTAGATTTCAAACCTCATAAAGTATCCCCAAAACCCAATTTTAATATAAAAATTACTAAATTGTCCTAATTTAAAAAATTGTTAGATTACAAACCCCTAAAAATATCCATGAACCCCACCCCAAAAACCTAACATAGATTATAACACCATAGACACTAGCTAGCAGCCACTACAACCCTCCTAAATTAAATTAGTATAGATGGCTGGAGACGAAAAAGGCAAATGATGGCCTTTTTGCTAGCATGTTTGACCCCCATAAACACATAATCGCTTATATATGAATGGTTTTTATATTTTGGTGCAGCATATAACTTAGTTCTATGCTTAGTATATAGTAAAACTTGATCTTGTTATACTGCAAAGCTTGTGAAACCATTTACGGGGATATGAAGTTGTACAATAAATTTTTTTTAAGAAGTGAATATCACCAATTATTAATATTTTTATCTATAAAAAAATAATTAATATTTGAGCTTTTCTAATGTGTGTCTTGTGACAAACGGTCGCGCATGGGTTGAAGGAGGGTGGAGTTGTTTGGGTTGTTATTGCAGTGGAGAGAGAGAGGGCGATGATTGGGGAGGTTATTGTTGAGGGGGGAAAGGGGTCGTGGGGCTGAGGGGCTCGTGGCGATTCGCAAGGGCAGTAGGTTTGTTAGGGTGAATAAAGGTTCGGTTCGGTTGGGGCGGGCGGTAGTGGCGGTTGTCATGGTGGTTGTGGTGGCACCGGTTTGAGTGGGTTTAAAGTTGAGAAGAGAAGTAAAAAGAGGAGGAAGGCTGTAACATCCCGAGTTTTAATCTTAAGTATAATTATAATTATAATTATAATTATAATTATCATAATAATAGATTGAAATAATAATAACACTAATCAAGTTTAAGAATAACTAGCTAAGGTCCCTTTTAGTCTTACTAAAGTGTTAGGAGACATCGGGATTGAAACACTATGATTTCTTTAAACATTATAAATTACAAGTTTTATTGAATTAAATAATTGTTTCCTGGAATTTAGTACTTAGATGTTGGGTAGTTTCATAAAAATATATTATGTTAATTACGAAACTATATCTATTTATATATATTAAAGTAGAATCATTAAAATAGTTACCCTAATTGAAAAATATATTTTCTATATTTTAATTTACCTTCGACATATTTAATTATTAAATTTGTTTTAAGAACTTCAAGACTTTTACTTTATGATTTTATAGAGGTAATTATTTGATGCTTACATTTTATTATTAGTATATCTTGAAATTTAAAATAAACAAAAAAAATGGTATTAGTGTTTTTAAAACCATACTAACACAGGTAATAATAATAATAATAATAATAATAATAATAATAATAATAATAATAATAATAATAATAATAATAATAATAATAATAATAATAATAAATAAATAAATAAATAAATAAAGAGGAAGGGGTTCGAACCCCCCTCCTTTCTTCTCCAGCCAGCCGGCCCTAACTCCTATCGCTCTCTCCCTCCGTTCCAGTCGCCACCACCCACCTGGATGCCGTCGTCGTTGCTGTCGCATGTTTTCTCTCTCTCCGTTCCGTTCTGCGCTCTCTCTCTCTCTCCTTGGAGTCGCCGTCTCCGAGCTCGAGGTCCTCCGGTCCGGTCGCGAATCGCGACTCCGTCCCTCCTCAAATCGGACCGCCACCACCACGAAGAAGATCGCAACTTTCTGGTTTCCTTTTGCTCCATCGGTTATCTCGCCGCCGTGTTGCTTCCTCAAGTCAGTGTCACCTTCCTCCGTCCTCTATGTCTCTCTCTCTCTCGCACTCGTTTCTGCGCCACTGCTATGGAGTCGTCGCCATCACCGCCACCGCTCTCCTTCCCTGGTTGTGCAAATGAAGCTGCCGCCGCCGCTGTTCCTAGCGACCCAGCTGCCACTCTTCCCTCTTCCATTCCAGTTGAAAAACCGCCACCCTTGCCGTGCTCTGTGTGCCGCCACGGATGGTGGTGCCGCCGCTTGAATCTGAGTTCGACCGGGTTGCTGTGAACCGGGCCTAAACCACCTTGTTGTGCCCTGAACCGGAGACTCATGGAGCTTTAGAGTCAAACCGACGCCGTTATCGAACCGGGTCGAAGCGGATGTGGGTTTTTGCTGAACCGGGGTTTGTTGCTGCTGCTGGTTGGGTTGAACCGAATCGGGTCGGTGCGGATGCTTGGATCGGGATCGAATGGACCGTTGCCGAATCGGGAGCTCGCTGCACGCCTTCAAATTGGTTCTAATAGAACCCTGAGGTAAGGGGTTCTTTACCTTGTTTTAGGGAGTATTTTCTGATTAGTATATAATACTTGCTAAGAATATGTGGGTATGCTTGTGATTGATTATTCGGGTAATTAATTTAAATTATATATAAAGTAAGAAAGTAAATAAAATGAAGTATAACTTGATACTTGTGATTGAATATGCAGGCTAAGTGCTATATGTTATCATGTTTGTTTATTTGCTGGTTGAATTGTGATGTTTGTGTGCTAAATTTGTATCGCATAATGAATTGAATAATTGAATAATAAATAAAAGAAAGTAAATATGTATGAGATGTAAACTAGAATGAGAACTAAGGAATAGAAAGAGTTAAAAATGTCATGGCATAAACATAGGGAATTGAAAATATAAAATGTGAAAATTGTTGTGTATGCTTGTATGATAAATGTGTTGAATGACGAATGAGATAACAAATTAATAATAAAAGGCAAGAGAGAAAAGAATAATTAAAAGAAAGTAAAGAAAGGAGAAAAGAGAATGGCATGAATTGTAAAAGGAAACTGGCGCAGGTTAGATCGCGAGATCTGGTCATGAGACCCTGTGTCCAATTGATAAAAGACTAATAAGAGAATGGGCCAACGCAGGTTAGATCTTGGGATCTGGTCATAAGACCCTGTGGCCAACGCAGGTTAGATAATATGATCTGGTCATGAGACCCTATGGCGCAGGTTAGGTCGAAAGGATCTGGTCATGAGACCCTGTGACATAGGTTAGGTCATATGTATCTGGTCAATAGACCCTGTGGCAGAACAATAAACAGTGGTTCGGTGCAGGTTAGGCGGTGTGGCCTGGTCATGAGACCCTGTAGCCGAACCGATAAAAAGAATGAAAGCAAGAGGGAAAGGGTAAAACTAAAGGAAAGAGAACAAGGTAAAAAAAAGAGTCAAAATAAAGGAGAGAGAATAATGAGTAAGAATAGAATGAAAAGAAGAGAAACGGGTAATTGTGTGTGAATATTTGAAATGGTGTTTACGTGATAAATGATGGTATGTGTGTGAACTGGTGATTTACTAAAATGAAAATTTGAAAACTGAGACCTAACGAAGATATTATGAATGGAATAAATGAATGGATACTAATAAGGCTTGTTTGTGTATGATGCATGCTGGGTTTGCCTAAATGAAATTATATGTGTTACGTGCTAATTGTGTTTGACTTGGTAGGTCATTATGCCTAGTTAGAAACTATTTCTCTACTTCATGTGTAAAGCTCACCCTTGCAACCATTTTTACAGGTTCAAAGTTTGAGCAGACACAGTTTCCGGCCGAGCAGGGGTACACTCCACACCGTGGAGTGTAATTTAGTTAAGAGGGAATTATATTCTTTTTATTATAATTAATTTAATTGGTGTTGAAACAATTCGTTGTAAGCCCTGAGTTTTGTTTTACTTTGTTAGCAGGGCATGAAAATCAAATTAGTATATTTATAAATATTTTCTGAACTGTACTGGTTTGACAGGTGTATAAAATGTAATTTTTGGGAAATCCGAAAAACAGAGGAAACTCTGCCGGATTTTCATCAAGACTTTTATCGAAATTTTCAAGTCCAAATTAAAAATCAACTTAATTAATTGTAATTAAGCTATGTAAATGTGAGGGTGTTACAAAGGCCCTTGTTGAAGAAGAAGAAGAAGAAATAGTTGGGAGTAGGGGTGGCAATGGGGAACACCATTCGGGGATCCCCGCGGGGAACGCCCCGTTCGGGTCCCCGATTTCGGGGATTTTTCCCCGTCGGGGTCGGGGATGGGGGGGATTTTTCCCCCGTACAGATTTCGGGGCCCCGTTCCCCGCCTATTTTACATATACACCCTTAGTTTTTAACTTTTATGTAATTAAAAGAATTGGTTTTTTTTGGTAATTTCACCTTTCAACCCTAATTTCAACTACATACCAGCACTGCAGCAGCCATTCGCCCATTCCACTTTCAAATAAATCCCTAATTTCTTCTTCTCCTTCACCGTGCTGATTCACTTTTCCGCCGCACCTTTCTCTTCTTAGTCCTCCTTCATCGTGCGACTCCTCCGGCCTCCGCCCAGACCGCGCCGCCCCTTTCTCTTCTCAGTTCTTCCTATCGCGACTCCTCACTGTTCCGCCACTGTTCTTCTCAGTTCTTCTCAACTCGTCACTGTTCCGCCAGTCCGCCACCCATCGTTGCCATCTCAGCCTCTCAGGTGTGTGGTTAATGTTGTTACCTTTCTTCTTCTTTTTCTCTCTGTTAATGTAGCTCTATTTTGGAGTTTAGTTCTTTAATTTTTGATTTACTTGCAACTGATTATCTTTGTTTGCTTTTGTCAAAATTGCATTTTTATGACGATTCAAATGGAAGTTACGATTTTTTTTTAAAATTTCGTGTATGTTTGGGGACCCCGTGGGGAATGAGGATGGGGAATAATTTCTACCCGAGATGGGGTTTGGGGATGGGGATGGGGGAGGAATGGGACCCGAGGATGGGGAATGGGAAAGTACCCCCCCGCCCTATCCCCGCCCTGTTGCCATCCCTAGTTGGGAGTGAGGTTTGTATTTGAGGGGTATTCCTAGAATTAAAATTAAAAATGGGGTTTGGGGATATTTTATGGGGTTTAGAATCTAAAACTCTTTTGAAATGGATAAGATATTTAGTCCACAATTATGGATAGGATAATTATCTATCCAAATCAAGCCCAAGTTTCAACAATCATATGGGACTCTCAAAACTAGGAAGGGGACACTAAACATCAGACCATGAATGAAGTTACAGAAGGGGAAATATCAAAAATCACTTCTCAACTCCATGAATCCTAATCATGGAGAACCCTAATTCTCAATTCAACTTCGTGAATACTAATCATGCAATGCAAACGGGAACCTAGATGCTCTAAAGAGATGAGCAGAATAAGCAAGATTTTCAAAGTGATTCCCTTGTTGAGAGGTTCTGATTCTTCCTCTTACTCGCCCAAAAACGATGTCGTTTCAGTAGTTGGGGAAGATAAAGTAATACACGTTTTCATTCTACTTGCCACCTCTCGTTGCTGTCAGATCCATTGCTACCGTTTTGTTAATCTTCTTCTTAGATTTGTTATAGGTCCATTTTTATATTAATGAAATAGATGTTGACTGATTGTTTTGTGCAACTCTAAACCAGGTTTTGCGAAAAGAAATCCAATATTCAACAGATTTTTGGTACTGAACAAGTTCTGAACTAGTTTTTGAGACCAAACCGGTTTTTAACTGGTTTTTGGGATCGAACCGGTTTCAAACCGCTTTTTAACCTATTTCATATTTCAAATTGGTTTGGTGTGGTTTAGTTTGGATTTAATTAAAATCTTATCCATGAACACCCCTACTCATCATTTACCTATTCAAATACTAACTTATTATATAGCAATAGGTTCCTTCCTTACCTTAAAGGAAGAGGAGTGGCTAAGTTTAATTCTTAACTTCTTCCTTTGCCTTAAATTGAGTCTTTTTCCTAATTGTCAAGTCACTTTAGTTGATGATTTCCACAAGAGGTAGAAGTTCAACTTGGTTTTTAATGGTTTTGAGGGGTTTTGGAGGGATTATATAGTATGTGATCTTGGAAGAGTATCATGATTTCATAAAATGGCCCCGAACTCGAGCCTTGGCTGTTTATAGACAATTCCAACCAACTTTGGATGGGAAATATCAAGGATTTTTCCTTAACTGCCTTTGTTTTCTGGAAAAATCTTCAAACTTCGATTATTTAACTGAAATTTGGGCAAAGTTACACTGTCTTAACTGGTAAACTCAGCAGGTTAATCGATTAACCACATACTCTGTACCCAGAATTCTTTGGATAAACGGTTATTAACCCCTTGTAACTGGTTATTGAAGATATTTTTGCACAAAAATCACATGTTTATTGTTTTTAATTAATTTAAATCATTTTTTAAATTTAATGAATCATAAAATAATCATACACCAAATAATTATATTTTATTAATATTTAAAAATTCCAAATGTAACAGCCTTCTTGAAATGTGCTCCTCTTAATGGATAAACATCCTCCTACAAGGATAACTATCTAGAACATAGGATAACTACTTTTCATACTCGAGTCAATGATAGCTCAATCCATCTTGAAAGCTTATCAAGTAAATATAGTTAAGTTCGTTAATTCAAACCTCCCCCTATAAACATCACAAGGGAATAAGTAAGTTCTCTAATCCTAAGTTAGAACACATACATTTTTGACTAGATAAAATCGGAGTATCCGAACTGAGTATTCTGTATCAAAGTCCAACCTTTCTTCCAATTGAAAAAGTACTAGCGAGACTAACTTAGACAACTAGTCTATCTCAATCATATTAATAACATATACGTCCAATTAGTCAACCCATTCTTGAGTCACATTGGCTCTCGTAAGTTTGATATAATGGTACATTTCTATTTTTTTTCTCTTTAAATTAAAAACATTGCTTTGAATCCTCGCAAAAATTGATTTTGATTTTGGTCTATTGTATTAGCTAAAACATATTAAGTTCTAATATGTTATCTTCATGTGGTACTTAACATAATATTATAACTAATGTTAGGGATGAAAATCAAAATATACTAGGTTATAAGAATTGGAAATCAATTGTTTTTTTAAATCTAATGACTAAAAACCAAACAATCATACTTTACAAAAATTATAAACATATTTAACCTTTTAAATTAAAAATAATTATTTTTCTAAGAAAAGATAAAACATATTTTTATTTTCTTGCACTTAAAACAGACATCCCAAAATGCTCTTTGCATGGGTTCAAATCTTTGAAAAACAATTAATTGAAAAGAAGGCCAAAAATCCCAAGACCATTAGTTCTCTAACCTGAAAGAGTGATATGATACTTAGGTTAAACCAAACCATCAAAACGAAAAGGAAAAGATATTTGCTTATAAAAAATGGTTTGTTTAATCTTAACTATTGAAGTTAAGAATAAGAGGTCAAAATTTGATAAAAGATTTTGTAAAACTATATTCATTAGTATTAAATCTTTAATTTTTCAATACAAATTTTACTTGTTAACAACGCCTTATTTCATTTAGTCTCTTTCTTATATGATGTTAAGAAAATTCAACTAGAACAAGAAGAAAAAAGTTTGGGTCATGTTTAGCCTCAAAAGATTCTTTAACAGGAACTGGGCCTGTGTCCACATATAGGAAAGTGGGCTCTTTTTTGCAGGCCCAAGGGGTGTAACTCTGTCAGGTGTATGAAAGACATCACAACCCTACCGTCGTGAATTCTTCAGCTACAGCTAGCAGCAGCGGCACTTGTTTACTTCTCTCCGCTTCTGCGAAAATGGGTATGTCCCAAATCCTTCTCTCTCTTTCTTTCTTTCTCTCTCCCTCTCCCTTTGATAGCGTGAGAGAATGAATGATGCTGATTCATGTGAGTGAATACATGCAGGTATATCTCGTGATTCCATGCACAAGAGGCGCGCCACTGGAGGCAAGAAGAAAGCTTGGAGGAAGAAAAGAAAGTAATTTCTTTCAACTTTGTTTTCCTCATTTTTTTCGTAGTATTTATTCATTAACTTGGTGCTATACATTGAAAAGAGTGAAATATCACTATGATCCTTTGATCCTTCAAGATTTTTTTATGGGACACTTAAGTATGCAGTTCATGCAGGTGACGGAGTGGACGAAAGGATTTAAGTGTCCCATACACAAATCTTCTGAGATTAAAAAAATGAATTTCTATATTTTGAGGGACTAAAGTGTCCCATTTATCAAACATGAGGGACCAAAGTGCCAAAGTGGTACTTAGACTAACACCGGGGTTGCTTCAAAACTTGTGCTAAGGGAGGTTAACGTAATTTTAATCTCACCCTGTAGGCTTCAGGGGTAAGGGAGCTTAGTATGTGCTGTTTGTAATTAAGCCAAATCTTATGAGTCATGGGAGCTCAGTTTAGTTTTACCAAAATAAAATAAAAAAAATAACTGTTTGTCTGGAAAAAGATGATTTTATTGGTTTGGTTGATTATTTGAAGTGCCACAAGATATATGTTAATTGTGAAATGTTTATGAAAAAAAATATTAATTGTGAAATTCTTTCATTAGAAATTTTACATTGTTATGTTTAACCTAAATACCAAAATCTGACCAACGAGGTGTGGCACACCTGGATCGGGACTTTGTCCTCGGATTGCAATGACACGGGTTCGAATCCCACCTCGGCGGTATGAGCCTGTCGCTCCTTCGGGAGTGGTTGTTCTCCTCCGGGCAGTTTGCAGGCTATGATTTGGAGGCGGGGTTGCCCATCAGAGTCGTCAATGTGCGGCAATGACGATAAAAAATATAGAAGACAAAGGAGTATAAATTTATAGGTTTTACCCTAATTTCAATGCTTTCGTTCTATTTTCTTCACTCTACACCTTCACCTTCAAGAAACTATACTTTATTTTGGTCTAACAAACAGGAAGTCCCTGTTTGTAATTCATTCTGAATGGGGATTTCATGTTCCATAAAATATGTCTTAACTCGTGAGACTTTGTGACATTACAGTTTATATGTTACTAGTAGAAGGGGATAGCATTTTTTAATAATTCAACATTCTCTCTGTTTCTACTTTTGTTTTGTAAAGCCACTATTCGTTTTTAATGGATGCCTTTGTTTACAGGTATGAGCTTGGGAGACAACCAGCAAACACAAAGCTATCAAGCAACAAAACAGTTAGAAGGATTAGGGTTAGAGGTGGGAATGTCAAGTGGCGTGCTTTGAGGCTTGATACTGGGAATTTCTCTTGGGGAAGTGAAGCTGTGACTCGCAAAACAAGACTACTTGATGTGGTGTATAATGCATCCAACAATGAGTTGGTTCGTACTCAAACATTGGTCAAGAGTGCTATTGTTCAAGTTGATGCAGCACCTTTCAAGCAGTGGTATCTCCAACATTATGGTGTTGACATTGGTCGCAAGAAGAAGGGTGCAACTTCTGCCAATAAGGAAGTTGAGGTATGACAACTTGAACAGCATGCTGATGCATATTTGCTTCTTATATGCAGTTTCCCTTTCAGATGCCTTCATAGTTAAACAATGTGCCATGGGTTTTCATGGAATAGTTTTTGCAAATGTTTGCTGTTTGTACTTAGAATAGAAGCTTATATATGTTGCTTTTATGTGTGGTCTATTATTGAATTTTTAAACACTTAGTTCATCCAATTTCATAATTCATAGCTCAAATCTCTCATTTCTGCTAGTATCTGCTGTTTATTTAGTTAAAATACTATTCTAAAGTTCAATATTCTTGTTGATCTTAGGCATGTCAAGATTGCACTATGCTTTTAGCAGTATTGTTTGTTATATGTTTATGCGTATGTTGAGTAATAAATCTATTTTTGAATCAAACTAGGGTTAGAGTTTCAATGTAGAAAAAAACTATCTTTGTATTATTATATTTCTTTTTTACCTGGACGGTTATGTGAAAGATTGTAGGCTCTTCTTGTATTAGAATAAGATCATCATTGTTTATCATTGTTTTTTTTATTACTTCAAAGTTTAAAAGATTCATTTGTTTTCACTTGTTACTTGTTAAGATTGGCAACCTTAGATTATTTCTTTGCATCATTTTATATATCTATTTTAACAGGATGCTGAAACTGCAACTGAGGAGGCAAAAAAGAGTAACCATGTCTTGAGAAAGTTGGAAAAGCGTAAACAGAACCGGGTGCTTGATCCTCATATTGAAGAACAATTTGGAGGTGGTCGCCTTTTAGCTTGTATCTCATCCCGACCTGGCCAGTGTGGTCGTGCTCATGGGTATGTAACATTTTACCGCATTAGCTACCAGATATTTCAAGCGTATGCTTTTCTGCATTCAGTGAGAATGTGAGATAGTAAATTTTAAAATTCTTTTTCAAAGTTATATTGTTCTGAACATTTTTGTTGAGCCAAATCTCCCATTTGCCAGAATGTATTAATGAGCTAGAATTTAAATAATGATAGATCTAAAATATAATAATCTATTTTAGAAATTTTTTGGGGGTCATGTCTCCTTCATATTAAACACATCTCTATCGTATCATATCCATAGATGGTTCCAATTTACTCCAGTAGATTAATGGTGTCACTATAAATGTTTTAGCAATATTATTGTCAATATCCAAAGCAGCATGTATAGTGATGCTCACTTCAAATTTGAACCAAGAGTTGTCAGATGATTACTTACATATTCAGTAGTATAAAGGCTAGCAGTATCAAGAATTGGACAATATTATTTAATTTAAATTTTTATTGTTCTGCATCTAAGCACTTAATTTCTTTCAGATATATATTGGAGGGCAAAGAGCTGGAGTTCTACATGAAGAAGCTCCAGAAGAAGAAGGGCAAGGGAGCTGCTGCATAAGATCTTGGCAACTTCCTTCACCTTGGATCAGAATTTCATGTTGAATCTATTATATTATTGTACCTAAGACACGATCAGATTTTCAGTTTCGTCAGCAGATGTACTTTTTTTTTGGTTGTTAACATAGCCCACAACTTTTAACTGATTTAAGGTAAAATTGCCATTTGGTTCTTCATTTAATATATTTGTTTCAAAATGGTCCCTTTTTTTTTATTGCGAAGTTTGGTCCCGTAACTCGATTGTTTGTTTTACTTTGGTATCCAATGTTAGTTTTTGGCATGTTCCAATTTGGGGTTTTTTTTTTCCCTTTCTTTCTCCATATATCCACCCGCGTAACTAGGTGACTAATCTTTTCGACATTTCAGGTCCTTTCGAGGTAGCCTTTCAGCAAGGCCTCTTACATTAGCAAGAGCCGGGGATCGATCCTCCAACCACTTGCTTAAATAGCAATGACTTGTTGCAGGGTGAAACGCTCTCTATTTATATATATATATATATATATATATATATATATATATACACATTTATATAATGAGATAAGATCTTTTAAATAGATTAATTATATATGAACTTGCTTTTTCTTATAAAAACTTGGGGCGTAATAATTTTAAGAGTCTTAAAATATTGGATCGTGAAAATTTATCAATGATTGAGTTAACGTTGATTTTATTTAAAAGATACATATAGATAATGGGTAAATTGTTAAAAAGTCTCGTTATCTTAATCCATGTTGTAAATAAAATAGTTTCTTTACAATCCAAATCAGAGTAGGCGGAAAATTGAATTTATAGTACTCTTGATCATTTGCACACATAATACACATTTGTATACATAAGGAAAGTAATTCAAGAGTACAAGATGACAACATAATAAAAATTGGGTCCAAGACATAGGTCCAAGTACAAGTGACAAGTCCATAAAATATAAAGTAGACCATCAGTATAAAACACTCTCTCACACTATATACAATATATCACAAGTCAAAATATAGAGTTTTGAAGATGGTTCTGTAATCCTCCATATAAGCCAAAAGTCCTCCTCCATCAGTCCGTCAGGTCATAACTCCAGCAGTGGCAAAACATGTCTCTCACCCCCGTCGTCTACCTCATGCATCATCCAGTGTATCCCCAATTCCCCACTGGCTGCCAGTCGAATGCTCGACAGGGTCCTCCTCGACCTCATCCGACCCCTCCTCGGTATCCTCCTTTACCTCGTCCGATGGGGTCCGTGCCCCTCCATTGGGCACTGGGTCAACAGGGAAAGACCCATGCACCGGACTAGTTGGACCAGGGACAGGAGTATCCTCTCTAACAACACGAGAGGCAGCAGGGTGAGATCAAGTGACAGCCCTAAAACGAAAACTATGAAAACGTCGAGTAGGTCTCTGTGGGGGTGGTCCATGGTAAGTGTAAAAAGGGGGAATATGCATGGTGTAGACAATCGGGACAGACGGAAACGAACCAGGGGATGAGGGTGATAGATTGTCACCTCTACCTCTCCCTCATACGTGGCACGATGGTCCTCGTAGTACCACACTCCATTAGGGAGTGGGCGTAAGATGCAGGCTAGGAATCGCGTCATCACCTATAAGGGCATGAGGTAAGCAAATACAATTCACATAATCAAATAAGAATTTTAAACAATTATAACTAACAGATAGCAAATAACATGCACATGCATAGGATCCAGCCATTATCAGTTATAATTATCTTCTTTAATTTTGATGGCATGATGCATGCTTTCTATCTCTCAATTCCTGAGAATCTCCAACTACCACTCAAGATAACGTCCATCCAAACAACCCGTATACGTTCTCATAACGTATAGCGATCCTGCTCAGAATATAATCCATAATGCCACTACCAAAGTGTGCATCACGTCACCAAGACGTAATATCCATATCAACAGCATCCCACAACGCTGCCCACATTACCAAAATGTGTCATCGAGCAAGCCACACGACTATGCTTGGAACGTGGTCCATAATGCCACTAACCATAGTGTGCGTTGCGTCACCAAGACAAAACATCCACGTTCACAACAACCAATGCTGGCCACATTACCAAAATGTGACAACAAGCAAGTCGTAGTCCAATTTGGTACTCCCAGAGTACCCTCCTCATGTTCCAAGAACATGACAAACGATACCTTATCACCTTTCCACCATGTATGGATGCACATGAACCATTCCATTATAGAATAACCATTAGTCTCATTATGTGTTACATGCATTAAACACATCAATGAAATATTTCAACTTCCATGCACAACATATTTGATAATAAAATTCATCAAGTGGAGCGTCATATCATTCCCTTACGTGTCATTGGATTTAAATAAAAATGGTTAGATTAGAAATGGTGTTTTCATAATTTAGTAAAAATACTTGAGTATTAGCTTCACCTGAAACTGTGCATCAGACTGCCCAGAATACTCGAGTAGTTCATGTAATACTCGAGTGTTTCTTCTCAAAAGTTAAAATGTTGCATCCGTCAATACTCGAGTATTGTCTCAGATACCCGAGTATTGATGACAGCAGATGCACTGGTGCATCAGACAATACTCGAGTATTATTTCAAACACTCAAGTATTGCTGACAGTAAACACACTTTAATTTGGGTTTCAACATGCCATTTTCAATTCTAACCAATTTTAACTTAAATCAATGATTAACAGAACTTTGTTTACACATTTTAAACATGTTCCAATATTGATATTACATCAAGTCACAGAGAATCAAATCCAAATATCAATTATGCATAAAATCACATTTTATGAAACTTAAAGTACCAAAATCAATTCAACTCACATTTGGCATGAAAACAGTGTTCATACAATACACATGCAACACAGAAAACTTGCTCAAATCAAAGTTTAAGCTCAGAGAGTCCTCCATGCCATAATCCAATTTCAATCTATACCCTTTGAGTCTCATGGTGACTCTCTAATTAAAACAAGGCATGTTAATCTTATTCTAGTGATTGTAGAGCTTCCCCCTTACCTCTAGGTCGATTTAGAACAAATACTTCACATAGAAATGAGTTTGAACACCAAAATCCACTAATTCCCCTTCTCTGCTGGACATGCAACACAGTTTCGGTGGGTTCCCAAAATCAGAGAATTCGACATAGCAAACATGCATTAAAATTGGGGAAAATAGTTAGGACTTAATCTCTGCAACATGCTAAAGAGATTAGGAAAGATTTGGGACCAAGGGATAGCAGGAGCTTACCAAAATCGAGTTCCTAAGAGAGGTTCATGAATCTGGTTTCTTGAGGCTGCAACTTTTGGACCAAACTTGCAAAACTCACAACTCCTACTACACTCAACCTCTCTTGACGATTTTTGGGTCTTTGTAGATGTGAGCTTTACAATGGTGTATAGCTCTCAGATTAACTCTCAGAATCGAACAAGAATAGAGGCAACGAAATCAAGAACCCTAACTTCGTTTTCAGACCAAACTTATCAAAATGAGGCAAATTTTATCAACAATCAAGCTTATATAGACGAGCTGGTTGATCATGCAGGTCGACACGACACCGGGAACGTGTCACTGAGTGGATTTCGTGTCAACTCGTGGGTTATTCGAGTTGATGACTCATCAAACACACTAACTCGTGCATTTCTGTCCAGAACACTCGAGTCTTTTCAGAAAGACTCGAGTCTTTTGGCCAATTTTTGAAAATTAATATTTTATTTCTTTTCCCTCCAAAATCTTTCTAATATTACCTCTAGGTCCTAAAACAAGGACTATTATGCAATAACCTTATAATAATAATGATCAAATTATTTTTCATGCATTCTCACTTATCAAATGATCACACAAAACCCATAATTAATCGAAAATTAAATTAAAAGAAATTAATTATGAATAAACTTTATAATTAAATTTTCATTAATCAAGGACTAAAAATTTGGGTTGTTACATAGGGTACATTATTTATTGAACTGCTGCTCTCTACTGCCGTTTGTGATTGAACAATATTAGTATATTTTGGGATTGTATTGTGTTTTGTGATTGGACAATATTAGTATCTTTTGGGATTGTATTATGTTATACTTTTATGTCTTATTGACATTTTGGACATGTATTTTTTCTTTTTTTATATGCTATGCAATTATGCATTAATTTTGCTTCAGTTTTTGTGCAATTTTGCTATATTTTGTCATATAATTTTTTCAATAAATATATATTTATCATATAGTAACATACCCGTACTCTAGTTTTTAAGAAAATGACATACCCCGTACCCGATACGTATCCAAACCTGTGCAACATAGGTAGATACCGAGAAGTGTACTACTAAAGAGACAATTCCTATCCTCTAATCCAAAATAAAAAAAAATGTAATTAGATGAACATCTCCAATCATTAAAAACAAGAATAAACTTGCCTTCAAGAAAGTTTGATCCTTAACAATTGAACTTTCATGAACTCATCATGCCCATATGCACAACTAACATAAGTGCAATCTCAGTATTAGACTACTTGAATATTTGTCAAATGCGGATGATACAAAATTCAACATAGCATCAGACTACTTCTTGAATATTTGTCAAATGCGGATGATACAAAATTCAACATAAGAACTGGGTTGCGTTAGTTCCTTACATGAAGAACTAAGAAATCCAAAGTACAAAACAATACTCTTCATGAGTTTCTTTATATCAAATACCTCATCTAAGCAATTTTAATCCTTACTTAAGACCTTGAGAACTTTTATAAAAGGCTCCTCGTAAGTTGGAATAGCAGCAACCATGACATCCGTGTCAAGGATACATCTCTCAGTTTGTATCATTAGTTTTTTTTTTTCAAAATTTTGTCCATTATTTCTATTTAGCAAATAATGTCACTCACCTGTTTTCAAATGTTTCAGGAGCATTTTCACGCAAATTGTTCTCAGTCTCTACAAATACCATGAAAGATTAGAAACAAAAAAAGTATAAAGCCAAGCCAGTGAGCAACAATGCTTCTGTTAGTCATGCCTATCCCTTCTTCCATATTGCTCTATGATGGAATGTATATACAGTACAGATGCACATTAATTGAAAACTACTTAGCATATTAAGTGATGAAATTGTTTTGTACCTAGTTTCTTCCTTCCTTTTCCCTCCAATCCCTATCCCTCTAAAAGTAACATATTGAAAATTCTTTTCGGTACTCCATTCAAAGGGTGTATCCAATCCCTATCCCTCTAAAATTTATTTTTTTAAAGTTTAGTCCCTACAAAAAATGAAAATTCTTTTCGGTACTCCATTCAAAGGTTGTGAAACTCGCGAGTTTACCTAAACTCGTTGGAGTCGAGGTAAACTCGACATACGAGTTTACCGAACGGGTTTACTGATTTAAAACTAGCAACTACACAACTTTCATACCTTCCATTTTCTAATTTTTACTCTATACAAATGAAAAAGAAGTGTTTAAATGCTGTTATACTTACAACATATAAGTACCTAATTGATATTACAAAATCAATAGCGAAAATGTTGCTACAACATATAAGTACCTAATAAACATAGAAGTGCATCAGTTTACCGTCAAATCAAATAAAATAAAATTATCAATAGCATATCAATATAATTATACAATAACAACAAATAAAGTTATAAGAAAAGTGCATAATTTATAGTTAATTAGCTCGTAAACTCATCCGTCCACAAGCTCAATTTTTCCCTTCCCCTATTCCGTTAAGCACCAATCTCTCCAGCTGCCATTTCTCGGAAAAATCGCGGGCGCACCATTGTAAATAATGATAATTAGCTAATTACCTACTGTAAATGATGCAGTTTTCTTATAACTTTGTTTGTTGTTATAACTGTAACTGATGCACTTTTATGTTTATTACGTTGTAGCAGTACTTTGGTTGTTGATTTTGTAATATTAATTAGGTACTTATATGTTGTAGCAATATAACAGCACTAGTTTTAAGCCCGTGCATTGCACGGGATGTTTGTTTATCTTTTTGAATTGAATTAGTATCAACTAATTTGTAAATAAAAAATTATTTGATAAAATTCAAATGATCAAGTTATTGAAAGCATACTAACAATATATGATACATCATTTATTATTGTCTTATGGTTTCAATCTTCTACATTTATCATTCTATTTTAATTTGACAAATACAATTCCAACATTAAAATAAATACATAATGGTGTTAATTTTCTACATTCCTCATTCTATTTTAATTTCAAAAATACAATTCCAACATTAAAAAAATACATAATGTGAACATTTTCATTTTTTTTATTTATCATACACATACCTAAATTTTGAAACTATAGAGAAATAGAGGAATGGAATTAAGTTTCATTAGAGTAAATATTCGTCAAATATATATTGAATGATAAACGATACACAGTTGTTGATGGAAAAGATAAAACATAAAGGTCCAAAAAAACGGATAAGAGATATAAACAACCGATCAAATGAAGAGAGATATTATGAGGAAGAATATAACATTCCAACAATTACCAAATCCAAAGATAACCACAATCCATAAAAAAAATAATAAAAAGAATGCAAAAACTGAAATTGCCCAGTGTTTCTATCTAATCTAATGAAACAAATAAAGCCTTAGAAAATGGTAATTACTTCTGAAACCTTCGTAATAGATTTGTGTATTAGTTCTGATTATTTTTGTTCTGATTTATTTATTTATTTATAATCAGGCAGCCATTTTTTAATTTAACGTACCTGAGCAAATGATTATATTAGAAGTATAATTAATTTAAAACAAATTATAATTTGATTAAATTTTAATTCATAGAGTTTTTAATACATTAAGGGTGTGCATGACAAAACTTTCTCTTGCATTATAAATAGTTAGATTATAAATATATATATAAAAAAAAAGAAAGAGGAAAACAAAAATATAGAAAAGAATAGAAGAAGGAGAGAATCATTTAAAAGTGATGCGGATCATTTACTTTTGAAAACCAGATCACCATTTACTTGTTATGGTGTTGTTCCCTTTTGAAAAAACTAAAAGTCATGGATGGTAAGTAGTAAGTAGAATAGATGAAGGAGATTTGATTTGAAATTTGAAATTTTAAAGAAGACATGTAGATAATTTAATTGAGTTGGAAACACCAACTTTTGTTGTGAAGCCAGGATTTGATAAGAATAATTATGGAAGGTCAATTTTACAGGATTTAAATGGCAATGTTCTCAATTCTCACCTTCAAACTTTGAGATATGTTTCTCAACATTTTTGGCACGTCAATAGCAATGTATGGACACCTTCAACATCGCTATCTGCATACTTATTTGATACACAACAACATATCAAATATATATATTTTCTCTTTCTATATGGAAAGAGAGAAGATGGAATATGATAATGTTGCATTAGAAACTTCTTCACATCATCAAAAAGATCATAAAAAAGAGAAACAAAACAATAGAAGAATAAAAAAGCATTACCTTAGGTTTCAATTGAAAAGTCAATGTCTGCTTTCCTGAAACTACATCCTTCAACCTTAGTGAAAGCGTTGTTGATGATGCTGTTGAAATGAAGAAGGAGATGTGGTCCAGGAGATTGTTAGAGAGAGAGAGACGGTAAAAAAAAGAGGGGGTAGGGAAGAGAATAAGAGAGTGAATGGAGAGGGAAGAGGAAAAAAAAAGGGAAGAATCAGATAGAGAAATTGAATGCAGTTTTTTTTATTGAAACAGTTAGCATTTAAAAGAAGGATTGTGAGAATGACATGTGGCTGCATAGATTTTCAGCATTTGATAACTTTTGATGTGGAAGCTCCATTTTGAAATGGGAGAATATGGAGCCACCATTAAGGAGTCTTTTTATACTAAAAGGGAAGATTTAAACACTTCTTTTTCATTTTTATAGAATAAAAATTATGAAATGGAAGGTATGAAAGTTGTGTAAATGTTAGTTTTAAACTCAGTAAACTCATTTCAGTACCAATCAAGTTTAGGTAAACTTGCGAATTTGAAAACCTTGAAAATCAATACAAAAACAATGAAATCATAGATCCAATTCTCATTATAAAACTCCATAAATGGGAACAAAGCTTAAAGTATTACCAAACAACATTTCAATGCATTTTTTGCCAAAACGAAACAAAAACATCTTCAACCTACAAACAACATCACCTATAATAATTACACTTACAAGCCACAACCATAATGATCCATTTTATTTAAACTATTCATTCAATACATAACCATATTAAGTTCAACATCTCCGTGCTTTTCTTAACGAAACAATGCATCTGCAATATTTTCCAATTGTATCATCAAATTTGAAAGACATAATGTGATAACAAAACAAAAAATGAAAAACATGTAACATATCAAGATCTTAAGGCTCAACGTGATAAGGGGTATAATTGTAAATGCTGATGTTGTGACAGTTGGGCCAGCAGCAAGCAGAAAACTAACCTTCTATCGGCTGAAGCTGGAGGGCTGGTGGTGGCTGTCGCGATCGTTGTCCCTGTCGTTGGCGGTGGGTGGTGGCTATCGCTGTTCCTAGTCCTGTCACCGTCGCTGATTGGGCTGGGTCGCTGGCTCGTGGTGCGATGTGGAGGCGTCGGCTGTGGTGGCGGGAACTTGGCAGCGAATAGAAGAAGTGAAGAAGAAGATAGAATGATCGAAGAAAATAGAAGAGGAAGAGTGAATAGGGAAAGTAGGATTAAATTCGATTTTGGTTCCAAAAATTGGTTGGGCCGCACACCATTACGTACCCAACATGAATTTATTTTGGAGTTTTGATTTTTGGCCCCCAAAAGTGAGATTTTGGCCCCTATTTCAATTTTTCGTGGACAAAAATATGCTTGTGTGTTATATTTCCGTCTATAACGAAACGGAAAATTTTCATCTATTCCGTGATGAAAAATTTTCATCTACCGAGAGACGGAAAAATTCCATCTCTTGAAAGACGGAAGAAGTTATACTGTACATGATTTGGGAATGGAAGATTTTGTTCTATCCTTTTTCCAAGTGAAGAATCAATACCAGATTCCAGAAAAAAAATTCATGCCCAGTGTATGACATCTCTGGCTAAGCCATAAAACGGCTTCAAAGGATTCCTCGATTGACAATAGGCACCAACGAAACATGAACAGATTAAATGAGGAATCATATATAGCTGGAACCAACCCTGTATACTTTTTAAACTGGTCAAATTTCTTTGCCAAACTTAATAGCACCCCCATGGAAAGACATGAGGCCAGAAAACCAAGAGAGGCTTTTGTTGAGACATGGATTCCTGTAGGAACAGAAGATACAAATTATGTGAAAATAGAAGTACAACAGATAAAAATAAAGGAAAGCTTTATTTATATAACTTTTTGGTCACTGAGAGATAAAAATCATAAATAAATTAGCAATTCGACAAGTATTCCCACCAAAATAGTCCAAGATCATCTTGACCCTAATAAATCCCAAAACCACAACAATGGATGGCTGAGAAGACCAAAAATGGATATAACCCCGATTTAGTAACTTGATTATATTTTTATTTAGTAAAAATTTGAGGATTTTTTTCCATTGATGACATGGACATAAAGTCGTTTCCACAAAACAGTTTAGTTTCAATGATTAACATTACAAAATCCCAACTGTCATGTCACACCTCATCGATCAAGTTCCAAATTGAAATGTTACCAACATCGTGCTTTGAAACTCTCTCACCAATTTCACAAAATACTATTCCATTTTTCCTTATATAAATTGCATCACCAAGTGAGTTCCAGAACTTATAAAGAAACAGGGTGAATTACATCATGGTAGAACAACATTATCTTAGTAACTTAATAAAGTGCAATACATACCCCAACATAAAGGAGAACCTACACTACAAATCACCATCCTCAGCAGGAACCTCCTTCAATTCCAGATCCTCCTCAGCGTTATCTTATCCATCATATCCCACAAGTCGATACCCATTGGAGTTAACAGAGGGTCGTCGATCTCCCAGCTAACATCTCTTCGCCACTTCCAGCCTTCCTCAAGGAAGTCCCAATCTTCGTCTTCCAGAGGGTGCATGAAGACTTTGACGTCGAATGCCATCTAAATTCCACGACATTAAGTGTCGGGAGAAAAAGAAATAGAATAGCAGAGAGAGTGAACATCCCGAACGATTTCTCGACGACGGGGTGGAATTACAGTAGGTATAAATATTAAGAAAAGCACACAATAAAAGCACATCAACAATTAAATACACAACATAATTCACCTCATCATTATTATTATTACACGTTAATGATTGTCATTCTGACAACTCTCTCTTCAAATATGTATCACTCTCTTTATTCGTTTCACAATGCCACGTCACAACTCTTTGCCATCCCAAAATCTCATCCTTTATCATTTCCAAGCTTTCTTGCCATCACAACATCGCATCCTCAGTCTTACCACTTGACTTTTCCACTACCTTTCACCAAAGTGCGTCACTATATTTTAATCTCTTATTCCAAGAGTCTTTTCAATATTTCAACTTTCTTTATTAAGTTTTATTGAAGCATATCCATCGATGACATGGGATAAGAAAACGTCATCGTGGACTTTGTTAGCACACATACATCTCCTCCATTCCTCCCAAGCCTAATCAGAAGCAAACGGGACGTACAGGAACCATAACCCACGCGGGTCGAACAGCCCAGAAACACGAACACATGCTGCAACCCAGTCGGGTTAGCTATCCTTTACATACTGCACCCACGCGGGTTAGCTGTAATTTATTCTTTTTATCGCGATATCGCACGGCCCAACAACTAATGGACTGCCTGCCTCGTTCAAGTTCCCTCTCACCGTTCCGAAATTGATCAAGGGGGCGACAGTTTTCTAGTTATCTATGCAGAACACGCTACGATCCCCTGGGTATTAATCCCCGATCACTTATAGACTAGTTCCGCCTAGAAAAGCACTATAGGTTACTTGACGTTTCACCGTCATCACTGTAACACCCCGCAAATTCCTCGTATTAATTTAAAATGCTAAAGAGATTTATTTTTAAGAAAAGTGTTTTGAAAGAGTAATTTTCTTAAGTAAATTTCTTAATTTCCCGTTTTCAGAGTGATGAGTAATTTTAAAGAAATAATTGTATTTGATATTTTTGTACTTTAAAGGAAATGATGATTTTGTGTATGAGTCATTTTGTAAAGAAAAGATTGTTTTTCTATGTATGTGTATATATGAATATGTATGTGTGTTTATGTGTGTGCACTACTAGAAAATAAGGTTTTAAAATCGGGGTTTTAAAATCGGTCGTTGAAAAGCCGATTTAAAAAAAACGCGGTGGCAATTTTGTAAATAAAATCTAACTTTCTAAATCGGTTGCTAAATGACCGATTTAGAAAGTACTTTCTAAATCGGTCGTTACTTGAGCCGATTTAGAAAGTGTTTATTCTTTTTAAAATGATTAATTTTTTTTAATCTTTTAAAATCGGTCAAAAACGACCGATTTAGAAAGTATTTTCTAAATCGGTCGTTTTTTGAGCCGATTTAGAAAGTGTTTCATCTTTTTTAAAATTTTTAATTTTTTAATATTTTAAAATCGGTCAAAAACGACCGATTTAGAAAGACAGTCGATTTAGAAAGTGTTTATTTTTTATTTATTTTTTTTAATATTTTGATCTTTCTAAATCGTTCGTTTTAAGTCCGATTTAAAAAAAAAATAATAATATCGAGTATCTAAATCGGTCATAGTGACCGATTTAATAAGTTCCCCAAAAATTTGTAAGGCGCGCACATATACTTTCACTCCGCCAGTCACATACTTTCTAAACCTAGGTTCGTCTCCTTCACAACAACATACTCTCACTCTCCGGTTCGTCATCTCTTTCACTCTCACCGCCGCCGTCTCCAATCTTCTTCGCCTGCGCCTTTCTTCTTCTTCGCTGCGCCTTTCTTTCTCTCATCTCCTTTGCTGTCCCCAAACGCAGAGCCGTCATCGCGTGTCCTGTCATCACGTGTTGCCGCCGCCATTGAGGTTCTCCTTCGCGTGTCCTCTCAACTGAACCGCTCCAAGGTACTAACCCTTTCCTCAATTTCTTTCCTCAAGCTCTGTGCGTGGTAAACCAATTTATGGCTATATGAAATTTTTAAACCAAGGAAGAAAAAATGGCTGCCAATTTCTCGACATCTTCTCTCCTTTTATTTCCCTTTTTATTTCCCTCTTCCTCTCCTTTTCGCACTTGTGTTTGCATCTGTGTTCTAATTTGGGTTTGGTGGTGTCATGAACCTTGCAGCAAGCACCTTCAGGATCAAGAAGATGTGGATATGGTGAACTCACTTGACAGAGAAAAGGGTGTCACACTTGAGGATTTTAAGCTTATTAAGATGCACATGGCCAATTTTATGTTCTTTTCTTTCCTCAAACTCTACTGTACTGTACTAATGCACATTATCGCATGGTTTTGTTCTTTAATTTATTCTTTTGGCTTTAACTTGTTAACTATCATGCTTTTACTTTTTAATATCATGTCTGATGCTGAATTTGTAATAGTTACTAACATCGTTAGGTTTGTCTGCAAGGGATTGATTTTGTAATAGTTCGCGGCTCTGGTGCTCTTCGTCTTTCTCATCTTCGCCACCGTTCCCTACTCATGGACCAATCGATTTCGCTAACCACTCTCTGACCGGGTAATCGATTTCGTTTGGTTTTCAATTTCGTTTTGGAGGTTCTACTTCATTTTTGATTTAGATCTGTTTAGGGTTCTCATCTCTCTAGTGTTCTTCCCTATTTCTCTATTAGGGTTTTGTTCGAAGCACTTTCCTCCTCAATTGTTCATAGTTATCACTATCATGCCGAATATCCAATCATTCTAAAAGCTCACCATGGACTTGGATGCGAACACATGGACTGTTCTGAATTATGTTTTAAAACTTTTAACATCATTGGCAAGCAACTTATTCTCTAAATCAATTTCTGTTTCTTTTTAATTGAAGTTCAAACATAGCAAAGCATTAATGCTGGAGAAAGATATGAAATGCAGACAAAATTAAAAATGGGTGGCTTTCTACTGTTCTTAGTAAGTATAAATACCGAACAAAGCCTTCTTCAGCCCACTGAATCAATTTGAACAAAACATTGACTTGACACACAACACTGACGAATAACATCTGTTCTTTATTTAGGTTTTTTCTGCATTTGGATTTGTAAACAAAATTTCTACATTTGAGAAGACTGCAGGTTTCCAGGTTAGTAAATGAGTGAATTGCACTTCTTTTTGTTCTTTCATTGTGTCATTGTCAGTATTAATGTTTTATTTTGTGGCAGGCTCTGATTCAGTACACTGATGTTGACACTGCTACTTCAGCTAGGGAAGCACGGGATGGTCAAAGCATACCTAGGCAAGTTGTAAAACTAGGACTATATAGATACTGTACTTGATGATTCATGTCTGAGTTGGAATTTTTTAATCTTACTTTTGCTTGCTGCATACTTTTACCCAAGAGTAACTTTTTATCAATTTGTGGAAGTGCTTTTGTGAAACTAAGATGCAACACATAACACTGATTTTATGATTCATATTCACTTAAAACTAATAGGTTTGTCGAAAACCCATTCCCTTTTCTTTCGTTATGAGGTCTTATGAGCGTTAAACTTAAATCCCAACTTAAAATTGTTATTTAGTTGATGTAGTTTCATACTTTGCCATTTGCACTGAACAATTTCCTGTCTTTTTAATCCTTAATAATTTTCACACTTCACTTTGTACTTATTGTGGATTTGTAGTCTTTTTTTTTTCAAATAAAGAATGTGATGTGTCATGCAAAAATTGATGTGTCTCTTCAGTGTTAAGGTAGTTGCTTATTGTCTACTTTGTTTTGTACAGGCATTGTGTTTGATATGTCCTTATTATTTACATTATTCTTATGTTTTCTCTTCTTGACAGATCATAGGGTATGTTGTTTTTCTTTGTTATTTGCTCTATCTTCTCTTAAATCAGTAGTAGTTTACGTACCTTTTGCTTAGGTACTATGTCTTTATTCTTCTTGTTCGGTTTCTCTTTCTTCTGTATTTAAGCTGTTGTTGTTGGTGGTGGTGGATGCATCACTCTTTTTCCTTTTACCTCTTTTTCTCCCTTTTTATGTAATTCAACTCCATGCAACAAGAAGCTCTGTACACTGCCCTGAGGTTGATTTGGACTTGTAAATCTCTTTTTTCTTTTTTCTTTTTTTTTTCCAGCGTTGTGTGTGACTGTGTGAATGATTTGTAGTATTTTTTTTTCATCTCTCTATCTTTGGGTTTGTTTTCTCAACAAAACAACCTATTTAGTTTATAGATTCATGAATCTGAGAATGGATATAATAATAATAATAAAAAACAAACATTTTTTTAACCTGGGAAATGTTCACTCAATTTAGTTTATCATTGTTTCACTTGTTTTTTTTAATAATTCTTCTCTCTGTTTATGTTGGGTCTGTTTGTGAATGGCTTGGACGACATAAAATTGTTAGCATTCACCTAACTCCTAAACTATGTCTGGGAAAATGTTTTGCCATTTCTAGTCTCTTTGTGCTATGTACATTTAATAAAGCTGCACAATTATATCATCCTTGATTTTGGTCACCTTTAATTACATTTGCAGCATTTTCTGTGTGATAAGGCAGAAAATGAGTTGCATAGACTGATGAAGTGGTTTTCTTTGTTATATTATGATAATCTTTTGAGAGTAAGTTATTGCCTTGACTTCCTTTTAATGGTTATTAGTGTCATCTTATGTATGGCTTAACACAGTCGTGAAATTTCCTCTTGCTGATTATCTCATCTTGAAGGAGTATTTTCATGCTTGGGATCATTATGATTTCTGCTATTACTATTTCACTATAATTTTTTTAAACTTGACTTTATACCATATTATAATAGAATTAAATTTTCAAGTTTCCTGCCCTGTTAAGACTACAAATATTTCTCTGAAGGTGCGAGTAGTAATCTACTAGTCTCATGATAAAATATGGACCATAGCATAGATTTCATGATAAATTTTCAATCTGAGTTTTCATTATTACTAGATATTATGTTGGCCCGTTTGAGTACCTAAATTAAAAGTCTATTTTATGAACATTCTCTCAGGTGCTAACATACAGTAGCAAGACTTTTGTACCAAGAAAAGATAATAGAGCTCATTAAGTCACTAAGAAGGTTGCACGATCATTATCGGTTTTGTCAAGAGACAACATCTAAAGAAAAAAGTTCAACATTTTAGGTTTTATTCAGTTTCATGTTGTCGTCATATTTGATTACTGTTAATGATGTTTTTCTTGTTGTAGGATTTCTTTTTCGGAGGAGGCTTTTTTTTCTGTGGCCAATTGCTATCTTTTCTTTAGTTGCAATACTTTCTCATGTGATTTATCTGGTAATCTGGGCTGTTAAGCCAAATTCGTGGAGCATACCAGATGCTTGGTGGGAAAAGCTAATTGGATTCATGATGTGAGATTGATTTCTCTTTCAATTATCGTCTGATTCATCTCTTTTTTAGTTAGACTGATTTCTTTGTCTCTGGGGTTTGTTCTTGCAAGTTGAGTCCTGGAGATATCCTTATGTAATTTATTTCTTGGTTGTTCAACTACTAGCATTTCTTGTTGCTTTAGTTGATATATATGGGAAGAAACGTATTCTGAACACATGGTAACAAGAGAGTCTATTACTATAGTTTTAATTACAAGGTCTTCAATATTGAAATTATATATTCATTTTTTCTATTTTTGTAGTTGTCTTTTCATTGTGTTTTCAGATTTGTATGTTCGATTGTAGTATATTTAATCTTCAGGTTTGTATTTATATCATTGTATTATGCTTAAATTCTTGGTGTTCAGCATACTTAGATATTGTTATTCTATTCCTTCAATTTCTTAGAGTTAGTTTTGTTATTCTAATTATTTGTTTTTGTTGATTGCACGATTGTTTCAGCCGTATAAGTGTATGAGACATGGCTTGCCAGTTTGTTTTATAAATCATGAAAAGGGACGGTTCAGGAAAAAAAAAAGCAAAAAAAAAAACCTACAATTTAAATCGGTCAAGAAAAGGAACGATTTTGAAAGTCCAGACTTTCAAAATCGGTCAAGGCAACAACCGACTTAAAAAAGGGGACTTTTTAAATCGGTCCATGAATGTGACCGATTTTAAAAAGGGGGACTTTTTAAATCGGTCATTAAACGACCGATTTTAAAAATCATTTTTAAATCGGTCAAATGACCGATTTTAAAACTCTCACTTTTAACATCACGACTTTGCACATCACCTCAACAACCGATTTTAAAAATCTAAAACGACCGATTTTAAAAGTCTTTTTTCCAGTAGTGGTGATACGTGTGTGTGTGTGTATAATGCATGATAATATCCTAGAGTGTTATATGTATGCTTGATTATGTGCTAGATGGTATGCATTAAATTTTTTAAGAGATTCCATGATATAATTGTGCATGCTTGAATGGTTTTTCTTTAATCAAAATAAAAGAAAATTTTATTTTCCTCCCACATGTATGTGTATGTTCGGCCATATAGTAGTAAGAGGACCAAATGGGAGTGTATTTTCTTATGCATAAAGAAAATGAAATTTAAATGAAAATTTGTAGGAAACTAGGTGGTGTGAGGGTGATGATGCCTAGATGGACTTTCTTTCCAACCTTGTCTTCCCTTGATAAGACCCATTCCATGCAACAAATTGGCTAGACCAAATTGCCCTTAGGTTTATACATGGAACCGAGGACAAAAGAGGAAAATTCCACCCCTTGCCTTTGCCCATATAAGCCTGTGTGTGTGTGGGGAGTTGGCTACTTTGATTCATTTTCACATATCCTAAACACACTTGTTCCAAGAGCAACACAAAGCTCTTGGAAGCCTTAGAGAAAGAGTGAAGCTGTGAGAGAGGAGAGGAAAAGAAGAGTGAAAAATCAAAGTCTCTTGATCTAATAACCTTATTTTCTTCCTCCACACACATCCTCTGTAACACCCCTAATTTTCGTCTCCCGAATAATAGGAAATTAATAATAAAAAGTTTTATTATTAATTTATAGAATTTTTCCAAGTTTATATTTTGTATATAATTAGCCTTAAATATAAAAATAAGTTGAAATATTTTTATATGGCAAATAAATGCAAAATATAAGAGTATTGCATTTTGGTCCCTGAATGAGGGCTTAAAAGTAATATTGAAAAGGTTCTTGGAGGGAAAGATTTAAAAATATTAAATTTTAAATTTTTAACTGATCTAACCGGTTAGACGATGAACTCAGAAACTGGTTTAGTGGAATTTGATGAGTAATCGCTTGAATTACCCAAAATTCGCCACGATTACTGCACAATATTAGTGGTAATACACGCGTCAACATGCATGCCCTTTCAATTTGTCTATAAAAGGCCGAATTTCTGATGAATTAAGGGTTGTTCATCTGAATTGTTGGTGGAAAGGCTGATTTAGGGTTTTAGATTCGTGGAGGCAAATTCTCTTTCGTTCTTGAGTGTTGAGAGATGAGTGATACACAAACACGAAGCTTACATCCAGAGCTTCGTGTTGATACCAAATTTTTGAGTTAAGAGTGAGTGTGGAAAGAGGAATCAAGCTTGGAAGCCAGGAGATTGAGTCTGAGCTATGTGTTGTTCTGATTCTGAAAGCTGATTTCCAGACTCGATTTTGGTAAGCTTAGTTGACCTTTAAGTCTCAAACTTCTTTGATTCTCTAGTACATGTACCCTACTTTGAATTCTGATCATTTTCCCTAATTTCTTTGGCCAATTTCTATGTCAAATTTGGTGGTTTCTGGACCCTGTTGCTGGAAACCGAATTTGAGAGCAGACTTGGGGAAATTGTGGGAATCTTAGGTTTTTCTTCAAATCCAGTGATAACCTTCATCAAGATCGTCTTAGAGGTATGGGAGAAGTCTACACTATACTAGATTTAGACTAAAAATCGAATGATTTAGGATTTGAGTTCACAAAACTCAAAAGGGCATTATGTGTTTTTAAGCACAAAGGCTTGGAGGCCAAAAACTTGCTCACTGTGGTTTTGAGCAACTTTAATTTGATGCATGCAAGCTATATAAGTGCTGAATTCTGTGTTTGAGTGCTTAATCTAAGTTTTGTTGTGTTAAATTGTGTTTATGTGAACTTTCATGCAATTTGATACAATAAACTTGATGCATGCAATATGAATGTGTTTCTGGGTGTAAACATGTTTATTTTAAGGCATATGAACTTTGTGCATAATGAAATTTGGTTAGATTTGAGAAAGGAAGAAATTGAGTTGTTAAAACTCTTGTTTTAATGGTCTGACTGCATAATCTAACCGGTTACACAATTTTCGTAACCGGTTAGACACTGCAGATTTTCAAAGAAAATGAGTTTATTGAACAGTCCTGAAATCTTAATGGTTTCTGCTCAAATTTAAGCTTTAATTTCATTATACATGATCTAAACTTGAGTTGTCAAAGTTCTGATTTGAAAGATCAAATTCAATGCCTTAAGTTAATGAAATAATTTCAAGAGGAAATTATGTTCATTGGAAAAGGAAATGTGATTTGGACTTTTGAATGTTGAAACAATGGTTTTTGAGGTATAAAACAATGTTAAATGTGTTTTGGATTGGGTATAGAATTCAAGAAAAAGAGTTTTTCTAGATTGCAATGGTAAACAGTTCAGGTCTGTAATTCTAACCGGTTAGCCTGAAAATGTAACCGTTTAGTACCTGAATCTGAAAAATAAAAAGTTAAGTTTTTGAATACCATTGACTTTGTTTTACCCAATCTAAGTTAGAAAGGCATGTTTTGAGAAAAATTCAAAGGGGAATTTTTATGCCAAATGTTATACCTCAAATAAATCATTCAAAAGTAGAAATTGGAATATTTCTAAATCACATTAATTAATGTAAAGATAAAATCCAACCCCAATGTTTGTGCATACATGTAGACTGGAAGTCTGGTTGGTAGGAACGTTTATCATATTCTGGGAATATGAGAAGGGAACTCCGGGAGTACCAAATGATAACCTACTTGATGACACATTATAGATATGTGGCCAGTGTCCGGGACCTGGTTTTTATGCGTTCTGGGAACGTGGCGTTCTGGGAACGTGGTGCACACTCCGGGAGTGATGCTTTGTATCCAAGTATGGTTCGGCATTATGTTCTGGGAACTAATGTCGGTGTTCTGGGAACACAAGGGTGTACTGGATGGACGTCCAAGATGGACATATAGAGGCCTCAGTTGTGGATAGAAAATCATACATCATGCCACCTGCATTATAAGAGTTATAATGTTGAAAAATTGCTGTGCTCATATGTATTTGCATTATGATCTGTCCATGATATATTTGTGATTGTAATTTTAGTCTTTATCAATTATGTATATGTGTATACTTACTCCCTGTGCCCTGTTTAGGTGATGGCCAGATACCTAGCCTGCATCGAGATACGCCCTATCCCTAGCGGTATATGGACGTATGAGGAGCACCGTGCCACTTTTGATGGGGAGGTTGAGATCACTCTCTACCACCCTAACCCTCTGGTGCGTGTGCGACCTCGTCGATTTAGGATCCCATTAGTCTATACTATGCATGTTCCACCTTTTTATACTTATAGAGGACCACCCCCAGCTCGGCCTATGCGTCGTTTTCATAGTTTTAGATTTAGAGCTGCCACTCGTTCCCATCCTTCATCCCATAGAGTTGTCACTGAGGAGACTCCTTCTCCTGGTCCGACTGAGTATGATAGGACTGCTTCTGCGGATCCTAGACCCAGTGGTGGGGTCTCTACACCGTCGGGCGAGGTCGAGGAGGACCCTGTGGAGGATGAGAGCGAGGAGGAGGTGCATGTTGAGCCGACTGTTTCTGCTAGAGGTGGACCCGCTGGTTCATAGGAGCCTGCATAACATAGGTGTTTTGGATCCTAGATCCTAGGGATAGAGCTGTGGAGGATCTGAGGAGCTGCTGAGGACATGGAAGACTTGCTCTGGGACTTCTGCTTTTGGACTTTGTTATATATTGTATATATGGAGAGGTCTTAGAGTGAGCTTTTATTTTAGTGCAGCTGGTCTGTATATGTCTTATCAAAACTTGCTATCTCGACTTTTTATCACTTGCTACTGTACTGATGGGGTTTTATTTGATGGTATGATATATATATATATATATATATATATATATGATGTTTATTTTCCTCAGCAGTGCCCCATAAGTACTATTTTTCTTCCGCGAACTCTGATTTCAGTTTATAAAGAATTCGGCGTAACGTATACATTTTATATGTGCAAATTCCACTCGAGAGGCAAATAGTGTATTCAACTGATAGATACTAGTAATATTTTTCTTAATCAAGAAAATGCGTTCTCGAGAGTTTTTCTCAATTTAAGATAGTACTATGCCGAATTCATGTAACGGTTTATGTCGAAAAGAGGTTTTTGATTGAGCAAGTAATAATATTAAAAAAGGAAAAATTTTCTAGTCCTAATTTTGATAGCAAGTAGTAAACTATTTGGAAATATTAATTATTTTCAAGTCAAAAAGAGAGCGTCGCACCCTTTGGTGGTATAAGAGCATTGGTCCTGTTCCTCATGGCCCTGAAGATGCAGCTAAGTATGATATTCAATGTTGATTGAATATGTTTGAGTAAGTTAGTGGTAGTATTTATGTTTTAAAAGACCTTTTTAGTAACCCAAAGCCCATAGTGCAGGTCTTTCTATGGCAACCCGAAATCGAAATGTTACTAATGAAGTGTTAGAACGAATCACGACTGTGCCGGAAGGCATGCAGCAGCAGAGGCATCAATCATCTCAAGGGAGAGCTGGTAATCCATCTGCTGGCAACATGACGAATCATGATGCTAAGACTCTGTCGGAGTTCAGGAAGTGCAATCCACCAAGATTTGAGGAAGGATATAGACCTGATGAGGCGAACAAGTGGTTGTATGAGATCAATAAGATCTTCCGAACTCTGGAGTGTTCTGATGAACAGAAGGTGACCTATGCAGTTTACATGCTTCATGGGGAAGCTGAAAACTGGTGGGATCACACGGTCCAATTGCTGAATTTTGAAAGGAGGGCAATCAACTGGGGAGTATTTATGGAGAAATTTCTTAATAAATATTTTCCAGAAGATTTGCGGAGGAAAAAGGAAGTGGAATTCATGCAATTGAAGCAGGGGGATATAAGTGTAGGAGAGTATGCTGCCAAATTCGAGGAGCTGATGAAGTACTCTCCCTATTACTTAAATAACCCTGATGAAAGAAGTAAGTGTGTGAAGTTTGAAGGTGGGCTAAGGCCGGAGCTGAAGTCTATCTTCAGTTATCAAAGGATTCAGAGTTTCCCTGCACTAGTGGACATGTGCAGAATGTATGAAGATGATAAGAAGGCGGAGCTGATAGGAAGTCAAGTGAAAGGGGTTGGACAGAACTATGGACCACAGAGGAAGAAGAAGTTCGACCATCGGAATAATGGTCCATATTCTAAGAACAAAGGAAAGGGCAAGGCAGTGATGGATAACCGGAACAAGCCTCACGATAATGCTCCTTATTGGGAGAAGTGCAAGCGTTATCATCACGACCAGTTTTGCTGGTCCACAGGAGGATGTTTCAAGTGTGGAAAGCAAGGTCACTTTGCCCGTGAATGCAAGGAATCTGCAAAGGGGGATGCATAGGGATCTGCTGAAAAGTCTGTGGTTCAAGGACGAGTATTTGCTCTGGGTGGTAGTGAAAGAACCCAAACCCCGAATCTCGTGCAAGGTAATTTTCTGCTCAATAATCAACCTTGAAAAATCATGTTTGATTCTGGAGCTACACATTCTTTTGTTTCCCCTGAATGTGTGAGTAGGCTGAATCTTATTGTTTCTGATTCACCCTGCTATCTTAGTATAGACACCCCTACGGGTATACCGATCTACACCGCTAAAGTCTGTTTAGGGTGTGAGGTAGAAATTCTGGGTCGTTCATCCAAAGTAGATTTGGTTTGTCTTCCTAAGTTACAATTGGATGTGATCTTGGGAATGGATTGGTTGATGAAGAACCAAGTGATCATTAATTGTGAGGAAAAGACAATTCAATATAGGACCCTTGAACCGGAGGGCTATATGTGTTTTTTCTCGACTTTTGGGGAAGAAGAGTCGATGCCGATCGAAGAGATTCCAGTGGTGAGGGAATTTCCGGAAGTATTTCCTGAAGAGATACCAGGATTACCTCCGAAGCGAGAGATCGAGTTTGGGATCGAGTTAGTCCCTGGAGCTGGTCCCATCTCTATTGCTCCTTATAGAATGGCACCACCAGAAATGGCAGAAATGAAGAAGCAAATCGAGGAGCTGTTGCAGAAACAAATGATCAGGCCAAGTGTTTCGCCTTGGGGAGCTCCATTACTGTTTGTAAAGTAGAAAGATGGAAGTATGAGGATGTGCGTAGATTACAGGCAGTTGAATAAGGTCACTATTAAGAATAAGTATCCTTTGCCAAGGATTGATGACCTTATGGATCAAGTGAAGGGAGCTGCAATATTCTCCAAGATTGATCTGAGATCGGGTTATCATCAGATCAGGATAAAGGAGGAGGATATGCCCAAGACTGCATTTCGATCGCGATACGGTCATTATGAGTATGTTGTGATGCCGTTCGGATTGACAAATGCACCTGCTATTTTCATGGATTATATGAACCGGATCTTTAGACCATATTTGGATTTGTTTGTGGTGGTATTCATTGACGATATTTTGGTCTATTCTAAAAATCCGGAAGAGCATGAAGAGCATCTCAGGATTGTGTTGAAGGTCCTGAGGGAGAAACAACTATATGTCAAACTTACGAAGTGTGAGTTTTGGTTGAATGAAGTGAAGTTTCTGGGGCATGTGATCTCTAAAGAGGGAATTGCGGTGGATCCAGCGAAAGTAAGTTCAGTGCTGAGTTGGGAACAGCCTAAGACGGTGACGGAGGTGAGAAGTTTCTTAGGGCTGGCTGGATACTATCGTCGATTCATAGAAGGATTTTCTAAGATTGCATTGCCTTTGACTAAGTTGACTCGGAAGGATCAACCGTTCGTATGGGACGATCGGTGTGAAGTTAGTTTCCGTGAGTTGAAGGAAAGGTTAACATCGTCTCCTGTGTTAATCTTACCTGATCCTCACAAGAGTTTTGAAGTTTACTGTGATGCATCTAAGCAAGGACTGGGTTGTGTATTGATGCAAGAAGGAAGAGTAGTGGCGTATGCATCGAGGCAATTGAAGAATCATGAGGTGAATTACCCGACGCACGATTTGGGGTTGGCTGCGATCGTGTTTGCCTTAAAGATATGGAGACATCATCTCTATGGCACTATATTCCAAGTATTTAGTGACCATAAGAGTTTGAAGTATCTGTTCGACCAGAATGAGTTGAACATGAGGCAAAGAAGATGGATGGAGTTTTTGAAGGATTATGACTTTAAACTCCATTATCATCCGGGTAAAGCGAATGTGGTTGCAGACGCGTTGAGCCGGAAAGCAATCCACATCAGTGCGATGATGGTTAAGGAAGCAGCGTTGATTGAAGAATTCAGAGATTTGAGTTTGATGGCACAAGTGGAACCATCAAGTATCAAGTTGGGGACGTTGCAGATCACCAACGAGTTCTTGGAAAGAATTCAGGAGTTGTAACGAACAGATGAGGAATTGATGGAAAAGATGAGACTAGGTTTGGAAGGAAAGGAACCTGATTTCAAGTATGGGCAGGATGGAATCCTTCGTTTCAGGACAAGGATTTGTGTACCAAGAAATCAAGAAGTTAGAAGACTAATTCTTGATGAGGCCCATAAGAGTCGGATGAGTATGCATCCTGGATCGACCAAAATGTATCAGGATTTGAAGAAGATATTTTGGTGGTCGGGATTAAAAAGGGATGTGGCAGAATATGTGGCGGCGTGCTTGATATGCCAAAAAGCGAAGGTAGAACATCAGAAACCGGGAGGACAGTTGCAACCTCTGAGAATTCCCAAGTGGAAGTGGGATAGCATCTCGATGGACTTTGTGTCTGGTTTGCCGAGGACCGCATCAAATCATGATGCAATCTGGGTGGTTGTGGATAGGTTAACCAAGTCGACGCATTTTATTCCGATAAATATGCGTTATTCTTTGAGCAAGCTTACCCAGATCTATATCAAGGAGATAGTTCGTCTTCACGGAGTGCCTTCGAGCATTGTGTCTGATCGAGACCCGAGATATTCGTCGCAATTCTGGATGAGTTTGCATGAAGCGATGGGGACAAGGTTGAAATTGAGTTCTGCGTATCATCCACAGACGGATGGCCAAACGGAGAGAACAATTCAATCTTTGGAAGATGTGTTGCGAGCGTGTGCACTTGAAGAACAAGGAAGCTGAGATCAAGTGTTACCTCTCGCAGAGTTCACATACAACAATAGCTACCATGCGAGCATTGGAATGGCACCGTTCGAGGCGTTTTATGGAAGGAGGTGTCATACCCCGCTATGTTGGTTCCAAGTGGGGGAGAACCTAATGGTTGGACCAGAAATGATACAGCAGACATCTGAAAAGATCAAGATGGTTCAGACTAAGATGAAAGCGGCTCAGAGTCGACAGAAGAGTTATGCGGATAAGAGGAGGAAACCATTAGAGTTTTCTGAGGGCGATCATGTGTTCCTTCGGGTGGTTACGTTGAAAGGAATTAGTAGAGTCTTGAGAACCCGAAAGCTTTTGCCTAAGTGTATAGGTCCATACCAGATTCTTAAGAGAGTTGGTCCTGTTGCTTATCAATTGGCCTTACCACCCTCTTTATCCAACTTGCATAACGTCTTTCACGTTTCGCAGTTAAAGAAATATGTTCATGACCCATCCGTTATTCTAAAACTCCAACCTGATGACCTAACTCTGAAAGAAAACCTGACCTTTGAGACCAGACCGGTTCAGATAGAAGATCGTGAAGTCAAGCGGCTCAGAGGGAAGGAAATACCCTTGGTCAAGGTAATTTGGGAGAATACTGACGTATCGGAAGCTACATGGGAATTAGAGGAGAAGATGCGTCAAGAGTATCCGGAGTTGTTTTTGTGATCTAGAATTTCGGGGACGAAATTCCTTTTAAGTGGGGGAGTAGTGTAACACCCCTAATTTTCGTCTCCCGAATAATAGGAAATTAATAATAAAAAGTTTTATTATTAATTTATAGAATTTTTCCAAGTTTATATTTTGTATTTAATTAGCCTTAAATATAAAAATAAGTTGAAATATTTTTATATGGCAAATAAATGCAAAATATAAGAATATTGCATTTTGGTCCCTGAATGAGGGCTTAAAAGTAATATTGAAAAGGTTCTTGGAGTGAAAGATTTAAAAATATTAATTTTTAAATTTTGAACTGATCTAACCGGTTAGTAATGCCCTGTAACCGGTTAGACGATGAACTCAGAAACTGGTTTAGTGGAATTTGATGAGTAATCGCTTGAATTACCCAAAATTCGCCACGATTACTGCACAATATTAGTGGTAATACACGCGTCAACATGCATGCCCTTTCAATTTGTCTATAAAGGCCGAATTTCTGATGAATTAAGGGTTGTTCATCTGAATTGTTGGTGGAAAGGCTGATTTAGGGTTTTAGATTCGTGGAGGCAAATTCTCTTTCGTTCTTGAGTGTTGAGAGACGAGTGATACACAAACACGAAGCTTACATCCAGAGCTTCGTGTTGATACCAAATTTGTGAGTTAAGAGTGAGTGTGGAAAGAGGAATCAAGCTTGGAAGCCAGGAGATTGAGTCTGAGCTATGTGCTGTTCTGATTCTGGAAGCTGATTTCCAGACTCGATTTTGGTAAGCTTAGTTGACCTTTAAGTCTCAAACTTCTTTGATTCTCTAGTGCATGTACCCTACTTTGAATTCTGATCATTTTCCCTAATTTCTTTGGCCAATTTCTATGTCAAATTTGGTGGTTTATGGACCCTGTTGCTGGAAACTGAATTTGAGAGCAGACTTGGGGAAATTGTGGGAATCTGTGGTTTTTCTTCAAATCCAGTGATAACCTTCATCAAGATCGTCTTAGAGGTATGGGAGAAGTCTACACTATACTAGATTTAGACTAAAAATCGAATGATTTAGGATTTGAGTTCACAAAACTCAAAAGGGCATTATGTGTTTTTAAGCACAAAGGCTTGGAGGCCAAAAACTTGCTCACTGTGGTTTTGAGCAACTTTAATTTGATGCATGCAAGCTATATAAGTGCTGAATTCTGTGTTTGAGTGCTTAATCTAAGTTTTGTTGTGTTAAATTGTGTTTATGTGAACTTTCATGCAATTTGATACAATAAACTTGATGCATGCAATATGAATGTGTTTCTGGGTGTAAACATGTTTATTTTAAGGCATATGAACTTTGTGCATAATGAAATTTGGATAGATTTGAGAAAGGAAGAAATTGAGTTGTTAAAACTCTTGTTTTAATGGTCTGACTGCATAATCTAACCGGTTACACGATTTTCGTAACCGGTTAGACACTGCAGATTTTCAAAGAAAATGAGTTTATTGAACAGTCCTGAAATCTTAATGGTTTCTGCTCAAATTTAAGCTTTAATTTCACTATACATGATCTGAACTTGAATTGTCAAAGTTCTGATTTGAAAGATCAAATTCAATGCCTTAAGTTAATGAAATAATTTCAAGAGGAAATTATGTTCATTGGAAAAGGAAATGTGATTTGGACTTTTGAATGTTGAAACAATGGTTTTTGAGGTATAAAACCATGTTAAATGTGTTTTGGATTGGGTATAGAATTCAAGAAAAAGGGTTTTTCTGGATTGCAATGGTAAACAGTTCAGGTCTGTAATTCTAACCGGTTAGCCTGAAAATGTAACCGGTTAGTACCTGAATCTGAAAAATAAAAAGTTAAGTTTTTGAATACCATTGACTTTTTTTTACCCAATCTAAGTTAGAAAGGCATGTTTTGAGAAAAATTCAAAGGGGAATTTTTATGCCAAATTTTATACCTCAAATAAATCATTCAAAAGTAGAAATTGGAATATTTCTAAATCACATTAATTAATGTAAAGATAAAATCCAACCCCAATGTTTGTGCATACATGTAGACTGGAAGTCTGGTTGGTAGGAACGTTTATCATATTCTGGGAATATGAGAAGGGAACTCCGGGAGTACCAAATGATAACCTACTTGATGACACATTATAGATATGTGGCCAGTGTCCGGGACCTGGTTTTTATGCGTTCTGGGAACGTGGCGTTCTGGGAACGTGGTGCACACTCCGGGAGTGATGCTTTTTATCCAAGTATGGTTCGGCATTATGTTCTGGGAACTAATGTCGGTGTTCTGGGAACACAAGGGTGTACTGGATGGACGTCCAAGATGGACATTTAGAGGCCTCAGTTGTGGATAGAAAATCATACATCATGCCACCTGCATTATAAGAGTTATAATGTTGAAAAATTGGTGTGCTCATATGTATTTGCATTATGATCTGTCCATGATATATTTGTGATTGTAATTTTAATCTTTATCAATTATGTATATGTGTATACTTACTCCCTGTGCCCTGTTTAGGTGATGGCCAGATACCTAGCCTGCATCGAGATACGCCCTATCCCTAGCGGTATATGGACGTATGAGGAGCACCGTGCCACTTTTGATGGGGAGGTTGAGATCACTCTCTACCACCCTAACCCTCTGGTGCGTGTGCGACCTCGTCGATTTAGGATCCCATTAGTCTATACTATGCATGTTCCACCTTTTTATACTTATAGAGGACCACCCCCGGCTCGGCCTATGCGTCGTTTTCATAGTTTTAGATTTAGAGCTGCCACTCGTTCCCATCCTTCATCCCATAGAGTTGTCACTGAGGAGACTCCTTCTCCTGGTCCGACTGAGTATGATAGGACTGCTTCTGCGGATCCTAGACCCAGTGGTGGGGTCTCTACACCGTCGGGCGAGGTCGAGGAGGACCCTGTGGAGGATGAGAGCGAGGAGGAGGTGCATGTTGAGCCGACTGTTTCTGCTAGAGGTGGACCCGCTGGTTCATAGGAGCCTGCATAGCATAGGTGTTTTGGATCCTAGATCCTAGGGATAGAGCTGTGGAGGATCTGAGGAGCTGCTGAGGACATGGAAGACTTGCTCTGGGACTTCTGCTTTTGGACTTTGTTATATATTGTATATATGGAGAGGTCTTAGAGTGAGCTTTTATTTTAGTGCAGCTGGTCTGTATATGTCTTATCAAAACTTGCTATCTCGACTTTTTATCACTTGCTACTGTACTGATGGGGTTTTATTTGATGGTATGATATATATATATATATATATATATATGATGTTTATTTTCCTCAGCAGTGCCCCATAAGTACTATTTTTCTTCCGCGAACTCTGATTTCAGTTTATAAAGAATTCGGCGTAACGTATACATTTTATATATGCAAATCCCACTCGAGAGGCAAATAGTGTATTCAACTGATAGATACGAGTAATATTTTTCTTAATCAAGAAAATGCGTTCTCGAGAGTTTTTCTCAATTTAAGATAGTACTATGCCGAATTCATGTAACGGTTTATGTCGAAAAGAGGTTTTTGATTGAGCAAGTAATAATATTAAAAAAGGAAAAATTTTCTAGTCCTAATTTTGATAGCAAGTAGTAAACTATTTGGAAATATTAATTATTTTCAAGTCAAAAAGAGAGCGTCGCATCCTCCTTCAAAACCTAAGAAGAAAATCACCCATCAACCCCAAAGGAGAGGTGGCCGAAGCAAACCCTAGGAGAAGGAGAGGAGATTTAAAGTTGGAAGTTAGAGTTTGTTTAAGGTAGTATTTTGAGAAAGTTTTAATGTAATCATTTTGTATTGTAAAGGACTCTATGATGGACTTCGCTTAATTTTTTTTGTGATGCATGTGTTTATTTTTGGAATGATCTTGAAGTCTAAATGTCTTGCATGTTACTTTTATGTTTTGATCTTGAATGTTGATGTTTGAAAGTTTTGATCTTTTGCTTGTAGTTCTTCTCCATCACGGTTTGTTTAAAGTTTTGTTTAAATTCATGTATTGCCTTGATCTTCTCTTGCATGTTTAATTTTGTGGCCTTATGATTCTCATTTTCATTTGCATGTTCTCTGTATGCCTTGATCTTGGATTTTTAAGAGTGAATGAATTTGTAAAGCACTAGATCTTCAGCTTTATAATTCGGCCATGAGTAGAAAAATTAGGTCTTGATGCTTTTTAATTTGATCTAAGTGGTTGCATGTTCATTCCATGCTTAGAAAAATTGATTTGAGGTGTTGAAATGTTTGATCTTGAATTTGATCTTGAAAAAGGCTTTGACCTTACCTTGATCCTTTGAAAAAGTTTTGTTCTTAAAGCTTTGCATGTGATTAAAGAATAAAATGCTTTGATCTTGTTTTGATTTATAAAAAGTTATGCTCTTGAAACCATACATGTTGTTTTTAAACAAAAAGACTTGATTTTCTTCAATGATCATCACGGTTTTACAATGAAACCAAGGAAACAAGTTTTTGGAAAATGATTTTTAACTTGATTTTTTTTTGTTTTGCGATCTTGCATGTGAAAGATTTGAAGTTAGATCTTGATTTTTGGTGATGAAATATTCGGTCTAGGCTTAGGAATCAAGAAATCATGTTTTGATTCTCATAAGAGACATGTACATGTTGATTTCTCTTTGATTCAAAGACTTCTCTTTGATTCAAAGACTTTTAAAAGTACAATTAAAATGAAAACTTGATTTGAAGTGGTGTTGTTGATTCGGTTTTAGGTTTGAAAAAGAAAATGATATTTTTATTTTTAGTAAAAAGGTGCATGTTTTGATTTAAGAATCTTGTGTTGAGAAATGAACCTAAAAACCTTGTTTGGATTATGATATATTCGGCGATACATGCTAGCTAGACTAAGGCTCTTTTTCAAAGAAGTGACATAAAAACAATGAGTGTGTTTTGTGAAATCTTGTTAAACTAATATGTTTGAAATTGTGTTGTGAATATTTAATTTATATTCGGTTTTTAATTAAAGATAAGGGAAATAAATGAATTAAATGATTTTGGAAAAAGTATTGTGTTTAAATGAATATATGTGTGACTATGTGCATTCGGTTGAGAGGGAAAGGAAGAGTAAATAATTTTGTTGCATGAAAAAGAAAATGGGATTTAAGTATTTGAAATAAATCAAGTTGGTGTGTATTCTTTAAATTGCAATTCCTTACTTGTTTTCCTTAATTCTATTCGGTCATGTAGTGGGAATAAGTCTAGGAAATTTAGTTGCATTAAAATAAACTCATGAAGTGATTTTTGAAAAGAATTGAGTTGTTGTGCTTGGTTATATCCTTTTGAGTATGTGAATGTCTAAGTGTTTTGTTTGATTTATAATTAAATTAAATGATTGATTAATTGCTTATATGATTTAATTCATTTGAATGTTGTTGTGGTTGCGTGCTAATTGATGTTTGAAAAATACTTGAGTGTGTAATTGGTTTTGAAATAAATTGGTTTTAAGAAAATTCCATTTGATTTATTTGAGATTTTTAAATTGTGTCTATGGCTGTCCAAAGTTGTTTTGTGATAAATACTTGAGTTTTAAAGTATTAATTTTGAATTAAAGAGTTATTTAAAGTGAAAAGTGTTTTTGCGATGTTTTCGAATTTTTAGTAAAGTTGTTTTGTGGAATAATCCTTTGCTGTCCAGAATTATTTAAAATTGTTTCCTAACTTTGAAAATGTGTTCAAATGATTTAAAGTAAAGTTTTCAAGTGATAACTGATTTAAGAAAAAAGCCGGATTGAAAACGGTGAATTTTTCAGTGTTTTCGAACATGTTTAAGGTGCTGTCCAAGATGGACCAGCAACCAAATAAATTGGTCTAAATCATTTTATTAAATGTTTTCAAAATGGTTTTTGAAAGTACTTAAGGTATTAGAAAATATTAGAGTTGTTTGCAAGAAAACGATTGTGTTTTAAGTCTTCCGACGAGGAACGAAAAGTGTTTTGAATTAAGAAATATTTTCATAATACAAGTTAATAACGTGAGCATATTTTATTTAGTACAAGGAATTTGAAAGACGAGGAATTGGGGCAGCCGACAGCAAAAGCATCCGAGGAGACGGTACGCATTAAATAGCTGGACCTCAGGTGAGAGAGAAGCTTTCCTAAGACACCGTGGTAGTTAGGCGATATATTAGGATGTTCCGTATCATCTCAAAGATCGGAACTAAGTGGTTCGGAGTCAGTAGTATAAGTGGCAATTGTTTGTGTTGTGTGACCACTTATACGAAGGTGACAAAGACCATCATGTTATTGTGTGATGTTGTGTGTTGATAGCATGCTTTTATCTATTTAATTATGTCTGGTGATACTTATTACTGTTGATTATGACGAGTAAATGGCTGATGGACGTCTGTTACGTCCTGAATAAGAAAATGAAAATGGAATGGAAGAGTTGAGAAAGTAAGGAAATTGAAAGTAATGGCAAAATGGGAAAAGAATAATGATAAAGAAAATTGAATAAGAAGAAAAGAGACAAGAGTTGAGATTGGGGAAACGAATTGATGATAATGTTAAGAATGAGCCAGAGCTGGGGAGAGTGATGTTGATTGTTGAAACAAGAGGTGAATTGGGTGGAGCTGGGCTCCTTTGTTTTCGGTTTTAGACTGGGAACTAGTGTTGAGTTGAGCTTACTCCTCCATTAGCGCTCAGCAAAAGATGATTTTTGAAAAAGGTTTTTGAAAAGAAATTTTTGAAAAGGTTTTTGAAAAGAAGTTTTTGAGGAGAATGGTAAACAAAATGTTTTCAGAAAAGTTTTGAAATAAAATTTGTGAAAAGTTTTCTTAAAAGGAGATTTTTAGAAACCTTGTGAAAAGAAACTTTTAAGAAAGTTTTTGAAATATGGTTTTAAGGAAGTTTTGAAATAATATTTGGGAAAAGTCTTTTAGAAATAATATTTTTGAGAAAGATTACAAGCTGATATTTTTGAGAAAGATTTTGTGAAATAACATTTTTGAGAAAAGTTTGTGGAAACTATGTTTTGTTGTGAAAGCTTATGAAAAGAAATTTTGTGAAAGTTTTTGAAATAGTATTTTTGGGAAAGTATGGTAAAAGGAAATTGAGATATGAGATTGTAGAAGAAGTAGAGAAATGAGACACGAGTTCATTGATGTGATCCAGCTCTGTGCTATGTGAGAATTGATGAGAGAAAGATTGTGCAAAGTTAGTGGTCGGGACTCATTGAAGGGATGCACGAAGGATGGGCTGTAACACCCTCACAAATATTTAGTTTTATTAAGTTTTATTAAAAAGTGGACTTGAAAATTTTGACGAAAATTCGGCAGAGTTTCCTCTGTTTTTCGGACTTTCCCAAAATTTCCTGTTTGTACCTGTCCAGACCAGCATAGTTCAAAAGCTTAAATCATAAATATTACAATAAATGAAAAACTGATGCCCACAATTACCAACTCTGGGCATACACTAATACACACATTTAATTATAAAAATACATTCTTAAACTTAATTAAAATTCACTCTTGGTATCATGAAAGACACCCCTCGTGGTGAGGGTTTCCTGCTCGGCCAGCACTGGTGTATGCTCCACTTGAGTACCTGAAAAATATTAACCACACAGGGGAAGCATCACACAGAACTTAAAGAGAGATTTCTAAGCAGATATATACGACACACCAAGACCATTCAAGCCTATGCTATGCTACTCAATTCATGTTCTTCTTTCCTTTTTTACCTCCTAATTGTTTCCAATTCATTTTCTTTCTAATTGTTTTCTTTTAGATAATCCCTAACCTCTAATTATTCTTGTTCCTCATTACTTTCGTTATTTTCCTTTTTATTCTCATTTTCCATTTGTATTTCCATTTTAACTTCCTTTTTATTTCATTCTCATTACCCTTTATCCTTTCCATTTTCCTTTATTCCTTTTTCCCTTGTACGTAACCTCAAATCAGAGATCTACGCACAGTGTATGCAACCACAAATCAGTGATCTTCATACACTCCATATCCTTTATCCATTTTCCATTCATATTCTTTTTAATCGACACGCCCTCACAGGCTCGCATCGATGCCGATACGCCTTCTCAGGCCCGCATCGGACTTCCACTTTTCCTTTTTAATCGACACGCCCTCACAGGCTCGCATCGATGCCAATACGCCTTCTCAGGCCCGCATCGGACTTCCACTTTTCCTTTTTAATCGACACGCCCTCACAGGCTCGCATAGATGCCGATACACCTTCTCAGGCCCGCATCGGACTTTCATTTCTCCCTTTTAATCGACACGCCCTCACAGGCTCGCATCGATGCCAATACGCCTTCTCAGACCCGCATCGGACTTTCATTTCTTTTACCTTTCTTTCTCTTACTTTTTCTTTCTCTTTTGCTTTTTCTTAGCCTCTTTTCTGGTTTGCTATATCATTCTCTTTTCTCTCGTTCCGTTACTTAGGAACTTATTTTTCACTATTTCCAATATTTCTCTTTACTAGTTTATTCTTACTTTTATTTAACTCTACTTAGCTTGGTCATATGCTTTATATTTTAACTCTTGTTACTAACTCTTAATTAATTCCATTCCCTTTCTTTTCTTTTTCTTCTTCTCTTCCTTTGTTTTCTTTTTCCTATATCACTCATATTTAATAATACCTAGCTCATGCATTTAGAACCAATTATATTATTTCTTTTTTTTTCCCGTTAACTCTCTTTTTCTTATTTTCCGTTTATTTCTTTCCTCTAATGGCTAATTACTCAATCACTCCATTTATTTCTATTAACCTTATTTTATCTTAATTTAGTTCTCAACTCATTCCTACACTTTCTTTATTTAATTTCGGCTCTCCATAGTGAATCTCTAATTTCTCCCTTTTCTCACTTACGCTACTCACTCGTTCTTATAATTCCGTTTATTTATTTCTTTCTTATTATTCCATTTATTTCGTTGCTAATTGTTTTAACTCCTCTTTAACTAAATTTTCTTTCCTAATTATCTTCCTTCATTATTAGCGGGCTACTCTAAGGTTCATTAACAATTTACATTTCCCCCGGTCCTAGCGATAGATATAACTACCCAGAAATACACCTCTTAAGGACTGGTAATGAAACCCCTTACCTCAATCGATGACAGTGAGGGGTAACCTTAATCTGACACTTTACTCCCCGACTCATGCTTTAGCTCGGCTCCAACTTGATCCCAAGCTTCCCCAATCTTCGATTCCAAGCACGGTGGGGACAATCGATCTCGATCACGGTGACGGTGTTGCTCTTCGACACCGGGAGAAGGGAGAGAGAGAAAGTGAGGCAATGGAGAGAGAGATCTTGAGGGAAAGATCCATGGGGAGGGAGGAGTTGGTGATGATGTTGATGATGATGGTGGTTGTCGGTGGCGGCCGCAGGCGGTGGTGGTGATGGCGGTTCGGAGGGAAGCGGTGGTGGTGGTGATTTTGTGTGGAGGAGGGAGAACAAGAGAGAGAGAGAGAGCTTAATAGGGAGAGAGAGATGGAGGAGGAAGAAGGTGATGATGGGTGGTGGTTATGGTGGCGGTCGGAGTCGGAGGAGGGAGGGAGATCGGGTGGAGAGAGAAAGTGGGGTTGGAATGGGGGTTCGACCCCCAAAACACGTTTTTAATGCTGCAGACCGAAGAATACTCGAGTGTTTCTGTAAACACTCGAGTGTTTTTGTCAATACTCGAGTTTTTATGTCAATACTCGAGTATTGTGACCCACAATACTCGAGTATTTCACAAAATACTCGAGTAAAATGATCAGATACTGCTAGTTTGCTTTTCTATTTTTCAGCTATTTTCTCCCAACTTCAAATAGCCATAACTTCTTCGTTCACCGTTGGATCTTGCTCAAGTTTGACGAGAAACCTTCTAAAAATCATATCTTCATATCCAACGGTGGAAATTGTGTTTGGAGTCTTAAATCTTTTATTTTGAATTTCCCAAGTTAGCGAATTTAAAACACCGAAAACACCGCTTTTAACCCCCGTTTGGTCTTCTTTAAATTCGCTTTTTGATGCCAATGCTCCTTGACTCCTTTATGGCACTCAAAGAATTCCTAATCCATCATTTTAAATCCCTTTTTGGATAATTCTTATTTCAAAATCTTATTATTATTCTAATTATTATTAGAATTAAAATTCGGGATGTTACATTTCTCCCCCACTTATTAGAATTTCGTCCCCGAAATTCCAGTTGTCCCTTAATTTGGAGGAGTACCCCTTGACATAGTTTCCACCCATGTCATTTTAATTCCTTCGGTTCCAATCTTCCCTTTGAGGAAGTTCTAAGTTAAGGATTCTGCGGTATAATTATTCGCCTCAGGTATGGTTTATCTCAGTCACTCAGAAATCCGCGTAATACACAGAATCTTTAAGAGATTGAGACAAATATTTGCGGTTCTTCGACATAACCTCTTAAGTGAGACTCCAATTCGCGACTCCACTCTTTACGTTTTCGTTCTTACTCCTTTAAGTGAGTCTAGTGAGGTCGCCCTTCGAATCCACCTTAGCTATATTTGTATTTTACTCCGGTGATACATCCCTTTTTGTTTGTTTAACGATTTCAATTGGGTACGGGGTTCCTATGGATCGATTTCACTTAAGGGTCAAGGTTATGGTTTAAATTTATTTCCCAATTGTCCAATGGTCCGAGAAGGTATTTATTGGTTTAATTCTCGTTCCATTCTCCGCAAACCTCTTCGAAAGTTAATGCGGAACGTTTGGGGTGAGGTATTCATTATCCCTACGGGTTATGGCTTGATCATCGGATATTGAGTCTGACATCGATACAATCATCCCTACGCTTCGTTACCGTCCTGCATTCCACCTTGTTACTCGGATAGGATCCATAATTTTCTTGTTGTTAAAGTTTCATCTTCCATTCCTTGGATTGAAATCCTCCCCCACTTAGCATCGACATGGTTATATCAATGCCGAGGGAGTAGGTTCGGTCACTATCAAAAGTTGGTCGTTCCGATTCCCAAATATATTATTTTGAGATTGGAAATGACACGGGGTTTTACTAATGGTTGGTGAATATCGAGTTAGGTTAAGTTCCTGTAGTCTTGACGAATGCTCCAGAGTGTATCCAAACCTTTTCACGAAGTATCTGAAGCTTGAAGAGAGTGAAGATTATGCAAGGAGGGTTTAATGGTCTCCACAAGGTGACCAAGGATGTTTTAGGCGACAAGGTTGAGAAATTGTGAGATAAGGCCATGCCGTTGTTCTTCTGTTGGATACCTTATAATTGACGAATACTAGTGGATTCTCGGCATGAAAGTGTCATGCACGCACAGGTATCGTCGGGTAATAACATTGCTGAGTACATGTCCAGCAAGAAGACAACAGAGACTATTCTAAAGATTGCATCTTCAATGAAGAATCATCGAAAACGCATTTTCTACAAATTAATGATCGACTTGATTGGTCTTAATATGAATGGCTGTGGATGGATATCTGTCGGCTTCTCTGGCAACTTTTAAGAGTCTGAATAGATACTTAGGGAGTTTTGAGTTTCTGAATATCTAGTTTGGTTTTCAAAGGGTCTCAGGTGACCACTATAGAGTTCGTGAGGTCCTATTGGGGTTCTATGTCTAATGGTGCTTACCTTAGGCGAGGGTAATATCTTTAGGCTTTCATCTCCTAAGTTCTGGCGTTAGGTTCGCTCCCATTGCAAGGGTTGGTTTGTCTACCTTTTCGATTAGTTAGCACGGCAAGATTTAAGACCATGTTGACTACTTGTCCGTGCTATCAAATATGTAGTAAATTTTCTAAGGTATGGAAATCGCACATACTTACATCTCTCCGAGCTCTTGCACCAAGTGAAAAAAGTGGGTCGGCGTTTCTACTGAGCTGAGTTAAATGGAAGCAATTGAAGGTGTTGTCAGGAATTGATATGTCTAACTAATGGATGTTTATGAATTCTAACAAGTTCCTAAGGAGCGGGAGTTCGATTTGGTCCTACGGGGTTGGAATTTCCTATTTTGGTTGTTCTAATTAAATTGGAAATGGCAATGATATCATCGGTTAGTAAACGCAAAGATTGGGGTAGCTAATCCCAATCTCACCTCTACTAAGAGCAATATCACTGTCGGGTCTGTCGATAACATTATCCCCTAACAGATGTAAAAGTTAGAGTGATCAGTTCTAACCTTACTCTCCATTAGTGACAATATTATCAATGCGATTGGTGGGTCTCTAACTAGAATACTAGCGCTCGTCTTTTTTTTTTCCTAAACTGAATTGGACAAGTTTGTCTTATATAACTGAATCGGGACGGAGACTTGAGGTTCTGATGTAATTTCCTATCTTAGGGACATAATATGCCCCTACACTTCTTGTCTGGATTCCCTTCGTCCTTTTCAACCATAAGATACATTCCTCCTCTTTGAGTTGAGCCAAGAACCATCATATACCCCGATGAGGTCTCCCACATCATGGGCATAGTGGTGTAGCACATGAAACGGCAATCGCCTCTATTTGACTTAAGTCCATTTGAACTAAGTCCCTTAGGATTGACACAACCTTAGCTCTATTACTAGATGTGTCTCCGATAATACTAGAGTTCAGTAATAGAAACAAGTTAAGGCACGAATAGTCGGATATTCCTAGAATTAATTAAGTCCGATATCATAGGTATGTAAATATACTGACTAACTATGGCTGGATTCGACAACAACTTTGGTCACTCGCTTGGTGAGCGTACCAATGGAGTAACTCATAACTCCGAGGCCGAGGAGAAACTGCTTTGATACCATAAATGTAACACCCTCACAAATATTTAGTTTTATTAAGTTTTATTAAAAAGTGGACTTGAAAATTTTGACGAAAATCCGGCAAAGTTTCCTTTGTTTTTCGGACTTTCCCAAAATTTCCTGTTTGTACCTGTCCAGACCAGCATAGTTCAAAAGCTTAAATCATAAATATTACAATAAATGAAAAACTGATGCCCACAATTACCCAACTCTGGGCTTACACTAATACACACATTTAATTATAAAAATACATTCTTAAACTTAATTAAAATTCACTCTTGGTATCATGAAAGACACCCCTCGTGGTGAGGGTTTCCTGCTCGGCCAGCACTGGTGTATGCTCCACTTGAGTACCTGAAAAATATTAACCACACAGGAGAAGCATCACACAGAACTTAAAGAGAGATTTCTAAGCAGATATATACGACACACCAAGACCATTCAAGCCTATGCTATGCTACTCAATTCATGTTCTTCTTTCCTTTTTTACCTCCTAACTGTTTCCAATTCATTTTCTTTCTAATTGTTTTCTTTTATATAATCCCTAACCTCTAATTATTCTTGTTCCTCATTACTTTCGTTATTTTCCTTTTTATTCTCATTTTCCATTTGTATTTCCATTTTAACTTCCTTTTTATTTCATTCTCATTACCCTTTATCCTTTCCATTTTCCTTTATTCCTTTTTCCCTTGTACATAACCTCAAATCAGAGATCTACGCACAGTGTATGCAACCACAAATCAGTGATCTTCATACACTCCATATCCTTTATCCATTTTCCATTCATATTCTTTTTAATCGACACGCCCTCACAGGCTCGCATCGATGCCGATACGCCTTCTCAGGCCCGCATCTGACTTCCATCTTTCCTTTCTAATCGACACGCCCTCACAGGCTCGCATCGATGCCGATACGCCTTCTCAGGCCCGCATCGGACTTCCACTTTTCCTTTTTAATCGACACGCCCTCACAGGCTCGCATCGAAGCCGATACGCCTTCTCAGGCCCGCATCGGACTTCCACTTTTCCTTTTTAATCGACACGCCCTCACAGGCTCGCATCGATGCCGATACGCCTTCTCAGGCCCGCATCGGACTTTCATTTCTCCCTTTTAATCGACACGCCCTCACAGGCTCGCATCGATGCCGATACGCCTTCTCAGGCCCGCATCGGACTTTCATTTCTTTTACCTTTCTTTCTTTTACTTTTTCTTTCTCTTTTGCTTTTTCTTAGCCTCTTTTCTGGTTTGCTATATCATTGATCGAGGCCGTACCCGATACAAATAAAAACAGTTTAAGTATAGTACTAGGAAGTGACTCCTAGGTCGTCTCCCAAGGAATATCTTATCAAGCAAAAGGTCGAACACATAGTATGCATAGAAAACAGGGGTTTTTTTTTTGTATTGAATATTGAATAATTGAAATCAAAACAGAATTAAATCAAAACGAAGAAACAGATAAGGAAAAGCGGATAAACCCCTTTGGCTCGCGTTCACAACTCTATCATCGGTCACAAAAGATCAATTTCTTTCCTCTTCACTGTCCAACTCGTGAGAATTAAATACTAAGCGAAAATTCAATTCTCACCCCAAAACCCAAACCTCTAATTAAGCATTAAAAGCCAAAGCATGGAGTTTTTACGAGTTTGCATAAATTAAGCATTCATACACATGGATTATCTCTATAGAATGGAACTAAGCGAACCATAACATATCAATAAGCATGAAAACAGTGAATAAAAACGAAATAGCATTAAGAACAAAACCTCAAGAGTATGTGATACATTACCAAAGGGATTTAACCTAAGAGTTTAGCCTTCCATGAAGAAAAATACCAAAAAAACGTGTAGAAAGGGGAAGAGAGAGAAACCCTAGCAGCCTCCACAAGCTTGGAGAGCAAAACTAAGCCTTCTCTATGAGAGAGAATGTAAAAAACGTGAATGGAAGGTCTCTCAAGGGTTTACACGAATTTGGCTTTTTAAATCACAAAACGGGCCTAAATCATGGGCCCAAATCCTAAGGAAAGCTTATCTCTAAATTAAATCTAAAAAATATCTTATAGATAAAATCTAAATCTTAAAAGATATAACTAAATCTCAACTAATCCTAAAGATAGATTACAATCTTCACTTCATCATATCTTCTCTTCCAACATTAAATCTTCATTCCCAAAATGTCCAAAAAGCCCTTGTGCCAAATATGACCTGAAAATAGAAATAGAATTAATTAGGCTAAATAATCCCAAATTAAACAATATTCAGAATATTAGTCCAATAAACTCTAAATCACTAAATCAAGCTAAACAATGTCAAATAGGCAACAAGTATCAATAATAGGAGTAAAATAATGCAAGGAAAAATGAGAAATAAAATGCTCATCAAATACCCCCACACTTATCCTTTTGCACTCCTAGGCAAAACTAAGAATTAGGACTAAGAAGATCAATATGCACCAAAGTGAATCATGCAACAAGATTACTAAAACTAATGAATGCAAACCTAAGAGATTTCATACTTCACAATGAATTCTAGGAAATGCAAAGAAATGGGCAAAATCGAGCACACGAAGAAAATAAGGACCAAAGAATCAAGGCATTCATGAACATCATCCAATTATTTCAAATATGCAAAGAAAACCAATGACATCAAGAGGGTAGTCACAAAGATGATAGAAACTCACAAGGATCACTCAATAGTGTTTACACTCAAGTGTTTAAGGTTAATCAGTGTTTACACTCAAGACACATCATGAAAAACAAACACAACCATAAGCTTGACAAGCCTCTAACATCAACAATCAATACACATGCACATTAAGATCAAAAGGTCTTTTCAGGGTTGTAATGGGGCCAAGGACAGGGTAGGATAAAAATATGGGAAATGTAGCTAAAACCCAGGGAATAGAGGAGCAATGGGGAATAAGTAAAAAAATAAGCACAATCCACCCCAAAATGAAATGATAAACATAACAACAACCTCTAATTCCAATCCTCTATGCCTCAATCAACCTTTTATTCCATTTTTTTTCTTTTTTTTTCTTCTTCTTCTTTTTTGTTTCATCATTCATTTTTTCAATTTTTTTTTTGAATTGCATTACATTGCAGAACTTCATGAACGAAAGAAAAGAAGAAACAATAAAAATGGCATAATGAGATAAAGCCATAATTACATCACCGACCATAGAGGCAAAACCCAGAACTCACAAGAGATGAAGAACAAAGCACCCTCGCTTACTTAATACCCATTCCCAAAACAATTCCAAAGCTCCAACATTCCCTAAGGTTAGGACAATCATGGTTTTTCAGTCATAGGCTTGTAATGAGCTAAAGAACAAAGAAAAGGGATATAAAGGCTCAAAGGGGCTATCAAAGGATAAATTCATTCAAGGTAGGCTCATATGGCTAGTGGCTTATTCAAGAAAAAAAACAATGCCTAAATCATTTCAAAATGTGCATGGGAATATCAAGTATCAACAAGAGTCAAGTCAAGTTCTAGAGTGCAAGTAATCCAGAGTGCAATCACACATGAAAGAAAAATTAGGTGGCATATATAGCAATCCACCCACAATTAAGGCTCAAATCCTCACAAAAGGGACAATTCTATCACAGTGTTACCACCTCTTAATTATCAAAAGCAACTTTACACACAGAAATGCATGAATTCAGACACAAGATACCAAGACTCTACTAAAATGAAGCAAAAACATGCAAGAAAATGCCAAAAACTTAGCAAAACCTAAAAAATCAAAGCAAAAATATGCAACCTAAACTACTCTCCCCCCCACACTTAAATCACACATTGTCCTCAATGTAAAACAAATAGCATAATCAGACAGATATAGACAAGTGCAATAAAAAGAGTAAGGAAGGAGAAAAGAAGACTCCCTAAATCATGGTGGGTCAAAAATGGGGTCGACCAATGAGGCCTCCTCCACAGGTGCATCATCCAAAGTAGGAGAGGTTAGGAAAGGCTTGAGTCGGTGGCCATTGACTTTGAAGCTCTTGTCTGTGCACTCACTCTTGATCTCCACAGTGCCATAAGGAAACACCTGGGTGACTACAAACGGTCCAATCCATTTAGAGCGGAGCTTTCCACTCATGAGTCCAAGCCTAGAGTTGTAGAGCAACACTTTTTGACCAACCAAGAACTCCTTTCTGCAAATTGAGCTATCATGGAGCTTCTTGGTCTTCTCTTTGTAGAACTTGGAATTCTCATAGGCCTCCAAACGGATCTCATCTAGCTCACTCAACTGCAGCTTCCTCTCCTCACCCGCTTGATCAAGAGCTAAGTTACATTGCTTCACAGTCCAATATGCACGGTGCTCTATCTCCACAGGCAGGTGGCATGCCTTACCAAAAACAACCCGATAAGGTGACATCCCTATGGGTGCCTTGTAAGCAGTCCGATGGGCCCATAGAGCATCCTCCAATCGTGTGCTTCAATCCTTTCTATTAGGCTTCACCATCTTCTCCAAAATCCGCTTGATCTCTCTGTTTGAAATCTCAGCTTGCCCATTGGTTTGGGGGTGATATGGTGTAGAAACTTTGTGCACAACCCCATACTTCTTGAGCAAAGCTTGCATGGATCTATTGCAGAAGTGTGTGCCTTGATCACTGACTATGGCTCTAGGTATGCCAAACCTGCAAAGGATATTAGTCCTGACAAAATCTACAACAACCTGAGCATCATTAGTCTTGGTGGCCTTAGCTTCCACCCATTTGGATACATAATCCACAGCAAGTAAGATATAATAAAAAACCAAAAGAACAGGAAAGGGGCCCATGAAATCTATACCCCAGACATCAAACACCTCACAGAACAACATAGGTTGTTGCGGCATCTGTTGCCTCCAAGATAGGGTGCCTCCTGCTCTTTGACATTTCTCACATGAGCTGCAGATTTTGCTTGCATCCTTGAAGATGGTAGGCCAATAAAATCCAGAATCCAGCACCTTTCGTGCTGTCCTTTGAGTGCCAAGGTGGCCTCCAACTGGTGAAGCATGGCAAAATTGGAGAACCGATTGGATCTCCTGGTCTAGAATGCACTTGCGAATGACCTGATCACTGCAAAAACGCCACAAATAGGGGTCATCCCATACATAATACTTGGCATCGCTCTTCAATTTGTCTCTTTGAGCTTTGGATGCCAAGGGTGGAAAAACAGATGCAACTATATAATTTACAATATCAGCAAACCAAGGAATAAGGGGAGGGGGATGTGAAACATGCAAAACTAAAAGCTGCTCATCCGGGAAGTCATCCCGGATAGGAAATGCATCCTTCTCTCTCTCTATTCTACTCAAGTGGTCTGCGACAAGGTTATGTGCACCACTCCGATCCTGAATCTCAAGATCAAACTCCTGGAGGAGCAACATCCATCTAATCAACCTAGGTTTGGAATCTGTCTTTTTCAAAAGATACTTCAGAGCAGCATGATCAGTATACACCACAACCTTAGAACCTAATAGATATGATCTAAACTTATCAAGTGCAAAGACAATGACTAACAACTCTTTTTCAGTTGTGGTGTAATTAACTTGTGCTGAATCTAAAGTCCTAGATGCATAATAAATCACATGAGACATCTTACCAACCCTTTGGGAGAGAACTGCTCCCAAAGCATAATTCGAGGCATCGGTCATGAGCTCAAATGGGAGAGTCCAGTCAGGTGGTTGGATGATGGGAGTGGTGGTGAGTGCTCTCTTTAGCTCATCAAATGCTTTCTTGCATTGGTCTCCAAACTCAAATGCGGTATCCTTTTGAAGCAAGTTGGATAGTGGAAGGGCTATCTTGCTAAAGTTCTGAATAAACCTGCGATAGAAACCTGCATGGCCAAGAAAAGAACGCACCTCTCGCACGCAAGAGGGGTAAGGCAAATGTGATATTACATGCAGCTTAGCAGGGTCAACCTCTATGCCCTTATGCGAAATAATGTGCCCTAAGACTATGCCTTGTTCTACCATAAAATGACATTTTTCAAAATTCAAGACAAGGTTAGTCTCAATGCACCTATTAAGCACCTTAGACAAACTATCAAGACATGCATCAAAAGAGGAACCATATACACTAAAATCATCCATGAAGACCTCTATGCAATGCTCAAGTAAGTCATTAAAAATACTCATCATACATCTTTGAAAAGTGCCAGGAGCATTGCATAGGCCAAAAGGCATCTTCCTATAAGCAAAATACAGATTTGGAAATAACCAGAGAAACCATCTAAGAAGCAATAGTGAGATTTACCTGCCAGGCGCTCCAACATCTGATCAATGAAGGGAAGAGGAAAGTGATCCTTGCGGGTCGCCTGGTTGAGCTTCCTATAATCAATGCAGACTCTCCAACTGTTCTGCACTCTAGTGGGAATCAGCTCATCCTTCTCATTTTTGACAACTGTCACCCCAGACTTCTTGGGAACTACTTGAACCGGGCTTACCCAAGTGTTGTCTGAAATGGGGTAGATAATGCCAGCTTGCAGCAGCTTGGTGACCTCTTTCTTCACCACATCAAGAATCTGGGGGTTCAACCGTCTCTGGGGTTGTCTCACTGGTTTAGCCCCATCCTCCAATAAAATCTGATGCATGCACATGGAGGGGCTAATACCAGGTATGTCTGCCAAAGTCCATCCTATTGCCCTTTTGTTCGCTCTAATCACATCCAGCAACTGCTTCTCTTGATCAACAGAAAGGGAGGTAGAGATGATCACTGGAAGTTTCTGCTCAGCCTCCAAGTAAGCATATTTGAGATGAGGAGGAAGGGGCTTCAGGTCCAATAAAGGTGCCTGCATCACAGATGGAACTAAAGGAGCAGCAGAATTGGATTCTGCCGCCTGCACCTGAACAAGTGAATTAGACTCATGCAAAAAAGAAATGGGGTTAGCATGATCTGAATCTATATCATATGAATCAACAGATGCAGTAGCAGAATTTAAAAACTGGTCAATTTCAATGCATGCAGTGCACATTTCGGAATCAGAACATGCAAAACAAGTAAATGAGCTAGTGAAAGATGGCAAATCATAATCATGCAAAAAGTCTAGAACATGCTCATCAATCAGATCATCAATCAAGTCAACATGAAAAACAGAGTGGTCATCATAAAAATGTTTCATAGCATCAAAAATATTGAATCGAACCACACTGTCATCAAATTCCATGGAAAGTGTACCTGCATGCACATCTATCTTGGTTCGGGCTGTTTTCAAAAATGGTCTCCCTAATATGATAGGGACAGCACTACGAGAGGTGTCCTCTTCCATATCAAGAATATAAAAATCAGCAGGAAAGATAAGCTCTTCAACCCGAACCAGGACATCCTCTATCAAACCTGCGGGGTAGGCAGTAGATCAATTTGCCAAATGAATAACCACACCCGTAGGTTGAAGGGGTCCAAGTGAAAGAGACTTGAAAACAGACATAGGCATAATATTAATAGATGCTCCTAAATCTAGCAAAGCATTCTCAAATTTAGTATTACCTATGATACAAGGCACAGAGAAAGTTCCAGGATCCTTACACTTTTCAGGAATATGAGGGACGGGTTTACCTATAAGAGCAGAGACATTTCTTCCCATGTTGATCCTCTCATTGCCCTTGAGCTTCCGTTTGTGTCTGCATAGATCCTTCAAGAACTTTGCATACCTTGGAATCTGCTTGATTGCATCAAGAAGGGGTATGTTGACTTCCACCTTCCTGAATGTGTCAAGTATCTCTTTTTCAATCTCTTCCATTTTCTTGCTTTGAGTCACCCCCCTTGGTGGGAAAGGAAGAGGAATAGGGGGTGGTTGTTGGGCAGCAGCAGGTGTTGTGCTTGTGGAAGGCTGAGCTGGATGGGATTTTCTGGTACTTGTGTGCTCACTCTCCTCGACCATTTGGCTCTTCTTGTTGGTTGAAACTAGATCATCTTTGTTGAGGTCAGATTCTGGTGTGGGTGTGACAATCTGCTTCCCTGACCTTAGACTAATGGCATTCACATTCTGGTTTGGATTAATCACTGTTTGGGATGGCAACTTGTTAGAATTCTGAGATTGCATAGTGTTGATTGCTGTTGCCATCTGTCCCATCTGATTGGTCAAAGATTGAATGGAGGCCTCTTGTCTTTGAATGGATGCTCTAGTTTCCTGTTGGAATTGGAGATTTTGCATGGTCATCTGTTTCATCAGCTCTTCCAATGAAGGCTGCTGCTCAGTATTAGGAGCTGGTGGTGCAGAATTAGATTGTTGTTGTCTCTGTTGCTGGACTGGAGGAGGTACATATGGTGGTCTAGAATTGTTCTGAAATTGAACCTGTGAAGGTTGCTGCTGATCAGACCATCTCAGGTTGGGATGGTTCCTCCAACTAGGGTTGTATCTGTTGGTAGAGAGATCAAAGTTCTGTGGCTGCTGATTTCTACTGTTGAAGATGTTGGCGGCATATGCCTCAGGTTGGTCAGCACCAGTCGTTGGCTGCTGCTGCACAGAAGGGCATGCATCTGTGGGGTGCTCAGCGGATGTGCATATGCCACATAATCTAGCAGGCAGGGACAACTTCTTCTGGTTGATGGCCAATTGAGTGACCAAAGTTGTAAGTGAATCTATCTTCTGTTCAAGCTTCTCAACCTTACCAGAACTTGTGCCAACATCATTCACTCCTCCCACTATGATTGCATCGCTGTTGCCCCTTGCATGGAATTGTTGACAATTGGAAGCCATCTTCTCAATCTTGACTCTGGCTTCTAAAGGTGTCATGTCTCCTAGGACACCACCACTTGCAGCATCAAGCATGTTTCTCTCCATGAGGTTGAGACCTTCATAGAAATATTGAATAAGCAGCTGCTCTGAGATCTGATGGTGGGGGCAGCTCGCACACAGTCTCTTGAATCTCTCCCAATACTCATAGAGACTTTCTCCACTTTGTTGCCTGATGCCTGATATATCCTTTCGGATTGCTGTTGTTCTGCATGCAGGGAAGAATTTCTCCAAAAATGCCCTCTTCAGGTCATCCCAGACTGTGATAGAACCAGGGGCCAGATCGTACAACCAATCCTTGGCTAGCCCTTCTAGGGAGTGTGGGAATGCCTTAAGACAAACATGATCCTCTTGCACATCATGTGGTTTCATAGTAGCACAGACAATATGGAACTGCTTGAGATGTTTATGAGGATCCTCACCTGCAAGACCATTAAACTTGGGCAACAAATGAATTAGTCCAGACCTTAGCTCATACGGGTCATCGGGATACTGGATGCACAAATCTTCAATAGTGAAATCAGGTGCAGCCAGCTCCCTCAATGTCCTCTCACGTGGTGGAGGTTGAGCCATATTTTCAGAATAATCAGAATAAGAATCAGAATTTATAGGAATAGAAGAAAAAGAAGCAGACTCACTATGTAAAGACTCAATAGACTCACTACCTATGGACTGGTTCCTATTTTGTCTAACTAGTCTGTGATAAGTTCTATCAATTTCAGGGTTATATGGATACAAGTAGCTTGGGTTGCCCCTAGTCATGTACTGAACAGAACACCATTAAGCATAGCAAACTGTCACTAATATACATGACCAAAATAGGCAACAAAATTTTTTATTTTTTAAAATTTTTTCTTTATCTTTTTTAGCACCCTAAAATCATGAAAACATACCACAAAAAGTTTGAGGACAAAATTCGAAAGGGAACCAAGTCAAACAATTAAATCAGAGACCAAAAACTAAGAAAATAAAACTTGTAAAATAAAAAAGAAATAGTAAAACGGCTTTTTCAGGATCCAGACGAAGGAGTTTTCTGACAAAGTGAGAAAAATCAGATTATTCAGAAAATTCCCTTCGATTTGATATAAAATTCGTCAAATTCCGAGTTACGGGTCAAAAGTTGCGACGATTTGAAGACAGTGCTGCTAAAACTTGGAAAATTTTTCTGGAACTCACAACCAGTGATGATCTGAGTGATCGTGGTGCCTCGAAACCTTTTTATATGATAAAAGTAGTGTGGATATAAATTTTCGTGCAAAAATTCCACCCACAACTATGTGAACTAGCAACCACAGAATCAATCAAATACACTAATTGCAACAAAATAGCAAAACAGCAAATAGTGCAACTTCAACCGGTTATCAGAATTGACTACTAGACCCTAAATCAGACACGACACACTATAATAACTATACTAACTACGACACTAACTAACTACTAATGACCTTTGGCAAGAACCGGTATTCCCCGGCAACGGCGCCAAATTTGATCGAGGCCGTACCCGATACAAATAAAAACAGTTTAAGTATAGTACTAGGAAGTGACTCCTAGGTCGTCTCCCAAGGAATATCGTATCAAGCAAAAGGTCGAACACATAGTATGCATAGAAAACAGGGTTTTTTTTTTTGTATTGAATATTGAATAATTGAAATCAAAACAGAATTAAATCAAAACGAAGAAACAGATAAGGAAAAGCGGATAAACCCCTTTGGCTCGCGTTCACAACTCTATCATCGGTCACAAAAGATCAATTTCTTTCCTCTTCACTGTCCAACTCGTGAGAATTAAATACTAAGCGAAAATTCAATTCTCACCCCAAAACCCAAACCTCTAATTAAGCATTAAAAGCCAAAGCATGGAGTTTTTACGAGTTTGCATAAATTAAGCATTCATACACATGGATTATCTCTATAGAATGGAACTAAGCGAACCATAACATATCAATAAGCATGAAAACAGTGAATAAAAACGAAATAGCATTAAGAACAAAACCTCAAGAGTATGTGATACATTACCAAAGGGATTTAACCTAAGAGTTTAGCCTTCCATGAAGAAAATACCAAAAAAACGTGTAGAAAGGGGAAGAGAGAGAAACCCTAGCAGCCTCCACAAGCTTGGAGAGCAAAACTAAGCCTTCTCTATGAGAGAGAATGTAAAAAACGTGAATGGAAGGTCTCTCAAGGGTTTACACGAATTTGGCTTTTTAAATCACAAAACGGGCCTAAATCATGGGCCCAAATCCTAAGGAAAGCTTATCTCTAAATTAAATCTAAAAAATATCTTATAGATAAAATCTAAATCTTAAAAGATATAACTAAATCTCAACTAATCCTAAAGATAGATTTCAATCTTCACTTCATCATATCTTCTCTTCCAACATTAAATCTTCATTCCCAAAATGTCCAAAAAGCCCTTGTGCCAAATATGACCTGAAAATAGAAATAGAATTAATTAGGCTAAATAATCCCAAATTAAACAATATTCAGAATATTAGTCCAATAAACTCTAAATCACTAAATCAAGCTAAACAATGTCAAATAGGCAACAAGTATCAATAATAGGAGTAAAATAATGCAAGGAAAAATGGGAAATAAAATGCTCATCAATCATTCTCTTTTCTCTCGTTCCGTTACTTAGGAACTTATTTTCACCTTACTTATTTTCCACTATTTCCAATATTTCTCTTTACTAGTTTATTCTTACTTTTATTTAACTCTACTTAGCTTGGTCATATGCTTTATATTTTAACTCTTGTTACTAACTCTTAATTAATTCCATTCCCTTTTTTTCTTTTTCTTCTTCTCTTCCTTTGTTTTCTTTTTTCTATATCACTCATATTTAATAATACCTAGCTCATGCATTTAGAACCAATTATATTATTTCTTTTTTTTTTTCCGTTAACTCTCTTTTTCTTATTTTCCGTTTATTTCTTTCCTCTAATGGCTAATTACTCAATCACTCTATTTATTTCTATTAACCTTATTTTATCCTAATTTAGTTCTCAACTCATTCCTACACTTTCTTTATTTAATTCCGGCTCTCCATAGTTAATCTCTAATTTCTCCCTTTTCTCACTTACGCTACTCACTCGTTCTTATAATTCCGTTTATTTATTTCTTTCTTATTATTCCGTTTATTTCGTTGCTAATTGTTTTAACTCCTCTTTAACTAAATTTTCTTTCCTAATTATCTTCCTTCATTATTAGCGGGCTACTCTAAGGTTCATTAACAATTTACATTTCCCCCGGTCCTAGCGATAGATATAACTACCCAGAAATACACCCCTTAAGGACTGGTAATGAAACCCCTTACCTCAATCGATGATAGTGAGGGGTAACCTTAATCTGACACTTTACTCCCCGACTCACGCTTTAGCTCGGCTCCAACTTGATCCCAAGCTTCCCCAATCTTCGATTCCAAGCACGGTGGGGACAATCGATCTCGATCACGGTGACGGTGTTGCTCTTCGACACCGGGAGAAGAGAGAGAGCACGGTAGAGAGGGAGTATGGGGATGAAAGGTGGCTATGGTTATTTGGTGATGGTGGCGGTCACCACCGCGAGTGGCGGCGATGGCGGGTGTGGTGGTGAGGGGCGGCGGTGTGTGTGGGTGGAGAGGGAGAGAGAGAAAGTGAGGCAATGGAGAGAGAGATCTTGAGGGAAAGATCCATGGGGAGGGAGGAGTTGGTGATGATGTTGATGATGATGGTGGTTGTCGGTGGCGGCCGCAGGCGGCGGTGGTGATGGCGGTTCGGAGGGAAGCGGTGGTAGTGGTGATTTTGTGTGGAGGAGGGAGAACAAGAGAGAGAGAGAGAGCTTAATAGGGAGAGAGAGATGGAGAAGGAAGAAGGTGATGATGGGCGGTGGTTATGGTGGCGGTCGGAGTCGGAGGAGGGAGGGAGATCGGGTGGAGAGAGAAAGTGGGGTTGGAATGGGGGTTTCGACCCCCCAAAACACGTTTTTAATGCTGCAGACCGAAGAATACTCGAGTGTTTCTGTAAACACTCGAGTGTTTTTGTCAATACTCGAGTGTTTCTGTCAATACTCGAGTATTGTGACCCACAATACTCGAGTATTTCACAAAATACTCGAGTAAAATGATCAGATACTGCTAGTTTGCTTTTCTATTTTTCAGCTATTTTCTCCCAACTTCAAATAGCCATAACTTCTTCGTTCACCGTTGGATCTTGCTCAAATTTGACGAGCAACCTTCTAAAAATCATATCTTCATATCCAACGGTGGAAATTGTGTTTGGAGTCTTAAATATTTTATTTTGAATTTCCCAAGTTAGCGAATTTAAAACACCGAAAACACCGCTTTTAACCCCCGTTTGGTCTTCTTTAAATTCGCTTTTTGATGCCAATGCTCCTTGACTCCTTTATGGCACTCAAAGAATTCCTAATCCATCATTTTAAATCCCTTTTTGGATAATTCTTATTTCAAAATCTTATTATTATTCTAATTATTATTAGAATTAAAATTCGGGATGTTACATGGGCCGACCTTAGGATAATTAAAAAGATAAAAGACTTAAAAGACATCTGCGGTGAGGTATGAGAGTGCGAAGTAGTGGAGAGGAAGGAACCATGGGTATCTGCGGATACTCAGGAGGAGATTGCATTAGGGGAGGACGATGACGGTGAAACGTCAAGAAGTCTAGAGTATGTTTCTAGGCAGAACGAACTCTATAGGTGGCATACGAACGTGGTAGGGACTGGTTCCAATGCCGTGGTAAGTTCTGCGGGCCCACTAGAAATATACTGTCGCCCCCTAGATTGCAAATCTAGAACAGTGAGAGGGACTGGAGTGGGGCATCTTGTTTGCTACTGTGAGTTGAGACAGTGTGCGTTGATTATATATGAATTGAATTGAATTGAATTGATTTGAGGCTGAGTCCTCTTGGTCTGGGACCAATTGATTGTGAGACAGCTGTCGTGCCCGCACAGTAAAGGTCCTGTACTCCTATTTGCTTCCGACTAGGTTGGGTGGATGACCGAGAAGATGTAGACGTGAGTGGTAACCGAGAAAGAAATGAATATTCCAATGATATCTTATAATCCCCCGAATCCAAGAAGGATATGAATTGATAAGACTACTAAGAAGAGATCATGAGTATGAGAAGGAAAAGAAATAAGAAAGAAAGAATTAAGTTGGGAAAGATAATGAAGGATGATAATAATGAAAGATGATAATAATAATGATGCTGATAACATGCTTGATTGTTGTGTGTATATATGTTATATTGTATGCTTGTGTGGTCCTATTATCTTGCCTATCGTAATTCCACACCATCGACGATCCGTCGTTCGGATCGCTTACTCTCTCCTGTTCGTTGGCATATCGGTGCTGCTGATATCTCAACGGGTAGATGGAGTATCGGATGGACGTCACTACGTGGAGTAAGTATGGAAGAGGATGGAAGCGCACCCCTGCGGTTGGGTATGGATCGGCTATACCCAGATCATAATCCCCGATCCGGAGTATCAACTGAGTGGAGCAAATCTGGAGCCGCACTTGGGACAAGTCACCGTATGAGGCTATAGGAACTTCAAAGAGAAGATTGAGTATGAGACTACGAGGAACTCTACCATGCTCAATGGAGTGGAGTCGGAACCCACTAGCAATGAGGAGACAACAGCAAGGAAGGCATTATCTTCGAGAGCAAGGAGAGGACGCAAGAAGAAGGAGGATCTTCACCCGATTGCCTTCAATAGGGTAGTTTAAGTATAGTGTGGTTAGTTTAGATTGTTGTGAGTGTTTGGAGTTAAGGATTACCTAAGTGATGAGCTATTGATGTAACTTAACTCATTCTGATGCACGCCCTACTTTTTATACAACTCTGTGGGAAATGTTTAATGCCCTTTTTGATGTAATGCAAAGAACTATTTTGGATTGGAACCAAACCGTTTTCCCTTGATAAATGTTTTTGGAAAACCTAAATAGATATGTTTTAGTAAAAACTCGGTTTTCGAAAGGGAGTGTTGAAGAACCTCAAGAACTTTTCAAGTATGTTTTCAAACACTTCAATAATGTTTTACAAAAAAAACAATTTGGCCTCATTTTTGCAACCTAAATGAATGAAAGTCGGTTATTTCTGAAATACGAAAATCGGGCTGTTACAATCACCCTCCCCTATCACAATCACTCACCTGAATATCCGCAGATAAACAGGGTATCTTCCTCTCCACTACTTCACACTCAACTTGCCGCATTATGTAATGTATTTTAATGTCTTAATAATATTTTATTAATCCTAGGTTCGGGCGAGTTACCCTTGTTCATCCCTTCGGTGAACCTCGACCTCTAATCAAATCTTTAACATTATCACTTTCTCATCATTTCATAGTCATCATAACAACTGAGCACATCAGGGAGCTCCTCAACCTGGCAAACGCGTCACGTCAATCGTGCACATTGGGGAGTTCCTCAACTTGGCACATATCACGTTAATCCTTTCAATGTTCAGCACATACACATCACTGATTCCAATCACATTCATATTATCATTTCTTTCCTTTCACTCTCAATCCTCCCATCATAAGCACATCATATCATCATTAGGAATCTTTTCCTTTTCATTACTTAATTCAACATTATCGCATTATCCTCATCATCATCGTTATTACTTTCATAATTCCCATTGCCTCACTTAATTTCCGTCATGGATTTAAAACATACAGACATTTACATCATCATATATAATATTCATCATGGCATAAATAATAAAGCATATCATATCATCATGGCATAATCACGTCAATAGCATCATGTCATAATATTACAATAGAAAATAAATGTCTTAGTCCTGCGTATAGGTGGCTGTACACACACCAACAATTGCCACTATACGACTGACTCACAGATCTCACGTTCTGACTTTTTGAGATGGCCAGGAACATCTTAACATTTTACATAAATATCACAGTGTCTTAGGGAGCCCCTCTCTCACCTCTTGTCCAGCAAACATTGTCAAAAATTGCTGCAGGTCCGTCCAAATGACAACAGCTCCAAACTCCCGATCTACGGATTCCTTGCTTAAATAAGACATACAATTAATACAAGGCTACTTACTAACATTCATGCTTAACATCAAGCCATTTTTCGAAAACTCGCTTTTACTTCCATCGGGTAATCATAAAAGAAACCTTTATTATTTTTTTTTTAAAATTAAATCCAACCTTCGAATATACTTTAAACACTTTAAAATAATTAACAAAACACTTTTTGAGAAATTTATTTTGTTGCTGGTCCGTTCCGGGCATCCCACTAATCGAAGCCCGAAAACACAGAAAAACGTTACTTTTTCAATCCGACCTTTTCCTAAATCAAGCACCATTGAAAACTCAACTTTAAATCAGTTGAAAACATTTTTAAAAGTGAAACACCAATTTAAATCAACGCTGGAAAGCAGTGAAACAACTTAAAATCACTTTCGAAAAATCCGGAAACACCGTAAAATCGTACTTTAGTTTATCCAATACTTTGCAACAAAACAAACACTTAAACAATTCCTTTTTCGAACACAACACTATGAAATAAAATAGGGCAGCAGCTAGGAGTTCATCATTTTTCACATATAGACCATTCCAAAAATCAATTATTTTTCCAAAAGCTTTTCATGAAATCAAGCACAACACCGTAACGAATAAATTAACTCATTTTCCTTCACTTCCTTTAACACACGAATAATCCTAGGCAAGGAAATACATAACCAAAATATTATCATGCATCTCAAAAAACACTTCAATTAGATTATATCACATAAGGCAAAAATTCCTAACTTAGGACTAAACTCCTAAACCGAAACACAACAACAAATAACCAACATACAAATTCATTTTCATATAACCTAAACACGACTTCCAACATTACTCATTTAATTATTCCAAAACATCATAGACTACACACAAAGTCCAGGCAAGTCACATATGAATGCACAAAAGTTCATAATTGTCAAAAGTACTCAAAAAGAGGCCGGGATTAGTCGATGAAGGGAAAACACGAGAAATAAAATCCAAAACTATATCAAATCAATTAGTTTTAAACCCAAATTTTACAGAATGCTAAAACACGTATTCAATTTCATCACATAAAATTTTTAGGCCATTTGGACCTCCAGAACCTAAGTTTCAAATCAGATTTTGCATAAAAACCGTAACAGCACTGCTGCTGACTTGAGGCTAAAATGCCATAATTAAAATAGAAAACCGGCTCTGAATTGCATGAAACTTGGTACCAACCTTCCTCATATAGTCAAGGTCGTCTCATAAAATTTTAAGATTATTTGGAGTTGTCTAGGTTACATTTTTCTAATTAAATTTGTCACTAACTCTGAAAAATCTGAACCATTGTGCTCACTGTTTTTCAATTGGCAAAAATATCAAACCAACTCCAAATCGTCTCAAATTTACAGAGAGTCATGAGACATTTCCAGGAAGCTACCATAAAAATTCAAGCCATTTAGAGAAGTTTAGGTCTGAAAACTCTGTTTAGGTTTAACCCAAAAATCTTATTTTTTCGAAATCGTTTTCGCCAAAATGACTCTTATATAATTATCAAATCAATTCCAAAAATTATACAAAAATTCAGAGACACTACATTTGACACTATCAAAACAGTGGCTAAGTCATGAGAGTATTGAACTCTTGCAAACATCTTTTATTCAACACTTTTACGACTTGATACACAAGTTTATTTCAAAACAACTTAATCAAACACAATCACATTTAGAATATCAAAACAATTCCAAACCTACTTTAAATTTACAGAACACACCTAATTAGCATCAAGAATAACATACTAAATTTTCAATGTAATCCAATTAGCAAAAATACTTTTCACTTAAACCTCTTACATGAAAATGACATTTCTTAAAATTTCAGCATAACACAAGTATATTTCATATAAATTTCCAACCAATTAGCCCCTATGCAATTTCAATCATACCCTAAACACTTACTAACAAATAAACAATCACAATTTACATCAAACAAAATAGATTTCTTGGAAACATATTCTCACACAAACTCATTTGGTTCCTTTTTAGAGAATTATTTTTCCTTAACTCAAAACTTAACTTCATCACCAAATCAAGGTTAAACACTAAAGCTCAAACATTTATTTTCCTTCTTGACCTATTCAGTCCAACGCACCAAATGAGGGAAAATACTTTGAACTTCAAAAACTCCTTATTATTTCACATAGCATTTCATAAAATTTAAGATTTATTCATGCACGTACCAACAAATAGAAAATCGACAACATAAGCATATTTCTAATCACGCAACAAAATCAAGCATGCAAATCAATTTCATTCTTTCTACTTCCTTCTTATGGCCGAATCACACTCATAGACAAATTGAGGGTTTTTACAAAAATAAATCAACACACACATACACTAAAAATCCATTTTTCATTCCCTCATTCCAAGCACAACTCAAAGCACCAAAATAAAATCATTTGGGACAAAAACAATAAAAAACCGTGTGGACCTTAAAGCATCATACACATTTATTTTGTTTATTTCAAGCTTAGCTCTAAGCAAACATGCAACCAAAAATCAAATATTTAAGCTCAAAATCAATTAGTCACCAAAATCAATTTCATTTCTTCATTTCCTTATCTTGGCCAAATATATATACACATACATATATACATAACATAAAACATACCAAATTTTCACCAAGCAAACACATGCACATACTTAATGTAAAAACCGTATAGCACCCTAAATCAAGATATCAAGACAAAATTCATCCAATAACCCATTTTCATATGGGAACCGAAAAATACCTCACTAAAATACCAAAGATCAACAAATCATTAACATGCATTCAAGAAAAAAAATGATTTCCCCCTTTCTAAACACTAGGTCGAATCATTAAAGTAGAAAATGAGGAACTTTGCAAAATAAGACATCTCGTAAACACATACTTCAAAATCAATTAAAATTCATCTTTAATCCTAAACCAAAGCATTAGAGTAAAACAAAAATTATTTGAATAAAACAAAGGGGAAAACCGTGTGGACCTCCCTTTGTCCATTTCAAACCTTTAAGTTCAAATCTTTACACATTTAAGCTTTAAAAATCTCAAAGGACCATGAAAAATCAACATGCATGAAAAACAAAAATTATTTCCTCCATTTCCCTTCCTTGTCCGAAGCATGCATAAAAGAGGATTGGAAAAATTTGACAAAATAATCCATTACAAAAACAATATCAAAAATTACTCTTGCTTCATTATCATTAATCAAAGCAAAAACAAAAATTTCATTTGAACATACAAGGGACCAAAACCGTGAGCTCCATTTCATGGTGCATGTCCATTTTTTTTTTAAACATCAATCTACATATATTTAAGCATAGAAAATCATGAGGAACAAGAAGATTTAACATGCAAAAGCTTATGGCCATCAAACACAAAAATCCCTTCTTGAAAGCTTCATGAAAACCGAAAAATAAAGAGGAAAAGAGAAAGAAAATAAGTTTGAGAACCACTATCTAAAGGGAAGAATGAAAATGAGCAAGAAAAATTGAAGCTTCCCTCTTCCTCTGCTTTGATAAAAACATTATAATTCTTCTGAAAAAAATAAAATTTCGCAGGTAACATAAATAAATTTCAAATTGTACATAAATAAATTCTTCATTTCAATACGATCGTTTTGAGTGTAAATTCGTCCAATTCGGATTTACAGATCAAAAGTTATGAATTTTCAAAGTTAATTAAATCAAAGAAATAAATAAATAACAATTTCTCCAAAACACAAAATAAATAATTTATCTCTACAAAATGAACCCTTTATCAAATGCAAGAATCACTTTAAAATAATTTCCTCATTTTCACGTATTATTATGAATCAAATACAAATTTGGTAAAATTGGACACGATTCAATTCCTTTATTCGGTCAAGTCTAATACAAATCATACTACATATACATAACTCATGCATAATCACACAATAATTCAAACAATAGCACATACATGACAAAATAGCATTTTTCCACAATAATACTCAATCCTCATCAAATCATTATTCTATTAGCAACAATTAACGAAGTCATATTTTATACTAACCCCAATTATGTCCTTTCAACCTTATAATTATTATTTAACTATTTTAACCATAAAAATACTTCTCCCATACCTTTGTACAAGAGAAAGTGTAAGAACTTAGACTTGAACTCCCTAACATGAGATTATCAACTCTAATCCAAATACTCCTTGGTTCTTTTCACCAAGAGCACTTAATTTCAATGGGGATTTAGTTGTACAATGTTGTTTGATGATTTTAAGATTATTCAAGAGTGGTATTGAGGTATAGAGGTTGCCTAAGGTGTGTTGTAGTGTATGGCCGAAGTTTGGGGGCCTTGGAATATATATAACCCCTTGGAATCGCCTTTAGAGGCTTCATATTTTTTTTTTGGCTTATTTAAATTTTTAGTCCCTGAATTTAGGTGCTCTTTTGAAATTGATCCTTAAACTTTTTTTTCGATGCTTGTAGTCCCTTAACTTTGCTCAAATTTTGGAAATAGTCATTTCATCACTTAAGTGGTTATATGATCGAGAATATGATACGTCACCATCGCCACATCGATAAGTAACGTGCCAGGTGATGCCACGTGAATTTTTTAAATTAAAAAAATTTTAAATTTATTAAAAATAAATAAAAATTGTATTTTTATAAAGAAAATCGAATATTTAAATAAATTATAAAAGAAGATATTTTTTTAATAAAAAAATCATGTAGTGTTTCGTGACTCTTTATAACACGTCACTCGTCGATACTGTGAAAGTGACGTGACACGTCGTCGGCTATATCATCACTTAAATGACGAAAGGACCATTTCCAAAAATTAAACAAAGTTTAGGGACCCAAAACATCGAAAAAAAAGTTTAAGGACCAATTCCAAGAGAGCACCTAAGTTCAGGGACTAAAATGTTAAATAAATCTTTTTTTTTTTTGGCACCGAGTTATCTCTAGAGCGAAATTGGCTTGCTTTAGCGAGTTTAGCAGAAAAATAAGAATTTTCTGGACTAATAGTTTCGCTTAAGTGAGTTTGTGATTCTCGAGCGAGCGAGACTCTATTTTTCATCAGTGTTTGATACTAGAGCAAATTCGCTTGAGTGCTAATAATACAAAAACACATAAGGAAACAGTCAAATATAAATATTTACATTTTTTTATTCGGGAATAAAAATAAGAATGTTACACCAAGTGGTTATGTACTGTGATAACAAGTCTGCCATTTACATTGTTACCAATCCAATATTCTATGAATGAACCAAACATGTCGAGATGGATTGTCATACTTTGCGAGAGAAGTTGCAAAATGGTACTCTACACCTATTACCTGTTTGTACTACACAACTTGCGCGTGAAGTACTTATCCGACAAAATTTTATCAATATAGACATTTATATTTATTAACAATGTCAGATTAAAAGTGTAAACTCATATAGTTAATACTAATATATAATTTTTCTATTCATTGATATTTTTTAATCAAATTATGACAATGGTAAGAAAATTAAAAGTCACTACTTATCTTGTATTACCATTTGTCTGATCATCACAAAGATGAATAACAAAATAGGTACAACTTGATCATGTCCCTGGAGGCAACTCTCATGGACTCTGCCATTTGGTTTTGTTTCCCTTGCTTTGTCTTCTTGTTTATGAGGTGCTGGAATAAAACAGCCTCTACCATAGATTCTGATGAGGATGGTAAATGCGAGATCCATGTGTTGATATGATCATTTGTATAAACAAGGGAAGTTGAAGCCTGGCAAATAGAGCAACCGGAACACAAGCCAAAAGAGCAGATGGAATTGACACCCATTCTACTCTCTCCCGGAGCACCAACGTAAGAGCTGCGACAAATGCTACCATTGTAGTTACTATAGCAAAAAACAAAGCAGCCAAACCTAATATTAATCTCTCAGGTAATGTTTTTAGAAAATCTTCTTCGGCATAACGTGCAGTTAGGATTGATACAAACATCAGAAGAGAAGCCATAGAGGAAAACAAAGCTAATGCGTCTGACACAACATACAACATTAATGTGTTATCCGGCAAGAATATTGGAATCCCTTTGTCTTGGTCGTTACCCCCAGGTACAGTGAGAAGAGCAGCATAAACAACTGTAGCAATAAGAGCTGCCACTATCACACAAGAGTTCGCCGTATCCTTCATCCATTTCTCTCCTTCTTCACGCAAAGCCTTATGTTCTTCCCTGAATAATTGCCACGCTGTTTTACCATCTTTGTTTTTAATTTCTTTGTGGAGAGGGTGATCTAGTTTCTCTACTTCCTGTTGGACATCATGCCATGTTATTAATATCTATAGATCTATGTAGTATTGAACTACAAAATTAGCACAAAGATGGCTATTATAACATTATACAAACCTTGAACCACTGTAACTCTTTTTGCATTTGGAATGCTGCACCAGAAATTGAGGCCAGCTGAGGATGAGCGTACTTTGCTGCTAGATGTGATGTGGTGTTTTGTGATTCATCAACCGCCAAGATAAAAATCTTACAAATGATTGGCATCTTGCATACAAGACTAAAAACCTTTTCTTGCCTGTTCTTGATGGCAACTTGAGCTATATATCCTTCATTTGGCATATAAGTCCAAACCAAATCAGGAAAGAACCGAAAACATGTAGTTAAAATCTCTACTATGCCAGATGATGTGGCATTGGAAATAATGTCTGCACTCACAAAAGACTGCCAGAATTGAGAGTCATTCATGGTTGATACTTGTGAGCATACATATTCTACCAATCTCGTAGCAAATATGTGTCTCAACTTTGCATCTCTGACTAGCTTTATGCTAGGAACTGCAAAGGAACTTCTTTTAATTAATAAAGGACAAAAGTAAAAGTTATGAGAAGAATACATGACGATCTATGAGTATTTACTTTCATACATGTATAACATACCAAGATTCTGAATTGCATTCCATATTGCACCACCAAAATCAGATTGGTGATGGCTCGGCTCACCATAAGAACCTTTCAAATCTCCTGTCAGCTGACTCGGCTTTGGAACACCTAATATAGTTAAAGAGGGATGTTAAATTTCAATAAGACAGCGGAGTACTACAATGAAGCATGGTAGGAGAAAGAAATTGTGCTTTAAAGAGGGTACTTACAATGGTATATGCATCTTCCCCAGAACCCAAGCTTGTTTCCACTCTTGAAGCCTGAGGGCATTTTTGACAAAACATTGAGTATAATGCTTCCATTTGAATCGGTAATGGTGGCCAAGGTAGGGTAACGTTGGAGAAGGTATATGGTGATATCTACACATAGGAGAAACAAAAAGAGTTGTACAAAGGATGAAGAAACCGGAGAAGAATCATGAACATTAATGCATTTTACGTACTTGGTTATTAAATTAGCATAATTATTCAGGTCTTAACAAGTTATTCATTAAAGCAACTGTTGCCTCAGCCTATTTTTATTTCTTGTTAAGAATTGAAAACTAGAATGCTGTCAATGTCAACAAAAGCACGAGACCAAGTGATACGGATGCACAATTAACAGTTGTTAATGCCTCCAATCAATACCTCAGGCTCTTACAACACCATATCATCAAAGCAGCAGTATTTTTTCTTCCTTGATAAGATTGACAGCTAGAATGTGGTCAACAGTAGTATTAGACCAAGAGTTAACATGTTGATATCGACAATCTACTGTCCATCTCACACTATTCAGTGAAGACATATATAACGTACACATTTATTAATACATTATTCAGAAAATGATTTTAATTACCATGCAATCCTGCAGCAGTTAGCAAAGCGACAAGTTGACCAGCAGAAGGGCCAGAGAATGGACAGCCAGGTCTCTCATCTGTAGTATTTGAAGCAAGGTACCACACCATTTCTTTATGTCCAGTAGAGGTAATACTATATAAGAGCGGTGTGAATCCCTTAAAGTCAGTTACTTGTGTCAGAGAAGGATTTTTGGCCACCAATTCCTTGGCAGTCTTTACGCTTTCACCCATTGCAACATAGTGTAGGCATGTACAACCCATGAAGTCCAGTTCTGCAAGTATTTCTGCAGGCATATGTTGCACCAACTTCTCTACAATTTGCCACTGACCTCCTACAGCTGCAACATGTAGTGCATTCCTGCCTAGTATAGTGACCTTTGCTGCCCAAGCACTTGGGTTTTGATCAAAGAAAGCCTTTGCCGATTCCCAATCACCTTTTAATAATGCTACGTGCAGGGATTGGTAGTAATTGTGATTAAATCCCCTAGCTTTTGGAAATAAAAATAATAATGAGTTTATGTAGAAAAAAGAAAGCACAATGGTTAAAACTTAAAGACTGCAAGTCTGCAACATTTATTAGCAAAACAGCACTAAGAGACATGCATTGTGTGTTCTAACTACTAAATCTGAATGTAAATTACGAAAGCAGTTGTCTGAATCAATTACGCATATGATCAGCAACTTAGAAATGGAAAATGGAAGTCAATTACTTCTGATCTTGTAATTTTGATGCACACCTTACTTTATTTTTGTAACTGTTCATTTGTCTTTGAGGAAGGGATGTTGATGAGTATTTCACCTTAAGTATTTCCTAGCCCTGGTGATTGACAGTTTGCCATGTAATTTTCTTTCATGGTCAAGTGGCACTTGTGTCATTTTACACACACCTTAACTAATCTACTCAAAGACTAGATTATTCACAATGATTCAACTCACTTGCAAGAAAAATGGTCTGTTTTAGACTTAAATAAACTAAGAATTTTACTAAACATTGCAAATGAACCCGAGGTTACCGGATCCCATTAGCACTCAGATATTCACATGGTATGGATTTTACACATGAAGTGAGTATTTGAGTTGTCCTAAGTTAGTAATCCCTCCGTTACTATTTATCTTTCCTATTTCAAACAAAACACATCCTTTAAGAAATTCAATCAATAATTAGATTTCCAATACATTAATTATGTTTTTTTTTTCTATTATACCATTTCTCTTTCTATAATCATTAATTTTTTTTTCACTACTTCTTAAACCAAAACTTATTAAATAGGAGGAAACATGAAAAATAACGTTAAACTCTTGAAATCCTCGAAAGTACAGATGAAAAAAACAAAAAACTCTCGAAAAAAGGACTGATAATAAGGAACAGAGCGATTAGTTGGTAGCCTCTAGAGTAATATAAATAATTTGGATAACTTTTTCAAGAACTTCACCCTCAGAAATTCCAAATCTCCTTATGAGGACGAAACCATTGAAATTGACAAAATACATATCGAAAAATTTATACCGAACTCTGCTGCAGCATCCTTCACATCATTGAAAGACACCAGTGGACTTGATTCTGCTAATGCCATCTCTACTGCAAGACTTAGCCTTGGTTCTTGCAAGTTGCAAGCTGTAACTTGCTTCGATGGCTGATCAGCGGGTGAAGGTGTTCATGCACGAGATGAATCATTCAGCTCTTCAAGATATAGGAGTTTGAGATGCTTTCAGTGTAGACAAAGGAAAGCTGAAATTTTGCTTTTGGTGGGTACAACTGCTATAGTTTGAGAACAGAAGAACTAGCTTTTAACTAGCTTCAGAGAACAAGTTATACTTCCACTAGCATTTGCACTTTATTCTTTGCATATTATTACCTTTACTCCCTCCCTTCCATTTTATGGAGTATCACTTTTAGATTCTTTTTCTTTTTCTTTTTAATTTTTTTTTTCAATTCGTTTTTAATTATTTTAAATGATGTGTCATTTTAAAGATTCGAGAATGTATTAATTAATTTTTTTTAAATTTTAATTTTGCATTAAACATGTTAAAATATGTGACATGAATGATAATTAAAATAGCATAAGAATATTATAATAAAATTATTTAATACTTCTCTTAAAAATTAAATTTTAAATAAATTTTTAAATTTATGTGAAACTCCTAAAATACAAATATTTTCTCTGTCCCATAAGTTAAGTTGATTTAAATTTTGCACATAGATTAAAAAATGAGTAAATGATATAAAAATTTGGTATGTTGGACTAAATTACCCCTATTTAATAATAGGAGAGAGTAATAATAAATGTATAAAAATTATTTTGAAGAGAGATGGAGAAATGGATTATGAAAAAGAGAATGTTAAAAATAAGGGTATGCTTAAAAAAAATATAAATAAGTAATGAATTTTTAAATGAATATAACTTATGGGACAAAATAAAATAATTAGATAAACATAACTTGTGGGACGAGTAGTAAATTATAACATAGGAGTATTAATAATTATTAACTATAAGTTATTAATTGAGCACTACTTGATTATTAGTATTACATTTTTAAGGCTGAGGTTAAAGACACATGTGTTGGTGATAGTTTGCAAAACTATCATGTGAAAATGTGAATTGATGTATTGGTTCAAGAATGAATAGAAGGATTTGTTCATGTGTAGACAGTGAAAAAAAAATCTATTATAAATAGAAAGTGAAAAATAGAGTCTTATATAGAACGCTAAACATAAATTCTCTCTAAGTCATTCAGATTATTTTTTGAAAGTGAGATTCTCAGAATTGCTGATTGAAAATCTCTGGGTGCTTGGATAAATCCTAGAGTCGATTTGCCATAACCCTGCAGCAAATAGTGGGGACGAATAACGACTTAAGGACAATGTTGTAAATTCAATGCTCCTAATTATGGTGATTATATTTTGATGATGACAAAGTAATTAACAAATCAAGTCTTGAAGACATTGCAACATTCACAACAACATCAAGTCAAGAAAAGAAGACAAGTGCCCAATCATTCTCAATCAAATATTATTGTAAATTTCTAATTTATGTTGAGAGTGGTTGAGAGTGGGTAGAAATAGTTAGTCCCTTCTAGGAATAAAATTTTATATAACTATTAGGTTGAGATTAACTAAAATTAATACTTGAGAGGAAAAATAAAATTGAAAATTAATTTTTCTCATGTCTGATCAAAATACTCGAGTATTTTGAGAAAGACTCGAGTATTTTGTAAAATACTCGAGTATTTGTGCCAGGTCAGCAAATATGACCGTTAGTCTTGTTCGTGCACCAATTCACTCGTGACCGACCAAAAAGACTCGAGTATTTACCAAAAGACTCGAGTATTTTTGTCCAGTCAGCAAAAATGAACGTTGGAGAGACTCAAAAACCCAATTGAGGGCATTTGAGTCTCATCCAACCCAAGAGAGCATTTTCAGAACATTATTGTAAAATTTCTCTTTGAATTTGTGCAAGAACAAACAAGACAACAAGATCATATTGATTCAAGCTTTCTTAATTTCCTCTTCTCAAGTGTTAATTCCCAAAAAGCTCAACTTCTCACTCATATTGTCATTTTATTCCAAGTTGAGTTTTAGGCCTCAATTCTTACATTGAGCTGTGCTTATTTGTGCTAATCCATTGGGAGATTAGTAATACACATACAAAAAGCTTGATTATTCAAAGTCTTGGATTGTTCCCAAGCAAACCCTAAGTGGCTTAGGGTGTTGGAGTCTTGAGAGGTTCTCAAGCACAAGACTAGGAGGTTCCTAGCCCGGTGGAGTTTCTTGAAGGGAGTTCAAGGAAGCTTTGTGAAGAGTTCTTCAATCACCGGAATCAAATTGGGGTAGAAATCAAGAGTTTGGTACACTCTTGAAGGGTTAGGTTGAGTGAGGCCATTCTCAAGCAATCCTTTGTAATTTCTAATAATTTGATTATTAGTAGAAACTCCTAAGTGATTAGGAGGACTGGATGTAGCTCATTGTTGGAGTGAACCAGGATAAAATTGCTTGAGTGGTGATTTATTGCTTTTAATCTACTTTCTAACTCAATCTACTTTAATCATTTCAAGCAATTAGGATTTATACAATTAGGTAGCAAGTTCAAGAAATCCTAGTGTTAAAAGTAATTTAGATTGCTTGTTATTCTGTTGGATAAGTTCCTGTTTAGTATTGAATTGATTTGAGATAAATTGCTGAATTTTCGTTTATGTTTTTACTGTTATCTGATAGGAAAAACTCGAGTATATTCAGAAAAACTCGAGTTGTTCATCACTGAAAAACTCGAGTATTTCACAAAAGACTCGAGTATTTCGTGTCTGATTCCAGAAAATTCAGTCTTAGCTCCATTCTTCAATTATCATTCGAATTATTTGGTATTAGTGCTTCAAATTACTATTCACCCCCCTCTAGTATTTGCTTAGCCCGCTTGTTGGTTTCCAACAAGTGGTATCAGAGCTCGGTCGAAAGATCGAGTGTAACAACTTTTTCGAAAAAGATCCTTTTGGAAACTAAATGGGCTCTAGCAATAACTTTGGTGGAGAAGGAGCTTCAATAAACCGTCCTCCACTATTCAATGGTGAAGGATATGTTTATTGGAAAACTCGCATGAAAGTTTTTATTGAAGCAATTGATATGGATATTTGGGATGCAATTGAAAATGGTCCTTTTATTCCCAAAAAGAAAATTAATGAAGAAATTGTTGAAATTCCAAGGAGTAGTTGGAATGATGATGAAAAGAGGAAAGTTTCATTTGATTTAAAAGCTAAAAACATCATCTTTTCGGCTCTATCCCATGATGAATTTTATAGAGTTTCCCAATGTAAATCGGCAAAAGAAATGTGGGATACTTTGCAAGTCACACATGAGGGAACAAGTGAGGTTAGAGATGCAAGATTGAATTCTCTAACTCACGAATATGAATTGTTCCACATGTTGCCAAATGAAACCATTAGTGACTTGCAAAAGCGATTCTCACACATAGTCAATCATTTGATTTCCTTGGGAAAAATATTTCGCAATGGTGAAACTACTAACAAAATTCTAAGATGTCTTGATAGGAGTTGGCAACCCAAGGTAACCGCCATCAAGGAATCAAGAGACATAAATAGCATGGACTTAGCCACTTTGTTTGGCAAACTCCAAGAGCATGAGATGGAACTTACAAGACTTGGGATGCATGAGGAATCGGACAAAAAGAAAAAGGGCATAGCACTCAAAGCTTCAACTAAAGCTACAAAAGAAGTTGAAGAATGCTCTACAAGTGAAGATTCCGATGGTGAACCAAATCAAGAAGAATTCGGGATGTTTGTGAAAAGGTTCAACAAATTTTTCAAAGGGAAGAAAGGTGGCTCTTCATCCAAATTCAAGAGAACCAAAGACTCCAAACAAAGAGAAAAGAGTACCAATGATGGAGTTAAGTGTCATGAATGTGGTGAGGTTGGTCACATTAGAATGGAATGTGCCATATTCTTGAAGAAGAAGAATGACAAGAAGACCCAAGAGACCAAGGGGAAGCGTGCATACATTGTTTGGGATGCACCGGAGAAGAGCAATGAATCATCTTCAAGTAGTTCCGGTGATGAAAATGCAAATCTTTGTCTCATGGCCAAGAACAATCATGAGTCCTCATCAAGAGCTAATCATGACATGGGTGAAAGTGATGATGAGGTAACCTCTAGCTCTTCTTGTTCCTCTTCAAACTCCATTTCCTATGATGATTTGCAAGAAGCCTACAATGAAATGTTAATTCAATTTAGAAGGCTTGCTAAAATCAATAAGGAAAAAGGAAAGAAAATTTTGGAGTTTCAACAAGAAATTGATGAATTGCAAAAATCTATAAATGAGTTGAAACTTCAAAATGAATCATTGGAACTTATTAATTCTAGTCATCAAAGTGATTGTGCAAATCATGAGGAGATTATCACTCCATGTGAGAGATGTGATGAACTTGAAAAAGAAGTGAAAGAGTTGAAAAACAAACTCACAATCTCACATAGTGATAGAAACCTCAACCGGTTGTTGAACTCTCAAAGACATAATCACAACAAAACCGGTTTAGGATATGTTCATAAAAAGGACAAAAAGTACAAGGTGGTTGGAACATTTTCTAAGAAAAATTCATCAAAGAAACCAACTTGTACTTATTGTGGAAAAGTTGGACATATCAACATTGAGTGCCATATTAAGAAGTTTGAAATGAAAAAGGGCACTTATATGTGGATTAAGAAGGGAGAAAGTCCCAACACTAACCCTAAAGGACCCAACATTGTTTGGGTACCCAAAGTGAACAAGTGATTTCATTTTGTAGGTGTGTCTTCGAACGGGAAAACAATTGTGGTATCTTGATAGTGGATGTTCGAAGCACATGACGGGAGATAAGTGGCACTTCATTGAGCTTACTCCAAAGGAAAAGGGTTATGTCACTTATGGGGACAACAACAAAGGCAAAATCCTTGGTATTGGTAAAATCGGAAACTCTTCAAACTTGATTATTGATAATGTGCTCTATGTTCAAGGATTAGAACATAATCTCTTGAGCATAAGCCAATTATGTGATATTGGTAATCATGTAGTTTTTACCTCTACCCATTGCCTCATTAAAAGTGACAAAGATGAATCAATCAAATTTGTTGGTAGAAGGTCAAATAATACTTACTTAGTTGATTTGAACAAAGTCACTTCTTTGGTATCTACTTGTTTAGTGAGCAAAGAAAATGACACTTGGTTATGGCATCGTAGGACCGCTCATATAAATGTAAACCAATTGAAGGAAATACAATCTAAAGATCTAGTAGTTGGTTTACCAAAGCTAAATTTTTCTATTGAAGGTGTTTGTTCTCCTTGCAAGAAATGTAAACAAACCAAAAAACACCTTTGGATCAAAATTGGTGATGTCCACATCAAGGCCATTAGAAATGCTTCATATGGACTTGTTTGGACCATCACAAGTAAAAAGCTTTGGTGGCAACTATTATGCATTGGTGATTGTTGATGACTTCTCTAGATTTACATGGACTCTATTTTTAACTACTAAGAGTGAGACCTACAAATCTTTTAAACATCATGTCAAACTTTTGCAAAACCAAGTAAATCAAAAAGTAATTATTATCCGTACCGATCATGGTGGTGAATTCGAAAACCACAAATTTGATAGATTTTGTGCTAAAAATGGTATTGAGCACCAATTCTCCGCACCAAGAACTCCGGAACAAAACGGAGTGGTAGAGCGGAAAAATAGGGTGCTAGAGGAACTTGCTAGAACCATGTTAAATGATTCTCAAGTACCTCAATATTTTTGGGCCGATGCCGTCAATACGGCTTGTTATGTTTTAAATCGTATTTTGATAAGGCCCTCTTTGGATAAAACCCCCTATGAACTTTACAAGGGAAGAAAGCCAAATATATCTCATTTTCATGTCTTCAGATGCCAAGTTTTTGTTTTAAATAATGGAAAAGAACATCTTGGCAAGTTTGATTCCAAATCCGATGAAGGCATATTTTTAGGCTATTCTTCTCATAGTAAAGCTTATAGAATTTTCAATAAAAGAACTTTAACTATTGAGGAATCAATTCATGTGGTTTTTAATGAGTCTTCGAAAGAAGATAGTGTTTTATGTGATGCTAGTGAAGATGGCATTGATTTTTCAAAAGAAGAAAAAGAGAGAGAGAAATCAAAAGTTGATGAAGGAGAAGTAAGGGAAGAACTTCCTCCAACTTGGAAATCGGTCAAGGCTCATCCTATAGACAATGTCATAGGAGATATGTCAAAGGGAGTACTTACTCGTAGGTCTATTCAAAACATTTGCCACTATGTCTCTTTTGTTTCTCAAATTGAACCCGATTCAATTAAAAAGGCCATTGAGGATGATCATTGGGTTCTTGCTATGCAAGAAGAATTAAACCAATTTGAAAGAAATGAAGTTTGGGATCTAGTCCCTAAACCCGATGATCATACCATAATTGGTACTAAATGGATTTATAGAAACAAACTTGATGAATCCGGGTTGATTATAAGAAACAAAGCTAGACTAGTAGCTCAAGGGTACAACCAAGAGAAAGGTATCGATTATGATGAGACCTTTGCTCCGGTTGCATGTCTTGAAGCTATCCGAATTTTACTTGCTTATGCTTCAATCATGAAATTCACTTTATATCAAATGGATGTTAAAAGTGCTTTCTTGAATGGGTTTATAAATGAAGAAGTGTATGTCAAACAACCCCCCGGTTTTGAAAATAGTGAATTTCCAAACCATGTTTATAAATTGAAAAAGGCACTCTATGGATTGAAACAAGCTCCTAGAGCTTGGTATGATCGATTGAGTTCCTTTCTATTAGAAAACAAGTTTCAAAGAGGGAAGGTTGATAATACACTATTTATTTATAAAACCAAGGATGACATTTTGTTAGTACAAATCTATGTTGATGATATCATTTTCGGTGCTACTAACGTGTCTCTTTGTAGAAAGTTTTCAAATTTGATGAAAAAGGAATTTGAAATGTCAATGATGGGAGAACTCAAGTTCTTCCTAGGCTTACAAATAAAGCAAGTCAAGGAGGGGATATTTGCACATCAAGGGAAATATTGCAAAGAGCTCCTTGAGAAATTCGGATTGGAAAAGTGCAAGGAAGCCTACACTCCAATGAGCACATCATGCTACCTAGACAAGGATGAACAAGGTACACCGGTTGATGTTAGTAAGTATAGGGGTATGATAGGTAGTCTCCTATATCTCACTACATCTAGACCGGATATTATGTTTAGTGTATGCATGTGTGCTAGATTTCAAGCTAATCCTAAAGAATCTCACCTATCCGCAGTTAAACATATATTTAAGTATCTAAAAGGAACAATTAACACTGGTTTATGGTATCCTGCTGATGCCAATCTTAGTTTAGTTGGTTACTCGGATTCCGACTTCGCGGGATGCAAGCTTGATCGCAAAAGCACCAGTGGTACTTTCCATTTCATGGGAAGTTCATTGGTGTCATGGTTTTCTAAAAAGCAAGCTTGTGTCGCTCTTTCTACCGCCGAAGCGGAATATATCGCAGCCGGTAGTTGTTGTGCTCAACTGTTATGGATGAAACAACAATTATCGGATTTTGGTTTGAAACTTGAAAATATTCCGATTAGATGCGATAACACGAGTGCAATCAATTTGACTAAGAATCCGGTGTATCACTCAAGAACTAAACACATTGAAATAAGACATCACTTTTTAAGAGATCATGTACAAAAGGGTGATTGCACAATTGAATTTGTTAGTACCACAAATCAATTAGCCGACATTTTTACAAAACCTCTGCCAAGGGACACCTTTTATCATATTAGGAGAGAACTTGGTATTTTAGATTAAGCTAATATAGGTTAATTGCATTGTGTGTCATTTGTGGAAAATCACCAAATTAATCTTACTCTAATGTGTTATTGATTCTTAGTTAAATTGTCCTTGATGATATTTAAAATTGTATGTGTTAATTGTGTGTGATTCTGTATTGTATTCCAAGTTGGTAGTGAAGCATTTGTGTTTGATTTGTGTTTGGTCTTTTAAAACTGAGTTTTTACTTTCTGTTCTGTCAAAAAAACTCGAGTTTTTCCAAAAACACTCGAGTATATTAATTCAAAATTAAATCAGTTTTAAATTGAAAAAGTTTTTAATCAGGGTCTGATAAAAATACGAAAAACACTCGAGTCTTTCGAAACCCCCAATTTTTGAACTTTCAGACCAAACTCGAGTATTTTCCAAAAACTCGAGTATTTTGCGTTTTTCTGAAATTTGAACTTTCGGACCAAACTCGAGTTTTTCAGTTTTTACTCGAGTTTTCTGGGAAATCTGGGCTAAGTCACGAACGACTCGAGTATATTTTCAAAAACTCGAGTATATCCTAAAGAACAACTCGAGTATTTATGAATATACTCGAGTATTTTGGAACGTTTATATATACTCTCAGCCTTCCAGACTCGAGTTTCTGCGACCCCTTTCTCTTCTCTCTCGGTTTTCTCATATCTCTCTCCTCAAAACTCTGTTTTTACTCAAATTTTTGCCAAATCTTACTAGTTTTACATCCTCTAATCACTTTTCTACCATTATTTCAACGAATTTCAACACTTTTCAACCTCAAATCCGTCACCCCCTTTTCAAACCCTAACTTTCCAAAACTTTAATTTTCACATCAATTCCTCTATGGCTTCATCATCTGGTAAAGGAAAGAGAGTAAGGATTGCTGAATCATCTTCTGAGGAGGAAATTCCGGAGTTCTATCAAGAAGATGAATGCTTGGAACGGTTGGAAGGCTTTGCCACTAGAGAGTTCGGAGTTATCACATGGATCAACAGTGCATTCCTTGAAAGTAAGGGTTTCTCATTTGTTACTAACCTTAGGTATCAAAAACTTATTCAATTTCTGGAATTTAATGGCCCTATCTATCCTAGGTTAGTTAGAACCTTTTATGCGAACCTTAGGCTACATAATGATGTCATAGAATCCATGGTTGAGGGTGTTAGATTCAAAATTAGCGCTAAGGACCTTTTTGTTGCTTTTGGGACTACACGACACGGGGACAATTCTTTAAAGGCAGATGCGGACGGAATTTTTCAAAGTTGTTTGCGCCCCGGTCGTGTATTGACCGAAGGAGTTAAGCATTCCTCATTTATGACTGTCCAAACTAGGGTGTTGCACTATATAGTCTGCCATCAGTTAGTGCCTCAAACCTCACCCAATTATGCTAAGCCCACAAACAATGAACTTAGGCTTCTTAGTGCCATCCTGAACAATGAGAAGCTGAATTGGTCTCGCATAATTTTGGATCGAATGCTACTTGCTGCAAAATCTAAACACCCGAAAACCTTACCTTATGCCATGCATGTGTGTTTCTTGTTGAGTTACTTCAAGGTGCCTATCCCACGGAATGAAGAGAAAAAGACTCTTCATGTTAACCAGCACTGCCTCAACAAAGGTACCTTGAGTCATCAAGACATGGCGTTTCATGAACCCTCTGGCCACTACCTGTACAGATCTGACATAGCTGAGTTGGAGAGGGTTGCGAATATTGCAGCTCGACAAGGGGTGGATGCCCATCAGATGGAAGAGGAAGCTGCAGCATTTGCACAGGCTGAAGGAGGGGACCCTATTGAGAATCAGATTAATTTTGATGACTTTACTGGATCTCAATTTGGGTTTGATAACTTGGGCTGGAGAGACAATGTTATCACACGGCTGGACACTTTAGATGGGAGGATGGACTCTCTTGTGCATGCTATGGACGCCCAGCGTGATGATTTTGTTAGCCTGGACACTAGGATGAGTGCAGAGTCTGCCATGTTTTATTCTCATTTGGATCAGCACTCGGCCCAGCTTAATTCCCGCCTGGACCAGCGGTCAGAGCAGATAAACCGCCGGTTTGATGAGATGATGGCGGCCTTCTCTCAATTTTATCCTCCTCCAGATGATCCAGCTCTTTCGATGTTTTGATGATGTTGACCTTTGCAGTCTATCTTAGTTTTCATTATGTTTTTATCATGTTGGTCTTTGTTACATTTTCTGTATTTTGAGAACTTGGTGTTTTGAGACTTTGGGTTTAGTATTGCACCTTTGCTTTGGACCTTTTATGATGTTATTATGTTAATGAATTTGGTTTTCATTTTGGTGTTTGTGCAAAGCTTCAGGGGGAGCTCCTTATTGTTTTTATTATGTCTCTGTTTTATTGCATAGTTGGTTATGGGGTTTTCCAATTATGCACCTCTCCTCCCTTGATCTTTTTCTAAATTGTTACACCTTTTTGGATCATGACAAAAAGGGGGAGAGATATTATACACTTGTCTTGACATTGTTGCACCTAAATTTTTCTCATTGTTGCACCTAAATTTTTTCTAATTATGGTATATACTCTGATAATTGTTGAATACTATAATACCATAGGCTTGGTGCTAAAAATTAAATTGTCATAACCTCTTGCACAAGCTGAATTTTTAGATAGGTGAAAAGTATCATATAGTGAGGGGGAGTTGCATCTTCAAGTGGATTCAAGCTCAACAAATGGTACAAGTGTTAATTATTTTGTCATCACCAAAAAGGGGGAGATTGTAAATTCAATGCTCCTAATTATGGTGATTATATTTTGATGATGACAAAGTAATTAACAAATCAAGTCTTGAAGACATTGCAACATTCACAACAACATCAAGTCAAGAAAAGAAGACAAGTGCCCAATCATTCTCAATCAAATATTATTGTAAATTTCTAATTTATGTTGAGAGTGGTTGAGAGTGGGTAGAGATAGTTAGTCTCTTCTAGGAATAAAATTTTATATGACTATTAGGTTGAGATTAACTAAAATTAATACTTGAGAGGAAAAATAAAATTGAAAATTAATTTTTCTCATGTCTAATCAAAATACTCGAGTATTTTGAGAAAGACTCGAGTATTTTGTAAAACACTCGAGTATTTTGTAAAACACTCGAGTATTTGTGCCAGGTCAGCAAATATGACCGTTAGTCTTGTTCGTGCACCAATTCACTCGTGACCGACCAAAAAGACTCGAGTATTTACCAAAAGACTCGAGTATTTTTGTCCAGTCAGCAAAAATGAACGTTGGAGAGACTCAAAAACCCAATTGAGGGCATTTGAGTCTCATCCAACCCAAGAGAGCATTTTCAGAACATTATTGTAAAATTTCTCTTTGAATTTGTGCAAGAACAAACAAGACAACAAGATCATATTGATTCAAGCTTTCTTAATTTCCTCTTCTCAAGTGTTAATTCCCAAAAAGCTCAACTTCTCACTCATATTGTCATTTTATTCCAAGTTGAGTTTTAGGCCTCAATTCTTACATTGAGCTGTGCTTATTTGTGCTAATCCATTGGGAGATTAGTAATACACATACAAAAAGGTTGATTATTCAAAGTCTTGGATTGTTCCCAAGCAAACCCTAAGTGGCTTAGGGTGTTGGAGTCTTGAGAGGTTCTCAAGCACAAGACTAGGAGGTTCCTAGCCCGGTGGAGTTTCTTGAAGGGAGTTCAAGGAAGCTTTGTGAAGAGTTCTTCAATCACCGGAATCAAATTGGGGTAGAAATCAAGAGTTCGGTACACTCTTGAAGGGTTAGGTTGAGTGAGGCCATTCTCAAGCAATCCTTTGTAATTTCTAACAATTTGATTATTAGTAGAAACTCCTAAGTGATTAGGAGGACTGGATGTAGCTCATTGTTGGAGTGAACCAGGATAAAATTGCTTGAGTGGTGGTTTATTGCTTTTAATCTACTTTCTAACTCAATCTACTTTAATCATTTCAAGCAATTAGGATTTATACAATTAGGTAGCAAGTTCAAGAAATCCTAGTGTTAAAAGTAATTTAGATTGCTTGCTATTCTGTTGGATAAGTTCCTGTTTAGTATTGAATTGATTTGAGATAAATTGCTGAATTTTCGTTTCTGTTTTTACTGCTATCTGATAGGAAAAACTCGAGTATATTCAGAAAAATTCGAGTTGTTCATCACTGAAAAACTCGAGTATTTCACAAAAGACTCGAGTATTTCGTGTCTGATTCCAGAAAATTCAGTCTTAGCTCCATTCTTCAATTATCATTCGAATTATTTGGTATTAGTGCTTCAAATTACTATTCACCCCCCTCTAGTATTTGCTTAGCCCGCTTGTTGGTTTCCAACAAATGTTGGAGATCACATTTCAAGTACATGATCATTATTATGGTTATTTCCTATTATTCTTTGCTAATACAATTATGCAAGTAACTTTTTTCTTAACCTCGTGCCATTTTCCTACAACATGTTCCTTTTTTCTTTCTATGACTTTGGAAGTAGTGAGTGCAGGGCAGAAGATTCCTATTTCCACTTTCTCCTACTGCATCTCCCTTTCTTTCTCATTTGATAGAATGGAACAATATGTTCTTGGTCAAGGCTTCAATGAACCAAAGTCAAGCGGTGCACGCTGCACCTCCTATGTAAATGAATATGTACGGAATACTGAAGGAAATTGGCAACTTGAAAATCCGGTTTCAAAGCAAAACTTAAAAAATGACTGGACAAGGGTAATAGCGTAAAAATACATGGTCAATGGCGATGGCGGTGGCGGTGGCGGAGACTGCGGTAGTGGCGGTTGCAGCGATGGCGACGGTGGTCTTCTCCTCTCTTCCCTCTCCTTCTCTCTTTGATCGAAGGATGCTTTGAGGTTGAGTTCGATGCTCGCGGTGGTTGCATCTGCACTTGGCGATGGTGGATCTGTTGTTGACGGCGATGATGGTGGCGGTGGCGGTGGCTGTGGCGGTGACGGCGGTAGTGGCGGTTGTAGCGATGGCGACGGTGGTCTTCTCCTCTCCTCTCTCTCCTTCTCTCTTTGATCGAAGGATGCTTTGGGGTTGAGTTCGATGCTCGCGGTGGTTGTATCTGCACTTGGCGATCATGGATCTGTGGTTGACGGCGATGATGGTGGCGGTGATGGTGGAAGTGGCGGTTGCAGCGGTGGGATCTAGTTCTAATTCTACACATGCAACCCACATGCCTTACGTCCAGCCAGTGGCGTAGTGGGAGAATCTAAAGACCCTTGAAAGTGGACTTGAGGGAAAACGCTACTTTGGAGGAGAAAAAATAGGATTCGCTGATGTTGCTATTGGTTGGCTAGGATGCTGGGTTCGATTAGTGGAGGAAATTGTGGGCATAAACCTTATTGATCCAATGTCCATGGCTAAGCTTAATTAATTCATGGTTCGATGATTTTGTGGAGCATCCTATTATCAAAGATTGCATGCCCCTAGTGATAAATTGATGGAGCACAACAAGGCCTTCCACAAGCTGTTGTCGTCTTCATGCTTTCAACGGTGGCGCCGGAGGAGTGCTGGTGGATGGCGGTGGTGGTGAAGCTGATGGCGGTGTGGTTGATGGAGGGGTATCTGCCGGCGGTTGAAATGGAGTCGCCGGTGTTTCTGGTGATGGTGCTGAAGGCGTCGCCGGAGTTGCCTTTGGTGGTGGTGACGAGAGTTTACTATCAGTTTTACCATTTTTTTATTTAAATAACTAAAAAAATTAAAAATCGGAAAATTGGCTGGAGCAGGTCAAATATAAAGGGTGCATGCTGCACCAAACCTCAAGATGGTGCAATGAAACCGGCACCTATGTTCCTATCTAAAAAAAAGTAAAAGTAAAAGCTAAACGCCTAAACATGTCATGTTTTTTCTTTTACACTTCGCAGTGTTAGCCTACGTCCTTTTCTTCATGCTGAAGCTTAAATGTGATACTTTCTCTTGCGATAAATAAATTTATCCTTTTTTTCTTATTTACTTTCATCTTTTATTCGTACATACATCTAAAAAAATATCTCAAAAATTGAAAGATCAACAAAACTTGTGCTAATTTGGTCGTACATAAAATGTTGCTTTCGAATCACTCATGTTTAAAGGTTTAATTAAGAGAAAATGGATAATGCATCGACAATGTAAAGGTTTTTTATATCATCATTGTATCATCCACCATTTATCCGTGTATGGTCGTTGACTTTTAGATTAAAGTAATAAAAATGAATGGTGAATGATAGATTAATGGTGTAAAAACTTTACACCGTCAGTGTATAGTCATTAATCTCTTGATTAATTAATTTCAAAGATCTTATACAGTTATACCTTAAGATTTTGTTTTTAAAAAAAAAAAACTACAAAAATGTTATAAAATTCGAAATTGAATCCTTCGTGCACATTTTTATTTAAATTTTCTTAAGGACTTCTTTTGTCCTTAAATAGAAGTTTTTGGAGTGGACTTTCATGTAAATTAAATAAGGTAATCAAGCAATATTGTTTGTGCCAATTAAATTAATAATATTTGGTATACTTTTTTAAAATCATAATTATAATTGTCATTAGAACTCTAAAAAATAATGAGTAAATAAGGATTTTTATGGAAAAGAAGTAATCAATGTCATTTAAGATTGGATCAAGTGCTTAGAAAAAGGATGAAAACACTCTCATTATCTACAATTCCCTCCGTCACACAAAGTTAGTAAAAAAAATAATAAAAATTCTTGTCCCAAATTAAAGTTGAAATAGTAAGTAAAAAGATTGAAATTTCATTGTATATTCCATGATTGCTTAATTAAAAAAAAAACATGTATTAAATATCTGTTTTAGTAATTGATTGATTTGACAAGAGTGATCTCTCGATCCTACGTATCCGTTCGAACTAAGATTCAGGAGATCAAGACTACATAATTCTATTAGGCACGTTGAATGTAACACCCCAAAAATTAATCCCCGATTATAAAATATAATTATATGTAATTACGTTAATTATTATAAAAATTATAGTGTGATTATAATATAATTATGACAATTAGTATATAATTATGTTTTAAAAAAATAAATTAAGAAATAATTAAAGGAAATTATTTTATTAAGGTAATTATTTATTTTTGTGAAAATAAAAGAAGAATTTAAAAGATATTAAGAAAAGAAAAGAAATAAAATATAATATCTTTAGATTTTTCCAGATCTGTGTCTGTGTCTCACTAACCGGTTAGTGATACGAGTAACCGGTTAGTGCTCTCAGCAGAACCAAAGTTGAGACTGTTCTGGACACGAATTGAAAAGAGGAACACGTTTTTGGGTTGGAAACCAGCCACCTTGGCCTGCAAACACGTCTAATCTCTGCTGGGAATGAGTGGTGATGAAATTTGGTGACTTAAACCAAATTAGAACCACACAATTCACTCTTAATTTCTCATAAAACTAGTTCAGACTCCAGTTCTTGGGTGTGGCTGTGTTTAGATTCGTTCTTCCTCTCTGAAGCACCAACACATACAAAACTTATATGAAATCAAAGCTCTCTGAACCCTCTTGAATTAGAAACAAGCCCCACTTGATTTCGTGTACTCTAGAGAGAGTTATTGGCTTCACAACTTGACCCTGTGTTGCTGGGAAAACAGAGCACGAATCTGTTCTTGGAGCTCTCTTTGTTGAATTCGTGTGGTAAGCTCAAGCTGCCTTAGAATCTCAAACTTGTTTCAATCTTGAGTTAGTATATCCTAGTTTTGATTCTAATCATTTCTTGCACGTTTATCCCACTTATTCAAGTCGAAAATCTCTGATCAATAACCCCTGTTGAATGTAACACCCTATCTTAAATAATACTCTAATTACCCCGATTTAATTAGTGACTTGAAAATTTCTTTTTAAAACCATTTAAACTTATAAAAATCTCTGTCAAATCGTTTCCTTTGTTTTATGGACATTCCAAAAATAATAGTTTGCCTTGAAAACCTGTGATAGCAATTTCACATAATCAACAGTATGCCAACAGGGCAAAATACAATTCAGTTCAATACATTCGAGAACATTGTCTCCAAAATAATATTCAAGTTATAAAGTAGTTTGATTTCCCCAAAAGATAATACATCATATTTATTTATATCAAAAGCCAAAGTTTTCATTGCTGGAATAACATAATAATACACCCCTAATATTCACACTCCACAACGTGGAGTGTGCCCCTGCTCGGCCACGACTAGTGCATGCTCCGCTTCGATACCTGTAAAAATATATCAAGAAGGGTAGCATTACACAAAACTTAGAAATATAGCTTCTACAAAAGCATAGCAATAAACCAAGGACCTACCCTACACCATACTAACCAGATCACACACTACTTCACTTTCCTTTTATACAACTCAGCATTTCCCTAAGTTTTCAGTTACATACTTTCCTATGCCTTTCAAGTCTTTCCATTACTTTCCATTCTTTCGCACACCTTTCGGCGGGTATTAATTTCATTTATTCGCACACCACAAGGGCGGTCCTAATCACATTTACACGCGCCATATAGGCGGGTCCATAACATTCATAATCACGCTCCCATAGGGAGGGTCCATATAATGCATCTATCCACTCCTCTATGGAGGGTCCATAAGCATACACATATCCACTCCTATATGGAGGGTCCATTAATCACGCTCTGCTATGGAGAGTCCATTATATACACGCTCCGCTATGGAGGGTCCATTATATACACGATTTATTCGCACACCACAAGGGCGGTCCTAATCACATTTACACGCGCCATATAGGCGGGTCCATAACATTCATAATCACGCTCCCATAGGGAGGGTCCATATAATGCATCTATCCACTCCTCTATGGAGGGTCCATAAGCATACACATATCCACTCCTATATGGAGGGTCCATTAATCACGCTCCGCTATGGAGAGTCCATTATATACACGCTCCGCTATGGAGGGTCCATTATATACACGCTCCGCTATGGAGGGTCCATTATATTTCCACACTCCACTTGGGGAGGGTCCATATAGATTATACATATTTCCACTTCCATAGGAAGGGTCATTCATAAACATTATTATATTCTCACTCCCTTTGGGAGGGTCATTATATCACTCCACTTAGGGAGAGTCATTAACACATATATCCACTCCAACACGGAGGGTCCATTTAACAATTATCCGCTTCCGAGGAAAGGGTCTTTAACATATATATCCATTCACATCGTAAACTCATCTTTTCACATTCCTATATCCACACTTCAATGGGTGGGTTCTTCTCACATTAACCATATAATTCCATTGTTCAAGTATTCACTCACTTTTATCTCATTCCCTATATAATTTCTATTCAATTTCATTGCACACTTTAGCACTCGTAGCCCGTTTTAGCCACAGATGCCCCTTTCGTTATTAATCCCTTTTTATACACATTTATCACTCACATTATTCATTTAGCACTAAATCAACATTTTCTCCTATCACACATTTATCATTTTCTCTTAACATACATTCTTCTTCATTTTCCATACATAGTATCCATCATCTTTTCGAATTAGAACCAGTTTATCATTAACACTTTCCCTTTTCTTTACCTATCTCATAATTATCCCAATAATATAATATTTCATTCCTTCCACAATCTCCATATTTTTTCAAGCTTACCACCAGTCTCTAATTATTTTCACTCTTTCATTCACCCTTAATTTCCTTTATAACTTTCTTATGGTTCATCAACTAGTTATTCTCATTACTCTCAAATTATATATCTACTTAGTCCATTATCACTTATATGTTTGTTCTCACAAATTTTACTAGCTTCTCCTTCTATTTTCCATTAATTATTTCCTTTAATTTCATTATCAAATAGCCTAAGGTTTTTATGCTATACTCCCTCTCTACCCCTAGCCATCACTATAACTAAAGAGAATCTACTTCCTAAGCTAAGGTAATACGAACCCTCTTACCTGGAAATCCTAGCAGTAACGACAGAGCCACATTTACATCCGCGACTTGCTCCAGGGTCAAGGTCAATAACGACGTGTTGAATCTAAATAGGGACATATGATAAAACAAATTATAACATTAAAAATATATATCAAATAAACTCATTTTTGTGAAAATAATAATTATATATAATTATACAATAAGGATATATCACTTTTTTTCAAAATATCTCTTTATTTGAAAATATAGGGATAATAAAAATATTAACGGATCGTAAAATAAATTAGGTAGATGGATAGAGGGAGTTGAGGAGGTTATATACCTAAGAAAGATTTGAAATTGAACGGTAGGATGTTGAGTAATTAAACTGGGAAAATTGAAAAACCTTAAAACTCTTCTTCTCAGTCGCCCATGTTTCTTGCTTCTTTTCCTTCTCTCTCTGATTCACGTGTTCATTCCTTCTTTCTTTTCTATACTTATGGTGGTGCTCCCTTTTGTTTCTCTTGTCTCAACGTGGTGGCCTTCGGGCCACACGTTTGTTGTTCTTTTTTTTTTTTTTTTCTTTTTCTTTTGGTTACGATGGGGTTGGGTAGATTTAGGATTATATATATATTTTTTATATATTATTTTATGTTTTGTTCTTATTTGTGGGTTAATGTGTGTAAGTATTTTTGCATGATAACTAAAAGTTTGACAAACTCAAAAATAAAATATATTTAGGTAAAATAATATTATATTTTGAATTACTCAAAATAGATTAAAAATAGTAAAGTTACCGGTTTAATTTGAAAAGAGACAATTTGATTAACTGATATTTAAGGATATCTATTGTGTGACAAAAAGTATCAAAATTCAACTATAACCATATTTTCTCAATGCTAATATCAAACTTGGTAAAATATAATATTCATAACTATGAAATAATAAATCATTAAATATAACTTATATTGGTAATATATTAAAACCAGTCTGGAAGCTAAAAATAAAACAGTCTCCGAACACTATGAAAATTTACAGGGACGCTCAAAATATTAAATTAAACACATCTTTCTAAAGAAATTATTTGTGAAAATGCCTCTAGGCCTGTCACTTGAGCTCTCTGTCAAAATATTAATTAAACTAAATAAAAGTACTCTTTTATTTTTTGTAAAGCTTATGATAACAAATTTATACTTATTTTGGCTAGAAAGTATATTTCAATTATAATGAAATCAAAATTTTATTACGACACTCAAACCTTAAAAACATCATATTAAATCATTTAAGTACTTTATTCTTAATTTTCTATTATTATACAGTTCTAACGCTAAAAGATTCCCTTTTAACACTGATTTAACCTTGTTATTATTATTACTATTATTTTAACCTCGCTATTATTCTAATTATATTTGGGATTAAAATTTGGGATGTTACATTGAAACTGAAAAACAGAGTTTTGCAGCTGAGGTGTGTTGAACCAAAAACGTGCCAACTTAGTTTCTCTTGCTTTCCAATCACTACTACAAAAAAGACTTTTAAAATCGGGGTTTTAAAATCGATCGTATTAAAGCCGATTTTAAAAAAAACGCGGTGGCAATTTTGTAAATAAATTCTAACTTTTAAAATTTTAAAAGTACTTTCTAACTCGGTCGTTTCGTCAGCCAAGTTAGAAAGTCCTTCTTCTTTTTTAATTTTTTTTTATTTTTTAACTTTTAAAATCGGTCAAAGATGATCTAACTCGGTCGTTTCGTCAGCCGAGTTAGAAAGTCCTTCTTCTTTTTTAAAATTTTTTAATTTTTTAACTTTTAAAATCGGTCAAAAACGACCGAGTATTAGAAAGTACTTTCTAACTCGGTCGTTTGAGCAGCCGAGTTAGAAAGTTTTTATTTATTTAATTTTTTTTTACAACTTTCTATCTCGGTCGTTATTGACCAATTTTAAAAGTAAAAAAATTAACCATTCTAACTCGGTCAGTAGTGACCGATTATAAAAATTAAAAATATTACACTATTTAACTGGGTCTCAGTGACTGATTTAAAAAAGAAAATATATATAGACTTTCTAACTCTGTCGCTTGTGACCGAGTTAAAAAGTCCTTCCAAAAAATTTGGTCAAAACGCGCGCGCACACTAATAGAGTAGTGCCAAAAGCTAAAACAGAGAAGCCATTATCGAAGCCGCCGCTGCTGCGCCATTATCGTACTTCGTCGCTGCTGCCATTATCGTCCTTCGCCGCCGCTGCTGCTGCCATTATGGAAGCCGTCCTTCGCCGCTGCTGCTGCTGTTATTATCGAAGCCGTCCTTCATCCTTCTCCATCGACGGCGACGGAAAGCTCCTCACCGCTTCGTCCTTCGGCGACGCGTCTGTCTTCGGCTTCTTCGTTCTTCTTCTCCGTCGCTTCTTCTCCACCAGGTTAGGGCTCCTCTCTTTCCTTCGCTTTCTCTCACAACACCACCCCTTCAAGGGCTTATTGTTCACAACCTTGCCGGGGTCAGTGTTCAGTAACATTATTGGTTCTGGATTCACATTATTATCAAACGAAAGATTAGAAGGTTTACTGAAATCTGAGAACCCATAAAGAGATTTAGTAAATTAGCATGGAGTCAAGATTTCTAACAACATATCTGTACCATAATAACAGTGAATCAAATTACCCCACAGATTGGAAGCAAAAAATTAACAGAAAGACAGAAGCAATTTAATTTATACTGTTTTGTTGCTTTGACATACTCAGTTTTTTATGTTACTTTGGATTTTAAAGTTGGTTCCTTGGCTGCTTTGCTTTGTGTTTTTTGTTGGGTTTTTATCAGCTTTGTTGCAGCACAGCTTGGGTTTCCTCTTGCTTGGAAGGTAATCAAATCAATCCACCTTAGTTTATTGGGTTTTACTACAGTAGAATTTTTTAAATTTCTTTGGGTGCCATCATTTTATTAGTTTCAGTACATGTAATATCAGTTCTAAATTTGAAGACATTATCATTTTAGTATTTGAATTTGTAAATAGTGATCATATTCGTCCTCGAAATTATAATCTATCACTCAAATTCTGGGACCAATGCGAGTGGTGCTTGGAATTTTAAGTACCTATATGATTGATATTTATACTTTTAGGGATTAAAATTATAATTTCTCTTGCTAGGGACTAAGATGATAAGTAATAATTATTTGAGGGACTAATGTGGTGGTTTACTCATGTTTTATTGATATGCAAATGTAAATGTAGTTCTATTTTTGTTTTTTTTTTGTGAATTTCATGCTGTTTCATTTTAGCTGCCAGTGACAGCCACATTTGGTTGTCATCCGTGACTCCACTTATTAGAGAAAGACACATGTTTTCCTGTATTTATACTGTACGGTTCTTAGCACATACATTTATACTGGTATTCTGCATATAAAAAGAAGGAAAAAACTTCAGCAAAAAATTACCATGCCGCTAATTCATAGGTCATGAGTCCAGGAGAAAACTTATAAACCAATTTTCGTGGGAAAAGGACAAAAACCTGATGAGTCATTTAGCAGTGTCGCTAGTAGCAGTGTCGCTAGTAGTAGTAGTGCTGGTCTTGAGAACCTTGGTAGGCCTAACATTAACATTATAGTGATAATAATAATAAAAATTGTTTTCTGGATGTAGGTGACTAGGTGTAGTCAGTCTTTTCTGATACTTGTTATGTTTCTTCGAGGTCCCGGTTCAGTTCGGAAATGATAAGAACCATAATATGGTATGCAGGGATTTCGTTGAGAAAAGCTAACAGGTTATTGGTACATGCTTGTAGCCAGTTCATTTGAAACGTAAGTCATGTATCTTTTTAGTATATATAAACGAATGCCAGCACAAGTTAACAAATGAGGTGAAGTGACAAAACACCTCTTTGATTGTGTCTGTATTTTTTCTTTTTATTCTTTTTCTTATCTGATTCAGAGTGGTGGTTTTCCACCTTGGGGATCTCTATCTCTATCCTAGAGATCTAAATGAGTTACTATCTTGTACATTATTTTAGAAAGGGAATTGTTTTAACTTTTAACTTTTATACATGTGAAAACTTTTGTACAAACTTGAATTTTGGATTGCTATAAAATTATGTTATGCAAATAATCAACATAAATAATATTAGTTGCAGCTTGCAGGTAAAACAGAAAAAGATAAAACTAAACCTAAAAGTATTGATCTATGTTTTTTTTTATATTTAATTATTTTCTATTTTTTTTTATAATTAATTGATCTATGTTTAATAGAAGGAAATTAACCTTTGATGATGAATGGAAAAAGGCTTATCAGGGCGGACATAAGCCATAACAGCAGCATGACCAAAGCTCATAGAGCAAGAGTTATAAGGATGATGAGAAAGGAAATCTCTGAGGAAAATGGCCAACATTTTTATTCTTCGCCAATCTTAGGCCTAACATCAAAAGGAAGAAAAAATAAAATGAAAAAAAGGAAGAACTATAATTGTCTTTACCTATAGAAGTTTAAATAGGACCTAAAACTATTGATTGTGTGTTTGCTGGATATTCACTGCATATTTCTACTTATAGGTTTTTGGTCATAAATTTTGAAATTGCTGAAATCTCCACATTTTTAGATGATGAAACTGTGTTTTAATTAAGTTATTTATTAGCACGAGTTGAGTGTGTAAGCCCTTCAACAACAACATTAAATGTTGTTCCTTATCTCCTAATTCATTCATAATCTCTCGCTTCATACTATTTCTCTCCTTCTGAAGCATATCAATTCTCTTATGCAACTTTTGAAACTCAGCTTGAGCTTTACAACTCATATCCTCCCTTTCTTTTTTCTTCCAATTGATGGTCTCAATATTCTACCATTTCCTTAGACACTGAGTCTGGTTATATTAATCTTCTAGCCACACATCTGAAATCCATCCCTTAAATTTCTTTTTACATGATTAATTTAGAGTGGTTATATATGGATTGTAGTTGGATAAATGTTGATCGATTGAGTGTTGTAGTGTGCAAAACAACAGGGGAGCGTACAATGTGGGTATTATGTTATGATAAATATGCTCACCATTATCATGGCAAATATTTCCGGTAGATGGAATGAGGTAATTGAATATGACTTTGTATTTTGAGTTTATTGAACAAAGTAATGATGTAATTGAATAATCTTTATCTCATTTATATTTCAGACCATGACTCACAATCCTCAAGCTCCCGTATCACAAGAATCTATTGACAATGTTATTGAGCGTTGGTCATCATTTATACTTTCAAACCAGCTAGGCTTTAATACTTAACTTTTGTAACTCTTGCGTGTTTTGTTAGTTTGATAAGTATTTTGTATTTTTTACTTCAAGATCGTTAGTTTGATATGAATTTTGCTTATGAATTTTAGCTTGCTTAGGTTCTGTAATTGAGTTATTCTTCTGTGTAAAAAAGAAAATCTTTAATTTCATGCAGCAGGGGATGTATAGATTATGGGGTAAGTAGGAAAAAAAAGACTTTTAAAATCGGTCGTTATGACCGATTTCAAAAGTACTTTTGAAATAAAATATTTTTGAAATCGGTCAAAAGACCGATTTCAAAAGTACTTTTGAAATCGGTCATAACGACCGATTTTAAAAGACAGTACTTTTAAAATCGGTCATAACGACCGATTTCAAAAGGTCCACTTTTAATTCCACCGTTTTCAACATCACCACAACAACCGATTTCAAAAGTCCAAAACGACCGATTTTAAAACTACTTTTTCCAGTAGTGAATCAGTCTCAAAAGCTTCAATAAGTAAGGGAGAAGCTATTCATTTGCTAGAATGATTATTAAATGGCTTGGAATGTAAAAGAGCTTTACAAGCTCAAGGGTCATAGGCTTTGAATTGGGACTTTGGCTTGGAGGCCAAAATAGGTTATAAAACTCATTCAAACATGTTATATTAACTTAACACAAGCTAAAGAAACTATGAATTTGATTTGAGAAGCTCTGAAATTGATTTTGACATATTAAGTGCCAAGTATGTGTTTATGTGCAAGCTTGATGAATCATGCATGAATCTCATGAAATTGATGCATATAATTGGTTTGAACGTGTTTAAATATGCCTAAGTATGCTCTACGAATGATTGATAAGGATTGAAAATGAAAGGTTTTTGAATTGGTGTTGAAAAGTGACATTTCTGAACTGATGCTGCAGTGACTAACCGGTTACTGCAACTTCTAACCGGTTAGTTACTGTAAAATTGGAAAAAGAGGGAAATTTGAATGTGACCAACCGGTTACATGATTCTCTAACCGGTTAAACACTGTACAGAACCTGAAAAATGTATTTTTCTTTAATCCAATATTTCACTAATATTTTAATTAATTCTTTTAAGATAAAAAATTTATTTTTACTATTAAAAATAATGTTTTAGTGTCACTTTCTTTTAACATCAATTCAATACCAAATAAATAATTTGAAGTAAATTCTAATAACTTGATTGTGATTGAAATCATGCATGGTGTTAAGGAGTTAAGATAAGATAATAGGAAAAGACACATTCGATTTAATTAAATCGGTATAAGAATACGCGGATATTAGGTTTATGACGGTGATTCGTCAAATAACCGTGGGAATTAATTATAGGTAAAATAGTCCTATGATGAGTGGGTTCTGCAGACTCGACTCGGGATAATTTTACAATGACTATAATTTTATTCTATCGATCTCTCGGAGTATTTCGTGATTGCGGAGGACGATCTTTAGTATAATTTACACATGGGTTGTAATTGTATACTTGGTGGAAAGACGTTTACTCCCAATTGCTTTTCCTATTTAGTGTGAATCGTTGGTACGTTGTCGTCAAACGTACGTGGAGCGTTTGAGCGTTTTCGTTAAAACGTAAAATTAAATCGTTTGAATGTTTTCGATAAAACGTAAATTTAATCGTTGAGGACGTTATCGATAAACGTGAAATTGCCAAATGCATGATATTTGTAAAATATCACAGAGGAGATTGCATCGAATAATTGCATCGCATTGCATTGCACATGCATTAGAAACATACATTATTGCTTGATATTTATTATTTAGTAATTATTAATTGATTATTTGAGATTGCTTATTTGCCTATGTGATTTTAATTGCTACTTGACTAATTGTGTTTGCTTATTCCTAGTTTATTTAATTATTCATTTGTACGTGAATGACACTGTCTTACTCCCTTTGCCCTATTTGTTTATTAGGTGATGTCTCGATTTCTGGCGTGCCTGGAGATGCGTCCCGTGAGAGGGACATGGGAGTATGAGGAGCGTAGAGCCACGTTCGCGGGGGAGGTGGAGCTGATCTTTCGCCACCCGAACCCCTTGGCTTATATGCGTCCTCGTCGGTTCCGCATACCTATGATATATGCTCAGCATATACCTCCTGCTTTTACTTATAGACATGGTACTCCACCGCCCCAGCCTGCACGTCGTCGTTCTCATTTTCGTTTCAGACCAGCTGCTCCCGCTCGCACTCCTCCGGAGAGAGCTGCATCTGAGGATCCTTCCCGTCCGGGTCCAACTCGGACTGTGAGATTTGCACCATCACCGGAACATGTGCCTCCGGTGGTTCAAGTGGACTCTGAGGAGGAGGATCCCGAGGAGGGCGAGAGTGAGCCAGCTGGGGGCGACGCTGTACAGACTGGAGGGGAGAGTGACCAAGTCGTTCCATCGACTGGGAGCCAGTGGATGGTGGATGAGATGTGAGGATATATGCTAGGTATTTATCATTAGTATGTAGACTGACTTTTGAGTATATTTTGAGTTTAGTGGACTGCTCTGGGTTACACCTCATTATATATATATATATATATATATATATATATATATATATGTATATGTGCACTGACTGAGCCTAGTAACTCAGAGTTATGATGTAGTATCTTTTGACTAAAACAATGTAAAATGATGTAAATTAAAGCAAATTTTTTATATGAAATATAATGACGCAGTTTTATGGAAGTATCCGGTTTAAATTATTTCCTATTTTTATATACCATAATAAAAACATCAATATTATTTCCTTAAAATACATTAATAATATGCAGTTATCATAACATAATTACCGTGATGACTTAGGTCGTTACATTGAAATATTGCATCAAGTGGAGAGTGAGACGAATAAGTGTTGTCTAAGAGTAATAAGCAATATGCCCCCTACTCTTAATGAAGCCTGTATGGTCAAGGAACTCCTTCAAATATGTTTAGACCTAGTGCAAAGGATAGCAAGCTTCAAAGATTGATGAACCATTGTGGTGGGATTGGATGCAACTGCCACCTTCATTGGGTAGCAAGAGTGTGATCCTAACAGTGCTAAAATGCTCTGGGAGGTGCTCTAGACGGAGTGTTGATGATGCTCTTCTGGAAGTATGAGCACGCTGGGTTCCTTGGGCTATATGATGCGTATAATATTGAGTGCATATTTGTATAACTTATGTGTATACTGATTTGGGATGCCTCAGCCCCTTTCCTGTAACGGCCCGACTATTTAATTATTAATGAGTTTGCTTAACCTCAGTCCTAAGAAGTAGAAAAATGGAAAAAAAAAGTCTTGAAAAACTAATCCACTAACTCTTAAAGTATTAAACATTTATTCTTTTAATACAAAGATATATTTTTTTTAGTGTCTTATCCTCATCTCTTGTTAAGAAAATCATAATTACTAGGTTTTAGAGCCTATTTTTTTTTTTTAAAAAAAAAAATGGTTTACACCACTTAAATAATTATCCAAGCATAAGACTGTAACACCTGGGAGTTTTAATCCCAATTTAATAATATAATTATGTGAGTAATAATTACATTATGATAAGTGAAGCAATTGTTATTTGTTTATGATATATTATTTTAAAATATAATAAAATAAATTATATGGATAATGATGTTTTGACATGAACTAAATTAAATTATGAATTGTGTGAATAGGTATTTGGAAAAGATTTAAGGGCAAGGTAGTCATTATATATTGTAATTTTAATTATTAGTTTAATAGAAAAAGAATATAATATTTATTTTTGAAATTCTGCTCAAAACTGTCCAGATTAGACCCCGATGACCGATTACAAGCCCCTGTAACCGGTTACGCCTGCAGAAAACACTGCAAACATGGGATAACTCTATTATACCTTGTACACCTTGCACCTGAAGCAAAGTGACTAGGCACTATCCATGGTAATTTTTTGGCCAAGATAAGATGAATCACCCTCCGTAGCCGTGCAAGTTGTCCTCCTAGCTTACAACATGTTTCAATCTTCACCATTCAATCCTTCTCCTGGTAATTTGGTAACATCTCATGCATACAACATGAAAGCAAGTCTGAGTCATGATTAAGCACATGGTGATTACTCCCCAAACTCTTGATTTATTTTATGAGTTTCTTTGGCCTATAAATAGAGGAGTTCTCCAATCCATTCTTCTCATAATTCACTCTCAAATCTCTTACAAACACTCTCATTCACTTGAGTTCTCTTTGCTCAAAGTGATATTGATAGAATCCCTTCTAAAATTCTGCTCAAAGTTGCTTAGAGATTCATTGTGCAAGTTCAGTTTCTGAACTCAGGTTTATGAGGCCCTTACTTCATTCCTGTGTTAAGCTAAGTGCTCCATTTTCTCTCATTTTTGTTTCTAATGAAATTCCTAATAGCAAAGTTTTGTTTCCAATCATTCTCACGAATTTTCATTGAGAAACCATGCTGATATATTCCTGAAAAATTGTCCAAAAATCATTTAGGTTTTTAATGACAGCATTAGTTAGTTCAACATGGCTACTTTGCAGGAATATCATGATCCACTCAATTCATATTATGCCTCAAATTTTAGTTCTATTTAAAGATTTCATGACATAGTACATGTTGCAATTGGTGCTTTCCGTTTTCATCTCAAAATCATGTTGAAATCTTGGTTCAAAGTTAAGGAAAATCATTCTGTTTCTGCTGAAAAATTCAGCAAGTTCATGATAGCTATTTTGCATGCTTATTATGATCATCTTAGTCCATGCTTATTATGATCACCTCTTGGCAGAGTATCTATCTTAATTAATTTCCCTCAATTTTATTGCAAAAATCATGGCCAATTTTGATGATAAAGTTGGGGAAAATCATCTTGAAATTTTGCTACCTTGCTGCCCAAGTTTCCAATTTCCACATTTTTGAGTATTTTTACCTTGTGTCTTCAAATCTAAGGTATGAGAGGAGTTACTCTTAAGGCTAGAATAAGTATATTAAAGACTTGAAGTGTAGTCAAACTTTTTCAAAGCTTAGGGACACTAATTTGAACATCATACATGACCAATTGCCTTGGAGGATAACATGGTCGATGATGAGCTTTTATTTAATAATAATTTCCTTAAATATATTTGTGTTAATTAAGGAAATTGAATTTTTGTTCATATGATGAGCATACTTGAGTTAAATATATTTATGTGATTACTTGATAATTGTGCAAGTTGTTGAATTTTATTGAGTTTATAGGTAATTATATGCATGATTACATTGCTTTATTATTGTGCTTAATATTATTAGGGAGACAAGGTTGGGTATTATCTGTGAGGATAAGGATGGTAAGGATGGTATTTTTCAAAAGAATTGAGAAAAATGATATTATTAGGGAGAATAAGGGTGGATAGGAGTTAAGGCGATATTTTTAGGTAGTATAAGGATGATATTATAATGATATATGCTATCTAGATATTCTAAAACGTCTTATTAAAAAAGGACAAGAAATCTAATCAAAATGATGTCTTATATAATAAGGGACGGAGGGAGTATCATTTTAGCAAATGAATTTGTTCATAAATAATTGTTACATAAGAAACACAATGCAATATTAATTACTATTTTTACAACTCTATCCTTATATAACTAATAGAAGAAATATTGAGTAGAGAAAAATAACCAATAACTATAGAGAGATAAATGGCAAAAATGATAAAATAAGTATTGATTTACTAGGAAAAAACATATTAAATATACTTCTTAATCTACCCACTATAACTTTAAATATCAATTATTTAAGAACGGATAGAGTATTTAGTTATTCTTTTACAAGTTCAATGTAGTAATAATAACTTGTTTTTCATTTTTGACCTTACATAAGAAATGAGAAAATAGTTAGTGGGGTATTGTTAATAATAAAAAAAATAGTTAGTATTTCTAAAAATTAAAAAAAAAACAAAAGAAATAGTGATGTAACATCAATGAGAGTTTAAAATAGTAAAAAATTAATTAGTTTTATTTATTTGTGAATTTATGTCCAGAGATAGATAAATAGATAAATACTAAGGAACAGAGGTAGTACAGAGCAACGGTTGTTCCGGCACCATTCATTCATGCAAAGAGGAAAATTGAGTCAATTAACTTTACTAATAATTGACCTTAAGGCAACGATCAAGAAGAAAAGCGATCTCAAGCACTTGGTGCTTTCCGAAAGAGTATTATTGCCATTGCAGAAACTCAGCAAGTTGCAACCATGAACACTAAGTATATGATATAAGCATTTTATCCTTCATTCTATTAGGAATCAAAATGACAAAAGAACTACAACGGAGCAAGAACGAAAAAACCTATCTCAACAATTCAATCCTACTTTTTAAAGCTAAAGTTGCTCATAGTCTCTTTGAGTAAATCATTGCGAGCGATGCGGGATTGGTGTGGGGGATCATTGCCAGCCATGCTCCAGGCTTCCATAGGGGGAATGTAGCCATACTTCTTTTTCAATGTCTCTCTCACTAAATTATCCCGAGCCAGCGTTCGATCTCGTTGTGGAGCAACATTAACATAAGAGAGGTGCACCCCAACAGCTAAGACGGCAGCACCAGATAGAAAGCATGCAATGGTCATTGTCAGCTTCTTCGGAGTTGATGGGAAACACAGCACCATTATGGCTCAACCACCTGTCACATTAGGCCCCATTCATCAGTGCACAACAGCAACCAAAAAATATAACAAATTCTAGACCTGTAGTAAACCATTTAGCATATATCCTTACAAATATTTTTTGCACCACTAATTAGTAATTACAATGCCTAGCATAGACAATGTTTCCGATGCGAGTGTAAATGAGTATCAATGTATATCGTATTCTAAGGTAAAAATTTACGAATAGATGTACCATATATAGATACAAGAGAGATGTGAGCTACGTGTCAATGTTCAAAGAACCGGATTGACATCACAGTGAAGTATTCAACAGTAAAAGAAAAAAAAAAATACAATTGCTCAGTCCCAATGAAACATTCTCAGGTCTCAAAAGAAATGAAACACATTGGTAGAAAGAGGCAACTCCGAAGTCAGAAAACCACAAAGTTCCAATCTTATTGCTAAAATGCAAGGAACACTTTAAGGGCTTTAAATCGTTGCGGCCGTTGTGGGCGAATTGTGACTATTACAGGCATAAAGCTCACAATCATAGCCTGGTCTGATTGAGGTAACCGACAACAATTTAAAACCTTGGTCACACATGGAAAACCTCTAGTGCCGTGACTTGTGATTCTGGGAAGAATTATAAGGAAATTGACTGCATGTGCACAAGAGGCTCAAGTTGCACTAACATTGGTAAGTTCATGAGTGGTTGTATTTATGACTTCCAAAGCACAATAAATATAACACAGATAATGGAGTAGTACTTAATTTGAGAGGTTCAATGCGTTTTAATACTCTGTGTATTTATGTATTGATTGAAGAGAGGACTTGGTGGAGCTTGAAGATAGGGAAATCTTTATGATAGAGGGAGCCAAGGCATTTCATCAAACAGGTGGGGAGCATTCGGCATGTATTGGAGGTGAGAATCCGGCATGACTCGTCGATAAATAAAGGAATAAGATGTGAGCAGAACAAGGAGCATGATTTGTGCGTAGGCGAAGCGAGAATGGACATACCTGGGTTATTGGGCAGTAATTTACGGATATTGAAGAAGAATTGAAATATGCAATGAGTTCACTTATGCTAACATGAGCACTCTTCCCTTTTTCCCGGGCTATCCTATTCGTCTGTTCATGTGATTTATTGGGCATCTATTTACGGCGAGTGGCGATGCGAGCTTTCTCCAGCTAGTAGCAGCACGACGAGCGAGCTTTCTCAGCTTGGCTACTCACCAATACACATGTGGTCATTTGGAAGTGAAATATACTTAATTATATACGGGCCGGGTCACATAAACCCGAACCTTCTAAGGATCGGGTGTGTCCTCTATTTAATCGGGTTTGTCCGACTGCCAAAGGACGGGTCTGACCCATCCCAAACCCGTCGGGCCGGACCGGGTCTACAGGTTGGGTCGGGTCCTGCTCACCCTATTATCGGGGTGTTCATGATCCGATTCGGATTGGTTTTGAGGCAAAAAGTCATGTGATCCAATCATAAAATATACATATGGTTCAGTTTGGTTCGGTTTAATTACATCATTAAATTTAATGTTGTCCAAACCAAAATAAAACATGTGGTTTCTGTAACACCCCGATTCATATTTAAAAGATTAATAAATAAAAGTCTTTAATAAAAATAAGGAATCCAAAATTTCTTTCACAAAGACAAGTTCATGAACATTTTTGGGGGTTTACTATTACAATACAAGCAGAATAAACTGGAGTTCCTTTCTTTCGACTCTTCCGCTGCGGCACTCTTATCCTCAAGCTCCTTGAACATTTACCTAAAATGTTAACCACTAAGGGGTGCGACATTTTCAAAACACATTGAATTAGAAGGACAATAAATAGTTCATAATAAAAACTAATGGATAATAACTAAATCAAGCAATGGACTAACAATACACATCACTTAATCGGGACTCGTGCAATGCTTGAGAGCCTCTCAATTGTCAATCTATAACTGGATCCCATTCACACTGCTCTCATTCACACTTTCTTTATTCATACTTTACCGTGGGATCCATTTATAGAATTGGTACTCTTTTCTTCTTATTACATAACAGTTAGGATTATTGGAAAGGAAGTCAATAGCCCAAGCTTCTTTCTTATTTTATCATAAAACGTGGTACTTAATACTTACTTAACCAGTTATTAGAATCGACTAACCGGTTAAGTTAGTATTGAAGTATCATTCCAAATCATTCACCTTATAATCCGGCATTGACTCCTTTCGCAATAACCATAATCCTGACTCAACAACATGCACGTGCCCAATACACACTCCACATACAAGTAGTCGATATGCACAGGCATATCTCAGTCCTAAACAAACCAGTTCAATATCACAACAACGACAACGATAAGGACTGCACCCATACCACAACAATAATAAAAATAACAAACGACAATCAACATATATCAAACAAGTCAGTCGACATACTCATGTATGTCTCAGAGTACAGTAATCAAAATCAACTCCCTAGGGTTCTTCACTTCCTACTTTAATAGCATATAGGCAGGGGTTATGACATAAACACTTCAATAAATACAAAATTAGCCAATAATCATCTATTCACCCCTAATCCAACTCTAAACAAGTACTAATTTGTTACCCACAATCCAATTTATTTATTACCCCCAAATCCTATTATAAACTCTAACTATCCCTAACTCAAAGTGTAGAAAAGTGTCTCCCCCTTACCTTAGAGGAAGATGAGGCTCGATTGAAGCTCCGAGGACCTTGAATCTACTCCCGATCTACTTGGATTCCAACTCCCTTGACCTATCTCCACTTGGTTCATGAGATTGGAGGAGAGAGAAGGAGCTTGTCGTGTCCTGGATCGAGAATAGCCCTGTGGTTATGGAGGAACCAGAGGTTTGCTCCCAATCGAGTTTTAATGTTGGACCTCATAGGATATCTGAATATCCAGTTGGGATAATCAGGATCTCCCTAGTCAACAATGTGTGTGATTGTGTTAACTTAGGGGTGGAGAAAAACGTACCTTAGCCCCTATAGCATGACGACTCTTATAGGGGGTTTACCTGATACGTGTGTTGTGGGCTTTCTGATGAGGCCCGTGAGAAGGTAGTGTTCGAATAGGATTAGTTTAAGGTGCTGATAAGCTAATCCTTGTAAATCCTGTGATGGATAAGCACTAGCATTTATCCCGTGATTTATCAAGCTGTGCGGGAATATAGGAGTGGTTGTTGGATTGTTGGGACCGTAGCTGGAGCTGATAAGGATGAAGATCCTGTGCTCGGTTCTGATCCCGTAAGCCTGAAAACCACTCAAGTGTCCCTAGCTCGGTATTGCATGCTTCCGACCAGATGTTGGTCGGTGTTTTCTTACTCTAGTGTTCAACCGGTCGGATCTAAGTGATATCGGTCGGATTATAATCTGGTCCATTACATAAGCCCCCAAGCTCGGTAAGGTGATTTGAGCCTGTGCCGAGTTAAAAGGTGAGCTGAGCAGATGATCGATCATTTTGACTTTTCTAAGGGAAATCCAGTTGTCGAGCATGGTCTGTGCTCTTGACCCTTTGTCTGCACGGAGGTAATGTTTGAGTTTTTCCTTTAGCTTCCACGTGTCTTTTATAACATTGGGAACTGATACTAATGATTTTCCTTGGAAACGAAGAGTCATGTGCAACAGACTCCGTAATGGGCTTTTATTGAGGCCCAACTTGTTTTCATAGTGGAGGGAAAGTTTAGATAGAGGGAAATAGTTGAATTCTCAATTTACTTTCAAATTTCCCCTTCATTTTCTTTCATGCTTTCTCTCTCTTGCGGTTCCCAAAAACTCTCTCTTTCACGCTTGTGATTCTTGCTTTCGTGAGTGCGATCAAAGCCTTCTTGACGATTCCGTGCTACTGCAACCTTCTTTCCAAGATTTTTAGAGGTTTTTCTCCAGCTTCAAACTCAGGTATTCAACTTGCCCCTTTTACTAATCTTTGATGTTGTTCTTTAAACACTGTTTGCTTTCTCTAGTTTCTGGGTTTGCATGCGTTTTCTTTTCCTGGTTTATAGGTTTGCATGCGTTCTGTAACATCCTGAATTTAACCTCAAGTTTAATTAGAATAATTCTAAGTGAAACTAGTGGAAATCATAAGAATAAGATGGGTTTTAATGAGGGAAAAACATAGCCAAAATGAGTATAGGAGTTGAGAAGTATGTCGTAGAGTTAGAAACTATCAGTACATGAAAATCTGTTGATGTAATCGATTACCGTAGGGTGATAACCGATATTTTATTGTTGGAATTTTGATTGTGAAATATAAATGAATGGACTGGATTGGTAATTAATTTGAAATGGTAAAGGAAACTTAAGTGGAGACTGATCAGTGGGGCCTGGAACACTAGGTACCCGGCTAGGTGTTCCAATTACCTGTTAGGGCCAATTACCTACCAGACCAATTACCCATCAGGCCAAACCGCCCTGTAGGCGCTGGGTGACCCACAGGATCAATTTCCACACCAATAATTGGAATAAATAATGGAATGGTAAAATGTACATAGTCCTACAGGTTATGGTCTGGATGGGTGTAAAGTCATGGGCAGGTGTTCAAAGTCCCTAGACAGGTGTTCCAATTACCTAGCGGAAACACAAAATCCTAGTGGTGTACAATAAAAAGGAAAAAGGGAAGTTTTATGTAGATCTCTGATTTGAGGTTACATAAATGGAATAAGGTGTATGTAGATCACTGACTTGTGGTTGCATACACTGTGTGTTGATCTCTGTTTTGGGGTTACACACAATGGATAATGGAAAGGACAATGGAAAATGAATAAAGAAAATGGAAAATGGAAATGATAATGGATAAAGGAAATAAATAAGGGAAATGGCTATGAAAATGTTAAGTATAAATGGATAATGGAAATGTTATTGTTAACGGAAATGGAATTAGAATCTGATTGTAAAGGAATGTGAGTATGGTTGTTAAGTTGTTAGTGAGTAAGTAGGGCTTAGTTTATTGCTATGCTTCTTAGAAGCTATTTTTCCAAGTTCTGTGTAATGCTACCCTTCTTGCTATATTTTTATAGGTACCGAAGGAGCATACACGAGTCTTGCCGAGTAGGAAATACATTCCATCATGTGGAGTGTAGGGTATTTTTGGGGTGACCACTCCTGGTCATATGTTTGGTACTTTGGGAGGTTTTGTTGTATTTTTTTATTCTACATTTGGAAGCTAGGAGTCTTGAGACTTAGACTTATTTTTCTAGAAATGTTGTAATGTATGGACTGAACAATGTTTTGAGCCCTGCTGGCCTCTAATGAATATAAATATGTTTCTCTGAAAATGAGCAGGTTAAACTAAAATTTTGGAAAGTCTAATAAACAAAGGAAACTCCGTCCGATTGATGACAGATTTTTGATGAACTAAAAAGGAAATTTTAATTTCACTATTTTAATTAATGGGTAATTATGGGTAGATAATGTAAGGTGTTACATAGTTCATTGCTCAGGTAATCCTCAACTGAGATATAGATCCTAGACACAAGAGAATAGCTCCACCACTAATATGCTCTGACACAGTACTCCTCCTAATCAATCACCATACAACCCTCTCCACTGGGATCGGAATCGGATAAATACTCCTCTTCCATCACTACATCCTCATCATCTAAGTCCATCCAATTCTCCTCCACCTCCGGCGCCTCAAATGGTTGCTGCAAAAAGTCATCCTCGATAGGTTCTGGCAGCACCGCTGCCCTCCGAACTCATGCTGCTCCCGCGGTCCTCCATCCTGATAATCGCGAAGAATGATGTGTCCTATATGAATATCCCCAGTTGTCCCCCTCATAACGTGTTCCAGATCCTCTATCTCAATAAAAGAATCACCCCTCCATATCCACCCACTAAGGGTGACCTCCCACGCTCCCTCCAGCAAGGGCCAAACGTGGATCGCTATAGGATGTGCCATCTACCCGTTGCAATATCGTTGTAACCCGATACGACAACATGATAGGAGAGAGGTCAGCATTCCAGAAGTACAACAGTAACATAACAGTCTAATGATAACTCAAAGTAAAAGAAGATAGACAGAATAATTTATGAAGCTAGATTCCAAATATTAACAGATATTAAACATGTATCGGACACACACACACACACACACACACATATATATAATAACTGAAGACATATAGCAGCAAGTAATCATGATGTGCATATAACAGTTATTTACAATTCATAAAACATCATTTCTTATGCAATCAAAGATTCACATCATATTCTTTGGAAAGTTCTCATGATATAATGCTTAATTCTTACAAGGAATTTCAATCTCTTCCATAACCACATTATGCTCAAGGTTCTCATAAACCATTTCCAGCTCAAAAGCTCTTTTCTATTACTCTTGCCTTATAAGTCTTTTCAACATTCTTAATCTCTTCTATTTAAGTCTTATGAGATCGCATCCATCGATGATTGGGGAAATAAAATATCATTGAGGTAAAGAGTTCAGTTGCAGTTAGAACACACGTCTACATCTCCTCGGTAATCCACCCAACCTAATCGGAAGCAAACAGGAGTACAGGACCTCTACCACGCAGGCATTGACAGCTGTCCGCTACCTCGTAGCAACATAAAATAGAATAATGGCTCATTACACAAATGCAAAATATCACATTGCCTCGTTCCAGTCCCTCTCCACTGTCCTCGAATTGCCAAAGGGGGCGACAGTACTTTTCTAGTCTCGAGTGCAGAACTTACCACAGCATCAGACCGATCTGCCCTTACCACATATGGAATTCGTTCCGCCTAGAAAAATACTCAAGGCTTCTTGACGTATCACTGTCCTTACCCTCCCCTTTTGCAATCACAACCCGAGTATTCGCAGATACCCAGGGTATCTTCCTCTCCACTACTTCGCACTCATACTCACCTTGTTAGTCAATGTCTTTTAAAATATTTCTTTCATCTTTAGTCTTTTATATGTTTTCTTTCATCTTTAATCTTTTTAATACCTATGGTCGACTCATCCTCGTAACATCCCTTCGATGAGTCTCAACCACTAACAAAGTTATTATCTTTCCCCAAAGAGCACAAGGTTCCACATTCCTCAAGATATCATTGCGAGCCAGCTTAAATCATTGAGCCTCGAGTCACAAATATTACACAATCACATTTCTTTGCCATTGGCACTTCATCAATTGAATTCACATCTCTATCCATAATTTTGAGCTTTCACAAAGCAGAGCCACAATTCATCTCATATTTCTTTGCGCAATATTCTCATCAGCATTACTTTCATCATAACTTGAGCTTTTGTAAAACAGCATCACAAATATTTTCATATTTCTTACTCGTAATTCTCATCAGCATTATTCTCATCAGCATTATTCTCATCAACAATATTCTCATCATCATTATTCTTGTCTCAACTCATAATCTCTTTCTCATGAATTTCATACTATCTTTATTCTCATCTTAAATTTCATAATTTCCATTGTCTCACTCTAATCATCACCAGAATTCCAGAATAATACATATATATTTCAGACATGCTTATAAGACCAAGTAGATCATATATAAATAAATTAAAATGCATGGTAATCAGAATCATAACATATAATCATGTAAGCACATAGCATATATCAATTAATAGAATTTCAAACTTGATATACTCAAATTAGAACTGAGTCTAAGTGTCACGTTGACTTAGGCCTACTGCTCTCTCACCTCTTACTCTAGTTGCTACAAATGCGCGTCCTTGACGGTTCCTTGTTGTTCCTTGTCGTTCCAACTCACCGTCTAAAAATACCTCGTATAAAATACATTTACGTTAAAATTGCATTTGAACAAAGTTCATCCTTTTAAAACTTCTTTCTAGTTCTCATTAAACAAGTTAAAATATAATCATTTTCTCAAAACCATTCCAACTTTTTCCAATGCTTTAAGTTCTCAAAAACCATTTGAAAACAACTAATAACATTAATTAAAATAATTGATTTGGTTGCTGGTCCAGTCTTGGACAGCCACACTTTTCAACTTAAAAACACCGAAAAATCATTATTTTTCAAACTAGCTTTGATAATAACAAAGGGTACTTAAAGCTTTTACTTTTTATTAATTGAAAACACTTTAGAAATAGAAACACTTTAATTACAAATTCTGGACAGCAAAGAATAAGAATAAAAAAAATCATCATTTACACTTTAATTTTTCGAAGAACATTCACATACAAACTTTATACTCAAAACCACAAAGTAAAACACTTATACATCACTTTTAAAACCTTAGTGTCATAAAATAATTATTTGGACAGCAACTTATACTTTTCATAAAAAGCACTTAAATAAATTAGATTAAGCCTTCCAATCACACGTAAACACCTTTTTATTTAACAAAATTATTTTACCTATTTTATATCTCCAAAACAGAATTGAATAAAAATAATACAAATAGGGAATTAATTTCTTATTATCAAAATCAACAAAAACCAAAATATTAATCATGCTTACAACAATTTTGTCTTTCTAATCATGGAGATTGTGACACCCTTCTCGGATTACCCAAATTGTAACTAATAAATAAGCTTTTATATTGGATAATATATATGGACTTGTGGGTGTTAAGAAAATAGGTAAATAAAATTTTTCTTTTAAAGCGGGTGCACGGATCGTCACTTGAAAGTCTTGGAGAACAAAATCTATATTATCTCAAAATCATTGTATCGAGTTCGGCGATTTCTAAAACCTTTTCGCAAATAGAGTAACATTTGATCTTTTAGAAAATATCGTTGTATCAAGTAGCTTAAGCTACCCTTGCTTTGTACGATAGAACTGATACCATTTATAGCCGAGCTCTTAAACAGATTTAAATCAGAGTAAGCGGAAATTACTGGACTATGCAACTGATAGAATATAAACATAGGTTTTCATAGATATAGAGAATCATAAGTGCATAGCCCATGAGTAAAGTCTCCAAGTTTCAAAATATACAAGTCCATCATCAGATCTATATAACAGTGTAACTACCAGCTCTAGAGTGCTCCAAAAGTATCTCTATATATACACAACAAAATATATAACTCTAGGAATAGTCACATAGATCTGGCAGCATCAGATGGAGTAGTAGTAGCAGTAGTCTCCCAAAAGTAACAGTGAGTAAGGTAGTAGCATCATCATCACAGCAGCAGCAGCAAATCTCCTCCACACACACCGGATCCTCAGATCCACACCATACACCATATACATGTACCTAGGGATCGTCGTCCCTCCAGTCACTCCCAGTAGAATGCACGACAGGCTCGCTCCCACTCTCGTCCTCCACCGGATCCTCCTCGATCTCATCTGAGGGAGAGTGTACCCTACCACTGGGTACCGGGTCAGGTGATGGTGAAATCCTGACTGGGCTCCTCGGATCAGAAGGGGAAGTCTCCTCGCGGACGACTCCCGAAGTAAAAGGGTGAGAGCGGGTAGGTTGAAAATGAAAACTATGGTAAGAGCGAGCTGGTCGCGTGGGAGGTGGTCCATGGTAAGTGTAAAACGGGGGTACATGCATAGTGTATATGATGGGAATCCTAAACCTACGAGGACGAAATCGCATCAGCGGGTTCGGGTGGTAGAAGGTAATCTCTACCTCCCCCTCGAACACCGCGCGATGGTCCTCATAGATCCATATGCCACTAGGAAGTGGCCGGATCTCGATGCAAGCAATGTAGCGAGACATCACCTACAAGGGCATAGGGGTAAGCAATTCTATACAAATAATCAATAGAGAATAAATTATGCAACATAAATATGTAACATGCATTAATTAATATCAATCACACTTAACGCTTAGCAAGTAGGTTATGCACATAGGATGTTCACACTTAATTCAGTCATAACAGTTTATTTGAATGAATGGCATGATGCATGACTTTAGCTCTCAAGCCTATCTCCATCATAATACTATGTCACTCTCTGACGTCCATCCTTGACAACCCAGCACTCAACAGTGCGTTGTATTCCTAGGTATACAACCATTCGTACATTCACCTAGAATGTACACGACAAGCTTGGTATCCATGCCACCCGAGCATATCCCGTCATCCAAACGGATCGTCATCCAAACGATATATCCATATCGGCATCCACTAAGCCGACCACGTCAACGACGTGTCATCAAGCAAGCGTATTGGCACTCCCAGAGGCCCTCCACATGTTTATCGAAACATGAATACGTCCTACCACCCGAACCCCAGAATGAATGCATTTTATCTTTTTAGACTTAAGGGAAGTTGATTAATACTTTGCAGGCCACCTAGGCTTATTTCTTTATCAAAAGGACCGTCATCAAACGATCTATTTGTATTAATCAATTTCTTTAAGTCTTAATCCCTTGGACTATTCTCAATAATTCATTAATTATTTGACTTAGAATTGAAAATGGTGTTCTTCAGGTTCTGGGCAATGTACTCGAGAAAAAATCAGTCCACTCGAGTTTCTCTAGATTTTCCAGATTACTCGAGTGTTCCTGAAGTTACTCGAGTGTTCATGACTTTCTGAGGATTTGGGTTTTTAATTCAACAATTTACTCGAGTAGTTCATGGGTTACTCGAGTATTCTTGGATATTTCCATAATACTCGAGTGACCTTGACTGACTCGAGTGTTTGGCCTATAATGGTCCTCAGGTCATGCTCGATACTCGAGTACCAGACAGACTACTCGAGTGTTCTTCCTTAATTTACATGGTTTTGAACACGATTTACTCGAGTACTCTTCCTTTTACTCGAGTGTTTCGCAGCAGACAGCACTGAAAACTGGTTTTAACATGACATTTTCATTTCTACTCAAATTTAATCCATTCCAGGGATCCACAGAGTTCACATAACATTATTTAGACATGTTACAACACTTATTACAAGTCAAAACACAGATTTGACGGAGAAATCAATAATCATGCATTAAAACACATTTTCACAACTTAACATGTCAACTCTCATAAAAGCACAATACACATAAAACCAAGTGCATTTTAGTTCACATACATGATATCAAACTTGCTCATCACAGATTTAGAGCATGGATTGGTCTCCAAACCAAAGTTCCTATTCAATCTAAGACCTTAGAGCCTCTTGGTGGCTCTCTAACGCAATTAATGGAATTTAAACTCTATCTAGTGAATATAATTACTTCCCCTTACCTCTAAGACGTGATTCAACCGAAAGAAATCCAAGAAAAGTGCTCCAACCCCAGAAATCACTTTGAGCTTCACATGCATGACAATTTTGAGTGCACCACCAAAACCGAATTGGTTCACCCATGAAACAGAGATAAGAATTGGGGAAAATTAGATTTCTAAACTCTATACAACATGTTCTAACTAAAGGAATTGAGTTTGAGACTCAAGAGCTCGAGAGCTTACCAGAAATCAATCTCCAAGTAAGCTCTAGAAACCAACTTTGACAGAATAACTCCAACTTCCAAGCTGTCGTTCTCCCAACACACTCACTCAATCCTCACGATTTTGGTGTTTATATAAAGCTCAAGATGTAAGCTTTATATTCGTGTATAATTTGTGTTTCAGTTTGACACAGAGAAGGAGAATTGAAGAGTATAAACTCGGAACCCTAATTTCATCAACCAAGCTACTTTGATCCAAAATTCTCAGCTAAGGGTCGAAGATGAGCTTAAATAGGAAGTGAGGACACTCATGCAGGTCGACACGAAGGCATTGAGCTGTTGATGGCGGAGTATTCGTGTCAACGGAGGGGAATCGTTGGCTGTGACTCACCAAACGCACTAACTCGTGCAGTTTGACCCAGAATACTCGAGTATTCCAGAAAAGACTCGAGTGTTTTACCCAGTTTTTGAAAAATAATTATTTTATTTATCTTCCCTCCAAAATCTTTCCTATAATTGCTTCTAGGTCCCAACCCAGGGACTAATATGCAAAACTCTTATTTTATGCATTTAAATTATTTATTAAATAATTTCCACACATCAACTAGTCACATGAACACATATTTTAATCAAGGATTAATATAGAAACTATTAATTATAATTAAATTATAATTAACATTTCATTAATCGGGGATTAAAATTTTGGGGTGTTACAGAGATTCTCAATCCTTCATATGCATGCAAGACTAAACAATTTTCCAAACATTCTCATGCAAACACTTTAAACACATAGATCAAGTACCAAGACTTACATGCATGCTCTCAAATAAATTTTTAAAGTCTAAGCCCCTATTTATCTAGGCATAACCGAATTTAACATCAAGAAAAGAGGATCTTTTGGTCAAAATTTTAACATGCAAGAATCAAGCTTTCCACTTTTCTACTTAAATCATGCAAGACTTAAAACAAATAAAATATATATTAACCCCTTTCTTTTTTTTTTCAACCAAACATTAAATCTTTCAGATCAAAATCACATATTAACATGTAAATGCTTAAAACTCATAGATCTAGTCTTAAAACTAACATGCATGGTTCAAGTTTCTTATTTCCACAAAGAACTCAAGATCATGCATCAAATAATCATATAATCACATGCATGCACTTGTAACTCACTAAACTAGCCATGAAACTTACATGCATCAACTCATATGAAATTAAAAAGCCTGAACTCCTAAAATCCTTAGCTATGGTCGAATCATTTAGTCAAGAAAAATAACAAGCACAAGTTTTTCGAACTCTAAGAATCATGATCAAGATATATAATCAACATGCATCACAAAAACTTTTAAAAATTACAAAGCTTCAAAGGTCTCTAAAATTCTTCAAGAAGAAAATCTTCAAAAGTCTTCAACTACCACCAAGACACAATCAACCTTTGAAAGAGAAGATGATGAAGAAGGAAGGGTTAACCACCTAGGTTCAAGGATCTTCAAGAAGCAACTATGCTTTGAGAATTTTTTTTCTCTTCTTTTTTTTTGTTTCGGCCCTCTCTCTCTATCTCTCCCTAATTCTCTATTTTTTTCTCTCAAGTTCAAGAGCTTGATGTTGCCTTGAACTAAGTGTTTAGTGAAAATGAATGGTGAAAAGTGAAGAATGAACTAAATGGGTTCTATTTATAAGCAAGTCAAGACCATGGGTTTTACCCATTAAAATTTCGATCCTATGGGTTGATCCAGGGGTAGTTTTGTACTCTTAAAATGTTGCATGTGGGTAACTTGCAAGAGTGAGCTTCTTAGGGTGACACGAGGAAAATGTCACAACTCACATCATATCAACCTTTGCATGCAAGAGTTCCATTTTCATTTTCTATTTATTTTATTTCATTTTATTTTACTTACCTTAGAAGAAATTAAACTACAAAAATTATACTCCCTTATCATGTTTTCATGCCACACACATACACATATATACACATTGCATCTTATTATTACTATACCACCTTAATTAAATAATTTAATGCAAAGAATTCATACATCATACAAGTATACACACACTTCACATCAAACACTCATTCACATTTAAATCAACTTTTATAAAGTTATACAAAATAATCTTCTTTTCATAAAAAGCATCCATAGTAATAACTAAAAACTCCTAAAACACACTTTTTAAGTAAAATATTTAACTGAACTTATTGGCTATAGTTACAGCCCTTATCTTAATTTCTTGAACCATATATTCATACATACAATGAATTTTCAAAAAGAAAAGTTTATTGGAGGTCTCTAGCTATTTTCAATAATTATAATTTTCAAAATTCGTATTTTACAGACCTGAAAATAATTTTTCATAAATCAACCCATAAAATTATAAAAGTTGCATTTTTAAATTCTACGTTTCAATATGATCGTTTTCATATAAAGATCACAATTTTCAGAGTTACGTTAAAAAAATATGAATTTTCAAAGTTTAATAACTCAATAAAACAATTCCTTATTCAATAAGATGGCTATTCAAAATGACTAAAATTATCTTTCATGAAAACACCTTAAAAATATCAATATATAAGACTTTACTTGAAAATACTTATTGTATATATATATATATATATATATTATTTTTTTTAACAAAACCTTGAAGTATAACATCAAATAACCACATCAAAACCATACTTTAAATAAAATATATTTGAAATGCCACTCTATCAATCAGACATTTATTTATTTTATTTTTAAAATATTCTTATTTACAAAAATATATTGTAAAATAATATTTTATTATATAAAATATACGAGGACTTTGACGGGTGTTACAAGATTCACGAGGAAATAGAGTATAAGTGTTTAAGAAAGCAAGAGAGTGTTGGTTTAGAAGAATGAAGAGAGACTTTTCAAAGGTAACGATTACTTAAGGGCTCCTCGAGAAGGCAATCTGTCTTGTCAAAATACGCGTCGCACGAAAGGAACTCTTCAATACACGTCGAGGCAAGGCGAAACACAATTCGAAATTCGAAAGGACAGGTTGAAGCATTAAAAGCCGTAGGGCCCGCCACTACGAAGTTTGAAACGTAAAATTAGCTCGCAACTTGAAGTCAACTTCAGAGCTACGACCTAGGGGATTATGTATCAGAACTGTCACTAGGCTAAGGACAGATACCCTACGGAAGGACCCTAGAGGATCTACTACGACCCAAGGAAAGACCTTAACGTGGTAGTTTGAACTCGGATCACGTTTTATAGAAGAACATGAGCTCGGATAGTTCATCGAAGATCTCAGACGCTATCCTTACAGAAAAGGGACACCTATTTCTTAAACTCAATCTCCAAGAAGATTAGAAAACTTTATAAGGGATTGACTACTTATTATCTCCAGATTGTACAGAATACTAAAAGATCACCGCTTATTCTCATCGAAGGTAAGATCACACGAAAGTTTCTCTCAAATATGAAGATTCTCAAAGAGAATAAATCAAACTAGGAAACCTCCCTGGTCCTATAAATACCTGTCCAAGGCAAGGGGTGGAAGGACCAAGTGACAACAATGCATCACTACATCGCCCTCATGCACAGAAATCTCGTACACACATAATGTTCGTATTCTTCCCATAAATTCTACATAGGCACAGAGAAGACACGTTCCCCCAGTAGAAGAACGTTGCAATCACTCTTCATCAAGAGAAACTCTCTACAAAAGCAGTGAGGAATTTCCTTGCTACCCAAGAAATAGGTGATTGTTGATCACAACCCCACCACAAAGTCTCATCAACCCTCTAAGCTTGCTACCCTTCGTAGTAGGCCACACAAAAATCGAAGGAGAGCTTTGACCATACAGGACTCCCCAAGAGTAAGGGACATTACCCTCAATTACTCTTAAGGGCAGCCCCGAATTAGTCTCGCTCTTCCCCTTTTGCACTGCCTATTTGTGCCTAGCAGAACTACATCATCTTGATCCCTAGAACACAGTTCGAACGGGTACGTACGACCAAGAGCAGTAGAACTTAGCACCCATTCTTGTCAAACTAAATATCCTTCACAAGGACCCCTGTCCTAGATAAGGGGCTTTGTCCCCAACTTAAGGGCTCTGTCCTAATTGGACAGAACATTTATTATTTTCTATCATTTTTTAATGCTTATGAAATAAAATAATAAACCAACAACAAAATTTACATTTTATTTATTTTTGTAAAAAGTACATCGTTACAGGTACAAGTACCGAAAAATTATTAGATCTAATTAAAGTCTAGAAATATAAGGGGGATTTAAGAAGTTGTTGATAATAATATAGTTGATTATATTTAGTCGCTAAGATCAGACCTTACTTGTAAAACCAAAATTATCATCTTCCACAAGGGGCCATCTAATAGTACATGTTGCGGTGCTTATTCAATTAAGGCCAACTGCTTATCATAAGTACTTCATATTAGAAATTGTATCTAACCATCAGCTAGATATATCATCTAAAAAATTTTGGTTTTACGATATATGTACAAATAAAATGACAGCTAACGCTCAAAGATGGGTCTTCGAGGAGGTTGGGAATTTGTGTTGGTTTTGAGCCTTGTCACTTGTTATATATTATTTTAAACTATTAAGTAGAGCCCTTTTTGCACAAAATTTGTTGCTAATTTGATTAGATAATGTTTCCAACATCATGGAGAGAAAAGGAAATAATGGAAAATAAAGAAATAGCTTGGGAAATGTTAATAACAATATCCCATTTTGATCCTTATACACAACAATTTGAATCAAAAATTCTAAAAATTATCCATTTGCAATGAATTGCAAATATTCTAGCACTAAATGCTCTTGCTAGAATTGAAATTTCCTTGGAAAAATCAAAATCTAATATACACCAAGAGCATGGTCAACCAATTGGTTCCAAATATAAAAATCAAAGGAGAAAACGGAACAAAGTTAGCATAAATGAAATTATGAATTCTCCTAGACAAAAAAATAAAAGATGAGCAAGTAGAAGACATAAATAAACAGATCACCCCCGGAAGAGGTTCGGGTACCTAAAAATACTAATAATATTGAAAATGTTGATATCATTATAAACTATGTCTCTACTAGAAAAAAAAAGAATGGAACTGAAATGAGATGACTATGTTATTGAGAAATTTCAGCAAGCAATAATAATTGACAATATGAATGAAAATGAGGGTCTCAAATCAAAATCAATGGAACAAGTTCAACAAAGAAATGATTTGCTAATATAGAAATAAACAGTACTAGTTCAAGAAAAATTGTGGTCATTTCAGAAATGAAAATTTATGGACTTGTAATCCTAATACTAGAGGTGTACACCGAATAAGCTACAAGTGAGTAATTGTAAAAGGGCACAACAAGAAGTTGAGTTAATAAAGTTCGATTTATAGAACAAGATTTTATGCAAAAAATCATGAGTTGACATATTCTCTAAAGGTGGACGCAATTATTTCAATATTTAGTTTGTCAGTTCTCGAAGGATTTTTTTTTTTCGATGACCGGAGTGTCTACCGCCGACCGCAGTAACTAATCTCCTCGCTGACTTGTATGCACCTCTAATGGGTGGGATAGTTGGCCCCGAGATTTAACGCTGCTGCATGCACAAGGTAGGATTCGAACACCTGACCTTGCTTAAGCGTGGATCAATCCCTACCACTGAACCACACGCTCGGGGTTGTTCTCGAAGGATTTCAAATGCATCCTCGAAGGATTTCAAATGCATCTTATAGGCCTTGTAATAATTTAATTATATTTACCAAAAAAAAATAATTTAATTATATAAATAAGTTGATAGTGATGTTTATATAAAATCCTAGAAGGATTAAAATATAAATAAAAATCTTGAGATTAAATATTTTTAACAAAATTGTCTCGATAAAGATGTGCCATTAGTGAAGTAAAGTCGGTAACAAAGATATTGATCACAAAGTCCTGTCTTTATATATTGTACAATTAGTACAATTATTTTATTATTTTCAACTAGTTTAGCTTGCCCGTGTGATGCACGTGAATGAACCAATATATTAAATTGCAAAATGTTGTTATATATGATAGTTATTTGAAAATAAAAATAAAATAAATATTTTTTTAACTGAATTGCATAATTTTATTTATGAGAATTGTTAATAATTAAATTGAATTAATCGGATTTACATGTGCAAAAATTTCTCGGTAAACTACATTGATAGTGCAGTTTTCCTCGAGTTCTTCTTGATTTTCTAAGAGTATTCTCAAACCTACTTTACTCCCGACCCTTGATAGTGTCACATATAATTGTCCATGAGTGAAAACTGGTCTTGGTAGATACAAACCAACTGTAACATCCCGAAATCTAATTCCAAGAGTAATTAGAATAATAATAAGACTTGAACATAATAATTATGCATAAAATAATTTAAGGTGATAAATTAAATTTCCTTTTAATTCCATGAAGGAGTTAGGAAGCATTGGCATCGGAAAAGAAGTTTAAAGAAGGCTAAACGAGTTCTAAAATCGGCGTTTTCGGTGTTCTAAATACCCTATATTAGGAAATTCAAAATAAAAGATTTACAACTCTAAACATAAATCCCACCGTTGGATATGAAGACAAGAGCCTTAGGAAGATTGTCATCAAATTTGAGCAAGATCTGACGGTTAACGAAGATGTTATGTCGAAGTCAATGCAAAGTCAACTGACTCTCGCCCAGGCGCATGATGAACTCGCCCAGGCGAGTGAATTAAAATAATTCAGCACCAGACAGTGGAAAACTCTCCCAGGCGCACCATTTGCTCGCCCAGGCGAGCCCCTGTCGCACCAGTCCGTTCTGCACAGTGATTGGGGGGCGTTTTGGGCATTTTGCCCACCCCAAACTCATTTTAAACCACCCATTTCCTCCCTTCTTGGCTAATACACATACCATCACTCCATTCCTCTTCTTCTTCGTGGATCAAGAGCTCCCAAGGAGCTAGGGCCATCTCTTCCATCCATTTCCTTCCTCCATTGATGTTCCAAGCTCCAACCTTCATAGCCCTCATCAAGCACTCTATTTCTAACTCTAATCCACATCAATCATCATCACTCTCTCTCTTAGGTTTTCCCTCTCCTCAATCAAGTAGCATCAAGAGAAAGCAAGGGTTCACTAGTTCTTGATGCCTCCACCAACATCACCATCATATTCATCTTCACCAAGCAAGGAAATGAGTTGAAGATCACCTCCCTTTCCTCCTCCTCTCACACATGTAGCATCATCATCCTCCCTAGGGTTTTCAAGCTTAATATACTCAGTTGCTAGTGGCTATATCAAGGGGGCAAGCTAGGATTTGATTTCTCTCCCTCCACACCTAAGGTAAGAAGGGGTGTGTTACCTTTACTTAAAGGGTATTTTTCTAGCTTGTATATAGGGGGAATTAAGGATAGGGAGTAAAGATAGGAAGTTGAACCTTAAGGTAGTTGATGATAATAGGACTTGGAGTAAGTGAATAAAGAGAATAAAACTTGTTTGGGATATTTGTAGGGACATCTAATTATGATGATTAATGAATGTGAAGCTACAGATTTAGGAATGAGGTAAATAATGGAAATGATGAATTTGGATGTGAACTTGTAATAATATAGGTGGATAATGGAATTCGAAGGAAAATTAAATGGTGAATCAATTGGTTATGAGTCTTAAAAATGTTTTATGTAATTATATATATGAGGTGCATGGGTGTAGGAATGTGACATGTATGTGGATGTATATATAAATGAAATCATGACCCTCCCTAAGAGGAGTGTGTATATTATCAGGACCCTCCCTAAGTGGAGTGTGTATATTATCATGACCCTCCCTATGCGGAGTGAGAAAGTATATTATCATGACCCTCCCTATGCGGAGCGAGAAATATATTATCAAGACCCTCCAAAAGGAGTGGATATTACCATGACCCTCCATAATGGAGTGGATATTATCAAGACCCTCCATAAAGGAGTGGATATTATCATGACCCTTCACTTGCATCGTAAGTGAAGTGAGAACAGGACCCTCCGCTTACTCTCTAAGCAGGAGTGAGAATTGTATGTACAGTATCATGACCCTCCAAAAGGAGTGGATATTATCAAGACCCTCCAAAAGGAGTGGATATTATCATGACCCTCCATAAAGGAGTGGATATTATCAAGACCCTCCATAAAGGAGTGGATAGTATCATGACCCTTCACTTGCACCGTAAGTGAAGTGAGAACAGGACCCTCCGCTTACTCTCTAAGCAGGAGTGAGAATTGTATATATAGTATCATGACCCTCCATAAGGAGTGGATATTATCAGGACCCTCATAGAAGAGTGGAATATTATATTAACAAGATCCTCCATTAGGAGTGAGTATTAAATAGGAATAAAAGGGGAAGGTAGGTAAGTGTGTAAAATGATAGAAGGACATGATAGAATCAAGAAAGGTTAAGGAAATAGTAAAAAGGAATAAGAAATGGATATGGACAACAATAGGGAATTATTGAAGCAAGGGTAATTGAAATAGAAAATATAATTCAAGTGATAACGGGTAGTAATATCTTAGTTGTTCTCTATGTCATTTTAGAATGTATTTTCTAAGTTCTGTGTAATGCTACCTGTTGTGGGGTGTTATCCCACATGTACCGGCAAGCCGGTTTGTTGATGTACGACGATGATAACAGGTTCTCGGTTAAAGAACACCGTCACTGAGTCGGGATATTTTGGGGGGGTGGTGTGTGTGCTGTGTGAAATGAGAGATGAGAGAGCCTTAGTTCATACCTTGGCATTACCTCTACTTATAGGGTGAAGGGTATGATGTCTCATGATGGGCCATTAAGGTGGCGGTTTGTAACGGCTCCATAAATGCCATGATGGGCGGCAATAATAACTAACCGTTATAACGGTTACGTATTGATGGCTATTGATGCTGAATTGCCGGTATGCCGAATTGATACTTGTGATACCGATTATTATTTGTCTGTGATACCGGTCCATAACAGTAGCCCCCCAGCTCGGTGCTGTGACGTAAGGAGGAGCGTCGAGGTTTGAATAGGAAAGACCGGTATAAGCGTTGAATTTTTTGTGACTATGAAAAAGATTCTTAACTCCGAAGAAATTCTTCAAATCTTTCAATTGATTTCAAAGGAGGGAAAACAATACAATATTCTCAATGTCCGGAACCAAAGTTTGAAGGGGGAACTCGGTGCAAGGTTTCTCGAGTCGTCTAGTGAATTCGAAGGAAGAAATCTAGCATGAAGATTCCTTGCTTTGCCGGATACAAGACCTACGGGGGAAGCCCAATTGAGCCTTCCTCACTCTTGGCAAGAGTCCGGGAAGGGGAATTCAACATGAAGTTCTTCTCAATCTGACCCCTAAAGCGAATAGGGAAACTCGACACAAGGTTCCTCACCGTCAACAAATGAGTCCGGATAAGGGAATATAGCAACGTGTTCCTAATCTTTGGAAGCATCTTGAATATTGAAGAAAATATCAGAGTAAGGAAACCTCATGAGCTAGAATAATCGTGATGGGGAATATTTTTTATTCTCCTCTTCAAAAAGTTTATTGTCCGTTGACGAGAATCCCGGAGTCCTTTTTAGACTAGCCTGAGAAAATTGAGGCATCATGTTTGTACCTTTCAATATAAAATAACAATTAAAATATTAAATAATATTTATCACATAATGAGATTGAGAAGCAAAATTATATTTTTATTTTGCTATTAATTTTTAAGTCACGTGTTAATAAAAAACTCATGACCATTAAACACTAATAAAAACTAAAAAGCATGTGCTATTAACAAGTCAAACACGATACTTCCCTGCTTTAGTAATATTTGGTGTGAAACCTCCATCTTGATTTTTATATATTTTTTTTAATGAAATGGGCTTGGTGCTAGAGGCCCATAACCACTTCTTTTCTTTCTGAAATTGCATATGCCATATACCATCTCCTTGTTACCGCTGCAGCTTGGTGACAGTGATGAGTCCTTTTTTTTTCTTCGAATTGCTCTTCTTCGTCTTTAATGGAGGATGATAATAACGTACATGGTTCAATAAAATCGGTGTCTTTCTCAAGCTAGAGCCCATGATGGGAGTAACTCGACGGTGGCAGTTGAGGACGGACGCAACGTGTGCGACCTCCAACTCTGGAATCGCGGACGACGGTTATGGTGCCGCCGGTCGTGATCATCTCAATAGAGCAGCCGCGGTCCCTAGCGGTGTGGGTCTGGATCCATCTCCGGTTTGGGGAACAAACGTCCCTCTATCACCAGTCTAGCCCTTCGGATCCGTCACCGGCCTGATCTTGTCTGCTATGAGAAAGAGAGGTCGCAATTTATGCTCTACGTTTTCACGGTGGCAGCGCTTCTCTCACTTTTTTTTTTGAATTTTTGCTTGACTGCTTGTTCTGGAATGTGATTTTCTTCCTCATTATGAATCATCATGTGCACATTGTCCATCCTTGTGCTTAGTATTTCTTTGCATGCTTTGTAATTGTACCTTCAATCTTTGCCAAAGACTTTGAATCATTGATAATGTTGTGGTGGGAATTAATTTGCCGCTCCCACTGTGGTCGCCAATGTTGTGGGGTGTTATCTCACATGTACCGGCAAGCCGGTTTGTTGAGGTACGACGATGATAACGGGTTCTCGGTTAAAGAACACCGTCACCGAGTCGGGATATTTTGGGGGGTGGTGTGTGTGCTGTGTGAAATGAGAGATGAGAGAGCCTTAGTTCATACCTTGGCCATTACCTCTATTTATAGGGTGAAGGGTATGATGTCTCATGATGGGCCATTAAGGTGGCGGTTTGTAACGGCTCCATAAATGCCATGATGGGCGGCAATAATAACTAACCGTTATAACGGTTACGTATTGATGGCTATTGATGCTGAATTGCCGGTATGCCGAATTGATACTTGTGATACCGATTATTATTTGTCTATGATACCGGTCCATAACACTACCCTTCTTAATATATTTTTACAGGTAAAGAAGGAGGTTACACGAGTATGGCCGGGCAGGATTACACTCCACCTCGTGGAGTGCTGTGTAGTTAGTTGGGTGACCCTTTGTCGGTCAATGGTTTTATTTGGGTATTTGAAATGTATATATAATTTTGGAAACCAAACGAAATTAAGAGTTGTAATTGTTTTCTAAAATAATGTAACTAAACTGAATTGTATTTTGGCCCTGCTGGCCCACTGTTAATGAAAATAAAGTTTCATGCAGGTCAATCAGGAAAATGGCATTTTGGGAATGTCCCTAAAACAAAGTAAACTCCGTCCGATTTTACGGAGATTTTCATAAGAAGTAAATATAACTAGGAGTTTTCATAATAGACTAGGAGTATTAAAGGAAAATTTTAAATCCATAATTAATTAAGGGTAAAAGTAACTAGGGTGTTACACCAACTATAGACAGCGTTTGGCCTTGGGACTTGTTAATTGTCATAGCGAATGATAGAACTACTGGAAACTGTCTTCTTTGAAACTTAATTGGAAGTGTTTCATTGTTTGGAACCATCGTCATTCTAGGTATAAGTACTAATTCACCAACTTTATTTCCAGTTAAGATGAGACATTGAAGCACATGATTTCCCATTTTTCTTATTTGAAGCCTAGTTCCATTACATAGATCATTTGATTGGTCCACATTCCTCAGTAACATGATCAGAACTCCTTCTTATAGTTTGGCTTGATAAATCAGATGCTGAAATATTTGGCCTAAATCCATCTTCTCCATATGGAAAAACTAATGGATATTGTAGACCAAGGTATGAAGGGTGGTTGACATTTATCATTTGGAGTCATTTGGATTGTGTTTCTAGGAGAATGTCTCTATCAGCAAGCGATCCATCTATATCTCCAACAATAAGAGCAGCAACTTCTAAAGCTGTTTTCTGGTCCCAAATTTGTCTATTTTCCATGGCATGTACTGAATAGCAAGACACTATCAGATTAGATGCAATCAAGTATTGATCACCTTTTTAATTCTCCCTGGCATGTACTGAATGGCAAATCACTATCAGATTAGATGCAATCAAGTATTGATCACCTTTTTAATAGCATATAAGCTGAAATAAGAGAACAATTTGTTGTTTTTAAGAAAAGGACTGTATGGTACGACTAATTGTTTTTTGTTTAATGGCTTCAATTATTTATAACTGAAATTCTAAACTTCCAATTTGAATCATTCTGTTAAGCTGATTAGAATCTTAATGTTTCATATATAGCAAATATTATTTTTTGTTTATTAGCTAGTTTTGTTCATTTTACTATCATATTATCCCTTATTTATAGGAATCACTATTAGTTTATCATATTTGAGATTTGATTTTCTTTTGGATTATGCAACATTTCTTCAAGGGCATAGGTCAAATTTCTTGTCTGGTGTATATAATAAAAAACGACCAATGAATAGTTTTTATTTTAAAAAAATTAAAAAAAGTAAAGAGAGAAAAGGTCTTTTCCTCATTTCCTTAATGTGATAAGAACATCATTTACGATATAGTGAAGGAGGTCAGTTGTATGTAGGATGTGAAATTTTCTTAGAATCTTTATTGTTTATCAGCTAATATTGTTCATTTTAGTATCATATTATCCCTTATTTATAGGAATCGGTATTAGTTTATCATATTTGAGATTTGAAACAGTATCATGTAAGAATATTACTTTTATTTGAAATTTGAATTTTCTGATTGTTAAGCTGATGATTAAGTCGATTGGTTAGAAGACTTAAAATCTATATATGTATCAATTATTATTGTTCATTTTTGTATCATATTATCCCTTATTTATAAGATTCAGTATTAGTTTATCATATTATTTATAACTAAAATTCTAAACTTTTTTTTTTGAATCATTCTGATCAGCTGATTAGAATCTTTTTTTTGTAGTATTGTAAATTCGAAATTCTGGTTAACTGAAATTTAACAGATAGCAAGCAGAACCATATCTAGAATAGATTTTTGACTTCCATTTCTAGTAAATGTTGATTTCCAGAGTCTTATTATTCGAACCCTGATTATCCATGAATTCTTGGCATTTGTTGTGTTAATATCTTTGATCATATGTTGATCTGCCATTTTTAATATCGGATGTAGTTTTGATTCAACTTTAAGTTGGAAAATATTATTTATAATTGGAGAGCAAGAAGAAGCCTTATTTGAATAACAATAAATTGAACTCGTGTGATCTACTACTTAAATTGATCTTATCAAGTTTGTTGAAAAGTTTAAATTGATTTTATTTCGTGTAAAGTTTAAAAAATGAGGGACCAACGTGATAGGAGTAAGAAGATGCCTTATTTAACAGTTTAAATTGATCTCATGCACGGGTAACGTATCTTAATTGAATTTTGAATTAATTTTAAATTAATTTTAAAATGATCTTATCAAGTTAGTTGCACAGTTTAAATTGATTTTAAATCGATCTTATCAAGTTAGTTGCACAATTTAAATTGATTCTATCTCATGCACAATTTAAATTAATCTTATCAAGTTGGTTTTCAAAATTGGAGAGTAAGAAGATGCCTTATTTAATAGTTTAAATTGATCTCATGCACAGGTAACGTATTTTATTTGAATTTTGAATTAATTTTTTAATAAAAAATTGGCCAAAATTATGTGGAAGTGACACCTCATCAATTATTGTTTTGAAGGTATTCTCTTTTTATTTGAATAACAATAAATTGAACTCGTGTGATCTATTATTTAAATTGATCTTATCAAGTTGGTTGAAAAGTTTAAATTGATTTTATTTTGTGTACAGTTTAAAAAATGAGGGATCGCCGTGATAGGAGTAAGAAGATGCCTTATTTAACAGTTTAAATTGATCTCATGCACGGGTGAATTAATTTTAAATTGATTTTAAATTGATCTTATCAAGTTAGTTGCTGTTCTTTTAAATTGATTTTAAATTGATCTTATCAAGTTAGTTGTTGTTCTTTTAAATTGATTTTAAATTAATCTTATCAAGTTAGTTGCACATTTTAAATTGATTCTATCTCATGCACAGTTTAAATTGATTTTATCAAGTTGGTTTTCAAAATTGGAGAGTAAGAAGATGCCTTATTTAACAGTTTAAATTGATCTCATGCACGGGTAATGTATTTTATTTGAATTTTGAATTAATTTTTTAATACAAAATTGGGCAAAATTATGAGGAAGTGACACCTCATCAATTATTGTCTTGAAGGTATTCTCTTTTTATTTGAATAACAATAAATTGAACTCGTGTGATCTACTATTTAAATTGATCTTATCAAGTTGGTTGAAAAGTTTAAATTGATTTTATTTCGCGTACAGTTTAAAAAATGAAGTTCCACTGTGACAGGAGTAAGAAGATGCCTTATTTAACAGTTTAAATTGATCTCATGCACGGGTAACGTATCTTATTTGAATTTTGAATTAATTTTAAATTGATTTTAAATTGATCTTATCAAATTAGTTACACAGTTTAAATTGATTTTAAATTGATCTTATCAAGTTAGTTGCACAGTTTAAATTGATAGTATCTCATGCACAGTTTAAATTGATCTTATCAAGTTGGTTTTTCAAAAATGGAGAGTAAGAAGATGCCTTATTTAACAGTTTAAATTGATCTCTTGCACGGGTAACGTATTTTATTTGAATTTTGAATTAATTCTTTAATAAAAAATTGGGCAAAATTATGAGGAAGTGACACCTCATCCATTATTGTCTTGAAGGTATTATCTTTTTATAATATATAATTGATTGATTGATTGATAGGAATCAGTATTAATTAGTTTATCATATTTGAGATTTGAAACAGTATCATGTAAGAATATTACTTTTATTTGAAATTTGAATTTTTTGATTTTTAAGTGTAACACCCTAATAAATACTACCCTTAATTCCCAAGTATTAAAAGTGTGTACTTAAAAATTCCTTTTTAACTTATGAAAATCAACCGTCAAACGGACGAAGTTTCGCTTGTTTTTCGGACTTTTCTAAATCTTCAACCTGATAAACACATTTGTATAAAATCAACAGAAGTCAGCAGGGCTCAAATATAAATATATATGCATCGCATAGTTGCCCCTTGGGCTTCTAGTGAAAACCATCAGTGTGTCAGAGTGCCAGCAAAATATTAAGTATGTAAATCAAGAGACCATAACAACAACTATGTTCAAAATAAATCATTAACCCTGCACAAAAGAAACTATCCCTAGCCTCACTCAAAAAGAAACATATATAGCTCATACACAACCAAATATACGGAGGCTGGAATCAAAATAAAAATATCTAATTCCCATAACCCTACTCTCCCTGGGAGGGAGAGTACACCTGCTCGGCCGGGGGCTGTGCAATCTCAATCTCTGTACCTGTAAGTATAGTAAGGGAGTGAGCATTGCACATGAAATAGAATTGCAGTTTCCATATAATCATAATACATCCAATAGGCCAAACACAAGTAGTAAAGTAACAACACATATCATTTGCAAACCTATTCAAAATCAACGTTTTCCAACATGCTCATTCCTTATCACAATTATATATTTACATTCTATTTACATGACCTTAACCAATATAAATGTTCCTTTCCCTTTCCTTTATACCTTTTCATATTCATTTCCATTGCCTTTATCCATTTTCCATATTTATTTCCAATGCCTTTATCCATTTTCCATTATCCCTTTTTCCTTTACTAAAACCTTTCCATTACCATGTTCATTATTTATTCCCTTTAATTCCTTTATCAATTCCATTTTTATTTCCTTTATTCATTTTCCATTATGTGTAACCTCAACCAGAGATCTATACCTTACCATCGCGTGTAACCCCAAACAGAGATCTACACACGGTGTATGCAACCACAAACAGTGATCTGCATACACTGTGTATGCAACCACAGACAGTGATCTGCATACACTCCATCTCGTTTATGTAACCTCAAACAGAGATCTACATAAAACTCCCTTTTCCTTTTTACCTTTCCATTATTCATTTTCCATTAATGTGTGTAACCCCAAACAGAGATCTACACACACAGTGTAAGCAACCACAGACAGTTATCTGCAGACACTTCCATTTTTACCGTACACCACTAGGATTTGGACACCCGCTAGGTAATTGGCACACCTGTCTAGGGACTTGGAACACTTGCCCAGGACTTTACACCCATCCAGACCATAACCTGTAGGACTATGTAGTTTTACCAATCCATTTATTTAGTCAAATTATTGGTGTGGAAAACTGATCCTGTGGGTCACCCGGCGCCTACAGGGCGATTTGGCCTGATGGGTAATTGGCCTGGCAGGTAATTGGCCCTAACAGGTAATTGGAACACCTAGCCGGGTACCTAGTGTTCCGGGCCCCACTGATCAGTTTCCACTTTAGTTACCTTTACCATTTAAATTAACCAACAATCCAATTCATTAATATAGCCATTAACATAATTTCCATTAATATTCAACAGCATACATGAACTTAATCCATTCTAGCTTATCACATTTCATTTCCAATAAATACCTCTAAATTTCCAATGAATACATATAAATAGCCCCTTCCAAATAATCAAACATATAATTCCAATACACATTTTCAATTACTCCCCTTTAAGGTCACATTCCACAATTGGCGTTTATAACCGTTTTCCTTTATTTTCCCATAATCTAATATACCCATATATATTCATTTCACAACAATTACCCTTTAATTAACCACAACTCAGTCCATTGGTTGTACACATAATCACCATACTCCAAATAGTCACAAGTAAGCATAACTGCAACTCACTCTAATTCAATTACGTACATAAAGGTTACCCTTTTCAAATAATCACAAATAAACATTTTATTATCAACAATCATAATCATAATCCATTCCAATTTCAGTAAACACACATAATGCACACTATCCATGTTGTCATTTTTCATTTCCAACCAATAAATCCTAATTTAGCCATGACCAAGTATACATGTATTGCACAATAATTATTTCATCAATTACTCAACATCATTTCACATTCAAAGTTCACATTACCTTCCCCTTTCTAATTATGATTTCTAAGTTCCTTTCTATTATATTCACCATTCCCTAAATTACTATCCAAGATTCTACCCTTAATTTTTATAAACACATAACTCCTAGAAAATCACTATAACCATAGGGATACCCAATCCTAGATCAAACCAATGCTCACTATATCCACCCCCTTACCTTAACCAAAGAGAGGGAAAGTGGAAGAACCCAAGCCGCTCCCAAAACCAAGAGCTCCGAACGCACGAAGATGGAGATAGTGATAATAATCTTCCCTAAGCCAAAGGAATGGAATGATAATGAGATTATTGCCCCATTTCCATAGAGAATTCGGATTTCCCAAAGAAGGGAAAGAGAGAGAGCAAATCCAAATTAGAGAGAGAGAAACTTCAAGAATCATGAATACTTACTTGGAGAGACAAGGAGGGACTTGATAATGGACCTTGGAGTGATTCCCTTAAGGTTTGGTGGATTTGGGATGAGAGGTTTTGTGCCTTAGAGAGAGAAATTTCGAGTTCTTTGGCAAAAATCACGCGTGAAATGCTTTTATTTTTTTCCACTGCAGGGTCGTTTAATCGATTATTAATCGATTAAGGGTTTCAAACATTCTGGACTTAATCGATTAAGCTGCAGCTTAATCGATTAAGTTGCAGGATTTTCAGCACCCCGACTTTGAACGGCCATAACTTCTTCGTTAACCGTTGGATCTTCCTCAAATTTTGACACAGGCTTCCTCACATATCCTACTTCACATCCAACGGTGGAATTTGTATTCTAAGCTACCAATCTTGTTATTCTCATTCCCCAATTTCCTATGTTTTAAACTTGAATTTACATGTCTAAATGGCCAATTTTCTAACTTATTTCATAATTGTTTCTATCCTAAGACTATCAAAGCACAATTTACACTAAGAATTAAATTTAGGATGTTACAATCCTCTCCCACTTACCAGAATTTCGTCCTCGAAATTCATCTGTCCTGAAACAACTGAGGATAAGACTCCTTCATCTTGCTCTCCAGCTCCTAAGTAGCCTCTTCTACGTTGTTTCTGTTCCAATTCACCTTCACTAATGGTACCATTTAACAAAAAATATATGTGATTGAGATGGGTAAAATTAATCTCTATATCTTATTGATTATAGTAGGATTTTATAGTTAGGTGATAAATATAAAACAACAAGTTAGGATTTTAAAATTAGTTATTGAGTTGATAATTTTTGTAAGAGTTCTTATCTAATAAGGATTTTATAGTTATTAATAGTAGAAATGAAGCTACGCGCTAACACACGCGCCTTCGTCGGCGATAGTGCTTGGTGATTCTCGATCTTTCATTGGTGACTCTCTTCTTGATTCTCGGCGGTAAACGTCAGCGATGGCAAGAAAAAGGAAAGGGGGTTAAAATCAAAAAGAGAAGCTTCATGAAATTCAGGGTACTAGATATAGTTTTAGCTCTCCAAAAGCAACAACGTCTACTGTGAGTGGCTTGGTGACTCCAACTGTGGAAGTGGTGGATAGTGGGAACAAGGAAGTGTTTCAGAATCCTGATCTTGGAAAACTTGCTGGGCTACTTTGGATGAAGGAGAACTTTTCGAAAGAGGATTTGATTGCTAGGGTTACAGGTCTTATAAATGATAAATTTTATAAGGGAAATAATGCAGAACAAGAGATCCAGAATGTTATAGTGACTAAACGAGACTCAGTGTGGGATGATTTTGACATCACTAAGGTACGAAATGCAGGTGATAAATTGCAATTTATTGAACCTGTGGTGGCTGGAGAACAAAAAATTGGTAAAATTAGGATGGAAGATGTTGAAGCTGGAGTATTGGCGACACTCTATAGTGTGCTATGTGCTTGGTTGGAATCCTCCGTTCTCAATCATGAATGGTTTTCTACAAAGGATATGGGGCAAGTTAGGAGTGAATAAAGTGTTGAAGCTTCCAAATGGAATGTATATGGTAAAATTCAATTCAGATGAAGCCAAAACTGAAGTGTTGGGAGCAAACATTTTTCAATTTGATAAAAAACCATTGATTGTAAGAGACTGGAATGCTGATTTCTCCATGAAAACCAAAGAAGCTCTTAAAGTTCCAGTTTGGATTCAACTTCGTGGGCTTGACATAAAATACTAGAATACTCAATCCTTGAGTAGAATCATGAGTACCATAGGAAGACCTATCCTGGTTGACTCAATGACCTGTAATAAGAATAGATTGAATTATGCTCGAGTGCTTGTTGAAATGGAGATAAGCAATATAATGCCTGAAACAGTTTACTTTGAGAATGAAAAAGGAGTTATCATGGACCAGAATTTAACTTATGAATGGCTGCCAGTGGTGTGTAATGCATGTAAGGGGTATGGTCATCAAGAGGAGAAGTGTAAGAAGAAATCAAAACCTGTTGAGGCCAAACAGCAGGGACAGAATGAGACTACATATCCTAGTGAATATTATGATTTGGGAACAGTGAAAAAAAGCTTAGAAGAAAAAGCAGAGAAGGAGGCTGAATGGAGAATAGTGGGAAGAGGAGGCAAATATCTTCCTATGAAAGACCAAGGAAGAAGTTCTTCAGAAGTGGCTTCTGCAACTAATGCAATCCAAACAAGGGCTGAAGGAGAATTGATACTTGTTGACAAAGGAAAAGCAGTGGTGACAGATACAACTGGTCCAAGCAGCCAGAGAAAACATGATAATGGATAGGTTGTTATGCTTAAATACTAGGGGTTTGAACAACCCTAATAAGCAGAAGGAGCTCATCAACTTCTGCAGGAATAATTGTGTTGGTGTTCTTGGATTAGTTGAAACTAAGATTCAGGCCTCTTCTGTTCCAGGTTTCATTAATAAATGGGGTCCTAATTATGATTTTATGTTTAATCATAATCAGTATCCTTATGGTAGAGTAGGAGTTGGATGGAATAAGTACTATTTCTCTATCTCACAATTAGAAAGTAATAGTCAACTAATGCATTGTGTAGTTGAAAAATTAGATGACAAGAGTCAATTCTTCATAACAGTAGTATATGGCTCCAATTGTCCAATGGAGAGAATGGAGGTATGGCAAAAACTTGCAACTTTCAAAATGAATGTCTCTGATGCTTGGATAGTAATTGGAGATTTCAACAGTCCCCTTTCAGTAGCAGATAGAATAGGAGGAAATCCTGTTAACAGGAGGGAAATAATTGATTCCCAGGTTTGTTTAGAGGAATGTGAATTGCAGGAGTTGAGGGCAACAGGGTTGTTTTTTACTTGGTCCAACAATCAGGATGATAGAAGAATCTTTTCCAGGATTGATAGAGCAGTTGTGAGTGGAAGTTGGATCATGAAATATCCTAATTCTGAAGTAAGGATGATGCCTGCAAGTATCTCAGATCATACCCCTCTGTTAGTTACATTGGAAACTATGTGGATTACAAAGAAGAAGCCATTTAAGTTCTTCAATATGTGGAAGATGGACCCAGAATTCAACCAGATTGTAGAGAAAGTGTGGGATCAGCAAATACCTGGCTGTTTAATGTTTCAGATCTGTAAAAAGCTGATACTGTTACGAAAGAAGTTTAGAAATCTTAATAGAAGGAAGTTCTCTGATATAGAAAATCAAGCATCTCAGGCTAAAGAAGAATGGGACAGAACCCAGGTTCAGCTTGATGAGGATCCTTTGAATCTGAACCTGCAGGCAAAAGAGAAATTAGCCAGAAGTACTATGATGTGAATATAAAGGTTCATAGTTTTCTACTGCATAAATCAAAGGCTCTATGGTTGAAGGAAGGGGGCTCAAATAGTGCCTATTTTCACTCAATTATCAGAACTAAGCAAATGAGAACCAGAATTACTAGCATAACAGAGACAAATGGGCATGTAGTGGAGGATAAAAATGGAGTGGCTGAGCACTTTATTAGTTTCTTTCAAGATCTAAGTGGCAGAGCTCAAGGAAGGAGGCAACAGATTCATGATTCTGTATTTGACCAGGGTCCTAAACTTAATGCAGAGCTTCAACTATTTCTTATCAAGCCTTTCAGCTATCAAGAAGTTAAAGATGCAATGTTTTCTATTGATGAAGCAAAAAGTCCAGGGGAGGATGGCTATGGCAGTGGATTTTTCAAACAAGCATGGGGTATCATTGGAGCTGATGTAAGTAGAGCTATTCTGGATTTTTTCAGAATGGTAAGCTTCTTAAAAAGCTGAATCACACACTGATAGCTTTAGTCCCTAAATTTGATGGAGCTTGCAATGCAAAAGACTTTAGGCCTATAGCTTGCTGCAATGTTTTATATAAATGTTTGTCTAAGATGATAGGAAATAGACTAAAAGAGGTCCTTCCAGTGCAAGTTGACTCAAATCAAGGAGCATTTGTAAAAGGTAGATCAATACTTCACAATGTTTTAATTTCTCAAGACCTAATTAGACTCTATAGAAGGAAAAATATCTCTCCTAGATGCTTAATGAAAATTGATCTTAGGAAAGCATATGATACTGTTGACTGGGGATGTATAAGAGAAGTTTTGCAGGGAATGAATTTTCCCCCTAAATTCATACAGTGGATTATGCAATGTATCTGTTCAGCATCTTACTCTTTGGTCCTGAATGGTGAAACTACTGGGTTTTTTAAAGGAAAAAGAGGGTTGAGGCAGGGGGACCCTATCTCTCCCATGCTCTTTGTATTGGTAATGGAGTTCTTAACAAGGAATTTAAAGCTTGCAGCAAAGGAGCACAGATTTAGATACCATCCTCTCTGTAAAAGGATTGGTATAACTAATCTGTGCTTTGCAGATGATTTGTTACTTTTTTGCAGAGGTGAGCTAGAATCAGTGGAAATACTGATGCAGTATTTTAACCAGTTCCCTGAAGCAACAGGATTGAAGGCCAACTTCCAGAAGTCTTCAGTTTTCTATGGTGGAGTTAGTAATAGCATACAGGAAGAGATCCATAGGAAGACAGTATTTGAAAAATAATCATTCCCAGTCAGATACCTAGGCCTCCCCCTCTCTCCTGTTAAATGGAAAAGATCAGATTGTGATGTGCTGGTGAATAGAATTACTGCAAGGATAAAAAGTTGGTCTTCAAGGAATATATCATATGCTGGCAGAGTTCAACTGATTAACTCAGTACTGATGTCCATACACACCTACTGGTCTAGTGCATTCATGATCCCTCAAAAAGTTGTAAAGGAAATAGAGAGGATATGCAAAAATTTCTTATGGGGAATTAAGGCAAATGGGAGATCAATGCCGCTAATAAGTTGGGAAAAATTTTGCTAACCAAAAGAAGTGGGAGGACTGAGTATAAAATCTATTAGGATGTGGAATGAGGCAGCCCTTGTAAAGCAGATTTGGGCAATAGCAAATAAAGAGGACACATTATGGATTAGATGGGTGCATTCAATTTATCTTAAGTTTGGCAGCCTGTGGGACTATGCAATGAGAACAGATGCAAGTTGGCACTGGAAAAGAATTTTGAAATTAAGATCAAAGGTACAGACTGGTTTTAACCAGAACAGATGGCTTGGTGATGCTAGTGGTGCTTATTCAATTGAATCAGGATATACTTGGCTTATAGGACAGCACCAGCAGTGGTTGCATAGCAGGTTTGTTTGGAATAATTTTAATATTCCTAAACACTCTATTTTATGCTGGCTGATGGCACTAGATAGACTTCCTACTAAAGCTAGATTAGTGAGATTGCAAGTGATAAATGCTAGCCCTTTATGTAGTTTATGTCAGACAACTGAAGAAACAAATGAGCATTTATTCTTCTTATGTAAGTTTACTGCTGAAGTTCTGGACTTATGTAAGAATTGGATGGGTATAAGGGAGCTGGCAACAAATAGAAGAAATTGGTTGAGAGATATACAACACATTTGGAAGCAAAGGAAGATCAGACAGAAAATGTTGTTCTGCGTGATATCAGCAGCAGTAGCTCATGTTTTGTATGCAAGGACATGTTGATCTTTCAAGGGAAACAAATCTCTCCACAAGTAATCTTTGTGCATATTAAAAGTGATGTTCTTATGAGATTCAAAGGAGTATTAACTGAGAGAGATAGGAGAAAGGAGTTAAGTTTTGTAGAGAGATTAGAAAGGTGATGTATAGGACTGAGAAAGATTTTTAAATCATTGTGAGATGAGCTTTCTTGCTTGATTGAACCCAACCTAGTTGGTGGCAATTGGCTTGAATTGCTTGTGCTTTTATGTGTATGATTTTGTTGTCAGGTAATGAGATCTTTTCTTTTACCTAAAAAAAAATTAATCAACTATTCAAAAATTTGGATTGATTCTTGTATTATAATATTTAAAATAGTTATTATCCTCCTTTTCTCGGTATAAGTAAATGGAAGAAAGACCCAGAAAATATGATAACAAAAGGATTAAATGGTTTTTCATGAAAATGAATGGTTGGTGCATAAAGAGTTATAATGAGAAATAAACAATAAAGAGTAGAAAAGGCCAAAACAAAATTGAGTTTTCCGATAAAAGATAAAGGTGAAATCTCATGTATTAGATAAATCACTTTTGAGATCCACGTGTACATTTGGAACATTATTCATTCATTGGTAACATAAATGAGTCTAATAGAGGAAAAAAAAAGTTTAACACAACCTTATTTAATAAACATTCATAATCCAAACTACCTAGAGCCAAATTTTTGCAAGGTTAGGAGCCATCATGTCCGCTCAATTTTGATTCCTTTCTTTCCCTTGGTTGAAGACATATTAAACTCCTTATCAATTACTTCGCTGATATCTATAGATGTGTCTTCAATTGGCCTTTCTGAAGGTGTAAGATATGAAGCACTATCTTCTTGAGATGTATTATCAGCTACCTCCAATGAAACTCCCTACATAAAATAAATGGTATTAAATATACAGTATAATCATTAGGTTTTTTCACAAAAATATCTAAGGTGTAATATTTATACCTTATTTGCAACAGATGATTCGTCAACAACGGTTAATAGCTCAGAGTTTTGTGGTTGGAAGTTGCACTATATTATCAAAAAATGGTTATAAAAGCCATAAGTACATGTTTTTAAGTGTTATTAAGTGAATAGATTTAAACTTGATTTGAATACTCACTGCATCAACATAATATTTTTGATCACAAGCTAGGATGGTTTCCTCTTCGCAGCATAGCTTTATTATTCCAATTTTGTAGGGTGAAAAGAATTGAGATCTAGAATATTGAACTTAACTTTGAACAACATCCTCTTTCCTATGAAATCATTAATCTCCTTTGGATAGCTTCATTTATCACCTTTCTACAAAAAGAGTAAAAATTTAACTTTTGAATTATGTAATGTGTGCCTTTTAATTTTTAAATTATAAATTTGAAAGTTATAATACATACTTTAGCAATGTATTTAGATTGTAGATCATTTGCACTTATTTGCAAAAACGTAACCTTGCAGCCTCGCCATCGTATAGAATAAATGTTGCATAATCCGTGTCGTCCCCGACAATTAGCTTTATGTTATATCTTTTTTTTTTCAATATGAAACAAATAACACATATTAGTATATTTTTTTTATAATTTTTTTTTAAAAAAATTAAGAAAAAAGAATATGCTCATGTACCTAGGGATAAAGGACATTGGATAGTTCTCACATTTATTACAGAAAAAGCTTGTTGGTTGCTCAACCAAACCTGTCTGACATTTTTTACAACCTTTGTACCACCAGTTAAGATGAGATTGAATGTCTCTTATAGTTCTATCGGTGACAAACACACCATCCTAATTAGTGCTGGCAATTAGGGCGGATGCCCATGGGCCCCGCCCACCCGCCCTACATTTTTTGTGGGCAGGGCATCATTTTTTAGCCCACTTTTCAAATGGGCCCCGCCCGCCATGCCCATTTATTTTGTCGGGCATCATTGGGCGGGCGGTGGGCCGCCTACGGGCCGCCCATTATTTAGTTTTTTTAAAAAAAATAAAAAATTAGGAGCTATACAATTAGGAGTCGCCCTACATCTTTTGTCGAGTATCAAACTTTATTATTATGTTTTTATGAATTTTGAGTGTGAACATTTTATATGTTGTGCAATCTTAGTCTACATTTTATGAATTTTGAAGATAGAATATATGATTTTTTTTTATGTTCCAAAAAAATAAATATATGATTTTTTTTATTTAAATGGGCCGCCCATGGGCATGCCTGCCCGCATTTAGGGCAGGCAGGGCATGAATTTTACGCCCAAAATATTATAATGGGCGGGCGGGAATGCCCGCAAAAAAGCGGGCTTTTGATGGGCATGGGCAATGCCCGCCCGCCCGTCCGAATTGCCAGCACTGATCCTAATAAATAAAATAAGTTAGTTTTATGGGTTTGAATGTTTTTTTTATTATTATTTTAAACTTTAGACAAATTCAAATTCACTTATTGTTTTGAAAACTTTTTTATCGAGAAAATCATCTTCCATTGAATACGATGATGTCTCAAGAACTATTTGTGAAATCTGAATTCTATCAGAGTTATCTTTAATCAAAAGCCTGATAATTAAAAGAATAAATGTTAGAATAAATCTGAGTAGTTGTAGGGGTAAAAAAATGAGAATATAATTGAAATAAGATAAAACACTTCTCACATTCTAAAAAAAAAAGAAAATTGTACCGCACGCGTTGCAAGGATACTACCTTCCAACAGATAGTATTTTCTTATTAAACTAAGTATATTTTCCCATTCTTTTTATAATATATATTTTTCATCATATATTTCCACATAAAATAATGTTAAGTTTGAAATACTATAAATTAACAGCTAATTTTTTAATTTATAAGCAACATTTAGAAAAGAAAAGAAAAACCTTTGACGAAATTGGGTAACTTCTGGCATATCAGCATTAATATAAAGCAGGCTGTTATACGTTGTATTCGACACACCCATTGTTCCTTTGCAAAATTCAAACATTTTAACTCTATTAAAAACATTGATTAATGACCATAAAAATAAATATATGATTTAATTTACAATATATGAATAATACATACGGTTAAAAAACTTCATTTTTCCAAATTGGACCAAGATAATATATTGGGTAGTAGGATGTTGATCAAGATATGCAATGAATTGATCTACATAAGAACCTCATAATGTACACCTGAGCTTTCCCTTGTCGCTGTCATTAATTTTAACAATTTTGTTCCAATTTTAAATAGGTTAAAACTAATAAATATGTTAGAATTAAATAATTATTTAGAACTTACTCAAGATTATCAAGTTCAAGAACAATATATTTGGTTGCTTGAAAAGGAGTCACCTCTCATCGACCAGATAACAAACCAATAACATCTAGCAATAAAATAAAATAATGTTTATTTCATGGTAATAAATATATATAAATTAACATGAAAAAAAAAGTAAATAAATTAAAACATACCAACTAAATGAGCATCCTCTTTTGTTGAGTTCAAAATGTATTCATTTGACAAAAATGAAAATCCATTTTGTAGAATACGGGGTGTAACACTCCTTGTATATCATTTTACTTTATAAGAAAAGTAATAAGTTTATGATTACTTGGACTTGTTATTATTGGAAAAAGATCTGAAAATAAGAATTTTCCCTTCCCTTGAAAATTCCTTTTCACAAATACTTGATTAATAATGAAGTTGACTAATAAAATCAGAGTTTGCGGAAACATAGTAAAATAATCATATTATACTCCCAAAATATATCAAGTGTAACAAGTCCACGGATACCAAATAAGTATTATTATGAAACTAAATTCCTCTTATGATACCTCTTTCCAAAATATGTATCATATAAATTCTATTAAAAAATAGAAATTTATAGAGCTAGTCATTGGTCCTTTGTCCAAACATCCATCTGGTCGAATCCTCGATATCTGCACAAGGGGTTCCCAACCCACACTTTCCACACTCTGCATGCACCTAAGGGACATCTCCCTTCACTGACTTTTGTGCAAGCTAGATATACGATCAACACCTAATAAGGGCATGAGGAGTAAGTATACACTTATACATAATCAATAAAGACTAAAATACAAACACAAGTATGTCATGGACAGACAATAATGCAAGTGCATATGAGCACGCCCATGTTAGAAACTACAATCGGTGGGTGAAACAACTAGGAGACACTAGGAGAACACCTAGAAGGGGGGGTTGAATAGGTGTTAGATAAACCTTGAAAGATTTTCGCAAGAAACAAATCAAAACGATTAAATCAAATGATTTTCTTGAAATTCTTTAGCCTTAATCGATTAATGACATGAACTAATCGATTAATGCCTCTGTTAATGGATTAATCACTTTTCAATCAAATACGAAAATCAATCAATTAACACATATAACCAGAGATTCAGCGGAAACAATTAACACCTATATTCTTATTGATTACCTAGGTTATGAAAATGATTTTCCCCAAATCAATTTTGCACAATTAAGATTCAATTCAATCAATTATGAAAAATCACTTTTTCTAGGTTTTCAACCAAGAACACAATTAATAACAAGAATTGTAAAGAGTAGAGAGTTTAGAGATACGACACAGTGATTTATCCTGGTTCACTTTCATCCACTTGAAAGCTACTCCAGTCCCCTCTTCAACCAAGAGAGATTCTTCACTATGAGGAATTAGAGTTTCTCAAATTACAAGTAAATGCCTCACAAGACTCCCTTCTTGCTAGCCTACAAGAGATACCACACCCTTGCCTTGTAACCCTATTGATATCTAATCTAACCTCTTCTCTTGCTTGCCGATACCCCACAACAAGACTTCCAATTGCTTGCTTCACTACAAGACTTCCAAGTGCTTGTTAACACAACAAGGCTTCCAAGTGCTTGATGAAATGTCACACCAAGGCTTCCAATATAACTTTGCTTGATTCACAACCAAGACTTCCAATTGTTGTAGATAGCTTGCCTCTTGCAAAGATTACAACTCAAATGAAAACAAAATAACAATCCTATGAATCTCTTTTAAAAGCTATGAAAAGATCAACATGAGAGATTCAAGGTTCTTGATCAAAGAATGTAAAAGTTAAAGCTTTGATCTTGAGAAAGTGAGAGAGAATAGAGTGGCTTTGATTCTTTGTAAAATGAATATCAAAATGATGGAATATTGTAATAATAATTCACAAAGGTTAGGAATAGGTTTATATAGAATACCCAAAAGTTAGGAATGGTTAGAAGTGCTTTTGAGAAGTGAAAAACTCATTTTAAAACAGTAACAGCTCGTGTTACTCGAGTAGCCAAGTCATTACTCGAGTAACAAGTGTAATCAGTGTTCACTACTCGAGTAATCTGAGTTACTACTCGAGTATTTACGCAAAGCTTCAAAATTCTACTCGAGTAATCAGCCCCTTAATCGAGTATTTGCGCAAGACTGCAAAATTCTACTCGAGTAATCAAGTGGCTAATCGAGTAGTTAGTTCAAAAAACACTTAAAAACTTGTTTTCTCAAAATCTAAACCTTTTCTTTCAAACCTTTAAGCCACCTATTGATTTTAGGCAAAGTGAATACTCAAAATATGATAAAATCATGCAATCAAAAGAGATTCACTACCCTCTAATGACTCTACCCAAACTCATAAACTAAAAGACTTGTGAGGCAAAAGATAAAACAATAAAACACAAACTACCAAACTAAGTCTTCATGAGTTGGCTCTCTCTTCATCACTTGATGTTTGTTGTTGCTAGTTGAGCTTGAAACTTGATCAACACATTTAAGCTTGTTCAAAACCTTTTGGCATTTATCAAAACATTCTTCATGGATCTTACAATCTCCCCCTTTTTGAAAATGACAAACATGTTTTGAAATTATGAAGTTCATTGAAGTTGTTGATGCTTGAACCATTTGATCACTTGGTGAGACTCTTGCTCCCCCTCAATTTATGCTTTTGACATTTGAAATCTAATTGATAGAAAGCTTGATTCTCCCCCTATCTTCAACAACGTTGCTCAACCAACATAAAAACAACAAAAACAACCTTTCTCCAAACATAATATTTCATTTCGCCAAAATGATCAAAACATAATATTTCTCCCCTTATTCAAAACATCATATTTCTCCCCCTTTGGCATTATCAAAAAGAAATATATATACCAATTGAAATAAAAGATCTAAGCCAAAATAGAGAAATTAATAAGATATAACAACCAAAGCATGATAATCATCTAATGATTACTCAATGATATCAATTATAACAAATTGTATACCAATAGCACGATACCAATTATAAAACAATTGTAAGAATTTGATACCAATAGTGTAAGATCCATGAAGAATGTTTTGATAAATGCCAAAAGGTTTTGAACAAGCTACAAATGTGTTGATCAAGTTCAAGCTCAACAAGCAACAAAAAACATCAAGTGATGAAGAGAGAACAAGCTCATGAAGACTTAGTTTGGTAGTTTGTGTTTTAATGTTTTATCTTTTGCCTCACAAGTCTTTTAGTTTATGAGTTTGGGTAGAGTTTATTAGAGGGTAGTGAATCTCTTTTGATTGCATGATTATATTATATTTTGAGTATTCACTTTGCCTAAAATCAATAGGTGGCTTAAAGGTTTGAAAGAAAAGGTTTAGTTTTTGAGAAAACAAGTTTTAAGTGATTTTTAATGCTAATAATCGAGTAACAGAATTTGATAATTGATTAACAGTGTATTTTGAACTGATAATCGATTAACAAACTTTTGATAATCGATTATCTGCACCTTTACTCGAGTATTTTTGGTCTCACTCGAGTGAAAATTATCTTGCTTTCGTATTACTCGATTAACACTTATTTTACTCGAGTAAACAGGGTCTGTAACTGTTTTAAATACGTTTTTCACTTCTCAAAAGCTATTCTAAGTTGCTCCAACTTTTGGGTATTCTATATAAACCTTTTCCTAATCATTTCTATCAACTAGAATCATTTTGATACACAATTTTTACAAAGAATCAAAGCCACACTATTCTCTCTCACTCTCTCAAGATCAAAGCTCTCATTTTCATATTCTTTGATCAAGAACCTTGAATCTCTCATGTTGATATTTCATAGCTTTTGAAAGAGATTCATAGGATTGTTATTGTTTTTCATTTGAGTTGTAATCTTTGCAAAAGGCAAGCTATCTACAACAAAGGAAGACTTGATTTTGTGAATCAAGCAAAGTTATTTGGAAGCCTTGGTGAGGCATTTCATCAAGCACTTGGAAGCCTTGTTGAAGAACAAGCATTTGGAAGTCTTGTAGTAAAGCAAGCAATTGGAAGACTTGTTGTGAGGTATCGGCAAGCAAGAGAAGAGGTTAGATTAGATATCAATAGGATTACAAGGCAAGGGTGTGGTATCTCTTGTAGGCTAGCAAGAAGGAAGTCTTGTGAGGCATTTACTTGTAATTTGAGAAACTCTAATTCCTCATAGTGAAGAATCTCTCTTGGTTGAAGAGGGGACTGGAGTAGCTTTCAAGTGGATGAAAGTGAACCAGGATAAATCACTGTGTCGTATCTCTAAACTTTCTACTCTTTACAATTCTTGTCATTAATTGTGTTCTTGATTGAAAACCTAGAGAAAGTGATTTTTCATAATTGATTGAATTGAATCTTTAATTGTGCAAAATTGATTTGGGGAAAATCATTTTCATAACTAGGTTAATCAATAAGAATATTGGTGTTAATCATTTCCGCTGAATCTCTGGTTATATTTGTGAATTGATTGTTTTTCGTATTTGATTGAAAAGTGATTTTTCAATTTTGAAAGGGATTAATCGATTAACTAGTGTCATTACTCGATTAGATTGAATCAAGCATTCGGAACTAATCGATTAATAGCCTTTGCTAATCGATTAACATCAAGAGAATTTGCAAAAATCATTTGTTTTAATCGTTTTGATTTGTTTCTTGCGAAAATCTTTCAAAGTTTCTATAACACCTATTCAACCCCCCTTCTAGGTGTTCTCCTAGTGTTCCTATTTGTTTCAACCACCGATTGTAGGTTTCCACAATTGGTATCAGAGCTCGGTCGAAAGACACGAGCATAGAGCTTTTTCGTTAAGATCCTTAAGGAAACTACAATGGGTTCTACGAATCCTTTTGGTGGTGAAGGTGCTTCAATAAATCGCCCTCCTATGTTTCGTGGAGAGGGTTATGGTTATTGGAAAATTAGGATGAGAATCTTTATAGAAGCCATAGATGTGAACATTTGGGAAGCCATTGAAAATGGTCCTCATATTCCCTCAAAAGATGTAGAAGGTGTGCTTACACTAACTCCCAAAGATAAGTGGACCGATGATGATAAAAGAAAAATTCAATATGATTTAAAGCAAAAAATATCATCACCTCCGCTCTATCTTATGATGAGTTCTTTAGAGTCTCCCAATGTAAAGATGCCAAAGATATGCGGGACACCTTGCAAGTCACACATGAAGGCACTAGTGAAGTTAGGCGTGCTAGACTAAATTCTTTGATGCATGAATATGAATTGTTTCGTATGTTGCCTAATGAATCTATATGTTTTATGCAAAAACGTTTTACTCATATTGTTAATCATCTCATTGCTCTGGGTAAAACTTTCTTGAATTGTGAACTTGTTAACAAAGTTTTAAGATGTCTAAGTAGGGAATGACAACCCAAGGTTACCGCAATAGTTGAATCAAAGGACTTGGACACCATGGACTTAGCAACACTTTTCGGAAAGCTACAAGAACATGAAATGGAGCTTGGACGTTTGCAAATGCATGAAGAGTCGGATAAGTACAAAGAGAGAAAATGAATTGCTCTTAAAGCTCAAAGGTCATATAAAAAGGAAGAGAGTTCCGATGATGATGATAATGAAGATTCCGATTCGGACATTGATGAAGAGGAGATGAAGCTTCTACTAAGAAAGTTCAATAAGATTCTAAGGAGAAAAGGAAGGTTGAACAAAGACAAAAGTAAAGAGAAGAATTCCCCACACTACAAGACAAAGACTTCAAAAGAAGGAATAGTTTGCCTTGAATGTGGAAAGCCCGGTCATCTCAAGTACTCATGCTCTAGGTATCTCAAGAAGAAGGAGAAAGAAAAGAAAACTAAAAGGGCATACATAGTTTGGAATAGTGATGATGAAAAGGACAAGAATAGCACATCAAATAGTTCTTCGGATGATGAAGATGCCGCTTGTCTCAACTTGATAGCTCTAGTAAATGAAGAGGAAAGTTCAAATGATGAATCAAGTGAACAAAGCGATGAAAGCGATGTAGGTGAAACTAAATCCGAAATTTCTTCCAAATATGAAATGTTATATAATGCTTATGAAGAAATGCATGAACAATTTAAGAAATTAGCTTTGAAAAACATTGAAAGGAAGAAGCTCATTTTGAAACATCAACAAGAGATTTTAGAACTTCAAAAACAAGTTGATGAGCTTAATCTTCAAAATGAAACTCTTGATCTTATATATGCTAGTTCTTCTTGTGATTGTGCTAGTAGATTGAATATTGTGGTTGATTGTGAGGATTGCAAGTTGCTTAAAGATGAAAATGCTATTTTGAAAAATAAGCTTGCAAGTTTCTCAAATGGTGATATTAGATTGCGCACATTGTTAAATTTTCAAAGAGAAAATTCAAACAAGTTTGGTTTGGGTTATACTAATGCTAAGAGTAAATCTCATAGAAATGTTGTTGATTTTTCTAAAGTTGATTTTTCAAATGCACCAACATGTTTCTATTGTGGTACTCATGGACATACTTCAAATGTGTGTTATATTAAAGTGCATGGTATACCTAAAGGAGATTTTGTTTGGGTGAAAAAGGGTGAGAGTCCCTACACTAACAAAAATGGATCCAAAACCATTTGGATACCAAAAAGCAAAGCATGATTGTTTTTGTAGGTATGATTGAAGAGCAAAAGGACTTACATGTGTTATTCATTCATTTGCTTCTTCAATTGCTATTAAGGAGAAGATCCTACTAATTGGTAACATTTGATATTATACAATTGGTATTTTCAATTTGATATTGTTGGATATTGCTCATAGTTCTCTCAATTGGTATTATTTCTTATAATGTGATATTGTTTATACTATTGAGAAAATTCTATTGGTATCAAATTCTTATAATTGTTTTACAATTAGTATCATGTTATTGGTATACAATTTGTTTGATATTGATTACTCAATGATATTAATTTTAATCATTAGATGATTATCATGCTTTGGTTATATTTCTTCTATTTTGGCTTAGATCTTATATTTCAATTGGTATATATTTCTTTTTGATAATGCCAAAGGGGGAGAAATATGATGTTTTGAAAAAGAGGAGATTTGTATTTGAAAGTTTTTAAAAAGGGGAGAAATATTATCATTTTGGGGAGAAATAAAATAGTATGTTTGGAGAAAGGTTGTTTTGTTGTTTTTATGTAGGTTGAGCAAAGTTGTTGAAGATAGGGGGAGAGTCAAGCTTACTCAATTGGATTTCAAATGTCAAAAGCATTAATTGAGGGGGAGCAATAGTCTCACCAAGTGATCAAATGGTTCAAGCATCAACAACTTCAATGAACTTCAAACGATTTCAAAACGTGTTTGTCATTTTCAAAAAGGGGGAGATTGTAAGATCCATGAAGAATGTTTTGATAAATGCCAAAAGGTTTTGAACAAGCTACAAATGTGTTGATCAAGTTCAAGCTCAACAAGCAACAACAAACATCAAGTGATGAAGAGAGAGCAAGCTCATGAAGACTTAGTTTGGTAGTTTGTGTTTTAATGTTTTATCTTTTGCCTCACAAGTCTTTTAGTTTATGAGTTTGGGTAGAGTTTATTAGAGGGTAGTGAATCTCTTTTGATTGCATGATTATATTATATTTTGAGTATTCACTTTGCCTAAAATCAATAGGTGGCTTAAAGGTTTGAAAGAAAAGGTTTAGTTTTTGAGAAAACAAGTTTTAAGTGATTTTTAATGTTAATAATCGATTAACAGATTTTGATAATCGATTAACAGTGTATTTTGAACGGATAATCGATTAACAAACTTTTGATAATCGATTATCTGCACCTTTACTCGAGTATTTTTGGTTTCACTCGAGTGAAAATTATCTTGCTTTCGTATTACTCGATTAACACTTATTTTACTCGAGTAAACAGGGTCTGTAACTGTTTTAAATACGTTTTTCACTTCTCAAAAGCTATTCTAAGTTGCTCCAACTTTTTGGTATTCTATATAAAACTTTTCCTAATCATTTCTATCAACTAGAATCATTTTGATACACAATTTTTACAAAGAATCAAAGCCACACTATTCTCTCTCACTCTCTCAATATCAAAGCTCTCATTTTCATATTCTTTGATCAAGAACCTTGAATCTCTCATGTTGATATTTCATAGCTTTTGAAAGAGATTCATAGGATTGTTATTGTTTTTCATTTGAGTTGTAATCTTTGCAAAAGGCAAGCTATCTACAACAAAGGAAGACTTGATTTTGTGAATCAAGCAAAGTTATTTGGAAGCCTTGGTGAGGCATTTCATCAAGCACTTGGAAGCCTTGTTGAAGAACAAGCATTTGGAAGTCTTGTAGTAAAGCAAGCAATTGGAAGACTTGTTGTGAGGTATCGGCAAGCAAGAGAAGAGGTTAGATTAGATATCAATAGGATTACAAGGCAAGGGTGTGGTATCTCTTGTAGGCTAGCAAGAAGGAAGTCTTGTGAGACATTTACTTGTAATTTGAGAAACTCTAATTCCTCATAGTGAAGAATCTCTCTTGGTTGAAGAGGGGACTGGAGTAGCTTTCAAGTGGATGAAAGTGAACCAGGATAAATCACTGTGTCGTATCTCTAAACTTTCTACTCTTTACAATTCTTGTCATTAATTGTGTTCTTGATTGAAAACCTAGAGAAAGTGATTTTTCATAATTGATTGAATTGAATCTTTATTGTTCAAATTAATTTGGGGAAAATCATTTTCATAACCTAGGTGAATCAATAAGAATATTGGTGTTGATTGTTTCCGCTTAATCTCTGATATAATATTTGTTAATTGATTGATTTTCATTGGTTTTAATCGTTTAGATTTGTTTCTTGCGAAAATCTTTCAAAGTTTCTATAACACCTATTCAACCCCCCCTTCTAGGTGTTCTCCTAGTGTTCCTATTTGTTTCAACCACCGATTGTAGGTTTCCACAAATAGTATTTTCTCAATAGTATAAACAATATCACATTATAAGAAATAATACCGATTGAGAGAACTATGAGCAATATCCAACAATATCAAATTGAATATACCAATTGTATAATATCGAATGTTACCAATTTGTAGGATTTTCTCCTTAATACCAATTGAAGAAGCAAATGAATGAATAACATATGAAAGTCCTTTTGCTCTTCAATCATACCTACAAAAACAATCATGCTTTGCTTTTTGGTATCCAAATGGTTTTGGATCCATTTTTTTTAGTGTAGGGACTCTCACCCTTTTTCACCCAAACAAAATCTCCTTTAGGTATACCATGCACTTTAATATAACACACATTTGAAGTATGTCCATGAGTACCACAATAGAAACATGTTGGTGCATTTGAAAAATCAACCTTTGAAAAATCAACAACATTTCTATGAGATTTACTCTTAGCATTAGTATAACCCAAACCAAACTTGTTTGAATTTTCTCTTTGAAAATTTAACAATGTGCGCAATCTAATATCACCATTTGTGAAACTTGCAAGCTTATTTTTCAAAATAGCATTTTCATCTTTAAGCAACTTGCAATCCTCACAATCAACCACAATATTCAATCTACTAGCACAATCACAAGAAGAACTAGCATATATAAGATCAAGAGTTTCATTTTGAAGATTAAGCTCATCAACTTGCTTTTGAAGTTCTAAAATCTCTTGTTGATGTTTCAAAATGAGCTTCTTCCTTTCAATGTTTTTCAAAGCTAGTTTCTTAAATTGTTCATGCATTTCTTCATAAGCATTATATAACATTTCATATTTTGAAGAAATTTCGGATTTAGTAAGACTTACATCGCTTTCGTCACTTTGTTCACTTGATTCATCATTTGAACTTTCTTCTTCATTTACTAGAGCTATCAAGTTTAGACAAGCGGCATCTTCATCATCCGAAGAACTATTTAATGTGCTTTTCTTGTCTTTTTCATCATCACTATTCCAAACTATGTATGCTCTTTTAGATTTTGAATTTTTCTTCTCTTTCTCCTTCTTCTTGAGATACCTAGAGCATGAGTACTTGAGATGACCGGGCTTTCCACATTCATGGCAAACTACACCTTCTTTTGAAGTCTTTGTCTTGTAGTGTGGGGAATTCTTCTCTTTACTTTTGTCTTTGTTCAACCTTCCTTTTCTCCTTAGAATCTTATTGAACTTTCTTAGTAGAAGCTTCATCTCCTCTTCATCAATGTCTGAATCGGTATCTTCATTATCATCATCATCATCATCATCATCGGAACTCTCTTCCTTTTTATATGACCTTTTAGCTTTAAGAGCAATTCCTTTTCTTTCTTTGTTTTTGTCCGATTCATCATGCAAATGCAAACGTTCAAGCTCCATTTCATGTTCTTGTAGCTTTCCGAAAAGTGTTGCTAAGTCCATGGTGTCCAAGTCCTTTGATTCAACAATTGCGGTAACCTTGGGTTGCCATTCCCTACTTAGACATCTTAAAACTTTGTTAACAAGTTCACAATTCACGAAAGTTTTACCAAGAGCAATGAGATGATTAACAATATGAGTAAAACGTTTTTGCATAAAACATATAGATTCATTAGGCAACATACGAAACAATTCATATTCATGCATCAAAGAATTTAATCTAGCACGCCTAACTTCACTAGTGCCTTCATGTGTGACTTGCAAGGTGTCCCACATTTCTTTGGCATCACGACATTGGGAGACTCTAAAGAACTCATCATAAGATAGAGCGGAGGTGATGATATTCTTTGCTTTTAAATCATATTGAATTTTCCTTTTATCATCATCGGTCCACTTATCTTTAGGAGTAAGTGTAAGCACACCTTCTACATCTTTTGAGGGAATATAAGGACCATTTTCAATGGCTTCCCAAATGTTCACATCTATAGCTTCTATAAAGATTCTCATCCTAATTTTCCAATAACCATAACCCTCTCCACCAAACATAGGAGGGCGATTTATTGAAGCACCTTCACCACCAAAAGGATTTGTAGAACCCATTGTAGTTTCCTCAAGGATCTTAACGAAAAAGCTCTATGCTCGTGTCTTTCGACCGAGCTCTGATACCAATTGTTAGAACCTACAATCGGTGGGTGAAACAACTAGGAGACACTAGGAGAACACCTAGAAGGGGGGGTTGAATAGGTGTTAGATAAACCTTGAAAGATTTTCGCAAGAAACAAATCAAAACGATTAAAACAAATGATTTTCTTGAAATTCTTTAGCCTTAATCGATTAATGACATGAACTAATCGATTAATGCCTCTGTTAATGGATTAATCACTTTTCAATCAAATACGAAAATCAATCAATTAACACATATAACCAGAGATTCAGCGGAAACAATTAACACCTATATTCTTATTGATTACCTAGGTTATGAAAATGATTTTCCCCAAATCAATTTTGCACAATTAAGATTCAATTCAATCAATTATGAAAAATCACTTTTTCTAGGTTTTCAACCAAGAACACAATTAATAACAAGAATTGTAAAGAGTAGAGAGTTTAGAGATACGACACAGTGATTTATCCTGGTTCACTTTCATCCACTTGAAAGCTACTCCAGTCCCCTCTTCAACCAAGAGAGATTCTTCACTATGAGGAATTAGAGTTTCTCAAATTACAAGTAAATGCCTCACAAGACTCCCTTCTTGCTAGCCTACAAGAGATACCACACCCTTGCCTTGTAACCCTATTGATATCTAATCTAACCTCTTCTCTTGCTTGCCGATACCCCACAACAAGACTTCCAATTGCTTGCTTCACTACAAGACTTCCAAGTGCTTGTTAACACAACAAGGCTTCCAAGTGCTTGATGAAATGTCACACCAAGGCTTCCAATATAACTTTGCTTGATTCACAACCAAGACTTCCAATTGTTGTAGATAGCTTGCCTCTTGCAAAGATTACAACTCAAATGAAAACAAAATAACAATCCTATGAATCTCTTTCAAAAGCTATGAAAAGATCAACATGAGAGGTTCAAGGTTCTTGATCAAAGAATGTAAAAGTTAAAGCTTTGATCTTGAGAAAGTGAGAGAGAATAGAGTGGCTTTGATTCTTTGTAAAATGAATATCAAAATGATGGAATATTGTAATAATAATTCACAAAGGTTAGGAATAGGTTTATATAGAATACCCAAAAGTTAGGAATGGTTAGAAGTGCTTTTGAGAAGTGAAAAACTCATTTTAAAACAGTAACAGCTCGTGTTACTCGAGTAGCCAAGTCATTACTCGAGTAACAAGTGTATCAGTGTTCACTACTCGAGTAATCTGAGTTACTACTCGAGTATTTACGCAAAGCTTCAAAATTCTACTCGAGTAATCAGCCCCTTAATCGAGTATTTGCGCAAGACTGCAAAATTCTACTCGAGTAATCAAGTGGCTAATCGAGTAGTCAGTTCAAAAAACACTTAAAAACTTGTTTTCTCAAAATCTAAACCTTTTCTTTCAAACCTTTAAGCCACCTATTGATTTTAGGCAAAGTGAATACTCAAAATATGATATAATCATGCAACCAAAAGAGATTCACTACCCTCTAATGACTCTACCCAAACTCATAAACTAAAAGACTTGTGAGGCAAAAGATAAAACAATAAAACACAAACTACCAAACTAAGTCTTCATGAGTTGGCTCTCTCTTCATCACTTGATATTTGTTGTTGCTAGTTGAGCTTGAAACTTGATCAACACATTTAAGCTTGTTCAAAACCTTTTGGCATTTATCAAAACATTCTTCATGGATCTTACAGCCCATTTTCAACATTATATCTCTTATAATGCAGGTGGCATGATGCATGATTTCTATCCACAATTGAGGCCTCCACTATAAGTCCATCTTGGACGTCCATCTTGGACGTCCATCCAATACACCAGTGTGTTCCCGGAACACTACCATACATTCCCAGAATGATGGCAAACCATACTTGGATATACAAGCATCACTCCCAGAGTGTGCATCACGTTCCCAGAACGTATAGCAAACCATACTTGGAAAAATAAACATCACTCCCAGAGTGTGTATCACGTTCCCAGAACGTATAAAAACCATGTCCCAGATACTGGCCACATTCCCAGAATGTGTCATCAAGTAGGTTACACACCAATGTGTTCCCAGAACACATCAAAGAAACCAGGTCCCAGACACTGGCCACATTCCCAGAATGTGTCATCAAGTAGGTTACAAATTTGGTACTCCCAGAGTACCCTCCTCATATTCCCAGATTATGATAATCGTTTCCTACCAACCCATATTCCATTCTCTATGCATGAATGCACAATCAATAAGGTTGGTTTTTTATCTTTACTTTAATTATTGTGATTTAGAAATATCTCAATTTTTCTTTTGAATGATTAATTTGAGGTATAACCTTTTGGCACAAAATTTCATTCTTGAATTAACTTAAAAACATGCCATTAGGCTTGGATTGGGAAAAACTTAACCAATGGTATCAACTTCTCACTTAAAAGACTTAACTTTTATTTTTCAGTTTCAGGTACTAACCAGTTACAATCTCAGGCTAACCGGTTAGAATTACAGACCTGAACTGGTTAACCATTGCAATTCAGAAAACCCTTTTTCTTGAATCCTCCACCCAATCCATAAACAAAGTTTCAACATTGTTCTATACCTCAAACCCATGTTTCCATCATTCAAAAGTCTAAATCACATTCCAATTCCACATGAGCACAATTTCCTCTTGAAATTATCTCATAACATTAAGGTATTAACTCCTCAAATTCAATATGAACCAAACAGTATTTATCAACATATTTTCAGATTGATATCAAGTGAAATTAGAGTATAGACTTGAGTAAAAATGGTACGACTACAGGGCCAATTTCATAAATTCATTTTCTTTGAAAAATTACAGTATCTAACCGGTTACAAATATCGAATAACCGGTTAGATTATGCAGTCTGTACACTGAAAAATGAGGTTTTACATACCATTCTTTTTAATACTCAAATCTAACCAATTTCAACACTCAATAGAGTTCACATACCTTAATTTAAACATGTTCAACCACAGGAACATATTTCATTTGCATGCATTCAATTTAGAGTATTAAATTGCATAAAAACCCACATAAACACAATTTAATACCACACAACTCATGAAAAGCACTTAGATCATGATTCAAGCATCAAAATTACTTGCATGCATCAAATCAAAACTGCTCAAAACAGAATTGAGCTATAAATTGGCCTCCAAGCCTTTTTTACCTTTACACATAATGCCCTTTTGAGACCTTGTTGACTCAAATCCTAAAACACTTGATTTTAGTCTCAATCTAGTATAAGGTAAACTTCTCCCTTACCTCAAAGTCGTGTTTGATGAGTACAATCACTGAGGTTTGAAGAAAATCCACAGACTCCACAGAAATCCTAGGTTCTGCTCTCAGCCACGTTTTCCAGCAATAGGGTTCAAAAACTAGAGAATTTGACATAGAATTTGACCAAAGAAATTAGGGAAAACAATTAGAACTTGATCTAGGTAACATGCACTAAAGAATAGAAGTGATTTGGGGCTTAAAAGTTATCTGTACTTACCAAAATCAAGACTCAAACCCAGCTTCCAGAAACAAGAAAACACAGAATCAACTTTCCCAACTTCAACTTCCCAGATCAATTTCTCCTCACACAAGAACTCTCTGCTCACAATTTTTGTATCAATGGAAAGCCCTTGATTCAAGCTTTCCAGAAATGTATCACTCACTCTCCAACACTCAGAGACGAAGAAGAATTTCTTCAAACGAAATTGGAACCCTAACAGCACCTCCCCAACACCAAATCTCAGAAATCAACCCCAATTCTTCAACAATCCAGCCTTTTATAGAGGAATTAGAGTAACATGCATAACGACGAGTGTTATCCACTAATTTAGAGCTGATTTCGTGGCGATTCCATGGATTAATCAAGTGATTACTCATCAAAATCCACTAACCCAGATTCTGAGTTCATCGTGTAACTGGTTACAGAGCACTTCTAACCGGTTACATACTGATAAAATTCAAAAATTAATAATTTAATTACTCTTTCTTCAAAAACCTTTTTAATATTGCAATTAGGTCCCAACCCAAGGACTAAATTACAATATTCACATTTTTGTACAAAATAACCATATAAAAATATATCTCATATTTTTATATATAAAAACACATAATGTACAAAAACTAAAACCTTCAAAACTAATGTAAATCAATTATAAAATAATTGTTACAATTAATTTCTCGGTTATTTGGGAGACGAAAATTAGGGGTGTTACACTACTCCCCCACTTAAAAGGAATTTCGTCCCCGAAATTCATCTTCTGAAATTTTCCACTTTTCCAAAGTGTTTTTATACTAGAAAACTTCATCTAGCTCCCAAAAAATTTGTTCTTTAAGGTCCTCCCCCACTTAAAAGAGTTTCGATATAGTTCTTTTATTTCGAAACATTTCTAATAGAACTTTCCATTTAAACAATAAAGATTCTTTACATAGAAACTCTTATATGAAAGAATTTCTTTTTAAAAGAAATACTCTTTTGAGTAATACACTTCACATAAACATTCTTCAAATAAAACACTTTTCAATAAACTTTTTGGGGAAAAACTTTTTGGGCTGCGCACTCTGATCTCTCGAGCACGATCAAAGAAATATTCGTATGACTTCATTCCTTAACAGCCTGAGACATTAGGGTGATCAGTCCTAATATTCAAACCATTAATAACAAAATCATCCCTTTTCAGATATAATCTTTCACAAGAAAGACCATACGACAGGTCTTTAAGTTAGATGAACTTAAAGATAGGGTAATTATCACTATCAGACTTAGTTAGATAGTCAAGTTCTAGAGACATTTCCGTTGGGGAGACAAAGATTTGTCCTATCCCGGTGGTTGTTAATCTCTCTAGCCATAACTGATTCTTTCTATTTCTGTAGTGTCCACAGATATTATCACATCCAACTGTGATCAGGGTTTTGATCACAGAAAGATTGAAGTTGAACTTCCAACAGTATATTGATATTCTCAAACGATTAGATTAACGTAATCGAAAACATTTAACTACGTTAACTGTAACACCCCTAATTTTCGTCTCCCGAATAATAGGAAATTAATAATAAAAAGTTTTATTATTAATTTATATTATTTTTCAAGTTTATGTTTTGTATTTAATTAGCCTTACATATAAAAATAAGTGGAAATATTTTTATATGGCAAATAAATGCAAAATATAAGAAAATTGCATTTTGGTCCCTGGATGAGGACTAAAAGGCAATATTAGAATGGTTCTTGGAGGGAAAGATTTAAAAATAATAATTTTTAAATTTTGAACTGATCTAACCGGTTAGTAATGCCCTGTAACCGGTTAGACGATGAACTCAGAAACTGGTTTAGTGGATTTTGATGAGTAATCACTCAAATTACTCCGTAATCGCCACGATTACAGCCTTGGATTAGTGGCAACACACGCATCGCCCTGCATGCAAGTGTGATTTGTCTATAAATAGAGGAAATTCTGAGGATTTGGGGGTTGTTCATCTGATTTCTTGTTGAAGAAGCTGATTTAGGGTTCCAATTTCGTGAGGACGAATTCTCTTTCGTTCCTGAGTTTTGTTGAGCGATTGATACACATTCACAAAGCTCACATCAAGGGCTTTGTGTTGATACCAAATTTGTGAGGTAAGAGTGAGTTTGGAAAGAGGAATCAAGCTTGGAAGCCAAGAGATTGAGTCTGAGCTCTGTGCTGTTCTGATTCTGGAAGCTGATTTCCAGACTCCGTTTTGGTAAGCTTAGTTGACCTTTAAGTCTCAAACTTCTTTGATTCTCTAGTTCATGTACCCTACTTTGAATTCTGATCATTTTCCCTAATCTCTTTGGCCAATTTCTTTGTCAAATTTGGTGGTTTCTGGACCCTGTTGCTGGAAACCGAATCTGAGAGCAGACTTGGGGAAATTGTGGGAATCTGTGGTTTTTCTTCAAATCCAGTGATAACCTTCATCAAGGTCGTCTTAGAGGTATGGGAGAAGTCTATACTATACTAGATTTAGACTAAAAATAGAATGATTTAGGATTTGAGTTCACAAAACTCAAAAGGGCATTATGTGTTTTTAAGCACAAAGGCTTGGAGGCCAAAAACTTGCTCACTGTGGTTTTGAGCAACTTTAATTTGATGCATGCAAGCTATATAAATGCTGAATTCTGTGTTTGAGTGCTTAATCTAAGTTTTGTTGTGTTAAATTGTGTTTATGTGAATTTTCATGCAATTTGATACAATAAACTTGATGCATGCAATATGAATGTGTTTCTGAGTGTAAACATGTTTATTTTAAGGCATATGAACTTTGTGCATAATGAAATTTGGTTAGATTAGAGAAAGGAAGAAATAGAGTTGTTAAAACTCTTGTTTTAATGGTCTGACTGCATAATCTAACCGGTTACACGATTTTCGTAACCGGATAGACACTGCAGATTTTCAAAGAAAATGAGTTTATTGAACAGTCCTGAAATCTTAATGGTTTCTGCTCAAATTTAAGCTTTAATTTCATTATACATGATCTGAACTTGAGTTGTCAAAGTTCTGATTTGAAAGATCAAATTTAATGCCTTAAGTTAATGAAATAATTTCAAGAGAAAATTATGTTCATTGGCAAAGGAAATGCGATTTGGACTTTTGAATGTTGAAACAATGGTTTTTGAGGTATAAAACAATGTTAAATGTGTTTTGGATTGGGTATAGAATTCAAGAAAAAGGGTTTTTCTGAATTTCAATGGTAAACAGTTCAGGTCTGTAATTCTAACCGGTTAGCCTGAAACTGTAACCGGTTAGTACCTGAATCTGAAAAATAAAAAGTTAAGTTTTTAAATACCATTGAAGTTGTATTACTCAATCTAAGTTTAAAAAGGCATGTTTTGAGGAAAATTCAAAGGGGAATTTTATGCCAAAGGTTATACCTCAAATAAATCATTCAAAAGGAGAAATTGGGATATTTCTAAATCACATTAATTAATTCAAAGATAAAACCAACCCCAATGTTTGTGCATACATATAGACTGGAAGTCTGGTTGGTAGGAACGTTTATCATATTCTGGGAATATGAGGAGGGTACTCCGGGAGTACCAAATGATAACCTACTTGATGACACATTATAGATATGTGGCCTGTGTCCGGGACCTGGTTTTTATGCGTTCTGGGAACGTGGCGTTCTGGGAACGTGGTGCACACTCCGGGAGTGATGCTTTTTATCCAAGTATGGTTCGGCATTATGTTCTGGGAACTAATGTCGGTGTTCTGGGAACACAATGGTGTACTGGATGGACGTCCAAGATGGACATTTAGAGGCCTCAGTTGTGGATAGAAAATCATACATCATGCCACCTGCATTATAAGAGTTATAATGTTGAAAAATTGGTGTGCTCATATGTATTTGCATTATGATCTGTCCATGATATATTTGTGATTGTAATTTTAGTCTTTATCAATTATGTATATGTGTATACTTACTCCCTGTGCCCTGTTTAGGTGATGGCCAGATACCTAGCCTGCATCGAGATACGCCCTATCCCTAGCAGTATATGGACGTATGAGGAGCACCGTGCCACTTTTGAGGGGGAGGTTAAGATCACTCTCCACCACCCTAACCCTCTGGTGCGTGTGCGACCTCGTCGATTTAGGATCCCATTAGTCTATACTATGCATGTTCCACCTTTTTATACTTATAGAGGACCACCCCCGGCTCGACCTATGCGTCGTTTTCATAGTTTTAGATTTAGAGCTGCCACTCGTTCCCATCCTTCATCCCATAGAGTTGTCACTGAGGAGACTCCTTCTCCTGGTCCGACTGAGTATGATAGGACTGCTTCTGCGGATCCTAGAGCCAGTGGTGGGGTCTCTACACCGTCGAGCGAGGTCGAGGAGGACCCTGTGGAGGATGAGAGCGAGAAGGAGGTGCATGTTGAGCCGACTGTTTCTGCTAGAGGTGGACCCGCTGGTTCATAGGAGCCTGCATAGCATAGGTGTTTTGGATCCTAGATCCTAGGGATAGAGCTATGGAGGATCTGAGGAGCTGCTGAGGACATGGAGGACTTGCTCTGGGACTTCTGCTTTTGGACTTTGTTATATATTGAGAGGTCTTAGAGTGAGCTTTTATTGCAGCTGGTCTGTATATGTCTTATCAAAACTTGCTATCTCGACTTTTTATCACTTGCTACTGTACTGATGGGGTTTTATTTGATGGTATGATCTATATATATATATATATATGATGTTTATTTTCCTCAGCAGTGCCCTATAAGTATTATTTTTCTTCCGCGAACTCTGATTTCAGTTTATAAAGAATTCGGCGAAACGTATACATTTTATATATTCAAATCCCACTCGAGAGGCAAATAGTGTATTCAACTGATAAATACTTGTAATGTTTTTTTAATCAAGAAAATGCGTTCTCGAGAGTTTTTCTCAATTTAAGATAGTACTATGCCGAATTCATGTAACGGTTTATGTCGAAAAGAAGTTTTTGATTGAGAAAGTAATAATATTAAAAAGGAAAAATTTTCTAGTCCTAATTTTGATAGCAAGTAGTAAACTATTTGGAAATATTAATTATTTTCAAGTCAAAAAGAGAGCGCCACACCCTTTGGTGGTATCAGAGCATTGGTCCTGTTCCTCATGGCCCCGAAGATGCAGCTAAGTATGGTATTCAATGTTGATTGAATATGATTTGAGTAAGTTAGTGGTAGTATTTATATTTTAAAGACCTTTTTAGTAACCCAAACCCCATAGTGCAGGTCTTTCTATGGCAACCTGAAATCGAAATGTTACTAATGAAATGTTAGAACGAATCACGACTGTACTGGAAGGCATGCGGCAGCAGCAGAGGCATCAATCATCTCAAGGGAGAGCTGGTAATCCATCTGCTGGCAACATGGCGAATCATGATGCTAAGACTCTGTCGGAGTTCAGGAAGTGCAATCCACCAAGATTTGAGGGAGGATATAGACCTGATGAGGCGAACAAGTGGTTGTATGAGATCAATAAGATCTTCCGAACTCTGGAGTGTTATGATGAACAAAAGGTGACCTATGCAGTTTACATGCTTCATGGGGAAGCTGAAAACTGGTGGGATCACACGGTCCAATTGCTGAATTTTGAAAGGAGGGCAATCAACTGGGGAGTATTTATGGAGAAATTTCTTAATAAATATTTTCCAGAAGATTTGCGGAGGAAAAAGGAAGTGGAATTTATGCAATTGAAGCAAGGGGATATGAGTGTAGGGGAGTATGTTGCTAGATTTGAGGAGCTGATGAAGTACTCTCCCTATTACTTAAATAACCCTGATGAAAGAAGTAAGTGTGTGAAGTTTGAAGGTGGGCTAAGGCCGGAGCTGAAGTCTATCTTCAGTTATCAAAGGATTCAGAGTTTCCCTGCACTGGTGGATATGTGCAGAATGTATGAAGATGATAAGAAGGCTGAGCTGATGGGAAGTCAGGTGAAGGGGGTTGGACAGAACTATGGACCACAGAGGAAGAAGAAGTTTGACCATCGGAATAATGGTCCATATTCTAAGAACAAAGGAAAGGGCAAGGCTGTGATGGATAACCGGAACAAGCCTCGCGATAATGCTCCTTATTGCGAGAAGTGCAAGCGTTATCATCATGGTCAGTTTTGCTGGTCCACTGGAGGATGTTTCAAGTGTGGGAAGCAAGGTCACTTTGCCCGTGAATGCAAGGAATCTGCAAAGGGGGATGCAAAGGGATCTGCTGAAAAGTCTGTGGTACAAGGACGAGTATTTGCTCTGAGTGGTAGTGAAACAACCCAAACCCCGAATCTCGTGCAAGGTAATTTTCTGCTCAATAATCAACCTTGCAAAATCATGTTTGATTCTGGAGCTACACGGTCTTTTGTTTCCCCTGAATGTGTAAGTAGGCTGAATCTTATTGTTTCTGATTCACCCTGCTATCTTAGTATAGACACCCCTACGGGTATACCGATCTACACCGCTAAAGTCTGTTTAGGGTGTGAGGTAGAAATTCTGGGTCGTTCATCCAATGTAGACTTGGTTTGTCTTCCTAAGTTACAATTGGATGTGATCTTGGGAATGGATTGGTTGATGAAGAAGCAAGTGATCATCAATTGTGAGGAAAAGACAATTCAATATAGGACCCTTGAATCGGAGGGCTATGTGTTTATTCTCGGCTTCTGGGGAAGAAGAGTCGATGCCGATCGAAGAGATTCCAGTGGTGAGGGAATTTCCGGAAGTATTTCCTGAAGAGATACCAGGATTACCTCCGAAGCGAGAGATAGAGTTCGGGATCGATTTAGTCCCTGGAGCTAGTCCCATCTCTATTGCTCCTTATAGAATGGCACCACCAGAAATGGCAGAAATGAAGAAGCAAATCGAGGAGCTGTTGCAGAAACAAATGATCAGGCCAAGTGTTTCGCCTTGGGGAGCTCCATTACTGTTTGTAAAGAAGAAAGATGGAAGTATGAGGATGTGCGTGGATTACAGGCAGTTGAATAAGGTCACTATTAATAATAAGTATCCTTTGCCAAGGATTGACGACCTTATGGATCAAGTGAGGGGAGTTGCAGTATTCTCCAAGATTGATCTGAGATCGGGATATCATCAGATCAGGATAAAGGAGGAGGATATACCCAAGACTGCATTTCGATCGCGATACGGTCATTATGAGTATGTTGTGATGCCGTTCGGATTGACAAATGCACCTGCTATTTTCATGGATTATATGAACCGGATCTTTAGACCATATTTGGATTTGTTTGTGGTGGTATTCATTGACGATATTTTGGTCTATTCTAAAAATCCGGAAGAGCATGAAGAGCATCTCAGGATTGTGTTGAAGGTCCTGAGGGAGAAACAACTATATGCCAAACTTACGAAGTGTGAGTTTTGGTTGAATGAAGTGAAGTTTCTGGGGCATGTGATCTTTAAAGAGGGAATTGCGGTGGATCCAGCGAAAGTAAGTTCAGTGCTAAGTTGGGAACAGCCTAAGACGGTGACGGAGGTGAGAAGTTTCTTAGGGTTGGCTGGATACTATCGTCGATTCATAGAAGGATTTTCTAAGATTGCATTGCCTTTGACTAAGTTGACTCGAAAGGATCAACCGTTCGTGTGGGACGATCGGTGCGAAGTTAGTTTCCGTGAGTTGAAGGAAAGGTTAACATCATCTCCTGTGTTAATCTTACCTGATCCTCACAAGAGTTTTGAAGTTTACTGTGATGCATCTAAGCAAGGACTGGGTTGTGTATTGATGCAAGAAGGAAGAATAGTGGCGTATGCATCGAGGCAATTGAAGAATCATGAGGTGAATTACCCGACGCATGATTTGGAGTTGGCTGCGATCGTGTTTGCCTTAAAGATATGGAGACATCATCTCTATGGCACTATATTCCAAGTATTTAGTGACCATAAGAGTTTGAAGTATTTGTTGGACCAGAAAGAGTTGAACATGAGGCAAAGAAGATGGATGGAGTTTTGAAGGATTATGACTTTAAACTCCATTATCACCCGGGTAAAGCGAATGTGGTTGCAGACGCGTTGAGCCGGAAAGCAATCCACATCAGTGCGATGATGGTTAAGGAAGCAACGTTGATTGAAGAATTCAGAGATTTGAGCTTGATGACACAAGTGGAACCATCAAGTATCAAGTTGAGGACGTTGCAGATCACCAACGAGTTCTTGGAAAGAATTCGGGAGTTGCAACGAATAGATGAGGAATTGATGGAAAAGATGAGACTAGGTTTGAAAGGAAAGGAACCTGATTTCAAGTTTGGGCAGGATGGAATCCTTCGTTTCAGGACAAGGATTTGTGTCCCAAGAGATCAAGAAGTTAAGAGACTGATTCTTGATGAAGCCCATAAGAGTCGGATGAGTATGCATCCTGGATCAACCAAAATGTATCAGGACTTGAAGAAGATATTTTGGTGGTCAGGATTAAAAAGGGATGTGGCAGAATATGTGGCGGCGTGCTTGATTTGCCAAAAAGCGAAGATAGAACATCAGAAACCGGGAGGACAGTTGCAACCTCTGAGAATTCCCCAGTGGAAGTGGGATAGCATCTTGATGGACTTTGTGTCTGGTTTGCCGAGGACCGCAGCAAATCATGATGCAATCTGGGTGGTTGTGGATAGGTTAACCAAGTCGGCGCATTTTATTCCGATAAATATGCGCTATTCTTTGAGCAAGCTTACCCAGATCTATATCAAGGAGATAGTTCGTCTTCACGGAGTGCCTTCGAGCATTGTGTCTGATCGAGACCCGAGGTTTTCATCGCAATTCTAGAAGAGTTTGCATGAAGCGATGGGGATAAGGTTGAAATTGAGTTCTGCGTATCATCCACAGACGGATGGCCAGACGGAGAGAACAATTCAATCTTTGGAAGATGTGTTGCGAGCGTGTGCACTTGAAGAACAAGGAAGCTGGGATCAAGTGTTACCTCTTGGAGAGTTCACATACAAAAATAGCTACCATGCGAGCATTGGTATGGAACCGTTCGAGGCGTTGTATGGAAGAAAGTGTCAGACCCCGCTATGTTGGTTCCAAGTAGGGGAGAACCTAATGGTTGGACCAGAAATGATACAGCAGACATCTGAAAAGATCAAGATGGTTCAGACTAAGATGAAAGCGGCTCAGAGTCGACAGAAGAGTTATGCGGATAAGAGGATTAAACCATTAGAGTTTTCTGAGGGCGATCATGTGTTCCTTCGGGTGGTTCCGATGAAAGGAATTAGTAGAGCCTTGAGAACCCGAAAGCTTTCACCTAAGTGTGTAGGTCCATATCAGATTCTTAAGAGAGTTGGTCCTGTTGCTTTTCAATTGGCCTTACCACCCTCTTTATCCAACTTGCATAACGTCTTTCACGTTTCGCAGTTAAAGAAATATGTTCATGACCCATCCATTATTCTAAAACTCCAACCTGATGACCTAACTCTGAAAGAAAACCTGACCTTTGAGACCAGACCGGTTCAGATAGAAGATCGTGAAGTCAAGCGGCTCAGAGGGAAGGAAATACCCTTGGTCAAGTTAATTTGGGAGAATACTGACGTATCGGAAGCTACATGGGAATTAGAGGAGAAGATGCGTCAAGAGTATCCGGAGTTGTTTTTGTAATCTAGAATTTCGGGGACGAAATTCCTTTTAAGTGGGGGAGTAGTGTAACACCCCTAATTTTCGTCTCCCGAATAATAGGAAATTAATAATAAAAAGTTTTATTATTAATTTATAGTATTTTTCAAGTTTATGCTTTGTATTTAATTAGCCTTACATATAAAAATAAGTGGAAATATTTTTATATGGCAAATAAATGCAAAATATAAGAAAATTGCATTTTGGTCCCTGGATGAGGCCTAAAAGGCAATATTAGAATGGTTCTTGGAGGGAAAGATTTAAAAATAATAATTTTTAAATTTTGAACTGATCTAACCGGTTAGTAATGCCCTGTAACCGGTTAGACGATGAACTCAGAAACTGGTTTAGTGGATTTTGATGAGTAATCACTCAAATTACTCCGTAATCGCCACGATTACAGCCTTGGATTAGTAGCAACACACGCGTCGCCCTGCATGCAAGTGTGATTTGTCTATAAATAGAGGAAATTCTGAGGATTTGGGGGTTGTTCATCTGATTTCTTGTTGAAGAAGCTGATTTAGGGTTCCAATTTTGTGAGGACGAATTCTCTTTCGTTCCTGAGTTTTGTTGAGCAATTGATACACATTCACAAAGCTCACATCAAGGGCTTTGTGTTGATACCAAATTTGTGAGTTAAGAGTGAGTGTGGAAAGAGGAATCAAGCTTGGAAGCCAAGAGATTGAGTCTGAGCTCTGTGCTGTTCTGATTCTGGAAGCTGATTTCCAGACTCGATTTTGGTAAGCTTAGTTGACCTTTAAGTCTCAAACTTCTTTGATTCTCTAGTGCATGTACCCTACTTTGAATTCTGATCATTTTCCCTAATTTCTTTGGCCAATTTCTTTGTCAAATTTGGTGGTTTCTAGACCCTGTTGCTGGAAACCGAATCTGAGAGCAGACTTGGGGAAATTGTGGGAATCTGTGGTTTTTCTTCAAATCCAGTGATAACCTTCATCAAGATCGTCTTAGAGGTATGGGAGAAGTCTATACTATACTAGATTTAGACTAAAAATCGAATGATTTAGGATTTGAGTTCACAAAACTCAAAAGGGCATTATGTGTTTTTAAGCACAAAGGCTTGGAGGCCAAAAACTTGCTCACTGTGGTTTTGAGCAACTTTAATTTGATGCATGCAAGCTATATAAATGCTGAATTCTGTGTTTGAGTGCTTAATCTAAGTTTTGTTGTGTTAAATTGTGTTTATGTGAATTTTCATGCAATTTGATACAATAAACTTGATGCATGCAATATGAATGTGTTTCTGAGTGTAAACATGTTTATTTTAAGGCATATGAACTTTGTGCATAATGAAATTTGGTTAGATTTGAGAAAGGAAGAAATTGAGTTGTTAAAACTCTTGTTTTAATGGTCTGACTGCATAATCTAACCGGTTACACGATTTTCGTAACCGGTTAGACACTGCAGATTTTCAAAGAAAATGAGTTTATTGAACAGTCCTGAAATCTTAATGGTTTCTGCTCAAATTTAAGCTTTAATTTCATTATACATGATCTGAACTTGAGTTGTCAAAGTTCTGATTAGAAAGATCAAATTTAATGCCTTAAGTTAATGAAATAATTTCAAGAGGAAATTATGTTCATTGGAAAAGGAAATGTGATTTGGACTTTTGAATGTTGAAACAATGGTTTTTGAGGTATAAAACAATGTTAAATGTGTTTTGGATTGGGTATAGAATTCAAGAAAAAGGGTTTTTCTGAATTGCAATGGTAAACAGTTCAGGTCTGTAATTCTAACCGGTTAGCCTGAAACTGTAACCGGTTAGTACCTGAATCTGAAAAATAAAAAGTTAAGTTTTTAAATACCATTGAAGTTGTATTACTCAATCTAAGTTTAAAAAGGCATGTTTTGAGGAAAATTCAAAGGGGAATTTTATGCCAAAGGTTATACCTCAAATAAATCATTCAAAAGGAGAAATTGTGATATTTCTAAATCACATTAATTAATTCAAAGATAAAACCAACCCCAATGTTTGTGCATACATATAGACTGGAAGTCTGGTTGGTAGGAACGTTTATCATATTCTGGGAATATGAGGAGGGTACTCCGGGAGTACCAAATGATAACCTACTTGATGACACATTATAGATATGTGGCCAGTGTCCGGGACCTGGTTTTTATGCGTTTTGGGAACGTGGCGTTCTGGGAACGTGGTGCACACTCTGGGAGTGATGCTTTTTATCCAAGTATGGTTTGGCATTATGTTCTGGGAACTAATGTCGGTGTTTTGGGAACACAAGGGTGTACTAGATGGACGTCCAAGATGGACATTTAGAGGCCTCAGTTGTGGATAGAAAATCATACGTCATGCCACCTGCATTATAAGAGTTATAATGTTGAAAAATTGGTGTGCTCATATGTATTTGCATTATGATCTGTCCATGATATATTTGTGATTGTAATTTTAGTCTTTATCAATTATGTATATGTGTATACTTACTCCCTGTGCCCTGTTTAGGTGATGGCCAGATACCTAGCCAGCATCGAGATACGCCCTATCCCTAGCGGTATATGGACGTATGAGGAGCACCGTGCCACTTTTGAGGGAGAGGTTGAGATCACTCTCTACCACCCTAACCCTCTGGTGCATGTGCGACCTCGTCGATTTAGGATCCCATTAGTCTATACTATGCATGTTCCACCTTTTTATACTTATAGAGGACCACCCCCGGCTCGACCTATGCGTCGTTTTCATAGTTTTAGATTTAGAGCTGCCACTCGTTCCCATCCTTCATCCCATAGAGTTGTCACTGAGGAGACTCCTTCTCCTGGTCCGACTGAGTATGATAGGACTGCTTCTGCGGATCCTAGACCCAGTGGTGGGGTCTCTACACCATCGGGCGAGGTCGAGGAGGACCCTGTGGAGGATGAGAGCGAGAAGGAGGTGCATGTTGAGCCGACTGTTTCTGCTAGAGGTGGACCCGCTGGTTCATAGGAGCTTGCATAGCATAGGTGTTTTGGATCCTAGATCCTAGGGATAGAGCTGTGGAGGATCTGAGGAGCTGCTGAGGACATGGAGGACTTGCTCTGGGACTTCTGCTTTTGGACTTTGTTATATATTGTATATATTGAGAGGTCTTAGAGTGAGCTTTTATTGCAGCTGGTCTGTATATGTCTTATCAAAACTTGCTATCTCGACTTTTTATCACTTGCTACTGTACTGATGGGGTTTTATTTGATGGTATGATCTATATATATATATATATATATATATATATATGATGTTTATTTTCCTCAGCAGTGCCCCATAAGTATTATTTTTCTTCCGCAAACTCTGATTTCAGTTTATAAAGAATTCGGCGAAACGTATACATTTTATATATTCAAATCCCACTCGAGAGGCAAATAGTGTATTCAACTGATAAATACTAGTAATGTTTTTTTTAATCAAGAAAATGCGTTCTCGAGAGTTTTTCTCAATTTAAGATAGTACTATGCCGAATTCATGTAACGGTTTATGTCGAAAAGAGGTTTTTGATTGAGCAAGTAATAATATTAAAAAGGAAAAATTTTATAGTCCTAATTTTGATAGCAAGTAGTAAACTATTTGGAAATATTAATTATTTTCAAGTCAAAAAGAGAGCGTCACATTAACTCAGATCAAAGGAAGAGATAGGCTTGGGTTGTCTACGTCAGGAGTAGACTCAACTCACATCTCAGCAGGTGAACTCTTCTCGTGCTTGATTCGTCCATTCCTTTCTCACCTTTTCCTTGAGGACAATTCGGTGAATAATACTTCAGCTTCCTACAATCGGAATTGACTATTCCCTTAGGTACATCACAACTAAACTCAAAGTGATGTGCCTCACATTTTTCACCTTGAGATGGACAAATGTTCCCTTCCCTATTTCCTCCTTAGTCACTTTTCTTAAGTCGAGGATTCCTTAACCTTGATATTTCCGTGATTGATATTCTCCTATTTACTTTTCCCCTTTCTTCAGTTGGGCCTTTATTTCATCAATCTTTCTCTTATTCTGAACCCAAACATTTCTCGCATGAAATTCATGTGCTTTCCCATAGTCCTCATACATGCTTACCAACATCGAGAAATTCCTTATTCCTTGATTGTTGATAGTTGACTTGGGTTCGAACATAATCTATTCTTGAAGTTCATGCCTTTGGATTTCTCATCTAGGTTGTTCTAACCAATACTTCATAAATCCCTTGCCTCCATAATATATTTTCTAATATCCATAATCCCTGACTTTAATTCCAAAGATTAAATGTCATTCGTTTCTTTCAACTCCTCATTTTCTGGTTGTAATTCACGAATCCGATTCAAGAATTCGTTGGTCATTTGCAACATTCCTAATCTAAAACTAGATAGTTCTACTTGCATTGCCAGACTTTGGTCTCTGAACTCCTCGATCAGAATAGCCTCCTTGACCATCATTGAGCTCACAGGAATAGCCTTTCTGCTCAAATCGTCTGCAACTATGTTCGCTTTGCCAGGATGATAATGGAGTTCAAAGCCATAATCTTTAAGAAACTCCATCCATCACCTTTGTCTTATATTTTACTCTTCTTCTCCTTATTGTCATTCATATTTTCGAACTCCAAACTTGTTCATGAATCACAACCTTCTTATCTTAGTATCTATTGTCTCTTTTGCATCATCCAGCTCAATTTTCTACCTTCTCCGATTGGAGTAGCTTCTTAATTTTAACTTTTGATTAGTCCATAAGTACTATGATTCAATCCTCTTAAATCAACTTCAATGATGAATCAAGGCATTAAGTTATTTTACCACATTAAATCCTTCCTTAAATTTTACTTAGGTGATTGACATTGAGTTTGGATTGGAGGAAGATGTTTATTGATACCATAAGTTCCTTCACAAATGACTTAAATTTTTATTTTAAACTTCAGCTTCTAACCGGTTACAAGAAACTCTAACCGGTTAGTAAGTAGAAATTTAACCAAAGAATTTCAAGACCATTTTCTTTACATCATCCAATCCAACTCAAATAGGATTTAATCATAATCTAATACCTTGATTCCAACTAAATTCATCACTGAAACGATGTAAATCATAATATACTCACATTTTTCCATAACTCCTCTTGGACTAATCATATTATATTAGGGTATAATCCATCACTACCCCACTATAATTAAACAACATCCTATCATTCCATACAAACAGTTGATCTTTCCAAGTCAACTTGGTCAAAGGCCATGTGATCTCAAAAATATCCTTCAAAAATCCGACGATAGTATCCAGCCAGCCCTAAGAAACTTCTGACTTTAACCACAGTCTGAAGTTTTTCACATTACACCACTGAATTCACCTTCGCTGGATCCACCACAATTTCTTCTTTAAAGCTCACATGTAACTTCGCTCAACCAAAACTTATTTCGGTGAGCTTAGCACACAACTACTCCTCTTGCAGGATTCTCAATACAATCCCGAGATGTTCCTCATGTTTCTCCGAATTCTTAGAGTAAACCACAGACGAATCCGAATATAATCTAAAGGTCTCGTTCTTATAGTCCATAAAAGAACAGGTGCATTAGTCAATCCGAACGACATTATTTCCTACTCATAATGTCCGTATCGAGATCATAATGCAGTCTTAAGTGTATCCCTGTCCCGAATCCTGATTTGGGGTTAATCCAACCTCCAATCAATCTTAGAAAACACTTAGACTCCTTTAACCTGGTCCAACCATAACATTTAGCAACTTCTCTACGTGTTTCTTCCATTTGACCATTCCCGATGGTACTATTTCATAAGGGGAGTAGAGATAGAATCAGCGTCAAGAATTAACTTGATTCCAAACTCTATCTCTTTACTCAAGGTTAAACCTGACATCATTTCTTGTACCCAAGATTTCTTTAACGCCCTTTTTCCTTCACTACTGCCCATTAGAAAACACATGGATCGATTGGATTCCAGATTCGAAACTTGGGAATCCCAATACAGGGTTGTTCTATCGTCATTAATCATGATCACTTGATCTCTTGGCTTCCAAACCGTGTCTAAGATCAAATGTAATCATGACACAGGTAGATAGACAAAGTCTAATACCTTAATAGAACAATTCAGACATACATTGGAAACAACTACAAGAAGATTTGTAGGAGTCTCCACTTTGAGATAGCAGATTGGATAAGGCATAGAGCAACTTGATCAATACCCTTATCCATAAGGAACAAAAGAAAGGATAGCTTTAGAGTTTAACAAACTCAACAAGGTTGATCTTTAAGAAGATGACTGCCCTGCACTCGGCCGGAGAAGTTAATTAACTTTAGCACTGGCGAGGGTAAATACTCTTCTCCAGAGTCAAGGACTTAACTACAACTCCTTTAAGATTTCCTTATCACTGGTTCTATGAGAACGGAATAAACCAACACTATGGTTCTGGGTTTACAACATGTCTAAAGAGAAGCGTACAACTATCATACTTCTACTTAGACTTCATAGAACACTTCTTAATAGCAGAATAAGCTACTTATCTAGAGCCATTACACATAACCTTAGCTCTAGTTTGGAAGTATATGAAAGCATACTTCCCAGGAAACATCGCAGATATCGATGACCAGCGTATTGGACCACACACCCAAGGACCAAGAGTCAGGCTCTGATACCATAAAAATGTAACACTCCTTGTATATCATTTTACTTTATAAGAAAAGTAATAAGTTTATGATTACTTGGACTTGTTATTATTGGAAAAAGATCTGAAAATAAGAATTTTCCCTTCCCTTGAAAATTCCTTTTCACAAATACTTGATTAATAATGAAGTTGACTAATAAAATCAGAGTTTGCGGAAACATAGTAAAATAATCATATTATACTCCCAAAATATATCAAGTGTAACAAGTCCACGGATACCAAATAAGTATTATTATGAAACTAACTTCCTCTTATGATACCTCTTTCCAAAATATGTATCATATAAATTCTATTAAAAATAGAAATGTAATAGAGCTGGTCACTGGTCCTTTGTCCAATCATCCATCTGGTCGGATCCTCGATATCTGCACAAGGGGTTCCCAACCCACACTTTCTACACTCTGCATGCACCTAAGGGACATCTCCCTTCACTGACTTTTGTGCAAGCTAGATATACGATAAACACCTAATAAGGGCATGGGGAGTAAGTATACACTTAAACATAATCAATAAAGACTAAAATACAAACACAAGTATGTCATGGACAGACAATAATGCAAGTACATATGAGCACGCCCATTTTCAACATTATATCTCTTATAATGCAGGTGGCATGATGCATGATTTCTATCCACAATTGAGGCCTCCACTATAAGTCCATCTTGGACGTCCATCCAATACACCAGTGTGTTCCCAACACTACCATACGTTTCCAGAACGATGACAAACCATACTTGGATATACAAGCATCACTCCCAGAGTGTGCATCACGTTCCCAGAACGTATAGCAAACCATACTTGGAAAAATAAACATCACTCCCAGAGTGTGTATCACGTTCCCAGAACGTATAAAAACCATGTCCCAGACACTGGCCACATTCTCAGAATTTGTCATCAAGTAGGTTGCACACCAATGTGCTCCCAGAACACATCAAAGAAACCAGGTCCCAGACACTGGCCACATTCCCAGAATGTGTCTTCAAGTAGGTTACAAATTTGGTACTCCCAAAGTACCCTTCTCATATTCCCAGAATATGATAATCGTTTCCTACCAACCCATCTTCCATTCTCTATGCATGAATGCACAATCAATAAGGTTGGTTTTTTATCTTTACTTTAATTATTGTGATTTAGAAATATCTCAATTTTTCTTTTGAATGATTAATTTGAGGTATAACCTTTTGGCACAAAAATTCATTCTTGAATTAACTTAAAAACATGCCATTAGGCTTGGATTGGGAAAAACTTAACCAATGGTATCAACTTCTCACTTAAAAGACTTAACTTTTATTTTTCAGTTTCAGGTACTAACCGGTTAGAATTACAGACCTGAACTGGTTAACCATTGTAATTCAGAAAACCCTTTTTCTTGAATCCTCCACCCAATCCATAAACAAAGTTTCAGCATTGTTCTATACCTCAAACCCACTGTTTCCATCATTCAAAAGTCTAAATCACATTCCAATTCCACATGAGCACAATTTCCTCTTGAAATTATCTCATAACATTAAGGTATTAACTCCTCAAATTCAATCTGAACCAAACAGTATTTATCAACATATCAAGTGTAATTAGGGTATAGACTTGATTAAAAATGGTACGACTACAGGGCCAATTTCAGAAATTCATTTTCTTTGAAAAATTACAGTATCTAACCGGTTACAAATATCGAATAACCGGTTAGATTATGCAGTCTGTACACTGAAAAATGAGGTTTTACATACCATTCTTTTTAATACTCAAATCTAACCAATTTCAACACTCAATAGAGTTCACATACCTTAATTTAAACATGTTCAACCACAGGAACATATTTCATTTGCATGCATTCAATTTAGAGTATTAAATTGCATAAAAACCCACATAAACACAATTTAATACCACACAACTCATGAAAAGCACTTAGATCATGATTCAAGCATCAAAATTACTTGCATGCATCAAATCAAAACTGCTCAAAACAGAATTGAGCTATAAATTGGCCTCCAAGCCTTTTTGACCTTTACACATAATGCCCTTTTGAGTCCTTGTTGGCTCAAATCCTAAAACACTTGATTTTAGTCTCAATCTAGTATAAGGTAAACTTCTCCCTTACCTCAAAGTCGTGTTTGATGAGTACAATCACTGAGGTTTGAAGAAAATCCACAGACTCCACAGAAATCCTAGGTTCTGCTCTCAGCCACGTTTTCCAGCAACAGGGTTCAAAAACCAGAGAATTTGACATAGAATTTGACCAAAGAAATTAGGGAAAACAATTAGAACTTGATCTAGGTAACATGCACTAAAGAATAGAAGTGATTTGGGGCTTAAAAGTTATCTGTACTTACCAAAATCAAGACTCAAACCCAGCTTCCAGAAACAAGAAAACACAGAATCAGCTTTCCCAACTTCAACTTCCCAGATCAATTTCTCCTCACACAAGAACTCTCTGCTCACAATTTTTGTATCAATGGAAAGCCCTTGATTCAAGCTTTCCAGAAATGTATCACTCACTCTCCAACACTCAGAGACGAAGAAGAATTTCTTCAAACGAAATTGGAACCCTAACAGCACCTCCCCAACACCAAATCTCAGAAATCAACCCAAATTCTTCAGCAATCCAGCCTTTTATAGAGGAATTAGAGTAACATGCATAACGACGCGTGTTATCCACTAATTTAGAGCTGATTTCGTGGCGATTCCATGGATTAATCAAGTGATTACTCATCAAAATCCACTAACCAAGATTCTGAGTTCATCGTGTAACCGGTTACAGAGCCCTTCTAACCGGTTACATACTGATAAAATTCAAAAATTAATAATTTAATTACTCTTTCTTCAAAAACCTTTTTAATATTGCAATTAGGTCCCAACCCAAGGACTAAATTACAATATTCACATTTTTGTACAAAATAACCATATAAAAATATATCTCATATTTTTATATATAAAAACACATAATGTACAAAAACTAAAACCTTCAAAACTAATGTAAATCAATTATAAAATAATTGTTATAATTAATTTCTCGGTTATTTGAGAGACGAAAATTAGGGGTGTTACACGGGGATCTTCCAAGTGAATAACAGTAGTGTATTTTGTGAAGTATAATTTGCATTCATGCCGTGTAGGCTTGAATGAAGCTCCATTTTTTGCCACAGCGAATTTATGTAAATCATATACTTTTCCTTCTTCTAAAAGATGCTCAAAATTGGATAGGTCTTCAGATTTTATGGTGACTCCTATCTGCTGGGACTGTAACGTAAAAAAGAAAATTGTAAAAAGAAAATGAAACGAAAAAATAATAATAATGTGGTAGTATTGTTCATTATTGCATTTTGAAGCATTATTAATTATAATAAAAGAAAATGAAATGAAAAAAAAATACCTCTTCATCAAGAAGAACCATGTCTAGAATAGATTTTTGACTTCCATTTCTAGTAAATGTTGATTTCCAGAGTCTTATTATTCGAACCTTGATTTTCCATGAAGTCTTGGCATTTGCTGTGTTAATATCTTTGATCATATGTTGATCTGCCATTTTTAATATTGGATGTAGTTTTGATTCAACTTTAAGTTGGAAAATATTATTTATAATTGGAGAGCAAGAAGAAGCCTTATTTGAATAACAATAAATTGAACTCGTGTGATCTACTATTTAAATTGATCTTATCAAGTTGATTGAAAAGTTTAAATTGATTTTATTTCGTGTACAATTCAAAAAATGAGGGACCACCATGATAGGAGTAAGAAGATGTCTTATTTAACCATTTAAATTGATCTCATCCACGGGTAACGTATCTTATTTGAATTTTGAATTAATTTTAAATTGATTTTGAATTGATCTTATCAAGTTAGTTGCAAAGTTTTAATTGATTTTAAATTGATTTTATCAAGTTAGTTGCACAGTTTAAATTGATTATATCTCATGCACAGTTTAAATTGATCTTATCAAGTTGGTTTTCAAAATTGGAGAGTAAGAAGATGCCTTATTTAACAGTTTAAATTAATCTCATGCACGGGTAACGTATCTTATTTGAATTTTGAATTAATTTTAAATTGATTTTAAATTGATCTTATGAAGTGATTTTAAATTTTAAAAACAAAATGTCATAGGAATTATTTGTTGAATTTTCAATTATTTTTAAAATATAAAATTGCCAAAATTCTATGGAAGCGCCACCTCAGCAATTTTTGAATTGTAGGTATCCTCTTTTTATAATATATATATATATATATATATATATATATATATATATATATTCTATCTCATGCACAGTTTAAATTGATCTTATCAAGTTGGTTTTCAAAATTGGAGAGTAAGAAGATGCCTTATTTAACAGTTTAAATTGATCTCATGCACGGGTAACGTATCTTATTTGAATTTTGAATTAATTTTAAATTGATTTTAAATTGATCTTATCAAGTGATTTTAAATTTTAAAAACAAAAAGTCATAGGAATTATTTGTTGAATTTTCAGTTATTTTTAAAATATAAAATTGCCAAAATTCTATGGAAACGCCACCTCAGCAATTTTTGAATTGCAGGTCCTCTTTTTATAATATATATATATATATATATATATATATATATATATATATGAAAGTGTCACCTTAACAATTTTTGAATTGCAGGTATCCTCTTTTTATAATATATAATTGATCTATGTTTTGCTAGTTGACGAAGATACAGGGCTATTGTTTACACTAATGAAGTCAGATCTCGAATATGCTATCATTTTTATGGTTATAACTATTACGAGCAATGTTATTAAAACCGGATCAAACTGCTAGCCGGTTCAATCATAAAACTGATGAACCGGACCCATTATCGGTCCAGTTGCTTAAATAAGCGGACGTACAAGTGAACCATTGACCACGGTCAACAACCGGATTAAACCCGAAAAAATCGTTCAATATCAAGTTGAACCGGACCTATAGTCAAAGTCGTTCTTTGCTGGTCAACACACATCCTCTTTTGAAAAAGATCTTTTAACACAAAAAATATCCATGGTTGAAATTGGTCCAAGGTTTGCTGCATACATAAAGAGCTTGTTCCCACTAGAGCATTGACTTGTTTCTGTTTATGTGTGGGAATATTAATTTTTAGGCTAAATTACATATTTGGTTTCTTACATTTTTCAATTTCAAATTTGTCCCTTACGTTTTTTTGGTATCATATTGGTTTCTTACGTTTCTTTTCACTGTCCATTTGGTCCCTGAATCACTGTTCATGCTATGTGAATCAATAAGATACCCACAAGTGTCATTTCACCATCCAACATTGCAAATGTGGACCAATAAGATGTTGAGACGTAGGATGAACAATGACTTAGGGACCAATTTGATAGCAAAAAGAAACATGAGAGATCAATATGATACCAAAAAAATGTAAAGGACCAATTTGAAATTTAAAAAAAGATAAGGGACCAAATACATAATTTAACCTAATTTTTATTACGTTAATGCTTAGGTTTTTATGAAAATAATTATACTACCTTATTATATTAATTATATACGAATAAAATTATATAATAAAACCGATATGCGGTTTAATTAGTGATCTACTGGTTGAACCAATAAAACACTCTTCTATTACCTTGACTAGTTTGATAAACTGTACAGTTTTAATAACATTGATTACTAGCAACAAAGTTAGTATCTAATTCATCTTATTCAAGAATGATGTGAACTATCTTATTAAAGATAAATTGCAGATGAAGATAATACAAAAATGCATAGCTATAACAAAGGGAGGTCACATTGAAGAATCAAACATATATCACCAAAGTTCTTCTCTACACATAATCTTCAGAAGAATGATGATATTATATCCATCAAGACCTTTCAAGGGAAAGAAAAGCATATTTCATCATGAAGATATTAAAACTTTTAAGCATCTAGCACACAACACTGAACTTTGTCGACACAGAGATTTGACTACATGAGGAGAGGAAATAAATAGCATTGCATTCTTTTTTCCATCGTCATGGTTTTTATCCCACTGAAATTTTGTGGCAAGATTTTTAATGAGGCAACTTTTAACGCGTATAATATACAAAGAATAGTGTACTCTTTTTTCTTTTTTCCATCGTCATGGTTTTTATCCCACTGGATTTTGTGGCAAAATTTTTAATGAGGCAACTTTTAACGAGCATATTATACAAAAAATAGTATACTCTTTTTCCTTCGCTTGAATCTATATCCCATTGAGTTTTTTCCCAATAAGATTTTAACAAAGCACATTCTTTCTAAATAATGGACATCTAAAAGAGTGTTGTGAATATTTTATATTTTATGGATGTCCACCTACCATATTCCACCAAGGTTATAACCTCCCCCCTACCATATTTCTCTAAAATTATAAACTCTACTAATTACCTTCTTACACGAGGGTAAATGAAACTTTTTAGTTCTAAAATTGTGCCTATATATAAGGCACCTCAGTCTTGTACTAAACACACTCCTCTCATTGAAAACTCTTCTTTTCTTTCTTATCATCTCCTCATGCACTCCTCTTCTTATTCTTGTTTATATTCTCTTCAGCTTATGATATTAACACTAAAGTTTGAAATCTAAAAATGGAAGGACAAAAAGTGCGTCATTCTCTCTTTGGAATAATCTTAAGCCACAAAAGGTGCCTTAAGATTCACAAACTTTTAATCATAGCCATTCATTTTTAATTTTCTTTCTTTCTTTCTCACTTTCTCCGATACATCTGTGGTTCTTTTTTAACTTATAAGCTTGTGATGCTCCTATATTGGCTACGTGAAACATACATAACGCATGAAAAAAAAAATGCCTTCCCACAAATATTGCATCATCAGTCAAAAGTTTATGCATATACTCCTCAACTCTAAGTAACATTATCCGAACCAAAATGTTTCTGTGAATAAAAAATGAGCATGTAGAATCAATCGTATATTGTACAACAACAACAACAACAACAACAACAACAAGCAAACAGGGAAGAATCATATAGGAGCAACAGTCTGACACACACTTGTTAGTATACACATGGACAATGGACATGGAGCAACCGGAGGGAACAAAATGGCACAGCAGGAAGGCACATAGTGCATGCGCCAGGTGCTGATAAAAGTCCAGTTGGCTCATCAATAATCAATAATGTTGCTGATTTGCCACATCAAATGAACTCTCCTCTCATGGCCCAGCTTCTGCAGCCATCTTCAGTTGGACACTAGCATGTTAGAATCGTCAAGTTCGACCCCGTTTGAAGTTATGCTATTTCTGACTCCACCTAAATATCAGCAACTCAATCACTAGAAGTAACCAAACTGGCCGCATTAAAGGTAAAAGATTGCAAACGGCAGATGAGATTTGGGGTCATAGAAAATTAAGAATCACCATCCATTCCACCACTACTCATGATAAGAGATCAGAAGTTTCAAGCTCAAATCTAGAACACTCAACATCCCAGGCTTTTCATTATGCGGACCAGCTCATTGATCACAGCTCCAGGATCAGCGTGTGACCCAGCAAGGTTAATTGCATGATACTCCAACCCTTTCCACCTGGCAATATATGCAAAATGTGGACGTCTGAATTGGCTAGCAATAATCTCCAGAATCACGGTTTTAGGCAATGCAGATACTATGTGTGTCAGACCAGCACCATGGGCACCAATGATAACCGATGCATCTTGAATGGCTCGTACCTGCTCCTTCATAGACATGTGCGCAAACAATCCATTTACAAGATTGATTTTACATCCTTTATAATCAGATGCCCAGCTCTTCAAGGAGTCATAGATTTCTGGCTCATTACTTAGCCTTGATTCAACTTTACCACCATGACGTGGATGAGCTAAATAATCTTCACGACGAACAAAAAGGACATTATGTCCAGAGACTGGCTTTCCGACATGGTGTATATTTAAAGGTAGCCCAAATGCAGCTCTGACCATTTCTCCAAACTCTGAAAGGCGTGCAGTTTTGTGGTTATCAGGCTTTTGCCACAGTTCTTGTGCAGAAGCACCAACACAACTTATGTCGTCTGTTAGTCCTTTAAACAGCGCAGTCTCATATCCCAAAGGTGAGAGAATAGCATGACGAAAACAAACTGTACCACTGAAGTTTTTGGCATATCTGAGGCTTGAGAATAATGCTTTCCATGTCTCTTCAAGAGGAGTCTGGAAAATTTAATGTTGGAGAAACTATTAAATTAACAAATAAAAGAAAAATACATGCTCATATTTATGAAGAAGTCAGGAAACGATCAGTATTTAAGCAACATGATTATTTAACATGCATATTTAACTAATTTCTTGATGCATTGATGGATGGCAAGGAATGGTTACCCTTATTTCAAAGTTAAACACAGAAAGAAATATAACAACCCTAACAAACTTTCATTTAGTAGTGAAGGAGAAATAAGCCACATAGTTGTCAGATAAATTTGTCATGCCTAACCCCAATATACCATAGTCACATTTGAAGTTTCTATAAAAGTATTACCTCTATTCTTTTTTAAACGTCTTTTAAGCAAAAGAAATTTGTTCCTACTTAAGTCTCTCTACAAAACCAAGACGACATTTATGACTAGCATTACCACTTCCCATATTTTGTTAACTTTAGTACTCCCTCCATTCATTAACTTTTAGCCTTTAAAGTTTTTTTTCCATTCCATAATTTTTGTTCGTTTATAATTTCAATGAATAATCAATAATCATATTTATTTTACAATTTTAACTCTTTATTCAATAATTTTTTTTGTCCTTCATTAATTCTACTTTTTCCCCCCTCTCTCTCATCCCTATACTATACATTAATTAATGGACAAACTTCCTAATAAAAATTACTCCCTCCGTCCCTAAATATAAGACCATTTTGACACTTTTATTTTGTCCCTATTTATAAGACCCTTTACCAATTTTCAATGAGCATTAATTACTTTTTTCCACAAAACACCCCTATTTATTACACTTTTTTACATTCCCAATAATATTAATAGAGGTAATTTTGAAAATACAAATCAAAAATTCACATTTCCAATACAATTAACTAAATTATTCCACTTTCTTAATGGACGTGAAATCTCCCAAAGGGGTCTTATATTTAGGGGCGGATGGAGTAAATACTAATGCAATTTTCAATAAGGATTAAATATGAGCATTTTGGACAAAATACATATAAAACTTACAATAATCAATATTTTGTTAGTACGCGTGCACCATCCTTAAAAACCAAAAGTTAAGGAATTGAGAGAGTAATTAAGAGATATGAGGGTGACCCTTGACGCGACGATAATGTTGTTGTTTAATGGTCAGGAAATCACGGGTTTGAATCCTGAAAATCACCTCTCCGCTTGCGGGGGGCAACACTGGGTACATCTACCCTCCCCAGACCTTACTTTTTGAATAATTAAGAGATATGATGAGTGAGAATATAATAGGCAAATAGTAAAGGCCAAATTAGGCAAATGATACATTGATTTAAAAAAAAAAATAGACATATTAATCACATTTCTTAAATAGAGTGCTATAACCTTATAAAAACACTTAAAAGAAACTGAGGTAGTACACAACTACATAATGTTGAAAATGATTTCTCCAATCAACCATACTTGACTATTATCTAAGATTAAGAAATGGTTATGCAGAGAAGTTAAAACACTTCTGTCCAAACAAAAACTCATGACAATCATATTGTACTAAGAACATGCTACTAAAATGGCAAAAGAAAAAAAAATATGAAGGGGTTTTCTAACCTATGCACCACATACAAATTTGAAAAAGTAAGTTTTATAGGGGAACAATATACTTAATATATCAAATAATGATTGTTTTAGCTTTTCAGTACAAGTTTACTTGTTATGGTTGTTTATCCTATGCATAGGTTAGAAAAACCCAAATATGAATTATCATGGAAAAATGGCCAAGTATCGCATTGATCACAAAAGCCAAATCCATGTTTGGAAGGCTCACCAAGAGCAAACAGAATCTACACTTATGACTGAAGTGCATAACATCTTGCACACAGAATAAATATTTGTTCTCATCCTAATCTGCATGGCCATAAAAAAGGCCTATTAATAAACAGGCAAGGTTTAGGCCAACAAATTACAAAACAGGTTTTGATGATCCTTTGGAATTCAATATCCAAAACCTTACTTTTCATTCATATTTTCGGTTTCTTATTCAACATCAAATGGAAAAGACATGTTTGCATAGGATGAATACACGACAAGCCAACAGAACCAAGAATCTGTAGTTAATCCCAGATCCCATAGCATCCCAGCCTTCCCCAAAAACTGGATAGCGAGATAGTGGATAGCGGGATGGCCGGGATAGGGATGTTTAGGAAAACAAAATAAGCAATTTATACTATATACATATGAAGGCCAAAAACCGAATAATACACAATATTAAAATCATAAACTCAAAATCAATGACTTAAATCTAATAAAAGCTTCAGGGATTTGTCGAAATGACCCAAGGCCCCAAACAAAGCTGCACGTCATTTTAAAAATGAGTTCAAAATCGGGTTTTAACCTTGTTGTCCCTTTCCCAGCGAGATCCCAGTGAGAAATTGGGATGTTGAACCTGGGATAGCTGGGATTTGGAGCTGGGACAGCCGGGATGGAAATCTGGGATGGGATAGCAAATCCCATCTCAGTTCCATGAAAAACCGGGACGGGATCCCGGGATTGCGTGGGATCCCACTGGGATTGACTACAGTCCAAGATGCTGCAAGCCTGCAAGCTTTACACTATCTTTTCGGAGGACAAAACTATGCAAAACAACATTAGAACATCCAATGAAACAAATTAACAAAACTGACCATGCGTACCATACAGTGGCCATCTACAAAGACGACATGAGGCCGATTAGGCAAGCCAGTGACTCTAGAAGAAACATATGCACTGTACCAATCAGTAACAGTGTGAAAAAGATTAGCATACTCAAAGCGTGTCACAAGAATCGTGGGTTCCTCGATCCACTGCAAGTAGAAACCATTGAGTCAGAAGCACCTAAAAGCAAAAGTTACAAGCCCAAAGAATGTAAATTATATCAGAAGAGAAGGAGGCAGTTGTAGGAATTAATGGCTTAAACAAGGATAAGGAGAATGACAAACAACATTTTAAATTGAGGAAGCTTGCTGTCATAAAAGTCGAGGACAATTGTAGCCTGTAGGAAAATGCAGCTAATGCAGCCACAATTGCACCTATATTGTGGTTGCAGAGACCAAGGAAACTACAATATTGAGGACTCGCACTCACACAATTAATGTTATGACTGCAATTTAAGACATTGAACTGAAAAGTATAATCTTTCATACATATGACTGCAATAAGCACATCATAATAAAATCCCAGGGTTTTTTTTTTTGTGTACATCAAGGATATCCTTCGGCCGACAGTCCAAGACTAATCCCCTTTGAGAAATAGAGATCACCGAAGTGAGTTTTGCCTCTATCAACCAAGTCTTTTCCATACCCACGGCAGGGATCGAAATCTTGATATCATGTTTAAGAAACTCAGTCATCTACCAACTGTGTTGGGCTGGGCTTTGTTGATACCAGGATATTTCTAACATCCATTCTATGGCATATGTGAAGAAATTCATATTGGACAAATCTTCTCTTGATATGCATTAATTACATCAATTCTTGATGCAAATTTATTCTAGATATATACATTGACTGAATTAAAGCTTCTTTAATTATTTTCAAAAAGATTTGGTATTTCCAACACACCTGATTTTACTTAAACCATAGCATTAATCATTATAGCCCCTCCTAAAAAGATCTTTATTGAACATGAATCAATTAACAAAAAGAATTAATTAAAAAAAATGAAGCTTTTCTCCCTCACCTCGTCACAAGAAAACTCGTTCCCTCGAACGATCAGAATCTTACTAATCAAATCACGCATGGTATGCATCACAACCTCACCCTTAGGAACATACCGATCCAAAAACTCTTGCTCCACCACCATCTTATTACCCTCTCTTCCACCAAAACCCTCACCTCCATCAACCTCAAACGCACCGTTTTGGAAAACAGGAAGCTCATCCTCTTCCTTCCTACCAATAACCTCCAACAAATCCTCCCCACCCTTCGTCATCCGAATTCTCTCCGGCACCATCCGCACCCTTCCCCCCTCGCATATCGAGCTCCCGAGCGTCTCACTGTACCAGCACCGGAACCACCCTGCTCCTCTTCCTCCGGTGAGGGGGTCTAGGCGGCGAGTGAAGCCGTTGCCGAAGTAGGCCTCGCAGGAGCGGAGAGGGACATGGTGGTCGGTGGTGGTGGTGTTGGACCAGGGGAGGTAAGAGGGGAGAATTGGCCATGGTTTTGAAAAGTGTGGCTGTGGGTGGGGTTGGATGAAGGGTCTTCGAAGAGAAGTGTTGGAGTGGGCAGAAGGAGAAGAAGAAGAAGAGTGGGAAGTGAAGTAGAGGAAGAGAGAGATGGAGTTGAGGGTGAAGAGGAAGAGGAGGATCTTTAGAAGCAGAGTGGTTTTTCTGTTCATCGCTGGCTTCAGCTTCAGTCACTTCTACCTCTCTCTTTCTCTATCTATCTCTGGTGGTAGGTGCGACGACTCACGTTCCAAAGAATTTGGCTACTTGCTTTTTATATTGGCCAATAAAAACCAATTAAATTAATTAATTTTTAAATAGGGAATTCAATTGATTTAATGATCTCTTAAGGATAAACACCAGTTCTTCCATCTCGTGTGGGGGAAAATTTCAGCTGTAAAATGTAATCTTTTACGGTACATAGTAGGTTATTCCATGTGGAAGCGTAGTTTTTTGGTTGATATATTTCCTCTTGTCTTATTTACGGGGCACATTATAGAAGAACTAGTATCTTAACCCGTGCCATGCACGGAAAGGAGTAACTTGGCAAAGTGATTATTATATTAAATATATATATATATATATATATATATATCAAATTTTGAAATAAAGATTATTGTGTAGATATGAAAATTGATATATTAAATTAAAAAAAGAGAAAATAAAATAACAATATAATAAAATTCTTAAATATCATGATCAAAAAATCATTTAAGTACTGATTTCGAGCAAACAAAAAATATTATGTTAATTTAAATCAAATAATGTAGCAAAGAAAACAATCAAAGAAAACATTGCTGGAGTAACCATGGTGGTATTATTTTCCCATCTATTGCATAATTTCAAGATGCTAGCCAAGAGAGCCTGCAAGAAAACATACACATAGGGAAGGACGTGAGAAAAAAAGTGAACAAATATATGTTAGTATATAACTTATGAACAATAACATTACCTGATATGGTGCATAGTTCCTAATAGATAAAAGTAATTCTCTTTGAATGCAAAGTCTCTATTTAACCTGAAATTGATCAATGTAATTTAGCTAATTAGTCAATTAATTTTATTTGCACGATAAGAAAAAAAATAGACATACCTTAGCAAATATTTCTTTGTACACAACATTTAGAGTAGAGTTGGTTGGCTTTCCTTCGTCATCTAAAATGAGTATTTTCAGCCCTCTTTGTTTCGAACTCTTGACAAAGCTACATATAGCTGGCCATGAGTAAATACAGGTTTAGGAAGATACAAACCAACATGTGATAGAGATTGTCCTTGACTTTTATTAATAGTCATAGCAAAGCATAGGACTAATGGTGTAACACCCCGCAAATTCCTCGTATTAATTTAAAATACTAAAGAGACTTATTTTTGAGAAAAGTGTTTTTGAAAGAGTAACTTTCTTAAGTAAATTTCTTGATTTCCTGTTTTCAAAGAGATGAGTGATTTTAAAGAAATAATTTTCATAAGAAAATATTATGAGATTTAAAGTTGAGTTTTGAGAGATAATGGTGTTTGATATTTTTGTACTTTAAAGGAAATTGTGATTTTGTGTATGAGTTATTTTGTGAGAAAAATATTGTTTTTCTATGCATGAGTATGTATGTATGCACGGTTTGGTTACGTATGTGTATGTATGAATGGCATGAATATGTGTGTGTATGCTTAGGGTTAAATGAAAACTTAATTAGTAGAAAAGTATGATAATGCATGCATGTGTGTTATATGTATGGTACGTGTATATGTGGGTATGCATATGTGTATGTGTGCTACGTGTACGAATATATATGTGTGTATATTATGCGTGTATGTATGCATGTATGAAGGCTAGGATTTTATTTTTAAGACAAAAAGCCATGGACTAGGTTAGAACCATAAAGTAACCAAGTTAGTAACTAGATCCTAACTATTAGCCAAAGGGTAACTAAACCTAAGAGACTTAGTTCCTTGATTTCCTCCACCATGTCCCCCTAAGTTTGATAAACACCACCCATGCAACAAATTGGATTGCCAAAATTGCCCTCCCTTGAACACACCTTGGCCGAATTGTACAAGGGCAAAAGAGGAAGTGTATGAATTGCCTATATAAGACTTACACCCTAGTTCATTTCCATTTATCTACTCCCATTCTTTCATTTCCTTCACTCCCACTTCCAAAACCAAACACAACATTAAGAGGCTCATCAAACCTCTTAGAAAGAGAAAAAGAAAGAGAGAGAGAGAGAGAGGAAAGGAGGGTGTTGGCCGTGAGGGAGAAGGAGGAAGAAGGAGAAGATCTAGCCAAAACTCAAGCCTTTCCTTGAAGTTCCAAGACCTTAGAAGCTAGAAGATCAACCCTTTCCTTGGTGGGTAGCTCGAAGTTATGAAGGAAATTGTAATAGCTTAGTTTTTCTTTGATCTTGTGATCTTTCTTTCTTTTCTTTTTCTTTGCATGTTAATTTTTCAAAGTTTAAATGATGAGTACAAGTGTGTTTGTGCTTGATCATGAATTTTCAAAGCTAAAAATAACTTGTAAACCTCTAATCAACGGACTTCATAACTCTATTAAGGTTTTCATGAAAGATCTTAAAGCTTCTCAAAACTAAATCTTCTAGATCCAAAGATTTGTTGAAGATTTTTGTGAATCTAAAGTAAAATCTCTTCGTATGTTTAATTTTCTTACTTAAAATCGTGATTTGTGAAGTGTTTATGAGTTTATTTGATAAATAAATGTGAGATCTAAATCCGGTTGGTAATAAAGGTAAGATCTTCTATGTTGCATGTTGATTTGATGGTGATTTTGATGATTTGAGTTCATGCATGTGTTAAATGAACCTTGATCTTGAATTTTAAGAATAAATAAACTTATAAAACCCTAGATCAAGAGCCATATGATTCGGCCTTGACTAGAACTATGGATCATGTTGCTTTTAATTTGATCTAAGTGATTGCATGTTGAGCTCATGTTTAGAAAAGTTAAGTTGAGTTGTTGAAATGTTTGATTTTGATTTGGTTTTGATAAAACTTGGATTTTTGGGTTTTGACCTTCAAAAGCTTTAAATCTTTGTCTTGACCTTTGAAAAAGCTTTGATCTTGTGTTGATCTTTGAAAAAGTTTGATCTTTGGTGCATGCATGTTATTTTGAACCAAAAGAGTTAACTATTCTTCATTGCATGTCACGGTTTTGACCTTTTCTCACATAAAGTGATTTTTATCTTTGATTTGTACTACTATACTTGATTTCATGACTTGACCTATAAGATTTAGGTACATGCATGTGATTTTTAAGTAAAAAAGGATTTTATCTTTCTTAATGATCATTCCAGTTTTACAAAGAAATCAAGGAGACAAGTTTTTGGAATGAATTTTTAACTTGATCCATGTTCTAGGTGCATGCATGATAAAGATTTGAGGATTAAACCTTGACCTATGATGATGTGCATTCGGTCTAAGCCTAGAATTAGGAAATCATGTTTTGTTTCCATGACAAAGGATACATGCATGTTAATTTCTTTTGATTTAAGAATCTTGTGTTTTTGCATGTGGAAAAAGTGAACCAAAAACCTTGTTTTAATCATGATGATATTCGGCCATACATGCTAGCTAGACTAGGGTTCTTTTTCAATGAAGTGACATAAAAACAATGAGTGTGTTTTGTGAAATATTGTTAAATTGATATGTTTGAAGTTGTGTTGTGAATATTTAATTTATATTCGGTTTTTAATTAAAGATAAGGGAAATAAACAAATTAAATGATTTGGGAAAAGTATTGTGTTTAAATGAATACATGTGTGAGTATGTGTATTTGGTTGAGAGGGAAAGGAAGAGTAAATAATTCTGTGGCACGAAAAAGAAAATAAAATTTAAGTGCTTGAAATAAACCAAGTTGATTTATGTGTTATAAATTTGTGATCTTTGAATTGTTTCCTTTGATTGAATTCAGCCATATAGTTTAAATAAGTCTAGGAAGTTTAGTTGCATGAAAATAACTTCACACCATGATTTTTGAAAGGAATCCAGTTGTTTAAAGTAAAAGGTTTATATCTTGGTTTAATACATGTATGCCTAAGTGTTTTGTGTTATGAACTATTTGTGAGTTGCATAATTGCCTTGATGTTGAATTAGTTGGTTATATGCTTGGTGAAGTGTTGCTTGTTGTTTATGTGTTAGTTGATGTTTGAAAAATATGTGAATGTGTAACTGGTTTTGAAATAAATTGGTTTTAAGAAAATCCCAATTTGATTTATTTGAGACTTTTAAATTGTGTCTATGGCTGTCCAAAGTTTGCTTTATGATACAGACTTGAATTTTTTAAAGTGTTAATTTTGAATAAAAGAGTTATTTAAAACAAAGAGTGTTTCTACGATGTTTTCGGGGTTTTATCAAAGAAATTTTGTAACATGACTCTTTGCTGTCCAGAATTACTTGGACTTGCTTTTTATATTTAAAAACATTTTCATATGATTTAAATTACTTTACTAAATGTTTTCAAAATGGTTTTTGAAAGTACTTAAGGTATTATAAATATCAGAGTTGTTTGAAAGAAAACGATCATGTTTTAAGTTTTCCGACGAGGAATGAGAGGTGTTTAAGTTACGAAAAAGATTTTCTTAATACAAGTTAATAACGTGAGCGTATTTTATTTAGTACGAGGAATTTGAAAGACGAGGGATTGGGGGCAGCCGGCAGCAAAAAGGATCAGAGGAGACGGTACACATTTAATCGCTGGACCTCAGGTGAGAGAGAAGCTTTCCTAAGACACCGTGGTATTTAGGTGACTTATTAGGACGTTCCGTATCATCTCAAAGATCGGAACTTAGTGGTTCGGAGTCATTAGTATAAGTGACAATTGTTTGTGTTGTGTGGTCACTTATACGAAGGTGACAAAGACCACATTATTGTTGTGTGATGATTGTGTGTTGATAGCATGTTTATATTTATTTATTTAATTATGTATGTTGAAATTGAATACTGTTGAGTAATATGCTGATGGACGTCTGTTACGTCCTGAATAAGAAAATGAAAATGAAATGAAAGAGTTGTGAGAGTAAGGAAATTGAAAGTCAGGACAAAATAAATAATGATAAAGGATAAAAGATTGATTAGAAAAGAGATAAAGAGTTGAGATTGGGGAAAGAATTGATGATAATGATGAGGACGAGCCAGAGCTGGGAAGAGTGATGTTGAGTACCGGAATAAGATGTGATCTGAGTGGAGCTTGGCTCCTTTGATTTTGTTTTTGGGAAAGAGACTAGTGTTGAGTTGAGCTTGCTCCTCCATTAGCGCTCAGCCCGAAAATGTGATTTTTGAAAAGAAACTTTTGCAAAGAGTTGTGAAAGGAAATTTTTGAAAAGGGTTTTTGGAAAGACTTTTTTTAAAAGGGTTTTAAAAAGAAGTTTTTGAGTAGGATTATAAATAAAATGTTTTCAGGAAAGTTTTTGAAATAAAATTTTGGGAAAAGTTGTGAAGGAAGATTTTTAGAAACTTTGCGAAACGGGATTTTTAAGAAAACTTTTGGAGGAAGTTTGTGAAAAGAGACTTTGAGAAGTTTATGAAAATTGATTTTGAGAAAATTTACGAGAGAAGATTTTTGTGAGAAAGTTTTCGAAAAGATATTTTGTGAAAGCTTACAATATGAGATTTTCAAAAAGTTTATGAAAATGTGTTTGGAGGAAAGTAAGATTGTTTTGAAGAAAGATTGAGAATGTTAAGAAGGATTGGGAAATGAGATGAGAGTTCATTGATGTGATCCCAGCTCTGTGCTATGTGAGAAATGATGAGAGAAAGATTGTGCCAAGATTAGTAGTCGGGACTCATTGAAGGGTTGCACGAAGGATTGGCCGACCTTATGATAATTAAAAAGATAAAAGACTTAAAAGACATACGCGGTGAGGTATTAGAATGCGAAGTAGTGGAGAGGAAGGAACCATGAGTATCTGCGGATACTCAGGAGGAGATTGCATTAGGGGAGGACGATGACGGTGAAACGTCAAGAAGTCTAGAGTATGTTTCTAGGCAGAACGAACTCCACATGTGACATACGAACGTGGTAGGGACTGGGTCCAATGTCGTGGTAAGTTCTGCGGGCCCACTAGAAAGATATTGTTGCCCCCTAGATTGCAAATCTTGTACAGTGAGAGGGACTGGAACGGGGCATTTGATATTGCCACTGTGTGTTTGAGACAGTGTGCGTTGATTATATGAAATGAAATTGATATGAATGATTTGAGGCTATAGTCCTCCTGGCCTGGGGCCAATTAATTGTGAGACAGTTGTCGTGCCCGCGTGGTAAAGGTCCTGTACTCCTGTTTGCTTCCGACTAGGTTGGGTGGATGATCGAGGAGATGTAGACGAGAGTGATAGCCGAGAACAAGATGAATATCCCGATGATACCCTATAATTCCCCAAATCAAAGAAGGTTATGAATTGATAAGACTGATTGAAAAGAGAAGCATAGTTAAGAGGAGGAAATGAAAAAGAAATAAAGGGTGTTCATAAGAAGTGAAAGAAAGTTGACAAGGAAATAAAAGATGATAACAATGATGTTGGCGATAATGTTGATAATGTGCCTGATGTGTTGTGTGTAACAGCCCGATTTTCGTAAACCAAAAACAATTGACTTTCATTTATTAATGTTGCAAAAATGAGGCCAATTTTTTTTTAATTTTTTTTATACGTCTTGGGAAGCCATTGGTGCATCTTAACACCCTTCCTTGAAAACCGGGGTGTTACGTAAAACGTTTCCGCACTTCCACTTCCACATCTTTCAAAACGAGTTTACATTTCTTATCAAAACAAAAGTTTGGCCAGTTCACAAAATAAAAGTAGGGCGTAGTTATCAGAGTGATGCATTGCTAAGAGAGTCCTTTGTCTCACACTTACAAACAACTTTAAAATAATCTACCCTACCTTTGGCTCTTCCTAATGAAAACTATAGGGTGCAGCTCATGATCCTCCTTCTTATGTCCTTGCTTGACTCCCGAAGATGAGGCTATCCCAATTGCAGCTTGTCCACGATTCTTTGGCACCCATTGCATCCTTGTTGGTACAGAAGAGTTCCTCAGAGCTTCACAGCGCAGCTTCTCCTCATAGTCTCCATATCCTCGGACAAAAACTTGTCCTAGCAACGGTCCTAGGTCAGCTCCGCATAGTCGATGCTCAGGATCCGGAATCACAATCTGCGAGTCACCCGTCCATACCCAGCCAGATGGGGTACGCTTCCAGCCGCATCCATATTTCATCCAGGTTGAAATCTCCATGCAATAATCCATCTGCGCGTTGGAGTACCAGAAGCACCGATATACCAACGGGCAGGAGAGAGTTAGCAAACCGAACGACAAGTCGTCGACGTTGTGGATTTACCGCAGGTGGAATATCAAGACAGTACACACAATACAAGCAAAGCACACACAACATGGCACTCAAGCATTACCATCATTTTTACATCACTATTCTCTATTATTATCTTATTATCATTCTTATCCAATCACCTTTCCTTTTCACTTTCGTCCTCAATCATTCACTAATTTCAAGTCTTAATCCATCACTTGTTTCCTTTCCCTCTTCAAGGGTCATATCGATTCTGTCACACTTTCCATATTCATCATCAACAAATCACATACTTTACCTTTCTTTAATCGCAACTCTTTTCTTATCAAGTGTTATTAAATTCTAACCATCGATGATTAAGGGGAAATCAGGAAATCATCGAGGTGCGCGTCCGTTCGTAGTTAGCACTCACGTCTCACGTCTACATCTCCTCGGCCACCATCCACCTAATCGGAAGCAAACAGGAGTACAGGACCTTTACTGTGCGGGCACGACAGCTGTCTCACAACAAATGGTCCCAAACCAGGAGGATTCAGCCTCAATCAATAATATCAATTCATAATAATCATGGCACACTGCCTCGTAGTGGCAAACAAGATGCCCCACTCCAGTCCCTCTCACTGTTCTCGATTTGCAATCTAGGGGGCGATAGTATTGTTCTAGTGCGCGCGCAGAACTTACCACGATATTGGACCCAGTCCCCACCACGTTAGTGCACCACTTATGGAGTTCGTTCTGCCTACAACAATACTCTAGACTTCTTGACGTTTCACCGTCATCGTCCTCCCCTAATGCAATCTCGTCCTAAGTATCCGCAGATACTTATCGTTTCTTCCTCTCCACTACTTCGGGTTAACTCTCATTCCTCACCGCGTTCGCTGTTAATGTCTTTTAAGGGCTTTTATCTTTTAGTTAACCTAATGGTCAGCTCACCCTTCGTGCAACCCTTCAATGAGTCCTGACCGCTAACTTTGCATCACTTTTCATAACTCAAACTTGGCACAGAGCGGGATCACATTCACAACTGAAATCTCGTGACAAACTTTCCTCAAAACAACCTTTCACACACACCTCTCTTTTCATAGAAAAATCTCACTTCACAACTTCTCAACTCTTCTTCGAAATCTCATTTCATAAAACCCTTCCAAAAAGTTTCAGTTCACAAATCCTTTTCAAAATCTCCTTTAGAAAACCCATATCAGAGAAAGAAAAAAAAATAAAATCTCCTCCAAAGATTTTTTTCAAAAAATCATTTCACAATTTCTTTTCAAAATTTGTTTTGGAAAATTTTTCTCATTTTGGGAATCCCTTCAAAAACACCTTTTGTAAAATCTTTTCAAAAATCTCCTTTTTGGGAATCCCTTTGAAAAATACACTTCAAAAACTTGTTTTCAAAAAAAAAAAATTTCAATTCGTAAATGTTGGAAACCAACAAGCGGCTCAATATAGTCTAGAGGGGGGGTGAATAGAATATTGAAGCCTTATTACAGATTTTTAAATCACCTAAGGGAATGGTTTTATGAAAATAAATTTTCTTAAGAATTCAGTTCAGATTACTCGAGTAACTCAAGCCTTCACTCGAGTAATACGCAACCAAAAATAATTTCACTCGAGTATTCAGCAAATCACTCGAGTATTACGAAAGCAAATTTTAAATCACTCGAGTAACAGAAAACCTACTCGAGTAATGTTTATAAACTGAAAGCAGATTACTCGAGTGACAAGAACTTTACTCGAGTAAACTGGGTAAAATTCAATTTAAAACTTAGTTTTCAATGGAGTTCTTCAAGAATAACAATGCTATGATGATTCAACAAATTATGAATGATTAATATGAACAATTTCAAGTAATATTAACATGCAATTTTAGATCAATTGAGTAGAATTAAGAAAACCCCAATTCTAACCTAAAAATGCAAATGTTAATGAATTAATGAAATACAAGGAATGAAAATAAAAGAGACACAAGGATTTATCCTGGTTCACTTTCACCCACTTGAAAGCTACTCCAGTCCCCTCTTAAATCAAGAGAGATTCTTCACTAGAAATCTTCAAATGTAGATTTTACAATGTTTTAAGATGCAACTAGATTCTTAGTTCTCCTATCTTAAAACCCAACTCAAAGTGTGTACCAAACACTTTGATCTAATCTACCCCTTTTGAGTATTCTAGATTTCCTTGCTAATTGATTGAAGATGCTTCCAACCAATCCTCTTTTCTTGCTTTGATTTGATCTTCAAAGTCTTCCTTGTGAGATTCTTCACTTGTGTTGAAACTTCAATGATGCAATCACAAATTGCAAATCTTCAACAACCACTAAGAACAAAAATATGATCTCAAGAATATTTGAACAATGATAGAAAATAGAGTGAAGAATGAAAAGTTCTTTGTTGAATCTTGATAGCTCTTGAAAGATGTAAAATAGCTCTTGAATTACTTTTCAAAGTGTATTAGAAAATTGTAAGAATGAAAGTATATGCTTTGAAAGAGAAAATTAAGTCCTTTTAAAATTTTCCCAACACTGATTGAATTACTCGAGTAAACCAAACAACGTCACTCGAGTGAAACATGTCAGATTAAGTTACTCGAGTGATGTGTAAACCATTACTCGATTAACCTGTCAGAACATAAATTACTCGAGTGAACCAATACTCATTACTCGAGTAAACTGATCAGAATCTGAATAAAAACAAAGTTTTTCTAAAATGATTTTCACAAGCTATTTAATCAAGATTTAAAGTATCTTCACTCTTAATCAGACATTATTTAAATATTCTTAAAATCACCTAAGCTACCCACACCAATGAGATGCATTGCATAAAATAAAGATTACATTGAATGAGAATTAATAAAAATCCTAATTCTAATCTTCATGTGGTGTAGCTTGCTTGTTGCCAATGTTGTTGCTTGGAGAGAGATTGTTAGCATCAAAACATGAGAATCCTACAGTAAACTCTTCTCAAAAATCCTTTTCGAACATTTCCTTTTTCAAAAATCTTTTCGAAAATCACATTTTTGCTGAGAGCTAGTGGAGGAGCAAGCTCAACTCAACACCAGTTCCCAGACTAAAACCATGCTGAGCGCTAATGGAGGAGCAAGCTCAACTCAACATTAGTTCCCAGTCTAAAACCAAAAGCAAAGGAGCCCAGCTCCACTCAATTCACTTCTTGTGCCCACAACTCACATTACTTTCCCAGCTCTGGCTCGCTTGCATCGTATCATTAAATCTTTTCCAACCTCATCTCATTGTCTCTTCTAGATCAACATCTCAACTTTCTAGTCATCATTTCCATTTCAATGCCTCATCAAGGTAAGGCTGCCTCATTCCGCGAGGACTCAAGCCAACAAGGGATTATCTTTCTTGGTGTCTTTTACTTTCAATCTCTTTTATCATTACCCATTGTTTCACATTGACATTCAATATCAACCTTCATAAATAAACAAATATAAACAGCACATCATCACACATCACACACAACACTGTGGTCTTTGTCCCATTCATGTAAGTGGCCACACAAAGCACACAATTGCCACTACACTACTGACGCAGAACCACTTAGTTCCGATCTTTGAGCTGATACGGAACGTCTTACTATAACACCTACTACCACGGTGTCTTAGGAAAGCTATTCTCTCACCTGAGGTCCAGCTATTAGATGCACACAGTCTCCTCTGATCTTGGTTGCTGCCACTGCCTTAATCCCTCGTCTGTAACATTCCTCGAATTAATTAAAACACATTTTCATTACTAACTTTTTATTAAGAAAATCTTTTCTTAATTTAAAACATTCTTCATTCCTCGTCGGAAATCTTGAAACATGATTGTTTTCTCAAAACACTTTTAACTTTCTTAGTTCTTTAAACACTTTGAATCCACTTTGAAAACACCAAATAAAATAATTTAAATCACTTGGCTAGGTTGCTAGCCCGTCTTGGACAGCACCATAACCTCATTCAAAAACACCGAAAAATTCACCGGTTTCAATCCGGGTTTTGCTCAAATCAATTACCTTTTGAAAACCAAACTTTGAGTCTCATGGACTCAATTTACAAATCAAGAAAACAATTTTAAATAAAGGTGGACAGCAAAGAAATACCTTACAAAAATCAATTTTATAAAACCCGAAAACATCATAAAAACTCCTTTTGTTTCCAAAAACTCTTTAGATCAATATTATCACTTGGAAAACTCAACAAATCACAAACATAATTTCACAATTCAAATGAATCAAACCAAATAAATTTCAAAATCAAGCATACACACACACGGTCAATAAGGCACTTTGGTAAATCAAGGCACATAAACAATTAATCAATTATTATTCAAGTTGATCACAAACAAACATTCATTCTCAAGTAAACATTTTCACAATCAACACTTAACTCAATCATGCAACACATAATTGGCTTCAAAAACATTTTATTTTTATAAAACAAAAACACTTAGGCATTTTCAAACTCACAAACCGAATACATACATATAAGTTCAAGTAAATACAAAACTCATTCCTAATCAATTATTTATCAAAATTCCTTCATCGTTTCTATTTCATTTCATAGAAAAGAATACTAACCTAATTAATCATACATATACCGAAACACTTCACACAAATCAAAACAAGATTCATGCTTTATCAAACATACAAATTCATACAATTATTTATTCTTTTTCTTAACCAAAACCGTGAGCTCAAACATGGCAAATACTCAAACTTTAATTTATTTCCTTTACTCAAATTAAATCAAGAAGCATGCAAGGACATAGAACACATATCAAAGGTTCACAAAATAAAGAGCATGGATTTTAATCTAATTATGGTCGAATGTATCATGCACAAACAAACACTTAGATTAAATCATGTTCATGCCCAAAATCACTTTAGAACTTGTTTTTTTTCTTCCTAAATTTTCTTGCAAAATCCGTGACATGCAATTCAAGAGATCATAATCATTTTACTTAAAATTAACATGCAAGAATGTGTTGGAATACAAGTGATATAGTATGAACACGTAAGAACACCTAGAAAGGGGGGTTGAATAGGTGTTAAAACAACCTTGAACAATTTTCGCAAAGTACAAACAAAACGTGGTTAAAACAGAATTTCTTTAACCAATGTATCAGTGACTAACCGGTTACTAAGCTTACTAACCGGTTAGTGTCTGAAACAGTTTTGAATACAATTGCAATTCAATCAAGAACTCAAAGTAAAACGCAGAAATACTTCAACCCAAGAATTAAAACAATTAAACAGATGTTTTAAAATGATTTTCCCCAAATTAATTTGTACAATTACTAACTAATTGATTCAATTAATTTGAAAATCCCTTTTCTAGGTTTTTATGCAAGAACAATGAATAATGCAGAAATTAAAGAGATTAGGGAAGAGATACTGCACAAGAGATTTATCCTGGTTCACTCTCACCCACTTGAGAGCTACATCCAGTCCCCTCTTCAACAAAGAGAGATTTCTTCACTAGAATTAAAGATCCTTGATTACAAGCTAAGCCTCTCAAGATTCCTCACTTGATAGCTACCAAGAGATACCTTACTCTTGTTATGCAACCCTCCTTGATCTTCTAATTCTACCCTCTTGCTATGTGAATCTCTATCCACTTAGACTTCTTCAATTCCTTGATTATTTCTCAACCAAGAAACCTTCACTATGCTTGATTACACCTTAATCAAGACTTCCTTTGCTTGATTGTTCCTCAATCAAGACTTCCTTGATCTTCAATTTGTTGTAGACTAATTTGCCTTGAATGCAATGATTACAACACCATAGAATTACAGAAAATCAGAACCTAATGAATCTCAATCAAATAACAATAAACAAGTTGATCATGAGGTTCTTGTGTTTGTAGAAAAGATGATAACAAGATGTAAAAGAAAACTTTTGATCTTTTCAATCTAAGAGAGAGTGTGTGGCTTGTTTCTCTGGATATAAAATGTATTTGAATGATTCTATATATTCATTAAGATGTAAGAATGGTTTATATAGATACCCATAAAGAATGAAAACATAAAACTGAATTTTTAACAAACTTAACAGTCACTAACCGGTTACTGGGTATGACTAACCGGTTAGTCACTGTAACTTTTGTTTTCTAATTTAGCAAAAAATATTTTCAAAACTTTAACTATTAAAACCAATTCTTTCCAACCTTAATTAAAATATTTAGCCACTTATTGATGCATCCTAAAATATAATGAAAAACATTTTGAAAAATATGCATCAATCATATTTTAATTAATTGGTTTTATGAAACTCAAAATTAATTTGATCAAAATTAATTAATTGAGATTCACTACCCAAAACTAACTCTACCCAACAACCTAAGGACTCAAAGCAAAGTATAAAATAACTCTATGAAACTTTGATTCCTTGCTTGCTTGTCTAGAGATTAGTTGATTCTCTCTTCTTGTAAAATTTGCTTTCTTCTTCTCTTTTTCTTTTCTTTAAAACTTTTATAGCTCTTGAACTTTGTTGCTTTTGTTCTTTGGGAGACTTGCTTTCACTTGATTTCATCACAATGTTTAGTCTTGCTTTCACTTGATTTCATCACAATGTTTAGTCTTGCTTTCACTTGATTTCATCACAATGTTTTCCTCATCAAAACATAGCTTCATACACATGGATTCTTCAATCTCCCCCTTTTTGATGATGACAAACATTGTTTTGAATTTGTTGTTGATTAATGAACATTTGCTTTCCTTTTGCTTCAAACTTCATAGAATGAATCAATGCTCCCCCTCAACATAAGCCTTGAAAATATGTTGAAGATATCAACAACCCTTCTCCCCCTGCATAAAAGAACAAAACAACACCTTTCTCCCCCTTTTGGCATGATCAAAAAGCATGTAAGAAGTATAAAATATTGCCAAAAGTGAAAGAAAACAGATTAATAATAGATATCTGCTAACTGTCAGTTACTAACCGGTTACAAAGACTACTAACCGGTTAGTCTCTGCAATTCAGAACACTGCATATGTAACACCCTAATGAATTCTACCCTTAATTACCAAGTATTAAAAATGAGTACTTAAAAATTTCTTTTTAGTTTAGTAAAATCACCCGTCAAACGGACGGAGTTTTGTCTGTTTTTCGGACTTTCCAAAATCTTCAACCTGATAAACACATTTATATGAAATCAACAGGAGCCAGCAGGGCTCAAAGATAAATATATATAAGTATCGCATAGTTGCCCCTTAGGCTCAAGTGTAAAACATCACTGTGTCAGAGTGCCAGCAAAATATTAAGTATGTAAATCAAGAGGCCATAACAACAACTATGCTAAAAAAGAATCATAAACCCTGCACAAAAGAAACTAGCCTAAGCCTCATCCAAAAAGCATATATAGCTCATATACATCCAAATATACGGAGGCTGAAGTCAAAAACAAAAATATCTAATCCCCATAACCCTACTCTCCCTGTGAGGGAGAGCAATCCTGCTCGGCCGGGGGCTGTGCTAACTCAATCTCTGTACCTGAAAGATAGTAAGGGAGTGAGCATTGCACATGAAATAGAATAGCAGTTTCTAGATAGACATAACAACTAACCAGGCCAAACACAATTAGCAATTTATTCACATAAATAAAAATTCATCACAAGCATACCATATTTTCCAATTCCATTATTTTATAAATGCCGGTTCCCTTTTTAGTTAGTTCGTTTCCACCATTTGATTCCCTTTTATTCATTTTCTCCGTTCCCAAAGAAATCCCTTTTTAAAACCCTTACCTTTTACTTATTTTTCCGGTGTATGCATGTTTCCACCAAATCGAAGGCCTACATACATACACCAATCACGATGTATGTCTCCACCAAATCGAAGGCCTACATACATCGCGTTTCCATTACCATTACCTTGTCCAATTTTATCCCCTTACCTTTTTCCTTATTTTTACGGTGTATGTATGTCTCCACCAAATCGAAGGCCTACATACATACACCAATCACGATGTATGTCTCCACCAAATCGAAGGCCTACATACATCGCTTTTCCTTTACCGTTTACCTTATTTTATCCATTGTCCTTTCCTTTTTCCTTTTTATTTAGGGTGTATGTATGTCTCCACCAAATCGAAGGCCTACATACATACACCACCGACGATGTATGTCTCCACCAAATCGAAGGCCTACATACATCGCCCCGTTTACGTTGTATTGTCTCCCCCAAATCGAAGGCCTACAATACAACACCATTTTACGATGTATCGTCTCCCCCAAATCGAAGGCCTACGATACATCACCATACTTATCCAATGTTAGTTGTCCATATTATATGCCATTAATTTGTCTACCAATTCCATTTAGTATTTACAAAATTATTCCAATCACAAGCACCATCATGTTTATAATCAAATAGCCACAATTCACATTTCACATAAACAATTAGAGTACAAATAATAACAAACATCACCTTTCATGTAATCATGCAACGACCACCTTTCTTTTTCACTTGTCCAAGTTATTGATTTAAAATTCTAAATTAGGGGTTCATGCCATTTAATTTTCCTCCATTAAACCTAACCTTATTCTCTAATTCCTAGAGTTCCATAATTAATAATTAAGCCTATCTTTAACATTTTCCTTCGTTTCTAAATTGGGGTTGAAGATACAAGGATTCAATTATGTTTTGATGAAGACAACTTTATGTGGCAAACCTACAACAACAATTCTCAAGGACTAGTTTTACTACTTTCTCATATATTTGTATTGTAATTGTTTTATTATTATTTTATATGAGAGTGGGTAGTAGAATTAGGATTAGAAATCTCAATTTGAATTAAAGAATTTAATATGTTTAGAATTGAGATTGCATTGATAGAGAAAAGGACTCATGATTTTATTAAAATAAAATCAGTGAAAAATGCAATTTAAATGAAAAAGTTTTTTAGCAGTATTTAGCAGTGTTTACTCGAGTAAATCTCAGATTAATCGAGTATTACTCGATTATGGAGTCGTTTAATCGAGTAAATCCTGTTAAAACTGAATCATTAAAAGCCTTTTATTTTCTACATGTCAAAGGTTACGAACTGTTATCATTTCACAGCATTTTTCACATCTTTTACACATACTCTTGAGCTAAGGTTTCATTGTTTTACATCATCTCTATCAATGTTCTTTTGAATCTCAATTTGAATGCATACTTCATTCTTTTGATTCCAAATTGAAGATTCAATGTTCTTGAACATTACTAGTTGAATCAATCTTGTAACAAAAAGGTTACCTTCATCAAGATTCAACAAAGGCAAAGATTTCAATTGAGGCAAATTGAAGAAGAAGGGTTGGAGCATTACTCTTAGCAATCGAAGATACATTGCTCGAAGCTCATTGGGATTGAACGCGACGTTTCAATCAAAGGAGGAACGAAGAGGATCGAACTACAAGATTGGGGTAGTTTCATATGAATTGGTACTTCATATGATAACGGGTTAGGATCGAGAGTTGAGAGGATTCTAACATTCTTGTAAACTGATCTATTTGTTCATAGTGTAGCAAATCACCCAATCCAGAGAGGGTGGACTGGATGTAGCTCACCGATTGTGAGTGAACCAGGCTAAAATCATTGTGTTCTTCGTTCTTTACTTTCTACGTTTAATTTCAATTAAAATCGATCAAGAACTTAAAATCAAATAAGGATTGGTATTGGGTTTTTCAATTACATATTCATTATATTCTTGTTAATTGATTAGTAATTGATTTCACTGATTTGATTCTTGATTCGTTGAGTTTCGTAGAATAATCGATTTGAATTGAATTTGTGATTTCTGCAATTTAACAGTGTTTAATCGAGTAGTACTCGATTAAGGTAAAATCAACTTTCAGGTTTAATCGATTAAATTGCAGGTTAATCGATTAAATTAGTGTTTTTGGCTTAAATCTGAAACAATTTTTGATTACTTTTTAAATTTTGATATCGTAGCTTAACTCTTCTATTCACCCCCCCTCTAGAAGGTTATTTTAGCCCCTTGTTGGTTTCCAACAAGTGGTATCAGAGCTCGGTCGAATAAACCGAGTTTAAAGACTTTTTCGAAAAGATCCATTGGAAACCATGGGCTCTCAAAACCCTTTTGGAGGAGAAGGTGCTGCAATAAATCGTCCCCCACTATTTGGAGGTGAGGGATATGCTTACTGGAAAGTAAGGATGAAAATTTTTATACAAGCTATTGATGTTGAGATTTGGAAAGCAATCGAAAAAGGTCCACACATTCCCTATACCCTAGTTGAAGATGTTCAAATGTTAACTCCCGAGGAGAAGTGGACGGAGGATGATAAAAAGAAAATTCAACTTGATTACAAAGCTAAGAATATCATCACCTCCGCTTTGTCCTATGACGAGTTCTTTAGGGTCTCCCAATGCGCTAGTGCAAAGGAAATGTGGGACACTTTACAAGTGACTCACGAGGGAACTAGCGAAGTTAGGAGAGCTAGATTAAATGTCTTGATGCGTGAATATGAGTTATTTCAAATGTTGCCTAATGAAAATATTAATGATATGCAAAAGAGATTTACTCATATTATTAATCACTTGCTTGCTCTTGGTAAGGCTTTCTTGCCGGGAGAACTTACTAACAAAGTTTTGAGATGTTTGGATAGGAATAGGAAACCTAAGGTGACCGCCATAATTGAATCCAAAAATTTGGATACCATGGATCTCGCTACATTGTTTGGTAAGTTGCAAGAGCATGAGATGGAGCTCGGACGCCTAAATTCAAATGAAGAATCCGACAAGAAGAAAAAGGGTATCGCATTGAAGGTTTCATAAAAATTGGTTGATACTCAAAATGACTCTTCACAAGATGAAGATTCGGATTCCGACTTGGATGATGAGTCACTTGCATTCATGGTCAAGAACTTCAAAAAGTTTCTTAAGAAGAAAGGAAACACAAGAAGATTCAATTCAAAGGAAAGCAAGGAAACTCCACAAAGGTCAAAAACCCCTAAAGACAAGATAATATGTCATACATGTGGGAAAGCGGGTCACATCAAATAGCATTGTCCTCAAAAGCCTAAAAAGTCCGATAGTGATAAGAAGAGGTCCAACAATCACAAGGCTAAGAAAGCCTACATTGTTTGGGATGAACCCGAAGATGAGACTAATTCAAGTGCTTCGGATGAGGAAGAATCGGTGAACTTATGTTTAATGGCTAAGGACGACATTGAAGCTTCCTCTAGTGATACGTCTCTTGAGTAATCAAGCTCAAATGAGGTACATTCTAAAACCAACTCTGATATGGATTCCGATAGTGAATCTTGCTCTTCCCCTTCATATGATGCACTTTATAATGCCTATGTTGATATGCATGCCGAACTTAAAAAATTAGCTAAAATCAACATAGAGGCTAAGAAAGCCATTTTGAAGTACAATGAAAAGATTAAAGAAATGCAAACACATATTGATGAACTTGTACTTCAAAATGAGACTTTAGAACTCATTTACTCTAATGCATCATGTGATCATTGTGTTTCTAATGTTGTGATTTCCGATTGTGAAAGGTGCAAGACTTATGAAAATGAATTACATGATTTGAAAGAAAAACTTGCTACCTTTACAAAAGGAAAAAGGAATTTAAATGATTTGCTCTCTAGTCAACGAGACAATACAAATAGAACCGGTTTGGGATACATCAAACCAAAGAAGAAGTCCTATAGAAAAGTTGGAAATTTTTCAAAGGTGAATTTTTCTAGAAAACCAACATGTTTCTATTGTGGCATCTTTGGTCATACTTCAAAATTTTGCAATATCAAAAATTATGGTGTTCCCAATAAGGAATTTATTTGGATTGTTAAGGGACAAAAACCGGAAATTAACCCACAAGGGCCCAAAATTGTTTGGGTACCTAAGTCTTCCACTTAATTTGTTTTTTGTAGGTGTGCCTTCGAACGAGAGATGATCGTTGGTATTTGGACAGCGGTTGTTCAAGGCACATGACGGGAGACAAGAGACATTTCATCGAATTTTCACCAAGAGATAAAGGTCATGTTACATATGGTGATAACAATCGTGGGAAAATCCTTGGTATAGGTAAAATTGGAAACTCATCCAATGTTGTAATTGATAATGTTTTGTATGTTGAAGGCTTAGAGCACAATCTACTTAGCATTAGTCAATTGTGCGATATTGGAAATAGTGTTAGTTTTACCTATAACCATTGCATTATTAGAAGTGATTGTGATCATTCCATTAAATTTGTGGGAAATCGGTGCAATAACACTTACTTGATTGACTTAAATGATATTACTTCTTTGTTTTCAAAATGTTTTATAAATAAAGAGAATGATGTTTGGCTTTGGCATAGAAGAGTAGCTCATGTCCACTTAGGACAATTAAACAAGATTTTATCCAAGGACTTAGTGATTGGTCTTCCGAAGCTCAATTTTAAAATTGATGGAGTTTGCACCCCTTGTAAAAAGTGTAAACAAATGAAAACTAATTTTGTACCTAAGAAGGTGATGTCTACTACAAGGGTGTTGGAACTCATACATATGGATTTATTTGGTCCCTCACAAACTATGAGCTTTGGAGGTAATTACTATGGACTTGTTATTGTGGATGACTACTCACGTTTTACTTGGACTTTCTTTTTACCATCAAAAGATCAAACTTTTCCACGTTTTAAAGCCTTTGCCAAACTTGTTCAAAATAAAGTCAACCAAAGTATAGTGGCTATTCGAACCGATCATGGTGGTGAATTTGAAAATCATGCATTTGATAAATTTTGTGATAAGTTTGGTGTAGAACATCAATTTTCTGCTCCTAGAACTCCTCAACAAAACGGAGTTGTTGAGCGGAAGAATAGAGTGTTAGAAGAATTAGCAAGGACTATGTTGAGTGATAGCAAAGTTCCTAAATACTTTTGGGCCGATGCGGTAAGCACCGCTTGCCATGTGTTGAATAGAGTTATGATTAGGCCATCTCTTAAGAAAACCCCCTATGAGCTTTTCAAAGGCCGAAAGCCTAACATATCCTATTTTCATGTTTTTGGATGTAAATGTTTTGTTTTAAATAATGGAAAACAAGTTTTGGGAAAATTTGATCCAAAAGCGGATGAAGGGATATTCTTAGGTTATTCAACTCATAGTAAAGCATTTAGAGTGTTTAACAAGAGAACTTTGACTATTGAAGAATCAATAAATGTTGTATTTGATGAATCTCCGGAAGGAGAGAAGGGTACTTTTAATATTTCAGGTATTGATATATATGAAGAAGTACCACGTGATGACAATGAGAAAGAGAAGGAAATGGAAATACAAACTCATGGAGATATTGACAATTCAAATGGCAACGAACAAGCACATGAAGGACCACCTTTGGCATGGAAAACCAACCGGAATCATCCTTTGACAAATGTATTAGGTGATATAGCTAAGGGAGTGGTAACCCGAAGCTCTTTACGTAATATTTGTCATTTTGTTGCATTTGTTTCACAAGTAGAACCCAAAAATATTAATGAAGCCATCCAAGATGAAAATTGGGTTATGGCTATGCAAGAGGAGCTAAATCAATTTGAAAGGAATAGGGTTTGGGAACTTGTACCTAGACCCGATGATAGACCTATAATAGGTACTAGATGGGTTTATCGTAATAAGTTAGATGAGTTGGGTTTTATAGTTAGAAACAAAGCTAGATTGGTAGCTCAAGGATATAGTCAAGAAGAAGGAATTGATTATGACGAAACTTATGCCCCCGTAGCACGTTTAGAAGCTATTAGACTTTTATTAGCTTATGCATCTATTATGAATTTCAAGTTATATCAAATGTATGTTAAAAGTGCTTTTCTTAACGGCTTTATTCAAGAAGAGGTCTATGTGTCTCAACCACCCGGTTTTGAAAATCATGAATTTCCTAACTATGTTTTTAAATTAAAAAAGGCCTTATATGGTCTTAAGCAAGCTCCTAGAACTTGGTATGACCGTTTAAGTTCATTTTTGATTGAAAAAGGATTTAAAAGGGGTGCTGTAGACAATACTCTCTTCATTGAAAAGTTCGGTAAGAACATCCTTTTGGTTCAGATTTATGTAGATGATATAATATTTGGTGCTACTAACGACAAGCTTTGCAAGAAGTTTTCAGATTTGATGCAGAGCGAATTTGAGATGTCGATGATGGGCGAGTTGACATTCTTTCTTGGGCTTCAAATTAAGCAAATGGACGCCGGAATCTATATCCATCAAACAAAATATTGCAAGGAGCTTTTAAAGCGATTTGGAATGGATTCGAGTAAGCATGCGTCAACACCAATGAGTGCAACGTGCTACATGGACAAGGACGAAAGCGGCAAATCAATAGAGGTAACAAAGTATAGAGGAATGATTGGTAGTCTTTTATACTTAACTGCGTCGCGTCCTGACATCATGTTTAGCGTTTGTATGTGTGCACGATATCAATCTAATCCAAAAGAGTCGCACTTGACTTCGGTTAAAAGAATCATGAAGTATTTAAAAGGAACAATGAATACCGGATTGTGGTATCAACGAGATGCTTTTTTAAATTTAGTAGGGTATTCGGATTCCGATTTCGCCGGTTGCAAAGTAGATAGAAAAAGTACGAGTGGTACTTGTCATTTGATAGGTAACTCACTTGTATCTTGGTTTTCTAAAAAGCAAAACTATGTTGCTTTGTCTACCGCGGAAGCCGAATACATTGCGGCGGGTAGTTGTTATGCACAAATACTTTGGATGAAACAACAATTACTTGATTTTGGTGTGTCTTTATCAAAAATTCCAATTCGTTGTGATAATACGTCCGCAATTAACCTCACTAAAAATCCGGTACTTCATTCTCGAACAAAGCATATTGAAATAAGGCATCATTTTATTAGAGATCATATTCAAAAAGGAGATTGTGTGATTGAGTTTGTTTCAACTTCAAATCAATTAGCCGATATTTTTACAAAACCCCTTCCTAGAGATACCTTTTATTATATTAGAAGGGAGTTAGGAATTTTGGATGAATCAACCATTGGTTAGTTGTATTTGACATTTTTTTTTCAAAACAGTCTCACAACAAATGCCTATTTCTATATGAATTGTTTAGAGTTATTTGTGTTTTGAACTTCAAACTCATGATTCTTATAGCTTTGGTTATGTGTGTTCTCTATTGTGATTTGATTGATATATTAGCTTGGTGTTTGCTTATTTGCTTAGTTGTTGTGGTGCTAAATGTGTTCATGTATTCCATATTAGGTGTATATGTGTTTTGCATTTGACTTTCCATGATTTGTGCATAAAAACTAAGTTGAAACTGCTTTTTTTAAGTATTTTAATCGATTAAGCCACTATTTACTCGAGTATGAAAAATAAATCTTTCAGGTGTACTCGATTAAATTGCAGGTTACTCGATTAAAACACATTTTTACACATGTTTTACTCGAATAAATTGCAGGTTAATCGATTAATAATCGATTAAGTTGAAATTTACTCGATTAAATCGTGAAAACCTGACAGTTTTAAAACCCCTCTTCTGCAGTTTTTCTTCTCACTTCTTTCATTTTTCACGAGTTCTCTCTTCTCCATACTCACGGTTGCATCATTTTTCAACACTTTTGACTTGATTTCTTCCATTTTTTCTTCATTATTCTTCTCTATAACCTCATTCTACATTTTTTTTGCATCAATTTCACTTCCCTTCACTCAATTTTTCAAAACCCCCAATTCAAAAACCCTAAGAGCATCAATGGCACCTCCATCCACATCCACCGGAAGAAGAAAGAAGCAACGGGTCAACATGGACTCGGATTCTCAGTACTATTCAAAGGAGATTCGCAAGGAACGTGAAGCTAGGTTTTTGCGAAGAGATTTTGGGCATATCCGCTTCATGAACATGAAATGGCTTCTTCATCAACGGTTTGAATGTTCTGCTTTATTTGTTGAACAAGAACTCCAAAAATTTCTGAGTTTTCGCTGTGATATATACCCTAGGCTAGTCCGGAAGTTTTATGCTAATTTCAAATTTGAAGATGGAAAATATAAGTCTGTGGTTAAGGGAAAATTACTGATTGTTAAACCACAAGATTTGCATGACTTATTTGGATTGAGCATGACTGGCACTTTTTTGAATGATCCGGATAGTGATATACTTATTGACTGTGATGTTTCTAATGCATTCACTCAAACTGTTCGAGCTGGATATACTTGGTCTAAGGGTACTAAACATGCTGGCATTATGACACCGGATAGTAGGCTATTGTTGTACGTTATCTCATATTGTTTGATGCCGAAAACAAATCAAAATTATGCTCAAGCAAATGGTGATGAGATGCGTATATTCTATGGTCTTCGTGAGCACATTCCGATAAATTGGTCCCGTGTTGTGCTGGATAGGATGGTCATTGCTGCAGGTTCTACTGGGTCGGCTACTTTGCCATATGCAATGTTGGTGTCTAAGCTTTTATCTTATTATGGTGTGGAAGTTGATGATGAGGAAGAGGAATCCATCACTGATTCAAATTGTATCAATGCTGCTTTATTGCATGGATTAGGCATGGATGAATATCCTGAGGATAGAAATTGGATGTGGAAGATTGACATTCAGAAGATAGAGCAACAAAAGAAAGCTGAGGAGGATTTGGCTCGTCAAATGGGTGGTATGGATGAGGCTGGACCATCTAATCCACCACCAGATGCTACTTTTAATGTTGAGGATTTCATGAATATTCCTCAAGCTGAACAAGAGCAACCTCCGCCCCGGTCTGATGCTGGCTTTGATTATAGGGCTCTTTATGATGGTCTTTCAGGACAGATTGATGAGCGCTTTGTTCAGATAGAGCAAAGGCAATATGCTATTGAGGAGCGCCAGCGGGAGATGATTCAGCGTGGTTTTGCGGATATGGCTATCCGTCATCAAGCTATGGAGGACCGGTTCTTTGGTGCTCTTGGGAGGATGTTTCCACAACCACCACCACCACCTCAGTGATTTCATGGATTTTATCATGCATTGCATTCTATTGTGTTGCATCTTATCTTTAGTTTTATCATGTTTTGTTGATTATGTCTCAGACTTTGGTTTATGGGTTATGTTTCTCTGGTTTATGGTTTATTTGGTTTGTTGTAAAGTCCGGTTTGTGGACTTTGTTCTATGTTTCAGACTATGTTATGGTTTTATGTGTGTTTGGGTGATGTATTTGGATGCTATGACACTTGTGTTTTATGGTCTATTCTGTGTTTAGTGCTTGTGCATTTTATGCCCTTACCTATCTTTTATATAGTTTGAAATGTGGTTATTGTGTGTTACTAATTCTCACCTTTGGCAAGGTTTATTTTTTTCTTTTTATTAATGCCAAAAGGGGGAGAAAGGTTTGGATTGTTGTTTTTGTAGGTTGATTACACTTTTCCTAAGTGTGCATACATTTAGGGGGAGTTTGGATTTGGAATGGTTTGTCATTCATCAAAAAGGGGGAGATTGAAGATACAAGGATTCAATTACGTTTTGATGAAGACAACTTTATGTGGCAAACCTACAACAACAATTCTCAAGGACTAGTTTTTCTACTTTCTCATATATTTGTATTGTAATTGTTTTATTATTATTTTATATGAGAGTGGGTGGTAGAATTAGGGTTAGAAATCTCAATTTGAATTAAAGAATTTAATATGTTTAGAATTGAGATTGCATTGATAGAGAAAAGGACTCAAGATTTTATTAAAATAAAATCAGTGAAAAATGCAATTTAAATGAAAAAGTTTTTAGCAGTATTTAGCAGTGTTTACTCGAGTAAATCTCAGATTAATCGAGTATTACTCGATTAAGGAGTCGTTTAATCGAGTAAATCCTGTTAAAACTGAATCATTAAAAGCCTTTCATTTTCTACATGTCAAAGGTTACGAACTATTATCATTTCACAGCATTTTTCACATCTTTTACACATACTCTTGAGCTAAGATTTCATTGTTTTACATCATCTCTATCAATGTTCTTTTGAATCTCAATTTGAATGCATACTTCATTCTTTTGATTCCAAATTGAAGATTCAATGTTCTTGAACATTACTAGTTGAATCAATCTTGTAACAAAAAGGTTACCTTCATCAAGATTCAACAAAGGCAAAGATTTCAATTGAGGCAAATTGAAGAAGAAGGGTTGGAGCATTACTCTTAGCAATCGAAGATACATTGCTCGAAGCTCATTGGGATTGAACGCGACGTTTCAATCAAAGGAGGAACGAAGAGGATCGAACTACAAGATTGGGGTAGTTTCATATGAATTGGTACTTCATATGATAACGGGTTAGGATCGAGAGTTGAGAGGATTCTAACATTCTTGTAAACTGATCTATTTGTTCATAGTGTAGCAAATCACCCAATCCAGAGAGGGTGGACTGGATGTAGCTCACCGATTGTGAGTGAACCAGGCTAAAATCATTGTGTTCTTCGTTCTTTACTTTCTACGTTTAATTTCAATTAAAATCGATCAAGAACTTAAAATCAAATAAGGATTGGTATTGGGTTTTTCAATTACATATTCATTATATTCTTGTTAATTGATTAGTAATTGATTTCACTGATTTGATTCTTGATTCGTTGAGTTTCGTAGAATAATCGATTTGAATTGAATTTGTGATTTCTGCAATTTAACAGTGTTTAATCGAGTAGTACTCGATTAAGGTAAAATCAACTTTCAGGTTTAATCGATTAAATTGCAGGTTAATCGATTAAATTAGTGTTTTTGGCTTAAATCTGAAACAATTTTTGATTACTTTTTAAATTTTGATATCGTAGCTTAACTCTTCTATTCACCCCCCTCTAGAAGGTTATTTTAGCCCCTTGTTGGTTTCCAACAGGGGTTTCTAATTTCCTACCCTAACACATAAACTCCTAGCCAACCATTATATCTAAATACAAACCCTCTCCTAGAACAAGCCAATGCTCACTATATCCACCCCCTTACCTTAACCAAAGAGAGGGAAAGTGGAAGGACCCAAGCCGTAGCTCCAAGAGCTCCCAAAACCAAGAGCTCCGAACGCACGAAGATGGAGGTAGTGATAATAATCTTCCCTAAGCCAAAGGAATGGAATGATAATTAGATTATTGCCCCATTTCCATAGAGAATTCGGATTTCCAAAAGAGGGGAAAGAGAGAGAGAGAAAATCCAAATTAGAGAGAGAGGGACTTCAAGAATCATTAGTACTTACTTGGAGAGACCAAGAGGGACTTGATGATGGACCTTGGAGTGATTCCCTTGAGGTTTAATGGATTTAGAATGAGAGATTTTGTGCCCTAGAGAGAGAGAGTTCGAATTTTGTCAAGAATGAGCGCGTGAATCGCTTTTATTTTTTTCTCACAGTACAGCCTTTAATCGATTAATAATGGATTAAGCACTTTCAAACTTTCTGACCTTAATCGATTAGTCTGCAGCTTAATCGATTAAGCTGCTCAATTTTGTAGCATTCATACTTTGGAAGGCCATAACTTCTTCGTTACCCGTTGGATCTTCCCCAAATTTTGACACAAGCTTCCTCACCTATCCTACTTCACATCCAACGGTGGAATTTGTATTCTAAGCTACCAATCTTGTTATTCTTATTCCCCAAAGTCCTATGTTTTAAACGTGAATTTGCATGTCTAATTGGCCAATTTTCTAACTTAAATCATAATTACTTCTATCCTAAGACTATCAAAACAGGATTTACACTAAGAATTAAATTTGGGATGTTACAATCCTCTCCCACTTACCAGAATTTCGTCCCCGAAATTCATCTGTCCTGAAACAACTGAGGATAAGACTCCTTCATCCTGCTCTCCAGCTCCCAAGTAGCCTCTTCCACGTTGTTTCTGTTCCAAATCACCTTCACCAATGGAATTTCCTTGCCCCGGAGCTGCTTAATCTGCCTGTCCTCAATTCTGATCGGGAGGATCTCAAAAGTAAGATTCTCCTTCAAGGGCAAATCGTCAGCTACTACCACATGGGAGGGATCATGAATGTACTTCCTCAACTGGGAAACATGAAATACACCATGAAGTCTAGACAAGTGTGGAGGCAAAGCGATCTTGTATGCCAAAGGTCCAACTCTCTCCAAAATCTAAGGTCCGACAAACCTCTGAGTCAGCTTCTTTGACTTGATTGCTCGACCAATGCCAGTGGTAGGGGACACCCTAAGAAACACATGATCACCCACATCAAACTCTAGTGGTCTCCTACGCTTATCTGCATAGCTCTTTTGCCTGTCTTGAGAAGTCTTCATCTTATCCTTAATCATCGCTATCTTCTCTGTGGTTTCTTGCACCAACTCTGGCCCAGTCAACAAGTTCTCCCCAATCTGGAACCAACAAAGAGGCGTTCTACACTTTCTTCCATAGAGTGCCTCAAAAGGTGCCATGCCAATACTGGAGTGAAAGCTATTGTTGTAAGTGAACTCCATCAATGGTAACAACTGCTCCCAACTACCAGCCTGCTCTAGAACACAAGCCCTCAACAGATCCTCCAAAGTCTGAATAGTACGCTCAGACTGCCCATCAGTTTGAGGATGATAGGCTGTACTAAACCTCAACTTAGTACCCAAAGCCTGCTGAAGACTCTGCCAAAATCTAGATAGAAACCGTGGATCACGATCTGACACAATACTCCAAGGCACACCATGAAGCTTCACTATGTCCCGAATATACAACTGTGTCAGCTTCTCCAGTGTGTAGTTCTTATGGATCGGAATAAAGTGAGCACACTTTGTTAAACGGTCTACAACAACCCATACACCATCACAACCTGCAGTAGTTCTAGGTAGACCTGTCACAAAGTCCATGGCTATGCTATCCCACTTCCATTCAGGGATGTCAAGTGATCGCAACGGACCACCTGGCTTTTGGTGCTCAATCTTCACCTTCTGACAAGTCAAGCAGTGAGACACATGGTCGGCCACATCAGTCTTCAACCCTGGCCACCAATAGATCCTCTTCAAATCCTGATACATTTTTGTTGTACCGGGATGGAAGCTCATTTTTGTTTGGTGAGCTTCCCACAATATGTCTCTTCGAATCTGGAAGTCCATTGGAACACATATCCTACCTCTGAATCTGATGATTCCATCTGCACCCTTGATGAAATCAGGTTCCTCTTTACTTGCTGCTCCTTCTAACAACTTCTGGAGCTCTTCATCATCTGCTTGCCTTTCCTTTATCAAATCCACCAGTTCACTAGTGACTTGCAACATTTCCAGAACAATACTCTTCTCTTTCACCAGCATGTTCAAGTTGAGATCACTAAACTCCTGGATTAGCTGCATCTCCTTCACCATCAAGTTGCTAACATGAAGAGTTTTATGACTCAACGCATCGGCTACCACATTAGCTTTACCCGGATGGTATTGAAGATGGAAATCATAATCTTTCAGGAACTCCATCCATCTCCTCTGTCTCATATTCAACTCCTTTTGATCGAAGAGATAACGGAGACTCTTGTGGTCACTGAACACCTCAAACTTTGTGCCATACAAGTGATGTCTCCAGATTTTCAAGGCAAACACCACAGCTGCTAATTCCAAGTCATGAGTCGGATAATTCTGCTCATGCTGTCGCAACTGCCTGGATGCATAGGCCACAACATTGCCTTGTTGCATAAGTACACAACCCAAGCCTTGCTTTGAAGCATCACAATACACGTCAAAGGGTTGGGTTGGTTCCGACAAAGTTAGAACCGGTGAACTTGTCAATCTCTTCTTTAGTTCCAAGAAGCTGCTCTCGCACTGCTGCGACCATTGATAAGGGACATCTTTTCTGGTTAGCATTGTCAATGGAAGAGTCAGTTTGGAGAAACCTTCAATAAACCTTCGATAGTAACCTGCCAATCCCAAAAAGCTTCTGATTTCTGTGACTGTTGTGGGTCTCTCCCACTTTAACACCGCTTCCACCTTGGAGGGATCCACAGCAACTCCCTGTGCCGAAATCACATGTCCCAGAAAATGGACCTCATCATCCAACCAAAAGCTACATTTAGACAGCTTGGCATACAACTGCTTCTCTTTGAGGACTTGCAGTACAATCCTCAAATGCTCCTCATGTTCGCTCGGACTCTTAGAATAAATCAGGATGTCATCAATGAACACAATAACAAAAGAATCCAAGTATGGAATGAAGATCCTGTTCATGTAATCCATGAATATTGCAGGAGCGTTGGTCAATCCGAAAGGCATCACCACATACTCAAAGTGCCCATAACGCGTCCTGAAAGCAGTTTTTGGAATGTCCTCTTCACGGATGCGGATCTGATGGTATCCCGATCGGAGGTCAATCTTAGAGAATACTGATGCACCCCTCAACTGATCCAACAAATCATCAATGCGAGGGAGCGGATATTTGTTCTTTACCGTCACTGCATTCAATTGCTTGTAATCAGTGCACATCCGAAGGCTACCGTCCTTCTTCTTGACAAAGAGGATAGGAGCACCCCAGGGTGATACACTTGGCCTGACAAGTCCCTTTGCTAATAGCTCCTCCAACTGCTTCTTCAATTCTTCCAATTCCGGAGGCGCCATTCTGTAAGGTGCAATAGAAATTGGGCCTGTACCAGGCTTCAGATCAATACTAAACTCAACTTCTCTTCTTGGAGGCAATCCGGGAATCTCCGTAGAAAAGACTTCCGGAAACTCACGGACCACAGGAATTTGACTTACATAAGAAACTTCATCAACTTCCATGGTAGACAGGGTAGCATCATTAAAGATGACTGCTTTCTTACGACAGTCAATTAGAACATGATGTTGAGCCATCCAGTCCATACCCAGAATAACATCTAATCTAGTCAAAGGCAGACAAATGAGATTGATTTTGAATTCCCGCTCCATAACTCGGAGTGGACAATCCAAACATATCTGAGAAGTAATAACTGAAGAATTTGTAGGGGTAGAAACTGACAACTTATAAGGCATTTCTATAGTAGACAACCCTAGTCTCTTCATGCATTCCATGGAAATGAATGAATGGGATGCACCACAATCAAATAAAACACCACAAGAATTGCCATTAACATGACAAATACCTCTGATCAGCTCATCATCATCTGTCACCTCTTCGCCATCTAGAGTGTACACCTTGCCCTTCTGCATTGGCTGACTCCCACCAGATTTCTGTGCACTAGCCACATTGACCTCTCTCTTCACAGGATTTTTAGGGCAGTTGGAAACAAAGTGCCCGGGCTGTCCACACAAGTAACAAAGTCCATCTCTTCGACCCATATTCCAGCACACCCCCTTGTGTTGCCTCCCACAATGTGTACAAGTAGGAACAGGACCAAGAGATAGTGCAGATTGTCCTGCTCCTCTAGGGACTGAAGGTCTGGGATTAGAATAAGGACCAAATTTCTGTATAGGACCCTTTCCCCTAATAGGACCAGACAACTTCTGAGATGCCCTGCTTCGCTCCTCTGCTTGTTCCTGCTTGAGTGAATCTTCATAAGCACTAGTCATGTTCACTAGTTGAGAGAGATTAGAGATTCCTTGATAGACAAAAACAGTTTTGATCTTGGGATGGAGACCAGCCTCAAACTTGATACACTTAGTGCGTTCATCTGCATCCCGGTAGCTGCCCGAATAGCGAATGAGATCCTCAAATTGAGCTGCATACTCCCCAACACTGAGGTTCCCTTGCTTCAGCTCAAGAAAAGCCACTTCCTTCTCCCTCCTTACATTTTCCGGGAAGTACTTTCCCAGAAAACGGACCTTTAAAAGATCCCATGAAATAGGCTCATGAGCTGCTTCCAAACCTCTCCTCTGTTGGTCCCACCAATGTTCCGCCTCACCCATCAGAACATACTCCACTAGTCGCATATACTGGTCACCTAGTGGCTGCAGTGAGCGAAACACCTTCTCCATCTCCTGGAGCCATCTTTGAGCTCCATCGGGATTGTAACCCCCTTCAAACTTCGGCGGATCGCTTTTTCTAAAGCGGCCCATCCAGTCAATCTCCACTGGTGGTGGTGGAGGAGGCTGAAGTGCTGCTGCAGCAGCTGCTGCAGCTACAGCAATGTTCTGGGCTTGATTTTGCTGTAGGTTTGCAAGATTATCAGCTTGTTGCTGCTGAACTTGGGCTTGGTTCTGCTGCAATTGAACCAGAGTTTCAAGTATTGCAGCAATTTTGTCATTGTCAGCCCGTCTCCCTGCCATACTGTTGAATCATGGAGGGACAACCAGTTAATGTTAGCACAATTAAATAAAACTACTAATATCTTACAACTTCACTTAGACACTAAACTAAGTACTTGGGTTACTCGCTCGGTGAGTAACCATAGGAGTAGTGAGTTCATACTCCAAAGGCCGAGGGAAACTGCTCTGATACCATAAATGTAACACCCTAATGAATTCTACCCTTAATTACCAAGTATTAAAAATGAGTACTTAAAAATTTCTTTTTAGTTTAGTAAAATCACCCGTCAAACGGACGGAGTTTTGTCTGTTTTTCGGACTTTCCAAAATCTTCAACCTGATAAACACATTTATATGAAATCAACAGGAGCCAGCAGGGCTCAAAGATAAATATATATAAGTATCGCATAATTGCCCCTTGGGCTCAAGTGTAAAACATCACTGTGTCAGAGTGCCAGCAAAATATTAAGTATGTAAATCAAGAGGCCATAACAACAACTATGCTCAAAAAGAATCATAAACCCTGCACAAAAGAAACTAGCCTAAGCCTCACCCAAAAAGCATATATAGCTCATATACATCCAAATATACGGAGGCTGAAGTCAAAAACAAAAATATCTAATCCCCATAACCCTACTCTCCCTGTGAGGGAGAGCACTCCTGCTCGGCCGGGGGCTGTGCTAACTCAATCTCTGTACCTGAAAGATAGTAAGGGAGTGAGCATTGCACATGAAATAGAATAGCAGTTTCTAGATAGACATAACAACTAACCAGGCCAAACACAATTAGCAATTTATTCACATAAATACAAATTCATCACAAGCATACCATATTTTCCAATTCCATTATTTTATAAATGTCGGTTCCCTTTTTAGTTAGTTCGTTTCCACCATTTGATTCCCTTTTATTCATTTTCTCCGTTCCCAAAGAAATCCCTTTTTAAAACCCTTACCTTTTACTTATTTTTCCGGTGTATGTATGTTTCCACCAAATCGAAGGCCTACATACATACACCAATCACGATGTATGTCTCCACCAAATCGAAGGCCTACATACATCGCGTTTCCATTACCATTACCTTGTCCAATTTTATCCCCTTACCTTTTTCCTTATTTTTACGGTGTTTGTATGTCTCCACCAAATCGAAGGCCTACATACATACACCAATCACGATGTATGTTTCACCAAATCGAAGGCCTACATACATCGCTTTTCCTTTACCGTTTACCTTATTTTATCCATTGTCCTTTCCTTTTTCCTTTTTATTTAGGGTGTATGTATGTCTCCACCAAATCGAAGGCCTACATACATCGCCCCGTTTACGTTGTATTGTCTCCCCCAAATCGAAGGCCTACAATACAACACCATTTTATGATGTATCGTCTCCCCCAAATCGAAGGCCTACGATACATCACCATACTTATCCAATGTTAGTTGTCCATATTATATGCCATTAATTTGTCTACCAATTCCATTTAGTATTTACAAAATTATTCCAATCACAAGCACCATCATGTCTATAATCAAATAGCCACAATTCACATTTCACATAAACAATTAGAGTACAAATAATAACAAACATCACCTTTCATGTAATCATGCAACGACCACCTTTCTTTTTCACTTGTCCAAGTTATTGATTTAAAATTCTAAATTAGGGGTTCATGCCATTTAATTTTCCTCCATTAAACCTAACCTTATTCTCTAATTCCTAGAGTTTCATAATTAATAATTAAGCCTATCTTTAACATTTTCCTTCGTTTCTAAATTGGGGTTTCTAATTTCCTACCCTAACACATAAACTCCTAGCCAACCATTATATCTAAATACAAACCCTCTCCTAGAACAAGCCAATGCTCACTATATCCACCCCCTTACCTTAACCAAAGAGAGGGAAAGTGGAAGGACCCAAGCCGTAGCTCCAAGCGCTCCCAAAACCAAGAGCTCCGAACGCACGAAGATGGAGGCAGTGATAATAATCTTCCCTAAGCCAAAGGAATGGAATGATAATTAGATTATTGCCCCATTTCCATAGAGAATTCGGATTTCCAAAAGAGGGGAAAGAGAGAGAGAGAAAATCCAAATTAGAGAGAGAGGGACTTCAAGAATCATGAGTACTTACTTGGAGAGACCAAGAGGGACTTGATGATGGACCTTGGAGTGATTCCCTTGAGGTTTAATGGATTTAGAATGAGAGATTTTGTGCCCTAGAGAGAGAGAGTTCGAATTTTGTCAAGAATGAGCGCGTGAATCGCTTTTATTTTTTTCTCACAGTACAGCCTTTAATCGATTAATAATCGATTAAGCACTTTCAAACTTTCTGACCTTAATCGATTACTCTGCAACTTAATCGATTAAGCTGCTCAGTTTTGCAGCATTCATACTTTGGAAGGCCATAACTTCTTCGTTACCCGTTGGATCTTCCCCAAATTTTGACACAAGCTTCCTCACCTATCCTACTTCACATCCAACGGTGGAATTTGTATTCTAAGCTACCAATCTTGTTATTCTTATTCCCCAAAGTCCTATGTTTTAAACGTGAATTTGCATGTCTAATTGGCCAATTTTCTAACATAAATCATAATTACTTCTATCCTAAGACTATCAAAACAGGATTTACACTAAGAATTAAATTTGGGATGTTACAGCATAACTCAGAATTAAAATCCTGACTTTGAGACTTCAAAACTTGTATCCAATGCATTTAAAAATAAGTTTTCAGAGAGTAAATATAATGTATACATGGAATACTTCAAAGTCATACAAAATTTACAGTCAATTACACAATATATGAATTATTAAGGCTTGTTAAAAATCAGTTGTGTAAGCTGAAAATTGCAGTGATTATTTGCATGTACATCAATGTAACATAGCTAAAAACTCATGACAGAGCATACCACACATGTCCAAAATATTTATCAAGTAGTAATTCATAATGTGCAGACTAAATAAGCAATAATATAGCCAAAAACTGTACTGAAAAATACACTTATTTGCTGTCAAATTGTCACACTAACCGGTTACTCAGTCTACTAACCGGTTAGTACCTGTCAGATATCAGAAAATCATGGCAGAACTGATATGGCCACTTTGCATCATCCAAAACTTATCAAATCAAGGCCAATACCAATCATGCAGGATACATATATACATATGGACCATAATAAAGTAGAACAACATGAATTTAAGGATCCAACTCATTATGTATGATTCACAAAGGTGTACCAAAGAACTATATTCAAATCTGAAATATCAAACAAAGCATTATGGCAGTATGCATTTGCACTTTTCAGCAGAATTTATAGGCATATACTTGACCAAAATAAAATGAACCATAAATGAAACATAATTGAAATTAACAATAACATAGATTCATTCATAAAAGGTTCATTACAAAAACCATAAAATAGCTAGCCAACGTACATAACCATAAATCCAAAAAAGCTAAAAAATACATAAAAGACCAAATTACATCCAAAAACCACCAAAATACATTTGTAAAACCAGACTTAAAACATGATACTAATGCAATCCTAAAGGCCACTAGTCTTCACTTGGAGGAGGTGCTTGAGGTGCGGAAGATGACCCAAAAGTCCTCATCAAAAACATGAGACGTTCCATGTCTCTCTCATAGGTAGCTTGGAGTCCATCTATCCGACCATTCATCTGAGCAAAACCAGCATCAATTCGAGCATTCATACGCTCCTCCATGGCTGCAAAATCAAATGAACCAGGTGCATAACCTGAACCACCAACATCAGGGGTAGTTCTAGGTTGAGAACTAGCAACTGGAACTGAACCAACATTTTCTTCATTATCACCTTCATCCATCTCAGCAGCATTATCATCACCTCCATCCTCATCCTCATTTTCATCGTCATCTTCATCACTGTCATCGCTGCTCACCATATGAACATCGTGAGCAGCATCCTCATTCTCTTTTTGTTGCCTTTCTTCTTCATCCAATTGAGCATTCAACAATGCAATATCATCGCTCCACTTCCAACGGTTATCCAACCTCTTGTGTTGCTGAATACCAGCAGAATGAAGAATTCTAGGCCCAATGCAATGAAGAGAAGGAGAATGCTCAAGAATCTCCTCAGCGGCTGAAATGGTGATGTTCTTCCTTTCTATGATCCTGCTAACAAATATAGCATAGGGAAGACTTCCACTAGTCGACTTGGCTGCGTCTTTCATAAAAGAAGACATAATCCTTACCCAGTTCACTTGAATTCTACTCTGAATAGCATACAGATACCTCAAATCGGTTTCAAAAACCTGAGAATGGTTGGTAGAGGTTCTAGGGGTAAGAATGTATGTAATAACATACACAATCAACCGATCGTCCACAGTCAAATTTCCTACAGCCTTCCTATCCCCTGCAGAGTACAAGTCAGCATCCCTAAGACTATTACGGTACACATCTTCCGGGTTACACTGTGCTATTCTTTCATCATGATCATCCCCCCAGAAGGTACCTATAGCCCTAACACCAGCAGCACTAAGGAAATCCTCTTCAGTCACAGTAAAAACTACTCCATTGACTTTGGTGTGAAAGACATCATCTCTAAGAATAAGGTTAGAATAGAACTCTCTTACTAACCTATGGTAAATTTTGCCTTTCAGTTCTAAAAACCTCCTAAGACCCTGAAAATTTAGGAGCCTATGGAAATCAAAAAGATTAGCACTACACCAATCAAAACCCATCCACCTAATTAACCCAAACTTTCTTGAAGAGAAACCATCAAACCTCTGTTCACAGTTGGTTTCTTCAAAGAAGTCATCTCTGTTCCTCCTTGAAGGTCTGTTTGCTGTGCTCTTTACCCTTGTTCTCTTTGAGGAAGACATGGTTGAAGATGGGAGAGATTCGGTCTAGGGTTTTAGAAAGGGGGAAACCGAATTTTGGGCACAAATAGGGTGATAGGTGATGAAAACGTGTATGATGATGATGAGATATGATGAGACAATGAAGAAATTGAATTAATTTGATGAAGATTGAAGAAAAATCGTGTGCTAGGGTTTTAGAAAGGGAAAAAACGAGTTTAAGATAGAAAGAAGAATGAGTGAAAACTGTTTTTAAAAAGCTTTTATTTTTCTGAACTGTTACGTGCTAACCGGTTAGTAAGTTCACTAACCGGTTAGTCACTGTAACCAGTCAGTGAAAATTGCAGAAATTAAACAAAATTCAATTTTCACAGAAAAAATCATATATTTAAACATTGAAAAAGCTTTATCAAAAATTAATAAAAGTTTTCCAAACCTCATAAACTCAATATCCATATAAATTCACACAATGTCATATAAGTTTGCATACATATACAATAAAGAGAGCAAAACTCATAATAACACATATTTTCCCATTAAACCATACAAATTCAATATTCATCAACTAACACATCAAATCAAATATATATCAATCCATCTATTCAATTTCAACAACATTAGTAAATTGAACAAGTGCACAAAAGTTGATAAAGAAGCACTCACCATGAAAAGGATAAATTCTATAATATTATCATGGTTGAAGGACTTACTTGAGATATTTGAAATTATGAATTCATACCAATTTATCTGCTTTGAAGGTACTGAAATATATCCAAATCATAGTGCATTCCCTTCAAGCATACCTACAAAATAACTCAAGCCTTGGTTTTTGGTACCCAAATGGTTTTGGGTCCATTTTTGTTAGATAAAGGACTTTGACCTTTCTTAACCCACTCAAACAATCCATTAGGTACTCCAAACCTTTTTATTTCACAAACATTATTTGTATGTCCATGTTTTCCACAATAAAAGCAAGTTGGCTTTATGGAAAAATCAATTTTAGAAAATGAGCCAACAACTTTGAAATTTCTTTTCTTTCCATGGACATAACCTAATCCGGATCTATTCGAAAAATTCCTTTGACTAGAAAGTAAATTGTTTAAATGCTTATCTCCTCTTGTGAATGATGCAAGTCTATTTTTCAAAATGTCATTTTCATTTTCAAGCATTTTGCATTTCTCACAAGTTGGGACAACATTAGTACAATTTTCACAATCATGAATAATAGGGGAATTTTTAAGATTCAAAGATTCATTTTGAAGCTTCAACTCATTTATATAATTTTCCATTTCAACAATCTTTTGTTGATGCTTCAAAATAACCTTTTTCTGTTTTTCATGAACTTTGACAAGTCTTTCAAATTCAATATGCATTTCTTCATATGTATTGTACAAAGTATCATAGGATGGTAAATTTGAATTAGAAGAAGAACAAGAGGATACCTCATTTTCACTATCACTATCAAGTAGGATGGTTTTGTCACTTTGAGAAGCCTCTTCATCGAGCAATGCAATGAAACATGAATTTGAGAATCCATCTTCTTCCGAAATACCTTGCACAACTTCATTCACTTTTGAATTGAATTCTTGGTTATTCTTCTTGTCATCTTCAAGTTTCTTCAAGTATTGAAGACATTCAAATTTGATGTGTCCCACTTTTCTACATTCATGACACTTGAGCTTTTCCTTTGAAATCTTCTTAGTCTTATTGTCTTGGTTGAAACTTGTAACATCTTGCTTGCTGAAATTTCTTCTTTTTGACTTGTGTTGATGTGAGACACTTGATTCTTCTCTTCTTTCTTGAATAAGCAAAATTCCTTCACTTTTCATAAACTCCAAGAATTTAATCATTAGCAATTTCATAGTCTTATCATCAACATTTAAAATATTCAGATTATTAAACATGTTCATGCTCCTTTCTTATTGCTTGACCCGTCAACGTATACTGACCATAAGTTTTGAGAGACGCCCGAAGGGATATCTGTGAACTCAGTGACGAAATCGGCAAGAGCTTGAGATTTCATCGCCTTCCTCGGTTCATAGGCAATGTCAAATTCGGATAGTTCGACAGACCACGAGACCATCCTACCTGCTAAGTCGGGTTTATGAAGCACTTGTCTGAGAGGTTGGGCTGTTCTTACCAATATTCTATGTGCCTGAAAATACTGTCTCAACCTTCGAGCTGACACGACCAAACAGTACGCAAGTTTCTCCAGTTTTTTATATCTCAGCTCTGGTCCTTGAAGTGATCGGCTAACAAAATACACTGGGGCCTCAATACCTGACTCCTCTCTTACCAAAACCGAACTGACTGCCGTTTCTGCTACTGACATGTATAGAATGAGGTTTTCACCAGGAAGTGGGCTGTGGAGGACGGGTGGGCTGGAAAGATACTCCTTTAATTGGTCAAAAGCTTGCTCACAGTGCTCGTCCCAAAGGAATTCTTTGTTTTTCCTAAGGAGCTGGTACCATGGCAAGGCTTTCCGAGCGGCTTGGGACAAGAATCTGGAGAGTGCCGCCACTCGGCCCGTGAGTTGTTGAACTTCTTTAAGATTAGCTGGGCTCCTCGTTTCAAGGATTGCTTTGCATTTATCTGGATTGGCTTCAATCCCTCTCTCGGTTAACATAAAACCGAGGAAAGAACCGGCTGGGACTCCAAACACACACTTTTCCGGATTCAACCTCATGGAATATTTTCTCACTCGGTCTAATATTGTCGCGAGGTCCTGGGCATGGTTTTCTTGCTGTTTGCTCTTTGCAATAATATCATCGATGTATACTTCCATATTTGAACCGATCATTCCCTGAAAAACCTTGTTCATCATCCTCTGATAGGTGGCACCCGCATTCTTCAACCCAAAAGGCATGACATTATAACCATAAGTTGCCTTGTCGGTGATGAATGCGGTTTTATCTTGATCGTCCGGGAACATAGGGATCTGGTTGTAACCAGAGTAAGCATCCATAAAGGACAAGAGTTTGTAACCGGCTGAACTGTCGACGAGTTTGTCAATGAAGGGAAGAGGATACTGGTCTTTAGGACAGACTTTATTCAAGTCCGTGTAGTCGACACACATCCTCCACTTTCCATTGGGTTTTTTGACCAAGACGGTGTTAGCTAACCAGTCTGTGTAGTCAATTTCCCTAATGAAACCTGCTCGGAGTAATTCAGCAACCTTTTCTTCGATGGCAGCGGCCTTTTCAGCGCTAACCTTCCTTTTGCATTGTGCCACCGGTTTCGACCCCGGAATGATACTCAACTTATGGCAGATAAAATTTGGGTCGATTTCTGGCATATCCGCTGATGTCCATGCAAACAGGTCTTTATTTGAAATCAACAGAGTGGTTAACTCCTCTCTAACATTTGCGGGTAGTTCAGATCCGATTTTTACTTGCCTAAGGGGGTCATTGGTCAATGTCAAGAATTCCCACTGTCCCTTCGGGGTTGGTCTATTTCTGTAGGATTGGTCCCTTAAGTCCAGATCTGCCAGATTAACGTTGCCCTTTCCCAAAGAGACTTTTTCCAAATTGCTCGGATCCTTGTTTTTAACCTTCCCTAAACTGGCGTCGTAACATTTCCTTGCTACTTCTTGCTCGGCCTTGACAGTCACGACTTTATCATCAGTTCCGACGAATTTCATAGCCAAGTGAACTGTAGAAACTACCGCCCCAAATGCCTGCAGAGAAGTCCTCCCAAGAATGGCGTTGTAGGCCGCTGGGCAATCAACCACCAAAAATTTGACTATCTCGGTTCTGGCCGAAGGCTGTTGTCCGAGGGTTACTGGAAGTTGAATGTACCCTTTTGGCTCAATGGTATCCCCCGTAAAACCAATTAATTCACCTTCAAAGGGAGTGGGATTACATTCCCTGAGTTTGAGGGCTTTGAACAGAGGGAAAAACATGATGTCCGTCGAGCTCCCTTGGTCGATGAAGACTCGTTTTACCTCGTAATTACCAATAAGGGGAGTAATCACCATGGGGTCATTATGTCCTGGAAGGATTCCATCCAAATCATCATCATCAAAAATAATAGGAACGTTTTTTGTTGATCTCTTGGATATAGGCTTCTGACTGACTGCCAAGATTTGGTTGATGTATTTCTTTCTGTCGGCTTTCTTCTCCCCACCCCCAGCAAAACCTCCAGCAATAGTATTAACCAAGAATTCGTTTTTATTGGCATTTGTATCAGGAGCTGGAGTGGGATTGGTCTTCTGTCTTCCGGTGTTTCTATCGTCTGGTGACCTACTTCTCTGTCGTTTGGACTTTGCTGGTGACTAAGATCTGTTCCTACTTCTTTGGCCGGCTGCATCCTTGATGTATTGTTGTAACTTGCCATCTCTGATCATCTCTTCAATCAGATCCCGCAACCAGATGCACTCGTCGGTTGTGTGGCCATATCCCCTGTGGAAGTCACAGTACTTTGACCTATCACGCTGTGCGCCCTTTCTCAAAGACGGAGTTCGTTGGGCCGAGCGCAAGTCAGTCTGCATTGTTTCCCTCAGGATTTGACTCCTTGGAACAGTTAAAGGAGTGTATTCCTGAAATTTGTTCCTCGGAGGGATCCTTCGGTCTCTATCATTCCTATCTTGTCTTCCACCAAAACGTTCATCACGTTTTTGTTTATTTTGGCCTTGAGGATCAGCTCGTTGCCTTTCTTCTCTGACCTTCTGCCCCTTATGGAATTCCTCCAAATTAATGAACTTATTCGACCTTTGTCTTAACTCGGCCATATCTTTTGGAGGTTTTCCAATCAAAGACTTTTTGAAGTCTCCCGACTGTAAACCCTGTGTGAACAACAGTACTGCCACACCAGGTTCTAATCGAGGAACCGAGCTAGCCTCTGCATGAAATCGCGAAAGGTAGTCTTTCAATGACTCATCTTGTTTTTGGGTGACTGCTGCTAAGGTGTGGTCGGATTTGGGCTGAATGCAACTAGCCGTGTATCTATTTAGAAACACTCTTTTCATCTCCTCCCAAGAATTAATTGAGTTCCGAGGGAGGGATGAGTACCATCGTAACACTGACGGCTCTAGGGTCATGGAAAAGGCTCGGCATTTCATCTCCTCCCCTCCTCCGTAGTAATTCATCGCTCCTTCATAAGAAACAATATGGTCCACTGGATCAGTAAGGCCGTTGTAGTGTGGTACATTAGAAGGGCCCAAGTATCCTTGAGGAGTTTGGAATTGCATAATATATGGAGTAAAGGGATGACCAGGGTGAAAATCACCCTGATCCTGGTTCATGGTAGGATTAGTATGGGTATTTTGTGGCGGGGGAAGCTGCATTACTGGGAGTGGTTGTCGGTCCATGGTTTGAGGCATTGTATTTTGGGGTAGTATGGTGGGTGGTTGACTCTGTGCAATCCTTGCCATAGCTTGCTGTTGGAGGTCGGCAATAGCTCATCCTTGTTGTTCAATTAAAGCCGTTTGTCTGTTTAGGATGTTAATCATCTCTTGCTCCCGAGCCCGAGCAGATGCATATGTTCCATAAGACCTTCCGATGGAGTGGCTATTATGAGAGTTTCCAGGAGCAGTTCTTCCTAGATTCAATGTGGTTCTAGGGGTTGTAGTTATGTGGTCGGGATTGGGTGGGACAGGAGGGGTACGTTGGGTATTTCGGCCATGATGTGCTCGAGTTCCAGTGGTCCTGGATGTGTTTCGAGTGGTTGGGGTTGTGCTGCTCGAATCACCAAGGGTGGAAGGTGGTGGTGTTGGAGGGGGTGGTGGTGGTGGTGGAGGCAGTATGGTTCGTAGAACTTGGAGCGGTTGGTTGCTTCTAGTCCTAGGATGAGAAGATTGTGGTGTTTGGGAATGAGTAGCGTGATTATTACTACGATTAAGGCTGCGATGAGGGGGTGGATGATTTTGTGAATGGTTTGGTAGCTGAGAATTATTCACTGCACCAGAATGGGAGGTTCGTGGCGGTTGTCCATTATCTGCACGATTGTGGTTGAGAACATCGCGCAGATCACCAGCAGAATGGGGCTGTGGGTTGCTGTTATCAGTGTTTCTAGGCCTGCCACGGGTGCGGGTGATGCGGTCACGGAGGTCACCAACTTGACTTCTGGTGGTAACCATGGTGGTGGTGGGAATGATATGTTATTCAGATTCCCACAGACGGTGCCAATGTCGTGTCCTTAACCAGGATCAACCTTAAAGCTATGGAAGAGCCTTGAAGAATGATCCCAGCCAAGATGTTAATGTAGGACTTTTTAGGATTTCTGAATATCCAGTTGGGATAATCAGGATCTCCCTAGTCAACAATGTGTGTGCTAGTGTCAACTTAGGGATGAGAAGACGTACCTTTGCCCCTATAGCATGGTGGTTCTTATAGGGGATTACCTGTGTGGGTTGTGCCGTCTTGATAAGCTTCCTGAAGAGTTAGAAGGCAAATAGGACTCGTTAAGGATATGATAAGATCATATCCGTAAATCCTCTAAATGATAAACATTATCCAAGGCTGTTTTATCTAGCCAAGAGTCGTGGGAATCTAGGAGTGGTTACGGCTTTGATGAGGCTGTAAACGATAAGGATCAGATTGAGATTCCTGTGCTCGGTGTTAACCTCATCAGTACGTGACCTACATGTAGAAACCCAGTTTGCTCGGTATAAGGTCCGATCGTTGGGCCTGTATCAGTATCGTACTTAGTAGGAGTCATGAGGCTTTCGGTCGGTCGACGCTCGGTCTACTGCAAGTCCACTACACTACTATCCAGCCAAGACGTTGCAGCAACAGTGAAAATACCAAAACAGCAGCAAAATAGTAGGAGATGGCAGCAAAAAAAAATAGCAGAAACCTGCAGCAAAATAAAATCAGATTACTGCTCCATCACTAGACAACATCAACCCTCATCTTTATGACATCCAAACAGCAGAAAAATAGTATAAGCCGTCCAACCAGTCGCAATAGACACCGACAGGATAGCCAAGCATCCAAAAAATAGCATAAAAAAAACATAACATTAAGAGATCACCTCCCTTACATATAACACCCCCTGCTACATGATCACATTTCAGTAACAATTCAACCATAGTAAGATACTAACAAAGCTTTGTATGGGTTCCTAACACCATTCAAAATAGGACATAAACATTTTGTTGCACTCTTCTTTTATCCATAACCAAGACTTTCTTTAATCTTTTCAATCAATCACTTCCTGGATTGGTTCCTCTTTACCTCTAAAAGATCTTTGATTCCTGGACAACAACCATATAAACCAAACACCAACTATCCAAATGAGGGACCAGTTTTCTCTACTTTTTTGCCTTAAATCAATTATAACACAGACAAATATTGAAAGAAAATCCTCGAATTGTTTTTATTTCTAAAAGGAATTATTTTGAGAAAAGTAATTTTGAAAGGATATTTTCTTAAATAAATTTTCTTATTCACGTTTTCAAAATGACGAATAATTTTAAGAAGTGATTTTTCATGAAATAAAGTTATGAGTCTTGAATTTTATTTTGAAAAGGTGATTGATTTTCCATGAATAAGTGCTTGATATTTTGGTGTCATTATAATTTTTATGCATGAATAATTTATATTATGTGTGTATACATGTGTAGGTACGGCCTTGTGTGTGTATGTATATGTTTGGAATTGTGTGGAAAATTTAATTAGTAAAGAATATGTGATGATGCATGAATGCATGAGGGTGCAACGTGTAAGTGTGTATGTGAAAGTGTGTGAGTATGCATGAATGCAAGGGAGTGTCGTGTGTGTGTGAGTGTAGAAGGGAACCTAGAAATTTCCTAAGCAACCAAGTGTAACAAATTCCCAACTAAACCCCTAACCAAGCCTTAACTAGATGGAAGGAAACCCTAAAGATAACCCACAAGTCAACAAGCCTAGAATGACCCTAAGCCCTAATGTCTCCCACTTTGTCTCCTTGAGGAATACTAACCTCCACCCATGCAATCTTAGAGAAGGCCGAAATTACCCTCTCCCTAAAGCTCTTGGCCGAATTTCATGAAGGCTAAGATGGGAAACCATGACTTGCTTATAATAGGTGAAGTCTTGGGTGCTTCTTTCATTTTCATTCTCATTTCATCTCTTCTGTCCCATACACACTTCCAAACACAAGTCTAAGAGCTCATCCAACTCTTAGGCTAAGAAATAGAAATTAGAAGAGAAAGAAGAAGGAGGAACCGTGAGGTTTAGGAGGAAGACGAAGAGGAGAGCAAACCCAACTTAGGAATCCTTGAAGATCAATTGCTTAGAAGAGTTGGAGACATTTTCTTTCTTGGTATAACCGAAGACCTAGAAGTTTTATAATTAGTCTTGATTTATAATTTTGTAACTTTCTTTTCTTCTCTTGCATGTTTATTTTTATGCACATATGTGTTGATCTTTTCTTAATGAAGGACTTTAAAAGACTCAAACTAATTTGTAATATGTGTAGTTATGTTTGATGATTCGGTTGGTGATGTTTAGGTTAGATCTTGATGCTTTCATGATGGATATTGATGTTTTCCTCTAGATCTAAAAGTTTTGTTCATGATCCTTGTGTGGATCTCTTTGAATGTCTAATTTTTATGTTTGAAATCGTGAGTCATGAGGTGTCTAAGGGTTTACTTGCTAAATCCATATTTGATCTAAACTCGTTTGATGATTTTTGGTCTTGCATGTTGTCTGAAAATGATTTATGTGACTTTGAACCCTTGTATGCCTCGGTTTTGGTCCCTTTTTGTTTAAAATGATTTTTGTCTTCTATATGTGTTCTTATGTTTGGATTCATAACTTGATCTACTTGATCTAAGTGTATGCATGTTAATCTTAAATGAAGAGAGTATATTTTCTTCTTATGCATGTCTCGGTTTTACCCTTTTCTTATATAAAATAATTTAATCTTTGATTTGTGCTACTATGTTAAATTCATGACTTGACCTATATGATTTATAGCGCATGTGAGTGTTTGACTTTGAAAGATTATTTTTATGATTCCTTTGAAAATAAATTGAAGATGTTTATGTGATCTATGGTTCTTGTATACTTTGTTAGGAAAAACTTAAGATTCATTCTGAAGAATCCATGTGTATGAAGCTATGTTTTGATGAGGAAAACATTGTGATGAAATCAAGTGAAAGCAAGACTAAACATTGTGATGAAATCAAGTGAAAGCAAGTCTCCCAAAGAACAAAAGCAACAAAGTTCAAGAGCTATAAAAGTTTTAAAGAAAAGAAAAAGAGAAGAAGAAAGCAAATTTTACAAGAAGAGAGAATCAACTAATCTCTAGACAAGCAAGCAAGGAATCAAAGTTTCATAGAGTTATTTTATATTTTTCTTTGAGTCCTTAGGTTGTTGGGTAGAGTTAGTTTTTGGTAGTGAATCTCAATTAATTAATTTTGATCAAATTAATTTTGAGTTTCATAAAACCAATTAATTAAAATATGATTGATGCATATTTTTCAAAATGTTTTTCATTATATTTTAGGATGCATCAATAAGTGGCTAAATATTTTAATTAAGGTTGGAAAGAATTGGTTTTAATAGTTAAAGTTTTGAAAATATTTTTTGCTAAATTAGAAAACAAAAGTTACAGTGACTAACCGGTTAGTCATACCCAGTAACCGGTTAGTGACTGTTAAGTTTGTTAAAAATTCAGTTTTATGTTTTCATTCTTTATGGGTATCTATATAAACAATTCTTACATCTTAATGAATATATAGAATCATTCAAATACATTTTATATCCAGAGAAACAAGCCACACACTCTCTCTTAGATTGAAAAGATCAAAAGTTTTCTTTTACATCTTGTTATCATCTTTTCTACAAACACAAGAATCTCATAATCAACTTGTTTATTGTTATTTGATTGAGATTCATTAGGTTCTGATTTTCTGTAATTCTATGGTGTTGTAATCATTGCATTCAAGGAAAATTAGTCTACAACAAATTGAAGATCAAGGAAGTCTTGATTGAGGAACAATCAAGCAAAGGAAGTCTTGATTAAGGTGTAATCAAGCATAGTGAAGGTTTCTTGGTTGAGAAATAATCAAGGAATTGAAGAAGTCTAAGTGGATAGAGATTCACATAGCAAGAGGGTAGAATTAGAAGATCAAGGAGGGTTGCATAACAAGAGTAAGGTATCTCTTGGTAGCTATCAAGTGAGGAATCTTGAGAGGCTTAGCTTGTAATCAAGGATCTTTAATTCTAGTGAAGAAATCTCTCTTTGTTGAAGAGGGGACTGGATGTAGCTCTCAAGTGGGTGAGAGTGAACCAGGATAAATCTCTTGTGCAGTATCTCTTCCCTAATCTCTTTAATTTCTGCATTATTCATTGTTCTTGCATAAAAACCTAGAAAAGTGATTTTCAAATTAATTGAATCAATTAGTTAGTAATTGTACAAATTAATTTGGGGAAAATCATTTTAAAACATCTGTTTAATTGTTTTAATTCTTGGGTTGAAGTATTTCTGCGTTTTACTCTGAGTTCTTGATTGAATTGCAATTGTATTCAAAACTGGTTTAGACACTAACCGGTTAGTAAGCTTAGTAACCGGTTAGTCACTGATACATTGGTTAAAGAAATTTTGTTTTAACCACGTTTTGTTTGTACTTTGCGAAAATTGTTCAAGGTTGTTTTAACACCTATTCAACCCCCCCTTCTAGGTGTTCTTACGTGTTCATACTATATCACTTGTATTCCAACAAGTGGTATCAGAGCTTTGGTCGGTTAAGATCAAAGCTTAAACGCTTTTACCGGAAAAGATCCTTTTGGTTTACAATGGATAGCAGGGGTCATCATTGAAAACCCTGAAGGATTATGCATGGAATACTCTTTAAAATTCGAGTTCCAAACATCGAACAACCAAGCAGAATACGAGGCAGTTCTTGCAGGCCTCAAAATGGTTCGTGAGTTTGGAGCAGAGCGAGTATCAGTTTTCAGCGATTCACAACTAGTAGTTTCTCAGATCAAGGGTCAGTACTCGGCAAAGGAGCCTATCCTACAAAAGTATCTTGAAGAGGTAAAGCGAATCATCTCAAACTTTTCAGAATTTGACATTTCCCATGTTCCGAGGGATTCAAATTCCCGAGCCGACATTTTATCTAAATTGGCAAGTACCAAGGGGTCGGAAAATAATAAAACATTGATACAAGAAACTATTCCCCAACCAAGTGTCATTTTGGCTATCTCATTATCCCAATCATGGATGGATCCGATTCTTACTTATTTACAACATGGGTTCGTCCCCCAAGATCAGGTAGAAGCTCGGAAATTGATTAAGAAAGCAGCTCAATACACAATTCTAAATGGTGTTCTTTACAAAAGAGGCTTTGGCTCCCCCATGCTCAGATGTGTCAACCCATCCCAAGCTGAGGAGATATTGGAGGAAATTCACGGCGGAATTTGCAGCCACCATATGGGTGGAAAATCCCTTGCGAGAAAGGTAATCCGAGCGGGTTACTTTTGGCCCACACTGCAAAAGGACGCCATGGATCATGTTAAGAAGTGTGCTCAATGCCAATTCCATAGCGACATTTACCAGAGACCGGCTGAAGAGTTACACTCTCTCGGTTCCCCTTGGCCCTTTTTCCAATGGGGTATGGACATTATTGGGAAGTTTCCCACCGCACCAGGGCAACTCAAGTTTGCGGTAGTGGCCGTTGACTACTTCACTAAGTGGATTGAGGCGGTTCCGTTAGCAACAATCTCCACAGCCCGTATTCAATCTTTCTTTGTGAAGGAAATTATCTCTCGGTTCGGGGTGCCTCATGCTATAGTTACTGATAATGGATCACAATTTGCAGCCTCTCACTTTCAACAACTAGCAGCCGACTTGGGAATCACTCACTACTTCAGTTCTGTTGAACATCCACAAACAAATGGGTTAGCCGAAGCTGCCAACAGAACCATCTTGGATGGAATTAAGAAGAAACTCGGTAACGCAGCTGGAACTTGGGCAGATAAACTTCCGAGCGTTTTTTGGTCACACAGGACAACTATACACTCATCTACCGGAGAGACTCCTTTTCGTTTGACATACGGCTGTGACGCAGTCATTCCGATCGAAAAGCGAATCCCTACCTTTAGGAATCTTGAGCGTCCTTTAGAAACTAACGACCATCTGGTCAGCGAAGAGCTCATTCTTCTCGAGGAAATTCGAAAGAACGCCGCCACTCATGAAAGAAAAATGAAGGAGCGGCAAGCTCGGGAATATAACAAGAAGGTTCGTGCGCGAAGCTTTGAAGTAGGAGATTTAGTCCTTCGCCGAGCGGATATCGGCAAAGGAAATGCGGGAGTTGGAAAATTGAAGCCAAAGTGGGAAGGCCCATACCGAGTGAAAGCTAAATCCGGATCTGGTGCTTACAAATTGGAGACTCTCTCGGGCATGGAAATCAACAACAGTTGGAACGTGGCCAAACTCAGAGCTTATTACAGTTAAGCTCCTATTTTATTTTTCACTTTTTACAGATAGGTTAGTTTACTGTTCGAAAATGTTTAGGTGGATTAAACGAAGGATAACATCCTTCTTAGCTTAGAAACAATTGTTAGGAGTTAGTTGACAAACGAGCAACATCGTTTTTGTATTCTTTTATTAATAAAACGTAGCAGTTTCCTTCAATCTTTTTTATGAACATTGTGATATGACATACGCCTCATTTTGTTCGGCTAGCCACCGAGCGGAATCGAGATACAACTCTTTATGAGAGTTTGACAACGTATTCATAGAACGCCCGAATTCAGGAAATTACTTTCCTACTTCGCGGTCCGAGGGTCCCGCTTTGGCTAAAGTCGGCGATCCGAGTTCTACTCACAATAATTTATTCAAATAACGCAATTCCTAAATTAGCCTGTTTGATCAGTAAAATCAAGGGTCACGTGACAAACGGAACCCAAACACAATTGATATAAAGGCAAGCGGATTAAAATTTAAACAGAAGTAAAAAAGTTGTTCATGGTCATAAAGAAGTATGCTCGATCACAACGAGCAACAAGATTAACGCTCGATTACAACGAGCTGCAAGTTAAAGTAAAAATTGTTCTAGAAAAGACGCTCGGTAACAACGAGCAATGAAATATTAAACCATACAGAATTGCAACAAAAAATGATCACTACTCAATATCGAACAGAACAACGTTGGAATCATCGAAGTCAGGGGCTTCGGTCAGATCAACAAGAGGATTTGGCAGATCCTCACCTTGTAGATCAACTTCAGCCTTGGTCTCGATATCAATTAGCTTTCCATTCTCGAGAAGATGAAGTGGATGAGCTCCGACCACCCTGAACTCAGTCTCAGGGTTCAAAAACTGAATTTGCTTGATGGCTGAGACAAAAGAATCATCGACGCTTTTACTCCAGTTATAGAAGTTGGTTGCTGCCTTTTTCTTGTGTAGAAGGGCTTTCTCCTTCAATTTTTGAGCAACCACAGCAGACCTCTCAACTTCTGCACTCAGCTCTTCCATCCTCTGTCGGCTCTCCTCTAATTCCTCTTCAATGCTTCCTCGGCCTCCTTCTTCTTGTCTTCAGCAACCTTTTGGGAAACCTTCAAAGCATCCCTCTCCTTAATCAGCTCATTTTTATCAGCTTACAAGTTTTCCAACTCATTCTTTACACGATTCAGTTCATCTGAGAGGCTAGCTTTTTGAGCAGCAGACAATTCGCGAGCCTCCCTCTGCTCGGCATTATAACCAGCAAAAAGTCCATCAGGTTGCTTAGCCAAAAAATACGCAAGGTTGGCACCCCGCAGCAGATATTTGGCAAGAGTCATGTTACAACGAGACCATTGATCAGAAGAAAGAGTTCCAAAACGAGTGCAGTCAGACTCAGAACAGATGTATTGACCAAATCTTTCATCAAATTGTTGGTCCCATATAGATGTTTCCGGAGGGGTTGCAGCTGAAGAAGGAGCGTTGTCAGAAGAAGGAACAGCGGCAGCCTTAGCACTTGAGCCTTCAACCCGAGGGTTCGCCCCTTCGGTCACTATCTCCTTTCCTTTATCAATCCGTCGGCGACAAAGTTGAGGTTGAAGGGGTAAAATGTTTTGAACTTGGCCGCTAGGGCCCAGTGAAATTGTAGCACCGACAGCTACCACGTTTGAAGTTGGCCGAGGGGACGCCTCGGCTGGTGATGCAGTTGGAGTAGAGATACTCAGGCTCGGGGTACTCAAGCTTGAAGACCCGGACGCCGTGCTCGTTGCCTGGGTCTTCCTTTTCCTTCCCCCTTGAACCAAAGAAGCCAGCCGAGAAGCCATTTTTTCTGCAAAGAACAAAAAAAACAAAGTAAAATTAGAACAGATCAACTTAGCAAATGCAAACAACCAAGAGAAAATAGTTTTACCAAGTTCTGCTTTAACATCCGATGATGGGATGTTCACAATATCCTTAGTTTCTATCCTACCATTAGATTTCATGTAACTTTCTACTGCTCGACACACCTCCTTCTCATGTTCGGCCAGTTCTTTCCAATCTGAAGAGTATGAGGCTATCGATCGGTTAAAGAAGCTCGCAGTCCACTGGAGAGGAAACCGAGGAATTGGTCGGGATTCACCAGGTCGGGTGAACCAGCAAACTCCATTGCCAATAAAGTTGTATTTAAAGAAAAAAGGTTTAAAACCCTTCCAAGATTCAAAATACTTGGTGAAAAGGGTATAGCCATTGCGGGATTTCAGTGAGACCTAGGGTCGTCTTGCCGATCCTTTCTCAAAGGTGTTGCATTGAGGAGCAAATAGGTAGAAGAAAATTGGAAGAGTGCAAGACCACTCCATGGCTGTGCACACTTGCTGGAAACCCCTCACAAATGCCCAAGCGTTGGGATGAAGCTGGGATGGGGCCACTCTTAAAGTGTTCAAAACACCTATCTCAAAATCGGTAAAAGGCATCCTAACCCCTAACCGAGTAATGACTTGTTCATAAAAATAAAAACCCGGGTTACCCGCCGGAATTTGACTGCAGACCCGTTCATTCAAACCCACAGGACTAATAGAGTATTGGTTCCCAGCATTATCACCAGGACACGGCAGAATTATAGCCCGTGTTTGATCTAATGAGTTTTCTGTTAAGAGCTCAGATTGAGTACCAAGAACTTCTCGGTCCACCCAATCATATTGATCTGCGTCTGATGGAAATGGATAAAGTTCGGGATTAGAGACACACTTCCTCTTCATACCTAAGGAAAAGGGGGGCACACTTGGAGTCAGAAGCAGAAAAACTTAACTATTTCAGTTCAAATACTTACGGTTTCGATCGGTTGGAGAACACCTCCCTTTCAGGGCAGAAATTTCCCAAACCGATTGAAATGTCTAAATACCTCTCTGTTGATTCCTTAACCTCCTCTGTTCTACCCTCTCGGCAATCCTATAGTGAATCACACCCTGCCTGAACTCTTTCAAAGTCTGAGGAAAATGCGTGGCTATCGGTTTAACACAAATTTCTGGGTTTCCTCCTTTATGTGTTCTTGGAACATCAGAGTTTACGGATTCCTCACTCATGATAAATGCCGCTTCAGTACCAACCCTAAGAAGTTAAGTGCAGCAAAACGTAAAACAGACCTAAGAAATGCTACAGCGATCACTCTATAAATGATAAAGGCGGACAAAGAATTTCGAAGGGCCAGTGGGGGTATCACAGCAACAAAATTGTGATTTGTTCAAACCCTAGAAAAATCTATTCAAGGAACCAGTGAAGAGAGGCCAGAGTTAATGCATAAAAAGAAAATTCTAAGCACATACACACAGTAAATACCAGAAGCAATCGCAGGCAAGACAACAAAAAGGTAAGAGCATGCAAGACAGCAAAGAAGAAAGAGAAAAAAGAAAAACTAGTCAGAGAAAGGAAGAGTTTCATTACCTGCTAACAATGAGTGATCAAGAAACTAGAGAAGAACGAGGACCAAGAAACAAGAAACGAGCACTAGGGATGTCTTGAAGGAGCTCTGGCTTCGAGTTCCAAAATCTCACGAAGATGATGACCAAAGATGAAGGAGAATTTGAAAGGGTTATGTTTAGAACGAATGGTGAAACCACCCTTTGAAATCCGCCTTAAAACTTCCCTCCACTATCTCAAAAGGTTTGGGCCTAAGTCAGAAAAAGCCCATTAGTATTGAAAACTAAACACGTGGCACCGCTGGTGAGTTTGAAATCATAACGTTCCTCTTCCCTACGAAGTAAAGGACACGTGGAAGCACAGGAAGAAGTGAAGGGTCGCGTCTGGGTCAATCAAACGTCAGCTCTAGTAAAATTTCTCGGATGGATACATATCTCGTTCTAGTAAAGCTTGGTCGGAAGATAATTCGCTCGTCTTATTAGCTCGGCAGGGCTCAAATCACCCAACCGAGCTTGGGGGGCTTATGTAGTGGACTTGCAGTAGAACGAGCGTCGACCGACCGAAAGCCTCATGACTCCTACTAAGTATGATACTGATACAGGCCCAACGATCGGACCTTATACCGAGCAAACTGGGTTTCTACATGTAGGTCACGTACTGATGAGGTTAACACCGAGCACAGGACTCTCAATCTGATCCTTATCGTTTACAGCCTCATCAAAGCCGTAACCACTCCTAGATTTCCACGACTCTTGGCTAGATAAAACAACCTTGGATAATGTTTATCATTTAGAGGATTTACGGATATGATCTTATCATATCCTTAACGAGTCCTATTTGCCTTCTAACTCTTCAGGAAGCTTATCAAGACGGCACAACCCACACAGGTAATCCCCTATAAGAACCACCATGCTATAGGGGCAAAGGTACATCTTCTCATCCCTAAGTTGACACTAGCACACACATTGTTGACTAGGGAGATCCTGATTATCCCAACTAGATATTCAGAAATCCTAAAAAGTCCTACATTAACATCTTGGCTGGGATCATTCTTCAAGGCTCTTCCATAGCTTTAAGGTTGATCCTGGTTAAGGACACGGCAAGTAGTCTCTAATGTATTCATTCAACAAAATTGGAGGCATCTATGTTTTGTATCACCGTAATAAAATTTGGTAGAAAGACAAAAATGTCGGCATGAGATCGGTTCGAACTATACCAGAACTCTCTTATGCCTTGCTACGGTCTTCTAACTCTGTGAGACCCCCAATTTTATCCAATTTATTTGTGAATCTATATTTGAATTTAAAATATTATATTTGATTTTTGATAAATTATGATACCTGAATTTAATTAAAATCGTATGTTTTATATATATATATATACACACGTGGTATATATTATATATATATATATGTGCATACCAATGTTTTCTATAATGTAATTAAATTGTATTCTTAAGATGGAAATATTTTTAAGGTATAGTATTTTGTTAGAATATGAAATGCTTTTTGATTAAGGTGTTCTATCTTCAGAAATTCATATCTTTTTAACCGTAAGTCAGAAAATTACAAATGATATGTCAAAACGACCGTATCGAAATGTAGATTACGAAATTGTAAAGTTTTCATTTTTATTTTAGATTCTTCAAATTTTATCACTGCTACAGAACTGAACGAATTTTTGAGTTTTAAGTTTGAAAATGTGATTTTAATGCATTTAATGACTCTTTGACCCAAAAATATTTTTATGTGCATGGAATATATATTTTTAAAATCCCTGATTGGCTGCACCGTCCAAATAAAATATAATTTTCGTATTTTTAAATTATAAATTAATTTGAAAGCTTATGAAGTGCATTTTTGGAGGAAATGATCTTAGAACTTCAAAAATTCATAACTTTCAAACCGTAAGTCCAAAAATTATAAATTTTATATGAAAACGATCGTATTGAAATGTAGTTTATAAAAATAAAAGAATTGTAATTTTATGAGGTATCCTTCGAAAATTGTTCTCTGCTGCAGTAACTGTATGATTTTATATGTTTTATGCTTGGAAAAATTATTTTAAAGCTTAGAATTAATTATTGGATTTCAAAGTATTTTATTTGTATGTTCAGATATTTATTTGAAAGCTTATTGGCTGCACAGTCCATGTTATTTTATTTTTCTATTTATTTTTGAATTTTAAATTACAAAGCTTTAATTTGATTGGATAAAGGAGAGGTGGATTCAAAGTGAGTAAATGAAAATTTTGTCTTCCCATGTTGACTAGTATGTGCCATCCAAATAGATGAGGATGAGAGGGGATATTTTCTGAAAATGTACCTAGAAGGATCTTAGAGTTTAAAGCTTATAGGAGTTGGAAAAATCCCATTAATGCATGTGTATTTTCCTAGACTTGGTTGAAGCAAAAAAATTGAAATTCTTTGACCTATTTTATGATGCAATAGGCGTGTGACTCAGCCCATTTGTGGGTGGAAATTCACTTCCTACTTCACCTATAAATAGAGCCTAAGACCCCTCATTCTTTTACACACAACAAACAATCATTTTGAGAGAAAAAAATTAGGGAAAGGCTTGTAGAAAGAGAGGTTTAGGCATGGCACATTGTGAAGGGAAGGGAAAAATTTTCATATTCACTTTGAAGCTCTTCTTTGCTAAGGAGAAGAGGTAATCCTACAACCTTAGTAATTGTTTTCATTTGTTAAGTTCTTAATTCTTTATTCTTCTGGTTTAGCAAATAAAAAGACTTCTTCTATTCTTCTCTGATTATGAAATGGTGAAACCAAGATCCTTAATCTCTTCTGAATTTTGATTTGCTAAATTTGGTTGAAGGTCAGATGAATGAGGATTAAAAAGGGACAAAACAAAGATTGTTTAAAGAGATATTGATCTCCCCTTTTTAAAGCCTTTGATGACCAAACTATTGATAATAAAATGAGGAAATGATATTTTGAAATTGTAATTGATAAAAAGTTTATCTGTTTTAAGAATTTTGATTTTCATCTGTACTGTATTGTTGTTTTGATTTTTCTTTGATTGTCAGTATGATAACATGATTAATAAGCAAATAATGATGAACAAAAAAATTATAAAATTGTCATGTGTATGTGTTTTGGCCGTGAGGCCTATATTGTTTTTAAAATGATCATAGCAAATTTTATATGTTCTTTTGTTTAGTAATGATGTGTATCTGATGATATCTGATGTGGTTCAAAATGATTAATTGAATTTGTGATTATGTGACTATATAAATTGATAAGCTATACTGTTAAGTACTGTACAAAAAGTGATCTTACTCAAAAGTGCTTATTTTCTATTTAACTTGATGTTTTAAGTAAATTTTTTGAAAGGTATGGAATTATATGAATAAGATATATATGTGTTTATAAACTGATATTACTTTTCTATTTTACTATTGATGGCCGAAATTTATTTGGTAGGAAAGGATAATTTTTGCTAAATTCCTAAGTGCTTAAATGGTTATATGATACCTCTGTATATTTACTGATGTGTATACATGAAATAAACTATGTATTTGATAGAAAAATAATTTATATCTGAAAAATAAATTTTGTCCTGAAAAATAATACCTTATTTAAGCTATGAGTTTCCAAATGACAATTTTTGTATGTGTTTGCAATGCTTAAACTTGTTTATAATTGTATCTGAATGTTAGAACATGTTTGTCTCAATTTTTAGAAGTGATGCAACTAAGTTTTGTTGGTTGTCCAGCAAGCAAAACTATTTTATTAAACTCATATTTAATCCTATGTTTATAATGGAACTTGTGAGGAATTTTTAGGAAAAAGTGGTATGTCTTTTTGATAAACCATTTGTGAGAAAAGTGATTTTTATAGCTTGTAGTGTCTGCTGTCCAAAAGTATAAATTTGTTGCATCAACAATAGAAATTGATCTGGAATGAATTAGTATGTGAATTTTATGTTAGGATCCTTAGTATAAGTATATAGAGTTTAAGAGAAATTATGGAAGTAATTGTGTGAATGTATGCTTAAATGTTCTAATGGTTTAGTAAATTGTTTTATTTGATGAAATATGTGATTTTATGTGTTAAGAATTTAGATGCCTGAATGTACTGATTTGTAAAGTATAATTTTTCTATTCTATTTAGAACTTGTAATTAAAATTTCATCAATCTTAGAAAAAAATATATTTTAGTTTGAATACATGAGTTATGTTTTATATGAATTAGGTGTGCTTATAATGTGGTTAAGTGATTTTTTATTTACTGCTTAATTTAGTTTTAAGGTTGCATCAAAGCAAATGATTTTAAATCCTGCTGTATGATTTGTCTGTAAATGGTAGTTGTTATAAGGTATTTAGAAATGAGTTTTTGAGTAAGTGGTGTTTTAGAATTTATTTTTGAAAGGTGATAATTAAGTTCTAAAAGTTATATTATTGTTAGAAAAGGTTTTCATGATTTAAAAAGCTAAAAGAAAAAGTGATTTTTCTAGTGCAGCAATCTGTTTTTATTTTCAAAGAGGTTTTAAGCTACTGATACTGTTTTGAATTTTTAAAAGATACTAAGTGTTTTCGATTTGTAAAATGTTCTTTTAATAATTTGTTTAAATTGATTTGTTATTTGGATTATGTGTCTCAAATTGTTAAAGGTTCTCGTTTGGAATCAGGTGACGCGAATTCGATTCAGAGGACCCTAATTTCTTAGCTTCACATCAAGGTGAGAGAGAATCCTTCTTAAGACATAGTGGCATGTAGGGTAATGTTAGAACGTTCCGTATCATCTCAAAGGTCGGAACTAGGGATCTATCGGGTGAGTAGTAGAACGGCAATTGTGTGTGTTCCGCCGTTCATACGAAAACAACGATCCCTCGAATATAATTGTATGTGTTGTATATTCTGTTTTATTATGATGCTGAATCGATTATAATATTAAATTGTTAATGATAACATGTCTGGCGTATATGTTATATAAACCTGTTATTGGAAAATAATTGATTCATATGATGTTATGTTGGAGAATTTTTGAGGATTGATTAAAAAGCTTTATGATTTAAGGAATTGGTATGCAATCCTTACGGAAATTTACGAAAGTTTATAATGTTATCCCCTGATCGCACTGTCATGGTGACGTGCTTGATCGTTAAGTTTTGTCGGCCATGTGAATGGAACGCCGTGGTTGTGAGCTCGGTTTGGAATTTGATGTGATTTGGAAGCGCCTGTGATAGGTTAATCCCTTAGAGGTTGACACCCGTTAGAAGTGTGGCTTAGAACGGGTCGACCACAATTAGGAATGTTCAACTTAGTAAAACCCTTCGATGACTTAAAAGACTTAGAACCCCTTTTCTAAACCTTGCATTGAGAGTGAAGTAGTGGAGAGGAAAGATACCTCATGCTTGGAGGTTGGTGTCTCTTCAAGTGGTGATTGTGATAGGGGAGGGCAAGGACGGTGAACGTCAAGAAGCCTTGAGCGCTCTCTAGGCGGGAAGAATGCTACAATGACCAAAGTTAGTGGCGTGGCAAGGACTGCATGCGCAACTAGAGAAAGTGTTGTCGCCCCCTTGAGCAAATCATAGATGGTGAGAGGGAACCCGAACGAGGCTAGAAGCTCTGCTTATTTTGGACTGCTTTTTGGAAAATGTATTTGTTATTTTGCTGACCGCAAGGAAGTTGGTTTCAGCCTGTTGTTTTGCGACTTCGACGCCAGCGTGGTTAGGGTTCCTGTGCGTCCCATCTGCTTTCCGAACTAGGATATGGTTGGACTGGTGGAGGAGATGTAACGTGTGTGCTATCCATCCCTTGAACCTCGGTAACGGTACCCCCTTTGGTTTACCGATGGTTGTGACGTTGAAACTTAGAACCTAAAGATAATTAAATATAACGGTTATGGTTTTTAAGAGGCGTACCTTTTTGGGAAAGGATTTATGGTAATTAACTGAAGTTATTTATAAGTAATAGTAATAATGATGTATATATTATTGTATGGTCTTAATATTCCCCTATAGTAAGCCCACGCCGTCGACGATAATATCGTTCGGAAGTGCTTACTCTCTCTATTTCCTTTTCCTGTGGACATTGGGGGACAATGTTCACAGATGACAGATCAAGTAGAAGCTCAAGTAGTGGTTGCTCAAGTTGCAAGAGGATCGTGAGATGGCGCCCATATGAGGAGGAAGCAGAAGCGGTAACCGAGGAATCTCTCAGACACTTGTGGCGGAGGATAGCAATGAAGACTAGTAATCTAGGATAGTATAGTAGTCCTTGTTTTGTACCCTATCTTAAGGTGATTAAGACATGATTAATCTATCCCGATGTAACCCTTGTTGTAATAAAGGATTATTTTGAAAGAAATAAAAGAAGTTCTTTTGGTTATGTATCAAGTTCAAAAAGTAATTAATGTTTCCGCAAGTTAACCATTGAATAAATATGGCGTTAAGAAAATAAGTTTTTGGAAATGTGTTGGTAACATCTCTTTTTGGAAAAAAGAATTTTATGTTGCAAATATTTTGAAAACCAAGTAACTCAAATAGTATTATGAAAACCTTTTTGTAAAAGAAATAAACGGATTTTGGTAAATGTTATAAAAACAATGGCGTAAATTTTTAGTGAAAATTCTAAGTTCCAATTTGGGGTGTTACAAACTCCAGCATGCTTCTCCCTATCAAATCCCAACCTTACTCCCACGATTTCCATTAATTTCACTTAGAATTATTCTAATAAATCTTGATATTAAATTCAGGATGTTACAGATGTCAAGAGTGCTTTCTTAAACGAATTTATAAATGAAGAAGTCTATGTGAAACAACCTCTTGGTTTTGAAAGCCATGAATTTCCGAATCATGTTTACAAACTTAAAAAGGCTCTGTACGGTCTGAAACAAGCTCCGAGAGCTTGGTACGATCGGCTGAGTTCTTTTCTGTTAGAACATGGCTTCGAAAGTGGGAAAGTTGACACTACTTTATTCATTTTTAACTCTAAAAAGGACATTTTATTAGTACAAATTTATGTTGATGATATAATTTTCGGTGCTACTAATATGTCTCTATGTAAGAAATTCTCAGCACTAATGAAAGGTGAATTCGAGATGTCGATGATGGGAGAACTCAAATTCTTCCTCAGACTTCAATTAAGCAAGCCGAAGGAGGCATCTTTGTGCATCAAGGAAAATACTGCAAAGAGCTCCTGAGGAAGTTCGACATGGAAAATTGCAAGACTGCAGCAACGCCGATGAGTACCTCCTGCTATCTCGACAAGGTAGTCAGGTAAGTCGGTAGACGTAAGTAAATATAGAGGCATGATGGGAAGTCTTCTTTATTTAATTGCATCTCGGCCTGATATAATGTTTAGCGTCTGTATGTGTGCTCGGTTTCAAGCTAATCCGAAGGAATCACATCTATCAGCGGTTAAACGAATATTTAAATATTTAAAAAGAACTTAGAACACTGGTTTGTTTAAATCTGAGTGATACTAGTCTTAGTTTGGTCAGATATTCTGATTCTGATTTTGCGGGATGTAAGGTTGACCGAAAAAGCACTAGTGGAACTTGTCATCTTTTGGGAAGTTCTCTGGTGTCGTGGTTTTCTAAAAATCAAGCTTGTGTTGCTCTTTCCACCGCAGAAGTAGAATACATTGCAGCCGGCAGCTGCTGTGCTCAAATCCTTTGGATGAAGCAACAACTGTCGGACTTCGGCCTGAAATTGGATCACATTTGTGACACCCTTCTCTTTCACTTCAAATAGTTAATATAATAACTATCTAGTTTACTCAATGAAATATGGACTTGTGGGTATTCATTGAAAATGTAGAAATAAATTTTTCTTTCAAAGCGGGTCCACAAACCAACATAGGGAACTCTTGGAGAGGGTAACTTGTATCGTTTTCAACATTATTTTGAATTCGGTGTTTACTAGGATAATAAAATTGTTTCATAATTTCAGATAGCATCGATTCCTTTGAAAAGACATTTTCTTAGTAAAATTAGGCGATACTATCCCTTTATTTCTTTCGCGGAACTGATACCATTTTCAAATAACATAGCCGAATTCTTTCATGTAACCTTTATCAGAGTAAGCGGAAATTATAGGACTATGTAGCTAATAGAAATATAACCATAGATTTTATATATATAACTGAAAAGAGTCAGGTGATACATAGTCCCAACATAAAAGTCTCCAAGGTCCATATACAAGTCCATAAAGATCTACGTCCAAAATAAGACCATAACCCTAGAGTACTCAAAATTATATCTACAATATATACATCTCAAAATATGAACTCTAGAGGTGGTCACGTAGATATGGCAGCATCAGTAGTAGTAGTAGTGATAATGGTAGTAACAGTCTCCAGGTAGCAAAAGAAACATCCACATCAACAGCAGCAGCAGAACCTCCTCCCCTGATCCTCATCATGTACCCTATGCACATACCTAGGGATCATCATCCCTCCAATCGCTCCCAGTAGAATGAATGACATGCTCGCCTCCGCTCTCGTCCTCCACGGGGTCCTCCTCGATCTCATCCGAGGGAGAGTGTACCCTACCACTGGGTACGGGGTCAGGTGATGGTGTGACCCTGACTGGGCTCCTCGGATCAGAAGGGGGAGTCTCCTCGCGGACGACTCTAGAAGAAAATGGGTGTGAGCGGGTAGGTCTGAAACGAAAACTGTGATAAGAGCGAGCTGGTCGTGTGGAAGGTGGTCCATGGTATGTGTAAAACGGGGGTACGTGCATAGTGTATATGATGGGAATCCTAAATCTACGAGGACGAAATCAAATCAACGGGTTCGGGTGGTAGAAGGTGATCTCCACCTCTCCCTCGAACACCGCGCGATGGTCCTCATAGATCCATGTGCCACTAGGAAGTGGCCGGATCTCGATGCAAGCGATGTAGCGAGACATCACCTACAAGGGCATAGGGGTAAGCAATTCTATACACATAATCAATAGAGCAGAAACGTATGAATAAGGTAAATGTATAGACATGCAACAATAAATAGCAAACACATTTAGCACTTAGAAGGAATAGGATGCAAATAAGATGCTCATACTTGTTCATTTATCACAATTAATTTAAATGAGTGGCATGATGTATGAATTTAGCTCTCAAGCCTATCTCCATCAATCTATGTCACTCTCTGACGTCCATCCCTGACAACCCAGCACTCACCAGTGCGTTGTATTCCTAGGTATACAACATTTCGTACATTCACCAAGAATGTACACGACAAGCTTGGAATCCGTGCCACCCGAGCACATCCCGTCATCCAAACGGACCGTCATCCAAATGGTGTAACCATATCGGCATCCACTAAGCCGACCACGTCTTCAACGTGTCATCAAGCAAGCGTATTGGCACTCCCAGAGGCCCTCCACATGTTACCAAAACATGATCAACGACCTACCATCCAAACTCCAAAATGAATGCATCACTTTTAAGCTTAAAGGATATTGGTTAATATATAACGTGCCACCCGAGCACATCCCGTCATCCAAACGGACCGTCATCCAAACGGTATACTTATATTAATCAATTTATTTTAAGTCCAGATCCCTTGGATTTTTATTATTCAATTATTAATTAAATGATTTAGAATAAAAATGGTATTTTGAAGATTCTGGTTAAATTACTCGAGTTTTCTTCAGAATACTCGAGTGTTCTTCAGCTATTACCAGAGTACTCGAGTGTTCTACAAGATACTCGAGTGTTCATGACTTTCTGGGAATTTGGGTTTCATATTCATCAAAATACTCGAGTAGTTCACGAGTTACTCGAGTGTTCTTCATTATTTCCAGAATACTCGAGTGACCCCTGAATTACTCGAGTGGTTTGCCTTAACATATCCCATGCAACACTCGATTACTCGAGTTTTAGACATGGTACTCGAGTGTTCTTCCTCAAAATACATTGTTTTACCAAAATTTTACTCGAGTAACCAGCCTATTACTCGAGTCTTTTATTGCAGAACATATTGAAATCTTGGTTTTAATATACCATTTTCAATTCTAACCATTTTTAGTCCAATCCAATGATCAACAGAGTTCATATACCATATAATGAACATGTTACAGCACTCAATTCATATCAAATTACAGATTTGACAGAGAATTAATCATTAATGCATAAAACATATAATTTCAAAACTTAACACCTCAAATTGCAAAATAATCAACAAACTCATGAAATAGTTTTCGTTATAGCTTGCATGCATCATAAGAAACTTGCTCACAACAACCATAGAGCATGAATTGGTCTCCAAACCAAAGTTCCTATTCAATCTAAGCCCTTAGAGCCTCTTGGTGGCTCTCTAATGAAAATAATGAAAATTAAACTCTATCTAGTGTATAAATTAACTTCCCCTTACCTCTCAGACGTGTACCAACAAAAGATTCCAAAGAAAAAGCTCTCCAACACCAAAACCACTTTGAGCATCACATGCAGGACAGTTTTGAGTGCAACACCAAGATTGAATTGGTTCACACATGAAACAGAGATAACAATTGGGGAAATTAGATTTTCTAGACTCTATGCAACACATACTAACTAGAGGAATCGAATTGAAACTCAAAGGACTCAGGAGCTTACCAAAAATCGAATTCGAAGTGAGCTCCAGACAAAGGTTTGACAGAAACAGCTTCCACTTCCAAGCCTTGATTCTTCCACCACACTCACTCAATCCTCACGATTTTAGTGTCTATATGATGAGCATTTTATTTCCCATTTTTCCTTGCATTATTTTACTCCTATTATTGATACTTGTTGCCTATTTGACATTGTTTAGCTTGATTTAGTGATTTAGAGTTTATTGGACTATTATTCTGAATATTGTTTAATTTGGGATTATTTAGCCTAATTAATTCTATTTCTTTTTTCAGGTCATATTTGGCACAAGGGCTTTTTGGACATTTTGGGAATGAAGATTTAATTTTGGAAGAGAAGATATATGATGAAGTGAAGATTGTAATCTATCTTTAGGATTAGTTGAGATTTAGATTTTATCTATAAGATATTTTTAGATTTAATTTAGAGATAAGCTTTCCTTAGGATTTGGGCCCATGATTTAGGCCCGTTTTGTGATTTAAAAAGCCAAATTCGTGTAAACCCTAGGGGAGACCTTCCATTCACGTTTGTTTTACATTCTCTCTCATAGAGAAGGCTTAGTTTTTCTCTCCAAGCTTGTGGAGGCTGCTAGGGTTTCTCTCTCTTCTCTTTTCTACACGTTTTTGGTATTTTTCTTCATGGAAGGCTAAACTCTTAGGTTAAATCCCTTTGGTAATGTATCACATACTCTTGAGGTTTTGATCTTAATGCTATTTCGTTTTTATTCACTGTTTTCATGCTTATTGATATGTTATGGTTCGCTTAGTTCCATTCTATAGAGATAATCCATGTGTATGAATGCTTAATTTATGCAAACTCGTAAAAACTCCATGCTTTGGCTTTTAATGCTTAATTAGAGGTTTGGGTTTTGGGGTGAGAATTGAATTTTCGCTTAGTATTTAATTCTCACGAGTTGGACAGTGAAGAGGAAAGAAATTGATCTTTTGTGACCGATGATAGAGTTGTGAACGCGAGCCAAAGGGGTTTATCCGCTTTTCCTTATCTGTTTCTTCGTTTTGATTTAATTCTGTTTTGATTTCAATTATTCAATATTCAATACAAAAAAAACCCCCCTGTTTTCTATGCATACTATGTGTTCGACCTTTTGCTTGATAAGATATTCCTTGGGAGACGACCTAGGAGTCACTTCCTAGTACTATACTTAAACTGTTTTTATTTGTATCGGGTACGGCCTCGATCAAATTTGGCGCCGTTGCCGGGGAGTATCGGTTCTTGCCAAAGGTCATTAGTAGTTAGTTAGTGTCATAGTTAGTATAGTTATTATAGTGTGTTGTGTCTGATTTAGGGTCTAGTAGTCAATTCTGATAACCGGTTGAAGTTGCACTATTTGCTGTTTTGCTATTTTGTTGCAATTAGTGTATTTGATTGATTCTGTGGTTGCTAGTTCACATAGTTGTGGGTGGAATTTTTCCACGAAAATTTATATCCACACTACTTTTATCATATAAAAAGGTTTCGAGGCACCACGATCACTCAGATCATCACTGGTTGTGAGTTCCAGAAAAATTTTCCAAGTTTTAGCAGCACTTTCTTCAAATCGTCGCAACTTTTGACCCGTAACTCGGAATTTGACGAATTTTATATCAAATCGAAGGGAATTTTCTGAATAATCTGATTTTTCTCACTTTGTCAGAAAACTCCTTCGTCTGGATCCTGAAAAAGCCGTTTTACTATTTCTTTTTTATTTTACAAGTTTTATTTTCTTAGTTTTTTGGTCTCTGATTTAATTGTTTGACTTGGTTCCCTTTTGAATTTTGTCCTCAAACTTTTTGTGGTATGTTTTCATGATTTTAGGGTGCTGAAAAAAATAAAGAAAAAAATTTTAAAAAATAAAAAATTTTGTTGCCTATTTTGGTCATGTATATTAGTGACAGTTTGCTATGCTTAATGGTGTTCTGTTCAGTACATGACTAGGGGCAACCCAAGCTACTTGCATCCATATAACCCTGAAATTGATAGAACTTATCACAGACTAGTTAGACAAAATAGGAACTAGTCCATAGGTAGTGAGTCTATTGAGTCTTTACATAGTGAGTCTGCTTCTTTTGCTTCTATTCCTATAAATTCTGATTCTTATTCTGATTATTCTGAAAATATGGCTCAACCTCCACCACGTGAGAGGACATTGAGGGAGCTGGCTGCACCCGATTTCACTATTGAAGATTTGTGCATCCAGTATGCCGATGACCCGTATGTGCTAAGGTCTGGACTAATTCATTTGTTGCCCAAGTTTAATGGTCTTGCAGGTGAGGATCCTCATAAACATCTCAAGCAGTTCCATATTGTCTGTGCTACTATGAAACCACATGATGTGCAAGAGGATCATGTTTGTCTTAAGGCATTCCCACACTCCCTAGAGGGGCTAGCCAAGGATTGGTTGTACGATCTGGCCCCTGGTTCTATCACAGTCTGGGATGACCTGAAGAGGGCATTTTTGGAGAAATTCTTCCCTGCATGCAGAACAACAGCAATCCGAAAGGATATATCAGGCATCAGGCAACAAAGTGGAGAAAGTCTCTATGAGTATTGGGAGAGATTCAAGAGACTGTGTGCGAGCTGCCCCCACCATTAGATCTCAGAGCAGCTGCTTATTCAATATTTCTATGAAGGTCTCAACCTCATGGAGAGAAACATGCTTGATGCTGCAAGTGGTGGTGCCCTAGGAGACATGACACCTTTAGAAGCCAGAGTCAAGATTGAGAAGATGGCTTCCAATTGTCAACAATTCCATGCAAGGGGCAACAGCGATGCAATCATAGTGAGAGGAGTGAATGATGTTGGCACAAGTTCTGGTAAGGTTGAGAAGCTTGAACAGAAGATAGATTCACTTACAACTTTGGTCACTCAATTGGCCATCAACCAGAAGAAGTTGTCTCTGCCTGCTAGATTATGTGGCATATGCACATCCGCTGAGCACCCCACAGATGCATGCCCTTCTGTGCAGCAGCAGCCCACGACTGGTGCTGACCAACCTGAGGCATATGCCGCCAACATCTTCAACAGTAGAAATCAGCAGCCACAGAACTTTGATCTCTCTACCAATAGATACAACCCTGGTTGGAGGAACCATCCCAACCTGAGATGGTCTGATCAGCAGCAACCTTCACAGGTTCAATTTCAGAACAATTCTAGACCACCATATGTACCTCCTCCAGTCCAGCAACAGAGACAACAACAGGCTAATTCTGCACCACCAGCTCCTAGTACTGAGCAGCAGCCTTCATTGGAAGAGCTGATGAAACAGATGACCATGCAAAATCTCCAATTCCAACAGGAAACTAGATCATCCATTCAAAGACAAGAGGCCTCCATTCAATCTTTGACCAATCAGATGGGACAGATGGCAACAGCAATCAACACTATGCAATCTCAGAATTCTAACAAGTTGCCATCCCAAACAGTGATCAATCCAAACCAGAATGTGAATGCCATTAGTCTAAGGTCAGGGAAGCAGATTGTCACACCCACACCAGAATCTGACCTCAACAAAGATGATCTAGTTTCAACCAACAAGAAGAGCCAAATGGTCGAGGAGAGTGAGCACACAAGTACCAGAAAATCCCCTCCAGCTCAGCCTTCCACAAGCACAACACCTGCTGCTGCCCAACAACCACCCCCCATTCCTCTTCCTTTCCCACCAAGGGGGTGACTCAAAGCAAGAAAATGGAAGAGATTGACAAAGAGATACTTGACACATTCAGGAAGGTGGAAGTCAACATACCCCTTCTTGATGCAATCAAGCAAATTCCAAGGTATGCAAAGTTCTTGAAGGATCTATGCACACACAAACGGAAGCTCAAGGGCAATGAGAGGATCAGCATGGGAAGAAATGTCTCTGCTCTTATAGGTAAACCCGTCCCTCATATTCCTGAAAAGTGTAAGGATCCTGGAACTTTCTCTATGCCTTGTATCATAGGTAATACTAAATTTGAGAATGCTTTGCTAGATTTAGGAGCATCTATTAATGTTATGCCTATGTCTGTTTTCAAGTCTCTTTCACTTGGACCCCTTCAACCTACGGGTGTGGTTATTCATTTGGCAAATAGATCTACTGCCTACCCCGCAGGTTTGATAGAGGATGTCTTGGTTCGGGTTGAAGAGCTTATCTTTCCTGCTGATTTTTATATTCTTGATATGGAAGAGGACACCTCTCGTAGTGCTGTCCCTATCATATTAGGGAGACCATTTTTGAAAACAGCCCGAACCAAGATAGATGTGCATGCAGGTACACTTTCCATGGAATTTGATGACAGTGTGGTTCGATTCAATATTTTTGATGCTATGAAACATTTTTCTGATGACCACTCTGTTTTTCATGTTGACTTGATTGATGATCTGATTGATGAGCATGTTCTAGACTTTTTGCATGATTATGATTTGCCATCTTTCACTAGCTCATTTACTTGTTCTGCATGTTCTGATTCCGAAATGTGCACTGCATGCATTGAAATTGACCAGTTTTTAAATTCTGCCAATGCATCTGTTGATTCATATGATATAGATTCAGATCATGCTAACCCCATTTCTGTTTTGCATGAGTCTAATTCACTTGTTCAGGTGCAGGCGGCAGAATCCAATTCTGCTGCTCCTTTAGTTCCATCTGTGATGCAGGCACCTTTATTGGACCTGAAGCCCCTTCCTCCTCATCTCAAATATGCTTACTTGGAGGCTGAGCAGAAACTTCCAGTGATCATCTCTACCTCCCTTTTTGTTGATCAAGAGAAGCAGCTGCTGGATGTGATTAGAGCAAACAAAAGGGCAATAGGATGGACTTTGGCAGACATACCTGGTATTAGCCCCTCCATGTGCATGCATCGGATTTTATTGGAGGATGGGGCTAAACCAGTGAGACAACCCCAGAGACGGTTGAACCCCCAGATTCTTGATGTGGTGAAGAAAGAGGTCACCAAGCTGCTGCAAGCTGGCATTATCTACCCCATTTCAGACGGCACTTGGGTAAGCCCGGTTCAAGTAGTTCCCAAGAAGTCTGGGGTGACAGTTGTCAAAAATGAGAAGGATGAGCTGATTCCCACTAGAGTGCAGAACAGTTGGAGAGTCTGCATTGATTATAGGAAGCTCAACCAGGCGACCCGCAAGGATCACTTTCCTCTTCCCTTCATTGATCAGATGTTAGAGCGCCTGGCAGGTAAATCTCACTATTGCTTCTTAGATGGTTTCTCTGGTTATTTCCAAATCTGTATTGCACCAGAGGACCAACATAAGACTACATTTACCTGTCCTTTTGGTACATTTGCTTATAGGAAGATGCCTTTTGGCCTATGCAATGCTCCTGGCACTTTTCAAAGATGTATGATGAGTATTTTTAATGACTTACTTGAGCATTGCATAGAGGTCTTCATGGATGATTTTAGTGTATATGGTTCCTCTTTTGATGCATGTCTTGATAGTTTGTCTAAGGTGCTTAATAGGTGCATTGAGACTAACCTTGTCTTGAATTTTGAAAAATGTCATTTTATGGTAGAACAAGGCATAGTCTTAGGGCACATTATTTCGCATAAGGGCATAGAGGTTAACCCTGCTAAGCTGCATGTAATATCACATTTGCCTTACCCCTCTTGCGTGCGAGAGGTGCGTTCTTTTCTTGGCCATGCAGGTTTCTATCGCAGGTTTATTCAGAACTTTAGCAAGATAGCCCTTCCACTATCCAACTTGCTTCAAAAGGATACCGCATTTGAGTTTGGAGACCAATGCAAGAAAGCATTTGATGAGTTAAAGAGAGCACTCACCACCACTCCCATCATCCAACCACTTGACTGGACCCTCCCATTTGAGCTCATGACCGATGCCTCGAATTATGCTTTGGGAGCAGTTCTCTCCCAAAGGGTTGGTAAGATGTCTCATGTGATTTATTATGCATCTAGGACTTTAGATTCAGCACAAGTTAATTACACCACAACTGAAAAAGAGCTGTTAGCCATTGTCTTTGCACTTGATAAGTTTAGATCATATCTGTTAGGTTCTAAGGTTGTGGTGTATACTGATCATGCTGCTCTGAAGTATCTTTTGAAAAAGACAGATTCCAAACCTAGGTTGATTAGATGGATGTTGCTCCTCCAGGAGTTTGATCTTGAGATTCAGGATCGGAGTGGTGCACATAACCTGGTCGCAGACCACTTGAGCAGAATAGAGAGAGAGGAGGATGCATTTCCTATCCGGGATGACTTCCCGGATGAGCAGCTTTTAGTTTTGCATGTTTCACATCCCCCTCCCCTTATTCCTTGGTTTGCTGATATTGTAAATTATATAGTTGCATCTGTTTTTCCACCCTTGGCATCCAAAGCTCAAAGAGACAAATTGAAGAGCGATGCCAAGTATTATGTATGGGATGACCCCTATTTGTGGCATTTTTGCAGCGATCAGGTCATTCGCAGGTGCATTCCAGACCAGGAGATCCAATCGGTTCTCCAATTTTGCCATGCTTCACCAGTTGGAGGCCACCTTGGCACTCAAAGGACAGCACGAAAGGTGCTGGATTCTGGATTTTATTGGCCTACCATCTTCAAGGATGCAAGCAAAATCTGCAGCTCATGTGAGCAATGTCAAAGGGCAGGAGGCACCCTATCTTGGAGGCAACAGATGCCGCAACAACCTATGTTGTTCTGTGAGGTGTTTGATGTCTGGGGTATAGATTTCATGGGCCCCTTTCCTGTTTCTTTTGGTTTTTATTATATCTTACTTGCTGTGGATTATGTATCCAAATGGGTGGAAGCTAAGGCCACCAGGACTAATGATGCTCAGGTTGTTGTAGATTTTGTCAGGTCTAATATCTTCTGCAGGTTTGGCATACCTAGAGCCATAGTCAGTGATCAAGGCACACACTTCTGCAATAGATCCATGCAAGCTTTGCTCAAGAAGTATGGGGTTGTGCACAAAGTTTCTACACCATATCACCCCCAAACCAATGGGCAAGCTGAGATTTCAAACAGAGAGATCAAGCGGATTTTGGAGAAGATGGTGAAGCCTAATAGAAAGGATTGGAGCACACGATTGGAGGATGCTCTATGGGCCCATCGGACTGCTTACAAGGCACCCATAGGGATGTCACCTTATCGGGTTGTTTTTGGTAAGGCATGCCACCTGCCTGTGGAGATAGAGCACCGTGCATATTGGGCTGTGAAGCAATGTAACTTAGCTCTTGATCAAGCGGGTGAGGAGAGGAAGCTGCAATTGAGTGAGCTAGATGAGATCCGTTTGGAGGCCTAAGAGAACTCCAAGTTCTACAAAGAGAAGACCAAGAAGCTCCATGATAGCTCAATTTGCAGAAAGGAGTTCTTGGTTGGTCAAAAAGTGTTGCTCTACAACTCTAGGCTTGGACTCATGAGTGGAAAGCTCCGCTCTAAATGGATTGGACCGTTTGTAGTCACCCAGGTGTTTCCTTATGGCACTGTGGAGATCAAGAGTGAGTCCACAGACAAGAGCTTCAAAGTCAATGGCCACCGACTCAAGCCTTTCCTAACCTCCCCTTCTTTGGATGATGCACCTGTGGAGGAGGCCTCATTGGTCGACCCCATTTTTGACCCACCATGATTTCGGGAGTCTTCTTTTCTCCTTCCTTCCTCTTTTTATTGCACTTGTCTATATCTGTCTGATTCTGCTATTTGTGTTCCGTTGAGGACAATGTGTGATTTAAGTGTGGGGGGGGGGGGGAGAGTAGTTTAGGTTGCATATTTTTGCTTTGATTTTTTAGGTTTTGCTAAGTTTTGGGCATTTTCTTGCATGTTTTTGCTTCATTTTAGTAGAGTCTTGGTATCTTGTGTCTGAATTCATGCATTTCTGTGTGTAAAGTTGCTTTTGATAATTAAGAGGTGGTAACACTGTGATAGAATTGTCCCTTTTGTGAGGATTTGAGCCTTAATTGTGGGTGGATTGCTATATATGCCACCTAATTTTTCTTTCATGTGTGATTGCACTCTGGATTACTTGCACTCTAGAACTTGACTTGACTCTTGTTGATACTTGATATTCCCATGCACATTTTGAAATGATTTAGGCATTGTTTTTTCTCTTGAATAAGCCACTAGCCATATGAGCCTACCTTGAATGAATTTATCCTTTGATAGCCCCTTTGAGCCTTTATATCCCTTTTCTTTGTTCTTTAGCTCATTACAAGCCTATGACTGAAAAACCATGATTGTCCTAACCTTAGGGAATGTTGGAGCTTTGGAATTGTTTTGGGAATGGGTATTAAGTAAGTGAGGGTGCTTTGTTCTTCATCTCTTGTGAGTTCTGGGTTTTGCCTCTATGGTCGGTGATGTAATTATGGCTTTATCTCATTATGCCATTTTTATTGTTTCTTCTTTTCTTTCGTTCATGAAGTTCTGCAATGTAATGCAATTCAAAAAAAAAAAAGAAAAGAAAAAAAAAGAAGAAGAAGAAGAAGAAAAAGAAAAAAAAATGGAATAAAAGGTTGATTGAGGCATGGAGGTTTGGAATTAGAGGTTGTTGTTATGTTTACCATTTCATTCTGGGGTGGATTGTGCTTATTTTTTTTACTTGTTCCCCATTGCTCCTCTATTCCCTGGGTTTTAGCTACATTTCCCATATTTTTATCCTACCTTGTCCTTGTCCCCATTACAACCCTGAAAAGACCTTTTGATCTTAATGTGCATGTGTGTTGATTGTTGATGTTAGAGGCTTGTCAAGCCTATGGTTGTGTTTGTTTTTCATGATGTGACTTGAGTGTAAACACTGATTAACCTTAAACACTTGAGTGTAAACACTATTGAGTGATCCTTGTGAGTTTCTACCATCTTTGTGACTACCCTCTTGATGCCATTGGTTTTCTTTGCATATTTGAAATAATTGGATGATGTTCATGAATGCCTTGATTCTTTGGTCCTTATTTTCTTCGTGTGCTCGATTTTGCCCATTTCTTTGCATTTCCTAGAATTCATTGTGAAGTATGTAATCTCTTAGGTTTGCATTCATTAGTTTTAGTAATCTTTTTACATGATTCACTTTGGTGCATATTGATTTTCTCAGTCCTAATTCTTAGTTTTGCCCAGGAGTGCAAAAGGATAAGTGTGGGGGTATTTGATGAGCATTTTATTTCCCATTTTTCCTTGCATTATTTTACTCCTATTATTGATACTTGTTGCCTATTTGACATTGTTTAGCTTGATTTAGTGATTTAGAGTTTATTGGACTATTATTCTGAATATTGTTTAATTTGGGATTATTTAGCCTAATTAATTCTATTTCTATTTTCAGGTCATATTTGGCACAAGGGCTTTTTGGACATTTTGGGAATGAAGATTTAATTTTGGAAGAGAAGATATATGATGAAGTGAAGATTGTAATCTATCTTTAGGATTAGTTGAGATTTAGTTATATCTTTTAAGATTTAGATTTTATCTATAAGATATTTTTAGATTTAATTTAGAGATAAGCTTTCCTTAGGATTTGGGCCCATGATTTAGGCCCGTTTTGTGTTTTAAAAAGCCAAATTCGTGTAAACCCTAGGGGAGACCTTCCATTCACGTTTTTTTTACATTCTCTCTCATAGAGAAGGCTTAGTTTTGCTCTCCAAGCTTGTGGAGGCTGCTAGGGTTTCTCTCTCTTCTCTTTTCTACACGTTTTTGGTATTTTTCTTCATGGAAGGCTAAACTCTTAGGTTAAATCCCTTTGGTAATGTATCACATACTCTTGAGGTTTTGATCTTAATGCTATTTCGTTTTTATTCACTGTTTTCATGCTTATTGATATGTTATGGTTCGCTTAGTTCCATTCTATAGAGATAATCCATGTGTATGAATGCTTAATTTATGCAAACTCGTAAAAACTCCATGCTTTGGCTTTTAATGCTTAATTAGAGGTTTGGGTTTTGGGGTGAGAATTGAATTTTCGCTTAGTATTTAATTCTCACGAGTTGGACAGTGAAGAGGAAAGAAATTGATCTTTTGTGACCGATGATAGAGTTGTGAACGCGAGCCAAAGGGGTTTATCCGCTTTTCCTTATCTGTTTCTTCATTTTGATTTAATTCTGTTTTGATTTCAATTATTCAATATTCAATACAAAAAAAAAAACCCCTGTTTTCTATGCATACTATGTGTTCGACCTTTTGCTTGATAAGATATTCCTTGGGAGACGACCTAGGAGTCACATCCTAGTACTATACTTAAACTGTTTTTATTTGTATCGGGTACGGCCTCGATCACTATACAAAGCTCGTGATGTGAGCTTTGTATTAGTGTATGATTTGTTACTCAATTTGATTCAGAGAAGGAGAATCGAACGCCTGAACTCAGAAACCCTAGCTTCAACACTCAACTTCGAATTTGACCAAACACCCCAACAATTAAGTGTTGATTGGCTTTTATAGACCATGGAAACGTTCATGCAAACTGACACGACCTCCTTGAACGTGGAAGAGTACTGATTTCGTGTCAACGAGACGAAATCGTTGGTGGTGACTCACCAAACGCACTAACTCGTGCAACTCTAACCAGAATACTCGAGTATTCAGAAAAATACTCGAGTATTTTGCCCAGTTTTTGAAAAATAATAATTTTATTTACTTTCCCTCCAAAATCTTTCCTATAATTGCTTCTAGGTCCCAACCCAGGGACTAATGTGCAAATTATATATTTATGCATAAATATACTTACCAAAATAAATTCTAACAATACAAACACATGTTTTAATCAGAGATTAAAAATATAAATAATTAATTATCATAAACTTTATAATTAATATTCCATTAATCCAGGATTAAAATTTTGGGGTGTTACAACATTCCTATCAAATGTGACAATACAAGTGCAATCAATCTAACTAAGAATCCTGTATATCATTCTCTGACAAAACACATTGAAATAAGGCACCACTTTTTATGAGATCATGTTCAAAAAGGTGATTGTGTTATTGAATTTGTAAACACTGAAAATCAATTAGCTGACATTTTTACAAAACCTCTGCCGCGAGAAACTCACTTTCATATCATAAGGGAACTCGGCATACTAGATGAATCTAGTGTAAGCTAATGGTTGGTCAGTGTTTTCAATCACCCAAAGTCCAAAGTCTTATGTTAATGTACAATTGCTCGGATTTCTTTTATTCATTCAAATATTTGCTTATCATTTTCAAAAGCTTGTCATTTCTCCTCGTTACTCTTTCACTATATTTTCTGGGGGAGAAAGTTTGTATATTTCGTACATATTATCGATACGGGGAGTAAGTCAAAAATATTTGTTTATGTTTTCAACAATTGGTACCAATCTATATTTTCAACAATTGGTATGCCTTTTCAACAATTGGTATACTCATGTTTACAACAATGGGTATCTATTATGCTTGCTTTATGTCCTTATTCTCGGAATTTACTTCCCATCACTCTTTTGGCATTGTGCTTAATTCTTCGGCTCCTTTTTGATCATACCAAAAGGGGGAGAAAGGTAGTTGTTGTTTTTGTTGTTTCAGATGTACGAAATCAGGGGGAGAAAGAAAAGATGTTGTTTGTTGGAGAAAAGTGCTTCAGGTTTTCGAGCATATATTAAGGGGGAGTGTTTTCCGAGCATCTCTACAGATTTCCAAGTAGAATCCCAAAAAGGGATGAAAGTCAAGTTAGTAGAGTTGCGAGCATACATTCAAGAGAACAGCACAAAATCAACAAGCACTTGTCATCATCAAAAAGGGGGAGATTGTTAAAATCAAAGGTTTTGATAACGACAAATATTTCATGTGTTCGGTTCTCAGCCAAGGTTTTGATGAAGTCAAATGAATAAGCTGTCAAAAGATCTCGATCTTCATTGAAGTTCTGATCATCGATCTCGGCCATCGTCAGAGACAAAGGAATCCGATCACTGGGATGAAAAGAGTTAAAATTCCGAGATGAGCTCAGTGTTCACATTTGGTCTCGACACCTTGCTTGGAAGGCCAAAAGATCGGATTGATGTGCTGATGAGGTCGGAGCAGTTCAGCTTAAGCTCAGGCGTACTCGGAAGTGATCAATCCGAGCCATCGCTCAAAGCAAAAAAGTCGGCCAAGAAGATTCGTCACTCAAGTCCCCAAGCTCGAAGAGATGCCAATCTCGAACAATCGTCAAGCTCGGCAACACTATTCATCTTCTTTAACAACTCAGCAGTACGGCGCCCCACGCACCTCTTCGTTTCTGCACTGGTTTTACAATACTATGCGTGGCTGGCAATTTTGTTTTTATCTCACAACACCCATCTGTTATCAAGTTCAAATTTAAAAATTGGAAAGGGACAGATTTGGATCGTTGCTGGGAAGTTGCAGCAACTGGTACGGCTCTCTAAAAAAGAGCAGACGTGTCTCTGAACAGTGCAGAAATTGTCTGGTATATCCGTTGCAAAGGACATACGTGTTCCAAGATATTTTTCCTCTCTCTCTCCTACCTCATGTGTGCTGGACATCATTATAAAAGGCATGGTTTATCTTCTCAAAAGAAAGGGAACTTTAACAAGAACAAGAAGAGAATAACAGTGAAGCATTTGAAAAAGAAAGAAAAGAAAAACGCAGAACAGAGAACAGAGCTTGAGAGAGAAACTGTTATATTTCTAATCCAAGCTTCAAATCGTTTAATGCAAAAATACTTTCTCAAACACACAATCGAATATTCATCTGTCCATCAAACTTTCAGAATTATACACATTTGAGTTTTGGGTTGGAGCCCTCTCATTCATACAATCTGTTTTCAAAGTCTTGAGAGGTTCTCAAGTAGGTGAAAGTCTTGGATGGTTTCCAAGCTGCCTAGGAGGTTCTTAGGTGTTTATGAAGTCTTAGGAGGTTCCTGAGCAGAAATCCAAAGAGGCTCTTTGGTGAAAGTCCTTGAAGGTTTCAAGGTGTCTTGAAGGTTTCAAGATCTGTAAAGTTCGAAGAGGTTCTTCGGCATCGGTTCAAGTCGACGTTAGGTGTAGAGAGGTTCCCTTGTAAATCCGTGGGTACAATTGGATTGATTTTTATTAAAGGCTCCCTAAAGGTTTTAGGGGGGACTGGACGTAGCTCACCGTGGTTGTGAGTGAGCCAATATAAAAATCGGTTGTCTCTTTCTTTACTGCTTTCAGTTTTTATTCATAGCATTTTATCGGCTTTGCTATACTTTATATTTTGCTCGGATAGTGCTAGCTCTTTTCCGCTGCAAATCTGATCTTTGTGTGGCACAGCTCGGATAATCGGTGGTCGGTTCAGATAACCGATTATCAGAATCTGCTCGGCCAAAGTCAACATTTTTACTTTAACAACAAGCATTATCCGACCGTTTTTAGTTTTATCCGAAAAATTAGTACTATCGCTTCCAACTACTATTCACCCCCTCTAGTAGATTGTTAGGCCGCTTGTTGGTTTCCAACAGCTATCAATGCTTTGTAACACGCACAATCTCAATATCTCTTGTACAAAGACTTGTTGGGCAAAGTATTAATACAATTTTATTTATAAAATAAAAATATTTGTCTTAGTTATCAAATGATAATCTACCATGATTCTATTCTTTTGATTCTATTTTTTTTAACTTCATTTTGAAACATTGTATAAGTAGTAGCAACTCATGGTTGCAATTGCAATAAACACGCATGAATATGACCAATAAATCAACTACCCATTTCAATAACTATTTGTCTAAAGACTACCTTGTCATGCATATACAAGTGTGTAACATAAAATTATTCATTTTTAATATGACAACAAATTTATTGATGAAACTACAAGGGATTCTTTAATACATTCACAAATATTGAGCTAAGCTATAAAATTAACCATTTGACCACCAATTAAGAATTAAGGTAAGAGATAATCTTTTGAATTCAATTTGTATTTGTATTATAAGGATCATAATTAAGATAAAAGTTGTTATCCCATACATTCCAAATTTCCAACTAGGCAGTACAACCATACATTGCAATAAAGTTAAAAAGAAAAATGTAAGCAAATGTAGGCATAATAAGCAAAATAAACAAAAGACTTCACTTTTTCAACTTCGTCTCTCATCAACCGAAATTATCCTTTAAAACAACGTGTTCCAACCCTTTGCCATACTATTAAATCACAAGAAAAGAGTGCTTATAAGATTACAACATATTTATCAAGAGATTGAAACAAATCAAGAATGGTTTTCCTGCACCACTACATTTCTAAAGTGAGCAAACTGACGTCTGTCATGTAAGGTATAAGAGAAGTCTTTTACTCCCTCTAGCTAGGCTTTTATCATTTGCGAAATATACAATGGGAGCCCTGCACATGTTAAAAACACATTGCTAACATTAGGTGTAATAAATAGCTCCAACTCACAACTTCAAATTCAAACTGAAGCTAGTTATTAAAATGAACTTAATTAAATCAAGTATCTTAGTTAAATTGTTAACTATGGGATGGAAGATCAACTTGAATATAAAATATTAGAATTAGAAGAATGTCAAATTTTTAGAAGATTTTAATACTTTAGTGGATAAGAGCAGGTCCAAAATATCAAATCAAAAATAACAACAACAATTGAATGAAATTCTTCACCATTATGTGCAATTCCTGTGAGTGTGTGACTTTGAATCCTCCTTCATGATCTTCAGTTACAATGATTCAACAGCCAAATTAACCCACAAAAAAACATGTGTAATCAAGTAAATCATATGCAAGATCTAGTTAATAATAATTTCTTAATCACATGAGAATAGTGAGTACAAGATTGTAAACTAGTTTTCTAACATTAGAATATAAAGGTTCTTTTTCCAACCCTATACCATCCTATTAAATCACAAGAAAAAGAGTGATTATAAGATTACAACATATTTATCAAGAGATTTGAAGCAAATAAGATTACAACCATAAGATTAGATTACATCCATAATTGATCAAATTATTTTTAGTTAAGTAGGATAATCATCATAGAAAATCCCACATCCATAGTTTTCCTTCTAACCAAAAATCCTACATGTACCTTTCCTGTACAAGGTTTATTTGTAAATCTTGACAATTTGCACACATCAAATGTAATACCTAGTGCTGTGCAGTGCATCATTCCATAAATAAGCAAGCTATTATTAACAATTCAAGTACCGATTGTAATCTAAAATTGATCTTTTACTATCCCATTTCACTAAGTCATATGGGTGACAGTACATTTCAGAGTGCATACAACACATGGAATATGTTTAAACATTACTGAGCATTAATTAAAAAATATGGACAATATCAAAGTTCAATCTAATAACATGTGTAGTGTCTAAGACACTGTGTATCAGATATGCCCCTAGCTCAAAGGTATGGGGAGACCTGAGAGTTAGAGGATGGTTCGATGTTACTGTGTGATTGTTTCGGTATGCTAGATGTCCAGTTGGGACAACTAGGGTTTCCCTAATCACTGGTGTGTGCTAGTGTGTAATTAGGGAGTGAGAGAACGTACCTGAGCCCCTTGCTGGTGACAGCTATTTATAGGGGTGGCATTGTACCTTGTGGGCCTGTACGGAGGTCCAGCAAGGCAGCTGACGTGTCCCTTTTAGGATAAGGAATGAGTCATTTATTCTTATCCTGTGTTGGGAGTCCTTATCCCTGTTGGCAAGTTAGGCTCACGCGCCCCTAGCTCGGACTCTTTAGGGGACAAGGCCCATGCGGTCGGTCCTAGGTCTCTAGGGTGGGTCCTAGGACAAGCGCTCGGCCTGGGTAGGCGTGACTTGTCAGATTGGTTAATCTGGTCGGCCAAGTACTTTGAGGGTAGGCCGAGGGTCGGTCTACCACATAAGCCCCCTAGCTCGGTAAGACTTTTGAGTCTTGAGCCGAGCTGAGAGTTTTCCAATGTCGTTGTTAGAGGAGTCGAGGGTTATGATCGGCACGAGGCAATGACCTTTAGGCAACTCAATGTGCCTCGCTGTCCCTTCGTCTGTTCGAAAGGACGTTTGGGTGTCCTCTTGTTGACACGTGCTGCTTGTGTCAGAGGTGCCATTATTATGCATGCTGGCTTTTGGATTTTCTAAATATTTTCTTCCAGTGGTTGTGCTCCACGTGTCACTTTTTGTGGCTCAATGCATAGTTGGGCTTTTGCTAACAAGCCCAAACACTCAAACGTGGGGGGGGGGGGGAAGTTTCCTTTTGAACTTCCGCTGTCTCCTCAGTTTCCTTATTCCCACTTTCCTCCAAAACTTGCTTCTGACACTCTTCTCCCTCCTGCGACCCTTCCTCTTGGTTCTTGGATTCCAGATTCTTCTTCATCACGTTTTCTCTGCCATTCTCTCTTGAAGCTTTTTGGCTTCCCTCTTGCTACACAAATTCGATTCGTGCCAGTCTTCACAACAGGTATTTTGATTCTCCTTTGCTTGAACTATTCATATTTTGGTTCTAAGGCTCTGGTACTGCGTTTCTTTCTGGGTTTTCTGGGTTTTCTGGGTTCATCATGGATAATAAAAGGTCGTGGTATGAAAAGTGGTCTAAAATTTTGGGTTTTAGTGATATTGAGGATTCTTCCTCTTCTTCATCATCATCATCCTCTTCAGACTTGGAGATATTAGATTTCCTCCCTTCTCCCTTCCGCCATCGTATGGCAGATCCTACGGTGGAGACACCGTTAGCGGTGGATTATCCCCAAAATTCCGCAAATGAGGAAAGTAGTAAGTTAGCGTATCACATGGCGGAGGAGCGGGCGCAAGTGGCGTTTCGCACCTCAAACCGCTCCGCCTCGAATCATCCTAGGGAAGGCCCCTTTTGGGGAAAAACCGTAAAGGTTAGGGGAAGGTGTAGTAGGCTTGGCTATAGGACCAACCGACCTAGGGTTAGGGTTTCTGCATATTATGATTTTATAGATTCTGATGCCGAGTCTTCCCTTTCCCCAGGTATGGTTCGTCGGTGCATCTCGCATCCTCATGAATTTCCTGTGCCTCCGAACTCTGAAGCTTATGATTGGGTTGATTTGGAGGTGCTTGGTACACCGTCAGCCTTAGTCAACGGCAATCTGGGCCATATCTGAGCTAACATACTCCCGTGCCCCACGGATGAAGTTGGGACATCTTACACAATTAGTGCTCCGTCGGCTAATGACCGAGTGTGCACAGCAATTGAAGGGAACCTCAGGGAGTTTTTCATGTATGAAGAGGTCGTGATAAGACTGGGCGTTAAGATGCCCTTTTCTGATCTGGAGATAGCTCTGCTGCAGCGGCTGCGCTTGGCTCCCACCCAACTACATCCTAGTGGTTGGGCATTTGTTCGTGCCTTTCAAAAATTTTGCGAGGCTCGAAGGCTGACGTGCTCACTCCGAGTGTTCCTATGGTTGTACATACCACAAGTAAACACTTTTGAGAAAGGGTCGACCAAGAGACTGTGGGTATCGTTGAAGGCCCGTAATGACCATGCCCTTTTTGCCAAGTTTACCGATTCGTGGAAAACTTTTAAACCGTTATTTTTCAAGTATCAGTTCGTCGGAGCAGGAGACTGTTGGTTTATGGAGGATGGTCACCCTCGGTTCCCTCTATCCTGGTCGTCTGACTTCTTCAACAGAAACCCAAAGCTTGCATTAACTTTACTTAAAAGGAATTGATTGATGTTTTATACTTTTATTAATACATTACGTGCCTCCCGAGCAACGTATCATTATTCAAATGAAAACATCATAACGTCAATCAATTTCCTTTAAGTCCAGGATCACTTGGTTGATTATCCTTTAAGAGTTACAAAATGTCTTAGAATTAAAAATGGTATTTTTAAGTATCTGACTAAAAATACTCGAGTGTTTTCCAAAATACTCGAGTAGTTTATCATTTTCCAGATTCTACTCGAGTGGTTCATAATTATACTCGAGTCGTTCATGTCTTTTCAGAGATTTAGGTTTTCAGATCTTTATAAATATACTCGAGTAATTCCTGAGATACTCGAGTTTTCCATTACCCAGAATACTCGGATAGTTTATATATTACTCGAGTGTCCAATCTGATTCTCAAGTTGGTGCGCCAATTTTCACTCTGGTGCACCACGAAATACTCGAGTGTTAAGCCAAATACTCGAGTATTTGCAGACAGAACAGAGTGAAACTTGGTTTTTACATACCATTTCAATTTCTAAACACCTTTAACCCAAACCAGTGATCGCAATAGTTTATATACCATATATTGAACATGTTACCATACTCATTTCATATCAAATAACCAATTTGACAGAGGATCAATCCATTATGCATGAAATATACAATTTAGCAATTCAACACTTCAAATTGCAAAATAAACACAATATTCATGAAATGATGTTGATTTAAGCTTGCATGCATGATTTAAAACTTGCTCATCACAGTCATAGAGCATGGATTGGTCTCCAAACCAAAGATCCTATTCAATCTAAGCCCTTAGAGCCTCTTGGTGGCTCTCTAACACAATTAATGAAATTTAAACTCTATCTAGTGTAAGAATTACTTCCCCTTACCTCTCAGACGTGAGCCAAACAAGAAATCTCCAAAGAAAAGCTCCACAACTCTCAGACCAACTTCAAGCACCATATGCAGAGAATTTTGAGTGCATCACCAAATTGGAATTGGTTTACACATGAAACAGAGAATAGAATTAGGGAAATTAGATTTTCTAGACTTTATGCAACATCATCTAACTAAAGAAACTGAATTTGAGACTCGTGGATTCGTGAGCTTACCAGAAATCAAACCCAAAGTAAGCTCCAGAAACAGAACTTGACAGAAACAGCTTCACTTCCAAGCTCCAATTCTCCCAACACACTCACTCAATCCTCACGACTTTTATGTCTATACAAAGCTCGTGATGTGAGCTTTGTATTCGTGTTTAGTTGACGACTTGAATCGAAACAGGGAAAGAGAATCGATTACTTGAATCCAGGAACCCTAACTTGAGTAGAAAACTCGAATTTGACCAAAATCCTCAACAAATCGGTGTTGATAGGCTTTTATAGACGTGGGAGAGACTCATGCATCACGACACGACATCCATGGCGTTGGCATGGTGGTGATTTCGTGTCAACGAAGGGGGAATCGGTGGTGGTGGCTCACCAAATGCACTAACTCGTGCAACTCTGTCCAGAATACTCGAGTTTTTCAGAAAATACTCGAGTATTTTTCCCAATTTTTGAAAAATAATTATTTTATTTATTTTCCCTCCAAAATCTTTCCTATAATTACCTCTAGGTCCCAATCCAGGGACTAATATGCAAAAATATTTATTTATACGCAAATATAGTTACCAAAATAAATTCTAACAATATAAACAAAGGTCTTAGTTAAAGATTCAAAATAGAAATAATAATTATAATAAACTTTATTATAATTAATATTCTATTAATCCAAGATTAAAATTTTTGGGGTGTTAAACTACTTCCCCACTTAAAAGGAATTTCGTCCCCGAAATTCACTCTTCAAAATTACACATTTTCAAAATTAAATAAAAGACTATTTTGATGTTATCATATCATTAGGGAAAATCCTTCCCCACTTAAATGAATTTTGCTTACACTTCTTTAAATTCTCTGACTCAAAATACTTCAATTAAAACGTTTCTCGACTAACACTTTTGCGTTCGAAAGCATATACCAATCCTATTTCTTATAAAAGAGTTTTCTTAAACTCCTCCGAAAATTATGTCGTAATTAACTCAAATAAAGTCTTTTGATTACCTCTTTCTAGAAAAAAAAATACCTCAAATACATAACTTTAGATCAAAACTTTTCCCAATAGACCTTTCGAGGAAAACTTTTTCTGAAAACCGCATTTCAACTTCATAATTAAAACATTTTGCAATTACTTCAAATGAATTTTTTTTATTAAAGCCTTTTTGAATAATACCTTTTAAATACATATATACTCCTCAGTTAAAACATTTTCCAAAGATATTTCTAAGGAAAACTTGACCCATTGCGCACTCTGATCACTCAAGCACGATTAACGAATCATTTATATGACTTTATTCCTTAATAGTTGCAAACATTAGGGTGATCAGTCCTAATATTCAAACCATTAATAATAAAATCATTCTTTTCAGATATAACTTTTCGCAGGAAAAGTCATACGACACATCTTTAAGTTAGATGAACTTAAAGATGGGATACTTTTCACCATCAGATACAGCTAGATAGCCAAGTGCTAGAATTGTTTCCGTTGGGGAGACAAATACTTGTCCTATCCCGGTGGTTATTAATCTCTCTAGTCGTAACTGATCTTCCTCTTTCTGTAGTGCCCAAAGACATTTATCACATCCAATTGTGATAAGGGTTTTGATCACAGAAATTCATGTTAAAGACTTGTTCAGATATACCAATTACAAAACGATTTAATTAACGCAGTCGAAAGCATTTGACCACGTTAATTTGAATCGACAAAGGGATAACTCAGGCTACCTAACTCCGAATCTAATCACGCATCCTAACAGGATAAAGAACTCTCCCATTCTTGATTTGCTGGTTGACCATTCCCTTCTCGTATTCCCCTTCAAGCAGTCCAATGAATAAGACTTCATTTTCTTGTGACCGAAATCAAATATTCCTTTCCGTTCATCGCTATTGAATCCAATTCTACACATGCTTACTAATGTTAGGAATCCCCTATTCCTCAATGATTGACAACTGGTTTGAAGTTGAATCATAATTCTTTTCGGACTCCGTATGTTTGAATCTCTTATCAAAATTGCAACGAAGCATACTTCTCCAATCCTTTGAACTTGGCAACATTTTCCCCAAGATTCATATTGCCCTACCTTATTTCCAACCATTTAATCTCCTTTCTCTAATCTTTCAAAAATTTCATCCTTGAATAATTCCCAAGTGTCATGCCAATCCTTTGCTTCCAATATCAAATTTGCATAGTTCCACTATGTCTTAGTTTCACCATTTATCATATAAGTGGTATAAACTTTACTCATCCATTTTGCTTGATCCCATAACTAATCTTTATCTTCCAAATCATCTGGAATCCAAATTCTTACCCTTAAAATATCCCCTATGGAACTTAGGTTTCTTCCCTTTCGAAATCAATTTCTTATTGGTCCTTACTTCTTCGATTCTTTGTTGCTATTCACGAATTCGAGTTAGGAATTCTATTGTGATTTGCAACCTCCCCTCCTTACTTCTCGTCGGTCTACTCGTATCATCAAGCTCGAATCTCTCAGACTCCTTGAATCCACTTTTCTTAAACCCCGTAGGGCTCACATGAATTGTCTTTCAGCCCCTTGTGGTCGCTTCCTCATTTGCATTGTTGTAATGACGACAGAGTCTCCGGTCACGAGCTTTTAAAACACTGTCCGTTGACGTTGTCCCTTGTTCAACTCCTCCTCTCGGCTCAACAATTACTTCGATTCTCCAGGGTCGTTAACACTTAAAGCGTAGTGACGCGAGGAAAGGCCTCACGCCCTCACAATAATCATGATCGTTGCAAAGCTCAAATCATGCGCTAAATGTATCACCTTGTGTGTATTCAATCACCTTGATGCACACACATCTACCTTTCTTTCATAAAACTACCTCCTTCCAAGTCCCGTTCTCGACACATGAAAGTATGCTCTAATACTTTGGCAGGAATCAAGTAGGAATAACACAGGAGGAAATGCTATTCTTCCCTTCAATGACTGAAAGTTCTTGTTGTTCTTCTTATTTCATGTAGAAGACTACTTCTCCCGGGTTATCTTGGTTGAATATTTTTGACTTTATAAAGTCCACTTAACAATAAGATTCGAGCAATCTTTTCCCAAAATCCCATTCAAATGGGAGAAAGGATAATAGACCGAATTTAACTTAGTGCCTCGATCAAATATCTCGACACTATAATCTAAACAAACTTTTAGAAATAAATTTGGGTAGTTTCATGGGGTCTCAAATTTTAAAACAGTCAGGGAGATTCGACTTCAACCTACTTACACATATATATATTGAACAAGAGAATGGGTAACTCCCGAATCGAACACAATCATGCAAAGTTGGTTTACAAATAAATGGTTACCTTGCACGAGATCAGGAGATTGGTTAGCTTCCACTTTATTCAGGGTAAACACTTTGCCTTGAGTCTTTGGTTTTCTAGCAAGTCGGGTGCGGTTACTTTTCACAAGTTCTCTGCAATAACGTGCAACATGACCCCGCTTTCCACAGTTGAAGCAATTACTCGTTGCCCAGCAGATCCTTCCATAATGATGATGCTTACACTTCTCACAGTAAGGAGAATTACTGCGAGGCTTAACTCCATCCTTAACTTCGGCTCTTCCTTTGCCTCGGTTCTGATCACAGTATGGACCCTTATTCCGAGGATCAAATCTTTTCTTTCTTTGTGGTCCATACTTCTGCTGGTTATTCTTTGCCTGATCAGCTAATACTTCAGCTTTCTTATCATCCTCATACATTCGACACTTATCTACTAACGCAGAAAAACTTTGAATCTTCTGATAACTGAAAACGGATTTCAGGTCGGGTCTCAGACCACCTTCAAACTTGATGCATTTGCCCCTCTCATCAGGATTGTTTTGATAGTATGGAGAGTACTTCATCAGTTCTTCGAACTTAGCCGCGTACTCACCCACACTCATGTCTCCTTGCTTTAATTGCAGAAACTCAATTTCCTTCTTCCTTCTTAAATCTTCCGGGAAGTATTTATTGAGAAACCTCTCCGTAAACAGATCCCAATTAATATCCCTTCCTTCATAGTGCAGAAGCTGAACTGTGTGATTCCACCAGTTCTCAGCCTCGTCCTCTAACATATAAACTGCATACGCCACCTTCTGAGCCTCAGTGCAGTCTAATGTTCTAAAGATCTTATCCATAGTACGAATCCACTTATTAGCCTCCTCAGGCTTAAATCCTCCTTCGAACTTAGGTGGGTTACAACTTCTAAAATCCGCCAAACTCTTGGCTTCAGAATTACCAACACTATATTGGTAAGGTGGTTGTTGAGATTGTTGTTGTTGCCATTGATGCATAGATTCCAACACCACGGTGATACTTTCTATTATCGCGTCGGTGCGATTTTGATTTCTAGTCGTCATAATAGACCTGCGCTATAACTTATGGTCACATATGATGGACTAGAGAAACATTCTTCACACAACCTATACTAAGGTTCTAACAATAGCTTTCTACAATGAATTCAATTTCTACATTATATCAATTGCTCCATTCGAGCAAGATACTGATATTCAAAACAATAAATATGCCCTGTGGATACCTGCTTGATGTTGATGACTGCCTTTTTGGAGCTACTTCCACTACTACAGGATCTGACTTTTTCTCTGATACCACTAAGTGTGACACCCTCAAAATTTCCCAAGTAATTAATACAAAATGAATACTATTACTTGAGAATATATGGACTTGTAAAATATTAGAAAATGTTGAATTCAAAATTTTCTTTTATATTTTCCAAATAGTCGGGTGCACAAACCAAAACATAGGATGTTTGGAGAATAGTTTACGTATTAATTTTAAAATCGAATTCGGCATTTACTTTGCTCAAAAGATAATTTCGCAAATCTTGGATAGCATTCTCTTTGAGGATAAATGTACACTATTTCATATAAAGGAACTCAAGTATTGCCATCCAGTTTTCATCTAGCCATGTGATACCATTTCCAAAATGTCATAGCCGAATTCTTTCAAATCAATATCAGAGTAAGCGGAAATATCAGTACTATGTAATAGACTTTAATATAAGCATGGATTTTATTTATATCAAAAGGTACGTAATACATAGTCCGGCGGTAAGGATCTCCAAAATCCCAGAACAAGTCCATAAGGCTATGTATTTATATGTACATCAAAATAGACCATGGCTCCAGAGTTTTCAAAAGAAATTCCCACAATATATAAAACTCCCCAAAGCTGGTCTCATAGCACTGGTCGCGGCAGTAGTAGTAGAAGTCTCCAAGAAGTAGCAACAACCATCATCCAACATCAGCATCAGCAGCTAATCTTCTCCACAACATCCATCACACCGGATCCTTGATCCTCATCATTTACCTTATGCGCATACCTAGGGATCATCGCCTCTCCATTGACTCCCGATAGATTAAACGACAAGCTCGTTTCTGCTCTCGTATTCGACAGGATCCTCCTTGGTCTTATTTGAAGGAGTAATTACCCTACCACTGGGTACAAGGTCTGATGAAAACGTGACCTTAATAGGACTCCTTGAAATAAATGGGGAAGTCTCCTCTCGAATAAATCTAAGAGAAAAATGGTATGAGCGGGTAGGTTCGAATTGAAAACTGTTAGACAAGCGAGCTGGTCGAGTGGGAGATGATCCCTGGTAGATATAAAAAGTAGATACATGCATAGCGTATATGATGGGAATCCTAAACCTTCGAGGATGTGACCGAACCAGTGGATTAGGGTGATCGAAGGTAACCACTATCTCACCCTTATACACTACTCGACACTCCTCGCAGATCCATATGCCACTAAAAAGTGGGCGGACCTCGATGCAAGCGATGTAACGCGACATCACCTACAAGGGCATAGGGGTAAGCAAATCTATACACATAACCAATAGAGCTTAAATATTGAAGTAACATGATTATGCACAGATAACCCCAAAACAGTTAACAGCCACAGTTAACACTTAGAAAACAATTAATGCAAATAAGATGTTCATACTCATTCTTAATATCCAGCCTTAACTAAATTAAGGTAAATGGCATGATGCCTGACATTCTTCTTTTTCTGAGATTCTCCATCTAATGTCCTCACAGACGTCGATCCAATACACAATGCATTCCCAGATCACGAATACGTTACCAAAACGTATGGCATACTAGCTCGGGAGTGATACAAACGTCACACCACCTGGTGAACGTCACGTCGCCCAAGGACGCACACCTATCACTTCTCAACATACAACGGGTGTGATAAAAAACGTCACCACCTCTGATGAACGTCACGTCGCCTACGGACGTAAACCTTATCACTTGTGATACACAACAGAGGTGATAAACAACGTCACCATGTCTGATGAACCTCACGTCGCCTACGAACGTAAACCTTACCACTTGTGTGCAACACACCATTGAAACATCCAATCAACAGTATACCACATACTACCCACATTATACCCTTAATGTGTCATCGAGCTAGTAGCAATTTTTAGCAATTTCAGAGGTTCTACTCATGTCATCCGAACATGAGTAAACAATCCAGCACTCAAGCTCTTAAGGAATTTGATTGGTCTTCCTTAATTGATAATACGTAACGTGCCACCCGAGCAACATTATGACGTGCCACTCGAGCCACGTCCCATCATCCAAACTCCAGTATGAATGCATTAACTTTACTTAAAAGGAATTGATTGATGTTTTATACTTTTATTAATACATTACGTGCCTCCCGAGCAACGTATCATTATTCAAATGAAAACATCATAACGTCAATCAATTTCCTTTAAGTCCAGGATCACTTGGTTGATTATCCTTTAAGAGTTACAAAATGTCTTAGAATTAAAAATGGTATTTTTAAGTATCTGACTAAAAATACTCGAGTGTTTTCCAAAATACTCGAGTAGTTTATCATTTTCCAGATTCTACTCGAGTGGTTCATAATTATACTCGAGTCGTTCATGTCTTTTCAGAGATTTAGGTTTTCAGATCTTCATAAATATACTCGAGTAATTCCTGAGATACTCGAGTTTTCCATTACCCAGAATACTCGGGTAGTTTATATATTACTCGAGTGTCCAATCTGATTCTCAAGTTGGTGCGCCAATTTTCACTCTGGTGCACCACGAAATACTCGAGTGTTAAGCCAAATACTCGAGTATTTGTAGACAGAACAGAGTGAAACTTGGTTTTTACATACCATTTCAATTTCTAAACACCTTTAACCCAAACCAGTGATCGCAATAGTTCATATACCATATATTGAACATGTTACCATACTCATTTCATATCAAATAACCAATTTGACAGAGGATCAATCCATTATGCATGAAATATACAATTTAGCAATTCAACACTTCAAATTGCAAAATAAACACAATATTCATGAAATGATGTTCATTTAAGCTTGCATGCATGATTTAAAACTTGCTCATCACAGTCATAGAGCATGGATTGGTCTCCAAACCAAAGATCCTATTCAATCTAAGCCCTTAAAGCCTCTTGGTGGCTCTCTAACACAATTAATGAAATTTAAACTCTATCTAGTGTAAGAATTACTTCCCCTTACCTCTCAGACGTGAGTCAAACAAGAAATCTCCAAAGAAAAGCTCCACAACTCTCAGACCAACTTCAAGCACCATATGCAGAGCATTTTGAGTGCATCACCAAATTGGAATTGGTTTACACATGAAACAGAGAATAGAATTAGGGAAATTAGATTTTCTAGACTCTATGCAACATCATCTAACTAAATAAACTGAATTTGAGACTCGTGGATTCGTGAGCTTACCAGAAATCAAACCCAAAGTAAGCTCCAGAAACAGAACTTGACAGAAACAGCTTCACTTCCAAGCTCCAATTCTCCCAACACACTCACTCAATCCTCACGATTTTTATGTCTATACAAAGCTTGTGATGTGAGCTTTGTATTCATGTTTAGTTTACGACTTGAATCGAAACAGGGAAAGAGGATCGATTACTTGAATCCAGGAACCCTAACTTGAGTAGAAAACTCGAATTTGACCAAAATCGTCAACAAATCGGTGTTGATAGGTTTTTATAGACGTGGGAGAGAATCATGCATCACGACACGACATCCATGGCGTTGGCATGGTGGTGATTTCGTGTCAACGAAGGGGGAATCGGTGGTGGTGACTCACCAAACGCACTAACTCGTGCAACTCTGTCCAGAATACTCGAGTTTTTCAGAAAATACTCGAGTATTTTTTCCAATTTTTGAAAAATAATTATTTTATTTATTTTCCCTCCAAAATCTTTCCTATAATTACCTCTAGGTCCCAATCCAGGGACTAATATGCAAAAATATTTATTTATACGCAAATATAGTTACCAAAATAAATTCTAACAATATAAACAAAGGTCTTAGTTAAAGATTCAAAATAGAAATAATAATTATAATAAACTTTATTATAATTAATATTCTATTAATCCAAGATTAAAATTTTTGGGGTGTTACAGGATCAATCAGCCCATACTTTGAAATGTCACTGTGAGTTATTGGGCAAAAATATTTTAAGGGCTGCAAGCTATATGTTTCACATTGGCAAGAATGCTTAGGAGATCAGCGCTACGCTCTCGGCGGCCGAGAAAGAGAAAAGGAAGGCTTCTGCTATTCAAGCGAAAAATCTCCTAACTCAGATTAAGGAGAGTGAAGCTAATCTTCAAGCTTTGACGGAGGCCAATACCGAGCTGCAGAAAAAATTTGAAGTATCTGAGAAAGCTCGGGAGATTGCTGAAAAGGCTTTGGAGGATGTTGCTGGAAGGGATGCTGAGAAAGGGAGGTTGTTGCAAACTGCCCAAGAAAAATTGGCTGAAGCTCGGCAGAGAGTTACCGAGCTAGAGGGTGTTCAGGGTCGGTTGACAGATTCTGAAAATGAAGTGGGTCGTTTGCAGGGAGAGTTAACAAAGGCTCGTCGAAAAGCTTTGAAGCATAAGGTACTGGCCAAATGGAACCACTTCAATTGGGACCATGCAGTGAATGATTCTTTTGTCAATGCTGTTAAACAGTTGACCCTTATGAATCCGGGGATCCGAATTGTAGGGGCCAATCCAAACTTTGGGGTTGACGGTGATCATATCATTGACTATGCACAAGAGGATAGGGAAGTGGAGTTGTCAGCGCCGAATCTCCCCAACCCCTTGGACTTGGAAAATGAAGATGAAGCTGATATTGATGGGTCAACCATTGCACTTTCCGAGGATGAAGAGTAGATCCTTTATGATGTATTTCCCTTTGTTATTGTTGTTATGTTCTCTTTGTAATCTGATGAAGTACTAAGTACTGTAATATGATCGGTTTGATCAGAACATGGTTTTTGAAGTTTGTTATTCCTTAAGATGATTCGACCTTTGTCTTTGCACGATTGCCGAGTTTTATCGTTTACCTTGTTATAAACTGTTATCGAGATTTCGGATCTCCTACCTTTGGCCAAGGTGGGATCCTCGGTCCTCGGCCTATCGAAACTGTATAAGTTTTTAGCCGGGCATCTCTAAAAGCACTTGTTATTGTTAGTTTATAAGTCCCAGTTGGAAGGACATGTATAAACACCTAAGTTCGCCTCGGTGGCGAGCCGAGAGGAAGTGGTTAGTGCGTTAACAGTGAGAAAATGAGATGATGTAGTACTGAAAAGGGAAATCTTCATTAGATTCTTTTCATCTGCTTGTAAACAACAGAAGTCAAATACAACATAAACGTAAACATGCTAAGATAAATGACATTAAATTTAAACAACAGAATTTTAAAATCAGGATTGAAACTTTGCAGAGATTGTTGTGAGATTCCAATTAGCTATAGTAGGGTTTGAGCTTGGTGGCATTCCAAGAGTTGTTTAGCTGCTGCTTTGTTAGTGTTTCCAACCTGTATGCCCCAGACCCTGTTTTCGAGACGACCCTGTATGGGCCTTCCCAATTCCTTGCCAATTTTCCTTCCTTTGAATTTTTCAAGCCGATGTCGGCTCGTTTGAGGACCAGATCCCCTACAGTGAAGCTTCTTGGAACCACCCACTTGTTGTACTCTCGGGACTGCCTTTCTTTTGCCTTTTTCTCTCGGTCAGCCGTGAGAGATCGGATCTCGTCGCTGAGAGTTAACTCTTCCTTTAACAAACCATCGTTCACCTCAACTGGACGCTCGGATACTTGGAAGGTGGGAATCCGAGTTTCAATAGGTAACACAGCCTCACAACCGTAGGTAAGTCGAAATGGGGTTTCTCCTGTCGAGGTGTGTATGGTCGTTCGAATTGACCATAATACCTCCGGAAGGAGGTCAGCCCATGACCCTTCGGCTTCCAACAATCTCTTCTTCATCCCATCAATGATGATTTTATTCATTGCTTCAGCCTGTCCGTTCGTCTGCGGGTGCTCGACCGATGAGAAATGGTGGGTGATATGAAAGTGGTCGACCAACTCTTGGAAAACCTTGGCAGTGAATTGTGTGCCATTGTCGGTCACCAGAGTGTGCGGGACGCCGAAGCGAGCGATGACTTGTCTGAGAAAGAATTTTTGGATTTTAGCTGAAGAGATTGTGGCCAAAGCCTCAGCTTCGACCCATTTTGTGAAGTAATCTACTGCGACCACAACGAACTTTAGTTGTCTGGGAGCTGTTTTGAATTTCCCGATGATGTCCATGCCCCACTGATAGAAGGGCCATGGTGCAATCATCGAGTGGAGTTCCGTCGGAGGTCGCTGGAAGACCTTTTCGTGGAATTGACAAGACTTACATCTTTTGACATGTTCCGAAGCATCGCTTAGAAGTGTGGGCCAGTAATAGCCTGCTCGGAGTACTTTGCGGGCTAGAGCTTTTGCACCTATGTGATGTCTTGGTAATCCTTCATGAACCTCGGCCAACACAAGATCGGCCTCTGCAGAGTCTAGACACTTCAGCATAGGGGAGTCCATTCCCCGTTTCTACAAGGTATCACCGATCATGACATTTTGGGCGGCTTGTCTGACTATCTTTTTTCCTTTCAAAGGATCGGTTGGTAAAACCTGGTATTTAAGATACTGTTTGATGGGGTCCATCCAGTCGGTGGTTAATGATATTGCCAAAACCACGCTCGGCTGATGGACAGTTTCTTGGACTAGACTTTTGTTGTTTTCAGGACCTTTGGTGCTAGCGAGTTTGGAGAGAATATCGGCTCGCCCATTGGAGGCTCGGGGGATATGAGAGATGGAGAATTGTGAAAAGAGGTCTGAAAGGGTTTTGACTTGTTCCAGATATTTTTGGAGAATTGGCTCTTTGGCCTGGAACTCCCCGTTGACCTGGGATACAACTAACTGCGAGTCACTGAAAATTTCGATTTCTGAAGCCCCCATTTGATGGGCCATCCGTAGGCCAGCCAGCACCGCCTCATATTCCGCCTGGTTGTTGGAAGTGGGGAATTCAAACTTGAGGGAGTATTCTACGCTGAGGCCCTCGGCACTTTCAAGAATTATACCGGCCCCAGCTCCCTTACTGTGGCTGGAGCTATCAACATAAATCTTCCACAGTTGTGTTTTGCTGGGATGGTTAGAGTCTGACAACTCTGAAACAAAATCTGCCAAGATTTGGGACTTGAGAGTTCTCCTCGGCTCGTAGGTCATGTCGAACTCTGATAGCTCAACGGACCAAGAGACCATCCTTCCAGCCAAGTCAGGTCGGTGGAGCACCTGTCTTATCGGCTGGGTAGTTCTGACCACAATGGGGTGGTTTTGAAAGTACTGCCGGAGCCTCCTGGCAGTAATTACCAAAGTGAAGGCGAGTTTCTCAATCTTGGAGTATCTGACTTCAGGTCCTTGAAGGGCCTTACTGACAAAGTAGATAGGCTGCTCGATCCCTGAGTCATCCTTAACCAGGGCCGAGCTAACAGAAGTTTCACCAATAGACAAGTATAAAAACAAGATTTCCCCCTCCCGAGGGCTTGTGAGGACGGGTGGGGCTGAGAGGTATTCCTTGAGTTCAGCAAACGCTTGTTCTCAAGAGTCATTCCAATGAAAATTTTTGTTTTTCTGAGTAGTTGATACCATGGGAGGGCTCTCCTAGCTGCTTGAGGGAGGAATCTTGAGAGGGCTGCCATCCGACCAGTCATCCTCTGAACCTCCTTCACATTAGATGGACTACGCATGTTAAAAATAGCTTGGCATTTGTCTGGATTGACCTCGATGCCCCTCTCCGTAAGCATGAAACCTAAAAAAGCCCCGGCAGGAACCCCGAAAGTACATTTGTCGGGGTTTAGGTGCATGTTGTACATTCTGATTCTGTCCAAGATGGCTGCTAGATCATGGGGATGGTTTTCCTTTTTCCTGCTCTTGGCTATCATATCATCTATGTATACCTCGAGGGTAGGACCAATCAAATCCCAGAAGACCTTGTTCATCATCCGCTGGTAGGTTGTGCCAGCGTTTTTCAATCCGAAAGGCATGACTGTATAACAGTATGTGGCCCTTTCAGTGATGAAGGTCGTCTTCTCCTGATCAGGAGGGTACATCGGGATCTGATTATACCCCGAATATGCATCCATAAAAGAAAGGAGTTGGTAGCCAGATGAGTTGTCCACTAATTTGTCAATGATGGGGAGGGGGTACTGGTCTTTTGGGCAGGCTTTGTTCAAGTCGGTGTAATCGACGCACATGCGCCACTTCCCGTTTGATTTTTTGACCAGTACGGTGTTCGAAAGCCATTCGGAGTAATTGACCTCCCGGATGAATCCAGCTGAGAGGAGCTCGGCCACCTTCTCCTCAATTAATGCAGCTTTCTCTGTGCCTACCCTTCTCTTTTTCTGGGCGACCGGTTTAGCGGTCGGGTGAACACTGAGGCGATGACATATCAGGTTCGGATCAATCCCCGACATATCTGCCGAGGTCCATGCAAAAAGGTTTCTGTTTTTCTTTAAAAGTTCGAGCATCTTTGCTCGTGTTTTTTCTGAGAGGTTGGTCCCTAGCTTTACTTTCCTGCTCGGGATTTCTTCATCCAACACAATGAACTCCCACTCACCTTGGGGGGTCGGTCTTGTGTCATCCAACTCGGACCTGACATCCAGGTCCGTCAAAAGTACATTTCCCTTGTTCAAACATAACTTGGGTTGAATCTCTTCAGGGCTTTTGAGCTTCGCTAAACTAGCGTTGTAGCATAGTCTAGCTTTTTCCTGTTCGGCTCTGATGGCAACAACCGTTCCGTCAGAGCCTTCGAATTTCATGGTCAGATGGACGGTTGAGACGACCGCACCGAAAGCCTGTAAGCATGTTCTACCGAGGATGGCGTTATAAGCTGACGGGCAGTCGACAACCAGAAACTTGATGATCTCGATTCTTGCCGAGGGGTGATTCCCAAGTGTTACAGGCAGTTGGATGTGTCCTTTGGGAACCACCGTATCCCCTGTAAAGCTTATTAACTTTCCCTCGAAAGGAGTTTAGTTGGAGGTTTTTAACTTTAGGGCTTCAAAAAGGTTCAAAAACATAATATCTGCCGAACTGCCTTGGTCGACAAATATTCTGGAAACCTCATAGTTGCCCACCAAGGTAGTAATGACCATTGGGTCGTTGTGACCCGGGATGATCCCTTCAAGATCCTTATCAGAGAAACAGATGGGAACACTCTTTGTAGTTCTTTTCCGGATTGGATGGTCATGAACAGCGAGCACTTGGTTGATGTATTTTTTTCTATCAGATCTGTTTTCTCCTCCTCCCGCAAAACCTCCAGCTATGGTGTTGATTCTAAGGTTTTGCGGGGATTGGTCGATGGCTACTTCTACCATGGAAAATCTCTGTTGATTGGATGGTTGTTGCTGACTGGTGTTGTGGTCGGTTTGTCTAGTTGAAGGTCGGACATTTCTTTCTGGGGAAGGGGTCCTTCTTCGAGCATGTCGGTTGAGTGCCTCCCTGACATACTGTTGTAATTTTCCATCTCTTATCAGTTGTTCAATCACATCTCTTAGCCAGGTGCACTCGTTCGTAGTATGCCCGTATCCCCCATGATACGAGCAAAACTTGGAACGATCCTAGCGCTGACTTCTTTTTAAGGGGGGAGGTCTCTCTACCATCCAAAGGTCAGTCTGCATTGTTTCTTGCAGTATCTGACTTCTTGGAACCGTGAGAGGGGTGTACTCATCGAACTTTGCTCGGGGAATACCGAATCTTCTCTCTCCTCTGGGTCCTCTTCTTTGTTCCTCCCTCCTGTCGTCCCTTCTGTCGTCTCTCCTTGGTTTTCCTTGAGAGGAAGGCTCCCCTCGCTCACCTCTTTCTCTGTTCCTCTACCATTTGCTGAATTACTCCAAATTTATAAATTTGGTAGAACGATGCCTTAACTCCGCCATGTCCCTCGGCGGTTTCCCTACCAGTGAGTTTTTGAAGTCTCCGTTCCGAAGTCCCTGAGTAAAGAGGAAAACTGCGAAGCTCGGTTCAAGGTTCAGAATAGATCCTGCCTCTGAATGGAAACGGGAGAGATATTCTCTCAAGGGTTCTTCTGGGAGTTGCATAACGCCTGCTAATGCGTGGTCGGACTTTGGTTGAACGCAGCTAGCAGTGTATCTGTTGAGAAAAACTCTCTTCATTTCAGCCTAGGAGTTAACAGAGTTTCTGGGCAGGGCCGAGTACCATCTCAAGACGGGTGGTTGCAGTGTCATTGAAAAGGCTCGGCATTCCATTAGGTCTCCTCCATCATAAAAATTCATTTCTCCTTCAAAAGATAAGATGTGCTCCAGGGGGTCGGTCAACCCGTTATACTTGGAAACGCTGGTGGGGCCGAGGAATGCAGATGGTGTCTCATAAGCCATGATTCGTGGAGTAAAGGGGTGGCCAGGGTGAGCGCTGTTGTCGGTCTCGTAAGTTGCTGCTAGGGCTGGATCTACGGGAGGTGGTAGGGGTAGGGTAATGGGACCTTGCAGATCATGAACTGGTATGGGTGTTGGGGTTGTTGCTACTGCCCGTGCAGCAACTGCCTGCATGTGGATCTGCTGAAGGTCGGCAATAGCCCTTCCCTGCTGCTCCAGCATTTGAGCTTGTTGCTTAATTATTTCTTCAAGCTGGGTTTCCCTTCGGCCCCGGGAGTGTTCCCTTTCCTGTCCCGAGACACGTGCGTCAATGGATCGGCCAGATCCGTGGTTTGGTACACGAATGGGGGGGTTGGGGTTTTTTTGCCTAGAATGAACGGTGTATGGACCACTGTGAGTTCGGGCTGGTAGAGTGGTGGCTGCGGGATGGGATTTCAAGTCTCACTGATGGCATACTCTGGTGGGGAGGGTTTCTTCCTTCAAGATCTCTTCCATTGTTAGCACTGCCTTCTTCCAGTCTCCGACGGTTTCTTCCGGCCTGGTGGTTTGCACCACGCGAGTTGTTCGCGGCGTTTCCACGTGTGTTTACCATTTTTGAGTGGGGATAACAGTTTATCTACTCCCCACAGACGGCGCCAATGTAGTGTCTAAGACACTGTGTATCAGATATGCCCCTAGCTCAAAGGTATGGGGAGACCTGAGAGTTAGAGGATGGTCCGATGTTACTGTGTGATTGTTTCTGTATGCTAGATGTCCAGTTGGGACAACTAGGGTTTCCCTAATCACTGGTGTGTGCTAGTGTGTAATTAGGGAGTGAGAGAACGTACCTGAGCCCCTTGCTGGTGACAGCTATTTATAGGGGTGGCATTGTACCTTGTGGGCCTGTACGGAGGTCCAGCAAGGCAGCTGACGTGTCCCTTTTAGGATAAGGAATGAGTCATTCATTCTTATCCTGTGTTGGGAGTCCTTATCCCTGTTGGCAAGTTAGGCTCACGCGCCCCTAGCTCGGACTCTTTAGGGGACAAGGCCCATGCGGTCGGTCCTAGGTCGCTAGGGTGGGTCCTAGGACAAGCGCTCGGCCTGGGTAGGCGTGACCTGTCAGATTGGTTAATCTGGTCGGCCAAGTACTTTGAGGGTAGGCCGAGGGTCGGTCTACCACAACATGAATAGTAATAACTGAATCCGCTAGTATATTTTATTAAAATGAACAACATCAGTACGGAGGAAAGCCAATTCCTATATGGGGAAAGGCACGTGTGCATGCAACAATGCATAACACGAGAGCCTTCCTGATATTATCAATGCATAACGCGAACGACAGTGGAACCGCGTTGGGAGAAGCGAACGACAGTGGGAGGAGACTCTGGCGGGGGACGAACGCTTGACGGCGGCGAGTGAGGGAGGAGACGCGAACGGCGTGACGAAGGCGTGAACAGTGTCAGGGAAGAATGAAGGCGGGAAAGGAGGAGAGATGAGGCGAACACGGGAGAGGGGTGGACGACGGTGAGCGGCGGCTGGCCGAGGCGAGGGAGGCTAGGGTTGGATGAGTGAGGGAGAGAGGGGGTTTGATTTTGGGTTGGGGAAAAATCAAATCTGGGGATTTGGGGGAGGAGAGAGATTATTTTTTAATTTTTTAATTAGGATAATAATTATTTTACTAAAATAACCCTGATTATAATTTTATTCTTTCAAGATTGTAAAGGGTTTTTTTGTCCAAAAAATTTGGAATACATTGCTAATATGGTCTTTCTTAAATAAGAGTGGACTCATGTTAGCATTCCCCTTATTTAAATATAAAAATACTTGAAAACATTTATATGAAATAAGCAAACAAACAACATGCTATGTTGCAAATAAACAAAACCTCCAAGAACAAACAATTTCACTAAGGCAATAAATCCTCGTTCCTATAACAACCTCGCTTAGCCAAAGCATATTTATAAAAATTACATTTCCTAGGTACATGATTGATAAATTGATACTAACACAAGTGGCAATACCAAATAGAATAACAGATAACCAATGCTATTAGATTTGTTTAAGAGTTTCCAAGGTCATTTTGAGTTTTTTTTACAACTGTAACATCCACTTAAATTAATTAATGGAAAAAAGAAGTATTTATGAAAATTATTTTTGAGTAAGGGTATTTTGGTACTTTTGAAATTATGGAAATAATAATATAATATTATGGAGAAAATGAATATAATATAATATTTTGAATTTTTGAATTTTTAATATATATGTGGTCCTATCATGGATTCCAAATATTAAAATGATATTTTGTTTTTAAATTACCATTATAATTAGTTTTGAGATTATTGCTATTGGAAATCGGTATAATTAATTGCAATTGAAAATTGACATGTGATCTTATAAAGAGAAGCAAAATAAAATATTAAAAATAATCTTATATGAAAAAAAAAGTTATATAATACTCTTAAAAAAACTTAAAATTACCCTTATAATTATTTTTGAGACTATTGCTATTGGAAATTGATATAATTAATTAATATTGAAAATTGATACGTAATTTTTTTAATAGGACCAAAATAAAGTTATAAAAATAATCTTATATAAAAAAAGTCTTATAATACTCTAAAAAAGAGGTCTTATAATTGCACGTGTAGATTAATAAAAGACCAAAAAAGAATAAACTGTGACACCCTCGTTTTATATCTTTTTTTTGGTAAAATAAAAAATATTATTAAACCACAAGCAAAAAACAAAAATTCATACAAATCACTCTATGGACCCAATGCCACCTTCTAGGAAGGGTTCACCAGACCAGGAGGATTAAACCAAAGAAAAAGAACACCTACCCACAACCAAGCCAGCCCAAACCAAAACACTCGTTTTATATCTTGAAAATAATTAATATTTCCAAAAATAGAATACTTGCTATCAAAAATTGGGACTGGAAAATTTTTCCTGTTTAATTGGTACTTGCTCAATTATAAATACTTTTAATTTGAACGAATAATTTGAATTCAGTTTAATAATACCTTAATTACGAAAAGGCTCTCGAGACAACATCTTTCTAACATACTGAAACAGCTTCGTGGCCCTTATAAAAAAATACATTATTTGTCTCTTGAGTTTGATCGAGTATATAAAATATAAACTTATTGCCGAATCTTTTTTTTTATCAAAAGTCAGAGTATGCGGAAGTAAAAGTAATAATTGTGGGGCACTGCTGAGGTAAATAAAACATCATACATATAAATAGATCATGATAAAACCCCACCAATATCATAAGTAGCAAGTAGCAAAAGTCGAGATAGCAAGTTTTGATGAGACATATACAAACCAGCTGCATAAAATAAACCTCACTCTAAGACCTCTCAAAATATATACAATATATCACAATAACCAAAAAAATAGAAGTCCCAGAGCAGGTTATCCATGTCCTCAGCAGCTCCTCAGATCCTCCACAGCTCTATCCCTAGGATCTAGGATCCAAACATCCATGCTTTGCAGGCTCCTATAAACCAGCAGGTCCACCTCTAGCAGAAATAGTCGGCTCGACATGCACCTCCACAGGGTCCTCCTCGACCTCGCCTGACTGGGCAGAGATCCCACCACTGGGTCTAGGATCTGCAGAAGCAGTCCTCTCAAAATTAGTCGGACCAGGAGAAGGAGTCTCCTCAGTGACAACTCTGTGGGAGGAAGGATGAGAACGAGTGGCAGCTCTAAAACGAAAACTATGGAATCGACGCACAGGTCGAGCCGGGGGTGGTCCTCTATATGTATAAAAGGGTGGAACATGCATAGTATAGACTAAAGGGATCCTAAATCGACGAGGTCGCACCCGAACCAGAGGGTTAGGGTGGTAGAGAGTAATCTCAACCTCCCCCTCAAAAGTGGCACGGTGCTCCTCGTACGTCCATATACCACTAGGGATAGGGCGTATCTCGATGCAGGCTAGGTATCTGGCCATCACCTAAACAGGGCATATGGAGTAAGTATACACATATACATAATCAATAAAGACTAAAATTACAAACACAAGTATGTCATGGACAGACAATAATGCAAGTACATATGAGCATACCCATTTTCAACATTATATCTCTTATAATGCAAGTGGCATGATGCATGATTTTCTATCCACAACTGAGGCCTCTAAAAGTCCATCTTGGACGTCCATCCAATACACCCTTGTGTTCCCGGAACACTGACATTCGTTCCCAGAACGTAATGCCAAACCATACTTGGATAATAAGCATCACTCCCGGAGTGTGCATCACGTTCCCAGAACACATACGTTCCCAGAACGCATAAAAACCATGTCCCAGACACTGGCCACATTCCCAGAATGTGTCATCAAGTAGGTTACAATTTTGTACTCCCGGAGTACCCTCCTCATATTCCCAGAATATGATAAACGTTCCTACCAACCAAACTTCCATTCTATATGCATGAATGCACAATTATCAAGGTTGGTTTTATCTTTACTTTAATTACTGTGATTTAGAAATATTTCAATTTCTCTTTTGAATGATTAATTTGAGGTATAATCCTTGGGCACAAAAATTCTCTCTTGAATTATCTCAAAAACATGTCATTAGGCTTAGATTGGGAAAATCATAACCAATGGTATTCAATTTCACTTAAAAGACTTAACTTTTATTTTTCAGTTTCAGGTACTAACCAGTTACAGTCTCAGGTTAACCGGTTAGAATTACAGACCTGAACTGTTTTACCATTGAAATTCAGAAAACCCTTTTTCTTGAATTCTCTACTCAATCCATAAACAAGTTTTAACATTGTTTTATACCTCAAAACCACTGTGTTCATCATTCAAAAGTCTAAATCACATTCCATTTCCAAATGAGCACAATTTCCTCTTGAAATTATCTCATTATACTAAGGTATTAACTCTCAATTTCAATATGAACTATTACAATATAATCAGCTTAATTTTCAGATTGAGTTCTAGGGAAATTAAGGTCTAGATTTGAGTAAAATTAATAAGACCACAGGGCTAGTTTCAAAAACTTATTTTCTTTGAAATTTTACAGTGTCTAACCGGTTACAATTATCGAGTAACCGGTTAGATAATGCAGTCTGCACACCGAAACATGAGGTTTTGCAAACCATTATTTTCATTACTCAAATCTAACCAATTTCAACATTCAAAAGAGTTCATACACCTTAAAATAAACATGTTTAACCACAGAAACACATTTAACTTCCATGCATTAAGTTTAAAGTTTCAAATTGCATAAAAATCCACATAAACACAATTTAATACCACAAAACTAATAATAAACATTTAGACTAAGATTTAGGCATCAAAATCACTTGCATGCATCAATTTAAAGTTGCTCAAAACAGAATTGAGCTAGAATTTGGCCTCCAAGCCTTTTTGCCTTAAACACATAATGCCCTTTTGAGTCTTTGTTGACTCAAATCCTAAATCACTTGATTTTAGTCTAAATCTAGTATAAGGTAAACTTCTCCCATACCTCAAGGTTATGTTTGATGAAGATTAACACTGAAACTTGAAGAAAATCCACGAATTCCCCACAAATCCTATGTTCTGCTCTCAGCCACGATTTCCGTCAACAGGGTTCAAAGACCAGAAAATTTGACATAGTAATTGGCCAAAGAAATTGGGGAAAACAATTAGAAATTGATTTAGGTAACATGCACTAAAGAATGAAAGTGATTTGAGGCTTAAGGGTTGTCTGTACTTACCAAAATCCAGCCTCAAACCAAGCTTCTCGAATCAGAAAACTCAGGACTCAGCTTTCCAACCCTCAGCTTCTCAGATCAATTTCTCCCTCCACACTCACTCTTGACTCACAAGTTTTATATCAATGGAAAGCCCTTGATTTAAGCTTTCCAGAAGTGTATCACTCACTCTCTATCGCTTAAAGAATAAGGAGAATTGCTTCAAACGAAATAGGAACCCTAATCAGCCTCTCAACTCAGAATTCAGAGAAATCAACCCCATTTCTTCATCAACACTGGCCTTTTATAGAACAATTCGTGTGCCATGCAAGGCGACACGCGTTTTCCACTGAATTAGGGATGTATTTGTGGCGATTACTCGAATTAATCAAGTGATTACTCATCAAAACTCACTAACCCAGTTTCTGGGTTCATCGTCTAACCGGTTACAGGGCATTACTAACTGGTTAGGTCAGTACAAAATTTAAAAATTAATACTTTTTAAATGTTTCCCTCCAAGAACCTTTCCAATATTACATTTAGGTCCTAAACCAAGGATTAAAATGCAATATCTATATTTTTGCATTTATTTGCCATATAAAAATATTTCCACTTATTTTTATATTTCAGGCTAATTAAATACAAAATATAAACTTGGAAAGATTTATATAAATTAATAATAAAACTTTATTATTAATTTCCTTATTATCCGGGAGACGAAAATTAGGGGTGTTACACTACTCCCCCACTTAAAAGGAATTTTGTCCCCGAAATTCTAGCTTACATAAACAACTCCGGATACTCTTGTCGCATCTTCTCCCCTAATTCCCATGTAGCTTCAGACACGTCAGCATTTTCCCATATAACCTTAACAAAAGGTATCTCCTTTCCCCTGAGTTGCTTAACTTCACGATCTTCTATCCGGACCGGTCTGGCTTCAAAGGTAAGGTTCTCCTTCAAAGCTAGATCATTAGGTTGGATTTTCAAAATAACTGATGGGTCATGCACATACTTCTTCAATTGAGAAACGTGAAAGACGTTGTGCAAATTGGATAGAGAGGGTGGTAAAGCTAGTTGATAAGCAACAGGACCGACTCTTCTAAGGATTTGATATGGACCTATACACTTAGGTGAAAGCTTTCGAGTTCTCAAGGCTCTACTAATCCCTTTCGTCGGAACTATCCGAAGAAACACATGGTAGCCCTCCGAAAACTCCACTGGTTTCCTTCTCTTGTTAGCATAACTCTTCTGCCGACTCTAAGCCGCTTTCATCTTTGCCTGAACCATCTTGATCTTCTCAGTTGTCTGCTGCACCATTTCCGGTCCAACCACTAAATTCTTCTCCACTTGAAACCAACATAGCGGGGTTTGACACTTCCTTCCATAAAAGGCCTCAAACGGTGCCATCCCAATGCTCGCATGATAGCTGTTGTTGTATGTGAATTCTGCAAGGGGTAACACTTGATCCCAACTTCCTTGCTCTTCAAGTGCATAAGCCCTTAACACGTCTTCCAAAGACTGAACCGTTCTCTCCGTCTAACCATCCGTCTGTGGATGACACGCAGAACTCAATTTTAATCTTGTTCCCATAGCATCATGCAGACTTTTCCAGAACTGCGAAGAAAATTTGGGATCTCGATCCGACACAATACTCGAAGGCACTCCATGAAGACGAACTACCTCCTTAATATAGATCTGGGTAAGCTTATTCAAAGGATAGCGCATGTTTATCAGAATAAAATGCGTCGACTTAGTCAACCTATCCACAATCACCCAGATTGCATCATGATTTGCTGTTGTCCTTGGCAAACCAGACACAAAGTCCATGGAGATGTTATCCCACTTCCATTGAGGGATACTTAAAGGTTGTAGCTGTTCTCCCGGTTTCTAGTGTTCTACCTTAGCTTTTTGGAAAATCAAGCATGAAGCCACATACTCCGCAACATCCTTTTTCAATCCAGACCGCCAAAACATTTTCTTTAGATCTTGATACATTTTGGTTGATCCAGGATGCATACTCATCCGGCTCTTGTGTGCTTCATCAAGAATCAGTCTTCTAACCTCTTGATCTCTTGGTATGCAAATCCTTGTCCTGAAACGAAGGATTCCATCCAACCCAATCTTGAAATCAGGTTCCTTCCCCTCTGAACCTAATCTCACCTTCTCAATCAATTCCCCATCCGCTCGTTGCAACTCCCGAATTCTTTCTAAGAACTCATTTTTGATCTGCAGCATCCCTAACTTGATACTTGATGGTTCCACTTGTGTCAACAAGCTCAAGTCTCTGAGTTCCTCAATCAATGCTGCTTCCTTCACCATCATCGCACTTATGTGGATTGCTTTCCGACTCAAAGCATCGGCAACCACATTTGCTTTACCCGGATGATATTGGAGTTTAAAGTCATAATCCTTCATAAACTCCATCCACCTTCTTTGCCTCATGTTCAACTCTTTTTGGTCAAACAGATACTTCAAACTCTTATGGTCACTAAATACTTGGAAAGTAGTGCTATAGAGATGATGTCTCCATATTTTTTGGGCAAACACGATTGCAGCCAATTCCAAATCGTGTGTCGGGTAATTCACCTCATGATTCTTCAATTGTCATGATGCATAAGCCACTACTCTTCCTTCTTGCATCAATACACACCCCAGTCCTTGCTTAGATGCATCACAGTACACTTCAAAACTCCTTGTGAGGATCAGGTAAGATTAACACAGGAGACGATGTTAACCTTTCCTTCAACTTTCGGAAACTACTTTCACACCTGTCGTCCCACACGAACGGTTGATCTTTCCGAGTCAACTTGGTCAAAGGCAATGCAATCTTGGAAAATCCTTCTATAAATTGATGATAGTATCCAGCCAGCCCTAAGAAACTTCTCACCTCAGTCACAGTCTTAGGTTGTTCCCAGCTTAGCACTGAACTCACCTTTGCTGGATCCACCGCAATTCCTTCCTTAGAGATCACATGCCCCAGAAACTTCACTTCATTCAACCAAAACTCACATTTCGTAAGTTTGGCGTATAACTGCTTCTCCTTCAGGACTTTTAACACTATCCTGAGATGTTCTTCATGCTCCTCCGGACTCTTAGAATAGACCAGAATATCATCAATAAACACCACTACAAATAAATCCAGGTATGGTCTAAAGATCCGGTTCATATAATCCATGAATATAGCAGGTGCATTAGTCAATCCGAACGGCATCACAACATACTCATAATGACCGTATCGAGATCGAAATGTAGTCTTGGGTATATCTTCCTCCTTTATCCTGATCTGATGATAGCCCGATCTCAGATCAATCTTGGAAAATACTGCAGCTCCCCTAACTTGATCCATAAGGTCATCAATTCTTGGAAAAGGGTACTTATTCTTAATGGTGACCTTATTTAACTGGTTGTAGTTTACGCACATTCTCATACTCCCGTCCTTCTTCTTTACAAACAGCAATGGAGCTCCCCAAGGCGAAACGCTTGGCCTGATCATCTGCTTCTGCAGCAATTCCTCTATCTGTTTTTCATTTCTGCCATTTCCGGTGGTGCCATTCTATACGGAGCAATAGAGATGGGACCAGCTCCAGGAACTAGGTCAATTCCAAACTCTATTTCTCGCTTCGGAGGTAATCCTGGTATCTCCTCAGGAAATACTTCCAGAAATTCCCTCACCACATGAATCTCTTCTATAGGCATCGGCTCTTCTTCCCCAGTAGCAGAGAACAAACACATATAACCTTCGGGTTCAAGGGTCCTATATTGGATTGTCTTTTCCTCACAATTGATGATCACTTGGTTCTTCATCAACCAATCCATACCCAAGATCACATCCAATTGTAACTTAGGGAGATAGACCAATTCTACTTTAGAGACAACCCAAGATTTCAACATCACACCCTAAGCAAACCTTAGCGGTAAAGATCGGTATCCCAGTAGGGGTATCTATACTAAGATAGCAAGGCGAATCGGAAACAACAAGATTCAACCTATTCACACATTCAGGAGAAACAAAAGAATGTGTAGCTCCAGAATCAAACATGATCTTGCAAGGTTGATCATTAAGCAAAAAGTTACCTTGCACGAGATTCGGGGTTCGGGTTGCTTCATTACCACTCAGGGTAAACACTCTTCCTTGCACCACAGGCTTGCTAGCAGATCCCTTTGCATCCCCTTTTGCGGACTCTCTGCAATAACGAGCAAAGTGGCCTTGCTTTCCACATTTGAAACATCCACCTGTGGACCAGCAGAATTGTCCATGATGATAACGCCTACACTTCTCACAATAAGGAGCATTATCGCGAGACTTGTTCTTGTTATCCATCACAGTTTTGCCCTTGCCCTTGTTCTTCTGAGAATATGGACCATTATTCCGATGATCGAATTTCTTCTTCTTCTATGGTCCATAGTTCTGTCCAATCCCCTTTCCTTGACTCCCTATCAGTTCAGCCTTCTTGTCATCCTCATACATTCTACACATATCCACAAGTGCACGAAAACTCTGAATCCTCTGGTAACTGAAAATAGACTTCAATTCCGGTCTCAGTCCACCTTCAAACTTAACACACTTACTCCTTTCATCAGGGTTATTCAAGTAGTAGGGAGAATATTTCATCAGCTCCTCAAATTTGGCAGCATATTCTCCTACACTCATCTCTCCCTGCTTCAATTGCATGAATTCTACCTCCTTCTTTCTCCTCAAATCTTCTGGAAAGTATTTATTGAGGAATTTCTCCATAAACACTCCCCAGTTGATTGCTCTCCTTTCAAAATTCAGCAATTGAACAGTATGGTCCCACCAGTTCTCAGCTTCCCCATGAAGCATATAAACTGCATAGGTCACCTTCTGCTCATCAGAACAATCCAAAGTTCTGAAAATCTTGTTGATCTCGTACAACCACTTATTTGCCTCATTAGGTTTGTATCCTCCTTCAAACCTTGGTGGATTGCACTTCCTGAATTCCGATAGAATCTTAGCATCACGATTCGCCATATTGCCAACATGTGGGTTACCAGCTCGCCCTTGAGGTGGTTGCTGTTGCTGTTGCATGCCTTCCAGCACAGTCTTAATACGCTCTAACATTTTGTTCGTAATATTTCTATTTCTGGTTGCCATAGAAAGACCTGCACTATGGGCTTTGGGTCACTAAAAAGGTCTTTAAAACATAAACACTACTAGCTTACTCAAACATATTCAATAACATTGAATGCCATACTTAGCTGCATCAATGGGGCCATGAGGAACAGGACCAATGCTCTGATACCATCAAAGATGTGACACCCTCGTTTTATATCTTGAAAATACTTAATATTTCCAAAAATAGAATACTTGCTATCAAAAATTGGGACTGGAAAATTTTTCCTGTTTAATTGGTACTTGCTCAATTATAAATACTTTTAATCTCAACGAATAATTTGAATTTGGCTTAATAATACCTTAATTACGAAAAGGCTCTCGAGACAACATCTTTCTAACATACTGAAACAGCTTCGTGGCCCTTATAAAAAGATACATTATTTGTCTCTTGAGTTTGATCGAGTATATAAAATATAAACTTATTGCCGAATCTTTTTTTTTTATCAAAAGTCAGAGTATGCGGAAGTAAAAGTAATACTTGTGGGGCACTGCTGAGGTAAATAAAAAATCATACATATAAATAGATCATGATAAAACCCCACCAGTATCATAAGTAGCAAGTAGCAAAAGTCGAGATAACAAGTTTTGATGAGACATATACAAACCAGCTGCATAAAATAAACCTCACTCTAAGACCTCCCAAAATATATACAATATATCACAATAACCAAAAAAATAGAAGTCCCAGAGCAGGTCATCCATGTCCTCAACAGCTCCTCAGATCCTCCACAGCTCTATCCCTAGGATATAGGATCCAAACATCCATGCTATGCAGGCTCCTATAAACCAGCAGGTCCACCTCTAGCAGAAATAGTCGGCTCGACATGCACCTCCACAGGGTCCTCCTCGACCTCGCCTGACTGGGCAGAGATCCCACCACTGGGTCTAGGATCTGCAGAAGCAGTCCTCTCAAAATTAGTCGGACCAGGAGAAGGAGTCTCCTCAGTGACAACTCTGTGGGAGGAAGGATGAGAACGAGTGGCAGCTCTAAAACGTAAATTATGCAATCGACGCACAGGTCGAGCCGGGGGTGGTCCTCTATATGTATAAAAGGGTGGAACATGCATAATATAGACTAAAGGGATCCTAAATCGACGAGGTCGCACCCGAACCAGAGGGTTAGGGTGGTAGAGAGTAATCTCAACCTCCCCCTCAAAAGTGGCACGGTGCTCCTCGTACGTCCATATACCACTAGGGATAGGGCGTATCTCGATGCAGGCTAGGTATCTGGCCATCACCTAAACAGGGCATAGGGAGTAAGTATACACATATACATAATCAATAAAGACTAAAATTACAAACACAAGTATGTCATGGACAGACAATAATGCAAGTACATATGAGCATACCCATTTTCAACATTATATCTCTTATAATGCAAGTGGCATGATGCATGATTTTCTATCCACAACTGAGGCCTCTAAAAGTCCATCTTGGACGTCCATCCAATACACCCTTGTGTTCCAGGAACACTGACATTCGTTCCCAGAACGTAATGCCAAACCATACTTGGATAATAAGCATCACTCCCGGAGTGTGCATCACGTTCCCAGAACGCATACGTTCCCAGAACGCATAAAAACCATGTCCCAGACACTGGCCACACTCCTAGAATGTGTCATCAAGTAGGTTACAATTTGGTACTCCCGGAGTACCCTCCTCATATTCCCAGAATATGATAAACGTTCCTACCAACAAAACTTCGATTCTATATGCATGAATTCACAATTATCAAGGTTTGTTTTATCTTTACTTTAATTACTGTGATTTAGAAATATTTCAATTTCTCTTTTGAATGATTAATTTGAGGTATAATCCTTGGGCACAAAAATTCTCTCTTGAATTATCTCAAAAACATGCCATTAGGCTTAGATTGGGAAAAACATAACCAATGGTATTCAATTTCACTTAAAAGACTTAACTTTTATTTTTCAGTTTCAGGTACTAACCGGTTACAGTCTCAGGCTAACCGGTTAGAATTATAGACCTGAAATGTTTTACCATTGAAATTCAGAAAACCCTTTTTCTTGAATTCTCTACCCAATCCATAAACAAGTTTTAACATTGTTTTATACCTCAAAACCACTGTGTTCATCATTCAAAAGTCTAAATCACATTCCATTTCCAAATGAGCACAATTTCCTCTTGAAATTATCTCATTATACTAAGGTATTAACTCTCAATTTCAATCTGAACTATTAAAGTATAATCAGCTTAATTTTCAGATTGAGTTCCAGGGAAATTAAGGTCTAGATTTGAGTAAAATTAATAAGACCACAGGGCTAGTTTCAAAAACTTATTTTCTTTGAAATTTTACAGTGTCTAACCGGTTACAATTATCGAGTAACCGGTTAGATTATGCAGTCTGCACACTGAAACATGAGGTTTTGCAAACCATTCTTTTCATTACTCAAATCTAACCAATTTCAACATTCAAAAGAGTTCATACACCTTAAAATAAACATGTTTAACCACAGAAACACATTTAACTTGCATGCATTAAGTTTAAAGTTTCAAATTGCATAAAAATCCACATAAACACAATTTAATACCACAAAACTAATAATAAACATTTAGATTAAGATTTAGGCATCAAAATCACTTGCATACATCAATATAAAGTTGCTCAAAACAGAATTGAGCTAGAATTAGGCCTCTAAGCGTTTTTGCCTTAAACACATAATGCCCTTTTGAGTCTTTGTTGACTCAAATCCTAAATCACTTGATTTTAGTCTAAATCTAGTATAAGGTAAACTTCTCCCATACCTCAAGGTTATGTTTGATGAAGATTAACACTGAAACTTGAAGAAAATCCACGAATTCCCCACAAATCCTATGTTCTGCTCTCAGCCACGATTTCCGTCAACAGGGTTCAAAGACCAGAAAATTTGACATAGTAATTGGCCAAAGAAATTGGGGAAAACAATTAGAAATCGATTAAGGTAACATGTTCTAAAGAATGAAAGTGATTTGAGGCTTAAGGGTTGTCTGTACTTACCAAAATCCAGCCTCAAACCAAGCTTCCCGAATCAGAAAACTCAGGACTCAGCTTTCCAACCCTCAGCTTCTCAGATCAATTTCTCCCTCCACACTCACTCTTGACTCACAAGTTTTATATCAATGGAAAGCCCTTGATTTAAGCTTTCCAGAAGTGTATCACTCACTCTCTATCGCTCAAAGAAGAAGGAGAATTGCTTCAAACGAAATAGGAACCCTAATCAGCCTCTCAACTCAGAATTCAGAGAAATCAACCCCATTTCTTCATCAACACTGGCCTTTTATAGAACAATTCATGTGCCATGCAAGGCGACACACGTTTTCCACTGAATTAGGGTTGTATTCGTGGCGATTACTCGAATTAATCAAGTGATTACTCATCAAAACGCACTAACCCAGTTTCTGGGTTCATCGTCTAACCGGTTACAGGGCATTACTAACCGGTTAGGTCAGTACAAAATTGAAAAATTAATACTTTTTAAATCTTTCCCTCCAAGAACCTTTTCAATATTACATTTAGGTCCTAAACCAAGGATTAAAATGCAATATCTATATTTTTGCATTTATTTGCCATATAAAAATATTTCCACTTATTTTTATATTTCGGGCTAATTAAATACAAAATATAAACTTGGAAAGTTTTATATAAATTAATAATAAGACTTTATTATTAATGTCCTTATTATCCAGGAGACGAAAATTAGCGGTGTTACATAAACAGTGAATCAAGATGCTATGTTATATAACAAAACCAAGAGGGGTTGGGTCAAGTGGTGTGATGATGTTAACTTGAGAACTTGGGAATGAGGTTTGAGATTTAGAAGTCTCAGGTTCGATTCCTGGTTAACACACCCCGCTGAGATAGGCATAGGAACGCGACCTCGTGAAGGATTAGTCTCAATGATTCCTTGGTATTAAAGATGCTTTTAGTAACACCTGTGGTACACACAAAAAAAAAACATAATTAACAACGAATTAATTAAGTGTGAAGTGATTTATTTTAAAATGATAAAGAATGAATTTAAGAGTAGTGTCAAGTGGAATATATATATGTATATTGATAGATAGATAGAGAGATCTCGCCGATTTTTTATCATTTATCTATGCAGACATCTTAAAACCAAAACATCATTTACATTAAATACATTGCTAAGAGTTTTATTATTAGAAAAACATATTTTGACAACATTATCCTGCCACAAATAAATTGATTGATTTCCTTGGCTCTATGATAAGTTTGTTTATTAACAAGTAGTGGGCCGATGATAGGAAGCAAAATGCTTACCTAAAGAATACTAAAAAGTACTAAAAAGGGTTTTAGTCCCTAAACCCCTTCTTTTATCCCCCAAATTCCATTCTTTTGAATATCCAAAAATTACCCTTCTTTAACCCCCCATTATACTCCTTCCATTTCCTATTTTCATTTCTCAAACCCCACATTTCCTCTAACTTCTCAACTTCCTCCAACTTTTCAACTTCCTTAACCCACTCAACTTCTACCGTTCTTCTTCCTCACCGCCGCCACCACCACCACCGCCGCCGTCGCAACTAGGAATCCCTCCTTCAAGTATGAACTTCCTCTTTCCTGTTCATGTAGGGTTTGATTTGGTTTTTCGTTTTTGCTTTGTGTTATTTGATGTAGATGATTAATATGTTCTTTAAAGTTAGATTTTCATTTTTTAGTAGTTTTTTTCATTTTTTATATTTTAAGAAAAGTCATTTGTCTTCTCTTCGTTGTTAGTGTTTTTTTTATTCTGACGCTGTAAAATTTCGACGAACCAGTGTCGGAATTTTAAATTTCCGATATGGGGGTATCGGAAATTTACACTGTTTTAATTTTTTTTTTGTTAGAAAAATTCCGACATATATATGTCGAAAAAATATTTAAAAAACACTACTTAAAAATTTCCGACATAACCGTGTCAGAATTTCAAAAAATTTCAACACTGGATTGTCGGAATTTACACAGTAACGTAAAAAAAATAAAAGACATGAATTTTATTTTCAACAAGTATGGAATGTCCATTGGTACTCCTTTTGAATGTGAAGGAGAAAAGAAAACTTGTCTTTTTGGAGTTTCGTTTTTTGGAGTGAAGGAGGTTTGATGATGAAAGATGAGAAAAAGAAAGTGGGGTTTGTGAGATGGTGAAGGGATGAAGTTTGGCATATTGGGGTTTAGGGTTTATTGTTTTGGTTTTTGTTTTTGTTTTGTTTTTGTTTTTTTGTTTTTGTGTTTTGAATAATAGAGTGCAATATGGACATTTCCCATTTAAAATGGGGTTTGGGGAGAAAACTTGGGGTTTGGGGACAAAATCGCCACCAAAAACTACTATCTCCGTTCCTAAATATAAAGTCCTCTTAACACTTTTATTTTGTCCCTATTTATAAAACCCCATACCAATTTTCAATGATCATTAATTACTTTTTTCCACAAACACCCCTATTTATTTAACACTTTTTAGATTCCCAATAATATTAATAGGGGTAATTTTGAAATTACATATCAAAAGTTCACATTACCAAAACAATTAACTAAATTATTCCACTTTCTTAATGGACGTGAAATCCCCCAAAGAGGCTTTGTAAGGTCCAACATTTTGAAATAAATAAAGTAAATAAAATAAATAATAAAATAAACTATTTTAATTGAATAAAATATTAGTTTTTCTGATTTTTAGGAAAAATACTCGAGTATTGTAAGGAAGACTCGAGTATAGTAACTAGCTGTTAGAAAATTTGAAATTTTAGTCAGAATACTCGAGTATTTCTAGTGATACTCGAGTATTTCGTGCAGTTCTGCAAAAAAATAAAAGTCGTTTTCAAACCAAATTGGAACCAACAGCTCGTTTCATCTGGTTACAAGCGCGAACCTTACTTCATAGGAGGGTAACCTTAAGTTATAAAAGAATTATTTGGGTAGCTGGAAACTGATCCAAATCTCCCAAACCCGAATTTCATTCTCAGCCATTCTCAGTTTTCTGGTGCTCTCTTTGAGCCTTCGACTCTCCCTCCTCACTCAACCAAATTCTGTAAAACCAAAACACAATTCGAGTTCTAATTCCAATCTTGAATTAGAACCAAGAACCACTCATTTTTGCTTCCTGTAGATCGAGTTACAAGCCTTCAAAGTTAGGTGTTCTAAAGCTGAAAAACAGAGTGCAAATCAGCACCTTCACCCTCTTTTTCTTGAATTGGTTTGGTAAATTCAGGAACCCTTTCGATTCCAAACTTGTTTCTAATTAAAGTTAGCATTCCCTAGTTGCTTAAGCTAACTTATTTCGTTCTTTTTCATGCCTTATTCATGGTGAAATCAATGGCCAAAGTCAGCTAGTGCAAGTTGTCTTGCACCGGTGCAGAAATTCAAATCTTGATCCAGACCCTTTTCTCCTCAACAAATCATCCCTTTAGCTTCTCTAAGGTATGGGAGAAGTTACCTAATCGCTAGAATGGTAATCAATAAGCTAAATTCATAGGAACCATATGAGGTTCATGGGCAACTTAAGTTTGAAATGGGAATCTGACTTGGAGGCCAGAGACCCATGGTTTTTGTATTCAAACAACTTTAATTGGACCTAAGGAAGCTCACTGGATTGATTTTCGAACTTAAAATCAAGTAGAAATGAAAGTCATATGTTGAAATGGATATTTTCTATGTTTTATGCGAGTCTGTGATTTTACTATGATTCCTGTTGTAACATCCCTAATTTAATTCCAAGCATAATTAGTGAAGTAATAGGTGTAAAGTGTAGGGAATGGGTAGATTAATGGCTTAAAGAATTTTGGGAGCAAGGTGAGTAGTAATTATAAGTATTAGGGGTTGTGTAGGAGACATTCGGTAGCAAGGGGCAAAATTATCTAAGCGAAATCGGGAGTTAAATCGGCGTTTTAAATGTTAGAAATCAATAGAAAAGAGAAAATTTGGAATTTATTATTGGATGCTAAGAAATTAAATTCCACCGTTGGATATGAAGTTTAGGGGATTAAGAAGCTTGTCTAAAAATTTGGGCCCGATCCGACGGTTAACGAAAAAGTTATGGCAAATCGAAGTTTGGAATCACTAGTGCACGCCCAGGCGCACCGGTGCACGCCCAGGCGCACCAGGGTGCATCAGGTGTACCAGTTCAGTGGATTTTTCGCCCAGGCGCACGACAGACCTCAAGCACGCACCAGCAGTGCGTGGCGCGCGCGCAGGCGCACGCGTTTCCCCGCCCAGGCGCGCTGGCGCTATTTTAGCGCATCAGCAGCACCATTTGGTTCATCAGGCCCCCTCCTCTCCCCATTCCTCCGCACCAACGTTCTTCTTCCTCCCCCAAACCACCCTCAACACCCACCACACCTCCAAGACTCAACACCCAGAACCTCCAACCACCACTAGCACCACCAAGGCCACCACCTCTTTCCTTGCTCTTCCTCCTCCCCATAGATCCACTCCCTCTCCTCCCTCTTGATCTCTTTCTCTCTCTTCTTGGAACCCCATCTCTCTCTCCACCACCATACCCACCACCGTGGCCACCACCACGAACCACCACCCACCACCACCACTATGAGCACCCCTTCCTCTCTCCTTCCCTATTGATTTTGAGTTCCCTTTCTCTCTTCCTCCTCCCTTGATGATTCTCTCTCCTCTAGGGCTTTCCCTCTCTCTACGGATCTCACCGGCGTTGTTATCGATCGTGATCGCATCGGACTCGTGTTGGGTACTCCGAGGCTTGGAGCTTTGGCCTCGATCTAGCCGCGATCGTTCTCGCTAACGGGGAGCAACGCCGACGCCGTCATTGACACCGAGCCACAACCCATGTTCATTTTAAAAAAGAAAAGCCCGAGGTAAGAAGGGTTCGTATTACCTCTACTTAAAGAGTAAATTCTAGGATTCTATAGTGGTGACTAAGAATAGGGTAATTAAGGAATAAGTTAAGGAACCTTAGGGTAGTCCCCGCAAATATAAATGATCTATTTAAAATGATACTGGAATAAATTGGATATACATAGAATGAGTTCCGGAGTGAATGAATGTGATAGGATATTAAAAGAGTTAATATAGAAGGAAAGTGTAGGAAAACATGAAATAAAACCAAAGGAAATTAGTTAACGAAAAACTAACTATATTTGGGAGTAAAAGGATAAAGGGAAAATGTAATAGACAAAAAGAGTAGAACGAATAAACTAACAGAAAAAAAGTAAAATAGTAAGTGAAGTTTTAAATGGGTTAAAAGAGGAATTAGAATGTGGAATAAGGAATATGTGCGGAGTCGAATATGGGAACAGAAACAAAATTGTAAATTAGAAATAAAGGAAAATGGATAAACGGTAAAAGAAATTAAGGAAAAGACGCTAAAGTAAAGAGAGAGTACTATGTTAGGGAAGTTAGATAAAATGTGATAAATTTGGTATGCTATGTGCTAAATGTCATTATTTATGCCTAACTGAAATATATGGAGATTTGGTTGGTAACTATAAATGATTATATATGATAATTGTTATGTATATAAGAAAAAGTATAGAGTTGTGAATACTTTGTGAATGATTTTGGTGATTTATATTTGAACGTGCGATGTGGTGTTGTTAATTTATATTGGAATTGGGAATTATAAAAGAATAATGAAATTGATGATTTTATGGAAGAAAGTGGAAGTGAAACGAATACATGTGGTGATGTTCGTGCTTGAATAATGTATGTTGTGGTGGTATGAGATACCTTCCTATGTGGAGGTGAAGTATCATCAGGCCAAATTGTATGAGGTACCTTCCTGTGTGGAGGTGAAGTACCCATAGGCCAAATGTATGAGGTACCTTCCTGCGTGGAGGTGAAGTACAATAGAGTGTTGACCTCTGACCTGAGGGACACCAAATGAATTAAAATGAATAAAGTGTTGACCTCTGACCTGAGGGACACATAATTTAAATAAGGAAAAGTTTGAGGGCCTCTGATTTGAGGTGATGTACTGAAATAAAGTGAGTATGTGAAAAGAATAAAAAGTAAAAGAAATGGATGTTGAATGGAATAATGAAAAAGGAAATTTGGAATAAATAATGAATGTGGAAATAATGAAATGAGTATGGTATGCTTGGAATTATGTGTATTGTTATGCTTTAATCTTATTCTTTATATGTATAACTTATGTGGTGGTATGAGGTACCTTCCGGTGTGGAGGTGAAGTACCCACAGACCAATTTGTATGAGGTACCTTCCGGTGTGGAGGTGAAGTACAATGGTATGAGGTACCTTCCGGTGTGAAGGTGAAGTACCCATAGGCCCAACTGTATGAGGTACCTTCCAGTGTGGAGGTGAAGTACAATGCTAAGTGATATATCTTAAAAATGAAATGGAAATATAAATGGAATTGTATGTTGGGAAATTAGAACGTTAAAGGTAATTGAAGAAAGAGAATGTGAAATATAAAAGTAAATAAGTGATGTGTTTGGAATAGGTGAAATTTGTAATTAGATGATAACTGATCATGTGTGTGAAAGGGTTATTTCACTAGAAAGTTGATAGGAGGATAAGATTAATGAGAAAATATGGAAAATGCTAATATGGACATAATGAACAAGAGAAGAAGAAAAAGAAAATAAAAGGGAATATAGAAATAATTAGAGAACTAAGAATGAAAATAAATGAATGAGTGAGGTAAACTGAATAGCAAAATAAGAATTGAGAGAAATGACTAACAGACCAAAGTGTAATGAAATGCGAGAACGGTTAGAGAATTAGAAAGTAAAAGAATGAGAGAATGTTAAGAGAAACAGAACATTAAACGAATATGAGAATAATTAAAGGATTAGAATAGATTAGTTAAATGAATATCGTATGCTAAGAAGTGGGTAGGCTTAGTTTATTTCTATGTCTCTTTTAGGATTTATCTTTTTCAGTTCTGTGTAATGCTACCCTTCTTGCTATATTTTTCAGGTATCGAAGTGGAGCTTACATGGAATATGGCCGAGCAGGATTTTCATTCCACTACGTGGAATGTTTATTGAGTATCATGAGTGAATGAGTGTTTAATGTAATTTACAATATGAAATAGTAGTTTGCCCTGGAACTTGTTCTAATTGGGCGTTAGGATCTGTATAACTATTCAACTGTTGTGGTTTATGTTTTTAAATATTTCTGGCTGACAGGTTTTAAGAAGAAGAATTTTGGGAAGTCCGGAAAATAGAGGATGTAACACCCCAAAATTTTAATCCCCGATTAATGGAATGTTAATTATAATTTAATTATAATTAATAGTTTCCATATTAATCCTTGATTAAAATATGTATTCAGGTGACTAGCTTATGTGTGTAAATTATTTAATAAATATAATAAATGCATAAAATGAGTATTTTGCATATTAGTCCCTGGGTTGGGACCTAAAAGCAATTATAGGAAAGGTTTTGGAGGGAAAGTAAACAAAATAATTATTTTTCAAAATTTGGGCAAAACACTCGAGTATTATTCAGAATACTCGAGTATTCTGGGTCAAACTGCACGAGTTAGTGCGTTTGATGAGTCACAGCCAACGATTTCCCTTCGTTGACACGAAATCGTCTCCTTGCCAACGCCATGGGTGGCGTGTCGTCACGCATGAACACCCTCCACTCCTATTTAAGCTCATCAACGAACCTTGGTAGAGAATTTTGCTTAATCTTGTTGAAGTTAAAGAAGTTAGGGTTTCGAATTCGTCTCCTTCGATTCTCATTCTCTGTTCTGATTCAAAACACAAATCATACACGAATACAAAGCTTACATCTCGAGCTTTGTATAGAGAGTGAAATCGTGAGATTTGAGTTAGTGTGCTGAGAGAATTGGAGCAGGGAAGTGAAGCTAGTTGCTGTCCAAACTGTTTCTGGAGCTTACTTTGATCTTGATTTCTGGTAAGCTCATGAACCCCTGAGTCTCAATTTCGGTTTCCTTAGTTAGATTATGTTGCATAGAGTTTAGAAATCTAATTTTCCCCAATTTAATTCTCTGTTTCATGTACAAACCAATTCCATTTTGGTATGGTACTCAAAACTACTCTGCATGTCATGCTCTAAAGGATTTCTGGTGTTGGAGAGCTTTCTTTGGAATTTCCCTGTTTGATTCACGTCTGAGAGGTAAGGGGAAGTAATTATATTCACTAGATAGAGTTGAAATTCCATGAATTGTGTTAGATAGCCACCAAGAGGCTCTAAGGGCTTAGATTGAATAGGAACTTTGGTTTGGAGACCAATCCATGCTCTAAAACTTTGCTGAGCAAGTTATATATCATGCATGCAAGCTTAAATGAACTTTAATTCATGAGTATTGAGCTTATTCTGCAAATTGAGGTATTGAGTTGTGAAAATGTGTTTTAATGCATGATTATTGAATTCTCTGTCAATTATGTGTTTTGATATGAAATGAATGTTGTAACATGTTCAAATTATGTTGTATGAACTCTGTGGATCCCTGGAATGGACTAAAATTAAGTAGAAATGAAAATGTTATGTTAAAACCAAGTTTCAGTGTTATCTGCTACGAAACACTCGAGTAAAAGGCAGGGTACTCGAGTAAAATGCTTTCAAAACAATGTAAAATGAACAAGAACACTCGAGTATTTTGTATGGTACTCGAGTATCGAGCATGACCTGAGGACAAGTTTAGGTCAAACACTCGAGTCATTCAAGGTCACTCGAGTATTCTAGAAATGTTCAAGAACACTCGAGTAACCCATGAACTACTCGAGTAAATTGTTGAATTGAAAACCCAAATCCTCAGAAAGTCATGAACACTCGAGTAGTCTTAAGAACACTCGAGTAATCTGGAAAAGTTGAGGAACACTCGAGTGTCCTAAAGTTTACTCGAGTAAACGGTTCAGAACCTGAAAACACCATTTTCAATTCTGACTTAATAAACTAAGGAATTATTAATAATAGTACAAGGGATCAAGACCTAGAGAAATTGATTAATACAAATAGATCGTTTGGTGACGGTCCTTTTTGATAAAGAAAATAAGCCTAGGTGGCCTGTAAAGTATTAATCAACTTCCCTTAAGTCTAAAAGATAAAATGCATTCATTCTGGAGTTTGGATGGTAGGACGTATTTCATGTTTGTTAAACATGTGGAGGGCCTCTGGGAGTGCCAATACGCTTGCTTGATGACACGTTGTTGACGTGGTCGGCTTAGTGGATGCCGATATGGATATATCGTTTGGATGACGATCCGTTTGGATGACGGGATATGCTCGGGTGGCATGGATACCAAGCTTGTCGTGTACATTCTAGGTGAATGTACGAATGGTTGTATACCTAGGAATACAACGCACTGTTGAGTGCTGGGTTGTCAGGGATGGACGTCAGAGAGTGACATAGTATTATGATGGAGATAGGCTTGAGAGCTAAAGTCATGCATCATGCCATTCATTTAATTCAACTGTGGTAAATGAACCAAGTGTGGGCATCTTACTTGAATTCAATATCTGCTAAGTGTTAAATGTGATTGATATTAATTGATGCATATTTACATGCTTATATTGCATAATTTAGTCTCTGTTGATTATGTGTATAGAATTGCTTACCCCTATGCCCTTGTAGGTGATGTCTCGCTACATTGCTTGCATCGAGATCCGGCCACTTCCTAGTGGCATATGGATCTATGAGGACCATCGCGCGGTGTTTGAGGGGGAGGTAGAGATTACCTTCTACCACCCGAACCCGCTAATACGATTCCATCCTCTTAGGTTTAGGATTCCCATCATATACACTATGCATGTACCCCCGTTTTACACTTACCATGGACCACCTCCCACGCGACCAGCTCGCTCTTACCATAGTTTTCGTTTTCGACCTACCCGCTCTCACCCTTTTACTTCGAGAGTCGTCCGCGAGGAGACTCCCCTATCTGATCCGAGGAGCCCATTCAGGGTTTCACCATCACCTGACCCGGTACCCAGTGGTAGGGTACACTCTCCCTCGGATGAGATCGAGGAGGATCCGGTGGAGGACGAGAGTGGGGGCAAGCCTGTCGTGCATTCTACTGGGAGTGACTGGAGGGACGATGATCCCTAGGTACATGCATATGGTGTATGATGTGGGTCGGAGGATCCGATGTGTGGAGGCTGTGGAGGAGTTTTGCTGCTGCTGCTGTGATGATGATGTTGCTACTATCTTACTACTACTTTTACTTTTGGGAGACTACTGCTGCTACTACTCCATCTGATGCTGCCAGATCTATGTGACTATCCCTAGAGTTGTATATTTTGTTATGTACATATTGTGGATATACTTTTGGAGTACTTTAGGGTTTTGGTCGCACTATGTAGATCTGTTTTTATATGGACTTGTACTTATGGATTTGGAGACTATATTGTGGGCTATGTACTTATGACTATGTTTATATATAAAACCTATGTTTATACTTTATCAGTTGCATAGTCCAGCGAATTCCGCTTACTCTGATTTAATCTACTGAAGAGCTCGGCTAAAAATATTACTTAATGGTATCAGTTTTATCAAAACGTATGGGTAACCTTAGCTACAGGTATGATACATGGATGTTTTCAAAGAACAAACGTTACCCTACTAGTGAAAGGATTTTAAGAGATCGCCGAACTCGATATAAACATTTTTGTAAAGGTTTAGAACTTATTCTCCAAGAATTCCAAATGACGATTTTGTGCACCCGCTGTTAAAAAGAAAAATTTATTTCTATATTTTCTTAATACGCGCAAGTCCATATATATTATCCAATATAAAAGCTTAATTATTAGTTTATATTTGGGTAATCGGAGAAGGGTGTCACAGAGGAAACTCTGCCGGATTTTCGTAAAACCTTTTAAGGAAATTAAGTTTTAAAATGAAATTTTCTAACACCAATTTTCATAAAACCTAAAATTAACTAATAAATGTGAGAGTGTTACATTTTGGTATCAGAGCAGTTTTTCCTCGGCCTTGGAGTTTGGACTCACAACTCCTGTGGTTTACTCACCAAGCGAGTAACCGATATGTATAGTCAAGTGTCTAAGTTAGGCGAATAGGATACATATATAACTACCTATTTTTATATGTGTTCACTTGCTAACTTCTCCAGGATTAGGTTGTGACAACAATAGACTATAGGACGTTAGTTAAACTCAACTGGATCCCTCGATGGTGTTGTCGTTTAATAGAGTGTAAGGGTAGGATTGGTCATCCTTACTCTTGCAACTATTAAGTGATGATATCGTCAACAAACCTGACGATGATGTTGCTATTGATAAATGTGAGATTGAGACTGACCATCTCGATCTTCGCGCTTGTCGAATGTCAATGTCATTGAAAGCTTCGAAGTAGCAAAGAAACCAACCCGAATGGTGTCCTTTCCAAGTTCCTTAAACGGAAGCGGATAGTAGGCCCAAAACAAAACCAAAGCATAAGAGCCTTAAGCCATCTTACCTATTTAAGAATAGCGTAATCGAATACCTATCTTAGAAAGGATGGAATAAACTCTATACGAACCACCCCTACCCATCAAAAAGCCAAACTAAAACTTAGGTAACCCAAGTCTTATCGGGAATCTTACTCAGGTTCCTGAATGGCCATCCATTAGAAAAGCTTAACTGGTAACCTCTTGAAGTCTCTACACAGAGACCAAACAAATTGAATGAATGACCACCAACGGGTCGTCCACCCAACACGAATCTCGATTCCGCGAGTAGTGCAAGTCTTAAGTTGATACTAAGTGGGGGAGACTTAACTACTCAATTCGGATCCTATCCGAGCGACAATAACTAGTAATCATACCATAAGCCATAGGAATACTAAACAGATAATTCCAAACGCTTCGCGGAGGATCGAATGAGAGTTACACTAGAAGTAAAACAATACCTCCCCAAAATAACACCGAGTTGAGAAATGACATCTAGGCCTTGACCGAGACCAATCAATTAGCCGCAGATCCCTAGAAAACGCATCCTTTGACAGCTCTCTGCTGAAAATGCACACTTTGGAGATAACCTCCATTTTCTTCTTGCTTGACATGTATCCAGTACATCCTGGGACATCTTGCAAAGACCATGAGACTCACTCTTGTGTGCTTCATGTTTCTTCTTTTCATCTTCACTCTCTTCAAGCTTCAAGCATCTCAGATGCATAGGTGAGAATTTGCCAAGTCGTAGAAACCCAACATAGTTCAATGCCTACCGATAGATAGTCACCTACGTGTCCTCTTTTCAGCCTTGGATACCGGTCGAGAACCGGTGTACTCTATTCTGAGCAACGAATGAGCATACCCCCTAGCATGGATATAATCAAGTATGTCAATGCTAAGTGGGGGAGGATTTCAATCCAAGGAATGAGAGATGGAACTTTAATAATAAGAAAACTGACGATCCTGTGTAGATAGAGATAGTACGTAGTGCTAGAAGACAGGCGTTGGTATGGGCATGACCCTAACCACATATGGAGCGGAAAGTAAAAACCGAAGGGAAGTGAAAACTGTGGTCGAGAGCTTACTAATGGGATGGTTCTCCATTTGAACGAATTGAACGGAATTTCGGGGACGAAATTCCAATAAGTGGGGGAGAATTGTAACATCCCTAATTTAATTCCAAGCATAATTAGTGAAGTAATAGGTGTAAAGTGTAGGGAATGGGAAGATTAATGGCTTAAAGAATTTTGGGAGCAAGGTGAGTAGTAATTATAAGTATTAGGGGTTGTGTAGGAGACATCGGTAGCAAGGGGCAAAATTATCTAAGCGAAATCGGGAGTTAAAACGGCGTTTTAAATGTTAGAAATCAACCGAAAAGAGAAAATTTGGAATTTATTATAGGATGCTAAGAAATTAAATTCCACCTTTGGATATGAAGTTTAGGGGATTAAGAAGCTTGTCTAAAAATTTGGGCCCGATCCGACGGTTAACGAAAAAGTTATGGCAAATCGAAGTTTGGAATCACTGGTGCCCGCTTAGGCGCGCTGGCGCTATTTTAGCGCATTAGCAGCACCATTTGGTTCATCAGGCCCCCTCCTCTCCCCATTCCTCCGCACCAACCTTCTTCTTCCTCCCCCAAACCACCCTCAACACCCACCACACCTCCAAGACTCAACACCCAGCACCTCCAACCACCACTAGCACCACCAAGGCCACCACCTCTTTCCTTGCTCTTCCTCCTCCCCATAGATCCACTCCCTCTCCTCCCTCTTGATCTCTTTCTCTCTCTTCTTGGAACCCCATCTCTCTCTCCACCACCATACCCACCACCGTGGCCACCACCACGAACCACCACCCACCACCACCACTATGAACACCCCTTCCTCTCTCCTTCCCTATTGATTTTGAGTTCCCTTTCTCTCTTCCTCCTCCCTTGATGTTTCTCTCTCTTCTAGGGATTTCCCTCTCTCTACGGATCTCACCGGCGTCGTTATCGACCGTGATCGCATCGGACTCGTGTTGGGTACTCCGAGGCATGGAGCTTTGGCCTCGATCCAGCCGCGATCGTTCTCGCTAACGGGGAGCAACACCGACGCCGTCATCGACACCAAGCCACAACCCAGGTTCTTTTTAAAAAAGAAAAGCCCGAGGTAAGAAGGGTTCGTATTACCTCTACTTAAAGAGTAAATTCTAGGATTCTATATTGGTGACTAAGAATAGGGTAATTAAGGAATAAGTTAAGGAACCTTAAGGTAGTCCCCGCAAATATAAATGATCTATTTAAAATGATACTGGAATAAATTGGATATACATAGAATGAGTTCCGGAGTGAATGAATGTGATAGGATATTAAAAGAGTTAATATAGAAGGAAAGTGTAGGAAAGCATGAAATAAAACCAAAGGAAAGTGTAGAATGAGTTCCGGAGTGAATGAATGTGATATCAAAAAGTAAAATAGTAAGTGAAGTTTTAAATGGGTTAAAAGAGGAATTAGAATGTGGAATAAGGAATATGTGCGGAGTCGAATATGGGAACAGAAACAAAATAGTGAATTAGAAATAAAGGAAAATGGATAAACGGTAAAAGAAATTAAGGAAAAGACGCTAAAGTAAAGAGAGAGTACTATGTTAGGGAAGTTAGATAAAATGTGATAAATTTGGTATGCTATGTGCTAAATGTCATTATTTATGCCTAACTGAAATATATGGAGATTTGGTTGGTAACTATAAATGATTATATATGATAATTGTTATGTATATTAGAAAAAGTATAGAGTTGTGAATACTTTGTTAATGATTTTGGTGATTTATATTTGAACGTGCGATGTGGTGTTGTTAATTTATATTGGAATTGGGAAATATAAAAGAATAATGAAATTGATGATTTTATGGAAGAAAGTGGAAGTGAAACGAATACATGTGGTGATGTTCGTGCTTGAATAATGTATGTTGTGGTGGTATGAGATACCTTCCTATGTGGAGGTGAAGTATCATCAGGCCAAATTGTACGAGGTACCTTCCTGTGTGGAGGTGAAGTACAATGGTATGAGGTACCTTCCTGTGTGGAGGTGAAGTACAATAGAGTGTTGACCTCTGACCTGAGGGACACCAAATGAATTAAAATGAATAAAGTGTTGACCTCTGACCTGAGGGACACATAATTTAAATAAGGAAAAGTTTGAGGGCCTCTGATTTGAGGTGATGTACTGAAATAAAGTGAGTATGTGAAAAGAATAAAAAGTAAAAGAAATGTGTAACACCCTATAATTAATTACCCTTAATTCCCCTTATAATAAAATACGGACTTAAAAATTCATTTTTAATTCATAAAAATCAACCGTCAAACGGACGGAGTTTTGTTTGTTTTTCGGACTAATCCAAAATTTAACCTGTGATAAACAATTTCAAATGAACAACTACTAGCCAGCAGGGCTTCAAATTATATTTTCTAAATCATATCAAGGCCCAATGGACCCCAAATCTATCAGAGTGCAATAATAAATCAGAGTATTAGCGGAAATACTAATTTTGAGTATTAAACCAAAAGTTATAGCTTTAGCAAAACAAAACATCCTAAGCCTCATTTCAAAATATGCATATTAAATTTACATCAAAATAATATCAGAGGCTTAGGTCCATATTATACACTAAACCCATAACACCCTACTCTCCCTGTAAGGGAAAGTACTCCTGCTCGGCCGGGGGTTGTGCCAACTCAATCTCCGTACCTGTAATTGTAAGGGAGTGAGCATTGCACAAGAAATAGAAAGCAGTTTCTAACTAGACATAACAACCCACTAGGTCAAGCACAATTAGCAAATAAGCATAGAATCATATATTGCACACCATACTCATTTCATTATTTCCATAATCATTATTCATTCCAAATTTCCATTTTCATTATCCATTTCAGCATACATTCTCATTATTCATTTCAACATCCATTTCCATTATTCATTTCAATATCCATTACTTTCTAGTCTTGACACATATTTACTTTGTTTCGGTACATCACCTCAAAACAGAGGCCAATGTACAATTTCATTCAACACATTTATCACCTCAAAACAGAGGCCTACGTTCATTCCCTTATTTAAATTATGTGTCCCTCAGGTCAAAGGTCAACACATTTTAACATTTTATTCATTTCGTGCCCCTCAGGTCAGAGGTCAACACATTTTAACATCTTATTCTTAAAAATACATTTCGCGCCATTGTACTTCACCTCCACACCGGAAGGTACCTCATACAATGTGGCCTAGGGATACTTCACCTCCACACCGGAAGGTACCTCATATCGTTGTACTTCACCTCCACACCGGAAGGTACCTCATACAAGTTGGCCTGCAGGTACTTCACCTCCACACCGGAAGGTACCTCATACCTTCGTACTTCACCTCCACACCGGAAGGTACCTCATACATTTGGCCTATGGGTACTCCACCTCCACACCGGAAGGTACCTCATACAATTTGGCCGGTGGGTACTTCACCTCCACGCCGGAAGGTACCTCATACAACCACCCAGATTATACTTAAACATTAATCTCATGATAAACAATTCATTCATAAACGCATTTAACCACAATCAACACATAATCTTTCATGTAATTTCCGTATCATTTCCTTTCTTAGTTACCACATTCATACCAAATAGGGTGCTCTTTCATAGCCCAACATTTAGATTTTACATATATCATCTTTTACTTTGTTTTGCACGTAATCCTTCTACTTCCATTTCCTATTTTCACATGTTCAATTCATAAACCATAACCCTTATTCACAATTGATAATACTTAACATTTATTCTCATTTAGAATTTTGAAACAACTACGCACATTCATCTCATATAGTCATTTTCATTCCATCTTCTTCCTATATCAATTTATTCCACGACACATACTTATATTAGCTATAGCAATTAATTATCATTTGATTCACAACTTTACCAATAAAAGCAACAATCATAGAAATCCTTTATGTCCACTTCATTAACACATTACCCAATTCCTCATGTATTTCAATATAATCATTAACCAAATTTCATTTCTCAAATGATTGATTCTTATGGTATTGGTTTTCCTTTTCCTAGTCTTAACATCAAATCATCATGCATATTTAATTAATTAGAATTTTATGTTTCATAACCTAGGGTTTTATAATCTAATTTTCTCCCCTAACACATAATCCTAACAAGCATTATATACTAACTAGACCCAACTCCCTAGAACAAGGCAAAGCTCACTATATCCACCCCCTTACCTCAAACACTTAAGGATAAGGAAAGTCCAAGTGTCCTATACTTGAGTTTGCCCACCAAGAGCCCAAAATCCACAAGAGAGTGATGGAACCTATTATAAAGCCACAAAAAGGGAGGGTTATTGCTCATTCCATGATTCTCAAACTAAACCCCATGGAAAACTTGAAGGTTCTATGCTTAGAAATGAAAACCTCCATGAGAGGGAGGAGAGAGAATGAGCTATGGAACTCCGGAGACAAAATTAGTTAGAAGTAAGAGTGGGAAATTCGTGTATCATGAATGAAATAAGGAGAAAAGCATGAATCTAACTTACTCGGAGCTTGGAAGGTTGAAAATCAAGATTGGGTGTTGATGTTCTTGAACCCTAACTCATGGGTATGCTTGAAGAGAGGGAAAAATAAGAAATTAATGGAGTTTGAGTGGTTATGAGTGATGGGGAACCAATATATGATGATGATTTGTTGTTTTTTTGGGTGGATTTTTGGTGTGGAAGAAGCTAGGTTTTTGAGGGGAAAAATCGCATAAGAAGAAAGGGGAAGAAAAATGGTGCGTATGGGGCTGGTCTGCTGGCTGCACCAGTTTTAAAACTGGTGCGCGCCTGGGCGTGGTCGTAGTGCGCCTGGGCGCACAGCGTGATGCAGGACGAGGCGCGCGCGAGGCTGGCGCATCTGGTGCGGTCAGCTGGTGCGGGTCTGGTGCTGCTGGGGCTGGCTGGTGCGCGATCTGGTGCTGCTGATGCAGCCTGATGCGCCATTTTCCACATCTGATGCGCACATGGCGCGCCTGGGCGCATGAAAGACGCGCCTGGGCGAAAAACTCCCTGTGAGGATGCACCAATTGCACCCTGGTGCGCCTGGGCGTGCACCAGGAATTTCAAACTTCGATTCGCCATAACTTTTTCGTTAACCGTCGGATCGGGCCCAAATTTTTAGACAAGCTTCTTAATCCCCTAAACTTCACATCTAACGGTGGAATTTAATTTCTTAGCATCCTATAATAAATTCCTAATTTTCTCTTTTCGGCTCATTTCTAACATTTAAAACGCCGACTTAACCCCCGATTTCGCTTAGATAATTTTGCCCAATGCCACACATGTCTCCTATACAACCCCTAGTACTCATAAATACTACTCTCTTATCACCCAAAATTATTTAAGCAATTTATTCAATTATTTCTTGGGTATTAAACAATAATTTCATTTAAATAAAACTTAGGATGTTACAATTCTCCCCCACTTATTGGAATTTCGTCCCCGAAATTCCGTTCAATTCCTTCAAATGGAGAACCATCCCAACAAGGGTTTTCTAAACTACGATGCACTCTGCACTAGGTTCTACTCCCCCACTTTGAATCGGCATACTACCTTGCTTAAGTACGCCGCCAGACTCATGTGTCCAATGAAGAATACAACTCGTGGTTTAGTTTGGTTAGACTAGAAGCAAAATGCTCTAAGGTTTTTGGGGTTTACTCCGATGTCGGTCAAACATTGCAAGAGTTCTAATCACAATCTACCTGGTGATCTACACTTAGGCATTATTCTTAAGTCCTAAGCAATCACACTCATTGACAAGTAAACAGTTAGCAATTACCTGACAATCAAATTCAAATAGGTTCATTATTCTTGAAAAATCAAATTCCTTTCTTGACGGAAAACCATTTTGATTTGTTTTACGCAAAATTCTTAGGAAAAGATTAAATCAAAAAAATTTATTTTTACACTTTCAAACTTTGACATGTTCATGCTAAATAGCTTGGATGAAGTTCCAAAAACAAATTTCATAAAGCAAGGCATATCTTTATGTAAAGGGTTTTCTCCATCTAATTTCGGGAGATTTAGGTGAAGGATTATAACCTTCCTCAAATTAGCAAACTCAATGAGAATGGGAGTATGTGGTTTACTAGAAAATTTATTTCGATGATTCTCAACAATCAAAATAGTCACATTCCCTTTGACTTTGCGTTTGACGATTAAGCTCCATTCTGAATCGAGTAAAGTCACATAGAAGGGTTCCTATTTAATCAGCATGGGGATCGATTAAAAGAATAAATTAGTTCACCGCTTGATTACTTAGGAATCCTTGGTTGACTCACTAGCTTTTCAAAATTTCTCTACACAACTTAGTACTCAATTTGGAAGAATTTATGGTTCCATTAGAACAGAAAAATTCATTTTTGAATTCAATTTCAAAACATGAAAATTCATTGGGGTTACTATCACGCTTGAAAAATAAGTCGAATGGTTCCTGATTTTTGAAATGGTTATGCTTGAGAACCAAGTGATTTGTTGATAGCAACACCATTCCATGAGGATGTTTGCGAAAGGTTTTATGCTCCAAACAATTTTCATCATGCACATGTTTCAGACATTAACAATTATCATTAAAATGCAAAATTCATCGTGTAGGAAAACACAAGACAATACATAGCATCACATTCATTCATTTCTAAACACATAACCTAGCTCTATTCAATCACTTTGGATTTTAAGCACCTAATGCCTAACCTTAGGATTATTACTATGTTCTATCTTGGGGTTTCTTATATTCAATTCTAGATGTATAAATACTAGCAATCTATCATAGCTAACTAGGATTCCTAACTAGCTACTCCTCTTATCTTAAGACAAAGCAATACTTCCTATACTTTCGTTGCACAACTCTGATTCTAAAATGCTTACGCATACAGAAACCTATGACAAGGACCTCTAATCCTGATAAATTTGGGATCTCCCTAAATTCCCAAAATACTCGCCGAAACTTAAGGACAGGATGATGATATCCCCCAATAGATGTACACTTGAGGTGATCAGGCTCAATCATACATCATATTGGTGATAAGACCATTCTCGTCTCACTTAAGTTTGAAACACATAGCCTATTAGTTTTAAAATGTTGAAATTTTGTTTTTGTGTGTCATATTTAGAATTGGTTTACTTGGCACGAAACTAAAGATCATTTCCTCCCGATGGGGTAGCAATTTAGTGCTCTTGCCCGTTGGGGTGTCGCTTTCCTTAGTCTCGTCATTCATCCAATTCTAAATATGCTTCATTGCTTTCCACAAGATTTCAAGTTTAGCATGGTAAACTAAACATAGTTGGAGTGGACTTAGAAAAATTTTCCAATGCTTACCATGCTTCTCGAAAGAAATCATCAGATACTAATCGCGTTTCTCAATATACTTAACAAACTTAAAAGAATTTAAGCTACTTGCTATCCTAGACTCAGCAACTATGCCTATTATCATGCTAACAATAATACCTATTTAAATCACAAAGCAGTTTGATATCAGACTACCAGTTACTCGCTTGATGAGTAACTACAGGAGTAGTAAGTTACTCCAATGGGCCGAGGAAAAACTGCTCTGATACCAAAATGTAACACCCTATAATTAATTACCCTTAATTCCCCTTATAATAAAATACGGACTTAAAAATTCATTTTTAATTCATAAAAATCAACCGTCAAACGGACGGAGTTTTGTTTGTTTTTCGGAGTAATCCAAAATTTAACCTGTGATAAACAATTTCAAATAAACAACTACTAGCCAGCAGGGCTTCTGATTATATTTTCTAAATCATATCAAGGCCCAATGGACCCCAAATCTATCAGAGTGCAATAATAAATCAGAGTATTAGCGGAAATACTAATTTTGAGTATTAAACCAAAAGTTATAGCTTTAGCAAAACAAAACATCCTAAGCCTCATTTCGAAATATGCATATTAAATTTACATCAAAATAATATCAGAGGCTTAGGTCCATATTATACACTAAACCCATAACACCCTACTCTCCCTGTAAGGGAAAGTACTCCTGCTCGGCCGGGGGTTGTGCCAACTCAATCTCCGTACCTGTAATTGTAAGGGAGTGAGCATTGCACAAGAAATAGAAAGCAGTTTCTAACTAGACATAACAACCCACTAGGTCAAGCACAATTAGCAAATAAGCATAGAATCATATATTGCACACCATACTCATTTCATTATTTCCATAATCATTATTCATTCCAAATTTCCATTTTCATTATCCATTTCAGCATACATTCTCATTATTCATTTCAACATCCATTTCCATTATTCATTTCAATATCCATTACTTTCTAGTCTTGACACATATTTACGTTGTTTCGGTACATCACCTCAAAACAGAGGCCAATGTACAATTTCATTCAACACATTTATCACCTCAAAACAGAGGCCTACATTCATTCCCTTATTTAAATTATGTGTCCCTCAGGTCAAAGGTCAACACATTTTAACATTTTATTCATTTCGTGCCCCTCAGGTCAGAGGTTAACACATTTTAACATCTTATTCTTAAAAATACATTTCGCGCCATTGTACTTCACCTCCACACCGGAAGGTACCTCATACAATGTGGCCTAGGGATACTTCACCTCCACACTGGAAGGTACCTCATATCGTTGTACTTCACCTCCACACCGGAAGGTACCTCATACAAGTTGGCCTGCAGGTACTTCACCTCCACACCGGAAGGTACCGCATACCTTCGTACTTCACCTCCACACCGAAAGGTACCTCATACATTTGGCCTATGGGTACTTCACCTCCACACCGGAAGGTACCTCATACCATCGTACTTCACCTCCACACCGGAAGGTACCTCATACCATCGTACTTCACCTCCACACCGGAAGGTACCTCATACAATTTGGCCGGTGGGTACTTCACCTCCACGCCGGAAGGTACCTCATACAACCACCCAGATTATACTTAAACATTAATCTCATGATAAACAATTCATTCATAAACGCATTTAACCACAATAAACACATAATCTTTCATGTAATTTCCGTATTCATTTCCTTTCTTAGTTACCACATTCATACCAAATAGGGTGCTCTTTCATAGCCTAACATTTAGATTTTACATATATCATCTTTTACTTTGTTTTGCACGTAATCCGTCTACTTCCATTTCCTATTTTCACATGTTCAATTCATAAACCATAACCCTTATTCACAATTGATAATACTTAACATTTATTCTCATTTAGAATTTTGAAACAACTACGCACATTCATCTCATATAGTCATTTTCATTCCATCTTCTTCCTATATCAATTTATTCCACGACACATACTTATATTAGCTATAGCAATTAATTATCATTTGATTCACAACTTTACCAATAAAAGCAACAATCATAGAAATCCTTTATGTCCACTTCATTAACACATTACCCAATTCCTCATGTATTTCAATATAATCATTAACCAAATTTCATTTATCAAATGATTGATTCTTATGGTATTGGTTTTCCTTTTCCTAGTCTTAACATCAAATCATCATGCATATTTAATTAATTAGAATTTTATGTTTCATAACCTAGGGTTTTATAATCTAATTTTCTCCCCTAACACATAATCCTAACAAGCATTATATACTAACTAGACCCAACTCCCTAGAACAAGGCAAAGCTCACTATATCCACCCCCTTACCTCAAACACTTAAGGATAAGGAAAGTCCACGTGTCCTATACTTGAGTTTGCCCACCAAGAGCCCAAAATCCACAAGAGAGTTATGGAACCTATTATAAAGCCACAAAAAGGGAGGTTTATTCCTCATTCCATGATTCTCAAACTAAACCCCATGGAAAACTTGAAGGTTCTATGCTTAGAAATGAAAACCTCCATGAGAGGGAGGAGAGAGAATGAGCTATGGAACTCCGGAGACAAAATTAGTTAGAAGTAAGAGTGGGAAATTTGTGTATCATGAATGAAATAAGGAGAAAAGCATGAATCTAACTTACTCGGAGCTTGGAAGGTTGAAAATCAAGATTGGGTGTTGATGTTCTTGAACCCTAACTCATGGGTATGCTTGAAGAGAGGGAAAAATAAGAAATTAATGGAGTTTGAGTGGTTATGAGTGATGGGGAACCAATATATGATGATGATTTGTTGTGTTTTTGGGTGGATTTTTGGTGTGGAAGAAGCTAGGTTTTTGAGGGGAAAAATCGCATAAGAAGAAAGGGGAAGAAAAATGGTGCGTATGGGGCTGGTCTGCTGGCTGCACCAGTTTTAAAACTGGTGCGCGCCTGGGCGTGGTCGTAGTGCGCCTGGGCGCACAGCGTGATGCAGGACGAGGCGGGCGCGAGGCTGGCGCATCTGGTGCGGGTCTGGTGCTGCTGGGGCTGGCTGGTGCGCGATCTGGTGCTGCTGATGCAGCCTGATGCGCCATTTTCCACATCTGATGCGCACATGGCGCGCCTGGGCGCATGAAAGACGCGCCTGGGCGAAAAACTCCCTGTGACGATGCACCAATTGCATCCTGGTGCGCCTGGGCGTGCACCGGTGCGCCTGGGCGTGCACTAGGAATTTCAAACTTCGATTCGCCATAACTTTTTCGTTAACCGTCGGATCGGGCCCAAATTTTTAGACAAGCTTCTTAATCCCCTAAACTTCACATCCAACGGTGGAATTTAATTTCTTAGCATCCTATAAAAAATTCATAATTTTCTCTTTTCGGCTCATTTCTAACATTTAAAACGCCGACTTAACCCCCGATTTCGCTTAGATAATTTTTCCCAATGCCACACATGTCTCCTATACAACCCCTAGTACTCATAAATACTACTCTCTTATCACCCAAAATTCTTTAAGCAATTTATTCAGTTATTTCTTGGGTATTAAACAATTATTTAATTTAAATAAAACTTAGGATGTTACAAAATGGATGTTGAATGGAATAATGAAAAAGGAAATTTGGAATAAATAATGAATGTGGAAATAATGAAATGAGTATGGTATGCTCGGAATTATGTGTATTGTTATGCTTTAATCTTATTCTTTATATGTATAACTTATGTGGTGGTATGAGGTACCTTCCGGTGTGGAGGTGAAGTACCCACAGGCCAATTTGTATGAGGTACCTTCCGGTGTGGAGGTGAAGTACAATGGTATGAGGTACCTTCCGGTGTGGAGGTGAAGTACCCATAGGCCAAACCGTATGAGGTACCTTCCTGTGTGGAGGTGAAGTACCCATAGGCCAAACCGTATGAGGTACCTTCTGGTGTGGAGGTGAAGTACCCATAGGCCAACCGTATGAGGTACCTTCCTGTGTGGAGGTGAAGTACATTGGTATGAGGTACCTTCCGGTGTGGAGGTGAAGTACCCACTGGCCAATTTGTATGAGGTACCTTCCGGTGTGGAGGTGAAGTACCCATAGGCCAAACCGTATGAGGTACCTTCCTGTGTGGAGGTGAAGTACAATGGTATGAGGTACCTTCTGGTGTGGAGGTGAAGTACCCACTGGCCAATTTGTATGAGGTACCTTCCGGTGTGGAGGTGAAGTACCCATAGGCCCAACTGTATAAGGTACCTTCCAGTGTGGAGGTGAAGTACAATGCTAAGTGATATATCTTAAAAATGAAATGGAAATATAAATGGAATTGTATGTTGGGAAATTAGAATGTGAAAGGCAATTGAAGAAAGAGAATGTGAAATATAAAAGTAAATAAGTGATGTGTTTGGAATAGGTGAAATTTGTAATTAGTTGATAACTGATCATGTGTGTGCAAGGGTTATTTCACTAGAAAGTTGATAGGAGGATAAGATTAATGAGAAAATATGGAAAATGCTAAATATGGACATAATGAACAAGAGAAGAAGAAAAAGAAAATAAAAGGGAATGTAGAAATAATTAGAGAACTAAGAATGAAAATAAATGAATGAGTGAGGTAAACTGAATAGCAAAATAAGAATTGAGAGAAATGTCTAACGGACCAAAGTGTAATGAAATGCGAGAACGGTTAGAGAATTACAAAGTAAAAGAATGAGAGAATGTTAAGAGAAACAAAACATTAAACGAATATGAGAATAATTAAAGGATTAGAAGAGATTAATTAAATGAATATCTTATGCTAAGAAGTGGGTAGGCTTAGTTTATTACTATGTCTCTTTTAGGATTTATCTTTTTAGGTTCTGTGTAATGCTACCCTTCTTGCTATATTTTTCAGGTATCGAAGTGGAGCTTACATGGTATATGGCCGAGCAGGATTTTCATTCCACTACGTGGAATGTTTATTGAGTATCATGAGTGAATGAGTGTTTAATGTAATTTACAATATGAAATAGTAGTTTGCCCTGGAACTTGTTCTAATTGGGCGTTAGGATCTGTATAACTATTCAACCGTTGTGGTTTATGTTTTCAAATATTTCTGGCTGACAGGTTTTAAGAAGAAGAATTTTGGGAAGTCCGGAAAAAAGAGGAAACTCTGCCGGATTTTCGTAAAACCTTTTAAGGAAATTAAGTTTTAAAAAGGAATTTTCTAACACCAATTTTCATAAAACCTAAAATTAACTAATAAATGTGAGAGTGTTACACCTGTTAATTTGATGTTACTTGATATGTGCAACATGTTTATTACTTGTGAAAGAACTTCTGTTTAGTGCAGAATTGAAGTAATGGTGCAAGAATCACGAATTGGTGCATATTATGCAGAAAAACTGGAATTGATGCAGCAAAAAGACTCGAGTATTTAGAACAGTACTCGAGTATTCTGGAAAATGATGAACGACTCGAGTATTTCTTCAAGTACTCGAGTATTTTGGCATGAACTACTCGAGTAGTTCATGAACTACTCGAGTATTTTGAGAAAATTTCACAAATCTCACATTTTTAAAAGTTTAAGAAATTAACTCGTCTAAAATCCTAAAATTACTAAAGTTTAAACATCACTTTGCTTAATATCTAATCCCGTTGGTTGATAGCTATCCTGGAGGTGTCCTACTGGAATTTTATTCAATGGCTGATTATTTCCCTACAGGAATCCCAACGGAAGTGCGTACACCCATTCGGTTGATATTATCCCTAGATGTCCCAGTGAAAGCTTTACTCACTTGGTTGATATTTTTCTATGGGAGTCCCAACGGTGTCGTTGCAATAAAAATCCACCAACAGGAGGCTATGCCCCGATGGATTACTAAATAAATAATTATACGCTATTTCTAAAACCATCACAAAGTGGCTGGGCCGCTGATGGATTTTTCAGAAAGGAGAATTGAAAATAAGTACAACCATCACAAAGTGGCTATGCCGCTGATGGTCTTTTTATGAAAGCATCATCACCAGCAAAAGAAATTGTAAATGATGAGATTAATGAATGGGAAGACGAAATGATGGACTATGTCCTTGATGAAAATGATAATGACTTGATAATGAGGATTGGTAATGGATTATAGTTGCATTCATGCATTGTTTGTTCCAGCTTGTTGAGATGTTTCTGGCTGTCTGTCACACACACTGTCTGTCGTGAAGGGTCAAGCGGAGGATGCTCAGGAGGACCCATTTTTCTCCAAGTTGTGATGCCCCGGGATATTGTTGAGATTAACATGCATCATGCCATTGATAATAATATTAATTTCTTGAGTAAAAAGGGTTTGACATATGTACTTGCATCTGTAATTTGTTATTATTTGTGTTTGTTGTTTTTAGCCACTATTATTATCATTTGTTTTGACGCGATTAGCTATGACTTACTCCCTTGTTGCTCTTGTAGGTAATGGAGATCCTGTCTTCCAAGGGGAAGAATAGTACTGGCAAGGGATGCGAAATTCCTTTTCCAATGTGGAGTTTTGAAGAACCATGCTCTGGGTTACTATTAGTATATTAAGTAGCTTGGAGTCTGTTTTGTTATTTAATAGTTTGAACTATTGAATCCTAAAGTTGTAAAACTTCTATGTTATATTAATATGTATGACTTTGCTTCCGCTTTTGAAAGAATTAAGTTACAAACTTATTTTGGCGAAAAATTTCCTTCTATTTTATTTATAAGTAATTAAGGGTTAATTAGTTGGGTCGTTACACTTAGTGGTATTGATAATCAGATTAATTTCTTGAGTAAAAAGGGTTTGACATATGAACTTGCATCTGTAATTTGTTATTATTTGTGTTTGTTGTTTTTAGCCACTATTATTATCATTTGTTTTTACGCGATTAGCTATGACTTACTCCCTTGTTGCTCTTGTAGGTAATGGAGATCCTGTCTTCCAAGGGGAAGAATAGTACTGGCAAGGGATGCGAAATTCCCTTTCCAATGGTGGAGTTTAGAAGAACCATGCTCTGGGCTACTATTAGTATATTAAGTAGCTCAGAGTCTGTTTTGTTATTTTATAGTTTGAACTATTGAATCCTAAAGTTGTAAAACTTCTATGTTATTTTAATATGTATGACTTTGCTTCCGCTTTTGAAAGAATTAAGTTACAAACTTATTTTGGCAAAAAATTTCCCTCTATTTTATTTATAAGTAATTAAGAGTTAATTAGTTGGGTCGTTACACTTAGTGGTATCAAAGCAATGGTTCAAACTCTCGGCCTATGGAATATGGCCACACATGCTATAAGCTGTGATAACTCTGGATTGAGTTATGGGTAGATTAAGATTAAGTTAGTAGGATATAATATATGAATATATTGTTTTGTTTTAAATATAACTGATATCTTTGATAAATAGTCCAACGTAGCAATGGCATCGAATCACGCTCGCCATACCGATGAGTCCCTAGACCGTATTGCTGCCATCTTGGAGCACCTGACGAATAGGCGCGACAACGGCCCGTCTGAGTTCAAGGGACTGGTCGATTTTAGGAAGTGCGATCCTCCAAAGTTTTATGGTAGAGCTAACCCTGAGGAGGCGCAAATTTGGATTCAGGAATTGGAGAAAATCTTTCAGACAATCTCGTGTGATGAGGAGCAAAAAGTTACTTATGCTGCTTATGTTCTCGTGGGTCCAACGGACAATTGGTGGAAGTATACCAAGCAAGCCCTGGAGCATGAAAACAAACAAATTACTTGGGAGGTCTTCGTGGAGTAGTTCTAGGAGAAGTTCTTCCCGGAAGATGTGAGAAACAAGAAAGAGATTGAATTCCTGGAGCTGAAACAAGGAGCCATGAATGACTGTTGGGGAATATGCTGCCAAGTTCGAAGAGCTGATGAAGTATTCCCCGTATTTCATGCTTCACCCTGATGAGCATGCTAAGTGTGTGCGCTTCAAGAATGGTTTAAGGCCTGATATTAAACCATTCGTGAGTGGACAGTGCATCCGGCACTTTGTGACTCTGGTGCAACGCTGCCGTGTCACTGAAAATGATCTGAAGGCAAAGGCGGTGTATGAACAATAGCAACGCAGCCAGCAGAATTACGGTCCTCACCGTAATCATGGACGCCACAATAATCAAAGCAACCGTGGGAAGGGTCCATATCATAACAAGGGGCAAGGAAACAACAAGGAAGGAGGACCAACCAACTTACCCAAGTGTAACCAGTGTCAAAGGCATCATGGAGGTAGAACATGTTGGGCTGTTAATCCCCCAACTTGTTTTACTTGTGGAAAGAAGGGTCACATCAACCGAAACTGTCCCGAGGGAGGTGCTAACCAAGGAGGAACTGCATCAAAGCCAATGGCACGTGCTAAGGTGTTCACCATGTCGGGAGTTGAAGCTGAGCAATCTGAGAACCTGATCCAAGGTAATTGTCTTTTGAATAGTAAACCATGTAGAGTCCTTATAGATGCTGGAGCCACCCACTCTTTTATTTCTTATGATTGTGTCAACTGGTTAAAACTAAAAGTCACCAAATACACCATATAATCTCACCGTTGCAACACCAACCAATTTACCTATAACCACATCTAAGGCCTGTGTAGATTGTAAGGTAACCATACTAGATAAAAACACTGTAGTTGACCTCATATGCTTACCTTTATCCCAGTTAGATATAATCTTAGGAATGGACTGGCTAACCAAGTACCAAGTAACCATAGATTGTCATTGTAAGTCCATTTTATTTCCTGAAATCAAAACCCCCATGTCAGCACCCGAAGGATACCTATGTCTGTTTTCTGTCTCTGTAGAAGAAACCCCCAAAATAGAACCCCAGATCGGGAATATTCCCATAGTCTGTGAATATCCCGAGGTCTTTCCCGAGGAAGTACCCGGTTTACCTCCTCCTCGCGAAATAGAGTTTAGTATTGACCTTATTCCTGGAACTGGTCCTATATCGATTGCTCCCTTTCGAATGGCACCATCGGAGTTGGCGGAATTAAAGAAACAAGTGGAATATTTATTGGAGAAAAAGTTCATCAGACCGAGTGTATCGTCGTGGGGTGCATTGGTGTTATTTGTAAAGAAGAAGGACGGAAGTATGCGCATGTGCATTGACTATCGGCAGTTGAACAAAGTGACTATCAAGAATAAGTACCCGTTGCCCCGAATAGACGATCTGATGGATCAAGTCCGTGGATCTAAGGTGTTCTCTAAAATCGATCTGAGATCCGGTTATCATCAGATTCGAGTTAGAGAAGAGGACATTCCCAAGACGGCCTTCCGATCCCGTTATGGTCACTACGAGTATGTGGTGATGCCGTTTGGTCTAACAAATGCACCAGCTGTGTTCATGGATTACATGAATCGGGTCTTTCGACCATATCTGGATTCATTTGTGTTGTATTCATAGATGACATCTTGATATACTCGAAAACCCCAGAGGAGCACGCTAAGCATCTTCAGATGGTTCTTGAAACCTTAAGGGAGAAGAAGCTCTATGCAAAATTGGCTAAGTGTGAGTTTTGGTTAAAAGAAGTGAAATTCCTTGGCCATCTGATTACTGAAGATGGAGTGGCTGTAGATCCATCCAAGGTAGAAGCTGTACTTAAGTGGGAAGCCCCAAGGACTGTCACGGAAGTGAGAAGTTTTCTTGGACTAGCAGGATACTATCGAAAATTCATTGAGAACTTTTTGAGGATTGCTTTACCATTAACACGTTTGACAAGAAAAGAACAACCTTTTGTTTGGGATGAAAAGTTCAAAGCAAGCTTTCGAGAGCTAAAGGACAAATTGACATCTTCACTGGTGTTAATTTTGCCCGATCCTCACAAAAGTTTCGATGTATACTGTGACGCTTCCAAGCAAGGACTTGGATGTGTATTAATGCAAGAGGGAAAGGCGGTAGCATATGCATCAAGACAGTTGAAGATCCATGAAGAGAATTATCCAACTCACGATTTGGAGTTGGCAGCTATAGTGTTCGCATTGAAGTTGTGGAGACACTATCTGTATGGAACAACATTCCAGGTGTTCAGTGACCACAAAAGTCTCAGATATCTGTTCAATCAAAAGGAGTTGAATATGCGACAACGTAGATGGATGGAGTTTTTGAAGGAATATGACTTTGAGCTCCACTACCATCCTGGAAAAGCCAATGTGGTAGCATATGCTTTAAGTCGAAAGACATTGCATATGAGTACTTTGATGATCAAGGAAGTGGAGCTGATTGAGGAATTCTGAGACTTGAATCTGGCAATAGAAGTGAGACCGTCCAGTATCAAGTTGGGAATGCTAAAGATAACCAATGAATTCTTAGAACAAATAAAGGAGATCCAACGAGATGATCTAGAACTACAAGAAAAAGTGAGGCTAAGTATGGAAGGGAAGGAACCAGACTTCCAAATTGGTCCGGATGGAGTTTTAATATTTAAAGATCGAGTGTGCATCCCTGCAAATCAAGAGTTGCGAAGGATCATTTTGGACGAAGCCCACAAAAGTAAAATGAGTATTCATCCTGGAGCTACAAAGATGTACCAAGACATGAAGAAAATGTTTTGGTGGTATGGATTGAAGAAGGATGTGGCAACTTATGTGGCATCTTGCTTTGTTTGTCAAAAAGCAAAGATAGAACATAAGAGGCCTGGAGGCGAACTTCAATCATTGGATATTCCGGAATGGAAATGGGATAGTATTGCAATGGATTTCGTTTCCGGTTTTCCAAAGACACAAGGAGGATATGAAGCTGTGTGGGTAATAGTGGATCGATTGACAAAATCGGCTCACTTTATTCCAATCAATATGAAATATTCGTTGGAAAAACTCACACAACTTTATATCAAGGAAGTGGTGCGATTGCATGGAATTCCATCAAGCATAATCTCCGATCGTGACCCAAGGTTTTGTTCTCGGTTTTGGCAAAGTTTACACCAAGCAATGGGAAACAAGTTGAGGATGAGTTCAGCCTATCACCCCCAAACCGACGGTCAATCTGAAAGGATAATCCAATCTCTTGAGGATCTTTTAAGGACATGTGCTTTGGAGTATAGTGAGACCTGGAGTCAATTATTACCTTTGGTGGAATTCACTTACAACAATAGCTTCCATGCAAGCATTGGGATGTCACCTTTCGAAGCACTGTATGGGCGAAAGTGTGGAACCCCACTATGTTGGTACCAAGTGGGGGAGAATCCGCTCATTGGACCCGATGTCCTTCAAGAAACAACCGAAAGGATTAAAGTAATTCAAGAAAAGATGAAAGCTGCCCAAAGCAGACAAAAGAATTATGCAGATCAGAGAAGAACTAAATTGGAATTTCAAGAGGGAGAGCATTTCTTTCTCCGAGTGGTTCCAACAACTGGAGTTGGACGTGCGATGACACCAAAGAAGTTATCACCCAAGTTCATCGGTCCATACCAAATCCTGAGGCGCATTGGTCCTGTTGCCTACCAGATAGCTCTGCCACCATTTCTATCCAACCTGCATAATGTGTTTCATGTGTCCCAAGTAAGGAAATTCGTGCCTGACCCTGCTTCGATTATTAGCATCGAACCCAACGAGATACCCTTGCGAGAAATTCTGACATTCGAAACCGGTCCCGTTCGAATTGAAGATAGAAAAACGAAGCAGCTGTGAGGGAAGGAGATCCCTTTAGTGAAAGTCGTGTGGGAACGTGGTGGTGTTAGCGACATCACTTGGGAATTAGAAAGTCATATGAAGGAAGAATACCCGTATCTATTCAAGTAAGTTTTATTTTCTGAATCGAATTTCGAGGACGTAATTCTGTTTAAGTGGGGGAGGATGTAAGGTCCAACATTTTGAAATAAGAAAAGTAAATAAAATAAATAATAAAATAAACTATTTTAATTGAATAAAATATTAATTTTTCTGATTTTTAGGCAAAATACTCGAGTATTGTAAGGAAGACTCGAGTATAGTTACTAGCTGTTAGAAAATTTGAAATTTTAGTCAGAATAATCGAGTATTTCTAGTGATCTCGAGTATTTCGTGAAGTTCTGCAAAAAAATAAAAGTCGGTTTCAAACCAAATTGGAACCAACAGCTCGTTTCATTTGGTTACAAGCGCAGAGCTGAACCTTACTTCAGAGGAGGGTAACCTTAAGTTATAAAAGAATGATTTGGGGAGCTGGAAACTGATCCAAATCTCCCAAACCCGAATTTCATTCTCAGCCATTCTCAGTTTTCTGGTGCTCTCTTTGAGCCTTCGACTCTCCCTCCTCACTCAACCAAATTCTGTAAAACCAAAACACAATTCGAGTTCTAATTCCAATCTTGAATTAGAACCAAGAACCACTCATTTTTGCTTCCTGTAGATCGAGTTACAAGCCTTCAAAGTTAGGTGTTCTAAAGCTGAAAAACAGAGTGCAAATCAGCACCTTCACCCTCTCTTTCTTGAATTGGTTTGGTAAATTCAGGAACCCTTTTGATTCCAAACTTGTTTCTAATTAAAGTTAGCATTCCCTAGTTGCTTAAGCTAACTTATTTCGTTCTTTTCATGCCTTATTCATGGTGAAATCAATGGCCAAAGTCAGCTAGTGCAAGCTGTCTTGCACCGGTGTGTAACATCCTACTTTTTTATACTTTTAGAAAATACTTTAATTAACCTTTATTTAAGAAAATATTCGGGGTTTATAAAAATTTTGACAGAGTTTCCTTTATAAATTGTACTTTTCCCCGAATGAAATTAAACCTGTCAGTCCTAAATAAATATAACAGTTTTCAAAATCGAATGAAAATATAACTTCCATTTCAAAATAAATAACATTATGTTATACTTTAAAACTTAACAAAAATAAAGGGTATAATTATAAATTTACAATTTCACAAAAATACTTAAACAAAATAAAATCATTAATTACAATTACATTTACAAAATTTACTTATTACAATATAAACCTATGAATGGTTGCTCGAACCTCGTGACCCTTGGGTCACTTATACCAATATACTCACTACTATGAGTATACCGTTCTCGGCCTTGATCCTTTCGTGCCTGTCTCCTTGGTGTACCTAAAATGTTCACTGTAAGGGTGAGTACTTTGAAATCTAGATCAAAGAAAACGTTTAAAAACAGTAATAAATCATAAAGAGGTATATTCATACACAAACAATAACAATTATACAATTCACAATTCCATTAACAGTTAAAGCACCACAACACTATTCAGTTTAATAACTATGAATATAGAGGGTATAATACTTTAATATAATACTATAATGCACAATCACATGGTTATGCCCTGCTAACATCACACTTAGGTGGTTTAATCATTGAATCCGATATTAAACATTTCTTTTCAATTTAAACACTTTAACACTTTTGATCGGATTCGAAGAACTAGAGCACCTATACAATGCATTCACACTTTCCCTTTCACTTTCACACTTTAACTTTAACAATTAACACTTTTAACGATTGGGTACATTGTGCTTCACATTCTCCCCAAAAGAGGGTTCCTCACACAATGTACTTATACATTTTTAACACTTTAACTTTAACACTTTTAACAATTCGGTACATTGTGATTCACATTCTCCCCGAAGAAGGGTTCCTCACACAATGTACCTATACACTTTCCCTTTTCAATAACAATAACAACACAACCACCTCACAACCCCCCTCCACTCTGGGGAAAAACCGACCAGGAGGAAGCATTTCTCAACCCCTGTTTGGGTGCTTCACCTCCACTTAGGAAGGTCCCTCGCTCACCCGCTTGCACAATACGTCACACTCCTCTAGGGTAGTGTTAACAACGTACAATCTGGATTGATTCGCCTAGATTGGCTCTAGCAGAAATCACTATCACTGGCCAAAAGGAGCCAAAGTAAATAGAATTACTATGGTTTGTGTCGGACCAATCCCCGACACGGGTGGCGAACCCATGTCCTTTGGAAGATCAAAGTCCCCCATAGTAATTCCTAACATTTACTCTTGTCATCATCAATCGCAAAGCGACGTATGTTTTTCCCCGACTCCTAACGTACACCTTTTCACCATGCATGATCCAATATTCTAAGTGTTTCTCAATTGAATTTAAGACCCTCTTTGTTCTTTAGAAAAATGTCATTTAATTGGTTTAAACTCAATTGAGAAATACTTGGCCCTATTTGATGCATAAATATATGAATGTCATTTACAATTTACTTATATACACTTTAATAATATTAATACAAACAATATCAATCAACAATCAGTCGACATACTCAGGTATGTCTCAGGGACTGTAATTTAAATCACCTTCCTAGGGTTCTTCACTTCCTACTTTAACAATTCACAAAATCAATTAATATAACATATCCCTAAAACTTAGAGTTTCTAACTATGCTCTACCCTCCTAACCATCAACCTAGTCAATCAATAATACACCCAATTATAACTCTATTATTATAAATAAACCCTTCCTCTAATACTAGACCCAAAGTACACCCCTTACCTCTTGAAGAGAAGAGGAGAAAGTGAGAGATTGAGGGAGCACCAACACCGACTCTAATCCAAGCTCCTATGTTCTTCCTCTCTTGATTCCTATGGCTCCCCAAGCTCCTTGGATTGATTTGAGACTCCAATTGTTCAATTGCACACTTTGGGGTTTAGGGTTCAATTGGGGGTTTTGTGAGAAAGAGGAGAAATTGTAAATTGAGAGAGGGAAATACGTGAGGGAGTGTTAGGAAATTGATTTGGGGGTTTGATTTGTGGTTTCATGGTGGTGGCTGTGTGAAATCACAAGCCCTAGGGGAGGGGAAGAAGAGAGAATTCGTGTGGAAGGGAGAGGAGAGAGGAAACTTTGTGAAAAATGGCTCAAAAACGAGTTTATAAGGTTGTTTCAACAGTGGTTAATCGATTAACTGGGTGGTTAATCGATTAACCCATGTAATTTGGCCAAAATCAGCTTTCAGGTCTTAATCGATTAACCCCATGCTTAATCGATTAAGTCGTGGGCATCATTCGGTCTTAATCGATTAACTCAAGGCTTAATCGATTAACTGGTTCAACCCACCATTCCTTTGAGCTTCAAAGTGTCATAACTTTTTCGTTAACCGTCGGATCTTGCTCAAATTTTGAGACAAGCTTCCTAAGACACTTATCTTAACATCCAACGGTGGAATTTGGGTTTAAAGCTATGGATCTTTTATTCTTAATTTCCTAAAGTTCTGTGCTCTTAACTCTTAAATAACCTTTCTAAATTTCAATCTTAACCTAACATATTCCTTTCTCTTCACCCCAAACCTATTCTAACCTATTTCTATTTCACAAAAACCCACTCTTAGCTAAATACTACACCCTAAACACTTAAGCACACACTAATCCTAATACCAATTAACGTTTCTAAACGAAATCGACATTTAGGAATACTACGATCCTCATCGAAATCCTACTCACTACTGCACCTAACCACTTAGAAAATTTGGGGATGTTACACGGTGCATAAATTCAAATCTTGATCCAGACCCTTTTCTCCTCAACAAATCATCCCTCTAGCTTCTCTAAGGTATGGGAGAAGTTACCTAATCGCTAGAATGGTAATCAATAAGCTAAATTCATAGGAACCATATGAGGTTCATGGGCAACTTAAGTTTGAAATGGGAATCTGACTTGGAGGCCAGAGACCCATGGTTTTTGTATTCGAACAACTTTAATTGGACCTAAGGAAGCTCACTGGATTGATTTTCGAACTTAAAATCAAGTAGAAATGAAAGTCATATGTTGAAATGGATATTTTCTATGTTTTATGCGATTCTGTGATTTTACTATGATTCCTGTTAATTTGATGTTACTTGATATGTGCAACATGTTTATTACTTGTGAAATAACTTCTATTTAGTGCAGAATTGAAGTAATGGTGTAAGAATCACGAATTGGTGCATATTATGCAGAAAAACAGGCACTGATGCAGCAAAAAGACTCGAGTATTTAGAACAGTACTCGAGTATTCTGGAAAATGATGAACGACTCGCGTATTTCTTCAAGTACTCGAGTATTTTGGCATGAACTACTCGAGTAGTTCATGAAGTCGAGTAGTTCATGAACTACTCGAGTATTTTGAGAAAATTTCACAAATCTCACATTTTTAAAAGTTTCAGAAATTAACTCGTCTAAAATCCTAAAATTACTAAAGTCTAAACATCACTTTGCTTATTATCTAATCCCGTTGGTTGATAGCTATCCTGGAGGTGTCCTACTGGAATTTTATTCAGTGGTTGATTATTTCCCTACAGGAATCCCAACGGAAGTGCGTACACCCATTCGGTTGATATTATCCCTAGATGTCCTAGTGAAAGCTTTACTCACTTGGTTTATATTTTTCTATGGGAGTCCCAATGGTGTCGTTGCAATAAAAATCCACCAACAGGAAGCTATGCCCCGATGGATTACTAAATAAATAATTATACGCTATTTCTAAAATCATCACAAAGTGGCTGGGCCGCTGATGGATTTTTATGAAAGGAGAATTGAAAATAAGTACAACCATCACAAAGTGGCTATGTCGTTGATGGCCTTTTTATGAAAGCATCAGCACCAGCTAAAGATTAATTTCTTGAGTAAAAAGGGTTTGACATATGTACTTGCATCTGTAATTTGTTATTATTTGTGTTTGTTGTTTTTAGCCACTATTATTATCATTTGTTTTGACGCGATTAGCTATGACTTACTCCCTTGTTGCTCTTGCAGGTAATGGAGATCCTGTCTTCCAAGGGGAAGAATAGTACTGGAAAGGGATGCGAAATTCCTTTTCCAATGGTGGAGTTTTGAAGAACCATGCTCTGGGTTACTATTAGTATATTAAGTAGCTCGGAGTCTGTTTTGTTATTTTATAGTTTGAACGATTGAATCCTAAAGTTGTAAAACTTCTATGTTATATTAATATGTATGACTTTGCTTCCGCTTTTGAAAGAATTAAGTTACAAACTTATTTTGGCGAAAAATTTCCCTCTATTTTATTTATAACTAATTAAGGGTTAATTAGTTGGTTCGTTACACTTAGTGGTATTGATAATAAGATTAATTTCTGAAGTAAAAAGGGTTTGACATATGTACTTGCATATGTAATTTGTTATTATTTGTGTTTGTTGTTTTTAGCCACTATTATTATCATTTGTTTTGACGCGATTAGCTATGACTTACTCCCTTGTTGCTCTTGTAGGTAATGGAGATCCTGTCTTCCAAGGGGAAGAATAGTACTGGCAAGGGATGCGAAATTCCCTTTCCAATGGTGGAGTTTTGAAGAACCATGCTCTGGGCTACTATTAGTATATTAAGTAGCTCGGAGTCTGTTTTGTTATTTTATAGTTTGAACTATTGAATCCTAAAGTTGTAAAACTTCTATGTTATTTTAATGTGTATGACTTTGCTTCTGCTTTTGAAAGAATTAAGTTACAAACTTATTTTGGCGAAAAATTTCCCTCTATTTTATTTATAAGTAATTAAGAGTTAATTAGTTGGGTCATTACACTTAGTGGTATCAGAGCAATGGTTCAAACTCTCGGCCTATGGAATATGGCCACACATGCTATAAGCTGTGATAACTCTGGATTGAGTTATGGGTAGATTAAGATTAAGTTAGTAGGATATAATATATGAATATATTGTTTTGTTTTAAATATAACTGTTATCTTTGATAAATAGTCCAACGTAGCAATGGCATCGAGGCACGCTCGCCATACCGATGAGTCCCTAGACCGTATTGCTGCCATCTTGGAGCACCTGACGAATAGGCGCGACAACGACCCGTCTGAGTTCAAGGGGCTGGCCGATTTTAGGAAGTGCGACCCTCCGAAGTTTTATGGTAGAGCTAACCTTGAGGAGGCGCAAATTTGGATTCAGGAGTTGGAGAAAATCTTTCAGACAATCCCGTGTGATGAGGAACAAAAAGTTACTTATGCTTCTTATGTTCTCGTGGTTCCAACGGACAATTGGTGGAAGTATACCAAGCAAGCCCTCGAGCATGAAAACAAACAAATTACTTGGGAGGTCTTCGTGGAGAAGTTCTAGGAGAAGTTCTTCCCGGAAGATGTGAGAAATAAGAAAGAGATTGAATTCCTGGAGCTGAAACAAGGAGCCATGACTGTTGGGGAATATGCTGCCAAGTTTGAAGAGCTGATGAAGTATTCCCCATATTTCATGCTTCACCCTGATGAGCATGCTAAGTGTGTGCGCTTCGAGAATGGTTTAAGGCCTGATATTAAACCATTCGTGAGTGGACAGTGCATCCGGCACTTTGCGACTCTGGTGCAACGCTGCCGTGTCACTGAAAATGATCTGAAGGCAAAGGCGGTGTATGAACAACAGCAACGCAGCCAGCAGAATTACAGTCCTCAACGTAATCATGGACGCCACAATAATCAAAGCAACCGTGGGAAGGGTCCATATCATAACAAGGGGCAAGGAAACAACAAGGAAGGATGACCAACCAACTTACCCAAGTGTAACCAGTGTCAAAGGCATCATGGAGGTAGAACATGTTGGGCTGTTAATCCCCAAACTTGTTTTACTTGTAGAAAGAAGGGTCACATCAACTGAAACTGTCCCGAGGGAGGTGCTAACCAAGGAGGGACTGCACCAATGACACATGCTAAGGTGTTAACCACGTCGGGAGTTGAAGCTGAGCAATCTGAGAACCTGATCCAAGGTAATTGTCTTTTGAATAGTAAACCATGTAGAGTCCTTATAGATTCTGGAGCCACCCACTCTTTTATTTCTTATGATTGTGTCAACTGGTTAAGACTAAAAGTCACCAATACACTATATAATCTCACCGTGTCAACACCAACCAATTTACCTGTAACCACATCTAAGGTCTGTGTAGATTGTAAGGTAACCATACTAGATAAAAACACTGTAGTTGACCTCATATGTTTACCCGTTCGAATTGAAGATAGAAAAACGAAGCAGCTGCGAGGGAAGGAGATCCCTTTAGTGAAAGTCGTGTGGGAACGTGGTGGTGTAAGCAACATCACTTGGGAATTAGAAAGTCAGATGAAGGAAGAATACTCGTATCTATTCAAGTAAGTTTTATTTTCTGAATCGAATTTCGAGGACGAAATTCTGTTTAAGTGGGGGAGGATGTAAGGTCCAACATTTTGAAATAAATAAAGTAAATAAAATAAATAATAAAATAAACTATTTTAATTGAATAAAATATTAGTTTTTCTGATTTTTAGGCAAAATACTCGAGTATTGTAAGGAAGACTCGAGTATAGTAACTAGCTATTAGAAAATTTGAAATTTTAGTCAGAATAATCGAATATTTCTAGTGATATGATACTCGTGTATTTCGTGAAGTTCTGCAAAAAAATAAAGGTCGGTTTCAAACCAAATTGGATCCAATAGCTCGTTTCATCTGGTTACAAGCGCAGAGCTGAACCTTACTTCATAGGAGGGTAACCTTAAGTTATAAAAGAATGATTTGGGGAGCTGGAAACTGATCCAAATCTCCCAAACCCGAATTTCATTCTCAGCCATTCTCAGTTTTCTGGTGCTCTCTTTGAGCCTTCGACTCTCCCTCCTCACTCAAACCAAATTCTGTAAAACCAAAACACAATTCGAGTTCTAATTCCAATCTTGAATTAGAACCAAGAACAACTCATTTTTTCTTCCTGTAGATCGAGTTACAAGCCTTCAAAGTTAGGTGTTCTAAGCTGAAAAACAGAGTGCAAATCAGCACCTTCACCCTCTCTTTCTTGAATTGGTTTGGTAAATTCAGGAACCCTTTCGATTCCAAACTTGTTTCTAATTAAAGTTAGCATTCCCTAGTTGCTTAAGCTAACTTATTTCGTTCTTTTTCATGCCTTATTCATGGTGAAATCAATGGCCAAAGTCAGCTAGTGCAAGCTGTCTTGCACCGGTGCAGAAATTCAAATCTTGATCCAGACCCTTTTCTCCTCAACAAATCATCCCTTTAGCTTCTCTAAGGTATGGGAGAAGTTACCTAATCGCTAGAATGGTAATCAATAAGCTAAATTCATAGGAACCATATGAGGTACATGGGCAACTTAAGTTTGAAATGGGAATCTGACTTGGAGGTCAGAGACCCATGGTTTTTGTATTCGAACAACTTTAATTGGACCTAAGGAAGCTCACTGGATTGATTTTCGAACTTAAAATCAAGTTGAAATGAAATTCATATGTTGAAATGGATATTTAATATGTTTTATGCGATTCTTTGATTTTACTATGATTCCTGTTAATTTGATGTTACTTGATATGTGCAACATGTTTATTACTTGTGAAATAACTTCTGTTTAGTGTAGAATTGAAGTAATGGTGTAACAATCACGAATTGGTGCATATTATGCAGAAAAACTGGTACTGAAGCAGCAAAAAGACTCGAGTATTTAGAACAGTACTCGAGTATTCTGGAAAATGATGAACGAGTCGAGTATTTCTTCAAGTACTCGAGTATTTTGGCAAGAAATACTCGAGTAGTTCATGAAGTCGAGTAGTTCATGAACTACTCGAGTATTTTGAGAAAATTTCACAAATCTCACATTTTTAAAAGTTTCAGAAATTAACTCGTCTAAAATCCTAAAATTACTAAAGTTTAAACATCACTTTGCTTAATATCTAATCCCGTTGGTTGATAGCTATCCTGGAGGTGTCCTACTGGAATTTTATTCAGTGGTTGATTAATTTATCCTGGAGGTGAAAAATTTGTGAAATGAAATTTTTAGAAATTTTGTGAAATGAGGTTTTTAGAAGGATTGTGAAATGAAATTTTTAGAAATATTGTGGAATGCGATTTTTAGAAATTTTGTAGAATGAAGTTTTGTGAAGTAGGATTTTTGAGAAGGTTTACAAAATGAGATTTTTGAGAAAGTTTACAAAATGATATTTTGTGAAAGTTTATGAAACGATATTTTTGTGAAAGTTTATGAATTGATATTTTGTGAAAGTCTATGAGACGATATTGTAGAAAAAGTTTATGAGGTGATATTTTGTGAAGGTTTATGAAACAATATTTTGTGAAAGTTTGTGAAATGATTGTTTGAGAAAGTTTGCGAAATAGTATTTCAAGGAAGTTTATAAAATGAGATGTTCGGAAAGATTGTGATTTTGAGAAAGATTACGAAACAAGACTTTGAGAAAGATTATGAAAAGGATGTTGAAAAAGTTTATGAGATGGAATCTTGAGAAAGACTGTGAAATGAGATGTAAGTATGATGATGTGAACCCAGCTCTGTGCTCTGACGAGAAAAGATTGTGCAAAGTTAGTGGTGATTGTGAAAGAATTTAGGTGAAAATGAATGTTGGAAATATAATTAAATTAAATGATTTGTTGATTGCTTATATGACTTAGTTCATCTAAGTGTTGTTGTGGTTGTGTGTTAGTTGATGTTTGAAAAATATTTGAGTGCGTAATTGGTTTTGAAATTAATTGATTTTAAGATAAATCCATTTGATTTATTCGAAGTTTTTGGATTGTGTTTATGGTTGTCCAAGATTTGTTTTAAGATAAAAGCTTGAGTTTTAAAGTGTTAATTTTAAACTAAAGAATTATTTGAGACAAAAGTGTTTTTACGATGTTTTCGGGTTTTTATTAAAGCGATTTTGTGAAGTAATTCTTTGCTCTCCAGAATTGTTTAAAGTTGTTCTTAACTTTAAAAATGTGTTCATGTAATTTAAAGTATGGTTTTCAAGTGGTAATTGATTTGAGAAAAAGCCGGAGTGAAAATGGTGAATTTTTCGGTGTTTCCGAAAGTGATTAAGGTGCTGTCCAAGATGGACCAGCAACCAAATCAAATGATTTAAATGACTTTACATGATGTTTTCAAATGGTTTTAAAGTACTTAAAGTACTAGGAAAATGTTAGAGTTGTTTTGAGAAAACAATTTTGTTTTTAAGTTTTCCGACAAGGAATGAAATACGTTTGAGTTAAGAAAAGATTTTCTCGATAACAAGTTAATAACGTAAGCGTGTTTTATTTAATACGAGGAATGTTAAGACGAGGGATTGGGGTAGCTGGCAGCGACAAGGATCCGCGAAGATCGAGTACGGTTAATTGCTGGACCTCAGGTGAGAGAGAAGCTTTCCTAAGACACCGTGGTATTTAGGTGACATATTAGGACGTTCCGTATCATCTCAAAGATCGGAACTTAGTGGTTCGGAGTCAGTAGTATAGTGGCAATTTTTTGTTTTGTGTGGCCACTTATACGAAGGTGACAAAGACCACATTGTTGTTGTGTGATGATTGTATGTTAAATAGCATGCTTGTATTTATTTATGCATGATGGAAATTAATATGGTTGATTAATATGAGTAGCCTGCTGATGGACGTCTGTTACGTTCTAAAAAATGAAAATGAAATAAATAAGGTTGAGAAAGTAAAAGACACAAAAAGGAAGGAATAATGATAAAAGAAATTCAGAAAAGAGACGGGTGCTGAGAAAGAGATCAAGAGATTGCGATTGGGGAAAAGATTTAATGATGATGATAAGCCAGAGTTGGGGAAGTAATGTTGAAACAAAACGTGATCTGAGTGGAGCTTGGCTCCTTTGCTGATGTTGTTGGAATGAGACTTGTGTTGAGTTGAGCTTGCTCCTCCACTAGTACTCACTGAAACAATATTTTGCGAAAAGTTTTTGAAACGAGATTTTTGATAAAGTTTTACGAAATGAGAATTTGAGAAAACTTGTGAAATGTTCTTTTGAGAAAAATTTGTGAAAAGAGATTTTTGAGAAAGCTTATAAAAGGTATTTTGAGAAAAGTTTTTGAAATGAGATTTTGTGAAAAATTTGTGAAATGAATTTTTTAGAAATTTTGTGAAATGAGGTTTTTAGAAGGATTGTGAAATGAAATTTTTAGAAATCTTGTGGAATGTGATTTTTAGAAATTTTGTGAAATGAAGTTTTGTGAAGTAGGATTTTTGAGAAGGTTTACAAAATGAGATTTTTGAGAAAGTTTACAAAATGATATTTTGTGAAAGTTTATGAAACGATATTTTTGTGAAAGTTTATGAATTGATATTTTGCGAAAGTCTATGAGACGATATTCTAGAAAAAGTTTATGAGGTGATATTTTGTGAAGGTTTATGAAACAATATTTTGTGAAAGTTTGTGAAATGATATTTTGAGAAAGTTTGCGAAATAGTATTTCAAGGAAGTTTATAAAATGAGATGTTCGAAAAGATTGTGATTTTGAGAAAGATTACGAAACAAGACTTTGAGAAAGATTATGAAAAGGATGTTGAAAAAGTTTATGAGATGGAATCTTGAGAAAGACTGTGAAATGAGATGTAAGTATGATGATGTGAACCCAGCTCTGTGCTCTGACGAGAAAAGATTGTGCAAAGTTAGTGGTCGGGACTCGTTGAAGGGATGCACGAAGGATGGGCCGACCTTAGGTTAATTAAAAAGATAAAAGACTTTAAAAGACACTAACGCGGTGAGCTATGAGTGTGATATCGAAGTAGTGTAGAGGAAGGTACCCGGGTATTAGGGATATTCGGGTTGTGAATGCAATAAGGTAGGCTAGGGCGGTAAAACATCAGGAGGCCTTGAGTACTATTCTGGGCGGAACGAATTCCATATGTGGAAACCAGACATGGTGGGGACTGGGTCCTAATGCCGTGGTAAGTTCTGCATCGGAACTAGAATAGTGTTGTCACCCCTATGGCATTTCAGGAACAGTGAGAGGGACTGGAACGGGGCAACTTGATTTGCCACTGTACCCGAGTTTTCTATAGTGTGCCTTGATATTATATGAATTGAAATGATATGAATTGATTTGAGACTGTACCCGAATTTTCTACAGTTCTCCTGGCTTGGAGCCAATTGATTGAGACAGCTGTCGTGCCCGCGTGGTAAAGGTCATGTACTCCTGTTTGCTTCCGACTAGGCTGGGTGGATGACCGAGGAGATGTAGACGTGAGTGTTAATGACGAACGAAACGAGTACCTCGATGATATTCCAAATTTTCCCCCAATCATCGATGGTTATAATTCGATAAAACATGATAAGAAAAGTTTAAGAGTGATAAAAAGAATTATGATTATGAGAAGTGAAATTTTATGAAAGATGAATGATGAGAAATGAATATGAGAAAGGAACTGAGAAAGAAAGAATGTATGCTGAGGAATGGAATAAAATTAGACGAGATAATAACAATGATATTAATGATGATGAATGATGATATGATTGATTGTTGTGTTGTGTGTATGTTGTGTGTTGTATGTGTTGGAAGTCAAGCTTGCCCCAAAGGACGTAAAGAGTAATGCTAGAAGGATTCTAGAAGATAATGTTTTGATGATTACAAACAAGATTCAAAGTTTCAAGCATCAAGTTGCATCAAGTTCAAGCATCAAGTTTCAAGGCTAAAGTCAAGGCTCAAGCTTCATGTTCAAGTTTAGTATAGCCTGGCCCATAGGAAATTTGTAAGGTAATGAATTTTTATTACAAGTGTCTAATGGCCAAAATTAGTTTTTCATGTTAAGGAGAAGAAAAGAACTTTTTGTGAAAAATGTTTTAATTGCAAAATATGTTTTCATGAAAATCTGTTTTTAACTTAGTTTATGAAAACTGTTTTTAATTGCGAAAATAGTTTTTCTAAAAACATATTTTTTAAAGACTTAACTGATTCACTGTGAAAATATATCTTGACAACCTCTAGCTGGATTTCTCTAAATTGTGAAAATCTGTTAAGACAAGTTTTGACAGAGATAAACGATTACTCTTTCAAGATAATCGATTATTTATGTTGCATCATAGAAAATCCAGAGAGTGTGTAATCGAGTATTTGAACCTGGCTAATCCATTACTTTTTGTATGAAAGTAATCGATTACTTGGCACAGATAATCGATTACTGGAGTTGCATCATATATTTTCCAGAGGCTGTGTAATCGATTATTTGACCAGTGATAATCGATTATATCAGTTGCATCATATATTAAACAGAAGTGAAGTAATCGATTAAATTCTATGTTGTAATCGATTACTAGTTTTTCAAAAGAATTTAAAAGTTTCTATTTTTAAAGGGATAATCGATTATCTTCTTGAAGTAATCGATTACCTCAAGTTTTATTGAAAAACGTGTCAGAATCATTTTGATTTATTTCCTGATTTGTTTTTACATAATTGATTCTGATTTATTTTCAAAATTCGAATTTGATTTTGTTTTTGAAAATACTTCCTTATTTGTTTTTTAAGAATCAAATCTTTGATTTATTTCCTAAATCTATTTTATTTGTTTCTGATTTCAAAATTGATTTTATTCTATTTTATTTTATTCTTTAAATCTATTTGATTTGATTTTTATTTCAAAAATATTATTTTACTTATTTGATTTCAGAAAATCAATTTTGAATATTTCCGGATTTGATTTCATTCTTATTTTAAATTTGATTTATTTCCAAAATCATTTTTGATTTGATTCTGATTCTATTTTCAAATTCAAAATTTGAATTTCAAATATTTTCAAATCTTTAGTTTTATGTCTTAAATCTTTAAGATTTGTTTTTGATTTTAAACATGTGCTATTTGTTGTTTTAAAATGGATTTGAATCAAGTTTTCATTCTAATAACTCTTCCGATAACATTTTTGAAAAACCTCTTCACGTTCTTCTCTTCTTCTCTTCTCCTTCAACCAGTTCTTAAACTTTGATATTATTTCTTGAAGAGAAAAGTTATCTTGGCCATAGTACTTGTGATTTAACTTCATTGCCATAGAGCTTATTGTTGTATCTGTGTTATTTATTAGAACACAATATTGTTAGAACCTCATATTGTTGTATCTGCACTAAGAAGAGTGCATTATAGTGGTTGTACTCAATCTCTTATCCGAAAACCATTTGTGTAAGGGGTCTGTAACCCTTAGTGACTAGGGAGTGAATCTCCTAGTGCGGACGTGCTGCGTTCGTGGTTGTAGGGTGAGGAACCCTTTGTTGTGTGGGTAGTGCTAGACGAACGGTGGGTCACCTAGTAGTTAGGCTATCTGGAAATCTAGGAAAGGTTTTCCTAGTTGTGTATTGAGGTCCCTGGCGAAAGGAGGTTCCTAGTAGCTTGCGGGGCGCTCTGGTTGTACTTCGGGACGCGTGGCGTCTTGGTTTAGTGAAAAGCTCAAGCTGATCGCTTGGGGACTGGAGTATGTCGGGTTTGCCGAACCAAGATAAAATCTCCGGTGCAATCTCTTCTATCCCTTATCTCTTTTATATTTCGTTGTTATATTTATTTGTTGCGCATCATAACAACTATTTTCATAATAATCTATTTTAAGCGAATTTAAAATAATAAGCGCGTTAACGGTTTTCGTTGTTCTTATTTTAAATTCATATCCGCGCATATTAGTTTTCATAATAGTATTAATATTATTCGCTTCCGCACAATCGATTTTCAACATTATATTGTTCTCCGCTGCAAAATCTCTTTAAGTTTGTTGAAAAAGTTTTAAAGAAAATATTTTCCAATGTTTTCATAAACACCCAATTCACCCCCCCTCTTGGGTGACGACTGCCAATCCTATCAATAATTCTAACAATTGGTATCAGAGCTTCGTGCTCTGGTAAAGGCCTAACAGCCTGAGTTAAAGATCCGTTGTAGATTGGCAACGTTGGGATATTTTATTTGTTTTAATATGGAGGGATTTTCATTCGATGAAGCACCATTTTTTGATGGAAATAATTTTCATTATTGGAGTGCGAGAATGAAAATATTTTTACAATCTATTAGTTTTCGTTTATGGCATATTGTTCTTCATGGTTTTGATCAAAAACATGTTTTAAATGATTTTGACAAAAAATCTTTTTCCTTGAATTTTCAAGCAATGCATATTTTGAAAAATTCTTTGAATGTTGATGCATATGCTATTATTGAAAATTGTTTGAATGCGAAGAATATGTGGGACACTTTGAATACATACTATGCTACTAATGATCTTCATGAAAGTGTTAGTGTCCACAGGAAAAAGAAGGAGAAAGAAGAAAATGATATTGAGCATGAGATATCAAACTCCCTGGACGAAGAATATGATGATATTGAAAGCGTGGGGAGTAGTTCAATGTACGATGACGATGATATTGAAAGACTGTTTGAAAGCTTCATGGACTCAATGGAGGAATCAAGCTTTTCGGATGAGGAATCAATTGAAGATGAAAATGAAACATCCGAACACTTGGCCCATGAGGAACATGAGGTAATTCAAAATAGTCTATGTTCTAAATTTCTGCAATATACATATAATGATTTGAATGATGATTTGATATCTTTAGAAAATAAAAACTTGGACTCTTTACAAAAACTCTCCTTGATTGAAAATAAAATTGATATTTTCAAAAATGGAGATATTTTTGATAAAGAGATATTTTTAGAAAACAGTTCTTCAACCATTTTTGAAAATTGCTTACAAATTGAAAAACAAGTTGAGGAAGCACTTTTTGAAAGTAACATTGAAAAATCAAATTGTTCAAATTCTTTACTTAATGAAATTGAAAATAATGTGGATATCCAAAAATCAAGTAAAGTGGATGACAATAATATTTTTCAATGTGAAATAAAAAATTCCAAGTTTCATGAAAATAATTTTGAAAAAGTCAAACCATCATCCAAACCCATTATTTGCAACTATTGTGGTTGTTTAGGACATATTCCTCATTTGTGCTTTTATCGTAAAAATTTTAATTTGAGAAATAATTTGCAATGGGTTCCAAAGGCTTCTAAGGAACCTAAGACTAACCCCCTAGGACCCAAGTTGAAATGGGTACCAAAGTGTTCTCCTAGTGTTTCGAATGTGCAGAATCTTATTCAAAAGGATGAACCAAGTGGAGAAGAAAAGGGGAAAGTGTCAAGGGCGATTTCCAAGAGGCCAAGGAATAGATGGATTGATCAAAGGAGAAAAGTACCTACAACCAAAGCTTCTCACATGTCTAAAGGTGAAATGAAATGGTCTAGGACTTCAAGAAAGAAGCAATGGGTAAGGACAAACGCCTCCTTGATCAACAAGTCCAAGGTATCAAATAATCATCCCTACTATAACAACGACTACACAAAGGTATACCTGGACTACTCTATCTTTTGCACATACCAAGGTGTATCATGAGTGCTGAAATATTTTTTTTTAAATCTTTTATTTATCATGATCACTCCTTGGATAAAATAAATCATGTGTGCCTTGCTTTATTTGAAAATCTTTTTAAGCACATGATTATATTTTTTTGTGTGTACACTGCATTATTTTTTCACCATATATTGAGTTGTATCATGTGTGTTAAAATATTTTTTAAAATTCCTTTTATCACATGAATACACTCTTTATGTGTTGATGTCATGTCATGACATATTAGATATATATATCGATATAAGGACATGCATTTGTGTACATGAGCATATTTTTTAAGTGCATTTAACTATGTTGTCCTTCATGTGCTTCAATATTTGAAAAGTCAAAATGCCTATTTATGCTTGTGCTACTAATCCTTAAGGATCCAATTATCTTGGATACCAAGAGAAACACGTGCTAATTAGTTTTGCAGGTATTACTACAAGTATCTGTATGCAACGTTCTCTACAAACTTATGGTTAATGCATTCAAATGACAAGAGAACTGGGAAATACTCAAGCACTTGATAGTGACTCTGCGATATGTGAATGATCTCTTGAAGTGGAAGAAGTGCAACATACTGAACAAGTAGAGCTTTCTACAAGATACATAATGATACTCTATCAAAGGAAGAAACTCCACAAATGGAATGACTACATACATGGAAAGCGTCATCTCGATAAGTATCACTACTCTTATTTTTTTTATCATATGATACTTGTTTATATGATATATGCCTTATATGACAATATGTGCTATTATGAATTATATGTTATTATTGTCATGGCATATAGGATTTTAAAGTTTTGATGATAGTGAGCATTCACATGTTTTTATGATGCATTTTTCATCTTCCTTCAAGTTATGCTTATTTTTGGAAAAATATTTTAGAAAGGGGGAGAAAAATAATTTTTGAATATTTGCATTGAAAACATGTTTTGTTTCTTCATCCCATTTTGACATCATGTTGTTTTGTATTATGTATTGGGAAGAAATTCTTTTGTATCCCATACTTATTTTTTTGATGATGTCAAATAGGGGGAGTAAATATGCATAGTCACCTCCCTTGTTATTATTAATGTATCTATTCAGTGTTTCAGGGGGAGTATAGTACAAAGGGGGAGAAGAACCCTAATCCTGCTAAAGTCTTCTCACCACCTTTTTGATGTTGACAAAAGGGGGAGAAGAATTCTGAGCTTCATGTGCATACTAACCATATATGCAGGGGGAGGTTATGAGAATGAAGAGAAACTATTATCATGGCTTAATCAATTATTCTCTATATTCTCTATTTGTATTTAAATTTCCTATGATATTATTGGACTATATTGTGCTATACTTGCTGCTTAACGCTTGTGATGCAGAAACTCAGAAAAGGGTTTGTCATCATCAAAAAGGGGGAGAGTTGAAAGTCAAGCTTGCCCCAAATGACGTAAAGAGTAATGCTAGAAGGATTCTAGAAGATAATGTTTTGATGATTACAAACAAGATTCAAAGTTTCAAGCATCAAGCTGCATCAAGTTCAAGCATCAAGTTTCAAGGCTAAAGTCAAGGCTCAAGCTTCATGTTCAAGTTTAGTATAGCCTGGCCCATAGGAAATTTGTAAGGTAATGAATTTTTATTACAAGTGTCTAATGGCGAAAATTAGTTGTTCATGTTAAGGAGAAGAAAAGAACTTTTTGTGAAAAATGTTTTAATTGCAAAATATGTTTTCATGAAAATCTGTTTTTAACTTAGTTTATGAAAACTGTTTTTAATTGCGAAAATAGTTTTTCTAAAAACATATTTTTTAAAGACTTAACTGATTCACTGTGAAAATATATCTTGACAACCTCTAGCTGGATTTCTCTAAATTGTGAAAATCTGTTAAGACAAGTTTTGACAGAGATAATCGATTACTCTTTCAAGATAATCGATTATTTATGTTGCAACATAGAAAATCCAGAGAGTGTGTAATCGAGTATTTGAACCTGGCTAATCCATTACTTTTTGTATGAAAGTAATCGATTACTTGGCACAGATAATCGATTACTGGAGTTGCATCATATATTTTCCAGAGGCTGTGTAATCGATTATTTGACCAGTGATAATCGATTATATCAGTTGCATCATATATTAAACAGAAGTGAAGTAATCGATTAAATTCTATGTTGTAATCGATTACTAGTTTTTCAAAAGAATTTAAAAGTTTCTATTTTTAAAGGGATAATCGATTATCTTCTTGAAGTAATCGATTATCTCAAGTTTTATTGAAAAACGTGTCAGAATCATTTTGATTTATTTCCTGATTTGTTTTTACATAATTGATTCTGATTTATTTTCAAAATTCGAATTTGATTTTGTTTTTGAAAATACTTCCTTATTTGTTTTTTAAGAATCAAATCTTTGATATATTACCTAAATCTATTTTATTTGTTTCTGATTTCAAAATTGATTTTATTCTATTTTATTTTATTCTTTAAATCTATTTGATTTGATTTTTATTTCAAAAATATTATTTTACTTATTTGATTTCAGAAAATCAATTTTGAATATTTCCGGATTTGATTTCATTCTTATTTTAAATTTGATTTATTTCCAAAATCATTTTTGATTTGATTCTGATTCTATTTTCAAATTCAAAATTTGAATTTCAAATATTTTCAAATCTTTAGTTTTATGTCTTAAATCTTTAAGATTTGTTTTTGATTTTAAACATGTGCTATTTGTTGTTTTAAAATGGATTTGAATCAAGTTTTCATTCTAATAACTCTTCTATAACATTTTTGAAAAACCTCTTCATGTTCTTCTCTTCTTCTCTTCTCCTTCAACCAGTTCTTAAACTTTGATATTATTTCTTGAAGAGAAAAGTTATCTTGGCCATAGTACTTGTGATTTAACTTCATTGCCATAGAGCTTTATTGTTGTATCAGTGTTATTTATTAGAACACAATATTGTTAGAACCTTATATTGTTGTATCTGCACTAAGAAGAGTGCATTATAGTGGTTGTACTCAATCTCTTATCCGAAAACCATTTGTGTAAGGGGTGTGTAACCCTTAGTGACTAGGGAGTGAATCTCCTAGTGCGGACGTGCTGCGTTCGTGGTTGTAGGGTGAGGAACCCTTTGTTGTGTGGGTAGTGCTAAACGAACGGTGGGTCACCTAGTAGTTAGGCTATCTGGAAATCTAGGAAACGTTTTCCTAGTTATGTATTGAGGTCCCTGGCGAAAGGAGGTTCCTAGTAGCTTGCGAGGCGCTCTGGTTGTACTTGGGGACGCGTGGCGTCTTGGTTTAGTGAAAAGCTCAAGCGGGTCGCTTGGGGACTGGAGTAGGCCGGGTTTGCCGAACCAGGATAAAATCTCCGGTGCAATCTCTTCTATCCCTTATCTCTTTAATATTTCGTTGTTATATTTATTTGTTGCGCATCATAACAACTATTTTCATAATAATCTATTTTAAGCGAATTTAAAATAATAAGCGCGGTAACGGTTTTCGTTGTTCTTATTTTAAATTCATATCCGCGCATATTAGTTTTCATAATAGTATTAATATTATTCGCTTCCGCACAATCGATTTTCAACATTATATTGTTTTCCGCTGCAAAATCTCTTTAAGTTTGTTGAAAAAGTTTTAAAGAAAATATTTTCCAATGTTTTCATAAACACTCAATTCACCCCCCCCCCTCTTGGGTGACGGCTGCCAATCCCATCAATAATTCTAACAGTATGCTTGTATGGTCTTGATATCTCGCCTACTGTAATTCCACACCGACGACGATGCGTCGTTCGGATCGCTTACTCTCTCCTGTTCGTTGGCATATCGGTGTTGCTGATATCTCAACGGGCAGACGGAGCATCTTATGGAGATCATCACTCTAGAGGAAATGGAGCTGGAGCTTAACGACAACGGGAAAGCAGCGACAGAAGTGGCTTCATCTTCAGGAGTAAAGAAAGGGCGCAAGAAGAAAGGGAAGCTTCATTTGGTTGTGTTCGACAGGAAGAGTTAGGGATAGTGTTTTTAGTCATGTCTATTGTTAGTAATTTAGAGTCTAGGATTATCAAGCAATGAGCCACTCATGTAATTTAGCTAAGCTTTTAATTCTGTAATGTGGAATAATTTATCTGGAAAACCAAACAATGTAACCTTTTGGGAATTGTAATGATGCTTTTGAAACAAGTCACTTGGTGAAGATAAAAGTTTTATGAAGGAGACTGTTTTAGTAACAACTCGGTTTCCAGTAAAGAGTGTTGAGAACACCAATGACTTTTCAACAACGTTTTAAAAAAAAATAAAAATTTGGCCTCATTTTTTGCAACTTTAATAAATGAAAAGTTAATTATTTTGGGTTATGAAAATCGGGCTGTTACAGAATAGTTTCAGAGCTTATGGTAATCCTTAGTGGCCTTAAGCATGGGCTTACATGCTTTGTTTGTGTGACTCTGTGTGTTTGCTTGTGTAAGGATAGGAGCATAGGGTTAAGTTCTTGTCTTTCTAGGATGTGAGACTTTGCTTGTGGTTAGTGCCTGCTGTGTTAGTTTAAGGAACCTCTTGGTTCAATAGTGTGAAAGGAAGAAGACCAAATAGAAAGTGAATAAGTTCTAAGATTGAGACCTCATGACCCTAGATGTTGTGCCATTACCTGATAGATTTAAGTTCGTTGACCCTGACGTACCTTTTATAAGGATAGTTATTACCCTTTAAGGATATAGGATGTTATCCCTGGATCCCTGTGTTTGTTGAATTGTTTCAACAAAGACAGTCTTGTTGCTGAAAATTCGGACTTTTCTTCATGAGCCTTACTATTAAACCGTAACCTTACCAATCTTTTTCAAGATTTATTAGCTTGATTTGTGGAGTTGAAAATGTCATAGTACCCAGATAGTTTAGGCTTGAATGATTAAGGGTGGATTAGTGGTTGAAGTTGATTAAGAATAGAACGAAATAGTGGATTTAGTTGTAAGTTTCACCAAAGTTGGGGAGCTACAAGGAAGAAAAGAGGTGTATGTTACCGGTCATTATAGGAAAATTATGAGGAAAATTTGAGGACTAGGATTACCTTATACCGTAACCAGAGGTTTAGACGGAGAAAGTGATAGGCATAAATGATATTTAGGATGAATTTAACGAGAAGAGTGAAGATGTTTTGAGGAAGTAGAACCAAAATTGCAATAGAATCCCCCTTAAGTCGGAGAAATGGTGGATGAAAGCCTTAGAGTTAGAAGGAGAATTAAAGGAAGGAGTGATTGTTGTGAGTTAGTGGAAATCCAAAGTTGTAGAGAGTAGTGAATATCTAAGGATTTTAGGTTAAACCCAGTACTCTTGGAGATGTTTGAACTTATGATTGCTTAATATTCCCTGGGTTTGTACCCAAGTTTGTGCTTTCTGTAACGACAATTAGTTAAGAGACGATATCCCCTTCGGTTAGTCCGTTGGACTTGACTCGATTCGACACGCAAGTGATAGTACGAGTGGAACTTCTTCATCCGAAAGCAACCAACGAGGAGCACTGCAACGTGAATTATGCCAGCAAAAGGGAATTCGACCACAAAGTGAGAATAAGAATGTTCTCACGGACCTCACCGCAATGCGAAAATTCTGTGTCTTGCTGCCTAATTCGTAACATATTTCTCGGGGACGAGAAATCTTTAAGTTGGGGAGAATGTAACACCCTGCAAATTCCTCGTATTGTTTTAAGTACTAAAAAGATTTATTTCTGAGAAAGTGTTTTTGAAAGAGTGTTTTCTTGAATGAATTTCTTATTTCATGACTTCAAAAGTGGTGAATGATTTTTAAAGAAATGGTTTTCATGAAATGATATTATGAGCTTTTAGAAATTGAGTTTTTGGAATGATTATATATATTTAATGTTTTTATGCTTTAAAGAAAATGTGATTTTTATACATGAGTTATTGTATGAGACAAGATTTGTTTCCCATGTATGTGTGTGTATGTATGTACGGTATTGCTATATGTGTATGTTAGGATTATATGAGAATTAAATTAGTGGAAGAATATGATAATGCATGTATATGTGTATGTATATGTGTAATACGTGTGTATGTATGCATGAGGATAAGCCTATGATTTTATTTTTAGGACATGGAGCCCATGGGATAATTAGAACCTTAAAGAAATTAAATTGACAGAAATAGTCATGAATGAAATGACTCTAAAGCCATAAATTACTCCTCTTTGTCCCCCATGATAAACTCCATCCATGCAACAATTTGAATAGCCAAGTTTTCCCTTCTTAAACCCACTAGAACCGAATTAACCAAGAGCAAAATGGTAAGCTCACGTTTTGCCTATAAATACCTTTGGCCTTAGTTCATTCACCTTCATTTCCCATTCATTTCTTCACTTCCACTTCTAAAACCAAACACTACTCTAAGAGTCCATCCAACTCTTAGAAAGAAAAGAGAGAGAAGGAGAGAAAGGGGGTGTTGGCCGTGAGTGAAAAGAGGAAGAAGAAGAGGAGATCAAGCCAAAACCTAAGACCTCCCTTGAAGATCCAAGAACTTAGAGCTAGAAGACCTTGAATTGGTGGGTGATTCGAAGAACCCTAGAAGTTTAGAGTAGCTTTTATTTTTCTAAGCCTTTTTTATCTTCATTTCTTCTTGCACGTCTAGTTTTATGGTTGATCTATGGTTGCATGTAATGTTTAAGCTTTAATCTTGAATTTCAAGAGTCAAATGAACTTGTAAAACACTAACTCGTGGACTTTGTGATTCGGCCATGACTAGGAAACTAGGTCATGATGCTTTTTATTTTGATTCAAGTTCTTGCATGTTAACTTTAGGCTTATAAAAGTTGATTTGAGTTGTTAAAATGCTTTGATCTTGATTTGATCTTGATGAAGCTTTGCTTTTTGGGTTTTGATCTTCAAAAAGCTTTAATCTTTGCCTTGATCTTTGAAAAAGTTTTGATCTTGAGTCATGTATGTGGTTTTCAAACAAAAAGCTTTGATCTTGAACTTTGCATGTGATCCTTCAACAAAAAGATTTGACCTTTCTTCCATACATGTCACGGTTTTGGCCTTTTTCTACCTAAAATGATTTTTTTTCTTTGATTTGTACTATTATGATTGATTTTATGACTTGATCTACAAAATCTAAGTACATGCATGTTGATGTCTAACCTTGAAAAGTTATTTCTATGTTCCTTTGAAAAATAAGTTGAAAGAGTTTATGTTGATCTATGATGTTTTGTGGAAAAGCTTAAGACTTGAGTCTTGCATGTTTTATTTGAGTAAAAGGTTGAATTTTTTCTTTGATGATCTTCACGGTTTTGCAAAGAACCAAGGGAAATAAGCTTTTGAAAAGTGATTTTAACTTGATCTATGTCTTGTGTTTTTGCATGTTAAAAGATTTGAAATTAATCCTTGAATTTTGGTAATGAGTATTCGGTTTAAGCTTAGAACCAAGAAATTATGTTTTGATTTTCAAGAAAAGAACACATGCATGTTAATTTCCACTTGATTTAAGGATTTCTAAGGTGCATGCAAGAAAAATTAAAATGAAAACTTGGTTTGAAGTGGTGTTGTTGATTCGGTTTTATGCTTGAAAAAGGAAAGGATATTTTTAAATTTTTGAGTAAGAAAGAGCATGATTTGGTTTAAGAATCTTGTGTTTTGCATGTTGAAAAATGAACCCAAAAACCTTGTTTTTGTCATGATGAAATTCGGCCAATGCATGCTAACTAGACTAGGATTCTCTTCCATGAGGTGACATAAAAGTAATGAGTGTGTTTTATGAAATAATGCTAAGTGATGTGTTTGAATTGTATTGTGATTGTTTATTTTCTATTCGGTTTGGTTAAAAGGTAAAGGAAACAAATGAATTAAATGGTTTTGGAAAATTTTGTGTTTAAATGAATGTATGTGTGTATATTCGGTTTTATGAAAAAGAAAGGGTAAATGATTTTGTTTCATGAAAAAGAAAAGGGGGTTTAAGTGCTTGAAGTAAATTAAGTTGATTTATGTGTTTTGGATTTGTAATTTTTGACTTGTTTTCTTGAATTTTATTTGGCCATATAGTGTAAATAAATCCAGGAGGTTTAGTTGCATGAAAATAAATTTGCATAGTGATTTTTGAAAGGAATTAAATCTTTGGTTCAAATCGGTTTTTTTTTATAAAGAAGGTATATATGAAAATGAAAACGAAAATGTTTAAGAAAATAATTAAGTGAATAAATGTTGATTGTGAAAGAGTTTAGGTGAAAATGAATGTTGGATTTATAATTAAATTAAATGATTTGTTGATTGCTTATATGACTTAGTTCATCTAAGTGTTGTTGTGGTTGTGTGTTAGTTGATGTTTAAAAAATATTTGAGTGCGTAATTGGTTTTGAAATTAATTGATTTTAAGATAAATCCATTTGATTTATTCGAGGTTTTTGGATTGTGTTTATGGCTGTCCAAGATTTGTTTTAAGATAAAAGCTTGAGTTTTAAAGTGTTAATTTTAAACTAAAGAATTATTTGAGACAAAAGTGTTTTTACGATGTTTTCGGATTTTTATTAAAGCGATTTTGTGAAGTAATTCTTTGCTGTCCAGAATTGTTTAAAGTTGTTCTTAACATTAAAAATGTGTTCATGTAATTTAAAGTATGGTTTTCAAGTGGTAATTGATTTGAGAAAAAGCCGGAGTGAAAACGGTGAATTTTTCGGTGTTTTCGAAAGTGATTAAGGTGTTGTCCAAGATGGACCAGCAACCAAATCAAATGATTTAAATGACTTTACATGATGTTTTCAAATGGTTTTAAAGTACTTAAAGTACTAGGAAAATGTTAGAGTTGTTTTGAGAAAACAATTTTGTTTTTAAGTTTTTCGACAAGGTGTAGCATCCCAAACTTAATTCCTAGTATAATTGATGATGAGTCAAGCTTAGAGTGAAGGAAATAATGATATTGAGTTAAAAATAGTGGATTGAAGGCTTGCTTTAGGATTAATAACATAGGATATTAAGAAATTTAAAATAAAAGATTTACAATTCTAAACACAAATTTCACCGTTGGATGTGAAGATTAGTATGTAGGGAAGCTTGCTTTAAAATTTGAGGAAGATCCAACGGGTAACGAAGAAGTTATGGCCTTTCAAAGTCTGGATACTGCAAAACTATGCAGCTTAATCGATTAACCTGTAGGTTAATCGATTAACGTCAGATTGGGTGAAAATTCTTAATCGATTAAGTAAGATCTTAATCGATTAAATCGGGCTGCTGAGGAAAAAAATAAAAGCAAAATGCACGTTCTTCTCTTGCCAATTTCGTTTCTCTCTTCCTCTCTCCCCTAGGGTTCCATTATCTATCATCAAATCCACCAAAAGCAAGTGGGATTTCTTCATTCCATCAACAAATCTCCTTCCTTCTCAACTCCAAGTAAGTGATTTTTGTTTGAGTCTTCCTCTTTCTCTCTCTTTTGGTTTGATTCTCTCTCTCTTTTGCTCCCTTGGAGTTTTCAATCTTCCACCTAGGGAACTCTAGTTTGGTTCATGAATTTCTCCAAGCTTATGGTTAAAGCTTAACAATTTGTTTTGTTATACCCCTTGTATTAGGTTCCTCCCTCTTCCTTTGGATTCTAACTCAATTGGTGGCAAGGCTTTCAAGCTTGGAGCAAGCAAAATCACCTTATCTCCAAGTGTTTGAGGTAAGGGGGTGGGTTTTGCCTTGTTCTAGGGAGTGGGTTCTAGTTAGTATATAATGATTTTTTAGGGTTATGTGTTAGGGGAGAAAATTAGATTATAAAACCCTAGGTTATTGAATATAAAATTCTAACTAATTAAATATGTATGATGTTGAACGTAAAGGTTAGGAAAAAAGTACCCCATGATATGAAAATGAATTATTTGACAATTGAAACTTGGATAGTGATTACAAAGAAGTACAAGAGGAATTGGGTAATATGATAGTGAAGTTGACATAAATGAATTTTATGATTATTGATTTTAATTGTAAAGCTTTGCATTAAATGATAATTGACTGCTATTGCAAATATGTGTATGTGTTATGGAATAAATTAATATAGGAAGAAACTGGAATGGAAATGAGTATTTGCGGTGTAAAAGTAAAATTATGACAAGATGATAATATGTATGTTTTGGTGGAATATATTTGTACACAGATTGCTAAATGTGCATGAAGGTGGAAATGGGAAACAAATAATTAAATGTAAAATTAAATGTGAAACGATGATGTTAATTATGTGACGAAATGTTTAAAATGAGTATGTGATGTATGGATATCGTATGAATGAGCAAATGTATGTGTTATAATTATTTGTGTAAGAAGATGAAAGTATGATTTGGCCTCTGATGCGAGGTAATGTGAAATGAAAATGTAATAATTGCGTTGGCCTCTGTTTTGAGGTGACGATTAATGGAAAGTGATGATTAGGCTGACCTCTGATATGAGGGGCACCCAAAATGAATTAAAGTAATAGAGTGTTGACCTCTGACCTGAGGGACACAAGATGAAATGAATGTTAATAAGTGTTGACCCCTGACCTGAGGGACACGAAAGGAAATAAAATGAAAGGGTGTTGACCTCTGACCTGAGGGACACCAAATGAATTAAAGTGAATGAGTGTTGACCTCTGACCTGAGGGACACCGGATGAAATGTGTATTGGTGTGTTGACCTCTGACCTGAGAGACACACCGGGAATTAAGAAAATGAAGTGTTGACCTCTGACCTGAGGGACACATAATTTAAATAAGGAAAAGTATGAGAGCCTCTGTTTTTGAGGTGATAAATGTGTTGAATGAAATGTGTATATTGGCCTCTAATTCGAGGTGATGTACCAAAATAAAATGAGTATGTGAAAATGGATGTTGAATGGAAGAATGAAAATGGAAATGGAAATTTAGAATGGATAATGAAAAGGGGAAATGTGGAATAAATAATTAATATGGAAATGATGAAATGAGTATGGTGTGCAATATGTGAATATATGCTTTATTTGCTAACTGTGTTTGACCTGGTGGTTTGTTATGTCTAGTTAGAAACTGCTTTCTATTTCATGTGCAATGCTCACTCCCTTAACATTTTTCAGGTACGGAGATTGAGTTGGCACAGCCCCCGGCCGAGCAGGAGTACTTTCCCTTACAGGGAGAGTAGGGTCGTTATGGGTTTTAGAGCATGATATGGACCTAAGCCTCCTACACTGTTTTGATGTAAATTTGTTATAAATATTTTTAAGTGAGGCTTAGGATGTTTTGTTTTGAGAAAATTATATGTTTTGGTTTTTGATACTCAAACTTAGTATTTTCCGCTGAAACTCTGAATATTTGATGCCTCTGATATATTTGGACCCCATAGGGCCTTGATATGTTATATATATATATATATATATATATATATATATATATATATATATAATCTGAAGCCCTGCTGGCTACTAGTTATTTATTTGAAATTGTTTATCACAGGTTGAATTTTGGAATAGTCCTAAAAACAAACAAAACTCCGTCCGTTTGACGGGTGATTTTTATTAAATTAAAATGAAATTTCAAATTCACATTTTTAATAGCGGGGTTTTAAGGGTAAAAGTCTTAGGTGTTACACAAGGAATGAAATACGTTTGAGTTAAGAAAAGATTTTCTCGATAACAAGTTAATAACGTAAGCGTGTTTTATTTAATACGAGGAATGTTAAGACGAGGGATTGGGGCAGCTGGCAGCGACAAGGATCCGCGAAGATCGAGTACGTTTAATTGCTGGACCTCAGGTGAGAGAGAAGCTTTCCTAAGACACCGTGGTATTTAGGTGACATATTAGGACGTTTCGTATCATCTCAAAGATCGGAACTTAGTGGTTCGGAGTCAGTAGTATAGTGGCAATTGTTTGTGTTGTGTGGCCACTTATACGAAGGTGACAAAGACCACATTGTTGTTGTGTGATGATTGTATGTTAAATAGCATGCTTGTATTTATTTATGCATGATGGAAATTAATATGGTTGATTAATATGAGTAGCCTGCTGATGGACGTCTGTTACGTCCTGAAAAATGAAAATGAAATAAATAAGGTTGAGAAAGTAAAAGACACAAAAAGGAAGGAATAATGATAAAAGAAATTCAGAAAAGAGACGGGTGCTGAGAAAGAGATCAAGAGATTGCGATTGGGGAAAAGATTTAATGATGATGATAAGCCAGAGCTGGGGAAGTAATGTTGAAACAAAACGTGATCTGAGTGGAGCTTGGCTCCTTTGCTGATGTTGTTGGAATGAGACTTGTGTTGAGTTGAGCTTGCTCCTCCACTAGTACTCACTGAAACAATATTTTTCGAAAAGTTTTTGAAACAATATTTTTGAGAAAGTTTTACGAAATGAGATTTTGAGAAAACTTGTGAAATGTTCTTTTGAGAAAAATTTGTGAAAAGAGATTTTTGAGAAAGCTTATAAAAGGTATTTTGAGAAAAGTTTTTGAAATGAGATTTTGTGAAAAATTTGTGAAATGAAATTTTTAGAAATTTTGTGAAATGAGGTTTTTAGAAGGATTGTGAAATGAGATTTTTAGAAATCTTGTGGAATGTGATTTTTAGAAATTTTGTGAAATGAAGTTTTGTGAAGTAGGATTTTTGAGAAGGTTTACAAAATGAGATTTTTGAGAAAGTTTACAAAATGATATTTTGTGAAAGTTTATGAAACAATATTTTTGTGAAAGTTTATGAATTGATATTTTGTGAAAGTCTATGAGACGATATTCTAGAAAAAGTTTATGAGGTGATATTTTGTGAAGGTTTATGAAACAATATTTTGTGAAAGTTTGTGAAATGATATTTTGAGAAAGTTTGCGAAATAGTATTTCAAGGAAGTTTATAAAATGAGATGTTCGAAAAGATTGTGATTTTGAGAAAGATTACGAAACAAGACTTTGAGAAAGATTATGAAAAGGATCTTGAAAAAGTTTATGAGATGGAATCTTGAGAAAGACTGTGAAATGAGATGTAAGTATGATGATGTGAACCCAGCTTTGTGCTCTGACGAGAAAAGATTGTGCAAAGTTAGTGGTCGGGACTCGTTGAAGGGATGCACGAAGGATGGGCCGACCTTAGGTTAATTAAAAAGATAAAAGACTTTAAAAGACACTAACGCGGTGAGCTATGAGTGTGATATCGAAGTAGTGGAGATGAAGGTACCCCGAGTATCAGGGATATTCAGGTTGTGAATGCAATAGGGTAGGCTAGGGCGGAAAAACGTCAGGAGGCCTTGAGTACTATTCTGCGCGGAACGAATTCCATATGTGGTAACCAGACGTGGTGGGGACTGGGTCCTAATGCCGTGGTAAGTTCTGCACCCGGAACTAGAATAGTGCTGTCACCCCTATGGCATTTCAGGAACAGTGAGAGGGACTGGAACGGGGCAACTTGATTTGCCACTGTACCCGAGTTTTCTATAGTGTGCCTTGATATTATATGAATTGAAATGATATGAATTGATTTGAGACTGTACCCGAATTTTCTACAGTTCTCCTGGCTTGGAGCCAATTGATTGAGACAGCTGTCGTGCCCGCGTGGTAAAGGTCCTGTACTCATGTTTACTTCCGACTAGGCTGGGTGGATGACCGAGGAGATGTAGACGTGAGTGTTAATGACGAACGAAACGAGTACCTCGATGATATTCTAAAATTTCCCCCAATCATCGATGGTTATAATTCGATAAAACATGTTAAGAAAAGTTTAAGAGTGATAAAAAGAATTATGATTATGAGAAGTGAAATTTTATGAAAGATGAATGATGAGAAATGAATATGAGAAAGGAACTGAGAAAGAAAGAATGTATGCTGAGGAATGGAATAAAATTAGACGAGATAATAACAATGATATTAATGATGATGAATGATGATATGCTTGATTGTTGTGTTGTGTGTATGTTGTGTGTTGTATGCTTGTATGGTCTTGATATCTCGCCTACTGTAATTCCACACCATCGACGATGCGTCGTTCGGATCGCTTACTCTCTCCTGTTCATTGGCATATCGGTGCTGCTGATATCTCAACGGGCAGACGGAGCATCTTATGGAGAACATCACTCTAGAGGAATTGGAGCTGGAGCTTAACGACAACGGGAAAGCAGCGACAGAAGTGGCTTCATCTTCAGGAGTAAAGAAAGGGCGCAAGAAGAAAGGGAAGCTTCATTTGGTTGTGTTCGACAGGAAGAGTTAGGGATAGTGTTTTTAGTCATGTCTATTGTTATTAATTTAGAGACAAGGATTACCAAGCAATGAGCCACTCATGTAATTTAGCTAAGCTTTTAATTCTGTAATGTGGAATACTTTATCTGGAAAACCAAACAATGTAACCTTTTGGGAATTGTAATGATGCTTTTGAAACAAGTCACTTTGTGAAGATAAAAGTTTTATGAAGGAGACTGTTTTAGTAACAACTCGGTTTCCAGTAAAGAGTGTTGAGAACACCAATGACTTTTCAACAACGTTTTAAAAAAAATAAAAAAAATTTTGGCCTCATTTTTTGCAACTTTAATAAATGAAAAGTTACCTATTTTGGGTTATGAAAATCGGGCTATTACAGTAACAAACATTTATCAGATCAATACCAACATTTTTCATAAGGTGTTTCATACATTATTCTGCTGTAGTACAAGTCACCAATATCGTAAACCCGCTTTACAACCAATATTCCTACTGTTTCAACCATTTCGAATACAATATAATACATAATACATAATCTAATATTTAATATACAAAACTACAAATCATCGTGATTTTTTCTTGGGAAGCGCTTTGGCGAGGATAACATCTTTGCACTCATTATCAGGATCCATAACCCAGCCGCAAAGTAACTTATGTCTCACGTTTAGCAGATGCTTCTGAAAGAGTAATAATCATTCAGCAAGTGCATAAAGTTTGAGTTTAGTATGCAAGGAATTAATATATAACAAAGTTTCAACTAAAAGCATCCATAAACGCATTAATGAAAAGATTTCATACACTGTACACCTCTGATGGAAATTAAAGATTTCAGGAAATTACCAATAGGCTTATTTATAATTTTGGTCCCTAAAAGTCAACGTGTTTTGGTTTTAGTCCCTAGAAGTTATTTTGATCGGGATCAGTCCTTAATTTTTCAACCATTTTGGTTTTGGTCTCCTTCGTTACAAAAAATCAGTTATTTGCTTACATGGTTAACGAAAATTCACACCAGTTGCCACGAGATGTGAAGTAGCGCCAAATAGGTGTTGTGATATGCATGATTCAGGCCTATGAATTCAAAATTTTGTGTACATGACCATTTTGCGTATCGGACCATTTTGTGTCCGTGGATCTGTATCATCCACGTTATATCACCTATTTGGCGTCAATTCAGACCACATGGACTGCCAATGTGATGTTTCGCTAGCTACACAAACAAGTAACAGATTTTTACTAACGGAGGGGACAAAAACCAAAATATTTGAAAATTTAAGGACTAGTCCCGGTCAAAATAACTTTTAGGGACTAAAATCAAAACACGCTGAACTTTTAGGGACTAAAGACATAAATAAGGCTTACCAATAACGCAACATTTTCTGAAAAAGTACAAACATTCTTGATCACGGTACCAACATAATACAAGGGGTAACCAACATTTATCAGCTTAATACCAACATTTTTCACAATGTTACAGGCATTATAATCCTCAAATTTCACACACTCTACACCTATCGTAGAAATATTTCCGGACATTACTAATAATGTAACATTTTCTGAAAAAGTACCAACATTCACGATCACGGTACAAACAAAATACAAGGGGGTAACAAACATTTATCAGCTTAATACCAACATTTTTCAGAACGTTACATGCATTATAATTCCCAAATTTCATACTAATAACATAACATATTGCTGAATCAGTACCAACAAGGTGGTAGCAAACATTTATCAGCTCAATACCAACATTTTTCAACTAAAATCCCTCTCTTTCCACCATACTATACAACCAAGTTCATTCCCATTCAGATAAAATTCAAAAAATATACTAATCCACTAGTCCTAGATTTGTCATCCACTCAAAATCCATTCAAATGTCATTATTAAACCAAGGTCACAAAAAAGATGACATAGAGGCACAATACACAAAAAACACCCACTCAATACATATCAAAATCAGCTACAATAAGGTCATAGAGAGAATGAGATAGAGGGAGATGAACCTGACACAGTGATAGATCCAAAGTCGGTCAGTGACAATAACGTCAGAGAGAAGGCGAGATCTGAGGAGAGAGAAGCCGAGATGCGACTCTCGGTTGGAGGGGTTAATAGAAGAATGTGTAACATCCCAAATTTAATTTTTAGTTTAATTTATGTTTTGATACGCTTAGGGTAGAAGCAATGATGATATAAGTTAGAATTTTGGCCAATTAGACATGTAAAAATTTAGGTTTAAAACATAGAACTTTGGGTGATTTAGAAAAACAAGATTGGTAGCTCAAAATACAAATTCCACCATTGGATATGAAGTATGATGAGGGAGGAAGCTTGCTTTAAAATTTGGGGAAGATCCAACGGGTAACGATGAAGATATGGCCTTTCAAAGTACTGAATAATGCAAAATTCTGCAGGTTAATCGATTAACCTATTGGCTAATCGATTAAGGTCAGAAAGTGTGCAAAAAATTAATCGATTAAGGCTACTGATGATCTTTGGCCAAATTTCAAGGGGTTAATCGATTAACTGGGCTGTTAATCGATTAACTCGGTCTGCTGTTGAAAAAAATAAAAGAGAACAACACGTGTTTTTCCCTCAAATGCACGAATTCCTTCTTTGTCTCCTAGGGCTCAAACTCTTCCACTCCAAGATCAATCAAGACACAAGTTGTGTACCCATATTCATCATCAAACCTATTTATTCCTTCTTGCTCCAAGTAAGTGTTCAAGCCTTTGATTTCTTCTCCCTCTCTCAAATTTGAATTTTCTCTCTCCTTCCCCTCCTCCTAGTGAAATCCGAATTTCCCTCTCTATTGTGCAACAATCTCATAATTATTCTATTCCTATGACTTAGGGAAGATCATCATCACTCTCTTTCTTTTCTTGCCTTTGGAGCTTTGGTTTTGGGGAGTGTTTGAAGCTAGGGCTTGGGTTTTCACTCTCTCTCTCTCCTTGTTTAAGGTAAGGGGGTGGGTGTTGGTTTGATCTAGAAATGGGTATCCCTATAGTTATAATGATTTTCTAGGAGTTATGTGGTTATAAAAATTAAGGATAAAACCCTAAGTAGTGATTTAGGGCATGGTTAATATAAGGAAAAATGAATGCGTAAAAATGAACTTAGAAAATATAACTAGAAAGTGATATGTAGTGTGAACTTCGAATGTGAATTTATGTTGAATAATTGGTGAATTGAATATGATTATGTTAGTGAAATGATTATTGTGAATTATATGTATGATTTACTTGGTCATGGCTAAATTATATTTATGTGTTGAAATTGTAAAGTGACAATATGGATAATGTGTATCGTGCATTATGTGTGTTTGCTGAAATTGGAATAGATTATGATTATGATCATTGATAATACAATGCTTATTTGTGATTATTTGGAAATGGCAATCTTTATGTATTTATTTGAATTTGAATGGATTACAATTATGCATACTTGTGATTATTGATGGTATGGTGATTATGTCTATAATTAATGGGCTGGATTGTTGATAATTAAAAATGGTAAAGGTTAACTAAAGTGGAAATTGATCAGTGGGGCCCGGAACACTAGGTACCCGGCCAGGTGTTCCAATTACCTGTTAGGGCCAATTACCTGCCAGGCCAATTACCCATCAGGCCAAACCGCCCTGTAGGCGCCGGGTGACCCACATGATCAATTTTTCCACACCAATAATTGAAATAAATAATGGAATGGTAAAAATGTACATAGTCCTACAGGTTACGGTCTGGATGGGTGTAAAGTCCTGGGCAGGTGTTTTAAGTCCCTAGACATGTGTGCCAATTACCTAGCGGGTAACCAAAATCCTAGTGGTGTATAATTAAAAAGGAAAAAGGGAAGTGTTTGCAGATCACTGTTTGTGGTTGCATACGATTTGTGTGTAGATCTCTGTTTGGGGTTACACACACTAATGGAAAATGGATAACAGAAATGGAAATAAATATTGAAAATGGCTATGGACATGCTAAATATAAAGTGGATATGGAATTGTGATAAGGAATGGTAATATTGGAAAATGTTGATTGTGAATAGGCTTGCAAAATGTTATATTTTGTTATCTTGCTATTTGTGTTTGGCCTAGTGGATTTTTTATGCCTATATGGAAACTTCAATTCTATTTCATGTGCAATACTCACTCCCTTAACATTTTTCAGGTTCGGAGCTTGAGTTAGCACAGCCCCCGGCCGAGCAGGTGTGCTCTCCCTCACAGGGAGAGCAGGGTTATTTCGGGCATTATTAGAGTTTTACTAGACCTAAGCCTCTTTTATTCTTTTGATGTATATGGGATGTATATATTTTTGGGAGAGGCTTAGGATATTTTTTTTTAGTTATAGGTTGTGCATCATGCTAGATGTGCTTTATGTTTCCGCTGATACTCTGATGACTGATGACTGTTGGCACTGTGATGCCCTGTTTATACCAAGCCCTGCTGGCTTTTGGAAATGATATATATATATATATATATATATATATATATATGATGATGATTATCAGGTGCAGCAATAAATTATTTTTGGAAAGTCCCTAAAGCAAAGGAAACTCCGTCCGTTTGGCGGTAGATTTTAATTAATTAAAAAGGAATTTTCAAGTGCACTAATTTTATAGATGGGTAATTATGGGTAAATTAGCTAAGGTGTTACATTTATGGTATCAAAGCAGTTTCCCTCGGCCATGGAGTATGGACTCACTACTCCAAGGGTTACTCACCGAGCGAGTAACCAAAGTAAAGAGTTTAGTGTCTAAGTTAGTTAGTATAGGTTGCATATAGTAATGTATATAATTGTTTAGTTATTAAATCTTTAACTTGTTGTCCCTCCATGAATTAACAGCATGGCAGGAAGGCGGGCCGATAATGACCGAATTGCTGCTATTCTTGAAACCCTGGTTCTGATGCAACAAAACTAGGCTGATAATCAGGCTCAAAACATAGCAGCAGTAGTGGCCGCCGCAGCAGCAGCAATGCAACCCCCACCACCACCTCCTATGGAGATTGACTGGATGGCTAGATTCAGAAAGAGCGAACCGCCTAGGTTCGAAGGGGGATTCAATCCTGACGGGGCACAGAAATGGCTCCAAGAGATTGAGAAGGTTCTCCGCTCTTTGCAACCACCTGAGGATCTGAAAGTCCGGTTGGTTGAGTATATGTGATGAGCATTTTATTTCCCATTATTCCTTGCATTATTTTACTCCTATTATTGATACTTGTTGCCTATTTGACATTGTTTAGCTTGATTTAGTGATTTAGAGTTTTTTGGACTAATATTCTGAATATTGTTTAATTTGGGATTATTTAGCCTAATTAATTCTATTTCTATTTTCAGGTCATATTTGGCACAAGGGCTTTTTGGACATTTTGGGAGTGAAGATTTAATTTTGGGAGTGAAGATTTAATTTTGGAAGAGAAGATATATGATGAAGTGAAGATTGTAATCTATCTTTAGGATTAGTTGAGATTTAGTTATATCTTTTAAGATTTAGATTTTATCTATAAGATATTTTTTAGATTTAATTTAGAGATAAGCTTTCCTTAGGATTTGGGCCCATGATTTAGGCCCGTTTTGTGATTTAAAAAAGCCAAATTCGTGTAAACCCTGGAGAGACCTTCCATTCCACGTTTTTTTACATTCTCTCTCATAGAGAAGGCTTAGTTTTGCTCTCCAAGCTTGTGGTGGCTGCTAGGGTTTCTCTCTCTTCCCTTTTTTCTACACGTTTTTGACTTATTTCATCATGGAAGGCTAAACTCTTAGGTTAAATCCCTTTGGTAATGTATCACATACTCTTGAGGTTTTGTTCTTAATGCTATTTCGTTTTTATTCACTGTTTTCATACTTATTGATATGTTATGGTTCGCTTAGTTCCATTGTATAGAGATAATCCATGTGTATGAATGCTTAATTTATGCAAACTCGTAAAAACTCCATGCTTTGGCTTTTAATGCTTAATTAGAGGTTTGGGTTTTGGGGTGAGAATTGAATTTTCGCTTAGTATTTAATTCTCACGAGTTGGACAGTGAAGAGGAAAGAAATTGATCTTTTGTGACCGATGATAGAGTTGTGAACGCGAGCCAAAGGGGTTTATCCGCTTTTCCTTATCTGTTTCTTCGTTTTAATTTAATTCTGTTTTGATTTCAATTATTCAATATTCAATATAAAAAAAAAACCCCCCTATTTTCTATGCATACTATGTGTTCGACCTTTTGCTTGATAAGATATTCCTTGGGAGACGACCTAGGAGTCACTTCCTAGTACTATACTTAAACTGTTTTTATTTGTATCTGGTACGGCCTCGATCAAATTTGGCGCCGTTGCCGGGGAATATCGGTTCTTGCCAAAGGTCATTAGTAGTTAGTTAGTGTCGTAGTTAGTATAGTTATTATAGTGTGTCGTGTCTGATTTAGGGTCTAGTAGTCAATTCTGATAACCGGTTGAAGTTGCACTGTTTGTTGTTTTGCTATTTTGTTGCAATTAGTGTATTTGATTGATTCTGTGGTTGCTAGTTCACATAGTTGTGGGTGGAATTTTTGCACGAAAATTTATATCCACACTACTTTTATCATATAAAAAGGTTTTGAGGCACCACGATCACTCAGATCATCATTGGTTGTGAGTTCCAGAAAAATTTTCCAAGTTTTAGCAGCACTTTCTTCAAATTGTCGCAACTTTTGACCCGTAACTCGGAATTTGACGAATTTTATATCAAATCGAAGGGAATTTTCTGAATAATCTGATTTTTCTCACTTTGTCAGAAAACTCCTTCGTCTGGATCCTGAAAAATCCGTTTTACTATTTCTTTTTTATTTTACAAGTTTTATTTTCTTAGTTTTTGGTCTCTGATTTAATTGTTTGACTTGGTTCCCTTTTGAATTTTGTCCTCAAACTTTTTGTGGTATGTTTTCATGATTTTAGGGTGATGAAAAAAATAAAGGAAAAAATTTTAAAAAATAAAAAAAATTTGTTGCCTATTTTGGTCATGTATATTAGTGACAGTTTGCTATGCTTAATGGTGTTCTGTTCAGTACATGACTAGGGGCAACCCAAGCTACTTTCATCCATATAACCCTGAAATTGATAGAACTTATCACAGACTAGTTACACAAAATAGGAACCAGTCCATAGGTAGTGAGTCTATTGAGTCTTTACATAGTGAGTCTGCTTCTTTTTCTTCTATTCCTATAAATTCTGATTCTTATTCTGATTATTCTGAAAATATGGCTCAACCTCCACCACGTGAGAGGACATTGAGGGAGCTGGCTGCACCTGATTTCACTATTGAAGATTTGTGCATCCAGTATCCCGATGACCCGTATGAGCTAAGGTCTGGACTAATTCATTTGTTGCCCAAGTTTAATGGTCTTGCAGGTGAGGATCCTCATAAACATCTCAAGCAGTTCCATATTGTCTGTGCTACTATGAAACCACATGATGTGCAAGAGGATCATGTTTGTCTTAAGGCATTCCCACACTCCCTAGAGGGGCTAGCCAAGGATTGGTTGTACGATCTGGCCCCTGGTTCTATCACAGTCTGGGATGACCTGAAGAGGGCATTTTTGGAGAAATTCTTCCCTGCATGCAGAACAACAGCAATCCGAAAGGATATATCAGGCATCAGGCAACAAAGTGGAGAAAGTCTCTATGAGTATTGGGAGAGATTCAAGAGACTGTGTGCGAGCTGCCCCCACCATCAGATCTCAGAGCAGTTGCTTATTCAATATTTCTATGAAGGTCTCAACCTCATGGAGAGAAACATGCTTGATGCTGCCAGTGGTGGTGCCCTAGGAGACATGACACCTTTAGAAGCCAGAGTCAAGATTGAGAAGATGGCTTCCAATTGTCAACAATTCCATGCAAGGGGCAACAACGATGCAATCATAGTGAGAGGAGTGAATGATGTTGGCACAAGTTCTGGTAAGGTTGAGAAGCTTGAACAGAAGATAGATTCACTTACAACTTTGGTCACTCAACTGGCCATCAACCAGAAGAAGTTGTCCCTGCCTGCTAGATTATGTGGCATATGCATATCTGCTGAGCACCCCACAGATGCATGCCCTTCTGTGCAGCAGCAGCCCACGACTGGTGCTGACCAACCTGAGGCATATGCCGCCAACATCTTCAATAGTAGAAACCAGCAGCCACAGAACTTTGATCTCTCTACCAATAGATACAACCCTGGTTGGAGGAACCATCCCAACCTGAGATGGTCTGATCAGCAGCAACCTTCACAGGTTCAATTTCAGAACAATTCTAGACCACCATATGTACCTCCTCCAGTCCAGCAACAGAGACAACAACAGGCTAATTCTGCACTACCAGCTCCTAGTACTGAGCAGCAGCCTTCATTGGAAGAGCTGATGAAACAGATGACCATGCAAAATCTCCAATTCCAACAGGAAACTAGAGCATCCATTCAAAGACAAGAGGCTTTCATTCAATCTTTGACCAATCAGATGGGACAGATGGCAACAGCAATCAACACTATGCAATCTCAGAATTCTAACAAGTTGCCATCCCAAACAGTGATCAATCCAAACCAGAATGTGAATGCCATTAGTCTAAGGTCAGGGAAGCAGATTGTCACACCCACACCAGAATCTGACCTCAACAAAGATGATCTAGTTTCAACCAACAAGAAGAGCCAAATGGTCGAGGAGAGTGAGCACACAAGTACCAGAAAATCCCCTCCAGCTCAGCCTTCCACAAGCACAACACCTGCTGCTGCCCAACAACCACCCCCTATTCCTCTTCCTTTCCCACCAAGGGGGGTGACTCAAAGCAAGAAAATGGAAGAGATTGACAAAGAGATACTTGACACATTCAGGAAGGTGGAAGTCAACATACCCCTTCTTGATGCAATCAAGCAAATTCCAAGGTATGCAAAGTTCTTGAAGGATCTATGCACACACAAACGGAAGCTCAAGGGCAATGAGAGGATCAGCATGGGAAGAAATGTCTCTGCTCTTATAGGTAAACCCGTCCCTCATATTCCTGAAAAGTGTAAGGATCCTGGAACTTTCTCTGTGCCTTGTATCATAGGTAATACTAAATTTGAGAATGCTTTTCTAGATTTAGGAGCATCTATTAATGTTATGCCTATGTATGTTTTCAAGTCTCTTTCACTTGGACCCCTTCAACCTACGGGTGTGGTTATTCACTTGGCAAATAGATCTACTGCCTACCCCGCAGGTTTGATAGAGGATGTCCTGGTTCGGGTTGAAGAGCTTATCTTTCCTGCTGATTTTTATATTCTTGATATGGAAGAGGACACCTCTCGTAGTGCTGTCCCTATCATATTAGGGAGACCATTTTTGAAAACAGCCCGAACCAAGATAGATGTGCATGCAGGTACACTTTCCATGGAATTTGATGACAGTGTGGTTCGATTCAATATTTTTGATGCTATGAAACATTTTTCTGATGACCACTCTGTTTTTCATGTTGACTTGATTGATGATCTGATTGATGAGCATGTTCTAGACTTTTTGCATGATTATGATTTGCCATCTTTCACTAGCTCATTTACTTGTTCTGCATGTTCTGATTCCGAAATGTGCACTGCATGCATTGAAATTGACCAGTTTTTAAATTTTGCTACTGCATCTGTTGATTCATATGATATAGATTCAGATCATGCTAACCCCATTTCTGTTTTGCATGAGTCTAATTCACTTGTTCAGGTGCAGGCGGCAGAATCCAATTCTGCTGCTCCTTTAGTTCCATCTGTGATGCAGGCACCTTTATTGGACCTGAAGCCCCTTCCTCCTCTTCTCAAATATGCTTACTTGGAGGCTGAGCAGAAACTTCCAGTGATCATCTCTACCTCCCTTTCTGTTGATCAAGAGAAGAAGCTGCTGGATGTGATTAGAGCAAACAAAAGGGCAATAGGATGGACTTTGGCAGACATACCTGGTATTAGCCCCTCCATGTGCATGCATCGGATTTTATTGGAGGATGGGGCTAAACCAGTTAGACAACCCCAGAGACGGTTGAACCCCCAGATTCTTGATGTGGTGAAGAAAGAGGTCACCAAGCTGCTGCAAGCTGGCATTATCTACCCCATTTCAGACAGCACTTGGGTAAGCCCGGTTCAAGTAGTTCCCAAGAAGTCTGGGGTGACAGTTGTCAAAAATGAGAAGGATGAGCTGATTCCCACTAGAGTGCAGAACAGTTGGAGAGTCTGCATTGATTATAGGAAGCTCAACCAGGCGACCCACAAGGATCACTTTCCTCTTCCCTTCATTGATCAGATGTTGGAGCGCCTGGCAGGTAAATCTCACTATTGCTTCATAGATGGTTTCTCTGGTTATTTCCAAATCTGTATTGCACCAGAGGACCAACATAAGACCACATTTACCTGTCCTTTTGGTACATTTGCTTATAGGAAGATGCCTTTTGGCCTATGCAATGCTCCTGGCACTTTTCAAAGATGTATGATGAGTATTTTTAATGACTTACTTGAGCATTGCATAGAGGTCTTCATGGATGATTTTAGTGTATATGGTTCCTCTTTTGATGCATGTCTTGATAGTTTGTCTAAGGTGCTTAATAGGTGCATTGAGACTAACCTTGTCTTGAATTTTGAAAAATGTCATTTTATGGTAGAACAAGGCATAGTCTTAGGGCACATTATTTCGCATAAGGGCATAGAGGTTGACCCTGCTAAGCTGCATGTAATATCACATTTGCCTTACCCCTCTTGCGTGCGAGAGGTGCGTTCTTTTCTTGGCCTTGCAGGTTTCTATCGCAGGTTTATTCAGAACTTTAGCAAGATAGCCCTTCCACTATCCAACTTGCTTCAAAAGGATACCGCATTTGAGTTTGGAGACCAATGCAAGAAAGCATTTGATGAGCTAAAGAGAGCACTCACCACCACTCCCATCATCCAACCACCTGACTGGACTCTCCCATTTGAGCTCATGACCGATGCCTCGAATTATGCTTTGGGAGCAGTTCTCTCCCAAAGGGTTGGTAAGATGTCTCATGTGATTTATTATGCATCTAGGACTTTAGATTCAGCACAAGTTAATTACACCACAACTGAAAAAGAGTTGTTAGCCATTGTCTTTGCACTTGATAAGTTTAGATCATATCTATTAGGTTCTAAGGTTGTGGTGTATACTGATCATGCTGCTCTGAAGTATCTTTTGAAAAAGACAGATTCCAAACCTAGGTTGATTAGATGGATGTTGCTCCTCCAGGAGTTTGATCTTGAGATTCAGGATCGGAGTGGTGCACATAACCTTGTCGCAGACCACTTGAGTAGAATAGAGAGAGAGAAGGATGCATTTCCTATCCGGGATGACTTCCCGGATGAGCAGCTTTTAGTTTTGCATGTTTCACATCCCCCTCCCCTTACTCCTTGGTTTGCTGATATTGTAAATTATATAGTTGCATCTGTTTTTCCACCCTTGGCATCCAAAGCTCAAAGAGACAAATTGAAGAGCGATGCCAAGTATTATGTATGGGATGACCCCTATTTGTGGCGTTTTTGCAGTGATCAGGTCATTCGCAGGTGCATTCCAGACAAGGAGATCCAATCGGTTCTCCAATTTTGCCATGCTTCACCAGTTGGAGGCCACCTTGGCACTCAAAGGACAGCACGAAAGGTGCTGGATTCTGGATTTTATTGGCCTACCATCTTCAAGGATGCAAGCAAAATCTGCAGCTCATGTGAGCAATGTCAAAGGGCAGGAGGCACCCTATCTTGGAGGCAACAGATGCCGCAACAACCTATGTTGTTCTGTGAGGTGTTTGATGTCTGGGGTATAGATTTCATGGGCCCCTTTCCTGTTTCTTTTGGTTTTTATTATATCTTACTTGCTGTGGATTATGTATCCAAATGGGTGGAAGCTAAGGCCACCAAGACTAATGATGCTCAGGTTGTTGTAGATTTTGTCAGGACTAATATCCTTTGCAGGTTTGGCATACCTAGAGCCATAGTCAGTGATCAAGGCACACACTTCTGCAATAGATCCATGCAAGCTTTGCTCAAGAAGTATGGGGTTGTGCACAAAGTTTCTAATCCATATCACCCCCAAACCAATGGGCAAGCTGAGATTTCAAACAGAGAGATCAAGCGGATTTTGGAGAAGATGGTGAAGCCTAATAGAAAGGATTGGAGCACACGATTGGAGGATGCTCTATGGGCCCATCGGACTGCTTACAAGGCACCCATAGGGATGTCACCCTATCGGGTTGTCTTTGGTAAGGCATGCCACCTGCCTGTGGAGATAGAGCACCGTGCATATTAGGCTGTGAAGCAATGTAACTTAGCTCTTGATCAAGCGGGTGAGGAGAGGAAGTTGCAGTTGAGTGAGCTAGATGAGATCCGTTTGGAGGCCTATGAGAATTCCAAGTTCTACAAAGAGAAGACCAAGAAGCTCCATGATAGCTCAATTTGCAGAAAGGAGTTCTTGGTTGGTCAAAAAGTGTTGCTCTACAACTCTAGGCTTGGACTCATGAGTGGAAAGCTCCGCTCTAAATGGATTGGACCGTTTGTAGTCACCCAGGTGTTTCCTTATGGCACTGTGGAGATCAAGAGTGAGTCCACAGACAAGAGCTTCAAAGTCAATGGCCACCGACTCAAGCCTTTCCTAACCTCTCCTACTTTGGATGATGCACCTGTGGAGGAAGCCTCATTGGTCGACCCCATTTTTGACCCACCATGATTTAGGGAGTCTTCTTTTCTCCTTCCTTAATCTTTTTATTGCACTTGTCTATATCTGTCTGATTATGCTATTTGTTTTACATTGAGGACAATGTGTGATTTAAGTGTGGGGGGAGAGTAGTTTAGGTTGCATATTTTTGCTTTGATTTTTTAGGTTTTGCTAAGTTTTGGGCATTTTCTTGCATGTTTTTGCTTCATTTTAGTAGAGTCTTGGTATCTTGTGTCTGAATTCATGCATTTCTATGTGTAAAGTTGCTTTTGATAATTAAGAGGTGGTAACACTGTGATAGAATTGTCCCTTTTGTGAGGATTTGAGCCTTAATTGTGGGTGGATTGCTATATATGCCACCTAATTTTTCTTTCATGTGTGATTGCACTCTGAATTACTTGCACTCTGGAACTTGACTTGACTCTTGTTGATACTTGATATTCCCATGCACATTTTGAAATGATTTAGGCATTGTTTTTTTCTTGAATAAGCCACTAGCCATATGAGCCTACCTTGAATGAATTTATCCTTTGATAGCCCCTTTGAGCCTTTATATCCCTTTTCTTTGTTCTTTAGCTCATTACAAGCCTATGGTTGTATTTGTTTTTCATGATGTGCCTTGAGTGTAAACACTATTGAGTGATCCTTGTGAGTTTCTATCATCTTTGTGACTACCCTCTTGATGTCATTGGTTTTCTTTGCATATTTGAAATAATTGGATGATGTTCATGAATGCCTTGATTCTTTGGTCCTTATTTTCTTCGTGTGCTCGATTTTGCCCATTTCTTTGCATTTCCTAGAATTCATTGTGAAGTATGTAATCTCTTAGGTTTGCATTCATTAGTTTTAGTAATCTTGTTACATGATTCACTTTGGTGCATATTCATTTTCTCAGTCCTAATTCTTAGTTTTGCCCAGGAGTGCAAAAGGATAAGTGTGGGGGTATTTGATGAGCATTTTATTTCCCATTATTCCTTGCATTATTTTACTCCTATTATTGATACTTGTTGCCTATTTGACATTGTTTAGCTTGATTTAGTGATTTAGAGTTTATTGGACTAATATTCTGAATATTGTTTAATTTGGGATTATTTAGCCTAACTAATTCTATTTCTATTTTCAGGTCATATTTGGCACAAGGGCTTTTTGGACATTTTGGGAGTGAAGATTTAATTTTGGGAGTGAAGATTTAATTTTGGAAGAGAAGATATATGATGAAGTGAAGATTGTAATCTATCTTTAGGATTAGTTGAGATTTAGTTATATCTTTTAAGATTTAGATTTTGTCTATAAGATATTTTTTAGATTTAATTTAGAGATAAGCTTTCCTTAGGATTTGGGCCCATGATTTAGGCCCGTTTTGTGATTTAAAAAAGCCAAATTCGTGTAAACCCTGGAGAGACCTTCCATTCCACGTTTTTTTACATTCTCTCTCATAGAGAAGGCTTAGTTTTGCTCTCCAAGCTTGTGGTGGCTGCTAGGGTTTCTCTCTCTTCCCTTTTTTCTACACGTTTTTGACTTATTTCATCATGGAAGGCTAAACTCTTAGGTTAAATCCCTTTGGTAATGTATCACATACTCTTGAGGTTTTGTTCTTAATGCTATTTCATTTTTATTCACTGTTTTCATACTTATTGATATGTTATGGTTCGCTTAGTTCCATTGTATAGAGATAATCCATGTGTATGAATGCTTAATTTATGCAAACTCGTAAAAACTCCATGCTTTGGCTTTTAATGCTTAATTAGAGGTTTGGGTTTTGGGGTGAGAATTGAATTTTCGCTTAGTATTTAATTCTCACGAGTTGGACAGTGAAGAGGAAAGAAATTGATCTTTTGTGACCGATGATAGAGTTGTGAACGCAAGCCAAAGGGGTTTATCCGCTTTTCCTTATCTATTTCTTCGTTTTAATTTAATTCTGTTTTGATTTCAATTATTCAATATTCAATATAAAAAAAAAACCCCCCGTTTTCTATGCATACTATGTGTTCGACCTTTTGCTTGATAAGATATTCCTTGGGAGACGACCTAGGAGTCACTTCCTAGTACTATACTTAAACTGTTTTTATTTGTATCGGGTACGGCCTCGATCAATATGCTATTAGGCGAAGCGGAGCATTGGTGGGAGCATCAAAGGAGGACTTTAAAAGCTGCTAATCAGATCATTTCTTAGGATTTATTCAAGATCTACTTTCTTGGGAAATACTTTCCCGAGGATGTTAGAAGGGAGAAGGATCTACTGTTTCTCAAGTTGGAGCAGGGGAGTCTATGCGTTGGTGAGTATGCTGCACAATTTGAGGATCTGATCCGGTACTCTAGTGGTTACAGAGATGCAGATGAGAGAGCTAAATGCATCAAGTTTGATTCTGGACTTCGGGAGGATATTCGACTTGCTTTCGAATATCAGAACATTTCTGATCTCTCTCACTTGGTCAATGTAACCAGCACTTATGAGAAAGGACTTAAGAGGAAAGCTGATGCAGATCGGAGCAAGTCAGTTCATAAATCTGTTGGGCCTATCAGAGGCAAGGGCCTTATGCAGAAATCAGGGCCATATTCCAATCAGAAAGGGGTAGCTCCAAGGGGGACAGGACAAGCAACATTTGGTTATGGTCCAGTTCCAAATTGCAAGCATTGTGGGAAGCCGCACAGGGGTGTATGCTGGGCTCTTAGCAGGAATGAAGGGCTTTGCTTTATATGTGGTCAGCCTGGACACTTTGCAAACAACTGTCCCAAAAGCACAATGAAGAAGGAAGCTAATGATACTAGGGTGCAGAAAGCAGGTGGCAGCCAACCACTGCAGAGGGGCAAGGTGTATACACTGGATGGAGAAGAGGTGACTGATGAGGATGAGCTGATCAGAGGTACCTGTCATATGAATGACATTTCATGTGGTGTTTTGTTTGATTGTGGTGCATCTCATTCATTCATTTCTATTGGCTGCATGAAGAGACTAGGGTTGTCCACTGTAGATATGTCGTATAAGTTGTCAGTTTCTACCCCCACAAATTCTTCAGTAGTCACTTCTCAAATGTGTTTGGATTGCCTACTCCGAGTTTTAGAGCGGGAATTCAAAGTTAATCTCATTTGTCTGCCTCTGACTAAATTAGATATTATTCTGGGTATGGATTGGATGACTCAGCATAATGTTCTAATTGACTGCCGTAAGAAAGCAGTCATTTTTAGTGATTCCTCCCTATCTACCATGGAAGTTGATGAGATATCCGATGTCAGCCAAGTTCCAGTAGTTTGTGAGTTTCCGGAAGTCTTTTCTACAGAGATTCCCGGATTACCTCCAAGAAGAGAAGTTGAGTTTTGTATTGAGCTTAAGCCTGGTACTGGTCCAATTTCTATTGCACCTTATAGAATGACGCCTCCGGAATTGGAAGAATTGAAGAAGCAATTGGAGGAGCTATTAGCAAAGAAACTTATCAGGCCAAGTGTATCACCCTGGGGTGCTCCTATCCTTTTTGTCAAGAAGAAGGACGGTAGCCTCCGGATGTGCACTGATTACAGGCAGTTGAATGCAGTGACAGTAAAGAACAAATATCCGCTCCCTCGCATTGATGATTTGTTGGATTAGTTGAGGGGTGCATCAGTGTTCTCTAAGATCGACCTCCGATCGGGATACCATCAGATCCGTATCCATGAAGAGGACATTCCAAAGACTGCGTTCAGGACGCGTTATGGGCACTTTGAGTATGTGGTGATGCCTTTTGGATTGACCAACGCTCCTGCAATATTCATGGATTACATGAATAGAATCTTCATGCCATACTTGGATTCTTTTGTCATTGTATTCATTGATGACATCCTGATTTATTCTAAGAGTCTAGGTGAACATGAGGAGCATTTGAGGATAGTGCTGCAAATTCTCAAAGAAAAGCAGTTGTGTGCCAAGCTGTCTCAATGTAGCTTTTGGTTGGATGAAGTCCATTTTCTGGAACATGTGATTTCTGCACAGGGAGTTGCTGTGGATCCCTCTAAGGTGGAAGCAATGTTAAAGTGGGAGAGGCCCACAATGTGAGAAACCTACAATCGGTGGTTGAAATAACTAGGATACACTAGGAGAACACCTAGAAGGGGGGTTGAATAGGTGTTATAGAAACTTTGAAAGATTTTCGCAAGAAACAAATCTAAACGATTAAAACCAATGAAAATAAATCAATTAACAAATATTATATGATCAGAGATTAAGCGGAAACAATCAACACCAATATTCTTATTGATTAACCTAGTTATGAAAATGATTTTCCCCAAATTAATTTGAACAATAAAGATTCAATTCAATCAAATATAGAAAAATCACTTTTTCTAGGTTTTCAACCAAGAACACAATGAATAACAAGAATGTAAAGAGTTAAGGGTTTAGAGATACGACACAGTGATTTATCCTGGTTCACTTTCATCCACTTGAAAGCTACTCCAATCCCCTCTTCAACCAAGAGAGATTCTTCACTATGAGGAATTAGAGTTTCTCAAATTACAAGTAAATGCCTCACAAGACTTCCTTCTTGCTAGCCTACAAGAGATACCACACCCTTGCCTTGTAACCCTATTGATATCTAATCTAACCTCTTCTCTTGCTTGCCAAATCCCCTCAACAAGACTTCCAATGCTTGCTTTACTACAAGACTTCCAAATGCTTGTTCTTCAACAAGGCTTCCAAGTGCTTGATGAAATGCCTCACCAAGGCTTCCAATATAACTTTGCTTGATTCACAAAATCAAGTCTTCCTTTGTTGTAGATAGCTTGCCTTTTGCAAAGATTACAACTCAAATGAAAAACAATAACAATCCTATGAATCTCTTTCAAAAGCTATGAAAAGATCAACATGAGAGATTCAAGGTTCTTGATCAAAGAATATGAAAATGAGAGCTTTGATCTTGAGAGAGTGAGAGAGAATAGTGTGGCTTTGATTCTTTGTAAAATTGTGTATCAAAATGATTCTAGTTGATAAAAATGATTAGGAAAAGGTTTATATAGAATACCCAAAAGTTGGAGCAACTTAGAATAGCTTTTGAGAAGTGAAAAACGTATTTAAAACAGTTACAGACCCTGTTTACTCGAGCAAAATAAGTGTTAATCGAGTAATAAGAAAGCAAGATAATTTTCACTCGAGTGAGACCAAAAATACTCGAGTAAAGGTGCAGATAATCGATTATCAAAAGTTTGTTAATCGATTATAAGTTCAAAATACACTGTTAATCAATTATCAAAATCTGTTAATCGATTATTAACATTAAAAATCACTTAAAACTTGTTTTCTCAAAAACTAAACCTTTTCTTTCAAACCTTTAAGCCACCTATTGATTTTAGGCAAAGTGAATACTCAAAATATGATATAATCATTCAATCAAAAGAGATTCACTACCCTCTAAGAGACTCTACCCAAACTCATAAACTAAAAGACTTGTGAGGCAAAAGATAAAACATTAAAACACAAACTACCAAACTAAGTCTTCATGAGTTGGCTCTCTCTTCATAACTTGATGTTTGTTGTTGCTTATTGATCTTGAACTTGATCAAAACATTTGAAGCTTGTTCAAAACCTTTTGGCATTTATCAAAACATTCTTCATGGATCTTACAATCTCCCCCTTTTTGAAAATGACAAACATGTTTTGAAATCATTTGAAGTTCATTGAAGTTGTTGATGCTTGAACCATTTGATCACTTGGTGAGACTCTTGCTCCCCCTCAATTAATGCTTTTGACATTTGAAATCCAATTGAGTAAGCTTGATTCTCCCCCTATCTCCAACAACTTTGCTCAACCTACATAAAAACAACAAAACAACCTTTCTCCAAACATACTATTTTATTATTTCTCCCCAAAATGATAATATTTCTCCCTTTTTTAAAAACTTTCAAATACAAATCTCCTCTTTTTCAAAACATCATATTTCTCCCCCTTTGGCATTATCAAAAAGAAATATATATACCAATTGAAATAAAAGATCTAAGCCAAAATAGAGAGATTAATGAGATATAACAACCAGAGCATGATAATCATCTAATGATTAAAATTAATATCATTGAGTAATCAATATCAAACAAATTGTATACCAATAACATGATACCAATTGTAACACAATTGTAAGAAATTGATACCAATTGTATAATATCGAATGTTACCAATTTGTAGGATCTTCTCCTTAATAGCAATTGAAGAAGCAAATGAATGAATAACACATGTAAGTCCTTTTGCTCTTCAATCATACCTACAAAAACAATCATGCTTTGCTTTTTGGTATCCAAATGGTTTTGGATCCATTTTTGTTAGTGTAGGGACTTTCACCCTTTTTCACCCAAACAAAATCTCCTTTAGGTATACCATGCACTTTAATATAACACACATTTGAAGTATGTCCATGAGTACCACAATAGAAACATGTTGGTGCATTTGAAAAATCAACCTTTGAAAAATCAACAACATTTCTATGAGATTTACTCTTAGCATTAGTATAACCTAAACCAAATTTGTTTGAATTTTCTCTTTGAAAATTTAACAATGTGCGCAATCTAATATCACCATTTAAGAAACTTGCAAGCTTATTTTTCAAAATAGCATTTTCGTCTTTAAGCAACTTGCAGTCCTCACAATCAACCACATTATTCAATCTACTAGCACACTCACAAGTAGAATTATCAATGATAAGATGCAAAGTCTCATTGTCTAACTTAAGGTCATCAACTTGCTTTTGAAGATCTAAAATCTTTTGTTGATGTTCCTCAATGAGCTTCTTCCTATCAATATTTTTCTTAGCTAATTTCTTGAGATGTTCATGCATTTCTTCATAAGCAGTATATAACATTTCATAATTTGAAGAAATTTCGGATTTAGTAAGACTTACATCGCTTTCGTCACTTTGCTCACTTGATTCATCATTTGAGCTTTCCTCTTCATGTACTTGAGCTATCAAGTTGAGACAAGCGGCATGTTCATCATCCGAAGAACTACTAGTTGTGCTTTTCTTGTCTTGTTCATCGTCACTATTCCAAACTATGTATGCCCTTTTGTGTTTTGCATTTTTCTTCTCTTTCTCCTTCTTCTTGAGATACTTAGAGCATGAGTACTTGAGATGACCGGGCTTTCCACATTCATGGCAAACTACACCTTCTTTTGAAGTCTTGGTCTTGTAGTGTGGGGAATCCTTCTCTTTACTTTTGTCCTTGTTCAACCTTCCTTTTCTCCTTAGAATTTTATTGAACTTTCTTAGTAGAAGCTTCATCTCCTCTTCATCAGTATCCGAATCAGAATCTTCATTATCATCATCATCGGAACTCTCTTCCTTTTGATATGACCTTTGAGCTTTAAGAGCAATTCCTTTTCTTTCTCCATACTTGACCGATTCTTCATGCTTATGCAAACGTTGAAGCTCCATTTCATGTTCTTGTAACTTTTCGAAAAGTGTTGCTAAGTCCATGTTGTCCAAGTCCTTTGATTCAACAATTGCGGTAACCTTGGGTTGCCATTCCCTACTTAGACATCTTAAAACTTTGTTAACAAGTTCACAATTCAAGAAAGTTTTACCAAGAGCAATGAGATGATTAACAATATGAGTAAAACGTTTTTGCATAAAACATATAGATTCATTAGGCAACATACGAAACAATTCATATTCATGCATCAAAGAATTTAATCTAGCCCGCCTAACTTCACTAGTGCCTTCATGTGTGACTTGCAAGGTGTCCCACATTTCTTTGGCATCTTTACATTGGGAGACTCTAAAGAACTCATCATAAGATAGAGCGGAGGTGATGATATTCTTTGCTTTTAAATCATATTGAATTTTTCTTTTATCATCATCGGTCCACTTATCTTTGGGAGTTAGTGTAAGCACACCTTCTACATCTTTTGAGGGAATATAAGGACCATTTTCAATGGCTTCCCAAATGTTCACATCTATAGCTTCTATAAAGATTCTCATCCTAATTTTCCAATAACCATAACCCTCTCCACCAAACATAGGAGGGCGATTAATTGAAGCACCTTCACCACCAAAAGGATTCGTAGAACCCATTGTAGTTTCCTCAAGGATCTTAACGAAAAAGCTCTATGCTCGTGTCTTTCGACCGAGCTCTGATACCAATTGTGAGAAACCTACAATCGGTGGTTGAAATAACTAGGATACACTAGGAGAACACCTAGAAGGGGGGTTGAATAGGTGTTATAGAAACTTTGAAAGATTTTCGCAAGAAACAAATCTAAACTATTAAAACCAATGAAAATAAATCAATTAACAAATATTATATGATCAGAGATTAAGCGGAAACAATCAACACCAATATTCTTATTGATTAACCTAGTTATGAAAATGATTTTCCCCAAATTAATTTGAACAATAAAGATTCAATTCAATCAAATATAGAAAATCACTTTTTCTAGGTTTTCAACCAAGAACACAATGAATAACAAGAATGTAAAGAGTTAAGGGTTTAGAGATACGACACAGTGATTTATCCTGGTTCACTTTCATCCACTTGAAAGCTACTCCAGTCCCCTCTTCAACCAAGAGAGATTCTTCACTATGAGGAATTAGAGTTTCTCAAATTACAAGTAAATGCCTCACAAGACTTCCTTCTTGCTAGCCTACAAGAGATACCACACCATTGCCTTGTAACCCTATTGATATCTAATCTAACCTCTTCTCTTGCTTGCCAAATCCCCTCAACAAGACTTCCAATGCTTGCTTTACTACAAGACTTCCAAATGCTTGTTCTTCAACAAGGCTTCCAAGTGCTTGATGAAATGCCTCACCAAGGCTTCCAATATAACTTTGCTTGATTCACAAAATCAAGTCTTCCTTTGTTGTAGATAGCTTGCCTTTTGCAAAGATTACAACTCAAATGAAAAACAATAACAATCCTATGAATCTCTTTCAAAAGCTATGAAAAGATCAACATGAGAGATTCAAGGTTCTTGATCAAAGAATATGAAAATGAGAGCTTTGTTCTTGAGAGAGTGAGAGAGAATAGTGTGGCTTTGATTCTTTGTAAAATTGTGTATCAAAATGATTCTAGTTGATAGAAATGATTAGGAAAAGGTTTATATAGAATACCCAAAAGTTGGAGCAACTTAGAATAGCTTTTGAGAAGTGAAAAACGTATTTAAAACAGTTACAGACCCTGTTTACTCGAGTAAAATAAGTGTTAATCGAGTAATACGAAAGCAAGATAATTTTCACTCGAGTGGGACCAAAAATACTCGAGTAAAGGTGCAGATAATCGATTATCAAAAGTTTGTTAATCGATTATAATTTCAAAATACACTGTTAATCAATTATCAAAATCTGTTAATCGATTATTAACATTAAAAATCACTTAAAACTTGTTTTCTCAAAAACTAAACATTTTCTTTCAAACCTTTAAGCCACCTATTGATTTTAGGCAAAGTGAATACTCAAAATATGATATAATCATGCAATCAAAAGAGATTCACTACCCTCTAAGAGACTCTACCCAAACTCATAAACTAAAAGACTTGTGAGGCAAAAGATAAAACATTAAAACACAAACTACCAAACTAAGTCTTCATGAGTTGGCTCTCTCTTCATAACTTGATGTTTGTTGTTGCTTGTTGAGCTTGAACTTGATCAACACATTTGAAGCTTGTTCAAAACCTTTTGGCATTTATCAAAACATTCTTCATGGATCTTACACACAACAGTTACAGAAATCAGAAGCTTTCTAGGATTGGCAGGTTACTATAGGAGATTCATTGAAGGTTTCTCCAAATTGGCTCTTCCATTGACAACGTTGACCAGGAAAGATGTCCCTTATCAGTGGTCACCGCAGTGTGAGAGCAGTTTCTTAGAGCTAAAGAAGAGATTGACGAGCTCACCGGTTTTGATTTTACCGGATCCAACCCAACCCTTCGATGTGTATTGTGACGCTTCAAAGCAAGGCTTGGGTTGTGTACTTATGCAGCAAGGCAAGGATGTGGCTTATGCATCTAGACAGTTGCGACAACATGAGCAGAATTATCCGACTCATGACTTGGAATTAGCAGCTGTGGTGTTTGCCCTGAAAATTTGGAGACATTACTTGTATGGCACGAAGTTTGAAGGGTTCATTGACCACAAGAGTCTCCGTTATCTCTTCGATCAGAAGAAGTTGAATATGAGACAGAGGAGATGGATGGAATTCTTGAAAGATTATGATTTCCATCTTCAATACCATCCTGGTAAAGCTAATGTGGTTGCCGATGCATTGAGTCGCAAAACTCTTCATGTTAGCAACTTGATGGTGAAGGAGATGTAGCTGATTCAAGAGTTTAGTGATCTCAACTTGAACATGCAGGTGAAAGAGAAAAGCATTGTTCTGGAAATGTTGCAGGTCACTAGTGAGTTGATGGATTTGATTAAGGAAAGGCAAGCAGATGATGAAGAGCTCCAGAAGTTGTTGGAAGGAGCAGCTAGTAAAGAGGAACCTGATTTCATCAAGGGTGCAGATGGAATCATCAGATTTAGAGGTAGAATATGTGTTCCAATGGACTTCGAGATTCGAAGAGACATATTGTGGGAAGCTCACCAAACAAAAATGAGTTTCCATCCCGGTACCACAAAGATGTATCAGGACTTGAAAAAGATCTACTGGTGGCCAGGGTTGAAATCAGACGTGGCATATCATGTGTCTCACTGCTTGACTTGTCAGAAGGTGAAAATTGAGCATCAAAATCCAGGTGGTCCGTTGCGATCACTTGACATCCCTGAATGGAAGTGGGATAGCATAGCCATGGACTTCGTGATGGGTCTACCTAGAACTGCTGCAGGTTGTGATGGTGTATGGGTTGTTGTAGACCGTTTAACAAAGTGTGCTCACTTTATCCCGATCCATGAGAAGTACACACTGGAGAAGCTGACTCAGTTGTATATTCGGGACATAGTGAAGCTTCATGGTGTACCTTCTAGTATTGTGTCTGATCGTGATCCACGATTTCTCTCTAGATTCTGGCAGAGTCTTCAGTAGGCCTTGGGTACTAAGTTGAGGTTTAGTACAGCCTATCATCCTCAAACTGATGGGCAGTCTGAGCGTACTATTCAGACCTTGGAGGATCTGTTGAGGACTTGTGTTCTAGAGCAGGCTGGTAGTTGGGAGCAGTTGTTACCATTGATGGAGTTTACTTACAACAACAGCTTTCACTCTAGCATTGGTATGGCACCGTTTGAGGCACTCTATGGTAGAAAGTGTAGAACGCCTCTTTGCTGGTTCCAGATTGGTGAAAATTTGTTGACTGGGCCAGAACTGGTGCAAGAAACCACTGAGAAGATCACTATGATAAAGAATAAGATGAAGACTTCTCAAGATAGGCAGAAGAGTTATGCAGATAAGCGTAGGAGACCCCTAGAGTTTGAGGTGGGTGATCATGTCTTTTTGAGGGTGTCCCCTACCACAGGTATTGGTCGGGCAATCAAGTCAAAGAAGCTGACACCGAGGTTTGTTGGACCTTATGAGATTCTGGAAAGAGTTGGACCGTTGGCGTACAGGATTGATATGCCTCCACATTTGTCAAGGCTTCATAGTGTATTTCACGTTTCTCAACTAGGAAATACATTCATGATCCCTCTCATGTGGTAGCCTCTGATGATTTGCCCTTGAAGGAGAATCTTACTTTTGAGGTTCTCCCAATCAGAATTGAGGATAGGCAGATAAAGCAACTTAGAGGAAAGGAAATTCCACTGGTGAAGGTGATTTGGAGTAGAAACAACGTGGAGGAAGCTACTTGGGAATTGGAGAGCAAAATGAGGGAGTCTCATCCACAATTGTTTCCCCTCCAGAGTTGAATTTCGAGGACGAAATTCTGTTAAGTGGGAGAGGATTTTAACATCCCAAATTTAATTTTTAGTTTAATTTATGTTTTGATAGTCTTAGGGTAGAAGCAATGATGATATAAGTTAGAATTTTGGCCAATTAGACATGTAAATTTAGGTTTAAAACATAGACCTTTGGGGGATTTAGAATAACAAGATTGGTAGCTCAAAATACAAATTCCACCGTTGGATATGAAGTATGATGGGGGAGGAAGCTTGCTTTAAAATTTGGGGAAGATCCAACGGGTAACGAAGAAGATATGGCCTTTCAAAGTACTGAATAATGTAAAATTCTACAGGTTAACCGATTAACCTATTGGCTAATCGATTAAGGTCAGAAAGTGTGCAAAAAATTAATCGATTAAGGCTACTGCTGATCTTTGGCCAAATTTCAAGGGGTTAATAGATTAACTGGGTTGTTAATCGATTAACCCGGTCTTCTGTTGAAAAAAATAAAAGAGAACAACACGTGTTTTTCCCTCAAATGCACGAATTCCTTCTTTGTCTCCTAGGGCTCAAACTCTTCCACTCCAAGATCAATCAAGACACAAGTTGTGTACCCATATTCATCATCAAACCTCTTTCCTTCTTGCTCCAAGTAAGTGTTCAAGCCTTTGATTTCTTCTCCCTCTCTCAAATTCGAATTTTCTTTCTCCTTCCCCTCCTCCTAGTGAAATCCGAATTTCCCTCTCTATTGTGCAACAATCACATCATTATTCTATTCCTATGGCTTAGGGAAGATCATCATCACTTTCTTTCTTTTCTTGCCTTTGGAGCTTTGGTTTTGGGGAGTGTTTGAAGTTAGGGCTTGGGTTTTCACTCTCTCTCTCTCTTCCTTGTTTAAGGTAAGGGGGTGGGTGTTGGTTTGATCTAGAAATGGGTATCCCTATAGTTATAATGATTTTCTAGGAGTTATGTGGTTATAAAAATTAAGGATAAAACCCTAGGTAGTGATTTAGGGCATGGTTAATATAAGGAAAAATGAATGCATAAAAATGAACTTAGAAAATATAACTAGAAAGTGATATGTAGTGTGAACTTCGAATGTGAATTTATGTTGAATAATTGGTGAATTGAATATGATTATGTTAGTGAAATGATTATTGTGAATTATATGTATGATTTACTTGGTCGTGGCTAAATTATATTTATTTGTTGAAATTGTAAAGTGACAATATGGATAATGTGTATCGTGCATTATGTGTGTTTGCTGAAATTGGAATAGATTATGATTATGATCATTGATAATACAATGCTTATTTGTGATTATTTGGAAATGGCAATCTTTATGTATTTATTTGAATTGGAATGGATTACAATTATGCATACTTGTGATTATTGATGGTATGGTGATTATGTGTATAATTAATGGACTGGATTGTTGATAATTAAAAATGGTAAAGGTTAACTAAAGTGGAAATTGATCAGTGGGGCCCGGAACACTAGGTATCCGGCTAGGTGTTCCAATTACCTGTTAGGGCCAATTACCTGCCAGGCCAATTACCCATCAGGCCAAACCGCCCTGTAGGCGCCGGGTGACCCACAGGATCAGTTTTTCCACACCAATAATTGAAATAAACAATGGAATGGTAAAAATGTACATAGTCCTACAGGTTACGGTCTGGATGGGTGTAAAGTCCTGGGCAGGTGTTTTAAATCCCTAGACAGGTGTGCCAATTACCTAGCGGGTAACCAAAGTCCTAGTGGTGTATAATTAAAAAGGAAAAAGGGAAGTGTTTGCAGATCACTGTTTGTGGTTGCATACGATTTGTGTGTAGATCTCTGTTTGGGGTTACACACACTAATGGAAAATGGATAACAGAAAATGGATAAAGGAAATGGAAATAAATATTGAAAATGGCTATGGACATGCTAAATATAAAGTGGATATGGAATTGTGATAAGGAATGGTAATATTGGAAAATGTTGATTGTGAATAGGCTTGCAAAATGTTATATTTTGTTATCTTGCTATTTGTGTTTGGCCTAGTGGATTTGTTATGCCTATATGAAAACTACAATTCTATTTCATGTGCAATACTCACTCCCTTAACATTTTTCAGGTTCGGAGCTTGAGTTAGCACAACCCCCGGCCGAGCAGGTGTGCTCTCCCTCACAGGGAGAGTAGGGTTATTTCGGGCATTAGAGTTTTACTAGACCTAAGCCTCTTTTATTATTTTGATGTATATGGGATGTATATATTTTTGGGAGAGGCTTAGGATATTTTTTTTGACATAGTTATAGGTTGTGCATCATGCTAGATGTGCTTTATGTTTCCGCCGATACTCTGATGACTGATGACTGTTGGCACTGTGATACCAAGCCCTGCTGGCTTTTGGAAATGATAATATATATATCTATATGTGATGATTATCAGGTGCAGGAATAAATTAATTTTGGAAAGTCTCTAAAGCAAAGGAAACTCCGTCCGTTTGGCGGTAGATTTTAATTAATTAAAAAGGAATTTTCAAGTACACTAATTTTATAGATGGGTAATTATGGGTAAATTGGCTAAGGTGTTACAGAAGGGGTCAATGGCGGCGGAGAAGGAATGCTGCTTGCTGCACGGACGGTGGATGAGGCTTCGAGCTTCGGACGGCGGAGAAGGACAGTGATAGTGCCACTTGTGAGAAAGAGAATGACGGTAGAAAAGGAGAGTGGGGCAGGGTGAGAGGTTTAAGGTGAGGCTTCGAGTTTCGGACGACGTCGAAGGAGAGTGATGGTGCGACTTGTGAGAAGGGAGAGTGACAGCAGAGAAGGAGCATGAGTGAGCTTTGTGTGAGAAGGGAGAGTGACGGCAGAGAAGGAGAGTGAGTGAGCTTCACGTTAGGCAGGGTGAAATGTTTTAGGTTGGTGAGGGCATTTTTGACTTTTCAGCTTTTAAAATACTACCTGTATTATATTCTATACATATGGTGTCCCGTATAGATGTCCCAAATAGACGTGGGACTAACATTTTCGTTTTGGAAAGTAATAATGGGTGCCACGTGGGAAGGACATGTGATACCTTTGGCAGAAGCACATGTGATACCCTTCAAAACTTTCAGCAACAAAAACAACGTATCCTTCCTTCCATTCTTCAGAATCGTCAAATCCCTTCACATCCTCTCTCAAATTTTTATTCTTCTTCTCTCTTTCAAATGCTTGTTCAGATCTAAAATCAACTTCTCTTTTGTATGAGTCCTTTCTATCATGTTCATTTTGATTATCGGAGAAGAGCTCTAATGGCATATCCCATGGTGGTTTCACGGTGGTTCACTGATGTCCACGGATTGCCCGGCATGTTTTGCATCTGAAGTGGTGATTTCCAAGGCGGAACTCTCGATGGAGAAGCTGGTGTCCTCGATGGCTTGCGACGAGGCATGAAGCTTTCTTCTTCTTTCTCCTTTTTCTTGTCAGAGGCTAAGTCCGGCGGCGGAGATGATGGTCTCCATGATGATGCACAGAGTTGCTGCTACATGAGCCATGGTAGCACACGAAGTGGCGAAGTCCTGTACCGCTGCTGTTGACGGCAGAGTCGCGTCAATATCCAACGATGACTGAGGTGCGGTGGTTGATGGCAGATCTGTTTCAGACGATGGTGCAGTAGTGGGTGCCAACGACACTTCATCGGCTGATGGCTGAGGCGAGGGAGTTCTTGATTTTTCTTTTTGTTGTTATTTTTTTGACTTTGGTGATGCTAGTTTGGTAGGTAACCAGAGGATAGTGTTTGTAGCTACTCATAGTATGATGGACAATATGAGTTTGTGAGGGTGGATAGTAGACACTGCAAAAAAAAACGCATTTTAGCGACGGAAAAAACGGTCGCAAAATAATTACTTTTCGGTTGCAAAACGTGTTTGCGACGGAATTTGCGACCGCATAGATTCCGTCGCAAAAAGTGGGGTTGCAAAACGTTTTGCAACTGCTTCCAACGTAGTCGCAAATAGTGACGGAAAATTTCCATCGCAACGGTAAAAATAACGGTCGCCAAGTCTGGTCGCTATTCCACCAGCAAGGCGACCACTGAAAAAATTAGCAACGCTTTATTTCCGTCGCTATTTCAGTCGCGAAAAAAATGTTTTTTTCCTGTCATTTGCTACAACTGAATAATAGTAACGTTTTTATTTCGTCACTATTTTTTTTTCTCAATTTCTAGCTACAAACTATAGAAAACAACATTAAACTAAATAAAATGGCTATACATCAAATTCTAAAATCAGATAATCCAATAATTGGCATGAAACAAAGGGTCCAATACCTCAAAACACATTAACATAAAACTTAAGTAGCCACCAATGACATAAACTAATATCTCAAAATACATTAACATAAACTAATGTACCAACAATGTAACATAAACTAATATCTAAAAAGGCAATGCAACTAAAGTGTGGAGAAGATATAGTCATCACCAATGGCATCATCGCTGTCTTGATCATCAAGCTGGTGGGCACTACTCTGGTGGTGCAACACTGTGAATGATGCAACAAGACTGATCAATATGCTGAGTTAAATTTAAGTTAGCATCAAACGGCACAACAAAGTTCAGAAGGCACAAGCCTTTGATTCAATAGTAAAGGGAAATGTTATATAGAAGAAGTGCACTTAGCTTTTACAAAGAACTAACAGTAAGAACTACAAAGAACTAACTGTAAGAACTCCATATTATCAAACAAGCAAGGCAGAGGAACAGTCTTAAAACGGATTAAGCATTAGAGAATTTGAAGTAGCAAAATAACATTAAGCAAAAGTGAAGTTAAGATTTTCTTTACATAAGAAATTTGTTCAAGACCAAGCTAAAATATTATTGTTGTAACAAATAATTTTAACATCCAAGCTCAAACAAAATAACAAATCATATGTATACTTAACAAATAGCAAAACTCCTTAAGCATTTACTAAAGAATATAAATGATCAAAATTCTATGCTATTTAGAAGATAATCCCTCTCAATGTGTTCTTCCATTAGAACATACAAGAACATAACCAGTCATTTGTTTATTTTCGCATTGTCATTTATGTTTTTTATAGTTTGGAAGGTGCAGAGTTCAAATGAACGCTTCTTCTCGAGCAGAAGATTTAGCATTTTATTAATATACATAGGTGAAGAGACAACATAGCAAAATGAAAGCAATAAAGGTGAGCTTTCTACATTAATTTCCCACATAAAATTCTGTATAAATCAATCAGTCAATTAGCACCTTATTCGCAAAAATTATTGTCTAACTTGCAGTCAAGTCCCTTTTTTCGTAATCTCTAAATTACAATTTCAGCAACTCCCGTTTGCCTCCAATTGCTGTCAATATATGCAAAGGAGTAAAATTCTAAAAATTTAAAGCTCCAAAAACTATATAGAAATAATATATTATTGAAGCTAAAAAAAAGAGCATTTAATTTCATGAGAAATTACCAATTCCTCTTATCCCCTAAGAATCATCCCATGATGAAAGTGATGTAACTGTCCGATGTCTAGAAACTCATCAGATAATAAGCCATGAAAATCAATTACACTGATATAGTCATTTCATCCATGTTAAAACCTTATGATACATACCTCATACATTATCACACAAGGAACTTGCCCCATCCCAATAGCAAATGCTGTTATGTAGATCTGATTAAAATAAAGGCCAAAAGATGACAAAATTTCAGGCTAACTAAAGTTGAGTTTAAGAATTAATCCGTTGACTTAAAACAGGAGGGGAAAGAAAGGAGGGAAAAACCAAAGATCAAAAGTTGTAGAAGAAACTAACCAATACACCAGCAACTGTCAAAGTTGGTACCCACTCAAGCAATAAGCCTAGACCCTGCTCCATGGAGTCATAAAGATGAACTTTAGAACTGAGGCACAAACACAAAACCTGCAGTGAAAATGTAAAACATACTATATACTTAAGACTTGCATTGAGAAAGAAAGCAATTCTGATAATAAAACAGCCTAAGAATGTCCCACTTGCAGAAATCTGCATGTACACAAGAACTTTTGTTAAGCATCAATTCTTATTTTCATTTGCTTTTAGATATGCCATTGATAAATAAGTACTTGTAGACAGATTCACCGTTATAAGAGGTCTTCTTCCGGACTTATCCATCAAAATGGCTCCCAATGCAGGAAATGGAACCTGTAGAGATGAAGATCAAACACAATAATAGTTACAATATTACATATAGCATGGCAGATCTCATACGCCTATGATAAATAAATCGTATACTACATATATACAAGGCAAATTGAATAGTTAGGAAACTCACCCTTCTAACTTTTTTATACAGAGCCACCTGAAAATTCTCAAATTTACAGTAAGTAAAGCAAATAGAATCAAATTAGTTAAGATGAAGCAAATGGAAGAGAAGAGGTAGGAGCTAAGAGTTCCCCATCCTGCAATAAATTGAATGACTTGGTCTTCTGAGAATTTAGAACCAGTTGCTCTCACCACATATGCCATCGGTATCTGTTCAGTTTCTTCATCTTCAACCCTGCAACATATCTTACCACATGATAAAATCAATCATGTTATTTATTTATTTAAATTCCTGCTTTGATTTGATTCATGCAAGGCAACAAGATACCTGTCATCGAAAACTTGGGTGCTACTGAGGTCTGTAATTTTATATATTTTTATTTATTTCTTCATTTATTTATATTTTCAATCTGAATTTTTATTATTAATTTATTGTTACCATTCTGTTATTATATTTTTGTTTGGCATGACAAACTTACATCTTATGTGGCAGATTATAACAGTAAAAGTCTAAAAGACAGATCATAAGATGTAACCTTGGGAACTACCAGGTTATTTGATTTCACAAGAGATGAAGATATGTATCCAAGTGCCTTTCCCTTGAACCTTTATATAACAAAAGGCATGAATAGATTCAACAATGCAACAACTCAATACAAGTCATCAAATATTTGAAGTAACTATGATAAATTAAGAAAGAAAGTTATGAACCAAGAGCATTTTTGAGTTGACATTGCAATAAGTTAATTAGGAGCATGCTACCAAATGATTTATTACTAATCTTGATCTTTAAAATTGAAATTGAAATTCCAGCACAAAGTTTTGGACTACCCTATCTCAGCCCGTACCTTGATTCTCTGGGGGCAAACTTCTCGACTGGTGCAAACTTTGCAACAGCATGATCCGCAATCAAACTCCAATCTAGTTATGCAGTTGGAGGTTTTTCAGTCCTTTCTCCATTGATGTGCAGTACTATCAATTCACAAATTTCATACCCAAAACACAACTCATCAGACACCAAGGTAAATTGATTGAACAACTTATATTATTCATTGATATCCTTATATTATATGATTGCGAGTTCTAATTAGACATGGTTTTACTGCTTCTTTTTGTTCTAATTTTATTTGTGAAGGAGGCATGTTTGCAACTTTGATGCCCTTAAAAGAGTATTTTTCTAATGCTTTAAACACATTTGATATTGGTCAAAATGATATTACTGCTAGCATTGCTAGTAAGATGAATCTACAGCAAGCTAATGCTTCTATACCTGATATAGTCAAGAAATTCTCTACAAATATTAAGGTACTTCAATACCATTATTGTAATGATGTTTTATTTATGGTAAACTCTCTGCTCAATTTTGTTCTTTCCTTTTCCCTTATCTTAAGGCATATACAGAATTATAAGTCCATCAATCTTCACTCTTTTAACCGGATAATGAACCTATTTAAACCAGATATTGTTAAATAACATTACTATTACTAAGCATAGGAACATAATTCACAAATCTAAAACAAATTCAAACAAGTAATAATAATATAAACAAGTCCATCAATAATGATGGAATTGCTCGGATTCATGAACAACATATCTAATCAAATCACAAAACAAATCATAATTTCATAACCTAATCCCTAAAATACAAATTCAGAACAATAATTCCTAAAATTCAAATTCAAAACCCTAATCCCTAAAATATAACTGCAAAACAAATTTAGAACCCTAATCTCTATTCAAATCGCACATAACAAGTTTTCGAATCTAATTTTGAGAGAGAAGACCAAAGGTAAGAGACGTACCGATCGCGTGAGAAGAGTGTTGAGGAGAGCGAGAGAACACCGAGAAGAGTGGCTCCTTGTGGCATCGATCGCGTGAGAAGAGTGAACGTGAAATCGAGAGAACGTGAAATCAGAAGAGCTCGAGATTGAGATTGAAATGAGAAGGAAGAGCGTGACTGAGAGAGTGAAAGGAGAAGAAGCATAGAGTAATGTAAGAGCGTGACTGAGTAGTAGTAGTGATTTTTTTTTTTTGCGTTTAGTAATACTGTTGGTTGCAAACTAAGTTGCTAACTGCAACCAATGAGCCTGTGGTGACTAATTGAGGTGGATAAAGCGACCCATTCTTGTAGTGAGATATGTGAAGGTGTATAATTTGACTGAGGTATTGGTTGTTGAGGTGGTTGTGGTGGTTGATGGGGCTGATTGTAAGGGTTATAAGTGCGTGAATGTGAGTTTTGATTGGTTGGTGGTGATGGATAATAAGATTGTGAAGGTTGAAGAGAGGGATGAAACCGTGGATAAGAGGGTTGGTAATAATAAGGTGCCTTTGGTGTGGACTTTGTAGAGTTGCTATTTTACCCGTGAGATCTTCAATGGCATTCATAAAATATTTATACCTTGCATTATGCTGCAACTTGTTATATATTTAAGAACAAGAGAGCATCATTTATCTTAGGAGGCATTCAGTAGCAAATGAAAAGCACCAATTGATATGAAGCAAAATGCTTACTTATCAAGAACACTAAAAACTACACTTAAAGAAGATAATAAAACTAATAAAAAGACTTGATTCATTTCATTTCTTCATAACAAAGAAAATACAACCTTTATATAGAAAATAAACCCTAATTAACTACTAAGATCAACCATACAAGTGACATGATCTTGCAACTTAAAAATATTATAGAAATATAATAATAATAATAATAATAATAATAACAATAATAATAATAATAAAAATAATGATAATAAAACTTACTTAATTATTAAGCTAAATATTTATCCTATTCTCGTTTTTTAAATGGGCTTAACAATCATTTTACTCCCTCCGGTCCTATATATATATATATATAGGGCATATTTAACCGTATTCTTCGGACCAAGGAAAGTGGTTAGTTTTGTGAATTTTATGAGAATATATTGTAACATTACAATTTTACTCCCTCCACTTTACTTGAAAAATGCACATTCATTAATGAATAATAAAAAAATATAGTTAGTCAAAGAATTTAATAGAGGCAGAAAAGAGAAAAAAACAATTAATGATGCATATGAATTATAAAGTGACCTATATATACTTATAGGACCAAAGAATTCTTCTAAAAGATGTTATATATATAGGACCAGAGTAATTTTTATTAAGCCCAACATTCTATGAGTGGATCGGATTTAAGTTTATTTTGATGTGTGGTCAAGATCCCATATTTTTTTGGTATAAAATGATCTCAACTTTGATTTTATCTAATGTTAACCTATCTCGTGAACCTCTACATAGTGGATTCACATGACACGCCTAAAAGTAAGTGAAACTAAAACAGAATAATATTCCAACTACACTCTAAAACTTCTCAATAAATTAACGTTCAAACAGCGCATAGAATGGCACAATAGACTTAATTAGCAGCTACTCTCAGCAACCTGGTTAAGCAAAATATATATGGCACAGCCTAGTGGCAATGTGTTGGTGCAGTGGTTGGTAGCACTGTTATTGCTCATTTCCTTGTTGAATGGTGCCAAAGCTTATGAGTTTTGTGACACAGACTCAGCTAAGCTAGCCTTATGCTATGCAGCAGTTACAGGGAAACACCCTCCAAAACCAAATGAAAAATGCTGTGAAGTTATTCGCCATGCCGACTTGCCCTGCCTTTGCAGATACAAGAATGTCCTACCTGCAGCTGGAATCAACCCCACGAATGCTTTGACATTGCCCAGTAGATGTGGTTTGAAAACACCACCTGAATGTAAAGGTAAGTAATAACCATCTTATATATATTAATATGCCCGAAATAATACCTTAGCTTGAATATAAATTATTCTTAGGACCTGTATTTTTGAGCTAGACAAATGAGTTTCATGGCTCATTCTTCTTCTTTTTGCAGTGAACTGAAGCAATTCCTGCGAGACACATACATTAGAATCATCCTCTTGATCTTATGTTTGCCTTCACTTGTTTCATTACGTTACAGGCCAGGAGCTTTAAAGATAGCATTTATGTTCCTCAAATAAATGATTAGTTTACTGTTTAAAAAAAAAAAAAAAAAGACAAAACTCATATTTTGTTCTTATACTTTATGGGCATTGCTTTGACACCTTGTAAAATTACGAGGTTTTGATACATTGCTTACATGAATCAATCATTAAATGACTAATGCTAAGTTGATTCCATATCATTAAATATTTTTTTATGCTTTGAGTTTTCTTTTAATTTTATTATAATCTTTGTTTACAAAATATTCCTATTTTACCCCAGTGCATCTTATGCTCCCCAGTCCACCACCCCTTCCCTCGTACCACAACACCAGCAACAACATGACCATCATCTAGGTTTACGTTTTGCATTTGTCTTTTAGTGCAGTGTTTGGTTACAACCGCCCATCATCTAGGTTGCAGGTTCGAACAACAAATGCAAAATTTTACTCTGAAATACGTAATTTTTTTTCTTAAAAATTACAAAACGACAAATTAAAAAGTAAAAAAAGCAAGGTGAGAATCGAATAGGAATCCTTAGAGCATAAACAACTTAAGTTATGACGCAACAAACACCAAGCTAACCCAACTTTAGATATATTTACTGCTTACTTTTCTTATCGTTTATTTAATAAAAAAATAATAATTAAAAGATATGGGTTTTTTGTTCTCGTCTTCCTTCTTTCTTTCTCGGCATCAAAATTATCAAATCCTTAAATGGCAGCAACTCAGAAAACAAAAATTAACTTGCCAAACATAATAAAAATTACGGCATCTTGAAGCTTTATTCACAATTTTTTACTCATTTGCACGAATAAGATATTGTTGTCACTCCAGATCTTGTTTTGAACAACTTGCATATGGTGGCGGTGACTGTAACAGCCCATTTTTCACTTCCGAAAATCACTACTAAAAAAAAAGCTTTTTAGTGATCGCAAATTTCGGTCACTAAATAGCAATTTTCGGTGACTAAACATGTTAGTGACCGAATTAGTGACTGAATAGGTGCGGTCACTAAAAGTGGCGTCACAAACTAATTAGTAACGGAAAAATTTTCCGTCACTAATTTGTGACAGAATTTTGCAGTCACAAAAATTTTATTCTGTCGCTAAAATAGTTACCAAATAAAACCGTGACCAATTTAGTGACGGAAAATATGACGTTGGTGACCGAATATTCAGTCACTAATTATTAACCATAGTGACGGAAAATATGACGTTAGTGACCGAATATTTCGGTCACTAATTTTTAACCGTCGCTAATAGTAACGGAATTGTAAGTTTTGTGACTGCGGTTTGCAGTCACTAATAGTGACGGATTTCTACATTTTGCGGTTACGTTTTTCCAGTCACTATTTAGTGACGGAATATTTCCGTCACTATTTATAAAATTTGTGACCATAATTTTTTAATCACTAATCACTGTTTTTATCCCTGTTTTTATCGAAAAATATATATTATTAGCTACACTTATTTCACAAAATTTAGAAAAATAAACATTATTGACAAATAAAAATATAAAATATAAGCTAAGATTTAATATTGTTGTATAGCGCTAGCCTCGATCTAACAACAAATAACATAAACCATGTCCTAGCTAGTAATAATCCAGAAATTCTAAACCAAACACAAATTGTCGTAAACATAAACACAAACACCAACACGTTATAAAAAATACCAAAAAAACGATTCAATATTCAAATTAGTAATGACTAAAGGGTAAGAGGGACATGGTCATCACCATCATCATCACCACTAGCAACACCACCGGCAACACCACCAGCAACACCACCACCATCACCATCACCATCGACAAAATCATCAACATGATCATCAGCAAGGTGGACACTGCTCTCAGTGCGCATGCTACGAGCCTCAGGCATGGTCATCCCCAAGTGATCCAATACAGCTTGAAGTGTAGCACGGATATCACCAATCTCTTTGTTTTTCTCACCAAGTTCTTCACGAATATCACCAGTCTCCTTGTTTTTCTCACCAAGTTCTTCTTCAAGTTTAGTGATCTTCTCTGCATAATGTGGTGGAGGAGGCACTTGGGACTGAAATGGAACACCTACTGTTTCTTTAAGATATTGGTCGCCTAAACCTCCTAAACCATATACATTGCCTCTCTTGTTCCGACCTCCGACAACCTCTATGTAAATGGCATTCTCAGATGACTCATCGACATTACCATTAGCATTCTCCTCAATCTCCCTACGACGTTGTTCTACCCTATCCTGCATAATAAAAATATATGTTAGCGAATATATAAGCATATATAGTCAAAACATAAAACATTAGCTCGTGATTTTTTATTTAAAACACGTAATTTAGCTACTACCTTCACTGAAGTATTTGTTATTTGTAATTAGCTTTCACTTAATTATTTGTTAATTTATTCCCTATACCATCAACCTGGAGTTCTCACAAAATTCAGGTCAAAAACGAGTTAAAGGATACCAATTCAAAGATTATCTCTAAAGAATAAGTGAGAGAGAGAGTCAGGAGTCAGGACAATGAAGCAGATTTTTGTCATCAACTTGCTAATTTTATTATTATCTATGGTCTTTGTGGAATATTTCTTGCGAATGAAAAAGAAATGCTTAATGATGATATTGATTCTAAAAATTGATGGATTTATTAAATTTTAATACTTAAATATTTTAAATTTCTGACTTTAGTACTTTTATGTCAGTTAAGTAATAATGTGTTAACATTATAACTGAATATATCAGTAATTAGTAGGTTACATGCCACATATAATGTATGTCACATCATAACTAGAGATTAAAACACAAAATTTGTAAAGGAGCAAGATAAATGAAAAAATATTAGGTACTAAAATCTTGATCAGTGCTTTAGGAACAAGATTAAATGGATGTTTCTTAGTGTACGAGAACAAAATTATTGTTGCATTGAGTTGACCCTTATTACTATTGTCTTTCTAGTTTTATTTTCTTCCCTTGCTTCTCCCCTCTCAGTCTCACAAGTCACTAATATCTTCTCTGTTTTCACTAAGGAACAAGAATAGAAAAGAACAGACCAAGGATTTGGGATAACGTTTTCATCTATACTCAAAAAAGAAACACATCCCAAACAGAAGTTCAAAACCAAAATTAACATCACATTTAAACTTCAGTCATTAAATTTCAATTCAGATCAGAAATTCAATGCAAGAGCCCAAAACTGAAGAACCAAAAACCAAATTCAAACCAAAGTCTCACAGCATTTTGTAAAATATAGATTCAGTTTTAGATCATAAGAATAAGCACAACAGATTTCCACTCCTCATAATTCAGTCAGAGCAACAATTCAAAATGCACAAAAGCTAACAAACCTATTTAAAAAGCATGAACAAATTAGCAGCCTCAATAATAGGAGCCTGGATAGTGGTTACCTTTACGAAGACGGCAACAGCAAACGAAAACCAGAACTCTTCTGCAATATCTTCAACGCTGGCAAACTCTTCAGGCTTATGGCTGTATCCTGCAAAAACAAGAACAAATATTGATTAATCCTTTTCTTTATAAAGCAGTAAGAAAGAAAAAGCCAGAAATTTTCGCCTATCTGCTATATCATGCTGGAAAAGGGAAAGCATGTCCACGCGTATGTAAATCTATTCAACGGGAAAAAATTATGTGATGTTTCTTAATTCTAAGCTCAATCAATACATCTCCATTTACATGTGATTAGAGATTCACTTTCCAATTACTATTGTTTAAACTAATTACTACATAAAGAGCACTGACTGGTTTTTGTTCCCTACATAAATGATCAAAACTCAAGTACCAGTTGTGGAATTACCAACACTCCAACTGACTCAAATAGATAAATATAACTAGTTTACCTTCAAACGATGTTTTCCAAGAGGTGGTTGTAACTTGCCAAAAGTAGTTAACAATATATTTTCAGAAGAAGAAACATCTAACAGCTGGAGTAGATCACCTGCAGAATAAGAACATGATCAATGTTTATTTTCTCCGGTAGAAACAGACTCAATAAAATTACAAAACACCGACAAGCATGCATGCCCAAACACACATGAATCAAAATGCAATGTAACACATGAATTTAGCTAAATGAACTGAACCCACTGATTCCAAAACGCAATGAAACTCGTTATTCAGTGTAATATGAATTTCACAAGTTAGATAACGTTTTGTTGGCATGGTAAATTGTCTAATTGAAAAGAACGAAATTTGTTCTTAAAAAAGCACTAGCAAAATAAAATTAAAGAGATTAAACAAATAAAAAAATGCATATGAAGATGCATGTTAAGTTTGCATTTTATTCATGCATTTAGAAACTATTTTTCCCTAAAACATGCTGCCAAGCCATACAGATATTTGTCCATTAATCAACCACTTTCTACATATTAGAATCAACAATGAGCCTAGAAGATATATTTTATTGCAATATAGTCCAAGAAGCCATCTGTCATTGACAAATTACAATACTGCTTTGGCTGTTATGTTTTGTACTTAGCTCCATTCAAGTTTCTTTGAATTTTTTCAAGTGAATACACCTAAACAGGGCTACACATATCATAGCACAGCCATTTCAGTTCTGGTAGCACCATATCACCATCCCTACAGGACCATTGTGGCCACCTGTTACGACCCAAGAATAGAACTGAGACATTGAGAAAGAAAAGAAAAGATATCGTCGACTGATTGAATAAAAAGTGACAGAACAAGGAGAAATCTCCTCCAAGGGTTTCCCATTTCACACAAACTGCAATCTTTTGAATGTCTTCTCTCTATCCCTATTTATCTAATGTGACTAATTACTACATAAAGGGTAGTGATTACAATATGAAGAGCCCAACAACTTGTTCCTTCTAGTTTTAGTTTAAGAAAAAAAAGAATATTTCTCATTCTTTAAAGACAAACATAAATAAGAATGCAAATTGTCTAACTTGAATAGAGCTTTGTGATTTCAATTTCAAATCTTATCAAGCAAACTATTAGCAAAGGTGTTTAGTTATGGCCAATACATGAATTATTAACTAGAAAAAAAAAAGGACAAGTTAACAAGGACCAAGAGTCTAAAATTGTTGTATGTAGCCTTTAGTCACTCTTCATCATTTGAGTATGCAAAACATAACAAATATTTCCAACTAATTATCCAATATATATTCATAATTTGTTATATACATTTCAAAATAGGACTAACTCCTAGTGCTTCTTAACAGAAGCAAAATACAGCACTCCATTTTGATAAAGAATGAGAAGGAGAGTAGTAGGGGCTAATACATACTTGGATTAACTTAATTCATGCACAAAATAACCTATAATCAAAAGCTTATTTATAGAGCATTTGATTAAAAAATAAAAGTTATTTTCCCTCAAAAATAAGCAAAACCAAACATGTTGCAGTCTAATAGTATAGTACTACTATTGTTTCCAAATTAACACAAATAGAGCAAAATCATTCCATTCAGGACTTTCTTCAAACAGATTATAGTCATACTCATTGTCAATAGTCAATACACTCCAATTAAGTAGAATATCCAAACATAAAGCAAATGTTGTTCATGGTAGTAACCAAATTATTGTAAATTTGAAAGCTAACAAAAATGAAAAACAACTTTCACTTCCTCTTCTACAAACAAGGCTCACATGTTGTTTAGAGCAAACAATTTATGTTGTTTAGTAGAAAAGAGAATGAGGTTTCGAGAGATTTGGGGATTAGGGTTTTATTATCAAAATTGAAATGTTGCTACTCACCGCAAGTCGAAGTCGATGTCGAAGGTTGGAGCAGAGCAGAAGATGGAGCGGAGGTCGTACGGAGGCTGTGAGCGGAGAAGGTTGAGACGGCGAAGGAGGGAGCAGGTACGGCGAAGGAGGTACGGCGAAGGAAGGAGGTAAGGCTGTGAGCGGTGAACGACTTGAAGGAAGAAGGTGGACGGCGAAGCTAAGGAAGAAGGAACTAGTGAAGCTAGATAAGGAAGAAGGAGTACGGTGAAAGTGTGAAACGAAAAAGGAAGCGCGAAATGAAAAAGACATATAGAGACAATATTTGAGGGATCAGGAAATGAAAATGACATATAGAGCCAATATTTGAAGGGATTATATTATAATTAGTGACTGATTTTAGTGACTGAATTTATTCAGTCACTAAATTGTATTTTAAAAAAAAAAAAAAACCTTGTTGGTTACTGATTTAGTGACTGAAAATTTCAGTCACTATTTCGGTCACAAAATATTTTATTTCCAATATTGGTTACTAAATCGATCACTATTTGTGACTGTTTTCATTGCGGTCACTAAATCGGTCACTATTTGTGACCGCAATGAAAACGGTCACTAAATCGGTCACTATTTGTGACCGTTTCCATTTCGGTCACAAATTTTGGTGACTAAATCTTGGTTTTTTAGTAATGAATTACCATTTTATTTCTTATTAAATTGCTAAAAATGAGGCCAATTTTTTTTTAAAAAAAAAAACATGAACATGTTATTGATACACAGCTTTACCTTTTACTGAAAATCGAGTTGTCACTAACTTACTTACTTCTTGAATTTCTAAAAACATTCATCATTATAAAATAAACTTAATCTTCGAGTCCAACATCGTTCATTGTATTTCATCAAAAGGACTCATACAGTTCCCAAAAGGTTTCACCATCACACTTCTTCAAAACAAGACACAATTTAAAATAAGTTGAATTACATCAATAGTTCATTGCTTAGGTAATCCTCAATTCTAAGAAACAAAACCTAGACTCTAAGGGACACAACACTACCATAGCTCGGCTTCAGACGCACTCAATTCTCGTCGGTGGCGGAATCCATTTTCTTATCCTCCTCATGCTCATAGTTGGCATCAACACCAGGATCATGCTTCTCTTCCCTGATTGTCCCCTCCATAGGCTCCTCCTTCTCGGGTGTTGGTGCCTGGTCCGTCGCAAAATCTTCCACTATCAGTGATCCTGACTCATCCACGACTGGCTGTAAATATTATTGCGCGACCTCTTGGTGCTCCCTTATTCTTCTGCGATTACGACCTCGAAGTATAGCATGACCGCCTCTGCTGAGATTCCTGAAGGTGATATGACCCAGGTGCAGTTCCACAGCTGCTCCCCTTAGAACGTGGCTGGGGTCCGGGATCTCAAGTCGAGTGTGGCCTCTCCACACCCAACCCCTTGGACTAGCCTCCCATGCTCTTTCTCGCGAAGGCCATACAGTGACGTCTAGTCGATATGCCATCTACTCGTTGTGCCATCAGCAGCCACCAACAAAACAACGAGACAAGAGAAAGTAAGTATTCCGAACGACGTATCGTCGACGATGTGGGTTTACAGTAGGCAAAATATTAAGGCCACACAAACATAACAAAATAACATATATGCAGCACAACATTCATAATCATGCGCATATATGATCATCGTCAATTAATAATTCACTAGTACAAGCTTACTTTCACATAATCTATATCATTAATTTCTTTTTCTCAACTTCCTTCCTCAACAACATCATATCTTATGAGTCTTTTGATTGCATTCATTTCCATCATCATACAGTCTCATTCACTTTTACATTCTTTCATTATCAAGATCATTTCTCATTACTGTAATATTCACTACAACATTTTTGACTTTCTGCAACGGCACAAAACCGTTGCTTAAAGTACAAAAACCGTTGCTGAAAGTTTAGGCAACGGTTTTCGAACTGTTCTCTAGGTGAGTGTTGCCTATTGTCAATGGCAACGGTTTTTTGTATTTGGCAACAATTTTGTAAAACCGTTGCCCTTTGGCTTATAAACAGCAACGATTTCCTCTTTCATGATATGCAACGGTTTTATTAAGAAAACTGTTGCCCTTTGGCTTATAAACGGCAACGGTTTCTTCTTTCATAATATGCAACGGTTTTCAACCGTTGCCCTTTGGTTTATAAGCAGCAACGGTTTTATTAATCTATAGGATATGCAACAATGATGAAACTGTTGCCTTATGTTTCAGCAATAGATATAGAACTATTACCAACTTTACATAGGCAACACTTATTTTACTTTCATTCTATATGCAACAATTTTAATAAAATTAAATGCAGTAGTATATATATATATATATAATGAAATTAAATTATAATCACCATATATACCAAAATGACATAAAATTATATTATTCTATAATATGAAGAGTACAAAGTTACCAAAAAAATTCTAAAGAGTACAAGACCAAATTAAATACTTGCTAATTAACAACATATATATATTTTTTGCTGAAGTTCAAAAAAAAACTCAAAGCTAAAATAATCCATATATATTCTTGCATTGTCAATGACAGGAATTGATCATCCTTTAGAACTTTTCCTTGGCAAATTAAGCGCTGCCGCTCTGATAACACTCTAGTTACAGAAGCAATATGTTCTTTCAGAGCAGGAACTGACATCTGCAAAACAGGGAAAACTGTTGGAGGGAGAGAAAAAGTAAAGATTCTATTTAAGTTGCTAAGTAATGGCAAGATGGCAGCATAATGGTCAAGATAACATAAAATAAATAAATATAAATTTTTTTAACTGCCTGGTTAACATGTTCTACTTGAAGGGAGAAAAAAACCAAGATTATATATAAAGAAATAAGAAGTGTAGATTAGAAATTTAAAAAACAAGTGAAAAAGGATGATAAGTAGTTAAGGAATTACCTGTTTATCCACTCTAAGGGTGCAAGTCTGTGAATCCAATGTTTTGATCTTTATCTCAGTAGTGGGTTCTGAATGCTGTGAATGAAACATGAAATTATAAAGCTGACATGATTCTAGGATCCTCTACTCCAATTGAAAATATACTGCAGGTAGGGGATTGAAGCATAAATAGTTTAGGAACATGACACAAGTGAATTTGACAAGAAAAAAAGACTAAATGAAAACATGTTATTCCTAAACTTCAGCAACATAATGAAGCATGTTCACAAAGCTATATACAGTTTTGGCTCGTTTACAGCTTTAGCATTTCTTGTATTGATAATAGCATTAAGAAAAACTTGGCATGTATCTCAGCACAGATGACGCAATGCAACCGACAAAACAAAAAGCACAACCTAGAAAGGATGACATCACATAGTTCAGACTATACTTTCTCACATGGCAAAATTATTTCCCTACCCGCTGCACCATAAGTTTGCAGCAACCCAAAATGCCAAGCCTATATAGGTAGCATCTAATATTAGAATGTTAAGGCCAACACCAAGTAAATAAATCAGCCACACCATATGATGTGAATCCTATTACAACATCCATGTGCAACACTACTGTGTCAGAAAAAAAACACAGTAACAGAATGGCAAGTATCTAATCTGTTATCAAAACACAGCAACACCCATCTTGTTATTCACTAAGAGAATTAGTATAAAACTCCAAGTATCTAATCTTTTATCAAAACAACTATGGTGTAGACACCCCATTTTGTCCGGGGTCAAAATTACATTTTTATAAAAAAAAGAATTTGTTTGGGTAAGATTTTATCTTTAAGTTTTTTTTTAATTTTATAAATAAAAAAAAAGAAATTTGTTTGGACCCATTATTTTCTACTCAATGTGTATAAAGTTATTTTTGGGGTTTAAAAAAAAGAAAAATGTTAAAAATTAAAAATAAAATAAATTTTTTTTTTTAAAAAAAGGTATTTTTTTTATGAAAAATAAAAAACGAAAAATAAAAGTTTTTAGAAAAAAATAAAATAAAAATGTTTTGAGATTTGGTTAATTTGTAAGGATAAAGATAAAATTTGTTTTTTGTTTTAAAAGGATTATCATCAGATTTGTTTTTATTTTTTTATTTTTTTATTTTTTTAGATTTAATTGAGGAATAAACCAGAGAATATTCTACTGGGCTTTCAAAAGCATGTTGAAAAACCCTATTTTTTTTAACCTAATTTTTTCCTATAAACAGAACTCTCTTCCTCACAATTTGAAGGAGAGAATTTTTTAAAACACAAAGAATTTTACACACAATTTTGAAAACACAATTTTGAATACAATTTTAAAAACACAATTTTGAAAACACAATTTTAGATCTACAATTTTTCATAGTGTATTTCTCTTTTTTTTCTCTTTTGCTGTCGTTGTGCAGTTGTCCTAGTGACATTGATGTCATAGTCAATTTTCTACTGCGCACCAACCTTATCCCTGTGCTACCGTGCATCGGCCGTTGGATCGAGACAGAGAGCCGATCGCAAGGCTTGGATCGTGTGGGTGCATCGCATCCGCTGCTCCTGTCCGCACTGGATCCAACACTCCTTTCTGCCCGCCCAACAGGAACGTGACACGTGTCACATCTCCTCCACCATCACACTCCGCTGCTTCTCTTCTCCGTCCAGGTTACTTCTTTTTTTTTCTTTCATTTTTTGCAGTTTTTTTTTCTTTCATTCTTTGTAGTTTTTTTAATAAATAATACTTTAAATAATTAAACATAAATAAAATAAAATGTAGTCTTTCATTATTGAGATTTTAATTATTAATTTTTATGAATCCTTTTTGATTTCTGAATAATAAATATTTTTGCATCAAAATACAGATTTAATATTTTAAATTCTAATTTTATCCTTAAATCAATGTATTTGTATTTTAGGATTTTAGGATATGTTATGAGTTTAATTGTTAAATTTAAATTAAATAATTTGGGATCATAAATTTTAATAATTAAATCTCATTTTTTTTAATTATTGGATATGCTTTGGCGAGCCGATTTTTTTCTCACCCATTTAGTGGAGGGATCTCTCGTGCTTACCTCTTTGTATTCAAATAAAATAAATCAATTTTTTTTAAAGTCTAATAAATTTATTAATTAAGAATTCTAATGCGTTTTGGAAATACATATTTCCTTGGCTAAATGTTAAGGTCTTGTGCATATTTCCTCTCCGCATAAAATATTTTAAAAAATATAATAAAACATTAAAAAATTAATTTAGAACTACGTAGCCTTGATTCCTCATTTTATGAGGGTACGTAGGACCAGGGACAACCTTGTCAGGCACCACAATAAAAAACAAATAATTTTTGGCAAACCAATTAATTAGGTCTTTTAATTAAAATTGATCAAGGGTACCATTTTCGAATGGGCGAACGGGGTGCTAATACCTTCCCCGGCTCGTAACCGACTCCCGAACTTTGAATCTATCTAGTTCGAGACCAATCTTTATCCTTTTTAATTATTAATTATTTTTTCCGCGTTTTTGTGACAAATGTGGTGGCGACTCCAAATTGGGTCAATCGACCCCCACTCGTAGGCGAGACTCCGAGGCGACCCGGGACCTCGGCCGCGACAGCTGGCGACTCCACTGGGGACAAAACTTAATAAGAGAGTCAGGCCTAAATGATTGGTTATTTTTAATAGACCTATTTTTTTTTCTAATTGGTTTGCCTTTAATTAATTGTTTATTGTATATATTTTGTTTATTTTTTTTTGTTGCTAAACTGTATATTTATTCTTTATTGTAATCTCTTTTATTTATTTATTTATTTTTAAAAAGGGTTTGTACGCCCCCGAAATAGGTTTTACACGAATCTTTGCACACACGGAAACCCTATACCCGGGTACTATTATTTAAACCCTAAGTTTAGGGGTGTTTTTGCCCTACCTTTGACTTACCATGTGTATGGTCTCTTGTAGTGTGTAAAAGTACCACTCGGACTACAAACCATTTCTTGTAAACACGACCTTTGAAGGGTACGTCTAACCTATTTTGGGAGGCGTAACCAACCTCTTGTCGACCGTTTGCGAAGTGGGTCCTCACCTTAAAGAGTGAGGGCGATCCGAGGGCCTTTAGAGGTCTAGAGCCACCGTTGAGTACACTTTGTGTAGCATTCTATTTTGAAACTTGAATAAGTCAGTCATGGTTCACCTTCATTCACTATCAAAGATTAAGAGGTGTCAAAACAGTTAATCTGTTACCTACTTAACCTTCGAAAAAGCTGTGGGGATTGTGTCAATCAAAAAATTAAAAAATATATGTACTCTTTTTCAAGTTAACAAATTAGAGTGTTACACCTTAGTTATACCTTAGAACAAAGTCTCTTATATGATTTACCCTAAGGGGGCATATTCTCTATCTTTTATCGCATTTTGTTTAATAAAAGTTGGGATCACCATCCCACATAAGTTGGGTGACCCACCGTCATCCAAACCAGAATGATGTAAGGGGCACCATTGCACTTTGGTAACCTTATGCCACGAGGAAGGCATTTTCTTTGCATGCGCATTAAACCCGCAATAAGGCCCACCGCCCTAAGGGTAAATTTCATTTTTTTCATATCCATCATTTCACTTGGGATAATCCCTCGTTGTTCCAAGTGGGCCTGAACTATATGGTTATTGTCAATTCATTATGACATCCCGTATTTTGTAATGAAGGCTTAATAGCCCCCAATTAGGGTCACTTACCCTAGGGGCATGCATTTGCATTTGTATCATAACAGTTCATTTCAATAAGACAAATAAAAATTTTGGAGCGACCCACCGTCGTTCTGAAGTTGGCCAGAACTATATGAATGTTATCAATCCATCATGATACCTCATATTGGTAATGAAGGCTTAATCGCCCCCAAATAGGATCTTTTGGATTCTAAGGGCACTGCATCATGCATTTTCACATCATCACATTCATTATCAGGCAAAACTCTAAAGATATATCCTTTGAACAAGATCAGGTTTCGTCACTATTGCTCCCAAACACCGATACCAAACTAGACTAAGAACCAAGATCATGGCTAATGAAAGTGAGAGCATAGCAGAACTTCGAGCGGAAATGCTCTGAATGAAAGAGCAAATGAATGCGATGAGCCAATCAGTGGATCAAATGACTAAGGTCGGTCAAATGCTAGAAAAATTGATGAAGGTGAATTTCGAGGTGCCTGGCGAAGATAAACAACCTGTCACAAATCTTGGAGATTTCTCTCAATCGCTGTTAAAAGATCCTCAGCCTAAAGTTACTCATCATCTTGATCCCTCTACAGAATCACCATCTTACAAGCCTGATTTTGTTGCAACCAGCAAAGTGGAAAAAACTTACTCTGACCCTGAGACCAAACAACTGCTAGAGTCTCTGGCAACCCGGTTGGAAGCTGTGGAGGGGAATAACCAATCTTGGATCAAAATCACCATGGATATGTGTTTAGTATCGGGGCTAGTGGTGCCTTCTGACTTTAAGGTACCCGATTTTGAAAAATATCGACGTACCACTTGTCCTAGAGAGCATTTGACCATGTATGCAAGGAGAATGACCAATCATGCTGAAAATGACAAGATGATGATTCATTTTTTCCAAGACAGCCTTATTGGGGCTGCATCAAGTTGGTACATGAGGTTGGAAAAAGGTCAAATTCGTACTTTTGAAGATTTATCTGAAGCCTTCATCAATCAATACAAATTCAACATGGATATAGCACCTGATCGCACACAACTGCAGAACATGACCAGAAAGAACTTTGAAAGTTTCAGAGAATATGCTTTGAGGTTGAGGGCTATGGCTGCTCAAATAGACCCTCCACTTACTAAGAGGGAGATGAACTCAATGTTCCTAGATACTTTGTCAAGCTCTTACTATGAGAAGATGGTTGGGCTCATAACTGTTGACTTTGTTGATATGATAACAGTGGGAGAAAAAATTGATGGAGGATTTAGATTGGGAAAAATGTCTAATGGAGATCGAGAGGATCCTTCTGGTACAAAGAAGCCCGCTTTTTTGAGAAAGAATGAAGAGGAGCCAATCAATGAACCAGAGGAACAAGATCTGTCAAATGCTAGAATTGATGATGAAGGATAACAATGAAAGAGGGTGAATGACCTATCACATTTCTTGAAAGTTTAACCCTTATTTTTTTGCCTAAGACTATAGGGTTACTTAATAGTGGGAAACCATCCTTTCCATTCTCTCTTCAATAAATGTAGGTTATGTTTGGCCATCTCAAATTTGTTCCTTAATGAAATTTTCATTTTTTGTTGAACATCTCTTTAACAATTATCTACTAATTTTTTTTGATCATGTGAATAAATCATCTCACCGCACTTCCAAAAAAAAAAACAAAATTGATTCATGCATTAACTTGAGATATTTGATTCAAATTTAAAATTAGAGAAGGATGATGCAAATGTAAGACCCAAGATAGTGTGGACTCTCAATCAAGTCCTTCCAGTGATACAAGGCTTCGTTGAATTCCCAAACACTAAGGAGATATCCCTAGTCACCCCGTTGAGCCTAGACATTTTGAAGTGGAGATCGTTTCTCTCAAACCAACAATGTATGTTTAAGCCGGGGTGGGTAGTTTGTCAACAGCTTTTGCCAACATCCAAATATCAAGGAGGATTACTTTTTATTTCACAAATCCAAACACATTTTATCCATCGTTCATCCCATTGGGCCTCAACAAGAAAATTTTTCTTCTTTTAAACCAAAAATATTTTACCCGAGTATTAATGAGAATCAAATCAAGGGAGATAATTTCTATGTTCAAAAGTGCAATCACAAAAAATTAAAAATGGATGTAGGCAAGCACAAAAAATTAACAACAAGAATTAGCAAAAAGTGAGTGTGCTTGTCTAAATAAGGCAAAGCTCATGAATCCATTATGTGGTGAAAAATAACAATTTCAATCCTTCTGAATGAAAGATTCTCATTAAAAACTCAACATAAATTTTGGGCCTTTATATCCATTCTTTCATTTGCCACATTATCACCCCCAGACCATGTTACAACCCTTTGGAAAATCCTCTTGATGATTTGAGTGTTGTGCAAAATCTGTTGAGAAAATAGGGAATTGAAGAGAAAGGAGAAAGGAAGGGAAGGGAAATAAAAATTTGAGTCTTATACCTTTTATTGTCAACCTTTAGCCAGGCCACATTAGAAGCTTTAAAAGACCTCGTTGAGGATTGGTTTGCTTGAGTTACACACTAGGGCGGAGAAATGCTGACTTCATTAAACCTAATTGAAACTATGATGAAAAATATCTCATTTTTAATGCACAAATGAATTGATTCCATCATCTAAACAATTTCCATGTTCACATGATCATTAAATTAGTGTTGCTTGTTAAGAAGATATGTGAGAAAAAGAAATTGAAAGGAACTTGATCGGTTGAATATGGTTAACGATCATTTGTTATTAAGAACATGTTCTCTGAGAGAGTCCTGACCTTGAGCAAGATGAATAAAAAAGATTTGCAATTTCCAGTAAATTTCAAAAGCAATTGAGAAATTACTGAGTTTGAGGAAAAATTTAAATAAAAAATAAAGAGCTCGCTTGGTTGAAAATCCTGAAAAAGGACGATCTAGGCAAAAGTTAGAGCGATCCGCTAAGTTGCAAAACTCGAAAGGGGCGGCTTAGGCAAAAATTAGGATCATGACAGGAAAGTCCGCTAGGAACCTACATTGGGTTTTCTAGGCAAAATTTCGGGCAGAAGAAAATGTCCTCAAACACAAACCAGATTGTTTTTAACAAAGAGATATTGGAAATTGCAAATAGAACCAGAAAAGAAGTCCTGAAGGTTGCATTGGGCAATTTTGAAGATTCCCTACCCTCGGTGAAACATTTCCCAAACTGGGGCAGTTTTGAAAAGTTTTATTGCTAGCCAAGCAAACTGGGGCAGTTTTGAAAAGTTTTGTTGCTCGCTAAGCAAACTGGGGCAGTTTTGGAAATTTTTAAACAAGCCCTAGAAAGAAATACTGGGGCAGTTTTGAAGAGAGGTCAAACATATCGTTCATCCCCTTACAAATATTGTTATCATATTCAACCGGGGCAATTTTGAAAAGTCTTGTTGATAAACCCTAGAATGAGATACTGGGGCAGTTTTTGAAGAGAAATCAGAAGCATTGATCATTTCATTGCATTTGTCGTTGAGACAGTAAACTGGGAAAATATTTGAAGAGGTTCATTGTTGAGCTCTAGATGAAATATATCGGGGCATTACTTTGATTCCCCAATAATTGTTTTTAGCACAATGCACTGGGGCATATTTTGAACAAATTCAGGTTGCTTGATGGTGATTGGCTATCGACAAATGTTAGATTGCTGAGCTTTCAAAAGATTTTATTAAATAAGAAGGTTGTTAAAGATTTTCCTGTGCTTGTCTTGATCGACAAGATTTTGGTTTGATCTGGTATTGGTATTCAAGAGCAAAAGGGTTGAAACCAGTTTATCTTGTTTAAAAAAAAATTAAATTGCATTTTAGATTTATTAATTCCTGATGGGTTTACATTGAAAAAAGTTAGAGTTGCATTGTTGATTCCAAATCATATTTATTTCATTGTCATTCACATCATTTGTATTGAGTTCATTTTGCATTATGCACTTTTGACATCATTTGCACCAGTTACATTATCCATTGCATTATACCAGTTGCAACATACCAGTTTTTCATTAACAATATCATTTGCATTGGTTCCATTTTATTCATTACTATTTGCATTGTTTGCATCACCAGAACTTGAATATTCAATAATAATAATTAAAGAAAATCAATTTTTGATGTTGGTTGGGCTTTTTGATGCCCCGTGTAACATCCTGAAAATTAATATTAAAAAAATATAATTTTAGTATATAAATATTTATTTAAGGATAGGATTAAGCCTTAGAAATTGTACAAGGATTAGAAGGGTAGTATGAGCGTAGGCCAACCTAGGATGTAAGTATAGGACCTCGGTCCGATCCCGGCCGAGTTAGATGAGATTGAGTGCATATGAACCGAGCTGATGGGGAACCAAACGCGGAACCTGTTGTCCAGTCCGGATTAGCCGACCTCAGTGCACCTCATAGTATCATCCGAGAAGGAAGCTCGGACTACTGCTGTTCCTACAAACCGAGCCGACGTATCCTAACCGACGTACCCGAGCCGACACGTCCTAGCTCCTCCGTGCCAGCTCATGTTGAGTTGTTGACCCCTTTGGTTTTCGTACCGTCTGTACGGTACTATCCTTCACTTTATGTCCCTTTCAATGTACTATTCATGGCTTCCTTTGGAAGCCAATGAATCCTAGCCACACATTCTAGCTTCTCCAAGAAGCCAATTAATCCTATCCACACAAATATTTTCCCCTAAATGAATAAAAGAGAATCAACATACACAACACAACACTTCTCACTTTCATTCTCTCTTTCTCCTACGTCTTTCTCTCTTTCTCTCAAAGTTCCAACAACTAAACCCCAACCCACTTTCTTCCTCCCTCTCTTCCTCCAACCGGAGAACCCTCATGTCTGCCGTCCTTCCTTCCGTTCTGGAGTCCCTGGACCGCCGTGGAGCTTGTGTGCAACTTGGAGGAGCTCGTGGCAGCTTGGAAGAAAGGAATCAAGAGTGTTAAGCTCAAGAGGGCAAGCATCAAGGAAAGCCTCACTCAAGCTCTCAACCCTTATCTCTCACGGTTTGAGGTAAGGAGTGAGTGTTACCTCTACTTGAGTTTGGGCTTCTAGGGTGTTCATAAAGGGTACTAAGAGTGGGTGTTAGCTTAGGGAATGGATCTAGGTTAATGTTAGAAAGGAAATGGTAATATGGGTAAAAGGGAGCTAATAAATGAATTAGAAACATGAGTTTGAAGTAGGGATGAGTACTGTTATATGCTATATGTTGGTAGTTACATGATGGATTGGTTAAATGCTTTGATTCTTATTTTTGATGTTGTATAAGTGTTTATGAACTTTGCTGTATAAATGTTTATGAGCTTTTATAATTGTTATTTATATCTGTGACCGAGCTGGGCCGAGCTGGGAGAGGTTGCGTATGGGTTGAGGAAATGGTATATATGGAAATTAGGGGAGATAGAGTAATAAGTCAGATAATGAGAAAAGAAAATGGAATAAGGAAATGGTTAAAGGGGTGAGCCGAGAGGGGCCGAGCTAAGTGTATAATGAGATTAATGTAAAGAGGAATAACTTAAAGGGTTGAGTCGAGGTGGGCCGAACTAAAAGAGATGGTTAATAAGATAAGAGGAATTAAAGATAAATGGTTGTGTGATCGGGTCATAGCAGACGCGTACTGGGTGCGTGCATTGATCGCGTCAGATGCATACTGGGTATGTGCAGCTGTAAGACGGGTACTGGGTACTCGCAGTTATGATTCACACAAGGTTCCGAGCACGGAACCGGTGGGATGTGTTCCTGGTCATAGCAGACGCGTACTGGGTGCGTGCATTGATCGCGTAAGTCGTCGAGATGCGCCGCTGTAAGACGGGTACTGGGTACTCGCAGCTATGGACTCTCCTTAACCCCATAGAATGATCGGCGGTGGTGCTCCTGGTCATAGCAGACGCGTACTGGGTGCGTGCATTAATCGCGTAAGACGCATACTGGGTATGTGCAGCTGTAAGACGGGTACTGGGTACTCGCAGTTATGGACACTCCGACATCCGACCTTAAATGGTGTAAGACATGCACTGGGTGTATGCATCCGAGAAGAGTAAAAGATTGTAAGCTATGTCAAAGTGGAATAATGAGTAATGAATCCGAGATAGAGGTGGTAGTCTGAGGTAAGAGAGTAGTGGCTGATGTGGGCCGAGCTAAGTGTGATTGTATGAGGTGAGCCGAGCTAGATGAGATTGTACGATGTGAACCGAGCTAATTGATATTACATTCATGTGACATATGGTTTGATTACTTGTTATTTATGTGCTATTTGACTACTTGTGGTTGGCTTGGTAGTTCGGTATGGCATGTTAGAAATTACTTATTTAAGTTCTGTATAATGCTCACCTCCTTACCATTTTTTTCAGGTACTGAGCCCGAGCAGACGCAGTCCCCGGCCGAGCAGGATCACTCTCCCTCACAGGGAGAGTAAGTTATTTAGAGTAGGAGAATTTGTTGGGTCTCGGCCAGTTGGGCCGAGCTAAAACACTCTTTTGTATTTTTGACTTCGGATTGCCTAGTTGGGCCGAGCTAAACTCTTATTGAACTTGTATTTTGAAATATGAACTCGGTGTATCTGATATTGAACTTTTATGCTTTAATCAAATTAAAGTCTTCCGCTTATTAACTCTGATGTTTTTTATATTAATGAAAAGAAATTTTAAATCCTAATTTTCGGGTTTAAAGGTAATTATTATATAGGGTGTTACATTTTTGGTATCAAAGCAGTTTCTCCTCGGCCTATTGGAGTTGCAAAGGACTCCAGTGGTTACTCACCAAGAGAGTGACAAATAAGTAAAAGTCTAGAAGTCTAAGTTAGACAATAGAGCTCATAGGTATATATGTTTATATATATATATATATTTACTTGATTATTCGGAAGTTAATTGGCTTCCTCTCCATGTCCGAACAGCATGGCTGGGAGACGAGCTGATAACGACCGAATTGCTACTGTGTTGGAAACTCTGGTTCAATTACAGCAGAATCAGGCTGAGAACCTCGCTCAGAACATCGCCGCAGCCGCAGCAGCTGCAGCTGTAGCCCTTCAGCCTCAACCTCCGGCTCCGATCGAGATTGACTGGATGAGCCGATTTAGGAAGAACGAACCACCTCAGTTTGAAGGGGGTTACAATCCTGATGGAGCTCAGAGGTGGCTCCAAGATATTGAGAAGATCTTCCGATCTCTACAACCACCCTATGAGTACAGGGTGAGGTTGGCCGAGTTTGTGCTTGCTAGTGAAGTCGAGCACTGGTGGGATCAACAGAGCCGAGGACTGGAGGCGGCTAATGAGGTCATCACTTGGGATTTGTTCCGAGCTCGATTCCTCGGAAAGTATTTTCCTGAAGATGTTAGGAGAGAGAAGGAACTTGCTTTTGTGACAACCTAAGTTTTATAATAAAATTAAACAAATATTTTTGTGAGTTTTGCTTAATTATTTAGTTTTTAACTCCATTATCAGAGTGGGGAAGCCCAATTCATTACTAAAAATAGTGGTCTAAAATTTTCCTTTTCCTTTTCCTAACTTTTCAAAACATAGGGCTCACACGCGGAATTACCTAATTATACTTATTTAGAAAGTACATTTAGTAATATTTAGTTATAGGAAATTCTAGGAAAAATCTGACAGAGTCTCCTCTGTTTATTGGATATTTCCCATATTTCTTGAAAACCTGTTACCTGCTTGAAAGTTCATTTTATATTTTTCCAGTCCAGTTCATATAACCTCTATGCATCACTAGGGTGTTTCCCTAGTTCATTCTATGTACCTGCATGACTTAGATTCACCAAAAAGATTAGGTATTACTTACAACAAAATATGCACGGAACATCCCCGTCATAACGGAGGAAATCCGGCCCAAAGGTGCCTACACATTGCACCACAAAAATAATAAGTTATAGAGAAAGTATAAATGTGGTTTTATATATACAAACTCAAAATAACCTAAGTTCCAAACTAGTAAAATGGCATGAAACACTACTCTCCCTAGTTGGGAGAGTGATCCTGCTCGGCTGGGACCTCGGGATCTAACTCTGAACCTGAAAAATGGGCGTAAGGGGTGAGAAATCCACGAACCCAGAAATGTCATTTTAAAGAGGCATAAGAACAACTAAGGCATGCAACAATCAATTCATTCACATACATAAATCATATTTCATTGCATACCTTATTGGTTCAAATTTTAAAATCATATAACAATAGTAAATACTCTTGGTTTTTCTTAACTTCTAACCTTGTCTTTTACTTTCATATGCTTTTAACTTTTACCTTTTAAATTTGTCTTTTGCTTTGCTAGCAATATAAATTCCATTAGGTATTCTTGATTGCACAATTGGTTAGGATGGTATCTTCACCCAATAGGACTTCTTCTCACTCAGGACTTCTTGACCCATAAGACCTTTCCCTCGTTAGGGCCTTTTTTTTATTTTCTTTTCTTCACTTACTTTCATATATTCTCAATTATTCATGATTCATGCTTTTATTTGGTGCTGCAGCTATTAATCGTCGCGTAGGATCCACGTAACCTAACGAGCCTTTGATCTTATGGGGATTTTTCCTGAGCGAGGTTTGTACCTATTGGGGCTAATTCGGCCTACTTTGCTAGTAGGACCCTGTCCTAACCGTGTGCACCTAATGGGTGTGGATCCCAAAACGCGATTAATAGCTGTAGACCTTCTTATTTTTCCTTACTTTGCATTACCACTTTGTTTCTTTCACTTCTCATACTCATAATTTGCAAAGTAACACTTCTCATTTCTAATTCATATAAACTTTTCAAAACATCTCATTTTTTTTCACTTGAAGTTACATAATTACATATTTACTAACATAAACAATTTCTTACTCCTTATTCTCATAAATTCCTTTTTCAACTTATTACTTACAATGTCCATAAATTCCTCAACTAATTGCAAGGTAAACAACTAATACACAACAAACCACAAATACAACTAATAATCATGCTTATTTCATGTAGCAAATAGGGTCAAGCAATTTCATGAACAATAACAAATATATTAAAGAGAGAAAATCATATTATCTAACCCTAAACTTAATCATAATTATACACACCCAAAATTCAACTCCCAAGCCCATGAATCAACCCCCTTACCTTGATTTTGAAGATTAAAAGAGAAAATACCAAGTTTAGCTAAGATCCTCTTGGCTGGATGAGAGAGAAAACGTGGAGAGAGAGAGATCCAAGAGCTTGATGATGATGAATAGTGCAAGAGGGATGCTTAATGATGATCCATGATGATTTATGATGATTAATTTGGGGAGATTTGTTTGATTTATGAATTGGGGTTGAAAACCCTAGAGAGAAGTCGGAGAAAAGAAGAGTGAGAAAGTGATATTTGGGGTTAAAATTACCCCAACTCGCGTTTTTATTTTTTGCATATCTGTTAAAAACACTCGAGTCTTTTACTAATCACTCGAGTGAATCCAAAAAATACTCGAGTCTTTTCTAAAATACTCGAGTGAATCTGAGGGCTTTGCCTTTTCCTGATTCAGGATCTGTAAAACACTCGAGTCTTTTCACAAAGACTCGAGTAGAGGCTGAGAACACTCGAGTCTTTTCTAAAAGACTCGAGTATTATTGCCCAGTACCCATTTATTCATTTTTCAATTTCCTCCTATTTTCTTCCTGCTTCAAATCGAGACAACTTCTTCGTTACCCGACGGATCTTGCTCAAATTTGAAAGCAAGCTTCCTAAAATCCTTAACTTCATATCCAACGGTGGAAATCTTGATTGGGGTTGTAATTATTTAATTACAATTTTCCAAGTTAGGGTTGTTGGAAAGGTGTTTTAACTTAGATAAACTTGCACTTTCTAACCCGATTCACTTCCAATTTCGATTCTACCCTTCATAACTCCTTTCTAGCACCTCACATACTCGTTGGATTATTTTTCTTAGTTTTTCTTAATTAATTTTAATATATTTCCATAACAATTAACTAAATGCATTAACGGGAATTTAAATTGAGGACGTTACAATCCTCCCCCACTTACCAGAATTTCGTCCCCGAAATTCACTAAGTGCTGAAAAGCTGTGGATAAGATTCCCTCATCTTTTCTTCTAGCTCCCAAGTAGCTTCTTCAACATTATTGCGGTGCCAAATAACTTTTATCAAGGGAATATGCTTGCCTCGGAGTTGCTTAATCCGACGATCTTTAATCCGAATGGGATGGATTTCAAAAGTCAGATTTTCTTTCAAAGGTATATTATCCACATCAATTATATGCGAAGGGTCATGCACATACTTCCGAAGTTGTGATACATGGAATACGTCATGTAACTTAGCTAGATGAGGAGGCAATGCAATTCGATACGCTAAAGGTCCAACCTTCTCAATTATCTGATAGGGACCAATAAACCTGGAAGAGAGCTTCCGGTACTTGATTGCACGACCGACACCGGTGGTAGGACTTACCCTTAAGAACACGTGATCACCACCATCGAATTCCAAGGGTCGTCTACGTCTATCCGCGTAGCTCTTTTGGCGATCCTGTGATGCCTTCATTTTTTGCTGAATCATTTTGATCTTTTCGGTGGTTTCTTGTACAATATCTGGACCAAGAAGTAAATTTTCACCGATTTGAAACCAGCACAATGGAGTCCGGCACTTTCTGCCATAGAGAGCCTCAAAAGGAGCCATCCCAATACTGGAATGGAAGCTGTTGTTATAAGTGAACTCAATTAGTGGCAAGAGACGTTCCCAACTACCCGATTGCTCAATAACACAAGTCCTTAGTAAATCCTCCAACGATTGAATGGTGCGCTCTGTTTGCCCATCAGTTTGGGGATGATTATGCAGTGCTGAACTTGAGTTTTGTGCCCAAAGCCTGTTGAAGACTTTGCCAAAAACGAGAGAGGAATCTGGGATCACGGTCAGAGATGATACTTGAAGGAATTCCGTGTAGTCTCACAATATTTTGAATGTATAGTTGTGTCAACTTCTCCATACTATACTTCATATTCATCGGGATAAAGTGAGCACATTTAGTAAGCCGATCGACTACTACCCAGATAGCTTCATAGCCAGAAGGGGTCCTTGGAAGACTAGATATGAAATCCATAGAGATGCTATCCCATTTCCACTCGGGAATCTCCAAAGGCCTTAGCAAGCCTCCGGGCTTTTGATGTTCAATCTTGGCTTTTTGGCATACTAGGCATCGTGATACAAAATTTGCGATAGCTTTCTTCATTCCAGGCCACCAAAATAATCTTTTAAGATCTTGGTACATCTTGGTGGTACCTGCAGATGGTGGTTAGATAGGATATGCTATGGGATATTATTGGAATCGAGGAAATATTTGGTCAAGTTTTATGGATTTGATAGGTTTTACCTGGGTGGAGGCTTAATTTAATTTTATGTGCCTCGTGAAGAATATCCCTTTGAACTTCAAAATCTTTAGGAACACATACCCTTCCTCGAAATCGAATGATTCCGTCTGAACCCCTAATGAAATCGGGCTCTTCTCCGTCAGAGGCTCTTTCTAAGAGTTTTTGCAATTCTGGATCATCAACCTACCTTTCTTTGATCAAGTCGATGAATTCATTATGCACCTGCAGCATTTCCAGAATAATACTCTTTTCCTGCACCTGCACACCCAACATGAGATTACTAAACTCCTGCATCAATTGCATCTCCTTTATCATCATATTGCTAACATGAAGTGTCTTGCGGCTTAAAGCATCCGCCACTACATTTGCTTTGCCTGGATGATATTGGAGACTGAAGTCGTAATCTTTAAGAAATTCTATCCACCTCCTTTGTCTCATGTTCAGCTCCTTCTGGTCAAATAAATACTTAAGGCTCTTATGATCGCTGAACACCTCGAATCGAGTGCCGTACAAGTAGTGCCTCCAAATTTTCAATGCAAACACCACGGCTGCTAATTCGAGATCATGTGTAGGATAGTTCTGTTCATGTGGGCGAAGTTGCCGAGAAGCATATGCAACGACTTTGCCTTGTTGCATCAGTACGCATCCTAACCCTTGTTTAGATGCATCACAATAAACATCGAAGGGTTGAGATGGGTCTGGCAAAATTAGAACGGGTGAGCTAGTGAGTCGCTTCTTTAATTCTTCAAAACTATGCTCACACTCCACTGTCCACTGATAGGGTACCTCTTTGCGAGTCAATTTGGTTAGCGGAAGTGCTAACTTAGAAAAACCCTCAATGAATCTTCTATAATAACCGGCCATGCCTAAAAAGCTTCTGATCTCTGTGATTGTAGTGGGTCTCTCCCACTTGAGCACTACTTCTACCTTCGATGGGTCAACTGCCACTCCTTTTTCTGAAATGACATGACCCAGAAAGTACACTTCATTTAACCAGAAACTGCATTTGGCGAACTTAGCGTACAACTGTTTCTCCTTGAGGACCTGCAACACCGTCCTCAAATGCTCATTATGCTCACTTGGAGTTTTGGAATAGATAAGAATATCGTCGATGAAGACAACGACGAAAGAGTCCAGAAAAGGTCTGAAAATCCGATTCATGTAGTCCATGAAGATTGCTGGTGCATTAGTAAGGCTGAAGGGCATGACAACATACTCAAAATGCCCATAACGGGTGCGAAAAGCTGTTTTGGGGATGTCGGCCTCTTTAACTCGGATTTGATGATAGCCTGATCGAAGATCGATCTTAGAGAATATGGATGCTCCCTTCAGTTGATCTAAAAAATCGTCAATTTGAGGAAGTGGATACTTGTTCTTAATTGTTACCCCATTCAGCTGGCGGTAGTCAGTACACATTCTCAAACTGCCATCCTTCTTTTTAACGAATAGTACTGGGGCTTCCCACGGAGACACACTAGGCCGAATGAATTGTTTAGCAAATAACTCTTCGATATGCTTCTTTAGCTCGGCCAATTCTGGAGGGGCCATCCGATACGGGGCAATTGATATTGGTCCTGCACCGGGAACCAAATCAATGCTAAATTCTACTTCTCTGTGTGGCGGTAAACCAGGAATATCATCCGGGAATACCTCCGGAAACTCCTGCACCACTGGAATCTTGTTAACATCCGGATCGGTTCTGATGTCTAGATTTGACAAGGTTGCATCAGGGAATAGGATGGCCTTGCTATGGCAATCAATAAGAACTTTATTCTTCGCCATCCAATCCATGCCGAGGATAATATCAAGCCCCATGAGAGGTAAACAAATAAGATTCAAGTTGAATTCTCTCTCAAGTACTCGCAAAGAACAGTTTAGACATGCGAGGGACGTAGTCACTGCGGGGCTGGTAGGTGTCGACACCGAGAGCACATACGGCATCTCTACCGTAGACATTCCGATTCTCTTGACACATGATAATGAAATAAAGGAATGCGAAGCACCACTATCAAACAATATTTTACAAGGGAGAGTATTTAAAGTACCAATACCTCGGATAAGTTCATCACCTTCCTCTACCTCCTCGCCATCCATAGTGTACACCTTACCCTTCTGGACGGGTTTCTTTCCCTTGGCGGGTTGCGCCCGAGTCACATTAACTTCTTGTTTCATATTCTTCTTTGGGCATTGATAATAGAAGTGACCAGGTTGACCACAAGTAAAACAAACCCTGGGTTTTGAGTCTTGATTTTTGAACCAGCACTCTCCAAGATGACGCTTTCCATAATGAGTGCATGTAGGATAGCTAGGAAAAGCAACTCCTGTGGGACCAGAATTGGACCGTGGAGGACCTCTGTTGGCACTAGAAGAATAGGGACCAGATTTATTCATAGGCGCTTTACCCTTGATCGGGCCTCCAGATTTTTGCACATTTTTACCCCGATCAGTCCCTTGCATATTCTTCAAGCTCCTTTCATAAGCACTGGTCATATTAATCAGTTGAGCTAAGCTGGCAATATTTTGATATTCAAACAACACCTTGATCTCAGGGCGTAGACCACTTTCAAATTTAATGCATTTTGCCCTCTCCTCAACATCTCTGTAACCAAGCGAGTAGCGCATCAACTCCCGGAACTTTGCAGCATATTCACCAATATTCATGTCACCTTGAACAAGATTCAGAAATTGCAGCTCTTTCTCTCTGCGTTCATTCTCCGGAAAATACTTGCCCAAAAAGTGAGTGCGGAAAAGTTCCCAAGTAATTTCCCGATTAGCCGCTTCAAGATCGCGACGTTCCTGTTGCCACCAATATTGGGCCTCACTGATCAGCATAAATTCTGCAAGACGAACCCATTGGTCCTGTGGAGGCTGAAGAGAAGCAAAGATTTTCTCAATGTCCTGGAGCCAATCTTGGGCTCCATCTGGATTGTGTCCTCCATCAAACCTCAGAGGATCCTGTTTCTTGAACCTTGAAAGCCAATCAATAACAGGAGGAGCAGGTTGAGGAGGTTGCATAGCAGCAACGGCGGCGGTAACAACATTTGCAATATTCTGAGCCTGATTCTGGTTGGCTTGAACTAGATTCTCCAGAATAGCTGTAAGACGATCATTATCGTTTGGTCGACGAGCCATAGAGGGTATCTACCTTGATTGAAGATCACCATTTAAATTAATATGTTCGAAAGAATCTAACGAAGAGCTTAAAGAAAACTACATAAAATGTACTAAGAATAAACCTAAACATTGACATTTGAACAATTTCTCACTTGATGAGAAATCAAGGAGTAATGAAACTCCATAGCCGAGGACAAAACTGCTCTGATACCATAAATGTGACAACCTAAGTTTTATAATAAAATTAAACAAATATTTTTGTGAGTTTTGCTTAATTATTTAGTTTTTAACTCCATTATCAGAGTGGGGAAGCCTAATTCATTACTAAAAATAGTGGTCTAAAATTTTCCTTTTCCTAACTTTTCAAAACATAGGGCTCACACGCGGAATTACCTAATTATACTTATTTAGAAAGTACATTTAGTAATATTTAGTTATAGGAAATTCTAGGAAAAATCTGACAGAGTCTCCTCTGTTTATTGGATATTTCCCATATTTCTTGAAAACCTGTTACCTGCTTGAAAGTTCATTTTATATATTTCCAGTCCAGTTCATATAACCTCTATGCATCACTAGGGTGTTTCCCTAGTTCATTCTATGTACCTGCATGGCTTAGATTCACCAAAAAGATTAGGTATTACTTACAACAAAATATGCACGGAACATCCCCGTCATAACGGAGGAAATCCGGCCCAAAGGTGCCTACACATTGCACCACAAAAATAATAAGTTATAGAGAAAGTATAAATGTGGTTTTATATATACAAACTCAAAATAACCTAAGTTCCAAACTAGTAAAATGGCATGAAACACTACTCTCCCTAGTTGGGAGAGTGATCCTGCTCGGCTGGGACCTCGGGATCTAACTCTGAACCTGAAAAATGGGCGTAAGGGGTGAGAAATCCACGAACCCAGAAATGTCATTTTAAAGAGGCATAAGAACAACTAAGGCATGCAACAATCAATTCATTCACATACATAAATCATATTTCATTGCATACCTTATTGGTTCAAATTTTAAAATAATATAACAATAGTAAATACTCTTGGTTTTTCTTAACTTCTAACCTTGTCTTTTACTTTCATATGCTTTTAACTTTTACCTTTTAACTTTGTCTTTTGCTTTGCTAGCAATATAAATTCCATTAGGTATTCTTGATTGCACAATTGGTTAGGATGGTATCTTCACCCAATAGGACTTCTTCTCACTCAGGACTTCTTGACCCATAAGACCTTTCCCTCGTTAGGGCCTTTTCTTTATTTTCTTTTCTTCACTTACTTTCATATATTCTCAATTATTCATGATTCATGCTTTTATTTGGTGCTGCAGCTATTAATCGTCGCGTAGGATCCACGTAACCTAACGAGCCTTTGATCTTATGGGGATTTTTCCTGAGCGAGGTTTGTACCTATTGGGGCTAATTCGGGCCTACTTTGCTAGTAGGACCCTGTCCTAACCGTGTGCACCTAATGGGTGTGGATCCCAAAACGCGATTAATAGCTGCAGACCTTCTTATTTTTCCTTACTTTGCATTACCACTTTGTTTCTTTCACTTCTCATACTCATAATTTGCAAAGTAACACTTCTCATTTCCAATTCATATAAACTTTTCAAAACATCTCATTTTTTTCACTTGAAGTTACATAATTACATATTTACTAACATAAACAATTTCTTACTCCTTATTCTCATAAATTCCTTTTTCAACTTATTACTTACAATGTCCATAAATTCCTCAACTAATTGCAAGGTAAACAACTAATACACAACAAACCACAAATACAACTAATAATCATGCTTATTTCATGTAGCAAATAGGGTCAAGCAATTTCATGAACAATAACAAATATATTAAAGAGAGAAAATCATATTATCTAACCCTAAACTTAATCATAATTATACACACCCAAAATTCAACTCCCAAGCCCATGAATCAACCCCCTTACCTTGATTTTGAAGATTAAAAGAGAAAATACCAAGTTTAGCTAAGATCCTCTTGGCTGGATGAGAGAGAAAACGTGGAGAGAGAGAGATCCAAGAGCTTGATGATGATGAATAGTGCAAGAGGGATGCTTAATGATGATCCATGATGATTTATGATGATTAATTTGGGGAGATTTGTTTGATTTATGAATTGGGGTTGAAAACCCTAGAGAGAAGTCGGAGAAAAGAAGAGTGAGAAAGTGATATTTGGGGTTAAAATTACCCCAACTCGCGTTTTTATTTTTTTGCAGATCTGTTAAAAACACTCGAGTCTTTTACTAATCACTCGAGTGAATCCAAAAAATACTCGAGTCTTTTCTAAAAGACTCGAGTGAATCTGAGGGCTTTGCCTTTTCCTGATTCAGGATCTGTAAAACACTCGAGTCTTTTCACAAAGACTCGAGTAGAGGCTAAGAACACTCGAGTCTTTTCTAAAAGACTTGAGTATTATTTCCCAGTACCCATTTATTCATTTTTCAATTTCCTCCTATTTTCTTCCTGCTTCAAATCGAGATAACTTCTTCGTTACCCGACGGATCTTGCTCAAATTTGAAAGCAAGCTTCCTAAAATCCTTAACTTCATATCCAATGGTGGAAATCTTGATTGGGGTTGTAATTATTTAATTACAATTTTCCAAGTTAGGGTTGTTGGAAAGGTGTTTTAACTTAGATAAACTTGCACTTTCTAACCCGATTCACTTCCAATTTCGATTCTACCCTTCATAACTCCTTTCTAGCACCTCACATACTCGTTGGATTATTTTTCTTAATTAATTTTAATATATTTCCATAACAATTAACTAAATGCATTAACGGGAATTTAAATTGAGGACGTTACAGCTTTCCTCAAGCTGGAGCAGAGGAACTTGAGTGTCGGAGAATACGCCGCTCAGTTTGAGGACTTGATCCGCTACTCAGGAAGCTACCGAGATGCCGATGAGCGTACCAAGTGCATCAAGTTTGAGTCTGGTCTCCGTGATGATATTCGGCTTGCTTTTGAATATCAGAACGTGGCCAATCTCTCGCAATTGGTGAACATGGCTAGCACTTATGAGAAGGGACTCAAGAGGAAAGCCGATGGAAAGCGGAGCAGGTCGGCACAGAAAACAGTGGGTCCGATCAGAGGAAAAGGAGCTATTCAGAGGTCTGCTCCCTATGTGAATCCGAGCTCCAGAATGTCAACAGCTCCAAGGAGCGGTGGTCAGATGGTGGTTGTTCCTGGCCCCTATCCGATATGCCAACACTGCGGAAGGCAACACAGAGGAGAATGATGGAGTCTGGATCCGAGCAGAGCAAGAGGATCCTGCTTTCGATGTGGCAAACCTGGTCATTTTGCAGCTCGGTGTACCGAGAACATAGTGAAGGAAGAGGTCAATGTGACCAAAGCTCAACAGACCGGTGTTAACCGACCAATGCAGAGAGGCAAAGTTTACACTATGGATGGTGAAGAGGTGACTGATGCTGACGAGCTGATCCGAGGTACTTGTCAAGTAGACAGCATTACGTGTGCAGTGTTATTTGATTGTGGAGCCACCCATTCTTTCATTTCCCTTGACTGTATGAACAAACTAAAACTATCCCCAGTAGAAATGCCTTACAAACTATCCATTTCTACCCCAACCAACTCTTCTGTAATCACTTCTAAAATGTGTCTAGAGTGTCCTATCCAAGTATTAGGCAGAGAGTTTAAAGTCAACTTGATTTGCCTACCCCTAACGACACTAGATATTATCCTCGGCATGGACTGGATGTCTCAACACCATGTCCTGCTCGATTGTCGAGAAAAGACCGTGATCTTTAGTGGCCCTTCTGTCGCGAAGTTAGAGACGACAGAGGAACCAACCTTAGACCGAATTCCTGTGGTCGGAGAATTCTCAGAGGTTTTCTCGGACGAGATGCCTGGCTTACCGCTGAGAAGAGAAGTAGAGTTTAGTATAGACCTTATCCCGGGAACTGGCCCAATCTCAATTGCTCCGTACAGAATGGCACCTCCCGAGCTGGAAGAGCTCAAGAAGCAGTTAGAAGAACTTTTGGCCAAGAAGCTAATCCGACCAAGCGTATCACCTTGGGGAGCTCCAATCCTGTTTGTGAAAAAGAAAGATGATAGTCTCAGAATGTGCACTGACTATAGGAAGCTCAACGCGGTCACGGTGAAGAACAAATATCCCCTCCCTCGGATTGACGACTTATTGGACCAACTCAAGGGAGCTTCGGTTTTCTCAAAGATAGATCTCCGATCTGGATACCATCAGATCCGTATCCGAGATGAAGATATTCCGAAGACAACCTTCAGGACGAGGTATGGGCATTTTGAGTATGTGGTTATGCCTTTCGGACTTACCAACGCCCCTGCCATCTTCATGGACTACATGAATAGGATCTTCCGACCTTACCTGGATTCGTTTGTGATAGTCTTCATCGACGACATCCTCATCTACTCTCGGAGTCCGAGTGAACATGAGCAACACTTGAGAACGGTATTGCAGGTCTTGAAGGACAAGGAGCTATATGCCAAGCTTTCTAAGTGCAGTTTTTGGCTCAAGGAGGTTCACTTCCTCGGCCATGTGATATCCGAGCACGGTGTTGCGGTCGATCCCTCCAAGGTAGAAGCTGTACTCAAGTGGGAGAGACCCAACTCGGTAACAGAGATCAGGAGTTTCCTCGGTCTCGCAGGGTACTACAGGAGGTTCATTGAAGGATTTTCTAAGCTGGCTCTACCCTTGACCTCGTTAACCAGGAATGATACGCCCTACCAGTGGTCCGAGGAGTGCGAACAGAGCTTCCAAGAGCTAAAGAAAAGGTTGACGAGTTCGCCCGTGCTGGTTTTACCAGATCCGACCAAAGCCTTCGACGTGTTCTGTGACGCCTCGAAGCAGGGTCTCGGCTGTGTATTGATGCAACAAGGAAAGGTGGTGGCTTATGCCTCTAGACAGCTTCGGCAACACGAACAGAATTACCCCACCCATGATCTCGAATTGGCAGCTGTGGTGTTCGCCCTCAAAATTTGGAGACACTACCTGTATGGTACGAAGTTCGAGGTGTTTAGCGACCACAAGAGCCTCGGCTATCTGTTCGACCAGAAGGAACTGAACATGAGACAGCGCAGATGGGTGGAATTTTTGAAAGACTACGATTTCAACCTACACTACCATCCCGGAAAAGCCAACGTGGTGGCCGACGCACTGAGCAGGAAGAGTCTTCATCTGAGCAATATGATGGTCCGAGAAATGCAGTTGATGCAGGAGTTTAGCGATCTTAACCTCGGCATACAGAAGAAGGAAAATAGTGTGGTGCTGGAAATGCTGCAAGTAATAAATGATTTTGTGGGTTTCATTAAGGAAAGACAGGCTGCCGACCCAGAACTCCAGAAGCTTCTAGAAAGAGCCGGAGACAAGGATGAACCTGACTTCACTAAGGGACCCGATGGTCTCATACGGTTTCGGGGCCGAGCTTGCATTCCTTTGGACTTTGAAGTCCGAAGAGAGTTAATGGAAGAAGCCCACAAGGCAAAGATGAGTCTTCATCCGGGAGCCACAAAGATGTACCAGGATCTGAAGAGGTTGTTTTGGTGGCCAAAGTTGAAGACCGACGTGGCGGATTATGTGTCTCGGTGTTTGACATGCCAGAAAGCCAAGATCGAGCACCAGAAACCAGGAGGATTACTCAAGTCTTTGGAGATCCCACAATGGAAGTGGGACAGCATCTCGATGGATTTTGTGTCGGGTCTACCAAGGACGAGATCAGGGCAGGAAGCCATTTGGGTTGTGGTGGACCGACTTACAAAGTGTGCCCATTTCCTGCCGATCAGCATGAAGTATAGTTTGGAGAAGCTGACGCAACTGTACATAAAGGACATTGTCAGACTCCATGGTGTTCCGAGCAGCATAGTGTCGGATCATGATCCTCGCTTTTTATCTTGGTTCTGGCAGAGTTTGCAACAAGCCATGGGTACAAAGTTGAGGTTTAGCACGGCTTATCATCCCCAAACCGACGGACAATCCGAGCGCACCATCCAGACTCTTGAGGACTTGCTGAGGACATGTGTGCTCAAACAATCGGAGAGCTGGGAAGCGCTATTGCCATTGGTCGAATTCACTTACAACAACAGTTTCCATTCAAGTATCGGAATGGCTCCTTTCGAAGCATTGTATGGTCGGAAATGTCGGACGCCGCTATGCTGGTTCCAGATAGGAGAAAATTTGTTGATTGGTCCTGACATTGTGCATGAGACAACTTAGAAGATCCGAATGATACAAGGGAAGATGAAAGCAGCCCAAGATCGACAGAAGAGCTATGCCGACAAGAGAAGAAAACCCTTGAACTTCGTCGAAGGAGATCATGTATTCCTTCGGGTATCCCCTGTAACGGGTATCGGCCGAGCTATCAAATCAAAGAAGTTGACCCCTCGGTTTGTTGGACCATACCAGATACTGGAGAAGGTCGGACCAGTAACTTACAGGATTGCTCTACCTCCGCACTTGTCTAAGCTCCATGATGTGTTCCATGTCTCGCAACTTAGGTGGTACATTCATGACCCTTCGCATGTAATAGCAGTGGACGAGCTACCGCTAAGAGACAACCTGACGTTCGAAGTCCTACTAGTCCGAGTTGAAGACAAACAGGTCAGACGGCTCAGAGGGAAGGAAATCTCCTTGGTCAAGGTCGTCTGGAATCGGAATGATGTGGAGGAAGCTACTTGGGAACTCGAGGAGAAGATGAAGCAGTCATATCCGCAACTGTTCAATGCCGACTAAATTTCGAGGACGAAATTCCTGTAAGTGGGAGAGGAATGTAACATCCTGAAAATTAATATTAAAAAAATATAATTTTGGTATATAAATATTTATTTAAGGATAGGATTAAGCCTTGGAAATTGTACAAGGATTAGAAGGGTAGTATGAGCGTAGGCCGACCTAGGATGTAAGTATAGGACCTCGGTCCGATCCCGGCCGAGTTAGATGAGATTGAGTGCATATGAACCGAGCTGATGGGGAACCAAACGCGGAACCTGTTGTCCAGTCCGGATTAGCCGACCTCAGCGCACCTCACAGTATCATCCGAGAAGGAAGCTCGGACTACTGCTGTTCCTACAAACCGAGCCGACGTATCCTAACCGACGTACCCGAGCCGACACGTCCTAGCTCCTCCGTGCCAGCTCATGTTGAGCTGTTGACCCCTTTGGTTTTCGTACCGTCCGTACGGTACTATCCTTCACTTTATGTCCCTTTCAATGTACTATTCATGGCTTCCTTTGGAAGCCAATGAATCCTAGCCACACATTCTAGCTTCTCCAAGAAGCCAATTAATCCTATCCACACAAATATTTTCCCCTAAATGAATAAAAGAGAATCAACATACACAACACAACACTTCTCACTTTCATTCTCTCTTTCTCCTACGTCTCTCTCTCTTTCTCTCAAAGTTCCAACAACTAAACCTCAACCCACTTTCTTCCTCCCCTCTCTTCCTCCAACCGGAGAACCCTCCTGTCCGCCGTCCTTCCTTCTGTTCTGGAGTCCCTGGAACGCCGTGGAGCTTGTGTGCAACTTGGAGGAGCTCGTGGCAGCTTGGAAGAAAAGAATCAAGAGTGTTAAGCTCAAGAGGGCAAGTATCGAGGAAAGCCTCACTCAAGCTCTCAATCCTTATCTCTCACGGTTTGAGGTAAGGAGTGAATGTTACCTCTACTTGAGTTTGGGCTTCTAGGGTGTTCATAAAGGGTACTAAGAGTGGGTTTTAGCTTAGGGAATGGATCTAGGTTAATGTTAGAAAGGAAATGGTAATATGGGTAAAAGGGAGCTAATAAATGAATTAGAAACATGAGTTTGAAGTAGGGATGAGTACTGTTATATGCTATATGTTGGTAGTTACATGATGGATTGGTTAAATGCTTTGATTCTTATTGTTGATGTTGTATAAGTGTTTATGAACTTTGCTGTATAAATGTTTATGAGCTTTGATAATTGTTATTTATATCTGTGACCGAGCTGGGCTGAGCTGGGAGAGGTTGCGTATGGGTTGAGGAAATGGTATATATGGAAATTAGGGGAGATAGAGTAATAAGTCAGATAATGAGAAAAGATAATGGAATAAGGAAATGGTTAAAGGGGTGAGCCGAGAGGGGCCGAGCTAAGTGTATAATGAGATTAATGTAAAGAGGAATAACTTAAAGGGTTGAGTCGAGGTGGGCCGAACTAAAAGAGATGGTTAATAAGATAAGAGGAATTAAAGAGAAATGGTTGTGTGATCGGGTCATAGCAGACGCGTACTGGGTGCGTGCATTGATCGCGTCAGACGCATACTGGGTATGTGCAGCTGTAAGACGGGTACTGGGTACTCGCAGTTATGATTCACACAAGGTTCCAAGCACGGAACCGGTGGGATGTGGTCTTGGTCATAGCAGACGCGTACTGGGTGCGTGCATTGATCGCATAAGTCGCCAAGATGCGCCGCTGTAAGACGGGTACTGGGTACTCGCAGCTATGGACTCTCCTTAACCCCATAGAATGATTGGCGGTGGTGCTCCTGGTCATAGCAGACGCGTACTGGGTGCGTGCATTGATCGCGTAAGACGCATACTGGGTATGTGCAGCTGTAAGATGGGTACTGGGTACTTGCAGTTATGGACACTCCGACATCCGACCTTAAATGGTGTAAGACATGCATTGGGTGTATGCATCCGAGAAGAGTAAAAGATTGTAAGTTATGTTAAAGTGGAATAATGAGTAATGAATCCGAGATAGAGGTGGTAGTCCGAGGTAAGAGAGTAGTGGCTGATGTGGGCCGAGCTAAGTGTGATTGTATGAGGTGAGCCGAGCTAGATGAGATTGTACGATGTGAACCGAGCTAATTGATATTACATGCATGTGACATATGGTTTGATTACTTGTTATTTATGTGCTATTTGACTACTTGTGGTTGGCTTGGTAGTTCGGTATGGCATGTTAGAAACTGCTTATTTAAGTTCTGTGTAATGCTCACCTCCTTACCATTTTTTTTCAGGTACTGAGCCCGAGCAGACGCAGTCCCCGACCGAGCAGGATCACTCCCTCACAGGGAGAGTAAGTTATTTAGAGTAGGAGAATTTGTTGGGTCTAGGCCAGTTGGGCCGAGCTAAAACACTCTTTTGTATTTTTGACTTCGGATTGCCTAGTTGGGCCGAGTTAAACTCTTATTGAACTTGTATTTTGAAATATGAACTCGGTGTATCTGATATTGAACTTTTATGCTTTAATCGAATTAAAGTCTTCCGCTTATTAACTCTGATGTTTTTTATATTAATGAAAAGAAATTTTAAATCCTAATTTTCGGGTTTAAGGGTAATTATTATATAGGGTGTTACACCCCGACAGAAATGTCGAAAATCATTTTGGGTCTTTTGACGCCCGGCATAAATGCTAAAGTCATTTTGATATTGGTTGGGCTTTTTGATGCCCCGACAGAAATGTCGAAAATAATTTTGGGTCTTTTGACGCCCGGCACCAACGCTAAAGTCATTTTGGGTCTTTTGACACCCGGCACAAAGGCTGAAGTCATTTTGGGTCTTTTGACGCCCGGCACCAACGCTTAAGTCATTTTGGGTCTTTTGACACCCGGCACAAACGCTGAAGTCATTTTGGGTCTTTTGACACCCTGCACAAACGCTGAAGTCATTTTGGGTCTTTTGACACCCGACACACACACTGAAGTCATTTTGGGTCTTTTGACACCCGGCACCAACGCTGAAGTCATTTTGGGTCTTTTGACACCCGCCACCAACGTTGAAGTCATTTTGGGTCTTTTGACACCCGGCACCAACGCTGAAGTCATTTTCGGTCTTTTGACACCCGGCACCAGCGCTGAAGTCATTTTGGGTCTTTTGACACCCGACACACACGCTGAAGTCATTTTGGGTCTTTTGACACCCGACACCAACCCTGAAGTCATTTTGGGTCTTTTGACACCCGGCACCAACGCTAATTTTTGATTAAGGGGCAACCTTGTCAGGCACCACCATAAAAAACAAATAATTTTTGGCAAACCAATTAATTAGGTCTTTTAATTAAAATTGATCAAGGGTACCATTTTCGAATGGGCAACGGGGTGCTAATACCTTCCCCGGCTCGTAACCGACTCCCGAACTTGGAATCTATCTAGTTCGAGACCAATCTTTATTCTTTTTAATTATTAATTATTTTTTTCGCGTTTTTGTGACAAATGCGGTGGCGACTCCAAATTGGGTCAATCGACCCCCACTCGTAGGCGAGGCTCCGAGGGCGACTCGGGACCCCGGCCGCGACATATGGTAATTGACCTCTACTAGAAAGCAAAATCCAAAAAAAAACAAAGATATAAAATTACTTACCCACCCTCTAGAGCTGCTACTACCAATCTGTGTATACTTTAATATGGTCCAGACAAAAACATAGTCAAATTGATAGCCTGCACTATAACAATATCTAGATTAATTTGCAATAATTAAACACACCAAGTTTCTAGCGAAATATACAGAATGTTAGTTAGATAGTGAAATAAGAAATATTGCAATAATTAATGCACAATAAACAAAAGAGTTGCTACCACAAGCCTCTTAAATTGTCTTATACTATAAATTCACCTTTCACCATAGTAAATGAACTAAGATAGTGATGAAACTTACAATTTGTGGCAAAGGGGAAGTGCCAAAAACTAAATGTCAGAGTCCTAACTTTTATAGCAACAATCAAAGTCTGAACTTTTAACCTGCAATAGAAGAAAAAAATACCAGGTCAGTAATTCATCACTTCACTCAATACAGTATCAACTTAAATGAATGGAATTGAAACACATAAGGAAAAGTTAAAGTCTATAGTTACCAAGCCCTAATAACTTATAGCATGAGCAAGCAAACAAAAAGGGGGAAAAGGAAGGACAAAAACATTAGCATCAGGACCTTGAGTAAACATAAAGACCATCTTGAATTTGGACTCTAATCTTTTCCATAGCTTCTCATATTCCTTATTCTTAGCATTCATTACAAATACAAGAAAGTATCAGTATCACCATATAATAGCCGAATGAAACCACCTTAAGAACCAAACATATCATAACTGGAAATAAAAATCTTACATTAAAAACTTACACGACCAAGTAGATTAAGATGATTCTGTTTTTCGTTACCAATTTCCAATTGGTATTGATCCTAAATCTACTTTTCTATTGGATATTGAACGGACACAGTTGCAATGCCTCCAACAAACTACAGAAAAAAATTCAACTATCAGTCAACCTACTCAACATGGAAATGTTCCACCCAATGTGCATAAAGGAGCTTCAGATAAAAGTCACAACCCTGAGCCAGTTGCACCAAGTAGGTGATAGTCTCATAATAATCATTGCACCAATTTTCTAATAATCATTCCAATCCACTCTGTCTATTGCTAAATCATATATGCCTAGAATCTTATATGAAATTTATACATTCAAAGGGTAAACAGAATGAAGTCATATCAACACAGAAGGTCCAAGGTGACTGCAAGCATGATACTCTATAGACAATACTAATGAATATGCCATCTTTCAGAACTGTATTTTTTGTATGGTCAGTAGCAGTCATGTAGAAAAATAAGGACAATTGAACTTGGAAATGTGCAAATTTACTAGCTTCTCTACAGATTCCGATATTTTTGCATTGTCAAGGGCTCAAATCCTAATAAAAAACCTCAGCCCAGAATTAGGAGAGCAATTAGTTACACACAAAAATTACAAAATTTGGTTGGGGTAATCCACATATGGTGATAACTGAAAAGTAAAGTGGGTTCCGATTTTCACACCACATTATGTCAAACAATTGGGGAACAAATAAGAAAACTACTTAATTTCTAGTTCCACGTGACAAATCAGAGAAAGGCAGCCCTATTATCGATGTCTAAGCAAAGGTATGATTTTCTATAATACTCTATTCGTTACTCCCTCCGTTTTACTTTAGCTCTCATACTTAAACTTACGTTTTACATGTCTAACATCATCCCCACCCTTCCCAATCCTCAAGTAAACCTCACCCCTTTTCTTCTTCCACCAGACCACCACCAACACCAACACCTGAAAATCAATAGTAAAATAATAGTGGATAAGAAAAAAATCAGAAACATCTAAAAGGTACCCAAAGCTAGGAGAGCAATCGGGATTAGATGCCCTACTAAACCTAGCCATAATTTTCGATGAATATACTTTGAAGGAATTTGAAAATATTATAGAGGGCACTATCCTATGCATTACTTCTATTGATGTATAAGCCTTTAATTGGATTTCAACTTACCAATTTCAGAACTAGCTAGCTTCCACGGTTTCTTCAAGCTTTTAGCTGAAATCTGAAATTAAGACAAAGAATTTCATACTATTAGGGAGTGTTGAATGAAAACCTAATTACCCAAAATCATAACAATCTCAATGGCAATTTCTCTGCCACGTCAAACCACTAGACTTCAACCCCTCACCGAAATCGCCATTTGAGGATTGTGAAAGGCCTCGAACTGTGAGAGAGAGAGAGAATGGCTCCAGTGAGAGTGAGTGAGAGAGATCGACAGGAGTGATAAGTGATGGAAGAGGGTATGCTATGGAGAGAAAGAAAGAGTACCTGATGGAGTGCGCGAATCCTAAGGGGGATGGGCAGCTGAGAATATCAACAAGAAATTAGGGTTTCATTAGACACGGTGGAGAACGGCGCTGCCAGTGGAGGGCTGACGATGTGCTGTCAGTGGAGGGCTGATGATGGATGCTTCAATTGAGCGGTGGCGTGGCGTGGCGTGGCGTGGCTTGGTGGTGGCGGCGTGTCGTGGTGGTCCGTGTAGTGATGGTGGCGGCGTGAGCAATGTCTTCGAAGAAGAAGAAGGAGGAGGAGGAGGAGGAGGAGGATTGTGCAGCAGCGCTACTGCGTAGGTACTAGGAAGAAATGAAACTAGGGTTGGGGGGGTTTTAATTTTAACTTAAATAGCATTTTCAGCAACGGTTTTCTTCCGGTAAAAAAAGCAACGGTTTTTCTTATCAAGTATTAGGCAACGGTTTTATTTTTAAAATAAGCAACGGTTTTTCTTATCAAGTTTTAGGCAACGGTTTTATTTTAAAAAAAAGCAACGGTTTTCTTATAAAGTTTTAGGCAACGGTTTAAAAACGTGGTCCTTTCCATCAACAATTAAAAAACTGTCGCCTATATGGAAGGATATGTTCATATGAAGTAGTTCGCAACAGATATGAATAAAAACCATTGCTAATTCGTATCAGTTGGCTACACACAAAAAACCGCTGCTTATTCCATGTATAGGCAACGATTTTTTAACCGTTGAAATTTCAGTGTTGCCTAAAGCCAAAAATCTTGTAGTGAGAGTTGATTCTCTCATTGATGAATCACTCTCTAAGGAGTGTTGATGATGCTCTTTGGGAGTATGTGTATACTGATGAGTATTATGTATAACATGTACTATACGTTGTGCATGATGATGAGTGATGCCTTAGCCCCATGCATGAGGATGGTATTTATAAGACCACGATGGTTCCTTATCTGATGTATTTTCTTAATAATTCTTCTATATCCGAGAGTAATCTTCACATTATATTATCTCTAATGAGACAATCAATAATCTTCTATTATTATTGATAATTCAAAGATAATCTGCCATCAATCTTTAATAATGAGTTGCTTATCTTTAATTTGGAGCTAGACTTCATCTATAACTCTTGTGAGTTATTTGTAGATTAAGTCTTCCACCGACCTTTTCAAAGTTATTCTAGGCTCAAAGCCTTACGTTGTGGGTCGTTCAAGCTCGGTTCATATCATTAGGATCCTACTACAAGTCGCAGTAGGTCTTCTATGGTTCATTGTGTAAGGAGGTGTCCTTAGCTCGAGAAAAAACTAGAACAAGATTGAATCATAATAAAGAAATATAGTTTGTGGATTATGTGAATGTACATAGTTTGTATTGTTAAGTGCAATTACGCATATACCGAGAGGTATGTAACAATAGGTATACATGCATGAGAGTGTACGAATTATAGAATGAATAGCCAAAGAGAAAGTAAAACTTGATATTGATAAAGTTCATGAATAATTTGTAGGAAATTTCTAAAATGCAATAAAAAATTGAATGATTGCTATGCAATCCATTCTTAAACCAATAAAACCTTGCCACCTAAGACATGTATGCCACATCATTACTTAAATTAGTCAAAATTAAGTTTTGCAATTTAGTCCAACATAAAAACTAGATTATTGTAATTTAGTCCTTTTGTACTTTTAGACAAATTATAAATTTTAATTTTTTTTTATATAAAAAAAAATTTCTTAAACCCAGAACTCATCTTCACTTCTCAAAACCCACCGCCACCGCCACCACCACCGCCGCTTGCGCCGGCGCCACCGCCATCCTCCACCCACCATTCCCTTTCCTTCTCTGCTTCCTTCACTCATCTCCCTTCTCCGTATATAAAAAAAAATTAAAATTTATAATTTGTCTAAAAGTACAAAAGGACTAATAAATTACAATAATCTAGTTTTTATGTTGGACTAAATTGCAAAACTTAATTTTGACTAATTTAAGTAATGATGTGGCATACATGTCTTAGGTGTCAAAGTTTTATTGATTTAACAATGGATTGCATAGCAACCATTCAATTTTTGATTGCATGGTAGTAACACCCTAATTTGTAATGTATAAATGTATACCTCGTAAGAGTTCATGGTAAACATGTATCTTACCTTGACACGGTAGGGGTCCATCGAGAATACGTAGCTTGCTGGTGTCATGGTAAGGGTCCATAGTAAACATGTAGCTTACCATTGACATGATAGAGGTCCATGAAGAATATGTAGCGTACCAGTGTCAAGGTAGGGGTACATGGTATATATGAAGCTTACCATAAACATGATATCCAATCCTAGTAGGGGCCCATAATATATTTGTAGCTTATCGGAATTTTTTTCTGAAATTTTGATAAGGGTCCACTATAAGTATGAAACTTAACAGGGTATACCTATGGAATTGATTCTTAATCGAACAAAATAACGATATGTGAATAGAATATTCATTATGATAAATAAATTTTATGAATTCATCATTAAGCATCACTTGTTTCAGCTATTTGATTACTATTTTCTATTGATGATATGACAGTTAATGAAATGATAATGACTCATTCCCAGTTTTCCCATGTTGATAGGTACTGAAAGTGTCGATACACTTCCAACTGCAGAGAAGGACCACACTCCTCCTGGTCAAGGACTGTGAGTTTATATGCTTAGTCCATACATGCATGATTAAGATGCTACATATTTTTCATATCTGAAACCAAGTAGAGATTTAAGATTCCAATTCTCTTTAAAATTTACTACTAAGCATCACTGGAAAAATAATAAATAAGGGTAATAAACCATTCTTCTTTATCATTAAAAGCCATTCTTAAATAAAAATGCTAGGAATACTTATAAATAAGAAATAACTTCAGATTTTTTTTTTTCCTTGCACGGCACTAGAAATAAAGCCGCTAGAGTAACTTAATCCTTTTCAGTAGAACAAACCATCAACGCCTAAGAATTTAGTAGACCACTCTAGCTTTGAAGGGTTAACATCAAACTTCTTCATAACTATCAAATCAAAATGATGTTACTCCTTAAATTGTTTGAAAGATTAGTTAGAAACATTACTAAGAGCTCAACGATTATTAATTTCATGAAATAACTTCTTATTAATTTTGTCTATATGTAAAAACTCATCTAAATTCATAAAAGCCCCCTCCATCTTTCCAATGTAATCTCTATAACAACGTCAAATTTATCATCTTGATAGTGATCATCGTTGGATGACTCGTGTTCATTTTTTGTCACCTTCGCAATGCTTGTAATCCATTCAAACTTGTGTTTATCATGTAAGCAAAGTAACCTAGCTTGTCCTGATTGCCCGGTGAAGGCATTGTCGTGTCCTTAACCAAGATCAACCTTGAAGCTATGGATCGGAGAAACTTCGAAGAGTGATCTCAGCAAAGAGGTTAATGTAGGACTTTTAGGATTTCTGTATATCCAGTTGGGATAAACAGGTTCTCCCTAGTCAACAACGTGTGTGCTAGTGTCAACTTAGGGATGAGAAGACGTACCTTAGCCCCTATAGCATGGTGGTTCTTATAGGAGATTACCTGTGAGTTGTGGGCCGTTCTGATGAGTCTTCTGAAGAGGAAGAATTCAAGTAGGATTCGTAGAGGTTATGATAAGATCATATCCATAAATCCCGTAAGTGATAGACGTAATCCAATACTGTTTTATCTAACCAAGAGTCGTGGGCGTCTAGAAGAAGTAGTTATGCTTTGATGAGACTGTAAACGATAAGGATAAGGACGAAAGTCCTGTGCTCGGGGTTAATCTCATTAGCATGCAACCTCTCTGAAGAAACCCAATTTTGCTTGGTGTAAATGTCCGACCCTATGCCCTGTTCCAGTGTCTCACTGGTCGAACCATGGTAGCTTTGGTCGGGCAACACTCGGTCTACTATAGGTCCACTACATAAGCCCCCCAAGCTCGGTGGGGTGATTTGAGCCCTGCCGAGTTAATGAGACGAGCGAACTGTTGGCCGATCGAATTTTGTTGATGGAAAGAGAGAGATCCGATCATCCAAGTGCGTCTAACAGGGCTATCGCTTCATTGTCACAGGAGCGACCTTTCAATTTTATTTACGCTTCCACGTGTCCTTTCCTTTACCGGGAAACGAAACGTTATGATTTCAAATTTGCAGGAAGCGCCACGTATTCAGTTTCATCACAAATGGGCTTTTACTGATTCGGCCCAAGTCTTTGAGATAGTGGAGGGAACTTCTAAAGTGAATTTCAAGGAGCGGTTTTCTCAAAAATCATTTCCTTTGACAATCAGAATTAGAAACTTTCTCAAGTTTTTCTCTCTCTCCTTCTTTTCTTCGTTTTTTTGGGATTTTGATCAACGACGTCAGGATTACCAAAGGAGTTCTTGCCACCATTTCGTCCTTCTTCCTTGCATTAAGTCCATTTCTGTCTCCGTGGTCTTCATTTTTTCTCCGATTTCTTGGCTATTCATCATCAATAGGTAACGAACATTTCTTTCCTTGTCTGACTATTTTCTCTTTCTTATATGTTGCTCTAAGATTCTTTGCATGCGACTGTTTCTGCCATCTGCCATAGGTATCGTGCTTAGAACTTTCTTTGTTATGCATTAACACTGGCCCTGCTCCCCCTTTTTTCTTGATTTTAAAATAAATCTAGGGTTCGATAAAACCCCATCACTGTTCATGAGCACAATCCTTTGTCTTTTGAAGTTCTTTGCCCCTCTTTGTCGTTTGTTGAGTGATCGTCATAGTGTTTCTTAGGTTTGTTTTACGTTTTGCTGCACTTAATTTCTTAGGGTTTGTACTGAAGCTGCGTTAATCATGAGTGAGGATTCTGTAAACTCTGATGTGCCAAGAACACACGAAGAAGAAAACCCAGATATTTGTGTTAAACCGATAGCTATGCACTTTCCTCGGACTTTGAAAGAATTCAGACAGGGTGTGATTCATTATAGGATTGCCGAGAGGGTAGAACAGAAGAGGTTAAGGAGGCAACAGAGAGGTATTCGATATTTTAGTTGGTTTGGGGAAATTCTGCCCAAGAAGGGAGGTGTTCCCCAACCGACCGTATTCATATGTGTTTAATCAAGTTTTACTGCTTCTGACTCCGCGTGTGCCTCCTTTTCCTCAGGTATGAAGAGGAAGTGTGTTACCAATTCCGAACTCTACCCACTTCCACCAGATGCTACTCAGTACGATTGGGTTAACCGAGAGGTAGTTGGCACCCAATCCGAGCTTTCAACAGAAGAATCCCTAGAGCAAACCCGAGCTATAATTCTGCCTTGTCCTGGTGATGATGCTAGGAACTTATATTCCATAAGTCCAGTGGGGCCGAATGAAAGAGTTTGCACTCAAATCCCCGAGGGTAGCACTGGCTTTTATTTTTATGAGGAGGTGATTACTCGTTTAGGGGTTAGAATGCCTTTTACTAGCTTTGAGATAGGTGTCTTGAATACACTGAGAGTAGCCCCTTCCCAACTGCACCCGAACGCTTGGGCTTTCATTAGAGGCTTCCAACAAGTTTGTTCTGCGATGGAATGGTCTTGTACTATTCCCATTTTTTTCTATCTGTTTGCTCCACAATGCAATGCTTTTGAAAAAGGATCCCCGAAACGACCTTGGGTTTCTTTGAAGTCTCGTAACGGCTATGCACTTTTTACTAAGTACTCTGAGTCTTGGAAAGGGTGTCAAGCCTTTCTTTTTTAAATATAATTTTGTTGGTAATGGATTCTGCTGGTTCACCCGACCTGGCGAGGAGCGACCTATCCCTCGGTTTCCTCTTCAATGGAGTGCAACTTTTTTTTTCAATCGGAGGATTGCATCATATGCGTCGGATTGGAAAGAGCTTGCTGAGTTTGAAAAGGATGTGTGCCGAGCTGTTGAAAGTTATTTAGGCACCAATGGAATGATTGAGACGAGGGATATAGTGGATATCCCCTCATCAGATGTCAAGACTGAGCTTGGTAAACTGTTTTCTTTCTGCATTTATACTTGTGATTTATTCAGATCTAATGTTACTTCGTTTTCTTTGCAGATAAAATGGCCACTCGCATGTCTGCCCTGCTTCAAGGTGGAAAGAAAAGAAAAACTCCTGCAACTAGTGTTGCTTCCGGATCTTCAAATCTGAGAACTCCGAGTTTAAGTACCTCTGCTCCTTCTGCTTCTCCGGTTGAGGCATCTCCTCGGCCATCCTCCAATGTGGTTGCTGTTGCTGCTACAGTTTCGCTGACCCCGAGCGATCAAGTCCAAGTCTCCTCTCCCCCCCAACAACAGACTCGTCGCCGAAGGTTGGACAAAGGCAAAGAAAAAGTGTCCGAGGGGGTGAGTATCAGGGCTGAGGGGACAAGTGCCAAAGCTGCTATTTCTCCAACTTCTACTGCTACTTCACCAGAAACATCTATTTGGGACCGTGAATTAGATGAAAAGTTTCCCAAGTTCGTTTGTCCGGAATCTGACTATCCTCGGTTTGGAACTCTTAGTGCCGATGAGTGGTCACGCTGCAACATGACTTTGACGAAGTATTTGCTTCGAGGTGCCAATTTAGCTTATTTTTTGGCTAAACACTCAGAAGATCTGTTTAAAGGTATGAACCTCGAGCAGAAAGAGGCTCGAGAGATGCATGCAGCACAAGAAGCTAGTCTTTCGGACGAACTGGTCCGAGTGAAAAATGAATTGGAGAATTTGAAAGCTGATAAAACTGAGTTGATCAAGGAGAGAGACTCTTTGAAAGTTTCTCAAAAAGCTGCGGAAGATAAGAAGAAGGAAGTGGAAGAAGCACTGAAGAAGGAGCTGCAGGAGAGCCGACAGAGGGTTGATGAACTGAGATCTGAAGTGGAAAAATCTGCTGCTACTGCTCGGAAATTCAAGGAAAAAGCTCTTCTTCACAAGAAAAAGGCGGAGACCAACTTTTATAATTGGGGCAAGGGTGTTGATGATTCCTTCGTTTCAGCAATCAAATAAATTCAAATTTTGAATCCTAAAACTGAGTTCAGGGTGGTCGGAGCTCATCCCTTTCACAGTGTTGAAAATGGGAAATTGATTGACCTTGAAACTAAGGCCGAAGTTGATCTGCAAGCGGAAAATCTTCCCAATCCTCTTGTTGAGCTGACTGAGGCTCCATAATTTGATGACAAAGATATTGTCTTGTCTGATGTTGAGGAATGATGATGATGGGCTTGGTGGTCGGTTTTTATCTGCTTTTCTGTTTTGTAAGATTCCTTTTTTGCTGCTCGTTGTGTTCGAGCGTTTTATTCATGGTTGTTTTGAACAAGTTCCTTTAATCCTTTTAGAACTGAATTTATATTAATTTGTTGTGTATGCAAATCATGTTGCGTGGTGTATTTTTGTTTTTTTTTGGTTTCGTTCGTCACGTGTCCAATAATATTTTCCGAGCGAAAATTCTTGGGCATAGAATTATTTTATTCGTATGTATAATTGATTATGAGCAGAACTCAGATTGCCGACTTTAGCCGAAGCGGGACCCTCGGACCGCGAAACAAGGAAAGTAATTTCCTGAATTCGGGCGTTCTATGAATACGTTGTTGAACTCTCGTAAAGAGCTGTCTCTCGATTTCGCTCGGTGGCTAGCCGAACCAAATGAGTCGTACGTCGTTTCACAATGTTCATAAATAAGAGAGTTTCAAAGAAATTGAAGTATTTTATTGAGAAGATAATACAAAGATGAAATTGCTCATTTGCTAAATAATTCCTAACAATTTATCTGTAATCTAAGAAGGATGTTCCCCTTCGTTATTCAACCTAAACAATTCTGAGCAATAGACTAAACTATCTTTAAACAGAAGTAGAAATAAAGTGCTTAGCTATAATAAGCTCTGAGCTTGGCCACATTCCAGCTGTTATTGATTTCCGTGCCCGAGAGAGTTTCCAATTTGTAAGCGCCAGTTCCTGATTTAGCCTTCACTCGGTATGGACCTTCCCATTTTGGCTTCAATTTTCCAACTCCAGCATTTCCTTTACCGATATCCGCTCGGCGAAGGACCAAGTCACCAATTTCAAAACTTCGTGGTCGGACCTTCTTGTTGTACTCTTGAGCTTGCCGTTCCTTTATTTTTATTTCATGAGCTGCAGCATTCTTTCGAATTTCCTCAAGTAAAATGAGCTCTTCGCTAAGCAAATGGTCGTTGGTTTCTGAAGGATGTTCAAGCATCCTAAAGGTAGGGATTCACTTTTCGATTGGAATGACTGCGTCACAGCCGTATGTCAAACGAAAAGGAGTTTCACCTGTTGAGGAGTGTATAGTTGTCTTGTGTGACCATAAGACGCTCAGAAGTTTATCCGCCCAAGTGCCAGCTGCGTTGCCAAGTTTCTTTTTAATTCCATCCAAAATGGTTCTGTTGGCGGCCTCGGCTAATCCATTTGTTTGCGGGTGCTCAACGGAACTGAAATAATGAGTGATTCCTAGGTCAGCTGCTAATTGTTGAAAATGAAAGGCAACAAATTGCGATCCATTGTCAGTAACTATGGCATGAGGCACTCCAAACCGAGAGATGATTTCCTTTACAAAGAAAGATTGAACACAGGCCGTAGTGATTGTTGCTAACGGTGCCGCTTCTATCCACTTAGTAAAGTAATCAATAGCTACTACTGCAAATTTTAGTTGTCCAGGTGCAGTAGGAAATTTTTCGATGATATCCATACCCCACTGATAAAAGGGCCAAGGGGCGCCGAGAGAATGTAGCTCTTCTGCAGGTCTTTGGTAGATATCGCTGTGAAACTGGCATTGAACACACTTCTTAACATGTTCCATGGCGTCTTTTTGCAATGTAGGCCAAAAGTAACCTGCTCAGATTATTTTCCGAGCTAGGGATTTTCCACCCATATGATGGCTAGAGATCCCTCCGTGGATTTCTTCTAAAATTTCTTCAGCCTGAGATGGATTAACACATCTGAGCATAGGTGAGCCGAAACCTCTCTTGTACAGAACTCCATTAAGAACCGTGTATTGAGCTGCCTTCTTAACCAATTTCCGAGCCTCTGTCTGATCTTGGGGAACGAAACCATGCTGCAAGTAGGTAAGAACCGGATCCATCCATGATTGAGATAATGAAACAACTAGAATGACACTTGGTTGGGGAATGGTTTCCTATATCAACGTCTTATTGTTTTCCGACCCCTTGGTGCTTGCCAATTTAGATAAAATATCGGCTCGGGAATTTGAATCTCTTGGGACATGGGAAATGTCAAATTCAGAAAAATTAGAGATAATTCGCTTTACCTCCTCAAGATATTTCTGTAAGATGGGTTCCTTTGCCGAGTATTGTCCCTTGATCTGAGAAACCACTAATTGAGAGTCACTGAATACTGACACTCGTTCCGCTCCAAACTCATGAACCATCTTAAGACCCGCAAGGACTGCTTCGTATTCTGCTTGGTTGTTTGAGGTTTGGAACTCAAACTTTAATGAGTACTCCATGCAGAGTCCTTCGGGATTTTCGATGATGACACCGGCTCCGGCTCCTTTTCTGTTACTTGAACCATCTACATAAACTGACCACAAATTCTGAGGAGTATCCGAGGGAATATCGATGAATTCAGTGACGAAGTCAGCAAGAACTTGAGACTTCATCGCCTTCCTCGGTTCATAGGTGATGTCAAATTCAGACAACTCTACTGACCATGAAACCATTCTGCCAGCTAGGTCTGGTTTGTGAAGGACCTGTCTAAGAGGTTGAGTTATTCTCACCATGATTCGATGTGCCTGAAAGTATTGTCTCAGTCTCCGAGCAGATATAACCAAACAGTATGCAAGTTTCTCAAGTTTTTGATATCGTAACTCAGATCCCTAGAGAGCTCGGCTAAAAAAATAAATTGGGGCCTCTAGTCCTGAATCATCTCGTACCAAAACTGAACTGACTGCCGCTTCCGCTACCGACATGTATAGAATGAGATTTTCACTAGAAAGAGGGCTATGAAGGACTGGCGGACTGGAAAGATACTCCTTCAATTGAACAAAAGCTTGCTCACAGTGATTATCCCAAAGAAAATCTTTATTTTTCCTAAGGAGCTGGTACCATGGCAAAGCTTTCCGAGCGGCTTGGGACAGGAATCTGGAGAGGGCCGCCACTCGGCCTGTGAGCTGTTGGACTTCTTTGAGACTAGATGGACTTCTCATTCCAAGGATTGCTTTGCATTTTTCGGGATTAGCTTCAATACCCCTCTCGGTTAGCATGAAACCGAGAAAAGATCCGGCAGGGACTCTGTAACATCCCGAATTTTAAACCCAAGTATAATTGAATTAATAATAATTTGGGATAATTGAAATAATAATAATAAACCATAAATAAGTATTTAAAAGAAGTATTTTAGCATTGGAAAAGAATAATAATAAAGACAAGTAGGTTAGAAAAGAAAGGAGTGTTAAATTGAAGTTAGGAGCAGGCCAGAAAAATAGATAATTCGGTATTAAACATTATAAGAAAGATAAAAATCAAAATAAAAGATTTATGACTCAAAACAAAATTTCCACCGTTGGATGTTAAGGGGTGATTTTTAGGAAGTTGCTCGTCAAATTTGAGCAAGATCCGACGGTGAACGAAGAAGTTATGGCTATTTGAAGTTGGGGAGAAAATAGCTAAAAAATAGAAAAATGAAGTAGCAGTACCTGTGAATTTCGCTTAAGCGAAAATATTTCGCTTAAGCGAAAATGTCACAGTTTCAACATCTCAAGGGTTCGCTTAAGCGAATGGATTTCGCTTAAGCGAAATGGTTAAGAGGCCTTACTTAAGTGATTTCGCTTAAGCGAAAATTCTGCGATCTGCAAAAATAAAAAGGCTCGATGGGGGTCATTCAACCCCCAAAACTCCCATTTCTTCTTCCCTCTTCTTGGGTCCGAAACCCTAGCTAAGGGAAACCCAAAATTCTTCCCATTCCTTCAATTCCTCATGAATCCAAGCTCCAATCTCCCTCTTGAATCACCTCCCAATCTCAATTTCCCCTCCCTATTCTTCTCTTTTGGTGGATGGTGAACTCCCAAGGATTAGGGCTCCAACTCCATCATCATCTCCTTCCATTAGCTTCATTGAGGATCAAGGCTTAAACTTCAAGTCTCAAGATCATCATCAAGCTCTCCCTCTCCTCTTTCAATCAACATTATCCATCACTCTCCATTTCTCTCTTTCAAACCTTTGGGGGTGAGTATAATCAAGTTTTCCTTCCTTACCTCTTTGATTATTGTATTATTATCATTATTATTCATTAATATTCCTCCCTCCAAATGTTCCAAGTGTGCTTAGGTATTCCCTCTTCCCCTTGTGTTCAACCCACACCAAGGGAAGGAAGGGTGCCCATTGAGCTTGCTCAATTTCATGGATTAGTGGACTTCGGGACCTCTCTTAGGGATTATTGCGGATAACATGCTCAATCGACATACCTCTTGCATTAGGACTCCTAACCCGGTTAAGGTTCACTCTATCTTAATTATTTTAAGGTAAGGGGTTTATTGCCGCATGGTGGTTGTGTAACTGGTACTGTGTAGTCATGCCTGAGATTATCTGATTATGTGTGATTAGGGAACTTAGAATTTACTTTCATGATTTGGCATGCTTATATGAGTTAATTGCTAACTGAAAATGTTAAATGCTAATTGTTGATTAAATGTTTAAATGTTAATAATTATGTTTTAAATGTTGATATGTGAAAGTTGATGCATGAATTGATGGGGATGTGAGTTTGGTTTAGAGTTAGTATTAATATTAGCAAAGGAGTGAGAATTGAGGAAATCTAGTGAGAATTCTATTTTTAGAAATAAAGTGATTTAGAAGGAAAGAAAAGAAATAAATTAAAGAGAGTACGATGAGAGAATTAGAATAAAATGAACCATTAAAATGTAATTGAATTAAAAAGGGTAAAGAAGGAAAGACAGAAAACGTCACAGGTTGGTCATAAGACCCTGTGGTTTAATAAAAGAGAATTCGAGCCCAGGTTGGTCATAAGACCCTGTGGCTCAACACAGGTTGGTTGTGGTGACCCTGTGGCTGGCGCAGGTGGTTGTGGTGACCCTGCGGCCAATTAAAAGACACTGTCACAGGTTGGTTGTGGTGACCCTGTGGCTGGCGCAGGTGGTTGTGGTGACCCTGCGGCCAAGTAGAGCACACCGTCACAGGTGGGTTGTGGTGACCCTGTGGCTGACACAGGTGGGTTGTGGGGACCCTGTGTCCTAGCGCAGATGGGTTGTGGTGACTCTGCGACCAGTGGTGGCGACTGGCACAGGTTGGTCGTGGTGACCCTGTGGCCTAATAAAAAATAAAAGGTAAACGACACAGGTGGGTTGTGGTGACCCTGTGGCCTATGATAGAAAACGGTGTCAGTGGGTACTGGACCCTAGAAGACGTGTGGTAGTTGGAACCCGCACGCATGGGTTGAGTAAGACGTGTGGCCTTTGGGGATCCGTACGCATCGGTAAGACGTATCCTCGGTGGACAGGGAACGCAGTGGCGGGAGCCCCACGACACCATAAAAGATAAAGGAAAGCAATAAATGGTAAAGGAAAGAAATAAAAGATAAAGGAAAGTAATAAAAGATAAAGGAAAATAACAAAAGATCAAGAGAAATGTAAAGAAATAAGAGAAAGACAAGGGAGTAAAGGAAGTGCGAGGAAAATGAATAGAATAGGTAGAATAGGAAAGGAGAGAAAAGGAAAGAGGATAGGAAAGTAGATAAAGGAAAGGTACAAAGAATTGGAGATGGTTGTCTCTATAGTGAATAGGTGATTGGGTGTGTTTATATTCGTAATATTTGATTATTTGCTAAATGTGCTTGACTTGGGTTATGTTCTATGCTTTATCAGTTAGTGCAATTCTCACCCTTACATCCACAACAGGTATAGGACATGAGCATAGTTGATATTCGGGCCGAGTAGGAGCACACTTCCCCACGGGAAGTGTGAGTTATTTTCTCTTAGCTAGAATTTAACCGGGCCACGTCTATGTTTATTAAGTATTTTTAAGAATTTATTTATAAATGTATTTTAAATCCCAGTTGTATATTTGGTGGCCCGGGATCTTTATTTGGTTCCTCGAAAATCTAAGCAGTTTCATCTTAGTATTTTATCCCCCGGATATTGGGAGAAGAATTAGATTATATATGTATATTTATTCTGGATGCCTGGTTATTAGTGAAACTGTTTTGAACAGGTTACGGGTCAAAGTTAATTTTTGGGAATGTCCATAAAACAGAGGGAACTCTGTCCGATTTTCGGGAAAAATTATAATAAGTATTTTAATTAAAAGAAATTTTTAAATCCATATTTTCAAAATAAGTAAAATAAATAGGTTGTTATAGACTCCGAACACACACTTTTCAGGGTTTAATCTCATGGAGTACTTTCTTACTCGGTCCAGTATTGTCTCGAGGTCCTGGGCATGGTTTTCTTGCTGTCTGCTTTTTGCAATAATGTCATCAATATACACCTCCATGTTTGAGCCGATCATGCCTTGAAAAACCTTGTTCATCATCCTTTGATAAGTAGCTCCTGCATTCTTCAATCCGAAAGGCATGACATTGTAACAATAAGTTGCCTTGTCAGTGATGAATGCGGTTTTATCTTGGTCGGCAAGGAACATTGGTATCTGGTTGTAACCAGGGTAAGCATCCATGAACGAAAGGAGTTTGTATCCAGTCGAATTGTCGACGAGTTTGTCAATGACGGGAAGTGGGTATTGGTCTTTTGGGCAAACTTTGTTCAAGTCTGTGTAGTCGACACACATCCTCCACTTCCCATTGGTCTTTTTGACCAAGACAGTGTTAGCTAACCAGTCTGTGTAGTCAATTTCCCGAATGAAACCAGCTCGGAGTAATTCGGTGACCTTTTCCTCAATGGTTGTGGCCTTTTCGACACTAACCTTTCTCTTGCCCTGTGCAACTGGCGTTGCCCCCGAAGAATACTCAACTTATGATAGATAAAATTGGGGTCTATCCCCGGCATATCGGCCGAGGTCCATGCAAACAGATCTTTATTAGCGATCAGCAGAGCAGACAATTCATCTTTAACACTCCTGGGGAGGTCAGAACCGATTTTTACTTGTCTAATGGGATTATCACTTAATGTTAAGAATTTCCACTGCCCTTTTGGAGTCGGTCTGTTTCTATCGGATTCATCCCGCATATCAAGATCCGCCAAGTTAATATTACCTTTTCCGAGGGAGACTCTTTCCAGGTTGTTCTGACCCTTATTCTTAACTTTCCCCAAGCTAGCGTTGTAACATGTTCGTGCTGCCTCCTGCTCGGCCTTGACTGTTACCACCTTGTCATCTGTTCCGACGAACTTCATAGCTAAATGAACTGTTGACACTACTGCTTCAAACGCTTGCAAGGAAGTTCTTCCGAGGATGGCATTGTAGGCCGCTGGACAGTCAACTACCAAGAATTTGATTATCTCAGTTCTAGCCGAAGGCTGTTGTCCGAGGGTAACAGGAAGTTGGATGTATCCTTTGGGCTCGATGGTGTCTCCCGTAAAGCCGATCAATTCCCCTTCGAACGGAGTGAGATTGCACTCCCTGAGTTTTAGAGCTTTGAACAGGGGGAAAAACATGATGTCCGCCGAACTCCCTTGATCGATAAAGATGGGTTTTACCTCGTAATTACCAATGAGGGCAGTAATTACCATGGGATCATTATGACCTGGGAGGATTCCGTCCAAATCGTCATCATTAAAAATGATGGGAACGTTTTTTTGTTGATCTTTTGCAAATGGGCTTCTGACTTACGTCCAGAATTTGGTTAATGTACTTCTTCCTGTCGACTTTTTTCTCTCCTCCCCCAGCAAATCCTCCGGCAATAGTGTTGCTTCCGGAGGGGTTCAGCAGTTATAGTTGATTAACAGCATTGACGAAAGAATCAGAGCCTTTTTTCGTATCCACAAGGAATTTTCTCAGACTGTTTTCTCAGCTTTGTTGAAGATGATCTCACTTTTTGCCCTCTCGGCGTCATTCTTTACCTTCTCGGCATCCCCAGCATACTCCCTCTGTCTGTCAAGTTTCCAATCATTTCCTTCCATGTGTCAGCATATTTCCGCTCGGTTGGGAATTAAAGACTTCCTCCCGAGCGGCCACATCCTGTCTCATTGCCTGCTGCTCGGGATTAGCAACGTACTCCAAAGCCTTGGAGTCATCTGGGAAAAACTGTAACAAGGAAGTTTCCATGCTCGCTATGCGTTGACAAATCATTGCCGCCGACCAATATCTATAGGAATTCTTTCGGACCCAGATCGAGTTCGAGGAAGCCTCGAACATCAATAGTTAGCGTCTCACAATTATCATTTAATCGACACAAGCCTCAACGGCCTTTCCCGATCACCTCTTTCAGGTGAAGGAGGCGGGAACAACGTTGATCTGAATACTCCAACCTTTCTTCACTCGCTGTGGCCCCGAGAGCTTCATAGATCTTATTGTGGTGTTCCATCAATACTGGAACACGACACTTATGACCCGGCACAAGCCTTTTTCAGGCTCTACCGAGTGGGGGACTGGTATGTGATATAGTATGTACATAGCCGACGTAGGCTGACCTAGATACTGGCACCATATGATGATCGAGATCATATCCTGTCGTATAAGGGATGTAACAACGTTTGCAACCCATCGCTGCCAGATTTGGTATATGCCTCTCTCATCAACGTATTACTTTGATACATTCACTCATTTCGGATCACGTCCCGACGCACTTGCCTAAGATCTCGGTTGGCCGACCAGATCAGCCCGGCTACAAGTGAAAACGGGGATTGCTACCTCGATAACTTGGCCATCGGCCAAATACGTCGCAGGATCGAGGAATGCACCTCGGCCAAGGCAGTCATTCCGATAGTATCCCCCGTAGACGTTACGATTCAATTCATGATATTACTTTTAACACACCCCGATGAGAGAGGTGTATGAATCTCCAAATCGCGATACTCTTCCGAGTAAAAGACCTCGGCTGCGAACAGTCTTTTACGTCACCACCAAGCCTCGGAAAAAAATGTCTCATCGACCCAAAAGGGATCTAAACTCGGCACAGAGTCTCTATGACTCTTCCCGAGCTGGGGGGGCTTATGTCGTGGACCGGACTTCGGTCCGACCTACTCCCATCTTAACCAATCGAACGCCGAACTCTTCGACATTTTACGGACCACTGGATTACAGCTATGAACAGGCTACCAACAGCCTTATCTTACTAGCTACAGTCCCATCGCCCTACTTTTCCTCCTATAATTGGTCGGTTAACTGCTCGGTTAACCCTTTAACTCGGCACAGGCTCAAATCGCCTTACCGAGCTTGGGGGCTTATGTAGTGGACCTAACTCCTGTCCGACCGGTTCGATCTTATGCCGACCAGTTAGCATTGAGTTTATGAGCACCGACCATAAACTGGTCGGATTCACAGCATACCGATCATTATTCGTAGCGTTTTTGGGTCTGCCGCGAGAGCGGCCAATGCGATCACGAAGATCACCAATTTGACTTCTGGTGGTGACCATGGTGGTGGTGGGAATGATATGTTACTCAGTTTCCCACAGACGGAGCCAATGTCGTGTCCTTAACCAAGATCAACCTTGAAGCTATAAAGAAACTTCGAAGAGTGATCCCAGCAAAGAGGTTAATGTAGGACTTTTAGGATTTCTGTATATCCAGTTGGGATAAACAGGTTCTCCCTAGTCAACAACGTGTGTGCTAGTGTCAACTTAGGGATGAGAAGACGTACCTTAGCCCCTATAGCATGGTGGTTCTTATAGGAGATTACCTGTGAGTTGTGGGCCGTTCTGATGAGTCTTCTGAAGAGGAAGAATTCAAGTAGGATTCGTAGAGGTTATGATAAGATCATATCCATAAATCCCGTAAGTGATAGACTTAATCCAATACTATTTTATCTAACCAAGAGTCGTGGGCGTCTAGAAGAAGTAGTTATGCTTTGATGAGACTGTAAACGATAAGGATAAGGACGAAAGTCCTGTGCTCGGGGTTAATCTCATTAGCATGCAACCTCTCTGAAGAAACCCAATTTTGCTTGGTGTAAATGTCCGACCGTATGCCATGTTCCAGTGTCTCACTGGTCGGACCATGGTAGCTTTGGTCGGGCAACACTCGATCTACTATAGGTCCACTACAGGCATATCATGTAATCCTCTATATATATCATGAATTACCCTAGAAAACATTTCATCTGATAAGAGAACCTTGAGTGAAATTATGTTTACAAAGACTTTATAATGTTCTCCCAAAAACATTTCCTTTGATTCCCCCTCATTAAATTTTAGCATTATTTCCTTTCCTTTTTTTTCGTTTGAACCTAATTATCTCGCCCATGATTAAAACCTCAAATTATTCCCTTTTCGACTGCATTTCATTTATTGACCTCATATTTTGTGGAGTCACTCCAATAAGATCAACGTAGCTATAAACCCTTATTTTATTATGATGTTGCATATTTCAATGAGAATTTTGAGTTGTTTCTCCCTTGCTTTTAATAATTACCTTTCCATTTTTTGACTCGGGTGTTAATTAACCCTAAATCATGAATAAAGTTCCTTATTATATTTGGCATTTGTTTCTTTTTGAAACTTTGTTGCTCATTCTCCAGTAAAGTTTCCACAATCAATAACTTGTTTGGTAATATTCCTAATAACAGACGTCCTTTTCACGATCCTTTGTAACACACCAATTTATTTAAATGTATTAAAAATACTTTTAGAGAATATGAGTAGCAGCAGATAAAAACTCGTACTTGTATTGATTTCTTAAAAGAGATTTACACAAAAATTGAGGTTTACATTATCACAAAATATTTCATTTGTACCGTTCTTTCTTTTTGGCTTCTCTGCTAGGACATATTTTGCCTCTTACACGTAGCTTCTACCTAAAAATATTGGGAATTACCGGGAGTGAGACACTTGCTCAAAGAATAAGCAATAGTGAACAAGACAATCACAAACAATCATTCATTATATAGTTATTTATGTGTGTATGATAAATGACATATCTCACTTTTGATTGGATTTGGATTATGTTATTCAATTACATTTGAGAGGGACTTTTGTCACCCCACTTATGGTCAGGGATACCCACTTATCATATTATTTCCAATTTTACCCTTGTTTTTTTTAATATATTTAACGTTGGGTCGTGAGGTATACCTCGCTAGTCACTACCATACCTCACGACCGAAAGAAAAAAAATTCCGGTAATAAAGTATACCTCACTACAAAAAAAAAAGTTTCAGTCGTGAGCTGCACCTTACGACCAAAACTAAACACCAAAGGCATATGTGAGAACTGAGAAGAAGAGAAAAGGCCTGGGTGGCATCACGTAATCATGTCAACATATTAGTGTTGGATAAGAACCCCACACATACAGTTGGTGCTAGAGGAAAGGGTCACTGCACCTAAAAGATAAGGTCTCAAATGAGTATCTCAGTACTAGAAAATAGAAATCATCAAAGATAAGGAAGATGGGTATAGTTATTGTTAATTGTTATTGCACTTTCATTTACATCCACACAAGTTGAATACTATCACAATACTCATATACTAATAATAAGGAGCATTTTCAACTGTGAGGAAGAAAATTAAAGAGGAGTCTAGCTAGGAAGATGATAAAAAATCTCTGCCTAAGATCAGAGTACCACATAGTAATTACAAGGCCCTCAAACTCCTACTCTTGTTCTTCTAAAGTTGCTACCTTCCATTATTGTTTCTCAAATCCATCCAAGCAGTGGTACCATCACATGACCATGGGAAGAAAGAATTATTGAAACGCACAACACATTCTTCTTCTAAAGTTGCAATCATCACTACTACTACTCACTGTCACTACTACAGAATTACAAAGCTCCAATCACACTCAAGCAAGTAGTACAATTAGAGAAGAAGGACACAGACACAAGGCTTGTGATGATGGGAGCTGTTTCTAGCATAGGAATAATATTGCTGCTGCTAGCAATCCATCTTAACTCTAATAATTTGTTGGGTCCTCTGATAAGTTTTAGTTTTGGTCGTGCCGGAACTTTTTTTTTTCGGTAGTGAGGTATATTTCATAACCGAAATTTTTTCTTCCGCTAGTGAGGTATGGTATACCTCACGACCCAGCATTAAATATATAAAAAAAATAAGGGTAAAATTAGAAATAATATGATAAGTGGGGTGTCCCTGGTCACAAGTGGGATGGCAAAAGTCCCTCTCATTACATTTTCCCTTTTTCCTTGCACACTTTTAATGTGCACATAGTCATTCTTTTCATTTCCATTCTTATATGTCCAAGTCCAATTAAGAGTGTTCACCCCTTTTTATTACACTATGATAGGTCCTTGGGTCATTGGAATTGGATTACACTATCATAGGTCCTTTTGCTCTCTGCCGTTAGTAAAATATGGCTAACGGATTGTTACGTCAGCATGTCATGTGTCTGCATAATAATTAGCTGCTGCCACGTTGGCAGATGACATGTAAGAACCATAGGCATATAATAATAGTACCGAATAAGACATGAGTTCTATTATGTATTTGGTTTATTATATAAACAGAAAGGGTGAAAGACAAAAATTTATAATATTTTAGTTCATCTGAATGTTATATACTTGCATGATAACTATGGGTTTGTTTAAGTTATTGAGCTTGTGTAAGTTGAACAATTTTAGGCCAACCGTGGCTAAAATTTTGCTTGTCTTGCTGGATTATCCATGTCATCTGCTAACGTGGCAGTAACTCATTATTGTGCAGACACATGACATGCTGATGTGGCAATCTGGTAGCCATGTTAGCAATTAACGTTATTTTACTAATAACATGGACCAAAACAAAAAAAAATAAACTTTCAAGGACCTTGACCGGTAAAAAAAAGATAGGACTAAAACCAAAATTCGGTCAACTTTCAGGGACCTTTTACTTTAAAAACTAAGACACGCGGCATGCTGACGTGGCACTCCGTTTGTCACGTCATCAATTAACGGTGAATCTCTAACGGCAAGGACCAAAACAAAAAATTTAAACTTTTAGGGATCATGACCGGTCAAATAAAAATATAGAAACTAAAACCAAAATTCGGACAACTTTCAGGAACCAAAAACTTAAATACAGTAAGTCTTTGTATAATATCTTAAATATGTTGGTGTATTCGATACGAATTCCACTTGCACATTAATGATCTCAATGGATGACATTCCTTATGCAATTACAGTTTCTAGACCATATTAATGTAATTCATACTCGTTCAATCCTTGTTTATTCAAAGTTATTCATTCATGTTCATTTACTTTATATGAATCATCCTACATATTGAAGCCTTCATCAAATCATAACATATATCAGCACAAAATCATATTTACATGACATCTTTGATTTATATGTACATTCCTCATCCAATTCCATTATTGTCAACTAATTTTAATTATATTCAATTCCATATTTATGTGATGTTACTGAATCATATCCATTCATAAATCATTTTTTACTTCTTAATTCATAATCAAATTAATCATTCAAGTTACTCATACTAATCAATTCAATTATTCCTACATATTAAATTATCATTCAACACCAATCCTATTCAAACATAAATGACTCGTCCCTTGGCTCCTATGTTATTTCCTTAGCCTTATATCTATGCTTTCCTAGCTATTTAAGCCTTCTTAGGCCGTTGATTTCCCACAAAAGTAGAGTCTCCACTTGGTTCTTTGGTTTTTGAAGGGTTTTGAGAGTTTTCAGGTGTGAGTGTCTTAGAAGGGCTTGACGATTGCGTATATGCCTTTCGAATTCATCCCTCCCCTATTTGTAGGCAATCTCCATCGCCTTTGGGGGTGGAAAAAATCAAAGAATTTCCCCAACCAGCCATGATTTTCTAGGTTTTTCTGAAAATTTCTGTAGTCATAACTGGTTATATCATTCTCATAACCGATTATCGGGCTCTTTCCTATTGCATATTGCACTTCATAACCGATTATATTGGCAACATCACCGGTTATGTGCCTGTTCTAATCCCAAAATCTTCCAGATTTCACTAGATAACCGGTTATCCACCACATGTAACTGGTTATTGAAGGCTTTTGGCATACAAATCACATGTTTAAATATATTTTTACTATTTTTAATTATTTTAATTTCTTTTCTTAATTCCTAAGAAATCCCAAACTATTAATTTTATACTAAAAAGCCCTTTTCTTTATTTTTTTTTTTTAGTCTTTCTTAGCACCTAAAGAATGATTATTACATTCTTATTTTTATTTTATTTCCCATTACTTCTAATAATTATAGAAAATTCAACACACAATAATATTTCTATTTTGATATAAATTTTGACAGTGTTACATCCCCTTTCTACTTTATGGTCCTTAAAACAATATACTACATTCTTGCCATATCATACGCTTGTTTTTTATTACAAATCCAATCAAATTTTTAGATAATCTTTTTTTTTATTTATTTTCGGATAAGTTATCCGAAATTTTCAGTATCACATATACCATCTAATATGTATGAAACTGAAATTATAGGTGTTGATAAAAACACTCTTTTTTATCTACTTTTAAAAAAATAATAATAATCTTTTTTTTTTCACCGATTTATGTATAAAGAGTACTCCAAAAAGATACTCCAAATTTTGTAACCTGCTTATACTGAGAACTCATTAAGTAATGGTACATTGTTACACATATCATATTCGTGGGCATAGATCATTCCAAAATTTTATCATTTTTGCCGATGAACAAGAGTTTTTTTTTCCATATTTAACTAACGTAATTAGTCTCCTATCATTATATTTTAGTTAGATTTTGAGGACTGATCACTCATCCTAAAATAATTGTGCATTATCTATCTATATATATATATCTCTCTCTCTCTCTCTCTATATATATATATATATATATATATATATATATACCACACATATTTACTTACAGTTTTGATATACTCAAACCTTAGTTTTGAGTTTAAGCATTTAAAAAGTTTCCAAATCATTTTCACATCATAAATAATCAACATTTCATAAATACTCACTTATTACATTTAATTATCATTAATTCCCATCTTTATTTTTTACAATAAATCTATTTTTGTTTGGTAAAGTTATTATGGAAAAATAAAAATAGGATAATTATAATTAAATGTAATAAATGAATATTAATTAGATCTTGATTATTTATGATGTGGAAATGATTTTGGAAACTTTCAAAATGCTTAAATTCGGCCCTTAGAGTTAAGTATATCAAAACCGATTTACTAATTAATTTTAAATTTTTATCGTGGTACATGTGTCTAGCTTTTTAGAAATTGTGATAACGTGTACATTCAATATAGTCAATATTATATATAATAGCAAAGCAGTCACTAATCTCTAATCACTAATCTCTAATTGATAATCACCTGATTTTCGCGCCTAAATACACACTAATTTTGACTAAATTTTGACTAACTACAATTACAATTACTCACATAAGCACTAAACACTCAGATGAGGCAATGAGCTAATATTAATGTGCAGCCTTTGGGAACCCAACTTTTTCGGTTAGTGGGCTTCAAGCCCAAGGTTGGTTGATGCACGATTTTTTTTGTTTGGTAAGAAGATGGAAAGTTACTTTCCTCTTCCTCACCCATTTCCACGAGTTAGACATCCATGAGTCTCCTTCTGACTCCTCATTTCTACCATTAGTATCTGAGAGAGCTTAGGGTCAATGCAAAAGAATGCTTGAGCTGTGTAGAAACCGAAACTGATAGATATAAAAAAAATGAATTCGTGATTCAATTCGTGATATCCACAATGGGCAGCGAACACTCCAAATTATCAAATGGTTATGGTGCAGAGAGAATTAGAAAGGCAAAGTTTGGAGGGAGCTCATCTCAATCAATGAACATTAACGATGGTTCAGGTAATAATGTTTATCATCATTAAATTTACTTTAGGAGATATATTTCTTTCCCTATCAAGTTGATTAAGTTCACATTCCAGAAAGCTTAATTACTCCAACCTCTATGCTGAAATTTCAACCTGGGAAGTATGTTGTTAATGCTAAAAGTCCAATTGCAAATGATGAAAACACTAAGCTCCATATGCCAGGTGATTCTTTAACTTCACATCTGTGTTATTATGGACTTCATACCTGCTTTTTTTCTATTCACCCAGATATTATGTAATTTAAACCTGAAACTTCGTGAACCTTTGCTGATATTTGATGCATAATCATGTGGTATAGATTTATGTGAATGGAATTCATGTGAATCGACTTTGACTTTTAAATCAGGTATAAATGTAGTACAAAATGTCTATTTGAATTTGTATATTAGTTTAAATTTAAAAAATAACTTGAAAGAAATCATATTTCAAGCAACATATTGAGACCGAGTACTAATAAGAAGCTTCAATCTGGCAAAAATATTAAGAGTTTGCAATCTGAACTTGGGTTAGGTTTTGGTCAAGCAAATGAGATGCAAATTTCAGGTGATGTTCTAACTGATTTACCAGGAAGTATACACTATGCCTTTTGTGAAATTCTTATCTAATTGTGTTTCACCATTTTATGCAGCTGAAAATTACGGTCAGTTAAGTGAAAATAGAAGTGCATTAACTGATATTACTAACACAGTTAATGTAAGTCGTAGAAAGATGAGGAGTATCTTTGAGAATGAACGTGATGATTGCATTTCAAGGTTTCTGGGTGATGATTTTGACGACATTAGAGTCTGTACAGCTTATTTGGACAGTTCAGGTATATTCTACACATTATGATCATAAATATTATTTCTTATGATCAAGCAAATGATGATGTATATGTCCAGTGTTGTTCAGAACGATTTAACATATACTCTATGCAATGTGTTTTGTGATTTAGTATCTAATTGGATTTCACGGTTTGGTGCAGATGAAAACAATGTTCGGCTTACTGGAAATAGAACTGCATTATCTGATATTACTAATACTGTTTCTCCAAGCCGTAGAAAGTTGAAGAGTGTGTTTCAAAAAGAAACAAATGTTGACATGCTTGCAGGGAATACTAAAAACCAAAAAAGGGTTCCCTTCTCAACTCAAAATGTTGATGAATTGTATTCTATATTTCGCAAACATTCTAGGTCGAAAAAGCATAAGGCTACGCATAATGATACCCTTTATGAGGTGCCGATTTGTGGCATAGATGAAATTTCTCTCCGCAATTTAACTTCGTGTGAAGAGGTTAAAGAAAAACAAAGAAAAATAAGGTTGGAGCATGAAGTGGACATTCAATATGGTCAGTGCGATAATAACGTCCAACCTGAAAATGTTCCGGAAATATATTGATCAAAATATTTTTAATTCAGAATTTTAATCTTCTCACATTATGTTAATTTTTTTTTCAGTGCCGTATATGACACCAAAAACTGACGGTTTTAGTTCACCAAAATTTTGTATGGGAAGCAGCAGGGAGAGGGTCAATTGTGAACATCAATTGTATCCCAAAAAGACCACTGATCAACATCGACGTGCATCTAAATCTGGTATTAAACATTGCCTGTATATGCCATTACATTTGCATATCATATGAATCCTTTATGCATTATTTTGCCAATTACAGTCTTCTTTATGAATTGTTTGACATGTTTAATGTAGCAGTGCTCATGTCAAGTGAATTTAACAATGATCCACTTTATGTGTCGAAAGGTAGAAAGAGAACACGAAGTAAAGAATGTGATGCTGACCGTGATCCAGACTCTGTGCCAACAAGTAACAAGAAAACACAAAGATCAAAACGTGCACCATCATGTGATGCTGATCAGCGTCAAAACTCTGCACCAACAACGAGAAAGAGACCACGAAGATCAGAATCTGAAATTCGGAACATGAAAAAAGGAAATAGGAAACATCAAATAATAGTTAGAAATGGACCATTGGAGCATGGTATTAGTAGTATTAGTGATATTTATCATCACATATTTGTGTCTTTTTATTTTTTTAATTTCTTAATTGTTTCTTTTATATTGATATGTAGGTAATATGCCTGAAATTACTATGAACGGCAATGAGATTTTTGTCTTTGATACGAATGAATTTAAGTACGATGATTGTGGTGACCCTCAATATTCATGTAATTGGTGTGGTGCTATGTTTTGGCTACGTGAGCGAATAGGATGTTCAAGTCTAATCAATCCTATTTACACACTTTGCTGCTCAAAGGGAAAGATTCAACTTCCTTTGATGACACGTCCTCCACCTTATTTACAATCTTTGATGTTTGATGAAAATAACTGTAAAGGAAAGCATTTTAAAGAAAACATACGAGCCTACAATTCGATGTTTTCATTTACATCGATGGGTGGAAAGATTGACAATTCTGTGAATGATGGGCGAGGTCGATTTGCATGAATATTATTAGTGATTTTTTTTTGCAGAAGTTTTTTCTGTGGTTTTATTAATTTATATTGTTTCCAAGTTGCATGTTGTCTTTCAGAAGCAGCAGACAAGAATGTTCTGCTGAGTTAGATTCTGAAATTATCTCTGGTCTGAAAGAAATGTTTGATATGTATAATCCAATTTCCAAAGTCTTCAGAATGGCTCGGGATCGTCTTCACAATGAACCTGTACTGGATTTAAAGCTCAGGTTGATTAGTAGAAGAAGAAGAAGAGATAGTAGAGTGTACAATTTGCCAACAGTAGATGAGGTTGCAGCATTAGTGGTTGGAGATGTTAATGTTCAGAATGGGGAGAGGGACATAATTGTTCAAACACAAGCAGGGTATTTGAAACGAATTCACGAGTTGCATCCTCTTTATTTACCTTTGCATTACCCTGTCTGTTTTGCTAAAGGTGAAGATGGTTTCAGTGAGGGAATTCCACATAGTGACCTTTCAGATCAAAACAATGAAAAGAAAGAGACAGTAACACTTAGAGAATGGTTTGCATTTAGATTTCAAGCTCGAAATGGTGAAGAGTCAATTCTGTTATATTCAAGGAGACTTTTTCAGCAATTAGTTGTAGATGCTTACACTATGATTGAAAGTTGGAGAATGAATTTTTTTAAAACGCAGCAAGAGAAGCTTAGATCTGAAGTGTATAATCGGTTGCACGATGCTGTTTTTGAAGGTGAAAGAAGGGGTTGTGCTGTTGGGAAAAGAATTATACTGCCTTCAAGTTATGTCGGTGGTGCAAGATATATGGTGCAAAATTATCAAGATGCAATGGCGATTTGTAGATGGTGCGGCTTTCCTGATATATTTTTGACATTCACGTGCAATCCTAAATGGCCGGAGATATTGAGGTATTTGGAACCTATGCGTTTGAAGGCAGAAGACAGACCTGATGTTGTAGTTCGAGTATTTAAGATGAAGCTTCAACAATTGATGAATGATCTGCATTCTGGAAAAATATTTGGTCAGGTTAAGGCAGGTAATATATTGATTTTAATGCATCTATGATACTTAAGTCATAATATATGGTTTATAATCAGCATTTATGCATTTAAATAAAATAAAATTATGTGCTGGTATCTTGTCTGCTTTAAGTATATTGTCCATAGTAATTCAAATTCAAGTTATTTTAATATGAGATTCTGATTTATAAAATATTTCTGTAATGATCAAACTGGCAGCAAAACCAGCTTTGTTCCAATCTTATTCAAACTTAGTGTGTCATGTTGGCAGTTTAAAAAATTCTATTAATTTGTGTTGCATGTTGCCAGTTTAAAGATACCTATTAAAAATTAAAACAAATCTGATTTTTTTACGGATGCCAGAAAGCATATTTCAGATTCTATTATAAATCACAAAAACCATATTTCAGAATTTTTTTACTGACTTAGATGTTTAAAAATTATGATTTGGTGTATATGATTTATAGTGGCTGCAATACTAATTATTATTAATTGTGTATATGATTAATCTATGCAGTTTTAATTTTTTCTAAAGTTCCACAGGTTATTTTCTCCTTATTTATTTCAGTTTAGGATCTGATCTTTTACTATATTTTTAGTATTTTGATCACTGAAGGTAATCCTCTGAGTCTAATATTTTTAGAGCATTTTTATCTGAACAGCTGTCTATACCATCGAGTTTCAGAAGCGAGGCCTTCCACATGCACATATTTTGATTTTTCTTGCAGAAGATTGCAAGCATCCTCATCCTGATGATATAGATAAGATAATATCAGCTGAAATCCCCGATCCAATAGCATATCCAGAATTGCATGAAGCAGTTAAGGAATTTATGATACATGGACCTTGTGGTGCAGCAAATAGAGCATCGCCATGTATGGTTGATGGACGTTGCACAAAATTTTTCCCCAAAAGCTTTGAAGCATTCACAAGAATCAATGAAGATGGATATCCAGTTTATAGAAGAAGAGATAACGGTATAGTGATTGAAAAGGGCGGTGTCCAACTTGATAATAGATGGACTGTAGCTTTTAATCCTAAACTTCTTATGAAGTATCGGTCACACCTAAATATTGAATATTGCAACCAAGGCACAAGTGTGAAGTATTTATTCAAGTACATTACTAAATGAAATGATCGTGTAACTGCTGCTCTTTACCAACAAAGTCGTGGAGATTCTGGTGAAGTGGTAGATGAGATTAAAGCATATTACGATTGCAGGTATATCTCTCCTTGCGAAGCTATGTGGCGCATTTTCATGTTTGATATAAACTATAGAAAACCAGCTGTGCAAAGATTGAAGTTTCATTTACCTAATGAGCAACCAGTTGTATATGGAGATGGTGATGACTTAGAAAATGTTGTTGAGGCTCAAAAGTTTAAGTCCTCAATGTTTTTGGCTTGGTTAGAAGCTAATGCGATATATCCAGAAGCGAAAAATATTACATATGTTGAATTTCCAACGAGGTTCACCTACACAGATTCTCCTCCAAATTGGCATCCAAGAAAAAGTGGATTCACAATTGGAAGATTGACATTTGTTCCACCAAGTGCAGGGGAACTTTTTTACCTAAGTATTTTGCTCCATAGAGTCAAAGGTCCAGAAAGCTATGAAGACATTCGAACAGTCGATGGAATTGTGTACAATACATTTCGAGATGCATGTTATAAATTAGGATTACTCGATGATGACAATGAGTTTATTGAAGCTATAGAAGAAGCTTCACTTTGGGGTACGGGAAATCAATTAAGGACATTATTTGTATCGATGCTTCTTTAAAATACAATTCAAAAACCAGAAAGAGTATGAGAGCAGTGCTGGAGATATTTATGTGAAGACATTGTATTTATTATTCGAAGAGAAGTCGGAAGACCATGTAATCATTTTTTTCCCATGTGAAATCAATTATTTTTATTTAAATTCACTGTACCAATTTACATCCAACTCTGTGTTTTTACAGCAATGACCTTTACTGATGATCAAATTCGTGCAAGGGGATTGTTAGAGATCCAAAATCAGTTGTCAAGGGCAGGGAATGATTTCCCAAATATGCCAATCCCTTCGTATGATTGTTCTCCAAGTATGGCTAACACATTGATTGCTGAGCAACTTGACTTTGATACTGGATTACTTGCAAATGAATATTTACAACAGCGGCAAGCAATGACTACTGAGCAGAGAAATGCATTTGATCAAATTATTTCAGCAGTTGAATCCAAAACAGGTACTGCTTAATGCTTTTTTCACTAATTTTACCCAATTTATTTATTACTTATTATTCATTTCTTTTTTTAGAATTTAAATTACTTTATATTTAGGTGGATTCTTTTTCCTTAATGGATATGGAGGTACTGGAAAGACATTTTTATGGTGTGCTTTAAGTGCTAAACTGAGATCTAAAGGTGAGATCGTCCTCTGTGTTGCATCAAGTGGTATTGCAGCCACTCTCCTTCCTCTTGCAAGGACTGCACATTCTAGATTTAGCATTCCAATAAGCATAGATGAAGAATCCACTTGCAACATTAAACAATCATCAATGCAAGCTGAATTGTTGAAGAAAACAAGCCTTATAATTTGGGATGAGGCACCAATGGTGAACAATAAATGTTTTGAAGCTTTGGATAGGACACTAAAAGATATATTGCAAAACAATGTTTCTGATCAGGAATTAAAACCGTTTGGTGGTATCTGCATTGTTTTGGGTGGTGATTTTCGTCAAATATTGCCTGTTGTTCCCGGTGGAAGTCGTTCAGACATTGTTTTTTCAACCATTAATTCTTCACTTTTATGGAGAGATTGTAAAATTTTGAAGCTAACACAAAACATGAGACTTCAAAGTTCATCAAATCAAATTGATGTTTCGGAACTTAGAGAATTTTCAGAATGGATGTTGAAGTTAGGCGATGGAAAATTATCAGAACCCAATGATGGAGAGGTTGATATTGATATTCCAGATGATATGCTTATAATGGAATTTCAGGATCCATTGCAAGCTTTGTTTGATAATACTTATCCAAATTTTGATGAAAATTTCAACAATCCTGAATATCTGAAAGATAGAGCTATTTTGGCACCAACATTGGAGATTGTACACAACGTCAATGAGTTTGTTATGAACAAAGTTCCTGGTGAAGAGAAGGTCTATCTAAGCTCTGACACTATTTGCAACCATGGTGACAATTTTGATGTTTCTTCAATGTACATCACTCCTGCATTCTTAAATGAAATCAAAGTGTCAGGGATGCCAAACCATATCTTGAAATTAAAGGTTGGCATCCCTATAATGCTGCTGCGAAATATTGATCAATCAAAGGGATTGTGCAATGGGACTAGATTGATTGTTACACAGTTAAGTAATCATGTCATTGGTGCAAAGGTCATTTCAGGTGGAAGTTTGGGAGAGACTGTATTCATTAGTAGAATGAATATGACGCCCTCTGATTCGAGACTCCCATTTCGATTTCGACGACGACAGTTACCAAATGCAATCTGCTATTCAATGACGATTAACAAATCTCAAGGGCAATCACTTGCAAATGTTACAGTCTTTTTGCCAAAACCAGTCTTTACTCATGGGCAGCTTTACGTGGCTGTGTCAAGAGTTAAATCTAAGAAAGGTTTGAAATTTCTTATTCTTGATAAACATGGATCTCCTTCAAACACTACCAAAAATGTGGTATACAAGGAAATATTTCAGAATATACAATGTCATTAGCTTTGACATTTTACCTCTGTTTACATTATTCTACAAGCTTTGTAGGAATACTTTAGCAGGTGGAGATTCTCAAATCATTTTCTCAATTTTTCAACAGAGTGGTAAGTAAGAAATGATAACAGGTGGAGTTTTTAGAAAATGGATAAGCAACTAATTTTTTTGACTCTATTTTTTCTGTTAGATGTACCTAAGAAGTTATTTTAGGGTGACCATTTTTTCATGACTGAACCTGTTTTAATATTTGTTTGCAGAAAAAAAAAATATTGTCAAAGAGATAAATCATGATCAAAAAAGAGTATTGATTGATAACTCTTGCAACCAAATGAAGGATTAGTGTACCTAATTTTGTGTATGTTAGTCCATCCTTTTCATTTTTATCTGATTATAAATTTTTGTCTGTACCTTGCAAAGAGAATGGACTTCTTTAAATAACCAATAACTGAAAATGCTATTGGAGTTGAAATTTGATTAATTGTTGTTGTGGAACGTGACTCTTTTCTGTTTTTTAGTATTCACATAATTATTTACTTACCATTTGATGTAAACAATGATTATTTATTACAACTGTTACCTTTTGTATTGTACAAAATTTTTTAAAATTTTTTCATATGTGTGTTTAAATTTTTTAGAAAATTTGAGCATGGACTTGAAATACAAGATAGGAGAGAAGACTCCAAAAAGGGGATTGTTTTGAGTATGAATAATCAACCTCATGAATAAAAAATGGAAATGATAACTGCTGGAGTTTTTAGAAAATGGATAAGCAACTAATTTTTTTGACTCTATTTTTTCTGTTAGATGTACCTAAGAAGTTATTTTAGGGTGACCATTTTTTCATGACTGAACATGTTTTAATATTTGTTTGCAGGAAAAAAAAATATTGTCTCTGAGAAAATCATGATCAAAAAAGAGTATTGAGTGATAACTCTTGCAACCAAAAGAAGGATTAGCGTACGTAATTTTGTGTAAGTTAGTCCATCCTTTTCATTTTTATCTGATTATAAATATTTAGGAGTTTCATAGCTGTACCTTGCAAAGAGAATGGACTTCTTTAAATAACCAATGACTGAAAATGCTATTGGACTTGAAATTTGATTAAATGTTGTTGTGGAACGTGACTCTTTTCTGTTTTTTAGTATTCACATAATTATTTACTTACCATTTGATTTAAACAATGATTATTTATTACAACTGTTACCTTCTGCATTGTACAAAATTTTTTAAAATTTTTTCATATGTGTGTTTAAATTTTTTAGAAAATTTGAGCATAGACTTGAAATACAAGATAGGAGAGAAGATTACAAAAAGGGGATTGTTTTGAGTATGAATAATCAACCTCATGAATAAAAAATTAAAATGATAACTGCTGGAGTTTTTAGAAAATGGATAAGCAACTAATTTTTTTGACTCTATTTTTTCTGTTAGATGTACCTAAGAAGTTATTTTAGGGTGACCATTTTTTCATGACCGAACATGTTTTAATATTTTTTTTGCAGGAAAAAAAAATATTGTCTATGAGAAAATCATGATCAAAAAAGAGTATTGAGTGATAACTCTTGCAACCAAAAGAAGGATTAGCGTACCTAATTTTGTGTAAGTTAGTCCATCCTTTTCATTTTTATCTGATTATAAATTTTTAGGAGTTTCATAGCTGTACCTTGCAAAGAGAATGGACTTCTTTAAATAACCAATAACTGAAAATGCTATTAGACTTGAAATTTGATTAAATGTTGCTGTGGAACGTGACTCTTTTCTGTTTTTTAGTATTCACATAATTATTTACTTACAATTTGATGTAAACAATGATTAATTATTACAATTGTTACCTTCTGCATTGGACAAAATTTTTTAAAATTTTTTCATATGTGTTTAAATTTTTTAGAAAATTTGAGCATAGACTTGAAATACAAGATAGGAGAGAAGATTCCAAAAAGGGGATTGTTTTGAGTATGAATAATCAACCTCATGAATAAAAATTTGAAAGGCTACTATATTCGCCTTAATTATAATATTTGCCTTAAAAAACATATGTGACAATTTGAATTTTCCATGCCTATTTCGGTAATTATAAAATCATAATAGTTTAGATTATGCTCAGGATTTTCAAAAGAGATTTAAATGAAATTTAAAAGCTAATGAAAAATCTTATGTAAGATAGTACCTCAAAATGACATTCTTGAAAATTTCTACGGATGTAATTCCTTAAAAATTAAATTTAAATACCCCTCAGATTTAAGTTTTGGCGAAATTTAAACATACATTCCCATGCTTAACACTCTAAGATTTTTTTCTCCACAAATTTAATATGGATATCATAAAATTAATATTTGCATTAATCAAATATACTTTACCTGTTTCTAAAAGATACCAAGTTGGTGCATCTGTTGATGTAGAGCACTCTGAATTAAAAATATATAAAGATTAATCACCATGTTTATAATTTTTATTTAGCAATTATTAACTATTTGATTTTATTTGCCATTAGTTTTGAAAGTGACATTATTAATAAACTATATTTTATTTTTTTACGTGTTTTTTGGTAAGGAGACATTTTTTATTAGAAATATTAATATAGATATTATAAATTAGTAATTAGTTATTTATTTAAGAAAAATTATTATGGATATTATATATTATAGATTAGTTATTTATTTAAGAAATATTTATCACCATTTACTTTGTTAGTTGCTTGGGTTTGATAAATAAGCAAGTAAAGGCGTGGTACACTGTCCAATATACACTAATATACATCATAACAGGTGTATATGCAGTTCAAATCTTTTGAAAACCGATAAGTTCAACCAAAAAGATTCAAAGCATTGATTATGAAGTCTCACACCCCTCGGTTACTCCCTCAACAGATGCATCTAATCAATTTCTTTTAATGTTGTACAACTTATAGTGTTCATACGAAAAGACATGTCTCTGCCTAGGGTTTCCATTTTTTCTATAAATATAAACACTTCAATCCATCCTTCACAGAACACGGTTTCATTTCAATATAAGGACTCTTGCTGAAATTTTGATTTGGTAATCTATAGAAAATTGTCTTCTAGTTTCTTTATCTCTTCATTATTTCTTTTTCACATTCTATCTTCTAAAATGGGGATTTGTTCATTCTTATTTCAGTGTCACCATGGCTCAACAAAACAACATCAACTCCTTGCCAGTGCTTTATCGTCAGGTTGTGTTCAACGACTCCGCCAAGGTATATATGTTATATCTTTTTAATTTAGTATCAAATCTTTCTCTTTTCCATTTTTTGATACAATCTTTTGATTTTGATAATTTTTCGTTTCTTCTGTATGTAAAAAAAATGCAGAATATCCTTCCCGTTGACAAAGAATGGTTCGAAAATTTTTCTGCAGAAGCTGGGGCATATTGGACATGCCACCTACCCGACGGAGATGTGATTCGGCTTCATCTCTGTTATGCTGGAAAACAAATTACAAAGGGATGGTCCATCATTCAAAATAGGTATGGTTTGATTAATGGCCAACAAGTGGACTTTTGCTATGTGGGAGGTGAGAGATTTAGAGTAGAGATTCCACAGTGGGATGGGCTTGTGAGATCTGACTCTCCCTTATACCGCTATGAGACTGATGAAGAGTTTGAGTTAGATGAAACTGATGAGGGCTATTCTGGAGAAGACAACTCTGGTGACGAAGATGACGAAATATTTGAAGGTGAGGAAGAAGTTTTTCAGGATGAAGATGAGCAAGACAACCAGGACGAAGAAGACGAGGAAGATGAAGTGATCACAGAGGAAGCTCCTGGAAACAACAATGGAAACAATGGCGTGGAGTGATTTTTTTTCAATTTATTATGAATTTTGAAGTATTTTATTGTTTATTAAGAACTTTTTATTTACTCTTTTTTCTTTGCTTTTTTAATTAAGTATTGTCGAACTATGGTTGTTTCATGTTCTACTTTGTTCCGTTATGTTTTCTGCAACTCTTTTATGGAAATCTGTTTTTTTATGTATGAATCTATCTATATATCTTGTTGTCTTATTTAGGATACTGGTTTAATATATAATTTTCTTTTCGTTATTTTTCTTATTTCGTATACTCTGATTAATACATATTGTCTTATTTTGGCGAATGGTTTGCTGTTATTTTGAATAATATATTTGCCATGGGTTATCAATAAGCATAATACACTGCCAGATTATTCAATTTTAAAAATTAAAATATGTGTTTGTGTATATTTTTCACTCTTATTTAGCCAAACAAAAAAATATCAAAATAATAAAAATTTTAATATTTTCGAACTCTAACAGCAATTATAAAAAATATAATTATCGTTGACATTCTTTATCATATTTACTTATATTTTACTATATACTTATAAAATAATTCTTTCTATATATAATATAATTTTACGTAAAAATATTTTATAAGTTGGCTTAAATCAAATACCCAAACTAAATTAATTAGCTTATAAGTTGGCTTAAAATAATCCTTTATATATAAATTATGATTGAAATAAAAATATTTGATATTATAAAAAAAAAATTTATAAGTTGGCTTATAAAATATTAGCTTTATAAAACTTTGAAGAAAGTAATTGTATAATTTAATTTCTGTTTCATTATTTTTTAATTTATCCTAAAATTGTAGAATTATAAAATACCAAAGTTTTGGGAAGACCAAAAACCTTACGAAAAATAGACTTAATTTGACATCAGATAGAACATTATGGCATGCTGAAACTTTTCGTTTCACAAGGTTTAAATTGGCATTGAGAAAATTTCTTATATTCAATCCTTTCAAGAAATAAAATTAAGAATATTAATTATTAATTATTATTAATTAGATCAAAATAAGAAAATGAAACTCAAGTGTGGACATGCCAATCGTTTTTTACCAAAGTTTGGAAATTATTAGTTGTATTGCTATGATATAAACATCAGATAAAACATAGAAGGCATAGTGAAACTTTTCGTTCCACAAGGTTTTGTTTACATTGAGAAATTAACCATCAATTATTATTATTAGATAACAATAAATTAGATTAGATAATTTTGGGTTGCACAACAATAAATAAGTCCAAGAAGGTGAAAGGCCCCAATTACTCATCAATCATTCAAGAACAATATTTAATAAATCAGCCTCGAAACCAATATAATAAATTGTGCTAATATAATGTAATGTAATAATTTCAGGCCAAACCTTGGGAAGACGAAAAACTTTATGAAAAATATACGTATTTTTTTTATATTATATCCTTTCAAGAAATAGAAGTAAGAAAAGATACGTTGTTTTTTTTAACATAAAATTAAGATCAAGATAAGAAAAAGAACCTACAGTTTTGCATGGCAATCGTTTTTTATCCTTTGTTTTATTCTATGATATAAATATCAGATAAATCCCTTTGGCCTGCTAAAACTTTTCGTTGAACAAGGTTTTAATTACATTGAGAAATTAACCATCAATTATTATCAGGGTATTTCTATCATGCAATCCAAAATTGGATGGTTGCTATGCAACCTTTTCTTAAACCAATAAGAAGTTGCCACCTATACCATGTCATTATTTGAAGTAGTTAAAATTAGTTTTTTGCAATTTAGTCCAACATAAAAAGTAAATTAAAAATTTAGTCTTTTGTACCTATAGACAAATTATAACTTTTAATTTTAAATTTAGTCACTTGCATTTACACAAGTGACTAATTTTAACTACTTTTATTTTTTTTAAAATTAAAAGTTATAATTTGTCTATAGGTACAAAGGACTAAATTTTTAATTTACTTTTTATGTTAGACTAAATTGCAAAAACCTAATTTTAACTAGGTTTAAGCAAAGGTTGCATAACAACCATCCAATTTTGGATTGCATAATAGTAACTCCCTTATTATTATTACATTACATTACATTAAATTAGATTATATTAGATTAGATGATATAACTTTGGGCTGCACAACAATAAATAAGTGTCAGAAGGTGAAAGGCCCCAAGACCAATATTTAATATAGCAGCCTCCAAACCAATACAAGTATTACGGTCCTTCAACAAAATTGACCCCTTACATATAGTTCTGCTCCATAAAGTAAAAGGACTCATACCAATCTTCAACTCAAGAAGGTAAACTGCAAGAGGTACGTACGTGTAAATATATCTCAACTTGATAATATCCTTTTTTGCTTTTAGAAAGTCATGTTCTTCGGGCTTTTACCGTTGAACTTAGTTTCAATTTATCAACTGCATCTTTTCAATCACTAAAAATATCTCTATTTCAATTTTATTAATATTATTTTATAATTCTAATGCAACCTTAATCTTATGGATTAACTTCTAAAATCTTATTTTTGTTAACAATCCTTTTTTGGGCCGCATATCTAAATTCCAAATATCAAATCTATCTTCTCAAGTCTGTATGGAAAAAAAAATTTATAAATAGCTCTAAATATGAACGTAAAAAATATAAAGCATTCAATAACTTATTTTTCCTTTTATTATATGTAGTTAATGACAAGACTTGCATTGAAAGACTTAATTGCTGGAAGGGAAGCAAGAGAATTCCATGGACGTGTCAGTAGAGTATGGAAAGTTATGCAAAGAGAAAACACAATAAGATACATGCAGATTGTGTTAATAGACAACGAGGTAATTATATTAGAACCATTGTTTTATCAAAAACAATAAATTCATTGTCAAAAATTTCAATTTACTGACATGATTCTGTATTTTATGTTATTGTATGAAGGCTCAAAAGGTACCCTGTTATATCAATTTACAAGACACGATTAATAAGCTTCAGAAATGGCTGATTGAAGGAAAATGTGTTAAGATTTCCAAATTTATTGTTGAAAATAATGAGGGACCTTTCAAAGCTACAAAAAGTAATCTGAGGCTTAAACTCACATATGGTACAAAAATAGATTGGAGTGAGGATAATTTACCCTTCTATGGATTTAATTTTGAGCCTTTTGAAAACATCCTACGACAAGGAACACCAGAATCTTCAAAATTTGACACTCTCATAGGTAAAATTCGGGTTTCCTTTTTTTTTAATTTAATTTTAAAAAAAAAAATTATTGATTATTAGGTTCTCAACCTAGCATTTTTTTTTCCTTGGAATCATCGTGATACTACAACCATTCTCTAGATGTTATTGGTGTTGTCACTGAACACAGCCCATTAGGCATATACCAAAAGGATGGAAAACAAGGACCAAGACTTAATTTCCACATTTCAGATTCAAGGTTATTCTCTTGACATTGCTACGAAATTAAATCCTACACATATTGGCATCTATATATATAAAATTTTTCATACATTATGTATAAAATTGCAGGAATAATAGTGTTAAGGTGTGTCTCTTTGACGACCATGCTGAAAAGATGAACGAATTTATCATGGATGAAATACACCCCAAGATTGTGGTCATGGAATATGCCAAAATAAATGATTGGCATGGTATTTTTAATTTCTATCCAAAATACATATCAATACAGATATAACATCATATGCAGTACAAAAAAAAGCCCGTACTAACTTTCACTAATATTAGGGAACATCTCAATTAACACATCATGGATTGCAACTAGAATCCATTTCAACCCAAAATTGCCTGAGGTTTAGGAATTCCAAAACCTGTTGGCTTTAATTTTTTTTATTCAAATATATAGATTATCAAACTGATTTTGCTGCAATTTTTCCAGTATAAATAACAATTATTAGCCTCCAATTCTCACACAAGTTTCATCACAATACACAATTGGAAGCCAGAATGACATTGCACTTTCCATAACAGATCCAAGCATTCGGAAGAGTATTCGTGAAATAAAAAATTGCACAAAGATAATACTAAATGTATTTTTCATATTCTTATCATTCATGATTATTGACAGACAAAAAATATGAATACAACTACTTTACATTTTAATATATTTTGCCTTATCTTTTGATCTTAGGGTGGAAAATATGCTACGATAGGAAAAGTTTCATACATCATAGAAGACAACAACTGGCATTACAAATCATGTAGCCGGTGTAAGAAAGTAGTAAAGGAAAAGATTAAACGTAAGTAACTATGCAATGCTATAGAAATTAACTACATTTATAACTATTTAAGAATTTTCATATTGATTATTCCTAAAGATGTCTGTTTTTACTATGATGCATATATAAGCTGGAGAAGAAACAACATACTTCTTTTGTGCTACCGAAGGATGTGAAAAAGAGCCACAAATCATTATTCCCAAGTATGACATCCTATTTCAATTATACAGTCCAGCACACAATTATTCAATTTGAAATCTTTACTATACTTCTATTAGTATTACTTTTACTAATAATAATAATGCCATCATTAATGTTCTTATCACTATAATTATTTCAATTACCATTGTCATTAGTCTAAGTATTGTCATTGCTATTACTATTCCATGATATAACATTCGCTTACATAAAAAAAAATACATTTTCAATGCTTAGGTACAAAATACAAATGATGGTTTCAGATTCGGAGGATGAAGCGTGTTTTATTCTATTTGACAATCTAGCATTCAAATATTTTCACAGAACAGCTGCTGAATTGATAAAAGAACTTGAGCAGGTTATTTTTCACAAATTCAGAACAAACTTCACATACACTGAGTGCTCATTCACTTTAAATGAATTATCTAAACATGAAAATTACTAACTATCTATCTACTCTAATGCAAATTTTAATTTTTTCAGATTGGTGACATATATGGATTCCCACCTGTGCTATATACACTTTGCGAAAAAGAATTTGCATTTCTAATCGATGTCAATGATGATTTTAATGTGATAATGGGGAAGAATTCTTACACAATTTTGCAAATGTTTGATGATGAGCATATATTAAATGAATTTCATGCAAACATTTCAGACATAGCGGTATAACATTACCTTCAAAAAAACCAAAATTATTTATTATTCATATACAAACATGCCAACATTTCCTAAGATATTTAACTGATATAATGCAGGTAGATCAGCCATCTCCAAAATTCGATACAGATGCAAATACACTGAGCAAGTCACAGTGCAACATTTCTGCCGCTGTAATGATATTACTTAATCTAATAAAAAAAATTAGAGATTTATACCAAATCAGATTTAACGTACTTAATATTTTAATTTCAGGAAGTTGGATCTGTTTCATCTGAAAACATTCTGGATCAACACAATACACCAGATTTCAGTTCTTTAAAGGGAAAAAAAAAGACAGAGAAGATGACACTGACATACTTGGAATATCTGAATTGCAAACCCCAAGATTTTCTTCAACAAAAATATCAAAGCGATTCAAACAAGACAAAGAGGATTGACTGTCTTTTAATTTGGTAATTAATTCATGAAAATGTTGTCACAAATGACTAACATTATCATTCACTAATACAGTATATGTACATATATATATATATATATTTATATATAGAAATATATTAAGTACAATAGCTAACAGTGATCATCTTTCATTTTTCAGATTTGATCTTCAAAAGAAAACAGGATCTGAGATATATCATCAAAATGGATGCTGGTGACATGCAAGTATTATTGGTTTTTAATTATTTAAATTAGATTTGAGATTTGAAACACTATTGCTTTTTTGAACGCTGCCTATGACTCTGTTTCACTTATGCTTACTTTGCTGTCCTCATTAAACAATGAATCTATTTACTTATATTTACCCATCTCAATTACTTACCTATATTCAAATGTCCTCATTAAATTATGAAACTATTTAATTCTGAAATAAAAAGTACAAAATAACTTTCCTGATAATTTAAACACAAAACTTCATCCAATATATTTGAGAATACATAACTTAACTATAATGCATTATATGTTACTGATATCTATGTCAGAAAACATGTCTTACTCAGATCTATAACACATTTCACTTTACTAAGTCAATCCACGTTGAAGTTAATCATGAAAACTAAACGCATTTCCAGTATTTATAATTCAAAATGAAATGCTATATCAGAACCATCTTACTTCAGTTTTCTTAAAACATGATATATATATATATATATATGTATGTATATATATATATATATTAAAAACTAGAAACTAAACTTCTTACTTTGAAATCGAGACTACCCATTCCTCATTATCCATCTCTTTCATAAATGTCACTTTGTCTTTTTTGCACAACTTCTTTTCCTTCACGAAGCCATACCATCCCTCGCCAAAGCAACAGTAATTGTTCCTCTTCAAGTTCCATTTCAGATACCACTTTTTAGACATACTTCCTTCCTCTCTAACAAACACAAACGATTGTCCAACTTTCAGATATGATTTTCAAATTTCTGCTGGAATAGGCTACATTTTACAACAAATTTTTATATCATCAACAAATGAAAGAATTTTTATGAAGAAATCAAATATTCATAAATAAGAAATGTCAAATATAATGGTAATCATGGTTGAGCACATATAAATACCAAAGTCTGCTTCTTTTTTAGTTGAGCAACAGTAATCATTTTTGAAAACAAATGCAACATCACATGTTCTCCTTCATCACCAGAGAATTCTTCCTGAAAATCCTCTTCGTTTTCCTCTTCCTACAAAATAAGCATAAATATCAATAACCAGAATCATTTAGACTTATTATCAATTTAAAAATTAAAAAAAAATATCACTTTTATGGATAGTCAGAACAAATACCTCAGATCTTGAAACATAACCATCGGTAAAATAGTCAAATATAAGTTTGGTACAACCTTCAGCTGTAAGGTCAATAATTTCTCTCTTATCTCTTCCAATAGGAGCAAGATTTCTAACTCTGTGAAAGGGAAATTTTGAAGCTCGATCAGAGATCTCCACCACTTCTTCTTCGGAACTTACAACAATTGGATCACCATAACTACAACAACATAACGAGTTCCCAACATTAATGATCGATATCGGCATTATACAATAAACAGAATGCAAAATGCAAACTCTTTTTCCAAAAATTTATAGAAACGAAAGCAAAGATTGAAATGAAATTAGTAATTAGCGATAGGATAAGAAACTGAAACAACAAATACAAAATAATTGAATTGACGAGGTCCACTTACGTTGACATTTCGCAAAATCTCGGTATGAAGTTGTAAAATCAACAAAATAGGAGCGGAAAGAACGAGCTGCTGAGCGTATGAAGATCTGGTTGAAGGTAATAGTGAAACCCTACACTTGAATTCGGGTTGCAAAAGGGCCTAATAATTGGGCCTATTAACAGACCATTGTCATAACTTGCCACTTTTTTTTTTTTTTGGTAAAGACCAAAAACTATAATTTCAATATAAATATATAAAAATTATAATTATGATGTATGATGTACGATGATAAATTATTTATATATATATATATAATAATTTAAATATTACTAATTACTAATAATAAGAATAATTAATAAACAATAATAACATCAACCACAATAATAATAATATTCACATTAAATTCAATCTCACCACTTTTTATGTCCTTTTGGTATAAAAGAATTTATTACATTCTTCAATAGCATAATGACAACTTTAATTTTTAATATATATCAATATATATATATATATATATATATATATATATATATATATTCAACTTGAATTATTCCTTTGTTATGCCTAATATGGGAGTATATATTATTGACTGCCTAATATAAAAAATCAAATTTAAAACTTTTGATGATTAGATTTTTAAATTCAAAATTAAAAGTTTATAAATATGACTGCCTAATATAATCGTACCCTTCCATCGTTTGCCCGTGCATCGCACGGGCTTACTTACTGGTAATATAGTAATTCACATGTATTTGCACTTTTGAATATTATCTTTTTCGCGAGAAGGGGGAAAAGAAAGAACTTATCGTTTTGTAGATGACATCAAATATATATAAGAGGACTTCAGGTCTTCAATATAAAACAAAATAACTAAGATGATATCCTCTCATTCTGATTACATATGTGATACCTGAGCTGTGATCGAGTCGAGTCATCTTCATCATCAATCCTTTTCAACTCCTGCTACCTGAAGCGGTTTGTTTACGCTTCCATTCTTTTCCTCGCGAAGTTTTCATCTTTCACATGTATCATGTAGGATTCTCTTTGTGTTTTTTCATTCTACACCATCCTTTCACATATTCAAACACTTTTAAGCAAAGGGTATTCACCATTTCATTTTTATTTTCATGCCTCAATTATTTTTTTCCCAAAGTATTTTCTATGAATTTATGTATAGAAGTTTCATAGTTTCATTTTTTTTCATGGGATGGTTTTGATTTTCTCATTGTAGCATTATATTTTGGATAATGATTTTTGTTTCTTTCATTTTCTGAATTAGAGTTGAATTTTTGAGTTTATTTTTTATTTTTTACTTTCACATGTACCCCCTACCGGATTCACTTTCTTTTCTTTCATTCTACATCCTCTTTTTCCAAGAGGGTTATCACCATTTCATTTTTTTTCTCAATCCTAAATTGTCTTTTCCCAAAATATATTTCTATGCATTTATGTATAGAGGTTAGAGACTTCAATTTGTGTTGGGTTGGTTTTGTATTTTGTTATTTTATTATATATCATGGCTAATGCTTTATTTCTTCTTTGAGTTTTGCAGAGGTAAAATCACTTAAAAATGGATTAAAGTGAAAGCATGAACCTTAATTGGAAACGACAGTTGAGGCTGTATCAGAATATTATGGCCTCAGGGACTAACTCTATGAAAATAAAAGCCATGATCCTGCTGGCCCATCTCTCTAAACATGCCCCGGAGCCTTTATTAGCTCACTGCATTCCTCCCCTTATTGAGATTCTTGGCCACAATGATTATGCTCCTTCACTTCAAATGGCTGCAGTTTATTGCTTGAAGTGCATTGCTTGTAGAGGTGAAGGTGGATTGGCAATTGAAATTGGTAGACATGGTGCTGCACTTGTTTTGCTAGGGTTGTTGCCTCATGCTGCCGATGTAAGGTTTCAGGAAGTCCTTATAAAATGTTTGCTGGTTGTTGTTACTTTTTGTAATACAAGTAGGACTGCTGTTGCTACCAATGGTGGGTTAGAAATCATCATCGGTTCGTTGAATTCTCGCACGAACAATGACGCTGCAAGACAATATTTGTTGGAAATTTTGAGTGTGTTGATGTTGCAGCAGAGTGTTAGGCAGGAACTCACTAGACTACAAGCTCTTCGTTTTGTTGTTGAGGCTGCTGGTTCTGGCAGCAAGTTTTCTAGGGAAAGAGCATGTCAATCAATTGGGTTGCTTGGAGTCGCAAGACAAACTAAGCGTACGCTTTTCGAATTGGGGGCAGTGCCGGTGCTTGCGGATGTGTTTCGCAATGGAGATCACACTGCGAAACTTATAGCTGGTAATGCTCTTGGCGTGATGACTGCTCATGTTAATTACATCAGACCAGTCTCTCAAACCGGTGTTATTCCCCTTTATGCTGAGCTCCTTCAAGGACATGATCCTCGCGGCACAGACATTGCTGATGATGTGTTTTGTATACTGTCTGTTGCAGAGAGTAATGTCGCTGAAATCACTTCGCATTTGGTAAGAATTCTTAAAGAAGGTGGTAATGAAGCAAAGGCGGCTGCTGCTGATGTGACGTGGAGTCTGTGTGGCTACAAGGACTCGAAATATGCGGTCCGTTCAGGTGCAATCCCTATCCTTGTTGAGCTTTTAGGGAATGAATGTGAAGCGGTTAAGGGGAACGTGTCAGGGGCCTTTGCTCAGATGAGCTATGATGAGGAATATAGAAGGGTACTTGCTAATGCAGGGGCAATTCCTATCCTCATTGGGTTGTTGAATGATGAGAATGCAGATATAAGGGATAATGCTGCTGAGGCACTTATCAATTATTCTGAAGATCCATTTTACCATGATAAAGTATCTGATGCAACTAATGACCCTTCTTTCATACATATGCAGAATAGACTAATTGAATTTGGTGAGTCAAGGGAGCAGTACACTAGATCCTTGCAGTGGATGAGCGCTGAGCAGCTCACTTGGATCCCGGGTCTTATATAATCATTTTGAAATTTTCAAACTCTTTAGTTGTATGAAATTTTCGCCCCAGCAAATGTTATAAGATTTAAATGGGTTGGTTTAATAATACTGGTATCTATTCTGTATATTATATTTCTAAGAAGTTCACATACACAGGTGTGAACAAGTAAGTAGTGGTCAAATTCTAAATGTTTTACAAAAAATGGTTGAAGTTGTATAACTTAAAATGATACCCCATCATTGTCATTATTATTGATGCGAAAACTGTGTTATTCTTGATTAATTAGAAACAGCCATTACTTTCATTAGTCACATTGGTTCAGAGAGCCCCAGTGGCACTTGCATTTGGTCTCATCTGCATAAATCATTTTATTACCTATCACAATGTCCATTACATATAGCTTCTTTAGTGAATCACTGAATCTATGCATGATCATTGTTTTCATTCTGCGAAGTGGATGTTTTATCACCGTTGGCCTATAAGCTGAAGAAAACATCTAGCAGAATTAAAACTGTTCTTAATAGTATATTTGGCAGGGAGCTTATGGCTGAGGAAAACTATATGTTCTTTCAAATATCCATTTAAATATTATTTGGAATCTAAAAATGTTAAGTAAATAGGAGTATTTGTGGAAAGAAGTAATTAATTATTATTGAAAATTAGGATAAAGTCTTATAAATATGGACAAAATAAAAATCTAAAAAGAGTCATATATCAATTATATCCTCAACAAATTTTCAAACACTACTACAGATTGGTCAAAAGAGACCGGTTCCGCACCCCATTAACCAGTCTCAAAAGTGGCGGTCTTATTGCTATGCCTTTAAATGAGACTGGTTCCGAACCGGTCTGATTCCCAACTAAACAGACTGGTTTCAAACCGGTCTGAAAATGAAAAATAACCGGTTTCTATTTAAATATGAACCAGTCTGATTTAGCATTTTGAACCGGTCTGAAAATTTAAAAATAACCAGTCTGATTTAGCATTTTGAACCGGTCTGAAAATTTTAAAAATAACCAGTCTGATTGAGCATTTTGAACCAGTCTGAAAATTTAAAAATAACCAATCTGATTGAGCATTTTGAACCGGTCTGAAAATTTAAAAATAACCGGTCTGATTTGCATTTTGAACCTGTCTCATTTAAATTTTGAACCGGTCTCATTTAGTGTTTTTAACTGGTCTCAATTAAAAAACACATGAATATAATATATAATAAAACTAATAAATAATAACTAGATGATAAAATTATATTATAAAAACCACGTTATATATATGTATTTGTACTATAGTTTTGATCAACACCAAGTATACATTCCTATGCCCAGTGAAACTAACATAAGCTACACAAAACGAGAAAGTCGGCCTCTATACATTTCTATGTCTAGTGAAACTAACATAAGCTACACAAAATGAGAAAGCCGGCCTGTAACTGAAGAACATTAATTCTTGCAAAATTCCTTATAAGGAACCTATCTAGCAACCTACTTATATTCTGCAACCTAGCAACATTTCCTTTTATAAGCTCCACTGTCCAGCCACCTTATTTTTTTTATCAAGGACAAAGTATACATTCCTGCAACATTTGTAAGAAAATTAACACACAAATATAAAAAGATCCTAGCAATAAATTAAAAAAACACATACATATAATAAATTAAATAATAAAAAATCCGATTTTTCCATAAAAAACTAGTTTATAAAACCAGATTTTTCAACAACATAGCAGTCAATTTAACACAAAAAGTATACAGAGCAGTCAAATAACAAGCATTTTTAAATAAGGAGCTATCATGCTCTAATCTTAAGAACAACTTTTAAGGAACTAAAGCATATGTAACTAACCCCGAGCGTGTGGTTCAGTGGTAGGGATTGATCCACGCTTAAGCAAGGTCAGGTGTTCGAATCCTGCCTTGTGCATGCAGCAGCGTTAGATCTCGGGGCCAGCTGTCCCACCCTTTAGAGGTGCCTACAAGCCAGCGAGGAGATTAGTCACTGCGATCGGCGGTGGACACTCCGGTCATGGACCAAAAAAAAAGCATATGTAACTTAGAAATAGTGCTGCAGTCTCAAAAAGTTGAAAGTTTAAGTCCATAGGAATCCCAATAATCCAGGCCATAACCACACAAAATGGTATCTGCATAATGAAAAGAAAAATATGAAGGAAGCAGAATATAAAAAAGGTAACTAAAGCTGAAAAATTATACAGCAATACACATTCATAGAAAACTGGTATAGCAAGACACAAAATATGGAGACGACAAATGAGAAAAACATAAACACTCTTTCAGTATAAGACTATTCATATCTGAAATCCCTTTTTCTGTTTCTAAAACCAGGTCTTTCAACATAACAAATATTCAAATTTCAAGGAAAAAAGGTGACTAACTTCTTAGATCAGGTCTTGCACCATAATGCACATTAGTATTAGCAAAATCAAAACTTATACAAGGTATGCATCGATCTTATAAGCAAAATCAAAACTTAAGAGAAAAAATACTGAAACAGCATCACTGATAGCTCAATTTGAAACAAGTGCTTTAATTTCTACCACTAAGTACTAACACTTTGATGTATATTCACTAGGTATGACACTATTGTGATGGTTAGTGGAGGCAGTGGAATCACCCCCTTTGTGTCTATATCCCGGGAACTAATATATCAGAACACAACACTCAGAAACAGAACCCCAAAAATTATCCTAATTTGTGCTTTCAAGAACACTTCATGTCTCTCAATGCTAGACTTGATCCTACCAAATTCTGGCACCCCTTATGACATTTCTAATATGCAAATACAGATTGAGGCCTAACAAGAGAAAAGATGCGTACATGGGATACTCCAACTCACCTTCAATCCATATGGTTCCAGCCAAATGCAGATGATACCCCTATATCTGCTGTGTTGGGTCCACATTGTTGGCTTTGGCTAGCTTCTATAATATCATCCTCCTTCATAATTTTCCTTATCATAATAGGGCTCATTACCAATTATTTCATTTTCCCTAAAGATCATAACAAGAATAAAATATTTCCATTCCCTTTGAGGTCTTTTCTCAACTTGTTAGTATTATGTGTGTCCATAGTCATATCTGCTAGTGCGGCTGTTCTTTGGAACAAGAAACACAATGCCAAAGAAGCAAAACAGATTCAGAACAGGAAAGAGTCAGCTGCAATAGTGTCTCCAAATTTAAAGAATAATAATAATGATGCAGATAGAGAATTGGAAAGCCTCCCACATCAATCCCTTGCTCAAGCTACTAATGTGCATTATGGTGCAAGACCTGATCTAAGAAGTTAGTCACCTTTTTTTGTTTTTTCTCTCTTATGTTAATTGTATTAAATGAGTATCAGAACAAAAGTATCTAACCTTTGCATCTTCAATTTCATGTTCATCAACAATGATCCTAGATGACAGTGGTCTTAGCATGCAGATGAAGAACAAATCTGACTTCTCAAAAGCCACATTATGTGCATGCCTAGAATTGATGATGAACTTTATCAGTTAAAAAGTACAAGAAAAGTGTTGAACTGCAGTAATGGAATTAAAGGCTAGCTAGTTGATTATGATAAAACCCTTTCCATTAATCCAATTCCTTTCCTAGATCACATAATAATCAGATGGAGACAAAATATTTGAAATTAATCTAGTATTAAAGCATAATCAGTAGTTAATGTTTGAAATTTATTTTACTTAAAAGGTATATATATTAAGTTTCTTGCTATATGGTTGTGATGGGAGCATGAATGGTGCTGTTACCTGAAAGCTATGACTTCGATAAACTCTGTATCTACCTGCAATTGCAATCAGCTAGCATCAGAAGAAAGTCATAATATATATGATAGTAACACGTACTAAATCACAGTAACACGTACTATCGGAAAAGACTAGGATATGATGAAAGGAAAACACTTAAACAAAAGCATGCAGTTTTGAACCATTACTGCAAATGAATATTTTATTAACCAATACCAAAATAGTCATATCTTTTCAATTGAAAATCTGGATGATCTTGATCATTGAAACTAAAAGATTCAACAATCTCAGTCTGCAAGCCATGAAACTGAACTTTCGACATAAAAATGTCAAGTTCCAAGAAGAGTATGCAATAAACAAAATCTTTGCAACCATCAATTTTCAATTCTTAAATATAACACTTCCACATTCATCATTTTTCAATTCTTTAAAGCACTTGTGTAGAAAAGGAGTGAATCAGTGAAAACTTGTGGAGAAATAAGCATCATACAATAGTTGGCATATAAAAATTGCTCCCTAAAAGCACAAATCAATACATATTTTCACCGACACTAGCCCATGATACAAAAGTTATGGCCACTGATGTTTTACGCATATACACTTTAATGCTTGATGCAATATAATTATGCCTTACAATCTGGCTTTTGAATTGATAAAGCACCAGTTAACCAGAAACTGATAATTTGAACCTAATTCAAAAATGAGCACAAGAAGAAGCTTCAAATCACCTGAACAATAGGCATAATAGTCGGAAGGATCTCATCTCCAAAAACATTAGAGAGAATATCTAGTGCAGCAGTACTGCATTTCCGTAAATTCCATGTGTTGACAACGTCATCCTCCTAAAAATATGAAAAAAATTAACTTAAATTCAGATCAGGGAATATTTTTTTTCCTGTCATTTGATCTTTCAAAAGCTACCCAACCTCTAAAAAACAGAGACAAAAATGATCAATCAAATAACTAGAACAAGCAATCAAAAGAGCGAATAAAACATACTTCATATTCTACCAAAAGTTGAAATCAATTACTGGATCTACCTCGTTCTTGGCTACAATCCAAATGGTGAGAGCTTCATTGAGAAATTTGATTGAGGATATTCAATCGATTGGGAATCAAGAGGCGGTAATCAATCATCAATTTGAATAGAAAATGCAAACCCTAAACAGAATCGGAATCATAAACAAAATTAAATGAAAATTGAATGGAACCTCCAAAACGAAACTGAAAACGAACGTGAGAAGAGAGAGAACTCGATTGGGATTGGGGTCGCCATTTCAGCACCATCGCCACCGTCATCGTCGAGTATGGAAAAGCGTCGATCATTACAGCGCTATCGCCACCGCCATCGAATCGCGACACCAGCACCATTGCCATCGATTCGCGAACTAGCACCATCGCCATCATTATCTATCGCACGGTAGAAGACGAACGAAGGAGAAGAAGAACGAAGAAGATGAACTGCGGCGGCGGAAGAGAGGGAAGACGAATCGGAGAGAGAACGCAGAAACGAGAGGAAAGACGAACCGGAGAGAGAACGCAGAAACGAGAGGAAGAAGAACGCAGCATGGCAGCGTGAACGCGAAGAAGAAGAAGAACCCAGACGCCACCGCGACTCATGTTGCCTTTCTTCTCTAATCGGTATTTTTTTCTTTTTAAAGTTATAAAGTTATAAAGTTAAAACCAGACCGATCGAATTAAAAAGAGACTGGTTCAATGTCGAACCAGTCTAATTTAAATTTAAAAAGAGACTGGTTCACAGTCTTATTTAAATTTTTTGACTTAAGGAAACTGGTTCGACAAGGAACCAGTCTTATTTAATATATAATTCAGACTAGTTATACTAAGCAACCAATCTGATTTCAATAAATGACCATAAAGAGACTGGTTCCGGTCTTAATTAAGTGGTCTAAAATCTATATTTTGTACCAGTGAAAATTATTTACTTACCATGGTGTTAATTTAATTTTTAATTAATTGTGTATTTAATTAATTATTAATTATAATTTAATACTTTTATTATAAGTAATAAATAAATAAAAGAAAAAAACTTAATTAATTACTAATTTAATAGTTTTTATAATTAAACAAAATAAATAATTAATCAATTATTTATTTATTTAATAATAAATAAAAAACAAAATGAATAAATTAAAATAATAAAATATAAAGAATATAATGTTGCATGTCTTTTTTGGTCGTTTAATAACGTTCAGCTTCTTCAAAAGCTAATTTTGTCAAACAGTACTATTCAAATGGTCATCTAAACAATTATAAGCTCGCAGCTACAAGCTCACGGCACTTAACTAGATTCACAGCTACAAGCTATAAGTTAACAGCGACAAGTTACAAGCTCACAGTTATAAGTTAGTTTTTTCGAACACACTCAAATAGTTAAAATAGTAAAAACTATAAGTCAAATAGTTATAACCAAATTACACATACTATAGTTAAAATTAGTTACGCTCATGATATTTGCGAATTATAGTAATATTCATTTTTCTGATTGGTGCATGAGTTATTTGTCTTGTAATTTGTCATTCTTGTAATAATTAAACATTTTTTTAGTGGGTTGAGTTTACCATGAACTTCTATTACTTGATTTTGCTTTTAAAAAATGTTAGAATTAGTTACGTTCTTGAATTTTTTTTCAAAATATCATAATATTTACCATTTTATCCTCTTTAATTTAATCTTGAAGATAGCATAAAATAGAATGTACTTTTCATTAGTGAACCACAATTAAATAAGAGAGTAAAAGTCTCTATTGAAGACAAATGAAAAAAAAACCAAATACTTAAGATGAAGTATAAAATGCATTGTTTAAAAAAAATACTCCCTTCGTCCCATTATCTTGATAAAAAAAATGTAGTATTTTTTTTGCCCAAATCAAAATGAAAATAATTAATGAAAAATCTTAAAGATTTATATTATCTTAAAGATGGTATACTATATTAAAATTCTTAAAAATAATTAATGAAAAATCTTACAGATTGTAAAAAAAATATGGAAAATTGTGTGATATAAATTTGTAATTAATGAATGAATCATGTATTATATTTTATTTTGAAAATTAAATCATGCATTATGTCAAAAAGATATTCTCTTATTTTTATTGACTATTTTAACTTTTACCAAGATAATGAGACAGATGAAGTATATATAAATATCTTATAGAAAAAACACAAAAAAAATATAGATTATGCCTTTAATAAAAAACCCTGAAAAATACATACTAATATATATATACTAGCTCTTACCCCGTGCAATGCACGGATTATTGATATTTATATTTTTTATATTAAATATTTTAAAGTAAAAACTATTATTGAACAACAACAAAAAATAACCATACAAAAAGACTGAGACTCAAATCAAACCCTATGTTTTAAAAAAAATTAATTTAAATGAACTTGTTAAGGAATTTTTGTCCTTCCTTATTTAATTAATGGATAAATTAACATTTGCTATATGATTATCAAGTTTATTATGATGAATTTAAATAAATCAAAATTAAATATTCTGATTTTTTTTTGCTTGATGGTATTATGAGCAAATTGAAGGATAAATTAGAATATCCACTATTTTTTTATGATAGAATATTCATTATTTTATAGGACATGAAGACGACATTGAATTTTTTTTTATATTTAATATTGTATTTGTTTATGTGTAGATGAGTATTAAATATTTAAAATGATGTTATTTAGCTGATGGATGAATTAACACGTTTTTAAATACCATTATTTCGTTTTTATATGATTAATTAAAGTGAAATCAAAATTAAACTTTTCTATATTTTTTTTGTTTGATGGTATTATGAGTATATTAAAGTATAAATCAAAATATTTCATATTTCAAAGGATATGATAATTTAGCATCTTTTGAATATAATAAATCCTTTAATATGAAAAGTCATAGTTAAACCAAAATTATACATTCTGATTTTTTTTTATTTCATGATATTATAAGATATATCTTATATTTATTTGATGGATAGATTAATATTTTTTTTTTACAATTACCATTTTTTTATGAATATGATTATCACATTTATTAGTATTCACTACAAGAAATTTCGTGATTACCGAGGGCCAAATCCCTCGGTAATTAACAAAAATCCGTCGGTAATGACAGCATACTGACGGTCAACCGACGGCCTCGATTCCCTCGGTAAATGTGGCGTTGGTAAAATTTACCGAGGGCTTAAGCCCTCGGTAATTTACAGAGGGCAATACCGAGGGCCAAGCCCACGGAAACATTTTTATTTTAGCGAGGGCCACACCCTCGGTAATTTAAAATTTTACCGAGAGAAGTAGCCCTGGGTAATGTGGTTAGGTAACGCCCTGGTAAATAGTTCAAAAAAACGGTAGCCACAGTTATAACCGTGGCAAACTTATAAACATTTTTCAAAAAAAATGGTAGCCACGATTATAACCGTGGCAAACTTATAAATAATTTTAAAAAAAAATGGTAGCCACGGTTAACCGTGGCAAACTTATAAAGAACTTTAAAAAAAATTTGTCATTCTTTTTAGCCACGGTTTTGAGTTAATCCAACTGAATTTTGAGCTGAAGAGTTAAACTTCCTTGAGTTTAACATTACAAAATCATCCAATGCAAATCACATAGCCATAGGAATATTTACAAGTATAAATATAAGAAAAAAACTTTTATTTACAAGTATAAATATTTACAAGTACAAATTTGTCTTATTCCTCTCCTGCTACAACTCTTATTTTCTTACAATAATTTTTTTATAAGAAAAAAACTGCATTAAAGACATGTATGAAGTATAAGCTATACTTCATACTAAAAACAGTACAGCTGAATAAAACCAAATGTTAATACAGGAGAAAAAATAGAAACAAAAGCAGACCCCTTACCACAAACGAATAGCACCCGCCCAATACACTTATAGGAGACTAACAATTATATCCAATAACAATAACAATTGTACAGCAGGAGTTGTGAATCCTCTCCCACAGATCATGACACACTGTCTATCTTTAATATACTTATAGGAGACTAACAATTATATCACCGACCCTTACGCTGGACAACTGCTCCTTCTGATGTGTCATCAACTGCATATAGACAAGGCATTAAATATTAAGAACGATTTCCCAAGAAAAAAGAAGATAAAAAGATGATCAGATACCAGTCACATTAAGAATATGCATACCCAAGGGTAGGTTGTTGGTATCTCTCCTCTGCCGAGGAAATAATGGACCACTGTGATTCCGCTCAGAAGTATATTTTGTTTGAAGATAATTCCTTTAAAAATACACAGAGAGCATATCAGAATAGCACACAAATATTGCAAGTCAAACATGCAGCAGCAGTAAAGCAACAAGAACATCAAGATAAAGAAATTATCCCAACTCTCATGCTGAAAATCATCATTACAAAGTCTAGCTTTCAGCAGATACCAAATTTTCATAAATTCTCAATAATCATGTTTCATTCCATAAAGCTACCAATGCAATGACACAACTTTTTTTATTATAGTTCCCATAAATATGAGAGATAAAGACAGGCACAACCAAAAATATTAGTGTCAGAGACACTGCTCTGCATAAACAGTTGCAATTCTCATATTTTCTTCAGCCAGCTTAAACCCTTTAAACATAATAATTCATTTCTCAAAGTGTAAGTGTGCAACATTACCTTCCCGTGTATATTTCCTCTTGAAGTAATAAGGCTGCCAATACAGTCACAATCACTGTGAACAGAGAAATAGACAACCCAGCAACCAATTTTCACCATTTGATGAGCCCATGGCTGATTCTGAGGCAAGTTCTCTACATTAAGAAGCTTAGCTCAACAGTGCCATGGACACTGCTCCACTTACACATATCATTGTCCCAAGTCTACATATTATATATGTATATGCAATCAAATCATAAAGCAATAACAAATTCCTAAAAATAAGATCTTCAACTCTTCTATCTAACATAGAAAATGCACTGAAGTTATTAAATAACAAAGTATACACTAAAATATTGCTCTAATGATACAAGTCAAAGTGCCAAAATGAATCTAATTTAAGCCATCAAATCATTCACTGGTAGTCAAAGTGCCAAAGAGCAGGCATGTATTGCGAAAGCTTGATAATTTCGTTTACCTTTCGCTTAGTGTTACAAAATATAACAACTTGAGTGATAGTGAGAGTATCATAAAGATCACATAGAGTATCAAACTTCCATTCTTCCCTTTCAACTGAGACAAAAAATTGCTTGATGCCCTGTAATGAGAGAGGAGGGGGATTGCATCAATATCCAGTTCCTGAAAAGTCAATAAAAGACAACGCAAAAAGCATTGCTTACCTCTAATGTCAATTCATCACGTTTTGCAAGGATCCTTACAGGATCTGTCATGAACTTATTTCTGATATCCAGTATTTCATGAGGGAGTGTAGCAGAAATCAAGACAACCTACAAAATAAGGGCTTAATGATTTGGAACTAAAAGATATAAAGTTATAAATGAATGCAAATGCAATAGAATACAGAAAAGATTGTTCCACATATCTGACAGCAACACAATATACACACACATCACCTAAAAGATGCATTACAAACAAAAAGGTTAGATGTTTAGTGGCAAAAATTTTGTCAAAGGTAAACTTTAGATAAATTAGGCCAACATATGTTTGACAACCAAATTAAGTCAAGAAGCACTAATGTTCTAAATATACAAAAAAATCTGTTACTTCATCTAAGAATGGTGCAGCGGTCAACTGATCACTGCTACTTTGTCATATTTTCCAATAATCGTCACACCTTAAGATGATGAGAAGACACTAAATCATATTCCCAAACAGGCAATTGCATCTACACTCACACACAGCTCTTCAAAGGGATTAGTAAAGCTTCAAGCTTTCCATATCCCAATTAATCAGTGAAAATTTTCCATATTAGATTTCAGGCGTGCTTCAATGTTCTTATTTATAATCATTGAGTGATATTTAATTTTTATGAGGAGACTGAATATCATATGCTAGTATAAAAAGTTTTAAATCACATCAATAATAATAATAATAAAAGAAATACAAGGACTTAGGGTTTGTGCAAATTTGAAATCATAAACCAAGGACTTAGGGTTCATGAAAATCAAAATCGAAATGTATAACAAGAAATGTGGAAAGTGAGAGATGAGCAAACCTTTACCGGTGAGACAAAATCGAACATGACGGAAGAAGGGAACGATTGGCGAAGGAGTTCCTTTCTCCTTCTTCCCGAATCTTCTACCTGCTGCCGTGACGATCACCGTCGTCAACAGAGTCGCACCATTCACGACGCTGCCCTCACCGTCGCCTTCATCCTCCATCGCCGCCGCCGCAAACGGTGCTCCACGGTGTTGCTCGAAATCGCGGTGACGAACGACCCCTCGGGTTTAATAGCGATGGCCACCGTTCTCGCCGTCCCCGACGATGGTGCCCTTTTCCTTCTCGCCGCACCATTCATGGTAGTCTTCCGTTCCTATTGCAGCTGCCGTCGCCGCCAGAACCGCCACGCTCAGGAAAGAGAGTGAACAGGAAAGAGAGAGACGAAGGTGAGAAGACACCAAGGAGAGAGAGAAAGAGATAAGGACAGGAGGGAGAGGCGAAGAGCGCCGGTCATGGGAAAGGCAGCGGCGGCCCAAACGAAGGAAGAACGGTAGTTGGAGCTTGGCTTCTTATTAGGGCCGGCGTGAGGAAAGAAAGAAGAATTGGGAAGAAGCTTTCTCAATTTCACTTGCTTGCTTTCTCTTTTATTATTTTAATTTATTATTTATTTATTTTTTATATACATTTCCGAGGGATTTATCGAGCTCAAGGCCGTCGGTAATTATTTTTTGGGGCGGGAAATTTTTTCATTGTTACTAGGCCCTCGGTAATTCTATTTTTTCCGACGGACTCGAGAGCCCTCGGTAACAGACGTCGGTAAAACTATTTATTCTTGTAGTGATTACTCATATTTAAATATTTTGATTTTTTTCATCGTTTATCTTATCTCAAGTTAATCATAAAATTTGATTCTAAAAAATATTTATCCTAATTATCTGAATTATCTTGAAATAATTTTTTGAAATATTTTTATATAAAACTATAATCATTATATTTAATCATATATCCATATTATTTATAATGTTTGAAAAAAAAAATATATAATTTTTAATTTGTTTTACCTTTAAAAAAATATTGGGATACTCTCAATTTCAATATTGATAAAATATTGTTTTGTTTGTTATAAATAGTGTGTTAGTAAAAATTGTCTCAAGTAAAGCTCAAAATAATAAATAATATAAGTATTTCTTATATTTATTTGATCGGTAAATTAATATTTTTTTACAATTATCTTTTTTTAATATAATTATCACATTTATTAATATTCATATTTAAATATTTTGATTTGTTCTTCGTTTATCTTATCTCAAGTTAATCATAAGATTTGATTCTAAAAATATCTTCTTTATCCTAATCTTCTAATCATTTTGTTTTTTTTATTATTTTTTGAAATGCATGTAACTTTGTGTTTTTTTTTTAAGTTTAGCTTTTGGGTTGACGTGTATGGAATAAAAGTTCTACTATACTACTTATAGTTTAAATAAATAGTTTATATTTTATAATTTTTATTTACATATCCCCAAGGATAATACTTATTATATACATTGATAGATTTTATTTATTTATTTATAAGGGTATTGAAAAATATTTTTTTTAAGAGGAAAAAAATTATTACTTTTTATCAGCTCCAAAATCCGAAAAAGTATATCTATCTCATCCGTACCACGTATTTTTTTTCCCATTTAAAGAATGATATTTTTTTCATTAAAAAAAGCTTAAAAAAATAAAAGACCTACTAAAAAAGGACATTCCTTAATAAATAAACATTCATATGCAAATACATGTCACTAAATGATGCCTCAATAAGAAAATATGCAAATCTAGAAATAAGAATTAAGAACACCTGATCCAGGTTAAGATCTTATGCAAAACCTGTTAATAGAAAAAGAAGAATGTCGCAACTACAAAGAATCAAAGATATCAAGTATATAAGCAAATCCTATTATATACAATTGTGGAAAACTCCTCTATAATGAAAATTTATTACAATAAACAAAATTAATTATAAGCAAATGCTATTATATACAATTATTTTCATCTATTACGTTGCAACTTGCAACTGCGGTTTTCCTTGGGTTACAATTCTGTATTGATGTTGATCTGGTCACAGTTCCTCCTCTTTTAGGTCTTCAATTGACTCCTTCTCATTAACACAAAGCAAATAGAATAGCTCTTTTGGGTTTTTGCGAGGAGGGCAGACACATTGGAAGAGGAAGTGGTTGATGAACAATAAAAAATAAAGGAGAATGATAAAGGAGGTGGCTTTCATGATTATGGAAACCATGAATATGTGTAGACTGGAGAAATCATCATATTTATAAATTGAATTCAGAAGAAGTGCATAAAATGAAAATTTTGATTCTATAAAAGATAAGTTTAAATCTTATGTATGTTTGAGTCAAGCTTAATCAAAGATCCACATAAAATTCGGTGGAATGATCCTGGATTAATCGAAACATGTTTCCAGCATAATGAATTTTGTTTAATCCATACCATAAACCCACATGTAAAGTACGTGTTTGTGGGAATAAAGTAGGGATGAGCAAAATACCCATGCCCGCGGGTACCCGCACAAATACCCGCAACGGGTACCCGCACTATTCCCTTATGGGTGGGGATGGGTATTATGGTACCCGCGCCCGCGGGTACCCGTATAAATAAAATAATATTTTATTAATAAATATATATACATATTAGTATAAATAATAGAGTGTGTGGCTTGATCCACACCCAATTTTGATACTGCATCGCCCAATCTTGATGCTGCAGGCCCAAAGTAGAACATATAGTTGCTGTATAGATTTTTCATATAAGGAAATAGATAGCCATATGATATGAACGAGTGCATACGTATCTGTACCAATCATATCTACCTTCACTGCATAATTATCAATTTAATTGGACATATCATTTTACTATATTACAATTGTTTGATGAGCGGTTCAGTACATATAGAGTCTGGTGCAGTATAGCTTTGGCTTAATTTTCAAAAAAAAATAATAATAAAAGTTAAAACCCGTGGGTACCCGTAAATACCCATTACCCGCATAAATACCCGTAAATACCCGCGGGTAGGGGCATGGATATGCCCTACCCGTGCCCGCCCGTACCCGTGCCCGCCCGTACCCGTGCCCATCCCTAGAATAAAGTGAAGGTTCTAGTAGAACTTGTCAGGACTTAATGTTTTATCCTTGATATTGGGCATCACCTAGACTCATTGGAAACCTTTTAGGCACCTAGTTTTCTAGGAGTTTGGTTTATTATCTAGGATTAATGTTACTAGATAGATTATGCCCTATATACACCATTTCGCTGCAGTGTAATTGGCATACACACAAATTACTCAATTCTTGAGGAGTTTCAGTCACAGATGTTGCCCATTTTAATTATTTCTTTCATGTTAGTCATCATCTCTATCGTAATTGATAACATTCATCTATATGTACTTAACTTTCTACTTTATTCAAGTAAATTTTCAAGACATAACTATAACATGAATAGTTATCAATAAAGATGATCACATACCTTTTCCTTTCTAAAAAGAAAGTTAACTTCAGAGGTCCACAAGTTCTGAAGAACACATTTTCTAGAAGCTGGATCCTTCTTGTGGCTCCTTTCTTTGTGTCTTTGGTTTTTCTTTCCTTTAATACAATCTGCACAAATAATTAGGCCAATAAAATCCAAATCTGGAAAGATTTTGTTCCTTATAAAGCTTTCCATTCTTTCCTTGGATTTATGACCCAAACACTTATGCCACAAATTAGCAAAAAATCATTTAAAATTCAATTTATATAACTATCACTAATATACAAATACCAATGTGATAATCATACTTAAATAAATTGAAACATCCATAACCAAACATAAAAGAGTATCTAGTAACATTAATCCTAGATAATAAACCAAACTCCTAGAAAAATTAGGTACCTAAAAGGTTTCCAATGAGTCTAGGTGATGCCCAATATCAAGGATTAAACATTAAATCCTGACAAGTTCTACTAGAACTTTCACTTTATTCCCACAAACACGTACTTTACATGTGGATTTATGGTATGGATTAAACAAAATTCATTATGCTAGAAACATGTTCCAATTCATCCAAGATCAATCCACCAAATTTATGTGGATCTTTGATTAAGATTGACTCAAACATACATAAGCTTTAAACTTATCTTTCATAGAATCAAGATTTTCATTTTATGCACTTCTTCTGAATTCAGCATTTTTGCACAAAATGACATTTATGTAATGAGGTTCTTTCATATGAGTTTTCACATATGTCTCATTAATTCTAAGTGATCATTTGCCTTTATCATGTTTCTTCATAAATTTATTTCTAATTCCTTGATGTCCTTAAAGGTTGGACCAAGAGACTTCTTATAATCTTAAGTCTAGTTTCCTCTTGAACTAACAAATTGTGCAATTCATGCATAACCCATTATATTTCATGGAATTATAACTCATTCAAAAACAAGTCACACTCAATCAGTAATGAGCGAGGATAAACTATACTAAGAAGTTCTCATCCACAACTATTCCTAAGGACTCAAACTTAAATCTTGCTGCAATAATTTCCGTTTTAATTATACAATTCATAAATAGTACACAAATCACCAAGCCTTATGGGGTTAGGGTATTCATTAATGTCCCAAAAAAAAGACTCACAAAATATTTGGCACTCTCTCACAAAATTCTTTTCATTTTTTTAATTACTTTCAATTTTGGAGAGAATTGTCTTAATGTTATCTGCAACACTTATCCTCATGAACATAACACAAATGTTTGTCAAATCTTTCTAAAAAATTAATCAGATTTTATAATAAACTTTATCTTTATTGTTGCTAACACCATTAATAGAAACAAACTTTTCTTTAGCTGATAAGAAAGACTTGCAAACTCTAGTCAGAAAGTTGATCAAATAACACTGACACATACAAGTCATGAGAATGCAGAAAATTAAGAACATGTACTACATAAATGTTTTGAGACATAAGGTACATATTACTTAAACAATTAATGTGCACTAACGCTCTCCTTTGGGTTGCACATTAGCACACGACATTCAAACATAATGATGCTAATAAAATTAATAATCAATAATTGGCAATGACATATGTACCAATTAGTATTATCTATTGTCTTTGGATATATAAATAGACCAATAGCACAAACATATTGCCTACAGTTATGTCCATTAATTATAAGAACAACTAATCAAACCTTTGGGCGATCCATAAATGTCTTATAACAATGAACTACAATATACCCATAGAACATCAAACCATTATGTCATTCATATAACATCAAATATATGAGTAATTGAAAAATCATCATATGATTTGAAATTAATTTCCTTTCTGATTGGACCACTTTGGTGATTAACAAAATCAACATACAATTAATTTCAAATCAAATTCATTATTATAATAAAAATTATACAATTGGAATTAATATCTTTATGATTTGACAACTTTAATGATGATCAAATAATCATACATTAATATCAAATCAAGCAATGCCAATTCAAAAAATTTCTTTTGCTAATAAAAAACTCATATTAATCCCAAATATATATATATATAAACGTAAATTGTTCATGACATACTGGACTTGTTATATATATATTCATTATTATGCAAAAGGAATATATAATTATTCGTTATTCACTGTAATGTGCTTTTATACAGTAAAACGAATCATAAATAGTGATAGAAGCAATACCTAATGCTTTTCACATATATCAATATTAATAGTTTTACCCCAATTAAAAAAACTTGATGAACTTTAAAAATATATAATGGAAACACTGGATACATTATACTCAATTGGAAAACAACATTGATGGGTAAAACAAATCGATAAACAATCAAGTTTCAAATAATCCTAATATTCATTTAACAATAATGCGGAAGCGTAAAAGTCTAAATTTCATAATAAGGATTCATACTGAAACAAAGCCCTAAATTTCACAATTAGGGTTCAAAGTTCCTAAATTCCATGATTTGGATTTGTGCAAAATTCATTCCCTAAACACCATAATTAGGATTCAATCCAAATCCTAAATCTTAATTGGAAAGTCATGAATTTCTTAACGTGACTCTGATACCACATATAAGTTGTAGTTTAATTTATTCGTTACAACTACAATAATAAGGATCTTGAAATTACATGACTTTCACACGTTATAGAGACAGAAGGAATACAATTACTAACCTCTATCGATTGCTAGAGTTGTCAGAGTTAGAAGGAAGAAAGTTCTCCAAATGTCCTTTGACCAAAAGCCACGAAACCCGGTTTCTATTCCTTTGCCTCCTCTACTATTCTTTTCTATGCTATTTGTTTAGTTTAGTCGTTCTGTGATGGGGAGAGAAAAGAATATCTTATGGCCAGGAATAGGACCTGTTTCCTATAAATAGGTAAAAACCCTAACTATTATCCATTGACTTCCATCAAGCTAACGGGCCTTCAGAAACAATCCCCTTCTTATCTAAAAATGATTTAGCCCATTAATATTTAATCATTTATTTACTAAACACACATCAATACATGTCACATGCACATCACATGAGACATACTAAGATATTAAAATCTTACAAAATCATCATATTTATAGTTTGAAATATGTGATAACTAAAAAGAGTTATAGATAAATAAACTTTTGTTAGATTTTTGGGTTTATCATCAACTTAAGCCTCGTCTCTTTGGGTTTATCTTTTTGAGGATAATGATTATTTTTTTAACAAAATGAGGATAAAAATTTCAAATATAGATAATTTATTTAATTTCAAATTATAATTTTGGACAGATAATTTATTTAGTTTCACATTATAATTTTGATTAGAGATAATGTTATTTACCTACAAATACTTTGGTGCGAGTAATCCTTAAGCGGTTCAAACATGGTGCGAATATTCCTTAAGCGGACAAACGTGGTGCCTCGAAAAGGGATCTTTTTATATAAGTATAGTATATTCGTTTTAACCGATTTACCATTCAATCAATTATCCACCGATTGAACCAGTGACCTAGTACCTTGACAGGGGCAATGACCCATTATAGTTTACAAATATTGGTTAGTCTACATGTAATCTTGACAATAACTAATCACTGTTATTATCAACTACTAAACACATGAGAATTTGTGAGTGTAACATCCTTAATTATTTCCCTTAATCAACCTAATTGATTAATTTTATTTGTTAGTGAAAAAGTGAAATTTTTAAAATTTTTAATAACCAATTAAGTTCATAGTTATAACATAATACTATTTTATTTAATATCCAAAAAGTATATTACATTGCATTCCAAAAGTTATGACTCTATGCTATGTCGAGGGTCGGTCTTAACCATAGGCAAGTGGGGTGCAAGTCCAGGGTCTAGAGAATTTGGGGCCCCCAAATTTTTTTAATATTTATACATAAAAAAAATAAATTAAAGAAAATATAGAAAAAAGTTCTTTTTTGGCTTTATACTTTTAGTTTTGTTTTACTTTTAGCTTTTGTTAAATGTTAATTAATTTAGCAAAAATTAATTTTTTTTTTGGTAAATAAGAATTTTATTACCAACGAGCAAAAAGAAATCTCATACAACACCCTATGATTCATGCCACCTTCCATGAAGGGTTCACAAACCATAAAGGAACAAAAAAAATATCTAATCATAATTCCCTACAAATTCTATGGACTAAAGCCTTATTATTCCAATTCCTTAAATCCTTAAAACAATGAAGAATTCTCTAAGCCATTTCATGTCGAATCAACAAGTAGTAATAATCCACTGGCCTAAATTGATCCTTGAAGGTCCTGTTGTTTCTCTCTTGCCAAATGTAGTAAATAGCAGCTGCCCAAATAGCTGCAACACTCCTCCTCCTATCTTTGTTTCGAAAACCATGCATTAACCATATGCTCCAATTCGAAAACCTACTAGGCCAAGAGTCAACTCCTATCCAATTTTCACATAAAATCCTGAGTGACATGCTTCAAGGACATTCAAAAAACAGATGGCATATCGACTCAGCAGCTGCATTGCATAAACATCAATGGTTTGGTATGAAAGACCATTCCATTATGTCTAACGTCTGTAGCTTTCCTTGAGCCACAAGCCAAAAGATGAACCTATGTTTAGGGACAGACACATTATTTCAAATCACATGATGCATAGGGAAACGGTTGTGCTATCCTTTGATGAGTTTATAACCACTCTAAATTGTGTATCTTCCATCAGGAGCACCTATCCACTGTCCATTTGTCCAGCCACCTGCAATCATATCCCTCACCTTAAGCAATTGCTTCCAGTGCCAACTTTCACCTTGAGACCAAGAACATTCCCAAACTGTCTACTCTTTCACATAGTAAGCATGAATCCATCTCACCCATAGACAGTCCTTTTTGGTTGCTAAGTCCCGGATTTGTTTACCCAAGGCTGTAGCATTCCACTTAGCACAATCTCTTATATTAAGGCCACCAAACTTCTTAGCACATCAAACCTTATTCCAAGCAACCTTAGCATGATAAGTTCCAGTCACTACAACAGAAATGCTAAAAGATCCCGGTTCCGCATGCCTATTGATCCCGGTTCCGAACCGGGATTTTATCCCCTGGTATAACAAGTATGATACTTTTGATCCCAGGTATTTTAGAAAACACGAAACCGGGATCAATAAAAAAACAAGGAACCAGGATCAATAATATATATGATCACTGTTGATTTTTAATAAGGAACCGGGATCTTTAGTATATATGATCACTGTTGAATTTTTTAAAATGAACCGGGATCTTTAGTGAATATAATTTTTTTTTAAATTTATAATATTTTCTATTTAGTATTATATATATATTTTTTAATTTATAATATTTGCTATATCCAAATATTTAAATAAATTGTTAACATTTTTTTTCAACAAATAAATGCCATAATTATATACATTAGAGCAATGATTTTCATAGAGCACAAATTCACAAAATTAAAGTCCAACCTGCATTCACAAAATTAAAGTGTATTATACAACTTCAATCAAAAAGGAAAAATGGGTTCAAGTTATTTTACTTGTGCAATTAGGATATTAAAAAACGAAAAACAAAACCATAAAACTTTGTAACAAACTCTGTTATGTAAACCTCCTAGCTGGTATAATATTATCATGTTAGCTAGACTGCTCTGCTCTACACGTTGGCTGAAGCTTTGACTTGGTGGGAAGACTTGTAGACTGCTTTAGGGACTTTGATTTTGGCCTTGCTTCTCCCTGCAAAGAACCTAGCTGCGCTGCTTCTTCTCTGGACCAAAATGTGCACCTCTCTGGACCCATGCATCATGCCAACCTCACCCGATGACCATACTCCTACAAGAAAACATTGGTTCATCACTGAAAGCAAGAAAGTATGGATTTAAAAAATAAGTACTAGGATGTAGAATTCAATAACAATGGTGAAAAATAAAAAGTTTGCATCATGTCAGAAAGACCAGTAGTACAACTATTGTAACAACAATCAGGAGGACAATTTGGACAAAACTTGGGGTTTTAAACATGGACAAATAAAGACTAGGGCCCATTTGTTTAGATTTTTTGTTATTAAAAAAAATCACTTCAAACATTTACATTCTTATTTGGTTGGACATTACTAAAAAAGTTTATCTGAAAAAAATGGTTTAAATTCAAAGTGTTTAGAGAATTTTGAGAATCCTAAATAAACTGGCCTCCTTAAAAAAAATAGAGAAATCTTAGCAAGAACTTCAATCATGAGTCGTTATCACCAATGCCCAATCACCGAAACAACAAATTCTGAAGATGCCAATACATTAAAACAGTAAAAAGCTTTTTCACCAATATCATAACCTCAAACAAATGCACATAGCACCATAGCAGATTCTATTAGTAAGGGAGTATTAAGTGGTGCACAACAAATGTAATGGCATTTACACCCTAAAACATACAATTAAGCAATAAAAAAATCATTATGATTTGATTATTCAATTATAGTGTGCAACCAGGAATTGAGTGAAAATATTCATACATGCCTGAAGTCTCTTTGCAATAGCCAAAAAAGGTTGTACATCGCCTCTAGTACCAACCACTAGCATGACAATTTGTAACCGTGGAACTGAACTTTTTGATTCTGAAGACAAACTTCCACTATTGTTGACTCTTCTCTAATAATTCTGAAACAGATACACTTTTTTCAAAATCAACTTCAACAGTTCCATCATTTGTATCTTCACTATGTCAGCAATCAGTTCTTGCTGAGAAACAAAACAAGAAAGAGATATGATCATGAAAATAATATGGCAACTCAAATGCATACATCACAAATACAGAACAGTGTCAAGAACAAAGCTGCAAAGGCATAACCAGTTAGTCACATTTTTCAAATAAACCAGCCACATGTTCAGAACCAATAGATTCAGAAGTAGATAAGCTCTTAGCAGTTTACTTTGGGCAGGAAGGGAAACATGATGAAAATTTTAAGTATCTAGTATTTGCAAATGAGCAGCTAACACATCCAAGTAACTATTAAATAGTTTATAAAAAATGCAAATGTTCAAACACAAATCATCAGATTCATAGATGATTATAAAGGGCATAATAATAGACAATGAAAACCAAGATACTGATTGTTAACTATAAAGAATAAAAGAAAGAAGGAGATCATAATAAGAGTAATCTGCAAAATAAGAACAAATAGGATAGCAGAAACATATTGCTATCATTCGCTGCATATATCTAACCACACAGAATAATATACAACTTTGCTTTCATATCAATTTGCACAGAATAATAAACAAAACTGCAATAGTGAGATAAATGTTGCGGTAAGGAAAATAAGAGATTCGTAAGTTGCGTGTGCTTAGTGCTCACTATCATTCAAAAATTGTGCAACGAATAGTGTTATTTTTGTTCTGGTTTCGTTCGGCAAAAAAACACATAATTTTGTATGTCCAAATTAAGGAAAAATATATATCCCACTGAAATTCCTCAATTCAATTTATCCTGCATCACTGTGAGAACTCACCACAAGCACCTTGAGCTTAACCAGACATACAAAGCCTAACCCCTATTCATAAATATAATAATTAAAATTATCATAAGCATAAGATCATCTTTTGTGTATGTTGATTGGCGTACTCAACCTTTTTCCATATAAACTAATGCCTCCAAACTATTATCTTTTTTAAGTCAATAACCTCAGATAAAAGTGAGGGAAAAAAGCAACAGGGTTTCAAAAAAAGGCAAAACCTTTAGATGAAAAGCTCAAAATCTGAGAAGTGCCCAATAATCCTAGTTTAAAACCCTGCAAGTGAAAGCAAAAAACAAAAGGGGTAAATGAGTGACTGATAATGCATCATCAGTATCAGAAATAATGTGTAGCAAAAGATCATACATGGATTAAAGAGGTTCGAATCGGTCTAGGCACCTGTTTCTTTGTCGGTTTGAATCGGTTTGGATAGAGGGAGGAAAGGGTGGTGGTCTCTTCCGTCAAGCTCTCCTCCAATGGCCACCTCCTCCTCCGTCGAAAAGACCCTCCGCGCCTACGTTTTCACCTATGCAAGCAAACTCCAGCCACGAACAGGGCCTCGCAGCGACGAGAACAGGGCTTGGGGACAAACGCACGACGGAGAGAGAGCAAGAGACCGAGGATGAGCGCGAAACATATAAGGGAATCAAATGAAGAAGAAGAAGGTGGCCGGCGACGGTGGCGGTCTGGAAGAGGGAGAGAACGAGAAAGCTAAGGCCAGGGAATAAGTAGATATGGGAGGGGGGGGTGGTGGCTAGCTGGAAGAGAAAAAAATTAGGGTTTCCCCTCTAGTTGATAATATTGATCCCGATTCCGATTTTTTATTATTCATCCCGGTTGAAGTAAAACAATGGGATAAATAAGGTTGATGTGATTTTTAATTTTTAAAAAAATAAAAAATTATTATGTTATAATATTGATCCCGGTTCCGTGTTTTTTTATAACCGGGATCAATAAATTCATGGTATTTTTTAACTATCATTTGTCTATTAATCCCAGTTCCGGAACGGAACCGGGATTAATATCAGGGAACTTTTTTGCAATTCTGTAGTAGTGAGTATCACTCGAGCACCATAAAAAAGCCCTGCAAATATTTTCTATTCCCTTGATGACAGACTTTGGCAGAATGAATGTACAAGCCCAGTATATGTGTAGACTCATAAGCACAAAATTAATCAAACATACTCTAGCTTGGTATGAAAGGTTTCTTGATTTCCAAGAATGAATGTGCTTAGTAACCTTGTCAACTAGAACCTGACAAGTGCTTGAGTTTCATTTCCTTGCAGATATAGGTAAGCCTAAATACTTGCAAGGAAAGGAACCTTTCTGATAACCTGTAATATCCAGAATGCATGCCTCAGTATCTTTATTGATTCCTGCCAGATAGATTGAGGACTTCAGAGGATTAGCTGTTAGTCCAGACCAGTTTGCAAACTCATCAACAGCCCCCTTAATGATTCTTACACTTGCTAGATGAGCTTTACAAAAAAGCATCAAATCATCAGCAAATGCAAGGGCAATCAGCTTAGTGTCTTTACAATAGGGATGAAATCTGAAGTTTCTGTGGAGACTTGCTAGCTACAGATTCCTAGTTAGCATTTCCATGGCCAAGACAAAGATAAGAGGGGACATTGGATCCCCTTGCCATAGCTCTCTACTGCCTTTGAATCTTTCTCCCTGTTGACCATTAATAACCAGGTGATATGAAACTAATTTGATGCAAGCCATTATCCAGTTGATGAATTTGAGTGGAAATCTGAGAGCTACCAACATATCCTCAATAAACTGCCATTCCAAGGTGTCATAAGCTTTCATAATGTCAATCTTCATCATACACCTAGGAGATATCCTTCTTCTACCATAGAATCTAAGCAATTCCTATGTTAACAGCACATTATGCAGAATATTCCTATCTTTGACAAAAGCATTCTAATTGTCTTGGACCAGGCAAGGAATAACAGTGCTCAAACGATTACAAATTACTTTAGCAATGATTTTATATGCTGTAGAACAGCAAGCAATTGGTCTAAATTCATGCACCTTTGTAGGGAAGTCAATTTTAGGAATCAGAACTAAGTTACATTAATTTCCCTGAGAAGCTGACCTGAATTAAAGAAATCCTCAATTGCATTGCAGATATCAGCACCAACAATATCCCACCCATCTCTGAAAAAACCTCCACCATAGCCATCTGCTCCAGGAGATTTGTCCACATTAATTGAGAACAAAGCCATTCTAATTTCCTCTCTTGTTATTTGACTTATAAGGCTTAATTGTTGATCCCTTGTGAGAACCTTGCCCTGATTCACCACATCTTGAGAAAACTCACAGCCTTGGTATCTACTGCAGAAAAGATTTCTGTAATAATCTTCAAATGCATGAACTATGCCAGCCTGATCACCATCATCCTTCTTCAGCCTTATTACTCTATTCTGATAATTCCTCTTTTTGATGGAATTATGGAAAATCCTGGAATTTGAGTCTTCATCCCTCAGCCAATCCAGCTTAGCCTTTTGTCTTAAAAATGAAAATGCAGCCTATTTAATGCCATTGTACTCAGCTATGATCTCTTTCTCAGCCTTGTGCAATTCTCCATTTAAAGGATCATTAATCAGTTGATTTTGAATGTCATCTAGCTTGTCTCTCAACTCAATTTCTTTACTATCAATATTAGAGAAATGCTCTCTATTAAGCTTGCTCAAGGGTCCCCTCAGGGCCTGAAGTTTTCTGCATATAATGAACATGTTATTGCCTGAAAACTCTTTATTCCAAGCTGATTGCAAAATAGCCTTAAACTCAACATGAGAAGACCACATGTTAAAGTATTTAAAGCTAGATTTATTCCTTGTTTCCTCCTTACCCCAATCTATTACAATCGGAGAGTGGTCAAACAATCCAAGAATAAGGAACTCAGCCACAGAGAGATGCCAAGTATCGCACCAGCTGATATTAATTAGAGCTCTATCAAGCTTACAACTGATTCTATCCTCCCCAACTTGTTTATTGCTCCAAGTAAACCAACAACCTTTATAAGCCATGTCCAGCAACTCACAGTCATCAACAAATTGCCTGAAGTCCCTAATATCAAAAGAGTCCAAAGGTAGTCCCCCTAGCTTTTCTTGATGATCAAGGCAAGTGTTAAAATCACCTAGGATTAACCAAGGAATCTGAATAAAGGGTTTAACTCTAGATAAAACATTCCACAGCTCCTTCCTCTTCAAAATATCATTTGAAGCATACACATAAGTGACATAACACACTTGCTGAGTTTGCCTTGTAACACCCTAATGAATTCTACCCTTAATTACCAAGTATTAAAAATGAGTACTTAAAAATTTCTTTTTGGTTTAGTAAAATCACCCGTCAAACGGACGGAGTTTTGTCTGTTTTTCGGACTTTCCAAAATCTTCAACCTGATAAACACATTTATAAAAAATCAACAGGAGCCAGCAGGGCTCAAAGATAAATATATAAGTATCGCATAGTTGCCCCTTGGGCTCAAGTGTAAAACATCACTGTGTCAGAGTGCCAGCAAAATGTTAAGTATGTAAATCAAGAGGCCATAACAACAACTATGCTCAAAAAGAATCATAAACCCTGCACAAAAGAAACTAGCCTAAGCCTCACCCAAAAAGCATATATCGCTCATATACATCCAAATATACGGAGGCTGAAGTCAAAAATAAAAATATCTAATCCCCATAACCCTACTCTCCCTGTGAGGGAGAGCTCTCCTGCTCGGCCGGGGGCTGTGCTAACTCAATCTCTGTACCTGAAAGATAGTAAAGGAGTGAGCATTGCACATGAATAGAAAAGCAGTTTCTAGACAGACATAACAACTAACCAGGCCAAACACACTTAGCAATTCATACGCATAAATCACAATATCCACACAAGCATACCACATTTTCCAATCCCATTATTTTATAAATGTCGATTCTCTTTTTAGTTGGTTCATTTCCACCATTTAATTCCCTTTTATTCATTTTCTCCGTTCCCAAAGAAATCCCTTTTTAAACCCTTACCTTTTCCTTATTTTTACGGTGTATGTATGTCTCCACCACATCGAAGGCCTACATACATACACCCATCACGATGTATGTCTCCACCAAATCGAAGGCCTACATACATCGCGTTTCCATTACCAATACCTTGTTCAATTTTATTCCCTATTTCCTTTATTCATTTCCTTTTATCTACGGTGTATGTATGTCTCCACCAAATCGAAGGCCTACATACATACACCAATCACGATGTATGTCTCCACCAAATCGAAGGCCTACATACATCGCGTTTCCATTACCATTTACCTTATTTTGTCCATTGTCCTTTCCTTTTTCCTTTTTATTTAGGGTGTATGTATGTCTCCACCAAATCGAAGGCCTACATACATACACCATCGACGATGTATGTCTCCACCAAATCGAAGGCCTACATACATCGCGCCTTTTACGTTGTATTGTCTCCCCCAAATCGAAGGCCTACAATACAACCCAAATTTTTACGATGTATCGTCTCCCCCAAATCGAAGGCCTACGATACACCACCATATTTATGCATTATCAATTGTCCATATTATATGCCATTACTTCGTCTACCAAATCCATTTAATATTTATCAATTCATTCCGATCACAAAAACCATCACAAATATAACCAAATAGCCACAATTTACATTTCACATAAACAATTAGAGTGCAAATAACAACCAAACTTCAACTTTTCATATACTTATATAATAACCACATTTTGTTCACATGTCCCAATTATTGATTCAGAGTCCTAAATTAGGGGTTCATATCATTTAATTTTTCCTCCATTAATACCTAACCTTATTCTCAAATTCTTAGAGTTCCATAATTAATAATTAAGCTTATGTTCACCATTTTCCTTAGTTTCTAAATTGGGGTTCCTAATTTCCAATCCTAACACATAAACTCCTAACCAATCATTATATCTAAACACAAACCCTCTCCTAGAACAAGCCAATGCTCACTATAACCACCCCCTTACCTTAACCAAATAGAGGTAAGAATAAACCTTCCAAGCCCTAGCTTCAAACACTTCACAATTGAGCTCCAATGGCAAGAGAGTGTGGAGAGTGATCTTTGACTTCCTTAAGCCACAAAAACGAAGTTGAACATAAGATTTGTGACACACAAGACATGGGGTTTGAATTTTCTTACCAAAAGAGGGAAAACAAAGAGAAATTCGTATGGCCCTAAGAAAAGAAAGGAGAAATGAGCCTTACCTATTAAGCTTGATAATGAGTTGATAAGCTTGATGAGGAAGAAGTTGAACAACTTGGTCTTGGTGGAATGGAGGGTGAAATCCGTATGGGAGAGGAGAGGAAGAGAAATTCGTGTGAGAAAGGGAGGAGAAAATGAGTGATGTTGATGATGGAGAGAAGAGGAACTCTTGATTTGATGAAGGGAAGAAGCAATTTGATGAGGATTCAAGAGGTTTGAGATTGGGAAATGATGAACCCTAACTTTTCCCAAGAGGTTCGAGTGAGGATTTTATGATTTTTTCCCAAATGAACTCAACCAAATGCCTTAAAAACTGATTCTGCAGGTCGTGGACATCGATGTCCACCTATGGATATCGATGTGCAACATCGATGTGCACAACAATGACATCTATGTCCACAGATAAAATCTGACAGCAACTTTCACATTCAAACAGCCATAACTTTTTCGTTAACCGTTGGATCTTGCTCAAATTTGGAGATAAGCTCCCTAATGACCCCAACTTCACATCCAACGGTGGGTTTTAGGTGTTAAGCTATAAATCCTACAATGCCATCTCCTAGGCTTATGGTTTTCCTAACTTGATCTCCACGATTCTAAGATTAAACATGATGCATGAATGCCACTTAACTACTATTCCTAATCAAGGTTAAAACTTCACATACTTATATTAGCTTAAATAAAAAGAGGATGTTACAATCCTCTCCCACTTACCAGAATTTCGTCCCCGAAATTCAACTGTCCCAAAACAACTGAGGATAAGACTCCTTCATCTTGCTCTCCAGCTCCCAAGTAGCTTCTTCTACGTTGTTTCTGTTCCAAATCACTTTCACCAATGGAATTTCCTTGCCCCGGAGTTGCTTAATCTGCTTGTCCTCAATTCTGATCGGGAGGACTTCAAAAGTAAGATTCTCCTTCAAGGGCAAATCATCAGCTGCTACCACATGAGAGGGATCATGAATGTACTTCCTCAGCTGGGAAACATGAAATACACCATGAAGCCTAGACAAATGTGGAGGCAAGGCAATCCTGTACGCCAAAGGCCCAACTCTTTCCAGAATCTCATAAGGTCCAACAAACCTCGGAGTCAGCTTCTTTGACTTGATTGCCCGACCAATGCCAGTGGTAGGGGACACCCTAAGAAACACATGATCACCCACATCAAACTCTAGGGGTCTCCTACGCTTATCTGCATAGCTCTTTTGCCTGTCTTGAGAAGTCTTCATTTTATCCTTAATCATTGCGATCTTCTCTGTGGTTTCTTGCACCAACTCTGGTCCAGTCAACAAGTTCTCCCCAATCTGGAACCAACAAAGAGGCGTTCTGCACTTTCTACCATATAGTGCCTCAAAAGGTGCCATGCCAATACTAGAGTGAAAGCTGTTGTTGTAAGTAAATTCCATCAATGGTAACAACTGCTCCCAACTACCAGCCTGCTCTAGAACACAAGCCCTCAACAAATCCTCCAAAGTCTGAATAGTACGCTCGGACTGCCCATCAGTTTGAGGATGATAGGCTTTACTAAACCTCAACTTAGTACCCAAAGCCTGTTGAAGACTCTGCCAAAATCTAGATAGAAACCGTGGATCACGATCAGACACAATACTCGAAGGCACACCATGAAGCTTCACTATGTCCCGAATATACAACTGTGTCAGCTTCTCCAGTGTGTAGTTCTTATGGAACGGAATAAAGTGAGCACACTTTGTTAAACGGTCTACAACAACCCATACACCATCACAACCTGCAGTAGTTCTAGGTAGACCTGTCACAAAGTCCATGGCTATACTATCCCACTTCCATTCAGGGATGTCAAGTGATCGCAACAGACCACCTGGCTTTTGGTGCTCAATCTTCACCTTCTGACAAGTCAAGCAGTGAGACACATGGTCGGCCACATCAGTCTTCAACCCTGGCCACCAATAGATCCTCTTCAAATCCTGATACATTTTTGTTGTACCGGGATGGAAGCTCATTTTTGTTTGGTGAGCTTCCCACAATATGTCTCTTCGAATCTGGAAGTCCATTGGAACACATATTCTACCTCTGAATCTGATGATTCCATCTTCACCCTTGATGAAATCAGGTTCCTCTTTACTTGCTGCTCCTTCTAACAACTTCTGGAGCTCTTCATCATCTGCTTGCCTTTCCTTTATCAAATCCACCAGTTCACTAGTGACTTGAAACATTTCCAGAACAATACTCTTCTCTTTCACCAGCATGTTCAAGTTGAGATCACTAAACTCCTGGATTAGCTGCATCTCCTTCACCATCAAGTTGCTAACATGAAGAGTCTTACGACTCAACGCATCGGCTACCACATTAGCTTTACCCGGATGGTATTGAAGATGGAACTCATAATCTTTCAGGAACTTCATCCATCTCCTCTGTCTCATATTCAACTCCTTTTGATCGAAGAGATAACGGAGACTCTTGTGGTCACTGAACACCTCAAACTTTGTGCCATACAAGTAATGTCTCCAGATTTTCAAGGCAAACACCACAGCTGCTAATTCCAAGTCATGAGTCGGATAATTCTGCTCATGCTGTCGCAACTGCCTGGATGCATAGGCCACAACTTTGCCTTGTTGCATAAGTACACAACCCAAGCCTTGCTTTGAAGCATCACAATACACGTCAAAGGGTTGGGTTGGTTCCGGCAAAGTTAGAACCGGTGAACTTGTCAATCTCTTCTTTAGTTCCAAGAAGCTGCTCTCACACTGCTGCGACCATTGATAAGGGACATCTTTTCTGGTTAACATTGTCAATGGAAGAGCCAGTTTGGAGAAACCTTCAATGAATCTCCGATAGTAACCTGACAATCCCAAAAAGCTTCTGATTTCTGTGACTGTTGTGGGTCTCTCCCACTTTAACACCGCTTCCACCTTGGAGGGATCCACAGCAACTCCCTGTGCCGAAATCACATGTCCCAAAAAATGGACCTCATCCAACCAAAAGCTACATTTAGACAGCTTGGCATACAACTGCTTCTCTTTGAGGACCTGCAGTACAATCCTCAAATGCTCCTCATGTTCGCTCGGACTCTTAGAATAAATCAGGATGTCATCAATGAACACAATGACAAAAGAATCCAAGTATGGCATGAAGATCCTATTCATGTAATCCATGAATATTGCAGGAGCGTTGGTCAATCCGAAAGGCATCACCACATACTCAAAGTGCCCATAACGCGTCCTGAAAGCAGTTTTTGGAATGTCCTCTTCACGGATACGGATCTGATGGTATCCCGATCGGAGGTCAATCTTAGAGAACACCGATGCACCCCTCAACTGATCCAATAAATCGTCAATGCGAGGGAGCGGATATTTGTTCTTTACTGTCACTGCATTCAGCTGCCTGTAATCAGTGCACATCCGAAGGCTACCGTCCATTTTCTTGACAAAGAGGATAGGAGCACCCCAGGGTGATACACTTGGCCTGACAAGTCCCTTTGCTAATAGCTCCTCCAACTGCTTCTTCAATTCTTCTAATTCCGGAGGCGCCATTCTGTAAGGTGCAATAGAAATTGGGCCTGTACCAGGCTTCAGATCAATACTAAACTCAACTTCTCTTCTTGGAGGCAATCCGGGAATCTCCGTAGAAAAGACTTCCGGAAACTCACGGACCACATGAATTTGACTTACATTAGAAACTTCATCAACTTCCATGGTAGACAGGGTAGCATCATTAAAGATGACTGCTTTCTTACGACAGTCAATTAGAACATGATGTTGAGCCATCCAGTCCATACCCAGAATAACATCTAATCTAGTCAAAGGCAGACAAATGAGATTGATTTTGAATTCCCGCTCCAGAACTCGGAGTGGACAATCCAAACATATCTGAGAAGTAATAACTGAATAATTCGTAGGGGTAGAAACTGACAACTTATAAGGCATTTCTATAGTAGACAACCCTAGTCTCTTCATGCATTCCATGGAAATGAATGAATGGGATGCACCACAATCAAATAAAACACCACAAGAATTGCCATTAACATGACAAATACCTCTGATCAGCTCATCATCATCTGTCACCTCTTCGCCATCTAGAGTGTACACCTTGCCCTTCTGCATTGGCTGACTCCCACCAGATTTCTGTGCACTAGCCACATTGACCTCTCTCTTCACAGGATTTTTAGGGCAGTTGGAAACAAAGTGCCCGGGCTGTCCACACAAGTAACAAAGTCCATCTCTTCGACCCATATTCCAGCACACCCCCTTGTGTTGCCTCCCACAATGTGTACAAGTAGGAACAGGACCAAGAGATAGTGCAGATTGCCCTGCTCCTCTAGGGACTGAAGGTCTGGGATTAGAATAAGGGCCAGATTTCACTTAGACACCCAACTAAGTACTTGGGTTACTCGCTCGGTGAGTAACCATAGGAGTAGTGAGTTCATACTCCAAAGGCCGAGGGAAACTGCTCTGATACCATAAATGTAACACCCTAATGAATTCTACCCTTAATTACCAAGTATTAAAAATGAGTACTTAAAACTTTCTTTTTGGTTTAGTAAAATCACCCGTCAAACGGACGGAGTTTTGTCTGTTTTTCGGACTTTCCAAAATCTTCAACCTGATAAACACATTTATAAAAAATCAACAGGAGCCAGCAGGGCTCAAAGATAAATATATAAGTATCGCATAGTTGCCCCTTGGGCTCAAGTGTAAAACATCACTGTGTCAGAGTGCCAGCAAAATATTAAGTATGTAAATCAAGAGGCCATAACAACAACTATGCTCAAAAAGAATCATAAACCCTGCACAAAAGAAACTAGTCTAAGCCTCACCCAAAAAGCATATATCACTCATATACATCCAAATATACGGAGGCTGAAGTCAAAAATAAAAATATCTAATCCCCATAACCCTACTCTCCCTGTGAGGGAGAGCACTCCTGCTCGGCCGGGGGCTGTGCTAACTCAATCTCTGTACCTGAAAGATAGTAAGCGAGTGAGCATTGCACATGAATAGAAAAACAATTTCTAGACAGACATAACAACTAACCAGGCCAAACACACTTAGCAATTCATACGCATAAATCACAATATCCACACAAGCATACCACATTTTCCAATCCCATTATTTTATAAATGCCGATTCTCTTTTTAGTTGGTTCATTTCCACCATTTAATTCCCTTTTATTCATTTTCTCCGTTCCCAAAGAAATCCCTTTTTAAACCCTTACCTTTTCCTTATTTTTACGGTGTATGTATGTCTCCACCAAATCGAAGGCCTACATACATACACCCATCACGATGTATGTCTCCACCAAATCGAAGGCCTACATACATCGCGTTTCCATTACCAATACTTTGTTCAATTTTATTCCCTATTTCCTTTATTCATTTCCTTTTATCTACGGTGTATGTATGTCTCCACCAAATCGAAGGCCTACATACATCGCGTTTCCATTACCATTTACCTTATTTTGTCCATTGTCCTTTCCTTTTTCCTTTTTATTTAGGGTGTATGTATGTCTCCACCAAATCGAAGGCCTACATACATACACCATCGACGATGTATGTCTCCACCAAATCGAAGGCCTACATACATCGCGCCTTTTACGTTGTATTGTCTCCCCCAAATCGAAGGCCTACAATACAACCCAAATTTTTACGATGTATCGTCTCCCCCAAATCGAAGGCCTACGATACACCACCATATTTATGCATTATCAATTGTCCATATTATATGCCATTACTTCGTCTACCAAATCCATTTAATATTTATCAATTCATTCCGATCACAAAAACCATCACAAATATAACCAAATAGCCACAATTTACATTTCACATAAACAATTAGAGTGCAAATAACAACCAAACTTCAACTTTTCATATACTTATATAATAACCACATTTTGTTCACATGTCCCAATTATTGATTCAGATTCCTAAATTAGGGGTTCATACCATTTATTTTTTCCTCCATTAATACCTAACCTTATTCTCAAATTCTTAGAGTTCCATAATTAATAATTAAGCTTATGTTCACCATTTTCCTTAGTTTCTAAATTGGGGTTCCTAATTTCCAATCCTAACACATAAACTCCTAACCAATCATTATATCTAAACACAAACCCTCTCCTAGAACAAGCCAATGCTCACTATAACCACCCCCTTACCTTAACCAAATAGAGGTAAGAATAAACCTTCCAAGCCCTAGCTTCAAACACTTCACAATTGAGCTCCAATGGAAAGAGAGTGTGGAGAGTGATCTTTGACTTCCTTAAGCCACAAAAACGAAGTTGAACATAAGATTTGTGACACACAAGACATGGGGTTCGAATTTTCTTACCAAAAGAGGGAAAACAAAGAGAAATTCGTATGGCCCTAAGAAAAGAAAGGAGAAATGAGCCTTACCTATTAAGCTTGATAATGAGTTGATAAGCTTGATGAGGAAGAAGTTGAACAACTTGGTCTTGGTGGAATGGAGGGTGAAATCCGTATGGGAGAGGAGAGGAAGAGAAATTCGTGTGAGAAAGGGAGGAGAAAATGAGTGATGTTGATGATGGAGAGAAGAGGAACTCTTGATTTGATAAAGGGAAGAAGCAATTTGATGAGGATTCAAGAGGTTTGAGATTGGGAAATGATGAACCCTAACTTTTCCCAAGAGGTTCGAGTGAGGATTTTATGATTTTTTCCCAAATGAACTCAACCAAATGCCTTAAAAACTGATTCTGCAGGTCGTGGACATCGATGTCCACCTATGGATATCGATGTGCAACATCGATGTGCACAACAATGACATCTATGTCCACAGATAAAATCTGACAGCAACTTTCGCATTCAAACAGCCATAACTTTTTCGTTAACCGTTGGATCTTGCTCAAATTTGGAGATAAGCTCCCTAGACCCCAACTTCACATCCAACGGTGGGTTTTAGGTGTTAAGCTATAAATCCTACAATCCCATCTCCTAGGCTTATGGTTTTCCTAACTTGATCTCCACGATTCTAAGATTAAACATGATGCATGAATGCCACTTAACTACTATTCCTAATCAAGGTTAAAACTTCACATACTTATATTAGCTTAAATAAAAAGAGGATGTTACATGCCTCATTGTGACTAGACAGTGAACATACTGTTGAGATCTAGCAATCACAAAGACATCGAAAATGTCCTTCTTCCAAAGTACCCAAATTCTACCATAAGGACATCAATCAATATTGATAAAAGAACCCCAGCCAGAAGCCACTTTATCATACACCTGTTGAAAATTACTACTCCTCAGCTTATTTTCCAAAATGCCAAGCAATCCTACATTATTCTTTATATACAAATCTTGAACCTCTTTTTGTTTTCGAGGGTGGTTCATCCCTCTGATGTTCCATGCACAAATTCTATCCATTAGGAGGAGGTTGAGAAGACTCACCCTTATTCTGCAATATTCTCAACTGAGCTTTACTTCTTGTTTGAACTACAGTCCAAGGCACTTCCTCATCCTGATCCTTCTGTTTCTCTTTCTCAGGTTGTTGGTTTACTGTCAAATCATTAATCACTGTTTCCACTGCTTGTATAGCCGAGGCCACATTCTCCTCAGGCACTAACCCTTCTTCTATATCATTCTGTAATTTGAGGGCATTATCCAGCTGTTCAATCTCAGTTCGAGAAGGTTGCTTCTTCTCTTGCCACTGCCGCTTGACACTCTTCCTGCACATCTTTGCATCATGTCCCTAGCATGAACATTTGCTGCACAATACTGGTTTCCATTCATACTTTACTTTCTGAGAGACAACATTGCACTTCTCATCCTCAAAATAGATTTCCTCAGGGAGAACAACTGGATTCACCTCAACTAGGATTCTAGCATAGCTAATCATATTTCTCTCTTGAGTGACTTTATCCACCATTATTGGATAACCAATGTGGCTTGCAATTTTTCCCAGGGATGAAGGCCCCCAAAATTTCAAGTTCAGGTTTGGCAATTGAATCCAAACTGGAACCTTGTCCATAAACGATCTTGTCACTAGTCTACCAGTCCATGGTGTAATGATGAGTGGTTTTTTATAAAAATGAAAAATACCAATGTCAAGCACACTATCCCTTCCTTCTGCATAATTAAATCTGCCATCAATATTCATTAATATCTTATCAATTCCATATGTCCCCCACACTTTCTTTATGAACCCACTGAACACTGGATAAGGAGGGTTAGCCCCTAGGACATAACACACCAAAGAATTCTGCCAGAATTTCACTTCATCCTCTATCTCACTCACTTCAATCTTGCCTATAGCCACTCCATCCTTAAGTTCAGGCTGATAGAAGGAGAGTTTACTGCTCGCATTCCTCGGTTTCGAAATGTCAAAGTTCTGCCATACATTAGGTTTAACAGGATCTGTCGTTTTAGGTTGACTTCCAATATTAGGATTCCCACCATCATCATTAAAAGTGTCCTCAACTGGTTTGTCATTGGTCTCATGAACCGAACCACTTTTCCCTTTAATACGGTCACGGATAACATCAAGGTTTTTCAACCAAACCTCCGCTTGCTTGAGGCTCAAGTTATCGATCTCCTGCAAATCCTCTTCATCAAGTTGCAAGATGTCAAAAGTCTGAGGACCAATAACATCACGAGAAGGGCTGTAAAGATGTTTGCTAGTTGATTGTGGTGTGTTCTTTGGAGGGCGGCCTCTCTTTTTCGACATGTCTTGCCGTCCCAGGCAACCCTAGGTCACCGCAAGGGGAAAGAGAACACTAACCCTAGCAGAGCGTTTTTTTTAGAGTTGTATTTGTTATAATTAAAACAAAAACAAAAATTATTTCTTTAATTGTACCTTAAATAGTTTTTTTTTATTGCATTGTAATTAACTTGTTTGCTTTTGACAAGTTCCTTTTGTTTCGTATTATATCACTTTTAATTGGTGCCTCCATCTTTCAATCCTGAATCATCTAGGTGTTAGGTGTTATTGATCACTGTTGGATTATCGGCAAGTATACCGTATTGCACAAGTAATACAGTGATAAAGTAGGGTGTCGTACCCACAGGGATCAGTTGATTTAACAATTCTCACCTTAAAGTAGTCTATATATTATTAAAATGTAGAATTGAAGTTAATCCTTATAAAGCAATCCTCTTATTAGCACTTGATGAATAGTGCACATTTTTAATTGGAACAGTGCAATTGTGAGGGGGTACACTGTGCAATGAACAGTGTTCTGTGAGAGAGGGAGTACTGTTGTTGAATAGTCTGATTGTAATAATACTGTAGCGGAACTTAAGTTATCCACGTGAGTTGCATGTGCTGCGTGGACTCCGTGATGGCTTCTCTTGGAAGTTTACAGGGACATTAGGGCAAGTTGTTGTAGCTGTTGTTAAGCTAATTGATGTTTAGCTTGGAGCTGTGAAGAGCTCTATCATTGGCGACGTATTGTCTGAATAGTTAAACTGGTGCTTCTTCTTTTGCTATCTGTTTAAGGTATGTGTTTACGGTATACATTTCTCATTAAGCTAATTATTTTCTAACTCCGTAATTGTGAGCTGCATTTTTTTTTTCGATTCTATGTCGATGGAGTTTCATATGAGCTAAATGGCTTTCTCTATTACTATTATCAAAGTTTTGTGGGTAGGTTTTATAAATCTCAGAGTAGATGGATTCGGATAATGTTGAAAATGCAAATAAAATCCGTAGGAGAAGGAAAAGCGATGTGTGTCATGGTGTTCAAGCGGATAAAGGTATATAAGCTTCTTTTACCGTTTGAAATTGCTAAATACTTGGTTTAATTTATTTGTTGTTTAGTGAAATGATATATTTTAAGTTGTGGCAGTCAATGAGTATTAAAAACCTTATATAATCACATTTTGGATATATTATTTTGGCAGGAAAAGTCCATATCCAGTTATCGAAGTATGAGGACTGTCTTAAAGGATGTCACCAATATTCCGGAAGACAGTAGTGTGGCAGAGCAACGTAAGTTGTATATAATTGTTTAGTAAAGTTTATGAGTAATTTTTTAAATCTAAGCTGTATCTTGATTTGTTTTATGTAGCATTTGCTAAATCCCGTAAATTGAAGTGTGGCAATGATAGAGACGAAGGGCATGATAGTTCTGTCATGTGTAATGATGGTTTACTTTATGAGGTTAACGTAGGATTGGATACGTGTAATCTAGGCAGCGTTAGCGTGCAATCTCTATCTATCAAAAAAGCTAGAATTGAGAAGAAGCAGTTTCTGTTGGATCCTCACGAAGATGGTTTACTTCGAGATGTTCCTGTTTGTTATGAAAGTGTTGTTGAAGTTTAATTTTTTTAAATTGTATTGGTCTATTCCAAATTTTTATTGGTAATATTTAATGATCGTACTTTTTGACTTTGTAGATGTCCATGGAAATCCAGAAGATGGATTGGAAGTGAATTTCACAAGTGATGTCCATGCTTACCTTCAAGTGATCAGACGCAAAGCTGACAAGGTGATGTCAACTTTACATGGATGTAGCTTTCGTGAATTTGGAAAAAGGAAAGTATCAGACAATGTTGAGTGTAATAGCAGCAAACATGGATTTTCAGTAAGGGAAGGTTTGTATTTTAGGTTGTTCTTTCTCTTATTTGGAGTAGCTATATCATCATGTGAATTTAATAAGAAATATGTTTCGAATTATAAATCAGGACAATGTGACAGGTCCAGTTCGTTGAATGTGGTGGCCAATACACGTTGCTTTGATGAATTAATGGTGATAGTTGTGGAGGAAACAGTGTTGTTCCTCGATGCAATAGAGTGAAGAGGTGTAAATCAGTTGTACAGAATGCAAAACGTGATCTTGGAAGCGAGTTTAACAAAGTTGCAGGTATTTTTTATTTTGCAAACATAATTTTAGTGAAACGTTGGTATTTAAGTTGTTTTTAGTATAATATATATATTTTGAATATGTTTAATGTGTTAAATGAATTACATCTAAAGATATGTATGAAATTGCAGAGTTTGAAACAATGAAGATTGTTGAAGACAATTTAGAAGGTTCTGGAGTTGATCAAAGGTTGGAGTTTATTGTTGAATCTGGTGAAGGATCGTCTAATCCAAGGAAAAGGTTTCGATCTTTGAGATCAGAAACAGATGGGGTGAGTCGTCAGTTGCAAAATGTTGAAAAGCTTGGCGGTGGGGCATGTTATAAACGAAGGAAAAGGCGTCGGAGTGGCAAAAAGGGGAACAGAAATTCAACGTTAGAATATGATGATTTGAATGATGCAACCAATGTATGTAAGTGGTGTGGTGCTAAGTTTTGGTTGTTGGAGAAACTTAAAAAAGGGAAGTGTTCTGATGCCCCTATTTATGATGGGTGCTGTCTTCAGGGTAAGGTAAAGATTTCGTTCTTGCAGCAAGCTCCGGAGTATTTACATTGGCTGATATTTGATCATGAGGATCTAGAGTCTATTTATTTTCAAAAGAATATAAGGTTATTCAATATGATGTTTTCGTTCACCTCCATGGGTGGCAAAGTTGATAACACAGTTAATGATGGCAGAGGTCGGTATGTGTATAGAATAAGTGGACAGAACCATCATCGAATTGGTTCTTTGATTCCTAATGAAGGTCATCAACCAAAGTTTGCGCAGCTTTATATTTATGACACCGGTAATGAAGTTTCGAATTGGAAGTATGCATTCAGGTGTTTATACTTCTTATCTCTAGTATCTAAGTTTAAATTTAAGTTCTTTAGTTTGATGATGCATAAAAGAGATTTTGAATAATTTGGCTTACATAAATAATATGTTGATTTGTATTTCAGGAATACTGCAGCATTTGAGCCTGAGGGTCGGTTGGAGGAGCAAATCATAAGTAAGCTGAAGGATATGGTAGATACTCATAATCCCATTGCGAAGGTATTTAGGACGGCTCGGGATAGGTTGCAAGGCGATGTTGTTGAAGATCTGAAGATTCGGCTTATTAGGAAGAGGGACAAAGACAGTAGAGTATATAATTTGCTTGTTGTTGATGAAATTGCGGTTTTGTATGTGGGAGATGTCAATGTTTACAATGGTGAACGAGATATAATTGTTGAAAAGCATTGTGGTTATTTGCAGCGAATTGATGAATTGCATCCATTATATGTGCCACTTCACTATCCATTTTGTTTTCCTTGGGGTGAAGATGGATTTTGTGAGGAAACTTTGCATGCCTTTGAATCAGATCTGGAAAAACAGACTAATAAGAAGTTAACCATTAGGGAATGGTTTGCGTTTAGGCTTCATGATCGAGAAAATGAAAAGTCTGTGTTGCTGCATACAAGAAGATTATTCCAGCAATTTATAGTTGATGGTTATACAATGGCTTGGAGGCTTAATTTTATCCGGACTCAACAAAAATTGCTCAGGCAAGAGATGTATTCGGGTTTAAATGATGCTGTTTTGGCTGGACGAACGGAAGGTTCATCTGTTGGTAAGAGAGTCATCTTGCCAACAAGCTTCACAGGTGGTCCACGTTATATGATTCAGAATTATCAGGATGCTATGGCCATTTGTAAATGGGCCGGTTATCCAGATATTTTTATCACAGGTACTTGCAATCCAAAATGGCCAGAGATAACTAGATTTATAAGTTCAACTGGACTTAATGTGGAAGATAGATCGGATATTGTTGCAAGGATTTTCAGGCTAAAGCTGAACCAGATTGTGAAAAAGTTAAAGGATGGTTCTATATTTGGACCATGCAAAGCAAGTAATGTTTTATTACTTATTTTTTATTACGATGTATTTTATAATTGTTGACTATGTAATGTATTATAAATGATTGTTGGTATTATAAATTTAATAGTGCAAGTTAAGCTGAATTATCTTTTAAATGTGGTTTTTATTTAAATTTTTTTTTGTTTCTTTGTAGTAGTGTATACAATAGAATTCCAAAAGAGAGGATTACCTCATGCCCATATATTGCTATTTCTCTGTCCAAATGCTAAGTGTCGACATCCTGATGATATTGATGGAATTATATCTGCTGAGATACCTGATTGTGAGAGGAACCCGAAGTTATTTGAGGCTGTGAAGGAATTCATGTTACATGGACCATGTGGGAATCGTGGTAGGAATTCTCCTTGCATGGTTGATGGACGTTGTTCGAAACATTTCCCCAAGAAGTGGAATGAGGTGACAAAAGTTAATGATGATGGCTATCCTGTTTATCGAAGAAGGAACAATGCAGTGACATTGGAGAAGGGTGGTATCATTTATGACAACAGGGACGTGGTTGCATATAATGAGGATTTGTTACTGTTGGTGCAATCTCACTGTAACACTGAATATTGCAATCAAGGTAGAAGTATCAAGTATTTATTCAAGTATATCAACAAGGGTTCTGATAGAGTGACAGCTACTATTTATCGTAGTAGTATGGATGCTTCAAATCAACCAGTGGATGAAATTAAGTGCTATTTGGATTGCCGATATGTCTCCCCTTGCGAAGCAGCTTGGAGAATCTTTGGTTTTGAGATTAATTATCGAAAGCCCTCTGTTGAAAGGCTAAAGTTTCATCTGGAGAATGAACAAATGGTTATATATCAAGATGATGATGATCTTGAAAATGTTATGCACATAGAGCTACATCTGACATCAATGTTTATTGCTAGGATGGAAGCCAATCAAGTTTATGAAGAGGCAAAGTATCTAACTTATGTTGAATTCCCAAGTAAATTTGTATATGACAGAAAGGAAAAGTCATGGCATAGGAGGAAAAAAGGGATAAGCATTGGAAGGCTGACATTTGTTCCATTTTCTGCTGGGGAATTATATTATCTTAGTCTGTTGTTGAATATTGTCAAAAGTCCTGGGAGTTTTGCTGAGATCAGAACTGTGAACAATGTAGAGTATGCTTCTTTCAAGGAATGTTGTTACCAATTAGGACTGCTGGAAGATGATAGGGAATTTATCCAAGCGATAGAAGAAGCAGCTCATTGGGGAAGTGGAGTCATGTTGAGAGGTATGTTTGTGAATATGCTCTTATCATATGCTATGAGTAGACCGGAATATGTGTGGGAGAAGACTTCGGATATTTTGTGCGAAGATTTGGCTGCTCATTATATGAGATTGCTTGGTGATCAAGGTGAATTTGCATTAAATTTTTATCAATGTTTTTTATTATTTGATTCGTTTGATCTAATATATTTATATTTGTTTAATGAGTTAATTTTTTTTTATTATTTTTTTTAGTATATATGTAAATTCCTAAATTGTTGCAGTTAATATGCAATGGAATCAAATTCAGAACATTGGTTTATTGGAGATCGAAAGAAGTCTCATAAGAGCTGGGAAATCACTCAAGGATTTTCCAAATATGCCTTTGGCTGAGAATGATCTGATGCATAATGTGCAGAACCCATTTATTGTGGAGCAACTTTCCTTTGACAGGGACGTAGAAGCGGAAGAATTTCAACGTTTATTTGCAACAATGACTGACGAACAAAAGGAGGTGTTTAATAATATCATTGCAGCTACAAATTCTGAATCAGGTTATTCATCTAATTTATGAAATTTGCTTTTTTTATGTAAATACCTCCTTTTGAAATTGTATTTATTATTATTATTAAAATTTATTATGATGTATCTTTAAAATTTATCAAAGCAATATTAAGTGGTCGTTTTGTTTTTGGCTGTGCTTAATTAATGTAATAATTTGTGAATTTGTGGAAAATATTTTGTAGGGGGATTATTCTTTCTTAATGGATATGGTGGTACTGGTAAGACATTTGTCTGGAGAGCTTTATCTTCAAAACTAAGATCTGAGGGTAAAATTTTTCTATGTGTAGCATCGAGTGGGATTGCAGCCACGTTGCTGCCATTGGCTAGGACTGCTCACTCAAGATTTGGGATATCGATTGCTATAAATGAAGATTCAACCTGTAACATCAAGCAAGGAAGTATACAAGCTGAATTATTGGTCAAGTGTAGTTTAGTTATTTGGGACGAAGCTCCCATGGTTACAAAAGAATGCTATGAAGCAGTTGATAAGACATTTAGAGATATAATGCAGTTAGCTAATCCAGATGCGCCATCATTGGTCTTTGGTGGGAAGACTGTTGTATTAGGTGGTGATTTCAGACAAATTTTGCCTGTTATTCCTGGTGGCAGTAGATCCGATGTTGTCTTTGCTACAATTAATTCTTCATACATATGGAGCTATTGTAAAGAATTTAAATTGACTAAGAATATGCGGCTTCAGGCAGGGAATATGCAAAATGTAGAGGATTTAAGAAGTTTTTCACAGTGGTTACTAGATGTTGGCGAAGGGAAGATTAATGAACCAAATGATGGAGAAGTAGATATTGATATTCCTAAAGAGCTTTGTATAACAGATTTTGAGAATCCTTTGGAGGCTGTATTTGAGGCAACTTTTCCACGGTTTTCCGAACATTATTCTGATGGAGTATATTTAAGTGATAGAGCTATTCTTGCACCTACGTTGCAAGTTGTCGAAGAGGTTAACGATTTCATACTTGACAGGGTTCCTGGTGAAGAGAGAGTTTACCTGTCATGTGATACACTTTGTAGAGATGGAGAACAATTTGACATGTCTGCTCAATATATAACTACTCCAATGCTTAATGAACTTAGGATTTCTGACATGCCTAATCATAAGCTGAAGGTAAAATTAGGAGTACCAGTTATGTTGCTTAGAAATTTGGATCAAGCAACAGGATTGGTGAATGGTACAAGGTTATTAGTTACTCATTTGGGGGCACATGTGATTGGAGCGAAGGTAATGACTGGATCCAACTTAGGAGAGGAAGTTTTTATTTGTAGGATGAATCTTAGACCTTCAGATTCTAGACTTCCATTCAAGCTAAGTCGTCGTCAATTTCCAATCACAACCTCTTATTGTATGACTATTAACAAGAGCCAGGGCCAATCGCTGTCTGTTGTCACTGTATATATTCCAAGACTTGTTTTCAGTCATGGACAACTCTACGTTGCTATCTCAAGGATTAAGTTAAAAGATGGTCTGAAATTTGTGATCTTAGATAAAGATGGAATGCCTCAAACGAAAACGACAAATGTTGTTTTCAAAGAGGTTTTCCAAAGTTATTAAGTATGAAGATATCAGTTTTGGCTTACTTTTTTTGGCAGGTGGCATCAGATAGGGGAATGTAATTTTTGGAAAATAACAATTCACATCCTAAAGATTTCATTGTCAATGTGGATTGAGCACCTGCACGATGTAACAGGATATAGTAATGGAGTGCAAATTCCATGTTTTTGAACTCACTGTGGCAGCAACACTGGAGGGCAACTTTATATACAGGTAGTGAGGTAAACTGCTGAATAAGATTTATTTAGGTTTTTAGTCCCTGAACTTATATGCTCTTTTGGAATTGGTCCTTGATCTTTTTTTTCGTTGTTTTGGGTCCCTAAACTTTTTCAATTTTTGGAAAAGGACCCGGTTGTTGCTTAAGTGATGATATGACCAATGAAATGTCACGTCACTTGTCCGACATCGAAGAATGAAGTGCTATGTAGCGTTTTGTAACACGACATGATTTTTTTTATTAAATTTTTTTTCAAAATTATTAAAGGATTTTATTTTCTTTTTTAAAAAAAAATACAATTTTTAATTATTTTTAATAAATTTGAATTTTTTTTAATCTTTAAAATTCACGTGGCATCATCTAGTATGTTATCTATCGATACTGCGAAGGTTATGTAGCATTTCATCGGTCATATCATCACTTAAGCAACAACAAGGTCATTTTCCAAAAATTGAAAAAGTTTAGGGACCCAAAGCAACAAAAAAAAAGATCAAGGACTAATTTCAAAAGAGCACCTAAGTTCAGGGACTAAAAACTTAAATAAACCTTATAATAATATATATTATGTCCTTAAATTAATCTCCCGTCCTGATCTCTATATATATAATTCCCTCTTTTTATAATTAAGTATTTGTATGCTGAATTGATCATAATCGTTTGCAGGTTTATATGTTAATTTTTATTAGTGCAACATTGAAAGAAAATAAGTGGTTCAACAATATGGCAACACCATTTTGAACAAAGTCAAAAGTAAGTGTTTCAAAGCTCATTTGAGTTATATATTGTGTACAATATGTGTTGTACACAATTAGGGTAGTTGATTTGCATAATTGACAGAATGTGGCAACAATATTTTGATGATTTACAAAATATTCAGCATTATATTTTTGATGATGAATCATTTTTTGTCAAGCTTATTTAATTTGTTCTGTTTCAGTACAGCAAACTATAACGAAGGACCTACTAATGTTGCTATGGCTCAGTTCGATATTGTGTTGGTCATGGAATTTCGGTTGACAAATGGTCACCAGCAGAGGCTGATGTTGGAATCGATTTAAATTTTACAGATCTAATTGTTGAGATATATACAAAATGAACGTTTGCAAAATAAACATTATAATTCAATAGTTGATTTGTATAAAATATATATACTCTTTGTTGATTTTATTATTTTGGTTCAAAATTACCACCAGTAGTTAGTTAGTTAAATGTGAAACAAATTTGTGTAAAATCAAAAAAAAAATGAAAGGCATTAAGTGATATCATGTGTTGTTAATCTGATGGTCGTATGAATTCTATATTAATATTTGATGAATTGTCCTTTATTTTGCAGGTATTTATAAAATTGGAGGTGACAATACATTATGGACCAGATATCTTGGTGCCTGTACATCTTTGCTTGGTTATATTTATTAAGGTAAAACTTTATAATATTTTTGGAAAAGAAGTTTTATCATTGTAGAATTATACTCCAGTCATCACTTTTATATGTCAATCAAAATTATATATATATTTAAGGTTAATTATAAATCAAAATCATAATAAATATTGTGTTAGATAGAAATCGGATTATTAAATATACTGATTTTAGGTTATTATAAACATATTATATATTAGTATATTGATGGAAATGTAATCAAATCATAATCAAATTATAAACTTAAATAAATGAATATTATAAATCTATGTAGTATGTAATTTAATGTTGTGATTGCCAAAAATGGGAATATACATGATTATAATATAATGTATTGAGCATTATAATCACATTATATGTTCTTTAAAATCGATCTAGACCGTTCAATTTTTATGAGGCCAGAGATCGTAACCTGTTATTGCCAGAGGTTGAATAGTGATATCTATTGGTCATAAGAGGTTTACATTGAATGAAACAACAATTCAATGCTTTGTGATATGCACCTATTAAAGTGGATGGGCAACTGAAACATCATAACGTATTGTCTTTCAATACCTATTTCATCTATAAATACAGCCCTTCTTCTTATCTGTAGTCATCGTTAGTCTACAAGTGAGGCAGCACACAAGGGTTGGTAATAGGTTTAAAGTTCATCTCCAATGTTATTTTATTTAATGATCATGAAATGCTATGTTCTATCTTTAAGTTTAATCTTTTTGCCTTTTGTTATTCCTGCCTTTTACACTGTATATCAGTCTTATTGTTTGTAATTTATCTATTATATAACAAGGTAAGAATGGCAAACCCAGCGTGGGCAAATCTCCCTGCTTTGTACCATTTTGAAATTGTTATTGATGAATCCAAGGTAAATGTCTTTTGCTCTTTAAGTAATGATCTAAATAGAATTAATGTAATGTTATATACTGTTAATATTTTCTTGGTTGTTTAATAAAATATATCTGTGATTGAGGAAAGTAAAGTTATTCTTTTTTGGAGTAATTTTTTTTAGGCAAAGTTCAAAGTTCTTGCTGACTTGGTGAGGCTTCATGGGCGTAAGATTGGGGCATACTGGATATGCTTTTGCCCTGATGGTGATGTCCAGAGATTGAGATGGCTTCCAACAGGGGTTGCTTCTACAACTGTGGAAGGTGATGAATGGGATGAGATGAAGAAGAGATATGGTTTGACCCATGGCCGTTTAGTGCAGTTTTTTTAGGTAGGTGAATCACGTTTTGTGATTAGTATTCCTGACTGGGATGGAATCCTGTATCCTCATCTACAAGATCATGCTGATTCAACTGTGTGGACCAATATCACAAACCCGTATGAAGATGAAGCTGTTGAAGACGAAGTTACAAGCCAAGCTCCTGTTCATCCTTCGACTTAATATTTATGTGTCTTTTTACTTTATTTGTTTTTTTTATGCCAATATCTTAGAATTTGGCTTGAATTCCGAACCTTTGATGTTGTTAAGTTTTTTTAAGTATGAATGTTGCTTATTATGGTCTTTCGGTGATGTTAAAACCACTATTATGGATTGATGTATTTGACGTTCTGAAGTACTTTGTTTAAAGTAATGTGTTATGATTTAGGAGTGGTTTAATTTTATTTTTGGTCTCTTTGTGTTGAGATATTTTGTCGCCCGAATTTAATCATATATGTATAAATATCATGTGTATATATTTTTATAGGTTTAAAAAATAGAATCACTTACAGCAGTCACACCCACACTCATATTATATATATATATATATATATATATATACATATATATATATATATATAAACTTATAAATATATGCATAAAATATTTCAGTATTTAGTTTTAACCTTACTAAATACTGTAATAATTTTAAGTAGTAACTTTTTCTTTTTATTATTTCAATGTTTTATAATTTAGTAATAATGTTTACGGTGGGATCCGAATTTGAAATTTGTTTTTACCCCTTAGAATTTATGCAAATAATTCATTGTGTCCCAATTGGTATAGAGATGTTAGTAACATTTTAAATTTTACTAATCTTTCTTCGATGTCTTAATATATTGTTTGAAGAATATGAACAAGACAAAAAACAACTATATGATTTATTGGTTTTTATTATGTCTGCCTTGAAATTTATGGTGGTGGAAACATCATATTAATGATTTATATTAAGAACAAAGATAATCAACAATAATATTTTTTTAAATATGCATGTTACTATTACTTACAAAAGTATTAGCATATTTTTGCATGATTTAATATTTTCTGCTATATTTTAAATAATATTTTTATAAATGTAATCAATATTTTTATAAAGATCACAACATTATAATATGGGTGTAAATCAATGTTATCATAATAAAAGTAGTTTTTCTAACAAAAGTATAACTTCCAATTTACAAATTTGTTTAAAAAGATAAATTGAGAAATTATGAGGCTTAAAGGGTAAGAAGTTTAAAATATAATATGTATGGAAAACCTTTTATATAGTTATGGACGAAATGTTATAGTTAGAATAACATCACTGTAACTATTTTGAAGTCGGGTAGCATACTAATCTTTAGTTGAAAACGAATCACATAGTTGGTTCATAACTGCACAATTTTTAATGAGATAATGGATAGCTCAATTCATTAGCTGAACATATCGGTGAATGATCAAATCAAAGAGATAGTTGCAGAGGAATATGTTATTATTATATGCAACAAGTACACGGTTGGAAAGGTAGCTATTCTTTAGCACCATTTTAGTCTTGCTTAAAACAAAAAGCATCTACTGTTCTTTCTTACATTTTTGAACTTCTTTACTTACACAATTTTTTTCCTTTACTGACCACACCCGGAACTGGAGATTCACATAGACGAAGGTAAGACAGATCAAGTACTATACTTTTTCTTAAAATGGTGAAGCATGTAGTCGAAGGGTACACATATATAATATTTTTTTTTGACTCTATAATATTAAATTCAATTTGTTTGTTCTCTTTGTCTGGTCAATAGGAGGTTGGATTTCTATACACCGTGTTTGGAATGACGTCAAAAAGGAGTGTTGATTCTTCATCTGATAAGAGGGTATGTGAAATGGGTTAACTTTCACATGCTTAATAATGCATCATGTGAAAAAAAAATGACAGTGTTGTATAATAAAAAAATTTATATTTCTTTATTTGCAGGTAGTTATCAGTGAAGGGAAGAAACCTATGATAGAGGTATGAGTTATGGCAAATGTTAATATATATTTTAGTGATTTAATGCAATATTGATTATCAATGTCAAATAAAAATATCAGGGTTGTAATATAAAACAATGGTTGATTAAACTATTTTATTTTTTAACCATTCAACTTGGACAATTCATGTTATTAATGTCTTAAACCCTGCATCTTATGCAAAAATTATATTTCGATATCCATTTCAATGGAAGTAACAGAATATCATATCAATGGTGCCATACATAGAGTTCAAGTTTATAAGTTTTGTTCTTTGCATAAAGCCCTGAATGACATTATTATTTCAAAATCTTTATCAATAATGTCAAAATATTAGTTTGTGTCATTTCTTAAATTATTGAAAAAATGCATTTTGAAGGACGATTGTGCTGTAATCAAAGAGCTAGATATTGGAAGAGTCTTGGTAGTCTTGAATGTTCGGATATTAAGGCTTTGGAAAGTTTTTGCTCAAGATGACAGTACCATAACAATACATATGTTGTTGGTGGATAAAAATGTAAGTTTGTAATATGGATAAAGCACGAGTTATAAGACTAAATTCAGTTGACTTTGTTTTTTACTAATATGATGAATTGTGTTGTGGTTACTTATCAGAGAGATAAAATACAGGCAACAATCAAATCTCCAGATGCCATGAACAAACATAAGGTTCATCTTTTAGAGGGCAGAACAATTGCTATATCAAAGTTTAATGTTGCTATCGCTGAAGGAAGGTTTCAAGTTTCTACAAGTCCTTTTGTTATATTTATCAATTATGGTTCCAAGGTAGAGCTATCTGAAGTTCAGTATATACCACAATGGGCTTGGGATTTTGTACCGTTCGATGAGATTGAGAAAGTTGAAAATCCCGACAAGTGTCTGATAGATTTCACACTTAATTATTCTGAATTTTTAAAATAGTCATTTATTACATAATTGTTATTATTATTGTGGGTAATATTAGCAAGTCAACATAATTCATATATGTTACTAATCTCAAAGCGATAAATATTCATTAATGTGTTCTGCCCCTGTTGTATAATTAGATGTTATTGGAGTTATTGTACAGCATGGACAAATTGAAAGTTTTCATAACAGAGGTACCGTTGGTCAGAGGCTGAACTTTATATTGTCTGATGAAGCGTAAGAATTTCATATAACAAATATCCGTTAAGTATATTATGCTCATTGGAATCAGATTTGTTAATATGTTGTTATCTGGATTTTTGTTCTAAAAACTTTTGAGGGATCAGTAATCATTTCCTGCCTGTCTGTTTATTTGGACGTCATGCTGATGAGATGATGCAAGAACTAAACAGTCAGGATTATCCTAAAGTGGTGGTCATGCAATTGGCTAAGATCAACAAGTATGCAAGTATGAGATTCTGATTCTTTTGTTTATATGGACTGGTGATGTCATATTTATATATTATGTATGTGATTTTAGATAATTCTGCTGATTATAGATTTTTTATTGTGTTTTTTACAAGATGAATACTCACTGAATAACTACTGGGATGCAACTAAGGTGATGGTTAATCCTCCCATCGAAGAGGTGGAAATTTTCAGAAAAATGTATGTATTCATTTCTGTATTCTATTGTCTGTAATTCATGTTTCATTCTTAATTTTTAGATTTTATATTTCATTTTTTGTTGTTATTTCATATAAGACTAAAATTCATATATTTTATTTATCAATGGCACAGTGCTGCTCAAATTGTCCCTACACAAACCCAAAGCCAAACACATCCTGAAGGAAGCCAACAAAGTTCAAACAGAAATTCATTATTGGATCCTACAATTCGACGATCCCTGATTCAAATCAGAAAAGCTGACCAGGTTATTGTGAATTCTCTATTTTATTTGTGAATGATCTGATTTTTTTTCTTGCATATTAGATAATCTGAAGAAAATTATGGTTAAATGTTTAAATATATATCTTTTTATATTTCTGCAGTCAGGAAAGTATACTGTACTTGCCACTGTACAAGAAATTGTTGAGGATAACAACTGGTGTTACAATGCATGTGCTAAGTGCAGCAAGTAGATCAGGTCCATTGTTCAAAATGGAGTTGAAGTGCATCATTGCCCCAAGTATTTGGAAATTCCTAGGCATATAGTACCAAGGTAAATTAATGGACATGATTTTTGAATATGTTTGGTATTAACATGATTAATAAAAGCAATATAGCAAAATTCTGCAACTATGTTGAGTTTTCAGCTTTGTTTTGAATAATATTTCAGATCTGTCACTCATTTATGTTAGTATAAAATAGGTACAAAGTTCAGATCAAGGTCATTGATAGCACAGGAAGTGCCTTCTTTGTGGTGTTTGATAAAGAAGCTTTCAGGACGTTGGGAAAGACTGCTACAGAGCTACGTGAAGAATTACTGAAGGTATTTATATTTTTAAAACATATATTTAATAAAACTTCATTATAATTATCTTATGAAATCTGATAATTGTTGTTAACACTTATGATAACATTTATTTTTATTTTTCATGTGTTTATATAGGCTGGCGATGAATTTGGATATCCTGAACAGCTGTATCAACTTTTGAACAAAGAATTTGTGTTTCTGGTGGAAGTTTCTCAAAGGTTTAACATTGAATTGAATAGGGACAATTATGACATTCTTTTTATGTCCGCTTTTCAAGAACACATTGATGACTTCAGGAAATATATCATGGATAATCAAGTAAGTTTATAATGTTGTTTGTTTCTAGATGTATCAATTAGTTATTGCAAAGCCAGATAGCAAAATGTAAGGCCGCTGTATATAGGTATAAAAAAATGTTGCATGAAGTTGCTATATTTATCATGGAAATTCGGATTATATGTTGTCTGGAAGATTAGTATTTGAAATATATCTTTTATAGGTCTTGCTGCAGATGAATTCAGATGATTATGCAACTGACAACACCAATTTCCTTTACCTTTCCAGTCAAAATGTGAGCATGTATTTATATTGATTCAGAAAAATATGTTATACTTCTTTCATTTTATAATATGTACCGTATTGGATATTTTTGGTTTTATTTTAAATATCACTTATGGTGCTTTGATTTTTTTTTTAATAAAAAAAGGCAAGCAATTCAGCTGTGAAGTTAGATACAGTCTCTTCATCTTTGACACCTGATAATTCCAAGAAGAAGAAAGGAAAAGGAATATCAGAAGAAGACATTGAGGAAATCTTGGGTATTGGAGATTTTCAAACACCCCAACTATCTTCTACCAAGGGAAATCTGCGAATCAAATCTGAACCCTAATGAAATGTAGATTTGAAAAGTTAAAACAGAGTTTGTGTCATATTTTTTATAAGTCAATTAATATAACCTGTTGGGACAAGAACATATCTAATGTAAACCTACATTTGTTTTCAGCCAATTTCAATATGATGTTGAGGCCTGAAGAATATTTCAACAGAAGTGGGTGATTGTTTTGGCATTGTCAGTGGATGATTAATATGAAAGTTATATTTTGGGATTTCATATGTGTATTTAATTATATTGTTCGGCAGTTTCATTAATTATGGTGAACTTAATCAACACTTGGGTACTTTTTGCTATCATGCAATGACTTTCTGTATCTAACCATTTTGGTTAATTTGGACCATATTATTATTCATATCTAATATATATTATATATCTATGTGTTATCATTGTTTTTGAATTTATGTTTCATTTGTTACTTTAAAAATTTTTTTGAGATATTTTATACAAAAAAATTATTGTCAAAATAATAGGTTGTGAAGTTTGTTTATATTAATAATTTTTCTTTGAACCAATTTTAGATTATAAGTTAAAAATTAAGATTTTTAAAGCAGTGCATATAGGTTATTATATTGGTTTCATATAATCTCATGTTATGTTCTTCTAATATAAATGTTATTTACGATCATACAATGTTAGAGGTATGTAAAAATTTTACTTTCATTATATTTATATTTAAATTAACAAAAATGAAAGAAGGTAAAAATTCATTACTTGGCTAAAGTAATACTCTATTGAAATATTTGGTAAATTTTGTTTAACACATCAGTATAAAGGAAATTTATAAATGCCTTCAAGAACTGGAATTCGTTAAGGAATAATAGAGTATTGAGCAATGAGTAAATATTTTAATGTACACTATTATTATCAATCAAAACAAAAATGTATGTGGCAGCATTATTAAATGTTACGAAGGCTTATATGTATTGATAAATATTGGTATTTAAATAATGGAGATATGCATTAGTATGTTTACTTAGAGTCTCATTTATCACTTGGGCTTAATACAAATTAATTGTATAACTAAGGCCCGATATAATAATTGAAGTCAGTCCAACAAGTTATATTTGAAAGCAAATGTCGATTCAATTGCACCACTTGCAAAGATTCAAAGATCTTTACTGGCAACGGTGAAAAGACGTTACAGTTGAGAGGTTATTAAAGGAGAAAGTAAATATCATTTCTAACATTTCACTCATCTTCTCTTTCAGTCTCAATACGCAGGCTCTCTCTCCTCATTTGTTAACATTCAACAAGCACCAGGCAAGACTACTTTCCAATACCAAATCTTACAATGTATATTTCTTCTACTTTTTTGTTTTGTTATATGAATGAGTGAATGTTATCTGTAGATCATGTACTTTATTTCCCAAATTGTATTAAACATAGTTCTCTATTTCTACAACTTCATAATTGGTTTAAAAAAAACAGAGTAATTTATTTTATGGTGCTTAATATAAAAATATCGATAAGTGAGATTCTACAGTGCTTAATATTTATTTTTTTCGCAGAGATTTATATTATCTCAATCTCAATAGTTCAGAGTAGACAATCATGGCAGGATTCAGTTTTTATTATTTCAAAGGAGAGGTATATCCAGTTCCATCTCTAATGTTATTTACGTTACTATATTAGTTGAATACTGTTTCGTTGGAACAAGTCACTCAAAGATTTACTTAAATTAACTACAGGGTCCCAAACTGCTAAGCCAAACTGAGTCTGAATTTGTTGGATATGCTACTTGCGTTACAAAAATCGTGAGAGATCCTGTTGGGAGCACCCATCAGATAAGACTGAAAGGAAAGGCTCTTACTCGAAGGATGGTTATAACAGAAGGATTAGATACATTGGTGGATGTTTATGACTTGAGAGGTGTGAACTACTTCAGCTTCATACCTTCTGGCAGTGATGTTTACAAATTAGAGATAAAAAAGACACATAGTGTTGACATGCAGTACCCTCTACCGATTAGGCATACTATATTGGTTGACTGCAAATGTGCCTTTTGTTATCTTGGTATGAAAAATAAAATATAATTGTTTAAGAATGTCATAATTTCTTAGAGGTTAAACTTTATAAAATTTTCATTTTGGTGTAGTAAATCGACGGAGAAATGCTTCAGCAAATGTTGGTGCCATGGTGGAAGGAAATGTTGCATCCAGTTCTCAAGCAATTGCTGAATTCAATGCTAGAGAAAATGTTGTTGCCGGAGTTCCAGCCATTGTGGAAGCAAATGTTGCAGAAAGAGTCCAAGACTTTGACTTTGAAACAGAGAAGATCTTGACCAGCTATCAATGTCGGAGTGGAATTTTGGTATCTATAACTACCCACCATTTTCATTTAAGTTTTTTCACAATAACTTTTTCAATTTTTTCATATTCTGCTCTATAAATTTTTTTAATATCAATGTTCGCAGCATTTGCCTTATAAATTTGTAGCTGAGGCATTTCAAGCAAACAGACAATTCTATGATCTAATTGATGAAAATGGAGAAGAATACCCATGCAAAATGCTGAAGTCTGGAAGATCGCATAATGAAGCATATATTTCAGAGGGTTGGCGCCGTTTTTGCACAGATCATGAGTTAAAAGGGGGAGAAAAGATTAAACTGGGTGTCAGACTACATGAGTTTGGAAAAATATACTTCATTAGTAAGAATTATATTTTTTTTAAATAATTATTATTTTAGAATATCATTTCATTCAATTTTGAACATTATATGTAATAGAACAATTACCTTAGTTTTAAGTTATTAAGTTGTTAATACGTGATTCTTGCAATATTGACCATAAACTGGGTTGTTTTCTGCCAGCAAATATGTGAAATATGTATTGAATATATTATGGTGATGGGTATTATTATGTATGATAATTTTTAAATTTAAGCAACATATCATTTTAGAAAACCATAAATAATTATCAAATATTGTGGACTTGCAGTACTTCTAATTTACCACAGCTGAGCACTCATTGTCTACATGATGCAGGGATTTGAAGACAAAGCAAAAGAAGGTGCTTGGAGTCAGCGATGTGTTTATTATGGTTTTTTGTTTATTACGCTTATTAATTAATATAATATTTTAAATTTTAGGCGTTTGTATTTTGTAAGACATTCACATCAGACCATGTATTATGTATGTTATTTACTTATGTTTATTTGGGCTTTATCTATGTAAACTATGTAGTAGTTGTGTCTTTATGGTATAATATACATTTTCAATTATATTAATGACATGTTTTATGTAAATTAGATTCCTGTATTTGTTAATCACACAATATATGCCCAGAAGTCAAGGAAAGTATTCACTTATGAAATTTTCATAACGAAATTTAATCCAAAATGACATAAAACTAACTAGCACTTGATGAATGTACAATTGGAACATCTGAAATTATAAGTGAACAACATTAATCTTAAATAGTTATTATTAATTTATATTTATACAAAATTGGAAGTATAGTTGTGTAACTATGTTTAGATGTTTATATTTATACCAATTTCAGCACAAATAAAGAAATATACAAAATAGAGTTTTTATTTTATTATTACTGTTATTATCTTATAAAAAAAATATTTTGCAACTATGAGTTTTTAATAATTACGGGAAAATTTACCTTCCATTTACATATACAAAAACTTTAAAAATATACTTTAGTATAGTATATTAAATTAACTACTCTTATTTTACAAAATAAATTATATTTTTTATATTTCCTTGAATTTGCTCATTGTTATTAATGAAGCGCCAATTAATTTATTTAATTTTTTTTAACATGGGTATTATATTTCTAAAATATAAAAAATTTCAAAATTATCAACTAATTAATAATGAGGAAACAGCAGAGTGTAGAAAACTATTTCATGTCTTAATAATGGGCTTGCAATGTGGTCCAAAACTGAATGGACTTCTACAACTATGATGATGATGTGTTGAATTTGATGAGGGCCACGTTTACAATTTTATCAACACTGAAAACACTCACCATTAAGACTCAAAAGTCAGATTGTTCAAAACCTGTCTTTGTAAACTTTACTTTTACAACATCAGTCACTCTCAACAAGGTAATTCGACTTTTCTTCCTCTCAAGGTCGCTTTCCATTTACTTTATTTTGACATGCATGTAAAAAATCATATAGTCTTCTTTTAATTTGGTATTTTCGAGAATATTTGTTCTTTCCTTGATGAATGTTTGCTCAACAACGACGGTCCTTTTTAGGTATCCGTATATTTATGTTTTGTTCTACTCTGTTCTGCAATATGTATTGATATCTCAAAAATAGGTGATGTTTTTTTCTTTAATATTTGTAACAAACATGGGATATTGTATTCCATCCTAAACCGTTGCTTTGGTTCCGTTTTAAGGAAACACCTTGACTTAATGTTTGCAATTGATGATATTAATCAGTACAATTATTCGTATATTTGTGTTTTTCATCACTATATTTTGCAATCTTCATTACATTTCAGCATGCATGTATAATGTATTCTTGGTATCCTGCTCTGTTTCAATAGTAAACGTTTTTAATTTATTTATTTATGGTATTTTATCCCCTTTTGAAGGTTCTTTACCTGAATAATGTTTTGTTTATAAGAAAATGAATATATCTACAAGTATTCGACATAATGCTATTTGCTGAAGCTGTTTGGACAATACAGGGTGCAGTAGAAAATGCCAGGGTTTGGGTCATGGATCACTCGTGGAATGGTTGGTATATTATGTAGATATTGAAAGAATTCAATAATAGATATATTTATTTCGACTATTTTGTGTACCTTAATCTTAACATTTCATTTTCAGGGAATTTCGGTGGTTGATGATAAAACAGCAGGTTGTCTCCGTCATTTGGGAAATTGTTTTGATTTTAGCATTAAAGATGCTGCTGGAAATTCTCACCAAATAAGATTTCAAGTTTCACAATCTACTGGAAAGACAAGGATTATAGATGGTTTTGACAATCTAATGCACTTTTATAATTTGAATACTAAGGTTTACTTGAAGGTCTATTTCATTAACAATAACAATGAAGGTAAGTTCAGAATAACAAAAGAAGATGGAAGGCAAATTTCTTATCCTGTTCCTCCAAGAACAACAAACTTGCTACCATGCAGATGTTTATACTGTAGGCCAAGTATGTAAATTGTATATAATTATCTATATCTTTAGCTTATTTTTGAGTTTATAATATGAGGTCACATTTAACTAACTTCTCTATATTCTTTTGGATTTGCTTAGTTCAAATCAGAAATTTTGACTACGAAGTACGGAAGACGCTAACTGAATCTCAATGCAAGAAAGGAATAATGGTTATTATAATTGATTACAAATTTCCAAATTTTAGGATACTTTTATTCTATAATTGTTATATGTGATTTCAATGTTGTTTGTTTCTTATTGTAGTTCTTGCCGAAAGATTTTGTTTGTCAAGCTTTCCCAACAAAAAAAAATGGTTCATAATTATTGATGAATTTGGACAAGCTTCTGCTTGCAAGTTGATAAAGGTAGCGAGAAGAAAGCATGAGGCTTATTTATCTGAGGGATGGCTTAGCTTTTGCAAGCGTCGCAATATCCATGCGGGACAAAGATTTAAGTTGGGAGTCAATATATCTGAACCAGGGAAAATTTTTTATATCTGTATGTTTCAATTGATTTATTTTTTATAATTTTGCTTATAGTAGTGGTTATGTTGTTTCACCTTCATCTATGTATTCAAATGTACTGACATAAGGTTTTCACCTTTTGTTTGTGCAGCTCTTTGAATTATCGACTGATCTCTGGATTGAAAAATGCCATGTTAGTAACATATCATTAAAATGATGATTTATATATTTTTATATTGTATTTGCAAATTTTTGCATCAAACACTGTATCATAATATCAAAGCTTCATTTTATCTGTAACAAAAATCTGTCGTGCACCAGATTGCGTACACAAAGTTTTCATATATTTAGTCATGTTGTTTTCTACTAATAAACACTTTTCTTTTCTCATGTCCCGGGATACTTGGAGGTATTGCACCTGTATGTACCAGTCCATGGTCTTTCAGTGATTAACTTACTTTTCTTTTGTAGAACTTTAATGATGTATTTAGGTACTCCTATGTAATTACAGGACTTTTGTAATTATGTTTGATTCTACCTTACCCTTTAAACATCCTTTAACTGTTATATGAAGCTACATACATTAAAAATATATCGTTTTTAATTACGATATCCATGAATTTCAGAGTTACCAGGTTAACAATTCCTTTTTGAAATGGCCTATATTATGAAAATAAAAAAGTTATATATATTTACTTTTTATGGTTTTTTTGGTTTGGGGTAGATTTATATGCTTGGTTCAAATATATGACATCAAATAATCAATAATATTAAGTTCTTAGAAATAATGTAATTCAAACACCAAAATCACATAATTCATTAATCATTATATTTTATATTAATATATTTTATTCAATATTTATCCCGTGCATCGCACGGGTACAAATACTAGTTATTAGTAAAATCTGAATTAAAATTTGGTATTTGAAAACAAGTCTAAGATTTTGTAATTGAACTTAGAAATTGATTTTGATTTAAAAAAATTGTAAAAGGTTAGGGGTATGGATCATTAGCAGGATTATAACAACATGGTTATGAATTAGAATTCTTCCTAAGTCAACGATAATTCCGGTAAATTAACGAAAATTCAATTCCTCGAGATAATCGCTTTTTATTATAATTTCAAAAATTGCTTAATTCCTTAAGTCACTTTTCAAGAATTATAATTTCATTATAATTGTTGTCGGACTTTCATTGTCATATAATTTTACATAGGTATCCCTAATCAATGTAAAATTACAAAGTTTAATTGAAGGTCAATTCAATTCCCAATTTCCCAATTGGAGAATTGAATTCCAAGTCATAAAACTGCAGAAACACAATCAATACACAATTAAACAATTGACTAATAAAATAAAGAGAATTAATTCATAATTCATCATTGTTATTTATAATCCATACCAAATCCACATATCCCTATATGAACTCTAGCTATCCATAACAAAAATAAATAAATAAATAAATTAAATTAAATAAATAAAATTACATGGAGGATTCTATAGTAACAAATTGTTACCAACAATCAAAATCCCGCAAGAGTTTCTTCAAAAGAGTTTCTTGTCCATTGCCTCCCCTCCCTTCAGACAAAAGTTAAAATAAAGAAAAACAGATTTCAATTTTAATATTTCTTAAGAAGTTTGTTGCAACTTTCAAAAGCTTCGCGTGGTGAAACAACTTAACAATTCTTCATTTTTTTTATTGTTATTATTATATTTTTATTATTTTTTATTTTTATTTTGACTATCTAAACTTTTTTTTTCTTTTGATATTAATCTTCATATTTAGGCCATAAGATCTTAAATTCATGGCAAAAAGAAATAATATTAGCAATGGACTTTATTAACAACTAAATGTTTAACAACTAGCTAATACTTACTAAATATTTAAGAAATAAGCCTAAAACAAGTAAAAAGGAGGATAAATACTAATAAAATATGATATAAATTTGACTATAATCACTCTCCCAAACTTAATATTTTGCATGTCTCAGGCAAAAGTAACACAGAAAAAGATCAAATTTACAAGGCTCCCTTACTATTTTCATGTATATTTACAAAATCAGAAAAATTGACCAACCCTTTGCAAAAAACTTTAACTTTCATAGACCAATTGAATTAATCAATTAAAGAAACAAATGCTAAAGGAACAAATCGACCAGGGGATAAACGAAACACACTATCTTCTCATTCTCTCTGTGTTTGGCTCAAGTGTTCACTCTCAGTTCATCTCATGAAACAGAACAACTATGAGCTTAACAAGATTCTAATTCTCCACTGCACTGATCACACGCATGCACAAATCAAAAGGTCTTTTATTTTGGTTGTAATGTCAGGGTAAATGAAATAAAGTGTTTGGGGTGAACAACATTAGATAAAAGGGAAATGAAATCACTTAATTAAAGAACACCCTTAAGTTTGTCCTTCACTTTTTTTTTTCACATGCCCCCTTTCGCCTTCACAATGTGCATTTTCTTTTCACTTAGCGCACGTGCTTATTATTCTTTTGATAACAAGACATATTTCACATGGCACACAAATCTTTATTTGTTATATATATATATATATATATTTCCTTTGCCTCAGTATAATTTTTTTTTTCACAATGAAACCACTTTTTAATGATACACTTTCTTGATCGAAACCCCTTCATCTAAAAGTTGTTCACAAAAATAAGGCTTTTGAGGAGTTAAGAAACAAAAAGATTATACACATATGGCTCAAATTGGCTAACAAGGAGAAAATTGATTTGGTGTCAAGTATTTGGGCTAATGTAGGCTAAATGAAACAATGCCTAAATCATCTTTGTGCAGCATGCAATTCTTAGAAATTTTGAAAAGAACCAAGGCAAACCCTAGAGTAACTGATCATAGTGAACAATATCCCACAAGATAAGAAAAATGCGGTGGCATAATTGTGACCAACCTTATAAGGCACAAAACTCACTGGATAGGGAAAATCCACTGATCAATCATTTCCGAAAAGATTTGCTTAAGAAAACTGATTTTAAAAAAAATCCAGTCTAATCAGATATAGTTATATACAAAAGAATTCAATCTCTTTCCCTGCTTAAGTATCTACACAATCAAACAGCAAGGCAGCCCAAAAACTCAAACATATTTCCTGTTTTCCTGGAACATAACAATATTAACAAGGGAGAAGCAAAAAAAAAAAAACAACCACAATTCATTATCACTCTCCCCCAAACTTAGAAAGTTGGCTTGTCCCCAAGCATTTATTTATATGCAAATTCCAAAAGAAAGAGATAACATAAAAAGGAAAAAAAAAACTTCCCTTAAAAGTATATCGATAACCATGAATTGGAATAGGAGGAAATCTCCCCAAAACTTGTTTTCACCTGACACATATCAAAGAGCACAAGGTGCTAAAAACACCTCGTTAAATCAAGGAAGCCAAATTCGACTTCCTACCACTGGGTGCCTCCCAGAAATGCTTCTTTAACGTCCCGAGCTTGACAATTCATATTTTTTTTCCAGAGTTAAGGGTCAAGGACCTTGATGCAAGTTGGCATCGGTCCACTTCACCACCTAGATACACCTTTAGCCTTTGTCCATTCACCTTGAAAGTCCTGCCAGACCTAGGTTCCTTTACTTCTACAGCACCAAACGGTGATACCTGCTCAACAAAAGGACCAGACCATCTAGACTTAAGCTTTCCTGGGAAAAGTCTAAGTTTAGAGTTATATAATAAAACTAGTTGTCCTTTTTGAAAAAACTTGTTTTTTATTTTTCTGTCATGCCAATTTTTAGTTTTTTCTTTAAAAATGCGAGAAGTGTCATATGCTTGCTCTCTGAACTCATCAAGTTCATTGAGCTGTAAAAGTCTTTTCTCACCAGCTTTTTCCAAATCAAAATTCAAAAACCTCGTTGCCCAGTATGCCTTATGAGCAAGCTCAACAGGTAAATGGCAACTCTTACCATAAACAAGCTGGTACGGTGACATCCCAATTGGGGCTTTAAAAGCTGTCCTATAAGCCCAAAAAGCATCATCAACCTTCTTCGTCCAATCTTTCCTGGAATTACTCACAGTCTTTTCTAGAATTCTTTTCAATTCCCTGTTTGATACTTCCACTTGGCCACTTGTTTGAGGATGGTACGGGGTTGCAATTTTGTGGCGCACCCCATACTTGGCCAGGACCTTTTCCATCACCTTGTTGCAAAAGTGAGTCCCACCATCACTGATGAGAACTCGTGGTACGCCAAACCTGCTAAATATATTTCTTTTCAAAAAAGAGTGAAGACTCACTTTGGTCCCTATCGATTTTGCACAATACCAATTTGGTCCCTGACAATTCATAATACCACATTTAGTCCCTCAAAAAAAAAATTTCATACCAATTTTGTCCCTAACCTTTTTTCCATACCAATTTCGTCCCTCAAGATTTTCTTCCATACCAACTTGATCCCTAAATTTTAAGGATCAAATTGGTACATCTAAAAATCTTGAGGGACTAAATTGATATGAAAAAAAGTTGAGGGACCAAATTGGTATGGAAATTTTTTTTTAGGGACTAAATGTGATATTATGAATTGTCAGGGACTAAATTGGTACTGTGCAAAATTGACAAGGACCAAAGTGGGTATTCACTCAAAACAACAGTAGAATCATTAGTAACACAAGGAATAGCTTCTACCCACTTGGACACATAATCTACACCCACCAAAATGTATTTGTTATTGAATGATGTAGGAAATGGTCCTACAAAGTCTATCCCCAAACATCAAAAACCTCAACCTCTAGGATACTATGAAGTGGCATATCATCTTTCCTTGAAATATTACCCGCTCTTTGGCATTTGTCACATTTCATCACAAAATCGCGAGCGTCTTTGAACAAAGTTGGCTAATAAAAACCACTTTGCAATACCTTAGATGCCGTTTTTTTACTACTAAAATGCCCAGCATAATCTGAAGCATGACAATGCCAAAGAATGTCGGGTATCTCATTATCAGAAACACATCTTCTTATTACCCCATCTGCACACCTTCTATACAAGAAAGGTTCATCCCAAAAATAGAACTTGGCATCATGTAAAATTTTTTTCTTTTGTTGCCATGATAGTTCTTTTGGGATTATCTTAGCTGCTTTGAAGTTGGCCAAATCAGCATACCAAGGTAATGTAGACAAGGTTAAAAGTTTTTCATCGGGGAAATTTTCTTTTATTGGTACTTGTTCATCTCCAAAATCATTTTCAAATGGGAGTCGGGACAAGTGATCTGCTATTACATTTTGGACTCCCTTTTTGTCCTTAATTTCAATATCGAACTCTTGTAATAACAAGATTCACCTTATCAATCTTGGCTTAGCGTCTTGCTTAGCCATAAGGTGCCTTAAAACTGCATGGTCTGTGTACACAATAACTTTTGAACCAATTAAATAAGATCGAAATTTATCTACTGCAAATACAACTACAAGTAATTCTTTTTCAATATATAGTCTTGGCTTTCCTTCCTTCATTCCAATCCCAGACAATATGGGACTTGCTAAAATAGAATATTTCAAGCAAAACCAAACAAAATGTCAATTTTGTACTTTATTAATTAAATACACAACTTGCAACAAAAAAATTGATTTTTTGGGTTCTATAATCAATGGCATTAGCAGCTTAGTTCTGAGAATTATTCTATGTCCCTATCGCAAAAATGATTTTTGTTTTGAGTATTTGTTTTTCTTCGTAACAGGTCCAGCAATGAGCAACATGGTCGCCTGTCCTAGGCCCAAAATTTTTTTCATGTATAGTTTTGCCTTACCCATTATTAATAAATTGTGGCCACTGCATTCAGGAATAGGGATGGGCATGGTACCCACGGGCGCAGGTAGTGCATACCCATGCCCCTACCCGCGGGTATTCACGGATATTAGTGCGGGTAACGGGTACCCGCGGATACCCACGGGTTTTAAGCTTTTATTATATAATTATATATTTTGTAATAATTATTATACATAACAATAATTATAAGATAAATATTTACATACATATGATAAATGTTTATCATTATAATTTTATCATTAAAATTCAATATGAAATATAAATAAAATAAAATTTATATATTCTCAAAGTAATAAAAAAATATTAATATATATATATAATATTTATTAATAAAATATTATTTTATATATGCGGGTACCCGCAGGGCGGGTATCACAATACCCGTACCCATCCGCAAGGGAATAGTGCGGGTATCCGTTGCGGGTACCCGCGGGCATGGGTATTTTGCCCATCCCTATTCAGGAATCACTAACAAATATGATATCGATCTGAATTATTATTATTTTCAATTAAAAAAGGAAAAAAAAAAAAAAGAAAGAAAGAAAGAAAGAAAGAAAGAAAGAAGAAGAAGAAGATGATGATTCTGAGAAAGGCTAATATCCTTCAAACGGTTTTCAAACGTCTAGCCGTCCGGACTGCACCATTGTACCATCTTAGTTGATATAAATAAATGCCATGCCTTAGTTATCTATACAATAGAAGTCTGCTCATAAAGCAGCAACCACAAAAAGTGTTACGGATAAGTTCAAACTTAAAACACAAATTAATAATGTGGATACTAGGATTGTCAGTTGTGGCTGGACTAGTTATCTATGTATTTCACAAAATTTTTATGCTTAAAAACACTAAGCTTAGTAAGAGATCATCTCCTCCTCCGGGTTCCATGGGTTTGCCATTCATTGGAGAGACCATTCAATTCATGATTCCTAGTTACTCACTAGATCTGCACACTTTCATCAAGAAGAGAATAAAGAGGTATGAAACCTTTAGTATTATTATAGATGCAAGAATTAACCCTTTAATCTTTTTCCGGCATTTGCCTTCTAATTTTTTTCATTATTTTTTAATAAGCAAAATATTTTAATAACATTTGCCTTTTTTTCATATTACACATTAACCTCATCTTCCATGAAAGATTTCAACATGAATACACAATCATGTGCCTTTTTTTCATTATTACTCGGTATTTATTGTTTAGCTTATCTAAAGTATTCCAGGTATTTGTAATACTTTTTATTAACATTTGTTTGTACAAATAATCAAATTTATAAATAAGCTGAAAAAAAAAAACTTTTTCTTTTTAAACCCCACTGTTTACTCGTTGACCCCGTTCATATTATTATGAACGAAGTTGCCCTTATTTTATCAACTTAAACGAGACGGAAGTGTCTTTCCGATTTTAAATAGGCGGAAACAAATAAAACAATTTTTCCGATTTCTAAAAGGCAAAATTTTCCGACTTTGGAAAGTCGAAAATTTTATCCGACTGTGGAGAATCAGAAGTGACAATGTTATGTTATGATATATGAAAAACGACACAGTGAAATCCATCCCCTCCAACAGAATCAAAAACAATGAAGAAGGCTACCACATAGTGAGAGAGACGGGATATCTAGCACGTGCACACCACATAGAGCCAGTAGGCATAGACATCTTCAAATTCAAAACCTACCTTGATCATATTGATCAGATATTGACGAGGCCAATTGGCCAAAAGTTCAATCCATACCCAATTCAAAGGCACCAAACGCGAATGATTTCATAAAAGTAATTATCCGACTCTCCGCAGTTGAAAAAAATTTCCACCTTTTCAAAGTTGAAAAATTCCGTCTTTTAAAAATTGGAAAAATTGTTTTATTTGTTTTCGCCTATTTAAAATCGGAAAATCACTTCCGTTTTTTTTAAATCGATAAAATAAAAGTAATTTCATCCATAATAATACGAACGGGACCAACGAGTAAACAATGGGTTCAAAAGGGAAAAAAAAAAAGGACGCATATCATGTTTTTATTACCACAATCGCATAAAATCAGCCGATACCAATTCTAGCTTAATTCCAGGTCTATAATATGAGTTTCTAAGAATAATACAACCTAGACGGCTATACCTATTACCTATACGCCAAACTATACGTATGTACGTGACAATGACACAAGAATAGTATCATGCAGCAAACAAACTTTTTTTTATGATTATTACAATATAAAGAAAATGAATTAGATTTTACCAAAAAAAAAATGAATTAGATAAACTACGTTAGGTAATTCTAACGTTAATTCTTCTTAACTCTTCTATTCAAGACCTTTGAAAATGTAAATTCTATTAGATCGACTTTGACTAATATGTGATTTCTATCCACACCCAAGTTTTACTAACTACACTTATTATTTTTTACATTTTTACTTAAACTTTCCAAAATACCTGTTGTGGGGTGTTATCCCACATGTACCGGTAAGCCAATTTTGTTGATGTACGACGGTGATAACGGGTTCTCGGTTAAAGAACTCCGCCACCAAGTCGGGATATTATTTGGGGTGATGTGTGTGTCGTGTGAAATGAGCGAGTTGAGAGTCTTCGTTCATAACTTAGTTATTACCTCTTATTTATAGGGTGAAGGATATGATGTGTCATGATGAGATATTAAGGCTGAGATGTAACGGCTCCGTGAATGTCATCATGAGCAACAATAATGTCAAACCGTTACATATTCATTGGCTATTGATGCCGGATTGCCGGTATACCGAATTGATGCTTGTTGGTCCATGATATCGATTATTATTTGTCCGTAATATCGGTCCATAACAATACCTTTTTACAATATAGAGAAGAAAAAGAGCACAATATGGGTACAGAAAAGTTCATCTTAATGAGGTGAGGAAAAGAATATTGAAGGAGATGACTTTGAAGGAGAAGAAGAGGTTTTGGAGAAGGAGTTTGGATGTGGGTAGCAAAGTGGTTTGGGTGTGGTAAAAATAAAAAGGGTATTTTTGAAAGATTAAGTAAAAATGTAAAAGAAATAGTAGGTGTAGTTAGTAAAACTTGGGTGTGGATACAATTTTTTTTTTTTTTAATTAAGGAAGAGCAGCAAAAGGGAAATTTTCTTATCTTTGTGCATCAAACTCCTATTCAAGTGTGATGCTTTTTTTTATTTTTTTGGAATTTGGGCCTACCCTCTATTTTTTAGAGAAATTAGAGTTTATATGTTGATTTGCTTGTTTATGCATTTCAGTTCAGATGCCCCTAGTATGATCTACTAGTTTGTTCAACTTGTAAAGTTGAGAATAAAAATAAAAATATATTATAAAATAAGGTGTACTGTGACTTGAAATTTTAAATTTTAATTTTTTTAAAAATAAATACACTTATTTTAATTTATTATCATCGAAACTTATATTAAGAAAATTATATATCTATATACCCAGCTTTAGCCATTTATGTCCTTACGATACACTTATAATGTGAAAAGCATACAAATGTAAGAGAATATAAATCGTAAAATTGTATTGAAGAATTAAATAATTATTTTTTAATTTATTAAATGTATTAGCTTTAAAAAATATTTATTTTTAAAATTTAATTAACTTATCCACCAAGTACATAAGTTAGAAAAACTTATTTTTTTATAAATACATGCAATTGGTCTTCAAATAAGACGCATTTAAATTTCTTTGTAATTACTATTATTAGAAACTTGCTATATATTGGGTTAAGCAAACCCTTTATTATTAAACTGTTATTGGAAACATTAACGAGCTGTCGGTGCAGTGTTGTCCGGGGTTGCACTTGGTAGGGCGAACTACGGTTCGATCCCCCGCAACAACGTTGGGAGAGGAATAAAACCCTAACCTCAGGAACCCCCTCGAACTGGATTAGTCGGCCCAATGGACCGGATACCAGGGTGCAAACCAATGTTATTAAAACCATACCGATGATCGAACCGGTCAGGATAGTGGTTCACTGGTTTATTTTGTTAATTAGTGGAACAGTAATTAAACCGCATAGATACATACCGGTCAAACCTGTTAACTCGGACACATATAAATATAAGAATACTGAATACCTTCATATTTTTTTTAAAAAAAAATACTCATTTAAAATCCATAATTAATAGTGTACTTTTAATTCCCAATAACAAATATTCATAACAATCATACTTCAATTGTTTAACAAGTTCATATATAATTTAAACTTCAACTGTTTCTCCTTTACAACGTTTTGTTTCTTTTTATTCTTCAGTGTTTGAGTTTTCTTTGGCCTTTTGAGTTCCTTTCATATAAAAGTTTTTGTCTTTCTGAATCCTAATTAAAAAAAATTGCAAAACAACTTAGTTTTGCTTTTTGCGGTTTTTTTTTTAAATTTTGCAAACTGCCCGGTTCACATACTACCGGCTGGTTTGACAATTTTCCGATATACCGGCTGGTTTAAACTAGTTTTTCTGGTTCGTTGCATGTTCGGTATTTTAGCGTACCGTATCGGTTAGGGGTCTGGTTCACTGGTTTTTCGGTTGAACCAACTGGTACACTACGGTTTTGATAACACTGGTACAAACCAAAAAAAACTGTTATTGGAAACATGTGATTATGACTTGATGGTAGAGTTTTGGGACTGGAGTGTATTTAAAAGCATTTTAAGTGTCTTTTGATTTCTTCCCATAATTTAAAGTCGGTTAAATTAAGTTTTTCTTAAACTCAGTTCAAAAGAATTAAGAATAAGAGGTTTAAGTGTATTTATTTTTCCCAACTGAAATCCTGGGAATGGGACAAGGGAGCTAGTAGCCCCGGGTTCGATTCCCACTAAAAAACATCCCGCTGGGAGAGCCAGCCACGCAGCTCGCTCCGGATTAGTCTCAAGGGCTCCCTGGTATTAAGGGTGCTCTTGGGGATACCGGTGGTTCCGCAAGGAATTCGGACCCAAAAAAAAAAATAACATTTTTATAATAAATAATAAAAGATTTATTCCACTAACCAACGGGGCTTGGTTCAGATGGTATAAGGTCCCAACTGAAATCCTGGGAATGGGATAAGAGTGCTAGTAGCCCCGGGTTCGATTCCTACTAAAAACATCCCGCTGGGAGAGCCAGCCACGCAGCTCGCTCTGGATTAGTCTCAAGGGCTCACTGGTATTAAGGGTGCTCTTGAGGGTACCGGTGGTTCCGCAAAGAATTCGGTAAAAAAAAAAAATTTATTCCACTATTCTCGTATGTACGTCATATTCTATAATAACTATTTCCTTTTATATGTATGCCATTTTATAATTTTTAGGAGGTATTTAATTGTTTTTTTTTAATGAAATAACCCGTATTAAATCAGTGTTCTTATTAACTAAGTTAGTTCATTTTTTTTTATAAAAAGAAGTAATGCAAGTAAAGTGGATAAACATGTAAAATTAATACTCCTTCTATCCCTAAATATAAGATTCTTTTGGGAAATTTCACGTCCATTAAGAAAGTGGAATAATTTAGCTAATTGTATTGGAAATGTCAATTTTTGATATGTATTTTCAAAATTACCCCTATTAATATTATTGGGAATATAAAAAGTGTTCAATAAATAAGGGTGTTTGTGGAAAAAAGTAATTAATGATTATTGAAATTTGGTAAATGGTATAATAAATAGGGACAAAATAAAAATGTTAAAAGAGTCTTATATTTAGGAACGGAAGGAGTAGTTTTTTTTGGTTAAAAACAAGGAATTAATTACTCATTTTGATCTGTAAGTTTCAAATAAGTTTGACTTATAAATAAGAATAGAAAGAGTAATATTTAAGAGATAGTAAATTTAATTTTTCCAATGTCACGTTCTTATTTTAATTTTTAGCCTCGCAAACCCTAAATTTAAAATCAAATTGTAAGAAAATCTAATAGACGCACATTACTTTGATCTCCGAGACAGAGACAAGGAAAAAAAACTATAAACACATTAATTAAGTAAAGTAGTTAATTTCATTAAATTTTAATATTAATGTCTAAATTACTCTTCATAAATGCATATAAGGAATTAAATATAAGGTAAATGTTAGAATTGGTTTCAAGAGTAGTATTTAGAATTAAATAAGCAGTATTTTAGGGATGATGATATTAAATAGTGTGAAATTAATTATATTTCTTATATTTTTGGCCATAATATCAATGTATTTTTTCTTATATTCGATATTAGATGTACTTCCACCGTTCTTATATATAAGATCATTTTTGTAAATTTCAAATCTATTAGGAAAGTTGGTTAATTTAGTTAATGGTATTGAAAATGTGAACATTTGATATGTATTTTTAAAACTACCCTTATTTATAGTATTGAAAATCTAAAAAATATTAAATAAATAATGGTGTTTATGAAAAGAAGTGTTACCTCAGTCCCTAAATATAAGACCATTTTGATATTTTTATTTTGTCTCTATTTATAAGACCCTATACCAATTTTCAATGAATATTAATTACTTTTTTCCACAAACACTCCTATTTATTCGAGTCGAAAACCAACTCCCCCTATTCCATCAATTTTCCAACCCTCATCGCAAAACTCCATAACCCCTTAGGAAACTCAACCATCAAAACCGTTTGTTCTAAACAAAATCATTTCCAACCATTTGCCATGATTATTGGGCATATTGCATCTAACTGTTCAAATCGAAGAGTCATTACAATCATTGAAAGTGAAGCTCATAATGTATATGAAGAAAATCGTGAACCATGACACATATCTCAATGGTCTACCAATGTTTGATGAAGAGTTGACTCCCACAAATCAAGGAGAGATCTTATTAGTTAGATGTAGTCATCACACAATAGCCGTAAGAGAAGAATTTCAGGCAATGAACCTCTTACTTAAGGTCGAACAAAATATTGGAGCACCGGTTAAAAATAAAAATATAAAAGCTCTTTGCAGAATACCCAAATGTTGTACCAGAGGAAATTCCTCCTAGTTTACCACCTAAGAAAGACATCCACCATGCCATCAACTTCATCCCAAGATCTGTTATCTTGGAAAAACTCACCTATAATATGAGTCCACAAGAACATGTTGATGTGAATATCAAGAAGTTGTATGCCAACTTCTTAACGAGTAAATTGTTGAACCGGACCGAATCATACCATTTATGTTCAGTTCAAACTTGTTTGATATGTGAAATACATCTAGACTGAACTAGATAGAACCACTTTAATTTGATTGGTATCAAGAACATCGGTTAGAAAATCTATTAAACCTATTTTACTTTTGAGTAAGAAGAAATTAAAGGGAGAATCCTTAAGATTTGACTTTATTACGTTCGACATTTATTGTGTTTCAATTTAAACTATACTCACCTCATCTTTTTAAAAATGTTTTCTTAAAAAAAATTCTAATAAATCATAATAATAAAAAAATAACCAAGTCAAAATATTTTATACTTTTATGACTGAATTTTAATGTTTAGGATTTGGTCTTTCTATCATGAATTTTATTTTTTTTGGTCCGTATTCCTTGCGGAATCACCGGTATCCCCAAGAGCACCCTTAATACCAGGGAGCCCTTGAGACTAATCCGGAGCGAGCTGCGTGGCTGGCTCTCCCAGCGAGATGTTTTTAGTGGGAATCGAACCCGGGGCTACTAGCACCCGTGTCCCATTCCCAAGATTTCAGTTGGGGCCTTACACCAACTGAACCAAGCCTCGTTCGTATCATGAATTTTATATAATTCTTTATAACATCATCATTTTCCCTTCAGATTTGGCCCTATTTTTGGAACAAGCCTATTTGGTCAACCTGTTGTAATATCTACTGATCCTGAATTCAATAGCTACCTGGTTCAACAAGAAGGCAAATTAGTTGAAAATTTCTTAGGTCCTTTATCAAATGTCTTCACTCAACAAAGTGACAATTGTGAGATTTATACAGCAGATTACATCCACAAATACTTTAGATGTCTTACTTTGAGTCATGTTGGTGCTGAGTCAATTAGAGAAAAGCTGCTTCCTCAACTAGAGGAAATGACTAAAAAGACCTTGCACAAGTGGTCAACTCAGACATCTATTGAAGTTTACGAGTCTTCTTCACATGTAAATTTCAAGTTAACTTATTGCAATCAATTTGTTTTCTAATACAAAAATGATGACGATGGCATTGAAAGATTAAACGAATTATATTTCGTGTTTCCCATTTGTTGTGAATGACAGATGGCTTTTCACTTCTTTGCCAAGCATTATTTCGGGTATGATGCTGGAAAGTTACCTGAGACTGGGAGGATAGCAGAACAATTGTTCACCGTTCTTTCAAAAGGCTCCATGACAGTTCCTTTGAATATTCCTGGCACTACATTCCACAAATGTTTAAAGGTAACGAACACACGAAAATAAAAATAATAATATTTTCTTTCATTTGACAAATATTAACTATCCTTTTTTTTTTAATCAATCAAAGTAATTTTATTTAAGAGTATCAGGGGTACTCAACCCATCAAAAGATTACATAGTTCCCAACTAATAATTTGATGAATTTAATAGAAGACATGTACTATTCTGAAAAAGATGCCTTAACACTCTCCTTCACAAAGACCCAATTCCATGATATCACGCACGTGAACAATCTAAATTCCAAAAGAACAACTTGATCAAAAGATACATTATTGAAAATTATACTCCCTCCGTTTCATGTACAGTATTTATGGAGTTTTGTACCATGTTTCATATGTATTGTTTTTTAACAAAATCCAATATATAATTAATGCGATTTTTCCAAATATACCTCTATTTATTAACTCTACTTTTAACTTCCAATATCTTTCTATCTCTTTTCAATAATAATTATATAACGGCATATGATAGTCGAAATACATTAAATCCTTACATCATTTAACCATTTCTTAAAACTCGTACATAATCTTAAAACACACTACATATGAAACAGAGGGAATATCATTTATGAAAGACCATCTTTATGAGCTGTTTTGAGTTTTATTTGCGGGGAAGAAAAATAAAAATGATTGTCGTGGTCAAGTTTTCAGTGAACAACTAAAAACAACCTGCAAAATAACTAGTTAAATAAAGTAGATATTCCATATCCAAGCGTCCTCCCAAAATTTGGTTGTAGAAACCACAACAAATTTTAACTAATCCTTATTTAAACCGATCATTAACCCCTTGAATCAATCCTTCCTCCCAATGTTAATTATCACATACATTGACTAAGTCCATTGAAAAAATGAAAATGTAGACAATTTTAATTACAGTCCCCAATTCTTTTTTATAAATCACTAATAATATTACATATTCATTTGTAAACTTGGGGGATTATCATCAAATTTTACAGCACTTTTCAGAGACTAAAAACTTATTTAAACGAATCTAAATTGGTGATTAAAAATTCCTGCGTCAAATTCATCATTTGTAAAAGGACTAAAATTGAAAGCACTAATATAACAAGAGTTTTGCCTTACTACCACTTCTGTTTTAAAAGATACTCATGCTATCTTTACATGTATGATATTTTAACACAACCAACATTCAGTTGACATTTGAATATCCACTTACGAATCATGTAATAGAGACTATTTTTCAAAAATTATAAAAAAAATTAATTGAACCATAGTTACCATTAACAATTTAAATTTCAAAAAAAAAAAAAAAAACAAAACAAAACATCTCTCGTCCATACTGATAAACATCTCTATTAGAAAATGTAGGTTGTTATTAAGATATTTAGTTGAGGTTGTTTTCGTCTTTATTATTATATGTCTGTCCTATACGTTGGACCCTCACTCCTTGTATGTAAACACTTTCAATAAATCATATTTTTCTCTTTCCTATATTTCTAACATGGTATCAAAGCCATGATACCCACCTTTAAAAGATATTAGACTTCCAATCCTTGAGCCAAATATTTTTCGGTTGTTGTTGATTTTCCTTTCCTATGTTCTAGTTTCTTTGTTTACTGCTTTCCATCCATTCTCCATTTTATGTTTTTTTTTTGTCTTAGCGTTTTCTTTTTGCTTTCTCTGTCCGTGGGTTTCATGGTCCAAATATGTCCTTTTAACATCTTTCCTCGCTTCCCTTCAGCAGTCGCGTGAAAGCACCAGCACTGGCAACATTTTCTCCTTACGTGTTCGCTATTGCTCCGTATAATCCGCTGCCTTCTAGTCACCGCTAGACCACACCATCAACACCCACGTGTTCTCCATCCAATTCAAGTCATTGCTCCATTCCCATGCCGCCAATCCACTCCTCTAGCTACTCCTTTCCCACAATCCTGGAGAATGAAACGGGTTAGGTCAACCAATTTCACCCCGTTACGACAAAATTCCAAAATATGCTCCAGGCCCAAAACGGACGGGCCAACCCCATCTCAGTTTTCTCAACCTATTTAGTTAGTGAATTGGTCCAACTTGAAACCGGTCCAACCAGAAAGTGGTCCAACCACAAACTTGCCAAAACAATGAATCAGACAGGTCCAACCTGAATTTTGACTTAATGATTCCTAAGGTTTTCCAACATGCTCTTTCCTTTTTCCGGTCCTTTTTCGCTAATTCATCCCTGATGATTCAATTTTGACTCTTTTTTCAAGATGTTTGTTGAGTTTGCTTACCTTCGTTGTCTTTTGATCAGTTCCGCCTGATCCCCAATGTTGCCTTCGATCAGTTCTGCTTAATCCCAGAGTTATCTTCGAGTGATTTCATCCCAGATGCAGCGTGGTCGTATGATTTACTCGTATACGTTTAGCTTTGGTTTGCAAATTCAAATTAATCTTTGACCATTTGAGTTTGAGGGGAAATATTAGAATATATAGGTTGTTATTAAGATATTTAGTTGAGGTTATTTTAGTCTTTCTTATTATGTACTTGTCCTATATATAGGACTCTCACTCCTTGTAGCTAAACACTTTCAATATATCATATTCTCCTCATTTCTATATTTTTAACAATTTCAAACCTTTTACTTTCTTTCTTCATCTTCTCAAAATATTGAAGAATTTCATCTTTCCAAAAGTAATACTAATGATAAACATCTTCCCAAAGATCAAAAACAAATATTGAACAAGTTCATCTTCTTCATCTTGCCGTGTAAGAGTGAAATCATATATGAGGGTGTTCTATATAACATCAACATTGAAGAGTCCGGTATTAGACTTAGAAAAGGTTTTCTAAACACTGGCTCTGATGTTGTTGAATTCTGTATAACATCAAATGCAATGCTACTCTCACGAGGGTTGGACTTTTAGTTATCTCTCTCACAGGGTCTCATGAAGGAAGAAAATACAGAGATGCTCTTATTCAGTTTAAACTCAAATTAGGATTAATTTTTTTTTTGTTTTTATTATTTTTTGATGTAGAGTTTAATGTTTTGATTTGTAACTGGTTGAGTTAAAAAATTTTAAAACTTGAAAAATGATCCTTATAATGACAAGTGAACTTTGACAACTAAATACCTGATTGTATTAAATAAGCACATGTGTCATGATCTAATTGGTTAAATTAAAAATACATTGATGCCTTTTCACTAGATGACAGAGAAGCTTTACCATATCACAATTGGTGTCTAACTCTCGTGCTTCCAGCAAAATTATTACCTACCGGCAAGTTTCATAGGATATTTAAGAACATCTTGATTTGACATCTGAGTTTAATATTTGACTTGTTTTATATGTAAAAACAATAAATATTATTGTTTATAAATATAAGATAAATCAGATATTAGATTTAGATGTCAAATCTTGATGCTTATATAACATTTTTTGGATTTTTCACCTCAAAACCTTTGATTACTTTTTTGTCATTATGAGTAGTAGTCTAGATTAAGGTGGGATTGAAGCTAAGGCATATAAAACATGGAGTTCGACATGGTTATCAACACTCGAATACGAATACATATAAATATATAAATATAAATATATATATATACATATATATAAATTGTAATACTATATTTATAATGCAAATAATATTTAATATGAATATGAATATAGTTTCAAATTGAAAGTCAATATTTCTTTATTTTTCTATGCTAATTGGTATATAGAAAAAAGGGTTCACTCATTTCTTCCTTGTTCCGACGAAAAATGAAAATAGGTTTGAGAGAATAATATAAAAGAAGTGGAATGTGAGGGGAAAAAAATAAGAAACTATTGAAATTGATCTTTTCTTTTTGAAACCCATATTCGACTTTTTGGCCCCCATTTCGTTTTTTCATGGACTATTCTGCCCTTTTATTAATTATAACTTCCGACTCTTAAAAGGCGAAATTGATATTCCGCCTACGAAGTGGCGGAAATTCCAACTCGGTAAAGGCGGAAACTCTTCCGCTCAGTGTAAGGCGGAAATTAATGTTGAAATACTAAATTTCAAATGGGAAAGGCTTGTTCACGTGGCTCATTTTCAGACTCTGAACTAAGTGCTTAGAGCATCTCCATCAGTGAACCACTTTTCCGTTCTTAAATGGACCCCACACATTATTTTATTATTCTTCACATCTTTTAATACTTTAAGAACCTCTAAGAATGTGAACTACTTTTTTACTCCACCCGTGAACCTACTTTTCGTTCATAAATGGGTCCCACTACCTACCTCACACTCCTAATATTTTATAATTTATAATAAATTATTAAAAAAATATTTTGAAATAATATTTTGAAAAGTATTAAAATAATATTTTGAAATTATTAAAAAAAAAAAGAATCCGCACTACTCGAGTTCTCCATCTTTTCTACGGTTGAGTTCCACTTCCGTGCAAATCTTTTTTGTATTTAAAAAAAAAATAAAAATTGGCCACACTGCTACTCGAGTACCTCCTGGTACTCGAGTTCACCGATCCATTTCAAGCTCAGAAACGAGTTGCGAATTAGTTCACGTTCGTGAGAAAATGAACGACCCGCAAAAACGCACAGCGGTACGAACGTGAAAAGCAAGTTGCGAACGAAGAGGCGAACGAAGGGAGGAACGTGAAAATGAACCCCGCTGAGGATGCTCTTATGAGCATCTAGTATTGAACACGTGGCAAGAGCTTGTTTCATGGTGGCAACAGGCAGGAGCTTAAAATACTTGGGTCACCAATAGCTTTCTTCAACATGCTGTGGTCATTTTCTAACTCTCCAATAGCTTAAAATTCATATTCGTATTTTTAATTAAGTAGAGTTAATGCTACAAAATAATTCTCCGACTCTTCACAGGCGGAAATAAGATTACTTCTTAGCTAGAATGAATTTTTTTTCGACTCTCAAGAGTCAAAATTAATTTTGACTCTTGAGAGTCGGAAATAATATGTAGTTTAATTTTTTTTTACTCTTGAAAATCGGAAATAGTAACACATAAAAAGGTATTTTGGTCCATAAAAATTGAAAATGGGGGCCAAAAAGTCGTTTATGGTGATCAAAAAGTAAATGTCATTGAAATTAGGAGGTGGAAGATTGTTAAAGGTATTAGATGGAAACGGAAAATAAATATTCTAATGAGAAATTATGGCCTTACGCTCAATGTAAGATAAACGTAGTAAAAAATGACTTTTCAACTTTTCACTTTATTAGAAGTTTTAGAGAAAAAATTAGGCAACTGTCATTATTTTTTGGTATCAATTAAGTGTTAATGATGTGTCACCAATAAAAAAATGTAAGAGTTGATGAAAATCTATTTTTAAACAAAAGTTATTAATAAATTTATAAAATTAATCTATAAATAAACCTACATAAAAAAAGTGGCATACGTTACTTGCTTACCATTGATTGATTATTAAATGATACGTGTTACTTTTTTATGATAAAGGCTTATATATAGATTGATTTTATAAGTCTATTTATCATCACTAATTATTTTTAAAAGGTGTATGTCTAATGCATGTTGAAAGGGTGTTGTTGTCTAAAGATGTGTCGCACAAAAAAAATATCGGTGCTTCATATATTGATTATTATTATTATTTTTTTTATGAAGATGCAGGCCAGAAACCACAGTATAATATGAAGGATGATTTTAGACATAATAATCATTAATTATGTATTATCTTTATTTTCTTTGCATACGTACTTTTTGCACACAATTTTACTAAAACTTTTCTACACAAAAGATAATTATCAATCTTGTAGAGATTATTTCATTAAGACAATAGACAAAGTTTCGTACATTTACTTTAACTGCTTAAACATATAAACATATTATTATTATTATTATTATTATTATTATTATTATTATTATTATTATTATTATTATGGCCCTCACGTACCATTGATTGACTTTCTTCATATTGGATTATTGGTTGATTTAATTAGGAAGCAAAGACAACATTTACAATTATGAAGCGAATTGTGGAGGAGAAACGTAGTTCACCTGAAAATTATCAAGGAGATTTTCTTGACCAGATAATCAATGATAAGAAAGTTGGGAAGATTTTGACCGATGATCAAACTGTCTACTTTGTGTTAGGGGTTTGGTTCGCAACTTGTTTGGCACTTTCATCGTTGGTGACATTATTCTTCAAGTTTCTGTCAGAGGATCCTTCGGTCCTAGAAGAACTACGAGTATGCAAACATGAACTCATTACTTACTAAATTACTAGTAGGTTTAAATATCAAATTGGTTCTTATAAATATATTTTTTTTAAACATTAGTTATTACATTTTATTTTATTTTTTAAATTTTGGTCCTTATTTTTCTATTTTATTTTGGTATTTTCTTTTTTTTTATTATGAAAAATGTTGTTGTGGCTTAATGCGATATATATAGAACAAAACCAAAATAGAATAGAAAAACAAGGACATCAAAAACCAAAAGCAAAAAAAAAAAAAAAAAAAATGAAGGGACCAAAACTTTGGGATAGTGAAAATATGATGACCAAAATCAAAAGTGATTTGCATTATCCTAAATTGTACTCCCTCCGTTCTTTATTAATTATCTGTTCATTTTTGGAGAGATTTTTTGTTTCTTTTTATCTGTCCTATTGAAAATTTCAAAAGTGTAATAAATGTTATTTTCCATGTTTGTCCCTATTTAATAAGTCTTGGTTTTTATTAAGTAGTGGAGAAAAATTAATGATTATAGAAAGAGAAATAATATAGATTGAATTTCTTAAATGATGTGTTTAGTTTAAAATAAGACACATAAATAGGAACGGAGGGAGTAATTGACGGCGGAAACCAAAATAAAAACAAAACAGAAAAAAAGAACCAAAACCAAAAAAAAGAAAATGTAAGAACTAATTTAAAAAATCAATATTTATATGGACCAATTTAATATTAAACCTTAATCATAATATCTAATGAGTATTATGTTTAGGTCCTTTTTTTTTTTAATCACTATTGACAATGGCTTATCAATATTTACATATGTATCACAGGTCGAACATGAGGAAATTATCAAAGCTAGAGATAAACCAAGTTCCTCACTAACTTGGGATGAATATAAATCCATGAAATTTACCCAACAAGTGATTTCAAAAATCTCACTCATTTATATGTTGAATAAATTGTCACTTAGGTCCCTGAATTTACATCAATTCATTTTAGCTCTTAAAATTACGAAAAATTGTTTTTAAGTCTTTGAATTTGCAAAATGTTACGTATAACCGTTCAAGTGTCATGTATCTCTGCCATCAACGTCCCTTAACGACTTTAAAAGCGAGGGACAAATGTGCACAAAGTTTTGCAAATCCAGGAATTAAAAGGCAATTTTCATAATTTTAGGGATTAAAATGAATGTTGAATATAAATTCAGGGATATAAGCTAAGTTACAGTTTCGTCTTTATATTTATTTCTTGTTAACTTGGATCAGTAATGTTGGGGTATTCATTATTGTGGGAATTTTAGGTTATCAATGAGGCTCTCAGGTTCGAGGTTTTGTTTCCTGGCATATTAAGAACAACAATAAAAGATATCCAAGTAAAGGGTATGATATTTATTGGTTCTTTATGTTCTCAGTTTTCCATTTCCCTATTGTACTGTTTTATATAATTCGAAATTTGTGCATTATGAATATTTTTAATCTATCAGCATGATTTTTATAGGATACACAATTCCCGCTGGTTGGACAATTGTGCTTACTACCCCCACACTTCATTTGAACTCCAAGATTTGTGATGAAGATCCACTTACCTTCAATCCACGACGCTGGAAGGTCCCAAAAAATTATACTCCTATTACTTATCTTTCTCTAGGAATTTGCTTCTCTTTCAGTTACATGTTGCAACGTTTCATATAGAGCTTACAAATTTCATATTTTTGCAACATTTAAGGATCTTGATTCTTATACTGTATCCAAAAATTTCAAGCCTTTTGGAGGAGGATCAAGACAATGTCCAGGGGCAGAGTTAACTCGAGCTTCCATGGCTACCTTTCTTCATGTTTTGGTCACCAAATTTAGGTAGCTAATACGTTAAACAACACTTTTCTAATGCATCAAATTATCTTTACAAATTTATGTATGAACACGGTGGAACATTTCTTAATATTTGTATTTGCAGGTGGACAAAGATTAGAGAAGGAAATGTAGTTCGAAATCCTATGCTAGGTTTTGGCGATGGCTTTCATATCAAGATTTGGGAGAAGGATACCTAAATTCAAACCTATGGTACATGACATTTCAAATAGCGCATTAATTTAATAAATAATGATCTTGGAAAAGATAACACACCGATTATCTCTTCGTGAAGTCTCTCCTCTATGTATTGCTATTTTTTTTTAAAGGATCCTTCGGTTATTGCTATCAGTTTGTGGTAATATATTATAAGCTAAATGTTTTTAGCTTGCTATTTGTTTTATGTTTTGTCCTACGAATATGTTTTTAGAATTGAAATGAGAACTTTATTGTGGAAGGGTACTGTTTAACGGAAATTTCGTTCCAAGCGGGTCGAATTGATCGAGTACGAGTGTGTGAGGTGTGAGTAACGACATGTTATATGGTAATCTTGTAAAAGACTTGACTATTTTTGGTTGTTTTGGGTTATCTTGGCAAATAAGTAAATAGTTTGCAAATATAAGTTGATGAAAATGTAAATCGACAAGTATGACCAAAAGTGCATAATGATAAAGGTAACAACAATAAATGCAGGAGTTATAGGCGGGAATTTAAACGTGCAATAAAAGCGTAAAGGTAGGAATTAAAGTTGCAGCAAAGTAAAGTGCTGGAATTGGAAAGGAAAAATGTAGTGGATCTGAAAAATGGGAATGTCCTTGATCTAAGAGACCGTAAGACCAATGGCTAGTGGTCCTAAAATCTGAGTGAGATCAAGGGTTTATGTGTGACGGTTATGGAAAATATAGTGGGGATATCCAGGGCCTCCCTCTGTCAACAAAGTGTGTGCAATAATGACAGCTTAGGGATGAGAGAACGTACCTGAGCCCTAGGCAACATTATGCCTTTTATAGGGTCATACGGATAGGGCCCAAAGGGAAGGCCCTTTAGGGTTTTCATGTTGACGTCAGGTTCAAGGAAATATCTGCAAAATATCTGGGATCTTTCCAAATTTGGGACAGCATGTAACGACCTAAGTCGTTACTGAAATGATATTATGTTAAATGCATATGATTAGTGTGTTTTAATGAAAAATGTTGATGTTTTTATGATGGTGCATAAAAATAGGAAATAATTAAACTGAAAATTTCTACATAACTGCCTCTTTTATATTTCACATAAAAGAGTTGGATATAATGTACATCATCATCTCACATTGTTTCGACCAAAAATGAAACTACATCATGACTCTGAGTTAACTAATCTCAGTCAATGCACATATACATATATAAAAGTGTAACTCAGAGCAGTCCACTAAACTCTATAATATACTAAAAGTCAGTCTACATACTAACGATATACACTTAGCATATAACCTCACGGCTCGTCAACCATCCCCTGGCTCCCAGTCGATGGAACTACCTGATCACTCTCCCCTCCAGTCTGTGCAGCGTCGCCCCCAGCTGGCTCTCTCTCGCCCTCCTTAGGATCCTCCTCCTCAGAATCCACCTGAACCACTGGAGGCACATGCTCCGGTGATGGTGCAAATCTCACAGTCTGAGATGGACCCGGACGAGAAGGATCCTCAGGTGCAACTCTCTCATTAGGAGTACGAGCGGGAGCAGCTGGTCTAAAACGAAAATGTGAACGACGATGCTAGGCTGGGGCGGCGGAGTACCATGGCGATAAGTAAAAGCAGGAGGTATATGCTGAGCATATATCATAGGTATGCGGAACCGACGAGGACGCATATAGGCCAAGGGGTTTGGGTGGTGAAAGATCAGTTCCACCTCCCCCTTGAAGGTGGCTCTACGCTCTTCATACTCCCACGTCCCTCTCATGGGACACATTTCCAGGCAAGCCAGGTATCGAGACATCACCTAACAAACAATTAGGGCAAAGAGAGTAAGACAGTGTCATTCACGTACAAATGAATAATTAAATGAACTAGGAATAAACAAACACAAATAGTCAAGTAGTAATTAAAGTCACATAAGAATATACGCAAACTCAGTTAATCAATCAATAATTATTATCAAGAAATATCAAGCAATTATGTATGTTCTCTAATGCATGTGCAATGCAATGCAATGCGAATGCTCAATGCAATCTCTTTTGTGATATTCTACGAATATCATGCACTTGGCAATTCACGTTTATCGATAACGTCCTCAACGATTCAATTTACGTTTTATCGAAAACATACCAAACGGTCCAATTTACGTTTTAACGAAAATGTACCAAAACGCTCCACATACGTTTGACGACAACGTACCAACATACATACTACGTAGGAAAAACAACTATGAGTAAACGTCTTTCTACCAAGTATACAAATTACAACTCCTGTGTAAATTATACTAAAGACCATCCTCCGCAGTCACGAAATACCCCTAGAGATCGATAGAATTAATTACAGTCATTGTAAAATTATCCCTAGTCGAGTCTGCAGAACCCACTCATCATAGGACCATTTTACCTATAATTAATTCCCACGGTTATTTGACGTATCACCGTCATAAACCTAATCTTTGCGTATTCTCATATCGATTTAATCAAATCGAATGTGTTTTTTCCTACTCCCTCCGTCCCAAAAAGTTAGTAATTTTTTGAAAATTCAACAAAAATAAGGAAACATGCTATTAATGCATTGTCCCCCCAAATCAACCAATTACCAAAGCAATTATTTAATACATGCTTCCTCAATTAACCAATCATAGAATATACAATACAATTTCAATTTTTTTAATTCACTATTTTAACTTTGATTTGGGACAAAAAAATTTCATGTTTTTTACTAACTTTATGGGACGGAGGGAGTACTATCCTATCTTAACTCCTCAACACCATGCATGATTTCAATCACAATCATCAATGTATTAGGATTGACTTTAAATTCTTTACTTGGTATTAAATTGATGCTAAAAGGAAGTAACTCCAAAAATAACCTTTTTAATAATAAAAATAAATTTTAAACTTAAAAATGTTAAGTAAAAACAATAGGGAAATATTAGATTTGAAAAAAAACTACATTTTTCAGATTTTTCTACGGTGACTAACCGGTTAGCAGAACCAGTAACCGGTTATTTCACTGTATCTGTTAATTCAAATTTCCCTCTTTTCAAGTCTGCAGTAGACTAACCGGTTATAAAGCTCAGTAACCGATTAGATAATGCAGTTCACAGTATAAAAATGCCACTTTTAAGCATCAATTCAAAAACCTTTCATTTTCAATCCTTATCAATCATTCACAGAACATATTTGGGCATATTTAAACATGTTCAAACTAATTATAATCACCAATTTCATGAGATACACATACAAATCATCAAGTATGCATATAATCACATATTTGACATTCAATATATCAAAATCATTTCCAGAACCATTCAAATCATATTTTCAGTTTCTTTAGCTCATAATGAGTTATTATGACATGTTCAAATTAGTTTTATACCCTATTATGGCCTCCAAGCCAAAGTCCCAATTCAAAACCTATTGCCCTTGAGCTTGTAAAGCTCTTCTACATTCCAAGGCATTTAATAATCATTCTAGCAAATGAATATATTCTCCCTTACCTATTGAAGCTTTAGAAACTGATTGGAAAGCAAGAGAAAACCTCAACACGTTTTTGGGACAAAACCACACCTCAGCTGCAACTCTGTTTTTCAGTTTCAACAGGGGGTATTGATCAGTGATTTTCAATTCGAATAAGTGGCATAAACGTGTAAGAAAGGATTGGAATCAAAACTAGGATACACGAACTTGAAATTAAAACAAATTTGAGACTCAAAAGTAACCTGAGCTTACCAAACGTAATCAAGAAAGTTAGCTCCAAGAACAGATTCGTGCTATATTTTTCAGCATCAACAGAGTCAAGTTGTGAGGGTTATAACTTTCTCTTTGGTACACGAAATCGAGTGAGGTTGGTTTCTAATTCAAGAGGGCCAAGAGAGCTTTAATTTGGTATGAAATTCGTGGAGGTTTGTGGACAATAACAAGACCAATGTGCTCACTTTAAGTAACACCAGAAAACTGAGCTTTGAACTGGGTTTATGAGGTTTTTATGAGGAGATTAACTCAATTCACTTTTACCTAAGCCATATTTCATCCACAAAACATGAAATGACTAATTTCAGGCATTGTTGGCACGTTTTTGTGATAAAAACGTGTCCCCTTTTTAGGGATTTTTGATATCACTGCCTCAATTTTTGACTGCAGACTCACGCTAACCAGTTACTCATCTCACTAACCGGTTAGTGCGTGCAGTTCTGGAAAAATCTTAGGATATTTTATTTTATTTCCTTTCTTTTCTCAATTCCTTTTAAATACTTCTTTTATTTTCATAAAATAAAATATTTTAATTAATGAAATAACTTCCTCTAATTATTTCTTAATTAATTTCACATTTCCACTTATTTAATTTTAAATAATTACATTCTAATTATCACAATCATATTATAAGTACGTTATACTTTTTATAATAATTAATGTAATTACATATAATTATAATTTCTAATCGGGGATTTAAATTTTGGGGTGTTACACAGCGCATCATGTTCTAGAACCTGGACAGCTCAGCATGTCCCTTCTCATGTCTAGCCCGTTTAAGGACATTGGGGTTGGATGACACGTGGTCTGTACGGCGTCCCGAGGCCAGATCGTGGCATCCGTCCCTAGTTGTGTGACACCCTTTTAAGAAATACATTTTTAATACTACAATTATTATTACTCTTCTTATGGATTTAGTGAAAAACTTAATAAAATTTTTGCATTATAATAATGGTTTGCATTTCTCGAAAACACTTGGACTTGTGTTCAAACTTTAAATCTTCTCATATTAAATTAAATCGAATCCGGCATAATAATCTTAGAAATATCAAAACTCGGATAGCTCCTCAATCGACAACATTTTCATTACTAAAATAATCAGTTGGTATTATCAACTTAGCGTTGTCTCATGAGGCTAGATATTATTAGCTAATAGCAATTGCCGAATTCATTTTTAATCAAAATCAGAGTGCGCGGAATAAAATAGTACCCAAGGATCAATAGTGAGATAAACATCATATATCTATATATATAATATGAAAAAGGATCCATTGAGTACAGCTGATCATCATCGATGTAAAGTAAGTCCAAGATATTGAATCCATAAGCTGAAGATATAAAAAGAGTACAAAAGAAAAGACCTCAGCTCTAGTATATCTCAAAACTATATACAATATATCACATATCAAAAATAAAGATGTCAAAGAGCAGGTCAAACTGGTCCTCCAAGCATCCATCTTGGTCCACTGTGTAATGTCCCTGGAAGGCAAATGGATCGCGACTATCCCCACATACCAACACAGGTCATTTTCAGCATGCTTTGTCCTTACTCGCACGCTTCCCGAGACAACTTTCCAGGAGGTCACCCATCCCAGAATTACCCCAAGTCAAGCACGCTTAACCATGGAGTTCTTAAGTGATGGACTACCAAAAAGAAGATGCATCTTGTTGATATGGGTAGTACCAATCAATTCATTTAAGCCTTCCTATACTATGTAGTCCCATTCCTACACAGTCTCAGGATCACCCTCTCATTCCAGAGTGTCGGTTCATTCATGTACCCCTCCCTTAGAAGCCTGCCAGGAGTCGTTCCTTGTCCGGGCCTCTTGCACCGGCGATCATTCCCCACCCTCATCAGCCTGGGTCTTACACGTTGCAGATACACATCAGGTCCAGGATCTGTACTACCTATACTATGCCTATACCTAGCAATCACTCGGTCCTCCACGAGGCCTAGTAGCCGGCTTGACTAGTACCTCCTCCTCGCTCTCCCCCTCCTCAGGGTCCTCCTCAATCTCGTCCGACGGGGTAGAGGCCCTACCACTGGGCCTTGGATCTGCAGCAGGTGCAGTCCCAACAATACCTGTCAGGCCAGGTGAGGGGACATCATCATCAATGAAAACTCTAGAAGCAGAGGGTTGAGAACGAGTGGCTGTCCGGAATTGAAAACTATGAAATCTACGTACTGGTCGAGCTGGTGGCGGTCCTCTATAAGTATAGAACGGGGGTACGTGCATAGTACAAATGATAGGTATCCTAAACCTACGAGGTCGCACACGAGCGAGGGGGTTAGGGTGATAGAGAGTAATCTCCACCTCACCCTCAAAAGTAGCTCGGTGCTCCTCGAATGTCCATATACCACTAGGGATGGGTCTCATCTCGATGCAGGCTAGGTATCTGGCCATCACCTAATAAGGGCACAGGGGTAAGCATATACATACACATAATCAAATAATAATAACTGGAATTAAACATTCACATATAATCACGTTATCAACCAACATGTATATGCATATGATCAAGCCAGATTCATTTATAATTAAATTCTTTAATTATAATGGCATGATGCATGTCATCTCTCATTTCATGAGATTCTCCAATTAATCACTCTCTCGGACGTCCTTCCATAACCACAGTGTATTCCCAAAATACAATAAATACGTTATCAGAACGTATGGCGTACTTGCTCGGAAGTGATACACAACGTCACCCTATCTGGTGAATGACACATCGCAAGGATGTAATGATCACTTTGTGATACTTAACGCCGCTTCTCTTGTGAGCGTCACATCGCGAAGACGTAATAACTACATCAACAGTATATCTAATACTGGCCACATCGTCAACCTTAATGTGTCATCGAGCAAGCAGTAACATTTGGCACTCCCAGAGGCCCTCCTCATGTTCCTCGAACATGACAAACAATAACTTATCACCATTCACCATGCATGAATGCAATGAATAATTTCATTAATATTAGCCATTGGTCTCATCATTTGAACCACACACACATTGTGGCAAGAGACAATACTAAACTCATCAAGCATGGCATAATTGATAACCAACATTATCAATGAACTGAGTATATCATTTTATTTAAGTATAATTAGGTTTAAATAAAAGTGGTTAAGTTGAAAATGGTATTTTTAAGCAATCTCAGACTTGATACTCGAGTATTTGTTCAGATACTCGAGTAGTTCGTAGTGTTATAAAATTTTTTGCATTAGTTAACTCAGAATACTCGAGTGGTTCATCAAATACTCGAGTAGTTCATCAACCCAGAATACCCGAGTAGTTCCTCAGGTACTCGAGTGTTAAGCTGAACTCTTAACATTCTACATCAGACAATACTCGAGTATTTTACATAATACTCGAGTATTTACTGACAGTAAATACACTAAAAAATGAGTTTTAGCATACGATTTTCGAATCTAACCAATTTTAACTCAAACCAATTATCAACAGAGTTGTAGTTATGCATATTAAACATGTCTCAACACTTAAAACATATCAATTAACAAAGAATCAAAATCTCACATCAATTATGCATAAAAACATGAATTTCAATAACTTCACATACCAAACTCAAATATACTCGTTTTTAACTTGATTTTAGCATCAATTAAGTTCACATGCAACATATTAAACTTGCTCCAACAAGACTTATAGTCCAATCTGGCCTCCAAGCCAAAAACCTATTTCAAACTAAGCCCTTATGAGTCTCATGGTGACTCCCTATACAAAACACAATAATTACTCTTATTCTAGTGAATGTAAATCTTTCCCCATACCTCTAATTCATGAAGAAACAGAAACTTGACAAGAAAAAGCTCTAGAACTTCGAATCCCACAAACTCCTCACTGAACAGTGCAGTTTTCAACAGAGCACCAAAATCGAATTGGTTGACATATGAAATTTAATATCCTACTTTTTATTTCCTTTATTAAATTTAAATATATCAAAATTTTCCAAAAATTTTGACAGAGTTTACTTTAAAATGCGAACTTTTCCCCAAATTAAATTTTGTACCTGTCAGAATCAGAATCATTTTAATGTATATGGGTTCATATGATGCATCATAGTAAAATTTCGATTTCCACATGAGCATTATGGGATATCACATTTTTCAAATTATTATACATTAGCAAAAGAGGACATTTGAATGTCAATCAAAATAAGTGATATCCCTTCTTACAAAACATAGGCAAAAGTAATCATTCATTTAAAAGATTAAATAGTACTTTTTTGTCTAAAAATTGAATTATATCAGACGCTGATTGGTTGCACTTTGAATTGCGACTCTAGGATCACAATAATTATTTTACACTCTATTAGTTAGAGTGTAATTCTCCTCGGCATAATGAACCTATAATTTCTTTAGCTTTGTACCTAAAAATAGCAACTAAATGGGTGAGATATTCATTCAAAATCAAAGGAAACAATTAAAAACGATAATAAGATATAAGAACAATGCATGCTGCATAAATAATAATAATAACAATAATAATAATAATAATGATAAGAATAATACATATATCATAAACTTCTTCATTTCCCCTTTTCTTTTCTTTACTTTTGCATGGTTCCTTTTGATAACATCGTAGTATTACTACGCTTATAACATTCATTCATTACATGTTCCTTTACCCATGCTTACACTGTACTTCACGAGTACGTCCATCATACAGTGTTAGGAACCATATTTCCTTCGTACTTCGTAGTCATTGCTACGTTTCCTTTTTCCTCACATCGCCCTCCACACTTTAGGAAAGACCAACTAGGAGTAAATGTCCCTCTACCAATATTTATGATGTACTTCACGAGAACGTCCATCATACAGTGTTAACCAGTACTTCACGAACACGTACATCATACTGGTGTTAGGAACTATCCTGTACTAGTCACGAAGTATTTAAGTGACATATAGAACTATTATAGTGTGAATATGACCAATCACCAATTAACCATTACTTCACGAACACGTCCATCATACTGGTGTTTTTCTGGGGTAGATCAAAGTCCCCTGTAACATTTCCCGTGATTGTTTCATTAGCACAATCAAATCACTATAATACTCACGTCTATGAATCTTCACGAAAACGTCCATCAATCCATAAAATCTTCACGTCATCTTTCCTAAATTCCTAACGTCTCCCTCACTTCATAATTATACGTGTTTCTAGTTCATTTTAGGGTATTTGTGATAGTCAAGCCTTTTTTTACTTATACTAATTTGGATAGTTTTTTTTTCTAACTTGGGGTGATTGAAGATAGACATAAATAAACGATATTTAATCATAAAAACAACAATAATAATAACCATAACATTAATTCATTCACTTTATTAGTAAACATTCAAGCTTGGAAGCAATATTTTAGTAGCATCATCATCACTAATTCCTGTGATCCTTAATTTAAAGAATCGCATACTTCTTTTAAACATTTATAATATTAATTCACTTAAGTCATTAACTTCTTTCACATAACATCAATTAATCAAGCATCATCATCATCATCCATCAACTAACATAAACCCTATGTTCATGACACAATTAAATTAACAATCCATATACAAATCAAATATACACATCAAACACACATATCATGATATACATATTATCATAATTAATTCTTTCCCCTAGTTAAGAAAAATACCTCCCCTCTTACCTCTTTAGAGAGAGAAGGAAAATGGAGGGTTTATGGAAACCCACTCTTTAAGCTTCAATCCAATCTTCCTTGTCACCAATTTCTTGTTCCCTACACCATTCTAAACTTCCTTTCTTAGTTATATGACCAAAGCTCCTTGATTGGGTGATTTAGGGTTTTATGGGTATGATGGGGATGAGAGGAGAGGGAGTGATTCATGGAGTTTTAGAGAGAGAGAATCATGGCTTAGTGATGGGAATTTGATTTGACATTAATCACTCTCTAGCAAGTATACTAGATCGCAAAGTAATATAGTCGGTTAAGACCACATATCGTACCCACAGGGACTCGGAATTGTTCAATCTATCTCTACCTAAGGTAAAATCTAGAATAAAATCTATTTAAATACAAAATTCAGAATTAAATAATTAAATCAAAAAGAAGAATTAATTGCTGGAAAATAAAATAAAATAGAAATTAAATGGAAAAACTTGGTTAGGAACTTAGTTTCATTGTATGTTCATTTATTTATTATAAATCAATATTTTTCATTCAAGTTGTAACACCCTCACAAATATTTAGTTAATTTAAGATTTATAAAAATATGGACTTGAAAATTTCTTTTTAAATTAAAATACTTAAGAATATTTTTCCGGAAAACGGGCAGAGTTTCCTCTGTTTTTCGGACTTCCCAAAAATTTTCTTCTTTAAACCTGTCAATCCAGAGTTACCTAACAACTTAGATCATAATAGTAGTATAGTCAGATTAAATCCTAACGCCCGATTAGTACAAGTTTTGGGCACATAGCTAATGCATATTTTAAACATTAAAAAAATAACAGTTTTCAATATAATTAGGAAATAAAGTCCGATCAAGGTATCACGAATACACTCCACGTGGTGGAGAATTTCCTGCTCGGCCTGCAACGATGTAAGCTCCGCTCTGGTACCTGAAAATAATCAACCACAAGAGGGGAAACATTACACAAAACTTAAAAAGATAAATCCTATAAGAGACATAGTAATAAACTAAGCCTACACAATTATTAGCATACATTATTCATTTAATTAATCTCTTCTAGTTCCTTACTTATTCATACCTTCTTTTAATTTTTGGTTCTCTTATCATTCTTTCATTTCCATTCTTTATCCATTTTCATCATTTGGCCAACATGTCGGTTACCTTTTCGTTCCTTTACTCTTTTATTGGTGATAGGGTCTAACGACCTCCTGCCATTTTACTTTTTATTATTGTGTCAGGGTCTACCGACCTCCCGCCATTTTACTTTTTATTATTGAGACAGGGTCTACCGACCTCCCGCCATTTTACTTTTTATTATTGTGACAGGGTCTACCGACCTCCCGCCATTTTACTTTTTATTATTGTGACAGGGTCTACCGACCTTGTAACATCCCAAATTTAATTTTTAGTGTAAATTATGTTTTGATAGTCTTAGGGTAGAAGCAATAATGATATAAGTTAGAAATTGGCCAATTAGACATGCAAATTTAAGTTTAAAACATAGGACTTTGGGGAATAAGAATAACAAGATTGGTAGCATGAGACACAAATTCCATCGTTGGATGTGAAGTAGGATAGGTGAGGAAGCTTGCTTTAAAATTTGAGGAAGATCCAACGAGTAACGAAGAAGTTATGGCCTTTCAAAGTCTGTATACTGCAAAATTGTGCAGCTTAATCGATTAAGCTGCAACTTAATCGATTAAGGTCAGAAAGGGAGAAAAGGCTTAATCGATTAATAATCGATTAAAGGCTGTAGCTGAGGAAAAAAATAAAGGGCGTCCAGACATTATTTTCTTGCCAAATGCACGAATTTCTCTTCCTCCTCTAGGGCACCACTCTTCCCACTTCAATTTATCAAGGATTCAAGGGTGTGGCATCCATTCCCATCACCTAATCTCTTTCCCTCTTGCTCCAAGTAAGTATTCCAACCTTGATTTCTTCTCTCCCTCTCATTCGAATTTCCTTTCTCCTCCCCTTTCATGGAGGTTTTCATTTCTAAGCAAAGGACCTTCACTTTTCCATGGGGCTTGGCTTGAGAATCATGGGTTGAGTAATAATCTCCATTTTGGTGGCTCTATAATAGGTTCCGTCCCCTCTTGTGGATTTTGAGCATTTTGGTGGGCAAACTCAAGCATAGGGCACTTAGAATCTCTTTGCCCTTAAGTGTTTGAGGTAAGGGGGTGGATATTGTGAGCATTGGCTTGTTCTAGGGAAGAGATTCTAATTAGTTCATAAGAGCTTGCTAGGATTTATATGTTTATTTTGGTGTTATTAAATCCCTAGGATTATGAAGGAATAGAATAGTTTGATTTAGGTAAAGAGATAAAAAGTAAACTTTGAGAATGCATAGAAATTGGTATGTATTGAATGCATAGAAATTGGTATGTATTGATGCTAAATGTTCTTGATATTATAGGTTGATTAAGTTTGTGAATATTTGTTAATGTGTGCAATTGATTTAATTTGCGAATTAATTGGAATGTATGTAGATTTTTTTTCTTTTATGTGATAATGCAAGAAATGTTGTCAATGATTCTAAGTGTGATAAATGACTTGAATGTAACTAAATAGAATTATAAAAATGATTAATGCTGCAGCTATGATCGATCCTTGAGATACACCGACCCATTAGGTGCCCTGTTAGGTGACAAGTTACCCATTAGGTACAAGTTACCCAATCCAGGTGAAAGTTACCTATTAGCCCCGTAAATGCCCGTTAGGCGGGTGTATCCAATGGTTCAATCATGCTGCAAAATAACAAAGGAATATAAAAGAGAAAGAGTATAAGTGGAAATAAAGGTTAAAACTATGTTTTAGTCCTAACGGGTGTCAACCGTGGCCTAATAGGTGTAAGTTACCTGGATTGGGTGAAAATCCTAGTGGGTGAGAAATGACCTAACAGGTGCGCTAATCCCTAATGGAAATAAAAAGATGAAAGTGATGTGAATGATGTGTTGGAGAGTGCCCTAGTGGCAATCGTATTTTCTCTTTTACGTGTACTTATTTCATGTTTATGGATTATTACTATTAATAATAATGAGGCATTTCATTTATTATATTTATGCTTTAATTGTTTAATTGAAATAGATGTAATAAAGTCCTTAGGATTATAAGTTCAATGTCATAAGAATATCAAGTACATGACTTGATAGTGAGATCTTATTGATTGATAATTATCCTTAAAGATTCCCTAGTCGAGTATTATAGTTAATAAGGACAACTATAATACATCGAGACTAGTATGTGGCAGACTGATGACTGTATCTCACCGGTCATGGATATGGGATATCAAGTCTTCACGTAAGTACACATTGGGACAATTGTGTACTGGATTGACCCGCCATGAGAATGCTACATGGGTTATTAAGTGAGTGTCATAAGCGATTCTCATAAGTGACAATGGTGTACATGGTCCTTCGACCTGAAGTCGCTACGGTTCCCAACATGAGGAATTATATGCTTTCACGCAATCAAACGTCATATTTAACCAGGTGATCATAACGGTTGTAGTCGGGTATATGACAAATCATGTAGAGGGATGTGAGTGACGTAGATGGGATTTGTCCTTCCTTAATAGGAATTATATCTCTGGGCCCCTTGATTGAGTGAGACGGTGAAATGTATGGCCATACTCAAGATAGTCAATATGAGATATTGACGAGACTTGTTTAGACGCGTCTACTCAGGAATCAAGAAACCATAGGTTACACTATTCATGGGTGACACGTTCCATGCCATGAGTGTAACTATGATATTTGGACAAAGGGATTAAACTTACACATGTTCATTGGTCACAGTAAAAGGTTTAGTCAAATCACAGACATTCCTATCACTTGGGTAGCAATGATGTGTTGCTAGATACCGCTCATTGCTTGTAAAGTTAAAATGTGATTTTAACATTACTGCCAACGTTATAGGAACCTATAGGGTCACATACTAAGAGTAGATAAAATTGGAGATATCACATTTGATAAAAATACAATAGTTGTATTTTTATAAAATTAAATCTTTCTGATATGATTAAGATATGATTCGTTTTATCTTTATGTATAAGATATAAATTTGATTTTATCTTCTACATATAAGATAGAATTCGAATTTATCTCCTAAAAGCCCAACCAGTTGGTCTGATAATATTATAAATATAATATTATTAGCTTTAAGGGAAAAAGATGTGTGAGACACAGAACGGTAACCCTAGCCGTCATATCAGAGAGTGAGTGATACACAGACTCTCTCTTCTATGCTAGCATTGAGAAGAGAGGCGTGACTCCAATTGGGAATTTGTTCGTGTGGATACGAACAGAGGCACAACACATTGGTGTGCTCGTGATTGACGAAGCGTTCGTGATAAGATTCGTTGGTCTCCTCTTCCCTGCAAAAGGTAATTTTATTCCTATCTCAAATCATGTTTTCACATGGATCCTGGATGGAAATAGGATATATTTTATTTTATTTTTTTTCCGCTGCGTTTGTCGCATCCTATTTCCTAACAGTGGTATCAGAGCCTGGTTGCGAAACCATGATTTGATTATTTTTGATTAAACATGTTTTAATATAATTATGATGTGTTGGGATTAATCAAAAATTAAAATTAAAAAAAAAAAACAATTCTTGGAGTTGTGCCGTGAATATCAATTGTGCCTTTGCTACGATTCACATGATAAGTTCATGCGGCACAATTGGAATTTGATTCACATGAACTTTGGCCGCATGAATCAATTAAAATTAAGGAAGTTTGCGCCGCATGAGCAAAAGGCTGTATGAACACAAAGTCTTGTTGCGCAATTCATGATGATGATGTGCTATTCAATTGTGCCGTATCACATAACGAATCAATTTCCGCTTGTTGCACATGATTGAATCCTTGGCAAGGCAAATAGGAATTTGATTCCTTTGCTGACCATATTGTAATTTTTTTTATCAAGAGTTGATACGCTATTATTTTATCAAGAGTTGATAAAATATAATTTTTTTTTATAGTTCGTAACAAACATAATTTTTAATAAAATAATAATGTATTTTATTTAATATGTTGTTTGTTGTATGGTGAATGGTCATGGCCTCTTAGATCGTTTCGCGCCTTGTGTATGTTTTATTTTCTTTTGGTTTATTTTTAAATACGGCCTGCGTGTCGTGCCTCTCTCTATATTCAATATGTATTTCTTTTCTCATCTAAATCCCCTCATGAACGAGGTTTCTATTTGTAATATTTTTATTAAAAATTGCGAAAGACTTGAAGATGAAAAGGAAAGGAGATTTAAGGAAGGCTCTTGGAGAAGGACCGGTGCATACATTCAAGGAATGCTCTTGGAGAAGAAGCTATGCGTTTAGGATCTTTGTTTTAATTCACTCATTGGCTTGGGTGAATTAGTTTTTTCTAGGCCATGACCATATCACGTAGTTTATAATTATAGTATGTATCTGATGCATGTTATCGTTATAATGTATGTTAATGTAAGATAAAATAGGTGAGATCACTTAAATATAAAATCCCTCAAACTGAAATATTAAGTTATATGCCTTCCAATGCTTGACACTCGTCTTGATTGATGTCGTTTTGAATGTGGGTCTGCTAAAGTAGAGTACGTTTATCTACATTGGTCAGACGCGAAGGAATAAATGTAATATTCATTATGTCAACCATTGGGTCTAACTTAAATGGATAATTCAATAGGATTGAAGGTCTATAGGCAAAATAATTGGGTATAAATTTATAGGATGAATTTGGATAAATGTTATTCGCCTAATTGATCCAAGAATCACATGAGATGTGATTGGGAAAGGGTTCCCTACCTAAATAATCAAATTATGGGAGATCAGCTAAAGTTTGACTCATAATAAGATGAAATATGGATCTTGGTCCCACTAGAAAATCTTACGCTGAGATTTTCCGAGTCAATATTGAGGGTTATTGATTTGAGGAAAATAGTGGGAGTAATATTTAATGAAAGTCCTTATTAAATATTTAATAAACATGATTTTAATTCTGCTTTTATTTTGTTGTTAGATCACCATGGCTTCAAACAATTCAAATAACTTATCACTGCGATCGGTCCTTGAGAAGGACAAGCTGACGGGAATTAATTTCCTGGACTGGTATCGAACCCTAAGGATTGTCCTTAGGAATGAGAAAAAGATGTATGTGCTAGAGCAACCGCTCCCTGAAGCACCCCCCGCTAATGCACCGACTGCTGAGCGGAATGCTTTCCGTAGGCATCAAGATGATGCCTTAGAGGTTGGAACTCTCATGCTTGTCACTATGACCCCTGACCTTCAGAAGGTTCACGAGAACATGAGTGCGTACGATATGATCGTACACCTTAAGGAGCTCTATCAAGGGCAAGCAAGGCATGAGCATTTTGAGGTCACAAGGTTCCTTTTCACTTGTAAGATGACAGAGGGAAGCCCAGTTAGTCATCATGTAATCAAGATGATTGGTTATATTGAGAACATTGAGAGGATGGGTTTCCCACTAGGCCAAGAGTTGGCCGTTGACTTAGTTCTGCATTCCTTACCACAGAGCTTTAGTCAGTTTGTCATGAATTACAACATGAACAACATTGACAACACTCTAACTGAATTGTTAGGGAAGTTGAAAACTGCTGAGCATGATATCAACAAGGGAAAAACTGTATTGTTGGTTCAAAATGGAAAGGGCAAAGGTAAGGCCAAAGGGAAAGCACAAAAACCTAAGGATAAGGGCAAAGCTAGAGTAGCTAAGGCTCTTAAGCCTAAAGGTGGGGTGGCTAAGGAGGGAAATTGCTTCCATTGTAACAAGGAGGGACATTGGAAGAGGAATTTCCCAGATTACCTTAAAGAGAAAGAAATGAAGAAAAGCGGAGCCTCTTCTTCAGGTATTTTTGTTATAGAAGTTAATTTTTCTGCTTCAACATCATGGGTATTAGATACTGGATGTGGATCTCACATTTGTATTAATGTGCAGGATCTAAAAAGGAGTAGAAGATTAGCTAAAGGTGAAGTCAAACTGCGAGTTGGAAATGGAGCAAGAGTTGCCGCCATTGCTGTTGGAACTTGTAGTTTAACCTTACCTAGTGGATTAGTTTTAGAACTAGAGGATGTTTATTGTGTACCTGCTATTCGTAGGAATATTATTTCAGTTTCATGTTTAGACAAAGTAGGTTTTTCGTATTCAATAAGGAACAAGTGTTGTTCCATTTATTTGAATGAGATGTTTTATGGCAGTGCACAATTAATAAATGGTCTTTATTTGTTAGATCTTGATCATCCAGTCTATAACATTAATGCTAAAAGGTTTAAATCAAATGATACAAACCAAACTTTTCTTTGGCATTGTCGTTTGGGCCATATAAATGAGAAACGTATTTCTAAGCTTCATAAAGATGGATTCTTAGACTCATTTGATTTTGAATCTTATGAGACATGTGAGTCTTGTTTGTTGGGCAAGATGACAAAGGGCCCATTTACTGGCAGCAGTGAATGGGCTAATGAACTTTTGGGACTCATACATACAGATGTATGCGGGCCTATGAGTTCAAATGCTAGAGGAGATTACCTGTACTTCGTCACATTTACTGATGATTTTAGTAGATATGGGTATGTATATCTAATGAAATACAAACATGAAACCTTTGAAAAGTTCAAGGAATTCAAGAATGAAGTACAAAATCAACTTGGCAAAAGTATTAAAGCCCTTCGATCTGATCGAGGTGGTGAATACCTTAGCCAAGAGTTCGATGACTATCTAAAAGAGTGTGGTATAGTATCTCAACTCACTCCTCCTGGAACGCCCCAGTGGAATGGTGTTTCAGAAAGGAGAAACTGAACCTTGTTGGACATGGTTAGGTGTATGATGAGTCAATCGGACCTTCCAATCTCTTTTTGGGGACATGCTCTGCTTACAGCTGCTTTTACACTTAACCGATCCCCATCGAAAGCGGTTGAAAAGACACCATATGAGATATGGACTGGGAGGCGTCCTAGTATGTCTTTTCTCAAGATTTGGGGTTGTGATGTTTATGTGAAACGTCTACTTTCTGATAAACTCAGTCCCAAATCTGACAAATGCTACTTTGTAGGATATCCCAAAGAAACTAAGGGATACTATTTCTACAATCCCACAGAAGGCAAAGTGTTTGTCGCTCGCACAGGCGTATTTCTTGAAAGAGAATTTCTCTCTAAAGGAAAAAGTGGGAGGAAAATAGATCTTGATGAGATTCAAGAATCCCAAAGTAGCCAAGACCAAGCGATGGATGTTGAGCAAGTTCCACAAGATGTTGTGGATGTACAACCTGCTCAAGTTACACAAGTTTTGCGTAGGTCAAGTAGGATTCCTCTTCAGCCAGAGAGATATGGATTTCTCTTGACTCAAGAGGATGACATTATGATTTTTGATCTAGATGAACCTACTACTTACCAAGAGGCTATAAACAGCCCTGATTTTGAGAAATGGCTTCAAGCCATGAGATCTGAGATGGAGTCCATGCACACCAACCAAGTTTGGATCTTGGTTGATCTACCTGATGGGGTAAAACCAATTGGGTGCAAATGGGTTTTCAAGAAGAAGACTGACATGGATGGTAATGTACATACCTTTAAAGGACGATTGGTTGCTAAAGGTTTCAAACAAGTTCATGGTATTGACTATGATGAAACTTTTTCACCGGTTGCCATGCTTAATTCCATTAGGATCTTACTTGCTATTGCAGCATTTCATGATTATGAAATCTGGCAGATGGATGTCAAAACTGCTTTCCTTAATGGAAATCTTTTAGAGGATGTGTATATGACACAACCTGAAGGTTTTGTTGATCCAAAGCATGCTGGAAAGGTTTGTAAGCTGCAACGATCCATTTATGGATTGAAACAAGCTTCTAGGAGTTGGAATATTCGATTCGATGATGCAATCAAACAATTTGGTTTCATCAAGAACGAAGAAGAGTCTTGTGTATATAAGAAGGTTAGTGGGAGCGCAATTGTCTTTCTTGTGTTGTATGTGGATGACATACTACTCATCGGGAATGACATTCCTACCTTACAGTCTGTCAAGACTTGGTTAGGGAATTGCTTTTCTATGAAGGATTTGGGTGAAGCAACCTATATATTAGGCATCAAGATTTATAGAGATAGATCAAGGAGATTGCTTGGCCTAAGTCAAAGTTCGTACATAGACAAAGTGTTGAAACGGTTCAACATGCAGGATTCCAAAAGGGGATCTTTGCCAATGTCACATGGTATAACCTTGTCAAAGGAACAGTGTCCTTCCACTAAGGAAGAAAGGGAACGCATGGATAGAATTCCATATGCATCTGCAATTGGGTCTATCATGTATGCCATGATATGTACTCGACTTGATGTTTCGTATGCTTTGAGCATGACGAGCAGATACCAGTCAGATCCAGGTGAAGGTCACTGGACAGCAGTCAAGAATATCCTAAAGTACTTAAGAAGAACTAAGGATGCTTTCTTGGTATATGGAGGTGAAGATGAGCTGGTTGTAAAGGGTTACACCGACGCTAGCTTCCAGACTGATAAGGACAATTTCAGATCACAATCTGGATTTGTATTTTGTTTGAATGGTGGGGCTATATGCTGGAAGAGTTCAAAGCAAGAGACTGTAGCCGATTCTACAATAGAAGCTGAGTATATAGCTGCATCAGAAGCAACAAAGGAAGCGGTTTGGATTAAGAAGTTCATAACTGAACTTGATGTTGTTCCTAGTATTGAGTTTCCAGTGGACCTCTATTGTGACAACAATGGAGCCATTGCGCAAGCTAAGGAACCGAGATCTCACCAGAAATCCAAACATATACTTTGGCATTTTCACATCATTCGAGAGATAATTGACAGAGGAGATGTGAAGATATGCAGAGTTTCAACAGATGATAATATTGCTGATCCACTGACTAAACCTCTTGCCATAAAAAAGCATGAGGGACATGTTAGGGCTTATGGTATTAGATACATGAACGATTGGCTCTAGTGCAAGTGGGAGATTGTTGGAGAGTGCCCTAGTGACAATCGTATTTTCTCTTTTACTTGTACTTATTTCATGTTTATGGATTATTACTATTAATAATAATGAGGCATTTCATTTATTATATTTATGCTTTAATTGTTTAATTAAAATAGATGTAATAAAGTCCTTAGGATTATAAGTTCAATGTCATAAGAATATCAAGTACATGACTTGATAGTGAGATCTTATTGATTGATAATTATCCTTAAAGATTCCCTAGTCGAGTATTATAGTTAATAAGGACAACTATAATACATCGAGACTAGTATGTGGCAGACTGATGACTGTATCTCACCGGTCATGGATATGGGATATCAAGTCTTCACGTAAGTACACATTGGGACAATTGTGTACTAGATTGACCCGCCATGAGAATGCTACATAGGTTATTAAGTGAGTGTCATAAGCGATTCTCATAAGTGACAATGGTGTACATGGTCCTTCGACCTGAAGTCACTACGGTTCCCAACATGAGGAATTATATGCTTTCACGCAATCAAACGTCATCTTTAACCAGGTGATCATAACGGTTGTAGTCGGGTATATGACAAATCATGTAGAGGGATGTGAGTGACGTAGATGGGATTTGTCCTTCCTTAATAGGAATTATATCTCTGGGCCCCTTGATTGAGTGAGAAGGTGAAATGTATGGCCATACTCAAGACAGTCAATATGAGATATTGACGAGACTTGTTTAGACGCGTCTACTCAGGAATCAAGAAACCATAGGTTACACTATTCATGGGTGACATGTTCCATGCCATGAGTGTAACTATGATATTTGGACAAAGGGATTAAACTTACACATGTTCATTGGTCACAGTAAAAGGTTTAGTCAAATCACAGACATTCCTGACACTTGGGTAGCAATGATGTGTTGCTAGATACCGCTCATTGCTTGTAAAGTTAAAATGTGATTTTAACATTACTGCCAATGTTATAGGAACCTATAGGGTCACACACTAAGAGCAGATAAAATTGGAGATATCACATTTGATAAAAATATAATAGTTGTATTTTTATAAAATTAAATCTTTCTGATATGATTAAGATATGATTCGTTTTATCTTTATGTATAAGATATAAATTTATTTTATCTTCTACATATAAGATAGAATTCAAATTTATCTCCTAAAAGACCAACCAGTTGGTCTGATAATATTATAAGTATAATATTATTAGCTTTAAGGGAAAAAGATGTGTGAGACACAGAATGGTAACCCTAGCCGTCATATCAGAGAGTGAGTGATACACAGACTCTCTCTTCTCTGCTAGCATTGAGAAGAGAGACGCGACTCCAATTGGGAATTTGTTCATGTGGATACCACAACACATTGATGTGCTCGTGATTGACGAAGCGTTCGTGATAAGATTTGTTGGTCTCCTCTTCCCTGCAAAAGGTAATTTTATTCCCTATCTCAAATCATGTTTTCACATGGATCCTGGATGGAAATAGGATATATTTTATTTTTTTTTCCGCTGCGTTTGTCGCATCCTATTTCCTAACATGATGAAAGTGGTAAAGCGATGAAAATGTTTAAAAGATGAAAAGATGTCAAGCATGAAAGAAATGAAAAGTGAAACATAATGATAAGTAATGAGAAATGTAAAGGAAATCTGAAATGGATTGCTAAATGTGAATGCATGATGTGTGCCTGTGGATAAATTGTGTTATATGATCTAATTGATAATTGTGCTTGGCTTAGTGGGTAATTATGTCTAATGAGAAACTGCTTTCCTATTTCATGTGCAATGCTCACTCCCTTACTATTCTTTACAGGTATAGAGATTGAGCTTGCACAGCCCCCGACCGAGCAGGTGCACTGTCCCTCCCAGGGAGAGTAGATGGTAGTGGGTTCTTTTTTGGGGTTTTGTATAGTCCTGGTTATTTTTGGCATATGGTATAGTTGTTTTTGAGAGTGGATTGTAAAGCTTTACTTTCTTGGGTCATCCAGGACACTTCCTATGGATAGGAAGTATATTATTTTTGGGAAAACTTTTACAGTTCCACAACTTATTCATTGCTGCTATCTCTGATGTAATTATGCTTATGATGTAGTTGGATATCACACAATTGTTATTTTGGCCCTGTTGGCTCTGAAGGAAATGAATATATTTGATTTACACAGGTTACAGGAAAACTAAGTTTTTGGAATATCCAATAAACAAAGGAAACTCTGTCCGATTGACAGAAGAATTTTTATAACTCAATTAGTTTTAAAAAGAAATTTTTAGTCGCTATCTTTTTTTAAAATGGGGTAATTAAGGGTAATTATTCTTAGGGTGTTACAGACCTCCTGCCGCCCAGTCCTTTCTCTTTTCTTTATCCTCTTTTATTTTAAGTATATTCTCTTCACTAACGATTCTCATTTTTAACTAGTTCTGCTTGATTAGGCCATATACGTTATATTTTAATTCTAGTTACTAGCTCTTAGTTATTTCCCTGTTCTCTTTCTTTTCTTTTTCTTCTTCTCTTCCTTTTTCTTTTTCATTATTCTTTTTATTAATTACTCTAGTTTACATCTAACTCCCCTTAGCTTTGGTATAGCCGTTATATTTTAAATTCTCGGATCAAATTCTTAGTTATTCCAATGATTCCTCTGTCTCACACTTTTATTTACTTATTTTTCCTATATTGCTACTCCATTCTATTTAACTACCATGATTGCATTCTCTCTTTTTGTCTTATCATCTTTTCACTAAATTCTTTCACCGATTACCCACTTGTATTTGGAATTTGGTTTATTATTTTCGTTTCTATTTCATTACTACCTGAAAACTCTTAACTAAGTCTACTCCGTGCTTTCTTATTGTTTTCGTACTCTAACTCCTCTTTTACCTCACCTTTAGTTTTAATCATTCTACTTTTCTTGCCTATTACAAATACTCTATATTCTTTTACTCTCACGTTTCGCTGGTTTTCCTTAACTAATTTCCCTTGGTTTTATTTTATGTTTTTCTACAGTTTCATTCTATATTAACTCTTTTAATATCCTATCACATTCATTCACTCCGGAACTCATTCTATGCACATCCAATTTATTCCATTATCAATTTTAAATAAATCATTTATATTAGCGGGGACTACCCTAAGGTTCATTATCTTATTTCTTAATTATCCTGTTCTTAGTCACTACTATAGCATCCTAGAATTTACTCTCTAAGTAGAGGTAATACGACCCTTCTTACCTCAGGGTTCTACTAGAACCAATTTGAAGGCGTGCAGCGAGCTCCCGATTCGACAACGGTCCATTCGATCCCGATCCAAGCATCCGCACCAACCCGATTCGGTTGAACCCAACCAGCAGCAGCAACAACCCCGATTCAGCAAAAACCCACATCCGCTTCGACCCGGTTCGATAACGGCGTCAGTTTGACTCTAAAGCTCCATGAGTCTACGGTTCAAGGCACAACAAGGTGGTTTAGGCCCGATTCACAGCAACCCGGTCAAACTCAGATCCAAGCGGCGGCACCACCATCCGTGGCGGCACACAGAGCACGACAAGGGTGGCAGTTTTTTAGCTGGAATGGAAGAGTGAAGAGTGGCGGCGGCGTGGCTTCATTCGGTGGTAATGGAGGGTTAGAACTCGCGATTCGTAGCACTTAGAGAGAGGGAGATCGCGAGTGATGAAGACGCCGAGAGGGAAGGAAATGCGTGCGACGGCGACGGCGGCTGAACTCTGTAACATCCCGTATTTTTCCGACTAAGATAAATAAAATTTTATTAAAGAAGAGTTTTGAAATATTGTTTTACAAAAGGTTTTCAATGAGCATTTTATTCGGTTACGAAATAAGGTATTAATTTGACGGAGTTTTGATAAACAAATATTTTTATGTTGTTAGTAAAAATGATTTTTGTGAGAAATGATTTTTATTGTTGGTAATTTATTGTAAAAATGGATTTCTTTATGGACTTTAATTTGAAAGATTTATCAACTTTGGAAATTCATAACTTTTTAACCGTAACTCCGATTTTTATGATCTTTATATGAAAACGATCGTATCGAAATGTAGATTTCAAAAATGTATCTTTTATAATTTTCTGGATTGGTTTGCAAAAATTATTTCTCAGCATTGTAAAGTACGAATTTTAAAGGTATTTATCATGAAAAATGGTTTTTTGATTTTTAATGAATTTTTCCTTTTGGGATTATCTTTAATATATTAAAGTATGATTTTAGAAAGTGAAATGAGGGCTATAATTGCAACCAATTAGTATAGTTTATTATTTAAGGGAAAACGTGATTAATTGTTACTATGTATGTTTGATTATTTAATTATGTTATGATCAAATGTGTGATTGAATATGAATGTGTGTATGATATGTGAATGTGTGCTTACATGTGTATGTATGATGTGTGCATGTATGTGTTGCCTAGGCTAGCATGACATAGAGCTTTGCTTGGTGATTAAGTAAAGGAGAAATAAAATAAAAATAAAAAGAAAATGAAAACTTGGGGACCAAGTAGATGTTTTTGTGTTGCCAATATTACCCCTCCTTGATGCATGTTTGGCCGAATCAAATGAAGGCCAAAGAAGGAAATTGTGCTTCACACTTGGTTTATTTCCTTTCATTTCCATTCATTCTTTCATTTCACCTCTTCATTCCTCACTCCACACAAACACTTAGTCCCAAGAGCAACACTAGCTCTTGAGACATAGAGAGAAAGAGAGAGAGAGAGAGAAGAGAACCGTGAGGGAGAAAAGAGAGGGAGGGACCGAATTAGAGAGAAGAGGGAGGAGAGAAAGCCATGATTCTTAGCTCATTTTCATTCATTTTCTTAGGTATTAGCTTGATCCTTGTTGTTCTTCCTTCTTTATTATTTTTATTTTCGGATCTAGATGTTTTTGTGGTAAAGGTGTTGATTTGTGCAAAGTTTATTCTTGCATGTTGGTTTTTAATGTTGATCTATGTTGTTCAAAGAATAATGAACAAAGATTGAAGTTTTAAAACAACAAAATGAACATGAAAAAAGGTTTGAAGAGTGTTCTAGACTATGAGGACCTCAAGGTTGAGGAAGAAGACCTTAAAGAAGCCTCTGTCTAGGGTTTATCTGTGATGTTTGTGGGAGTCCTCTAGTGGCAAGGTAAAGAGCCAGGGAGTAACCCTAATCACTGGTGTGTGAAGGTGACAATTAGGGTTAGAGGACATACCTGAGCCCCATGTAGTATGGAGCTACTTATAGGGGGGAGCTGATTGCCCTAATGGGTTTGCTTGAGACCTAAGTAGGACCAGCCTATAGTGAGCTATGAGTGGATGAGCTGTCCTTGTGGATAAGGTATGCACATCATCCTGTCCTTGGTATCAGACTCTCTGGGAGGTGTCGGAGTCTGGGAGGTGTCAGACAAGGAAGTCGGACCTTGGTAGGAGCATGAGGTCGGCCCGTGTCCGGTGTCTGTTCGGCCGTTGAGCTTTGAGCTCGGCCAAGCGCACAGAGGGCTTCTTAAAGGGTCGTGAGGCCTCGAGTGAGGGTCTTGATTAGCTCGGCTAGGCCGAGTCCACCACATAAGCCCCCCAGCTCGGTCAAGGCTATTTGAGCCTTGTTCCGAGGTCTTGGTTCGAGTCCTTTTCCCAGGTCCACCACATAAGCCCCCCAGCTCGGTCAAGGCTATTTGAGCCTTGTTCCGTGGTTCTAGGGAGTTCGGAAGATGAGCTGCCGAGAGCTGGATCCAGCTGTCTATGAAGCCCTTTCACTTTGACGGAGCAGGTTTGAAAGCTGTCCTTTCAGTAATCACGCCTAACGAAGCGTCGCTATTACTGCGACGTTGCTCGAGGTCCAGCGTTCCAGTCGCTCTGCGCCACGTGTTCTTGAGTATGCGGTTGTACATTGGGTTGGGCTATTGGGCCAAGCCCATTACGCAGAAAAGAGGGGGAAACTCCCATTTTGACTTTCCCACTTCTCATACTCCCTAACTGCCTCTCATACTCCCTAACTGCTCTTCCCTCATACCAAACCCGTTTCGCATTCTCTGTAACTTCTTCCTCTCCCAAATCTATTTCTCTGTCTCTGCAGCTTCCTTCCTTCCCAACACCCAGTCCATTTCTCTATCTCTGCATCTTTGTTTCCTCCTCACCAACTGCGAATCCGTTTGATCTCACTGCTCCATCCTTCTTCAAGTTTATATTCTTAAGGTACTGCCTTCTTTCCTGTTTCTTCTTCTTCTTCATTGCCTTTTCTTCTTTCTTTACTGTTTCATGGTTTACATGAGAGGGATTAGTAATTTTGTTCTCATTTATGTTTTTGTGGAGGTGTGGTATTCTTCCTGGGTTTTGAGGTTTTAATTTGGGGAAATAATCTTGGGATTTGGCGCTCTTGGGTTTGGGGTGTTTTAGGACTTTGAGGCGTTTTTGATTTTTGTTTTTATTCTTCTTTTTCAGAAACCCAGAGGAGTGGATTGGGGAAGTAGGGAGATGGGTGGGAGTAAAGAGTGGTTTAGGAAATGGGTAGGGGTAGTTTCACTGTCAACCAGCAGTAGTGAGGAGGAGGACGGCTCCTCCTCCTCGTCCTGCTCCTCCAAGGAGGTGGACGAGGCGCTTCGTCGCCAGCAGGAGTATAGACATAGGTATGAGAAACAAGTCGTGGAGGTCGACCCCCTCGAGGTCGTCTATCCTCGGGATTGGAAAGAGCAAAGGGAGTGGATAAGACAGTATGCTTGGGCCGAGTTCGTCGATGGTGGGGAACGTCGCGACTTTGAAATGATGGAGAGAGAGAGGATGTATGAGCGAGGGGTTCTTGTGGAAGAGGGGAGATGCTCGCCCCTCGGAACAACTTCGAGGGGGTTTTCTGGGGGGTTATTTTTCGTAACCCGTAGGACTAACGCCGAGCTCCCCTGTCCTTCCACATGTCATATGCCACCCCGGAAGTGCATCAGCCGACCTGAGCTCTACCCTGCACCCACCGATGCTGATCAATACCAGTGGGTAGACGTTGAGCCAAAAGGAGTTCGGTCCAGCCTGGACTCCGAGGACAAGCTTGCCGGAGTGAAGAGAGCTGTGTTGCCCTGCTCGGGGGATGCTTCCGGAAGCTCTTATGAAGTACTACCCTGTTCTGCGAACGACAGGATATGCTCGCGGACTGATGACAACTCCTTCTTCTTCTACGCCGACCTAATACACAACCTCGGCGTGACCCTCCCATTTACCGACCTGGAGATGAGGGTCTTAAATGAGCTCGGACTGGCCCCTTCCCAACTTCATCCCAACACTTGGTCATTTCTCCGAGCCTTCCAAAAGTATTGCGGAGCCAAAGGGTTGGTGTGTACAGTTCGGCTCTTCTTGTGGATGTACAACCCGTTTGTAAGTAATAAAGATGGTGTTACCGGTCGGATTTGGGTGTCGACCAAGGCCCGAGGTCACTTTGGGCTGTTCGGCATGTTCACAGACTCTTGGAAGCATTTCAAGCCCAGATTTTTTAAGTACAAGTATGTGGGCACGGGGCGTCCTTGGTTTCGGGCCGAGACGGGACCGAAGTTCCCTTTGGAGTGGACTCAAGAGTTCTTTACTCGCCACGTCGGCACGCCGCAAAGATGGTCGGGTGTGACACTCGATGCCGATGAAGTTGTGATGGCCAACCACTTCGAGTCCGAGTACCGGGCTCGGAAATTTCAGCTTGACATCGGAGTATTCATGAGATGTCCTGATAATGAAGTCATTACAAGAATTGGTAGTTAACTTTGCCTTTGTACTTGTATATTTTCTTTCAACTTTCTTACTGATTTTTCTTTGTTATTTTGTTTTCAGAAGAACACTGGTCGGACATGTTGTCCAAGGCGCTCAAGGTAGCAATGGAGGCCCGCAAGAGGAAGAGGTCGGACAACCCTTCCGCTGAAACAGTGCTTGCTGAGACTTCTGCCGACACGACCTCTAGCGACTCGGCTCCTCCTCAACCTACTCCTCCTGCGGTGATTTTCGCCCCTCCTCCTCGGTCTCCATGCCTTAACGCCGAGGTGGCGATTGCTGCTGATACCTCCCCTTCGCCAGCAGGTCCGAGGAGGGGAATTGATATACTTCCGAGGCCGCCGACCACCACTGCGAAGCCCTCGGTCAAAGAGACTTTGATCAAGATGTCGGGGGCTGAATGGAAGAGAATGGCCGAGGAGCTAGCCTGTCAACTGAAGCGGTCCACCACAATGTTCAACGTGTTGGCCAAGGTTGCTGATGACATGGCGAAAGGCGTATCACCTGCCAAAAAGAAGGCCCGAGCTGATCTGGAAGCCAAGGTGGCCGGTCTCAGGAGTAGCAAAAACTCTGCCGTTCAGAGATTGGCTGAATTGGAAGAGAAGCATCGCCAGCAAATGGAGGAGCTTCTCAAAAATCATGAGGAGGCACTGGCCCAAGTAAAAGCAGATGCTCGGACGGCGGAGGAGGCTGCTAAAGAAGCTGGTCGGCAGGAAGGCCTTGCCGAATTTGAGAATGTCCGCTCCATGCTGAAGAAAAGGGCTGCTCAAGCACTTAAGCACAAGATAGCTGCATCCGAGGCAACCTTTGACTTTGAGAAGGGAGGAAGCAAAATCTTTGCTAGTGCTATTGAGCAGATCCAGTTTCTGAACAAGGAGATCCGACTTTGGGTCATCGGAGCCAGTGCTGGTTTTGGGGTCGAAGACGGGAAGATGATGGATTTTGAGAAGGATGGGGCCGAGGTAGACCTCGACCAGCCTGAAGAGAATCTTCCCAACCCCTTGGAGGAGAAGCCGGATGAGGAGTTCGATCCGAGCAAGGTTGTGCTCTCCGATGTCGAAGATGATGCAGCGTAAGTCCCTTATGCTGGGTGGCTTGCAATTTGTCTATGTTTTTGTATAACATGCTTGACAGGACTGGATTGTATTTTATTTTGTTGATTGTGTACAAAATTTCTTTTAGTTCAATGCAAGTTATATTCTGTTTAACTTGTTGCATCACGTCATCTATATGCAAGTTTTTCATTTTAACTTGTTGCATATATACTGTGTCCGAGGTCATTTTTATACAAGCCTTTTCTTTGAATAATGCGAGTTTATATTGTTAACCCATTGCATGTTTGCCAATGATACCTCGGATCCGAATTGCGACTAGATGTCGGATTATCAAGGGAATTCGCACTGTTAAAAACGCAAGTCATTCAGACTTGTTGCCTTTTGTTTAGTTGCCTATTGTGATCGGTTGTAGTCGGACATTTGCTGTGGTTTACCGTTAGATAACTAAGCAAAATTGTTTTCAAGAATACAAGTCCTTTTTTACTTGTTGTATTCGGATTCAATCTGACCTAAAAAACTCAAGATAAATAATTAGATTAAGCTCGGACGACTCAGTAAGTGCAGTAATCTTATAAGTTTTCCTCTGAAAAAAGGTACTGTATATAAGTGCATACGGTAGGGATCTCGGATCCACCCACCATAGCCAAGGTGGGTGTCCTCGTCCCCGATGTGAAAGAGGTTGCTGAGTGAAGTTATGTGAGGACATTTCACAGCAAGCTGTACTTTATCGGGTGCCCCTTGTACATTGTGCATATGAGCCGATCTTATTTACAAGATGTGGACTGTACATAGCACCATGCAACATTTAGGTGGCTAGTGCTAAATGAGAAGCTAGTACGTACGTATATAAAAATGTGGCACTTGAGTAAGGGCAAGTTTGTACTATTTCATTGATGCTAAATGTGAGTACAATGCCTTTTAGGGAATTAAAAGTGAGTATATAACAATGGAACAAGGTGTGAAAAAAGGAAATAGATGTAAAGACTTTAAAAATGAATTTAAACTTGGACTTTAGCTGGAGGTGCTGGTGATTGTTGATGATATCCGAGGTAAACCTAACTGAAATAGGTTCTCAGTTTCGCAACGTTCCAGGAATTCTTGAGCTCGGCTCCCTCGAGGGTCTCTAACTTGTATGCCCCAGAGTATGTTTTTGAAACGACTCTGTAGGGGCCTTCCCAATTCTGAGCAAATTTTCCATCCCTTTGACTTTTGAGCCCAATGTCTGCTCTTCGGAGTACGAGGTCTCCGACTTCAAAGGACCTGGGTTGCACGGACTTGTTGTACTGCTTTGCTTGTCTTTCCTTCGCTTTCTTTTCTCTAACTGAAGCAGCTTCTCGGATCTCCTCGGCCAATACGAGATTTTCTTTGATCAGATTCTCGTTTTCCTCTTCGGCCCTGTCCCTCATTCGGAAGGTATGGATCCTTCGTTCGATGGGGATGACCGCATCACAACCGTAAGTGAGTCGAAAAGGGGTCTCTCCTGTTGAGGTCTGTACTGTAGTTATGATCGACCAGAGGACCTCAGGTAGCAGATCGGCCCATACACCTTTAGCCTGTGTAATTCTCTTTTTGAGGCCATCAACAATAGCCCGATTAGCCGCTTCAGCTTGCCCATTAGTCTGGGGGTGCTCGACCGAGGAGAACCGATGAGAGATTCCGAGGTTTTCAGCCAATATTTGGAAGTTGTTGGCAGCGAACTGGCTACCATTGTCAGTGATTAGTGTGAGTGGAAGTCCGAAATGAGAAATGACTTGTTTCAGGAAAAAATTCTGGATTCTTGCTGAAGTGATGGTTGCTAATGGTTCAGCCTCAATCCATTTAGTAAAGTAATCTACTGCTACCACAATGAATTTTAGCTGACCTGGAGCTATTGGGAACTGTCCCACAATGTCCATTCCCCACATACTGAAAGGCCAGGGGGAAGCTAGAGAGTGGAGTTCCTCAGAGGGTTTTTGATACACATCTCTAAAGAATTGGCACTGAGGACACTTTCTGACATGGTCGATGGAGTCTGTGACCAAGGTAGGCCAGAAATATCCAGCCCTTAATACCTTCCTTGCTAAGGACTTGCCTCCCACATGGTGGCTCCCCATTCCTCCATGAACCTCGTTCAAGGTTTCTTGAGCTTCCTCGGAGGTGAGACATCGGAGGAGTGGGGAAGACATTCCTCTCCTGTAAAGGATTCCATCAACAATGACATACTCGGTCACTTTTCTGGTCAGCTTCTTCGCTTACTTCTGGTCGGCGGGGAGTATTTCATGCTCTAAATATGACCTAATCAGATGCATCCAGTTCGGCGATACAACAATAGCCATTATTACACTAGGAGCTGAGATCTGTTCTTGAATGAGGCTTCTGTTATTCCCTGCTCCTTTTGTGCTCGCCAGCTTGGAAAGCACATCGGCGCAGGAGTTTGAGCAGCGGGGAATGTGGGTGATGGAAAATTTGGCAAAGTTCTGAGCCAGGGCCTTAACTTTATCAAGATATCTTTGCAGAATGGGTTCTTTTGCTTGGTAGTCTCCGATGACTTGGGAAACCACCAACTGGGAGTCGCTTAGAATTTGAACTTTGACTGCGCCGAGCTCCTTAGCCATGCGGAGGCCAGCAAGGACTGCTTCGTACTCAGCCTGATTATTCGAGGTTAAGAACTCGAATTTCAGGGAATATTCGATGCTGAGACCTTCCGCGTTCTCCAAGATCACTCCTGCTCCTGCTCCCTTCTGATTGCTTGAACCGTCAACATATATCACCCAAGTGTCCGAGCTAGAGCTTTGGTGGGGCTTTGTGAACTCGGACACGAAATTTGCCAAAGCTTGTGATTTGATTGCCCTCCTCGGTTTGTAGGAAATATCGAACTCGGAAAGTTCGATTGCCCACGCCATCATTCTCCCAGCGAGGTCGGGCTTCTGTAGAACTTGCTTAATGGGCTGGGCGGTTCTTACGTCAATGGGGTGACTCTGGAAATATTGTCGTAGCCGCCGTGCAGCGAGGATCAAACAAAATGCAAATTTTTCAACCTTGGAATACCGGAGCTCGGGACATTGTAGAGCTCGGCTTATGAAGTAAATGGGGAACTCACTTCTGCCCTCGTCTCGGACCAACACCGAGCTGAGGGCTGAATCACCAACAGATAGATAAATGAAGAGACTCTCTCCCTGCAGCGGGCTGGAGAGAACTGGAGGAGAAGTGAGATACTCCTTAAGTGCCAGGAAAGAAGCTTCACAGTTTTGATCCCAATTGAAAGTTGTTCCTTTTTTCAAAAGTTGGTACCGGGGTAAGGCCTTTTTTGCGGCTTGAGGGAGAAACCTTGACAGTGCTGCCATCCTGCCTGTTAACTGTTGCACTCCTCTCAGATTGGCAGGGCTCCTCATTTCTAAGATAGCTCGGCACTTGTCGGGGTTTGCTTCGATTCCCCTCTCGGATAGCATGAAGCCGAGGAAGGCACCTGCGGGGCTCCGAAGGTGCACTTTTCTGGATTCAACCTCATCCTGTGTGCTCTTACCCTTTCCAGTACCATGGTCAGATCTCGGACATGGTCCTCCTTTTTCTTGCTCTTTGTAATCATGTCATCAATGTAGACCTCCATAGTGGTACCAATGATACCATCAAAGACCTTGTTCATCATTCTTTGATAAGTTGCTCCAACATTCTTCAGACCGAAAGGCATGACAGTATAGCAGTAAGTTGCCTTTCCAGTCGTGAATGTGGTCTTATCTTTGTCAGGAGGATACATGGGGATCTGATTGTATCCCGAATAGGCATATGTGAAAGACAACAGCTGGTAGCCTGCCGAACTATCAACGAGCTGGTCTATAATCGGCAGCGGATACTGGTCCTTGGGGCAGGCTTTGTTGAGGTCGGTGTAATCTACACACATCCTCCAACTGCCGTTTGCCTTCCTTACCAAGACTGTGTTTGCAACCCATTCGGCGTATGGCACCTCTTTGACGAACCCAGCTTCGAGTAACTCGGAAACTTTCTCCTGAATAACTTTTGCTTTTTCTGTCCCAACTCTTCTCATCTTTTGTGCCACTGGCTTTGCTTTCGGATCAACGCTGAGCTTGTGACAGATGAAGCTCGGATCAATTCCCAGCATATCGGCCGAGGTCCAAGCAAACAAATCTCGGTTGACCCTTAACAGGTTGATGATCTCGTCTTGGATTTCCTGAGGGAGGTCAGCTCCCACCTTAACAGTTTTGTTGGGATCGGCAGGATCAATGGGGATTGCCAACCATTCCCCCTGGGGGGAAGGCCTAAGATCATCCTGTTCGGCCCGAACATCCAGGTCAGCTAATAGGACTCTTCCTTTGGCCAACTTCGGACCGATCAGCTTTTTTTATTTCTTTTTTGTTTCCCGTAGACTCGTGTTGTAGCAAAGTCAGGCCCTGATCTGGTCGGCTTTGACTGTGACGACTTTGTCGTCAGAGCCGACAAATTTCATGGCTAAATGCACCGTTGAAACCACTGCCCCAAAGGCTTGCAGGCAGGTTCTTCCCAGTATCACATTGTAAGGGGATTCAGAATCGACAACTAGAAACTTGATGATCTCCGTTTGGGCCGAAGGCTTCTTACCTAAGGTCACCGGGAGGTGGATGGCTCCAAGAGGGCGAATTGCTTCTCCCGTGAAGCTAATAAGATTGCCTTCAAATTCGACGGGGTCAGCTGACCTCAACTTTAATGCTTGAAAAGTGTGGAGAAAAAGAATGTCGGCCGAGCTTCCTTGATCAATGAATACTCGGGCGACCTCAAAGTTACCAATCAACGCCGTGATCAACATTGGGTCGTTGTGATCCGGGATGATGTCCTCCATGTCCTGATCGGAGAAAATAATGGGGATGTTCCGAGATGGTTTCTTACAGATGGGTTTGTGATGAACAGCTAACACTTGATTGACGTACCTCTTCCTTTCTGATCTCTTCTCACCGCCACCGGCAAAACCTCCCGAGATAGTTTCGACTCTGAAATTTTCCGGTGACTTATCCAAATCCTGCACCACGACCATATTTACTCGTTGTGGCTCTTCGGTTTTCTTTTCTGGAGATGGGTCAGCCTTGGCTTTTCCCTTGTCTCTGTTCGGGCTCCGAGACCGTCTTCGGCCTCTTCTCTCCACAACTTCTCGTATGTACTGTTGCAACTTACCCTGTCTCACCATGTCTTCGATAACGTCTCGAAGCCAGGTGCATTGGTCGGTATGGTGGCCATACCCATCATGGAAGTTGCAGTACTTAGATTTGTCTCTGATACTACTTTGGTTTCTAAGGAAAGGTGGCCTGGATACATGTCTGAGTTCCGTCTGCATGGTTTCCCTCCATACTTGCGACCTCGGAACTGTTAGTGGGGTGTAATTGTCATACTTAGTGACATAAGGACGTCAGCGGTCATCCTGCTGGCCGACCTGAGGATGTCGCCGGTCACCCTGGTCCACCCTTCCACCTCTGTCATCCCTGTTTCCTCGAGGGCGACCTCGAGGAAGGGCATTCTGTGAAGCGGCTTGGGCCTTCTCCATCCTGCTTGTTTGACCTTTGCTGAACTCTTCCAAGTTGATATACTTGTTGGATCTTTGCCTGAGCTCGGCCATATCTCTTGGTGGCTTACCTATTAGTGAGTCTTTGAACCCACCTTCTGCAAGACCTTGAGTAAAAAGGAGGACGGCCACTTCGGGAGATAAGTTGGGAACCGAGCTGGACTCGTTATGAAACCGATGTATATATGCACGTAGCGATTCGTCAGGTTTTTGCGTCACTGTTGCTAGTGTGTGGTCGGATCTTTGTTGCACACAGCTAGCAGTGTACCTATTGAGAAACGCGCGCTTCATATCTGCCCAGCAGTTAACAGAATTCCTAGGTAATGTTGCATACCATCGGAGAACTGGAGCTTGGAGGGTCATGGAGAAAGCTCGGCATTTGAGCCTATCTCCACCGCCATAAAAGTTCATAGCTCCCTCGTAAGAGAGTATGTGCTCTTGAGGATCGGTCATGCCATTATACCTGGGTATGTTGCTAGGTCCGAGGTATCCAGGTGGTGGTTCATAGGACATGACAGCTGCTGTGAAAGGGTGTCCGGGGTGGGAATCATCTAGGTCGGGTTGTTGATGGTCATGGAGAGGTGGTGTATGTGTTAGCTAGGTGATGACGGTATGTGGTGTTGTTAACGTTTGTGGTGTTAACGGTGGCGGAGGTGGTGGTAGATCTTGAGCTGAGGGTACCAGAGTGCCCCGTTCAGCTGGAAGTCCCAAAGGTTGTGGAAGTTCGTTTGGGGCTGGAACTTATATGACAGCTCGTTCCGCCAACCGCTGCATGGTAAGCTGCTGAAGATCTGTTATGGCTTGGCCTTGCTGCTCTATAATTCTCATTTGTTGTCTCATCATGGCCAAGACCTCTGCATCACGAGAGCGTGTAGATTGACGTGAATGAGAACGGTGTGTAGTACTGACGGAGTGAGCACGTTCGCCGTGTCGGCGGTGCTGCTCTGTGTTGGTTTCTCCAAGTTGGGAGCGTAGTTGCACGCGTCGACCTCCCACCTGGTGCTGAGTTGGATTTGAGTTATCACCAGTGTGGATGGTGTAAGGTCCACTATGGGTATGGGTAAACTCTGGTGGTGGTGGGGGAGGTGGAGGTGGCGGTGGTGGAGGTGGGGGTTGGGGTGGGGGAGGAGGTGGTGGTGGTGGAGGGGGTGGTTGTGGGGAACTTGCAGCTCTATTGGTTTCAAGGTGGAGGCGCAGGTCCTCTGTTGTTGGCACCCTCCTTGGATGGCCTCTCCCCCTCCTCTGCACTGGTGGTACATCAGTCATGGTAGATTCTTTTGGTGGGATGAAGTTTTTCTCTTCATACAGATGGCGCCAATGTGATGTTCTAGACTATGAGGACCTCAAGGTTGAGGAAGAAGACCTTAAGGAAGCCTCTGTCTAGGGTTTATCTGTGATGTTTGTGGGAGTCCTCTAGTGGCAAGGTAAATAGCCAGGGAGTAACCCTAATCACTGGTGTGTAAAGGTGACAATTAGGGTTAGAGGAATACCTGAGCCCCATGTAGTACGGAGCTACTTATAGGGGGGAGCTGGTTGCCCTAATGGGTTTGCTTGAGACCCAAGTAGGGTCAGCCTGTAGTGAGCTATGAGTGGATGAGCTGTCCTTGTGGATAAGGTATGCACGTCATCCTGTCCTTGGTATCGGACTCTCTGGGAGGTGTCGGACTCTGGGAGGTGTCGGACAAGGAAGTCGGACCTTGGTAGGAGCATGAGGTCGGCCCGTGTCCGGTGTCTGTTTGGCCGTTGAGCTTTGAGCTCGGCCAAGCGCACAGAGGGCTTCTTAAAGGGTCGTGAGGCCTCGAGTGAGGGTCCTGATTAGCTCGGCTAGGCCGAGTCCACCACAAAGAGTGATTCGGTTTTTATAACTATTTTGTTTAAAGGATCTTTGTTTTCTTTGATGTACTTTGGTTTTATGCATGTGTTTGGAAAATGAAATCAATTTTTGAAGTTGTTCTTTGATGCATGTTTATTTTGAGCTAGATCTAGTGTTTCTCTTTGCATCCATATGATTTTCTCAAGTTGATCTTAATTTTTCCCACATGCATGTGAAAGATCTTGACTTAAAAATAAGAGATCTACTATTTTTAAGAACTTGATATTCAATCCGGTTTTAAAAAGGATTTTGTGCTAATGACTTTATTTTATTGCTTGATTCGGTTTTGTGAGCATGTAAAGAAAATTATTTTTAAGAAAGTTTAACTTAAAGCATGAAAATTTTGATAAAATGAACTCATTTTCTTTATGCATGTTTCGGTGATGGCTTAAATTTTTAAAGATGAATTTTTAATTGAAGTATTTGATACATGCATGTGAAGATCTAGTGAAAAGGAGTATGTTTTAATGTTAGTTTGATTTTTCTCTTAAAGTCTTGATTTTGGTTCTTGAATGTTAATGCATGTGTGATTTTCTTTGAGACCTATAAACTCTAAGTATGTGCATGTCAAGATCTAGGATAGTTTAGTTTGATTCTTGATTTTTAGTTTAAAAGGCTTGATTTTTAGTTGTTGATGCATGTTGTATTTGAATTAAAGTAAATTGTTTTCATGATATGTTAATTCGGTTTTTGAATAAAAATAATTGATGGATTGATTTTGTAATTGATTTGTATGAATGAGTGTATCCTTGATTTTCATGAAAAGAAATGGATGAACAAACTTGTTGAATAAAATGATGTTGTGCTGAAATTGTGAATGTGTGTGAATTTAACTTTGGTAAATGATGTTTGTGTATGTTCAATAATCTTGAAATGTTGTCACTGATTTAAGTAGGTTAAAATGAACTTCTCTGAATTTTTGAATGATTTTTGGAATTGATTTCTTATCTCTATGAGAGCCAACTTTGTGAAAACAATTTTGAGAAAATAAGTTTTTTCGGTTTAAAGATGGACAGAATTTTCGAACTTGTGCTACTCTAAATTGCTTGAAATTTTTATGGTAGCTTCCTGAACATCTCTAGATACTCTCTGTAAAATTTTAAGAGATTTGGAGTTGAGTTGATATTTTTACTAAAGGCAAAAGAGTGAACCGTTTGGTTCAGATTTTCTGGACTTAGTGACGAATTTAATTGGTAAAGTATGACTTGCACAACTCCAAATAATATAAAAATTTTATGAGATAGTCTTGATTGTATAAGAAAGATTTATACCAATTTTTATGCGATTCGGAGTGGAACAACTATTTTTAATAATGACATTTTGGCCTCAGACCAGCAACAGCTCCGTCTTGCTTTTCATGTGAAATCTGATTTGAAACCTAGCTTAGGATTGTTTAAATGGCTTGAAAATTGTACCTAATGAACTTTGGCATATATGTGTATGTTCTGGAAATTTTTAGGATTTAACAAATTGATTTGATATAGTTTTGGATTTTATCTTTTGTGTTTCACTTGTAATCACACTAAGATTCCATTTGAATGTTTTTGATGAATATGAATTTTTATACTTGATATTATGATTTGGTTGGCTTGTATGATAATCATGATGCCTTGAAATGATTGAATAAGTGATTGTTTGATGATATGTTTAGGTTATGCATGAATGAATTATTTAATTAACCAAAGTGTTGTGTTTGATTTTGTAATCGGTTTTGAAAATTAATTGGTTTTGAAATAGTCTAATCTTGATTTAATTGAAAAACCTTGGACTTATTGGTTTCTGCCCTTGATTCATTTCACGGTGTTAAGTTTGAAAAATAAATCATTTAAGTGTTTATTTTATAACAAAGTCTTACATGAACAAAAGTATGATTTTTTGGTGTTTTTGAGTTTTAGTTAATGGCTGTCCGGAACGGACCAGCAACCAAAACAAATGGTTTTAAAATGTTTTGTCAATTATTTTAAAAAGATTTTGAGATGTTTAAAGTATGTTCAAAAGTCGAATTTGATTTGAAAAAGTCTTGACATTTTACGATTTTTCAACGAGAAGTAAAAAGAGTTTTTGAAAACGCGTTTTAATACTGAGTAGGACGATTATTTAAATAGACTTGTAACGTTAGTATCATCTCCCTTAGTACAAGGTGCGCATAAGTCAAGAAGTGGAACAACTGACATGTTGGGAAGGACCCGCAACGATTTCGGGCAAAGCGTTTGTTGGAGCGAGAGGTGAGAGATGCAGTAGGCCTAAGTCATCGTGACGCGTAGACTCGGTTCTAAACTGAGTACATCGAGTCTAATTCGAGTAATTGTCATAGGTTATGTGTTGCATGATTATATGTGATATATATGTGTTAGATGTTTATCTGTTTTGTTAAATATGATGCATGATTGATTTTGTTATGTATTGGATTTCTCTGTGAACTATACTGTTGAATATATCTTGTTCTGTCTGGAAAAGTTGAATGTGGTGATACGTGATAATGAGAATTATGAGAAAGAGTGAGATTTGAGATTAAGTGGAAATTTCAAAGAAAGATGAATAGAGAAGAGATGCAAGAACGTGGCAGCAAACACTGATGTGGAGATCGTGCTCGTGATATGGAGATCCTGTTCGTGAAGCCGTGGTGGAGATCGTGCTCGTGATATGGAGACTCTGTTCGTGAAGCTGAGACGATGCTCGAGGATTCAAGAATGAGGAGGACTGCCAAGGAGCTATTGAGAATGAGAAAGGATACAAGAGAAGTATAAGAATTCCTGCAGAAACAGTTTGACGATGAATTGCCAAGTGGCTAGCGAAAGAGAAAGAGATATGTGAAAGTATTGGGGAACGGATAAAACCCTTAGTGGTCGGGACTCGTTGAAGGGATGCACCAAGGGCGAGCCGACCTTAGGTTAATTACAAGAATTAAAAGACTCTAAAAGAATTAAAAGGCTTTAAAAGACTTTAATATACGCGGTGAGGTATGAGAGTGCGAAGTAGTGGAGAGGAAGATACCATGAGGGGATACTCAGGAGGAGATTGCATGAGGGGAGGGCAAGGACGGTGAACGTCAAGAAGCCTGGAGTATATTTCTAGGCGGAACGAATCCCACATGTGGCGCACGAACGTGGTAGGGACTGGATCCAATGCCGTGGTAAGTTCTGCACCGCGAACTAGAAATGATACTGTCACCCCCTTGATTGCAAGTCTAGAACAGTGAAAGGGACTGGAACGGGGCAATGTGATTTGCCACTGTTTCTACAGTGTGCCTTGATATGAAATGATATTATATGAATTGAATTGATTTGAGGCTGTAGTCCTCCTGGCTCTGAGCCAATTGATTGTGAGACAGCTGTCGTGCCCGCGTGGTAAAGGTCCTATACTCCTGTTTGCTTCCGACTAGGTTGGGTGGATGACCGAGGAGATGTAGACGTGTGCGTTTTCCTCAGTGACGGTTTTCCCCACCTCATTGAGTGAACCGATTAAGATAAGACTTAAGAATGATAAAAGATTTCAAGAATGAAAGTATAAAGAAATTATGAAGATTTGAGAAAGATTCGAAGAAGGAAAGTATAAGTGATTGTTGGAAAGATTGAGAAGATGATGATGAGACTTGAATGTTCGAAGGCCTATGGTGCCAAGTGCAGTGAAGTATATTGAAATGAATTATGATCTTGATATATTTGGTATGTTATGATGTGCTTTATTTATAAGTGTTTCCTATATTCTTACGTGAATATATTTGTCATATGCATAGCATGAGTAGTTGTTATTGCATGAGAATTAGTGGATCCTATGCCTTTATTATATGCCTCTAGTCATTGTTATGTTCTAGTTAGTGATAAGTGTTTTTCAAGTCCTGCATTTTATTGACATAGTTTATTATGTTCATTCTATTTTATATGAAGTCATTATTTTACTATCTTGTCATGTTTGTACTTCTGGAATGCTGACCATCTCTCCTATCATGTTGTCGTATCAGGTTACACCGATATTGCAACGGGTAGATGGTCGACCCTGCAGTAAATCCGTACGTTATCTCCATGAGGCTGCTGCCGTGGACTTCAGCTAGGAAGATTAGAAATCAAGATTAGCAGTAGGTAATCCCTTCGAGCACTGTATTCCCTGCAACTACTTGGTTGACATTGCTATACCATTTTGTACCCCGCTTGATATTTTATTGAGTATGGCTTTTTATGGAATTTGAAAGGTTTTATGAAACAAGAAATGAAACTGTTTTCTCAAATTAGATTTATGAAGCTAAGTTACAAAGCACAGTGTTAAGTAACATCTCGGTTTGGAACTTGACTTGTGATGTGTGACATGAGAGCGTTATTTTATTTCAATTAAGTTACTAAAAAGTTTTTGAACTTAAAGCTTCTCATGTTCATGTCACCTTGTAAAAAAAAAAATTTTACCCAAATTTTTACTATATTTTGTTAAAGAGATAATGTTTTCAAGTTGCCGAAATCGGGGTGTTACAGACTCGAAATCCACGAAGTCCCCAACCATGGCGGCTCGATTTGGTTCGTACCAAGCACAACAACAGGAGCGGTGGCTGGCTGGCTGTTCGCTAGTCTCGACTGGAGGGAGGGGACACGCGACGGCGTCGACTCTCGTGATGGCTGGAGGATGCGCGAGTGAGAGAGAGAGAGCACAGGAGAGAGAGATGAAGGCAGTGATGGTGCTTGAAGGCGGCGTTAGCTTCTGGTCATGGTGGTGGTGTGAAGAGAACACCGGTGGAGGGAGATAGAACCGAAACTAAGAGGGAGATAGAGAGAAGGCGGTGGCGGCTGGAACCCCAAGAGAAGGAGAGTAGGATTTTCACCCCACCAATTTTACTTTTATGCCCTTCACCCTATTTATTTATCAATATTATTACTGATTTATTTATTTTGAAAGGAAAATACTATTATTACTATTATTATTATTATTTAAAGGGAAATCAATATCACAAATTAATTATCATCCCAACACATGTAGGGTAAATAATAAGATTAGTAATTTGATATTACTCACAAAGTAAACTTACGAAGTAATGCAATATTGGTATGTCCAAATAAAGGGAAATATAAAAAAAAATATATCCTTCAATGAGAGTGATTATTTTTTTAAGAGCATCTAAAATATAATTTAGTCATCAAATGAAATAAGTAAATATATTTTTAAGAATGTCATACAGTCAAATATTTAAAAACACTAAACATAATTCATTGTTGAATATATAAAAGCTAAGTAAAGTATTCAAAATGTTTAGCATTATTCTAATATGATAATTTTTCTTTAAAAGAATTTGTAACACCCCGCAAATTCCTCGTATTGTTTTCAGTACTAAAGAAATTTATTTTTGAGAAAAGTGTTTTTGAAAGAGTATTTCTTGGAGTGAATCCCTTATTTTCTGATTTCAAGTGGTGAATGATTTTGTTTAAGAAATGATTTTTTCGCGAGAAAATGTCATGAGTTTTAAAGTTTAATTTTGAGAAATGATTATGTATTTGGTATTTTTGGCCTTTTAAAGAAAATGTGATTTTTATGCATGAGTGGTTTTATGAGAAAAAGATTTACTTTCATGTATGTATGTGCATGTATCTATGAAATTGCTATGTGTGTATGCTTAGGATTATGTGGAAGACTAAATTAGTGGAAGATTATGAAAATGTGTATATGTGTGTGCATGTATGAGTATTACGTGTGTATGTATGCGTGAGGGTAAGCCATGACTTTATTTTTAGGGCATGAAACCATTTGGAAGTTAAATTGTAACATCCTAATTTTTATTTTAAGTGAAATTATTGTTTAATACCTAAGAAATAACTGAATAAATTGCTTAAAGAATTTTGGGTGATAGGAGGGTAGTAATTATAAGTACTAGGGATTATGTAGGAGACATTTGTAGCATTGGGCAAACTATCTAAGCGAAATCAGGGGTTAAGTCAGCGTTTTAAATGTTAGAAATCAGTCGAAAAGAGAAAATTAGGAATTTATTATAGGATGCTAAGAAATTAAATTCCACCGTTGGATGTGAAGTTTAGGGGATTAAGAAGCTTGTCTAAAAATTTGGGCCCGATCCGACGGTTAACGAAAAAGTTACGGCGAATCGAAGTTTGAAATTTCTGGTGCACGCCCAGGCGCACCAGGGTGCAATTCATGCACCAACTCAGTAAGTTTTTCGCCCAGTCGCGCCCAGGCGCGCCTAAGACGCACCAATCACGCATCCTCATCAATCTGGCGCTCCATTTGTCCCATCAGTCCCGCACCAGGCGCAGCACCACGCACCAGAATGGGAGCTGGTGCCTCTCCCGCGCTCAGGCGCACCTCGACCGCGCCCAGGCGCGCGCGCAACAGCTGGTGCGTCTCCAGCCGCACGATCAGATCTTGGGGGCCATGTTTTGGCACCCCAGCCACACGATTGGTGCATTTGTGGTCAGGAAACATAAAAGAGCTAGGGGAGCAAGTCACCCACACATTCACCATCCTCCTTTCTCTCTCTATAATTCGAACCCTTCTCTCTCCTCTAGGGCTCAAGCTTTTCTCACTTCAAATTGATCAAGAATCAAGTGGGTGACACTCATTCCATCATCAAGGCTTGTTATTATCATCTCCAAGTAAGTGTTTAATTGTGGGTTCCCCTCTTTCCCTTCCAAATTCGTTTTTCCTCTCTCTCTCTCTCTCTACCATCAATAGTGAGTTTTCAACACTAGGCATTAGAGGCTCCATTTTTCTTTGATTTTTGACTTGAATCATGGCATAAATGATGATCCCTCTCTTTTATGATTCTATACTAGGTTCCATCCTCATCTTTTGGTTGGGTATCTCCTTGGTGGGAAAGGCTCAAGCTTAGGGCAAGTTAAAATCTCCCTATCTCTAAGCAATTGAGGTAAGGAGGTTTGTGTTACCTTATTTTAGGGGGTAGATTGTATTATGTGTATATTGGATTGCTAGGAGGTGTTTGTTAATTTTGATGAGAAACCCTAGGATAGTTAATAATATATTAATTTGTGATTATACATAAAAGTGTAGTGATATATTATGTTTGACTTAAATGAGAATATGATGTTTGAATTAATGGTGAATATTGTTCTAAATTATGTTGAGCCGAAGCTTATGAATGATCATGAATATGTTGATTGGAATAGATAGTTATGACTCTGTGGATAGTGAAAATATAATGGAATGATTAAATTGATGAAACCCATGAGATTGACAACAAATGAAACAAATGAAAATGTAATTCAAAGACTTAAAGAACAAAGAGTGTGTGATCCAGATCTTGTAAGACGTTGTCCGTAGGAGACTGTACGCATAGATCGCGTAAGACGCACTTGATGCGCTGCTGTAAGACGTTGTCCGAAGGAGACTGTACGCAATTATGGACACACACACACCATATATTAATTAATGATAAAAATTGGATTGTGCCTCTCCAGATCTTGTAAGACGTTGTCCGTAGGAGACTGTACGCATAGATCGCGTAAGACGCACTTGATGCGCTGCTGTAAGACGTTGTCCGAAGGAGACTGTACGCAATGATGGATGCACCTTCCGATTGTGGAATCCAGGTCTTGTAAGACGTTGTCCGTAGGAGACTGTACGCATAGACCGCGTAAGACGCATTTGGTGCGCTGCTGTAAGACGTTGTCCGAAGGAGACTGTACGCAATGATGGAAATCCACGTAATAATTCTAAAAGTCTTTACGAAAACACAAATTTGATGTGATGAAAAGTGAAATGTGATCTGATGCAAGAGTATAAATAGTATTGAATTTTTGAAATAAAGTGGTAAAGTATTAAGTATGGAATCTAAAGCTATGATGAATTAAATTTATTATTGGAATTTGAATTAATTGAAATGTTGGCAATGATGCACTGGTTTATATGCTATATATGATTATTGTGTTTGGCTTGGTGGTTCAGTATAGCATAATAGAAACTGCTTCCCTATTTTTTGTGTAATACTCACCTCCTTACGATTTTTCAGGTACTGAGTCGGAGTATACACCAGGACTGGCCGAGCAGGATTACTCTCCCTCACAGGGAGAGTAGGGTTATGGGTTTTAGATACATATATTGGGACCTAAGCCTCCGTATTATTTTGATGTATACGTGCTGTTTATGTTTTTTTGATGAGGCTTAGGATGGTTTCTTTTGGGGCATAGTATGTGATTTATTTTGTGCATAGTTGTTGTTATGGTCTCTCGATTTACATACTTAGCATTTTGCTGGCACTCTAACAAACTGACACTGATGTTTTACTGTTGAGCCCATGGGGCAACTATGTGATGCATATATATTTATATCTGAGCCCTGCTGGCTACTGTTGATATTATATTCATGTGTTTATCAGGTTGAAGTTTTGGAAAAGTCCGAAAAACAAACGAAACTCCGTCCGTTTGACGGTTGATTTCCATGAATTGAAAAGGAATTTTTAAGTCCGTATTTTTAATATAAAGGGAATTAAGGGTAATTAATTATAGGGTGTTACATAAATAAAATAGGATTAATAATAAATTTAAAGAAGTAGAAAGACATGAAGTGACTTAAAGCCATGAATTACTCCCCTTGGTTCCCTTTGATAAAATCCACCCATGCAACTTATTGAATTGCCAAAATCGCCCCTCCTCAACACACATGAGCCAAAATCAAACCAAGGGCAACATAGAGACTTCACGGTTTGCCTATATAAACCATGACCCTTAGTTTATTTCACTCATTTTTCCATTCACTCCCTTCATAACCAAACACAACTCTAAGAGGCTCATCAAACCCTTAGAGAAAGAAAGTGTGGCCGTGAGCTAGAGAAGAAGGAGGAAGGAGGAGATCAAGCCAAAACCAAAGACCTTCCTTGAAGATCCAAGAACTTAGAGTTAGAAGACCTTGATTTGGTGGGTGATTCGAAGAACCCTAGAAGTTTAGAGTTAGCTTTTATTTTTCTAAGCCTTTTAATCTTCATTTCTTCTTGCATGTCTAGTTTTGTGGTTGATCTATGGTTGCATGTAATGTTTAAGCTTTGATCTTGAATTTCAAGAGTCAAATGAACTTGTAAAACACTAACTCATGGACTTTGTGATTCGGCCATAGCTAGGAAACTAGGTCATGATGCTTTTTAATTTGATTCAAGTTCTTGCATGTTAACTTTAGGCTTATAAAAGTTGAATTGAGTAGTTTAAATGTTTTGATCTTGATTTGATTTTGATAAAGCTTGGATTTTTGGTTTTGCTCATTAAAAAGCTTTGATCTTTGATTGGATTTTGAAAAAGTTTTGATCTTGAGTCATGCATGTGATTTTCAAACAAAAAGATTTGATCTTGAACTTTGCCTGTGATCCTTGAACAAAAAGTCTTGATCTTTTCTAATGCATGTCACGGTTTTAGCAAGAAACCAAAGAAATGAACTTTTGAAAAATGATTCCTAGTTTGATCCATGTTCAATAACTCATGCATGTTAAATATTTGAACTTTACTCTTGATTTTTGGTGTTGAATATTCGGCCCAAGCTTAGAACTAGAAGATCATGATTTGTTTTTCATGAAAAAGACACTTGCATGTGGATTTCTTCTTGATTCAAGTATTTTCAAAGTGCATGCAAGAAAAATAAAAATGAAAATTGGGTTTGAAGGGGTAAAGAGGTCACGGTTTTGGTGCTTAAAGAGGAAGTGGTATTTTTAAAACCATGTGTAAGAAAATACATGAATTGGTTTGATAATTTTAAGGTTTTGCATGTTGAAAAAGTGAACCCAAAACCATGTTTGTGTCATGATGGGCATTCGGCCTATGTAGGTTGATTAGGCTAGGTTCTTTTTCTTATGAAGTGACTTGAAGCCATGAGTGTGTCTTATGATTTAATGTTAAAATAAATTATTTAAATTTGTTTTGTGAGTATTTCTTTTCAATTCGGTTTTTGTGTAAGAAAATAAGTGAATGAGTTTGATTATTTCCATGAGTATTTTTAATGGTTTTAATTTTATTTCTTTGCTGTCCAAGATTTATTCATAAGGTATTTCAAATTTAAAAGTGTTTTTGAGTAATGAAAATTGTGGATTTCAAGTACCATTTGAAGTAACAAAAGGTTAGAGTGAAAAATATTTATTTTTCGGTGTTTAAGGAATTAAAATGGTGGCTGGATTGATTTCATACAGCCACATAAAATCATTATTTAAATTGTATTAATATGAGTTTTCAAATGATTTTGAGAAAGTTCAAGCATGAGAAAAGATTGGAATTGTTTTGACAAATGGTTTTGTTTTAAAGAAAGAAGTGAAAAGAAAATAAATTAAAGATTAATAATTTTCCAAGACTAAACTCACGGTTTTAACATGAAAAAGGAAGAAATGATTTTATGATGTCATATTTTGATGTTGGACAAATCTTTGCTTGTACTTGTGCATGTATTCGGCCAATGTATGTTCAAGTAGGACTAAGAATATTTTTCATGAAATAATATATGAAATGAGTATGTTTTGTAAGTTGATGTTTGAGCATGATTTAGTTATTTGGGGTGCATGAAGTCCATATGTTTGACTTACTCAATTCGGTCTATTTTTAATAAAGTAGGTAAATATGAAAATGAATTATTTGGAAAAGATTGTGAGTTGTATAATTGCTTTGATGATTGATCAAATTGGTTAAATGCTTTTAAGTAATTAATGAAGTATTGTTGTTGGTTGTGTGCTAGTTGGTGTTTGAAAAATATTTGAGTACGTAATCGGTTTTGAAAATAATTGGTTTTAAGATAATTCGATTTGATTTATTTGGAATGGTTGGATTGTGCTTAGTGGCTGTCCTAAGTTCTTATGTATTGATAAAGCTTGGATTTTAAAAGTGATTGTTTTAGGCTAAAAAATTATTTAAAGCGAAAAATACTTTTACGGTGTTTTCGGGTTTTTATTAAAGTAATTTAGTGAAACAATTCCTTGCTGTCCAAAATTGTTTAAAGTTGTTCCTTAAATTTAAAAATGTGTTCATGTGAATTAAAGTATGGTTTTCAAGTGGTAATTGATTTGAGAAAAAGCCGGATTGAAAACGGTTATGTTTTAAGTCTCCCGACGAGGAACAAATGGTGTTTGAGTTAAGGAAATATTTTCTTGATACCAGTTAATAACGAGAACGTGTTTTATTTAATACGAGGAATGATATAGACGAGGGATTGGGGCGGCTGGCAGCGACAAGGATCCGCGGAGATCGCGTACATTTAATTGCTGGACCTCAGGTGAGAGAGAAACTTTCCTAAGACACTGTGGTATTTAGGTGATTTATTAGGACGTTCCGTATCATCTCAAAGATCGGAACTTAGTGGTTCGGAGTCAGTAGTATAGTGGCAGTTGTTTGTGTTGTGTGGCCACTTATACGAAGGTTACGAAGACCACATTGTTGTTGTGTGATGATTGTGTGTTGATGATGTGAAATAGTATGCTTGTATGTTTATTTATTTAATTATGCATGATGATGATTATATTGTTGATTAATAAGAGTGGCATGCTGATGGACGTCTGTTACGTCCTGAAAATAAGAATGAGATGATTAAGTTGTGAAAGTAAAGATATAAAGAGAAAGTGATAACGATAAAAGATATGAGATTGATTGGGAAAGAGATAAAGAAGTGAGATTGGGGAAAGATTTGATGATAAGGATGAGGTTAAGCCAGAGCTGGAAAAGTGATGTGATGTTGATTACTAAAATGAGATGTGATTTGAGTGGAGCTAAGCTCCTTTGAGGATGTTGTTGGAATGAGGCTTGTGTTGAGTTGAGCTTGCTCCTCCACTAGTGCTCACAGAAATGGGATTTTTGAAAAGTTTTACAAACTGAGATTTTTGTAAAAAATTTGTGAAATGGTGTTTTGAAAAAGATTGTGAAAGGAGATTTTGTGAAAAGTTTGCGAAACGAGATTTTTACGAAAAGTTGGTGAAATGAGGTTTTTGAGAAAATTGTGAAATGTTGTTTTAAGAAAAGTTTGTGAAATAAGGTTTTTGGAAAAGGTTTTTGAAAATGAGAATTTTTGAAAAGAGTTTTTGAAATGAGATTTTGTAAAAGTCTATGAAGTGAGTTTTCAAGAAAGGTTTATGAACTGAGATTTTTAACGATTTTGTAAAAAGAGATTTTCAGAAATTTTGGTGAAATGAGATTTTTGGAAAGTAATGAAAGAAAATTTTTAGAAGGTTTGTGAAGTACGAATTTTTGAAAAGTTTGTGAAATGAGACTTTGAGAAAATTACAAAGGGTGATTTTGAGAAAGTTCATGGAACAAGATTTGAGAAAGATTATGAGATAAGATTTTGTGAAAGTTTATGATTTGAGATTTAAGAAAAAGTTTATGATTTGAGATTTTGTGAAAGATGATGAAATGAAATTGTTGAGACAAGTGGTGAAATAAGATGCAAGTATGATGATGTGAACCCAGCTCTGTGCTCTGATGAGAAAAGATTGTGCAAAGTTAGTGGTCGGGACTCATTGAAGGGATGCACGAAGGATGGGCCGACCTTAGGTTAATTAAAAAGATAAAAGACTTTAAAAGACACTAACGCGGTGAGGTATGAGAGTGCGAAGTAGTGGAGAGGAAGGAAACCCGGATATCAGGGATATTCGGGTTGTGAATGCAATAGGGTAGGCTAGGGCGGTAAAACGTCATGAGGCCTTGAGTACTATTCTGGGCGGAACGAATTCCATATGTGGTAACCAGACGTGGTGGGGACTGGGTCCTAATGCCGTGGTAAGTTCTGCACCCGGAACTGGAATAGTGCTGTCACCCCTATGGCTTTTCAGGAACAGTGAGAGGGACTGGAACGGGGCATCTTGATTGCCACTGTACCCGAGTTTTCTACAGTGAGCCTTGATTATATGAAATGATATGAATTGAATTAAATTGATTTGAGATTGTACCTGAGTTTTCTACAGTTCTCCTGGCTTGGAGCCAATTGATGATTGAGACAGCTGTCGTGCCCGCGTGGTAAAGGTCCTGTACTCCCGTTAGCTTCCGACTAGGCTGGGTGGATGACCGAGGAGATGTAGATGTGTGTGTCGATAGCAACGAAACGAGTACCTCGATGATATTATAAATTTTCCCCCAATCATCGATGGTTGTAAATCAATAAGACATGATAAGGAAAGTTTAAGAGTGACAAGAAGGTTTATGAGGATGAGAAGTGAAATTTTATGGAATGATGATGTTAAGAAAAGAATTGAGAAATAAAGAAGGATTATGTTGAGGAATGACAATAAGTTGGATGGGATAACAATAAGGATAATGAATTATGATGATGATGGTAATGATAATAATAATCATAATAATAACAATGATATGCTTGATGGTTGTATTGTGTGTATGTTGTGTGTGTATGCTTGTATGGTCTTGATATCTCGCCTACCGTAATCCCACACCGTCAACGATTCGTCGTTCGGATCGCTTACTCTCTCCTGTTCGTTGGCATATCGGTATTGCTAGTATCTCAACGGGCAGATGGAGCATCGTTTGGAGATTACTACGTGGCGTCGTCGGGGAAGCGGCTGGAAACCCACCCGTTATGGATGGGCGTGGATGGGATACACTCAGATGGTGATCGCGGATCCATAAAACAAGCTAAGCAGATCGACATTGGGATCGTGTTTGGGAAGTGTCTCTATGCTGGGATACGACAGTAATGAACCACCACCACGGGATGAAGCGCAAGAGAAATCTGTGAAGCTGTTTGGTGTAGAGCTCAAGCCAAGTTCCGAAGGAGAGTCAGCAACCGAGGTAGCATCACCCTCCGGTATGAAGACAGTATCAGAAAGGAAAAGAAAACCACATCCAGTTGTCTTCATCAAAAGGAAGCAAAAGTAGTGTATTTAGTTTAAGTTGTTGTTTGTGTTTTGAGTTAAGGATTACCGAGCCATGAGCCAATTATGTAACTAAGCCAGATTTGAAATTCAGTGTTGAGGAGTATTTTATTTTGAAAGAACAAACAATGCAATCTTTTGGGAAAATGTCATGATGATTTGAAACAAGTCACTTTATGGAAATGAATGTTTTATGTAAAAGAATATTTTAGTATCAAATCGGTTTTCCGTAAAAAGAATGCTAAGTGTTCCAATGACACTCCAACCATGTTTTATAATATAAAAAAAAAATTTTGGCCTCATTTTTGCCACTTTAATAAGTAAAAGTTAATTATTTTTGGTTTACGAAAATCGGGCTGTTACATAATTCACTTTAAATTTAATTAGATACTCTTTCGTAATTAACATAATATATTTTATGAAAATACCCAACACTTACGTTATAAATTATAGGAAACAATTATTTAATTCAATAAAACTTTAATTTATAATGTTAAGGAAATCAAAGTGTTAAGATTCCAATATTTCCTAACACTTTTATAATATTAAAAGCGACCTTAATTTGTTATTCTCAAACTTTATTATTGTTATTATTATTTCAATCTATTATTTATCATAATTATACTACGGGTTACAATTCGGGATGTTACAATTCTCCCCCACTTAGGAGAATTTCGTCCCCGAAATTCCGGTTGGTTCAAGTGAATGGAGGATCATCAGTTAAACAGGGCATCTAACTTTGATATCTAACTATTTCCAGGTTCACTCCCCCACTTAGGATGCTCCTAAAGCAATGTTCTTTGGTGTTTTCCAGGTTTATTACCGACTCCATCAGACCCAAAGCTGTTTCACGCTTATACCTTCTTTCCTTAACACCAATGAGTTCGGTTGAGTTCCTGTTTAGGATTTCTAAAGTAGGACCAAGGTTCACTAATCCGAGAATTCTTGACGTTTGCTCCAACAAACTGAGACAAACGTAACTATAAATAAGCACTACGTGTAGCACGAGGGTCTTAGTTATCTTGCAAGCTGAGAGATACACTTCATGCCGATATCGAACTCCGCGAGTTTGTTAAACTCTTCGCAAGGCACAGAACAACTATTCTAGCAAATAATAATGTAGGGTAAACCATCACTGACAATTCGATTGGCTCATGGGATGTCAATTTGACAATAGCACGATAGCATTGGATAACAATGAGCGAAATTAAGATTCTCTTGGTTGTCAACACTATTCCAGGTAGAATAGGAGATTTCTCTGACTACACATTAGAGAGGCACGATATAATGGACTCATGAAAATGTCAATTGAATCCAAGGATAAGACAAGCCAAGCGATTATAAAAAAATAAAAAAATCACTTTCAGTTTCTAACAAGGAATAAGGATAGAGTCTCAGAAGTTACTACTACCAAAAGTGTTAGCGTCATGAAAAATAAACGTGGTTATGCAATCCTAGGTCACATCAAAATGGTTTCATGATACCTGGAATGTTTCAAATTAGAAAGCATGTATTTAAACATTGTAAGAGACAATTCGAGTCTATGACGGTCATGATGCAATTGGAATTGAAAAGAATCACCAAGCAATCAAATTTATTGGCGTATAAGAGATGATAAGGATTACATTACCAAGACAAGTTTAGGGGTCAACTTGTCAAGTTGCAACTGCATTATACCTTCCTAACTAAGACGTGATTGAAGGAAGGACTAATGGCTCTCAATTTATGTTTGGGCCACAATGAATCCAATTCATTCGAAATAAAAATTCTATTGTCAATATCAGAGGGAAGCCTTCTTCGATATCAAAAAGCCATGGGTGTGTGTAAGATTCACCTCATGGAAAATACGAATAGGTAGATTTTTATTTTGATTCCAAGTGCTCGCATAGAACCGAGTATGATGGGTGCAATGTACTCAAAAGGTTGTACATTACGAGTGTATCACAAAATAAAAAAAATATGCACAACCAACTGATATTCAAAGCCCAAATGAAAGCTAGATCCTACAATTAATATCTAAGATGTCAAGAGTTGAACGAAGCAAATAAAGGTTCAAGGGGCCAAACAATTATTAAAGCTCCAGACAAAAAGGATCAACGCTCCAGGTTCGAGACACCAATTACAGAATAGGGATTCATGAAAATGGAAGGGAAAATCCTATAAGATTTTCTAGAATTTATTTTTCATGAGTCGTTACCTTTGGAATTCGTGCAATGTTTTCCCAAGTGCAACAATACAATTATTAAGGAAATTGGATTCGAACACTTTGCTAAGTCCGGGACAAACACTAAGGAATCAACTATAAATTAAGAAATGTTATACTAAGTCCACTAAGTTTTAATTCCTAATCTAACTAATTGAGATATCTAACTATCTATTGGTTACTCACTCGGTGAGTAAACCACAGGAGTTGTGAGTCCAAACTCCAAGGCCGAGGAAAACTGCTCTGATACCACAATGTAACACCCTCACAAATATTTAGTTAATTTAAGATTTATAAAAATATGAACATGAAATTTATTTATAAATTAAAATACTTAAGAATATTTTTCTGGAAAACGGGCAGAGTTTCCTCTGTTTTTCGGACTTCCCAAAAATTTTCTTCTTTAAACCTGTCAATCCAGAGTTACCTAAAAACTTAGATCATAATAGTAGTATAGTCTGATTAAATCCTAACGCCCGATTAGTACAAGTTTTGGGCACATAGCTAATGCATATTTTAAACATTACAAAAAATAACAGTTTTCAATATAAATAAGAAATAAAGTCTGCTCAAGGTATCACAAATACACTCCACGTGGTGGTGAATTTCCTGCTCGACTTGCAACGATGTAAGCTCCGCTTTGGTACCTGAAAATAATCAACCACAAGAGGGGAAGCATTACACAGAACTTAAAAAGATAAATCCTATAAGAGACATAGTAATAAACTTAAGCCTACACAATTATTAGCATACATTATTCATTTAATTAATCTCTTCTAGTTCCTTACTTATTCATACTTTCTTTTAATTTTTGGTTCTCTTATCATTCTTTCATTTCCATTCTTTATCCATATTCATCATTTGGCCAACATGCCGGTTACCTTTTCGTTCCTTTACTCTTCTTTTATTGGTGACAGGGTATAACGACCTCCTGCCATTTTACTTTTTATTATTGTGACAGGGTGTACCGACCTCCCGCCATTTTACTTTTTATTATTGAGACAGGGTCTACCGACCTCCCACCATTTTACTTTTTATTATTGTGACAGGGTCTACCGACCTCCTGCCGCCCAGTCCTTTCTCTTTTCTTTATCCTCTTTTATTTTAAGTATATTCTCTTCACTAATGATTCTCATTTTTAACTAGTTCTGCTTGATTAGGCCATATACGTTATATTTTAATTCTAGTTACTAGCTCTTAGTTATTTCCCTGTTCTCTTTCTTTTCTTTTTCTTTTTCTTCTTCTCTTCCTTTTTCTTTTTCATTATTCTTTTTATTAATTACTCTAGTTTACATCTAAGTCCCCTTAGCTTTGGTATAGTCGTTATATTTTAAATTCCCGTTTCCCCTTAGCTTTTTTATTAATTACCATAATGATTCTGTCAGTCACTTTGGCTCTTTGTGGCCGGTCGATGGTGATCTCTACTATAGCCAACTTGGACGAATCAAACCAAGTTGTATGAGGAACCCCAAAAATGGGGTGAAGTACTGTGCAAGTAAGTTAGGGGTTGGAGGATGCTTACTCCCGTTCGGTTTTTCTCAGGAGTGGAGGGGTTGTGTGAGGAAAATGCAAAGTGTGTGATGAAAAGTAAATGAAAAGTGAAAAGTTAAAGAAAAATAAAGGGAAAAGTCATGCATATGCATATTCCAATGATTCAATCCAATAAAAGAAAGATTACAAAGAAAAGAAATGAAAAGAATGTTATTGGATTCAATGAATGAACAAAAGTGAGCGACGTACATGCATCTTGTGAAATGATTGTATGATACACAATTGCATCATTACTATGTTGTATTATGACATATGACAAAAATATGTATGTTTACGTGAATGTTGAATGCACATGGATATGCTTAATTATTGTTGTTAAATTTCTTTCTTAATTTATGTTTCAAATAACTCACCTCTTAAGTTGACATTTTTAGGTACACCATCGGAAAGACGTTCATGTCTCTCACGTCGAGAAAGGTACACTCTCAAAGAAATAGAGTATACTATCCATTCTGACTCCAAAGTCATAATGAAAGTGCAACCATGACTAGGATTTTAATTTGTGAAAAGTTTTATTATATAAATAGGTATCCTTTGTTAAAGTTTTATTCATATGTAAATTCAAGTTTTTATTATAAAGTCTTTGGAAAAACATTGTATAAAGTTTATATTTAATGATAATAGTCATAAAGAATATTCAAATTTGCTCCATTTTTATGGTAAATACTTATATATAATTATCTGAATTGTTGTGGTTGTGACAGGTGAAAAAAATAATTTGGGAAAAGTCTATATTTCAAGTGGAACTCCGCCAAAATTTTTATAAAAACCCAAGTATTTTCTCATGAAATTACTACTTTTAAGTAATATATTTTAAATTAAAAAGTTAGGATGTTATAGGCTCAAGTTAAAGAAGAGGGTAAACATTAAAAACAACAAGAAAAATCACTTAACATCATAAAATAGCTTCGATAAAATGTAGATAAATGAGAGAAGTACCTTGAAGCTTGGCTTCAAATTGTAAAAATCGAAAAAATCCTCTCCTCTTCCTCACGGGTTCCCTCTCTCTCTCTGTCTTTCTTTCTCAATTTTTTCTAAGTGTTGGAGTAGTGTGTAATGGTGGTATGGTGAGATAAGGTGGGTTATTTATAGGGTAGGTTGGCTTTGGAGTTTAAGTTTTAAATTTGGGGTTGAAAGAATCATTTGGGGTTGAAAGAATCCAAGGGTCATGTGTAGTTTAGTCATTTCTATTAGTTAGTGGGGTTAGTTGGGTGGTAGTAGAAAAAGTGTTTTTCTTGGGTAGACAAACTAATAATTACACTTTTTAAATTGAAAATTTGAAATTTGAAAGAGGTTTATTTTTTGCTTGCATGAGAAGCTTGGAGAAAATTTTTTTTCCTCCTTCTCCTCATGATTGTAGCACACACATAGGGAAGGGAAATAAAAACTATAACTTAAATTAAATAATATAATAAAATAATATAATTTCTACCAAGCTAAAAATATAAAAATTCACATAAAATACAAGGTAAAATATTCTCACTCATAAAAGTAAGTTCTACATTTTTATACGATCATATTGACTATAAAATCATTTTGTTTGGGTCATGTATGGTAAAGTTATGGAATTATGGAAATTCCACAAATCAAACAATGATTTTTCAAATAAAATTTGTTATGTAAAAATTTATATTCACACTTACGTATTTTTATTTTATCACAATAAAAATGCACTAACAAAGCTTTTTAAATAATGGCTCTCTTTCTCTTTTCTCTCTCGTGGTGACCTAAGCAGCCGCCACCGCCGCCGTAATGGCTAAGAAACGAGGAAGACCACCTAAACATGCTTCTCCTTCTCCTTCTAAACCTTCTTCTGATGCCCAGGATTCTCCCTCTGTGAACCCTGAGACATTGGACTTCTCTGCGCTTGATGGTATTGACAAAGAACTTGATGGCTTGAGCCCCAAGCAACTTGAAAGTGTCTTACAAAGGATGGATGGTATTCGATCTGTGATTCAGTCGGTAACACCTAGAATTAAAATTCTAATTTGTAATTCCATTATGTTATAAAAATCTTAGGAAAATTTTGACAGGGTTTGTTTTAAAATTAGAACTTTCCCTTTATAGAAAACCTGTCACCTGTCAGCCAGAACATTCAAAAGTATATATTTACATTCATTCATAACAAAGTATGTATTTATACAAGTCATCAGTCAAGGCCACATCCAGCCCAAAGTTAAGTTTTACACACCAAAAATGTGAAGTATCACCATTTCAACAAAATATGCATGAAAGTTCTCCAACAAAAGTTCATGTGTGGTGATACCCTGGATGTTATATTAAAAGTCCATATACATATTAGTCCTAAATATATGACACAAGAGCATGGTCGGCAACAGAGTAATTCCAGTTTGGTAACGGGTTACACTTCCTTTGGAGAAGTGTACCCGTCCTCGGTCTCAGGGAAATCAGAAACATCTCCCTCCTCGTTACCTAAAATGGTCAACACAGAGGGTAAGATATAGCTCAAAATCAAAGGAAACACATAAAATCAGTAATAAGACATAATAATACACATGTCATACAAACACACAAATAAGAATGCAATGATCCATACTACTACCATATTCTGTGATTAATCCATTTCCATATTTTTGTCCATATATTTTCCGTTTATATACCCATATCCCATTGGTTTCCATATAACCTCACATCACCCTCCACACTATTGGAAAAGATCGACTAGGAGTAAGTGTTCCCCAACCAATGTTTGCACAGTACATTCCTTCGTACAATTTGGGTAAAATCATACAGTCCTTCGTACAATTTGCCCAAATTGGCTATAGCGGGAACCACCCTCAACTAGTCCAGAAGTGTTTAAGTGACCCATAGAACTATCATAGGGCGCGTAGGACCAATCCCCAACGTGGTGCACTTTCCACGTCTTATAGTAGATCAAAGTCCAACTATGATAATTCTAGGGATTGTGAGCTTAACACAATCTCGCCACTATACCACTCTCGTACGTCGATTCTATGGAACCTGTCCTTCGGTCTGGCGAATGTTCACGAATCTTTTCCAATTTCCTATCATCCTGCCTCACTTCAATAATTACGTGTTTCTAATTCTTTTAGTCTATTTCACTTAGTCCAATTATTAGTACTTAGTTCTTTTTTTTATAAGTTGTGAGCTTAGGGTTTCCAATATAAAGATTCCATACCATTACAATATTTCCAAACAAATTAAAAATCATGAATTTAACAACATAACACCATCATCCAAGTTACACAGAATTAAAGCATAAACCAAGCAATAATACACAATTCCATTCATACCCTAAACCTAGGATTTTGGGATTTCTAAGCTAATAATCCATCTACAACCAAAAACATGCCTAAAATTATGAGCTTACTACTAAAACTATGCCCTTCCTCTAATTGAAAGTATATCTTCCCTCTTACCTTGGTTTAGAGAAAGTAGAGGTGAGAGATGGTGTAGAGAACCTTGAATTGATGGAGGAAAAGAAGAGATTGATGATGAAGAAGAGTTGAAACCTTGATTTGATGAAGGGAAAAGATGATTTGATGAAGTTTCCAAGTGATTTGAGGATGAGAATTAAGAACCCTAACTTTGCCAAAGAGGGTCGAGAATAAGGAGTGAGATTTACCTAAATAAGCTCTGCCAACCGACTTAAGAATTGGTGATGCAGGGTCGTGGATATTGATATCCACCTATGGATATTTGGATATCCAACATCGATGTGCAAAGCCACATATCGATATCCACTGCTAAAACTGACAGCATCTTTCGCATTCAAACAGCCATAACTTTTTCGTTAACCGTTGGATCTTGCTCAAATTTGGAGATAAGCTCCCTAATGATTCCAACTTCACATCCAACGGTGGGTTTTGGGTTTTAAGCTATAGATCCTACAGTTAATGCATGAGTGTTACTTAACTACTATCCCTAATCAAGGCTAACACTTCACATAACTTATATTAGCTTGAATTGAAAGAGGATGTTACATGTAACACCCCACATTTTTCCCGTACGTGCGTGAACGAATAAACTTTGAAATTATGCTTTATAAAAGATTTTTCAGAAAAGAGTTTTATTTGAGGAAGAAATAAAGCATTGATTTTCCGGATTGTTATAAACCAAAACGTTTTTCCAAAATGAAAGTTAATGCTTTTCTAAATGATGATTTATTAATAATGGTTTTGAAAATGATTTTGGATATGAATTTTGTAAAATCGTTTAAATTAAATTAATAAATTGGCTTGAAAATTTTATGAGTGCTTGATTTAATATGTGTGTGTGTATGTTTAACGTGTGATGCATGAAGATGACCATGGAATGTGATTTCTTAGAATTAATTTAATTATTGTATGAAATAGAAATTATAGTAGGAATTAAAATGTGAATTAGGTGCATTTGTGTGTGGGCTACGTATGAATATGCATGTGAGTGCTATATATGTAAGTGTGTGACTATGTATGTATGGATGTATGTATTTATATGTCATATGTGTGTTGACCAAATGATGTAGGGGAAATGAATAAGAAATGTGATTGGAAAATAAAATAAAGAACATGTGTGGGTGTGTGAAAGTGCCACGGTGAAGGTGTGTGTTGTGTATGCATGAAGGTGCCACCTTTAGTGAATGCATGAAAGTGAATATGTGTGTGTACTATGTGTGTTACACGTGTGTGTGATTGGTGTGTGAAAGCTAGGGTTGATGTTGGAAGCTTAGTGCCTAAGGAAGTGGAAACTAAGTTAGCTATTCCACTAAATTAGAACCAAACCAAGACACAAACCCCAACTAGTTGCTAACTATTAGAGATCCCTAAATTCCTAGACTAGCCTACATTGTTTCCTTGACCGTGTGAACCTCATCCATGCAAACAATCAAAAGCCCAAAACTAGCCTTTTTTCTTGCTCTTGGCCGAACCACTCTTAAGGCTAAATTAGGAAATCGTGAGCCTGCCTTTATATAGGATTTGTTCTAGTTCATTCATCCATTTCCTTCCCATTTCTTCACAACAACACAACCTAAACACTATGGTCCAAGAACACATCAAGCTCTTGAGACCCTTGGAGAAAGAGGAGAGGCCGAAACATAGAAAAAAGAAGGAGAAAATCCAAAACTAGATCAAGCCATTCTTTTGAAGATCCAAGTACTAGAAGCCAAAGGAGCCAACCCCTTGGTAGGAAAACCGTGGAGCAAGAAAGAAGAAATGTAATAGTTTAGAGTTTCTTTTGATTTTTAGTTGTAGATCCCTTTTTATTTCTTCATGCATGTGTATCTTTATGGTTTGTAAGGTGACTTTAGGTACTATTCTTTCTTGATCTTGAACTTTCATGGACTAAACACTATTTGTAATATGTGTAATCCTATGTTTATGATTCGGTTTGTATTTTCTTGCTAGATCTACACATTTTTCTAACTAAAACCAAAAGATCTAGAGTTTAGTTTAAGTTTTTGTGAAACCCAACACAAATCTTTCTTGCATGTTTATATTTTCTTGTTCTAAACCATGATCTATGTATGTTTATGTGCTTATTTTGTAAATAGATGCATGATCTAAGTTTAGTCCAAGATAAAGTAAATTTCTTTAGTCTTGCATGTTTAATCTTTTGCTAAAACCGTGAGCTATGATGATTTTAATCTAGCATGATTAAATCTTATTTTCTTAAAAGATGATCCATGATGTGTTGTGTGATTCTTTCATGAATAAACGCATGATTTGAATTTACTTGGAAATAAAGTTGAAATCTTTTATTTTTCATGATTGATTTTAAGTGAAAAGATGACGTTTCCATTCAATGCATGTCACGGTTTGGGAAATAAAATTTAATAAACAAGTTTCAAATGATTTTTGAAGCATGACCATGATTTAGCCTAAATGTTTGATTTTTATGTACTTTATTTTGTGTGTAGGCCCTTCGGCCATATGGACTAAAAATGAATCCCATGCCTTTGTTTATGTGAAGTTTAATGCATGTGCATGATAGGACTAGATCTAATGATTTTAAGTGCATGCATGTTTTCTTTTTAAGTATTAAGTGTAATCTTGATTTTTAAGACTAAGTAGTAAACTTAAGCTTTATTGGGATTATTTAATAAAAACCTTGTTTTAATAAAGTTGATGCATGTTGTGGTGTGATGTCTTGAAAAGTTTATTTTGAATTCCTACATGTCTTGATGATTGATTTTGTGATGTTTTGTATGGTTGAAAAATGAATGAAACATTGCATTCTTGCATAAGTAGCATTCGGCCATGAAGGGAAAGAGATAGGGAATCATATTTGATCATTGTTTAAATGGCGTTTAGGATAAGATTAGCTTAATTTAAGAACTTAGAAATACATACAGGAAGTAATTGAATATGTGAAGTGAATTGCACTTGTTGTCTGATTTAGGTTAAGAAAATAAATTAAGTTTTTCTTTTGATGCTCTCGGTTTCAATCTAAAAAGAAAAGAAAATGATTTCAATTGTCTTGTTCATTTAGGTGTGCATAAATCTTTGTAAAATTTCCATCTACATGATTCGGCTTAAACATGTTTATGTAATTAGAAAATTTGTTTATATGAAATGATTTCTATGAATGATTATATGCTGTGTGTTGTGTATATGATGCTATGTGTGTGATGTATTATTTGTCTTGACCTTTTCGGTTTTGTTAAGAATAAAAGAAATAAGTTGATTAAATAATTGAAAATGGAATTTTGTGTTTAAGGTGGCTTGTTTTATGTGAAAGTGTGAATGTTTTAATGATGTATTGTTTGAATGTGTTTTTCTATTTGAATTTCCAAATAATTGAAAAAATGTTTTTACTGGAAAAATATGATTTAAGAAACTCAAATTGATTTGAAAGAGGTTTTGAAACTTTATTTTCTTAAGTTCTGAAATTTGTTTTATGATAATGATTTTTAGAACATGAATATTTTAAAATGAATTTACCATAAGAGGAATGTATTCTGTTTTCAAGAAATTAAATTGAAATTGTTTCAAAGTTCTTTAAAAACATTTTATTCGGATTTGAAACCTTTCGGAATGTGAATAATGTGATTTCAAAAGGAATGATTTCAAAGTGTTTTCTAAAATAAAGTAATTCGTTAAAACGTTTCTAACGCACGGGGAAAAATGCTATAGTTCGGACGACCGACGCAAAGGAAACGAGACGGGATTGGTGATCGGGAAATCTCGGAAAGCTTGCGGGAGCTTACGGTGTTTGAGGTGAGAGAGGGGCTTCCCTTAAGGCGTCGTGGTAGTAGGTAACTTATTAAGATGTCCAATCATCTCAAAGGTTGGACTCCAATCTCATTTAGCGTAGTGGTGTATGTGATAGCAATTGTTTGATTGTGTGTTTGGCTATCCACCCGAACGGCTGAGATTGGGTATTAAGTATGATTTTATGTTTTATGGTTGCTCATGTTTAAGTTATTTAATTACCGTATAATCTGTTTACTGGTTAAGTAATTATGTGGTTGTTAAGAAGCGTTGGTGTGCTGAATAATGCGTGATAAAGATTAAAGTATAAAAGTAAGAAAATATGTTCGAAAGAAAGGAGAAGTGATGATAAGAGTAATGTATTGGTAAAGAGACAAAGGAATGAGACTGAGTTGTGGATGAAAGATGAGCAATGAAAGTAGGAGGCGCTGAGGAAAGATGACTGAGATGTGATGTGGCTCTTGCTATTTTGGTTTTAGTCTGGGACTAGTGATGAGTTGAGCTTGCTCCTCCATTAGCGCTCAGCAAGTTTTTATTTTTGGGAAGAAGCTTAGTGTTGAGTTGAGCTTGCTCCTCCATTAACACTCACCCAAAAATATGGTTTTTGAAAAGAGTTGTGAAAAGAAAATTTTTGGAAAAGGTTTTCGAAAAGTAAGTTTGAAAAGGTGGAATGAGATTTTCAAAGGGGTTTTATGAAACAATTTCTTTTGAAAAGTTTTGAGAACGGGAAAAGTTTTTGGAATCGATCTTTTAATAAAGTTTTTGAAATGACATTTTAGAGAAAAAGTTTGTAAAAACCAGATTTGTGAAAAGGAGTTTTGTGAAAGTTTTTGGAAACAGTATTTTCCGAAAGTTTTGGTGAAAAGATATTTTTGAGGAAAGTTACCTTGGAAAAAGTTTTGAGAAAGGAAGTTTTGTGAAATTATATTTTGGAAAAGTTTTACGAAAAGAGTTTTGGGAAAGAGAAGGAAATGAGTTTTGAGAAGAGATGAGCCAGATTGTGACATGAGAAATTCGATGAGATGAGATGAGGAAAAAAAATGTGAAATGAAACGCGAAATGTGATGTGATGTGATTGGGGAACAGTTTGAGCGATTAGTGGTCGGGCTTCGTTGAAGGGATGCACCAAGGATGAGCTGATCGTTAGGATTAAGTCGATAATAAAATTTTAAAAGCTTTAAAACTTTAAAAGACATTAATACGGTGAGGCATGAGAATGCGAAGTAGTGGAGAGGAAGGTACCCCGGATATCAGGGATATTCGGGTTGATGAATGCATTAGGGTAGGCTCGGGCGGTAAAACGTCACGTTGCCTTGAGTACTATTCTGGGCAGAACGAACTCCACATGTGGTGCACTAACGTGGTGGGGACTGGGTCTAATACCGTGGTAAGTTCTGCACCCGGGACCAGAATAGTGCTGTCACCCCTATGGCAGTTCAGGAACAGTGAGAGGGACTGGAACGGGGCATTTGTGTTTGCCGCCGAGGGCGTGCATTGATCATATGATTAAATTTGAGGCAAGGCCTCCTGGTCTGGGACCATTTGTGTGTTGTGACAGCTGTCGTGCCCGCGTGGTATAGGTCCTGTACTCCTGTTTGCTTCCGACTAGGTTTGGATGGATGACCGTGGAGATGTGGACGTGAGTGCCGTTTTCATCAATGATGGTTCCCCATGTCATTGAGTGAGTTGAGATAATAAGACTTAATAACGTAAATATTTGAAAAGGAAAGTACAGTAACGATATTGAGTATTGAGTATTGAGTTGAGAAAGGAGAATAAGAATTGAAAAGTAATGATAAGATGATGTTTGTGTAATGATGATGATGATTGTGTTTGTTTATATGAGTTGTTTGTCATTTACTGTTTTATCTTAATAATTGCCTATCGTAAATCCACATAGTCGACATTACATGTTTTGGGTGGCTCACTCTCTCCTGTTCTGCTATTGGGTATTGGGAAAATTTCTATATGGCTCTTAGATGGAGCGCGCACGAGAGGCTGCCATGGAAGGTATTTCCAAGGAGGTTGATGAGAATGATCCCACTGACGACCTGAGGATTTGTATGACCAAGAATCAGAGTAGCGCAGTGGAAGCGGTAGTGGCGATGACTAGAAGCTAGGTAATCCCTTTTCGGAGTTTTGTATTTCCATTGCAAGTTACTTAAAGTCCTGGCTCTATAGTACTGTAACCCCAACTAAAATTTATTTTAGTACTAATGTCTTGAAGTGAGTAAATGGGCCGTGTTTTAAATAATGTTTTTGAAAACGAGTTTCAAAGCGCGGTGTCTTGTGACGCCTTGGTTTGGAACTTGAAAGGTTATGCAATGTGAGAGCACGGGTTTCAATTTGTAATCGTGTTTTTAAGATATGCATGTTCTCACCTCGCATAACACTTGTAAAAAAAAAAATTTTTTTGGCCCAAATTTTCACTATTTTAATGGTAGTTTGCAAGTGGCCAAACCGGGGTGTTACATTACAATCCTCCCCCACTTACTTGAATTTCGTCCCCGAAATTCAGGTGGATTCGAAGAGATGCGGATACGACGCCTTCATCTTGGTTTCTAACTCCCATGTTGCTTCTTTGACATTGTTGCGATTCCACACCACTTTCACCAAAGGGATCTCTTTGCCTCGCAGATGCTTGACTTTTCGGTCTTCAATTCTGATCGGTTGCATATCGAAAGTCAAGTTCTTCCTCAAAAGAACTTCTTCTGCTGGAATTACATGGGATGGATCATAGATGTATTTGCGGAGTTGAGACACATGAAATACATCATGAAGGTTGGATAGCTGGGGTGGCAATGCAATTCTATAGGCCATTGTTCCAAATTTCTGCAAAATCTGATATGGCCCAATGAATCGCGAAGTGAGCTTCTTGGGCTTCAACACTCTTCCAACACCTGTAGTCGGCACTACTTTCAAGAACACATGCTCACCTTCGGCAAATTCCAATGGATTTCTCTTCCTACTGGTCCACTGTTTTCATACTGCTAAAGGCTGTCATAAGGGGTATTGAGCATAAATGTAGAGCTTTTCTGTGGGGCTCTAATGATCAAGGACATGTGCATGCTAATGTGTCTTGGCAGAAAGTTTGCAATAGAAAGCAGTACGGGGGTCTAAACATTATTGATTCGATTAAATGGAATGCTGCTGCAATTGGTAAACATGTGTGGAATTTAGCTGCAAAAAAAGATTGCTTATGGGTCAGGTGGATTGACAGCATTTATCTAAAAGGCCAGGATTTATGGGATCATCAACCTTCTCATGGTCACGGGTGGCACTGGAAGCAGCTTCTCAAAACTAGGGACTTATTTTCTACAGGATATCAGAATGGTCAATGGATTCATTCCAATGATGGATCTTACACAATCAGGAAGGGATATGAGTTACTTAAAGACCAAGGAATTGCTTTTCCTCTTCATCACTATGTCTGGAATTCTGTAACTGTGAAGAAACATTCATTTATCAACTGGTTAGCAGCCTGGAACAGACTCAATACAAAGGACAGATTAGCTTATACAATGATTCCCAATCATTGCTGCTTGTGCTTCAAGGCATTGGAATCGAGGGATCACCTCTTTTTTTCAGTGTGATTGGAGCTTTTCTCTCTTGGAATTATGTTGTAATTGGATTGGTTTGGACTCTTTTAGGCATAAATTTTGTAACTGGACCAGATGGATCACACATGCCTTCAAGGTCAAGAAAATAGCTAATTGTGTTGCTTCTATTTATGCTGCTGTTCTCTATGCAACTTGGGCAGAAAGAAATGGGCGCATATTCAATGATACTAACAATCACTACAGTGTGGCTTTTAGCAAAATCAAGAAGGAAATTGCTTATAGAATTAGCTTTGTGTTTCCTAAGTTTAGGCAGTGGTCGAATAGGCCTTTAGTAGATAGAATTTGCATTGAATTGTAATTATTTTTTGGTACATTCTTTTGGGTCTTAAAGCTGGTTGAACTCTTCCTAGAAGGTGGCAATCAACTTAGAGACTATAGACTTTTTTCATCAAGATCTCTTTCAAAAGATTTTGGTGGATTTAGTCCATAATTGTGTTTGAATTTTGCAAGTTGGTAATAGAATTTTTCTTCTACAAAAAAAAAAAGCTTTTTAAATAAAATTATTAAATAAATCAAGTTAGGAAATTGTGGGTCTTACATGTAAAATTTGGCTAATGAGAGTTAAAAATCAAAGAAGTAGAGGAGCAAAAATTACCTTGATGTTCATTTTTATGCTTATGAACACTTATGCTTATGAACACTATCCCTTCACCTTGGTACCACTTAACTTATAGCAAATTTGAGATATTGCTCGTTTCTTTCTCCTTTTTCTTCTCTTTTGTCTTATTTTACCTTCACATTTTACTTTTGGCTAGGTTTGATTCCATGAATAATGATTCCAAAGTCAATACATTAATTTCTCTCGATTGGGTGGAGTTGTATAACATAAATGAGGGTGCCAAAGTTGTTGTTTATTTTTCCTATCTCCAAGAATTGGAGCTAGTGAAGTTTCAATGTGGATAAAGATAAGTTTATAATTAAGGAGTTGAAGCTTTCACCAAAGTTAGTTAATATATAACTATACAAACTAAAAATTATTGAGATTGCAGGTTGGCATCATGTGTTAGAGTACCAAGTTATACTTAGGTGTGACATAAAAATGATGAGACAGTATAGTATGTCTAATTCATAGGTTAAGGTCATGACTATCAATATTCATCTAGTAATATCACACACATTTGGAATGAATACATTTATGAATATCAACGTGGCTTATCTTAATCCATGAAATGGCTACCCTATACTCTCATCATCCATATGTCAAACCTAGTTATATTTAGTACTTTATCACTCAAAGTTGACATCCAATCACATTAACTCTCGGTTTGAAAAGTGATACATTAACTAAGTCCTGTGAAAACTCGATCTTTTAAACTTTTCTTCCTCTATAGTGAACATCAATACACCCTCCGTCCCACAAGGATGGTTAAAAAATTCAAAAGTCAAAAATTAAGGAGACATGCATTTAATTGTTTGTTTAACACATCAACCAATTACCAAAAAACTAATTTAATGCATTTTGTATAAATAAACCAATCACAATTCAAAGTTTATAATTTCTAAACTTTTCATTAATTATTTTAACTACAATTTGGGACAAAAAATTTAGCCATTTTTTACCATCCTTGTGGGACGGAGGGAAAAATACATTGTTAGGTAAACAAGTAGTGCCCCCACACCAAAATTCCGAAGTACATTTCCACTAATAAGGCAACAACCCATGTTTTAAAAAAGCAATGCTCCTATTTTTTGGAGATAAGAAAGATCAATACCATTCTAATCGAATGAGATTAATTACTCTAATGACTTTGATATCTTTAATGTCAGAGTCAAACATAAACCCTAGAACCATAACTTTAATGGTTGGAGTCTAAAAACTACGGTGCCCTCAAATTAAAGGATTCCAAAGGACTCTAAATTGATAATGCCCAAACCTTCGTTTTTAAATAATAAGTGCTTACTTGTTACCCTATAATTTTTGAAATTTCATAATTTAGTTTTCTAAAAGTTATTTAATAACCATTGATTTAAATTTTCTTGTAGAACTATTGTTTGAAAAATACCAAGAGCTTAAAGCTCTTAATATTGGGAAAGCTTGTTAACTTTTGAAGTTAAACCTCTTTCAGTCAATTTGAAATCAACTTTCTCTTTTGTTAATTTTTAAACCATTGTGTCCTTTTGAGACATGTTTAAAGTGAAATATACGTCATTCTATATCTAAGGTACAGGGCTTAGGGCGTTTATTTCATTTTGTCGAACTCCTCCATGATGTTGTTTGTACCACCAAAGAAGGTAAGAAAGTTTCGGGCATGCCCACACTATTGTCCTACAGAATCCATCAATTTAGAGGCACTACAAACTTAAACACCAACCATTAAACACAAGGCTCTATGTTTGGATTCCAAAAACAATGATTTCAAACTCATTAAAGTATCTATTATCCAATGGGTATAGGTATATATTGTCAATGACGGTTCCTTTGGTGATATTGATTTTTTCCAATCACCAACAATTAGGGCTGGTGCAATTTTTCGACTTACAATGTTATCTTAGCGGAAATGTTATCTTACAATGTTTTCTAATACTGTATTATTGATGTTCAATGTAGAGTAAGAGAAGTTTAAGAAGATGAAGCTTAAACCAAAGTCGATTAATGAAGCACTTTACAAACTAAAAGTTATTGAGATTAAAGGTTGCCAGCGAGTATTAGGGTACCAAGATATACCTAGCTGGGTGCAACATATGGCGCATGAGACAATATGGTATGGCTAATTCATAGGTTAAGATCATGCCTATTAATATTCATGTAGTGATAATACACACATTTGAAATCAATACAATTTATGAATATTAACGAGGTTCACTTAGTTCATGAAGTGAATATCCTATACTCTCTCATAATCCATGTGTCACACCAAGTTATATATGGTACTCTAATAATCAAAAGCGACATCCAATCACATTAACTCTCACTATGAATAGTAACATATTAATTTACTCTGTCACAAATCAATCTTCTTAAACTTTTCTTCCTCCATACTTATTGTACATCAATAATGCATTATTACGGAAACAAGTAGTCCCCACTCCCTAAATCTAATGTAAATTTCCATTATGGTAACAACATGAGTGTTAAAAATGTAGTGGCCCTAATTTTTGGAGTTAAAAAACATCAATACCTTTCTACGCATACCTTGATTGAGGATGAGAACTATGATCTAAATCCTATGATATTAATCACTCTAATGACTTTGAAATCATTGTTCTAGGAATAGATCGAAATCAAACCGTAGAACCATGACTTTAATGGTTGAAGTTTTAAGATTAATATGCCCTCAAATCAAAGGCTTCCGTAAGATTCTAGAGTTATCATCCTCGAACCTCCTTTCTTAAGCTAGACAAACAAACAACACCATGGAAGGATTCACAAAAATGGAATGGATAACTTAAAACTCCTAAACCTTTGATATTGAGGGCATTATATTACAAATTATTTCTTATTTTTCACAAATTTGAGCAAGATCCAACGGTTAACGAAAAAGTTATGGCTGTTTGAATGTGAAAGTTGCTGTCAGATTTTATCTGTGGACATAGATGTCATTGTTGTGCACATCGATGTTGCACATCGATATCCATAGGTGGACATCGATGTCCACGACCTGCAGAATCAGTTTAAGGCATTTGGCTGAGTTCATTTGGGAAAAAATCATAAGATCCTCACTCGAACCTCTTGGGAAAAGTTAGGGTTCATCACCCCCAACTTCCAACCTCTTGATTTCTTCATCAAATTGCTTCTTCCCTTCATCAAATCAAGAGTTCCTCTTCTCTCCATCATCAACATCACTCATTTTCTCCTCCTTTTTCTCACACGAATTTCTGTTCCTCTCTTCTTGTAACACCCCGATTTGGACTTAGAATTTTCACTAAAAATTTGCGCCATTTTTTTTATTAAACATTACCAAACCATTTCATTTTAATTCTTTTACATAAAGGTTTTCATAAAACAATTTGATTCACTTGGTTTCAAAATATGTTTTGATACTTAGACTCACGTCATAAAATTCTATTTCCAAAAAGAGATGTTATCATCCAAAAACTCATTTTATCAACGTCATATTTAGTCGATGGTTAATTTGCGGAAAATAGTTTAATTACTTTAAATGAACTTTATACATAATCAAAAAGAACTTCTTTTATTCCATTTAAAATAATCCATATTACAACTGGGGTTACATTCGGGACAGATTAATTATGTCCTAATCACCTTAAGATAGGATACAAAGCAAAGACTATCCTATCTTATACTACGAGTCTTCATTGCCATCTCCCCTTGCAAGTGTCTAGAATATTCCTCGATTGCCGCTTCTGCTTCCTCCTTGTATGATGCGTCATCCTATGATCCTCTTCCAACTTGAGCAACTACTACTCGAACTACTACTTGATCTGTCATTTGTGGACATGGTTCCCCAATGTCCACAGGAAAGGGAAATAGAGAGAGTAAGCACTTCCGAACGATGTTAACGTCGACGGCGTGGGCTTACCATAGGGGAATATTAAGACTACACAAACATGTACATCATTATTATCATTACCTTATTGTATTTATTACCATAAAATCTTTTCCCACGAAAAGGGTATACCTCTTAAGAACTATAGCCGCTATATTTTAGTCTCTAAGTTTCATACCATCGGTAATTCAAGGGGGGGTACTATTACCGAGGTTCGAGGTATGAATATCACACACGTTACATCTCCTCCATAAGTCCAACCATATCCTAGTTCGGAAAGCAGATGGGACGCACAGGAACCCTAGCCACACTGGCATCGAAGTCGGTAAACGAAAAGGCTATACCATCGCCAGTGGTCAGTAAGATATAAAAATTCATGTGACCAACACCGGCGGTCAACAAGATTCATTTCATAAAAGTTTCTAAAAACCCAACCCTTACCGAAATTCTAGCCCCGTTCAGGTTCCCTCTCACCATCTATGATTTGCTCAAGGGGGTGACAGCACTATCTCCAGTTGGCCTGCAGTCCTCGCTACGACGAAAGCCCAGACTCCCGCGTGAACTTTGTCATTGTAGTCCCGTTCCGCCTAAAGAAGTACTCGAGGCTTCTTGACGTTTCACCGTCCTTGCCCTCCCCTATTACAATCGTCACTTGAAGAACTCCTATCTCCAAGCATACCTGAGTATCCATAGATAAACAGGGTGTCTTTCCTCTCCACTACTTCACTCTCAACGCAAGGTTTGGAAAGGGGTTCCTAACTTATTGAAAGGTTTCACTAAGTTAAACATTCCTAATTGTGGTCGACCCATTCTATCCATACTTCTAACGGGTCTCGACCGCTAAGGGATTGACTTATCACGGACGCTTCCAAATTACAGCGAATTCCAAGCTGAGCTCATAACCACGGAGTTCCAGTCACGTTGTCCGGCAAAACTTAATGATCAAGCACGTCACTTTGACAGTGCGATCAGGGGATAACATTACTAAATTTTATAAATTTCCATAAAGATTTCGTATCAATTCCTTAACCATAAAGCCTTTAATCAATTCTTAATATAACATCATATCAATCAATTATTTTCCAATAACAGGTTTATATAACATGTACGCCAGACATGTTATTATTAACAATTTAACAATATATATACCTCATAATATTAAAACCAACATCATAATAAATCAGAATCCATAACATATAAAATCATTATAAAGGGACCGTGTTTTCGTAGGAACGGCGGGGGACTCACACACAATTGTCGTTCTACTACTCACCCGATAGATCCCTAGTTCCGACCTTTGAGATGATACGGAACGTCCTAATATTACCCTATATGCCACTATGTCTTAAGAAAGCTTCTCTCTCACCTGAGCTCCACGCTTATTCTGTTTTCAACCCTTTTGCGTCTACAACTCCAGCAGCTCGTTCACTTTTGATTCCTTATGATGAACGACATACAATTAATAACTAATTGAATACCTTATACTACCTTTACGTAAAGACTAACCCAAAGTCCCTTAAAATAAAAATCCTCTTTAAAACATAAATCCTTTTTAAGACATCAGATATTCTTAAAATAATTCCTTTTTAAAATTCAAGAAATCCTCTTTACAAAACATAATTTAAAACTCACTTCAATATTTGAAAACCTCTAAGAATACATTTTTATTTTCATAAAAACCACACTACATTGCTTATATAACAACTACCATGTTCAAACTAGCATGACTTTAAGGTATTTTTCTTTTGATGCAAATCTTAATCAGATCAAGCAGTAAACCAGTTTTGCAACAATTCATGTTATAAGCATATATACTAAATAAGAAAGTAAACTCAAGCATTCAAGGTCTAAAATACTTTTTCTATCATAAATTAGATTAAGTTACAGACCACAATCAGATTATAGAAAATTCACTCTCAACATCAGTACATTAAAAATAACCTTTACAGATATTCACACCAACTTAACAGTAATTAACCAAATATATACTCTTTGAAAACATTAATTCCTCAAAGTCTTTGAAGTTTTGGAACCATGTAAATACTTAGAAAATAAATCATTTCTAAAATAAAAACTAACAAAACTTTAAAATTAAATATCAAATCAATATTTCTTTTCAAGAACCTCCCTAAATCATTCTTCACATTTTATACAAGTACAAACAATATTTCATTCAAACACATACACAACCTTACTTACATTTATTCTAAATTCACTTTTAAAAATTCATTTTCTAATCCTTAGCACTTATACTTCAAGATTAACATAAAATCTACATATCTAATCATTCAAAAACCAGTCATAACATAAATACCACACATATTCCTCATTTTTGGACAGCATACATATACAAACTTAAAAATTCAATTTCTCTTAAACAGAACATCGAAAACACATGCCGATTCTTCCTAAATTCTTATTATAACTTCTACTATAATAAAATGACTAAATTCAAACAAAATAAAATAGTTGCATCTGCTGTACAGCCACAGAAAAGTTGCATCAATTCAAGAAGTTCAAGTAAACAATCCAAAACAATTATATACAATTATACATAATTCCTACTTATGCTACAAACTTTAAAAATACCAATATTTCAAATAAAATATTACTTTTTCATTAATTCTAAATTTCTGGACAGCAACTTAATATTTTCATAAAATCAAAGTAATTAATCAAAAACACTTATTTCTATTTGTTTCTACCTTATATTGGCACATACAAACAAGGTATCAATAACATCTTCAAAAATAGTCATTTGGGATCTTAAATAATTAAATTTTTCAGATTTAAAAATAAATTTCCATAATAAAAATGAAACTTTTTAAAATTAATCTTTTCCATACAAACATATAATATATTCTATAAACATACTAAAGCAATCATCAAATCAATTAGAAAAATTTAATAAATTTAATTTCTTTTTCTAAAAAAAATTCGACTAACATGTATAAAAATCAGAAAAATATTTTCAATTCCTAAAGCATCCATATCATATAATTACATCATTTCATATACTAAAAACAAAACAATATAAGAGATCTAATCATTAACAAAATATAAAATAGACTTCTTTTTAGAAAATAATTCATTTTTTTCCAGCAAATAACATGTACAAATATATCAACCACATACTCATAAAATAAATCAAAAACACATGTTATTATAGGTTTATAACAACTACCATTTTTCCTATTTCTTTTAAACAATCAACTATAATTTAACTACAAATCATGCAACAAATAAATTACAAAAATTTCTTAGAATAGTACAATAGACCTCACGGTCTATAATTATTATTTTTCCAGAAAATTTATTTTTTATTCATATTCAATTACTAATTGTTCTTATCAAACTCAAATCCAGACAACAGAAAATCAAATAAAATCAAACAATAACAATTACATAGAAAAATTCCATAACATATAATTCCATATACTTCATTTGCATTAATATTTTCCAGAATATTATTTTATTTTCAAAAACCATTCTTAGTTCCATTAAATCACTTTAATTTTACTTCTACTTTAAGGAAAATACTCATTCTTTTTAGAGATTAACCAAAACTCAAGTACATATTCAATACAACATATAATATAATCTAATTATATACATATACGTATATATATATATATATATCACACGCCAGAAAAAGAAAATACAAAGTCCTTTTTAATTCTTTTACTTATTTTCTATTCCTTTTTATTTTAATAAACACAATATAATACACATACTAAAATACACAAATAAATCCTTAATTTTTTTAATATGTGCTACGGTCCATATATATACATAAATACCAGAAATTGAAATTTTTCTATTATTACTTACTTATTGCTTATTATTCATTAACACAAAGAAGTAAAACAATTAAAAAGACAATGAATAAAAACTTATTTAACCATTCAAAATTTCTATACTTCATATGATATTAGAACTAAAATAAACCCAGAAATAATTAAATTAAACTCATCAAAAATAATTAGCCATCTTAAGAATTTAAGAAAAGGGGAGATGAATCCCTTTAAACACTCTTTTTGGTGTCCCTTTTCTTATTCTTAATTCATATGACTTAAGAATAATTTCATATATTCAAGAACAACATTAAAATGAAAATAAAATTTTAGAACTTTAACTAAAGAAGAATTTGAGAAGGTTTAAACAAAATATAAACAAAACAACTTAAAATAGCTTAATTAAATAAGTGATTATGGGTTACCTCTACTCCTTAAGCTTTTTAGAAAACTTCAAGCAACAAAGCAACCAAGCAAATTTCCTTCCTCCCTCCTAGCTTTACACTTCCCTCTCTCTCTCTCTTTCTCTCTTAGAATTTCATTTTTTTTCTCTTGTAAAACTATCAAGTGTTGGTGTGTGAAAAATGTGGAACTAAGGCTCTCTATTTATAGGTGTTTGGAGATGCATTTCCCTTCATTTTTCTGACCTAATTTCGTGCCCCCTTCATCAAGTTCCATTCAAAAATTTTCAAATACTACTTGGAACATGAACTAGCATTAAATGTAACTTTGTTGATTCCTAAAGCATTTTAATTCAAGGATTATTCTCACAAACTTCAGAACTATTCTTCCCCTCTTTCCTCTAATTTTTTGGATGGTGCATATATTAAAAATAGGAGAGAAAATTTCTCATTGGTTCATTGTGGAGGTGCCTACATAATTACCCAATCACTTAATTATTTAAAATTTGATTTTCTACCTACTGTACAAAAATTTTCGCAAACAGCAAAATAAAAATTTTATTTTTACATATTAAGATTCTACATTTGAATACGATCATTTTCATATAAAGTTTGTAATTTTTGGACTTACGGTTTGAAAGTTATGAATTTTTGAAGTTCTAAGATCATTTCTTCAAAAAATACACTTTCTAAGTTTTCCAAAAATTTAAAAAATACTAAAAATACGAAAATACATTTTATTTAAATAATAGTACCATATACAACTTCATAAATGTATTTTTCATTTTTAAAATAAAATAAACTATAGTCAAAAGGTTATTAAATGCATTAAAACCATACATTGGTTCTTAAAACTCAAAAATTCGTTTCTATTGCAGCAGTGATAAAATTTATAAAACTCAAAAATAAAAATCAAAGCTTTACACTTTTATAATCTACGTTTCGATACGATCGTTTTGACATATCATTTGTAATTTTTCGACGTACGGTTGAAAAGATATGAATTTCTAAAGATAGGATACTCTAATCCATCAAAATTCATTTCATCTTTTAAGATCATTTAAATCAAATACTTTACCTTAAAATATTTTATTTAAATAGGCTAGGGAAAACATTGGTATATAATATATATACCTATATATGTCACATGTATATATATAAATATATATATTTTTAATTAAATCCAGACATCAAAATCAAGCATAATTTCCTAATTTCAATTATAAAGTCACAAATAAATTGGGTAAAATTGCGGGTCTCACACTTCTCCCATACGGATTTCACCCTCCATTCCACCAAGACCAAGTTGTTCAACTTCTTCCTCATCAAGCTTATCAACTCATTATCAAGCTTAATAGGTAAGGCTCATTTCTCCTTTCTTTTCTTAGGGCCATACGAATTTCTCTTTGTTTTCCCTCTTTTGGTAAGAAAATCCGAACCCCATGTCTTGTGTGTCACCAATCTTATGTTCAACTTCGTTTTTGCGGCTTAAGGAAGTCAAAGATCACTCTCCTCACTCTCTTGCCATTGGAGCTCATTTGTGAAGTGTTTGAAGCTAGGGCTTGGAAGGTTTATTCTTACCTCTACTTGGTTGAGGTAAGGGAGTGGATATAGTGAGCTTTGCCTTGTTCTAGGGAGTAGGTTCTAGTTGGTATATAATACTTGTTAGGGTTATGTGTTAGGGGAGATAATTAGATTATAAATCCCTAGATTATTAAATATGAAATTTGAATTAATTAAATATGCATGATGATTGGATGTTAAGATCAGTAAAAAGGAAACCCAATAATATGACAATGAATTATGTGATGAATGAAACTTGGAAAGAATTAAATGGAATTGCATGAGGAATTGGGTAAGGTGATAATGAAGTCGTCATAAATGAATTTTGTGATTATTGACCTTACTTGCAACGTTGTGGATTAAATGGTAATTAATTTAGGTAGCAAATATATGTACGCGTTGTGGAATAAATGGATATAGGAAGGAAAACGGAATGAAAAACGAGTAAATGTGATAAATGTGCGTAATTGTATCTAAATGTTAAATAAGTACAAATGTTAAGTATTACCAATTGTGAACAAAGGTCATGGCTTATGAATAGAACTTGTGAATATGGGAAATGGAAGTAAAATGATTATGTTTAATAAAAAGTAAGAGATGATTTTAATATGTGGTGTTAAAGCGAAAATGTGAGAAGGCGAAATATGTAAATTGAAATGAAGGGTAATATAAATGTTGGGCTATGAATGAGAATGTTATTTGGTATGATGGTGATAGCTGAGAAAGGAAATGAATAAGGTAATTACATGAATGATTGATTGTTGAAGGTGTGTTGTTGAATTTACATGTGATATAATTGTTTATGTAAGAATATGAAAGTATGTTTTGGCCTTCGATGTGAGGTAATGATTATGGAAATGTAATTAAGTGTGTTGGCCTCTGAATTGAGGTGACGAGTAAGGAATTAGAGTAATGGGTGTTGACCTCTGGCCTGAGGGACACAAGATGGAATGAATGTGATTGAGTGTTGACCTCTGACCTGAGGGACACGATATGAATGAAAAGGAATGCGTGTTGACCTCTGACCTGAGGGACACCGGTTTAAATAATGAGTAGGGTGTTGACCTCTGACCTGAGAGACACCGGATGGAATATGCATTGGTGTGTTGACCTCTGACCTGAGGGATACATAATTTAAATAAGGAAAGGAATGAGAGCCTCTGTTTTGAGGTGATAAATGTGTTGCATGCAACTGTGCATTGGCCTCTGATATGAGGTGATGTACTGAAATGAAATGAGTTTGTGAATTGAATAATAAGAAAAGGAAATGAATGTTGATTGGATGTTAAAATGAATAAGGAAAATGGATGTTGAATTGAATAATGAATATGGAAATGTTGAAATGAGTATGGTGTGCAATATGTGAATATATGCTTATTTGCTAATTGTGTTTGACCTAGTGGGTTGTTATGTCTAGTTAGAAACTGCTTTCTATTTCTTGTGCAATGTTCACTCCCTTACATTTTCAGGTACAGAGATTGAGCTGGCACAGCCCCTGGCCGAGCAGGAGTACTTTCCCTCACAGGGAGAGTAGGGTGTTATGGGTTTTAGATCATAGCATGGACCTAAGCCTCTTATATTATTTTGATGTAAATTTAATATGCTTATTTTGAATGAGGCTTAGGATGTTTTTGTTGGAAACCAACAAGCGGGCTAAGCAAATACTAGAGGGGGGGTGAATAGTATTTTGAAGCACTAATACCAAATATTTCGATTGATAATTGAAGAATGGAGCTTAGACTGAATTTTCTGGAATCAGACACAAAAGACTCGAGTCTTTTGTGAAATACTCGAGTTTTTCAGGATGAACAACTCGAGTCTTTTCTGAAATACTCGAGTTTTTCCTATCAGATAGCAGAAAAACCAGAAACGAAAATTCAGCAATTTAACTCAAATCAATTCAATAATAAACAGGAACTTATCCAACAGAATAGCAAGTAATCTAAATAACTTTTAACACAAAGATTCCTTGAACTTGCTACCTAATTGTATAAATCCTAATTGATTGAAATGACTTAAGTCTATTGAGCTAGAAAGTAGATTAAAAGCAATAAACCAACACTCAAGCAATTTTATCCTGGTTCACTCCAACAATGAGCTACATCCAGTCCTCCTAATCGCTTAGGAGTTTCTACTAATAATCAAATTGTTAGAAAGTACAAAGGATTGCTTGAGAATGGCCTCACTCAACCTAACCCTTTCAAGAGTGTACCAAACTCTTGATTTCTACCCCAATTTGATTCCGGTGATTGAAGAACTCTTCACAAAGCTTCCTTGAACTCCCTTCAAGAAACTCCACCGGGCTAGGAACCTCCTAGTCTTGTGCTTGAGAACCTCTCAAGACTTCCAACACCCTAAGCCACTTAGGGTTTGCTTGGGAACAATCCAAGACTTTGAATAATCAAGCTTTTTGTATGTGTATTACTAATCTCACAATGGATTAGCACAAATAAGCACAGCTCAATGTAAGAATTGAGGCCTAAAACTCAACTTGGAATAAAATGACAATATGAGTGAGAAGTTGAGCTTTTTGGGAATTAACACTTGAGAAGAGGAAATTAAGAAAGCTTGAATCAATATGATCTTGTTGTCTTGTTTGTTCTTGCACAAATTCAAAGAGAAATTTTACAAAAAGGTTCTGAATTGCTCTCTTGGGTTGGATGAGACTCAAATGTCCTCAATTGGGTTTTTGAGTCTCTCCAACGTTCATTTTTGCTGACTGGACAAAAATACTCGAGTCTTTTGGTAAATACTCGAGTCTTTTTGGTCGGTCACGAGTGAATTGGTGCACGAACCAGACTAACGGTCATATTTGCTGACCTGGCACAAATACTCGAGTTTTTCTATTAATACTCGAGTATATACTCGAGTCTTTATCAAAATACTCGAGTATTTTGATCAGATATGGGAAAAATTATTTTTCAATTTTATTTTTCCTCTCAAGTATTAATTTTGGTCAATCTCAACTTAATAATCATATAAAAATTTATTCCTAGAAGAGACTAACTATTTCTACCCACTCTCAACCACTCTTAACATAAATTAGAAATTTACAATTAATATTTGATTGAGAATGATTGGGCACTTGTCTTCTTTTCTTGACTTCTTGTTGATGTTGATGTTGCAATATCTTCAAGGCATGATTTGTTAATTATTTTGTCATCATCAAAACATAATCCACATAATTAGGAGCATTGAATTCACAATCTCCCCCTTTTTGGTGATGACAAAATAATTAACACTTGATCCATTTGTTAAGCTTGATCCACTTGGAGATGCAACTCCCCCTCACTATATGATACTTTTCACCTATCTAAAAATTCAGCTTGAGCAAGATGTTATGACAATTTAATTTTAGCACCAAGCCTATGGTATTAGAGAATTTAACAATTATCAGAGTATATACCATAATTAGAGATTTTAGGTGCAACAATATCAAGACAAGACAAGTGTAATATCTCTCCCCCTTTTTGTCATACGCCAAAAAGATGTAACAATTTAGAAAAAGATCAAGGGAGGAGAGGTGCATAATCGGAAAACCCCATAACCAACTATGCAAATAAAACGGAGATATAATAACAATAAAGAGCTCCCCCTGAAGCTTTTCACAAACATCATAATGAAAACCAAATTCATTAACATAAAAACATCATAAAAGGTCCAAATCAAAGGTGCAATAATAAACCCAAAGTCTCAAAACACCAAGTTCTCAAAGTACAGAAAATGCAACAAGATCAACATGATGAAAACATAATGAAAACTAAAATAGAAAATCCATAAGCAGAAGCATCAAAACATGGAAGGAGCTGGATCATCTGGAGGAGGATAAAATCTAGAGAAGGCCGCCATCATCTCATCAAACCGACGGTGCATCTCCCCTGACTGCTGGTCCAGGCGGGCATTAATCTGGGCCGAGTGTTGATCCAAATGAGAATAAAACATGGCAGACTCTGCACTCATCCTAGTGTCTAGGCTAACAAAATCATCACGCTGGGCGTCCATAGCATGCACAATGGAGTCCATCCTCCCATCTAAAGTGTCCAGCCGTGTGATAACATTGTCTCTCCAGCCCAAGTTATCAAACCCAGATTGAGATCCAGTAAAGTCATCAAAATTAATCTGATCCTCAATAGGGTCCCCTCCTTCAGCCTGCGCAAATGCTGCAGCTTCCTCTTCCATCTGTTGGGCATCCACCCCTTGTCGAGCTGCAACATTCGCAACCCTCTCCATCTCAGCAATATCAGATCGGTACAAGTATTGGCCAGAGGGTTCATGGAATGTCATGTCCTGGTGACTCAAGGTGCCTTTGTTGAGGCAATGCTGGTTCACATGAAGAGTCTTTTTCTCTTCATTGCGTGGGATAGGCACCTTGAAGTAACTCAACAGATAACAAACATGCATGGCATAGGGCAGGGTTTTTGGGTGTTTAGACTTAGCAACAAGGAGCATTCTATCCAAAATTATGCGACTCCAGTTCAGCTTCTCATTGTTCAGGATGGCACTAAGAAGCCTAAGTTCATTGTTTGTGGGTTTGGCATAATTGGGTGAGGTTTGAGGCACTAATTGATGACAAACAATATAATGCAACACCCTAGATTGGACAGTCATATATGAGGAATGCTTAACTCCTTCGGTCCATACACGACCGGGGCGCAAACAACTTTGAAAAATGCCGTCCGCATCGGCCTTTAGAGAATTGTCCCCGTGACGTGTTGTCCCAAAAGCAACAAAAAGGTCCTTAGCGCGAATTTTGAATCGAACACCCTCAACCATTGTTTCTATGACATTGTCCTTTAGCCTAAGGTTTGCATAGAATGTTCTAACTAACCTAGGATATATAGGTCCATGAAATTCCAGAAATTGAATCAGTTTCTGATATCTAAGGTTAGTAACAAAATGGAAACCCTTACTCTCAAGGAAAGTACTATTGATCCATGTGATTACTCCGAATTCTCTGGTGGAAAAGCCTTCCATCCTTTCCAAGCGTTCATCCTCTTGATAGTAGTCGGAAATTTCCTCCTCGGAAGATGAGTCAGCAATCCTTACTCTCTTTCCTTTGGCAGATGAAGAAGCCATAGATGAAATGATGTGAAAATTGGAGTTTTGGAAATTAGGGTTTTAAAAGGGGGTGACGGATTTGAGGTTGAAAAGAGGTGAAATTTGTCGAAAGAAAGGTAGAAAAGTGATTTGAGGATGTAAAACTAGTAAGATTTGGCAAAAATTTGAGTAAAATCGGAGTTTTGAGGAGAGAGATATGAGAAAACCGAGAGAGAAGAGAAAGGGGTTCGTGAAACTCGAGTTTGTGGGGGCTGAAGTATATATAAACTCGCCAAAATACTCGAGTATATTCAACAATACTCGAGTTGTTCGTTGACAAATACTCGAGTTTTTGAGAATATACTCGAGTCGTTCGTGACTCAGCCCAGATTTCCCCATAAAACTCGAGTAAAAATAGAAAAACTCGAGTTTGGTCCGAAAGTTCAAAAATTGGGGGTTTCGAAAGACTCGAGTGTTTTGAAAAACACTCGAGTAATTTAATAAAGACTCGAGTTTATTTGAGAAACACTCGAGTATTTTTCTCAGACCCTGATTAAAAACTTTTTCAATTTAAAACTGATTTAATTTTGAATTAAAATACTCGAGTGTTTTTGGAAAAACTCGAGTATTTTGACAGAACAGAGACTAAAAACACAGTTTTAAAAGACCAAACACAAATCAAACACAAATGCTTCACTACCAACTTGGAATACAGTACAAAATCACACACAATTAACACATACAATTTCAAATATCATCAAGAACAATTTAACTAAGAATCAATAACACATTAGAGTAAGACTAATATGGTGATTTTTCAAAAAAAAATGACACACAATGCAATTAGCCTATATTAGCTTCATCTAAAATACCAAGTTCTCTCCTAATATGATAAAAGGTGTCCCTTGGTAGAGGTTTTGTAAAAATGTCGGCTAATTGATTTGTGGTACTAACAAATTCAATTGTGCAATCACCCTTTTGTACATGATCTCTTAAAAAGTGATGTCTTATTTCAATGTGTTTAGTTCTTGAGTGATACACCGGATTCTTAGTCAAATTGATTGCACTCGTGTTATCGCATCTAATCGGAATATTTTCAAGTTTCAAACCAAAATCCGATAATTGTTGTTTCATCCATAACAGTTGAGCACAACAACTACCGGCTGCGATATATTCCGCTTCGGCGGTAGAAAGAGCGACACAAGCTTGCTTTTTAGAAAACCATGACACCAATGAACTTCCCAAGAAATGGCAAGTACCACTGGTGCTTTTACGATCAAGCTTGCATCCCGCGAAGTCGGAATCCGAGTAACCAACTAAACTAAGATTGGCATCAGCAGGATACCATAAACCAGTGTTAATTGTTCCTTTTAGATACATAAATATATGTTTAACCACGGATAGGTGAGATTCTTTAGGATTAGCTTGAAATCTAGCACACATGCATACACTAAACATAATATCCGGTCTAGATGCAGTGAGATATAGGAGACTACCTATCATACCCCTATACTTACTAACATCAACCGGTGTACCTTGTTCATCCTTGTCTAGGTAGCATGATGTGCTCATTGGAGTGTAGGCTTCCTTGCACTTGTCCAATCCGAATTTTTCAAGGAGCTCTTTGCAATATTTCCCTTGATGCACAAATATCCCCTCCTTGACTTGCTTTATTTGTAAGCCTAGGAAGAACTTGAGTTCTCCCATCATTGACATTTCAAATTCCTTTTTCATCAAATTTGAAAACTTTCTACAAAGAGACACGTTAGTAGCACCGAAAATGATATCATCAACATAGATTTGTACTAACAAAATGTCATCCTTGGTTTTATAAATAAATAATGTATTATCAACCTTCCCTCTTTGAAACTTGTTTTCTAATAGAAAGGAACTCAATCGATCATACCAAGCTTTAGGAGCTTGTTTCAATCCATAGAGTGCCTTTTTCAATTTATAAACATGGTTTGGAAATTCACTATTTTCAAAACCGGGGGGTTGTTTGACATACACTTCTTCATTTATAAACCCATTCAAGAAAGCACTTTTAACATCCATTTGATATAAAGTGAATTTCATGGTTGAAGCATAAGCAAGTAAAATTCGGATTGCTTCAAGACGTGCAACCGGAGCAAAGGTCTCATCATAATCGATACCTTCCTCTTGGTTGTACCCTTGAGCTACTAGTCTAGCTTTGTTTCTTATAATCAACCCGGATTCATCAAGTTTGTTTCTATAAATCCATTTAGTACCAATTATGGTATGATCATCGGGTTTAGGGACTAGATCCCAAACTTCATTTCTTTCAAATTGGTTTAATTCTTCTTGCATAGCAAGAACCCAATGATCATCCTCAATGGCCTTTTTAATTGAATCGGGTTCAATTTGAGAAACAAATGAGACATAGTGGCAAATGTTTTGAATAGACCTACGAGTAAGTACTCCCTTTGACATATCTCCTATGACTTTGTCTATAGGATGAGCCTTGACCGATTTCCAAGTTGGAGGAAGTTCTTCCCTTACTTCTCCTTCATCAACTTTTGAATTCTCTCTCTCTTTTTCTTCTTTTGAAAAGACAATGCCATCTTCACTAGCATCACATAAAACACTATCTTCTTTTGAAGACTCATTAAAAACCACATGAATTGATTCCTCAATAGTTAAAGTTCTTTTATTGAAAATTCTATAAGCTTTACTATGAGAAGAATAGCCTAAAAATATGCCTTCATCGGATTTGGAATCAAACTTGCCAATGTGTTCTTTTCCATTATTTAAAACAAAAACTTGGCATCCGAAGACATGAAAATGAGATATATTTGGCCTTCTTCCCTTGTAAAGTTCATAGGGGGTTTTATCCAAAGAGGGCCTTATCAAAATACGATTTAAAACATAACAAGCCGTATTGACGGCATCGGCCCAAAAATATTGAGGTACTTGAGAATCATTTAACATGGTTCTAGCAAGTTCCTCTAGCACCCTATTTTTCCGCTCTACCACTCCGTTTTGTTCCGGAGTCCTTGGTGCGGAGAATTGATGCTCAATACCATTTTTAGCACAAAATCTATCAAATTTGTGGTTTTCGAATTCACCACCATGATCGGTACGAATAATAATTACTTTTTGATTTACTTGGTTTTGAAAAAGTTTGACATGATGTTTAAAAGATTTGTAGGTCTCACTCTTAGTAGTTAAAAATAAAGTCCAAGTAAACCTAGAGAAGTCATCAACAATCACCAATGCATAATAGTTGCCACCAAAGCTTTTTACTTGTGATGGTCCAAACAAGTCCATATGAAGCATTTCTAATGGCCTTGATGTGGACATAACCATTTTTGATCCAAAGGTGTTTTTAGTTTGTTTACATTTCTTGCAAGGGGAACAAACACCTTCAATAGAAAAATTTAGCTTTGGTAAACCAACTACTAGATCTTTAGATTGAATTTTCTTCAATTGGTTTACATTTATATGAGCGGTCCTACGATGCCATAACCAAGTGTCATTTTCTTTGCTCACTAAACAAGTAGAGACCAAAGAAGTGACTTTGTTCAAATCAACTAAGTAAGTATTATTTGAACTTCTACCAACAAATTTGATTGATTCATCTTTGTCACTTTTAATGAGGCAATGGGTAGAGGTAAAAACTACATGATTGCCAATATCACATAATTGGCTTATGCTCAAGAGATTATGTTCTAATCCTTGAACATAGAGCACATTATCAATAATCAAGTTTGAAGAGTTTCCGATTTTACCAATACCAAGGATTTTGCCTTTGTTGTTGTCTCCATAAGTGACATAACCCTTTTCCTTTGGAGTAAGCTCAATGAAGTGCCGCTTATCTCCTGTCATGTGCTTCGAACATCCACTATCAAGATACCACAATTGTTTTCCCGTTCGAAGACACACCTACAAAATGAAATCACTTGTTCACTTTGGGTACCCAAACAATGTTGGGTCCCTTAGGGTTAGTGTTGGGACTTTCTCCCTTCTTAATCCACATATAAGTGCCCTTTTTCATTTCAAACTTCTTAATGTGGCACTCAATGTTGATATGTCCAACCTTTCCACAATAAGTACAAGTTGGTCTCTTTGATGAGTTTTTCTTAGAAAATGTTCCAACCACCTTGTACTTTTTGTCCTTTTTATGAACATATCCTAAACCGGTTTTGTTGTGATTATGTCTTTGAGAGTTCAACAACCGGTTGAGGTTTCTATCACTATGTGAGATTGTGAGTTTGTTTTTCAACTCTTTCACTTCTTTTTCAAGATCATCACATCTCTCACATGAAGTGATAATTTCCTCATGATTTGCACAATCACTTTGATGACTAGAATTAATAAGTTCCAAGGATTCATTTTGAAGTTTCAACTCATTTATAGATTTTTGCAATTCATCAATTTCATGTTGAAACTCCAAAATTTTCTTTCCTTTTTCCTTATTAATTTTAGCAAGCCTTTTAAATTGAATTAACATTTCATTGTAAGCTTCTTGCAAATCATCATATGAAATGGAGTTTGAAGATGAACAAGAAGAGCTAGAGGTTACCTCATCATCACTTTCACTCATGCCATGATTAGCTCTTGATGAGGACTCATGATTGTTCTTGGCCATGAGACAAAGGTTTGCATTTTCATCACCGGAGCTACTTGAAGATGATTCATTGCTCTTCTCCGGTGCATCCCAAACAATGTATGCACGCTTCCCTTTGGTCTCTTGGGTCTTCTTGTCATTCTTCTTCAAGAATGTGGCACATTCCATTCTTATGTGACCAACCCCACCACATTCATGACACTTAACTCCATCATTGGTACTCTTTTCTCTTTGTTTGGAGTCTTTGGTTCTCTTGAAATTGGATGAAGATCCACCTTTCTTCCCTTTGAAGAATTTGTTGAATCTTTTCACAAACATCCCAAATTCTTCTTGATTTGGTTCACCATCGGAATCTCCACTTGTAGAGCATTCTTCAACTTCTTTTGTAGCTTTGGTTGAAGCTTTGAGTGCTATGCTCTTTTTCTTTTTGTCTGATTCCTCATGCATCCCAAGTCTTGTAAGTTCCATCTCATGCTCTTGGAGTTTGCCAAACAAAGTGGCTAAGTCCATGTTATTTATGTCTCTTGATTCCTTGATGGCGGTTACCTTGGGTTGCCAACTCCTATCAAGACATCTTAGAATTTTGTTAGTAGTTTCACCATTGCGAAATACTTTTCCCAAGGAAATCAAATGATTAACTATGTGAGAGAATCGCTTTTGCAAGTCACTAATGGATTCATTTGGCAACATGTGGAACAATTCATATTCGTGAGTTAGAGAATTCAATCTTGCATCTCTAACCTCACTTGTTCCCTCATGTGTGACTTGCAAAGTATCCCACATTTCTTTTGCCGATTTACATTGGGAAACTCTATAAAATTCATCATGGGATAGAGCCGAAAAGATGATGTTTTTAGCTTTTAAATCAAATGAGACTTTTCTCTTTTCATCATCATTCCAACTACTCCTTGGAATTTCAACAATTTCATCATTTATTTTCTTTTTGGGAATGAAAGGACCATTTTCAATTGCATCCCAAATATCCATATCAATTGCTTCAATAAAAACTTTCATGCGAGTTTTCCAATAAACATATCCTTCACCATTAAATAGTGGAGGACGGTTTATTGAAGCTCCTTCTCCACCAAAGTTATTGCTAGAGCCCATTAAGTTTCCAAAAGGATCTTTTTCGAAAAAGTTGTTACACTCGATCTTTCGACCGAGCTCTGATACCACTTGTTGGAAACCAACAAGCGGGCTAAGCAAATACTAGAGGGGGGTGAATAGTATTTTGAAGCACTAATACCAAATATTTCGATTGATAATTGAAGAATGGAGCTTAGACTGGATTTTCTGGAATCAGACACAAAAGACTCGAGTCTTTTGTGAAATACTCGAGTTTTTCAGGATGAACAACTCGAGTCTTTTCTGAAATACTCGAGTTTTTCCTATCAGATAGCATAAAAACCAGAAACGAAAATTCAGCAATTTAACTCAAATCAATTCAATAATAAACAGGAACTTATCCAACAGAATAGCAAGTAATCTAAATAACTTTTAACACAAAGATTCCTTGAACTTGCTACCTAATTGTATAAATCCTAATTGATTGAAATGACTTAAGTCTATTGAGCTAGAAAGTAGATTAAAAGCAATAAACCAACACTCAAGCAATTTTATCCTGGTTCACTCCAACAATGAGCTACATCCAGTCCTCCTAATCACTTAGGAGTTTCTACTAATAATCAAATTGTTAGAAAGTACAAAGGATTGCTTGAGAATGGCCTCACTCAACCTAACCCTTTCAAGAGTGTACCAAACTCTTGATTTCTACCCCAATTTGATTCCGGTGATTGAAGAACTCTTCACAAAGCTTCCTTGAACTCCCTTCAAGAAACTCCACCGGGCTAGGAACCTCCTAGTCTTGTGCTTGAGAACCTCTCAAGACTTCCAACACCCTAAGCCACTAGGGTTTGCTTGGGAACAATCCAAGACTTTGAATAATCAAGCTTTTTGTATGTCTATTACTAATCTCACAATGGATTAGCACAAATAAGCACAGCTCAATGTAAGAATTGAGGCCTAAAACTCAACTTGGAATAAAATGACAATATAAGTGAGAAGTTGAGCTTTTTGGGAATTAACACTTGAGAAGAGGAAATTAAGAAAGCTTGAATCAATATGATCTTGTTGTCTTGTTTGTTCTTGCACAAATTCAAAGAGAAATTTTACAATAAGGTTCTGAATTGCTCTCTTGGGTTGGATGAGACTCAAATGTCCTCAATTGGGTTTTTGAGTCTCTCCAACGTTCATTTTTGCTGACTGGACAAAAATACTCGAGTCTTTTGGTAAATACTCGAGTCTTTTTGGTCGGTCACGAGTGAATTGGTGCACGAACCAGACTAACGGTCATATTTGCTGACCTGGCACAAATACTCGAGTTTTTCTATTAATACTCGAGTATATACTCGAGTCTTTATCAAAATACTCGAGTATTTTGATCAGATATGGGAAAAATTATTTTTCAATTTTATTTTTCCTCTCAAGTATTAATTTTGGTCAATCTCAACTTAATAATCATATAAAAATTTATTCCTAGAAGAGACTAACTATTTCTACCCACTCTCAACCACTCTCAACATAAATTAGAAATTTACAATTAATATTTGATTGAGAATGATTGGGCACTTGTCTTCTTTTCTTGACTTCTTGTTGATGTTGATGTTGCAATATCTTCAAGGCATGATTTGTTAATTATTTTGTCATCATCAAAACATAATCCACATAATTAGGAGCATTGAATTCACAGTTTTGATTTGCTAAAGTTCTAACTTTTGGTTTTAACACTCAAACTTAGTATTTTTCCGCTATTACTCTGATTAATTAAATATATTTGGAGCCGTTGGGCCTTGGTATGATGTGTATATGTAATTTGAAGCCCTCCTGGCTACTGATTGCTTTTAATTAAAAATTGTTTAGCACAGGTTGAATTTTGGATTAGTCCGAAAAACAAACAAAACTCCGTCCGTTTGACGGTTGATTTTAATGTAATAAAAATGAAAATTTTTTAAGTCTGTATTTTAGTATAAGGGGAATTAAGGGTAATTAATCATAGGGTGTTACATTTATGGTATCAGAGCAGTTTCCCTCGGCCTTTGGAGTATGAACTCACTACTCCTATGGTTACTCACCGAGCGAGTAACCCAAGTACTTAGTTTAGTGTCTAAGTGAAGTCATAGGATATTTTGTGGTTTTATTTAATTATTCTATCATTAAGTGGTTTCCCTTCCATGACTCAACAGTATGGCAGGGAGACGGGCTGATAATGATAGGATTGCTGCAATTCTCGAAACTCTGGTTCAATTGCAGCAGAACCAAGCCCAAGTTCAGCAGCAACAAGCTGATAATCTTGCAAACCTGCAGCAGAATCAAGCCCAGAACATTGTTGTAGCTGCAGCAGCACTTCAGCCTCCACCACCACCACCAGTGGAGATTGATTGGATGGGCCGCTTTAGAAAAAGCGATCCGCCGAAGTTTGAAGGGGGTTACAATCCCGATGGAGCTCAAAGATGGCTCCAGGAGATGGAGAAGGTGTTTCGCTCACTGCAGCCACCAGGTGACCAGTATATGCGACTAGTGGAGTATGTTCTGATGGGTGAGGTGGAACATTGGTGGGACCAACAGAGGAGAGGTCTGGAAGCAGCTAATGAGCTTATTTCATGGGATCTTTTCAAGATTCGTTTTTTGGGAAAGTACTTTCCGGAAAATGTAAGGAGGGAGAAGGAAGTGGCTTTTCTTGAGCTGAAGCAAGGGAGCCTCAGTGTTGGAGAATATGCAGCTCAGTTTGAGGATCTCATTCGTTATTCTGGCAGCTATCGGGATGCAGATGAACGCACTATGTGTATCAAGTTTGAGGCTGGTCTCAATTCCAAGATCAAAACTGTCTTTGTCTATCAGGGAATCTCTAATCTCTCTCAACTAGTGAACATGACCAGTGCTTACGAAGATTCTCTCAAGCAGGAATAAGCGGGGCAGCGAAGCAGGGCATCTCAGAAATTATCTGGTCTTATTAAGGGCAAGGGACCGGTTCAGAAGTCTGGTCCATACTCTCATTCCGGGGTCACGTTTCCTAGGGAATCCGGACCAACAGTGAATGCTTATGGTCCAATACCGACTTGTAGCACTGCGGCAGGATGCATAGGGGAGTGTGCTGGACATTGGGTCGAAAGGAGGGGTTATGCTTTCACTGTGGACAACCAGGACATTTTGCTTCAAATTGTCCTAAGAACACAATGAAGAAGGAAATTAATGCTGCTAAGGCACAGAAGGCCCGTGGTGGTTCATCATTGCAGAAGGGGAAGTTATTCACCGTCGAGGGTGACGAGGTGGACCCATCGGATATGGTCACAGGTAACTAATTGGTTGCCAAGTCCATGCGTAATGTTTCTAAGTTCGATTGTGGTGGAGATAGTTTTCTCCTTAGTTAGCTAAATAGGGGATTAGTAATGTCTTAGGTTAGAACTGCTTAAAAACATGTTGGAAATCTGCCTTTACAAATACAATTCTGTTCTTATAGATATCATATAAAAGACCTTAGAAAGAGTTCATATGTTTGAGAATTCTAGTATCAAGTGACCAATACTATGTTGTGATGTTGTTATTTGATGTAATGTAAGGTTAGAACTGATCACTCTAATCCTTGCATTTGTTAAAAGATGACATCAGTGACAGAACCTGACAGTGATGTGTTGTTGGTAGATGTGAGGTTGGGATTGATCACCTCAATTCTTGCATCTATCAATAAATGCTATCATTGTAATCTCTAAAGTGAAAATAGACAACCAAAGTAGTATAGCTAAGTGCTAAACCCTTGGAGGAGTTAAGAAAAACTCTCCAGAAATTATCCTTAACCATCCTAACAACTAGACCAATCATTGAGCAATTTGACAATTGCTTCAAATCTTCTCCCGTTTCTTAGATAACCATTCATAAGAATAGCCGGTTGTGTAAAATCCCTGCGTTAAAACCAACCAATCTTGATAAATTGACCCAACCAATGGAAAGTTGTTGTACCCTTCACCTTTGGTAGTTTGGTAAATATTGGAACTAATGTGGACCTCTTCCTTCCTATTCTTTTTAAGCGATTCATGGAAGAAGATGATTGTAGAGCAGTTAATAGGAATTGTGTCTGCTTTAATCAACTAAAGCATTGGGGTGCTTCTTGTTCATGAATGCTTGTGTTTTTGAAAGATCCTAAACCTTACCGGTGCTAGTCAATCCTGGTGAGAAGATAAACTCTAAGGCGTTCTATCCTACAAAAATCTTCGCATGCCTCGATCCCAGGGTATCTATTCTGGGAAAGATTCTAAAACTATTCTGGAAATGCTAAGTATTTCGAGTTTTCCCGTATCTAGCTAATGCAACTCCTGTTTTGCATCTATCCGAAGGGCGATCAGAGGCGGATTAACCCGATCCCACACCCTTTAGCAAAGCGGTAATTGGGTATGTTGATGCCAAGTGGGGGAGCACTTCCTACCCTAATTTAAATTCTGTCTAGGTAAGGGCAAATCGAAGGACTGACGAAAGAAACCAAAGGGGATTAAAGATAGGGATCGTGAGTCCTATCACCCGGGTGATTCTCCATTTACAGAACCTAACGGAATTTCGGGGACGAAATTCCAATAAGTGGGGGAGAATTGTAACATCCCAAATTTAATTCCAAGTATAATCTATGTTGGGATGGTCTTAGGGTAGAAGAAATGGAGATATAAGTTAGAATCTAGCCAAAAATTACATGTAGAACTAAGGTTAAAAACATAGAACCTTAGGAAATTCAAAATAAAAGATTTACAACTCTAAACACAAATTCCACCGTTGGATGTGAAGTTGGAATTACTAGGGAGCTTATCTCCAAATTTGAGCAAGATCCAACGGTTAACGAAAAAGTTATGGCTGTTTGAATGCGTAAGTTGCTGTCAGATTTTATCTGTGGACATAGATGTCATTGTTGTGCACATCGATGTTGCACATCGATATCCATAGGTGGACATCGATGTCCACGACCTGCAGAATCAGTTTTTAAGGCATTTGGCTGAGTTCATTTGGGAAAAAATCATAAGATCCTCACTCGAACCTCTTGGGAAAAGTTAGGGTTCATCACCCCCAACTTCCAACCTCTTGATTTCTTCATCAAATTGCTTCTTCCCTTCATCAAATCAAGAGTTCCTCTTCTCTCCATCATCAACATCACTCATTTTCTCCTCCCTTTTCTCACACGAATTTCTCTTCCTCTCTTCTCCCATACGGATTTCACCCTCCATTCCACCAAGACCAAGTTGTTCAACTTCTTCCTCATCAAGCTTATCAACTCATTATCAAGCTTAATAGGTAAGGCTCATTTCTCCTTTCTTTTCTTAGGGCCATACGAATTTCTCTTTGTTTTCCCTCTTTTGGTAAGAAAATCCGAACCCCATGTCTTGTGTGTCACCAATCTTATGTTCAACTTCGTTTTTGCGGCTTAAGGAAGTCAAAGATCACTCTCCTCACTCTCTTGCCATTGGAGCTCATTTGTGAAGTGTTTGAAGCTAGGGCTTGGAAGATTTATTCTTACCTCTACTTGGTTGAGGTAAGGGAGTGGATATAGTGAGCTTTGCCTTGTTCTAGGGAGTAGGTTCTAGTTGGTATATAATACTTGTTAGGGTTATGTGTTAGGGGAGATAATTAGATTATAAATCCCTAGATTATTAAATATGAAATTTGAATTAATTAAATATGCATGATGATTGGATGTTAAGATCAGTAAAAAGGAAACCCAATAATATGACAATGAATTATGTGATGAATGAAACTTGGAAAGAATTAAATGGAATTGCATGAGGAATTGGGTAAGGTGATAATGAAGTCGTCATAAATGAATTTTGTGATTATTGACCTTACTTGCAACGTTGTGGATTAAATGGTAATTAATTTCGGTAGCAAATATATGTACGTGTTGTGGAATAAATGGATATAGGAAGGAAAACGGAATGAAAAACGAGTAAATGTGATAAATGTGCGTAATTGTATCTAAATGTTAAATAAGTACAAATGTTAAGTATTACCAATTGTGAACAAAGGTCATGGCTTATGAATAGAACTTGTGAATATGGGAAATGGAAGTAAAATGATTATGTTTAATAAAAAGTAAGAGATGATTTTAATATGTGGTGTTAAAGCGAAAATGTGAGAAGGCGAAATATGTAAATTGAAATGAAGGGTAATATAAATGTTGGGCTATGAATGAGAATGTTATTTGGTATGATGGTGATAGCTGAGAAAGGAAATGAATAAGATAATTACATGAATGATTGATTGTTGAAGGTGTGTTGTTGAATTTACATGTGATATAATTGTTTATGTAAGAATATGAAAGTATGTTTTGGCCTCCGATGTGAGGTAATGATTATGGAAATGTAATTAAGTGTGTTGGCCTCTGAATTGAGGTGACTAGTAAGGAATTAGAGTAATGGGTGTTGACCTCTGGCCTGAGGGACACAAGATGGAATGAATGTGATTGAGTGTTGACCTCTGACCTGAGGGACACGATATGAATGAAAAGGAATGTGTGTTGACCTCTGACCTGATGGACACCGGATTAAATAATGAGTAGGGTGTTGACCTCTGACCTGAGGGACACCGGATGGAATATGCATTGGTGTGTTGACCACTGACCTGAGGGACACAAAATGGATTATAATGAATGGGTGTTGACCTCTGACCTGAGGGACTCATAATTTAAATAAGGAAAGGAATGAGAGCCTCTGTTTTGAGGTGATAAATGTGTTGCATGCAACTGTGCATTGGCCTCTGATATGAGGTGATGTACTGAAATGAAATGAGTTTGTGAAATGAATAATAAGAAAAGGAAATGAATGTTGATTGGATGTTGAAATGAATAAGGAAAATGGATGTTGAATTGAATAATGAATATGGAAATGTTGAAATGAGTATGGTGTGCAATATGTGAATATATGCTTATTTTCTAATTGTGTTTGACCTAGTGGGTTGTTATGTCTAGTTAGAAACTGCTTTCTATTTCTTGTGCAATGCTCACTCCCTTACATTTTCAGGTACGGAGATTGAGCTAGCACAGCCCCTGGCCGAGCAGGAGTACTTTCCCTCACAGGGAGAGTAGGGTGTTATGGGTTTTAGATCATAGCATGGACCTAAGCCTCTTATATTATTTTGATGTAAATTTAATATGCTTATTTTGAATGAGGCTTAGGATGTTTTGATTTGCTAAAGTTCTAACTTTTGGTTTTAACACTCAAACTTAGTATTTTTTCCGCTATTACTCTGATTAATTAATATACTCTGATATATTTGGAGCCGTTGGGCCTTGGTATGATGTATATATGTAATTTGAAGCCCTGCTGGCTACTGATTGCTTTTAATTAAAAACTGTTTAGCACAGGTTGAATTTTGGATTAGTCCGAAAAACAAAAAAAACTCCGTCCGTTTGACGGTTGATTTTAATGTAATAAAAATGAAAATTTTTTAAGTCCGTATTTTAGTATAAGGGGAATTAAGGGTAATTAATCATAGGGTGTTACATTTAGGATCTTGCAATGGGATAATGATAATTATATATGTTATTTTAACCCATCAACAAGAATAAAATCCAGGTCCCCATGCTTTCGTCATCCTTTGTGTGCTAAAAAAGCTTCTTGTTTCACTTCGTTTGGTTTTGGATATGATCATCTTAGTGACAATTACAAGACTGTGGCAATCCATTATAATCCTAAGGCTGACAAAGTTTAGAATAAGACCATAATTAAGGTTTATACATTGAGTGCTCCAAGATCTTGGAGGAAGATCCATAGTTTTAATTTTGTTCCTAGGAAAACCGGTATTTTTCCTAAGACTTGCTGCAAATTTGCGAACAATGCTCTTATTTGGTTGTTTGTTTTCCTTAATAATTTCGGGTGGTCATTTCGATTGATATTGAGAAGCAGATTTGTGAGGAGATTTCTTGACCTTGTGTTCTTGATACATCTTTACATGGGATTGTTACAAGACCTCTATTGCATGTTTTAGAAGGCTCCCTTTGTTTTTCTTATGAATTAAATGGCCTTAAGCTTGTCTTGTGGCAAATGAAAGTGTATGGAGTTGCAGAATCCTGGACTATATTACACAAAATTTCTTATTGGGATATTTGGATATACCTCATTTTCTATTTGTATGTAACACCCCGATTTCATATTTAAAAGTTTAACAAACATTAGTGAAAATAAAATGTTGAATTAAAAATTTCTTTTTACAAAAAAAGTTTACAATATACATTGGGGAATTCATTCACAATATACATAGCTTCAACTGGAATTTCCTTCTTTCGAATTGCTCGCTGCACACTTTGATCTTCAAGCTCCTTGATTAATCACCTAAAATGTTAACCACTAAGGGTGAGACCTTTTCACAACACAGTGGATTATAAGATAGTAAAACGGAATATAGCAAAAACTCAAGGATAATAAGTAAATCAAGTCATGGATTAACAAAATGCATCATAATCAAATATTATAAAGATCCAATTCCATTCCCGTATTCATTCTCTTTCCATGTTTCTTAAAACTGTATGTCACCTCACGGTCAGAGGCAACATACCCACTTATACATTGTATGTCTCCTCACGGTCAGAGGACAACATACAAACCACATATACGTTGTATGTCTCCTCACGGTCAGAGGCCAACATACCGACTTATACATTGTATGTCTCCTCACGGTCAGAGGACAACATACAAACCACATATACATTGTATGTCTCCTCACGGTCAGAGGACAACATACAAACCATATTCTCTTTTTCTTTTTATCTTTGCACCACTAGGAATTAGCGCACCTGCTAGTCAATTCGACATATACTAGGGACTTTACACCTGTCAGGACTGAGACACCCATTAGGCATCACCCGTTAGGACAACGCAATTAATTACCTTTCCATTAGTTATTCATTTCTCAATTCCAGTCCACAATTTATTAACTTTTTCAGGTGGTTATGTAGTGTATTGATCCATTGGCGCACCGACGCCTAACGGGAATTTTGGACCTAATGGGCAATTCGCCTGACAGGCAATTAGGCCCTAGCAGGCAATTCACCACCTAGCAGGGCACCTAGTGTGTCGGGGCATCCAAGGATCAACTACACTGCATTCCTTTTATTCCATATCAAAACTCATTGACAAAAGTCAAGCACAACATACACACCATTCATCTAATACTCAGAGAATTGCAAACAATATCAAATATTCATTTTCACCACTTTTAACAGACATAATCATTCCTTTAATTTATAGATCAAACCATAATTTACCGAGTATTTCACAAATCACACATATTTCCAAACATTATTTACACACCAACATTCTCAAGGTATATCTATATATAAATTCATTTCAAATTCCAGCTTATTATTTCTTTTGACATCACAATTCCATTTTTAATGTTTATACACATACACCATCAATTAAACACATATAAGGTCACATTTCAATTAATCACATATAAAACTCTTAGTGAGCATATCAATTTAACAACCATCAACCAATATCACAAATCAGTCGACATACTCAGGTGTAACATCCCGCATTTTCTGGACTCAAATAAATCAATAAGGTTTTATTTAAAATCGAATTTTCAGAATTTAAGAAAGATTTTTCAGTTAAAGTGTTTTAGCAAATGATTTTTTTTATATATGAAGTTTGATTTCATGAAAGCTAAGCTATGATTTTTGTTATTTCTTAAAGAAATGAATTTTCTTTTTATCAAAATGATTTGAGGTTTTAATAAATGGTTTCTTTTTAAGCGATTGATTTATGTGGAAATATGGTTCTATTTCGAAGTTAACCTTATTTTGATAAGGTGGATTGATTTTCTTTAAAGCTTATATTTTTGAAATTTTTGGATTTGTAAATGTGTGTTTTTGTGTAATAAATTATGTATGAAATTTAATTAGTAAATTTAAATGAATGAATGCATGAATTATGTGAATGTGAAAGTATGTATGATGTATGTATATGTGTGCCGTATGTTTTGAGTGGAAACATGATGTCCTAAAGTGTTATGTGCATAATCCAATATGTGCATGATTCCATGCTAGGTGTTGTATGCATGACTAAATATGTGATTTCATGCTATGTGTTCATTATGATAACATGAAATGAAATTATATGTGTATGTGTGCATGTGTTGTTCGGCCATGAGAGGATGAGAGGACCAAGTAGAATGCACCTTCTTATGCATTAAGAAATTAGAAATTTGAATAGAAATTAAGAAGGAAACTAGGTTGTGTGACTCATGATGCCTAGGAAGACTTTCTTCCACCTTGTCTCCCTTTGTGACATGACCCTTCCCATGCAAACTTTTGGATGGACCAAGTTGCCCATGAACCAAACCCTTGAACCGAGGCTAGAAGAGGAAATTTACCCACCCTTGTTTTGCCCTTAAAGCCGTGTGTGTGTGTGTGTTGGCTAACTCATTTCATTTTCCTTCACCAACACAAACACCTAGTCCAAGAGCACCATCAAACTCTTGAGACTTAGAGAGAAAAGAGAGCTTGGCCGTGAGAGGAGAAGAGAAGAAGAAGAGTGAAACCCCAAAATTCTCAACCCAAACTTTTCTAATTTCTTTCTTAACCCACATTCTTCTTCAAGGATCAAGGAGAAAACCACCCATCAACCCTAGAAAGGAGGAGGCCGAAGCAAACCCTAGGAGGAGGAGAGAAGGATTTAAAGATTTAAGTTAGAGGTTTTGATCTAAGGTAGTTGTTTAAGGAATTTTTGATGTAATAATTTTGGTTTGTAAAGGACTTTATTATGGACTTGGTTTAAGTTTAAATTTTTGTGATGCATGTATTTATTTTCTTATGATCTTGAAGTTTAAATGCCTTGCATGTTAATTTTATGGTTTGATCTTGAATATTTGTACTTGGATGCTCTAATTTTTAGCTTGTTCTTCACGGTTTTGTCTAGGATTTGAGTTTAGGCTTATGTTTTTGCTTTGATCTTCTTTTGCATGTCTTGATCTATGATTGACCTTTGAGAAAATGTGAAGCTTGAATTTTGTATGTTCGTTTTGAGTGCAAGTCTTGATTTTCTTGGATGCATGTCACGGTTCTCAAAAGAAAATAAACATAACAAGCTTTAGAAACAATTTTCGTAAAAAGGAATTTGAAGCAAGATGTTGTGTGTGATGATAATGATGATTCGGTTGATAGTTTGAGAAATAAAATGATGCTTTTAAAGTTTTGCATGATTTAATCTTTGCATGTGAATAGAATTTAGAAATCTTGCCTTTGTACATATCATCATTTGGTCAAGACTAGGGAGAATAGAAAATCATGCTAGATCATCATTTCATTTACATGCATGTTGAGATTATTCCATCTAGAGATCTTAACTGCATGCATGAGTTTCTTAGAGGTTAAAGATCTTGACATGATTCTTGATTTTTATTGTGTTAAGGAATTAAATTTTTGTTTGCTAAATTTTTATGTGAAGCTCTCAGTCTTGCATTTATAAATGTCTAGGATAGTTCATTTTGTTTTGCATGTGAGTTTATTTGATGAATTTATTAAATTTGATTTATGAGAACTTGAAATGTTTGATTTAGAACTTAAAAATGATTTTTCATGTTCTATTCGGTTTTGGAACAAATCCTATTTAGGCTATTTTTATTTTCTTTTATGTTATTGTTTAAGTTAGCTTTGACTAAATGAAGTTGATTTAATAAATGATTGAATTGAGTGATTTTCCTTTATGTTCTATTCGGTCTTGGTATGAAAGTAAAAGAAATAAATTGATTTCTCCTTTGTATGATGATTTGAATCATGCTAGTATTATTCTAAGTTAGTGTGTTCTTTTCTTAAATCATTATTTAGAATGTGATGTTTAAGAGAAGGATGATGTATTTTTCATATGTGCATGTATTATTTTAGTGTTAGTAATCATTAGATTTGAATATAAACCTTGTCTCATGTAGGATGAGATTCGGCCATGCATGGAAATTAGGTGCATGTATTTGATCCTTGTCTTATGTGCATGAATGATGAATGTAAAATGATGCATGAATTATGAATGGCTTGTAATGTTAGATATGTGTGTGTTTGTGAATGATCTGAATGCTTAATATTTTTAAAAGGATTTTTGATTTAATCTTAGTGTTGTCTCTTTTGATTTAATTCGGTTTGAAGAAAATAAAGTGAGTAAAATGATTTGATTAATTGAAAAGTATTGTTTTGAAAAGATTTTCATATGATTTCTGAAAATCATGGTTTTAATTAAACAAATGATTTTTTTTAAGAAAACCTTAAGATAAATGTAGCCTTTTAAGAAGCCAAGAAACTATTCATGTTTTATTGAGCAAGTATTTGAAATGAATGTTATGAGCTTTAGATTCTTAATTATGTAGTTAAAGAAATGTTTTTACTTGATCATGAATCAAAAGTGATTTTCAAATAAAAAAAAAGCTTCGGTAATGGTGTCTTGTTTTCTAAACAATTTTATAAGAACGATTTTAATAAGAAAGAGTTATTTGAGTTCCAGTAACAATCGGGAAGCAGTTACGAGCGTCGCAGTGGAAACCAAGGAGCGTAGTGGGAATTATCGTCAGTCGAGGTGAGAGAGAAGTTTCCCCCAAACATCGTGGTATTTAGGTAACATATTAAGTATTTCGACCATCTCAAAAGTCGAAACTTAGTGTCCTGAGTCAGTATGAGTAGGTAATTAATTTATTTGATTGTGTCTGGATGTTAGTATGTTATTTATTTGTTTATCTATGAATTTATCTGATTTGTCATGGATTACAATAATGCTGTAAATAATAATGAATAATAAGAATATAAAAGATATGCGAGATAGAGTATGAAAAGATATAAGACTAAGTGATGAAAGCGATAAGTTGAGCCAGAGCTTGGGGAAACAATGATGAGATGATTGCTTTCTGAGGTCCAGCTATGAGGGGATAGAACGTTGAGGTTGCCGAGGAAAAACAATGTTTTTGAAAAAGTTTTACGAAAGGATCTTTTGAAAAGGGCTTATGAAACATCGTTTTGAAGAAAGGATTTGTGAAACTTTGTTTTTGAAATCTATTTTGAAAAGAGTTTGTGAAATACTATTTTCGAAGAAAGGTTGTGAAACATTATTTTTGAAAACCTTTGGAAATTCTTATTTTTGAAAAGGAGTTATGAAACATTATTTTCGAAAGAGGTTGGTGAAATGTCATTTTTTTAAAAAAGGAATTTGTTAAACCTTATTTTTGAAAAGGATTTGTGGAGCGTGATTTTTGAAAGGAAGTTGTGAAACATTGTTTTTGAAAGAATTCATGAAATACTATTTTGAAAAGGATTGGTGAAACCTTATTTTTTGAAAACATTTGTGAAACCTTATTTTTGAAAGAATTTATGAAACATTATTTTTGAGAGAGTTTGTGAAAACCGATTTTTGAAAAGGGATTTACGAAACTTTATTTTTGGAAAGATATTTTTAAGATGAGAAGGAAACAAGATTTTTGATTCAGATCATGAAATGAGAAAATTGGCTGGTCAAGGAAAACCCCGCTCTGTGCTAAGTTGAGAGAAGAGATGTTTTGAGAGGATTAGTGATCGGGACTCGTTGAAGGGATGCACTAAGGATGAGCCGACCAATAGGATTAAGTTTTTAATTAAAACATTAAAAGACTTCTAAAAGACATGGATCAACGCGGTTAGTTAGGAGTGTAACCGAAGTAGTGGAGAGGAAGAAACCATAAGTATTTGCGGATACTTAGGAGGAGATTGCATTAGGGGAGGACGATGACGGTGAAACGTCAAGAAGTCTAGAGTACGTTCTAGGCGGAACGAATTCCACATGTGGCGTACGAACGTGGTAGGGACTGGGTCCAATGCCGTGGTGAGTTCTGCTTTGCAAACTAGAATTAGTACTGTCGCCCCCTAGATTGCAAATCTAGAACAGTGAGAGGGACTGGAGTGGGGCATCTTGTTTGCCACTGTGAGTGAGACAGTGTGCGTTGATTATATATATATATATGAATTGAATTGAATTGAATTGATTTGAGGCTGAGTCCTCCTGGTCTGGGACCAATTGTTGTGAGACAGCTGTCGTGCCCGCACGGTAAAGGTCCTGTACTCCTGTTTGCTTCCGACTAGGTTGGATGGATGACCGAGGAGATGTAGACGTGTGTGCTAACTTTGAGAGCGATTTTCCTCAATGATGTTTAAAATCCCCCGTATCATTGATGGATTCGAATCCATAAAACTTAAATAATAAAAGAAAGAAATATATATATATATATATATATATATATATATGCATTTAAGAAATAACTCTTAAGTGAAAGCATGGAAAGTGGAGGAGCTTGTATGATGATAGAAATCAGAGTGCGCAGCAGAAGCGAACTATGGGACGAGAGGTGAACATGCTTAAGGTTTTGAGAAAAGAAGGTAAAGGAGTAGAGTAAGTGTTTGTGTGATTGACTAAATGTTATGATTTTATATGTTATTGCTTTATATGTTATTGTTTGCTTGGTTTATGTGTCCTTAATATTTTACCTATCGTAATTCCACACTGTTGGCATCACATGCTTGGGAATACTTACTCTCTCGAATTCTTCTATCTGTGTCTATGTATCTGGTAAATGTTGTCAACCTTTAGTCCATGGATCCGGTTAAGTTTACGTTCGACATCTGAGACGAAGGTAGATGGGAAGTGAACTACCGAGGTTGGGAGTGGCGTGGAGTCACCGAGGTTCGCATCTTCGATCCCAACCATACTCTTCGAGGAACGGCACCCGATACTCGCACTTGTCGCTTTGTGCTTTCGGATCTACAGACTGGTGGACTAGCGGACTATCACAGTGGGCATCCAATGCCTCTACCTGCACGGATTGACCCTGAGGCTGAGGAACTAGAGGAATTGGATGAAGCTCTGAACGACCTACCGGATGAGGCATTTGAGGCCATGCAAGAGAGTGAGCCAGAGGAAGACCCGGAGGAGGATCCTGACGAAGAATTCCCAGAGGCGGATGTGATTGAGATCGACCCGAGTGAGGCACCTCCCGTGGATCCATCGTCTTCATCTTAGTGAGCCCGTTGGTAGTTTCTTTTACCTTAGTCGAAGTATTATGTTTCCTTGTATTCACTCAGCTAGCTAGTTGTGGTATCCTGATGTAACCCCGAACTTATTTTAATGAATGTTATATTTAATTTGGGCACCACTGATTTCTATTATGAAAAGAAATGGGCAATGATAATTAAGTTGAGAAGAACCAAGTTGCAAAGTGCGGTGTCGTGTGACACTTCGGTTTGGAACTTGAAACTTAGCATGATGTGTGAGAACACTATTTTTATTTGCGCAAGAGTTTTAGAAAAAGACTGAATGGTTCTCATACTCATGCTACTCAACATTGCCACATGTAAAAAAAAAATTTCCCAAAAAAAAAATTTGCCCATATTTTAACATATTCTGTACAAAAATGAAATGTGTTTTCAATTTTCCAAATCGGGGTGTTACATCAGGTATGTCTCAGAGTACATTGAATGTAAGTCAACTCCCTAGGGTTCGATCTTCACTTCCTACTTCAATATTAATAAAAAGAGAATTTAACATAAACAATTTAATTAATATAAAATTAACCATAAACATGCTAATCACCCCTAAATCAATTTTAATTCAAAACCATTTTACTACCCACAACCCGGTCTAAGTATTAAACTTAAATCCTATTATACACCCTAACTATCCCTAACCTAAAGTGTGGAAAAGAGACTCCCCTTACCTCGATCGACGAATCAAAAGAGAGAACCTTGACACAGGGCTCCAAACTCTGCACCGATTAACGCCGAAGCTCGCAGACGAGACGGGGCGATGATCCTAGAAGCCTTTTTAATGACCGAGAACAAAGACCGAGTCGGTTTCGGTCGGTGTCGGCGAATGTCGGTATGTCGGTGGCCCGTGGCGGTTAATTTCCTCCTACCCCGGTGATGCCGAAGCCGCTGAGAGGAGAGAGAAAGGGAGGGCTTGATGATGGTTCTTGCTTGCTTGAAGCTCCATGGAACCAAAATGGGAAAGATTAGAGCTTGGGTGCCTTAGTTGAGAATGAGGGTTTGGCTTTATTGATGATTAAAGGAAAAGGAATGGTGGAATGGTGCCCCCAAGAGAGAGAGAGGTGCATCGATGGTGGAAGGAGGAGAGAAAGAAGGTCATGTTGATGGTGGGAAGAGGAAAAGAAGTTCACACCCATTGTTATGACTTGGAGCTATGGCTATGGTGTTTGCTTGATGATTAAAGGAAGAAGAAAATGGTGATGGTGCCCAAGAGGGAGAGAGAGAGAGACACGGTGGAGCAATGGAAGAAGGAAGGAGGATGAGTGCTTTGGTGCTTCATATGTGGGTCATAAGCATGAAGGGAGAGGTTTGAGAAGGGGGAAATTGGCTTCTCCAACAAGCCATGGTTTTGTGGCTCACAAGGTGCCACACGCACCAATTAACGCATCAGCTATCAGCCCCGCGCGCCTGGGCGCTGGTCATGGCGCGCCTGGGCGCAGATCTGCCTGAGTTGCGCACCAAATGAGGGGCTGGCGCGCCTGGTGTAACATCCTGATTTTCTTTTGCCTAATAAATTGAGTTTTATCAAATTAAGTAATTAATTCTCGTTTATAATTATTTAAGTGTTGGGTATTTTCGTAAAGTACGTTATATTATTTAGGAAAGTACATTTTTATTCGTATATTTTAAAGTAAATATCCTATTTTAAAAATATACTTTCCATACTTTACCTTGCTTTTGATGTATTCATTAAATAAATAGTTTGTTTTAATATTTCAAATTATTAACTTTGTAATTTCCCTATATTATTAATCATTGTTTAAAGTTATATTAGTGGTATTTATTTAGATTTGATTGCATAAATAAATAAATGTAAGCATATGTTTAAATCTTACTAATAGTATTTTGGGTTTAAACACAATTTGTATTTATATTAGTATATTTATATCTACATATGTATTTCTTTTAAAAAAAAATAAATAAAAAAATATAAGGTGTGTTAGTATAAAAAATAAAAAAAAAAGAAGAAAACGTGGCTGTGGGTGTGCCAAAGGGGTATGAACCCTATTCTTTGCCAATGAAGGCTCAGCCGCCGCCCCCCCTCCCCCATTGTCTTCTCCTTCAGATCTCCCTCCTCTTGGCCGCAGCCCCTTGCCGCCGTCGCCCATTCATGGCCACCATTCCTCTTTCTTCTTTTGCGGTTTCTCTCCCTCTACTTGAGTTCTCTCCCTCCTCAAAATCGCGATTTGAAGCCGCTGCCCAAGCTCCACCGTTCGCTGCCATAGTGGAACCGCCGCCGCCACGTTCGCGGTCTCTCTCTCCTCTTCCCCAGTCGCGAATCGCGAGCTCAAGGGTCACCACTCGCCGCCATGAACCAGCGCCGCCGCCCTGCGCATTCTCTCTCCTCCAGTCGAGCCGGCAACGCTGTTGCTTGAAGCTCGCGTTGCGTCTGCTGCCAAGGACCAAGAGGTCCCTGTCCGAGCTCGCCTCGCTGGTGGTGATCGCTGTTGCCGCTGGTTTTGGAGGTCATGCCGCCGCCGTTGCCCAAGGAATGGGTGTTGATGTTGCAGAGTGGGTTTGAATCGAACCCGGTTTGGTTGTCTTCGTTGCTGCAAAAATCAGATTATTGAGGGTAAATCCCTATTAACTTTTTATTTACTGTGTGTTATGTTAAATAATTTTTGATAATATAAATGGTATTAATGTTGATAATAATGATTTAGTTTTATATTATTTTGGAAAATGAGTGATATTGTGATTTGGTGTCGGTTTTTAATTAGACTGTTATTTATAACAATTTTAATTAGTTACTCTGATTTGGGAATAACTAAATGTTTTCGAAATTAACTTGTTTCGGTTTTCAAGTTAACGTCCTTTTTCGTAAAACGCATTATATTGATTATTATTTAATTCGTATGACCGGTTAGACGACGAAGGAACTTTAGGACCAACGCAAGCGAAAGTAAATGATCACGATACGTTCAAGCATCGGTATACGAAAAGGATAAGGGGTAAAGCGTCTAAAGGTAAGGGGTTCTTTACTTTGTTTTAGGGAGTATTTTCTAATTAGCTCATAGTGTTTGCTAAGAGTATATGTATATGTTTGGTTTTGAAATTTAATTAGATAGTTATTATAGGCTTAACAATCAAGAATGAAATTAGATTAAATAGTTGTTAAATTGATATATGTGATAAATTGAGTATGCTAAGTGCTAAAATGTCATTATTTATGCCTAACTTAAATATATGGAGACTTGATTGGTAACTAGAATTGATCATATGTGATAGTTGTTATGTATGTTAGAAAAAGTATAGAGTTGTGATATTTTGTGAATGATTATGATATTTGATATTGGGATGAATGTCTCTTGAAAATTGCCCTGTACATCTGGAAATTGAAAGTATAATGAGATGATGAAATTGATAAACATATGAGGATGACTGCAAATGAAATAATTGAAAATGAAGTTAAAAGATTTAAAGAACAAAGAGTGTGTGATCCAGATCTTGTAAGACGTTGTCCGTGGGAGACTGTACGCATTGATCGCGTAAGACGCACTTGATGCGCTGCTGTAAGACGTTGTCCGAAGGAGACTGTACGCAGTTATGGACACACACACCATATATTAATTAAAGATATAATTGGATTGTGCCTCTCCAGATCTTGTAAGATGTTGTCCGTAGGAGACTGTACGCATTGATCGCGTAAGACGCACTTGATGCGCTGCTGTAAGACGTTGTCCGAAGGAGACTGTACGCAATGATGGATGCACCTTCCGATTGTGGAATCCAGGTCTTGTAAGACGTTGTCCGTAGGAGACTGTACGCATAGACCGCGTAAGACACACATTGTGTGCAGTTGTAAGACGTAATAAATTTTGAAAATCTTTGTAAAAGCTCAAAGAGTATATGAATAGAAAAAGAATTGTGAATTTAAATAAGATATGAGAAAAGTATAAAAGGTTCATAAGTTTGAATGTATGAAATAATGAAACTGAACAACTGTAACTAATTTACTACTGATATGAAAGTACTTGAAATTTGTATGGGAATGCTTTACCTGATTATGTGACTTATATGGCTAAATGTGTTTGACTTAGTAGGTCATTATGTCTAGTTAGACACTACTTTCTACTTCATGTGTAAAGCTCACCCTTACAAACATTTTTCCAGGTTCAGAGTTTGAGTTGCACTATATTTGGCCGAGCAGGAGTTGGGTGGAGTGTAAACTAGCTTAGGAGAGAGAGTTATTTTACTTTGATTTTATTTTGTTATAATTCAGTCTTGTTTAGTTTTATTATTTTTCATCTGTGAAAGCCCTGAGTATGTTTATTTGATTAGCAGGGCATAAAAAAAAATCAAATTAGTATGTTTATAAATATTTTCTGAACTGTACTGGTTTGACAGGTGTATAAAATGTAATTTTTGGGAAATCCGAAAAACAGAGGAGACTCTGCCGAATTTTCATTAAGATTTTAAAAAGAAATTTTCAGGTCCTAATTTTAAAATCAACTTAATTATTTATAATTAATCTATTTTAATATAAGGGTGTTACACCTGGGCGTGCCCCGGTGCGCCTGGGCGTGCCCTGGGGGGTCCTGACTTCAAATCGCCATAATTCTCCGATAACCGTTGGATCTTGCTCAAATTTTGAGACAAACTTCCTAAAATCCTAAACTTCACATCCAACGGTGGAAATTGGGTTTAGAGCTATGGATATTTTATTCCTAATTTTCTTGCACCGGACGAGTTCTAACACTTAAAACCTTGATTTAACTCCTGATTTCACTTCTATAATTCTACTTCTTGCTACCGATGCACCCTACGCAACCCCTAGAACTTAAAATTACTAATCACCTTGCTCCCAAAATTCTTTAAGAAGTTAATCTACCTATTCTCTACACTATAAACCTATTAACTCACTAATTAAGCTTGGAATTAAATTAGGGATGTTACATTGTACGTCCTACACCTGTCTTCATGTTACACAATGGTGAAGTCCTAATGCAAATTTGTAAAGATGGTAGATTTATTTTCTATGATCCGGTGGACAATGTATTCAAAGGTCACAAATTTAATATGGCTTGCTTTGAAGATATTACTCACAATGAGATCCTGACATCACCTTGTCCGACCCGTTATCATTTAAGATCTAAAGGTTTAATTTGTGTTCTATTTATTATAGAATATGCTAAGTTTGGTTTGTTTATATATTTTTATACATCCACATGGTTGCATAAAAAGAAACAAATAAAACTTAGCATATTCTAAAAATAGAACACAATCTTTCATATCTTAAATGATAACGGGTAAGACAAGGTGATACCAGGCTCTCAATGTGAGTAATATCTTGAAACCTAGCAATATTAAACTTGTGACCTTTGAATGCATTGTGTATTTGACCATAGAGAACAAAACTACCATGTGCACAAATTTGCAATAGGACTTCACCCTTGTGCAACATGAAGACAAGTGTATGACAAATATGAAAATGAGGGTTAATCCAAATATCCCGATAAGAAATTGAGTTATATAGTCCAAGATTCGGCAACTCCATACACTTTCATTGCCACAAAACAAGCTGAAGGTCATTTAATCTTAAGAAAAACAAAGGTCACTCCCTAAAACATGCAATAGAGGTCTTGTAACAATCCCATGTAAAAATGCATGAAGAGCACGAGGTAAAGAAATCTTCTTACAAGTCTCCTTCCCAATATCAATCGAAACGACCACCCGAGAATTATAAGGGAAAACAAACAACCAATTAAGTGCATTGTTCACGAATTTGCAACAAGTCTCACGAATAATACCAGTTTGCCTACGAACTAAATGTAAACTCTACATCTTCCTCCAAGATGTAGGAGCAGTCAACGTATAAACCTAATTGTGCTCTTATTATCAACCTTGTCATCCTTAGGATTATAATGGATTGCCACAATCTTGTAATTGTCACTAAAATGATCATATCCTAAATCAAACAAAGTGAAGCAAGAAGCTTCTGTAGCACACAAAGGGTGACAAAAGCATGGGGACCTGGATTTTATTCTAGTTGATGGGTTCAAATGATAACATAAATAATTATCATTTTGATAACTATTAATCGAACAAATTATCCCATTACAAGATCCCACAATCTTAGCGCCACTAGAAAACCTCATTGTTATAAAAGTGAAGCACTCAAGTGCATGAGGCAATAATGACTGGTTTGTTAGAATTGGTCTCAAGCCTCAAGAGGGGGTGAATTAAATTTTATTAATTTATTGAAAATTTAACGCGAATGGTTATTTAAAAAATAATTTGTCTTGGATTTTTGTTAAACGTACACAATGCAAGTGTATATTCAAAATTTCAGATAAGCACGGAAAAGATATGTATTAAAAATTGAATATTCGTGAGAAGATAAAACATTGCGGAAAAGTTAAAGAGTAACGGAAGAGAAAATGCAAACTAGAGATTTTTCGTCCAGTCCCACTTGAGAGTTCGATTACCAATATGTGGGGAAAAATCCCTTGTACAACTAGAGCACCCCGCACACTACTAGGTTCGACCGTTCGCTAGGGAACTCAACAATACTCTTGGATTATATTCCTCACACTACAGAAGGTGTCACACCTTTAACCTAGGGAGGAAATCCCTAAAAACTTAGGCTTTTACAAAAATAAGGTTTCAATAATAACAAACAATAGAACTCTTGATAGTGATGATTGAACAAACTGAAGTTCTCTAATGATGATAATAACAACAACAATAACCAAGCCTTTGTTCCACTAGGTGGGGACAGCTATATTAATCAAATGATGCCATAAAGGTCTATCATAAATCATGCCCTTTCATAAAGCATCTATCTCCATATCCTTCTTAATTGTTTCGCCTATAGTGTTTTTTTTCCTTCCTTTTCCTCTAGCACCTATACTAACATTTGTTTGATCCACCTTCCTAACCATGGCTTCTACTAGTCTCCTCCACACATGCCCAAACCACTGATGATGAGATTCAACCATATTTTCTACAATAGATTCAACCCCAACTCTTTCTCGAATACACTCATTCCTAATCCAATCTTGTCGGGTGTGCCCAATCATTTGTTTTTGACTTTAAGGATAGTATATTTGAGTAGTTTGGTATTTAAAGTTTGAAGAAAATAGAGAATACGAAAAAAATGCAGAAGTTTCAGTGAAAAAAGTGTAGAATATAAAATCCTATATCCTATGTATAGTCTATATACTTACTGTAACTCATATATTTCAGTGAAATAAGAGCATAACAAGATTTTTAATCCTAAATTGTGAAATAGTTAACATATTAAATGAGATAAAACAATGAAGTCTTGTGTTTAACATATTAAAACAATGAAGTCTGTTAAGAAGTATGTTAATTGCAAGTCTGTTAAGAAATGTTGTGTTTAACAAGTTAAAACAATGAAGCAATTGCCAAACTTAATGAGGATGATACTGCTAACGTTTAAAATATATTAAATGCAAGATTTCTTTTAATGCATTCAAAATTACTAACCATGATGTTACCTGCTTGGCCCTTCAAAGCTCGAGGAGAAAATTGTCCTCTTTTATATATTTTCATATTCGAAATGCATAAAGCCAAGAGGACAGTACCCAAAATCATTCCAAAACTTATGGCTGCAATGCTTCCTGTTACCATGAAGGTATGAAAGCCACCAAGATAAAGTATCAAACCTGTAAAGAAAAAGAATATCATCACATAAATATTAAACTGGACAATAAAATCTTATCGCTCAGCACAATAGAAGTTGTATCTTAACACTTTGACATTCACATAAATATTAATCTACACATATTTTAGGTTAAAAGGAGGCAATCAAATCCTCCCACCAAGAATTACTTAATTAATATCAATATACATCAGAGATATAGACTAAATGTGACACCCTCAATATTACCCAAGTAATTAATACAATAATTGTACTATTACTCGTAATAGTTATGCACTTGTTAGTATTTAGAAAATGTAGGAAATAATATTTTCTTTTACTTTTTTATGAAGGCGGGTGCACAAACAAAAACATGGAATTCTTGGAGTATGAAACCACTATCATTTTGAACATTATACTAAGTTCGGCATTTTCTATAATAAGGAAATCTTTTCTCAAACCAGATAGCATCGGTACTTTGAAATTGCATTTATATAGTAGAAATTAAGCGATGCCATCCATTCATACGTTTTGTGGAACTGATACCATTTTCAAATATCGTAGCCGAATTCTTTAAGTAATTTATATCAGAGTAAGCGGAATTAGTAGGACTATGCACAATTGTAATATAAACATAAGATATACATATATATATATATATATATATATATATCAGTAGGTCATAAAATACATAGTCCAAAGTCGTCTCCAAGAACCCATACAAGTCCATAAAAGATCTATCTCAAAAGAAAACCATAACCCTAGAGCTCTCAAAAGCATATCTACAATATATACATCTCAAAAATATGAAACTCTAGAGCTGGTCACATAGATCTGGTAGCAGCAGTCGTAGTAATAGTAGTAGCCTCCAGATAGTAGAAGTAGTAAACATCATCAGTCATCATCAACAGCAGCAGCAGCAATATCTCCTCCACAGAATCTCCACACCGGATCCCCTGATCCTCATTATGTACCATATGCACATACCTAGGGATCGTCATCCCTCCACTGGCTCCCGGTAGAGTGTACGACTGGCTCGCCTCCGCTCTCGTCCTCCACAGGGTCCTCCTCGATCTCATCCGATGGAGTGGGTACCCTACCACTGGGTACCGGATCAGGAGATGGTGAGACCCTAACTGGGCTCCTCGGATCAGATGGGGGAGTCTTCTCATGGACGACTCTCGAAGAAAAAGGGTGTGAGCGGGTAGGTCGAAAACGGAAACTGTGATACGAGCGTGCTGGTCGTGTGGAAGGTGGTCCATGATATGTGTAAAAAGGTGGTACGTGCATAGTGTATATGATGGGAATCCTAAACCTACAAGGACGAAATCGGATCAGCGGGTTTTCTGGTGGTAGAAGGTGACCTCTACCTCTACCTCGAACACCGCGCGATGGTCCTCGTAGATCCATATGCCACTAGGAAGTGGCCGGATCTCGATGCAAGCGATGTAACGTGACATCACCTACAAGGGCATAGGGGTAAGCAATTCTACACACATAATCAATAGAGCATAAATATATATGTACAATGTGAATGTAAACAATAAGCAACAACCACATTTAGCATTTAGCAGTTATAGAATGCAAGAAAGAAGCTCATACTTATTTCATTTATCAACTTTCTTTTGGATGAGTGGCATGATGTATGAACCTAGCTCTCAATCCTATCTCCATCAATCTATGACACTCTCTGACGGCCATCCTTTACTTCGTCCAGCACTCAACAGTGCGTTGTACTCCTAGGTGTACAACATTCGTACATTCACCAAGAATGTACACGACAAGCTTGGAATACGTGCCACCCGAGCAACGTCCCGTCATCCAAACGGTATAACCATAGCAGCATCTCACAGTATTGACCACGTCGTCAACCATAACGTGTCATCAAGCGAGCCGTCAATTGGCACTCCCAGAGGCCCTCCTCAAGTTACCAAAACATGATAAACGATCTATCATCCAAACTCCAGAATGAATGCATTATCTTAACTTAAAGGAATTGATTGGTGTTTTTCTTTTTAATAGAACCTAACATGCCACCCGAGCAACGTCTCGTTATCCAAACGAAATTTACCATAACATCAATCGATTTCTTTTAAGTCTTAAATCACTTGGATTATTGTCATTTAAGTATTAATCAATGGTTCATAATTGAAAATGGTGTTTTTAATATTCTGAGTAAAATACTCGAGTGTTCTTCAGAATACTCGAGTGTTCTTCAAATTTTTCCAGATTCCTCGAGTAGTTCATGAGTACTCGAGTGTTCTTCATCAAATTCAGAATACTCGAATGACTCATGCATTACTCGAGTGGTTTACCAGAACATGTTTCTGTGCATCAGTTAATACTCGAGTTCCGAGCCTAGTACTCGAGTGTTCTAACACAAAAATACACTATTTTGTCAAAATTTACTTGAGTATCCAGCCAAGTACTCGAGTCTTTTCTTACAGAACAGACTGGAAACTTGGTTTTAACATGCCATTTTCAATTCTAACCATTCCTAGCTCAATCCAATGATCAACAAAGTTCATATATCATATATTGAACATGCTCAAACACTTAGAACACCTCAATTAACAGATTTGGCAGAGAATAAAGAGATTATGCATAAAACATACAAATTCACAACTTAACATATCAAATTGAAATATACTCAATAAACTTGTGAATTTGAACTTAAAATAGCTTGCATGCATCATATGGAACTTGCTCACAACAAACTTAGAGCACAAGTTGGTCTCCAAACCAATTTCCCTATTCAATCTAAGCCCTTAGAGCCTTTTGGTGGCTCTCTAATTAAATTCATGCAATTTAAACTCTATCTAGCGAATAGAAAGCTTTCCCCTTACCTCAAAGTCTTGAATCAACAGAGAAATCGAAAGGAATAGCTCCACAACCCCAAGAATCAGTTCAAGCACCACATGCAGGACAGTTTTGAGTGGAGTACCAAGATTGAATTGGTTGACATGGGAAACAGAGATAAAAATTGGGGAAATTAGTATTTCTAAACTCTATGCAACCTCTGCTAACTATAGGAACTAAATTGAGACTCAGAGAACTCGTGAGCTTACCAAAATTCGAATGCAAAGTAAGCTCCAGAACAAGGTTTGACAGCAACAAGCTCCACTTCCAAGCTTCAATTCTTCCTTCACACTCACTCTCAGCTCACGAATTTGGTGTCTATACAAAGCTCGGGATGTGAGCTTTGTATTAGTGTATGGTTTGTTACTCAAATCAACACACAGAGGGAGAATCGAAGGAAACGAATCAAGAACCCTAACTCACTAACTCTAACAATTTGGCCAAAATGCTTCACAATTCGAGTTCAATTGGCTTATATAGACAGAGGGCAAGCTCATGCAGACCGACACGACAACGGGAGACGTGGTTGAGAGGTGTTTTCGTGTCAAAGGAAGGGAATCGGTGGTGGTGACTCACCAAACGCACTAACTCGTGCAACTCTGACCCAGAACACTCGAGTCTTTTCAGAAACACTCGAGTGTTTTGACCAGTTTTTGAAAAATAATAATTTTATTTACTTTCCCTCCAAAACCTTTCCTATAATTTCTTCTAGGTCCCTACTCAGGGACTAATATGCAAAAATGTTTATTTTATGCATAATTATATTTACAAAATAAATGCACACATATTCCCTAATTACATAAACACAGAATTTTAATCAAAGATTAAAATAGAAATAATTAATTATAATTAATTTTATAATTAACATTTCATTAATCAGGGATTAAAATTTTGGGGTGTTACACTACTCCCCCACTTACAAGGAATTTCGTCCCCGAAATTCAACTTATACAAACAATTCAAGATAGTCCTGACGCATGCTATCCTCTAATTCCCAAGAGGCTTCCATCACGCCACCACAAACCCAGACGATTTTGACCAAACAAATATCCTTCCCTCTAAGCTGCTTGACTCTTCGATCTTCAATGCGAATAGGCATGGCTTCAAAGGTTAGGTTTTCATGAATTTCTAGGTCATCGGGTTGGATTTTAAGAACGATGGTGGGATCATGAACATACCTTTTCAACTGAGACACGTGAAACACATTATGAAGGTTAGCTAGTGACGGGGGCAGGGCAAATTGATAGGCTACTGGGCCGACTCTTTTAAGAATCTGATAGGGACCAATAAACTTAGGTGATAGTTTCTGGGTTTTCAAGGCTCTACTAACACCTTTGGTTGGTATTATTCTAATGAACACATGGTCACCTTCAGCAAATTCTAATGGTTTCCTCCTCCTATCAGCATAGCTTTTCTGCCTACTCTGAGCAGTTCTCATCTTCTCTTGTATCATCTTGATCTACTCAGTCGTTTCTTTTACAAAATCGGGTCCAACCAGAGAATTCTCCCCCACTTGAAACCAGCATAATGGTGTCTGAAACTTCCTCCCATACAGAGCTTCAAATGGTGCCATACCAATACTCGCATGGTAACTATTGTTGTAAGTAAATTCTACGAGCGGTAACATTTGTTCCCAATTTCCTTGACCTTCCAAAACACAAGCTCTTAAGAGGTCCTCTAATGACTGAATAGTCCTTTTCGTTTGGCCATCAGTCTGAGGATGGTATGCAGAACTCAACTTCAATCTTGAACCCAAAGCTCTATGCAGATCTTGCCAGAACTTCGATGTAAACCTTGGGTCACGATCTGACACGATACTTGATGGTACACCATGCAGGCGAACAACCTCCTTGATATACAACTGAGTGAGCTTTTCAAAAGAGTAGCGCATATTAACTGGAATAAAATGCGTTGATTTCGTTAAGCGATCTACAATCACCCAGATTGCATCATGACAAGTAGCTGTCTTTGGCAATCCTGACACGAAATCCATCGAGATACTATCCCATTTCCATAATGGAATTTCTAAGGGAAGTAATTCTCCTCCTGGCCTTTGGTGTTCCACCTTCACCTTTTGACACACCAAACAACACGCTACGTACATAGCCACATCTTTCTTTAAGCCAGGCCACCAAAATATCTTCTTCAGGTCCTGATACATTTTGGTAGCTCCCGGATGCATACTCATTTTGCTCTTATGCGCTTCTTCCAGAATCATCCTCCTTACCTCCAGATCATTAGGCACACAAATCCTTGCTCTAAAGCAAAGGATTCCATCTTTCCCCTCTTGGAACTCTAACTCCTTGCCTTCTTCCATAAGCTTCCTCTTTTCCTTAAGCCCCTCATCTTCTTGTTGTAACTCACAAATTCTTTGCAAAAACTCATTAGTAATTTGCAGCATTCCCATCTTGATACTTGTCGGCTCCACTTGCATTGCCAAGCTCAGATCTCTAAATTCTTCTATTAATGCAGCTTCTCTGACCATCATTGCACTGATATGCATTGCTTTTCGACTCAATGCATCCGCCACAACGTTTGCTTTCCCAGGAAGGTAATGAAGCTCAAACTCATAATCCTTCAAGAACTCCATCCATCGACGTTGCCTCATATTCAACTCTTTCTGGTCAAAGAGGTACTTTAAGCTCTTATGGTCACTAAACACCCGGAACGTAGTGCCATAGAGATAGTGCCTCCAAATCTTTAGAGCGAAGACGACAACTGCCAGCTCTAAATCATGAGTTGGATAGTTCATTTCATGAACTTTTAGCTGTCTCGAGGCGTAAGCGACTACTTTCCCATCTTGCGTCAAAAAACTCCCAAGTCCTTGTTTCGATGCGTGACAATACACCTCGAAATTCTTCTGTGGATCAGGCAAAACCAACACAGGAGATGATGTTAGTCTTTCCTTCAATTCTCGGAAACTCCTTTCACACTTCTCATCCCAGATAAAGGGTTGATCTTTCCGAGTTAACTTTGTCAAGGGCAGTGCTAACTTCGAGAAACCTTCTATAAATCTTCGGTAATAACCAGCTAAACCAAGAAAGCTTCTCACTTCCGTGACCGACTTAGGTTGCTCCCATTGCAAAACTGAGCTTACTTTTTCCGGATCAACTGCTATCCCCTTATTTGAGATCACATGCCCCAAAAACTTAACTTTCTCTATCCAGAACTCACACTTTGTAATTTTGGCGTACAATTGCTTCTCTTTCAAAATACTCAACACTGTCCTCAAGTGTTCAGCATGCTCCTCCGGGCTCTTGGAATAAATAAGGATATCGTCAATGAACACAACCACGAATGAATCTAAATAGGGTCTAAAGATTCGATTCATGTAGTCCATGAAAATAGCTGGTGCATTAGTCAATCCGAACAGCATCACAACTTACTCATAGTGCCCGTATCGGGATCGAAATGCGGTCTTAGAGATATCCTCTTCTCTAATCCTGATTTGATGATACCCTGATCTCAGATCAATCTTGGAAAATACTGAAGCCCCACGGACTTGATCCATAAGGTCATCTATCCTCGGCAAAGGGTACTTATTGTAACACCCCGTCTGAATACCTCATATTTGTTTTAAATAATAAAAAGATTGTTTTGAGAAAGTGTTTTAAAAAGAGTATTTTGAAAGAATATTTCTTGGATTGAATTTCTTTTATGATTTCAAGTGATAAAGGATTTCAAAGAATGGTTTTCACGAGAAAATATCGTGAGTTTTGAGTTGAATTTTTGAAGAAATAATTAAGTTTTTAATATTTCTATATTTTGAGGAAACTATGATTTTTGTGCAAGAATGATTTTGTGAGAAAGAAAATAAAATTATTTTCCATGTGTGTGTGCATGTATGTGTTCGGCCATGTATGTATGTGCATGCATGATAGGAGTTGATTTTTCTAGAAGCCTAAAGTAGTAGACTAGCATCATGTAGGTTTAGTTTAGTGAAAAGTGTAGTTAAGGAAATTGACCAACCAATAGGACATAAGATTAGAGCCTAATTCTACTCTCTTTGTCTCATGACATGACTTTAAGCCATGCAACTTTTTGGAAAGCCAAAATTGCCCCTCAAGCCACACACTCTTGACCGAATTTCCAAGGGCAATTGGGTAAGCTCACGTTTGTCTATTTAAGCCCACAACCTTAGTTCATTTCCAACAATTTTCTTCACATTTCCATTTCATTCTAAACACTTCTTCTAAGAGTTCCATCAAACTCTTAGAGAGAGATAGAGAGAGAGTGAGGCCGAGAGCTTAGAGGAGAAGAAAAAGGAGATCAAGACCAAAAAACCTAGGCTTTTCTTGAAGATCAAGTGGAGAAGGTTGTAGATCATCTCTTTTCCTTGATGTATTTCGAAGATCCTAGAGTGTTAGAGTAGTTTTCATTTTCCAAGCTTTGTAAGTTTCATTTGTTGTTGCATGTTTCTTTTTCTAGTAGATCTATGCTTGTATGTAATTTCTAAGCCTTGATCTTGAGTTTTCAAGAGCCAAACAAACTTGTAGAACCCTAAACTATGGACTCTATCATTCGGCCATGTCTAGGAAACTAGGTCATGATGATTTTTGTTTTGATTTATGTTCTTGCATGTTAGTTTAATGTTTGTTAAAGTTGATCTAAGTGGTTGAAATGCTTTGGTTTTGATTTTGATTTTTATAAAGCTTTGATCTTTGGTTTTATCTTCAAAAAGGCTTTGATCTTTGGTTTTTATCTTGAAAAAGGTTTGATTCTTGCTTTGATTTTTAAATAGCTTTGATCTTGAAGCTTGCATGTGATTTTTGGAACCCAAAAAGTCTTGATCTTTGATTGCATGTCACGGTTTTAGTGAGAAAGTAAAGGAAATCAACTTTTAAGAAATGGTTTTACTTTGATCCAAGTTTATTTGTGTTTGAAAGTTAAATATTTAAGTTTTTCTCTTGATTTTGTTGATGAGTATTCGGCCAAGCTTTAAAACAAAAAGATCATGATTGTTTTTCATAAAAAGCTACTTGCATGTGATTCCCTTTTACTTCAAATGATTTTAAAAGCACATGCAAGGAAAATAAAAATGAAAATTTGGTTTGAAGTGACAAAGAGGTCACGGTTTTATGATTGAAAAAGGGAGTGGTATTTTTTAAAAAAAACCCATGTGTTTGAAGTGCATGACTTGATTTGTTGATTTTAAGGTTTTGCATGTTGAAAAAGTGCATCAAAGACTTTGTTGTGCCATGATGATGATTCGGCCTAGTCTAGGTTTAGTAGGTTTAGTAGGCTAGATTCTTTTTTCATGTGATTGACTTGATGAAATGAGTGTGTTTTGTGATTTAATTATAAGAAAAATTATTTAAATTGTGTTGTGGTGGTTTTTGTTCAATTCGGTTTTGATAAAAGAAAATGAGTAAGTGAATTTGATTATTTCCAAAAGTATTTTCATGATTTTGATTTTTAGTTCTTTGCTGTCCAAGATTTAATTACAAGGTATTTCAATTTTAAAAGTGTTTTTGATTCATGAAAAATGTGGATTTTCAAGTGCTATTTGATATAACAAAAGTTGGAATGAAAATTATTGATTTTTCAATGTTTTACAAATTGAGAAGGTGGCTTGACTTATTTCATACAGCCACATAAATTAACTCTTTAATTTGTTTTAATATGAGTTTTCAAATGATTTTGAAGGATTTCAAGTACAAGGAAAGATTATGTTTTGTTTTGGAAAAACGATTGTGTTTTAAAGAAGAGAATAAAGAAAATAAGGGATTTTCTATTTCAAGTAAAGAGACCAAGTGATGATTTTTAATTGAAATAGATTTTGACAAAAGCGTATTTTATTTACTCTGAGGTATTCTCTAGACGGTGGGAACGACGTGCAAAGAGAAGCTAGAGATTTCCGAGGACAAAGCGTTTTGTTTGTTGGGATAAGAGGTGAGTGAGAGTGCGATGAGCCCGTAACGTGGTTGCTCGGACGGTGATGAAATGAGATTTACGCGATATATTATGTGCTATATGTTTATATGTTTTATTAAATTTGATGCATGCTTATTTCTGCTTTGTTTTAGTTCTCTTTGTGATTATATTGTTGTAAGTATTATATTCTGTCTGGCAAATCTGGATGTTGTGATGAATTATAATGAGAATCATAAGAAAGAGTAAGACTTGAGGATAAGCGGAAAGGTGATATGTGATGAGACTCAAGATAGTTTCGTGGAGCAACAATGCACCAGACGTGGAGATTGCACTCGTGGAGCTGAGATCGTGCTGGCAGATTCAAGACGGAGGATGAATGTCAAGAGAGCTATAAGAATTCCTACGGGAACACTTGAGGGAATTGTTGCCAAGTGGCTTGTGGAAAGTGAAAGAGATATGTGAAAGTTTGGGGAACATATATAACCCTTAGTGGTCGGGTCTTGTCGAAGGGATGAACTAAGGGCAAACCGACCTTAGGTTAACTAAAAGACATTAAAAGACTTTAAAAGACTCTAAAAGACTTTAACATAAGCGGTGAGCTATGAGAGTGCGAAGTAGTGGACAGGAAGATACCATGGGTATATGCGGATACTCAGGTGGAGATTGCATGAGGGGAGGGCAAGGGCGGTGAACGTCAAGAAGCCTGGAGTATATTTCTAGGCGGAACGAATCCCACAAGTGGCATACGAACGTGGTAGGGACTGGGTCCTAAGCCGTGGTAAGTTCTGCACAGCTAACTAGAAATGATACTGTCACCCCCTTGATTGCAAGTCTATAATAGTGAGAGGGACTGGAACGGTGCATTGTGAATTGCCACTGTACCCGAGATTTTCTACAGTGAGCGTTGATTAAATGATATTACATGAATTGAATGATTGAGGCTGTACCCGAGATTTCTACAGTCCTCCTAGCTTGGAGCCAATTGTGAGACAGCTGTCGTGCCCACGTGGTAAAGGTCCTGTACTCCTGTTAGCTTCCGACTAGGATTGGATGGAGACCGAGGAGATGTAGACGTGTGCGTTTTCCTCAGTGATGGTTTTCCCCACCTCATTGAGTGAACCGAATTATGATAAGACTTAAGGTTTAAAGAATAAAAATATATGTGAAAGTTGGAAAGATTGAGAAGATTGTAATGAGCTTGGATGTTTGAAAGAGTGGTGCTGCTAAGTGAAATGAGCCATGATTCCGAATGATGTGATATGCTTTGTTTATATGTGCTTTAGATGTTATTTGTAGAACTTATGTATTTCTGATAATGATGTTATGCTTATGTTGTGATACTTGCTTATACTATTCTGTTCTGGTTATTTATTATACTCTGCCTATTCCTATACTCTGGATATCTTGTCATGTCCTGTACATCTGTCATCTGTCTTTCTTTCTATTGAGTCTACCCTGAGACCTCACGGTCAACTCGTTAGTGTTCGGAACACTGACTCTCTCCTACCTGGTTGTCGTATTGGCATTTGCCGGTATTGCAACGGGTAGATGGCGTATCGTGTAGCAATCCAGATGTGGCCTCTTCAGGGAGGAGCATGGGAGGTTGTTCCTGAAGGATGGATTTGGAGAGGTGATACTCGGTTGAAGATTGATGATCCAAGGCATATTCTGCGAGGGACGAGTCTGGACGTGCACGTAGGGCAGGTCACTCTTCGTGACTATCAAGATGGCGGACCGAGGGAGCATCACGAGTATGATGGTGATCCCGCACCTTTGGCTGCTGTGATTCCTCAACCGATGGAGGAAGAAGACACTAGTGACTCTGGTCACGAAGCGGAAGCGGATTCTAGTGAAGACATGGAAACGGATGCTAGTTCGGCTGAAGAGTGATGTCCAGTGATCTGTGTCTAGATGATGTAGTGTGTCTAGGATCTAGGTTCCAATCGAGGATTACTATGTGAAGTACCATGGATGTAATTCAGCTACTTTTTAAATTATGGTTTGTAATCTTTTTGTAACTATGGCCTGCTTTTGGAAAACTCTTGGAGTGAGACTCTAGTACTTATGGCTTATGTTTTAATTATAATGAAAATGACGTTATGGCATGTTGTTGGTGATGTTTCGGTTCCGAGAAGTTTCGAAAGTGACAACTCGATTTTCAAGTAAGTGTTAATAGCAATTAATGAACTCATGTTTTAAAAAATAAAAATCTGGCCTCATTTTTACAACAAATTAATAATAAATCGGTTATGGTTTTAGAAGTGAAAATCGGGCTGTTACACTTATTCTTGATTGTGACCTTATTCAACTGCCGGTAGTCGATGCACATCCTCATACTACCATCCTTCTTCTTGACGAACAAAACCGGAGCACCCAATGGTGACGCACTTGGTCGAGTCATCTGTTTCTGCAACAATTCCTCAATCTGCTTCTTCATCTCGCCATTTCCGGTGGTGCCATTCTATAAGGAGCGATAGAAATGGGACCAGCTCCCGGAACTAAGTCGATTCCGAATTCAATTTCTCTTTTCGGTGGCAAACCCGGTATCTCATCAGCGAATACCTCCGGAAAGTCTCTGACAACGGAGATCTCTTCAATCTTTGGGCCTTTCTCCTCCACTTCAGTGTTGAACAAGCACATATAGCCGGAGGGTTTTGGGTTTCTATAGATCACGACTTTTCTATTACAATCGATGATCACTTGGTTTCGACTTAACCAGTCCATCCCCAAGATCACATCCAGTTGCGATAAGGGTAAACAGATTAAATCTACCCTAGAGTTTTGTCCTAACACTTCTATATAACAGTTAAGACATGCTCTACAAACAACTACAAGAGCATTAGTAGGGGTTTCTACTTTCAAAGTGTATGATAATTCAGACATAGGGAGACTCAAACGATCTACACATTCGTATGAAACAAATGAATGCGTTGCACCAGAATCAAACAATACATTACAAAGCTGACCGTTTAGCAAGTATTTACCTTGCACCAGATCAGAAGATCGGCTTGCCTCCACACCACTAAGTGTGAAAACCCTTCCTTGAACCATAGGCCTATCAGCAGCCCCTCTTAAATTTGCTTTGGCCGGTTCCTTGCAGTCCTTCGCAAAGTGTCCCGGCTTCCCACAGTTGAAACAACCACTTGTTCCCCAACAAAAACGGCCATAATGATGGAGCTTACACTTGTCACAAAATGGAACCTCGCTCCGAAAGTTCCTTCCATCATTTCCCCCAATCTTTCCTTTGCCTTTCCCTCGGTGATCATACGGACCTTTGCCTCGACTGTTGAAACCCTTGTGCCTCTGAGGTCCATAACTCTGGCTATCTTTCCTCTCAGTTGCTTGCAACCCTTCAGCTTTCTTGTCATCCTCGTACATCCTACACATGTCCACAAGTGCAGGAAAGCTTTGGATCCGTTGGTAGCTAAAAATTGACTTCAGCTTAGGCCTTAAGCCCCCTTCAAACTTGATACACTTGCTCCTTTCATCAGGGTTGTTCTGATAGTATGGAGAGTACTTCATCAACTCCTCAAACTTGGCCGCGTACTCACCCACACTCATCTCCTTGCTTTAGTTGCAAGAATTCCACCTCCTTCTTTCTCCTCAAGTCCTCAGGGAAATATTTATTGAGAAACTTCTCCATAAATACACCCCAATTCGCATCCCTTCCTTCATAGTGTAGGAGCTGAACCGTGTGATTCCACCAGTTCTCAGCTTCATCTTCCAACATGTAGGTTGCATATGCTACTTTCTGAGCTTCCATGCAATCCAAAGTTCTCAGAATCTTATCCATGGTGTGAATCCACTTATTGGCCTCCTCGGGTTTAAATCCTCCTTCAAACTTGGGTGGGTTACAACTCCTAAAATCCGCTAGACTCTTTGTAACACCCCGATTTGGCAACTTGAAAATATACTTCTTATATCTTAAGATGTAGCAAAATGTGAGCAAATTTTTTTTTTTAAAAGCATGTAACATGGGCGAGTAACATGAGCATGAGAACCGTTGAGTATTCAAAACCCCTTTGTATTTAGAAATAGTGTTCTCATGTATCATGTTAAACCTCAAGTTCCAAACTGAGATGTCACAAGACACCGCACTTTGAAACTTACTTCTTCTAAATTCACTTATCATAGCCCATTATCTTCCATAACTCAAATCAATAGTACCCTTTGAAAACTTTCTTCATACACATAAGCTTTGGGGTTACAAGATGGTACTGCAATGATAAATAAGTAAATACAGGGAAACATAATACTTCTAACAAAATAAAAGAACTACCACCAGGCCCACTAAGCTGATGCTGAAGGATCCACAGGAGGTGCCTCACTAGGGTTGAACTCGAACACCTCAGCCTCCGGGTAGTCTGAGTCCTCATCAGGATCCTCTTCCGGATCTTCCTCAGGTTCATCCTCTTGCAGAGACTCGAATGCCCCGTCCGGTAAATCATCCAGAGCCTCATCTAACTCCTCTAACTCCTCAGCCTCGGGATCAATCCGTGCAGGCAAAGGCATCGGATGCCCACCATGGTAGTCAGCTGGTCCTCCAGTCTGCAAGTCTGAAAGCACAAAGCGACAGGTGCGAGTGTAGGGCGCTGTCCCTTGCAGGGTATGGTTGGGATCGAAAATGCGAACCTCAGTGACTCCACGCCACTCCCAACCTCTATAGTTCACTTCCCATCTTCCCTCGTCTCGGATGTCGAACGTAAACTTGACAGGATCCATAGACTAAGGGGTTGACATCATAACAACAAGCATACGAAATAGAAATCTCGAGAGAGTAAGTATTCCCAAGCATGTGATTCCAACAATGTGGAATTACAATAGGCAAGATATTAAGAAATAACAATAACATATAAACAAATAACATATATAAACATTCTCATATCATTCACATCATTCACATTCAGATAACTTGTTCTTATCAACATCATCACTTTCTCTTTCTCCAAAATTCTTTACATAGCCACGTCACTTTCTGTGAATCTTCACATCTGTATACATTTTCATCATCACACAATCTCAGACCCTTTTCCATTATTTCTTAACATTATATAACTTGTCTTTTCTTATTTAAGTCTTATGAATTCGTATCCATCAATGATGCGGGGGAAAAATTAGTCATCATTGAGGAGGGGTCGCTCAATACAGTTAGCACACACGTCTACATCTCCTCAGTAATCCACCCAACCTAGTCGGAAGCAAACAGGAGTACAGGACCTTTACCGTGCGGGCACGACAGCTGTCTCAACATCAAATGGCTCCAAGCCAGGAGAACTGTAGAAATAAATTCATATCATATCAAATCATGTAATATCAAGGCACACTGTAGAAAAATCGGGTACAGTGGCAAATCAAAATGCCCCACTCCAGTCCCTCTCACTTTTCAAGATTTGCAATTTAGGGGGCGACAGTACTATTCTAGTCTGCAGTGCAGAACTTACCACGACATTGGACCCAATTCCTACCACGTTCGCATACCACATGTGGAGTTGTTCTGCCTAGAAAGTACTCTAGACTTCTTGACGTTTCACCATCATTGTCCTCCCCTAATGCAATCTCCACCTGAGTATCCGCAGACACCCATGGTTTCTTCCTCTCCACTACTTCGGTATCACACTCATAGCTCACCGTGTTAATCCATGTCTTTTAAAGTCTTTTAACATTTTAATTAATGTCTTAATCCTAAGGTCAGATCATCCTTAGTGCATCCCTTCAACGAGTCCCGACCGCTAATTATCGCAACACATCTCTTTTCTCAACATAGCACAGAGCTGGGATCGCGTCAACAAACTTGCATCTCATTTCACCATCTTTCTCAACTTCTCATTCATAACTTCCTCAAATCTCATTTCATAACTTTCTCAAAATTGCATTTCATAATCGGTCTCAAAATCTCATTTCCTCATCTTTCTCAAAATATCCTTTCGTAAACTTTCTCAAAGTATTGTTTCATAAACTTTTTCAAAAATATTGTTTCACAAACTTTCTCAAAAATATCAGTTCACAAACTTTCTCAAAAATATCGTTTCACAAACTTTCTCAAAAATATTAGTTCACAAACTTTCTCAAAAATATCATTTCACAAACTTTCTCAAAAATATCGTTTCACAAACTTTCTCAAAATATCAGTTCACAAACTTTCTCAAAAATTTCATTTCACAAACTTTCTCAAAAATATCGTTTTGTAAATTTCTTTAAAAATATCTTTTTTTAAATCTTTTCAAAAAGAATCTCACTTCATGATCTTCCGCAAAGTAACAACATATCTCCTTTGTAATATCCGCCCTCTGGCTTCACATAGTTCATTTCTTATCATTTCTCACTTCAGTAAGCAACAACAGCATCACTTTTCCCAGCTCTGGCTCATCCACATCATTATCACATCTTGCTCAACAACAATCATCAGTCCTCATCGCAACCTCATGAGTTCCACAACATCTCAACGTCCTTCTCAGACCTTAACTCACATCTTTTCTTATACTTCTTATTCATTATTATTATTATCCACATTATTATTGAATTCAACAACTCAGATCTCATCATGCATAATAAATTCATCAATAAATAAACAACATACTAGCATACAAACATCATCGCATAACTTATCACATAACCCCGTGTGGTCTTTGTCTCCTTCACACGAGTGGCCACACAACAATACAATTGCCACTGTGCTACTGACTCAGAACCACTAAGTTTCGACTTTTGAGATGGTCGAAACAGCTTAATATGTTATCCAAATACCACGGTGTTTAGGGGAAACTTCTCTCTCACCTTGATCGACGACAATTCTCAATACGCTCCTTGGTTTCCAATGCGACGTTCGTATCCTCTTCCCGATCGTTACTGGCAACTCAAATAGTTCTCTCTCGTTAAAATCATTCTCATACAATTATCTCGAAAACAAAACAACGTTACAAAAACTTCTTATCTGAAAATAGAATACTCGCTTCTCCTCAATAATTTGAAATCAACTTCGGATTTTAAACTCACAATCATGATCAAGTAAAACATTCGTTTAATAACACGTTTAGGAATTTAAAACTTGAAATACTCTTTTCAAACGCTTGCTTATTAAAATAAAAACGTAAATAGTTTCCTGACTCCTTTAAAGGCCACATTTATCTTAAGGGTTTTTATATACAAAACACCTTTAAATTAAAACCATGCACATCCATAGTCATATGAAGATCTTTTCAAAACAATACTTTTTCAATTAATCAAATCACTGTACTCACTTTATTTCCTTTAAACCGAATTGAATCAAAGAAAATAATACAAGGGTTTAATAATCATTTAAAAAAAATAATATTAACCATTTAAAACATTAAATCACTCTTACTGTCTTTCTTAAATTCTTATAATCATTTTCAAACAAACATATATTCAACAATACAAGCCATTCACAATCCATGCATCACTTTACACTCATCATGCATGCACATAAAACAAAAATCACACATATGCTCCTATTTTCTAAGCATGGCCGAATCTCATCATACATAAGACAAGGTTTTCATTCAAAATTTTTAAACACTAATGATTAATAATCATTTGAAAAAAATCTTGCACATATGAAAAAATAACTTTTTAGGCACATTATCCTACCTTAAATATTACAACCAAAATAATTATTAAAGAAAAGAAATATCCTTGCTAGGATTTCAACATGCTAACATCTTTCAAATAAAGTTATATCAATGATTATTTAATTCAATTAAAACATGCAAAGGAAAAATCAATTTATTTCTTTTACTTCTTGATCAAACCAAATGGAGCATAGAAAAATAACTCAAGCTTTCAATAATATAGTCATGCACCAAATCATCTTTATTTATTCAAAGCTAAACTCAAACCATAACACATAAAGAAAATGAAAATAACTTGAGTAAAAATTGTTCCAAAACCGAATGGAACATGAAAATCACTTTCAAGTTTTTAATCAAAGGTTTCAAGCTCCCATAGGTTTAAAATCCATAAATCCATCAAAGAAACACACATGTAGAGCAAAATGAACTAACTTTGATATTTGGGGAATTAAAACCGTGAGCCTCTCACATAAATTTAGCAAACTTAAATTTCATTTCTTTAACTAAATTTATCACAATAAAATCAAGGGTCATGTCAAGGTCTTTATCTTTTAAACCTTTAATGATTCCATGCATGTACTTAAAAATCTTTAAATTGAATAAATCTCATCATGCATGTAACTCAAATGATGATCAAACATGGTTTCTTATTTTCCATAGGCTTGGCCGAATGACATCATGCAAAAAGGCAAGATCTTTGGTTTTATTTTCACATGCAAAAATTAAAACTCACAAATAATATCATGTTGTTGTCCATGCAAAGCTTTAAAAAAAACACCATTTTCTTTTCAAACACCAACTAAGTCATCATTACTTAAGTAAAAGGCTTGCTTCAAATTCTTTTTACTAAAAATCATTTTTAAGGCTTGGTACTCTCATTTTCTCCTCAAAACCGTGACACGCATTAAGAAAAAACCAAATCTTTTCACTTAAAATCAACATGCAAGGTTCAAGCTTCATGCTTTTTCAAAGATCAATCGTAAATCATTACATGCAAGAAAAGATCAAGGCAAATAAATAAACTTAAGCACAATCTTTGAACAAAACCGTGACATAGAAGGATTACAAGTTAAAGATCAAAGCTTTCAAGCACAAATATTCAAGATCAAGACTTAAAATAACATGCATGTCAATCAATCTTCAAGATCATTCAAAAACAAACACATTCATCACAAAACATTAAGCTTAAACAAAGTCCATCACAAAGTCCTTTACAACACAATATTAAATACACTAAAACTCTCTTATACTTAAACAATCTACCTTAAATCAAAACTTCTAACTTTAATCTTCAAATCCTTCTCTCCTTCTCCTAGGGTTTGCTTCGGCCTCCTCTCTCCTAGGGTTGATGGGTGATTTTCTTCTTGAGTTTGAAGGAGGAAGTGATTGAGGGATGAAGATCAAGGATGAAAGGTTGAGAATTTGGATCACCTCTCTCCTTCTCTCTTTCTCTTTCCCTTTCCCTCTCGGCCTCACTCTCTTTCTCTTTAGGTCTCAAGAGCTTGATGTTGCTCTTGGACCAAGTGTGTTTAGAAATGTGAAAGGAAAAGGAAATGAAAAATGAAATGAATCCCTAGCCAACTACTCACACACACGGTTAGATATAGGCAAAGCAAAGGCATAGAGTTTTCCTCTTTTAGCCTCGGTCCAAGGTGTAGGTTCAAGGGCAATTTGGTCCACTCTAATTGTTGCATGGGAAGGATCTTGTCTTGGTGAGACATGGTGGAGTGATTCAAGGGAAAAGGTCATCTCATGCATCATGACACTCACCACCCTACACTTCATACTAATTTCCATTTAAATTTCACTTTCTTAATACCTAAGAAAATACACCCCAATTTGGTCCTCTTGGGTCTATACTTGGCCGAACACACACACATATGAGGAAATAAAATTTCCTTTCATTTTGATCCAAAAGAAAACAAGCTCAAGCATACCAAGTTAAATCATGGAATCTCTTAAAAAAATTCAATGCAGACAAAGTCAAACACATGTACAACACTTTGGGACATTATATTTCTTAAATTCATGCATTATACACACACTCACATTCACATCAAATCATGCACTCACTCATCTTAATTTTGCTAATTAAATTTGCACATAATTTATTTTTTTTACTCTTATGATAAGAAAACACAAATGCTCACAACCCAACAATTCCAAAGATATACTCTTTACAGATAATTAATAAACCGTACAAATAGGTTATAGACATGGACTTTACTTTATTTCCTAAAACCATATTTTCTCATAAATCACAGATCTCCAAAAATAAATAATTTATTTGAAGTTCTAAATGTAACACCCCGCAAATTCCTCGTATTAATTTAAAATACTAAAGAAATATATTTTTTAAAACAAACAAGAAATATTTAAAACAAACACCTTACACCCAAAAACATGAAAATGTGAAATATTTGGCTTTCGCCCTTTTAAAAGTTCATAAGGTGTTTTATTTAAATGCGGACGAATAAGAACCCTATTAAGAACATAACAAGCGGTGTTTACCGCATCGGCCCAAAAATATTTAGGAACATTTGATTCTTTCAACATAGTACGAGCAAGTTCCACTAAAATTCTATTTTTCCTTTCTACAACTCCGTTTTGCTCCGGAGTCCTAGGGGCCAAAAATTGATGATCAATACCAAAGTTATCACAAAACGCATCAATCCTAGTGTTTTCAAACTCACCTCCGTGATCACTTCTAATAGACACAATTTTCAAACTTAGTTGATTTTGGATGAGTTTGGCAAATTTTTTAAAACATTTATAAACTTCACTTTTTGCGGATAAAAATAAAGTCCATGTGAATCTAGTAAAATCGTCTACTAAAACAAATCCATAGTAATTGCCACCTAAACTTTTAATTTGAGAAGGGCCAAACAAATCCATATGGATTAGCTCCAAAGGCTTTGTTGTGCTTATCACATTTTTAGGTTTAAAAGAACTTTTAACTTGCTTGCACTTTTGACAAGAGTCACAAATGCCATCAAGCTTAAAGTTTAGTTTAGGCAAACCAATCACTAAATCTTTTCGCAAAAGTTTGTTTAATTGATTCACATTCACATGAGCAATTCGTCTATGCCAAAGATGAATTTCATCATCAAAAGATTTGAAACTTTTTGAAAATAGTGAAGTTATCTCATCCAAATCAATTAAGTAAGTGTTATTAGAGCGACGACCAACAAACTTAACACTATCATCTATGGAAGACTTAATGAAGCATAATTCCGGAGTAAAAGTCACATAATTGCCCATATCGCATAGTTGGCTTATACTAAGCAAGTTGTGTTCTAAGCCTTCTACGTATAGGACATTTTCTATGACAAGGTTAGATACGTTACCGATCTTCCCGACTCCTAGAATTTTGCCCTTGTTGTTGTCGCCGTATGTCACAAATCCATCACTTTTCGGAGTAAGTTCCATGAAGTGCGTTTTGTCTCCCGTCATGTGTCTCGAACAACCACTATCCAAGTACCATTTGCGCTCTTTGGTTCGAAGACACACCTACAAGAAAGATATCATTTGGTTGACTTAGGTACCCAAGTGGTCTTGGGTCCTTTGTTGTTAGCATGGGGAGAAGTCCCCTTAACAATCCAAATATATTCTCCGCTTGGTATACCAAATTTCTTTATATTACATTTATTCGTGGTATGCCCAAAGATTCCACAATAATGGCAAGTTGGGTTTTTAAAAATCTTATTCTTTGAAAATCCACCAACTTTGCGATAATTGCGTTTCTTAGGTTTGGTATAGCCAGACCGGATCTATTGCTATTGTTCCTTTGAGTTGAAAGCAAATGATCTAAAGAAGTATCTCCTTTCATGAGCCTTGCAAGTCGATCATTCAAATTAAAAACTTCTTTTTCCAAAGACTTGCAATTTTCACAAGATGGAGTCTCATTTGATTTCAATTCACAATTGCATGTAGAGTTTGCATAAATGAGTTCAAGAGTTTCATTTTGAAGCTTAAGTTCTTCTAAATCTTTTTGAAGTTCAATTATCTTTTCATGTTGCTTCATTATGAAATTCTTTCTTTCAACATTTATTTTAGCAAGTTTCTTCAACTCTTTATGCATCTCTACATACACATTGTACAATTCATTGAATGAAGGAGAATTAGAACTAGAGCTAGCATCGGAAAGATAATCTACCTCATTGACGTTCTCACTTGATTTAATGCTCGAAGATTCCTCTTCATCAAGCTTCGTCATCAAACATAGATTTGCAAGTTCTTCATCATCCGATGAGCTAGATGTTGATTGACTCTCCTCTTCATCCCATACAATGTAAGCCCTTTTTCCTTTAGATGAGTTGAACTTAGAGTTGTCACCTTCCGACTTCTTAGAATGAGTTGGGCAATTCGATCGATAGTGACCAAGCTTTCCACACCCATGACACTTGATGTGATCCTTGTTAGTCTTATTTCTTGGTTGTGAGTCCTTAGAATCTCTTTGTCTATTCTTATTAAAGTTTCCCTTTCTCTTAAAGAACCTACCAAGCTTTTTAACTACCAAGCCAAGGGTCTCATCATCTATATCGGAGTCCGAGTCATCCACTTGAGAGTTTTCCTCTTGTGCCTTAAGGGATTTTGAAGTTGATTTAAGAGCTATCCCCTTTTTCTTTCTATCGGCATCTTCATTCATGGATAACCGCCCAAGCTCCATTTCATGCTCTTGAAGTTTTCCGAATAGAGTTGCTAAGTCAATTTGATCCACGTCTCTAGCTTCCATAATGGCCGTCACCTTAGGTTGCCATTCCCTGCTAAGACATCTCAAAATCTTATTAACAACTTCATCATTAGTTATAACTTTTCCAAGTGCAGAAAGATGATTTATGATATGAGTGAACCGCTTTTGCATGTCACCTATGTTTTCATTAGGTAACATACGAAAGAGTTCATATTCATGCATGAGTGTATTTAGCCTAGCCCTTCTAACCTCTGAAGTGCCCTCATGTGTGACTTGTAATGTGTCCCACATTTGTTTAGCATCAACACATTGAGATACTCGAAAGAACTCATCATAAGAAAGAGCGGACGTGATGATATTTTTAGCTTTTAAATCAAATGCAACTTTCTTCTTATCATCATTGTCCCAACTCGATTGTGGTTTGACCGAAACAACATCATTTACTTTCGTTTGAGGAACAAAAGGTCCATTCTCTATGGCGTTCCAAATTTCCATATCAATGGCTTGAATAAAAATTTTCATACGGACCTTCCAATAAGCGTAACCCTCACCATTGAATAGTGGAGGACGATTAATGGAAGTTCCTTCACCACCAAAAGGATTTGAAATTGAGCCCATTGTTTCCAAGTAAAAAAGGATCTTTTCGAAAAAGCTTTTTAAGGCTCGGATTTTTCGTCCGAGCTCTGATACCACTTGTTGGAAACCAACAAGCGGCTCAATATAGTCTAGAGGGGGGGTGAATAGAATATTGAAGCCTTATTACATATTTTTCGTCCGCTTAAGAGAATGGTTTTATGAAAATAAATTTTCTTAAAAATTCAAGTCAGATTACTCGAGTAACTCAAGTCTTCACTCGAGTAATACGCAAGCAAAAATAATTTCACTCGAGTATTCAGCAAATCACTCGAGTAATACGAAAGCTATTTTTAAATCACTCGAGTAACAGAAAACCTACTCGAGTATTGTTCATAAACTGAAAGCAGATTACTCGAGTGACAAGAACTTTACTCGAGTAAACTGGGTAAAATTCAATTAAAACTCAGTTTTCAATGGAGTTCTTCAAGAATAACAATGCTATGATGATTCAACAAATTATGAATGATTAATATGAACAATTTCAAGTAATATTAACATGCAATTTTAGATCAATTGAGTAGAATTAAGAAAACCCCAATTCTAACCTAAAAATGCAATTGTTAATGAATTAATGCAATACAAGGAATGAAAATAAAAGAGACACAAGGATTTATCCTGGTTCACTTTCACCCACTTGAAAGCTACTCCAGTCCCCTCTTAAATCAAGAGAGATTCTTCACTAGAAATCTTCAAATGTAGATTTTACAATGTTTTAAGATGCAACTAGATTCTTAGTTCTCCTATCTTAAAACCCAACTCAAAGTGTGTACCAAACACTTTGATCTAATCTACCCCTTTTGAGAATTCTAGATTTCCTTGCTAATTGATTGAAGATGCTTCCAACCAATCCTCTTTTCTTGCTTTGATTTGATCCTCAAAGTCTTCCTTGTGAGATTCTTCACTTGTGTTGAAACTTCAATGATGCAATCATAAATTGCAAATCTTCAACAGCCACTAAGAACAAAAATATGATCTCAAGAATATTTGAACAATGAGAGAAATAGAGTGAAGAATGAAAAGTTCTTTGTTGAATCTTGATAGCTCTTGAAAGATGTAAAATAGCTCTTGAAATTGCTTTTGAAAGTGTGTAGAAAATTGTAAGAATGAATGTGTATCTCATCTGTGAAAGAGAAAATTAAGTCCTTTTAAAATTTTCAAAAGCTGATTGAATTACTCGAGTAAACCATATAACTTCACTCGATTAAAAACATGTCAGATTAAGTTACTCGAGTGATGTGTAAACCATTACTCGATTAACCTGTCATGACATAAATTACTCGAGTGATCCAATACTCATTACTCGAGTAAACTGATCAGAATCTGAATAAAAACAAAGTTTTTCTAAAAGGATTTTCACAAAACTTTTAATAGATCTATTTAATCAAGATTTAAAGTATCTTCACTCTTAATCAAACATTATTTAAATACTCTTGAAAATCACCTAAGCTACCCACACCAATGAGATGCATTGCATAAAATAAAGATTACATTGAAATAGAATTAATAAAAATCCTAATTCTAATCTTCATGTGGTGTAGCTTGCTTGTTGCCAATGTTGTTGCTTGGAGAGAGATTGTTAGCATCAAAACATGAGAATCCTACAGAAATAAAAAGTGTTTTTGTGATGTTTTCGGAGTTTATCAAAATGATTTTTATAAAATAACTCTTTGCTGTCCAGAATTATTTGGACATGCTTCTTGTGTTTGAAAACGTTTTCATGTAATTTAAAGTGTGGTTTTCAAATTATAATTGATTTAAGAAAAACCCAGATTAAAAACGGCGAATTTTTCGGTGTTTTCGAACATGTTTATGGTGCTGTCCAAAACGGACCAGCAACCAAACTAAACGATTTAAACCATTTTATTAAATGTTTTCAAATGGTTTTAAAAATAATAAAGTACTAGAAAATATGAGAATTGTTCTGATAAAACAATAGTGTTTTAAGTCTTTCGATTAAGAACGGAAAGTGTCACGAACTAAGAAAAGATTTTCTTAATACAAGATAATAACGTAAGTGTATTTTATTTAGTACGAGAAAATCTTAAAGACAAGGGATTGGGGCAGCCAACAACGAAAAGGATTCGAGGAGACGGTGCGCATTACATTGCTGGACCTTAGGTGAGAGAGAAGCTTTCCTAAGACACCGTGGTAGTTAGGTGATTTATTAGGACGTTCTGTATCATCTCAAAGATCGGAACTAAGTGGTTGGAGTCAGTAGTATAAGTGGCAATTGTTTGAGTTGTGTGGCCACTTATGCGAAGGTGACGAAAACCACACTATTATTGTGTGATGAGTGTGTGATTGACCGTATGCTTTTACGTTTTATTATGCATGATGATATTATTGTTGTTGATTAATATGGATAATGTGCTGGTGGACGTCTACTACGTCCTGAATAAGAAAGGAAAACGAAGAAAATTGATCAAGAAGGAAAGAGATAAGAGATAAGATAGATGAGAAAAGAGAAAGAGTGGAGATTGGGGAAAGAAATAATGATAATGATGAGAACGAGCCGGAGCTGGGAAGAGAAATGTGGATGTGGATTGGAGATGAGATTTAAGTGGAGCTGGGATCCTTTGTTTTTGGTTTTAGACTGGGACTAGTGTTGAGTTGAGCTTGCTCCTCCATTAGCGCTCAGCAAAAATGTGGTTTCCGAAAAGATTTTTGAAAAGATTTTCGAAAAGAGATTTTTGAAAAGATTTTTGGGAAGAGATTTTTGAAAAGATTTGGAGAGTGATTTTTGAAAATGGATTGGTGAAAAGAAATTGTTGAAAAAGGGTTTTGAAAAGAAGCTTTGAGAAAGATTATAAAGAGCATTTTCAGCAAAGCTTTTGAAATAATATTTTGTGAAAGTTTATAAAAGGGGTGTTTTGAGATAGTTTTTGAAGAGATTGTTTTGAGAAAAGATTTTGAAATGAGATGATTGTGAGAAATGGAGAATGTTGAGGAAGTTTGAGAAATGAGATTTGAGATTGTGATGTGATCCCAGCTCTGTGCTATGAGAGAAAGGTTGTGCCAATTTAGTGGTCGGGACTCATTGAAGGGATGCACGAAGGATGGGCCGACCTTAGGTGAATTAAAAAGATAAAAGACTTAAAAGACATACGCGGTGAGGTATGAGAGTGCGAAGTAGTGGAGAGGAAGAAACCATAAGTATCTACGGATACTTAGGAGGAGATTGCATTAGGGGAGGACGATGACGGTGAAACGTCAAGAAGCCTTGAGTACTTTCTAGGCAGAACGGACTCCACATGTTGCATACGAACGTGGTAGGGACTGGGTCCAAAGCCGTGGCAAGTTCTGCAGCGCAACTAGAATAGTACTGTCACCCCCTAGATTGCAAATCTAGAATAGTGAGAGGGACTGGAGTGGGGCATCTTGATTGCCACTGTGAGACAGTGTGCCTTGATATGTATATGAATTGAATGATATGATTATGATTTGAGGCTGAGTCCTCCTGGCCTGGGGCCAACTGAGTTTGAGACAGCTGTCATGCCCGCACGGTAAAGGTCCTGTACTCCTGTTTGCTTCCGACTAGGTTGGGTGGATGACCGAGGAGATGTATGTAAGAACCTACAATCGATGGGTGAAATAACTAGGAAACACTAGGAGAACACCTAGAAGGGGGGTTGAATAGGTGTTTAAGAAACCTTGAAAGATTTTCGAACAAAACAAATCGAAACAATCAAAACGAATGAATTTTGCAAATTTGTCAGCACTTAATCGATTAATCTGAATTCTAATTGATTAAGACCAGAAAAATCAAATTCACTTAATCGATTATGAATATGCTTAATCGAGTAAATCTATCGGAAATGAAAAAATCACTTTTCAATCACATACGAAAATCAATCAATCAACATGTAAGATCAGAGATTAAGCGAAAAGGATTAACACCTATATTCTTATTGATTACCTAGGTTATGAAAATGATTTTCCCCAACTTAATTTGAACAATAAAGATTCAATTCAATCAATTCTGAAAATCACTCTTTTCTAGGTTTTCAACCAAGAACACAATGAATAACAAGAAATGTAAAGAGTTAAGAGTTTAGAGATACGACACAGTGATTTATCCTGGTTCACTTTCATCCACTTGAAAGCTACATCCAGTCCCCTCTTCAACCAAGAGAGATTCTTCACTATGAGGAATTAGAGTTCTCAAATTACAAGTAAATGCCTCACAAGACTCCCTTCTTGCTAGCCTACAAGAGATACCACACCCTTGCCTTGTAACCCTATTGAATCTAATCTAACCTCTTCTTTTGCTTGTCAATTCCCCTCAACAAGACTTCCAATTTCTTTGAGATTCTTCAAAGACTTCCACTTGCTTGATGATGCCTCACACCAAGACTTCCACTTTGCTTGAAACCAATCAAGACTTCCAAATGCTTGATTCACAACCAAGTCTTCCTTTGTTGTAGAATGTTTTCCTTCTTTGCAATGATTACAACTCAAATGAAAACAAAATAACAATCCTATGAATCTCTTTCAAAAGCTATGAAAATATCAACATGAGAGATTCAAGGTTCTTGATCAAAGAATGTAAAAATGAGAACTTTGATCTTGAGAAAGTGAGAGAGAATAGAGTGGCTTGATTCTTTGTAAAATTGATAAGAAAATGATAGGTAATTATCACAAAGGTTAGGAATAGGTTTATATAGAATACCCAAAAGTTAGAAATGATTAGAAGTGCTTTTGAGAAGTGAAAAACGCATTTTAAAAACCAGATCTGCACGTGTTAATCGATTAAATCAAGTGCTAATCGATTAACTATGCCTTAATCGAGTAAGTGCGCAAGGCTGAATAATTTTACTCGAGTTTCACTGATTTTAATCGATTACTTTTGAGGTTTAATCGATTACTTTGTATTTTAATCGATTACTTTTGAGGTTTAATCGATTACTTTGTATTTTAATCGATTACCTTGACTAAAAATCACTTAAAACTTGTTTTCTCAAAAACTAAACCTTTTCTTTCAAAACTTTAAGCCACCTATTGATTTTAGGCAAAGTGAATACTCAAAATATGATAAAATCATGACTATGAAAGAGATTCACTACCCTCTAATGACTCTACCCAAACTCATAAACTAAGAGACTTGTGAGGCAAAAGATAAAACAATAAAACACAAACTACCAAACAAAGTCTTCATGAGTTGGCTCTCTCTTCATCACTTGATGTTTGTTGTTGCTTGTTGAGCTTCAACTTGATCAACACATTTGTAGCTTGTTCAAAACCTTTTGGCATTTATCAAAACATTCTTCATGGATCTTACAATGTAGACGTGAGTGATAGCCGAGAACGGAAGGAATGACATTGGTATTCTATAATTCCCCAAAACAAGAAAAAAGTGTGAACTGATAAGACGGAATAAGAAGAAATTAAGAGTATCAGTGAAAGAGAGAGAAAAAGTGTTTTATAAGAAATAATGGTAAGTTAGCAAGAGGATAATAATAATGAGGGTAAGACTGATGATAATAATACCAGAGAATAATGAGGATGATATACTTGATCGTTGTGTTCCTGTATGTTGTATTGTGTGCTTGTGTGGTCCTATTATCTTGCCTATCGTAATTCCACACCGTCGACGATTCGTCGTTCGGAACGCTTACTCTCTCCTGTTCGTTGGCATATCGAGGCTGCTGATATTTCAACGGGCAGACGGAGCATCATACGGAGATTATTTGTAGACGAATTGAAGCGGGAGTTTAAAGACAACGTGAAAGCAGCGACAGAGGTGGCTTCATCTTCGGGAATGAAGAAAGGGCGCAAGAAGAAAGGGAAGCTTCGTCCGGTTGTCTTCATCAGAGTAACACAATGGAATCGAGAGTAGTAAATTTAGTTTAAGCTATGATTGTGTTTTGAGTCAAGGATTACCAAGCAATGTGCCACTTATGTAATACAGCTAAATTTAAATCCTGTTCTGTAAAGTGCTTTACTTTACTTTGGAAGGGAGGTCAATGTAAACTTTTGAAATCCATTATGAGTACTAATGTTCTTGAAACTAAATTCTTTTATGAAGAGAAAAGTTTTATGAAAGGAACTGTTTTAGTAACAACTCGATTTTCCACAGAAGGACTTTTAAATACACCAATGACTTTTCAACAATGTGTAAAAAAAAAAAATTGGCCTCATTTTTGCAACTTCAATAAGTAAAAGTTAATTATTTTTGGTTTATGAAAATCGGGCTGTTACAGAATGGTATCAGAGCAATGGTAATCCTTAGTGGCCTTAAGCATGGGCTTACATGCTTTGTTTGTGTAACTCTGTGTGTTTGCTAGTGTGAGGATAGGAGCATAAGTTTAAGTTCTCATCCTTCTAGGATGTCAGGCTTTGTTTGTGGCTTAGTATCAACTGTGTTAGTTTAAGGAACCTGTTGGTTCTGTAGCTTGAAGGAATAGACAGTGAATAGATTCTAAGATTGAGACCCCTTAAACCACTGATGTCCCATTAGTGTTTGATGAATTTCAGGCTGTTGACCTAGATGTACCCTTGTTCAAAGAATAGTCGGTACCTTGAGGTTATAGGATGTTATCTCTGAATTCCCGTGTTTGTTGAATTGTTTCAACAAAACAGTTCTTGTCGCTAAAGTTCGAACTTTTCTCATAAGCCCTACTATCAACCCGTAGTCTTACCGATTTTATCTGAGGCTCATTAGTCCAACTTGTGGAATTAGAAGTGCCACAATTGCCCAGATAGTTTAGGCTTGAACGATTAAGGAAGGATAAATAATCCAAGTTAAGTGAGTAAATAGGATCACGATGGATTTAGTTAATAAGTTTGATCAAAGTTGGGGAGTTACAAGGAAGAAAAGAGGAGTATGTTCCCGGTCCTTAGAGGAAACTCTGAGGAAAGTTTGAGGATTAGAATTGCTATACCCCATAATCAGAAGTTTAGACGGTGAAATTGATAGGCTTGATTGATGTTTAGGATAGATCTAAGGAGAAAAGTGAGATTGTTTGAGGAACTAAGTAAACCCAGATTGTAATAGAATCCCTTAAGTTAGAGAACTGATATACGAAAACCTTAGGGAGAACTGAAGGAAGGAGTGATTATTGTGAGTTAGTAAGGACCTAAGTTGTAGAAAATAGCGAAGATCTAAGGGTTTTAGGCTAAACCCCATACTTTTGGAGATGTGTGAAATTGTGTTTGCTTGCTTTTCCCCTAAGTCCGTACCTATGGTTGGACTACCTGTGACAACGATCAGCGAAAGAAGCGGCGTCTTCTTCGGCTAGTCTGATGGACTTGACCCAATTCGACATGCAATGGGCGGTATGAGTGGGACTTCTTCATCGAAAAGCAACAAACGCGGAGCACGGCGAAGTGAATTAGGCCAGGAAAAGAGAATACGACCACGAAGCGAGAGGAAGGTGCTCTTATTAGAATCAAATGATGTAAGAATTTTGTGCCCTGCTGCCCAATCCATCACGTATTTCTCAGGGACGAGAAATCCTTAAGTTGGGGAGAATGTAACACCCCGCAAATTCCTCTTATTAATTTAAAATACTAAAGAAATATATTTTTGAGAAAAGGGGTTTTTGAAAGAATATTTTCTTAAATAAATTTCCTAATTCACGCTTTCAAAGCAATGAGTGATTTTAAAGAAATGATTTCTGGAAATAATGTCAAAAGTTTAGAAATTGAGTTTTTGGAAAGGTCTAGGTGCTTGGTGTTTTTATAAAGAAATTGTGATTTTTGTGTAAGTCATTGTATGATGAGTAAGAATTAATTTCGATACAGTTGTGTGTGTGAAGTGGTGATTATATGCTTTAAAATAGAATTGATTAAGAAATAAAAGATAATACATGCATGAGTGTTTATGTGTGTGATACGTGCGTATGTATGTGTGTGTATGCCATGACTTCGTTTGTATTAAAAATAGGAAGCTTATAGGCTAAGAATTAGAACCATAAGGGGACTAAGTGGGTAAAAAACCCTAACTAGAATCAAAAGGCAACTAAACCTAAGGGACATAGTTCCTTAATTTTCTCCACCGTGTTCCCCTAAGTTTGCTAAACACCACCCATGCAAAATCTTGAAGAGCCAAAATTGCCCTCCCTTGAACACACCTTGGCCGAATTGATTAAGGGGCAAAAGAGGAAAAGTCCCATGCCTTACCCTTGTCTATACAGAACTGAATGGCTGAAGTGTTAACCACTTCATTTCTTCATTTCCATCCTTCATTTCTTTCATTTCCTTTCACCTTCCAAACACACTTGTTGAGAGCAAAAATCAAGCTCTCAACACACACACACAAAGAAAAGAAAGAGGCCGTGAGTTAGGGATGTAACGCTCTTTCAATAAACTTCATCAAATAGAATATTTGAATACATTTCGAAACGAGTTCAAACTGCTGCTCGAAAGATTTTATTCTAAACATTTTATTTTATGAACTCTTGGCTGAAAATTCAACACTAAATCTGGTTCAACATAGATTTGGAAACTTCTCCCATAAACTATAGAAAACACGAGTTTCTAAAACATAGAGTGCATGATAACTTCAGAGTTGGTGGTAAAATATCGAAATCAGCTCATAGAATTATATAACTCATAAAAAAGAGTTTTAACGGGTATATTTGTACTAAAATAAAATGATTGTACCAAAGAGCTTAAAATGTTATCTTGGTTTATCATTTCCAAAATATAACTTAAATACTATCACAGAAAAGTCTTAGAGCTGATCCGAGATCTTGGTTCCATCGTCTGTTACATTTGATTTCCGACTGCTGTGCGCATCCTCGCAAATCTCTTTTTCCTTCTGTTCTCCAATGCTCTTTATGGGTCTCTTACCCTTACTCATCAATGAGAAGGTCACAGTGTTGATCCCTAACCTACAAGGGCACGGGAGTAAGCATTTCCGTTTGCATAATCAAATGAGATAGACATAATAAAATTGGTATTAACAATCACAATTATTCAAGTACCACACAAGATGCAAATACATATGAGCACGCCCTGTTTTAATATTCTCCATCTTGTAATGCAAGTGACATGATGCATGGTTCCATCCACAACCGAGGCCTCCAACGATATCAGATATTTGGCAATTGATATCCCAGTGTTCCCAGAACACCACCAAACGTTCCCAGAACGAATGGCAAACCGTACTTGGAAAACAAACACAACTCCCAGAGTGTGCATCACGTTCCCAGAACGTCTACGTTCCCAGAACGTATTAAACCAGGTCCCGGACACTGGCCTCATATCTATAATGTGTCATCAAGTCGGTTTCAATTTCAGTACTCCCAGAGTACCCTTCTCATATTCCCAGAATATGAGAATTATTCCTTGCCAACCTATTCTCCATTCCTCTATGAATGAATGCACCACATTCAAGAGCGATTTTTATCTTCGATTAATCTACTGTGATTTAGGTACGTCTCGTAATTCCCTTAGAATGATTGATTTGAGGTACTAACCTTGGCATGATGAGATACACTTAAATTAGTTTCAATTATGCCATGGATCTTGAATTGAGTAGTCTTAGCCCATGGTAATCACTCCTCCTTTTAAAGACTAAATTTTCATTTTTGCAACTTCATATACTAACCGGTTACAGTCCCAGACTAACCGGTTAGAGTCACACATCTGAAACTGTTTTACCATGGAAATTCAAGAAACCCCTTTCTCTTGAGCTTTCTACTCAATTCACAGACAGCTTTTACCATGGCCTTGTACCTCAAACCTATTGTGTTTATCATTCACAGGCCTAAATCCACAATTTTTTATTAATAACACATAACTTAACTTTTAAGTTATCATAACACTTCAAGGAGTTGATTCTTCTTTCTTCATCCAAAACCAACAGTGACTTATCACTTACTTTTTGGATTGGTATTTATTGAAATTAGGGTTAGATTTGAGTAAGGACAACAGGAGCTTTTCATCAATTTTAATAATACATTTTTCTTTGAAATTACACAGCGTCTAACCGGTTACAAAAAAATCGTCTAACCGATTAGATTAGACAGTCTGTGTACTGAAAATAGGATTTTGCAAATATTTCCTTTCAATGCTCAAATCTAACTCATTCCAATCGTCATAGGAACTCATATGCCTTGAATAATTTCTGTTCAGCCACATAAGCTCATTAAATCTATCATACATGTCATGTAGGGCATTAACTTTTGTACATAACTACATGTAAACACAAATGACAGCAAGTGCCAACACACAATTCATTTCCATACATGTAAATCTCATATTTAATGCCTCTATATCATTTGCATGAAACTCTTACAACTGTTATAAGCAAAATTAGCTTATTCAGTGGCCTCCAAGCCTTTAATTATTATACACTATGCCCTTTGTGAGTCTCATGGTGACTCCACCTATTATTCCATGAAATCCATTCTCATTCTAGCAAAAGAAAGCTTATCCCTTACCTTATGGTTGATTTTGATGAAGATCAACACAGGAACTTGAAGAGAATTCACTATTTCCTCCCAATTCCTATGCTATGTTTCAGTCACGATTTCTCTCAACCAGGTTCAAAGACCAGAAGATTGGTCATATCCTTGGACCAAAGAAATTGGGGAAAACTATAAAAATTCAAACTAGATAACATGCACTAGCTTTGGGAACTGGTTTGAGGCTTAGAGAGTGCATGTACTTACCAGGATCATGCCCTAAAGAGAGCCTCATGAAATGATTTCTAATTCTGGACAGGCTCCTTCCTCAATCTCTCAAGGCTAATAACTTATGCAATACTCACTCTCAAGTCACTCTCCATACCTCAATATAAAGCTGGAAGACTCGGCTTTAACATAGTGTATCTCACTTAGTCTGACTCTCAAAGATCAAAGAGAAATTGACAGAGAAATTTAGAAACCCTAATTCAGTTTCATACTAACACTCCATCAGCAAAACCCTCAATTGGCCTCACAGTTCGCCTATTTATAGAGTAATTGATGAGCATGCAGCTCGACACGTATCCCCTCACTGGAAAACGAGTGAATTTCGTGGCAATTCATGGTTAATTGGGTGGATTACTCATCAAATTCCACTATCTGGGTTTTTTGAGTTCATCGTGTAACCGGTTACAAGGTCTTCCTAACCGGTTACCTACTGATGAATTTCAGAAAATTATTAATTTAATAATTCTTTTCCTATAAGTCCATTTTAATATTACACTTAGGTCCTGGCTTAGGGACTAAAATGCAATACCTATATATTTTGATTATTTTCTTACCAACAATCATCTTTACCCTTATTTTAAAGATCACTATAAAATTAAATTAAAATATAAATTTAAAAGAGATCAATATCAAACTTTATGATTAAATCTCGCCTTATCCGGAAGACGAAAATTAGGGGTGTTACACTACTCCCCCACTTAAAAGGAATTTCGTCCCCGAAATTTGCTTGGCTATTCTCAAAAATATATATTTTTGGGTTCTCCCCCACTTAAAAGATTAAGATAGGATATTAGTATCCCGAGATATTCTCAAATTCAAGAAATCAGAATTCGTCGTCCCACTCTAACATAACCAATTCCCTTTAAGGAAATACATCGTATGAAGAGTACGGTCCATAATACTTTCCCCGATAAGACTTCGTTCGATTTCGCTTTCTAAGAGAGCTTTTTGGGTTACACACCCAGATTTCTTGAATATGAATGAAAGGATATTTGTATGACGTCGTTACTCGATAATTTGGAATATTAGGGTGATCAGTCCAAATATTCAAACTATTAGTAATGGATCATACTTTTTAGATATAATCTCTCACAAGAAAGATTATACGATATGTCTTTAATTTAGATGAACTTAAAGATAAGTTAACGATCACTATTTAGCTATAGGTGGATAGTCAACGTCTAGAGACATTTCCGTTGGGGAGACAAAATTTGTCCTAACCCGGTGGTTGTTAATCCCTCTAGCCTTAACTAATCCTCCTATGGCCGCAGTGTTCGCAGATAGTTATCACATCCATCTGTGATAACGGTTTGAATTACAAAATTTAGAATTGGACCTTCTACAGAGTCTTAATATTTTAAGAGATTAGATTACATTCAAAAACATTTGGCTAAATTGATTCGGAAACTAGATGACTAAAATGGTCTAGTTTAGAATCTACTTCCTGATCTTTCGTAATATAATAGCTTTGCTTGTCTATTTCTCCGGTTGACAATTTCTTCCTCTCCTCTATGAGGTAACCAATCCGACTACCATAAGCTTCTTGCATTAAAGCTCAATTGTTCTTCTTAATCGCTTAGAATTACCTCAAGCGGAATCCTATGCGAAGTCCTTTTAAAACACTGAATTCCCTTAAAAATATAACCATAGAACTTTAACAAACAATTGAGGGATTTCATATTTATTGAAGAGTCTCCAACAATTCACAGGTTTTCATTTGTAACTGGTTCAAGTTACAGTATGTAACCGGTTACACGATAACTCTAACCGGTTAGAGTATTGTATCAGACCGGTTGCAGTAGTTTTAAAAATACGATTCTCCTTACTTTCTCCCTCCTAAAAAATATTTCCTCCCTTTTTTCTTCCTCTTTAAGGCCTAAACCCTCCAAATTCTGATTTCTCATCCATTCTCACCCTTCAAATATCACTATTGCTCCTAACCCCTTTCCCACATTCTCACTCTCTCTTAGGGTTCCTCCCCAAATTCTGTTTTCCCATTCTCTCCAAAACCCTAACATTCAGAAATCATGTCTTCCAATCCTCCTCGTCGTGCTAGAGTCAAGTCCACTGCCACCCGACCTCCTAGAAGACCACGAATCGAATACTATAGCGACGACAAATGTGCGGAGAGGTTCGAGAGTTTCTGTGACAGAGGTTTTGGGCTCAAGAGATGGATGAACTTCAGGTGGTTTGCCAACAACAACTTCCAATTTCAGAGGTTGTATGAGTATCAAGGTTTGGTAACTTTTCTGGAATTGAAGGGTTCCATCTTCCCAAGGTTGATCAGGGAGTTCTATGCCAATTTCAGGGAGTATGAAGGGGGTTATCAGTCCAAGGTGAATGGGGTGATTTTTGATGTTACCCCTACTGATTTTTTGATTGTGGGTGGACTCCAATCAGCGGGTACTTATCCCGGGGATCCGGACGACAATCGGCTTAACATCTGCAACCTCGAGGATGTTTACAAGGACAGTTTACGGAACCCGGATTTATACTTGACCGGTCCTCGCAAATCTGTGGGAAACATGACGGTGGAGAATAGGTTAATTCTCTATGTCCTGACGTACTTGCTGACCCCTAGGACCTCCTCCAATCACACTCAAGCTATGACAGCCGATCTTCGGTATATGTTCGCGATCCAGAACCAAATTCCAGTGAATTGGGTTCGAGTGGTGTGCGCCTACATGGCACAGGCTGCTGATTCGACAAGCGGCTGCCTGCCTTATCCTTTCTTCGTGAGCCGCCTCATTGAGTACAAAGGAATTCCTATTCCGGAGGATGAAGAGTTTGAACCGAGCGAAGGCTTAACTTGCATCAACAGCAGAGTCCTTCACTCGATGGGAATTTATCAACATGATGCAGACGAAATTTGGTAATGGACTGCTGACATCAAAGCCGAAGATGCTGCAGCGGCTGCGGAAAAAGAGCGACAGCGGCAAGAGGAAGAAGGAACAGGGGTTGAGCTCGAGGATGCGACTATGGGGGATGGGGCTCCAGCTACGGGTGGTGGTGAGATTCCGAGGCACTTTACCCAGCCTTATTCCGCCTTTGATGTTGGTGGAGGTTCAGGTCAGGCGGGCGAGAATAACGTTTTTGCTTCCATGGAAGAGAGGATAAACGCCAGAGTGGATGCTGGTTTTGCTAGGGTCGAAGGGCGTATGGACAGGATGGATGATCAATTTGCAAATCTGAATGGGCGGTTTGATTCTCTAGGCATCACCATGGAGAACATGCACTTCCTGCTACGCACATTCGGGCGTTTCCAGGGTCCCCCTACACCACCTCCTGCATCTCCTCCTCATGAAGACTAGTGACTTTGAATCTCTTGTTTTGTTTAGGACCTTGACTATGTAATCCTTATATTATAACTATGTGGTTCTTGGGGAAATTTTGGGTCTCATCATACTTCCAGTAATATTTTCCCCTTATGCGTTTTGGTTTAATATGCTTATCCGATGTATTTGGCTACTTATAACTTTCGCCTACTACCTAATGTTTTAGTTGCGTTGCTAGGTGTGTGAACCTTTATGCTTGTAATGAAGTATCTTTGTTAATCATCACCGTTCCCTGTCTATGCTGTTCCTATCCCATTATGCACTTATATAGCTACTTGATGCATATCATTTGCATAACAACTGCAATCATATTTCAGAATTACCCCTAATTCTTATTGCTTTAATTTAGCTTGCAACATGAACAACGGATTAAGGGTTTGAAAAACAAAACTCATAGCATGACACACCGATGATACACTCTGTACAACAGTTCTGAGGGTAAGAGAGATAGCGTTCGAAGTGCCGAAACCACTCAAAGCTGATCCTGCTTTATGATTGTCCCTGTCTGCAGACTGTAACCGGTTACAGAATCAGCTAACCGGTTAGGTCATGCAGCAGGTCAATTAATTAGAGTAAGAGGAGTTTGAACGGATTGAAATCCTTGTTTTACCGTTTCATCGGAACAATACAAACGCTGATTTAGAGGCAGGAACATAGGATTATATAAAAATTTCGAATGAGAGATGACAAAAAGGGTAAGGTATAGAGTATTTGAATTACCATTGTTACTCTTCCGAAACAAGGAATGAGTAACCCTTAGGATATATCAATTGTAGTAAGGTCAAATGCTAACAGCTGGTCATACCACGTCAGGTTTCAGAATAAGTTATCCCTTTCACCACAGTGAATAAGTGTTTCCTCCCTATTCACTTCCCTAATGGTCATTTCCCAAAATGACTGCAGCATTGATTCGTTTTTAATCTTACTGAACCAATACTCGAATCTTACTATGGCAACAAATTGGAAAGACACTACCTCCCATTTGAGTTTCACTTCGGCCATCTAGTTTTCTTACTAAATAATCTAAACCACTTGCTAAAAAAAAACCAACCCAATATCAACTTGGACCCGGAGAGTGAGCTTGTGAGAACAGATTTCCCCGAAAGTAGCACAGCCATCGGAAAGTTGATGCTTGAAATCATACCTCAGGAACCAAGAATCAGGATCATTTGCCCTGATACCACAAAATGTAACGCTCTTTCAATAAACTTCATCAAATAGAATATTTGAATACATTTCGAAACGAGTTCAAACTGCTGCTCGAAAGATTTTATTCTAAACATTTTATTTTATGAACTCTTGGCTGAAAATTCAACACTAAATCTGGTTCAACATAGATTTGGAAACTTCTCCCATAAACTATAGAAAACACGAGTTTCTAAAACATAGAGTGCATGATAACTTCAGAGTTGGTGGTAAAATATCGAAATCAGCTCATAGAATTATATAACTCATAAAAAAGAGTTTTAACGGGTATCTTTGTACTAAAATAAAATGATTGTACCGAAGAGCTTAAAATGTTATCTTGGTTTATCATTTCCAAAATATAACTTAAATACTATCACAGAAAAGTCTTAGAGCTGATCCGAGATCTTGGTTCCATCGTCTGTTACATTTGATTTCCGACTGCTGTGCGCATCCTCGCAAATCTCTTTTTCCTTCTGTTCTCCAATGCTCTTTATGGGTCTCTTACCCTTACTCATCAATGAGAAGGTCACAGTGTTGATCCCTAACCTACAAGGGCACGGGAGTAAGCATTTCCGTTTGCATAATCAAATGAGATAGACATAATAAAATTGGTATTAACAATCACAATTATTCAAGTACCACACAAGATGCAAATACATATGAGCACGCCCTGTTTTAATATTCTCCATCTTGTAATGCAAGTGACATGATGCATGGTTCCATCCACAACCGAGGCCTCCAACGATATCGGATATTTGGCAATTGATATCCCGGTGTTCCCAGAACACCACCAAACGTTCCCAGAACGAATGGCAAACCGTACTTGGAAAACAAACACAACTCCCAGAGTGTGCATCACGTTCCCAGAACGTCTACGTTCCCAGAACGTATTAAACCAGGTCCCGGACACTGGCCACATATCTATAATGTGTCATCAAGTCGGTTTCAATTTCAGTACTCCCAGAGTACCCTTCTCATATTCCCAGAATATGAGAATTATTCCTTGCCAACCTATTCTCCATTCCTCTATGAATGAATGCACCACATTCAAGAGCGATTTTTATCTTCGATTAATCCACTGTGATTTAGGTATGTCTCGTAATTCCCTTAGAATGATTGATTTGAGGTACTAACCTTGGCATGATGAGATACACTTAAATTAGTTTCAATTATGCCAAGGATCTTGAATTGAGTAGTCTTAGCCCATGGTAATCACTCCTCCTTTTAAAGACTAAATTTTCATTTTTGCAACTTCAGATACTAACCGGTTACAGTCCCAGACTAACCGGTTAGAGTCACACATCTGAAACTGTTTTACCATGGAAATTCAAGAAACCCCTTTCTCTTGAGCTTTCTACTCAATTCATAGACAGCTTTTACCATGGCCTTGTACCTCAAACCTATTGTGTTTATCATTCACAGGCCTAAATCCACAATTTGTTATTAATAACACATAACTTAACTTTTAAGTTATCATAACACTTCAAGGAGTTGATTCTTCTTTCTTCATCCAAAACCAACAGTGACTTATCACTTACTTTTTGGATTGGTATTTATTGAAATTAGGGTTAGATTTGAGTAAGGACAACATGAGCTTTTCACCAATTTTAATAATACATTTTTCTTTGAAATTACACAGCGTCTAACCGGTTACAAAAAAATCGTCTAACAGGTTAGATTAGAGAGTCTGTGTACTCAAAATAGGATTTTGCAAATATTTCCTTTCAATGCTCAAATCTAACTCATTCCAATCGTCATAGGAACTCATATGCCTTGAATAATTTCTGTTCAGCCACATAAGCTCATTAAATCTATCATACATGTCATGTAGGGCATTAACTTTTGTACATAACTACATGTAAACACAAATGACAGCAAGTGCCAACACACAATTCATTTCCATACATGTAAATCTCATATTTAATGCCTCTATATCATTTGCATGAAACTCTTAGAACTGTTATAAGCAAAATTAGCTTATTCAGTGGCCTCCAAGCCTTTAATTATTATACACTATGCCCTTTGTGAGTCTCATGGTGACTCCACCTATTATTCCATGAAATCCATTCTCATTCTAGCAAAAGAAAGCTTATCCCTTACCTTATGGTTGATTTTGATGAAGATCAACACAGGAACTTGAAGAGAATTCACTATTTCCTCCCAATTCCTATGCTCTGTTTCAGTCACGATTTCTCTCAACCAGGTTCAAAGACCAGAAGATTGGTCATATCCTTGGACCAAAGAAATTGGGGAAAACTATCAGAATTCAAACTAGATAACATGCACTAGCTTTGGGAACTGGTTTGAGGCTTAGAGAGTGCATGTACTTACCAGGATCATGCCCTAAAGAGAGCCTCATGAAATGATTTCTAATTCTGGACAGGCTCCTTCCTCAATCTCTCAAGGCTAATAACTTATGCAATACTCACTCTCAAGTCACTCTCCATACCTCAATATAAAGCTGGAAGACTCAGCTTTAACATAGTGTATCTCACTTAGTCTGACTCTCAAAGATCAAAGAGAAATTGACAGAGAAATTTAGAAACCCTAATTCAGTTTCATACTAACACTCCATCAGCAAAACCCTCAATTGGCCTCACAATTCGCCTATTTATAGAGTAATTGATGAGCATGCAGCTCGACACGTATCCCCTCACTGGAAAACGAGTGAGTTTCGTGGCAATTCATGGTTAATTGGGTGGATTACTCATCAAATTCCACTATCTGGGTTTTCTGTGTTCATCGTGTAACCGGTTACAAGGTCATCCTAACCGGTTACCTACTGATGAATTTCAGAAAATTATTAATTTAATAATTCTTTTCCTATAAGTCCATTTTAATATTACACTTAGGTCCTGGCTTAGGGACTAAAATGCAATACCTATATATTTTGATTATTTTCTTACCAACAATCATCTTTACCCTTATTTTAAAGATCACTATAGAATTAAATTAAAATATAAATTTAAAAGAGCTCAATATCAAACTTTATGATTAAATCTCGCCTAATCCGGAAGACGAAAATTAGGGGTGTTACAAGGGAAAGGAAGAAGGAGAGGAGTCCAAGCCAAAACCTAGAGTTTTTCTTGAAGAACCAAGCACATAGAAGCTAGAAGACCAACTTTTCTTTGGTGGGTAGCTCGAAGATTATGAGGGAAATTGTAATAGCTTAGTTTTTCTTTGATTTTGTGATCTTTCTTTCTTTTCTTCTTTGCACGTAAATTTTCTAAGTCTATTTATGTTTGATCTTGGACTTTTAAGATTAAAAATGACTTGTAAACTTCTAAACAATGGATTTCATAACTCTATTAAGATTTTCATGAAAGATCCTAAAGCATTTCAAACTAAATTTTTTTAGATCTAAAGGTTTGATGAAGTTTTTGAGAAGTTTAAAGTAAATTTCTTTGCATGTTTAATTTTCTTGCTTGAAACCGTGATTGGTGATGTGCTTAAGAGTTATTTGATAAATAAAATGAATGATCTAAATTTGCTTGAGAATAATGATGAGATCTTTGATGTTGCATGACTAGTTGATGTTGATCTTGGTGCTATGTGTATATGCATGTGTTGACTCTACCTTGATCTTGAATTTTTTTAAGACTAAATGAACTAATAAAACACTAGATTTTAACCTAGGAGATTCGGCCATGACCTAAGAATTAAGTCATGATGCTTTTAATTTGGTCTAAGTGGTTGCATGTTAATTTTATGTTTAGAAAAGTTAATTTGAGTTGAGGAAATGTTTGATTTTGATTTGGTTTTGATAAAGCTTTGATTTTTGAGTTTTGACCTTTAAAAGCCTTACATCTTTGTCTTGGTCTTGAAAATGCTTTGATCTTGTTTTGGTCTATGAAAAAGTTGTATTCTTGAAACCATGTACGTTGATTTCAAACCAAAGATTTGATTTTCTTCAATGTTCATCACGGTTTTAACTTCTTCTTACCCAAAGTAATTTTCATCTTAGATTTATGCTACTATATTTGATTCATAACTTGACCTACAAGATCTAGGTACATGCATGTGGTTTTGTAAAAAGATTTTATTTTCCTTAATGATCATCTCGGTTTCACAAAGAACCAAAGGAAATAAGCTTTTGAAAATTGATTTCTAACTTGATCTATGTTTAATGCCCATGCATGTTAAATACTTGAATTTTACTCTTTGTTTTGGTAATGATGATGTCACGGTTTTATGAGTGGGAAAAAGGAAATGATACTTTTGGAACTTTTGAGTAAGAAAGAACATGATTGGATCTAAGAACCTTATGTTTTTGCATGAAAAAAAATGAACCTAAAACTCTTGCCTTTGTTATAAAGAGATTCGGCCTAGGTTGATAAGTAGACTAGGATTCTTTTCTCATGAATTGACTTAGAGTAATGAGTATGTCTTGAAAAATATTGTTAAACTAATGTGTTTGAAATTACGTTGTGAATATTTAATTTTATTCGATTTTAATTAAAGATAAGGGAAATAAATAAATAAATAAATTAAATGATTTTGGAAAAAGTATTGTGTTTAAAATAAATATGTGTGTGAGTGTGTGTATTCGGTTAAGAGTAAAAGGAAGACTAAATAATTTTGTTTCATGAAAAAGAAAGTGGAATTTAAGTATTTGAAATAAACCAAGTTGATTTATGTGTTTTAAATTGTGATTCTCAATTTGTTTTCCTTGATTGCATTCGGTCATGTAGTATAGGTGAGTCTAGGGAATTTAGTTGCATGAAAATAATTTCACATGATGATTTTGAAAGGACTCCACTTGTTCAAAGTAAATGGTTTATATGTTGATTTAATACATGTATGCCTAAATTTTTTGTGTTATGAATTGTTTGTGAATTGTATAATTGCCTTGATGATTGATTTAATTGGTTATATGCTTGATGAAGTGTTGCTTGTTGTGTATGTGTTAGTCAATGTTTGAAAAATATGTGAATGCACAATTAGTCTGAAATAAACTGGTTTTAAGAAAATTCTATTGTGTTTTATTTGAGATTTTTAAATTATGTTTAGGGCTGTCCAAAGTTTGTCTTATGATAAAAGTTTGAGTTTTAAAATGTTAACTTCGAGTCAAAGAAGTATTTGAAATAAAAAGTGTTTTTGTGATGTTTTCGGAGTTTATCAAAATGATTTTTATAAAATAACTCTTTGCTGTCCGGAATTATTTGGACATGCTTCTTGTGTTTGAAAACGTTTTCATGTAATTTAAAGAGTGGTTTTCAAATAATAATTGATTTAAGAAAAACCCGGATTAAAAACGGCGAATTTTTCGGTGTTTTCGAACATGTTTATGGTGCTGTCCAAAACGGACCAGCAACCAAACTAAACGATTTAAACCATTTTATTAAATGTTTTCAAATGGTTTTAAAAATAATAAAGTACTAGAAAATATGAGAATTGTTCTGATAAAACAATAGTGTTTTAAGTCTTTCGATTAAGAACGGAAAGTGTCACGAACTAAGAAAAGATTTTCTTAATACAAGATAATAATGTAAGTGTATTTTATTTAGTACGAGGAAATCTTAAAGACAAGGGATTGGGGCAGCTGGCAACAAAAAGGATTCGAGGAGACGGTACGCATTACATTGCTGGACCTCAGGTGAGAGAGAAGCTTTCCTAAGACACCGTGGTAGTTAGGTGATTTATTAGGACGTTTCGTATCATCTCAAAGATCGGAACTTAGTGGTTGGAGTCAGTAGTATAAGTGGCAATTGTTTGAGTTGTGTGGCCACTTATACGAAGGTGACGAAAACCACACTATTATTGTGTGATGAGTGTGTGATTGACCGTATGCTTTTACGTTTTATTATGCATGATGATATTATTGTTGTTGATTAATATGGATAATGTGCTGGTGGACGTCTGTTACGTCCTGAATAAGAAAGGAAAACGAAGAAAATTGATCAAGAAGGAAAGAGATAAGAGATAAGATAGATGAGAAAAGAGAAAGAGTGAAGATTGGGGAAAGAAATAATGATAATGATGAGAACGAGCCAGAGCTGGGAAGAGAAATGTGGATGTGGATTGGAGATGAGATTTGAGTGGAGCTGGGCTCCTTTGTTTTTGGTTTTAGACTGAGACTAGTGTTGAGTTGAGCTTGCTCCTCCATTAGCGCTCAGCAAAAATGTGGTTTCCGAAAAGATTTTTGAAAAGAGATTTTCGAAAAGATTTTTGAAAAGAGATTTTTGAAAAGATTTTTGGGAAGAGATTTTTGAAAAGATTTGGAGAGTGATTTTTGAAAAAGGATTGGTGAAAAGAAATTGTTGAAAAAGGGTTTTGAAAAGAAGCTTTGAGAAAGATTATAAAGAGCATTTTCTGCAAAGCTTTTGAAATAATATTTTGTGAAAGTTTATAAAAGGGGTGTTTTGAAATAGTTTTTGAAGAGATTGTTTTGAGAAAAGATTTTGAAATGAGATGATTGTGAGAAATGGAGAATGTTGAGGAAGTTTGAGAAATGAGATTTGAGATTGTGATGTGATCCCAGCTCTGTGCTATGAGAGAAAGGTTGTGCTAAGTTAGTGGTCGGGACTCATTGAGGGGATGCACGAAGGATGGGCCGACCTTAGGTGAATTAAAAAGATAAAAGACTTAAAAGACATACGCGGTGAGGTATGAGAGTGCGAAGTAGTGGAGAGGAAGAAACCATAAGTATCTACGGATACTTAGGAGGAGATTGCATTAGGGGAGGACGATGACGGTGAAACGTCAAGAAGCCTTGAGTACTTTCTAGGCAGAACGGACTCCACATGTTGCATACGAACGTGGTAGGGACTGGGTCCAAAGCCGTGGCAAGTTCTGCAGCGCAACTAGAATAGTACTGTCACCCCCTAGATTGCAAATCTAGAATAGTGAGAGGGACTGGAGTGGGGCATCTTGATTGCCACTGTGAGACAGTGTGCCTTGATATGTATATGAATTGAATGATATGATTATGATTTGAGGCTGAGTCCTCCTGGCCTGGGGCCAACTGAGTTTGAGACAGCTGTCATGCCCGCACGGTAAAGGTCCTGTACTCCTGTTTGCTTCCGACTAGGTTGGGTGGATGACCGAGGAGATGTAGACGTGAGTGATAGCCGAGAACGGAAGGAATGACTGTAACACCCCGCAAATTCCTCGTATTAATTTGAAATACTAAAGATAATTATTTTTGAGAAAAGTCTCTTTGAAAGAATATTTTCTTAAAATAAATTTCATAATTCACGTTTTTAAGGTGATAAATGATTTTAAAAGAATGATTTTTCATGAGATAATGTTAAAAAAATTTAAGGCTGAGTTTTGGAAATAATTATGTGATTAAAATTCTTTTAGGAAAATGGTGAATTTTAACTATTTGATGAAAGGGTGTCTTGATTTCTAAAAATATATGCTTGATATTTTTGGTGTTATTATGATACATGAATAATTTATTTTATGTATGAGTATGCATATATGTGTGTGGTCCTTGTGTATGCATGCTTAGGATCATGGAAATTTAGTGAGTGCAAATTATGTGATGATGTATGCATGAATGTGGGAATGGTTGAGGTGTGCATGAGTATGTGTGTGAATGTGTATGTGAAGATGTGAGTGATACGTGTAAGTGTGTGTGTATGCATGATAATATATGTGTGTGCAACGTGTGAGTGCATGGGTATGGCCGTGTGTTTGTGTGTGTGTGTGTGTGCATGATGAAGCCTTGACTTTCTTGCACCCTAAGGTAGTAGACTAGGGACCCATAGGTTTGGTTTAGTGTAAAGCATAGTTAAGGATTTGAACAACCAATAGGGCCAAGGATTAAGCCTAATTTCACTCTATTTGTCCCATGGCTTGGTCCTAAGCCATGCAACTTTTTGTGGAGCCAAATTTGCCCCTTAAGCAACTTTTTGGCCGAATTGTTCCCAAGGGCAAGAAGGGAATTACTTAAGTGCCTTTTTATGCCCTTAACCGTAGCACTCCTACCCATTTCCTTCACAATTTAGTTTTCCAAACCAACACACACTTTCTAAGAGTAACATCAAAACTCTTAGAGAAACATAGAGAGAGAGAGAGTGGAACCGTGAGCCTTAAGAGGAGAAGGAGAAGGAGATCAAGTCCAAAAACCTTAGGATTTCTTGAAGATCAAGTGAAGGAGGTTGAAGATCTTCTCTTTTCCTTAGTTTGTTCGAAGATCAAAGAGTGTTAGGGGAGTTTTCATTTTTCAAAGTCTTGTAAAAGTTCCTTTGTTGTTGCATGTCTATCCTTCTTGAAGATCTATGTTTATATGTAAATTCTAAGCCTTGATCCTTTGATTTCAAGAGCCAAACAAACTTGTAGAACCTTAAACCATGGACTCTATTATTCGGCCATGTCTAGGAAACTAGGTCATGATGATCTTTATTTCGATTTGAGTTCATGCATGTTAGTTCTATGCTTGCTAAAGTTGATCTAAATGGTTAAAATGCTTTGACTTTGCTTTTGATTTTTATAAAGCCTTGATCTTTGGTGTTGCCTTGAAAAAGGTTTTGATCTTTTGTTTGATCTTGCAAAAGGACTTGATTCTTGCTTTGATTTTTAAATAGCTCTGATCTTGAAGTTTTGCATGTGATTTCTTTTACTCAAAAAGTCTTGATCTTTGCTTGCATGTCACGGCCTTAGTGGGAAAACAAGGAAAACAACTTTTTCCAATTTGATTTTGTTTTGACCTAAATCTATGTGTGTTTCAAAGTTAAGGATTTAAGTTTTCTTCTTGATTTTGTTAATTGATTTTCGGTCAAGCTTCAAAATCAAGGAGATCATGATTGTTTTCATGAAAAAGCTTCTTGCATGTGTCCTCTCTTTGAATTACATGATTTTAAAAGTGCATACAAAGGAAAATAAAAAGGGGATTTGTGTTTAATAGGCCACGGTTTTGGGGAAGAAAAGGGAGTGGTATTTCTCTAAAACCATGTGTTTGAAATGCATGTTCTTGATTTAATATTTTAAGGTTTTTGTATAAAAGGAAAAGTACATCAAAGACTTTTGTTTCCCAGTAGGGATGATTCGGCCTATACTAGGTTACATAGGCTAGATTCTTTTTGGGCCTGGGATTGTCTCCTTAAAATGATTGTGTTTTGGTGACTTTGTTTTAAGGAAAATCTATTTGAATTGTGTTGTTTCGTTCAATTTGGTTTTCATAAAAGAAAAGGCATAAGTGTATTGGATTATTTTCAAAAGTATTTTCATGACTTGATTTAAGAATTAAGGAAAATGAATTAAAGTATGATGATTTTCTAAGCTTAAAACCCACGGTTTTGTTAAGGAAAAAGGAAGAAATAATTCCATGATTTTGTGTGTGTTTGATGATGCATGAATTTTGTTTTGACTTGTGTGTGTGTGAATTCCGGTTCATGCATGCTAATTAGGTTAGAGTTCTTTTCTATGAAGTCACCTAGAAATAATGAATGTAATGTGGTGAAATGATGTTAAGCTAATTGATTTAGGAATGAGTTTTATGTTTACGTGAAACTTATGTGTGTGTTCGGTTTATAGATCCAGATATGTTTGAGTGTTTTTGAAAGTGAAACATTTTTGAAAGAAATTGCGTGTAGATGATTGAACTAAGTGTTTGTGTTGTATGAAAATGAAGGTGTTTAGAAAATAATCAAGCGTTTAGATTTTCATTAAAAATGATTTTTCGAAGCGTTTCTTGCTGCCCATAATTTATTTAAATTTGTTTCTTAAATATAAAATGTGTTCATATGATTTAAAGTATGGTTTTCAAGTGCTAATTAATTTAAGAAAAAGCCGGAGTGAAAACGGTGAATTTTTCGGTGTTTTCGAAAATGATTAAGGTGTTGTCCGAGACGGACCAGCAACCAAATCAAATGATTTAAATTGTTTTATAAGATGTTTTCAAATGGTTTTAAAGAATTTAAAGTATTAGAAAATAAGGAAGTCGTTTTGAGAAAACAATTAAGCTTTAAGCTTTCCGACGAGAAACTAAACGTATGTGAGTTACGAAAATATTTTCTTAATACAAGTTAATGGCGTAAACATATTTTATTTAGTACGAGGAAACCTTAAAGACAAGGGATTGGGACAGCCGGCAGCTGAACGGATCCGAGGTGACGATACACAATTAATAGCTGGACTTCAGGTGAGAGAGAAGCTTTCCTAAGACACTGTGGTAGTTAGGTGATTTATTAGGACGTTCCGTATCATCTCAAAGATCGGAACTAAGTGGTTAGAGTCAGTAGTATAAGTGGCAATTGTTTGATTGTGTGGCCACTTATACGAAGGTGACGAAGACCACATTGTATTGTGTGCTGATTGTGTGTATAGTATGTTTATATTCAATTATGCCTTATGATATTTATTGCTGCTAATGAAAATGAGTGATGTGCTGATGGACGTCTGTTACGTCCTGAATAAGAAAACGAAAATGAAAAGAAAGAGTTGAGAGAGTAATAAAATAGAAAGTAATAGCATAAGAAGAAAAAGTAATGAGAAAGGATAAGAGATTGAGTGGAACAGAATGAGAAAAGAGTAGAGATTGGGGAATGAAATTGAGGGTGATATTGAGATCGAGCCAGAGCTGGGAAAAGTATTGTTGTGGTTGGAACAAGGTGTGGAATGAGTGGAGCTGGGCTCCTTTGTTTTGGTTTTAGTCTGGGACTAGTGTTGATTTGAGCTTGCTCCTTCATTAGCGCTCAGCAAAGTGGTGACTTTTGAAAAAGTATTTGAAAAGCGGTTTTTGAAAAGAGATCTTCGAAAAGATTTTGGAAAGAGATTTTTGAAAAGGTTTTCGAATAGCAGTTTTTGAGAAGATTTTTGAAAAGGAACTTTTTGAGAAAGATTTGTGAAAATCAATTTTTGTGAAAGAACTATGAAAAGAAAGTTTTGAGAAAAGTTTGTGAAAGGAAATTTTTGGGAAGAGGTTTGAAAAGAGGGATTTTTGGAAGAGGCTTGTCAAAAGAGGTTTGCGACAGTTTATGAAAAGGGTTTTGAGAAAGTTGTGAAAGGATTGTTTTGAAAAGAGAAGTTGGAATGAGATGATGGTGAGAAATGGAGTATGATGAGAAAATTTGAGAAATGACATATGAAACAAGTGAGGAACTCCCAGCTCTGAGCTATGTGTGATTTTGATGAGAGAAAGATTGTGCAACGTTAGTGGTCGGGACTCACTGAAGGGATGCACTAAGGGTGAGCCGACTGTTAGGTTAATTAAATAATTAAAAGATTATAAAAGACATTAACAACGAACGTAGTGAGATACGAGAGTTAACCCGAAGTAGTGGAGAGGAAGGAACGATAAGTATCTGCGGATACTTAGGACGAGATTGCATTAGGGGAGGACGATGACGGTGAAACGTCAAGAAGTCTAGAGTATGTTTCTAGGCAGAACGAACTCCACATGTGGCGCACTATCATGGTCGGGACTGAGTCTAATGTCGTGGCAAGTTCTGCGGGCCCACTAGAAACATACTGTCGCCCCCTAGATTGCAAATCGAGAACAGTGAGAGGGACTGGAGTGGGGCATCTTGTTTGCCACTGCGAGGCAGTGAGCCATGAATGTTTATTTATATTATTGATTGAGGCTAAGTCCTCCTGGTCTGGGACCATATGTGTTGACAGCTGTCGTGCCCGCACGGTAAAGGTCCTGTACTCCTGTTTGCTTCCGACTAGGTGGATGGATGGCCGAGGAGATGTAGACTTGAAACATGAGTGCTAACTACGAAAGAAACGCGTACCTCGATGATTCTTCAAATCCCCTGATCATCGATGGTTATAATTCGATAAGACATTATAAGAAAAGAATCATAACTTTGAGAATAAGAGTCTGAGAAGTGTAAAGAATGAGAAGGAGAATGAGAATGGAAATGTGGTAAGGATATTGAATTCTGTGAAAGGGAAGAGAAACAAGAGTGGAGAAGTGTTAAGGGAATATTAATAAGATGGAATGAACGTAGATTGTGGATAATGATGATAGTATGTTTGCTTGTTATCTTGTGTGTGCATGTTGTGTGTTGTTTGTTGTGTGTCCTATTATTTTACCTACCGTAATTCCACATCGTCGATGCTACGCGTCCGGATTGCTTACTCTCTCCTGTTCGTTGGTGCATCGGTGCCTCTGGTATTCCAACGAGCAGATGGATCGTCGCTTGGAAATCTCTACATGACTTCATGAAGGGAATGAATGGAAAGCTACACGCTACGGATGGGTCTGGACAGGACATACTCAATTGGTGATCGCGGATCCGGAGCATAAGCTAGGTGGAAAGACAACGAGTTCGTGTTTGGGAAGCGTGTCCTTTGTTGGACATAATTCGGAACCACCATCACGGGAGAAAAAAAAAATAAGGAGAACACTGTAAGACTATTCGGAGTGGAGCTTAAACCAAATTCGGAAGGGGAGTCAAAGAATGCAGTCGCATCTTCCTCCGATACGAAGGCACCTGCAAAGAAGAAGAAGAGGAAAAATCCAGTTGTAGTCTTTGATAGGAGAAGGGAACCAGTAGTAGAATGAGAATAAGTTGATGGTTTGAATTGAGTATTCAGGATTACCTAAGTTATGAGCTATTACTGTACTTCAAATATTTTGGAGCATGCCCGACTTTCCAAGAATGTAAGAACTCTCTTTTATGAAACATGTCTAAGTTTCTTTGAGTAACTGAATGAAATTGTTTTCTTAATAAACGTTTTTGGAAAGCAAGGTGACTGAGTTTTGGTTTCAAGTAGCAACCCGGTTTTCGAAAGAGGAATGTCGAAGGAGATTAATAACTTTACAAGATTGTTTTCAAAACCCTTCCACATATGTTTTAAAAAAAAATTTAGCCTCATTTTGCAACATTAATAAATAAAAGTCAGATGTTTTGGTTTTTGAAAATCGGGCTGTTACAATGATAATGGTATTCTATAATTCCCCAAAACAAGAAAAAAGTGTGAACTGATAAGACGGAATAAGAAGAAATTAAGAGTATCAGTGAAAGAGAGAGAAAAAGTGTTTTATAAGAAATAATGGTAAGTTAGCAAGAGGATAATAATAATGAGTGTAAGACTGATGATAATAATACCAGAGAATAATGAGGATGATATACTTGATCGTTGTGTGCCTGTATGTTGTATTGTGTGCTTGTGTGGTCCTATTATCTTGCCTATCGTAATTCCACACCGTCGACGATTCATCGTTCGGAACGCTTACTCTCTCCTGTTCGTTGGCATATCGGGGCTGCTGATATTTCAACGGGCAGACGGAGCATCATACGGAGATTATCATTGTAGACGAATTGAAGCGGGAGTTTAAAGACAACGTGAAAGCAGCGACAGAGGTGGCTTCATCTTCGAGAATGAAGAAAGGGCGCAAGAAGAAAGGGAAGCTTCGTCCGACTGTCTTCATCAGAGTAACACAGCGGAATCGAGAGTAGTAAATTTAGTTTAAGCTATGATTGTGTTTTGAGTCAAGGATTACCAAGCAATGTGCCACTTATGTAATACAACTAAATTTAAATCCTGTTATGTAAAGTGCTTTACTTTGGAAGGGAGGTCAATGTAAACTTTTGAAATCCATTATGAGTACTAATGTTCTTGAAACTAAATTCTTTTATGAAGAGAAAAGTTTTATGAAAGGAACTGTTTTAGTAACAACTCGATTTTCCACAGAAGGACTTTTAAATACACCAATGACTTTTCAACAATGTGTCAAAAAAAAATTGGCCTCATTTTTGCAACTTCAATAAGTAAAAGTTAATTATTTTTGGTTTATGAAAATCGGGCTGTTACACTAAACATTTTTCAATACTTAATACACTCGAAATTCACACTTTACGAATCTGAAAATGTCATTTTGCAAATCAATCCATAAAGTCATAAAAATTTCATATTTAAATTCTACTTTTCAACGCGATCGTTTTCATATAAAGATCATAATTTTCCGAGTAACGGTTGAAAAGATACGCATTTTCAAAGCTACCAAATTCATTTTGGCCATATAAGAAAATTCATTTCTTTTAAGAAATCTCAAATGACAAAATCATAGCTTGGTTCTCATGAGTTCAAATTCAAATAAAAATCACTTGCTTCAAATCCATAAAACATTCATCTAAAAATCCTTATTAAATCCTCAAAATTCTTTTTAAATAAAATCTCATCGATTTATTTGAGTCCAGAAAATGCGGGATGTCACACTCTTCGCCTCAGAATTACCCACATTGCAGTGGTGAGGGGGATTAACCGGTTGAGGTGGTTGCTAAGATTGCTATTGTTGCATGGACTCCAGCACCGCGGTAATTCTTTCTAACATCGTATTGGTGTGATTTTGGTTTCTAGTCGCCATAATAGACCTGCGCTATGGGCTTATGGTCACATATGTTGAACTAAAGAAACATTCATCACGCCACCTATACTAAGGCTATAACCCTAACTTCAAACAAAACATTCAATTGTATCTAATGCTCAAAATAAGCAAGATACTAGCATTCAAAACAATAAATATGCCCTGTGGATACCTGCTTGCTGTTGATGTCTGCCTTTCTGGACTACTTCAACTACTACAGGATCTGACTTTTGCTCTGATACCACTCAATGTGACACCCTCAATATTACCCAAGTAATTAATACAATAATTGTACTATTACTCGTAATAGTTATGGACTTGTTAGTATTTAGAAAATGTAGGAGATAATATTTTCTTTTACTTTTCTATGGAGGCGGGTGCACAAACAAAAACATGGAATTCTTGGAGTATGAAACCACTATCATTTTGAACATTATACTAAGTTTGGCATTTTCTATAATAAGGAAATCTTTTCTCAAACCAGATAGCATCGGTACTTTGAAATTGGATTTATATAGTAGAAATTAAGCGATGCCATCCATTCATACGTTTTGTGGAACTGATACCATTTTCAAATATCGTAGCCGAATTCTTTAAGTAATTTATATCAGAGTAAGCGGAATTAGTAGGACTATGCACAATTGTAATATAAACATAAGATATATATATATATATATATATATATATATATATATATATATCAATAGGTCATAAAATACATAGTCCAAAGTCGTCTCCAAGAACCCATACAAGTCCATAAAAGATCTATCTCAAAAGAAAACCATAACCCTAGAGCTCTCAAAAGCATATCTACAATATATACATCTCAAAAATATGAAACTCTAGAGCTGGTCACATAGATCTAGTAGCAGCAGTCGTAGTAGTAGTAGTAGTAGCCTCCAGATAGTAGAAGTAGTAAACATCATTAGTCATCATCAACAGCAGCAGCAACAATATCTCCTCCACAGCATCCCCACATCGGATCCCCTGATCCTCATCATGTACCATATGCACATACCTAGGGATCGTCATCCCTCCACTGGCTCCCGGTAGAGTGTACGACTGGCTCGCCTCCGCTCTCGTCCTCCACAGGGTCCTCCTCGATCTCATCCGATGGAGTGGGTACCCTACCACTGGGTACCAGGTCAGGAGATGGTGACACCCTAACTGGGCTCCTCGGATCAGATGGGGGAGTCTTCTCCCGGACGACTCTCGAAGAAAAAGGGTGTGAGAGGGTAGGTCGAAAACGGAAACTGTGATACGATCGAGATGGTCGTGTGGAAGGTGGTCCATGATATGTGTAAAAAGGTGGTACGTGCATAGTGTATATGATGGGAATCCTAAACCTACGAGGACGAAATCGGATCAGCGGGTTCGGGTGGTAGAAGGTGACCTCTACCTCTCCCTCAAACACCGCGTGATGGTCCTCGTAGATCCATATGCCACTAGGAAGTGGCCGGATCTCGATGCAAGCGATGTAACGTGACATCACCTACAAGGGCATAGGGGTAAGCAATTCTACACACATAATCAATAGAGCATAAATATATATGTACAATGTGAATGTAAAGTCATGCAACAATAAGCAACAACCACATTTAGCATTTAGCAGTTATAGAATGCAAGAAAGATGCTCATACTTATTTCATTTATCAACTTTCTTTTGGATGAGTGGCATGATGTATGAACCTAGCTCTCAATCCTATATCCATCAATCTATGACACTCTCTGACGGCCATCCTTTACTTCGTCCAGCACTCAACAGTGCGTTGTACTCCTAGGTGTACAATATTCGTACATTCACCAAGAATGTACACGACAAGCTTGGAATACGTGCCACCCAAGCAACGTCCCGTCATCCAAACGGTATAACCATATCAGCATCTCACAGTCAACCATAACGTGTCATCAAGCGAGCCGTCAATTGGCACTCCCAGAGGCCCTCCTCATGTTACCAAAACATGATAAACGATCTATCATCCAAACTCTAGAATGAATGCATTATCTTAACTTAAAGGAATTGATTGGTGTTTTTCTTTTTAATAAAACCTGACGTGCCACCCGAGCAACGTCTCGTTATCCAAACAAAATTTACCATAACATCAATCAATTTATTTTAAGTCTTAAATCACTTGGATTATTGTCATTTAAGTATTAATCAATGGTTCAAAATTGAAAATGGTGTTTTTAATATTCTGAGTAAAATACTCGAGTGTTCTTCAGAAAACTCGAGTGTTCTTCAAATTTTTCCAGATTACTCGAATAGTTCGTGAGTACTCGAGTGTTCTTCATCAAATTCAGAATACTCGAATGATTCATGCATTACTCGAGTAGTTTACTAGAACATGTTTCTGTGCATCAGTTAATACTCGAGTTCTGAGCCTGGTACTCGAGTGTTCTAACACAAAAATACACTATTTTGTCAAAATTTACTCGAGTATCCAGCCAAGTACTCGAGTCTTTTCTTACAGAACAGACTGGAAACTTGGTTTTAACATGCCATTTTCAATTCTAACCATTCCTAGCTCAATCCAATGATCAACAGAGTTCATATATCATATATTGAACATGCTCAAACACTTAGAACACCTCAATTAACAGATTTGGCAAAGAATCAAGAGATTATGCATAAAACATACAAATTCACAACTTAACATATCAAATTGCAATATACTCAATAAACTTGTGAATTTGAACTTAAAATAGCTTGCATGCATCATATGGAACTTGCTCACAACAAACTTAGAGCACAAGTTGGTCTCCAAACCAATTTCCCTATTCAATCTAAGCCCTAAGAGCCTCTTGGTGGCTCTCTAATTAAATTCATGCAATTTAAACTCTATCTAGTGAATAGAAAGCTTTCCCCTTACATCAAAGTCGTGAATCAATAGAGAAATCGAAAGGAATAGCTCCACAACCCCAAGAATCACTTCAAGCACCACATGCAGGATAGTTTTGAGTGGAGTACCAAGATTGAATTGGTTGACATGGGAAACAGAGATAGAAATTGGGGAAATTAGTATTTCTAAACTCTATGCAACCTCTACTAACTATAGGAACTAAATTGAGACTCAGAGAACTCGTGAGCTTACCAAAATTCGAATCCAAAGTAAGCTCCAGAACAAGGTTTGACAACAACAAGCTCCACTTCCAAGCTTCAATTCTTCCTTCACACTCACTCTCAGCTCACGAATTTGGTGTCTATACAAAGCTCGAGATGTGAGCTTTGTATTAGTGTATGGTTTGTTACTCAAATCAACACACAGAGGGAGAATCGAAGGAAACGAATCAAGAACCCTAACTCACTAACTCTTCAACAATTTGACCAAAATGCTTCGCAATTCGAGTTCAATTGGCTTATATAGACAGAGGGCAAGCTCATGCAGACCGACACGACAACGGGAGACGTGGTTGATAGGTGCTTTCGTGTCAAAGGAAGGGAATCGGTGGTGGTGACTCACCAAACGCACTAACTCGTGCAATTCTGACCAGAACACTCGAGTCTTTTCAGAAACACTCGAGTGTTTTGACCAGTTTTTGAAAAATAATAATTTTATTTACTTTCCCTCCAAAACTTTTCCTATAATTTCTTCTAGGTCCCTACTCAGGGACTAATATGCAAAAATGTTTATTTTATGCATAATTATATTTACAAAATAAATGCACACATATTCCCTAATTACATAAACACAGAATTTTAATCAAAGATTAAAATAGAAATAATTAATTATAATTAACATTTCATTAATCAGGGATTAAAATTTTGGGGTGTTACACTAAACCATTTAAAGTTAATGTCACTTAACATAGTTTGTGTATTATATCAGGAAACAAATTCTCTAGAAGAGTTGTAAAGCACAGAAAAGTGTTCACTACCATGTAAATTCAACCACACAATAATTATATGCATCAAAATTGTAACTTTTTGTCCTTCTGGAGTTTGTAATTTAGATTAAAGGACAATATTATTATGCTATGAAGAGAGGCAAATAATTGAAGGCTATTACATGATTTATGGTTTCATTTAGATCCAACCAGGACCATGTAGTACCATTGCATAGATTTTGATTCATCCTCAAGGAATCCAATTATTTACCCCCTCTTCCTCACTCCGCAAAAATTATTTGCCTCCTTTTGCCTCTTAAACTACTTGCCTACTCATACTCATTCCAATTATTACACCCTCATGTTACAGTCAATTAAAAATTTCGGTATGCACATCTTTCTTCCATTTCTACAAGCACAAAAACCACACACACTGGCATGTGTAGTAATTTATTCCCTATTTAGAATTAAATAATATTTTAGGGTTAGAAAGTTACGAACCCTAAAATTTGGGGCTTCAATTTAAGAACAAAATTAGTTAGAGTTGCACCAACATAATTTGTGAATTCAAATTTACAACTCAAAAACGATTAGACTAACCTGGATTTAAAGAAAATCTTCATAAATTCAAGTAAAGAAAGGAACGAGCCAAACTGGGAGGGACTACTCATCTTCGTCGCTGTCTCAGATGGACACTCACCACGAACACTGTCTCAGCTGAGCTCTCATAATCGTCACACCATCAACTTAAAAGTCACCTTCGAGTTGAGAAATGGGCTGGGAAGGTATCTTCACCTATAATCCAATCCACATTATCCACATTTTATAAATTATTTTTACTCACTAGACAATCTCATAAACAAATTGAGGGCACAAAGTGTGGATATTATATCATGAGACATATGTTAACTATTATTTTAGCAAAATTAACTAAAGAATGATCTACGATAATTGAATTTTTCAAAACTGATTATGTTTGCTTTTTAAGGATGATGAGTTAGTGGTTTTTTTAATGTAATTCTAACTTCCAAATTTTTAGCAATCCATAAGAATTCTCGGAAAATTAAATAGAAGACATTCAAAATCTCATAGAAAAAGTTCTACTTGAGGTTGCCGATTCACAACAAGTTGCCTAAGCCAATAAAGAAAAAGGAAAATAATGTTTATCTTGCATAAGCCTACTTGATTTGATTTTATTATTCTAATCATATAAATATGACACGTATTATTTGTGGACCAATCATTGATAAGGCAAAAACAACCTAATGACTTATGTCACTTATCTTATGGTTAGAAGGATTGTTTTCACTCATATGTTAAGAGGATTTTTTTTGCCATTTCTGATTATCTTTAATTTAATTGCTAAATTATGTTGGATATCTAAAGGCCCCTTACGATTTTATTTTTAGAATGACTTGTCCAGTTGTGAGTTTGTCATACATATAAGCTTACTTCTCTGTTCCTTTTCTTATAAGCGGGAAGGAGAAAAAAATTCTTCTGTTGGTAAAGTCTTGAATACATTAAATATTGATTAGAAGTAAACATTTAGTACAATATATTATGTTAATAAGTAGATTTTTTTTTTATCATTAATTAGTTACTAAACTTGCTTAAAAAATGATATGTAAACATTGTTCTTTAAATTCCTTTGGTCTTCAACTTAGTACAGAGCATTAAGAACATGTTGATACACAATCACATGATATCAAATGCATTGTTGTTAGGATTTATTTTGGTAAGGATTATTATTTTGATTTAGTCGTGATTCATTTTGAGTGTAATTAAATAAATTAAAGGAGCTAAAAAAGCAATTTTGTATTAAAAAATTAAGTATTTAATACATTAAGAATTAACGTATCTAATCTCCTAACGTTTCATGGACTATTTTCTCAGGAAAGGATACTTATAGAGCATGAATTTGATGCTTCAGAAGAGAATCATTATTCAAGCTGAGAATGAAGAGCTCCATAGATGATACTTTTTTGTTTAATTTCCATTAGTTCTTATAAAATGCCTAATTTTGTTGATTTACAAGTCTTCTAAAAACATTTAAAATGATAACCATATTTACGAGAAGATAAGTTTATCGTTTATTAAAAGAATTTAAAAGGATATTTTATGCAATTTTCTTATGTTTTTCTATCTTCCAATCGAATAAATGATATTTTGGCTCATAAAGGTGGCTAAGGCAAATTACAAATAATAAATTCAATAATCATGGATCACTATATTACAACATAATAATCTAAGACAAATTACATTTTAAATTGTATAAACCCATCACGAATAGTAACCAAAGCAAACATCATCATACTATCAAAGTCCCAAAAGATAGATCAAATGGAGAAAAAGAGAAGTTAAAAGAGTATGCCTTAATGAAGTTGAAAATAACCAGGAGAGAGTGAGATAAACAAAACCGGAACTTAGAGACTCAAAACAACAAAATCGACCTCAAGATCAAGTTTCAGAGACCCAAAAAGCCTACAAAAGATGCACTCGAAAAGTCAAAAAGTCAAATGTGTAAAAGTCAACAATGACCTGACAACAACGTTTATTGGGCCCAGGTGATACGTGGCAGGCGTTGGATGGTTGGGATATGCTGACTGGGCGCTTTTTGAGGGGTGGTGGTCCTGGACACATGGCATATAATGAATAGGCGTCTTTCCATGTGTGGATCACATATGCTCGATGTGTTGCAGACACTGTTGCAATATGTCAATATCTGAGCGGATGGCTTAGACACATGGAATACACGAGCAACTCGAAGAAGAGAACACTGACGAAGTCAAACAACGATGCTATAGGAAGAAAGGATGATAAGGAAATGAAGGACAGAGATGATGGAGGAATGTTGATGCGAGACTAAAAGCTAGAAGGCGATCAGATAATAATTAGGGAGTCATGGGTGAAAGGATGGGGAAAGCAATATCGCACAAGATTTCAAGCCACCTATCCCATCTGATTGTGCACAGAGTGTGGCCTAGAGAGAGTAAATGAAAGTCTGAAATATATGAAAACTAAGTGCACTAGTGAAAGGGAAGAGGAGTTTTATTTATAGAAGAAAAATTAGGGTTGTTGAAGAATGGGCTTTTTCTAGAAAGTCCATCTAATCCAAAATACTATACATTCAGTTTCCTTTTTGTATTTTTGGGGTCCGTTTAGGTGTGGTGAGAGTTAGTGTACCCAAAGTATTATATTTTCGAGTAAATAGCCACTTTATTTCCCGAAAGATACACTAGTGGTCATCAATTTAATTACCAAAAGAATTTTGGCATCAATTTAGTCCCCTAAAGATCAGATTAATATGGCACCACATTGGTTCTTTTAGAGACTTATTTGATGCCCATATGAATCTTTTAGAGACCGAAACTTGCATTTCGTGATGTCATCTAGATCTTTGGGGTATTAAATTAATGACTAGTGTATATTTCAAAGATCAAAGTGACTATTAACTACACTTTTTAGATCATGATTTTTTATAACTTTTTTTGTTTAGAGTCCAATTGAAATAAATTACATGATTTCGAACAGTTCTTTTCACATAAATTATGAATCTACAAAGGTCTTTTCACTTAAAAACTATTTTGTTGAAAAAAGTGTTTCTTCAAAAGTGATTTTACTTTTTTTAAAAAAAAATCAAAACTCATTTTATTTAATATATATATTTTTTATTTTTAACTTTAGTCTCAATAACTCTTTTTTTCGCTCGGAATTCAAATTCGACAAATCATACCATTCTCAAAAGCTCCTTTTTTTACATTTTAAATATGTTATGCTTTTTTTTAATAGAAATACTTTTTCAAAAGTGATTTTCAATAAAAGTTTCAAAAAAAATTGTTTTTTAATTATTTTTCTCTCTTACCTCTCTTATTATTTTTTGCATTTTTCTGAATTTCTTCATTTCTTTCCACACTCTCTTTTATTTCCATTCGTTTCTTTTTTTTATTGAAATTGGCTTCTCTCTTTGTTTTTGGATTTTAAACGTGAATAAAATTGGGTATTCACAACGGTATTAACGTGGCCAATAAGTATCCATTCATGTCTACATGAGTTTCCATTTGAATAGTACATTTTTATAATAATAAATAAATAAAAGTTACATAAATACTATATATAATATTTATCATCATGATCCGGTCTAAATTTAATTATTTATGGAATTAAAAAATTATATATTATCTTAAAGCGATAAAACTGAAATCGGATATCAATTATTTGTAATGATTAATTACTATATCATTTAATTTTTTTATTTTTAAGTAAAAAAATTTCAAAGTCCAAATAAAATGATTATTGGATATTATTCTATATCAATTTTTTTATAATGATTCATGTCAAGGATTTCATTTTGTAAAAACATAGTTTGGGCTCCATAAAGTATAGGTGTGAAATTAATCTTCTTACTTGGGTCTAAATTGCGATGCTCATTGATATCTACTATTATGATACTAATACTAAGTTGCAAGAATGCCTACATAAATAATATGTTGAGTGATAGTGAATTGTTTGTAATGTGATGTTTTGTATTTTATAACCTTATACTATGTTTTGTAATTTAAATTGTAGTATGTTCTGTTTTAAAGTTTGAGTTTCAATCAATTAGTCAAAATCAAACCTAGAGAGGGTTCTTAGTAGCAAAAGGATAGTAATATCAATGAAACCTTAGCCTAAGCTGCATTCTAAGTGGAGGAGCGAATCCTTAGTGTAATATCCCAATTTTTGTTCCCAAGTAAATAAAAGGAATATTTAAATAAAACTAATTATATGGAATTAGTTAGTTTTATTTATTAATTTTATTGTTATATTAAAAGAATTATCCAAGGAAAAATAAGAGAAAATAATTTGGCTTCTAAAAATAAGGATTTTTGCAGTTTAGTCCTTGGAAAGGACCTAAGAGGTAATATTGGAAAGATATTTGGAGGGAAAGTGAATAAAATAATAATTTTTGAAAATCTGAGTGCGTTACTCGAGTAGCCCGATTAATTTACTCGAGTAACAGTGGTGCTGAAGCTGAAGATAGTGCGTTTGATGATTCAACAATTTGGGTAATTCAATTGTTAACACCTAGCACCGACTGGGATTATGGAAAACACGTGTTTGTGTGCATGGTAGTCATTATTGGCTATAAATTCATGAATTTGGTTGAGGAAATTGGTGGAAATTAAAGAAAAGGAAGTGAAACTCTGCTGAAATTTGGTTTGAACCCTCTCTGTTCTTCCTCTTCGTTCTTAATCCCTACACATACACTGTGGATGAGCTTTATACCTTATTAAAGCTTGTCAAAAGACCTTCAAAACCGTACCAAGATCACGAATTTTGGTTACCTGAGTGACGAGTTATTGCAGCTGGAAGTTGGGCTCTTGAAACTGAAGTTGGAAATTTCAGCTTTGAGGAGCCAAGTTCAAGCTTTCGATTTTTGTAGGTAGAGGTTCTCAAATCGTGCCATTTTGATTTCTAATTAAAGTTTGCAATGTCTAGTTTCTATATTGACCAAATTTGCTCATTTTCATGCACGTTTGGTTGGTCGAATTATCACCCGAACTTGCTCTGCTGAACCTGTTTTGGAACCGAAAACAGAGCATTTGGAGTTTGGTAATTCTGTGAGTTTCTTTGCTGCCTGTGCATCCAAAAAGCTTCATTGAGGTAAGGGAGAAGCTTTACTAATGCTAGAATAGATTGAGGAATTGATTTGAATATTGGTTGAACCACCATGAGGTTCAAAGGGCACTAGGTTAGGGGACAATGGCTTGGAGGCCAATTTGATCTTAAAACTGAATTGGAACATGTTAGAGTTTGATATCTAAAGCTAATTGAACCTTCAATTTGATCTGAAATTGGGTAATTAAGGAATTGGTATGTGAGGTTGTGTTTTAGGTCAAAATTGGGGGAAATTGTTATGATTTTGTGATTTTGGTGTTAATGCTTGAAATTGATGCTTTGAACAAGTTTAATGTAATGTATTTAAGTTGGTTTGAAGCGTAACTTTGGTAAAAATTGGATTGGCATGAGTTTGACATATAAAAACCAGTTCAGCAGTGTTTTACTGCATGATTTACTCGAGTAATTCGAGCTGTCACTCGAGTAATGCGAAAGGTGAAAAAATATTACTCGAGTAATTCGAGCTGTCACTCGAGTAATGTGTGAAAATTCTGATTTATCTGATGAGTGCAAGAGGATTACTCGATTAATCTGAAGTATTAATCGAGTAACACCTTAAAACTTTGAATAATTTGAAATATATGCAGTACTACTCGAGTAATAGATCTGTTAATCGAGTAATGCGAAAGGTGCAAAAATATTACTCGAGTAATTCGAGCTATCACTCGAGTAATGGGAAAGGTGCAAAAATATTACTCGAGTAATTCGAGCTGTCACTCGAGTAATGCGAAAGGTGCAAAAATATTACTCGAGTAATCTAATGCAATACTCGATTAATAGACTCTGTTAATCTATTAGTGACTGAATTGTTGTAAAAGGATCAGAATTTTATGAGGTGATTGATTAGAAAAGGGTTTGAATCAATTTAATTACTGAACTAGAAATTAATGGAAGTCAGTGTATGTTAAATGAAGTTTAATTATGCCAAGTCCCAGCTTCGAACAACTTAAATGACATTGAATAGTATGGGTAGTCAAAGCCATGCATAGCATCTGCATTATTTGGATTCCCACATGTGTGGAGACACGTCCGAGAGGCGTGGGCATATCCTTTCGGTTGAACTCGAGGGACCTGGGTGTCTGCTCCAAAGGGTTCACGGGGGAGTGTCGGTGACCGGGGTTGTACCTTCTGTTTCCGGAAATACACACGTGCGTGTGGGCATGTCATTTGGTGCTGGACTCGATGAGGCGTAGTCCTACGGGATACGTCGGCAACATTTCTAAGAGCTCTAGAGGTGTTGATTTATTTGCGGGCCGAGTTCGATGAGATACTCAGTATGGGTATCGGGCATGTTTATTTTAAGGTGCCACGGAAGCCTATTTGTTGTAGTTGGCCAACAATCATGCATTGATAAGATTAGATACATCATGACCGCATATGCTATTGATTTATAGTTAAGTCTTGATGTTGATGTTTAACATGGATGAGGAATTGTTAATTGTATGAGATACAGTATTAATTGATTAAAATTGTACCCTGTCTATTTTATTATGTGTTAGTATTTGCTAACTCCCTATGCCCTTGCAGGTGATGGCTCGTTACCTGACATACGTGGAGTTACGCCCGCTCCGTAGAGGAGTGTGGGACTACGAGGAGCACCGAGCGGTGTTCGAGGGTGAGGTTGACGTGATCTTTCGTCATCCTAACCCCCTGGCTTGAGTGCGACCTCGTAGGCTTCGCATCCCCATGATCTACATACTGCACATTCCACCAGCTTACACTTACCGTTTTGGTTCTCCACCCCCACATCATGGACGTCGCTTTTATAATCTACATGTCCGACGCCCAGCCACCCGTACACGTCCCTCTACTTCTGATGAGGCTACTGCTACGACCACTCCTCGTCCCGGTCCGACCACCAGGGTACGTTTTGCACCCTCACCTGAGCCAGTGCGTCGCACTGCTATCCCTGTTGTGTCGGATGAGGAGGAGGAGGACCCCGTAGAGGACATGGATGGGCCAGCTGCGGACAGTCAATGATGTGGTGTCTTTTCTGAGAGTATGTGCAGTATGGGGACCGTGGTAGGATGTGGTGTTTAGCTTTTGGATGACCAGGGATCAGACATCAGCGTGGGTGGATCATGGCTCAGCTCTCGAAGACTCTTTTATTTTGATTTGTGTTATATTGTATATAGTTGAGAGGGTCTATGAGAGCTGTTATTTTATATCTGCTGGTCTGTATCCTTATATTTTGCTACCTCGACTTTTATCTCTGATACTTGGGTACCTGAGTTTTTATATATATATGGGCTATGGTTGTATAGTTATTATGATCCTTAAAACTATTTCAATTACAACTGCAATAATCATTTTGAAAATCGTTTCCGTTGAAAGTACAAACAGGTACTCAACCGTTCATTTTTGAAAGAAATGTGTTTTCGAATCAAAGCTTTCGGATATGGAACTTGGTGTATAGAAAGAAAAAGTTTTTCCATAAAGTTCCTATACGAATAACATTTATTATATATTCCAGCTTTCTTTATTTAATATAAATAAAGCTATATCTTGAGAATGTCTCATAATTTGTTAATATACATCGAGTGTCCACATTTGTTGGTATCAGAGCTGTGATCCTGCGAACTGATGCTGATCTGTGATCTCCAAAAGGTAATATTTGTTATAGATGCTTGCTTTAGCGTCTATGTATAGTGAGTTTTAGAATTGGAAAGAGGTGTGTCATGCATACTTCTCGTTAGGATGTTAGCCTGATGTAGAATCTTCAGTGCAGGTTAAAGATGTCTACTAGAAACAATAGTAATCATATGGCCCAGGCCATAGAGAGGTTGACTGATGTATTAGTGAATATGCATCAGCAACAATCTAATCCGCCCCATCAGCCAATGCAAGCAGAGAACCAGGAGTCGAAGACTTTCTCGGAATTTCGACGCTTTAAACCTTCAAAGTTTGAAGGAGGTCACAAGCCTGAGGAAGCGAATCGTTGGATTCAGGAGTTGAACAAGATCTTTCGCACTATGGAATGCACCGATGCTCAAAGAGTGAAGTTTGCAGTTTTCATGTTGTGTGGTGAAGCTGAGAATTGGTGGCATCACACCATACAACTTTTGAATTATGAAGGAAGGCTGATTACTTGGGATGTGTTTGTTGAGAAATTTCTCAATAAATACTTTCCTGAGGATCAAAGGAGAAAGAAGGAGTTGGAATTTATGCAATTGAAACAAGGAGACATGAGTGTAGGGGAATACGCAGCAAAGTTCGAGGAGCTTATCAAGTATTCTCCGTACTACCAACTCAACCCGGACGAGAGGTCCAAATGCATCAAGTTTGAGAATGGGCTCAAGCCGGAGATAAAGTCTGCTTTTGGATATCAGAAGGTGAGAAGTTTTCCTGCTTTAGTAGAGATGTGCCGAGTTTATGAAGATGATAAGAAAGAAGAAGAGGCTCAAAGGAGGAATCAATCAGGGGCTGGACCCATCAGGAAGAAGAATTTCAACAACCGGAGTAAGGGTCCTTATTATCATAAAGGAAAAGGGAAGGAAATGAATGGTGGTAAAGGTACTCCTCAAACAAGTAATCGTAAGTGCGAGAAGTGTAACCGTTTCCATTTCGGAACAAACTGTTATGCTGCTCAGCATGGCCTTTGTTTCAATTGTGGGAAGAAAGGGCACTATTCTCGTGAATGCAAGGAGCCGATAAAGAAAGAGGGAGTAAGCAGACCCGCTGTTGCTGGAAAAGTGTTTTCTTTGAGTGGAATGGAATTAACCCCATCATCTGGCTTAATCCAAGGTATCTATTTTCTTAATGCCCAACCCTGTGTTGTTATGTTTGATTCCGGAGCCACACACTCTTTCGTGTCTTATGAGTGTGTAAATCGCTTAAAGTTAGTAGTATCTGAGTCACCCTATCATCTAAAGCTTGAAACCCCCACCAACAACCCTTGTGTTATTTCTAAGGTTTGCAAAGATTGTAAGATAATGGTCCTAAACCATATATCCTCAGTAGATTTGATCTGTTTACCCATGCTTAAGATAGATGTGATCCTAGGAATGGATTGGTTGCATCGAAATCAAGTTATCTTAGACTGTGAGGAAAAGACGATCCAGTTCCAGAACCATGAATCCTTAAGTTTTGAACCCCAAGGGTATGTTTGTCTATTCTCCTCAATTGTGGAAGAGAAGAAGGAAGTGGAGATTGAGGATATTCTGGTGGTTAGAGATTTTCCGGAACTGTTTCCAGAAGAAATTCCAGGATTACCGCCAAAGCTTGAGATTGAGTTTGGAATCGATCTCGTACCTGGAACCAGACCTATCTCGATTGCTCCGTATAGGATGGCACCACCGGAGATGGCCGAGATGAAGAAGCAGATTGAAGAATTGTTGCAGAAGCAAATGATAAGGCCGAGTGTTTCGCCATGGGGAGCCCCGTTGTTGTTTGTTAAGAAGAAGGACGGAAGCATGAGGATGTGTGTGGACTATCGTCAGCTGAATAAGGTCACAATCAAGAACAAGTATCCTTTGCCAAGGATTGACGATCTTATGGATCAAGTCCGAGGAGCTTCAGTGTTTTCTAAGATCGATCTAAGGTCGGGATATCATCAGATTCGAGTTCGGGATGAAGACATTCCGAAGACGGCTTTCAGATCAAGATATGGTCATTATGAGTATGTGGTTATGCCGTTTGGGCTAACGAAGGCTCCTGCTATCTTCATGGATTATATGAACCGGATTTTCAGACCTTATCTGGATTCATTCGTGGTAGTATTCATCGATGATATTCTTATCTATTCCAAGAGTCCTGAGGATCATGCTGAACATCTCAAGATTGTGTTGGGGATCTTGAAGGAGAAGCAGTTGTATGCCAAACTTGCTAAGTGTGAGTTTTGGTTGGGCAAGGTGAACTTTTTGGGACATGTTATCACCAAGGAAGGCATTGCTGTAGATCCAGCTAAAGTTGGAGCTGTGCTGAAGTGGGAACAGCCAAAGACTGTGACGGAAGTTCGTAGTTTCTTGGGTTTAGCTGGATACTATCGAAGATTCATTGAAGGATTTTCGAAGATTGCCTTGCCATTGACTAAGTTGACTCGTAAAGATCAACCTTTCTTGTGGGATCATAAGTGTGAGGAAAGTTTTCAGTTGTTAAAGGAGAAGTTGACGTCCTCACCAGTGTTGGTGTTGCCTGACCCTCATAGAAGCTTCGATGTTTATTGTGATGCTTCGAGGCAAGGACTTGGATGTGTTTTAATGCAAGATAGAAAAGTGGTAGCATACGCATCCAGGCAGTTGAAAGTGCATGAGGTCAACTATCCGACGCATGATTTAGAGCTTGCTGCTATTGTCTTCGCTCTGAAGATTTGGAGACACTACCTCTATGGCACTACCTTCAAGGTATTTAGTGACCATAAGAGTTTGAGGTACCTGTTTGACTAGAAAGAGTTGAATATGAGGCAAAGGCGTTGGATGGAGTTTATTAAGGATTATGATTTCGAGCTCCAATACCATCCCGGTAAAGCAAATGTAGTAGCTGATGCTTTAAGCCGGAAGACTCTTCATATGAGTTCAATGATGATCAAGGAATTTTCTCTAATCGAGAAGTTTCGTGATCTAAGTATGTCGTTGCAAGTGGAAAGAGAATGCTTTATGCTTGGTAAGTTGCAAATTACCAATGAATTCCTGATTCAAGTTCGGGAATCTCAGCAGATAGATGAAGAACTGCAAGAGAAGAGAAGGCTTATGTTGGAAGGGAAGGAACCAAACTTCCAGGTTGGAAGTGATGGAATTCTCCGATTCAAAGATCGGATTTGTATTCCAAAAGATCTAGAGATAAGAAGACTGATCCTAGACGAAGCGCATAAAAGTCGGATGAGTATTCATCCGGGATCAACCAAAATGTATCAAGATTTGAAGAAGCTGTTTTGGTGGTCTGGGTTAAAGAAAGATGTTGCTTCGTATGTTGCTTCTTGTCTGATTTGTCAGAAGGCGAAAGCTGAGCATAAGAAGCCAGGTGGTGAATTGCAACCATTGGATATCCCTATGTGGAAATGGGATAGCATATCAATGGATTTTGTGTCTGGATTACCAAGGACTATTGGAGGGCATGATGCAATTTGGGTAATTGTTGATAGATTGACTAAGTCGGCGCATTTCATTCCAGTTAATATGCGCTATCGCATGGATAAGTTTGCTAAATTGTATATCAAGGAAATCGTTCGTCTGCATGGTATACCTTCAAGTATTGTTTCGGATCGAGATCCGAGATTTACTTCGAAGTTTTGGAAGGGTTTGCAGCAGTCTCTGGGATCAAAGTTGAGAATGAGTTCTGCTTACCATCCCCAGACTGATGGTCAGTCGGAAAGGACTATCCAGTCTCTTGAGGATTTGCTAAGAGCATGTGTGTTAGAAAGTCAGGAAGGTTGGGATAAACTCTTGTCTCTGATAGAGTTTACCTACAATAACAGTTATCACACCAGTATTGGAATGGCACCGTTCGAAGCTTTGTACGGAAGGAAGTGCCAAACTACCCTATGTTGGTTCCAAGTGGGGGAGCAAACAATTATTGGACCTGAGCTTGTTCAGGAAACCTCTGAGAAGATTCAGATGATCAGAGAAAAGATGAAGACAGCGCAAAGCCGACAGAAAAGTTATGCGGATAAAAGGAGAAGACCCTTGGAGTTTAGAGAGGGCGATCATGTTTTTATTCGCGTAAGACTGACAACTGGTGTTGGGAGAGCTTTGAAGACAAAGAAGTTGTCAGCAAGGTTTATTGGTCCTTATCAGATACTCTAGCGTATCGGGTCTGTAGCTTATCAGCTCGCTTTGCCTTCGTCTTTGTCCAATCTTCATGATGTGTTTCATGTTTCGCAATTGCGGAAATTTGTGCCAGATCCCGATTCAGTAATTGAAGTTCAACCTGATGATGTGGCTTTGAGAGAGAATCTCACTTTTGAGACAATCCCTGTCAGAATTGAAGATCGAAGATAGAAGCAGTTGCGGGGAAAAGAAATTCGTTTAGTCAAAGTTATTTGGGAAAATGCTGATGTATCAGAAGCAACTTGGGAATTAGAAGATAAGATGAGAAAAGATTATCCTGGGTTGTTTTTGTAAGCGGAATTTCGAGAACGAAATTCTTGTAAGTGGGGGAGAAATGTAATATCCCAATTTTTGTTCCCAAGTAAATAAAAGGAATATTTAAATAAAACTAATTATATGTAATTAGTTAGTTTTATTTATTAATTTTATTGTTATATTAAAAGAATTATCCAAGGAAAATTAGAGAAAATAATTTGGGTTCTAAAAATAAGGATTTTTGCAGTTTAGTCCTTGGAAAAGACCTAAGAGGTAATATTGGAAAGATATTTGGAGGGAAAGTGAATAAAATAATAATTTTTGAAAATCTGAGTGCGTTACTCGAGTAGCCCGATTAATTTACTCGAGTAACAGTGGTGCTGAAGCTGAAGATAGTGCGTTTGATGATTCAACAATTTGGGTAATTCAATTGTTAACACCTAGCACCGACTGGGATTATGGAAAACACGTGTTTGTGTGCATGGTAGTCATTGTTGGCTATAAATTCATGAATTTGGTTGAGGAAATTGGTGGAAATTAAAGAAAAGGAAGTGAAACTCTGCTGAAATTTGGTTTGAACCCTCTCTGTTCTTCCTCTTCGTTCTTAATCCCTACACATACACTGTGGATGAGCTTTATACCTTATTAAAGCTTGTCAAAAGACCTTCAAAACCGTACCAAGATCACGAATTTTGGTTACCTGAGTGAGGAGTTATTGCAGCTGGAAGTTGGGCTCTTGAAACTGAAGTTGGAAATTTCAGCTTTGAGGAGCCAAGTTCAAGCTTTCGATTTTTGTAGGTAGAGGTTCTCAAGTCGTGCCATTTTGATTTCTAATTAAAGTTTGCAATGTCTAGTTTCTATATTGACCAAATTTGCTCATTTTCATGCACGTTTGGTTGGTCGAATTATCACCCGAACTTGCTCTGCTGAACCTGTTTTGGAACCGAAAACAGAGCATTTGGAGTTTGGTAATTTTGTGAGTTTCTTTGCTGCCTGTGCATCCAAAAAGCTTCATTGAGGTAAGGGAGAAGCTTTACTAATGCTAGAATAGATTGAGGAATTGATTTGAATATTGGTTGAACCACCATGAGGTTCAAAGGGCACTAGGTTAGGGGACAATGGCTTGGAGGCCAATTTGATCTTAAAACTGAATTGGAACATGTTAGAGTTTGATATCTAAAGCTAATTGAACCTTCAATTTGATATGAAATTGGGTAATTAAGGAATTGGTATGTGAGGTTGTGTTTTAGGTCAAAATTGGGGGAAATTGTTATGATTTTGTGATTTTGGTGTTAATGCTTGAAATTGATGCTATGAACAAGTTTAATGTAATGTATTTAAGTTGGTTTGAAGCGTAACTTTGGTAAAAATTGGATTGGCATGAGTTTGACATATAAAAACCAGTTCAGCAGTGTTTTACTGCATGATTTACTCGAGTAATTCGAGCTGTCACTCGAGTAATGCGAAAGGTGCAAAATATTACTCGAGTAATTCGAGCTGTCACTCGAGTAATGTGTGAAAATTCTGATTTATCTGATGAGTGCAAGAGGATTACTCGATTAATCTGAAGTATTAATCGAGTAACACCTTAAAACTTTGAATAATTTGAAATATATGCAGTACTACTCGAGTAATAGATCTGTTAATCGAGTAATGCGAAAGGTGCAAAAATATTACTCGAGTAATTCGAGCTGTCACTCGAGTAATGCGAAAGGTGCAAAAATATTACTCGAGTAATTCGAGCTGTCACTCGAGTAATGCGAAAGGTGCAAAAATATTACTCGAGTAATCTAATGCAATACTCGATTAATAGACTCTGTTAATCTATTAGTGACTGAATTGTTGTAAAAGGATCAGAATTTTATGAGGTGATTGATTAGCAAAGGGTTTGAATCAATTTAATTACTGAACTAGAAATTAATGGAAGTCAGTGTATGTTAAATGAAGTTTAATTATGCCAAGTCCCAGCTTCGAACAACTTAAATGACATTGAATAGTATGGGTAGTCAAAGCCATGCATAGCATCTGCATTATTTGGATTCCCACATGTGTGGAGACACGTCCGAGAGGCGTGGGCATATCCTTTCAGTTGAACTCGAGGGACCTGGGTGTCTGCTCCAAAGGGTTCACGGGGGAGTGTCGGTGACCGGGGTTGCACCTTCTGTTTCCGGAAATACACACGTGCGTGTGGGCATGTCATTTGGTGCTGGACTCGATGAGGCGTAGTCCTACGGGATACGTCGGCAACATTTCTAAGAGCTCTAGAGGTGTTGATTTATTTGCGGGCCGAGTTCGATGAGATACTCAGTATGGGTATCGGGCATGTTTATTTTAAGGTGCCACGGAAGCCTATTTGTTGTAGTTGGCCAACAATCATGCATTGATAAGATTAGATACATCATGACCACATATGCTATTGATTTATAGTTAAGTCTTGATGTTGATGTTTAACATGGATGAGGAATTGTTAATTGTATGAGATACAGTATTAATTGATTAAAATTGTACCCTGTCTATTTTATTATGTGTTAGTATTTGCTAACTCCCTATGCCCTTGCAGGTGATGGCTCGTTACCTGACATACGTGGAGTTACGCCCGCTACGTAGAGGAGTGTGGGACTACGAGGAGCACCGAGCGGTGTTCGAGGGTGAGGTTGACGTGATCTTTCGTCATCCTAACCCCCTGGCTCGAGTGCGACCTCGTAGCCTTCGCATCCCCATGATCTACATACTGCACATTCCACCAGCTTACACTTACCGTTTTGGTTCTCCACCCCCACATCATGGACGCCGCTTTTATAATCTACATGTCCGACGCCCAGCCACCCGTACACGTCCCTCTACTTCTGATGAGGCTACTGCTACGGCCACTCCTCGTCCCGGTCCGACCACCAGGGTACGTTTTGCACCCTCACCTGAGCCAGTGCGTCGCACTGCTATCCCTGTTGTGTCGGATGAGGAGGAGGAGGACCCCGTAGAGGACATGGATGGGCCAGCTGCGGACAGTCAGTGATGTGGTGTCTTTTCTGAGAGTATGTGCAGTATGGGGACCGTGGTAGGATGTGGTGTTTAGCTTTTGGATGACCAGGGATCAGACATCGGCGTGGGTGGATCATGGCTCAGCTCTCGAAGACTCTTTTATTTTGATTTGTGTTATATTGTATATAGTTGAGAGGGTCTATGAGAGCTGTTATTTTATATCTGCTGGTTTGTATCCTTATATTTTGCTACCTCGACTTTTATCTCTGATACTTGGGTACCTGAGTTTTTATATATATATGGGCTATGGTTGTATAGTTATTATGATCCTTAAAACTATTTCAATTACAACTGCAATAATCATTTTGAAAATCGTTTCCGTTGAAAGTACAAACTGGTACTCAACCGTTCATTTTTGAAAGAAATGTGTTTTCGAATCAAAGCTTTCGGATATGGAACTTGGTGTATAGAAAGAAAAAGTTTTTCCATAAAGTTCCTATACGAATAACATTTATTATATATTCCAGCTTTCTTTATTTAATATAAATAAAGCTATATCTTGAGAATGTCTCATAATTTGTTAATATACATCGAGTGTCCACATTTGTTGGTATCAGAGCTATGATCCTGCGAACTGATGCTGATCTGTGATCTCCAAAAGGTAATATTTGTTATAGATGCTTGCTTTAGCGTCTATGTATAGTGAGTTTTAGAATTGGAAAGAGGTGTGTCATGCATACTTCTCGTTAGGATGTTAGCCTGATGTAGAATCTTCAGTGCAGGTTAAAGATGTCTACTAGAAACAATAGTAATCATATGGCCGAGGCCATAGAGAGGTTGGCTGATGTATTAGGAATATGCGTCAGCAACAATCTAATCCGCCCCATCAGCCAATGCAAGCAGAGAACCAGGAGTCGAAGACTTTCTCGGAATTTCGACGCTTTAAACCTTCAAAGTTTGAAGGAGGTCACAAGCCTGAGGAAGCGAATCGTTGGATTCAGGAGTTGAACAAGATCTTTCGCACTATGGAATGCACCGATGCTCAAAGAGTGAAGTTTGCAGTTTTCATGTTGTGTGGTGAAGCTGAGAATTGGTGGCATCACACCATACAACTTTTGAATTATGAAGGAAGGCTGATTACTTGGGATGTGTTTGTTGAGAAATTTCTCAATAAATACTTTCCTGAGGATCAAAGGAGAAAGAAGGAGTTGGAATTTATGCAATTGAAACAAGGAGACATGAGTGTAGGGGAATACGCAGCAAAGTTCGAGGAGCTTATCAAGTATTCTCTGTACTACCAACTCAACCCGGACGGAGGTCCAAATGCATCAAGTTTGAGAATGGGCTCAAGCCGAAGATAAAGTCTGCTTTTGGATATCAGAAGGTGAGAAGTTTTCCTGCTTTAGTAGAGATGTGCCGAGTTTATGGAGATGATAAGAAAGAAGAAGAGGCTCAAAGGAGGAATCAATCAGGGGCTGGACCCATCAGGAAGAAGAATTTCAACAACCGGAGTAAGGGTCCTTATTATCATAAAGGAAAAGGGAAGGAAATGAATGGTGGTAAAGGTACTCCTCAAACAAGTAATCGTAAGTGCGAGAAGTGTAACCGTTTCCATTTCGGAACAAACTGTTATGCTGCTCAGCATGGCCTTTGTTTCAATTGTGGGAAGAAAGGGCACTATTCTCATGAATGCAAGGAGCCGATAAAGAAAGAGGGAGTAAGCAGACCCGCTGTTGCTGGAAAAGTGTTTTCTTTGAGTGGAATGGAATTAACCCCATCATCTGGCTTAATCCAAGGTATCTATTTTCTTAATGCCCAACCCTGTGTTGTTATGTTTGATTCCGGAGCCACACACTCTTTCGTGTCTTATGAGTGTGTAAATCGCTTAAAGTTAGTAGTATCTGAGTCACCCTATCATCTAAAGCTTGAAACCCCCACCAACAACCCTTGTGTTGTTTCTAAGGTTTGCAAAGATTGTAAGATAATGGTCCTAAACCATATATCCTCAGTAGATTTGATCTGTTTACCCATGCTTAAGATAGATGTGATCCTAGGAATGGATTGGTTGCATCGAAATCAAGTTATCTTAGACTGTGAGGAAAAGACGATCCAGTTCCGGAACCATGAATCCTTAAGTTTTGAACCCCAAGGGTATGTTTGTCTATTCTCCTCAATTGTGGAAGAGAAGAAGGAAGTGGAGATTGAGGATATTCTGGTGGTTAGAGACTTTCCGGAAGTGTTTCCAAAAGAAATTCCAGGATTACCGCCAAAGCGTGAGATTGAGTTTGGAATCGATCTCGTACCTGGAACCGGACCTATCTCGATTGCTCCGTATAGGATGGCACCACCGGAGATGGCCGAGATGAAGAAGCAGATTGAAGAATTGTTGCAGAAGCAAATGATAAGGCCGAGTGTTTCGCCATGGGGAGCCCCGTTGTTGTTTGTTAAGAAGAAGGACGGAAGCATGAGGATGTGTGTGGACTATCGTCAGCTGAATAAGGTCACAATCAAGAACAAGTATCCTTTGCCAAGGATTGACGATCTTATGGATCAAGTCCGAGGAGCTTCAGTGTTTTCTAAGATCGATCTAAGGTCGGGATATCATCAGATTCGAGTTCGGGATGAAGACATTCCGAAGACGGCTTTCAGATCAAGATATGGTCATTATGAGTATGTGGTTATGCCGTTTGGGCTAACGAAGGCTCCTGCTATCTTCATGGATTATATGAACCGGATTTTCAGACCTTATCTGGATTCATTCGTGGTAGTATTCATCGATGATATTCTTATCTATTCCAAGAGTCCTGAGGATCATGCTGAACATCTCAAGATTGTGTTGGGGATTTTGAAGGAGAAGCAGTTGTATGCCAAACTTGCTAAGTGTGAGTTTTGGTTGGACAAGGTGAACTTTTTGGGACATGTTATCACCAAGGAAGGCATTGCTGTAGATCCAGCTAAAGTTGGAGCTGTGCTGAAGTGGGAACAGCCAAAGACTGTGACGGAAGTTCGTAGTTTCTTGGGTTTAGCTGGATACTATCGAAGATTCATTGAAGGATTTTCGAAGATTGCCTTGCCATTGACTAAGTTGACTCGTAAAGATCAACCTTTCTTGTGGGATCATAAGTGTGAGGAAAGTTTTCAGTTGTTAAAGGAGAAGTTGACGTCCTCACCAGTGTTGGTGTTGCCTGACCCACATAGAAGCTTCGATGTTTATTGTGATGCTTCGAGGCAAGGACTTGGATGTGTTTTAATGCAAGATAGAAAAGTGGTAGCATACGCATCCAGGCAGTTGAAAGTGCATGAGGTCAACTATCCGACGCATGATTTAGAGCTTGCTTCTATTGTCTTCGCTCTGAAGATTTGGAGACACTACCTCTATGGCACTACCTTCAAGGTATTTAGTGACCATAAGAGTTTGAGGTACCTGTTTGACCAGAAAGAGTTGAATATGAGGCAAAGGCGTTGGATGGAGTTTATTAAGGATTATGATTTCGAGCTCCAATACCATCCCGGTAAAGCAAATGTAGTAGCTGATGCTTTAAGCCGGAAGACTCTTCATATGAGTTCAATGATGATCAAGGAATTTTCTCTAATCGAGAAGTTTCGTGATCTAAGTATGTCGTTGCAAGTGGAAAGAGAATGCTTTATGCTTGGTAAGTTGCAAATTACCAATGAATTCCTGATTCAAGTTCGGGAATCTCAGCAGATAGATGAAGAACTGCAAGAGAAGAGAAGGCTTATGTTGGAAGGGAAGGAACCAAACTTCCAGGTTGGAAGTGATGGAATTCTCCGATTCAAAGATCGGATTTGTATTCCAAAAGATCTAGAGATAAGAAGACTGATCCTAGACGAAGCGCATAAAAGTCGGATGAGTATTCATCCGGGATCAACCAAAATGTATCAAGATTTGAAGAAGCTGTTTTGGTGGTCTGGGTTAAAGAAAGATGTTTCTTCGTATGTTGCTTCTTGTCTGATTTGTCAGAAGGCGAAAGCTGAGCATAAGAAGCCAGGTGGTGAATTGCAACCATTGGATATCCCTATGTGGAAATGGGATAGCATATCAATGGATTTTGTGTCTGGATTACCAAGGACTATTGGAGGGCATGATGCAATTTGGGTAATTGTTGATAGATTGACTAAGTCAGCGCATTTCATTCCAGTTAATATGCGCTATCGCATGGATAAGTTTGCTGAATTGTATATCAAGGAAATCGTTCGTCTGCATGGTATACCTTCAAGTATTGTTTCGGATCGAGATCCGAGATTTACTTCGAAGTTTTGGAAGGGTTTGCAGCAGTCTCTGGGATCAAAGTTGAGAATGAGTTCTGCTTACCATCCCCAGACTGATGGTCAGTCGGAAAGGACTATCCAGTCTCTTGAGGATTTGCTAAGAGCATGTGTGTTAGAAAGTCAGGAAGGTTGGGATAAACTCTTGTCTCTGATAGAGTTTACCTACAATAACAGTTATCACACCAGTATTGGAATGGCACCGTTCGAAGCTTTGTACGGAAGGAAGTGCCAAACTCCCCTATGTTGGTTCCAAGTGGGGGAGCAAACAATTATTGGACCTGAGCTTGTTCAGGAAACCTCTGAGAAGATTCAGATGATCAGAGAAAAGATGAAGACAGCGCAAAGCCGACAGAAAAGTTATGCGGATAAAAGGAGAAGACCCTTGGAGTTTAGAGAGGGCGATCATGTTTTTATTCGCGTAAGACCGACAACTGGTGTTGGGAGAGCTTTGAAGACAAAGAAGTTGTCAGCAAGGTTTATTGGTCCTTATCAGATACTCAAGCGTATCGGGTCTGTAGCTTATCAGCTCGCTTTGCCTCCGTCTTTGTCCAATCTTCATGATGTGTTTCATGTTTCGCAATTGCGGAAATTTGTGCCAGATCCCGATTCAGTAATTGAAGTTCAACCTGATGATGTGGCTTTGAGAGAGAATCTCACTTTTGAGACAATCCCTGTCAGAATTGAAGATCGAAGATTGAAGCAGTTGCGGGGAAAAGAAATTCCTTTAGTCAAAGTTATTTGGGAAAATGCTGATGTATCAGAAGCAACTTGGGAATTAGAAGATAAGATGAGAAAAGATTATCCTGAGTTGTTTTTGTAAGCGGAATTTCGAGGACGAAATTCTTGTAAGTGGGGGAGAAATGTAATATCCCAATTTTTGTTCCCAAGTAAATAAAAGGAATATTTAAATAAAACTAATTATATGGAATTAGTTAGTTTTATTTATTAATTTTATTGTTATATTAAAAGAATTATCCAAGGAAAAATAAGAGAAAATAATTTGGGTTCTAAAAATAAGGATTTTTGCAGTTTAGTCCTTGGAAAGGACCTAAGAGGTAATATTGGAAAGATATTTGGAGGGAAAGTGAATAAAATAATAATTTTTGAAAATCTGAGTGCGTTACTCGAGTAGCTCGATTAATTTACTCGAGTAACAGTGGTGCTGAAGCTGAAGATAGTGCGTTTGATGATTCAACAATTTGGGTAATTCAATTGTTTACACCTAGCACCGACTGGGATTATGGAAAACACGTGTTTGTGTGCATGGTAGTCATTATTGGCTATAAATTCATGAATTTGGTTGAGGAAATTGGTGGAAATTAAAGAAAAGGAAGTGAAACTCTGCTGAAATTTGGTTTGAACCCTCTCTGTTCTTCCTCTTCGTTCTTAATCCCTACACATACACTGTGGATGAGCTTTATACCTTATTAAAGCTTGTCAAAAGACCTTCAAAACCGTACCAAGATCACGAATTTTGGTTACCTGAGTGAGGAGTTATTGCAGCTGGAAGTTGGGCTCTTGAAACTGAAGTTGGAAATTTCAGCTTTGAGGAGCCAAGTTCAAGCTTTCGATTTTTGTAGGTAGAGGTTCTCAAATCGTGCCATTTTGATTTCTAATTAAAGTTTGCAATGTCTAGTTTCTATATTGACCAAATTTGCTCATTTTCATGCACGTTTGGTTGGTCGAATTATCACCCGAACTTGCTCTGCTGAACCTGTTTTGGAACCGAAAACAGAGCATTTGGAGTTTGGTAATTCTGTGAGTTTCTTTGCTGCCTGTGCATCCAAAAAGCTTCATTGAGGTAAGGGAGAAGCTTTACTAATGCTAGAATAGATTGAGGAATTGATTTGAATATTGGTTGAACCACCATGAGGTTCAAAGGGCACTAGGTTAGGGGACAATGGCTTGGAGGCCAATTTGATCTTAAAACTGAATTGGAACATGTTAGAGTTTGATATCTAAAGCTAATTGAACCTTCAATTTGATCTGAAATTGGGTAATTAAGGAATTGGTATGTGAGGTTGTGTTTAGGTCAAAATTGGGGGAAATTGTTATGATTTTATGATTTTGGTGTTAATGCTTGAAATTGATGCTTTGAACAAGTTTAATGTAATGTATTTAAGTTGGTTTGAAGCGTAACTTTGGTAAAAATTGGATTGGCATGAGTTTGACATATAAAAACCAGTTCAGCAGTGTTTTACTGCATGATTTACTCGAGTAATTCGAGCTGTCACTCGAGTAATGCGAAAGGTGCAAAAATATTACTCGAGTAATTCGAGCTGTCACTCGAGTAATGTGTGAAAATTCTGATTTATCTGATGAGTGCAAGAGGATTACTCGATTAATCTGAAGTATTAATCGAGTAACACCTTAAAACTTTGAATAATTTGAAATATATGCAGTACTACTCGAGTAATAGATCTGTTAATCGAGTAATGCGAAAGGTGCAAAAATATTACTCGAGTAATTTGAGCTGTCACTCGAGTAATGCGAAAGGTGCAAAAATATTACTTGAGTAATTCGAGCTGTCACTCGAGTAATGCGAAAGGTGCAAAAATATTACTCGAGTAATCTAATGCAATACTCGATTAATAGACTCTGTTAATCTGTTAGTGACTGAATTGTTGTAAAAGGATCAGAATTTTATGAGGTGATTGATTAGCAAAGGGTTTGAATCAATTTAATTACTGAACTAGAAATTAATGGAAGTCAGTGTATGTTAAATGAAGTTTAATTATGCCAAGTCCCAGCTTCGAACAACTTAAATGACATTGAATAGTATGGGTAGTCAAAGCCATGCATAGCATCTGCATTATTTGGATTCCCACATGTGTGGAGACACGTCCGAGAGGCGTGGGCATATCCTTTCGGTTGAACTCGAGGGACCTGGGTGTCTGCTCCAAAGGGTTCACGGGGGAGTGTCGGTGACCGGGGGTTGCACCTTCTGTTTCCGGAAATACACACGTGCGTGTGGGCATGTCATTTGGTGCCGGACTCGATGAGCCTACGGGATACGTCGGCAACATTTCTAAGAGCTCTAGAGGTGTTGATTTATTTGCGGGCCGAGTTCGATGAGATACTCAGTATGGGTATCGGGCATGTTTATTTTAAGGTGCCACGGAAGCCTATTTGTTGTAGTTGGCCAACAATCATGCATTGATAAGATTAGATACATCATGACTGCATATGCTATTGATTTATAGTTAAGTCTTGATGTTGATGTTTAACATGGATGAGGAATTGTTAATTGTATGAGATACAGTATTAATTGATTAAAATTGTACCCTGTCTATTTTATTATGTGTTAGTATTTGCTAACTCCTTATGCCCTTGCAGGTGATGGCTCGTTACCTTACATACGTGGAGTTACGCCCGCTCCGTAGAGGAGTGTGGGACTACGAGGAGCACCGAGCGGTGTTCGAGGGTGAGGTTGACGTGATCTTTCGTCATCCTAACCCCCTGGCTCGAGTGCGACCTCGTAGGCTTCGCATCCCCATGATCTACATACTGCACATTCCACCAGCTTACACTTACCGTTTTGGTTCTCCACCCCCACATCATGGACGTCGCTTTTATAATCTACATGTCCGACGCCCAGCCACCCGTACACGTCCCTCTACTTCTGATGAGGCTACTGCTACGGCCACTCCTCGTCCCGGTCCGACCACCAGGGTACGTTTTGCACCCTCACCTGAGCCAGTGCGTCGCACTGCTATCCCTGTTGTGTCGGATGAGGAGGAGGAGGACCCCGTAGAGGACATGGATGGGCCAGCTGCGGACAGTCAGTGATGTGGTGTCTTTTCTGAGAGTATGTGCAGTATGGGGACCGTGGTAGGATGTGGTGTTTAGCTTTTGGATGACCAGGGATCAGACATCAGCGTGGGTGGATCATGGCTCAGCTCTCGAAGACTCTTTTATTTTGATTTGTGTTATATTGTATATAGTTGAGAGGGTCTATGAGAGCTGTTATTTTATATCTGCTGGTCTGTATCCTTATATTTTGCTACCTCGACTTTTATCTCTGATACTTGGGTACCTGAGTTTTTGTATATATATGGGCTATGGTTGTATAGTTATTATGATCCTTAAAACTATTTCAATTACAACTGCAGTAATCATTTTGACGATTCCGCTGAAACTACAAACAGGTACTCAACCGTTCATTTTTGAAAAAAATGTGTTTTCGAATCAAAGCTTTCGGATATGGAACTTGGTGTATAGAAAGAAAAAGTTTTTCCATAAAGTTCCTATACGAATAACATTTATTATATATTCCAGCTTTCTTTATTTAATATAAATAAAGCTATATCTTGAGAATGTCTCATAATTTGTTAATATACATCGAGTGTCCACACTTAGACTAGTAACTAACCCTTATTTAAGATAAGGTCAACCATTCAGGTAAACCGAATTTCGGGGACGAAATTCATATAAGTGGGCGAGATTGTAACACCCCGCTATTTTTTAATACTTTTAGTAAAATAAATAAATGATTTAATATCATGTTTTTCAAGATTGGAGTGTCGTAACAAAATTTTGATTTTATCATTATATTTGAAATATGTTTCCTAATCGAAATAGGTATAAATTTGTTATTATACATTTTTCAAAAATAAAAGAGTTAATTTAGTTTAATTAATATTTTGACACGGAGCTTAACTGGCAAACCTTAGAGGCATTTTCATAAATAGTTTCTTTAGAAAGATATGTTTAATTTAATATTTTGAACGTTCCTGTAAATTTATATAGCATTCTGAGACTTTTTTATTTTTAACTCCCGGACTTATTTTTATATATTACAGGTATAAGTTATATTTAATGACTTATTATTTTAAGATTCTGAATATTATATTTTATCAAGTTTGACATCAGGATTGAGAAAATGTATTTACATTTGAATTTTTATACTTTTTCTTACGCAATAGCTATTTATAGGGACATGTAACTTTATTATTTCTACCAAAAAAAAAACTTTCTTCTTTTTCAACCAGTTTTGATTAATTAAAAGTACAATATTGTTCTACTTAAATGTATTTTATTTTTATGATCGTCAAACTTTTAATTGTAATCCAAAATACCTACACACATTGACTCACAAGTGAGACCAAAACATAAAATAAATTATATATAATTCCTAATCTACCCAAAGCCCAAGTCCCAACCCCGTGGAAATAACAGAATGAAAATAAGGCCGAAGGCCACTGTAGAAAGAAAGAAAGTAAACTAGAAATAGAGAGCAGAGAGGAAGAGGGAGCGAACAGAGGAGGGAAACTTTTAGTTTTCTTTATCTTCCCGGTCCAATAACTCAAGATCCAACCGTTCAATCTCAAATTCTTCTTAGGTATATAATCTCCTCAACTCTCCCTACCCATCTACCTAATTTATTCGACGATCCATTACTATTTTTATTATCCATATATTTTCAAATAAAGAGATGTTTTGGGAAAAAGTAATATATCTTTATTGTATAATGATATGTATTTATTATTTTAACAAAAATGAATTTAGTTGATATATATATTTATATATATATTTTTTTTAATGTTATAATTAATTTTAACATATGTCCCTATTTAGATCCAACACGTTATTGTGGACCCTGACCCTGGAGTAAGTCGCGGTTATAAAAGTGGCTCTATGGCTATGACTAGGATTTCCAAGGTAAGAGGGGGTTATTTGTCATGAATTAAGGAAGGGATTTAATGATAATAATGGGGATATATGTATATGTAGTTAAATGGTTTGTTAGAAAGTAGAATTAAATTGATATTAGTTATTGAGTTTATGCTCTCTTTATTGGTAATAACTCATATGTTTGATATGTCAACTTGTATGTTACTATATAAATATATGATCTTCGATTATATATTGCTATGTTAATATATGCTCTTGGATTATGAATGATATAAATATGTATGTATTTCTTGTGTGCATGCCAATTATTAAATTTAAATATTGATAGTTAGGCACAATTTAGGATAAAGGACTTTCTACTTGAAAGTGAATCAAAGCAATTATAATTTTCCAAAGAATAAGTGAATAAGATAGAGGTTCAAATTCAATTAGAAACGGCTTTATGACATGCATCATACATCGTGAAAAGTTGGACATTAGGATATGGGAAAAACATACGTTTCGATTCGTGAGGGCAAGAGTGACTAGATTGTGTTATTGAAACAATCGCCGAGAATTATTATGGAAAGCTTTGATCTTCCAAAGGGACGAGTTTATTACTCGTGTCAGGGATTGACTTTACCGGAACCATAATGATTCTGTCAGTCACTTTGGTTCTTTGCGAGACCGGTTGAGGGTGATCCCCACTATAGCCAACTTGGACGAATCAAACCAAGTTGTATGAGGAACCCCAAAAATGGGGTGAAGTACTGTGCAAGTAAGTTAGGGGTTGGAGGATGCTTACTCCCGGTCGGTTTTTCCTAGGAGTGGAGGGGTTGTGTGAGGAAAATGCAAAGTGTGTGATAAAAAGTAAATGAAAAGTGAAAAGTTAAAGAAAAATAAAGGGAAAAGTCATGCATATGCATATGCCAATGATTGAATCCATTAAAAGAAAGATTACAAAGAAAAGAAAAGAAAAGAATGTTATTGGATTCAATGAATGAACAAAAGTGAGCGACGTACATGCATCTTGTGAAATGATTGTATGATACACAATTGCATCATTATTATGTTGTATTATGACATATGACAAAAATATGTATGTTTACGTGAATGTTGAATGCACTGGATATGCTTAATTATTGTTAAATTTATTTCTTAATTTATGTTTCAAATAACTCACCTCTTAAATTGACATTTTTAGGTACACTATCGAAAAGACGTTCATGTCTCTCACGCCGAGAAAGGTACACTCTCAAAGAAAGAGAGTGTACTATCCATTCTGACTCCAAAGTCATAATGAAAGTGCAACCATGACTAGGATTTTAATTTGTGAAAAGTTTTATAGGTATCGTTTGTTAAAGTTTTATTCATATGTAAATTCAAGTTTTTAATATAAAGTCTTTGGAAAAACATTGTATAAAGTTTATATTTAATGATAATAGTCATAAAGGATATTCAAATATACTCCCTTTTTATGATAAATACTTATATATAATTATCTGAATTGTTGTGGTTGTGACAGGTGAGCAAAAATAATTTGGGAAAAGTCTATATTTCAAGCGGAATTCCGCCAAAATTTTTATAAAACCTAAATATTTTCTCATGAAATTACTACTTTTAAGTAATATATTTTAAATTAAAAAGTTAGGATGTTATAGGATCAAGTTAAAGAAGAGGGTAAACATTAAAAACAACAAGAAAAATCACTTAACATCATTAAATAGCTTCAATAAAATGTAGATAAATGAGAGATGTACCTTGAAGCTTCGCTTCAAATTGTAAAAATCAAAAAATTCACTCCTCCTTCTCTCCTCTTCCTCACGGGTTCCCTCTCTCTCTCTCTGTGTCTTTCTTTCTCAATTTTTCTAAGTATTGGAGTAGTGTGTAATGGTGGTATGGTGAGATAAGGTGGGGTATTTATAGGGTAGGTTGGCTTTGGAGTTTAAGTTTTAAATTTGGGGTTGAAAGAATCATTTGGGGTTGAAAGAATCCAAGGGTCATGGGTAGTTTAGTCATTTCTTTTAGTTAGTGGGGTTAGTAAGGTGGTAGTAGAAAAAGTGCTTTTCTTGGGTAGACAAACTAATAATTACACTTTTTAAATTAAAAATTTGAAATTTAAAAGAGGTTTATTTTTAGCTTGCATAAGAAGCTTGGAGAAAATTTTTTTTCCTCCTTCTCCTCATGATTGTAGCACACACATAGGGAAGGGAAATAAAAAATTTTCCTTCCCACCTTAGGGATTGTATAAAAACTATAACTTAAATTAAATAATATAATAAACTAATATAATTTCTACCAACCTAAAAATATAAAAATTCACATAAAATATAAGGTAAAATATCCTCACTCATAAAAGTAATTTCTACATTTTTATATGATCATATTGACTACAAAATAATCTTGTTTGAGTCATGTATGGTAAAGTTATGGAATTATGGAAATTCCACAAATCAAACAACGATTTTTCAAATAAAATTTGTTATGTAAAAATTTATATTAACACTTACGTATATTTATTTTATAACAATAAAAATGCACTAACAGAAATTTTTAAATAAAATTATTAAATAAATCAAGTTAGGAAATTGTGGGTCTTACATGTAAAATTTGGCTAATGAGAGTTAAAAATCAAAGAAGTAGAGGAGCAAAAATTACCTTGATGTTCATTTTTATGCTTATGAACACTGTCCCTTCACCTTGGTACCACTTAACTTATAGCACATTTGAGATATTGCTCGTTTCTTTCTCCTTTTTCTTCTCTTTTGTCTTATTTTACCTTCACATTTTACTTTTGGCTAGGTTTGATTCCATGAATAATGATTTCAAAGTCAGTACATTAATATCTTTCGATTGGGTGGAGTTGTATATCATAAATGAGGGCGCCAAAGGTGTTGTTTATTTTTCCTATCTCCAAGAATTGGGGCTAGTGAAGTTTCAATGTGGATAAAGATAAGTTTATAATTAAGGAGTTGAAGCTTTCACAAAAGTTAGTTAATATATAACTTTACAAACTAAAAATTATTGAGATTGCAGGTTAATTGGCATCATGTGTTGGAGTACCAAGTTATACTTAGGTGTGACATTTAAATGATGAGACAGTATGGTATGTCTAATTCATAGGTTAAGGTCATGCCTATTAATATTCATCTAGTAATATCACACACATTTGGAATAATGAATACATTTATGAATATCAACGTGGCTTATCTTAATCCATGAAATGGCTACCCTATACTCTTATCATCCATATGTCAAACCTAGTTATATTTAGTACTTTATCACTCAAAATTGACATCCAATCACATTAACTCTCGGTTTGAAAAGTGATACATTAACTAACTCCTATGAAAACTCGATCTTTTAAACTTTTCTTCCTCTATAGTGAACATCAATACACCCTCCGTCCTACAAGAATGGTTAAAAAATTCAAAAGTCAAAAATTAAGGAGACATGCATATAATTGTTTGTCTAATACATCAACCAATTACCAAAAAACTAATTTAATGTATTTTGTATAGATCAACCAATCACAATTCAAAGTTTATAATTTCTAAACTTTTCATTAATTATGTTAACTATAATATGGGACAAAAAATTTAGCCATTTGTTATCATCCTTATGGGACGGAGGGAAAAATACATTGTTAGGTAAACAAGTAGTGCCCCCACACCAAAATTCCGAAGTACATTTCCACTAATAAGGCAACAACCCATGTTTTAAAAAAACAATGCTCCTATTTTTTGGAGATAAGAAAGATCAATACCATTCTAATCGAATGAGATTAATTACTCTAATGACTTTGATATCTTTAATGTCAGAGTCAAACATAAACCCTAGAACCATAACTTTAATGGTTGGAGTCTAAAAACTAAGGTGCCCTCAAATTAAAGGATTCCAAAGGACTTTAAATTGATCATCCCCAAACCTTCTTTTTTAAATAATAAGTGCTTACTTGTTACCCTAGAATTTTTGAAATTTCATAATTTAGTTTTCTAAAAGTTATTTAATAACCATTGATTTAAATTTTCTTGTAGAACTATTGTTCGAAAAATACCAAGAGCTTAAAGCTCTTAATATTGGGAAAGCTTGTTAACTTTTGAAGTTAAACCTCTTTCAGTCAATTTGAAATCAACTTTCTCTTTTGTTAATTTTTAAACAATTGTGTCCTTTTGAGACTTGTTTAAAGTGAAATATACGTCATTCTATATCTAAGGTATAGCGCTTAGGGCGTTCATTTCATTTTGTCGAACTCCTCCATGATGTTGTTTGTCTCACCAAAGAAGGTAAGAAAGTTTCGGGCATGCCCACACTATTGTCCTACGAAATCCATCAATTTAGAGGCACTACAAACTTAAACACCAACCATTAAACACAAGGCTCTATGTTTGGATTCCAAGAACAATGATTTCAAACTCATTAAAGTATCTATTTTCCAATGGGTATAGGTATATATTATCAATGACGGTGCCTTTGGTGATATTGATTTTTCCAATCACCAACAATTAGGCTGGTGCAATTTTTCGACATACAATGTTATCTTAGCAGGAAATGTTATCTTACAATGTTTTCTAATACTGTATTATTGATGTTCAATGTAGAGGAAGAGAAGTTTAAGAAGATGAAGCTTAAACCAAAGTCGATTAATGAAGCACTTTACAAACTAAAAGTTATTGAGATTAAAGGTTATCGGCGAGTATTAGGGTACCAAGATATACCTAGCTGGGTGCAACATATGGCGCATGAGACAATATGGTATGGCTAATTCATAGGTTAAGATCGTGCCTATTAATATTCATGTAGTGATAATACACACATTTGAAATCAATACAATTTATGAATATTAACGAGGTTCATCTTAGTTCATGAAGTGAATATCCTATACTCTCTCATAATCCATTTGTCACACCAAGTTATATATGGTACTCTAATAATCAAAAGCGACATCCAATCACATTAACTCTCACTATGAATAGTAACATATTAATTTACTCCGTCACAAATCAATCTTCTTAAACTTTTCTTCCTCCATACTTATTGTACATCAATAATGCATTATTACGGAAACAAGTAGTCCCCACTCCCTAAATCTAATGTAAATTTCCATTATGGTAACAACATGAGTGTTAAAAATGTAGTGGCCCTACTTTTTGGAGTTAAAAAACATCAATACCTTTCTACGCATGAGAACTCTGATCTAAATCCCACTACAACATTTTTGACTTTAGACCACACTTTTTTTTTCCTTTCAAAAAATTGTGGTCATAAGACAAAATAGACCACGGTTTCACAAAAGTGGCCAATAATTTGTAAATTTTTCATTTTCCAGCATAACATTTAAAGTAACCGTGACCTATTTCTTTAGGCTATGGTTTTCAAACCGTGGGAAGTTTAAAGGCCACGATTTTTTAACAAATTATATTAGACCACAGTTATATACGTGTGGCTTATAATATTAACTTTTAAACTGTGGCCAAAAGTGTTATATGAACCACGGTTTTTATGACAATATATTATACCACTGTTTATTTTGTGTGGTTTATAATATTAACTTTAAAACCGTGGGCAAAAGTATTATATAGACCATAGTTTTTAAAACAATATATTACACCACAGTTTATTTCGTGTGGTTTATAAATTTGATAAAAAAAACTATGGCCTCAAATGAATTGAAAATTAGCAAGATTAGTCCCACCGTGCACTAAAATACTAAATGAAAAAAAAAATGCCAAAAACACAGAGGACCTTTGGTCTTTCACACTAAACAAATAGAAAGAAAAACACTCACGACCCAACAATGAAACACAAGTCTTCTTTCTCTGGAAGCTCACTCGTCTTTCTCTTTCTCTCCGAAGCTCACTCGCTGGACACCACTGTTCGACGGCGGAAGGGCACATCAACAGTCTCTATTCGGCGGCGTCAGCGGTGGCGGCGGCGTCAATCGTCAATTTACTCCGGCGCTCTCCCCCTTCAGCTCTAACAAACCCTATCTCGTCAATTGAGGTTGGAGTCACTTTCTCTCTCTTTTCTGAGGTATGCAACCAACAATATTTACTTATTTTGCTTCTTGTGGGTTCTCCAACAATATTACTTCCTTTATTCTTGTGTTTCTGCATGGCCTTAGTTTTTGGTTTTCGGTCTCTATTTTCAAGTGGTGTGGGGGATGTTTTGTTCTTCTTTCCTGCTTCTAGGTTGTTTGGCGGCTTTTTTGCTCCCTAGGAGTTGGTTTCTGTTCTTGTTTGCTCTATTTTGGATTTTGCCACTGCATTGTATCTCTGTTCTTGGTGTGGGGGATGTTTGCTCTATTTTGGATTTTGCCTCTGCATTGAATTTTTGTTTTAACTCTGGGGTTGGGGAATTTTATTTACATTTAGTTTCTTCTAATAGTAATATGCTGTGTTCATTTGGTTTGAAAATTGGATAAAACCTTCATCACTGCTTTTAGGAGATGCGTAAAGTGGATGGAGGATAGGTGAAACAAAACACCTGTTTGCATTATGATGATACTGTTATATATATACTTATATGTCTGTAAAGTTTGTCTAAATATTATGATCTATTAATTTATTATTATTGCCGTAAATAATCAAAATTTAGTCCATTGTTTGTGTTATCTTTTCTTGACTACTAAATTCAAGGGTTATTTACTATTGTGAGACCTGAAGTTTATTTGAAGCTTCTATTTTTTTTGTTCACTAAAATAAAAGAGGGAGAGAGAGACCTGAAAGTTGACAGATAAATTATGAGCAACTACAAAAGAATGATGAATTAAAATGGATATGATTACACAAGTGAGTGGGGGGATGCATAAAGGTAGAGAATATGTTTTGGCTAGTTTCTCTGTACTGTTTCCTTGCCAAAACCAGATTGGTGTGGTTATTACTGATATGTGTACTGATATGTATTGTATCAGTTTGAAAATTCTCTTGTACTGTGTATTGTGTGAATTTGGGTGTATAACTTGTACCCCTTATAACTTGGACTAATAGCTTTACGTAGCTTTCTATGGTAGAGCAAGTTATTGATTTATTGCACTAGTAGTTTTTGGTATTGTTGATATATTATTTGCTTCAAAATCTTTAACTTGTAGTTTCTTATAAGTTATAACTACTACTGTAACTTTTTAATAACTACTACTATAACTTCGGTAACTTTGCAATGTGTTATAACTGAATTGTAGTCTCTAACTGAATTGTTATAACTGCTACTATAACTTTGCAATGTGTTTTTGCTCACTTGAACTAACAGTGATAAATAATGGTCAAAGATGATTAGATGTCCATTTATTTTTGGTGTTCCACTTGAAGTTGTCTTAGACCCCAAACCTTTTCCCTCAGGACTTATTGCTTATTCCAACATCTAACCACAATATCTCTATATGCTTGCTGATCATGCCTAGTGTTCCCAGTTAGATAGCTATTTGTATTTTGGTATTTCTATTATGACTGAAATATTATGTTTTCTTTTCAGGCAACAACAAAAACGTTAAAAGATGAAAGCTCACGACAAGGGAGATAAGAGTACTTCCGGTTCTGAACTATCTCCTATAAGATCAAGTGTTGAATTGTATAGGAAGTTTAAAATCAAGCCTGAGAAGATAGAGAAGAAGCTTGGAGAAACCAGGGCACGTCTAGCTGAAGTCGGAGGAGCAAGTAACAAGCAATATAAGCCACCGTTTATGGTTTCACCCCAAGCACAGTTCAAGTTATCTGATTTTGTAGTTAGTGGCCAAGAAAAAGTGGCTAAAAACAAAGAATCTAAACAAGGCCAACTGATTACTGACAGCACAGAGTCCTTAAAGATCCAAGATCCAAAAAATCACAGATGCAATTCTAATTAGTATAAAAATTTAGTAGCAACTAGGTAGCCTAAGCTTCAAGATGCTCTATTATCTTCTAGACACTTGTATAGAACAATTTAGATCTCTGATTCAGTTAATGACACTCACATCAGATCAGATTCATAATCTCACTCACACTCACTTACGTTCAGCTCAAATATAGTCCAAGACATTAATATACAGCTCAAATACATTCATAATCTAGCAATCTATTCTGGTTTTTGTCTGTTTTCTATCTTCCCTTGAACTTGCTTATAGCTTTCTCATATATTTCATCACCTATTTCACAGAAGCTACATTTTGCAGCTATTAACTATTATTGTAATTTCTTCTCTGTGAGCTATTTTGTTATTTTATCTAACTTTATACGTTTTGTGTGACAATAGGGACAAGTAAAAAAAGAACTCGAGAACCAACTCGGTGTTTAAAGATACATACAAGACCGACCCAAGATCGTGAAGATGTCATCTTAGACAGTGATGGAGAGCCAATTGGGCCCAATGATCGTATTGTATCTGATTTGAGTTTATTCCTCGGCACTATAGCTAGGAATGGTGATTTTTGACCATTAATTTATACAAACTTTAAAGTTTTGCTTAAAACTCACAAGGAAGATATATGGTGCATCACTTCATTCTTCTACATCGACCAATATTTTTAATATTGAGAAGGTATAATTTGTGATCCATTTCTCTGTACATGGAAAAATGTTAGATTCTAGTTTCAAATATGTTACTATTCTTTGCTTTTATTATTAGTCATAATGGTATTTTATATTTTCACACATGTAGGTTGGAGAGGAAGGTCATGTTCAAGATATTGATGATGAAGAATAATAATGAGAAGAAGGTCAGATTTGGATTTTGAACCTTTTTTTTACTTTGGGAGTAATCAGGATATGTTGTTTATGGTGTCAAGATTAGGAACTTTTAGAGTTTGTTTTGTTACTACCATTTGGTGTTTCATGTGAGGCTTGTATGCCTTTTTATTTTCTTGGTGGGGTTGGTTTGTTTTGTTAGGAATCTTGATTTTGATGAGGCTCTTAGCTACTCTATGCTATAGTACTATGTTTGGATCTTGTGTTTTTTATTGTTCTTTTTATTTCATGTACTTTTGGTGTTGGGAATGAATTTCTTTTCTTATATTTTTTTTTTGCATTCTCATCACTAATAGGTTCTAAAAAATTGTGGTTTGAGTATACATGACATTGTGTGCAATATTTGTTTAACTTTGTAAACGATAATTGTGACCTAAAAATAGTTAAAAGTCGTGCTTTAAAATTGTGAAAACTAGAAAACCATAACCTATAAGTAATTTTAAAAATGGTGGCTTAAAAATGGTACTCAAAGTTGTAAAAGCTATTTTTAAAATCGTGATATAAACTATAATCTAAAAATGGTTATGAAAACTGTGGTTTAAAAGTTCTTAAAACCGTAAAACATAAAAAACCGTGGTATAAATCGAAGCCCACAGGTAATAAAATGTGGTTTAAACGGTGTTAAGAAAAGCACGCTTAAAGTAATTGTCAAAAACCGTGGTATAAAACCAAAGACCACAGGTAATAAAATGTGGCCTAAATTGTGTTAAGAAAACCGTGGTTTAAATCAAAATGTAAAAACCGTGGTTTAAAAATTAAACCACATGCAAAAACCGTGGACTAAAAGGCGTAACACAAACCGTGGCTTAATTGTTAAACATAAAACTGTGGTTTAAAGAAAAAACCACATGTAAAAGACCGTGGACAAAAGGATGTAACAAAAACCGTGGCCTAATTGCTTAAGACAAAACCGTGGCTTATTACACACTTTCGGACTACGGTTTTTCTCAAACGTGGCCTAAAGCCTCAAAACCGTGGTCCATAAAAATAGCCCACGGCAGCAACTACTACGCATGGAAAACCGTGGTTTAAAGATTAGGCCACGATTTTTAGGCTTCTTACCACGGTTTTTGGCCGTGGTCTAATACCAAAAATGCTGTAGTGTCCTATGATATTAATTACTCTAATGACTTTGAAATCATTGTTCTAGGAATCGATCGAAAGCAAACCGTAGAACCATGACTTTAATGGTTGAAGTTTTAAGATTAATATGCCCTCAAATCAAAGGCTTCCGTAAGATTCTAGAGTTATCATCCTCGAACCTCCTGTCTTAAGCTAGACAAACAAACAACACCATGGAAGGATTCACAAAAATGGAATGGATAACTTAAAACTCCTAAACCTTTGATATTGAGGTCATTATATTACAAATTATTTATTATTTTGCACAAGGAGGCATCACTTTAAAAAATAAACAAAAGAGAGTCACTACTAAATCAACTTAAAAAATAAAAAATTGAACTTCAAAATCAACAAACTTTCTCAATATCAAGAGCTTCAAGCTTTTGCCAATTTTCAGCAATATATATACTTGAAAATATAAGCCAGTGGCTATCAGATAAAGTTGTAGAAATTAACACTAAATTATGAAATTTCAATATTTCTAAACTAGTTCAGGTAAGCACTTACTTTTAGACGAGAATAACAAAAAACTATGAATGGAGGCACACATTTCTTGATACATATATAGTAATTGAAATATGAAAAACATTAGGATAAAGAACCTCAATTATGAAGCACAAGCATATAAACAAAGATTTAGGTTAAGTCCTGGTATTGTTTAATTTTCAAGCTCTGGTTTTATCAAATACCGTCCACATTCATCACTCGTCCACTGATCCTGATCTTCATAATCATCGATTATTGGGGTGCCTAACAAGGTTAAGTGTATTTTGGATGGCTCGACCTCTTATATCCCTAATTGAAAACCCACCATCATTGTCACCTGTAGTTGATTATCCGACAATGAAGTGTTCTCTTGGTGCTAAGATTATAGGATCTTGCAATGGGATAATTTGTTATATTAATAATTATTATCATGATAATGATAATTATGTATGTTATTTTAACCCATCAACAAGAATAAAATCCAGGTCCCCATGCTTTCGTCATCCTTTGTGTGCTAACAAAGCTTCTTGTTTCACTTCGTTTGGTTTTGGATATGATCATCTTAGTGACAATTACAAGACTGTGGCAATCCATTATAATCCTAAGGCTGACAAAGTTCAGAATAAGACCATAATTAAGGTTTATACATTGAGTGCTCCAAGATCTTGGAGGAAGATCCAGAGTTTTAATTTTGTTCCTAGGAAAACCGGTATTTTTCCTAAGACTTGCTGCAAATTTGTGAACAATTCTCTTAATTGGCTGTTTGTTTTCCCTAATAATTTCGGGTGGTCATTTCGATTGATATTGGGAAGCAGATTTGTGAGGAAATTTCTTGACCTTGTGTTCTTGATACATCTTTACATGGGATTGTTACAAGACCTCTATTGCATGTTTTAGAAGGCACCCTTTGTTTTTCTTATGAATTAAATGGCGTTCAGCTTGTCTTGTGTCAAATGAAAGTGTATGGAGTTGCAGAATCCTGGACTATATTACACAAAATTTCTTATTGGGATATTTGGATATACCGTCATTTTCTATTTGTACGTCCTACACCTGTCTTCATGTTACACAATGGTGAAGTCCTAATGCAAATTTGTAAAGATGGTAGATTTATTTTCCATGATCCAGTGGACAATGTATTCAAAGGTCACAAATTTAATATGGCTTGCTTTGAAGATATTACTCACAATGAGATCCTGACATCACCTTGTCCAACCCGTTATCATTTAAGATCTAAAGGTTTAATTTGTGTTCTATTTATTATAGAGTATGCTAAGTTTGGTTTGTTTATATATTTTTATACATCCACATGGATGCCTAAAATGAAACAAATAAAACTTAGCATATTCTAAAAATAGAACACAATCTTTCATATCTTAAATGATAACGGGTAAGACAAGGTGATACCAGGCTCTCAATGTGAGTAATATCTTGAAACCTAGCAATATTAAACTTGTGACCTTTGAATGCATTGTGTATTTGACCATAGAGAACAAAACTACCATGTGCACAAATTTGCAATAGGACTGCACCCTTGTGCAACATGAAGACAAGTGTATGACAAATATGAAAATGAGGGTTAATCCAAATATCCAGATAAGAAATTGAGTTATATAGTTTCGGCAACTCCATACACTTTCATTGCCACAAGACAAGCTGAAGGCCATTTAATCTTAAGAAAAACAAAGGTCGCTCCCTAAAACATGCAATAGAGTTCTTGTAACAATCCCATGTAAAAATGCATCAAGAGCACGAGGTAAAGAAATCTTCTTACAAGTCTCCTTCCCAATATCAACCGAAACGACCACCCGAGAATTATAAGGGAAAACAAACAACCAATTAAGTGCATTGTTCACGAATTTGCAACAAGTCTCACGAATAATACCGGTTTGCCTAAGAACTAAATGTAAACTCTACATCTTCCTCCAAGATGTAGGAGCAGTTAACGTATAAACCTAATTGTGCTCTTATTCTCAACCTTGTCATCCTTAGGATTATAATGGATTGTCACGATCTTGTAGTTGTCACTAAAATGATCATATCCTAAACCAAACAAAGTGAAGCAAGAAGCTTCTGTAGCACACAAAGGGTGACAAAAGCATGGGGACCTGGATTTTATTCTAGTTGATGGGTTCAAATAATAACATAAATAATTATCATTTTGATAACTATTAATCCAACAAATTATCCCATTACAAGATCCCACACTCTTAGCGCCACTAGAAAACCTCATTGTTATAAAAGTGAAGCACTCAAGTGCATGAGGCAATAATGACTGGTTTGTTAGAATTGGTCTCAAACCTCAAGGGGGGTGAATTAAATTTTATTAATTTATTGAAAATTTAACGCGAATGGTTATTTAAAAAATAATTTGTCTTGGATTTTTGTTAAACGTACACAACGCAAGTGTATATTCAAAATTTCAGATAAGCACGGAAAAGATATGTATTAAAAATTGAATATTCGCGAGAAGATAAAACATTGCGGAAAAGTTAAAGAGTAACGGAAGAGAAAATGCAAACTAGAGATTTTTCGTCCAGTCCCACTTGAGAGTTCGATTACCAATATGTGGGGAAAAATCCCTTGTAAAACTAGAGCACCCCGCACACTACTAGGTTCACCGTTCGCTAGGGGACTCAACAATACTCTTGGATTATATTCCTCACACTACAGAAGGTGTCACACCTTTAACCTAGGGAGGAACTCCCTAAAAACTTAGGCTTTTACAAAAATAAGGTTTCAATAATAACAAACAATAGCACTCTTGATAGTGATGATTGAACAAACTGAAGTTCTCTAATGATGATAATAAGAACAATAACAACAACAATAACCAAGCCTTTGTTCCACTAGGTGAGGACGGCTATATTAATCAAATGGTGCCATAAAGGTCTATCATAAATCATGTCCTTTCATAAAGCATCTATCTCCATATCCTTCTTAATTGTTTCTCTTATAGTGTTTTTTGGCCTTCCTTTTCCTCTAGCACCTATACTAACATTTGTTTGATCCACCTTCCTAACCATGGCTTCTACTAGTCTCCTCCACACATGCCCAAACCACCGATGATGAGATTCAACCATATTTTCTACAATAGATTCAATCCCAACTCTTTCTCGAATACACTCATTCCTAATCCAATCTTGTCGGGTGTGCCCAATCATTTCTTTTTGATTTTAAGGATAGTATATTTGAGTAGTATGGTATTTAAAGTTTGAAAAAAATAGAGAATACGAAAAAAATGCAGAAGTTTCAGTGAAAAAAGTGTAGAATATAAACCTATATTCTATGTATAGTCTATATACTTACTGTAACTCATATTTCAGTGAAATAAGAGCATAACAAGATTATTAATCCTAAATTGTGAAATAGTTAACATATTAAATGAGATAAAACAATGAAGTCTTGTGTTTAACATATTAAAACAATGAAGTCTGTTAAGAAGTATGTTAATTGCAAGTCTGTTAAGAAATGTTGTGTTTAACAAGTTAAAATAATGAAGCAATTGCCAAACTTAATGAGGATGATACTGCTAACGTTTAAAATATATTAAATGCAAGATTTCTTTTAATGCATTCAAAATTACTAACCATGATGTTACCTGCTTGGCCCTTCAAAGCTCGAGGAGAAAATTGTCCTCTTTTATATATTTTCATACTCGAAATGCATAAAGCCAAGAGGAAAGTACCCAAAATCATTCCAAAACTTATGGCTGCAATGCTTCCCGTTACCATGAAGGTAAGAAAGCCACCAAGATAAAGTATCAAACCTGTAAAGAAAAAGAATATCATCACATAAATATTAAATTGGACAATAAAATCTTATCACTAGCTAAGCACAATAGAAGTTGTATCTTAACACTTTGACATTCACATAAATATTAATCTACACATATTTTAGGTTAAAAGGAGGCAATCAAATCCTCCCACCAAGAATTACTTAATTAATATCAATATACATCAGAGATAAAGACTAAACCATTTAAAGTTAATGTCACTTAACATAGTTTGTGTATTATATCAGGAAACAAATTCTCTAGAAGAGTTGTAAAGCACAGAAAAGTGTTCACTACCATGTAAATTCAACCACACAATAATTATATGCATCAAAATTGTAACTTTTTGTCCTTATGGAGTTTGTAATTTAGATTCAAGGACAATATTATTATGCTATGAAGAGAGGCAAATAATTGAAGGCTATTACATGATTTATGGTTACATTTAGATCCAACGACCGTGTAGTGCCATTGCATAGATTTTGATGCATTCTCAAGGAATCCAATTACTTACCCCCTCTTCCTCACTCCGCAAAAATTATTTGCCTCCTTTTGCCTCTTAAACTACTTGCCTACTCATACTCATTCCAATTATTACACCCTCATGTTACAGTTCGGTATGCACATTTCTGCATGCACAAAAACCACACACACTAGCATGTGTAGTAATTTATTCCCTATTTAGAATTAAATAATATTTTAGGGTTATAAAATTACGAACCCTAAAATTTGGGGCTTCAATTTAAGAACAAAATTAGTTAGAGTTGCACCAACATAATTTGTGAATTCAAATTTACAACTCAAAAACGATTAGACTAACCTGGATTTAAAGAAAATCTTCATAAATTCAAGTAAAGAAAGGAACGAGCCAAACAGGGAGGGACTACTCATCTTCGTCGCTGTCTCAGATGGACACTCACCACGAACACTGTATCAGCTGAGCTCTCATAATCGTCAGACCATCAACTTAAAAGTCACCTTCGAGTTGAGAAATGGGCAGGGAAGGTATCTTCACCTATAATCCAATCCACATTATCCACATTTTTTAAATTATTTTTACTCACTAGACAATCTCATAAACAAATTGAGGGCACAAAGTGTGGATATTATATCATGAGACATATGTTAACTATTATTTTAGTGAAATCAACTAAAGAATGATCTACGATAATTGAATTTTTCAAAACTGATTATGTTTGCTTTTTAAGGATGATGAGTTAGTGGTTTTTATAATGTAATTCTAACTTCCAAATTTTTAGCAATCCAGAAGAATTCTCGGAAAATTAAATAGAAGACATTCAAAATCTCATAGAAAAAGTTCTACTTGAGGTTGTCGATTCACAACAAGTTGCCTAAGCCAATAAAGAAAAAGGAAAATAATGTTTATCTTGCATAAGCCTACTTGATTTGATTTTATTATTCTAATCATATAAATATGACACGTATTATTTGTGGACCAATCATTGATAAGGCAAAAACAACCTAATGACTTATGTCACTTATCTTATGGTTAGAAGGATTTTTTTCACTCATATGTTAAGAGGATTTTTTTTGCCATTTCTGATTATCTTTAATTTAATTGCTAAATTATGTTGGATATCTAAAGGCTCCTTACGATATTTTTTTTGTAGAATGACTTGTCTAGTTGTCAGTTTGTCATACATATAAGCTTACTTCTCTGTTCCTTTTCTTATAAGCGGGAAGGAGAAAAAAAATCTTCCGTTGGTAAAGTCTTGAATACATTAAATATTGATTAGAAGTAAACATTTAGTATAATATATTATGTTAATAAGTAGATATTTTTTCATCATTAATTAGGTACTAAACTTGCTTAAAAAATGATATGTAAACATTGTTCTTTAAATTCCTTTGGTCTTCAACTTAGTACAGAGCAATAAGAACATGTTGATACACAATCACGTGGTATCAAATGCATTGTTGTCAGGATTTTTTTTTGGTAAGGATTGTTATTATGATTTAGTCGTGATTCATTTTGAGTGTAATTAAATAAATTAAAGGAGCTAAAAAAGCAATTTTGCATTAAAAAATTAAGTATTTAATACATTAAGAATAACGTATCTAATCTCCTAATGTTTCATGGACTATTTTCTCAGGAAAGGATACTTATGGAGCATGAATTTTATGCTTCAGAAGAGAATCATTATTCAAGCTGAGAACGAAGAGCTCCATAGATGATACTTTTTTGTTTAATTTCCATTAGTTCTTATGAAATGCCTAATTTTGTTGATTAACAAGTCTTCTAAAAACATTTAAAAGGATAACCATATTTAGGAGAAGATAAGTTTATCGTTTATTAAAAGAATTTAAAAGGATATTTTATGCAATTTTCTTATGTTTTTCTATCTTCCAATCGAATAAATAATATTTTGGCTCATAAAGGTGGCTAAGGCAAATTACAAATAATAAATTCAATAATCATGGATCACTATATTACAACATAATAATGTAAGACAAATTACATTTTAAATTGTATAAACCCATCACGAATAGTAGCCAAAGCAAACATCATCCTACTATCAAAGTCCCAAAAGATAGATCAAATGGAGAAAAAGAGAAGTTAAAAGAGTATGCCTTAATGAAGTTGAAAATAACCAGGAAAGAGTGAGATAAATAAAACAGGAACTTAGAGACTCAAAACAACAAAATCGACCTCAAGATCAAGTTTCGGAGACCCAAAAAGCCTACAAAAGATGCACTTGAAAAGTCAAAAAGTCAAATGTGTAAAAGTCAACAATGACCTGACAACAGCGTTGATTGGGCCCAGGTGATACGTGGCAGGCGTTGGATGGCTGAGATATGCTGACTGGGTGCTTTTTGAGTGGTGGTGGTCCTAGACACATGGCATATAATGAATAGGCGTCTTTCCATGTGTGGATCACATATGCTCGACGTGTTGCAGACACTGTTGCAATATGTCAATATCTGAGCGGATGGCTTAGACACATGGAATACATGAGCAACTCGAAGAAGAGAACACTGACGAAGTCAAACAACGATGCTATAGGAAGAAAGGATGATAAGGAAATGAAGGACAGAGATGATGGAGGAATGTTGATGCGAGACTAAAAGCTAGAAGGCGATCAGATAATAATTAGAGAGTCATGGGTCAAAGGATGGGGAAAGAAACATCGCACAAGATTTCAAGCCACCTATCCCATCTGATTGTGCACAGAGTGTGGCCTAGAGAGAGTAAATGAAAGTATGAAATATATGAAAACTAAGTGCAGTAGTGAAAGGGTAGAGGGGTTTTATTTATAGAAGAAAAATTAGGGTTGTTGAAGAATGGGCTTTTTCTAGAAAGCCCATGTAATCCAAAATATTATACATTCAGTTTCGTTTTTGTATTTTTGGGGTCCGTTTAGGTGTGGTGAGAGTTAGTGTACCCAAAGTATTATATTTTCGAGTAAATAGCCACTTTATTTCCCAAAAGATACACTACTGGTCATCAATTTAATTACCAAAAGAATTTTGGCATCAATTTAGTCCCCTAAATATCAGATTAATATGGCACCACATTGGTTCTTTTAGAGACTTATTTGATGCCCATATGAATCTTTTAGGGACCGAAACTTGCATTTCGTGATGTCATCTTGATCTTTGAGGGTATTAAATTAATGACCAGTGTATATTTCAGAGATCAAAGTGACTATTTACTACACTTTTTAGATCATGATTTTTTTATAACTTTTTTTGTTTAGAGTCCGATTGAAATAAATTACATGATTTCGAACAGTTCTTTTCACATAAATTATGAATCTACAAAGGTCTTTTCACTTAAAAACAATTTTTTTGAAAAAAGTGTTTCTTCAAAAGTGATTTTCCTTTTTTGAAAAAAAATCAAAAACTCATCTTATTTAATATATATATTTTTTATTTTTAACTTTAGTCTCAATAACACTTTTTTTCGGAATTCAAATTCGACAAATCATACCATTCTCAAAAGCTCCTTTTTTGTACATTTTAAATCTGTTATGTTTTTTTTAATAGAAAATTTTTTTCAAAAGTGATTTTCAATAGAAGTTTCAAAAAAAATTGTTTTTTAATTATTTTTCTCTATTACCTCTCTTATTACTTTTTGCATTTTTCTGAATTTCTTCATTTCTTTCCACACTCTCTTTTATTTCCATTCGTTTCTTTTTTTTTATTGAAATTGACTTCTCTCTTTGTTTTTGGATTTTAAACGTGAATAAAATTGGGTATTCACAACGGTATTAACGTGGCCAACAAGTATCCATTCATGTCTACATGAGTTTCCATTTGAATAGTACATTTTTATAATAATAAATAAATAAAAGCTACATAAATACTATATATAATATTTATCATCATGATCCAGTCTAAAATTAATTATTTATGGAATTAAAAAAATTATACATTATCTTAAAGTGATAAAACTGAAATCAGATATCAATTATTTGTAATGATTAATTACTATATCATTTAATTTTTTTATTTTTAAGTAAAAAAATTTCAAAGTCAAAATAAAATGATTATTGGATATTATTCTATATCAATTTTTTTTATAATGATTCATGTCAAGGATTTCATTTTGTAAAAACTTAGTTTAGGCTCCATAAAGTATAGGTGTGAAATTAATCTTCTTACTTGGGTCTAAATTGCGATGCTCATTGATATATACTATTATGATACTAATACTAAGTTGCAATAATGCCTACATAAATAATATGTTTGAGTGATAGTGAATTGTTTGTAATGTGATGTTTTTTATTTTATAACCTTATACTATGTTTTGTAATTTAAATTGTAGTATGTTCTGTTTTAAAATTTGAGTTTCAATCAATTAGTCAAAATCAAACCTAGAGAGGGTTCTTAGTAGCAAAAGGATAGTAATATCAATGAAACTTTAGGCTAAGTTGCATTCTAAGTGGAGGAGCGAATCCTTAGACTAGTAACTAACCCTTATTTAAGATAAGGTCAACCATTCAGGTAAACCGAATTTCGGGGACGAAATTCATATAAGTGGGCGAGATTGTAACACCCCGCTATTTTTTAATACTTTTAGTAAAATAAATAAATGATTTATTATCATGTTTTTTAAGATTGGAGTGTCGTAACAAAATTTTGATTTTATCATTATATTTGAAATTTGTTTCCTAATCGAAATAGGTATAAATTTGTTATTATACATTTTTCAAAAATAAAAGAGTACTTTTATTTAGTTTAATTAATATTTAGACACCGAGCTTAACTGGGAAACCTTAGAGGCATTTTCATAAATAGTTTCTTTAGAAAGATATGTTTAATTTAATATTTTGAACGTTCCTGTAAATTTATATAGCATTCTGAGACTGTTTTATTTTTAACTCCCGGACTTATTTTTATATATTACAGGTATAAGTTATATTTAATGACTTATTATTTTAAGATTCTGAATATTATATTTTATCAAGTTTGACATCAGGATTGAGAAAATATATTTACATTTGAATTTTTATACTTTTTCTTACGCAATAGCTATTTACAGGGACATGTAACTTTATTATTTCTACAAAAAAAAACTTTATTATTTTTCAATCAGTTTTGATTAATTAAAAGTACAATATTGTTCTACTAAAATGTATTTTATTTTTAGGATCATCAAACTTTTAATTGTAATCCAAAATACCTACACACATTGACTCACAAGTGAGACCAAAACATAAAATAAATTATATATAATTCCTAATCTACCCAAAGCCCAAGTCCCAACCCCGTGGAAATAAAAGAATGAAAATAAGGCCGAAGGCCATCGTAGAAAGAAAGAAAGTAAACTAGAAATAGAGAGCAGAGAGGAAGAGGGAGCGAACAGAGGAGGGAAACTTTTAGTTTTCTTTATCTTCCCGGTTCAATAACTCAAGATCCAACCGTTCAATCTCAAATCCTTCTTAGGTATATAATCTCCTCAACTCTCTCTACCCATCTACCAAATTTATTCGACGATCCATTACTATTTTTATTATCCTATATTTTCAAATAAAGAGATGTTTTGGGAAAAAAAGTAATATATCTTTATTGTATAATGATATATATTTATTATTTTAGCAAAAATGAATTTAGTTGATATATATATATATATATATATATTTTTAATGTTATAATTAATTTTAACATATGTCCCTATTTAGATCCAACACGTTATTGTGGACCCTGTCCCTGGAGTATGTCGCGGTTATAAAAGTGGCTCTATCGCTATGACTAGGACTTCCAAGGTAAGAGGGGATTATTTGTCATGAATTAGGGAAGGGATTTAATGATAATAATGGGAATATATGTATGTGTAGTTAAATGGTTTGTTAGAAAGTAGAATTAAATTGATATTAGTTATTGAGTTTATGCTCTCTTTATTGTAATAACTTGTATGTTTGATATGTCAACTTGTATGTTACTATATAAATATATGATCTTCGATTATATATTGCTATGTTAATATATGCTCTTGGATTATGAATGATATAAATATGTATTTCTTGTGTGCATGCCAATTATTAAATTTAATTATTGATAGTTAGGCACAATTTAGGATAAAGGACTTTCTACTTGAAAGTGAACCAAAGCAATTATAATTTTCCAAAGAATAAGTGAATAAGAGGTTCAAATTCAATTAGAAATGGCTTTATGACATGCATCATACATCGTGAAAAGTTGGACATTAGGGTATGGGAAAAACATACATTTCGAGTCAGTCACTTTGGCTCTTTGCGACCGGTCGAGGGTGATCCCCACTATAGCCAACTTGGACGAATCAAACCAAGTTGTATGAGGAACCCCAATCGAATAAATGATATTTTGGCTCATAAAGGTGGCTAAGGCAAATTACAAATAATAAATTCAATAATCATGGATCACTATATTACAACATAATAATGTAAGACAAATTACATTTTAAATTGTATAAACCCATCACGAATAGTAGCCAAAGCAAACATCATCATACTATCAAAGTCCCAAAAGATAGATCAAATGGAGAAAAAGAGAAGTTAAAAGAGTATGCCTTAATGAAGTTGAAAATAACCAGGAAAGAGTGAGATAAACAAAACCGGAACTTAGAGACTCAAAACAACAAAATCGACCTCAAGATCAAGTTTCGGAGACCCAAAAAGCCTACAAAAGATGCACTTGAAAAGTCAAAAAGTCAAATGTGTAAAAGTCAACAATGACCTGACAACAGCGTTGATTGGGCCCAGGTGATACGTGGCAGGCGTTGGATGGCTGAGATATGCTGACTGGGCGCTTTTTGAGTGGTGGTGGTCCTAGACACATGGCATATAATGAATAGGCGTCTTTCCATGTGTGGATCACATATGCTCGACGTGTTGCAGACACTGTTGCAATATGTCAATATCTGAGCGGATGGCTTAGACACATAGAATACATGAGCAACTCGAAGAAGAGAACACTGACGAAGTCAAACAACGATGCTATAGGAAGAAAGGATGATAAGGAAATGAAGGAAAGATATGATGGAGGAATGTTGATGCGAGACTAAAAGCTAGAAGGCGATCAGATAATAATTAGAGAGTCATGGGTCAAAGGATGGGGAAAGCAACATCGCACAAGATTTCAAGCCACCTATCCCATCTCATTGTGCACAGAGTGTGGCCTAGAGAGAGTAAATGAAAGTATGAAATATATGAAAACTAAGTGCAGTAGTGAAAGGGTAGAGGGGTTTTATTTATAGAAGAAAAATTAGGGTTGTTGAAGAATGGGCTTTTTCTAGAAAGCCCATGTAATCCAAAATATTATACATTCAGTTTCCTTTTTGTATTTTTGGGGTCCGTTTAGGTGTGGTGAGAGTTAGTGTACCCAAAGTATTATATTTTCGAGTAAATAGCCACTTTATTTCCCAAAAGATACACTACTGGTCATCAATTTAATTACCAAAATAATTTTGGCATCAATTTAGTCCCCTAAATATCAGATTAATATGGCACCACATTGGTTCTTTTAGAGACTTATTTGATGCCCATATGAATCTTTTAGGGACCGAAACTTGCATTTCGTGATGTCATCTTGATCTTTGAGGGTATTAAATTAATGACCAGTGTATATTTCAGAGATCAAAGTGACTATTAACTACACTTTTTAGATCATGATTTTTTTATAACTTTTTTTGTTTAGAGTCCGATTGAAATAAATTACATGATTTCGAATAGTTCTTTTCACATAAATTATGAATCTACAAAGGTCTTTTCACTTAAAAACTATTTTTTTGAAAAAAGTGTTTCTTCAAAAGTGATTTTCCTTTTTTGAAAAAAAATCAAAAACTCATTTTATTTAATATATATATTTTTTATTTTTAACTTTAGTCTCAATAACACTTTTTTTGGAATTCAAATTCGACAAATCATACCATTCTCAAAAGCTCCTTTTTTTACATTTTAAATCTGTTATGTTTTTTTTTAATAGAAAATCTTTTTCAAAAGTGATTTTCAATAGAAGTTTCAAAAAAAATTGTTTTTTAATTATTTTTCTCTATTACCTCTCTTATTATTTTTTGCATTTTTCTGAATATCTTCATTTCTTTCCACACTCTCTTTTATTTCCATTCGTTTCTTTTTTTTTTATTGAAATTGACTTCTCTCTTTGTTTTTGGATTTTAAACGTAAATAAAATTGGGTATTCACAACGGTATTAACGTGGCCAACAAGTATCCATTCATGTCTACATGAGTTTCCATTTGAATAGTACATTTTTATAATAATAAATAAATAAAAGCTACATAAATACTATATATAATATTTATCATCATGATCCAGTCTAAAATTAATTATTTATGGAATTAAAAAAATTATACATTATCTTAAAGTGATAAAACTGAAATTAGATATCAATTATTTGTAATGATTAATTACTATACCATTTAATTTTTTTATTTTTAAGTAAAAAAATTTCAAAGTCCAAATAAAATGATTATTGGATATTATTCTATATCAATTTTTTTTATAATGATTCATGTCAAGGATTTCATTTTGTAAAAACTTAGTTTAGGCTCCATAAAGTATAGGTGTGAAATTAATCTTCTTACTTGGGTCTAAATTGCGATGCTCATTGATATATACTATTATGATACTAATACTAAGTTGCAAGAATGCCTACATAAATAATATGTTTGAGTGATAGTGAATTGTTTGTAATGTGATGTTTTGTATTTTATAACCTTATACTATGTTTTGTAATTTAAATTGTAGTATGTTCTGTTTTAAAATTTGAGTTTCAATCAATTAGTCAAAATCAAACCTAGAGAGGGTTCTTAGTAGCAAAAGGATAGTAATATCAATGAAACCTTAGGCTAAGTTGCATTCTAAGTGGAGGAGCGAATCCTTAGACTAGTAACTAACCCTTATTTAAGATAAGGTCAACCATTCAGGTAAACCGAATTTCGGGGACGAAATTCATATAAGTGGGCGAGATTGTAACACCCTGCTATTTTTTAATACTTTTAGTAAAATAAATAAATGATTTAATATCATGTTTTTTAAGATTGGAGTGTCGTAACAAAATTTTGATTTTATCATTATATTTGAAATTTGTTTCCTAATCGAAATAGGTATAACTTTGTTATTATACATTTTTCAAAAATTAAAGAGTACTTTTATTTAGTTTAATTAATATTTAGACACCGGGCTTAACTGGGAAACCTTAGAGGCATTTTCATAAATAGTTTCTTTAGAAAGATATGTTTAATTTAATATTTTGAACGTTCCTGTAAATTTATATAGCATTCTGAGACTGTTTTATTTTTAACTCCCGGACTTATTTTTATATATTACAGGTATAAGTTATATTTAATGACTTATTATTTTAAGATTCTGAATATTATATTTTATTAAGTTTGACATCAGGATTGAGAAAATGTATTTACATTTGAATTTTTATACTTTTTCTTACGCAATAGCTATTTACAGGGACATGTAACTTTATTATTTCTACCAAAAAAAACTTTATTATTTTTCAATCAGTTTTGATTAATTAAAAGTACAATATTGTTCTACTAAAATGTATTTTATTTTTAGGATCGTCAAACTTTTAATTGTAATCCAAAATACCTACACACATTGACTCACAAGTGAGACCAAAACATAAAATAAATTATATATAATTCCTAATCTACCCAAAGCCCAAGTCCCAACCCCGTGGAAATAAAAGAATGAAAATAAGGCCGAAGGCCATCGTAGAAAGAAAGAAAGTAAACTAGAAATAGAGAGCAGAGAGGAAGAGGGAGCGAACAGAGGAGGGAAACTTTTAGTTTTCTTTATCTTCCCGGTCCAATAACTCAAGATCCAACCGTTCAATCTCAAATCCTTCTTAGGTATATAATCTCCTCAACTCTCTCTACCCATCTACCAAATTTATTCGACGATCCATTACTATTTTTATTATCCCTATATTTTCAAATAAAGAGATGTTTTGGGAAAAAGTAATATATCTTTATTGTATAATGATATATATTTATTATTTTAACAAAAATGAATTTAGTTGATATATATATATATATATATATATATTTTTTAATGTTATAATTAATTTTAACATATGTCCCTATTTAGATCCAACACGTTATTGCGGACATTGTCCCTGGAGTAAGTCGCGGTTATAAAAGTGGCTCTATCGCTATGACTAGGACTTCCAAGGTAAGAGGGGGTTATTTGTCATGAATTAGGGAAGGGATTTAATGATAATAATGGGAATATATGTATGTGTAGTTAAATGGTTTGTTAGAAAGTAGAATTAAATTGATATTAGTTATTGAGTTTATGCTCTCTTTATTGGTAATAACTTGTATGTTTGATATGTCAACTTGTATGTTACTATATAAATATATGATCTTCGATTATATATTGCTATGTTAATATATGCTCTTGGATTATGAATGATATAAATATGTATTTCTTGTGTGCATGCCAATTATTAAATTTAATTATTGATAGTTAGGCACAATTTAGGATAAAGGACTTTCTACTTGAAAGTGAACCAAAGATATTATAATTTTCCAAAGAATAAGTGAATAAGAGGTTCAAATTCAATTAGAAACGGCTTTATGACATGCATCATACATCGTGAAAAGTTGGACATTAGGGTATGGGAAAAACATACATTTCGATTCGTGAGGGCAAGAGTGACTAGATTGTGTTATTGAAACTATCGCTGAGAATTATTATGGAAAGCTTTGATCTTCCAAAGGGACGAGTTTATTACTCGTGTCGGGGATTGGCTTTACCGGAACCATAATGATTCTGTCAGTCACTTTGGCTCTTTGCGACCGGTCGAGGGTGATCCCCACTATAGCCAACTTGGACGAATCAAACCAAGTTGTATGAGGAACCCCAAAAATGGGGTGAAGTACTGTGCAAGTAAGTTAGGGGTTGGAGGACGATGCTTACTCCCAGTTGATTTTTCCCGGGAGTGGAGGGGTTGTGCGAGGAAAATGCAAAGTGTGTGATGAAAAGTAAATGAAAAGTGAAAAGTTAAAGAAAAATAAAGGGAAAAGTCATGCATATGCATATTCCAACGACTAGTTTTAAGGCCGTGCATTGCACGAGATGTTTGTTTGTTTGTTTATCTTTTTGAATTGAATTAGTATCAACTAATTTGTAAATAAAAAATTATTTGATAAAATTCAAATGATCAAGTTATTGAAAGCATACTAACAATATATGATATATAATTTATTATTGTCTTATGGTTTCAATTTTCTACATTTATCATTCTATTTTAATTTGACAAATACAATTCCAACATTAAAATAAATACATAATGGTGTTAATTTTCTACATTCCTCATTCTATTTTAATTTCAAAAATACAATTCCAACATTAAAATACAATTCCAACATTAAAAAGAAAGAGGAAAACAAAAATATAGAAAAGAATAGAAGAAGGAGAAAATCATTTAAAAGTGATGCGAATCATTTACTTTTGAAAAACAGATCACCATTTACTTGTTATGGTGTTGTTCCCTTTTGAAAAAACTAAAAGTCATGGATGGTAAGTAGTAAGTAGAATAGATGAAGGAGATTTGATTTGAAATTTAAAATGGGAAGAAAAGTGTATTGGTGGAAAAGAAAAAGTAAAATACAAGAGAGTGGTTGAAACTTCTTTTATAACAGTAATCATGAATTTTAATTTTCAAACCTTAAAATTGAAATTTTAAAGAAGACACGTAGATAATTTAATTGAGTTGGAAACACCAACTTTTGTTGTGAAGTCAGGATTTGATAAGAATAATTATGGAAGGTCAATTTTACAGGATTTAAATGGCAATGTTCTCAATTCTCACCTTCAAACTTTGAGATATGTTTCTCAACATTTTTGGCACGTCAATAGCAATGTATGGACACCTTCAACATCGCTATCTGCATACTTATTTGATACACAACAACATATCAAATATTTATATTTTCTCTTTCTATATGGAAAGAGAGAAGAGGGACTATGATAATGTTGCATTAGAAACTTCTTCACATCATCAAAAAGATCATAAAAAAGAGAAACAAAACAATAGAAGAATAAAAAAGCATTACCTTAGGTTTCAATTGAAAAGTCAATGTCTGCTTTCCTGAAACTACATCCTTCAACCTTAGTGAAAGCGTTGTTGATGATGCTGTTGAAATGAAGAAGGAGATGTGGTCCAGGAGATTGTTAGAGAGAGAGAGACGGTAAAAAAGAGAGGGGGTAGGGAAGAGAATAAGAGAGTGAATGGAGAGGGAAGAGGAAAAAAAGGGAAGAATCAGATAGAGAAATTGAATGCAGTTTTTTTTATTGAAACAGTTAGCATTTAAAAGAAGGATTGTGAGAATGACATGTGGCAGCATAGATTTTCAGCATTTGATAACTTTTGATGTGATAACTTTTTATACTAAAAGGGAAGATTGAATCCAATAAAAGAAAGATTACAACGAAAAGAAAAGAAAAGAATGTTATTGGATTCAATGAATGAACAAAAGTGAGCGACGTACATGCATCATGTGAAATGATTGTATGATACACAATTGCATCATTATTATGTTGTATTATGACATATGACAAAAATATGTATATTTACGTGAATGTTGAATGCACATGGATATGCTTCATTATTGTTGTTAAATTTCTTTTTTAATTTATGTTTCAAATAACTCACCTCTTAAGTTGACATTTTTAGGTACACCATCGGAAAGACGTTCATGTCTCTCACGCCAAGAAAGGTACACTCTTCAAGAAAGAGAGTATACTATCCATTCTGACTCCAAAGTCATAATGAAAGTGCAACCATGACTAGGATTTTAATTTGTGAAAAGTTTTATTATATAAATAGGTATCGTATGTTAAAGTTTTATTCATATGTAAATTCAAGTTTTTATTATAAAGTCTTTGAAAAAACATTGTATAAAGTTTATATTTAATGATAATAGTCATAAAGGATATTAAAATATGCTCCCTTTTTATGATAAATACTTATATATAATCATCTGAATTGTTGTGGTTGTGACAGGTGAACAAAAATAATTTGGGAAAAGTCTATATTTCAAGCGGAACTCCGCCAAATTTTTTATAAAACCTAAATATTTTCTCATGAAATTACTACTTTTAAGTAATATATTTTAAATTAAAAAGTTAGGATGTTATAGGCTCAAGTTAAAGAAGAGGGTAAACATTAAAAACAACAAGAAAAATAACTTAACATCATAAAATAGCTTGAATAAAATGTAGATAAATGAGAGATGTACCTTAGCTTGAAGCTTGGCTTCAAATTGTAAAAATCGAAAAATCCTCTCCTCCTTCTCTCCTCTTCCTCACGGGTTCCCCCTCTCTCTGTGTGTGTCTTTCTTTCTCAATTTTTTCTAAGTGTTGGAGTAGTGTGTAATGGTGGTATGGTGAGATAAGGTGGGGTATTTATAGGGTAGGTTGGCTTTGGAGTATAAGTTTTAAATTTGGGGTTGAAAGAATCATTTGGGGTTGAAAGAATCCAAGGGTCATGGGTAGTTTAGTCATTTCTTTTAGTTAGTGGGGTTAGTTAGGTGGTAGTAGAAAAAGTGCTTTTCTTGGGTAGACAAACTAATAATTACACTTTTTAAATTGAAAATTTGAAATTTGAAAGAGGTTTATTTTTAGCTTGCATGAGATGCTTGGAGAAAATTTTTTTCTTCCTCCTTCTCCTCATGATTGTAGCACACACATAGGGAAGGGAAATAAAATTTTTTCCTTCCCACCTTAGGGATTGTATAAAAACTATAACTTAAATTAAATAATATAATAAACTAATATAATTTTTACCAACCTAAAAAAATATAAAAATTCGCATAAAATATAAGGTAAAATATTCTCACTCATAAAAGTAAGTTTTACATTTTTATACGATCATATTGACTATAAAATCATTTTGTTTGGGTCATATATGGTAAAGTTATGGAATTATGGAAATTCCACAAATCAAACAATGATTTTTCAAATAAAATTTGTTATGTAAAAATTTATATTCACACTTACGTATTTTTCTTTTATCACAATAAAAATGCACTAACAGAGATTTTTAAATAAAGTTATTAAATAAATCAAGTTAGGAAATTGTGGGTCTTACATGTAAAATTTGGCTAATGAGAGTTAAAAATCAAAGAAGTAGAAGAGCAAAAATTACCTTGATGTTCATTTTTATGCTTATGAACACTGTCCCTTCACCTTGGTACCACTTAACTTATAGCACATTTGAGATATTGCTCGTTTCTTTCTCCTTTTTCTTCTCTTTTGTCTTATTATTTTACCTTCACATTTTACTTTTGGCTTGGTTTGATTCCATGAATAATGATTTCAAAGTCAGTACATTAATTTCTCTCGATTGGGTGGAGTTGTATATCATAAATGAGGGCGCGAAAGGTGTTGTTTATTATTTTTCCTAACTCCAAGAATTGGGGCTAGTGAAGTTTTAATGTGGATAAAGATAAGTTTATAATTAAGGAGTTGAAGCTTTCACAAAAGTTAGTTAATATATAAATTTACAAACTAAAAATTATTGACATTGCATGTTGGCATCATGTGTTGGAGTACCAAGTTATACTTAGGTGTGACATTAAAATGATGAGTGTAACATCCCGCATTTTTTCTATACGTGCGTAAAAGATTTTCGTCAAAAGAAACCCTGAGATTATATTTTCGGAAAAGTATTTTATGTGAGAAAGAAATAAAAAGATGATTTTCAAGGATTTTTATAAACCAAAAATGTTTTTATAAAAGAGAAGTGAATGGTTTTGTTGAGTTGTGATTTTATTAAAAGTTGATTTTTATTTGAAATGAAGTTTTTGAACTGTTAACTTGGTAAATTTGTAACTTTTTAACCGTAACTCGGATTTTCATGAATTTTATATCAAAACTATCGTCTTGAAAATTAGATTTTGAAAATGTAATTTATGGAATTTTCTGGGTGGATTTATAAAAATTTATTTTCAGAGTTATGAAAATACGAATTTTGGAAATTGTGTTTTTAAGAAAATGAATCTATTGATTTGGCTTGAAATTTTTGTGTGATGAATGCTTGATTGAATGTGTGTTTGATGTATGATGCATGGAAATGATTGTATGAGTGTGATTTTTGAATTAATTGCCTTGTGGTGTGAATTAATAATCTTAAGTAAATATGGTTAGAAAATAAAATGAAAATTGTATGTATATGTGCGTGTATGGTACGGCTTGTATGTATGAGTGTGTATGTATATATATATGTGTACATGTATGTACGTCTGTATGTGTGTATGTATGAGCTAGGATGTAGGCATTCTAGAAGCTTATAGGTTAAGAAATTAGTAACCAAACTAAACTAGAATCAAACCAAATAACCCAAAACCCTAACTATTTCCTAACTAATATTTAGCCCTAGAATGACCCCTAAAACCTAGCCCACAAGACTTTGTCCCCTTGCATTTGATAAAATGCACCCATGCAAGTTTTTGTGAGGACAAATCTACCCCTCCCAAGTGCACATGACCGAATTATGTCCCAAGGCTAAAGAAGGAAATCTTGAGTTGTCTATATATAGAATTGGCCTTAGTTCATTCACCCCATTCATTTCTCACTTCTTCATTCTAACACAAACACACCTCTAAGAGAAACCTTAAAGCTCTTAGAGAAAGAAAAAGAAAAGAAAGAGAGGGAGAGAAGAGATAGAGGAACCGTGAGGGTAGAGGAGAAGGAGGAGAAAAATTCATGCTAGACCAAGTCCCATCCTTTGAAGATCCAAGTGTTAGGAGACTAGAAGACCAACCCTTTTCATGGTAGGAACCGAAGACCAAGAAGAAGATTTTGTAATAGTTTAGCTTTTCCCTTTTTGTTTTGTAGATCTATTTTATTTCTTCTTGCATGTTGATGTTATGTGTTGATCTTGCTTGATCAAGGACTTTTAAGGACTTTAAATAATTTGTAATAAGTTAAGCTTATGTTTGATGTTTGGTTAAAGTTTTCTTTTGATGGATCTAATATTTTCTTAACTAAATCTTTAAAGATCTAAAGAAAACTAAGATTTTTAAAAACTAAAATAAATCTCTTTGCATGTCTATTTTTCTTGCTTTAAACCGTGATTTATATGTGTTTATGTGATGATTTGATGAACAGACCCATGATCTAAGTTTGTTTATTAATAAAGTGAAATTTCGGTTCTTGCATGTTAAATCTTTTGTTAGGTCTTGATCTATGTGTGTGTTTCCATAATTATTGGTTGAATAAAAATATAATCTAAACTTGATTTGTGAAAGGTTCAAGTTTCTAGTCTTGCATGTTATTTTTGTGATGATCCTAGTTGATCTAAGTGTGTGCATATGATTCTCTTTGTTTGATAAATGAAAAATGTTTGGATCTTTAGTTTGCATGTTAATTTTAAGAGAAAGATTGTGTTATTCTTTTATGTATGATACGGTTTTAGGAAAAAAAAACTTTAAAGAAGTAGGATTTAAAATGATTTTCAAGTTCAAACATGTTTTGATCAAGTGTTTAATTATGTGCATGTTTTCTTTTGTGGAAGGGCCATTCGGCCATGTGTGATAAAAAGTGAAATCCATGTTTTTATAAAAAGTTGATGCATGTTGGTTTTGAGAATAGATCTAATGACTCCTAGAGCATGCATGTTGTTTTCATGAAATTAAAGTAAATCTTTATTTTTGGCTTGAGAAAAGTTATGATCTTAAGTTTATTTTTATGCATGTTTGAAAAAGATTTTGTTTTAATAGTATTGAGGTATGTTCATGTAAATAAATTGTGTAGTATGATGCTTTAAAAATGAATCTTAAAAACCTACATGATTTAAATTGATCTTGTGATTCATGTATGTTGGAAAAAAATGAATGAAAACCTTGTTCTTGTGAATGTTGACTTTCGGCCCTCATAGGAAGAGTAGGTAGCTAGGTTTGTTCCTCAATTAGGGTACATGTATAATGAGACTAATTGAATATACGAGTTTTAAAAGTGTTTGCATGCCATGATTAAGTTTTTGAAAGAAAATGTATGTGGATCTTTGAAATGATTTGTGGGTTAAATTGTTGCTTTGATTTTTTTTTGAAAATGAATTAAAATTTGTTAATTTCCCTATTGTATGCTCACGGTTTTTATCATTAAAATAAAGGAAATGATTTCATGAATTTATGTTCTTGTTTGTGCATTTAATCTTTGCAAAACCATACATGTATGATTCGGCCAAAGCATGTGCATATAGTTGGAAAAATTGTTTTCATGAAATAACTTATGAAAATGGCTACGTTCTAGATGCTATGTGTTTGAATGAAAGTAATGTGTATTTACTTTTATCTTTTTGATTTTAAATAAATAAGTTCATTTGATTTTGTGAAAAGGAATTTTTGTAATATAATTCAATGATTTTTAGTTTTAAAAGTTTATGTCTGATTAGAAAATTATTAAACATATGTGATTCGGTCTTGCTAGATTAATTAAAAGGATTAAGTTAAATTATTTTCTTAAGAATAATTGGATTAATTTATTAAGGTTATAATTTAATTAATGATTGTGAATAATTAAAAATGTGACTTCCTGTGTATATGTTTGTAAATGATTTGAATGCTTTGAAATGTGTATGTGATTGTTCTTTGTGTTGCTTGGAATTGTTTTGAATACTGTTTGTGAGTTTTAGTTGTGAAAAATGTTTTATTTAAAAAGTGTGATTTAAATAACTTAAATTGATTTGAAAATTTTAAAGAACCTTCTTTGATTAGTGTTTGATGAGGTTGTGAAGTTTAGCAATTAAATAAATCAATCTGATTGGTTTTGAAGTTTACCTTCTTGAATTTTTGTAATTGATTTAAGAAAGATTTTCAAAGAGTTGTTTTCTTAAAGATTTCATTCAATGTTTAAAGAAAATAATCTTTTCAACCAAAGTGTTTTTACTTAAGATAAATGGATTTTATTTGATAAAGAGATTGTTTTCAAAATTTTCTTGAAAACTCTTTTTAAGAACTGATTTGGATTTAAAACCCTTTGGATATTGGCAATGTGTTCCTAAGAAAGAAATTAAAAAGTGTTTTTAAAACGAAAATTTAGAATTCACGTAAATCGTTTTCTAACGCACGGGGAAAAATGTTCTAGTTCGGATGTCGGACGCGAAGGAAACGTGGCAAGGCTAGCGACTGGAAACCTTGGAAACTTTCGGACGTTTCGTCATCGAGGTGAGTGAGAGTGCTGTGGTCCCGTAACGTGGTTGCTCGCAATCCGACTAGAGGGATTGTGAGAGTACTGCGAATTAGGTGACATGCATATTTGTGTTAGATGTTTACCTGTTTTATTTGCATACTAAATGTTTATCTGTTATGCATTACTAAATGTTGACTTACTGTGCATACTTTATTCTGTTTAGAAATTGTTTGATTATGTCTGAATAGTGAAACGATAATAACGAAACCGTGAAAGTAATGAGATAAGATTGAAAAGAGAAAAGAGATGCGAACACGAGATACGAGAAATAATTAAGTAAGAGATAATGATGAGAGAAAATTATAAGAGACGATTGCGAAAGATATAAAGCGCGTTCCAAATGAAACTGTGAAAGAGATAAGTAATGAATAAAGAGAATAAAAAGGATGATGTTCGAGACGGCAATAAGAGACACCCGACGAGGAGAGCGGAAGCGTGGTGATGATGAGCGATGCAGATGGTGTCATGGAGCCACAACTGAGGAGAGCGATGCGGATGATGCTGCCGAACAACAACTGAGGAGCAAGATGCTGATAATGATGCTGCGGAGCCATGATGCTGGGAAAGATGCTGATGATGCTGATGAGCTGATGAGAATAATGCTGAGACGCATGAGAAAGTGATTTGAGGCAAGATGCCATTGAAATTTAGGGGGAACGGATTGCGATTAGTGGTCGGGCTTCGTTGAAGGGATGCACCAAGGACGAGCCGACTGTTAGGATTCAGCCTCTAATTAAAACGCTAAAACATTAAAAGACTTTAAAAGACATTTACAAACGCGGTGAGGCATGAGTGTCGTATCGAAGTAGTGGAGAGGAAGATACTATGGGTATCTGCGGATACTCAGGTGGGGATTGCATGAGGGGAGGACGATGACGGTGAAACGTCAAGAAGTTTAGAGTACTTTCTAGGCGGAACGAACTCCACATGTGGCGTACTAACGTGGTAGGGACTGGGTCCAATGTCGTGGCAAGTTCTGCACCGGAACTAGAATTGTACTGTCACCCCCTTGAATGCAAATCTAGAACAGTGAGAGGGACTGGAACGAGGCATTTGAGATTGCCGCTGAGAGCGTGCCTTGATTATATGATATGAAATGAAATGATATGAATTGAATTGAGGCTGTAGTCCTCCTGGTCTGGGACCATTTGATTGTGAAACAGCTGTCGTGCCCGCGTGGTAAAGGTCCTGTACTCCTGTTTGCTTCCGACTAGGTTGGGTGGATGACCGAGGAGATGTAGACGTGTGTGACTTCCTCAATGATGATGTTTCCCCCCATCATTGAGCGAACCGGAACGTTAAAACTTAAAAGATATAAAGGAAAAGTACAATAAAGATATCAAGTATTGAATAAGAATTATAAGATATGATTCTCGGAATAATCAATAAATCTTGAGGCAATGATTGAAGAAAGAGTGGAAAAGCATACTAGAAAGATTGAGAGAAATTGTGACGTAAGCGTAACGAATTATTTGGCTATGCGTGATGATATCTATATGTTTGGAATATTAAGATATGTTTGATTCGTAGATGCTATGTGAATAACATGTTATACATATGTGTTGATGATGATGTGTTTGCACTAGGATAACTGTCTATGCTATGCTGTTTTAGTATATTGTTCTATTTTATTATCTGTTTATTTTTATATTAAATCTACCCTGAGACCGCATGGTCAACCCGTTAGTGTTCGGAACACTGACTCTCTCCTACCATGTTGTCGTATCGGCAATTGCTGATATTGCAACTGGTAGATGGCGTAGCGTGTAGCGATTCACCTGTGCCCCGGCAAGGAGGAGCATAGATGTTTGTTCCCAACGATGGTAATTGGGGGAGATTCCTGAGACAGCAGATGAGGACGACTCTACATGTGGACCGAGGGCTTGGGCTGCCAAGATTCGAAGATAGAGAGATAGTTGTGGCGTGTCTGACTAGAAGCTAGGTTTTTCCCTAGAGTAAGGTATACAATTGTAAGTTCTTAGATGCCATGGCTTTATCATACTGTACCCCAACTAAAGTTTTATTGAGCATGAATGTTTTGAAACAAGTAATCGGGCTATGTTTTAAATGATGTTTTGAAAACGAGTTTCAAAGTACGGTGTCTTGTGACATCTCGGTTTCGAACTTGAAAGGTTTTACGCAACATGAGAACATGAGTTTTAAATGTAACCATGTTTTGAAAACCTAAGTGTTCTCATGATTACGTATTACAAGTTTTTTTTTAAAAAAATGGCCCTAATTTTCACTATATTTAATTTAAGTAACGGTGGTTTTCAAGTTGCCGAATCAGGGTGTTACAATGAGACAGTATGGTATGTCTAATTCATAGGTTAAGGTCATGCCTATTAATATTCATCTAGTAATATCACACACATTTGGAATGAATACATTTATGAATATCAACGTGGCTTATCTTAATACATGAAATGGCTACCCTATACTCTCATCATCCATATGTCAAACCTAGTTATATTTAGTACTTTATCACTCAAAGTTGACATCCAATCACATTAACTCTCGGTTTGAAAAGTGATACATTAACTAACTCCTATGAAAACTCGATCTTTTAAACTTTTCTTCCTCTATAGTGAACATCAATACACCCTCCGTCCCACAAGGATGGTTAAAAAATTCAAAAGTAAAAAATTAAGGAGACATGCATTTAATTGTTTGTCTAACACATCAACCAATTACCAAAAAACTAATTTAATGCATTTTGTATAGATCAACCAATCACAATTCAAAGTTTATAATTTCTAAACTTTTTATTAATTATTTTAACTATAATATGGGACAAAAAATTTAGCCATTTGTTATCATCCTTGTGGGACGGAGGGAAAAATACATTGTTAGGTAAACAAGTAGTGCCCCCACACCAAAATTCCTAAGTACATTTCCACTAATAAGGCAACAACCCATATTTTAAAAAAACAATGCTCCTATTTTTTGGAGATAAGAAAGATCAATACTATTCTAATCGAATGAGATTAATTACTCTAATGACTTTGATATCTTTACTGTCAGAGTCAAACATAAACCCTAGAACCATAACTTTAATGGTTGGAGTCTAAAAACTAAGGTGCCCTCAAATTAAAGGATTCTAAAGGACTCTAAATTGATCATCCCTAAACCTTCATTTTTAAATAATAAGTGCTTACTTGTTACCCTAGAATTTTTGAAATTTCATAATTTAGTTTTCTAAAAGTTATTTAATAACCATTGATTTAAATTTTCTTGTAGAACTATTGTTTGAAAAATACCAAGAGCTTAAAGCTCTTAATATTGGGAAAGCTTGTTAACTTTTGAAGTTAAACCTCTTTCAGTCAATTTGAAATCAACTTTCTCTTTTGTTAATTTTTAAACCATTGTGTCCTTTTGAGACATGTTTAAAGTGAAATATACGTCATTCTATATCTAAGGTACAGGGCTTAGGGCGTTCATTTCATTTTGTCGAACTCCTCCATGATGTTGTTTGTCCCACCAAAGAAGGTAAGAAAGTTTCGGGCATGCCCACACTATTGTCGTACGGAATCCATCAATTTAGAGGCACTACAAACTTAAACACCAACCATTAAACACAAGGCTCTATGTTTGGATTCCAAGAACAATGATTTCAAACTCATTAAAGTATCTATTATCCAATGGGTATAGGTATATATTGTCAATGACGGTTCCTTTGGTGATATTGATTTTTCCAATCACCAACAATTAGGGCTGGTGCAATTTTTCGACTTACAATGTTATCTTAGCGGAAATGTTATCTTACAATGTTTTCTAATACTGTATTATTGATGTTCAATGTAGAGGAAGAGAAGTTTAAGAAGATGAAGCTTAAACCAAAGTCGATTAATGAAGCACTTTACAAACTAAAAGTTATTGAGATTAAAGGTTGCCAACGAGTATTAGGGTACCAAGATATACCTAGCTGGGTGCAACATATGGCGCATGAGACAATATGGTATGGATAATTCATAGGTTAAGATCGTGCCTATTAATATTCATGTAGTGATAATACACACATTTGAAATTAATACAATTTATGAATATTAACGAGGTTCATCTTAGTTCATGAAGTGAATATCCTATACTCTCTCATAATCCATGTGTCACACCAAGTTATATATGGTACTCTAATAATCAAAAGCGACATCCAATCACATTAACTCTCACTATGAATAGTAATATATTAATTTACTCTGTCACAAATCAATCTTCTTAAACTTTTCTTCCTCCATACTTATTGTACATCAATAATGCATTATTACGGAAACAAGTAGTCCCCCCCTCCCTAAATCTAATGTACAATTTCCATTATGGTAACAACCTGAGTGGTAAAAATGTAGTGGCCCTAATTTTTGGAGTTAAAAAACATCAATACCTTTCTACGCATACGGTAAGACCCTGTATTTTTAATAAATAAATAAATATTAAAGTATTTGTATAGTAATATGTTGAATAAAATAATGAATTTTCAAAAATTAGGTTTTTATACTCGAGTATTTTGGAGGAGACTCGAGTATAATCATTATCTGCTTGAAAAATTTGAATTCTAGCCAAAAGACTCGAGTATTGCATAAAGGACTCGAGTGTTCTTGAATTTCTGAAAAGTACTCGAGTATTAGGAAAAAGGCTCGAGTAAATCGAGCAGTCTGATTAAGTGTATAAGTCGGTTTTCATTTAATTTTCGCACCAAAACGTGGTTTCTTGATATGACAAGCACAGAGCTGCACCTTACTTCGATTTGAAGTATTCTTAGGCTATAAATAGGTGATTGGTTGAAGCATTCAACACCTTTAATCCTCCAAAAACCAAATTCTAAGTTTCAAGCTTTCAGTTTTCAGAGCATACTTTGATCCTTTCGTTCTCTCTCAACTCTCACCCATTTCCCTTGAAACCTAAACACAAACTGAAGTTCTGATTCCACTCTTGAATTAGAACTCGAAATCACTTCAAATAGCCTTCTGTAGATCAAGTTTTAGGCAACCAAAGTTGAGGTATTGAAGCTGTAAAAAACAGAGCAAAGTTCAGCACCAAACACCCTTTTTCCTTGAATCCGTTTGGTAAATCCAGGAACCCTTTCGATTTCAAACTTATTTTCCTTTAAAGTTAGTACTTCCTAGTTTCTGAAGCTAACTTGTTTCATTCTGTTTCATGCCTTATTCGTGGTGCAATTGATTGCCAAAGTCAGCCAGTGCAACTGTTTTGCACCAAGTCCAGAAACCAAGTTTGAATCCAATCACTCTTTTGATCAATCTATACTTTGTTTAGCTTCTCTGAGGTAAGGGAGGAGTTATCTAAATACTAGAATGAGTAATTTCAAGCTAGAAATGTAGGAACCTCACATGGTTCATCAAGGGATGAAGTTGGAATTGGGAATATGACATGGAGGTCATAAACCCAAGGTTTTCTAAGTCAAACAAGATTAAATGGACCTAATAATGCTCACTGGATCAATTTTCGAAGTTAAAACCAAGTGGAAATGAATTTCATATCTTGAAATGGTTGTTTTCTAAGTTTGTGTTGATTCTGTGAATTACTGTGTTTGATGTTGTTTCAGTGTTGATTACATGTTCTAACATGTTTATTTTATGAGTCTAAGTTACTGTTTTGCATAGGAATGGAAAAACAAGGCTCAGAATTCGAATTGGCATTGTAAAGTGCAGAAACTGGTGCTGTTGCAGCAAAAACACTCGAGTAATTTAAGGAGGACTCGAGTATTCTGGAAAAGTGGAAGAACACTCGAGTATTTCTTAAGGACTCGAGTAATTTTACATGAACACTCGAGTGGTCAAGAAATACTCGAGTAATTCAATAAATTTTTCAGAAAACCTTTACTTTTCTATAATTTCATTAAAGATTAACTCGTCTAATCTCCTATGTTACTAAATCCTAATTCTTTCTCTTAATGTTTTTCCATTGGTCGATTATTATCCTGGATGAGTCCTACTGGAATTTCCTCCAGTGGTTGATATATTCGGACAGGAGTCCCAATGGATAAATGTATAAGTTACCTGATTCCCATTGGTTGATTTTTTTTTATCCTGGATCAGTCCTACTGGAATTTTATTCAGTGGTTGACATATTCGGACAGGATGTCCCAATGGAGGTGCGTACACCCATTTGGTTGATTTTGTCCCCATGTCCCAGTGGAAGTCTTTACCCACCTGGTTGATATTTTGGGAGTCCTAGATGGGGTCGTTGCACTAATTAAATAATATGATTAACTCCTATTGTATAAAACCATCACAAAGTGTCTGGGCCGCTGATGGAATTTTTGAAAGCACGAGCACCAGTTAATGCCAAAAGAAAAGATGAAATTGTAATTAAGAAGGATTATGAACTTTGGGTCTCTATATTGGAGACATGATGTTCAAGGATGTGATTTAAAAGAAAGAAAGAAAATGAACAGTTGTATGACATTGACATGCATGGAGTTGCTCCGAATTCGATTGTGGAATCTGGCATAGGTAGACGTATTCCGCAGCATTGAATGAGCTGTGATGCCATAGCACCAGAGATGCTATGATGATTTGAATCCCGTAACATGAAAATGTTATGAAGGCTAGTTCCCAATCAATCGTGATGCACGGGATATGGATACGCTCCGGTTTGATGAAATATAGGATTGAGAATATCCCGAGCCTGAGATACTCGGATGCCTAACCGTGTAGCATAAATGAGGAGTAGGCATGCATCACGACACTAATTGAAATATTATAAAAGACAGTTTGAGCATATACATATGCATTTATTATTGCTATTTGAGAACTTGTGCTTGTTATTTCTAGCCACTGTTATGCTCATTTGTTATTGTATTTAGCTATGACTCACTCCTAATCCCTTGTTGTAGGTCATGGCCAGGAATATGTTTTGCGTGGAGATGAGGCCGCTCCCTAATGGAGAGTGGAATTTCGAGGATCATCGGGCTATCTATGAAGGGGACGTGGAAGTCACTTTCCGTCACCCAAACCTGTGACACACTTGCGAATTACCCAAATATAATATAGTATTTAAGCTATTATATTGGATAATATATGGACTTGTGAGTGTTAAGAAAATAACTGAAATAAAATTTTCTTTTAAAGCGGGTGCACAAATCGTCATTTGGAATTCTTGGAGAATAAGCTCTAAACCATTTCAAAACATTTGTATCGAGTTCGGCGATCTCTAAAACCTTTTCACAAATAGGGTAACATTCGCTCTTTGCAAACATCTTTGTATCATACAAGTAAGTAAAGTTACCCATGCTTTGTTCGATAAGACTGATACCATCAAATAATATTTATAGCCGAGCTCTTAAATAGATTAAATCAGAGTAAGCGAAAATTATTGGACTATGCAACTGATAGTAATATAAACATAGGTTTTATATATATATAATAAGAGTCATAATACATAGTCCCATCATGATAGTCTCCAAGACCCAGAAGTACAAGTCCATAAAAACAGATCTACATCACAGTGTAACTACAGCCCTAGAGTATTCCAAAAGTATATCTACAATATATATACATAACCAAAATACAACTCCAGGGGTAATCACGTAGATTTGGCAGCATCGGATGTGGTAGCAGTAGTAGCAGTCTCCAAAAAGTAAAAGTAGTAGCATCATCATCATCACAGCAGCAGCAAAGTATCCTCCACAGCCTCCACAACATCGGATCCTCTGATCCTCATCATATACCCTATACACATACCTAGGGATCATCGTCCCTCCAATCACTCCCAGTAGAATGCACGACAGGCTCGCTCCCACTCTCGTCCTCCACCGAATCCTCCTCGATCCCATCCGAGGGAGAGTGTTCCCTACCACTGGGGACCGGGTCAGGTGATGGTGAAACCCTGACTGGGCTCCTCGGATCAGAAGGGGGAGTCTCCTCGCGGACGACTCTCGAGGTAAAAGGGTGAGAGCGGGTAGGTCGAAAACGAAAACTATGATAAGAGCGAGCTGGTCGCGTGGGAGGTGGTCCATGGTAAGTGTAAAACGGGGGTACATGCATAGTGTATATGATGGGAATCCTAAATCTACGAGGACGGAATCGGATCAACGGGTTCGGGTGGTAGAAGGTAACCTCTACCTCTCCCTCGAACACCGCACGATGGTCCTCATAGATCCATGTGCCACTAGGAAGTGGCCGGATCTCGATGCAAGCAATGTAACGAGACATCACCTATAAGGGCATAGGGGTAAGCAATTCAATACACATAATCAACAGAGAATAAATTGTGCAATATGAGTGTGTAAATATGCATCAATTAACAACAATCACATATATCACTTAGCAGTTAATTAATGCACATAGGATGCTCACACTTATTTCATTTATCACACTTAATTTAAATGAGTGGCATGATGCATGACTTTAGCTCTCAAGCCTATCTTCATCATACTATGTCACTCTCTGACGTCCATCCCTGACAACCCAGCACTCAACAGTGCATTGTATTCCTAGGTATACAACAATTCGTACATTCACCTAGAATGTACACGACAAGCTTGGAATCCATGCCACCCGAGCATATCCCGTCATCCAAACGGACCGTCATCCAAACGGTATAACCATATCGGCATCTACTCAGCCGACCACGCCAACGACGTGTCATCAAGCAAGCGTATTGGCACTCCTAGAGGCCCTCCACATGTTTACCAAAAACATGATATACGTCCTACCATCCAAACTCCAGAATGAATGCATTTTATCTTTTGGACTTAAGGGAAATTGATTAATACTTTACATGCCACCTAGGCTTATTTCTTTATCAAAAAGGACCGTCACCAAACGATCTATTTGTATTAATCAATTTCTCTAAGTCTTGATCCCTTGAACTATTATTAATCATTCCTTAATCAATTAAGTCAGAATTGAAAATGGTGTTTTCAGGTTCTGGGTAATTTACTCGAGTAAAATTCAGTACACTCGAGTGTTCTCCAACTTTTCCAGATTACTCGAGTGTTCTTAAGATTACTCGAGTGTTCATGACTTTCTGAGGATTTGGGTTTCAAATTCAATAAATTACTCGAGTAGTCCATAGGTTACTCGAGTGTTCATCCTGATTTCCAGAATACTCGAGTGACCCTGAATGACTCGAGTGGTTGGCCGTAACTTGTCCTCAGGTCATGCTCGATACTCGAGTAGTAGACACGATACTCGAGTGTTCTAACTTCATTTACATTGTTTTTCAAACGTTTTACTCGAGTACCCTGTACATTACTCGAGTGTTTCGCAGCAGTTTACACTGAAAACTTAGTTTTATCATACCAATTTCATTTCTACTCATTTCCAGTCCATTCCAAGGATCAACAGAGCACACATAACATAATTTGAACATGTTACAACATTCATTTCATATCAAAACACAGATTTGACAGAGAATCCAACAATTATGCATCAAATGCACATTTTAACAACTCAACACCTCAAATTGCATAATATGCCTAAAACTCATAAGGTAAAGTTCATTTAAGCTTGCATGCATGATATAGAACTTGCTCAACACAGTTTTAGAGCATGAATGCGTCCGCGTCGGACGAGAATCCCAATGATGTACATTATGCACATTCCGCCAAATTTTGTGTTTCGCCATGGAACACCACCACCACCGCCAAGACGTTTTCCGCGACGCACCCTTCCACCAAGTCCATACCCCTCTGAAGAAAGAATAATTTTGGAGGTTCCTGCTCCTTCTCGTCCTTCCACTAGAGCCCGATCTCGGACTCCGTTGTATGTGCCATCAGATCCGGCACATGAGGAGGAAGAGGAGGAGGAGGATCCGATAGAGGATGAGGATCCGATGGAGGATGCCGATCCGGTGGCTGATGATGATTTCATGGACAACTCAACCGGCAGTCAGTGGGGAACTGATGATTGAGTTGGGTTGGAATGTCGGAATGTGGATAGTGCGACTCATCAGGTTTCTCTTATTTATATTATGTTTTGATTTTCGAACCCATTGCTCTAGGTTATTATAAATTTTGTTGTAAGATATGTAATATAATGTAATGACCTAGAGTACTTAAGTAAGTTTAATGTTGACAGTTTTTTATGTAATGGAAATGTACTTTCCTCTTGTGATGGAATATAAAATGAGTGTTTTCCTTCATGATGTTTGGATATTTTCCGCAAAGATTGAAATGGATGATGACTTAACTTTGAATAAAATAAAAATAACTGAAAAAAAAATGGTCGTATTTTTGAATATAAGTATTTAATTTAGAGTAGAAAGTTGGGTTGTCACATTTAGTGGTATCAGAGCAATGGTTCAACTCTCGGCCTTGGAGTGTGGCCTTACACACTAACCATTGCATACTCTAGAATCATGATTGCATCTTGAGAAATAGAATAGCAGAATCTAATTAAGTTTCCCCTTTGGATTCTGTAGGATAGATGGCTGGAAGAAATAACGCTAACATTGCTGAGGCTCTGACCCGTATGGCTGCGGTTCTAGAAAACTTGCAGCAAACCCGTCCTCCCAGCAATGGAACCCCGGCTGAATTTCAAGGACTAGATTCTTTCCGTAGATGTAAACCCCCTGGCTTCTCGAGTGGTCGTTGCCCTGAGCAAGCCCAGTTCTGGTTAGCTGAGATGAATAAGATTGTCCGGACGCTGACTCTCACGGAAGTTCAGAAGGTCACGTTCGCGGCTTACATGCTCAATGGGGAAGCTACAACTTGGTGGGAGCAGACCCGCCAGTTTTTGGAGTACGATCATCGCGAGCTCTCTTGGGAAGTCTTCACGGAAAATTTTTTGGAAAGGTACTTTCCGGATGATGTTCGGATCCAAAAGGAGATGGAATTCTTAGACTTGAAGCAAGGCAGCATGACTGTCGACCAGTATGCTGAAAAGTTTGAAGAGCTGATGAAGTATTCCCCGTACTTCCAATATCATCCTGACGAATACTCGAAGTGCACAAGGTTTGAGAATGGACTGAGGTCGGACATCAAGCTAGCTGTAAGTGTGCAAAGGACTCGCCACTATCCAACCTTGATTAGTGCATGTCGCATTTTCGAGAAGAACAATTTCAAGAAGGAGCTCAGCCAAGGAGGCCATGGACCCCACCGACATCAGCACAAGAATAATCATGGAAATCGTGGAGGCCCTTATTGGCATAAAGGAAAGGGAAGAGCACAACCTTCTGGAGCATCCAGTCTCCCAGCTCCGGCAGAAATTTGTAGCAAGTGTCAACGCTCTCATCCTGGTCAAGAGTGCTAGAGGGACAAGCCACCAGTCTGCTTCAACTGTGGAAGGACCGGTCATATCTCCCGCGCGTGCCACCAACCCCCGCGCCAAATCAATCAAGGACAAGGAAGCAAACCCTGGGTCAATGGAAAGGTGTTCACGATGTCTGGAGCAGAAGCAAAGCAGGCCGACAATCTTGTGCAAGGTAACCATTTCCTCAATGGCATGCCTTGTCGCTTTTTATTTGATTATGGAGCAACGCATTCCTTCATCTCCGAAGCATGCGTCGAGCGTTTAAATTTGTCTGTATCGGAGACCCCGTTTAATCTGAGTGTGTCTACCCCCACGAATGCTCCTGTTGTTGCATCAAGAGCATGTGTTGGTTGCGTTGTTAGCATAGGAGATCAGATTTCTCGGGTAAATCTGATTTGTTTGCCGTTGTCCAACCTCGATGTCATCTTGGGAATGGTTTGGATGGCGTCCAATCACGTGGTAATCGACTGCAAGGCTCGAACGATCGTGTTTCCTGGTGAGAAGTCGCCGGCCAAGCAACCTGGAGGTTATGTGTGCCTATTTTCGGCCATCGCTGAAGAAAAGAAGGAAGAAGCAAAGATCGAAGATATCCCGGTTATTCGAGAGTTTCCCGAAGTGTTTCCCGATGAAGTGCCCGGTTTGCTACCGCATCGAGAGATAGATTTCAGTATTGACCTAGTTCCCGGTACTGGCCCTATCTCTATCGCCCCGTACCGTATGGCCCCAGCAGAATTAGCCGAGTTGAAGAAGCAAGTGGAAGATTTGTTAGAGAAACAGTTCATCAGACCAAGTGTGTCGCCTTGGGGAGCGCCAATTTTATTCGTGAAGAAGAAGGATGGATCAATGAGGATGTGCATTGATTATAGGCAACTAAACAAGGTTACCATCAAGAACAAGTACCCGTTGCCAAGGATTGATGATTTGATAGATGAAGTGAAAGGAGCATCGGTGTTTTCAAAAATTGATCTGAGGTCAGGTTATCATCAAATCAGAGTTAAGGAGGAAGATATACCAAAGACTGCTTTTCGGTCACGATATGGACACTACGAATATGTGGTGATGTCATTTGGGTTGACCAATGCTCCAGCAATATTCATGGATTATATGAATAGAGTGTTCCGGCCCTATCTGGATTCCTTCGTTGTGGTGTTTATCGATGATATTCTCATCTATTCGAAGAATCCGGAGGAGCACGCTAATCATTTGAAGATTATTTTGGAAGCCTTGAGGGAGAAGAAATTATATGCCAAGTTGGCCAAGTGTGAATTTTGGCTTGAAAAAGTCAATTTCTTGGGACATATAATTTCAAAGGATGGTTTGGCTGTGGATCCGGCCAAGGTGGAATCAGTTTTGCAATGGGAAAGACCAAAGACGATTACCGAAGTAAGAAGTTTTCTTGGGTTAGCTGGATATTATCGGAAGTTCATTGAAGGTTTTTCCAAGTTGGTCCTTCTGTTAACTCGTTTGACCCGGAAGGAGCAACCTTTTGTCAAGGACGAGAAGTGTGAAGTTAGCTTCCAGATGTTGAAGGACAGGTTAACATCATCTCCAGTGTTAACTTTGCCCGATCCTAGGAAAAGCTTTGATCTTTATTGTGATGCATCTCGACAAGGTTTGGGTTGTGTCTTGTGAAGAATCCATGTGTATGAAGCTATGTTTTGATGAGGAAAACATTGTGATGAAATCAAGTGTAAGCAAGACTAAACATTGTGATGAAATCAAGTGAAAGCAAGTCTCCCAAAGAACAAAAGCAACAAAGTTCAAGAGCTATAAATGTTTCAAAGAAAAGAAAAAGAGAAGAAGAAAGCCAATTTTACAAGAAGAGAGAATCAACTAATCTCTAGACAAGCAAGCAAGGAATCAAAGTTTCATAGAGTTATTTTATATTTTGCTTTGAGTCCTTAGGTTGTTGGGTAGAGTTAGTTTTGGGTAGTGAATCTCAATTAATTAATTTTGATCAAATTAATTTTGAGTTTCATAAAACCAATTAATTAAAATATGTTGATGCATATTTTTCAAAATGTTTTATAAATATTTTTAGGATGCATCAATAAGTGGCTTAATATTTTAATTAAGGTTGAAAAGAATTGGTTTTAATAGTTAAAGTTTTGAAAATATTTTTTTCTAAATTAATAAACAAAAGTTACAGTGACTAACCGGTTAGTCATACCCAGTAACCGGTTAGTGACTGTTAAGTTTGTTAAAAAATTCAGTTTTATGTTTTCATTCTTTATGGGTATCTATATAAACCATTCTTACACCTTAATGAAAATATAGAATCATTCAAATACGTTTTATATCCAGAGAAACAAGCCACACACTCTCTCTTAGATTGAAAAGATCAAAAGTTTTCTTTTACATCTTGTTATCATCTTTTCTACAAACACAAGAATCTCATAATCAACTTGTTCATTGTTATTTGATTGAGATTCATTAGGTTCTGATTTTCTGTAATTCTATGGTGTTGTAATCATTACATTCAAGGCAAAATAGTCTACAACAAATTGAAGATCAAGGAAGTCTTGATTGAGGAACAATCAAGCAAAGGAAGTCTTGATTAAGGTGTATTCAAGCAAAGTGAAGGTTTCTTGGTTGAGGAATAATCAAGAAATTGAAGAAGTCTAAGTGGATAGAGATTCACATAGCAAGAGGGTATAATTATAAGATCAAGGAAGGTTTCATAACAAGAGTGAGGTATCTCTTGGTAGCATCAAGTGAGGAATCTTGAGAGGCTTAGCTTGTAATCAAGGATCTTTAATTCTAGTGAAAAATCTCTCTTTGTTGAAGAGGGGACTGGATGTAGCTCTCAAGTGGGTGAGAGTGAACCAGGATAAATCTCTTGTGTAGTATCTCTTCCCTAATCTCTTTAATTTCTGCATTATTCATTGTTCTTGCATGAAAACCTAGAAAAGTGATTTTCAAATTAATTGAATCAATTAGTTAGTAATTGTACAAATTAATTTGGGGAAATCATTTTAAAACATCTGTTTAATTGTTTTAATTCTTGGGTTGAAGTATTTCTGCGTTTTACTCTGAGTTCTTGATTGAATTGCAATTGTATTCAAAACTGGTTCAGACACTAACCGGTTAGTAAGTTTAGTAACCGGTTAGTCACTGACATTTTGGTTAAAGAAATTCTGTTTTAACCACGTTTTGTTTGAGCTTTGCGAAAATTGTTCAAGGTTGTTTTAACACCTATTCAACCCCCCCTTCTAGGTGTTCTTACGTGTTCATACTATACCACTTGTATTCCAACAAGTGGTATCAGAGCTTTGGTCGGTTAAGATCAAAGCTTAAACGCTTTTACCGGAAAAGATCCTTTTGGTTTACAATGGATAGCATGAACATGTTTAATAATCTGAATATTTTAAATGTTGATGATAAGACTATGAAATTGCTAATGAGTAAATTCTTGGAGTTTATGAAAAGTGAAGGAATTTTGCTTATTCAAGAAAGAAGAGAAGAATCAAGTTTCTCACATCAACACAAGTCAAAAAGAAGAAATTTCAGCAGGAAAATTTTGAGCTCTTAATTTCAGTGAGAAAATTCAAGTGACAAATAGTAGTAGGAAAAATGAAAGGAATGTGAATGTGTGAAGCTAACTTCTTTTGTTCATCATGCTTTTAATTTTTCCATTGAAGTTCATCATGCTTGTAAATGGTATGTAGAAATTAGCTAACATCTCTAACTCTTTAAATCAATGATATGTGTCTATAGAGCAGAAAAATTAGTTCATCTCTAGCTTTGTGATATGTGTCTTCATCTCTAGGTTTCTGACTTTGCCTTGACAAGTTTTGCTGATTTACTTATTATAATTGTGTTGTACTTATTATAAATGCAGCAGACATAGCGTAACATAAATCATGTGTTCTGTTATGTTCTGTTTTTACATGTCGACCAAGGGCAGCCTTGATTGTTTATTGACATTCATTAATCGATTGTAATTTCTTAAATTGAAAAATTAGTTCATCTTGGATATATCAAGAGTGTATAATTTCATCTTTGCTAGTTTGTATTGGAATGCTAAGTACTTCTATTACTACAATAGGAAATTCTTAAGTACTCCTATTACTACAATCCTATAATGATATTCAGCAATACATTAATATGACGATTACCAGTGGAAGACATAAATATTACTTAGCACCTTGTCTTTCCAGGTAAATATTAATTCTAATTGTGTTATTTATAATATGCTCCAATAAGTTTTGTAGGCCTATATATCATTTTGATTATTTTGGGAATTGCTGCTAAACCTGTCTTACTTAGGTAACATCTGGCTTGCAAACATAACACGTGTAATGATGCTGGTTTTTTGTTTGCAGGCAGAAAAAGTTAAATTTCAGCTAAGATTGGGGCAAAGCAAACCTATTTATAATGCATTCAAAGCCATTCAAGAATCGCCTGATTGGCAGACGGTGAGTGATGCTCGCAAACGTATTGTTGAAAGTAAGTTTCTTGTATATCTTCTGTTGTGGTTTTATTTTTGTGTTGGCATGTTAATTAGTTAAGCTGAGTTGCTTGAATTGCTCTTTGTTACATCCCGATGCTTCTTCTCATCTGCTAGATTTTCGTTTTATAATGGAGAACTGTAAAAGATGTTGGATGTGTTCTATTCTCGTGAAGTCGTGCTAAATAACGTGTTGTTCCGTTTACCATTCACTTGTAACATATTGTCTTTTACTTGTCATTTTCCACTTACTCCTACCAAGTAACAACTGTACTCGTTTGCAGGCCAGATTAAGGAGGCGGTTCTTAATGGTGTTTCTCTTGAAGATGATAAAAGAGAAGAATTTAACAAAATTGAACAGGTGAGCTCTTATAACAAATAAAATCGTGCATGCTATTTGGTTACCTTCATTTACACAGATCCTCTTTCCCTACATGGGCGGAAAGTGAGGCCATGGGTTTGAAAATCTGCGTATTTTGAATTCTGAATGTATTCGACTTTCAAAATATACTGCAAGGTAAGAAAGATGGACTGATGATTTTTTTTTATTTTCTTAAAAAAATTTTGGAAATCGGAGAGTCATATACAAGTATACAACAGCTTGAAATTCCAATTTTATTAGCAATTTGCAATTTATGGCAAGTAATAAGATTTTGAGTTTTTTTGCTTAATATCCAACTAAAGCACACCATATACAGTTAAGTGATAAATTTTGATTGAATGATGGTTATACTCATTCCAGAAGCAACCTGGTTGAATTTCGCACTTAAACAAGTATTCAAATGATGGTGCTGTTTTTTGTTCATATGTAATTTAAATTTTTTATCCTTCCATGCATAGGAGCTGGAGAAGTTATCACAAAAGTTTGGAGAGAATGTTTTGGATGCTACAAAGAAATTTGAGAAGCTAATCACAGATAAGAAAGAGATTGAAGGACTACCTGCTACTGCTCTTGGATTAGCAGCACAAAGTGCAGTGTCCAAGGTATATCATGTCAACATATTATTATTATGACATTCTATATCACTCTGGTTTTTATTTACTTTATTGGTACATGCAGGGGCATGCAAATGCCAATGCTGAAAATGGGCCATGGGTAATTACGTTGGATGCTCCGAGTTATATTGCTGTTATCCAACATGCTCGCAATATGACATTAATGAGGTTGCTTTCTCTCACTCTCTCTTCCTCAACTCTAAGATTTGAGTTTTAACAAATAACTGTCAGATATGATGATAACAGATCTGGGATTCTATTTGTTTGAGTAATTTTCTACACAACTACGTCAATTGCTGTCAAATTGTGATTGATAACTAATGTAGGCCTTGTATATAAAATTTAGATACACATTTTCTGCATAGTTAAAACGAGATGTTTTCATTTTCAAAACCTTGTTGTTGTGTACATAGAAGGTTTCATTCTTTGTTTTTATTCCTTATGATTATTTCAAATGTTGTATGTTGTAGTGTGCAAAACAACAGAGGAGCGTACAATGTGGGTATTATGTTATGATAAATATGCTCACCATTATCATGGCAAATATTTCCGATAAATGGAATGAGGTAATTGAATATGACTTTGTATTTTGAGTTTATTGAACAAAGTAATGAGGTAATTGAATAATCTTTATCTCATTTATATTTCAGACCATGAATCACAATCCTCAAGGTCCCCTATAACAAGAATGACAATGTTATTGAGCGTTGGTCATCATTTATACTTACTCTCAAACTAGCTAGGCTTTAATACTTAACTTTTGTAACTCTTGCGCATTTTGTTAGTTTGATAAGTATTTTGTATTTTCTACTTCAAGATTGTTAGTTTGATATGAATTTTTCTTATGAATTTTAGCTTGCTTAGGTTCTGTAATTGGGTTATTCTTATGTGTAAAAAAGTAAATTTTTAATTTCATGCAGCAGGGGATGTATAGAGTATGGGGTAAGCAGGAAAAAAAAATATAGACTTTTAAAATCGGTCATTATTAACCGATTTCAAAAGTACTTTTGAAATCGGTTGTTATGACCGATTTCAAAAGTACTTTTAAAATCGGTCGTTAAAGTACTTTTGAAATCTCCTTTTGACCGATTTCAAAAATATTTTATGAAATCGGTCAAAAAGACCGATTTCAAAAGTACTTTTGAAATCGGTCATAACGACCGATTTTAAAAGACAGTACTTTTGAAATCGGTCATAACGACAGATTTTAAAAGGTCCACTTTTAATTCCACCGTTTTCAACATCACCACGACGACCAATTTCAAAAGTCCAAAATGACCGATTTTAAAACTACTTTTTCCAGTAGTGCTACCTCCTCCAACAAATGAAAGGGGATTAGAAGTTTTCTGGGCCATGCCGGTTTCTACCGGAGATTTATAAAAGATTTTTCAAAAATAGCTAAGCCCCTTTGCAATTTGTTGGAGAAGGATGTGGAGTTCAAGTTTGATAAGAAATGTATGAATGCTTTTGAAACTCTGAAAAGGAAACTAGTAACAACTCCTATAGTGGTCGCACCCGATTGGGGAAAACCTTTTGAACTGATGTGTGATGCCAGTGACCATGCTATAGGAGCTGTTCTAGGACAAAGAGTGGATAAAGTATTTCATACAATCTACTATGCTAGTCGTGTTCTGAATAGTGCTCAGGTGCACTACACGACTACTGAAAAAGAGCTCTTAGCAGTAGTGTTTGCCATAGATAAATTTAGGTCCTATCTCATAGGGTCTAAAGTAATTGTTTACACTGATCATGCTGCACTTAGGCACCTTTTGGCTAAGCAAGACGCTAAGCCAAGACTGATAAGGTGGATCTTGCTTTTGCAAGAGTTCGATTTGGAAATTAAGGATAAGAAGGGGGTTGAAATTGTAATAGCTGATCACTTATCTAGACTCCCCCTTGAAATTAGTGATAAAGATGACCAGGTTCCAATAGATGATGCATTCCCTGATGAACAACTCCTAGTTGCATCTGCATTACCATGGTATGCTGATTTAGCAAATTACTTAGCAGCAGGGGTAATTCCTAAAGATTTAACTTGGCAACAAAAGAAAAAGTTTACATGACGTCCAGTTTTATTTTTGGGATGAACCCTTTCTGTTTAGAAGAAGTGCGAATGGAGTAATTAGGAGGTGTGTAGCTGAGGAAGAAATTCCTGACATTCTTTGGCATTGCATAACTCCCATTATTCAGGTCACTATGGTCATGAAAAAACAACATCCAAAGTTTTACAATGTGGTTATTTTTGGCCAACTCTTTTTAAAGATGCTCGTGATTTTGTGATCAAGTGTGACCGGTGCCAAAGGATGGGGAATATTTCTAGGAAAGATGAAATGCCCCTCCAAAACATTCTGGAGGTAGAAGTGTTTGATGTTTGGGGGATAGATTTTGTAGGCCCCTTGCCCCCATCTTATAACAACAAATACATTCTTGTGGGGGTTGACTATGTTTCTAAGTGGGTTGAGGCCATCCCCACTTCCATCAATGATGCTGCAGTAGTGGTGGAATTTTTAAGGAAGAATATATTCTGCAGGTTTGGAGTACCAAGAGTGCTCATTAGTGATGGTGGAAGTCACTTTTGCAATAAAGTGATGGAGAAGGCATTAGCTAAATATGGGGTGCACCACAAAGTTGCCACCCCATATCACCCACAGACATGTGGTCAGGTTGAGGTGTCCAATAGGTCCCTTAAGAGAATCCTAGAGAAAACTGTGAATAACTCTAGGAAAGATTGGTCTAAAACATTAGATGATGCTCTTTGGGCGTATAGGACAGCTTTCAAAGCCCCTATTGATATGTCACCTCTTCAAGTGGTTTATGGAAAAAACTGCCATTTGCCTATTGAACTTCTTCATAAAGCATACTGGGCAACCAGATTTTTAAACTTTGATATGCAATTGGCAGGCGAGAAGAGGTTGTTGCAGCTCACTGAACTTGATGAGTTTAGGGAGCAAGCATATAACACTTCTCGCATTTTTAAGGAAAAAACAAAAAGGTGGCATGACAAGAGAATAGTTAATAAAGAGTTTCATGTTGGACAAAGTGTCTTGTTATATAACTCTAGACTTAAGCTTTTTCCAGGAAAGCTTAAGTCTAGATGGACAGGTCCTTTTGTTGTGATGCAGGTATTACCTTTTGGAGATGTGGAAATTAAAAATCCCTCAAATGGGAATGTGTTTAAAGTGAATGGACAGCGACTCAAGGTGTACCATGGAGAGGTAATTGACAAGAGCTCATCCCAAGTGGAGCTCAAAGACCCTTAATCTCAATTTAGTGTCATCCGTCATGCTCGGGACGTTAAACAAGCGCTTTCTGGGAGGCAACCCAGTGGTAAGTAAGTTAATTTCAGTTTTTCTTTTAATTTAGTATCCAAAAAAAATAAAAATAAAAATTGAAGGGGGTCTGTACCACACGCCCAGGCGCGCTGGGCTCATACCCAGGCGCGCTGGGGTGCCAAGGTTGGAAGGGGGGTGCCAATTTCAATTCGGAATAAAAGAAAATAATTGAGTTTCACAGGTAGATTTGCGCCTAGGCGCACCCATCCGCACGCCCAGGCGCGGACGGAAAAAAAAAAAAAAAGCATCAGACCCTTGGACGCGCCCAGGCGCGCAAGACCCGCGCTTAGGCGTGCGGTCAGTTTTAAGCCCGTTCCTTCCCAGATCCGGCCCACTTCTTTTCTTCACCCTTTCAACCCTAGATCTTGTTTCTCCCTCTTTTCCTTTTCCAACCGCCGTCAACCCTTTATCCTCTCCTCCATCTTCACTTCCTTTGTCCTTCGTCCTCCTCTAGTCCTCACGGTGAGTCTCTCTCCTCACCACCAAACCACCGCCGGTTTCTCTTCTTCCTCAGCCCGGAATCACCGCTTCTCTCCTCTTTCCAAGACCGCCCACCGCTGCTGGTTTCTCCTTCCCTCCTCTCTCTAAATACGGCTTTCCTTTACTCTTTTCCCTCTTCTCTAATTTTTATTTTATTTATTTTATTTTCTTTTTAATCTCTAGGCTAGTTGTTTTTATTTTTGTTTATTTCGTTTTTTATTTTATTCTCTGTTATTCTGGAACATAATTGTGTTTTAGGTTTTAGTTAGTGTTTATTAGTTAGTGTCAGTGTTTTGTGTTAGGATTTGTGTCTAGAGTTTGTGTTAGTTGAGTCTAGATTTAGGGTGCCCTTTAGGTGTTTGATAGATTGCCTAGGAGAGTTGTCATCATGAATAGGGGAAAGAGAAAGGCTAGTGCTAGTGGTTCTGGCAAGAAAACGTTTGAGCACGCTGATGTCTCGGAGTTTTACAACTCCAAGATGATTCGCAGGGGTATCACCCTGGAGACTAGTATGCTCTATTTATCGGAGGGCACTTTAGAACAGCATGTCGTAGGTGTTCGGGAGATTGAGGAGGTGCGGACGACCCTAGATATTAATCAGTGGGTTGATTGGATAGGGGAAACCGATGAGTATTTCAGTCGGGCTCTAGTGGGGGAATTCTATGCCCATGCTCATTGGCGGATTAAAAAGAAAGCACTAGAGTTAGGTAGCCGTCGTGTTAGTTATGTGCGGGGCATTGAAGTCCCTTATGATGCGGCTACCATTGCTCGCGTCATGGGACTTCCCATGTACCCACTAGAGGCTGGCCCTGCGATGTTTACGTCCTCTAGTTTTTAGGATAATGAGCAGTACCCTCTGGACAAGATTAAGAGGGCCCTGTTTCTGCCAGGAACTGACTGGAACTTGATCGTGTCTCGCACGGTCAAGCATGTTTACCAAAAGAACTTAATCGGTGCTGCTCGGTTTTGGGTTCGGTTCGTCGTGCATAATTTAGATCCTAGATCTCATGATACTGAGGTTCCACCTAGGGTGTGCCGGTTGGTGTATGCTTTGCTTGAGGGGGTAGTGGTTGATGTGGCCACTATTATTTCTGATAGGATGCACAGTTTTGCCATGAAGTACAATGGCTATGTTGGATTCCCCTGGGTTATCCACGAACTGTGTACAGTCGCTGGTGTCTATTTTAGGGATGATGTACGCGCAATTCGGAGGACTCCTAGGATGATGTGGTCCACTTGGAACCATTTCTTAGCTTTAGAGCGTAAGGCGTTGCGCGAATTAGGACACCCAGTAGGCAATGCACCTCCCCCAATGCCCCCAGTTGTTGAGTTACCACCTGCAGATGAGGCTGGCCCCTCCACCCCTCCGGTTTCACAACCTGGAGGCATGGATGAGATGATGCGTATGATGCAGTCCTTGATGACGGGACAAACAGAGTTGAGGGGTGGCCAGTCTAGGATTTTACAGGGGAAGGATCGCATTTTGCGACGCCAGGCCCGGACAGCTGAGTTGTGGCGCCGAGAGATGCGCCGAAACCAAGACCGGGATGCCTATATGAGGGATTGGAGAGTCTCAAGGAATACCATTTGCTGTTCCTCCTTACACAGAGGAGGATTTTGGTCTTTTGGATGAGGATTCGTCACATGAGATGGACGAGGATGTCCATTGAGGAGTGATTGTGGTGTTCTAGTTTTAGGGGGTAGTTTTAGGTGTCATTAGGTTCTTAGGTTCTTAGGTTTAGTGAGTCGTCGTTGTCAGATTAGAGCTTCTTCTATTTGTTGACTAATGCGGTGCTGCAAGCACCAATTTTAGTTACATGTGTGCAGGTACACAAGTTTAGGGGAGTTAGCTTCTTGGATCCTGTGGATACTGCGCTACAAAGGGAAGTCTCTATTCTTTGTTTTACTTTCCTTTCTTTTCTGTTGTTTATTTTTGTGTCTAGTGTCTAGTTGCTTGAGGACAAGCCACAACCCAAGTTTGGAGGAGTGGTACAAAAATTCAAAAAGAAAAGAAATGAAATAATTTGTCCCCAAATTTGTGTATTAGTAAGTGTCCTAGGTAGGGGTAGATGATTTTTCTGGATTAGTGTTGTTCTCCTAATAATAAAGGCTGTTGCTGGTTTGAGATTAGACTTTCTGATTGTTGATGCTTAATTGATTGAGTTGTAATTCTTTTGAAAACTGGTTATTTTGACAAATTGTTTGGAAACTCTGGTAAGTGAATGGACCATTAGCCTAGTGAGAATTTGGGCCTGTAATTGAAAGGGGTATGAATTTGAAATTGTGATGATTATTTGATGAAACCCCTTATTCTTTCTTGAGTGTGTTCACTTTGATAATGTGTCTAGAACTTGACTTGTGACCGGTTGAAATTGATAATTGTCTGCATGCATAAAAATGATAAAGGCACCTAGGTTTGTGTTTTTCGTGGCCTTCAACAATTTGAATAAAAATTAATATCCCTTAGTTGCCCAATTTGAGCTTTTAAAGTTAAGTGAATTTCTTTGTACCCTGGATAATTTGCATAATTTTGTAGAGTACCTTTGGAATTTGTAATGGAGCAATTAAGAGGAATATTGTGAAAAAGCTAAGGTGAAAGTGTGAAAAAGGACATGAGTTCTACTTTTCTTCTGAAAAAATAATAAAATAAAATAAAAGAAGAAGAGAGTAGAATGAATGAAATGAGAAAAAGAAAAGAAAGGGTGTTTGAATTGGAGTGAGATGTAATTGATTGTTGAGTTTAGTTGCTCCATTCATGAATTTTAAAGGGAATTATTCTGATTGCATTGATTAAGCCCTTTGTGCATCCATTCTTTCTTTATCCCACCTTCATCTTTTAGCCATGGCCCCGTTACAACCTGAACTAAGACCTTTTGATTTGTGCATAAAGTCAATAATTTCAGTGGAGATTTGGTCTATAGTCAAGCATATGGTACACATTGTCATTGCATGAACTTGAGTGCATTGAATCAATTTACCCAGTATACACTTGAGAGAGACACACTGAGAGATTGAGAGAGTTCGCTTCCTTAGTTTCCTTGGAGTTTGTTATTCTAACCAGGTTTTGATTGAGTAGCTGTTTGAGAATTTATGTGTCAAAGTTGGAGAGTCGAAATCTTGGATTAGCAATATGTGTTTTGATTTAGGAGGTAACACTGTGTTTGGAATTTTTATTTTACTTTTGCCTGGGACATGCAAAATGTCAAGTTTGGGGGAGTGATTTGAGGCTGAAATATGATGTTTTTGTACCTTATTTAACCCCTATTTACTTTGGTTTTGGTGTGTTCTTAAGCAAAGTTGAGTCTTTTATTAGGATTTTATTTGTTAAGTGATTAGGTAGGGTGTTGTTCGTTTTGATGTGTTTGTTAGTGTTTCAGGTGTTTTTATTGCCAAATTGGAGATGGGAAGAAGAAATTGGAGCTGGACTTTGAGGAATTGAAGTTAAAGTGAAGAAAAAGTGAAAATTTACACTTGCACGCCCAGGCGCATGGTCAGCACGCCCAGGCGTCCAAGGGGTCAAGGCATCAAAAATTGGGGTCAAAGTGCTAAAATTGCTTCAGCAGTTCAGTCAGATGCGCGCCCAGGCGCGCGTGTCACAAAGGAAAATATCTGATGCATTTTAAGGTGCGCGCCCAGGCGTGCCAGACCCACGCCCAGGCGCGCGCGATAGATTAGTTTTGGATTTGTGATTGTTTTAAGGGATTTGTGATAAGATTGCTTTTGGGGGGTTTTAAAATAGATTAGGATTGGTAATTAGGATATTTCTGAACAATTGGGAATTGAGAATTTGAGAGCTTTGGTGAAGAATTGAGATTGAAGACACAAGTTTCTTGGTAATTATGTTTATTTTTATCATGTTTATTGTTTCTCTCTTCTCTATCATGAACTAAACCCTTATTTGGGAACATGTGGATTTGTATGGAACCTTCATAGTTTTTGCTTAATGAATTGATGTTTTTCCATTAAGTATTGTGTTTGATTATGTTTTAATGGATTATCATGAATTTGACGTCGTTTATGATTTGGTAATTCTAATTGAATAGGAATATTGAATTAGGATTTAGACCTTTAATCAAACAATTCAATTACATAGGTATAGGAATATGTCTATGAGTTGGATAATCTTCTAATAATTTTGATTGAACTTTAATTGGTAAGATTAGGATTTAAAGCTCTGCTTAAGGAATTAAGGGAGATTAAATTACTAAGAAACAGGGTTGACCTAAGGAATTAGGCTGCTTTTACCTTAGCAAAATTGGTTCAATACTTAGGAAAATCATTAATTTGTTGGCAATTATTATAGGAACCTACAATGAAACAAGTTCCCAAGCTTTCCCAAATTCGTTCACAACCACTTTTTATTTGCGTTTTTGTTTTTCAATTTAATTTATTTAAGAATTTTCCAATCAATTTAAATTTAATTTGAATTTCACGTAGTAACTACAACTTAGGTGAGAATTATTTTAATCGATTCTAGTCCTTGTTGGGAACGACAACCCACTTCCACTTTATTACTTGTCACGAACTGGTGCACTTTCCAGAACGCCAACAATTATTCTCATCAGCATTATTCTCATATGAATCACATAATTCTTTTGACTCATATCATGACTTAGTTACTCATCTTTTCTCATAACTTTCGGGATATTTTCAGTCTCATGATATTTTCATAATTTCCGTTGCCTCACTTAATTAAATTCCAAAATCAAGACGTAGCAGACGTCTCTCAGAAAATTAACCATACTCAATAACAGATATATCTCAGGCATATATTTCAATATAAACCAACAAATTAAATCATGTATCATACTTAAATCACATGGTATACTAGAACATATAAGCGTATAAGCATCATCATTTAGTAGTCACAGATCATGGTTTCAGAATATAACAGACATCCTCCGAATATACTTATCAATTTAAAGCAGAGTAGAACATATATAATTAAAACGCATGGTATTCAGAATCATAAGCATATACTCATGGATTCATGTATCATATAGTAGAATGCTGCTACTTGTGATTTATTGGTTGATAAAATTGTGAGAAGTATCAGTTGTTGGCAATCTAGGCATCTATCCTATCAAGCTAGGGTCTGTCTAATAAACTCAGTTCTCATGAGTTTTCACATCTACTGGGCTTCTACGTTTATAATTCCAAGATCTGTGATCAATGAGATTGAGAAAAAATGTAGATCTTTTCTCTGGAATTCAACTGCAGATGGTCCTTATCATGCTAAAGTAGCATGGTCTACAGTTTGTAACCAAAAAAGGTTTGGAGGATTAGGCATCTCTGATTGTGGTGTTTGGAACATGGCTGCCTTAGGGAAGCAAATTTGGAGTATTTCTCAAAAGCAAGATTGCCTCTGGGTTCGTTGGGTGCATTCTTATTATATAAAATCGCAATCTTTTTGGGATTGAATGGGTTCAAGGGCAAAGTTGGCACTGGAAGCAAATCTTGAAGATTAGGGACAAACTCAGCAGTGGTTTTCAGAATGATCGATGGCTAGCAAGCTCAGATGGTGTCTACACCATTAAATCAGGGTATCGATTTCTCTTGAGAAATCGAACTCCCTTCATTATGTCAAAGGTTGTGTGGAATAACGTTAGTGTGCCTAAACACAGATTCATTGGGTGGCTAGCTATGCATGATAAACTTCAAACTAGAGACAGAATGAAATGGAGTTACTTACCTAATCACTGCAGTTTATGCTTTGCATCGGAGGAATCGATGAGACACCTTTTCTTTGAATGCGTCTGGAGCAAAGAGCTGATCTCCCTTTGCATGAATTGGCTGGACTTCCATGGCTTTCCTCCGAGCTTCAGACATTGGAAGCGCTGGATCTTCTTTGCGGTTCGAGGGAAGCAACGGAGAAGATTACTTTGGGGGCTTTGTGTGGCTGTAATCTATCACACGTGGATAGAAAGAAACACCAGAACCTTCACTAATTGCTCTCACTCTCCCCATTACAGATTTTCTTTAATTAAAAAAGAGTTTGCTCATAGGGTTAATTTTTGTTATTCTAATTTTAGAAGTTGGACAAATAAGTCTTTGGTAGATAGAATTTGTAGTGAGATTGGAATGTATCAGTGATTAAGGGAACCCTTCCTAGAAGGTGGCTCTTAATCCTTTTTGTCTTCCTCCTATTTCTTTTCTGAACCCTTCCTAGAAGGTGGCAGAAGGAGATAGGAGTGGAACCTTTGATGTATTTTTGGTTTGTTGGTAATAGAATTTTTTCTTTCTACCAAAAAAAAAATGTATCATATAGTAATTTAAAGAACTTCAACTGGATATATTCCAGACATGCTTAACGATATAAACAAGCAAATCATGTGTAAATAATTCAAAATACATAGTATTCAGATCATAAATATATATATTCATGAAATTTAATATCATATAAAAAGTAAATGAATTCCAAACTATATATATATATATATATATACTCAGTTTAGCACCGAGTCTAAGCGTCACGTTGACTTGGGCCTACTGCATCTCTCACCTCTCGTTCCAGCAGACACTTGCATCTGATTTCTGCGGGCACTTGCTACAGACTGATGTTCCAATCCGCCGTCTTTAAAATACCTCGTTTTTAAAAACAAAACACGTTTTCATTACTAATTGATTCGGATGGAATTATTCTTTTTAAACTAAATAAAATCTTTATTTCGTTTGAACATTCTTCTTTTTGGTTTTGTAAAACAGCATAATATATAATCGTTTTATCAAAATTATTCCAATTTTTGAACATACTTTAAATACCTCAAAATTAATTAAAACAATCCACAAAATGCTTTAAAACGATTTCTTTAGTTTCTGGTCCGTTCCGGACAGTCATTCATTTAAACCCGAAAATATCGAAAAACGTCGCCTTTTCAATTTGGCTTTTCTTTAATTTGAATACCTTTGAAAACTCAACTTTAAATTTATTTTAAACATTTTAAAGAAATGAAATACCAATTTAAATCAACTCTGGGAAGCAAAGAAATCATTTAAAAATAATCGCGTTCTTCACAATTCCGAAAATACCGTAATTAATAGATTAGCTTGTTTTCCTTTACTTTCTTTCACACACAATATTCTGAGGTAAGGTAATACTTAGTCAAATAATTCATAAGAAATCTCAACACACATACACATTCAGCCAAGTTAGCAAAGAAAACTCACAAGATCATACTTATCAAAAGTGCTTCAAAAGAGAGTTTAATCCATCATGGGTAAACACAAGAGATAAAATTCAAAGCTATATCAAATCAATTAGTTTCAATCCCTAAATTTCCAGAATACTAAAACACATATTAAGGCTCTTCGTATAAAATTTTCAAGTAAATTAAACATCCAGAACTTAAGTTTCAATTCAATTTTCGCAAAAAAACCGAAACAGAACCACACTGTCCCGAGGAACATTTGCGTTGGCTAAAAATAGCAAATCAATTCCGAATGGCATAAAATTTAGTACAAGCATCCCTCACATAGTCAAGATCATCTAGTAAAACTTTCAGAGTATTTGGAGTTGTTTAGGTTATAATTTTCCAATTAATTCTTCCACTAAGTCCGAAAATTCTGAACCTTTGTACTTACTGTTTTTCAATTAAAAAAAATACCAAACCAACTCTAAATCACTTCAAATTTTTCAAAGAATTACGGGACACGTTTATAAAGCTACCATAAAAATTTCAAGTCATTTACAGCTACTTATGTTTGAAAACTCTGTTTAGGTTTTACCCGAAAAACTTATTTCTCCGAAAGTGTTTTCATCAAAACAACTCTTATAAAATTATCAAACCAAACCCAATAATCTTAAAAAAATTCATAAATACTAATTTTGATATTATTAAAACAGTGGCTATGTTATGAGAACTTTGGTCCTAAGAAAATATCTTTCATTCACTACTTTTTGAAACTTAAAACACAAGTTTATTACAAACAATTTTCAACAAACAAAATTTATTTAAAATATCAAAACAATTCCAAACCTTATTTAAATTTTCAGAATGCATTCAAACATCATGTAGGACTTTGCATAAAATTTTCAGAGACATCCAAGAAATGAAACTATGACTTTACCAAAAATCTCTTATAACTAAAACAACTTTTTCTTTTCTTTCCACCTATAGTAGAACCGAATTTTTACATCAAAATGGATCATCAACCAAAAATTTCAGCATGCAAGACACAAAAATTATCTTTTTCTTTTGGTCCTAAAAATCGAATCATCCTAAGCCCCACATAAATAATTTTTTGCTCATTCTCTAAGCAAGATCAAAACTATGCTTTTTCAAAAACCATACCCTTAATCACATGCATATATTTTCCAAGATCAAACCAAATGAACATAACATGCTTAACACATAACACTTTAGCAATTGATTTTAAGCTCAAAGTCTTAGTTTAACATTTTAATCTCATGCATGCAAAACTTAACATTTCTAACTTTATTTTCAAGCTAAGATATCAAGATCATCAAAGGTCACATAATCTCATGCATGTACTTAAAACTCCTAAATCAAGTCATAAATCTACATGCACATACTTTAATCAAGTAACTGAATATTAATCCTTCATCCTAGTCTTAGCTGAATTACTCTAACCCTAAAACCACTATCTTTAAAGTTTTTAACCACAAAGATCATGATGAACACTCATATTTTTTGACATGCATGTATCATTTAGACATGGATCAAGCTAAAATAATTAACATGCAACATAGATCAAAGTTTTCACAACCTTATACTAAAACCGTGAGCATTAGATCATCATGCATGTCACTTTTTATCATCAAACTCATGATCAAGCATGGAAATAACAAAAGATCAAAACTTAAATCAAAAGGACTAACATGAAAACAGGATTTTACAAACCAAGTCACACACAACTCTATGTGAAAACCGTAGCCAAGAAGATGATAGAAACAACAGGCTAAAATCTCACTAGATCAAGTACTAGAAAATGAAGAAGCACTTGAAACAAATTTTCTTCTTTCTTCTTCCTTGATGCCACGGCCTCCCTTTCTCTTCCTCTCTCTCGAATTTTCTCTCTATGGTTCTAGAGCTTGATGGTGCTCTAGAACAAGTGTTTGGTGGAAGTGTGTGGGAAAAAGAATGAATGAACTAAGGCTCTCCTATTTATAGGCAACTAGGGCTAGGGGTTCTTTTGCTAAGAAATGGGGTTTAATGTTCACATGCAAGGGCAAATTGGTATTATTGAAAAGTTGCATGGTGGTAGTGTGCAAGGGTGGGTTACTTAAGGGTTTCCATCACCATCACATCAAGTCATAGCTTATGTAACATCCCGAATTTTAATCCCTAGTATAATTGTAAGTTTTACTGAATTAAATCAGTGTTTCGCGAAATTAATCATTTGAGCGTTGGGAATTTTTGTATAATATCCTATAATATTTGTGAAAGTATATTTTTATTAATCGTATATTTTCAAAGTACTAACTTTATGACATCTCTATTTGTATTAATGTGACATTTAAACTTTGTTATTGGTATTCTCTCTAAATAACACTAATACTATTAATAAAATAATTTGTGTTGTGTTGAACAAGGAAAAAAGAAAAAAAAAGGGAAGAAGTGGTGTTGTGCGTGTGTGTAAGTGAGGGGTGGGCATGAAGCCCTAAGCTTCTTCTTCAACAAGGGTCAGCCGCCACCCCCCCAACACCCATCTTCTTCATTTGGACCTTTCTCTCTCTCCCTTGTCGTCCTCTCTCTCAAGAACCGCCACCGCCGCCCTGATCTCTCTCTCTCCCGTTCGTTTTTCTTGGGCCGCCGCTCGCGCTTCCTCCTCCATCCAGTCGCGATCGCGACTCGTCTCCCCTCCCTGGAGTCGCGATTCCGCCGCCCGTGCCGCCTCCAAGAACGAAGTCGTTCTCCGCCCTTTCTTTTTCTGGTTCGTGTCGCCGTCACCGTCGAAGGGAGTCACGAACTCAGTCCATGGGAGTCGCGATTGTCGCCTCTGCTCATCACCATCGCCGTTCGTCTCCTTCCTTGTTGCTCGCTGCTGCTACTGGTCAGGGATGTTGATGCGGTGCCGCCATGGAAGAAGCTAATGCTGTTGAGGGTTGGGTCTGAATCGGGTCAAACCGAAGCTGGTTCGGTTGCAGGACGTCAGTTGGACCGGTTGGAGCTTTGAATCGGGTCTGAACCAAACCGATCTTCCTTCTTGATGCTGAAAAACCAGATTTGAGGGTATACCCCTAATCCATTTTCAATTTCCCTCTGTGTTGTGTTAATCATAATAATAATAATACTAATTTTAATATTAATTAGTGATAATTATATAGTGTTAAATTATTTTTGGGAACTTTATTATTATTTTGAAAAATAAATGGTAGCAGGATATAGGGTTGATTTTTAATTAGGGTGTATTTTTAGTGATTTTAAATAGTTACCCTGATTTATATAATATCGCGTTGACCGTTATGCCGAATGATAAGTTGTTAAAGTATTTTTGTGAAATGTGCTGGATTCCAAAGTAAGTGAGCTGTTGTTTAGCTAGGTTGAATTGTCCCTGAACTAAACAATACCTCAATTAATTAGGAACCCAATAGATTCGGCATAACGTCAGTTCGGATTGAAACCTTGGACTTTAAATTCAAATTGAAAGGGAGTGTAGTTATTGAACTTAGAAAAACGTAATTTGAACTTATTCTTGAACAAGGAATACTCTCTTTCAGTTTTGAATTTATAGCGTCAAGTATCATTAGTATTTGATTTGGTAATTTGGAATTAAAACTAATTAACTTTAATGTATTTTTGACGAACATGTTACTTTTGAAAGTTAGCGTATTTTTAACATAAAGTAGCACTATTTTATTGATGGAGCAATGGTTTTAAGTTGAAATTTCTATTTGACTCTGATTTATGAATAATTAAATGTTTTCTAAATTAACTTGTCTCGGTTTTCAAGTTAAAGTCTTTTTTTTTTGTAAAACGCATGATATTGATTATTATTTAATTTGTATGACCCGGTTAGACGACGAAGGACTTTAGGATCAGCGCGAGCGAAAGCACTGAACCGCGCTACGTTTGGACAGCACTATATGAAAGGAAACAGGTCTATGGAAACGCAATGTAAGGGGTTCTTTACCTTGCTTTAGCGAGTATTTTATAATTAGTATATAATACTTGCTAAGAATATGTGGGTATGCTTGTGACTGATTATTCGGTAATTAATTTAAATTAAATATAAAGTAAGAAAGTAAATTAAATGAATTATAAATTGATACTTGGAATTGAATATGCAGGCTAAGTGCTATATGTTATCATGTATGTTTATTGTGAAGAACAGGAACTCTGGCTGTTAATTGTGAATGATTATAAATGATTATTGTTCTGTATGTCTGGTTGATTTAAAGAGATATATATGAATCATATAAGTGGTTGAATTGTGATGTTTGTGTGCTAAATTTGTATCGCATAATGAATTGAATAATTGAATAATAAATAAAAGAAAGTAAATATGTATGAGATGTAAACTAGAATGAGAACTAAGGAATAGAAAGAGTTAAAAATGTCATGGCATATGCTTAGGGAATTGAAAATATAAAGTGTGAAAATTGTTGTGTATGCTTGTATTGTTGGAAACCAACAAGCGGGCTTCGCAATTACTAGAGGGGGGGTGAATAGTAATATGGAAGCAACAGTGACTAATTTTCGGTGCAATTAGAAGGTAATTGATCAAAAGCTTGTTTTTCTGAAACTGGGCAATTTACTCGAGTGAATTTAAAAACACTCGCGTGTTTTTCAGAAAACCTGAAAAACACTAGCGTGAAAATGAAGAACACTCGAGTGAAATGCTACGAAATACTCGAGTGAATTGAAAAACACTCGAGTGTTTTATGCAGAACAGAAAGGAGCAGTTTCAGAGAAATTTAGCAAAATGATTCAATTTCTTAGAGACTAATCCAGGGAAGATATAAATCAAAGTAGAGGGCAATTAAACTAAGTTAAAACAAGTTGAAAACAAGTTAATTGCAACCAATTGCTACTAGAATTATAAAAGCCCCTTTCTAGAGAACTTAGGGTTTGGTTTTACTTGAAAACTAAGAAAGCTATAAAAGAGAGAGACAACACCAATTTTATCCTGGTTCACACTCAATATAGTGTGCTAATCCAGTCCCCCTAATCAACTTAGGAGTTTCTACTAGTAATCAAATTGTTAGAAATTACAAGGATAAATTGAGATTCCTCACTCAATCCTAACCCTTTTCAAGAGTGTACCAAACTCTTGAAATTTCTACCCCAACTTGATTTGGTGATGAAGAGTCCCTTCTTCTTAAGCTCCTTGGAACCTCCAAGAGCCCACCAAGCTAAGAATCCTCTTAGTCTTTGTGCTTGAGAACCTCCCAAGGCTTGAGAACTTGGATACCTCACCAAGTACTTGGATACCTCACCAAGATTTTCTAAACAAGCTAAAGTGTTTGAGTGATTGAGAATTTTACAACAAATAATTCTCTTACAAATGAAGCACACTCTCTTATCTCACTAAGACAAATAATAAAGATGAATGCTTGGTTGAGTTTAGAGAGAGAAAATGATTTTAACACTTGAGAGAGAGAGAATCAATGATAGAATGTAAGCTTGTTCACTTGGATAATGGCCACTCTTCAGAATATAAGTGAGGGGATAAAAGGGAAGCAAAAACCAAGTTATTCTTCCTTTTTGTCCTCTTCTAACATTTAAAAAATTTGCTGACAGACCTAAATCACTCGAGTCTTTTTGAAAACACTCGAGTATTTTAGTCAACTCTGATAGTGTTGCCTTTTTACTTTATCCAACGGCTATATTACTGAAAATTCATAAATCACTCGAGTGAATTGAGAATCACTCGAGTGAATTGGTCAATGTTGGAAAAATTAAGTTTTCTAACATTGTTTTCAATTCTCTTCTCAAGTCTGATTGGTTTTAATCTCAACCTTTCATGCATGAATATCATTTGACCTTATGTGAGAATAAAAACCTAAACTATCCACTCTCATAAATAAAATACATTAAGAATGAATGAGAATGAATAATTAAACTAAGCACTTGATCTTCTTTATTGTTGGGCTTGCATTCTTCAAATTAAGTCCATAATTTAATTACATTGTCATCATCAAAATTAATCCACCTTAATCAGAGATTTGATTTTACAATCTCCCCCTTTTTGATGATGACAAAATAATTAAACCTCTAGCACTTGAGAGCTCCCCCTCAATCTAGGAACCTTTTTAACCTGTACAATCCCGAAAATGCCAAGTACAACGTAATACAATAATAATCATAATCAAGTGCTCATTGGTATCAGAGTAAGAGCATATATCATCAGAGTGTAAACAAGAAAGCGGAAAATAAAATATGCTCTTTGCTCTTTTCTCTCCTTTCTCCCCCTTTTTGTCATGATAAAAAATATAACATTTTGGAAACAAAGGTGGAGAATGAAGGATACCAATAAGAAAACTTTCCCTTAAGAGTAAATAAGAATCAAAATATGACTATGAAGCGATAAAAAAAACTTTAAAGAACATGAAAACCATGAAGAAAACATGATTAATGCATAAATATCATAAATCCATCATTCCACACACACCATTCATAGACCATGAAACATGAGTTTTAAGCAAAGTACACCCAACTCCAAAAACAGCAAAATACTCAAAAGTTTCAACATAGCTAAAAATAAAGTCATAGACATAAAAAGTAGTGCAAAGGAACATCATGGACTCAAGAGGGTGGTGGCTGCTGATCATCATCACGATGATAGGGCTGTAATCTCCCAAGAGCTGACAGAATCTGACTAAGATCGGAGCGCACATGTCCAAAGTTCGCATCCACACTAGCAGAATGGGCATCAAGCCTACCATGAAGAGCTGAGTGCTGGATGTCCATGTGAGTCCTCATATCAAACATAGATGCACGCTGCTCTTGAAGTTGATTGTCAATAGCATCCAAGCACCCATCAATGCGATCAACTCTCCCAGTCATATAGGTCCTAAAGTCCTGAGCCTCATGAGCCAATGAGGCAAACCTCCCATCAAAACCATCCATTCGCTCATCCATATATACCCTGTGCTCTACGAATGTGGTGTTCCAGGACCCCGACATATCAAAGTTGATCCCATCAGTAGGATCATCCTGGGGTACTCCACTACTCCCTCCTGCCTGCTGATCAAAAGTGGCCTGCTCCTCCTCCAACTGCTGAGGGTCAACGCCCAGCTGATCTACAGCCTGCTGAACATTGCCCTGACCCCTCAGAGCAGCTGCCTCATCAAAATATAAACATCGATTACCGAAGTATTCGATGTCCATCTTACCCAAAGAAATGTCAGAAAAGGCATGGATTTTTGCAGGTAGACGAACGACAGACTCTATTTCTGGAATAGGAACCTCAAAATGTTGAAGGAGTCTGCACACATGCATCGGGTAAGGGAGGTTTTGCTTAGGTTTGGAGTCGGAGGCTTGTTTCATTCTAGGAAGGATAATGGAGGTCCAATTCAAAACATTTCCATTTAGAATGGCATCCATAGCTCTAAGCTCAATTTGAATGGGGCGGGAGTAATTTGGAGAAGTTTGGGGCAACAAAATATGGCAAATGAGATAGTGGAGGACTCTATTGTCGGCAGTCATGTGGTTTGCTTTCTTCTCGCCCTTGAGATATACACGATCGGGGCGGAGCAAGTTTCGAAAAATTGGGTCAACATCTCCTTTAGATGTGCCCTCGCCCGATCGTGACAACCCAAAGACTTGGAATAAAGCCCTAGGGGTAACCTCAAATCGTTGTCCTAACACAGAGGTCTCATATGAGTCTCCATTTTGCCTAAAGTTTGCATAAAATTGCCTAACTAACCTAATGTAAATAGGGCCATTATATGATAGGAAACCCATGAGCTTTTGAGTTTTGAGGGCATTGACAAAAGGAAATCCTCTACTATGGAGATAAGCTTCACTTACCCATGTTTGGGTAGCATAATCGTTGGAAGCAAACTTTCTTTCCCTTTCAATGCAATTTTCCCTTTGATAGAAATCATCTTCCTCCTCTTCAATTGGTTGAGGTTCCTCCATCCTTGGCTTTTTCCCTTTTCTTCTATTGTCCGAAGATGAAGCCATTTGCACTTATAAGTGAAAAACTAGAAGAAATTTTGAGAAATTGGGGTTTTGGGGAGTTAGGGTTTTGGAAAGGGAATGATGAATTTGATGCTCAAAAACTTGAATTTGATGTGAAATAGGAGTAGAAATGAGTTTAGAAGATGAAATAGAGTTGAAATATGAAAGAAATTTGAGTTTTGGGTGAGATTTGTGAAGATGGAGGTGAGAGAACAGAGAAAAAACGCGAGTAGAGAGAGAGAAGTTCGAGTAAAATGAAAAGAAAATTGCAGCAGTAGGCTATATCTGATGAATTCACTCGAGTGAATTTTAAATCACTCGAGTGTTTTTCAGAAATTCTGAAGAACACTCGCGTGAAATCGAATTCACTCGCGTGTTGGCCGAAAGAGGGATTTTCAGAAACTTTTAATTCACTCGAGTGAAATGGGATTCACTCGAGTGTTGGCCCAAAAGACTCGAGTCTTTTATAAAAGACTCGCGTGTTTTGCATCAGACCTACTCAAAAACTTTTCCAATTAAAACTGATTTAATTTTGAATTAAAATCACTCGAGTGATTTACGAAACACTCGAGTGTTTTTATCAGATATGCAAAAAAACTCAGTTTTGAAAAACAAAAGCACAAAATCAAACACATTTAATGAACCCAATAGATAGGAGACATGATCACACACAATTAAAGACACAAATTTATAACATCTTCAAGGTAATTACAAACAAGTATCACCACACACTAAAGTTAGACACACTTGGTGATTTTCAAATGGCACTAATCAATTAGTTTATACTTGACTCCTCTAAAATACCAAGTTCCCTTCTTATATGGTAGAAGGTATCCCTTGGCAAAGGTTTTGTAAAAATGTCCGCTAATTGATTTGTGGTACTTACAAATTCAATTGTGCAATCACCCTTTTGAACATGATTGTAACATCCCAAATTTTAAACCCAAAGACGAATAAGTAAATAATAGTTAGACTGAAGGGAATAATGATAATAAACTACAAATAGTTATTTAAAAAAAAATATTTTAACATTAGGAAAGGATAATAATAATAATAATAAGGTTAGAAAAGAAAGGAGCCTTAAATTGAAGTTAGGAGCAGACCAGAAAATAGATAATTCGGTACTAAAACATAACATAGGGTAGAAAATCAAAATAAAAGATTTAAGACTCAAAACACAATTCCCACCGTTGGATACGAAGGTATGATTTTTAGGAAGTTGCTCGTCAAATTTGAGCAAGATCCGACGGTTAACGAAGAAGTTATGGAACGGTCAACTCAGAGTCAATGGGACTCGCGCTCAAGCGCGGGAAGCCGCGCTCAAGCGCGGCATGCAGCAGACCTGTAGCAAAATTGACCCTCGCGCTCAAGCGCGGAGGGCGGCGCTCAAGCGCGGAGGGCGGCGCTCAAGCGCCGATCTGTTTAAGATGCGCGCTGGGGGGAGGTCGAGACCCATTTCCTTCCTCCATCCTCCATCAAATCCGACCTCTTCCTTCCCTCCACCGTCGACCTGCACCAGAACCGCCCAAGCCGCCGCCGTAGTCCATCCTCCCTCCACCCACGATCCGTTTCTCTCTCTCCCTCTCTCCTCACAATCGGCCCTTTCTCTCTCTCCTTCCTCCTCCCATCCGGTTTCTCTCACCTCCCTTATTCCCCCACCGCCGTGTCTCCCTCCGGCCACCATTTACAGCCACCACCCAAGGCCTTCCACCCTCTCCCACAACCATCTCTCTCCCCTCCCTCTTGATTGCTTTCTCTCTCATTCCCCTTGGCCGAGCTTTCTCTCTCTTCACGGATCTCACCGGCGCCGTTACCGACCGTGATCTCACCGGGCTCGTGTCGAGTGCGCCAAAGCTTGGAGCTCTTGCCTAGGTTCAGCCGTGATTGTTCTCGCCATCAGCGTCGATCGCCGTTGACCCGTTCATCACCCGGGTCACTAAAGCTTCACGGATCGCCGCTCCCTCTTCGGAGTTGAGGTTATCTCTTTACTTTCGTCAACCGAGGTAAGAAGGGTCGTATTACCTCTACTTGAGAAGTAAATTCTAGGATGCTATAGTGATGGCTAGGAATGGAGTAATAAAATTAATGAACCTTAGGGTAGTCCTCGCGGATATAAATCAAGTATTTAGAATTAATAATGGAAACCACACCTTAGGGAATAAATTATGTACGTGTAGGACAAGGTCCGGAACGAATGGGTATACTTAGGATATTAAATTGGTTAATATTGAACGAAAATGTAGAAAAGTATACACTATAACACAAGGGAGAATTTAAGGGAAAAACCAACTAAAAATTGGGAGTAAAAAAATAAAGGACAAATGTAATAGGCATAAAGAGTAGAACTAATAAATTGGGAGATAATAAGTAAGTGAAGATTTTAATGGGATAAAAACAAAAGGATTAGAATGTGGAAAAAGGAATGCGTGCGGAGTAGAATGTGGGAGTAGAAACAAAATAGCGAAATAGAAATAAAAAAAAAAGAGATAACCGGTAAAAGGAAATTAATAAAAAGATTCTAAAGCAAAGAGAAAGTGAGTTGTAGGGAAGTTAAATAAAATGTTGTAAAAAGATATGGAAGCTAAGATAAGTTAAGATGGGTATTTAATTACAATAGAGTAATGAAATAGGAATAATAAGTAAATAAAAGTGTGAGACAAATGAATTAATGGGATAACTAAGAATTTGAAATGAGAGTTTAAGATATAACGACTATATCAAAGCTAAGTGGAGTTAGATGTAAACTAGAGAAATTAATAAAAAGAATAAGGAAAAAGGAAAAGGAAGAGAAGAAGAAAAGAAAAGAAAGAGAAAGCAAAGAAATCACTAAGAACTAGTAACGAGAGGTAAAAATATAAAGTATATGACCAGGCTCAATAGAGTTAATTAAAAAGTAAGAATAAATTAGTAAAGAGAAACATTTAAATATAAGAAGATAAAAGAAGGGTTAAGAAATTTAAAGAATTAAAGAGAACTAAGGAACTAAAAGTAAAGAGAAAAGACTAAGACGAATTAATGATGGGAAAGAAAATAAATGATAATCGGTGCAGGATGGTCGTGGTGACCCTGTGGCCTAATAAAAATAAATGTTAATCGGCGCAGGATGGTCGTGGTGACCCTGTGGCCTAATAAAAATAAATGTTAATCGGCGCAGGATGGTCGTGGTGACCCTGTGGCTTAATAAATATAAATGAATGTCGCAGGATGGTCGTGGTGACCCTGTGGCCAAATAAATATAAATTATAATTGTCGCAGGATGGTCGTGGTGACCCTGTGGCCGAATAAATATAAATGATTATTGTCGCAGGATGGTCGTGGTGACCCTGTGGCCCAATAAATGTAAATGATAATTGTCGCAGGATGGTCGTGGTGACCCTGTGGCCTAATAAATGACAATCGTCGCAGGATGGTCGTGGTGACCCTGTGGCCTAATAAAAATAAATGATAATTGTCGCAGGATGGTCGTGGTGACCCTGTGGCCTAATAAAAATAAATGATAATTGTCGCAGGATGGTCGTGGTGACCCTGTGGCCTAATAAAAATAAATGATAATCGACGCAGGATGGTCATGGTGACCCTGTGGCCTAATAACTATAAATTATAATCGTCGCAGGATGGTCGTGGCGACCCTGTGGCCAATTGATAAATGTAAAAGAAAAAGAAAAGAAAATGTAAAAGAAAAAGAATGGAAACAAAAGAATGAAAAGGGAAATGATATATATAAATGAATGTCGGGTTATAAGTGGAATAAAATGTGGTAAAGTGATAAGAGAATTAATAGTTAAAAGAAAGTGAGAATAAGTGGATAACTAAAAGGAAATTAATTATATGGACATTCATGAGTAACAGATATTAATAATAGGGTAGGCTTAGTTTATTGCTATGTTTCTTTTAGGATTTATCTTTTTAAGTTCTGTGTAATGCTACCCTTCTTGCTATATTTTTGCAGGTATTGAAGTGGATCTTACATGGAATATGGCCGAGGAGGATTTGCATTCCACTACGTGGAATGTTTATTGAATATTATGAGTGGACGATTGTTTTTGTAATTTATAATATGAAATAGTCGTCGCCCTGAAACTTGTACTAATTGGGCGTTAGGATCTATTATGGCTGTTAAACTGTTGTGGTTTATCTTTTTTAAATATTTCTGGACTGACAGGTTTTAAGAAGAAAATTTTTGGGAAGTCCGAAAAACAGAGGAAACTCTGTCCATTTTTCCGGAAACATATTCTTAAGTATTTTAATTTAAAAAGAAATTTTCAGTTACCATTTTTATAAAATCCTAATTTATCTAAATAATTGTGAGGGTGTTACATTATGGTATCAGAGCAGTTTTTCCTCGGCCTTTGGAGTTTGAACTCATAACTCCTGTGGTTTACTCAACAAGCGAGTAACCAATAGATAGTGTCAAGTCTTATGTTAACTAATTAGATGGATAAATATAGATGTATATAGGTTAGTATGCTTAGTTGAGTAAGCACTCATTCCTATGTATATATATATTTATATATTTATAGGGAAACACATATAATTATAGGAACTAAGTGATAAGATTTGGAAGCGTAGTGATAGCGCTAAGCCATGGAACACAGGTTTAACTTTAATTGAATTCGGCGATGGTGTTGTCGTTTGATGGAATGTGAGGTCAGAACCGATCACTCTGATCCTTGCATCTGTTAAGTGATAATATCATCAATAACCGCTCCAATGATGTTGCTATTGATAGATGGGAGATTGGGACTGATCGCCTCGATCTTCGCACCTATTCATGGTCGATGCCATTGGAAGCTCCTAACTAAAACAAAAACCGATCCGAAATAGAATTTCCTAAGAAGTACCACCTTTAGGAGGAAGGAAGCCAACCAGACAGCGCCTTTCGAACCCTTCATGCAGCATCCTGGAGAAAACCAAGCTGGCCTTAGGAACCCCTTCTAAATTGCATGAAGAACCAAATCAGATGTTGCTAGCCAAAAAAAAAAAGGGGAAAGTTTTGACAATTCCATAAAGTTTCCACGCTGAGACTAGATGATCTTAGTAATTGAGCACCAACAGGTAGTAAGCTTAACCTGACCCTTAGTCTTGGAAATGATGTAAACCCCTAAGAGTGTTGGCCAACCTCGATCCATGGGCACTAAGTGTCATTCAAGCTTTATTCGTGTTTCGTCGAACCGTAAGTAATGATTCCATTCGTGCGAGTAAACCTCCATCTTCTTATTTTGATCTTCATGGTTCTGAACCAAATTTGATGCAACGATTTCAATCCTTACCAAGTGCATTCGTGTTTCAACCAACTAAGGTTGGTGAACTCTTGATTTTCCCTATGTTTGTCTTTGGTAAATATCAGACGTTCATGGAGTTCTAGTTTTGTCTACTCGATTCAGTTACCTCGTATGAATAAAGCTGGACCACTGCTCGAGGTACCCTCACCGAGATCGATCAAGTCAATCATCGCTTTGTAGAAAGTACATCTATTAATGATTCCTTAATGAAAGTGCATTCTCTGGGATAATCTCCATTGTCTTCTTGCTTGACATGTACCCAGTCATGCTGCTAACCTCGATGTCTGTACGGGCATGAACCTTTCTCGACCTTGTCACCCAGCACATCCTTGATCACCTTGCAAAGATCATTAAAATTCCCCTAGAGTGCTTCATGTTTCTTCTTTTCATCTTCACTCTCTTCAAGTTTCAAGCATCTCAGATGTATGTGTGAGAATTCGCCAAGTCGTAGAAACCCGGCATAGTTCTATGCCTACCGATAGATAGTCACCCACATGCCCTCTTTTCAACCTTGGATACCGGTTGGGAACCTGTGTACCCTATTCTGGGCAACGGATGATCATGCCCCATATCATGGACATAATCAAGTATGTCAATGCTAAGTGGGGGAGGATTTCAATCCAAGGAATGGGAGATGGAACTTTAATAATAAGAAAACTGACGATCCTATGCAGATAGAGATAATACGTAGTATTGGAATACAAACGTTAAAATAGGCATAACCCTAACCACATATGGAGCGGAAAGTAAAAACCGAAGGGAAATGAAGACCATAGTCAAAAGCTTTACCAATGGGATGGTCCTCCAATTACGGAACTCAACGGAATTTCGGGGACGAAATTCAAATAAGTGGGGGAGAAATGTAACATCGCAAATTTTAAACCCAAAGACGAATAAGTAAATAATAGTTAGACTGAAGGGAATAATGATAATAAACTACAAATAGTTATTTAAAAAAAATATTTTAACATTAGGAAAGGATAATAATAATAATAATAAGGTTAGAAAAGAAAGGAGCCTTAAATTAAAGTTAGGAGCAGACCAGAAAATAGATAATTCGGTACTAAAACATAACATAGGGTAGAAAATCAAAATAAAAGATTTAATAGTCAAAACACAATTCCCACCGTTGGATATGAAGGTATGATTTTTAGGAAGTTGCTCGTCAAATTTGAGCAAGATCCGACGGTTAACGAAGAAGTTATGGAACGGTCAACTCAGAGTCAATGGGACTCGCGCTCAAGCGCGGGAAGCCGCGCTCAAGCGCGGCATGCAGCAGACCTGTAGCAAAATTGACCCTCGCGCTCAAGCGCGGAGGGCGGCGCTCAAGCGCCGATCTGTTTAAGATGTGCGCTGGGGGGAGGTCGAGACCCATTTCCTTCCTCCCTCCTCCATCAAATCCGACCTCTTCCTTCCCTCCACCGTCGACCTGCACCAGAACCGCCCAAGCCGCCGTCATAGTCCATCCTCCCTCCACCCACGATCCGTTTCTCTCTCTCCCTCTCTCCTCACAATCGGCCCTTTCTCTCTCTCCTTCCTCCTCCCATCCGGTTTCTCTCACGTCCCTTATTCCCCCACCGCCGTGTCTCCCTCCGGCCACCACTTACAGCCACCACCCAAGGCCTTCCACCCTCTCCCACAACCATCTCTCTCCCCTCCCTCTTGATTGCTTTCTCTCTCATTCCCCTTGGCCGAGCTTTCTCTCTCTTCACGGATCTCACCGGCGCCGTTACCGACCGTGATCTCACCGGGCTCGTGTCGAGTGCGCCAAAGCTTGGAGCTCTTGCCTAGGTTCAGCCGTGATTGTTCTCGCCATCAGCGTCGATCGCCGTCGACCCGTTCATCACCCGGGTCACTAAAGCTTCACGGATCGCCGCTCCCTCTTCGGAGTTGAGGTTATCTCTTTACTTTCGTCAACCGAGGTAAGAAGGGTCGTATTACCTCTACTTGAGAAGTAAATTCTAGGATGCTATAGTGATGGTTAGGAATAGAGTAATAAAATTAATGAACCTTAGGGTAGTCCTCGCGGATATAAATCAAGTATTTAGAATTAATAATGGAAACCACACCTTAGGGAATAAATTATGTACGTGTAGGACAAGGTCCGGAACGAATGGGTATACTTAGGATATTAAATTGGTTAATATTGAACGAAAATGTAGAAAAGTATACACTATAACACAAGGGAGAATTTAAGGGAAAAACCAACTAAAAATTGGGAGTAAAAAAATAAAGGACAAATGTAATAGGCATAAAGAGTAGAACTAATAAATTGGGAGATAATAAGTAAGTGAAGATTTTAATGGGATAAAAACAAAAGGATTAGAATGTGGAAAAAGGAATGCGTGCGGAGTAGAATGTGGGAGTAGAAACAAAATAGCGAAATAGAAATAAAAAAAAAGAGATAACCGGTAAAAGGAAATTAATAAAAAGATTCTAAAGCAAAGAGAAAGTGAGTTGTAGGGAAGTTAAATAAAATGTTGTAATAAGATATGGAAGCTAAGCTAAGTTAAGATGGGTATTTAATTACAATAGAGTAATGAAATAGGAATAATAAGTAAATAAAAGTGTGAGACAAATGAATTAATGGGATAACTAAGAATTTGAAATGAGAGTTTAAGATATAACGACTATATCAAAGCTAAGTGGAGTTAGATGTAAACTAGAGAAATTAATAAAAAGAATAAGGAAAAAGGAAAAGGAAGAGAAGAAGAAAAGAAAAGAAAGAGAAAGCAAAGAAATCACTAAGAACTAGTAACGAGAGGTAAAAATATAAAGTATATGACCAGGCTCAGTAGAGTTAATTAAAAAGTAAGAATAAATTAGTAAAGAGAAACATTTAAATATAAGAAGATAAAAGAAGGGTTAAGAAATTTAAAGAATTAAAGAGAACTAAGGAACTAAAAGTAAAGAGAAAAGACTAAGACGAATTAATGATGGGAAAGAAAATAAATGATAATCGGTGCAGGATGGTCGTGGTGACCCTGTGGCCTAATAAAAATAAATGTTAATCGGCGCAGGATGGTCGTGGTGACCCTGTGGCCTAATAAAAATAAATGTTAATCGGCGCAGGATGGTCGTGGTGACCCTGTGGCTTAATAAATATAAATGAATGTCGCAGGATGGTCGTGGTGACCCTGTGGCCAAATAAATATAAATTATAATTGTCGCAGGATGGTCGTGGTGACCCTGTGGCCGAATAAATATAAATGATTATTGTCGCAGGATGGTCGTGGTGACCCTGTGGCCTAATAAATGACAATCGTCGCAGGATGGTCGTGGGACCCTGTGGCCTAATAAAAATAAATGATAATTGTCGCAGGATGGTCGTGGCGACCCTGTGGCCTAATAAAAATAAATGATAATCGATGCAGGATGGTCATGGTGACCCTGTGGCCTAATAACTATAAATTATAATCGTCGCAGGATGGTCGTGGCGACCCTGTGGCCAATTGATAAATGTAAAAGAAAAAGAAAAGACAATGTAAAAGAAAAAGAATGGAAACAAAAGAATGAAAAGGGAAATGATATATATAAATGAATGTCGGGTTAAAAGTGGAATAAAATGTGGTAAAGTGATAAGAGAATTAATAGTTAAAAGAAAGTATGAATAAGTGGATAACTAAAAGGAAATTAATTATATGGACATTCATGAGTAACAGATATTAATAATAGGGTAGGCTTAGTTTATTGCTATGTTTCTTTTAGGATTTATCTTTTTAAGTTCTGTGTAATGCTACCCTTCTTGCTATATTTTTGCAGGTATTGAAGTGGAGCTTACATGGAATATGGCCGAGCAGGATTTGCATTCCACTACGTGGAATGTTTATTGAATATTATGAGTGGACGATTGTTTTTGTAATTTATAATATGAAATAGTCGTCGCCCTGAAACTTGTACTAATTGGGCGTTAGGATCTGTTATGACTGTTAAACTGTTGTGGTTTATCTTTTTTAAATATTTCTGGACTGACAGGTTTTAAGAAGAAAATTTTTGGGAAGTCCGAAAAACAGAGGAAACTCCGTCCGTTTTTCCGGAAACATATTCTTAAGTATTTTAATTTAAAAAGAAATTTCCAGTTACCATTTTTATAAAATCCTAATTTATCTAAATAATTGTGAGGGTGTTACAATGATCCCTTAGGAAATGATGTCTAATTTCAATGTGTTTAGTCCTTGAGTGATATACCGGATTCTTAGTTAGATTGATGGCACTCGTGTTATCGCATTTTAATGGAACACTTTCTAATTTTAAACCAAAATCCGATAATTGTTGTTTCATCCACAAGAGTTGAGCACAACAACTACCGGGGGCGATATATTCTGCTTCGGCGGTGGAAAGAGCAACACAAGCTTGCTTTTTAGAAAACCATGCTACTAATGAACTTCCCAATAAATGGCAAGTACCACTAGTGCTTTTGCGATCAAGCTTGCATCCCGCAAAGTCGGAATCCGAATAGCCAACTAAACTAAGACTAGCATCCCTAGGATACCATAATCCGGTGTTAATTGTCCCTTTAAGATATTTAAAAATATGTTTAACTGCGGATAGGTGTGATTCTTTAGGATTTGCTTGAAAACGGGCACACATGCATACACTAAACATAATATCCGGTCTAGATGCGGTAAGATATAGAAGACTACCTATCATGCCTCTATATTTACTTACATCAACCGGTTTACCTATGTCATCCTTGTCTAGGTAGCATGTTGTGCTCACGGGAGTGTATGCTTCTTTGCATTTGTCCATTCCGAATTTTCCAAGGAGCTCCTTGCAATATTTTCTTTGATGCACAAAAATCCCCTCCTTGACTTGCTTGATTTGAACTCCTAGGAAGAACTTGAGCTCCCCCATCATGGACATTTCAAATTCCTTTTTCATCAAATTAGTGAACTTTCTACACAAGGACATGTTAGTGGCACCAAAGATAATATCATCTACATATATTTGCACTAACAAAATGTCCTCTTTGGTTTTGTAGATGAATAGTGTATTATCAACCTTTCCCCTTTGAAAGCCATTTTCTAATAGAAAGGCACTTAATCGATCATACCAAGCTCTAGGATCTTGTTTTAATCCATAAAGTGCCTTTTTCAACTTGTAAACATGGTTTGGAAACTCATGACTTTCAAAACCGAGTGGTTGCTTAACATATACTTCTTCATTTATGAAACCATTCAAGAAAGCACTCTTGACATCCATTTGATAAAGAGTAAAATTCATGATTGATGCAAAGGCAAGCAAGATTTGGATTGCCTCAAGACGTGCAACCGGAGCAAAGGTCTCATCATAATCAACACCTTCCTCTTGGTTGTACCCTTGGGCAACAAGTCTCGCTTTGTTTCTTATAATCAAACCGGATTCATCAAGTTTATTTCTATAAATCCATTTTAAACCAATTATGGTATGATCATCGGGTATAGGCACTAATTCCCAAACATCATTTCTAATAAATTGATTTAGTTCTTCTTGCATGGCCATAACCCAATGTTCATCCATAATTGCTTCCTTAATTGAATTTGGTTCGATTTGAGAAACAAAGGAAACAAAATGACAAATGTTTTGAATTGACCTACGAGTTAATACTCCCTTTGAAAGATCTCCTATGACATTGTCAATAGGGTGAGCTTTCACCGTTTTCCAAGCCGGATCAAGTTCATCTTTGACTTCTCCTTCATCCTTTGATTTTTCCATCTCTTTGTCAACATTTGAAATCTCAAGTCCATCATCACTACCCTCACATAAAACACTATCTTCTTTCGAAGACTCATTAAAAACAATGTGAATAGATTCTTCAATAGTCATAGTTCGTTTATTATAAACTCTAAAAGCTTTGCTATGAGAAGAGTAACCCAAAAATATTCCCTCATCCAATTTAGAATCAAATTTTCCAAGTTGATCTTTTCCATTGTTTAAAATGTATACTTTGCATCCAAAAACATGGAAATGGGATATATTGGGTTTTCTACCTTTGTAAAGCTCATAGGGGGTTTTCTTTATCATAGGCCTAATTAAAATTCTATTCATTACATAACAAGCCGTATTAACGGCATCGGCCCAAAAGTATTGAGGTACTTGAGAATCATTTAACATGGTTCTAGCAAGTTCCTCTAGCACCCTATTTTTCCTCTCAACAACTCCATTTTGTTGTGGAGTTCTAGGTGCCGAATATTGGTGCTCAATTCCATGCTTATCACAAAATCTATCAAATTTATAGTTTTCAAATTCACCTCCATGGTCGGTTCGGATAATAATCACTTTTTGGTTTACTTGGTTTTGGGCAAGTTTAATATGGCGTTTAAAAGACTTGTAGGCCTCACTCTTAGCACTTAAAAATAATGTCCATGTAAATCTTGAATAATCATCAACAATCACCAAGGCATAGTAGTTGCCACTGAAGCTTTTAACTTGAGAAGGTCCAAACAAGTCCATGTGAAGCATTTCCAATGGTCTTGTTGTGGACACATCATTTTTGGAACCAAAATGATTTTTAGTTTGTTTGCACTTCTTGCAAGGAGTGCAATCACCTTTAATTTGAAAATTGAGCTTTGGTAAACCAACTACTAAGTCTTTGGATTGAAGTTTCTTAAGTTGATTTACATTAATGTGAGCGGTCCTACGATGCCATAACCAAGTATCACTTTCTTTGCTAATTAAACATTTTGAAACTAAAGAAGTGATATTATTCAATTCAACCATGTAAGTGTTATTAGACCTTTTTCCAACAAATTTGATAGATTCATCTTTGTCACTTTTTATGAGACAATGAGTAGAGGTAAATAATACACGGTTACCAATATCACATAATTGACTAATGCTCAAAAGATTATGTTCTAATCCTTGAACATAAAGTACATTATCAATAACCAAGTTGGAAGAATTACCAATTTTACCTATACCAAGTATTTTGCCTTTGTTGTTGTCCCCATATGTGACATATCCCTTTTCCTTAGGAGTAAGCTCAATGAAGTGTCGCTTATCTCCCGTCATGTGCCTAGAACATCCACTATCAAGTATCCAAAGTTGCTTTCCGGTTCTAAGGCACACCTACAAGACACAATCACTTGCTCATTTTGGGTACCCAAATTATGTTGGGTCCCTTTTTGTTAGTCTTGGATGATTCTTCCTTCTTAATCCAAACATAAGTACCATTTTGAATTCCAAAATTTTTGATATGGCACTTATTGTTTGTATGTCCAAATTTTCCACAATAAAAGCAAGTTGGTTTCTTTGTAAAATAAATTTTTGAGAATGAACCAACCTCTTTATTTTTCTTTTTCTTGTGGACATATCCTAGACTGGTTTTGTTTGAATTGTGTCTAAGAGAACCAATTAACCGATCTAGGTTTCTATCGCTTTTGTTAAAAGTGTTGAGTTTGATTTTCAAATCATTAACTTCATTTTCAAGGACACAACACTTTTCACAATGAGTGATGGTATATGATTGATTTGCATTCTCACAAACATGACTAGAGTTAGCAAGTTCCAAGGATGCATTTTGGAGTTTCAAATCATTAATAGATTTTTCTAATTCATTGATTTCCTTTTGATACTCCAAAAGCTTCTTTCCTTTTTCTTTGTTAACTTTAGCAAGTCTTTCAAATTGAGTTAACATTTCATTATACTCATTTAGCAAATCATCATAAGAAATAGTATGAGAGGAGGTGTAAGAATAGTTAGATGATACCTCATCCTCACTCTCATTGTCATTTCTTTCACTACTTGAGGATGCTTCATTGTCATTCTTGGCCATGAGGCATAGCTTGGCTTCCTCATCATCCGAACTACTTGAGGATGACTTGGAATCCTTTTCCGGTTCATCCCAAACAATGTAAGCTCTCTTTCCCTTCCCATCATGGGCCTTCTTCTCATTCTTTCTCAAGTGGGTGGGACATTCCATTTTTATGTGTCCTACCCCACCACACTCATGACATTTCACGCTCTCACTTGAGCTCTTGTTTCTTTGCTTGTTATCCTTGGATCTTTTGTCTTGAGGTCTCTTGTCCTTAGAGAATGATGAACTACCCTTTTTGCCTTTGAGGAATTTGTTGAACCTCTTGGTAAATAAACCAATCTCTTCCTCATTTAGAGCATGATCGGAGCTTTCACTTGAAGATTCATCTTCATCCTCTTTTGACATTTTGGTTGAGGCTTTTAGAGAGATGCTCTTATTTTTCTTGTCCGAGTCTTCATTTAAGTGAAGTCTTGATAGTTCCATCTCATGTTCTTGGAGCTTTCCAAACAAGGTGGTCAAGTCCATAGATTTTACATCCTTAGCTTCCTTGATGGCGGTCACCTTAGGTTGCCATCTCCTATCAAGACATCTCAAGACTTTGTTAGTAGTTTCACCATCTCTAAATTCCTTTCCTAAGCCAATCAATTGGTTAACGATATGTGTGAACCTTGTTTGCATATCATTGATAGACTCATTAGGGAACATAAGAAAGAGCTCATATTCATGAGTTAAAGCATTTAATCTTGAGTCTCTAACTTCACTAGTTCCCTCATGAGTGATTTGCAAGGTATCCCACATTTCTTTAGCCGATTGACATTGTGAAATCCTATGAAATTCATTTTTGGACAAAGCGGAGAAGATGATATTTTTAGCTTTTAAATCATATGAAACTTTCTTTTTATCATCTTCATTCCAACTTGTCCTAGGAATAACAATGGCTTCACCATTAATCACTCTTCTAGGAATATAAGGACCTTTTTCAATTGCATCCCAAATATCGGTGTCTATTGCTTCTACAAACACTCTCATCCTAACCTTCCAATAAGAATAATCTTCACCATTGAAGAATGAAGGTCGGTTAAGAGACATAGACCCTTCTTGTTGATTGCTAAAGCCCATTTGTTTCCAAAAGGATCTTTTTCGAAAAAGCTTTTACGCTCGATCTTTCGACCGAGCTCTGATACCACTTGTTGGAAACCAACAAGCGGGCTTAGCAATTACTAGAGGGGGGTGAATAGTAATATGGAAGCAACAGTGACTAATTTTCGGTGCAATTAAAAGATAATTGACCAAAAGCTTGTTTTTCTGAAACTGGGCAATTTACTCGAGTGAATTTAAAAACACTCGCGTGTTTTTCAGAAAACCTGAAAAACACTAGCGTGAAAATGAAGAACACTCGAGTGAAATGCTACGAAATACTCGAGTGAATTGAAAAACACTCGAGTGTTTTATGCAGAACAGAAAGGAGCAGTTTCAGAGAAATTTAGCAAAATGATTCAATTTCTTAAAGACTAATCCAGGGAAGATATAAATCAAAGTAGAGGGCAATTAAACTAAGTTAAAACAAGTTGAAAACAAGTTAATTGCAACCAATTTCTACTAGAATTATAAAAGCCCCTTTCTAGAGAACTTAGGGTTTGGTTTTACTTGAAAACTAAGAAAGCTATAAAAGAGAGAGACAACACCAATTTTATCCTGGTTCACACTCAATATAGAGTGCTAATCCAGTCCCCCTAATCAACTTAGGAGTTTCTACTAGTAATCAAATTGTTAGAAATTACAAGGATAAATTGAGATTCCTCACTCAATCCTAACCCTTTTCAAGAGTGTACCAAACTCTTGAAATTTCTACCCCAACTTGATTTGGTGATGAAGAGTCCCTTCTTTTTAAGCTCCTTGGAACCTCCAAGAGCCCACCAAGCTAAGAATCCTCTTAGTCTTTGTGCTTGAGAACCTCCCAAGGCTTGAGAACTTGGATACCTCACCAAGTACTTGGATACCTCACCAAGATTTTCTAAACAAGCTAAAGTGTTTGAGTGATTGAGAATTTTACAACAAATAATTATCTTACAAATGAAGCACACTCTCTTAACTCACTAAGACAATTAATAAAGATGAATGCTTGGTTGAGTTTAGAGAGAGAAAATGATTTTAACACTTGAGAGAGAGAGAATCAATGATAGAATGTAAGCTTGTTAACTTGGATAATGGCCACTCTTCAGAATATAAGTGAGGGGACAAAAGGGAAGCAAAAACCAAGTTATTCTTCCTTTTTGTCCTCTTCTAACGTTTAAAAAATTTGCTGACAGACCTAAATCACTCGAGTCTTTTTGAAAACACTCGAGTGTTTTAGTCAACTCTGATAGTGTTGCCTTTTTACTTTATCCAATGGCTATATTACTGAAAATTCATAAATCACTCGAGTGAATTGAGAATCACTCGAGTGAATTGGTCAATGTTGGAAAAATTAAGTTTTCTAAAATTGTTTTCAATTCTCTTCTCAAGTCTGATTGGTTTTAATCTCAACCTTTCATGCATGAATATCATTTGACCTTATGTGAGAATAAAAACCTAAACTACCCACTCTCATAAATAAAATACATTAAGAATGAATGAGAATGAGTAATTAAACTAAGCACTTGATCTTCTTTATTGTTGGGCTTGCATTCTTAAAAATTAAGTCCATAATTTAATTACATTGTCATCATCAAAATTAATCCACCTTAATCAGAGATTTGATTTTACATGTATGATAAATGGGTGTTGAATGACGAATGAGATATCAAATTAATAATAAAAGGCAAGAGAGAAAAGAATAATTAAAAGAAAGTAAAGAAAGGAGAAAAGAAAACTGCATGAATTGTAAAAGGAAACTGGCGCAGGTTAGATCGCGAGATCTGGTCATGAGACCCTATGTCCAATTGATAAAAGACTAATAAGAGAATGGGCCAACGCAGGTTATATCTTGGGATCTGGTCATAAGACCCTGTGGCCAACGCAGGTTAGATAATATGACCTGGTCATGAGACCCTATGGCGCAGGTTAGGTCGAAAGGATCTGGTCATGAGACCCTGTGACATAGGTTAGGTCATATGTATCTGGTCAATAGACCCTGTTGTAGAACAATAAACAGTGGTTCGGTGCAGGTTAGGCGGTGTGGCCTGGTCATGAGACCCTGTAGCCGAACTGATAGAAAGAATGAAAGCATGAGAGAAAGGGTAAAACTAAAGGAAAGAGAACAAGGTAAAAGAAAGAGTCAAAATAAAGGAGAGAGAATAACGAGAAAGAATAGAATGAAAATAAGAGGAATGGGTAATTGTGTGTGAATATTTGAAATGGTGTTTACGTGATAAATGACGGTATGTGTGTGAACTGGTGATTTATTAAAATGAAAATTTGAAAACTGAGACCTAACGAAGATATTATGAATGGAATAAATGCATGGATATTAATAAGGCTAATGTTTGTGTATGATGCATGCTGGGTTTGCCTAAATGAAATTTATGTGCTATATGCTAACTGCGTTTGACTTAGTCAGTTATTATGTCTAGTTAGAAACTACTTCTCTACTTCATGTGTAAAGCTCACCCTTGCAACCATTTTTACAGGTTCAAAGTTTGAGCAAACACAGGTTCAGGCCGAGCAGGAATGACACTCCACCACGTGGAGTGCTCGATCGTTATTTTATGAGTGGACTGTAGTTTAATTATGTGAAAAACTGTTATTTTTGTAATTTAGAATATGTAATAGTTATGTGCCCTGAAGTGTACTAATTGGGCTTTAGGTGTGATCTGGCTATTTTGCTATTGTGTATTATGTTTTTAAATAATTCTGGACTGACAGGTATAAACAGGAAATTTTGGGGAAAGTCCGAAAAACAGAGGGAACTCTGCCGGATTTTCGTCGGAATTTTCAAGTCCAATTTTTATAAAATCCTAAATTAACTAAATATTTGTGAGGGTGTTACATTGTGGTATCAAAGCAGTTTCTCCTCGGCCTTTGGAGTTGTGAATTACTCCTACTGTGTTACTCATCAAGCGAGTAACTTGTAGTTAGTAACAGAATTAGTTTAGGACTTAGCCATGTCTTGCTAGCATTGTAATAAAAATGGTTGCGAATTATAGCGTAGTGAACATTGGAGATTTCATTTAATTTTGTTTAAAGTGTTTGAGACTTACCAAGCAAAACCCGAAATCTTGTAAAAAATAATGGGTCATATTTAGAAGTTGACGAATGACTGGACTAAGGAAAGACAATACCCCAACGGGCTAGAGCACTAAGTTGCTACCCCACCGGGAGAAAGTAATCTTTAGTTTCGGACCAAGTGAGCCAATTCTAAACGTGACAACACAAATCAAGACTTCGGTATTTTTGAACTTGAAGTGAAATCAGGAAAATTTTCTAAAAGTTATTTAACCAAAACTTAGGCGACATGAGTATGGTCTTATCACTGATATGGTGTATACTCGAGACTGATCACCTCAAATATACATCTATTGGGAGATATAATCATCTAGTCCTTAGGTTTCGGTAAACATTTTGGAACTTTGTAAAGTCTAAAGGAAATGAAGAATTGAAATGGATATATGAATTAGTATGATTAGTAAACTCGTTTAGAATAGCCTAGGTGTTGGACCTTGATGATGAATAGGATGTTTGATGATATGAATGAAGGTTAATGTTGTAGAACTTAGTAATTTTCACTTGTAGGTGGTTTTAGTAAATGATAGTTGCACTACTCCGTTAGCGTTGAGATTTTGCAGAATGCTTATTTATGTTATAACATTTGATTCTGGAAGGTTGCATGTGATTTGATGATGATTCGCTAATTAATTAGGATCCTTGGGTCTTAAAAAGTTTGTCGGGAAATCGGGGTTTTACATACAATGGAGAACTGAATTTTGGACTTGGAATACTCATTTGATTTGAAAATTGTTACTTAAGCATCCTAAGGTTGAATTAATGTTTCATGTAAAACTTCAAGCTAATCGGAGCAAGTTAGTGTTTTAAATAAATCGAGTCTAACTTGCTCCGATCGGTCTAAAAATTTTACACAACCTTTGACTAAGTATATATGATGTCCTTGTAAATTTCGAGGTCATTTGGAGTTTGTTTACTATTTTAAATAACTCCGATTTAGGTTCAGCTCCCGATGTTTACAATGTTTCCGACAAGTGGTCGCAGCGTTAAAACTGAACCTAACGGACTCCGATTGACCTGAAAATTTACTACAATGTTCTTTTATATGTAGGGACACTACTTCTAAATTTTCAAGGCAATTGGAATTGAATTGGTATTTTTTTCAAAAATGCATTTTGTTGCAGCCATGTAATTTTTCCGGTTCTAGGACTTTCGGGCAAATAATGGAAACCATACCTCCCGAACTCCTTTTGAACTAATTTTCGGATATGTTGCCTTTGAATATCTGCATGTGTATTGTGAAAAATTCCAAGTAAAAATGAGTTAATATGATATGAGTTCTATATATGTCTTGAATGTGTATGTTTAAACTTTTAGTGATTTTTTTTAATTTGTTTGTTGTGAACTTCATGCTAGTGTGTGATCAATGACATGGCTGAATATTATGAATTAAATTGTGATATATGGTAGGATAGACTTGGTATGTTTAGGAATATGATGTTGGTTGTGGTTTGAGATATGAGAACAGGCATTGCATGTTGCACACATCTAGACATAAAGTAAGAAATAATAAGAAATAAATGAACCGAGTCCAAGGCAAAGATTCTAGAAAAGAGTTAAAGCTTAGCATAGAAATCCCTAGAGTTCCAATTCTCATTCATGCCTGTCTAAATTCTTGAATTATCGAACCTTGATTCTCCCATAGTAGGTTCCTGTATTGTTTCCCATAGGTTCGATATTAGATGATTAATACTATGTCGGCCCTTTCCAAGGATGTCAGCATAGGTTGAGAGAGCTTTATCTCTTGTTTGGACTTTTGATAACGTAACCTCCTAGGGCTTGATTAAACCAACAATCGGAAATAGGTTGGAGAAACACCAAACAGTATCGCCCTAGGAGCGTCATAAGTGGGGGAGTGAATCCGGAAAGAGTTAGGTATCATAGTTAGAGGTCCTGTTTAAGTGATGGTCGGTCATCCATTCACTCGAACAAATCGGAATTTCGGGGACGAAATTCTCCTAAGTGGGGGAGAATTGTAACATCCCGAATTTTAATCCCTAGTATAATTGTAAGTTTTATTGAATTAAATCAGTGTTTCGCGAAATTAATCATTTGAGCGTTGGGCATTTTTGTATAATATCCTATAATATTTGTGAAAATATATTTTTATTAATCGTATATTTTCAAAGTACTAACTTTATGACATCTCTATTTGTATTAATGTGACATTTAAACTTTGTTAATGGTATTCTCTCTAAATAACACTAATACTATTAATAAAATAATTTGTGTTGTGTTGAGCAAGGAAAAAAGAAAAAAAAGGGAAGAAGTGGTGTTGTGCGTGTGTGTAAGTGAGGGGTGGGCATGAAGCCCTAACCTTCTTCTTCAACAAGGGTCAGCCGCCACCCCCCCCAACACCCATCTTCTTCATTTGGACCTTTCTCTCTCTCCCTTGTCGTCCTCTCTCTCAAGAACCGCCACCACCGCCTTGATCTCTCTCTCTCTCCCGTTCGTTTTTCTTGGGCCGCCGCTCGCGCTTCCTCCTCCATCCAGTCGTGATCGCGACTCGTCTCCCCTCCCTGGAGTCGCGATTCCGCCACCCGTGCCGCCTCCAAGAACGAAGTCGTTCTCCGCCCTTTCTTTTTCTGGTTCGTGTCGCCATCACCGTCGAAGGGAGTCACGAACTTAGTCCATGGGAGTCGCGATTGTCGCCTCTGCTCATCACCGTCGCCGTTCGTCTCCTTCCTTGTTGCTCGCTGCTGCTACTGGTCAGGGATGTTGATGCGGTGCCGCCATGGAAGAAGCTAATGCTGTTGAGGGTTGGGTCTGAATCGGGTCAAACTGAAGCTGGTTCGGTTGCAGGACGTCAGTTGGACCGGTTGGAGCTTTGAATCGGGTCTGAACCAAACCGATCTTCCTTCTTGATGCTGAAAAACCAGATTTGAGGGTATACCCCTAATCCATTTTTAATTTCCCTCTGTGTTGTGTTAATATAATAATAATAATACTAATTTTAATATTAATTAGTGATAATTATAGTGTTAAATTATTTTTGGGAACTTTATTATTATTTTTAAAAATAAATGGTAGCAGGATATAGGGTTGATTTTTAATTAGGATGTATTTTTAGTGATTTTAAATAGTTACCCTGATTTATATAATATCGCTTTGACCGTTATGCCGAATGATAAGTTGTCAAAGTATTTTTGTGAAATGTGCTGGATTCCTAAGTAAGTGAGCTGTTGTTTAGCTAGGTTGAATTGTCCCTGAACTAAACAATACCTCAATTAATTAGGAGCCCAATAGATTCGGCATAACGTCAGTTCGGATTGAAACCTTGGACTTTAAATTCAAATTGAAAGGGAGTGTAGTTATTGAACTTAGAAAAACGTAATTTTAACTTATTCTTGAACAAGGAATACTCTCTTTCAGTTTTGAATTTATAGCGTCAAGTATCATTAGTATTTGATTTGGTAATTTGGAATTAAAACTAATTAACTTTAATGTATTTTTGACGAACATGTTACTTTTGAAAGTTAGCGTATTTTTAACATAAAGTAGCACTATTTTATTGATGGAGCAATGGTTTTAAGTTGAAATTTCTATTTGACTCTGATTTATGAATAATTAAATGTTTTCTAAATTAACTTGTCTCGGTTTTCAAGCTAAAGTCTTTTTTTCATAAAACGCATGATATTGATTATTATTTAATTTGTATGACCCGATTAGACGACAAAGGACTTTAGGATCAGGGCGAGCGAAAGCACTGAACCGCGCTACGTTTGGGCAGCACTATATGAAAGGAAACAGGTCTATGGAAACACAATGTAAGGGGTTCTTTACCTTGCTTTAGGGAGTATTTTCTAATTAGTATATAATACTTGCTAAGAATATGTGGCTATGCTTGTGACTGATTATTCGGTAATTAATTTAAATTAAATATAAAGTAAGAAAGTAAATTAAATGAATTATAAATTGATACTTGGAATTGAATATGCAGGCTAAGTGCTATATGTTATCATGTATGTTTATTGTGAAGAACAGGAACTTTGGCTATTAATTGTGAATGATTATAAATGATTATTGTTCTGTATGTCTGGTTGATTTAAAGAGATATATATGAATCATATAAGTGGTTGAATTGTGATGTTTGTGTGCTAAATTTGTATCGCATAATGAATTGAATAATTGAATAATAAATAAAAGAAAGTAAATATGTATGAGATGTAAACTAGAATGAGAACTAAGGAATAGAAAGAGTTAAAAATGTCATGGCATAAACATAGGGAATTGAAAATATAAAGTGTGAAAATTGTTGTGTATGCTGTTAGTTCCATGATGAATGTTTTGATAATGACAAAGTGTTTTGAACAAGCTATCATGTGTTGATCAAGTTCAAGTTCAACAAGCAACAACAAACATCAAATGAAGAAGAGAGAAAGCAAGCTCATGAAGACATAGTTTGAGTGTAATTGTAATTGTTTTATCTTTTGCCTCTCAAGCTTCTTAGGTTTTTTATTTGGGTAGATTATTTAGAGGGTAGTGAATCTCTATCATAGTCATGATTTAATCATAATTTGAGTTTTCACTTAACCGAGAATCAATAGGTGGCTTAAAGGTTTGAAAGGAAAGGTTTAGTTTTGAGAAAACTAGTTTCTAAAATGTGCAGGAATCAATAGGTGGCTTAAAGGTTTGAAAGGAAAGGTTTAGTTTTGAGAAAACAAGTTTCTAAAATGTGCAGTATGGATTTAATCGATTAAGGATTAATTTAATCGATTAGTACTCGATTAAGTGAAGATTTAATCGATTAAACACTGCTGAACTGGTTTTTTAAAATACGATTTTTACTTCTCAAAATCAGTTTTCAAGTGCTATAACTTTTGGGTATTCTATATAAACCTTTTCCTAACCTTTGTGATTAATTAGAACACTTTCATAATCAATTTTACAAGAATCAAGCCACTCTATTCTCTCTCAATTTCAAAGATCAAAGCTTTCATATTTTCATATTCTTTGATCAAGAACCTTTGAATCTCTTATTGTGAATTGTCATAGCTATTGATTGTGATTCATAGGATTGTTATTGTGTATTCATTGTGTTGTAATCTTTGCAAGAAGGCAAGCCAACTACAACAACAAAGAAGACTTGGTGTGTCGTTTATCATCAAGCAAGTTCATTCAAGCAATTGAAGAAGAAGAAAGTCTTGGTTGTGAATCAAGCAAAGTGAAGCCTTGGTGTGTGGATTATCATCAAGCAAAGAAGACTGTGTCGATTATCAACAAGGGGTAGAGGTTAGATTAGAGAGAAGATCAATAGGATTACAAGGCAAGAGTGTGGAGTATCTCTTGTAGGCTAGCAAGAAGGGAGTCTTGTGAGGCATTTACTTGTAATTTGAGAACTCTAATTCCTCATAGTGAAGAATCTCTCTTGGTTGAAGAGGGGACTGGATGTAGCTTTCAAGCGGATGAAAGTGAACCAGGATAAATCACTGTGTCGTATCTCTAAACCCTTAACTCTTTACATTCAAGTCATTGATTGTGTTCTTGACTGAAAACCTAGAAAAAAAGTGATTTTCATAATTGATTGAATTGAATCTTTATTGTTCAAATTAACTTGGGGAAAATCATTTTCATAACTAGGGTAATCAATAAGAATATAGGTGTTAATTGTTTTCGCTGAATCTCTGATCTTATGTGTTGATTGATTGATTTTCGTATGCGATTGAAAAGTGATTTTTCAGTTTCTGATAGATTTAATCGATTAAGCACATTCTTAATCGATTAAGGACTTTTGAACTTTTAGGTTTAATCGATTAAATTTCAGTTTAATCGATTAAGGACTTTTGAACTTTCAGGTTTAATCGATTAAATTGCAGGTTAATCGATTAAATTTCAGTTTAATCGATTAAATGCTGAAGATTTTGCAAAAAAAATTTGTTTTGATTGTTTCGATTCATTTCCTTCGAAAATCTTTCAAGGTTTCTTAAACACCTATTCAACCCCCCCTTCTAGGTGTGTTCGTAGGGTTCCTTAGTTGTTTCAACCACCAATTGCAGTTTCCTCATATGCTTGTATGATAAATGTGTGTTGAATGACGAATGAGATAACAAATTAATAATAAAAGGCAAGAAAGAAAAGAATAATTAAAAGAAAGTAAAGAAAGGAGAAAAGAGAACTGCATGAATTGTAAAAGGAAACTGGCGCAGGTTAGATCGCGAGATCTGGTCATGAGACCCTGTGTCCAATTGATAAAAGACTAATAAGAGAATGGGCCAACGCAGGTTAGATCTTGGGATCTGGTCATAAGACCCTGTGGCCAACGCAGGTTAGATAATATGATCTGGTCATGAGACCCTATGGCGCAGGTTAGGGCGAAAGGATCTGGTCATGAGACCTTGTGACATAGGTTAGGTCATATGTATCTGGTCAATAGACCCTGTTGTAGAACAATAAACAGTGGTTCGGTGCAGGTTAGGCCGTGTGGCCTGGTCATGAGACCCTGTAGCCGAACTGATAAAAAGAATGAAAGCATGAGAGAAAGGGTAAAACTAAAGGAAAGAGAACAAGGTAAAAGAAAGAGTCAAAATAAAGGAGAGAGAATAACGAGAAAGAATAGAATGAAAAGAAGAGGAATGGGTAATTGTGTGTGAATATTTGAAATGGTGTTTACGTGATAAATGACGGTATGTGTGTGAACTGGTGATTTATTAAAATGAAAATTTGAAAACTGAGACCTAACGAAGATATTATGAATGGAATAAATGCATGGATATTAATAAGGCTAATGTTTGTGTATGATGCATTCTGGGTTTGCCTAAATGAAATTTATGTGCTATATGCTAACTGCGTTTGACTTAGTCAGTTATTATGTCTAGTTAGAAACTACTTCTCTACTTCATGTGTAAAGCTCACCCTTGCAACCATTTTTACAGGTTCAAAGTTTGAGCAAACACAGTTTCAGGCCGAGCAGGAATGACACTCCACCACGTGGAGTGCTCGATCGTTATTTTATGAGTGGACTGTAGTTTAATTATGTGAAAAACTGTTATTTTTGTAATTTAGAATATGTAATAGTTATGTGCCCTGAAGTGTACTAATTGGGCTTTAGGTGTGATCTGGCTATTTTGCTATTGTGTATTATGTTTTTAAATAATTCTGGACTGACAGGTATAAACAGAAAATTTTGGGGAAAGTCCGAAAAACAGAAGGAACTCTGCCGGATTTTCGTCGGAATTTTCAAGTCCAATTTTTATAAAATCCTAAATTAACTAAATATTTGTGAGGGTGTTACAGCTTACTTCCTTCTTCATCCTATATTCTAGCTTGATTTTCATTTATTTTTCATGCATCTTAGTTTCTTAATCACTAAGAATATTGGGCTACAAAAATTTTGTCTTCCTTAACACACACACACACACATATATATATATATATATATATATGTATATATGTATGGGCCGAATTATACATACAAAAAGGGAAATATAATTTTTTTCTTACAACTACTCTAAAAAATCCTCATAATATAGAATCAAGAAATCATGCATCACATAAGCATCAATATTCACTCATCACATCATACATATTTCATGGTAAATCTAGATTATAAAAAAATGATTTTCTCTTTTATAAAAGAACACATTTCATGTTAATGAATAAAATAATTAACTGTACAAATTAGCTATGGATATAGGTTTCATTTTATTTCCTAAAATCACACTTTATTTTATAGAAGGGATTTCCAAAAAGAAAAATTTATTAAAGGTCCCTAACTATTTTTTAACAATTAACACATCCAAAATTCGTATTTTACAAACCTGAAAATAATTTTTCGTAAATCCATCCAGAAAATTATGAAAATTATATTTCTAAATTCTACATTTCAATACAATCATTTTCATATAAAGATCATAATTTTCGGAGTTACGATTAAAAAGTTATGGATTTTCAAAGTTTAATAACTCAATAAAACAATTCCTTATTCAATGGCTATTCAAAATGATTAAAATCATCATTCATGAAAATGTGACGACCCAACTTTCTATTCTTAATAAGATGTTTATATTCAAAAATACGACCATTTTTTTCATTTATTTTCCCTTCCATCATAAGTCAAGTCATCATGATTTTCGAATCTTGCGGAAAACATTCAAAACATCATGATGGAAAATATCAACTTTATATTTCTTCTTAAAGTCGAAAGTACATATTCATTACATCAAAAGTTAACAACATTAGACTTAACTTAAATACTCTAGGTCATTATATCATATTACATATATTACAAAAAAACTTATAACAACCTAGAGCAATAGGTTCGAAACTCAAAACATAACATAAGTTAGAGAAACCTGATGAGTTGCACTATCCACATTCCACCATCCAGAACTCAACTCAATCATCAGTTCCCCACTGACTTCCAGTTAAGTTGTCCATGAAATCATCATCCGCCACCGGATCAGCATCTTCCACCGGATCCTCATCCTCTATAGGATCCTCCTCCTCCTCATGTGCCGGATCAGATGGCACATAAACTGGAGTCCGAGATCGGGCTCTAGTGGAAGGACGAGAGGGAGCAGGAACCTCTAAAATAATTCTTTAATCGGAGGGTGATGGACTTGGTGGGAGGGTGCGTCTCAGAAAACATCTTGGTGGTGGTGGTGGTGTTCCATGGCAAAATACAAAATTTGGTGGAATGTGCATAATGTACATCATTGGGATCCTCGTACGACGCGGACGCATTCGGGACCATCGGTTTGGGTGATGGAAAGTGACCTCCACGTCCCCTTCGTAAATAGCCCGATGATCCTCGAAATTCCCCTCCCCATTAGGGAGCGGCCTCATCTCCACGCATATCATATTCTTGGCCATGCCCTACAACAAGGGATTAGGAGTGAGTCATAGCTAAATACAATAACAAATGAACATAACAGAGGCTAAAAATAACAAACACATGTAATCAGATAGCATCAAGAGTGTAAATGTATGCTCAAACTGATTTAACACATATTTAACTTCATTAGTGACATGATGCATGCCTACTTCTCATTCATGCTTCACAGTTCGGCATCCTTTCGGGTATTCATTTCAAACCTATGTTTTCATCGAACTGGAGCGTATCCATATCCCATGCATCACGATTGATTGGGAACTAGCCTTCATAGCATTTTCATGCTACGGTATCCAAATCATCATAGCACCTTCAGGGCTATGGCATCGCAGCACTTTCAAGGCCATGGTATCCAATTTCTATCCTATGCTAGATTCCACAATCGAAATCGGAGCAACTCCATGCATGACAATGCCATATTAGAGTTCCATTTCTTTTCTTTTCATTATTCTCATCATCATATCATTTCATTAACTTTCAATTAGTTTTTCTCTTAGCTGGTGCTGGTGCTTTTTGAAAAATACCATCAGAGGCATAGCCATCTCATGATGGGTTTACTTGCTTTCAATTTGCAGAAAAATCCATCCGCGGTCCAACCACTTTGTGATGGTTTTAGGAATAGCGTATAATCATTTATTTAATAAATCGTCGGGGCCTAGCCTTCTATTGGCGGATATTTATTGCAATGAACCCATTGGGACTCCCTTAGAAAATATCAACCAAGTGAATAAAACTTTCACTGGGATGTTAGGGATAATATCAACCAAATGGGTGTACGCACTTCCGTTGGGACTCCTGTAGGTAAATAATCAACCACTGAATAGAATTCCAGTAGGACACCTCCAGGATAATTATCCACCAACGGGATTAGGTTTTAAGCATAAAAGAAAAATATTTAGAATTTAGTAATTTAGGAGCTTAGACGAGTTAATCCTTTGTGAAATTGTAAGAAGCAAGTGTTTTCTGAAAATTTTCCAGACTACTCGAGTAGTTCTTGACTACTCGAGTTGTTCATGCAAAATTACTCGAGTCTTTAAAGATCCACTCGAGTGTTCTTCCAGTTTTCCAGAACACTCGAGTCTTCCTTAAACTACTCGAGTCTTTTTGCTGCAACAGCACCAGTTTTCTGCACTTTCAATACCAATTCGAATTCCTTGCTTTATTTCTCCATTCCTATGCAAAACAGCAACATAGGCACATAAAAAAACATGTTACAACACTTAAACACCACTGAAACAACATCAAATAACATCAAATCACAGATTGCATCAAAACTTGCAAATATCCATTTTAAAATATGAAATTCATTTCCACTTGATTTTAATTTCGAAACACATTACAGTGAGCTTGGTTAGGTTCATTTAAACTTGTTTGAGTCATAAAATTAAGGGTCTCTGACCTCCAAGTCAGAATCCCAATTCAAGTTGCATCCCTCTTTGATCCTTTAATGGTTCCTACATTTCTAGCTTGAAATTACTCATTCTAGTATTTAGGTAACTCCTCCCTTACCTCAGAGAAGCTAAAGAAAGGTTTGATCGAACCAAAAAGAGATTGAATCAAAACTTGATTTTGGACCGGTGCAGAACTTGTTGCACTTGGCAGACTTTAGCCATCAATTTCACAACGAATAAGACATGAAAAAGAATGAAACAAGTTAGCTTTAGAAACTAGGGAATGCCAACTTTAAATGGAAACAAGTTTGGAATCAAAAGGGTTCCTGGATTTACCAAACGAATTCAAGGAAGATGAGTACTTGATGTTGAAAGTTGCTCTGTTTTTCACAGCTTCAAGACCTCAACTTTGGTTGCCTATAACTCGATCTACAGGAGGTTATTTTGAGTGATTTCTGGTTCTAATTCAAGAGCAGAATTAGAACTTTAGTTTGTGTTTAGGTTTCGAAGGAAAAGGATGAGAATTGAGAGAGAATGAAAGGATTAAAGTGAGCTCCAAAAAACAGAGAAATTTTGCCAACAATTCGGGTTTAAAGAGATTTGAGGGTGTTTGGGCTTCATTGATCACCTATATATAGTCTAGGATTACCCTCCTTCGAAGTAAGGTTCAGCTCTGTGCTTGGAACCTCAAGAAAACGAGTTTTGGTGCGAAGTTCAAATGAAAACCGACTTATACACTTAACCAAACTGCTCGAATTACTCGAGTCTTTTCCCCAGGACTCGAGTCCTTTTCAGCAATTTCAAAGAACACTCGAGTCTTCCATGAAAGACTCGAGTCTTTCGACTAAAATTCAAATTTTTCAAGCAGTTAGTGATTATACTCGAGTCCTCCCAAAAACACTCGAGTATTTTCACCTAAATTCAGAAAATTCATTATCTTATTCAATAGAATAACATTATTATTTGAAAGACATAATATTTATTTATTTATTTAAAATATAGGGTCTTACAGAAAACACCTAAAAAAATTATCAACATATAAGACTTTACTTGAAAATACTTACTATTCATTTATCATTATATTTATTATACTTTTTTTTCTAAACAAAGCTTTGAAGTATAATATCAAGAAATCACAACAAAATCATACTTTAAACAAAATACACTTGAAATATCACTTTATCAATCAAATATTTATTTATTTTTATTTTTAAAATACTCTTATTTACAAAAATATATTGTAAAATAATATTTTATTTTTTAAAATATACGAGGATTTTGACGGATGTTACATTCTCCCCAACTTACAGATTTCTCGTCCTCGAGAAATGCGTTGTAGAATTGGAGCAGCAACGTGCAAGATTCTCCCCAACTTCGATTAAACTCACTACTACACTCACGGTCGCCTCGAATTAGACCTTATTCGCTCTCCTAGTTATCTGATGCGGCTGCGTCACGACCACTTTTCTTCGAATACGACGTAGGATTTCCTTTGGGTATTCACATACTAAGAGGAAATACGACACTTAACGAAAAATTCCTAAAAATTGAGACATTATCCTTGGATTTGATCAGCAGTATCTTCAGCTCCATTCTTTGTGGACATTTTCCCTTGATTGGTTGGTTGATCTCCGTCTCCCAAGAGTATCACTCGTCTTGGCCTTCTGCAGTCTTTAGCGATATGACCTAGCTTATTACAATTGAAGAAGCTCGGATTTCTTGAAGGACACCCTACTCCAATGTGGTTGCGGTTACGGCGATTGCACTGATGAATGGTCCTCGCTCGCTTAGTTCTACGTGAACGGTTACGGTTCCTACCATCACATCTTGAACTGTTACCCCTTTGACTGCTACTTCCATTATGTCTCACTCCTTTGAAGCCACGATCTTTTCTTCCACCAAAAGTAGGATATGGGTTCGAGATTTGACATCCCCTACCGGATCCACGATAATGCGAAAAGTTACAAATCGGTCCATGAGACAAGGGTGGACCTGTCACCTTGTCTACTTTACCCTTTGCTTTCATATTCCACTCATACATGTGGCACCTATCCACAAGAGTAGCAAAATCCGGAATCCATAGATGCGAGGAAGCCAACCTAATTTCCGTGTTAAGACCACTCCTAAACTTAGCCCATTTCAATCCCTCATTTTCCTTGCCAGCGTATTGTGGTGCGTACTTCGCCAACTCCTCAAATCTTCTCAAATCTTATTGCATACTCCTCAACAGATAAGTCACCTTGTACTAACTTAAAAAATTCTACTTCCTTCTCTCCATTCACATAATCCAGAACAAATTTTGCTAAGAATTTTCTTTTAAAAGACTCCCAATTAATTTCTTCTCCGGCATTCAGCATTACTCGCCTGGTGTCGACCACCAATCTGCGATTTCCTTAGGCATCATATTCCCAGCATATGTCAGTTTCTGTTCCTCGTCACACTGTGTCGTTCCTGCGAACAGCTGTTCGAAATTTTCTATACAATTTAGAGCTTCACCAGGAGTCCATTCTCCAGCAATCTCCTTTGAGCATCAATAACACAACTCGTTCATTCCCCTAAAGCCTTGTGGTTCCATGTGTCGAGCTTGATTTCGATGGTTGTTATAGTCCCGCTGAGCCTGTTGACGCAACGCTTGTAACTTATCATCGGCATCTGCCACCACCGCTGTCATCCGAGCCACAACAGTTACAGGATCTAGAACCCGAGTGTTCCAACCAAAGTTGTCTGGATCCAAACCACCAAGTCCTCCCCGTGAATAAGCCATCACTAACCTTCAAAAGAGTAACAAAAGATTTCAACACGACAACACAGACAGACACTATTGACACGACAGAGTCACACAGGGTAAGCATATAAGGCTATGCTTAAGGCCACTGAGGATTAACCATTGCTCTGATACCATTCTATAACAACCTGATTTTCATAACATAAAATAATCAATTAATTCTTATTAATTTGCTAAAAATGAGACCAATTTTTTTTTTAAACCGATTTAAAGCTGAGGGAATTAATTCCCAGATTTCTTTTTGAAAATCGAGTCGTTACCAAAAACCTTTCATCACTAATGCGTTCTCATTAAAAGATGTTCATTGTCAAAATAAGTAACATTCATCATAGCACTAGCTACATATCCTTGTTATAGCAAAAGATTACAAACCATGTCCCTTCTCTTTTGTTTTTGAAATAAAGTACGAAACATAAATAAAAGTGGCTATTACAATAATGGTCCATAACATGTGGCAATCCTCAAATAGAAATGCAGATCCTACACACTAAGACAACTCCATCCTTCTCACTAATCTCTACATATCATCTCCCAACTAGTCAATCACCATACTTCCCTCCTCGCTATAATCCGAGTCCGATAGCACCTCCTCCTCCATCACTACGTCGGCACCATCGTCGTCCCAATCCATAAGCTCATCCTTCATCCCTAGAACCTCCATGATATGTGGCATGATATCATCCTCTACGGGATCTGGTAGTATAGCAGCCAATGGTGCAGGCTGTCCTCCGAACAGGATATGATCGCGAGGTCCTCCGTCCTGGTAATCTCTGAGGATGATATGTCCTACGTGTACATCTCCCGCTGTCCCCGTCATGATGTGTCCAGGATCCTCTATCTCCAAAAGAAAGTTGCCTCTCCAAGTCCAACTGCTAGGGGTTACCTCCCAGGCTCCCTCCCCAAGGGGCCACATATGAATCACTAAATGCTGGCCCATCTACCCGTTGCAATACCGGAGCAATCCGATACGACAACATGATAGGAGAGAGGTCAGCATTCCAAAAGTACAACCATGACAAGACAATATAATAATGACTTCATATAAAATATAACAAGCAGAGTGATTGATATCAACAGAATTCATGACTTTAACAGATATTTATTAGTAACTAAAACATAGCAATAACTGGAGACATATAGTAAAAGCATAATATCAAACAATTCTCATGTAATATCAAACACTCATGCTATGCATATGACAATTACATCCACATCATAAACATCATTTCTCAAATTATCATAAGATTATCTCATATTCCTTTAAAAGGGTTCTCGTTATAAATTCCTTAATTCTTATGAGAGGGTAATGACATTGTCTTCAACAACATCCTTATCATTAAGTCTTATCAATTCGAGTCCATTGATGATGTGGGGAAATAACCATCATCAAGGAGGTTGGTTAGCACACACGGCTACATCTCCTCATATCCACCCATACCTAAGTCGGAAGCAAACAGGAGTACAAGACCTTTACCACGCAGGTTGGACAATCATCGTAACAAAAGTAAATGGAGCATTGGTTCAATACATAATGCCTCGTTCCAGTCCCTCTCACTGTCCTTCGAATTGCCATAGGGGGCGACAGTACCATTTCTAGTTCGCGATGCAGAACTTACCACGGCCAATAGGGACTACCTGCCCTATTTCCTCTTATGGACTTCATTCCACCTAGAAATGTACTCGAGGCTTCTTGACGTATCACCGTCCTTACCCTCCCCTATTGCAATCATCACCTGAGTATCCGTAGACAATCAGGGTATCTTCCTCTCCACTACTTCGCACTCATACTCTCCGCATTAGTACATGTCTTTTAAAGTCTTATCAAACTTTCATTACTTATTTACTATTTTAATCCTGTGGTCTACTCATCCTTGGTGCATACCTTCAATGAGCCTCGACCTCTAACAGCTCTTGAATTGTTTCCCCAACAATAGCATTGTACAAGGCTTCTAGTCTCAGTACTTGTGCGGCACCACGGTTATAATACAGCTCACACGGTTGGCCTACCGCGGCCATAGAACGGCGCACATGGCTGACTCGAAGTCCTAGCCGCATAGCATGGCACTTGGAAGTTACTTGTACAAGCATTGTTCCTCATAAGTTACTTGTATACAACAGGATTCCATAAGCACATTCTTAGATCAGCAATACTTGTCCTGAACTTTTATAATCTGAATCACAACATAGGTCTTACATCCTTGCTCATTATTCTCATCAGCATTATTCTCATCTGAATCTCATAATTCTTTTGTCTCATATCATGACTTAATTACTCATCTTTTCTCATAACTTTCGGGATATTTTCAGTCTCATGATATTTTCATAATTTCCATTGCCTCACTTAATTAAATTCCAAAATCAAGACGTAGCAGACGTCTCTCAGAAAATTAACCATACTCAATAACAGATATATCTCAGGCATATATTTCAATATAAACCAACAGATTAAATCATATATTATACTTAAATCACATGGTATACGGGAACATATAAGCGTATAAGCAACATCATTTAGTAGTCACAGATCATGGTTTCAGAATATAACAGACATCCTCCGAATATACTTATCAATTTAAAGCAGAGTAGAACATATATAATTAAAACGCATGGTATTCAGAATCATAAGCATATACTCATTGTGGTGGACTGACCCTCGGTCCTACCCTTGCAATGCCCAGCCGACCAGAATAATCTGATTATACAGACCGTGCCTATCCAGGCCGAGCGCTTGTTCTAGGACCCACCCTAGCGACCTTGGACCGACCACATGGGCTTCGCCCCTTAAGAGTCCGAGCTAGGGGCGCATGAGTCTAACTCGCCACAGGGATAAGATCTCCGAATACAGGATAAGTTTGAATGACTCATCCCTTATCCTAAATGGGACACGTTAGTTGCCTTGCTGGACCTCCGTACAGGCCCACAAGGTATAATGCCACCCCTATAAATAACTATCTCCAGCAAGGGGCTCAGGTACGTTCTCTCACTCCCTAATCGCACATTTGCACACACCTGTGATTAGGGAAACCCTAGTTGTCCCAATTGGACATCTAGAATACCAAAGAAATCACACAGTAACATCAGATCACTCTCTAACTCTCAGATCTTTCCATATCCTTGAGCTAGGGGTATATCTTAGACACTGCGTCTTAGACACTACATTGGCGCCGTCTGTGGGGACAATACACTGTCATTCCCACCCAAAATGGCAAACACACGTGGAAACACTGGAAACAACTCTCGAGGTGCACACCACCAGGCTGGTCGAAACCGCCAGAGACTAATAGAAGGTAGTGCTGACAACGGAAGAGATCTTGAAGGAAGAAACCCTCCCCACCACAGCATACCATCAGTGAGACTGGAAATCCCAGCTCGCAGCCACCACTCTATACCAGCCTGAACTCACAGTGGTCCCTACACTATTCATTCCAGACAAGCAAACTCCAATACCCCCAACCGTGTACAGAATCACGGATCTGGACGATCCATTGATGCCCGTGTTTCTGGAGAAGAAAGAGGACACTCCCAGGGCCGAAGAGAGACCCAACTTGAAGAAATAATTAAACAACAAGCTCAAATGCTGGAGCAACAGGGGAAGGCTATAGCCGACCTTCAGCAGATCCACATCCACGCGGTTGCTGCACGGGCAACGGAAACAGCCCCAACAACCGTACCTGTTCATGATCTACAAGGTCCAATTACCTTACCCCATCCACCTCCCATAAACCTGGCCTTAGCAACTACCTATGAAACAGAAAACAGTACTCACCCAGGCCACCCCTTCACCCCACGTATCATGGCCTACGAAACACCCTCTGCTTTCCTTGGCCCCACTAGCGTTGCAAAGTATAACGGGTTAACCGACCCCCTGGAGCACATCTTATCTTTCGAAGGTGCCATGAACTTTTATGATGGAGGAGATTTGATGAAGTGCTGAGCCTTTTCGATGACTCTCCAACCACCCGTGCTGAAGTGGTACTCGGCCCTGCCCAAAAATTCCATTAACTCTTGGGCAGAAATGAAAAAGGTCTTCCTTAACAGGTACACTACTAGTTGCGTACAACCAAAATCGGACCATGCACTAGCAGGAGTTATGCAGCTCCCAGAAGAACCATTGAGAGAGTATCTCGCTCGATTCCACTCAGAAGCAGGTTCTGTTCCAAACCTCGAGCCGAGCTTCGCAGTTTTTCTTTTTACCCAGGGACTTCGTAACGGTGACTTCAAAATCTCGCTGGTGGGGAAACCACCGAGGGACATGGCGGAACTGAGACACCGTTCCACCAAATTTATCAATTTGGAAGAATTCAGCAAGTGGCAGAGACAAAGAGAAAGAGGTGAGAGAGGGGAGCCTTCCTCTCAAGGAAGACCCAGGAGAAATGATAGGAGAGACGAGCGGGGGAGAGGACCCAGGGGAGACAGGAGATTTGTCATCCCTAGGTCCAAGTTTGACGAATACACTACCCTCACGATCCTGAGAAGTCAGATTTTACAAGAAACTTAGAATGGTCGAGAGACCTCCTCCTTTGAAAAGAAGCCAGCGCCAGGATCGTTCTAAGTTTTGCTCGTATCATGGGGGATACAGCCATACTACAGACGAGTGCACGTGGCTAAGAGACGTCATTGAGCAGCTTATAAGAGATGAAAAATTGCAGCAGTACGTTAGAGAGGCACTCAATCGGCGTGCTCGAAGAAGGACCCCCTCCCCGGATAGAAATGTTCGCAGAAAAAATCCATCTCCAACTAGACAAACCAATCACCACCCCAATCAGCAACAACCATCAAATCAGCAGAGAATAGCTATGGTGGAGATAGCTACAGATCAATCCACGCAAAACCTCAAAATCAACACCATTGCTGGAGGTTTTGCGGGAGGAGGTGAAAACAGATCTGACAGGAAAAAGTACATCAATCAAGTACTTGCTATCCAGGACCATCCGATCCGTAAGAGAGCCTCAAAAAGTGTCCCAATTTGCTTCACTGATGAAGATCTAGAAGGAATCATTCCGGGTCACAACGACCCAATGGTGATAACTGCTTTGGTAGGTAATTATGAGGTCGCAAAAATATTTGTCGACCAAGGCAGTTCTGCTGATATCATGTTTTTGAATCTTTTTGAAGCACTGAAATTGAAAACTTCGGACTTAACCCCTTTCGAGGGGAAACTGATTAGTTTCACAGGGGACACGGTCGTCCCCAAAGGACATATTCAACTCCCTGTAACACTCGGGAACCAACCCTCTGCGAGAACTGAAATCATCAAGTTTTTGGTTGTTGATTGCCCGTCGGCATACAATGCCATACTCGGAAGAACATGTTTACAAGCCTTCGGTGCGGTTGTTTCAACCGTTCATTTGACCATGAAATTCGAGGGCTCTGATGGGAGTGTTGTCTCAATCAGAGCCGAGCAAGAAAAAGCCAGACTGTGCTATAACGCTAGTTTGGCGAAACTCAAGAGCCCAGAGGAAATTCAACCCAAACTGAACCTGAACAAAGGAAATGTGCTTCTAACGGACCTGGATGTTAGGTCCGATCAAGACGATACGAGGCTGACCCCTCAAGGAGAGTGGGAATTCATAGTGTTGGACGAGGAAACCCCAAACAGAAGAGTAAGACTGGGCACCAACCTCTCCGAGAACACAAGGGCAGAAATGCTCGAACTTTTGAAAAGGAACAAAGATCTTTTTGCCTGGACCTCGGCAGACATGCCGGAGATTGATCCAAACTTTATATGCCATCATCTTAGTGTCAATCCGACCGCTAAACCGGTCGCTCAAAAGAAAACAAGAGTGGGCCTGAGAAGGCTACAATAATTGAAGAAAAGGCCGCCGAGCTCCTCTCAGCGGGATTTATCAGAGAAGTTGACTACTCTGAATGGCTTTCAAATATTGTGCTCGTCAAGAAGTCAAACTGGATGTGGCGCATGTGCGTCGACTACACCGACCTAAACAAGGCTTGTCCAAAAGATCAGTATCCTCTCCCTGTTATCGACAAATTGGTGGACAATTCATCTGGTTATCAGCTCCTTTCCTTTATGGACGCATATTCAGGGTACAATCAGATCCCAATGTACCCTCCTGACCAGGAGAAAATGGCCTTCATCGTCGAGAGGGCCACATACTGCTACACAGTGATGCCCTTCGGACTAAAAAACGCTGGTGCAACATACCAGCGAATGATGAACAAGGTCTTCTCTGGACTGATTGGCCCCACCCTTGAAGTATACATAGATGACATGATAACTAAAAGCAGAAAGAAAGAAAACCACCCTCATGATTTGGCTGCCATCCTAGCAAGAATCAGAATGCACAATATGCGACTTAACCCCGACAAATGCACTTTTGGAGTGCCTGCTGGGGCTTTCTTGGGTTTCATGCTTACGGAGAGAGGCATCGAGGCTAACCCGGAAAAGTGCCAAGCCATTCTCAAAATGCACAGCCCGTCCAACGTGAAGGAAGTCCAAAGACTGACTGGTCGGATGGCAGCTCTATCAAGATTCCTCCCGCAGGTGGCCAAGAAGGCCTTCCTGTCGTATCAACTGCTTAGGAAGAACAAAAACTTTCATTGGAATGAACCTTGTGAACAAGCATTTGTAGAACTGAAGGAATACTTGTCATCCCCTCCTTTCCTCATCAGCCCTCGGGAGGGGGAGATTCTGTTTTTATATTTGTCAATTGGTGAATCATCCGTAAGCTCGACCTTGGTCAGAGAAGACTCAGGGATCAAACAACCTGTGTACTTCGTGAGTAAGGCCCTACAGGGACCTGAAACGAGGTATTCGAAGATTGAAAAGCTTGCTTTTGCTCAGGTAGTTACTGCGAGAACACTCAGGCAGTATTTCCAGAGCCATCCCATCATAGTCAAGACAACCCAACCGATAAGGCAGGTGCTCCACCGACCTGATTTGGCTGGGAGAATGGCCTCTTGGTCAGTTGAGCTGTCGGAGTTCGACATAACCTTTGAACCAAGAAAAACTCTCAAATATCAAATCCTAGCAGATTTTGTTTCAGAACTTTCAGACCCTCATCACTCTAACAAACCACAGCTTTGGAAGATTTACGTGGATGGCTCCAGCCACAGCAAAGGGGCTGGGGCCGGTATAATTCTGGAAAGCGCTGAAGGCCTCAACGTTGAATACTCCCTGAAGTTCGAGTTCCCCACCTCCAACAATCAGGCAGAGTATGAAGCGGTGTTAGCTGGATTGTGGATGGCCCATCAGATGGGGGCCTCGGAAATTCAAATTTTCAGTGACTCTCAATTAGTAGTGTCCCAGGTCAACGGAGAATTTCAGGCCAAGGAGCCAATTCTTCAGAAGTATCTGGAACAGGTCAAAGCTCTCTTTGACCTCTTTTCACAATTCTCTATCACTCATATTCCAAGAGCCTCCAACGGACGAGCAGACATCCTCTCCAAACTTGCCAGCACCAAGGGCCCCGAGAACAACAAGAGCTTAGTACAGGAAACTATTCATCAGCCGAGCGTAATTCTAGCGGTATCCTTGGCTACCGACTGGATGGACCCTATCAAGCAATATCTCAGGCACCAGGTTTTGCCGGTAGATCCTTTGGAAGGAATAAAGATAGTCAAGCAAGTAGCTCAGTATTCCATCATTGGTGATACCCTGTACAAAAGGGGGATAGACTCCCCCATGCTGAAATGTCTGAACTTTGTAGAGGCAGAGCTCGTCTTGGCCGAGGTTCATGAAGGAATCGCAAGCCATCATGTGGGAGCAAAAGCTTTAGCCCGCAAGATCCTTCGAGCAGGCTATTACTAGCCCACACTTCAAAATGATGCTTCAGATCATGTTAAAAGATGCAAATCCTGTCAGCTCCACGGAAAGGTCTTCCAGCGACCACCGACAGAGCTTCACTCGATGATTGCCCCATGGCCCTTTTACCAGTGGGGCATGGACATCATCGGGAAGTTCAAAACAGTTCTTGGACAGTTAAAGTTTTTAGTGGTCGTAGTGGATTATTTCACTAAATGGGTCGAAGCCGAGGCTTTGGCAACAATCTCTTCGGCCAAAATTCAAAAGTTGTTTCTCAGGCAAGTCATTGCTCGTTTCGGCGTCCCGCACACTTTGGTAACTGACAATGGCACACAGTTCACTGCCAAGGTTTTCCAAGAATTGGTTGACTACTTCCATATTGTCCACCATTTCTCGTCTGTCGAGCATCCGCAGACAAACGGGCAAGCAGAAGCGGTGAATAAGATCGTCATTGATGGAATAAAGAAAAGACTACTAGAAGCGGAAGGGTCATGGGCTGACATTCTTCCTGAGGTGCTATGGCCAATTCGCACGACTGTACATACTTCCACAGGAGAAACCCCATTTCGACTCACCTACGGTTGTGAAGCTGTGTTACCAATCGAAACTCGGATTCCCACATTCATTCCGAGTGTCGGAGCGCCCAATGGAGGTAAATGATGAATTGATGAAGGAAAAGTTAACTTTCAGTGATGAGATCCGAGCTCTCGCGGAGACCCGAGAAAAGAAGGAAAAAGAAAGGCAGTCTCGAGAGTACAACAAATGGGTGGTTCCTAGAAGTTTCACTATGGGGGACCTAGTCCTCAGGCGAGCCGACATTGGTTTGAGAAATGCCAAAGGAAAATTGGCCAGGAACTGGGAAGGACCCTACAGAATCACCTCAAAAACAGGATCTGGAGCATACAGACTGGAGACATTGACAAAGCAATGGTTAAACAACACTTGGAATGCTACAAAACTCAAGCCCTACTACAGCTGAAAATACTTGGAATCCCACAATCACCTCTGCAGAATTTCAACCTTGGTTTTAAATTTTCGTTGTTTCACTTTTATCTACTTTGTTGTCATTTATTTTAGCATCTTTATGTTTTGTCGTTTCAATGCTTTCTGTATTTGACATTCACTACTTGTAGACAGTTGAAAGAACTCAATGAAGAACTCTTTTTCCAGCATTTCATCCTCAAATTTTCTTTCTGTTAAAGTACTAACCCTTTCTTCTCGGCTCGCCACCGAGTCGAACTACGGTGTTTATACATGTCCTTCCAACATGGACTTATAAACTAAAAATAACAAGTACTTTAAGAGATGCCCGGCTAAAAAACTTAAACAGTTTTTACAAGCCGAGGACCGAGGATCCCACCTTGGCCAAAGGTAGGAGATCCAAAATCTCGATAACAATTTATAATGAAGAAAAAGATAAAATTCGGCTTTTGTGGAATTATGAAGCTAAAAATCAAAAGAGCGTAAGGAATCACAAACTTTAAAAGCAGTCAAGTCATAAACAAGTGGCATTCTGATCGTCAACATACCGATCAAATTACAAAGGATCAACTTCGTCGTTAAAAAACAAAAAAAAAAATAAAAAAAAAGGGAAAAAGATCTACTCTTCATCTTCGGAAAGCACAATTGTTGACCCATCAAAATCAGCTTCATCCTCATTCTCTAAGTCCAAGGGGTTGGGAAGATTCGGTGCAGACAAATCCACCTCTCTGTCCCCTCGGGCATAGTCAACAACACGACCACCCTCAACCCCAAAAGTCGGATTTGCTCCAATGACCCGGATCCCCGGATTCATAAAGCTCAGCTGCTTGATGGCATTAACAAAGGAATCGTTCACTGCATGATCCCAATTGAACTGATTCCGCTTGGCCAAAACTTTGTGTTTTAAAGCCTTCCGATGGATCTTTGCAAGATCCCCTTGCAAACTAGTCACAGTATTCTCAGAATCAATCAACCGACCCTGGACCCCTTCCAATTCAGTATTCAGGCGCCGAGCCTCAGCCAACTCTTCTTGGGCAGTTCGCAGCAACCTTCCCGTTTCAGCCTCTCTCCCAACAGCATTCTTCTTAGCCTTCTCAGCAGTTTCCCGAGCTTTCTCGGATGCATCAAGGTTCTTCTGAAGCTCAGTGTTGGTCTCCGTTAACGCTCGGATATTAGCCTCATTCTCTTTGATCTGAGAAAGTAGAACTTCTACTTGAACGGTGGAAGCCCTCCTTTTCTCCCTCTCAGCCGCTGAAAGAGCTGCACTGACCTCTTCGGCATTTTCAGCAATATGAAAGGCGTAGCTTGCCGCCCTCAGCATATTCTTGCTCAACATTTCACAATTATTTTTCAGAGTGTTGGCAGATTGGTCCGATAACCTCTTCTTATCATTGGGAGTGTAAACCAAGTTCACAAACTTTTCTCGCAATTTTCGAGCCCAAACGGTCTCCTCATCAGGATCAGATATATCGAACCACAAGTTTTTATTTTCCGAAGACTTCAACGGCTTCAGCAAGTCAACAGCTTTACCCTTTCCTTTATCTAGTCTGGCCCTCTTAACCAAAGGTACTCGGTCTTCTTCCTCTTCTTCCTCTTCAACATTGACAAGAGGAATCGCAGTAGCAACATCGACGGCACGAACAGAAGGTGTTGGGATGTCCTGCACAACTTCGGCTTCAGAAGGCAGAGCCGAAGCAATAGTCACAGATTGAGTAGCCTCAGAGGAAACGGCCGTACTCGGAGACCCGGCCACTTCACCCGACCTAACCTTGGCAAGCTCTCTCATACGAGCAGCAGCTTTGTTCTCCTTAGCCATTCTGACTGCAAAAAAAGTCCAAAAGCATGGTTAAAAAAAAAATAATTACCAAGTTTGGCTTTCACAAGCTCTTGGGGAAAAATAACAATATTCCTAATGTCAACTTGGCCATTCTCTTTGAGATACCTGTAAAAGGTATCACAAGTATGCCTCTCCGCATCCGACAACTCCTTGACATAGTGATATTGGTAAAGCTTTGGGTTCCTATTGTAGAAGTCGGAAGACCAGGACAGGGGGAACCGAGGTTGATCATCCTCTATAAACCAGCAAGCTCCCTCTCCGACGAACTGATACTTGAAAAATAATGGCTTAAAGGTCTTCCACGAATCGGTAAACTTAGCAAATAAGGCATGGTCATTGCGTGCCTTCAACGACACCCATGTCCTCTTGGTCGACCCCTTCTCGAAAATGTTTATTTGGGGTACATACAACCATAGAAACGCTTTGAGCGAGCACGTCAGCCTTCGAGCCTCGCAGAACTTTTGGAATGCCCGAGCAAAGACCCAACCACTAGGATGTAGTTGAGTAGGGGCCAAACATAGCCTCCGCAACAGAGCTATCTCAAAATCCGAGAAGGGCATCTTAACGCCTTGCCTTATAACAACTTCCTCATACATAAAAAACTCCCTACGATTATTTCCAATTAAGGTGCAAACCCAGTCGTTAAACGACGGGGCACTAATGGCATAAGAGGTCCCAGCCTCATCTGTTGGGCAGGGGAGCACATGAGCTCGGATATGGCCAAGATTTCTGTTAACTAAAGCTGATCCTGTACCAAGCACCTCCAGATCAACCCAATCGTAAGCTTCAGCGTTCGGTGGCAAAGGAAATTCATGAGGATGCGAGATGCACCGACGAACCATACCTGGGGAAAGGGAAGACTCGGCGTTAGAATCTATAAATTAAAATCTTTAGACACCCTAACCCTAGTTCGATTCACCCTATAGCCGAGCCGACTACACCTTCCCCTAACCTTTATGGTTTTTCCCCAAAAGGGGCTCTCCCTGGAACGGTTCGAGGTTGAACGGTTCGAGGTTCGTGACGCTACTTCCGCTCGCTCCTCCACCAACCGATACACTAACTTTCTACTTTCCTCTTCTGCGGAATATTTGGGAAAATCCACAGCTAACGGGGTCTCCACCGTAAGACCCGCCATGCGGTGGCGGAAGGGTGATGGTAGGAAATCTAATATCTCCGTTCCAGAAGAGGAAGATGACGATGAAGAAGAAGAATCCTCAATGTCACTCAAATTCAAAACCTTAGACCACTTCTCATACCATGACCATTTGTTATCCATGACTAAATTAAAAACCCAGAAAAGAAGCCCAGGAAAAAGCACAAAATCTAATGAAAACTAGGAAACCAGACAACCTAAGAACCCGGAAATGAACAGTTCAGTGAAAAGGAAAAAGAGAAAAACAAAATTCTAGAAGTTCCAAATCAATGTACCTGAGATTGAAGGAAGACTGGCACGAACTGGTTGGCACAACAAAGAGGAAGCAATAAGCGTCAAGAAAAAATGACAGAATGAAAATGGCGTGAAGATGATTGAGAAAGAATCTGAAGTCCTAAAAGGGAAAATCGTAGGGAGAGAATGAGTAGTCAGAGGTGCAAAGTTTGGAAGAAGTGAGAAAGGGGAAAACGAAAGGGAAGTTAACTTCAAAAAGGAACTTCCCTCCTCATGTTCTTTGAGTAATTGGGCCTGGCAGCAAAGGCCCAATATTACATTGAGCCACAAAAAATGAAAAGTGGCACGTAGCCATAGGATAGGATATTTGAAAATCCCAAATGCCAACAGGCGCAATAATGGCATAACTGACACACACAACACGTGTCAACCAGAGGGCACTCAAAGGTTCTTTCAACCAGATGAAGGGACAGCGAGGCACATTGAGCATAAGAAGGAACACAGGTCATTACCTCATCCTGGCCCGGGCACTCGGCCCCCTCCGGCCTCAACCGTAAGATAGAGAACTCTCAGCTCGGCTCAAGATTCAAAAAGTCTTACCGAGCTAGGGGGCTTATGTGGTGGACCGACCCTCAGTCCTACCCTTGCAATGCCCAGCCGACCAGAATAATCTGATTATACAGACCGTGCCACTACTGGAAAAAGTAGTTTTAAAATCGGTCGTTTTGGACTTTTGAAATCGGTTGCTGTGGTGATGTTGAAAAAGGTGGAATTAAAAGTGGACCTTTTGAAATCGGTCGTTTTGACCGATTTCAAAAGTACTTATGAAATCAGTCGTTTTAGCCGATTTCAAAAGTACTTATGAAATCGGTCGTTTTAGCCGATTTCAAAAATAATTTAAGAATCATATATAATTAAAACGCATGGTATTCAGAATCATAAGCATATACTCATTGTGGTGGACCGATCCTCGGTCCTACCCTTGCAATTCCCAGCCGACCAGAATAATCTGATTATACAGACCGTGCCTATCCAAGCCGAGCGCTTGTTCTAGGACCCACATTAACGACCTTGGACCGACCACATGGGCTTCACCCCTTAAGAGTCCGAGCTAGGGGCGCATGAGTCTAACTCACCACAGGGATAAGATCTCCCAATACAGGATAAGGATGAATGACTCATCCCTTATCCTAAATGAGACACGTTAGCTGCCTTGCTGGACCTCCGTACAGGCCCATAAGGTACAATGCCACCCCTATAAATAGCTGTCTCCAGCAAGGGGCTCAGGTACGTTCTCTCACTCCCTAATCGCACATTTGCACACACCTGTGATTAGGGAAACCCTAGTTGTCCCAACTGGACATCTAGAATACCAAAGAAATCACACAGTAACATCAGATCACTCTCTAGCTCTCAGATCTTTCCATATCCTTGAGCTAGGGGTATATCTTAGACACTGCGTCTTTGACACTAAACTCATGTATTCATGTATCATATAGTAATTTAAAGAACTTCAACTGGATATATTCCAGACATGCTTAACGATATAAACAAGCAGATCATGTGTAAATAATTCAATATACATAGTATTTAGATCATAAATATATATTCATGAAATTTAATATCATATAACAAGTAAATGAATTCCAAACTATATATATATATATATACTCAGTTTAGCACCGAATCTAAGCGTCACGTTGACTTGGGCCTTCTGCATCTCTCACCTCTCGTTCCAGCAGACACTTGCATCTGATTTCCGCGGGCACTTGCTACAGACTGATGTTCCAATCCGCCGTCTTTAAAACACCTCGTTTTTAAAAACAAAACACGTTTTCATTACTAATTGATTCGGATGGAATTATTCTTTTTAAACTAAATAAAATCTTTATTTCCTTTTGAACGTTCTTCTTTTTGGTTTTGTAAAACAACATAATATATAATCGTTTTATCAAAATTATTCCAATTTTTGAACATACTTTAAATACCTCAAAATTAATTAAAACAATCCACAAAATGATTTAAAACGATTTCTTTAGTTGCTGGTCCGTTCCGGACAGTCATTCATTAAAACCCGAAAATATCGAAAAACGTCGCCTTTTCAATTCGGCTTTTCTTTAAATCGAATACCTTTGAAAACTAAACTTTAAATTTATTGGAAAAATTCTCAAGAAATTAAATACCAATTTAAATCAACTCTGGGCATCAAAGAAATCATTTAAAAATAATCGCGTTCTTCACAATTCCGAAAATACCGTAATTAATAGATTAGCTTGTTTTCCTTTACTTTCTTTCACACACAATATTCCGAGGTAAGGTAATACATAGTCAAATTATTCATAAGGAATCTCAACACACATACACATTCAGCCAAGTTACCAAAGAAAACTCACAAGATCATACTTATCAAAAGTGCTTCAAAAGAGAGTTTAATCCATCATGGATAAACACAAGAGATAAAATTCAAAGCTATATCAAATCAATTAGTTTCAATCCCTAAATTTCCAGAATACTAAAAAACATATTAAGGTTCTTCATATAAAATTTTCAAGTAAATTAAACATCCAGAACTTAAGTTTCAATTCAATTTTCGCACAAAAACCGAAACAGAACCACACTGACCTGAGGCACATTTGCGTTGGTTGAAAATAGCAAATCGATTCCGAATGACATAAAATTTGGTAATAAAATCCCTCACATTGTCAAGGTCATCTAGTAAAAATTTCATAGTATTTGGAGGTTTTTAGGTTATACTTTTCCAATTAATTCTGCCACTAAGTCCGAAAATTCTGAAACATTGTGCTTACTGTTTTTCAATTAAAAAAAATACCAAACCAACTCCAAATAACTTCAAATTTTTCAGAGACTTACTGGACACGTTGATAAAGCTACCATAAAAATTTCAAGTCATTTAGAGCTACTTAAGTTCGAGAACTCTGATTAGGTTTTACCCGAAAAACTTATTTCTCCGAAAGTGTTTTCATCAAAACAACTCTTATAAAAATATCAAACCAAACCCAAAAATCTTACAAAAATTCATAAACACTGCTTTTGATATTAATAAAACAGTGGCTATGTTATGAGAACTTTGGTCCTAAGCAAATATCTTTTATTCACTACTTTTTGAAACTTAAAACACAAGTTTATTACAAACAATCTTCAACAAACAAAATTTATTTAAAATATCAAAACAATCCCAAACCTTCTTTAAATTTCCAGAATGCATTCAAACATCATGTAAGACTTTGCATCAAATTTTCAGAGACATCCAAGAAATGAAACTATGACTTTACCAAAAATATCTTATAACTAAACAACTTTTTCTTTTCTTTCCACCTATAGTAGAACCGAATTTTCACATCAAAATGGATCATCATCAACCAAAAATTTCAGCATGCAAGACACAAAAATTATCTTTTTCTTTTGGTCCTAAAAATCGAATCATCCTAAGCCCCACATAAATAATTTTTTGCTCATTCTCTAAGCAAGATCAAAACTATGCTTTTTCAAAAACCATACCCTTAATCACATGCATATATTTTCCAAGATCAAACCAAATGAACATAACATGCTTAACACATAACACTTTAGCAATTGATTTTAAGCTCAAAGTCTTAGTTTAACATTTTAATCTCATGCATGCAAAACTTAACATTTCTAACTTTATTTTCAAACTAAGATATCAAGATCATCAAAGGTCACATAATCTCATGCATGTACTTAAAACTCCTAAATCAAGTCATAAATCTACATGGACATACTTTAATCAAGTAACTGAATATTAATCCTTCATCCTAGTCTTAGCTGAATTACTCTAACCCTAAAACCACTATCTTTAAATTTTTTAACCACAAAGATCATGATGAACACTCATATTTTTTGACATGCATGTATCATTTAGACATGGATCAAGCTAAAATAATTAACATGCAACATAGATCAAAGCTTTCACAACCTTATACTAAAACCGTGGGAATTAGATCATCATGCATGTCACTTTTTATCATCAAACTCATGATCAAGCATGGAAATAACAAAAGATCAAAACTTAAATCAAAAGGACTAACATGCAAACAAGATTTTACAAACCAAGTCACACACAACTCTATGTGAAAACCGTAGCCAAGAAGATGATAGAAACAATAGGATAAAATCTCACTAGATCAAGTACTAGAAAATGGAGAAGCACTTGAAACAAATTTTCTTCTTTCTTCTTCCTTGATGCCACGGCCTCCCCTTCTCTTCCTCTCTCTCGAATTTTATCTCTTTCTCTCTAAGGTTCTAGAGCTTGATGGTGCTCTAGAACAAGTGTTTGGTGGAAAGTGTGTGGGAAAATGAATGAATGAACTAAGGCTCTCCTATTTATAGGCAACTAGGGCTAGGGTTTCTTTTGCTAGAAAATGGGGTTTAATGTTCACATGCAAGGGAAAATTTGTATTATTGATATGTTGCATGGTGGTAGTGTGCAAGGGTGGGTTACTTAAGGGTTTCCATCACCATCACATCAAGTCATAGCTTACTTCCTTCTTCATCCTATATTCTAGCTTGATTTTCATTTATTTTTCATGCATCTTAGTTGCTTAATCACTAAGAATATTGGGCTACAAAAATTTTGTCTTCCTTAACACATATATATATGTATGGCCCGAATTATACATACAAAAAGGGAAATATAATTTTTTTCTTACAACTACTTTAATAAATCCTCATAATATAGAATCAAGAAATCATGCATCACACAAGCATCAATATTCACTCATCACATCATACATATTTCATGGTAAATCTAGATTATAAAAAAATGATTTTCTCTTTTATAAAAGAACACATTTCATGTTAATGAATAAAATAATTATTTTAGGTGATTTCAACACTTTTCTTAAGCCTGATGAAAAGATGGGTGGGTAATGTGGATCTGGATCTACTTCAAGATTTCAGAGATTGTGTGGATCATAGCCAGTTACTTGACATGAGATTTAAAGGATGCTCCTTAACTTGGTGTAACAAACAAGTAGGATTGGACAGAATTCTATCTAAGCTGGATAGAAGTCTTGTCAACTCTGCTTGGTGTTCTGCTTGGCCTAATCCTGAAACAATCTTTTTGCCTGCTGGTGTGTCTGATCACTCACCAATTCTGGTTGATTGGAATAATGGGTTGACTAAGCCTAGATCTGATTTCAAGTTCTTTAATATGTGGTCTCAGTTGGAAGCTTTTATTTCTATAGTTCAGAATGTCTGGGATCAGCATATTCATGGTACTGCTATGTCTCAGTTAAGCAAGAGAATGGATCTTCTTAGGCAGCCTCTTCTTGCTCTTAATAAGAATCACTTCTCTGACATTGATAAGAAAGAAAAGGTACTCGGAGACAGATTGGAGGATATTCATAATGCTTTATCTCAGAATCCCCTGGACATTCCTATGCAGATAGAGGAAAGGAAAGTTATAAAGGATTATAAAGCTGCTCAGCAGGCTGTTCTTTCTTTTCTTAGACAGAAAGCCAAGCTGCATTAGCTGAAAGAGGGGGATAGCAATACCAAGCTTTTTCATGATTTCATTACAGCAAAGAGCTTATAAGAACAGAATTGTTAGAATTAAAGATGAGCAGGGTGTGTTTATTTCTGGTCAGAATTGCATTAGCTCAACTTTTGTCAATTTCTACAAGCAGTTGTTCAGAAGAAGGAGCAATTATCAGTGGAGGGATGAGATCATATCTGAGGGGAAAGTCCTTAATATTTCACAACGGATTAGTCTCATTAAACCTTCTACTAATGATGAGATAAAGCAGGCTTTCTTTTCTATTAATTCTAATAGTTCTCCTGGTCCTGATGGATATGGCTCTGATTTTTTCAAGAAATCTTGGGATGTTATTGGCAGTGGCTGTTGTGCTGCTGTTCAAGAATTCTTCTCTTCAGGTAAGCTGCTGAGGAGATTTAATGAAACTAACTTAGTCATGATTCCAAAGATTGATGGCCCTACTGAGGTGAAAGATTATAGGCCCATTGCTTGTTGTAATACTGTTTACAAATGCATCTCTAAGCTTATGTGTAGTAGAATGCATCAGGTTTTACCAGATTTTATTAATGAGAATCAAACAGCCTTTGTACAAGGCAGAAGCATCATTCATAATGTCTTGATATCTCAAGAGCTTCTGAGGCTTTATGGCCAAAAGGCATGCATCTCCTAGGTGTCTCATGAAGGTTGATATTCACAAAGCCTATGATTCACTTGACTGGAATTTTGTTACTGATATGTTAAAGGCTCTTAAATTCCCTGACAAGTTTATTCAATGGCTGATGACCTGCATTACAACTGTTTCTTATAGAATCATAATTAATGGGCAGAAATCTGAATCTTTAAACCCTTCAAGGGGCTTGAGGCAAGGTGATCCTGTCTCTCCTTTGGTGTTTGTTCTGGCTATGGAGATCTTGAGTAGATATTTGCAAGCTGCGTCAAAGCACAGGAACTTTAGGTTCCATCCTTTGTGCAAAGAACTAAAGCTTGTCAATCTTGCCTTTGCTAATGACTTGATGATTTTTTGCAAAGGCCATCCAGCAAGTGTGAGAATCTTAATGGATGCTTTTCAGGATTTCTCAAATAGCTCAGGTCTGACAACTAGCACAGCTAAATTGTGACGCTCTCGAAAATATGACTTTATTTATATTAAAATAAAGTACATAAATAAGTTATGAGAAACTTTTGGAAAATTTCATGAAAACTTTAACTTTTCCATATCGCAAAAATTTCAGGTAAAATGAGTATGTACTTGTTTTGTGTTCAGCGGAAACGATTTGAAAGTGTTAATAGGGTTGTAGTAAATATCAAAGTTCATATGCAACCATAGCCCATATATAAACATAATAAAAACCAAGTACATCAGATAGTCAGGTAGTAAAAGTCGAGCTAGCAAAGTTTTAGGGATACAGACTAGTAAGCATAAAATATTAGCTCTCAAATGCTCTCATCAGAATATATACAATATACTGCAAATCAAAAATAAGAGAGCCATCGAAAGTTGTGCCATGAACACCCACACTGATGCCTGATCCCTGGATCCTCCAAAAGCTGCAACACTGCATCCTACTATGGTCCTCCATACTGCACATACAAAATAAAGTCACTACATCACTGGCCGTCAGTAGCTGTCCCATCCACGTCCTCTACTGGGTCCTCCTCCTCCTCCTCATCCGACCCCGGGGAAGTAGCAGTGCGACGCACTGGCTCCGGTGAAGGTGCGAAGCGCACCCTGGTGGTCGGACCAGGACGAGGAGTGGCCGTAGCAGTAGCCTCAGAAGAAGTAGAAGGACGGGTACAGGTAGCCGGACGTCTGACATGTAAATTTTAAAAACGACGGCCAGGACGTGGTGGAGGAGTACCAAAACGATAAGTATAAGCTGGAGGAATGTGCAGTATGTAGATCATAGGGATGCGAAGCCTACGAGGTCGCGCGCGAGCAAGGGGGTTAGGGTGACGAAAGATCACGTCAACCTCACCCTCAAAAACAGCCCTGTGCTCCTCCTAGTCCCACACTCCTCTACGGAGTGGGCGTAACTCCACGAATGTCATGTAGCAAGCCATCACCTACAAGGGCATAGGGAGTCAGCAAATATTAACGCATAATCAAATAGATAGGGTACAAGTAATAATAACATAATCGAATCTTACTGATCAATTATCAATTGCCAATAATCAATTATAATCCATTTCATAATAAACATCAGATCAAATCATAATGATGAATAATCCATAACACATGCACTGCTAATGCAACTCTCCTATCAATGCATGACTGTTGGCCAACTCCACAAATAGGCTTCCGTGGCACCTTAAAACATGCCCGGTACTCCTCAACGAGTACCTCACGGACTCGGCCATCCTTAAACGACACTCCTAGAGCTCATAGAAGTGATGCCGACGTATCTCACAAGACTACGTCTCTCGAGCCCGTTTTTAAAGACATGCCCACACCAACGTGTGTATTCCCGGAACAAAAGGTGCACCCCGGTCGCCGACACTCCCTTCCGCTTAATGACCCTTTGGAGCAGACACTTTCACTAGTGTCCCTCGAGTCACGACCCTTTGGAGCAGACACTTTCACTAGTGTCCCTCGAGTCCAAAATAACCAAAAGGGATATGCCCACGCCTCACGGACGTGTCTCCACCAATGTAGGAATCCAGAATGCAAATGCTATGCATGATTCTGCAAACATAAGTGTAGTTTAAGTCTACTTGAGGTCATTCAGTTTATCCTTTGGTCAATAAGTTCCACCTTCAGCCTTTAAACGATTAAAATGTCCGGTTAATCGATTAATGAATTAAATTCCGATTTTTTTGTTACAAAGTTTCATTAATAATCGATTATTCATCCTGCTAATCGATTATACCTTTATAACATTTCAAACTGATCAGAATTTACTCGTATTAATCGATTAACAGTCGGGTTAATCGATTAATATATCAGTCAAACTGATCAGATTTTACTCGTATTAATCGATTAGCAGTCGGGTTAATCGATTAATATATCAGTAAAACAGTGCTGAAACTGGTTTTTGAATACCAAATTCGTACCTACTCAATTTTGACCAAAACCAACCTCAAGTACAACTTAAACACATCATGTGAAACTTGTTTATAACATCAATTGCACCAATTAACATCAATTTCACAGAATCATGATGTTTTCCCCCAAATTTAACCTAAAACTCAATTTACACGTCAATTTTTGATTCACACCATTTCAGATCAAATTGAGGATTCATTTAGATTCTAATGCTATAATCTAACATGTTCCAATTCCTGTTTCACTTCAAATTGGCCTCCAAGCCATTGTCCACTAACCTAGTGCCCTTTGAACCACATAGAGGTTCAACCAATATTCAATTCAATCCCATAATCTATTCTAGCATTAGTAAAGCTTCTCCCTTACCTCAATGAAGCTTTTTGGATGCAAGAACAGCAAGAAAAACCTCAGATTCTAGAATCACCTCTTGCTCTGTTTTTGGTTCCAACACAGGTTCAAGAGAGCAAGTTTGACAGAGGATTTGACATAGCAAATGGGCATGAAAACAAATAAACTTGGTCAATATAGAAACTAGACATTGCAAACTTTAATTAGAAACTGAAATGACACGATTTGAGGGCCTCTACCTACCAAAATCGAAGGCTTGAACTTAGCACCTCAAAGCTGAAACTGCAGAATTCAGTTTCTTGGACCCAACTTTAGCTAATTCGTTCTCCTAGCTCAAGCCACCAAAACATGCAATCTTGGTACGGTTTTGAAGGTCTCTTGACAAGCTTTAATAAGATATAAATCTCATCAACAGTGTATGGGTAAGGATGAAGAACGAAGATGAAGAACAGAGAGGGTTCAAACAAAATTTTAGCAGAGTTTGTTTCCCTTCTTCTTCCCAATTTCTCCACCATTTTCATCACCCAACACCTCTATTTATAGCCAAAACTTGCTTCCATGCATCTAAACACGTGTTCCCCACTAATCCCAGCCGGTGCTATGTGTTAATTTTTGAATTAATCAGCTTGTTGAGTCATCAAACGCACTTTCTTCAGCTTCTGCACTATCGTTAATCGATTAACGGTCGGGTTAATCGATTAACACTACCAGTTTTTCAAAAATTATTATTTTATTCACTTTCCCTCCAAATATCTTTCCAATATTGACTCCTAGGTCCTTTCCAAGGACCAAACTGCAAAAACACCTTATTTCTTAACCAAAATATTTTTCTTATATTTTTCCCTTGATTATCCTCTTAATAAAATCATAATTTAATAAACAAAACTAATTAATCCATATAATTAGTTTTATTTAAATATTTCTTTTTATTTATTTGGGAAGCAAAAATTCGGGGTATTACACTTCTCCCCCACTTACAAGAATTTCCTCCTCAAAATTCCGCTTACATAAACAACTCAGGATAATCCTTTCTCATTTTATCTTCTAATTCCCAAGTTGCTTCTGATACATCAGCATTTTCCTAAATAACTTTAACTAATGAAATCTCCTTTCTCCGCAACTGCTTCATTCTTCGATCTTCTATACGGACAGGAAATGTCTCAAAAGTGAGATTCTCTCACAGAGTCACGTCATCCGGTTGAACTTCAATCACAGAATTGGGATCCGGCACGAACTTCCGTAATTGCGAGACATGAAACACATTATGCTGATTAGACAGCGACAGAGGCAAAGCGAGCTGATAAGCGACAGGACAAATACGCTTGAGTATCTGATAAGGACCAATAAACTTTGGCGACAGTTTCCTTGTCCTCAAAGCCCTTCCAACACCAGTTGTCGGTCTTACCCGAATAAAAACGAGCTCATCTTCTTCAAACTCTAAAGGTCTCCTTATTTTATCTGCATAACTTTTCTATCGACTCTGCGCTGTCTTCATTTTCTCTCTGATCATCTGAATCTTCTCGGTTGTTTCTTGAACAATCTCAGTTCCAATGATCGTCTGCTCCCCCACTTGAAACCAACATAGGGGAGTTTGGCACTTCCTTCCATACAGCGCCTCGAACGGTGCCATTCCAATACTAGAGTGGTGACTGTTGTTGTAGGTAAACTCTATGAGCGGCAAGAGTTTATCCCAACTTTCTTGACTCTCCAAGACACAGGCTCTGAGCAAATCTTCGAGTGACTGAATCGTCCTTTCAGACTAGCCATCCGTCTGAGGGTGATAAGCAGAACCCATTCTCAACTTTGACCCCAGAGAGTGCTGCAAACCTTGCCAAAACTTCGAAGTAAACCTCGGATCTCGATCCGAGACAATACTTGAAGGAATACCATGAAGGCGAATGACCTCCTTGATGTACAACTGAGCAAACCTATCCATGGAATAACGCATATTAACTGGAATAAAATGCGTCGACTTGGTCAATCTATCAACAATTACCCAGATTGCATCACAACCTCCAACAGTCCTTGGTAATCCAGACACAAAGTCCATTGAAATACTATCCCATTTCCATTGAGGGACATCCAATGGTTGCAACTCTCCACCTGGCTTCTTATGCTCAGCTTTTGCCTTTTGACAAATCAAACAGGAGGCGACATACGAAGCAACATCCCTCTTCAATCCGGACCACCAAAACAATTTCTTCAAGTCTTGATACATCTTGGTTGATCCAGGATGGATACTCATCCTACTTTTGTGTGCTTCGTCCAAAATCAATCTTCTTATCTCCTGATCTTTAGGAATACAAATCCGACCTTTGAATCGGAGAATTCCATCATTTCCAGTTTGGAAGTTTAACTCCTTTCCTTCCATCATCAACCTTCTCTTCTCTTGAAGCTCTTCATCTGACCGCTGTGAGTCCCGAACTTGAATCAGGAACTCATTGGTAATCTGCAGCTTACCAAGCCTTATACATCCAGGTTCTACTTGCATCATCAAGCTTAGATCTCGAAACTTCTCAATTAAAGAAAACTCCTTCACCATCAAAGCACTCATGTGAATAGTCTTCCGGCTTAAAGCATCAGCTACTACATTTGCTTTACCGGGATGATATTGATGTTCGAAATCATAATCTTTGATAAATTCCATCAAACGCCTTTGTCTCATGTTCAACTCTTTCTGATCGAACAGATACTTCAAACTCTTATGGTCACTAAACACCTTGAACATAGTGCCATAGAGATAGTGTCTCCAAATCTTTAAAGCAAAGACAATAGCAGCCAATTCTAAGTCGTGCGTCGGATAATTGACCTCATGCACCTTCAATTGTCTGGATGCGTAAGCTACCACTCTTCCATCTTGCATCAAAACACATCCAAGACCCTGCCTCGAGGCATCACAATAAACATCGAAACTCCTATGTGGATCAGGTAACACTAACACCGGTGAGGACGTCAACTTCTCCTTCAATAATTGAAAAATTTCCTCACACTTATGATCCCACAAGAAAGGATGATCCTTGCAAGTTAACTTGGTCAACGGCAAGGCAATCCTTGAAAATCCTTCAATAAATCTCCAGTAGTATCCAGCTAAACCCAAGAAACTACGAACTTCCGTCACAGTTTTGGGTTGCTCCCATCTCAACACAGCTCCAACTTTAGCTGGATCAACCGCAATACCTTCTTTGGAAATAACATGACCCAAAAAGTTCACCTTATCCAACCAAAACTCGCACTTAGCAAGTTTGGCATAGAGTTGCTTCTCTCTCAAGACCCCAAGCACAATCTTAAGATGTTCGGCATGTTCTTCTGGACTCTTTGAGTAGATGAGAATATCGTCGATGAACACGACCACAAACAAATCCAAGTAGGGTCTGAAAATTCTATTCATATAGTCCATGAAAATAGCAGGAGCATTCGTTAGCCCAAACGGCATTACCAGATACTCATAATGCCCATATCTCGATCGAAAAGCTGTCTTTGGAATATCTTCGTCTCGAATTCTGATCTGATGATATCCCGACCTTAAATCGATCTTGGAAAACACCGAAGCTCCTCGAACCTGATCCATAAGGTCATCAATCCTTGGCAACGGATATTTATTCTTAATTGTGACCTTATTCAACTGCCGGTAGTCAACGCACATTCTCATACTACCGTCTTTCTTCTTAACGAACAACAACGGAGCTCCCCATGGCGAAACACTTGGCCTTATCATTTATTTCTGCAACAACTCTTCAATCTGTTTCTTCATTTCGGCCATTTCTGGTGGTGCCATCCTATACGGAGCAATAGAAATAGGTCTGGTTCATGGTACGAGATCAATTCCAAACTCGATTTCGCGCTTGGGCGGTAATCCTGGAATCTCTTCAGGAAAAACTTCAGGAAAGTCTCGTATCACCGGAATATCCTCAATCTTCACTTCCTTCACCTCTTCTAAGATTGAGGAGAATAAACAAACATATCCTCTAGGCTCAAGGCTTAAGGTTTCATGGTTTCGAAACTGGATTGTCTTAGCCTCACAATTAATGAGGACTTGGTTTCGAGTTAACCAATCCATTCCTAAGATCACATCTATTTTGAGCATGGGTAAGCAGATTAAATCTACTAGGGATGTGTGATTTAAGACCATTATTTTACAGTCCTTGCAGACCTTAGACACAACCACCGAGTCGTTGGTGGGGGTTTCAAGTTGTAGCTGATAGGGTGAATCAGACACTACTAACTTCAAACGGTTTACACACTCAAGGGACACAAAAGAGTGTGTGGCTCCAGAATCAAACATAACAACACAGGGTTGGTCATTAAGGAGATAAATACCTTGAATCAGATCAGAGGATTGAGTCGATTCAATTCCACTTAAAGCAAACACCTTTCTAGATACCGTCGGTTTGTTTGCTTCCTCTTTCTTGACAGGCTCCTTACATTCGCGGGAGTAATGCCCCTTCTTACCACAATTAAAACAGAGACCATTTTGTGCAGCATAGCAATTGGTACCAAAGTGAAAACGATTGCACTTCTCACACTTGCGATAATTCGCCTGAGAAGTACCTTTTCCACCATTAGCTTCCTTGCCTTTCCCTTTTTGAAAATAGGGACCCTTGTTACGATTGTTGAAATTCTTCTTCCAGATAGGTCCGAATCCAGACTGACTTCTTCTCTTTTCCTCTTCCTCTTTCTTATCATCTTCATAAACCCGGCACATCTCAACCAAAGCATGAAAACTTCGGATCTTTTGATAACCAAAGGCAGACTTTATCTCTGGCTTAAGTCCATTTTCAAACTTAATACATTTGGACCTCTCATCTGGGTTAAGCTGATAGTACAGGGAGTACTTGATGAGTTCTTCAAATTTTGCTGCGTACTCTCCTACGCTCATATCTCCTTGTTTCAGTTGCATGAATTCCATTTCTTTCTTTCTCCTTTGATCCTCCGGAAAGTATTTATTGAGGAAAATCTCAACAAACACATCCCAGGTGACCATCCTTCCTTCATAGTTCAACAACTGCATGGTACGATGCCACCAATTCTCAGCTTCACCAGAGAGCATAAAAACTGCAAACTTCACCTTTTGAGCATCAGCACACTCCATAGCACGAAAAATCTTATTCAATTCCTGAATCCAACGATTCGCTTCCTCAGGCTTATGACCTCCTTCAAACCTTGAGGGTTTAAAGTTTCGGAATTCCGAGAAAGTCTTTGACTCAGGATTTTCCACCTGACAAGATTAAGGTGGGGGTGGATTAACTTGTTGCCTCTGCTGTTGCTGTTGCATACCCACCAACACATCCGTCAACCTTGATATGGCATCAGCCATATGATTGTTATTGTTCCTAGCAGACATCTTAAACCTGCACTAAGGACTTTATATCAGACTAAAATCCTAACAAGAAGTATGTGTAAGATACTTCTTCTATGTGCTAATTAACCAAAACAGATACTAAGACAAGTATCTAGGAGAGGTATTACCTTTTGGAGATCACATCTCAGGATCAGTTCGCGGGATCACAGCTCTGATACCAACACGTGTGACGCTCTCGAAAATATGACTTTATTTATATTAAAATAAAGTACATAAATAAGTTATGAGAAACTTTTGGAAAATTTCATGAAAACTTTAACTTTTCCATATCGCAATAATTTCAGGTAAAATGAGTATGTACTTGTTTTGTGTTCAGCGGAAACGATTTGAAAGTGTTAATAGGGTTGCAGTAAATATCAAAGTTCATATGCAACCATAGCCCATATATAAACATAATAAAAACCAAGTACATCAGATAGTCAGGTAGTAAAAGTCGAGCTAGCAAAGTTTTAGGGATACAGACTAGTAAGCATAAAATATTAGCTCTCAAATGCTCTCATCAGAATATATACAATATACTACAAATCAAAAATAAGAGAGCCATCGAAAGCTGTGCCATGAACACCCACACTGATGCCTGATCCCTGGATCCTCCAAAAGCTGCAACACTGCATCCTACTATGGTCCTCCATACTGCACATACAAAATAAAGTCACTACATCATTGGCCGTCAGTAGCTGTCCCATCCACGTCCTCTACTGGGTCCTCATCCTCCTCCTCCTCATCCGACCCCGGGGAAGTAGCAGTGTGACGCACTGGCTCCGGTGAAGGTGCGAAGCGCACCCTGGTGGTCGGACCAGGACGAGGAGTGGCCGTAGCAGTAGCCTCAGAAGAAGTAGAAGGACGGGTACGGGTAGCCGGACGTCTGACATGTAAATTATAAAAACGACGGCCAGGACGTGGTGGAGGAGTACCAAAACGATAAGTATAAGCTGGAGGAATGTGCATTATGTAGATCATAGGGATGCGAAGCCTACGAGGTCGCACGTGAGCAAGGGGGTTAGGGTGACGAAAGATCACGTCAACCTCTCCCTCAAAAACAGCCCTGTGCTCCTCGTAGTCCCACACTCCACTCGTAACTCCACGAATGTCATGTAGCGAGCCATCACCTACAAGGGCATAGGGAGTCCGCAAATACTAACGCATAATCAAATAGATAGGGTACAAGTAATAATAACAGAATCGAATCTTACTGATCAATTATCAATTGCCAATAATCAATTATAATCCATTTCATAATAAACATCAGATCAAATCATAATGATGAATAATCCATAACACATGCACTGCTAATGCAACTCTCCTATCAATGCATGATTGTTGGCCAACTCCACAAATAGGGTTCCGTGGCACCTTAAAACATGCCCGGTACTCCTCAACGAGTACCTCTCGGACTCGGCCATCCTTAAACGACACTCCTAGAGCTCATAGAAGTGACGCCGACGTATCTCACAAGACTACGTCTCTCGAGCCCAGCGTTTAAAGACATGCCCACACCAACGTGTGTATTCCCGAAACAAAAGGTGCACCCCGTGTTGGAAAACCTACAATCGGTGGGTGAAACAACTAGGAAACACTAGGAGAACACCTAGAAGGGGGGTTGAATAGGTGTTATAGAAACTTTGAAAGATTTTCGCAAGAAACAAATCTAAACGATTAAAACCAATGAAAATCAATAAATTAACAAATATTATATCAGAGATTAAGCGGAAACAATCAACACCAATATTCTTATTGATTCACCTAGGTTATGAAAATGATTTCCCCTTTATCAATTTTGCACAATAAAGATTCAATTCAATCAAATATAGAAAAAATCACTTTTTCTAGGTTTTCAATCAAGAATAATATGAATAACAAGAATTGTAAAGAGTAGAGAGTTTAGAGATACGACACAGTGATTTATCCTGGTTCATTTTCATCCACTTGAAAGCTACTCCAGTCCCCTCTTCAACCAAGAGAGATTCTTCACTATGAGGAATTAGAGTTTCTCAAATTACAAGTAAATGCCTCACAAGACTCCTTCTTGCTAGCCTACAAGAGATACCACACCCTTGCCTTGTAATCCTATTGATATCTAATCTAACCTCTTCTCTTGCTTGCCAAATCCCCTCAACAAGACTTCCAATTGCTTGCTTTACTCACAAGACTTCCAAATGCTTGTTCTTCAACAAGGCTTCCAAGTGCTTGATGAAATGCCTCACCAAGGCTTCCAATGAAACTTGCTTGATTCACAAAATCAAGGCTTCCAATGTTGTAGATAGCTTGCCTAACTTGCAATGATTACAACCCAAATGAAAACAATAACAATCCTATGAATCTCTTTCAAAAGCTATGAAAAGATCAACATGAGATTCAAGGTTCTTGATCAAAGAATGTAAAAATGAAAGCTTTGATCTTGAGAGAGTGAGAGAGAATAGTGTGGCTTTGATTCTTTGTAAAATTGTGTATCAAAATGATTCTAGTTGATTCTCATTGATAGAAATGATTAGGAAAAGGTTTATATAGAATACCCAAAAGTTAGAGCACTTAGAATAGCTTTTGAGAAGTGAAAAACGTATTTAAAAAACCATATCTGATCGAGTTACTCGAGTGAAATGAGTGTTACTCGAGTAAGCCGAAAGCTTAAAACATTTTACTCGAGTGAAATAATGATTAATCGAGTAAGCCGCAAGCTTGATAAATTTTACTCGAGTGAAATATGTGTTACTCGAGTAATCAGCATAAAAATCACTAAAAACTTGTTTTCTCAAAAACTAAACCTTTTCTTTAAAACCTTTAAGCCACCTATTGATTTTAGACAAAGTGAATACTCAAAATATGATATAATCATGCATTCAAAAGAGATTCACTACCCTCTAATAACTCTACCCAAACTCATAAACTAAAAGACTTGTGAGGCAAAAGATAAAACATTAAAACACAAACTACCAAACTAAGTCTTCATGAGTTGGCTCTCTCTTCATCACTTGATGTTTGTTGTTGCTTGTTGAGCTTGAACTTGATCAACACATTTGTAGCTTGTTCAAAACCTTTTGGCATTTATCAAAACATTCTTCATGGATCTTACAATCTCCCCCTTTTTGAAAATGACAAACATGTTTTGAAATTATGAAGTTCATTGAAGTTGTTGATGCTTGAACCATTTGATCACTTGGTGAGACTCTTGCTCCCCCTCAATAAATGCTTTTGACATTTGAAATCTAATTGATAGAAAGCTTGATTCTCCCCCTATCTCCAACAACTTTTCTCAACCTACATAAAAACAACAAAAAACAACCTTTCTCCAAACATACCATTTTTCAAAAAAAATATATTTCTCCCCTTTGTTTCAAAACATCATATTTCTCCCCATTTGGCATTATCAAAAAGAAATATATATCAATTGAAATATAAGATCAAAGCCAAAATAGAGAAATTAATGAGATAAAACAACCAAAACATCATCGATAGATGGTTACCATGCTTTTATTCAACTCAATATCAAACAAATTGTATACCAATAACATGATACCAATTGTAACACAATTGTAAGAAATTGATACCAATTGAAGTAACAAATGAATGAATATCACATGAAAGTCCTTTTGCTCTTCAATCATACCTACAAAAACAATCATGCTTTGCTTTTTGGTATCCAAATGGTTTTGGATCCATTTTTGTTAGTGTAGGGACTCTCACCCTTTTTCATCCAAACAAAATCTCCTTTAGGTATACCATGCACTTTAATATAACACACATTTGAAGTATGTCCATGAGTACCACAATAGAAACATGTTGGTGCATTTGAAAAATCAACTTTTGAAAAATCAACAACATTTCTATGAGATTTACTCTTAGCATTAGTATAACCCAAACCAAACTTGTTTGAATTTTCTCTTTGAAAATTTAACAATGTGTGCAATCTAATGTCACCATTTGTGAAACTTGCAAGCTTATTTTTCAAAATAGCATTTTCATCTTTAAGCAACTTGCAATTCTCACAATCAACCACAATATTCAATCTACTAGCACAATCACAAGAAGAACTAGCATATATAAGATCAAGGGTTTCATTTTCAAGATTAAGCTCATCAACTTGTTTTTGAAGTTCTAAAATCTCTTGTTGATGTTTCAAAATGAGCTTCTTCCTTTCAATGTTTTTCAAAGCTAGTTTCTTAAATTGTTCATGCATTTCTTCATAAGCATTATATAACATTTCATAATTTGAAGAAATTTCGGATTTAGTAAGACTTACATCGCTTTCGTCACTTTGCTCACTTGATTCATCATTTGAACTTTCCTCTTCATCTACTAGAGCTATCAAGTTGAGACAAGCGGCATGTTCATCATCCGAAGAGCTACTAGTTGTGCTTTTCTTGTCTTGTTCATCATCACTATTCCAAACTATGTATGCCCTTTTAGTTTTCTTTTCTTTCTCCTTCTTCTTAAGATACCTAGAGCATGAGTACTTGAGATGACCGGGCTTTCCACATTCATGGCAAACTATTCCTTCTTTTGAAGTCTTTGTCTTGTAGTGTGGGAAATTCTTCTCTTTACTTTTGTCTTTGTTCAACCTTCCTTTTCTCCTTAGAATCTTATTGAACTTTCTTAGTAGAAGCTTCATCTCCTCTTCATCAATGTCCGAATCGGAATCTTCATTATCATTACTATCATCATCGGAACTCTCTTCCTTTTTATATGACCTTTGAGCTTTAAGAGCAATTCCTTTTCTCTCTTTGTACTTATCCGACTCTTCATGCATTTGCAAACGTCCAAGCTCCATTTCATGTTCTTGTAGCTTTCCGAAAAGTGTTGCTAAGTCCATGGTGTCCAAGTCCTTTGATTCAACAATTGCGGTAACCTTGGGTTGCCATTCCCTACTTAGACATCTTAAAACTTTGTTAACAAGTTCACAATTCACGAAAGTTTTACCAAGAGCAATGAGATGATTAACAATATGAGTAAAACGTTTTTGCATAAAACATATAGATTCATTAGGCAACATACGAAACAATTCATATTCATGCATCAAAGAATTTAATCTAGCACGCCTAACTTCACTAGTGCCTTCATGTGTGACTTGCAAGGTGTCCCACATATCTTTGGCATCTTTACATTGGGAGACTCTAAAGAACTCATCATAAGATAGAGCGGAGGTGATGATATTTTTTCCTTTTAAATCATATTGAATTTTCCTTTTATCATCATCGGTCCACTTATCTTTGGGAGTTAGGGTAAGCACACCTTCTACATCTTTTGAGGGAATATAAGGACCATTTTCAATGGCTTCCCAAATGTTCACATCTATAGCTTCTATAAAGATTCTCATCCTAATTTTCCAATAACCATAACCCTCTCCACCAAACATAGGAGGGCGATTAATTGAAGCACCTTCACCACCAAAAGGATTCGTAGAACCCATTGTAGTTTCTCAAGGATCTTAACGAAAAAGCTCTACGCTCGTGTCTTTCGACCGAGCTCTGATACCAATTGTTGGAAAACCTACAATCGGTGGGTGAAACAACTAGGAAACACTAGGAGAACACCTAGAAGGGGGGTTGAATAGGTGTTATAGAAACTTTGAAAGATTTTCACAAGAAACAAATCTAAACGATTAAAACCAATGAAAATCAATCAATTAACAAATATTATATCAGAGATTAAGCGGAAACAATCAACACCAATATTCTTATTGATTCACCTAGGTTATGAAAATGATTTTCCCTTTATCAATTTTGCACAATAAAGATTCAATTCAATCAAATATAGAAAAAATCACTTTTTCTAGGTTTTCAATCAAGAATAATATGAATAACAAGAATTGTAAAGAGTAGAGAGTTTAGAGATACGACACAGTTATTTATCCTGGTTCACTTTCATCCACTTGAAAGCTACTCCAGTCCCCTCTTCAACCAAGAGAGATTCTTCACTATGAGGAATTAGAGTTTCTCAAATTACAAGTAAATGCCTCACAAGACTCCTTCTTGCTAGCCTACAAGAGATACCACACCCTTGCCTTGTAATCCTATTGATATCTAATCTAACCTCTTCTCTTGCTTGCCAAATCCCCTCAACAAGACTTCCAATTTCTTGCTTTACTCACAAGACTTCCAAATGCTTGTTCTTCAACAAGGCTTCCAAGTGCTTGATGAAATGCCTCACCAAGGCTTCCAATGAAACTTGCTTGATTCACAAAATCAAGGCTTCCAATGTTGTAGATAGCTTGCCTAACTTGCAATGATTACAACCCAAATGAAAACAATAACAATCCTATGAATCTCTTTCAAAAGCTATGAAAAGATCAACATGAGAGATTCAAGGTTCTTGATCAAAGAATGTAAAAATGAAAGCTTTGATCTTGAGAGAGTGAGAGAGAATAGTGTGGCTTTGATTCTTTGTAAAATTGTGTATCAAAATGATTCTAGTTGATTCTCATTGATAGAAATGATTAGGAAAAGGTTTATATAGAATACCCAAAAGTTAGAGCACTTAGAATAGCTTTTGAGAAGTGAAAAACGTATTTAAAAAACCATATCTGATCGAGTTACTCGAGTGAAATGAGTGTTACTCGAGTAAGCCGAAAGCTTAAAACATTTTAATCGAGTGAAATAATGATTAATCGAGTAAGCCGCAAGCTTGATAAATTTTACTCGAGTGAAATATGTGTTACTCGAGTAATCAGCATAAAAATCACTAAAAACTTGTTTTCTCAAAAACTAAACCTTTTCTTTAAAACCTTTAAGCCACCTATTGATTTTAGACAAAGTGAATACTCAAAATATGATATAATCATGCATTCAAAAGAGATTCACTACCCTCTAATAACTCTACCCAAACTCATAAACTAAAAGACTTGTGAGGCAAAAGATAAAACGTTAAAACACAAACTACCAAACTAAGTCTTCATGAGTTGGCTCTCTCTTCATCACTTGATGTTTGTTGTTGCTTGTTGAGCTTGAACTTGATCAACACATTTGTAGCTTGTTCAAAACCTTTTGGCATTTATCAAAACATTCTTCATGGATCTTACACCCCGGTTGCCGACACTCCCTTCCGCTTAATGACCCTTTGGAGCAGACACTTTCACTAGTGTCCCTCGTGTCACGACCCTTTGGAGCAGACACTTTCACTAGTGTCCCTCGAGTCCAAAATAACCAAAAGGGATATGCCCACGCCTCACGGACGTGTCTCCACCAATGTGGGTATCCAGAATGCAAATGCTATGCATGATTCTGCAAACATAAGTGTAGTTTAAGTCTACTTGAGGGCATTCAGTTTATCCTTTGGTCAATAAGTTCCACCTTCAGCCTTTAATCGATTAAAATGTCCGGTTAATCGATTAATGAATTAAATTCCGATTTTTTTGTTACAAAGTTTCATTAATAATCGATTATTCATCCTGCTAATCGATTATTCCTTTATAACATTTCAAACTGATCAGAATTTACTCGTATTAATCGATTAACAGTCGGGTTAATCGATTAATATATCAGTCAAACTGATCAGATTTTACTCGTATTAATCGATTAGCAGTCGGGTTAATCGATTAATATATCAGTAAAACAGTGCTGAAACTGGTTTTTGAATACCAAATTCGTACCTACTAAATTTTGACCAAAACCAACCTCAAGTACAACTTAAACACATCATGTGAAACTTGTTTATAACATCAATTGCACCAATTAACATCAATTTCACAGAATCATGATGTTTTCCTCCAAATTTAACCTAAAACTCAATTTACATGTCAATTTTTGATTCACGCCATTTCAGATCAAATTGAGGATTCATTTAGCTTCTAATGCTATAATCTAACATGTTCCAATTCCTGTTTCACTTCAAATTGGCCTCCAAGCCATTGTCCACTAACCTAGTGCCCTTTGAACCACATACAGGTTCAACCAATATTCAATTCAATCCCATAATCTATTCTAGCATTAGTAAAGCTTCTCCCTTACCTCAATGAAGCTTTTTGGATGCAAGAACAGCAAGAAAAACCTCAGATTCTAGAATCACCTCTTGCTCTGTTTTTGGTTCCAACACAAGTTCAAGAGAGCAAGTTTGGCAGAGGATTTGACATAGCAAATGGGCATGAAAACAAATAAACTTGGTCAATATAGAAACTAGACATTGCAAACTTTAATTAGAAACTGAAATGACACGATTTGAGGGCCTCTACCTACCAAAATCGAAGGCTTGAACTTAGCACCTCAAAGCTGAAACTGCAGAATTCAGTTTCTTGGACCCAACTTTAGCTAATTCGTTCTCCTAGCTCAAGCCACCAAAACATGCAATCTTGGTACGGTTTTGAAGGTCTCTTGACAAGCTTTAATAAGATATGAATCTCATCAACAGTGTATGGGTAAGGATCATGAACGAAGATGAAGAATAGAGAGGGTTCAAACAAAATTTTAGCAGAGTTCGTTTCCCTTCTTCTTCCCAATTTCTCCACCATTTTCATCACCCAACACCTCTATTTATAGCCAAAACTTGCTTCCATGCATCTAAACACGTGTTCCCCACTAATCCCAGCCGGTGCTATGTGTTAATTTTTGAATTAATCAGCTTGTTGAGTCATCAAACGCACTATCTTCAGCTTCTGCACTATCGTTAATCGATTAACGGTCGGGTTAATCGATTAACACTACCAGTTTTTCCAAAAATTATTATTTTATTCACTTTCCCTCCAAATATCTTTCCAATATTGACTCCTAGGTCCTTTCCAAGGACCAAACTGCAAAAACACCTTATTTCTTAACCAAAATATTTTTCTTATATTTTTCCCTTGATTATCCTCTTAATAAAATCATAATTTAATAAACAAAACTAATTAATTCCATATAATTAGTTTTATTTAAATATTTCTTTTTATTTATTTGGGAAGCAAAAATTCGGGGTATTACATAAATCCCATCTCTATATGGCTGGTATTCCTGATGATAGACAGAATCATCTCTTGCAGATAACAGGATTTCAAAAGGGTTATTTCCCTTTTAAATATCTGGGTTTGCCCCTCTCTGCAAAAAAATAGTCTTCCTCATCTTGCAAAATTCTCATTGATAAAGTGAGCAGAAGAATAAATAGCTGGAAAAGCATAAACTTATCTTATCAAGCTAGATGTTGCTTAATTAATTCTGTTCTCCTCAGTATGCAGGTTTATTGGAGTCAAATTTTCATTATCCCTAAAGCTGTTTTGAGAGCTATTGATAAAAAATGCAGAGAATTTTTATGGGGTATGAATCAGGATGGCCATTATTATGCTGCTGTGTCTTGGCAGCAGGTCTGCAAGCCTAATAAATTTGGTGGCCTAGGTTTTAAAGATTCTATCATTTGGAATTATGCTGCGCTTGGTAAATAGATATGGCAGATAGCTAGTAACAAAGATTCCTTATGGCTAAAATGGATTCACTTCATTTATTTAAGGGGTTCTGATTTCTGGCTTTATGAGGTGAAACCTAGAGATGGATGGCACTGGAAGCAAATCATTAAAATTAGGGACAAATTTCTGCTGCATTATCAGAATGGCTGCTAGCTTCATTCTTCTGAGGGCTCTTATTCGATTAAGAGTGGCTATTTTGTTCTTGTGAATGATAATCAGCCTTTTGCAGGTTTCAGAATTGCTTGAAACTCTTTCTCAGTTCCTAAACATGCTTTCATTGTCTGGCTGACTTTGCATGACAGATTGAAAACTAGATCAAGGCTAAGTCAGTTCCTGAATATCCCTACTGTTTGCATCTTTTGTAATTCTGGTGGAGACCAGGAATCATCTCTTTTTTGCTTGTGATTGGAGTAGCTCTTTGCTTGAAGCTGCTTGTAATTGGTTTGGTTTGGATTATTGGCCAATTAGATTCCAGCTTTGGTCTCGTTGGCTGATTCATGGCTTCAGGGACAAGACTCGAAGGAAGGTTGTTATTGCTTTATTTTCTGCTGTCATTTATCATGTGTGGAATGAGAGGAACTTCAGGCTCTTCAATCATGGAAGCCATTCGATGGACTAAATCTTAAGGACATTAAAATCTGAGGTTGCTTGGCGAATAAGTCATTGTTTCCCTTTGTTTTATAACTGGCAAAATAAGACTTTAGTTGACAGAATTCGTTTGGAAATCAATTGTAACTAGTTATGCTTTCTAATGCTATGAAGGTGACATAGTATTAGTTGGTTCTTTTGGCTATCTTTGATCCTTGAACCCTTCCTAGAAGGTGGCAAGGAGATTGGGTTGGCCTTAGCTTGTATGGTTTGTTTTTGAGCTCGTTGGTTAATGAATTATTTTCGTTTACCAAAATAAAATAATTAACTGTAAAAATTAGCTATGGATATAGGTTTCATTTTATTTCCTAAAATCACACTTTAGTTTATAGAAAGGATTTCCAAAAAGAAAAATTTATTAAAGGTCCCTAACTATTTCTAACAATTAACACATCCAAAATTCGTATTTTACAGACCTGAAAATAATTTTTCGTTAATCCATCTATAAAATTATGAAAATTACATTTCTAAACTCTACATTTCAATACGATCGTTTTCATATAAAGATCATAATTTTCGGAGTTACGGTTAAAAAGTTATGGATTTTCAAAGTTTAATAACTCAATAAAACAATTCCTTATTCAATGGCTATTCAAAATGATTAAAATCATCTTTCATGAAAACACCTAAAAAAAATATCAATATATAAGACTTTACTTGAAAATACTTACTATTCATTTATCATTATATTTATTATACTTTTTTTTTCTAAACAAAGCTTTGAAGTATAATATCAAGAAATCACAACAAAATCATACTTTAAACAAAATACACTTGAAATATCACTTTATCAATCAAATATTTATTTATTTTTATTTTTAAAATACTCTTATTTACAAAAATATATTGTAAAATAATATTTTATTTTTTAAAATATACGAGGATTTTGACGGATGTTACATTCTCCCCAACTTACAGATTTCTCATCCTCGAGAAATGCGTTGTAGAATTGGAGCAGCAACGTGCAAGATTCTCCCCAACTTCGATTAAACTCACTACTACACTCGCGGTTGCCTCGAATTAGACCTTATTCGCTCTCCTAGTTATCCGATGCGGCTGCGTCACGACCATTTTCTTCGAATACGACGTAGGATTTCCTTTGGGTATTCACATACTAAGAGGAAATACGACACTTAACGAAAAATTCCTAAAAATTGAGACATTAACCTTGGATTTGATCAGCAGTATCTTCAGCTCCATTCTTTGTGGACACTTTCCCTTGATTGGTTGGTTGATCTCCGTCTCCCAAGAGTACCACTCGTCTTGGCCTTCTGCAGTCTTTAGCGATATGACCTAGCTTATTACAGTTGAAGCAGCGCGGATTTCTTGAAGGACACCCTACTCCAAAGTGGTTGCGGTTACGGCGATTGCATTGATGAATGGTCCTCACTCGCGTAGTTCTACTTGAACGGTTACGGTTCCTACCATCACATCTTGAACTGTTACCCCTTTGACTACTACTTCCATTATGTCTCACTCCTCTGAAGCCACGATCTTTTCTTCCACCAAAAGTAGGATATGGGTTCGAGATTTGACATCCCCTACCGGAGCCACGATAACGCGAAAAGTTACAAATCGGTCCATGAGACAAGGGTGGACATGTCACCTTGTATACTTTACCCTTTGCTTTCATATTCCTCTCATACATGCGGTACCTATCCACAAGAGTAGCAAAATCCGGAATCCATAGATGCGAGGAAGCCAACCTAATTTCCGCGTTAAGACCACTCCTAAACTTAGCCCATTTCAATCCCTCATTTTCCTTGCCAGCGTATTGTGGTGCGTACTTCGCCAACTCCTCAAATCTTGATGCATAAGTCACCTTGTACTAACTTAAAAAAATCTACTTCCTTTCTCTCCATACACACAATCCGGAACAAATTTTGCTAAGAATTTTCTTTTAAAAGACTCCCAATTAATTTCTTCTCCAGCATTCAGCATTACTCGCCTGGTTGTCCACCACCAATCTGCGATTTCCTTAGGCATCATATTCCCAGCATATGTCAGTTTCTGTTCCTCGTCACACTGTGTCGTTCCTGCGAACAACTGTTCCAAATTTTCTATCCAATTTAGAGCTTCACCAGGAGTCCATTCTCCAGCAATCTCCTTCGAGCATCAATGACACAACTCATTCATTCCCCTAAAGCCTTGCGGTTCCACGTGTCGAGCTTGATTTCGATGGTTGTTATAGTCCCGCTGAGCCTGTTGACGCAACGCTTGTAACTTATCATTGGCATCTGCCACCACCGCTGTCATCCGAGCCACAGCAGTTACAGGATCTAGAACCCGAGTGTTCCAACCAAAGTTGTCTGGATCCGAACCACCAAGTCCTCCCCGTGAATAAGCCATCACTAACCTTGAAAAGAGTAACAAAAGATTTCAACACGACAACACAGATAGACACTATTGACATGACAGAGTCACACAGGGTAAGCATATAAGGCTATGCTTAAGGCCACTGAGGATTAACCATTGCTCTGATACCATTCTGTAACAGCCCAATTTTCATAACATAAAATAATCAATTAATTCTTATTAATTTGCTAAAAATGAGACCATTTTTTTTTTAAACCGATTTAAAGCTGAGTGAATTAATTCCCAGATTTCTTTTTTAAAATCGAGTCGTTACCAAAAACCTTTCATCACTAATGCGTTCTCATTAAAAGATGTTCATTGTCAAAATAAGTAACATTCATCATAGCACTAGCTACATATCCTTGTTATAGCAAAAGATTACAAACCATGTCCCTTCTCTTTTGTTTTTGAAATAAAGTACGAAACATAAATAAAAGTGGCTATTACAATAATGGTCCATAACATGTGGCAATCCTCAAATAGAAATGCAGATCCTACACACTAAGACAACTCCATCCTTCTCACTAATCTCTACATATCATCTCCCAACTAGTCAATCACCATACTTCCCTCCTCGCTATAATCCGAGTCCGATAGCACCTCCTCCTCCATCACTACGTCGGCACCATCGTCGTCCCAATCCATAAGCTCATCCTTCATCCCTAGAACCTCCATGATATGTGGCATGATATCATCCTCTACGGGATCTGGTAGTATAGCAGCCAATGGTGCAGGCTGTCCTCCGAACAGGATATGATCGCGAGGTCCTCCGTCCTGGTAATCTCTGAGGATGATATGTCCTACGTGTACATCTCCCGTTGTCCCCGTCATGATGTGTCCAGGATCCTCTATCTCCAAAAGAAAGTTGCCTCTCCAAGTCCAACTGCTAGGGGTTACCTCCCAGGCTCCCTCCCCAAGGGGCCACATATGAATCACTAAATGCTGGCCCATCTACCCGTTGCAATACCGGAGCAATCCGATACGACAACATGATAGGAGAGAGGTCAGCATTCCAAAAGTACAACCATGACAAGACAATATAATAATGACTTCATATAAAATAGAACAAGCAGAGTAATTGATATCAACAGAATTCATGACTTTAACAGATATTTATTAATAACTAAAACATAGCAATAACTGGAGACATATAGTAAAAGCATAATATCAAACAATTCTCATGTAATAACAAACACTCATGCTATGCATATGACAATTACATCCACATCATAAACATTATTTCTCAAATTATCATAAGATTATCTCATATTCTTTTAGAAAGTGTTCTCGTTATAAATTCCTTAATTCTTATGAGAGGGTAATAACATTGTCTTCAACAACATCCTTATCATTAAGTCTTATCAATTCGAGTCCATTGATGATGTGGGGAAATAACCATCATCAAGGAGGTTGGTTAGCACACACGGCTACATCTCCTCATATCCACCCATACCTAAGTCAGAAGCAAACAGGAGTACAGGACCTTTACCACGCAGGCTGGACAATCATCGTAACAAAAGTAAATAGAGCATTGGTTCAATACATAATGCCTCGTTCCAGTCCCTCTCACTGTCCTTCGAATTGCCATAGGGGGCGATAGTACCATTTCTAGTTCGCGATGCAGAACTTACCACGGCCAATAGGGAGTACCTGCCCTATTTCCTCTTATGGACTTCATTCCACCTAGAAATGTACTCGAGGCTTCTTGACGTATCACCGTCCTTACCCTCCTCTATTGCAATCATCACCTGAGTATCCGTAGACAATCAGGGTATCTTCCTCTCCACTACTTCGCACTCATACTCCCCGCATTAGTACATGTCTTTTAAAGTCTTATCAAACTTTCATTACTAATTTACTATTTTAATCCTACGGTTGATGTAACATCCCGAATTTTAAACCCAAGTATAATTGAGATAATAATAATAAAACCATAAATAGGTATTAAAATAAGTGTTCAAGCATTAGAAAAGATAAATAATAAAAATATTGGCTTAAGAAAAGTAAGGAGTATTAAATTGGAATTAGGAACAGGCCAGAATAATAGATAATTCGGTACTAAAACATAGCGTAGGGTAGAAAATCAAAATAAAAGGTTTAGGACTCAAAACAAAATTTCCACCGTTGGATATGAAGGTATGATTTTTAGGAAGTTGCTCGTCAAATTTGAGCAAGATCCGACGGTGAACGAAGAAGTTATGGCTGTTTGAAGTTGGGAGAAAATAGCTGAAAAATAGAAAAGCAAACTAGCTGTATCTGATCATTATACTCGAGTATTTTGTGAAATACTCGAGTATTTTGGGTCAAAATACTCGAGTATTGACAGAAATACTCGAGTAAATTCGGCGATCTGCAACACTGAGAACGCGTTTTTTAAGGGCATTTCCGACTTTTCCCCACCCCAAAACCCATTTTAACCCTCCAAACACCCCTCTTCCCCCTCATTCGAACCCTCCTCTCTCTCCCTCATCTTCTTCCTCTTCCATGGAGCTAGGGCTCCATCTCCTCCCCTCCCAAACTCCATTGAAGGCCATGGTTGAAGCTTGAAGCTCCAAGACCATTGAGCACTCCTTCTTCTCTCCCATTAAAGCACCATCAAGCATTCCTCTTTCTCTTCCAATAATCTACATCATCATCATCAACTCCCACTCTCCATTTCTCTCCTTCAAGATTTTGGGGTAAGTTGATCAAGCCTCTCTCTTTCCTTTCAATCCTTCCATTTCCTCCTTTGATTTGGGTATTGGTATTACCCTCACTTATTATTATTATTATTATTGTTGTTTCTTGCCCCAATTTTACAAGAGTAAGTTGAGGTCTCCTACACCCTAAGGGGATTCAACCCACACAAGAGGAAAAAAAAAAGGGAACTCATCAAGCTTGCTCTGCTTCCTGGATTAGTGGACACCGACACCTCTCCTACATTAGGGTCCTAAGCTCTCCTAAGGTTTAGTCTCTTTTAATTATTTTAAGATAAGGGGTTTATTGCCGCACGGTGGTTGTGTAACTGGTACTGTGTAGTCATGCCTGAGATTATCTGATTATGTGTGAATAGGGAACTTAGAATTTATTTTTATGATTTGGCATGTTTATATGAGTTAATTGCTAACTGAAAAATGTTAAATGCTAATTGTTGATTAAATGTTTAAATGTTAATAATTATGTTTTTAAATGTTGATATGTGAATGTTGGTGCATGAATTGATGTGGATGTGAGTTCGGTTTAGAGTTAGTATTAATATTAGCAAAGGAGTGAGAATTGAGGAAATTTAGTGAGAATTATATTTTTAGAAATAAAGTGATTTAGAAGGAAAGAAAAGAAATAAATTAAAGAGAGTACAGTGAGAGAATTAGAATAAAATGAACCATTAAAATGTAATTGAATTAAAAAGGGTAAAGAAGGAAAGACAGAAAATGTCACAGGTTGGTCATAAGACCCTGTGGTTTAATAAAAGAGAATTCGAGCGCAGGTTGGTCATAAGACCCTGTGGCTCAACACAGGTTGGTTGTGGTGACCCTGTGGCTGGCACAGATGGGTTGTGGTGATCCTGCGGCCAATTAAAAGACACTGTCACAGGTTGGTTGTGGTGACCCTGTGGCTGGCGCAGGTGGGTTGTGGTGACCCTGCGGCCAAGTAGAACACACCGTCACAGGTGGGTTGTGGTGACCCTGTGGCTGACACAGGTGGGTTGTGGGGACCCTGTGTCCTGGCGCAGATGGGTTGTGGTGACTCTGCGACCAGTGGTGACGATCAGCACAGGTTGGTTGTGGTGACCCTGTGGCCCATGATAGAAACCGGTGTCAGTGGGTACTGGACCCTAGAAGACGTGCGGCTTGCGGGACCGTATGCATGGGTTGAGTAAGACGTGCGGCCTTTGGGGATCCGTACGCATCGGTAAGACGTATCCTCGGCAGACGGGGAACGCAGTGGCGGGAGCCCCACGACACGATAAAAGATAAAAGAAAGTAATAAAAGATAAAGGAAGGAAATAAAAGATAAAAGAAAGTAATAAAAGATAAAGGGAAATAGTAAAAGATTAAGTGAATTGCAAAGAAATAATAGGAAGTCAGGGGGAGTAAAGGAAGTGTGAGGAAAATGAATAGAATAGGTAGAATAGGAAATGAGAGAAAAGGAAAGAGGATAGGAAAGTAGATAAAGGAAAGGACTAGAATTGGAGGAAGCATGCCGTAGGACGACAATGTGAGTAGGATAGTGATTAAATAGAGTAAGTGTGAATATGGGTTGGAAGGTACAAAGAATTGGAGATGGTTGTGTCTATAGTGAATAGGTGATTGGGTGTGTTTATATTCGTAATATTTGATTATTTGCTAAATGTGCTTGACTTGGGTTATGTTCTATGCTTTATCAGTTAGTGCAATTCTCACCCTTACAACCAACACAGGTACAGGTACAGGTCAGGAGCTTAGCTGAGAGTTGGGCCGAGCAGGAGCACACTTCCCCACGGGAAGTGTGAGTATCCCATTTTGATTTTTGTGTCGACCCGGGCCATTTTATGTAATTTATGTATTTTCAATTAATTATGAAATTATGTATTTTAAATATAATGCGTAATGTCGGTGGCCCGGAGATATTAATTTAGGATTTGAGAAGTCGGGTATCCGTGTTTTAGTATTTTATCGGATACCGTAGGAATTAAAACAAATATGTTATATTTACTATTCTGGATATCTGGACAGGTAATCAATGAAAGAGAATTTTTGGGAATGTCCATAAAACAGAGGAAACTCTGTCCAATTTTCCGGAAAAATTATAATAAGTATTTTAATTAAAAAGAAATTTTTAAATCCTTATTTTCAAAATAGGTAAAAATAAAATAGGTTGTTACATTTATGGTATTAGAGCAGTTTCTTCTCGGCCTTGGAGTGTGAATCCACATCTCCACTGGTTTACTCACCAAGCGAGTGACCAATAGTTCGTGTCAAGTTCCCTACTAGCTACATAGGATATATATATATATATATATATATATATATATATATATATGCATTAACTTATCCTTTCCTTCAGAATTGGATATCATGGCTTGGTGGCGCAATGACGGAGACAGGATCGCGGAGATTCTGGAAAACTTAGCCCAACAAAACCAGAATCAAGCGGAGGCCGTTACGGCTGCCGCAAATGCAGCTGCAGCAGCGGCGGCAGCAATGAATCAGCATGCCCAGGCACAAGTGGCCCCAGCCGGTATTGATTGGCTGGCGCGGTTTAGAAAGAATGGACCACCTAAGTTTGAAGGAGGCTGCAATCCCAACGAAGCTCAGAGGTGGCTTCAAGAAATGGAAAAGATCTTCCGTACAATGACACCACCTGCCGAGCAGCAAGTCCCTTTGGCAACATACATGTTCACTGGAGAAGCGGAGTATTGGTGGGAGCATGAAAGGAGGAACATGGAAATGGTCAACCAGCCGATTACATGGGACATGTTCAAGAGGGAATTCCTTGAAAAGTATTTTCCGGAAGATGTACGCCGAGAAAAGGAGCTGGAATTTCTGAATTTAACACAGGGAAACATGAGTGTCGGAGAATATGCTGCATGCTTTGAAGATCTCATTCGATATTCTGGAGGCTACCGGGATGCGGATGGAAGGACTAAGTGTGTCAAGTTCGAATCAGGACTCCGCACTGAAATCAGGCTAGCCTTGGAATACCAGAACATAGACAATTTGGCCAGGTTGGTGAATATCGCCAGCACATATGAAAAGAGTCTGAAACGGGAGCAAGTGGAAAAGCGAAGCAGGGGTAAGCAACCGTTTGAAGGCTCTAGCAGGGGCAAGGGACTAGCGCAAGAATCAGACCCATTTTATGATGTCAATACTAGAGTGACTGTACCAAAAGAGACGGCTCCAAACGTGAGGGTCCCCAGATCGAAACCGCCATGTCCACATTGTGGAGGGTTTCATACTCGCACTTGTTGGATGCTTAAACAGTGTAGAATGGAAGGCCTCTGTTACCAGTGCGGGCAACCTGGGCACCATGCTGCGGAATGTCCCAATACCGCACAGTAGGCAGGGCGAGGGAATTGGCTCAAGGTAATTTTTCACTTAGAGTGTATCAAGTGCCTACTTAGATTTAATATTTTTATATATATATATATATATATATATAAGACAAACTTGTTCAATTTAGTTTAGAAAGAAAAGACGAGCGTTAGTATTCTAGTTAGAGACCCACTAATCGCATTGATGATATTGTCACTAATAGAGGGTAAGGTTAGAACTGATCACTCGGACTCTTACATCTGTTAGGGGATAATATTATCAACAGACCCGACAGTGATACTGCTCTTAGTATAGGTGAGATTGGGACTAGCTACCCCAGTCTTTGCGTTTACTAAAAGATGATATCATTGCAATTTCTAATTAAATTAGAACAACCAACATAGGAAATTCCAACCCCGTAAGACCAAATCAAAGTTCCGCTCATTAGGAACCTGTTAGAATTCCTAAACCTCCATTAATTAGACAAATCAACTCTTGACAATATCGTCACATACTCACCTAACACGGCTCAGTAGAAATGCTGATCCACTTTCCATTTAGTACAAGATCTCGGAGTACTGTAAGCACGTGAAAGTTCCATACCTTAGAAAACTCAACATAAATCCAATGACACCACCCATAATCAATTTGATTTCATTTCCAATTCCGCCACCCAAGCACAAGCCGAGATAGACTGATCTTAGCAACAACCCAACCTCCTCCTTGACATTAACCCACTCCGGTATGTCGATACTAAGTGGGGGAGAATCTAACGATTCAACCTGAGTTCCACTCGTACGACGACAATGAAAGAGAAAGAGAGTCGAACGAAAGATAGTTAATCGGGGAATTTGGACCATTGCCTTGACCTTAAGGTAGAATTAACCTCCGAACATACCCATAATTGACGGAAGTCGTAGAATAACTGAAGTCGTCACTTTCAATGTGACTCTTAGCTCATAGAAAGTGTGATAGGAACCAGAAATTATAAGTATGCATTGGCCTATAAAAGTGGTAGTAAACTAAAAACCTTGTCAACGGACTCCTAAATAGGTCCTTTTCACGTTATGGAACCGAGTACTCGGGATTGACAAAGTATTGCGATTAAGAGAATCACAACCGACCGGGTAGGCGAACTCAAGAAATCCAGAGAGTGAGTACGAACGGAGAAATCGAAATGAAATATCTGAAGACGAAATTGGCGAGTGGTCGTGGGAGCTGAATAGCCATAGTGGGACGACAGGGCGGATGACGGTTGACAATTAACAAAGGCAAGTTGTCTGAGAATGAAACAGAAACGTGAAACTTCACTCCAAGACGAAATGTCGCAGCACGGCAAACGAAAACCTTAGCCCTTAAGAGTCTTGTGCGGTTACTGACTCCTAACCTAAGGAAGTAAGTAAATATGGTCGGACATTAAGTTAAGGGATGACCTCAGTCTCTTGAAGCTCTGTGCACTCCACAAGACTCCGATTGACTGAGATAAACCCTACCGGAGACGAGTAACTATGCCGAAGAAACCGCCTTGGGAATCCCTCCAATGAGAGAATGGAACTGAAGGAATTAAAGAGACATGTTCGGAAACTATGTCATGGGATGCTCCTCCAAGTTAAGGGACAACTGGAATTTCGAGGACGAAATTTCAACAAGTGGGGGAGAAATGTAACATCCCGAATTTTAAACCCAAGTATAATTGAGATAATAATAATAAAACCATAAATAGGTATTAAAATAAGTGTTCAAGCATTAGAAAATATAAATAATAAAAATATTGGCTTAAGAAAAGAAAGGAGTATTAAATTGGAATTAGGAACAGGCCAGAATAATAGATAATTCGGTACTAAAACATAGCGTAGGGTAGAAAATCAAAATAAAAGGTTTAGGACTCAAAACAAAATTTCCACCGTTGGATATGAAGGTATGATTTTTAGGAAGTTGCTCGTCAAATTTGAGCAAGATCCGACGGTGAACGAAGAAGTTATGGCTGTTTGAAGTTGGGAGAAAATAGTTGAAAAATAGAAAAGCAAACTAGCTGTATCTGATCATTATACTCGAGTATTTTGTGAAATACTCGAGTATTTTGGGTCAAAATACTCGATTATTGACAGAAATACTCGAGTAAATTCGGCGATCTGCAACACTGAGAACGCGTTTTTTAAGGGCATTTCCGACTTTTCCCCACCCCAAAACCCATTTTAACCCTCCAAACACCCCTCTTCCCCCTCATTCGAACCCTCCTCTCTCTCCCTCATCTTCTTCCTCTTCCATGGAGCTAGGGCTCCATCTCCTCCCCTCCCAAACTCCATTGAAGGCCATGGTTGAAGCTTGAAGCTCCAAGACCATTGAGCACTCCTTCTTCTCTCCCATTAAAGCACCATCAAGCATTCCTCTTTCTCTTCCAATAATCTACATCATCATCATCAACTCCCACTCTCCATTTCTCTCCTTCAAGATTTTGGGGTAAGTTGATCAAGCCTCTCTCTTTCCTTTCAATCCTTCCATTTCCTCCTTTGATTTGGGTATTGGTATTACCCTCACTTATTATTATTATTATTATTGTTGTTTCTTGCCCCAATTTTACAAGAGTAAGTTGAGGTCTCCTACACCCTAAGGGGATTCGACCCACACAAGAGGAAAAAAAAAAGGGAACTCATCAAGCTTGCTCTGCTTCCTGGATTAGTGGACACCGACACCTCTCCTACATTAGGGTCCTAAGCTCTCCTAAGGTTTAGTCTCTTTTAATTATTTTAAGATAAGGGGTTTATTGCCGCACGGTGGTTGTGTAACTGGTACTGTGTAGTCATGCCTGAGATTATCTGATTATGTGTGAATAGGGAACTTAGAATTTATTTTTATGATTTGGCATGTTTATATGAGTTAATTGCTAACTGAAAAATGTTAAATGCTAATTGTTGATTAAATGTTTAAATGTTAATAATTATGTTTTTAAATGTTGATATGTGAATGTTGGTGCATGAATTGTTGTGGATGTGAGTTCGGTTTAGAGTTAGTATTAATATTAGAAAAGGAGTGAGAATTGAGGAAATTTAGTGAGAATTATATTTTTAGAAATAAAGTGATTTAGAAGGAAAGAAAAGAAATAAATTAAAGAGAGTACAGTGAGAGAATTAGAATAAAATGAACCATTAAAATGTAATTGAATTAAAAAGGGTAAAGAAGGAAAGACAGGAAATGTCACAGGTTGGTCATAAGACCCTGTGGTTTAATAAAAGAGAATTCGAGCGCAGGTTGGTCATAAGACCCTGTGGCTCAACACAGGTTGGTTGTGGTGACCCTATGGCTGGCGCAGATGGGTTGTGGTGACCCTGCGGCCAATTAAAAGACACTGTCACAGGTTGGTTGTGGTGACCCTGTGGCTAGCGCAAGTGGGTTGTGGTGACCCTGCGGCCAAGTAGAACACACCGTCACAGGTGGGTTTAGGTGACCCTGTGGCTGACACAGGTGGGTTGTGGGGACCCTGTGTCCTGGCGCAGATGGGTTGTGGTGACTCTGCGACCAGTGGTGACGATCGGCACAGGTTGGTTGTGGTGACCCTGTGGCCCATGATAGAAACCGGTGTCAGTGGGTACTGGACCCTAGAAGACGTGCGGCTTGCGGGACCGTATGCATGGGTTGAGTAAGACGTGCGGCCTTTGGGGATCCGTACGCATCGGTAAGACGTATCCTCGGCAGACGGGGAACGCAGTGGCGGGAGCCCCACGACACGATAAAAGATAAAAGAAAGTAATAAAAGATAAAGGAAGGAAATAAAAGATAAAAGAAAGTAATAAAAGATAAAGGAAAATAGTAAAAGATTAAGTGAATTGCAAAGAAATAATAGGAAGTCAGGGGGAGTAAAGGAAGTGCGAGGAAAATGAATAGAATAGGTAGAATAGGAAATGAGAGAAAAGGAAAGAGGATAGGAAAGTAGATAAAGGAAAGGACTAGAATTGGAGGAAGCATGCCGTAGGACGACAATGTGAGTAGGATAGTGATTAAATAGAGTAAGTGTGAATATGGGTTGAAAGGTACAAAGAATTGGAGATGGTTGTGTCTATAGTGAATAGGTGATTGGGTGTGTTTATATTCGTAATATTTGATTATTTGCTAAATGTGCTTGACTTGGGTTATGTTCTATGCTTTATCAGTTAGTGCAATTCTCACCCTTACAACCAACACAGGTACAGGTACAGGTCAGGAGCTTAGCTGAGAGTTGGGCCGAGCAGGAGCACACTTCCCCACGGGAAGTGTGAGTATCCCATTTTGATTTTTGTGTCGACCCGGGCCATTTTATGTAATTTATGTATTTTCAATTAATTATGAAATTATGTATTTTAAATATAATGCGTAATGTCGGTGGCCCGGAGATATTAATTTAGGATTTGAGAAGTCGGGTATCCGTGTTTTAGTATTTTATCGGATACCGTAGGAATTAAAACAAATATGTTATATTTACTATTCTGGATATCTGGACAGGTAATCAATGAAAGAGAATTTTTGGGAATGTCCATAAAACAGAGGAAACTCTGTCCAATTTTCCGGAAAAATTATAATAAGTATTTTAATTAAAAAGAAATTTTTAAATCCATATTTTCAAAATAGGTAAAAATAAAATAGGTTGTTACAGTTGACTCATCCTTGGTGCATCCCTTCAGTGAGCCTCGACCTCTAACAGCTCTTGAATTGTTTCCCCAACAATAGCATTGTACAAGGCTTCTAGTCTTAGTACTTGTCCAGCACCACGGTTATAATACAGCTCACACGGTTGGCCTATCGCGGCCATAGAACGGCGCACATGGCTGACTCGAAGTCCTAGCCGCACAGCATGGCACTTGGAAGTTACTTGTACAAGCATTGTTCCTCATAAGTTACTTGTATACAACAGGATTCCATAAGCACATTCTTAGATCAGCAATACTTGTCCTGAACTTTTACAATCTGAATCGCAACTTAGCTCTTACATCCTTGCTCATTATTCTCATCAGCATTATTCTCATCTGAATCACAAAATACTTTTGTCTCATATCATGACTTAGTTACTCATCTTTTCTCATAACTTTCGGGATATTTTCAGTCTCATGTGTAACATCCTCAATTTTCGATTTCGTTTAGAAGTGTTGATTCGCATTAGTATTATAAGTGTTTAGAATTAGAATTTAGCTAAGTGCATGATGGAATGAGTTAAGAATAGGTTAGATTGTGTTTAGAGTGTAGGCCTTAGTGTTTAGCTAAGTTAGATTGGGTTGCGATAGCTTAGGAATCTTGAAAGTGTGAAAGAAAGCCAATTTTCAATGAGTTAATCGATTAATGAGAGCCTTAATCGATTAGATTTTAAGCCACATTCAGCCACTACTCGATTAAGGAGTGGCTGAATCGATTAATTTTTGATGCACTTTCTGGCACTAATCGATTAAGGGCTATGTTAATCGATTAAGGGCCAAACTAATCGATTAACCCCTGTGTTTAAGTTAGAAAACACGTGTTGCAAAAAATCAGTTCCAGTGTTCATTTTCACTCTCTATTCGAGTTCCTTTTTCTTCTTCTCTTAGGGCATTCAATTTCTCCTTATAATCTTCCAAGTTTTATGAAATTAAAACCCCAAATCAATCACTCATCATCCCTTCACTAATTCTCTACCCATTAATCTCTCAATTTCTATATCTTCTCATTTTCCCCAAATCACCCATAAACCCCAACTATGTCCAATCCTTCATTTGAAGTCTTCTAGTCATCAAGGAGCTTGGAGAAGGGCTAAGGGGCAAGGATTAAGGAGCTAGGAGTGTTGTTTGGAGTTTTCTCTAGAAGTTGGGAAGTTCTCCTCTACCCTTCAAGAGGTAAGGGGGTTTAGCTTGGGTTTAGCTTAAGGGAAATGTTAGGAACTAGTAATTGGAACTTAATTAGGTATGTTTAAGTGATTGGTTGTAATTAGGATCAAAAGAAATTAGTTTAGTCTAGAAAACCCTAAGTGATGGTAGACTATGTATGTGATTGTTTATATTTAATGCTTTACATCATGTATAATTGATACTTGTTACTTTTATAAATGTTGTGAGATGCTTGCTAATTATGGACTTAATGTATTATTAGTTATGCATAACCTAGGGACAAGTAATTTCTAATTGAGAGAGGCCACTCTAAAATGATTTTTGATAGAATACAAAAGACTTCAATCTCAATTGGAAAGTACTTGATTGTTGAATCATGCATGGTGCAAAGGGGACGTTAGGAGTCGGGGAAAACACACGTCTTGTGATTGATGAGGGCAAAAGTAAGCTATTAGAATTATTATAGAGAACCTTGATCTTGCACAGGACATGGGTTTGATTCCCGTGTTGCGGATTGGTTCTATGCAAACTATAATAATTCTATTACTTTGGCTCGTTTTGACCAGTCGAGGGTGATTTCTGCTAAAGCCAATTTGGGCGAATCAAACCAAATTGTATGACGAACCCTAAAGGGGTGAAGTACTGTGCAAGCTAGCATGACGAACCCTAGAGGGGTGAAGTGCGTTAGGTTAAAAAATGCTTACTCCTGGTTGGTTTTTCCCCAGAGTGGAGGGTGTATGTGAGGATATGAAATTGTTGAAGTAAAGTGTTAAAGTAAAGTGTTAAAGAGTCAAAGTGTAAAGTGAAAGTGAAAGTGTGGAAGAAGATTGCATAAATGGGTTAGTTCATTGAATCCGATCAAATTGATTAGGTGAAATAAAATGGAATAAATTGTGTAATATCGGATTCGTGAACTAAGTCATTTAAAGTGTGACGTGCATAGCATAATCATGTGATTGTATACTGCATTATTATACTATGAATGAGTATTGTTGTACATTGAGGATTGCCATGGTTAAATCCATTTCTGAAAGTGCTTGATAATATGTTTATGCCTACTTAAGTCTTATTAGTATTTTCTAATGTTTTATCTAATCTAAATTTGAGTTACTCACCCTTTACATGTTGATATTTTAGGTACGCATTGCGAGGATCCACCTAATGTTCCCTCTGCCGAGGACCACTACGCTCCTCCCGAGGGAGTGTAGTTGCATTATCATGCATTGGGCTAGCTGCATCCCATAGCTTTCTATTTTGATGTTCATGCTTTGGTCATCTTTTTGATGTAAATATTTAGATGACATGTAATGGTTGTGAGGATGGTTAATCATCCATTCTTTTGATGTAATTGTAGTTCTTTAAATCACAACCTATTTTGGATTGTATGCAAACTTTTACAAGCTTTTATGGAATTGTATAACAAATGACTTCATGATGATGATGTTCTCTTATGCATGTGAGCATAAGAAATGAGAAAATGTTTAAATATAAATGTCTGGTTTCTGACAGGTTATATATTTTAGTATTGGGAAAAGTCCGAATCATAGACGGACCCTTGCAAAAAAATTTCTTAATTTTTCTAATTGCATTAAAATCTATTAAAATAAATTAGGGATGTTACATCATGATGTTTTCATAATTTCCATTGCCTCACTTAATTAAATTCCAAAATCAAGACGTAGCAGATGTCTCTCAGAAAATTAACCATACTCAATAACAGATATATCTCAGGCATATATTTCAATATAAACCAACAGATTAAATCATGTATCATACTTAAATCACATGGTATATACTAGAACATATAAGCATATAAGCAACATCATTTAGTAATCACAGATCATGGTTTCAAAATATAACAGACATCCTCCGAATATACTTATCAATTTAAAGCAGAGTAGAACATATATAATTAAAACGCATGGTATTCAGAATCATAAGCATATACTCATGTATTCATGTATCATATAGTAATTTAAAGAACTTCAACTGGATATATTCCAGACATGCTTAACGATATAAACAAGCAGATCATGTGTAAATAATTCAAAATACATAGTATTCAGATCATAAATATATATTCATGCAATTTAATATCATATAACAAGTAAATGAATTCCGAACTATATATATATATATATATATATATATATATATACTCAGTTTAGCACCGAGTCTAAGCGTCACGTTGACTTGGGCCTACTGCATCTCTCACCTCTCGTTCCAGCAGACACTTGCATCTGATTTCCGCGGGCACTTGCTACAGACTGATGTTCCAATCCGACGTCTTTAAAATACCTCGTTTTTAAAAACAAAACACATTTTCATTACTAATTGATTCGGATGGAATTATTCTTTTTAAACTAAATAAAATCTTTATTTACTTTTGAACGTTCTTCTTTTTGGTTTTGTAAAACAGCATAATATATAATCGTTTTATCAAAATTATTCCAATTTTTGAACATACTTTAAATACCTCAAAATTAATTAAAACAATCCACAAAATGATTTAAAACGATTTCTTTAGTTGCTGGTCCGTTCCGGACAGTCATTCATTTAAACCCGAAAATATCGAAAAACGTCGCCTTTTCAATTCGGCTTTTCTTTAATTCGAATACCTTTGAAAACTCAACTTTAAATTTATTGAAAAAATTCTCAAGAAATGAAATACCAATTTAAATCAACTTTGGGCAGCAAAGAAATCATTTAAAAATAATCGCGTTCTTCACAATTCCGAAAATACCGTAATTAATAGCAGGGACGGAGGCACATATAGAAAAGTGGGGGCACGTGCCCCCACAAAATTTTTAAATAGAATTATTGCTAAACTTATATATATAAATAAATATATAAATGCATATATTATTACTAGAATAATTATAAAACTAGTTTTGGATTGAATATTTTTCTATTTTGAAATTGTATTGTTGTGGCACATTATTATTATTATTATTATTATTATTATTATTATTATATGACTTACATTTTTGTAAAGGTTGAGTATCTCTTTGATAACACTAGAAATTAATATGTTTTTTCTTAATTATATTTTATATTGTTTTATAAGCAGTATATTACTCTCTTTGTTAATATTTATAAGTCACACTTAACCAAAACACACGAATTAAGATAAGCAGTTCACTTGTTTTTTAACAAAAAGATATCTATCAATTTTGCACTTTTACTTATTTTTTATTTATCACTTTTACTTATTTTACTTGCATTACTTTTTTATGATAAATTGAACTTAGTTAATTAGAACACTCATTTAATAATAATAATTTAGTGAAAAAATTAAATACCTCCTAAAAAAAATATAATGTGACCTAATGAAAGAACAGATGAAATATAATTGTAATCTTTTATATTTATATATGTGTCGCCCCCACATCTAAAAATTTCTGGATCCGTCACTGATTAATAGATTAGCTTGTTTTCCTTTACTTTCTTTCACACACAATATTCCGAGGTAAGGTAATACATAGTCAAATAATTCATAAGGCATCTCAACACACATACACATTCAGCCAAGTTACCAAAGAAAACTCACAAGATCATACTTATCAAAAGTGCTTCAAAAGAGAGTTTAATCCATCATGGGTAAACACAAGAGATAAAATTCAAAGCTATATCAAATAAATTAGTTTCAATCCCTATATTTCCAGAATACTAAAACACATATTAAGGTTCTTCATATAAAATTTTCAAGTAAATTAAACTTCCAGAACTTAAGTTTCAATTCAATTTTCGCACAAAAACCGAAACAGAACCACACTGACCCGAGGCACATTTGCGTTGGTTAAAATAGCAAATAAATTTCGAATGTCATAAAATTTGGTACAAACATCCCTCACATAGTCAAGGTCATCTAGTAAAAATTTCAGAGTATTTGGAGTTGTTTAGGTTATACTTTTCCAATTAATTCTGCCACTAAGTCCGAAAATTCTGAACCTTTGTACTTACTGTTTTTCAATTAAAAAAATACCAAACCAAATCCAAATCACTTCAAATTTTTCAGAGACTTACTGGACATGTTGATAAAGCTACCAAAAAAATTTCAAGTTATTTATAGCTACTTAAGTTTGAAAACTCTGTTTAGGTTTCACCCGAAAAATTTATTTCTCCGAAAGTGTTTTCATCAAAATACCTCTTATAAAATTATCAAACCAAACCCAAAAATCTTACAAAAATTCATAAACAATACTTTTGATATTATTAAACCAGTTGCTATGTTATGAGAACGTTGTTCCTAAGCAAATATCTTTTATTCACTACTTTTTGAAACTTAAAACACAAGTTTATTACAAACAATCTTCAACAAACAAAATTTATTTAAAATATCAAAACAATCCCAAACCTTCTTTAAATTTCCAAAATGCATTCAAACATCATGTAGGACTTTGCATCAAATTTTCAGAGACATCCAAGAAATGAAACTATGACTTTACCAAAAATCTTTTATAACTAAAACAACTTTTTCTTTTCTTTCCACCTATAGTAGAACCGAATTTTCACATCAAAATGGATCATCATCAACCAAAAATTTCAGCATGCAAGACACAAAAATTATCTTTTTCTTTTGGTCCTAAAAATCGAATTATCCTAAGCCCCACATAAATAATTTTTTGCTGATTCTCTAAGCAGGATCAAAACTATGCTTTTTCAAAAACCATATATACCCTTAATCACATGCATATATTTTCCAAGATCAAACCAAATGAACATAACATGCTTAACACATAACACTTTAGCAATTGATTTTAAGCTCAAAGTCTTAGTTTAACATTTTAATCTCATCCATGCAAAACTTAACATTTCTAACTTTATTTTCAAGCTAAGATATCAAGATCATCAAAGGTCACATAATCTCATGCATGTACTTAAAACTCCTAAATCAAGTCATAAAATCTACATGCACATACTTTAATCAAGTAACTGAATATTAATTCTTCATCCTAGTCTTGGCCGAATTACTCTAACCCTAAAACCACTATCTTTAAATTTTTTAACCACAAAGATCATGATGAACACTCATATTTTTGACATGCATGTATCATTTAGACATGGATCAAGCTAAAATAATTAACATGCAACATAGATCAAAGCTTTTACAACCTTATACTAAAACCGTGAGCATTAGATCATCATGCATGTCACTTTTTATCATCAAACTCATGATCAGGCATTGAAATAACAAAAGATCAAAACTTAAATCAAAAGGACTAACATGCAAACAAGATTTTACAAACCAAGTCACACACAACTCTATTTGAAAACCGTAGCCAAGAAGATGATAGAAACAAGAGGCTAAAATCTCACTAAATCAAGTACTAGAAAATGGAGAAGCACTTGAAACAAATTTTCTTCTCTCTTCTTCCTTGATGCCACGGCCTCCCCTTCTCTTCCTCTCCCTCGAATTTTCTCTCTTTCTCTCTAAGGTTCTAGAGCTTGATGGTGCTCTAGAACAAGTGTTTGGTGGAAGTGTGTGGGAAAATGAATTAATGAACTAAGGCTCTCCTATTTATAGGCAACTAGGGCAAGGGGTTCTTTTGCTAAGACATGAGGTTAAATGTTCACATGCAAGGGCAAATTGGTATTATAGAAAAGTTGCATGGTGGTAATGTGCAAGGGTGGGTTACTTAGGGTTTCCATCACCATCACATCAAGTCATAGCTTACTTCCTTCTTCATCCTATATTCTAGCTTGATTTTTGTTCACTCTCTAGCAAGTATACTAGATCACAAAGTAATATAGTCGGTTAAGACCAGATATCGTTCCCACAGGGACTCAGAATTGTTCAATCTATCTCTACCTAAGGTAAAATCTAGAATAAAATCTATTCAAATACAAAATTCAGAATTAAATAATTATATTAAAAAGAAGAATTATTTGCGGGAAAATAAAATAGAATAGAAATTAAATGGGAAAACTTGGTTAGGAACTTAGTATCATTGTATGTTCATTTATTTATTATAAATCAATATTTTTCATTCAAATCAAGAACAAATTCACAAAATAGTAATTCCTAGATTTCTCTTATGAAATTACTGTTTATTATTCAATTTATTAAATCCTAATTCCTTAGAAATTTAATTCATTGGATAACCTTAATTAAGAACAGTGAATTTATCAAGTTATATAATAGTCCAAAAGCATTCCTACAAATTGAATCATTATATTGTTCAATTGCATGACCTATTCTAAATCCTAATTTTCCAATTCAGATTTAGAAAACCAAAACATAGATTAGCTACTTCTATGCATAACATTAGAATCACAATTAAACACTTGATTTAAATCTGAAAAACATTAATTCATAAAAATAAATTACAAATACAAATCCACCATGTTCCTAACACAAAAAGTTTAGTTACACATAATGAAAGAGAAGAGAAAACAAATAACTATGATATTTATCCCAAAATTACCACAGATATGTGCCTTGAATCTTCAATCTTCTCCGGATTCCTCCTTCGAATGCTCCCAAAAGTGTGCAAAAATCCTTTCTAAAACTAACTATTGAATCCTAATTATTATTCTAATGCTAAAACTACTGATTACTCTCTCCAAAAACTCATATTAATCCTAAACTAAATAGATAAAATCCTAATCTTATCAAAATCCTTCAAAACTGATCAGAAATTGGCCCAATTGGGCTTTCACGGACTTCGCGCGCCTGGGCGTGCAGACCAGCACGCCTGGGCGCGCTATATCTGATACCCAGATTTTAACGAAGCACCCACTCTTGGGCGCGCTAGGTAATTTCTGACTCTGTTTCTCTTCGTTCTTGTGCCATTTTCAAGGTCGTCTTATGCTCTTTCCAACTCCAATAATATCTTCTCCAATTAAGGTTTCGAAATACCTGAAACATACCCAAAACGGATCAAAACGTTCAAAGGATTCTAACAAACTACAAATTCCTAAAACTAATACAAAATACCTATATTTACAAGAGAAACAAGCTAAAATTCAAGAAAAAGGAAGTGAAAGTAAGCCTTAAAACATCATATATTAGACCGTCATCACACCCCCAAACTTAGCATTTTGCATGTCCCAGACAAAAGTAAAATAAAAATTCTAAAACAAAAGACTACCATCCAAATCAAAATGTACAATACTTAATCTCAGACTTCGACTCATCAACACAGCCACATATTTACACAAGCTATTAACATATCAAAACTTGGTTAAAGAAACAAACCCAATCAGAACTCAGAACTAGTGGACACTCTCAACCTCTCAGTGTATATCTCTCATGTGTATCAAGGGTATAAATCAATTCACTCAAGTTCATTCGATAGTAAAGTGTTACCATAAGCTTTACCATAGACCCAAAATCTCCACTGAAATTATTAAAAACATGCACAAATCAAAAAGGTCTTTATTTTGGTTGTAATGAGGCCATGGCTAAAAGTGTCAGGTGGATAAAAGAAAGAAAGGATTAAACTAAGGGCTAGAATGCAAAACAAATTTCCCTCTAAAAATTATGAATGAGAAATGAATACAATAAAGACTCACACTCAGCTCACAATTATTTCAAACTTCTTCTTTTCCAATTTTTCTCTACTACTTCTTCCAAACACAAATTTTTTTTTTTCTTCTTTTCTCTTAACAATTTTCACTTTTTATCAATTTTCTTTTCTTTTGGAAAAAGAGTAACACAATAAACACTTTCACAATTTCACAATCTTTTGAAATGTGCCTCTCTCAATTGCTCATTCAAAATTCCTAAGGTATTTCACAAAAAATATACAATCGATGCAAGGTACCAAAAAAAAAATCATTTTTATATCAGGCTCAAAATGGGCAACTAAGTGAAAACAATTTCAACAAAAACATCTGAAGGCTACAAAAACACCATCCTAAATGCCTTAATCATTTTCATACATGTAATCAATTATCAATCTCAAAATGGTCACCGGTCAAGTTCTAGAACACAAAACTAAAGTGAACACACTCATGAAAGAAATAGGGGTCTCAAATCAAAATATTTCAATAAATCATGAGAAAATGGTCTATTTGGTCCCCAAAAGATACATGTGGCATCCGTTTAGTCCTCGAAAGATTTGTGGCATTCATTTAGTCCCTCAAATTTCATAATGGCATCGATTTAGTCCCTCCGTTAATAACTCTGTTAGTCAATATTTTGACTGCCACATGTCATATTCTAATTGGTTATCCCTGGTGAACATATTTAGACACGAACCACAGGATTATTCCCTCATAAAATCTCAACCGTTGCTTATATCTGACAGTCCAAATTTAAAAATGAAAAATAAAATAATAAAAATTTGGAAAAATATTAAAAAATTCAGAAAAAATTTACAAAAATCTGTAAAATATTTTTTAAAAAAATACCGATTTTTTGTATATTTTAAAATTTAATTAAAAATTCAAAAAATAAAAAAAATCAGAAAATATTTTAAAAATCTGTAAAATAATTACGAAAATTATGAAAAATTGTCTTTCCTTTTTTTAAATATTTATAACATAATAAAAAATAATGATTTAAAAAAGTCATAAAAATTTTAAAAAACATGTAAATATATTTTTTTAAAATTCTGAAAATTATTAGAAATAAATAAATATAATTTTAAAAAATTCGGTAAAAAATTTTATAAAAAAATCTGAAAATTTAATATTTCTTTTTAAATATTTTATAAACTAAATCTCCTTTTAAAAATTTTAAAATAGTTTAATGGTTTTATAAAACTTTTCTTATTTTTTAATTATTTTTCTGTATTTTTTATAATATTTTTATAATATTTTTTATTGGTTTTAAAAAACTTTTCTCTTTTTTTTACAAATATTCTATTACTTTTTAAATTATAATAAAACAAAAAAAAATCAAATTCTTTACAATTTTTTTAAAAATATAGTTATGTATTTCTTATAATTTTAAGAATTTTTAAAAAATATATTTGCATAATTTTAAAAAAAATTATTATGTTATAAATATTTAGAAAAAGGAAAGGCAATTTTTTCATAATTTTCGAAAATATTTTACAGATTTTTTAAAAAATTTCTTAATTTTTTATTATTTTATGAATTTTTTATTAACTTTTAAAATATAAAAAAATAGGTATTTTTTCAAAAAATATTTCACAGATTTTTATAAAACTTTTATGAATATTTTACAATTTTTTCATAATTTTCATAATTATTTTACAGATTTTTAAAAATATTTTCTAAATTTTTTATTATTTTCTGAATTTTTTATTTACTATTAAAATATAAAAAAATTGATATTTTTTTAAAAAATATTTTACAGATTTTTATAAAACTTTTCTGAATTTTTAATATTTTTCTGAATTTTTATTATTTTTTAATAATATTAAATATAGTTTTATTATTTTATTTTTCATTTTTAAATTTGGACCGTCAGATATAAGCAACGGTTGAGATTTTATGAGGGAATAATCATGTGGTTCGTGTCTAAATATGTTAACCAGAGATAACCAATTAAAATGTGACACGTGGCAGTCAAAATATTGACTAACAGAATTATTAACGGAGGGACTAAATCGATGCCATTATGAACTTTGAGGGACTAAATGAATGCCACAAATCTTTCGGGGACTAAACGGATCTCACATGTATCTTTTGGGGATCAAATAGACCATTTTCTCATAAATCATATACCCCATCAAAAGGCTCAAAATCTCACAGGTTAAAGTCAGTTCACTAATTTCAAGTTCTTAAAAACTTTGTCAAAATAACCAAATTTCAAGAATATTTACAGCTCAACAAATAAATAACATGAATCAATGAGTCTAATCCTAAACTAAGTATATACACCTATCATTAGAAAAATAATCCTAAGTCTAGAATAATTACAAAACCTCTACTTAAAACACAAACCAACACCAATAATGGGAGAAAAATTCAGATCTGAAATTTTTTTTATTTTGTCCACTCCCTCAAACTTAAAGGTTGGCTTGTTCTCAAGCTAACTAAACTAAAATTAGCTAACTACAAAATAAAAAATTACATGAAATAAATTTGGAATACTTACTACGACATCCATAAAATGCTCATCATTAACAAACGTGATAGATATTCCCCCAAACTTCATACATGCAAGTGTTAGAACCTAGTGCCAAAAATAGCACCGCTAATGGGAAAATATATCAAATCACACCTGTCATACAGAATAGAACTAGATGCTCATAAATAAGTGTTCCAAATAAATAGTCATGCAATAAAACTAAAAACAAATCCTAGAAAGCAGTACATATTTTTGTAACAGCAGCAATACAAGTCCGAATTGGGGAAGGGATACAAAATATATCAATAAAAATCAAAATCCCCTAAACTACTCATCCTCCTCCTCAGGAGATGCATCCAGCAAACTATGATCCTCATCCGTGTATGGTGGTACATCATAGGGCATACCCTGTGCTGCTCCGATACTGCTCAGAATTGTGTCTCTAGCCTGGTTCCTGTGCATCTCTCTGCGCTGGAACTCAGCTGCTCTACTCTGCCTCCGAAGCAAACGCTGTAACATCCCAATTATCTTCCCATCATCACCTCCCCCCTGCTGAGCTGGCTGGCTGGAAGGACCTGCCTCATCCTGAGATTGCTGAACTGGGATCTGGCTCTGTGACTGGGGTGGATCGGTCCTAGCTACCTCTATGGATCTACCAATGAACAAATCCCATGTAGCTCTGGTCATCTTCGGGGTCCTCCTAAGATCCCGCACATCCCCACGAAAATCAACACCGGCTGAAGCACACAGTCGGGTGATCACCCAAGGAAAGCCCACATACCCTGCCTCCTTCCTAGCAAAATGATGCATCCTATCAGAAATAATAGATGCAGCGTCTACTACGATACCACGGAGTAGGGAATAAATCAGTCTACATATCCCAGGCTGTACCTCAGTGTCATGTGAATGTGGGTCCAAATTGTGCATAATAAATCTGACCCAAATTCTGGCCGCCCCCCTCAAATTCTTATGATAAACATGCTTGACTACGCCAGATGTAGTCAAGTTCCAATCCTTATCTACCAGAAATAAAGCCTCCTTCACCATGTGCAGTGGGTACTCCTCCTCATTATCAAAACTCGCCACAGTAAACATAGCAGGAGCCGCCTCCAAGGGGTATGACTGAAGTCCCATGACACGAGCAACAGTGTCAGGGTCATAAGGAACCTCAACTCCTCGGATGTACGAAATCCTCCTATTAGTATCATCCAACTCATACCTCTGCGCTCTCCACCAGGCGTTAGCATAAAATTCCCAGACCAGGAATTTGCTAAACACCTCATCGGGTTCCCTAATCCAACTCAACCACCTGTTAATCAACAGGGTCTCCTTTACCTCCTCCACACTACTAACTCCAATGACTCGCCTCCCTATCGGCCCCTCACTCTCATATAGCATACTTGTCTCTGGGGTTATGCCCCTCTTCACCATCTTTCCCTCATAATAGGTATGGACCCTCGAATGCTCGAAGGTCTTTCCCAAATCACTACTTGTACTCCCTACTGCTGGTCTTTTTCCCCTAGGCATACTGGAAAGCTCAAAAACAACTAAAAGCAAATGATCGAACACTTGGTGGGCACTCTCTAAAACTCAAAAACGAAGCTCTAAATCACTAACTCTAAACTCGTAATTCGAACACAACAGTGCCAGGGAGTATAGGGAAGTGATTCTTACCCACAACAATGAAGAAATCCGTGCTCCTTTGCTCTTGGAGAAGAAAAACCGAATTGATAGGAGATGTAGGGAATGAGAAGAAAAACTTGAATTTCTTGAGAATTATGGAAGAAAAGTGAAGATGGAAGGAAGAATTTGGAATTTGGTTGGAAGAATTAAAGGATTTGATGAAGATTTTAGTTGAATTTGAGAAATTTGGAGTTAGGATTTGAATTGGGGAAGAATTGATTTGAAGAGGATAGAAGAAATGGGGAAAACAGCCTTGACTGGACTGATATCGTGCCTTGCGCGCCCAGGCGCGGGGGTACTGCTGCTGTTTTTTTTTTAATAAAATAAAATAAATAAATAAAATAAAATAAAATCAACTAAATTAAAATTACCTATTTCCTAAACTAATTTCTTAAACTCGAATTAATATGACATGGAGTTAAGAAACTTACCTTTGGAGCACAGCTTTTTCTATTAATGCAACCATGGAGAAAATTCCCAAATTTCAATTACCTGTGTCACATGATCAACTAAAAATAGTGCTATAAAGCACTTCATTAGAAATCACTTATCGAAAATTTCAACTCCTTATTTTACTAACTAAAAAAAATTAATAAACAAAACCTACACTACTACATAATTACAAAGAATCCACCAGGATCCCAAATTCTATGGTTCAATTCCCATGTGATATAGGAATAACAAGTTACTCCCATGTCCCATGAGAATGAACTGGGATGATGATGAAATAAGGAAAGTTTAAAAATAAATTCAATCCCTCCAGGGTCAAAAGGTACATTCCTTAAATCATGCATCATCTTAGAAAATTTTTCTTTTTCCCCATTCATGAAGGTCTCAATTTCATGAACAAGAAAAACAAACTTTTTAGGATCTTTATTCATCCATGTATACAACAATGATTTGTGATGATGTTTTGGAAAAACATCATAAAAATTTAAGGGTCGAACATAATTGAAAAATTTTGAATCATCCACACATGCAAGGGATTTAACACAATTTTTAAGTTCAGAAATTTCAGCACGCAAAGATGAGTCAAACTTTTCTATTATTATTCTTTTCCTATTTGTTTTGTTTTGTTTCACTTCTTCTACCTCATGATGCACTTTAATCTCTTTTTCTTCAAAATTTTCATAGAAGGTAGTATTCAAGTTTTCCTTGATGGGCAACTCTTGTACTATCTTTTCTATAAAAAATTTCTTATAAAACTTTTCAATCTCACTAATAGGAGTATTTGCATCATAAGTAAGAGGATGTGAAGCCAAAACAAAATAAAAAAATTCTAACTCTTCACAAATCATTATTATACATTTCAATTAATAACAAAGATAGATTTCACTCCAAATCACTTCTTAGTGCCAAAACAGATTAAACAAATTCAAGTCCCCGGCAATGGCGCCAAAAACTTGTTCACTCTCTAGCAAGCATACTAGATCGCAAAGTAATATAGTCGGTTAAGACCAGATATCGTTCGCACAGAGACTCAGAATTGTTCAATCTATCTCTACCTAAGGTAAAATCTAGAATAAAATCTATTCAAATACAAAATTCAGAATTAAATAATTATATTAAAAAGAAGAATTATTTGCTGGAAAATAAAATAGAATAGAAATTAAATGGGAAAACTTGGTTAGGAACTTAGTATCATTGTATGTTCATTTATTTATTATAAATCAATATTTTTCATTCAAATCAAGAACAAATTCACAAAATAGTAATTCCTAGATTTCTCTTATGAAATTACTGTTTATTATTCAATTTATTAAATCCTAATTCCTTAGAAATTTAATTCATTGAATAACCTTAATTAAGAACAGTGAATTTATCAAGTTATATAATAGTCCAAAAGCATTCCTACAAATTGAATCATTATATTGTTCAATTGCATGACCTATTCTAAATCCTAATTTTCCAATTCAGATTTAGAAAACCAAAACATAGATTAGCTACTTCTATGCATAACATTAGAATCACAATTAAACACTTGATTTAAAACTGAAAAACATTAATTCATAAAAATAAATTACAAATACAAATCCACCATGTTCCTAACACAAAAGGTTTAGTTACACATAATGAAAGAGAAGATAAAACAAATAACTATGATATTTATTCCAAAATTACGACAGATATGTGCCTTGAATCTTCAATCTTCTCCGGATTCCTCCTTCGAATGCTCCCAAAAGTGTGCAAAAATCCTTTCTAAAATTAATTATTGAATCCTAATTATTATTCTAATGCTAAAACTACTGATTACTCTCTCCTAAAACTCATATTAATCCTAAACTAAATAGATAAAATCATAATCTTATCAAAATCCTTCAAAACTGATCAGAAATTGGCCCAATTGGGCTTTCACGGACTTCGCGCGCCTGGGCGTGCAGACCAGCACGCCTGGGCGCGCTATATCTGATACCCAGATTTTAACGAAGCACCCACGCCTGGGCGCGCTAGGTAATTTCTGACTCCGTTTCTCTTCGTTCTTGTGCCATTTTCAAGGTCGTCTTATGCTCTTTCCAACTCCAATAATATCTTCTCCAATTAAGGCTTCGAAATACCTGAAACATACCCAAAACGGATCAAAACGTTCAAAGGATTCTAACAAACTACAAATTCCTAAAACTAATACAAAATACCTATATTTACAAGAGAAACAAGCTAAAATTCAAGAAAAAGGAAGTGAAAGTAAGCCTTAAAACATCATATATTAGACCGTCATCAATTTTCATTTATATTTCATGCATCTTAGTTGCTTAATCACTAAGAATATTGGGCTACAAAAATTTTGTCTTCCTTAACACATATATATGTATGGGCCGAATTATACATACAAAAAGGGAAATATAATTTTTTTCTTACAACTACTTTAATAAATCCTCATAATATAGAATCAAGAAATCATGCATCACACAAGCATCAATATTCACTCATCACATCATACATATTTCATGGTAAATCTAGATTATAAAAAAAATGATTTTCTCTTTTATAAAAGAACACATTTCATGTTAATGAATAAAATAATTAACTGTACAAATTAGCTATGGATATAGGTTTCATTTTATTTCCTAACATCACACTTTAGTTTATAGAAGGGATTTCCAAAAATAAAATTTATTAAAGGTCCATAACTATTTCTAACAATTAACACGTCCAAAATTCGTATTTTACAGACCTGAAAATAATTTTTCGTAAATTCATCCAGAAAATTATGAAAATTACATTTCTAAATTCTACATTTCAATACGATCGTTTTCATATAAAGATCATAATTTTTGGAGTTACGGTTAAAAAGTTATGGATTTTCAAAGTTTAATAACTCAATAAAACAATTCCTTATTCAATGGCTATTCAAAATGATTAAAATCATCTTTCATGAAAACACCTAAAAAAATATTAATATATAAGACTTTACTTGAAAATACTTACTATTCATTTATCATTATATTTATTATACTTTTTTTTTCTAAACAAAGCCTTGAAGTATAATATCAAGAAATCACAACAAAATCATACTTTAAACAAAATACACTTGAAATATCACTTTATCAATCAAATATTTATTTATTTTTATTTTTAAAATAATCTTATTTACAAATAGATATTGTAAAATAATATTTTATTTTTTAAAATATACGAGGATTTTGACGGATGTTACATAGAATATCTTCCAATGTTTGAATGGTCCTTTCTGTCTGCCCATCTGTCTGAGGATGGTAAGCCGAACTCATCTTTAGTCTTGTCCCCAAAGCTTGATGTAGACTCAGCCAAAACCTTGACATTAATCTCGGATCGCGATCAGAAATAATACTGGATGGTACCCCATGCAATCTTACCACCTCTTTGATATAAAGCTGGGTAAGCTTCTCCAAAGAATAACGCATATTCACTGGAATGAAATGCGCTGACTTATTCAAACGATCCACAATTACCCAGATTGCATCATGGTTTGCAACTGTCCTCGGTAATCCCGTCACAAAATCCATCGAAATACTATCCCACTTCCACTGCGGGATATCCAAGGGTTGTAACTTCCCTCCAGGCTTCTGGTGTTCCACTTTAATCTTCTGACAGATTAAACAAGATGCTATATAATCTGCTACATCTTTTTTGAGTCCCAACCACCAGAAAATACTTTTCAAATCTTGGTACATCTTAGTTGATCCTGGATGAATACTCATCTGACTCTTATGTGCTTCATCCAATATCAATCTCCTAACTTCTGGATCCTTTGGTATGCAAATTCTCGTTTTGAAACGAAGAATTCCATCCGATCCTTCAGAGAAATTAGGCTCCTTTCCTGATCATCAACTCCTTTTTCTCCTTTAGTTCTTCATCCTTCCGTTGCAATTCACGAACTCTGTAACACCTAGGATTTATACCCTTAATTCCCCCTTATAATAAAGTACGGACTTAAAAATTCATTTTTTATTACATTAAAATCAACCGTCAAACGGACGGAGTTTTGTCTGTATTCGGACTAATCCAAAATTCAACCTGTGATAAACAATTTCAAATAAACAACTAATAGCCAGCAGGGCTTCAGATAATATTTCTAAATCATATCAAGGCCCCATGGGCTCCAAATATATCAGAGTCCATTAATTAATCAGAGTATTAGCAGAAATATTAAGTTGGAGTATCAAAAACCAAAACATAAAATTTTATCAAAACAAAGGGTCCTAAGCCTCACCCAAATATATATATAATAAATTTACATCAAAACATTGTAGGAGGCTTAGGTCTACATTATACTCTAAAACCCATAACCCTACTCTCCCTGTAAGGGAAAGTACTCCTGCTCGGCCAGGGGCTGTGCCAACTCAATCTCCGTACCTGAAAAATGTAAGGGAGTGAGCATTGCACATGAAATAGAAAGCAGTTTCTAACTAGACATAACAACCCACTAGGTCAAACACAATTAGCAAATAAGCATATATTCACATATTGCACACCATACTCATTTCATTATTTCCATATTCATTATTCATTTCAACATCCATTTCCTTTACTTTTATTTCTTTTCACACACTTACTTTATTTAGGTACATCACCTCAAATCAGAGGCCAATGTACAATTTCATTCAACACAATTATCACCTCAAGTCATAGGCCCTCATACTTTTCCTTATTTAAATTATGTGTCCCTCAGGTCAGAGGTCAACACTTTAATTTCTTAAATTCACGGTGTGTCTCTCAGGTCAGAGGTCAACACACCAATACACATTTCATCCGGTGTCCCTCAGGTCAGAGGTCAACACCCAATTCATTATTTAATCTGGTGTCCCTCAGGTCAGAGGTCAACACTCTTTCATTTTAATTCATATCATGTCCCTCAGGTCTGAGGTCAACACATTTTAACATTTTATTCATTTCGTGTCCCTCAGGTCAGAGGTCAACACATTTTAACATTATATTCATTTCGTGTCCCTCAGGTCAGAGGTCAACACTCTATCGTACTTCACCTCCACGCAGAAAGGTACCTCATACATTTGGCCTATGGGTACTTCACCTCCCCACTGGAAGGTACCTCATACCATTGTACTTCACCTCCACACCGGAAGGTACCTCATACAATTTGGCCGGTGGGTACTTCACCTCCGCGCCGGAAGGTACCTCATACAACCACCTAGATTATACTTAAACATTATTCTCATTATAAACAATTCATCACAATTTAATAATCGTCACCTCAAAACAGAGGCCAACATTTATACCACATTCTTATTCAATCAATTATAACACATTTAAATTCAAAAACACATATCCAACATCTAATCATTCATGTAAATTTCTGATTCATTTCCTTTCTCAGTTATCACAATCACACCAAATAGTGTTCTCTTTTATAGCCCAACCTTTAGATTGCCCTTCGTTTTATTTTACTAATATCACCTTTTACCTTTTTATTTCCACATAATCGTTTTACTTCCATTTCCCATATTCATTAGTTCAATTCCTAAGCCATGACCTTTATTCACAATTGATAATACTTAACATTTTTACTCATTTAGCAATTAGATACAAATATGCACATTCATGACATTTAATCGTTTCCATTCCCTTTCTTCCTATATCAATTTATTTCACAACACATGCATATAATTGCTACAGTAATTAATTATCATTTAATTCACAACTTTACAAATAAAATCAATAATCATAGAAATCATTTATGTCAACTTTATTATCACATTACCCAATTCCTCATGTACTTCAATATAATCATTAACCAAATTTCATTTATCAAATTATTCATTTTCATATTATTGAGTTTCCTTTTCCTAACTTAACATCCAATCATCATGCATATTTAATTAATTAGAATTTTATATTCAATAACCTAGGGTTTTATAATCTAATTTTCTCCCCTAACACATAACCCTAACAAGCATTATATACTAACTAGAACCTACTCCCTAGAACAAGGCAAAGCTCACAATATCCACCCCCTTACCTCAAATACTCAAGGATAAGGAGATTCCAAATGCCCTATGCTTGAGTTTGCCCACCAAGGAGATACCAAACCACAAGATTAGGATGGAACCTAAAATAGAGAGTCATAAAAGAGAGGGATCATCATTTATGCCATGATTCAAGTCAAGAATCAAAGAAAAATCGAGCTTCTAATGCCTAGTGTTGAAAAATCACTATTTATGGTAGAGAGAGAAAGGAAAAACGAATTTTGGAAGAGAAGGAAAGGAACCCACACTTAAACACTTACTTGGAGATGATAAAAACAAGTCTTGATGATGGAATGAGTGTCTCTCTCTTGAATCTTGGTCAATTTGAAGTGAGAAGAGCTTGAGCCCTAGAGGAGAGAGAACACGAATTTTAGAGAGGGAGGGAGAGAATGAGCTATGGAACCCCGGAGACAAAAATAGTTAGAATTAAGAGTGAAAAATTCGTGTATCATGAATGAAATAAGGAGAAAAGCATGAACCTAACTTACTTGGAGCTTGGAAGGTTGAAAATCAAGATTGGGTGTTGATGTTCTTGAACCCTAACTCATGGGTATGCTTGAAGAGAGGGAAAACTAAGAAATTAATGGAGTTTGAGTGGTTATGAGTGATGGGGAACCAATATATGATGATGATTTGTTGTGTTTTTGGGTGGATTTTTGGTGTGGAAGAAGCTAGGGTTTTGAGGGGGGAAAATCGCCCAAGAAGAAAGAGGAAGAAGAGTGGTGCGTGTGGGGCTGGTCTGCTGGCTGCACCAGTTTTAAAACTGGTGCGCGCCTGGGCGCGGTCTAGGTGCGCCTGAGCGCGGACCTGGCACCAACCCAGGTCTGGTGCGTGGCTGGTGCGGTCAGGAAGGGATTGGCGCGCGTGCTGGTGCTGCAGATGCGGTTTGGTGGGCCAGTCCTATGTCTGGTGCGTGTTGGGCGCGCCTGGGCGCAGGGAGGGCGCGCCTGAGGGGAAATCCTACTAAGTGAGTGCACCAATTGCACCATGGTGCGCCTGGGCGTGCACTAGAAATTCCCAACTTCGATTCGCCGTAACTTTTTCGTTAACCGTCGGATCGGGCCCAAATTTTTAGACAAGCTTCTTAACCCCTTAAACTTCATATCCAACGGTGGAATTTAATTTCTTAGCATCCTATAATAAATTCCTAATTTTCTCTTTTCGGCTCATTTCTAACATTTAAAACGCCGACTTAACCCCCGATTTCGCTTAGATAATTTTACCCAATGCCACAAATGTCTCCTATACAACCCCTAGTACTCATAATTACTACTCTCCTATCACCCAAAATTCTTTAAGCAATTTATTCAGTTATTTCTTGGGTATTAAACAATAATTTCATTTAAATAAAACTTAGGATGTTACAAATTCGAGCCAAGAATTCGTTAGAGATTTGCAACATACCCATCTTAATACTGGTTTGTTCTACTTGCATAACCAGACTCAAATCCCGAAACTCTTCAATCAAAGCGGCCTCTTTAATCATCATTGCAATCATATAAATTGCTTTACGACTCAGAGCGTCTGCCACCACGTTGGCCTTACTAGGGTGGTAATGAAGCTCAAAGTCATAATCCTTCAATAACTCCATCCACCGATGCTGCCACATATTCAATTCTTTCTGGTCAAATAAATATTTCAAACTCTTATGGTCACTAAATACTCTGAATATAGTGCCATAGAGATGATGCCTCCAGGTCTTCAAAGCAAACACTATAGCAGCAAGCTCCAAATCATGAGTGGGGTAATTCACCTCGTGAACTTTCAATTGACGAGAGGCATAGGCCACAACCTTTCCTTCTTGCATCAGTACACTTCCTAGCCCTTGCTTCGATGCATCACAATACACCTCATACTCCTTGTGAGGGTCAGGTAGGATTAACACTGGCGAGGATGTCAATCTTTCCTTCAGCATCTGGAAACTTTTCTCGCCTTCTCATCCCAAATGAATGGTTGATCCTTCCGAGTCAACTTTGTAAGAGGTAGTGCGATTTTAGAGAATTCTTCAATAAATCTCCTATAATAGCCAGCCAGTCCTAAGAAACTTCGGACTTCCGTGACCGACTTAGGTTGAACCCACTGCAGAACTGAATCAACTTTAGCTGGGTCAACTGTTATGCCTTCTTCTGAAATTACATGTCCCAAAAATTTAACTTCCCTCATCCAAAACTCACATTTGGAGAGTTTGGCATACAGTTGTTTCTACTTTAAAATCTTCAACACTATCCGGAGATGTTCGGCATGCTCATCCAGATTCTTAGAATATATCAGGATATCATCAATGAATACCACCACGAATGAATCCAAATATGGTCTAAAAATTTTGTTCATATAATCCATGAAAACAGCTGGTGCATTAGTCAGTCCGAACGGCATTACCACATACTCATAATGCCCGTATCGAGATCGAAATGCAGTCTTAGGCACATCTTCCTCCTTAATCCTGATCTGATGATACCAGAATCTCAAATCTATCTTAGAAAACACCGAAGCTCCCCTGGCCTGATCCATGAGGTCATCAATTCTTGGCAAAGGATACTTGTTCTTCACTACTGTCACCTTATTCAACTACCGGTAATCTACACAAATTCTCAGGCTTCCATCTTTCTTCTTAACAAATAAGACTGGAGCTCCCCAAGGTGATACACTTGGTCTAATGAGTTGCTTCTGTAGTAATTCCTCTATCTGCTTCTTCAATTCGACCATTTCGGGTGGTGCCATTCTATAAGGAGAAATAGAAATGGGACCAACTCCTGGATTAACTCAATTCCAAACTCAATCTCCCTCTTCGAAGGCAATCCCGGCATCTCCTCTGGGAATACTTCCGGAAAATTCCGAACAACCAGAATCTCCTCAACAGACTTTTCTTCTTCCTCCGATCCAACAACAGAGAATAAACAAAGATACTTCTCTGGAGTTGAGTCCTTAAACAAAATTGTCTTCTTATCACAGTCAATAACCACATGGTTGCTAAACATCCAATCCATACACAGAATTACATCCAATTGGGACAAAGGTAGACAAATCAAATCTACCCAAGACACTCGGTCTAACACCTTAACTCTACAATTAAGGCAAATCTTCGAAAAATTACAGGTGGATTAGTAGGGGTTTCTACTCTGTTGATCCTTCTTTCCTTCCACAAATTGCAGAGTCTCAGCCTTTTTAACGTCCTCATACATTCTACACATGTCTACCAACATGGGAAAACTTTGAATTCTTTGATAACTGAACACTGATTTCAACTCCGGTCTCAGTCCTCCTTCAAACTTATAACATTTACTACTCCTTTCATCAGGGTTCATCTGATAATAAGGAGAATACTTCATCAGTTCTTCAAATCTTGCAGCATATTCACCCACACTCATGCTGCCTTGCTTGAGTTGTAAAAACTCAACTTCCTTCTTTCTCCTCAAATCCTCCGGAAAGTAGTTGTTCAAAAACTTCTCCATAAATACTACCCAATTTATCTCTCTCCCTTCATGAGCCAATAACTGAGTAGTGTGATTCCACTAGTGTTCTGCCTCTCCTTCCATCATGAACACATCATAGGCTATCTTCTGAGCATCAGAACATTCCAAGGTTCTAAATATCTTGTCCAACTCCAAGATTTACTTATTAACTTCTTCCGGTTTGAACCCACCAGCAAACTTTGAAGGATTACAGCTTCTGAAATCAGACTAAGTCTTAGCCTCAGCAGCTGCAATATTAGCTGGCTGGCTGGGGTTGCTGATACTGATGTTGATTAATCTTATCCAACATCTCGTTCGTATGGTTTCTATAGCGAGCTGCCATAGTAGACCTGCACTATGGACTTGGGTCATTAAAGGTCTATCTAAGCTATAGAATGCTATCTAGTTCTATTCTAAACAATGCATTAACAGGACTTAAGCTATATGAAATAAATCAAATAGCAAAGAAGCTTTACTCATATGGAGAACTGTTCCGGCGGATCATGCTTGTGAGGATCAAGAATCAGGACCATTTTGCTCTGATACCACAAAAGGTGTCACACCTTCTTAGTTTTACAAAAGAATCTTTACACGTATAATAAAGGTTAAAGTTGTCCTTTATAGACTTGATATAAAAGGGTGGTGAATAAAAGTCTTTTCCAAAAGATATAATTCACTATATTAAAATACTTGCCCATTGAGTCAAAATTATGAGTCGAGATTGTACATGGTAATTCACAAAGAAAATATATTTGCAATAATAAAGTATGGTTATCTCGAGCTCACATATATAGCTCAATATGATTACTTAAAAATAACTTTTTCATCAGAGTATGCGGAAGTAAAAATATGAACCTTGAGCTGATAACCATCAAAACCAGTAGCTATATATATATATATATAACAGTGAATATAAAAGTAGCCAAGGTACATCAAGGTCTAAGTCGAGATAGCAAAGGTTTAAAAGGTACAAGTCCATAGAATATAAAACTAACATAAGAAAAGACAACCCCTCCGAGATTTCTCAAAATATATACAACATAAATACAGAACAAAATATGAAATCCCAGAGTGGTAGTCTGATGATCCTCCTCCATAGCATGATCCTCCTCCACCTCGTCCGACTGAGTCGGTGCCCTACCACTGGGCACTGGGCACTGGGTCAGCTGAAGGAGTCCCATGAACCGGACTCATCGGACTAGCTAAAGGGGTCTCCTCCCGAATCACTCGAGAAGCAGAGGGGTGGGATCTAGTAGCTGCTCTAAAACGAAAAGAATGAAATCGACGGGCTGGTCGAGCCGGGGGTGGTCCATGATAAGCATAAAACGGGGGTACATGCAAGGTATAGATAATGGGTATGCGGAACCTATGAGGGCGGACATGAGCCAAGGGGTTGGGGTGATAGAGGGTCACCTTTACGTCCCCCTCATAGGTGGCTCGATGGTCCTCGTAGTACCACACTCCACTAGGGAGCGGGCGCAACTCGATGCAAGCTAGATAGCGAGCCATCACCTACAATGGGCATAAGGGGTAAGCAATATAGTTCACATAATCGAATAAGCATAATTTAAAGCAAGTAAACAAGTATATATGTCAAATAACCAAGAGATATACACAACATGTGAGCAAGCCAGTTCAGTTACTAATCAAACTCATTAATGATATGTCATGATGCTTCCACACAACCCCTCAAATCCTGAGTTTCTCCAACTAATGCTCTCATGCATGACCATCCAAACAACCCGTATACGTGCCTCAGACGTATAGTGAACCTACTCGGAATATAATCCATAACGACGCTACCAAAGTGTACGTTGCGTCACCAAGACGTAACAACATTCCACTATGCTGCCCACATTCCCAAAATGTGTCATCGAGCAAGCCACACGACAATGCCTAGACCGTGGTCCAAAATACCAATATCAATATCGATGTGCACATCTCGTCACCATGATGAACACCCAACGTTCGCAGCAACCAATGCTGGCCACATTACCAAAATGTGACTACAGGCAAGTCATAACCAAATTGGTACTCCCAGAGTACCCTCCTCATGTTCCTCGAACATGACCAAATGATATGCTATCTCCACATCACCATGCATGAATGCACACAAACATCCCTTTTAGGGTTATTTATTACTCTCATAATGTGCAGTGTGCAGTATATTCAATAATGCAATTACCAATGTAATTGAACATATCATATCTTCATTTTTGGAACATGATTTATTCTTTACAATCATCCTTGAGTTTAATTAAACTTGACCTAGTTGAAAATGGTATTATTCTAACATTCTGTTCAAAAAGAGACGGGTAATTTTCCAAAAGGCTCGAGTAGAGTTCCAAACTATACTAAAATACTCGAGTGATTCTTAGTAAGACTCGAGTGGATCTCAAGTTTTCTGAAAAGTTTAAGTCTCAGTTTTTCTAAAAATACTTGAGTAGTTCTTGAAATACTCGCGTCTTCATCAACCTAGAAGACTCGAGTGGATCATGCAATACTCGAGTGGTTCATCATAAAGTTCATTGATAGCATCAGTCAAAACCCAAGTCTTGGGTCAGAGACTCGAGTGTTGGTGCCACCAGACGCACTGGTGCGTCAAAAATACTCGAGTCTCGAGCCAAAGACTCGAGTCTTAACAGACAGATAACACTGAAACTTGGGTTTTATCATACCATTTTCAATTCTAGTCCAATTTAATTGCAACCAGTGATGATTAAAGATAAAATCATGCATAACAAACATGTTCCAATACAGAGATAACATCATATAACACTGAATTGAAGTTGAGCACCAATTATGCATAAAATCACATTTTCAACAACTTAACATACCAAATTCAATTCTAAACATTTTGAGCACGAAAACAACTTTGATACAGCTTGCATGCAACATATAGAACTTGCTCCAAACAACTTTTAAACTCAAATAGGCCTCCAAGCCATAAATCTAATTCAAGTTATGCCCATAGAGTCTCATGGTGACTCTACACTTAAAATTTAACAAATTAAACTTATTCTAGTGAACAAATAGCTTCACCCTTACCTCTAAGCCGTGAATCAACAAAGAGATTGCAGAGAAATTGGCTGGAACACTCTAACCCACAAAACCCTTTGCATGCAGCCACATTTGAATAGGGTCCAAAGATTAGGGATTTTAACATACAAATACTATTTAACAATTAGGGAATTTGATTAGGAACTAATCTCTGCAACATAAACTAAAGGTAGGAATGAATTTGAGGGTTGTAGGACTCATATACTTACCAAAATCTGAGCTCCAAAAAAGCTCCAGACTTCAATTTCTAAACTTGACAGCAAACAACACCCAACTTTCGAGCTTCGATTCTTCCTCTACACGAACTCTTAGCTCTCAATTTTTATGTCTTTGTAAAGCTCGTGATGTGAGCTTTAAAATGGTGTATAATACTCACTCTAACACTCAGAATCGAAAGAGAACGCCAGGAACGAAATTGAGAACCCTAACCTCAAATTCTTGGAGCAATTCGACCAAATGGTCGATTTTCGTCAACAATCATGCTTATATGGCATGAATCGTTGATCATGCATGGCGACACGAAGGCCACTATCGAGTCCTTGAGTTGATTTCGTGTCAACGTTTGGAAATCGTTGAGTGCTGACTCATCAAACGCACTAATGAGTGCAACACTGACCAGAATACTCGAGTCTTTCCTGAAAGACTCGAGTCTTTTGGTCAAAATTTGAAAAATAATTATTTTAATTCCTTTCCCTCCAACACCTTTCTAATATTGCTTCTAGGTCCTAAATCAGGGACTAATATGCAAAAACCCCATTTTTACATATTAGTAATTATTAAAATATTCCCCATGCCATAACACTTATCATAAGCACACACACATATTCACATAATTATTCTAAATTAATTATAAAAGAAATATTTATAATTTAATAAAATAATTTTGAATAACTTTCGTAATTGTCATTTCATTACATCAGGAAATGAAAATTTAGGGTGTTACATTAAGTCCTGGTATAGTTTAATTTTCAAGCTCTGGTTTTATCAAATACCGTCCACATTCATCACTCGGCCACTGATCCTGATTATGTGCCTAACAAGGTTAAGTGTATTTTGGATGGCTCGACCTCTTATGTCCCTAATTGAAAACCCACCATCATTGTCACCTGTAGTTGATTATCCGACAATGAAGTCTTCTCTTGGTGCTAAGATTATAGGATCTTGCAATGGGATAATTTGTTATATTAATAATTATTATCATGATAATGATAATTATGTATGTTATTTTAACCCATCAACAAGAATAAAATCCAGGTCCCCATGCTTTCGTCATCCTTTGTGTGCTAACAAAGCTTCTTGTTTCACTTCGTTTGGTTTTGGATATGATCATCTTAGTGACAATTACAAGACTGTGGCAATCCATTATAATCCTAAGGCTGACAAAGTTCAGAATAACACCATAATTAAGGTTTATACATTGAGTGCTCCAAGATCTTGGAGGAAGATCCAGAGTTTTAATTTTGTTCCTAGGAAAACCGGTACTTTTCCTGAGACTTGTTGCAAATTTGTGAACAGTGCTCTTAATTGGTTGTTTCTTTTTCCTAATAATTTCGGGTGGTCATTTCGATTGATATTGGGAAGCAGATATGTTAGGAGATTTCTTGACCTTATGTTCTTGATACATCTTTACATGGGATTGTTACAAGACCTCTATTGCATGTTTTAGAAGGCTCCCTTTGTTTTCCTTATGAATTAAATGGCGTTCAGCTTGTCTTGTGGCAAATGAAAGTGTATGGAGTTGCAAAATCCTGGACTATATTACACAAAATTTCTTATTGGAATATTTGGATATACCGACATTTTCCTATTTGTACGTCCTACACCTGTCTTCATGTTACACAATGGTGAAGTCCTAATGCAAATTTGTAAAGATGGTAGATTTATTTTCTATGATCCGGTGAACAATGTATTCAAAGGTCACAAATTTAATATGGCTTGCTTTGAAGATATTACTCACAATGAGATCCTGACATCACCTTGTCCGACCCGTTATCATTTAAGATCTAAAGGTTTAATTTGTGTTCTATTTATTATAGAATATGCTAAGTTTGGTTTATTTATTTTTATACATCCACATGGTTTCATAAAAAGAAACAAATAAAACTTAGCATATTCTAAAAATAGAACACAATCTTTCATATCTTAAATGATGACGGGTAAGACAAGGTGATACCAGGCTCTCAATGTGAGTAATATCTTGAAACCTAGCAATATTAAACTTGTGACCTTTGAATGCATTGTGTATTTGACCATAGAGAACAAAACTACCATGTGCACAAATTTGCAATAGGACTTCACCCTTGTGCAACATGAAGACAAGTGTATGACAAATATGAGGGTTAATCCAAATATCCCGATAAGAAATTGAGTTATATAGTCCAAAATTCGGCAACTCCATACACTTTCATTGCCACAAGACAAGCTGAAGGCCATTTAATCTTAAGAAAAACAAAGGTTGCTCCCTAAAACATGCAATAGAGGTCTTGTAACAATCCCATGTAAAAATGCATCAAGAGCACGAGGTAAAGAAATCTTCTTACAAGTCTCCTTCCCATTATCAATCGAAACGACCACCCGAGAATTATAAGGGAAAACAAACAACCAATTAAGTGCATTGTTCACGAATTTGCAACAAGTCTCACGAATAATACCGGTTTGCCTACGAACTAAATGTAAACTCTACATCTTCCTCCAACATGTAGGAGCAATCAACGTATAAACCTAATTGTGCTCTTATTCTCAACCTTGTCATCCTTAGGATTATAATGGATTGCCACAATCTTGTAGTTGTCACTAAAATGATCATATCCTAAACCAAACAAAGTGAAGCAAGATGCTTCTGTAGCACACAAAGGGTGACAAAAGCATGGGGACCAGGATTTTATTCTAGTTGATGGGTTCAAATAATAATGTAAATAATTATCATTTTGATAACTATTAATCCAACAAATTATCCCATTAAAAGATCCCACAATCTTAGCACCACTAGAAAATTAAACCTCATTGTTATAAAAGTGAAGCACTCAAGTGCATGAGGCAATAATGACTGGTTTGTTAGAATTGGTCTCAAACCTCAAGAGAGGTGAATTAAATTTTATTAATTTATTGCAAATTTAACGCGAATGGTAATTTAAAAAATAATTTGTCTTGGATTTTTGTTAAACGTACACAACGCAAGTGTATATTCAAAATTTCATATAAGCAGGGAAAAGATATGTATTAAAAATTGAATATTCGCGAGAAGATAAAACATTGCGGAAAAGTTAAAGAGTAACGGAAGAGAAAATGAAACTAGAGATTTTTCGTCCAGTCCCACTTGAGAGTTCGATTACTAATATGTGGGGAAAAATCCCTTGTACAACTAGAGCACCCCGCACACTACTAGGTTTGACCGTTCGCTAGGGTACTCAACAGTACTCTTGGATTATATTCCTCACACTACAGAAGGTGTCACACCTTTAACCTAGGGAGGAACTCCCTAAAAACTTAGGCTTTTACAAAAATAAGGTTTCAATAATAACAAACAATAGCACTCTTGATAGTGAGGATTGAACAAACTGAAGTTCTCTAATGATGATAATAACAACAACAACAACAACCAAGCCTTTGTCCCACTAGGTGGGGACGGCTACATTAATCAAATGATGTCATAAAGGTCTATCATAAATCATGTCCTTTCATAAAACATCTATCTCCATATCCTTCTTAATTGTTTCGCCTATAGTGTTTTTTGGCCTTCCTTTTCCTCTAGCACCTATACTAACATTTGTTTGATCCACCTTCCTAACCATGGCTTCTACTAGTCTCCTCCACACATGCCCAAACCACCGATGATGAGATTCAACCATATTTTCTATTATAGATTCAACCCCAACTCTTTCTCGAATACACTCATTCCTAATCCAATCTTGTCGGGTGTGCCCAATCATTCCTTTTTGCTTTTAAGGATAGTATATTTGAGTAATTTGGTATTTAAAGTTTTAAAAAAAATAGGGAAAAATAAAAAAAATGCAGAAGTTTCAGTGAAAAAAGTGTAGAATATAAAATCCTATTTTCTATGTATAGTCTATATACTTACTGTAACTCATATATTTCAGTGAAATAAGAGCATAACAAGATTTTTAATCCTAAATTGTGAAATAGTTAACATATTAAATGAGATAAAATAATGAAGTCTTGTGTTTAACATATTAAAACAATGAAGTCTGTTAAGAAGTATGTTAACTGCAAGTCTGTTAAGAAATATTGTGTTTAACAAGTTAAAACAATGAAGCAATTGCCAAACTTAATGAGGATGATACTTCTAACGTTTAAAATATATTAAATGCAAGATTTCTTTTAATGCATTCAAAATTACTAACCATGATGTTACCTGCTTGGCCCTTCAAAGCTCGAGGAGAAAATTGTCCTCTTTTATATGTTTTCATACTCGAAATGCATAAAGCCAAGAGGACAGTACACAAAATCATTCCAAAACTTATGGCTGCAATGCTTCCTGTTACCATGAAGGTAAGAAAGCCACCAAGATAAAGTATCAAACCTGTAAAGAAAAAGAATATCATCACATAAATATTAAACTGGACAATAAAATCTTATCACTCAGCACAATAGAAGTTGTATCTTAACACTTTGACATTCACATAAATATTAATCTACACATATTTTAGGTTAAAAGGAGGCAATCAAATCCTCCCACCAAGAAATACTTAATTAATATCAATATACTTCAGAGATATAGACTAAACCATTTAAAGTTAATGTCACTTAACATAGTTTGTGTCAGTGTTTTAAATTGCGGTCGCGGTCGCGTTTACGGTCGCGTTGCATTTATTGCGATTACGGTCATTGCATCCGTTGCGATGCGGATTGCGGCCGTTGCGGTGTGAAATTAAATCATGATTGCACAAATTGATTTTTTTTTCTAAAATAATTAGTTAGCAAAAAGATAATTCTTCTAAAATAACCAAATAGATAGTATACCAAAAAAAAAACCAAATAAATATAACAAAGTACCTTAAAAAAAAGATATAACAATAACTACCCTAGATCCACTTTAAAAAAACTACCAAGACGGGCCAGATCCAAATGCCTATACCCACCATCAACCCAACCTCATTCTTCTCCTTCTTCTTTACGCGTTTCTTTCTCCCCCTCACAGTGTCCTTTCCCATCTCTCTCTGCTACCCATAATAATACTAAAATTAACCCAAAAATCTTCCTCTCTTCGTCAATTATGTTGCAGTGTAGCCCCTTCTTCTTCTACACTTCGTTTTCTTCTCATTCCGAACCACACCCCCGACCCGGCACCGCCACGACACCCGACGCCGCCACCACGAGCCAGCCCCGCCAGCAATGGCGATAAGACCAGGGACAGCCACCGCCACCTCCAGCGTACCCATAATAATGCACTTCTTCTTCTTCTTCCTTCTTTCTGCATTTGACAGGGTCAATGACGCAAAGCGGCGCCGCATGGAGAACCGTGCCACCACTCGCTTGCGGTTGCAGGGAGTTATCACGGTGGAGATCCTTGGTGGTGGTGACCCGAAGACACGCAGATCTGCATTGTGTTTCAACAGTGGCACTCGCTTGGACAAAAAATGGTGGTTAACGGCGGTTGCGCCCGTTCCGTCACGGTGATGCGGTCGTTGCGGCCGTTGCGATGCTGTTTTTGTTGTGATTTGAGTTCACACCGCAATTGCAGTCCGATGCGGTATCGGTGCCTTTCGCAACCGTTACGTAACGGCCGCATCACGTTTAACGGACCACAATTTGAAACACTGGTTTGTGTATTATATCAGGAAACAAATTTTGATCTCTAGAAGAGTTGTAAAGCACAGAAAAGTGTTCACTACCATGTAAATTCAACCACAAAATAATTATATGCATCAAAATTGTAACTTTTTGTCCTTATGGAGTTTTTAATTTAGATTCAAGGACAATATTATTATGCTATGAAGAGAGGCAAATAATTGAAGGCTATTACATGATTTATGGTTACATTTAGATCCAACCAGGGCCGTGTAGTACCATTGCATAGATTTTGATGCATCCTCAAAGAATCCAATTACTTACCCCCTCTTCCTCACTCCGCAAAAATTATTTGCCTCCTTTTGCCTCTTAAACTACTTGCCTACTCATATTCATTCCAATTACACCCTCATGTTACATTCAATTAAAAATTTCGGTATGCACATCCTTCTTCCATTTCTGCAAGCACAAAAACCACACACACTAGCATGTGTAGTAATATATTCCCTATTTAGAATTAAATAATATTTTAGGGTTAGAAAATTACGAACCCTAAAATTTGGGGCTTCAATTTAAGAACAAAATTAGTTAGAGTTGAACCAACATAATTTGTGAATTCAAATTTACAACTCAAAAACGATTAGACTAACCTGGATTTAAAGAAAATCTTTCATAAATTCAAGTAAACAAAGGAACGAGCCAAACAGGGAGGGACTACTCATCTTCGTCACTGTCTCAGATGGACACTCACCACGGACACTATCTCAATTGAGCTCTCATAATCGTCACACCATCAACTTAAAAGTCACCTTCGAATTGAGAAATGGGGAGGGAAGGTATCTTCACCTATAATCCAATCAACATTATCCACATTTTATAAATTATTTTTACTCACTAGACAATCTCATAAACAAATTGAGGGTACAAAGTGTGGATATTATATCATGATGAGACATATGTTAACTATTATTTTAGCGAAATTAACTAAAGAATGATCTACGATAATTGAATTTTCAAAACTGATTATGTTTGCTTTTTAAGGATGATGAGTTAGTGATTTTTTTAATGTAATTCCAACTTCCAAATTTTTAGCAATCCATAAGAATTCTCGGAAAATTAAATTGAATACATTCAAAATCTCATAGCAAAAGTTCTACTTGAGGTTGCTGATTCACAACAAGTTGCCTAAGCCAATAAAGAAAAAGGAAAATAATGTTTATCTTGCATAAGCCTACTTGATTTGATTTTATTATTATAATCATATAAATATGACACGTATTATTTGTGGACCAATCATTGATAAGGCAAAAACAACCTAATGACTTATGTCACTTATCTTATGGTTAGAAGGAATTTTTTCGCTGATATGTTAAGATGATTTTTTTTTGCCATTTCTGATTATCTTTAATTTAATTGCTAAATTATGTTGGATATCTAAAGGCCCCTTACAATATTTTGTTTGTAGAATGACTTGTCTAGTTGTCAATTTGTCATACATATAAGCTTACTTCTCTGTTTCTTTTCTTATAAGCGGGAAGGAGAAAAAAATCTCCCGTTGGTAAAGTCTTGAATACATTAAATATTGATTAGAAGCAAACATTTAGTATAATATATTATGTTAATAAGTAGATTTTTTTCATCATTAATTAGGTACTAAACTTGCTTAAAAAAATGATATGTAAACATTGTTCTTTAAACATTGTTCTTTAATTTTCATCTTCATTGAGAGGTTCCCGTTTGGTTTGGAAATCAGAGAAGAGAGAGAAGGATTTGAGAGAGAGAGAGAAAGGGAGAGAATGAAGAAGAAGAGTGGGTATTTGAAGGATTTTAAGTGGAAATCATGAAATAATCAAGGATTATTAAAGCTTGTGGGGATATGATTTGAGGCGAGTTTTTGGTATATAAATGGAGTTTAAGGCGTGTAGTGGTATTGGTGGTGGTGTTTTTCTGGTGTGATATATATGGTGCTGGTGTGAATTTATAAGCAGCGCTCGTGCTGGAGCGCGAGGTATCCGCGCGCTTGATGCACCAATCAATGCAAATCCTTGTAGAACGGTGTGGACTTCTTTGGCGGTGCACCTGAGCGCACGAATTCCTGCGCCTGAGCATAGAATTTTTTGTATGAACAGTAACGCACCAGTTGGTCCTCTTGGGCACACCATAAGTGCGCTTGGGCGCGTCAGTTTTCTCCAAAATGTCGATTTTCCCATTTTCGATCTGATTTAAAGGTTCTAAACCCCTTTTTAACACCAAAACAACACACCTTAAATTACAAGAGATCCTTTTTAAGCATCACAGTCATATTTTCATAGTATTAATTAAGGTTACATTTTACTAAAACCTAGCATCTTATATATCCTGATTGATCCAAGACTAAGGAAAAGCTCTTCGTTATCTAATGCCCTTATCTTATAGTTAAATCTTTTTCATTGTATGGTTCTTTCATCACACTTATCATGCATTCATATGTATATCAAAAACTAAAATCATATATCAATTTTAAGTATATTCAATCATATATATATATATATATATATATATATATATATATATGTTCCTAAGATTTATGCTTCAATTTACAATTTACATTCGTGTATATATATACATATATATATATATATATATATATATATATATATATATATATATATTATAAAAAAAACGGGGGTGTTACAGATATGGGTTGCTATACGACATGCATCCGATATAAATAACTCAGAGGTACATTGTCACTTAAGTTGTCCTTCTCATCTATTGTGAGTCCATTTTCGAGCCATGGTCTGAGTTAGTCCGTATGTCAAGATAAGTGGATCAGAAGCTTGTGATTTAGTTTTTATGTAGCAAGTAGGGGGAAAAGTTGTTAATTGTTGGTACAATAGGATTAGAAAAGGACTCTATTTAGTAAGAAACAAAGATCAAATAATAAAGACCAAAATCTTGAAAATTTGATGAGTCCCAAATTGAACCAAAGATTAACTGGAACAAGGATGGATAAAAGCAAAGGTGATGAGGTTACCTTAAGCAAACATTAGTGATGGACTCAACGACGGTTTCAACCAGAACAATAGGGAGCAATTTCATCTCTAGGAGTCGTGAATCCGAACGACAAGGGTTGCGAGACCAAATTGAAAGAGCAGCTTTAACGAAGGATTGGTGATGGCAAGGACCAAGGAGTAATTGGAGGCAAAGGGTGATTCACGAGGTTTGATCGAGAGAGTAAGTGGTTTGTGCTTCTAATTCCTAGAGAAACCAAAACAAGGGTTTTCTCCATCTTTCTCTCAAACGAGCTCGCTCATTTTAGGTGGCTCCCTTTTTTTTTTTGTTTGGTTCATACAGTGGAGGATTAGGGTTTTGGGGTGTATTTTTTTTTTTTAGTATCAATAAAAAAAAAGGAAAATAAACTTGGTCACCTGTTGTGAGAATGGGAGTAAATTGTAAGGGTGTGAGATAGAAGATAATTTGAGGGACAACATATTTTTAGTGTCAAGCAAACATACAGAAGCTAAATAATTCACCCTGTTCAAATAAATTTGGAGCTAAATTTGTCCTGTTCACGTAAATCCAATCACTGACGTTATGGAATTAATGCTATATATATATATATATATATATATATATATATGGATAGAAACTTAATTTTTGGGATAGTATATCTACTAATATTTGATTAAATAGGTGACCTATACGGCTATATATTAAGAGTAATGTTATATGTACATCTAGAATTGATATTTTGATGTATATTTTTTTGTGTTATATGCATAAACACTATATTTTTGCACATAGGACAAGAAGATGTATATCTACATGTAAATTCTTGATATACATATAACATTTTGGATACATTATTAATGGTGATGGTGAGTCACAGGAATCAAGCATAAGTCCTTTCCTCTTCTTGCGGTCAACCCATATGTCTCAGTCATGTCAAGTTCTTCTTCGTGCTTTATTCCACTGCTGGGAAGTTTCCAATCAAAATGGTATATCAACTGAGCAAGTGGCAGCTCAATATCAGCTATTGCAAATAAAATACCTGGGCATATCCTCCTTCCAGAACCAAATGGAATCAATTCAAAGTCTTGGCCTTTGAAATCAATGGAGCTATGAACAAATCTCTCTGGTCTGAAACACTCAGCTTCTGGCCAATTCCTTTGATCTCTTCCAATTGCCCAAGCATTGATGAGGACCCTTGTCTTAGCAGGTATCTCATAACCATTTATTTCACAACTTACCTTGCTTTCTCTAGGAAGTAACAATGGGGTAGGTGGATGCAGTCTAAAGGTTTCTTTGATCACACATTTTAAGTATGTCAATTGGTGTATGTCTGTCTCATCTACGTACCCTTTGAGATTATACACTCGTCTTACCTCAGCTTGTGCTTCTTTCATTACCTTTGGGTTTTTCACCATTTCTGACATTGCCCACTCCACAACCGTTGATGATGTTTCGCTTCCAGCAGTGAAGACATCCTATAAATTAATCGATTAAGGGACTGGGTTATACATATATTGATGTCATGCCCGGCTCCGTTGGATTAAGGGAAAATCTATTAAATTGGTTCTTCAGTTATTTTTGGATGAAGCAGTAATTTAGTCCGGGATGTTATTTTATCAACTTAGTTTCTAAAACTTTGTAAATACACATTTAATATGTTATAATTTTCAGATATATCAATTTGATTTCTCAAGATTTCGGAGGTACCTATTAGTCCTTAAAATATAAGGGACCAAGTTGAGATATAAAAAACTCTTGAAGGATCAAATTGATACAACTGAAAATTTTGAGAGATTAAATGTGTATCTATAAATTTTTAAGGACTAAATTTATACAGTGAAAAAATATCAGGGACTAAATTCGTACTTCACTTTTATTTTTAAGTTATGAATCACTTTTTTGAAATTTTTTCAAATAAAAATAGTAAGTTACGTTATTGCCACATAACAAGTCAATCATTTTTGTTAATTTTTTTCATTAAATGACACATGTTATCATAAGAAAAATTTAAAAAATTGTTAAATCATTTTTTTAACACATGGTATCATTAATTAAGTAATACATGTTATTTAGCAGAAAATATTAATGTAAAGGACAGATTTATTTGACGACAGTAATTTACAAAACTTATTTAAGGTTCTGTTCGGCAACACGAGTTAGGAGCTTTTTAGCTAGTTAGGAGCTTTTAGATTCAGTCAATAAGCTACTAGCCCCGTTCGGTAAACACAAATTAGAATATAGCATTTAAAAAAGGAGCTAGTAGCTTTTGAAATCTAGCTTTTAGAAAGCTACTTGAAGTAGCTTTCTAGAAACTAAACTAGCTTTCAATAATTCATATACCAATTATATCCTCAAACAAAATTTAAAATTATTTAACTACCCTTTAATTAATTATTAATTATAATTTTAATAATTTTGTTATAATTAATTAATTAACTACATAATTAATAAATAAAGAAAAAATGAATTTAATTAAGGCTTAATTAATTATAATTTAATAATTTTTTTATTTTATTTATTAATTAATTAATTAACTATCTATTTAATAAATAAAGAAAAAAATTTGAAAAAATTAAAATAATAAAATATTGCATGTCCTTTTTGGTCATTTAATAACTTTTAGCTACTTCAAAAGCTAGTTTTGCCGAACAAAACTATTTTAAATAGTCAGCTAAACGGCTATAAGCTCTCAGCTATAAGCTCACAGCTCCTAGCTAACTTAACAGCTACAAGTTAGAAGCTCATAGCTACAAATTACAAGCTCACATCTACAAACTAGTTTTGTCGAACAGACCCTAAAACAAAAAATTTAAAAAAACTGCGTTATAACTTAAAAATAAATTAAGGAACAAATATAATAGTTTGGCTCAAGTATGGCCCGCAACAATAAAATTTCATGTCGGGCAACGTTAAATAAATGTAACCTTCAATTTTTTTTCTAATTCATTTCTCAAACAGATAAGCAAAGTTATGCCAATGACTGAATGACTTATATAAATCGAGGATAAATTGCTATTCTTTCCATTTAAGGTTATGAAAAATTGATTAAGAAATATAATTACTGTATTCTTTTTAATTGAATTTGTTTATTTATTTCTATTTTTCTTTTTATCATCGCTTATATAATTAATTTCTTACTTACTATCTTTATGTAATAATTAGAGATGGAATAGTAAAAAACATAATTAATTAATATTGAATTGATTTTAAAAAAAATTATATTATGAAACAAAAAATTTTCTCACCAAAGTCTTGTATTGTGAATGGAGGATGTAAGTTATTTTTCATTTAAAGGGGATCTCATAAATTTTTTTTTTTATTTTTTTCCGTATAATTCAGTTACGTTAATTTTGGTTTTCAAGTTGGTCATATGACATGTTTTCTATTTTGAAATTTTTTTTTTTTTTGTCTTTATTATAAGTTATGGGTTTGGTTACGGAAAATGATTTTTTTTGGCTTTAACTACACTACAAAAATGAGGAAGACTAATTACATTTTTTGAAATTTTAAAAAGATACTTTAACAAAATAATTTTACCATTTGAACTTGTATAGAAAATTTGACAAATGTGTTATTCCACATTAATGAACAAAAGACAGATAAGTGAAAAAAATAATAAATATCTTCTAAAATATATATAAAATGACTTAAAAATAAAACTAGAGAGTTCTTCTGAAAAATAACTTATAAATAAAATTGAAAGAGTGAATTTTCATTAAATTTACAGCAATGATATATATATATATATATATATATATTAGCAGAAGGATTTTATAGAATATTTATTTCGATTACAATGACAATCAAATTGTTAATTTGATTGAGAATGCATAGAGTTGTGGGTAAAAGATTCTTGGTTGATCCAAATGAAACTAAGAAGAGATATAAGACCAAAATTGGTGTTATACTGATGCTTATTGTTCGTTTGGCCTGCGAAATTGGAATTGCAGTTTGGAATTAGAATTCCAATTTCAATTCTGACTGTTTTGGTCCTCTCGCGAGCTAAGGACACGTACTATCCTACAGGACCTTTAGAAGACTTGTTACGACCTCTAGTAGGACCTTGACGATGTGGCCCGAGCATCGATGACTTATGATTAAAGACCCAGAGCCCAAAATAGTTAGGCCTAGCTCGGAAGAAGCCCTGGACAAGATTTATTCGTAAACTCAATCTCTAGAAGATAATGAAGCATTATAGGAGATTAATGGCAAATTATCTCCATATTATCAGCAATTATAGAAGATCATTGCTTATATCCTTAGAGATAAGATCACAAGAAGATTACTCTCAAATATAGAAGATTTATCAATTGAATACATCAGACTAGGAAACCTTCCTAGTCCTATAAATACTAGTCCCATGCAAGGGGCTAAGGCATCCAAACACAATCAGCATACACACAAGTTATACCAAATACACACCCAACATTATACGCCTCGTATAGCTTAAGTGACGCAAAGTCCTTATACTCCCTAGAGAGCCTCATCCACGTTCTACAGAAGAGCAATTCAGCAACAGGGATTGTTCCCTTGCTGCCGTGAAGAAGGTGTTAGCTGCAACCAACCACACCGCAAAGGTTCATCAGCCCTTAGAAGCTTGTTGCCCCTCTACAATAGACATAAACACATTTGAAGGAGTTCCTTGACCATACAAGCTTTACTAAGATTAGGGGGCCTATCACTTATTACTCTTAGAGATAGCACTGGTCTGTATCATTCTCCACTTGATGCACTATTTATATGTGCATGATTGAACTACGTAGTCTTGATTCCTAGAACTAAGTTCGAACGGGTGCGTAGGACCGATAGTTTAATCTTGTCAGACTAAATATTCATCACAAGGACGTTTGTCCTTAACAAGGGACCTCTGTCTGATCCAGACTGAAGATTGGCACCGTTTGTGGGAAACCATAAACTATTCATCCCAAGAAACACAAGACCTGAATGGGCTACCAGAATCCGAAACTAGTCAATCCATCAACAAACAACCAATAAGAAGTAGGTAATGAAGGGCTGGACCCAACCAACCTAGCTCTGAGTCAAGTCAACCGGGTGGTGTAACATCCCAACTCTCTAACCTTGATTTGTTTATTATAATGAAAATAGAGAATAAATTTTTCGCAAATAATTTCGAAGCTTTGTTCTTCCAATGTAGAAGCAACTCTTCAAGTAATATTTAGCGCGGAAGCAAGACAACAGAACTTATTTCAAGTAATAAGACACAATATTTCAAACTAACTCATTCAAATAACAAATAGACTCTGAGCTACTCAAGACACTAATCGTAACCCAGAGCATGGTTCTCAACTCCAATGGTCGGGAAGGAAATCTCCTATCCCTTGTCGTTCCTACTCCCCTTCTGTTAAAACAGAACCTTCATTACCTACAAGGGCAACAGGGAGTAAGTCACAGCTAATCACGTTAAAGCGAATAATACATAACAGAGGCTAAAAACAACAAACACAAGTATTCAAGTAGTAACAATTTACAAATGCATATACATTTGTCAGACCCTTTTTATCCGAGCAATTGATCTTATTGTTAATGGCATGATGCATGCTTATCTCAACAATTTCCCGGGGCATCACAGCTTGGAGGAAAATAGGTCATCCTTAGCCTCCTCCGACAGACAGCGGAGTAAGCTCGACCATTCCCGACAGACAGCGGGTTCCCAACAGACAGCGGGTGCGACAGACAGCGCAAGGGCACCTCAACAAGCTGGAGCAATCAATGCATGAATGCAGCCATAATCCATTACCAATCCTCATTATCGATTCATTATCATTTCCATCAAGGACATAGTCCATCATTTCATCTTTTCATTCATTAATTTTCATCTTTAACAATTCCTTTAGCTGGTGCTGATGCAGTCATAAAAAGGCCATCAGCGGCATAGCCACTTTGTGATGGGTGTACTTATTTTCAATTCTCCTTTCAGAAAAATCCATCAGGGGCCCAGCCACCTTGTGATGGTTTTAGAAATAGTATATAATCATTTACTTAGTAATCCATCGGGGCATAGCCTCCTATTGGTGGATTTTTATTGCAACGACCCCATTGGGACTCCCATAGAAAAATATCAACCGAGTGAGTAAAACTTTCACTGGGACATCTAGGGATCATATCAAACAAATAGGTGTACGCACTTCCGTTGGGACTCCTGTAGGGAAATAATCAACCACTGAATAAAATTCCAGTAGGACACCTCCAGGATAGTTATCAACCAACGAGATTCAGTTATTATAATATCAGACGAGTTAATCATTCAAAATTTAAGAAAAATAAGTGTCTTCTGAAAAGTTGTTCAGACTACTCAAGTAGTTCATGAACTACTCGAGTAGTTCAAGCCAAAATACTCGAGTACTTGAAGAAATACTCAAGTCGTTCTTAAATTCCCAGAATACTCGAGTCATTCTCTAAATACTCGAGTCCTTTTGCTGCGACAGCACCAGTTTTTCTGCATAATATGCACCATTTCGTGGTTCTTACATCTTTACTTCAACTTTGCATTAAACAGAAGTTACTAAACAAAAAATAAACATGTTACACATACCAAATAACTTCAATTCAACAGATAACAACACCAAATCACAGATTGCACAAAAACATAGAAAAAGTCCATTTTACCATATGAATTTTATTTTCACTTGATTTTAAGTTCGAAAATCAATCCAGTGAGCTTCCTTAAGTTCATTAAAACGTGTTTGAACACAAAAACCATGAGTTTCTGACCTCCATGTCAGATTCCCATTTCAAGTTATGTTGCCCAATAAACCACCAATGGATTTAGCTTGTTAAATACCATTCTAGCGATTAGGTAACTTGTCCCTTACCTTAAAGAAGCTAAAGGGATGATTGGTTGAGGAGAAAAGGAACTGAATCACGATTTGAGTTTCTGCACCGGTGCAAGACAGCTTGCACTAGCTGACTTTAGCCATTGATTTCACCATGAATAAGGCATGAAAAAGAACGAAACAAGTTAGCTTAAGCAACTAGGGAATGCTAACTTTCATTAGAAACAAGTTTGGAATCAAATGGGTTCCTGGATTTACCAAACCAATTCAAAGAAGAAGGGTGTTTGACACTGAAACTTGCTCTGTTTTTACAACTTTGGAGAGTCAACTTCAATTGCCCAGAACTTGCTCCACAGAAGGTTTCTTAGTGTGGTTATTGGTTCTAATTCAAGAGGGGAATTAGAACTTCGAATTGTGTTTTGGTCTCAGGGAAAAAGGGTGAGAATTGAGGGAGAAAGAACTGATCAAAATCAGCACCAGAAAACAGAGGAATTGAGAATGGGAATTCGGGTTACAAGAATTGAATGAGTTTCTAGCTTCCCCAAGCCTCTATTTATAGCCTAAGATTACCCTTCTACGAAGTAATGTCCAGCTCTGTGCTTGGAACCAAGAGAAAACGCGTTTTGAATCAAAACCGACTTATAGACTCAGCACCACTGCTCGAACTAGTCGAGTATTTTGGAAAATACTCGAGTATTGCTGAGCACCAGCTTCAAAACACTCAGAAACACTACTGAATACTCGAGTCTTCCAACCAATACTCGAGTATTCCAACTAAAAATTCAAATTTTCCTAACAGCTAGTTACAATACTCGAGTCTCCCTCGAATACTCGAGTATTCTAACCAAAAATCAAAAAAATTAATATTTTTATTTTATTTATTTAAAATACCTGGACCTTACAGGTGGTTCCACCTAAGACCATTGGAACGAAAACAATCTTATACGTCCGCTAGAGTAACCCGATGACTCCCGATGCACCTATACCTCCACTAAAGGAACCAACAGCAGCTCGAGGTAGGAGAACAAGATCAAGATTGACAATTCCCTACTAAGGTGGAGAACGGAGGTCCCGGGCTAGGCCAAACTAGAGTGTGAACTCAACATCATCGTCACAAGCCAGGATTGAACCAGCAGTTGAGGACAGGATCAACGAAGCCTTCATGGATCTATTTGGAGTTCCCAGGCGAACTCGTTCACAAACAGCCAGCTCGAGTAGAGTTGCCCCTACAAACCCAATGAGGAGTCAAGCAAGTGTGACTCCAACGGTAGAGCAGCTCGAAAACCAGCTCGCAAACACACATCTTACCACGAGCCTTAGAAGAGAAACCTGAGGGCCAATTAATTTAAGAGCCCGTATCCGAGCAATCCGGGAAGTGATGACCCAAGAGACCCCACACCAAGAGATATCGGATTGCGAAGAGTCCTATTTAGGGCTTGAGCCTTTTTGTGAAAGGATTATGCAAGCCCCTAATCCAAAAAAATTCCAGCATCCAGTTAACCGTCATGGTTATGATGGTACCAAGGATCCTAAGCAACATGTTAGAAAGTTCCAATCAACAATAGCTTTCCAACACGGAAGCCAAGATGATATGTGAAAGGCTTTCTCACTAAGTTTGACGGGACCAACTTCGGAGTGGTTTCAAACACTTGCGCCTAGGTCCATCAACAGTTGGACGTAGCTCATTGAGGCTTTCAAATTACAGTTCTCAACCAGCAAGGCCCGTCGTAAGACTGTCCACTAACTCTTCGAAGTAACCTAGGCCCATGATGAAATCCTATGCCACTTCATCACTAGGTTCACCAGGGAGAAGAACCAGATCATGGAGTTGCCCCAATTTATGCCATTACACCTTTTCATCCAAGGCCTCCATCCAAGCAGCCAATTGAGAAACTCTCCCCGAACTATGGATAAAATCATCAGAAGATCGGATCAATTCATAAATAGGGAGGACTTTAGAAGATTCATGAAAGGAAGGAGCACTTTGGCCAAAGATCGCCTGGGACCTGGACCCTAGAAAAAGGGAAACCGTGAGGAGAACCATAAGAAAAGAGAAAGTAACAATGAAGAGGGGTGGAGGACAGATAGAAGGTACAAACCCATGTTCAACAGCTTTTCAGAGTTTAACGTCCTCAAAGAACAAATAATGAAGGAGATTATGAACATTGAGCTCCAAGGTACACGGAAACCAACACCTTAGATGGTGGTTCGAGATGAAGTAAAACACAAAATGTGCAAGTGGCATAACAACAAGGGTCACACCACCGAAGAGCGTTTTCAACTAAGAGACATGTTACAAGACTTGGCAAACAAAGGGAGGCTAGATGAATATCTCACAAATATTCATCAAAACACCAGACAAAAGGAAAGCTCCCTAAAGAGACGAAAGCTCAGACAATGAACCCGCAAAGAACAACCAAATTTCAGGGACTTGTAACATAATTAAGTCTTTTCAAAACTATCCTCACTTAACCTTTCTAAAAAAACAAATGATACGATTATCTATTCTCTCTCCATCACAAGCCTATTCACACTCTTAGACATAATTTGTTCATTCAATTTATCATCAGCACTTGAAAAATAAAATTACAATCTGTAAATATTCTGCCATATAACTGCATGCCTGTTTTATTTTTCATAAAAAAATTTTAACAATTCAATTAATTATTGAAAATAAAATTATTAAAATGATGTACATCAATAAAAAAACATAAAATTATTCCTTCTTTCTCTTTCAAGCAAATACGTATGTGTTACCATTTTGCAGAAGCTGCACATCACCATATAACGGTGATGATTGCGTTCTTCTAATTTTTGTAATGATCTTGAGCTATTATGAATTTATAAATCCTACAAAGCTATATGAAATTATCTAGATATATTTGATATATTATTTTGACGAAAGAAAGTTTTGAAGAATGTACTTTTGTTTCTAACTGAATTTCATATATAAACTTAATGAGAATATTATTAGAAAGAGTAATATATATATTGGTCACTAACATTGTGGGTTTTGATCAAATTAGTCTCGATTATTGAACTTCTAAATTAGTTCCCGAGATAGCAAAATGTTACTTATATTAATCCCTCTTATCAGCGATTCACAAATTCAAGGACTACTTTAACCGATGCTCATAATTTTAGAGACATATATGACCGATATAGTCAACAATGTGTTTTTTTTTTTTTTTCTAAACGACTATTCCACTTGTCCGTTTAAATGATCGTTGACGGTCGTTAACGTCAATGAGTAATGTAACTCACGTTTTCCTATTTCAATTACCAATTTGAAATTTCGAAAATCTCATAAACTAAATTGATTGATGCTCACAAATATGGGACCAATATGACATATTAACTTATCAGAGATCTTTTGAAAATTTATATGGTCAACATGCATCCAAATATTGTAACATTAAACAAAATTTCAGTTAATTTTCTTTTTCTTGATGTTATAATATGCACATGTTTGCTTGCTAATTAAAAAAGTGAATTCTAAAACTTGTTATTAATATACTTCACTCTAACAATTGTATTTTTGAAGTAAATTTTAAATTTTGTGTTATAAAAATTATATATATATTATAAAAATAAATTTGTAATTGTAAAATTTTTTATTTTTTAATTTATAAAAAAAAATAGAAGAAGGTAACAATGAAAGGAAAAATCATCATTGAGAAGGATGGTAAATGAAAGAAAAAAATTACTATTATATTTTGTCCCTGAACATAAGTACTAGATAAATGTACTTACCTTGTCTTTTTTATAAACCATTATCTCAATTTTTAATGATTTTAATTATTTCTTTTTCACAAACACATCTATTTAGTCAATATTTTTTAAAGTTTTAATGATAGTTATATGAATAACTTTTAAAGAATGTACAAAACATTATAATTTTCAATACTACTAACAATGTTAATATTTTTTTAATCTACATATAAAAATGTGCCATAAATGTTAATAATATTCTTTTTTTGGTTACTAATATTAATAATATTTAGAGACACGGGGAGTATCGCTCAAGTGGAAGTATGAATGAATAGACATGTAGTAAGGGTAATTTTTAAAATCATAATAAAAATAGAAAAGATGAAGTATCAACTTAGTCCGTGAAAAATTTATAAATACCTATTTAATTTCTCGAGATTTTTTGAATGTATCAATTTGGTCCATCAAGAATTTTTTTTTTTACATAACATCTTGGTCGCTCATATTTTAAGGACCAAATTTGTACATCCGGATATCTTGAAAGACCGAATTGCTATATCTAAAAAAAACTTGTGAAACTAAATGTCCATTTATAAATTTTGAGGAACTAAGTTATTTTAGTGGAAAAAACCTAAGCACCAAAATATTACTTCACTCAATAGAAAAAGGGGAAGTGCTAATAAGTACAATGAAATGTCAATAGCCTCGTTGCATCTCTTGAACTATAATATTTCAAAGTCTAATTAAATTTGGGTTCATTTAATCTCAATCCTATAAGAATACAAAAATAGTTAACTTTTATAGGGAATGATGTATTTAGTAGAGATAAAATTTTATAGATTAAAGTTGGCTAATTTTATATATTTTTTTAAAAAATATGTCTAGATTAAAATGCTTATGATTGGATTGAGGTTTAGAAAATACTTAAATTTTATGCTATGTTAGGCATGTCTTATAAGATTAGCACATATACTAACCAGAATGACTGCTTTAATATTATCGTCTGTCAAGGGATATTCCAAGTCCTTTTGCTGCTGAAAGTTTAGAAGAACATCAACTAGATCTTCATGGCTTGCTGCATTGTGGCTACGTTTTCTATTTCTGTGCTCATCGATAATGTTGGCTAATATTCTATCGATCTTTCGACGCATTTTTTCCAATTTTGCCTTCATGAAACTGAACTTTTGAAGCACTCTGATGGAAGGATAGAGGTCAGCAATACAGAGTCCTCCAGCAATCTGTATTGCTTCCTCCACAATTGATATGAACTCTTTTTGGTGTTTGGATTTCATGCCAAATGCTGCTCTTGCGGTTATTCCATACGTCACTGAAAATATCTTCTCACTCAGATTCACAATTGACCCTTCACTGGATGAACATATTGTTTCAATGAGTTTTGAGACCTCCTCTTCTCTTATGGACCTGAAAGTTTGCACTCTCTTTGCGGATAATAGCTCAATGGTGCATATCTTTCTTAGCTGGCTCCAGTATCCTCCATGTGGAGAGAAGGCTATGTCTGTAGCATTGTAAGCAAGTTTTGAAATTACCATAAGGGGCCTATTGGAAAAGATGCTATCATGTGTTTTGAGAATCTCTTTTGCCACGTCCGGTGAAGACACTATGATGTAGGATATCTCTCCTAGTTTCAGGAGCATTAAGGGTCCATACTTGAGAGCCAAGTTTCTTAAGGTGTGATGAGGGGTTGATCTAACAAAAAAGTGGTGCAAGTTTCCTATGAGAGGAAACTTGGGTGGCCCTGGCGGTAAATAGGTGGTGAATTTATTAGATTTTGATCTCTTCATCACTACTTTGAATAATGCAAAGAGGAAGAGGAAGAAGGTGAAGAAAACATAGGCAGTAATTTGGAACTCCATGGTGGCAGAGCGAGGAGCAATCAGGGACATAACCATGTACATAGATGAAGTTAGAACTTACAAGTTTTCAAAGGATTATATTAATTGTACATAGTTACATATTGGTAATTGTCGTGCAGTAATAAAATTGTAATCTCTCAATAAATTTAATTAATAAGTAGTTCAATTTGAGAAAATGTAACTACAATTAATTGATATCTCACATCTTTCGGTTCTATATAGCATTTGATTACTTATTTTCACAAATATCCTTATTTATTAAGTATTTTAGTATTCAAATAATAATTATAAAAAAATTTTGAAAAAATATATCAAATTTTCACATTTTAAATGCAACTATTAAATTTAACGACCTTAACGACCTTCCTTAATGAAAGTAAAAAAGCACAAGAATCTTTTATATATATATATACACCGAAGATGATATATAACTTTGAGTATGCAAGTGTGACTCATCAATTATTCAATGGCAAATGTAGCCTTTACGTGAAGGTAAAGTGTTTTATTAACTGCTGTTGATTGCGGGTTGCTTTAAAACAATCAATATATATGAAAAATTCTGCTTTATATGGTTAGAGATACTGACGTGCAAGATTTCAAAGTTGTTCATCCTGATCCGCTTTTATTTGTTTTGGTAAATGGATCCTGTTTTGTTTTCGTAATGGATCGATTCATCTCATTTTTTCTTAAAATTCACATATACTTCTTATAGTTCATGAATTTTAGGTTTATAGTATTTTACTATTTTCTTATGCATGTGTGGATATTCAATTTTATCTCCCTTTTAATTTATTTTAAAAAATATGTAAGAGAGAAAGAAAATAATAGAAAATGGAAAAAAAAAAGAGTGGTGAGTGAGTAATGTGATAAAAATAGAGAAAAATAAATTTTTCGACACTTTTTTTTGGAGCAATTTTTTGACTCATTTTTAAAAATTACTTTTCAAAAAGTGTTTTTTTGGAAAAACTATTTTTCTGTTGAAAAGCTTCGCAGATTCAAAATCTCCGTGAAAAAAAGCTTTCCGGAATGATATGGTTCGCCTAACTCGGACTCCGGATGATAATATAATAAAGAGTCAAAAGTTAAGAAAAAAATAAAAAATAAAAATTAGTAAAATATTTCGGTGTAACAAGTGCACGCTGAAATACAATAAAAAAATAATTCAATACAATGTAAAATAATTGGACTTGAAGTCCTAAAAATTAACGGAAATCTTAGATTTGTTAAACGAGAACAACTTACAGGACTTATTAGTAATAAAAAAAATTAAGGGGCTGATTTGTAACATAAAATAACTTAAGAGACTAATATAATAGTTTTGCCTAAAAATACAACTATGTTATACTAACATCTAAAATCTGACAACTGTAGCCATACCGTATGAGCTTGTATTTCCAAATTTTCTTTTATAAAATTCAGAATTGATTAAAAAAACAATATAATATGAGAGAGACAAACATTTCCCAATAAAAATGGTATTGCTTTCCCTCTCTCTTTCTCTCTTGTCTAACCCACTAAAAAGCTCCTTCTCCCATACTCCATTTGTAACACCCTATTTATACTTATCCTTAATTATCCCATATGAAAATAGTGAACTAAAAATTTCTTTTAAAAACTCTTTAACTTATAAAAAAAATCTCTGTGAAAACGGACGGAGTTTCCTTTGTTTTATGGACATTCCAAAAATTAAGTTTTTCCTGTAACCTGTACAAATCAAAATATTCATTTCATCTAGAAGCCAACAGGGCCAAATTATCAAGGTGCATCAAATGCATCCACATAAGAGTTTAAATACATCAAAGATAGCAGCAAATATGAATTACTTTTGGAATGGTTTAAGTTTTCCCAAAAATATACTTCCTATCCATAGGAAGTGACCAACCCAAAAATAAACATTTACAATTTATAAAAGTAACAGAACAATATCATCATAAACCCAAAAGATCCAGGACAATACACATGACCCAAATACTATGACTTACTCTCCTTGTGAGGTAGATCACTCCTGCTCGGCCGGGGTTGTGCAAGCTCAATCTCGATACCTGTGTAAAAATAGTAAGGAGATGAGCATTACACATGAAGTAGAATAGTAGTTTCTAACTAGACATATAATGTACCAAGTCAAACACAATTAACATACAATACATATACATTCATTCAACACTCCAATTATGCTCATTGACAATTCAAACATTTACATTAATTCATTTACTTATTTCCATTTCTATGCTTTCCTATCATTCCTTTATTTTGGTTGCACCACTAGGATTTGATTGCACCTGCTAGGGCGTTTTGGTACACCCATTAGGGACTTTGCACCCACCAGGACTTTGGCACCCATTAGGCTTCACCCGCTAGGACTATACTTTACTTATTCTTACCTTATTCTTTTTCATGTTCAATTCATTTTACCTCAATTCTATTCAATACTCTAATCTCGTCTATTTAGCAGCGAATTGATCCATTGGGTACACCGACGCTTAACGGGGCGTTTGGACCTAATGGGGCGTTTAGCCTGATGGGACGTTTGGCCCTAATGGGGCGTTTGGAACACCTAGCAGGGCACCTAGTGTGCCGATGTGCCCCAATGATCAATTCAGCTGCACTTTCTTTCAACCTTAACTATTAATCCTTTCTCTCGTTGGTTAATTTATTCGTCTCCTATTAGTCATGCATTCCATTCAATTGATCATACATCTTTTTCCATCATCTAAGTACACATATCAATATCTCAAACAAACACATAGCCACAAATATACAAACATTTCACTTTATCATTCAACAATACATAGCAAATATTGCACACAAAAATATCCACAAGTATAAATCAAGGGTTCATATCACAAAACTAAGCACACATTTATCACACTATTATTATTATCACAGTTCACATATTCAATTTCCTAAGTTCATGCTCCTACTTTAATTCATTTTATTTATCACTTATCAATTATACACTTCAAAACACATACAAACATATCACATCATCCAACATCAAATATCAAATTCATCATCATTATTTTATACTCTTTCCCAAGCTTGTTTCATTACTTATTAGATATACACCTCAACATATATTTCACCTAACCATTCAAACATACATGCCAATTAACACACATACCAATATTCACAATCAACATCATGGGTTCAATTCCTTTAATTTCATACTTTACCTTTATGTCCATATTAACTATCCTAGGTTTCAATCTCAAAAATACACACACATTCTTAGCCATCACTATGAACTGACTAGAAACTATTTCCTAAACGAAGGTAGCACCCACTCCTTACCTTAACCTTGTAGAGAGAGGAGGGATTACCAAACCCTAACTCTTTTCTTTTGAACCACAATCAAATAGCCACCAATTGTGTAGTGAGAGGGATGAAGAGAGCTTGATTCCCAAGCCTTAGAGTAGAGAGAGAAAGCTTCAAGGGTTATGTGTTAGAATTATTGATAGTATTGGCAATCGTCACCCAAGAGGGGGGGGGGGGTGAATTGGGTGTTCATAAAAATATTGAAAAACGATCGATTCAAACGTTCTTGAAAAATACTAAAGAGTTTTAACGAAGCGGAAGACTTTGAGAACGAATGAAAACATTTTTAAGAACAAAAGATATGAATATTTATATTGAAAACATATTATTCACGAGATTGAATAAGTTAACACTATGAAAACGCAATTCTCGTGCTATATAATTTGAAACGTGAAAATAGGTTTATTCGCAAAATATGATTAATAGACAATATAAATGCGAAAAGTAAAAAGGTAAGGGATAGAGAATTTTGCACCGGGGATTTTATCCTGGTTCGGCAAAAGGCCTATATCCAGTCCTCAAGCAACCCACTTGAGCTTTTCAATAAACCAAAGACGCCTCGCATCCCCGAATACGACCAGAGTGCCCCGCAAGCTACTAGGAACCTCCTTTCGCTAGGGACCTCAGAAACAACAACTAGGAAAACCTTTCCTAGATTTTACAGATCGCCTAACTACTAGGTGACCCACCTTTCGTCTAGCACTACCCAATACAAGGGTCTCGCCCTAAGAACGCGACGCACGTTCAACCTAAGGGATAACACTCCCTAAACACTAAGGGTAAACACTCCCCTTACAAAAAAATGGTTTGCACGAAGAATTTGTGCAACTAACAATGAAGCTCTCTAGATATAGCAGATACTACAATAAAGTCCTATAGCAAAGGATTAGACTAAAGCACACTCAAGGATATGTTCTTAATGATTTTCTCAAAATGAATAAAAGATGAAGATTATGATTATGATTTTTCTTCTCAAAATATTTTCAAAAGTGAATAGTGAAGAAGAAGAATGATAATGTTGTGTGCATGTGTGTTTTCAAAAAGTAGAAGAAGATGCTTTGACAGAAACGTGATCATCCAGAAAAAGAAATAAATCATTCTGAGAATCAGATGGATTTCAGCACGTTTTTCAAAAATTTGAAATGGGTAATCGATTACTTTGGTCAATGTAATCGATTACTTGCTCTCAGTTTTTTGAGAAAAGTTGCAACATTAAAAAATAATCGATTATTAGCTTCAGGTAATCGATTAGTTTCACTTAAATGACTAGTTCAAGGAAGTAATCCATTACATGAACCTAATTAACCCATTATTTACTCTCTGGTTACAAGTTGCAGTAGATAATCAATTATTCTAGAAGGGGTAATCGATTACTCCAAAATAAAATCAGATTTTCATAAAAAGATTGTAACCAAAGGTTTTCATAAAATGGTTTTTCGCAAAATACTTTTCCAGGAGTAAAGGGTTTTCAAAATACTTCTTCTAGTTTTCAAAAAAGAAAAGTATCATCATCATAATCTAGGAATATGTAAAAATAGAATTGAGTGCTTTAGACTAATTTTTGCTTTACACAAATACTAAGTCCTAGGAGACTAGATCTTCAAAAAGGAATACACTTCTTGCATCATCGATGTACCTGAACCTGTTCAAACATATTATATTAAATTGTGTTGTGTCATCATCAAAACATCATCATGGGTAAACATGAGTTTCAACATTTCCCCTTTTTGATGATGACAAACACTACCTGCAAAACAAAGGTTAGTACATGATATTATAAAACAATCTAATGATAAGCATTATGATGCTTGAACAAATATGATTAGCATTCAGCTCCTTAACACAAAAAAGAGCATAGCTCCCCCTGAATCATAAGATTAGCATCTCTCCCCCTAAATTCATGAATCATTCATGGACCTGAAACCTGTCTGTTCCTGTTGTCCTGTTTTGCTCATGATATTTTCTCCTGATATTTTCTCCCCCTTTTGACATCATCAAAAAGGTGAATTGTCGAAAAAAATAATGACACGACATGACAGAAAAAAATATCAAACTGATAATAGAGCAATTGTCATGAGAAGTCTCAACGAAATATCCAAGGACATATAAAAAAAAATCTAAATCCAGAAACAGATGCAGTCAATCAAGGGTATAGAACTAGGGGTCAAGTTAACAACATAAAAATGATAAAATTCAGATAGCAAAAAAAAAAAAAGATCAGGGAGCAGAGCCACAAGCTAAAATCCACTGGCGAAGGGGTCTCGATTCTGATGCCTCAAATGATAGATATCTTGCTGCATAGCCTCCAAGTTCACATTCATCTGTTGCATGCCGGAGTTAAGCTGAGAAAAAGTAGAGTCAACTGAGCGCATGTGGTCATCAGATCTTCTCATATAACCCCTAACATCATCCATAAAATTCTGCATGTATGGAGGAATATGATCTGGTGGTAAAATAGCTTGTAGCGGAGTGAAATCAGGATCATGTGTTGGTGCTTGATCTTGGTCATCATCCTCTTCAGGCTCATTCCTATGAGCTGTCTTTCTCTCTCGCCGCATCGTCTTAGGAATCCAACCTCGTCCTTCCATATTCACCCATCCCATATTTCCATGAAAATTGGTGTCCATACGCATATCCGCATTAGGAGCAGTCCTCGACTCTCCATTCGCTTAAGGATGTTGGTGATCAATGTAGCATAAGGGAGGTGAGTTGTCTTCAGCTTCATATCACGATCAATAGAGCGACGTACTTTACTTGCGGTTTCAGTCAAGTGATTCAAAACAAACCAACCCCAATTAATGGGTTTGTCGTGAAACCATGCCCATAGAATGATGTAATCTGAATCTAACACTCTGAAGTAGTTTCCTTGTCTCGGGATCAAGCAACGATTGAGAATGAAGTGCAGCACACGATACTCAAACTTCAAGTTATCGGAAGTCATAGCCTTTCCAGTTGGGATGTTGTCATCAATAAACTCATCCTTAGCAGCCTTTTTGTCGTACTCATCACCCCAAAGACTATCACTGCCAGACCCGGTGAAGTAGACTCCGTCCATAGGAAGCCGAGTGATATTTTTCCAGGTGTCCAAAGTGATCTTTTCCTGTCTTCCTTTCACTTCAGAATAGAGAATCTTTTCATCCGAATCCCATCTCAAATTGGAGTAAAAGACTCTGACTAGATCCTCATAGAAATCTCCGCCGATGGTGCTAAATTCAAATAACTCTTTTTCTTTCAGAAGCATCACTGCGGGAAGATTACACTCATCATCATAAAATGTTTCTGCATCCAAGAATCTGGGAGAAATCATTGAACAAGCTGCAAAATACTTTTCATAATCAACAATTTGAGCCGGAGAGGAGAACCAACGATTGTATTTTTCGAGTGCTACTGGTTGAGGAACTGAAGGTGGAGGAGCAGAAGGACCGGCTTGCTTTTGTTTAGGTCGAGACGGCCTAGGAGCACAACTGGTGGAAGGAGTTGATCTCTGACTCTGAACAACCGGGGGGTGAAGGCTCTTCATCATCAGATTCTACAATTAGAGCTCTTCTTTTTGTTCGACGAGTAGCCATGTTCTCAGATAAATATCAGACAGATAGCAGATATCAAAACACTTATGAACCGGATACTCAACTCTGAGTCAACTGAGATGATATAACCAACTACACAACTGACCAGATACAAGTCCAACAATGCAGTTCACACAAACCAGATATCACCAAGGCAAATAATGCAGTCCAACTACTAATGCTAATACTCCACTAATCTCAAAATACAATGCATTAACTTGAGATTCAGTAAGCATGAACACCATACCAAGTGTAGCAGGAAAAAGGATTTGATGAAGAAGGAGACTGAACCACTGAACCACTGAACCGAGAATGAACCGAACTAGTAGCAACCAGAAAACCACTGGACCAATGACTCTGAAACTGAAGCTTCACTGAACCAAATAAGCTGAACCGATACACTCTGTGAACCACTAAACCAGAAGAGATGAACCTTGTTGAATCGAGTTTGGACCAAGGGTTTGCAAAGATGATGGTTATGGTTGAGAGGTTAGGCAATGATGGTGAAAAGGAGGCTAAAGGTATAAGAATGGTGGTTTGTGGTGGTTTAGAGTGGTTGGCCGAATGGGAAGAGGTGAAGAGAGAGGGACGGATTTTGAGGGAAGGAGAAGGAATGAGATGAAGGTTTATGAGAAGAGAAGGTGATTTGAGTGGGAATGGTGATGGTTGGTGGAGAGGTGGCTATGGCTATGGAGTTTGTTGTTGGTTGAAGGAGGAAGAAGAAGAAGAATACGTTGATGGAGGAGAGGGAGATAGAGGGTGCTGTGATTTAGAGAGAGAGAGAATGAGAGAGAACGTGAGAGAGGGTTGTGAGGCTAGGGTTTAGTCAAAAAGAGGTCTTTTTCAGGTCAAAACAGGTCAAGGCCCAACTTGGTCCACATAATTTCCTTTTTTTTTATAATTGATGCCGGTAATCGATTACTATCAGGGAGGTAATCGATTACGTTCCTTATGTAATCGATTACTGTCTCTCTGGTGAGTATATGATGCAACTTCTTTAATCGATTACTGGGCTGGCTGTAATCGATTACTTGATAGCCTTTAATCGATTACTTCATTTAATTTAATCGATTACTTCTTCTCAGTTGAGTTGTATGATGCTGCAGAGTTAATCGGTTAACCTGAGTCCTGTAATCGGTTACTTGCCTTAAATTGTTTAGACCTGTTGCACTAAACACTGGGTAATCAATTACTGTTGCAGAGTAATCGATTACTTCTGCTCAAACTTCCAGAATTCTTCTTTTTCTGCATATCCCAAGCTTCCTTGCATGCTATAATTGATTTTTCTGATGCTAGGGATCATGGGTGATTTTAGCTTGTGATCAACTTACCTTTTGGAACACTGTTTCCTGCAACACAAATTGTTCTGGATATCTCCAACGCTCAAGTCAGTAAATTTAACACGATAATCATTTAGAGCAATTGAGGAAATTAATAAGAATCCTGTGCTAATATATGAAGATGCTCAAAGTCACACAAGCCTTATATAACTATTGATTATAACAAGTTCACACATAGCATGAATTTAGATGCTAACTTAATCCACTTCAAGTTTTCACTAAATATCATATTGTGAATGAAGTATTCTATTATTCCAAGGTTTGATGATAATGTGACAACATATATAAGACAAATTATTACTGCACATGATTTATTATTCAAATTAATAGAGCTTGGAATAATTGAAGTAAACTCTTGTATAATCATGATTATAATAGGAGAATGACTTTGTTACCTCGAACTCGTTGTGCCAGGATGAGTGTTTTCTTGACCAGAATAAATGTGCTTTTGACCATTGTTTCCTCTTCTGATTTTTAACTTTATTATAGTTCCACTTTCTCCTTGAGAAGTTTTTGATCCTTGCAAGCTTGTTCTCTACTTGGTCAACTCCTCTCGTTTTTGGCTTCCAGCAAGTCATTGTGATTGCTTTCTTCTCCTAATTTCATTTTGGTTCTTCCTTGGGTAACTGATTTTCTATATTCCTGTTACAAGGAGAAACCTTTGGTACCCATCTCATTTTGGGTCCAGGGGGATTAGGCTTGGATTCCTCGGAAATCTTTGGAACCCATTTCAATTTATTTCTCATATGATTATTTTTCTTATAAAAGCATAAATGAGAATTATGACCCGAACGTCCACAATAATTACAAACAATGGGTTTGGGAGATGCTTTGAATTTTCCAAAATCATTTTTGTATAAAAAAGACTTATGATCCTTGTATTCAGAATCACAATTGACAACACCTTTACTTGACTTTTGAATTTCCACATTCTTATCTGAATTGTCAAATAAAGAGTTGGAGCAAGAGCATTTTGTAATACAATGAGAATTACAAGAAGCAGCCTCAACATGTTTTTCAATAAAATTGCATTTTTCAAGGTATGTAGAGGTGCTATTTTCTAAATAGGAATTTTTCAAATCATCTCTCAAATCATTATAAGTAGTATGTGGATTAAGGGAATGAGAATCAGTTAGAGTTACCTCGTGAGGAGTATATGAGAGTTGTTCAAATTTGTTGTCTACAGACTCCTCATCTAAAGATCTTGATTCCAAGTGTGACTCCAAGAATACTTCAAACAAAATTTCTAACTCATCATCTTCACTTGACGAATTGCTCCTCATGCTTTTGGTATCATCATTCAAAACTTCATCATGGGAGATGGTCAATTCATCCTTTGTGCTTGTCTCTTGCTGATTTGCCTGTTCATATCTGTGAACACTTACAATTTCTAAAAGATCATCAGTAGCATAGTGTGTGTGTGTAAAGTATCCCAAATACTTTTAGCATTAACACAGTCCTTGATTCTAGCATATGCATCATCATTCAAGACATTTCTTAAAATCCGCATAGCTTGAATATTCAAAGCAAAACATTTTTTGTCAAAATCGTTTAAAACATTTTTTGGATTTAAATCAAAGCCGTTAAGCACAATATACCACAAATGACAATTAATTGATAAAGATAAAACTTCATTCTAGCACTCCAATACACATAATTTTCTCCATTGAAAATTGGTGCATCATCAAATGAACAACCCTCCATATTAAAAGACAAAAGCAAATATCCCAATATGCCAATACACAATGGATCTTTAACTCAAGCGGTTAAGCTTTTACCAGAGCACGAAGCTCTGATACCAATTGTTAGAATTATTGATAGTATTGGCAATCGTCACCCAAGGGGGGGGGGTGAATTGGGTGTTCATAAAAACATTGAAAAACGATCGATTCAAACGTTCTTGAAAAATACTAAAGAGTTTTAACGAAGCGGAAGACTTTGAGAATGAATGAAACGTTTTAAAGAACAAAAGATATGAATATTTATATTTATATTGAAAACATATTATTCATGAGATTGAATAAGTTAACACTATGAAAACGCAATTCTCGTGCTATATAATTTGAAACGTGAAAATAGGTTTATTCGCAAAATATGATTAATAGACAATATAAATACGAAAAGTAAAAAGGTAAGGGATAGAGAATTTTGCACCGGGGATTTTATCCTGGTTCGGAAAAAGGCCTACATCCAGTCCTCAAGCGATCCACTTGAGCTTTTCAATAAACCAAAGACGCATCACGTCCCCGAATACAACCAGAGCGCCCCGCAAGCTACTAGGAACCTCCTTTTGCTAGGGACCTCAGAAACAACAACTAGGAAAACCTTTGAGTTAATTGTCACTTTGGTCCTTGAAATTACATACCGCTTTCACTTTCGTCCCTCAAATTACGAAAATAGCTTTGAGGTCCCTGGATTTGTAAAAACGTGTGCACGTTAGTCCCTGGAGTTAACCTCCGTCAACGTCCGTTAACGGAGGCGTGACATGCACTTTAAATAATTCACTATAGTCCCTGTAATCACTTTAAATAATTCACTATAGTCCCTGTAATAATTTTAAGTTATTCATTATAGTCCCTGAAACTATACAATTTATTCACTTTAGTCCCTATATCAGTATAGTTCAAATTCCAAATCAATAAAGAATTAACCAAAAAGATTAAGGGGTATGAAATACCTTCTGCATATCTGAGATGAAGTTTCATCCTTGCTCTTTTAAGGACAATGTTTAAGTCACTACTAGAAAAAGTAGTTTTAAAATCGGTCGTTTTGGACTTTTGAAATCGGTCGTTATGGTGATGTTGAAAACGGTGGAATTAAAAGTGGACCTTTTGAAATCGGTCGTTATGACCGATTTTAAAAGTACTGTCTTTTAAAATCGGTCGTTATGACCAATTTCAAAAATATTTTATGAAATCGGTCATAACGACCGATTTTAAAAGACAGTACTTTTGAAATCGGTCATAACGACCGATTTTAAAAGTCTTTTTTTTCCTACTTACCCCATAATCTATACATCCCCTGCTGCATGAAATTAAAGATTTTCTTTTTTTACACAGAAGAATAACCCAATTAAAGAACCTAAGCAAGCTAAAATTCATAAGCAAAATTCATATCAAACTATCAATCTTGAAGTAGAAAATACAAAATACTTATCAAACTAACAAAATACGCAAGAGTTACAAAAGTTAAGTATTAAAGCCTAGCTGGTTTGAAAGTATAAATGATGACCAACGCTCAATAACATTGTCAATGGATTCTTGTGATACGGGACCTTGAGGATTGTGATTCATGGTCTGAAATATAAATGAGATAAAGATTATTCAATTACCTCATTACTTTGTTCAATAAACTCAAAATACAAAGTCATATTCAATTACCTCATTCCATCTACCGAAAATATTTGCCATAACATAATACCCACATTGTACGCTCCCCTGTTGTTTTGCACACTACAACACTCAATCGATCAGCATTTATCCAACTACGATCCATATATAACCACTGTAAATTAATCATGTAAAAAGAAATTTAAGGGATGGATTTCAGATGTGTGGCTAGAAGATTAATATAACCAGACTCAGTGTCTAAGGAAATGGTAGAATATTGAGACCATCAATTGGAAGAAAAAAGAAAGGGTGGATATGAGTTGTAAAGCTCAAGCTGAGTTTCAAAAGTTGCATAAGAGAATTGATATGCTTCAGAAGGAGAGAAATAGTATGAAGCAAGAGATTATGAATGAATTAGGAGATAAGGAACAACATTTAATGTTGTTGTTGAAGGGCTTACACACTCAACTCGTGCTAATAAATAAATGATTTCAGTAAAATTTTATCCCAACTAACAATAAAAGTGAGACTTGCTGCGATAAATAGAATTAAAGTTAAGCTAAAAAATGAAGAAATACTCACAAATTGGTAACCAGAGAAGATGAATTGTAGAGAAATGGAATGGAAGATACCAATACACTGAACAAAGATCTCCAATATGATTCAGTGAAAGAAATCCCAAAAAGAGCATAACCCATTATCAGCAAAACCTCAAAGATACAATCTTTAACTTAATTAAAACACAGTTTCATAATCTAAAAATGTGGAGATTTCAGCAATTTCAGAATTTATGACCAAAAACCTATAAGTAGAACTATGCAGTGAATATCCAGCAAACACACAATCAATAGTTTTAGGTCCTATTTAAACTTCTATAGGTAAAGACAATTATAGTTCTTCCTTCTTTTTCATTTTATTTTTTCTTCCTTTTGATGTTAGGCCTAAGATTGGTGAAGAATAAAAATGTTGGCCATTTTCCTCAGAGATTTCCTTTCTCATCATCCTTATAACTCTTGCTCTATGAGCTTTGGTCATGCTGCTGTTATGGCTTATGTCCGCCCTGATAAGCCTTTTTCCATTCATCATCAAAGGTTAATTTCCTTCTATTAAACATAGATCAATTAATTATAAAAAAATAGAAAATAATTAAATATAAAAAAAAACATAGATCAATACTTTTAGTTTTAGTTTTATCTTTTTCTGTTTTACCTGCAAGCTGCAACTAATACTATTTATGTTGATTATTTGCATAACATAATTTTATAGCAATCAAAAATTCAAGTTTGTACAAAAGTTTTCACATGTATAAAAGTTAAAAGTTAAAACAATTCCCTTTCTAAAATAATGTACAAGATAGTAACTCATTTAGATCTCTAGGATAGAGATAGAGATCCCCAAGGTGGAAAACCACCACTCTGAATCAGATAAGAAAAAGAATAAAAAGAAAAAATACAGACACAATCAAAGAGGTGTTTTGTCACTTCACCTCATTTGTTAACTTGTGCTGGCATTCGTTTATATATACTAAAAAGATACATGACTTACGTTTCAAATGAACTGGCTACAAGCATGTACCAATAACCTGTTAGCTTTTCTCAACGAAATCCCTGCATACCATATTATGGTTCTTATCATTTCCGAACTGAACCGGGACCTCGAAGAAACATAACAAGTATCAGAAAAGACTGACTACACCTAGTCACCTACATCCAGAAAACAATTTTTATTATTATTATCACTATAATGTTAATGTTAGGCCTACCAAGGTTCTCAAGACCAGCACTACTACTACTTAAAACACTGCTACTAGCGACACTGCTAAATGACTCATCAGGTTTTTGTCCTTTTCCCACGAAAATTGGTTTATAAGTTTTCTCCTGGACTCATGACCTATGAATTAGCGGCATGGTAATTTTTTGCTGAAGTTTTTTCCTTATTTTTACATGTAGAATACCAGTATAAATGTATGTGCTAAGAACTGTACAGTATAAATACAAGAAAACATGTGTCTTTCTCTAATAAGTGGACTCACGGATGACAAACAAATGTGGCTGTCACTGGCAGCTAAAATGAAACAGCATGAAATTCAAAAAAAAAAAAAATAGAACTACATTTACATTTGCATATCAATAAAACATGAGTAAACCACCATATTAGTCCCTCAAATAATAATTACTTATCATCCTAGTCCCTAGCAAGAGAAATTATAATTTTAATCCCTAAAAGTATAAATATCAATCATATAGGTACTTAAAATTCCAAGCACCACTCGCATTGGTCCCAGAATTTGAGTGATAGATTATAATTTCGAGGACGAATATGATCACTATTTACAAATTCAAATACTAAAATGATAATGTCTTCAAATTTAGAACTGATATTACATGTACTGAAACTAATAAAATGATGGTACCCAAAGAAATTTAAAAAGTTCTACTGTAGTAAAACCCAATAAGCTAAGGTGGATTGATTTAATTACCTTCCAAGCAAGAGGAAACCCAAGATGTGCTGCAACAAAGCTGATAAAAACCCAACAAAAAACACAAATCAAAGCAGCCAAGGAACCAACTTTAAAATCCAAAGTAACATAAAAAACTGAGTATGTCAAAGCAACAAAACAGTATAAATTAAATTGCTTCTGTCTTTCTGTTAATTTTTTGCTTCCTATCTGTGGGGTAATTTGATTCACTGTTATTATGGTACAGATATGTTGTTAGAAATCTTGACTCCATGCTAATTTACTAAATCTCTTTATGGGTTCTCAGATTTCAGTAAACCTTCTAATCTTTCGTTTGATAATAATGTGAATCCAGAACCAATAATGTTACTGAACACTGACCCCGACAAGGTTGTGAACAATAAGCCCTTGAAGGGGTGGTGTTGTGAGAGAAAGTGAAGGAAAGAGAGGAGCCCTAACCTGGTGGAGAAGAAGCGACGGAGAAGAAGAACGAAGAAGCCGAAGACAGACGCGTCGCCGAAGGACGAAGCGGTGAGGAGCTTTCCTTCGCCGTCGGTGAAGAAGGACGAAGGACGGCTTCGATAATAACAGCAGCAGCAGCAGCGGCGAAGGACGACTTCGATAATGGCAGCAGCAGCAGCGGCGAAGGACGATAATGGCAGCAGCAACAGCGACGAAGGACGATGATGGCGCAGCAGCGGCGGCTTCGATAATGGCTTCTCTGTTTTAGGTTTTGGCACTACTCTATTAGTGTGCGCGCGCGTTTTGACCAAATTTTTTGGAAGGACTTTTTAACTCGGTCACAAGCGACAGAGTTAGAAAGTCTATATATATTTTCTTTTTTAAATCAGTCACTAGAGACTGAGTTAAATAGTGTAATATTTTTAATTTTTAAAATCGGTCACTACTGACCGAGTTAGAATGGTTAATTTTTTTACTTTTAAAATCGGTCAATAACGATCGAGATAGAAAGTTGTAAAAAAAAAATTAAATAAATAAAAACTTTCTAACTCGGCTGCTCAAACGACCGAGTTAGAAAGTACTTTCTAATACTTTCTAACTCGGTCGTTTTTGACCGATTTTAAAAGTTAAAAAATTAAAAAATTTTAAAAAAGAAGAAGGACTTTCTAACTCGGTTGACGAAACGACCGAGTTAGAAAGTACTTTCTAACTCGGTCATCTTTGACCGATTTTAAAAGTTTAAAAATAAAAAAATTTAAAAAAGAAGAAGGACTTTCTAACTCGGCTGACGAAACGACCGAGTTAGAAAGTACTTTTAAAATCGGTCGTTATGCGACCAATTTTAAAAGTTAGAATTTATTTACAAAATTGCCACCGCGTTTTTTTTAAAATCGGCTTTAATACGACCGATTTTAAAACCCTGATTTTAAAAGTCTTTTTTCTAGTAGTGAGTAATTAAAAGTGTAAAGTCAATATTGAAAACTGTGTACCAAAAACAAAACATTGAAAATCTTCAAAATTTACTCTTAATATATTAAATATATAATTTCAGGGACGTAGGTTTTACATTTTTGGTTGCATAAATATTATCTTTGGTGCAATGAATAGAAAAACTCAAACAGTGTTAATAAAAAAAAACTCAAACAGAACGGCACAATTTGGAAAACATACAAAACGATGTTGTACATCGTAAAACAACACTTCGGTTCATGAAATTGACTTTGGATTGGTTGATCCTTCATGTTGTAAAAGCAATTTGGCTCCTCATTTTGCATATTGTCAGTTAATATGGTTATTGGGGGAAAAAATTAAGATTTTTTCAGCACCAAATTGATTGATGATGAAATGCAAAGTTAATGATCAATTTGACATTTTCCTTAAGTCTAAGTGTATGTTTAAATCTCATGCAAATGCAGGTTTGTGCCACCCAAACGGATTTGACCATTTTGAATTGTGTTTGGTAAAAATTTTCAAAAGGTGATTTCCCTTTCCAAACTTGATTCTAGTTGAAGCTAAATTTTCTAAAGGATGAAACTTCATCTTAGATATGCAGAAGGTATTCCATACCGCTTAATCTTTTTGGTTATTTTTTTTACTGATTGTTTGAGTTAATCTGGAATTTGAACTACTATACTGATATAGGGACTAAAGTGAATAAATTGAATAGTTTCAGGGACTATAATGAATAACTTAAAATTATTACAGGGACTATAGTGAATTATTTAAAGTGATTACAAGAACTATAGTGAATTATTTAAAGTGCATGTCACGCCTCCGTTAACGGACGTTGGCAGAGGTTAACTCCAGGGACTAACGTGCACACGTTTTTACAAATCCAGGGACCTCAAAGATATTTTCATAATTTGAGGGACGAAAGTTAAAGCGGTATGTAATTTCAGGGACCAAAGTGACAATTAACTCGAAAACCTTTCCTAGATTTTACAGATAGCCTAACTACTAGGTGACCCACCTTTCTTCTAGCACAACCCAATACAAGGGATCTCGCCCTAAGAACGCAACACACATTCAACCTAAGGGATAACACTCCCTAAACACTAAGGGTAAACACTCCCCTTACAATGAAATGGTTTGCACGAAGAATTTGTGCAACTAACAATGAAGCTCTCTAGATAGAGCAGATACTACAATAAAGTCCTATAGCAAAGGATTAGACTAAAGCACACTCAAGGATATGTTCTTAATGATTTTATCAAAATGAATAAAAGATGAAGATGATGATTATGATTTTCTTCTCAAAAGATTTTCAAAAGTGAATAGTGAAGAAGAAGAATGATAATGTTGTGTGCATGTGTGTTTTCAAAAAGTAGAAGAAGATGCTTTGAAATCAGAAACGTGATCATCCAGAAAAGGAAATAAATTATTCTGAGAATCATATTGATTTCAGCGCGTTTTTCAAAAATTTGAAATGGGTAATCGATTACTTTGGTCAATGTAATCGATTACTTGCTCTCAGGTTTTTCAGAAAAGTTGCAGCATTAAAAGATAATCGATTATTAGCTTCAGGTAATCGATTACATTCACTTAAATGACCGGTTCAAGGAAGTAATCCATTACATGAACCTAATTAACCCATTATTTACTCTCTGGTTACAAGTTGCAGTAAATAATCGATTATTCTAGAAGGGGTAATCGATTACTCCAAAATAAAATCAGATTTTCATAAAAAGATTGTAACCAAAGGTTTTTATAAAATGGTTTTTCGCAAAATACTCTTCCAGGAGCAAAGGGTTTTCAAAATACTTCTTCTAGTTTTCAAAAACGAAAAGTATCATCATCATAATCTAGCAATATATAGAGATAGACTTGAGTGCTTTAGACTAATTTTTGCTTTATACAAATACTAAGTCCTAAGAGACTAGATTTTCAAAAAGGAATACACTTCTTGCATCATCAATGTACCTAAACCTGTTCAAACATATTATATTAAATTGTGTTGTGTCATCATCAAAACATCATCATGGGTAAACATGAGTTTCAACATTATGGAGGACAGAGAAAGTGAACCCTTACCTATTATGAACAAAGAGGAGCTCATGGTTAGAGATGTTGATGATGATTTATGTAATTTGAAGGAAAAGAGGAAAGGAACTTGCATCAATCTTACCTAGATCTTGTGGTCTCCCATGGTGGGTGCTTGAAATTGCAAGGGAGGAGAGGGAGTGAGTGGAAAACGTGGGGGAGAGAGAGGAAAGGGAAGATGAAGCTTGATTTGTGTCATGGCTATGGAGGGAAAGTGGTGCCTTTGCTTAATTTGGTGTTGATGATGATGGAGATTAAGAATGGAGGAGGGTGTTCATGAACCATAGGCCAAGAAGAGGAGAAAGGGGCTGAATGTTGATGAAGAAGAAGGAGGTATAAGGCTTATGATGAAAGCCAAAGGGTGGAGTTTATGAGTTTGCCCCCAAAATGGTGCATTTTCGCACCAGAAACCAGACCGCGCGCCTGGGCGTGGTGCCGGGGCTCTTGGGAGCACTATTACCTGAGTTCGGGGCGTTTCAGACTGTATTGATCAGTTCTGTGCTTCTGGGCGCGGGGCTGGGGCGCTTGGGCGCATGCCCCATTTTAATTGGCACAGCTTGTTTTCAAAATGTCATATCTCCTTCGTTAACCGTTGGATCTTGCTCAAATTTTGAGACAAGCTTCCTAAGATACTTATTTCACATCCAACGGTGGAATTTACGTTTAGGTATTTAGATATTTTATTTTTAATTTCCTAATACATGGTGTTTCTAACACCGAAAACATCGTTTTTAACACTCGTTTGGTCATCTTTAAATTTTCTATCTGATGCCTATGATCCTTAACTCTTTTATGGTACTCATAGGAAACCTACTCCATCACCTTGTTTATTCTTGAATCATAACTATCATTGATTTGGGTCTAATATATGATGTTTTGAGTATGAGTTAGACTCCCTTTTACTATGTATTTGGCTTGTTTCTCTTGTAAATTTAGGACTTTTTGTATAGTTTTTAGGAAGTTAGGTAATTTAGAATCCTTTGAACGTTTTGATCCGTTTTAGGTTTGTTTCAGTTCTTTCGAAGCTTAAATGAAAAAATAAATATGGAGCATGAAAGAGGATAAAAAGACCTTGAAAAGTGCGCAAGAACGGAGCGAAACGGAGCCGGAGTAGGTGACACACGCCCAGGCGTGAGGCCCTGGGTGCCCAGGCGCGCAAAGTGCGAGAAAGTGACATAGTTCACTGTTTTGATCATAACTTGAGCTACGCTTATCCAAATGAAACAATCTCTGTATCCTTTTAAAGCTAAGGAAAAGATCTACAACTTTGACAGAAATAGCCTTGCTCAAATTCGTCCATCTTGAGGGTCAAAATCAGTGCCGAAATTTCTGTCAGACACAAATACGAGATTCTAAAAGGATTTTGATGATAAATTCTATTTGTGGATAAGATTCTTAAAGATTAGATTATTCTAATAGGATATTATCATATCATATCAATTGGGATTAGTTGTAGACTTTAAATATTGGTTTTTCCATTAGGTTAGGTAGACTTTTCAGAGCCAAATTAGAGATTAGAATAAAATTAGGATTAGAGAAGAGAGACTGTTATGCAATTGAGAGCAAGGAGGCAAGGCATAAGGATTGGAGATCAACATTGTTGGAGGGATCCACTTGATGGTTGAAGATCTCTTGGGGGTAATCTGATTATTGTCTATGATTATTAGTTTATTCCAATCCTTCTTCTTCTTCCAATATGTATAATTGAACCTCTTGTTAGGAATATGGTGGATTTGTATGGATCTTAGTCTGCCTGTTTAATTATGAATTAATGTTTTTCCTTTTTAATCAATTGCTTGGTTGTGTTTTAATTACAATTCATAGAATTGATCACTTTATGTTTTGCTTTGGTAATCTAAACCTTAATTGGAAAATTAGGATTAAGATTAGGCCTTTCAACCAAACAATATAATTATTCAACTCGTAGGAATACTTTTGGGTAATTGTATAACTTTTATAAATTTTACTCAATTAAGGGAATAACGGGTAAAGTTTAGTAAGAAACATAATTGCCATGAGGGATCTAGCTTTTATTGTTTCTGGAGTTTTTGATTTATTGGAAAACATATTTTCATAATTAATAACCTGATCCTACAATGAAACCAAGTTCCTAACCTTTTCCATATTTGCTTCTAAATCCTATTTAGTTTCTGAATTGTTTCATAATTTTAATTCTACATACCTTTCTAAACTCAAAACCCATACAAGTTATACATAGTAATCGCAATTAGGTGAAAGAAATTAGAAACAATTTGCAATCCCCGAGTGGAACTATAATTTTACTTACTCTTTATTACTTGTGCGATCGGTACACTTGCTGAATTGCCAACAAGTTTTTGGCGCCGTTGCCGGGGATTGAAATTCGATTCTATTTTTTTTCGGTACTTATTTATAATTACTTGTGTAACTTGTCCCTTTTTATGTTTAACTATAGTTTTAATAATGATTTTGATTGTGATAGATTTATTTCGGATCGTTATTCTCCATACTATTATGCACAAAACATAAGTAATAGGAAAACTTCATTAGAAATAGCTTTAAAGAAATTAGAAGCTACAGCTAATAAATTTTTTTATGTGGAGCCAATTCTTGTGGAGAAAGCTCCATGGGAAATAGCTTTAGAGAAATGTGCTCAAAATACTAAAGAATTTATTGAAGAATTCAGAACCTATTACCCGATTCAAGGTTCCAATTCAAGGAACCTTGAAATCAAAGTTGAACACATTTCAAAGCCATTAGATGATGAGTCACAAGCATCACCAACAATTTTTGACTCTCTTCAAAGAGAGGAAAAAGTGGTGGTGATGGATGTGACCAATGATGAAACTTCTATGGAGGAGCAAATTGAGAAAAATGTGCATAATAAGTTTGAGGAAGAGGGCCGAAATAAAACTTTAGAAGGTTTGAATACAATAGAAAAATTTGATCCACCCTTGCATGTTGAATTTCTAGGAATTAAAAATTTGGTCAAATATATTGCATGCTTGGATGACTCAATATTTTTCCACTATATTCAACCTTTATGCTTTCATGAAAATTCTAAAAATCAATCTAAATCATTATTGAACAATAGGGAGCATGAAAAGGTAGTTTTCCTAATTCATGGAATTAACACTTTCATGAATGGGAAAAGAAATAACTTGTCTGAGATGATGCATGGAGTAAGGAATGCACCTTTTGACCCTGGTGGGATTGAACTTATTTTTGAAACCTCCTTACTCCACCGTCATCCAAGGTTTGTCCCATGGGATGTGGGAATTACTTGTTATTGTTGCATCACATGGGAATTAACCTATAGAATTTGGGATCTTGGTGGATTCTTTGTAATTATATATGTAGTATTGTAGGTTTTTGTTTTTTTTAGTTAGTTAGTGAATAAAGAGTTGAAACTTTCTATGTAACTGCTAATGAGGTGCTTCTAGCACTATTTTTAGTTGTTCATGTGACACAGGTGAATAAGTTTGGGGGAGTCTCCTCCATGGCGCATCAAGAGAGAATGTTGTGCTACAAAGGGAAGTTTCTAACTCCTTGTTTCTGTTTTTAATTTTTATTTTGTAGTTTAGTTTAGATTAGTTTGCTTGAGGACAAGCCAACCTCTAAGTTTGGGGGAGTGGACAAAATAAAAATTTTCAGACTTGAATTGTCCTCCCATATTTGGTGTTGGTTTGTGTCTTGGGTAGAAATAGATGTTTATTCTAGGCTTAGGACTACTTTTCTGATTATATATGTAAATACTTGATTTAGGATGATGACTCATTGATTGTATGACACTGATTGGATTGAGTTGTAGTTTAGTTGAGAACTGGTTATTTTGATAAACTGTTTTGGAATAAATTATTAGTGAACTGACTATTAGCCTGTGAGATTTTTGAGCCTATACATTTGACAGGGGTATGTGATTTATATTGATTTTTGTGATTTGAAACCCCTATTTCTTTCATGAGTGTGTTCACTTTGACTTTAAGTTCTAGAACTTGACCTGTGACCATTTTGAGATTGATAATTGATTGCATGCATTAAGATGATTAAGGCAATTAGGATTGTGTTTTTTCTGGCCTTCAACAAATTTTTGATAAGCATTATCCCTTAGTGGCCCCCTTTGAGCTTATTAATATATGATTTCTTTGGTACCCTTTTCATAAATGTCATATATTTTTGGTATCCTTTGAAATGTGAATGGTGCAATTGGGAATATGTTGATTCAGAAAATGTTGAGCTGAATGTATTAATTGTGATCTCTATTTCTCTTCAAAAAAAAAAAGAAAAGAAAAATATAATGAAAAAGGGAAGAGAATAGAGAGAATGAGAATGAAAAAGAATGAAGGAGAATTAAATATTGGAGTTGATATTTGTTATTAAACCAATGCTCCATTCATATGTTAAAGGGATTTGTTTGATTGCATATTTTTAGCCCTTAGTTTTATCCTATCTTTCTTTTATCCCACCTTTCATCTTTAGCCATGGCCACGTTACAACCAAATTAAGACCTTTTTATTTTTGCATGTATTCAATAATTTCAGTGGAGATTTGGGTCTATGGTCAAGCATATGGTAACACATTTGTTGGAAACCAACAAGCGGGCTTAGCAATTACTAGAGGGGGGGTGAATAGTAATATGGAAGCAACAGTGACTAATTTTCGGTGCAATTAAAAGATAATTGATCAAAATCTTGTTTTTCTGAAACTGGGAAATTTACTCGAGTGAATTTAAAAACACTCGCGTGTTTTTCAGAAAACCTGAAAAACACTCGCGTGAAAATGAAGAACACTCGAGCGAAATGCTACGAAATACTCGAGTGAATAGAAAAACACTCGAGTGTTTTATGCAGAACAGAAAGGAGCAGTTTCAGAGAAATTTAGCAAAATGATTCAATTTCTTAAAGACTAATCCAGGGCAGATATAAATCAAAGTAGAGGGCAATTAAACTAAGTTAAAACAAGTTGAAAACAAGTTAATTGCAACCAATTGCTACTAGAATTATAAAAGCCCCTTTCTAGAGAACTTAGGGTTTGGTTTTACTTGAAAACTAAGAAAGCTATAAAAGAGAGAGACAACACCAATTTTATCCTGGTTCACACTCAATCTAGAGTGATAATCCAGTCCCCCTAATCAACTTAGGAGTTTCTACTAGTGATCAAATTGTTAGAAATTACAAGGATAAATTGAGATTCCTCACTCAATCCTAACCCTTTTCAAAAGTGTACCAAACTCTTGAAATTTCTACCCCAACTTGATTTGGTGATGAAGAGTCCCTTCTTCTTAAGCTCCTTGGAACCTCCAAGAGCCCACCAAGCTAAGAATCCTCTTAGTCTTTGTGCTTGAGAACCTCTCAAGGCTTGAGAAACTTGGATACCTCACCAAGTACTTGGATACCTCACCAAGATTTTCTAAACAAGCTAATGTGTTTGAGTGTTTGAGAATTTTACCACAAATAATTCTCTTACAAATTAAGCACACTCTCTTAACTCACTAAGACAAATAATAAAGATGAATGCTTGGTTGAGTTTAGAGAGAGAAATGATTTTTAACACTTAAGAGAGAATGAAATCAATGAAGGATTGTAAGCTTGTTCTTGTAAATGAGGTCAACTCTTCAGAATATAAGTAAGGGGACAAAAGGGAAGGAAAAACCAAGTTATTCTCCCTTTTTGTCCTCTTCTAACGTTTAAAAAATTTGCTGACAGACCTAAATCACTCGAGTCTTTTTGAAAACACTCGAGTGTTTTGGTCAACTCTGATAGGGTTACCTTTTTACTTTATCCAACAGCTATATTACTGAAAATTCATAAATCACTCGAGTGAATTGAGAATCACTCGAGTGAATTGCTCAATGTTGGAAAAATTAAGTTTTTCTAACATTGTTTTCAATTCTCTTCTCAGGTTTAATTGGTTTTAATCTCAACCTTTCATGCATAGTTATTGTTTGACCTTATGTGAGAATAAAAACCTAAACTACCCACTCTCATAAATAAAATAAAATACATCAAAATTAAATGAGAATGAATAAATGACTAAGCACTTGATCTTCTTTAATTTTGGGCTAGCATTCTTCACTTTAAGTCCATAATTTAATTACATTGTCATCATAAAAATTAATCCGCCTTAATCAGAGATTTGATTTTACAACATTGTCATTGGATGAACTTGAGTGAATTGTTATAACCCTTGATACACATGAGAGATACACACAATGAGGTTGAGAGTGTTCACTAGTTCTGGTTCTTTTGGAGTTTGTTTTTCTAACCAGTTTTTGATTAAGTTAATGCTTGTAAATAAATGTGTCTGAGTCATGAGTCTGAAGTCTTAGATGAGGTGTTTTCATATTAACTTAGAAAATTGGTTTTGTGTTCTAGAATTTTTATTTTACTTTTGCTTGGGACATGCAAAATACTAAGTTTGGGGGAGTGATTTGGGTCTAATATATGATGTTTTGAGTATGATTTAGACTCCCTTTTACTATGTATTTGGCTTGTTTCTCTTGTAAATTTAGGACTTTTTGTATAGTTTTTAGGAAGTTAGGTAATTTAGAATCCTTTGAACGTTTTGATTCGTTTTGGGTTTGTTTCAGGTACTTTCGGAGCTTAAATGAAGAAAATAAATATGGAGCATGAAAGAGGATGAAAAGACCTTGAAAAGTGCGCAAGAACAGAGCGAAACGGAGCCGGAGCAGGTGACTCACGCCCAGGCGTGAGGCCCTGGGCGCCCAGGCGCGCAAAGTGCGAGAAAGTGACATTATTCGCTGTTTTGATCATAACTTGAGCTACTCTTATCCAAATGAGGCGAGCTTGGTATCATTTTAAAGCTTAGAAAAAGATCTACAACTTTGACAGAAATAGCCTTGCTAAAATTCGTCCATCTTGGGGTCAAAATCAGTGCCGAAGTTGCTGTCAGACACAAATACGGGATTCTAAAAGGATTTTGATGATAAATTCTATTTGTAGATAAGATTCTTAAAGATTAGATTATTCTAATAGGATATTATCATATCATATCAATTGGGATTAGTTGTAGACTTTAAATATAGGTTTTTCCATTAGGTTAGGTAGACTTTTCAGAGCCAAATTAGAGATTAGAATAAAATTAGGATTAGAGAAGAGACGTTGTTATGCAATTGAGAGCAAGGAGGCAAGACACAAGGATTGGAGATCAACATTGTTGGAGGATCCACTTGATGGTTGAAGATCTCTTCTGGGTAATTTGATTATTGTATATGATTATTAGTTTATTCCATTCCTTCTTTTTCTTTCAATATGTATAATTGAATCTCTTGTTAGGAATAGGGTGGATTCGTATGGATCTTAGTCTGGCTGTTTAATTATGAATTAATGTTTTTCCTTTTTAATCAATTGCTTGGTTGTTGTTTTAATTACAATTCATAGAATTGATCACTTTATGTTTTGCTTTAGTAATCTGAACCTTAATTGGAAAATTAGGATTAAGATTAGGCCTTTCAACCAAACAATATAATTATTCAACTCGTAGGAATACTTTTGGGTAATTGTATAACTTTTATAAATTTTACTCAATTAAGGGATTAACGGGTAAAGTTTAGTAAGAAACATAATTGCCATGAGAGATCTAGCTTTTATTGTTTCTGGAGTTTTTGATTTATTGAAAAACATATTTTCATAATTAATAACCAGATCCTACAATGAAACCAAGTTCCTAACCTTTTCCATATTTGCTTCTAAATCCTATTTAGTTTCTGAATTGTTTCATAATTTTAATTCTACATTCCTTTCTAAACTCAAAACCCATACAAGTTATACATAGTAATCGGAATTAGGTGAAAGAAATTAGAAACAATTTGCAATCCTCGAGTGGAACGATAATTTTACTTACTCTTTATTACTTGTGGGATCAGTACACTTGCCGAATTGCCAACAATCATTTCCCTAATTCCATCATTATTCTTTTAATTCTAAGAATTAAAATTCGGGATGTTACAATTCTCCCCCGCTTATTAGAATTTCGTCCCCGAAATTCCGTTCAGTTCCGTAAATGGAGAGCCATCTCTTATCAAGGCTTTCGACTATGGTATTTACGTCCCTTCGGTTTCGTTCTCCCACTTAAGATACTTCAAGTTCAAACTCTTTGGCGCTTTCATACCTATGTTAGAACATTCTACTTATTGTTCTCGCTTGGCTTTCCTTCTCGTTTGCGTCTGTTACTTAATCAAGATCTTAGTTCGGTTACTAAGTTCTCCCCCACTTGAACGTGCCGGTTTTTGACCGTCTTCTAATAGCTTCAAGTCAAGAGTGCAAGGATCTAACAACGGAAGAATATGTAATCTTTGGAGTCCAAGAAGGATTTGTGCTTTTGCCTTAAAGGAAAATAGCCTAAGATCATGCAATTCTAAAACTTTTATCGAATACCACAACTTATGGTTCTAACTTTCCTAATCAAAGAGGAACCAAATTGAATAGGCAAAACTAGAACTCTAGGGATGATTTGTATTCACGAATGAGAAACAAAGAGGAAGATCAGGAGTTCACAACCCTTAGTTGGTTGAAGTGAGAATACACTCGGTTGGAATTCGAAATTGCTGCGTCACAGTGGAATCAAACCAAGAAGAATAAGAAGGAAGAGGTTTACTTGCACGAATTGAAGCTTTAATTAAGGCTCACAGAAACACTAATAAAGCCTTAAATTACTTTTGGTGGTCATGAATTGAGGTAGGCAGGCACTCTTTAAGATTTGAACTCTCTATTAAACTCTATTTTAGATCAATGAAACTTAAGTCATACCTTGGGTGCATGCCAGCAACTCCATTTCAACTTATTTCGAACTGAATCTTAAGGGAAGCTTGAATAAATTTGATATAGACTAAGAATGCTAATGAAATATGACCTTCACGTCACTCGTAAGATTTGCATCACTCTCGAGATCAAAGGCCGTGTTGAGTTGACTACTCGTTGGTGGTCGATGGGTTGGACCGAATTTCCTAAGGTTTGTGATATCTCGCGTTCGCACACATCTAGGTTCTTGTACTCGACGAGGAGTACAAGTCAATAATTCAACTTGGTGAGTCTCGGTGTAGAGACTTCACGAAGTTGTCAAGGTTGGCTTTTCTATCGGACGATCATCCAGGAAACTTGGTAAGATTCCCGGTGAGTTTTAGGTTATCTAAAATCTGGTTTGCATTCATGATGGTTAGAGGGGATTCTTATGAAGTTCACTCAATTTTTGCAAGGGTTATGTATTAGGCTACGTTACTCTTAAGCAAGTAAAATAGACTAAGGTTCTTATCTAATAGTTTTGTTCTAGGTCTACTTCTTGGTATGTTACTATCTCGGTTGCCTTGATTTCATTTAGGAGGCTGCAATGATACCATCCGTCAATAGATGTAAAGATTGACGTGATCAGTCCCAACCTCACGTCTATCAACAGTGCACCGTTGTCGGGTTTTGCTTATAGTATCGTCATTTAACAGATGTAAGTAAGGATGGCCAATCCTAACCTTACACTCTATCAAATGACAACACCATTACGAAATTTAGCCATAGTCCAACTAGGATCCTACCACTTATTGTTTATGTCCAAGGCTTCTCATGATTTTCTAAAGGATTGGTTTACCTCTGCGTATCACTTAAGTTTCGCAGTCCCTTGTTATAAGGAATCAGGAATCCTAAGTCCTTTCCCATCGTCGATGACTTTTAAGACGATGCGTTTGACAGAGACGTAATCTAAAGAAAATAGCTATCCGAAACTATATCATGTAGAGTCGCTTCCAGAAAGATCTAAGGGTATTGATTATTTACTCTCGTTCAGTTGGACTCGTACATTAATTTGGTTTAAACTGTTGACCAACTGCATGGAAAAGATAAGTAGAGTGCCCTTCATACGTCTTCACTAAAGAATTAATGAAGATGAAAACCTAATGCTTACAGATTGTTGCTAATCTTGTCATGCTCTTAAAGAGAAGTGCAAGAATGCGTGACCTCATATTCCAATAGTACACCATATAGGAATGCAACACATAACATGTACCTCTCGGTATCTGTCAGCTTCCAGATGCCTGTTGTACCTGCAGTGTATTCACTTCTTTCTTTGCAATGCTCTGGGGACAGTTTGCAGCTACGTGTCCCAGTTGTCCGCAGTGAAAACAAAGACCCTTGTTTCTATACTAGACCAAAAATCCATACAAAACGACGATGAAATTTTCCACAGCAATGACATGGTGGCTCAGTACTTAAAGTAGTCGCATCCTGGTCCGCTTTCTTTTGGCCTGTTGATCCAGCCTGGGTACTGACATATGGACCTGATTTTGGAGCCGGTCCTTTGCCCTTAATAGGACCTCCTGCCCTCTGCACATTCCTGCTTCTAGTGTCATACGCCTTCGATGCGTTAGCCGCCTTCACCTCTTGCTTAGGATCATGATCAGGACAGCCAGCGACCAAATGCCCTGGTTGCTCGCAAAGAAAACACTTCTTTCGGATTCCCTTCATCCAACAATCACCCCGGTGAAATTTCCCGCATTGGGAACAAAGAGATCGGGGAGATGGGATAGCCATCGCAGGCTTTGTTCCCCCAAGAGTAACTGTCTAGATCTCGAAAATAGGGTAGAATTCTTTTTCCCCAAATAAATCTTCCAACCTCTGAATACCCTCCTCATAAATGCTGGACAAGTACACTAACTGGGCAAATTTGTTAGTCTGTGCATCCACAAGGGCAATCCTGAAATCCAGGCGGAGTCCTACCAGAAACTTAATGCACTTGACTTCCTCGTCTACATCCTTGTAACTGGTCGCATAATGAATTAGCTCTTCAAACCGCTCTACATATTCCTCAACACACATGCTCCCCTGTTTCAAGTGGAGGAAGGCGAGTTCCTTCTCTCTTTGAACATCCTCGGGAAGGTACTTTCCCCGAAACATTCCATTGAAGATTTCCCATGTGACTTTCTGGTTAGTAGCCTCCATACTGTAAGATCCAATATTTTCATAATAAATAAAATATTTTAAAGAATATTATTATATTGAATAAAATAATGAATTTCCTGAAATTTTGGCAAAAGACTCAAGTGGATCTGGAAGACTCGAGTATTCTAACCAGTACTTAGGAAAATTTGAATTTTTAGTTGAAAGACTCGAGTCTTTTGGGAAAGACTCGAGTAGATCGAGCAGTTTGGCAGAAAATAAAAGTCGGTTTCAACACAATTTTAAGCCAAAAACTCGTTTTCATTTGGTTCCAAGCTTAGAGCTCAACCTTAATTCATTGGAAGGTAATCTAGAAATATAAAAAGGCATGTGGGGAAGCTGGAAACACATTGAAATCTCTCAAACCCGAAATTCTACCCAGTTTCCCCTGTTTTCTGGTGCAATCTTTGATCCTTCTGTTCTCCTTCAATTCTCACTCAATTCCCGTGAAACCAAAACACAAAATGAAGTTCTGTTTCCAATCTTGAAATAGAACTCAGTCCCATCGAAAACACTTCCTGTAGATCAAGTTCTAAGCTTTCAAAGTTGAGTATTCAAAGCTGCAAAAACAGAGCAGAATTCAGTGTCAACTACCCTTCTTTCTTGAATTGGTTTGGTAAATCCAGGAACCCTTTTGATTCCAAATTTGTCTCTGATTAAAGTTATCAATTCCTAGTTGCTTAAGTTAACTTGTTTCGTTCTTTTTCATGTCTTATTCATACTGAAATTTCTGGCCAAAGTTAGCTAGTGCAACTGTTTTGCACAAGTGCAAAATCAAGGAATTCAATTCAGACCCTTTCTTCTTCAATCCATACTTTCTTTATCATCATTAAGGTATGGGAGGAGTTATCTAAATACTAGAATGAGTTATGGCAAGCTAGAAATGTAGGAACCATTAAAGGTTCAATTGGGATGCAACTTGAATTGGGAAACTGACTTGGAGGTCAGAAACACATGATTTTAATGTTGAAACAGGTTAATATGGACTTGATAATGCTCACTGAATTGTTGCACGAATTTAAAATCGAGTAGAAATGAATTTCATATGTTAAAATGGATAATTTCAATGTTTTGTACAATTCTGTGGTTTGATACTGTTTTCTGTTGTTTTGGTTATGTTTGATACTTGCAACATGTGTAATTTATGTGTTTGAACATCTGTTTTGCATAGAAATGGAATAAGCAAGCAAGAACCACAAATTGGTGCTAAAAATGCAAAAAACTGGTGCAGATGCAGCAAAAAAGACTCGAGTATTTCTAGCAAGACTCGAGTATTCTGGAAAAATGCAGAACGACTCGAGTATTTCTATAAAGACTCGAGTATTTTTGGATGAACTACTCGAGTGGTTCATGAACTACTCGAGTGGATTGAAGAAATTTGAAGGGAACATTTATTTTCTTTATTTATCAGAAATTAATACTTTTCATCAAGATTATTGATAAATTCTAAAGACCACTATGAGGATTTCACCGAGTGGCATAACTTAATTCCGTTTGGTTGATAATTATCCTGGAGGAGTCCTACTGGAAATTCTATTCAGTGGTTGATAATTTTTCCACAGGAGTCCCAACTGAAATTTTATATCCATTTGGTTGACAAATTACCCTATGGGAGTCCCAATGGAAATTACATCCATCTGGTTCATAAATAACCCATTAGTGGTGTCCCAATGGAATAATAATAACTCAAACTAAACAATAACGTCCTAATGCTAATTCTAAAACCATCACAAAGTGGCTATGCCACTGATGGCCTTTTTCTGAAAGTATCAAAGAAGGGTTAAGGAAATGGAAATGATTTGAGTATTGAAGTATCCGACAAAGAACTGCCAAGAATGCTGAATGATAATAATGAAAGAAATAAAATATGGAATTCTATATGGCATTATCATGCATGGTGAATAAGATTGCTCCGATTTCGATTTGGGACACTTGTAACATCCCAATTTTTATTTCTAAGTTTAAATAGCATTTTAAATGAATTTTTGGTGGAAGAAAATAAAGAGCTAAGTTAGAAATAGATATATAGAAGTGGTTAGGAATTAGACTCATCAAACTTTAGGAAATTTTAAATGCAAGTTTCGTAGCTCAAATCAGGAATTCCACCGTTGGATATGAAGTAGGATATATGTGTTAAAATGTCTCAAAGTTTGAGCAAGATCTGTAACACCCCGATTCGGCAACTTGAAACCATTGCAAAATATAGTGAAAATTAGGGCCAAATTTTTTTATTTATTTTTTTTACAAGTGTTACACAAGATGAGAACATTTGGATTTTCAAAACGCGGTTACATTTAAAACTTATGTTCTCACATTGCGTAACCCCTTTCAAGTTCCAAACCGAGATGTCACAAGACACCGCACTTTGAAACCCGTTTTCAAAACATCCTTTAAAACATAGCCCCTTGACTTATTTCAAAACATCAGTACCAAATAAAACTCTTGCCGGGGTACAGTATGGTAGAGTTAGGTAACTAAGAACTTACAGTGGATTACCTTCCGCCAGGGGAATTCCTAGCTTCTAGTCATGCACACCAAAACTATTTCTCTATCGTCGCATCTTAGCAGCCCAAGTCTCGGTCCACAAGGAGAGTTGTCCTCGTCTGCTGCCTCAGATATCTCCTCCATGGAATCACCCCGTACTTGTGTCTCTTAGTTTCTCCTCACCGGAGTACAAAGGGTTCGCTACACGCTACGCCATCTACCAGTTGCAATATCAGCAATTGCCGATACGACAACATGGTAGGAGAGAGTCAGTGTTCCGAACACTAACGGGTTGACCTTGCGGTCTCAGAGTAGAAAGAGACAGAGGATATGACATAGCTATATAACTAAAACAAAATGCTAAAGAATGCAATCATCAACATAAATGCATCTAGCATATTATACACATAGCATGAATCACAACAATACTATAATCATCGTCATACAGACCATTACGTTATTCGAGTTCTCATTCCCAACATCTTTCTCATGAGCTTTCGCAATTGATCTCAATCCTTCTTTCCTCATAATTCCACACTTATCTCTTAATCCAAGAATTCTTTCGTATTTTGTCACTTTTGTTCGATACATGATACTTTAATTTACTTTCTCTTGGAACATCTTTGTTTATTAAGTTTTATTATCTCGGTTAGCATCAATGATGAGGGGGACACATCATTGAGCTCACACACGTCTACATCTCCTCGGTCAACCACCCAACCTAGTCAGAAGCAAACAGGAGTACAGGACCTTTACCACGCGGGCACGACAGCTGTCACACAAACAAATGGTCCCTGACCAGGAGGCCTTGCCTCAAATCATAATCACAATTCACATAATAACAGTGCACGCTCTCAGCGGCAATCACAAATGCCCCGTTCCAGTCCCTCTCACTGTTCTCGATTTGCAATCAAGGGGGCGACAGTACAGTTCTAGTCTCGAGTGCAAAACTTACCACGGTATTAGACCCAGTCCCCACCACGTTAGTGCACCACATGTGGAGTTTGTTCTGCCTAGAACAGTACTCTAGACTTCTTGACGTTTCACCGTCATCGTCCTCCCCTCATGCAATCTCGTCCTAAGTATCCGCAGATACTTATCGTTTCTTCCTCTCCACTACTTCGATACGACACTCATATCTCACCGCGTTTGTAAATGTCTTTTAAAGTCTTCTAAGGTTTTATGTTTTAGTTAGCGGCTTATTCCTAACAGTCGGCTCGTCCTTGGTGCATCCCTTCAACGAAGCCCGACCACTACTCGCAATCTGTTCCCCCTAAATCTCAATGGCCCTTGGCTTCAGAATCACATTCTCATCTCATCATCATGATTCTCTTAAACTCGTTCTCAACATATTCCTCATCAGTATCTCTTCCTCGTCTTTCTCAAATATCTTTTCACAAAATTTTCTCAAAACATGATTTCACAAATCTTTATTTCACAAAAAATTTTCATAAAAACCTCATTTCATAAATCTTTTCGCAAAACTTTTTCAAAAGACAATCTTTCCAAAAACTTTCACCAAATATCATTTTCACGAAAACTTTTCAAAAATCTCTTTTCAAAACCATTTTCAAAAACAATCACATTTTTGGGTGAGTGTTAATGGAGGAGCAAGCTCAACTCAACACTAAGCTTCTTCCCAAAAACATGAACGAGGAATCACATCTCCATTCACAACCATGTTCTCTTTCAAATCTCAACTCTTTTCACTCAAATATCAATTCTCTTTCTCAATCATTCTCACACTTTTCATCCTCAACTCATCACTCATTTCTTTCTCAATTATTTCTCATGTTTCTTATTTATTTCTCTTTTCTCTTTCTCCATTTATCTTATTACTTTCACGGTTCCATCACCATCATCCCGCCATCCAGACAAACTAAACAATATCTACACAAAATATGTATGCACAACAAGTAAACAGCTAGTAATGCATAGCAAATAAACATTTAGTATGCATAAAACACATCTAGTACACCTATCTACATCGCCCAATTCGCAGTACTCTCGCAATCCGCTCATTCGAATTGCGAGCAACCACGTTACGGGACCACCACACTCTCACTCACCTGGATGACGAATCATCCGAAAGCTTTCCAAGGTTCCCAGTCGCTAACCTTGCCACGTGTCCTTCGCGTCCGACACCCGAACTAGACATTTTTCCCGTGCGTTAGAACGTTTTCGAAAATTTCTTAGTTTCGTTTTGAAAACTCATTAAAATAATTTCTTTCTTAAGAACTCATTACTAGTATCCAAAGACTCCAAAACCAAATCATCTTGATTTATCAAATTTCTAAACTTCAAGGTGATATCAAACATGAATCAAAGAGGATCACATAAAAATCTCAAATTAATTTAAATTGTTTAAATCATACCCTTTAAATAAAACACTTTCAATTTCTTTAAAACACAGACATAGATTTTTCACAAATAAAATTCACAAACAGATTCAGCACACAAACAGCACACACAATCTCACACCATACAACTCACATTTTCAATCATTTAAAACTATCAATTAAATTATAACCTTAATAAATTAATTTAATTACACTTAAGAACATAATTTAAACTTAAACTTCTAATTAATTTAACATAAACCGAATCTCACACAAGTAAATTTTAGAACATGAAATCATTTTCTTTCTTCTAAGCTAAAACCGTGAGCATACAGTATGAAAAATCAACAATTTTCAATTCATTTTCAAAACAAAATCAAAACAATCATCAGAATTACAATTTACATATAAATTTATTTATTTCATGCATTCACTTTGAGACTCTCAACTATCCTAATCATGCATGCAACCTAAATGAGAGACATGCATAGCTACCTATTTCCTTAGGATGGCCGAACATCATCATTGAAAAGGGACATGGTTCTCATTCATTTTCAACATCCATGAATCACAAAAGTCAAAACAAATCATGTAAGAGTTCAAAACCATTTACTAAGCAACACACCAAATCACATACACAAACAAATTCAAGTCCATAATTCATTCTCAACCAAAAATAAGGATTCAATTTTATCTTCATGAATTTAACTTGCATGTTCTTAAAATTATTAGATCTAATCTAAAGACACATATTCATAAATTTTTCACAAAATAACAAGCAAAGATCCTATTATTTTTAAGCTTGGCCGAATGGCCTCACAAAAAATTTAACACACACAAAATCAAGTACTAAATCAAACCATGCTTGAAATCATTTCAAACCTTGCTTCTTTAATTATTTTTCTTTTAAACCGAATTAAACATAAAACAAAAGCATGATCTTTTCTTTTGAAAATAACATGCATGTACTTTAATTCATTAGATCTAGGCTTAGAACAATCATGCATCAACTCTTTATACAATAAAAAGCATTGATCCTAATTTAATTTAGACATGGCCGAATGGTCTAAAAATAAATCTTGCACAAAAGATCAAACACTTAATTAAAACATGCTTATGCTCAAGAATCATCTTAAAACTTGGTACTTTAATTCTTTTCTTAGAAACCGAAACATATATAAAAAGAAAACACAACCTTTTCTTAAAAAAAATAATCATGCAAACCAAGGATTTAAATATCTTAAATCCATTAAACAAAATAATTACATGCATGTACTTAGATCAACTAGGACCATCACAAAATTAACATGTAAAATTAAGAACTTTAACTTTTTCATAAATCAAGTTCGGATCATGACTTTATTCACCAAATAAACATGGGAATGCACATAAATCATAGTTTTTTAACACAAAGATTTAACATGCAAGACTAAAGAATTTTGCTCAATGAACAAACAAGTTTAGATCATGAAATTTTTTGTCAAATAATCACATAAACACATATAGATCATGATTTAGAACAAGAAGTTATACATGCATGAAAGTTATAGGTTAAACTTCACAAAGTCTTAAACAAACTTTAGATCTTTAAGTTTTCTAGCTAAGAAAACATGAAGATCTAGCAAGAAAGCATAAACCGAACCACAAACATAAAGTTACACTTATGACAAATTTTGTTTAGTCCTCAAAAGTCGAAGATCAAAAAGAATAACACATAGTTTCACTTTACAAATCATGGAAGTAAACATGCAAGAAGAAAAAGGAAGGGATCTACAAACTAAAAAGAAAAAGGACTAAGCTATTACATTCTTCTCTTGTTCTTCGGTTCTTCTACCAAGATGGGTTGGTTCTTCTAGTCTTAACTCTTAGATCTTCAAAGGGTAAGGCTTGATCAAGGTTTGGATTTCCTTCTTCTCCCTCTCTAAGGCTCACGGCCAACTCTCCCTCTCTCTTTCTCTATTTCTTTTCTATTTCTCTCTAAGAGGTGAAGGAGCTCTTAGAGTGTTTGTGTGTGTTTGGAAGAAATGGGTGGAAATGAAATGGTGTGGAAGTGAAATGAATCAAGACTACATGCATATAAGTCACGAATTCTCCCTCTTTTACCCTTGGTTTATTTTCGGTTAACACACAAATAGGGAGGGGCGGTTTTGTCTCTACAAAAGTTTGCATGGCTTGGGTCACCAAAGTCAAGGGACAAAGTGGAGTGGTCTAGGTCACTAGGGGTCACTTAGGGCTAAGCCTTTGTTGGGTTCTAGTTAGGGTTTTGCCACTTAGTTAGCTTATGGTTACAATTTGGTTCCTTGGTTTCTTACTCCCTAAGCACACACATGCACACACCCACGTATAATCACCCACACACACACACACATACATGCACCTACATGCACACACACAACCCGTGGCACCCTCACATGCACACACATGTCTTGCAAACTTTCATTTCTAATCATATCTTGCTTAAAATTATTAATTCATGCAACAATTTAATTAACATTAAGAAATCATGTTTTCATGCATCACGTAATACATACATATTGCACACATTAAATCAAATACACATCACATAAAATTTCATGCTAAAACAATCATCACAAAAACACATTTCTCTTAAAAATTCGTTTTTCTTATATTCTGAAAATAAATTTTTGTAAATCACTCCAGAAATTTCTAAAAATCACGTTTTTAAATTCTAGGTTTCAAAACGATCGTTTTTATAACATCCCGCATCTTCTGGACTCAAATTATATCAATAAGGTTTTATTTAAAAATGAATTTTTGAGAATTTACGAAAGATTTTCAGAAAAATGTTTTAGCAAATGATTTTTTTTATTTGAAGTTGATTTCATGAAAAACCAAGTTATAATTTTGTTATTTGAGAATTCTTAAAGAAACGAATTTTCTTTTTTACTTGATTTGAGGTTTTCAATAAATGGTTTCTTTAAAAGTCTTTGATGTGTGTGAGAATAGGATTTTATTTCAAAGACAAACTTATTTCGAAAATAAATTGATAAAGTGAATTGACTTTTCTTAAGAATTGTACCTTGAAGATTTGAGTGATGAACATGTGTTTTGTTTAATAGATTATGCATGAAATTTAATTAGTAAATTTAAGATGAATGAAATGCATGAATTGTGTGAATTGAATGTGAATGTATGTAGGATGTATGTATATGTGTGTCGTATGCTTGGAATGGAAACATGAAGTGCCAAGGTGATGCATGCATGTGTGTATATGCGTGCTTGAATATGTGCTAAATGTATGCATCATTCCATGACCTAAATTCTATGTGTTGCTAGGATGAAATGAAAATGTGTGTATGATGTGCATGTGTATGTACGTGTATATTCGGCCATGAGGAAGAGTAGAAGAACCAAGTAGGAGTTGAATGGCTTAAGCATTAAGAAAATAGAAAATTTAAGTGGCAAACAAATAGGAAGTTTAGAGTGGTGAGTAATGGAACCTAGGGTGATGACTCATGATGCCTAAGTGAAGACTTTCTCTTCACTTTGTCTTCCACGAAGAAGACTCCCATGCAACAATATAAGTGGACCGAATTACCCTTGAACCCATGCTTTAGACCGAGGGTAAGATAGGAAATTTCCTCACCCTTGACTTTGCCTACAAGAACCGTATATGTGTGGGTGCGTTAGGCTAGTTGATTCATTTTCTCACTTCTTTCATTCCTTTCCTTCACAATTCTCACACCAACACCAACACTCTAGTCTAAGAGTAACAAAAGCTCTTGAGATCTTGGAGAAAGAGAGTTAGGCCGAGAGGAGAGAAGAGAAAATAGGAGTGAAACCCAAACTTCTCAACCAAATACCCTTGATTCCTTTCTTTAACCACTTCCTTCTTCAAAGACTAAAAAGAAAACCAACCTATCAACCCTAAGAAGTAGAGGCCGAAGCAAACTCTAGGAAGGAAGGGAGGAAAGTTTGAAGCTTGAAGACTAGGATTTTTGTTTAACGTAGTTGTCTAAGGAAAATTTCAATGTAATAATTTTAGTTTTGTAAAGGACTTTGTTTAAACTTTGATTTTGTGATGCATGTGTTATTTTTCTTAAGATCTTGAAGTTTGAATGTTTTGCATGTTATTTCTATGGCTTGATCTTGAATATTTATGCTTGGAAGCTTTGATCTTTAATTTGTGAAAATTCTTCTTCACGGTTTTGGTTGAAGTTGTATTTAAATTGTGCTTTTACTTTGATCCTTCTTGCATGTCTTGATCTATGGTAGATTTTTGCAAAAGCATGAAGTTTGAACCTTGTGTGTTTGTTTTGAGTAAAAAGTCTTAATTTCCTTTTTATGCATGTCACGATTTCAAGGAAAAGATTATGATAATAAGTTTTAAAAATGATTCTTGGTACAAAAAGGATTTTTAAAACAAGATCTTGTGTGTGTGATGATGATTTCTTAAGGTTTGAAAAGAAAATGTTGTTTTAATCCTTGCATGTGAAAACTAAACCAAAGATTTTGTCTTTGTGCATTTTTACCATTCGGCCAAACCTAGGAAAAATAGGGAATCATGATTGATCTTCATTCTAGTTGCATGCATGTTGAAATCTATGTGATCTAAAGATTTTTAATATAATCTTTGATTTTATTGTGATGAATATATAAAATTAAAGTTTGATGAATTTTTATGGAGCTCACGGTTTTACTCTTATAAGTATTAAAGTTTGTTTATTTTGCTTTGCATGTGTATTTTATTGATGGATCTATGGATTTCAAGTATGTGGTAACTTAGATTTTTGATTAAAAACTTAAAAGTGATTTTGTGTTCCATTCGGTTTTAGGAACAAGTTTTACCTAAACTGTTTTCATTTTCTTATGTGTTATTGTTTGATTTTAGTTTGAATAAATATTTGATGCATGATTATGTTGTTGGAAAATCAAGTTGTTTTTCTTATGTTTCATTCGGTTTGGTTGAGAAATAAAAGAATATGAATTGATTTTCCTTGCATGTTAATTTAGGGGTAAAGTAAATTGATTTGGAAGATGTTAGCATGATTTTAAATGAAAATATTCCTTTCTTTTGTTATGATTATTTTCGGTTGTGATGTTTGAAATAGGAAAATGTGTTTAAATGATTATGTTCCATATGTGCATGTTTTGTATGGGTGTTTGAGATTGTGAATATAACCTTGCCTTATGTGTGATAAGATTCGGCCATGCATAGAAAATAGGAGTTCATGCTTGATTCTTGTTTTGTATGCATGCATGAGGAATGTGAAAGTGATGTGTGAGCTATAAATGATTTAACATGTTCAATATGTGTGTTTGAAAATGATTTGAATGTTAATGTTTGCAAAAGGTTTTTAGTTTGACTCTTTGAGTTATTTTCTTTGGTTTCATTCGGTTTTGACAAAATAAAGTGATTTGATTGAAAAAGTATTGTTTTTGAAAAGATTTTAATTTAAAGGTATTTTAAGTTTTAAGTTTCCAAACGTGTTTTAATGAATGTTTTACTTGATTTTGATTGTAAGCTTAAAACCCAAATTAATTTTAAAAGTGTTAAGAGGAAGCGGATACTTTGTTTTCAAATAAAAGTTTTGCAACGATGCTTTATTTTCAAGATAAATTGAATAAGAATGATTTTAATAAGAGGGAAATATTTGAGTGCCAGTAACGATCGGGAAGCAGTTACGAACGACGCAATGGAAACTAAGGAGCGCATTGAAGATCGTCATCGGTTGAGGTGAGAGAGAAGTTTCCCCCAAACACCGTGGTATTTAGGTAATTTATTAAGCGTTTCGACCATCTCAAAAGTCGAAACTTAGTGGTTCTGAGTCAGTAGCACGGTGACAATTGTTTGATTGTGTGGTCACTCTTGTGAAGGAGACAAAGACCACGTGAAATTAGGTAATGTTTATATGTGATGATGTTTGAATGCTAGTATACTGTTGTTTGTTTATTTGATGAAATTATTAGACATGATAAGATTGAAAACAACGTGAATAATGATGAGTAAGAACAATAAAGGAAATGTGAGATAAAGTTGAGAAAGATGTTGAGATGTTGTGGAAGTTATAATCGCTGATGAGTAAGAATTGATGATATGATGTGGATGAGCCAGAGCTAGGGAAAGTGATGTCGTGTGGTGATATGAGATGTGATGTGAGTGGAGTTGGGTTCCTTTGTGATATTGTGGAAGTGAGACTGGTGTTGAGTTGAGCTTGCTCCTCCGCTGGTGCTCATTGAAACAATAAGTTTTCAAAAAGTTTTTGAAATGAAGTTTTATTTTAAAAAGGTTTTTGAAAATAAGATTTTGAAAAGACTTATGAAAAGAGATTCTTGAAAAGGTTTTAGAAAACGAGAATTTTGAACAAGGTTTTGGAAATGATTTTGAAGAAGTTTTGTGAAACATTATTTTTGAGAGAAAATTTGTGAACTACTATTTTTGAGAAAAGAATTATGAATGGAGGTTTTTGGAAGAAGTGGGTGAAAAGAAATTTTCAAAGTGTTTTTGAAAAAGAGATTTTGTAAGAGTTTGAGGAGTAAGTTTCCAAGAAAAGTTTTGAGAGTTGAGATTTGGAGGAAGAGAATGATATGAGATTGTTGAGTAAAGTGGTGAAATGAGATTTTGAGAAAAGGAGTTGAAGGGAAATTGTTAAAGGAAATTGTCGAATGAGAAGCAATTGGTTGACGTGATCCCAGCTCTGTGCTCTGATGAGAAAAATTAGCGGTCGGGTCTCATTGAAGGGATGCACGAAGGATGGGCCGACCATTAGGATTGATTTTAAAAAGATAAAAGACTTTTAAAAGACATTAACATTCGCGGTGAGGTATGAGAGTGCGAAGTAGTGGAGAGGAAGGAACGATAAGTATCTGCGGATACTTAGGACGAGATTGCATTAGGGGAGGACAATGACGGTGATACGTCAAGAAGTCTAGAGTATGTTTCTAGGCAGAACAACTCCACATGTGGCGCACTAACATGGTGGGGACTGGGTCTAATGCCGTGGAAAGTTCTGCGAGCTCACTAGAAACATACTGTCGCCCCCTAGATTGAAAATCGAGAACAGTGAGAGGGACTTGAGTGGGGCATTTTGTTTGCCACTGCGAGGCAGTGTGCCATGATTGTTATTGATATTATTGAGGCTGAGCATCCTGGTCTGGGACCATTTGTGTTGACAACTGTCGTGCCCGCACGGTAAAGGTCCTGTACTCCTGTTTGCTTCCGACTAGGTTGGGTGGATGACCGAGGAGATGTAGACGTGTGTGCTAACTTTGAAAGCGACCCTCCGCAATGATGATTAAATTCCCCGCATCATTGATGGATACGAATTCATAAAACTTAATTAAGAAAATATAACTGATATTGTTATGAAACAATTCTTAAGCGACAGTTCAGAAAAGAGGATGAGATGCTGTGGTGATGAAATCAGAGTGCGCAGCGGAAGCAATTTGTGAAATGCGAGGTGAATTTGCATAATGTGTTAAGTAATGAAAGATTAGTGGAATAAGGCTAGTTTTCATGAGAGTACGCGTGAGTACTCTTTGTGTTGCTTGTTTGTATGGTTTGTCTATCTTAATATCTTACCTATTGTAATTCCACATCGTTGGCATAACATGCTTGGGAATACTTACTCTCTCTAGTCTTCTGTCCTGTATGCTTGTTGTTCCGGTGTCTATTCCCTTAGTCGATGGATCCTATCAAATTCACGTTCAACATTCGAGACGAAGGAAGATTAGGAGTGGCGTGAATACACCAAGGTCGGTGGGTCAGCGAACGATCATGGTGGATACCCGATGCCTTGGTCTGCACACATTTACCCCGAGGCTAAGAAGTTAAAAGGACTGGACGACGACATAGATCCTTGGAGGCGGACGTAATCGAGGTCGACCCTAGCGAGGCATCATTCCAAGGACCATCACGTTCAGTTTAATGGGCCTGGTGGTAGTCTTTCATTTCCCCTGAAGTATTTTGCATTCCCTGTATTTACTTAGTGGCATTGCAATTCCATGATGTAACCCCAAGCTTCTATGAACGAAATTGATTTTGGTGACCACCACGGTTTTAATTTAGAAAAGAAACGGGCCATGATAATTGAGTTGAGAAGGATTAGGTTGCAAAGCGTAGTGTTAGTAACACTTCGGTTTGGAACTTGAACTTCAGCATGAGATATGGGAACACTCTTTAATTACGAAAGGATTTTGAAAACAACATGGTTCCCATACTCATGCTACTCAACCGCGTTACATGTAAAAAAAAAATTTGGCCCATATTTCCACTTAAAATGATTATGGTTTTCAAGTTGCCAAATCGGGGTGTTACAGAATGGTATCAGAGCAATGTTTTATCTAAGTAATTGAATACGTGGGAAACATACTTCCTTGTGTGTCTTGTGTGCTAGTCTAGGATGATTAGAGATAGGAATGCCGAGAGTGTGTACACGTTGTTTGGAATGTGTCAGAAATTCGTAGTAGAATTCGAGGATTAGAATCTTAGCAAGACCTAAACTTGTCCTTTGGACTTACCATTCCTTGGAACCCTGCTTTGTTGTGATTCCTTTTGCTTGGAATGACCTTCCAATTCTTGATTTGCTTTGAACCCTGAGCCTACCTCATGTTGCTTGTTACCCAGATTGATCTAAAAGTAATCTAAAACTTTTCTAATTCGATTAAACCCAAATCTGTGAACTCAGTTTGTCAACCTTCCCTATTGTTAAGCTGTTTGATCCCTAGATTTTTGGTTATGACTTGTGCCAGTCAAGTAACTGCCCCTGAATTAAGAATAGATTGTGAGGTGTTGTTAGGCCAGATTTGCGGTATCTGAGGAAAGCAAGAGTTAGAAGGTCTGAGTAAGGGAGATGTATGGGTTATAGAATAGAAGCCTTTTAAGTCTTTGGGTTAAGATGAAGGATCGTATGAGTCAGTTAGAATTAAGTGTGAATGAGGGTGATTTGTCTGGAATTTTGGTCTAGATAGCATCGAGGCAATAGGAAGCCGAGGATAAGTCAGAAGCGTTGTGATCATAGAATTAGAGTTAGAAGGAGTAAACGATATAGTTTAGTGCTAATTGTTATTAACGGTGTGGAATTGGGTAGATGAAGTGAAGACATTTATGGTTAGAACCCTTAAGTGATGATCAATGTTAGGACGGTGATGGAAGTGTGACACTGAATTGTGGATTAGAAGAGTCCTGTTAGGAAGGAAGATCTTTAATTAGATAGGTAATCTTAGGACTTGACGACCTTCAATGGATTTAGACCTTAAGGTGAAACCTGAAGGATGAAAAAGGAGTTATAAGGGTGGGTTTTTGATGGAATTTAGAGTAATGATAGGATGAATTTGGATTGGATAAAAAGAAGTAGAGTAAGATGAATAGGAGGTAGTCCGAACGGGGGAGTTGGTGAGAGCCAAGTTCATGATTGAGATTAAGGCATATGTTGATAAGGGTCATTAAAGTTGGGGAGTAGCTAGAGATTGAAGTTTTGAGGTGACCTGAATAGGCTGAAAGTTTCATGAAAAGGGGTAGATCGGAATAGGAACCTTACAAATAGTGTCTTGCTTAGATTGGCATAAGCATGATAATCCTTTTTGGCGTTGCTATTTGTTTCAGCAACCTTGAATACCCTTAAAAATTTAACTCGCTTAGCAAAGCCTTGTCGTTATACACCATTGTATTTGACAATGGGATGACCCAACAGATTGCTTTTATTGGTAATTCTTTCAAATCTTTCATGAGGACAGCGAATAAATGGTAAGTCGCAACAGTTAGTTCATAAGAGAATAAGGAAGAAGATTGCTACCAGGAGCTACGCACTCTTGAAACAAGATGGTTGTGCGCATCATTTCTCGAGGACGAGAAATCTTCAAGTTGCGGAGAATGTAACATCCCGCATCTTATGAACTCAAATAAATCAATAAGGTTTTATTTAAAAATGAATTTTTGAGAATTTAAGAAAGATTTTCAGGAAAATGTTTTAGCAAATGATTTTTTTTATTTGAAGTTGATTTCATGAAAAACCAAGTTATAATTTTGTCATTTGAGAATTCTTAAAGAAACGAATTTTCTTTTTTACTTGATTTGAGGTTTTCAATAAATGGTTTCTTTAAAAGTCTTTGATGTGTGTGAGAATAGGATTTTATTTCAAAGACAAACTTATTTCGAAAATAAATTGATAAAGTGAATTGACTTTTCTTAAGAATTGTACCTTGAAGATTTGAGTGATGAACATGTGTTTTGTTTAATAGATTATGCATGAAATTTAATTAGTAAATTTAAGATGAATGAAATGCATGAATTGTGTGAATTGAATGTGAATGTATGTAGGATGTATGTATATGTGTGTCGTATGCTTGGAATGGAAACATGAAGTGCCAAGGTGATGCATGCATGTGTGTATATGCGTGCTTGAATATGTGCTAAATGTATGCATCATTCCATGACCTAAATGCTATGTGTTGCTAGGATGAAATGAAAATGTGTGTATGATGTGCATGTGTATGTATGTGTATATTCGGCCATGAGGAAGAGTAGAAGAACCAAGTAGGAGTTGAATGGCTTAAGCATTAAGAAAATAGAAAGTTTAAGTGGCAAACAAATAGGAAGTTTAGAGTGGTGAGTAATGGAACCTAGGGTGATGACTCATGATGCCTAAGTGAAGACTTTCTCTTCACTTTGTCTTCCACGAAGAAGACTCCCATGCAACAATATGAGTGGACCGAATTACCCTTGAACCCATGCTTTAGACCAAGGGTAAGATAGGAAATTTCCTCACCCTTGACTTTGCCTACAAGAACCGTATATGTGTGGGTGCGTTAGGCTAGTTGATTCATTTTCTCACTTCTTTCATTCCTTTCCTTCACAATTCTCACACCAACACCAACACTCTAGTCTAAGAGTAACAAAAGCTCTTGAGACCTTGGAGAAAGAGAGTTAGGCCGAGAGGAGAGAAGAGAAAATAGGAGTGAAACCCAAACTTCTCAACCAAATACCCTTGATTCCTTTCTTTAACCACTTCCTTCTTCAAAGACTAAAAAGAAAACCAACCTATCAACCCTAAGAAGTAGAGGCCGAAGCAAACTCTAGGAAGGAAGGGAGAAGAGTTTGAAGCTTGAAGATTAGGATTTTTGTTTAAGGTAGTTGTCTAAGGAAAATTTCAATGTAATAATTTTAGTTTTGTAAAGGACTTTGTTTAAACTTTGATTTTGTGATGCATGTGTTATTTTTCATAAGATCTTGAAGTTTGAATGTTTTGCATGTTATTTCTATGGCTTGATCTTGAATATTTATGCTTGGAAGCTTTGATCTTTAATTTGTGAAAATTCTTCTTCACGGTTTTGGTTGAAGTTGTATTTAAATTGTGCTTTTACTTTGATCCTTCTTGCATGTCTTGATCTATGGTAGATTTTTGCAAAAGCATGAAGTTTGAACCTTGTGTGTTTGTTTTGAGTAAAAAGTCTTAATTTCCTTTTTATGCATGTCACGATTTCAAGGAAAAGATTATGATAATAAGTTTTAAAAATGATTCTTGGTACAAAAAGGATTTTTAAAACAAGATCTTGTGTGTGTGATGATGATTTCTTAAGGTTTGAAAAGAAAATGTTGTTTTAATCCTTGCATGTGAAAACTAAACCAAAGATTTTGTCTTTGTGCATTTTTACCATTCGGCCAAACCTAGGAAAAATAGGGAATCATGATTGATCTTCATTCTAGTTGCATGCATGTTGAAATCTATGTGATCTAAAGATTATTAATATAATCTTTGATTTTATTGTGATGAATTTATAAAATTAAAGTTTGATGAATTTTTATGGAGCTCGCGGTTTTACTCTTACAAGTATTAAAGTTTGTTTATTTTGCTTTGCATGTGTATTTTATTGATGGATCTATGGATTTCAAGTATGTGGAAACTTAGATTTTTGATTAAAAACTTAAAAGTGATTTTGTGTTCCATTCGGTTTTAGAAACAAGTTTTACCTAAACTATTTTCATTTTCTTATGTGTTATTGTTTGATTTTAGTTTGAATAAATATTTGATGCATGATTATGTTGTTGGAAAATCAAGTTGTTTTTCTTATGTTTCATTCGGTTTGGTTGAGAAATAAAAGAATATGATATGATTTTCCTTGCATGTTAATTTAGGGGTAAAGTAAATTGATTTGGAAGATGTTAGCATGATTTTAAATGAAAATATTCCTTTCTTTTGTTATGATTATTTTCGGTTGTGATGTTCGAAATAGGAAAATGTGTTTAAATGATTATGTTCCATATGTGCATGTTTTGTATGGGTGTTTGAGATTATGAATATAACCTTGCCTTATGTGTGATAAGATTCGGCCATGCATAGAAAATAGGAGTTCATGCTTGATTCTTGTTTTGTATGCATGCATGAGGAATGTGAAAGTGATGTGTGAGCTATAAATGATTTAACATGTTCAATATGTGTGTTTGAAAATGATTTGAATGTTAATGTTTGCAAAAGGTTTTTAGTTTGACTCTTTGAGTTATTTTCTTTGGTTTCATTCGGTTTTGACAAAATAAAGTGATTTGATTGAAAAAGTATTGTTTTTGAAAAGATTTTAATTTAAAGGTATTTTCAGTTTTAAGTTTCCAAACGTGTTTTAATGAATGTTTTACTTGATTTTGATTGTAATCTTAAAACCCAAATTAATTTCAAAAGTGTTAAGAGGAAGCGGATACTTTGTTTTCAAATAAAAAGTTTTGCAACAATGCTTTATTTTCAAGATAAACTGAATAAGAATGATTTTAATAAGAGGGAAATATTTGAGTGCCAGTAACGATCGGGAAGCAGTTACGAACGACACAATGGAAACTAAGGAGCGCATTGAAGATCGTCATCGGTTGAGGTGAGAGAGAAGTTTCCCCCAAACACCGTGGTATTTAGGTAATTTATTAAGCGTTTCGACCATCTCAAAAGTCGAAACTTAGTGGTTCTGAGTCAGTAGCACGGTGGCAATTGTTTGATTGTGTGGCCACTCGTGTGAAGGAGACAAAGACCACGTGAAATTAGGTAATGTTTATATGTGATGATGTTTGAATGCTAGTATACTGTTGTTTGTTTATTTGATGAAATTATTAGACATGATAAGATTGAAAACAACGTGAATAATGATGAGTAAGAACAATAAAGGAAATGTGAGATAAAGTTGAGAAAGATGTTGAGATGTTGCGGAAGTTATAATCGCTGATGAGTAAGAATTGATGATATGATGTGGATGAGCCAGAGCTAGGGAAAGTGATGTCGTGTGGTGATATGAGATGTGATGTGAGTGGAGTTGGGTTCCTTTGTGATATTGTGGAAGTGAGACTGGTGTTGAGTTGAGCTTGCTCCTCCGCTGGTGCTCATTGAAACAATAAGTTTTCAAAAAGTTTTTGAAATGAAGTTTTATTTTAAAAAGGTTTTTGAAAATAAGATTTTGAAAAGACTTATGAAAAGAGATTCTTGAAAAGGTTTTAGAAAACGAGAATTTTGAACAAGGTTTTGGAAATGATTTTGAAGAAGTTTTGTGAAACATTATTTTTGAGAGAAAATTTGTGAACTACTATTTTTGAGAAAAGAATTATGAATGGAGGTTTTTGGAAGAAGTGGGTGAAAAGAAATTTTCAAAGTGTTTTTGAAAAAGAGATTTTGTAAGAGTTTGAGGAGTAAGTTTCCAAGAAAAGTTTTGAGAGTTGAGATTTGGAGGAAGAGAATGATATGAGATTGTTGAGTAAAGTGGTGAAATGAGATTTTGAGAAAAGGAGTTGAAGGGAGATTGTTAAAGGAAATTGTGGAATGAGAAGCAATTGGTTGACGTGATCCCAGCTCTGTGCTCTGATGAGAAAAATTAGCGGTCGGGTCTCATTGAAGGGATGCACGAAGGATGGGCCGACCATTAGGATTGATTTTAAAAAGATAAAAGACTTTTAAAAGACATTAACATTCGCGGTGAGGTATGAGAGTGCGAAGTAGTGGAGAGGAAGGAACGATAAGTATCTGCGGATACTTAGGACGAGATTGCATTAGGGGAGGACAATGACGGTGATACGTCAAGAAGTCTAGAGTATGTTTCTAGGCAGAACGACTCCACATGTGGCGCACTAACGTGGTGGGGACTGGGTCTAATGCCGTGGCAAGTTCTGCGAGCTCACTAGAAACATACTGTCGCCCCCTAGATTGCAAATCGAGAACAGTGAGAGGGACTGGAGTGGGGCATTTTGTTTGCCACTGCGAGGCAGTGTGCCATGATTGTTATTGATATTATTGAGGCTGAGCATCCTGGTCTGGGACCATTTGTGTTGACAACTGTCGTGCCCGCACGGTAAAGGTCCTGTACTCCTGTTTGCTTCCGACTAGGTTGGGTGGATGACCGAGGAGATGTAGACGTGTGTGCTAACTTTGAAAGCGACCCTCCGCAATGATGATTAAATTCCCCGCATCATTGATGGATACGAATTCATAAAACTTAATTAAGAAAAGATAACTGATATTGTTATGAAACAATTCTTAAGCGACAGTTCGGGAAAGAGGATGAGATGTTGTGGTGATGAAATCAGAGTGCGCAGCGGAAGCAATTTGTGAAATGCGAGGTGAATTTGCATAATGTGTTAAGTAATGAAAGATTAGTGGAATAAGGCTAGTTTTCATGAGAGTACGCGTGAGTACTCTTTGTGTTGCTTGTTTGTATGGTTTGTCTATCTTAATATCTTACCTATTGTAATTCCACATCGTTGGCATAACATACTTGGGAATACTTACTCTCTCTAGTCTTCTGTCCTGTATGCTTGTTGTTCCGGTGTCTATTCCCTTAGTCGATGGATCCTATCAAATTCACGTTCGACATTCGAGACGAAGGAAGATTAGGAGTGGCGTGAATACACCAAGGTCGGTGGGTCAGCGAACGATCATGGTGGATACCTGATGCCTTGGTCTGCACACATTTACCCCGAGGCTGAGAGGTTAGAAGGACTGGACGACGACATAGATCCTTGGAGGGGGACGTAATCGAGGTCGACCTTAGCGAGGCATCATTCCGAGGACCATCGCGTTCAGTTAATGGGCCTGGTGGTAGTCTTTCATTTCCCCTGAAGTATTTTGCATTCCCTGTATTTACTTAGTGGCATTGCAATTCCATGATGTAACCCCAAGCTTCTATGAACGAAATTGATTTTGGTGACCACCACGGTTTTAATTTAGAAAAGAAACGGGCCATGATAATTGAGTTGAGAAGGATTAGGTTGCAAAGCGTAGTGTTAGTAACACTTCGGTTTGGAACTTGAACTTCAGCATGAGATATGGGAACACTCTTTAATTACGAAAGGATTTTGAAAACAACATGGTTCCCATACTCATGCTACTCAACCGCGTTACATGTAAAAAAAAAAATTTGGCCCATATTTCCACTTAAAATGATTATGGTTTTCAAGTTGCCAAATCGGGGTGTTACAGTTTTCATATATGGATCATAAAAATCCGAGTTACGGTTTAAAAGATACAAATTTTCAAAGATAACAGATCCAAAAACTTCATTTTTAACAAAACCATCTTTTAATAAAAAAAATCACCATTCAGCAAATCATTTCCCATCTTAACAAAATCATTTACTTTTCTTCTATAAAATATTTTGTTTATAAAAGTCCATGAAAATCAGCACTTTATTTTCTTCTTATGAAAAATACTTTTTTTTTTCTGAAAATCACAATTTCAAGGTTTCTTTTGTTAAAAATCGTTTACGCACGTACGGGAAAAATGCGGGGTGTTACAAGATCCAACGGGTAGAAAAGAAGTTGTAGAAGTTTGAAGTTGGCAAGTACAGACTTTTGGGTCCTCGCTCCAGTGAAAATGGGCTCGCTCGAGCGAACCAGTGCAATTTGAACCCTGATATCCTAAGTACTTTTTGCTCCAGCGAGATTTGGCTCGCACCAGCGGAAATTCGGTTCGCTCTAACGAACCATCCTTGGCCCGAGCGAGACTGGTTTGAGCAAAAACCCAAATCTACTGAAGCAAACTCGCTCCAGTGAGTAATAGCTCGCCCGAGCGAAAATGCTTAGAGCTGTTAGTTGAAAATCGCGTTTTTGTCCACAAAAAGGGAATCTCCTCATTCCCTCTTTAATTTTCAGCCACACAAACACCCTCCCCTTTCAACTAAACCCATCTCCTCTCTTATTCTCCTTCATTTCCATTCATCAACAACAAAATCACCTCCTCCTTCTCTCATCTCCCATTCGATCTCTCCCTCATCTCCACCAAGGTCAAGTTTTGTTTTCCTCTTCCTCAAGCTCAACAGTCATTATCAATCATCATCTCTCTCTCTTCGTAAGTTCCATTTCTCTCTCCTCCTCTATGCCATACGAATTTCCCTCTCTCTTCACCTCTCATGGGATTTCGAATTTCCATCTCATGGGTTTCACAAATACATGACTCATTTGTATTTTTGTTAACTCAAGGAAGCTAAGAATCTCTCTCCTCCCACTCAATCCTTGGAGCTTTTTATTAAAGGAACTAGGAGCTAGGGCTTGGAAGTTTTTCCCCCATTTCTCTTGGATTGAGGTATGGAGGTTTTTGTTACCATATTCTAGGGGGTAGGTTGTATTATGTATATAGTGGGTTGCTAAGAGTTATGTGTTTGTTAAGATTAAAAACCCTAGGATAGATAATATTGTATAAAAGTATTTAGATGTATTATTTTGTGCTTAAATGTGATTATTGATACTTGATTTGTGTGGTTGATATTTTTCTAAATTATGTTGAACCCTAGAAATATAAAGTGATAATGATTATGGTAATTGAAAATGGAGATGATTGTCTTGTTGGAAGTGCTCTGTATAATTGAAATTTAAAGGTATAATGAGTTTATGAAATTGATAAATTAATGAAAGAGATTACAAAGAAATGAAATAAGTGAAATAAGTTGTTAAAAGATTTAAAGGAAAAAGAGTGTGTGATCCAGATCTTGTAAGACGTTGTCCGAAGGAGACTGTACGCATTGATCGCGTAAGACGCACTTGATGCGCCGCTGTAAGACGTAGTCCGAAGGAGACTGTACGCAACGATGGACACACACACACCATATATTAATTAAAGGTATAATTGGATTGTGCCTTTCCAGATCTTGTAAGACGTTGTCCGTAGGAGACTGTACGCCTAGATCGCGTAAGACGCACTTGATGCGCTGCTGTAAGACGTTGTCCGAAGGAGACTGTACGCAATGATGGATGCACCTTCCGATTGTGGAATCCAGTTCTTGTAAGACGTTGTCCGTAGGAGACTGTACGCATAGACCGCGTAAGACACACAATGTGTGCAGCTGTAAGACGTTGTCCGAAGGAGACTGTACGCAATGATGGAAATCCACGTAATAAATTCTAAAAATCTTTGCAAAACTCAAAGACTATATGAATAGAAAAGAATTATGATATTAAATAAGAGTTTGAGAAAAGTGTAAATTTGTATAGATTGGAAATGTATGAAATAATGAATTTTTAGAATTATAAAAGAACTAATTGTCATTGGTATGAAATTAATTGAAATGAATGGGAGTGCTTTGTTTTGATTATGTGAATTATATGGCTAGATGTGATTGGCTTGGTAGTTCATTATAGCATAATAGAAACTACTTCCCTATTTTATTGTGTAATGCTCACCTCCTTACCATTTTTTAGGTACTGAGCTGGAGCATACACCAGGATTGGCCGAGCAGGATTACTCTCCCTCATAGGGAGAGTAGGGTTGTTATGGGAGTATAGCATATTATGGACCTAAGCCTCTTATATTCTTTTGATGTGGATTTATTGTATATATTTTTGATTGAGGCTTAGGGTGTTTTGCTTTTGATAGGGTTATATGTTTTGATTATTGATACTTAAACTTAGTATTTCCACTGATACTCTGGATACTTGATGCACTGTTATATCTTGGAGCCCATTGGGCCTTGCTATGATTTACATATATATGAAGTAAAGCCCTGCAGGCTACTGTTTATATATTTGATAATGTCTTTCACAGGTTAAATTTTGAATTAGTCCGAAAAACAAACAAAACTCCGTCCGTTTGATGAGTGATTTTATTAAATTAAAAAGGAATTTTTAAGTTCACATTTTTAATTATGGGGTATTTAAGGGTAATAATTATAGGGTGTTACAACACTAGCATATGATAGAACAAAGAATGCCTGGCACAGGATGCTATGAAGGTTAGCTCCCAATAAATCAGAATGCCTATGATATGGATTTCGCTCCGGTTAAATGGATAAGGTAGATATCTGGCCCAGGTTCACAGAAAAGAAGGTCGAGTCTACCGAACCGTGATGCATGGATGAGGAGTAGGCATGCATCATGACACTAATGAAACTAAATGAATGTTAAAATGGTTTGAGCATAGGTACTTGCATTCTTTTTGCTAATTGATGATATGTGTATGTTATTTTTAGCCCCTGTTATGCTCATTTGTTATTGTATTTAGCTATGACTCACTCCTAATCCCTTGTGTGTAGGTGATGGCTCGAAATATGTTTTGCGTGGAGATGAGGCAGCTCCCTAATGGGGAATGGCACTATGACGGGAACCAAACGATGTTCGAGGGTGACGTAGAGATTATCTTTCGTCATCCAAATTGTAACACCCTATATGATAATTACCCTTAATTACCCCAAAATTAGGATTTAAAATTTCTTTTTTAAAAATGAATATGATATTTACTTTCATTAATAAGAAAAACATCAGAGTTTGTTGGAAGTCAAGCTGGTTGGAAGGCATGCTTCAAACTCTCTATGGACTTCAAGTTTAATGCAAATATATGTTTGGATGATAACAAGCCAACTCAAGTTCAAGCTCACAAGTGCAAGCGTCAAGATTGAAGACTCAAGCAAGCCTAAGAATAGAAACCTTCTCCTTAGATCAAATGTAAGGTAATGAAGTTTTTGTTTACTTAGAAGTTTCAAAGCCAACAAAGTTTTTATTTTTGAAGAGAAGAAGAAAAACGTATTTTCTGCATATAAAATGTTTTTCTGCATTTCATCGGAGTAAAAATAGTTGATGTTACAAAACTCTGCATATTTATATGATTGCAAAAGAGAGTAATCGATTATCTCTTGTAGTAATCGATTAACTCTGTTGCATCATAGAAAAATCAGAGAAGCTGTAATCGATTAACTGAAGTTTGTTAATCAGTTACTTTCTTATGAAAGTAATCGATTACAACAGTCAAGTAATCGATTATAATTGTTGCATCATATATTTTTCAGAGGCTTAGTAATCGATTACAAGTCTTGTAGTAATCGATTACATGATTTTGCATCATATGCAAACCAGAGGCTTAATAATCGATTAACTCCTCAGTGTAATCGATTATCATAAGTTGCACCATACAATGAACAGGAGTGATGTAATCGATTAACTATTCTTAGCCTAATCGATTACATGTTTTTCAAATGTATTTAAGAATTTCTATTTTTGTAGAAATAATCGATTATTCCTTAAAGTAATCGATTACTTCATGTTTTATTGAAAAACGTGTCAGAGTCATTTTTATTATTTCCTGATTTGTTTTTATATAAAAGATTCTGATATATTTTATAAAATTCGAAAATGATTTTAATTTTGAATTATTTTCTTTTTGGTTTTAAGAATCAAATCTTTATTTTATTTCGAAAATCGTTTTGATTTTATTTTGATTTTATTTTGATTTTAAAACTTATTTCAAATCTTTGTTTATTCCTTTTTGATTTTGTTTTATTAATTCAAAATCGTTTTTGATTCTAAAATGTTTTTCTTTTTAAATAAAGATCACTCCAACATTTCAAAAGGTTTTTTTACGTTCAAACATTTTTCTAATTTTCACATTCTCTCTTCTTCTTCTCAAAGTGTTCTGCTTTTCATTGTTCTAATTTTTTGAAGAACAAACCTTGTTGGCTGCGTAAACTCTAAGACAAACTTCTTCTTCATTATCATAAGAGCTTATTGTAGAATCTGTGTTTTTGAGAACATGTGATACTTATTGTAATCACTCACATCAATTGTATTCAACCTTAGTGGTAGGGAGAGAGTCCCATAGTTGAACGTTGAGGCATTCGTAGGGCGAGGAACCCTGCTATGTGATTGAGGCCCCTAGCGAACGGAGGTTCCTAGTAGTGTGCGGGGTGCTCTTGGTTGTAATAGGGTGCGGCTCTATTGCTTGGTTATAAGTACTCTCAGGCGGGTCGCTTGGGGACTGGACTAGGCCTTTCGACGGGAAGGCTGAACCAGTATAAAATTCTCCGGTGCAAGCTTTTCTATCCCTATCTCTTTTACTTTCCGCATATTTAATTTCTTACGTTTCCGCGCTACTCAATTATTATATTTCTATCGTTTTCGCGATCCGTTTCATTCGTTTAATCTCTCCATCTCATATCAATTTTTTGATTTGGTACGAATTTTTCAATACATAATAAAACTCGATTCACCCCCCCTCTCGAGATTTTGAGGCCAAAACCAACAGAGTTAATAAAGCGGAAGATTTAAATCCATCAAATACATAAAGTATGAGTTTAGGTACACTCAGTTCTGCCAATTAAAATTACAGAACATTGTTTTAGCTCGGCCCAACTGGGTAATCCGAGGTCAAAATATACAAAAAGTGTTTTAGTTCGGCCCAACTGGCCGAGACCCAACAAAATTCTCCTATTCTAAATAACTTGCTCTCCCCGGGAGGGAGAGTGATCCTGCTCGGTCGGGGACTGCGTCTGCTCGGGCTCAGTACCTGAAAAATGGTAAGGAGTTGAGCATTACACAGAACTTAAATAAGCAGTTTCTAAGATGACATACCGAACTACCAAGCCAAACACAAGTAGTCAAATAGCATATAAATAACAAGTAATCAAACCCATATATCTCATGCATATATCCACATTTAGCTCGGTTCGCATACCCACAATCTCATCTAGCTCGGCTCACATTCTACCATCTCATCTACCTCGGCACACATCATAAACCAATTCACTCATTACCTGCTAGCTATACCTCGGTTCACATTCTCTTACCTCGGATTATCACCTCTACCTCGGACTCATTACACATTATTCCATTTTCACATAATTTACAATCTTTTACTCTTCTCGGATGCATACACCCAATGCATGTCTTACACCATTTAAAGTCGGATATCGGAGTGTCATCCATAACCGCGAGTACCCAGTACCCGTCTTACAGCTGCGCATACCCGGTATGCGTCTGACGCGATCGATGCACGCACCCAGTACGCGTCTTCTATGACCAGGAGCACTACCGCCGATCATTCTATGGGGTAAGGAGTGTCCATAACTGCGAGCACCCAGTACTCGTCTTACAGCGGCGCATCTCGGCGACTTACGCGATCAATGCACGCACCCAGTACGCGTCTGCTATGACCAGGAACACATCCCACCGATTCCGTGCTCGGAACCTTGTGTGAATCATAACTGCGAGTACCCAGTACCCGTCTTACAGCTGCACATACCCAGTATGCGTCTGACGCGATCAATGCACGCACCCGGTACGCGTCTGCTATGACCCGATCACACAACCATTTCTCTTTTATTCCTCTTATCCATTTAACCCTTTTAGTTCGGCCTATCTCGGCTCAACCCTTTAAATTATTCCTCTTTACATTAATCTCATTATTCTCTTAGCTCAGCCTCTCTCGGCTCACCCTGTCATTCATCCCTTAATTATTCCCATTATCCTCTTAACCATTTCTTAGCTCGGTCTATCTCGGCTAAACCAGGAAACCATTCTCTCTTTCCATTAACCTTTCTCATTATCTGATTTATTACTCTATCTCTCCTACTTTCCATCTCTTCCATTCTTTCATACCCTTTCCCAACGTCACTCAGCTCGGCCACAGACATGAATCAACAATATCAAAACTCATAAACATTTATACACAAAGTTCATAAGCACTTATACACAACAGCAATAAGAATAAAAGCATTCAACCAATCCATCATGTAAATACCAACATATAGCATATAACAATACTCCTTCCTACATCAAACTCATGTTTCTAGTTCATTTATTAGTTCCCTTTACCCTTTTTACTTTTCCTTCCTCATATTATCCTATATCCATTCCCTAATCTACACGCACTCTTAGTACCCTTTATGAACACCCTAGAAACCCAAACTCAAGTAGATGTAACACTCACTCCTTACCTCAAACCGTGAGAGATAAGAGTAGAGAGTTTGAGAATGGCTTCCTTGGTGCTTGGTCTCTTGAACTTCACTCCCTTGGTTCCTTGTCCTCCTTGCTGCCACCACCACACCTCCACGGTCCAGCTCTTTGCTGCCACCGCAACACCACGCCGGTCCAGGGACGCCGGAACGGAAGAGAATAGAGAAGAAGAGGGTTTCCGGTTGGGGTTGAACTTGGTGAAAGAGAGGGAGAAAGAAAGTATGTTGGTGCTGGGATTTTCAGAGAGAAAGAGAGAGATTCGTAGGAGGAAGAGAATGAGAAATGCAAAGTGTTGTGTGTTGTGGATGGAGCTTTCTTTTATTCGTTTAGGGAAAACGTTTGTGTGGCTAGGATTCATTGGCTTCTTCGGGAAGCCATGAATAGTACTTGAAAGGGACATAAAGCAGTGACAATGACATAAAGTGAATGGCAAGGACAGTGTACGGATGGTACGAATCCCAAAGGGCTACGGCTCCACATGAGTTGGCACGGAGGAGCTAGGACGGGTCGGCTCGGGTACGTCGGTTAGGATACGTCGGCTCGGTTGGTAGGAACAGCAGTAGTCCGAGCTTCCTTCTCGGATGATACTGTGAGGTGCGCTGAGGTCGGCTAATCCGGACTGGACAACGGTTCCGCGTTTGGTTCCCATTCAGCTCGGTTCATATGCACTCAATCTCATCTAACTCGGCCGGGATCGGACCGAGGTCCTATACTTACATCCTAGGTCGGCCTATGCTCATACTACCCTTCTAATCCTTGTACAATTTCTAAGGCTTAATCCTATCCTTAAATAAATATTTATATACTGAAATTATATTATTTAATATTAATTTTCAGGATGTTACACAAATCCCTGGTCCCGCATGCATCCGAGACGAACGAGAATCCCAATGATTTACATCATGCACATTCCACCAGTTTTAGTTCATCGCCATGGATCCCCTCCACCACCAACAAGTCGTTTTCCTAGATGCGCATTCCACTGAGTCCAATCCCCTCAACCGAAAGAGTGATACCGGAAGTCTCTTCTCATCCTTGTCCCTCCCACAGAGCCCGATCTCGGACTCCTGTGTATGTGCCAGTGGACCCGGTACCTGAAGAGGACGAGGAAGAGGAGGAGGACCCCGTTGAGGACGATGATCCGGTGGAAGGTGAGAATCAGGAGGCGGAGGATGATCCAATGGAGAATTCGACCGGAAGTCAGTGGGGAACTGACGACTGAGCCGAATTCCTTCTAGGGGAATGTGAATGACATGACTCATCAGGTTTCTCTTTCCATCATATTTATGTTTTGGAGTTCCGAACTGTATGCTCTGGGTCATTATATATTTTGTTGTAAGATATTGTAATATAATGTAATGGCCTAGAGTCTAACTAAGTTAAGAAATGTTTAACTTTTGGAGTAGTCACTAATAGAACTAATGTAACAAACCTTGTAAACCCTTTTGGGAACCTGATGCTGTAATATGATGTTTGTTATTTCATTTTATGATTATTGTAAGTCATTCCGCGTGATTGAGAATCGTGATGACGTAATTGGCAATGAAAAAGAAAAAAATGGTCATATTTTTAGAATATAGAAATAATAATTAAGGTAATAAAAGTTGGGTCGTCACATTTAGTGGTATCAGAGCAATGGTTCAACTCTCGACCTTGGAGTGTGGCCTTACACACTAACCATTTTATATTGTAGTGTTATGATTGTATCTTAAGAAATAGAATAGCAGAATATAATTAAGTTTCCCCTTGGATTCTGTAGGATAAGATGGCCAGAAGAAACAACGCCAACATTGCTGAGGCCTTGACCCGTATGGCTGTAGTTCTGGAGAATCTGCAACAGCCACGTCCTCCAAGCAATGGTATCCCGGCTGAGTTTCAAGGTCTAGATTCATTCCGCAAGTGTAAACCCCCTAGTTTCTCGGGTGGTGGCTGCCCCGAGCAAGAGCAGCTTTGGCTCGAGGAGATGAATAAGATCTTTAGGACATTGACCCTCTCCAAAGCACAAAAGGTCACGTTTGCTGCTTATGTGCTGAGTGGAGAAGCTGCAACTTGGTGGAATCAAACCCGTCAGTTCCTGGAGTATGATCACAGAGAGCTTACATGGGAGTCATTCACTGAACAATTTCTGGAAAGGTACTTCCCCGACGATGTCAGAATACAGAAGGAGATGGAGTTTCTTGACTTGAAGCAAGGCAACCTGTTTGTTGATCAGTACGCGAAAAAGTTTGAAGAACTGATGAAATACTCTCCGTATTTCCATTATCATCCCGACGAGTATTCGAAGTGTACAAGGTTCGAGAACGGTTTGAGATCTGATATCAAGCTGGCAGTAAGTGTGCAACGAATTCGTCACTACCCAACCCTGATCAATGCTTGCCGCATCTTTGAGAAGAACAGTTTCAGGAAGGAAATCGGGCAAGGAAGTCATGGACCGCATCGTCATCAGCATAAGAATGACCGCAGAAACCGTGGAGGCCCCTATTCTCACAAAGGCAAAGGAAATGCAACATCCTCAGAAGTAGCCAGTCTTCCAGTACCCAGTGCAATATGCAACAAGTGTTAGAACTTTCACCCTGGAAAAGAATGTTGGAGAGACAAGCCACTCACCTGTTTCAACTGTGGAAAGGCCGGACATCTCGCTCGTTTTTTTGCTACCCCAACGCAAGGACAATCAAGGTCAGAGAAGCAAACCTTGGGTTAATGGAAAAGTTTTCACCATGTCTGGAATTGAAGTTGAGCAAGCTGACAACCTTGTGCAAGGTAACCATTTCCTCAATGGCATGCCCTACCGCTTTTTGTTTGATTCTGGAGCAACCCATTCGTTAATCTCCGAAGAATGTGTCAAGCGTTTATGTTTCCCTATATCGGAAACGCGTTTAAGCATAGTGTGTCTACCCCCGCAAATGCTCCTGTTGTCGCATCAAGAGCATTTGTCGGAAACTAGGTGCCCTGCTAGGTGTTCCAAACGCCCCATCAGGCTATGTGTCTACCCCCACACTAGGTTCCCTGCTAGGTGTTCCAAACGCCTCATTAGGGCCAAACACCCCACACTAGGTGCCCTGTTGTCGCGCGGGGCTGGGGCGCCATGGCGCACGCCCCATTTTAATTGGGACAGCTTGCATTCAAAATGTCATATCTCCTTCGTTAACCGTTGGATCTTACTCAAATTTTGAGACAAGCTTTCTAAGACACTTATATTCACATCCAATGGTGGAATTTATGTTTCACTATTTAGATATTTTATTTTTAATTTCCTAATACAGGGTGTTTCTAACACCGAAAACATCGTGTTTAACACTCGTTTGGTCTTCTTTAAATTTTCTATCCGATGCCTATGCTCCTTAACTCTTTTGTGTTACTCATAGGAAACCTAATTCATCACCCTTTTTATTCTTGAATCATAATTATCATTTTCCTAATTCCATCATTATTCTAATTATTCTAGCAATTAAAATTAGGAATGTTACACCATCTCTACTCACCTTGATCACTCAGCTTCTCTCACTCCATAACATGATTGTTACAAAGCTTCATTCTCTCCGAGCTCTTCTTCCCTATGTATCTTCACATTTCCTTCATGTTTTAACATTTTCATTTTTCACGTATTCCTTCACCTCTCATGTTTCTTTCACTTTTCCCTCTTTATCTTAACCAAACCACATGGCAACTCTTTCTAATATTAACTTGATTCATTGGAGCTCATGAGTTGCGCACCTGGGCGCACCAGGTCTGGACTGGTGCTGATCTCATGGTGCCTGCACCTGGGCGCCCCAGCTTGGGCGCCTGGGCGTGTGGCACCTGCTCCGACTCCGTTTTGCTCCGTTCTTGCTCCATTTTCAAGGTCCTTTCGTCCTCTTTCTAGTTCCATAATTATTTTCTTCAATTAAGCTCCAAAAGTACCTGAAACATACCCAAAACGGATCAAACCGTTCAAGAGATTCTACACTAATAACAATTCCTAAAACTAATAAAAACATCCTAAATTTACAAGAGAAAATGGAAGAGATTGACAAAGAGATACTTGACACATTTAGGAATGTGGAAATCAACATACCCCTTCTTGATGCAATCAAGCAGATTCCGAGGTATGCGAAGTTCTTGAAGGAGCTATGCACACACAAACGGAAGCTCAAGGGAAATGAGAGGATCAGCATGGGAAGAAATGTCTCTGCTCTTATATGTAAACATGTCCCTCATTCCTGAAAAGTGAAAGGATCCTGCAACTTTCTCTATACCTTGCATCATAGGCAATATTAAATTTGAGAATGCTATGCTAGATTTAGGAGCATCTATTAATGTTATGTCTATGTTTGTTTTCAAGTCTCTTTCACTTGGACCTCTTCAACCTATGGGTGTGGTGATACAATTGGCAAATAGATCTATTGCCCACCCCGCAGGTTCGATAGAGGATGTCTTGGTTCGGGTTGGTGAACTTATCTTTCCTGCTGATTTTTATATTCTTGATATGGAAGAGGATACCTCTCGTAGTGCTGTCCCTGTCATATTAGGGAGACCATTTTTAAAAACAGCCTGAACCAAGATTAATGTGCATGCAGGTACACTTTCAATGGAATTTGGTGACAAAGTGGTCAGATTCAATATTCTCGATGCTATGAAACGTTTTTCTGATGACCACTCTGTCTTTCATGTTGACTTTCTTGATTGTCTAATTGATGAGCATGTTCTTGACTTTTTGCATGATTATGATTTTCCATCTTTCACTCACTCATTTACTTGTTCTGCATGTTGTGATTCTGAAATGTGCACTGCATGCATTAAAATTGATCAGTTTTTAGACTCTGTTACTGCAATTGTTGATTCATATGATATAGATTCAGATTATGCTAACCCTAACCCCATTTCTGTTATGCATGAGTCTAATCCATTTGTTTAGGTGCAGGCGGTAGAATCCATTTCTGCTGCCCCTTTAGTTCCATCTGTGATGCAGGCACCTTTATTGGACCTGAAGCCCCTTCCTCCTCATCTCAAATCTGCTTACTTGGAGGATGAGCATAAACTTACAGTGATCATCTCTACCTCCCTTTCTGTTGATCAAGAGAAGAAGTTGTTGGATGTGATTAGAGCAAACAAGAGGGCAGTAGCATGGACTTTGGCAGACATACCTGGTATTAGCCCCTCCATGTGCATGCACCGGATTTTATTGGAGGATGGGGCTAAGCCAGTGAGACAACCCAGAGACGGTTGAAACCCCAATTCTTGATGTGGTGAAGAAAGAGGTAACCAAGTTGTTGCAAGCTGGTATCATCTACCCCATTTCAGACAGCACTTGGGTGAGCCCGGTTCAAGTAGTTCCCAAGAAGTCTGGGGTGACAGTTGTTAACAATGAGAAGGATGAGCTGATTCCAACAAGAGTGCAGAACAGTTGGAGAGTTTGCATTGACCATAGGAAGCTCAACCAGGCGACGACCCGTAAGGATCACTTTCCTCTTCCCTTCATTGATCAAATGTTGGAGCGCCTGGCAGGTAAATCTCACTATTGCCTCTTAGATGGTTTCTCTTGTTATTTTCAAATATGTATTGCACCAGAGGACCAACATAAGACCACATTTACCTGTCCTTTTGGTACATTTGCTTATAGGAAGATGCATTTTGGCCTATGCAATGCTACTGGCACTTTTCAAAGATGTATGATGAGTATCTTTAATGACTTACTTGAGCATTGCATAGAGGTCTTCATGGATAATTTTAGTGTATATGGCTCCTCTTTTGATGCATGTCTTGATAATTTGTCTAAGGTGCTTAATAGGTGCATTAAGACTAACCTTGTCTTGAATTTTGAAAAATGTCACTTAATGGTAGAACAAGGCATAGTCTTAGGGCATATTATTTCGCATAAGGGATTAGAGGTTGACCCTGGTAAGCTGCATGTAATATCACATTTGCCTTAGCCCTCTTGCGTGTGAGAGGTGCGTTCTTTTCTTGGCCATGCAGGTTTCTATCGCAAGTTTATTCAGAACTTTAGCAAGATAGCCCTTCCACTATCCAACTTGCTTCAAAAGGATACCACATTTGAGTTTGGAGACCAATGCAAGAAAGCATTTGATTAGCTAAAGAGAGCACTCACCACCACTCCCATCATCCAACCACCTGACTGGACCCTCCCATTTGAGCTCATGACCGATGCCTCGAATTTTGCTTTGGGAGCTGTTTTGTCCCAAAGGGTTGGTAAGCTCTCTCATGTGATTTATTATGCTTCTAGGACTTTAGATTCAGCTCAAGTAAATTACACCACAACTGAAAAAGAGTTGTTATACATTATCTTTGCACTTGATAAGTTTAGATCACATTTGTTATGTTCTATGGTTGTAGTGTATACTGATCATGCTACTCTGAAGTTTCTTTTGAAAAAGACAGACTGTAAACCTAGATTAATTAGGTGGATGTTACTCCTTCAAGAGTTCGATCTTGAGATTCAGGATCGAAGTGGTGCGCATAACCTTGTCGCAGACCACTTGAGAAGAATAGAGAGAGAGGAGGATGCATTTCCTATCCGGGATGACTTCCCGGATGAGCAGCTTTTAGCTTTGCATGTTTCACATCCCCCTTCCCTTACTCCTTGGTTTGCTGATATTGTAAATTATCTAGTTGCATCTGTTTTTCCACCCTTGGCATCCAAGGCTCAAAGAGACAAACTAAAGAGTGATGCCAAGTATTATGTATGGGATGACCCCTATTTGTGGCCTTTTTGCAGTGATAAGGTCATTCGCAGGTGCATTCCGGATCAAGAGATCCAATCTTTTCTTCAATTTTTGCCATGCTTCACCAGTTGAAGGCCACCTTGGGACTCAAAGGACAGCACGGAAGGTGCTGGATTCTGGATTTTATTGGCCTACCATCTTTAAGGATGCAAGCAACATCTGCATCACATGCGAGCAGTGTCAGAGAGCAGGAGGCACCCTATCTTGGAGGCAACAGATGTTGCAACAACCTATGTTGTTCTATGAGGTGTTTGATGTCTGGGTTATAAATTTCATGGGCCCCTTTCCTGTTTCTTTTGGTTTTTATTATATCTTACTTTCTGTCGATTATGTATCCAAATGGGTGGAAGCTAAGGCCACCAGGACTAATGATGCTCAGGTTATTGTAGATTTTATCAGGTCTAATATCCTTTGCAGGTTTGGTATACCTAGAGCCATAGTCAGTGATCAGGGCACACACTTCTGCAATAGATTCATGCAAGCTTTGCTCAAGAAGTATGGGGTTGTGCATAATGTTTCTACACCCTATCACCCCCAAACCAATGGGCAAGCTGAGATTTCAAACAAAGAGATCAAGTAGATTTTGGAGAAGATGGTGAAGTCTAATAGAAAGGATTGGAGCACACGATTGGATGATGCTCTTTGGGCCGATCGGACCGCTTACAAGGCACCAATAGGGATGTCACGTTATCAGGTTGTCTTTGGTAAGGCATGTCACCTGCTTGTGGAGATAGAGCATCGTGTGTAACACCCTATGATTAATTACCCTTAATTCCCCCATACATTAAAATATGAGCTTAAAAATTCCTTTTTAAATTATGAAAATCAACCGTCAAACGGACGGAGTTTCATTTGTTTTTCGGACTTTTCTAAATCTTCAACCTGATAAACATATTTTAAATGATATCAACAGGAGCCAGCAGGGCTCAAATATGAATATATAGAGATCACATAGTTGCCCCATGGGCTCAAGTGTAAAACATCAGCATCAGTTTGTCAGAGTGCCAGCAAAATGCTAAGTATGTAAATCAAGAGGCCATAATCGACAACTATGCCCAAAAGAAAGGAATCATAACCCATGCACAAAAGAAATTGTCCTAAGCCTCACTCAAAAAGCATATACAGCTCATACACATCCAATAATACGGAGGCTTAGGTCAAAAATAAAAAATATCTAATTCCCATAACCCTACTCTCCCTGTGAGGGAGAGTGCACCTGCTCGGCCGGGGGCTGTGCAATCTCAATCTCTGTACCTGTAAAGAATAGTAAGGGAGTGAGCATTGCACATGAAATAGGAAAGCAGTTTCTCATTAGACATAATTACCCACTAAGCCAAATACAATTATCAATTAGGTCATATAGCACAATTTATCCACAGGCACATATCATGCATTCACAATTTAGCAATCCATTTCAGATTTCATTTATATTTCTCATTACTTTTCATTTTGTTTCACTTTTCATCTCTTTCATTCCTGACATATGTTCATCTTTTCAACATTTTCATCTCTTTATCACTTTCGTCTTTCACATCACTTTCATCTTTTTATTTCCCTTTTCATTACCTTCACTTACTCATATTATCAGTTTTCAACTCATAACCATAAATCATACATTTTTTTTTTGAAATCATACACCGTATGTCACCTCACAATCAAAGGCTAACATACCCAAATAACATCGTATGTCTCCTCACGGTCAGAGGACAACACACACACATCTCATCATCCTTTAAATCATTTTATCTTTTCTTTACCATTAGGGATTAGCGCACCTGTTAGGCATTTCACACCCACTAGGACTTTCACCCAATCCAGGTAACTTGCCACCTATTAGGCCACGGTTGACACCCATTAGGACTAAAAGCAACATCTCAACTCTTTTACCATCACATTCACATTTTCTCTTTTCAAAACTATTATTATTGTGCAGCATGATTGATCCATTGGATACACCCGCCTAACGGGGCATTTACGGGACCTAATAGGTAACTTTCACCTGGATTGGGTAACTTGTGCCTAATGGGTAACTTGTCACCTAACAGGGCACCTAATGGGTCGGTGTATCCCAAGGATCAATCATAGCTGCAACTTATATCATTTTTATAATTTCATTTATTTAAATTCAAAACAATTATCACACTTAGAATCATTGGCAACATTACTTGCATTATCACATAAAAGTAATATCCACATATATTCCAAATAACTCACAAATTAGATCAATTACTCACATCAATAGATATTCACCAATTCAATCAACATTTAATATAAAGAGCATTTAGCATTAAAACATACCAATTTCTTTGCATTCTCAAAGTTTACTTTTTATTTCTTTACCTAAATCAAACTATTCCATTCCTTCATAATCCTAGGGATTTAATAACACCAAAATAAGATATAAATCCTAGCAAGCTCTTATGAACTAATTTGAACCTATTCCCTAGAACAAACCAATGCTCACTATATCCACTCCCTTACCTCAAGTCCTTAGAGGTAAGAATAAACCTTCCAAGCCCTAGCTTCAAACACTTCACAAATGAGCTCCAATGGCAAGAGAGTGTGGAGAGTGATCCTTGACTTCCTTAAACCACAAAAACGAAGTTGAACATAAGATTTGTGGCACACCATACATGGGGTTCGGATTTTTCTTACCAAGAGAGGGAAAACAAAGAGAAACTTGTTTGGCCCTAGAAGAGAAAGGAGAAATGAGCCTTACCTATTAAGCTTGATAATGAGTTGATAAGCTTGATGAGGAAGAAGTTGAACAAATTGGTCTTGGTGGAATGGAGGGTGAAATTCGTATGGGAGAAGAGAGGAAGAGAAATTCGTGTGAGAAAAGGAGGAGGAAATGAGTGACGTTGATGATGGACAGAAAAGGAACTCTTGATTTGATGAAGGGAAGAAGCGATTTGGTAAAGATTCAAGAGGTTTGAGGTTGGGAAATGAAGAACCCTAGCTTTTCTTAAGAGAGATCGAGTGATTATTTGATTTTTCCCCCAAATGATCCCTGCCAAATGACTTAAAAACTGGTTCTGCAAGTCGTGGATATCGATATCCACCTATGGATATCGATGTCCAACATCTATATGCACAATCATCACATCGATATCCACTGCTGAAATCTGACAGCAACCTTCGCATTCGAACAGCCATAACTTTTTCGTTAACCGTTGGATCTTGCTCAAATTTGGTGACAACCTTCCTAGGGCTCTTATCTTCATATCCAACGGTGGAATTTGTGTTTAGAGTTGTAAATATTTTATTTTAGATTTCTTAATATCCTATGTTATTAATCCTAAGACAACCTTCAATTCACTATTTTTAACTTAATGTCATTATTTCCTTTACTCTAAGCTTGACCCATCATCAATTATACTAGGAATTACATTTGGGATGTTACAATCCTCTCCCACTTACCAGAATTTCGTCCTCGAAATTCAGCTGTCCTGAAACAACTGAGGATAAGACTCCTTCATGTTGCTCTCCAGCTCCCAAGTAGCTTCTTCTACGTTGTTTCTACTCCAAATCACCTTCACCAATGGAATTTCCTTGCCCCGGAGTTGCTTAATCTGCCTGTCCTCAATCCTGATTGGAAGAACCTCAAAAGTAAGATTCTCCTTCAAGGGCAAATCGTCAGCTGCTACCACATGAGAGGGATCATGAACGTACTTTCTCAGCTGAGAAACATGAAATACACCATGAAGCCTAGACAAGTGTGGAGGCAAAGCAATCCTGTACGCCAAAGGTCCAACTCTCTCCAGAATCTCATAAGGTCCAACAAACCTCGGAGTCAGCTTCTTTGACTTGATTGCTCGACCAATGCCAGTGGTAGGGGACACCCTCAGGAATACATGATCACCCACCTCAAACTCTAGGGGCCGCCTACGCTTATCTGCATAGCTTTTCTGCCTATCTTGAGAAGTCTTCATCTTATTCTTTATCATCGTGATCTTCTCAGTGGTTTCTTGTACCAATTCCGGTCCCGTCAACAAGTTCTCTCCAATCTGGAACCAACAAAGAGGCGTTCTACACTTTCTACCATAGAGTGCCTCAAAAGGTGCCATGCCAATGCTATAATGGAAGCTGTTATTATACGTGAACTCCATCAATGGCAACAACTGCTCCCAGCTACCAGCCTGCTCTAGAACACAAGCCCTCAACAGATCCTCCAAAGTCTGAATAGTACGCTCAGACTGCCCATCAGTTTGAGGATGATAGGCTGTACTAAACTTCAACTTAGTACCCAAGGCCTGCTGAAGACTCTGCCAAAATCTGGATAGAAACCGTGGATCACGATCAGACACAATGCTAGAAGGCACACCATGAAGCTTCATTATGTCCCGAATATACAACTGTGTCAACTTCTCCAATGTGTAATTCTTATGGATCGGGATAAAGTGAGCACACTTTGTTAAACGGTCTACAACCACCCATACACCGTCACAACCTGCAGCAGTTCTAGGTAGACCCGTCACAAAGTCCATGGCTATGCTATCCCACTTCCATTCAGGGATGTCAAGTGATCGCAACGGACCACCTGGCTTTTGATGCTTAATCTTCACCTTCTAACAAGTCAAGCAGTGGGACACATGGTCGGCCACATCAGACTTCAACCCTGGCCACCAATAGATCTTCTTCAAATCATGATACATCTTTGTTGTACCGGGATGGAAACTCATTTTCGTTTGGTGAGCTTCCCACAATATATCTCTTCGAATCTGGAAGTCCATTGGAACACATATTCTACCTCTAAATCTGATGATTCCATCTGCTCCCTTGATGAAATCAGGTTCCTCTTTACTTGCTGCTCCTTCCAACAACTTCTGGAGCTCTTCGTCATCTGCTTGCCTTTCCTTAATCAAGTCCATCAACTCACTAGTGACCTGCAACTTTTCCAGAACAATACTTTTCTCTTTCACCAGCATGTTCAAGTTGAGATCACTGAACTCCTGGATCAGCTGCATCTCTTTCACCATCATGTTTCTAACATGCAAAGTCTTGCGACTTAGCGCATCAGCTACCACATTCGCTTTTCCCGGATGGTACTGAAGATGGAAATCATAATCTTTCAGAAACTTCATCCACCTCCTCTGTCTCATATTCAAATCCTTCTGATCAAAGAGATAGCGGAGACTCTTGTGATCACTGAAGACTTCAAACTTCGTGCCATACAAATAATGTCTCCAGATTTTCAATGCAAAAACAACCGCTGCTAGCTCCAGATCGTGAGTTGGGTAATTCTGTTCATGTTGTCTCAACTGTCTAGACGCATACGCTATGACTTTGCCCTGCTGCATGAGCACGCAACCCAAACCTTGCTTTGAGGCATCACAATAAACATCAAAAGGTTGGGTCGGATCCGGTAAAACTAAAACCGGTGAGCTAGTCAGTCTCCTCTTCAACTCTTGGAAACTGCCTTCACACTGTTGGGACCACTGATAGGGAACATCTTTTCTTGTCAACATAGTCAGTGGAAGAGCCAGCTTGGAGAATCCTTCAATGAATCTCCGATAATACCCTGCCATTCCAAGAAAACTCCTGATTTCTGTCACTGATGTGGGTCTCTCCCACTTCAACACTGCTTCCACCTTGGAGGGATCCACTGCAACTCCCTGTGCAGAAATAACATGACCAAGGAAATGAACTTCATCCAACCAAAAGCTAAACTTGGAAAGCTTTGCATACAATTGCTTTTCTTTGAGAACCTGTAGCACAATCCTCAAATGTTCCTCATGCTCACTTGGACTCTTAGAATAGATGAGAATATCATCAATGAACACTATTACAAAAGAATCCAAATAAGGCATGAAGATTCTATTCATATAGTCCATAAACACTGCAGGGGCGTTAGTCAAACCAAATGGCATCACAACATATTCAAAATGCCCATACCGCGTCCTAAATGCAGTTTTAGGAACATCCTCCTCACGGATACGAATTTGATGGTATCCCGATCGGAGATCAATTTTTGAAAATACTGCTGCACCCCGTAGCTGGTCAAGCAAATCATCAATGCGAGGGAGCGGATACTTATTCTTCACTGTCACTGCATTCAGCTGCCTGTAATCAGTGCACATCCGGAGGCTACCGTCCTTTTTCTTGACAAAAAGAATCGGAGCGCCCCAAGGTGATACACTTGGCCTAACCAACTTCTTGGCCAACAATTCCTCTAACTGCTTCTTCAACTCCTCTAATTCAGGAGGTGCCATTCTGTATGGTGCTATAGAAATTGGGCCGGCACCGGGCTTTATGTCAATACCAAACTCTACTTCTCTTTTCGGGGGCAGTCCAGGAATCTCGACAGGAAAGACTTCCGGAAATTTGCAGACAATTGGAATTTGACTAACATCAGAAACTTCCTCAACATCCATGGCAGATAAAGAAGGGTGACCAAAGACAACGGCCTTTTGACGACAATTAATCAACACCTGATGTTGAGTCATCCAATCCATCCCCAAGATGATATCTAACTTCTTCAGAGGCAAACAAATCAGATTCACCTTGAAATCCCGCTCTAAGACTCGGAGTGGACATTCTAAACACATCTGGTTAGTCTCAACAGACGAGTTAGTAGGCGTAGAGACTGACAACTTAAAAGGCATTTCTACTGTTGACATCCCTAGCCTCTTCATGCAGCTAATAGAAATAAAAGAATGTGATGCTCCGCAATCAAATAATACTCCACAGGTGTTACCATGAATAGAACAAGTACCTCTGATCAGCTCGTCCTCCTCTGTCACTTCTTCACCATCCAGAGTGTAAACCTTGCCCTTTTGCATGGGCAGACTTGCACCAGCTTGTAGTGCCTTAGCAACATTAACTTCTTTCTTCAAAGTCTCTTGGGACAGCAAGAAGCAAAATGACCTGGCTGTCCACACTGGAAACAAAGCCCCTCACCTCGACCTGAGCCAATGTTCCAGCACACTCCTCTGTGATACCTCCCACAATGCTGACAAAGGGGGGAGGACCAATAGTAACTGCTGGCTGCCCAATACCTCGTGGAGCTACAGTAGTAGGGCTATCATAAGGACTAGATCTCTGAATAGGGCCCTTGCCTCTGATGGGGCCAGTCCGCTGAGCTGCCTTACTCTTCTTCTCCGCCCTTTTTTATTTCAATGCCTTTTCATATGCACTGGTCATATTCACTAACTGGGCCAAGTTTGCAATGCCCTGGTACGTGAATATGGCCCTAATATCGGCATCCAACCCTGCTTCAAACTTGATACACTTGGTCCGCTCGTCGGCATCCCTATAGCTTCCTGAGTATCTGATCAAGTCTTCAAACTGTGCGGCGTATTCCCCAACACTCATATTCCCCTGTTCTAGCTTCAGGAACGCCAATTCTTTCTCCCTCCGAACATCCTCAGGAAAATACTTATCCAAGAATCGGACCTTGAAAAGATCCCAAGTTATCACCTCATTCTCAGCCTCCAAACTCCTCCTCTGGTGCTCCCACCAGTGTTCCGCCTCACTCATCAGAACATACTCCACCAATCTGACTTGCTGATCTGCCGGTGACTGCAATGAACGAAGGATCTTTTCCATTTCTTGGAGCCATTTCTGAGCCCCATCTGGATTAAATCCTCCTTCAAAGCGAGGGGGATCATTCTTCCGGAATCTAGACATCCAATCTATATCCACAGGAGCTGGTGGAGGGTTCAGTGTCGCCGCTGCTGCTGCTGCTGCTGCAATGTTGTTAGCTTGGTTCTGTTGCAACTGTGCCATAGCTGCTGCATGATCTTGCTGCATCTGTGCCTGCGCTTGTTGCATTTGCACCTGATTCTGCTGCATTTGGGCCATGGAGGTGGCCTGATCCTGATTCATCTTCATGAGATTCTCCAAAATAGTAGCCATGCGATCATCACCTCCACGACGTCCCGCCATATTGCTAAGTCATGGAGCAAATATTCCGTTAAATTGCTAATACTAACAATTAAATAAACTCCTTATTCTTGGGTCCTAGACTCTTAACTAACACATTAGTTACTCGCTTGGTGAGTAACCATTGGAGATGTGAGTCCACACTCCAAAAGGCCGAGGGAAACTGCTCTGATACCATAAATGTAACACCCTATGATTAATTACCCTTAATTCCCCCTTACATTAAAATATGAGCTTAAAAATTCATTTTTAAATTATGAAAATCAACCGTCAAACGGACGGAGTTTCGTTTGTTTTTCGGACTTTTCTAAATCTTCAACCTGATAAACATATTTTAAATGATATCAACAGGAGCCAGCAGGGCTCAAATATGAATATATAGAGATCACATAGTTCCCCCATGGGCTCAAGTGTAAAACATCAGCATCAGTCTGTCAGAGTGCCAGCAAAATGCTAAGTATGTAAATCAAGAGGCCATAATCGACAACTATGCCCAAAAGAAAGGAATCATAACCCATGCACAAAAGAAATTGTCCTAAGCCTCACTCAAAAAGCATATACAGCTCATACACATCCAATAATACGGAGGCTTAGGTCAAAAATAAAAAATATCTAATTCCCATAACCCTACTCTCCCTGTGAGGGAGAGTGCACCTGCTCGGCCGGGGGCTGTGCAATCTCAATCTCTGTACCTGTAAAGAATAGTAAGGGAGTGAGCATTGCACATGAAATAGGAAAGTAGTTTCTCATTAGACATAATTACCCACTAAGCCAAGCACAATTATCAATTAGGTCATATAGCACAATTTATCCACAGGCACATATCATGCATTCACAATTTAGCAATCCATTTCAGATTTCATTTATATTTCTCATTACTTTTCATTTTGTTTCACTTTTCATCTCTTTCATTCCTGACATCTGTTCATCTTTTCAACATTTTCATCTCTTTATCACTTTCGTCTTTCACATCACTTTCATCTTTTTATTTCCCTTTTCATTACCTTCACTTACTTATATTATCAGTTTTCAACTCATAACCATAAATCATACATTTTTTTTTTGAAATCATACACTGTATTTCACCTCACAATCAGAGGCTAACATACCCAAATAACATCGTATGTCTCCTCACGGTCAGAGGACAACACACACACATCTCATCATCCTTTAAATCATTTTATCTTTTCTTTACCATTAGGGATTAGCGCACCTGTTAGGCATTTCACACCCACTAGGACTTTCACCCAATCCAGGTAACTTGCCACCTATTAGGCCACGGTTGACACCCATTAGGACTAAAAGCAACATCTCAACTCTTTTACCATCACATTCACATTTTCTCTTTTCAAAACTATTATTATTGTGCAGCATGATTGATCCATTGGATACACCCGCCTAACGGGGCATTTACGGGACCTAATAGGTAACTTTCACCTGGATTGGGTAACTTGTGCCTAATGGGTAACTTGTCACCTAACAGGGCACCTAATGGGTCGGTGTATCCCAAGGATCAATCATAGCTGCAACTTATATCATTTTTATAATTTCATTTATTTAAATTCAAAACAATTATCACACTTAGAATCATTGGAAACATTACTTGCATTATCACATAAAAGTAATATCCACATATATTCCAAATAACTCACAAATTAGATCAATTACTCACATCAATAGATATTCACCAATTCAATCAACATTTAATATAAAGAGCATTTAGCATTAAAACATACCAATTTCTTTGCATTCTCAAAGTTTACTTTTTATTTCTTTACCTAAATCAAACTATTCCATTCCTTCATAATCCTAGGGATTTAATAACACCAAAATAAGATATAAATCCTAGCAAGCTCTTATGAACTAATTTGAACCTATTCCCTAGAACAAACCAATGCTCACTATATCCACTCCCTTACCTCAAGTCCTTAGAGGTAAGAATAAACCTTCCAAGCCCTAGCTTCAAACACTTCACAAATGAGCTCCAATGGCAAGAGAGTGTGGAGAGTGATCCTTGACTTCCTTAAACCACAAAAACGAAGTTGAACATAAGATTTGTGGCACACCATACATGGGGTTCGGATTTTTCTTACCAAGAGAGGGAAAACAAAGAGAAACTTGTTTGGCCCTAGAAGAGAAAGGAGAAATGAGCCTTACCTATTAAGCTTGATAATGAGTTGATAAGCTTGATGAGGAAGAAGTTGAACAACTTGGTTTTGGTGGAATGGAGGGTGAAATTCGTATGGGAGAAGAGAGGAAGAGAAATCCGTGTGAGAAAAGGAGGAGGAAATGAGTGATGTTGATGATGGAGAGAAGTGGAACTCTTGATTTGATGAAGGGAAGAAGCGATTTGGTAAAGATTCAAGAGGTTTGAGGTTGGGAAATGAAGAACCCTAGCTTTTCTTAAGAGAGATCGAGTGAATATTTGATTTTTCCCCCAAATGATCCCTGCCAAATGACTTAAAAACTGGTTCTGCAAGTCGCGGATATCGATATCCACCTACGGATATCGATGTCCAACATCTATATGCACAATCATCACATCGATATCCACTGCTGAAATCTAATAGCAACCTTCGCATTCGAACAGCCATAACTTTTTCGTTAACCGTTGGATCTTGCTCAAATTTGGTTACAACCTTCCTAGGGCTCTTATCTTCATATCCAACGGTGGAATTTGTGTTTAGAGTTGTAAATATTTTATTTTAGATTTCTTAATATCGTATGTTATTAATCCTAAGACAACCTTCAATTCACTATTTTTAACTTAATGTCATTATTTCCTTTACTCTAAGCTTGACCCATCATCAATTATACTAGGAATTACATTTGGGATGTTACATCGTGCATACTGGGCTGTGAAGCAATGTAACTTAGCTCTTGATCAAGCGGGTGAGGAGATGAAGCTGCAGTTGAGTGAGCTAGATGAGAACCGTTTGGAGGCTTATAAGAACTCCAAGTTCTACAAAGAGAAGACCAAGAAGCTCCATGATAGCTTAATTTCCAAAAAGGAGTTCTTGGTTGGTCAAAAAGTGTTGCTCTACAACTCTAGGCTTGGACTCATGAGTGGAAAGCTCCGCTCTAAGTGGATTGGACCGTTTGTAGTTACCCATGTGTTTCCTTATGGCACTATGGAGATCAAGAGTGAGTCCACAGACAAGAGCTTCAAAGTCAATGGCCACTGACTCAAGCCTTTCCTAACCACTCCTACTATGGATGATGCACCTGTGGAGGAAGCCTCTTTGATCGAACCCACCTTTGACCCACCATGACTTAGGGAGTCTTCTTTTCTCCTTCTTTACTACTTTTATTACACTTGTCTATATCTGTCTGATTCTGCTGTTTGTGTTCCATTGAGGACAATGTGTGATTTAAGTGTGGGGGGAGAGTAGTTTAGGCTACATATTTTTGCTTTGATTTTTTAGGTTTTGCTTAGTTTTGGGCATTTTCTTGCATGTTTTTGCTTCATTTTAGTAGAGTCTTGGTATCTTGTTTCTGAATTCAAGCATTTCTGTGTGAAAAGTTGCTTTTGATAATTAAGAGGTGGTAACACTGTGATAGAATTGTCCCTTTTGTGAGGATTTGAGCCTTAATTGTGGGTGGATTACTATGCCACCTAATTTTCTTTCATGTGTGATTGCACTCTGGATTACTTGCACTCTAGAACTTGACTTGATTCTTGTTGATACTTGATATTCCCATGCACATTTTGAAGTGATTTAGGCATTGTTTTTCTTGAATAAGCCACTAGCCATAAGAGCCTACCTTGAATGAATTTATCCTTTGATAGCCCCTTTGAGCCTTATAATCCCCTTTCTTTGTTCTTTAGCTCATTACAAGCCTATGACTGAAAAACCATGATTGTCCTAACCTTAGGGAATTTTGGAGCTTTGGAATTGTTTTGGGAATGGGTATTAAGTAAGTGAGGGTGCTTTTTTCTTCATCTCTTGTGAGTTCTTGGTTTTTCCGCTATGGTTGGTGTTGTAATTATGGTTTTATCTTATTATGCCATTTATGTTGTTTCTTCTTTTCTTTCGTTCATGATGTTCTCCAATGCAAAAGAAGAAAGAAATAGAAATAGAAATAAAGAAAAAGAAAGAAAGAAAGAAATAGAAAGAAATAAAAAAAAAGAAATAAAAAAAAGAAAGAAATAGAAAGAAAGAAAGAAAAAGAAAGAAAAGATTGATTGAGGCAAAGAGGATTGGAATTAAAGGTTGGTGTTATGTTCATCATTTCATTCTGGGGTGGATTGTGCTTACTTTTTACTTATTCCCCATTGTTCCTCTATTCCCTTGGTTTTAGCTACATTTCCCATATTTTATCCCACCTGTTCCATGGCCCCAATACAACCCTGAAAAGACCTTTTGATCTTAATGTGCATGTGTGTTGACTGATAATGTTATAGGCTTGTCAAGCGTATGGTTGTGTTTGTTTTTCATGATGTGCCTTGAGTGTAAACACTGATTAACCCTAAACACTTGAGTGTAAACACTTTTGAGTGATCCTTGTGAGTTTCTATCATCTTTGTGACTACTCTCTTGATGTCATTGGTTTTCTTTGCATATTTGAAAGAATTGGATGATGTTCATGGTTGCCTTGATTCTTTGGTCCTTATTCTCTTCGTGTGCTCGATTTTGCCCATTTCTTTGCATTTCCTAGAAATCATTGTGAAGTATGTAATCTCTTAGGTTTTGCATTTTCTTAGTTTTTGGTATTTTTACTTACATGATTCACTTTCATGCATATTAATCTTCTTAGTCCTATTTCTTAGTTTTGCCCAAGAGTGCAAAAGGATAAGTGTGGGGGTGTTTGCTGAGCATTATATTTCCCATTATTCTTAGCATTATTTTGCTCTCATTGATGATTTTTGGTGCCTACTTGACATTGTTTAGAATGATTTAGTATTTTAGACTTTATTAGACTATTATGCCGGATTTTAATTAATTTGGATTATTTAGCCTAATTTAATCTATTATTATTTTCAGGTCATATTTGGCACAAGGGCTTTTTGGGCATTTTGGGAGTGAAGATTTAATTTTGGAAGAGAAGATATATGATGAGGTGAAGATTGTAATGTATCTTTAGGATTATTTGAGATTTAGTTTATATCTTTTAAGATTTAGATTTTATCTATAGGATAATTTTAGATTTAATTAAGAGATTAGCTTTCCTTAGGATTTGGCCCATGATTTAGGCCCGTTTTGAGATTTAAAAGCCAAAGTTCGTGTAACCTAGCAGCCACACCTTTATTTCCATGCATATCATGCTGATTCATGATCGTTCATGTAAATTCCAAGTATATGTTTCCAAGCGCTACATCATTATTAGAATGAAACTCATTCTCAAATTATTTTAATCATACCATAACAAAATTCATTCAATTTCACAGCTTCTAATTCTTTCATGACTGTTAAGAAATGATAATGATTAATAATTTTGGTTACTTAAATATGAAGAAAAGGATTTCAGTAATAAAAATTAATAATTATTTTTTCTTAGATATTAAGAAAATTAATTAAAGTCATTTAAAATAGTAAAATATAATAAAACATATGATTTTTCACTAAAAAACACGGGTAAATAATGGCAGTTAAAAAGGTATTAAATGGCGGTTATGACAGCCGTATTTCGCACCAATGGCAGGTCATGGACGGCCATATTTCTTTCCGCATTAGGTATAAAATGGCAGTTCCAAACCGCCATTACTGAAACCGACGCAATCATACTGTTTAAAATGGTGGTTTATTTTATGAATAAAATGGCGGTTACAACAGCCATAAATTTAGTAGTTAAATGATTTCCCTCTTTATAATTATGGCAGTCTAAACCGACGTAATTTACAAATAAAAGAACGACAGTTTCAACCGCCGCAATTTTATTTGTGCCATTCGGTTTATTTTATGAATAAAATGGCAGTTTTGATTGCCAGAATTTTAAAAGTTAAATGATTTTTTCTCTGTCTAGTTATGGCAGTCTTAACCGACGTATTTTACCATGAGCATTACGACAGTTTAAATTAATCGACGTATTTTTCTGTCTAGTTTGGTAAATTAAGGCTGTTTTAACCGCCATAATTTTCTTTTTATTTTTTTCCATTTTTTTAAATAGTTTTTTAATCTTATATTTTCAAATTATTAATTCTTTTAGACTTAATCATTATTACAAATTATCTAATAATTGTAATATATATAAAAATTATGCAATTAAAAGAAGTAATAATAGTATAGTTTAAAAAAAAGAAGAAGTAATATTATAAAAGCATTCGTTAATTACTTGCTTACATAATCTCCAACATGTGAGATCAATTCAACTCCAAAATAATAAGGTATCAAACATAAGTATATCAAAGTGATTCTAAATTCATAAAGTCTAAAAAAAAACTACATCATTCCTGCTTCATAAAATCACTAAGTCTTGGATTTAACAAAAAAAAACACATTCTAATAATAATGCAACAAAAAAAACTACATCATTCTTGAGCATTGCTTGAATTGGATGATCTTCCTTGGGCACTAGGAGATGGAGCTCCACTTTCTCCGTTGGGTGCCTACAATAACATTTGTTATAAAAGAAATGGTCACTCTGAGATAACAAATAACTTTATAACATATATCAACAAGTAGGAATATGAGCAATAAATGGGGGACATAAATAAGAACCAACTTTACCCCTATCAGATGTTACAATTGCTTACTAAATTCACTTGCAACCAATTTATCAAACAAATTCACTTGCAACCAATTTATCAAACAAATACAGCTATTCTCATCTAGCCATAGCTCATTCCTTGTACTCACTTGTGAAAAGTTTCAAACACACACAATAGACACAAGCAATTAAACATAGAAATTCCCTATTGCACAGAAATGGCCAAACCTCAATTGTGAAAATAATAATGAAAGCCTCAGCACACAACCAGGAACTAAATATTGCAGGTGCTACTCTTTTTAAACATGAAACCAAGAAAAAGTAATGGGTGACTGTTTTAAGATATTAGATCATAGAAGGAACACCTGCTTGCACAATTATCTTCCATCCATACTGACACAGGGTCGGGTCTTACTAAATTCACTTGCAGCCAATTTATGAAACAAATACAACAATTCAAATATTTCTTTCGTAAATGCCCTTTCCTCATATCTATTTTTCAACACATTACCTACACACACCCTGACCTACATTTTCTACGCAGCTAAAACAAATAGATTACACACAACAAAAGCAAGGCCGCTTTCCTCATTACACCCAAATGAGTAACCAAAACCAGACACTACAACTATTCAAAACAATATTACAATTTGATCAAGACCAATAATTGTTTTGCTTCAAAACTATTAGCATTAAGAGTATCACTTATGTAACAATACTAATTAAATAAACTAGGCAATTAATAAATAACAATTGGAGCCATAATTCGCTCTCCTTTCATATTCGTAATCCAACTTTCAGATGCATCTAAACAGACAAAGCTATATTATACTCTTATAAACTTTCAAGCACATCGAACATGTAAAAGTTAAGATTTTGATGACAAACCAAAGAAAGGAGTATTATACCTGTTGGGGAAAAGTAGCAAATACACCAGCAGGGATCCTTCCTCCTTCTTTAACAGTAACATAGTTTAGCAAAGCTTTCAATGCTATTTCCATATTTTGTTGCCATGGTTGAGATGGTGTATTACATGCATTGGAAATGCAGTTCATACCATTGAGCCTTGTCGTCTTATGCTTGAATGCTACAGTAGGAACCACTCCCATGCCCATTCCTCGAGCATAACCAGGATGCTCTTTTCCAAATACCACTCCAACAGGGTCATTTGAAGAAATTTCAGAGAAAGAGTTTGGGTTTTCCCTTATAATTTCATCAATTTTATCCTATATAAAAAAAGAAAAAAAAATTAACCAATGTTAATGGCTTATCCTCTTTGTCAGAGGCTAGTTTACACTGTATAGTACCAGACAGACAACATAAGGTTCAGAATGAGCCTTAGATGCCATAAAAGTTCATGATAAAGACAACACATCAAATTAATACCATACAAATAGTTTCTCTATTACCTATTTTGCATTATGTTCATCTTCGCCAATGTCATTAATAGCATTCTGCTCACTTACAAATTCATCATCGACATTCTCCCTCACCAATATAAGATCATCTGTGTCTCCAAAAAATTGATCAAAATCTTGCTCTGGGAATGGCTCGTCCTCACATACCTCATCTTCTTCTTCTTCTTCTTCTCCCATATCATAAAAGTCTCTTGGCTTTACATGGACAACAACACTCCAACCTTTATTCACTTCATCATCCACATAATAAACCATTTGTGCTTGTGAAGCTTCAATGTATGGATCATGATCTTCACGTTGACCGGTGTGAATCAATCGTGAAAAATTAACAGAAGTAAAATCCCATTTATCCTTCCTGATTCCCCAATTCCTTGTGGTGTCAGCCCATTGACATTTGAACAATGTAACCTTAAACTTCCCATAGTAGTTAAGCTCAATTATGTCCTCTAACTTTCCATAATATGGTAGATTCGCCTCCCTTATGTTCCCATCAACACCACTTGCAACACAAGATGTGGCTGAGGATACGAAAACACCACTATTTTGGGTTGTTGAATCAACTTCTCTGGCTATTGTTCGAAACTTTAAACCATTGATATTAAATGCGGAGAACCTTCTAGCATGTTGTGCCGGACCTTTTGCCAAGAACTTGAGATCATCTAACACATTATTCGAAATGTCCGGGTTCATAATCTAAAAAAGTAGTGTTAAGTATAAGAATCGTATTTTTAAATTTACAAACCTATAATTAAAAAAATGAAAAATAAAAAAATTCTCCCAAGTCTCTACCTACCTTTCGAGGAAACCAATCAACGAATTCCTTATTAACTATTTTTTGTAATTGTGTTGCAGTAGGCTTTCGACCCTTAGATCGTCTCCGCACATGATCCTTAAACTCACTGCATAATCAAATAGATATTAATAAGAGGTCTGAAATTGTCCTTAGTGTCAATTAGAGCTTGACTAAGTACTCACTCAATGTATGGCTTGACCGCTGGACAATTAAGCAACAAATATCGATGTGCTTGAATTTTTTCCAAAGTTGACAACTCAAAGGTTGAGAAGGCTCCTACAGCTTTACCCAATGGTGGAAAAAGACTACGTAGATGTGATGTACTTGCACTATTAAAATCGTCAACACGTGCTGGCCTATTAATCCGAGTCTCAATGCCTTCTAGATATTGGGAGCAAAATGTAAGAACTTCTTCAGCTAAGTATCCTTGTGCAATAGAACCTTCTGGTTGTGCTTTATTTTGCACTAAGGACTTCAAGTGTCCTAAGTACCTAGGTTAATCGTGAAAAAATGTTAAGAGATCTATTGGTATCGTTTTATAAAAAAGAATAGACAAAAATAATGTAGATATTTACCTCTCAATAGGATACATCCACCGATATTGTACGGGACCTCCAAGTTTTGCTTCATCAACTAGATGACAAGTTAAGTGAACCATAATGGTAAAGAACGATGGAGGGAATAACATTTCTAAGTGACATAGAGTAAGAATGATTCGAGATTGAAGCTTGTCAAGATCTAAGGGATTTAAGGTTTTTGAACATAATTGTCGAAAGAAGGAACACAGTTCGATTAACACTGTAGTGACTTTGTCTGGTAAAACATTGCGTATAGCAAGTGGCAACAAACGCTCCATAAGTATGTGACAATCATGACTCTTCATTCCAATGAGCTTTCGTTTTTTCTCGTCAATACAGCTCACAATGTTGCTCGAGTACCCATCAGGTACTTTGACATTCAACAAAGTTTGTAAAAATATATCTTTTTGTGCGTTTACCATTGTAAACAGTGATGGGAGGTACCTTCCATTATCATCTGGCCATAGTTCCTTCCTTATACCCATTTCTTTAAGATCCTTTCGAGCTTTGAGATTGTCTTTTGTTTTCCCAGTCTCATCAAACACAGTGTATGTCGCATTGTCATGAAAAAAATTTTCAATGTGCATAGGATCTAGATTAAACTGCAACTCATGAGTCTCCCAATAAGGAAGAGAATTAAATATGTTATTCTTCCTCCATTGTTGGGATCCATTTTCAATCAATTCAGCTTCATTCAATTCATCTTCAACAATTTTTTTCCCTCTCTTTCTTTTACCATTAACCTTTTGCACTATTGGTTTCCCGAAGGTAACATTAATGCCCTCAAGTTGCTTCAAGATGTCTGACCCTGTCAACTTAATCGGTGGACCCCTGTGCTCAATTTCCCCATCAAAGATAGATCGATTCACCCTAAATTTATGGCCTCTTTCCAGAAAGCGACGATGACCCATGAAACACCATTTCCCCCCATGTTTCAATCTGCATGATGTTGTATCAAAATTACATGTGGGGCAAGCAAACTCAGTGTATGTGTTCCACCTAGATAAAGTGCCAAGTCCAGGAAAGTCGCTAATTGTCCACATTAGAGATGCTCGCATTCTAAACATTTCATTCTTGAAAGAATCAAATGTCTCCACTCCTTCAGACCATATTTCATTCAATTCTTTCATAAGGGGTTGCAAGTACACATCTATGTTATTCCCTGGCATTTTTTTTCCAGGAATTATCATCGACAAAATGAATGAAGTCTGCTGCATGCACTCCTAAGGAGGTCAGTTGTATGGGATAAGCATCACCGGCCAGATGCTATAGTTGGTACTCTTAATTCCAAAAGGGTTGAAACCATCAGTAGCCAAAGCAAGTCGCATATTTCGAGGATCCGCAGCGAATTCAGGATAAAGTGAGTTGAATTTTTTCCAAGCCTCTCCGTCCCTTGGATGCCTCATAAGTCCATCTGGATTACTCACTGATGCATGCCATCTCATAGACTCAGCCGTCTTGGAACACATAAATAATCTTTGCAGTCTGGGCTTTAGTGGAAAGTACCGCAAAATCTTTGCAAGTTTCTTCTTTTTACCACCTTTCTTCTTACCACTCTTCCACTTAGAAGTCTTGCATCTTTTGCATTCTTCTAAGTCTTCATTTTCACCCCAATATAACATGCAGTCATTTGAACATGCAGGTATTTGGATGTAACCAAGACCAAGTTTTCAAATGATTTTCTTAGCCTCATAGAAAGAAGCAGGAATCTTGGCATATTCAAATGCATCTTTCAATAATGCTAAAATCATTGTCATTGCTTTGTCACTCATTCTACACAAGCACTTGATATGATACAACTTAATCAAAGAAGACAGTTTTGAATACTTTGTGCACCCTTCATATAATGGTTCATTGTTATCTTCTAACAACTCATAGAACGCTGCATTATCTTCTCCATTTGTTGGCTCAAAAGTTGCACTAGGTTCATTAACATTGTGCCTAACAAATCCAAATGCATCATTGATCATGGTTTCCATTGGATTTTGGGGTGGCAAAGTATCTCTAATAACATGTGAATCATCAAAAGTATCGGACTCGATAGCATTTGATGTTTCACCATGCAAATACCAAATTTTATAATTTTCGGGGAAAGGCCTACAAGTTAAGTGTTCTTCAACTACTTCTCTTCGCTGCCACTTCTTAAAACCACACTTTGAACACGGACACTTAATTGTGCGACCCCCAATGGACTGATGCATAAATGCAAAATCCAAAAATTGCCTTAACCCAACTGCATATTCAGTTGTGTTTCGGGGTTTGCCAATCCAAGATTTATCAATTGGCATGACTACAAAGAAAAAATTGAAAAATTGCAATTAATAAATAAAAAAAATCAAAGAATAAATTCTAATAGTATATGTAAATAAAACATAAAACTAAAAGGCATAAAACTAGTAATCTCTGATATTGTTACTATGTCTTAGTTCAAATTATTATTTTATTTTTTTTATGTGAGTCACTCATAAGAGTAGACAACATAGTATTAGTAGCATCACAATGGAGAAAAAACATGGAGTAGAGTATACGAGGTTTTGCACATGAAGATGGCAACTAAAATATGCTATTATCATATCTAAGGAATAAGACAGCAGAAACAGACAAACCAGTAGGATTACCTAAACACTACTATTACAACAGACATTTCTCATTTGATTGGGCTGTATGTGATTGATAATTGAAACGAAAAAAACAATAAGAAAACACACAATTCCTGTTGAGATTAGGTGTCTGTCACGTGCACTTCATCTGCAAATTGAAAAATATGGGCACTTGCAACAATCCTTCAATCGCATGTGCCACCTCAATAGATGGCATGCAAACATGACAAGAGTTGGAAGCAACTCTTTCTTTTCAATCTGAACAAGGCTTCCAGCTAATAAGCACAGTGAAGCAGGTAATACAAAAAAGCTAAGGCTAGCTGCTCTTAAAAAGTTCAATCATGGGCCTCTGATTATAAAGATAAAAGTATCTTTTAACATAGTGGAAAAGCAAAAAAATGCTACGCCAAACTCAATAATTACAGCTACGGGAAATCAACAGTAAAATCATAAAGGAGAAAGAAAAGAAAGTTGATAAAGCCAATCAAGAAAGGAACAGTGCTTCATTATAGTATATAATATAATATATATAATATGATACACTACAAGGTGAGAATGAAAAATTAACATTATAGTAAAGAGAATATAGCCTACAATAATTGAGAATATGCCACACCACAAATTACTCAAACTCTAATAATATACTGCATATAACAGTATGCTGCTAAGCTTGCAAAAGCAGCAGTGGCTGGTTTACAAACAAAACTTCTATGAGAATTGGAGGACATTGATCCAAATGGTGAAAATGCAGAAAGTGGTTTGAAAACCTGATTTGAAAACCTTGTGTTTGGCTGTCAGTTGGGTGTTTTGAAAACCTGAATTTAGAAGCCACTGAGTACCATTTGCATTTTAATTCTGACACACTATCCTGGACTCTCTTGAGCAGTAACATAGTGCTCCTTTTTCAGTTCATAGTGTGATGCTGAACGATTACATATTTCTATCAAGAGAAGGCAAATAGGGATAAAAAAGCATAGAACATAAAATGATTACTAAGACTATTAGAGTTTTAGCATGAGCATGCACCACTTTAGAATTAGGATAAAAGGAACTGGACTAAATCAAACTGAACTTCAACTAGAATTAGAAATAAAGGAACTGGACATAACAAATAAGTGAACTTTAACTTATAATAGTTGATATCCCTTGTCTTTTTCTTTTTCGCTTGACAACCAATACACAGTTTTGAGATTATGCCATTGTATGCTTGATATCCGTGTTCTTATTTTGATGTTAATAAGAACATGACATACATAGTTCTGCACATTTTGATGTGCTGCTATGCTTCATTTCAACACTATATAAGATTTGTTTTTATAAAAATAAAAAATGAAAAAGAAAATAAGATTTGTTTAATTACTTCCTTTGCCGCAATTGTTGAAGCTACCTATTTTATTGAGTATATGAATTTGAAATGGAAGCTGCCATCACAAATAGTGTGTTGAAGTTCAAAGGCTTCACTTCACTAGAAGCCACCACATTTTGGTTTGTCATCTTATTAAATTATTGTAATATCAATTCCCTACCTTCAAAGTTCTTAATTATAATACATAAGCTGAAGAAATTTTTAAGAAACTGTGGTAATGAGAATAATGGAAGAAAACAAATTAAGGAGAAGGAGTTGAAGAACAAAACAGAGAAGAGAGCAGAGATGGTGATGAATGATGGTTATGGTACGTAGATGGTTCCTCTGCTCAATAAGGGCTTTATAGGAAGAAAAAGTGTGGCAAAAGAAAAAGATTAAAATAAAAATAAAAATAAAAATATAACACTATGTTCCACTGATTAGTTAGTTCAAGTGAGAAAACAGGGAGGGGGTGTATGGTCAATTTATAATCCATAGAATATGAGGAATACATAAAAAAAATCCTCTAACATCAAAATCCTCCAAATTCAGAGAAGAATCGAAGATGTCAGCCATGGCTGCGGAATTTAATCTAACACTTGATATGCAACTTTTGAGCAGTGATGTTAGAGGCTTTCAAGCTAATTCCACAAGGTGCGGTTTCTTCTTCTTCAATTTTATTTTATTTTTTATTTTTTTCATATAATATGGTCTGTGTTTACTTTGTACGAGTTTGCTTAACCTTAATATGAGGAATCCATAGGAATAAAGAAAAGGAAATCGAAACTAATAGACTAAATTAGTGAAAATCAGAGTCCATACCTAAATTACTATGTGAAGTTAGCAAGAATCAACTGAGGAATTCGAAAACCCTAATCCATAGCTTGAGATTTCGCGGTCTTCTGAGGTTGAAGGGCATGGAGACGGAGGTTGAAGGAATCGGCGAAGAAGAGAGAGGATTCGAAAGGGTTGAAGGAGATTCGAGAGAGTGGTTGAAGGAGGCGTTGGTGATGGAGGCAGAAGGTGAAGGAGGCAGTGGTGACGGAAGCGGTGGTGACGGAGGCGGTGTGAAATGAGAGAACCTGAGAGAGAACTTATGATGAGAACTGTGTGAGTAATAGAGGGGAACTGATGAGAACTGTGTGAGTACAAAATTTAGAACTGATGAGAACTGTGCCAAAAATTTAGAGGGGAACGAAAAATTTAGAGGGAAATGAGCCAAAAAGTGCGTGGGAAATATTGGGCTCAAAATGGCTGTTATGTAACCGCCGTTTTATTAGTGTATAAAATGGCTGTTTTAAAACAGCCATTTTTTAATGCATAAAATGGCTGTTTTATTTAAACTGACATAATAAAAGTGTCATTTTTTACCTTTTTTTTTGTAGTGTTTATGCCCAAAAACCATCAATAATCGGTTATAGGAGGTGGATAACCGGTTATCTAGTGAAATCTGGAAGATTCTGTGCATAGGACAGGTCGTTAATTGCTTAACCTGTTGAGTTAAATTAATAATTGTTTTTTCTTAGATATTAAGAAAATTAATTAAAGTCATTTAAAATAGTAAAATATAATAAAACATATGATTTTTATGCCCAAAAACCATCAATAATCGGTTATAGGAGGTGGATAACCGGTTATCTAGTGAAATTTGGAAGATTCTGTGCATAGGACAGGTCGTTAATTGCTTAACCTGTTGAGTTAACCAGTTAAGAGTGTAAATTACCCAAAAATTACACACGATCACGGTTAACTCCCCCTAGTTAACCGGTTAAGTCTGATATTTTTGCCCAAATTTAAGGCGGTTAAGGGAACTTTCCTTGATATTTCTCACCCAAAGTCAGTTGTGATCGTCTATAAATAGAGGAGGGACAAATTGGAGGACATATATACAATCCTCATACTCTTGCAAGCTCACACATCCTAAAACTCTCCAAAACCAATAAAAAAGCAAAGTGAAACTTTGGTCTTATCTAAGCTAGCAGTAAAATGGGACTTGAGGAATAGGAGATTTGTGAATCCAAGACTGAGGAATCAATAAAATACAATGTTTTTCTCCATTTCTAATTATTTTTAATAAAATATACTTTAATGAAATTGGGGTGTTACAGATGAGGTAGGCACAAAATTCTTGCATTTTTCATTCATATGTTGTTTTATTATTATTTTATTGTTCATTTTGATTGTTGGTGATGGGGTTTATTTTTCATAAATAAAACTTTGGATTAGGGTTTTGTAATTTCCAATTTATTTGAAGTTAAGGAATTTTTTGATTGATATAAGTTTGTTAGTATGGCGATAACGTGCTAAAGAGTTTCAATTGTAGAAAATAAGGATTCGATGTTCGTTATTAACTATGGTGAAAATGTTGCTAACTTGTGTGTAATTGTTGGTAACTTATGATATGTGTTGGTAATTTAATTGAAGTTAAGCAATTTTTTGTTTGATATATGTTTGTTAGTATGATGATAATGTGTTAGAGTGTCAATTGTAGTAAATAAGGATCTGATGTTTGTTAGTAACTATGGAGAAAATGATGATAATTTGTGTGTGATTTGTTAGTAACTTTTGGATTTGAAGCTAGAACAATTAGATATGAAGATTGCATTTCTCCATGGTGATTTGTAGGAAGAGATCTACATGGATCAGCCAGAAGGTTTTGAAGAAGCTGGAAAGGAGAACATGGTTTGCAGATTGAAGTAGGCTCATGGACAGTGTTACAAGAAATTAAACTTGTTCATGATGAGGAATAGATGTACCAAAACTGATGCATATTATTACGTATATATATCAAAACATTTCCAGGTACAAGTTCACTAACTTTTTGTTGTATGTAGATGACATGTTGAAAGTGGGACAAGATGTGAAAATGATTGGTGATTTAAAGAATAAGTTATCAATGTCTTTTAATATGAAAAATATAGGCCCTACAAAGAAAATTCTAGGTATGCAAATTTTGCGAGATCGGAAGGTTATAAAGGTGTGATTGTCACAGGAACGATATATGGAACGGGTTCTAGAGAGATTTTATATACCATACTCCTCTATAGTTGGGAATCTGATATATATCATGTTTTGTACTCGGTAGAAGATCGCTCATGCAGTTGGAGTTGTTAGCGGGTATCTTTCCAATCTTGGTAAAGATTATTGGGAAGTGGTGAAGTAGATCTTGAGATACTCGAGAGGTAGCTCTAGAATGTGCTTGTGCTTTGAAGGACCAGAAGCAATCCTAGAAGGCTACATCGATACAGATATGGCAGGTGATCTTGATGCTAGAAAATCTACCTCAATATATGTGTTTACTTTTGCTGGTAAAGTTGTGTCTTTGCAATCAAAATTGCATAAGTGTGTTGCCTTGTCAACTACTAAAGTTGAATATATTTCTATGATAAAATCAGGTAAAGAAATGCTTTGGTTGAAGCGATTTCTTCAACAGCTGGGACTGAAGCAGGAAAGGTTCACTATCCATTGTGATAGTCAAATCGCATAGGATTTAAGCAAAAATGCGATGTACCACTCACATACTAAGCATATTGATGTTAGATATCATTGGTTATGTCAATCAATTGAAGAACAAGAGTTCAAGATAGAGAAGATTCACACAGATAAAAATCTTGCTAACATAATGGTGAAAGTTGTCGCTCGTGACAAGCATCAACTTTGTGCCGAATTGATCGGCATGGATCCCTCCCAAAGGAGTCCAAATTTTCCCCTAAATGCTAGAGAGAGAGAATTGTGGGTCCAACCTCTCTCATCTATTTAAAGATAGAGGCAGAGGGCTGCTTCAGCCAACATTTTAAAGTTTGTAACTTTGATCAACGAAGGCATCTCTCATTTTTTCATCAGAGGCAACTATCAACTGCATGAGGAGTTCTATAAATAGATCTTCTCTTTAACTTGTTTACAACACAGAACAGAGAGCAAGAATATTACATAATAAAGCATTAATCCCTTCGGTCCTTATTATAAGCCCCCTTTTTGTGTGAGAGAAAGAGGGCTTATAATAAGGACCGAAGGGAGTACATAAATATCGAGAAAATAATATTTTCTTTGGGAGTGAGGATAAAAAAATTTGAGTAAATCCTAAAGTGTGTAGGGTGTGGAAATATACAATCGGGGAAATACACACTGAAAAATGTTGGATATCATATTTATTTCTCTTTGGTACTATAATTGTTGTAGTACTTGAAGAGAAGAGGATCTCACCAGAAAACATTATATTTGTACCTCTTATGTGAGAAGAGTGTGAAAAAGATGTTACAATTATTCTGCATATAATGGAATATTTCAAAAGTTTGCCCCGTGGTTGTTTCCCTCGACATTTGAGGGTTTTCCACATTAAGTATTGGTTTCACTTTTTCTACGTACATTTACTATTATAATTCGATTACTATTCATACATGAGGTGATATACTTTTTTGGTGATTGTTAACTTACACTCTAATGTACAGAAATACGTACAATATTGTTCATGTATATGATACTATTCAGGATGAAATAGTGTCAACCAGTAAGCTGCATAATTTTGTAAATCTAGCTAGTCCCATGGAATATACTTTTGGTGCTCGTTGTAACATTACAACATCATTTAATTTACATTGTGAATTGATCCTAAAACCAACAAATAGCTCATAACAGGCAATCTCCACCGACAATCAAAGACATATTAAATTGACATGCTTATTCTTTAAGTAGGCGCAAAGATAAATAAAAACACATTGTAAACATTATTATATCATTTTGAGGGAGGGGAGCATAAGGATTTGAAACAGATAGAGGTGAATTAAGCTTAAAAGAAAATATTGGTTGTAACACCCACTAGAACTAATTTTCAAATTAGTTTTTGAGATTAAGAACGTGAATAATGAATATATGATAAGATATTGTTATTAAATTAATATTTGTGTTATTTGTTTTAGAGAATAAAGTCTCCTGAAACCAGGAGGTAAACTTATCTCCTTAATTCAATCATATTGTGCCATCACATTAAAAATAAAAAAAATGAATATTTAATTAAAAAAAATCTCCATGAGAACTAAGAAAGGCACTTCTGCTCGATGGAGGAAGATGAACATGACACCTCAATACCAATGCTTTTAACAACCACAAATCATCACTGCTAGAGCCTTTTGCAACCACTGAACCAGATCTCAAAGCCATCATCGTATTAACATATCTGCAAGCATCTTCCCAGCCTCCAAATCCATTCCCAATGCACCACCAGAAACTCCTTCATCAGCCCCCCCCCCCCCCCCCCCCGCCCCTCTCCCGCAACCGCTGCTCAGACAACCATGAGTACAGCTTCCCTCTTTAAGGGAGAATTAAAAAAAATTAGAAGTTTAATTAAATGTCATGGAGTTTGATGCTTTTTAATTAAACTCAGGGATGTATCTCAACAGAAGGTGGCCATGTTCATCTTCCTCCATCGAGCAGTATTGCCCTCTTCAGTTCTCATGGAGGGTTTTTTTTTTTGTTTTTAATTAAATATTCATATTTTTTATTTTTAATATGGTGGCACAATATTGGACTAAGGAGATAAGTTTACCTCCTGTTTTCAGGAGATACTTTATTCTCTTTGTTTTATGTATTTTAAGGTTAAAATAAGTTTTGGAAAATATATTAAAATAATATTTTTTAAATGTTTGAAATTTTGAATATTGATAGGTCAGACCCCCGATAATCGATTATCGGGGGAGACAATCGATTATTGTGACATAATTTTGCCCGGAATTGTGAATTCAAGCCCGATAACCGATTGTCAAGGCTAGACAATTGATTATCTAAGTTTCTTCAAGCTAAAAAAAGCTCAATTCAAGCATGATTGGCTTAAGAAAAACGTGTTTTTTCTCTTGGGAAGCCACGTTTCATCCTCTGGAGACTTGCTCAGCAAGTTTAAGGGTCACACTTGGCCTCCATGATTACTCATCCCTTCCATTCCATTATTTTATCAATTTCTTTCCCCTATAAATTGCTTCTCTCCTCATCTGTTCTCCACGCACCAAACATGTTCCAAACACTCTCATGCGGTAGTGCAATCAATTGTACCCAAGTTCTCTCTAAAGTTGTAGCCTTGAGGTTGTGATTTTGTTGCTCAAAAACCTTGTTGAAGTGTTGTTGAGAAAGTTGTCTCAGGATTATGCTGATCCAAGAGCACCACTTTGGTTCGTTCCTGTTGTAAGCTCAGACCAGTGTAGGTCCTCATCTTGTTTCTAATTTTAGTATTCATAGCCTTGAGTTGATACCCAGTGGTCTCATGCATTTTCGTTGCTAGATCATGATGAACTTTGCTACCAAAGTTAGCCAAAAATAATTCTGGTTCTAGAAATAGGGATTATCAACGTGCCAACTTTGCAGGATTGGCACGGCAAAACCAAGCCACCATTTGTTCATATCTTTGGTTCTATTTAAAGATCTCATAGTCTAGTTTTAGTACTAATTGGTCTCACATACTTTTGTTGAATGATTGTGATGAAATCTGAGGCTAAAGTTACATAAAAATCATTCTGATTCTGTGAGCTGAAACCATAATTCTCAAGATACCAACTTTGCAGGATTCACGTGGTAAGCTCCTTGCAGATTTCCTTGCAAAACGATGATGAAATCTCGTGCCAAAGTCACCCAAAAATCATTCTGACTATGCTGTGATTGGTATTGCTCTAATCATGTTTCAACATAAACCTTGAAGTACGTTACCAAAAAAAACTTGAAGTCTGATCTTCCAGTGTCTCAAAGAAGGTATGGGAGATGTCATAATGTTGGGTATTCAAGTGTGAGATGAAGTCCCACATTGGATAGGATGGGATGCGTGAAAAAGTTTATAAGTGGCAAGACCCATAGAACCATTGCCTTAAGGTTTTGGTTCAGGATGTGGTGTCTCAGTTATAAGTGGTTCCTCACTATTCCCATGACCCTGGAGCAATGTTATTCCCCGGTGGTTGGAACCTCCCCGGTTAAAGGTCCTGACAGTGGTATCAAAGTCGATGGTTCGGCTGGGACATGGTGGATCAAGGGGGAGTGACAGATGTAACATCCTAAATCTTGATTTTAAGTGAAATAAATACTAAAAACCTTAGAAAAATTGGAAAAAAGTGATTTAATGAATTTTTCCAGATATGTGGGTGGTGATTATAGGTCCTAGGAGTTGTATAGAATGTATACATGGCCTTGGGCAGGGTCATATAAGCGAGATCGGGAGTAAAATCGGCGTTTTAGGTGTTAGAAATCAACCGAAAAGAGAAAATTAGAAATTTATTATTGGAAGCTAAGAAAATAAATTCCACCGTTGGATGTGAAGTTTATGGGGTGAAGAAGCATGTCTAAAAATTTGGACTCGATCCGACGGTCGACGAAAAATTTACGGCGAATCGAAGGTTGGAAACCCTGGACCTCGCCCAGACGCACCAGCCATGCGCCCAGGCGGGTGTACTATTCGTGGTGCACCAGACAGGGGAAAATGCGCCCAGGCCATCCCATCGTGCGCCCAGGCGAGTTGCTGCGCGCACCAGCATGCGCCAGAAATGCGTGTTGGCGCGCCAAGTCCTCATCTGACCATGTAAGACATGCACCAGCTTGGTGCTGGTGCTGATCGCGCGCCCAAGCGGGCCGGCATGCACCCAGGAGCGTCGCGCACACCAGATCAGATCTGGTGCGTCCAAAACCAGCTTGTTGGCTAAGTTTGCCACACCAGCCCTTGGATCCTCCTGCACCAGCCAAGGCAAAAATAAAGCAATAAAAACATAAGCTCTTCACTACCATTCAAACCCACACAACTCCATCAACTTCATCCATTTCTCTCCATCTTCATCACATTCCAATCATCAAATCCACCATACACCTTTGATCTTGGGCACCCCAAACCCAAAATCTATCACACCCACCAAGTCTTGCACCATGGATATTGTTTGAAGCTCATCCTCTTCCTTCTTGGGTTCTCACGAATTGCACCCTTCTTCCCTCTCTTTGGATTTTCATTTTCTCATCATTGATTTGGGTAAGTGAGTTTCATGCCATAAGTATTTTCCTTTTCAGTCAAACTCTGCTTAGTTCATGGATTTTATTCTAAGACCCTAGGATTCTTGCACTCTTTATGATGTAGGGATTGTGTTTCATGCCTTCCAACTCAAATCAAGGCAAGGACAAAGACCATTCCTCTTGTGCTCTATCAAATAGGGTTGTCTATCATCATTTCATCATTTCCTTATTGAGGTGGCAAGCTAGACTTAGGAAATTCAAATTCCCAAGATTTTGAGCTAGGGCTCACTAAGGTTCCATTTTCTCTTTGCTAATTTAAGGTAAGGAGTGGGTATAGTGAGTATTACCTTACTCTGGGGTTGAGTTTACATTATGTATATAATGGGTGCTAAGATGTTTGTGTTAGTTTAGGTTGGTATAATATAGAACACATGTTAGAATAGATTTTATGACTTAGGGAATTTATATTGATGTTGATATGTTTAATTTTGATATTTGATAATTGTTGATGATTTGAATGCTTGATTTATGAAATGACTGAGATATTATGTTGATTTAAATCCAATGCAATGAATGATGAAAATGTATAAAGTAAATAATAATGGAAAGTGCAGTTGAATTGAGAATTGGTGGATTGGTAGACTAGGTGCCCCTGCCGGGTTTTTCAAAATGCCCAAGGGCTACGTTCCCAACCAGGCATAAAATCCCATTAGGTACAAATCCCTGTTAGGCATCGATGCACCAAGACTCAATTCACTGCCAAGATAAAAGACATAAAATGTGTTGAGAATGTGAAAAGTTAATGAATTTAAATAACTGAATGTATATTGGAATGTGGAAACTATATGTTAGCATAGCTTAACAGGTGAAGCCTTTTGGGTGATATAGAGACCTGGTTGGGCGAGAGACCCTTGGTTGTGCCAAAGTTCCTGGCAGGAGCGTTAAATTCCTAGTGATGCAAACCGGTTCTAACCGGGAGTGTTGTCCAGACGTGGTAAGTCGTCATCGCGCATGGGGTGTGAACGCAATAAAGTCGTGACTGGAATACACTAGTTGAGAAATGTGATGATAAATGATGAAATGTGAACGAAAGACATTATGAGATTAATGCATAAGAATAATGAGATAAAATCGACTCAAGGAACTAATGAATACTTGAAAACGAATTGTGATGAATTGTCCCTTATTTTGATGTTGTGATTGAATTGCTATTTGTGTTTGGCTTAGTGTTACATTATGTCTTATTTGGAAACTGCCTCCCCATTTTATGTGTAATACTCACTCCTTACTATCACCACAGGTACTGAGGAAGAGTTTGCACAGGATCAGGCCGAGCAGGAGTACTCTCCCTCACAGGGAGAGTAGGTTACCTTTCATCATGTAGGACATGGGAATGTCCTGGGCCCGATGATATAAATCATTTTTGTTGTATATAGAATGTAAATAGCTTTTTGGGGGCCCAGGACGACTCCTTTTGGGAAAGGGGTCTATTTTGGGGAAAAACTTATTTCTTAAAACTTGTTTATATTCCGCTAACTCTGATGACTATGTTCTGATGTCTTAAACTTGCTTCTGATGTGTGCACGAAGTTGCACTAACTGATATGTGAATATATGTGAATAGCCCTGCAGGCTTTGTTTTTTTTTAAAAATGTGTTGTTTATCAGGTTGCAGGAAAACGGAAATTTTGGAAAAGTCCAATAAACAAACGAAACTCCGTCCGTTTGACGGGAGATTTTCTTATGAATTAAAAGTAACTAAATGTTTTTCCTAATCAATTCATGTTTTTAAAATGAAATTTTCAAGTTACTATTTTTAGTTAAGGGTATAAAAGGGTAAATAAATTTAGGTGTTACATTTTATGGTATCAGAGCAGTTTCCCTCGGCCTTTGGAGTTATGAGCTACTCCAGTGATTACTCACCGAGCGAGTAATCGATAAATTATAGTTTAGAGTCTATAGTTTATTGATAGGATGTTTATACTATTAAGTGTGCTATTAAGCATTAATTGTCGGCCTTGTGCATGACTAAACAGAATGGCTGGTAGACGAATAGATAATGATGGAATCCGAGCTATTCTGGAGTAGATGGCTAAGATGCAACAGGATCAGGGGAATAACATCGCAGCAGCAGTAGCTGCAGCAGCAGCAACAGCAACAGCAGCTGCAATGATTCCTCAACCCCCAGCTCCAGTGGCTATTGATTGGTTGGCCCGGTTCAGAAAGAACGATCCGCAGAAGTTCGATGGTGGTTTCAATCCCGATGGTGCACAGCTGTGGTTGCAAGAGATCGAGAAGATCCTTAGTACTATGGCACCACCGGAGGAACAGAAAGTTCTGTTAGCACAGTATATGCTGACTAGTGAAGCGGAACATTGGTGGCAGCAAATGCGGAGGGGTTTGAAGGCTAACAATCAGGCGATTACATGGGACTTGTTCAAGAGTCGTTTTCTGGGCAAGTACTTTCCGGAAGACGTCCGTAGAGAGAAGGAGATTACTTTTCTGCAGCTCGTGCAAGGAAACATGAGCGTCGGGGAATATGCTGCTAGGTTCGAGGACTTGATTCGGTATGCAGGAAGTTACAGGGATGCCGATGAGAGGACAAAGTGCATCAAGTTTGAGACCGGACTGCGTTCTGAGATCAAGATGGCTTTTGAATATCAGAACATCAGCAACTTGTCTCAACTGATCAACATGACTAGCACGTATGAAAAGAGCCGCAAGCAACGTGCAGCTGAGAAACGTAGCAAGAATGTTCAAAAGTCTGGAGGTCCTGTCAGGGGCAAGAGTTCGGTGCAGCGACCAGGTCCTTACTCCCAGCCTAGATCAGGCCCGGTAGTGAGCACCTATGGTTCTATTCCGACTTGTCCCCATTGTGGCAAGCAGCATAGGGGAGATTGCTGGAAGTTGGATCCGAGCAAGAGGGTTGTGACCTGTTACAGATGTGGTCAGCCAGGTCACATGAGCATGAGTTGTCCTAACAATGCAGTTAAAAAGGAGGTGAATGTGGCTAAGGTTCAGAAAGCTGGTGACAACCGGGTGACTCGGAAGGGCAAGGTTTATACTCTGGATGGCGAGGAGGTTACTGATGCTGATGAACTGATTAGAGGTACCGGTTATGTTAATAGTATTCCTTGTGGCATTCTCTTTGATTGTGGAGCTACTCATTCATTTATTTCTTCCGATTGCATGAAGAAGTTAGGGTTGTCTGCAATAGAAATGCCTTATAAATTATTTGTTTCTACACCCACGAATTCTTCTGTAGTCACATCAACTATGTGTTTGGATTGCCCACTTCGAGTATTGGAGCGGGAATTCAAAGTCAATCTAATCACTTATTATTAGTAATTATTAGGTTTTATAAAAATCGGAGTTTGAAAATTTCTTTTTAACACCTAAATTCCTTTAAAAGGTTTTACGGAAATCCGGCAGAGTTTCCTCTGTTTTCCGGACTTCCCAAAATTTTTCTTCTAAAAACCTGTCAGTCCAGAAACTTTTAAAACATAAACAACAACAGTCTAATAGTTATATCAGATCCTAATGCCCGATGGATACAAAGTTCAGGGCGAACAACTATTACATATTTGAATTACAAAATACTGGTCCACTCAAAACATATATATATATATATATATATATATATATATATATATATATATTCACTCCACGTAGTGGAATGAAGATCCTGCCCGGCCAGCACTGGTGTATGCTCCACTTGCGTACCTGAAAAATGTTAACAACACAGGGGAAGCATCACACAGAACTTAAAAGGGAGATTTCTAAGCAGATATATACGACACGCCAAAACTATTCAAGCCTATGCTATGCTACACAATTCATGTTCTTCTTTCCTTTTTTTTACCACCTGATTGTTTCCCAATTCTTATCCTTTCTAAATGTTTTCTTTTAGATAATCCTTAATCTCTATTTATCCGTGTTACTCATTACTTTCGTCATTTTCCTTTTTATTCTCGTTTTGTATTTCCATTTTAAACTTCCTTTTATGTCATTCTCATTACTCTTTTTCCTTTCCATTTTCCTTTATTACTTTTGCTCTTTCCTTTTTCACATTTACTATCTGGCCACAGGGTCAATACAACCACTTGCGCCGTTTACCAATCATAATAGGCCACAGGGTCAATACAACCACCTGCGTCGTTTACCAATCATAATAGGCCACAGGGTCAATACAACCACTGGCGCCGTTTACCAATCATAATAGGCCATAGGGTCAATACAACCACCTGCGCCGTTTACCAATCATAATAGGCCACAGGGTCAATACAACCACCTACGCCGTGCCACAGGGTCAATACAACCACCTGTGACATTTATCATTTTATCTAGGCCACAGGGTCAATACAACCACCTACGCCGTGCCACAGGGTCAATACAACCACCTGTGACATTTATCATTTTATCTAGGCCACAGGGTCAATACAACCACCTGCGCCGTGCCACAGGGTCAATACAACCACCTGTGACATTTATCATTTTCTTTATTTCTCATCATTAACTCGTCTTATTCTTTTCTCTTTACATTTAGTCCCTTAATTCTCTTTAATTCTTTTAATTCATTAATCCATCTTTAATCCCTATTATGTGTTTACTCCCCTTGTCCCTTTTCCTTATTTTTGTTTATTCTAAATATATTCAACTCACTAATAATTCTCGTTCCCAATTAACTTTGCTTGATTTAGCCCTATGCATTATATTTCAATTCTCGCCACTCACCCTTAATAAATTTCATTTCCCTTTCTTTTCTTTTTCTTCTTCTCTTCCTTTGTTTATTTTTCCTACATCACTCATATTTAATAATTCCTAGCTCATGCATTTAGAACCAAATATATTATTTCTTTTTCCGTTAACCCTCTCTTTCTTATTTTCCGTTTATTTCTTTCCTCTAATGGTTAATTACTCATTCACTCCATTTATTTCTATTAACCTTATTTCATCCTAATTTAATTCTCAACTCATTTCTACACTTTCTTTATTTAGTTCCGGCTCTCCCTAATCAATCTCTAATTTCTTCCCTTTCTTACTTACGCTACTCACTCATTATTATAATTCCGCTTATTTCGTTGCTAATTGTTTCAACTCTTCTTTAACTAAATTTTCTTTCCTAATTATCTTCCTTCATTATTAGCGGGCTACTCTAAGGTTCATTAACAATTACCATTTTCCCCGGTCCTAGCGATAGATATAACTACCCAGAAATACACCCCTTAAGGACTGGTAATGAAACCCCTTACCTCAATCGATGACAGCGAGAGGGGTAACCTTAGTCTGACGCTTTACTCCCCGGCTTACGCTCTAGCTCGGCTCCAATTTGATCCTAAGCTTCCAAAATCTTTGATTCCAAGCACGGCGGGGACAATCGATCTCGATCGCGGTGACGGTGTTGCTCCTCGTTATTTGCGAACGATCGCGGCCGGGTCGAGGCCCAAGCTTCAAGCCTCGGAGTACCCAACACAAGCCCGGAGCGAATCACGATCGGTGTCGGCGTCGGTGAGATCCGGTGAGGAGAGAGAAATCCCTAGAGGAGAGAGAAACATCAAGGGAGGAGGAAGAGAGAAAGGGTACTCAATCAATAGGGAAAGGGAGAGGAAAAAGAGCTCTTGATGGTGGTGGTGGTGGGTGGTGGTTCGTGGTGGTGGCCGGAAAGGAAGGAGGTGGATGGTGGAGGAAGGAAAGAGAGAAAGAGACTAAGAAGGAGGAGAGAGAGAGGCGCTCATGGTGGTGGTGGCGGCTGGTGGTGGTGGCTGGTGTTGCTAGAGGTGCTGGGGTTGAGTTTGGGTGGAGGAGGGAGAAGTGGTGCTGAGAAATGGAGAGAGGAGGGTCTGGTGCGCCCAATTTATGGGCCTGGTGCGTGAAAAACGCACCCGCGCGCCTGGGCGCGGAAAGCGTGCGCGTGCGCGCGCGCTGCGCATCTGATGCGCGTGCTGCGCATCTGATGCGCGTGCTGTGCATCTGATGCGCGTGCTTGTGATTCGGTCTCACGCCTGGGCGTCGGTGTGGGGCGCCTGGGCGCAAGGATACGCACCAGACTGGTGCTGGTGCCTGGCTGGTGCGCATTTTTGGTGGGATGATGGGGCTGGCGCACGTTTCTGGTGCACCAGAAGGCTGACTGGTGCAGATGGCGCGCCTGGGCGTATAATTGGTGCGCCTGGGCGGGTTTTTCACGGGTTTGGTGCACCTGATGCACACTGGTGCGCCTGGGCGTGCACCAGTGGTTCCTGACTTCGATTCGTCATAACTTTTTCGTTAACCGTCGGATCGGGTCCAAATTTTTAGGCAAGCTTCTTCACCCCATAAACTTCATATCCAACGGTGGAATTTATTTTCTTAGCATCCTATAATAAATTCCTAATTCTCTCTTTTCGGTCGATTTCTAACGTCGAAAACGCCGATTTAACTCCCGATCTCGCTTATATGACATTGCCCAAAGCCATAAATGCCTTCTATACAACTCCTAGGTCCTATAATCACCACTCACATATCTAGCAAAATTCATTAAGCCACTTTTTCCAATTTTTCTAAGGTTTTTAATAATTATTTCATTTAAATCAAAGTTTAGGATGTTACAATTCTCCCCCACTTATTAGAATTTCGTCCCCGAAATTCCGTTCAATTCCTTCAAATGGAGGACCATCCCATGGGTAAGCTTCTGATCACGGTTTTCACTTCCCTTCGATTTTTACTTTCCGCTCCGTATGCGGTTAGAGTCATGCTTATTCCAACGTCTATCTTCTAGCACCACGTACCAACTCCATCAGGATCGTCAATTTTCTTATTATTAAAGTTCCATCTCCCATTCCTTGGATTGAAATCCTCCCCCACTTAGCATCGACATAATTGATTATATCCATGCTAGAGGGTTATGCTTATCCGTTGCTCAGAATAGAGTACACCGGTTCCCGACCGGTATCCAAGGCTAAAAAGAGGACACGTGGGTGACAATATATCAGTAGGCATAGAACTATGCCGGGTTTCTATGACTTGGCGAATTCTCACCAATGCATCTGAGATGCTTGGAACTTGAAGAGAGTGAAGATGAAAGGAAGAAACATGAAGCACTCAAGAGCGAGTCTCATGGTTTTTGCAAGATGATCCAGGATGTACTGGGTACGTGTCAAGCAAGAAGACAATGGAGATTATTCCCCAAAGTGTGCATTTTCAGCAGAGAGTCGCCGAAGGATGCGTTCCTACGGATCTGCGGTTAATTGATTGGTCTCGGTCAAAGTCTAGCTGTTGCTTCTCGATTCGGTGTCGTTTTGGGAAGGTCTTGTTTTATTCTTTAGTTTAACCCTCATTCGGTTCTCTTCGAAGTGTTTGGAAGTATCTATTTAGTAGTCCTATGGCTTACGGTATGCTTATGAGTTATTGTCGCTCGGATAGGATTCGAATCGAGTCGTCAAGTCTCCCCCACTTATTATCAACATACTTGAGTAAGTCGAAGGCAGGGAGGAAACTGGGTCAATTCCAAGAATCAATTAGCTAAGTTCTCACAAGTTGGAGAGGTGGTTCGATTACTGAGTTGAACGTTCTCGGTGGAAATACCGAATAAGAGTGTCTTAAATGGGATTGATTTGCGAATTACTGTTTACGAGTCTTAGGAAAGATCCTATAGGATTAGAGTTCAATCGGACGTTCGACGGAGATAGAATTTCTAAATGGTTCGTTTGGATCTCCATTAGATGATTGCATTAATATAACATGTCGATAAACGCGAAGACCGAGGTGGTCAGTCCCAATCTCACATTTATCAACTGTACATCACTGCGTTATTGAATGATAGCTTTATCTTTTAACAGGTTCAAGAGAAAGGACGACCAATCTTGACCTCACACTCTATCAGAGGATGACACTATCATAACCGAGTTCGGTGGAATTTCTAACTAGGTTTTAACACTTATCGACTCCTTCTAGATTACACTACTCACACTTACTCTAGGCAAAGACACTAAAGCAACTAGTTGATGCAGCATTAATATAAAAAGTACCTTGGATAAGTTCATTCCTCGTTCTACGTGTCCATAGGACAGTTTGTAGCACGGTGTCCGGGTTGCCCGCATTGGAAACAGAGACCTTCCTTTCTACGCTGCTCCAACATCCGACACATACGAGTATGGGATCCTCCACAATGTGGACATGGTGGCCTGGTCCTTGGAGCGGTCGCACTCTGACCCGCATTCTCTGGCACTACTTCTCTGGTGCGGTTAACAGCATACGAACCTGATCCTTGAGCCAGTCCCTTACCCTTGTTGAGACCTACTTCATTCGGTATATTCTTGCCCCTTTTCTCTGCTTTATGTCGATTCAAACTCTTCTCATAAGTTCTAGCCATATTCACAAGCTGAGAGAGGTTAGCTATACCCTGATGCACAAAGACAGTCTGAATCCTGGCATTGAGACATGCTTCAAATTTAACACACTTGGTGCGTTCATCTGCATCCCGATAACTGCTAGAATAGCGAATCAGATCTTCAAATTGTGCCGCATATTCACCGACACTCATACTTCCTTGCTCCAGATGCAGAAAAGCGATCTCCTTTTCCCTACGAACATCCTCAGGAAAATACTTCCCCAGGAAGTGAGCCTTGAACAGGTCAAAAGTGATATCCTGATTAGCTGCCTCCAATTCTCTTCGCACACGTTCCCACCAATACTCTGCTTCGTCAGTCAACATATACTGCGCTAACAACACAGTTTGTTCAGCAGGTGGCGCTATGGTGCGAAGGATCTTCTCAATTTCCTTGAGCCATCGCTGAGCTCCATCAGGATTATACCCTCCTTCGAACCTAGGCGGTTTGCATTTCCTAAATCGAGCCATCCAGTCAATTTCGGCTTGGTTCTGTTGCATTCGGGCCTGATTCTGATTCATTTGAATCAGGTTCTCCAATATAGCGGCCATCCGCTCATTCTCGGCACGTCGTCCAGCCATACTGTTAGGTCATGAAGGGAACAGTCAATTAAAGACTAAATACTTAATCACTAACCTAATTGTCCTACTCTTAAACTTAGACTCTTACTAAACGAACCTGTTACTCGCTTGGTGAGTAACCATCGGAGATGTGAGTCCACACTCCAAAGGCCGAGGAAAAACTGCTCTGATACCAAAATGTAACACCCTCACTTATTATTAGTAATTATTAGGTTTTATAAAAATCGGAGTTTGAAAATTTCTTTTTAACACCTAAATTCCTTTAAAAGGTTTTACGGAAATCCGGCAGAGTTTCCTCTGTTTTCCAGACTTCCCAAAATTTTTCTTCTAAAAACCTGTCAGTCCAGAAACTTTTAAAACATAAACAACAACAGTCTAATAGTTATATCAGATCCTAATGCTCGATAGATACAAAGTTCATGGCGAACAACTATTACATATTTGAATTACAAAATACTGGTCCACTCAAAACATATATATATATATATATATATATATATATTCACTCCACGTAGTGGAATGAAGATCCTGCCCGGCCAGCACTGGTGTATGCTCCACTTGCGTACCTGAAAAATGTTAACAACACATGGGAAGCATCACACAGAACTTAAAAGGAAGATTTCTAAGCAGATATATACGACACGCCAAAACTATTCAAGCCTATGCTATGCTACACAATTCATGTTCTTCTTTCCTTTTTTTTACCACCTGATTGTTTCCCAATTCTTATCCTTTCTAAATGTTTTCTTTTAGATAATCCTGAATCTCTATTTATCCGTGTTACTCATTACTTTCGTTATTTTCCTTTTTATTCTCGTTTTGTATTTCCATTTTAAACTTCCTTTTATGTCATTCTCATTACTCTTTTTCCTTTCCATTTTCCTTTATTACTTTTGCTCTTTCCTTTTTCACATTTACTATCTGGCCACAAGGTCAATACAACCACCTGCGCCGTTTACCAATCATAATAGGCCACAGGGTCAATACAACCACCTGCGCCGTTTACCAATCATAATAGGCCACAGGGTCAATACAACCACCTGCGTCGTTTACCAATCATAATAGGCCACAGGGTCAATACAACCACCTGCGCCGTTTACCAATCATAATAGGCCACAGGGTCAATACAACCACCTGCGCCGTGCCACAGGGTCAATACAACCACCTGTGACATTTATCATTTTATCTAGGCCACAGGGTCAATACAACCACCTGCGCCGTGCCACAGGGTCAATACAACCACCTGTGACATTTATCATTTTATCTAGGCCACAGGGTCAATACAACCACCTACGCCGTGCCACAGGGTCAATACAACCACCTGTGACATTTATCATTTTATCTAGGCCACAGGGTCAATACAACCACCTGCGCCGTGCCACAGGGTCAATACAACCACCTGTGACATTTATCATTTTCTTTATTTCTCATCATTAACTCGTCTTATTCTTTTCTCTTTACATTTAGTCCCTTAATTCTCTTTAATTCTTTTAATTCATTAATCCATCTTTAATCCCTATTATGTGTTTACTCCCCTTGTCCCTTTTCCTTATTTTTGTTTATTCTAAATATATTCAACTCGCTAATAATTCTCGTTCCCAATTAACTTTGCTTGATTTAGCCCTATGCATTATATTTCAATTCTCGCCACTCACCCTTAATAAATTTCATTTCCCTTTCTTTTCTTTTTCTTCTTCTCTTCCTTTGTTTATTTTTCCTACATCACTCATATTTAATAATTCCTAGCTCAAGCATTTAGAACCAAATATATTATTTCTTTTTCCGTTAACCCTCTCTTTCTTATTTTCCGTTTATTTCTTTCTTCTAATGGTTAATTACTCATTCACTCCATTTATTTCTATTAACCTTATTTCATCCTAATTTAATTCTCAACTCATTTCTACACTTTCTTTATTTAGTTCCGGCTCTCCCTAATCAATCTCTAATTTCTTCCCTTTCTTACTTACGCTACTCACTCATTATTATAATTCCGCTTATTTCGTTGCTAATTGTTTCAACTCTTCTTTAACTAAATTTTCTTTCCTAATTATCTTCCTTCATTATTAGCGGGCTACTCTAAGGTTCATTAACAATTACCATTTTCCCCGGTCCTGGCGATAGATATAACTACCCAGAAATACACCCCTTAAGGACTGGTAATGAAACCCCTTACCTCAATCGATGACAGCGAGAGGGGTAACCTTAGTCTGACGCTTTACTCCCCGGCTTACGCTCTAGCTCGGCTCCAATTTGATCCTAAGCTTCCAAAATCTTTGATTCCAAGCACGGCGGGGACAATCGATCTCGATCGCGGTGACGATGTTGCTCCTCGTTATTTGCGAACGATCGCGGCCGGATCGAGGCCCAAGCTTCAAGCCTCGGAGTACCCAACACAAGCCCGGAGCGAATCACGATCGGTGTCGGCGTCGGTGAGATCCGGTGAGGAGAGAGAAAGCCCTAGAGGAGAGAGAAACATCAAGGGAGGAGGAAGAGAGAAAGGGTACTCAATCAATAGGGAAAGGGAGAGGAAGAAGAGCTCTTGATGGTGGTGGTGGTGGGTGGTGGTTCGTGGTGGTGGCCGGAGAGGAAGGAGGTGGATGGTGGAGGAAGGAAAGAGAGAAAGAGACTAAGAAGGAGGAGAGAGAGAGGCGCTCATGGTGGTGGTGGCGGCTGGTGGTGGTGGCTGGTGTTGCTGGAGTTGCTGGGGTTGAGTTTGGGTGGAGGAGGGAGAAGTGGTGCGGAGAAATGGAGAGAGGAGGGTCTGGTGCGCCCAATTTATGGGCCTGGTGCGTGAAAAACGCACCCGCGCGCCTGGGCGCGGAAAGCGTGCGCCTGCGCGCGCGCTGCGCATCTGATGCGCGTGCTGGTGATTCGGTCGCACGCCTGGGCGCCGGTGTGGGGCGCCTGGGCGCAAGGATACGCACCAGACTGGTGCTGGTGCCTGGCTGGTGCGCATTTTTGGTGGGATGATGGGGCTGGCGCACGTTTCTGGTGCACCAGAAGGCTGACTGGTGCAGATGGCGCGCCTGGGCGAATAATTGGTGCGTCTGGGCGGGTTTTTCACGGGTTTGGTGCACCTGATGCACACTGGTGCGCCTGGGCGTGCACCAGTGGTTCCTGACTTCGATTCATCATAACTTTTTCGTTAACCGTCGGATCGGGTCCAAATTTTTATGCAAGCTTCTTCACCCCATAAACTTCATATCCAACGGTGGAATTTATTTTCTTAGCATCCTATAATAAATTCCTAATTCTCTCTTTTCGGTCGATTTCTAACGTCGAAAACGCCGATTTAACTCCCGATCTCGTTTATATGACTTTGCCCAAAGCCATAAATGCCTTCTATACAACTCCTAGGTCCTATAATCACCACTCACATATCTAGCAAAATTCATTAAGCCACTTTTTCCAATTTTTCTAAGGTTTTTAATAATTATTTCATTTAAATCAAAGTTTAGGATGTTACAGTTTGATTAGACCGAGCGTGTCACCTTGGGGAGCTCCGATTCTCTTTGTTAAAAAGAAGGACGGAAGTCTCCGAATGTGCATCGATTATATACAATTGAATGCGGTGACTGTGAAAAATAAATATCCTCTCCCTCGCATCGACGATTTGTTGGACCAATTGCGAGGAGCAGCTGTATTTTCTAAGATTGACCTTCGATCGGGATACCATCAAATCCGTATCCGAGAGGAGGACATTCCTAAAACGGCGTTCAGGTCGAGATATGGACATTTTGAATATGTGGTTATGTCCTTTGGTCTCACTAATGCTCCGGCTATCTTCATGGATTATATGAACAGAATATTCAGGCCGTACTTGGATTCTTTCGTCATAGTCTTCATTGACGACATACTAATCTATTCTAAGAGTCCGAGTGAGCATGCTGAGCATCTGAGAATAGTGTTGCAAATTCTCAAATCTAAACAACTTTATGCAAAGCTTTCTAAGTGTAGTTTCTGGTTGAATGAAGTGCAGTTTCTGGGGCATGTTGTTTCTGAGAAGGGTGTTGTTGTTGATCCTTCTAAGGTGGAAGCGGTACTTAAGTGGGAGAGACCTAAGTCCATTACCGAGATCAGAAGTTTTCTTGGTATGGCTGGGTATTATCGGAGGTTCATTGAAGGGTTCTCTAAGTTGGCTCTTCCTTTGACGACTCTTACACGGAAAGGTGTTCCGTTTGAAATGACTGAGATATTATGTTGATTTAAATCCAATGCAATGAATGATGAAAATGTATAAAGTAAATAATAATGGAAAGTGCAGTTGAATTGAAAATTGGTGCATTGGTAGACTAGGTGCCCTTGCTGGGTGTTTCAAAATGCCCAAGGGCTACGTTCCCAACCAGGCATAAAATCCCATTAGGTACAAATCCCTGTTAGGCATCGATGCACCAAGACTCAATTCACTGCCAAGATAAAAGACATAAAATGTGTTGAGAATGTGAAAAGTTAATGAATTTAAATAACTGAATGTATATTGGAATGTGGAAACTATATGTTAGCATAGCTTAACAGGTGAAGCCTTTTGGGTGATATAGAGACCTGGTTGGGCGAGAGACCCTTGGTTGTGCCAAAGTTCCTGGCAGGAGCGTTAAATTCCTAGTGATGCAAACCGGTTCTAACCGGGAGTGTTGTCCAGACGTGGTAAGTCGTCATCGCGCATGGGGTGCGAACGCAATAAAGTCGTGACTGGAATACACTAGTTGAGAAATGTGATGATAAATGATGAAATGTGAACGAAAGACATTATGAGCATAAGAATAATGAGATAAAATCGACTCAAGGAACTAATGAATACTTGAAAACGAATTGTGATGAATTGTCCCTTATTTTGATGTTGTGATTGAATTGCTATTTGTGTTTGGCTTAGTGTTACATTATGTCTTATTTGGAAACTGCCTCCCCATTTTATGTGTAATACTCACTCCTTACTATCACCACAGGTACTGAGGAAGAGTTTGCACAGGATCAGGCCGAGCAGGAGTACTTTCCCTCACAGGGAGAGTAGGTTACCTTTCATCATGTAGGACATGGGAATGTCCTGGGCCCGATGATATAAATCATTTTTGTTGTATATAGAATGTAAATAGCTTTTTGGGGGCCCAGGACGACTCCTTTTGGGAAAGGGGTCTATTTTGGGGAAAAACTGATTTCCTAAAACTTGTTTATATTCCGCTAACTCTGATGACTATGTTCTGATGTCTTAAACTTGCTTCTGATGTGTGCACGAAGTTGCACTAACTGATATGTGAATATATGTGAATAGCCCTGCAGGCTTTGTTTTTTTTTTTTAAATGTGTTGTTTATCAGGTTGCAGGAAAACGGAAATTTTGGAAAAGTCCAATAAACAAACGAAACTCCGTCCATTTGACGGGAGATTTTCTTATGAATTAAAAGTAACTAAATGTTTTTCCTAATCAATTCATGTTTATAAAATGAAATTTTCAAGTTACTATTTTTAGTTAAGGGTATAAAAGGGTAAATGAAGGGGGTGATTGTTGGGTATTCAAGTGTGAGATGAAGTTGCACATTGGATAGGATGTGATGCGTGAAAAGGTTTATAAGTGGCAAGACCCATAGAACCATTGCCTTAAGGTTTTGGTTCAGGATGTGGTGTAACATCCTCACTTTAATTTGTGAATTTTAGATTTTAATAAAATCAGAGTTTGAAAATTCTTTTTAACTTTTGATTTCCTTTGAAAGGTTTTTCGAAAATCCGGCAGAGTTTCCTCTGTTTTTCGGACTTCCCAAAAATTTCCTTCTAAAAACCTGTCAGTCCAGAATTATTTAAAAACATAAGCATAACAGATTAAAAACCAGTTCAGATCCTAACGCCCGATTAGTACCAGTCTCAGGGCATATAACTACACACATTTTAAATTACAAAATATAACAGTTTTCAATATAATTAAAATAAAAATCCGCTCGTGGTATCACAATCCCCGCTCCACGTGGTGGAGGGTTTCTGATTCGGCCCGCAACAGTGTAAGCTCTGCTCCCGTACCTGTAAAATGATATCAAGAAGGGTAGCATTACACAGAACTTAAAAAGATAAATTCTAAAAGAAGACATAGCAAATAACTAAGCCTACATAATTATTAATATCCTTTATTTACAATTATTTATATATTTAATCTCTTTTGGTTCTTCACTCATTCTCATATTCCTTTAATTATTGTTTTTCTGACAGTTTTCGCATTTCATCTCACTCTTTAGTCCGCTACTCATTTCTTTCCAATTCTTAGTTCTCTGATCATTTTTACATTCTCTTTTCTTTTCTTTTTCTTCTTCTCTTCCTTTTCCTTTTTGTCTTCTTTACTTTACCTTTTTCTTTTCTTTTACTTTTTCCTTTTTCTTTATGACTGAGTCCAACAGACCATCAGCCGATTACCTTTATTATTTCTTTATTTCTTTACTAGTGTCAGGGTCTACCGACCGCCTGCCTCCCATCTTTTAATTCTTTTAGTGATGACAATGGCTACCGCCCGCCTGCCATCGAAATCATTTCTTTCCTTTATTTCTTTTAAGAATAACAGGGACTTCCTTCCGCCTGTCATCGTATTCATTCTTTTCTTTCATTACTTTTAGTGATAACAGGGACTTCCGTCTGCCTGCCATCGGATAACAGGGACTACCGTCCGCCTGCTATCAAATTCATTCTTTCCTTTTTATTCCTTTTTGGGATAACAGGGACTTCCGTCCGCCTGTCATCAATATCTTTCTTTTCTTTTATCTCTTTTTTGGGATAACAGGGACTTCCGTCCGCCTGTCATCAGTACCATTCTCTTCTTTTATTACGACTGAGTCCAACAGACCATCAGCCATTCTCTTTTCTTCTTTAATTATTTATCTTTTCTCTTATTATAAATTAAGTAACTCCTTTATACTTATCTCAATCTTTTACTCTTTATTTTCATTTAGGACTTATCACACTTTTCCTCGTCTTCCACTTTAATCTCTTTCTTTTTACTAATTATTCTCGCTTTTATTCAACTTTATTCTGTGGCTCATCATCCTATTGTTCATTTTACCTCAATTTCAGTATTTCTCTCTCTTTTCCTTTTCCTACCATTAATTATCCAAATGTCCATCTCACTCTACTTAACTTTAATATAGTCATTATACTTTAATTCTCGCTTGCAAATTCTTCATTGATTCTATGATTTCTCTCTCTTATCCTATTATTTACCTATTTACTTTTTTTTCCCTTAAATAATACTCTACTCCATTTAACTCCCGCTATTACTCTCCATCTTCTTGTATTATTATCTTTTCATTAGATTCTTTACTTATTACCCACTGATATTTAATATTTAGTTTATTCTTTTATTCCTACTCCATTATTACCCGACAACCCTTAACTAATTCCTCTCCATATTCCTTTATGGTTTTCGTATTTTAACTCCTCATTTACCTTATATTTACTTTTAATAATCCTCCTCTCCTCGCCTACCACATTTACCCGATATCCTTTACTCTCTCGTTCCATTGGTTCTCTCTAACATTTCCCTTGGTTTTATTTTGTGCTTTCCTAAATTTTCATTCTATATTAACTCTACTAGTATTCTAAATACATTCATTCTTTCCCAACTTTATTCCCCGCGCATACATTCTATTCCCTAGGGTGTAGTTTCTATTAACAATTTTGTTCACTTTCTTTACGTCCCCGAGGGTTACCCTAAGGTTCATTAACATACTTTTAAATTACTCTATTCCTAGCTACCACTATATAATCCTAGAATTTACTTCTTAAGCAAAGGTAACGCGAACCCTCTTACCTCGGGCTTTTTAAAATAGAACATGGATTTTAGCTCGGCGACGATAACGGCGTCGGTGTTGCTCCTCGTTGGCGGGGACGATTGCGGCTGGACCGAGGCAAGAGCTTCGAGCTTCGAGGTTCCCGACACGAGCCCGGCACGATCACGGGTCGATAATGGCGCCGGTGACGTTCGAGGAGAGAGAGAAAGCTCGTGGGTGAGAGAGAGAGGGGTTTTGATGGTGGTGATGGAGGATAGTGATGGTGGCTAGTGGTGGAGGTGGCGGTGGCGGCCTTGGTGGCGGCGGCCGTGGTGGCAAGGAGGTGGAGAGAGAAAGAGGGAGAGAGAGAGCTAAGTGAGAGAAAGAGAGAGAAAGCAAGAGAGGGAGAGAGAGGCTGGCCGTGTGGGAAGGAGGAGGGAACCACGGTGGTGGCGGCTTTGGGGCGGAGATGGTGGCGATCGGAGTCGGAGGAGGGAGGGAGATCGGAGGGAGAGAGAAAAGGGGGTTGGAATGGGGGTTTCGACCCCCAAAACACGTTTTTAAAGTTGCAGACCGAAAAATACTCGAGTGTTTCTGTAAACACTCGAGTGTTTTTGTCAATACTCGAGTTTTTATATCAATACTCGAGTATTGTGACCCAAAATACGCGAGTATTTCACAAAATACTCGAGTAAAATGATCAGATACTGCTAGTTTGCTTTTTCTATTTTTCAGCTATTTTCTCCCAACTTCAAATAGCCATAACTTCTTCGTTCACCGTTGGATCTTGCTCAAATTTGACGAGCAACCTCCTAAATATCATGTCTTCATATCCAACGGTGGAAATTGTGTTTGGAGTCTTAAATCTTTTATTTTTAATTTCCCAAGTTAGCGAATTTAAAACACCGAAAACACGGCTTTTAACCCCCGTTTGGTCTTCTTTAAATTCGCTTTTCGATGCCAATGCTCCTTGAATCCTTTATGGCTCTCAAATAATTCCTAATCCATCATTTTAAATCCCTTTTTGGATAATTCTTATTTCAAAATCTTATTATTATTCTAATTATTATTAGAATTAAAATTCGGGATGTTACATGTGGTGTCTCACTTATAAGTGGTTCCTCACTATTCCCATGACCCTGTAGCAATGTGACTCCCTGGTGGTTGGAGTCTCCCCGGTTGAAGGTCCTGACAGCTTGTTGGGTTTTGCTTGAAATATTTTATTTTAACAAGTCCCACATTGCCTGGGATTGGAATGAAGGAAGGAAGCCAAGGCTGTGTATTGGGCTTAAGTTCCTTGTTTTAACTTGTCCCAGTTGGAAAACACTTTAAGCTTGTATCCAACTTTTGTTTTTCCTCTTTTATATTCTAGGTTAGAATATTGTGAGGAGTAGTGAAGGTATTTGCTTTGGAGAGTGGGTGTATTGGGATCAAGGGGAGAGTAGTCTATGTGTTGTAAAAATTTTCACATAGTATTATTTTCTGGTTGTCTTTAGGCAACGACCGTGGTTGTTTTCTCTGGGTGCCGTGAAGTTTGACATAGAGAAATTTGATGGAAGAATAAATTTTGGTTTTTGGCAAATTCAAGTCAAGGATATGTTCATGCAATCAGGATTACACAAGGTGGTTTGTGTTGGAAACCAACAAGCGGGCAAAATAACCTTCTAGAGGGGGGGTGAATAGAAGAGTTAAGCTACGATATCCGATTTTTGCAAAGTAATCAAAAACAGTTCAAATATGTCCAAAATGCACTAACTTACTCGATTATCCTGCAATTTAATCGAGTACACCTGAATGATTGATTTTACTTAATCGAGTACTACTCGATTAAACTCTGTAGAACACAGAAAATTCAGAATTCAATTCTAAACAATTCTTCACCGAAATTCAATGAACCAAGAATTAAAACGCAGAGAATCAATTACCAATCAATTAACACATATGAAAAGATTAGATAATTGAAAAACCCAATTCTAATCCTAAATTACTTTTAATTTCTTGATTGATTTTAGAAACGAAAATATGAAAAAGCTCAAAACGAAGAACACAGTGATTTTAGCCTGGTTCACTCATAAACGATGAGCTACATCCAGTCCACCCCTTCTGACTTGGGTGATTTGCTACACTATGAACAAAAGAATCAGTTTACAAGAATAGTTAAGATCCTCTCCTCTCACGATCCTAACCCTTTATTGTATGAGGTACCACTTCAAACAATTCTACCCCAATTCTTGTGAGTCGATCCTCTTTGTTCCTTCGTTGATTGAATCCTTCGTGCTCAATCCTTTGAGCTTCGAGCAATTCCAATCCAATTGCTAAGAGTAATGCTCCAACCCTTCTTCAATTTTCTTCAATAGAAAACTTGTCTTGTTGAATCTTGAGGTGTGTAACCTTGTTGTTACAAATTGATCCAACCACAAAAGAATGTTCACAAACTATGAATCTTCAACATGGAATGAAAAGAATGAATTGTATTTTCAAATTGAGATTCACATGAACATTGATAGAGATTATGTAAGAGAGAATATTTGCTCAAGAATATTGAAAGAATGTGTGAAAAATGTTGTATGTAAATCAAGGTTCGTAACCTTTGAAATGTAGAAAACGAAAGCCTTTTAAAGTTCAGTTATAACAGTACTTAATCGATTAAACGAAGCCCTTAATCGAGTACTACTCGATTAACCTGTTTACTTAATCAATTAAACACTGCTAAAAACCTTTTCAATTAATTTTCATTTTTCACCAATTTATTTAGAAAAAGTCTTGAGCCATTTTTCTCTATCAATGCAATCTCAATTCTAAACATAATTAATTCTTTAGTTCCAATTGAGATTTCTATCCTAATTCTACCACCCACTCTCATATAAAATAATAAAAACAATTATAATACATATACAAGAATGAATAATAGAATTGTCCTTTGTGACTTGTTGTTGTAGGTAATTCCACATCATGTTGTCTTCATCAAAACACTCAATTGAATGCTAATGCCTTGCCTTGCATCTTCAATCTCCCCCTTTTTGATGAATGACAAACACAATCCAATATCTCCATACTCCCCCTAAATGTATGCACACTTAGGAAAAGTGATTAACCTACAAAAACAACAATCCAACCTTTCTCCCCCTTTTGGCATTAATCAAAAAAATATAACAATACATCTTGCCAAAGGTGAGAAAATAAATCCACATTCCAAACTATGAAAAATATATGTAAGGGCAATAATAAACGCACAAGCACATAATCAAACCATAATATCATAAAACCACAACGTGCCATAGCATCCATACACATAAGTTCATAACCCAAACATAAACCATAAAACCACATAGTCGGAAACATAACACCAAGTCCACATGTCGGACTTTAAAACGAACCAATAAACCAAACCAGAAAACATGAAACATAACTCAATATCCAGAGACATAAACACCATAAATGGAAAAACTAGATAAAACTAGACATTGCACCAAGATAACATCAATGCAAAATGCAGCAAAACATAAAATGAAATGCATGTAATCACTGAGGTGGTGGTGGTTGTGGAAACATCCGCCCAAGAGCACCGAAAAACCTATCCTCCATCGCCTGCTGACGAGTCGCAAAAGTCTCAAAGCCACTGCGAATCATCTCACTTTGACGCTCCTCAATTGCATATTGCCTTTGCTCCACTTGCGCAAAGTGACCACCAATTTCTTCTGAAAGGCTATCACGAAGCGCCTGAAAATCAAAACCAGCATAAGGCGGAGGTCGCTCTTGATCACCAACATTCATAAAATCTTCAGTTTGTCCTCATGGTATTGTCGCGATGTCATGGAGAAGGATGAGATTATGCTAGCGGTTCCATAATTGCACACGAGCATTGGTTGACAAGAATGCAAGGTGTGTGGCACGGGCATTGGTTGCTGATGCAAGATGTGACATGATGAGCATTGGTTGACATTGATGCAAGGTGTGTGGTGGGTGATGTCGGTCGCCGAGGAACTTCTGGAGATGACGATCGTGGAGGTAGCACTATGAACTTTTCAACATGGTTTCGACATGTGCAGCATAATGGCAGGTATACTCTTTATGGTGGAGTATGATAGTTCTTTTGAGCTATATAATTGTCGGTTTAGGCAATGAAGGCAGAAAAGTGTATATTTCAATCAAGGTGAAGTTTGTTGGGTTTTGCTTGAAATAATATTCTATTTTAACAAGTCCCACATTGCCTGGGATTGGAATGAAGGAAGGAAGCCGAGACTATATATTGGGCTTAAGTTCCTTGTTTTAACTTGTCCCAGTTGGAAAACACTTTAAGCTTGTATCCAACTTTTGTTTTTCCTCTTTTATATTCTAGGTTAGAATATTGTGAGGAGTAGTGAGGGTATTTGCTTTGGAGAGTGGGTGCATTGGGATCAAGGGGAGAGTAGTCTATGTGTTGTATAAATTTTCACATAGTATTATTTTCTGGTTGTCTTTAGGCAACGACCGTGGTTGTTTTCTCCGGTTTTGGAGTTTTTTTCCACATTAAATCCTTGTATGGTGATTGTTCTATTTTCTTATTTATTTTTTCTCTGTTCCTGACAAGGTTTTAGGAAAAGGTATTTTTCCCAACACATAATTCATATCGCTAGGATTAATGATTGATAATTATATGTTGTGATTGTAAGTTTTCCATGAACTTGAATAATGAAACATAAAACCATGACAAGATTTCTTGGTATTGAGACCAAGACAATTCATGGTTCCTTGATGAGTTAATGAATTGAATGATAGATTAAGTAAATAACTGAATTGATAAAGAGCTTTGTTGAATAAGTGAGGTTATGCTGAAATTGAAGTTATGATATGTGAAATTGTATGCTTATGTTGGTTTGGACAATAACTTGGTGATATATGTTTATGTTACAATTGGATGATGCCTGTATACCGCTTGGAATCATGTTAAATATGTTGTATGATTACTGTTAAAGGTTAAACTAAGTTATTGGCATGAAATGAACTTAAAAAGACTAAATTTATGGTCTCAGGTCTTGATAACAATCGATTACCGTGGAGCAATAATCGGTTATCGGGCATGTCTGCAATTTGTAATTAAGTTTAATACTGGATAATCGAATATCGGGTCAGGACAATTGATTATCCAGACTAAAATCTGACAAAATTAAAATATTAGAATTGAAAAATGTTTTATATGACTTTGGGTATTAATGTTACTCTAATTATGAAACAAAATGAAGAAATTAAGAGAATCATGCATGACTTGGTATGAGTACTAAGAACGAATGAATTCATAGAGTACGATTATTTTATGGTGAAATGAGTAAAAGGGACGTACATGAGAATGATGAGAATCCTGGTATATCGTGTCCCGTGGGAAAGGGCTTGTTGCAGATAGGACTCTATTCGTTAGCGATATACTACTAGAGTCCTGATCTTACCGTGTCTTGTGGGAAAGGTCCTGTTGCCGATAGGATGTTATTTGTAAGCGAAATAAGAGTCCCGGTATACCATGTCCCTTAGGAAAGGACCTGTTGCGAGTGGGACGCTATTCGTAAGCGGTATAGCCATGAATCCCGATATACTGTGTTTTGTGGAAAGAGACCTGTTGCAGATGGGACACTATTTATAAGAAGTATATGAATGTTATATCTCGGTATAACGTGCCCCTTAGGAAAGGATCTGTTACAGATACGAAGGATTGTATTTATAAGCGTCATAGCCAAGAGTATGTGAGACCCTTGTACAACCAAGATGTTTATGAAAAGTGAAGATCGCACGTAAGAATCCTTTAGTGGAAGGGAGAAAGAGTTTGACATTGCATACAGAATAACAATATAAATATTGTGAGTGATAAGACACTTGATTAGCATGCATCATTTGCATTATGATGATTGTATGGGTGTGTATGTGCTTACAATTGTTCAATCATTTATCTGCTTACGTGATATGACAAATGACTCACTCTCATCTACCATGTTTGTGTGATATAGGCACAAGCATCAATCAGAGTTGGTCAATCTTTCAAAGCCAGAGACTCAAGCAGAGAAGGAAGATGTTCAGTTAATTATTGACTTGGTCTGGTTCATTGTAACCCTGAGATATGATGTACTTTGAAAGGAAAATTTTATTTACTATTTTTTAATAAAGGGAATTATTATTTTCCACCGCAATATTTTTACAGAAAAACTCTTTTATTCCCTTTATAGAAACCAGGGTGTTACGTTTACCACATCTTGAAAACATTGTACGGACTTTAACTTTTTATGTATACTTGTACACTTAAAAGAACCATTTCCACTAAAAAAAGAGGTTTGAATCATTCAAGCATGAAGTTTTATATTCAAATCTTGTATTTATATAATTCTTGTATTCATATGTATATGTATGTAAAAAATAGGGAGATGTTATAAACACCCGTTTCATTACTACTCGCATCCGGTTTTTATGATTTTTTGCACTTATTTGCCAATATTATCCTTATATCACTACTTACACTCATATATCTAATATTCACACACCAATCATATTATTTACACCCATAATCCTAAAACCTAATACTTAGCCAATCATCACTACTCACACCCACCACTTTCAATCTCTCATCCTCAAACCACATAATCATCTTCATCCTCTCATCCTTCTCACTTAACACAATGGAAATTAATTAGTCCCACAAAAAGAATTAATTATTAATTTATCACCGGTTTGAAAAAAAAAAGGCACAAAATCCTCTTCCCTTTAAAAAGATGAAAAAAAATTAACAAGGGATTTTCTTTAAAAAATGAAGGCATGGTTGAAATTGAAGTGAGAAGTGAAGGCGAAATAGGTTGTATTTGGTAACCGGTTAATAATAGGTTGTATTTGGTATGTTGTAATTTATGATAGGACATGTTTGGCAATTATTTTCTGGTTCATTATATTATCTTATGATGATGTGTTTGATGCATTAGATGATATTTTGAGGACTCGATACTGATACTTTTGATAGGTCTTTTTAAAATATTTGTTCCTTTTTTATTTGTTTCCAAATTCCAACAAAATTCAAATAGATGTATTCCTTTTCATGTTGTTGGACTGAACAAAAGATAAGATGAAAATCATCATGGAAGAGCACCAGTATGGAAAGAAGCTTTTGGATATGAGTTGTTGAAAAAATTATGGAATGGTGATAAACTAATAACCTTTATATGAGTATTGGAAGGATGTGAGTAAGAGAAAATAAGAGGTGAAAACGGTGGTAATGGTGGTTTTATAGCACTAGATGAGAAATGTAAGAAATTAAAGATTGTTATATAGATGAAGATATATATGTGTATCAGTGTTGAGTGTAAATAAAAGGTGAGAGGAGAATAAAAAAGTTTAGATTAATATGTCAGATTGGTCCCTCATTTTGTAGGCATTGGTCAAATTAGTTCTTGAGATTATCGAAATTACAAATTAGTTCCTAAGATAGCAACATGTGGGTCATATTAGCCTTGTCGTTGGTGGTCCATAAATTCAGGGATTAATTTGACCCATACTCACAATCTTAGGGATTGATTTGATCGATAGTCAATAGTCTTTGTTTATTTTTTTGGCCAAAATTACGTTGTTTTGGCCAATCCGTTAATCAACGTTAAGGATAGGACTAATGTGACTCACGCCTTCTTATCTCAGGGACAGATTTGAAATTTCGAAAATCTCATGGACTGAATTGATCGGTGCTCACAAGTCAAGGATTAATACGACATATAACTCAAAAAATTTAAATTTAGAATTAAGGGTATTTTTGTAAGTGCAAGTCAAATATTTTAAAAATTGGGTGTAAATAATAAAAGAATGGGTGTTAATAAAATTTCAAAAAAAATATATTGGAGGCATTTCTGCTTAAATGTCAAATCATATTTCGAGAGACCACTTTCACATATGAGGCTGGAGTACACTTTGAGAAACCATAAAGGCAAAATAATAATAATAATAATAAAATTCAATTATCGAAAACGGTTAACATACATACAGGTCATTAGTTTGGACCAGTACGAACCACTATTAACTGAATTTAGGCAGTTTCATTTTATTTATCAAACAGACCATTAATTACTATGTCCTTCGCAACTGCTTCTTCTTTCTTATTCGTCTTTCTCCTCTGCAACTCTCACACTCTCTTTTACTATCGTGCTACTTCTTCTTCACCTGCTCTTATTTGCCACGACCCTAGTCACACATCTTCTGCTAATTGCCAAGATCATGATTCGGAGATGCTAATATGTTATGCTCTTTGACGTGTCTAGGATATCTGGGATATTGAAGATGTTCCAGTCCAAGTTTTCAAAATGAAGTTTAAACTAGCTTTGATGTATGACGTTGGCAACTAGTCCCCGATGAAGGAATGTAGCAACCTAATTCAGTATTTGAATGTGTGTTTGTGTGAGAGGAGTTAGAAATACCTGAGAAGTCGAGTGGTATATATAGGATTTAGGATTGCTTGGGTGACTAGGGTATGCAACTAGGTGAGATCAAGCTTATCGAGTTGCTGAGATAGCAAGAATCTCGGAAGCCGTGGTTATCTCAATCAAGTTATCAATTGGTATAAGCGATCATGTTGAGAGTCATGGTGATAGTGTGACCTTGTCAACCTGGACTGAGATAGGAGATTGGATAACTTGGGCTTGGATCATTTTGCTAACCCAATAGTATTTAGAACCAGCCTGACCAATGTGGCCAACTCGGTCAACATATATGACGTGGTCAACTTGATTGTCATTGTCCATAATAGGTCCCCCCCCCCCCCCTCCCCGAGCCAGTGTCTTGTCGTAGACAAGGCGGTGAGTCTAATTGCTAAGAATGACGAGGTAGCTAAGATGATAATTTTTGTGAGATTGAATGGAAACCTTTTTTTTCATCCAAATGTCCAGCTTAATCAAGATGAGTTAGTGTAGTTATTATTTTGCTTGCAGTAAGCACCTTGACCAAGGTGGATAAGTTTGGCAGTTTGGCTACCTTTGGTTGGACTTTTTGAACCTTATGTCTGGGACTTTTAAATTTTGGCCCCCATTACTGAAACTTTGGCCCCCATTTCATATTTTTATGGACAAAAATACCCTTTTGTGTGTTATTTTTTTCGTCCCTAATGAGACGGAAAATTTCCATCTACCTAGAGACGGAAAATTTCCATCTACCTAGAGACGAAAAAATTCCATCCTTGGACAGACGGAAGAACCATCATATTTCCACACTACAAAAACAAAACTCATTATTAACAAAAGTCTTTCATTAGTAAGCTTTTTTGAGAGTTTCTTAACAAGAGTTTTCTTATTATTACTTATTTCAAAAATAATTTATTATACACACATTTAATTAATCTACCAAATGCTACCCATTACATAAAATGAAAACAAGTTATGAAATTGGAAAAGTGATTTTATACCAAGATAATCATTAACCTTGGAAACGAGCTTTTTGAGCCCATTTGTTGAGAGAATCAGCTTCAGAATATGGAACCTTCCACGCATCTAGCTTGCCTCCAAGCAAAACTTGCTTAGCTGAAGAGAAACCAATGAGAAAGAAAAGGACAAAAAGAGAAGTAGAGAGTTTTTGAAAAACCAGCCATTGTTTTTGTGATAGTTGAAGTGTGTTTGAAGTTTTGGCTTCGATAATCAGAGAGATACTGAAAGAGGAAGTTTTCATAAGTTTGGGTTCTTCCGTCTGTCCAAGGATGGAATTTTTTCGTCTCTACGTAGATGGAAATTTTTCGTCTCTAAGTAGATGGAAATTTTTTATCAAGGGATAGATGGAAATCTTCCATCTCATTAGAGACGAAAAAAATAACACACAAAAGGGTATTTTTGTCCATAAAAATACGAAATGGGGGCCAAAATTTCAGTAATAGGGACCAAAATTTAAAACTTTATGTCTGGGATGATCGGCTTATCCAAGGTGTCCTTGTTTGGCAAGGTTGGCGAGATGCCATTCTTTTTCTATTTTTTTTAAGGTTACGTTGTCTTGGTTGGGCTAGGAGAGCGAAACTGCCAAGATGTTTAGATGGGCAATGAATTCACGACCCACTTTCAATTATGAAAACATGAGTCTATTTGAACCAGGATGTCCAAGACATTTACTCATGGCTTATCAAGCTGCCAAGTGTCAACTTCAAACTTGTGTCAATTACCAAGTTGTCCATAGTGACTAGGATGTTTTGGTTAAAATCCATCATGCCTTAGGGGTGTAACGGTCCGGTTCGGTCCGGTCTTTGATGGATATTAGGGACCGGACCAATTAAATTAACATGGTTCGATCTAGTTCGATCCCGACATTTTTTTATGTACGAAGACCGAACCGGACCGGACCATTCATAAATGGTCTGATCCGATCCGGTCCGGTTTATTTAGACCATAACTAATTACGTACTTGGCAGTAAGCAAAAAAAATTGCCATTACAACATACTGAACATATTGTAAAACAAGAACAAAACATAATTGCTACAGATCAACTAATCAATTAGTGCTTATACTCTAAATAAGAATCCATCTTATATTTCAAGATCTGGATAGAAATAGATCTCGATAGAAATAGTAATACATATGAACCAATAATTGTGCCTATAATCTTGCAGTGCCATGGAGCATGGATGAGAGAGAGAAATACTAGGAGAGAGAGAGAGGGGCTGGGACAGCGGAAAAGAGAGACGCTGAGAGGGACGGTGGTTGGCGACCGGCTTTGGAGGCTTCAATGGCGACGGCGAGCAGCTACTACGATTGTGGCTTCAATGGCGACGGCGAGCAGCTACTTCGATTGCGACTTCAATGGCGACAAAGATGGAGGCGGCTTCGATGGTGAGGGGCGACAACGATGGAGGCCAGGGAAGTGTGAAGAAGAACGGCGCCAAAGAGAAGCGAAGAAGAACGGCGCGGTGAAGAGAAGAAGAACGACAGTGCTGGGAAGAGAAGAAGAACGGTGGCGCAGTGAAGAGAAGAAGCATGCCGCTGTGAAGAGAGAAGAGAGGACGGCGCTGTAATGTTGTACAGTTGTGCTAGGTTTAGGTTTTGGAAAGTATTAGTGAGGCAATGAGTAAGTAACAGTGAGCCTGCTGGGTTTTGGGCTAAGTTTTTAACTTAAGTTATCCAGTCCGATCTAAACGGTCTCAAAAATAATGAGACCGTGGACCGGACCATATAATAACGGTCTAATAATTTTGAGACCGGACTGGATCATGAGATTAGACCGGATTGTATTTTTCGGTCCGATCCGGTTTGATTCGACCGGTCTCGCGATCTCGGACCGAATCACTTACACCCTAGGGTGCAAGACATCATAGTTATTATTTTTGTAAAATTATTTGTTTTACTAAAGTCCCCTGATTATGTTGTGGCAATTATCGCCCTATTTTTGGCTTTGGGCAGGATTCTTCTTTTTCTGCTCTGTACCCATATTTTGTTCTTCTTCTTTTTTTTTCAATACTAAATAACTCCTGCACTTTTTATTTTTAGGTTAAGGTCTCCATTTATTTTATTTATAATTTTTTTTTGGAACATGCATAAGTATTATGCTGAGAACACTTATTATTTCTTTTGTGAGCAACACGAATGCCAGCTATTCTTAGCCATGAACGAGACTCGGTTTTCGCCATCCCCAAGATTGTTAGTGAAATGGGGGTTCCGTAATGCACATGCCTTCGAAGTTAAGATCTTAGTTTAAGACTCGTTAATTTCGTATCACGGCCAACCTGGTGGCTAGTCAGGGAAGGGTGGTGGCGTTTGAATGACATTGTTCAAAATAATTAGACTAATTATGTTTGTACAATGATAAAAACGAACATTTAAAATTGGATGGTGTTGTCTTATTTAACTTGGTTGACCAAGTTAGACCATGAACAAATATAAAATTAACCAAGTTGAACCATGAGCAAATATAAGTTTTTTTAAAAGCGTATAAACAAGCAACTTAAGTTGGCAATGGTAGAAAAATTGTTTCTTTAATTAACGTACCAATTTATTATCGGAGAAAATTCAAACAAATGAATAATAATAATCATGATGGTTGAGTTAAAAAAGCTTACTTATTTGAAAAATAAATATCAGCTCAAAATGTTGGTCATGTAATCCAACTTATTCCAATGCAAAAGAACAAAAACTCAAATAACTAGGCTAACTTGGATAGCTAGATCAAGTATAGTACTTCTACAGCTTGGCCACGTTCCACGGGTTGGCAATTCTTAACTTGGGTGGGGTTTCAGCTTAGTTGTTTCCTCGTTTTCTTCATTTTATATCATTCGATACTCCTCAAGGTTGATAAATTTTTCCGCCCTTTCTTTTAGTTCTTCCACCGTCTTGACATGTCTTTTTGCTAAGGAGGTTGTGAAGTCTCCATCCTTCAAGCCATTGATGAAGATGTACGAGGTTGCTGACCGATCCAGATCTTTTACAGAGATGGCTTCAAAATTGAACCAGGACATGTAGTCTCTTAGAGACTCACCCTCCTTTTGCCTAATATTGTAGAGGATTTGGGTTGACCTCGATTGGGCTTTATTAGTCGTAAAGTGGCTTAGGAACTTATTTGACAAGTCTTTCCAACGTGTAATCAAATTGGGTTCTAGCTTGGTGAACCATCTTAGTGCGACTTTGGTCAAAGTAAGGGAGAAGGCACGACACTTAAGTGGTTTTTTTTTAGTTCTGCGATTTGTCTATCTTACTCTTCAAGATGATGTCGTAACTGGGTAGGGGGTCATCTTAGCTAGTCCTTCTGCTTACAAAGCTAGACGACGCTCGAGTGTCAAGTTTTGAAACTGACCTTGATAGGCTAGGGTTGCAGCGATGTGACCTGTCCTGGCTAGATGAGGGATGTCGTCTTGTTGAAACATTAACGTCCTCCCTTTGGCGAGACCGCTGCGGAGTTTCGTTCCAAGGAGCTTGTGGATCAAGGCAAGCCCTACGACCGTTATCCGGAAGGGGCCTGCTTTCTAGGGTAATAGAGGCTTCTTCCCCGTCTCGTCTTCTTCGGTTCTCATGCATGTTGACTCGTAAGTCTTGAGGAGGGCTACAGGATCACCTTGATGGTTTCTCTCGGGGAATCGAGGACGCTCTTTGCGTCCTTGCGCCCCGTCTCCTTTCTACGGCGTCTTGAAGATCGTCTTTTGGCATCGAGGAGTATGCGGATTGGCTATGTCGTGGATCGCGTATGATGCTTTGGTCGTTCCCTGCTGTGGTGGTTGTTTTCCTAGTGTTTACCATGCTTAGATCTTGGTGGGAGTAGAAGTTTAACGCTCCCATTATGGTCGCCAATGACGTGTCTAGAATATTTGGGATATCGAAGATGTTCTAGTCAAAATTTCCAAAATGAAGTTTGAATTAGCTTTGATGTATGATGTTGGCAACTAGTCCCCGATGAAGGAACGTAGCAACCTAAGTCAGTATTTGAATGTGTGTTTGTGTGAGATGAGTTAGAAATACCAGAGAAGTCAAGCGGTATATATAGGATTGCTTGGGTGACTAGGGTATGCAACTTGGCGAAATCAAGCTTATCGAGTTGCTGGGATAGCGAGAATCCCAGAAGTCGTGATTATCTTAATCAACTTATCAGTTAGTATAAGCGATCATGTTGAGAGTTATGGTGATAACGTGACCTAGTCAACCTGCACTGAAATAAGAGCTTGGATAACGTGGGCATGGATCATTTTGCTAACCCACTAATATTTAGAACCAGCTTGATTAACGTGGCCAACTCGATCAACATAGTTGACCTGGTCAACTTGACTTAGTCATTGTCCATAACACTTGTAAACCTTGACTATTTTGTTGAAAGTTTATCATTAAAATTTTCCTTGTCATATTTTCTTCAATTCCCATAAATGTTTCGCCCTTCATCATCAAGAGGAATAATGCTTATATAAAAATATGAGAGTTTCTCCGGTGCCGTCGCAAAAGAGCGGGTTTCGGTGCCGTCGAAGGGTTAGCCAATAAAAACACGCCATCTCTTGTAATTAGCCACATCATCATATTTATTATTAAAAAAATCTAATTTTAACTTTTTGCATTTTAGTTCATCATATTTTATGTAACTTTTAATTAATTTAATCAATTTAAATCAAATAAAATATTTCCTCTTTTATTTAAAAAAATTAAAATAAAAAAATAGGATTGGATTTGTTTTTCCATTTTTCATCACCAATGCATTCTCCTTATCCCACGCAGTACCGTTCATCATCGCGTACTCCTTATACGCAGCAGCAGCTCATCAGCCGCGTTCAACAACGTACCACCATCACCAAATAGTGGTAAAGGCCATTGGTTTGGTTATGGACCGGTATCACGGACAAATAATAACCGGTATCAGGGACCAACAAGCATCAATTCGGCATATCGACAATTCAGCATCAATAGCCATCAATACGTAATCGTTATAACGGTTAGTTATTATTGCCGCTTATCATGGCATTCATGGAGCCGTTACAACCGTCACCTTAATGGTCCATCATGGCACATCATACCCTTCACCTATATATACCGGTAGTGGCCAAGGTATGACCAGGCTCTCATCCCGTTGTTTTCACACGGCACACACATCACCCCAAATATCCCGACTCGGTGACGAAATTCTTTAATCGAGAACCTGTTATCATCGTCGTACAACAACAAAACCGGCTTGCCGGTACATGTGGGATAACACCTGACAACAATGGCGACCACAGTGGGAGCGAGAAATTTATTCCCACCACTTTCTAAATCAACATGGATAATCGTTCACATGGAAAACGTTTGAAGCCACCATGACCATGAAGCCACCATCACTCCCCACTACCATACGCTAACCAGAAAAATAAAGAAAAGAATAAAAGCGAAAACATATTAGCAACAAAGGTTAGACGTGTTCCATGGACATGAGGTGGGAAGTTGGTCCACTTCGCAAACCCAAGTAAGAGAAGTTCATTCACCGGCATTAAGGTGTCGTGCCGCCCTGACTCAAGGCTAGAACCGCCACAAACGCTGCTAAAACTGATGATGGTTGTCACCGGCTTTGTGACATCCCAAATTTTAATTCCAAGTTTAATTAGGAAGACCTAAGTTAGAATTTATGAGGTAAACCATAGGAAACCATGGATAGGAGTTAAGGGTAGTGTCTTAGAGTTAGAATTTGTCAAAATAGGAGTTTTCAGAGGAGTAATCGATTACCTGCAGGATGTAATCGATCACACAAAAGTTGCATTAAAAGTAATGGATTACTTGGGCAAAGTAATCGAATACTTGGGCAAAGTAATGGATTACTCAGGCAAAGTAATCGATTACCAGTGCTCTGGTGATTGTATGATGCTGCAAAAATAATCGATTAATTGGAGGAAATAATCGATTATTTTGGCAAAGTAATGGATTACTTTAGGCAAGTAATCGATTACTTCAGGTCTGATGCAGAAAAAAAAATAAAGTAAGGGGCAAAAACGTAATTCCACCCCCTTATCTTCTTATTTCAGCCACACACCCTCCTCCCTTATCATTTGCTCGACCTTCCCTCTCCCTCTTCCTCTCTTTCTCTCTTCTTCTCCCTCTCATATGCATTTTCTTCCCCCCTTCCACCCAAACCATCAACAAATCTCCACCAACACCCATTAATACCCAAACTCCCACCTTCAATCCTCCTTCCATGGTGACCCATCTTCTTCCTCACACCTTCTTCTTAATTCTTTCTCTCTCTTTCATGGATCTCTCCTCTTCCATGAACTCACACTCCATATTCACCCCCAAACCACCATCAAGCACCCAAATCCACCCTTTCAAACCTTCACCCATGAGATCCATCTCCTTCCTCATGTCTTTGCCTTCATCTCTTCCCTTGGTGGTCCTTTCTCTCTTCATGAAGCTTTCTCTCTCCTCTAGGGTTTGCTTTATCTCTCCTCCAATCTTGAAGAACGGAGTGGAGATCGGTCAAGAGATTGGGAATCAAGGTAGATCCGGAGTAGATTTGGAGTCCCTGGAGCTTTGTGTGGGCTCTCTCCCTCTCTAAGGTAAGGGGAGTCTCTTTTCCACACCTTGAGTTAAGGATAGTTGGGGTATATAATAGGACTTGGGTTAAGTAGTTAAATTGGGTTGTGGGTAGCAAAATAGCACCTGTTATAAGTTGGTTTAGGGAGAATGAACGTAATTTGAATTAATTTAATTATTTAAGTTAATTGTCATAAATTTGCTAAAAACCCCTTTATGTATGTTGTAAATGTAGGAAGTGAAGAACCCTAGGGAGTTAACTTATATTTAAGCACTCTGAGACATACTTGAGTATGTCGATTGATCTGTGATGTATGTTGTTTGTTGAGAGTTGCTATGTTCTATATGTGTATTGTAACACCCTATCTTAATTAATACTCTAATTACCCCAATTTATTTAGTGACTTAAAAATTTCCTTTTTAAAACCATTTTAGCTTATAAAAATCTCTGTCAAATCGGACAGAGTTTCCTTTGTTTTATGGACATTCCAAAAATATGAGTTTGCCTTGAAAACCTGTAATAATATTTTCATATAATCAACAGTATGCCAGCAGGGCAAAATATAATATAATGCATCTCCATACATCCTTTCCAAAATAACAAACAGGTTATAAAATAGTTTTAGTTCGCAAAAGATAATACATCACATATATATATATATATATATATATCCATCAAAAGCCAAATTTGTAATTCTCGAACCCACATATTATCACATCCCTAATATTCACACTCCACGTTGTGGAGTGTTCCCCCTGCTCGGCCACGGCTAGTGCATGCTCCGCTTCTGTACCTGTAAAAATATAGCAAGAAGGGTAGCATTACACAGAACTTAGAAATATAGCTTCTACGAAAGCATAGTAACAAACCAAGGACCTACCCTAACCCATACTATCCAAATTATATACTAATTCACTTTCCTTTTATACCACTCAACCTTTCCTTATCCTTTCAATTACATACTTTCCCTATGCCTTTCTAGTCTTTCCATTCCTTTCCATTCTTTCGCGCACCTTTCGGTGGGTCTTATTACCATTTATTCACACACCACAAGGGCGGGTCCTAAATATATTTACACACACCATATTGGCGGGTCCTAATTATATTTACACACACCATATTGGCGGGTCCATAACATATCTAGTCACACTCCCTACGGGAGGGTCTATAATTCACACTCCATTATGGAGAGTCCTATTATATACACGCTCCGCTATGGAGGGTCCATTTATATACACGCTCCGCTATGGAGGGTCCATTTATATACACGCTTCGTTATGGAGGGTCCATTTATATACACGCTCCGTTATGGAGGGTCCATTTATATATACGCGCTCCGTTATGGAGGGTCCATTTATATACGCGCTCCGTTATGGAGGGTCCATTTATATACACGCTCCGTTATGGAGGGTCCATTTGTATACGCGCTCCGTTATGGAGGGTCCATTTATATACTTTCGCACTCCACTTAGGGAGGGTCCTATGAAATTACGCCTATTCTCACTTCCATATGGAAGGGTCCTTCCTATTCGTTAGTATAGTCATACTCCCTTTGGGAGGGTCATTCATACCTAAACTCACCTTTTCACATTCCTATATCCACACCTAAATAGGTGGGTCTTTCTCACATTAACAATATAATTTCCCATTGTCCAATTATTACACTCATTACTAATCCATTTATTATCTAATTTCCTTTCAATTCCATTATTCAACTCAAGTCGTTATCTACAACAAACATCCTTTTCACTTAGCACACTTATCTCTATATTTTCCATATTCATTGCCCCTCATCCTCCTAAATTAAAACAAGTCTATCACTAACACTTTCCCTTTTCTTTACCTATCTCTTAATTATCCATATATTGTCATATTCCATTTCTACCATAAATTTCCATATCTTTTCAAGCATACAACGAGTTTCTATTTATTTTCACTCTATTATCCACTCTTAATTCCTTTATATTTTCCTTATGATTAGTCAACTTAATTATTCCCATTACTCCCTAATATCTACTTAGTCAATCATTCCTTTTCTATCCATCATCATTTATATACTTGTTCTCATACATTACACTAGTTTCTCTTTCTATTCTCTATTAATTATTTTATGTATCTTCATTATCAACTACCCTAAAGTTTTGTGCTCTACTCATCCTCTACCCCTAGTCATCACTATAACTAAAGAGAATCTATTTCCTAAGCTAAGGTAATACAAACCCTTTTTACCTGGGGTTCCTGACAAAAGGAACAATAACACGTTCACGTCCGCGCCTTACTCGAGAGTCAGAGACAACAATAGCGTGTTGAATCTAAACAGAGACACGCGTTAAAATAATTATAACAGTAAATACGTGTATATATATATATATATATATATATCTAAATATAATCAACTAAATTCATTTTTGTCAAAATAATAAATATATATCATTATACAATAAAAATATATTACTTTTTCCCCAAAACATATCTTTATTTGAAAATATAGGGATAATAAAAATATTGATGGATCGTCGAATAAATTACATAGATGGGTAGAGGAAGTTGAGAATGTTATTTACCTAAGACGGATTTGAGATTGAACGGTCGGATCTTGAGTAATCGGACCGAGAAGTTTGAAAGAGATAAAGTCTCCTTCTCTTTGTCGCCGACCCCTCCCTTCTCTCTTCTATGCATTGATTTTGTTATGACTTATGTGCTCTTGTTATGTGCTGATTCATTCAAGTGTTGTGCCACTTTTTGCTTTATTTTTTTTCCTAACGTGGTGGCCTTAGGGCCACAGCTTTTAAATTTTTTTTTTCTTTTACTGGAGTTTACGGTGGGGTGGAGAACTTGGGTAGTTTAGGAAATTAAATATATATTTTTTTTTATTTTGTTCTTATTTGTGGGTCAATGTGTGTAGGTATCTTGAATTATAATTAAATATTTGACGATCCTAAAAATAAAATATATTTAAGTACAACAATATTGTATTTTTAATTACTTAAAACTGATTGAAAAATAATACAGTTACAGGTCCCTACATATAGCTATTGCGTAAGAAAAAGTATCGAAATTCAAAAGTAAATATATGTTCTCAATCCTGATATTAAACTTGATAAAATATAATATTTATAATTTTAAAATAGTAGATTGTTATATATAGATCATACTCGTAATATATTAAAACCAATGTGGAGCTAACAATGAAACAATCTCCGAATGCTATGAAAATTTACAGAAATGTTCAAAATATTAAATTAAACATATCTTTCTAAAGAAACTATTTATAAAAATGTCTCTAAAGCTTGCCACTTGAGCTCCCTGTCAAAATGTTAATTAAACTAAATAAAAGTACTATTTTATTTTTGAAAAACGTATTATAACAAATTTATACTTATTTTGACTAGAAAACATATTTCAATTAAAATGATAAAATCAAAATTTTAATACGACACTCAAATCTTGAAAACATCATATTAAATCATTTAATTACTTTATTCTTAATTTTCAATTATTTTACGTTTTTAAAGTTAAAAGATCCATTTTTAACACACCTTTAACCTTATTATTATTACTATTATTTCAATCTCACTATTATTCTAATTATACTTGTGGTTAAAATTTGGGATGTTACATGTATTAAAAGGATATAATTAAGAATAAGTAATTAATTATGAGAAAATAAATAATGCAGGCTAGTAAGAGGTAAGAGGATTAGTGGTCATAAGGATATTTCATGGCTAATGATAATTGTTTACTTGATGATGAATATGTTTAATTAGGATGTTTTGAAGTTGGGTTTTAGTTGTAGTTTGGAATATATGCGTTTTGTGAATTTTGTTGGCGAATAGTATTGGAGTATAAATGATGTTAATTATTTGTTGTTATGTGATGTGAAAATTGAGAATGATGTGAATGCATGAATGTGGATGATTGTTACCTGTTATAAACGGCTTTTTGAATTGTGTGGTTTATGGTGAATGTGTTTGGATTGATATGGACGGTTGAATTGATCATTGGGACATTGGGACACTAGGTGTTCCTGCTAGGTGTACAAACGCCCCATCAGGGCCAAACGCCCCATTAGGTGAAAATGCCCCGTTAGGAGTCAATGTACCCAATTGATCAATTCAACGAAAACTAAAAGACTGGAAAATGTGAAAAATACTAAAGTATGTGATTTGAATATGCTAAGGAATGTGATAAGTATGAGTATAAGATTATATGTATTAGTCCTAACGGGTAAAGCCTAGTGGGTGATAGTCCTGATGGGTGTATAAGTCCCTAATGGGTGTACAAACGCCCTAGCAGGAGCAACCAATTCCTAGTTGTACAAACTAAAAGACATGAGTAAAAGAAAACAATAAGTGGGTATGTTGTCCTCTGACCGTGAGGAGACATACGAGGTTTTATGTTGGTATATTGTCCTCTGACCGTGAGGAGACATACGATGATATGTTGGGTGTGTTGTTCTCTGACCGTGAGAAGACACACGTTATATGGTTTTTAATGGGAAATGAAAATGATTTTTGAACATGTAAAAGTGATGCATTTTGTTATTCATGGCTTGATTTGATTATGATACTTAAGTTGCTAGTATGTGCTCCTTACTATCTTATAATTCAATGTGTTGTGAAAAGGTCTCACCCTTAGTGGTTATCATTTTAGGTGAATGTCAAGGAGCTTGAGGATCAGAGTGTCGCAGCAGAAGATTTGGAAAGAAGGAAATTATATGTTGCGCTACTCATATTGTAATTGAAATACCCAATTTCATATGTAAATTTGATTTATGAAAAGAAAATTTTAAGTTCTCCATTTTAATTATTAAACCTTTTGAATGATATTTTTAAATAAAAGCCGGGTGTTACAGGCTTCCAACCCCATCGCGATGGACAGTACCACATAGCATTCAAACTGTTCATGACGGCATCTCCTCCTTATGCGACATCAGATCGGGCATTGCTGCTGTTCTCAACCACCCCGGTTGCTGCGCGGCATCATCAATGTCAAGAATGCGATGCCTTATAGCATGGAGACGGAGGTCAAAGGGACACCCGTGGTGCCGGTTCCATGACCTGCTGTTACCGATTTTATTTTGTAAAGGGCATCCATGCAATAACTAAAGTGTGAAGTTAACCGTTAAATTTTTTTTTAACCTTAAGTTAATAAAATAACTCCATTTTCCGTTCCATGAACAAAGCATAATGAGGTCCCCTCCCAACCTCTTCTCAGCCTCATTTTTTCAGATCTGAAGACATTCTAGCTTTCTCCCAACTTCACCTTACCGTCCTTTGCAGATCTGTCTTCAACCATTTCAGATCTGTGACACCTTCTTGGCGGACTCCTCTCACCGTGCCTCCATCGTCTTCCTCTCGGACAGTTCACCTCGTTGGAGTGCCTCAATTGTGCTTCTCCTCCGTCGTTTGCAGGTTTGTGAGGAGTTGTATTATAATGTCAGTTTAGCCATTGTTAACTTGTTTGGGAAAGTTAAAAATGTAGTAGCTCTGTTACCTTGTTATTTTATCTTTTAATTATACCTTGTCTCGTATGCTTGTTTTTGTCACTAGTTGGAAAACCCATTTGTTTAGGTTTGTTTATTTCACCGTATTCATTCTTTTTAGTGTTTAAGAGTATAAGACACTGCTAGGTTCAAAATCCAATTAGGACCTGTTCACGTTTTGAAAAGAGATTATTATATGATGGTTTTTGTTGCTGGTGTATTTACGGCTTCAACCATTTTTGTTGCCTTTTAATTTTGATGTGTAATTTTTGGACTGCAATAGGCTTTGGTGTACTGGTAGAAGTATCTCTAGTGTTTCCATGTTTTTCCCTGATAAATGAAACTTTTTGCTTATAAAAAAAAAAGAGTGTTGTAAATGAAACTTTTACCTGTAATTTAATTTGCAATTGGTAATGACATAGTTTTGCATTTGATATTTAATTTGCCGTTTACAGGTCTCTGCAGTAAATAAATATTCCACCCATCCTTGTTTTTTTACTTGGCTTTTCACATGCAGCACATTATCTTAGTAAAATTTTTAATCCATCCTTGTGAGTTATTGTATTTGTTGTTTGGATGGCAATGGGTAGGTTACTTTAGGAGATGATATTTATTTTTAAACTACGGTAATCGAAATGCAGTTGGTAATAATTTTTATAATGCATTACAGTACCGAAGTTTGAAAAATGTGCGAAGAGTCAAGCTCCAATATTGTGGCCAACACATCTGAAACTGATTTCGTAGACGTTGGTGCAAATGAGGTATAAACATTTTTAGATTGTTGTTTTGTATTATTTATATTTAGGGTCTTGCTAAGGGCACTTGTTAATGATACTAAAAGTGGAAAAAATTCATAAGTCTAAATTATTTACTCTCTCGAGAACATAAAAAAAATGAATTTTTCCATAACTTTTAACCACATTTAATCTCTTAACAAGTGTTCTAAAGACACTCTTTAGCATTTTCCTTATTTTTAAGTTGAGTAAATTTTTGGTGAGCAATGGACGATAATGTTTTTGAAATCATTTTGTGATATAGGTTGAGGCTGATATGGAGTTTGACCAAGATGTTACCATGAACGAAAAAGATCAGTATTGCATTGATGGAATGGATGACATTGGGATGGTGAGGTTTGACTTGTTGAATGCCGAAAAGTTGTCGAAATACCATTTTTCTGACAATGGTGTTGGTTATGACTTTTACAACACATATGGGTTGGTGACTAGATTTAGCATTCGGAAAAGCAAGTTGGGAAAGAATGTGGTTGGAGATGTTTGTAGGCAGTACTTTGTGTGCAGAAGCCAGGGGTATCGGCAAGTTGGCATGATAGAGAATCGGCGTCGTGAGGCAAAGGCCATTACTCGTCATGGTTGTGAAGCTTCCATGCGGATTCGTTTGAATCCAAAGTCTGGCCGTTGGATTGTGTGTCACTTTAATGATGAGCACAACCATCCGTTGATGGGTGGTAAATACACGTGTATGTTACGTTCCCATCGAAGAATTCGAGAGGAAGATGCTGCTCAGATGCGTGGATTGCGTAGTGTTGGTATCAGCACTCCACATATCTATGGCTCTCTTGCGGAGCAAGCTGGTGGATTTGATAAGATTGGTTTTCGAAAGAGGGACATGTACAACTTGATTCAGAGGGAAAGAGTGTCAAGTGATGGAGTAAGGAATAAGGCTCTTTGTTACCTTGAAGATCTAGCACTTACAGACCCTGGAATGTATTGGTCTTATACCACCGGCGTTGATAATCATTTGGACAAGATTTTCTGGTGTGATGGCTGCAACCGGTTTGATTACGAGATTTTTGGTGATGTTTTGGCTTTTGATGCGACTTATGGAAGAAACAAGTACAATTGTCCCCTTGTTGTTTTCTCCGGCGTGAACCATCATAACCATACCATCGTGTTTGGGGGTGCTATAGTCAGTGATGAAAGCGAGGGCACCTATGTTTGGTTGCTTGAACAGTTTCTGAGTGCCATGAAAGGCAAGGCTCCTAATGCTGTGATTACTGATGGTGATTTGGCAATGAAAAATGCTATCAGGAGAGTTTTTCCGAAGGCACATCACCGTTTGTGTGCATGGCATCTTATTAGAAATGCAACAAGTAACCTTCGGAACAAAAAGTTTACCACAATGTTCATAAATGTAATGCTTGGTGACTATGATGTTGGGGAATTCCGACGCAGGTGGAACCTCATGGTTACTGAATGTGGTGTTCGGGGGAACAAGTGGGTTAATGATTTGTACATGAAAAAGGATATGTGGGCTACTTCTCACATGCGAGGGAAGTTTTTTGCTGGATTCAGGACCACCTCTCGTTGCGAGGGCCTTCATGCGCAGCTGGGCAGATTTGTAAAAAATTCACATGATTTGCTTGAATTGGTTCAGCATTTTCAGCGTGCATTGAACAATATGCGAAACTCCGAGGTGGAGGCTGACTTCAAGTCTTCTTATGGTGATCCTGTATTGCAAACTACAATGGAGGACTTGGAGAAGGATGCAGCCAAAGTGTACACAAGAGAAATGTTTTTCATGTACCGCATTTACATGAAGAAAGCTGGTAAGATGAAAGTGGTTGGTTGCAAGGAAACCCCGTCTTACACAATATACACCGTGGCGTACTATCGCAATTCAAGGAAGGCTTGGCGTGTTTCCTATGATGCTGATTCGCTTCAGATTAAATGTTGTTGTCAACGTTTAGAATCTCAGGGGATTCCTTGTGCACACATCTTTGCTGTTCTTTTTTTCTTAGATATTGGGGAGCTACCTAAGTGTGTGATAATGCCACGATGGACAAAGTTCGCTAAGCAAGGACACGAGTTGGCTGCCGTTGAGCAAGGGAATTGGATTGGTGATAATTTGTTCTATAGTCGTCTTGGTGGCCTTATGTCTTGCTGCAGGCGCTTGTGCAATCTTGCATCACGAAATGCTGAGGACTACAAATCTGTTCGTGAGAAGGTGTGCAATGAAATTATGCTGTTGGAGGGAAAGAGTCATGAACATGATGGTGGAGGATCTAGTTCTCAAGCTAACCGGAGTGGGATTATGGACCCTATTCCCATGAAGAGAAAGGGTGGAGGTGCATCGTCATCAACACCGAGTAAACAGAAGCGTGTCCGGACAACAAGTACGTACCCACTGGTTCTTTGCTTTTTGTACTGATAGCAACTTGGGCTGTTTATATAGCAATTTCTTTTGGTTTGCAGGTGTGTTTAGCAACGAGTAGTGGACTGACATCCAATATGTATGCTTGGAGATTGAAGAATTTGAGTTGTTTTAGTCAGTACTTGTCTTTTTCTATGTCTGGTTTTAAGTTAGTGGATGTTGTTTGACTTGGTATTAGTAAGTGAGTGTTGTTCGGTTTGGTATTAGTAAGTGAATGTTGTCTGCTGGAACGGTACTAATTAAGTGTGTGAATGTTGTCTTAATTAAGTAGGTGAATGTTGTCTGTTGGAACAATCAATATTAGTCAAGTGAATGTTGTCTGCTTGAATAGTATTATTGTTGTTAATACTGTATTATTTGCCTTTGAAATAAGTTGCTCATGAGTCATGATTTATATCATATTATGAAATGTTAACTTCAGTTTCAAAAATTTGTATAGTAGTGTAAAACTTTTGACTTCAGTTTCAAAACTTTGTTTAGATAATTACTATTGGGAATTTAAAACGTGTTGAGTAAATAAGATTGTTTGTGTAAAAGAAGTAATTAATGCCATTGAAAATTAGAAAAGAGAGTTATATTAAGGACTAAAGAAAAGTCTAAGATGGATTTATATTAAGGATTGGAAGGAGTAATAAAATATAAACACAGAATCTCAAACTTAACGAACTGTTCAAAGAAAGGATAGTTTGTTAAGTAATTGCACACAATAACTTAAACGAAGGTTAGCATTGTGGTTCACGGATTTGTGTTAATTGTGGTTCCCATACATTAGAGTGTTTTTTTTTTACTTAAGATAACGCCATACATCAATTCTCATGCATTCTACGGTGCATATATTTATAATTTACAAAGTGCATGTAATATACATGCAAAACGACGAAAGCACATTTCACAATGTTATTAAAATGAATACCGGAAATTTAGAGAACATGATTTTAGGGTAAGTGTAATTATGTATTGGGTAAGTGAAGTTAAAAGTTTGGTTATGCTCTTTTAAATGACCAAATTAAAGTAACAAATCTTCGTTTTACGTCATTTTTACAAAATCTTACCATTTTTAATTAAATAAAATAAAATAAAAACCAACATGAGTTGGGACGAGTGACAAGCGGCTCGATCTCGAGTTCGAGTCCTTGTGAATGCAGAAAATTCATGTTGGGAGACTCACCTGCCATAGCCAGGCACGCGACCGGGATCGGATCCGGATGTACCTAGGTAGTACTTAGGGAACCGGGTGGGCAACAAAAAAAATTTTAAAAAATAAACTTAGGGTTAGGGTTAGGGTTACAAATATTATTAGGGTAAATTGGGGTTACAAATATCTTCGTGTAACTATTATTAGGACAAATATTATTTAACCCTTTTTATTAAAAAAAAATTATATTTTTGGGTTTAAGTTTCTTAAGTTTTCAAATACAATTACAATACACTTTCTAATATATTTTCAAGTTACTCAAAAAATAAATCATACCCTTTACCCTACAATAAGGGATATCAATAAAGGATAAAGGTTAAGGTTAACGGTTATGCTAATTGGAACATTTTCTTATTACTAAACAAATGCCAAACACAATTAATTACTATTTTTTTTTATAATCAACGAGGCATTAACCCAATTAATTACTATTTAATAATAAATGATTACTACTTTTTAATGTACTATTTAAAGAAAATTTAATATACTATTTAAATACACCTCTCATCAGGGTCAACTATGTCCTCTAAACTCATTCTCAAAAACTACGTTTGTCTTGATGCCTTGATACCATTTTTACTTAAGATACAGTACAAGAAAAGAAATTAATTTCTTTATGACACCAAAGCTAAGAAATTACTCTCTCCGTTTCATTATGTTTGGCCTTTAGATTTGAGCACATAGAGTAAGAAAATGTTGATTATTGTAAGTTTTATGTGTATTTTGTATAAAATGTCCCTATTTAATCCATATTGAAAATTGTAATACTATTTCATTTTTATTCGAAAATGTGTCCATTAATTAACTATAGTAATTTAAAGATGAGAGAGATAATAAAAGTGTAATAATTATTGAAAAGGAAGATAAATGATTGAAATAGGGGTTAGAGTTGGAATAAAAAATACGTTTATGTATTGAAATTATAAAAGGGCAAACAATATGAAAAAAAATCTAAAAGACCAAACAAAATGTATAAAAGGGAATAATAATAATAATAATAATAATAATAAAAGTTCAAAAAATTCGACACAGCGGGTTGATAAACTTGGGAACAAGTTTGTTTATAACATGTTACTAAAATTTACTCCTTCCGTCCATTATCTTGATAAAAAATGCAAAAAAATTTGTCTCATATTAAAGTAAAAAAATAAATGAAAATTTTTAAAGATTATATATTGTATTGATGATTGATAAATAAGTAAGAAAAACATATCTAAAGATTATTTTTGGAGGCAATATTGCAATATGTATTAATTGTAATAATATCAATTTGTAATTAATAAAAGAATCATGCATAATGTTAAACAGATACTCTCTTATTTTTATTGACTTATTTGACTTTTACCAAGATAATGGGATAGAGGGAATAAAATTTTTAAAACAAAAAGAACTAAACACTGACGAAACACCACAACCCGTTGGACATTGGTCACAAAGGGACAAACTCATTAATGGAGTACATAAAACGGGATGGAAAATAAAAGATAACCGCATGGTTAATATATGGTTGTAACCGGTTGAAGCATGGATACTGCATAAATCTCAACCGTCGAAAATATACACCCAAAATCTAACGTATTAATATTCCGTCACCATGGGTGTCCCTTTGACCCCTGTCTCCATGCTATAACTTGCCCAAGAATGCGTATCCTTTTCCCCCCACTCACGCGGATTCACAATGCTACTTGTTATCATTTTTGTTTTTCTTAAAGTATTATTCCAATTTTATAGCTTTGATATGTGTTCTTGCATATATTATATCAGACTGACAATGCACCTATCCTTTAATAATTATACATCATGCAACTATTATAATATTTTTGTTAGCTTATAGCTTACAATTAATAGCAAAAAAAAAAAAATTTTGCTTCTTAATGTCCCTATGTGATAATTGTTATTTAATATTTTAATTGTTGTTTTATATCGAAAGGTACAACATGATGCCTCTATTTTCTTAGGCTAGTCTAAAAAGAACTCCGGGATTCTCGTCAACGGACTATAAGCTTTTCAAGAGGAGAATAAAAAATATTCCCCATCACAATTATTCTAGCCCATGAGGTTTCCTTAATGTACCACCCCTAATTCGACTAACCATCGATTTAGTAGCGGTTAGAGAGATACATGATTTTTTACGATCACTATCTCGAGAGTATTCTACGCGGACATAACTCTGATATTTTTTTCAATATTCAACATGTTTCTAGTCTCCGTTTCTTTGAGTTTCTTGTCATAATTTGTATCCTCTGTTCATTCAATCTGTGTGATATAGATTAGGGATTTTTTTTTTAAATCCTCTTGTAATAGATATCACAAGATTGAAACAAGTTTGACAAAACATAGGCATAGTATGGTGGACTCTAAGGCCATGATTGACTTCAGGTTGTCGGTGGTGGGAATTAATTTGCCGCTCCCACTATCGATGCCGTCTCGACGGCTTCATCAAAATCATCATGCATTCTTCACTCACGAAAACAAAACGATGATGGGAGGGAGGAAGGAAACAAAGCGGCACAAGTCCTAGGATCGCCGGAAGGGATGGCGGTTATGACTGCAGTCATCACTGCGTTCAGTGTCACCGCCAAGCCGTCATTTCTTTCACTATCCGGTGTGTGCAAGCTATTCTTGTGCAGCAACTACAAAATGAGTTCCATGAAGAAGAGGATGGAGGCTTCCAATGCACGAGCCATCTTGCCCTGTTTCAGTAAAGAAAAAGTAATATGGGCCTTAAAGCCCAAAATTGGCTCCACAAAATAATGCTACATGAAGATAACATGTGGGATTCACTCAATGCTAAGCAATTACGATTCATGGTCAATCAGGGAAGGAACTTTTTACTATATGAATCGCTATTTCACTTAATATCACTTTAATATATTAAATGACAATCATTGCAGCATGAAAAGAAAAGTGCATCGGCTGTACTGATGCTTTTCATTTAATCTGATACTAAATTGCATTATATCGTCATTCATATGACTTAAATGATATTATTCAGTATATACTGATATTCAAATAATTATCATTATTGTTATTGTAATTATTTTAAATTGTCAATTTAATGATATTAATAATTATTTTTGTATATTATAAGATACAAACATGATGCCACAATTTCTCAGGACTAGTCTAAAAATGACTCTGAGATTCTCGTCAATGGATAATAAGCTTTTCAAGAGGAGGATAAAAAATATCTCCCACCACGATTATTCTAGCCCATGAGCTTTCCTTAATGTACCACACCCTAATTCGACTAACCATTGATTTAGTAGTGGTTAGAGAGATACATGATTTTTTTACAATCAGTATCTCGAGAGTACTCTATGCGGACATAACTCTGATATTTTTTTTTTAATATTCAACATGTTTTCAAAGATGAGGAACACGTTGCTATATTCCCTTATCTGGACTCAGTTGTTGACGACGAAGAACCTTGTGTCGAGTTTTCTTATTCGTTTTAGGGTTTAGAATGAGAAGAACATCATCTTGAGTTCTCCTTCCCGGACTCTTGCCAAGAGTGAGGAACCCTCAATTAGGCTTCCCCCTTAGGTCTTGTATCCGGCAAGCAAGGAATCTTCATGCTAGATTTCTTCCTTCGAACTCACTAGACGACTTGAGAAACCTCGCACCAAGTTCCCCTCTTCAATCTCTGGTTCTGGATAGGGAGAATATTGTTTTGTTTTCCCTCTTTTGAAATTAATTGAAAGATTTGAAGAATTTCTTCGGAGCTAAGGATCCGTTTCATAGTCACAAAAAATTCAGCGCTCATACCGGTCTTTCCTATTCATACCTCGACACTCCTCCTTACGTCACAGCACCGAGCTCGGGGGGCTAATGTTATGGACCGGTATCACGAATAAAAAATAACCGGTATCACGGACCAACAAGCATCAATTCGGTATACCGGCAATTCTGCATCAATAGCCATCAATACGTAACCGTTATAACAGTTAGTTATTATTGCTGCCCATCATGGCATTCATGGAGTCGTTACAAACCGCCACTTTAATGGCCCATCATGAGACATCATACCCTTCACCCTATAAATAGAGGTAATGGTCAAGGTATGAACGAACGCTCTTTCATCTCTCATTTTATACGGCACACACACCACCCCCAAATATCCCGACTCGGTGGCGGAGTTCTTTAACCAAGAATCGTTATCATCGTCGTACATCAACAAACCGGCTTGCCGGTATATGTGGGATAACACTCCACAACATTGGCGACCACAGTGGGAACGGCAAACTAATTCCCACCGCATTATTATTATCATCGGTATTCCAAAGCCCACTGTGGCCATAGTAACCATGACAAAGTCTCAACCTCCACCTATAGTCATTTGGATTCGTATCCCATGAATTCGTCCTATATTCAAATGGATCATGTCTATGTTTTTGCCTTACTTGCCTCAATCAAATGATATTTATTAAGTGAGGATATGAACAAAAATCCCGTAATCTATATCAAAGAGGATTGAGTTAACAGGGAGTGCAAAACATTACTAATATGACAATGGAGACACAAAGAAATGCATGTTTCAAATCAAATAAACAACCCATTCATCCATGGCATAACGAATGATCTCGGTCGATCAAACCACCACATGTTTATGCCCTTACATGAAGAAGAATCACAGACTGTTGGCATCACACAACAATGCTTGCGGTTCAGTTCTAGCAATCCTTGTGGCATCATAGAAGCACCGTAAACAGTGTCCCTCTTCCTCTTAGTCTCATCTGCGATAACTGGTGGTGAACACGGCAAGAGACCGCTCCAACCTACGGCCTCGGACTCCTGTGATCAAATATTCGATTCCACCTCTTCGTGACGGCGTCGGAAGGCGCAGGCCCATTCATTGGTTACGCAGGTTCTGAACTTTGAAGAGATCAGAGGTAGTTGCAAAAGGTTTATGTTCTGAGGAATTTTGCAAGTTTCATGATGAAAGGATGAAGGAAGCCAACCTCTTCCAGAAAAAATAATAATTGGGGCACAAACATAAAATGGGGAAGGTCCATCCGATACAAACCAAAATTGGCGAATTCATAGCATATACTCATTCACCGAAGAAACGGGGAAGAATTCTTCTCATTTAATTTCAATTAAAACATTTAAGTTGCCAATAGTATTTCTCTATATCATTTAAGTGCCATTAAGCTGTAGTATACTGTAATTGCATTATTGATATCTTGTTGAAAGTGTCAAATTGTAATAAATAATTTGGCTTGATGCTATTAATAGCAAAGGAAAATATAATTTTGGTCCTTAATGTCATTACGTGATCATTCTTACTTAATATTTTAATTGTTATTTTTTATTGGAAGGTACAAACATGATGCCTCAATATCCTCAGGACTAGTCTAAAAATGACTCCGAGATTCTCATCAATGGACAATAAGCTTTTCAAGAGGAGGATAAAAAATATCCCCCCCACCACGATTATTTTAGCCCATGAGGTTTCCTTAATGTACCACCCCCAAATTCGACTAACCATCGATTTAGTAGCGGTTAGAGAGATACATAATTTTTTACGATCACTATCTCGAGAGTACTCTACGAGAACATAACTCTGATATTTTCTTCAATATTCAACGAGTTTCGAAAAATGAGGAACACGTGGCCATATTCCCTTATCTGGACTCATTTGTTGACGATGAGAAACGTTGTGTCGAGTTTCCCTATTCGCTTTCGGGTTTAGAATGAGAAGAACTTCAAGTTGAGTTCTCCTTCCCGGACTCTTGCCAAGAGTGAGGAACCCTCAGTTAGGCTTCCCCCTTAGGTCTTGTATCCGGCAAACAAGAAATCTTCATGCTAGATTTCTTCCTTCGAACTCACTAGACAACTTGAGAAACCTAGCACCGAGTTTCCCTCTTCAATCTCTGGTTCTGGATAGGGAGAATATTGTTTTGTTTTCCCTCCTTTAAAATCAATTGAAAGATTTGAAGAATTTCTTCGGAGTTAAGGATCCGTTTCATAGTCACAAAAAATTCAATGCTCATACCGGTCTTTCCTATTCATACATCGGCGCTCCTCCTTACGTCACAACACCGAGCTGGGGGGCTACTGTTATGGACCGGTGCCACGGATAAATAATAACCGGTATCACGGACCAACAAGCATCAATTCGGCATACCGGCAATTCTGTATCAATAGCCATCAATATGTAACTGTTATAACGGTTAGTTATTATTGCCGCCCATCATGGCATTCATGGAGTCGTTACAAACCGCCACCTTAATAGTCCATCATGAGACACCATACCCTTCACTCTATAAATAGAGGCAATGGCCAAGGTATGAACGAACGCTCTCTTATCTCTCATTTTACACGGCACACACACCACCCCCAAATATCCCGACTCAGTGACGGAGTTCTTTAACCGAGAACTCGTTATCATCGTCGTACATGAACAAACCGGCTTGCCGGTACATGTGGGATAACACCCCACAACATTGGCGACCACAGTGGGAGCGGCAAACTAATTCCCACCACCAACTATCCGAAGCCTGACCTTAGAGTCCACCATACTATGCCTATGTTTTGTCAAACTTGTTTCAATCTTGTGATACCTATTACGCGAGGATTTAAACAAAAATTCCATAATCTATATCACAAAAATTGAATGAGAGAGGATACAAATTATGACAAGAAACTCAAAGAAACGAAACCGGGATTTCTCGAGCCACCTTGATGGAAGCCGTGAAACGGAGATGCCACTGGTTAGAGCAACCGCTGCACCACCCAAATCCACCAATTCCGCTGTCTCTTCAACTCTCACGTCGTCCACCATGGCTTCCTCATCCATGCCGCCATCACGAGCCTTGTCATCACGGATCTGTCCTCACGAAGCCCAGTCATCACTCGTCAATATCACATCTCGCCGGCGTTCAAGTAAATTGTGTCTAACCGCTGCGATCCCTTCATCACTGCAAATACGACACTAACGGCGATATGGGGTCAACTCGCACTTGATGAACAAGCCAATTAGTAGCCGTTGCACTTTGGCTTGCATTCTTTCTTGTGTTTTCAGCATCGCCTTCATTCTCCCTCCACGAAGGCACACGGATGCGATGCTCTTATATATTCCATGGAAAAGATGATGCTGCAATCATATTCAAAAATGTAGTGACCAAGAGAATGAGCCTCAACACCAAATGGGCCTAAATAAAAAGAAGACCCAATAGTAACCACATAGTTGCTAAACTACTAATCAAGGAAGCAAAGTTTTTCTTAATAAATTCATCACTTAACAGTACATGTTTTGCTTTTTAGTTTTATACATACTAATCATCGATGGTCAGCACTCGTGGCATATATAAATTATATAATATTACTTTTTTATTGCCTTATGACTTATAAATAATTTCAAAGAAAAATATAACTTTGCTACTCAATGTCACTACATGATAATTGTTATTTAATATTTTAATTGTTATTTTTTATTGAAAGGTACAAACATGATGCTCAATTTTCTCGGGATTAATCTAAAAAGGACTCCGGGATTCTCGTCAACGGACTATAAGCTTTTCAAGAGGAGAATAAAAAATATTCTCCATCACAATTATTCTAGCCCATGAGGTTTCCTTAAAGTACCACCCCCTAATTCGACTAACCATCGATTTAGTAGCGGTTAGAGAGATACATGATTTTTTACGATCACTATCTCGAGAGTACTCTACGAGAACATAACTCTGATATTTTCTTCAATATTCAACGAGTTTCGAAAGATGAGGAACACGTTGCCATATTCCCTTATCTGGACTCATTTGTTGACGACGAGGAACCTTGTGTCGAGTTTCCCTATTCGCTTTAGGGTTTAGAATGAGAAGAACTTCATGTTGAGTTCTCCTTCCAGGACTCTTGCCAAGAGTGAGGAACCCTCAATTAGGCTTCCCCCTTAGGTCTTGTATCCGGCAAGCAAGGAATCTTCGTGCTAGATTTTTTCCTTCGAACTCACTAGACAACTTGAGAAACCTCGCACCGAGTTCCCCTCTTCAATCTCTGGTTCTGGATAGGGAGAATATTGTTTTGTTTTCCCTCTTTTGAAATTAATTGAAAGATTTGAAGAATTTCTTCGGAGTTAAAGATCCGTTTCATAGTAAAAAAAAATTCAGCGCTCATACCGGTCTTTCCTATTCATACCTCGACGCTCCTCCTATATTTTTGCTTCAATTTATGGCAAGATTGGTGGTAAATTATATACAACCTCATGTATTATTCAATTTGAAATCTACCACTTCTACGGACCTACAATAGAGCATATTTGTTTTTAGGGAAAGGTTCCATGGTCGAGGGGGGAAGGGTAAATTCTCACTATTTGGCAGAGAAAGGAAAAGGAAATAAATAGTTGATCCAAAACGCTGCTGTTGGGACAAAACGATGATGATGATGAATAGAATAAAGAAACAAATCGTAATTTTTTTTATTTTAATTGATTTTAATTGATTAAATTAATTAAAAGTTACTTAAAATATGAATGACTAAAATGCAAAAAGTTAAAATTAGATTTTTTAATAATAAATATGATAATATGGCTAATTATAAGAGATGACGTGGTTTTATTGGCTAACCCTTTGACGGCACCGAAATCCACTCTTTTGCGACTGCACCACGAACACCTTTGTCTAACGATTCTGCACCGTCAGCTTAACCGTCACGCGGAGACCCTTCCAATCCTTGGCAGTTTCCTTCACGATGTCTTCTCCGATCTTCTTAGAGGAGAGATCGAGCAGTCCGATCTTCGGGGCAAGGGAACTTGTCGCGCCGACCTTCCCGCCGGTGACTCTGGCGTAACGTCGACGACTTGAGAGGGATCAAACTTTAGCGGCACTTTTCTTTTTTTTATTTGTTTTCTCACTGCGACAATGAGTTGGTAGTCTCCATGGCGGAGCTTGCGATGGTTGATGGCAGATTTGCTTCAGAAAGTGATAAAGGTGCGACGGTGGGTGCCAATGGCGCTTCATCGGTCGATGGGGAAGGTGTAGTGGCTTCCTATTTTGCTTCATATTCTGTTTTGGATTTTTTTTGTTTCTGTTGGGGTTGGAAATGAACAAAAGGATAACATGTTGGCTGCTGAAATATGAGAGAAGGTGATATTGATTGTGAGGGCAGTGGGTAATATGGCTATGGTGGTGGTTGTGGCGGTGGTTGCAGGGTTGGCCACTATGGAAAGGAAGAAAAATGAGAATGGGATGGAGAAATATGTTGATTTTGCCGAAGTGGTGGCTGAGAAGGTGAATATGGTGGGTAATGGGATTATGAGATCTGATCTGGTTATGGTATGATGGATAGTATGGAGATGGGGATGATGGTTGCTGGTGGTGTGACTATGGTGGATAATAATATCCCATGGTTGATGGCGAGGTTGGGTAAGAAGATGAAAGCACCAAATTGATAGGAAGCAAAATGCTTACCTACCAAAAATACTTAAAACTACTCCTAAAAGAAGATAACAAAACTAAATAAAAGATAACTATTCATTTCATTGCTTGGTTCATAACAAGGAAGGTACAATGCTTATATGGAAAATAAACCCTAATTGACTACTAAGATCAACCATACAAGTGGCATGATCTTGCAACCTAAGAACATTCTAAAAATATTAACAATTTAGAATTATTTAATTATTTAAATACTAACTAACTATCCTATCCCTTTTCTAATAATTAGAATCATTAACATCCTATCACACCACAAGGAGAAGGACGAGCTCAAACCCTCAGAGCCCAAGAAGAAAAATTAAGACTAATGAGTGACTAATGAATCTTCTGTTGAGAAGATGATGAAGAAGAAGAAATAAGATGATGGGAAGAGGAAACGAAGACCAATTTTGTAACCAAAGAAAAATTGCAAATGAAGCCTATTGCTGAATAAACCACGTGCAGTTCATGTGATAGTTAAGGATCTAAAAGAAATTTGAAAAAACCTGTCACCAAGTTTCACGTAGCTAATCATAGCCGTCCATTTCAAAAGCCTTGTTTCAGCAATTAATGGCCTTTGGATAACAGTTTGTACCAGTCCAAACTAATGACTAATATGTAGGTTATCATATGACTGCCTATATTACGGCGACAGGTGGACTGTTTCAAAACAAACTATCATCAGCTTGGTACAAGAGTCACTCACTCATGTCACTTCCTCATGATTATAGTAAGTGAGACTGAACGAAAATTCGAAGGTTATAATACTTCTAAATATAACCAAGAAACCAAAAATACATTTAATGTGTCATTTACCTTGATGTAGAATTTAATCTAAGACTGCTGTCTGCCTCAGTTCTCATTTTCTTATTTCTTGCAAGAGAACTCAAGGTAAAACTGTCCATGTCAAGTGAACCAGAAGAATCGGAACTGGAACTTGAAGTATCACTATCTATGCCATCCAACTGATCCAAGAGATTGAAATTGATATTTCTACCAAATTTATGTAAAGGGATTTTTCTTTTGAGAATTCCGACGGGTTCAGCCAGTCTTGTTGGCAAGTTTTTGTGCTGAACTGCTATTGAACTCGGATATCCATTATATGCTTTATTCCCAGAGCCAGAAGTAGTCTCTTTCTTATCCATTGTTTTACAGGCTTCTTTGTCCTTGTCTCCTATATCAAAAGCCATTCCTATTCCTAATCTTCCCCCTGGTGACAAAACAGAGATATGTGAGGTGCCTACATAACATAAAATTACCGCAACAAAATACCTCAAGCAGAAGCTTGAAAAGTGAAGAGCAGCAGATTCCGTATGCCTTATACAACTTTGGTAATTGTTTTAGCATTCATCGCTAATCAAACATCTGGATCTTTAAGTAATTGAAGATTTATGATTAACAAATTTAGATTACAAATGTAGCACATCCAACGTTTTTATAGGAAAGACAAAATGTTTTCTTTATTTCTTTGATTTTATGGAAAAAATAAATTATCAAGGGAATAAAAATAAATTATAGGAAGGAGGACTGGCGGGCAGAAGCTATCAGAGAACAGAAGTGCAAAGGTAACATGACTCAAAAAAAAGCACCATAGTTTCAAGTTCTGCAATAATCATAGAAATTCATAGCCATTAATCTGCTAATATAATCCATGATCTTAGCATCAAAAGGAGGCAATATGGACAATCCTGTTTGGGACACGATGATGATTCTTTGTTTCCTTATCTTCACAAGGCCATAGCAGCAAAAGAATGGTAACAAGTAGATTGAGCTACTAATAATAAATTGATACTAAAGAGAATGCCAAGTAAATGAAATGATATAGCATCAAATGAAGTTCAAATGACATGAATTGAAGACATGAACTCCAACTCGGTCAAACAAAACTCAGTAAATGTATTAAAATTGCTTCCTACAGAATCCTTGGAGCAAATTTGCTCATAACATAAAATTATAGGAAGGAGGGCTACATAACAGAGATATGTGAGGTGCCTACATAACATAAAATTCCCCCTGGTGACAAAACAGAGATATGTGAGGTGCCTACATAACATAAAATTACCGCTACAAAATACCTCAAGCAGAAGCTTGAAAAGTGAAGAGCAGCAGATTCCGTATGCCTTACAAACTTTGGTAATTGTTTTAGCATTCATCGCAAATCAAACATCTGGATCTTTAAGTAATTGAAGATTTATGATTAACAAATTTAGATATACAAATGTAGCACATCCAACGTTTTTATAGGAAAGACAAAATGTTTTCTTTATTTCTTTGATTTTATGGAAAAAATAAATTATCAAGGGACTAAAAATAAATTATAGGAAGGAGGACTGGCAGGCAGAAGCTATCAGAGAACAGAAGTGCGAAGATAACATGACTCAAAAAAAAGCACCATAGTTTCAAGTTCTGCAATAATCATAGAAATTCACAACCATTAATCTGCTAATATAATCCATGATCTTAGCATCAAAAGGAGGCAATATGGACAATCCTGTTAGGGACACAATGATGATTCTTTGTTTCCTTATCTTCACAAGACCATAGCCGCAAAAGAATGGTAACAAGTAGATTGAGCTACTAATAATAAATTGATACTAAAGAGAATGTCAAGTAAATGAAATGATATAACATCGAATGAAGTTCAAATGACATGAATTGAAGACATGAACTCCAACTCGGTCAAACAAAACTCAGTAAATGTATTAAAATTGCTTCCTACAGAATCCTTGGAGCAAATTTGCTCATGGGGGCCACAAAATGACAAGATATGGTAGGCCTCTTCAGCTACGTTACAAGTTATAGGGGATCAAGGCTCGAAATCAAGACAGCATGGCATACAAAAACAACTCAGTAAGATGATCCAAGGCATCTAGCTCTGCCAAATTGTAGGATGCTGCAGGGTGGGGGCGGGGGGGCTTGTGTGTGGGGTGTGTGGAAGGTTTCGGGCTCCAACAATGCCTTTTTCATCCCCATTTTGAAAAACTAGAGTGTCCGGGGGCAAATCAGAAGCACCAAGTAAATCCGCAGTTAGGATACTTCAAGCCCTACCAAAATCGATGGGTCAACTCCATCCTTTTTGACAAAAAAGAAGCAGGGGCCATAGAGGCTCCCCCAGATAGGACCGCAATCCATGCACCCTCTAAATCAACTCGAGTGGATTCAAGAGTGCTAGACACTATAGTCTCCCTTATACCTCTCACCCTCACCACCATTCTTCTCATGATACAAAAGCTAAAAGTTGCCTAATGCACGTAGAAGTCCCATGCGAAAAACAATCCTGGAGAAGACAACAAAGAGATGAAAAGGAAAGGAAGAAAGGCGAAGTTACCTTAAAGCAATAAGGTGGGAAACTTGTCCCTGCAGGTAAAAAGCTCCCCATAAGAAGGAAACTCTTCCCTAGGATAAAATGGAGAGAGGAAAAGGAATGTGGAGTTTGAAGGGGGGTCAACTATTTAACCTCCTTACTCGCAAATCAACCGTCAAGGGGGCACGATCGGAATACCACACTACGGGTAGGGGCACAATTGGCGTTTCTAAGGCATTGCCATTAGGAAATCGGTAACTACCCAGGACACGTGGCAGACACACCACTCCTAAAGTGATGTGAAACGAAAGTACAATGGAAAAGTCTCGAAGGCATAGAGTCATGTTATCGCTTCAGAGGACCTGGAACTCAACATAAGAGAGATCACACCTCGTGATCCGTTACAACAAAATTGGATTTGAGCCTGCACCCAACCAAACACGTCTATACCCCATCCATCACAGGCAGCAAAGCATGGGCTTAGGGGCAACTCCTCAACTGTAATGGAATAGACACACTGACTGGGACATCCAGGTCGTTATGTGACACCCTCCATCTACAGCATACAGAGCCATTATGCCGGAATATCTGAATGATACCTGCAGATCCCCTGACAATAAATGCTGCCAAATTAGTTGACAGAATTCCAATATCACTGTCATGATAGCTTGAACTACTTGTCAAGGAGGCAACATGAGTGACTCCCAGTTTTGTCACCCAAGCCCTATTACTCTTTCATATACTGACTTCAGTATGGTGTCATCACAAAATCCCCTCTTGGGCGTTTGGCTCATTTAGATCAAGTTCACCACCTTCAAAAGGGTGCCACCGATTACTGGTAGTTGTCTACCCCAGAACACAGAAATATTAAACGAAAAACTGTAGATTAATGAAATGAGAAAGTGCTGCCTACAACAAAAATTCAGATTGTAAAATTTTTGCACAATCCAGAATTTGGATCCTCTTGAGTCATCCTCTCTCCATTACCATCCAAAGGCTCTTATATATTGTAATAACAATTTTTAATTGATTTGTTTGCTTGATTATTGTAATATATGGTTAGGATTTTTTTTATAGACAGATGGATCAGAGATTTCATGGAGAGTTATTGGACAGGATCTAAATTCGTATACCATTGGAATAAACCAAGATAAGTTTACCTCCTAAATAAACAAAAGATAATAGATTCTCTTACAATTTCAAAATATACATCTGAATATAAGGTAGGTGAATAAATTCCATCTCTTTCTTCTATATTAAAATCGTTCTCTTCAATGAACTCTCAGTTACGTTATACCACGATATCTGCCAAAAGGTTTTTCATCAAATCTTCCATATACAGAAAATTATGTCCCCTATATTGACTCAGTTCATCATCATAAACTTCTAGTTCTCTTTCTCAACTAATCACACGCACAACTTAAATATTGCCATAATCCTAATTAAGGCAAAAAACGTCATGGTGACAGCTACATAGAAACCAAACCAAATTATACTCATCCCATGACTTCTACCCAATGTGTTCATTTGGCGTGGAACTGTCTAAGCATTTTATCTTGCACCTGGTGGTTTCACATTTTTTCAATCATTAATTTTGTAGATGGATGACGGCTTGTTAGTAACTTGTTACATTATATCATAAGAAAATCCACAACTTACTTGAATGTGAAATGATTTTTCCTTCTAATAAATTACTAAGCACATCAACTTTTCTACCACTGCAACACTTTGGTGAGAGAAGTGTGTATTTTAAGAAGGTAAGAGAGAACACCTTGTATGAGGTGAGACGAGAAAGTTTTGATCAATTGGATCTTTTTGAATGATCAATATTTGCTCCTTTACCTTCCAAAAACACACACTACTCACTATATATGCCTCGGGTCAATTTATACCAGTACATCAATGGCCAATCCTTAATCCCACTAGGTGGAGTCGTCTATATGGACCAAATAACACCATAATGCTTTGTCATAAATTATATCCATCGACACTGCATTAATAACATGATCCTTCTAAATCCCACTAGATGGGGTCAAATTATATCGGCGTAAATCATTCTTTCACTTACACTTCCTTTTCGCCGCTATTTTATTTTTTATCCACCGGTGATTTTGATTTTAACTTTTAAAGTTTACACCGTTGGATAAAAATAAGATCAACAACTGATAATTGGTATAAAATATCAATGTAACGCATTCACTGAACCAATATGAATCTTTTTTTTTATATCTAGAACCTGGGACCCACCCGGCCACATTGGACCTGGCGAGTCTTGCCAAACGGGGGGAGTATCTACCCAGCCACTTAAGCGCTCCCCTCATAAATCGAAACAGGTTCAGCTTAGCCAGGGATTCAACACAAAACCTTAGGCTCTTTTATGCTCACCCTTTACCAACTGGGTATGATGAATCATTTTTCAATTAAACATAGTGCATGTTTCATTCTACGGTGAGTTAGCCCAGAATCGCTACTAACAGTTGCTTATGCTCCAACATGATTTTGGGGTTTGAATTGATTCTATAACTCGAAACCAAACATGTTGACAGTAATATATGTGTGTCTATATATATATATATGTAACATTAGGGAATCATATCAGATATCTATCAGAATCACAATCATCATACCTGAAGCACCAGAACCATCCTTGCTAGGTATGCTGGCTGACTTCAAAGTGGAAAGACGAATATCTTCATTTCTTTTCAAAGGAGCAGAGGCAACATCAACTCCCGTTATTTTCTTTTCATCATTGTTTCCACTATTATGAGCCAGCAACTGTTGGTTCAATTCATAGAACTTCCTCTTCCAACACTCGGCCGACAACTCCGCCGCGCGCTTCTCCTCCACCAACCTGCTATTTTTATTTTCAGCACCAACACCAACACTATCATCATCATCAAGCATGCATTTTTCTTCCTTCACCGAAACCTCGTCACACAATTCTCGAGCCCTCTTTTTTTCTATCTCAATCTCAGCTCTCACTCTGCGCAACCTCTCCACCTCTATTTTCTCTTGAAGGGAACCAATTTCCCTCTTGCTCTTCTCAATCTCTTGCTTCAGCCTGGCTTCTCTAGCAACCAGAGTCTCTTCAACTCGGTCAAAATCGGTCATCAAGAATGAGTCACGTAACCCGGAAACGAGTTGGGAGATGCTCGTGTCGTTGTTGCTGCTCTCGTCTATTCTCCCATCACCCGGTGGGTCCGACCCGTTTTCGGTTCCGGGTCGCGGATCCATAAAAAAGTGGGAACTTTGGAAGAAGGTGGAAGAGGGAGAGAAGAAAGATCTAGAAGAGGTGAAGAAAGAGAAAACGTGATTGCAGCTGCGGTGGTGGTGTGTGATAGCGTAACTCGTTGGAGAGAGGAGGCAGAAGAAAATGGCGCTCGTATAGGTGGTGGGGAAAAAATGGGGGAATTAGATTCTCTGACTTCAAATTTGTGTATCTTCTGGGACTTTTTATTACATTTGGAAATAGAATAGTTGGTCAAATTGGTCCCTGATTTTGTAGGCGTTGGTCAAGTTAGTCTTTGATTTTATCGAAATAGCATTTTAATCTTTGAGATCGCATTTTAATTCACATACATCTCTGTCTTTATCCCGTTTTAAAGCAAATGCATCTCTGCGATAGTGACGGCAGAGACTAACTTGATCGATGTTCTCCTATCTCAAGAACTAAATTGATATTTCGATAAAGTCAGAGAGTAATTTGATCGACGCCTACAAAATCAGGGACCAATCTGACCAATTACTCTTAGGAAATAATTTGTTTTATTTAATTGATTAAACTAAATATAAAAATAAAGAGAAAATTCAAATATGGTTTGAAGTTAGGATAATTGAAGTCAGAAAATTCAAATCCGAGAAATAGGTGGTCTCTATTATGCGCATAATGCCTAATAAATATTGGGCTTATTTATGTCTTTAGTCCTTTAAAGTTAGGAGTATTTTGGTTTTGGTTCCTGAATTTTTTTTTGATATTGACTCACCCTTAATTGTTTTGAAAATTTTTGTTTTAATTCTTGACGTTAGAAAAAATCTGTTAACAGCTGATGTGGCTGACGGAACGCCACATCAGCATACACGCATACACGTGTGCAAGTATTGCGTGCCACTGGTAGAATGACGTGAATGATTCGGACCTCTAGGAGTAAAAGGGCCAAAGCCCGATCCACAAACACATTTGGGTTAGGCTTTGACCCTTTTGCTCCTGTCAGCCCAGATCATCCACGTCATCTTACCGGTGGCCTACAATACTTGCACACGTGTATGCTGATGTGACGTTATGTTAGCCACATCAGCGGTTAACAGATTTTTCCTAACAGTATAAACTAAAACCAAATTTTCAAAACAATTAAGGATGAGTCAAGGTCAAAAAAACTTCTAGGGATCAAAATTAAAACACTTCTAACTTTCAGGGACTAAAGACGTAAATAAGCCTAAATATTGTGAATGGGTCAATATTACATTTTATCTTTCTCATTCGTGGTTTATCCTTTCTCATTTCAAAATTAAAATTTTTTCTGTTCTACAAGGATGGTGTAGTGGATCAAAATCGTAGTCGATCAAGGTTTGATCTCACACTGTCACGAGGTTTTTCAAGCCGATTGAGACATCTCACCAGTCCATTGGTCCCGACTGTAACATCCCAATTTATTTAATACAAAATAATTAACAAAATATAGGTTTATTATTACAAAAGTATCGAAAAATATTGAGATTTTACAATATTGATATTCAGAATGACATATCATAGTTCTTTCTTTTTGACCTCTGCTGCGAAATCGGTTGCCCCCGATGTTACCAAAAATGTTAAACCACGAGGAGTGAGACATTTTCAAATTATTTAAACAAAAGGATTAGAAGAGAGCATAATGAAAATCAGAGAATACAGAAATTAATTATACATTTACCATAATTCAGTTCATTATCATAATAGCATTACCAAGTCTATGATTACATAATTCATGAATAAGTATTCATTTACAATTGTTCTTACTATCAAATATTACCTGTATTACTCTATATCCACCATATTCCAATTTATAAATAACATATTACCAACAGTCAAAAGTAAGCAACATAACAAGTCAGCAATCAAATTAGTCAACACAGCTGATACCATCAAAGCAAATTGATACAAACCACATATTTCAAACAACCATTCACAATCAAGAATCACAACTATTCAACATCCTCAGGGATGTCTCAATATTAGATAACTTTTTAAAATAAAGCAACTCCCTAGGGTTCTTCACTTCCTACTTTTTCGTTAAAAAAAATTAAAACAAATAATAGTAATATAAATTTTCGTTACATACTTTATTATTATACTCTATGTTCAATTTAAAATTATATATTAGATTTTTAGCTTTGACTTACTATTTTTCCCCCAATTCCATTATAAACTCAATAATCCCTGTGCTTAAATAATAGAAAATGGCTCCTCCTTACCTTTAGGGTTCCATCTGGTTTAAGGCACAGCAAGGAGGTTCTGATTCCGGCCCACGACGATCCGGTTTACCCCGAACCGCACCACGGTAGCACTCATTTGGCTCGGTTCAACCCAAGAACCGGTTCGAACACATCCACCCAGCAGCAACAGCGCTGACCATGGCTCCACGGTGGTGACAGTAGCGTGACTTCCATGACCGGCGGTAACGGCGGCCGTGACCCCTACAACCAGCAATGACAACAGCACACGAACCAGGCACGAACCGGGAAGGAAGGCGGTTCCCACGGGCTCCTCCATGGCAGCAGCATCGACCACAAGTGGTGGCGGCGCACGGTGGAGCGGAAGTAAGCGAGCAAGTCGCGATCTCCCTTCGACTGCGGCGGTCCGATCTGAGCAAGGAGGGAGTCGCGATTCCCACCAACACCGAGAGAGAAAAGTCACGAGGGAGGAGCTAGAGAGAGAGCACTCGACGGCGGTGAGCGAAAGAAAGAACAACACTGAGATAGAGACGAATGGAAAGAGAGATCAAGTGCTGGAGAGTGGGAAAGGGGGGTTGGTGGCGGCGTGAGGCACCAGAGGAAGGGGAAGACTAGGGTTCCCTTCCCCCCTTCCCTTCCTCCTCTTTCTATTATTGTTTTCATTATTATTAATATTATTATTATTATTACTTTATTATTTGTTTATTTATTTATTTTCTCTCTTTAAGTAAAAGAAATACCAATAGTAATAGGAATTAAGCATCAGCTATATCCTTTTAGGAAAACTACAAGGTATAGGCTTAGTTATAAATTAGGAGACATAAAAATAATTATTTTCCATATTGCATTGAATTTATCCAAAAGCAAGTTAAAATTATAAGCAGTGTATTTTTCAGATAGGGTAATTACTTTAAAGAGTATTAATAAATCAAATTTAATTATCAATTAAAATATTAATTATATATATAAGGAGACCATAGCATCACAATCTGAAAATACTAAACATAATTCATTATTAAGTATATGAAAAACTAGACATAGTATAAAAAGTATACACATTATCTTAATATGAAAATTTTATTTTAAATGAATTTGCTTGAAAATATATAAATAAAATAATGCAAGGCATTTTATGAAAATACCCAAAGATTGACTAATCATTTACAATGAATTAATTATTTCATTCAATAAAGAAAAACTGAAATTAATAATACGAAAAATCAGGGCGTTACAATCCTTCCCTCCTAAAAGAAATTTCGTCCTCGAAATTTGGTTTGGGTAAATCATGAAGGTCAAAATTCAAGAATCCTTGATTGTCAGTTCAAATAAAATTATACAAACATAAACATAAATAGACAAACAAAACATTCAACACGAAGGTCTTTGACTAATTTACTAGGTAAAAGCAAAACTTCTTCCTTTATTGAAGATCACTTATACAATAAGAAAACTCAAACCTTAGTGGTAACAAAGTTTGACATTAGCAAAAGGAACACTGATAAAGAAGAAAAATTTCTTAAATACAATTAGAGAGGAAAAACCATATTCCACGACTCTGTCAAGTAAAGGAAACCATCATTTATGAACGAATAGCAGTCTCAGTTAAACAAGTGACAAAACAAAATTATTTATGTTCTTAAAACTGAAAAAAAAAATTCACATTTAATATATGATAATTGTTGGACAATGGTTTTGACTTTTTGTCATAACTGTAAAACAGATTCAAATTTTTAAAGTGGCAACAGAAAATATGCTGCAAAGTATGAGATAAAAAAATCCAGTTTATCTAAACACCATCAGTACCACACATTTGTTTTGAGTTTGCATAGTTCGTTCAGCATCTAAAATGATAAAATATCTAAAAAAACTTACTAAAAACTATTTTTTTTACCAAGAATATAACAAGAAACAGAGTATCTAGAAAAATCTAGGTAAAATTTTAAGATTTCGAAAGGTGGGAATAAATAATTATGATTCAATCAATATGATGCAACTAAATTAAATGAATGTTAGATCAAATCTTAAAGCAAAACTTAAATTTGAAAAGAAATTAAAAAATTAATTTCAAAATAACATTCAAACATTTTCCTTACCATAATAGATTTTGGGAAGAGTCTTGGAGCAAGTTAAGTAATATATTAGATTGGCATTGATACAACACTACAAAAATTATGAGTAATGTGTTAAACAAAAGAAAAAGTTGATTGTTGGACTTTATTTAACAATTTTCCTTCAAAACGATATTAACCAATGACTCATTCAAAAATTTATCGGTTTCAGGTATAGGCAATCATGTGAAATCAAAGAACAATTTTTTTTTATTTTTTTTATTTTTTTATTTTTATGTAATGATTTCATATTTAAAAATAAAAAGTCAATAAATCGAATTTACATTTTACACCAGCTTTTAGAATAAAGATCATAAAATTAAGATCACAAAGAAGGAGTCTAAAAGAAACCGACGCATGAAAACTAACTGTACAACCATGTAGGGGAAAACTTATTACTTTAAAAAAAACTAACGTGATACTTAAAACCTCGGTAAATTTGCAAAATTTTTGCCAGAGTTTCCTCTGTATTTTCGATATATCCATTTTATAAACTGGGTACCTGTCCAATCCAGAAATTCAGATATTTTACTTTCACATGCACGAACGCATATATACCTATATATATTACTTAATTTTTTAATTTTTTTTTTGCAAAACTTTAAACTTGCAATAATTATCATATATTCCAAATAGGTTTAAACAGGCTTATATATAATAGTCAAATACATAAAGCATGAAAGTTGCAAGAGTATCTAAATCAATCGGAGATTGCTTCCGGAGGGTAAACTGTTTCAATCAAGTCCATTTAAAGGACCCACCACATCATTTAACACAATCAAGTTTAGAATTCATGACCAACAACCACTAATTACAGCTTAAACTTAGTTTATAGTCCAGCACATATAATTGGGAGGCACAACTTGACAAATTCAAAAGCTAACTCCACTTTAGAATTAATCACAACAGAGATCTCAAATCTCAAGTACAGAATTAATACCTAGGTAATATTTACTCACTCATTCTGATTTTGTAATGGTAATCTTTTCCGAAAATTAAAATATTAATTGTAGGGCAATACAAATTCAGTTCAGTTGAAAAAAAAACTAAACAGGCAAACTTATAGAGCATACATAGCATACAAAGGCTAGCATATGCAATATTATTGCATACATACCAAGACTTCTTACTTTTCGTCCTTCCAACCAAACAGAGAATTATTTCCAACTCATTTATCGCCACTAAAAATATCTTTATCATTTTATGTTAACTTAGAAGACGATAAGATTCCAGCAATGACAGCAAAGTATACTCACACAAAGTTACAAAAAAATTAGTGATTAAGGATAGCACAATTCAGTATACACAGTCACACAAAACCTAAATAGGTGTAACATAGCTAACTAAGGATGCCATACATCCAACTAAAACTCCAAAGGCAGCACACAAGAAATAATCAATTGATACACGAGTGTCTCTATAAAGATATAGTTCTAACTTGCACTACAACTTCTAAAACTCAAATGTAATGTCATTGGCTTCCTTAACATTAATAGTAAAAAGCATATAGAACATCAAATTAGCTCTTTTTAGTTCTGAATGCTAACGCACTATCCAATTTCAAAATGCTGTACATTACTTAGCATAAAAGCACCATCAAATTCAAATGCAGAGTTCAATAATTAAGCAGACCAATACAAGTAGAATTAATTAACCCCAAGACTCATCACGCAATCGAAACCATGTGTCAAAACAAAATCTTAATCAGCTCTGTACCCATATAAGCAAAATTGAAAAAGAAAATAAAAACAAAACTCTGATTTTCACATAGTCAATCAAATTCATTTTTAAGATATGAGAAGCAAAAGAGGGGTTCATCCTTCAACTGATCACATTATTAAGGCCCATTTGTTCATAAAAAAAAATCACTCCCGTGTTCTGTCACTTACTCATTTGTTTGGGTGGATTTTGAAAAACACCAGAAGCTGTAAAAACTGATTTTCAGCTTTTATAACTTGCTATAATATTTTTCAGCTTCTAAAAATTCACTTCTGACATTTACACATACATATATATAACACTACCATGCTTTCAGAATGTTGCAGGCTTATTACAATAAAGGCATAACCAGTAAATATGAAAAGTAACCAAACAGTTCCAGATTCAAACTGACAAGGTAAAAAAATTTAAAGTTAGATACATTAAATTCATGTCCAATAATGAATCAACAAGTATTTCAAGAACCACAAAATAACTTAGAATCTCACCTATTTCATTACGAGGTGCACAAACTCCACTTTTCTTATTCACGGTTCCACAGCTAATTTCCACTTGCTTTTCTTTCATCATTACTCTTATTACTTTGATTTCATTCATGCTTTTCCGCATATCATACTTCACAGAATTCGGATGGTTAAAAGGACTAGCACCACTTAATACCATGAAACCACTCATTCTTTCATTTGAGGTTCTTAACTTCTAGATCCTGATGATATTATTTATTAATGAATGTAAGCATTGGGGTGATCAGTCTCAATCTCACATCCTATTAGTGATAATATTCAATGCTATATACAATTCTCACTTTGAAACTTATATTACACATACATTGCATCATCGGTATTGTTGTATGAGACATTTATAGTTCTTTTCCATTTCACTCGATTTCCTCACTTCGCCCTCCACTCCAGGGAAAGACCAACCAGGAGTAAGTGTCCCTCTACCACTGCTTGCACGGTACTGGACACCCATTTTCAGTCCAGTACAACTTGGGTTGAAGGCCCAAGTTGGCTATAGCAGGGAACCACCCTCAACCGGTCCCGAAATGACTCTGTGACCGATAGAATTGCCGTAGTTATCGCAGAACCAATCCCCCGACATGGGTGGCCAGTCCATGCCCTCCTAGGAGATCAAAGTTCCACCCACGATAACTCCTAATCACATATCATTCATGTGCCTCCGCGTATGTCTTTCCCAACTTCCTCACCGTCCACCTTATAACTTCTTTGACATTCGCTTCTATGTATGGCAGCTTACATTCTCAATTCGATTCAATTTCTACTTATAAATTTTTCCAAATTGAATAACTCAATTGATTTAGAATCCCACCTTTCATTATTTTCATAAATCAAATTTTGTTGGATGGGTTTCCAAATCAATTGAGATATTTCTAAAGTTATTTCGTTTTGAAGATTCATTCACATTTCTTAACACGTTAAATTGAGAATGTACTCTGTCTACATAGATTATTTTACCAGGGTCATTGAAAAGGAAAACTACACATCAATTCTTAAACTCTTGAAAACACTTCAGTTTCCTTAAAGAAAATGTAAGTTGATTCAAACATTTATTTACAAGCATTTTCCTTTTCATTGGCCTTAGTAAGGTACTCACTCATCACTTATGTTGTGATGCATAATGCAATTGATTCTCAAAAGGACTTGAATCTTCTTTCTTTTCTTTTAAAATTGAATCTTTTGCATTTTCAAAATTGCTCCTTTTCTTGATTCAAGTCCCATTGAGAATATGGCATACTTTCTAACACAATTTCAATATCATACCGATTGGAAAGGAATCAGTTTCAAAACTTATTCACTTTTCAATTTAATTTTCTGAACTGAACTTATATAAGACAAAAGTTTGAAAATATTTTAAATCACAAAATGTTCTTTTCCTTTCCAATAACTTTAAAATATATTCATTATGCACCCATCAACATTTAAATTCACCCTTTAAGATTTCACTCTCTAATGTCTCATACAACAATATTGTGGCACTGGTCAGCTACGTTATCCTCGACGGACCCCGACCCCACATCAGTCGGCAACATCCGAGGTGTCCCCCCGACCATGCCAAATAAGTTTACTCACTTCCATTACAATTTGCCTTTGGTGACACACATTATTTTCCTTTTATCACTTAGTAACATATTTATTTGTTTCTTTTAGGTCTTCAATATTAATAAAAAAATTTCATTTCATTCTGGTGCTATATCCCTTTGACTTCCTTGTACTCAACAACTCATAAAACATAATATGATATATCTTACTAACAGTTTATTACAATTAATATTATATGTTTCACTCCTTGTGATCATTGAGTTTGGAACAGGAGATTCACAACAGGATAGGGACCAATTCCCTCAGGCTGAAAGGAAAGAACTGCTCTGATACCATAATGTAACATCCCAATTTATTTAATACAAAATAATTAACAAAATATAGGTTTATTATTACAAAAGTATCGAAAAAATATTGGGATTTTACAATATTGATATTCAGAATGGCATAGCATAGTTCTTTCTTTTTGACCTCTGCTGCGAAATCCGTTGCCCCCGATGTTACCTAAAATGTTAAACCACGAGGAGTGAGACATTTTCAAATTATTTAAACAAAAGGATTAAAAGAGAGCATAATGAAAATCAGAGAATACAGAAATTAATTATACATTTACCATAATTCAGTTCATTATCATAATAGCATTACCAAGTCTATGATTACATAATTCATGAATAAGTATTCATTTACAATTGTTCTTACTATCAAATATTACCTGTATTACTCTATATCCACCATATTCCAATTTATAAATAACATATTACCAACAGTCAAAAGTAAGCAACATAACAAGTCAGCAATCAAATTAGTCAACACAGCTGATACCATCAAAGCAAATTGATACAAACCACATATTTCAAACAACCATTCACAATCAAGAATCACAACTATTCAACATCCTCAGGGATGTCTCAATATTAGATAACTTTTTAAAATAAAGCAACTCCCTAGGGTTCTTCACTTCCTACTTTTTCGTTAAAAAAAATTAAAACAAATAATAGTAATATAAATTTTCGTTACATACTTTATTATTATACTCTACGTTCAATTTAAAATTATATATTAGATTTTTAGCTTTGACTTACTATTTTTCCCCCAATTCCATTATAAACTCAATAATCCCTGTGCTTAAATAATAGAAAATGGCTCCTCCTTACCTTTAGGGTTCCATCTGGTTTAAGGCACAGCAAGGAGGTTCTGATTCCGGCCCACGACGATCCGGTTTACCCCGAACCACACCACGGTAGCACTCATTTGGATCGGTTCAACCCAAGAACCGGTTCGAACACATCCACCCAGCAGCAACAGCGTTGACCATGGCTCCACGGTGGTGACAGTAGCGTGACTTCCATGACCGGCGGTAACGGCGGCCGTGACCCCTACAACCAGCAGTGACAACAGCACACGAACCAGGCACGAACCGGGAAGGAAGGCGGTTCCCACGGGCTCCTCCATGGCAGTAGCATCGACCACAAGTGGTGGCGACGCACGGTGGAGCGGAAGTAAGCGAGCAAGTCGCGATCTCCCTTCGACTGCGGCGGTCCGATCTGAGCAAGGAGGGAGTCGCGATTCCCACCAACACCGAGAGAGAAAACTCACGAGGGAGGAGCTAGAGGGAGAGCACTCGACGGCGGTGAGCGAAAGAAAGAACAACACTGAGAGAGAGACGAATGGAAAGAGAGATCAAGTGCTGGAGAGTGGGAAAGGGGGGTTGGTGGCGGCGTGAGGCACCAGAGGAAGGGGAAGACTAGGGTTCCCTTCCCCCCTTCCCTTCCTCCTCTTTCTATTATTGTTTTCATTATTATTAATATTATTATTATTATTACTTTATTATTTGTTTATTTATTTATTTTCTCTCTTTAAGTAAAAGAAATACCAATAGTAATAGGAATTAAGCATCATCTATATCCTTTTAGGAAAACTACAAGGTATAGGCTTAGTTATAAATTAGGAGACATAAAAATAATTATTTTCCATATTGCATTGAATTTATCCAAAAGCAAGTTAAAATTATAAACAGTGTATTTTTCAGATAGGGTAATTACTTTAAAGAGTATTAATAAATCAAATTTAATTATCAATTAAAATATTAATTATATATATAAGGAGACCATAGCATCACAATATGAAAATACTAAACATAATTCATTATTAAGTATATGAAAAACTAGACATAGTATAAAAAGTATACACATTATCTTAATATGAAAATTTTCTTTTAAATGAATTTGCTTGAAAATATATAAATAAAATAATGCAAGGCATTTTATGAAAATACCCAAAGATTGACTAATCATTTACAATGAATTAATTATTTTATTCAATAAAGAAAAACTGAAATTAATAATACGAAAAATCAGGGCGTTACACCGACCATAAGGCACTCAACCTTGACTCCGACTCTAGATACTTAGAGTCATCACCCATATCCTCAATGAAGAATGCACAAGTAGCCAAGCTCCCCTAAACTACCGATGAACCCGAGAATCCCGCAGCAGTTACACACCTTCATGATTCTCTCATATATTCTCGCCCACCTGATCCACAACGGTTAATAATAGGCGCGAAAGCACTTAAATATTAGCAATGGGTGTGCCAGCACTTAAAGGCTCCTATATTCTCGCCCACCTTTATTCTGCTAATTTCACGTCAGCCCACCCAACTCAATCGGGCCCAACCTCAGCATTGAAGTTCCCCTTATAAATAGGTCATGACAATTTTGGGGCTAAGGTACATTCTCTAATTCTCAAATTGGCACTGAAGCACACACTGTTGACTAGAGAATCAGAGTACTCAAATTGGGTATTTCGTATCAATAGTCCTACATCAATCTCTTTTCTCTAGACACCAAGTCGTCAATCTTCCCTTTGGCTATAAACCTCGGCCTGATAAGGACATTACATCGGTGTCGTTTGTGGGGATGTATAATTACTACCCCCTCCACCATTGTGGTAACCACGAGAGGAATGAATCGTGAATATCTTTGTAACCACCTCCAAGACAATAAGGAGATTCATCATAGCAGAAATCTGAATGACCGTCTTAGCCTTTGCAAGGACCATGGGAACGTAAATCTCAAACATCACTTGAATGGGATCCACTCAGGAATAGAAGGACTCACTCCTCTAGCGGAAAGACCACTACCTGGTTTAATTGGTCCACTAAATAGAGACCAAATTCCTGAGGCCGATGAATGAATGGGTACCCATAGTGGCTTTAGAATTGAAAGATCCCACCAAGGTGAGTCCTAGACGTTAGAGATGTCTAATTCTGGCTCGGTCCACAGATTTGTCACTCACTTTAGTAAGGGAAAGGCTCTTGAAAGCTAATGGACTAAGCCTACACGGAGACACAACTCCCCAAGACCTTCTCGGCATTTTCTTCTCACTTCGTAGACTCGAACGAAGGATGATGCCATCATGAAGCTGCTAAAGGAACAGACCGAGTTACTCCAAAAACAACGAAGGGCTATTGTAGATCTAATGTAGTATAAAATGATGCAGACCACTAAGCGGGTCCTTGTGATGACCACAGTGTTTGACTAGATCTTGCCAAGCACCCGTAGAAGTTATCCTGACTCCAGCTCACCCTGGCGACTCATTCACTAATCACATTATGGAATTTGTTAACCCTTAGGATATTTAGGGCCTACTGACATCCCTCTATACGGAGGGTTGACCGATCTCGAGGACTAGATTGCCTCATTTGAATTGGCTATGAATTTATATGGAGGCGATGCTGAGCTTTTTCCATGACTCTTAAACCACGAGTCATAAAGTAGTATGACTCTCTCCCTCAAAACTCACCATTCACTCGAAGAATTACCTCTCCCCTAGGCACATCAATCACTGCCCATGCTGTAGCCAAGAATGGCCTTCCAAAAATTAGAGGAATATTTTCATCCTCTTCTATATCTAAGATCATGAAATCCAAGGGCAGGATAAAATCTTTCACCTTAACCAGAATATCTTCCACAACTCCATATGGGCGGAGGGTGGTTCTATATGTGAGACCCACAATTTTACCCAATTTATTGGTGATATTTTAAATTATTTTTAATTGATTTTAATTAAAGTATTTTATGATGATTTTTGATACCTTGATTTATATTGCTTGAAGTTGTATAATTATTTATTTTTATATGTATATATACACGTGATGTATATATATATGAGCTTACAAATATTTTGCTTAATGAATTTAAATTATATTTCTAGTATAAAAATATTTTATAAGGTAAAGTATTTTATTATTAAAATGATTTTTGAATATGAAAGGATTTTTGAAAGGTTATAGTGTTTTATCTTCAAAAATTCATATCTTTTTAACCGTAAGTCTAAAAATTACAAACTTTATGTCAAAACGATCGTATTAAAATGTAGATTATGAAAATGTAAAATTTTGGATTTTATTCTGGATTTTTCGAATTTTTATTCCTGCTACTGTAGAATTTGAATTTTATTATTAATAAGCTTGAGAATGCATTTTTAAGTCATTTAATGAATTCTTTGACCAAGAAATATTTTTACTTGCATGAAAAGCCTATTTTCTGAATCCCCGTTGGATTCACCATCCATAAATAATGTTTTTCTATTTATTTTTGAATTTTAAATTGTTAGAATAATTATTTGATTGGTTGAAAAAGGTGGCAATTTAATGTTGTGTAAATTACAAAATTTCTCCTTCTTCTCCAAGCAATGCACACGCCCAACATTATGACAGAGGGGAATGAATTCAAATTTTTACTTGTGAAGGAAGAATTGAAATTCAAATGAATATGGTTTTTGGTGCAAGCTTTAATTAAACTTGGAAAACCCATGGTTTTTAACTTGATAACCAAGCATAAGAATTAAAAATTTTCCTTCTTCCCCAAGCCTATAAAAACCATGTGACTTACTTCATTTTGGGGTGTGAAGACAATTTTTACTTCCTATATAAAGAGGTCTTGAAACCTTGGTATTTTTACACAAAAATCAAACTTAAAAACAAAGAAAAAAAAAGTAGAAAGAACCCTAAGGGAGAGGAGGTAGGGTGTGGCATCTAGGAGCAGAGGAGGAGAGAATTTGCACATCATTGAAGTATTTTCATTGCTTAGGAAAAAGGTATTCTCATACACTTTTGATTCATTTCTTTTAAAATTGTTTTAAACTTTTCTTTTTGGATTTTTCTTAAAACAGAAAACTTGATGTTCTTAATATTCTTTTTCTATTTCATAAACCCTAAGATGAAAGTTTTAAATTGTAACACCCCTAATTTTTCGTCTCCCGAACAATAGGAAATTAATAATAAAAGTTTTATTATTAATTTATAGAAATTTTCCAAGTTTATGTTTTGTATTTAATTAGCCTTAAATATAAAAATAAGTTGAAATATTTTATATGGCAAATAAATGCAAAATATAAGAATATTGCATTCTAGTCCCTGGAATAGGACCTAAATGTAATATGGAAAAGGTTATTGGAGGGAAAGATTTAAAAATATTAATTTTTAAATTTTGTACTGATCTAACCGGTTAGTAATGCCCTGTAACCGGTTAGACGATGAACCCAGAAACTGGGTTAGTGGATTTTGATGAGTAATCACTTGATTAATCACGAAATCGCCACGATTACAGCCTGAGATTAGTGGAAACACACGCGTCAACGTGCATGTAATCCTTGTTGGTCTATAAATAGGTGAATTTCTGAGAATTTGGGGGTTGATTCAACTGGTTTTATGCTGAGAGAGTGGATTAGGGTTTCTATTTCGTCCAGAGGAATTCTTCCTTGTTTTTGAGAGTGAGACTGAGAGCCATACACCATTGCAAAGCTTACATCTTGAGCTTTGCAAAGACACTAAGTTTGAGAGTTGAGGATTCGTGTGGAAGGAGAAATCAACCTTGGAAGTTAAGAGTTGGAGTCTGAGTTCTTTGTCATCCCTGTTCTGGAAGCTGAATTCCAGCCTTGATTTTGGTAAGTGTATTTCACTATTAAGCCTCAAATCTCTTTGATTCTCTAGTGCATGTTACCTAAATTGAGTTCTAATCATTTTCCCCAATTTTCTTGGCCAATTGCTATGTCAAATTTTCTGGTCTTTGGATCTTGTTGGTGGAATTCGTGGCTGAAAGCAGATTAAAGGACTTGTGGGGAATCTGTGGTTTTTTCTTCAAAATCAGTGTTGATTGTCATCAAACTCTGTCTTAAGGTATGGGAGAAGTCTACCTTATACTAGATTTAGACTAAAAATCAAGAGAATTAGGATTTGAGTTAACAAAACTCAAAAGGGCATTATGTGTTTAAAACACAAAGGCTTGGAGGCCAAAATTCTGGTTCAATGATGTTTGATCAAGTTTAAATTGATGCATGCAAGTGATTTAAGGTTTAAAATCAAGAGATTAATTGTTGATTATGAGTTTGTGGTATTGAATGGTGTTTGTGTTGATTTTTATGCAAATTAATACCATAAGCTTGACGCATGCAAATTGAATGTGTTTCTGGGTATGAACATGTTTATTTTAAGGCATAAGAACTCTGTAAATGTTGAAATTGGGTTAGATATGAGAAAAGAAAAGAATGATGTGTCAAAACTCTTGTTTTAATGGACTGACTGCATAATCTAACCGGTTACTCGATATTCGTAACCGGTTAGACACTGTAAAATTTCAAAGAAAAATCAATTCATTAAATCAGTCCTGAGGTTTTAGTGATTTTTTCTCAAATCTATATCTTAATTTCATTAAAAGTAATCTGAATATGAGATGCTATAATGTCAAGGTTCAGATTTAAAGGAAAAGAGTTAAATGCCTTAAGTAATGAAATGAACTCAAGAGGAAATTATGTTCATTTGAGAAGAGAAAGTGATTTAGACTTTTGAATGATGAAAACAGTGATTTTTGAGGATAAAAAAAGGCTTAACTTGTTATGGATTGGGTGGAGAATTCAAGAAAAAGGGTTTTTCTGAATTACAATGGTAAACAGTTCAGGTCTGTAATTCTAACCGGTTAGCCTGAAACTGTAACCGGTTAGTACCTGAATCTGAAAAATAAAAAGTTAAGTTTTTTGAATACCATTGGTTATATTTTTCCCAATCTAAACTTAAAGGCATGTTTTTGAGATAATTCCAAAGGAGAATTATGTGCCAAAGGTTGTGCCTCAATTAAATCATTCAAAAGAGGAAATTGGAATATTTCTAAATCACATAATTAATGCAAAGATAAAACCAACCCCGATATTTGTGCATCCATATAGACTGGAAGTCTGGTTGGTAGGAACGTTTATCATATTCTGGGAATATGAGGACGGTACTCCGGGAGTACCAAATTATAACCTACTTGATGACACATTATAGATATGTGGCCAGTGTCCGGGACCTGGTTTTTATGCGTTCTGGGAACGTATGCGTTCTGGGAACGTGGTGCACACTCCGGGAGTGATGCTTATTATCCAAGTATGGTTCGACATTATGTTCTGGGAACAAATGTCGGTGTTCCGGGAACACAAGGGTGTATTAGATGGACGTCCAAGATGGACTTTAGAGGCCTCAGTTGTGGATAGAAAATCATACATCATGCCACTTGCATTATAAGAGATATAATGTTGAAAATTGGTGTGCTCATATGTATTTGCATTATTATCTGTCCATGACATACTTGTGTTTGTAATTTTAGTCTTTATCAATTATGTATATGTGTATACTTACTCCATGTGCCCTGTTTAGGTGATGGCCAGATACCTAGCTTGCATCGAGATACGCCCTATCCCTAGTGGCATATGGACGTATGAGGAGCACCGTGTCACTTTTGAGGGGGAGGTTGAGATCACTCTCTACCACCCTAACCCTCTGGTGCGAGTGCGACCTCGTCGATTTAGGATCCTATTAGTCTATACTATGCATGTTCCACCTTTCTATACATATAGAGGACCACCCCCGGCTCGACCCATGCGTCGTTTTCATAGTTTTCGTTTCAGAGCTGCCACTCGTTCTCACCCTTCCTCCCATAGAGTTGTCACTGAGGAGACTCCTTCTCCTGGTCCGACTGACTTTGATAGGACTGCTTCTGCAGATCCTAGACCCAGTGGTGGGGTCTCTACACAGTCGGGCGAGGTCGAGGAGGACCCTGTGGAGGATGAGAGCGAGGAGGAGGTGCATGTTGAGCCGACTGTTTCAGTTAGAGGTGGACCCGCTGGTTCATAGGAGCCTGCATAGCGTAGATGTTTTGGATCCTAGATCTTAGGGATAGAGCTGTGGAGGATTTGAGGAGCTGCTGAGGACACGGGTGACCTGCTCTGGGACTTCTGCTTTTGGATTTTGTTATATATATATTGTATATATTGAGAGGTCTTAGAGTGAGGTTTTACTTATTGCAGCTGGTTTTGTATATGTTTCACCAAACTTGCTATCTCGACTTTTTACTACTTGCTACTGACTGTACTGATGGGGTTTTATGTTATCACACACACATATATATATATATATATATATATATATATATATATATATATGATGTTTTTCTTTACCTCAGCAGTGCCCCATAAGTACTATTTTTACTTCCGCGAACTCTGATTTCTATTTGAAAAGGATTCGGCGATAAGTTTATGTTTTATATATTCAAAACCGACTCGAGAGACAAATGATATGTTTTAATAAGACCGACGAATAATGTTTTCTATAATTAAGGAAATGTTCTCTCGAAAGTCTTTTCGAACTTAAGATATTACTAAGCCGAATTCAAATAACGATTCATGTTAAAAAGGGTTTATAATTGAGCAAGTACTAATTTAGAAAGGAAAAATTTTCTAGTCCTAAGTTTGATAGCAAGTATTCAACTATTTGGAAATATTACCTATTTTCAAGATAGAAAAGAGAGCGTCACATATATTATTTCAAGTGTTTGTGAATTTTTGTTCATAGCCATATGAATGAGGAATTAAAAGGGACTTAAAATGAAGTTTAAAGAAACAATGTTTCCCATTTTATTTTCTTATGATGGCCGAATTATATAAGGATGAAATAAGGAAGTGAAAATTTAATTTAAGTCATATGAACATGTTTAAGTGATTTTTGGAATTTTTGAATGATGAATGTTTGATGTTTTATCATGAATTTCTAAAGGAAATAATCATTTGAGGAATAAACCAAATTGTATTTAGAAATTCTGCAAAAATTATTTTATTTTTCTGGGTAGGTCGTGAGACCTACATGAATACAAAAAGAAAATTTTATAATTATTTGATGATTATGTGCATGATTTATTCTTTGTTCTTTGTATTTTGTAATTGATTATGATGTTTAAAAATTGATTATGTGAAAAATAATTTGGTTACTGTTCTTATTTTTTTAGTATGGCCGAATTGTTATGTTCATAGGATAGGAGTATTATTTTGATTTTTCTAAGTGTTTATCTGATTATATGTTGCTTGTATCTTAATTCTTTGATGTGGTCTCATGAAATATCAATTAATAAATACATGGTGTTTGATGAAAAGAAATGATTCTGGAAAAAAATTATTTTAATTCTGGAAAAAAATTATTTTAATAAGGGCGTGTGATTTAAGGTGTATTTTTATGTTTATTTGTGATATGTTTATGTGTCTATGTATTTAGTTTAATGTATAATATGAAAAAGAAAGTTTTAAAGTGAATAAAATTTGTATTTTCTGGAAAATGCCTTAATTCATGCTATATGATTTATCTGCAAATGGTAGTTGTTATAAGATATTTGGAAATGAGTTTTTGAGTAATTGAAGTTTTAGAATTTATTTTTTTGATGTGATAATAAAGTTCTAAAAGTTATTTTATTTTTGGAAAAGGTTTTCATGATTTAAAAAGCTAAAAGAAAAAGTGATTTTACTGATACAGTAATATGTTTTTTAGTTTTCAAAGAGATTTTAAGCTACTGATAATGTTTTGTATTTTTAAAGGATACTAAGTGCTTTTGAAAAATAAGTTATTTTGTTAAGTATTGGTAAAGTGTCCTTTTAATAAATTTTGAGTTGATTTGTTATTTGGATTATGTGTATCAAATTGTTAAAGGTTCGAGTGAAGCAAATTCGGATTATCAGGATCATATTTCCCTAGCTACAAATCCTGGTGAGAGAGAAGCTTTCCTAAGACATAATGGCATCTTTGGGTAGCATTAGGATGTTCTCGATCATCTCAAAGATCAGAACTCCGTAGTTATTTGTCAAAATACGTTACAACAATTGTCTGTGTGTTTAGCCGATCTACATTGAGACGATAACTTTTATTTGAATGTTTGATATTGGTTATCGGTTGGTATTATATGATCTGAGTTATTTATTTTGATATAACCATATAGCATGAATTTTATCCGATGGGTATGTTACTGTACTGATGTTATCCTGTGATAACTGATTACCTGTTGGAAAAAGGAATATTGGAGAAATGATTATCTGAAAATATGTTGGAATTGTTAAGATTGTGTTAAGGCTTTATGGTTTAAGGCAATGATTATTTTATGGACCCCTGGTGGGTATAAGACCTTGGTTAAGGTAATATGGTTATAATTTAAGTATCTCGAATCGTGTAGTGTACAGTGAAGGTGCGCGGAGCACAAATGGCTTTTGATGTATATCCCCAATCGCATTGTCTTCGGACGTGCTTGATTTTAAGTAGCTGGCCACGTGAATGATGTGTCGTGGTTGCGAACTTTGTGGATTCCACTGTATGTAGTGAGGTGTTTGTTCGTTTTCTTTTTAGAGGTCGAGGCCTGTTAGAAGCGCGACTTAGAATGGGTCGAGTAATTATATTGTTTGATTGAAGGCCTATTCTAAACCCTAATCTCTCAATTGAAGAATTAGAGATCCAAAACATAGATTAGCTACTTCCATGCATAACAGTGAAAATACAATCAAACACTTGATTTAGAAACGGAAAAACATCAATTCATGAAATCAATAAACTAATCCATACAAATCCACCAATTCCTAATACGAGGGTTTCAGTTACACATTGAGAAAATAAGAAAAAAAACAATAGAAGAGTAATCCATAATCATAGACAATTAGGATTACCGCGAAGAGATCTTCAATCTTCCAATCTCCAATCTTCTTCTCCTCTAAAGCTCTCCAAAATCATGTAATCTCTCTCTAAACCTGCTAACCTGGTTTCTAATCCTAGAATAAATATATATTTACAAATCCTAAACAAATCCCTCAAAAACGCATCAGAATTTCGCCCAACTGGGCCTGCACGAGCATTGCGCGCCTAGGCGCCCCAAGCCACACGCCTGGGCGCCCAGGTCTGGTCAATGGTGAATAACGATGCTCACACGCCCGGGCGTCCGGGACAACATCCGACTCCGTTTCGCTCCGTTCTTGCGCCATTTTCATGGTGCTTTCATCCTCTTTTCAGCTCCATAAATACACTACTACAAAAACTATTTAAAATACCTGAATTTTAATCCCGGTTCCGTGTTATAACTGGGATTAAATACCCTTTTTAATTAAAAAATTAATAAAAAAGAAGTAGAAATATATTTAAAATTCCAACGTTTTTTGATCCCAGTTAAAAAAAAACACGGAAGTGGGATCATAAATGTAAATTAAATTTTATAAATAACGGTATATTTTTAATCCCCTTTTTATATGGAACCGGGAAATTTTGGTACCAAAAGCAAAAACACTTAAACCCCCCGTTTCCCTTGCCTCCTACAATACCTTGTCGTTCTCTCTCTCTTCCTCCCTCGATCATCTCCGTTTCTTCCTCCCTCGATCATCTCCGTCGCAAAACCCTCCCTGCCGCCGTTCTCTCTCTTCCTTGCCCAAGCTCACTAGCCGCCGCTCTTCCTCAGCAACTGTGAGTACCACAAATTCTTCTCTTCCTCGAGCCCTCTCTCTCTCTCTCGATCGCCGCTCCGAACCCCGGAACCGCTGCCACCGCTGTTCGCATCAACAACCGCCGCCGCCGATCACTTCCTTTCCCAAGCTCACTCGCCTCCGCTCTTCCTCAGCCATTGTCAGTGTCACTGATTCTTCTCTTCCTCGAGCCCTCTCTCTCTCGACCGTCGCTCCGAAGCCCGGAACCGTCGCCATCGCTGTTCGCATCAACAACTGCCGCCGTTGATTGCTCCAAGTCACGATTGCCACTTCACTACAGGTACCGACTCCTCCGTTCTATTGCTTTGTTTGCTCATCAGTTTCCATTCCTAATCAACTTAGTGTTTTGTTCCCTTTGGAAGAGTTGGAGGAGAAGGAGTCTAAGGTTGAGAAAAGAACAACAACAACAACTCCACTTGTTAAAGTTGTTGGTAAACCAAGGAGAGGTGTAATGATCATTCATTCATTCTGTCTTTCTTTCTTATTTTGGGTTGAATTTAATTTTTGTGATTGATTGTGTTTGTGTGTGAATTTTTTGTTTTCTATTGCTTAGTTTTTTGGTATGAATTCAAGTGATGATTGAGGAGAGGTCTCTGGTTAGTTGACTACCCTTACTCTTTTAGATAGATTAGGGCTTGGCAGTGAAAAATGCTGAAATTGAGACACTTCTAAGTTCTCTGGAAGTACTTAAGATGCAGGATTCTGAGGAAACCGCAATTGGTGGTTGGAGAGACTTAGGAACCCTAGGAAAACACCTAGAAGGGGGGGTTGAATAGGTGTTGAAGCTACCTTGAAAGATTTTCGAACAAAACAAATCGAAACAATCAAAACAAATGATTTTTGCAAATTCTACAGCACTTAATCGATTAACCTGCAATTTACTCGAGTAGTACTCGATTAAATTTGAACTTAATCGATTAGATATGACAGAAAACAGAAAAATCAATTTTTCATTCGAATACGAAAATCAATCAATTCACATGCAAGATCAGAGATTCAGCGGAAATGATTAACACCTATATTCTTATTGATTAACCTAGTTATGAAAATGATTTTCCCTTTATCAATTTGAACAATTAAAGATTCAATTCAATCAATTATGAAAATCAATCTTTCTAGGTTTTCAACCAAGAATGCAATCAAATGACTTGAATATAAAGAGTAAGAGTTTAGAGATACGACACAGTGATTTATCCTGGTTCACTTTCATCCACTTGAAAGCTACATCCAGTCCCCTCTTCAACCAAGAGAGATTCTTCACTATGAGGAATTAGAGTTCTCAAATTACAAGTGATTGCCTCACAAGACTCCCTTCTTGCTAGCTTACAAGAGATAACCGACACCCTTGCCTTGTAATCCTATTGATCTTCTCTCTAATCTAACCTCTACCCCTTGTTGATAATCGACACAACAAGTCTTCAATTGCTTGATGATAATCCACACACCAAGGCTTCACTTGCTTGATTCACAACCAAGACTTCTTCTTCTTCTTCTTCAATAAGAATGCACTTGCTTGATGATAAAATCGACACACCAAGACTTCTTGTTTGTTGTAGTGACTTGCCTTCTTGCAAAGATTACAACACAATAGAAAACACAAAACAATCCTATGAATCTCAATCAAGAGTTATGACAATTCACCATAAGAGATTCAAAGGTTCTTGATCAAAGAATATAAAAATAGAAAAGCTTTGATCTTTTGAAAATGAGAGAGAATAGAGTGGCTTGATTCTTTGTAAAACTTGTATTAAAATGATTCTCATCTATCACAAATAATAGGAAAAGGTTTATATAGAATACCCAAAAGTTGTAGCACTTGAAAACTGATTTTGAGAAGTGAAAAACGTATTTTAAAAATCAGTTCAGCAGTACTTAATCGATTAAGCAAGTCGTGTACTCGAGTAGTACTCGATTAAGTTATCACTTAATCGATTAAGTTGGTACTGCACATGTTCAAAACTTGTTTTTCTCAAAATCCAACCTTTCCTTTAAAACCTTTAAGCCACCTATTGATTCTAGGTTAAGTGAAAACTCAAAATATGATTTAATCATGACTTATGAATGAGATTCACTACCCTCTATAATAATCTACCCAAATAAAAAACCTATGAAGCTTGAGAGGCAAAAGATAAAAGAAATACAAATACACTCAAACTTAGGTCTTCATGAGCTTGCTTTCTCTCTTTTTCATTTGATGTTTGTTGTTGCTTGTTGAGCTTGAAACTTGACCAACACATGTAGCTTGTTCAAAAACACTTTGTCATTATCAAAACATTCATCATGTTCATCATGGAACTAACAATCTCCCCCTTTTTGAAAATGACAACCCATGTTTTGAAATCGCTTGAAGTTGTTGATGCTTGAAACATTTGATCACTTGAGAAGACTCTTTCTCCCTCTCAATCAATGCTATAACACTTGAATCCAATTAAGATAGAAGCTTGATTCTCCCCCTATCTTCAACAACTTAGCTCAACCTACATAAAAACAACAAAACAACCTTTCTCCAAATATAATATCATATTTCTCCCATGTTTTGAAACATACCATTTCTCCCTCTTTGAGAAACATTTCATTCAATTCAAAACATCATATTTCTCCCCCTTTGGCATTATCAAAAAGTAATATATACCAATTGAAATATAAGATCTAAGCCAAGGTAAGAAATCAATGATCATTTCTTCATAACATTGATACCAATTAAACAAATACAATAGAGCTATACTTTGAAATGTGATATCAATTGGTAAGAGAATATCACAATGAAATATAATACCAATTGAGAACTAATAAGATCATAATATCACTTAACAAAGAAGATATCAATTGTAAAGAAGAATCAATAATCACAAAAACATGATAATCAACTAATAATCTCTCAATGATACAAATTGAATTAACTAAACATTTAGAAAAGTAATATCAATTGAGAAGATATCAATTAAGATAATATATCAATATCAAATATTACCACTTTGTAGGACATTCACTTGAGATGCAAGTGTGATACCAATTGAAGATGTGAATATAGACATTCATAGTTGAGACCAATTGAGAACATGTGTCATTCATTTGCATCTTCAATCAAACCTACAAAACAATCATGCTTTGCTTTTTGGTATCCAAATGGTTTTGGATCCATTTTTGTTAGTGTAGGGACTTTCACCCTTTTTCATCCAAACAAAATTTCCTTTAGGTATACCATGCACTTTAACATAACACACATTTGAAGTATGTCCATGAGTACCACAATAGAAACATGTTGGAGGATTTGAAAAATCAACTTTAGAAAAATCAACAACATTTCTATGAGATTTACTCTTAGCATTAGTATAACCCAAACCAAACTTGTTTGAATTTTCTCTTTGAAAATTTAACAATGTGCGCAATCTAATATCACCATTCGTGAAACTTGCAAGCTTATTTTTCAAAATAGCATTTTCATCTTTAAGCAACTTGCAATTCTCACAATCAACCACAATATTCACTCTACTAGCACAATCACAAGAAGAACTAGCATATATAAGATCAAGAGTTTCATTTTCAAGATTAAGCTCATCAACTTGTTTTTGAAGATCTAAAATCTCTTTTTGATGTTTCAAAATGAGCTTCTTTCTTTCAATATTTTTCAAAGCTAGTTTTTCAAGTTGTTCATACATTTCTTCATAAGCATTATGTAACAATTCATATTTAGAAGAAATTTCGGATTTAGATTCACTTACATTGCTATCCTCGCTTTGATAACTTGATTCATCATTTGAACTTTGTTCTTCATCATCTACTAGAGTTATCAAGTTGAGACAAGCGGCTTCTTCATCATCCGATGAACTACTCGATGTGCTTTTCTTGTTATCTTCATCACTATCCCAAACTATGTATGCTCTTTTAGATTTAGAATTTTTCTTGTCTTTCTCTTTCTTCTTGAGATACTTAGAGCATGAGTACTTGAGATGACCGGGCTTTCCACATTCATGGCAAACTACACCTTCTTTTGATGTCTTGGTCTTATAGTGTGGGGAATCCTTCTCTTTACTTTTGTCCTTGTTCAACCTTCCTTTTCTCCTTAGAAACTTGTCAAACTCTTTTAACAAAAGTTTCATGTCTTTTTCATCAACATCGGAATCGGAATCTTCACTATCATCATCATCGGAACTATCTTTCTTTTTATATGCACTTTTGACTCTAAGAGCAAGTCCTTTCCTTGATTTGTTCTTATCCGACTCTTCATTGATACTTAATCGTCCAAGCTCCATTTCATGTTCTTGAAGCTTTCCGAAAAGTGTTGCTAGATCCATAGCATCCAAATTTTTAGATTCAACAATAGCCGTTACTTTTGGTTGCCAATTCCTGTCTAAACATCTCAACACTTTGTTAGAAAGTTCACCTTGAAGAAAAGTTTTACCAAGAGCAAGTAAATGATTTATAATATGAGTAAAACGCTTTTGCATATCATTTATAGATTCATTTGGAAGCATATGAAACAATTCATAATCACGCATTAAAGCATTCAATCTAGCTCTCCTAACCTCACTAGTTCCTTCATGAGTCACTTGTAAAGTGTCCCACATTTCTTTAGCACTAGAACATTGAGAAACTCTAAAGAACTCGTCATAGGATAAAGCGGATGTGATGGTATTCTTTGCTTTATAATCATATTGAACTTTCTTTCTATCATCATCCTTCCACTTATCCTCGGGGATCAATTGTTCTACACCTTCAACTAAACTAGAGGGGATATGAGGACCTTTTTCAACTACTTTCCAAATTTCACTATCTATGGCTTGGATAAAGATTTTCATTCTAACTTTCCAATATGCATAGCCTTCTCCGGCAAACAATGGAGGACGACTTATTGAGGCACCTTCACCACCAAAGAGATTCATGGAACCCATTGCGATTTTCTTAAAGGATCTTTACGAAAAAGCTCTTATGCTCGTGTCTTTCGACCGAGCTCTGATACCAATTGAGGAAACCGCAATTGGTGGTTGGAGAGACTTAGGAACCCTAGGAAAACACCTAGAAGGGGGGGTTGAATAGGTGTTGAAGCTACCTTGAAAGATTTTCGAACAAAACAAATCGAAACAATCAAAACAAATGATTTTTGCAAATTCTACAGCACTTAATCGATTAACCTGCAATTTACTCGAGTAGTACTCGATTAAATTTGAACTTAATCGATTAGATATGACAGAAAACAGAAAAATCAATTTTTCATTCGAATACGAAAATCAATCAATTCACATGCAAGATCAGAGATTCAGCGGAAATGATTAACACCTATATTCTTATTGATTAACCTAGTTATGAAAATGATTTTCCCTTTATCAATTTGAACAATTAAAGATTCAATTCAATCAATTATGAAAATCAATCTTTCTAGGTTTTCAACCAAGAATGCAATCAAATGACTTGAATATAAAGAGTAAGAGTTTAGAGATACGACACAGTGATTTATCCTGGTTCACTTTCATCCACTTGAAAGCTACATCCAGTCCCCTCTTCAACCAAGAGAGATTCTTCACTATGAGGAATTAGAGTTCTCAAATTACAAGTGATTGCCTCACAAGACTCCCTTCTTGCTAGCTTACAAGAGATAACCGACACCCTTGCCTTGTAATCCTATTGATCTTCTCTCTAATCTAACCTCTACCCCTTGTTGATAATCGACACAACAAGTCTTCAATTGCTTGATGATAATCCACACACCAAGGCTTCACTTGCTTGATTCACAACCAAGACTTCTTCTTCTTCTTCAATAAGAATGCACTTGCTTGATGATAAAATCGACACACCAAGACTTCTTGTTTGTTGTAGTGACTTGCCTTCTTGCAAAGATTACAACACAATAGAAAACACAAAACAATCCTATGAATCTCAATCAAGAGTTATGACAATTCACCATAAGAGATTCAAAGGTTCTTGATCAAAGAATATAAAAATAGAAAAGCTTTGATCTTTTGAAAATGAGAGAGAATAGAGTGGCTTGATTCTTTGTAAAACTTGTATTAAAATGATTCTCATCTATCACAAATAATAGGAAAAGGTTTATATAGAATACCCAAAAGTTGTAGCACTTGAAAACTGATTTTGAGAAGTGAAAAACGTATTTTAAAAATCAGTTCAGCAGTACTTAATCGATTAAGCAAGTCGTGTACTCGAGTAGTACTCGATTAAGTTATCACTTAATCGATTAAGTTGGTACTGCACATGTTCAAAACTTGTTTTTCTCAAAATCCAACCTTTCCTTTAAAACCTTTAAGCCACCTATTGATTCTAGGTTAAGTGAAAACTCAAAATATGATTTAATCATGACTTATGAATGAGATTCACTACCCTCTATAATAATCTACCCAAATAAAAAACCTATGAAGCTTGAGAGGAAAAAGATAAAAGAAATACAAATACACTCAAACTTAGGTCTTCATGAGCTTGCTTTCTCTCTTTTTCATTTGATGTTTGTTGTTGCTTGTTGAGCTTGAAACTTGACCAACACATGTAGCTTGTTCAAAAACACTTTGTCATTATCAAAACATTCATCATGTTCATCATGGAACTAACAGATTCATATTTCTTAGTCTTTCTATTTGTTGAGTGTGTTTAGATCTTTCTTTTTTTAAAAAAAATCTTTAAGGGTCCAATTTTCTCTGGGTTCTTTGCTTTGGTATGTCTTCTTTTTATAAAGTTTTAAAGTTTAACCGATAAGAAAAACTCAACCTTAAGTCATTTATGTAATCTAGTCTAAGTTTATATTTGAATTTGTTTAACTTTGGAATAGAGCTTGACAAATCATTAAACAAGTGAAACTCAAATAGTAGTTTGCAAATAACTAAATGACTGTTATGCTTCACTGTAATATGCTCTAAGAAATTTACCATTGGTTGATTTATGTTCCTTGTGTCTGTTGTTTGCAAAATTGAAATACTCACCAAGGAATCAGGATAAGTTAGCATTCAACTTGGGCTAATGTTAACAGCTAATCTCCATATCTTAAAAAGATCAGGTTCCTTAAAGTCTCATGCTCATGCCGTACTCACAAAAGCTTAAGCACATCACCAAAATTTAGATTCATGCTCATGCTTAAAGTCTCATGCTCTTGTAGAACTCACAAAAGTTTAAAGTCTCATGCTCATGCTCTTATTAATCTTTATTCGGCCGTCACTCAATGATTACAGATTTTTTTGGCTAGAAGTTTAAACACGGGGTGGGGTGATTTGGGTCTAATATATGATGTTTTTGGGCTTAATTTCACTTCCTTTTGCTATGGTTTTGACTTGTTTCTCTTGTAAATATAGGTATTTTGTATTAGTTTTAGGAATTTTTAGTTTATTAGAATCCTTTGAACGTTTTGATCCGTTTTGGGTACGTTTCAGGTGTTTTGGAGCTTTATTTGGAGAAAATATTATTGGAGCTGAGAAGAGCATAAGAAGACCTTGAAAATGGCACAAGAATGGAGAGACGGAGTTGGAAGTTACTTGGCATGCCCAGGTGCGGGGATGTCGCGCCCAAGCGCGCGTGCATCGTTGAATTATGGGTGTACAAATATGGCGCGCCCAGGCGTGTTGGTCCTCACGCCCAGGCGCGCGTGACACGAGAAAGTCCAATTGGGCCTAATTCTGAGCAGTTTTGAAGGTTGATTTTAGTTTTGGAAATTAGTTTTTAGTATAGGTAATTTTAATTCAATTATTTTTAATTTCTATTTTTCATAAAAAAAGGCACTGTACAGTACCCTCGCGCCTGGGCGCAGAGGGCCACGCGCTTGGGCGCGCGAGAGGCGTTAACTAGCACGCCTGAGGGAGTCAAGCAACTTATTCTCCCCATTTCTTCATTTTATTCTCCCCCAATTCAAACCCTAAATCCCCAATTTTTCAATTTCACTAAATTGCTCCATTAATCTTCAAATTCTTCCAACATAACTCAACATTCCTTCTTCCTCTTTCATTATTCTTCCATATTCTTCAAGGATTTCCAAGCTTTTCTCCCATTCTCTACTTTCTCTATCAATTCGGTTTTGCTTCTCTCAAGGGCAAGGGACACAAATTTTTCCATCAATTTGGGTAAGAATCACTCTTCTATACTCCCTGGTACTGTTGTGGTTGATTTTGGAGTTAGGAGTTAGTGATTTTGAGTTTGGTTTTTGAGTTCTAGAGAGTTGCTCACCAAGTGCTCGATCAATTGTCTCTAGTTATTTTTGAGCTTTTAGGATGCCTAGAGGGAAAAGACCAGTTGTAGGGAGCGCTAGTAGTGACTTGGGAAAGACCTTGGAGCATTCGAGGGTCTCCGATTACTATGATGGGAAGATGGTGAAGAGAGGTATAACCCTAGAGACGAGCATTCTTTATGAGAGCGAGGGGCCAGTAGGGAGGAGAGTTGTTGGGGTCAGTAGCATTGAGGAGGTTAAGGAGACCCTGTTGATTAACAGGTGGTTGGATTGGATTAGGGAGCCTGACGAGGTGTTTAGCAAGTTCCTGGTGTGGGAATTCTATGCTAACGCCTGGTGTAACACCCTCACAAATATTTAGTTAATTTAGGATTTTATATTTATTGGTACTTGAAAATTTCTTTTTAAATTAAAATACTTAAGAATATTTTTCCGGAAAAACGGACAGAGTTTCCTCTGTTTTTCGGACTTTCCCAAAATTTCCAATTTTGTACCTGCTTAACCTGTTCAGTCCAGCAAACTTTTAAAACATAAAACGTTTAAATATTATCCAGAAACAGATCCTAATGCCCCAAATATCTCAAATAGGGGCGAACAACTAAAACATAACTTTAATTTACAAAATAATAGTTTTTAACATAACTAAAACTACAATCCACTAATAAACTAATAAACGGATACTCCACGTAGTGGAGGTTCAACCTGCTCGGCCAGAAACTGTGCAAGCTCCAAGCTCAGTACCTGAAAAATGGTTGTAAGGGTGAGCTTTACACGTGAAGTAGAAATTAGTTCCTAAATGAACTAAATGACCTACTAAGTCATACACATTTAGCACTTAACACATATTTTAGATCATCAAGCCAAGCATGCATCACACACAAACAAGAGTTCCCTTAACCACTCTTAAACCCATATCCTTCGCTCTTTTAGCTTTTTCATGCACCGTTGATTCCCTTTTCTCTCACTCACATCCTATTATCTTTCAATATTTCATTCATTCTTTATTTCTTCCTTTTATATTTTTCTCGTTTACTTCTCTTCCTTTCATTTTATTCTTTCTTTACTTTTTATTAATTTGGCTATAGGGTCTCACGACCAGGCCCACCGACCTAACCTGCACCAAAATACTCTTTATTATCTATCCACAGGGTCTAACAACCAGATTCATATGACCTAACCTATGTCACAGGGTCTCACGACCATATCTTTCGACCTAACCTGCGCCATAGGGTCTCACGACCAGATCATACTATCTAACATGCGTTGGCCACAGGGTCTTACGACTAGATCCCACGATCTAACCTGCATCGGCCCATTCTTTTATTAATCTTTTATCAATTGGCCACGGGGTCTCACGACTAGGTCCTTCCGACCTAACCTGTGACAGGTATCCTTTTATTATTCTCATCCTCATTTCGTTTATCTTATTTATTTATTCTTTTTATTTATGATCTTTTTTCTTCTTTAATTTCTTTATAATTATCCTTTTCTCTCTTGCCTTTTATTATTAATTTGTTATCTCATTCGTCATTCAACACACATTTATCATACAAGCATACACAACAATTTTCACAATTTATATTTTCAATTCCCTAAGTTTATTCCATGACATTTTTAACTCTTTCTATTCCTTAGTTCTCATTCTAGTTTACATCTCATACATACTTACTTTCTTTTATTTATTATTCAATTCATTATGCGATACACATTTAGCACACAAACATCACAATTCAACCACTTATATGATTTACATATATCTCTTTAAATCAACCAGACATACAGAACAATAATCATTTATAATCATTCACAATTAACAACCAGAGTTCCTGTTATTCAAATAAACATACATGAAAACATATAGCACTTAGCCTGCATGTTCAATCACAAGTATCAATTTATAGTTCGTTTCATTTACTTTCTTACTTTATATTTAATTTAAATTAATTACCCGAATAACCAATCACAGCATACCCACATATTCTTAGCAAGTATTATATACTAATCATAAAATACTCCCTAAAGCAAGGTAAAGAACCCCTTACCTCAGGGTTCTATTAGAACCTGGTTTACGGCTCGGTGAGGCGATCCCGCTGCGGCTTACGTCGAATTAATCCAAATCCACCAGCGGCAATTACGGCTTACACAACCGGCGTCGGTCTGACTCCTCGACTATGTTGGTGATGGCGGTTTGGATCGAACCCGCAACCGTGGCCGATGACGATAACGGTGTCGGTTCGGTTCGAACCCTCCTTGGTTAAAGACACCACAAGAACCAAAGGCGGCGTTGGTGGCTTCGGTTCACGAGTAAGAGAGGTGAGGGCTGTGGTGGGGCTTAGCAGCAGCGAGCACGGGCAGTGGTAACGGCGTCGGCAAAACGAAGGGAGAAAAATAGTCACTTGATGATGGTGACTATGTTGAGGGCCTTTGATGGCAACGCTGGTATAAGGAGGTGACTGGGGTTTTATGGGCCATGAACGCGACGGCGGCACGGTGGGTGGCTCGTGGCGGTCTGATCTGCAGAGGGAGGGAGTCGCGACCCACAGTGAAAGAGAGAGGGCGATCGCGAGGAGGAGAGACGCGTGGTGAGGGGCTGGAAACGGTTCGTGTTGACGACGGCGGAAGGAGAGAAGCCGTGGTGGAGAGAGAAACTGACGAGGGAGGAGAGAGAGAGAGAGAGCGACGGGTAGTGGCCTCTCAAGCGATGGTCATGGGAGAAGAAGTCATGAGTGGTTGACGTGAGTGAAAGGAGGACATGGGTGGCTGGCGGTGAGGTGTTTGGAGGCCGGAACTGGGGAGGAAGGAGGGAGATGGTGGCTTGCCCAAATATTTAGGGCTGCTGCTACTATTATTATTATTATTAGTATTACTATTATTATCTATTTATTTATTTTTAATCCAAAGAAATACCTACTATAAATTTTAAATTATCAAATGAATACTCATAAAAAAAAAATCATAGAGTTAGAAGTTTGGAAATATTAAACATAAAATAATATCGAATATGTCAAAAACAAGTAACAAATAAAAATGTATTATTTTTATTTTTTTTCCATATAGGGTAATTACTTTAAATGAGTTTACTTTAAGGTATATAAATAAAATAGTCAAATAGAAATAATATAAGGTACTTTATGAAAATACCAACACTTTAATAAATATATATAAGAATTTATCATTTAATTTGATCAAACTAAAAATTTATAATATAAAAGAAAATCAGGATGTTACAATCCTCCCCCACTTACGGGAATTTCGTCCCCGAAATTCAGGTTACTTTGTAATGCGGAGAACCATCCAGCTAATTGGGTTCCTGTCGGTTCTATTTCCCCGCTTCCGATGTGTTTAGGTCCATTCTTCTTAGTATTGCCATGTCTGTCCTCGGACACTACATATCTCCTTTATCGCGACAGGATTCACCATTTCCTTATTATTAAAGTTCCATCTTCCATTTCTTGGGTTGAAATCCTCCCCCACTTTGCATCAACTTACCTGCTTACTCCGATGCCAGGAAGCAGGAAATCGAACGTGTCGGCTCCTGATTGCCTTTCATACGACTCTTAATAAAGAGTGCAAGAATCTAACAACAACAAAAAATACAATCTTTGGAATTCACGAGGAATTTGCGACTTCGCTTTAAGAAAATAGCATAAAACTATGCGATCCAAAGACTTTTCGCAGAATGTAGCAGCTTATGGCTAGAAATTTCCCGGAATCTGATCAAATAAATAAGACTGGAACTCCAGGAACGATGGATATTCTAAGATAAGAAAGAGGGAGAAGATCGTAAATTCTCAATGTTTAGTAGATTGGAGGGAGAACTTTTTGATCCGTGATCAAAAGTCGCTACTTCGAGGTCATGTCAAACCAAGAAGAATGAGGAGGAAGGGATCTACTTGCACGAATTGAGGTACTAATTAAGGCTTTCAGATTTACTATTAAATTCTTAAACGATTTTTGATGGTCAAAGATTGGAGGTTGGCAAGTATTCTTGACGTTTGAACCTTCTATTAAACCCTATTTTAGACCAACGACACTCAAGACATACCTTGGGTGTTTGTCAGCAATCCCTTACAACCTTCTTCGAGTTAAACCTTAAGGAAAGCTTGAATGAACTTGATACAGAACAAGAAAGCTAATGGAATTTGACCTTTCTATCACCTTAAGACTTGCACTTCTTTCGAAATCGAGAGTCGTGTTGGGTTGACGAGTTTGAGAAGGTTATGGTGTCTGACCGCGTATGGTTTTCCATGTTAGAACCTACAATCGGTGGTTGAAACAACTAGGAAACACTAGGAGAACACCTAGAAGGGGGGGGGGGGGTTGAATAGGTGTTAGATAAACCTTGAAAGATTTTCGCAAGAAACAAATCAAAACGATTAAAACAAATGATTTTCTTGAAATTTTCTTCTATTAATCGATTAACAAGTCAACTAATCAATTAATGCCGAATGATCAATTCAAACTAATCGATTAATGAAACCAATTACTCGATTAATCAATGTTAAAATTGAAAAATCACTTTTCAATCAAATATGAAAATCAATCAATTAACACATATGATCAGAGATAAAGCGGAATTGATTAACACCAATATTCTTATTGATTACCTAGGTTATGAAAATGATTTTCCCCAAATCAATTTTGCACAATTAAGATTCAATTCAATCAATTATGAAAAATCACTTTTTCTAGGTTTTCAACCAAGAACACAATTAATAACAAGAATTGTAAAGAGTAGAGAGTTTAGAGATACGACACAGTGATTTATCCTGGTTCACTTTCATCCACTTGAAAGCTACTCCAGTCCCCTCTTCAACCAAGAGAGATTCTTCACTATGAGGAATTAGAGTTCTCAAATTACAAGTAAATGCCTCACAAGACTCCCTTCTTGCTAGCCTACAAGAGATACCACACCCTTGCCTTGTAACCCTATTGATATCTAATCTAACCTCTTCTCTTGCTTGTCGATACCCCACAACAAGACTTCCAATGCTTTGAGATTCTTCAAAGACTTCCACTTGCTTGCTTCACTACAAGACTTCCAAGTGCTTGATGATATGCCACACCAAGGCTTCCAAATAACTTTGCTTGATGAATAACTTCTTCAAGACTTCCTTTGTTGTAGAGTGTTTGCCTTCTTTGCAATGATTACAACTCAAATGAAAACAAAATAACAATCCTATGAATCTCTTTCAAAAGCTATGAAAATATCAACATGAGAGATTCAAGGTTCTTGATCAAAGAATGTAAAAATGAGAACTTTGATCTTGAGAAAGTGAGAGAGAATAGAGTGGCTTGATTCTTTGTAAAATGAATATCAAAATGATGGAATATGATCACAAAGGTTAGAAATAGGTTTATATAGAATACCCAAAAGTTAGGAATGGTTAAAAGTGCTTTTGAGAAGTGAAAAACGCATTTTAAAAACCAGATCTGTGCGTGTTACTCGAGTAAAATAAGTGCTAATCGAGTAACCATGCCTTAATCGAGTAATGCCGCAAGCCTGTAAAAAGTTACTCGAGTAAAAGTCAAGATAATCGATTATCAAAAATTGTTAATCTATTATCAGTTCAAAATATACTGTTAATCGATTATCAAAACCTGTTAATCGATTATTTTGATTAAAAATCACTTAAAACTTGTTTTCTCAAAAACTAAACCTATTCTTTCAAACCTTTAAGCCGCCTATTGATTTTAGGCAAAGTGAATACTCAAAATATGATATAATCATGACTATGATAGAGATTCACTACCCTCTAATGACTCTACCCAAACTCAAACTAAGAGACTTGAGAGGCTAAAGACAAAACAATAAAACATAAACTACCAAACTAAGTCTTCATGAGTTGGATCTCTCTTTATCACTTGATGTTTGTTGTTGCTTGTTGAGCTTGAACTTTATCAACACAATTGAAGCTTGTTCAAAACCTTTTGTCATTTATCAAAACATCCTTCATGGATCTTACAATCTCCCCCTTTTTGAAAATGACAAACATGTTTTGAAGTTGTGAAGTTGTTTATGCTTGAACCATTTGATCACTTGGTGAGACTCTTGCTCCCCCTCAATTAATTGTTTTGACATTTGAAATCTAATTGAGATAAAAGCTTGATTCTCCCCCTATCTCCAACAACTTTGCTCAACCTACATAAAAACAACAAAACAAACCTTTCTCCAAACAAATATACCATTTCTCCACAAAATAGTCAAAACATACTATTTCTCCCCCTTTGGCATTATCAAAAAGAAATATATACCAATTGAAATATAAGATCTAAGCCAAAATGAGAAATACTATGTCATATATAGAGATATCTAAACCAAAATAGAGAAATTAATAACCATGCTATCTCTATATCAAACATTTCTTCAATAGCATGATAATCATCTAATAATCACTCAATGATACCAATTGAAACAATTGTATACCAATTGTAATACTAATTGTAAGAATTTGATACCAATAGTATTTTCTCAAAAGTATAAACAATATCACATCAAGAGAAATAATACCACTTGTGACTAAACAAATACCAATTGTATAATATCAAATGTTACCAATTTGTAGGATTGTCTTCTTCATACCAATTGAAGATATCCAACAATATCAATTGTGTCAACTTGTAGGACTTTTACTTGAGATTTGAAGAAATGTGTATAGACCTTCATTTGCATCTTCAATCATACCTACAAAAACAATCATGCTTTGCCTTTTGGTATCCAAATAGTTTTGGATCCATTTTTGTTAGTGTAGGGACTCTCACCCTTTTTCACCCAAACAAACTTTCCTTTAGGTATACCATGCACTTTAATATAACACACATTTGAAGTATGTCCATGAGTACCACAATAGAAACATGTTGGTGCATTTGAAAAATCAACTTTAGAAAAATCAACAACATTTCTATGAGATTTACTCTTAGCATTAGTATAACCCAAACCAAACTTGTTTGAATTTTCTCTTTGAAAATTTAACAATGTGCGCAATCTAATATCACCATTTGTGAAACTTGCAAGCTTATTTTTCAAAATAGCATTTTCATCTTTAAGCAACTTGCAATTCTCACAATCAACCACAATATTCAATCTACTAGCACAATCACAAGAAGAACTAGCATATATAAGATCAAGGGTTTCATTTTCAAGATTAAGCTCATCAACTTGTTTTTGAAGTTCTAAAATCTCTTGTTGATGTTTCAAAATGAGCTTCTTCCTTTCAATGTTTTTCAAAGCTAGTTTCTTAAATTGTTCATGCATTTCTTCATAAGCATTATACAATATTTCATATTTAGAAGAAATTTCGGATTTAGTAAGACTTACATCGCTTTCATCGCTTTGTTCACTTGATTCATCATTTGAACTTTCCTCTTCATCTACTAAAGCTATCAAGTTGAGACAAGCGGCTTCTTCATCATCCGAAGAACTATTTAATGTGCTTTTCTTGTCTTTTTCATCATCACTATTCCAAACTATGTATGCCCTTTTAGTTTTCTTTTCTTTCTCCTTCTTCTTAAGATACTTAGAGCATGAGTACTTGAGATGACCGGGCTTTCCACATTCATGGAAAACTATACCTTCTTTTGAAGTCTTTGTCTTGTAGTGTGGGGAATTCTTCTCTTTACTTTTGTCTTTGTTCATCCTTCCTTTTCTCCTTAGAATCTTATTGAACTTTCTTAGTAGAAGCTTTATCTCCTCTTCATCAATGTCCGAATCGGAATCTTCATTATCATCATTATCATCGGAACTCTCTTCCTTTTGATATGACCTTTGAGCTTTAAGAGCGATTCCTTTTCTTTCTTTGTTCTTGTCCGATTCTTCATGCATATGTAAGCGTCCAAGCTCCATTTCATGTTCTTGAAGCTTTCCGAAAAGTGTTGCTAAGTCCATGGTGTCCAAGTCCTTTTATTCAACAATTGCGGTAACCTTGGGTTTCCATTCCCTACTTAGACATCTTAAAACTTTGTTAACAAGTTCACAATTCACGAAAGTTTTACCAAGATCAATGAGATGATTAACAATATGAGTAAAACGTTTTTGCATAAAACATATAGATTCATTAGGCAACATACGAAACAATTCATATTCATGCATCAAAGAATTTAATCTAGCACGCCTAACTTCACTAGTGCCTTCATGTGTGACTTGCAAGGTGTCCCACATTTCTTTGGCATCACGACATTGGGAGACTCTAAAGAACTCATCATAAGATAGAGCGGAGGTGATGATATTCTTAGCTTTTAAATCATATTGAATTTTCCTTTTATCATCATCGGTCCACTTATCTTTGGGAGTAAGTGTAAGCACACCTTCTACATCTTTTGAGGGAATATAAGGACCATTTTCAATGGCTTCCCAAATGTTCACATCTATAGCTTCTAAAAAGATTCTCATCCTAATTTTCCAATAACCATAACCCTCTCCACCAAACATAGGAGGGCGATTTATTGAAGCACCTTCACCACCAAAGGGTACGAATCCCATTGTAGTTTCTTCAAGGATCTTAACGAAAAAGCTCTATGCTCGTGTCTTTCGACCGAGCCATGATATCAATTGTTAGAACCTACAATCGGTGGTTGAAACAACTAGGAAACACTAGGAGAACACCTAGAAGGGGGGGTTGAATAGGTGTTAGATAAACCTTGAAAGATTTTCGCAAGAAACAAATCAAAACGATTAAAACAAATGATTTTCTTGAAATTTTCTTCTATTAATCGATTAACAAGTCAACTAATCAATTAATGCCGAATGATCAATTCAAACTAATCGATTAATGAAACCAATTACTCGATTAATCAATGTTAAAATTGAAAAATCACTTTTCAATCAAATATGAAAATCAATCAATTAACACATATGATCAGAGATAAAGCGGAATTGATTAACACCAATATTCTTATTGATTACCTAGGTTATGAAAATGATTTTCCCCAAATCAATTTTGCACAATTAAGATTCAATTCAATCAATTATGAAAAATCACTTTTTCTAGGTTTTCAACCAAGAACACAATTAATAACAAGAATTGTAAAGAGTAGAGAGTTTAGAGATACGACACAGTGATTTATCCTGGTTCACTTTCATCCACTTGAAAGCTACTCCAGTCCCCTCTTCAACCAAGAGAGATTCTTCACTATGAGGAATTAGAGTTCTCAAATTACAAGTAAATGCCTCACAAGACTCCCTTCTTGCTAGCCTACAAGAGATACCACACCCTTGCCTTGTAACCCTATTGATATCTAATCTAACCTATTCTCTTGCTTGCCGATACCCCACAACAAGACTTCCAATGCTTTGAGATTCTTCAAAGACTTCCACTTGCTTGCTTCACTACAAGACTTCCAAGTGCTTGATGATATGCCACACCAAGGCTTCCAAATAACTTTGCTTGATGAATAACTTCTTCAAGACTTCCTTTGTTGTAGAGTGTTTGCCTTCTTTGCAATGATTACAACTCAAATGAAAACAAAATAACAATCCTATGAATCTCTTTCAAAAGCTATGAAAATATCAACATGAGAGATTCAAGGTTCTTGATCAAAGAATGTAAAAATGAGAACTTTGATCTTGAGAAAGTGAGAGAGAATAGAGTGGCTTGATTCTTTGTAAAATGAATATCAAAATGATGGAATATGATCACAAAGGTTAGAAATAGGTTTATATAGAATACTCAAAAGTTAGGAATGGTTAAAAGTGCTTTTGAGAAGTGAAAAACGCATTTTAAAAACCAGATCTGTGCGTGTTCCTCGAGTAAAATAAGTGCTAATCGAGTAACCATGCCTTAATCGAGTAATGCCGCAAGCCTGTAAAAAGTTACTCGAGTAAAAGTCAAGATAATCGATTATCAAAAATTGTTAATCTATTATCAGTTCAAAATATACTGTTAATCGATTATCAAAACCTGTTAATCGATTAGTTTGATTAAAAATCACTTAAAACTTGTTTTCTCAAAAACTAAACCTATTCTTTCAAACCTTTAAGCCACCTATTGATTTTAGGCAAAGTGAATACTCAAAATATGATATAATCATGACTATGATAGAGATTCACTACCCTCTAATGACTCTACCCAAACTCAAACTAAGAGACTTGAGAGGCTAAAGACAAAACAATAAAACATAAACTACCAAACTAAGTCTTCATGAGTTGGATCTCTCTTTATCACTTGATGTTTGTTGTTGCTTGTTGAGCTTGAACTTGATCAACACAATTGAAGCTTGTTCAAAACCTTTTTTCATTTATCAAAACATCCTTCATGGATCTTACATTCCATACTGTATGGTGATTGGCAGGTCCAAGAGGGTCGCCGACATGACAAGAATCGAGTAGATACAGGCATTGGAGACGATAACATGATTAGATACATGTCAAGCAAGAAGATGAAGAAGATCATCCTATAGAATGCATTTCTACTAGATATTCATAGAAAAAGGCATTTCCTCCGGACTAATGGTTGACTTCGTCCATCCTCCGGCACTTGTGAGTACCAACTTCGATTATTAGGGAAAGGTTCTTTCGGCTAAGCGTCCATATTTAATCAGCTAGGAGTAACGGATTCCGACTATGGTTCCTTACTCCCCCACTTGGCATTAACATACCGCGTTACATCAATGCCTAGGAGTAGGATTAATCGATAATAATAATCGGGTACGGGAGTTCTCGACCATTGTTCGCGATCGGAAGTTACAAGGGGTTGACTACCTATAGGCGATCTTTGAGTTTGTAATAAGTTCCTATGGGTTTTTGTTCGATTCTCACGAGGTGACTACAATCTACCACTCTACCCCTAACATATACGGGCTTAATGTCTCTACATTTCGCTTTAATCTTAGGTTCCTTCCCTAATCCTATGCAAAGAGTTCGGAAGGAACTCTATTTGGGTTAATTCTATCCCGCTTAGAAAATCTATCGCTCATAAGAATCATTAAGTTGATTAGTTCGGTTTTATTCAGAACGTGTCAACGACATCAATCCCCTTTTAAGTTATTCTAAGCGTAGACATTTTAAATAAACCATTGGTACATTATTAATATAAAAAGTACCTTGGATCAATTTATTCGCTCCTTCTAGCCTTTTGTGCGTTAACCGAGACCGTCTCCTTTCTCCATGATGTTCATAGGACATTTTGCAGCATGGTGTCTAGATTGTCCACAATGGAAACAAAGACCTTCCCGCCTATGCTGCCTAAACATACAACATTTACGGTTATGGAACTTTCCACAATGTGGACATGGTGGCCTAGTTCTCGGGGCAACCATATTCAGGTTTGCAGCTTCTAGAGCCACTGCTTCGGCGCCAATGTTAGTGTATGGGTCTGATTCCTGGGCCAGTTCCTTGCCTCTGCTGGAACCTTCTGACCCATGCATTATTTTGTTCCGATCTGCATCCGCCTTCCTCTTGAGCCCTTTCTCACAAGTGCTCGCCACATTGACCAGATGAGAGAGATCTGAAATATTCTGGTATTCGAAAGCAAGTTGAATATCCTCCCGGAGACAAGATTCAAACTTTATGCATTTAGCTCGCTCATCTGCATCTCTGTAACCACTGGAGTACCGAATCAAATCCTCGAATTGTGCCGCATATTCACCGACACTCAGACTCCCCTGTTCCAGCTTAAGAAACAGTAGATCCTTTTCCCTTCTAACATCCTCAGGAAAATACTTCCCAAGGAAGCGGGTCTTAAATAGATCCCAAGTGATCATCTGATTGGCTGCTTCTAAACTCCTTCTCTGATGCTCCCATCAATGTTCTGCTTCTCCGCTGAGCATGTAAGTTGCCAAGGGGGCTTTCTGCTCAACGGGTGGCGACATTGTGCAGAAAATCTTCTCCAATTCTTGAAGCCATCCCTGAGCTCCATCCGGATTATAACCTCCTTCGAACCTAGGCGGTCCGTTTTTCCTAAACCGTGCCAGCCAGTCAATTTCGGCTAGGGCTGGATGTGCCTGGGCATATTGATTTACTGCTGCAGCTGCATTTGCAGCGGCAGTAACTGCTTCCGCCTGATTCTGGTTCTACTGAACTAGATTTTCCAGAATCTGGGCAATCCTATCATTATCAGCACGCCTCCGTGCCATGAGGTCTGATTCTAGAAATAAAACAAGTTTAGGCACATATATATACATATATATATATATAGGAATGAGTGCATACTCAACTAAGCGTACTTACCTATATGCATCTATATTTATCCATCAAGTTAGTTAGCATAAGACTTGACTCTATCTATTGGTTACTCGCTTGCTGAGTAAACCACAGGAGTTATGAGTTCAAACTCCAAAGGCCGAGGAAAAATGCTCTGATACCATAATGTAACACCGTCAAAAATATTTAGTTAATTTATGATTTTATATTTATTGGTACTTGAAAATTTCTTTTAAAATTAAAATACTAAATAATATTTTTCCGGAAAAGCGGACAGAGTTTCCTCTATTTTTCGGACTTTCCCAAAATTTCCAATTTTGTACCTGCTTAACTTGTTCAGTCCAGCAAACTTTTAAAACATAAAACGTTTAAATATTATCCAGAAACAGATCCTAATGCCCCAAATATCTCAAATAGGGGCGTACAACTAATACATAACTTTAATTTACAAAATAATAGTTTTTAACATAACTAAAACTACAATCCACTCATAAACTAATAAGAAGAGAAGCCGTGGTGGAGAGAGAAACTGACGAGGGAGGAGAGAGAGAGAGAGCGACGGGTAGTGGCCTCTCAACCTTGTGCGTGGACTTACATGCCCTGCTTGTGCGATTCTGTGTGTGTGTTAGTAGTAAGATGGCGATAGATGAGGATAGAGGTGCTAAGAGTATGAGGATGCTTTTCTGGAATGCGTCGGTTTTCGTCTACAGTGGAACCAAAGAGCGGTGATCAGTGTCGTCATGAGATGTTGATGTGTGATTCGAATCTTCTTTAGTTGAATTCCTCTCGGATATGAACCCCTTTTGTTTGTGATGACCTTTAAGCTATTGATATGAGATCTAGTCCTGTGACTATAACTCTCCTTTTCTTGTTGAAGTTTCCTTGTGTAAACCCTATGCGTTGCCAAATTGCTTTGGCATGAAGTTTGAAAAAGCCTTTTCTGAAAATCTTAGACCATATTCTTGACAAAGCTGTGATTGCTGATGAACCCGAAGTTTCCTCTTTTGATCTTTGATCAGACATTTATCCTTTCCTAAAGCCTTGGTGAGAATGTTGAACCCTGACACCCTATGCCAGTCAAGTAGATAGTCCTAAATTAGGAAGTGGGTTGTGAAGTGTTGTTACGCAAAAGCTGCAAAGATCAAGGAGAATAAGGATTAGTCGGTAAGAATGAAGGGATGTATGAGTTTTGGAGAAAAATAGGAATACCCTTTTTAGCCTTGAATGAGTGGCGAATGATGTCAAGTGATTAGGACTAAGAGCTTTGATGCCGGATTAGTCAAAATGATGGTCTAGGTGGTGACAAGATAAGGAAGAATTTAAGGTGACATTTAGAATTTGAAGATATAAGTGTCTTGATTGGAGTCGGAGAATGGTTAAACAAAGTTGAATAGGTAATAATATGACGAAGACGAACTGATGAGGTGGTGGAATTTGTAGATGGAACCCTTAAGTGTTGACCAGGGTTAGGCTGAAGAGTTAAGATCTGATGTTTTAGTGAATGATAGGTTTCTGGATTGAAGAAATTTTGATGGTTCAGAATATGAGATAAATCCTGGAAAGTGGAAAAAGGTTTAGAATGCTTAAGTTATGTGATTAAGTGCTTGAGATAGGGAGTGAGATAGTACGTGTTTCTTAAGGATTAGTGGTTGTTAGAGTAAATGGAAGATGTAATGGTGACCATAGAAGTCTGATAAGGACAATTACTTGGTGAAATATAAGGCAACAAGAGGATAGATTGAAGCAAAGTGATGAGAACTTTTGTAATATTGACCAAAAAGTGGTGAAGTATGAGAGTTTTTAGAGGTTAAGTCTGTGATAATGAATGTGGAGTATAGAGGTATGATTCATTTAAGTTGGGGAGTAAATGGAAATGCGAGATTTCGGGGAGTAACTCGTTTAGGTTTAAGCTGATGAAAAGAATTCAACCCTAAGTGTGGTAGTGTCTTGACCCCAAATGAATGTAATCATGCTATTCTTTAGATGCTGTTTTGATGCCATTGAACCCCCTCAGTCTTTCATTATCAGTGAGATCGTATTGTTTGTGCAAGTAATCGCTCTGATTCGCTCTTAAGAACGATGAATAGATGGTGCATATTCAAAGATGCGACGTTTGCTGCAGTTAAAGAGGAAAAGAATCTCTCCAAAGAGCTACGCGTTCACAGATCCGACAAACTCTGCGCAGCATTTCTCGAGGACGAGAAATCTTCAAGTTGGGGAGAATGTGACATCCCGTATTTTTCCATACGTGCCTAAATGAATTTTATCAAAATGAATCTTGAGGTTCTGTTTTATAAAGGATTTTCAGATGAGTATTTTGCGTGAGTAAGAAACAAGGTGTTGATTTTTACGGAATTTTATAAACAAAATATTTTTATAGATGTAAAGTGAATGATTTCGTTGAGTTTGGAATAATTTGATCAACAAGGGATGAGTTATGATTTTTATTACAGGATGATTCTTATTTGAAATAAATTTCCTCATGGATTTGATAACTTTGAAAATTCGTATCTTTTTAACCGTAACTCGAAAATTTATGATCTTTATATGAAAACGATCGTATTGAAACGTAGAATTTGAAAATGTAAATTTTATAATTTTCTGGGTTGATTTATAAAAATTTATTCTCTATGTTTGTGAAGAACGATTTTGAGAAATATTGGTTGTTAAAGGTAGCCAGAAAACCTCAAATGAATTTGTCTTTTTGAGAATCTCTTATGTGTATGAAATCATAGTTTTGAAAATAATTTGGAGACAATATCTATGTTTATTTTATGCAGATAATTATTTCACTTTGAAATGGTTTAGCTCCTTAATAAGAAATGTGCTTTGTAGAAAAGAGAATTATTGTTATGACATAAATCTATTGTGTGATATGTGTTTGGTTTGATGTGTGTTTGATAAATGATGCATGAGAATAATGTTGTAAGTATGATTCTTTAGAAATATTTGCATCATTGTGTGAATTGATGATTATAAAGTTCTAAAGTGAATATGATTAGGAAATAAAAAGGTATGATATGTGTGTATATATGTGTGCTACGGTATGTGTGAATGTGTGTAAGCCTAGGATTTTAATTTTTAGGACAAGAAGCCTATAGAATAATTAGAACCATTTGGAAATTACCTAAAGTAGAATTGGTAGAAAAATTTGAAGTAGTAGAAATAATCATGCATGAAGTGACCCTAGTGCCTTAATTTACTCCACTATGTCTCCCTTGATTTGATCATTTGCATGCAAATTTTAAGAAGGACGAAATTGCCCCTCACACTCCTACATGGGCCGAAAATTTCCTAAGGGCAAAAGGGGGAGAATTCGGTTTGCCTATAAATAGGTGTAGCCCTTATTCATTTCCCTTGATTCATTTCACTCTTTCATTTCCACAACCAAACACACTTCTAAGAGCTCCTTAAACTCTTAGCGAGAGAGAGAGAGAAAGAGAGAGGGCAGAGGGAGAGAGTAGGAGGAGGACAGAAGAAGAAGAAGACTTGGAGCTTGATCAAGGATTATCCTTGAAGATCCAAGTATTATAAGGCTATAAGATCATCTTTTCTTTAGGTGGGTGATTCGAAGATCATGAAGGAGTTGTGTTGGTTTAGATTTTCTTTTGATCTTGTAATCTTCCTTCTTTTATTTCTTTGCATGTTGATTTTTATGGCTTAGATGATGAGTGCATGTATTGTTTGTGCTTGTTCATGGGCTTTTGTTGTTAAAAGAAATTTGTAATGTGTTAAACAATGGACTTGATGATTCGGTTAAGGTTGTATGATGGATTTTAATGCTTTTCAAACTAGATCTTAAAGATCTAAAGAGTTGTTTGATATTTTGTGAGTTTAAGATAAATTTCTTTGCATGTTAAATTTTCTTACTTAAACCGTGATTTGTGATGCATTTATGTGATCATTTGATGAATAAATGTATGGTCTAAACTTGATTCATGATAAAGTTGAGATCTTTGGCCTTGCATGTTGATTTGATGATGAACTTAGTTGATTTAAGTACATGCATGTGATGATCTATGTTCAATAAGTGAAAAGTTAAAACCTTGAGTCTTGCATGGCAATTTTTAAGTGGGAAGATCATGTTTTTATTGATGCATGATTCGGTTTTGATGATATGAGTAAGGAAACAAGCTTTAAAATGATTTTTGAGTATGAACATGATTTGATCTAAGTGTTTGATCTTGTGCATGTTGTATTTTTGTGAAGTATATTCGGCCATACTTGATAAAAATAGGATCCATGCTTTTTATTTTGTGAGAAGGTGATGCATGTTAGTCTTATGGTTAGATTTGATGATTTCAAATACATGCATGTTATTTTTAGGAAGTTTAAAGTAATGAACTTGAGTTTTATTGGAAATATTTGAGAAAAATCTTTTCTTGATTATGATGCATGTTGATGAGAAAAGGTGATGTAGTATGATGCTTTGAAAATTGGTCTTGAAAACCTACATGACTTGTTTTTAATTGTGTGATTCTTGCATGTTGAAAAAGTGAACAAAAACCTTGTCTTTTTGTATGATGACATTCGACCAAGATGAAAAGAAGTAAAAGGCTATGTTTGATCATCATTTAGGTTACATGCATGATGAGACTAGCTTAATCTAAGAATCTTAAAAGTGCATGCATGAAATAATCAAGTTTAAAGAGAAATAAAAATGAAACTTTGATATGGTTTGTGACTCAAATGATTGCTTTGATTCAAGTTAAGAAGATGAATTAAAATTGCTAATTTTTCTTTTGATGCTCACTGTTTTGAGTCCAAAAGAAAGAAAATGATTTCCTTATTTTATGCCTTTATTTGTGCATCAAATCCTTGCAAGATTATACATATATAATTCGGCCAATGCATGTTTAAATAGTTGGAAAATTTTCTTCATGAAATGACCCTTGATGATGACTATATTCCTATGTACATGATGCTATATGTTTGATGGAAGTGATGTGTTGTTTTCTTTAATCTTTTTCGGTTTCTAGAGATGAAAATAAATAAGTTGATTTAGTTAATTAAAAAGGAATTTTTATGATGTAATCCAATGATTTCAAGCTTTAAAATTTATTGGTGATTAGGAAATAATGACCATGGGTAATTCGGTCCTTGGTGAATTAGTCACAAGGCTTGGTTTGAATTATTTCCTTGAGAGTAAATAAGTTGGTCTATTAAGAATATAATTTGATTAATGATTTTGAATGACTTAGAATGTGACTTGCATTGTGTGAGCTTGTGAATACTTTGAAAATTTAATGTGTTGTTCTTCATGCTAAGTGAGTGTATTCTTGGAAATTTAGATTGAATTGAAATTATTTTTGAATTTTTGTTTGTTGGAATTGTTGGTGAAAAATCTATGTCTGGATTTCAAAGGAATTGAGAAATGTTTAATTGGAAAAGGATGATTTAAACAACTTTAATTGATCTGAAATTTTTATATGATATTCTGTGACCAGTATCTGATAGTATTGTAAAGTTTGGGATTGAAATGAATCAATTTGATGTGGTCCTGAAATTGTATCTTCTTGAATTTCTGTATTTGTTTAACACAAGATAGATTTTCAAGGTGTTGCTTCTTTATCATATCTTGGGATTTTGATTAATGCTTAAGGATAATGATTTTTGTAACATGAATGTTTTAAATTAAGTTATTATGAGTGGAATGGATTCTATTTTGACAAAGAGATTGTTGTAGAATTGTTTCGAAGTTTTCTTGGAAACATTTTAATTATAGATCTGATCTGGATTTGAAGTCTTTTGGATATTGGCAATGTGTTTTCAAAAAGGGAATTATTTCAAAGTGTTTTCAAAAATGAAATTATGAATTTATTGAAATCGTTTCTAACGCACGGGAAAAATGTTTTAGTTTGGGTGACGGATGAAAAGGAAATGAGGCAGGACAAGCGATTTGGGAACCTCGGAAAACTCTTGGAGGCCTACATCATTTGAGGTGAGAGAGGGGCTTTCCCTAAGACGCCGTGGTATTTAGGTAACATATTAAGATGTTCCAATCATCTCAAAGATTGGACTCCGATCTCATTAAGCGAGGTAGTGTGATAGCAATTGTTTGTTGGTCTAGCTATCCACACGAACAGCTGAGATTGGTTGTTGTTTATAGCTTGATATGTTCTTGCTGCTTAGTATGATATCATGTTTTCTAGTTAATTGTACATGAGCTACTTGATTATCTTAGTATGTGGAATGATTTAATTATCAATTAGGCAATTGTGATACTGTTTGGGAGACGTTTGTTATCCCTTGATTATGAGATGATGTGAACGAAACTGCGAAAGTAATAAATTGTGATTGAAAAGAAAGATGAATGATAATAATAGATCTGAAAGTAATGAAATATTAAGAGAAAGATGTAAGACCCGGTTGGGCCTAAGTCCTTATTGAATAAGGCAGCCTTAATAATACACTAAGAAAAGAAATAACGAGAAGTGATATGAGAATGATTGGAAAAGAGTTATGAGCCGAGTTGAGAAAAAGTTGAGATGTACTGATGATTTTCAAGATTGTGATAAGAAGTGATCGATGATGCGAAGGAAAGTGTTGTAATGATGATGAGAAAGATGATGATGAGAATGATGCTGCTGGACAATAGCTGATGAAAATAATGCCGATGAGATCCCCGAGAAAAAAGTTATGAGCTGAGAAAGTAAAGTTGAAGTGCTGAAATGAGTAATGATATTGTACTGTGAAAGCTCACGAGATGTGATGCAGAATGATGATGTGATTCAAGTTCTGTCCTATGTGATTCTTTGGGGAACGGATTTAACCCTTGGTGGTCGGGACTCGTTGAAGGGATGCACCAAGGATGAGCCGACATTAGGATTAAGATATTAATTAAAACTCTAAAAGACTATAAAAGACTTTGACGAATGCGGTGAGTAATGAGTGCGAAGTAGTGGAGAGGAAGATACCATGAGTATCAGGGATACTCAGGAGGAGATTGCATTAGGGGAAGGCAATGACGGTGAAACGTCAAGAAGCCTTGAGTACTTTCTAGGTGGAACGAATCCCATAAGGGGTAAGGATGGGCCGGTCCGATGCCGTGGTAAGTTCCGCAGGCCAACTAGAATAGTACTGTCACCCCCTAGATTGCAAATCTTGAACAGTGAGAGAGACTGGAACGGGGCTCTATGATTTTGCCACTGTACCCGATTTTTCTACAGTGTGCCTTGATTATATGATTTGATTTGAGACTGTACCCGATTTTCTACAGTTCTCCTGGCTTGAGCCATTTGTTGAGACAGCTGTCAAGCCCGCGTGGTAAAGGTCCTGTACTCCTGTTTGCTTCCGACTAGGTTGGGTGGATGACCGAGGAGATGTAGACGTGTGTGCTAACTGATTTTCCTCAGTGATGGTTTCCCCACATCATTGAGTGAACCGAAATGATGAGTCTTATAAGATTGAGATATTCAAAAGAAAATTACAGCAATGATATCAAGTGTTGAGTAAGATTCATAAGACAAGTATGAGAAACGATCCCTAAAATAATTGATAAGTCTTGAAATAACGATTGAAGAAAGAATTGATAAGATTTGTAAAAGTTTCATGAGAAAGATATTGAGAGTGTTATCACGAGAAGATTGAGCGTAAATTATGGTTATATGATGATGATGATGATTATGTTGTTGTTATGAATTACATGATGTTTATTGCTTTGTCTTAATATTTGCCTATTGTAATTCCACACAGTCGACATCTATTGTTTTGGGTTGCTCACTCTCTCGTGTATATCTGCTTTGTGTTGGAAATGTGTATGTTCCTTAGATGGAGAATATTGCGAGATTTTAGCTTATTCGGGAGATAGGCGCGTCTCCATGGAAAGGGGACAATATACCCATGTCCGTCTATGTTATAGTCTACATAGGGATGGAACGGCGAAGGAAAGAAATCATGAAGGAACTTGCAGCTCGTGTGATGGAGGAGGAGAAATCACTAGACTACTCTGCGGAGGAAACTCCTGAGGTAACAGAAGACGTTGACACTGATATGTGGTCTGAGGCTGACACGGAGGAGTGTCCCAGTGACGAGGATCGGTACCCGGACACCGAGGATCTTTCGACAGATGAAGATGAATGAGAGTTTGATCTGCCGGGACTCAGAGTTAGATGGCGAGTCTTAGTATGTATGACTTGAGGATAGGTAAATCCCTCAGAGTGATGTATTCCATTGCAAGTTCTTAGTACCATAACTTTATCATGCTGTACCCCGGATAAAGTTTTATTCAGTACTGATGTTTTAAAACAAGTAAATGGGCCTTTATGTTTAAATGATGTTGTTATGGATAAGTTTCAAAGTGCGATGTTTTGTGGCATCTCGGTTTGGAACTTGAAAGATTATATACAACGTGAGAACACGAGTTTTTAATTGTAACCAAGTTTTGAAAGTTTAAATGTTCTCATGTTCGTATTACTTGGGTTTAAAAAAAAAATTTGGCCTAAATTTTCACTATATTTAATTTAAGTAACGGTGGTTTTCAAGTTGCCGAATTGGGGTGTTACAATTGTGGTATCAGAGCAATGGTTGATCTAAGTAACCTTGTGCATGGACTTACATGGTCTGCTTGTGCGATTCTGTGTGTGTGTTAGTAGTAAGATGGCGATAGATGAGGATAGAGGTGCTAAGAGTATGAGGATGCTTTTCTGGAATGCGTCGGTTTTCGTCTACAGTGGAACCAAAGAGCGGTGATCAGTGTCGTCATGAGATGTTGATGTGTGATTCGAATCTTCTTTTGTTGAATTCCTCTCGGATATGAACCCCTTTTGTTTTTGATGACCTTTAAGCTATTGATATGAGATCTAGTCCTGTGACTATAACTCTCCTTTTCTTGTTGAAGTTTCCTTGTGTAAACCCTATGCGTTGCCAAATTGCTTTGGCATGACGTTTGAAAAAGCCTTTTCTGAAAATCTTAGACCATATTCTTGACAACGCTGTGATTGCTGATGAACCCGAAGTTTCCTCTTTTGATCTTTGATCAGACATTTATCCTTTCCTAAAGCCTTGGTGAGAATGTTGAACCCTGACACCCTATCCAGTCAAGTAGATAGTCCTAAATTAGGAAGTGGGTTGTGAAGTGTTGTTAGGCAAAAGCTGCAAAGATCAAGGAGAATAAGGATTAGTCGGTAAGAATGAAGGGATGTATGAGTTTTGGAGAAAAATAGGAATACCCTTTTTAGCGTTGAATGAGTGGCGAATGATGTCAAGTGATTAGGACTAAGAGCTTTGATGCCGGATTAGTCAAAATGATGGTCTAGGTGGTGACAAGATAAGGAAGAATTTAAGGTGACATTTAGAATTTGAAGATATAAGTGTCTTGATTGGAGTCGGAGAATGGTTAAACTAAGTTGAATAGGTAATAATATGACGAAGACGAACTGATGAGGTGGTGGAATTTGTAGATGGAACCCTTAAGTGTTGACCAGGGTTAGGCTGAAGAGTTAAGATCTGATGTTTTAGTGAATGATAGGTTTCTGGATTGAAGAAATTTTGATGGTTCAGAATATGAGATAAATCCTGGAAAGTGGAAAAAGGTTTAGAATGCTTAAGTTATGTGATTAAGTGCTTGAGATAGGGAGTGAGATAGTACATGTTTCTTAAGGATTAGTGGTTGTTAGAGTAAATGGAAGATGTAATGGTGACCATAGAAGTCTGATAAGGACAATTACTTGGTGAAATATAAGGCAACAAGAGGATAGATTGAAGCAAAGTGATGAGAAGTTTTGTAATATTGACCAAAAAGTGGTGAAGTATGAGAGTTTTTAGAGGTTAAGTTTGTGATAATGAATGTGGAGTATAGAGGTATGATTCATTTAAGTTGGGGAGTAAATGGAAATGCGAGATTTCGGGGAGTAACTCGTTTAGGTTTAAGCTGATGAAAAGAATTCAACCCTAAGTGTGGTAGTGTCTTGACCCCAAATGAATGTAATCATGCTATTCTTTAGATGCTGTTTTGATGCCATTGAACCCCCTCAGTCTTTCGTTATCAGTGAGATCGTATTGTTTGTGCAAGTAATCGCTCTGATTCGCTCTTAAGAACGATGAATAGATGGTGCATATTCAAAGATGCGACGATTGCTGCAGTTAAAGAGGAAAAGAATCCCTCCAAAGAGCTACGCGTTCACAGATCTGACAAACTCTGCGCAGCATTTCTCGAGGACGATAAATCTTCAAGTTGGGGAGAATGTGACATCCCGTATTTTTCCATACGTGCCTAAATGAATTTTATCAAAATGAATCTTGAGGTTCTGTTTTATAAAGGATTTTCAGATGAGTATTTTGCGTGAGTAAGAAACAAGGTGTTGATTTTTACGGAATTTTATAAACAAAATATTTTTATAGATGTAAAGTGAATGATTTCGTTGAGTTTGGAATAATTTGATCAACAAGGGATGAGTTATGATTTTTATTAAAGGATGATTCTTATTTGAAATAAATTTCCTCATGGATTTGATAACTTTGAAAATTCGTATCTTTTTAACCGTAACTCAAAAATTTATGATCTTTATATCAAAACGATCGTATTGAAACGTAGAATTTGAAAATGTAACTTTTAGAATTTTCTGGGTTGATTTATAAAAATTTATTCTCTATGTTTGTGAAGAACGAATTTTGAAAAATATTGGTTGTTAAAGGTAGCCAGAAAACCTCAAATGAATTTGTCTTTTTGAGAATCTCTTATGTGTATGAAAGCATAGTTTTGAAAATAATTTGGAGACTATATCTATGTTTATTTTATGCAGATAATTATTTCACTTTGAAATGGTTTAGCTCCTTAATAAGAAATGTGTTTTGTAGAAAAGAGAATTATTGTTATGACATAAATCTATTGTGAGATATGTGTTTGGTTTGATGTGTGTTTGATAAATGATGCATGAGAATAATGTTGTAAGTATGATTCTTTAGAAATATTTGCATCATTGTGTGAATTGATGATTATAATGTTCTAAAGTGAATATGATTAGGAAATAAAAAGGTAAGATATGTGTGTATATATGTGTGCTACGGTATGTGTAGTGGACCTGTAGTAGACCGAGCGTCGACCGACCGAAAGCCTCATAACTCCTACTAAGTACGATACTGACACAGGACCAACGATCGGACCTTACACCGAGCAAATTGGGTTTCTACATGTAGGTCACGTACTGATGAGGTTAACACCGAGCATAGGACTCTCAATCTGATCCTTATCGTTAACAGCCTCATCAAAACCGTAACCACTCCTAGATTCCCACGACTCTTGGTTAGATAAAACAGCCTTGGATAATGTTTATCATTCACAGGATTTATGGATATGATCTTATCATATCCTCTACGAGTCCTATTTGCCTTCTTACTCTTCAGGAAACTTATCAGGACGACATAACCTACACAGGTAATCCCCTATAAGAACCACCATGCTATAGGGGCAAAGGTACGTCTTCTCATCCCTAAATTAACACTAGCACACATGTTGTTGACTAGGGAGAACCTGGTTATCCCAACTGGATATTCAGAAATCCTAATAAGTCCTACATTAACATCTTAGCTGGGATCATTCTTCAAGGCTCTTCCATAGCTTTAAGGTTGATCTTGGTTAAGGACACGACATTGGCGCCGTCTGTGGGGACTGAATAACATATCATTCCCACCACCACCATGGTAACCACCAGAAGTCAAGTTGGTGACCTCCGTGACCGCATCACCCGCACCCGTGGCAGGCCCATAAACGCTGATAATAACAACCCGCAACCTCATTCTGCGGGTGATCTGCGCGACATTCTCAACCATAATCGTGTAGATAATGGGCAACCGCCACGAACCTCCCATCCTGGGGCAGCGAATAGTTCCCAGCCACCAAATCATTCACAAAGACATCCACCCCCTCATCGCAGCCATAATCGTAGTAATAATCACACTACTCACTCCCAAACACCACAATCTTCCCATCCCAGGACTAGAAGCGATCCCCAACCACTCCAAGTTCTACGAACCATACTGCCTCCACCACCACCCCGTCCTACGCTGCCTCCCTCAACCCATGGTGATTCGAGCAGCACAGCCCCAACCACTCGCAACACATCCAGAACCACTGGAACCCGAGCGCATCAGGGCCGAAATACCCAACGTACCCCTCCTGTTCCACCCAATCCCGACCACATAAGTTCAACACCTAGAACCAGACTGAATCCAGGAAGAACTGCTCCTGGAAATTCTCATCATAGCCATTCCATCGGCAAGTCCTATGGAACGTCTGCATCTGCTCGGGCTCGAGAGCAAGAAATGATTAACATCCTAAACAGACAAACGGCTCTAATTGAACAACAAGGTCGCGCTATTGCCGACCTTAAACAGCAAGCTATGGCAAGGATTGCACAGAATCAACCGACCACCATACTACCCCAAAACACAATACCTCAAGCCATGGACCCACAACCACTCCCGGTAATGCAGCTCCCTCCGCCACAAAATACCCATACAAACCCTACCATGAACCAGGATCAGGGTGATTTTCACCCCGGACATCCCTTTACACAATATATTATGGCATTCCAAACTCCTCAAGGGTACTTGGGCCCCTCTAATGTACCACATTATAACGGCCTAACCGATCCTGTAGACCATATTGTCTCGTATGAAGGAGCGGTGAATTATTATGGTGGTGGAGAGGAGATGAAGTGCCGAGCCTTTTCCATGACCTTAGAGCCGTCAGTGTTACGATGGTACTCATCCCTCCCTCGAAACTCAATTAATTCTTGGGAGGAGATGAAAAGAGTGTTTCTAAACAGATACACGACTAGTTGCATCCAGCCCAAGTCCGACCACACCTTAGCAGCAGTCACCCAAAAACAAGATGAGTCATTGAAAGACTACCTATCGCGATTTCATGCAGAAGCTAGCTCAGTTCCTCGATTAGAACCTGGCGTGGCAGTACTATTGTTCACACAGGGTTTACAGTCGGGAGATTTCAGAAAGTCTTTAATTGGAAAACCTCCAAAAGACATGGCCGAGCTAAGACAGAGGTCAAATAAATTCATTAATTTGGAGGAATTCCACAAGGGAAAGAAAGTCAGAGAAGAGAGGCAACGAGCTGACCCTCAAGGTCTAAATAAACAAAAACGTGACGAACGTTTCGGCGGCAGACAAGATAGGAATGATCGGGACCGAAGGATTCCTCTGAAGAATAAGTTTCAGGAATACACTCCTTTAACTGTTCCAAGGAGTCAAATCCTAAGGGAAACAATGCAGACTGACTTACGCTCGGCCCAAAGACCTCCGTCTTTGAGAAAGGGCGCACAGCGTGATAGGTCAAAATACTGTGACTTCCACAGGGGATACAGCCACACAACCGATGAGTGCATCTGGTTGCGGGATCTGATCGAAGAAATGATTAGAGATGGCAAGTTACAACAATACATCAGGGATGCAGCCGGTCGAAGAAGTAGGAACAGATCTCAGTCGCCAGCAAAGTCCAAACGACAGAGAAGTAGGTCGCCGGACGATAGAAATGCCGGGAGGCAGAGAACCGATTCCACTCCAGCTCCTGATACGAATGCTAATAAAAATGAATTCTTGGTTAATACTATTGCGGGAGGCTTTGCTGGAGGTGGAGAGAAGAAAGCCGACAGGAAGAAATACATCAACCAAATTCTGGCAGTCAGTCAGAAGCCTATAGCCAAGAGATCAACAAAAAACGTTCCCATCATTTTTTATGACAGCGATTTGGATGGAATCCTCCCAGGACATAATGACCCCATGGTGATTACTGCCCTTATTGGTAATTACGAGGCAAAACGAGTCTTCATCGACCAAGGGATCTCGGCGGACATCATGTTTTTCCCTCTATTCAAAGCCCTTAAACTCAGGGAGTGCAATCTCACTCCCTTCTAAGGTGAATTAATTGGTTTCACGGGGGATACCATTGAGCCAAAGGGGTACATCCAACTTCCCGTAACTCTCGGACAACAGCCTTCGGCCAGAACCGAGATAGTCAAATTTTTGGTGGTTGATTGTCCAGCGGCTTACAATGCCATTCTTGGGAGAACTTCTTTGCAGGCATTTGGGGTGGTAGTATCTACAGTTTACTTGGCTATGAAATTCGTCGGAACTGATGATAAAGTGGTGACTATCAAGGCCGAGCAAGAAGCAGCAAGGAAATGTTACAACGCCAGTTTAGGGAAGGTTAAAAACAAGGATCCGAGCAATTTGGAAAGAGTCTCTTTGGGAAAGGGCAACATTAACCTCGCAGATCTGGATATGAGAGACCAATCCGACAGAAATAGACCAACCCCGAAGGGACAGTGGGAATTCTTGACATTGACCAATGATCCCCTTAGGCAAGTGAAAATCGGATCTGAACTACCCGCAAGTGTAAAAGAGGAGTTAACCACTCTGCTGATTTCAAATAAAGATCTGTTCGCATGGACATCAGCTGATATGCCGGGAATCGATCCAAATTTTATCTGCCATAAGTTGAGTATCATCCCAGGGTCGAAACCGGTGGCACAACGCAAAAGGAAGGTTAGTGCTGAAAAGGCCGCTGCCATTGATGAAAAGGTTGCTGAACTACTCCGAGCAGGTTTCATTAGGGAAATTGACTATACAGACTGGTTAGCTAACACCGTCTTGGTAAAAAAACCCAATGGAAAGTGGAGGATGTGCGTCGACTACACGGACTTGAATAAAGTCTGTCCTAAAGACCAGTATCCTCTCCCCGTTATTGACAAACTCGTTGACAGTTCAGCTGGTTACAAACTCTTGTCCTTTATGGATGCTTACTCTGGTTACAACCAGATCCCTATGTTTCCGGACGATCAAGATAAAACTGCATTCATCACCGACAAGGCAACTTATTGTTATAATGTCATGCCTTTTGGTTTGAAGAATGCGGGTGCCACCTATCAGAGGATGATGAACAAGGTTTTTCAAGGAATGATCGGTTCAAGCATGGAAGTATACATCGATGATATTATCGCAAAGAGCAGACAGCAAGAAAACCATGCCCAGGACCTCGCGACAATATTGGACCGAGTGAGAAAATACTCCATGAGGTTGAATCCGGAAAAGTGTGTGTTTGGAGTCCCAGCCGGTTCTTTCCTCGGTTTTATGTTAACCGAGAGAGGGATTGAAGCCAATCCAGATAAATGCAAAGCAATCCTTGAAATGAGGAGCCCAGCTAATCTTAAATAAGTTCAACAACTCACGGGCCGAGTGGCGGCACTCTCTAGATTCTTGTCCCAAGCCGCTCGGAAAGCCTTGCCATGGTACCAGCTCCTTAGGATAAACAAAGAATTCCTTTGGGACGAGCACTGTGAGCAAGCTTTTGATCAATTAAAGGAGTATCTTTCCAGCCCACCCATCCTCCACAGCCCACTTCCTGGTGAAAACCTCATCCTATACATGTCAGTAGCAGAAACGACGGTCAGTTCGGTTTTGGTAAGAGAGGAGTTAGGTATTGAGGCCCCAGTGTATTTTGTTAGCCGAGCGCTTCAAGGACCGGAACTGAGATATCAAAAACTGGAGAAACTTGCGTACTGTTTGGTCGTGTCAGCTCGAAGATTGAGACAGTATTTTCAGGCACATAGAATATTGGTAAGAACAACCCAACCTCTCAGACAAGTGCTTCATAAACCCGACTTAGCAGGTAGGATGGTTTCGTGGTCTGTCGAACTATCCGAATTCGACATTGCCTATGAACCGAGGAAGGCGATGAAATCTCAAGCTCTTGCCGATTTTGTCACTGAATTCACAGATATCCCTTCAGACGTCTCTCAAAACTTATGGTCAGTATACGTTGACGGATCAAGCAATAAGAAAGGAGCTGGAGCAGGGGTCATCATTGAAAACCCCGAAGGATTATGCATGGAATACTCTTTGAAATTCGAGTTCCAAACATCGAACAACCAAGAAGAATACGAGGCAGTTCTTGCAGGCCTCAAAATGGTTCATGAGTTCGGAGCAGAGCGAGTATCAGTTTTCAGCGATTCACAACTAGTAGTTTCTCAGATCAAGGGTCAGTACTCGGCAAAGGAGCCTATCCTACAAAAGTATCTTGAAGAGGTAAAGCGAATCATCTCAAACTTTTCAGAGTTTGACATTTCCCATGTCCCGAGGGATTCGAATTCCCGAGCCGACATTTTATCTAAATTGGCAAGTACAAAGGGGTCGGAAAATAATAAAACATTGATACAAGAAACTATTCCCCGACCGAGTGTCATTTGTGCTATCTCATTATCCCAATCATGGATGAATCCGATTCTGACTTATTTGCAACATGGGTTCGTCCCCCAAGATCAGGCAGAAGCTCGAAAATTGATTAAGAAAGCAGCTTAATACACAATTCTGAATGGAGTTCTATACAAAAGAGGCTTTGGCTCCCCCATGCTCAGATGTGTCAACCCATCCCAAGCTGAGGAGATACTGGAGGAGATTCACGGCGGAATTTTCAGCCACCATATGGGTGGAAAATCCCTTGCGAGAAAGGTAATTCGAGCAAGTTACTTTTGGCCTACACTGCAAAAGGACGCCATGGATCATGTTAAGAAGTGTGTTCAATGCCAATTCCACAGCGACATTTACCAAAGACCTGGTGAAGAGTTACACTCCCTCGGTGCCCCTTGGCCCTTTTACCAATGGGGTATGGACATCATTGGAAAGTTTCCCACCGCACCAGGGCAACTCAAGTTTGCGGTAGTCGCTGTCGACTACTTCACTAAGTGGATTGAGGCGGTTCCGTTAGCAACAATCTCCACGACCCGTATTCAATCTTTCTTTGTGAAGGAAATTATCTCTCGGTTCGGGGTGCCTCATGCCATTGTTACTGATAATGGATCACAATTTGCAGCCTCTCACTTTCAACAACTAGCAGCCGACTTGGGAATCACTCACTACTTCAGTTCTGTTGAACATCCACAAACAAATGGGTTAGCCGAAGCTGCCAACAGAACCATCTTGGATGGAATTAAGAAGAAACTCGGTAACGCAACCGGAACTTGGGCGGATAAACTTCCGAGCGTTTTATGGTCACACAGGACAACTGTACACTCATCTACTGGAGAGACTCCTTTTCGTTTGTCATACGGCTGTGACGCAGTCATTCCGATCGAAAAGCGAATCCCTACCTTTAGGACGCTTGAACGTCCTTTAGAAACTAACGACCATCTGATCAGCGAAGAGCTCATTCTTCTCGATGAAATTCGAAAGAACGCCGTCGCTCATGAAAGAAAAATGAAGGAGCGGCAAGCTCGGGAATACAACAAGAAGGTTCGTGCGCGAAGTTTTGAAGTAGGGGATTTAGTCCTTCGCCGAGCGGATATCGGCAAAGGAAATGCTGGAGTTGGAAAATTGAAGCCAAAGTGGGAAGGCCCATACCGAGTGAAAGCTAAATCCGGATCTGGTGCTTACAAATTGGAGACTCTCTCGGGCATGGAAATCAACAACAGTTGGAACGTGGCCAAACTCAGAGCTTATTACAGTAAAGCTCCTATTTTATTTTTCACTTTTTACAGATAGGTTAGTTTATTGCTCGAAAATGTTTAGGTGGAATAAACGAAGGATACCGTCCTTCTTAGCTTAGAAACAATTGTTAGGAGTTAGTTGACAAACGAGCAACATCATTTTTGTATTCTTTTATTAATAAAATGTAGCAATTTCCTTCAATCTCTTTTATGAACATTGTGATGTGACATACGCCTCATTTCGTTCGGCTAGCCACCAAGCGGAATCGAGATACAACTCCTTATGAGAGTTTGACAACGTATTCATAGAACGCCCGAATTCAGGAAATTACTTTCCTTGTTTTGCGGTCCGAGGGTCCCGCTTTGGCTAAAGTCGGTGATCCGAGTTCTACTCACAATAATTTATTCAAATAACGCAATTCCTAAGTTAGCCTTTTTGATCGATAATAGCAGTAAAATCAAGGGTCACGTGACAAACGGAACTCAAACACAATTGATATAAAGGCAAGCGGATCAAAATTTAAACAGAAGCAAAAATAAATTGTTCATGGTCATAAAGAAGTATGCTCGATTACAACGAGCAACAAGATTAACGCTCGATTACAACAAGCAGCAAGTTAAAGCAAAAATTGTTCAGTAAAGACGCTCGGTAACAACGAGCAACAAAATGTTAAACCATACAGAATTGCAACAAAAATGATCGCTACTCAATATCGGACAGAACAACGTTGGAATCATCGAAGTCAGGGGCTTCGGTCAGATCAACAAGAGGATTTGACAGATCCTCACCTTGTAGATCAACTTCAGCCTTGGTCTCGATATCAATTAGCTTTCCATTCTCGAGAAGATGAAGTGGATGAGCTCCGACCACCCTGAACTCAGTCTTAGGATTCAAAAACTGAATTTGCTTGATGGCCGAGACAAAAGAATCGTCGACGCTTTTGCTCCAGTTATAGAAGTTGGTTGCTGCCTTTTTTTGTGAAGAAGGGCTTTCTCCTTCAATTTTTGAGCAACCGTAGCAGACCTCTCAACTTCTGCCCTCAGCTCGTCCATCTTCTGCCGGCTCTCCTCTAATTCCTTCTTCAATGCTTCCTCGACCTCCTTCTTCTTATCTTCAGCAACCTTTTGGGAAACCTTCAAAGCATCCCTCTCCTTAATCAGTTCATTTTTATCAGCCTTCAAGTTTTCCAATTCATTCTTTACACGGTTCAGCTCATCTGAGAGACTAGCTTTTTGAGCAGCAGACAATTCGCGAGCCTCCCTCTGCTCGGCATTATAACCAGCAAAAAGTCCATCAGGTTGCTTAGCCAAAAAATACGCAAGGTTGGCACCCCGCAGCAGATATTTGGCAAGAGTCATGTTACAACGAGACCATTGATCGGAAGAAAGAGTTCCAAAACGAGTGCAGTTAGACTCAGAACAGATGTATTGACCAAATCTTTCATCAAATTGTTGGTCCCATATAGATGTTTCGGGAGGGGTCGCAGCAGAAGAGGGAGGGTTGTCAAAAGAAGGAACAACAACAGCCCTAGCACTAGAACCTTCAACCCGAGGATTCGCCCCTTCGATCACTATCTCTTTTCCTTTATCAACCCGTCGGCGACGAAGTTGAGGCTGAAGGGGAGAAATGTTTTGAACTTGGCCGCTAGGGCCCAATGAAATCGTAGCATCGACAGCTACCACGTTTGAAGTTGGCCGAGGGGATGCCTCGGCTGGAGATGCAGTTGGAGTAGAGATACTCAGGCTCGGGGTACTCAAGCTTGAAGACCCGGATGTCGTACTCGTTGCATGGGTCTTCCTTTTCTTTCCCCCTTGAACTAAAGAAGCCAGCCGGGAAGCCATTTTTTCTGCAAAGAACAAAGAAAAACAAAGTAAAATTAGAACAGATCAACTTAACAAATGCAAACAATCAAAAGAAAACAGTTTTACCAAGTTCTGCTTTAACATCCGATGATGGGATGTTCACAATATCCTTAGTTTCTATCCTCCCATTAGATTTCATGTAACTTTCAACTGCTCGACACACCTCCTTCTCATGTTCAGCCAGTTCTTTCCAATCTGAAGAGTATGAGGCTATCGATCGGTTAAAGAAGCTCGCAGTCCACTGGAGAGGAAACCGAGGAATTGGTCGGGATTCATCAGGTCGGGTGAACCAGCAAACTCCATTGCCGATAAAGTTGTATTTAAAGAAAAAAGGTTTAAAACCCTTCCAAGATTCAGAATACTTGGTGAAAAGGGTATAGCCATTGCGGGATTTCAGAGAGACCCAAGGTCGTCTTACTGATCCTTTCTCAAAGGTGTTGCATTGAGGGGCAAATAGGTAGAAGAAAATTGGAAGAGTGCAAGACCACTCCATGGCTGAGCACACTTGCTGGAAACCCCTCACAAATGCCCAAGCGTTGGGATGCAGCTGGGATGGGGCCACTCTTAAAGTATTCAAAACACCTATCTCAAAATCGGTAAAAGGCATCCTAATCCCTAACCGAGTAATGACTTCTTCATAAAAATAAAAACCAGGATTACCCGCCGGAATTTGACTGCAGACCCGTTCATTCAAACCCACAGGACTAATAGAGTATTGGTTCCCAGCATTATCACCAGGACACGGCAGAATTATAGCCCGTGTTTGATCTAATGAATTTTCTATTGAGAGCTCAGATTGAGTACCAAGAACTTCTCGGTCCACCCAATCATATTGATCTGCGTCCGATGGAAATGGATAAAGTTCAGGATTAGAGACACACTTCCTCTTCATACCTGAGGAAAAGGGGGGCACACTCGGAGTCAGAAGCAGAAAAACTTAACTATTTCAGTTCAAATACTTACGGCTACGATCGGTTGGAGAACACCTCCCTTTCAGGGCAGAAATTTCCCAAACCGATTGAAATGTCTAAATACCTCTCTGTTGCTTCCTTAACCTCCTCTGTTCTACCCTCTCGGCAATCCTATAGTGAATCACACCCTGCCTGAACTCTTTCAAAGTCTGAGGAAAATGCGTGGCTATCGGTTTAACACAAATTTCTGGGTTTCCTCCTTTATATGTTCTTGGAACATCAGAGTTTACGGATTCCTCACTCATGATAAACGCCGCTTCAGTACCAACCCTAAGAAGTTAAGTGCAGCAAAACGTAAAACAGACCTAAGAAATACTACATCGATCACTCAGTAAATGATAAAGGCGGACAAAGAATTTCGAAGGGCAAGTGGGGGTATCACAACAACAAAATTGGGATTTGTTCGAACCCTAGAAAAATCTATTCAAGGAACCAGGGAAGAGAGGCCAGAGTTAATGCATAAAAAGAAAATCCTAAGCACACACACGCAGTAAATGCCAGAAGCAATCGCATGCAAGACAGCAAAAAGGAAAGAGCATGCAAGACAGCAAAGAAGAAAGAGAAAAAAGAAAAACTAGTCAGAGAAAGGAAGAGTTTCATTACCTGCTAACAATGAGTGATCGAGAAACTAGAGAAGAACGAAGACCACGAAACAAGAAACGCGCACAAGGAAGATAAACGAAGTAGTAGCAGGGATGCCTTGGAGGAGCTCTGGCTTCGAATTCCAAAATCTCAGGAAGATGATGAACAAAGATAAAAGAGAATTTGAAAGGTTCTGTTTAGAATGAATTGTGAAACCGCCCTTTGAAATTCGTCTTAAAACTTCCGTCCACTATCTCAAAATGGTTTGGGCCTAATACAGAAAAAGCCCATTAGTATTGAAAACTAAATACGTGGCACCTCTGGTGAGTTTGAAATCATAACGTTCCCTTTCCCAACAAAGTAAAGGACACGTGGAAGCACCAGTAGAAATGAAGGGTCGCGTCTGGGTCAATCAAATGTCAGCTCTAGTAAAATTACTCGGATGGTTACATATCTCGTTCTAATAAAGCTTGGTCGGAAGATAGTTCGCTCGTCTTATTAGCTCGGCAGGGCTTAAATCACCCAACCGAGCTTGGGGGGCTTATGTAGTGGACCTGTAGTAGACCGAGCGTCGACCGACCGAAAGCCTCATAACTCCTACTAAGTACGATACTGACACAGGGCCAACGATCGGACCTTACACCGAGCAAATTGGGTTTCTACATGTAGGTCACGTACTGATGAGGTTAACACCGAGCACAGGACTCTCAATCTGATCCTTATCGTTAACAGCCTCATCAAAACCGTAACCACTCCTAGATTCCCACGACTCTTGGTTAGATAAAACAGCCTTGGATAATGTTTATCATTCACGGGATTTATGGATATGATCTTATCATATCCTCTACGAGTCCTACTTGCCTTCTTACTCTTTAGGAAACTTATCAGGACGGCATAACCTACACAGGTAATCCCCTATAAGAACCACCATGCTATAGGGGCAAAGGTAAGTCTTCTCATCCCTACGTTAACACTAGCACACACGTTGTTGACTAGGGAGAACCTGGTTATCCCAACTGCATATTCAGAAATCCTAATAAGTCCTACATTAACATCTTAGCTGGGATCATTCTTCAAGGCTCTTCCATAGATTTAAGGTTGATCTTGGTTAAGGACACGACAGTATGTGTGTATGTGTGTAAGCCTAGGATTTTAATTTTTAGGACAAGAAGCCTATAGAATAATTAGAACCATTTGGAAATTACCTAAAGTAGAATTGGTAGAAAAATTTGAAGTAGTAGAAATAATCATGCATGAAGTGACCCTAGTGCCTTTATTTACTCCACTATGTCTCCCTTGATTTGATCATTTGCATGCAAATTTTAAGAAGGACGAAATTGCCCCTCACACTCCTACATGGACCAAAAATTTCCTAAGGGCAAAAGGGGGAGAATTCGGTTTGCCTATAAATAGGTGTAGCCCTAATTCACTTCCCTTGATTCATTTCACTCTTTCATTTCCACAACCAAACACACTTCTAAGAGCTCCTTAAACTCTTAGAGAGAGAGAGAGAAAGAGAGAGGGCCGAGGGAGAGAGTAGGAGGAGGAAAGAAGAAGAAGAAGACTTGGAGCTTGATCAAGGATTATCCTTGAAGATCCAAGTATTAGAAGGCTAGAAGATCATCTTTTCTTTAGGTGGGTGATTCGAAGATCATGAAGGAGTTGTGTTGGTTTAGATTTTCTTTTGATCTTGTAATCTTCCTTCTTTTCTTTCTTTGCATGTTGATTTTTATGGATTAGATGATGAGTGCATGTATTGTTTGTGCTTGTTCATGGGCTTTTGATGTTAAAAGAAATTTGTAATGTGTTAAACAATGGACTTGATGATTCGGTTAAGGTTGTATGATGGATTTTAATGCTTTTCAAACTAAATCTTAAAGATCTAAAGAGTTGTTTGATATTTTGTGAGTTTAAGATAAATTTCTTTGCATGTTAAATTTTCTTACTTAAACCGTGATTTATGATGCATTTATGTGATCATTTGATGAATAAATGTATGGTCTAAACTTGATTCATGATAAAGTTGAGATCTTTGGCCTTGCATGTTGATTTGATGATGAACTTAGTTGATTTAAGTACATGCATGTGATGATCTATGTTCAATAAGTGAAAAGTTAAAACCTTGAGTCTTGCATGGCAATTTTTAAGTGGAAAGATCATGTTTTTCTTGATGCATGATTCGGTTTTGATGATATGAGTAAGGAAACAAGCTTTAAAATGATTTTTGAGTATGAACATGATTTGATCTAAGTGTTTGATCTTGTGCATGTTGTATTTTTGTGAAGTATATTCGGCCATACTTGATAAAAATAGGATCCATGCTTTTTATTTTGTGAGAAGTTGATGCATGTTAGTCTTATGGTTAGATTTGATGATTTCAAATACATGCATGTTATTTTTAGGAAGTTTAAAGTAATGAACTTGAGTTTTATTGGAAATATTTGAGAAATTCTTGTCTTGATGATGATGCATGTTGATGAGAAAAGGTGATGTAGTATGATGCTTTGAAAATTGGTCTTGAAAACCTACATGGCTTGATTTTGATTGTGGGATTCTTGCATATTGAAAAAGTGAACAAAAACCTTGTCTTTTTGTATGATGATATTCGGCCAAGATGAAAAGAAGTAAAAGGCTATGTTTGATCATCATTTAGGTTACATGCATGATAAGACTAGCTTAATCTAAGAATCTTAAAAGTGCATGCATGAAATAATCAAGTTTAAAGAGAAATAAAAATGAAACTTTGATATGGTTTGTGACTCAAATGATTGCTTTGATTCAAGTTAAGAAGATGAATTAAAATTGCTAATTTTTCTTTTGATGCTCACGGTTTTGAGTCCAAAAGAAAGAAAATGATTTCCTTATTTTATGCCTTTATTTGTGCATCAAATCCTTGCAAGATTATACATATATAATTCGACCAAGGCATGTTTAAATAGTTGGAAAATTTTCTTCATGAAATGACCCTTGATGATGACTATATTCCTATGTACATGATGCTATATGTTTGATGGAAGTGATGTGTTGTTTTCTTTAATCTTTTTCGGTTTCTAGAGATGAAAATAAATAAGTTGATTTAGTTAATTAAAAAGGAATTTTTATGATGTAATCCAATGATTTCAAGCTTTAAAATTTATTGGTGATTAGGAAATAATGACCATGGGTATTTCGGTCCTTGGTGAATTAGTCACAAGGCTTGGTTTGAATTATTTCCTTGAGAGTAAATAAGTTGGTCTATTAAGAATATAATTTGATTAATGATTTTGAATGACTTAGAATGTGACTTGCATTGTGTGAGCTTGTGAATACTTTGAAAATTTAATGTGTTGTTCTTCATGCTAAGTGAGTGTATTCTTGGAAATTTAGATTGAATTGAAATTATTTTTGAATTTTTGTTTGTTGGAATTGTTGGTGAAAAATCTATGTCTGGATTTCAAAGGAATTGAGAAATGTTTAATTGGAAAAGGATGATTTAAACAACTTTAATTGATTTGAAATTTTTATTTGATATTATGTGACCAGTATCTGATAGTATTGTAAAGTTTGGGATTGAAATGAATCAATTTGATGTGGTCTTGAAATTGTATCTTCTTGAATTTCTGTATTTGTTTAACACAAGATAGATTTTCAAGGTGTTGCTTCATTATCATATCTTGGGATTTTGATTAATGCTTAAGGATAATGATTTTTGTAACATGAATGTTTTAAATTAAGTTATTATGAGTGGAATGGATTCTATTTTGACAAAGAGATTGTTGTAGAATTGTTTCGAAGTTTTCTTGGAAACATTTTAATTATAGATCTGATCTGGATTTGAAGTCTTTTGGATATTGGCAACGTGTTTTCAAAAAGGGAATTATTTAAAAGTGTTTTCAAAAATGAAATTATGAATTTATTGAAATCGTTTCTAACGCACGGGAAAAATGTTTTAGTTCGGGTGACGGACGAAAAGGAAATGAGGCAGGACTAGCGACTTGGAAACCTCGGAAAACTCTTGGAGGCCTACATCATTTGAGGTGAGAGAGGGGCTTTCCCTAAGACGCCGTGGTATTTAGGTAACATATTAAGATGTTCCAATCATCTCAAATATTGGACTCCGATCTCATTAAGCGAGGTAGTGTGATAGCAATTGTTTGTTGGTCTGGCTATCCACACGAACAGCTGAGATTGGTTGTTGTTTATAGCTTGATATGTTCTTGCTGCTTAGCATGATATCATGTTTTCTAGTTAATTGTACATGAGCTACTTGATTATCTTAGTATGCGGAATGATTTAATTATCAATTAGGCAATTGTGATACTGTTTGGGAGACGTTTGTTATCCCTTGATTATGAGATGATGTGAACGAAACTGCGAAAGTAATAAATTGTGATTGAAAAGAAAGATGAATGATAATAATAGTTCTGAAAGTACTGAAATATTAAGAGAAAGATGTAAGACCCGGTTGGGCCTAAGTCCTTATTGAATAAGGCAGCCTTAATAATACACTAAGAAAAGAAATAACGAGAAGTGATATGAGAATGATTGGAAAAGAGATATGAGCCGAGTTGAGAAAAATTTGAGATGTACTGATGATTTTCAAGATTGTGATAAGTAGTGATCGATGATGCGAATGAAAGTGTTGTAATGATGATGAGAAAGATGATGATGAGAATGATGCTGCTGGACAATAGCTGATGAAAATAATGCCGATGAGATCCCCGAGAAAAGAGTTATGAGCTGAGAAAGTAAAGTTGAAGTGCTGAAATGAGTAATGATATTGTACTGTGAAAGCTCACGAGATGTGATGCAGAATGATGATGTGATTCAAGTTCTGTCCTATGTGATTCTTTGGGGAATAGATTTAACCCTTAGTGGTCGGGACTCGTTGAAGGGATGCACCAAGGATGAGCCGACCTTAGGATTAAGATATTAATTAAAACTCTAAAAGACTATAAAAGACTTTGACGAATGCGGTGAGTAATGAGTGCGAAGTAGTGGAGAGGAAGATACCATGAGTATCAGGGATACTCAGGAGGAGATTGCATTAGGGGAAGGCAATGACGGTGAAACGTCAAGAAGCCTTGAGTACTTTCTAGGTGGAACGAATCCCATAAGGGGTAAGGATGGGCCGGTCCGATGCCGTGGTAAGTTCCACAGGCCAACTAGAATAGTACTGTCACCCCCTAGATTGCAAATCTTGAACAGTGAGAGAGACTGGAACGGGGCTCTATGATTTTGCCACTGTACCCGATTTTTCTACAGTGTGCCTTGATTATATGATTTGATTTAAGACTGTACCCGATTTTCTACAGTTCTCCTGGCTTGGAGCCATTTGTTGAGACAGCTGTCAAGCCCGCGTGGTAAAGGTCTTGTACTCCTGTTTGCTTCCGACTAGGTTGGGTGGATGACCGAGGAGATGTAGACGTGTGTGCTAACTGATTTTCCTCAATGATGGTTTCCCCACATCATTGAGTGAACCGAAATGATGAGTCTTATAAGATTGAGATATTCAAAAGAAAAGTACAGCAATGATATCAAGTGTTGAGTAAGATTCATAAGACAAGTATGAGAAACGATCCCTGAAATAATTGATAAGTCTTGAAATAACGATCGAAGAAAGAATTGATAAGATTTGTAAAAGTTTCATGAGAAAGATATTGAGAGTGTTATCACGAGAAGATTGAGCGTAAATTATGTTTATATGATGATGATGATGATGATGATTATGTTGTTGTTATGAATTACATGATGTTTATTGCTTTGTCTTAATATTTGCCTATTGTAATTCCACACAGTCGACATCTATTTTTTTGGGTTGCTCACTCTCTCGTGTATATCTGCTTTGTGTTGGAAATCTGTATGTTCCTTAGATGGAGAATATTGCGAGATTTCAGCTTATTCGGGAGATAGGCGCGTCTCCATGGAAAGGGGACAATATACCCATGTCCGTCTATGTTATAGTCTACATAGGGATGGAACGGCGAAGGAAAGAAATCATGAAGGAACTTGCAGCTCGTGAGATGGAGGAGGAGAAATCACTAGACTACTCTGCGGAGGAAACTCCTGAGGTGACAGAAGACGTTGACACTGATCTGTGGTCTGAGGCTGACACGGAGGAGTGTCCCAGTGACGAGGATTGGTACCCGGACACCGAGGATCTTTCGACAGATGAAGATGAATGAGATTTTGATCTGCCGGGACTTAGAGTTAGATGGCGAGTCTTAGAATGTATGACTAGAGGATAGGTAAAGCCCATAGAGTGGTGTATTCCATTGCAAGTTCTTAGTACCATAGCTTTATCATGTTGTACCCCGGATAAAGTTTTATTCAGTACTGATGTTTTAAAACAAGTAAATGGGCCTTTATGTTTAAATGATGTTGTTATGGATAAGTTTCAAAGTGCGATGTTTTGTGGCATCTCGGTTTGGAACTTGAAAGATTATATACAACGTGAGAACACGAGTTTTTAATTGTAACCAAGTTTTGAAAGTTTAAATGTTCTCATGTTCGTATTACTTGGGTTTTTTAAAAAAAAAATTGGCCTAAATTTTCACTATATTTAATTTAAGTAACGATGGTTTTCAAGTTGCCGAATCAGGGTGTTACAGTTGTGGTATCAGAGCAATGGTTGATCTAAGTAACCTTGTGCGTGGACTTACACACCCTGCTTGTGCGATTCTGTGTGTGTGTTAGTAGTAAGATGGCGATAGATGAGGATAGAGGTGCTAAGAGTATGAGGATGCTTTTCTGGAATGCGTCGGTTTCCGTCTACAGTGGAACCAAAGAGCGGTGATCAGTGTCGTCATGAGATGTTGATGTGTGATTCGAATCTTCTTTTGTTGAATTCCTCTCGGATATGAACCCCTTTTGTTTTTGATGACCTTTAAGCTATTGATATGAGATCTAGTCCTGTGACTATAACTCTCCTTTTCTTGTTGAAGTTTCCTTGTGTAAACCCTATGCGTTGCCAAATTGCTTTGGCATGACGTTTGAAAAAGCCTTTTCTGAAAATCTTAGACCATATTCTTGACAAAGCTGTGATTGCTGATGAACCCGAAGTTTCCTCTTTTGATCTTTGATCAGACATTTATCCTTTCCTAAAGCCTTGGTGAGAATGTTGAACCCTGACACCCTATGCCAGTCAAGTAGATAGTCCTAAATTAGGAAGTGGGTTGTGAAGTGTTGTTAGGCAAAAGCTGCAAAGATCAAGGAGAATAAGGATTAGTCGGTAAGAATGAAGGGATGTATGAGTTTTGGAGAAAAATAGGAATACCCTTTTTAGGCTTGAATGAGTGGCGAATGATGTCAAGTGATTAGGACTAAGAGCTTTGATGCCGGATTAGTCAAAATGATGGTCTAGGTGGTGACAAGATGAGGAAGAATTTAAGGTGACATTTATAATTTGAAGATATAAGTGTCTTGATTGGAGTCGGAGAATGGTTAAACTAAGTTGAATAGGTAACAATATGACGAAGACGAACTGATGAGGTGGTGGAATTTGTAGATGGAACCCTTAAGTGTTGACCAGGGTTAGGCTGAAGAGTTAAGATCTGATGTTTTAGTGAATGATAGGTTTCTGGATTGAAGAAATTTTGATGGTTCAGAATATGAGATAAATCCTGGAAAGTGGAAAAAGGTTTAGAATGCTTAAGTTATGTGATTAAGTTCTTGAGATAGGGAGTGAGATAGTACGTGTTTCTTAAGGATTAGTGGTTGTTAGAGTAAATGGAAGATGTAATGGTGACCATAGAAGTCTGATAAGGACAATTACTTGGTGAAATATAAGGCAACAAGAGGATAGATTGAAGCAAAGTGATGAGAACTTTTGTAATATTGACCAAAAAGTGGTGAAGTATGAGACTTTTTAGAGGTTAAGTCTATGATAATGAATGTGGAGTGAATAGAGGTATGATTCATTTAAGTTGGGGAGTAAATGGAAATGCGAGATTTCGGGGAGTAACTCGTTTAGGTTTAAGCTGATGAAAAGAATTCAACCCTAAGTGTGGTAGTGTCTTGACCCCAAATGAATGTAATCATGCTATTCTTTAGATGTTGTTTTGATGCCATTGAACCCCCTCAGTCTTTCGTTATCAGTGAGATCGTATTGTTTGTGCAAGTAATCGCTCTGATTCGCTCTTAAGAATGATGAATAGATGGTGCATATTCAAAGATGCGACGATTGCTGTAGTTAAAGAGGCAAAGAATCTCTCCAAAGAGCTACGCGTTCATAGATCCGACAAACTCTCCGCAGCATTTCTCGAGGACGAGAAATCTTCAAGTTGGGAAGAATGTGACATCCCGTATTTTTCCATGCGTGCCTAAATGAATTTTTTCAAAATGAATCTTGAGGTTCTGTTTTATAAAGGATTTTCAGATGAGTATTTTGCGTGAGTAAGAAACAAGGTGTTGATTTTTACGGAATTTTATAAACAAAATATTTTTATAGATGTAAAGTGAATGATTTCGTTGAGTTTGGAATAATTTGATCAACAAGGGATGAGTTATGATTTTTATTAAAGGATGATTCTTATTTGAAATAAATTTCCTCATGGATTTGATAACTTTGAAAATTCGTATCTTTTTAACCGTAACTCGAAAATTTATGATCTTTATATGAAAACGATCGTATTGAAACGTAGAATTTGAAAATGTAACTTTTAGAATTTTCTGGGTTGATTTATAAAAATTTATTCTCTATGTTTGTGAAGAACGAATTTTGAGAAATATTGGTTGTTAAAGGTAGCCAGAAAACCTCAAATGAATTTCTCTTTTTGAGAATCTCTTATGTGTATGAAAGCATAGTTTTGAAAATAATTTGGAGACTATATCTATGTTTATTTTATGCAGATAATTATTTCACTTTGAAATGGTTTAGCTCCTTAATAAGAAATGTGTTTTGTAGAAAAGAGAATTATTGTTATGACATAAATCTATTGTGTGATATGTGTTTGGTTTGATGTGTGTTTGATAAATGAGGCATGAGAATAATGTTGTAAGTATGATTCTTTAGAAATATTTGCATCATTGTGTGAATTGATCATTATAATGTTCTAAAGTGAATATGATTAGAAAATAAAAAGGTGAGATATGTGTGTATATATGTGTGCTACGGTATGTGTGTATGTGTGTAAGCCTAGGATTTTAATTTTTAGGACAAGAAGCCTATAGAATAATTAGAACAATTTGGAAATTACCTAAAGTAGAATTGGTAGAAAAATTTGAAGTAGTAGAAATAATCATACATGAAGTGACCCTAGTGCCTTAATTTACTCCACTATGTCTCCCTTGATTTGATCGTTTGCATGCAAATTTTAAGAAGGACGAAATTGCCCCTCACACTCCTACATGGATCGAAAATTTCCTAAGGGCAAAAGGGGGAGAATTCGGTTTGCCTATAAATAGGTGTATCCCTAATTCATTTCCCTTGATTCATTTCACTCTTTCCTTTCCACAACCAAACACACTTCTAAGAGCTCCTTAAACTCTTAGAGAGAGAGAGAGGGTGGAGGGAGAGAGTAGGAGGAGGAAAGAATAAGAAGAAGACTTGGAGCTTGATCAAGGATTCTCCTTGAAGATCCAAGTATTAGAAGGCTAGAAGATCATCTTTTCTTTAGGTGGGTGATTCGAAGATCATGAAGGAGTTGTGTTGGTTTAGATTTTCTTTTGATCTTGTAATCTTCCTTCTTTTCTTTCTTTGCATGTTGATTTTTATGGCTTAGATGATGAGTGCATGTAGTGTTTGTACTTGATCATGGGCTTTTGATGTTAAAAGAAATTTGTAATGTGTTAAACAATGGACTTGATGATTCGGTTAAGGTTGTATGATGGATTTTAATGCTTTTCAAACTAGATCTTAAAGATCTAAAGAGTTGTTTGATATTTTGTGAGTTTAAGATAAATTTCATTGCATGTTAAATTTTCTTACTTAAACCGTGATTTATGATGCATTTATGTGATCATTTGATGAATAAATGTATGATCTAAACTTGATTCATGATAAAGTTGAGATCTTTGGCCTTGCATGTTGATTTGATGATGAACTTAGTTGATTTAAGTACATGCATGTGATGATCTATGTTCAATAAGTGAAAAGTTAAAACCATGAGTCTTGCATGGCAATTTTTAAGTGGAAAGATCATGTTTTTCGTGATTCATGATTCGGTTTTGATGATATGAGTAAGGAAACAAGCTTTAAAATGATTTTTGAGTATGAACATGATTTGATCTAAGAGTTTGATCTTGTGCATGTTGTATTTTTGTGAAGTATATTCGACCATACTTGATAAAAATAGGATCCATGCTTTTTATTTTGTGAGAAGTTGATGCATGTAGTCTTATGGTTAGATTTGATGATTTCAAATACATGCATGTTATTTTTAGGAAGTTTAAAGTAATGAACTTGAGTTTTATTGGAAATATTTGAGAAAAATCTTGTCTTGATGATGATGCATGTTGATGAGAAAAGGTGATGTAGTATGATGCTTTAATTTGAAAATTGGTCTTGAAAACCTACATGACTTGATTTTGATTGTGTGATTCTTGCATGTTGAAAAAGTGAACAAAAACCTTGTCTTTTTGTATGATGATATTCGGCCAAGATGAAAAGAAGTAAAAGGCTATGTTTGATCATCATTTAGGTTACATGCATGATGAGACTAGCTTAATCTAAGAATCTTAAAAGTGCATGCATGAAATAATCAAGTTTAAAGAGAAATAAAAATGAAACTTTGATATGGTTTGTGACTCAAATGATTGCTTTGATTCAAGTTAAGAAGATGAATTAAAATTGCTAATTTTTCTTTTGATGCTCACGGTTTTGAGTCCAAAAGAAAGAAAATGATTTCCTTATTTTATGCCTTTATTTGTGCATCAAATCCTTGCAAGATTATACATATATAATTCGGCCAATGCATGTTTAAATAGTTGGAAAATTTTCTTCATGAAATGACCCTTGATGATGACTATATTCCTATGTACATGATGCTATATGTTTGATGGAAGTGATGTGTTGTTTTCTTTAATCTTTTTCGGTTTCTAGAGATGAAAATAAATAAGTTGATTAAGTTAATTAAAAAGGAATTTTTATGATGTAATCCAATGATTTCAAGATCTAAAATTTATTGGTGATTAGGAAATAATGACCATGGTTAATTCGGTCCTTGGTGAATTAGTCACAAGGCTTGGTTTGAATTATTTCCTTAAGAGTAAATAAGTTGGTCTATTAAGAATATAATTTGATTAATGATTTTGAATGACTTAGAATGTGACTTGCATTGTGTGAGCTTGTGAATACTTTGAAAATTTAATGTGTTGTTCTTCATGCTAAGTGAGTGTATTCTTGGAAATTTAGATTGAATTGAAATTATTTTTGAATTTTTGTATGTTGGAATTGTTGGTGAAAAATCTATGTCTGGATTTCAAAGGAATTGAGAAATGTTTAATTGGAAAAGGATGATTTAAACAACTTTAATTGATCTGAAATTTTTATATGATATTCTGTGACCAGTATCTGATAGTATTGTAAAGTTTGGGATTGAAATGAATCAATTTGATGTGGTCCTGAAATTGTATCTTCTTGAATTTCTGTATTTAAATTTGTTTAACACAAGATAGATTTTCAAGGTGTTACTTCTTTATCATATCTTGGGATTTTGAATAATGCTTAAGGATAATGATTTTTATAACATGAATGTTTTAAATTAAGTTATTATGAGTGGAATGGATTCTATTTTGACAAAGAGATTGTTTTAGAATTGTTTCGAAGTTTTCTTGGAAACATTTTAATTATAGATCTGATTTGGATTTGAAGTCTTTTGGATATTGGCAATGTGTTTTCAGAAAGGGAATTATTTCAAAGTGTTTTCAAAAACGAAATTATGAATTTATTGAAATCGTTTCTAACGCACGGGAAAAATGTTTTAGTTCGGGTGACAGACGAAAAGGAAACGAGGCAGGACTAGCGACTTGGGAACCTCAGAAAACTCTTGGAGGCCTACATCATTTGAGGTGAGAGAGGGGCTTTCCCTAAGACGCCGTGGTATTTAGGTAACATATTAAGATGTTCCAATCATCTCAAAGATTGGACTCCGATCTCATTAAGCAAGGTAGTGTGATAGCAATTGTTTGTTGGTCTGGCTATCCACACGAACAGCTGAGATTGGTTGTTGTTTATAGCTTGATATGTTCTTGCTGCTTAGTATGATATCATGTTTTCTAGTTAATTGTACATGAGCTACTTGATCATCTTAGTATGCGGAATGATTTAATTATCAATTAGGCAATTGTGATACTGGTTGGGAGACGTTTGTTATACCTTGATTATGAGATGATGTGAATGAAACTGTGAAAGTAATAAATTGTGATTGAAAAGAAAGATGAATGATAATAATAGATCTGAAAGTAATGAAATATCAAGAGAAAGATGTAAGACCCGGTTGGGCCTAAGTCCTTATTGAATAAGGCAGCCTTAATAAGACACTAAGAAAAGAAATAACGAGAAGTGATATGAGAATGATTGGAAAAGAGTTATGAGCCAAGTTGAGAAAAAGTTGAGATGTACTGATGATTTTTAAGATTGTGATAAGAAGTGATCGATGATGCGAATGAAAGTGTTGTAATGATGATGAGAAAGATGATGATGAGAATGATGCTGCTGGACAATAGCTGATGAAAATAATGCCGATGAGATCCCGAGAAAAGAGTTATGAGCTGAGAAAGTAAAGTTGAAGTGCTGCAATGAGTAATGATATTGTACTGTGAAAGCTCACAAGATGTGATGCAGAATGATGATGTGATTCAATTTCTGTCCTATGTGATTCTTTGGGGAACGGATTTAACCCTTAGTGGTCGGGATTCGTTGAAGGGATGCACCAAGGATGAGCCGACCTTAGGATTAAGATATTAATTAAAACTCTAAAAGACTATAAAAGACTTTGACGAATTCGGTGAGTAATGAGTGAGAAGTAGTGGAGAGGAAAATACCATGAGTATCAGGGATACTCAGGAGGAGATTGCATTAGGGGAAGGCAATGACGGTGAAACGTCAAGAAGCCTTGAGTACTTTCTAGGTGGAACGAATCCCATAAGGAGTAAGGATGGGCCGGTCCGATGCCGTGGTAAGTTCCACAGGCCAACTAGAATAGTACTGTCACCCCCTAGATTGCAAATCTTGAACAGTGAGAGAGACTGGAACGGGGCTCTATGATTTTGCCACTGTACCTGATCGAGGCCGTACCCAATCAAAATAAAAGGTGTTTATTCTGTAGTACTAGGAAGGTGATCCTAGGTCGTTTCCCAGCGAATATCGGTCTAGGCAAAGTATCAAACACGTAGTGTGCAGTAAAATGGGGGGGGGGGGGTTTTGTGTGTGACAAATGTGAAGAACAAAACATAAACAGAATATAAAAACTAAGAAAATCAGAAACAAAAGCGGGCAAACCCCTTTGGCTACGTACACTACTCAATCCTAGCTCACTAAAGATCGATTCCTCTCCTCTCCTCTGTCCAACTCGTGATAACCAAATACTAAGCGAAAATTCAGTTATCACTCCAAACCCTAACTTCTAATTAAGCATCAGAAACCAGAATTGGAGTTTTTACGAGTTAATACAAATTAAGCATTTATATTCATGTATTATCTCTACGAAATGGAATTAAGCAAACCACTACACATCGATAAACATGAAAACAGAGAAGAGAAAACGAAATTGCATTAATAACAAGAGCTCAAGAGTAGATAATACAATACCAAAGGGATTAACCCTTGAAGTCTAGCTTTCCATGGCCATAAATGAAGAAAAACGAGTAGAAATGGGGAAGAACAAAACCCTAGCAGCCACCACCACTTGGGAGAGCCAAGAGAGAAGTTCTAACCTGGAGAGAGAGTGAGAAATCTGAAATGAAAGTATGTTTTTGGGGGTTACACGAATTTCCCCTCTTTAGTCATGAAAATGGGCCTAAAACATGGGCCCAAGTCCTAAGAAACACTATTCTAAAAATTACAATTAAAAAGGGACCTAAATGCAAATTACAATCTTCACTTCAATGCTTCAATCTTCATTTCCAAACATCCCAAAGTGTCCTTGTGCCAAATATTACCTGAAAATAGAAATAGAATTAATTAGGCTAAATAATCCCAAATTAAACAATATTCGGAATATTAGTCCAATAAACTCAAAATCACTAAATCAAGCTAATCAATGTCAAATGGGCAACAAGTATCAATAATAGGAGTAAAATAATGCAAGGAATAATGGGAAATAAAATGCTCATCAGTACCCGACTTTTCTACAGTGTGCCTTGATTATATGATTTGATTTGAGATTGTACCCGATTTTCTACAGTTCTCCTGGCTTGGAGCCATTTGTTGAGACAGCTGTCAAACCCGCGTGGTAAAGGTCCTGTACTCCTGTTTGCTTCCGACTAGGTTGGGTGGATGACCGAGGAGATGTAGACGTGTGTGCTAACTGATTTTCCTCAGTGATGGTTTCCCCACATCATTGAGTGAACCGAAATGATGAGTCTTATAAGATTGAGATATTCAAAAGAAAAGTACAGCAATGATATCAAGTGTTGAGTAAGATTCATAAGACAAGTATGAGAAACGATCCCTGAAATAATTGATAAGTCTTGAAATAACGATTGAAGGAAGAATTGATAAGATTTGTAAAAGTTTCATGAGAAAGATATTGAGAGTGTTATCACGAGAAGATTGAGCGTAAATTATGTTTATATGATGATGATGATGATTATGTTGTTGTTATGAATTACATGATTTTTATTGCTTTGTCTTAATATTTTCCTATTGTAATTCCACACAGTCGACATCTATTGTTTTGGGTTGCTCACTCTCTCGTGTATATCTGCTTTGTGTTGGAAATCTGTATGTTCCTTAGATGGAGAATATTGCGAGATTTCAGCTTATTCGGGAGATAGGTGCGTCTCCATGGAAAGGGGACAATATACCCATGTTCGTCTATGTTATAGTCTACATAGAGATGGAATGGCGAAGGAAAGAAATCATGAAGGAACTTGCAGCTCGTGAGATGGAGGAGGAGAAATCACTAGACTACTCTGCGGAGGAAACTCCTGAGGTGACAGAAGACGTTGACACTGATCTGTGGTCTGAGGTTGACACGGAGGAGTGTCCCAGTGACGAGGATCGGTACCCGGACACCGAGGATCTTTCGACAGATGAAGATGAATGAGAGTTTGATCTGTCGGGACTTAGAGTTAGATGGCGAGTCTTAGTATGTATGACTAGAGGATAGGTAAATCCCTCAGAGTGATGTATTCCATTGCAAGTTCTTAGTACCATAGCTTTATCATGCTGTTCCCCGGATAAAGTTTTATTCAGTACTGATGTTTTAAAACAAGTAAATGGGCCTTTATGTTTAAATGATGTTGTTATGGATAAGTTTCAAAGTGCGATGTTTTGTGGCATCTCGGTTTGGAACTTGAAAGATTATATACAACGTGAGAACACGAGTTTTTAATTGTAACCAAGTTTTGAAAGTTTAAAATTTCTCATGTTCGTATTTCTTGGGTTTTAAAAAAAAATTTGGCCTAAATTTTCACTATATTTAATTTAAGTAACGGTGGTTTTCAAGTTGCCGAATCGGGGTGTTACAGTTGTGGTATCAGAGCAATGGTTGATCTAAGTAACCTTGTGTGTGGACTTACACGCCCTGCTTGTGCGATTCTGTGTGTGTTAGTAGTAAGATGGCGATAGATGAGGATAGAGGTGCTAAGAGTATGAGGATGCTTTTCTGGAATGCGTCGGTTTTCGTCTACAGTGGAACCAAAGAGCGGTGATCAGTGTCGTCATGAGATTTTGATGTGTGATTCGAATCTTCTTTTGTTGAATTCCTCTCGGATATTAACCCCTTTTGTTTGTGATGACCTTTAAGCTATTGATATGAGATCTAGTCCTGTGACTATAACTCTCCTTTTCTTTTTGAAGTTTCCTTGTGTAAACCCTATGCGTTGCCAAATTGCTTTGGCATGACGTTTGAAAAAGCCTTTTCTGAAAATCTTAGACCATATTCTTGAGAAAGCTGTGATTGCTGATGAACCCGAAGTTTCCTCTTTTGATCTTTGATCAGACATTTATCCTTTCCTAAAGCCTTGGTGAGAATGTTGAACCCTGACACCCTATGCCAGTCAAGTAGATAGTCCTAAATTAGGAAGTGGGTTGTGAAGTGTTGTTAGGCAAAAGCTGCAAAGATCAAGGAGAATGAGGATTAGTCGGTAAGAATGAAGGGATGTATGAGTTTTGGAGAAAAATAGGAATACCCTTTTTAGCCTTGAATGAGTGGCGAATGATGTCAAGTGATTAGGACTAAGAGCTTTGATGCCGGATTAGTCAAAATGATGGTCTAGGTGGTGACAAGATGAGGAAGAATTTAAGGTGACATTTAGAATTTGAAGATATAAGTGTCTTGATTGGAGTCGGAGAATGGTTAAACTAAGTTGAATAGGTAATAATATGACGAAGATGAACTGATAAGGTGGTGGAATTTGTAGATGGAACCCTTAAGTGTTGACCAGGGTTAGGCTGAAGAGTTAAGATCTGATGTTTTAGTGAATGATAGGTTTCTGGATTGAAGAAATTTTGATGGTTCAGAATATGAGATAAATCCTGGAAATTGGAAAAAGGTTTAGAATGCTTAAGTTATGTGATTAAGTGCTTGAGATAGGGAGTGAGATAGTACGTGTTTCTTAACGATTAGTGGTTGTTAGAGTAAATGGAAGATGTAATGGTGACCATAGAAGTCAGATAAGGACAATTACTTGGTGAAATATAAGGCAACAAGAGGATAGATTGAAGCAAAGTGATGAGAACTTTTGTAATATTGACCAAAAAGTGGTGAAGTATGAGAGTTTTTAGAGGTTAAGTCTGTGATAATGAATGTGGATTATAGAGGTATGATTCATTTAAGTTGGGGAGTAAATGGAAATGCGAGATTTCGGGGAGTAACTCGTTTAGGTTTAAGCTGATGAAAAGAATTCAACCCTAAGTGTGGTAGTGTCTTGACCCCAAATGAATGTAATCATGCTATTCTTTAGATGCTGTTTTGATGCCATTGAACCCCCTCAGTCTTTCGTTATCAGTGAGATCGTATTCTTTGTGCAAGTAATCGCTCTGATTCGCTCTTAAGAACGATGAATAGATGGTGCATATTCAAAGATGCGACGATTGCTGTAGTTAAAGAGGAAAAGAATCTCTCCAAAGAGCTACGCGTTCACAGATCCGACAAACTCTGCGCAGCATTTCTCGAGGACGAGAAATCTTCAAGTTGGGGAGAATGTGACATCCTGTATTTTTCCTTACGTGCCTAAATGAATTTTATCAAAATGAATCTTGAGGTTCTGTTTTATAAAGGATTTTCAAATGAGTATTTTGCGTGAGTAAGAAACAAGGTGTTGATTTTTACGGAATTTTATAAACAAAATATTTTTATAGATGTAAAGTGAATGATTTCGTTGAGTTTGGAATAATTTGATCAACAAGGGATGAGTTATGATTTTTATTAAAGGATGATTCTTATTTGAAATAAATTTCCTCATGGATTTGATAACTTTGAAAATTCGTATCTTTTTAACCGTAACTCGAAAATTTATGATCTTTATATAAAAACGATCGTATTGAAACGTAGAATTTGAAAATGTAACTTTTTAGAATTTTCTGGGTTGATTTATAAAAATTTATTCTCTATGTTTGTGAAGAACGAATTTTGAGAAATATTGGTTGTTAAAGGTAGCTAGAAAACCTCAAATGAATTTGTCTTTTTGAGAATCTCTTATGTGTATGAAAGCATAGTTTTGAAAATAATTTGGAGACTATATCTATGTTTATTTTATGCAGATAATTATTTCACTTTGAAATGGTTTAGCTCCTTAATAAGAAATGTGTTTTGTAGAAAAGAGAATTATTGTTATGACATAAATCTATTGTGTGATATGTGTTTAGTTTGATGTGTGTTTGATAAATGATGCATGAGAATAATGTTGTAAGTATGATTCTTTAGAAATATTTGCATCATTGTGTGAATTGATGATTATAATGTTGTAAAGTGAATATGATTAGGAAATAAAAAGGTAAGATATGTGTGTATATATGTGTGCTACGGTATGTGTGTATGTGTGTAAGATTAGGATTTTAATTTTTAGGACAAGAAGCCTATAGAATAATTAGAACCATTTGGAAATTACCTAAAGTAGAATTGGTAGAAAATTTGAAGTAGTAGAAATAATAATGCATGAAGTGACCCTAGTGCCTTAATTTACTCCACTATGTCTCCCTTGATTTGATCGTTTGCATGCAAATTTTAAGAAGGACGAAATTTCCCCTCACACTCCTACATGGACCGAAAATTTCCTAAGGGCAAAAGGGGGAGAATTCGGTTTGTCTATAAATAGGTGTAGCCCTAGTTCATTTCCCTTGATTCATTTCACTCTTTCATTTCCACAACCAAGCACACTTCTAAGAGCTCCTTAAACTCTTAGAGAGAGAGAGAGAAAGAGAGAGGGTCGAGGGAGAGAGTAGGAGGAGGAAAGAAGAAGAAGAAGACTTGGAGCTTGATCAAGGATTCTCCTTGAAGATCCAAGTATTAGAAGGATAGAAGATCATCTTTTCTTTAGGTGGGTGATTCGAAGATCATGAAGGAGTTGTGTTGGTTTAGATTTTCTTTTGATCTTGTAATCTTCCTTCTTTTCTTTCTTTGCATGTTGATTTTTATGGCTTAGATGATGAGTGCATGTATTGTTTGTACTTGATCATGGGCTTTTGATGTTAAAAGAAATTTGTAATGTGTTAAACAATGGACTTGATGATTCGGTTAAGGTTGTATGATGGATTTTAATGCTTTTCAAACTAGATCTTAAAGATCTAAAGAGTTGTTTGATATTTTGTGAGTTTAAGATAAATTTCTTTGCATGTTAAATTTTCTTACTTAAACCGTGATTTATGATGCATTTATGTGATCATTTGATGAATAAATGTATGATCTAAACTTGATTCATGATAAAGTTGAGATCTTTGGCCTTGCATGTTGATTTGATGATGAACTTAGTGGATTTAAGTACATGCATGTGATGATCTATGTTCAATAAGTGAAAAGTTAAAACCTTGAGTCTTGCATGGCAATTTTTAAGTGGAAAGATCATGTTTTTCTTGATGCATGATTCGGTTTTGATGATATGAGTAAGGAAACAAGCTTTAAAATGATTTTTGAGTATGAAAATGATTTGATCTAAGAGTTTGATCTTGTGCATGTTGTATTTTTGTGAAGTATATTCGGCCATACTTGATAAAAATAGGATCCATGCTTTTTATTTTGTGAGAAGTTGATGCATGTTAGTCTTATGGTTAGATTTGATGATTTCAAATACATATATGCATGTTATTTTTAGGAAGTTTAAAGTAATGAACTTGAGTTTTATTGGAAATATTTGAGAAAAATCTTGTCTTGATGATGATGCATGTTGATGAGAAAAGGTGATGTAGTATGATGCTTTGAAAATTGGTCTTGAAAACCTACATGACTTGATTTTGATTGTGTGATTCTTGCATGTCGAAAAAGTGAACAAAAACCTTGTCTTTTTGTATGATGATATTCGGCCAAGATGAAAAGAAGTAAAAGGCTATGTTTGAACATCATTTAGGTTACATGCATGATGAGACTAGCTTAATCTAAGAATCTTAAAAGTGCATGCATGAAATAATCAAGTTTAAAGAGAAATAAAAATGAAACTTTGATATGGTTTGTGACTCAAATGATTGCTTTGATTCAAGTTAAGAAGATGAATTAAAATTGCTAATTTTTCTTTTGATGCTCACGGTTTTGAGTCCAAACGAAAGAAAATGATTTCCTTATTTTATGCCTTTATTTGTGCATCAAATCCTTGCAAGATTATACATATATAATTCGGCCAATGCATGTTTAAATAGTTGGAAAATTTTCTTCATGAAATGACCCTTGATGATGACTATATTCCTTTGTACATGATGCTATATGTTTGATGGAAGTGATGTGTTGTTTTCTTTAATCTTTTTCGGTTTCTAGAGATGAAAATAAATAAGTTGATTTAGTTGATTAAAAATGAATTTTTATGATGTAATCCAATGATTTCAAGCTTTAAAATTTATTGGTGATTAGGAAATAATGACCATGGGTAATTCGGTCGTTGGTGAATTAGTCACAAGGCTTGGTTTGAATTATTTCCTTGAGAGTAAATAAGTTGGTCTATTAAGAATATAATTTGATTAATGATTTTGAATGACTTAGAATGTGACTTGCATTGTGTGAGCTTGTGAATACTTGGAAAATTTAATGTGTTGTTCTTCATGCTAAGTGAGTGTATTCTTGGAAATTTAGATTGAATTGAAATTATTTTTGAATTTTTGTTTGTTGGAATTGTTGGTGAAAAATCTATGTCTGGATTTCAAAGGAATTGAGAAATGTTTAATTGGAAAAGGATGATTTAAACAACTTTAATTGATCTGAAATTTTTATATGATATTCTGTGACCAGTATCTGATAGTATTGTAAAGTTTGGGATTGAAATGAATCAATTTGATGTGGTCCTGAAATTGTATCTTCTTGAATTTCTGTATTTTTTTAACACAAGATAGATTTTCAAGGTGTTGCTTCTTTATCATATCTTGGGATTTTGATTAATGCTTAAGGATAATGATTTTTGTAACATGAATGTTTTAAATTAAGTTATTATGAGTGGAATGGATTCTATTTTGACAAAGAGATTGTTTTAGAATTGTTTCGAAGTTTTCTTGGAAACATTTTAATTATAGATCTGATCTGGATTTGAAGTCTTTTGGATATTGGCAATGTGTTTTCAAAAAGGGAATTATTTCAAAGTGTTTTCAAAAACGAAATTATGAATTTATTGAAATCGTTTCTAACGCACGGGAAAAATGTTTTAGTTCGGGTGATGGACGAAAAGGAAACGAGGCAGGACTAGCGACTTGGGAACCTCGGAAAACTCTTGGAGGCCTACATCATTTGAGGTGAGAGAGGGGCTTTCCCTAAGACGTCGTGGTATTTAGGTAACATATTAAGATGTTCCAATCATCTCAAAGAATTGACTCCGATCTCATTAAGCGAGGTAGTGTGATAGCAATTGTTTGTTGGTCTGGCTATCCACACGAACAGCTGAGATTGGTTGTTGTATATAGCTTGATATGTTCTTGCTGCTTAGTATGATATCATGTTTTCTAGTTAATTGTACATGAGCTACTTGATTATCTTAGTATGCGGAATGATTTAATTATCAATTAGGCAATTGTGATACTGTTTGGGAGACGTTTGTTATACCTTGATTATGAGATGATGTGAATGAAACTTCGAAAGTAATAAATTGTGATTGAAAAGAAAGATGAATGATAATAATAGATCTGAAAATAATGAAATATCAAGAGAAAGATGTAAGACCCGGTTGAGCCTAAGTCCTTATTGAATAAGGCAGCCTTAATAAGACACTAAGAAAAGAAATAACGAGAAGTGATATGAGAATGATTGGAAAAGAGTTATGAGCCGAGTTGAGAAAAAGTTGAGATGTACTGATGATTTTCAAGATTGTGATAAGAAGTGATCGATGATGCGAATGAAAGTGTTTTAATGATGACGAGAAAGATGATGATGAGAATGATGCTGCTGGACATTAGCTGATGAAAATAATGTCGATGAAATCCCCGAGAAAAGAGTTATGAGCTGAGAAAGTAAAGTTGAAGTGCTGAAATGAGTAATGATATTGTATTGTGAAAGCTCACGAGATGTGATGCAGAATGATGATGTGATTCAAGTTCTGTCCTATGTGATTCTTTGGGGAACGGATTTAACCCTTAGTGGTCGGGACTCGTTGAAGGGATGCACCAAGGATGAGCCGACCTTAGGATTAAGATATTAATTAAAATTCTAAAAGACTATAAAAGACTTTGACGAATGCGGTGAGTAATGAGTGCGAAGTAGTGGAGAGGAAGATACCATGAGTATCAGGGATACTCTAGAGGAGATTGCATTAGGGGAAGGCAATGACGGTGAAACGTCAAGAAGCCTTGAGTACTTTCTAGGTGGAACGAATCCCATAAGGGGTAAGGATGGGTCGGTCCGATGTCGTGGTAAGTTCCGCAGGCCAACTAGAATAGTACTGTCACCCCCTGTAACACCCCGATTCGGCAACTTGAAACTTAACTAAATGTAGTGAAAATTAGGGCCATTTTTTTTTTTTACAAATGTTACACAAGATGAGAACACTTAGGTTTTCAAAACATAGATACATTTAAAACTCATGTTCTCATTTTGCACAACCCTTTCAAGTTCCAAACCGAGATGTCACAAGACACCGCACTTTGAAACCCGTTTTCAACACATCATTTAAAACATAGCCCATTGACTCGTTTCAAAACATTAGTATCAAATAAAACATTTGTCGGGGTACAGTATGATAGGGATAAGGTAACTAAGAACTTACACTGGAGTACATTCCGCCAGGGGAATTCCTAGCTTCTAGTCATGCTTCCTATTACTTCTCGTCTAAACTTCGGACGTTGGTTGATGAAGCCCACCACGCTTCCGCTGCGCCATCTACCAGTTGCAATATCAGCAAGTGCCGATACGACAACATGGTAGGAGAGAGTCAGTGTTCCGAACACCAACGGGTTGACCTTGCGGTCTCAGGGTAGACTTAATATAAAAGTAAATAGATAATAAAACTAGAACATCGGAACATAAACACTTATCCTAATGCAATCACATCATCGTCAACATATGCAACATGTCATGCACTTAGTATGTATGAATCATATAAAATCATGCATACGGAAATATTCTTAACACACCAATATCCTCATTCAAAGCCAAAATCTTCATCACACTTGCCTCACAATTCCTTTCCCATTCCAATCGTTGCCTCATGATTTCTTACGTCACGAATCACTTTCTCGTGCTCAACTTATAACCCTTGTTCAACACTTGATATCTTTTGACATACTCTTCTGTGAATCATGTTTGTCTTTTAAGTTTTATTATTTCGGTTAGCATCAATGATGAGGGGGAAACATCATTGAGCTCACACACGTCTACATCTCCTCGGTCAACCACCCAACCTAGTCGGAAGCAAACAGGAGTACAGGACCTTTACCACGCGGGCACGACAGCTGTCACACAAACAAATGGTCCCAGACCAAGAGGACTCAGCCTCAAATCAATTCATATCATATAATCAAGGCACGCTCTCAGCGGCAATCACAAATGCCCCGTTCCAGTCCCTCTCACTGTTCTCGATTTGCAATCAAGGGGGCGACAGTACAATTCTAGTTCCGGTGCAGACTTGCCACGGCATTAGACCCAGTCCCCACCACGTTAGTGCGCCACATGTGGAGTTGTCTGCCTAGAAATGTACTCTAGACTTCTTGACGTTTCACCGTCATCGTCCTCCCCTCATGCAATCTCGTCCTAAGTATCCGCAGATACTTATCGTTTCTCCCTCTCCACTACTTCGATACGACACTCATACCTCACCGCGTTTGTAAATGTCTTTTAAATCTTTTAAAGGCTTTTAGAGTTTTAATTAGCGGCTTAATCCTAATAGTCGGGTCGTCCTTGGTGCATCCCTTCAACGAAGCCTGACCACTAATCGCAATCCGTTCCCCCTAAATCTCAAATGGCCTCAAGCCTCAAATCACTTTCTCATCTCATTATCATCAACTCATGCTCATTCTCAACATAATTCTCGTTCACATCATCAACAAATTTTCCTCGTCTTTCCAAAACATCTTTCGCAAAACTTTTTGAAAACATAGTTTCACAAAACTTTTTCAAAAATAATCTTTCCAAAAACTTTCACAAAAATATCATTTTCACAAAAGCTTTTCACAAATTTCTTTTCAAAATCTTTTTTAAAATCACAATTTTTGGGTGAGTGTTAATGGAGGAGCAAGCTCAACTCAACATTAAGCTTCTTCCCAAAAACGTGAACGAGGAATCACATCTCTACTCAACCACTTTCTCACTTTCATAATCACATTCTCAGATCAATCTCAACTCTTTATCTCTTTCCTTTACTCACATCACCTTTATCTCTTTCTCAATCGTTTCTTATAGCTTCCTCTTGAATCTTAATTCATCACTTATTTCATTCTCAACTGTTTCTCATGTCTCTTATCTATTTCTCTTTTCTCTTTTTCAGCCTTATCTTATGACTTTCACAATCCCATCATCACCATTCACTATTCAAACAAATCAAATAACATCAAAACAAAATAAAGTATGCGCAACAGTAATCATCTAGTAATGCATAACAAATAAACATTTAATATGCAAACAGAACATTTAGTACACACGTGTCTGTATAGCCTAATTCGCAGTATTCTGGCAATCCGTCTATTCGAATTGCGAGCAACCATGTTGCGGGACCACAACACTCTTACTCACCTGGATGACGACACATTCAAAGACTCTCCAAGATTTCCAGTCGCTAACCTTGCCACGAGTCCTTCGCGTCCGACACCCGAACTAGACATTTTTCCCCGTGCGTTAGAAACGATTTACGTGAATTCTTAATTTCGTTTTTAAAACACCTTAAAATTTCTTTCATGAAAACACATTGCCAATATCCAAAAAGGATTTAAATCGAAATCAATTCTTTAATAAAAAGGTTTTTTTTTAACAAAAATTCGATCCTCTTAATTTAAAACACTTTGGTTACGAAAATCATTTTCTTTAAGCACTGAATGAAACCTTTAGAAAACAAGTCTTTGAAAATCTTTCTTAAATCAAATACGAAAATTCAAGAAGGAAAAATTCCAAAACCAATCAAATTAACTTATTTAATTTCTAAACTTTACAGCATCCTCAAACACTGATCAAAGAACATCAATTAAAAATCTTAGATTAATTTAAGTTGTTTAAATCACTCTTTTTATGTAAAACATTTTTCAATTACTTTAAAATTCAAACATGTATTTTCACCAACCAAGTTCACAAACAGAGTTAAAATAATTCCAATTTAACACATTCCATTAGTATGAAAAACATCACATACAATTTCAAAGCACTCACAAACAGTATATGCAAGTTTTTAAGGCACTCAAAGCACTCACAAATACACATAATGCAGGAATCACGTTTTCAATTATTCAAAACTAGTAATTAAATTTTAATCTTGATTTAGTTACACTTAAGAAAATAATTTAGAAGTCATCCTTTAATTAATTTAACAAAAACCGAATCACACATAGTCATTATTTTCTAATTACAAATTAATTTTAAAACTAAAAATCATTAAATCAACATTACAAAAATTCCTTTTTACCAAACCAGATTAACTTATTTATTTCTAAAATCACCAAGTAAACACATATCACTTACACATTTAGGAATATCGCCATAACCACACATAATTTCATGAAAACAATTTTCCAACCATACATTAACCGAATTATACATGCATAACAGTGCAAAGATTTAGTGTACAAATAAAGACATAAAGTCATGAAATCATTTTCCTTATTCTAGAACCAAAACCGTGAGCATCCAGCAAAGAAAATCAACAAATTATATTTCATTTTTAAGACAACATCAAAGCAACAATTAGAGTCACAACTATCTCAATTATTCACACACATTTAATTATTTCATGCATGCAACCTACATGAAAGACACATAGTTTCCTACTCACTCCTAGGATGGCTTAAAGTCAACATGCAAGGAGACAAGATCTTCCCATTCACACACAAAAGTCACAACATCACATCAACATGCATCAATATATTTAGAATAAAATCCTTTTCATACATGTATAAAAATAAACTTAAAATTATAACTTTTCTCAAGCCAAAAATAAAGGTTTACTTTTATTTTCATGAAAATAACATGCATGTTCATAAAATCACTAGATCTAATTCTAAAACAAACATGTACCAACTTTTTACAAAGTAAAAGCATGGATCCTAGTTTAATTAAATATGGCCGAATGGCCTCTAAAAAAAACATAACATATACAAAATAATCACTTAATCAAATTATAGTTATACTTTGAAAATTACATTAACACTTGGTTTCTTTAATTCTCTTCTCTAAAAACCGAAACATGCACAAAAGGAAAACATGATTTTTCTCTTAGAAATTAACATGCAAATAAAGATCTAAACTTTTTTCATATATTAAACAAATATAATCACAAACTTAACATGCAAGAATAAAAACCTCAACTTCTTCACTGATCAAGTTGTGATCATAAATTTATTCAACAAATAAACATGAAAATACATATAGATCATGATTTAACAAAAAGATTTAACATGCAGCGACCAAAAATTACACTTTATAAACACACAAGTTAGATCATGGGTTTATTTACCAAATCATCAAATAAACACAAGTAGTCCACGGTTTAGAGAAGGAAAAATAGACATGCAAGGGATTTGTTTTAGGTTTCATAAAAATCTTAGTTTTTCTTTAGATCTTTTAAGATTTAGTGAAGAAAATTATTAGATCTAACAAAACACTATGAACCGAAAACAATCAAGCACAAGTTTAGCATATTACAAATTGTTTAGAGTCCTCAAAAGTTCACGATCAAAAGAATAACAACACATAAACTCCAAAAATTAAACATGCAAGAAGAAAGAAATAAAGATCTATAAACTAAAAAGGAAAACTAAACTATTACAAAATCTTCTTGGTCTTCAAATCCTACCATGAGGAAGGTTGGTTCTCTAGCTTTTCCTAAGGTTTGAATCTCCAAGAGCAAGGCTTGATCTAGCATGGATTTTCTTCTTCCTCCTCTCCTATGTTCCACGGCCATCTCCCTCCTTCTTTCTCTATTTTTCTTTTCATTTTCTCTCTAAGAGCTTAATGGGTCTCTTAGAGTATGTTGGTGTTTGTGTTGGTACGGTGGAAGAAGAAATGGAATGGTGAAGGGAAATAAACTAAGGCTCCACTATGTTATAAGCCATTCACAATTTCCTCTTATGCCCTCAAGCTTAGATGTTGGTTATGCACACAAGGAGGGGCGGTTTTGGGCTTCTAAGAATATGCATGGATGAGGGTCATCAAGGTCAAGGGGACAAGGTCAAGTAGACTAGGCTTTTTAGGGGTCATTCTAGGTTGAAGACTAGTTAGGGTTTTGATATTAGTTTGGTTTGATCCTAACTTAGTTTATTTAGTTAGGCTTTACTTGGTTCCTAGTTTCTTAACCTCTAAGTTTCTAGAAATTATACATACACACATACACGGTTATACATACACACCCATATACACACAAATACATACCGTAGCACACACATCACACATACATACTTCACATTTTTATTTTCTTAATCTTATTTACTTAAACATCCTAATTATTAATTCATACAATAATGCAATCATTTGATAAGAAATCACATTCACACAATTAATTTTAGGCATCACACAGTACACACACGTTCAATCAAACACCTTTCATATAAAAATTCAAACCAAATCAATAAATTCATTTTCTTAAAAACACAATTCTTTAAACTCGTATTTCACTGTTATGAAAATAAATTTCTGTAAAACAACCCAAATCTACGTTTCAAGATGATCGTTTTGATATAAATTTCATGAAAATCCGAGTTACGGTTAAAAAGCTATGAATTTTCCAAGTTAACAGATTAAAAACTTTATCTTAAATAAAAATCACTTTTTAGAAAAATCACAATTTAACACAACCATTCACTTCTCTTTTATAAAAACAATTTGTTTAATAAAATTCCTTGAAAATCATCGTTTCATTTCTTTCTCACATAAAATACTTTTCTAGAAATTTTCTTATATCACCAAAACTTTGAGGTTTATTTCGACGAAATCGTTTACGCACGTATGGGAAAAATGCGGGGTGTTACACCCCCTAGATTGCAAATCTTGAACAGTGAGAGAGACTAGAACGGGGCTCTATGATTTTGCCATTGTACCCGATTTTTCTACAGTGTGCCTTGATTATATGATTTGATTTGAGACTGTACCCGATTTTCTACAGTTCTCCTGGCTTGGAGCCATTTGTTCAGACTGTGACGACCCAACTTTCTATTCTAAAATTAAATATTTATATTCGAAAATACGACCATTTTTTTTTCATTTATTTTTCCTTTACCATAAGTTAAGTCATCATCCATTGCAATCTTTGCGGAAAACACCCAAATATCATGAAGGAAAACATCCATTTTATATTTCATCATAAAAGGGAAGTACATTTCCATTACATCAGAAAGCTACTAACATTAAACTTAACTTAATTACTCTAGGTCATTACATTATATTACATATATTACAACAAAATTTATAATAACCTAGAGCAATGGGTTTGAAACTCAAAACATAATATAATTAAGAGAAACCTGATGAGTAGTACTATCCACATTCCAACCTTCAGGGCTCAACTCAGTCATCAGTTCCCCACTGACTTCTGGTTGAGTTGTCCATGAAATCATCATCAGCCACCGGATCGGCATCCTCCACCGGATCCTCACCCTCTATCGGATCCTCCTCCTCCTCTTCCTCCTCATGTGCCGGATCAGATGGCACATAAACTGGAGTCCGAGATCGGGCTCTAGTGGAAGGACGAGAGGAAGCAGGAACCTCCAAAATGATTCTTTCCTCAGAGGGTGATGGACTTGGTGGGAGGGTGCGTCTCGGAAAACGTCTTCGTGGTGGTGGTGGTGTTCCATGGCGAAACACAAAATTTGGCGGAATATGCATAATGTACATCATTGGGATTCTCGTTCGACGCGGACGCATTCGGGACCATGGGTTTGGGTGATGGAAAGTGACTTCCACGTCCCCTTCATAGATAGCCCGATGATCCTCAAAATTCCACTCCCCATTAGGAAGCGGCCTCATCTCCACGCAGATCATATTCCTGGCCATGACCTACAACAAGGGATTAGGAGTGAGTCATAGCTAAATACAATAACAAATGAGCATAACAGAGGCTAAAAATAACAAGCACATATAATCAGATAGCATCAAGAGTGTAAATGTATGCTCAAACTGGTTTAACACATCTTTAATTTCATTAGTGACATGATGCATGCCTACTCCTCGTTCATGCTTCACAGTTCGGCATCCTTTCGGGAATCCATTTCATACCTATGTTTTCATCGAACTGGAGCGTATCCATATCCCATGCATCACGATTGATTAGGAATTAGCCTTCATAGCATTCTCATGCTACAGAATCCAAATCATCATAGCACCTTCAGGGCTATGGCATCACAACTCATTCAATGTTGCGGAATACGTCTAACCTATGCTAGATTCCACAATCGAAATCGGAGCAACTCCATGCATGACTATACTACAATGAGAGTTTCATTTCTTTTCTTTTCTTTTCATTATTCTCATCAGCATCTCATTTCATTAATTCTTTCTCTTTAGCTGGTGCTGGTGCATTCAAAAAGGACCATCAGAGGCATAGCCATTCGGGATTGGTTTACTTGCTTTAAACTTGATATTTCAGAATATCCATCAGCGGTCCAACCACTTTGCGATGGTTTTAGGAATATAATTATTTATTTAATAATCCGTCGGGGCACGGCCACCTATTGGCGGATATTTATTGCAACGACCCCATTGGGACTCCCATAAAAATATCAACCAAGTGAATAAAACTTTCACTGGGACGTTAGGGATTATATCAACCAGATGGGTGTACGCACTTCCATTGGGACTCCTCCAGTAGGACACCTCCAGGATAATTATCGACCAACGGGATTAGGTTTTTAGGCATAAAGAGAAATATTTAGAGTAGTTTAGTAATATAGGAGATTAGACAAGTTAATCTTTAATGAAATTATAGAAAAATAGAGGTTTTCTGAAAAATTCTTTGAATTACTCGAGTAGTTCTTGACTACTCGAGTGTTCATGTAAAATTACTCAATTCCTTAAGAAATACTCGAGTGTTCTTCCACTTTTCCAGAATACTCGAGTCCTTCTTAAATTACTCGAGTGTTTTTGCTGCAACAGCACCAGTTTCTGCACTTTTCAATGTCAATTCGAATTCCTTGCATTATATCTCCTTTCCTATGCAAAACAGCAACTTGGACTCATAAAATGAACATGTTAGAACACTTAAGCATCACTGAAACAACATCAAATAACATCAATCACAGATTGCATCAAAACTTGCAAATATCCAATTTAAAACATGAAATCCATTTCCACTTGATTTTAATTTCGAAACACATTACAGTGAGCTTGATTAGGTTCATTTAAACTTTTTTAAGTCATAAAATCTTGGGCTTCTGACCTCCAAGTCAGAATCCCAATTCAAGTTTCATCCCTCTTTTGAACCTTAATGGTTCCTACATTTCTAGCTTGAAAATACTCATTCTAGTATTTAGATAACTCCTCCCTTACCTCTGAGAAGCTAAAGAAAGAATAGATTCAAAGAGAAAAGGGTTGAATCAAAACTTTGTTTCTGAACTTTGTGCAAAACAATTGCACTGGCTGACTTTGGCAATCAATTGCACCACGAATAAGACATGAAAAAGAATGAAACAAGTTAGCTTCAGAAACTAGGAAGTGCTAACTTTAAATGGAAGCAAGTTTGAAATCAAAAGGGTTCCTGGATTTACCAAACGGATTCAATGAAGATGAGTACTTGATGCTGAAAGTTGCTCTGTTTTTCACAACTTCAAGACCTCAACTTTGGTTGCCTATAACTCGATCTACAGGAGGCTATTTGAAGTGATTTCAAGTTCTAATTGAAGAGTGGAATCAGAACTTCAGTTTGTGTTTAGGTTTCAAAGGAAAAGGATGAGAATTGAGAGAGAACGAAAGGATCAAAGTGAGCTCTGCAAAATAGAGAAATTTTGCCAATAATTCGGGTTTCAAGAGATTTGAGAGTGTTTGGGCTTCATTGATCACTTATTTATAGGCTAGGACTACCCTCCTTCGAAGTAAGGTCCAGCTCTATGCTTGGAACCTCAAGAAAACGAGTTTTGGTGCGAAGTTCAAATGAAAACTAACTTATACACTTAACCAGACTGCTCGATTTATTCGAGTCTTTTACGCAATACTCGAGTACTTTTCAGAAATTCAAAGAATACCAAGTCTTTTCTGAAAGACTCGAGTCTTTCGACTAAAATTTAAATTTTTCAAGCAATTAATGATTATACTCGAGTCCTCTCCAAAACACCCGAGTATAATAACCTATTTTTAGAAAATTTATTATTTTATTCAACACACTAACATTATTATTTAAATACTCAATATTTATTTTATTTATTCAAAATACAGGACCTTACATCCTCCCCCACTTAACCAGAATTTCGTCCCCGAAATTCCGATTTACATAAAAAGATGCGGATATTCCTCTCTCATCTTAGATTCTAATTCCCACGTAGAGTCAGATACTCCATTCTGACTCCAAAGGATTCGAACTAACGAAATCTCTTTCCCTCGCAACCTCTTAATTCGTCTATCTTCTATTCGCACTGGCCCAACATCGAACGTGAGATTCTCTTTCAGCGGTATCACGTCTTGTTGCAGCTGAATGATCGAAGATGGGTCTTGGACAAACTTGCGAAGCTGAGAGACGTGGAACACATTGTGCAGATTGGAAAGAAATGGGGGTAAGGCGATCTGATACGCGACAGGACCAACACGTTTCAAAATCTGATAAGGGCCTATAAACTTTGGAGATAACTTCTTCGGCTTCATTACTCTTCCAATACCAGTTGTCGGCACCACTCCCAGAAATACATGATCTCCTTCTTGAAATTCTAGCTTGGATCTACGCCGATCGGCATAACTCTTCTGACGACTTTGCGCAGTCTTCATCTTCTCTTGGATTACTTTGATCTTCTCGGTCGTTTCCTGAACTAGCTCAGGTCCGATGAGAACATTCTCCCCCACTTGGAACCAACATAGCGGGGTTCTACACTTCCTTCCATAGAGGGCTTCGTACGGAGCCATATCAATGCTTGCGTGATAACTATTATTGTAGGTAAACTCCATAAGCGGCAACAAATGATTCCAACCTTCTTGATATTCCAAAACACATGCTCGAAGCAAATCTTCAAGGGATTGAATCGTCCTCTCCGATTGACCATCCGTTTGCGGGTGATAGGCTGAACTCATCCTTAGCTGCGTCCCCAATGCTTGATGCAAACTCTGCCAGAAGCGAGACACGAAACGAGGATCACGATCCGATACGATACTCGAGGGGATTCCATGTAATCTAACGATCTCCTTGATGTATAATCTTGCAAGCTTCTCCAACGGATATTGCATATTGATGGGAATGAAATGAGCTGACTTCGTTAAGCGATCAATCACGACCCAAATCGCATCAAAACATTCTCTTGTTCTTGGAAAACCACTCACAAAGTCCATAGCTATTCCATCCCACTTCCATTCCGGTATGCTCAAAGGTTGCAATTCTCCTCCAGGCTTCTTATGTTCAATCTTCGCCTTTTGGAAAACAAGGCAAGACGCAACATAAGACGCAACATCTTTCTTCAATCTGGACCACCAAAACATCCTCTTCAGGTCTTGATACATCTTCGTTGATCCAGGATGCATACTCAGCTTGCTCTTGTGTGCTTCGTACAAGACTGCCCTTCTTAAATCCTGATTAGTGGGGATACACACACGATTTCGAAATCTTAGGATGTCATCCGCTCAAATTTGAAAATCAGGTTCTACTCCATTCACACCCAATCTTTTCTTTTCCATCAATTCTTCATCTCCTTTTTGCAATTCCCTCACCTGAGTAAGGAATTCATTTGTCACTTGAAGCATTCTTAGCTTGATACACTCTGGCTTACACTGAACTGCCAGATTCAAGTTTCGGAATTCTTCAATTAACTGAGCTTCCTTCACCATCATGGTACTCACGTGCAGCATCTTTCTACTTAGAGCGTCGGCTACAACATTAGCTTTTCCGGGGTGGTAATGCAATTCGAAGTCATAATCCTTCAAAAATTCCATCCACCTACGTTGTCTCATATTCAGTTCCTTTTGGTCGAAGAGATACTTCAGACTTTTATGGTCACTGAATACTTGAAACGTATTACCATATAGGTAATGTCTCCAAATCTTTAAAGCAAAGACAATGGCGGCCAACTCCAAGTCATGAGTAGGATAGTTTTCTTCATGCACCTTCAACTGATGAGATGCATAAGCAACAACTTTCCCTTCTTGCATCAAGACACAACCCAAACCTTGTCTAGATGCATCACAATAAACATCGAAGCTTTTCCTAGGATCAGGCAAAGTTAACACTGGAGACGATGTTAACTTGTCCTTCAACGTCTGGAAACTAACTTCACACTTCTCGTCCCAGACAAAAGGTTGCTCTTTCCGGGTCAAACGAGTTAACGGAAGAGCCAACTTGGAAAAACCTTCGATGAACTTCCGATAATATCCAGCTAATCCAAGAAAACTTCTAACTTCGGTAACCGTCTTTGGTCTATCCCATTGCAAAACCGTTTCCACCTTGGCTAGATCCACAGCAACACCATCCTTTGAAATTATATGTCCCAAAAAATTGACTTTCTCAAGCCAAAATTCACACTTGGCCAGCTTAGCATATAATTTCTTCTCCTTCAAGGTCTCCAAAACAATCTTCAAATGATTAGCGTGTTCTTCCGGATTCTTCGAATATATGAGAATATCATCGATAAACACCACAACGAAGGAATCCAGATAGGGCCGGAACACTCTATTCATATAATCCATGAATACTGTTGGAGCATTGGTCAAACCGAATGGTATCACTACATACTCGTAGTGTCCATATCGTGACCGAAAAGCAGTCTTCGGAATATCTTCCTCCTTTACACGGATCTGATGATAACCTGATCTCAGATCAATCTTCGAAAACACAGATGCTCCTTTTACTTGATCCATCAAATCATCAATCCTTGGCAACGGGTACTTATTCTTGATTGTAACCTTATTGAGTTGCCTATAATCAATACACATCCTCATAGATCCATCCTTCTTCTTTACAAACAAAACGGGCGCTCCCCAAGGAGACACACTTGGCCTGATGAACTGCTTCTCTAACAAATCTTCCACTTGCTTCTTCAATTCGGCTAACTCTGCTGGGGCCATCCGATACGGGGCAATAGAGATAGGATCAGTACCGGGAACTAGGTCAATACTGAATTCTATCTCTCGCTGCGGCGGCAAACCGGGTACTTCATCGGGAAACACTTCGGGAAACTCTTGAATGATCGGAATATCTTCAATCTTCACTTCATCCTTCTTTTCTTCAGCTATAGCCGAAAATAGGCACATATAACCTCCGAGTTGATTGGCAGGAGACTTCTCACCAGGAAACACAATCGTTCGAGTCTTGCAGTCGATCACCACATGATTGGATGCCATCCAATCCATGCCCAAGATAACATCGAGGTTGGATAATGGCAAACAGATCAGATTCACACGAGAAATCTGACCTCCTATGCTAACAACGCATCCGACACATGCTCTTGATGCAACAACAGGAGCATTCGTGGGGGTAGATACACTAAGGTTAAACGGGGTCTCCGTGACAGATAAATTTAAATGCTTGGCACATTCTTCGGAGATGAAGGAATGTGTCGCTCCAGAATCAAATAAAAAGCGACAAGGCATGCCATTGAGGAAATGGTTACCTTGCACCAGATTGTCGGCTTGCTTTGCCTATGATCCGGACATAGTGAACACATTTCCATTGACCCAGGGCTTGCTTCCTTGTCCTTGATTGATTTGGCGTTGGGGTTGGCGGCATGCACGGGAGATGTGACCGGTCCTTCCACAATTGAAGCAGACTGGTGGCTTGTCTCTCCAGCACTCCTGACCATGATGGGAACGTTGGCACTTGCCACAAATCTTCGCCGGAGCCGGAAGGCTGACTGCTCCAGAGGGTTGTGCTCTTCCCTTTCCCTTATGCGAATAAGGGCCTCCACGATTTCCATGATTATTCTTGTGCTGATGTCGGTGCGGTCCATGGCCTCCTTGGCTGACTTCCTTATTGAAGTTGTTCTTCTCGAAGATGCGACATGCACTAATCAAGGTTGGATAATGGCAAATCCTTTGCATGCTCACCGCCAACTTGATGTCCGACCTCAACCCATTCTCGAACCTCGTGCTCTTCGAGTACTCGTCAGGATGATATTGGTAGTACGGGGAGTACTTCATCAGCTCTTCAAATTTCTCAGCATACTGATCTACGGCCATGCTGCCTTGCCTCAAGTCCAGGAATTCCATCTCCTTCTGGATCCGAACATCATCCGGAAAATACCTCTCCAAGAATTTCTCCGTGAAGACTTCCCAAGAGAGCTCGCGATGGTCATACTCCAAAAATTGGCGGGTTTGCTCCCACCAAGTTGCAGCTTCACCATTCAGCATGTAGGCCGCGAACGTGACCTTCTGAACTTCCGTGAGGGTCAGGGTTCGGAAAATCTTATTCATCTCAGCTAGCCAGAACTGGGCTTGCTCCGGGCAACGGCCACCCGAAAAGCCAGGGGGTTTACATCTACGGAACGAATCTAAGCCTTGAAATTCCGCCGGGGTTCCATTGCTGGGAGGACGGGTTTGCTTCAAGTTTTCCAGAACCGCAGCCATACGGGTCAGAGCCTCACCAATGTTAGCGTTATTTCGTCCAGCCATCTTATCCTACAAAATCCAAAGGGGAAAACTTAATTAGATTCTGCTATTCTATCTCTCAAAATACAATCATTATTCTAGAGTACGCAATGGTTAGTGTGTAAGGCCACACTCCAAGGCCGAGAGTTGAACTATTGCTCTGATACCACTAAATGTGACAACCCAACTTTCTATTCTAAAATTAAATATTTATATTCGAAAATACGACCATTTTTTTTCATTTATTTTTCCTTTACCATAAGTTAAGTCATCATCAATTTCAATCTTTGCGGAAAACACCCAAATATCATGAAGGAAAACATCCATTTTATATTTCATCATAAAAGGGAAGTACATTTCCATTACATCAGAAAGCTACTAACATTAAACTTAACTTAATTACTCTAGGTCATTACATTATATTACATATAATACAACAAAATTTATAATAACCTAGAGCAATGGGTTCGAAACTCAAAACATAATATAATTAAGAGAAACCTGATGAGTAGTACTATCCACATTCCAACCTTCAGGGCTCAACTCAGTCATCAGTTCCCCACTGACTTCCAGTTGAGTTGTCCATGAAATCATCATCAGCCACCGGATCAGCATCCTCCACCGGATCCTCATCCTCTATCGGATCCTCCTCCTCCTCTTCCTCCTCATGTGCCGGATCAGATGGCACATAAACTGGAGTCCGAGATCGGGCTCTAGTGGAAGGACGAGAGGAAGCAGGAACCTCCAAAATGATTCTTTCCTCAGAGGGTGATGGACTTGGTGGGAGGGTGCGTCTCGGAAAACGTCTCGGTGGTGGTGGTGGTGTTCCATGGCGAAACACAAAATTTGGCGAAATGTGCATAATGTACATCATTGGGATTCTCGTTCGACGCGGACGCATTCGGGACCATGGGTTTGGGTGACGGAAAGTGACTTCCACGTCCCCTTCATAGATAGCCCGATGATCCTCGAAATTCCACTCCCCATTAAGGAGCGGCCTCATCTCCACGCAGATCATATTCCTGGCCATGACCTACAACAAGGGATTAGGAGTGAGTCATAGCTAAATACAATAACAAATGAGCATAACAGAGGCTAAAAATAACAAGCACATATAATGAGATAGCATCAAGAGTGTAAATGTATGCTCAAACTGGTTTAACACATCTTTAATTTCATTAGTGACATGATGCATGCCTACTCCTCGTGCATGCTTCACAGTTCGGCATCCTTTCGGGAATCCATTTCAAACCTATGTTTTCATCGAACTTGAGCGTATCCATATCCCATGCATCACGATTAATTGGGAATTAGCCTTCATAGCATTCTCATGCTACGGAATCCAAATCATCATAGCACCTTCAGGGCTATGGCATCACAGCTCATTCAATGCTGCGGAATACGTCTAACCTATGCTAGATTCCACAATCGAAATCGGAGCAACTCCATGCATGACTATACTACAATGAGAGTTTCATTTCTTTTCTTTTCTTTTCATTATTCTCATCAGCATCTCATTTCATTAATTCTTTCTCTTTAGCTGGTGCTGGTGCATTCAAAAAGGACCATCAGAGGCATAGCCATTCGAGATGGGTTTACTTGCTTTAAACTTGATATTTCAGAAAATCCATCAGCGGTCCAACCACTTTGCGATGGTTTTAGGAATAGTATATAATTATTTATTTAATAATCCGTCGGGGCACGGCCTCCTATTGGCGGATATTTATTGCAACGACCCCATTGGGACTCCCATAGAAAATATCAACCAAGTGAATAAAACTTTCACTGGGACGTTAGGGATTATATCAACCAGATGGGTGTACGCACTTCCATTGGGACTCCTGTGGGTAAGTAATCAACCACTGAATAGAATTCCAGTAGGACACCTCCAGGATAATTATCGACCAACGGGATTAGGTTTTTAGGCATAAAGAGAAATATTTAGAGTTTAGTAATATAGGAGATTAGACGAGTTAATATTTAATGAAATTATAGAAAAATAGAGGTTTTCTGAAAAATTCTTTGAATTACTCGAGTAGTTCTTGACTACTCGAGTGTTCATATAAAATTACTCGAGTCCTTAAGAAATACTCGAGTGTTCTTCTGTAACATCCCTCTTTTTATTATTATATGAATGTAGTTTAATTCTAAAAATATAAAGAAGTAGAAAATCAAGTTAGAAATGGACGAAGTAAACGAACGATTCGGTGTTAAACAAAGATAATTAGGCTAGAAAATTAAAATAAAAGATTTAGGAATCAAAACAAAATTTCCACCGTTGGATATGAAGATATGATTTTTAGGAAGTTGCTCGACAAATTTGAGCAAGATCCAACGATGAACGAAGAAGTTATAGCCATTTGAAGCTAGGAGAAAAATAATTAAAAAAATGGAAAACTGAAACAGCAGTGTTTGGCTGTTTCGCTTAAGCGAAAATCGTTAGCTTAAGCGAAAATCGATTAATTCCCTACTGTGAGCGATTCGCTTAAGCGAAACGCTCTCGCTTAAGCGAAAATGACTCGTGCACTTACTGAACTGGATTCGCTTAAGCGAATAAATTTCGCTCAAGCGAAAACTCTATTTTCTGCAACACCGAATTCGCGATTTCAGGGGTTTTTTGGGGATTTCTCCACCCCAAAACACGATTTAAGCTCTACTCGGTCCATTTGTGGACAAAACATAATCTCCAACACTCTTCTCTCCTTCCCATTCGAAAACCCCTCTTCCTCAACCTAGGGTTTTTGATTCTTGGAACTTCCTCCTCCATTGAAGCTCATCTTCAAGAATCATCACCAAGCATCATCACCCCACTTGTTTCCCTCTTCTTCTCCATGGATTGAGACTTTGATTCAAGCTCCTTCATCCCTCAATCTCACTTCTTCTTGGCTCTAAGGGATTGAGTAAGTAATTAACTCACTCCTTTCCCTTCTCCTTCATTGGTTGTTGCTTTTGTGTTTCTTTTCTAAGTCATAGTTGTTCCTCTTGTTTTCCAATAAATAGGGCATGGATTCACCCATCACTTGAGGTTCTCCATTTCTATGAGCTAGGGGGAGCACTTTCATCACTACACTTTTGATTCTTGCCAACTATTTTTACTACTTCAAGGATTATTGTGGGCTTTGAGCTTGGGAAGCATTCTTGGTCTTGGGGTTCAAACCCTTTAAGGTTTTTCTCTCTTTTATTCAAATCCCAAGGTAAGGGGATGTGCCGCCGTACGGTGGATTGTATAGCTAGCGGTGTGTGAGTGTGTTGAGAATATTTGGTTTGTTAGAAAAATTAGGATAGGGATAGAAAATAGATTAATTAGGAAGTTTAGAATTTTCCCTCATTAAATGATTAAAATATATGTATTAAGTGTTGTTTGACTATATTTGTGGCATTTAATTTGTTGATGCATGCTAAGTGCTTGTATGAGTTATGTATGTAATTAGGAAACGGGCTTTTACAAAGTTAAGGGATAAATGACACTTAGGGTAATTAAATAGGTAATTAGAAATAGGTATTAAACACAAGGGAAATTTTAGTATAATAGGAAAATAAATTAGACATTAAAAGTGGAAGAACGAATAAGAAAAGAAAAGTAATTAAGATTAAAGATTTCCTGGTGTGCGAATACTAGCCCTAGAAGACGTGAGGAGGGGTGCTATAAGTCAGGTGCGCAACACCTGCAGTAAGTCGCAGGCCTACCAAAGCGTCGGGGTTGTGTAAGTCGTACGGTCCTTAGGGATGCGTACGCATCGGTAAGTCGTATCCTCTGAAAGATTGGGGAACGCAGTGGAGGGATTCGCATAACCATTTCCCCGGGTTGTGAGTACTAACCCTAGAAGACGTGCGGAGGGGCATTGTAAGTCGGGTGCGCAACACCTGCAGTAATTCGCAAGCCGACCAATCGCAGGAGTTGTGTAAGTCGTACGGTCTTTAGGGATGCGTACGCCTCGGTAAGTCGTATCCTCTGAAAGATTGGGGAACGCAGTGGAGTAGCTCACAAACGCCGAAACGAAAAGAAAAGAGAAGAAATGAAAAGTTAATGAAGAGAATAAGAAAAAGGGTTAATTAATTAAGGAAATAATTTAAATAAAATAGAAACTAATAATAATAAGGAAGTGGACATAGGAACTTATCCGGTGGGTGGTTAGCATTTATGGAGATGCATGTGTTTGTAGCATAGAGTATGAATTGTGATTTTTATTCATGTCCATATATGCTAATTGTAATTATTTGTGTTTGACTTGGCATATCTTATGCATTGCTAGTTAGTGCGGTACTCACCCTTACAAACATTACAGGTACCGAGTTTGAGCACACTGAGCTGGAGGCCGAGCAGGACCCCACTCCCACTGAGGGAGTGTGATAGTCTTTATTAGTTCTTATGACAGGATTTCCGGGCCATATTTTGAGTCTTTTGTATGATATGTTGTAGAGGCTTGTATATATTCTTTTTGTTGTATATATGTGCTGGTGGGATGGCCCGGGATCCGTTTACCCTTGGGTTGGGTTTTATTACTTCTATTTTGTGTTGTTGCATACTTGGTGTTACTTTCTGCTGGTGATGCTCTGATCTTATGACTGGATTGATGATGTGGTGACGATGCTCTAAGTCCCACAATGGATGGCCCTATGAGGCTTATGATGTAACATCCCGAATTTTTATTCTAATAATAATTAGAATAATAGTAAGATTTGGAAGTGAGGATTATCATAGAAGGGATTTAAAATTATGGATTAGGAATACTTTGAGTGCCATATAGGAGTCTAGGAGCATTGGCATCGAGAAGCAAATTTAAAGAAGACCCAAACGAGTGTTAAAAATCGATTTTTCGGTGTTATAAACACCCGACGTTAGGAAATTCAAAATAAAAGATTTAGGACTCAAAACACAATTTCCACCGTTGGATATGAAGGTATGATTTTTAGGAAGTTACTCGTCAAATTTGAGCAAGATCCGACGGTGAACGAAGAAGTTATCTCGAATTGAAGCAGGAAGAAACTAGGAGGAAAATAGGAAAATGAATAAATGGGGTACTGGGCAAAACACTGGAGTCTTTTGGAAAAGACTCGAGTGTTTTGGAAAAGACTGGAGTCTTTTAGAAAAGACTCGAGTGTTTTACAGATCCTGAATCAGGGAAAGGCAAAGCCCTCAGATTCACTCGAGTCTTTTAGAAAAGACTCGAGTATTTTTCATGAATTCACTCGAGTGATTTGGAAAAGACTCGAGTGTTTTTATCAGATCAGCAAAAAATAAAAACACGAGTTGAAGTCATTTTAACCCCAAAAATCACTTTCTCACTCTTCTTTTCTCTGGATTCTCTCTAGGGTTTTCATCCCCAATCCTTCTCCAATGTTAAAATAGCACCAAATCAAATCAAATTAACATTTCATAAACATTCCCCATCAAATCCCCATGATTTTCTATCAACAAAAACCCCAATTTCATTCCCAATCCCTCAAATCCCCAAATTCCCAATTCAAAACCCTAAATCCTTCCAATCCCCATAATCACTCAAAGTTATCAAAAATTAGTGCCACAAATCACTTCCAAATCAATTCCTCATGAATTTTCCCTCTCCAAAAACACATATTACTTCCTCTTTCTCATGAAATTCTCATTCCCTATCAAACCCCAATTTGTGTAATCGGTGGCATAGGGTCTTCTAATCATGCAAGGAAGCTTAGGAAGTGATTAAGGGCAAGGAATAGGAAGCTAAGAGGCATGGATTAGAGCTTGGTGAGGATGCTCCCTCAAAACCCCCATTTTGGTTCTTGCTCTTCAAAGAGGTAAGAAGGGTTGTTCACATTACCTTTACTTAGAGAGTAAATTCTAGGATGCTATAGTGGTAGCTGAGAATAGAAAAGATTAGTTAGAATAATACACAATAAGGTAATTGCAATAGACAATAAACAAAGCTTAGGAATAAAGGAAATGAACTCATTAGATAAATTGCGAATATATGTAGTATATGATGATGTTTGTAATGTGTGAATTTAGTATGGAAGTGTTAAATGAACGGATAATGAATGAGGAAACTATAGGGAAATAAAGGTAATAAATCGAGTAGGTGAATAAATAAAATAAACCCGCCAAATTGTTTGTAATGCTATGTGTAAGTGAATTGTGTTGTTATGCTTGAATGCTTATATGTGAGATAATGGGTCTTAAAAATGAACCTAGGACTTAGTAAGATTAGAGGTATCACAAGCTAATGAAAGAATCAGAATATTGGGTATGTGTGGGAAATTAATAAAGATAGTAAACAAGAATAGTAATCAATTAATTAATCGAAAAGATAAGGAAGGGGTAAGGGGTTTATATTGGGAAAATGATTGTGAATGTGCGAATGTTGTGAATGTTAGTTTTGTATGCTAACACCTTTAAGTGAAGATAAAGAAAATGATAACAAGTCACATGATAAGACATACATGAAAATACAGATCAAAGATAAGATACAAACATAAACGAAATGCTATAATACAAATCATGTATATTTGTTATTTCTGAAATGAAAATGTAATGTAAAGTAAAAGAAAAGCATTAGGGTCTGCAGCTATTAATCGAGTATTGGGATCCACACCCATTAGGTGCACACGGTTAGGACAGGGTCCTACTAGCAAAGTAGGCCCGAATTAGCCCCAATAGGTACAAACCTCGCTCAGGAAAAATCCCCATAAGATCAAAGGCTCGTTAGGTTACATGGATCCTACGCGACGATTAATAGCTGCAGCACCAAATATAAGCATGAACCATGAACAATTGAGAATATATGAAAGTGAGTGAAGAAAAGAAAATAAAGAAAAGGCCCTAACGAGGGAAAGGTCTTATGGGTCAAGAAGTCCTGAGTGAGAAGAAGTCCTATTGGGTGAAGATACCATCCTAACCAATTGTGCAGCAAGAATACCTAATGGAATTATTATTTTGCTAGTAAAGCAAAAGACAAGATAAAAGTCCGATGTGATCCTGACGAGGCGTATCGGCATTAAAAGAATTAGTCGGCGCTCAGTACCGTACGGCTGGCTGAGGTTGGACTACATAATGAATACTGTAAAATGAAATAAAGAATGGAATTAAAAGAAAGAAAGCACATGAATCTTCATGTATAAGTATGCTAATAAGAATGAAAGAAAGAAAGGAAAACCAAAGATTAAAAGAATCAGTCGGCGCTCAGTACCGTACGGCTGGCTGAGGTTGGACTACATAATGAATACTGTAAAATGAAATAAAGAATGGAAATAAAAGAAAGCAAGCACATGAATCTTCATGTATAAGTATGCTAATAAGAATGAAAGAAAGAAAGGAAAACCAAAGATTAAAAGAATTAGTAGGCGCTCAGTACCGTACGACTAGCTGAGGTTGGACTACATAATGAATACTGTAAAATGAAATAAAGAATGGAATTAAAAGGAAGCAAGCACATGAATCTTCATGTATAAGTATGCTAATAAAAATGAAAGAAAGAAAAGAAAACCAAAGCTTAAAAGAATTAGAAGAAATAAATTATATGCAAGCTTTATGAATAAATGTATATTAATGGAATGAAAAGAAGTGAAGAAATATATATTAAAAGAACGTAAAAATAAGATAAAAATTAGAAGAACTTAATTATATGTGAAAAGTTATGAATAAGGAAGATTCAGAATAGTGTAGGCTTAGTTATTTGCTATGTCTTCTTTTAGAATTTATCTTCCTAAGTCCTGTGTAATGCTACCCTTCTTGCTATACTTTTACAGGTACAGAAGCGGAGTTTACATGGGTCATGGCCGAGCAGATTTATGTTCCACTACGTGGGATATATATATATTTTGTTTTGAGTGGACTGTTATTTTTGTAAAACTGAATATGTAATAGTTTTATGCCCTGAGACTAGTTCTAATCGGGCGTAGGATCATTTAAGTTGTTTGTAATATTTTTGTGTTTTATGTTTTTAAATAATTTTGGTTTGACAGGTTTAAAAGAAGAAAACTTTGGAAAGTCCGATAAACAGAGGAAACTCTGTCGGATTCTTCCTAAGGATTTTTACAAGTATTTAAGTTTTAAAAAAAGAAATTTTAAATCACCAATTTTATTAAAACCTAAAAATTAACTAATTAAAGTGAGGACGTCACATATGATGTTTATTTATATTTTCTGGATTTGCCTTAACTGGTTCTGACAGGTGACAGGGAAAACTAAATTTTGGGAATATCCGAAAAACAAATAGGACTCTGTCCGTTTTTCAAGAAAATTTTAAGTAACATTTTAAGAATTAAAAAGAAATTTTTAAGTTGTAAATTTTAAAATAAGGTAATTAGCTTAGGGTGTTACATTTATGGTATTAGAGCGTTTTTGTCCTCGGCCTCGGAGTATGGTTCACTCCCACGGTTAACTCACCAAGAGAGTAACCTAAGAAGTTAAAGTTAAATTAGTGTTAATTATAATAATAGACCTACTTATACCTACATAAATATGTTTAGTAATAGTCTTTATTATTTCTTCACTCCATGCCTATTAGTGCCTAACTTGTCTCCTCTTCAGGTTGGTAGTATGGCAGGACGACGGGCTGATAATGACCGTCTTATTCAAATTCTGGAGAATCTGGTTCAACAAAATCAGAACCAGGCGGAAGTGGTTGCAGCAGCTGCAGCTGCAGCGGCTGCCGCAGCGGCTGCCGCAGCTATTAATCAACACCATCCTCCAGTTCCTGCTGATATTGACTGGCTTTCGAGATTTCGAACGAACGACCCGCCGCGATTTGAAGGGGGTTGTAACCCTGATGGGGCGCAGAGGTGGTTACAGGAGATTGAGAAAATTCTGCGTTCCTTGCAACCACCAGCGGATCACCGAGTTCGTTTAGCTGAGTTTATGTTATCTGGTGAGGCCGAGCACTGGTGGGAGCAACAAAGGAGGGGCTATGATGTTGTTAATCAAGAAGTCACTTGGGATCTCTTCAAGATCCGCTTTCTTGGCAAATATTTCCCGGAGGATGTTAGGAGGGAGAAAGAGCTGGCTTTTCTGAGATTAGTGCAGAAAAATATGAGCGTGGGAGAGTATGCAGCTCAGTTTGAGGACTTAATTCGATATTCAGGCAGCTATCGTGACGCCGATGAGCGCACGAAATGTATTAAATTTGAATCTGGTTTGTGCACTGAGATCAAGCTTGCATTTGAGTATCAGAATATTTCCAATCTCTCTCAACTGGTTAATATGACCAGTACTTATGAAAAAGGTCTTAAGCAGAAGGCAGCTGAGGATCGTATCAGGTTGACTCAGAGGACTGGTGACCCGATTCGTGGCAGGGCTCCTGCTCAGAGACAAGGTCCTTATCCCACTACTCGTGCAGCACCTCCCCGAGCTACTGGGCCAGACCCTATTCCTACTGGTCCTATTCCTACTTGTCCTACATGCGGGGGGACTCATCGTGGACCTTGCTGGTTTAAGGAGCGGGATCGTTTTTAGAGGGAAGGCCTATGTTTCTCATGTGGACAGCCTGGACATTTTGTTTCAAATTTCCCTAAGAACACCATCAAGAAGGAGGGTAATGGAACATAGGGACAGCGTTCTGGAGGAGGCCAGCCCGTTCAAAGGGGCAAGGTCTATACTATGGATGGCGAGGAGGTGGACTTACCTGACGATCTCATCAGAGGTAAATGTTACATTAGTGTGATCTCAATCAACATTTACTCTAATTGTGTCGTTTCTATTCCTCCTCATTTCAGGTACTTGTTATGTTAATGATAAATCTTGCGGTGTTCTATTTGACTGCGGTGCTTCTCAATCTTTTATTTCTCATGCTTGCATGAAGAAATTGGGATTGACCTCCATACAAATGCCCTTTATGTTATCTGTTGCTACTCCTGCCAATTCTCCTGTTGTCACATCTCAGATATGCATGAATTGTCCTCTTCGAGTCCTAGGGCGAGATTTCACTGTCAATCTTATCTGTCTTCCCTTGACTCATATGGATATCATTCTAGGCATGGATTGGATGTCACACCATCATGTATTGGATTGATTGTAAGAATAAGTCCATGATCTTTGATTTCCCATCTCTTGCTGCTATGGAGGTTGGTGAGGTCTTGAGTATTAGCAAGATCCCAGTGGTCAAAGAATTCTCAGAAGTTTTTCCTGAAGATATTCCTGGACTACCCCCTCATAGGGAGGTTGAGTTCAATATTGATCTAGTTCCCGGTACGGGACCAATTTCTATTCCTCCATATCGGATGGCTATTCCCGAATTTGCAGAGTTGAACAAGCAACTGGAAGAACTCTTGGCCAAGAAATTCATTCGGCCCAGTGTATCTCCTTGGGGTGCTCCTATTTTATTTGTTAAAAAGAAAGATGGGAGTCTCCGGATGTGCACTGATTATAGGCGACTCAATGTCGTTACAGTGAAAAACAAGTATCCCCTTCCGCGGATTGATGATCTAATAGATCAATTACGAGGAGCTGCCATCTTCTCAAAAATTGATCTTCGTTCAGGATACCATCAGATTCGCATTAAAGAGGAGGATATACCAAAGACTGCTTTCCGGACTCGCTATGGGCATTTTGAGCATGTGGTAATGCCCTTTGGTTTGACAAATGCACCTGCAGTGTTCATGGACTATATGAACAGAATCTTCCGGCCTTATTTAGACTCTTTTGTGATAGTGTTCATTGATGATATCTTAATCTATTCAAAGAGTCCAAGCGAGCACGAGGAACATTTGAAGATTGTGTTGCAGATCTTGAAAGAGAAACAACTCTATGCCAAATTTGAAAAGTGCAGTTTTTGGCTTGATGAGGTTCACTTTTTGGGCCATGTAATCTCCAAACATGGAGTTGCTGTTGATCCATCTAAGGTGGACGCCGTGTTAAAGTGGGAGAGGCCTAAAACAGTGACTGAAGTAAGGAGTTTTCTTAGTTTAGCTGGTTATTACAGGAGGTTCATTGAAGGATTCTCCAAGATAGCCCTTCCCATGACTACTCTTACTCGGAAGGATGTGTCCTATGAATGGTCCCCTCAATGTGAACAGAGTTTTCAGAAGCTGAAAGAGAAATTGACTAGCTCTCCGGTCTTAATTCTGCCTGATCCACTCCAGCCATTTCAGGTGTACTGTGATGCTTCTAAGCAAGGGCTGGGTTGTGTACTAATGCAGCAGGGTAAGGTTGTTGCCTATGCATCAAGACAGCTCAGACCGCATGAACAGAATTATCCCACACATGACTTAGAGCTTGCAGCAGTGGTTTTTGCTCTAAAAATCTGGAGACACTATCTCTATGGTACCACATTTGAGGTCTTTAGTGATCACAAGAGTCTCAAATATCTCTTTGATCAAAAGGAACTCAATATGCGGCAGAGACGGTGGATGGAATTTCTGAAAGACTATGATTTCCAACTTCAATATCATCCAGGCAAGGCAAATATTGTGGCGGATGCTCTAAGTAGAAAGACCTTGCATGTCAGCAGCTTAATGGTGAAAGAGATGCAGCTGATGCAGGAATTCAGTAATCTCAATCTTGGAGTAAAAAGGAAGGAGAATAGTATTGTTCTTGAAATGCTACAGGTTACCAATGAGTTTCTTGAATTAATTAAAGAGAGACAGGCGGATGATGGGGAACTCCAGCAACAGTTGTTGAGGGTGGCTAATGATGAAAACCCTGACTTCATCAAAGGTTCAGATGGAATTATCAGATTCAGAAAAAGGATCTGTGTTCCTCTGGATTTTGAAGTTAGGAGGAATATTCTGGAAGAGGCACATAAAACTAAACTGAGTCTTCATTCGGGTACTACAAAAATGTATCAGGACTTGAAGAAGCTATTCTGGTGGCCGAAGTTGAAAATTGATGTGGCCGATTATGTTTCTCATTGCTTAGTGTGTCAGAAAGCAAAAATTGAACATCAGAAACCCGGTGGCCCTTTGCGATCTCTTGACATTCCCGAATGGAAGTGGGACAGTATTGCTATGGACTTTGTGTCCGGATTACCAAGGACTAGATCTGGTTGTGATGCCATTTGGGTTGTTGTTGACAGGTTGACGAAGTGTTCTCATTTCATCCCGATGAACATGAAGTACAAAATGGAGAAGTTGACAGAGTTGTACATTCGGGATATAGTGAGACTACATGGTATTCCAGCAAGCATAGTGTCAGATCGTGATCCCAGGTTTCTATCTGAATTCTGGCAGGGTCTTCAGAAGTCCCTAGGTTCTAAATTGAGTTTTAGCACAGCATACCATCCTCAGACCGATGGGCAGTCTGAACGCACTATTCAGTCCTTGGAAGATTTGTTGAGGACTTGTGTGTTAGAGCAATCTGGCAGCTGGGAGCAACTTTTGCCATTGGTTGAATTCACTTATAATAACAGCTTTCATTCCAGCATCGGTATGGCACCGTTTGAGGCAATTTATGGCAGGAAGTGTCGGACTCCTTTATGCTGGTTTCAGATTGGTGAGAATCTGTTGACTGGTCCTGAAATTGTGCAGGAAACTACTGAGAAGATTACTATGATCAGAAACAAAATGAAAGCTTCCCAGGATCGTCAAAAAAGTTATGCAGATCGACGAAGGAGGCCTCTAGAATTTAATGCAGGAGATCATGTTTTTCTAAGAGTGTCTCCTACAAAGGGGATCGGTAGAGCATTGAAACAAAAGAAGTTGTCACCGAGGTTCATTGGACCCTATCAGATTCTTGAGAGGATCGGAACCGTGGCATACAGGATTGCTCTACCTCCACATCTATCTAGATTACACAATGTTTTCCATGTCTCCCAACTCCGGAAATATGTGTATGATCCTTCTCATGTAATAGCTCCAGATGAGTAACCTTTGAAGGATAATCTCACTTTTGAAATTCAGCCTATCCGCATCGATGACCGACAGACCAAGAGGCTCAGAGGCAAGGAGATTTCTCTAGTCAAAGTTATATGGCATCGGGACAATGTGGAAGAGGCAACTTGGGAGATGGAAGATAAAATGAGAGAGTTACATCCACAGTTGTTCTCTTCCGATGAATTTCGCGGACGAAATTAAGGTAAGTGGGAGAGAAATGTAACATCCCTCTTTTTATTATTATATGAATGTAGTTTAATTCTAAAAATATAAAGAAGTAGAAAATCAAGTTAGAAATGGACGAAGTAAACGAACGATTCGGTGTTAAACAAAGATAATTAGGCTAGAAAATTAAAATAAAAGATTTAGGAATCAAAACAAAATTCCCACCGTTGGATGTGAAGATATGATTTTTAGGAAGTTGCTCGCCAAATTTGAGCAAGATCCAACGGTGAACGAAGAAGTTATAGCCATTTGAAGCTAGGAGAAAAATAATTAAAAAAATGGAAAACTGAAACAGCAGTGTTTGGCTGTTTCGCTTAAGCGAAAATCGTTAGCTTAAGCGAAAATCGATTAATTCCCTACTGTGAGCGATTCGCTTAAGCGAAACGCTCTCGCTTAAGCGAAAATGACTCGTGCACTTACTGAACTGGATTCGCTTAAGCGAATAAATTTCGCTCAAGCGAAAACTCTGTTTTCTGCAACACCGAATTCGCGATTTCAGGGGTGTTTTGGGGATTTCTCCACCCCAAAACACGATTTAAGCTCTACTCTGTCCATTTGTGGCAAAACATAATCTCCAACACTCTTCTCTCCTTCCCATTCGAAAACCCCTCTTCCTAAACCTAGGGTTTTTGATTCTTGGCACTTCCTCCTCCATTGAAGCTCATCTTCAAGAATCATCACCAAGCATCATCACCCCACTTGTTTCCCTCTTCTTCTCCATGGATTGAGACTTTGATTCAAGCTCCTTCATCCCTCAATCTCACTTCTTCTTGGCTCTAAGGGATTGAATAAGTAATTAACTCGCTCCTTTCCCTTCTCCTTCATTGGTTGTTGCTTTTGTGTTTCTTTTTTAAGTCATAGTTGTTCCTCTTGTTTTCCAATAAATAGGGCATGGATTCACCCATCACTTGAGGTTCTCCATTTCTATGAGCTAGGGGGAGCACTTTCATCACTACACTTTTGATTCTTGCCAACTATTTTTACTACTTCAAGGATTATTGTGGGCTTTGAGCTTGGGAAGCATTCTTGGTCTTGGGGTTCAAACCCTTTAAGGTTTTTCTCTCTTTTATTCAAACCCCAAGGTAAGGGGATGTGCCGCCGTACGGTGGATTGTATAGCTAGCGGTGTGTGAGTGTGTTGAGAATATTTGGTTTGTTAGAAAAATTAGGATAGGGATAGAAAATAGATTAATTAGGAAGTTTAGAATTTTCCCTCATTAAATGATTAAATTATATGTATTAAGTGTTGTTTGACTATATTTGTGGCATTTAATTTGTTGATGCATGCTAAGTGCTTGTATGAGTTATGTATGTAATTAGGAAACGGGCTTTTACAAAGTTAAGGGATAAATGACACTTAGGGTAATTAAATAGGTAATTAGAAATAGGTATTAAACACAAGGGAAATTTTAGTATAATAGGAAAATAAATCAGACATTAAAAGTGGAAGAACGAATAAGAAAAGAAAAGTAATTAAGATTAAAGATTTCCTGGTGTGCGAATACTAGCCCTAGAAGACGTGAGGAGGGGTGCTATAAGTCGGGTGCGCAACACCTGCAGTAAGTCGCAAGCCTACCAAAGCGCTGGGGTTGTGTAAGTCGTACGGTCCTTAGGGATGCGTATGCATCGGTAAGTCGTATCCTCTGAAAGATTGGGGAACGCAGTGGAGGGATTCGCATAACCATTTCCCCGGGTTGTGAGTACTAACCCTAGAAGACGTGCGGAGGGGCGTTGTAAGTCGGGTGCGCAACACCTGCAGTAATTCGCAAGCCGACCAATCGCAGGGGTTGTGTAAGTCGTACGGTCTTTAGGGATGCGTACGCCTCGGTAAGTCGTATCCTCTGAAAGATTGGGGAACGCAGTGGAGTAGCTCACAAACGCCGAAACGAAAAGAAAAGAAAAGAAATGAAAAGAAAAGAAAATGAAAAGTTAATGAAGAGAATAAGAAAAAGGGTTAAGTAATTAAGGAAATAATTTAAATAAAATAGAAACTAATAATAATAAGGAAGTGGACATAGGAACTTATCCGGTGGGTGGTTAGCATTTATGGAGATGCATGTGTTTGTAGCATAGAGTATGAATTGTGATTTTTATTCATGTCCATATATGCTAATTGTAATTATTTGTGTTTGACTTGGCATATCTTATGCATTGCTAGTTAGTGCGGTACTCACCCTTACAAACATTACAGGTACCGAGTTTGAGCACACTGAGCTGGAGGCCGAGCAGGACCCCACTCCCACTGAGGGAGTGTGATAGTCTTTATTAGTTCTTATGATAGGATTTCCGGGCCATATTTTGAGTCTTTTGTATGATATGTGTTAGAGGCTTGTATATATTCTTTTTGTTGTATATATGTGCTGGTGGGATGGCCCGGGATCCGTTTACCCTTGGGTTGGGTTTTATTACTTCTATTTTGTGTTGTTGCATACTTGGTGTTACTTTCTGCTGGCGATACTCTGATCTTATGACTGGATTGATGATGTGGTGACGATGCTCTAAGTCCCACAATGGATGGCCCTATGAGGCTTATGATGTTTATTTATATTTTCTGGATTTGCCTTAACTGGTTCTGACAGGTGACAGGGAAAACTAAATTTTGGGAATATCCGAAAAACAAATAGGACTCTGTCCGTTTTTCAAGAAAATTTTAAGTAACACTTTAAGAATTAAAAAGAAATTTTTAAGTTGTAAATTTTAAAATAAGGTAATTAGCTTAGGGTGTTACATCTTCCACTTTTCCAGAATACTCGAGTCCTTCTTAAATTACTCGTGTGTTTTTGCTGCAACAGCACCAGTTTCTGCACTTTTCAATGTCAATTCTAATTCCTTGCTTTATATCTCCTTTCCTATGCAAAACAGCAACTTGGACTCATAAAATGAACATGTTAGAACACTTAAGCATCACTGAAACAACATCAAATAACATCAATCACAGATTGCATCAAAACTTGCAAATATCCAATTTAAAACATGAAATCCATTTCCACTTGATTTTAATTTCGAAACACATTACAGTGAGCTTGATTAGGTTCATTTAAACTTGTTTAAGTCATAAAATCTTGGGCCTCTGACCTCCAAGTCAGAATCCCAATTCAAGATTCATCCCTCTTTTGAACCTTAATGGTTCCTACATTTCTAGCTTGAAATTACTCATTCTAGTATTTAGATAACTCCTCCCTTACCTCAGGGAAGCTAAAGAAAGAATAGATTCAAAGAGAAAAGGGTTGAATCAAAACATTGTTTCTGAACTTTGTGCAAAACAGTTGCACTGGCTGACTTTGGCAATCAATTGCACCACGAATAAGACATGAAAAAGAATGAAACAAGTTAGCTTCAGAAACTAGGAAGTGCTAACTTTAAATGGAAGCAAGTTTGAAATCGAAAGGGTTCCTGGATTTACCAAACGGATTCAAGGAAGATGAGTACTTGATGCTGAAAGTTGCTCTATTTTTCACAGCTTCAAGACCTCAACTTTGGTTGCCTATAACTCGATCTACAGGAGGCTATTTGAAGTGATTTCAAGTTCTAATTCAAGAGTGGAATCCGAACTTCAGTTTGTGTTTAGGTTTCAAAGGAAAAGGATGAGAATTGAGAGAGAACGAAAGGATCAAAGTGAGCTCTACAAAACAGAGAAATTTTGCCAATAATTCGGGTTTCAAGAAATTTGAGAGTGTTTGGGCTTCATTGATCACTTATTTATAGGCTAGGATTACCCTCCTTCGAAGTAAGGTCCAGCTCTGTGCTTGGAACCTCAAGAAAACGCGTTTTGGTGCGAAGTTCAAATGAAAACCGACTTATACACTGAACCAGACTGCTCGATTTACTCGAGTCTTTTACCCAATACTCGAGTACTTTTCAGAAATTCAAAGAACACTCGAGTCTTTTCTGAAAGACTCGAGTCTTTCAACTAAAATTCAAATTTTTCAAGCAATTAATGATTATACTCGAGTCCTCTCCAAAGCACTCGAGTATAATAACCTATTTTTAGAAAATTCATTATTTTATTCAACATACTAACATTATTATTTAAATACTCAATACTTATTTTATTTATTCAAAATACAGGACCTTACAGAGACTGCTGTCAAGCCTGCGTGGTAAAGGTCCTGTACTCCTGTTTGCTTCCGACTAGGTTGGGTGGATGACCGAGGAGATGTAGACGTGTGTGCTAACTGATTTTCCTCAGTGATGGTTTCCCCACATCATTGAGTGAACCGAAATGATGAGTCTTATAAGATTGAGATATTCAAAAGAAAAGTACAGCAATGATATCAAGTGTTGAGTAAGATTCATAAGACAAGTATGAGAAACGATCCCTGAAATAATTGATAAGTCTCGAAATAACGATTGAAGAAAGAATTGATAAGATTTGTAAAAGTTTCATGAGAAAGATATTGAGACTGTTATCACGAGAAGATTGAGCGTAAATTATGTTTATATGATGATGATCATGATTATGTTGTTGTTATGAATTACATTATGTTTATTGTTTTGTCTTAATATTTGCCTATTGTAATTCCACACAGTCGACATCTATTGTTTTGGTTTGCTCACTCTCTCGTGTATATCTTCTTTGTGTTGGAAATCTGTATGTTCCTTAGATGGAGAATATTGCGAGATTTCAGCTTATTCGGGAGATAGGCGCGTCTCCATGGAAAGGGGACAATATACCCATGTCCATCTATGTTATAGTCTACATAAAGATGGAACGGCGAAGGAAAGAAATCATGAAGGAACTTGCAGCTCGTGAGATGGAGGAGGAGAAATCACTAGACTACTCTGCGGAGGAAACTCCTGAGGTGACAGAAGACGTTGACACTGATCTGTGGTCTGAGGCTGACACGGAGGAGTGTCCCAGTGACGAGGATTGGAACCCGGACACCGAGGATCTTTCGACAGATGAAGATGAATGAGAGTTTGATCTGCCGGGACTCAGAGTTAGATGGCGAGTCTTAGTATGTATGACTAGAGGATAGGTAAATCCCTCAGAGTGATGTATTCCATTGCAAGTTCTTAGTACCATAGCTTTATCATGTTGTACCCCGGATAAAGTTTTATTCAGTACTGATGTTTTAAAACAAGTAAATGGGCCTTTATGTTTAAATGATGTTGTTATGGATAAGTTTCAAAGTGCGATGTTTTGTGGCATCTCGATTTGGAACTTGAAAGATTATAGACAACGTGAGAACACGAGTTTTTAATTGTAACCAGGTTTTGAAAGTTTAAATGTTCTCATGTTCGTATTACTTGGGTTTTAAAAAAAAAATTGGCCCAAATTTTCACTATATTTAATTTAAGTAACGGTGGTTTTCAAGTTGCCGAATCGGGGTGTTACAATTACTATTATTATCTATTTATTTATTTTTAATCCCAAGAAATACCTACAATAAATTTTAAATTATCAAATGAATACTCATAAAAAAAATCATAGAGTTAGAAGTTTGGAAATATTAAACATAAAATAATATTGAATATGTCAAAAACAAGTAACATATAAAAATGTATTATTTTTATTTTTTTCCATATAGGGTAATTACTTTAAATGAGTTTACTTTAAGGTATATAAATAAAATAGTCAAATAGAAATAATATAAGGTACTTTATGAAAATATCAACACTTTAATAAATATATATAAGAATTTATCATTTAATTTGATCAAACTAAAAATTTATAATACAAAAGAAAATCAGGATGTTACACCTGGTGGAGGGCGAAGAGGTTTTAGTTGGATGGTACTCATAGGAGGGTATCGTATGTTCGAGGGGTTGAGGTTCCATATGACGCAGACACTATTGCTCGCGTCGTGGGACTTCAATCTTACCCTTTGGAGGTGGCACCTGCTATGTTTACTGTGGATAGCTTTGATAATGAGGAGGAGTACCCGCTGAATATGGTGAAGGATGCCTTGTTTCTGGAAGACAAGGGTTGGAACTTGTCTATGGCTGGAACAATCAAGCATGTATACCAAAAAAATCTTAGGGGAGCAGCTAGATTTTGTGTCTGATTTATTGTGCATAATTTGGACCCACATTCTCATGATCGGGCCGGCACCAGGCATAAGATCAATGCCGAATTCCACTTCTCTAATTGGAGGTAATCTGGGAATTTCGGCAGGAAAGACCTCCGGAAACTCACTAACCACTGGAATCCGACTTATATCGGCTGCTTCATCAATATCCATAGCCGACACCGAAAGCTGACAGAAGATTACTGAATTCTGACTACAATCAAGTAGGACACTGTGCTGGGACATCCAGTCCATGCCCAATATAATATCCAGCTTGGTTAAGGGCAAACATATCAAGTTTACTTTGAACTCTCCAAGCACATCAAAGATGTGACCACAGTTGAATTTGTAGGGGTAGATACAAACAACTTAAAAGGCATTTCAACAGCAGACAGTTTTAACTTCTCCATACAATTGACAGAAATAAAAGAGTGTGTAGCTCCACAGTCAAAAAGAATACCACATGGAATATCATTAACATGACCAATACCTCGTATCAACTCATCAGCATCAGTAACCTCTTCTCCATCAAGAGTATACACCTTTCCTTGCTGTAGTGGACGGCCATCACCAACCTTCTCCGCCCTAGTCACATTAGCTTCTTTCTTAACTGCATTCTTTGGGCAGTTAGTTGCAACATGACCGGGTTGTCCACATTTGAAACAAGTGACATTTGGTTGATTCTGAGTCAAATTCCAACATACTCCCCTGTGTTTCTTGCCACAATAAGGACAAGGTGGAATAGGACCAGGAGAACTCCCTAGAGGGCCTGATCTAGGCTGAGGATAGGGACCTGGTTGCTGCACCGAACCTTTGCCCCTTATAGGACCACCACTTCTTTGTACTGTTCTACTTTTATCTTCAGCCATCTTCCTCTTAAGACCCTTTTCATATGTGCTTGCCATGTTGACCAAGCGAGCCAAATTATCAATGTTGTGATACTCACAATAAAGGCAAATATCACTCCTAAGTCCAGCTTCAAACTTAATACACTTGTCACGGTCACTTGCATCTCGATAACTACCAGAAAAACGGATGAGATCTTCAAACCTAGTTGCATAGTCCCCAACCGACATAGAACCTTGAGTCAATTGGAGAAAAGCAATCTCCTTCTCCCTCCGAACATCTTCAGGGAAATACTTCCCTAAGAAACGATCCTTGAACACCTCCCAAGAAATAACAGGATTGGTTGCCACCAATCCTCTCCTCTGATGATCCCACCAATGTTCTGCCTCATTGGTCAGCATGAATTCAGCTTATCGGACATGCTGCTCCACTGGTGGCTGAAGAGAACGGAGAATCTTCTCAATCTCTTGTATCCATCTTTGGGCCCCATCTGGATCATTTCCACCTTCAAAGCGGGGCGGATCATTCTTTCGGAATCGTGCCATCCAGTCAATCTCAACTGGGACTAGCGGAGGAGGTTACAGAGCTGCTGCTGTTGTAGCTGCTGCTGCAGCAGCTGCCATCTGTTCCCTCTGTTGCTATTGCATCTGAGATAGATGCTCCAGAATGGCTGCAAGTCCATCATTACCAGCCCTTCTTCCAGCCATATTGTTTAACCAATGAGAACGGACCAGTAAGACTTAATAAGTGTATACTTAATACTACAAATATTCTATTAAAATTCTAAACTATTTACTATGAGAACCGATTACTCGCTAGGTGAGTAATCATTGGAGTTTGCATAACTCCAAGGCCGAGGAGAAACTGCTCTGATACCAAAAATGTAACACCCTATAATTATTACCCTTAAATTCCCCATTATTAAAAATGTGAACTTAAAAATTCCTTTTTAATTTAATAAAATCACCCGTCAAACGGACGGAGTTTTGTTTGTTTTTCGGACTAATCCAAAATTTAACTTGTGAAAAACATTATCAAATATATAACCAGTAGCCTGCAGGGCTTTACTTCATATATATGTGAATCATAGCAAGGCCCAATGGGCTCCAAATATAACAGTATGCATCAGATAGTCAGAGTATCAGCGGAAATACTAAGTTTGAGTATTAACCCTCAAAACATATAACTTATCAAAAACAAAACATCCTAAGTCTCGCTCAAAAATATATACAACAAATCTACATCAAAAGAATGTAGGAGGCTTAGGTCCATAATATGCTCTAAAACCCATAACAACCCTACTCTCCCTGTGAGGGAGAGTAATCCTGCTCGGCCAGACCTGGTGTATGCTCCAGCTCAGTACCTGAAAAATGGTAAGGAGGTGAGCATTACACAATAAAATAGGGAAGCAGTTTCTATTATGCTATAATGAACTACCAAGCCAATCACATCTAGCCATATAATGCACATAGTCCAGTAAGCATTCCCAAACAATTCAATTATTTTCATTTCAATAGTAAATTAGTTCCTTTATAATTTTAAATTCATTATTTCATACATTTCCAAGCTATACAAAATTACACTTTCCTTAATCTCTTATTTAATTTCACAATTCTTTTCTATTCATATACTCTTTGAGTTTTTCAAAGATTTTTAGAATTTATTTTGTGGATTTCCATCATTGAGTATAGTCTCCTTCGGACAATGTCTTACAGCTGCACACAATGTGTGTCTTACGCGGTCTATGCGTATAGTCTCCTACGGACAACGTCTTACAAGACCTGGATTCCACAATCGGAAGGTGCATCCATCATTGCGTACAGTATCCTTCGGACAACGTCTTATGTAACATCCCGAATTTTAATTCTAATAATAATTAGAACAATAATAAGATTTGGAAGTAAGGATTATCCTAGAAGGGATTTAAAATGATGGATTAGGAGTTCTTTGAGTACCATATAGGAGTCAAGGAGCATTGGCATCGAAAAGCAAATTTAAAGAAGACCAAACGAGTGTTGAAAATCGATTTTTCGGTGTTATAAACACCCGACGTTAGGAAATTCAAAATAAATGATTTAAGACTCGAAACACAATTCCCACCGTTGGATATGAAGTTATGATTTTTAGGAAGCTTGCTTCCAACTTTGAGCAAGATCCAACGGGTAGAAAAGAAGTTGTAGAAGCTTGAAGTTGAAAATGCAGGTCTGTGGGATTTCGCTCAAGGGAAAATCCCTCGCTTAAGCGAAACAGTGACTCATCAGACCCTGAGTTACTGAGTTAATTTCGCTCAAGCGAACATGGCTCGCTCAAGCGAGAGTTTGGTTCGCTTAAGCGAAATGATCTCGCTCAAGCGAAACCGGCTCGAGCAAAAACCAAACTTACTGAACTGGATTCGCTTAAGCGAAAATTGTCGTATCTGATGTGCTCCAGATGCGATCTGGACCGTTTAATGGGAATCTCCCCATGGTTCCTCTAATCTCAGCCACACAAATTACTTTCCTCTCTCATAAACTTCCACCCACCTTCTTTCTTCTTCATTCTTCCACCCATCAACAACAAAAACACTCCCCCCATCTCTCCTCCTCCTTCCATTCGAATTTCTTCTTCTTCCCACCAAGGTCAAGCTTGTTTTCTTCTTCCTCAAGCTCAAGACCCAATAATCATTCTCATCCATCTCCATTGGTAAGTTTCAACACTCTCTCTCTCTCTAGGGCTCATACGAATTTCTCTCTCCTCCCTCCCATGGCATACGAATTTTATGTCATGATTTAACAAATTTATGACCCATTTGTGTTCTATTGTTTCATGGAGGTCAAGAATCTCTCTCTTTCCATTCAATCCTTGGAGCTCTTGATTTAGGAACTTAGGAGCTAGGGCTTGGAAGATTTTTCTCCATTACTCCGGGTTTGAGGTAAGGGAATGGATATAGTGAGCTTTGCCTTGTTCTAGGGAGTAGGTTCTAGTTAGTATATAATACTTGTTAGGGTTATGTGTTAGGGGAGAAAATTTGATTATAATTCCCTAGGCTATTAAATATGAAATTTGAATTAATTAAATATGCATGATGATTGGATGTTAAGATTAGTAAAAAGGAAACCCAATAATATGACAATGAATTATTTGATAAATGAAACTTGGATAAGAATTAAATGGAATTGCATGAGGAATTGGGTAATGTGATAATGAAGTTGTCATAAATGAATTTTGTGATTATTGACCTTAGTTGCAACGTTGTGAATTAAATGGTAATTAATTTCGGTAGCTAATATATGTACGTGTTGTGGAATAAATGGATATAGGAAGAAAAATGGAATGAAAAACGAGTAAATGTGATAAATGTGCGTAATTGTATCTAATTGTTAAATAAGTACAAATGTTAAGTATTATCAATTGTGAACAAAGGTCATGGCTTATGAATAGAACTTGTGAATATGGGAAATGGAAGTAAAATGATCATGTTTAATAAAAAGTAAGAGATGATTTTAATATGTGGTGTTAAAGCGAAAATGTGAGAAGGTGAAATATGTAAATCGAAATGAAGGGTAATATAAATGTTGGGCTATGAATGAGAATGTTATTTGGTATGATGGTGATAACTGAGAAAGGAAATGAATAAGGTAATTACATGAATGATTGATTGTTGAATGTGTGTTGTTGAATTTACATGTGATATAATTGTTTATGTAAGAATATGAAAGTATGTTTTGGCCTCTGATGTGAGGTAATGAATATGGAAATGTAATTAAGTACGTTGGCCTCTGATTTGAGGCAACGAGTAAGGAATTAGAGTAATGAGTGTTGACCTCTGACCTGAGGGACACAAGATGGAATGAATGTTATTGAGTGTTGACCTCTGACCTGAGGGACACGATATGAAGGAAAAGGAATGTGTGTTGACCTCTGACCTGAGGGACACTGGATTAAATAATGAGCAGGGTGTTGACCTCTGACCTGAGGGACACCGGATGGAATATGCATTGGTGTGTTGACCTCTGACCTGAGAGACACACCGTGAATTAAGGGACTGAAGTGTTGACCTCTGACCTGAGGGACACAAAATGGATTATAATGAATGGGGGTTGACCTCTAACCTGAGGGACACATAATTTAAATAAGGAAAAGAATGGGAGCCTCTGCTTTGAGGTGATAAATGGGTTGCGTGAAACTGTGCATTGGCCTCTGATTTGAGGTGATGTGCTATAATGAAATGAGTATGTGAAATGAAATGAATAAAAAAAAAAGGGGAAATGAATGTTGATTGGATGTGAAAATGAATAAGGAAAAAGGGATGTTGGACTGAATAATGAAATGGATGGTAAAATGAATAATGGATATGGAATTGATGAAATGAGTATGGTGTGCAAGATGTGAATATATGCTTAATTGCTAATTGTGTTTGACCTAGTGGGTTGTTATGTCTAGTTAGAAACTGCTTTCTATTTCATGTGCACTGCTCACTCCCTTACAGTTTCAGGTACGGGGATTGAGTTGGCACAGCCCCCGGCCGAGCAGGAGTACTTTCCCTTACAGGGATAGTAGGGTGTTATGGGTTTAGAGTACATTATAGACCTAAGCCTCCTATGTTCTGTTGAAGAAAATGTAATGTATATCTTTGAGTGAGGCTTGGGACACTTTGTTTTGATAAACTATTATGCTTTGGTTTTTGATGTTTTAACTTATTGATTTCCGCTGAAAACTCTGAATAGTATGCACTCTGATGTATTTGGAGCCCGTTGGGCCTTGATATGATTTAGATAATATTATCCGAAGCCCTGCTGGCTATTATTTGTTTATTTGAAATTGTTTAGCACAGGTTAAATTTTGGATTAGTCCGAAAAACAAACAAAACTCTGTCCGTTTGACGGTTGATTTTAATGTAATGAAAAGGAATTTTTAAGTCCGTATTTTATTATAAAGGGAATTATGGGTAAAAATTATAGGGTGTTACATCTTACTGCAGCGCATCAAGTGCGTCTTACGCGATCTAGGCGTACAGTCTCCTACGGACAACGTCTTACAAGATCTGGAGAGGCACAATCCAATTATACCTTTATTGATATATGGTGTGTGTGTCCATCGTTGCGTACAGTCTCCTTCGGACAACGTCTTACAAGATCTGGATCACACACTCTTTTTCCTTTAAATCTTTTAACAACTTATTTCACTTATTTTATTTCTTTGTAATCACCATCATTAATTCATCAATTTCATCATCTAATTATACTTTTAATTTCCAAAGAGACATTCATTCCAATTCCAAACATCATAATCATTATCTTTTATAATTCTAGGATTTTAATATAATTTAGCAAGATAACAAATCACACAATCAATTCTCAATCATCATATATATGCATCAATAATACATTTATACATTATTCGAATACATTAACTATCCTAGGGTTTTATACTTAACCTAAGCATATAACTCTTAGTACCCACTATACCCATAACATAAACTACTGTAACATCCTCAATTTAAAATGCTTAATATAATATGAATTATGCAAGTTATTGTATTATTTTGTGATGAATTTATGAGTACTAGACAGCTAAGAGCTAGGGTTTAGCATAGAAATCATGGCCAAATGGGTATAGGATGTAAGGAAGAAGTTTGAGAGTTAGAAACTCTGAAACAATGAAAAAGCAGCAAAATAATCGATTATTGGTGTGAGTTAATCGATTACAAGCTCTCAGCCAACAATGCACCAAAATGTTGCATTGAAGGGTAATCGATTACTTCTGGATAAGTAATCGATTACTGAGCCTCTGCTGAAAGTACCAAAATTGTTGCATCAAGTGGTAATCGATTACTTTATGGCCAAGTAATCGATTACAAGGCCTCAGGTTGGAAGTCACAAAAATGTTGCATTGAAGCGTTAATCGATTACCTGGCCAGGGTAATCGATTACTTGCTGGGTCTGTACAAAAAAAAAAGAAAAGGAGTTGCACGTGTGGCTCCTCAACCACACAAAGGGAATCTTCTCTTTTTCCTTAAATTAGGACCACATGATTCCCACTCCTACAAACAAATAAAAACAAAACTATTTCCTCTTTCTCATTCATTCTCTCCAACAATTCTCTCTCTCTTCTTTCACTCACTCCCCCACGAGTTCCACCTTCCTCCACCAAGGTTCAAGTTGATTCCTACTTCCTTGCAAGCTCATCAAGCCATAAGCAAGCTTCTTAGGTAAAGCTTACTCCTCCTTTCTTCCTCTGTGTGCTCCATACGAATCTCCTCTCCCTTTTTCCTCTCATAAATTCGAATCCCACTCCTTTGGGTTTCCATGTTCTTATGTTCTTTCTTTGTTTCTTGGTTTAAAGGAGATCAAGTTCTCACTTTCCTCCACTCATCTCTCTTGGGAGCTCTTTGAAATGCACCAAAGGATCTAGGGCTAAGGCTAGCTTTTGGGGTTAAGATTCATTCCACTCTCTCCTTGATTTAAGGTAAGGGGGTGTGTGTTACCTTGTTTTAGGGACTTGTTTCTAGCTAGTGCATAGTGATGTGCTAAGGTTATGTGTTTAGATTTAAGATAGGAACCTTAGGAATTAGTGAATAATCAAATTACTATGATTATGCCATGTATGAACCCTGAGTGTAAAAGTTTGATATAATTGTAAAAGTGTGAATAATTATTGATAGACATGAGTTGGTGGATGATTAATTGTGATATTTGACTGACATTTATGGGTATTATTTGATGTAGATGGCTAAATGAATTGTATGCATTTTGTTGAACATGTTTGGTTGCTAGGTTTGATTGAAAAAGAATTTAAGGCTAAATGTGGAAAAGTACGAGGTTAATGAATTAAACCGAAATGAATGGTTGAATTGATCATTGGGACATTGGGACACTAGGTGTTCCTACTAGGTGTACAAATGCCCCATTAGGGCCAAATGCCCCATCAGGCTAAAATGCCCCATTAGGTACAAATGCCCCGTTAGGAGTCAATGTACCCAAATGATCAATTCAACGAAAACTAAAAGAATGGAAAATGTGAAAAAGACTAAAGTATGAATATAAGATCTTATGTATTAGTCCTAACGGGTGAGGCCTAGTGGGTGATAGTCCTGATGGGTGCCTAAGTCCCTAATGGGTGTACAAATGCCCTAGCAGGAGCAACCAATTCCTAGTGGTACACATATATGGAAATGAATAAATGAATGATGCAAAGGCTATTGGAAAATAATGTGTATGGTGCAAAAGAAAGAGTAAATGAAAATGTTAAATTGCATGAGTATGTTAGGGAATGATTGAATGAATCTCTATTTGCTAAATGGCTAAGTGTGTGTGACTTGGTGGGTTATTATGTCTAATTAGAAACTGCTTCCTACTTCATGTGTAATGCTCACCCTCTTGCTATATTTTACAGGTAATGAGATTGAGCTTGCACAACCTCCGGCCGAGCAGGTGCACTCTCCCTTACAGGGAGAGTAGTTTATGGGAGATTAGGGGTTTTTGATGTAGTCCTGGTTGTTATAGGGATATGTATGTGTTTCTATGTTAAGTATATGAAATTCAAAGTGTTATTTTTTGGGTTATCCAGGACTTCTTCCTTGGAAAAGGAAGTGTATTATTTTGGGAAAACTTATATAGTTTCACAACTTATTATTTTGCTGCTAACTCTGATGTAATTATATGATGATGTGGATTGTTATGACACTGCTGATATCTAGCCCTGTTGGCTCTGAACGAAATGAATATATATATATATATATATATATATATATATATATATATATATATATGAATTGCACAGGTTTCTCTAATTAAAAGTTTTGGTTTCCTCAATAAACAAAGGAAACTCTGTCCGATTTGACAGAGATTTTAGAAATAAAATTGTTTTAAAAAGGAAATTTTCAAGTTACTATTTTGATATTATGGGGTATTCAAGGGTAATTTATTATAGGGTGTTACATTATGGTATCAGAGTAGTTTCCCTCGGCCTTTAGTGTATAAGTTAAGTAATAGGATATTTGTAGTTTTATTTAATTGTTTTATCATTAACTGGTTGCCCCTCCATTACTCAACAGTATGGCAGGGAGGCGGGCTAATAATGATAGAATTACTGCAATTCTCGAGACTTTGGTTCAGCTGCAGCAAAATCAAGCCCAAGCTCAGCAGAACCAAGCTGAGAATCTTGCAAATCTGCAGCAGAATCAAGCTCAAAACATAGCAGTAGCTGCAGCAGCAGCATTGCAACCTCCTCCCCCACCTCCGGTCGAGATTGACTGGATGGCCCGATTTCGGAAGAATGATCCACCAAAGTTTGAGGGCGGATGTAATCCTGATGGAGCTCAACTCTGGCTCCAAGAAGTAGAAAAGATCCTTTGTTCCTTGCAACCACCTGCCGAGCAGAGAGTTTGGTTGGCTGAGTTCATGTTAACTGGAGAAGCCGAGCATTGGTGGGATCATCATAGGAGAGGTTTGGAAGCAGCTGGCCAAGCAGTGACATGGGATTTATTCAAGATCCGCTTCCCAGGAAAATATTTTCCGGAAGATGTGAGGAGGGAAAAGGATCTGTTGTTTCTGAAGCTTGAACAAGGGAGCATGAGCGTCGGCGAGTATGCGGCGCAATTTGAAGATCTAATCAGATACTCCAGTGGTTATAAAGATGCAGAGGAGAGAGCAAAGTGTATCAAGTTCGAGTCCGGTCTCCGTGAAGATATCCGGCTTGCTTTTGAGTATCAAAACATTGCTGACCTCTCTCATCTCATCAATATGACCAGTACTTATGAGAAGGGACTCAAAAGAAAGGCGGAGGCAGATCGAAGCAGAGCAGCCTAGAGATCAGGGGGACCCCACAGAGGCAAGGGTCTGGTGCAGAGGGCAGGGCCATATGATAAGTCAAAATCTGTAATTACTGGGGGAGAAAGTCAACCAGCAGTTGCCTATGATTTTCTTCCTGCTTGTCAGCATTGTGGGAGGCGACACAAGGGAGTGTGTTGGAGGCTAGATCCTCGCAGCAGGGAAGGACTCTGTTTTCATTGTGGTCAACCGGGACACTTTGCTGCCAATTGTCCAAAGAGCCCCCTAAAGAAAGAGGTCAATGTGGCCAAGGTGCAGAAGTCAGGAGCAAGCCAGCCACTTCAGAAGGGTAAGGTATACACCATGGATGGTGAGGAAGTGACTGATGATGATGAGCTCATCCGAGGTACATGTTTTGTCAACGATATTTCCTGTGGAGTTTTGTTTGATTGTGGAGCGGCACATTCCTTTATTTCTGTTGAATGCATGAAGAAGCTAGGACTTTCTTGTGTAGAAATGCCTTATAAGCTTTATGTTTCAACCCCTACAAATTCTTCTGTGATCACATCTCAAATGTGTCTGAATTGTTCTCTTCGAGTGTTAGATCGAGAGTTCAAAGTGAATCTGATCTGTTTGCCGTTGACTCGATTAGACATTATACTTGGCATGGACTGGATGTCTCATCACCGTGTCATGATTCATTGTCATAAAAAAGCTGTTATTTTCAGTGATCCTTCTTTAGCCGTCATGGAAGTGGGCGAGGTGTCGGATGTAAGCCAGATTCCAATAGTTTGTGATTTCCCGAAAGTCTTTCCTGCAGAGATTCCCGGATTGCCTCCGAAAAGAGAAGTCGAGTTTGGTATTGATCTTATGCCTGGTACTGGCCCGATTTCTAAGGAGCCCTATAGGATGGCACCTCCTGAGCTGGAAGAGTTAAAGAAGAAATTGGAGGAGCTGTTGGCTAAGGGGTTTATTAGGCCAAGTGTTTCTCCTTGGGGAGCTCCGATCCTCTTTGTCAAGAAGAAGGATGGAAGTGTCTGGATGTGCACTGATTATCGTCAGTTGAATGCAGTGACGGTGAAGAATAAATATCCACTCCCCCGCATCGATGACTTGTTGGATCAACTTAGAGGAGCAGCAGTTTTCTCAAAGATTGACCTCCGATCTGGATATCATCAGATCCGTATCCGAGAGGAGGACATTCCCAAGACTGCTTTTAGAAACCGGTATGGGCATTTCAAATATGTGGTGATGCCGTTTGGCCTCATGAATGCTCCAGCCATCTTCATGGATTATATGAACAGGATTTTCAGGCCGTACTTGGATTCTTTCGTCATAGTTTTTATTGACGACATACTCATTTATTCCAAGAGCCCGAAGGAACATGAAGAGCATTTGAGAACGGTGCTCCAAGTTCTCAAAGATAGGCATCTTTATGCAAAGTTATCAAAATGTAGTTTTTGGTTAAAAGAAGTGCACTTTCTGGGGCATGTCATTTCTGAGAAGGGTGTTGCTGTTGACCCTTCTAAGGTGCAAGCGGTGCTTAAGTGGGAGAGACCCAAGTCTATTACCGAGATCAGAAGTTTCCTTGGTTTGGCTGGGTATTACCGAAGATTTATTGAGGGGTTTTCCAAGTTAGCTCTCCCTTTGACCACTCTTACTCGAAAAGGCGTTCCGTATGTTTGGTCCCCTGAATGTGAGAGCAGCTTTCAAGAGTTGAAAAGGCGATTGACTAGTTCCCCGGTATTGATTTTGCCAGATCCGACTCAATCCTTTGTGGTATACTGTGATGCTTCAAAGCAAGGGTTGGGTTGTGTGTTGATGCAGTAAGGAAAAGTCATAGCCTATGCATCCAGGCAGTTGAGGCAGCATGAATAGAACTATCCCACTCACGATCTTGAGTTGGCAGCAGTAGTCTTTGCCTTGAAAATTTGGAGGCATTATCTTTATGGTTCGAGATTCGAAGTCTTTAGTGACCATAAAAGTCTCCGCTACCTCTTCGATCAGAAAGAACTGAATATGAGACAGAGGAGGTGGATGGAATTTCTGAAGGACTATGATTTCAGTCTCCAGTATTATCCAAGCAAGGCCAATGTTGTGGCTGATGCACTAAGTCGCAAGACTTTGCATGTCAGCAATATGATGGTGAAGGAGATGCAGTTAATCCAAGAGTACAGTGACTTCAACTTGAACATGCAAGTAAAGGAGAAGAGCGTTGTTCTGGAAATGTTGCAGGTTACTAACGAGTTGATTAGTCTCATTAAAGAAAGGCAAGCTGATGATGAAGAGCTGCAGAAGTTGTTGGAAGGGGCATCGGGCAATGCAGAGCCCGACTTTGTAAAAGGTTCAGATGGTATCATCCGATTTAGGGGTCGGATATGTGTTCCCATGTACTTTGAAGTTAGAAGAGATATCTTATGGGAAGCTCATCGAACCAAGATGAATTTTCATCCCGGTACAACAAAGATGTACCAAGATTTGAAGAAGATTTATTGGTGGCCAAAGTTAAAAACTGATGTAGCCGACCATGTATCCCATTGCTTGACCTGTCAAAATGTTAAGATAGAACATCAAAAGCCCGGCGGTCCTTTGCGATCATTGGATATCCCAGAATGGAAATGGATGGCATAGCCATGGATTTTGTGACGGGTCTGCCTAGAACTGCAGCAGGATGTGATGCCATATGGGTTGTTGTAGACCGGCTAACAAAATGTGATCATTTTATCCCTATCCACAAGAAGTACACTTTGGAGAAGTTGACTCAGTTGTACATCCGAGACATAGTAAAGTTGCATGGTGTCCCCACCAGTATAGTATCCGACCGTGATCTGAGATTTCTGTCTCGATTTTGGCAGAGTCTTCAGCAGGCCTTGGGTACTAAACTGAAATTCAGTACTGCTTATCATCCACAAACAGATGGACAATCCGAGCGTACTATCCAGACACTCGAGGATTTGTTGAGAGCATGTGTTCTAGAGCAGGCGGGTAATTGGGAACAATTGTTGCCGTTAATGGAGTTCACTTATAATAATAGTTTCCACTCCAGTATCGGTATGGCACCATTCGAGGCTCTCTACGGCAGAAAATGTAGGACGCCTTTATGTTGGTTCCAGATAGGGGAGAATCTGTTAACAGGTCCTGACATTGTGAGAGAAACAACTGAGAAGATCACAATGATCAAGAACAAAATGAAGACCTCACAAGATCGCCAGAAGAGTTATGCTGATAGGAGAAGGAGACCTTTGGAATTTGATGTTGGGGATCATGTTTTTCTAAGGGTGTCTCCTGTCACAGGAATTGGGAGGGCTATCAAGTCCAAGAAGTTGACTCCGAGATTTGTTGGACCTTATGAAATTTTGGAGAAGGTTGGTCCTGTAGCTTACCGGATTGCTTTTCCCCCTCACTTGGCAAGACTTCATGATGTATTCCATGTCTCACAGTTGAGGAAGTACATTCATGATCCTGCTCATGTGGTTACTATGGATGATCTGTCTTTGAAAGAGAATCTGACTTTCGAAGTATTGCCAGTGCGGATTGATGATAGGCAGGTGAAACAGTTGAGAGGCAAGGAGATTGTCTTGGTAAAGGTTATATGGAGCAGAAACAACGTAGAGGAGGCTACCTGGGAGTTAGAAAGCAAGATAAGGCAGTCTCATCCGCATCTGTTCGAAGAAAACTGAATTTCGAGGGCGAAATTCGGGTAAGTGGGAGAGGATTGTAACATCCTCAATTTAAAATGCTTAATATAATATGAATTATGCAAGTTATTGTATTAGTTTGTGATGAATTTATGAGTACTAGACAGCTAAGAGCTAGGGTTTAGCATAGAAATCATGGCCAAATGGGTATAGGATGTAAGGAAGAAGTTTGAGAGTTAGAAACTCTGAAACGATGAAAAAGCAGCAAAATAATCGATTACTGGTGTGAGTTAATCGATTACAAGCTCTCAGCCAACAATGCACCAAAATGTTGCATTGAAGGGTAATCGATTAATCCTGGATAAGTAATCGATTACTGAGCCTCTGCTGAAAGTACCAAAATTGTTGCATCAAGTGGTAATCGATTACTTTATGGCCAAGTAATCGATTACAAGGCCTCAGGTTGGAAGTCACAAAAATGTTGCATTGAAGCGTTAATCGATTACCTGTGTAACATCCCGAAAATTAATATTAAATAATATAATTTTAGTATATAAATATCTATTTAAGGATAGGATTAAGCCTTAGAAATTGTACAAGGTTAGAAGGGTAGTATGAACATAGGCCGACCTAGGATGTGAGATTAAGGCCTCGGCCCGACCCCGGCCGAGCTACATAAGATTGTGTGCTTATGAACCGAGCTGAAAGGGGGACAAACGTGAAACCCATTGTCCTGTCCGAGAGGGAAGCTCGGACTACTGCTGTTCCTACAAACCGAGCCAACGTATCCTAGCTGATGTACCCGAGCCAACATGTCCTAGCTCCTCCGTGCCTGCTCATGTGGAGCTATTAACCCTTTGGTTTTCGTACCATCCGTACGGTACTGTACTTCACTTTATGTCATTATCACTGCTTTATGTCCTTTTCAATGTACTGTTCATGGCTTCCTCAAGAAGCCAATGAATCCTGTCCACATATTCAAGCTTCCTCAAGAAGCCTCCAATGAGAGCCACACAAATCTCTTCCACATTTGAATAAAAGAAAATCCCAACACATAACCCATAACACTTCTCACTTTTATTCTTCTCTTTTCCCTACGTCTCCCTCTCTCTTTCTCTCAAAGTCCAGCAACCCTAACACTTCTTTCTCCCTCCCTTCTCACAGATATCTCCCCCTCCAGCAACCAAACCCCAACCGGAGACCCTCCTTCTCTCCGTCTTCGTTCTGTTCTGGAGTCCCTGGGCCGTCGTGGAACCCGTGACAGCTTGGAGGAAAAGGATTCAGGAGGTGTGAAGCTCACAAGGTCAAGGAAATCCATTCTCAAGATCTCAACTCTTATCTCACACGGTTTGAGGTAAGGAGTGAGTGTTACCTCTACTTGAGTTTGGGTTTCTAGGGTGTTCATAAAGGGTACTAAGAGTGGGTGTTAGATTAGGGAATGGATCTAGGTTAATGTAGAAAGAAAATGGTAAAAAGGGGTAAAAGGGAACTAATAAATGAATTAGAAACCTGAATTTGAAGTAGGGATGAGTATTGTTGTATGCTATATGTTGGTATTTACATGATGGATTGGTTGAATGTTTTATTCTTATTGTTGTTGCTGTGGTATAAATGTTTACTGAGCTTTGATATTTATGATTCATGTATGTGGCCGAGCCGAGAGAGGGTGAGAATGGAGAATGAGAAAAATGGTAACCAGGGTGGATCGAAAAGACAAACTAATAAGTTATATAATGAGATAGATAGATGTGATAGATAATAGGAATAAGGGAAATCGGAAATGGGTAAAGGGTTGAGCCGAGATAGGTCGAGCTAAGTAAATAATGAGATTAATGCAAAGAGGAATAAATTAAAGAGGTGAACTGAGGTGGGCCGAACTAAAAGTAAGGGTTAATAAGATAAGGGGAAATTAAAGAGAAATGGTTGTGTGGTCGGGTCATAGCAGACGCGTACTGGGTGCGTGCATTGATCGCGTAAGCCGAGCATTGTGGTGCTCGCAGCTGTAAGACGAGCATGGTGGTGCTCGCAGTTATGACTCACACAAGGTTCCGAGAACGGAATCGGTGGGATGTGTTCCTGGTCATAGCAGACGCGTACTGGGTGCGTGCATTGATTGCGTAAGCCGAGCATTGTGGTGCTCGCAGCTGTAAGACGAGTATTGTGGTACTCGCAGTTATGGACACTCCTTACTCCATAGAATGATCGGCGGTAGTGTTCCTGGTCATAGCAGACGCGTACTGGGTGCGTGCATTGATCGCGTAAGCCGAGCATTGTGGTGCCCGCAGCTGTAAGACGAGTATTGTGGTACTCGCAGTTATGGACACTCCAATATCCGACTTAAATGGTGTAAGACATGCACTGGGTGTATGCATCCGAGAAGAGTAAAAGATTGTAAACCATGTGAAAGTGAAATAATGAGTAATGAACCCGAGATAGAGATGGTAATTCGAGACATGAGAGGATAAACCGAGGTATAGCTAGTAATGAGTTAATTGGATAATGATGTGAGCCGAGCTAGATGAGATTGTGTGTATGTAACCGAGTTAAATGAGATAGTATGCATGTGATATAGGGTTTGATTACTTGTGATTTATTTGCTAATTGACTACTTGTGTTTGGCTTGGTAGTTCGGTATGTCTTTTCAGAAACTACTTCCTTAAGTTCTGTGTAATGCTCACCTCCTTACCATTTTTCAGGTACTGAGCCCGAGCAGACGCAGTCCCTGGCCGAGCAGGATCACTCTCCCTCACAGGGAGAGTAAGTCATTTAGAGTCAGATAGGTGGATGGGTCTCGGCCAGTTTGGCCGAGCTAGAACATTGTTTTGTATTGGGTCTCGGCCAGTTGGGCTGAGCTAAAACACTGATTGTATTTTGAATGACCAAACTGAATGTACCTAAACTTATACTTTATGTATTGGATGCATTTAAGTCTTCCGCTATATTAACTCTGATGTTTTCGTTATTAATGGAAGGAAATATTATTTTGGCAAATATCATATTCCTCTTTAAAAGAAATTTTAAGTCCAAATTTTGGGGTAATTAAGCGTAATTATTATATAGGGTGTTACATTTTTGGTATCAGAGCAGTTTCTCCTCGGCCAATTGGAGTTGCAAAGTACTCCAGTGGTTACTCACCAAGAGAGTGACAAATAAGTAAGTCTAGAAGTCTAGGTTAGACAATAGGGCTTATAGGTATACATGTCTAAATATACATTTACTTGATTAATCGGAAGTTAATTGGCTTTCTCTCCATGACCAAACAGCATGGCTGGGAGACGAGCTGATAACGACCGAATTGCCACTGTGCTGGAAACCCTGGTTCAGCTACAGCAGAACCAAGCACAGGCTCAGCAGAATCAGGCTAAGAACCTCGCTCAAAACATCGCCGCGGCCGCAGCAGCTGCAGCTGCAGCCCTTCAGCCCCAACCTCCGGCTCCGGTCGAGATTGACTGGATGAGCCGATTTCGGAAGAACGAACCACCTCGGTTCGAAGGAGGATATAATCCAGATGGAGCTCAGAGATGGCTCCAGGATATTAAGAATATTTTCCGATCTCTGCAACCTCCCTATGAGTACAGGGTGAGGTTGGCTGAGTTTGTGCTGGCTAGTGAAGCCGAGCACTGGTGAGATCAACAGAGCCGAGGACTGGAAGCGGCTAATGAGGTCATCACTTGGGATTTGTTCCGAGCTCGCTTCCTCGGAAAGTACTTTCCCGAGGATGTCAGGAGAGAGAAGGAGCTCGCTTTTCTCAAGCTGGAACAGAGGAACTTGAGCGCTGGGGAGTATGCCGCTCAGTTCGAAGATTTGATCCGTTATTCAGGAAGCTACCGAGATGCTGATGAGCGTACCAAGTGCATCAAGTTTGAGTCTGGTCTCCGTGACGATATTCGGCTCGCATTCGAATATCAGAATGTGGCCAATCTCTCGCAACTGGTGAACATGGCTAGCACCTATGAGAAAGGGCTTAAGAGGAAAGCTGATGGAAAGAGGAGCAAGTCGACACAGAAAGGAGTGGGTCCGATCAGAGGGAAAGGAACTGTCCAGAGATCTGCCCCATATGTGAATCCGAACTCCAGAATGTCAACAGCTCCGAGGAGTGGTGGTCAAATGGTGGCTGTTCCTGGCCCGTATCCGATATGCCAACATTGTGGGAGGCAGCACCGGGGGGAATGCTGGAATCTGGATCCGAGCAAAACCAGAGGATCCTGTTTCCGATGTGGCAAGCCTGGCCATTTTACAGCTCGGTGTACCGAGAATATTGTGAAGGAAGAGGTCAATGTGACCAAGGCTCATCAGACTGGTATTAACCGACCTATGCAGAGAGGCAAAGTTTACACTATGGATGGAGAAGAAGTGACTGATGCTGACGAACTGATCCGAGGTACTTGTCAAGTAAACAGTATTCCTTGTGCCGTACTATTTGACTGTGGAGCCACACATTCTTTCATTTCCCTTGACTGTATGAATAGACTAAAACTATCCCCAATAGAAATGCCTTACAAACTATCCATTTCTACCCCAACCAATTCTTCTGTAATCACTTCTAAAATGTGTCTAGAGTGTCCTATCCAAGTATTAGGCAAAGAATATAAAGTCAACTTGATTTGTCTACCCTTAACCAAGCTAGATATTATCCTTGGCATGGATTGGATGTCTCAACACCGTGTCTTACTCGATTGCCGAGAAAAGACCGTAATCTTTAGTGGCCCGTCTGTTGCGAAGTTAGAGACAACAGAGGAACCGACCTTAGACCAAATTCCTGTGGTCGGAGAATTCCCTGAGGTTTTCTCGGACGAAATGTCTGGCTTACCGCCGAATAGAGAAGTAGAGTTCAGTATAGACCTCCTTCCGGGAACTGGCCCGATCTCAATTGCTCCGTACAGAATGGCGCCTCCCGAGCTAGAAGAGCTTAAGAAACAGCTGGAAGAACTTTTGGCCAAAAAGCTAATCCGACCAAGCGTATCGCCGTGGGGAGCCCCAATCCTGTTTGTGAAAAAGAAAGATGGTAGTCTCAGAATGTGCACTGACTATAGGAAGCTCAACGCGGTAACGGTAAAGACCAAATATCCCCTCCCTCGGATTGATGATTTATTGGACCAACTCAAGGGAGCGTCGGTGTTCTCAAAGATAGATCTTCGATCTGGATATCACCAAATCCGAGTCCGAGAAGAAGACATTCCGAAGACAGCCTTCCAATCAAGGTATGGGCATTTTGAGTACGTGATTATTCCCTTTGGACTTACCAACGCCCCAGCTATCTTCATGGACTACATGAATAGAATCTTCCGACCTTACCTGGACTCGTTTGTAATAGTCTTCATTGACGATATCCTCATCTACTCCCAAAATCCGAGTGAACACGAACAGCATCTGAGAACGGTGTTGCAAGTTTTGAAGGATAAGAATCTCTACGCTAAGCTCTCTAAGTGCAGCTTTTGGCTCACCGAGGTTCATTTCCTCGGGCATGTGATATCCGAGAAAGGTGTAGCAGTTGATCCTTCCAAGGTGGAAGCGGTACTTAAGTGGGAGAGGCCGAACTCAGTGACTGAGATCAGGAGTTTCCTCGGTCTTGCAGGGTACTACAGAAGATTCATTGAAGGATTTTCTAAACTGGCGCTACCGTTGACCTCGTTAACCAGAAAGGATGCCCTGTACCAATGGTTCGAGGTGTGTGAACAGAGCTTTCAAGAGCTAAAGAAAAGGTTAACGAGCTCGCCCGTATTGATCTTGCCCGATCCGACCAAAACCTTTGACGTATTTTGTGACGCCTCAAAGCAGGGTCTTGGCTGTGTGCTGATGCAGCAAGGAAAAGTGGTGGCGTATGCCTCTCGGCAACTTCGGCAACACGAGCAGAACTATCCTACGCATGATCTCGAATTGGCAGCCGTGGTGTTTGCCCTTAAGATTTGGAGACACTACCTGTATGGCACGAAATTCGAGGTGTTCAGTGACCACAAGAGTCTCGGTTATCTATTTGACCAGAAGGAACTCAATATGAGACAGCGCAGATGGGTGGAATTTTTGAAAGATTATGATTTCAACTTGCACTATCATCCTGGAAAAGCCAACGTGGTGGCCGACGCACTGAGCAGGAAGAGTCTTCACTTGAGCAACATGATGGTCCGAGAGATGCAGCTGATGCAAGAGTTCAGTGATCTTAACCTCGGCATACAGAAGAAGGAAAACAGTGTTGTCTTGGAAATGCTGCAAGTAACCAATGATTTTGTGGGTTTCATTAAAGAAAGACAGGCTGCCGACCTAGAGCTCCAAAAGCTATTAGAAAGAGCCGGAGACAAGGATGAACCTGACTTCACTAAAGGACCTGATGGTCTTGTACGATTTCGGGGCAGAGTTTGCATTCCCAAGGACTTTGAAGTCCGAAGAGAGTTGATGGAAGAAGCCCACAAGACGAAGATGAGTCTTCACCCAGGTGCCACAAAGATGTACCAAGATTTGAAGAGGTTATTTTGGTGGCCGAAGTTGGAGACCGACGTGGCCGATTATGTGTCTCGATGTTTGACATGTCAGAAAGCCAAGATCGAGCATCAGAAACCAGAAGGATTACTCAAGTCATTGGAGATCCCTCAATGGAAGTGGGATAGCATTTCGATGGATTTTGTATCAGGTCTACCGAGGACGAGAGCAGGGCAGGAAGCCATTTGGGTTGTGGTGGACCGACTTACAAAGTGCGCTCATTTCCTGCCGATCAACATGAAGTACAGCTTGGAGAAGCTGACGCAACTGTACATAAAGGACATCGTCAGACTCCATGGTGTTCCGAGCAGCATAGTGTCAGACCGTGATCCTCGCTTCTTATCTCGATTCTGGCAGAGTCTGCAAGAAGCCATGGGTACAAAGTTGAGGTTTAGCACTGCTTATCATCCCCAAACTGATGGACAATCCGAGCGCACCATTCAGACTCTTGAGGACTTACTGAGAACATGCGTGCTTGAACAGTCGAAAAGCTGGGAAACACTATTACTATTGGTCGAATTCACTTACAACAATAGTTTCCATTCAAGTATTGGAATGGCTCCTTTCAAAGCCTTGTATGGTCGGAAATGCCGAACGCCGCTATGCTGGTTCCAGATAGGAGAAAACTTATTGATTGGTCCCGACATTGTTCATGAGACAACTGAGAAGACCTGAATGATACAAGGGGATGAAAGCCGCTCAGGAGGTACATTCACGACCCCTCGCATGTGATAGCAGTGGACGAACTGCCGCTAAAAGACAACCTGACCTTCGAAGTCCTACCAGTCCGAGTTGAGGACAAACAAGTCAGACGACTCAGAGGGAAGGAAATCTCTTTAGCCAAGGTCGTCTGGAATCGGAATGACGTGGAGGAAGCCACGTGGGTACTCGAGGACAAAATGAAGCAGTCGTATCCGCAACTGTTTAATGCCGACTAAATTTCGAGGACGAAATTTCTGTAAGTGGGAGAGGAATGTAACATCCCGAAAATTAATATTAAATAATATAATTTTAGTATATAAATATCTATTTAAGGATAGGATTAAGCCTTAGAAGTTGTACAAGGTTAGAAGGGTAGTATGAACATAGGCCGACCTAGGATGTGAGATTAAGGCCTCGGCCCGACCCCGGCCGAGCTACATAAGATTGTGTGCTTATGAACCAAGCTGAAAGGGGATCCAACGTGAAACCCATTGTCCTGTCCGAGAGGGAAGCTCGGACTACTGCTGTTCCTACAAACCGAGCCAATGTATCCTAGCCGATGTACCCGAGCCAACACGTCATAGCTCCTCCGTGCCAGCTCATGTGGAGCTGTTAACCCTTTGGTTTTCGTACCGTCCGTACAGTACTGTACTTCACTTTATGTCATTATCACTGCTTTATGTCCTTTTCAATGTACTGTTCATGGCTTCCTCAAGAAGCCAATGAATCCTGTCCACATATTCAAGCTTCCTCAAGAAGCCTCCAATGAGAGCCACACAAATATCTTCCACATTTGAATAAAAGAAAATCCCAACACATAACCCATAACACTTCTCACTTTTATTCTTCTCTTTTCCCTATGTCTCCCTCTCTCTTTCTCTCAAAGTCCAGCAGCCCTAATACTTCTTTCTCCCTCCCTTCTCACGGATATCTCCCCCTCCAGCAACCAAACCCCAACCGGAGACCCTCCTTCTCTCCGTCTCCGTTCTGCTCTGGAGTCCCTGGACCGTCGTGGAACCCGTGGCAGCTTGGAGGAAAAGGATTCAGGAGGTGTGAAGCTCACAAGGTCAAGGAAAGCCATTCTCAAGCTCTCAACTCTTATCTCACACGGTTTGAGGTAAGGAGTGAGTGTTACCTCTACTTGAGTTTGGGTTTCTAGGGTGTTCATAAAGGGTACTAAGAGTGGGTGTTAGATTAGGGAATGGATCTAGGTTAATGTAGAAAGAAAATGGTAAAAAGGGGTAAAAGGGAACTAATAAATGAATTAGAAACCTGAATTTGAAGTAGGGATGAGTATTGTTGTATGCTACATGTTGGTATTTACATGATGGATTGGTTGAATGTTTTATTCTTATTGTTGTTGTTGTGGTATAAATGTTTACTGAGCTTTGATATTTATGATTCATGTCTGTGGCCGAGCCGAGAGAGGGTGAGAATGGAGAATGAGAAAAATGGTAACCAGGGTGGATCGAAAAGACAAACTAATAAGTTATATAATGAGATAGATAGATGTGATAGATAATAGGAATAAGGGAAATCGGAAATGGGTAAAGGGTTGAGCCGAGATAGGCCGAGCTAAGTAAATAATGAGATTAATGCAAAGAGGAATAAATTAAAGAGGTGAACTGAGGTGGGCCGAACTAAAAGTAAGGTTTAATAAGATAAGGGGAAATTTAAGAGAAATGGTTGTGTGGTCGGGTCATAGCAGACGTGTACTGGGTGCGTGCATTGATCGCGTAAGCCGAGCATTGTGGTGCTCGCAGCTGTAAGACGAGCATGGTGGTGCTCGCAGTTATGACTCACACAAGGTTCCGAGAACGGAATCGGTGGGATGTGTTCCTGGTCATAGCAGACGCGTACTGGGTGCGTGCATTGATCGCGTAAGCCGAGCATTGTGGTGCTCGCAGCTGTAAGACGAGTATTGTGGTACTCGCAGTTATGGACACTCCTTACTCCATAGAATGATCGGCGGTAGTGTTCCTGGTCAGAGCAGACGCGTACTGGGTGCGTGCATTGATCGCGTAAGCCGAGCATTGTGGTGCTCGCAGCTGTAAGACGAGTATTGTGGTACTCGCACTTATGGACACTCCAATATCCGACTTAAATGGTGTAAGACATGCACTGGGTGTATGCATCCGAGAAGAGTAAAAGATTGTAAACCATGTGAAAGTGAAATAATGAGTAATGAACCCCAGATAGAGATGGTAATCCGAGACATGAGAGGATAAACCGAGGTATAGCTAGTAATGAGTTAATTGGATAATGATGTGAGCCGAGCTAGATGAGATTGTGTGTATGTAACCGAGTTAAATGAGATAGTATGCATGTGATATAGGGTTTGATTACTTGTGATTTATTTGCTAATTGACTACTTGTGTTTGGCTTGGTAGTTCGGTATGTCTTTTTAGAAACTGCTTACTTAAGTTCTGTGTAATGCTCACCTCCTTACCATTTTTCAGGTACTGAGCCCGACAGACGCAGTCCCCGGCCAAGCAGGATCACTCTCCCTCACAAGGAGAGTAAGTCATTTAGAGTCAGATAGGTGGATGGGTCTCGGCCAGTTTAGCCGAGCTAGAACATTGTTTTGTATTGGGTCTCGGCCAGTTGGGTCGAGCTAAAACACTGATTGTATTTTGAATGACCAAACTGAATGTACCTAAACTTATACTTTTTGTATTGGATGCATTTAAGTCTTCCGCTTTATTAACTCTGATGTTTTCGTTATTAATGGAAGGAAATATTATTTTGGCAAATATCATATTCCTCTTTAAAAGAAATTTTAAGTCCAAATTTTGGGGTAATTAAGCGTAATTATTATATAGGGTGTTACAACCTGGCCAGGGTAATCGATTAGATGCTGGGTCTATACAAAAAAAAAAAAGAAAAGGAGTTGCACGTGTGGCTCCTCAACCACACAAAGGGAATCTTCTCTTTTCTCCATAAATTAGGACCACATGATTCCCACTCCTACAAACAAATAAAAACAAAACTATTTCCTCTTTCTCATTCATTCTCTCCAACAATTCTCTCTCTCTTCTTTCACTCACTCCCCCACGAGTTCCACCTTCCTCCACCAAGGTTCAAGTTGAGTCCTACTTCCTTGCAAGCTCATCAAGCCATAAGCAAGCTTCTTAGGTAAAGCTTACTCCTCCTTTCTTCCTCTGTGTGCTCCATACGAATCTCCTCTCCCTTTTTCCTCTCATAAATTCGAATCCCACTCCTTTGGGTTTCCATGTTCTTATGTTCTTTCTTTGTTTCTTGGTTTAAAGGAGATCAAGTTCTCACTTTCCTCCACTCATCTCTCTTGGGAGCTCTTTGAAAGGCACCAAAGGATCTAGGGCTAAGGCTAGCTTTTGGGGTTAAGATTCATTCCACTCTCTCCTTGATTTAAGGTAAGGGGGTGTGTGTTACCTTGTTTTAGGGACTTGTTTCTAGCTAGTGCATAGTGATGTGCTAAGGTTATGTGTTTAGATTTAAGATAGGAACCTTAGGAATTAGTGAATAATCAAATTTCTATGATTATGCCATGTATGAACCCTAAGTGTAAAAGTTTGATATAATTGTAAAAGTGTGAATAATTATTGATAGACATGAGTTGGTGGATGATTAATTGTGATATTTGACTGACATTTATGGGTATTATTTGATGTAGATGGCTAAATGAATTGTATGCATTTTGTTGAACATGTTTGGTTGCTAGGTTTGATTGAAAAAGAATTTAAGGCTAAATGTGGAAAAGTACGAGGTTAATGAATTAAACCGAAATGAATGGTTGAATTGATCATTGGGACATTGGGACACTAGGTGTTCCTGCTAGGTGTACAAATGCCCCATTAGGGCCAAATGCCCCATCAGGCTAAAATGCCCCATTAGGTACAAATGCCCCGTTAGGAGTCAATGTACCCAAATGATCAATTCAATGAAAACTAAAAGAATGGAAAATGTGAAAAAGACTAAAGTATGAATATAAGATCTTATGTATTAGTCCTAACGGGTGAGGCCTAGTGGGTGATAGTCCTGATGGGTGCCTAAGTCCCTAATGGGTGTACAAATGCCCTAGCAGGAGCAACCAATTCCTAGTGGTACACATATATGGAAATGAATAAATGAATGATGCAAAGGCTATTGGAAAATAAGGTGTATGGTGCAAAAGAAAGAGTTAATGAAAATGTTAAATTGCATGAGTATGTTAGGGAATGATTGAATGAATCTCTATTTGCTAAATGGCTAAGTGTGTATGACTTGGTGGGTTATTATGTCTAATTAGAAACTGCTTCTGTGACACCCTTCCGAATTACCCAAATATAATATAGTAATTAAAGTTTCATCTTGGATAATATATGGACTTGTGAGTGTTAAGAAAATATGAAAAAATAAAATTTTCTTTTTAAGCGGGTGCACAAATCGTCATTTGGAATTCTTGGAGAATAAACTTTAAACCATTTCAAAACATTTGTATCGAGTTCGGCGATCTCTAAAACCTTTTCACAAATAGGGTAACATTCTCTCTTTTGAAATGTATTTGTATCATACAAGTAATTAAAGTTACCCTTGCTTTGTTCGATAAATCCGATACCATCAAATAATGTTTATAGCCGAGCTCTTAAAGGGATTAAATCAGAGTAAGCGGAAATTATCAGACTATGCAGTCACTAGTAATATAAACATAGGTTTTATATATAGTTAAAGTCATAGATACATAGTCTCATCATCATGTCTCCAAGATCTCAAAATACAAGTCCATAATCTGATCTACATAGTGATATGACCAAAGCCCTAGAGTACCCCAAAAGTATATCTACAATATATGTACATAATCAAAACATAAACTCCAAGGGTGGTCACGTAGATCTGGCCTCATCAGATGCAGTAGTAGTGATAGCAGCAGTCTCAAAGAAACATAAGTAGTAAGGTAGTAGTATCATCATCAACACAGCAGCAGCAGCAAGTCTCCTCCACAGCATCCACACATCGGACCCACTGATCCTCATCACATACCATATGCATATACCTAGGGATCATCATCCCTCCAATCACTACCAGTAGAATGCACGACAGGCTCGCTCCCACTCTCGTCCTCCACCGGATCCTCCTCGATCTCATCCGAGGGAGAGTCTGCCCTACCAATGGGTACCGGGTCAGGTGATGGTGAAATCCTGACTAGGCTCCTCGGATCAGAAGGGGGAGTCTCCACGCGGACGACTCTCGAAGTAAAAGGGTGAGAGCGGGTAGGTCGAAAACGAAAACTATGGTAAGAGCGAGCTGGTCGCGTGGGAGGTGGTCCATGGTAAGTGTAAAACGGGGGTACATGCATAGTGTATATGATGGGAATCCTAAATCTACGAGGACGGAATCGGATCAACGGGTTCGGGTGGTAGAAGGTAATCTCTACCTCACCCTCGAACACCGCGCGATGGTCCTCATAGATCCATGTGCCACTAGGAAGTGGCCGGATCTCGACGCAAGCAATGTAACGAGACATCACCTACAAGGGCATAGGGGTAAGCAATTCTATACACATAATCAATAGAGAATAAATTGTGCAATATGAATATGTAATATGCATCAATTAACAACTATCACATATAACACTTAGCAGTTAGTGGATGCACGTAGGATGCTCACACTTATTTCATTTATCACAATTAATTTAAATGAGTGGCATGATGCATGACTTTAGCTCTCAAGCCTATCTCCATCATACTATGTCACTCTCTGACGTCCATCCCTGACAACCCAGCACTCAACAGTGCGTTGTATCCCTAGGTATACAACCATTCGTACATTCACCTAGAATGTACACGACAAGCTTGGTATCCATGCCACCCGAGCATATCCCGTCATCCAAACGGTATAACCATATCGCCATTCCCTCAGCCGACCACGTCAACGACGTGTCATCAAGCAAGCGTATTGGCACTCCCAGAGGCCCTCCACATGTTTACCAAAAACATGATATACGTCCTACCAACCAAACTCCAGTATGAATGCATTACCTTACTTACAAGAGATTGATTGATGTTTTATCCTTTTATTAATACATTACGTGCCTCCCGAGCAACGTATCATTATTCAAATGAAAACATCATAACGTCAATCAATTTCCTCTAAGTCCAGGATCACTTGGTTTATTGTCCTCTAAGAGTTACAAAATGACTTAGAATTGAAAATGGTATTTTTAAGTATCTGACTAAAAATACTCGAGTTTTTCCCAAAATACTCGAGTAGTTTATCATTTTCCAGATTCTACTCGAGTTATTCATAATTATACTCGAGTCATTCATGTCTTTTCAGAGATTTAGGGTTTCAGGTCTTCATAAATATACTCGAGTAATTCATGAGATACTCGAGTATTCCATTTCCCAGAATACTCGAGTGTTCAATCTGATTCCCAAGTTGGTGAGCCAATTTTCACTCTGGTGCACCACGAAATACTCGAGTTTTAAGCCAAATACTCGAGTATCTGCAGACTGAACAGAGTGAAACTTGGTTTTTACATACCATTTCAATTTCTAAACATTTTTAACCCAAAACAGTGATCACAATAGTTCACATACCACATATTGAACATGTTAACATACTCATTTCATATCAAATAACACATTTGACAGAGAATCAATCCATTATGCATGAAATATACAATTTAGCAACTCAACACTTCAAATTGCAAAATAAGCACAATATTCATGAAACAAAGTTCATTTAAGCTTGCATGCATGATATAGAACTTGCTCATCACAGTCATAGAGCATGGATTGGTCTCCAAACCAAAGTTCCTATTCAAACTAAGCCCTTAGAGCCTCTTGGTGGCTCTCTAACACATTTAATGAAATTAAACTCTATCTAGTGAATATAATTACTTCCCCTTACCTCTCAGATGTTTTCCAAACAAGTATTGACAAGAAAAGGCTCCAAAATTCTCAGACCAACTTCAAATGCCACATGCAGAGCATTTTGAGTACCACACCAAAATGGAATTGGTTTGTACATGAAACAGAAGATTAAATTGGGGAAATTAGATTTTCTGGACTCTATGCAACATAATCTAACTAAAGGAATCGAGTTTGAGACTCAAGAATTCGTGAGCTTACCAGAAATCAAGATCAAAGTAAGCTCCAAGCAATACTTTGACAGAACAAGCTCCAACTTCTCAGCTCCAATTCTCTCAAGACACTCACTCAATCCTCACGATTTTACTCTCTATACAAAGCTCAAGATGTAAGCTTTGTATTCGTGTATGATTTGTGTTTCAATTTGACTCTGAGAAAGAGAATCGAAGAGGACAATCCAGGAACCCTAACTTGAAGCAAAACCCACGAATTTGGCAAATAGAGGAATTGATTCGTCAACCACAGCTTATATAGCTCGATTGAACAATCATGCAGCTCGACACGAAGCATAGGACGTGTTGAAGAAGACGATTTCGTGTCAACACACGAGAATCGTTGGTGCTGACTCACCAAACGCACTAACTCGTGCAATTGGACCCAGAATACTCGAGTTTTTCAGAAAATACTCGAGTATTTTTCCCAATTTTTGAAAAATAATTATTTTATTTACTTTCCCTCCAAAATCTTCACTATAATTACCTCTAGGTCCCAACCCAGGGACTAATATGCAAAATACTCATCTTAGGCATTTATTATATTTATTAAATCAATTCACACACATATACCAACTATATAAAGACATATTTTAATCAAGGATTAATATGGAAATAATTAATTATAATTAATTTATAATTAACATTTCATTAATCGGGGATTAAAATTTTGGGGTGTTACAGCTTCCTACTTCATGTGTAATACTCACCCTCTTGCTATATTTTACAGGTAATGAGATTGAGCTTGCACAACCTCCGGCCGAGCAGGTGCACTCTCCCTTGCAGGGAGAGTAGTTTATGGGAGATTAGGGGTTTTTGATGTAGTCCTGGTTGTTATAGGGATATGTATGTGTTTCTATGTTTAGTATATGAAATACAAAGTGTTATTTTTGGAGTTATCCAGGACTTCTTCCTTGGGAAAGGAAGTGTATTATTTTGGGAAAACTTATATAGTTTCACAACTTATTATTTTGCTGCTAACTCTGATGTAATTATATGATGATGTGGATTGTTATGACACTGCTGATATCTAGCCCTGTTGGCTCTGAACGAAATGAATATATATATATATATATATATATATATATATATATATCTGAATTGCACAGGTTTCTCTAATTAAAAGTTTTGGTTTCCTCAATAAACAAAGGAAACTCTGTCCGATTTGACAGATTTTAAAAATAAAATTTTTTTAAAAAGGAAATTTTCAAGTTACTATTTTGATATTATGGGGTATTCAAGGGTAATTTATTATAGGGTGTTACAACTACCCTCTATAATATGGTAACACACACCCCCTTACCTCAATCCAAGAGAAATGGGGGAAAACTTCCAAGCCCTAGCTCCTAGTTCCCTTAATCAAAAGCTCCAAGGATTGAGTGGGAGGAGAGAGATTCTTGGCTTCCTTGAGTTAATAAAATACAAATGAGTCATGAATTTGTGAACCCCGTGAGGTGAAAATTCGAAATTCCATAAGAGGTGAAGAGAGAGGGAAATTCGTATGGCATAAAGGAGGAGAGAGAAATGGAACTTACCAAGAGAGAGGGATGATGATCGATAATGATTATTGAGCTTGAGGAAGAGGAAAACAAAACTTGGCCTTGGTGGAAATGAGGGAGAGATCGAGTGGGAGATGAGAGAAGGAGGTGATTTGTTGATGTTGAATGAAAATGAAGGAAAATAAGAGAGGAGATGGGTTTAGTTGAAAGGGGAGAGACTTTGTGTGGCCATAAATTAAAGTGGGTATGGGAAGATTCCCCTCATGTGGACAAAAACGCGTTTTACCTCAAGCAGCTCTGAGCATTTTTGCTCGGGCGAGCAATCACTCGCTGGAGCGAGTTTTCTTCATTGGATTTTGGGTTTTGCTCGAATTATTTTCGCTCGAGCCACCAGCGAACCGGATTTTCGCTGGGGCGAGCCTAATCTTGTAACATCCTACTTTTATTTACCCTTAATTAGTCATTAATAAAATTACGAACTTGAAAATTTCTTTTTAAAAACTTAATTACTTATAAAAATTCTTACGGAAATCCGGCAAAGTTTCTTCTGTTTTTCGGATTTCCCAAAAATTCCTGTTTTAACCTGCTCAATCCAGTACAGTCCAGAAAAACTATAAATCATTTATATACATACTTCTTAGCTTACACGCCCTCTTAACAAAATAAAACAAAACTGAGGCTTGAACTATTGAATTATAATAAAACCAAAATAACTTGACTATAATAAAATAACTATACATTCTCTCCTAACTAGATTACACTCCACGCCACTACGTGGAGTGTACTCCTGCTCGGCCGATACTAATGCAAGCTCAATCTCGATACCTGTAAAAACAGTTAAGAGGTGAGCATTACACAGAACTTAGCAAATGTAATCTAAATAAGCATAATAATAACTAAGCCATAGACAAATAGCAGTTAATCACGTAGTTATCAGACAATTCAATCCAATTTATTTCAATCACAAACACTTATCATTTCTTTTTCATTTTAACCTTGTAATCCTATTTTGTTCAAAGTTTATTCTCTTATTCTCGCTTTTCTTTCTTTTACCTTTTTCGATTCTTTCCTTTCATTTCTTTCTTTTCTCTTTCATTTCTTTTCTTTTCCTTTCTTTTCTTTCCTTTCCTTTTCATTTTCATTCTTTGTGCTTCGTATCTTTTACTCTTTGGGTCTTTGCGAACTCACCACTGCGCACAACTCCCTGAATTGGGCGTCTTACCGCTGCGCACGCCATTAAAGCGTGCGGCTTACGCAACCAATGCACCCAGCGGGGCGTACTTACTTGGCCTGACATCCGCAAAACCGTAATTAGGGTACTACGGACCCACCACTGAGCACAACTCCATGAATTGGGCGTCTTACCGCTGCACACGCCATTAAATTGTGCAGCTTACGCAACCAATGCACCCAGCGGGGCGTACTTACATGGCCTGGCATCCATAGACCGTATCTGCATATCTTATCATATCTTATCGGAGTACTGTGAACCCACCACTGCGTACGACTCCATGAATCGGGCGTCTTACCGCTGCGCACGCCATTAAATCGTGCGGCTTACGCAACCAATGCACCCAGCGGGGCGTACTTACTTGGCCTGGCATTCGCATACCCAAATCCTTTAATCTTTATCACATTCTCTTTCTTTTCCTTATTCTCATTCTTCGTTCACATTTCATCTCTTTCATTCCGTCTTTTATCACATTCTCATTCTTCATTTTATTTCAATTTATTCGATCCTATTTCTTCTCTTTCATTCAATACTTTAATTTCGTTTACTCTTCCGTTCTACTCTTTCAATTATGGGGAAAAGTCTCAACTAACATTCTAAAGGTTACTTGACTTTACTCAAGGTCACACATTTATTTTCACTTAAAGCAACCAACCACATATTCATATTTCCATAGAAAATAATCAAATATCACATTCCAATCATCACTAAAGCAACCAAGTACATATTCATATTTCCATAGCAAATAATCAAATATCACATTTCAATCATCACTAAAGCAACCGAGTACATATTCATATTTTCGAAGCAAATAATCAAATATAACATTCCAACCATCACATCATGCATATAAGATATAAATATCACATGGGTTTTTCTATTCTTCTCTTAAGTCATTATTATTTATTATTACCGGTTACCCTACGGTTCATTAACATACAAACTCACCCAATCTCAATCATCACTATACACTAACTAGATTTACATTTCCTAAGCTAAGGTAACATTCCCCCTTACCTTGCGTTTCCTTAGGCATGATTCGTTTCGTACGATAATGTCCAAACATATCCGAGTCCATTGCTTACGCTTACGCGCGGCGACAGGTTCTAAAGCTCCTTCGTCGTCTAATCATATTACATAAATTAAATAATAATCAACTGAATGCGCCTAAACCAACCCAAACATGACAATCAAACTATCAATAATCCTTTTTAATTATGCTAAAACAATATCAACATTTGATTAGTTGTTACGTTTGTAACGCTATAAAAACATATTTCTCGTTATAACCAGCAAATTAGAAAATATCAAATAGGTTATAAATGACCATTCAAAGTTCCTTAAAATAAACATTTTGGAACTTTACGTTCGAGGAATTTAGAAATGGAAATCAAAACAATTAACTTCGACATCTCAAAAATTGACAAGTACTAATGTATCAAATTTTGGGCAAGTTTCTAAATCACGAAACCATTTGATTATGAGTTACAAGTCGAAGTTAAATAGAGTATAAAATTAGGACCATTGGATTCTCATAAAGTAGGATAGCTTTTTAAATGAAAATAGGTCAAACTTTCAAAACTATTATAACCTATTAAAACAAATCAAAATCAAGTAGCTTTGATAGTAACTCACAAAATCAAATGCCAATGTTACTTGACGCTATAAATTCGAGAATGAAAGAGAGCATTCTTTGTTCAATAGCAAGTTAAAAATCTTGTTTTCTAAGCTCAAATAACTACACTCCCTTTCAATTCGAATTTAAAGCCCAGAGTATTAACCTGAATTAACGTATGCCGAATCCATCAGGTTTCTAATTAATCAGTGTATTGTTTAGTTTAGGGACAATCCAACCCAACTAAACTACACCTCGATTACTTAGGAACCCAACACATTTTAAGCGAAACACTTTTAAAATCAATTGTTCGACATACCAATTAATCCGATATTATCAAGCATTAAATCAACCAAATCGAAATCGTTATCACCACCAAAATATTTAACATTAATATAACCCAAAATATCATTTACTTTCTCCAAAACAATAATAATGTCCAAAACAATTTAACACTAAATAATTATTACCAATACTATTATAATTTGTATTATTATTAAAACACAATATAGGGTAGTTAGAAAAGTATTAAGGATTTACCCTCAACTTTAGTTTGAGTGGCAGAGCAACCCCAAACGGGTTCAGTTCAGACCCATTCCAATCACCTTGACCCTATCACATGGTAGCAGCATCAAGGACACGCAAATGGTGCAAGGACCAAGGCTGGGACAGCATTTCTCCATGGCTGTGGCTATCACCGAGCAAGGAGGAGGTGGTGATGGCTCCATGGTAGTTGGCACCTCTTCGAGTCGCGGCTTTGAGGAGAGAAGAGGGACGACGCCGGTTTGTGACTCGCGAGCTTCTCACACGTCGACGGTGATGGCGGCATCGATTGCACGAACCAAGGGAGGAGAGCGGCGGTGCGGTGAGGATTGTGGCCAACGTACTCCAGTGGCTTGCGACTCACAACAGGGAAGACAAGGAGATGGGAACCGCGATGAAGACAGAGAGAGACGAAGGGAGAAAGAATGCGACGCGGCTTGGCTGGGGTTGGGTGGCGGCGCGATCGGAGAACCGAGGGAAGGAGAGAGAGCAACGAGGAAGAGTGAGAACACGGATGAGGGAGAGAGACACGATAGCGTCGGTGATCGTGGCTGGCGGCGACGAGCTTGGAGTTAGGGGCGATGGAGGGAGAGGGAAACGAAGAGGAAGCCAAGTGGGATTGGGGGGGGCGGCCGGTATCTGAGGGAAGGGAATTAGGGTTTCCCTATGCAACACAACACACCTAAACACACGTTTTGTCTTTTTTTTTTTTTTTTTTTTCTTTTCAACATATTCTTTTATTTATTTATTTATTTATTCCCAAAAATATTAATAATAAAAATTTAGCATCATATAGGAAAAACTATAAGATTAACAATTAGTTAGATATTAGGAAATAACAAAATTTATTTAATATTGTATATTTATAAATACCAAAGTATAGAATAGAAACCCCGGGACCCCCTCGAACTGGATGAGTCGGCCCAGTGGGCCGGATACCAGGGTGCAAACCAAAAAAAAAAGTATAGAATAGAAAGTCTATTTTTCAAATAGGGTAATTGTTTCAAATGAATTTACTTTAAAATATAATTAAATACACTTTCTTAAATAACATAATTTATTTTATAAAAATACCCAACACCTAAATGATAAATAGGAAACAATTATTTAATTCTGTAAAACTTATAATTTATGACGTTAAAGAAATCAGGGTGTTAAGGTTCCAATATTTTCTAACACTTTGATAATATTAAAAGCGACCTTAATTTGTTATTCTCAAACTTTATTATTATTATTATTATTATTATTATTATTATTATTATTATTATTATTATTATTATTATTATTATTATTTCAATCTATTATTTATCATAATTATACTACGAGTTACAATTCGGGATGTTACAAATTTCGCTGGAGCGAAAAGTATTGAGGAAGTTCAGGGTCCAAATTGCACTATCTCGCTGGAGCGAGGACCCAAAAGTCTGAACTTGCCAACTTCTAACTTCTACAACTTCTTTTCTACCCGTTGGATCATATTCAAATTTTGTGACAATTTAACACTTATATCCTACTTCATATCCAACGGTAGAATTCCTTATTTGAGCTACGAAACATGCATTTAAAATTTCCTAAAGTTCGATGAGTCTAATCCTAACCACTTCTAAATGTCCATTTCTAACTTAGCTTTTCCTTTTCTTCCACCAAAAATTCATTCAAAATGCTATTTACAGTTAGTACAAATTTTTGCGACGCATGCCTAAGTACAAATTTGAAACACAAGTTCAAATAGTTTGCGCAACAATGACTTTACACAATTTCATTAGAAGAAATGTTGATCATGATATAGATTTTAATCGTTATGAAAATGAAGAGATAAATCTTGAAGATGAAGATGGTGACGATGAGGTTAACTTGTACTCATCCCAAGATGAGATGAATCTTACCCGAGATTCCATTCGAGATGAAATCATACAATACATGTTAATTAACAAGTAGTTATATTTTAAAATTGTAATGCACTATTAATTATTTACTCTTATTTAGCCTTAGTATGTGTAATTGCTATTATGATGCTAGTTATAATAACATTTTGTGTAATTGCTATTTGAAAGTTAATTAACCTATTTTGTTTTAAATTAATATGTGTGAATGCTATTATTTATTTTACAAAAGTTTCTAAATAAAATACAAACCTATTTTGATAGTTGCATATCTAGAATCAATTTCGATCCAAATTTTCCAAATAACAATATTTTACTAAAATCACTTTACAGGTAAAGATATACAAACGTAAATCACTTCACCACAAACTCAATTATAACTGAAATCAATTTTACAGAATCAATTACATTCAAAATCAATTTTGCCAACACTCATCCAAACATACACTACCAAATGAGTTTATATTTGAAGGATAACATCAAGCATGTAGTTAGAATCTTAATTTTCAACTAACAATACTAAGTGCATGTTTGGTTCTGCGGTGAGTTAGCCCAGAATCAATTCTGGAATGTCAACGCTACTAACAGTTGCTTATGCTCCAACATGATTTTAGGACCAGAATTAATTTTAAGAATCACAACCAAACATGTTATAAAATCTTTTATTTTATATCATCAAAACTCCTACCAACACACTCCTATAACCGGATAGGTACAATAAAATTATGAAAAAGTAGATATTTGTCTAAGCACTAGGCTCAAATGCATAAACTTGATATCTTCTGTCACCTTGACCTTCTTTTAGGCCCGGCTAAACTTGGTTGATTGCATACTCACCACCGGGCTAAAATGCATAAATACATGACATAAGTGGCTATCATTTGACAAAAATAACAATAGGATAGTAACGCATAGTTATTAATATATAGCAAGATAGTAACGTATCCTCTCGCAAAGCTAAAAGGCTAGATCATCAAAACTAAAAAGAAATCAACACAAAGAAGAACAGGAAGAAGAACAAAACTTCTAATATGAGGCTACTAACAAGAAGAACAGGATATCAAAATACTACTTTTTTGGTTATTAGATATAAAAAAAACACCATATGCTTATGAAAGTCAGATAATTAATTTTCCATCGCTAAATTCCAATGATAAATAACATCTAACATAATGCACATTTGCTCTCACTTCATTTTCCTCACCCCTTTTCAGCTGCTGAGTATAACTGTGTTCTCAGAATTTTTAAATCCTAGGTGCATAGATGAAAAAACAAAAAATCAAAATAATTAGCAAAAAACACACTTCTATTAGACTTCAGTAATACAAGCAAACCTCTAGATGGTTTCTATGATCTGAACATATGTGCACAATATACATAGAATAAGCAACACTTGAATAATCATCAAAGAGAACCAAACCTAAACTCCTTAAAAGCAGTGGAAAACACGTCAGATAAATATTAGTGCCAAGAGAATAGCACACAATAGAAGAAGATTTCAGTGTAATTCAACACAAATGAAACAAATGGCTTAATAAGCATTGAAAAATATCCTAATTGATTAAATTGCTAAGTAAATGAATGCATCATTGGTGTAATCAACATGGCATTTTTAAAAAACAGCCAACACCGTTAACTATCATACAAAAAGCTAGTGCACAGGGTTCTAAAACCTCATGGGGAAACACATGCTAGTATAATAGAGAAACACATTGTACAATCCTGTTCTAATTGAATTATTTGAAGCTGCCTAGTATGAATTCTTTAATCAAACTTGGTGTTAAGACAAACTTTTTTGCTCTAAGAGTTGGCCTCTTTGACTCCACTAAGTAAAGCACCAAACTACCTAAAGGAAGCCATGAACAGATCTTCACCTTGTCCCTTAAAGACAATTAAAATGAAAAAATCAGCAACCACCAACAGCAGCAGTAGCAAAAAGCAGCAACCACCACCACCAGCAACAGCAGGAACCACCACCACCAGCAACAGCAGGAACCATCAGCAGCAGCAGCAGCGAGCAACAGCAACCAACAAAAGGGCAAAATGAATATGAGATAAAGGATATTAAAGGGTTGTAAATGAATGAGAATATATAAACTATTTGAATGAATGGGAATACAATGAGAAAGGATATAAGCATACCATATTAAATTAAATACAAGACGAAAGGACACTAAACTATCTAAGTGCTCCATGATTAGCATTAAAACAAGAAACATGCAAGTAACCTCTTACTTAGAAGACGAAGGGGGCGTGACAAAAGTCATTACAAATCTAGTTACCTATATATGGTACTGACTACTGAGCGAAAAAAGTTTCCCAATTTCTTGGTACTTTTACTTGGACTTTTATATGAGCACACATATAGGATCAAAATCAAACATCATGGGGTGAAGAGGACAGAAGTAATTGTTAAAACATCCAAATCATGCCAGCTAATGTTTCAAAAAAAAAAAACATGAGATGACAACAGTAAAGATAACTATTTTGCTAGACTATAATTTGGAATTTCTGATCCAGGAAGGTGAGAACATAAACAAAAAATTTAAGGATTTTGCTAATGACTCCAAAACACAAGCAAGTAGAATGAGTAGCTGACAAACAGAAATTTCACAATGACATTGTTGCAATTAGGATTAAAGAAACCAGTGAAGTACTCCAACTCAAATGTATCATCGATTATATGCTACACAATAAGGTTTCTCAGCTATCAAACACCTTGATAAAACAAAACTCTTCTCAAAATCTTTACAAACAGTAAAAGTAATTAAGGCCAAATAATAATTATGATGAATGCTAAAGAAACACAAAATAAGTAGGTTGAGTGACTGATAAACGGTATTTTCACAATGCCATATAGTAACTACGATCAAGGAAAATGGAGTAGTAGTTGAACTGAAGGTATCATCAATTTTATGCTTCACAATGGGGCTTTTCAACTACCAAACGTAATGAGTATGACTAAGAATCAAAGAAACCCTGATTAAAAAAATGAATGCTAAGTAAAAAAACTGCATAAGTGAATAATGAATTGAACATAAAGTGAATATGTCTAGTGCTTTCTTAGGTATATTAAACAAAAATATGAATACCAACAACCAAAAAAATATATTATTTATGATGAAAAAAAAATCCTTAAATTAGCTCATAAAAAGTAAAGATCAAGTAACAAATCTCTTACTCTCTCAAATCCATAAAGGAATTCCATAAATAACTAAAAATTTGGAATTTCCCAAATTTTGCTCAAAAATTGAAATTCTAGGGTTATAGGTAATACTTGACAATCAGAGAAGCAAGAGAAATTTGGAATCTCATCCCAAAAGTGCAAAGTGAGATTGTGCCGAACCGGCCAAAGGGGAACAAAAACAGCCAAGGGAACAAAATCAGCGATGGTTCTCGATTTTGCGATGGTTCCAAGCGGTGCAGTGTAAGCACTTGCAGTGGAGAGAGGCTCAAGTTCGTGGTGGAGAGGGCTGAATTTCACACAGGATCGAGTGAGAGAGGGGGAGATAGCAAGAGAGAGAGCAGAGCAAAAAGCGAATATTCAAACAGGGACTGATATAACAAAATGCACGAAGAGAATGGCGGAAAGGGCAAGGAGGAGAACATACCTAGAATTGGAGATCTGAAAAGCCAAAATTGATTCTCCTTTGACGCAGAAGTGATCCACAAATGCTTTGATCTAAACTCAAGTTTGGAAAGCCGAATCAATTTTCAGCCGCCCACCCAAACACGTTGATTTCGCTTTAGAGGAGAAGAGACACGAGTTTGGAAGGGGAGAACGCGGAACCAAACATATCCTAAGATTACCATACTCTCTTCAACCAGTGAAGCAGGAAGGACAACAGTAGTAGCAAACAAAACAAACGAAATTCTTATACTACTACTATATAGAGTGAGGCTAGCATCTTAGCAACTTACAACAACCAACACAAGTACTACAACAAACTGCTACATGCATCATTGCAACAACACAATTACTACATCAATTCTGCATATCTAAAATACTATATGGGTCCAAAAGAGCACTCTGTTGTTATCAGGAGAACTTGGATTCTCACTTAGTACAACAAACAAGAGTCCCCAACCAAAATGACCTAATCTAATAAACATAAAGCTCTACAAAGGAAGCACCGATACTTCGTATTTGTTGTCGTATCGCGTCCGATACGTATCGTGTCCCGTGTCAGACTCGTATCCATTTTAGACACTTTTAACCATTTACTTTGATAGTTTATAATTTTTTATCACATCGCTGTGTCCCGTATCATGTTGTATCCGCATCCCGTGTCGTGTCCGAGCTTCTTTAGATAACATAATCCGACCACTCAGAAATGTGTGAAGTATGGTCCATTGTGAAGCTAGGCATCTTATCCAATTTGATAGGGTTGTCCTTCCCTCCTACCAATTTCGCAGGGTTCCCTACAGCAGTAGTCCTCGGAGGCACTTCCTTCAGCACCACAGAACCAGCACCAATCTTAGCCCCATCACCTATCTTAATATTCCCCAAAATACAAGTTCCCGCACCTATCAGCACCCCATCACCAATCTTCGGGTGCCTATCCCCTGAAACCTTACCACTACCTCCCAAAGTAACATTATGCAAAATCGCCACATTGTTCCCAATCACAGCCGTCTCCCCCACCACGAGCCCGGTCGCGTGATCCAGCAAAAACCCGCGCCCAACCTTCGCTCCCGGATGGATATCCACCGCGAAAACTTCAGAAACCCTGTTCTGAATTAAGTGAGCCAAAACCTTCCTCCCTTGCAGCCATAATTTGTGGGCTACCCTATGAGCCTGGCATGCCAGAAAGCCTTTGAAATTCAACAAGCAATGCACATAGCTTATGCAAGCAGGGTCTCTCTCCTTAACCGCTCTCAGATCATCCTTCACAGCATCCATGATATCTTGATTCTCCTCGAAGATCCCAACAAAGAGATCGAAAAGAGTGGGGCTAGGAAGGCTCAAGGTGCTTAATTTGATGGAGATGTGGTTGGCCAAAGCACTTTCCAATGATTTGTGTGACAGAACAGAACCGAAATAATAGGTTGAAAGAATCGGTTCTTGTTCCACATCTAACTTTGCCTCCTCCTGCATCTTCGCCCACAGATCAACCTCGACCTTGTACAAGGGGTTCTTGGAAATGGGAACGGAGGAAACACGATCAGAGAAAGTGGGTCGGCAGAATTTCATGTAATTGAAGGAATGATCATCGGGTTGGGGCCTGTTTGGCTTACGGGAAAGTGGGGTCGAAGAATCAACACAAGTAGCCATGACGATGTGAGAAGAAGAAGAAGAAGAAAAAGAAGGAATTTTGGATGGAGAAGGAAAATGGGTGTGAATTGAATTGATTTGGTGATTGAGTGAAAGGGGAAGTTAGTTATATAAGGGGGAAGTGAGAGAGCGGCCTAGAACCAGAAATTTCATGGAAGATTGATGATTTTCCGGGAAAGATAATAATTTATCAAAAGGAGAGAACAAAAGAGAGATAAATAAAAGAAAAAAAGCAAAATGACTTTATTTTGTGTGTGGATGATGATGATTATGAACGAATGTGATTCGTGTTGTAAAGGAAGAGGGGGCATGTCCTGGTCTTAAGGATGGGCCACACAACAATATCAACATCAACATCAACATATTGGCGACTAGAACCCATGACAAATTCTAAATGTCCTTGCATTCATCAACTGGGCTATCTTATGCGGACAACATACTACTCCTTCCTTAATCTATTTCAAGGTTACGTACGAGCTTTAAAAAAATATTAAATGATATAAGAATTTTGTATATTTTGATTATAATATTTTTATATAAACATTATTGAAGAGAGAGAAAGATATTGAAAGTGAAAGAGAAAATGTAATAAATAAGTACTCCCTCCGTTTCACTTTAAGTGTGTTTTTGAACTTTTGCACATAGATTAAGAAATTGTTGATTATGATGATTATTGTAAGTTTTATATGTATTTTGTCAAAAATAGCCCTATTTAATATTTTTATTTTGTCAATGCATCGTTACTAGTATTACAAATTTCAAAACTAAAACAACATTAAATGTAAGGGTAAATAAGGAAAAACAGTATTAAATGTTGCCTAGATTCGGTAAAAAGACACTTATTTTGAAACAAAATTTTGATGTTAAAAAGACACTTAAAGTGAAACGGAGGGAGTATGTGTTTGAAAAAATAACATTAATTATGTATTGAATTTTGTAAAAAAAAAATATAAAAAATGGGACAAAAACTATATGAAAAATATATATGAAACGGCGGTACTTTTACTGCTACAAGGATATAAGGTTGTAATACTGGAATTATATCCTCTAAGGATAACTTTTTTTTTTTTTTAATTAATGGATTTTTTGAATTTCTTAAATTTCAATCATTAAAAGTATTACATTGAGTAAAATGTGTAAATCACAGAGTTGTTGAGTTAGAATACTCAAAACCAACGAGGCTTGGTTCAGTTGGTGTAAGACCCCAACTAAAATCTTGGGAATGGGACACGGGTGCTAGTAGCCCCGGGTTCGATTCCCACTAAAAACATCTCGCTGGGAGAGCCAGCCACGCAGCTCGCTCCGGATTAGTCTCAAGGGCTCCCTGGTATTAAGGGTGCTCTTGGGGAAACCGGTGGTTCCGCAAGGAATACGGATCAAAAAAAAAAGAATACTCAAATCCTGCAAAATGATATTTTCTTCCATGTTTATCAAATTACAAAGAACAATTTAAAGTTAGTTAATTGTTTTTAGATACATCATTTATCATTCATTTGTATTACTTTTATTTAAAAGTCAATAATCATACACCCTTGGATGATGAATAATGGATGATGTGCTCACAGTGTAAAAACTCTTGATGATGTGCTGACAGTGTAAAAACTCTTTACACTGTCAGTGTACAAATTATTTTCTCTTGTTTTTATTTTTATAAAAATACTTCAACTTTATACTTTTAATCTCATTTAATATTGAAGTATTTCACGATTAGTAATATTAGAAGTAACCAACTTTTAATTTGATTTTAATCTTGATTTTAATTACTAGTATTACAAATTTCAAAAACATATTTATCTTGATTTTAATTACTTTATGAGACACTCCGATTTATAATAATGTATTTAAAAATACTTTCGTATAAATATCAAGTCGCAGATAAAAATTTTCTCGTTGATTCTACAAAAATTGATAAAAATTGAGGTTTACATCTGTATAGAGTACAATATTTTTTACAATTCTTTCTTTCCTTTCTTCACTGGAGCGTACTTTGGCTCTACTGGCATGCAAATTAACTTAAAACATTGGGGAAAATTGAGAGTAAGACATCTAATATAGTTAGAAAAGTAGCTGAAAATAATGATAATAAATCAATAATTATGAATTGGAAATATAATTAAGAATAATGCTATAATGCAATGCATGAATTTATGTCTGTTTCCGGTATATCGTTCTTAGTATGTCCCTTGTAATAGACAGATTTGTTCTTCATCATTTCTCTGGCAGATAACTTGGAAAATATCCTTGAAACTAATAGAAGTATGTTTTTTTCTTCTTATATTACAATCTGAAGGGAACATATAGCACGATCAAATTAAAAGTTGGATAGTTCTAATATTACTAATGAACAGTTTAATGGATTCCCTTCAACATCAAAACAGAGTCTATGACAAATATGTTGAGGAGCTAGAGGCCCGTCTTGATGTTCTTCAGAAAGAAAAGGATGAGCTCAAAGGTGACTTAGTTACCTTGGAGGATGAATCTTTTGGGAACTGCTTCGAGCAAGTTCAACTCCTAAACCTAGACATTTATTTGAGGACTAAAGGATAGTAGTCAGTCTGCCAGGTTCGGGTGGCAAACTTTGTTCCAAGGTTGGTGAGGAATGGGTTCCAGTGGAGCTTGATTCGATAAGCTCAAGTTCTTCTGATGAGGAGGAGGCGCAAGACCAAGAGTGGTAGTTTTTATGGCCTTCGTTTGTATATCTTGTAATGTTTCTCATGAATGAAATACATCTTTATTTGGTTTTTATATTTCATTGTTTTTGGATGTTATCTCTTTAGTATTTATTTTATTTACATCCTCTAACTACTCTCATGGGAGTATCTCTCCGGCCATGGAGACTGTAACACTCCTTGTATATCATCTTACTTTATAAGAAAAGTAATAAGTTTATGAATATTTGGACTTGTTATCGTTGGAAAAAGATTTGAAAATAAGAATTTTCCCTCACCTTAAAATTCCTTTTCACAAACACTTGATTAATAATGAGGTTGACTAACAAAATCAGAGTTTGCGGAAACATAGTAAAATCATCCTATTATACCCCCAAAATATATCAAGTGTAACAAGTCCATTAATAACAAATAGGTATAATTATGAAACTGGATTCCTCTTATGATACCCTTTTTCCAAAATATGTATCATATAAATTCTATTAAAAATAGAAATGTTATAGAGTTGGTCACTGGTCCTTTGTCCAAACATCCTTCTGGTCGGATCCTCGATATTTGCACAACGGGTTCCTAACCCACACTTTCTACACTCTGCATGCACCTAAGAGACATCTCCCTTTACAGATTTTTGTGCAAGCTATATGCACGATCAACACCTAATAAGGGCATGTGGGTTAGCTATACATATTCGCATAATCAAATGAGAATAAAACTAACATCCACAAGTCAACATGTAGCAAATCATGATGCATAATCATATGAGCACACCCGGTTAATCATAATAATTCTTTCAATGCAGGTGGCATGATGCATGATTTCCTTCCACAACTGAGGCCTCTAAAAGTCCATCTTGGACGTCCATCCAATACACCGTTGTGTTCCCAGAACACCGACATTCGTTCCCAGAACAGAATGTCGAACCATACTTGGATAAATAGCATCACTCCCAGAGTGTGCACCACGTTCCCAGAACGTGTAGCAAACCATACTTGGATAAATAAGCATCACTCCCACAGTGTGCATCACGTTCCCAGAACGCATACGTTCCCAGAACGCATAAAAACCAGGTCCCGGACACTGGCCACATTCCCAGAATGTGTCATCAAGTAGGTTGCATATCAATGTGTTCCCAGAACGTATAAATCCAGGTCCCAGACACTGGCCACATATCTATAATGTGTCATCAAGTAGGTTATAATTTGGTACTCCCGGAGTACTCTCCTCATATTCCCAGAATATGATAAACGTTCCTACCAACCAAACTTCCATTCTATATGGATGCACAATCATTAAGGTTGGTTTTTATCTTTAATTCTATTATTATACCAACGTGTTCCCAGAACACTAACATACGTTCCCAGAACGTATCGCAACCATACTTGGAATAAAATCAAGCACCACTCCCAGAGTGTGCATCACGTTCCCAGAACGTATCAAAGAAACCATGTCCCAGACAATGGCCACATTCCCATAATGTGTCATCAAGTAGGTTGCATCAGTTTGGTACTCTTAGAGTACAGGGCCATGTTCCCCGAACATGACAAACAATCCTTGCCAACCTATTTCATTACCTTTTTCTATGCATGATTTGCATACATAATTACTAAGGTTGGTCTTTCTATTGATTCCTTTGTTATGACTTAGAAAAGCACAACTTCTGAATGATATCTTGAGGTATGGCTTTACTCATAAAATTCACCTTTGAATTTAAATCTAACATATGCTCATAGACCTAGATTGAGAGAATATAACCATTGGTATTAAAAATCATTACTTAAAAACTTAACTTTTATTTTTAAGTTTCAGGTACTAACCGGTTACATCACCACCTAACCGGTTAGAATTACAGACCTGAACTTGAAACCACTGATTTTCAAAGAATCCTTTCTTGAATTCTCTACTCAATCCAATAACAAGGTCTTAGCATATCAAAATACCTCAAGTTCAACACATATTATCATTCAAAAGATCTAAGTCATATTACAATTTCATTTATGCATAATTTCCTCTTGAAATTATCATTTGATATTAAGGTATTAACTCATCACCTCCAATCTAAACCAAACAGTGCTCAAACACATGGTTTTAGATTGGTCTTTGTATGAAATTCTAGCTTAAACTTGAGTACAAATGGTATGGATACTTAGCCAATTTCAGAAATTCATTTTCTTTGAAAATTGACAGTATCTAACCGGTTACAAATTTCGACTAACCGGTTAGATTAGGCAGAACATACACTGAAAAATGAGGTTTTGCATACCATTTTCTACCATACTCAAATCTAACCAATTTCATTATAAATAGAGTTTACATACCTTAATATTAGTGTGTTCAACCACATAAACATATCTATCTTGCATGCATTCAATTTAGATACTCAAATTGCACATAATTGCACATATTTCACAACTTAATGCATCAACTCACAGAATACCCAAATAAGTCATGAATCCAACATCAATATAGCTTGCATGCATCTAGATAACATTGTTCATAACAATAATTGAGCTCAGATTGGCCTCCAAGCCACTTAACCATTTCAACTTATGCCCTTTGAGTCTCTTGGTGACCCATCCTATATTCTACCACAATCTATTCTCATTCTAGCAAATAGTAAGCTTCCCCCTTACCTTAGGTTCGTGCTTGATGAATCTAATCACTGGAATTTGCCAGATCTCCCCAGAATCCACAATCTCCATTTTCAGTCCACAACAGGTTTGACAGGGTCCAAAAACTTCAAGATTTGACACATGAATTGGACAAACAAATTGGGGAAAACCATCAACACTCAATCTATGCAACATGCACTACAGATTTGAACAGATTTGAGACTCAAAAATTGCATGTGCTTACCCAAATCGAAGTCCAAAGCAAGCTCCAGAAACTCAGAATCAGTGTTGACAGCTCCAACACCCTTACTTTGAAAACTTCGTTCTCTTGATTCAGGGACTCTCAACTCACAATCTTTATATCAATACAAAGCCCTTGATGTGAGCTTTGTAACAGTGTATCACTCATGTTCTAACTCTCAGAAACGAAGGAGAATTTCAGAGACGAACTTACAAACCCTAAACAGAGCTTCAACCCTAAATTCAGAGAATCAACCCCAAATCCTTCAGCAATCCAGCTTTTTATAGACGAATTGGAGTAACATGCAAGGCGACACGTCTATCTCCACTCAAAGAAGGAAGAAATCGTGGCAATTTCTGGGTTAATTGGGTGATTACTCATCAAACGCACTAATCCCAATTTTTGAGTTCATCGTGTAACCGGTTACACAGCCCTTCTAACCGGTTACATACTGATAAAATTCAAAAATTAATAATTTAATTACTCTTTCTTCAAAAACCTTTTTAATATTGCAATTAGGTCCCAACCCAAGGACTAAATTACAATATTCACATTTTTGTACAAAATAACCATATAAAAATATATCTCATATTTTTATATATAAAAACACATAATGTACAAAAACTAAAACCTTCAAAACTAATATAAATCAATTATAAAATAATTGTTATAATTAATTTCTTGGTTATTTGGGAGACGAAAATTAGGGGTGTTACAGAGACCACCCATCCGAACTTACATCCAGCCTTAAACAGGCTCTTCCATCACAGCGGAAGTGTAAGCGGAGTTAGGTTCTGAATATGCAAATGACTCTTCTGCCTCAATGTGGTACGACAAGAGCCCCGCACAATGTACCATCATTTTGCGATCAAGTAAACATTGTTTACTTTTTATGATGACGACTTCTGATTATATGTGAACGTCATGAGGATGAAACATAAAGTAAATAATCAAATTTCATTAATAGTAAGAGGTAAAAGAATACACATAAGTTTAACTGTAGTATCACCTTAGTTTTTGTGCATTCCACGAGTTGTTAATGGGCTATCCGGGAAGAGTTTCGAGCTTGTAAGCTCCCAAGCCCGTAGCTTCTTGATGCGGTAAGGACCTTTCCAATTTGGTGCAAGTTTACCTTCTTTTGCATTTTTGTTTCCTATGTCGGCTCTTCAAAGTACTGGATCTCTAGGCTTGTAAGCTCTTCGGGCTACCCTTGATAGGTGCTTTAGTTCTGACCTATGTTTAACTGCTTCAGCTCATATGTGATCTTGATCCCTTAACTCTTCTAGCAAATCAAGGTCAAGCATCTAGTTATATTGTTTTGCATTTTCTTGGAAGTATTCTCTTCTCCAAGTGGGTTCACCTATTTCAACCAGGATAATTGCTTCACATCCGTATTTGAGGAGAAAAGGTGTTTCCCCAATCGAGCTATGAGGTGTCGTTTGGTAGCTCCATATAAAGTTTGGGAGGTGGCCGTTCCATCTTCCACCTGCGCTTGTTAATCTCTTTTTGATTCCGATCACGATTACCTTGTTTATTGCTTCCTCGTTTCCATTTGTTTGTGAATGTTCAACGGAACCAAAATGAATCTTGATTTTAAAGTTTGCGACCATTTTCTTGAAGCTTTCAATAGTGAATTGAGTTCCTTTGTCCGGCACTATTGATTCAGGGACTCCAAATCGACAAATTATGCGATTTTTGAAGAATCTCTGAACATTCCTTGTTTTATTGGGATTAATGGCATGGCTTCAATCCATTTAATGAAGTAGTCGATTGTCACCACTAAGTGTTTGATACCTCCTCTGGACTTTTTGAATGGTCCTACAAGATTCATCCCCCACCGATAAAATGGCCATAGAATGGAGATCGAGTGGAGAGCTTCTGGAGGTGTTTGATATACCATGGCAAATTTCTAACATTCATTGCATTTCCTTACTAACTGGATAACGTCTTTTTTCATCGTGGGTCAATAGTATCTGGCTTTGAGAACCTTTCTAGCTAACGATTTGGCTCCGATATGGTGTCCACATTCGCCTTTATGATTCTCCCTAAGTAATGCGTCGACTTCCTTAGGTGTCAGACATTTTAATATGACATAGACTGTAGAGTTTTCCACCAAATATTGTGAAGTGAGCCAAGCTTCGGTGGATTTGGGTGGCCTTCTTTTTATCGCTTGGTAGTACCTCATTTTGGTATACTGGATTATCGGGGTCTACCATGTATTGCCTTTTTCATCAATGATCATAATGAAACCGAGGGTATCCTAGTTTTCTTAGATGACTATTTGACAAGAGCTCGAATTCTTTGAACTAGCGAGCTTTGCCAATTTGTCTGCCCTCGAGTTCTTTTCTCTTGGAATAGGCTCTAGGTGGACCCTTTGAAATTAACTGATCAAACTTGTCATCCGCTCATGGTACTTTTGCAAAATGGGCTCTTTGACTTGATAATTTCCTAAGGTTTGCCTTGTGACCGATTGAGAATCGCTTCGAAGAAGGAAGACCATGGCATCACATTTTCTAAAGAGAACCACAGAGAAATCATAAGGGTCCATGATGACCCCCTATTGATCATAGAAATTATTGCCAATATCCGAGTCCATAAAGTCTTCGTCGATAAATGAAGCTCGACATGCAGATATAATGTTCTATAGAATATTCAAAGGTCTCCACCTCAACAAGGATAGACTCCAACTCTTTGAAAGCCAACTATCAGGATTCACAGGAGAAGTCGTAAAACCCCTTGGATCTATAGAATTGCTGGTGACTTTTGAAGATGAGCACATGAGCAAAACACACCAAACCGGGTTCTTAGTCATTGACACTCCTTATTCATATAATGTGATTATTGGTAGACCTACTTTGAATGCCTTGAAAGATGTGGTTTCAACACCATACCTAGCTATGAAATTACCATAAAATGGGCACATCATAACTCTTAAAGGAAATCAAAAGCTAGCTAGAGAGGTTTACTATCAAAGTCTCGAGATTCACAAGGTCTGTAACATCCCGAATTTTAATTCTAATAATAATTAGAATAATAGTAAGATTTGGAAGTAAGGATTATCCTAAAAGGGATTTAAAATGATGGATTAGGAGTTCTTTGAGTACCATAAAGGAGTCAAGGAGCATTGGCATCGAAAAGCGAATTTAAAGAAGACCAAACGAGGGTTAAAAGCGGTGTTTTCGGTGTTTTAAATTCGCTAACTTGAGAAATTAAAAATAAAAGATTTAAGACTCAAAACACAATTCCCACCGTTGGATATGAAGGTATGACTTTTAGGAAGTTGCTCGTCAAATTTGAGCAAGATCCGACAGTGAACGAAGAAGTTATGGCTATTTGAAATTGGGGAGAAAATAGCTGAAAAATAGAAAAGTGAAGTAGCAGTGCCTGAAGGTTTCGCTTAAGCGAAAATCCGTCGCTTAAGCGAAAACATGAAACTTCACCACTAAAGCCATTTCGCTTAAGCGAAACTGGTCGCTTAAGCGAAAAGCGTTCGTGCCCACTACTGAAGCTAATTCGCTTAAGCGAATGAATTTCGCTTAAGCGAAAATGGTCTGACTGGCTTTAAAACGAGGGGAGACCCTCTTCTCCACTCACTTTCCCCCTTTGTTTCTCTCTCTCCCTCCGATCCTCCTTCTCCCTCCCTCCTCCACGGCCTCCACCGGAGCCACCAAGGCCGTCGCCACCACCGCCTCCTTGGCCCTTCCTCTCTCTCTTCTCTCTCTTGGCTTTGCTCTCTCTCTCCTTCCCTCACAATCTCCCTCATCACACTCTCTCTCCACCACCACCAACCATGGCCGCCGCCGCCCAGAGTCGCCACCGCCACCACCTCCACGGTCACCACCCTCACAAACCCCATCCCTTTCTCTCTCTCCCTTTGACCCTTGCTCTCTCTTCCTCTCCTCTCTCTTCGACCTCTCTCTTCTCTCTCTTTCCGATCGGAGCCGCCACCGTGGCCGCCGATCGAACCACCACGGGCCACCACCACCATAGCCTCTCCCTCATCCCTTCCCCTCTCACACCCAAGAGCTCTCTCTCTCTCCACGGATCTCACCGGCGCCGTTATCGACCCGTGATTGTGCCGAGCTCGTGTCGGGAACCTCGAAGCTCGAAGCTCTTGCCTCGGTCTAGTTGCAATCGTTCCCGCTAATGAGAAGCAACACCGATTCCGTCATCGTCGCCGAGCTAAAATCCAGGTTCTATTTAAAAAGCCCAAGGTAAGAGGGTTCGCGTTACCTTTACTTGAGAAGTAAATCCTAGGATGCTATAGTGGTAGCTGAGAATAGGGTAATTAAAAAGTATGTTAATGAACCTTAGGGTAACCCTCGTGGATATAAAGGAAGTGAATAAAATTGTTAATAGAAACCACACTTTAGGGAAATAAAGGAATGAGCGTAGAATAAGGCCCAGAACGAATGAGCGTAATTAGAATATTAAAATAGCCAGAATAAAACAAAAACGTGAGCAATCATAAAAATAAAACCATAGGGGAAGTAAAAGGACAAAAGGGTAAACGAAATAGGCGAAAGAGAGAGTAGAATTAATGAATTAAAAGATAATAAGTATAATAGTACCTGAAGAGTAAAGTGGGGTAAAGGAGGGATTAGTATAGGGATTAATAAATACGTGCAGGACCGATTAGAGCAATAGGCGCAAAGTAATGAATTAGATTTAAAAGAAAATAGGAAAACGATAAGCGGATTAATAAAAAGATAATAAAACGAAGAGAGAGTACATTAGGAGGAAAGTTAGGTAGGATAATGTAATAAAAATTGAGAAGCTAGATTAAGTTAATAGAGCAATTAAATATAATATAGTTAATGAAATAGGAACAATGAGTTAGGTAACTGACTGAGATAAGGAAATTAAGAAATAACTAAGAATTAGTAACAGAACTAGAATACACTATACTTGACCGTATTAATTAGAGTTGGATGAAATCGAGGGGAACTAATAAAAAGAAAAAGAGTAAAGTAGAAAATGTAGAAAAATGTGATAAGTCATAAACGAAAATAAAGATTAAAAGATTTTGATGAGCATAAAAGAATTACCTAAATTATAAGAAAAAGAAAGGGAAGAGAAGAAGAAAAAGCGAAAGAGAGAAGAATGTTGAAAATAGTGGAAAGTAAATAATGTGATGATAAGTCTCTAAATAAAGAAATGAGAGAAAAGAGAAAAATACAGTAAACCAGAAAAAGAGAAGGGGTCAGTGGGTACTGGACCCTAGAAGACGTGCGGACTGCGGAACCGTACGCATGGGTTGAGTAAGACGTGCGGCCTTTGGGGATCTGTACGCATCGGTAAGTCGTATCCTCGGCAGACGGGGAACGCAGTGGCGGGAGCCCCACGACACCACAAAAGAAAAAAAAAGAAAGAAAAAGAAAAAAAAAGAGAAAGAAAAAGGAAAAACAGAAAGACAAAGAAAGGTAAGAAAATAAAAGTCCGATGCGAGCCTGGTAAGGCGTATCGGCATCGATGCGAGCCTGGTAAGGCGTGTCGATTAAAAAGAAAATGGAAGTCTGATGCGAGCCTGGTAAGGCGTATCGGCATCGATGCGAGCCTGGTAAGGCGTGTCGATTAAAAGGAAAATGGAAGTCCGATGCGAGCCTGGTAAGGCGTATCGGCATCGATGCGAGCCTGGTAAGGCGTGTCGATTAAAAGGAAAAAGAAAAGAAAATGAATAATGAATAAGGGAACTCCTAGCGCTCAGTACCGTACGGCTGGCTGGGGCTGGACTACCTAATGAAAAATGGAAAAAAGGTAAAGAATGAAAAAGAAAGAAAGAAAAGTGAACCAAAAATTAAAAGACTGTGAGAATAAGTGAAGAACTAAAAGAGATTAATTATATGAATAATTATAAATAAAATGTATTAATAATTATGTAGGCTTAGTTATTTACTATGTCTTCTTATAGGATTTATCTTTTTAAGTTCTGTGTAATGCTACCCTTCTTGATATATTTTTACAGGTACGGAAGCGGAGCTTACATTGTTGCGGGCCGAACCGGAAACCCTCCACCACGTGGAGTGGGGTTATGATACCAAGAGGGGATTTTGTTTTTAATTACATTAAAAACTATTATTTTTGTAATTTATAATATGCGTAGTTATATGCCCTGAGACTGGTACTAATCGGGTGTTAGGATCTGAACTGGTTTTTAATCTGTAGTGTTTATGTTTCTAAATAATTCTGGACTGACAGGTTCATAAGAAGAAATTTTTGGGAAGTCCGAAAAACAGAGGAAACTCTGCCGGATTTTCCAAAGAATTTTCATAAGTAATTAAATTCTAAAATGAATTTTCAAACTCTGATTTTATTAAAACTTAAAATTTACTAATTAAAGTGAGGATATTACAAGGTCAAATAGCATAAAGAAAGAACCAACTCCAATCATGGCCGGTGGGTTTACTAGAGCAATCCACTTTAATCAATTAGCCAATATATTGACAGGATACAAAATCATTGGTGCTCGATTTAGTGGTCTTTTTATGGGGATTCTATCTATCTCTGTAGGATCCCTATGCAAGATCACTGCAATTCCTTTTCGAGCAACAATTGAACGGAAGATCGTCTATAAGTGGTAGGGTAGGTGTTATGGATTGTACCCATTAAACCGGTATACCGGTATGAGGCCTTAGTAGCCCAAATCCCTTCAAACCGGTATATCGGTAAGAGGCCTTAGAGGACCAATTCCCTTCATACCGGCATACCAGTAAAGAGGCCATAGAGGACCAATTCCCTTCATACCGGTATACCGGTAAGAGGCCTTAGTGGCCCAATTCCCTTCATACCGGCATACCGATAAGAGGCCATAGAGGTCTAATTCCCTTCATACTGGCATACCGGTAAGAGGCCATAGAGGCCCAAATCCCTTCATACCAGCATACCGGTAAGAGGCTTTAGTGGCCCAATATCCTTCATACCGGTGTACCGGTATGATTCCCTAACGATCTAATGTCCACCCTTAGACCGTTATACCGGTAAGATGTCGTCATGTCGGTTGCACGCGTAAGGGAATCCAAGGAAATCCGTTTGGCCATTGCACATTGGATCATGCACGTTATGACACCCGCCATTACGTTCTACCGTTAACAAGAACTTCACCTACCTCATGATGGCAGCAATCAACACCAATAAAGCGGGTATGCCTATATAAACCTGGTAAGACAAGAGTATGTATCCTACTTGCTCACACAGACACACACAACAACCAAGTAAACGACCACAGAGTGGGTATCTTGATATTCAAGCTGTTTCCCTTACATTTGATAGCAACAGGTAGAATTGCTAGATACTTTGCCGAATAGTCCAAGTCAATTAATTCTACGGTAGTACAGTATGGTGGGTGGTACCGCTCAAATTGCAGCTAATCTTCCTAATTGCGCGTGGGCCGAGCTTAGAGGATGTGAAACTCATCACTATATATCTCGTAAGGGCGTCGAGATTTATGATGTATGAATATTTGTAGGTTGATTATATAAGTAGATATATAATTGTTCTATGGAAATATTTCTAACATATGTACTATGCATCTAATAAACAAACAAAAATAATCATTTTTTGGTTTATTAAGTACTCTATCTGATCTCAATTATAAGGAAAAATATCAACGTCATATTTATTAAGAAGATTAGTTAAATGCATTTAAATTTTTTAAATTCATAAAAGATAGAGGTATTTTAAAAAAATAGTATCGAAAATGAAAAAAAATTAAATTATACAACAATTTTATAAAAATATTTTAAAAATGATTAAATTTAATCATATAAATTTATTTAATTATTTAATATACTCCCTTCAGTCCTATTTATAGGTCACCTTTATTAAATTTAATCATATAAATTTATTTAATTATTTCTTATACTCTCTCCGGTCCTATTTATAGGTTACATTCTAAAAGAATTTTCTTGTCTTATTTATAAGTCATTTTATATTTTTTAGGAAATACTTATTATTTTTTCCTCTTATTTGAGTTTTGTTCATTAATGCGAAGTAATATTTTGTGAAATTTTAAATAAATGTTAAGAGAATAAAATTTTATTGTTAAAGTATTTCTTTAAAGTTTCAAAAAATGTAATTATCCTTCTTGATCTTTATAAAATTTATAAAATAGTTAAGTGTGACGTAAGATAACAATCATATAAAATATTTGAGATCATTGACAAACTTTTTTTATTATTACTATAATTAAGATCGGAAGATGTATATTATTTTTCTTTAATATTTATTTTTTAAGGAATGTTTATCTTATCCACTTGTAAATGGGTCAGAAACCAACGAGCCACGGTTCGATCCCCGCAACAACGTTGGGAGAGGAATAAAACCTTAACCCCGAGACCCCCCTCGAACTGGATTAGTCGGCCCAGTGGGCCGGATACCAGGATGCAAACCAAAAATGGATCAGAAAAAAGCATGTTATAATTTTTTTTTTTTGGGGTTACATCGCATGTTATAAATTACAAGACATTGTGAAAGGTATATGTATGATTCTCTTACAAGAAATTACGTGTTCGATGTGCGGCTTCACACTGGACAAATAAGGTTTATAAAAATGAAGAAATAACAAAAGGAAAGGGAAAAGAATATGCCAACAGAATTTTTGAATTGTGCTTTTAGAGTAGGGTTTTATTAACAAGTGCCCTAAAAATACTTGTTAAAAATACTAAAAGTAATTTTTTTTTCATAAATTCAAGTTATTTATTCTCCTGAGAAACAAAAAAAATACATTTTTCTGTTGTTAAAAATATTTGTTTTAGTTTTCACAAAGCACTAAGCGTATGTTTGCTTTCGCGTTTGTTAACTACGGAACGCGCGTTTGTGAGAAGCCATGTATCTGTGGCTTCTCCGTTTGGACATTTCCAAACGAGTCCTAAGTACTCTGATTGGTTAGCAAAACTTTTACTCCCTTCATCTTAATTTATTTATTGTATTAGAAGTTTTACACATATTAAAAAGTCATTTATTGTTTCGAATATTAAGTAAAGTATAAGATAATTTATTATATTGTTCACTTGTTACATTATTTATCACATATTTCAAAATATTAAAAAAAATTAAAATTGAAAAAAAAATTAATTAATATACCCTCAAAATTTTAGTTTACGAGAGGAATCTCATCGTCATTGTCGCACAGTCGGTTGGGCAACTCCGCCTCCAGATCATAGGCTACAAACTGTCCGAAGGAGAACAATCACTCCCGAAGGTATGACAGGCTCATACCGCTGAGGTGGAATTCGAACCGGTGCCCTTGCGGACCAAAAACAAAGTCCCGAATCAGATGCGCCATACTCATTGGTAATTTGATATAAATTTTTTTTTTTGAAGGAAAGTAATTTGATATAAATTTGAAAAGACTAAAACGACGGAAAAGTAATAAAATAAAAAGTGGGCCAATGCGTGACATTTGCCCTGACGAGCCCCCATTTAATTTAATATGATAAAAATGAAAGATCAAAAAGAAAGCTGCGTGCGTAAAAGAAAATGAATAGCAGCCACTCAAATTCAATGATTCTTTGACTTTGTATGTAACCCATTACGTCACACACCTAAATATTCTGTTTGTACAAAAAGAAATGAAAAATAAAATTCTTGCTACATCTTGAGCCCAATATTACTCCCTTTGTCTTATCATTTTTTAAGACATTTTGATAAATTTATGGCGATTAAATAAATTAATTAGAAGTAATTATTATTTTTAAATTTATTTAAAAAAACTAGGAAAATTGTCCGTGGGATGCACGATTCTTAAATTTCGCTATCCTTTCTATGTGACTTTTTTTAGCGGACAATAAATTTATCATTTTTTGGAATTATATTTTATATGATATTTTTTTAATTATTACAAATTTACAATGAAATTTATTTTTTATGATCGGACAAATTTTAATAATCAAATCTGAATACAATACTTATAATTAGATAAAATGCAGAAAAGACTTTGAAAAATATTTATAATATGTGAAACAATCTTGTATACTTTAAAAACGTTATGAATAACTGATATTATTTTTCTTCGTGTTTTTTGGGTGGGACAATTATATAATATAAAATTGGTATAATATATAAAACACAAACTTCTGTCTATATATTAAGCAAAATGTAAATATTTAAATATGTCTTTTGTCACATACTTATCATTATCAGTAAAAAATCATAGTTATTTGACACATGTTGAAGTGAAAAAATATATTTGTAATGACCAATAAATACATGTTAAATTTAAAATTAAAAATGTAAATAAATCAAACAAAAACCAATTGTACTTCCAACTTCTAAAGTTTGGACACGACTTAAAAATAACATCTATTTGGAAAGAACCAAGAACAAACTTATATATAAGAAGCAAAATACTTAAAAGAGAAAAAGATCTTTATCCTTACCTCACCGGCAAGAACACGTTACCTTTAGTTGCCTCAAGCATTTTGAAGGCAGCCCACCTTCATGATATCAGTGGTTAAACAAATGTTTAAGCAAAAGTTGCAGTGGTAACCCATATCACGTAACCTTGTTCAAGACATGTATAAATATATTGTAAAAAATACAAACCTAATAGTTGCGTATTAATGCTAATTACATATAATTTCAATAAAAAAAAGAATAACATATGATTAATTTATTGAAGACATTGTAGAATCAAGTCTCCAATGAGGTGGTTATAGTTTTGATGATGACAATATAATTAAATCATGGATTTAAAGGAAGAATTCAAGCTCATCAAGTCAAGAAGATCAAGTGCACCATTAGCTAGTCATTCTCATCTTGTATTAATTGTAATCTTTATTTTTATTTTTATGATTGAGAGTGGGTAGTTTAGGAGTTAATCGCATCCTAGGATAAATAATAAAAATGCTTGAAAAGGTTGGGATTACATAAGATCAATACTTGAGAAGAGAATTGAAAATAAATTTAGAAAAACTTAATTTTTACCAACTCTGATCAAAATACTCGAGTGTTCTGAAAAAGACTCGAGTGTTTTGCTTAAAATCAGAGATATAACCGTTGGTTCAAGTACAAAGGCATCACTATCAGAGTTTGACCAAAACACTCGAGTGGATCCAAAAAGACTAGAGTATTTTGGTCCTGACAACAAATTTTTTAAACGTTAGAAGTGGACAAAAATGAGGGTTTAACTTGTTTTTCCTCTCTCATTCCCTCTGACACATACTCTAAACTTGATTGCCTTTGTACACAATGTAACATCCTAAGCTTTTATTTAAATGAAATAATTATTAAAAACCTTAGAAAAATAGGAAAAGTGACTTAATGAATTTTGGTAGAGATGTGAGTGGTGATTATAAGTCCTAGGAGTTGTATAGAATGCAGTTGTGGCTTTGGGCAGAGTCAAATAAGCGAAATCGGGAGTTAAATCAGCGTTTTAGATGTTAGAAATCGACCGAAAAGAGAAAATTAGAAATTTATTATAGGAAGCTAAGAAAATAAATTCCACCGTTGGATAGGAAGCTTGTGGGGTGAAGAAGCATGTCTAAAAATTTGGACTCGATCCGACGGTCGACGAAAAAGTTACGGCGAATCGAAGGTTGGGAACCCTGAAGCTCGCCCAGGCGCACCAGCCATGCGCCCAGGCGGGTGCACTATTCATGGTGCACCAAGGCAGTGGAAAATGCGCCCAGGCCAGCCAACCGTGCGCCCAGGCGAGTCGCAGCACGCACCAGCTGCACCAGAAATCCGTGTTGGCGCGCCAAAACCTCTGCTGACCGTGTAAGCCATGCACCAGCTTGGTGCTGGCGCTGATCGCGCGCCCAGGCGGGCCGGCATGCGCCCATGCGCGTGGCGCAGACCAGATTGAATCTGGTGCGTCGGATCTGAACTTGGTGGCTAAGTCATGATTTCTGGCCACACGATTTTCCCATCACCCTAGGCTGATCAAAAGGCACCAAACACACCTCATTTCACCACCTTTCATCACCAAACAACTCCATCAACTTCATTCATTTTCTCTCCATCTCCAACACATTTCCATCATCAACCCACCATAAACACTTGATTCTTGGGCACTTCAACCCAAAATCAACCAAGCTCCACCAAGTCTTGCACCATGGAAGTGGGATAAAGCTCATTCCTTCCTCCCTTGACTCTCACGAATTGCTCCCTCCTCCATTCTCCTTGGCTTTTCAATTTTTCCACCATTGATTGGGTAAGTAGCTTCATGCCATGAGTTATTTTCCTTTCCATTTCAACTTTCCTTGACTCATAGAAATTGAGCTCTAAAACCCTAGGATTCTTGCACTCTTTGCTATATAGGGATTGTGTTTCATGCCTTCCAACTCGAATCAAGGCAAGGACAAAGATCATTCCTCTTGTGCTCTATCAAATAGGGTTGTCTATCATCATTTCATCATTTCCTTATTGAGGTGGCAAGCTAGACTTAGGAAGTTCAAGTTTCCAAGATTTTGAGCTAGGGCTCACTAAGGTTCTAATTTCTCTTTACTAATTTAAGGTAAGGAGTGGGTTATAGTGAGTATTACCTTACTCTGGGGTTTAGTTTACAATATGCATATAATGAGTACTAAGATTTTTGTGTTAGTTTAGGTTAATATAATATAGAATAATTGTTCAAGTAGAATTTATGACTTAGAGAAATTAATTGATGTCGATATGGCTCAATTGTTATTTGGTGATGACTAAGGAATTAAATGCTTATGTTGTGAAATGTGATATTATGTTGAATTGTGTCAACCAAGCTATAATAAATAATTGTGATGATTAGATAATGGAAACATGTAATGTGGTGATTAATTTTGGGTAAGAGAAATGACTAAGGAATTGATAATGAGAAAAGAACGAAATGAATTATACCCAGGCGCAGCCAGGGGAGAATGAATTATACCCAGGCGCAGCCAGGGGATTTGAGAAACTTACCCGGGCGCAGTAAGTCGTTATCGCACGGTGGTGCGAACGCAGTAGGTCGTGACCAGGGGATTGAGACATTTACCCGGACGCAGTAAGTCGTTATCGCACGGTGGTGCGAACGCAGTAGGTCGTGACCAGGGGATTGAGACATTTACCCGGGCGCAGTAAGTCGTTATCGCACGGTGGTGCGAACGCAGTAGGTCGTGACCAGGGGATTGAGAAACACACCCGGACGCAGTAAGTCGTTATCGCGCGGTGGTGCGAACGCAGTAGGTCGTGACCAGGGGATTGAGAAACACACCCGGACGCAGTAAGTCGTGAGTGCACAGGAGTGCAGACGCAGTAGGTCATGACCAGGGACAGATTGAAAAGAATATTAATATGATTAAAATACATGGAACGAAATACTTAAGAAAATGTTTAATAAAAATCGATTTGAGAAACTAATGAATACTTGAAATTGAATTGTGGTGAATTGACTCTTATTATGTTGTCATTGAATTGTTATTTGTGTATGGCTTAGTGTTGCATTATGTCTTAATTGGAAACTGCCTCCCCATTTTATGTGTAATACTCACTCCTTACTATCTCCACAGGTACTGAGGAAGAGTTTGCACAAGATCAGGCCGAGCAGGAGTACTCTCCCTCCCAGGGAGAGTAGGTTACCTTTAGATATGTAGGGCATGGAAATGTCCTGGGCCCGATGATGTGAATCCTTTTTGTTGTGTATAAATGTAAATAGCTTTTGGGGGCCCAGGATGTCTCCTTTTGGGAAAGGGGTCTATTTTGGGGAAAAACTGTTTTCCTAACTTGTTTATATTCCGCTAACTCTGATGACTAGATTCTGATGTTTTAAACTTGTTTCTGATGCGTGCACGAAGATGCACTAGCTGATATATATATATATATATATATATATATATATATATATATATATATATATGAATAGCCCTGCTGGCTTTGAAATTTGAAAATATGTTATTTATCAGGTTGCAGGAAAACAGAAATTTTGGAAAAGTCTTAAAAACAAACGAAACTCCGTCCGTTTGACGGGAGATTTTCTTATGAATTAAAAATAACTAAGAGTTTTTACTAATCAATTTATAAGTTTAAAATGAAATTTTCAAGTTTCTATTTTTAATTAAGGGTATAAAAGGGTAAATAAACTTAGGTGTTACACACAAGGACAAGACAAGCCAAAAACATTCTCTTTGCTCATTCTCTCTCAAGTGAACAATTCTCTCTAACTCAACCTCTCATTCATTGTTATTACTTTGTCTTAAGAGTTAGAGATTGTGCTTAATTTGTGAAGAAATCATTGGTTGTATTTCTCCATACACATTCATAGTCCTTGTTTCAAAATCTTGGTTGGAAACCAAGTGTACCTAAGTGGGTCTTAGGTTCATATCAAGACTTGGGAGGTTCTCAAGCAAAAGTATAAGAGGTTCTTAGCTTGGTGGAGCTCTTGAAGGTTTCAAGGAGCTTGAGGAAGAAGGAGTCTTCATCACCAAAATCAAATTGGGGTAGAAATTCAAGAGTTTGGTACACTCTTGGAAGGGTTAGGTTGAGTGAGACATCTCATTAATCCTTTGTAATATTTCTAACAATTTGATATTAGTAGAAACTCCTAAGGTGCTTAGGGGGACTGGACTAGCTCTCTATATAGAGAGTGAACCAGGATAAAATTGGTGGTGTCCTCTTTTTATAGCTTTCTTATCTTTCAAGCAAAAACCAACCTAAGTTTTCTCAAAAGGGGCTTTTTAATTTGAGTAGTAATTCTGCAGTAATTAAGTTGTTTTTAAGTTGTTATAGCTTTACTTAATTGCTTACTACTCTGTTATTTATATACTCCGGACTGGTTTTATTTTAATTAATTTAAAGTGCCAAATTTTTCAGAAACTGTTTTCTGCACCTCTACACGATTCACTCGAGTGTTCTTCAGAAGACTCGAGTGTTCTTGCTATTTCACTCGAGTATTCTTCAGAAGACTCGAGTATTTTTGCCTTGTTTCAGAAAAATCAGTACTAAATCAATTATTCCTTAATTACATCCGAAAATTAGTCACTCTTTCCTTCATATTACTATTCACCCCCCCTCTAGTAATTGCTAAGCCCGCTTGTTGGTTTCCAACAGACGTTATAATTCAATGTAAAGCCAACATGCATATCCATATATTAGAAGCCCTTTTAGCACTGGATCAAATTGAAAGATCAAACACATATGAAACTAATGTAACATTCTAGCAAAATTGATTGGCTTTTTATTAGCAATTACTCATTTGATTTATTAGAAGAAATTACCTTATCGGTAAGCATCACATATGAAATTATTAATTTTATGGTTTTTCATTAGCTTTTTGCAAAAATTTCATTAAAATAAAACTATAAGTAGAGTATTTATTATTTTTGCTACGGTCAAGAATACATATTACTCTCTCGATCAGTTTCATAAGGATGATAAAAATGGCAAAAAAAATTGTCTCGAACTAAATTTAAAATAATTAATGAAAATGCTTAGAAATTGTAAACTTTGAATTGTGATTGGCTGATCATTCCAAAATGCATTAAATTAGTTGTTTGATAATTGGTTGATTTGTTAGACAAATCATTAAATGTTTGTCTCCTTAATATTTTTTATTTTTGTGATTTGTTACCATCCTTGTGGGACGAAGGCCAGGAGTATTTCCTGTAACACCCCTAATTTTCGTCCCCCAAATATCCAAGAAATTAATTATAACAATTATTTTATAATTGATTTATATTAGTTTTGAAGGTTTTAGTTTTTGTACATTATGTGTTTTTATATATAAAAATATGAGATATATTTTTATATGGCTATTTTGTACAAAAATGTGAATATTGTGATTTAGTCCTTGGGTTGGGACTTAATTGCAATATTAAAAAGGTTTTTGAAGAAAGAGTAATCAAATTATTAATTTTTGAATTTTATCAGTACGTAACCGGTTAGAAGGGCTTTGTAACCGGTTACACGATGAACTCAGAAACTGGGTTAGTGGATTTTGATGAGTAATCACCCAATTAATCCAGAAATTGCCACGATTTCTTCCTTCCTTGAGTGGATATAGACGTGTCGCCTTGCATGCTGCTTGAATCGCTCTATAAAAGGATGAATTGTTGAAGGATTTGGGGTTGTTTCTCTGAGTTTGTGTTGGAGGCTCTGTTTAGGGTTCGTGAATCCGTCTCTAAAATTCTCCTTCGTTTCTGAGAGTTAGAACATGAGTGATACACTGTTACAAAGCTCACATCAAGGGCTTTGTATTGACATAAAAATCGTAAGTTGAGAGTCCCTGAGTTGAGAGAACGAAGCTTGCAAAGTAAGGGTGTTGAAGCTGTCAACACTGATTCTGAGTTCCTGGAGCTTGCTTTGGACTTCGATTTGGGTAAGCACATGCACTTTTTGAGTCTCAAATTTGTTCAATCCTTTAGTGCATGTTGCATAGAGTAAAACCTAATCATTATCCCCAATTTCTTTGACCTTTTCATGTGTCAATTTTGCTGGTTTTATCGCTCTGTTGAATCTGTTCTGGCTGAGGCAGAGCTTTTGGGATTTAATCGATTTTCTTGAAGAATCGGTGAATACACTCATCAAGCACAATTTAGAGGTAAGGGGGAAGCTTACTATTTGCTAGAATGAGAATAAATTGTGGTAGAACATAGGATGAGTCACCAAGAGACTCAAAGGGCATAAGTTAAAATGGTTAAGTGGCTTGGAAGCCAATCTGAGCTCAATTGTTGTTATGAGCAATGTTATCTAGATGCATGCAAGCTATATTGATGTTGAATTCATGACTTATTTGGATATTATGTGAATTGATGTATTAAGTTGTGAAATATGTGCAATTATGTGCAATTTGAGTATCTAAATTGAATGCATGCAAGATAGATATGTTTCTGTGGCTGAACATACTAATATTTAAGTATGTGAACTCTATTGATTGTTGAAATTGGTTAGATTTGAGTATTGAAAAGAATGGTATGCAAATCCTCATTTTTCAATGTACAGACTGCATAATCTAACCGATTATTCGAAATTTGTAACCGGTTAGATACTGTCAACTTTCAAAGAAAATGAATTTCTGAAATTGGCTAAGTGTTCATACCATTTGTACTCAAGTTTAAACTATAATTTCATACAAAGACCAATCTAAAACTATGTGAGTGAGCACTGATTGGTTTAGACTGAAGGTGATGGGTTAATACCTTAATATCAAATGATAATTTCAAGAGGAAATTATACATAAATGAAATTGAAATATGACTTAGATCTTTTGAGTGATGTTATGTGTTGAACTTGAGGTATTCTGTTATGCTAAGACCTTGTTATTGGATTGAGTAGATAATTAAAGAAAAGATTCTTTGAAAACCAATGGTTTTACACTCAGGTCTGTAATTCTAACCGGTTAGGTGATGATGTAACCGGTTAGTACCTAAAACTTAAAAATAAAAGTTAAGTTTTTGAGTAAGGATTGTTAATACCAATTATTATATTCTCTCAATCCAGGTCTATGAGCATATGTTAAATTTAAATTCAAAGGTGAATTTTATGAGTAAAGCCATACCTCAAGATATCATTCAGAAGTTGTGTTTTTTTCTAAGTCATAATAATTGAATTTATGGAAAGACCAACCTTAGTAATTATGTATGCAATGCATGCATAGAGAAAGGTAATGAAATAGGTTGGCAAGGATTGTTTGTCATGTTCTGGGAACATGACCCCATACTCTGGGAGTATCAAACTGATGCAACCTACTTGATGACACATTCTGGGAATGTGGCCATTGTCTGGGACATGGTTTCTTTGACACGCTCTGGGAACGTGATGCACACTCTGGGAGTGATGCTTATCATTCCAAGTATGGTTTGCGATATGTAATACCCCAAATTTTTGCTTCCCAAATAAATAAAAAGAAATATTTAAATAAAACTAATTATATGGGATTAATTAGTTTTGTTTATTAATTTATGATTTTGTTAAAAGGATAATTAAATAAAAATATAAGAAAAATATTTTGGTCAAGGAATAAGGTGTTTTTGCAGAATGGTCCTTGGGTAGGTCCTAGAGGGTAATATTGAAAAGATATTTGGAGGGAAAGTGAATAAAACACAATTATTTGAAAACTGGGCGGAGTAATCGAGTACCGCATGCAGTACTCGATTACCACGAGTTCTGCAGCTCAAGTTAGTGGAAGTTGATGAATCAACCATGAAGAAGGTGTGTTGTTGACACCTGGGCTTTGCATCAACACGTCCCTGGACGCGTGTTGAGCTGCATGGAAGCCAGTGTTGGCTATAAATAGAGGATTTGGGTGATGAAAATTATGAGGAAATTGAGAAGAAGTAGGGAAACTTTGTCCAAATCTCAGTTGAACACCCTCTGTTCTTCGTCTCTTTTCTCAATCCTTACCCATACACTGTTGATGAGCTTTACATCTTAATAAAGCTTGTCAAAAGACCTTCAGATACCTACCAAGATTATGAGGTTTAGTGCCTTGAGCTAGGAGAAATCGATTGCTGAAGTGAGGCTCAGGAGTCTGGAAACCTGTAACTCCAGATTTAGGTGGCTCACTTCAAGTTCAGATTGTGGTAAGTATAGGTCACCAATTCGTGTCAAACTTGTTTCTATTTCAAGTTTGCAATCTCTAGTTTAATTATTGACCTTGGTTGCTCGTTTTCATGTCCATTTGATATGTCAAATTCTCTGTTGAAAACGTGTACCCGAAACTGTGTTGGACCTGAAAACAGAGCATAAGTGGCTGAGAGAAATAAGCACTTTTCTTTCTGGAAATTTATTGGAGAAGCTTCATAGAGGTAAGGGAGAAGCTTTACTAATGCTAGAATAGATTATGGAATTGAATTGAATATTGGTTGAACCTCCATGTGGTTCAAAAGGGCACTAAGTTAGTGAACAATGGCTTGGAGGCCAATCTGAAATGAAATATGAATTGGAACATGTTAGATTATGATATTAGAAGCTATAGGAACCCTCAATTTGATCTGAAATGGTGTTACTCAAAAATTGATATGTTAAGTGAGTTTTAGGTTGAATTTGGGGGAAAACCACATGATTCTGTGAATTTGATGCTATTTGGTGCAATTGATGCTATGAACAAGTTTATTATGTTGCATTTGAGCTGTGCATAGTGTTGAATTTGGTTAAAAATTGAATTGGTATAGATTTGATGGTTAAAAACCAGTTCAGCAGTGTTTTTTTACTGATATGGTAATCGAGTACCCAGACTGGTAATCGAGTAGCACAATTCATTTTTTTAAAGTAATCGAGTACCCAGACTGGTAATTGAGTACCACGATTAATTTTGGAAAAATTCTGAATTTAGACCTGTTACAATCAATTATTAAAGTATAATAATTGATTATGAACCCTATTTGTTGTGATAAAGATTCAGAATTTAATTGTCTAATCGATTCGGTCAGTTATATAATCGGTTATGGGCTGAGACTTGGTTGTTTGGCTAAATTTTCAAGGAAACGTGAAAGAAGATACCAATTCATAATATAACCAAAATTTTAAGTAAGCTCAAATAACATTGATTGTGATAAAGTATATGTTGATGATATGTTCATGCATCACATTTGCATTGTTGATTCCCACTTGTGGTGGAGACACGTCCGTGAGGCGTGGGCATATCCCTTTTGGTTATTTTGGACTCGAGGGACACTAGTGGAAGTGTCTTCTCCAAAGGGTCGTGACTCGAGGGACACCTGTGAAAGTGTCTGCTCCAGAGGGTCATTAAGCGGAAGGGAGTGTCGGTGACCGGGGTTGCACCTTTTGTTCCGGAAATACACACGTGGGTGTGGGCATGTCTTCAAACGCCGGGCTCGAGAGACGTAGTCTTGCGGGATACGTCGGCGCCACTTCTATGAGCTCTAGGGGTGTCGTTTAATGTTGGCCGAGTCCGAGAGGTACTCGTTGAGGAGTACCGGGCATGTTTCTAAGGTGCCACGGGAGCCTATTTGTTGAGTTGGCCAACGATCATGCACGGATAGATGAATTGCATTGTCAGTGCGCATGTTATTGATTATTCGTTATTATGTGTCGATGTGTATAATGGAATGAGAATTGATTGGTAAAAGTAATTATTAAGAAATTCTAATTGATTATTAAAGGGTTGTAATTGTTTACTAGCACATGATAATTAATTAGAAATGAAATGGGTGGTTAATGATAAATAAGACTTGATTATATTATTGTTAAATGTGACCCTATCTATTTGATTGTGTTAGTATTGCTGACTTCTTATGCCCTTGTAGGTGATGGCTCGCTACATGACATTCGTGGAGTTACGCTCACTCCGTAGAGGAGTGTGGGATTACGAGGAGCACAGGGCTGTTTTTGAGGGTGAGGTTGACGTGATCTTTCGTCACCCTAACCCCCTTGCTCGTGTGCGACCTCGTAGGCTTCGCATCCCTATGATCTACATACTGCACATTCCACCAGCTTATACTTATCGTTTTGGTACTCCTCCACCACGTCCTGGCCGTCGTTTTTATCGTTTACATGTCAGACGTCCAGCTACCCGTACTCGTCCTTCTACTCCTTCTGAGGCTACTGCTACGACCACTCCTCGTCCTGGTCCGACCACCAGGGTGCGCTTTGCACCTTCACCCGAGCCAGTGCGTCGCACTGCTACTCCCCCGGGGTCGGATGAGGAGGAGGACCCTGTAGAGGACGTGGATGGGACAGCTACTGATGGCCAGTCATGTAGTGATTTTATTTTGTATGTGCAGTATGGGTGACCATAGTAGGGTGTAGTGTTGCAGCTTTTGGAGGATCCAGGGATCAGGCATCAGTGTGGGTGTTCGTGGCACAGTTTTCGATGGCTCTCTTATTTTGATTTGTAGTATATTGTATATATTCTGATGAGAGCATTTGAGAGCTAATATTTTGTGTTTACTGGTCTGTATCCCTAAAACTTTGCTACCTCGACTTTTACTACATGACTATCTGATGTACTTGGTTTTTATTAAGTTTATATATGGGCTATGGTTGCATATGAACTTTGATATTTACTGCAACCCTATTAACACTTTCAAATCGTTTCCGCTGAACACAAAACAAGTACATACTCATTTTACCTGAAATTATTGCGATATGGAAAAGTTAAAGTTTTCATGAAATTTTCCAAAAGTTTCTCATAACTTATTTATGTACTTTATTTTCCAAAAGTTATTTATATTAAAATAAAGTCATATTTTCGAGAACGTCACAGTGGTTGGTATCAGAGCTGTGATCCCGCGAACTGATCCTGATCCGTGATCTCCAAAAGGTAATACCTGTCCTAGATACTTGTCTTGGTATCTGTTTTGGTTAATCAGAGTATAGAAAGAGGTGTGTTACACATACTTCTTGCTAGGATTTTAGTTTGATATAAAGTCCTTAGTGCAGGTTAAGATGTCTGCTAGGAACAATAACAATCATATGGCTGATGCCATAGCAGGGTTGACTGATGTGCTGGTGGGTATGCAACAGCAGCAGCAGAGGCAACAAGCCAATTCACCACTCTCTCAGCCTTGTCAGGTGGAAAGTCCGGAGTCAAAAACTTTCTCGGAGTTCCGAAAATTTAAACCCTCAAGGTTTGAAGGAGGTCATAAGCCGGAAGAAGCGAGTCGTTGGATTCAGGAATTGAACAAGATTTTCCGTGCTATGGAATGTGCTGATGCTCAGAAGGTAAAGTTTGCGGTTTTCATGCTTTCGGGTGAAGCGGAAAATTGGTGGCATCATACCATGCAGTTGTTGAACTATGAAGGAAGAATGATCACCTGGGATGTGTTTGTTGAGAGGTTTCTCAATAAATATTTTTCGGAGGATCAAAGGAGAAAGAAAGAAATGGAATTTATGCAACTGCAATAGGGAGACCAGAGCGTAGGAGAGTACGCGGCGAAATTTGAAGAACTCATCAAGTATTCCCCGTACTATCAGCTTAACCCTGATGAGAGATCCAAATGTATTAAGTTTGAAAACGGACTTAGGCCGGAGATAAAGTCTGTTTTTAGTTACCAAAAGATCCGAAGTTTTCATGCTTTGGTAGAGATGTGCCGAGTTTATGAAGATGATAAGAAAGAGGATGAGGCACAGAGGAAAAGTCAGGCGGGATTCGGACCCATCCGAAAGAAGAATCTCAACCATCGTAATAAGGATCCCTACTTTCAAAAGGGAAAAGGAAAGGAAGTTAATGGTGGAAAGGGTACTTCCCCGACGAATCATCGCAAGTGTGAGAAGTGTAATCGTTTTCACTTTGGCACCAACTGCTATGCTGCACAAAATGGTCTCTGTTTTAATTGTGGAAAGAAGGGGCATTTCTCCCGTGAATGTAAGGAGCCGATCAAGAAGGAAGGAGCAGGCAAACCGACGGTGGCTGGAAAGGTGTTTGCTTTAAGTGGAACTGAATCAACCCAATCCTTTGATATGATTCAAGGTATTTATCTCCTTAATGACCAACCCTGTGTTGTTATGTTTGATTCTGGAGCCACACACTCTTTTGTTTCCTTTGAGTGTGTAAACCGTTTGAAGTTAGTAGTGTCTAATTTACCCTATCATCTACAACTTGAAACCCCCACCAATGACCCGGTGGTCTTGTCTAAGGTCTGCAAGGACTATAAAATAATGATCCTAAACCATACATCCCTAGTAGATTTAATCTGCTTATCCATGCTCAAAATAGATGTGATCCTAGGAATGGATTGGTTAACCCGAAACCAAGTCCTCATGAATTGTGAGGATAAGACAATCCAGTTTCTAAACCATGAAACTTTAAGTCTTGAGCCTAGAGGATATGTTTGTTTATTCTCCTCAATTTTAGAAGAAATGAAGGAAGTGAAGATTGAAGATATTCCAGTGATATGAGACTTCCCTGAAGTTTTTCCTGAAGAGATTCCAGGATTACCGCCCAAGCGCGAGATTGAGTTTGGAATTGATCTCGTACCGGGAACCGGACCCATTTCTATTGCTCCGTATAGGATGGCACCGCCAGAAATGGCCGAAATGAAGAAGTAGATTGAAGAGTTGTTGCAGAAACAAATGATAAGGCCAAGTGTTTCGCCATGGGGAGCTCCGTTGTTGTTCGTTAAGAAGAAAGACGGTAGTATGAGAATGTGCGTGGACTACTGGCAGTTAAATAAGGTCACAATTAAAAATAAGTATCCGTTGCCAAGGATTGATGACCTTATGGATCAAGTTCGAGGAGCTTCGGTGTTTTCCAAGATCGATTTAAGGTCGGGATATCATCAGATTAGAATTCGAGACGAGGATATTCCGAAGACAGCTTTTCGATCGAGATATGGGCATTATGAGTATGTGGTGATGCCGTTTGGGCTAACGAATGCTCCTGCTATTTTCATGGACTATATGAACAGAATTTTCAGACCCTACTTGGATTTATTTGTGGTCGTGTTCATCGACGATATCCTCATTTACTCAAAAAGTCCTGAAGAACATGCCGAACATCTCAGGATCGTCTTAGGGATCTTGAGAGAGAAGCAACTCTATGCCAAACTTGCTAAGTGTGAGTTTTGGTTGGATAAGGTGAACTTTTTGGGTCACGTTATTTCCAAAGAAGGTATTGCGGTTGATCCAGCTAAAGTTGGAGCTGTGTTGAAATGGGAGCAACCCAAAACTGTAACGGAAGTTCGTAGTTTCTTGGGTTTAGCTGGATATTATCGGAGATTTATTGAAGGATTTTCAAAGATTGCCTTGCCGTTGACCAAGTTAACTTGCAAGGATCAACCTTTCTTATGGGATCATAAGTGTGAGGAAAGTTTTCAGTTATTGAAGGAGAGGTTGACATCCTCACCAGTGTTAGTGTTACCTGATCCACATAGGAGTTTCGATGTTTATTGTGATGCCTCAAGGCAGGGCCTCGGATGTGTCTTGATGCAAGATAGAAAGGTGGTAGCTTACGCATCTAGACAATTGAAGGTGCATGAGGTCAATTATCCGACGCATGACTTAGAATTGGCTGCTATTGTCTTCGCTTTGAAGATTTGGAGACACTATCTTTATGGCACTATGTTCAAGGTGTTTAGTGACCATAAGAGTTTGAAGTATCTGTTCGATCAAAAAGAGCTGAACATGAGACAAAGGCGTTGGATGGAATTTATCAAAGATTATGATTTCAAACTTCAATATCATCCCGGTAAAGAAAATGTAGTAGCTGATGCTTTAAGCCGGAAGACTCTTCACATGAGTGCTTTGATGGTGAAGGAGTTCTCTTTAATTGAGAAGTTTCAAGATCTAAGCCTGATAATGCAAGTGGAACCTGGATGTATAAGGCTTGGTAAGCTGCAGATCACCAATGAGTTCCTGATTCAAGTTCGGGACTCACAACAGTCAGATGAAGAGCTTCAAGAGAAGAGAAGGTTAATGATGGAAGGAAAGGAATTAAGCTTCCAAACTGGAAATGATGGAATTCTCCGATTCAAAGACCGACAACTGGTGTTGGAAGGGCTTTAAGGACAAGGAAGTTGTCGCCAAGGTTTATTGGTCCTTACCAGATACTCAAGCGTATCGGTCCTGTCGCTTATCAGCTCGCTTTGCCTCCGTGGCTGTCTAATTTGCATAATGTGTTTCATGTCTCGCAATTACGGAAATTTGTGCCGGATCCCATTTCTGTGATTGAAGTTCGACCAGATGACGTGACTCTACGAGAAAATCTCACTTTTGAGACATTTCCCGTCCGAATAGAAGACCGAAGAATGAAGCAGTTGTGGGGAAAGGAGATTTCATTAGTTAAGGTTATTTGGGAAAATGCTGATGTATCGGAAGCAACTTAGGAGTTAGAAGATAAAATGAGAAAGGATTATCCTGAGTTGTTTATGTAAGCGGAATTTCAAGGACGAAATTCTTGTAAGTGGGGGAGAAGTGTAATACCCCAAATTTTTGCTTCCCAAATAAATAAAAAGAAATATTTAAATAAAACTAATTATATGGGATTAATTAGTTTTGTTTATTAATTTATGATTTTGTTAAAAGGATAATTAAAGGAAAAATATAAGAAAAATATTTTGGTCAAGGAATAAGGTGTTTTTGCAGAATGGTCCTTGGGTAGGTCCTAGAGGGTAATATTGAAAAGATATTTGGAGGGAAAGTGAATAAAATACAATTATTTGAAAACTGGGCGGAGTAATCGAGTACCGCATGCAGTACTCGATTACCACGAGTTCTGCAGCTCAAGTTAGTGGAAGTTGATGAATCAACCATGAAGAAGGTGTGTTGTTGACAACTGGGCTTTGCATCAACACGTCCCTGGACACGTGTTGAGCTGCATGGAAGCCAGTGTTGGCTATAAATAGAGGATTTTGGTGATGAAAATTATGAGGAAATTGAGAAGAAGTAGGGAAACTCTGTCCAAATCTCAGTTGAACACCCTCTGTTCTTCGTCTCTTTTCTCAACCCTTACCTATACACTGTTGATGAGCTTTACATCTTATTAAAGCTTGTCAAAAGACCTTCAGATACATACCAAGATTGTGAGGTTTAGTGCCTTGAGCTAGGAGAAATCGATTGCTGAAGTGAGGCTCAAGAGTCTGGAAACCTGCAACTCCAGATTTAGGTGGCTCACTTCGAGTTCAGATTGTGGTAAGTATAGGTCACCAATTCGTGTCAAACTTGTTTCTATTTCAAGTTTGCAATCTCTAGTTTAATTATTGACCTTGGTTGCTCGTTTTCATGTCCATTTGATATGTCAAATTCTCTGTTGAAAACGTGTACCCGAAACTGTGTTGGACCTGAAAACAGAGCATAAGTGGCTGAGAGAAATAAGCACTTTTCTTTCTGGAAATCGATTGGAGAAGCTTCATAGAGGTAAGGGAGAAGCTTTACTAATGCTAGAATAGATTATGGAATTGAATTGAATATTGGTTGAACCTCCATGTGGTTCAAAAGGGCACTAAGTTAGTGAACAATGGCTTGGAGGCCAATCTGAAATGAAATATGAATTGGAACATGTTAGATTATGATATTAGAAGCTATAGGAACCCTCAATTTGATCTGAAATGGTGTTACTCAAAAATTGATATGTTAAGTGAGTTTTAGGTTGAATTTGGGGGAAAACCACATGATTCTGTGAATTTGATGCTATTTGGTGCAATTGATGCTATGAACAAGTTTATTATGTTGCATTTGAGCTGTGCATAGTGTTGAATTTGGTTAAAAATTGAATTGGTATAGATTTGATGGTTAAAAACCAGTTCAGCAGTGTTTTTTACTGATATGGTAATCGAGTACCCAGACTGGTAATCGAGTAGCACAATTCATTTTTTTAAAGTAATCGAGTACCCAGACTGGTAATTGAGTACCACGATTAATTTTGGAAAAATTCTGAATTTAGACCTGTTATAATCAATTATTAAATTATAATAATTGATTATGAACCCTATTTGTTGTGATAAAGATTCAGAATTTAATTGCCTAATCGATTCGGTCAGTTATATAATCGGTTATGGGCTGAGACTTGGTTGTTTGGCTAAATTTTGAAGGAAACGTGAAAGAAGATACCAATTCATAATATAACCAAAATTTTAAGTAATCTCAAATAGCATTAATTGTGATAAAGTATATGTTGATGATATGTTCATGCATCACATTTGCATTGTTGATTCCCACTTGTGGTGGAGACATGTCCGTGAGGCGTGGGCATATCCCTTTTGGTTATTTTGGACTCGAGGGACACTAGTGAAAGTGTCTGCTCCAAAGGGTCGTGACTCGAGGGACACTAGTGAAAGTGTCTGCTCCAGAGGGTCATTAAGCGGAAGGGAGTGTCGGTGACCGGGGTTGCACCTTTTGTTCCGGAAATACACACGTGGGTGTGGGCATGTCTTCAAACGCCGGGCTCGAGAGACGTAGTCTTGCGGGATACGTCGGTGCCACTTCTATGAGCTCTAGGGGTGTTGTTTAATGTTGGCCGAGTCCGAGAGGTACTCGTTGAGGAGTACCTGGCATGTTTTTAAGGTGCCACGGGAGCCTATTTGTTGAGTTGGCCAACGATCATGCACGGATAGATGAATTGCATTGTCAGTGCGCATGTTATTGATTATTCGTTATTATGTGTCGATGTGTATAATGGAATGAGAATTGATTGGTAAAAGTAATTATTAAGAAATTCTAATTGATTATTAAAGGGTTGTAATTGTTTACTAGCACATGATAATTAATTAGAAATGAAATGGGTGGTTAATGATAAATAAGGCTTGATTATATTATTGTTAAATGTGACCCTATCTATTTGATTATGTGTTAGTATTGCTGACTCCCTATGCCCTTGTAGGTGATGGCTCGCTACATGACATTCGTGGAGTTACGCTCACTCCGTAGAGGAGTGTGGGATTACGAGGAGCACAGGGCTGTTTTTGAGGGTGAGGTTTACGTGATCTTTCGTCACCCTAACCCCCTTGCTCGTGTGCGACCTCGTAGGCTTCGCATCCCTATGATCTACATACTGCACATTCCACCAGCTTATACTTATCGTTTTGGTACTCCTCCACCACGTCCTGGCCGTCGTTTTTATCGTTTACATGTCAGACGTCCAGCTACCCGTACTCGTCCTTCTACTCCTTCTGAGGCTACTGCTACGACCACTCCTCGTCCTGGTCCGACCACCAGGGTGCGCTTTGCACCTTCACCCGAGCCAGTGCGTCGCACTGCTACTCCCCCGGGGTCGGATGAGGAGGAGGAGGAGGACCCTATAGAGGACGTGGATGGGACAGCTACTGATGGCCAGTGATGTAGTGATTTTATTTTGTATGTGCAGTATGGGTGACCATAGTAGGGTGTAGTGTTGCAGCTTTTGGAGGATCCAGGGATCAGGCATTAGTGTGGGTGTTCGTGGCACAGTTTTCGATGGCTCTCTTTTTTTTGATTTGTAGTATATTGTATATATTCTGATGAGAGCATTTGAGAGCTAATATTTTGTGTTTACTGGTCTGTATCCCTAAAACTTTGCTACCTCGACTTTTACTTCCTGACTATCTGATACTTGGTTTTTATTATGTTTATATATGGGCTATGGTTGCATATGAACTTTGATATTTACTGCAACCCTATTAACACTTTCAAATCGTTTCTGCTGAACACAAAACAAGTACATACTCATTTTACCTGAAATTATTGCGATATGGAAAAGTTAAAGTTTTCATGAAATTTTCCAAAAGTTTCTCATAACTTATTTAAGTACTTTATTTTAATATAAATAAAGTCATATTTTCGAGAGCGTCACACGATACGTTCTGGGAACGTATGTTAGTGTTCTGGGGACACGTTGGTATAATAATAGAATTAAAGATAAAAACCAACCTTAATGATTGTGCATTCATGCATATAGAATGGAAGATGGGTTGGTAGGAAACGATTATCATATTCTGGGAATATGAGGAGGGTACTCCGGGAGTACCAAATTTGTAACCTACTTGATGACACATTCTGGGAATGTGGCCAGTGTCTGGGACCAGGTTATATACGTTCTAGGAACGTATGCTAGTGTTCTGGGAACACATTGATATGCAACCTACTTGATGACACATTCTGGGAATGTGGCCAGTGTCCGGGACCTGGTTTTTTTGCGTTCTGGGAACGTATGCGTTCTGGGAACGTGATGCACACTCTAGGAGTGATGCTTATTATTCCAAGTATGGTTTGCTACACGTTCTGGGAACGTGATGCACACTCTAGGAGTGATGCTTATTTATCCAAGTATGGTTTGGCATTACGTTCTGGGAACGAATGTCAGTGTTCCGGGAACACAACGGTGTATTGGATGGACGTCCAAGATGGACTTTGTTAGAGGCCTCAGTTGTGGATGAAAATCATGCATCATGCCACCTGCATTGCAAGAATTATTACGATTAACCGGGTGTGCTCATATGAATATGCATCATGATTTGCTACATGTTGACTTGTGGATGTTAGTGTTATTCTCATTTGATTATGCGAATATGTATAGCTAACCCCCATGCCCTTATTAGGTGTTGATCGTGCATCTAGATTGCACAAAAGTCAATGAAGGGAGATGTCCTTTGGGTGCATGCAGAATATAGAAAGTGTGGGTTGGGAACCCGTTGTGCAGATATCGAGGATCCGACCAGATGAATGTTTGGACAAAGGACCAGTGACCAGCTCTATAACATCTCTATTTTAATAGTATTTATATGATACACATTTTGAAAGAGGTATCATAAGATGAAATTGGTTTCATAATAATATTTATTTGGTATCCATGGACTTGTTACACTTGATATATTTTGGGGGCATAATATGACTACTTTACTATGTTTTCGCAAACTCTGATTTTTTAGTCAACCTCATTACTAATCAAGTGTTTGTGAAAAGGAATTTTCAAGGGAAGGGAAAATTCTTATTTTCAGATCTTTTTCCAACGATAACAAGTCCAAGTATTCATAAACTTATTACTTTTCTTATAAAGTAAGATGATATACAAGGAGTGTTACATTTTTATGGTATCAGAGCAATGGTCTTGACTCTTGGTCCTTGGGTGTGTGGTCCAATACGCTGGTCATCGATATCTGCAATGTTTCCTGGGAAGTATGCTTTCATATACTTCCAAACTAGAGCTAAGGTTATGGGTAATGGCTCTAGATAAGTAGCTTATTCTGTTATTAAGAAGTATTCTATGTAGTCTAAGTAGAAGTATGATAGTTGTATGCTTTTCTTTAGACATGTTGTAAACCCGAAACCATAGTGTTGGTTTATCCCGTTCTCATAGAACCAGTGATAAGGAAATCTCAAAGGAGTCGTAGTTAAGTCCTTGACTCTGGAGAAGAGTATTTACCTCACCAGTGTTAAAGTTAATCAACTTCTCAGATCGGGTGCAAGGCAGTCATCTTCTTAAGGATTAACCTTGTTGAGTTTGTTGAACTCTAAAGCTATCCATTCACTTGTTCCTTATGGATACGGGTATTGATCAAAGTTGCTCTATGCCTTATCCAATCTGTTATCTCAAAGCAGAGGATCCTACAAATCTTCTTGTAGTTGTTTCCAAGGTATGTCTGGATCGTTTTATTAAGGTATTAGACTTTGTCTATCTACCTGTTTCATGATTACATATGATCTTAAGCACGGTTTGGAAGTCGAGAGATCAAGTGATCATGATTAATGACGATAGAACAACCCTGTATTGGGATTCCCAAGCTTCGAACCTGGAATCCAATGGATCCATATGTTTGCTTCTGGGAAGCAGTGAAGGAAAGGAAGAAGGGGGTCAAAGAAATCCTGGTTACAAGAAACGAGATAAGGTTTACCCTTGAGTAAAGAGATAGAGTTTGGAATCAAGTTAATTCTTGAAACTGATTCTATCTCTACTACCCTTATAATATGAAGCCAGTTGGAGTTGTTTGCTATTTTAAATGGATTTGACATAGGTTCACCCCGACCATTACAAATCTTTTACAAAGTGGTCATAGGGTCAAAAGTGAATCTAATGAACTCTGATTGACTTGAAGATTTTCTATAATGTTCTTTTACGTACAGGGACACTGTCTTCCAATTCTTCACAAACCTTGAGAAATTGAATTTATAGAATGAATGTTTGGTTGCAGGCTATGCAAAAACCTTTTATAAACGCTTTTTAATATATGTGATGATATTTGTGCATGTGTTGTAGAGGTAATTGTTAGCCCTAAGTTAGGAAGGAAACCAGGTTGAGTTATGTTTAGGTTTAAGGTGTAAGATGTTGTGGACCGCTGTTGTGAATGTTTGACCCTTGAATGATGTTTACATGATTTATGTTTGTGTGAATGAAGGATGTGTTTGATTAGAGTTTAGGTTTAGGACATAAGTGGTAGGTTTTGGAATTAGAGTATACCCAACCCTTTAGGGTAATAGTGTATAGAGTGTTTTAAGTGCCCTGTCCAACCTTCAAAGCAGGATTTCGCAGGAAAGCCAGCTGACCTTAGAAATCTGTTAGAATAGTAGCCTAGAGGTTGACCCAGGTTAAACTATAGTCGGCACTCTTCAATGAGTGCAAGAGACTTGTGGCACATTCAGGTTGAATGGTATGCCGATCCCAAGTGGGGGAGTGGACCTAAGATGAGTTAGTTGCGTAGCTTAGCAAACCTTTTTCCGGGATGGTTCTCCAATTAAGGATTTTGAGCGGAATTTCGGGGACGAAATTCCAATAAGTGGGGGAGAATTGTAACATCCCAAACTTTAATTCCAGGTTAATTAGGAAAACCTAAGCTAGAATTTATGATAAAACCATATGAAAATCATGGGTAGGAGTTAAGTGTAGTGTCTTAGAGTTAGAATTGGCCAAAATAGGAGTTTTCATTAGAGTAATCGATTACTTTGTAGGGGTTAATCGATTACTAGGCCTCTGGTGAAAATACTTAAATATTGCAGCATGGATAATCGATTAACTCATAGAATTAATCGATTATTTGGTGAAGTAATCGATTACTTCAGGTGACTTAATCGATTATTTGCCCTCTGGCAGAAACACAAAGAAATGTTGCATTGAAGAGTAATCGATTACTTTGGGTCAAGTAATCGATTATTTTAGGTCTGATGCAGAAAATAAAAATAAAGTAAGGGGCAGAAACGTAATTTCCACCCCTTATCTCCCTATTTCAGCCACTCATTCCCCTTCCCCTATCCATTCGACCCTTCTCCCTCTCTCTCTTGTTTCACGCATCTCTCTCCCCATTTCTTCCTCCTCCTCGTGATTTTGGTGCTCCCATGGAGGATTGGAGCTCAAAATCCTTTTCCACCATCATCTCCATAGTTTCCTCCATCATCATCAAGCTTAGATCATTCTCCCTTGTTGATTTAAAACCAAACCCTCCTTTTCTCTTCCTCTCATCTCTCCATTTTTGGCTCTCTCTCTCTCTCTTTCACATAAACCACCCAAATCCACCCTTCCAAACCTTCACCCATGAGGTTCATCATCTTCCTCATGATTTTACCTTCACCTCCTCCCTTGGTGGCTTTCTCTCTCTTGATGAAGCTCTTTCTCTCTCTCCAAGGGTTTGCTTTCTCTCTCCTCCAATCTTGAAGAACGGAGTGGAGATCGGTCAAGAGGATAGGAATCAAGGTAGATCCGGAGTAGATTTGGAGTCCCTGGAGCTTGGTGTGGGCTCTCTCCCTCTATAAGGTAAGGGGAGTCTCTTTTCCACACTTTGAGTTAGGGATAGTTGGGGTATATAATAGGATTTGGGCTAAGTAGTTAAATTGGGTTGTGGGTAGTAAAATAGCACCTGTTAGAGTTGGTTATGGAGATTGAATGTATTTTTGATTTAATTTAACAATTTAATTTAATTGTCATAAATTTGCTAAAAACCCCTTTATGTATGTTGTAAATGTAGGAAGTGAAGAACCCTAGGGAGTTGACTTATATTTAAGCATGCTGAGACATACCTGATTATGTCGATTGATCTGTGAATATATGTTGTTTGTTGAGAGTTTGCTATGTTCCTGATGTGTGTAGAAAAAGGGTATATTTAAGAATTAGTATTTAGTTATGAAATAATTAATAATGTCAGTTATGGGATGGTGTGATAATCAAATGGACGTAAGGATAATACTTGAATGCTTAAATAAGAAGTGTAATATAATTGTTTATTTATGGTTGATGATGATTATGGGAAATGCAAGGGATTGGTTTCTTTAGTGTTAATTAATAGTATGAATATTAGTGGGGGAAAAGAATGAGTTCTTGTTTTGAATTGGTGGATATTGTAAAATGATGATGAATAATTGTGATTATGTGAATATTTGCTAAATTGATGTAAAAGACTAAATGAATGATGTTGAATTAATGGTTGTTATGTGTGGGCGGAAAGTAAGAGTGATATAAATCTGTAAATGGTTATTTGGTTTACATGTATGAAGGTGGATGTTTGTCAATTGTTATAATTGGTTAATTGAATGGTGTGCTTTATGGTGAATGTGTTTGGATTGATATGGACGGTTGAATTGATCATTGGGACATTGGGACACTAGGTGTTCCTGCTAGGTGTACAAACGCCCCATTAGGGCCAAATGCCCCATCAGGCTAAAACGCCCCATTAGGTAAAAATGCCCCGTTAGGAGTCAATGTCCCGGAATGATCAATTCAATGGAAACTAAAAGAATGGAAAATATGAAAAAGGCTAAAGTATGTAAATTGAATATGATAAGACATGTGAAAAGAATAAGTATAAGATTTTATGTATTAGTCCTAACGGGTGAGGCCTAGTGGGTGAAAGTCCTGATGGGTGAATAAAGTCCCTAATGGGTGTACAAACGCCCTAGCAGGAGCAACCAATTCCTAGTGGTACAAACCAAGGCTTGGTGCTCACTTAAGCTATGGCAATGTGAGGCCAAGTGTAAAATATAAGTATGCACCTTGGTGCTCACTTAAGCTACGGCAATGTGAGGCCAAGTGTAAAATATAAGTATGCACCTTGGTGCTCACTTAAGCTACGGCAATGTGAGACCAAGATAAAATAAAGGAAATGAAAATGATTACAGATATGTGTTGAAAATTGTTAATATAAAAAAGTGAAGCATTTTGTTATTCATAGCTTGATTTGATTATGATGCTTAAGTTTTTATTATGTGCTCTCTATTATCTTCTAATTCACTGTGTCGTGAAAAGGTCTCACCCTTATGTGGTTAACATTTTAGGTGAATGAAGAGGAGCTTGAGGATCAGAGAGTGTCGCAGCGGAAGTAACGGAAAGAAGGAAAAATTTATATGTTGCGCTACTCATATTGTAATTGAAATACCCAGTTTTATATGTAAAGTTGTTTTATGAAAAGAAAATTTTAAGCCCTCCATTCTAATTTTCAAACCATACTTAGTGATATTTTATATAAAAACAATGGGTGTTACATTTATGGTATCAGAGCAGTTCCTTCCTTCCGACCTGAGGGAAAGTGGTCCCGATCTCGCTGCGAACACTCTCATCTCAAGCTTCTTCTCAAGAGTTGAGACCCTTTTAAGTGAAAATTTTAATGTTTGGTAAATTGTGCAAATGTTTGATAGTAAAGGAGAATAGAATGTGATTCTTTGGGAACCTAAGCAGGATCCCTTAGGGATTCAAAGAATTACATCCTATAAGTGTGGCACGTTTGTAAGCAGAAAACTTCAAAGGTGCAAATTAATTCTTGTTTAAGGGATGCAAACTCCAAGTTGAGTTAATTAAAGGTTAAAGTTTCTGACAAAGGAAATCTTACTAATTAATAACGGAGTGCATAAACTCTAACTGGATAACGAAGGCTATTACCACTGATGGAATGTAGTGTCAGAAATGGCCAATCCGATGTTGCATTTACCGGGAGGTGATGTCGTCGAAATCTAGGAGTTTGTGCATCATCGTGAATTAGTAATGGATCTCCTGTGTATAAAACTTATGTGTAATTCTTTTATGTTTGCTTGCTTTGCTAAGTGCTTTGTGTGTGATCATAATGTTTGTTTGTTGAGTAATTTGGTGTCAAAATAATCGAACCGGGATTAGAAATGGAACCGCATGAAACAAATAAATCATAAATCTCGAATACTAATCTAACCAAGTGATTAAAGTCATGTTGATTTGACTAGTATTCAAGAGAACGAAAAATAATGTTTATACTAAATTAATGAGCGGTTCTGTAACTAAACTTGATTCAAGTGATTGTGGCATCAAATGAAAGTAGGCATCGAGAACCAATCGATAGGATTTAAAACACTAAATCATATTAATTTGAGTCACAAATAAAAACAAACTTTTTGCCCAATGTGAGAAGTGGCTTGAATTCAATCCAAAGGGTTCTCGAAATAGGCTTACATGTGGAATGGTGTAGTGTTAAAGTAAGCGGAGAAAAAAAAAATTTAAAAGTGGAATCATGAGAATCGAAAAGATTTACTACCTCGATTCTAATCTATTCGAGTGACATAGTAGCACCGGTTAGATTAGACTCCATAAAAACAATAAAAACATTTTATTGAATTTGTGGTTGATTCCACCACTAATTTGGTTTCCGATGACTTTAATAATAATCGAAAGTTAAGTTGAAGCTTCTAATGATTGGATTTGAACCCCGAGTTACTATAATAAAATTTTGTAACGAGAAGAGGTATCGAGGATGAGGTTAAAATTCAACGTAGAAGTTCTTACTTCACTTTTGATTACATCATTGGTAGTGTATTTGGTTTACATGAACAAGTCTATGTTTATGTGGAAATGAGTTTAAATTTTAGAAAAATGTTTTCAAAATGATTTGGGATTAATAACTTTTCAATTGCCCTCTTTAAGTGAAGTCCCAAATTACTTTCCACTAAGCATTGACTAAAAGTGTTGTTTTTGAAAATTGTGTTCTTGATGAACTGCATTTTGTTTGTGTATGCTCGATTGATATGTGTGCTTGATAGATCTATGTGCAAGGTGAAGTTTGTAGTTGATGCTTGTGAGTGTTTAAAATGAATTTCAAAAGTTCGCACCGAACTGTAATCATTGCAAATGGATCGGGAAGTCGCATGGCAAATTTTTAAGAAAATAGTAAGAAAACAAGGATTTCTAAGTGATCGAGTAGTGAATTTGGTAACCAAATCACACATCGGTCAAATAGGAACCCTTCTTATGCGACTCAAATCAATTCGGAATGAAAACTCAATTTTTTAAACTTGAAGTAAAAAGGGAATGTAATTGTTTCAATTCTCACAGAATGAACTAAACTTTTTTTTTCAAGTCCAAGGCACATTCCCTCTTTCTTGAGTTTATCCATCTTGAGTGATTTGTCACTCCTTCATCTAGGATCTTATGAAATTAGATGAAGGTAGCTCTTGTGGTAAGGTGCATGATTAAAAGTTTTATTGAATTTTCAAAATGAAACAAATGGATTCCTCATCAAGAGAGGAACCTAATTTGCAAAAGAATTTTGTTTTTATAAATGTGTTATTATTTTCTAAATGTCCCACTTGTATGGGATCCTTTTCTTAAATTTTGAATCCCCATACTTAGTGATTTTTCAAACCAAAGGTTTTAAAGACGTATGTGTTTGTGGTTAAGTGTTTTTGGGTACTCAAGGTTTTTGTATAAAGGGAAAGCTAAGTTTTTGGGTTTAGGATTTTGTTTGACTTGGAAGAATTGATATAAGCACCCTAAGGTTGAATTAATGTCTTATGTAACCCTTCAAGCCAATTGGAGCAAGTTATTGTTTTTAAACAAAATGAATTTAATATGCTCTAATCGGTTTGAACATTTTACACAACCTTGGGCTAAGAATAGGTGATGTCCCATCAAATTTTGAAGCCAGTTGGAGTTGTTTGCTATTTTAAATGGATTTGACATAGGTTCACCCCGACCATTACAAATCATTTACAAAGTGGTCATAGGGTCAAAAGTGAATCTAATGAACTCTGATTGACTTGAAGATTTGCTATAATGTTCTTTTACGTACAGGGACACTGTCTTCCAATTCTTCACAAACCTTGAGAAATTGAATTTATAGAATGAATGTTTGGTTGCAGGCTATGTAAAAACCTTTTATAAACGCTTTTTAATATATGTGATGATATTTGTGCATGTGTTGTAGATGTAAGTGTTAGCCCTAAGTTAGGAAGGAAACCAGGTTGAGTTATGTTTAGGTTTAAGGTGTAAGATGTTGTGGACTGCTGTTGTGAATGTTTGACCCTTGAATGATGTTTACATGATTTATGTTTGTGTGAATGAAGGATGTGTTTGATTAGAGTTTAGGTTTAGGACATAAGTGGTAGGTTTTGGAATTAGAGTATACCCAACCCTTTAGGGTAATAGTGTATAGAGTGTTTTAAGTGCCCTGTCTGTAATACCCCTCAATTTCCTCGTATGGTTTTAAATTCTAAAAAGAATTATTTTTGAGAAAAGTATTTTTGAGAGAATAATTTCTTAAATGAATTTCTTAAATTACGTTTTCAAGGAGGTAAAATGATTTTTAAAGAATGATTTTCATAAAGTGAAGTTATGAGTTTTGAAATTTATTTTGAAATGGTGATTGATGTTCCATGAATGTGTGTTTGATATTTTGGCGTTACTATAATTCTTATGCATGTATAATTTGTTTCCTATGTGTATTTGCATGTATGTATGTTTAAGAGTATGTGAAGTTTAATTATTTAATGAAGGTGATTATATGTGAATATATGTGTGTGACGTGAATGAGTGTGTATGTGCATGAAGATGTGTGTGTGTCGTGTAAGTGTGTGTGAGTGCATGAAATTGGATATGTGTGAATGTGTGTGTGTCGCGTGTATGAGTGAGTAAGAGGAAAGCCTAGGATTTTCCCCTAAGTGTGGAGGGCAAGTAACTAAATCCCAACTAGTTCCTAACTAAACCCTAACCAAGAGGTAGAAACCCTAACTAGATCAAAGGAGAACCCAAAAAGTCAACAACCTAGGATGAACCCTAAAGCCCATATGTCTCCCACTTTGTCTCCTTGAGGAATACTAACCTCCACCCATGCAATAATATAGAAGGCCGAATTTACCCCTCCTTTCCAAAGCCTTGGCCGAATTTCTTAAAGGGTAAAATAGGAAGCCGTGACTTTTTATATAAGCCTTGGCCTTTGCTTCATTTCACCCATTCTTCACTTCATCTCCTTACACTCTTTCTTCCAAACACCAACACAAACACATGTTCTAAGAGCTCCTCAAACTCTTAGACAAAGAGAAAGAAAATAGAAAGAAAGAAGGAGGAACCGTGAGTAGGAAGAAGGAGAAGGAGAACCCAAAGCCAAAACTTAGGAATCCTTGAAGATCAAGTGCTTAGAAGTGTTGAAGACCTTTTCTTTTTGGTATAAACCGAAGACTTAGAAAGTTTTAGAACTAGTTCTTGATCTTGTGATCTTATTTTCTTTTCTTCTCTTGCATGTTTATTTTTATGCACTTATGTGTAATATTTCTTTTAACCATGGACTTTCAAGAACTCAATTTTAATTTGTAATAAGTGTAGTTTATGTGTGATAATTCGGTTGGTGTTGTTTGTGATGGATCTTGATGTTTTTATGGTAGATCTTAATGCTCTCATGATAGATCTAGACGTTTTTCTCCTAGATCTAAAGTTTTGTTCATGGTCTATGTGAATTAGAAGTAGATCTCTTTGCATGTTTGATTTTCATGATTAAAACCGTAGATCCTTGAGTGTTTGTGTGTTTATTTGCTTAATAAATGGTTGATCTAAATTTGTTTGATGATTTTTGGTTTTGCATGTTGTTTGCAAATGATTTTCATGGTTTTGAATCCTTGTATGTTTCGGTTTTGAGTTGATCTTGGTAAAAGCCTTGAATTGTATTTTGATCCTTGATTTTATGGATCTTGATTTTTGTTTGTAAATAATTTTTGAATAAAAACCTTTATATTTCTTTGAGTGTGCTTCGGTTTTGACCTCTTTCCATTTAAAATGATTTTGTTTCCTATTTGTGTTCTATGTCTAATGTTATGACTTGATCTAAGTGCATGCATGTAAATCTTGAATGAAATAATTATATTTTCCTTATGTATGTTTCGGTTTTACCCTTTTCCTTACTCAAAATGATTTTGGTCTTGGTTGTGTTGCTATGTTTAATTTCATGACTTGATCTATATGATGTGAGTGCATGCATGTTGATGTTGGGCCTTGAACGATTATTTCTATGATTTCTTGGAAAATGAATTAAGAATGTTTATGATGGCCTATGGTTTTTATGTGCTTTAAGATTCATTCTTACATATTGGTTTTAAATGAAAAGACCATGATTTCTTGTGTTGCATGTCACGGATCTTAGAGGAAATTAGGGAAATAAGCCTTAAAACAATTTTATTTGCATGAACAAAACTTGACTTAAGTGTTTAAATTTATGCATGTCACATTCGGCCATATTTAGATTAAAGACCATGCTTTTTATTTTGTGAGGACTTGGTATATGCTTTATGTTCTTGCATGAATCGATTTGATTTAAGTTAAGGAAAAATAAATTAAAGTTTGATTATTTTTCTAGTTGTAGCTCACGGGTTTGATAAGAAAAAGAAGGAATAATTGCATGAATTTGTGTGTGTTGATGATGCATGAATTTGGTTTCAATTGTGCAAAGTGTTTCAGTCTATGCATATAAATTAGGTTAGTATTCTTTTCCATAACGCTAGGCTAAGTGGATTTGAGAAATAGTCGTGTGTTTAAGTGAAATCATGAATGTGTGTATTCGGTTTTGTGATTTTATGCATGCTCAAATGTTTTTGTTTTATAAAAATGAAATGTTTTTGAAAGTAATTGAATTAAGTATTTGATTTGTGAAATGTTTAATTTAATAATGGATTAATTGTTTGTATGTCTTGAGTGATCCGAAATGTGTTGTGGACCGTGTGTATGTTTAGTTTTATAGATAATTTGATTTGGTTTATTTGAAGTTGTGAGAATGTGTTTATGATTTTACAAAACTTGAGTGTTCAAGAGAATTTGAAATAAAAAGAGTTTTTGAGTTGTTTTGGATTTTTATTTAATTGATTTCTTTGCTGCCCAAGTTTATTTAAAGCTGTTTTTGATTTCTAAAATGAGTTCGTGAGACTCAAAGTTTGGTTTTCAAAAGGTAATTGATTTTAAGAAAACCCGGATTGAAACCGGTGAATTTTTCGGTGTTTTTGAAATCGGTTAAGGTGCTATCCAAGACAGATCAGCCACCTAACCATTTGATTTAAATTGTTTTATTTGGTGTTTTCAAAATGATTTTGGAATGTCTACAGAACTAAGATATGTTTAAGTTATTCTAAGAAAACGAATACGTTTTTCCAACGAGGAATGGAAAAGAAATTTCTTAAGGAAGGTTTTTAATGAAAACATGTTTTAATTAATTCGAGGAATGTTACAGACGAGGGATTGAGGCAATGGCAGCAAACAAGATCAGAGGAGACCGTGTTCACCAGATAGCTGGACCCCAGGTAAGAGAGTAGCTTTCCTAAGACACCGTGGTAGTAGGTGTTATATTGAGACGTTCCGTATCAACTCAAAGATTGGAACTAAGTGGTTCTGCGTCAGTAGTATAGTGGCAATTGTGTGCTTTGTGTGGCCACTAATACGAATAGGACAAAGACCACATTGTTGTGTGTGATGTTGTATGTTGATGATGTGTTGTTTGTGTTTGTTATTTATGCATGATTAATGTTATAGATTGTCATATGAGATAATTGATAATGAAGAGTAAAGAAATTAAAGTAAAAGACACCAAGAGATGAGATAACCCTTGTCTGGCATAAGTCCTTGTGGAGCAAGGCCGCCTTAATATGATAAGACATTGAGAATATAAATAATGATGAGAGGATTGTGTTGATGGTTCAGTTAAGATAAGAGATGGGATTTGAAAGGAGATTATGTTAACGGTGTGAGTGAGCCAGAGCGAGGAAAGAAAGTTGAGGTGATATTGAAAGTGCAATGTGATGGGGAGTGAGGTGTGAATGTTTTGGTTTTGTGTCTTGGATTGAGACTGGTCTGAGTTGAGCTTGCTCCTCCACTAGTTCTCAAGAAGAGAAAAGTCTTTGAGAAAACCTTTGAAAAGAATTTTGAAATGGTTTTACAAAAAGGAGATTTTTAAAAATGAGTTTTCAAAAAGAAATTTTGGAAAGGGATTCCCAGAAGTGAAATTTTTTTTAAGAGTTTTAAATTTTAAAAAGGGGTTCCCAAAATGAGAAAAATTTTCCAAGATAGATTTTCTGAAAGAGATTTTGAAAAGAGACTTTTTGAAAAGGACTTCAAAAAGAGATTTTTGAAATGAGTTTCGAAAGGAGATTTTTGAAATGATTTATGAAATGAAATTTTTGGAAAAGGATTTGTGAACTGAATTTTTTTGGAAGAGATTTATGAAATGGAAATGATTGGGAATGAGTTTGTGAAGTGAGGTGTTTTCGTTGAAAGTTTCTGAAGAGAGATTGTTATGAAAAGGTTGTTTTGAGGAAAGTTGTGATGAGATTCGAGTTGTGAATGTGATTCCGCTCTGTGCCAAGTTTGATGAACTGAAAAGTGATGCAAAGTTAGCGGTCAAGACTCATTGAAGGGATGTACGAAGGGTGAGCTGACCATTAGGTTAATTAACAAGATAAAAGCTTTTAAAAGACATTAACAGCGAACGCGGTGAGGTATGAGAGTTAACCCGAAGTAGTGGAGAGGAAGGAACGATAGGTATCTGCGGATACTTAGGACGAGATTGCATTAGGGGAGGACGATGACAGTGAAACGTCAAGAAGTCTAGAGTACTTTTCTAGGCGGGACAATTCCACAAGTGGCGCACTAACGTGGAGGGGACTGGGTCTAATGCCGTGGCACGTCCTGCATGATCAACTAGAAATAGTACTATCGCCCCCTAGATTGCAAATCGAGAACAGTGAGAGGAACTGGAGTGGGGCATTGTGTTTGCCGCTAAGAGCGTGCCTTGTTATATATGATATTATTTGAGGCTGGGCCTCCTGGTCAGGGACCATTTGTTTGACAGCTGTCGTGCCCGCACGGTAAAGGTTCTGTACTCCTGTTTGCTTCCGACTAGGTGGATGGTGACCGAGGAGATGTAGACTTGAGACGTGAGTGCTAACTACGAATGGACGTGCACCTCGATGATTTTTAAATCCCCCTTAATCATCGATGGTTATAATTCAATAAGACTTGATAAGAAAAGAGTTATGATTAAGAAAAAGTGAAGTTGTGAATGATTGATGGTAAGATGGGAAGTGTGAAAAGGAAAGAAAGGTTGAGACCCTCGGAAAGGGGAAGAAAGTGTTGGGTTGAGAACTGTTAATGAGAAAGAGATTGAGAAGTAAAGATGAGTAATGAATAAGGAAATAATAACAATTGAAAATTTTGATGTTATGTGTACTGTGTTGTGTGTGTTTGCTTGTCTTGTGTGTTTTGTCTTAATATCCCGCCTGCGGTAAATCCACAACGTCGACGACTTGTCGTTCGGTTCGCTAACTCTCTCCTGCCCGTTGGTATATCGGTGCTTCTGGTACTCCATCGCGCAGATGGACTATCGCATGGAGATTACGACCTGGATGAAGCATGGATGCGGCTGGAGGCGTACTCCATCTGGCTGGGTATGGACTGGTGAGTCGCAAATCGTGATTCCGGACCCTGAGCATCGACTATGTGGAGTTGACTTAGGACCGTTGCTAGGACAAGTTTCTGTCCGAGGATATGGAGACTATGAGGAGAAGCTGCGCTGTGAAGCTCTGAGGAATCTTTCTGCACCGACAAGGATGCAGTGGGTGCCAAAGAATCGTGGACAAGCTGTAGCTGGGATAGCTTCATCTTCTGGTGTCAAGCAAGGACATAAGAAGGAGGATCATGAGCTGCACCCTATAGTTTTCATTAGGCAAAGTCGTAGGTAGGGTAATTAGTTAAGTAGTGAATATCTATGCCAAGGATTATCTAAGCAATGTATCGCTCTTGTAACTCTGCCCTACTTTCATTTTGTGAATTGGCCGAATCTTTTGTTTTTGGCAAGAACTATGAAATCGTTTTGAAAGATGTGGAAGTGGGTTTTACGTAACGACCCGGTTTTCAGGTAGGAGCGTGAACGTGCACCCACATCGTTTTGTAAAAAAAAAATGGCCTCATTTTTGGCAAATTTTTAATGTAATACTGATCATTTTCGGATGTCAAAAATCGGGGCGTTACACTGTCCAACCTTCGAAGCAGGATTCCGCAGGAAAGCCAGCTGACCTTAGAAATCTGTTAGAATAGTAGCCTAGAGGTTGACCCAGGTTAAACTATAGTCGGCACTCTTCAATGAGTGCAAGAGACTTGTGGCACATTCAGGTTGAATGGTTTGCCGATCCCAAGTGGGGGAGTGGACCTAAGATGAGTTAGTTGCGTAGCTTAGCAAACCTTTTTCCGGGATGGTTCTCCAATTAAGGATTTTGAGCGGAATTTCGGGGACGAAATTCCAATAAGTGGGGGAGAATTGTAACATCCCAAACTTTAATTCCAGGTTAATTAGGAAAACCTAAGCTAGAATTTATGATAAAACCATATGAAAATCATGGGTAGGAGTTAAGTGTAGTGTCTTAGAGTTAGAATTGGCCAAAATAGGAGTTTTCATTAGAGTAATCGATTACTTTGTAGGGTTTAATCGATTACTAGGCCTCTGGTGAAAATACTTAAATGTTGCAGCATGGATAATCGATTAACTCATAGAATTAACCAATTATTTTGTGAAGTAATCGATTACTTCAGGTGACTTAATCGATTATTTGCCCTCTGGAAGAAACACAAAGAAATGTTGCATTGAAGAGTAATCGATTACTTTGGGTCAAGTAATCGATTATTTTAGGTCTGATGCAGAAAATAAAAATAAAGTAAGGGGCAGAAACGTAATTTCCACCCCTTATCTCCCTATTTCAGCCACTCATTCCCCTTCCCCTATCCATTCGACCCTTCTCTCTCTCTCTCTTGTTTCATGCATCTCTCTCCCCATTTCTTCCTCCTCCTCGTGATTTTGGTGCTCCCATGGAGGATTGAAGCTCAAAATCCTTTTCCACCATTATCTCCATAGTTTCCTCCATCATCATCAAGCTTAGATCATTCTCCCTTGTTGATTTAAAACCAAACCCTCCTTTTCTCTTCCTCTCATCTCTCCATTTTTGGCTCTCTCTCTCTCTCTTTCACATAAACCACCCAAATCCACCCTTCCAAACCTTCACCCATGAGGTTCATCATCTTCCTCATGATTTTACCTTCACCTCCTCCCTTGGTGACTTTCTCTCTCTTCATGAAGCTCTTTCTCTCTCTCTCCAAGGGTTTGCTTTCTCTCTCCTCCAATCTTGAAGAACGGAGTGGAGATCGGTCAAGAGGATAGGAATCAAGGTAGATCCGGAGTAGATTTGGAGTCCCTGGAGCTTGGTGTGGGCTCTCTCCCTCTATAAGGTAAGGGGAGTCTCTTTTCCACACTTTGAGTTAGGGATAGTTGGGGTATATAATAGGATTTGGGCTAAGTAGTTAAATTGGGTTGTGGGTAGTAAAATAGCACCTGTTAGAGTTGGTTATGGAGATTGAATGTATTTTTGATTTAATTTAACAATTTAATTTAATTGTCATAAATTTTCTAAAAACCCCTTTATGTATGTTGTAAATGTAGGAAGTGAAGAACCCTAGGGAATTGACTTATATTTAAGCATGCTGAGACATACCTGAGTATGTCGATTGATCTGTGAATATATGTTGTTTGTTGAGAGTTTTCTATGTTCCTGATGTGTGTAGTAAAAGGGTATATTTAAGAAATAGTATTTAGTTATGAAATAATTAATAATGTCAGTTATGGGATGGTGTGATAATCAAATGGACGTAAGGATAATACTTGAATGCTTAAATAAGAAGTGTAATATAATTGTTTATTTAAGGTTGATGATGATTATGGGAAATGCAAGGGATTGGTTTCTTTAGTGTTAATTAATAGTATGAATATTAGTGGGGGAAAAGAATGAGTTCTTGTTTTGAATTGGTGGATATTGTAAAATGATGATGAATAATTGTGATTATGTGAATATTTGCTAAATTGATGTAAAAGACTAAATGAATGATGTTGAATTAATGGTTGTTATGTGTGGGCGGAAAGTAAGAGTGATATAAATCTGTAAATGGTTATTTGGTTTATATGTATGAAGGTGGATGTTTGTCAATTGTTATAATTGGTTAATTGAAGGGTGTGCTTTATGGTGAATGTGTTTGGATTGATATGGACGGTTGAATTGATCATTGGGACACTAGGTGTTCCTGCTAGGTGTACAAATGCCCCATTAGGGCCAAACGCCCCATCAGGCTAAAACGCCCCATTAGGTAAAAATGCCCCGTTAGGAGTCAATGTCCCGGAATGATCAATTTAACGGAAACTAAAAGAATGGAAAATATGAAAAAGGCTAAAGTATGTAAATTGAATATGCTAAGACATGTGAAAAGAATAAGTATAAGATTTTATGTATTAGTCCTAACGGGTGAGGCCTAGTGGGTGAAAGTCCTGATGGGTGAATAAAGTCCCTAATGGGTGTACATACGCCCTAGCAGGAGCAACCAATTCCTAGTGGTACAAACCAAGGCTTGGTGCTCACTTAAGCTACGACAATGTGAGGCCGAGTGTAAAATATAAGTATGCACCTTGGTGCTCACTTAAGCTACGACAATGTGAGGCTAAGGGCTTGGTGCTCACTTAAGCTACGACGATGTGTGGCCAAGTGTAAAATATAAGTATGCACCTTGGTGCTCACTTAAGCTACGGCAATGTGAGACCAAGATAAAATAAAGGAAATGAAAATGATTACAGATATGTGTTGAAAACTGTTAATATAAAAAAGTGAAGCATTTTGTTATTCATAGCTTGATTTGATTATGATGCTTAAGTTTTTATTATGTGCTCTCTATTATCTTCTAATTCACTGTGTCGTGAAAAGGTCTCACCCTTATGTGGTTAACATTTTAGGTGAATGAAGAGGAGCTTGAGGATCAGAGAGTGTCGCAGCGGAAGTAACGGAAAGAAGGAAAAATTTATATGTTGCGCTACTCATATTGTAATTGAAATACCCAGTTTTATATGTAAAGTTGTTTTATGAAAAGAAAATTTTAAGCCCTCCATTCTAATTATCAAACCATACTTAGTGATATTTTATATAAAAACAATGGGTGTTACAATTATCATATTCTGGGAATATGAGGAGGGTACTCCGGAGTACCAAATTTGTAACCTACTTGATGACACATTCTGGGAATGTGGCCAGTGTCTGGGACCTGGTTATATACGTTCTGGGAACGTATGTTAGTGTTCTAGGAACACATTGATATGCAACCTACTTGATGACACATTCTGGGAATGTGGCCAGTGTCCGGGACCTGGTTTTTATGCGTTCTGGGAACGTATGCGTTCTGGGAACGTATGCGTTCTGGGAATGTGATGCACACTCTGGGAGTGATGCTTATTATTCCACGTATGGTTTGCTACACGTTCTGGGAACGTGATGCACACTCTGGGAGTGATGCTTATTTATCCAAGTATGGTTTGGCATTACGTTCTGGGAACGAATGTCAGTGTTCCAGGAACACATCAGTGTATTGGATGGACGTCCAAGATGGACTTTGTTAGAGGCCTCAGTTGTGGATGAAAATCATGCATCATGCCACCTGCATTGCAAGAATTATTACGATTAACCGGTGTTAGAATAATTGATAGGATTGGCAGCCGTCACCCAAGAGGGGGGGTGAATTGGGTGTTTATGAAAACATTAGAAAATATTCGCTTTAAAACTTTTTCAACAAACTTAAAGAGATTTTGTAGCGGAAAACAATATATCGTTGAAAAACAATTGCGCAGAAGCGAATAATATTAATACTATTATGAAAAACTAATATGCGCGGATACGAATTAAATAAGAACAACAAAAACCGTTACCGCGCTTATTATTTTAAATTCGCTTAAAATAGATTCTTAAGAAAATAGTTGTTATGATGAGCAACAAATAAATATAACAGCGGAAAATAAAGAGATAAGGGATAGAAGAGATTGCACCGGAGATTTTATCCTGGTTCGGCAAACCCGGCCTACTCCAGTCCCCAAGCGACCCGCTTGAGCTTTTCACTATACCAAAGACGCCACGCGTCCCCAAGTACAACCAGAGCGCCCCGCAAGCTACTAGGAACCTCCTTTCGCCAGGGACCTCGATACACAACTAGGAAAACCTTTCCTAGATTTCTAGATAGCCTAACTACTAGGTGACCCACCGTTCGTCTAGCACTACCCACACAACAAAGGGTTCCTCACCCTACAATCACGAACGCAGCACGTCCGCACTAGGAGATACACTCCCTAGTCACTAAGGGTTACACACCCCTTACAACACTGGTTATGGTATGAGTGATTGGGTACAAGACCTATAGTGCACTCTTAATAGTGCTGATACAACAATAAAGGCCACTCTAACAAATATGTGTTCTAGATAACACAGATACAACAATTAAGCTCTATGGCAATGAAGTCAAAAGAAATGTTACAAGGCCAAAATAAGGTTTAGTTTTTCTTAGAAAAGATGTGAACGTGAAAAACAAAGAATAGAGAAGAAGAAGAAGAAGAGCGTGATTATCAGAAGTTCAATGTCGAAGTGTGAAATGATTTTCCAAAACAAAATAAATAGAGATAGTTTTGAAATCAAAATCAAATCAAAAAATAAAATAAAAGATTTAAGAATTAAAACCAAAGATTTGAAATTTGAATTTTGAATTTGAAAATAGAATCAGAATCAAATCAAAAACGATTTTGGAAATAAAATAATTTAAGTTTTAAAATCAAAACCAAATAAAAAAAATTTAGAAAATAAAACAAAGATTTGATTCTTAAAACGAAAAAGGAAATAATTCAAATTTAAAATCATTTTCGAAATTTATAAAATAAATCAGAATCTTTTATATAAAAACAAATCAGGAAATAATCAAAATGATTCTGACACGATTTTCAATAAAAGTTGAGGTAATCGATTACTTGAGGGAGGTAATCGATTATCCCTTTAAAAATAGAAATTTTGAAATTCATTTTAAAAACCAGTAATTGATTATCACATGCATGTAATCGATTACTTCACTTCTGTTTAATGTATGATGCAACACATATAATCGATTACCACTATTCTGATAATCGATTACAGAGCCTCTGATTTTTATATGATATATGATGCAACATCATGTAATCGATTATCTCAAAGCAATAATCGATTACTTTGTCTCAGGAAAATATATGATGCACTAATTATAATCGATTACTTGAGCCAGGTAATCGATTACTCTCATGAGAAAGTAATGGATTAGCAAAGTTCACTTAATCGATTACAAGCTCTCTGATTTTTCTATGATGCAACAAAGTTAATCGATTAACTTAGGCAAGTAATCGATTACTCTCTCTTGCATACATAAAAATATTCGGAGTTTTGTAACATCAATTACTTTCACCAAAACTAAGATATAAAAACTGATTTTCACAAAACTTCTTTTTCTTCTCCTTAATTATGAAAAATATATTTAGAAAAACTTATATTGGCCTTTTAACATAATATAAACCTTGACTTCATTACCTTACATGATGTCCTAAGGGAAAGGTTAAAGCCTTCATTTGCTTGATTCTTCAACTTGAAGCTTGGACTTGAAGATTGAAGATCTTGTGATTGCACTTGATATGCACTTGAGAATCTTGAGTTTGTTATCATCAAAACCATATAAAATATTTGCACTTGAAGTCCTTGGGAAAGCTTGATTTCCAACAACCGGGTGTGCTCATATGAATATGCATCATGATTTGCTACATGTTGACTTGTGGATGTTAGTGTTATTCTCATTTGATTATGCGAATATGTATAGCTAACCCCCATGCACTTATTAGGTGTTGATCGTGCATCTAGATTGCACAAAAGTCAGTGAAGGGAGATGTCCTTTGGGTGCATGCAGAATATAGAAAGTGTGGGTTAGGAACCCGTTGTGCAGATATCGAGGATCCGGCCAGATGAATGTTTGGACAGAGGACCAGTGACCAGCTCTATAACATCTCTATTTTAATAGTATTTATATGATACACATTTTGAAAGAGGTATCATAAGATGAAATTGGTTTCATAATAATATTTATTTGGTATCCATGGACTTGTTACACTTGATATATTTTGGGGGCATAATATGACTACTTTACTATGTTTCCACAAACTCTGATTTTGTTAGTCAACCTCATTACTAATCAAGTGTTTGTGAAAAGGAATTTTCAAGGGAAGGGAAAATTCTTATTTTCAGATCTTTTTCCAACGATAACAAGTCCAAGTATTCATAAACTTATTACTTTTCTTATACAGTAAGATGATATACAAGGAGTGTTACATTTTTATGGTATCAGAGCAATGGTCCTGACTCTTGGTCCTTGGGTGTGTGGTCCAATACGCTGGTCATCGATATCTGCAATGTTTCCTCGGAAGTATGCTTTCATATACTTCCAAACTAGAGCTAAGGTTATGGGTAATGGCTCTAGATAAGTAGCTTATTCTGTTATTAAGAAGTATTCTATGTAGTCTAAGTAGAAGTATGATAGTTGTATGCTTTTCTTTAGACATGTTGTAAACCCAAAACCATAGTGTTGGTTTATCCCGTTCTCATAGAACCAGTGATAAGGAAATCTCAAAGGAGTCGTAGTTAAGTCCTTGACTCCGGAGAAGAGTATTTACCTCACCAGTGTTAAAGTTAATCAACTTCTCAGATCGGGTGCAAGGCAGTCATCTTCTTAAGGATTAACCTTGTTGAGTTTGTTGAACTCTAAAGCTATCGATTCACTTGTTCCTCATGGATACGGGTATTGATCAAAGTTGCTCTATGCCTTATCCAATCTGTTATCTCAAAGCAGAGGATCCTACAAATCTTCTTGTAGTTGTTTCCAAGGTATGTCTGGATCATTTTATTAAGGTATTAGACTTTGTCTATCTACCTGTGTCATGATTACATCTAATCTTAAGCACAGTTTGGAAGTCGAGAGATCAAGTGATCATGATTAATGACGATAGAACAACCCTGTATTGGGATTCCCAAGCTTCGAACCTGGAATCTAATGGATCCATATGTTTGCTTCTGGGAAGCAGTGAAGGAAAGGAAGAAGGGGGTCAAAGAAATCCTGGTTACAAGAAACGATATCAGGTTTAACCTTGAGTAAAGAGATAGAGTTTGGAATCAAGTTAATTCTTGAAACTGATTCTATCTCTACTACCCTTATAATATGACACCATCGGGAATGGTTAAATGGAAGAAACACGTAGAGAAGTTGTTAAAATGGTTATGGTTGGGCCTGGTTAAAGGAGTCTAAGTGTTTTCTCAAATTGATTGGCGGTTGGAGTAACCCCAAATCAGGATTCGGGACATGGATACATGTAACATCCTAGAAATTAATAGTAAAACAATAAGTTTATAAAATAATATATATTCATTTAAGGATAGGACTAAGTCTTAGAAATTGTATAAGGGTAGTAAGGTAGTAAGAAGCTTAGGCCGAGCTGGCGTGTAGATTAAGGCCGAGCTGAATGAGAACAAACTCGAGGTCATGTCAGTCTCGGACCGATCTCGGCCGAGCTAAATGGGGTTATACACGGAATCTGGGTCAAGCTCGAATTAGCCGACCTCAACGCACCTCACATTATTGTCAGAGTTGTTCTAGCTCGGACTACTGCGGTTCCTCTATCCCGGGCCGACACCTCCTTGCTCCGACGTGACAGCTCATGATGAGCTGTTGGCCCTTTGGGATTCGTACCTTCCGTACTATGTACTATCCTTCACTTTATGTCATTGTCATTGCTTTATGTCCCTTTCAATGTACTATTCATGGCTTCCTTTGGAAGCCAATGAATCCTATCCACACATTCTAGCTTCTCATGGAAGCCTCCAATGAGAGCCACACAAATATTTTCCCTAAAATAATAAAAGTGAAAACCAATTCACAACACACAACACTTTGCATTCTTACTCTCATTCTCCTACGTCTCTCTCTCTCTCTCTCTCTCTTTCTTTCTGAAAGTTCCAGCAAAACCCCAACACTTTCTTTCTCCCTCTCTTCTCACGAACATTTCCCTCTCTTCCACCAAGTCCCACCCAACCGGAGACCTCCTCCCCGCCGTCTTCTCTTCCGTCCCGAACTCCCCTGGACCGCTGTGGAGTTCGTGTGTGGCTGGTGGAGCTTGTGTGCAGCTTGGAGGAACTCGTGGCAGCTTGGAGAAAAGGAGTCAAGGGTGTGAAGTTCAAGAGATCAAGCATCAAGGAAGCCATTCTCAAAGTCTCTACTCTTATCTCTCACGGTTTGAGGTAAGGAGTGAGTGTTACCTCTACTTGAGTTTGGGTTTCTAGGGTGTTCATAAAGGGTACTAAGAGTGGGTGTAGATTAGGGAATGGATATAGGATAATATGAGAAAGGAAAGGTAAAAAGGGTAAAGGGAACTAATAAATGAACTAGAAACATGAGTTTGAAGTAGGGAAGAATATGATTTTATGCTATATGTTGGTATTTACATGATGGATTGGTTGAATGCTTTTATTATTGTTGTTGCTGTATAGGTGTTTATGAACCTTGTTGTATAAATGTTTATGAGCTTTGATATTTGTTATTTATATATGTGGCCGAGCTGGGCCGAACTGAGAGAGGGTGAGAATGGGTATGAGAAAATGGTAAATATGGGAAGTAGGAGAGATCGAGTGATGAGGCTGATAATGAGAAAGGTTAAGAGGTTGAGCCAAGAGAGGCCGAGCTGAATAGATGGTTAGAAAGATTAAGAGGGTGAGCCGAGAGAGGCTGAGCTAAGAAAATAATGAGGTTAATGTAAAGAGGAATAATTTAAAGGGTTGAGCCGAGGTGGGCCGAACTAAAAGAGATGGTTAATAAGATAAGAGGGATTAAAGAGAAATGGTTGTGTGATCGGGTCATAGCAGACGCGTACTGGGTGCGTGCATTGATCGCGTCAGACGCATACTAGAAGACGGGTACTGGGTACTCGCAGTTATGATTCACACAAGGTTCCAAGCACGGAACCGGTGGGATGTGGTCCTGGTCATAGCAGACGCGTACTGGGTGCGTGCATTGATCGCGTAAGTCGCCGAGATGCGCCGCTGTAAGACGGGTACTGGGTACTCGCAGTTATGGACTCTCCTTAACCCCATAGAATGATCGGCGGTGGTGCTTCTGGTCATAGCAGACGCGTACTGGGTGCGTGCATTGATCGCGTAAGACGCATACTGGGTATGTGCAGCTGTAAGACGGGTACTGGGTACTCGCAGTTATGGACACTCCGACATCCGACCTTAAATGGTGTAAGACATGCACTCGGTGTATGCATCCGAGAAGAGTAAAAGATTGTAAGCTATGTGAAAATGGAATAATGAGTAATGAGTCCGAGTTAGAGAGATGGTTTACCGAGGTAAGAGGATAGTGGACGAGATGCCGAGCTTAAGATTTAAGGAAAGAGTGGATGAGGAATCAGTAGGTTGTGCCGAGGTATAGTTAAGGTTGTATGAAGTTTGCCGAGCTAAATGATAATATAAGCATGTGATATATGGTTTGACTACTTGTAATTTATGTGTTATTTGACTACTTGTGTTTGGCTTGGTAGTTCGGTATGTCATGTTAGAAACTGCTTATTTAAGTTCTGTGTAATGCTCACCTCCTTACCATTTTTCAGGTACTGAGCCCGAGCAGACGCAGTCCCCGGCCGAGCAGGATCACTCTCCCTCACAGGGAGAGTAAGTTATTTAGAGTAGGAGAATTTGTTGGGTCTCGGCCAGATGGGCCGAGCTAAAACACTCTTTTGTATTTTTGACTTCGGATTGCCTAGTTGGGCCGAGCTAAACTTTTATTGAACTTGTATTTTGAAATATGAACTCGGTGTATCTGATATTGAACTTTTATGCTTTAATCGAATTAAAGTCTTCCGCTTATTAACTCTGATGTTTTTATATTAATGAGAAGAAATTTTAAATCCTAATTTTCGGGTTTAACGGTAATTATTATATAGGGTGTTACATTTTTGGTATCAGAGCAGTTTCTCCTCTGCCTATTGGAGTTGCAAAGGACTCCATTGGTTACTCACCAAGAGAGTAACAAATAAGTAAAGTCTAGAAGTCTAAGTTAGACAATAGAGCTTATAGATGTATATGTTTATGTATATATATTCGGTGGTTAATTGGCTTTCTCTCCATGTCTGAGCAGCATGGCTGGGAGAAGAGCCGATAACGACCGAATTGCTGCTGTGTTGGAGACTCTGGTTCAACTGCAGCAGAATCAAGCGCAGGCTCAGCAGAATCAGGCTGAGAACCTCGCTCAGAACATCGCCGCAGCCGCAGCAGCTGCAGCTGCAGCCCTTCAGCCTCAACCTCCGGCTCCGGTCGAGATCGACTGGATGAGCCGATTCAGGAAGAATGAGCCACCTTGGTTTGAAGGGGGTTAAATTCCTGATGGAGCTCAGAGATGGCTCCAGGACATTGAGAAGATTTTCCGATCTCTACAACCGCCCTATGAATACAGGGTGAGGTTGGCCGAGTTTGTACTGGCTGGTGAAGCCGAGCACTGGTGGGAACAACAGAGCCGAGGACTGGAAGCGGCTCATGAAGTCATTACCTGGGATTTGTTCCGAACTTGATTCCTCGGAAAGTATTTTCCCGAAGATTTAGGAGGGAGAAGGAGCTTGCTTTTCTCAAGCTGGAGCAGAGGAGCTTGAGTGTTGGTGATTATGCCGCTCAGTTCGAGGATTTGATCCGCTATTCAGGAAGCTACAGAGATGCTGATGAGCGCACCAAGTGCATCAAGTTTGAGTCTGGTCTCTGTGATGATATTCGGCTCGCTTTCGAATATCAGAATGTGGCCAATCTCTCGCAGTTGGTGAACATGGATAGAACCTATGAGAAGGGGCTCAAGAGGAAAGCCGACGGAAAGCGGGGCAGGTCGGCATAGAAAACAGTGGGTCCGATCAGGGGAAAAGGAGCTGTTTAGAGATCCGCTCCCTATGTGAATCCGAGCTCAAGAGTGTCAACAACTCCAAGGAGTGGTGGTCAGATGGTGGTTGTTCCTGGCCCCTATCCGATATGCCAACACTGTGGAAGGCAGCATAGGGGAGAATGCTGGAGTCTGGATCCGAGCAGAGCCAGAGGATCCTGTTTTCGATGTGGCAAGCCTGGTCATTTTGCAGCTCGGTGTACCGAGAATATTGTGAAGGAAGAAGTCAATGTGACCAAGGCTCATCAGACCGGTATTAACCGACCTATGCAGAGAGGCAAGGTTTACACTATGGATGGTGAAGAGGTGACTGATGCCAACGAGCTGATCTGAGGTACTTGTCAAGTAAACAGTATTCCATGTGCCGTGCTATTTGATTGTGGAGCCACACATTCTTTCATTTCCCTTGATTGTGTAAACAAGCTAAAATTATCCCCAGTAGAAATGCCTTACAAATTATCCATTTCTTCCTCAACCAATTCTTCTGTAATTACCTCCCAAATGTGTTTAGAGTGTCCTATCCAAGTGTTAGGCCAAGAGTTTAAGGTTAACCTAATTTGTTTACCCCTAACTAAGCTAGATATTATCCTCGGAATGGACTGGATGTCCCAACACCATGTCCTCCTCGATTGTCGAGAGAAAACTGTAATCCTTAGTGACTCTTCTGTGGCAAAGTTAGAAGTGACAGAGGAGCCGACCTTAGACCGAATTCCTGTGGTCGAAGAATTCCCAGAGGTTTTCTCAGACGAAATGCCTGGCTTACCGCCGAGCAGAGAAGTAGAGTTCAGCATAGATCTTATTCCGGGAACTGGCCCAATCTCTATCGCGCCGTACCGAATGACACCTCCCGAGCTAGAAGAGCTTAAGAAATAGCTGGAAGAACTTTTGGCCAAAAAGCTAATCCGACCAAGCGTATCACCTTGGGGAGCTCCGATCTTGTTTGTTAAAAAGAAAGATGGTAGTCTCAGGATGTGCACTGATTATCAGAAGCTCAACGCGGTAACGGTGAAGAACAAATATCCCCTTCCTCGGATTGATGATTTATTAGACCAACTCAAAGGAGCGTCGGTATTCTCAAAGATAGACCTCCGATCTGGATACCACCAGATCCGAGTCCGAAAAGAAGACATTCCGAAGACAGTTTTCAGGACGAGGTATGGGCATTTTGAGTATGTGGTTATGCCCTTCGGACTTACCAATGCCCCTGCCATCTTTATGGACTACATGAATAGGATCTTCCGACCTTATTTGGACTCGTTCGTGATAGTCTTCATAGACGATATCCTCATCTACTCCAGAAGTCTGAGTGAGCATGAGAAGCATCTGAGAACGGTGTTGCAGATCTTGAAGAACAAGGAACTTTACGCCAAGCTTTCTAAGTGCAGTTTTTGGCTCAAGGAGGTTCATTTCCTCGGACATGTGATATCCGAGCAAGGCGTTGCGGTTGATCCCTCCAAGGTGGAAGTTGTGCTTAAGTGGGAGAGACCCAACTCGGTGACCGAGATCAGGAGTTTCCTCGGACTTGCAGGGTACTACAGGAGATTCATTGAAGGATTCTCTAAGCTGGCTCTACCGTTGACTTCGTTAACCAGGAAGGATGCACCTTACCAATGGTCCGAGGAGTGCGAACATAGCTTTCAGGAGCTAAAGAAAAGGTTGACGAGCTCGCCCGTGCTGATTTTGCCCGATCCGACCAAAGCCTTTGATGTGTTTTGTGAAGCCTCAAAGCAGGGTCTCGGCTGTGTGTTAATGCAGCAAGGAAAAGTGGTGGCTTATGACTGTAGGCAACTTCGGCAACACGAACAGAATTAGCCCACGCATGATCTCGAATTGGCAGCCGTAGTGTTTGCCCTTAAGATTTGGAGTAACTACCTGTATGGCACTAAGTTTGAAGTGTTTAGTGACCATAAGAGTCTCGGCTACCTGTTCGACCAAAAGGAGCTGAACATGAGGCAGCGCAGATGGGTAGAATTTTTGAAAGATTACGATTTCAACCTGCACTATCATCCTGGAAAGGCCAACGTTGTGGCCGACGCACTGAGCAGGAAATGCCTTCATCTGAGCAATATGATGGTCCGAGAGATGCAGTTGATGCAGGAGTTTAGCGATCTTAACCTCGGCATACAGAAGAAGGAAAATAGTGTTGTGCTGAAGATGTTGCAAGTAACGAATGAGTTTGTGGGATTTATCAAGGAAAGACAGGCTGCCGACCTAGAACTCCAGAAGCTACTAGAAAGAGCCGGAGACAAGGATGAGCCCGACTTCACTAAAGGACCTGATGGTCTCGTACGGTTTCGGGGCCGAGTTTGCATTCCTATGGACTTTGAAGTCCGAAGAGAATTAATGGAAGAAGCTCACAAGACGAAGATGAGTCTTCACCCAGGAAGCACAAAGATGTACCAGGATCTGAAGAGGTTATTTTGGTGGCCGAAGTTGAAGACCGATGTGGCCGATTATGTGTCTCGGTGTTTGACATGCCAGAAAGCCAAGATCGAGCATCAGAAACCAGGAGGATTACTCAAATCCTTGGAAGTTCCACAATGGAAGTGGGACAGCATTTCAATGGACTTTGTGTCGGGTCTACCAAGGACGAGATCAGGGAAGGAAGCCATTTGGGTTGTGGTGGACTGACTTACAAAGTGTGCCCATTTCCTGCCGATCAGCATGAAGTATAGCCTTGAGAAGCTGACGCAACTGTACATAAAGGATATTGTTCGGCTTCATGGTGTTCCGAGCAGCATAGTGTCGGACCGTGATCCTCGCTTCTTATCACGATTTTGGCAGAGTTTGCAGCAAGCCATGGGTACGAAGTTGAGATTTAGCATGGCTTATCATCCCCAAACCGATGGACAATTTGAGCGCACCATTCAGACTCTTGAGGACTTGCTGAGGACATGTGTGCTTGAACAGTCGGAAAGCTGGGAAGCACTTTTGCCATTGGTCGAATTCACCTATAACAACAGTTTCCATTCAAGTATCGGAATGGCTCCTTTCGAAGCATTGTATGGTTGGAAATGTCGGACGCCGCTATGCTGGTTTCAGATAGGAGAAAACTTGTTGATTGGTCTAGACATTGTTCATGAGACGACCGAGAAGATCCGAATGATACAAGGAAAGATGAAAGCAGCTCAGGACCGATAGAAGAGCTACGCCGACAAGAGAAGGAAACCCTTGAACTTCATCGAAGGAGATCATGTATTCCTTCGGGTGTCCCCTGTAACAGGTATCGGTCGAGCTATCAAATCCAAGAAGTTGACCCCTAGGTTTGTCGGACCATACCAGATATCGGAGAAGGTCGGACCAGTAGCTTACAGAGTTGCTGTACCTCCCCACTTGTCTAAACTCCATGATTTATTTCACGTCTCGCAACTTAGGAGATACATTCATGACCCCTCCCATGTGATAGCAGTGGACGAGCTGCCGCTAAAAGACAACCTGACTTTCGAAGTTCTTCCAGTCCGAGTTGAGGACAAACAAGTCAGACGGCTCAGAGGGAAGGAAATCTATTTGATCAAGGTCGTCTGGAATCAGAATGATGTGGAGGAAGCTACTTGGGAACTCGAGGAGAAGATGAAGCAGTCATATCCGCAACTGTTCAAGGCTGACTAAATTTCGAGGACGAAATTTCTGTAAGTGGGAGAGGAATGTAACATCCTAGAAATTAATAGTAAAACAATAAGTTTATAAAATAATATATATTCATTTAAGGATAGGACTAAGTCTTAGAAATTGTATAAGGGTAGTAAGGTAGTAAGAAGCTTAGGCCGAGCTGGCGTGTAGATTAAGGCCGAGCTGAATGAGAACAAACTCGAGGTCATGTCAGTCTCGGACCGATCTCGGCAGAGCTAAATGGGGTTATACACGGAATCTGGGTCAAGCTCGAATTAGCCGACCTCAACGCACCTCACATTATTGTCCGGGTTGTTCTAGCTCGGACTACTGCGGTTCCTCTATCCTGGGCCGACACCTCCTTGCTCCGACGTGACAGCTCATGATGAGCTGTTGGCCCTTTGGGATTCGTACCTTCCGTACTATGTACTATCCTTCACTTTATGTCATTGTCATTGCTTTATGTCCCTTTCAATGTACTATTCATGGCTTCCTTTGGAAGCCAATGAATCCTGTGCACACATTCTAGCTTCTCATGGAAGCCTCCAATGAGAGCCACACAAATATTTTCCCTAAAATAATAAAAGTGAAAACCAATTCACAACACACAACACTTTGCATTCTTACTCTCATTCTCCTACGTCTCTCTCTCTCTTTCTCTCTGAAAGTTCCAGCAAAACCCCAACACTTTCTTTCTCCCTCTCTTCTCACGAACATTTCCCTCTCTTCCACCAAGTCCCACCCAACCGGAGACGTCCTCCCCGCCGTCTTCTCTTCCGTCCCGGACTCCCTTGGACCGCTGTGGAGTTCGTGTGTGGCTGGTGGAGCTTGTGTGCAGCTTGGAGGAACTCGTGGCAGCCTGGAGAAAAGGAGTCAAGGGTGTGAAGTTCAAGAGATCAAGCATCAAGGAAGCCATTCTCAAAGTCTCTACTCTTATCTCTCACGGTTTGAGGTAAGGAGTGAGTGTTACCTCTACTTGAGTTTGGGTTTCTAGGGTGTTCATAAAGGGTACTAAGAGTGGGTGTAGATTAGGGAATGGATATAGGATAATATGAGAAAGGAAAGGTAAAAAGGGTAAAGGGAACTAATAAATGAACTAGAAACATGAATTTGAAGTAGGGAAGAATATGATTTTATGCTATATGTTGGTATTTACATGATGGATTGGTTGAATGCTTTTATTATTGGTGTTGCTGTATAGGTGTTTATGAACCTTGTTGTATAAATGTTTATGAGCTTTGATATTTGTTATTTATATCTGTGGCCGAGCTGGGCCGAACTGAGAGAGGGTGAGAATGGGTATGAGAAAATGGTAAATATGGGAAATAGGAGAGATAGAGTGATGAGGCTGATAATGAGAAAGGTTAAGAGGTTGAGCCGAGAGAGGCCGAGCTGAATAGATGGTTAGAAAGATTAAGAGGGTGAGCCGAGAGCGGCCGAGCTAAGAAAATAATGAGGTTAATGTAAAGAGGAATAATTTAAAGGGTTGAGCCGAGGTGGGCCGAACTAAAAGAGATGGTTAATAAGATAAGAGGAATTAAAGAGAAATGGTTGTGTGATCGGGTCATAGCAGACACGTACTGGGTGCGTGCATTGATCGCGTCAGACGCATACTGGGTATGTGCAGCTGTAAGACGGGTACTGGGTACTCGCAGTTATGATTCACACAAGGTTCCGAGCACGGAACCGGTGGGATGTGGTCCTGGTCATATTAGACGTGTACTGGGTGCGTGCATTGATCACGTAAGTCGCCGAGATGCGCCGCTGTAAGACGGGTACTGGGTACTCGCAGTTATGGACTCTCCTTAACCCCATAGAATGATCGGCGGTGGTGCTCCTGGTCATAGCAGACGCGTACTGGGTGCGTGCATTGATCGCGTAAGATGCATACTGGGTATGTGCAGTTGTAAGACGGGTACTGGGTACTCACAGTTATGGACACTCCAACATCCGACCTTAAATGGTGTAAGACATGCACTGGGTGTATGCATCCGAGAAGAGTAAAAGATTGTAAGCTATGTGAAAATGGAATAATGAGTAATGAGTCCGAGCTAGAGAGATGGTTTACCGAGGTAAGAGGATAGTGGCCGAGATGCCGAGCTTAAGATTTAAGGAAAGAGTGGATGAGGAATCAGTAGGTTGTGCCGAGGTATAGTTAAGGTTGTATGAAGTTTGCCGAGCTAAATGATAATATAAGCATGTGATATATGGTTTGACTACTTGTAATTTATGTGTTATTTGACTACTTGTGTTTGGCTTGATAGTTCGGTATGTCATGTTAGAAACTGCTTATTTAAGTTCTGTGTAATGCTCACCTCCTTACCATTTTTCAGGTACTGAGCCCGAGCAGACGCAGTCCCTGGCCGAGCAGGATCACTCTCCCTCACAGGGAGAGTAAGTTATTTAGAGTAGGAGAATTTGTTGGGTCTCGGCCAGATGGGCCGAGCTAAAACACTCTTTTGTATTTTTGACTTCGGATTGCCTTTTTGGGCCGAGCTAAACTTTTATTGAACTTGTATTTTGAAATATGAACTCGGTGTATCTGATATTGAACTTTTATGCTTTAATCGAATTAAAGTCTTTCGCTTATTAACTCTGATGTTTTTATATTAATGAAAAGAAATTTTAAATCCTAATTTTCGGGTTTAAGGGTAATTATTATATAGGGTGTTACACTACACTTAAGACTGCATTTTTGATCTCGATACGGACATCATGAGTAGGAAATAATGTCGTTCGGGTTGACTAATGCACCTGTTCTTTTATGGATTGTATGAACTGGACCTTTAGATTATATTGGATTCGTTTGTGGTTTATTCTAAGAATCTGGAGGAGCATGAGAAACTTCTCAGGATTGTGTTGAGAATCCTGTTAGAGGAGTAGTTGTGTGCTAAGCTCACCAAAGATGAGTTTTGGTTGAGCAAAGTCAAGTTCGCATGGCATACGATCTTTAAAGTAAGAAGTTCTTAGGGCTGGCTGGATACTACCGCCGGATTATTGAAGGATTTTCTAAGATCGCATGGCCTCTGAACAAGTTGACTTGGAAAGATCAACTGATTGTATGAAATGATAGGATGTTGTTTAATTATGGTGGGGTAGTGATGGATTATACCCCAATATAATATGATTAGTCCAAGAGGAATTATGGAAAAAGGTGAATATATTATGATTTAAATCGTTTCAGTGATGAATTCATTAAGTCCTATTTTGAGTTGGATTGGACGATGTAAAGAAAATGGCTTTGGAAATTCTTTGGTTTTATTTCTAAAACTGTACTTCATAAACCGGTTAGAGTTTCTTGTAACCGGTTAGAAGCTAAAAGCTTAAACTAAAAATTTAAGTCATTTGTGAAGGAACTTTTGGTATCAATAAACATCTTCCTCCAATCCAAACTCAATGTCAATTACCTAAGTAAAATTTAAGGAAAGGATTTAATGTGGTAAAATAACTTAATGCCTTGATTCATCATTGAAATTGATTTAAAAGGATTGAATCATAATATTTATGGACTAATCGAGAGTTAATATTAAGGAGATACTCCAATCGGAAAAGGTAGAGAATTGAGCTGGAGGATGCAAAAGAAACAATAGGTACTAACATAAGAAGGTTGTGATTCATGAACAAGTTTGGAGTTCGAAAGTATGAATGACAATAAGAAGAGGAAGAGTTGAATGTAAGATAAAGGTGATGAATGGAGTTTTAAAAGATTATGACTTTGAGCTCCATTAACATCCTGGCAAAGCAAATGTGGTTGCAGATGATTTAAGCAGAAAGGCTATTCCTGCGAGCTCAATGATGGTTAAGGAGGTTATTCTGATCGAGGAGTTTAGAGACCTAAGTCTGGTAACGCAAGAGGAACCATCTAGCGTTAGATTGGAAATGTTGCAAATCACCAACGAATTCTTAAATCGGATTCGTGAATTTCAACCAGAAGATGAGGAGTTGAAAGAGACGAATGAGATTTGATATTTAGAAAATATAGTATGGTGGCAAGGGATTTATGAAGTGTTGTCTAGGACAACCTAGATGAGAAATCCAAAGGCACAAATTTCAAGAATAGATTATGTTCGAACCCATGTCAGCCATCAACTATCAAGGAATTTCTCGATGTTGGTAAGCATGTATGAGGACTATGGGAAAGCACATGAATTTCATGCGAGAAGTATCAGAGTTCAGAATAAGGGAAAAATTGATGAAATAAAGGCTCAACTGGAGAAAGATGAAAAGTAAATGGGAGAATATCAACCATAGATATAGAGAAGCTAAGGAAACCTTGAATGAAAGGGAAATGGTTAAAAAGAAAATTAGGGAAGGAATCGTTTGTCCACCTCAATATGGAAAGAGCGGAGCACATCACTTTGTGTTAAGTTTTGAGGTGTTTAAAGGGATAATCGGGTTCGACTTCAGGAAGCCACGGTAATTGTTCATCGGTTTGTCTTGAAGGTAAAGGTAAGAAAGGACTAGACAACAAGCGAATCAAGCACGAAAAGAATTCACCTGCTGAGATGTGAGTTGAGTCTACTCCTGACGTAGACAACCCAAGCCTATCTCTTCCTTTGATCCGAGTTAACGTAGTTAAATGTTTTCGACTACGTTAATCTAATCGTTTGAGAATATCAATATCCTGTTGGAAGTTCAACTCCAATCTTTCTGTGATCAAAACCCTTATCACAGTTGGATGTGATAATATCTGTGGACACTACAGAAATAGAAAGATCAGTTATGGCTAGAGAGATTAGCAACCACCGGGATAGGACAAATATTTTTCTCCCCAACGGAAATGTCTCTAGAACTTGACTATCTAACTAAGTCTGGTAGTGATAATTACCCTATCTTTAAGTTCATCTAACTTAAAGACCTGTCGTATGGTCTTTCTTGCGAAAGATTATATCTGAAATGGATGATTTTGTTATTAATGGTTTGAATATTAGGACTGATCACCCTAATGTCTCAAACTATTAAGGAATAAAGTTATACAAATGTTTCTTTGATCGTGCTCGAGAGATCAGAGTGCGCAGCCCAAAAAGTTTTTCCAAAAAGTTTATTAGAAAGTGTTTTGTTTGAAGAATATTTATGTGAAGTGTATTATTCGAAAGAGTATTTCTTTTAAAAGAAATTCTTTCACATAAGAGTTTTTATGCAAAGAATTTTTGTTTAAAGTGAAAGGTTTTATTAGAAATGTTTCGAAATAAAAGAACTATATCGAAACTCTTTTAAGTGGGGAAGGATCCTAAAGAACAAATTTTTGGGAGCTGGATGAAGTTTTCTAGTATAAAAACACTTTGGGAAAGTGGAAAATTTCAGAAGATGAATTTCGGGGACGAAATTCCTTTTAAGTGGGGGAGTAGTGTAACACCCCTAATTTTCGTCTCCCAAATAACCAAGAAATTAATTATAACAATTATTTTATAATTGATTTATATTAGTTTTGAAGGTTTTAGTTTTTTTACATTATGTGTTTTTATATATAAAAATATGAGATATATTTTTATATGGCTATTTTGTACAAAAATGTGAATATTGTGATTTAGTCCTTGGGTTGGGACTTAATTGCAATATTAAAAAGGTTTTTGAAGAAAGAGTAATCAAATTATTAATTTCTGAATTTTATCAGTATGTAACCGGTTAGAAGGGCTTTGTAACCGGTTACACGATGAACTCAGAAACTGGGTTAGTGGATTTTGATGAGTAATCACCCAATTAATCCAGAAATTGCCACGATTTATTCCTTCCTTGAGTGGATATAGACGTGTCGCCTTGCATGCTGCTTGAATCCCTCTATAAAAGGATGAATTGTTGAAGGATTTGTGGTTGTTTCTCTGAGTTTGTGTTGGAGGCTCTGTTTAGGGTTCGTGAATTCGTTTCTGAAATTCTCCTTCGTTTCTGAGAGTTAGAGCATGAGTGATACACTGTTACAAAGCTCACATCAAGGGCTTTGTATTGACATAAAAATCGTAAGTTGAGAGTTCCTGAGTTGAGAGAACGAAGCTTGCAAAGTAAGGGTGTTGAAGCTGTCAACACTGATTCTGAGTTCCTGGAGCTTGCTTTGGACTTCGATTTGGGTAAGCACATGCACTTTTTGAGTCTCAAATTTGTTCAATCCTTTAGTGCATGTTTCATAGAGTAAAACCTAATCATTATCCCCAATTTCTTTGACCTTTTCATGTGTCAATTTTGCTGGTTTTATCGCTCTGTTGAATCTGTTCTGGCTGAGGCAGAGCTTTTGGGATTTAATCGATTTTCTTGAAGAATCGGTGAATACACTCATCAAGCACAATTTAGAGGTAAGGGGGAAGCTTACTATTTTCTAGAATGAGAATAAATTGTGGTAGAACATAGGATGAGTCACCAAGAGACTCAAAGGGCATAAGTTAAAATGGTTAAGTGGCTTAGAGGCCAATCTGAGCTCAATTGTTGTTATGAGCAATGTTATCTAGATGCATGCAAGCTATATTGATGTTGGATTCATGACTTATTTGGATATTATGTGAATTGATGTATTAAGTTGTGAAATATGTGCAATTTGAGTATCTAAATTGAATGCATGCAAGATAGATATGTTTCTGTGGCTGAACATACTAGTATTAAGGTATGTGAACTCTATTGATTGTTGAAATTGGTTAGATTTGAGTATTGAAAAGAATGGTATGCAAATCCTCATTTTTCAATGTACAGACTGCATAATCTAACCGGTTATTCGAAATTTGTAACCGGTTAGATATTGTCAACTTTCAAAGAAAATTAATTTCTGAAATTGGCTAAGTGTTCATACCATTTGTACTCAAGTTTAAACTATGTGAGTGAGCACTGATTGGTTTAGACTGGAGGTGATGGGTTAATACCTTAATATCAAATGATAATTTCAAGAGGAAATTATACATAAATGAAATTGAAATATGACTTAGATCTTTTGAGTGATATTATGTGTTGAACTTGAGGTATTCTGTTATGCTAAGACCTTGTTATTGGATTGAGTAGATAATTCAAGAAAAGATTCTTTGAAAACCAATGGTTTTACACTCAGGTCTGTAATTCTAACCGGTTAGGTGATGATGTAACCGGTTAGTACCTGAAACTTAAAAATAAAAGTTAAGTTTTTGAGTAAGGATTGTTAATACCAATTATTATATTCTCTCAATCCAGGTCTATGAGCATATGTTAAATTTAAATTCAAAGGTGAATTTTATGAGTAAAGCCATACCTCAAGATATCATTCAGAAGTTGTGTTTTTTTCTAAGTCATAATAATGGAATTAATGGAAAGACCAACCTTAGTAATTATGTATGCAATGCATGCATAGAGAAAGGTAATGAAATAGGTTGGCAAGGATTGTTTGTCATGTTCTGGGAACATGACCCTGTACTCTGGGAGTACCAAACTGATGCAACCTACTTGATGACACATTCTGGGAATGTGGCCATTGTCTGGGACATGGTTTCTTTGACACGTTCTGGGAACGTGATGCACACTCTGGGAGTGATGCTTATCATTCCATGTATGGTTTGCGATACGTTCTGGGAACGTATGTTAGTGTTCTAGGGACACGTTGGTATAATAATAAAATTAAAGATAAAAACCAACCTTAATGATTGTGCATTCATGCATATAGAATGGAAGATGGGTTGGTAGGAAACGATTATCATATTCTGGGAATATGAGGAGGGTACTCCGGGAGTACCAAATTTGTAACCTACTTGATGACACATTCTGGGAATGTGGCCAGTGTCTGGGACCTGGTTATATACGTTCTGGGAACGTATGTTAGTGTTCTGGGAACACATTGGTATGCAACCTACTTGATGACACATTCTGGGAATGTGGCCAGTGTCCGGGACCTGGTTTTTATGCGTTCTGGGAACGTATGCGTTTTGGGAACGTATGCGTTCTGGGAACGTGATGCATACTCTCGGAGTGAAGCTTATTATTCCAAGTATGGTTTGCTACACGTTCTGGGAACGTGATGCACACTCTGGGAGTGATGCTTATTTATCCAAGTATGGTTTGGCATTACGTTCTGGGAACGAATGTCAGTGTTCCGGGAACACAACGGTGTATTGGATGGACGTCCAAGATGGACTTTGTTAGAGGCCTCAATTGTGGATGAAAATCATGCATCATGCCACCTGCATTGCAAGAATTATTACGATTAACCGGGTGTGCTCATATGAATATGCATTGTAACACCCTAACATTTATATAACTTATTTACTAATAATTATGTTGGTTTTAAAATAGGACTTGAAAAATTTCGTTTTAAATCTTAACGAAAATCCGACAGAGTCTCCTCTGTTTATCGAACTTCCCAAAAATTTAGAGTTTCTACCTGTCAACCAGAACAATCCAGAAAACATTTCAACATTTCTAAATATATTAACTTTACAAGCTGTAATAACGTACATATAATAAATTCGGGCTTGCAGCGATTAAATTATTTCAAACACCCAAAATAGATTAATTATAATACAATAACTAGAGTACACCCTTAACTAAATTACACTCCATGGTGTGGAGTGCACTCCTGCTCGGCCAGTGGTATAGCAAGCTCAAACTTCAGTACCTGTGGAGATAGTAAGGAGTGATATTACACATAAAATGGGGAAGAAGTTTCCAATTACGACATAATGCTATACCAAGCCATACACATTTAACAATTCAATAACAATATAATAAAACTCAAGAAATCACAATTCATTATCAAAGTATTCCATTGGTTTCTCAAGTCAATCTTGCCTATTCATTCTTATACATCATTTTCATAAAGTCTTTTATTCCTTACACTTTAATCATATTCATAATTCTTTTCAATCTATACCTGGTCACGACCTACTGCGTCTGCACTCCTATGCACTCACGTCTTACTGCGTCCGGGCATATTTTTCATTCTCCCCTGGTCAAGACCTACAGCGTCTGCACCCCTGTGCACTCACGTCTTACTGCGTCCGGGTATATATTTTTCATTCTCCCCTGGTCACGACCTACTGCGTATGCACCCCTGTGCACTCACGTCTTACTGCGTCCGGGTGTGTTTCTCAATCCCCTGGTCACGACCTACTGCGTTCGCACCACCGCGCGATAACGACTTACTGCGTCCGGGTATAATACAATCTCCCCTGGTCACGACCTACTGCGTTCGCACCCCCGTGCGATAACGACTTACAGCGTCCGGGTATAATACAATCTCCCCTGGCTGAGCCTGGGTGTAATTCATTATGTTCTTTTATCATTATCAATTCTTTAGCACTTTCCATTACTCAAAATTAATCACCACTTTACTCATTTCCACTATCCAAAGATCACAATTATATTTTATAACTTAATTAGCCCAATTCAACTTAATATCACATCTCAATTCATTTAACAACATAGGCATCTAAGTCATCAATCATCACCAAATAACAAATGAGAAATATCATCATCAAAATAATTTCCATAAGTCATAGATTCTAGTTTAACAATCATTCCATATCATATCAATCCTAAACTACCACAAAAATCTTAGTACCCATTATATGCATATTTTAAACTAAACCCCAGAGTAAGGTAATAATCACTATAACCCACTCCTTACCTTGCGTTCCCATAGACCTGTTTCTTTTCATTTGACGATGTCCAAACGTAGCGCGGTTCAGTGCTTTCGCTTGCGCTGATCCTAAAGCTCCTTCGTCGTCTAACCATATTATATAAATCAAAGAACAGTCAAAATAACGCACTAAGGACCAAACAAGCGCGATAATAAGACGATCACCTAAACCTTGATTGAAAACGTTATAAAACATAATTCTTTTTTTTTCAGTTATACGCAATAAGCTCGCGAAGTATTAAAATAGAGATCTTTCGGGGTTAACTAAAAACAAGTTTTAGAGATAAATTAATAACTAATAGCGGCGACAAAACCCTCGATTATAGTTCGTAAACCAAGGTTAACCAAGTTTAGAATGAGAGTCAAGGTCTTCACAAAATAGTTTGGTTTCTCATTGAAAAGATATTAACTTTCAACTACTTTAAACATTAAAAATACGCTGAGATTACATAGTTTTAACTTCAATTCCCAAAAATCGCTTAAACACTAATAATTCCTTATTGAAAACACTTTAACTTTCGAAACTACATGTTTATCAAAAATAATTTAGAATCAAATAGCTTTAATCACGATTCACAAAGTCAAATGCATATGATACTTGATAGTATGAATTCCGAATTGAAAGAGAGTGTCCTTTGATAGAAAATAAGTCTAAACTAATTTCCAAAGTCCAAATAGGTACACTCCCCTTCAATTTGGAATTAAAGCTCAAGGTTTAAACTTAATACGAAATCATTATACAATTAAATTTCCAAAACTATAATAGGGTTCCAAAACGCTAACTTCCCAAAATAATCCAACACTTTATAACTATCACAAATAACATTAAAATGAGTAATATTAAAATTGAAACACAACATAGAGTATTTAAAAAGGTATTAGGAATATACCCTCAAATATGGTTTTGAAGGCCGGTTCGGTCAAGCTGGTGACAAACGTTGACGACGCCGGGACGAGGCAAAGCTTCCCGGTTCGCTCTTCCCAAGCCTCCCTGCGACGGGTTCGGTTTGGTATGCAACAAACCAAGAATAGATCCGGTAGTTGTGGCGACATCCATGGTGGCAGCGGCAACTAGCAGCAGTGGCGGTCGTGGCCTCTACTGATGGTGGCGCCGCAGCATCCTCCACGAGGGGTGGTTCGATCTGAAGGGAGGAAGTCGTGACTTGCGACTGGAGAGGGAGAAGAAGCACCGCGCGGCGGCTGGAGATCCGTGGCTCGCGGTTGGTGGCGGCGGATCGTGACCCCAAAGGCAGCGAGTCGCAATCGCGACTGGGGACGGGCGAAACGCGACGGCGGCGACGCTGGTTCGTGGTGGGCATGAGAAAGTCGCGATCCGCGACTTGGAGGAGAGCTAGAATCGCGATGGCGGAGGGAGAGAAACCGTGGTGGAGAGAGAACGACGAGAGAGAGAGACACGCCAAGAGAGAGAGCCCGACTGAGAAGGAGAAACGACGACCAAGGAGATAGTGAGAGAGCAGGGCGGCGATGGCGGTTTGGTGGCTGGTTGGAGCGGCCAAGAGAGAGACAAAGGGGGAGGAGGGTGGTTGGGGTTTAGGGGCGGCGGTTGCTCCAAGTAGAAGAAAGAAGAAGATAGGGTCTTTGGCCCTTGGTACCGAAGCTCACACATAGCACACGTTTTTCTTCTTTTCATTTTTTTAAACACATACCCACACATATATTTACTTATCCTTTTATTTTAAAACCCTAAATACCAATAATAAATTTTTAAACACCGGGATGAAAATCATAAAGTAAGAAACTTATAAATATTTCAAGTAAAATATTTCCATATAAAATATATCAAAAGTAAAGTAAAGCATATAAAGTATATTTTGATATGGGATAACTATTTTAAATGAATTTACTTTAGAACATAAAAGAAATAAAATATATTTTCGTTATTAACATAATATATTTTTATAAGAATACACAACAACTAAATAATTGATTTTTAAGAAAAATATATTTAATTCGATAAAACTTATAATTATTCTAGGGATTAAAATTTGGGATGTTACAATTCTCCCCTACTTAGGAGAATTTCGTCTTCGAAATTCCGATTGGTTCAAGAGAATGAAAAGCCATCACTTAAATAGGGCTTCTAACTATTACATCTAACTCATTTCGGGTTCACTCCCCTACTTATGATGCTCCTAGAGCGATACTCTTTGGTGTTTCTCAGATCTATTTCCGACCCATCAGCCCCAAATTTCCATCTAAGGTCGAACCGATAGAAACAATGCAGGAACATGTTATGCAAATTCTATGCCTCTGCGTGCAGAGGTAGATGTTTTTGTGGTGTAGCATTAAATACTTCTTTACATTGGGAATTGTTTTAGTACCTAATGTTATAATGCTAGCGGTAGATATATAATGGTGAAAATGAAAAGGAACCTGTAACACCCTATGATTAATTACCCTTAATTCCCCTTATAATAAAATACGGACTTAAAAATTCATTTTTATTACATTAAAATCAACCGTCAAACGGACGGAGTTTTGTTTGTTTTTCGGACTAATCCAAAATTTAACCTGTGATAATCAATTTCAAATAAACATCCAATAGCCAGCAGGGCTTCAGATTTACATATATAAATCAGTGTACAATAATTTATCAGAGTAATAGCGAAAAAATTTTAATTTTGAGTGTCATAACCAACACATATAACTTTGTTTAACAAAACATCCTAAGCCTCATTTCAAAATATGCATATTAAATTTACATCAAAATAATATAAGAGGCTTAGGTTCATAATATACTCTAAACCCATAACACCCTACTCTCCCTGTAAGGGAAAGTACTCCTGCTCGGCCGGGGGCTGTGCCAGCTCAATCTCCGTACCTGAAAAATGTAAGGGAGTGAGCATTGCACATGAAATAGAAAGCAGTTTCTAACTAGACATAACAACCCGCTAGGTCAAACACATTTAGCAAATAAGCAAATATTCACATATTTCACAACATACTCATTACATTATTTCCATATTCAATATTTACTCCACATTTCCATTTTCATTATTCATTTCAATGTCCAATTTCACTATTCTTTTCAACATTCATTTCCCTTATTAATTTACTCATTTCACATACTTATTTCATTTCAATATCCATTTTCATTCTTCATTTCAACACCCCTTTCCTTTTTCTTTCCATTTCATTCTTTAAGATACATTTCACACCATTGTACTTCGCCTCCACACTGGAAGGTAACTTATAAATTTCCTTATTTAAATTAGGTGTCCCTCAGGTCAAAGGTCAACACATTTTAACATTTTATTCATTTCGTGCCCCTCAGGTCAGAGGTCAACACATTTTAACATCTTATTCTTAAAAATACATTTCGCGCCATTGTACTTCACCTCCACACCGGAAGGTACCTCATACAATGTGGCCTAGGGATACTTCACCTCCACACCGGAAGGTACCTCATATCGTTGTACTTCACCTCCACATCGGAAGGTACCTCATACAAGTTGGCCTGCAGGTACTTCACCTCCACACCGGAAGGTACCTCATACCTTCGTACTTCACCTCCACACCGGAAGGTACCTCATACATTTGGCCTATGGGTACTTCACCTCCACACCGGAAGGTACCTCATACCATCGTACTTCACCTCCACACCGGAAGGTACCTCATACAATTTGGCCGGTGGGTACTTCACCTCCACGCCGGAAGGTACCTCATACAACCACCCAGATTATACTTAAACATTAATCTCATGATAAACAATTCATTCATAAACGCATTTAACCACAATCAACACATAATCTTTCATGTAATTTCCGTATTCATTTCCTTTCTTAGTTACCACATTCATACCAAATAGGGTGCTCTTTCATAGCCCAACATTTAGATTTTACATATATCATCTTTTACTTTGTTTTGCACGTAATCCTTCTACTTCCATTTCCTATTTTCACATGTTCAATTCATAAAACATAACCCTTATTCACAATTGATAATACTTAACATTTATTCTCATTTAGAATTTTGAAGCAACTACGCACATTCATCTCATATAGTCATTTTCATTCCATCTTCTTCCTATATGAATTTATTCCACGACACATACTTATATTAGCTATAGCAATTAATTATCATTTGATTCACAACTTTACCAATAAAAGAAACAATCATAGAAATCCTTTATGTCCACTTCATTAACACATTACCCAATTCCTCATGTATTTCAATATAATCATTAACCAAATTTCATTTATCAAATGATTGATTCTTATGGTATTGGTTTTCCTTTTCCTAGTCTTAACATCAAATCATCATGCATATTTAATTAATTAGAATTTTATGTTTCATAACCTAGGGTTTTATAATCTAATTTTCTCCCCTAACACATAATCCTAACAAGCATTATATACTAACTAGACCCAACTCCCTAGAACAAGGCAAAGCTCACTATATCCACCCCCTTACCTTAACCAAGAGAGAGAGAGAGAGTGAACCCAAGCCCTAGCTTCTAGCCCCCAAAATCAAGAGCTCCAATGGAATGAGAGGGAGTTGAGTGGTCTTGAGCCTCCTTAAGCCACAAAAACAAAAATGAACATGAGATTGTGGAGCTCCATGAAGTGGAATTCAATATTTCAACAAGATGAGCAAATGAAAGGGGAAATTCGTATGGACCTCTAAGTGAGAGAAAAAATTCGTATTTGAGAGGGAGAGGAGTCATCAAGGACTTGAGTACTTACTTGGAGCCAGAAGGAAGGAGATTTGTCGGTGGAATGGGTTGCACAACTTGAGCCTTGATTGAGTTGAGAAGAACCCAAGGAGGGTGGAGAGAGAGGGGATTCAAATTGAAGGAGAGAGCCAAGGAGAAGGTCTCTAACTCATTTGTTTAGCTTGGTGAAGGTGATGTTAGGCTTGATCAAGGATTTGATGGAGGAGAAATAGTGTTGATGGAGTGGGTGCCCTAGAGAGAGAGAGAGAGATGGAAGAGATGATGGAGATGAAGGAGGAAATGTGGTATTGTTGTTGGGTTTTTGTTTTATTTATGGTGCCCCTTGCCAAGGAAAAGAAGATCGGACGGCTGGGGAGGGCCAACTTGGTGCCCAAGCTGAGATCTGGTGGCTGAAAACGCACCAGATCTGGTGCGCGCGCCTGGGCGCGGTCGGGGTGCGCCTGAGCGCGGGAGAGGCACCAGCTCCCATTCTGGTGCGTGGTGCTGCGCTTGGTGCGGGACTGGTGGGACAAATGGCGCGCCAGACTGATGAGGACGCGTGACTGGTACCATTTGCGCGCTTGAGCGCACAGAATGGTGCGCCTGAGAGAAAAAGCTCCTGAGTTGGTGCACCAATGAACAGTGGTGCGCCTGGGCGTGCACCGGTGCGCCTGGGCGTGCACCAGAATTTCCAAACTTCGATTCGCCGTAACTTTTTCGTTAACCGTCGGATCGAGTCCAAATTTTTAGGCATGCTTCTTCACCCCATAAACTTCACATTCAACGGTGGAATTTATTTTCTTAGCTTCCTATAATAAATTTCTAATTTTCTCTTTTCGGTCGATTTCTAACATCTAAAACGCCGATTTAACTCCCGATTTCCTTATTTGACTTTGCCCAAAGCCACAACTGCCTTCTATACCACTCCTAGGACCTATAATCACCACTCACCTATCTAGAAAAATTCATTAAGCCACTTTTTCCAATTTTTCTAAGGTTTTTAATTAATAATTTCACTTAAAATAAAGTTCGGGACGTTACAGAACCTGACTTGATGAAACATGCAGGAACCTTCTACGGGAAGATCAAGATTTGCTAATTCAAGAATTTAGATAGTTAGATAGGTAGATGGGTATGGACAAGGAACGAAACTTTAGGCGAATATAACTATGCTTAACTCCTTTACTTTGGGTCTTTCTATGTCAACTCTAAGGGTTTCCATGCTAGCTCTAATTCGTTTCTAACGTCTTTCCCCTTACTCCCTTATCTCTTCCTCACGCCTAGGGTGATCCATTTCTATTTGACCTTAAGTTTGGTTAACTTTATAAAATATTTCTCCACACATTCAACTTCAAGCGAGAAAAGCCTAAGATGTATGTCTATGCATGACAATTGCTCCTATGAAATGCATAACACACTTAGTCATAATCAGGCTTCACATTCTTAAACATACCAAGTCTATCTTACCACATATCACAAGTTGATTCATAGTGTGCAGCCGTGTGTTCAAACATATCCAAGCATAGAGTTCATCATTACTAGACAAACAATTAGCATATGCATATGGTTATGCATTTAGGACATAAAAGGAAAATAAAGCATGTCACATCACCCCTACCTAACATCTTGCATGCTCACAACTTTCACTTCCAGAGGCAACATAATAATATCACAAGTACAACCAAGTAACTGAGAACTCACACATAACACATTTAGGACGTATATAAAACTCATGTCATACCCGCTCATATTTATTTGAAATTTGTCCTACTTCACATGCAAGTATTCAAAGGTAACATATTCGAAAATTAGTTCAAAAGGAGTTCAGGAGGTATGGTGTTCACTATTTGCCCGAAAGCCCGAAAACCGGAAAAATTACATGGTTGTAGTAAAGATGCATTTTTGAAAAACACCAATTCAATTTCAAACTCTGTGAAAATTTATAGGTAGTGTCCCTACATATAGAAGAACAACGTGGAAAATTTTCAAGTCGATCGGAGTTCGTTAGGTTCAGTTTTAACCCGGTGACCACTTTGTCAAAAAGACCGTAACATCGGGGGCTGAACCTAAATTATATTTTTTTTAAAATAGTAAACAAATTCCAAATGACCCCATAATTTACAGGGACATCAGATATACTTAGCCAAAAGTTGTGTAAAATTTTCTGACCGATCGGAGCACGTTAGACTCGATTTTTCCCTTGCATTCGCAGTGTCGGAGACACCGGAATTGTCGGGTCTGATTGTGAAAAAGCATTTATTTAAAATACTAACTTGCTCCAAACAGCTTGAACTTTTACACACAACATGGATTCGAACTTGGGATGCTCACATAAAATTTTCCATGACATTTTGAGCATCCTGAGCCCGAAAATGAATTTAACTTTATATGAAAAACCCCAATTTCCCTTAGACTTTCACAAAACTTCAAAATAATTTTCCGGAACTTAAAGGTCGAATGATTTTATCTACCAATAGGTATTTATATTTGAGGTGATCAGTCTCAAATATACATACATTAGTGATACAATTATTCTCGTGTCGCCTAAGTTTTTGGTTAGGCGACTCTTAGTTCCCGGACTTCATGACAAGTTCAAAAATACCAAAGTCTTGAGTTGTGTTGTCACATTTAGAAGTGGCTCAATTGGTTCAAGACTAAAGATTAATTTCTCCCGGTGGGGTAGCAAATTAGTACTCTAGCCCGTTGGGGTATTTCATTTCTTTAATCTCGTCATTCGTCCATTTCTAAATATGGAACATTTATTCTCACAAGATTTCGGGCTTTGCTTGGTAAATCTCAAATCAATTTATTAAAAGCAACACATCAAGTCAAACACTAAGCATTTAGACACCTATCAAGTCAAAACAAACACTTAGCATGCATCCAAGCAATAAATTATTACGCGTGTGCTCAATATCGGAATCAAGCTAAGCCCTTATCATGCCTCAACTCTAACACTAGTCTAGGACCAAATATTTCAATCAAAATATAACTCAGTCAAGTACAGCAAATGCACACATCATCATTAGCACTCACAAAATGTTAATTGGTGCAATGAGTCAAATGCAAAAATTTAAGGAAATGCAAATGCACAACCATTTCTATTATGACTTTAGCAATACACAAATAGATACTAGAATAAACTGCTATTAACTATAAGTTACTCGCTTGGTGAGTAAGCACAGGAGATGTGAGTCCACACTCCATAGGCCGAGGGAAACTGCTCTGATACCAAAATTGTAACACCCTAACATTTATATAACTTATTTACTAATAATTATGTTGGTTTTAAAATAGGACTTGAAAAATTTCGTTTTAAATCTTAACGAAAATCCGACAGAGTCTCCTCTGTTTATCGGACTTCCCAAAAATTTAGAGTTTCTACCTGTCAACCAGAACAATCCAGAAAACATTTCAACATTTCTAAATATATTAATTAACTTTACAAGCCCTAATAACGTACATATAATAAATTCGGCTTGCAGCGATTAAATTATTTCAAACACCCAAAATAGATTAATTATAATACAATAACTAGAGTACACCCTTAACTAAATTACACTCCACGGTGTGGAGTGCACTCCTGCTCGGCCAGTGGTATTGCAAGCTCAAACCTCAGTACCTGTGGAGATAGTAAGGAGTGAGTATTACACATAAAATGGGGAAGCAGTTTCCAATTACGACATAATGCTATACCAAGCCATACACATTTAACAATTCAATAACAATATAATAAAACTCAAGAAATCACAATTCATTATCAAAGTATTCCATTGGTTTCTCAAGTCAATCTTGCCTATTCATTCTTATACATCATTTTCATAAAGTCTTTTATTCCTTTTACTTTAATCATATTCATAATTCTTTTCAATCTGTCCCTGGTCACGACCTACTGCGTCTCCACTCCTGTGCACTCACGTCTTACTGCGTCCGGTTATATTTTTCATTCTCCCCTGGTCACGACCTACAGCGTCTGCACCCCTGTGCACTCACGTCTTACTGCGTTCGGGTATATATTTTTCATTCTCCCCTGGTCACGACCTACTGCGTATGCACCCCTGTGCACTCACGTCTTACTGCGTCCGGGTGTGTTTCTCAATCCCCTGGTCACGACCTACTGTGTTCGCACCACTGCGCGATAACGACTTACTGCGTCTGGGTATAATACAATCTCCCCTGGTCACGACCTACTGCGTTCGCACCCCCGTGCGATAACGACTTACTGCGTCCGGGTATAATACAATCTCCCCTGGCTGAGCCTGGGTGTAATTCATTTTGTTCTTTTATCATTATCAATTCTTTAGCACTTTCCATTACTCAAAATTAATCACCACTTTACTCATTTCCACTATCCAAAGATCACAATTATATTTTATAACTTAATTAGCCCAATTCAACTTAATATCACATCTCAATTCATTTAACAACATAGGCATCTAAGTCATCAATCATCACCAAATAACAAATGAGACATATCATCATCAAAATAATTTCCATAAGTCATAGATTCTAGTTTAACAATTATTCCATATCATATCAATCCTAAACTACCACAAAAATCTTAGTACCCATTATATGCATATTGTAAACTAAACCCCAGAGTAAGGTAATACTCACTATAACCCACTCCTTACCTTGCGTTCCCATAGACCTGTTTCTTTTCATTTGACGATGTCCAAACGTAGCGCGGTTCAGTGCTTTCGCTTGCGCTGATCCTAAAGCTCCTTCGTCGTCTAACCATATTATATAAATCAAAGAACAGTCAAAATAACGCACTAAGGACCAAACAAGCACGATAATAAGACGATCACCTAAACCTTGATTGAAAACGTTATAAAACATAATTCTTTTTTTTTTTCAGTTATACACAATAAGCTCGCGAAGTATTAAAATAGAGATCTTTCGGGGTTAACTAAAAACAAGTTTTAGAGATAAATTAATAACTAATAGCGGCGACAAAACCCTCGATTATAGTTCGTAAACCAAGGTTAACCAAGTTTAGAATGAGAGTCAAGGTCTTCAAAAAATAGTTTGGTTTCTCATTGAAAAGATATTAACTTTCAACTACTTTAAACATTAAAAATACGCTGAGATTACATAGTTTTAACTTCAATTCCCAAAAATCGCTTAAACACTAATAATTCCTTATTGAAAACACTTTAACTTTCGAAACTACATGTTTATCAAAAATAATTTAGAACCAAATAGCTTTAATCACGATTCACAAAGTCAAATGCATATGATACTTGACAGTATGAATTCCGAATTGAAAGAGAGTGTCCTTTGATAGAAAATAAGTCTAAACTAATTTCCAAAGTCCAAATAGGTACACTCCCCTTCAATTTGGAATTAAAGCTCAAGGTTTAAACTTAATACGAAATCATTATACAATTAAATTTCCAAAACTATAATAGGGTTCCAAAACGCTAACTTCCCAAAATAATCCAACACTTTATAATTATCACAAATAACATTAAAATGAGTAATATTAAAATTGAAACACAACATAGAGTATTTAAAAAGGTATTAGGAATATACCCTCAAATATGGTTTTGAAGGCCGGTTCGGTTAAGCTGGTGACAAACGTTGGCGACGTCGGGACGAGGCAAAGCTTCCCGGTTCGCTCTTCCCAAGCCTCCCTTCGACGGGTTCGGTTTGGTATGCAACAAACCAAGAATAGATCAGGTAGTTGTGGCGACATCCATGGTGGCAGCGGCAACTAGCAGCAGTGGCGGTCGTGGCCTCTACTGATGGTGGCGCCGCAGCATCCTCCACGAGGGGTGGTTCGATCTGAAGGGAGGAAGTCGTGACTTGCGACTGGAGAGGGAGAAGAAGCGCCGCGCGGCTGCTGGAGATCCGTGGCTCGCGGTTGGTGGCGGTGGATCGTGACCCCAAAGGCAGCGAGTCGCAATCGCGACTGGGGACGGGCGAAACGCGACGGCGGCAACGCTGGTTCGTGGTGGCCATGAGCAAGTTGCGATCCGCGACTTGGAGGAGAGCTAGAATCGCGATGGCGGAGGGAGAGAAACCGTGGTGGAGAGAGAACGACGAGAGAGAGAGACACGCCAAGAGAGAGAGCCTGATTGAGAAGGAGAAACGGCGACCATGGAGATCGTGAGAGAGCAGGGCGGCGATGGCGGTTTGGTGGCTGGTTGGAGCGGCCAAGAGAGAGACAAAGGGGGAGGAGGGTGGTTGGGGTTTAGGGGCGGCGGTTGCTGCAAGTAGAAGAAAGAAGAAGATAGGGTCTTTGGCCCTTGGTACCCAAGCTCACACACAACACACGTTTTTCTTCTTTTCATTTTTTTTTAAAAACATACCCACACATATATTTACTTATCCTTTTATTTTAAAACCCTAAATACCAATAATAAATTTTTAAACACCGGGATGAAAATCATAAAGTAAGAAACTTATAAATATTTCAAGTAAAATATTTCCATATAAAATATATCAAAAGTAAAGTAAAGCATATAAAGTATATTTTGATATGGGATAACTATTTTAAATGAATTTACTTTAGAACATAAAAGAAATAAAATATATTTTCGTTATTAACATAATGTATTTTTATAAGAATACACAACAACTAAATAATTGATTTTTAATAAAAATATATTTAATTCGATAAAACTTATAATTATTCTAGGGATTAAAATTAGGGATGTTACATGCATCATGATTTGCTACATGTTGACTTGTGGATGTTAGTGTTATTCTCATTTGATTATGCGAATATGTATAGCTAACCCCCATGCCCTTATTAGGTGTTGATCGTGCATCTAGATTGCACAAAAGTCAGTGAAGGGAGATGTCCTTTGGGTGCATGCAGAATATAGAAAGTGTGGGTTGGGAACCCGTTGTGCAGATATCGAGGATCCGGCCAGATGAATGTTTGGACAGAGGACCAGTGACCAGCTCTATAACATCTCTATTTTAATAGTATTTATATGATACACATTTTGAAAGAGGTATCATAAGATGAAATTGGTTTCATAATAATATTTATTTGGTATCCATGGACTTGTTACACTTGATATATTTTGGGGGCATAATATGACTACTTTACTATGTTTCCGCAAACTCTGATTTTGTTAGTCAACCTCATTACTAATCAAGTGTTTGTGGAAAGGAATTTTCAAGGGAAGGGAAAATTCTTATTTTCAGATCTTTTTCCAACGATAACAAGTCCAAGTATTCATAAACTTATTATTTTTCTTATAAAGTATGATGATATACAAGGAGTGTTACATTTCCTCAATCCTAAATCTAAAATCTTTATGAGAAATTCACATCCATCATGAAGGTAGGTTAATTTTGTTAGTAACATTGAAATTGTAAAAATTTAATATACTTATTTAAAACTACCTCTAAAGTTATTATTGACATTTTAAAAGGTGCTGACTTAATAGAAATATTTTTTAAAAGAAGTTTTTTTTATAAGCGTTTTTTTTTGTGAACTTTATAAGCGTTTTTTTGGAAAAAGGTAATTAAGTTTTATTCGAAATTGAAATGAGTCTATGCAAATTGGAAAAATAAAACTGTAGATACAAATGAATAAATATATATGGATTAAATGGTAATTTTTTACTTTAATATTTTGAATGAAACTTTTTAGTGTAAATTTCACAGACATTGACAATTTCTTGCTAAATATTTTGGATATATATATATATATATATATATATTATTAGACTTTTTTTTACTATTTTTTTACCTATATTTTTTTATATTTTCATTAATCTCGTTTAACGATATTGTGTAGTACATTAGAAAGATAGATAAATATATATATATATATATATATATATATATAAAATATTATTTTTTAAAAATATTTTTTATTTATATTTAATATTTTTTTACCCTTAATATTGATTGATAGCATTTATTATAAATGTGTAGTGAAGAATACAATAATATATAGCAAAATATTTATTAAAAAAAGTTTTTTTTATAAACAAATTTTGGAAAGTGGTAATTAAGTTTTATTATAAATTGAAATGAGCTCATGCAAATTGGACAAAAACTATAAATATAGATTCATTAAAAAAACTATTGATATAGATAGATAGATAAAGATGAATAATTAAAATGATAATTTTTTATTTTAATATTTTGAATAAAACTTTTTAGTTGAAATTTCACATGTATTGATAATTCCTTGCTAAAATATTTCGGATGTATATATTTTTGTTAGACTTTTCTTTTATTATTTTGTTTAATTTATATTTTTCTATCATTTTTATTAGTCTCGTTTAACGATATTATGTAATGCATTATATATAATTTAAAGTATCATTTTTTAAAATAGTTTTTTATTTAAATTTAACATTTTTTTACGCTTAATATTGATTTCTAGCATTTATTATAAATATGTAGTGAAGAATACAGTAATATATAGATATAGAAATGAAAAGATTAGAAATGATATGGACGGATGTGATTTACTTGGAATGAATGGTTGAGATTAGAAAGGAAATTAGGAGGGAAAACTATCATTTGGAGGGAAAGTAATATTAACCTTCAACTTCTCCTATTTTATAATATGTTGATGATTATCAACATTCCTAAATTACTCATATTTAAAGTTAGAGATTAATTGGTGCACTAACCGTGTAAAATTTTTTGCATCATTAGTCCATCATTCATCATTCATTTATTTATTTTATTTTTACCTAAAAGTCAATAGTCATAAACACATGAATAATGAATAATGGATGATGCATTGATAGTGTAAAAAACCATTACAATGATAATGCACCATCCATTTTCTCAAAAATTTAAAATTATCTAAATTATTATCTGTAACACCCCGATTTGGCAACTTGAAAATATATTCCCTTTTTTTATAAAATGTAGTGAAAATGTGGGCCAAATTTTTTGTTTCAAGTAACATGGGCATGAGAACCGTTAAGTTTCCAAACTCTTTTGTGTTTAAAATTGGTGTTCTCCCATCTCATGTTAACCTTCAAGTTCCAAACGGAGATGTCACAAGACACCGCACTTTGAAACTTGCTTCTTTTAATTTCATTTGCAACAGCCCTTCTTCTTTCACAACTCGAATTATTAGTACCAATTAAAACATACTTCGTAAACATAAGTCAGGGGTTACATATTGGTACTGCAATGATAGCTAAGTAAGTACAGGGAAACACAATACTCCAAATAAAAGAAAAGAACTACCACTAGGCCCACACTAAGCTGATGCTGAAGGATCCACAGGAGGTGCCTCACTAGGATCAAACTCGTACACCTCAGCCTCCGAGTAGTCTAAGTCCTCATCAGGATCCTCTTCTGGATCTTCCTCTGGGTCGTCCTCCTGCATAGCCTCGAAAGCCTCGTCCGGTAGATCATCCAGAGTTTCATCCAACTCCTCTAGCTCCTCGGCCTCGGGATCAATCCGTGCAGGTAAAGGCATCAGATGCCCACCATGATAGTCAGCTGGTTCACCAGTCTGCAAGTCCGCAAGCACAAAACGACAGGTGCGAGCATCAAGCGCTGTCCCTTGCAGAGTATGGTTGGGGTCAAAGATGCGCACCTCAGTGACTCCACGCCATTCCCAACCACTATAATTAACTTCCCATCTTCCATCATCCCGGATGTCGAAAGTAAACTTGACAGGGTCCATATGCTATGGGATTGACATCATATAAACAAGTACACAAAACAGAAATCTCGAGAGAGTAAGTATTCCCAAGCATTCAATGCCAACAATGTGGAATTACAATAGGCAAGATATTAAGAAATAACAACATCATACAACCAGGCAACAGATAAAGAGCATTCTCATATTCATTCCCATCATCAGCATCCAATGCACTTACGCTCATCGATATCATTACTTTCTCTTTCTCAAAATTCTTTACCTAACCACATCACATTCTGTGGGTCTCTTATTTGTATCCGTTTCCATCTTCATACTATCTTATTCTCTTTTCCATTCTTTCGTTCTTGGAATCATTTCTTAATATTAAAAAAATTCATCTTTTCTTATTCAAGTATTATGAATTCGTATCCATCAATGATGCGGGGAAATTAATCATCATTGAGGAGGTCGTTTAACACACACGTTTGCATCTCCTCGGTAATCCACCCAACCTAGTTGGAAGCAAACAGGAGTATAGGACCTTTACTACACAGGCTTGACAGCTGTCTCCACAAATCACTTAATGCAAGGAGAACTGTAGAAAATCCGGTACAGTCTCAATTCATAAAAATCCGGTACGGTGGCAAATCACAGAGCATTGTTCCAGTCCATCTCACTGTTCTAGACTTGCAATCTAGGGGGCGACAGCAATTTTCTAGCTGCGCTGCAGAACTTTACCACGGCCGTTCGGGATCGATCACCCGTTACCACTTGTGGAATTCGTTCCGCCTAGAAATGTACTCTAGACTTCTTGACGTTTCACCGTCATTGTCCTCCCCTAATGCAAACTCCACCCGAGCATCCGCAGATTACTCGTAGTATCTTCCTCTCCACTACTTCGATATCGCACTCATAACTCACCACGTTAATCCAAGTCTTTTAGAGTTTTAATATTTTAATTAACATCTTAATCCTAAGGTCGGCTCATCCTTGGTGCATCCCTTCAACGAGTCCCGACCACTAAAAGATAATTCGCTTTTCTTAACTTAGCACATGGCTTGAGCATTAACAACTTGCATTTCATCTCTTGGGCTTTCACTATACAATCTCATGTTTCAGCTCAGGGCATCAGCATTTTGGCTTCACTTTTGCAACTGAGGAGCACAGCTCAACTCATATCATGCCTCCTTCTCGTGAGTCTCATTAGCATTACTTTCTGCAGTTCTTGCTCAGCAGCATCATTATCATCAGCCCTTATCGCATTCTTACGAATTCCACAATATCTGAAATCTTTCTCAAACTTTAGCTCATATCTCTTTTTCGATCATTTTCGTATTAATTATTTCTCTTTCTTTTCGATATCACGTTATTAATTCAATTCAAGACCACAATCCGGGCATAACAGATGTCCATCAGCATTATTATCATAATCAATAGCAATTCATATATCATCATGCATAATAAACTCTTTAGTAAATAAACAAAAGCATACTAGTATCAAAGTACCGTCACATAAACTCATCACATAATCTCACGTGGTCTTTGTCTCCTTCGCATAAGTGGCCATACCACAATACAATTGCCACTATGCTACTGACTCAGAACCACCAAGTTCCGACTTTTGAGATGGTCGAAACGGCTTAATATGTTACCTAAATACCATGGTGTTTGAGGGAAACTTCTCTCTCAGCTCTACCGGCAGCAATTCCCAATATGCTCCTTGAATTCCAATGCGATGCTCGTACCCGCTTCCCGATCGTTACTGGCAACTAAAATATTTCTCTTTCATTAAAATCATTCTCATACGATCATTTCGAAAACAAAACATCATTACCAAAACTTCTTATTTGAAAATAGAGTATTCTCTTTTTCTCAATAGTTTGAGATCAACTTTGGGTTTTAAACTCGCAATCATGATTAAATGCAATCATTTGTTTAATGACAGGTTCAAGAATTTAAAACTTGAAATATTCTTTTCAAACACTTGCTTATTAAAACAAAACATGAATAGTTCCTTGACTCACATAAAGGCCACATTTATCTTAAGGGTTTTCATATACAAGCCCCATTAAATTCTTTAGCCATACACTTCAATAATTATATGAAAATCTTCTCAAAGTAATACTTTTCAATTAATCAAATTACTTCACTCACTTTATTTCTTTCAAACCGAATAGAATCAAAGAAGACAACACAAGGATCAAGTTAATAACCATTCAAAATATTAACCATACAAGACATTAAATTACTCTTGTTTATTTATATATTTGTCTTTCTTTTCTAAGATTCCAATGTTCAAACAAGGCATAATGACATCCACCGTAAAGAAAAAAATCTCTATTCTTATTCTTAAATCCTTATAATCATCTTCAAACATACATACCATGTATCAAGTGTACACTCATCATGCATGCACATGAAATAAGAGTCAAGTATAGGCTCCTATTTCTCTAAGTATGACCGAATCTCATCATACACAAGACAAGATTTTTATTCACAATTTTAAAACACCAGTGATTTATAACACTTAAACAAAATCATGCACATATGCAAAATAACCTTTTAAACATATCATCCTACTTTGAGCATCACGACCGAAATAATTATTAAAGAAAAGAATATCCTTGCTTAGAATCATGTTGGCATCTTTCAAATCAAGCTATATCAATGATTATTCAAATCAATTAGTTTTATCTTTAAATCAACATGCAAAGTAAAATCAATTTATTTCTTTTATTTCTTGACCAAAACCGAATTGAGTATAGAAAAATAACTCAAACTCTTAATAACATAATCGTGTACCAAATCAACTTTATTTGCCCAAAGCTAAGCTCAAACCATAGCACATAAAGAAAATAAAAATGACTTGAGTAGAACTTGTTCCAAAACCGAATGGAGTATGAAAATTACTTTCAAGTTTTTAAACAAAGATCTAGGCTCTCATAGGCTTAAAATCCATAGATCTATCAAGGAAACATACATGCAAGACAAAATGAATCAACTTTGATATTTATGGGAGTAAAACCGTGAACTTCACATAAAATTTAACAATCTTTAATTAAATTTCTTACTTCAATCAATACACCACCTCAAGCATCACATCAAAGTTTTATCTTTCAAATCTTAATAATTTCATGCATGCACTTTAAATCCTTAGATTAAATAAATCTCATCATGCATGTAGCTTGAATGAGGATCAAACATGATTTTCTATTCTCCCTAGGCTTGACCGAATGTCATCATGTAAAAAGACAAGATCTTTGGTTTCATTTTCACATGCAAGGTTCAAAACTCATAGATCACACCATGTTCTTGTTCATGCAAAACTTTAAAGCACCATTTTCTTTTTCAAACATCAACCGAATCATCATCATCATTTAAACAAAATCTTGCTTCAAATCCTTTTTATACTAAAAATCATTTTTAAAGATTGCTACCCTAATTTTTCTTCAAAACCGTGACATGCATCAAGGGAAAATTAAATCCCTTCACTCAAAGTTAACATGCAAGACTCAAGTTCCATGCTTTATCATAGATCAAACATAAATCATCACATGAACATGAAGATCAAGGCAAACAAACAAATTTAAGCACAAAATCTAACAAAACCGTGACAAAGAAAGATCACAAGTTAAAGATCCAAACTTTCTAACACAAATATTCATGGTCAATACTTAAAAATGACATGCATGTAACTTAAACTTCAAGATCACATCAAAACAAACACTTGCGTCATAGATCTTTAAGTTCAAACACAGTTCATCATAAAGTCCTTTACAACACAAGATTAACTACACATTAAACACTTTAAAAAGCTTAAACAACTACCTTAAATCAAAAATCTTAACTTCAAACTTTAAGATCTCTCTTCTTCTCCTAGGTTAGTTTTCGGCCTTCTCTCCTTTGGGTGATAGGAGATCTTCTTCTTGAGTTTTGAGAAAGGAAGCGTGGTTGTGAAATAAAATCAAGGGTGTGTGTGTGAAACTTGAATCATCTCACTCTCTCCCTTTCCCTTTCTCTCTCGGCCTCACTCACTCTCTCTCTCTCTCTATCACAAGAGCTTGTTGTTGCTCTTGGACTTGGTGTGTAGAAGCTGGAAGAATGAAATGAAATGAACCAAACTAGCCAACACTCACATATATATATATATATATAGACAAGGTCAAGTCATGGGGTTTCCTCTCCTAATTTCGGGTCTAAGGTTCACATGCAAGGGCAATTTTGTCCAACCCATTTGTTGCATGAAAATGGTCTTATCATGGTAAAGCAAACTGGAGTGATTTAGGGAAGTAGTCTTGTCATGCATCATTGCACTCACCACCTCACATTTCTTAACTTATTTCTACTATTTTCCTTCAAATTCTTAACTTTCTTAGTTCATAAGAAAATAGGCTTCAAATTTGTCCTCTTTGGTCCATACATGGCCGAAATATACACATAGAAGGGAAAATAAAATTTTCCATTTTATTTTGTTGAGAGAGAACAATTACAAGTATATAAAATTAAATCATGGAACATCCTAAAAATTCAAGGCATAACATCAAACAAACATATATGCAATGCTTTAGGGCATTATATTTCTTAGTAAAACAACTCAAAATCATACATCATACACACACTCATATTCACATCAAGTCATGCACTCATTCATCTCAAATCTACTATTTAAATTTGCATATAATTTATTTTACTTTTATGATAACAAAACACTAATGTTTACAAACTTAAAAATTCCAAAGATATACTTCTTAAGGAAATTAATAAACTGCACTAATTGGCTATAGGTATGAGCTCCGCTTTATTTTCAAAAACCATATTTTCACATAATTAAAAGATCTCCAAAAGGAATAATTTATTTGAGGTCTCTAATTATTCAATACTTTCGAAATTCACACTTTACAGACCTGGAAAATAACATTCTGTAAATCGATCCAGAAAATTATAAAAATTGTATTTTCAAATTCTACGTTTCAACGCGATCGTTTTCATATAAAGATCATAATTTTCCGAGTTACGGTTGAAAAGATATGCATTTTCAAAGTTACTATATTCACTTTAGTTTATAAGGGAAAATTCATTTCTTCAAGAAATTACAAATAACAAAACCATAACTTATATCTCATTAATTCAAACTCAAATAAAATCATTTGCTTCGAGTATATAAAACATTCATCTAAAAATCCTTCTTGAATTCTCAAAATTCACTTTAAATAAAATCTTATTGATTTATTTAGGTAAGGAAAAATGCAGGATGTCACATTATCGACATTATTATTATAAAAAAAGTAATAAAATTTATTGGAATGCAGAAAGTGTAATAATTTTGTATTAGAAATAATTGGAATATATTTAATTGGTATAATTTATTTAATGTTTCCCATATATTATAAAGTGACTTATAAATATGAACGGGGAATATAATAGAAACAAAAGTCAACTTTTGCTACAATTTAAAAATGTCGCAAAACATAAAATGTCAAAAAATTATCTATTATCATTCTTGATATTTTTCAAGCATCGCCATTGTAAAAATACTTTAAAATATTTTTTTTTGATAATTTTAGAATGATAAATTATATTTGAAACATTTATCTAGCATAAAATAACATTTTTTTATAAAATGTTACTAAACATTAAAAATACCGCTAAATGCATTATTGATAACATATTATAAAAATTGTTGTCAAATGTAGTTTGGTGAACATATTAAAAAAAGTTGTTGAATATATTTTCTATTCTTTACTTTGAAAGGGATAGGTATATAATATTTAATAAATTTTTGATACTAAATATATTTTCTATTCTTTACTTTGAAAGGGATAGGTATATAATATTTAATAAATTTTTGATACTGCCTAATTTGTAACTAATTTGTAACTTTTTAGTCTTCTAATATGAATTTATATGATGTTTAACTTCTACTATTACCTTTTTTAGTATTTCTTTAAGTTTTCTTTTAAAAAATATATATATGTATATTGGTTTAGAGGAGAGAAAACCCTATTCTTTCCCTTCAATTGATGCAACCGCCCCCTAACCTTCTTCTTCATTCGGTCCCCTCTCTCTCCCTTTCGGCATCCTCCATCGCGCGGGCCCTTTCTCTTTCCCTCTCCTCCCTCACGATTTTTCCCTCCCTCTATCTCGGTCTGGGCGCGAATCGCGACCCACCAACCCGTGTCACTGCCAAACCCAACCGCAACACCAATCACCACCTCTGTTGCGTGAATCGCGACCTGGGACCGCTGAGATTGCACCTCCTCCTTGTGTCAGTTGTAGGTGTTGTGGGTTCAAACCGAATCGCCATCTATGGAGCTTTGCTTATCGTGCACCTCGTGTAACATGTAACACCTAAGATTTTTACCCTTAAAACCCCGCTACTAAAAAAATATGAACTTGAAATTTCATTTTAATTTAATAAAAATCTCCCGTCAAACGGACGGAGTTTTATTTATTTTTCGGACTAATCCAAAATTTAACCTGTGATAAACAATTTCAAATAAACAACTAATAGCCAGCAGGGCTTCAGATTATATTTCTAAGTCATAACAAGGCCCCATGGGCTCCAAATATATCAACGTGCATAATTAATCAGAGTGATAGCGGAAAAATACTAGTTTGAGTGTTAAAGCCAAAAGTTATAACTTTAGAAAAACAAAACATCCTAAGCCTCATTCAAATTATGCATATTAAATTTACATCAAAATAATATAAGAGGCTTAGGTCCATGCTATAATCTAAAACCCATAACACCCTACTCTCCCTGTGAGGGAAAGTACTCCTGCTCGGCCGGGGGCTGTGCCAGCTCAATCTCCGTACCTGAAAATGTAAGGGAGTGAGCATTGCACATGAAATAGAAGGCAGTTTCTAACTAGACATAACGACCCGCTAGGTCAAGCACAAATAGCAATTAAACATATATTCACATATTGCACACCATACTCATTATTCATTCCAAATTTCCATTTTTATTATTCATTTCAACATCTGTTTCCATTATTCATTTCCACATCCACTTTCCGTATTCATTTCAACATTCATTTCATTAATCATTTCACACACTTACTTTATTTAGGTACATCACCTCAAATCAGAGGTCAATGTACAATTTCATTCAACACGTTTATCACCTCAATCTGAGGCTCCCATTCTTTTCCTTATTTAAATTATGTGTCCCTCAGGTCAGAGGTCAACACCTCATTCATTATAATTTATATTGTATCCCTCAGGTCAGAGGTCAACACTTCAATCTCTTAATTCACGGTGTGTCTCTCAGGTCAGAGGTCAACACACCAATACACATTTCGTCCTGTGTCCCTCAGGTCAGAGGTCAACACCCAATCACTTTAATTCATCTTGTGTCCCTCAGGTCAGAGGTCAACACTTTATTTCATTCTGTGTCCCTCAGGTCAGAGGTCAACACTCCAATTTCTTAATTCGCGGTGTGTCTCTCAGGTCAGAGGTCAACACTTTATTTCATTCTGCGTCCCTCAGGTCAGAGGTCAACACTCATTCACTTTAATTCATATGGCGTCCCTCAGGTCAGAGGTCAACGCACACTTTCATTTTCATTTCACATTACCTCACATCAGAGGCCAAATCATACTTTCACCATCTTACACAAACAACTTAGCACATACAATCACAAATACACTTACACACATTTCCCATTCATTCTTTATCCATACTCATTCCCTATATCAATTATCAAATCTTTCCTTTAATCGTCACCTCAAAGCAGAGGCCAACGCATAAACCACATTCTAAATATTCGGCGCCTCAATTCAGAGGCCAAGAATTATTCACTTTCTTGTTCAATTAATTGTAACACATTTAAATACAACAACACACATTTCACAACTAATGATTCATGTAATTACCTTATTCATTTCCTTTCT